>CM072768.1:133604367-138604367 GCA_036936925.1 Cenchrus fungigraminus | reverse complement strand
ATGGGAAGGGTTCCAGCCATTCTCTAGTTAGGCGGTACCAGCTCTGCGGGAGAAGCGTGTTAGGATTGGGCTTGCCATTTCACGAGGGTGTGCGGAGCCTGGCTGCGTTTCAGCCCTTGTTTCCGAGACCCTCGACACCACTTTTTGGCCAGGTTAGAGGTTCACGATCCCGGGGCCGTTCGGTCTTTCGAATGGGTCCAGACCTGGGAATACAGTCTGGTACCATTCTGCTAGCAAGTCTTGGTTGTGGGTTGTGTCTCAAGAGGGCGGCCACCGTCTGCAGCCCGAGTGGGTCCAGGTGAACACACTCTGCAGAGTTTTGATCTATACATATAGCCGCGTCCTCGGTTATGGACACTCCTACGTTCTGTTACACTGATTAGTGTTTTGGGATTTCTATCTCCCCCTCTTCTAAAACTATAGGTTGGGTTGTGAGAGCTACTAGTTCAGGAATAGGATCCGGTGTTGGCTGTTGAGATGGGAAGGATATAAGCTTTCCCATCGACTCGAGAGGAGTTTCGGAGGTGAGTTTGAGACGGAGCCCTGGAATGCCAGGGAGAGCCGTGGTGTTGTGATATAGTTGGGATGATGGAGATTTACTCTTGTTTTTGCTGCTGCTACTGCATAGGAAACCCGAGCTTGCTCCTTGTCTACTTTTCTCACCTTTAGCTTTAGGCCACTTAAAGCTTGCATACGGTTGGTGACGTGAACCTATCCCATTCCTTGGGGATAGTTTGTGAGTGTGCAGGATCGGACTTGGAGTGAGTTCCGAGTCTACGGATTCCGTGATGGAAGGGTTGCGATGCTTCGCTCAAGGATGCCTGTGGTGAAGATCGAGGATGAAGACTTGAAGCCCTAGTTACTGCTGCGCAGGATTTTCTTCTTGTCGTTTAGCCCAAGGGGCTTGTACTAAAATCGTACCGAGTTGTTTTGGATGTAATATTTTTTTTTGTACTTTGTTTTTCATTGTATGGAAATGATATTCCATTGTAATGAGTTCTGTACGTGATAGCTACTGATCTAGGGACTATCACAAGGGTACAGGGAGTCGGGTTTCTCTCACCGAAAACCCGGGTCGTTACATGGTGCGTAGGCTCCAGAGGATGGATGGCAATTCGGCGACCCATCTTGCCCGGAACTTCTCGAGTCGTTTGAAGATGCGAGGTTTCAACCCTTGCAGGACCATGCCATTGCCCCTCTCGACTTGTCCGTTCGTCCTCGGGTGCGCGACAGCGGCCCAATCCACACGGATATTGTTGTCGTCGCAGAATCTGAGAAATTTCTTTCCCGTGATCTGCGTGCCATTGTCGGTGATGATGGAATTTGGGATGCCGAAGCGATAAATGATGTCGGCGAAGAATGCCACGGCCTCCTCGGAGCGGACCTTCACTATGGGTCGGGCCGCGATCCACTTGGAGAACTTATCGACGGCCACAAGTAGGTGCGTGAAGCCCCCGGGCGCTTGTCGGAGCGGCCCCACCATGTCTAGGCCCCACACAGCGAAGGGCCACGTGATGGGTATGGTCTGGAGCACCTGCGCCGGGAGGTGGGTTTGTCGAGCGTAGAATTGGCACCCCTCGCAGCGTCGCACGATGTCCTTGGAGTCTGCCACTGCTGTTGGCCAGTAAAACCCTTGTCGGAAAGCTTTCCTGACAAGAGTTCTTGGACCGGCGTGATGTCCGCATGTTCCGGCATGGATTTCCTGAAGCAGCTCCCTGCCTTGATCCCTCAAGATGCAGCGCATGAGTATGTCTGCCGCGCCTTACTTGTAGAGCTCGCCGTCGATGAGAACGAACGCCTTAGCTCACCGCGAGATGCGGCGCACTTCCGTCTAGTCGGAAGGCAGCTTCCCTTCGACTAGCCACTCGAGGATGGGGAAACGCCAGTCTGGATCTTCAAGGTTTGGCTCGGGTTGTTGATTGATCTCCATGACTTCCGGCTCCTCAGGCTCTTGTGGCTGCTCTCCCTCGACCTGGACAGACGGCGCGTGCTGGTCGCTGGTGAACACACCGTGTGGTACTGGTTTGCAGCTTGATGCTGCCTTGGCGAGGACATCAGCGACTTTGTTGTAGTCACGCAGTACATGATGGAGCTCGAGCCCACAGAACTTGTCCTCCAACTCGCGTACGGCCCGATAGTACGCCGCCATCTTCGGATCAACATAATGTTTCTCTTTCATGACTTGATCCACGACAAGCTCTGAGTCCCCTCTGATCTCGAGACGGCAGATTTCGAGCTCGATTGCGATTCGAAGGCCATTGACGAGCGCTTCATACTCGGCGACATTGTTGGAGGCGGGGAAATGAAGTCGAACCATGTACTCTATGCGCACGCCCAGGGGCGAGATGAAGACAAGGCCTGCTCCCGCTCCTTCCTTCATGATAGAGCCGTCGAAGTATATTATCCATGTCTTGTGCTCGATAGGTGCCGGCAGAGTTTGGATTTCTGTCCACTCAACGACAAAGTCCGCCAACACCTGCGACTTGATGGCACTACGCGACGCGTAGGTTATGTTTTGCCCCATCAACTCGAGGGCCCACTTGGCTATCCTCTCCTTGGCCTCGAGGTTCTGGATCACTTCTCCAAGCGGGTACTTGGACACCACTGTGATGGGATGCACGTCGAAGTAGTCGCGAAGCTTGCGCTTGGTGATCAAGACAGCATATAGCAATTTCTGCATTTGCGAGTAGCGGGTTTTCGAGTCGGAGAGTACCTCGCTCATGAAATAGACCGGCCGCTGCACCTTGAGCGACCTACCAGGCTCTTCTCGCTCGACCACCAACGTAGCGCTAACCACCTGGGTTGTCGCGGCGATGTACAGAAGCATCAGTTCTTCCGGCGCCAGAGCCGTGAGAATCGGTGGGCTCTTCAGGAGATTTCTAAGCGAGTCGAGCGCTTCCTGAGCTTCGGGCGTCCACTTGAAGTGGTCGAATTTCTTCATCAGGCGGTACAGTGGCAAGCTGCGCTCTCCGAGTCGGGCAATGAAACGGCTGAGAGCCGCGAGACAGCCCGTGACTCGCTGCACACCCTTTAGATTCTGGATCGGTCCCATGTTAGTGATGGCCGAGATCTTCTCGGGATTGGCTTCGATACCGCGTTCCGACATGACAAAGCCGAGGAGCATGCCCCTCGGAACCCCAAAAACGCATTTCTCGGGGTTAAGCTTCACCCCGTGCTCTCTCAGTTTCGCGAACACTTCCGTAAGGTCAGGGACCAGATCGCTTGTCTTTCTTGACTTGACCACGATGTCATCGACGTATGCCTCGATTATTCGCCCTATAAGATCTCCAAAGACGCGTCGTATGCATCTTTGGAACGTAGCGCCCGCGTTCTTGAGCCCGAAAGGCATCGTCTTGTAGCAGTAGGCGCCGAACAGAGTGATGAACGAAGTTGCGAGTTGATCCGCTATGCACATCGCAATCTGGTGGTACCCGGAGTACGCATCGAGAAAACAGACTCGCACCCCGCCGTTGAATCGACTACCTGATCTATGCAAGGCAGAGGGAACGGGTCCTTGGGACATGCCTTGTTAAGGCCCGTATAGTCAACACACATTCTCCACTTTTTTTTCTTCTTCTTTACAAGTACAGGGTTAGCAAGCCACTCGGGGTGGAATACTTCTCGGATGAACCCTGAACTAAGAAGTTTCTTGATCTCCTCGCCGATCGCCTTGCACTTGTCGTCGTTGAAGCGGCGGAGGCGTTGCTTCACCGGTTTCGATCCCGGCTTGATGTTGAGTTTGTGCTCGACAGCCTCTCTCGGGATCCCCTTCATGTCGGAGGGTTTCCATACGAACACATCGAGGTTCGCTTTGAGGAAGTCGATGAGTGCGCTTTCCTATTTAGGATCGAGCGCCATCCCGATACGGAGCGTGCGGCCATCATCGGAGATAGCCGCATCCTTGATGCCCTTGGCGGGCTCGAAAGAGCATGCCACACGCTTGGACGACTTGGGGATGTCTTGGTCCTCGGAGGGGGGCTCGGTGTTAAGCCTCTCAGACCGAATGAGCGCTTCAGCGAACTGAAAACACTCCGCATCGCATTCGAATGTGTGCTGAAACATAGTCCTCACCGTGATGACCCCCTTCGGACCGGGGATCTTCAACTTGAGGTACGTATAGTTGGGCACGACCATAAACTTCGCGTAGGCCGGCTTCCCGAGGACGGCGTGGTACATCCCCGAGAACCCCACCACTTCGAAGGTGAGGGTTACCGTGCGGAAGTTCCGCAATGTCCTGAACGTGACGGGCAGATCGATCTGCCCGATTGGGAGTGCCTCCATTCCAGGGACGACCCCGTGGAATGGTGTAGGCGATGGGCGTAGCTGGGACCGCGGGATGCCCATGCTGTCGAGCGTTGACACGTAGAGAACGTTGATGCCGCTTCCCTCGTCCATCAGCACCTTATGGACCCGCTTGGTCTTGAACAGCGGGGCCACTACGAGAGGGTAGCACCCTGGCTGCGGCACGCGATCGGGGTGGTCCGTGCGGTCGAAGGTGATCGGGGTCTCCGACCACTTGAGATACGGTGGCGTCACCGACTCGGTGTTGTAGATCCCGCGCCTGATCAACTTCTCTTGGCGCCTCGAGGGTCGTGACGGGGTCCCGCCAAAGATCATGTGGACCGCGCCATCCTCGCCGGGGTACCCAGCCCCTGCGTCATCGTCATCGTTGTCGGGAAGAGGCGCTGCCTTCTTTGGTGGGTCCGCCGCCTTGGGTTTGAGCGTTGCCGTTGACGTAGTTCTTCATCAAGCGGCAGTCCTTGAGCGCGTGCTTGACGGGCACCTCGTGGTGGGTGCATGGCACCTCCAAGAGCCTCTCGAAGTGGTCCTTCGGGGGACCGTTCTTGGGCGGGTTGTTCTTGGGACGTGTGGCCTTGCGCTCGACCGCCGCGACGAGGTTGTCGTCACGATGACGCTTGTCGTCCTTCTTCTTCTTTTTGAACCGTGAGGAGGGCCCCTCGCCGTCATCCACGACCTGCTTCCCCTTACCCTGTGGGGTGTTGAGGGTCGCCATGACCGCTTCCTCGCCGTCCGCGTGGTTGGTCGCGATGTCGAGGAGCTCCCGAGTAGTCCGGGGAGTCCTGCGCCCTAGACAGTGGATGAGGGAGGTGCAGGTGGTGCCGTTTTGGAATGTCGAGATGGCATCGTTGTCTGTCGCACCGGGGAGCTCGGTGTAGCGCTTGGAGAAGCGCCGGATGTAGTCGCGCAAGCTTTCACCCGGCTTCTTCTTGCAGTCGCGCAGCTCCCACTGCTTGCCGGGGCGGGCGTACATGCCCTGGAAGTTGCCGACGAAGGTTCTGCGCAGCTCTGCCCAGTCGTTGATCCTGTCGCCGGGCAGGTGCTCAAGCCAGGTCCGCGCGGAGTCGGTGAGGTAGAGCGGTAAGTTCTTGATGATGAAGAGATCATCCATCACTCCTCCTGCGTGGCACGCGAGCTTGTAGTCCTCCAACCACACGCTAGGGTTGGTCTCCCCGTCGTACTTGGGGACGTTTGTCGGAGCCCGAAACCGCAGGGGGAATTGCGCGTCACGCACCTTCTGACTGAAAGCACGTGGCCCCCTCTGATCCGACGACCAGCTGCAGGCACGGTCCTCGTCGCTGTCGTAGCAACCGTCGCGCCTTTGGCTATACCGCCGCTACGAGCGGTGCTCATCGTTGAGGTCGCGGTTGTTGTCATGGTTGCTGCCGTAGCCATAGTCGTAGTCGCAGTTGTCGGCAGCTCGGCGACGGGCTTGGAGCGTGTCGCAGGCGTCACGGTTGGGTCCGAGACGCTGCTTGACTGTAGCGCCACCAGCCACCCCACCACGGCTCCGATGCTGCGAGGGGGCGGGTCCTGGCGGTGCACGGACTGGGCCGCCCGCGCCTCGCGTGCCGACCATTGACGCGAAGCGGAGCTTTCCGCCTGTTGTGCAGCCGCCGTCTTGAGAAGGGTCTTGAGCTGCTGTCGCATGTTCTTCTCCTCGGGTGTGGCCGGCTCGGGACAGCCGCGCAGAAGCATTACTGCGGCAGCCAAGTTCTACGACGAATGCTTGAATAGCGGCGGTTCGCCGCCGTCGACGGCGGCATCCTCGTTGATGCGCCGGTTCACGTCGCGCGCACGTGTACGAGCTGGCGGTGTCGGGGTGCGGGCCCTGGATCGCTCGGGGTCCTGGCGGTGCTCCCTCGGCTCGCCATCTTCCTCGTGGCGTTGATCACGCTGCGGGTCTTGCTGTGGATCGCGTGGCCTCTCCTCGCGTAGCGGGGCACGCTGAGGGTCGCGCGGCCCTTGTTCCTCCCCGAGTGCCCGGTGCAGGTTTGCCAGCTCCTCGTCGTGCTGGCGCCTGGCCTCGGCGATCTCGTCGAGGCGCGCCCGGTGCTGGGCGTCCGTGGCGCGGTGGCGTGGTGCCTCTTCCGCGTCCGTGGAGCTACTTGCGCTCCGTACTTCGCAGACGAAGCACTCGCGCGTGAAGTCCGACATGGGTGCCGGTGGTCTCCATCGGGCTGCCGCAGAGCCCGGGGTGGTGTAGGACGCTCGTAGCGCATCCACGTAGATCGTCACCGGGTTGTCCGGGAGGCCTTGTTGTCTGTGGGGATACATGGCGCTGTACCGCCCCATGAACTCGCCCCAGGTCAGCGGCTCGGAACCGCTGGCCTGGAATGCGAGGTCGGTGAGGTAGTAGGCGGCAAGCCTAAAACGCTCCTGTGTTGGGTTTGGCCCCAACATGGCCATGATTGTTTCGTCTGTGAAGCCACAGACAAAGGCAGTGTGCCCCGCCGCCGTTGTCAAGGCGGTAGGGTGAGCGGGTCGGGAGAAGGTGTTCCCGACGACGGACTCCGCCAGCCCGATGTAGACGAAGTCGAGGGAGCCGAAAAGCATGGTGGCCCCGGGAGTCAGCGAAACCCCGCGGCCCTCCATCTGGATCGCTGGTGAAGTTCGGCGAGACACACGATGTGCCCCTACCTGGCGCGCCAACTGTCGGGGTTCTCTACCACCGGCAGTAAATTTGTATCGGATAGTGTGTCGGACCCGGATGGTTAGCACGAGAGACACGAAGGTTTATACTGGTTCGGGCCTCCGAGGAGTAATACCCTACGTCCAGTCTCGGGTGATCGTGTTCTTATGCTAGGGAGTCTGTAGTAGGGGTTACAAACTGGTCGGGAGAGGGTGTCGAGCCCAAGTCCCTGTGGGTGTTGAATGTTCGGTTCGTCAGCCCCTATGACGGTTGTCCTCCTCCCCCTTTTATAGATGCAAGGGTGAGGGGCAAAAGTGGAATACAAATATGTGTTACAGTGCTATGGAGTTGGGAGGACTTTTCCCACGTCGATGTCCGTCAGGAAGCATTGAAGGGTGCTGAGCTGTAGTGGAGCTTCCGGTCGCCGCGTGTCCAGGTGGCACTGTTTATGCCGAGTACTTGGCGCCTCCTCCGAGCTCTTTCGTGGGTGACTCAGCTCCCTTGAGTGTGTATTAGGCCCACCACGTTACGACCTAAATGTAGATAGGCATCGCCTGTAGAGGGTAATCGAGTGCCTGTTCTGACGGGGGTGGCGTGCTGCAGAGGTTGGACGGGACGACGTGTTGGAGGCCACGCGGGCGAACAGTGTGTCATTATGGCTCCTGCCAGAGCCGGCCGTCCGCACGTCCCGCCAGCTGGACTGTTTGCATGGCGTGGAGAACCGGAGCCTTGCGTGTCGTCGCGGGGGAGCTCGAGCATCGGGGCAGCACCACGTTCGTGTGGGCCCCAGATCCCACGCTCCGACCTCCATGTGTGGGCCCCGCCTTAGTCGGAGACGGAAACTACTAGTGCGAACGAGTAGTCGGAGGCGGAGACTCCTCATGCGAGCAAGTTGTCGGAGGCGAGGTGGAAACTTGTCGTTCGAGGCGGAGACTTGTCGTGCGAGGCGGAGACTCCTCGAGCGAGGCGGAGACTTGTCGTGCAAGCCGCCTACTAGTCGGAGATGGGGTGTCTTGTCAGTGAAAGTCTTGACGAAGATCTGCATCCTTCCCTGTCCTAGATCTTAGCCTTGACACTGTCAATGGTGTCAGAAGACTCCACCTTAAGAGTGATTGTCTTGCCGCTTAAGGGTCCTAATCCAGGCCCTCGTCAGATAGTCTGTTGGAAAACCTTTTTGTTGAATTTTTCCATTTTTAGTTAGTTTCATCAATTTAGCTAGACTGTTGGAGTTGCTCTAAGGGAGCGACCTAGGTGGAGGGGTGACCAGGGGGCGTCCACAACATAGGCTTAAGGCCCGACACGATACACGGCCAAATTGGCCCAAAAAGGTGACGTAACATCTTATCGTGGTCACACAGAATGATCCATGAATCTTCTGGAGCTGGGACCAGAACCAAAACGACGTCGTCGTCGTCCCCTTTCCAACGCATCCTTATACGCTTCGTTTCGATGCCGGACGAGGGAGATATTGCCGAAACCATGTAGTGATGTCGGCTGAATCCGAACCGAATGTGACAGCTGAGTTGGCGACGACTTGTAGCATGGGGAAGTACGTGGTGTGCGCATATCCAACATGGCAATGTCCTCGTCACGATGTGACGCTGTAAAATTTTGAACACACGAAAGCCACACTTCCTCGTGTCATCCTCATGGCTGCAAACATCAAATCTCGTGTATTTTGGTGTGGTCTGTTGAGATGCTTGAGACGATGAAGGAGATCCAGACTGCGGATTTGATTCGGTTAATTCATCTACGCCTAACCAATGAGGAACAACGTCATTTTTTCAGACGGTCTCCCGGTCACGTGACTGACTGATTGCATATCCATCGATTACCGGTATGCGCCGCTGGACGAAGATCTATCCGCTCGGACTTGTTTCTTCTCCCTGATGCTCCTCGTCTTCTTTCTTCTACCATACACCTCTCGCCCTGATATCACTCCACCGCATCTACCACCTTCGGCCCGACTTCGAGGGCCTCCGCCACTACCCCATGTTAACCTATTGGGGTGGGCTCCTCAGCCAACGCGAGCTTCTTCAGTTCCACCATCGCGACCTCTTGGCCGCTCGGCCGGCTCTGGTGATGTCGCTGCCTCCACCACCCAACGGTAACCTATTGAGGTGGGCGCCCCTGCCGCACTCCACCACCCATCGGGGATCTCTCACCGTGCTCTCCGACGACGTCTCCGCTACCTTCGCTCCATCGGCCGACGAGCCACCTGGGAGCTCTCTATAGTCATCTAAGACTATCTCCAGCAGCTGATGGATCCCGTGCCGCATCCCCAAAATGAGGGAAAATCGGGCACAATAGCGCCTACAGCGGGCGCTGCATCCCTTTCCCCATGTTGCGGTCACGACTTCCTCCAACCTCATTTCTGGGGTTTCTCTCTTCTCCCTAGCACTGTAGAGTAACCATCGCCTCCAACTTGCGCCCGCGGCTCCACCCCCGTCGCCTCCACCCTGTCGCTCCGCCCCTGTCTCCTCCATCTCCGCCACCCCCGACAGCTGCCGACGGCCTCCCTCCCTCTCCCCCACCGGACGCCTCTTCCTCCTCCGCCACCCCGCCGGCCGCCTCCGCCACCCCTGTCGGATCTGCTCCCCACCTCGGTCGCAGGATCTGCTCCCCACCTCTCCAGGGCGGCGCGCCGACCACACCACCGACGCGGCGAGCGCGAGGACCAGCACCAGCGTCCCGACCCACCGCGATGCAACACCGGATCTGGAGGCAGGGCGACCCCGCGGCCACCTCCTCCCTACCTCGACGACTCCGTCGCCTCCTTCCGCACCGACCCCGCCTCCTCCACAGCGACCCCGCCTCCTCCTCGAGCTCGACGACGTTGACCTTCGGGCGGGGCTCCATGGCGCGAGGCGGAGCAGGAGAGGCGGGGGCCATGTCCCCGCGGGCGGCCTCACCGGGGAGCGGCGTCCTCCCATCGACGGGGGGCTCGCCGCCGTCGCCATGGCCTCTACCTCCTCCCAGGCAGCGGCGCGCGGCGGCGCTCCTCGCCTGCGAGCCGCGGCCTCATCCGGTAACGCGGTGGAGGGCGGCAACCCCGACAGCGCGACTCCCTCCATGCTTCGCCGCGAGCACCCTGCTCCTCCTCCCCCTCCTCCCTTGCGGCGCGGAGCCCTGCTGCTCCTCCCCCTTCTTCTTCCGTTGCGTCCCCGTCCAGCAGCAACGCGGGAGCTAACTACCGCTGCCACTGCGCGAAGAGTTACGCATTGCTGCTGCAAGCCTAGCTTTTTTACAACACATCTTTCTTCTCTCTTGTGCGGAACAAATCCCCTACCATCGCTCCCTCATTCCATCGAGCCACCCGGGAGCTCTCTCTATAGTCGGCCAACAAGGTAATCTAAAACCCAAATCCCCTCAACCGTAAACTCAAATTCTGATTCAATTTCTGTAAACTCCAATTCTGATTCAATTTCTAATGCAATTTTGGGTAACTGATGGATAAGTCAGATCAGTTGCAGTCATATGAGGAGAGTAATTTTTTTTCCTGATTTCTTCCAAAAGTTTCACCAACTACCCGTCACATCAATCTTCCGACACTAATTAGGAGTATTATAAATGTAGATTACTGACAAAACCCATTCCACAACCCCTACCTTAATTTTCGAGACGAATCTAACGAGTATAATTGTGCCATGATTAGACAATGTTGTGCTACAGTAACCAATCTCTAATGACAGATTAATTAGACTTAATGGATTCGTCTCGCAATTTCCGGTCTATCCGTGTAATTATTTTTTGTAACTAGTCTATGTTCAATGCTCTTAAGGGTAGGAAACTAACACGGTTTCCATAGCACAAGAAATCATCTATAGAAACTGTTCTTCACAGTGGTAGTGTCTTCGAGTAATAATTGTTTTCTCTTTCTCTCTCTCAGTTTCATCAATGCAGAACGTTTCATTAATCCCATAGAAACTAGTGGTTTCTTCCCAATGGCAAATTCATTGTTTCTTATCCATTGGGTCAAGAGTAGATATGGTTTCTCCATGAGGAAATCATTTCTATGATTTATACCCTCTTTCCTCATTAATTTAGATGTCACATCACCATTTTGCTTAGTTGGCAAGCTATTTAATAATGATAGAAAGTACCATTAATACTCTGTTGAGAGTGTCCTAATAGACTTTGACAGAGGACACAAAAGTTTCACCTAATGAAGTAAACGGGTCAAATTTATATTCAGGGGACGTCACGTGTATATATATTTCTTATAAACAAAGCAAAAGTTGTGCAGGTGTTTCACAATCTTGTGAAATACTTGAGCATGTGAAATAATTAATAGTATCAACTTGCTGTGATAGCCTGATAGTGACTGATTCCCCGAACAGAGAACCGGCCACGGGGTTAGTTTGCCATCGCCATCGCAACCACTCACCGCTTTTGCGGTGTGGACGTGTGGTGGTGCCACGCCACGCGATCTCTGTTTTTTTTTTCGTCTTTAATTTTTGAAGATGCGCAATCTCTGTTTCTATTTTATGAAGATGCGCAATCCCTGTCGGCCTGTCGCCCTGTCCTCGTCTCCTTGGCTGCCTCTACATGCCTGTACTATAGGAATAGGAGTAAGAACTTGTGCAACTCTGCTACCGCTGCCATCGAACAAGCTGCAGGCCATGGAGAAGAAGACCGTCGTTCTGTACCCGGGCCTCGCCGTCAGCCACTTCGTCCCCATGGTGCAGCTCGCCGACGTCCTCCTGGAGGCGGGCTACGCCGTGGCGGTCGCGCTCATCGACCCCACCGTGAAAGGCGACATCGCCCTGGCCGCCGTCGTCGACCGTGCCGCCGCCTCCAATCCGTCCGTGGCCTTCCACAAGTTCCCACGGATCCAGGACTCCCCCGCCTTCGTGCACGACGCGAACTTCATCGTCAGGTACTTCGACCTCGTGCGCCGCTACGACCAACGCCTCCACGACTTCCTCCTGTCGATGCCGCCCGGCAGCGTCCACTCCCTGATCGTGGACATGATGTCAATCGAGGTCCTCGGCGTCGCCAGCAAGCTCGGGATCCCAACTTACACCTTCTTCCCCTCCAACGCCGCCGCCCTTGCCGCGTCCGTCCAGGTTCCGTCGGTCCGTGCGGGAGGCCAGCAAAGTCTCAAGGAAATGGGGGACACGCCTCTCAACTTCCATGGCGTCCCCCCCGTGCCGGCTTCTCATCTCGTCACCGAAATGCTGGAGGATCCGGGGACCGAGACGTACGAGGCCACGATGAACATGTTCGCCAGAATTCAAGAATCCCAAGGAATTCTAGTGAACACGTTCGGGTCGCTTGACGCTCGTGCAGTGGGGGCTCTTGGTGATCCACGAGTTTTCCCCAAAATGCCTCCGCTGTACTGCGTCGGGCCGTTGGTCGCCGGGCACGGCGAGGCAAAAGAGAAGCACGAGTGCATTGCGTGGCTCGACGGGCAACCTGAGCACAGCGTGGTGTTCCTCTGCTTTGGAGGCACCGGCGCCGGCAACCACTCGGAGGAGCAGCTGAAGGAGATGGCCATTGGCCTGGAGAAGTCCGGGCACAGGTTCCTGTGGGTGGTGCGAGCCCCTGCCCCCGACGACCCGGAGAAGCCGTTCGACCCCTGCGCCGACCCAGATCTCGATGCCCTTCTACCCAAGGGGTTCTTGGAGAGCACCAGTGGGCGTGGTCTCGTCGTCAAGCTGTGGGTGCCGCAGGTGGAGGTGCTCCGTCATAGGGCGACAGGAGCGTTCGTGACGCACTGCGGGTGGAACTCGGTGCTGGAGGGGATCACCGCGGGCGTGCCGATGCTCTGCTGGCCCTTGTACGCAGAGCAGAAGATGAACAAGGTGTTCATGGTGGAGGAGTATGGGGTCGGCGTTGAGGTGGTCGGATGGCAGCAGGGGATGGTTACGGCCGACGAGATGGAGGCCAAGGTGAAGCTGGTGATGGAGGCCGAGGAAGGCAAGCGGCTCAGAGCACGGGTCTCCCAGCACAAGGAAGCCGCCGAAGTAGCCTGGAAGGATGGTGGCTCGTCCCGCATTGCGTTTGGCCAATTCTTGTCGGACGCAGCCTCGGGCAGCGGCTGACACGCCCGTGATGCGATGGGTCAGCTACATTTCCCCTGGAAGCATGCCATCGTTGCATTTGCTGCGCGCCTGGGTCATACTCTGGAAGATGGTATTAACATGTTCGGGTTATCTCGGCTCGGCTTATCTTTACATATCTCGGCTTATTTCCTCTGCACCACACTATTCAACCTACGAGTCGAACGCTATTCTTCGTACCAGTCCAACAGTGACCATGTTTTCTTCTCTTTTAGTCAATTTCAGCATGGTGGTATGGTTTTTTTTTAACGTAAACTCAGCAATATTGCCGATTTTATATTAATGTCTACCTAAATTATATATATATATATATATATATATATATTATTAAAGAAAAACTGTTTCTGCTCTTTTTTTCGTACGTTGTCCGAATTCGTGGAGGTTATGGTAAAAAGGCCGCTGTTTATCTGCTAAACCGGAAGAAAACTGTTGTTCCTGCGATAAACCGAAGAAAACCGGCTGTTGGGAAAAAAAAACTGTCCGGCCTACCATTTTTATGTGAGATAATAAATAGAAAGCCCCACGAAATTTATGCTATGGTGAGAATCGAACCAAAATCCCTAAAACCAGCTGGTCTACATTAGATATGTGTTTAACAACAATTATTCCTTTTGTTAACTGGTTAGACCGTGCGTCCTATAGGTATCCCAACATATATTTAGCTGTGGGGCGCCATTGAGGACAACCTTGGAAGTGGAGTGGAAACCCAGCTTCTCCATCATGAGGTGGGGGGAGGGGGGGGGGGGACCTCGTCGGCGAAGGGCCACAAGATAGTCCTAGCGAACAGAATGTTCCGGTTGAAGTCGAGGTCGCGGTTCGATGGTAGGCCCAGTACATTCTCAAAGTGGGACTGAGCAGTAGAGGCCTTTTGCTCTTGAGTGGTCGCCCATCCATTATTTGATTTGAGTTTTGAAATGAAGTTCTTTTACCGTCTCGAGTTGTCCTTAAGAGCAAGTATAGTAACAGGCGAAGAGTGGGCTAAGTCCGACGTGGGGGTGAGAGAAAATAGGAAAGAGAAGAAATCGGGCGAGTGTCCAGACGCCAGCTCAAGCGGGCGAAGAGCCCTCTGCGGCAGCTGCCATCAGGTCTCGCCTCGCTCTGATTGGCTGCTGTCCCGGAAGGCATTAAAGGCCTGGCGGGGTCCACCACTTCTAGTTCTCGCGTTTGCATGACCTGGCATTTTTTCTTGCAGCTCGTTGCCGGCGTAACCACTATCCTTGCTCTTAAGTGGAAGAACCGAGTGTTGGCATCCCATAACTTCAGGTTAGTGATACGAGAACACTGTCATTTGTGGAGACGTTCTAGGACCGTGAGCCCCAAAACACATTTTTTTTACCTTAGCCCGTAGGGTGAGCTCATCATCGATTAAGGATCTCGCTTCTTGTGCTATGTCCAACTGCAGAATAACTGATTGGGCCATATGAAAGTGTAGTTTTGCTTCAGAGAAGAGAGTCTTGCTCCATTTTCTGAGGGCAATCGACAACCAGGCGCAATCGGTAGCCAAAACCTATCGCGTCACTTGGTCGCTTTTGCGGGAGTGTGTAACACCCAAGGTGTTTAAGTTCTTTAACCTTAAGAAAGCAACATGAAAAACTTAACGAGGCCTTAAGAGTTAAAAGGTCAAATTATGGCGGACCAAGGTTGACCAAAGTCAACACTTGAGTTTTGGATTCTGAAAATTTTGTCAAAAATATGGAAATGGAAGTTTGGAGCATTTGAAACTTGAAGGAATCAAGTTTTGAGCCATAATCCGTTTTTATGAGCCTCAAACCAAAAATTAAAGAAAGAGGCCTAGAGTTACTAATGCAGATCTGAAAATTTTCAGAAAAGCAAACAAATCTGAAACATTTTCAGTGGGATAGTTCTGGCAGGTTTTTCTCAAGGATTTTGCACATAGACTTCACCTACAAATCTGCAAAATGGGATTTGTGGTATGTGAGGAACACAGAACAATGGGTTTTGGGAAAGAAAGAAGAGATATAGCAATTTAAATTTGAGTTCAGATTTTGCAAGTGGGCTGAAGGGAATTCGGTAGAGACACTAGAGAAAACCAGTGCCACTAGTTTTTTGGAAAAACCAGTACCACCGATTTTTTGGCCAATTTGGGAAGTATCAGTTTTGAGTTGGAAGAATGTTGGTGTGAAAACAAATTTATAATTTCAGGAGTTATGTTGGGCCAATTTTGGAAGTACCAGGAGCAAAAGAAAGAGAAAGGGATTGAAATATATTTTGGAACTCACAATTGAAAAGCACTGAGAAGTGAGAACTGAATGGCCATTGCCATATCAGTTCCCAGAAGGAAACATCCATCTTTGGTTTGAGCTTTTTGAAAGGAATTGAATTTATGGAGTGAGCTTATATATGCAAAATTGGACACAATTAGTTAGAGATCGAGTTCCGGAAACAGAAAAGCATGAGATCGAAGAAGACTAACTAAAAGGTACACAAATAGATGCTTGAGATGAGGAAGGAGATTGAGGCCGAAGAAGGTAAGCGGCTCAGGGCACGAGTCTCCCAGCACAAGGATGAAGCCGCAGTGGCCTATGGAAGATGGTGGCTCATCGCGCATTGTAGTCTTGTCGGACGCAGATTGTCTCGGGCAGCGGCTGACACGCCCATGATGCGGCGGGAGTCCACTATAGCTTGGAAGCATCGTTGCATTTGTTGCACGCCTGCAGTCATTAGTAGTAGATTTCAGCATGGATCGTTCTTATACCTGGCCAAACGGGCGGCCCGGCTTGGTCTGGCCTGGGCCCAACCTGCATAGGTCTAGACACCCGGTCTTATTATTGTGCCAGGTCGGGCCGCCCGGCGGGCCGACCTTCTGGCCCAGGCCCGGCCTCCTAGTTTTGTATGCAGGTCGGGCCGGGCCATTAGCCTGCCAGGCTAGACAGGTCGGGCAGCCCACAAACCCACCAAAAAAGTACCAGCACCAGATACACAAAAATGTGAGGAATCGAAAGATCACATTCACATTCTTATTTCTCAAACACATGCATCAAAACATACTCATCATCAAGACATCAACAAAGGCAACACGGCACCGACACCATCACCATCTCCGTCACCGGAAAGGTCGATGACACCTGTGACAGCGCCAACCCGACCCCGACCGGCATCCTCCTCTGACGACCAAGGAATATCGGAGGTCGGGGTATCAGTATCCATCTCCGACGAGTCGACGACCTCAGCGGCTCAGGTTCCTCAACGCCATGCACACGACAACATCGTCCTCGGCCAATGACATACAAGACGAACAACGAGTCAAACAGATCAGGATTCAGAAGAAGATGAGACGAGAACGAGAGTAGGTCAGGCGAGGCAACACCGTGGCGGAGGGCCGTAGTCGGGGAGCGCGGAGGCGTCAAAGGTCTTACTTGCCCTGCCGGAGCACCCGAGCAGCCAAGATCTAGGGAAGGAGGGTGTGTCGCCGCGGCGGAGTGGGCGAGTACGAGTACGGTGGTCGTCAGAGAGGAGAATGGATCTAGGGTTGCGGCGGCAGTGGGGGGCGCAGGGGAGGGGAAAGGCGGGAATGGGGATTAGGGTTAGGATGGCGCGGGGGGGATGCATATATGGCCGCGAGGATTATGGTGGCCGGGAGGGGTGGTTTATGTCGGCCGCCCCTTATATAGGCCGGGCCGCGTGCCGCTCGGCAGGTCGAACTTTCGGCCCAGGTCTGGCCTGCAACACCAGGTCGTGCTGGCCTAGGCCCATAAAGTTTCGTGCCAGGTCGTGCTTAGGCAGGGCCAAAATAGATCGGGCCTCGTGCCGCCTGTTTAGCCCGGCCCATTTGGCCATCTATAGTCGTTCTACATGAAGGATTTCAGCATGATATATAGCTTCTTTTTACAATACACTATACTACCTTATACCACTGTTTGAAAAGACTAGTATGAAAGAATTTGACGATTGAGATTGTTGGTATATACCACTAAAACTTACACTTATGGTATGTTGGTATACATGGATGATATTGGTAGTATAAGGGTATTATTGGAAAATTTGTCTCAGTGAAAAGTGAAAAACAGTTAATGGGAAAACAATGTTCAGAGAAAAAAATCGCAGTACCCAAAATAAATTTTTTTTGATAGTTACATATTTACATTCCAAAAAATGACTTATACCATATACCACCACCTAGTGGTATGGTGCACCGTAAAAGAGCTCTTTAAAGGGAGTGTATATCCCTTAACCATATCCGTCTGTAATGTGCAAATATGTTAATATATTACACCCAACAATTAATTATATATAAGCGTTTAGAAAATGATGTATTATTAATAGGTTTATTTTACTTACAGCATAATCTCCCGAGATTGTAGTTGACAAATAGTGTATGTGCTCACAGACGTGGTATTTACATAAATTATTTTCGGGTTCCTATTTTAAACAGTAAAGTGGAGAGGAGAAAGATATTATGAAATATTAGTGTCATACAATTTAAATTTTCTCAATCTGAAGATGTTATTTAGATTACGTACCGGAAAATCAGCATAGAATGTAATTGTTAGTTTAAATGGTACTGAGTTCTCTGCAATGAATATTTTCCAAGCTCTGGGGAAAAATAATGAAAGATAGTGTGTTAAATAAAGCAAACTATATTGCAGTAAAGAAAACATCTTAGATAGAATTATTACACTTGAAACATATCTTGAAGGTCTTGGTAATCTGCAGGGTCTTTTCTCAACGAATCCCACACCATGATGTTGCTGTTGTCGACTTGAATTATCATAAGAATCCAGTGGAAAGTGTATACATGCTCATAAAGATTAGAACTAAATATAATTAACAAGGATAATTAGATGGCAACCGCACTTACTTGAAGCTGTAAGGCAGTAGTATGAGATCCTTGTAATAAAACTCAGACAAGGTCTTATAGATTGTTTCAATTGTTGTGTTTGGTAGTTTCTGGACCTCATGGTGGTTAACTTTCGCTGGATCCATGAAACCAACTTTGTCATAGCCCTTCCTTCGCATCTCAAAAAGTTGATGGCTACAAAAAATGAAAGACAAGGTTAATTAGTAGATCGGCAGACGTAATAGATTTATTAATAAACATTGCACCACATCATTCTGTAGCATCACTAGGTTGCTTGGATCGTCTGCCTTTTGTGAAATTGCATTGAGAAATGCACAAAGCTTTACAAGTGCTAATCGTACATTCTCTGGTAGAACACCCCTCAGCGCAGCTGAAAGCAACTGTGTCATCAACATGTGCTAGTCGTGGGCCTTTAGATTTGTGAACTTCTTATCTTGCATATTTATGATCCGCTTTATATTCAACAAGTAGCCGATGGAACCTTGATACTGTGTAGGCAATCAAACATGATGCCCTTCTCTTCCTTGCTGAGAGTGTAACTAGACAGACCTAAGTAATCATGTTCTTCATCAACCTCTTCAGGATCTCGTTCTTCATCAACCTCTTTTGGAGGATCTACTTCATTCCTATGGATATCTTTCAGATTCCGTCGTGCTTCCAATGTATCCTTCGAGTTAGCATAACAACCCATGAAGCCTAGCACGTTCACGCAAAGACTCTTCGTCAGGTGCATCACGTCAACTGTGTTTCAGACCTCAAATATTTTCTAATAATGTAGCTTCCAAAATATAGATTTCTTTTTCCACATTGGTGCATGCCTGTTACCGTCGTTTCGAACAGGGTTCACTACCGTCACCCTGTACAAAGACTACCCTTAGATCCTTTACCATCTCAAATATCTCCTCTCCTTTAATATGGGAGGGATTCGCATGATGACCAGCCTTCCTTTTCTAATGCATCCCTTTCTTCCTTAAGGGGTTCTTCTCATGAAGAAAGCGATGATGACCCATATACATGACCTTCTTAGAATTTTTCAGATGAATAGCTTCTGTTTTATCTAAACAGCGGATGCAAGCCTGATATCCCTTGTTTGAGTGCCCTGATAGGTTACTTATAGCGGGCCAATCGTTGATGGTTACGAACAACAATGCTCGTAGGTCGAAGCTCTCTTGCTTATCCTCATCCCACACACGTACACCTTTATCCTGCCATAGCAATAATAGTTCTTCGACCAATGGTCTTAGATACACATCAATGTCGTTATCAGATTGTTTTGGACCTTGGATAAGCACTGGCGACATAATGAACTTTCGCTTTATGCACACCCAACCATGAAGGTTGAACATGCATAGGGTTACAGGCCAAGTGCTATGACCACTGCTAAACTCGCCGAATGGATTGAAACCATCTGTACTTAAACCAAACCTTATGTTTCTTGCATCCTCAGCAAAGTCTGGGAATGCTCTATCAATCTTTCTCCACTGAGACCCATCAGCCGGATGTCTCAGCATGTGGTCTTACTTACGTTCCTCTTTGTGCCATCTCATCAACTTAGAATTTGCTTTGTTCTGAACAAACGCTTCAAACGTGGTATTATAGGAAAATACCACATAATCTTTGGCGGAACTCTCTTCGTCTTGGGAGGTGGCCCCTGGAGATCACTAGGATCTTCATCTCTCCAGATCTTGTAAACGTAGCGCTTTGCACACAGGACAAGCATATAAATTCTCGTAATCCTTGTCTCGATATAGGATGCAATCATTAGGGCAGGCATGGATCTTCTGAACCTCCAACCGACACACTATCTGTTTCGTTTCATATGTTGTGGATGATAATTCATTGTTCTCGGGAAGCTTGTCCTTCATAATTTTTAGCATCCCCTCAAATGCCTTATCAGAAAATCTATGTTTTGCCTTCAATTGTAGCTTTTCTAGTATATTACCAAGCTTTTTGTGACCCTGCTTGCAATCTGGATACAATAGTTTTCTGTGATCTTCTATCATACTTTGCAACTTTGTCTTTTCTTTATCAGTTTCGCAGTCCCTATGTGCATCTAGTAGAACTTGACCAAGATCATCAGTAGGGTTGGCTTCTGGTAACTCTTCTTCATCGTCATCTTCCATTAAAGTATCTGCAAAAGCTTGCCCCACGGTCGAGTCTGAAATGTTATTATCATCCTCCTCTTTTTCATCGTCTTCCATCACAACCCTGTGATGCCCCAGGTTTTCATTTAGGGTTAATTAACCCTAATGACCTAGTCAACCAAGTCAAACACATTGACTTTGGTCAAACCTTGGTCAACCTGGGTCATCACCTCGAAAACCTAGCTAACAATCACTAATGATCATCTTAAGCAAGTCAACACGCATTAGTGGTCAAACCCTAGTCAAATGTTGGTTAAAACCCCTAATGCCTTTGAACCTTTCCTAGAACTTTTGTTGCGTTCTCCAAATTTCACTTAAACACTTCAAAATCGGCCAATACAAAAGTTGTTCATATTTTTGAGGGACACACTTTTCATAATTGGCGGCATTTGAAATTTTGAGTGGAAACTGTGCAAAAACGCGGTCAACGCCGGCATCTGCTTTCCTGCCGAGCCGAGAAAGACATCAACTTTGCCAGCAATTTATGCTCAAACCGTTGATCAAAACATAGGCCAGCCTTTACAAAAGATGCTCTCCTATAGTTGCTCTACAACTTTGCTATTCAAAGTTTCTTGAGCTTAGTTTCAAAAGTTCGAGTTTGGGCCAGTCAAACAAGCGCAAATGGAATTAGACCGGCGCTCTGGCGTCGAGAACTCACGCCAGCGCACGACGTCGCGCCGGTGCCACGCGACCGCCGCCGCCCCTCGACGTCCGGGCCCCTGAGGCACAGGGCCGCGAGGACGGCGACGCCATCATCATGCGCCACTCCCTATGACAGCCTTGCTTGGGAAGAGCGCGCCGCGCCACGTGCCGCGAGCCGGTGCAACCGCGGCCGTGCCCCCTGCCGCGCCGCTCGCCGGCCGAGCGCCCGCACGCGTCCCACAATAGGCCGGGCCCCCTTTCCTCGCCTTCGTTTGCTTTGCGACTACGCCTCCTCCCCACTCATCCGCTCGCTCACCTATAAAAGGGAACACTGCCTCCTCTCGCGCTCGAGCCGCTCCGTCGTGCGCCATTAGCACCGCCGACGCCGAGCTGCCCCCTCCGCTCACTCCCTCGAACGACTGACCACCCCTGCCCCTCATTTAAGACCTACTAGAGCTCCCCCGCTCGCTTGTTGCCCAGCTCCGCCTCGCTCCTTGCCGGAATCCAAGCAACCACGAGCGCGCCGCCTCCGCCTCGCCGCCGCCGCTCACCGGCGATGTCTCCGGCCGAGCCACCGCCACCAATCAACACGTGGTGAGCTAAATCGAACTGGAGTGCCATTTGTTTGCCACACCCGGTCACCGCTCGCCGCCGGCGAGTTCACCCGCCGCCGGAAGGGCACGGTTGTGAAGTCCAGGGACCTATTTGTGAACTAGGGACCTCCCTGCAATGATCTTTATCTTAGTTTCCTTACAACTAGGTCCAGCACCTTCTAAAATTCATAGAAAATCACAGAAAAATCAGAAAAATACCAAACCAATTTTGTTGGTTTCCCTGTGACCAGATATACAACTTTTACAAAGCATGACTATACTTTTGACTGATAGTTTTTGCATGAAAAATTGAAATCTGTTTAACCTAGATTTGCTGTAGTTCAAAATCTATATGTGATATTGAGGACCTGTGTGGTTCGAGGACCGGTGGTTGGTCGCTTCCTGGTGTGATGAGTGATTGACAATGTTGTGTGGACTGATTCTTGGCTAAGTATTGCAGGTGCAGGTTGCGGCTTGACTGGTGTTGGTGCAGGTGAAGAACAAGCGCGAAAGGTCGTTGCCGGTGAGGCCTCCAGGTGTGGAGAAGACAAGTAGGCTTGGTTCGAGGGACCCGGTGGCCAGCGGGGTCAAGTGCGGGCCGCATGATGGCAAGAACAGCAAGATAAAGTCGTGGACGGTTCCTTGGTTGAGTCTCAAAGCCAAGATCGAGCCGGGACTACGTGGGAGCCGAATCATGAGTGGTGATTGGCGGAGGCTACACCAAGTTCGCGGGGTTTCCAGTGGTTCACCAGAAAACCACTGGGTTCCTTGGTTGATCCACAAAGCCAAGACCGAAGACGGAGGTGCAGCAGCACTGGACCGGTCTGACCAGTGGAGGACACCGGTCTGATCGGTGTGCGACGACGGCTTTCGGAGGCTTCGAAGCGGAGGACACACGTCGGGATCACAAGGCGTGCGTCAAGGCTACGCGAGGTGCGGTCGCCGGGCATCCGTCCGATGGTGCGACAACGAAGATTCCCAAAGTGCCCCTCGGGGGTGTGTATCCTAGTGTTAGGCCTTAGGGGTAGTTTCATCTTTCGGTTGCCTCCATATAACCCAAGTGGTGAGAGGATGGCAGCCATCTCTTGGAACCCTAGCTCATTTTGTTTTGCTGTTTTCCTCTTTCTATTTTCCTTAGGATTTTCTAGGACTAGCTTGAGAGCTTCATGGTGAGATCTTGAGAGAGGGATGGATGATCGGGAGGCAAGCTAGACCTTGCATGAACCTTCATGGTATGTATAGATGATTCGGCGCGGTTCCTCAAGGCTTGATTGTGTCTCTCCCGTTTTCCTTTTTTGGTGATTTTCGGAGCCTTTTCTTGGTGATTTTCTTGTGGCGGTTTTGAGACCTTTCTCTTTGGAATTTGGTGGGGGATGTATGCATGAACCCTTCGTGGTTCTTTTCCTTGTGATTCGCCTCCCAAATCCATGAGTAAAGGGGCTCGATTTTGGAGTTTTCTCTGGTTTAGGGTTACAGGCGTTCTTGGTGGAAATCCCTCGATTCCTCTTGATTTAGTAAGTTTTGGTGGACTAAATCGTGGCTATGGAATGCCCATGAGGTACTCCTACTATCCCCAAAGTCTTGTGCGAATCCGTGGAGCGAATCGGGAGACCGGGATTTGGATTTGGAGGAGTTGACCCGCGGGTTGCTGTTCATCCCGAGCGCCCAGGTCTTGACCGGTGCCTTCCACCGGTCTGACCGGTGCTGACCCCTTGTTGGGATTTGCTTGGGTGAATATCTTGGTGAGTACCCTTGTCTCTGGGTTTGCTACTGTTTCGAGTTTGGAGTGTTTTGGAGCTCGGGAGGTTGGTTTCTTGGATTTGGGGTTTCCAGGCTCAGACCGGTCTGACCGGTGAGCTGCACCGGCCTGACCGGTGCAGGGGCTTTTCTGTGGAAATCATCAAGTCCTACTCGGGTGACCCGGTGCGTCTCTGGTGGGTGTCGGGTGATCCGGCCTTGACCGGTCTGACCGGTGGAGGTGACCGGTCTGACCGGTGTGGTCAGTGGCTGCTCGAGTTGCTTGTTCCGCTGCGTTCTCTAGTAGATTTCGGTGGTTGTTGGTTCCTAGGACCAGTAGCACTCTAGTGGCTACGTGGTCTTGGTCAACTTGGGTAGTTGAGTCGGAGATCTGTTTTGGTTAGCCATATTCATCTTGTTGGAGAAGTCATCTCCTTCGAGAAGAATTTTTTATCGGCTCCCATTCACTCCCTCCTCTCTGGTCGCCAGTTCGGTCCTTCAAGTGGTATCAGAGCCGATTACAGGTCTTTGTTGACTCTAACCAGTCTAAGATCCAAAGATGGCGTACCAAGAACGGGGATCGGGTCCTCCGCACTTTGATGGGAAAAACTACCAGATGTGGTAGAGGCGGATGGCAGTGTTCCTCCGCGGAAAGGGTTAGATCCTTTGGGATGTTACGGTGAACACAGCTTATGTTCATCTGATTAACTTGCTTGCTCCAGGATCGAGGGACATGCACAACGCTAACAAGGCGGTCGACTACTTGTTTCGTGCTCTGTGTCAATCCAAATTCGATCGGGTTCAGACAGAGGACTTAGCTTGTAGGATTTGGGAGGAGCTAAAGGATGCTCACACTAGAAATGCTCAGGTTCAGGCTCGGATGTATGCGACTTACCGGAGAGAGTACGAGAACTTCACTCATCTCCCCGGTGAGTCAATTGATGCCTTGTTCCAGCGGTTCACGGTAGTGGTGAACAACATGAGGGCCAATCTGACCGTGCTCTCGTACGATGATCATGACTGTCGGGGACAGCCATAAGGGGTCCCCTAACTACGGGGGAAATCACCCTCTTCAAAAACAAAAACCGTTAAACACCCTCCCCAAATCAACCCCAGCCAAGGCACAAACGAAGCCCACGGCCTGCTACGGCCCAACGGCCTCCATGGCCCATCAAGCGACCACACTAGCCGCCCTCGAGCGAACTTCCGCTTCGCTCGAGGGTCGGACATCACGCGGGCGAACTTCCGCCTCGCTCGAGGGCCCGGCACCCCTCGAGTGGATCTCCGCCTCGCTCGAGGGCCCGGCACCCCTCGAGTGGATCTCCGCCTCGCTCGAGGCTCCCCCTCGGTCCAAGGCATCTCACCTACTCCTCCCTGCCAAGGCATTAAATGCCCCATCGCTCCACGGGCGCCGCGGTCAAAAGCAGGATCCCCGCCACGCCGAATCCCTGACAACGCCCGGGAATCCGGTCCCGACGCTGTGCAGCCATCCCGCCACTGTGCGGCCATCCCCGGTGCTATGTGGGCACTGTGCGGGATGGCCGGTGTCATTCAACGACGCTGTGCCACCCGCTCTCGTCCTTCCTCCACGCCGCACCCCTCGAAAGGAGACGGCAACACCCTCGAGGGACGTACGGCCGCCGATATGGCGCCCGCCCAGGACGGCGCCGTGACGCAGGGTGAGCGGAGCACGTCCCCTCCGTCACCTCTGGCCCTGTACGGTCATCCCCTGCCCTGCGCTGCCATCACGAACGCTGTGGAGCCATCCCCGGCACTATGGGGGCCTGCTCCAACGAGACGCTGCCACACCGGCCTCTGTGCAGCCCAAGTTCTCCCATCAGCAAGACCCTCGAACCGACTTACGGACAACAGCCAGGCATGGACGCCGGCCGGACCACCCTCGAAGCTACTTCCTGGCGAGTACGGAAGCCATCACGACGCCTGCGAGAGCCAGGATTCTCTAGGACATCCATCAAATCGCAAACACTGCACGCCAGTACCGCGACACTATACAAAAAACCACACGGCACGTCTGTAAGCCGCCTCCCCTTGGCCTATAAAAGGAGGAGGCGGCCGCCCGGTCACGGGACACGGCATCACTTTCACTCGCATTGGCTCACGCATCCATCCACCGATATTGGCACTTTGCCTCAATCACTCAGCAGGGACTTGGAGGCCTTTCCTCCTCTCCCGCCTTGCTTTTAGCCCCCCTCTACAGGCACCACCGGTGCATCGCAATACAGCGCGCACGCGCAAACCTACTGGACGTACGGCCCCGTGGCCGGAACCAGGATAAACTCGTGTCCCTGTGTTGCTTAGCATCGACCATCGAGAGGTTGATCGCAGCGCATCTCACTAGTTAGTGTCGAGACTAATCCTAACACCGACAGTTAGCGCGCCAGGTAGGGGCAGGCACTGTGATCGACTCCCCACCAGCAGTCTCGATGGCGATTCACACAGAGATGACATCCCAGAGGTACGCCTGGGGCAGCTCCGACCCCTTCCCAGCCGGATTCGAAATCCGGTTCGGGAGCCTGAACTTGCAGGCTACGGGGAACGGCTACCTCATGCGCCTCACCAACCGGGACGAGCTCCACCCTTGGCATTCGACCGAGCCAGGCCCGGTGCCCACCGCACCAGCGCTGGACGCCCCGGCGCCAGCACCAGCGGAAGCAGCAGCTGCCTCAACGTCCCGGCGCCGCAGACGCTCTGGTCAGCGCTCGCGCCTGGCGCGTATGGAGCAGCGCCGGGCAGCGCGCGCTGCAGCACGGAGGGACACACCTCTGCCAGCAGATACAATGGCGCCTCCTGCGGGGGAAAACGCGGCCACGGGGCCGCAGTTCCCTCACGGGATGCACAACTCCGCCGCGACGTACGCCTCATCGGTCAGCACGGACGTGGCCGCGTACGAGGATCTCCCAGGACACCACCTGCTGTCAATCCGGAACCTCATCGCCTCCACCAACGACGAGTCGTACCACGGCTCGTTCAGCGAGCTGCCACCCGCAACCTCGCACGGGTACGCGGAGTGGGACTTATCCGGCGTACCGGACCCTGTCATGTTCCAGTGATTCCTCGACGCCGCGGACTACTGGTTCGGTTACTCTGACGACTCCAGCGAGGGGAGCTACGACCCCACGCACGAGTGCTTCATTGTCGCCATCAACGAGCATGTCGACAGAGCAAACGGAGCGGGCGGCGGAGACGCGCCCCACGACCCCGAGCCAAACCCACCGCCGGCGCCTCCTGCGGGCGGCGCAGGTATCGCCGCGCAGCTGGCTCAGGTCCGCGAGCTGGAAGCTAAGCTCGCGGAGGAACACCGACAAGTGCGGCTGCTGCGCGCCACCATCGCGGGCGAGGCCTCAGCGCGCGGCGAACGCGCTCGAGAGGCGGGGAGGTAGGCTCGCGAACGCATCAATGCCGACTTCAACGTGGACGATCCGCACACACCACCTCGAGCCAGCCAAAAGCTCGTCGTGGCGGCGACGTTGCTCCGGGCCATGCCCGAGCCGTTGACGCCAGAGGCACGCAACCTGCGCCGCGAGGCGCAGGCCCTCATCGAGGAAGCCGCCGTACAGCAGGCTGAGAGCTCCGCGTCCCGCATGCGCAACCAGTCCAGTGCACGAGGCGGTGGCAGCGCACAGGACCCAGAGGCATCAGTCCACGCCCCGCAAGGAGGCGCGGCGGGCTAGCCAGCAAACCTGGGCAGGACGCCTGTTAGGGAGCGAATCCTTGACACACGCGGCCAGGCCCAGGACGGGGACGCCCGCAATGTCCTGAACTCCAAAAGGCGGGAGGATGCGGCGGTGCAGGCAGTACAGGGTTACCACCCTCGACGTGGGGGCCGGTACGACAGCCGGGAGGATCGCTCACCCACGCCGGAACCTCCGGGGACCCGAGTGTTCAGCCGGGAAATCCGCACGGCGAACATCCCCCAGCGCTTCTGCCAGCCCACCACCATCATCAAGTACACGGGGGAGACAGACCCTCGAGTATGGCTCAATGACTACCGCCTGGCTTGCCAGTTGGGCGGTGCCACTGACGACGCTGTGATCATCCGCAACCTACCGCTACATCTTGCGGATTCCGCCCGTACATGGCTCGAGCACTTGCCCGCTAGCCAGATACACAGCTAGGACGACTTGGTTCGCACCTTCGTGGGAAACTTCCAGGGCACGTACGTGTGCCCTGGGAACTCCTGGGACCTGCGAGGATGCACCCAGAAACCCGGCGAGTCGCTCCAGCACTTCATCCGGCACTTCTCTAAGCGCTGCACTAAGCTTCCCAGCGTCGCCCAGTCCGAGATCGTGCATGCCTTCCTCGAGGGCACGACCTGCCGGGACCTTGTGCGCGAGCTTGGGAGGAGCCCGCCGATCGACTCCAACGAGCTCTTTGACATCGCTACCAGCTTCGCCTCTGGAGTAGAGGCAGTGGGAGCGACCTTCGACGGCAAGAAAGGCAAGCGCGTGGAGGACGCGCCCGCGAAGGGCAGCAAGTCCAAGGATCCCGCAAAGAAGCAGAAGCGGGGCAAGAAGGGCAAGAAGCCCCAGCACGACGCGCACAGGGGTGCGGCAAGGACGACGACGAGGCCCTCGCGGTCGACCCTGCGCGCAAGGGTCCTCGAGGTCCCCCTCGAGGCCCCGGCGTGTTCGACGACATGCTGAAGAAGCCTTGCCCGTACCACAAGACCTCGGTCAACCACACCCTCGAGCAATGCGACATGCTCAAAAAGTACTACAGCCGCGTCGCCGTGAAGGAAGACGAGGCCAAGAAGGACGGGGGTGATGGGGGTGCTGACGGCTTCCCCGCCGTAGAGAATGTCTTCCTCATCTTCGGGGGACCAACGGTGGACATGTCCACCAGCCAGCGCAAGCACGAGCGGCACGAAGTTCTCGCCGCCGAGAAGGCCCCTCCTTCCTTCCTCGACTAATCGGAGGAGGCCATCACCTTCAGCCGCAAGGACCACCCGAACCGCATCCCCAATCCGGGCCAATATTGTGGTAACCCGCCCAGGAAAATACTGTACTATCACCTAAACCAATCCACTTTGGTCATTAAGCGATAGTAAAGTACCATCCCGTCGTTGGTTGCCGGGTCGAAGCCCGGTAAATCACTTGGATATCACACAGAGGATCGAACATATGCATTACAACTCACACGAAGGCGAGTCCGGAGTACGACACAAATTAAATCCAAATGTTTGCCCGAAGGGTTAAATTATTACAAACAATTGTTCATGATAAGTAAAGGTTCAGAGTTCGAAAACAGTGGAATAATAAACTAGCGAAATGATAAACATCACAGGAGGCCGTCCGTGATGCCATCACTCGTCGCCATCCACCCATTCCAGCTCCCAGCCGGGTGGAATCTCACCAGGTCAAACAACACATGCAACAACATTTTATAGCAAGGCTGAGTATACTAATACTCAGCAAGACTTAACCGTCATGTGATAACTACATCACCAAACTCTAGACATGAGAGGCTTTTTGGCCGGTGGAGTTCTTTTGCTGAAAAGCAACAAAGAGTATGTCCTTACTTTCAATATTTTAGCTCAAATTCTAGTTAATTACCATTTCTAAGGTGAGCCATCTATTACAATCAATAATTATACAATGCAATTAATTCACGCAGTAATATTCACATAGTTCCATCATTAAGGGATATCATGGCCAGTTGATTAAGCAGTCTCAGATAACAGTGAGAGGCCGACAATCGATTGATTAAAAACGTTGCAAGGTAAACCTAAACACACGGAGCGGTGCCATCACAAAGTTGGCACCAACCAGGCAGTTCCCAAAAGTCCTCGGCTTGGGATCAAAACTTACAGTCCTGGGTACAAGGCTATCTGGCATGCCCCACACAGTACACCCAGCCTCACACATGCACCCCCTCCCGGTTGCAAATCGGGCAGGTGAACACTCAAGATTAGTAAGGGTAAGATCCCGCACCGTCTCATTAAGGTACTAGGCTTACCGGTCCCATTCCCGACAAGTGCTTAGTACGTTCAAAAGCTTAGCCCACAAAAGCCACTGGACCGGAGCCCAAATCCCATGCTCTTACCACATGAGCAATCCATTTATAAAGATCTTATGATTCCAACATAAGAACCTATTCTTGCGAGTGACGAACATCACTCAACTTTTACCGGGTCCTATAGCATAGTAGCTATCGGCCTAGCATACTAGTGAAAGAGCATTGGTACCTAGGGATCATGCATCTAGGGTTTCATTCAACTCCTGAAACGTAAATGCACAATCATAGCAAAGGTAACTGCATAATTTTAAAAAGAAAGGGTTAATGATCCGGGGCTTGCCTCCGCTGGCAAGGTTGGCCTTGGGCCCTTCTGGACTTTGGTCCAGGTCCTAAGCTACGTCCACGTACTGCAGCTCACCGTCAGCACTTTCGTCTCCTCCTTCCAGCACGAGCGTATAGCTACCGTCGGGAAGATCTACATGAGGATGCAAATGCACGATTTAACTGACGGTTTCAATTTAATTAATTATAAAACAACACATGACAACCATAGGGTGCATGGTTGACCACATTCACCTAGATAACAATACATTCAGCATACTCTTCCAATAAAGGAACAATATGAGGTTCTTTATTAATTATTCTTTTTGATAGTGACTGTGTACATATTTATGCAAATTAATTAATTAAATTTCACAAAACAGCAAGGGGTGGTGACACTTAGCCTTTTAGCATGACTTACATCACATACATGAGGTCACTAAGTGTGTAGTTGGTGATTTTCCAATTTAATTTAATTATTAAGCTTATTTGGCCTCCATTGCTTTTATTCGTAAAATAAATTCATAAAACTCAGTGGTGGTGTTTCTGCAGCACTATAGACTAAAATAAAGTCACTGCACAAAGGTTCACATTTAATTGAGCCATAAAATTAATTATATAAAAAATAACAAATCCTAGCCACCAAAACATGAGAAATGCATATAATAATAAATACACAACCAAAAAGATCCCATCTTTCTCTCACTGATTCTTTGGTCCAAACCTGAGCTAGGAATCTTGAGCTATGCATTTACATTTAAAACCAAGCATAAATCAAGAATAAATATTTCTGACAGAAATAAAATCATGATTAATTCACAAGGGGTGCATTTAGGCATAACAAGATCACATGCAGAAGTTGGGCACAAAAACATATTTATTTTTGGCTACAAAAATCATTTGGACAGATTCATCCTAAATACAAAATAAATCATATTAAAAGATCTACACAGTAACTTTGTGCAATTTTTGGTTCAGAGCCTATACATGACATTACTCACAACATATCCAAAATTCAACTTGAGATCACAAGTGGATTTTGAACTACAGCAGAAGTTTTTCATGCAAAAACTATCACTCAAAAGTAGGGTCATGCTTTACAAAAGTTGTAGAGTTATTCACAAGGAAACCAACAAAATTGAGTTTGCATTTTTCTGATTTTTCTTTGATTTTCTACGGATTTTACAAGATTCAGCCAAAAACCAAACACTATTTAAGATTCTAATCTCAAGCAGGTCCCTGGAAAGTTTTTCGTTTTCACAACCATGCCCTCGTTTCTCACACAAATGCCCTCGAGCACAAAATGCCTCACAGGCATGCCCTCGGCGGCGGCGGGGGCTCGCCGGCGGTGATGTGGGGCCGGGCCTGGCCAACAAGCGGCACAGGGGTGCGATTCAACTCACATAGGTTCAATTGATGGCCGGAGTTGAGGTCGGGGATGCTCCGGTGAGCGGGCTCAGCGGCGCACGGCGGCGGCGGCCGCTGCGACCTGGACTCCGGCGAGAAGCGAGGCGGGGCTGAGAAATGCGTGAGTACTAGAGCTCGACGGTGCCCTAGGGGTGGCGCTGGAGGTGTGGGCCGGCGCCAGGAGCGAGTAGAGGATGGAGCTCGGCGGCGGCGGCTCCAATGGCGGGCGGTGGAGCTCTGGGAGATGGTGGGATCGTGTACGCGCGAGGGAAAGGCCGGCGGCCTTTTATAGGCGGTGCTCGGGGGTGCAGGCCTTCACTGCGAAGCAAGGAGAGGGAGAAGGGGGTCCTGCGGTGGCAGCGCGCGTGGGGGACACGACCGGCGGGCGGCGTGAGCGGGGGTCCGGCGCGGGCGCGCGGGCATACGACACGCGCGGGGGCGCGGGCTCCAAGTCAGGTGCTTGGGCTGCGTGCGGCCTGGGGATGCGCGTCCGGCGTGGGGAGGGGCCCGGACGCCGAGACGGCAGGGACGCCACGCGGCGGGCGCGCGCGCGGCGTGCTGGAGCAGGTGCGCGGCGCGACGTCGCCCGTGCCATTGCCGTTTACCTTTGTTTGACTCGCTGAAACTCAAGATTCTCAAATACAAGTTCAAAATCTCTCAATATGAAACTTGTAGAGGAACTATAGGAGAACATTTTTCGTAAAGGCCGACCTATATTTTGATCAACCGTTTGAGCACAAAAGGTTGGCAAAGTTCCTGTTTTTCTTGTCTCGGTCAAACTGCAGAAGCTGGCATTGACCGCATTTTTGAACAATTTCCACTCGAAATTTCAAATGCCGCCAATTATGAAAAGTGTGTCCCTCGAAAAGACGAACAACTTTTATATTGGCCAATTTTGAAGTGTTTAAGTGAAAATTGGAGAACGCGGCCAAAGTTCTAGGAGGGCTCAAAGACAACAGGGGTTTTGACCAACATTTGACTAGGGTTTGACCAAGGTTTGACCACAAGGGTGTGTTGACTTGGTTAAGAAGATCATTAGTGATTGTTGACCAGGTTTTCGAGGTGATGACCCAGGTTGACCAAGGTTTGACTCAAGTCAACGTGTTTGCCATTGCTTGACTCGGTCATTAGCACTAATGATGCTAATTAAAAACCTGGGGCGTCACAAATATCCGCTGGTCGTCGATCCCGTCATCGGCAACTCGCGGTTCTCCAAGGTGTTGATGGACGGCGGTAGCAGCCTCAACATCCTGTACGCCCACACCCTGCGGCTGATGGGGATTGGTCTGGACCAGCTGTGGCCCAGCACGACGCCGTTCCATGGTGTCGCGCCAGGCAAGCGCGTCCAGCCTCCCGGGCAAATCGATCTGCCCGTCTGGTTCGGCACGCCGGACAACTTCCGCAAGGAGACCCTCACCTTCGAGGTGGTGGGGTTTCGGGGCGCGTACCACGCCATCCTCGGGCATCCATGCTACGCCAAATTCATGGCGGTCCCGAACTACACATACCTCAAGATGTAGATGCCGGGGCCAAACAGCGTCATCACGGTGGGCTCGCCGATCGAGCACGCATTCGACTGCGACGTCGAGTGTGTCGAGCATGCGGAAGCACTCGCGCTCGACGAGTCACTAGTGGCGGACTTGGAGAAGCTGGTCAACGAGGGTGTCGACTCCCCCGCCAAGCACGCCGGCAGCTTCGAGGCTGCCGAGCAGATCAAGGAGGTGCCCCTCGACCCTGCTGCCCCCGAGAGCAAGGCGTTGAGGGTCAGTTCCACCCTCGATCCGAAATAGGAAGTGGTGCTCGTCGACTTTCTCCACGCCAATGCAGACATTTTCGCATGGAGCCCCTCGGATATGCCAGGCATTCCGAGGGAGGTCGCCGAGCACTCCCTTGACATCCTACCTCACTCCAGAGCTGTTCAACAGCGCCTGTGACGCTTTGACGAAGAGAAGCGCCGGGCGATAGGAGCGGAGCTGCAGAAGCTCTTAGAGGCCGGGTTCATCAAGGAAGTGTTCCACCCCGAGTGGCTAGCCAATCCTGTATTAGTTAAGAAAAAGAATGAGAAGTGGCGGATGTGCGTGGATTATACCGGGTTAAATAAAGCATGTCCTAAAGTTCCTTTTCCTTTGCCATGAATCGATCAAATCGTGGACTCTACCACGGGGTGCGAGCTTTTATGTTTCCTTGATGCCTATTCGGGTTACCACCAAATAAAGATGAAAGAGTCCGACCAGCTCGCGACCTCTTTCATTACACCATTCGACATGTTTTGCTACGTAACAATGCCATTTGGTCTTCGAAACGCCGGAGCTACATACCGGCGATGTATGCAACATGTTTTCGGAGATCACATCGGGCGGACCATGGAGGCATACGTAGATGACATTGTCGTCAAGACCAGGAAGGCGGACGACCTGGTTAACGACCTGCGCGTGGCGTTCGACTGCCTGCGGGCAAACGGGGTCAAGCTAAACCCCGAGAAGTGCGTCTTCGGGGTGCCGCGCAGCATGTTGTTGGGTTTCATTATCTCCCAGCGAGGCATCGAGCCCAACCCCGAAATGGTTTCGGCCCTCGATCGAATGGGGCCAATCCGGGACCTAAAGGGGGCATAGAAGGTGTTGGGTTGCCTAGCGGCTTTGAGCCGCTTTATCTCGCGCCTCGGCGAGAAAGGCTTGCCCCTCTACCGACTCCTGAAGAAGCACGAACGCTTTTCTTGGACCGTCGAGGCCCAGGAAGCCCTCGACAAGCTGAAGGCAATGCTCGCGCACGCGCCGATCCTCACGCCGCCTCGAGACGGCGAGCCTCTGTATCTCTACGTCGCGGCAACCACCCAGGTGGTCAGCGCGGTCATCGTTGTCGAGAGAACAGATGGGGGCCATGCCCTACCAGTCCAAAGACCGGTGTACTATATCAGCGAGGTACTGTCCGAGACCAAGGCGCGATACCCACAGATCCAAAAGTTGCTCTACACGGTGGTGCTCGCGCGGCGCAAGCTGCGGCACTACTTCGAAGTCGATCCGGTTACCGTGGTCTCGTCTTTCCCCCTGGGGGAGATAGTCCGCAACCCGGATGCCTCGGGTAGGATAGCGAAGTGGTTGGTGGAGCTCATGGGTGAAACCCTCACCTATGCGCCGCGCAAGGCAATCAAATCCCAAATCTTGGCGGACTTCATCGCTGAATGGACCGACACTCAGCTGCCCCCATTGTAGATCCAGGCCGAGTGTTGGACCCTCTACTTCGATGGGTCGGTGATGAAAACGGGCGCAGGCGCGGGCCTGCTCTTCGTCTCGCCCCTCGGAGAACACATGAGGTATGTGGTACGCTTGCACTTCCCCACATCAAACAATATGGCAGAGTATGAGGCCCTCCTATGTGGCCTCCACATCGCCATCGAGATCGGCGTCAAGCGCCTCGACGTCAGGGGGGATTCGCAGCTGGTGATCGACCAAGTCATGAAGAACGCAAGCTGCCATAGCGAGAACATGGAGGCGTACTGCAACGCCGTGCGCACGCTCGAAGACAAATTCTACAGCATCGAGCTCAACCACATCCCGCGCAAGTACAACGAGGAGGCGGACGAACTAGCGAAGATCGCGTCGAGGCAGATCACCATCCCTCCGAACATCTTCGCCCGCGACCTCGCCAAACCTTCCGTCGACCTCAGCAAGACGTCCCCAGACCTAGAAGAACCCTCGGGGGCTCCCTCGAGGCCCACGGGTGCAGAACCCATGGACGAGGACCCCTCGAACGAGGAATTCGTGCTCTCCCTCCTCGAGGGATACGGGGCTGACGGAGCTGAGGCTATGGAGATCGATGAGGCCCTTCCCACAGAAGATTGGCGGAGCAAGTACCTTGCCTGGATCGACCGAGGGGAGCTACCCTCGGACCGAACCGAGGCAAGGCGCATCGCCAGAAAAGCCAAGTCGTTCACCATGATCAGCGGCGAACTGTACAAGCGTGGCACCTCGGGAATTCTACAGCGGTGCATCCCCATCCCCGAGGGATGCGAGCTAATCCGAGACATCCACATAGGCGTATGCGGCCATCATGCGGCACCATGCACTCTCGTGGGCAACGCATTCCGCCAAGGGTTTTACTGGCCCACGGCGGTCGCCGACTCTAGTGAGATCGTACGCACCTGCGAAGGGTGCCAGTTCTACGCCCACAAGACACACCTCCCAGCTCATGCCCTCCAGACCGTCCCCATTACATGGCCGTTCGCCGTGTGGGGGCTAGACCTCGTCGGGCCCCTGCGGAAGGCGCCCGGGGGCTACACACACTTGTTGGTCGCAATCGACAAGTTTTCAAAATGGATCGAGGCACGCCCTATCACCAACCTCAAGTCCGAGCAAGCTGTGTCATTCTTCACCTACATCATCCACAGGTTCGGGGTACCAAACTCCATCATCACCGACAACGGTACCCAGTTTACCAGCAAGAAATTCCTGGAATTCTGCGATGACTATCACATCCGTGTGGATTGGGTAGCCGTCGCACACCAACAGACCAACGGCCTGGTGGAGCGTGCCAACGACATGATTCTACAGGGCCTCAAGCCCAGGATCTTCAACAAACTGAACAAGTTTGGCCGAAAATGGGTTCAAGAGCTACCGTCAGTCATTTGGAGCCTCAAGACTACCCCAAGCAGAGCCACGGGATTCACACCATTCTTCCTCGTCTATGGCGCGGAGGCCATCCTCCCCACGAACTTGGAGTACGGGTCCCCCAGACTCAGGGCCTATCAGGAAGGCTTCAACCAGCAAGCTCGCGAAGACTCGCTGGACCAGGCGGACGAGGCTCGCGATGTGGCGATGCTGCACTTGGCAAGGTACCGGCAATCACTCCGGCGATACCAAGCCCAAAAGATCCGTCGTCGGGACTTCAGTGAGGGCGACCTAGTGCTGAGGTTACGACAAGATAGCCAGGGCCGACACAAGCTGTCGCCGCCATGGGAAGGGCCCTACGTCGTCGTCGAGGTGCTCAAGCCCGGCACGTACAAGCTCGCGAACGAAAAGGGTGAAGTCCTTACCAACGCTTGGAACATACAACAGCTATGTCGCTTCTACCCTTAAATTTCCAAGCTTTCTTTGTACATCTCGTACTTGAAATCATAAATAAAAAGGGCAACTCGGTTTTACCCTCAGCCAGGGCCTCGATACAAACCAAGTCTCCCTCGGGGGATACGACGGGGGGTTCCCCCCGGAGTGCCCCAAATTTTCGCAAACAAAATACTTTCTCCCTCCCTTCAAAAATGTTAGAATGTTCCGCCTCGAGCATTTTGGGAAACAGAGGCCGAGCGTGAGCTAATTAAGCCTAGGGATGGTCGAGCCGCGGGACCGCTGACGCCTCCGAGAGGATAAGCATCCCCCTCACTACCCTGTGACTAAGTAGACTCGTGAACGATAATTTCTCGGTTGAAGTTCTCCCGAAAGGCCCAAGGAAAACATGATAACATACGAGAAAAAATGTACAACTAAAACTTGTGCACAGCATAATATATTGTTTGTACAAACGACTAGAATTCACCCAAATTTCTAACAAAATATTAACGGGCCTCGAGACCCGAAATCCTCAGGGAGCACGGGGGCTTAGAGCGGCGGCAGCTTCACCCTCAGCCACATCGAGGAACAGGTCCACTTCAAACATGTCGGCAAGGGCCGCGGCGGGCTCCGCCACGGACGCATCGACCACCCTGACAGCTTCAAGCTCAGCATCCTCACCCAAGACGCCCACAGGAAGGACGTAGCCGTCCCGCAGCAGACCAAAGTTGAGGATGTAGTGGGTTGAGGTCAACCCCAAGGTCTTCTGGACGCCGAGTCGAAGGGCACAGCGCAGGCGCTCAGTGACCCGGCCACCTAGGGACCGCAGGCGGCTCGCTATCGAGCTACCTGAGGATTGACCCTCAACCCCCTCGAGCTCACGGCACACTTCGAGGACAACGTCCTCTAGGGTCTTGAGCTCGCCCTTGGCCTCGTCGTAGGTGACCTGGAGGGACCGCATCTCCTCCGAAGGATCCACCGAGCACTTCTGCAGCTCTGCGACACGAAAGCGAATGTCAAGTCTCGAAAAGACATAACAAAGAACCAAAACGGTTGAGGGACGCAACTTACCCTTAGCCCGCATCTTCTCGGTCTCGAGCGCGGCTCGCGTGGCGTCGACGTCCTGTCGGAGCTGGGAGATCGAGGTGTCACACTGCTGAAGCACGTCTCTCGCCCCCCAAGCTCCCCAGGCGCGAGCTGAAGTTGAGACTAAGCCTCCTGGAGAGCGGCGCCCGTCTGCTCAAACTCCAGAACCCTTTACGCAGATTGGGAGAGCTGGGCCCGCGCCTCCTCCAGCGTCTTTCACTCCCGCTCGAGTTGAGCCTGCGCCTTAGTGAGAGCTGCGTCCTTCAGCATGAGCTGAGATTGCGCTCCCTCGCAGGCGGTGCACTCCTCGAGAAGTTGGCCCTCCACCGCCGCTAGCGCATCGCTCTTCTCCTTCAAGGCAGTGGCGAGCCCCTCAGCCACCTGCGCCTTTTGCTCAGCCTGAGCAAGGCGCGCCTGCACGTCCTCCAGAGCCATGCGCTCGTGCTCCGCGCGAGCCTGTGCTTCGGCGAGGGCGGTGTCCTTCAGCACGAGCTGGGACCTCGCCTCGCTAAGCACCACGCGCTCCTGCTGGAGCCCCCCCTCCTTGCCCTGCAGCGCGGCACCGAGCTGCTCGGCCTCCTTGGCCTTCTGTTCCGCCGTAGTGCGTAGGGTGTCAAGCTCCTCCTCCACGCAGTGCAGGTCGCCGTTCTTCTGGTCAAGGTCCGCGTTCACCTCGTACAGCTGGTCCCGGAGACACTCCATCGCCGGGCCCAGGTGCTCATTCTCCTGGCTCGCCTCCTCCAGTTTGGTATGAAGGTTGGCGATGAAGGAGATTTTGTCCCCCGCATCACCCCACAGCCGCTGCCGAAACAAAAGAAACGAAGAAAACTCAGACGGGACACAATCGAGGGTAAAAAGAACGGCAAAGGGGCGATGGGACGAATGCACGAACCCGGAAGAGCGGTGCCACCACGTCGCAATGAAGCCTCGATGCCTGGCGAAGCAGGCCCTGCACCTGGGACCCAACCTCGAGAAACTCCCGCCAGTCGATGAACTCTGCGTGCGCACGGTCCACCGTCTCCCAGGGGACCTCGGGCCGTTCCATCCCGGTGCACCAATCACCGGGGAAGTCGCTGTAGTCACGCTAGCGCGATGAGGATGCACTAGCCCCCTGCGGACCGGCCCCCTGCAGCGGCGCCCCTGGCGCAGACCTAGGCGTGGCCTCCTCCAGCATTCTACCGTCCCCCACCGGGGTCCCATCCCGCGCGTGAGCCACATCCGCCACGGATGGGACCTCCCTCGCTCTGCTCGTTCGAGGGGCCCTACCCCTCGAACCACCTCCCGTCCCGGACCTGGCCGCGTGGGCTCGCTCCTCCTCCCGCAGGACGTCTTGCGACGCCACCATCTGAAGGGGCGGCGCCGTCGCTGCCGCCGGACGCGACGACCTCGCCGAGCGAGACCGCGTCGTGCGGACCGTGTCATGCGCCTCCGCCCTCAGCACCTTGGTTGGCGCCAGCTCGGGTGCGGTGGGGCTGCCAGCGCGGCTAGGAGAAAGGGAAGGGAGACATCAGGAACTCGATTAAGCGAGATCGGGCAAAATGAATATGATACGACGCTTACCGTCGGGTTGACACCTGACGCTTGCGTTTCCTCGAGGCCTGCACGGGCGGCGCGTCCCCCGTGCCGGACGTACCCCCCGTTGCGGCGCCCTAGACAGCCGAGGCCGCACCCGCCGTGGAGGCCGACGCGGCGCGGGCCCGCGCCATCAATGGCGCGGGCTGAACAACGATCTCTTTGCCCTTGGCCCCCGAGGCCAAAGGCACTTCACCTTCCTCATCTTCCTCCTCCAGCTCCGACCAACCCACGCCGCCGTCGCTGCTACTCGTGTTCTCTAGGGTCGGCGGGAGAGAAAGGCCTTCTTTCTCCCACTGCACCCACTCTAGGTTGTGCGCCTGGCGGCGCTCCTCGCGCCTCTTCTTCTTCGCCTTGTTGGTGTCCGCCTTCGCCTTCTCTCCCCGCTGCCTCTCACGGTTGGCCGCATGGGAGTTGGCGTGGGGGGGGGGTCCAAGCCACAGGTGCTCGTTTCCATCTCCGGCTGCCACCACCGCTACCGTCAAGAATGAGCCACCACCGACCGCGCTAGCGCGTCGGGGTCCGCGCCCTCCGCCATCCCATAGACGGGGAGCGCCCTCTCCACGAGGGGAATCACCCACCACTGGTGACATTGCGTGAGGACAGCCGCTACGGTCCGCCCCGCATCCGTCAAGGTCTTCAGGGCCTTCAGATAAGGCTCGAGCTTTGTCCTCCGCACGGCGTCCAACACCCCCGGCCCCCAGTGGAACGGGCGGCTGTCCAGGACCTTGCTGGCGTAGGGCGGAAGGTTATCACCATCGTTGCAGAGATAGAACCACCCTCTGTCCCACTCCGCGTTGTTGGTTGTCATGTTGCAGGGCGGGTATACACCGACCCCCTTCCCCCGCAGTGCGAACGTGAGCCCACCGGCGCGAACGGGCCGGCGCCTGCCCTTGCCGCCAGCCGCCAACGTGAAGAGCTCACCCCGGAAGAGGTGGAGCCACAAGTCCCATGAGACGGGGACGCCCAGGAAGCCTTTGCAGACGCCCACGAAGGTTGCCGCCTGTGAAATGGCATTGGGGGAAACGTTGTGCAGCTCCACACCATAGTGGTAGCACAATCCCTGCATGAACTTGGCGACGGGAGCGTTGAATCCCCGCTCGTGCAAGCGAACGAAGCTCACCACGTACCCCGCTAGGGGCTGATGCCGTGCCGGCAGAATGATCCACGCCGGCCTGCTCGGGTCGGTGTTGGCCGTCAGTTGTCCGCCGGTGACGAGCCCTTGGAGGATGTGCGCGTCCACATTGGACCGACTCCACGGCCCGACCTCAAGATATTCGACCATGGTGAGCACGGAGCGAAAGGCGAGCGCGAAGGCGGAGGCTGCGAATGGGCACGAGCTCGGAGGGCGAGAGGAGGAAGAAGGCGTGTGCGGTACGAGCAAAATGGCTAAGGTAAAAATCCTCCCCTTCACTCATTGTCTTTTATAGAGCAAGAGGGGGCGGGGGGATCGAACGGACGAGGGCCGGGGCGGGCAGCCACAGTTAATGCGATAGACGTTGCCCGGGCCCCACTGTCCCAAAATCACCACGAGCACGTGCGGGCACCATCATTACGGCACGGTAAAAACGCGAACCACCGCGCATCACCTCCACACCGCCTAAAAATGCGCGCGCATTGCCCTCGCGGAACGCCACGTGAGCCACGACCTCACACGTGCGGTCGATCCGGGTCCACAGCTGGAAACGAAGGGACGGGGGATTCCTTCCAGGAGAAGGAGCCCCCGTGGGTCCTGACAAACAGGGGCTAGAGGCCTGACCCTTCGAGGGGCCCTTGATGGGCGACTCGAGGAGTCAGAGGCAACCTCGAACGCACTTGCTCGAGATGGCCCTCGAAAGCACGATTCGAGGAACGCCCGGTGCCTCGCTCCAAAACCCTTACTGATCAGTGGCTCGAGGCCCAGCCCGCTAAGGGTTCGATGGGCGCCACAGATGCACCTCCTAACGATGTCGCTACTGACCAGTGGTTCGAAACCCGGCCCGGTGAGGGTTCGACGGGCGCCACGGGTCAGCAAAAGACGAGGATGCATAACGTTCCTCACAAGGCCCCTACTGATCAGAGATTCGAGCCCTGACCTGCGGAAGGTTCGAACAGGCGTCTCAGATCAATAGAGTCAGGGACGACCAGGGTGTGCGCGACTGAGTCGACCCTCGAACACGAAGTTCGGGGACGCCCCATAGTTCGTGTTCAAGGCCAGACAAGGGCAGCTAGTCGAGGGATCCCATCTAGGGAGAGCTTCCGCGCCCTCGGTCCCTATCGAACGGGACTGAGCCCTGCCTAGCAAACCCATGTGAGCACTCCCATGGACGTGTCTCCGGACCACGAGCCGACCCTCATCGAACGGGGCACGGACGTCCACTTGAATCACCCGCTAACAGCTCGACGAGGCAGCCATGACTCGCGGCCCGTTCGATGGGAAGCATGGACCGCCTCACCCCTCCCCCCTGCAGACGAGCGGTGAGGGTCATGATCGCCCCCATGCAGGCCTGGGCTCGGGGGCTCATCGCACGGCTACACCCTCAGGGCGTGTTGCACAAATCCATAAAGGGCCATTCCCCCTCAAAAGCGATGAGCAAACCCTCTAGGACTCATCCTAGACGCAGTTGACGCCGTCCCTCACGCGTAGATCACCGAGGTTGGCTGAAATAACACCGAAGCTGGCTGAAACAAATGCTCTATGGACCCGTCACTCAAAAACCTTGCACGAGTGCACGCACTCCTCCAAGGCTTCGGGGGCTACACCCGCGGGTGCGCCAGCACGCCCCCACGGAACGTTGCACACACTCGAGGGGAAGAAAGGTCCTACCAGAAGCTTCCAGCCCTTGTGGAACTTTCTTGCCATTCCCGCAAAGGCTCGGGGGCTACTGTCGGGGACAGCCATAAGGGGTCCCCTAACTACGGGGGAAATCACCCTCTTCAAAAACAAAAACCGCTAATCACCCTCCCCAAATCAACCCCAGCCAAGGCACAAACGAAGCTCATGGCCTGCTACGGCCCAACGGCCTCCATGGACCATCAAGCGACCACACTAGCCGCCCTCGAGCGAACTTCCACTTCGCTCGAGGGTCGGCCATCACGCGGGCGAACTTCCGCCTCGCTCGAGGGCCCGGCACCCCTCGAGTGGATCTCCGCCTCGCTCGAGGGCCCGGCACCCCTCGAGTGGATCTCCGCCTTGCTCGAGGCTCCCCCTCGGTCCAGGGCATCTCACCTACTCCTCCCGACCAAGGCATTAAATGCCCTGTCGCTCCACGGGTGCTGCGGTCAAAAGCAGGATCCCCGCCACGTCGAATCCCTGACAGCGCCCGGGAATCCGGTCCCGACGCTGTGTGGACATCCCGCCACTGTGCGGCCATCCCCGGCGCTGTGTGGGTACTGTGCGGGATGGCCGGTGTCATTCCACGACGCTGTGCCACCCGCTCCCGTCCTTCCTCCACGCCGTACCCCTCGAAAGGAGATGGCGACACCCTCGAGGGACCAACGGCCGCCGATATGGCGGCCGCCCAGGATGATGCCGTGACGCAGGGTGAGCGGAGCACGTCCCCTCCGTCACCTCCGGCCCTGTGCGGTCATCCCCTACCCTGCGCCGCCATCATGGGCGCTGTGGAGCCATCCCCGGCACTGTGGGGGCCTGCTCCGACGAGACGCCGCCACACCGGCCTCTGTGCAGCCCAAGCTCTCCCGTCAGCAAGACCCTTGAACCGACGTACGAACAACAGCCAGGCATGGACGCCGGCCGGACCACCCTTGAAGCTACTTCCTAGCGAGTATGGAAGCCATCACGACGCCTGCGAGAGCCAGGATTTGCTAGGACATCCATCAAATCGCAAACACTACACGCCAGTACCGTGACACTATACAAAAAACCACGCGACACGTCTGTAAGCCGCCTCCCCTTGGCCTATAAAAGGAGGAGGAGGCCGCCCGGTCACGGGACACGGCATCACTTTCACTCGCAATGGCTCACGCATCCATCCACCGATATTGGCACTTTGCCTCAATCACTTAGCAGGGACTTGGAGGCCTTTCCTCCTCTCCCGCCTTGCTTGTAGTCCCCCTCTACAGGCACCACCGGTGCATCACAATACAGCGCGCATGTGCAAACCTGCTGGACGTATGGCCCCGTGGCCGGAACCAGGATAAACTCGTGTCCCTGTGTTGCTTAGCATCGACCATCGAGAGGCTGATCGCAGCGCATCTCACTAGTTAGTGTCGGGACTAATCCTAACACCGACAATGACAGAGCTGTGAAGCTCTTGCACTCACTGGATCGTACCGTGTGGGGCACAAAGGTCGAGGCCATTCTTGAGTCCGAGAAGTATGACACCATTACGGTGAATGAGCTGTTCTCTAAGCTCAAGTCAGCTGAGGTGGATCGTGGTGTGACAGCCTGTCTTGAGAGCCCGACTGATTCTCATAGTCTTGCTCTCGTAGGTGGCTCAGGTGCTAAGTCTAACGCTAACCCATCCTCCAGGATGTTCTCTTTGTCCTCTTTGATGTTCTTGCCAGATGAGGAGTTCGACGTGCTTGGAGAGGACGAGCTGGCGCTGTTGACCAGGTGGTTCGACAGGCTGCACGAGAACTAGGTGAACACAAGGAGGACGACACGGACATGCTTTCAGTGCGGCAAGCCAGGACACTTCGTCACCGACTGTCTGGAGAAGATGGAGAACAAGGACGGCTACAAGTACCGGTCAAGGACGGAGAACAAGCACTGGTCGAGGCGCGACCACAAGCACAAGCAGCGGAACAAGGACGAGCAATCAAGGAAGTAGGGCGGCCATGGCAAGAAGGCCTGAGCGATGGTCGGAGCAAGTGACGTTGACTCCAGCTCCGCCTACTCTACCTCGAGCTCCAGTAGCAGCGAAGATGAAGGTGATCGGCGCAAGAGCAAGAAGGTGTCCAAGAACTTGAGCGGGCTGAGCTGCTTTGCGAGTGACGGCTTCTGCAGCATGGCACACAGCTCCGGCAGCAAGAAGAGCCAGAAGGACAACTTGGACTCCGACTCCGAGGATAAGGTACGTGATGAGCTTTCCTTCTTGCGCCAGGAGAATGAGGAGCTTAGCAAGTTGCTTGACAAACGCGATGACATGCTTAGAGAGGCGAAGAAAATGAGGAAAGAGCTTAGGGCTTCGCTTGAGGATGCTAGGAACAGAGTAGCTGAGCTAGAAACACAGAACCTTGATGCTAAGCTTGAGATAGATTCGCTTAAGGCTTCACCAGTTGTTTCTGATGAGATTGATTGTGCTGATTGCTCTATTTTCCTTGATGACCTGACTGCTCTTAAGGAAAAGCATGCCTCCAAGTGTGAGGAACTAGATGTGCTTAGGATTGAAGTGGCTGAGCTTAAGTCTAGACCTGCTTTGCTAGGTGATTGCACTTCTTGCCCTGTTTTGCATGAGAAGCTTGCTGAGTTTCGTGCTTACATTGTTTCGCTTGAGGCTGATTTGAAAGCACCTGTTCCTACTTCCTACTCTACTTGTGAACTGCATGCTTTGAAGAATATGGAACTTGCACATTATGTTGATCGCTTGCAGGATGAAAATGATGAGTTGAGGAAGTGTATGGGTTCGCAGTCGGGTCAGGAGCCTCGGCTTGGTATCATGATAGCGGCTTTCAAACGCTATGATGGTCAGGCACTTGGGGCTGACAAAATTGGAGAAAGCAGTGGTGAGGGAGATGAGAAAGTTGGAGAGATTCCTATCCCACCACAAACCACACACAAGAACAAGTTTGAGCCCAAACCCAACCATCTCAGAAACAAACTTGACACAACTCCAGATCCACCCGTGTTTCCTCACCCAACCAACGATTTCCAAAAACCGGTGAGATTTGTGAGCCCAAAGGGAGAAGTCGCTGGAGAGAAGAAGGGAGAGAAACCGAGTGGAGAGAAACCACAGGAGAAACCAAGTGAGCAGCCCTAACCCAAGCCTAAACCACAACCCACTCGGTTCCATTGTGGGTATTGTGGTAGAGATGGTCACAAGGACGAGTTTTGCTTCAGGAGGAAGCGTGAGGAGAGGTTGGCAAAGGAGTGGGCTTACAAGGATAGGTACCACCCTTCTAATGGTGTACCTGAGCCTCGTATGCAAATGCCTAGGGCCAAGGCGATTGTGCGCACGATTCCGGCTTGGGGAGATCGGAGAGTGTCAGGTGGTGCTGCTGGCCGAGCACCACCGGTCAGACCGGTCAGGGGGACCGGTCAGACCAGTGCTGGTCTGGGTGCCAGGCAGGTTGGTTTCCGCGCTCGTGAGGATGCTCGGTTCAGCTCCTTTGGTCGTGGTACAGGTGGCTGGCATGGTGAGTCTGGTGGTGTTCAGTTTGCTAGACGTTCTCTACCTCGTGCTCAATACGATGGTGAGAGAAGTCGTAGTTTTGAGTCTCAGAGGAGCAACGGTCCACGGTCTTCCTTTCATGGCTTTCGTTCTCCTCCAGCGAGACAGGGGTGCTTCCCGCGTGGTGGTACTCGTGGTGGTTCTCGTGGTGGTAGCTTTGGTAGGTGTGATGCTTTGGATTGTGCTAACCCCACTTTGGAGCAAATGGCTCGCCACTGGCTTTACTCGTTTGGTACTAACCCCAGTGCTGAGTCGTTTGTTCGCTCACGTGCTCGTTTTTGAATTTCAGGTGGAAGACTTGAGGAACGTTTGGCTGATTGACTCCGGTTGCTCGAGGCATATGACCGGAGACAAGGGGTGGTTCTCAAGTCTCATCCCGGTGGTGTCCAAGACATACATCACATTTGGGGATAATGGACGAGGGCGTGTGCTTTCAGAAGGTGAGATTAAGGTAAGTGACAAGGTCACTCTCAGGCGTGTTGCTCTTGTTCAATCGCTCGGGTTCAATTTGCTTTCCGTGTCCCAGCTTTTGGATGAGGGCTTTGAGGTGTTGTTCCATCTTGGTGGTTCTCGGATTTTGGATTCTCGAGGGGACCTAGTTTGCATGGTCGTTCCCGAGGGTCAAGTCTTTCGAGCGGATTTCTCTCAATCTTCTGGTGTGGCTCGTTGCTTTTTGGCTGGTTCTTCGAGTGAGTTGTGGAAGTGGCATAGGAAATTGGGTCACTTGAGCTTTGACCTTTTGTCTCGCTTGAGTAAACTCAATTTGGTCCGAGGATTGCCCCGCTTGAAGTTTGAGAAAGAGTTGGTTTGTGCGCCGTGTAGGCATGCCAAGATGGTAGCCTCTTCCCATCCGCCCCTCACCGATGTGATGACGGAGCGTCCATGCGAGCTGCTCCATATGGACCTTGTTGGCCCAGCTTGTGTGCGATCTGTGGGTGGGAAGTGGTACGTCCTAGTTGTGGTGGACGACTACTCTCGGTATGCTTGGGTCTTCTTTTTGGAGGAGAAGGGGGAGACGTTTGGTTTTGTTCGAGATCTTGTCTTGAGGTTGAAGAACGAGAGGCATGGAGGTGTCATATGAGCGATCCGCAGTGACAATGGCTCGGAATTGAAAAACTCTCGTTTCGAAACCTTTTGCCATGACTTGGGTCTTGAACACCAGTTTTCGAGTCCTGTACGCCCCCCTAGAATGGCGTGGTGGAAAGAAAGAACAAAACCTTGTGTGAGATGGCTCGGACGATGCTCAATGAGCATAGGACTCCGATGAGGTTCTGGGCTGAGGCGGTCAATACCTCGTGCTATGTCTCGAACAGGATTTTCCTTCGAGCATTCAAGAAGAATACGTGCTATGAGATGATACACGGTCACACTCCCAAGGTAAGTCATTTCCATGTGTTCGGATGCAAATGCTTTATTCTGAAGAAAGGCAAGAATTTGGATAAGTTTGAGGCTAGGTCTGTCGATGGTATTTTCTTTGGTTATGCTACTCACTCTAGAGCATTTCGTGTGCTCAACTTGGAAACTAACCAAATCGTGGAGACTTGCGAGGTTACCTTCGACGAGACACAGCCACGTAGCTCTCTTGTCTTTGATAGTGCAGGTGATGATGAGCTTGGCGAGGAGATCTTTCAGGAGGAGGAGCATGAACATGGAGATGATGAAGATGGCGGTGTGGTGCCCGCGGCTGAGCATGTACCTACTACGTCGACTACGATTGAGAACGGACCCTCTCCTACACCCACGACGACAATCCCAGATCAAGGAGAAGCTACTGTTGAGGGGGAGGTAGCTTCAAGGCGAGAACCTCCACGGCGAGTTCAAGTGGATCACCCAGCTTCGAGGATCATCGGGGATCTCAACGAACGCACTACTCGGTCGAGGGTTCGAAACAATTCTCACTTCGCACATGCTGCTTTTGTTGCTACTTTTGAGCCCAAAGACATTGGACATGCCTTATCTGATTCTAATTGGGTCAACGCAATGCATGAGGAGTTGGAGAATTTTGAGAGGAACCAAGTTTGGGAGCTGGTAGATCCTCCACCGGGTTGTAAGCCGATCGGGACAAAATGGGTGTGGAAAAATAAAGAGGGTGAGAATGGAGAAGTGGTGAGAAACAAGTTGAGGTTGGTGGCGCAAGGGTATAGCCAGAAGGAGGGGATCGACTACGAGGAGACCTTTGCTCTCGTAGCCCATTTGGAGGCGATTAGGATCCTTCTAGCCTTTTTCGTGGCTAAAGGGTTCAAATTGTACCAAATGGATGTGAAGAGTGCCTTCCTGAATGGTGTGTTGGAGGAAGAGGTGTTTGTGAAGCAACCACCGAGGTTTGAGAGTGAGAAGTACCCCCACCGGGTGTACAAGTTGAGAAAGGCGCTCTATGGGTTGAAACAGGCGCCTAGGGCTTGGTATGGCAGGTTGAGGGGGTTTCTGTTTGCTAAGGGCTTTGAGATAGGGAAGGTAGATCAGACCTTGTTTCTCCTCAGGCAGGGCGTTGATGATATACGTGGATGATATTATCTTTGGTGGCTCATCTCACTCTTTGGTTGCAAGGTTTGCAGAAGACATGAGCAGGGAATTCGAGATGAGCGTGATGGGTGAGTTGCAGTTCTTCCTCGGCCTCCAGATTAAGCAGTCGAAGGAAGGAACATTTGTGCACCAAGCAAAGTACACCAAAGACATTGTGAAGAAGTTCAAGATGGAGGACTCCAAGGCCATGGCGACGCCTATGAGTACGACTACAGCCCTTGATGCGGACGAGGAAGGTGAGCACGTGGACCAGAAGGAGTACCGGAGCATGATCGGGTCACTCCTGTACCTGACGGCGACGAGGCCAGACATCCAATTCTCGGTATGTCTGTGCGCTCGTTTTCAAGCGTCCCCAAGGACTTCGCATCGGCAGGCAGTCAAGCGCATATTCAGGTATTTGCGACTCCCGACTTCGGCCTTTGGTACTCCGCGTCTTCTTCTTTGGCACTTCATGGTTTTTCAGACGCGGATTTTGCCGGGTGTCGGTTGGATAGGAAGTCCACCTCTGGGACTTGCCAGTTCTTGGGTTCTTCTTTGGTGTCTTGGTCTTCCCGCAAACAGTCGAGTGTTGCTCAATCCACTACCGAGGTAGAGTATGTAGCCGCTGCTAGTTGTTGCTCTCAGCTCCTTTGGATCACATACACCATGAGTGACTTTGGTGAGGAGTATACCCATGTCCCACCCCTATGTGACAGCACCAGTGCCATAAGCGTTGCAAAGAACCCAGTGCTCCATTCCAAAACCAAGCACATAGAAGTGAGGTATCATTTTCTGAGAGATAATGTGGAGAAAGGGAAAATAGCTTTGATCCATGTACCCACACATGACCAACTAGCTGATATTTTCACCAAGCCCCTAGATCAAGCAACTTACACTTGTTTGCGGGGGAACTTGGTGTGTGTTTGATTTCTTGAGTTGGGTGTGGGAGCTCTTTTGTAGCATATGCATCGATTTCCTTTGTGCATGTTTGCATTTGCATTGCATTTTGTATCATGATGTATAGGCATCTTTGTATCTTAGGATGCATGCATTTGTACCATATGCATTGTGGTAGGAAAAGCTTCTCCTATATACTTTGTTCACCATGATTTGCTATATATGATCGTGTGAGCTAGTTTGGTATGCTATGGTTAGTTTGGCTTAGCTCTTGATGATCTTGGTTTATGTCCATGCTTGCTAGCTATGTTTTTGAAAAATGCCATATGTATGCTCTCTTGTGAGTAAATGCCTTTATATGATCTTGACATGTTTTTGTGGCATGGCTAAGCTTAATTTGTGGTTGGATAGCTTATTTTGATCATATGGGGCCAAAGACTCAGTTGTCATCATGAATGTTTAGCCCGCTCGCTTTATCTTGTGGAGGGGCATAAGTTCCTTTTTGTCTCAAAGACATTTCATGTACCAAATGCAAATCTCTAAATGAAATGTAAATTGCTTGGAAAATGTGCTCCCATGTCATTTGTGCTTATTTTATATAGCTTTGGGTGCTAAACCGTTGTATGATGCCTACCAATGAGAAGTCTCATATATAGAAGTAGACACATGGCTCGGTGGCTTTGACATGACATGAGGTGCTTGAGGGTGTTTATGATGATCTTATGATTAGAATGGTTGTCCTAGCATGAAGTTTGTATGGCTTTGCCATTTTGACATGTTTTGCTCATGTTTAGGATTTGCTCATGAGAGGGTGATTTTTCACAAAATTGCTAATTTCTATCTTAGCTTCGCCCAATGGTTGCGAAACTTGGTGATCATGTAGTTGATGTTCACACGAATCTATGGAGTATCTAACTTGCTCATTTGGATATGTGTAGCATCTTGTGATGAATTTTGTCTATTTGAGAAGCTCTAGGTTGCATTTTTTTGATTTTTTCCTTCATTCATGCATTGGCAACAAGGGGGAGATGGTTGTGAAGGAAAAGTGCTTCTGGATGCTTTTGGAAGGTTTCCGGGTGGTTTCGAGCCATTTTTGGGCTCTTGCAGTGTTGTGCTATAGCAGAGCCTAGCACGAACAATGAAATGAAAAGAAACTAAAGGGCTCAAGTACTGAACACGAAAGATGGCAAAGGAAAACTCCAAACAGTGTAATTCTCAAAAGGCGACACCCTTTACAAGTGCCGGTCGACCTCCTTTTATAGGGAGACGAGCGGACTTTTTACATTCCGAAATTGACCTTGTATGAAACGAATCAAACAAGCATGTACTAGGCTAATCTTGGAAATTCTCCATTGGGTCTTCACGTAATCAACGATTTCCTGATTTCACGCCGTGCATCACGGTGCCTTTTCTGGCATATGCACGTGCGCCTGTCGGGTGAAGACCCTTGATTTGGAGATACCCTTCGCCTAGTCCATGTTGCCACCTGAAACCACACTTCAAACGAAACATTAGAAAATGAATTATTGGCCTCGACGAAACCCCAGGCGAAAATAAGACTATGACTTCCATTGAATCGAGGATTCGACCCCTGGGTTTCGTCCCGGGAATGCTATCGATGCTAAGCCATGGTTGAAAGCTGATGACCCTTCCCTTCGCTGTATCTTTCACGTGACGAAGGGTAACGAGCGAAACCTGATAGATTAAAAGGAAGGAAAAACTAAATGGCTTGGCGGGTTTCGCTGTCGCACGAGGAGCGTTTTTGGATTGCCTTTGAATGTCTCGGCAGCTCAAGAGCGCTGACTTTGTCAACCTCGATTCCGAAACCCCCAACAGAAGCCCCTCGGAGGCGAAACATTTGTGAAACCCAAAGGATACTTGAGCCACCGAAACCCGAGGTTCGAGAATCGAGGCCAAAGAAAATGTCTCCCACGGCGTCGACTCCCACAAAACTACACGAATTACCGTTTTACCCCCGTTTTTAGCCGTTAGGTTTAAAAATCTGACCGTTACCATCTCCTGCCTATAAATAGAGGGGGTCGGCGACGCATTCACACTGCTGTCGCTTTCATCACCCTCCTTTTTCTTTTGAATTTCATGATTGAGCTTTAAGGCTTCGCTTCTCGAAACTCCCCGTTCTGCGAAGGCTTGGTCACCCTTTGAGGTTAGTTTCTGTCTCGAGGAAGGAAGGCGTCAAATTTTGCTTATTTTTCGTAGTGATGTGTTTTGAGGTCGAGACTTTATAGAAACATGGCTCACGTCAGGCATACAGCAAAAGAGATGGAAAGCGAAGGCTCTCCATCCCATCCTGAGGATCGCGCTGCTTCACCCGAAGCTGCGGAGCCTGCTGCGGCTTCTTCCTCGTCGTCATCCAGCTCAGAATCTGGTAAGATTTCTGGCTTGGATGGGTCTGTCAGCTCTCACGAGAGTGGCAGTTCTTCATCCACTTCCACTTGCGATGAAAGTAGTGATTCCGATAGTGGGGGTGATGTGGAAATAACATTGAGCGACACAGATGTCAAGAAAGCTGATGCTGGGATTGAGGAAGGCGAAATTGCTGAGGGGAGTGGCACTGCAGCTGTCGAGGAGTCAGGGGAGAATCTGGATGGCATGAACGCTGGTCCTGAAGATTTGATCAAGCCTAGCACTTGCTTTATGGGTCGGTCGCTGATAACACAGTCTGATTTGGACGCCCTGGTTTCGGAGGGTTGTTTTGCGTCCGGTAGCTGTCGATTGCCTGGGCGAGAAACCACACCGAAACCCAAGAAAAATGAAAGCGTCGTGTCTCATGACTTTTTTACTGCGGTTTGTGTTTGCCAGTGTCGAAGAAATTTGCTGATATGCTGGCCGCTTACAATGTGCAAATTCATCAGCTGACACCCAATTCATTCCCCCAAGTCCTCAAGTTTCTATGGGCTTGCTGATCTTTTGCTGGGGACAACGACGTGGATACTTTCATCCACCACTTTGAGATTCATTGGGCCAAGAGAACCATCACCGTCGATGACGAGGATAAGGAAGCTCAATACGGCTGCTGTACTTTTCAAACCCAACGGATTAACAAAAATCAGCCTCTGGTGGAGTTAGCCCCTGCCTACAAGAACAAATGGGCTAACAGATGGACTTCTTACTGGTTTTACGCCACCATTCCGGTGATTGGGCTAGATGCGAAACGTGAAGAAGTGATAACTTATGACTTGGCTAGTCGCATGGTTGATTTGGAGGTTGATTTGGCCCCAGAGCTCACGAAAGGAAGTCGCAGCTCCGTGTTGACACATTTTATCTATGCATTTTATCCCCCACATTCAGTGGAAAAAGGACTAAAATATAATTAGATCACCTTATTAGGGTTTATATTAACAATTTCCACGAGTTTTGGTGAATCTATGAATCTACAGGGACTATTCAGAAAATATGCAAGGAAACCACTCTAGAAGACTCCAGAAGGCTCCGGAACTCAACGTGGCTCAGCACCTAAAAAAGAAGCATCTAGAAGGATCAAGAGACCACCTGGCCGAAGTGGGACCCGAGGGGGGCCCACCCCAGACCGATCGGCCTGGTGGTGGGGCCGGTCGGTCCCCCCGGGCCCCAAATCGCCTCATCTTCTGGAATGTTCCTCCACCGCCTATGAGAATCAATCTAAACCACATGTTTAGGTCGGTTTGATCCTACAGCGCACGTCCACCCCTCTGGACTATATAAGCAGCCCCCCTGCCCCCTGGCAGAGGCATCTGAATCTGTCATACATCAGATCAAGTCATCAAGTCAGAGACTCTACACCCTAGAAACACCATACAGCAGAGTAGCTAGCTAGTTTAGATCTAGGAGGAGGCAAGGCATCTACTTGGCTCCTGATCGTCTAGAGGCTGATCTAGCTTCGCTCTTGTAAGTTCTTATCTAGTTCTTTACATTTGTTATATATACATATGTTCTTATTAATGATTATATTCGACATTATATGCTTTGGTGTTTATTATGATTACATGTTTAGCATAGTTGATTTGCCTTTATATTCATGTATGGAGTCGTATAGCCCTCACCTAGATCATTTGTTAACATGGGTGAACGGTAAAGACAGTGTAAGCATGGTGCTTATATTGTATTTATCTGCGATTGCACCCTATATGCCGGGTCGTGTGGTAGATCGTGGTGGTGACAGCACTATTGAGTCCTTCGTAGTCCACCCCCCGTGTATAGGACTAGTGGAGCCTTATACTGTTTGGGTTGTTTCAAGTTTCAGCCTTGATCCTCCTGGATAGTCTCCCCATGCATTGATATAATAGTTCTTCTTCCGTGATTGCTAAATGTTTGCACTAATCATAGTTTGCATTGACATATAGTTTAGAATTACCTAGGAGTATCCTCTCTAGCTAGGCTTTGCTACGTTTCTCTTGCTATAATGACACTTTCTAGCTGCTCATGAAGTTATGACTTGAACAGTGCTATCATTCTCTATATTTTATGTGACTTACCCCTGTTTATAGCAATTGATATATTTTTGCCACTCTACATTATAAAACTGAGAGATGAGCATGTATTAGCTATTATGGATTAGAAAGACTTCTTTCCCTGTGGTAAAATATAAATACAATACCTGGTTTTACTCCTGGTTAAAATGCTACAATGGTATATTCATATCTGTGCGCTTGCGGATACCCTGTTTATATATATATCTTCTTTTCTAGAGATCCAAGGCATATGTAAGAGTACCATATCCATGCGTTTTCAGGCACACCTGTCAGGCTGACAACCTATATCGAGTTGTGCTATGAATCGTGTCGGAATTCATCTTTTAGTTTATCTGAAAGCAACATCCGATATACACTTAGCATCATGTTAAGATATACCTCTGCATTCCTGGTGTCGTCGATAGAGATGGATCTTATATCCGTTTCTAGTCGATGACGTTAGCAATGTCAACAATCATCTTTGGCGCCGTTGCCGGGGAAAGAAAGTCTATAGCCTAGATGAAAAAAATTTCAGTAATAGTATGCATGCATCTCTCACATATAATGTATCGAGAATCCAAATAATCATTGCTTAAACAGGCTTACCCTTGTTCTTTCCACTTTTGTCTATCTTATTTCAGGGTAATGTATGAATAAGAATCTTCCAGAAAACTTCATTTTAGATCCAGAGAAAATCTTAAGGAAGGCAAGGTCAAAGCTCAGGTCTCCTGATTCTCGGCCCACGACTTCTGCCTTGGGAGATTCAACAGCGCGAAGCTTAACACCCACGTTTGAAGTAATGGCAAACAAGTCCCTACGTGAATACTCCGCACCGACCCCGGACAACATTTGTACTGGTCCGACAGTCGCTGTAGGACATGCTGCTTTTGAGCTCAAGCCTGCGCTGATCAACATGGTACAAGCTAGCCAATTTTGTGGAAAAACTCATGAAGATGCCAACAAACACCTTCAAAATTTCTTGGAGATATGTGGCACCTTCACGATCAAAGATGTTCCAAGTGATGCAGTCCTACTTCGTTTATTCCCATTCTCACTATTGGGGCGAGCGAAGCAATGGTTCTACTCCAACAAAGACAAATTTACAACTTGGACATTGTGTTCTACTGCCTTTCTGGCAAAGTTCTTTCCTATAGGCAAAACCAATGCCTTACGGGGGAAAATTTTGAGTTTCCAGCAGCAACATGAAGAATCTGTTCCTGAAGCATGGGAGCGCTTTCAAGACTACATTGCAGATTGCCCACATCATGGAATGGAAAACTGGTTGCTCTTGCAGACCTTCTACCACGGGCTCTCTACCAACACCCGTGAAACGATGGATGCTGCAGCTGGAGGTGCTTTCCTGTCCCTTACACTTACTCAAGCTACTAACCTTGTGGAAAATATGGCGTCTAATCAAGCTTGGAACGAGGAACATCAACCCCGCAAGAAAGAAAGAGGAATGCACCAGCTCAAGGAGGTAGACATGCTATCTGCCAAAATGGATTTACTGATGAAGAGGCTTGAAGACAGAGCCCCTGAGAAGAAGGAAGTCATGCAACTCTTCGAATCCTGCATGACCTGTGAAGAATGTGGGAACACTGGACACTCAGGGAGTCAATGCCCTCAGCTGGAGGAGGACGTGAACTACATCAACAACAACAACCAATATCGTCCCCAGCAGAATCAAGGATGGACTCAGCAGAGAACCAACTACCCAGGTAACTATTCAGGTAATTATCAAGGTAATAATTCTTCCAATAATTTCTCACCATTAAGAGACTTAGTCCAAAACCAGGGTAGAATTATGGATAATCTGTCTAAGAAGTTAGCTTCCAATGATAAAATGCTCGAAACTATTAGTAATAAAATGGAAAGTTTTTCTTCTGCCATCAAGAACCAACATAGCTTTAATAAGATGCTAGAATCTCAGATTTCTCAGCTGGCATCATCTGTTCCCACGGCTAACCCAGGTAAGATTCCGGGCCAGCCAGAAGAATTAGAATCTGCAAATCTTGTCGATATCTATTCTGCAGATCTGTGTTCGAATAAGATAGAAGAAGGCCCAAGATGGACTGACTGGGGCATGCCCGCCAAAAGAGGAGATCCAGGAAGGCCCGTCATCACCATCACTATTGGAGCCTACACCTTTAAGAATGCACTTTGTGACTTTGGGTCTAGCGTCAACATAATGCCTAAGGTAATATATAAGAAAATTAATGGTTCACCTTTATTGTATACAACCATGTGCTTGCAGCTTGCAGACCTGTCACAATGCCACCCCGAGGGTATCCTAGACGATGTATGTCTGGGGATAGGACGCTCCTACGTGGCTGCCGACTTCATTGTTGTCGAGACTGGGGGAAGTGAGAACGCTCCAATCATTTTGGGACGTCCTTTCCTTGCCACAGCCAAAGTCATCATCTACGCCGACGCCGCTAAGATCATCTTCTCCATCAATGGGAGGAAGGAGAGATTCAATTGCAAGAACAAAATCCTAAAAGCTCATGCGCACCCCCGATATCCTTACCCTCAAGAACACGAGCCAGTTGTCGAGAAGAAGAGAAGAGATAGAAGGAGGAATAAGAAGAATAATCAACCTCAATCGCATGTGAAGGAAGTTTGGATGATCAACATGATTCAATCAGAGAATAAGAACCTGTTCCCTTCACCATTACTGCGAAAGCTTGAAGACCCTGGAGTTTCATCAATCCACTGCTCCATCAATCAATGGAACTTCCAGCGAGTTATCTGCTACACGGGATCGGGCGTTAACCTAATGTCTAAGGTAACCTACGAATTAATATATGGTGACCTGCCATTGTATTCCACATATATAATGTTGCAGATGGCGGATCAATCACAACGGTTCTCGGAAGGAATTGCACAAGATGTACCTGTCAAGATAAAGGACAACTATGTCCTGACTGACTTTTTAGTCATAGACATGGGAGATGAGCAAGATCCTCCCATCGTGCTTGGAAGACCGTTCCTGAACACAACAAGAGCAATCATCTACATCAGGACTGGCGAGATCCACTTCCAGTTCAGAACTGAAAAGGTACGCTGCTATTTCAATACTTACACTAATCCTGAGCAGCCCAAGAAGAACAAGACACGGAGACGCCTTCAGAGATTACAACGCAAGCTGAACACAAAGTTGACGGATGTCAAGAACATTGAAGAAGAGATTAAGGAGAAGTCCGCTCAGCTTCTGCCAGCCCAGTATTCTGAACCCGTTACTCTAGAAAGGTCTCCACCGAAGAAACAAGTTTGGAGGAAGAAAGATCAAAGTACACCTTCGGAAAACCAATCACTACCCGCGTCATCAACTGATCAATCAATGGCCACTACATCTACGCCATGGGAGTAAGTACTCTAAGCTCTCGCCAAGAGGTAACTCGGTATTTATCTTTATATTCTGCACTGCATATTTAGATTAGCATGTTTATTTCCCTATACCTGCATTGAAAAAAATCATAAAAATATTTTCTGTTTTTGCATTCACATGTTTTTGCATTTTAGCATCCCTTTTGCATATAAAAATTCACAAAAATACGTGGGCACATGAAGGTCCACACATTTCAGAAAAACCCAAAAAGAAGTGGGCACATGAAAGCTCACAGCATAATCTTAGAATTTATTCCTTCGGGTATGTGCGAGACTAATATTTACAGGGAGAATTTAATAAGGACCTGAAGGTAAACAAGTTCCAAGGATGAATCAAGAATCACTTCAAGATCCAGCTTGGGGGAGAGCACCCCCAGTTATCACGATAAGTATCTCTATCCTATGTTTTTAGCTAGTTGAGTTTTAGTTAAAAGTCTTAGTTTGAATAAAATGCTAGAGTCTGCTAGTTGGTTTTTCTTTTTAATAATGATCTTGATGATATATGCTTGGAGATAATGAATAGTTGCTCCGTCGTAATTCCTTTTAAAGTGCTTAGTTTTCAAACCTAGATTCTCCTGAAGTTTAAATGCTTTGCTCTAAACCCAAAACCTGTGCAAGTATATGCTTAATCTGAGTCTAGGCTTTGAAAGATGATTCATGAAAAGTTGAGTTGCTATTGATCATTTTCTTAGAGAAGCTGGATTCCTGGATTTATCTTAAATGAAAAATCTTATATGATGAGTTCCTGTGTCAATGATCCTTAAGAGCTTGTCATACACATCAAGATCATTCCATTCCGCCATTTATGCTGCTTCTGATATGGAAGTACGCATTTTCCATCAAGCCATACAGCTCATGCAACTCTAGGATATATCTCTCTCAATGAAAAAAAAAGAGATTCTGGGGCTACATTCGAAAAAAAAGAGAAAGAGAGGAAAAAGTGAGAAGAGAGAGGGAGAGAAAAGGACAAGTGTCATACTAGGTGAGAAGGGCCTACCTCCCTAAAAGAAATAAATTTTAGAGATGAATAATGGACACGTGTCCGAGGGCGAGTAGAGCCCACATCTCTAAGGAGAGAGAAAAATGGACAAAAGTCCGGGGCGAGTAGAGCCCACCTCTCCAAGAATGGAAAGCCCAGATCTTAAAAAAATCTTAGAAAGAGAGGTATAGTCCAAGAGCTAGGCTAAAAGGCTTACCACCTTTCACCCTCATCCATTCAACACTATCATCCATATCTTGTTAAGTGTGACTCCATGCTTGAGAAGGTCATACACAGGATCTCTGAGTTTTATAAAAAAAATGTGCAAAACCCCAGGATGATAGCTGATCAAAGAATTTGAGATATACTGCTTGACTTGATTGTTTTGTCTTGTATCTGCTAAAGATTTCTGAAAAGGCTATGCTTAAAGGTTGAAGGTAAGAGAAAGCAATCTTGTTGAGGAGAATAGGTTTTTGAAGACCATAGTACTTTTGAGGTGTGAAAGCGTTGTAGCAACTCCTGATCCTGCTAAAGCATATCTTTGCTAGGGACTAGCAAAGGGTAAGCTTGGGGGAGTTTGTTGACACATTTTATCTATGCATTTTATCCCTCACATTCATTGGAAAAAGGACTAAAATATAATTAGATCACCTTATTAGGGTTTATATTAACAATTTCCACGAGTTTTGGTGAATCTATGAATCTACAGGGACTATTCAGAAAATATGCAAGGAAACCACTCTAGAAGACTCCAGAAGGCTCCGGAACTCAACGTGGCTCAGCACCTAAAAAAGAAGCATCTAGAAGGATCCAGAGACCACCTGGCCGAAGTGGGACCCGAGGGGGGCCCACCCCAGACTGATCGGCCTGGTGGTGGGGCCGGTCGGTCCCCCCCGGGCCCCAAACCGCCTCATCTTCTGGAATGTTCCTCCACCGCCTATGAGAATCAATCTAAACCACATGTTTAGGTCGGTTTGATCCTACGGCGCACGTCCACCCCTCTGGACTATATAAGCAGCCCCCCTGCCCCCTGGCAGAGGCATCTGAATCTGTCATACATCAGATCAAGTCATCAAGTCAGAGACTCTACGCCCTAGAAACACCATATAGCAGAGTAGCTAGCTAGTTTAGATCTAGGAGGAGGCAAGGCGTCTACTTGGCTCCTGATCGTCTAGAGGCTGATCTAGCTTCGCTCTTGTAAGTTTTTATCTAGTTCTTTACATTTGTTATATAGACATATGTTCTTATTAATGATTATATTCGACATTATATGCTTTGGTGTTTATTATGATTACATTTTTAGCATAGTTGATTTGCCTTTATATTCATGTATGGAGTTGTATAGCCCTCACCTAGATCATTTGTTAACATGGGTGAACGGTAAAGATAGTGTAAGCGTGGTGCTTATATTGTATTTATCTGCGATTGCACCCTATATGCCGGGTCGTGTGGTAGATCGTGGTGGTGACAGCACTATTGAGTCCTTCGTAGTCCACCCCCCGTGTATAGGACTAGTGGAGCCTTATACTGTTTGGGTTGTTTCAAGTTTCGGTCTTGATCCTCCTGGATAGTCTCCCCATGCATTGATATAATAGTTCTTCTTCCGTGATTGCTAAATGTTTGCACTAATCATAGTTTGCATTGACATATAGTTTAGAATTACCTAGGAGTATCCTCTCTAGCTAGGCTTTGCTACGTTTCTCTTGCTATAATGACACTTTCTAGCTGCTCATGAAGTTATGACTTGAACAGTGCTATCATTCTCTATATTTTATGTGACTTACCCCTGTTTATAGCAATTGATATATTTTTGCCACTCTACATTATAAAACTGAGAGATGAGCATGTATTAGCTATTATGGATTAGAAAGACTTCTTTCCCTGTGGTAAAATATAAATACGATACCTGGTTTTACTCCTGGTTAAAATGCTACAATGGTATATTCATATCTGTGCGCTTGCGGATACCCTGTTTATATATATATCTTCTTTTCTAGAAATCCAAGGCATATGTAAGAGTACCATATCCATGCGTTTTCAGGCACACCTGTCAGGCTGACAACCTATATCGAGTTGTGCTATGAATCGTGTCGGAATTCATCTTTTAGTTTATCTGAAAGCAACATCTGATATACACTTAGCATCATGTTAAGATATACCTCTGCATTCCTGGTGTCGTCGATAGAGATGGATCTTATATCCGTTTCTAGTCGATGATGTTAGCAATGTCAACACTCCGCTAGTACTAGTGCTTTTTTCCAGGCAACTCACGTGATCACTACGCGAGATGCCCTTGAAGAATTCGTGGCGGCAGATATTTGACCCTGCAGGCCTCGGTGGGGTTCATGGGCTTTCAGGATGAAGCAACTGCCCAGACTTGATTAAGAGATACGCAGCCCCAAATTCAACGTCAAGCGCCCTGAGGGAAAGACTGACGATGGAATCTTGGCTGATGTTGAAAGGAAAGTCATTCAGATGATCGGGAACTACACTCTCAAGGAGTGGGAGGCTGCCTAGAAAATTTTAAAGCACCAAGGCCGCGACAACCGCGTCTTGGAGGAGATGCAAGTCCCATGCCCGCCGCGCCCAAAACTGACGGTTCCGGGCAAAAAGATGCAACCACCCGGCAACCTTGGATCTGAGCCGGTGGAAACTTCTAAAAAGGGGAAAACAGGCAAGACGGTTGTTACGACGGAGGGCACTTCTAAAGCTGCGAAAGCCGCTAAGGTTTTGGCATAGCGCAAAGCTGAAGCTGCCAAAACCACGCTACCTCCGCTTGTTGAGAAACCCTACAAATTGATGAAAATCAGTGAAAATTTGGTTCGTTGGAAGACGGAAGCTGCAAAAGTAGCTACCGCAGAAAAAGAGAAGAAAAAGATTCATGACGTGTTGCCGGCTGTTACTCTTGAGAAGAAAACATCTTCTAAGAGAAAAGCCCCGGGCATCACCGAGAAGGATAAAGGAATTTGTATTGAGGAAAAACAACCAGAAGCCGCAAAATCTCGCGAAAAGAAACCACGGATTGACGCGTCCATTGAGGGAGATGAAAATGTAGTTGTCCTGGCCACACCAAAAGTCCAGCTGTCGGGAAAGTATCCCCCGAAAGCTAAGGAAACTCAAGAGCCAAAGGATCCACCCGAAGCTGCTCCAATTGATCCGGTTGAAGCAGCGGAGATCGAGGCTAGGACTGAGTGCGTGCAGGCATATTTCTCTACAACTTGCCCTCCTGGGGAACGCATGAAGCAAACACTAGAGGAAGAAGCAGCCGGCAAAAGGTATTGGGAGCACTATGAGCGGACTGGAGAATTTTTAACAGCCCCTGCGCCAGAGAATCCTGTCATCGGTTTGATGGATGTGATCGACGACACAGAGGAGTTGTATTACATTGACGATGGCACCCCGATGGAAACCCAAGAGAAGAATCCATCGGTTTCGATGCCCGATGAGGCCAGGATCAGTCTACCAAACGATAAAGGGCAAAGTGCTGGCTCAAAAGCGAGCGATCCAATTGAGCTGGGCTCGTCTGAGATTGAAAAAACCCGAAGAGAACCTGTCGCGGTCTCCACCTCCCACTTTCAAAGAAGCTGAACGAAATGCTGAAGAATCTATTGAAGGTGGTAGCGCTTTGGGCTCCAAGGGTGACGAAACCCTTCTACTTGAAAACACTGGTACTTTACCTCCCATTGCTCTCTCTTTTTTTTCGATGACTCCTATTTGTGAAGGCTTACTACTTTCGTGATGTTTCAGTTGCTACCACTTTGGTTACTATGAGTTGCAAAGATAAAAGCCCGCTCAAAAAACAAAGTGACTCACGTTCATTTGAATTGAGCGCTGACCCCTCGGATCTAGAACCTGGTACGCGCTACTGACTTTGCGATTGATTCCCTGAATGGGAATAAGCTTATCTCTTGTTATCAAACACGCTGTGCTTTGTTCTTGCGCCTTGAGCTGACAACCTGTTTTGGTCTATGAATGCAGATTTCCTCAAATCCTTGGAAGGCCTCGATGGGAATCAACTGTTAGATGCAATGCAATCCTTTCTTTCCAAAGGGATAGTTGCCAGCCGTAAAGGGTATGAGCAGCTTGCGAATGATGCGAAAAGCTCTCGTGATGAAAAAAATCGTCTGGAGGAAGAGAATCGTAAATTGCGTGAGGAGAATGAAAGGTTGAAAAATCATTCCAAGCAACTTACTGGTCAAGTTCAAAGTTTGACAGAGCAATGCTCAAATCAAACGACAGCGATGGATGCATTGAAGCAAGAGCTAGAGAAAAGCCTGCAATGCTACGAAGAATGCCGCACCGAGCTACGCGATGTTGTTACCTAGAACGATGCCCATTTGGTACAAATAGAAACCCGCGACGCCCTGATTGCAGAACTCAAGAAGGTGAAGGGTGAGTTGGAGGATACCCTGGAAAAGAATGAGGCTTACTACCATCAGTGGGGGTACATCTGGCTTCGGCCTATCGTCGGGTGCTTGAACGTTATGGTGCCGAGACTCAGAAGTTTAAGGTGACTGACAACATTGCCAGCTACTGCTTGTGGATGAATAGCGAACTTAAACTTCTGCCTGACACTATGTCCAAGATTGGGGACTACGGAGCGGCGACATGTTCCGAAGCAATCTTTCATTTGTTAGAAGAACGTGGCTGTGAACATTTTAAGGCTTTTGGTACTCGTGGATTCGAGTTCCCTCCATCGGACGCCATGCCAGCCCCAAGTAAAACTGTCGACGTGATTACCAAGATTGTTCTTCGCAATTTCTGGGTAAAAAGTGGCCAAGAGCATGCTTGAAAAAAGGCAGCGGATCGACTGGCTAAGGTTAGACCCTTCATATTGCTTTGCCCAGTTTTGATTGGTTTCGACTTATTCTTAACTTTCATATTTGAGGTTCTTGATACATTTCCTTTCTCATGGTTCTATTTTGGCCAGGCGAAGCAGGCTTTGGAACTTCGGGAGCACCGAGCGACGCATGGTGCGGAGGCGACCCTTGGACCTTATGGGCCATACCGGGACTGGCTGCCGAAAACCAACGCTAATGAAGACGAGACTGTCGTCCCCAGGGCTCCCACTCGTGACCCACCCACCGCCGAAGGAGGCCAAAAGGATCTGGTTACTGGCAAAAATTTCGCTTCGCTGCAGCACGAAGGGCCAGTTCCGAATCCATCCACAAACCCCACCTCGGAGATGTAGAAAGATAGATGCTTCTAAGGATTACTTAGTGTAAATTTGCATGTGTTTTAGGAGTATGATGTAAAACTTTACGCGAATTGCTTTCGCAGACAACGAGCGAAGATGTAGTGTTGGATGTGACGCCTAAGACTTTCAGCCGTGCCAACACCTGCGTCAGCGGTGCGTCTTGGAAGGTTTTTCAACGCCGATTTCCTACGAAATCTTTCAATGAATTTTGGGAAATTTGCTGTCGGTATCATTCTTTGCACAGTTATCCCCTTCGCTTCTTCATGACTATGAACGATACCAGCAAGATCGCGCTGATTGAACCAAAAGCGTACAAAGCCCCAGTTGTGAAGGAGGAGCCATATGATGAAGGAGAGACAAATCACTGCTTTGTGTATGACATGGCTAAAAGCCGTGGCGGGTGGTACTCAGATGGTAGCTGTGTGGAGCTGCCTTTTTCGTGAAAGATGATGCGCTTAAATTAGCATTCTCGCAGGTTTCGATTAATATTTCTGAAAGAAAACGTCTTCCCCCTTCGCAAACTGGGAGAATGTAAATTAAGTATGAAGTGTTCTACCGAACGAAACCTCGGACTTTAAACTTTATTTGCTGATTTGTAATAAGCAATGCTTCGTACTGGGGGAAAGCTTAAAAATAAATGATTTGGATGTCGACGAGAGGTGTTGCATGAAATCGGTTGTTCTTGTGATTGTTTCTTTCACCAAGGAAAGACTAGCCTACTATGCGACGCCTAGGCGTGAAACACATTGTAGGACTAGGGCCTGAACGAAAAGCGTCGAATATTGCAGCCCCAAAGCTATTTTTCGACAACGAAAGTTTTCCACTACCTGGCCTTGGTGCCGCGGCGTGAAACCGGGCTTTGCCATTTCAAAACTAAAAATGAGCTGAGACTTAGCAACTTTTCGTTGTTGCTTCGATTCAAGATTGAACCGCTTTTGATGCATCCATTGCGGATGGGCTGTTTCGAAAACAACTCTTTAAAGATATTGATTCTTGTGAATCATTTATGTTTCACCACTTGTGGGTGGGCTGCTTTTGCGCAGCACTTCAATTCACTCGCTTTGGAGTGGGCTATCTTTAGATAGCACTTTAAAATATGCATGAAGGTAAAAAGCAGGAATCGTATTGAGGAATTATTCCATTCATTGAGGAAAGGAAATTTTACATCAAGGTTGCCTCGTTAAAAACCTCACACTCCAGGATGGAGTCCCCCCTATGTGAGGAAAAGAGTACAACCTTGTTATTGAATTTAAATTGCGTGAAAGTAAAAACTGGAAAAGATAAAACTTACGAGTCGTTCGCATTTATAGTTCCATGCGACCGACTGCTACAAACTTTCGACTATGGAAAAAACTTGCATAAGTTATCCACATTCCACGAATGCGGTAACTCAACACCTTCCTCATCCTTGAGATGAAAGGCTCCATCCCTAACGCTGCTCACGACAATGTAAGGCCCTTCCCAAGCGAATTGTAATTTGCCTACTGAATCGGCGTTCTTTTTCCTCTTCAGGACGAAATCTCCGACCTGAATGTTCTTCAGAAAGACCTTTTTGTTCCTCCAATTTCGAGTTTCCTCTTGGTACTTTAGCAGGTTTGCAACCGCATCAAGCCTATCAATTTCCACTAGGTCCTTGTCCACTTCTTCGTTCTCACGAGAGCAACCCACCAAAACTCTGGCGCTTTCGTTGGCTAGCTCTTCTAGACACATAGCTTCAGCTCCATATAACAGTCTGAACGGGGTGAATTTGGTCGCCCTAGATTCAATGGTGTTGTGCGACCAAATGACTTTGGACAGCTCGTCAGCCCATTTTCCTTTCTTCTGATCAAAGAGACACTTCTTTATGGCTGAGAAAATTTGGCCGTTGGCCCTTTCGACTGCACCAATGGATTGAGGGTGGTACACGGAAGCGAAATGAAGTTTTGTCCCAATCATGCGACAGTATTCTCTGAAGTCCTGGCAATCAAATTGCTTCCCTTTTATCAACTGTGAGTTCTCTAGGGACACCGAATCTGCAAATGATTTGCTGCCAGAAAAACTTTCTGATGGTAGCTGATGTGATAGTGGCGACAGGTCTTGCTTCAATCCACTTGGTGAAATACTCAACTGCTACCACGGCAAACTTGAAATTGCCTTGTGCCGTAGGTAATGGTCCCACAATGTCCATGCCCCAGCGTTGTAGCGGCCAGGTAGGCGTAATGAGCTGTGAAAGAGCCCCTGGACTTCGCTGGTGCTTTGCTGTGAACTGGCAAGCCTTGCAAGTTTTGACAATCTGCTCGGCATCTCTTATTGCCATTGGCCAATAGAAACCCTGCCTGAAAGCCTTTCCGGCTAAAGCTCTCACTGCGATGTGTGACCCGCACATTCCACTGTGGATTTCATTCATGAGCTCAATGCCTTGCTCTTGTGTGATGCATTTCAGTAGCGGTGCACATACCCCTAACTTGAAAAGATTGTCATCTTTCAGGACGTAGCCTTTCGCCCAAGCTTGCATTCTTTTCATGTAGTAGGCTTCGACGGGCTCATAATGTCCGCGAAGGAAAGCGATGATAGGAGACCTCCAATCTATGCTCGTGATTGCATTGACTGTACTGAGAGGTTGCTTCTCCGGTTTGATCGAGGGAGCAGTGAGGATCTCAAAGAATACGTCTGGGGGCATCGACTCCTTTTTTGCGGCCTTTTTTGCCAAGTCGTCGGCTTCGCCATTTTTCTTCCTTGGCAAATGCTCGATGGTAAACCCCCAGAAATGCCTTTCCATCCTTCGCACCTCGGCGAGGTATTTGATAAGCTCTGGCTCTTTGGCCTCACTTTCTTTTTCGACATGCTCTTTGATGACTTCAGCATTGCACTTGACTAGGAAATTGCTATGAGGTCATCGACATATGCCTGGATGTTTCTGCCAATTTGCGGCTTGAACACTTCTCCAGTCATTCTAGTGAAAGTTGGGACAGCATTCTTCAAGCCTTCCGGCATCCGAACAAAACAGAAAGTACCAAAGGGTGTGATGAAGCTAGTCTTTTCCTCACCCTCTTTCGCCATCCAGCATTGATGATAACCAGAGAAACAATCCAGGAGAGACATGATGACGGCACTGGCTGCCAAATCAATGACCTGATCCATTCTTGGAAGTGGGAAATTATCTTTGGGCGTGGCCTTATTGAGGTCTGTGAAATCTATACACATCCTCCATTTTCTGTTTTTCTTTTTGACTGGCACGGTGTTAGCCAGCCATTTTGGATACATGACCTCGTGGATGACACTGGCATCTAGTAGTCTTTGGACTTCGGACTTGACCGCCACCACCTTGTCATAGGACATCTTCCTGAGTTTTTGCCTCTGAGGTTTGACAGCAGCGTCGATGTTCAACTTGTGCTCGATGAAATTGCGATCCACGCCTGTCAAATCCTTTGCGGACCAGGCGAACACATCCCAATTCTTCTGGAGGAATTGGATTAACTCCACCTCTTCGCTTGGTGCGAGATCCGACCCAATGACGACGGCCTGATCCCAAACCATTTCATCCAACAAAACCTTCTTAGTGTCGCAGTCTGGCTGCACATTGATTTTCTCCCTGTCTACTTTCGGTTGCTTCTCCGCAGTTTTGGCCTTGACTGCCTCGTCGAGAGCATTGACATTTCTTTGGCCTGGAGTTCTGCCCCTCTCTAGGTTCCGGCCATCGTTTTGGTGGCCCTAGATTGTGATGATCCCTTGCGTTGCAGGTATCTTTACGCACAAGTAAGCTTGATGAATGATAGCTTCGAACTTGTTCAGAAAACCTCTCCCCAGGATTCCGTTATAAGGGTAGTACATTTCCACCACATCAAAAGACAAGTACTCTATCCTGGCGTTCTGGACAGTGCCGAAAGATACTGGAAGCGAAACCTTCCCTATTGCGTGAATGACATGCCCTCCAAAACCGTACAATGGTGTGTCAGGAGGTTGTAATAGATTTCTGCTCAAACCCATTTTGTCATACGCATCTGCAAAGATTATGTCTGCTGATGAGCCGTTATCGACCAAAAGCTTTCCCAAGGTCCAGCTTGCTATGTTGGCTTCGATTACGAGGGCATCGTTATGAGGAAACCCTTGAAGTCTCACATCTTCCTCTGAAAATGTGATCGGAATGTGTGACCATCTGGTTCTTTCTACTCTCCCTTCCACGTAGATGTTACGTACCTCGCGAAAGTAATGTTTTCTATCCTTCTTACAATCAAACTCCAGAGTAGAGCCGCCTGAAATGGGAAGGATGGTTCCGACAGATGGAAGCGGGTCGTTTTGGCCCTCAAGTTTTGCGGGTAAAGGTGGAGCGGTTGGGCCTTTGTACGGGGGAGGAGGAAGAGCGATGGGATGTTGGTCAATGGGTCTACGCTCGACATTTTGAGCCTGGAAGACCTGGGATTACCAGGGCGGTGGTTGGGTGTAATTTGGGATAGGTGGTGAGAAGTGAGGTGGCTGAAAAGGATTGACGAAAGGGTTCCTTCCAAAACTTGGATTCTGCCAAGCTGGAGCGGAATGGTTTACAGAGTTGTTTCTCTCTTTCTCTTTTTTTCTCCTCCTCTAGAATGGCTTCAAATCTTTTCTTGTCTAGACAATAGTTTGAACTGTGGTCATCATTCTCTTTGTGAAAGATGCAATACCACTTCCTTTTCTCTTGGTGACCTCGGCCCCTGCCACGGCCCCTGCCTCTGCCGCTGCCCCTTCCGCCTCTGCGGCCACCCCCCTGACTATGTTGCAGAGGGCTTGGTGGGTTGTTGCTTTGGTTTGATGTATCGCTCTGAGGATTGCAACTCTCCTGAGCTGTTTCCCCCTCTAGGCCAAAGACATTTCTGGGATTAGCGTGCGAGGCATTCCTGGGATTGGACCAATCCCTTTCGCTGGATTGGTTGGCTTTGGCGGATTTCTTTTGCTGAGACTGCTCCTCCATACACATTCTGAAGTCATTGTCTGAGCGACAATACTTCTCGAATTCCTCGTACAAACGTTGGATTGTTTTGGGCCTTTCGTGCATGAGATGCGAACGAAATTGCCCGGCTCTCAGACCCACGATTGCGGCATTGATAGCAACGGCATCCATTACGTTAGGTGCCTGGGCCCTGAGATGAACAAATCTTCGGAAAAAATTTTGGAGAGGCTCTTTGTCCTTCTGCTTGCAGGAGAAAAGATCGCTCTCTGTTAGCTCTGGACGTTGAAAACCTTGGAAGTTCGACAGGATTCTTTGCTTCAAGTCTTCCCAGCAGTAAATTACTCCGGGGCTCAAGAGAGAATACCATTGTGCCGCAGCTTCGTCAGCAGCGATGATGAATGACTTTGCAAGCACGGAGTCATCGCCTCCAGCTGAAAGGATGGTGGCTTCGTAGCTCATCAAAAATTGCCTAGGATCCGACTGGCCTGAAAACCTAGGAAGCGGCACAGGTCTGTAGGACTGCGGCCATGGCGTGATTTGGATCTCCTGAGATAATGGCGATTTTGGGTCCCACAATCTCGTGCGGATGGTGCAAGTATCCTGGTTCGATGGGCCAGACTCGAAAGGGTTGTGGAAAGGGTTATGGCTGAAAGTGGTGTATGAAGGGGGTTGAGTGAATGGCAGGTTACCCTCCGTATGTGTGGATTGAATGGGTACGGAATATTCAGCCGAAGGCTGGTTAAAATTTAGGGACTGCTTGGCTTTTATGAGACGCAATTCTTCTTGCAATTTAGCGATTTCGGCCTTGTGCCTTTGGATTTCTTTAGCTGCATCAGCCTCTTGTTGCACTGCCAAGAGCCTCTTTTTAGTTTTGGCCAGCTCATCGGACTCCTTTCGCAATTTAGCCAACTCGGCCTCGTATGTTGCTTTGGCCGTGGCCGCGGTAGCATCTTGGTTCGGCCTTGGCTGGTTAACGTTCAGATCTTTGAGCTCCTCGCCTTGAGTGAGTAGATTCGACGGATTCAACTCCTCCTCAAGGGATGACGAAGCCCCCTTGCTTGAATTGGTGGTAGTCCTTTTCTTCCTTGTGGACATCTTGGGTTTCTTACTCGAGCCAAACACAAACAGTGGGCGCCAATTGTTGTGCTATAGCAGAGCCAAGAACGAACAATGAAATGAAAAGAAACTAAAGGGCTCAAGTACTAAACACGGAAGATGGCAAAGGAAAACTCCAAACAGTGTAATTCTCAAAAGGCGATCCCCTTTACAAGTGCCGGTCGGCCTCCTTTTATAGGGAGACGAGCGGACTTTTTACATTCCGAAATTGACCTTGTATGAAACGAATCAAACAAGCATGTACTAGGCTAATCTTGGGAATTCTCCATTGGGTCTTCACGTAATCAACGCTTTCCTGATTTCACACCGTGCATCACGGCGCCTTTTCCGGCATATGCACGTGCGCCTGTCGGGTGAAGACCCTTGATTTGGAGATACCCTTCGCCTAGTCCATGTTGCCACCTGAAAACACACTTCAAACGAAACATTAGAAAATGAATTATTGGCCTCGACGAAACCCCAGGCGAAAATAAGACTATGACTTCCATTGAATCGAGGATTCGACCCCTGGGTTTCGTCCCGCGAATGCTATCGACGCTAAGCCATGGTTGAAAGCTGACGACCCTTCCCTTCGCTGTATCTTTCACGCGACGAAGGGTAACGAGCGAAACCTGACAGATTAAAAGGAAGGAGAAACTAAATGGCTTGGCGGGTTTCGCTGTCGCACGAGGAGCGTTTTTGGATTTCCTATGAATGTCTCGGTGGCTCAAGAGCGCTGACTTTGTCAACCTCGATTCCGAAACCCCCAACATGCAGTTCCCAGGTGGTCACTGGTCTGACCGGTTGAGGTCAACAGTCTGACCGGTGCTGAGGACCGGTCTGGCCGGTCAGAGCTGAGCTGAGGCAGCTGCTCTGTTTTGTGAAGTGATTTGCATGGATTCGTCCAGGTGGAGTTGCATTGGTTCAGGGGGAGCTTGCATGTGTGCAGGGGGAGCTCTTTATGGTTTTCGAGCTTTGTTTTGGTGGTTTGCGCTCTTTGCTTGAGCTTTGTTTTGTCTCGGTTGTGTCGAGCCGTTGCCCTTGCCTAAGGGGACCGAGACTTGTCTTCTTCAAGTGATCTTGCTCTTTGCCTTTTCTTTGGGTTTTGATCGCTTGTTGAAGTTTCTTTTGGTCGTTTCTTTTCTTTTCCTTTTCTCTTTGGTTACCCAAATGTGTGTGTTGTCAATGCACTCATCAAGGGGGAGATTGAGGACCTATGTGGTTCGAGGACCGGTGGTTGGTCGCTTCCTGGTGTGATGAGTGATTGATAACGTTGTGTGAACTGATTCTTGGCTAAGTATTGCAGGTTGCGGCTTGACTGGTGTTGGTGCAGGTGAAGAACAAGCGCAAAAGGTCATTGCCAGTGAGGCCTCCAGGTGTGGAGAAGACAAGCAGACTTGGTTCGAGGGACTCGGTGGCCAGCGGGGTCAAGTGCGGGCCGCATGGTGGCAAGAATGGCAAGATGAAGTCGTGGACAGTTCCTTAGTTGAGCCTCAAAGCCAAGATCGAGCCGGGACTTCGTCGGGGGCAAGTCATGAGTGGAGATTGGCGGAGGCCACACCAGGTTCGCAGGGTTTCCAATGGTTCACCAGAAAAGCACTGGGTTCCTTGGTTGATCCACAAAGCCATGACCGAAGACGGAGGTGCAGCAGCACTGGACCAGTCTGACCGGTGGGTCTGACCGGTCTGACCGGTGGAGGACACCGGTCTGACCGGTGTGCGACGACGGCTTCTGGAGGCTTCGAAGCGGAGGACACGCGTCGGGATCGCAAGGCGTGCGTCGAGGCTACGCGAGGTGCGGTCGCCGGGCATCCGTCCGATGGTGCGACGACGAAGATTCCCAAAGTGCCCCTTGGGGGCGTGTATCCTAGTGTTAGGCCTTAGGGGTAGTTTCGTCTTTTGGTTGCCTCCATATAACCCAAGTGGTGAGAGGATGGCAGCCATCTCTTGGAACCCTAGCTCATTTTGTTTTGCTATTTTCCTCTTCCTATTTTCCTTAGGATTTTCTAGGACTAGCTTGAGAGCTTCATGGTGAGATCTAGAGACAGGGATGGATGATCGGGAGGCAAGCTAGACCTTGCATGAACCTTCATGGTATGTATAGATGATTCGACGTGGTTCCTCAAGGCTTGATTGTGTCTCTCCCGTTTTCCCTTTTTGGTGATTTTCGGAGCCTTTTCTTGGCGATTTTCTTGTGGCGGTTTTGAGACCTTTCTCTTTGGGATTTGGCGGGGATGTATGCATGAACCCTTCGTGGTTCTTTTCCTTGTGATTCCCCTCCCAAATCCGTGAGTAAAGGGGCTCGATTTTGGGGTTTTCTCCGGTTTAGGGTTAGAGGCGTTCTTGGTGGAAATCCCTCGATTCCTCTTGATTTAGCAAGTTTTGGTGGACCAAATCGTGGCTATGGAATGCCCATGAGGTACTCCTACTATCCCCAAAGTCTTGTGCGAATCTGTGGAGCGAATCGGGAGATCGGGATTTGGATTTGGAGGAGTTGACCCGCGGGTTGCTGTTCATCCCGAGCACCCAGGTCTTGACCGGTCTGAGCGGTGCCTTCCACCGGTCTGACCGGTGCCGACCCCCTGTTAGGATTTGCTCGGGTGAACATCTTGGTGAGTACCCTTGTCTCTAGGTTTGCTGCTATTTCGAGTTTGGAGTGTTTTGGAGCTCGGGAGGTTGGTTTCTTGGATTTGGGGTTTCCAGGCTCAGACCGGTCTGACCGGTGAGCTGCACCGGCCTGACCGGTGCAGGGGCTTTTCTGTGGAAATCGTCAAGTCCTGCTCGGGTGACCCGGCTTGAGGTCCAGGGTGACCCGGTGCGTCTCTGGTGGGTGTCGGGTGATCCGGCGGCTTAGTCCGGGTGATCCGGCCTTGACCGGTCTGACCGGTGGAGGTGACCGGTCTGACCAGTGTGGTCAGTGGCTGCTCGAGTTGCTTGTTTCGCTGCGTTCTCGAGTAGATTTCGGTGGTTGTTGGTTCCTAGGACCAGTAGCACTCCAGTGGCTACGTGGTCTTGGCCAACTTGGGTAGTTGAGTCGGAGACGTGTTTTGATTAGTCGTGTTCATCTTGTTGGAGAAGTCATCTTCTTCGAGAAGAATTTTTTATCGACTCCCATTCACTCCCCCCTCTCTGGTCTCCAGTTCGGTCCTTCAGATATTGAGCTGTACTATGGATATGTTGTTAGATATGTCATGTGTAGACTCTGGACCAAAAATTGCACAAAGTTACTGAGTAAATCTTTTAATATGATTTATTTTATATTTATTTTATATCTGACCTAATGAATTTTATAGCTTAAAATAAATATATTTTTGTGCCCAACTTCTGAGTATAGTCTTCATATACATAGAGTCACCTCTGGTGAATTTACCATGATTTTATAACTACCAGAAATATTTATTCTTGAAATATGCTTAGTTTTAAATGTAAAGGCATAGTTCAAGATCTAGAGTAGCCCTTGCTACATTTGTTGTGTGCATAGCCTTGTTTTGAGTCAGAGAACAAGGGGGAGAAAGTTGGGATCCATATGTTGCTTAATTATTTTTATATGCATTTATCTTGTTTTGGTAAATAAAAATTGTCATTTTTGGTATAATTATTTTATAGCTTAATTACGTGTGCACTTGTGTTCAGTGGCTTTGTTTAGAGCTAAAGAGCTTCAGAAGTGTCATCTACTGCATTTTATGAATTTATTTATGAATAAAAACAATGGAAGCCAATTGAAGCTTAATATTAAGTTAAATTGGAAAACCACCAACACCACACCTAAAGACCCTATGGTTGTGATGTGAAACATGCTAAGAAGGTTAAGACCACTCCCTTTGCTGTTTGGAGAATTTAAATTAATTTATTTATATAAATATGTGCACAGTCACTATCAAAAATAATAATTAATAAAGTACCACATGTTGTTCCTTTATAGGAAGAGTATGCTGAATATGTGATTGTCAAGGTGAATGTGGTCACCCATGCACCCCATGGTTGTCAAGTGTTGTTTTGTAATTAATTAAATCAAAACCGTCAATTAAATCTTGCATATGCATCCTCGTGTAGATCTTCCCGATGGTAGCTATACACTCGTGCCGGAAGGAGGAGACGAGGGCACTGACGGTGAGCTGCAGTACGTGGACGTAGCTCAGGACCTAGACCAAAGTTCAGAAGGGCCCAAGGCCAACCTTGCCAACGAAGGCAAGCCCCGGATCATTAACCCTTCTTTTAAAATTATGCAACTACCATTGCTATGTTTGTGCATTTACGTTTCAGGAGTTGAATGAAACCCTAGATGTATGATCCCTAGGTACCTATGTTCTTTTACTAGTATGCTAGGTCGATAGCTGCTATGCTATAGGACCGGTACAAGTCGAGTGATGTTCGTCACTCGCGAGAATAGGTTCTTATGTTGGAATCATAAAATCTTTATAAATAGATTGCTCATGTGGTAAGAGCACGGGATTTGGGCTCCGGTCCAGTGGCTTTCATGGGCTAAGCTTTTGAACGTACTAAGCACTTGTCGGGAATGGGACCGGTAAGCTTAGTACCTTAATGAGACGGTGCGGGATCTTACTATTACTAATCTTGAGTATTCACCTGCCCGACTTGCAACCGGGAGGGGGGTACATGTGTGAGGCTGAATGTACTGTGTGGGGGCATACCAGATAAGCCTTGTACCCAGGACTGTAAGCTTCGATCACAAGCCGAGGATTTTTGTGAACTGCCTGGCCGGTGCCAGCTCTGTTGGGGCACCGCTCCGTGTGTTTAGGTTTGCCTTGCAAGGGTTTAATCAATCGATTGTCGGCCTCTCACTGTTATCTGAGACTGCTTAATCAACTGGCCATGATATCCCTTAATGATGGAACTATGTGAATATTGCTGCGTGGATTAATTGTATTGTACAATTCTTGATTGCAATAGTTGGCTCACTTATAAATGGTAATTAACTAGAATTTGAGCTAAAATATTGAAGGTAAGGACCTACTCTTTGTTGCTTTTCAGCAAAAGAACCCACCGGCCAAAAAGCCTCTCATGTCTAGAGTTGGTGATGTAGTTATCACCAGACAGTTAAGTCTTGCTGAGTATTAGTATACTCAGCCTTGCTTTATAAATGTTGTTGTAGGTGATGTTGTTTGGCCTGGAGAGATTCCACCCGGCTGGGAGCTGGGATGGGTGGGTGACGACAAGTGACGGCATCATGGATGGCCTCCTGTGATGTCTATCGTATCGCTAGTTTATTTTTCGCTGTTTTCGAACTCTGAACCTTTACTTATCATGTTATGAACCATGGTTTGTAATATTTAGCCCTTAGGGGTAAATGAGATTTAATTTGTGTTTGTACTTTGGACTCGCCTTCGTGTGAGTTTTAATGCATATGTTCGATCCTCTGTGTGTTACCCAAGTGATTTACCGGGCTTTGACCCGGCAACTTACGACGGGATGGTACTTTATTATCGCTTAATGACCAAAGTGGATTGGTTTAGACGATAGTACGGTATTTTCTCGGGCGGGTTGTCACAGCTAGTACCAGAGCGATTAATATACACCAGAGTTTAATTAACAACCTTAATCACTTGTTTTTGAATAAAACTTGCCAAGATTGATTGGATTTGCAAAATACGTTGGTTCGTTAAGGATGGAAATAGACCGAGAGGCCCTAGAGAGAATTTTTGGGTTCTTTCAGGTGGCTTACAAATCTATGGTTTATTTTGCTAACTTCCAGCACTTCTTAAGCCACGTGTTTCATACGTGTGCTGTGCCGCATCACGAGTATGCGAGGGTCGATAGGGCAATCCATTCCACGGATCCTATCTTCTCGGTTGGATGCCCACGTGTTTTATACGTGCGCTTTCCGTATGCGAGTCATACGAAGGATGGCATGCTCTATTCAAGATGAACATGTCATGGGTTGTAATGTCGCCACGTTTTGCCACACATGTGCGTTCCGCATTACGAATATGCGAGGCAAGGATACACTCCATTCAAACGGAGGGTGTCTGAGGTTGGACGCTGTCCATGCAGCGATAAACGCATGGGTGTCGTTTCTATAGTGAACTGTAATGTATGTGGACACTTCTGTGAGTGCTGGCACAGAAGGTTCTTTTCTGCAGGTACACTAACTACGTTTCGTAAGTCGCTAAGTGAGTATCGAATAGTTCTCGACTAGCTATATTAAGGAGAAACTTATATATGCCCTGCCACCGGCACTAACTCGATTTTTCGCTTGATCGCCTTGTGAGGACGAATAGGACGTCATGCGTCATGTTAAAAATTGTAGAAAATTAAAACTGAACCCATACATGTTTTCTGTGCTCTCTAGGTGAAATTTTGCTAGTGTGTGATTTCTTGCATAGATGTAGTTGTTGTCCGAAATTGATAGGGCTGTTTGATTGAATTTTTGCACCCTGTTCAAAAATCAATTTGACTAGATGATCTATACCAAAGTTGCTCCATATCTAATCTAGTTTTTGCTCGCAAAAATTCACGGTCATAGCTTCTGTATACATCATCTCTTAGCTTCTCCTACCTAGAAATTAAAATTTCTTTCTCCTTCTCTAAACCATAAAATAAAATTTAATCACAACAAATGAAGGGATGATGAAGAATCAAACCTTGGCAACACTTTGGAGGAGAGAAATCGTCATAAATTGATGAAGAAAAAATTCGGCAGCACCCCTAGGCTTGAGGCGCTATAGAGAGGAGGAGCTTGAGCTCTCGGTGAAGAATGACTCGGACAGGAGGAGGAGGAGGAAGCTCGATTTATAGGGTGCGGTCTTTAGTCCCGGGTGCATCACCCGGGACTTGCTGTGCGAGGACGATTGCTCATGCGAAATCCGACTCACGACAGCCTGATAACACCCTTGTGTATTTAGGCGACTTCTTTCAACACATGTTGTGGCCTCGGCTACTGCTGCAGTTCCCGCGCGACCGCTCCACGGTTTTTTCATTAAGAGGATGGAACCGATTAGAAAACCCTCGAACTCCGACTTCATCGGTGAGAGGATTTTTTTTAAACCAGTCGTTTAAATTTGCTCCAATGAATAATCGAACCCGCGGTCTCATGGTTGCGATCATATACCTCAACCCTCTCTAGCCAAGTAGGCTAGGTGACCTTTGGTGCCATAATGCAGTCCGGAAGGGCACTCCCAACCCAGACTCTACATAGAGTCTAAGTTCATTTATTATCCTCTTATTTATTGATTTTTGCTGATGTGACAGTATATTTATTGAAGAGAGAAGGAGAGAAAGGAAGACTCCGTTTCTTCTTTAGACGCGAGGTCTGTGATAGATTCGAGGCAGTAGAAACTAGTAAGACGCGCGTTGGGAAGTCAGTCTTCGTTTCGATGGATCCCGTAGCCGGCGCCACCCAGCTCCATCGCGACCTCCCCCTCTACCGCGCATGCCGCCCTCTCCCGCGCTCCCTCTCCGGCGCATGCCGCCCTCTCCCGCGAGACCCTAGATCTCCCGCGCGCGCCTGTAGATGTCGTCCCCGCCAGTCCGCTGCGACCTCCCTGCTGAGCACGCTGCTGCAGCTGCCCCTGGCTCCATTCTCTGGGAGGATCTCGCTGTCGTCCGTGCTGCACGTGCCGCGGTGCGCGCCGACGGCGGTGGTGGCTGCCAAGGGGTACAATATGCCGATCCTGGTTGACGAGAACGAGTGTGAAGAGTCCATCTTCCGGCTGTTCCGGCTGGAGGTGATGTGCGCCGGCGTGCTGCAGGGGATCAAGTGCCGCCGGAGGTACGAGAGCAAGAAAGATGAGAAGAAGCGCAAGGCGCGTGAGGCCAGACGCCGCATCCGCCGCAGGTAAACGTCTGGGCGCTTCTTCTCGCTTTCCTTCATTCTGACCGAGCTAGCACATGGAAATTGGATACAATTTGTGTTCGTGCTTCTGATTTCTTGTTCTTGGTGACGGAACTGACTTGTTATTCTTGAAATCAAATCAATTTACCTTCACACAGGCACACAGCTATAAGAGACAGTGACAGATTCACAGAGTAGTGCGTGTTCTATGGCCATGCCGGCCTGTCTGCAGAAGGGATGCTATGCAGTTGTGCGTCTGGTATGCGTCTGGTTGTTCTGTATGCTCTGGTAATATTATTGAGAGGTGTATGACGGATCACATGATAATATGCCACAACTGACCAGCTTCTTTTGTGTTGAGTAATAAATATTTTTATCTATAGAAACTACTATTTCAGATTTTACATTGGAGAGCATAGTTTCTTGGATAGAGCAATGTTTTCAAATCGTAAAATCGAACCTTATCGTAAGGGTACCGATAAGATGATAAATCGTGATAAGTCATCGATAAGCTCGATTAATCGACGCTAATCGACCTTATTGGTAGTATAATCGTCCTATGGAGTATAGAACCAATATACATACCATATATTATATAATCAACATAATTTTGAACAAATATAAACAAGAAAGTATAATAGGAAGCAATAATAGAGGAAAAGAAAGCTGAGCAACTAGCCAACCATAGCAGGAAGCAATTACATAATTAAACAAGGTCTCAAATGATGACAACATGAAGTCTAAATGTCCAATACATCAAAAGTTGGGTGCCCAGTTAACTAACATTACAAACAATTAGCAGTAAAGTCCCTCAATACTTATCGTCCCCAGTCATATCGGACGACTTATCACGATAAGTGGATGATTAATCGAATGATTTGATTTCTTATCGCTCAACTCGGGTCGCTGGCCCTTATCGGTATACGCTGAGCGATAAGGACGATTTATCGCGATTTATCACGATAAATCGGACGATTTGAAAACACTTAGAGTCTTCAAGGTATGAACTCTATAGATAGAGTCTGGGTTGGGAGTGTCCTAATGGTTCAAAAGCACACCTTGTGTTTCGTTTGGTTTCAGATAGTTTTAGGCCCTGTTTGGCAGGGCTCCAAAAGGAGCTCCGGCTCCGGCTCCACGCGGAGCCCTGCCAAACGGTGCGGAGCAAGGCGGCTCCGGGGGTGAAGCCGGTGGTGGAGCCACAAAGGGCTTCCACTGGGGAGGCAGAGCCACGAAAACGTGGCTCCATCCGGCTCCGCCTCCCCTTTACTGCTTTGCCCCCGGTGCTGCGTGCATGGGCTGGCTAGAGGCAGAGGAAGGGCGCGGCGCGAGGAGGGGACGGGGCAGGGCGGGTCGCGGCGGGGCGCGGCGTCGGCGGGCGAAGGGAGCTCGGGCCAGCTGGAGGCAGGGCGCGGCGCAGAGGTGGGTGCGAGGCGGCGGGAGCTCGGGCCTGCCGGAGGCGGCGGAGGAGCGCGAGACGGCGGGAGCTCGGGCCTGCCGAGGCGGAGGCGGAGGCGGGGTGAGTCGCGGCGGGGCAAGAGGGAGCTCGGGCCGGCCGGAGGTGGAGGCGGGGCGGGTCGCGGCGGCGCGCGTCGCCGGCGAGGCGGAGGGAGCTCGGGCGGCGGGAGGCCGTGAGGGAAGCGCCGAAGCAGATGAGGAAAGGGGTGAATGGATAAGAAGTAGAGGGGAAAAGGAGAGAAAAAGAAAAGAAGAGGAAAAATAGAAAAATAAAGAAAAGGAAAAAAAGGAAAATAAAGAAAAGGGTAAAAAAGAAAGAAAATAGAAAAAGGTAATGTAGATATTTTACAACCTCAATCCAACAGGTGAAGCCGTTTTGACAAACGTTTTTCAAAACGGCTTCAGCTCCATTTAAAAAGCCGCTCCATTGGAGGAGCCAGAGCCGAAACCGTTTTCGGAGGAGCCGAAGCCCTGCCAAACAGGCCCTTAGTGGCTAGCATCGATCGACAGCCAGCCACTTTAGTCCAGGCCGGACAACAATAATTGAGCCGGGTGGGTGGCCTGCCGCAATTGTCGGTTGCAATCAGCGATGCTTCCTGCTAATCTGCCATTTTAACCATCCATTGCATCAACTTATCACACGCCTTCTAGCTCCTAGCTTCAAGAGTTCAAGCCGTTGCTCAACTACTCCGGCACAATAACCTTCATCCAGATTAATTTCTTGCGGCCTGCTAGCCACAAAAGCAAGCCGCGCGCAGCCATGAAGAAGACCGTCGTTCTCTACCCTGGCCTCGCCGTCGGCCACTTCGTCCCCATGATGCACTTTGCCGACAGCCTCGTGGAGGAGGGATACGCCGTCGTGGTCGCCCTCATCGACGTTACCATGGAGCACAACATCCCCTTCGCCGCTGCCGTCGACCGAGCCGCGGCCTCCAAGCCGTCGGTCACCTTCCACACGCTCCCTCGTATCCAGAGTCCTCCCACCATCACCAACGACGGGGAGCTGCTCCTCGGGTACTTGGAGCTCATCAGGCGCTACAACAAGCACCTCCATGAGTTCCTCAGCTCCTTACCTCCACGAAGCATCCACACGGTGATCGTGGACTCACTGTCCAACGAGGCGCTCGATGTCACCAAGCAGCTCGGAATCCCTTCTTATGTTTTCTTCACCTTCAATGCCTCCGCCCTCGCCGTGTTCCTCCAGGTTCCTTTGGTCCGCACGGAAGGTCAGCCGAGCTTCAAGGAGCCAGGAGACGCCACCCTCAACTTTCATGGTGTCCCACCGATGCCCGCTTCTCACCTCATGGGTGAATTGCTGGAGGACCCTGAGAGTGAGGTGTACAAGGCGATAACAAAATCGCATAGGAAGAATCTGGAGGCAGATGGCATATATGTGAACACGTTCGCATCGCTGGAGGCTCGGGCAGTGGAAGCCTTCACGAACTCCCAGTTTCTCCGCCAAAGCGGGTTCACGATGCCTCCGGTGTACTGCGTCGGGTCACTCGTCGGGAGTGTCGCTACCACACAAGAAAAACACGAGTGCCTCGCCTGGCTCGACGAGCAACCAGAGCATAGCGTTGTGTTCCTCTGCTTTGGAAGCGTAGGGGCAGCCAGCCACTCGGAGGAGCAGCTCAAGGAGATCGCCGTCGGCCTCGAGAGATCCGGCCACCGGTTCCTGTGGGTGGTGCAAGCCCCCCTCGGCTACAACTCGGAGAGGACATTCGGCTACCGTGCTGACCTGGACCTCTACACGCTCCTGCCCGAAGGTTTCTTGGAGAGGACTAAAGGCCGGGGCCTTGTTGTCAAGTTATGGGCTCCGCAAATGGACGTGCTCAATCACAAAGCAACAGGTGCGTTCGTGACACACTGCGGGTGGAACTCGGTGTTGGAGGGGATCGTGGCGGGCGTGCCGATGCTCTGCTGGCCGTTGTACGCGGAGCAGAAGATGAACAAGGTGTTCATGGTGAAGGCGGCGGGCATTGGTGTGGAGGTGTCCGGGTGTGGGCTGGTCAAGGCAGAAGAGGTGGAGGCAAAGGTAAGGCTGGTGTTAGAGAGCCAAGAAGGGGGCCGACTCCGGACGCATGTAGGCCTGAGCATTCCACGGGCCGGGCCGGGTTCGGGCCGGGCCGAAAAAAACTCAAGTTTTTCGGGCCGAGAAAATCCTGCCCATGGGACGTGTCGGGCCTCAGTTTTCAGGCCGGGCTCGGGCCGAGCCCGGGCTTGGGCGGGCCGCCCGCGCATTTTATAGTGTAAAGTAACTAAAAACAGCATTTCGGGCCGGGCTCGGGCCAAAAAAAATTTTCACGGGCTTCAAGATCTCTGCCCACGCCCGTCCAGTAAGGTCCGTATTCGGGCCGGGCCCGGGCCGGGCCACCGGGCCGGGTCGGGCCGGGCCAAAAATGCTCAGGTATAGGCGCATGTGAGGGCGCTCAAAGAGACTGCTGCCTTGGTTTGGAAGGAAGAAGGTGGGTCATCTCGGGCAGCATTTGATCATTTTTTGTTGGACGCGAGGGACTTAGGGTCTAGTGAGTGATGGGCAGGGGCATGGACATCGTCTCTCTTTTTGTGCTTAATTCTCGATTAGTAACAACGTAGTACCTCATACATTTACGGAGGGGTGTAGTATATTTTCAAAAACGCGAAAGCTACTGGGAGAGGGCTCTCCAATTAAGCTTACCGCGCGAGAGCCCTCTCCATCGTCGTTCGTCTTTGATCCAACGTGAGCACGCTCTCCGCCTAGAAATTTCCCTCAACGTGTAGCCCAGCCCAACCAGTCTCCAGCCAATTCTTGTGAGAGCAGCAATAAACAAAGGAACAGAAGCCGCGTACCCCTCCGCGTCGCTCTCAAGCGACGGGAGGGGCGTCCCCTTTGCCCTGCTGCCGCCGCCACCTGATCTCCCGGCGCCGGCGGTCTTTGCCCCATCCGCCCCCCGATCTGCGACCTCCGCGGAACGAGTTCTCCATCCATCCCCGCCTCAGCTCCTCTCGTGAAGCACGCAGGGAGATTAGGCTCCCACCCCCACCGGCCACTGCCCCTGCCCCTGCCCGGAGCTTCCCCGGCGCCGGCGCCGTGCGCCTCATTCCTTCGGGCCATGCCGACCCTCCGTGACCTCGGCGACGACGACGACCTTCTCGACGATGACGAGGAGGCCCTCTTTGTGCCGTCGGCCTACTCTTCACCTGCCGCCGGTGGGAAGAGCGCCTCTGGCGGTGCTGACCCGGGGTTGGCGGAGGCACCGCCCACCTCATGTGCGCCAGGGTCGTCACCATCCACCTCGCCGCCGACCCCGGGAGACATCTTCTGGTGGACCGTCGGCACCGCGGACATCGTCATCTACGCGGACGTCGTCATCTACGCGGCCGACATCACCTGCTTCCTGGCCCTCCTTGGCGGACTGAAAGACTTCAGCTAGCTAGCTGTTCGGTCGATGGGTCAGCTGGGAGTGTCTGAGCTCCATGGATCAGCTCACGAGGTACTGAACCTACCGATCGATGCGATGATCTAGAGTAGTTCATCCATGCCGTGCTTTCTAGATCTAGTGACTAGTCGTAGTATGAACTGTTAATTCCGTATGTCGTCAGCTAGTAATTGAGTAAATTTATTTTATGTAATGCTATGATTAGCATGTGTGGATTGGATTGTGGTGTGAGACAGTAGTACGTGGGTAATGCAAGCTAGCTAATCTTTTTGTGCATGGTGTGCGACTACGACCTTTTGCTACATCTTGCAATGTTATAATATTGATGCATGGAAATCACAAGCAGTGTCTAACATATGTATAGTCTGAGAAATACATTTCTAGCTGTCATTGCATTTCTAGCTGTCATCAGAAATGCGCAAGATTACTTATAATTAGTTCTATCTTGCTCTAGCACGCAGTCGATCGATCTAAATTCTAAAGTAAATGACGAAATTAAACGAGTGTGGTTTGGCGTATGTTTTCTTGACATGCATGACCGGGACGTACGCCTGGAATACTAGTGGAATACGCCTGGAATCACCTTAACTTATGATAGGAAGTAACTTTACCTCATATGAATTCTCATAAGATGTAACTAATCCTTTACTTATATCCCATGCAAAGTAACTTTATTATATATTTTGTGACACAAGAAGTACCTAGTTCTAAATGTTTCTTTATATAGGATGTAACATGTATTGCTATTGCTATATTTTTCCATGTAGCATATGTGTGCACATTATCAAAGCAACTTATAGAGTTTACTTCTGTATTTTTTTTGCTTTACTATTTAGCCCTAATCAGGTTCTCTCTTTCATCTGAACATTAAGAATGTAAGGCATACATTTGAATCACACAAGAAGTAACAAGATTTCAGTCTGAATATTGTAGAAAGTGACTAACTATAGCTTAACTGACCATAGGAAGTAACTTTTACCACATATGCAGTCTTATAAGAAGTAACTAATTTTCTATTTGTATTCTTTACAAAGTAACTTACCACATATGTAGATGCAAAGCAGGTCCTGCTGGTGTTGGAGTATGCATGTAGCTACTTTAGGGTTCATATAGGATATATTAAGATAACATGTGAGGTTACTTTATCTTGCAATCTGATTTTCATAGAGATTTGTAGCTTTTCAAGTATTTGAACAAGCTGCATGTTCTTGCCGCCTTTTCATCATTCTATTTTTATGGTACTGGGATTAACACCTGTAGCAAGTAACTTTACCACATATGCAGTTTAACAGAGGTATAGTGTTCTTTGTTGTAAACGATATATTTTCTGACCTTCTAACTATTGCAGTCATTAGCTTGCTCAGCCAAAGATAAAATGCATGAGCTTAGCAGGTAGTTGTAATGACACATAAGAAGACAAACATAATTACAATGACTTACGACTATAATGACACATGCTTACTGATAGGTGGTGAGCATTTATCAGATTTAGAAGTTGACCAAAGTATTTACAGTTGACGTCCTGCACCCTGCATATCAAGCTGCTATATACCTAGAGACAGTAGTAAAGACTAAAGAGTAAAAGAGCCAAGATAGGGGTCTAAGTCTGAACTCTGAAGTCAGCAGATCAAAGCTAGTGCTATTTTTTCCTAATGGCACTAGCTTCAGTAATTTCAAATAGCAGTTCCTTACATTTGTTGTAACCGTTTAAAGACAATTTTCGAAGTTTACCTCTCTTTTTAAATTGAAATTAACTTGCTATCCGTTTTGTCTTAGTAAATGCTTAACCAATTCTTGCTGCCTTGTGAATGAGATAGCACCATCATGCAGACATACTGAAATAGTTCTACGGACATGTGATTGCAAACATTTAACTAGCCAATAAGAGATTAATGAGCTATTGAACTATTCATGTAGTTACTGAACTTGACAAAGATCATCTGTTTGCAAGTTTCCAAAACTACTTTACTTTACAGGACACATGGTCCTGCAGTTGTTAATCGTCACAGTCAAGAATTATGGTACTAGTGGGAACCGAATTTGCAGTTTTGGACTGCTCAAGGAGAAATTAGAACTTTAAGCCTTCCCAGTTAAACATCAAGAACTATCTACATGGGAAACATATAAAGTTCTGTTTCCTAATATTATCTGTATCGTATTGCTTCACCATCTGGTGCAAGGTATTCAGATCTCTTTCCCTGTTTGGGTATTAGCAGATTCCTGTTGAAGCCAAGATACTTGAACAATGGCCTACTTTTGGGTTTTCAAAAGTGGGAGGCTTGGGGTGGCCTATCCTTTCGGCTACACTATTGCTGTTTCTTTTCTTTTGATACCTCTTCTCTGATAATCAGAACCGACACTGCATTCAGCTCTGCAACCTTTGTGATTAAATAGCTTTCTTGAAATGCTTTTGAATGGAATATATCTCAGCATATCTTGATCGTAATTATTTTTATATCCAGGTTGAAGTACTTTGCTTGCCGCTTGTAGAGGCCACCCATCTCTTGATGGATGACAATGTGGGCACTCAAGGTCTGATCCCAACACCACCTTCAAAGTTGTAAGAATTATTCCTTAGCACAATTAGTATATTGCTTCGCATTCATCTTTTACAAAACTAGTACAGTCGAACAACTGTTACCCATATATATATATAACTAATTCATATTTCATACTAAGTAATTTGCCATCAATTCAGTGTTACAGCAAGTTGGGATATGATTATGGTACTGAGATTAACTGGTTTTCATGAGATTAGAAGTAACTAATATTTACTGACATTAAACAGGAAGTAACAATGCTTTCGTTTTAAACATATAGAAAGTAATTAAATTTATGAAACATGAGATTAGAAGTAACTAATGATTTTGTTGACATGATATAGGAAGTAACTGGGTTTTCATCTCAAACATGTAGGAATCAATTAAAAATTTTTGTGCCATTATGTTGGAAGCAAAGAGTCCCTTGTTTCAAACATTTAATTAGGATCTACCTAATTAAATTTTCATAATCTGTACCCTTTTGTAACATTAGATAGGAAGTAACTAATTATGTACTTTTGTCTTTGCGGTGACGGAACTAATAAGAAAGCTAGTATTATGAAGTCTCCACATAACACACGTGACATCGTTGAGCAGCAATCTGGAAGCAAACAGCCCAATGCAAACATGAAGGCTAAGCTTAGACCCCAAAGCCACTAGGATAAAAAAAACAGAGCAAGCCAGCAAGGGAACAACTACCAGCAAGAACCTTAAGTTTTTTTTTGTTATTGTTTAGTACGTTCCTTCTTTTTGCATAGAACATTAACCACATGATAGTACTAGCTTATGGTTAGGTTGATAATCTAGGCAATTTACATGCATTAGCCATACCATTTGTCAGGCATCTATCTTCCAGTGGTTAATTTTTGTTTTTTATCAGGCATCATGGGGGTAACTCTAGAGTAACGAGGAATGCAATTCTGCATTTCTTGCTCATTTTTTGCTCCTCATGTGCCACTTGAATCTGTCCTCACTACTTACCTTTTTTTGTTGGCAAATGTGACTACCTTCTACAAGCTTAAGTACATTTAATATTGGGATGGCAAAACTATGCCATAGATTGACTAATCCGACATGGCTAATGTCGGGATCAAATACTCATTTACTTAGTAACATACTGGTGGATCATGAAATCTTGTGCCCCTGTTTCTTACCCAACTTGGTGTCACACTTGTCTGTTGTGTGTGTTCAGTTGAACCACAAACATCACATTTCACCTTTTCCGGCGTCCTTCTAGCTAGACTGAAACCTGCTTTTTTAAATGAAATGAGCCTTCCCTTTGGTTTCGTTGTAAATTGTTTATGATTTGAAGACACAGGTTAGTTAACTTTACCAGTGCTTTTAACTTTACCAGTGCTTTTATGCATACACCTGTATGGCCTATTTTTCTTGTGTCAGTTTAATACGAACAGGAACCATCTTCAGGATTAGTTGGTCCAGAATAAGTAGATGGAGGTATATATATTTTTTGCTCTTATTATTCTCTCTCTGATTACTTCCTGCCACTTTACATGAGTTTTTTTTTGAATTTGACACATAAGTAACTAATAGTTCATTTGCATGAGGTAGTAAATAACTTGCTCCGATTCTAGAACACATAGGAAGTAACTAATTAATATATTTTTATATGCCAGTAAGTGACATTCCACTTATTTTAAATATATAGGAAGTAACTAATCATCACTTTGCATGATGAAGCAAGTAACTTTCCCTTAATTTTAATCCAATAGGATGTAACTAATCTTCCATTCACATTATGTCCTAATTAACTTCCCTCTGTTTTACAATACATAAGAAGTAACTAACAAATAATTTTTACATGATAGTAAGTAACATTCCACTAATTTTCAATTTTTTTACAACATATTTATGTTCTTTTCCTAATTGATAGCTCTTTTAGTTATTTACAATTCTTGTGATGATATTGGGATCTTAACTGTGAATCTGATTCTTTTGCTTTTAGGGAAAGAGATACAGATCCAAAGATCAGGGCTCACACATTCTTTTGCTTTCAGGGTTTGTCTTGTGTAGATTTGGTTACATAACGCAACAGGATGCAAATGGTTCTTGTTGAAGGAAGCAAGACTGGATGTTAATGTTACGGGAGGAGAAATATGTACAGAGAAATATCATGCTACAAGAAATCTATTTTTAGGACATTAATTATCTCTGAGATGTAACTATTTCTTGCAGCTCAAACTAGGAGACTCAGGCACTAGAGGAATCTCTCAATATAAATTGGTATGTTCTAGGATGTAAAGTTTGTATAGCTGGACAAGCTTGATGTGAATTGGAAGAATTTTTCATTTGCCCGTTGTTTCCCTCGGTTTTCCATCTGATTTTGTCCTTTCTTTTGTCTGGATCTTGGCTGTGTTTCACGAATTATATTGCGGCTGTAGCGCCTCCAGGCAAAAAGGATCATGTTACTTTTTCGGGCTACAAACTCATTTTTTTTGTTACTTATTAACTTGGTCATCACTTTTTTCCGTCACTCAGCACCCTATTTATGGCAGAACAAAATTTTTTCCCACGTCACTTTTTTTTGTCTTTTTCCCGCGTGCTCAGCCGCCTGCCCACCTAGCCTGAGGATATGCCCTTTCCATAAATGGAAAGGAGGCCAAAAGTGGAGGGTTCTCCGCCTAAGGCTAACTAGAGAGGCCTCTCTCTGTAGTTGCTTCCTTTCAAAAAAAGGAAAAACTCCACGTTATTTCTTCAAGTCTAACCAAAGTCTGAATAACTTTTAAAGTATTTTTAGTTAAGTTTACCCCTCAACTATGCATTTTGATTCAATTTACACCTTAACACAATTTATTTTTTTCTACATGCACAAGTGAAGTGTTAATTTCAGATTTTGCGAGATGATAGCAGACATCATAAAACATGCTGAAAAGTATGTCATGATTTTTTTATGTTGATAGAGCATGATATAATAATAAAATTTATCATTGAGACCTCATGTTATATAAAAGCTTATAACAAAAAATTCATAAGTATATTTTAATATAGATTATGATCCACAACTATCCTACAAAATTTCAAATTAAAATTCAACTTCTATTATGCTATAAGCTGAATCAAATAGCATAATTTAGAGGGTAAATTGAATTAAATTATTTATCCTGACCGGGATATTTTTTAATATGTCCATACCATGACTCTCCATGTGTACTTGGAACGATAATTCTTGTCCAGCTGGTGGCCTTGTCGGAATGAAATCGTCTACAGTTGAGGCCTTTGCAGTTGAGTGACTGACATGTGGCGCCAACAGCAGTGGAGCCCACATGGCAGCCACTCACCTGCAAGGAGTGAAATGCAGAGGAACCCTTCCCGACCTTATCATGTCCAGCCCCTTTCACTTTTTCACAACCACAATAGAGTTGGGTATGTAGTGTGCCATGCCGTTGTTGTCCATACGCGATGGCCTAGAACTATACCTGAGCATTTTTCGGGTCGGGCCGAAAAAACCCAGTTATTTCGAACTGAGAAAATCCTGCCCATGACCGTCCCACTGGGCACGTCAGGCCTCAATTTTCGGGCCGGGCTCGGGCTTGGGCGGGTCGCTCATGCGTTTTATAGTGTAAAGTAGCTAAAAACAGCATTTCGGGTCGAGCTCAGGCCAAGATTTTTTTCAGGCTGCAAGATCTGTGTCCAGACCCGTAAAGTAAGGTCTGTGGGCGGGGTGGGTTCGGGCTAGGCCCGGGCCGAGTCGGGCCGGGCTAAAAATGCTCACGTATACCTAGAACCTAGCCTCATTTGGATTCAAAATTGAATTATGTAAATCCAATTTTTGGATGGATTTTTAAAATCTGGGTTTTTGAGTAAAATCTAGGGAAACTTGTTTGGCATGTGTTTGGTTCCTGGAAAAAAATTATACCAAAAGAAATCTTGTATGCATGGAGTACTAAATAAAATTTATTTACAAAACCGTTTCACATATTATTGCAACTTTACACGACGAATCTAATGAACCTAATTAATTCATAATTTACTACAATAATGCTAAGTAATTGTCCTACAATCATGTGGTTCAACAACTTATTAGATTCCTCCCGCAAATTAATTAGCATAGAGGTTATGAAGATGGTTTTGTAAACTAATTTTATTTAATATCTCTAATTAGCGGTCAAAATTATGAACAATATTAAGAAAAAATGTCACCACCAACCACACACCACCTTGATTCCAAAATCTGCTTCTATATTCTCTCATCATTTTTTCTTCCCCTTTGCCCACACCTCCTCGCACCACCTCCTCGTCAAGCTGCCGCCTTCTGTCTGCCCCTCATCGATTCTCGACCATCCTCGTCCCTAGTCACCAGCGAGCGGTCCTCTGCCGCCTCCCGGCTGGGGACGTTTGGGTGGGAGGTGTGTGTGTGGGGGGGGGGGCAGTAGAGCCACGACATTGGCACCTGACCGAGAATGGGTGCGGGCGGGGAAAAGGCAGCTGGATGGAGGTGGGGCAGCGACGGCCCTAAGGCATGTAGGAAGAACACCTTAGCGGGGGATCCTCGTGCGGCGGCCGACGAGATGCTCAGTGAGCTTCACAATTCAGAGATATAGTATTCCAAATGGACCACCCAGCTCGACTTGCCCGAGCTCGATCTGGCCCGGCCCGATGCGGCCCGGCACTATCAGGCCCGATGGTCTCTTCGTGCCGGGTGGTGCTTGGCTACCGTGCCAAACCAGTGGCCCAGGCATGGCCCTAAGGCCTATTTTTTGGGCCGGGTCGGTACAATGGCCCGATTGACCTAAGGCTGGCACGACGGCCCGTTTGGCCCATGGACGGCCGTGGCGGCGGCGGATGAGGCCGGCTCAGGCACGGAGCTTCTTCCCGCGGTGGAGGCCAGCACGACAGTCGAAGTAGATCCCTGTCGTGTCGGGGCCGGCGCAGCTACGCCCATGCACAGTGGCCTTCCTGGCGCGACCGGTCTCCGAGTAGCACTTCCGACTTGCTTGACGAGGAGGGCGCGACAGCAGGGGAGGATGTGGCTCTAGGCAGGAACATCGGCCAGAGAGCGCATGGTGCTGTGGAGGACGGACCGCTGGCCGGAGAAGGCCGTCGACGGGGAGAGCGCGGTGCCGTGCACGGCCCGGAGAGCGCAGCGGCGAGGAGGTTGTGGCACCGCCGTAGGTGGAGGAAGGCGGAGGAGGTCGTGTTGCCGGCTGCGTTGGAGGCGAGGCCAGCCGTCCGACTAGTTTCAGTCAGAGTCCCAGCGGTGATGCTTGAGTTGTTGTCACCGCCGTCGTCGTCGGCAGAGTTGCAGTTGCCATTGGTGTCGCGGTAGCAGTCGGCACCGCATCCGCCGTCGTCGTCAGCGGTGGAGGAGTCACGGTTACCGTTGACGTCGCCCCAGCCGTAGGCGCCGCGCTCGTCGTCGTCGTCGTGGCCGGCGGAGTCGTGGTTGCCGTGGGCGTCGCGGCCGCCGTCGTCGCCGTTCGTGGCTCCTGTTGACGGCTGTTAAGTGCTTACTTTAGTCATCAATTTACTCATGAATAAAGGAGCAAAAGGCATTTCTTACATGCATTTAGTTAAGAATAATGTAGTTCCACTTGTCCTTGGAGATTATGTGATTGCAGGTAAATAAGCATAAAAGGAGTAACAAACTCACCTTCTATGGTCCATGCCACATCACCTCAGCCAAGGAAGGGCTGCCACCTAGGATCCCATGCATGCAAGCCATGTCACCAATCCAAGGGAGGCAAACCCCGACGAATCAGAGGGCGACACGTGGACATCACATGGATTGAAGGGCCCACATGCACCCAAACCGCCTCAAAACCAAGTGGACACTAGCAACTGACCTGAGGACCCACAGCCACCACGCGAAAGCACAGGCTGAGGTGGGCCCACAAGGGGTCAGCCGACCCCATAGGTCGGCCGAACCGACCTTGTGTCGGCTAACCCTGGCCTTCCACGTGGTGATCTCTGGTTGGTCCTGGAGTCCATTCCCGGGGTGTTGGTGCGGCTTCCACAAGTTGCTCAAGGCCTATAAATAGAAGGGAGGGGACTCATTTCTTACCCAACTCACTTTCTAACTCCTCTCTCACTTTTGGTTTCCAAGGCTAGGAGGTAAGCTAGAGTAGTTCTACTTCAGGTTCCAAGTCTACTTTGGGATCTAGGTATGAGTTCTCTTGTATCTTTATTTTATTGTATGACTTTGATCTACTTCAGTTATTCAGTTATTTCATATAAAGTAGTGTTAGCATGCATGAGTGATTTGTTCATGTGTTCTTCGTTCGTTCATCATTTAGAGGCTCCTGTTCTTGATGAACAAGGCCTTTCGATCCATTTGACGAATGATTTACTCATGTTCTTGTTGTTTGTTCATAAGTTAGAGGCTCGTGTTCTTCATGAACACGACCCTTTGATCTTTTTTTTGAGCAATATCAGGCCACGACCCTTTGATCTTGTTGAGTAGACATAGTAGAACACGAATCCGTTTGCATGACTAGCCTAGTTTGATCCAGTTAGATCACGTGTTTGTGTTGTATGAAGTTCGAGTTCAAGCTACGGTACTCGATGTAGCCCGACCTAGGTCACAATAGTCGGGGCCGGTCAGTGTCTAGTTAACAACGCAAGCATGGTGCTTGGATTGAGTAGCTGCGTTGCATATGAGCGTGCTCCACGGATTGTCTTGAGGTAGGCCGCGGTAGTGACAGCCGTTGGACCCTTTGTAATCCTCCACGTTCGGGTACGCTGCAGGAGTCTAAAGTCTAACAACCGACGTCGTGCAGAAGCGACGTGGGTGGTTAGCTCCCAGTTTGTGCCTGGGTGCTGAGCTGATATTCATACAATACTTATGTGACTGACTGGTATCTACTAACTTAATATGTATAGTACCTTAGAACCTAGAACTAACTCGTATGTTGCCTCCTAAGCCGTAGTGTACAAAAGAGAGAATGAGTTCGAGTGTGTTCACACTACCCTATCATTATCATATCTTACCCCTGTGTTTAGAACCTGACTTGCTCTCGTCTGTGATTTATACTCATTGCAATAGCGTTGAACTTGTTAATCCGACCATGCCTTCCTTGGATTAGATATTTCTGGAATACTCCTTTGGAGAAATGCTATAATAGTATATCCGTGTGCTTGCGGATTCTTTGTGAACATTAGGATTACCATCGGACATTTCTGGCATCGTTGCTAGGAACTCACGAACTTAGCAGTGATATTAAGAAATGCCAACAAGCATTTCTGGTGTCGTTGCTGGGGATACAAACCTGGTGACGATGTTAGTAAATGTCAACAAGCATTTCTGGCACTGTTGCCGGGAATACAAACCTGGTGACGATGTTAGCAAATGTCAACAGCTCCGCGGTTGTTACTGGCGATGTTATCATTCCACGGTTGCTCCTGTGGCCTACAACTTGCCCTTGGATAACCTCCGTCGTACGATGCAGAGGGGCTGGGAGTCGTGCCAAACCAGCTCTCCGTCCTTGTGGCGGTGCTGAAGCTCAAGCTGCCGGAGTGCGTATGTTGTCGTCGCTCGATTCTTGACGTGGTCGGCCATCCGAGACCTCAGACCTGCAAAAACGTCGTGATACGCAAAAGGCCCCTACCTGGCGCGCCAACTGTGGGGGTTCTGTAACCGCCGGCTAGTAAATTTCTCGGAGTTGCGCGTCGGGCCTCGGATGGTTGTGCAAAAGGGGACACATGGATTTATACTGGTTCGGGCCTCCGGAGAGTAATACCCTACGTCCAATTCGTACTGCTAGTGTTATTTGCACTGATTTGTAGTAGGGGGGTACAAATAGGCGAGAGAGGGAGCTCGGTCCCTAGTCTCTGTGGTGTGTATACGTGGTTCTTGTAGCAGAAGTCTGCGTACGTGTGTGTGTGGGAGCCAAGTTCGGCTGAAGGTAGAAGAAGAAGAAGAGTAAGAGAGAGCTCCTCCGGAGAGGAGAAAGAAGGAGTAAAAAGCATTCCTCTTGCCCCACGCACGGAGGCCCAGGCTCCCCTTTTATTTTCCAAGGGGGGCTGTAAAAAGGTAAAAATGAGAGAGAGTACAACGTATAGTAAAATGGTAAAAGGGAGGTAGAAAGTACAGTCAAGGGGTAAAAAGCTTCAGGTCGGAGGAGACGTCTTCCACTGTGGCCGTCGTGGCGATAGTCAGTTGCACATCCTGTTCTGACTGCCGCAGACCCAAGTGGGTATGGCCCGGCATGGGCAAAAGGTGGGTAGTTGGTTGTTGGTACAGTGGAGACCTCTCGATGGTTCCTTAGGTGTGAAGGATCGACTTGTTGGAGACGGAGAGCGGTCGTGATGGAGAGTATGCGACCATGCAGCCGTGCGGTATCAGTGCAACACCAGGTGCCAACACTTGACACTCAAAAATCATCATAAGTTTAGTTCATCCAACAAGAAATTAAAACGCTCCATGCACCAACACTTGACACTTCATCACAGTATTTTGCTAGGCCACTAAGTAAGGTTGGCTCGTTTTGGCTCGCGAGTAGCCCGCGAGCCAGCTCGAGCTGGCTCGTTATACGATCGAGCTGACGTTTAAAAATCCTAACGAGCCGAGTCGAGCCAAGCCACTAACGACCGAATTCGAGCGAGTTTGCGAGCCACGAGTTTTTCATCCAGCCTACTAACGGGGCTCTATAACCACTAGACTCTAAGCCCTTCGCTAAACTTTATCTATATAAGTTAGTGTATAATGAAAGTGCGCTTCATAATAACCACATCAGACATTGTGAGGAACAAGTTATACCTATTTTTTTCATACAAGTTATAACTCTCGATAAATAGACACAAGTCACAAGTCACGTGATTTTTCACGCGAAATATACGTGTGCGCGGTGCGGGGATTCGAACTCGTGATCTCTAGCCTCGCGCGTAGCTTCCTCACCATCTCACCTACACAACACATCTGAACTGAGTAGAGGATGCAATCCTCTTATAGTAACTTGTGGGAGACCCTTTAGTCCCGGTTGGTAACACCAACCGTGACAAAAGACCCCCTTTAGTCTAGGTTCACCAACCTAGACTAAAGGGGCCTTTTGTCACGGTTGGTGTTACCAATCAAGACTAAAAAGGGGTGAGCACTCTGGCATTGGTGACCACGTCGACGCAACTCCTCACGGCTCCAAAACAGAAATGGGACTAAAAGGGTGTAGCAAAGGCTCTTTCTCTACCAGTAACCTAATCTTCATCACCCACGTCAGTGTTGACGGTGACAGATTATATGCTCTATCGTACACACACGTTGAACTGTGTTCAACCGTGGAACACGTGCCAGCACTTTGCGTTCCACTGCACCGTGATGTTGCAGCTCACGGTAATTAGGCTTCCGCTGGACAATGCAACTGGACAAGGGATCGTACACGCCACGCGTCGCGCGTTTTCCTTGTCCAGGGAAAGGGATGTGTGAACTGTATACGTGGACCCGTCACCCGTGCGAAGGCCGACTTTGCAACTTGTAGCTTTCGCCAAGCAAGCTATGAACGTCCGCGCCCCGGTCGGCGGACGGCCAAAATACTCCTACAACAAACAACCATGAAAAAAGGCAGAAACCAAGCCATTAGTCCATTACCATGGCATCTTCACGTGTGTTCGCGTGCCTCGGCGTGCTGCTCTGCGTCTGCTTCACCGTGCGCTGCCTCCTGCGCTGCGCCGACGCCGCGGCGCAGCCGGGGGCGGTGGACGAGAAGCAGCGCCTTCTCCAGATCAAGCACTCATGGGGCGATCCGGAGCAGCTCGCGTCGTGGGGCGCCGACGACGGGGCTTCGCACTGCAACTGGACCTACGTGTCCTGCGACAAGGCGGGCCGGGTCACGTCCCTCGCCCTCCCCAATGTCACGCTCACCGGCGTCGTCCCGACGGCCATCGGCGACCTCGCCGACCTCAAGGTTCTCGACCTGTGTAACACCAGTCTCGGCGGCAGCTTCCCGGCGTTCCTCTACAACTGCGCCGGCATCACGCACATCGACCTCTCACAGAATCAGCTTCACGGCGGGCTCCCGGCTGATATCGGCCGCCTTGGGGAAAGCCTGGGCTACCTGGCCTTGGACCACAACAACTTCACCGGCGAGATACCAGCTACCGTATCAAAGCTTAAGAGCCTGAGGTACCTTGCCCTCAACGAAAATCAGCTCACTGGTACGATCCCTCCGGACTCCGGAGCTCGGTGAGCTGACTAGCCTTGAGACGCTCAAGCTCGAGCAGAATTCGTTTGGTCCCGGCAAGCTCCCGGAGTCGTTCAGGAAATTGAGAAAGCTGAGATGCATCTGGGCAGCGAATTGCAATTTCACCGGCGAATTCCCGAACTATGTCACGGAGATGCCGGAGATAGAGTGGCTCGATCTGTCTATGAACAGATTCACCGGAAGCATTCCTCCTGAGATCTGTTACCTCCAAAAATTGCAGTACTTGTATTTGTACTCCAACAACCTCTCAGACGACATCGTCGTCAACGGCCCGATCAAAGCAGCAAATTTGGTAGAAATTGACCTGTCTGAGAACCTGCTGACTGGAAACATCCCAGAAAGCTTTGGAAGCTTGATGAACCTAACGTTCTTGTCCTTGAAACAGAACAAGCTCTATGGCAAGATACCGACGAGCATTGCCCAGCTGCCGTCGCTGGTATTCTTGTGGCTGTGGAATAACAATTTTACAGGAGCGCTCCCAGCGGAGCTCGGAAGGAAGACGCCGTTGCTGAGGGACATTCAGGTTGATGATAACAAATTTTCCGGTCCAATACCTGCGGCGAAAAATACTTTGTGCGCACATGGGCACATGCCCATCCCCGCAGTGGTTGACGCGTGGCCATGTCCATTGGCGGGAAAGGTTCTGCGGGAGTCTTAACTATATTTTGCAGATGTGTTTATAGGTGAAGGTTTCATTGGTATAGGGATACCTTTATCACGTGTAGGGGGTGCACCAGCTGCTCATGTGTGCACGCATCCGGCAGCTTTGCAACATGGTGCGCGGTAGTGCGATTTCCGCCACAGCAACTGATGGGTCAGGTTAGTGGATGCTTCATGCATTTTCCTCTATACGTGCACCGAATAAAGGCCGAGCGTTAACGTTGGTTGGGTTTATAGATGCATATCCATTTTCTGGCCACCAGAGCTGTCTTTACAACTTGAACAAAGCTAAGTTTCGGCTGTCGTATGGAGGATTCGGTTCAGGTAGGCGACACAGGTAAAGGTTAGTTGTATGTTTACTTGCTGGTTAGTAAAATGGTTGAGTTTTGTTTGTTTTCAGGTATGGAGTTGCCAAAAGAGGCGATCACCAAGACCAAAGATAACCCCATGGTCGGCACAAGCATACCAAGTGCACTACAGCAACAACGACAATTGCAGATATTGTACAATGAAAGGTTTACACGTGGTAAGGCGTGTCCTTGCTGGTTTAGACAATAATAAGAGGGCAATTGTTGAGTGGATTGGATTCGGTAGCATGTTCCAGTTACCTGATATATCTGACAAACATATCAATTTCGGCAATTGGCTGTTATCAGTATTTGATGCCGGAACTAACACCATTGTACTTGATGAGAATGTACGTTTGTCTGTAAGCACGGAGACGGTTAGAGATATCATCGGTATTCCAGCTGGGGCGAAGCACGTAAGGGATTCTAGGTGTATGGAGGAAAATAAAGTTGTGAATGTAGTTAGTAGGTATTTACGTAGAGAGGAGGGCGGCGGCTGTGTGTTAGCAGATGCACAGAGGGTGCTAGAATCAGGACGTAACAACATGTGTTCAATGCCGTCTGTGGATGCAATTCATGTCGCAGCTGTTATATTTTTTATGGGCCACGTGCTTGCACCCCACTCATCGCACTCATATGTGTATCAAGAATTTTGGGGTGCATTGGTTAGAACAGACGAAATCAGGAACATAAACTGGGCATGATATGTGCTTGAACAAACCGCCGCTGCTGCCGTGGTTGTGCAACAGAAGGTTCGCACAAAGCAGTTATTAGATCAGTTGCGGGGATGCACCTTGCTTCTACAGGTACTATTTCTTCAGGCACAACTTTCAGATTATTTTTTGTGTTGTAGCTGTTAGTTTCTAATAAGCATTATGTAACTCGGTAACAGGTTGTCTTCATGGAATGGAAAGACCCCCGGCTAGCAGCAAATCGTGATGGTCCACGAATGAAGAACATAAGAGATTGCGACCTACGATACGTGATAAATGCAAGCACTGCAACTTTTTTTTCTCGAACTACCATCGATTGTATCAGCAATGAGGGCGAAGCAACGCCTGACAAGGATCGTCAGGACACTCAACCTCGTACCCCCACGTCGATGAATGATGGAGCACGAACATTATCATTTTCGGCATTATCTGAGGACCGGGTACGTACGGTACTTGAATTATGACTATTGTGTTTTAGTAGCTTTTATCTTAAAAAGCACTCTTGGACATTATATGTTTCGCTCCGACGTACCATATATCGTAGGAGTCAATTCAGAAGATGTTGCTAGTGGCAATGAAGGAACACAATGCGCGCACGTTGTCACGAATGCGATGCACGCTCGAGGAAGAAGGTGCCAAGCTTATGGCGGTATTGTCCGGGATTTTAGGAAAGGATTTCCCGGCGACACCTGCTTCGAAAATTAAGAAAGGTATTCAACTGCCTTGGTTTACTAATTTGTTATATCGCACGTATGTATTTAGTAGTTCATGAGAAAAAATATTGTTTGACTGCATCTATTAGGTGTTTCGTTCGGATTTTATATTGGTCGTCTGTATGTGTCTGCAGCAGTAGTTGTGACGCCATTTAGTTCGGGTGAATAATCAATGTGCATTCGACCATGCAATAAGCGGTGCCAAGTATCTTTTTCTCCATGCGTCAAGTTGCACTTCTCTGGTGGTGAATCGTCTAGCGTACCACTGGATAGTACTGACGGTGCGATCGGTGTGCCAGTGGCTGAGTCATCTTCGTCCGTGGCTCGGACAGCAACCATTGTTTCAGAAACTGCTGAACCAGAGTCATTTCCGATACAGTGTAGTCAGATTAGAATGCTACAGATTAGAAATGTTGAAGCACAAGGCGATCAGATTTTGTCACCATTTTCAATTAATAAGTCTCGTGCCAGAGAAGTTCTAATTCTTAGGGAGCCTAAGATAGCCGGCAGTATTGAAGGGGTGGAGGAGCTAGGTGTGCCATTAGGATATGCACCGAGAAGGTTTGTGTCAACACCTAGGCCCAGTGTTCCTCCTCCGTGTAAATGGGGTATACATCCATCTGTGGATAAAACGAAGTCACGGGCCTGCCACAGGTGGGTGCATGAGTTGCAAGATGAGGGATTGCTCGACAGGTATGCTGTATGTGATATTTACCAAGATTTTGTCTCTTTTTTTCACGTGCAGCAAAATTCAGTTTCAGATTATAACTGTTAATACGGCCATTGCTTCTAAAAATCAGGGTTTGGATACGTCACAGAACTACAAAAACAACTGAGTTGACAGGACAGACGTTGCAGTCTGCGTTTTGTAGAAGGGAGTTGATGGATCATGACACCATGGATGCATGCATGCGCAGGGCTGGACAAGCTGATGGTGTTGTCGTCGGGATGCAGAATAAAGTGCGATGGCGGCATTTCATGTAGTCTGATTTCGCGGTAAGTAATAAGTAACCGGTCTCATGATTCAGCCGACGGTACTATGATATAATCTTTTTAAGTCGAATCCGGTGCAGCAGACTAGCGTCATGGCGATGGATGAGCAGCTTGAGTCAATAATCATAATGGATCAGTTTATTGGATCCAACATCAGCTATTTGGTTCTTGATTGTAGAATGGTAAACATTTTATACACGCCATCAGCACGACATCAACGCGAAATATTGGGAATGTCTGATATGGTTGTCTTTTTTTCTCAATAGTTATTCATGCCAGGTATGATTAACGATGTCTGGTGTTGCTATGCGTGGGACCTGCATCAGGGGGTATGCACCATTTTTTATCCTATAATGGACGACTGCGGTCATGTGGATGTGCATAAACGTATTTTCCTGGACCTTCGGGCAGCATTGAGTACTGCATTTGATTTGTATTTTGAAGGGCGCAGCACAAACATTGCAATTACCAGTAGCCGTTACATCAGCGGCAACATTCCTGTGTTGCAGCGGTATGTACTTGGGAAGATAGTACTATACCGCAATAATCATCATTGGTCACAATACATCTCTCAAATTGATACCATTCATTGTGACGTGGCAGGCATGTATCAGGAGTAGTTGTGGTTCATTTCGTTAGAAGTTTCGACGGCGTCAGAGGTGGGACGACATATGATCAGGTATGAAGATTGCCATAATTAATCATCTCGTTAAAAATGTACATGCTAAGAGGATGTATGCAAAAGTACTGACGACGGTACTAATCGCAGGAAGCATGCAACGATGAGTACGCCGATCATTTGTACGACCTGCTAAAGTTGGAAGGGAACCTTGTTCTCACACCTTTCGCTGCTCTGAAGCCGAAGAAGGAACCTCACGTCTGTATTTGACTTGTTTGTATTTTTGATAAACCAATAAACACCATTCACCGTCACGCGAACATAGGCAGTATGTTTTTTCATTGAGCGTTTTAGGGATATTATCATGATTTGAATGTTGCCACTCAGACACCATTTCGTGTCCTCCTTGCTGAACGTCCAAAAGATGGGAAATGAACGTAAATATCACATACGCGCACTTGCATATGGTCTGTTGTAGGGGTTGAAGATAATGACACATACCAACACACCATTTGTTACGCTCGTTTTTGTAAGCCTGCAAATGTAGGAAGGCAAGTCACCGTGACCATTAGCAGCTATTACAGATTTTAGATAACTTGTCAATAATAAATGGCGAGACAGCAGATAAGCCGGAGGTGCCGGTACATTGCCCTGCGGAAGCCGGAGGACGCTATTTTGTTTTCAGTCTTTTCACGGCACAAACTTGGCTTCTCAACACCGGTATGGTCGTACAGCCTGATGCGGATGTCAGATGATCCCTCATATGGGAACGAAGCTATATCCCCTGGCTTCAGGTGGTAATCTCTGTATACCTGCTCCCAGCCAGATCCCCAGACGAAGCTGCAGCCTTCACGAAAGAGTTTGATGCTGTAGGTTTTTCCATTTGGCAGATTAAAACGAACAATTGAAGAAACTGGACCTCGGAAGGCGTTGAAGAACTGATTGTTTAATACCTACAAACACAAAGTATAGTATCAAATACAGTCGGGTATCAAAGAAAGTTGTAATACAGTCACAGTAAATACCATACGATTATAGCAGTAGGTAGTAATTGTCTAGATGAAGGACTTCCCAATGTCTGGGGCATGTTGCCAGTAACAATTAGTCACGCTGTCGCTACAAGAACTGTATTCGTATGTATCCTACAGTTGATGCATAGGTTTATTCATAAAATTGTTTTACCACATACTTTGCAAAATTGTTTTGTATTGCCATCACCGCAGCATGACCCATTCCTTACAATACATGCCTATTCGATGGAGCAGCAACCGTCACTAATCTCTACTACGTCGCCGGCCGACACCCCGGTACATATATCGGCGACGACAGCAGGCACCAACTCGAAGAATCTCCCTTCCTCCCCTGCCCACTCTGGTGGCGACCGCTCTCGGCTACTTTCCACTGGAGCCCCGTCGTTGTACCCAGGGGAGTCCTCTTCCGCCCGCGCCAAGGATGCGCGCTGGTTGGACGACAGTGAAGAAGAGGTCGAGGAGGAGCACGTCGACTACGAGCTTTCACCTTCTCCAGCGACAGTGATGAGCTTGCCGGGCGCTGTTATGGCTCCCGGCGGCCAGAAGCGGCGCCATCGGTGCCGAGGTCCTTCTCGTCACTGCCAGAAGGGCCCACCACTTCCAATGTGTGTTTCCCAGGCGACCTCCGCTGGCACAGCGCTCGCGCTGATACGTCAGCCGCAACCTGCCGCTTCCTGTTCAACACGGCGCCGGCTCTGTCGCAAGCACCTCGGCGCGGGTCAGGCATACTCATACTCTACGCCACCACAATTGCCCATTGCCCCGGAGATGGTAGGCCCGGTATCCACCTCCGTTCTCCATCGCCGTGATCTCTCCTCCTTTGGTTCCGGACATGTCGTCACACACGGGTTGCAGCCGCGCTCACCCCCTAACAGACAGTTCCCTCAGGGCATTGGGTCTGCACGGTCGTGTGGCAGTGGGCGCTGGGAACGTGCTGTCCACCACCACTCGCCCATTACCTCAGCGGATCGTTGTCACGGATGGGTCGCCAACTGCCTTGAATTCTGCCGGGTCGAGCCGCCCTCAATCCCCCAACATGCATCGGCGCAGATTCCCTTCTCCTGAGCCCGAACCGGAATGCTGTTACGTGCAGCATTCTGAGTCTATGGCTGCTGAGGAGGCACGTCTTCGGCTGGCACTCATTGCCCAGGTTGGCAACGGGTCCGGCGACTTCCCCAGCAACGAAGCCTCGGCGGCTATCACTACGGCCGTCGGTTTGGACGTGTCGGAGTTCACGGCCACTCGCACATTCTCCGGTAGTTTCCTCATCATCTACAATTCCTCGGTAGCCCGTAACCAGATTTTGTCTGCGAGCCCCATCCCAATGGCGGACACCAACCTCTCCATGCGCCCCTGGACTCGTTTTGCTCATGCGACGGAGGTGGTGCTATCACAGAAGGTGGTGATCGAGATGGACGGCATCCTGGAGCACGCGTGGGATATTGACACCGCCAGCAAGCTACTTGCCAGGCACGCTTGGCTTGAGCGTGTGGACCCATTGACGTCGACGAAGGTGGACATGTCCACCTTCAGGCTCACATCCTGGACGACGGACCCATCAATTATTCCATCCATGAAGCTTCTTCGAGTTGCTGAGCCGGATATTCCTGTCATTCACTCAGACCCCAAAACGCAGCTCATATTTGGCAAGCTCGAGCCAAACCTACGGGAGAAGAGAACAATGCAATACCCCATCTACTTCAACCTGCGCAGCATCACCGACTATCGTCCGAGGACGCCATCGACCTCCGATTCCTCCCCATCCGACGATGGTGATAGCGGCCCGGACGGGAATCCTGGTCGATCCTATGGTTTTCACCAAGGTCAGGGGCCACTTATTTCTAGCTTTCTGTGAAGGCTATCCAATGACGGGGGCACCTCTGCTGGTTTCGGGTGCGAATACGCCCACGGGGCGCGCAAAAGGATGAAGCAGATGGCTGCGGTGGCAAGGCACTTTTCCTTTGCGAATCTGAACTGAAGTTGCCCCATATTGATAGCCCCCCTGCTCATCCGTTTGACGCCTAGCATGCGACAGTGGTCCTTCGTTTAAGTTGTCATTGCTGTCCTCCTGTTAGAGGTCGCCGCAGGCATCAAAGTAATCAATCTAGATTCTTGTGCACCCATCGTCACACTGTTCCGTTTCCTAGGGTAGGTGTGTGTGTTTCCTATGGTTGTTTGTGGTCTTCACCAAAGCTTGCTGGTGATTATGTAACGATGTTTGGTATATATTTTTTATGTAGTGTCAAACAAAAAACATGTATATGCCCCCAATTGATTCAAATGTGTCACGTGTGCTAGACCCGCTCGAGCGAGGCGGAGATCAGCTCGAGGGGTGCTAGAACCTCTCTCGTGAGGCGGAAATATGTTCGAGCTGTGCCAGACCCTCGAGCGAGGCGGATATTGGCTCGAGGTGTGCTACACGCTCTAGCAAGGTGGAAATCTGCTCGAGGGCAGGCCGGTCCTTTGCCAGATGGGCCTGTGGGGCCGCTGGGGCTTGCGCGTTGTCTTGTTACGCGTCGGGAATGGCCGCACTACGCCGGAGATGGTGTATAAGGCCAGTCTCAGTGGGAGTTTCATAGGCATTAAATAGGCTGCCATGTGAGTACTTTTGATGATGTGGTAGTGTATTAATGAAGAGAGAGGTAAAATGAGTTTCATGAAGATGACACCCCCTATACACAGTTACCTAGACAACTTGTGTCTTGCATGCAACCTAGAAAAGAACAATAGATGAAATTATGCATTGAGAGTGAGGTGTTTCATTATTGTTTCAAATGTTTTTAGATGATGTGTCATTGTAGGTAAACATGTTCATGACATCTGCACTGAGACTGGCCTAAGACGTGCTCCGTGCATCCCGCGCGACACCCCCGCCCGAGTCGTGCGCCTTGTCGCCGCCCATACACCCTTCCAGGGGTGCACCCATTGGCTGGATCAGTAATATTTTGGGGGTGAGGCACCGGGGCTATCTGGAGCAAGCGCGTTCGGGGGGTCGCCCACATTACTTTCGAGGGGGCCAGGCCTCGAACCCTTGTTTCATGGGACTTGAGCGGTTACCTTCCCCTAGACGGAACCGTTCGCGTCCGTTTGCTGCCGACGTGGCATTTCGAGGACTTGATGGGCGCGCCTTTTTAGGCGGAGCTGTGTGCGTGATTGGCCGTTTGCGGCGGCGTGCGGCGGTTCACATTTTTACCGCGCCGTCATGATCGCACCCGCGCGTTGGTTTTGGAGTGGTGGGGCCCGGGCGGCCTCTCCGCCCCGGCCCCGTCCGTTCGTCCCCCCCTTATTTTATTTTATACGCCTACCGCTCTGCTCTTCGCTCTTGCTGCTCTTTTCTTCCTCTTCCTACCACTTCCTTTGAGCTCTGACGTGAGAGATCTGAGGGCCCCCGTTCGGCCTTTTCATCTCCGTTTCCCACCTTTCATCCCCTCATGACCAAGGTTAAGTACCTTGAGGCTTTGCCGTGGAGCCGGTCGAACATGGATGAGCATACCCTCCAGGGGCTCGTCGCCGGCAGGCAGCTGACGGCGAACATCGACTCGAGCAGGTCGGGTTGGATCATCTCGCCGTCACAGCATCAGGAGCCGCACCCGCCGGAGGGGTACGTGGTCAGCTTCACCCGTCTGCACGAGCGTGGGTTCAATGCCCCGGCCAGCCGGTTCATGCGGGGGCTGTGCTACCACTACGACGTGGAGCTGCACAACTTCACCCCCAACGCTATTTCACAGGTAGTGACCTTCGTTGCAATCTGCGAAGGGTTCCTAGGTGTCCCCGCCCAGTGGGACTTGTGGATTCACCTATTCCGGGGTGAACTCTTCACGATGCCTGCCGGGGCAAAGGGCACGCGCCGGCGGACTTACGTTCGCGTTGCGGAAGAGGGGGAACGACCTGTACCCGCCCTGCAACATGACGACCAACAACTCTGACTGGGACAAGGGGTGGTTCTATCTTCGCAACGACGGCGTCGAGCTCCCGGCTTACACCGGCAAGGTGTTGACTGATCGTCCGGAGGGCTGGGCATTTGGGTTGTCAGACTCCGTGCGGCGGAACAAGCTCGACCCCTACCTAGACGCCCTGCGGACCTTGAGGCAGGCGGGACTGAACGCGGCGGCCGTCATCGCGTAGTTCCACCGGCGGCGAGTGATCCCCCTCATGGAGAGGGCCCTGCCCACCTTCGGGATGGCGGAGGGTGCGGATCCCGATGCGGTGGAGCGCTCGCGGCTGGTGGCGGAACCGTTCCCCCCGGCGTCCGTGGCACAGAGGGCGAGGCGCGCAGTGGACACCAAGAAGGTGTTGTGCATCCCCGACGAGGTGATGTGGTCACCCAAGATGCGTCCGGAGGATAGGTACATTGAATTGGTAAGGAACCCCTCTTAATCTTGTTTATTTTTGAGTTAACTTTGATTTTTAACGATAACTATTGATGGCAGCCGACACTTGTGACGAGCGCCTACTGCATGGATCCCCCTACGCCCAACTCCCGCGTGGCCAATCGTGCGTGGCAGCAGGAGGAGAAAGCGAGGGCGGACGCACGGAAGGTGAGGAAGCAGAGGCGTCAGGAGCGCCTTGACGCGCATAAGTTGTTGTGGGAGCAGCGGGAGAAGGAGGGTCTCCCTCTCCCGCCGACCCTAGAGAACACAAGTAGCAGCAGCAGCAGGGGGTCCTCACCTAGTGAGAACGAGGAAGAAGAAGAAGAAGAAGCGCCTTTGGCCCCAGGGGCCAAGGGCAAAGTGGTCGCTATTCAGTCTGCGCCTTCGTCGGCGCGGGCTTCTATCGAGCCTGACTCCGCGGCGGGCGCAGTGTCGGTTTGTGGAGACGACCCTTCGAGGGGCGCCCCTGTCTCAGGGGGCACGCCGTCCCACCTGAACGCCTCGAAGAAGCGCAAGCGTCTGGTGGCGACCCAACGGTAAGCCTCGCGTTGGCTCTGTGTTCGCATGGTTTTGTTTGATCCGGACTTTGATGGTTCCCTTTCCTTTCTGTCAGCCGCACCGGCGCCCCGATCGCACCTGCGCTGGCGCCGGCCAAGGTCCTGAGGGCTGGGGTGCGCGACACACTCCGCACGTCACGGCCCCGCTCTGTGATGGTGCCGCGGTCGGCTGCGGCGACGGCGCCGTCTCCTCGAGCGATGATGGCACCGTCTCCTCAAGCGACTATGGCGCAAGACGTCTCGCAGGAGGAGGAGCAGAATCTTGTGGATAGGTCGAGGTCAAGGGATCGTTCTAGGGGCGAGGCCCTTCGAACTGGTGACGTGAGGGATGTCCGGCCAGCGATGGGCCTGGTCCAGCGGGCGCACCCGGACCGTGCTCAAGACGTGGTCATGGCTGTGGGCGATGACGTGTGGGAGGAGGCGGCGCGTAGATTTGCGCCTGTGGCGGTGCAGGCGTGGCCTAGAGGCTCACAAAGAGCGAGTGCGTCCTCCTCGCACCAGCCTGCCGCCGGCGATACCTCAGGCGACTGGTACGTGATGCTCAATCGGGCCGGGGTTCCGGCGTCGGCGGTGCGAGCCGCCACGGCCGAGCATAAGAACTGGGAGGAGTTCTTTCACGTCGGGCTATCCCTGCAGAGCTCGCTTCGCGAGGCCCTCGCACTCCACTCGAACGACGCGCTGTGTATCTTCCAGGAACGCGTTTCCGCGCCACAGCGGTTTTTTCATTTTTTTTATGTTTTTGCACGTGCTTCATCTGGTTTTCCTTTTCATTCTCCCGGTAGCGACTGCGGGAGGAGGCCAGGGAGAAGATCGCGTACATCGCAGACCTGGAGGCGCAGCTGGCGGAGGTGAATCATGAGAACGGGCATTTACAGCCGGCAGTGGAGCGGCTTTGCTCGGATTTGGACGAGTTGCACGTGAACTTTCACCATCGTGATGATGAACTGCTTCGCGTGCAGCAGGACCGCGACACCAATCGCGCCACGGCGGAGCAGAAGGCCAAGGAGGCCGAGCGGCTCGTCGTCGCACTACAGGACAAGGAGGATGAGCTTCAGCGGGAGCGCGCAGCTCTCTTAGAGGCTAAGGCCCATCTCGTGCTGAAGGACACAGCTGTCACTGAGGCACAGTCTCAGGTAGACCTGGAGCGCAAGGCGCTCAAGGAGAAGGGCAACGCGCTGACGGTTGCTGAGGCTCAGCTCTAGGAGGAGCGCACTGCACGTGAAGAGGCGCAGTCCCAGCTCGTGCTAAAGGACACTGCCCTCATTGAGGCGCAAGCCCAGCTCGATCGAGAGCGCAAGGCTCTCGAAGAGGCGCAGGCCCAGGTCTCCGAGGCCGTCCAGAAGTCCCATGAGACTGAGCAGTTGAGCACTGCCCTCAAGGAGGGGCAGTGTCAACTCCAGCTCGGGCGCATGGAGCTCGAAGGTGTGAGGTCCATGCTTTAGCAGCGGGACGCCTCCATCCTTAAGCTGTAGTAGGACGCAGATGCCGTGCGAGCCGAACTCGAAGAGGAGAAGAAGCGGACCGAGGGTAAGTTGCAACCCCCAGCTACTTTGGTTTTTCTTGGATCTTTCGAGGCTTGATATTTGTTTTTTGTGCCATAGAGCTGCAGAGGTGCCCGACGAACACTCCTGTAGAAATGCAGGCCCTCCAGGTCGCCTACGACAAGGCCCAGGGTGAGCTCGAGGTTCTTGAGACGGCCGCTCTCGAGGTATGCCAGGAGATTGAGGGTGCCGAGGGCCAATCCTCGGGTAGCTCAATAGCGAGCCGCCTGAGGTCCCTACACGGCCGGGTCGTCGAACGCCTGTGGGGTGTTGGCGTTTCTTACGTCATTACTAAATTCACAACGGCGCCAGAAAGCCTGTTGGTATACTATACGATCACAGATAAATCTGCAAGCGCACGGATACCGCTGTAGCTTTCACCCGGGAGTATTCCAAGGTATCGATTTCCACGGGGAACGAGGAGTGTAATGAACCTCAACTAATCCGCCCGGGGGATATGACGACGAAGGGTAAAGAGGCAAGTGGTGATTTCAGGTAGAGATGGGATTAGCTAAGGAAGTCAAGGATTCGTGAGAGTCACGGTAGAATCAAATCAAGTCTCGTCACTCGTCGGGGCCAGAGAGAAAAGAGCCACAGAAAGGGATGAGAAGGGGGCTCTGATGTTGTATCTCCTTCCCGTCTGAACTAACGTGGTGGACTACAAAGTCTGTCTGGAGCTGTCACCTCCCTAGGGTACCACAAATATTCCATTGATCAGAGCGGCATTGCAAGGTACCAGAGAGTCTAGACACCGCGTCTACACTAACCAAGCACTACTTTACTCGACGTCAGAGCAAAGCAATCACGATAAGTAGAAACTACTTAAACCACAATTGAGGAACCTAAGAGCGAACAATGAAATGACTTGAGACTTAGTTACTCACGAATCCGAACTTACAAGCATCCCGGGTGTGGACGACCGAAGTGGTACCGCACCCGCCGAGGTACAAAGAGGAAGAAGACCGGCACTCCGGCTTCGTACTCCAGCACTCAACTCTCTCTCCCTACTCTCTAAGTATTAATTTGTGCAGGGCACTGCCACTTGCTTCTATTCACCTTGTGTGTTCTTCTATGAAGTTTTAGGGACTATATATAGCCCTAGTGGGTCGGTGGCTGCAGGAGGGGGTACTTGTAGGTGAGAGGGAGCTGCAGTGCCGAGCAAGGAGGTGCGGCTGTATCTCCAAGTGCGGCCGGCCCTGTGATCCACCGCCTATGGACTTGGACGACCCTGATCACTGCTCCTGAGGTGGTTGTAGGTCGGCTCCTTGGGTCGGTTTCGCCCGGCACACTAGTTGATAGGTGCGGCCGGCCCTATAGGTGCGGCCGGCCCTACCCAATTGCCGTGTGATGCACCGACGGTGTTGAGGGACATCCAGGATCACTCCTTGATGGCGGTTGCAGCGGTTAAGTGTGGGTCCAGCAATCCAAGTGCTTCCAACCTTAGCCTTTTGATCAAACCGACCATTCACCGGTGTATCTCATCCATACAAGGTGTGTTTGTGGGATTGTTGGTGTCGTGGACCCAAGACGTGGCATATGGTAGGTGCGGGCGCACCTGTTGGTGCGGCCGAGCCTAGCCCTGGCCAGGTGTGGCCGACTCTGGCCAGCTGCGGCCGGCTCTGGCCAGCTGCGGCCGGCCGTGGTGCCGCCGAGCCTGGCCAGGTGCGGCCGGCCCTGCACCATTGCTTTGGTGTAGCCCTCTAAGGTTCATTTGTTCAATGTTATTCCCATATTTGTGTACCTACAAGTAAAAATACCAACAAAGCTCGTGGAACCTCATTAGTACTTAAAATGTGCATGAAATTTGTTATATCCTCCTCTCATTCTTGAGATAATGACGGTCAAATATTTGTTGTAAGGACCGTCAACAAACTCCCCCACACTTGGTCCTTTGCTCGTCCTCGAGTGAAGGTTAAGGACCAAGGTGAAAACATAATTCCAAAGGTATGAAGCAAGCATAAGAGATATTCCAAACCATACCTTGTACTTGTGAATTTTGAAGTGTCTATCATGCCATCTTGGGTAGTTGAGGAATGGAAGGATCTTGAATCAAATCATTCTACTCCTTATGTCAAGTAGATTGGGATTTTTCAATAAGTTTTCAAAACAAACCTTTCTTAGCTCCTCATTTGATTCTCTCAGATCGCTCTATGTGTATAGTCCTCACCAAGGCATTAGATTGTCTTTCTTCAACCTACTTCTAATGATGGCTATATATGGAGCTCAAGGTAGGGTATAAAGATGAGGTATACTTGCATCACATGTATTGCAAAGTCAAAAACCGGATCCAAGGAGAAAATCAAATCATACAATCAGATCAAGATGTGCATGTGTAGGGATATGATGGATATGGTAAGGTGGATACTAGGCCCAGAATGGGTGCTAGATATTACCATATGTATAATGAATGTTGTGATGATGGTAAGGTGTACACTAGGCCCGGAATGGGTGCTAGTTATTACCATCTGATTTGTTGTAACTCCATTTTGCATGATCCTCTCTCTCTATTTTGACTCTTTTGTGGACATGGCTATCTTTTCTTCTTTTTTTTTCTTCTCTTTTTTTCTCTCCTTTTTTTCTCTTGGACCTTAATGTGTCCAACTTTTTTTTTCTTGGACCTTCATGTGTCCATTTTTTTTCTATAGCCATGTCTCTTTTGTAATATTGACTTGGAGAGAGAGAGAGATCAACACATAGTGTGGAGCTTTATTTTGTGGAATAGATAGATGGTACAATGCTAGCTCTCAACTGAGCATAGCAAGGAGGATGTTGGCATGTACGTGTATCTTGATCATGAAGGTATGAAAAGAATTCTCACAAGGGTCACAACAATTTGACAAAGCTCAATGCAACGACAAGTAGCATATGTGTATGAGGTTTTCAAGATGTCTCATCATATGGCTCTGGTAGGACTTGGCATATCAAAGAGGAGCTTCGCAAAGGGTTTTCAAAATTTTCAAATAAATTTCACAAGCACTCAAACATTTGGAACAAAGATCATTTCATTGGACCATATCTCAAACATCAACTACTTAGATGGGCATGGTTTCCTAAAGATATGTTGTTCACAAGCATCAAGATAATAAGTACGGAATAAAACTTATGCAAGCCAACCATATGAAACATGTCGAGCATTGGGTGCATGAGGATTCAATTGAGTTTGATTTATATGATCGGATCTAAAACTCATTTAAACTCATGATTTCCAAAAGTAGAGAGGTAGGGGTGCACATACCATCGCTCTTGGAGAAAGTGGGGAATGAGGTAGGCAAATGGTGATTCGGCCAAACCACAGGGGCGACTGACTTGCTCTAGTGCACTTACCTTATCCCTCGTCGATAAGCGTAGTCGGTGTTGTGCGGCACCATGGCGGAGATCTCAATTTTGTGTTTCGACGAGCCTGAGAAATCTCCCCCACACTTGCTCTTGTACCTAGTGTTATTATTCAAAGAAAAAGATGGAAACAAAAACGGAGGCTCTGCTAGCTGAAGAGCTAGGAAGCCTTTATTCAAATTCAAATATTTTTGTGTTTTTTTAAGAGAGCAAGATGCAAGAACCAACACCATCTTCAAACCAAAATAAGATTTAGTATGAGAGAAACTTACTCGGGATACTCACATATCTCCCCCACACTTGGAGTTTGCATAACTAGGCAACACAACTCAAGTGTGCGGAGTTCAAGCTTCCTTCGTAATACTTTCTCTCCCTGAATTACCTTGGTGTTGTAGTTGGTGTAGCTCTCATGTTTTTAGGCATTGCCTATCCATCGGTTCTTTCAATCTCCTCCTGAAACGTTAGCGACCAAAAATACCCGAAGGACGACTAATCCTAAAGACATGCTCTTGCTTTTATTTGAAAAGGAAATCTAAATGATTATTCGGGCTATCTCCCGATAGTGCTTTGTTTTGGGTCATAAGCTCGACCACTGGAGATCTTCATCTTGCAACCAATCGAGATGATGAAACCATCATAGCTCTAGCTGCAAGGTTAGTACCAAAAAAATGACCACGAAATTTGCAATGTTTATGGTAAACAAAAGCATTTACAACCTTCCTTTCAAAGTTAGCATGCACAAGGAAAATGAGGAGGTTGTAGGTTTTGTATAGGTCATTGGTAATGGGGCTTGATAACTCTGGAAACCTTTGATGTGAGCATGGGATTTGTGATCCCTCTAGTGTAAAACCTTCATGCTCGAGTCTGCTTTCTGAATCCAAAGTCGGCGCCTCAAGAATGTCCATAGACCACACATGTTCTTTCTTAACCTCAAGTCTATGACATTGGAGATGTGTATCTCGAACCTCAAGATGATATGGCTGCTTTTCATGGTCGAGCACACTACTCAGTACCCCTTCAATGGGTTTTCCGATGAGAATGAAGGGTGGATCTCCTTTTGGGATGTCAAAGATATGATAATCTAGGAAGATCCCATACTCTCCAATCTTTGTTTGGACGACTCTAAGGATTCCCTCCGTCTCTATAGTTTGACCCGAAATCCATTGGAGACGCTTCTGAGAGAAAGAGAGGGGTTCGTCGGGAAAGGCCTCTAATACTAAGGATTTAGGAATGATATTGATATCGACCCTAGGGTCATAGAACACATCCTGGTAAGAGAGGTTTCCTACTTGGCATGAGAGTGACTTTAGCTCGGGATATAGCTAGATTACTTGATCCATGCCTTCTGCTTCTCTCAACCATTCCCGACTACTGATTGCGGAGATGTATTCCAACTTTTCTCTCTGTCTTTTCTCTTCCTATGGGTTGGGTAGGTTGACTTCTTCTCTCTTGTGTGTTGAGTCTCTTACCCTTCTCGGGAAGAATTTCTCCGTCCAATGTTTATCAAATAACTCATCATAGTATTCATAGACGAAGTCACACGAGGGGTGATCGAACTCTCGATAAGGTTGGAATGGTTCCCCTGTGAACCACGTTTTGGTAAGAGGAGGATGGGTGTCTGTGGATATGAATTTTTCTAGGATAGGCTCCTCCTCTATGAATTCCGATTCAGAGAGTGGATCGGAGTTTGTTGATTCCTCATCGAAGTGATACGAGAAATCAGCTGGGTACACACGGGGATAGAGGAGTGGTTCTTCATGCCAAAAAGTGCTAGTGGGTTTCTCCTCTATGGGTTTCAGTTCCGAGAGAGTGTTTGGCATGTGCTCCTCCTGAGTGATCTCTTCCTCATCCAGGAATTCATCATAAACTCCCGTGTAAGGGGTATTTTGAAGGATTTTTGTTAGAATGTCCTTACACTCAGACAAGGTGAGATGAGTGAAAGATCCTCCCGAAGAAGAGTCTAAGAAAATTGCTGACTCTGGTCCAAGACCATCGCGAAAGTGTTGCAAAAGAGTGGTCTCTGCGATACCAAGGTCTGGACCAGAATCTACGATTTTTGTAAATCTTGCCCATACGGCTCCTAGAGATTCGGTCTTCCGTTGCTCAAAACAGATGACCTCTCGTCGGAGTTTCACTACTTGGGAAGTCGGGAAGAATGTTAGGCAAAAAGCCTTTCGTAAACTTTCCCAGTCCCCCTCCATACTTCTCACACTGAGCGAATACCATTGCTTTGCTCTCCCCGTTAATGAAAACGGAAAGAGTTTCCATTTCAAGGTATATTGACTCATTCCTGCGATCACAAGACACGAACAAAGTTGTTCAAACTCGCGCAGGTGGGAATAAGGACTTTCATCCTTATCTCCGGAGAAGCTTTGCTCTCGGACCATAGCTATGAAGCCAGGACGTAGCTCATAGCTAGATGTTTCAATGGAATGTGATGAAGGTGGAGGCTCCAAATGATCGCCCTTTGGAGCATAAAAATCAAAAAGGGTTGGATTTGAATCCATGGGATAAATGGGGTGATACACGGACGAACTAGGTTCAGGATCAGAACAGCTACCGTTCCCCGGCAATGGCGCCAGAAAGCTTGTTGGCGTTTCTTACGTCATTACTAAATTCGCAACGACGCCAGAAAGCCTGTTGGTATACTATACGATCACAGATAAATCCGCAAGCACATAGATACCGCTGTAGCTTTCACCCTGGAGTATTCCAAGGTATCGATTTCCACGGGGAACGAGGAGTGTAATGAACCTGAACTAATCCGCCCGGGGGATATGACGACGAAGGGTAAAGAGGCAAGTGGTGATTTCAGGTAGAGATGGGATTAGCTAAGGAAGTCAAGGATTCGTGAGAGTCACGGTAGAATCAAATCAAGTCTCGTCACTCGTCGGGGCCAGAGGGAAAAGAGCCACAGAAAGGGATGAGAAGGGGGCTCTGATGTCGTATCTCCTACCCGTCTGAACTAACGTGGTGGACTACAAAGCCCGTTCGGAATTGTCACCTCCCTAGGGTACCACAACTATTCCGTTGATCAGAGCGGCATTCCAAGGTACCGGAGAGTCTAAACACCGCGCCTACACTAACCAAGCACTACTTTACTCGACGTCAGAGCAAAGCAATCACGATAAGTAGAAACTACTTAAACCACAATCGAGGAACCTAAGAGCGAACAATGAAATGACTTGAGACTTAGTTACTCACGAATCCGAACTTACAAGCATCCCGGGTGTGGACGACCGAAGTGGTACCGCACCCGCCGAGGTACAAAGAGGAAGAAGACCGGCACTCCGGCTTTGTACTCCAGCACTCAACTCTCTCTCCCTACTCTCTAAGTATTAATTTGTGCAGGGCACCACCACTTGCTTCTATTCACCTTGTGTGTTCTTCTATGAAGTGCCGGGGACTATATATAGCCCCAGTGGGTCGGTGGCTGCAGGAGGGGGTACTTGTAGGCGAGAGGGAGCTGCAGTGCCGAGCAAGGAGGTGCGGCCGTATCTCCAGGTGCGGCCGGCCCTGTGATCCACCGCCTATGGACTTGGACGACCCTGATCACTGCTCCTGAGGCGGTTGTAGGTCGGCTCCTTGGGTCGGTTTCGCCCGGCACGCTAGTTGATAGGTGCGGCCGGCCCTACCCAATTGCCGTGTGATGCACCGACGGTGTTGAGGGACGTCCAGGATCACTCCTTGATGGCGGTTGCGGCGGTTAAGTGTGGGTCCAATGATCCAAGTGCTTCCAACCTTAGCCTTTTGATCAAACCGACCATTCACCGGTGTATCTCATCCATCCAAGGTGTGTTTGTGGGATTGTTGGTGTCGTGGACCCAAGACGTGGCATATGGTAGGTGCGGGCGCACCTGTTGGTGCGGCCGAGCCTAGCCCTGGCCAGCTGCGGTCGACTCTGGCCAGCTGCGGCCGGCTCTGGCCAGCTGCGGCCGGCTGTGGTGCGGCCGGACCTGGCCAGGTGCGGCCGGCCCTGCACCATTGCTTTGGTGTAGCCCTCTAAGGTTCATTTGTTCATTATTATTCTCATATTTGTATACCTTCAAGTAAAAATAGCAACAAAGCTCGTGGAACCTCATTTGTACTTAAAATGTGCATGAAATTTGTTATATCCTCCTCTCATTCTTAAGATAATGACGGTCAAATATTTGTTGTAAGGACCGTCAACACGGGGCGCCCTTCATCTCGGTGTTCAGAAGACCCTTGGGTTGACCTCGATGTACTACCTCATCAACTTCAACAAGCTGCTGCAAGGCTATATTCTCCCCGAGGGGGTTGAGGGCGACGACGCTGAGCTTGAGGCCATTAGGGAGGCGGATGCCTCTGTCGCGGGGCCCGCCGCGGCCCTTTCTGATCTGTTCGAGGGGGACTTGTTCCCCGACGCTGTCTAGGGTGAAGCTGCGGCCGTTCGGAGCCTCCATGCTCTCTGAGAGTCTGTACCTCGAGGACCATTAGTTTGTATCTATTTTTTGCGCCAAGTGGCTACTTTTGTACAAACAACTTATTATGTGATGTACAAGTTTTAATTGCCAGCTTTATTTCGTATGTTCTTGTGTTTTCCTCACGCTTTAGAAGATTTTCGACCGGGAAGTTCTCGGTCACGAACCGACCTTGCGTAGGGCAGGGAGGGGGATGCCATATCCTCTCGTCAATCAACGACGGCATTCATACCGTGATCTCTGTACCACGTATCGCTCACATTCTTTTGGCTCTCACTCTAGTGCTTGCATACGTGATTGGTGTAGGTGTGCATTTTTGCTAGTTTTTTTTGGTATTCACCTTAGTTTGTTGGTGATTATGTAACTTTCGGTGTTAGAATTGCTAGGCGCACATGGGCACATGGGCTCGTGGTCCGCAGGCACGTCCATGAGAGCAGTCGCATCGGTTTGCCAGGTAGGGCTCTGTCTCGTTCGCTAGGGACCGAGGGCGCGGGAGGTCTCCCTCGATGGTATCCCTCAACTAGCTACCACGAACTATGGGCCACCCCCGAACATCTCGTTCGGGGATCAGCTCGGTCGCGCACGCCCTGGTGGTCCCTGACTCTTGATCTGAAATGCCTTGTGGGGAATGCTATGCGTCCCCGTCTTTGGTTGACACGTGCTGCCCATCAGGTTCCCCTCGAGGCGTCTGTCCTCGAACCCCTGTTTGGTAATTCTTCAGGGATCACCTTCTCTTGGAAGGAGCCGCCCCCGTCCTTTCATTTCCGCATTGACCGCATTGACTGCCCACGTGTGGTTGTGGCTGATGTGGAGTTTTATGGGAGTAATGGGCGCGATTTTTCAGGTGGAGCTGAGGCGACGTGCGGCGGTTCGCATTTTTACCGGGCCCTCATGATGGCGCCCGCGCATGCGCGCGGTGATTTCGGTGTAGTGGATCCCGGGAGATGTCCATCGCATTAACTGCGGCTGCCCACCTCGGCCCCGACCGTTTGATCCTCCCACCCCTTTTATTCTAAAGAAGCTGAGGAGCGGAGGGGAGGATCTTACCATAGCCATTTGCTCGCGCTGCACTTGCCTTCTTCCTCCTCTCGCCCTTTGAGCTTGCGCCCACCCGCTTTCTCCGTCTCCGCGCTTGTCTCTGACTCTGCGTCTGCCATGGTTGAGTACCTAGAGGTCGGGCCGTGGAGCCGGTCGAACATGGACGCGCACACCCTCCAGGGGCTCGTCGCCGGCGGGCAGTTGACGGCCAACACCGACCCGAGCAGGCCGACGTGGATCATCCCTCTGGTGCGGCACCAGGAGCCGCAGCCCCCGGAGGGGTACGTGTGAGCTTCGCTCGCCTGCACGAGCGGGGATTCAACGGCCCTGCCAACAGGTTCATGCGGGGGTTGTGCTACTACTACGGCATGGAGTTGCACAACTTCGCCCCCAACGCCATCTCGCAGGCGGCAACCTTCGTAGGCGTCTGCGAAGGATTCCTGGGCGTCCCCGTTTTGTGGGACTTGTGGCTCCACCTCTTCCGGGCCGAGCTTTTCACGATGCGCACCGAATCGAAGGGCAAGCGCAGGCCCGTTCGCGCCGGCGGGCTCACGTTCGCGCTCCGGGACAAGGGGAACGGCGTGTACCCGCCCTGCAACATGACGACCAACAACGCGGACTGGGACAAGGGGTGGTTTTACCTCCACAACGACGGCGCTGGGCTCCCGCCCTACACCGGCAAGGTGCTGGCTGGCCGCCCATTCAACTGGGGGCTTGGGGTGTCGGACTCCGTACGGCGGACGAAGCTCGCGCCTACCTGAAGGCCCTACAGACCTTTACGCAGGAGGGGTTGACCGCGGCGGCTGTCATGGCGCAATGCCACCGACGGCGGGTGATCCCCCTCATGGAGAGGGCTCTCCCCATCTACGAGATGGCAGAGGGCACGAATCCGGACGCACTGGCGCGCTCACGGCTGGTGGCCGAGCCCTTGGCCCCGTTGTATGCAGTCCAGAGGGCAAGGTGCGCAGTGGACACCCAGAAGATGGTATGCGATCCCAACGAGGTGTTGTGGTCGCCCAGGATGCACCCCGACGACGGGTACATCGAGCTTGTAAGGACTCTTTGCCAATCTTGTTGATTTCAAGTTGATTTTGATCTTGGCGGCTGACACTCGTCAATTATGGTGATGGTAGCCGGAGATGGAGACGAGCGCCTATGGCTCAGACCCCCCCTACGCCCAAATCCCACGCGGCCAACCGCGAGCGGCAGCAGGAGGAGAAGGTGAGGGCGGACGCCAGTAAGGCAAAGAAGCAGAGGCGCCTGCAGCGCCTCGAGGAACATAGCCTGGTGTGGGTGCAACGGGAGAAAGAAGGCCTTTCTCTCTCGCGGACCCCGGAGAACACGAGCGGCGGGGGTTGGTCCGACTTGGACGAGGAGGAGGAGGAAGAAGCGCCCTTGGCCTCCGGGGCCAAGGGCAAAGAGGTTATCGTTCAACCAGCGCCATCAGTGGCGCGGGCTCGCGCCGCACCCACATCCGTGGCGGGCGCGGCGTCGGTTGGTGAGGGCGCCCCAACGGGGGGTGCGTCCGGCGCGGGGGGCGCGCCGCCCCCACAGGTCTCGAAGAAACGCAAGCGTCCGGTGGCGACCCAACGGTGAGTCTCGCGCTGCCTTAATTTATTGTTGTCTTTTTTGTTCAGGATTCTGACTTCTCTCTTTTCTTTCTGTCAGCCGCACCGGTCCGCCGATCGCACCTGCACTAGCGCCCGCCAAGGCGCTGAGGGCTGGGGCCTGCGTGTGGACATGGCCGACGCGGCCCCGCTCGGCACGGGTGTGGCGGGGTGCTGCGCAGGGCGGGCCAAGGGCAGCAGATGGTTCGAGGGGTGAGGCCCCTCAAACTGGTGATGTGCAGGGGGTCCCGCAGGCGGACCGAGCCCGTGTTCTGGACATGGTTCCGGCGGCGGGCAGTGGTGGCGGCAACCGGTGGGAGGAGGGAGCTGGCGCGTCCTCATCGCATCGGCCCGGCATCGGCAGGTTTCCGGAAGTGTGGTGCGCGGGGCTCGACCAGCCCGGGGTTCTAGAGTCGGCGGTGCGATATGCCATGGCAGAGCTTGATAGCTGGGAGGAGTTCTACCAGGTCGGGCTCGACCTACAGAGCTCACTTCGCCGGGCACAGGCTCTCCACTCCAATGATGGGTTGCGGCTCTTCCAGGTATGCGTGCTCATCCCATCGCCGTTTTCTTTCCCTTTATCTGTTCTCGCCCTTGTCTTATCTGCGGCTCTCCTCTCCTTTCTCTTGGCAGCGGCTGCGGATGGAGGCCGGGGCAAAGGTCTCTTATATCGCCGACTTGCACGCTAAGCTTGCGGATGTGAAGAGGGAGAATGAGCAGCTAACCCCGGTGGTGGAGCGTCTTCGCTCGCAGCTGTGCGAGCTGCAAGCGAGCGCTGTTCAACGTGAGGATGCTCTGCTCTGCGCGAAGCAGGATCGCGACACGAACTTGGCCACGGCCGAGCAGAAGGCCAAAGAGGCCGAGTAGCTTGGCGTTGTGCTGCAGGACAAGGAGGACGAGCTTCAGCGGCAGCACACAGCACTTGATGAGGTAAAGTCCCAGCTCGCGCTGAAGGACACAGCCCTTGCTGAGGCGCAGGCTCAATCGCATCGTGAGCGCAAGGTGCTCGAGGAGGTGCAAGCCCGTCTTGCCCAGCCTGAGCAGAAGGCTCGGGAGGCCGAGCAGCTCGCCACTACCCTTAAGGAGAAGAGCGACGCATTGGTGACGGTCGAGGGCCAGCTCCAGCAGGAGCGCACCGCACGTGAGGAGGCGCAGACCTAGCTCCAGCTCGAGCGAACGGCGCTGGAGGGTGCAAGGTCCACGCTCCAGCAGTGGGAAGCATTTGTTGCGGCGGCGACTTCCTAGCTCCAGATCCGTCAAGCAGCGGTTGAGCAGCTCACTGGGGCTCTGGTGCGGGAGAGTTGCAGAGTCGATGCCCTGCAGTCAATCCTCAAAGAGAAGGATGCCTCGATTGTGGAGCTGCAACAGGATGCTGGCGCGGTGCGGGCTGAGCTCGAGGAGGAGCAGTGGCAGACCGAGGGTGAGTTGTGGCCCCCGGCTCCTTTGGTTTTTTCTTGGAACTTTCGAGGTTTGATTTGTTATTTGTTTTTGTATTCCAGATCTACAGAGGGGCGCGACCAACACTTTGGCGGACATGGAGGCCCTCCAAATCGCCTACGACAAGGCCCAGCGTCAGCTCCAAGATCTGGAGACGACCGCTCTCGAGGTGTGCCAAGAGATCGAGGGGCCGAGGGCTAGTCCTCGGGTAGCTCAATAGCCAGTCGCCTGAGGTCCCTGGGTGGCCGAGTTGTTGAGCGCCTGCGGGGCGCCCTTCGCCTCGGTGTCCAGAAGACTCTCGTTCTGGCCTCGACGCACTACATCCTCAACTTCAACGCACTGCTGCGGGAAGGTTACATCCTCCCCGAGGGAGTTGAGGGCGATGACGCCGAGGCTGAGGCCATCAAGCAAGCGGATTCCTTTGTCGCGAAGCCTGCCACCGCTCTTGCCGATCAGTTCAAGGGGGACTTGTTCCCCGACGTGGTCGAAGGCGAAGCTGCTGCCGCTCCAAGCCCCCGCGCACCTTGAGAGTCTAGACCTCGAGGACTGTTTGTTTGTATTAGCTTTTCGGCCCAAGTGCCTATCTCTGTACAAATAGTTTGGTTTATGATCCACAAGTTTTATTTACGAGTTTTATTTCGTATGTTAGTGTGTTTTCCTCACGTATCAGAAGAATTTCGGCCTGGAAGTTCGCGTTCGCGAAGCAACTGGCTCGTTCGTTTCCATCAGATTCAATCCGGTCAGAAATAATAAATATATCAAGAAAATCATGATAGAGACTCAGATTTATTCCGGATCAAGAACTAATTTACTCATCATGATAGGTAGAACAAGAGACCGAAGAGCCGGACTGATTCCACACCTCTTGACTAGTGGATTGATTCCGACTCGCTTGGCATACCAAGCATGAGTAAATTATTTCTTATTACATTTATCAGTTCCGGTCGGAACTAATCCGATGGAAACAAATGAGGCTTAGCGGTGGCTAGCAAGGGGAACGCAATGTTGAGTCTCAGTTCTACTGTGCACAGAGTTCGCAGCGGTCACGTTGAGCGTGCGGATGCAGAACACGTGGGTTGTTCAGAATTATCTCCTCCTTTCCCTTTCGTTTTTCTAGATCCATCCGCAACAATGAGACTTGAGAGAAACTAGCAGGAGAGGGTCGGCCTGTGCTCCTCGCCAACACGGCGCGCTCCGCCGGATCCCTGGCCGGCGCGCTGCCCTCCACGGGGCCCCGGCCAGCTGCTCCTGGCTGACCAATAGGAGGGAGCGGCGGCGGCCTCGACCCTCGTCGAGCTCGGGTGTGGTGGCAGCCACGCCGGGGCTCCCGTGGCGACGACAACAAGCTATAGAAAAAAGTTTTTTGTACAAAGTTTTAATCTCCATTTCTCGAACTAATGTTCTTGATTAAAAAAATTATTTCATAAATTTTCTTTTTTCGAATATTTTTTGTTCGAAATCTTATCTCTTCTAAATTTTTTTCTATAGCTTCTTTGGGAGTTTGATTTTTTACTTCAATCTTTGACAACAAAATTCCTTCCAAAGTTTTCCTTAAACCCTTTTCTTGTTTCTTCTTTCTAAACTTGTTGTTTCCGAAACTTTTGATAATTTTTGTTTCTTTTTTACGGAACTTATAATAAACCTTTTCTAGAAATTTTTCTGTTAAGCTTTTCCAAAACTATTTATTTACACATTTTCTTAAAAACTTTGTTTTCATCTTTTCCTCTAAAACTTCCTTTTCTGTTGATTTCCTTGAAGAAACAAACGGAAGGCACTAGTGAGAGAGACCGGGGACACGAGTTGGACCACACGGAATGAAAAGTAGTAGAGTGCAAGGCTGTCGCCTGTTGGAGTTGGTGGCCCAACACGCGCACGATCTCTGCAATCTTGCATGGTCATCGTGCGAGGCTGTCGCCGTGGTTGTCCTGGCATGTTCACGAGCTCACTACTGTTGCATATGTATCGTTTGTATCCAGGAGCAAAGCTGATCATATGGGTTATTTGAGCAGTAGAGTGCAAAGCTGTACGCTCCACATTTCGTTGGTGCCTCAGTCAGACATCTTTTTGTGTTTCATCCACGGGCTGTTTTGGCAGTTGCAGCTGCTGCTTATTTCTGTTATTTAGTACCATTTACTCGAGCACCCCATCAACTTCTTCACCAGGGGATCCCTTTTGACCTAGACCATCATCCCTTGTTAGCTCGACCACCCTGTGTACGGGCACTATGCCCTCATCTCCAACCCCCTGCTCCTGCAGCATTGATCCCGCGGCATTCTCCCCCGAGACTATGGACCAGCAGCCGTCACTGATCTCCACCCCATCGCCGGCCGACAACGCTGTACATGTCTCGGCGACGACAGCAGCCACCAACTCGAAGAATCTACCTTCCTCCCCTGCCCACTATGGTGGCGACCTCTCTCGGCAACTTTCCCCTAGAGCGCTATCGTTCTACCCAGGAGAGTGCCCTTCCGGCCGCGCTAAGGTTGTGCGCTGGTTGCACGACAGTGACCAAGAGGTCGAGGAGGAGCACGTCGACTACGAGCTTTCACCTTCTTCCGCGAGAGTAATGAGTTTGCCGGACGCTGTTATGGCCCCCGGCCGTAAGAAGCGCCGGCGTCGGCGTCGACATCGACGTCCTTCTCATCATTCTCGGGAACGCGCACCACTTCCGATGCGTGTTTCCCAGGCGACCTCTGCTGACACAGCACTCGCGCTGCTACCTCAGTCGCAATCTACTGTTGCGGCCGAACGCTCACCTTGCTGCTTCCGCGATGAACTAGACGGGTTGCTCTGTCACAAGCACCTCGACGCGGGCCAAGCATATTCATACTCTTTGCCCAACACAATGGCCCATTGGGCCAAAGATCTGCGCCCCGGTAGCCACCCCCCTTCTCCATCACTGTGATCTCTGCTCCTTTGGTTCCGGACATGTCGTAAAGCACGACTGGTATTCGCGCCCACCCCCTAACAGACATCACGCTCAGGGCATTTCTTTCCAAAAAACACGCTGAGGGCATTGGGTCTATACGGTCGTGTGGCTGTGGGCACTGCCAAAGTGCTGTTGACCACCGCTCGCCCGTCTGTTGGTGGTTCGTCCTCACGGATGGCACGCCAACTGCCTTGAATTCTGCCGTCATGCACCGCCGCAGCTTCCCTTCTCATGAGCCAGAACCGAAATGCTGTTACGTACAGCGTTCTGAGTCTATGGCTGTCGAGGAGGCTCGTCTTCGGCTGGCACTAATTGCCCAGGTTGGCAACGGGTCCAGCGACTTCCCCAGCAACGAGCCTCGACGGCTATCACTACAGCCGTCGGTTTGGACGTGTCGGAGTTCACTGCCACTCGCACATTCTCCGGTAGTTTCCTCATCATTTGCAATTCCTCGGTGGCCCGTAACCAGATTTTGGCTGCGAGCCCCATCCCGATGGCGGACACCAACCTCTCCATGCGCCCCTGGACTCGTTTTGCTCGTGCGACGGAGGTGGTGCTATCACAGAAGGTGGTGATCGAGATGGACGGCATCCCGGAGCACGCCTGGGACATTGACACCGCTAGCAAGCTCCTTGCCAGGCACGCTTGGCTGGAGCGTGTGGACCCGTTGACGTCGACCAAGGCGGACATGTCCACGTTCAGGCTCACAGCCTGGATGACGGACCCATTCACTATTCCATCGATGAAGCTTCTTCGAGTTCCTGAGCCGGATATTCTTGTCATTAATTCTGACATACGAAAGAAGAGAACAATGCAGTACCCCATCTACTTCAACCTGCGCAGCATCACCGACTTCCACCCGAGCACGCCATCGCTGAAGCAAGATCGCAACACCCACTGCGCTGCGGTGGAGCAGGAGGCCAAGGAGGTCGAGCAGCTCGGCATCGCCCTGGGGGAGAAAGAGGAAGGGGTGACTGCGAAGGAGGAGGAGCACCAGTGGGAGCGCACAGCACTCGGCGAGGCCAGCTCCCAGGTCACGCTGAAGGACACAGCCCTCGCCGAGGAACAGGCTCAAGTTGAGCAGCAGCTCAAGGCGTTCAAGGAGTTGCACGGCTGGCTCGCCCAAGGCGAGCAGATGGTCCGGGAGGCTGACCAGCTCTGCGCGACCCTTAAGGAGATGAGCGATGCGTTGGTGGCTGTGGAGGGTCAGCTCCGTCATGAGCGCACCGTGCGTGAGGAGGCGCAGACCAAGTTCCAGCTCGAGCGCACCGGCGCTCGAGGGTAATAGTTCCACACTCCAGTAGCGGGATGCATTTGTCGCGGCGGCGGCTTCCCAGCTCCAGATCCGGCAGGAAGCGGTCGAGAGGGAGAGCTGCAGAGTCTATGCCCTCCAGTCTTGCCTCGAAGAGAGGGACGCCTCGATTCTGGAGCTGGAGCAGGACACTGCCGCGGTGCGGACCAAGGGTAAGTCGTGCCCCGGGTCCTTTTGGTTTTTTCTTCGATCATTCGGGGCTTTCTCTGATGTTCGTTGTTTGTTGCAGAGCTGGACAGGGGCTTGATGATCCCTTGGGCGGAGATGGAGGCCCTCCAGGTGGCCTAGACAAGGTCCAGGGTGAGCTCCAAGCCCTGGAGACGGCTACTATCAAGGTGTGCCAAGAGATCGAGGGAGTCGAGTGCCAATCCTCTGGCAGCTCAATAGCGAACCGCCTGAGCTCCCTAGGCGGCCGAGTCATTGAGCGCCTGTGGGGCGCCCTCCGTCTTGGGGTGCAGAAGACCCTGGGGCTGACCTCCATGCACTACCTCGTCAACTTCAACGCACTACGTGATGGCTACATCCTTCCCAAGGGGATTGAGGGCGACGACGCCGAGCTTGAGGCCATCAAGGAAGCCGACGTGTCTGTCGCGGATCCTGCCGCGGCTCTTGCTGAGCTGTTTGACGGGGACTTGTTCGCTGACGCCGTTGAATGCGAAGCTGCTGCTGCTCTAAGCCTGCGCACCGTGATTGTCTGGGTCTCCAGTACCGTTAGTTTGTATTAGATTTTCGGTAGTTTGTACCAACAGTTCGACGTATGATGAACTGTGTTATTTATGAGTTTTATTTTGTATGTTATTGTGTTTTCCTACGCCTTAAAGATTTTCGGCAGGGAGGTTGCGTTCGCGACCGAACTTAGTCTAGGGTAGCGAGAGCAATGCCGTATCCTCTCTGAGGCGAGGCGTATATCCGCTCGACGTCTGCAAGACCCTCGAGCCAGGCTGTTTGCCAGACCCTCGAGCGAGGCGGAAATCTGCTCGAGGCTGTCTGGTCCTTCGGCAGATGGGCCCGGGGGGCCGCTCGTCGTTTTGCGTGTTTGGTTGTCGTTAGCTTTTGAGGTGCTTTTAGATGTAGTTGGGATTTAAGTGGGTGGTTTCCCCCTTAGTTACGGGACCTCTTAGTGGAGTGTATGGCACACAGGTAGTAAAACTATTTGTGGCATGTGTGTTGCCCGCAATTTCTTAAATGGCATGTGCGTAAATCACTCGCATCTAGCCAGGCTGTAGTATGTTGTATGGCTGACCCTCGAGCGAGGCGGACATTGGCTCGAGCGGTGCTAGACCCTCGAGCGAGGCGGAAATCTGCTCGAGGATGCCCGGTCCTTTAGGAGATGAGCCCGTCCGGGAGGCCGATCGGCCTATTGCGTGTTTGGTTGTTGTTCTCTTTTGAGGTGCTTTTAGATGTAGTTGGGATTTAAGTGAGTGATTTCGCCCTTAGTTACGGGACCTCTTAGTGGAGTGTATGGCACACAGGTAGAAAAACTGTTTGTGGTATGTGTGTTGCCAGCAACTTATTAAATCGCATGTGCGTAAATCACTCGCATCCAGCCAGGCTGTAATATGTTGTTTGCCAGACCCTCGAGCGAGGCGGATATTGGCTCGAGCGGTGCTAGCCCCTCGAGTGAGGCGGAAATCTGCTCGAGGCTGCCCGGTCCGTCGGCAGATTAGCCAGGCCGGGGGCCGCTCGGCCTTTTGCGTGTTTGGTTGTTGTTAGCTTGTTAGGTGCTTTTAGAAGTGGTTGGGATTTAAGTGGGTGGTTTCCCCCTTAGTTACTAGACCTCTTAGTGGAGTGTATGGCACACAGGTAGTAAAACTTTTTGTCTAAGATAACTTCAGTAGCATAACTTTTTTTAATGGGGCATTGGCGTTCTTACCCTCTCTTTGTAAGCAGATGGTGATTTTACCCCTATTTTTCTAACTTTGTGATTGTACCCCTGTTTTTCCAAATCCAAAACTGACTTTGCCCCTATTCTGTTATTAGGACTAACAGTTTGCAAGAAAAACAGATTGCAAAATAGAAAGAGGACGTGGATGTGAAACCACACTACTTTATAGTAGAATACATCATACCATTTTAAACAAAATATTTATTGAACTGCAGGAACTGAAGGAACCAACTTTATTGAACAGAAAGACGATCACTTGGTGAACAGACAAATAAGCATAACAAGACTTACAATATAAAGCACTAGCAAAGCACATAATATCCATTTCAAAAGCACGAAATTATTTGTGGTGAGGCCAACGTTTGGCTCATTATGTGCCATGATTCCAACTTCTTCGAGGTAGCGAAGGTACTGGTCTTCCCACTTCCAGAAGTCGCAACCGCCCGCCGAATCAATCTGCACAGGTGAATGATGAACTTCTTGATAGTACAGTCTTCCATTTCGAAAGTAACACCAGAACCTTACATTATGGAACGGGCATTTGTAGAAGTCTCGATTAGGATTGCCGGGCGTGCGGGAGGTGTAGACACGAACATAGTCTCTGCTGCAACGAGGACAAATAATTAATGGAAGCAAGAGACGTTGCCTGTGGCGACCAACGCTCCCTCGCGAGGTTGAAGACGTATCTGACATGGTATTGCTCTAGTGAGAAGGGTGATGTTGTCTTTCTGTGCGTGCGTCGAGCGGAATGGCTTCCTTGCCATTTTATAGCAAAAAAGTAGAGAATTGGGGAAAGCTGTCTCAAGAGCATTTTAATTGTAACCATTCTATCAAACACAATCACTTAACCGTTTCCTCACGGGCTCAATGTTGTCACGCGGCAACCGCATGTTGTCAGCCATCGCACTTTACGTGAGTTCCGAATAGCAAAGTTTGTCAGTCATCGCACTGACAAACCTGGGCACATCACTATAAGGGTCCCACTACTGGTGGAGATGAATATTTTTTACAGTTCCTCACCCCGCTGCACCCGGAGAGACCAGTGCAGGACGCCTATAACTATAAGGGAAGCTTCTCCACCCTTGGCCAACATCCAACCTAAGTGCAACATGGCTAGCAATGGATCTCAGAACTCAAGAAGTGTTGGAGCGGTAGTTTGTTTCTTCTTCGTTCTACAAATTATTTTACTTCATTTGCTCTGTCCTAAATCATCTGCATATCGCATTGTCTTTCAGGAGGCTGAAGTCGCAGGCAACGTCAGTGCACTACCTGGATTCCCTCATGCCGAACGCGTGACGATCACAATAGACCCAAACAACTTGCCGGTTGGGTACTATGGAATTCCAGTGACTTCCGGTTGGCTCGACATCATCGTCTACGAGACGGACGCACAGTGCGATGATTTCCTTCGTCGTCTCTCCATGCTACCACAGCCACGGGACCGCAGCCGCATGCATATTGGTGGCCCTGAAGGTGGGAATGTTCATCATCTAGGGGGTGGGCAGCGCCAGTACCGCCTCTATGCTGACGGTCAGCTGCTGCCAAACTGGCAGGGAGAGCCGTCCCATGTTCATCGCCCTGTGCCACCGTCCCCTGAAGACGGCACTCCCTGAACTCATGTTAATGAGCAAGTATAGATTTCCTGGATCTATGTATCGTCGTGTTTGGTTGGACCACTGCATGGTTTCACTGGTGTTTGTGTTTTAAGTTTTTCGTCACCACGTCAACTAGGCTCAGCTTCTCAAGTCTTTATGTTTCCGCTACATGTCTTTGTACCAGTTGTTCCGTTGAACACGTACTAAATCAGTGTATGACTACACGTGTTTATTTGTTTTCGTAATAAAACAGTGTTGGTGGCCCCCCGTATTTGCATGACTGCACGATCTATGTCCCATGTTGTTTGGTGTCACGGAAGCACAAGCGTGCATTTTTTAAATGAAGCGGCACTCTTGTTGAAAGAGGTTTTGAGGAGGGTCTATGTTGGACAATTACAAAATTGAATGTTTTGAAAACTTGAATAAAAAATAATTATTTAATTTCGTAGAAGGATTGAAGGATTGCTCGGATACTTTGGTAGTAGTGTATTTTTTAATAAACCATCACTCTTCTAGTATAATAATAAGTACACTATATTTGTTGAAAGAGCATTGGACGATAATTATCATTCAGAACAAAGACGTGTTTTTGTTCATTTCTTACCCTGGTACGTGTTTTTGGGTACACTCGGAAATTAAAACTGTGAATGATTGGGAAACTACCATAGAAAATATACGTATATTTGTGTTAATTTGGAAATTACAAGGTTCAAGGTTCTTTGGATACTTGCTTTCGTACGGCCGGGACGAAGGATGGGCCACTCCAGGACACATTGTGTATGGCCGGTTTTGCCCCTCCGAGGCGATAAGCCCCACTGTGTCCTCGACCTGTCTCTTCTATTCTCCTTCCCGTGGGCCGTGGCCATCTCTCTTCTCTCCTCCCCCCGGTGCCATCTCCCCCCCCCCTCCCCACGAAACCTAACCCTAGAGACAGTGCATCCGACGGTGGAGTGGTCCAAGTTGTACCAGGTGTTGATGATGTCGGGAAGCAGCTCCATGCACGGTGTCACAACAACTAGCTGACTGCGGCGAATAACTGCAAAGGTAAGTGGCTTCGTCTCGTTGACTGCCCCAGTTGTGGCATCCGTGTGGTCATGATTCGCAGCAAGCAAGACGAAACATATGGTGAGGTGTTCTACAAGTGCCCCAACAACGTTAACGTTCGAGTTAATGGTTTTATTTGCTATTCTCATCATGTTTTTTTGTGCTTCGAGTTGCTCATAGTGTTAAATTCTGGACGTAGGAAGACCCGCGGACCTGTAAATTCATCAGATCGCAGCAGCAGTATGAGACTTATGTACGTGGGCTAGATGCATAGCAACAACTGGAGCCGTCAGATGTTAAGGGTCTTCAGTGTTTTGTGCCTCCAGATGCTTTGAAGAGGACGGAATGCCTTCAGCTTCAGCAAGAAGTTGACATGATCAAGGAACAGCTTCAGGCGGCTCTATTGGACATTTGCAACCTGAAGCTTCAGAGAAGTGACACCAAAACCAAGGTGTTTGCCTGCGACATCTCAGCTGCATTAGCTATATGTGTTGGTATAGTTTTAGGGATGTTAGTGCATGCATTGTTCAAGTGAATACTAGTACTGAGTTTGTGTTTCTGAAACAGTTACTAAATTTGTGTGTTGATTTCCTGCTCACCATGTCGGGCGAATCTGTGCTGTATTTGTGCTCATGGTGTGCTTATTTTGTTTGTTTTCCTGTTGAATCTGACATAGTAACAGTTGCATGTTCAAGCGAGATAGTTGCAACATAATTAGCAACTGACAATATCTTCATACAGCATGTGTGCAAAGCATCTGGCAAAATCTGTTCATCCAAGCTAGACATTTAGCTAGACATCCAACCAACATCCATGATGTCACATAGATCAGACTTTACCCAAACGAATATTTAAGTCACATAATTGTGACATAGTCACATAGATCATATCTGTAGCACTTGCAGCAGGGCGCAGGGCGTCCATGGACAGCGGGGTCGGCTCTGGTGGTGGCACAACCATGGCCGGCTCGGGGCGGCTCCGGGAGGCCACGCTAGCAGCCGCGAGTTCCATGGATGTCCAAGAGACGACGCATCGATGGCCGGCTCGGGGCGGTCCATCCATGGCTCTAGGAGGCCACGCGAGCACTGCGTGCGGAGGCGAGTTCCGTGGCCGTCCAAGCGATGGCGCGCGCAGGCGAGCTCCACAGCCGGCAAGGGTAGCGCGCGACGGTGGGTGCCTGGGGGTCTTGAGGAAGGGGGGCCTGTCTCGCCTCGCCAGCGCACCCATGCATCAGGGAGGGAGGAGCAGGGTGGTGGCGGGTGGCTGCTGCGCGGCGACGGGTGACTGGCGGTTGAGGAAGAGGAAGGACTTGGGGCATTTTGGTCCGAAAAGGCATTTCAGCGGTGTGTTCCCGTTTGATAATGACATTTTAGCGAAGCCATTTCGCGGGATGGCAAAATAGTGAAACCCACTTTTGAGGATGGCACAGATGCAAAATGCTTAGTTGAGGTGACCTGTGATGAACGTGACGCTCTTTCACCAGAAACAAAGATCTAATGTCTTCAAGAGTTAGCACAAGCGGTCCGTAACCTATGATGCACGTGACGCTCTTTCACCACAAACAAAGATCTAATGTCTTCAAGAGTTAGCACAAGCGGTCCTCATTCAGGTAGCACTGCTATATATAGTGAGTCCTTGAGGCCAGCTCTCATGTAGGAAAAAGAAAGCAATGCAGCGCATGGCATCCCTCATGTTCCTTATGCTTGCTGCTTCCATCGTTAGTTTTGTAGCGGCATATGGAGGCACGAGTGATGATATTGCTCACTCCATTGCGTCCTTCTCTTATGTGTTCTTGCTATTGTATTATGCATCCACGGCAACACGAAGCTCATCAAACACATCCGAAGCGCGAGCTCGATCTGCTACTGCTACATGGCTACTATCTTCGGTGTTGACGGTTATCAAGTCTCTCAGGCTAGACAGGATTGTTTCTCCTAGCCATTCCATAATAGTATGGGGCTGTGGTTTGTTTATTGTACTTTCAGGATTTGTGGTACTGGTTCTAGCTGCACCGTGCGATGATGAGTTGTCATCAGATATCCCTTAGAGCTCGAACTATGGCAAGAACCAGAATATTTGTAATGTAGGTGTCGTGCAGAACCCCATTTGGTAGCAAGTGTGCGTTGTTGTTTGTGTTTATTTATAATATTAAGTTCTTATCATTACGATCGAATAAAGTGATGTGTATTATTTTATCCAGTGGACTATACATTATGATCGAGAATAAAATCATATAAAATAACATAATGAACATAATGAACTGATGCTCTGAACAAAGAGCTACTTCTACCGTGAAGTTGCCTACCGTGGCAATAGTCCATACGCCGCACACAGTGGAACGTGTTCTACCGACACTACTTTGGAAAAGGCAGTGTGTTGTTGGCTACCGTGAAGTTTTCTGGATAGAGCACTATCCCGACACCGTTTGAATAGTAAAATAGCCTAGTGCTAGCCAAAAACTTTACATTGCTAGGACGTCTTGTCGTTGCAGACATCGCACCGGATGCAACTTTGTTATTATGTTGGGAAATTGGTCTGGAGCACATTCTCAAATGATGACTTTGTGCACAGCACACTTTCTTTGTTAATTTTGTGCATAGCACACTGTAATTTTGGGTATTTGTCTCCAACACATCTCAGCACACAAGAGGACTTCCTTACCCTTGGAAAAATCGGGCCCACACGTCAGCTCTTTCCTTCACCTCCTTCCTCCTTGCCCTCAGCACATAGAAGGAACTTCCATGGCCGACGGGGGGACTTCGTCGTCCGAGACTCAGAGATGCAAGTGCGCATTGGGAACCGTACGTGCGTGTATGTTATTACTTGTGAAAACACAATCCAAAACGAATAACATGATTTTGTTTACTAGAATGACACTACCGAAGTGCCAAGAGCCAATTTTTTTTCCATTCAATTTATGGGAGTTCTGAGAAATTATATATCTGATTGCATAGTTAGACTTCCAAATTTGTGTGTTTATGATAGCTGATGGGTGTGAACCATACTTTTAAATAGAAAAAATAGAAGTCGAAGCAGGGAAGACTACAAGTGAAAGCAGAGAAGCAGGATGTCTGACTCAGCCCCTGTGGTGATCGCGGTGGTGTTGGTATTGTGTTTTCCTACACCTTAGAAGATTTTCGGCCGGGAAGTTCGCGTTCGCGAGCGAACTTAGTCTAGGGTAACGAGCGCGATGCCGTATCCTCTCGGACGCGAGGCGCATATCCGCTCGACGCCTGCAAGACCCTCGTGCCAGGCTGTAATATGTGGTTTGCCAGACCCTCGAGCGAGGCGGATATTGGCTCGAGCGGTGCTAGACCCTCGAGTGAGGCGAAAATCTGCTCGAGGCTGCCCGGTCCTTCGGCAGATGAGGCAGGGGGGGCGCTCAACCTTTTGCGTGTTTGGTTGTCGTTAGCTTTTGAGGTGCTTTTAGATGTAGTTGGGATTTAAGTGGGTGTTTTCCCCCTTAGTTACTGGACCTCTTGGTGGAGTGTATGGTACACAGGTAGTAAAACTATTTGTGGCATGTCTGTTGCCAGCAACTTTTTAAATGGCATGTGCGTAAATCACTCGCATGTAGCCAGGCTGTAATATGTTATTTGTCAGACCCTCAAGCAAGGTGGACATTGGCTCGAGCGATGCTATACCCTCGAGCGAGGCGGAAATCTGCTCGAGGATGCCCAGTCCTTCAGGAGATGAGCCCGGCCGGGAGGCCGCTCGGCCTTTTGCGTGTTTGGTTGTTGTTAGCTTGTGAGGAGCTCTTAGATGTGGTTGGCATTTAAGTGGGTGGTTTCACCCTTAGTTACGGGACCTCTTAGTCTAGTGTATGGCACACAGGTAGTAAAACTATTTTTGGCATGTGTGTTGCTAGCAACTTTTTAAATGGCTCAAGAATTGTTATATTTTTGTCTTTGAAACCAAGACGAAGTCGGATCGTTAGATTTAACTTGGAGGGCACATATGGAACGTCATGCGTATTGGTGTCCCCTGTCAACAGTTATTAATCGGCTTTGGGCAGCACCGCTTTGAATTAACCTCCATTAGTATATGAAGTTCCAACAACATGACAATTGCAGCACAAATTCAGAATACAAATACATGTACCGACAGACATACAAAACCATCATTATTACAATCGTTGCATAAACGATAAAAAGAGACACCAGTCTCTTAGAGGACACAAAAGTACTGCAAAGCTATAGACATACTTCGACATCCTTAACTAAATCTCAAGCTACTATTGGAAAGCTAGGGATGCCATACAAGTGACTGCGAAAATGACTAGCGGTCAGGTGCATCAAGATGCGCACCCGTGTGTTTGCGGATGAAACAGACATAGAATCCGCCGGTGATGCTGGTGAATGCAATCGCCCAAAACACAACGCCAAATTCCGGTGGCAGGACGTCAGTGATCTGGAAAGTGAAACTGACCGTGTGCAAGGTGAATAGAACCCACAAAGCGATGATGAACCACCGGAGGCGAGAGGACGTCCGCGGCGTATTCTCTATGAGACGGAGGCAAAAATGGAGAAGCACAAGGCTCAACGATCCAGTGATGACTATCGTCGTAGTTCAGAGGTCGCCGCCGGAGTTGTAGATCGCCAAGCAAGCGCTCATTGCCAGAAACGCAAAACGCAACATCCTCAACAAGTAGATCCGTCCACCTGCTATGCGCTGTGATGATGGGAGAAGGATTAGTTGGACACAACAAAAAATCAAGTGAACTGAAATTGCAAAACCAAAACGGCACCAGACCATGACACCAGAACTAGTATTGCTATCCATGGGATGCCAGTGACAGCTAGCTCGCCCTAGCCAGTTACCTTTAATAGGCATGAGGGCCGAATGAGCAGTGCAATGCTTTCTTTTTTATCCGAAACAAAACAGTGCAATGTCGATAGTGCGATGGCTGCCATCCACCGTGAACCATGCGCCAGTTGTTTTGACGGTTTTGCATCTCGTCGTTCTGCCACGAGACGAAGCACACGTCCCAACGCTCCAATACTGTATGGAGGTGTTTGGAGAAGTAGCCAAAAGTTGTTTTGAGAGCTCCACTACAAATAGCTAAAATAGCACCTCTTGGGAGGATAATTTTTTAGAGTGAGTTAGTTGCAAATAGCTCTAAAATAGCCTGAGCTATTTGGGCTAAAAAGGAAAGAGTTAGAAAATAGACATGGGATTCAAACACCCCCTATGTCAGGGTAGGGGAGCAGGTTGGGGGCGAAAAGGAGGACGACATTTGGGAGCGCGCTCGTTGAGTCGTCGTCATTGAGTTTGCCGGCGCGGACTCATCTCTTGTTTTGCAGATTGGTTTAGAGACGGCACGATCGCCGGGAGAAAGGAACCTGCGCATCCATACAGAGCGCTGTCATCCAGGATTTGTATGAGACTGGGCATCGATAAGTAGAAAGGACGATAAGGGCTTGTTTGCGAAGAAGAAAGAACTTTATATATCTAATTGATACTTAAAACAACACTTGGCCGGAAAACAAAAGGTTTTAGCATTTTTGGCATGCAAACCAACGGACGTGTTTGATGCAGGTTTTAATAATACATAAGTCACGACGAACGTTTTTTCTCCAATATATTCGATGCGGCCCAGTTCCGTACGGGGAATTGGACAATCTGCACCATAATGTAATTTAACCATGCATGATTAAATCATCAAACGAATGTTGCAGCAACTACAGCAAATTCCAAAGGGACAGCACAGAGGACTACGCCACAACAAATAAACGATACAGCATATTTTTGTTATTTTTGATAGAGCAGCAGTGACCATAGTAGAACATGTGTGGCCATGCGACGATCTAAGCTTGGTCCTCCAGAACCCTCTCTGCATGTTCAACCAGGGCGACACAGAGACCTCACTCTGTCAGTGGTCTTGCCGAATCAGAGTAGTTCGTGCCATTCGCCGGCGAAAGCTGCATAAATAATATCAAGTTAGTATCGTAAATCTACAACTCATCCATTTCAAATCTGCTTATCAGGATAAGCATTCAGCATTTCACCGTGAGCATGCTATTGTGATTCACAAGCGTAGCCAGATAATCGCGTCCTGCGAGGACCTGTTGGAAAGTAGCTTCAGCAGGAAATAACACTTTATATGAATCCATGAAATATTTTGTCAGCACGAATACTCACTTACCGATATGACAGTATGCAGCATTTTTATATGGTTTGTCGTCTCGCGAAGAACGTTCGAAGCATCTCGCTGAAAAGAATACTTAGATTAGTCAAGTACCTATCGTCAGCAACTCAGTAAGGCCATGCGTAACCAATCTAAGGTGGTTCGACTTACGGGTTGTGTTGGGCAGACAATCTAATGAAGTTCTGCCACGGCAACAGCAATCACCGAACATCTCTGTACACACGACACGTAATTATGACATATAGGAGAATTAGTTGTTCATGTGAATTCTATATATATATTAAGCCTTACTGGTTTGTAGATTCTAGGCTTCCTAACCCGTTTTGCCCCCGGTGCAGAATTATCAGCACGCGCCGCACGGTCCGGCTACGTTCATAGCAGAATCAAATTATTGAGTTTACAAAATAGATCAGCATTTAGAACGAAATATTGATTGCATTACCACATCATCTTGGTCAATTGGAGCGTCAGATGCGAAATGCATTCGCCCCCCGTTGTCTGCGTTTTCAGGAAAAAAAACTCCTCCAGAGTTGCAGTAAGATTCTCGTCACTGACCATAGTCACTCCAGCTTGTGACTGATGGATTTGTATCGGAGTGGACGGCCAGACGCTGCAAGTATCACAATAGAATCAAAACTACAATGATCTTCTAAGAGTATCGAGGAAAGTCTGATACGAGGACAATATATGATACCTTATTTGTGAGGTGACGGCTGGTTCATTGTCGAGCGGGCAGAAAGTGTTGTTACGGTTGATCAGCTGGGAGGTTCCCTCCAAGCAAGGAACTGGGGTCGCCTGAAACAGAACGTCTTCCAGCGCGTTGCAAGTGCTGGAACGCTTCATCTTCTCGTAGGTGTCCTTGAAGCAAAGAACTGGAGGAGTCTCAAACTGCGTGTACGACACGGTGTGTGTAACTCTTTGGCACCCATGGAGGGCTGCTATATACGGTGCAACCCAACCGGTACCAAAATAGAGTGGATCTTGTTCATGCGCTCTAGATAAGTAAAGAGAATTTTTAGTGCTCCATACACATTATGGCGAAAGCAAAAAAGCATCCGTCAACATACCTCCTCGTCATAGTGGCCCCCGCGAATGGTGTACCGATAGTTAGGAGGTTTCCGCCGGACGGTCCAGATGCTGAATGACCAACACCCAAACTTGGGAGATGTGCTGCGCCAAGACACTCCACTTCTTCATCCCAAACCCCACCGCGGAAACTGGGAACACCATAAATGGCCTCACCTAGCTCCTTCGTATTTCTGCTATTTTTATGGCAGACACATGCAGGAGTTGGTTTCCAAAATTGGTTATATAGAGACAGAGCGGTAGTAGCATGGCCGGTAAAATTCAGCACTCTGACGCCCGACACCGTAAAACATTGTAGATACGTATCTGCTTGTCGCGCACCACCACCCTGTACATTCTGCCACGAGGGTCCCCCGCTGAAGAAGCGTGGAATGGAGTGGTCTAGAACACCCACGGACGGAAGAAATGTGGTGGAGAGCGGTGGCAGGTTTTACAACGTCGAGACGTCTTGCAAGGCTGCTCGAATAGACAGGGGCAGACTCGTCAAGTGCGCTGACAGATGGATTTGACGCTGATTCGACCAGTCCCTGTTAGGGGGTAGCTTGCCCGCTCACGGATAGTAGGCGACAGCTTTGCAAAAGTTGGGAGCCAAGTCATTCAGTGGGACTACTAGTACTCCTATCTTCTTCCCGATACGACATGGCTGCAAAAACCTAGTGCCTTTCCGGCTATATAGCTGCCCGGCTATGCCACACAATCGTGTTCAAAAGTAGACCTAGCGGAGGAGTATTTAGTTGTCCATCAAAAAGGGTCGTCCAACGAATGGATTATGTAATAGTATTTTTAAGTTGTGGTTAATGAAGGGATACCGTGCTAAAGCAATCGCCCCTCACTACTTCTCCCCAACGGTCGGCGGCGATGCACGGCGAGTCCCACGCGACATGGTTCTCTATGTCGCATCGGGAGGGGACGAGGATTCAGTGCCGTGCCTTCTTCACGGCACCACGCACTTTTGAACTATGTATCCGATGTTAAACTTCAATCAAACGGCTCGTAGCTCTTGGAGCTCTTTTTCATCCACGAACGCAGGCAGCGGTCCAATCGCGTGCCCCGTTGACTCGTGCTTGTCGGCCTTGGTAGCACACACCACCTCTACGGTGGTCCAACCGCCGCATAGCAAGCACGTGGAGGCGGAACCGGCACGGGAAGGCGTCCTGGCCGGCCATGGTGCTATGCCTCTTGTCGCGCGCGCGCGGGCGGTAAAAGTAGACCTAGAGAAACTCAGCTTTGCATCGCCCATGGTCGCGATGGTGCATAATGGGAAGTCCTAGGGACACACGAAGGCATCCTCATCTGACACTACGTGGCCGCAGCGGCACTTGAGGTGGGCGCAGTGAAGAGGTACCACGCCATGGAAGATGCTCATGGTGCGTCCGTCCAGCAGCCCGCTGCAGGAGGGAGGTGGTGGAGAGAAAGTACCACCCGACAGGACGGCCTCGGCTTTGCCTTCTTGCTAGGTTAGCGGATCAGTCGGCAGCGGCTAGAGCAGCGCAAGGCACAAGGCAGGGCAGCATGACTCGCTGGGGAGCACATGCACAGGGCGCAGCTGTGCGCGTGTTCGCAGGAGAGAAGCTCGTCGCTAGCAAGCTGGAGGCGCAACGCGAACTTGGTGGAAAACTGTCATGGATAAGATCTGATACACGGCTGATCTTTTCGCGCATGGAACGTCTGCGAACGTGCGGTTAGCAAAAAAGAAACTATGCATACAAGAAAGCGAGGAAAGTCAACTATTGTGGAACACACGTCCATACAGCTATGACTGCAATCTTTAATTTCCATATAGACTTGTTAGCGGTCCTAGCGCACTCACGCATCATGCCGTACAAGCACTGACTAGCCATCCAACACCCCCTACCCCTTTCAGATCAAATCATCTCTCCTTATAAGTGGCAGCGAACGGATTGGTGAGCATTGTAGAATTCAGGACCCGTTGACATATACTATAAGTGCAATCGCTATGGCACTTGTGCATCAAGAAGTATGCGTACTACGACCTTCTTACCAGTCACATCCAATGTTCATTTCAGTTTTCATCTTATAATGCATTCACTTTCGTCCAGCAATCTCAAACTGTGCGCGACAACCTGTGCCTACCATGCACTTGCAAGGTCATACAAGACTCGAAAGAAACATCACCACCTCAAGGACCGCCAACAATTATGGGGCGAAAACCTAGTTCGGTATGATTCTTGACTTGTTTAGACAAAACACGTCGTTTGTGTATTGGACTATCTGTTTCAAAAAAAAACTATTTGGCATTTATACCACATTAGGTACGTCTTGTTGGACGAATCAGTGGTACTACTAGTGGTCAAATCCATGCTGACTTTATAATAGACGACGGCACTGGCTGTATTGAGGCGCGGTACTGGTTAGTTGGAGATGCAACCGACTATGATTTCTTAAAAGTGAGGTACGTGCAGCTGTATTCAAAACTATTTTTCATATAACTACGAATTCATTGTGTATTTTTTGGCACAGTGACGGTCAGTACGTGGAGTTCGTTGGACGACCTGATATTAAGGAGGGAGCTCTGTCCCTCACTGCATTTTGCGTCAGGTGTGAGAAATGTAAACTACTTATGTATAAGAGGTATAATTATCTTTTTTGGTAAGAACTAACATACGACTACATCACAGGCCCGTGACGAATTTCAATGCAGTGACGATGCATTTCCTCGAATGTTGCAACGTATACCTGACCATTCGCAACGAGGTCCAATTCTAATTTCCAAACCTCATATTATTTATTTCGAATATGTTTTTTCATATATGTTGACGTGTAGAACTTACGTGACATTGATGCAGATGAGGATTACCCCATCCAGAACTCAGATGAACAAGCAACCATTAGACCCCAATAAGGTGCAAGGAAGGACAGCTTGTGCTAGTGTTTCTTATCTTCCAAACCATGGCATAGGAGATATGGTACATGGCGAATCAGCTTCGGAAAAGATCACGAAACCAAGTAACCTTCTTGTCCAAGGGCCCACTACTAGTGTTGTAAAAACATTCAGCCCAATAGTCGGATCACAACATGCTCCAATAGTACTTGACCATGGGCCAGAAACAAAGGTCCAAGAAGCGAACGAATCAGCAGATGACAGAATCATATGCATTTTATCAGAGAGATGCAAGAGGTACTTTGTTTTCGCTTTATATACTTGGTTTAACCGGTGATCAAAACTATTGCCCTATCATTTGTGGTGACGACAATGTCGGTGTTAGTATCGATTGCATTGCGAATAACAAGAGGTACTTTTTTTTGCTTTATATACTTGGTTTAACTGGAGATCAAAACTATTGCTCTTGTATTTGTAGTGACGACAATGTCGGTGTTAGTATCGATTGCATTGCGAACAACATTGGAGCCACCAAGGAATCAGTGAGGTTCATTTTTTTTCAAGCACAAGGGATGAAATTAGCTACCCATTTACCTTGTAGTACTCTAACCATGATACATGATTATTTGACAGAGATACACTCAACAAGCTTGTGGACTTTGGACTGGTGTATTCCACCGTCGATGAAGACCACTTCGAATTGACTGAGAAGTCTTCCTGATGCAGCCATCAACCCATATTCAAGTCATCGAGCAAAGCAGCAGCATCATGTAGGAAGTGGTTGCAGAGTAACTCATGCATGTCTATCGTAGGCTGCTGTAACGATGACATGTACATCTACTCGTATACCTCCACCGTATTCTGTTAAACTTATTGCGCACACGTCACCAACGTGCAGTCCCAACGCGGTTGCAAACTGAAGCCAACCGCTTGAGATGCGTGCGATCTTATCAGAGCCTCTCGTTATCCTACCGTCAACCATAACGGATCTTCCTTCTGCACGCAGCGATGTTTTTGTCGAACCAAAAGGTACATACGCCACAGAGAAACGTCTGTTGACATTAATGTTGTGTCAATCGGTAGTTGAGTAGGAATCCATTTTCAAAGTATCATTGACGCACCAGCATGCCCCTGAAAATGTTTGTAGGAGTCATCCTGCAAATGTACATTGGCATGTTGCCGCCGCGAACAAATAACCCACGGAAGACATCGTGCTCATCTGCTGTTGGCGACAGTCTGGGCCCTACCACATATGTATTTGCCGCAAACTCCCTATCCTGACCTGAATGTCAGTATGGAAAATAAAAAGATTTTGTTATGGAAAAGAAACAAGTTTCACGAAGGAAATAATCACCCTGAACATCACCAGTGTGTGTTTGCGGAAAGAAGCGTGAAGACGGTATCAGCTCATAGCCCAGTGGATCAAAGAATGAAGCTTGCACATTTCTGCCATCCCCAGCGGTGAAGAACACCGAGTCACCTTCGTCCGCGCCTACAATGGTGAGGACGATGTACCACCCACGGCCTAGTATAATTTCATCATCTCTGGCGAACTCCTCAACATATAAAATCCGTCATGCAATACGATTCCAGCGTCTCGATCAACACAGTCGGAAAAAAGACATCTTGCTTCCTTACACAATCTCTGCCGGTAAAATTTACATCAAACACAAGAGTAATCTGAACCATTGAGCAATCATAGTTTCCAGGGACTTACCAGTCCTAACCCTGGTCTGGCGCCTAGCTTCTGCCCTACGCGGAGAGAGAAGGGGCCACACATCGAGGAGATCCGCTTCTGAATCTTGATCCTGATGAAGAAAGTCATGAGATATCTCCTTCCAGTTTATTCAAAATTTTCAAAACATATGAATACATATAAACTTAACTTACTCGCGCGGATAACTTTCAAAACAAACAGATGCGTATCGGTTCTAGATCTAAATCTCAGAGAGCAATCGTTGCAATTGCATCAATAGCGGTGAATGAAAGAGTTTTCTTTCAGAGGCATCGAGGGCGAGGATGGAGCTTAAGCTTGGGGGCAGGGGGAGTCGCAGGGTGCCCCTCTTATTATATCAGAACATGAAGTGACAACTCTCCAGAACCGCGGGCCCGACCAATTTATTTAGGGCATTCATATTCACATTCAGGGCATTCATAGTCACGATGTGCATAAGAACAGTGAATTGAGCAGTAGCATATATTATACAGAGCCCACCCAAAGGCAATAACTTATCCACTTTATTGCACTACTACATCACAAAAACAAATAAAATAAAACCTCATAGTGGTTGGACAAGCACAAGCAGAGATACAATTTATTGTAGTAGGCGCCAAATAGGTCACGCATCCATCATGGTTGACAGGTTGTGGATCTCAAGGTTGAGCTTTATGTGCATTGTTTTCCCGAATACCAAAGCCAACAGGTCCTGGTCCTTTACATTAGCACGAGCTAGCATGACTTCCCACGGTCCACAGATGCAAAGAGCGCCTCGGTGCACTCTAACAATCCTACAGTTCCGCTTCACAGGATAACCTTTGAAGATAACAGTGACGCATCGGGAACTAGTTGGTATGTGCAGAACTGAGTACTCTGGTGGGATGCACTGCAAGTATAAACACACGAAGTCATTGCAAAACAATATTGAGTACTTAATTAGTTAGGAAAAAATTACCAATTCCTGTCATTAAAAGCACCGGACATACCAAGCCAACACCTTTCCAGAAAGTCGAGGCAACAAACGCCACATATAAGGGGAACTCCTGGAAACCTAGTTTAGCAACATGGTGTAGACGGGTTAGAATCTTTTTGTCCAACGACACGTCATCAGACTTCACGTACAAACACCACCGTTTAGGTTTAATTGCTTTATTCATGACTGCGAAACAGAAAAAATCTGGATATCAGTTCATGAGCTGATTTATAAAAATAGCAAGTTTTTGCAACCCACCTGGATGGTTTGTCGTCACATGTTGGCGACCGTCTGGGCCGAAAACAAGCAAATCCATTCGTCATGGGCCTGTGTATGTAAAAATGCAGACAGAGCCTTGAACTATACTTTCTCTGTAGCAAATAAATTGCCAACCAAAGCCCAGAACAAGTTTCCTATGAGTATCACTTGTGACCATGGCATCATACTCTGCCCCCTGGCCCATGTGAGTTATTGTCAAACGGCCGATTAAATCTACTGCAGGACCATTCTCACTGTCCAAATGTAGTACCTACTGAGGACCGGAGCGTCCGAGGACCGGTGGATGGTCGCTCCTGGCTGTGATGAGTGATTGACAACGTGGTGTGGACTAACTCTTGGCCGAGTATTGCAGGTGTAGGTTGCGGCTTGATTTGCGTTGGTGCAGGTGAAGAGCGGGCGCGAAAGGTCTATGCCTTGCGGGGCCTCTGAGGAGTGGAGAGACAAGTAGGCCTGGCTCGAGGGACCCGGTGGCCAGCGGGGTCAAGTGCGGGCCGCATGGTGGCAAGAAAAGCAAGACGAAGTCGTGGACAGGAGCCGGTGCAGGATAGCGGCTCACAACCGAAGTCTGCACGCGGGGTTTGCGGCGGTTCACCACAAAACCGTCGGGTTACTTGGTTGAGCCACAAAACCAAGACCGGAGGCTCGGCGGGCGGAGACGGGATCTGGGCGTGCTGAGAAGCTTCGATGCCTGTGGACACGTGGCGGGATCGCAGGGCTTGCGTCGGGAGGATGCGGACTGCGCAAAGGCGTGGCCGTGTGATGAAAAGGAGTGCTACATGACCTATTTGCCCCTGAGGGGTTTGTATCTCAACTTAAGTGCTAGGGGTAGCTTGGTCAATTGCCCAACCCTGAGGGACTCATATATATTAGCTCTAGGGTTTCTGGGCAAACCATCCTTCCGGACTGCTTCTCATTTCCTTGCTCCATAGGCGTAGATTTTCTTCACCATTTTTGTAGAGAATCTGTCCTCCGAGTGTATGGAAGCATTCATGGTTGCGTTGATTTCCTTCTTCTAGCTCGTGTGTTTTTCATGTCTTTTTCAAGCTATTTTCACTAGATTTTCGTGCACACCTTGTTCCTTCGATTCTGAAGTGTTTGGGTTCGGATTTGTTGGTGGGGATCATGGATAGATGTCTTGTGCATCTTTGGGCTTGATCATGACCCCTCAAACTTCGGATTTGGCCTCCGATTGAAGGATTTCGGTTGGAACCCTAGCTCTTTGTGTGAGCTCGGTAGAATCTCGATTCCTCTCGATTCAGTGGGTTTGTGGCTACAAATTCGCAGGTATAGCATCTCCTAGAGGCGCTTCATCTTCACCTATGATTTGGTAAGGAGGAGTTGATTCGAGAGATCGGGCAAAGGGAAGGAGGAGTTGACCTTCAAGAGGTCGAGCTCGGGCTGCTGTCTGCGAGCCTGGCGGACAGTGCACGGCCACCGTGCGGACCGTCCGCGAGGTGCTGTTCAGCCAGGTGTTCATCGTGTTCTTCGCGAGTTCTTGCGTTGCGTTGTTTCGATCCGTCGAGTTGGGTGGTTTTGGTTGGAAGAGGTTTGCCGGACTGTCCGCCCGGGGTTGCCGGACTGTCCGCCCGGGGTTGCCGGACCGTCCGCGGGTAGGCTACGGACCGCCCGTTTTTCGAGGTGCAGTACTGGAGGTTTGGGGTTGATTTTCGGACTGTCCGCACCCTTCCTGCGGACCGTCCGCCCCCTCTGTGCGGACCGTCCGCCGGTGCCTTGCGGACAGTCCGCCCGGAGCCTCACAGAGCTGCTAAGTCTTTTGTTTCTTGAGTTGCGCTTTAGTGTTGCTTTGAGTTGGGGTTTGTTCCTAGGGTTGGTAGGTCCGTTGTGACTACGTGACCTTAGCAAACTCGTGTGGGAATCCTTGGTTGTGAATTTGGGGCATAGGCCGAGTTCATCCTCCGGGAAGAATTTTTATCGGCTCCCATTCACTCCCCCTCCCCCTCTCTGGTCGCCTAATCGGTCATTCAATTGGTATCAAAGCCGGTTACGGATCTCCATGATTCTAACCAGTCTAAGATCCAAAGATGGTGTACCAGGAACAGGGTCCGGGTCCCCCACACTTTGATGGTAAGAACTACCAGATGTGGCAGAGGCGGATGGCTGCTTTCCTCCGCGGCAAGGGTCAGATCCTTTGGGATGTCACGGTGAACACAGCTTATGTTCATCCTGTGACCTTCCTTGCTCCAGGATCAAGGGACATGTTCGACGCCAACAACAAGGCGGTCGACTACCTGTACCGTGCTCTGTGTCAATCTGAATTTGATCGGGTTCAGACAGAGGACTTGGCATGCAGGATTTGGGAGCAGCTGAAGAATGCTCATGCTAGGAACGCTCAAGTTCAGGCTCGGCTATTTGCGACCTACCGGAGAGAGTACGAGAACTTCACTCATCTCCCCGGTGAGTCCATAGATGCCATGTTCCAGCGATTCACGGTGATTGTGAACAACATGAGGGCTAATGTGGTCGTGCTCCTGTACGATGATCATGACAGGGCTATCAAGCTCCTGCACTCTCTGGATCGTACCGTGTGGAGTGAGAAGGTCGAGGCCATTCTTGAGTCAGAGAAGTATGAGACCCTCACGGTGGATGAGCTGTTTTCCAAGCTCAAGTCGTCCGAGGTGGACCGGGGGGTGCATGCAAAGATCGAGAACCCGACTGACCCTCATAGTCTGGCTCTCATTTCTGGACCAAGGACTAACGCTAACATGTCTTCGAGACATTTTTCTTTGTCTTGTCTTGTGTCCATGCCAAATGAGGAGTTCGACGTGCTGAGTGAGGAGGATCTCGCGTTGCTGAGCAGGCGGTTCGAGCGCATGTACACGAACCGGAAGAACGCTCGGAGGAGCTCAGGCATGTGCTACCAGTGCGGGAAGCACGGGCACTTTATCGCTGAGTGTCCGGAGGCCATGGAGGTCAAGCCCGAGCACAAGCACCGTCCGAGGACCGACCACAAGCACCGCTCGAGGGATGACCACAAGGGCAAGAACAAGTCCGAGCGGAGGCCGAGTAGGAGTGGCGGTCACAAGAAGAAGGAGTGGGCGATGGTTGCCGGAGCAAGCGACATCGACTCAAGCTCCTGCTACTCTTCATCGAGCTCAAGTGATGAAGATGAGAACCGGCACAAGGGCAAGCGGTCAAGCAAGAACATCAACGGCCTGTGCTTCGCCGCCCAAGGCTTTTGCGGCATGCCACATAGCTCCGCAAGCAAGAAGAGCAGCAAGGATGACTCGGACTCCGACTCCGAGGAAGAGGTAAACAATGATCCATCCTTCTTGGTAGCGGAGAATGCTAGGTTGAATGAATTGCTTGACAACCGTGATGATGTGCTTAGAAAAACCAACAAGGAGAAGAGGGAGTATAGGTCTTTGTTTGGAGAGGCTAAGGAGAAGGTGGTTGAGCTAGAATCTTTGCTTGTTGATGCTAGGGCTTAATTAGATTCTCTGAAGTCGGCTCCTATTGTGACTAATGAACCTGAATGCACTGATTGTTCTGTTTACCTTGGTGATTTGACTGTGCTTAAGGAAAAGTATGCCTCCAAGGTTGAGGAACTAGATGTGCTTAGGGTTGAGCTAGATGAGATGAAATCTAGGCCCTCCTTGCTTGGTGCTTGCACTTCTTGTCCTGTTTTGCATGAGAAACTAGATGTGTCTATTGCTTATGCTAGATCTCTAGAAGCTGCTTTGAAAACTCCTATTCCTACATCATGTTCTACTTGTGAAGTGAATGCTGTGAAGAATTTGGAGCTTGCACACTATGTGGATCGTTTGCAGGATGAGAATGATGAGTTGAGGAAGATGATGGGTTGGTTGTCTGGTCATGAGCCTCAGCTCAGGATGATGATTGAGGCTTACAAGCGCTATGATGGGCAAGCGCTTGGGGCAGACAAGGTTGGTGAGGGAAGTGGTGAGAATGAGGGGAAGATCGGAGATATCCCAGAACCACCAAAAACCCACCACAAAAATGCCTATGCTCCTAAACCAAACCCACTTAGGAATCGACTAGACACAACCCCAGCTCCACCCGTGTTTCCTCCACACACAGATAAACTCCAGAAACCCATCAAGTTCAAGAGTGACTTGGGGAATGAGTTCTTTGGGAAGAAGGGAGAGAAACCGAGTGACGAGAAGCCACAGCCCAAGGAGAGCCCAAAACCAAAGCCAAAACCAAAACCCTTCCATTGTGAGTATTGTGGGAGGGATGGGCACCTAGCGGAGTTTTGCTTCAGGAGGAAGCGTGAGGAGAGGTTTGCTAGAGAGATGGCAAACAAGAAAAGGTACCGTCCTTCTCGTGGTGTGCCTGAGCCTAGGATGGTGCCAAGGGGCGAGGGTATGGTACGTACCATTTACCCTCGAGAGAGGCGTGAGTTTGTGCCTCGAGGTGAGCCACCACAGAGAGATGGTGGTAGGCGTGTTGGGTATGGGCGTGGTGAGTTTGCTGGACGTTCCTTCGCTCGTGGCCAATACGAGTATGGGAGGAACGATCACAGTTTTAGGTCCCAGAGGAGCTACGGGCCACGGTCTCCCCTTCGTGGTACGCGTAGTCCTCCAAGGGGATGTGTGGGTGTTCCACCTAGGAGAGACAGGATGGATTTTGCTAACCCCACTTTTGAGCAAATGGCACAGCACTGGTTTGATTCGTTTTGTACTAACCCCAGTGCTGAGTCGTTTGCTCACTCTCGCTCTCGTTTTTTATTTTACAGGTGGGAGGCATGGAGGGCTTTTGGTTGATCGACTCTGGTTGCTCTCGACACATGACCGGAGATCGAAGGTGGTTCTCCAGCCTCACCCCGGTGATGACCAAAGAGTACATCACTTTTGGGGACAATGGGAAAGGTAGAGTGCTTTCAGTGGGCACGGTGAAGGTGAGTGAGTCTGTGACTCTTCGGCGTGTTTCTCTTGTCAAGTCTTTGGGTTACAATCTTCTTTCGGTTTCCCAGCTTCTTGATGAGGGTTTTGAAGTCCATTTCAAAACGGGTTGTTCTCGTGTTTTGGATTCTCGAGGTGATCTTGTGTGCATGATCGTCCCCGAGGGTCAGATTTTCAGAGCCGATTTTTCTCAGTGTGTTGGTTCTTCTCGTTGTTTTGTTGCTGGTGTTTCAGCGGAGCTTTGGAAATGGCATAGGAGACTAGGTCACTTGAGTTTTGACCTGTTGTCACGCTTGAGTGGGCTAGGCTTGGTCCGAGGATTGTCAAAGTTGAAAAACCAAAAGGATTTGGTATGTGCTCCATGTAGGCATGGCAAGATGGTCGCCGCCTCTCACCCGCCTCTGACATCCGTTATGACAGAGAGGCCATGCGAACTATTCCATATGGACTTGGTTGGTCCAGCTCGTGTGTGCTCGGCGGGTGGGAAATGGTATGTCCTTATGATCGTGGACGACTATTCTCGCTATGCTTGGGTCTTCTTTTTAGCTGACAAGGGGGAGACGTTTGGTTTTGTCCGGGATCTAATCTTGAGGTTGAAGAACAAGAGGAATGGAGATGCTGTTCGAGCTATTCGTAGCGACAATAGCAGTGAATTTAAAAACTCTCATTTCGAAACTTTTTGTCGTGATTTGGGTCTCGAACATCAGTTTTCTTCTCCCTATGTGGCTTGTCAGAATGGTGTGGTTGAGAGGAAAAATTGCTCCCTTTGTGAGATGGCTCGGACGATGCTCGACTAGCATAGGACTCCGAGGAGATATTGGGCTGAGGCGGTGCATACCGCTTGCCATGTTCGGAACTGGATTTTTCTCAGGGCCTTCTTGAACAAGACGTGCTATGAGCTCATGCACAGGCGAGCACCTAGAGTGAGCCATTTCAGGGCTTTTGGTTGTCGGTGCTTTATTCTCAAGAAGGGTAGGCTTGATAAGTTTGAGTCGAGGTCCTCGGATGGGATTTTCTTGGGTTATGCTAGTCATTCTCGAGCATTTCGTGTGCTCAACCTTGATCTAACCTAGTCATGGAAACTTGTGAGGTTACCTTCGACGAGACCCAGCCATGCAATTCGTCTGTCTTTGAGTGTGCAGGTGATGACGAAGTTGGCAAGAAGATCTTTGAGGACGAGGAGGATGATGCTGGAGAGGATGATGGTGATGATGGTGAAGCTCCAGCCACGCATGTACCATCTACTTCCACTACGACGACTACGGTGCAGGATGGTCCATCCCCTACACCACCTACGATCCAGCAAGATCTAGTGGAAGCAGCTGCTGAGAGGGAGGTTGTCTCTAGGTGAGAGGCACCGAGGCGTGTTCAAGTTGATCATCCGCCCTCAAGAATCATCGGCGACATCAATGAGCGTACGACACGGTCGAGGTCCAGAAACGCTTCTCACTTTGCTCATTCAGCTTTTGTTGCTACCTTTGAGCCGAAAGATATTGGACACGCGCTATCTGATCCTAATTGGGTGAATGCCATGCATGAGGAGTTAGAGAATTTTGAGAGAAACCAAGTGTGGGAGTTAGTGGAGCCACCACCAAACTACAAACCTATTGGGACAAAATGGGTGTGGAAAAACAAAGAGGGTGAGAATGGTGAGGTGGTGAGGAACAAATCGAGGCTGGTTGCTCAGGGTTATAGCCAGAAGGAGGGGATAGACTATAAGGAGACATTTGCTCCTGTAGCCCGTTTGGAGGCAATCAGGATTCTTCTAGCCTTTTCTGTGGCTAAAGGATTCAGGTTGTACCAAATAGATGTGAAGAGCACCTTCCTGAATGGGTTTTTGGAGGAGGAAGTTTATGTGAGGTAACCACCTGGGTTTGAGAGTGTTGAGTTTCCCCACCGACTGTACAAGCTGAGGAAGGCCTTGTATGGGCTGAAACAAGCTCCCAGGGCATGGTATGGCAGGTTGAGGGGGTTCTTGTTCAGCAAGGGGTTTGAGATGGGTAAGGTTGATAAGACTCTTTTTCTCCTCAGGCAGGGTGATGATATCCTAATTGTTCAGGTGTACGTGGATGATATTGTCTTTGGCAGCTCGTCTCACTCTTTGGTTGCGAGGTTTGCAGAGGACATGAGCAAAGAATTCGAGATGTCTATGATGGGAGAATTGCAGTTCTTTCTCGGGCTTCAGATCAAGCAAGCAAAGGAGGGAACCTTTGTGCATCAAGCCAAGTACACGAAGGACATCCTCAAGAAGTTCAAGATGGACGACTCGAAGCCCCTGTCGACACCGATGAGTACGACTACAGCGCTCGACGCGGACGAGGACGGAGAGCCCGTGGACCAGAAGGAGTACCGGAGCATTATCGGCTCCCTCTTGTACTTGACGGTGATGAGGCCGGACATCCAGTTTTCTGTGTGTCTGTGCGCTCATTTTCAGGCGTCGCCGAGGACTTCACATCGGCAGGACGTCAAGCGAATCTTCAGGTATCTTCGATACACTCCTGAGCTTGGTCTTTGGTACTCGGCGTCCTCTTCCCTTTCGCTTCTTGGTTTTTCGGATACCGACTTTGCGGGGTGTCGAGTCGATAAAAAGTCGACTTCTGGGACGTGCCAGATTTTGGGTTCTTCGCTTGTCTCTTGGTCTTCTCGCAAACAATCTAGTGTAGCCCAGTCTACCATAGAAGCTGAGTATGTTGCTGCCGCTAGTTGTTGCTCCCAGCTGCTTTGGATCACATACACGCTGAGTGACTTTGGTGAGGAGTGTTTCCATGTACCTCTCATGTGTGATAGCACGAGTGCCATCAGTGTTGCCAAAAACCCCGTGCTTCACTCCAGAACCAAACATATAGAAGTGAGGTACCACTTCCTGAGAGACAATGTTGAGAAGGGAAACATGGACCTCATCCATGTGCCAACCGAAAAGCAGCTTGCCGATATCCTGACCAAACCTTTGGACCAAGCTACATTTGCTCGTTTGCGAGGAGAGCTTGGAGTCGTTTTTCCTTTTTGAGCTTCGGTTGGGAGGGTTGATGTACATATGCATGTTGCATTTTCCTTTATGTATCATATCATGATTGCATCTTTGTTTCATAGACTGCATTTGTATCATATGCATTAGAGATGTGCTTCTCTCATATGCTTTGATCACCATGATATGCTGGATATGAGGTTGTGACTTGGCTAGTGATGCTCATGAGATGTATAGTTGTACTCTTGGTAGCTTTGGGATATATATGCATGTGGATGCCTTTCTTTTGTAAAAATGCTATAAGATCCTATCTTGTGAGTTGAATGCCTCTCATGTTCAAATTGTGCACTTATGGCTATATCTTGCTTAATTTGTGCTTGGAACCATGTTCTTTTCATTTGGGGTCAAAGATCCATTTATCATCATGAATGTTTAGCCTACATGCTACCTTGTGGAGAAGCCTAAGCTTCTTTTTGCCGCAAAGGCACTTCATGTACCATGCTTAATTTGTAAATCATTAATTTGGTATGTGAGATGCCTATGCTTGAAAAATATGTTTCCATATCATAAATGCTTTAAATTTCTTATCTTGGGTGCTAAACCGTTGCATGATGTTCACCAATGAGAAGTTTCATATCTAGAAGTGGACACATGGCTCGGTGGCTTTGACATGACATGAGATAGCTTGTAGGTGTTTGTGATGATCTTGTGATGAGAATGTGTGACTTTGCATGAAGTTTGTGGACTATATGTCGTTCGTGCTCATTTTGACCATGTGTAGGTCCTATGCTCATGAGAGGGAAATTTTTGTGAAAAACGCCTCATTTTGATCATGGCTATGTCACATGCTTGTATGTTCCTATCTATCTTGTTGGCGATGCTTGTACTAAAATTGTGGCTATCTTGCTTATCTATGTCTCAATTTTAGCATGGTGTAGTGCTCTTTGTATATTTGAGAAGCACATGCTTGCATTTGTAGACTTGATTCATGCATTACCAACAAGGGGGAGGAAAGTACCCAATTCATGTTTCCAGGGGGAGTTTTGCATCAAGGGGAGAAAAATTGGGAGAAATGCATTTGTTCAGGGGGAGCTTGCATTCATGCATTTGGGAGCTCTTGTTCGCCTGAATTTTAGTTGTGCTCTTTTGCCGATGGTGTCGAGCCCTTTTGCCTCACCTTGATAAGTCGGCAATTTTGGAGCATTTTATCTCGGTTGTGTCGAGCCGTTGCCCTTGCCTTAGGGGACCGAGATTTTTCCCACTCAAGTGATCTTGTTTTGGCTTTTGTTTGGCTTTTGATCACTTGTTTGAGTTTTTCAGTCATTTCTTTTCTTTTTCTCTTTTCTTTGAATTGGTTACTTGTGTGTGTTGTCAATGCACTCATCAAGGGGGAGATTGAGGACCGGAGCGTCCGAGGACCGGTGGATGGTCGCTCCTGGCTGTGATGAGTGATTGACAACGTGGTGTGGACTAACTCTTGGCCGAGTATTGTAGGTGCAGGTTGCGGCTTGATTTGCGTTGGTGCAGGTGAAGATCGGGCGCGAAAGGTCTATGTCTTGCGGGGCCTCTGAGGAGTGGAGAGACAAGTAGGCCTGGCTCGAGGGACCCGGTGGCCAGCGGGGTCAAGTGCGGGCCGCATGGTGGCAAGAAAAGCAAGACGAAGTCGTGGACAGGAGCCGGTGTAGGGTAACGGCTCACAACCGAAGTCTGCACGCGGGGTTTGTGGCGGTTCACCACAAAACCGTCGGGTTACTTGGTTGAGCCACAAAACCAAGACCAGAGGCTCGGCGGGTGGAGACGGGATCCGGGCGCGCCGAGAAGCTTCGATGCCGGCGGACACGTGGCGGGATCGCAGGGCTTGCGTCGGGAGGACGCAGACTGCGGCAAAGGCGTGGCCGTGCGATGAAAAGGAGTGCTACATGACCTATTTGCCTCTGAGGGGTTTGTATCTCAACTTAAGTGCTAGGGGTAGCTTGGTCATTTGCCCAACCCTGAGGGACACATATATATTAGCTCTAGGGTTTCTGGGCAAACCATCCTTCAAGACTGCTTCTCATTTCCTTGCTCCATAGGCGTAGATTTTCTTCACCGTTTTTTTAGAGAATCTGTCCTCCGAGTGTATGGAAGCATTCATGGTTGCGTTGATTTCCTTCTTGTAGCTCGTGTGTTTTTCGTGTGTTTTTCGAGCTATTTTCGTTGGATTTTCGTGCGCACCTTGTTCCTTCGATTCTGAGGTGTTTGGGTTCGGATTTGTTGGTGGGGATCATGGATAGATGTCTTGTGCATCTTTGGGCTTGATCACGACCCCTCAAACTCCGGATTTGGCCTCCGATTGAAGGATTTCGGTTGGAATCCTAGCTCTTTGTGTGAGCTCGGTAGAATCTCGATTCCTCTCGATTCAGTGGGTTTGTGGCTACAAATTCATAGGTATAGCATCTCCTAGAGGCGCTTCATCTTCACCTATGATTTGGTAGCAATCCCTTGGTTGATTCGAGAGATCGGGCAAAGGGAAGGAGGAGTTGACCTTCAAGAGGTCGAGCTCGGGCTGCTGTCTGCGAGCCTGGCGGACAATCCGCGGCCACCGTGCGGACCGTCCGCGAGGTGCTATTCAGCCAGGTGTTCGTCGTGTTCTTCGCTAGTTCTTTTGTCGTGTTGTTTCGATCCGTCGAGTTGGGTGGTTTTGGTTGGAAGAGGTTTGCCGAACTGTCCGCCCGGGGTTGCCGGACTGTCCGCGCGGGTCGGACCATCCGCGGGTAGGCTACGGACCGTCCGTTTTTCGAGGTGCAGTACTGGAGGTTCAGGGTTGATTTTCGGACCGTCCGCGCCCTTCCTGTGGACCGTCCGCCCCCTCTGTGCGGACCGTCCGCCGGTGCCTTGCGGACAATCCACCCGGAGCCTCGCAGAGCTGCTAAGTCTTTTGCTTCTTGAGTTGCGCTTCTGTGTTGCTTTGAGTTGGGGTTTGTTCATAGGGTTGGTAGGTCCGTTGTGACTACGTGACCTTGGCAAACTCGTGTGGGAATCCTTGGTTGTGAATTTGGGGCATAGGCCGAGTTCATCCTCCGGGAAGAATTTTTATCGGCTCCCATTCACTCCCCCCCTCTCTGGCCGCCTAATCGGTCCTTCACCTACACGCGCGTAAAATAAGAAATAGTAAGCCAAGAACAAATGCGGAGTAAAAGCATATTAAACGTACAATCTACTATCCACTTCTTGTAGTTTTGTGTTGTCCACGATAACCGCATACATGGCACCGATGGATGAACTACGTCGTGAAGTAGTTTCACCGGCATAGCTAGCCTGACATCAAATATTAGCAACTCAACAATGTAAAATCCAGGGACGAGTTTCAATGACATACCTCCGTGGCCCCGACTTGACTACTATTCTCTTCATGGAACAAAGACCGCGATGCCGAGCTGTGAATAATAGAACAACCAGTTCCCTCTGCCATATATGTTAGAGGAAGGATGCTAGGAAATGGACATAGAATGACTGTAGCTGGGAAGCAAATGGTAAGATAGGTGGAATATATATAGCAGCCTGTATTCAAAATTTCATACCACAGCGCGGGAAGTGTTTCGTTTTTGCCGAAATTCAAAAAACTGGACGCACGGAGTAGTAGACTCGAGCCTATGAAGGTTTGTGCTGGTAGTCAGCTAGTGCATAGGTACTACTAGTGCGCAAGTCTGACTTGGGTGCCAGTCTTGCACATCTCGCGAGTGGAGCAGTCAGTAAATATGATGATGGCCCTGGAAGGAGTGTTCTTCACGTGCAAACTCATGCACCAACAATATGTATAGGAGTGTTTCTTCCAACTTCTTCCAACTTCATGACTACTGACTAGGTATATTGGGCGTACCGTGCCTTGCCTCCTCCAGCACAGATCCCAGTTGCAGTTGCAGCGGAGAGCCGGTGACGAAGTAGGGCGCCATTCCACTGCTATGTCTCATTCCAGCTCACATTAAGGCACCCAACTCCCCGGCTGCCGGCAATACGCCACCCCCGGCACCATCCACTGTTGCCGTCGATTAGTTGTAGTTCCAAATTGGAGATGTACCTATTCAAACTTGTTGAATTGTTGAAACCTAACCAAAGACAACCCGTACACGACGTGCTGTCACGGGTTCATCTGGGTTCCCCCGTTATCGTTCTTTATGTACCTGGTTCATAAAATATTATTCTGCAAACTTAAGTGCAGGGCAGTGTTTACAATCTATGTCATAGATCTGACAAAATGCAATTCTACACATTCGCAATTGCAAAATCTAAGCAAATGTCCAAATCACCACTACTAATACTATACTCCCTACCTGTAATGCCTATTGTAGATTTCACATTGTCATCTCTTACATGTCCTCTTTGTCTTTTCCATTGTAAACTCTCCCATATGTGAGGTCTCATCAATCTGATCTATTACTAAAGCAGCAGGCTACCATGTGTTCCGTCCATGACCAGCTCTCTCATCCGGCATCTGTTGACATCATTGTGCCAGTGCCGTCGCCGCCCTTGCAATTCGTGCTACGTGCGTTCTGGTGCCACTCTGACAGTGCCCCCTAGTGAATTACCTCCACTGGCGTCCGCCACCTCCCGTCCCGTCTTGTTTCACCGCCCCGTTCCTGCCGGTCTGTGGAGAATCTGACATAGTCAGGCATCCGGATCTCCATAGCGTATCCTCCCAAGACACGCTTCGGTACTCCGGCCCACACAATGGTCCGGTCAAGCGGAGGACGGGCTTCTACCACCGACGTCCTATCCCCATTTCCTCTACCACCGCCCCCCTGTGGGTGGCATCGGTCATCGCCGAGCATGCCATTTGCCCGGTGACCTTGTTACTTCTTGCAAAGATAAATCACGCACGCGTGGTGGCACCACTATTCCCGACGCTCGTGCCTCTTCCATCGTTGCCGCGGCCGGGACTAACTCCGAGTGTGCGAGGTACAGAGGTGATCGTGGCCAGCGTACTCCTCCAGATGACATTCGTGCGACCTCCTCAGGCGTGCTACCTGCTTGCTCCAGATCCCACTGGAACTCGTCCCAACTTCGCGGCGGAGTACGTAGCATGTGATAAATGGACCGCAAGCCAGCCTGACCTAGATGGACAGGGCGGCGTGTCGCATCTGCAACAAAAGCTACTTGAACGTGCGCTCACGAAGGCGATCGAAGTCTAGCATGGTGTCCGCCGTTGCCGCCCGTGCTTGGGCGAGGCCGGGTGGGAGTGGATGGAGTGGGGATAAGTTTTGCATGAAATAATTAAAAATAATAAATAATAGGAGGGACCCAGAAATAAAGGATGGAATTTTGAGGGTATTACTGCAGCACATAGTTGGTTTCAGGGTGAAATTTGTAGTGGGATGGAATTTGTAGTGGTGATTTTTAAAGGACACTGCCACCAACAGTTTAACCCACGCATTGTAACTATCTCATTGATCATGAATACACTCTATTGCCTCCAATATAGAAGTCAGTGATTATATCAAAAGAATTTGAAAGATGTTGCTTACACTTCCTTAACTCTTTTTACAAAATATATTACTATGTAACGTTCAGCAAATATAGTACTTTTGTGATATATACCTAAAAGACTCAAATTATTTCGCAGGGTCGTTTAAAATATTCATTACATTTACATACCATATGCAAAAATAGTAGTTCAGGAAAGTTACTACCAAGTTTGTTGGTAAAAAAGGTGGGGAGTACATTCCCAGTGAAAACAACTGTGTGTGGTGCTTTGGAATTTTTTCAAATCCACGCATTTTTACCGTGGTTGCGCGGGGCCCACAGCATCCCTCCGTATCCCAGAACTCGAATAGCAGGTTCATATATGGATAGATAGCATGCGTTCTGGTGCCTGGCTTGTCTGGCCCGACATGGGCGGCGAGGGGAGGCCATGCAGCCTCACATGCGCACACACCTCGGGAGCACACATCCACCAAGATCGTGCGTAACAGTGCCAACAAGTAGGTTCCAACACTAGGCGGCAGACAAGAGGTAGGACTACGTCTACAAACCACTCCCAGTCTACAAACCATTGCTATAAGTGGTTCGATGTAGCACGGGCCCCACGCACTCTTCCGGGCATGGGAAGCAGCATCTTCTTATACTTCACATCTGCCCTTTAATGCATGTCGTCTCTTCCTTCCTGATGCCCCTTTTTTCTTAGACTTCTTCATTTCCATCCCAAGAACCCATGGCTTCCGCCGCACCTTCAGTTTCATCTCCACAAAACAGCTTGTCGTTTCTCCCCAGCAGTCATACCAACTCCTCAGATGCTTCTGAACCACCTCCTATAGTCGATGCAGTGGCAACCTTTGCTAAAAGGCCTCATCCACACACAGATTATCACGTGATGGACAAGGCATTCACCACTGCCTTCAGTATGTCAGTGATGCAAGGATTAGTAGAGAGGCTGCTACCTGAACATCGGCAGGATGTATATGAAGCCGGGTTTGGCTTCTTGCTCCATCTCCCTCAATCTGCTGGAGAGAAGTTGAGCAGGAAGTTCCATTGATGGTTGCTTTGCAACATTGATCCTGCCACCCGCACCATTTGTGATGTCCAAGGTTCGCGCCTTCATCTCACACGAGAGCAAGTTCACTCTCTCACCTTGCTGCCAATGGGGAACAGGCGTATCAGTCTGGATGTAGAAGCCGAAGTTGATGATTTCACCGCCAGGAACCTTATCCCATTGCTCAAGAAGTTCTCATCATCATCTCGCAACATCCACCGCATGTTGCAATCTTTTTCTCATGTGGTAGGGATGGAGCGGGTGAACCCTGAATCAAGGAAGATGATACTTATCTTATTCATCGCTTTGGCCGTGAAGGTCTTCCTTGCTCCCAATGGTGTTTGTGGTGCAACACATGGTAGCATTTTAGCAACTCTTGCAAAGACTGATAAAATTCGGGAGTTCGATTGGTGCTCATTTGTCATCGACGAGTTGATGTGTGCATCCACTTCTGCTAAGGATGCAGTGAGGCACTCCACCTGTGGTAGTATGCCAATCGGTGGATCGATGATGATTCTGCAAGCAAGATCTGACTTTCTATTTCTAGAGTCCTCTTCGGGATACATAATTTCAAAAAAAACTAACTTCGTTTCGTTCACGTGTAGGCTATTGTTTTGGAGAACACAAATATTTGCCCTCGGAAGTTCATGTGCCAGGATGGTTGGAGGCTGGAGAGGCTTCAGTTTTCTGCATTGACCAAACTTGTTAATTGGTCAGTATCTAGATGGACTTCAAAAAACAAAGCAGTTGACTATCACAATCTCAAGGTAACCAAATATTTCTCTGTTAGCATCACTGAAAAACTTAGTCTGATATTTGTACGATTGAGCTTATTTGTAGTCACATTAGTTGACAAAATTACATTGTTATAAGCAAAAACTTATTCACCTATGTTCAGACTTATAGTTAGCGTTATATGCTGTTTTTGGTCCTGTGTGCTGGGAGTTCATTTGTTAATACTTATACTTATGACCAAGTTTACATATGATTGTGGATTGTATATCAATTTTTATAACACGTAGCTAGGTTCCATGACACGAATTTTGTTTTTGGTTTTATTCAGTTCAGGATGGACCCAAATGATAAGAATGTCGCTAGGTTCTATGAACCAGGGCAAAGTGACGATGAGACAGTAGTAATTGGACTTCCAGCCCAACAACGTTCCTCACCAGCAAGAGAAGCCAATGCACTAAATGTGGAAAATGCAGATAGAGTGGTGACTAGTGGTACTGATCACGGCCCTGTGCTGTGCACACCTCTTCCGTTAAATATGGTACAGATCAATTGCACTTTCCATTGCACCTGTAATTCTGCCTTTTATCTTGATATGCTCCCGTGATGCAGAAGAAAGTTGTTGATGTCATTGAGATACCAGACACACCAGATGGTAAGATAGCGTCGTCTTCGTCCGCTATGGAAAGGTTGCTTCCAGATGTTGCGACAAAACCAACCCTAGTTGTTGGCATACCTGATCTCAATATCTCCTCCTTTCCTGAAGAACACACCAATGGTCAGCCAAGTAAGAATTATATTTGGCAGGATTTGGTTCCTCCATCTGATTGGCTCAAAGTTGGGCCATCATCTACTTGCAGTGTACAGAATCCAATCGATGATCTAACAAGCACCGTATATTCTGGTGAGATCACAACCCTTTAATTACAGCTTAACTACAAGCAATATATCCACTTATAGTGCATTTAGTGATAATTACTAATATGATCTCAGAGCACGTGAGGTCATCTATACTAAGTGGAATGACACATGGAAAGACACATGATGGTAATTTGTCATCGACTTTCCGTACAACGTATTCAAAGTTATTGTCTGATTTGTTTTAGCAATTTCGGTTACCATCCGTCCGGGATCGAACGTTGTGCTTGGCGTGACATGTCTAGGTTCTACATCACAGTCTTCAAGCAAAACTATTGAGCGAAACCAACTGATGTATCTTAACAGCAATCTCATAAATAGTGACTGGATGAGCAACAACATGCGGTGTAAGACACATAAACAATCTCATACCAATTATTCATTTGCAGCAATATTCCACATTTCCTATTAGTTTACAATCTTACTAATGCAAATATCGAAGCTACAGAGATGGTTCACATGACACGGTTCTTAGGCGTCAACACCCTTGATGCTGAAGTACAGGTTGCTGTTTCAAATAGCAACATCTCCCGTTGTTCACCATACCATTCAAGTGGTACCAATGGATCATTTTGCCAAGCAAGAGGCATGCACGCGATGCACGGCCCTCCGCCGTTTGCCAGCACTGATTTCTTTTACCCTATCGAGTCAAGTACTGCAAGGTCTGCTTACGAATGGCTCCAGGAAAACTCAGCACACGCAAGGTGTGTATATCTTTCACCTTTCAGATTCCACAAGAGTGTTCTTTTCAAAAACAAAAATTGTTTGCATATTGGAATGCATAAAATATAGAAGTAATATATGATAGTTTGAGTGGCTTTCATGAGCTGAAAACCTAGGGTTATGTAGCTCAACTGATCCACTTTGTACATTACAACAGGAATGCCGTTGAAACATTTGGCCGTTTCCATGCTCGAATCACATATGATCGATTGAAGAATGATATATGTAGTTGTGTAGAGATAGATGTAAATACCTTCAATGCTATATTGGACTAGTACTCAGAGTATGAGACAGCACATGTTGCTGCCAATGGCAACATAGTCTTCAGGCATTTCCTTCCTGTCGAGTGGGCGGTGAGTATACAACTACAGATACAATCGCCATTGAGTTCGTTTTCTTATGCAACATCTATATAAAAAAATGTTCATTTTTTTACAGGAACTCATGAACACACACGTTTATCCTGATGACATTATTATCAACAGCAAAACGATGTTCACTGGTATAGACATTAAATATGACCCTCGTCAGTGTAGGCAGGTTTGGACATTGCCCAAATGGTTACGAAACCTCAAATACCTGTCATTTGCTTTGCCACTAATATTAACATTTCAGATCATTGCTCCTATGCAGTGTCAGTGCTACTGGGGAGCTGCAGTATTTGATTATGAATGCAGACGTCTTACTATAATTGACCCGTCCCTACATACGGTTGAAGATTATGTGCGTAAAGAGTAGATTTTGCGGTTGGGTAAAAAGATGATGGAATCTTTATTTTCGATAATGTTCAAAGTACTTGGGGACGTATCAGAGGACGCAGAGCGTTGGGACATAGCATTCTTCTGCCCAAAGCCGTTTATCAAAAGGTTATCTCGCTAATCCATTTGCTAATTCAGCATAAACTCAATTACTTTTGCATGACCATGCGTAATAATGGTTGCATGATACAACATTGCAGTTCTGACAATGGACTGGCAGTCTTGTTCTACATTCGCTACTTCAATGGTTCATTTCCAGTACTAAATCTTACTGAGGTATGTTCGCCTCTAGACAAAATTCATTGTTAATGTTTGGTGGATGAAAGGAAAACAAATCTTTCTCATCATTTTGTGCAGGAGCGGCTGCAGCGCCATCGTGAATACCTTGTATCCGGCATCACGAATTTGAAATCCAACAATGCATTGAAGCGGTGGAGGTTTCACGCTATCTGAGCAATAGTGTTGTTGCGTCTAGCCAGCCACCCACCTCCCCAAGACACCCCACCACACACCTCCTTAGAAATGTTTGGCTGGTCTTGCGACAATGTGTCTGGAGGCTAGGCACCGTAGTTTTTTGCTTTTGGGAACAAGAAGCGCCAATCACACCAGAACCATAGTGTAATGTGATTTTATAACTAAGCTTGTATTACTAATTTGACTGTACCGTAACCTGCTGTATATGCTTGCGCTGTGCATGGGTCTGGACAAATGCAGAAGGCGGAATAGTCGAATTTATCCCTGAACTATTCTCGGAAGCTCAATTTCGTCCTTCAACTGCGAAAACGACCATTCTTGTCCTCTAACTTTTGCAGCTGGCTCAATTGATCCCTCGTTTGATGTGGAGCTCCACGGTCGCTCCCACTTCAACACCACAACTTTCTCAACCTCGCGGAGCCTTCGCCGTCGCTGTCACCGGCCAGGCCATGAGTTGTGCCTGCTTTCCGCAAGACCGCGGGCATTACCTCGCGCGTCGCCCTCCCTCACGCCGCCTGGGCAACAACGAGACGCGACCCAAGGGCGCCGGCGATGCGGCGGTGTCGAGCTGCTGGGGGGCGGCGCCACCACAGGGCGCCCCTTATTTCCCATGTGGGCGCTGGCCTGCGGAGCGCCGCCGACACGCGCCTAGGCTGCGTTGCCCGAACGGGCGCTGCCGGAGATGGCCCCGCCGGTATCTACCATTCACCTGTCAGTGGCCTCTCTGCCCCATGCGATGCTCACATGCCGGGGTGCTGCTCTGTTCATTGAATCGTTGTTACCCCCAACAGGATTTTCATGAAGCAAGCAAGAATCGCGCAGCAAAAAGCAATCATGCATCACTAACTTATTCAGGAGATGTTTTTTTCATCAGATTTTCATTACCACAAGTGGGACTACGTTGCCCCGCCGGTGGCGGCGAGGCCGCATCGCGTGCGCCTCGATGTGCACGTGAGCCCGGGCCGTTTACCATCGCGGCGCAGCGCCGCATCGCTGTGCACCGGTGGCCTCCGAATAAGTAGAGAGAGGACAACATTGGCCGGACGTCGTGCACCGGTGGCCCCGCAAAGTTTGTAGACATATGGTTTGGTACTCAAAGTTTACCCTGGCCGCACATTGACGGGACCATAGCGCCCGCGGGGGGATGGAGGATTTAAGGCCCCTGCCGGGTGAGACAAGCAGGGCGTCGTGGTTCGAGGGTGAGCCTCGAGCGAGTCGGAAACCCGCTCGAGGTGTGCTAGATGCTCTACCGAGGCGGAGATCCGCTCGCGGGGTGCCAGACCCTCGAGCGAGGCGGAAATGTGTTCGAGGGGTGCCACACCCTCGAGCCGGGCGGATACTGGCTCAAGGCGGATCTGGTTGCATTGATTGCCAACAGTTAAAGTCGTGGATAAATTTAATACGACTTGTATGATGGAATTATCTCATTTCCTTGGCTAGTAAGAGGTAGGCACCTCGACTGATTGATCGACACACTGCTGCTCAAGGATCACGCCGACCTGCGACGTAAGACGAGTGTACAAATGACAAAAAAGTCAATAAACAGACAATGGAGAAGATTAACAGGTACTATTCAAACACAGTTGCAACTTGACCTTCGATACACAGTCAAGGGAAAGATGACATCTAGACAGCACAAACACACGTAGTACAAACAACAAAAACATACAAAACACTACTACGATCGGATGAAAATGGTCACTCGTAGACCAGTGCAACTAAGTTATTCTAGCAAATTCAGTACCTACTTCTTTCCGCATGTCTGACGGTTGTGACCAGCCACACCACACAAACCACATTTCACTTGCCTCTTTGCAGGTCCTGTAGCCCTCGCGATGTCACATATGTTTACTGGAATTTCTGGTTCATACTGTGAGTAGCACTCGGCGATACCTCTTGTTTTTCTTCGTTTGTTACCATAATAATCAGCCCTTGACTTCAGTCTGACGGTTGCAGGCCTACCGCACGCCTTCATTTTCAAGGGTGGGAGCAAGCTAACCTCCTCAGTAACATCACAATTACCGTCATGTGTGGCATCATTAATCAACAATGGTGTTGCAGGGGACTGGTCACTACGGTCTTCCCTCATAACACGCAAAGCGTGTTTCACTTCCGCCAGTGCCTTCATGGAAGCTTTGTAACCTTCATCGCTAACAGTGCCTTCACGCATAAGATCCATTGCTGCGAGGTACAACAGGTTCCTTCTTCCTGCCACATCATCTCCTGCCAGATGTCCAACAGCACCTATGGTGGGATGTGCAAAGCCGGCATTCCGTGCAGTGACAATCCACCTCTTGTGAATGTTACCAGCAGGTATCACGGCGGTAGATGTGTGTACAAGTACCTACACGATGTGTGTAGTTACCGTGACTGATAAAACAATCAAATGCAACCTTAGACTATTGCATTTATGCGTGATATGAAATGATGGTACCTTCAACATGTGCCTGCACGGCATTGCCATATGTTCAAATTGTCCACATGTGCAATCCATCCGTGGCACATCCAAGTCCATGTAGCATTTTACGATCCAAACCGGAGTAGAGTGTGTGCCGTCCTCTAGTAATGCCTTGCTTATACGGAAAACAGATGATTGTTCTTCCTCATTAACGATAAGTGATCCAGATGCATACAACTCATTTGAGAACTTGTCAAACATGGCTCGAGTGTACACTGATGCAGCACACCACTCGATCGGCACGCCAATACGAATATGACGTCTCTTCTGCAAACGTAGATACTTATTTAAATTGTGAGGAGATAATAATATATTCAGAATTGATGCATGCAACAAACAAGAACCATATCGTATACTAACCTGTCTAGTGACGTGATCTTCTCTAGCTTCCTCAGCAGCAATTCCAGAAAGCATCTCCTGGTATTTACTCACAAACAAGTGCATTGTCGCAGATCTTGGAATATAAGTTTTCAAAACATGGTTGGCACTCTCGCTTTGTTGAGTGCTTGTCATGCCTCCACAGAAAACACCAAGGAAGTATGGTTTGGCCCACATGGTTCGCTTATCAAAAATTCGTGTCATGTAGTTATTGTCACTTAAATTGTATCTCGTTACTAGATCTTTCCAACTGTTTTCGAACTCATGTGGACACATTATGTTGGTGACAAGATCGTGGAACTCACGCTTGAACGCGCTGTATTTGCAATAAACACCACCAAGTTTTTCCTTTGCCTTTCGCGACACGTGCCAACGACACCACCTATGCCTCGTATTAGGCAACACACTTCGTATAGCAGACTCCATTGCCGCGCATTGATCTGTATAAGTTGAGTAAAGTCAATTGGATGTTGTGCAAACATGTTAGCATAATAGGGATAGTTTATAATGGACGAAGTTCGTGCAAACCTGTTAGCATTGTGACAGGAGCTTTCCCTTGCATCATACCAACAAATGTTGAGAATGCCCACTCAAAACTCTCTGTCGTTTCATGGCGCAAAAACACAGCTCCGAATACAATAGATTGGAAATGATTGTTGACACCAACAAACAGTCCAAAAGGCATGTCATATAAGTTAGTGCGATAAGTAGTATAGAAAGTTATCGCATCACCAAAGCACACGTAGTCCGATCTGTTATTTCCTGTGCACCACAGAATTGATCTAACCCTCCCAGCTTCGTCTGAATCAATGCATACGGCAAGGTTTGGGTCGTCGCATTGCATACCACGCAGTATACGCAATGTCTTACCAATATCATCAACAATTGATTCTTGTGACATCCTAGCACATAACCCTCTCAGTGACGCACAAGTGAACTGGGCGTTCCTAGCGTGACCAAGAGTCGAGCCTAACACACCATAAAGTCTTGATAAAGGTATGTTGTTAGACCGCAAGTTCCTAATCAAGTCCCTCGCGACCGGATCTATCTTGTTGTGCGAACCCCACTGTCGACGCTCATTTATTGTGGGAGACAGAGGATGGTTATGGCTGTCCAGGAACCTGGAAACGTACCAACCATGGTCGTCGGTGCGTAGAAGGCGGACCATTGCACGACATCCTGTACGATGAGTAGTGTTTAAGTCGGCCGGACCAACGCCCTGCAGCATTACACATAACGTGATTTATATACTAGCATATGCCACAAGCAGTATACAATGATGTATTAGTATAATTCTACTTACCGAGCACGCGCACACGATGTCCTATCTTGTACGATAATAATGCGAATCTTTCCGGTTGCGACCGAACCTCACGCTGAAACCAACATCCCAAGAATATAGATTGTAGAATTCGTAGGCCTCTTCAGCGGAATCGAATGTTGTCCCTACTACCGGGAGAAATACGCTTCGCGGAGGTTCATTTCCATGATCGCCCTCTGCAGCAGCTCTTAACGCTTTATCAATGGCAGAAACAGGGGATGCTGGTAGCCGGCTACCAGGTCCATGTGCCGCCCGGGACCTGCAGGCAGGATTAAGTAGAAACACTGAGCAAGATAAAGTAAGTAAGACATTGGATTTTTTCTGTTTTCTTCACACCTCAAAGGACTCTTGTGCGCTCGTTACAATGGGAAGTTCCATTGCCGCTCAAGAAAAAACGTTGTACTTCGCTGGTAGTGTGTCCTCAATATCTATAAGGGTCAATATATATACACAACGAATGTGTAGAAAACAAGCCACTGCCCGCCAAGCAAATTTCAATTTTCATCAACAAGTTAGTGCGTGGGCAGATGCCCATAGTGCGCACCGCACTAACAGGATGGTCCCTGCAAAACAAAACGATGTGCTCGTAAAGCCTGTCTTACGTTTCGAAATGAACGCAAACATTTTGAATCTCCTAGGTATATGATTAACGAGCGTAGGCTCATTAACACAGGGGTTTCAAATTCAAAAGTGGCACCAATCCCAAAGCATACAGGTGATACACGGTCGGATGCAGGGTGGGCATCTGCTCATGTGCGCATAAAATCCACACTCTACCTGCGGGAATCTGCGACGACCAACAGTTGTGGGTGTTCACCGCCTCGGACAACCACTTGAATGGTTCGATCCCAGACAGTCTTGCCACCTGCCGAACTCTCTTTTGGCTTCAGCTTGCCAACAACAAGCTCTCCGGCGAGGTGCCGGTCGCGCTGTGGACGGAGACGAAGCTCCTTAACCTGCTTCTGCAGAATAACGGACAGCTTACGGGAACCCTGCCGGAGAAGCTGTACTGGAATCTGACGACGCTATACTTGGATAACAACCGGTTCAGTGGTCCCCTTCCTGTGGTTGCTGCTCCGCTCCGGAAGTTCCACATCTCCAACAATTTGATCTCCGGCAGTATACCTGCAGACCTGGTCACTGGGATGCCGCAGCTGCAGGAGCTGAACCTGGCGGGGAACCTGCTGTCCGGGGTAATCCCTTGACTGTAATGTTAATATCATGATGATATGCATATTTACAGAACATACTAGTAATCTAGCATGCATGGGAATCAACCATGAGTGTAGGACATAAATGTTATGCTAGTACCTCAGAATCACATACCTTGCTTCTGTTTTTGTCTATAACCATTTACTACCCCTTGTCGTACCGCGTGTTGCTGCGGATATGTTACTTAATTTTCTATGGTTATTTGATGCACTCGGAGAAAAAAGTGAAGTTTTGAAAAAAAAAATTAATAGTTATTTGATGTACTTGGAAAAGTGGAGATTTGAGTTGTTTTCTACGTGAAGGTAAATTATATTTTACTTGATAGATAACTGGTCATTGAATGTTGTGACAATACAACGACCTCCTCCACTGGGCGCGGCTCTGTCCCAGCAGAGTTATGAAATCTCCTCATGGAAAGCTCGACACACCGATCCGGATTTCCCGAATCTTTGCCAACTGGTAACAGTAGAGGATGTCTTTATCATTCTCCCCTTCCTAACAAGGGCCCAGTTCTGATACTAAATGTGAGTCTGTCCCAGGTGGCACTACAAGAAAAACACCGACTAGTGACGCAAAAAAGGGCGTTTCTCGTCATAAACCGCGATTTATGACGCCGGTTGTTACGAAAATCCTCCGTCATTAATCGAGTGTCACAAACCGTGATTAATGACGATACCTTACTTCGCGGCGTCATGAATTTAATGACGCGTATAAATTCGTAACACTTGTCATCATAAATCTGTTTTGGCGGTTGCGTCACGTCGGACCGAGATCTAGCGTGGCTCCGACGTGGCAGGGGTTATGACGATTTCGGTTCGTCACAAATTGAGGCCCGGTTCATGTAAAAGCCTTTGTAAGCCTAATTTTGTTGGACCTATTTTAACCCATTTTAGGTTTTCGTGTTATTTTCTTACCATTTCTTAAATATTTGTTGCACACTATATTGGGTTGTATTATTTTGGGCCTTAGTCCATCTAACGAACTTGGCTCATATTGCATTATGCAGGGTCATTTGATTCGGGGCCATTTTTCCAGGGCCTTTCCTGGACCTCGGCTCATATTGCGTTTCCCAGGGCGCTGTATACTATTCTGGATGTTGATCGCCACCACATAATCAGACATAAAAAGGAATATTTCTCACTTCCATATAATTCACATCACATCCAGGGAATAGGTTCAACCAGTACAATTGTGCAACATACATCAACTTAGCATCAACGATGCAACATACAACAAAAGTCATCAGCAACACAAGTTCACCAGGACCACACTTCAGTTGAGAGGAAGATAAACCTGGCTGAAATTTATCAAGGCTTGAATCAGACTATGCATGTCATTTGTGCTCTTCTTCAAAGCTTCAAGCGCTTCTGTTTGAGACTTCAATGTTGTCTCCTGTTGTTCATCCTTTAATCTCAGTTCGCTCATCTCGACCTCCTGTTCAACAATCTTCTACCGCAGTTGTGCCCCCCTGCTTCTCACTGTCAAGTCCAGCTCGTATTTTCTGAACCTGATGTGCAATAGTAGCCCTAGTCTTTTTCATGGAGGGCGGGCGAATGCCAGCAACCTCCCGAAAAGTCCTAGATTGGACAACTTCCGCCACTGCTTTAGCAGCAGTCTTTCCTGGTTGGTCGCCTTGAGGTTCGGCGACAATTTGTTCCCTGTGATCCTAAAAAAATAAAATGAAAGGTTTAAAAAAATACTCACACATGTTTCTAGTATTGTTGCAAAGAAGAATGTAAAAGCAGAAAAGTACTTACAATGGCTGCCTGTACTGAAGCGGTGAAGCCATTCTTGCTACAGTGAAAGGACTTGAAATAATCAAGTGGACTTAGCTCTTCTCCTTCAGCAGCATACTTCTGCCTCTAAATATGTTTCGAAAACAGGCATAATTAGAGTGCTAGCATTAAAAAATGGTTAATGAAATGAAATACAGAGAAAAACATGACTTGTCCATCTGCTTACCACAAGATTAGCTTGTACAACGTAGCTTCTAGATCATATGCGCTAATGGTACTTCACATTTCCTCGATTACTTGACCCTCTAAATATGTCCATGAATTTGTTTTTATGTTGATTGAGCAGGATATAATAATAAAATTTATCCTTTGGATCCCATGTTATATAAAAACTTATAACAAAAAATTCATAAATATATTTTAATATACATTATGATTTCCACTACTATCCTACAAAATTTCAAATTATGGTTCACTTCTATCCTACAAAATTTCAAATTAAGATTCAACTTCTATTATGCTATAGGCTAAATCAAATAGTGTAATTTAGAGGGTAAATTGAATCAAATTATTTATATTGACCGGAGTATTTTTGAATATGCCCATACCAGGACTCCAAGTACTCGAAACGATAATTCTTGTCCTGTAGGTGGCCTTGTCGGGATGAGATCCTCCGCACTTTGTGGGTGTTTGTTAACATCGCTGCTAAGTTTATGTGTTCCTAACAACAGCGTCAGAATTAACCGGTGGTAATCCTAACGACTACAAACGAATCCGCAAGTGCACGGATATACCATTGTAGCATTTCTCTATTTCAAAGGTATCAAATCCGTGGAAGGCAAGGTTGGATAACAAGACTGATACTATTGTATTGCATACAAGTCATGAATAGAAGAAGAAACAATCAACTCAAATACAGAGGTAAGGATAAAGATATGATAAAGTGGTAGGTGACACCTGGTTCATCTCTACTAACACTACAGTAGAGAGACATACGAGTTAGCTCTAGATTTTAATATATTTAAACATATAAAGGTCAGCAGATACGAGTTAGCTCTGGCTTCTGATGTAGCGACTGCATTTGATCTCGATCCAGGAAGGAGACCTCGGCGGGGGATCCGCGCGCGGCGGCTGGCGAAATGCTCTAACACGTGGGCTTCACAACTCGGAGACGCTCTGTGGGCTTCACAATTCGGAGATGAGTTGACTAAAGTGATGGTGCCATGTGATGCAATCAGCAGGGGATGCTCTCTTTATTTTTCCACCCCGTCTCCTCGTAGCTTTTACATCATTGTTCATGTTCCATTACTCCAGCACAAGCTTGAAGAACAAGCCGGCCATGAAGAAGACCGTCGTTCTGTACCCCGGCCTCCTCGTCAGCCACTTCGTCCCCATGATGCAGCTCGCCGACGCCCTCCTGAAGGAAGGCTACGCCACCGTGGTCGCCCTCATCGACGTTACCTTGGAAGAAGACGCCGTCTTAGCCGCTGCCGTCGACCGAGCCGCGGCCACCAAGCCGTCGGTCACCATCCACAAGCTCCCTCGAATCCAGAACCCTCCCAGCGTCAACAACGACGTGGATATGCTTCTCGGGTACTTCGAGCTCCTGAGGCTCTACAACAAGCACCTCGGTGAGTTCCTCTGCTCCCTGCCTCCGCAAAGCATCCACGCGGTGCTCGTGGACTCATTTTCCAACGCGGCGCTCGACGTCGCCAAGGAGCTCGGGATCCCGGCCTACAGCTTCTTCACCACAAACGCCTCCAACGTCGCCGTTTCCCTCCAGCTTCCTTGGATCCGTGCTGAGGGCCAGCCAAGCTTCAGGGATCTCGGAGACACCACCCTCAACCTCCACGGCGTCCCACCCATGCCGGCTTCTCACCTCATCTTGGAAATGCTCGAGGACCCCGGGAGTGAGATCTACAAGGCGATGACAAACTCAGACCTCAAGAATCTGGAGGCCGACAGCATACTGGTGAACACGTTCGCATCACTGGAGGCTCGTGCAGTGGGATCTCTCAAGGACGCTCACTTCCTCCGTGGAAGTGGGTTCACGATGCCTCCGGTCTACTGCGTTGGGCCACTTGTCGGGAGTGCCGCTAGCACAGAAGAAAATAAGCACGAGTGCCTCGCCTGGCTCGACGAGCAACCGGACGAAAGCGTTGTGTTCCTCTGCTTTGGAAGCGCAGGGTCAGTCAACCACTCGGAGGAGCAGCTCAAGGAGATCGCGGTCGGCCTCGAGAGATCCGGCCACCGGTTCCTGTGGGTGGTGCGAGCCCCTCTCGGCGACAACCCGGACCTCCACACGCTCCTGCCTGAAGGATTCGTGGAGAGGACCAAAGGGCGGGGCATCGTCGTCAAGAAATGGGCGCCGCAAGTGGACGTGCTCCATCACAAGGCTACAGGTGCGTTCGTGACGCACTGCGGGTGGAACTCCGTGTTGGAGGGGATCACTGCGGGCGTGCCGATGCTCTGCTGGCCGTTGTACGCGGAGCAGAAGATGAACAAGGTGTTCATGGTGGAGGAGGCTGGGATTGGCGTCGAAGTGGTCGGGTGGCAGCAGGAGCTGGTCAAGGCCGAAGAGGTGGAGGCGAAGGTAAGGCTGGTGTTGGAATCCGAGGAAGGGGAGAAGCTCAGGGCACGGGTGACGGCGCACAAGGAGGCCGCAGCCGCGGCCTGGAACAACGGTGGCTCGTCTCGCACGGCGTTTCGTCAGTTCCTGTTGGACGCAGCAGGTAACCTCAAAAAGGATCTGAGACATGCTTGATTAATTGGTTAATCGCTTACCTTGCCTCTGCAATAACACAGCGTGCAAGCAAACTTATGCTTGGCCATTGGTCATATCATGTAATATTGGTTATGTTTAAGTGATCAAAATTTTGCAACATAGACCAACAGCATGTACTCGAATATTTATGCACGCTTGTAATAAATAATAATTCAACTTGTTTTTAAGTCACCGGGGGACGAAGTCCTCCTGAATTTCATTAACCACGGATGCCGGGCAAACCGGTAATGGTTTCGTACAAGCATTGACCGCCGAACGGTCTGATGGGCATATGCCAAAAGAAAGACGTAAAGGAAAGGAAAGAGTACAACACCAAAGGTACATCACACAGCTCACAACCAATACAAAGACAAAGAATGACACAGCCAATTGACACCCATCGATCGTCAATTAACACCTCCACTGAACAACATACTTGCCGATTTTGTCTCAGTCTTTGCACCCTGCACCACCCCTCGTAGCTACGCCGCCCCGCTGCTACCCTCCATCTGAGGCCTAAAAAGCGGGACGGGGACTAAAGGCGGCAGAAGGTATATACCTGAGCATTTTTAGCTCGGCCCGGCCCGCTGGCCCGGCCCGCGCCAGGCCCGCCCACGAACCTTACTGGACGGGCGTGGGCAGAGATCTTGAAGCGCGCGAAACTTTTTTTTGGCCCGAGCCCGGTCCGAAATGCTGTTTTTAGTTATTTTACACTATAAAACGCGCGGGCGGCCCGCCCAAGCCCGGGCCCGGCCCGAAAACTGAGGCCCGACACGTCCCATGGGACGGTCATTGGTAGAATTTTCTCAGCCCGAAAAACCTGGGTTTTTTTCGGCCCGGCCCGAACCTGGCCCGGCCCGTGGAATGCTCAGGTTTAAGAAGGTACACGAACAAAAACTCACCGGAAACGATGACCTCCCTTAGAGTTGATGGAAACACCTCCAAAGCATCCGGGCTCCATGTACTGTCATCCGACGCCATCCAAGGGGAGGAATCCTTGAAGGGGAATGGCGGAAGCGGTGGATAACACCACCCGGCAATTGATTTTCTGTCACCACCAACCAGGAGAGCATCGACGAAGCAGAGACGCCAGTGCAAGGAACTTTTCAAACCACAGCAGCAGCCAACAACCAGTGCCACCCCCATGAAGAGCAAGGAGCGGAGAGATGCACAGAGCCACAAACATAACTCCAACTTCATCGAGTGGTAGGCAACACCGGCATGGAATGAGTGGTCTCTCGTCAACGCCTCTAGGAAGGATAGCGCCACACAAGGGCGTCGTCATTGACGGCAACGGCACAAAGCCGAGCAAGGATTTCTCCTGATGGACACCCACTCCTGATGCACCTCGTGGACGGGGACACCTAAAAGCTGACAACGCCTCCATGGAGGGGAACGACACCTAGGTGCCGCAGTTGTCAGAAACGGCACAACCAGTCGGGCTAGGATTTCTCCTGGCGATCCCGACCACGAGTTGCACTGCCTCTGGAAGAAGACCACATTGTCTTGCTGCACTTTGTTGCACTGCACCCGGTGAACAAGGCGCCATCTCCGTCGGGGCTTCACACTACTCGTTAGCAAGGTGCAACAGAAGGGACGGCCACCATGAACGCACCTCTGCTTCCCTTGACGATGAGCAGATCAATCCGCACGACCACCGTGCAGACCGAGTGGGGAACAGGCGGAGACGATGACTGGCGGCCAGCATCAACAGCAGCACAAGCCGAGCAGCACAACCACGCACCAGCCCAAGGAGCTGGGTGCGTTGCCAACCGCCGTCCGTCAGGAGGCTACACCGGCGGCGCTGAGCCCGAGGGGCCTTGTAACATCCCTGGTGTTTGTTTAAGATAATTACCTTAATTGGTTTGGTTAATCAAGATTAATTAGTCTCTAAGCATGTTTAACATGACTATGATCACTTTTGCACATAAACCCTTGGTCAAAATCCCAAATCATGGTCAAACCCTAAGTGCTCCGTAAAGCTGAAATGGTTTTCTTGCACGTTCTCCAAATTTCACTATACAACTTCAAATTCTTCCAATATAAATGTTCTTTGTTGTTTCCGGGAACACAACTTTTATAATTGGCGGACATTCAAATTTTGAGTGTAAATTGGCCAAAAATCGAGTTGAAGTCACTGTGAACAGTAACTCAGGGCCGAGAAAACCTGCCAGTTCATCACGTTTTTCTCATCAAACTAAACATCAAGACATAGGTCTCCCTTTGGGAAAGTTGTAGTTCTATAACTCCTATACAACTTCTATTTTTGGATATTTTCAAGTTATATTCAAGAAATTTAAGTTTCGCATTTTTGAACTCGGCTAAATGGAATAAAACAGACACCAGTCGCCGACGTCGCCGCGCTCCCGCACTCCCGCGTCGAGCCCGTGTTGCCACGCGTCGCCATCCGCGCCCTCCGGCGTACGGACGCGTCGGCGCCTCCGTGGTGGACCCGCACGCGCTGTGAGGAGTCCGAAGGCCCGTAGGCCAGTACGCCGCGCCCAGGGAAAGCTGGCCGACGGCCCTGCGCCATACGGCGCGACACGCGCCGGTTTCCCCATGCCCTGTGCCGTAGCTGCAAGCCAGCTGGTCCCTCGCGCATGCTGGACATCCTCCTGGTCGCCACCTCTTCGTTTTCCTATTCTCTTTCACAGCGAAACGAACCGAGCCGGCGGTGCTCCTGTCCGCTCCGCCGCTCGCCATAGCAGAGCGCCACCGCCGAGGTCCGCTCTCCACACCTCACCACCGAGCCTCGAGCACACCAGAGCCGCCCCACGGCTCCACTTCACCCTTCCCGGCCACCAGCTCGCCTCCATTGCGAGCTCGCACGCCGGAGCAGAGGCTGAGGCGGCCTCAGATCCGCCGCGCCGCCGTTCTCCATCGCCGGGGCATCCTCCGACCTCCGGACCGCCTCAAATCGAACCCTAGGTGAGCAAGGACCCTTCCCCCACCCTTTCCCGGCCAAGCCCGGCCTTCCCCTCGCCGGAATCCGGCCACCTTCACCGCTGGCTGCGCCGGGGATCTGATTGTAATATGTGTTTTCGTTTTAAGGACCTACATGCAAGAACCAGGGACCCTGCTGTAAAAGGGATTAGTAGGGTTTCGGCTGCAACTTAGAAAATTTATTAAAAATCATAGAAAAATCATAAAAATGCAAATCTAATTTTTTTGGTTTCCTGGTGAAGAACTCTACCTTTTCTAGAAAGGTTGTATATGGTTTTTCTGTGTAGTTTTTGAATTAAAAATTCAAACTCAGTTTGAGGTGTTTTTAGTGTAGTTTAAAATATACACATGATATGGAGCTGAATTTTGGATATATTGCTCTTTACGGCATGCTTAGATTTGTGACAAAAGTTGGCATGAGTTTGATGTGTAGATTTTTAGTTATGAATTATATAAGCTTTATGCTAGTTTAATCTTGGTGCTTTTTATAGCCCTTTTAATAAACTTTTCTTTAAGCACAAGTGCACTCTAGGGCTTTTTCTTGATAAATAGTACCTCTGGTAGAATGGATATGATTTTAGGATGTGCTTTGGTTTATGTTTCATTTAAACTTGGGTAGGAGTTTAAATTCAAAATTTCAAAAATAATTTGAATCTGCACTTATGCCTTGGCCATAGGCTTAGATTTGACATGTATGACTTGTAGGAGAAAGTTGAGCTCAAAAATAGTAGTAAATCTTTTTATAAGATTTAATTAGGTTAAGCTAGGTTGAAATTTGTCTTTTTCTCATAAATTAAAATATAGCTGATATGAAGCTAAATTTTGGCAAGTGAACTTAGTTTAGGTATATGTTGCTGTGTATCAAAAATTATGATCATTGGATGTATATTTAATTTTATATGAATTTTTGGATGAATGGCTAGATAGGAGTTGATTAAATAGGTTTATATTTATTATTTAAGATTAATTAAGGTTTTCATGTTTGTTCCTGTTTTTAATCATTAAAACACATCTTCATACTGTTTGGTGAAGTTAAGTAACTTAATTTGCTTAGATGTGCACACAATCACCATCAAAGTAATGTTTAGTTCATCATCACACCACCCTAATAATTTTTGTGAGAAAATAATAATGTTTAGATGAATATGGTCAACAAGAGTTGGTTTGGTGGTAATTCTCCCACCCTCACCATAACCTAATGCATATGCATGTGAACGTGTAGATTTACCGGACGGGACGTACACGCTCATTCAGGAGGAGGAGGGAGCAGCTAGTGGAGAGGTGAACCAGCTTAGTGTGCAGCAAGACCTGGACCACAGTCCAGAAGAGCCCAAGGCTAGTGCTGAATTAGAAGAAGGCAAGCACCAGAGTGCATATAACCTTTTTGGATAAACTCGTCTCTTTTACTTTTCAGTGTTTATGTTTTGTTTTGTGCATTTAAGTTTCAGGAGTTGTTTTGAAACCTAAATGCATGATCCTTAGGTTCCTAGGCTCTTTTACTAGTATGTTAGGACGCTAGTGCCATGCTTTAAGGACACGGTACAAGTCGAGTAATGTCTCATTGCTCGCGAGATATATGGTTCTTATGTTGGAATCATAAGATATGATTAAATGGACTCGCTCATGTGGTAAGAGCAATGGGATCGGTCTCGACCGAGTAGTATGTGCTGGTTAAGCTTTTGACCATACCAAGCACTTGTCGGGAATGGGACCGGTAAGCCTAGTACCTAATGAACCAGTACGGGAATTTTATCGCTACTACTCTTGAGATGCTTCCCCGGTTTGATCCCGGTAGTGCAAGTGTGATCCTGGACGTGCCGTGTGAGGGCGTTCCAGTAACCTTGTACTCAGGACTGTAGCATCTTTTCCTAATCTGGGGAATGACGGGAACCACCTGGTCAGGGTAGACTCCGCATTTGCTTTTATTTGATTTCTTGGGGTCTACCTTCTTCCGTGTGTTTGGGTTTGCCTTGCAAGGATTTAATTGATCGATCGTCGGTCTCTCGCCGTTACATGAGACTGCTTAACCACTGGCTATCCCACATATTTATGGAACAGTTGGATTAATGTTGTTGCCTGTTTAATATTGTTTGCACAACATGCTTGTTTAGTGCAGGTGCTCACCTAGAATGGTTAACATACTAGAAATGAGCTAAAATTTGGAAATAAGGATCAACTCTTAGTCGCTTTTGGCAAAACAAATCCACCAGCCAAAAAGCCTTGCATGTCTAGTCTTATTTTATTTTTGTCGGGTAAGTCTTGCTGAGTATTAGTATACTCAGTCTTGCTTAATTTTGTGGTTTTCAGGTAAACCCATCTGGCCTGGCTCTATTCCAGATGGTTGGGAACTTGAGTGGGAGCAGGGTGACGAGGAGTGATACTCTATGGATGGCCTCTCATGTGTATCCCGCGTTTAGTTTTATTTCCGTTGTTTGAACTCTGCATCACCCTTTACTCTTATGTATGAAAACCTGGTTTGTAATAATGTAACTTTGTGAACTTTTGTGTAATGTTGAACTTGTACTCTGGTCCCGCCTTCTTGTGGGCTTTGCGCATATCAGCGATCCTGTTGTAGGTGATTTACCGGGCATGGCCCGGCAGAGGCGACAAAATACTTATTTATTATTGCTTAATGGCCACGTGGACTGGCTTAGGCGATAATACGGAATTATTTTAGGCGGTTCTGTCACAGGCCTTACGTCAGGGAGCCGCCTGCAGCCACCGCCGCCGAGGGGGGCAGACTAGCACCATGGAAGGGCAGATCCGACGTGCGGCGGTCAGGCGGGACCTCACCGACGACGGGACGGGCAGCCGCCCGCGCGCGTTGTAGCCATGGAGCAAGGAAGGAAGCGGAGTGGGTGGGGAAGGGCGAGGGGGCCGCGTACAAGTAGCACCCACCGACGCGCACCACGTCAGGTGCCGCCGCACCACAGGGGAGACTGTGGAGGCACGAATCGGTGAAGAAAGGCCCGTCGTCGCCTGTCCTCGCGGGGCCCCCCAGTTTTTTTCCGGGGGGGGCCTGCTCTTGGCGACGGCGAGGGGGAGAGGACGTCGGAGGGGGGTTGGAGCGGCGGCGGAGGTCGGGGTCTGCCCGAGTCGCCTCCTGGGAGACGACCCCGACGGATACGGCAGCTAATCCGCTAGTTCTAAATGGAAAAAAAACCAATAGCAATGCACCTTGCAATTCAACTTTATTAAACGCCTTGCAATGCACAATAGCACACCGCTCTGTGTATGGTACTCCATCCATTTAAAATTGTAAGCCGTTTTGATTTTTTTAGATTCATACACATTACTCCCTCCGTTACATTATACGTAGTTTGACTTTTTCAATCCCAAATTTGATCACTCATCTTCGTAAAAAATTAATACAAACATAATCAGATTTACATTATTCTTGAAGAACTTTCATTAATAAAGCTAGCCCAACAAACTTGAGGACAAAAAAGACAAGCGAACTATAATTTTGAAAAGAAGTGAGTCTTATATATCTACTAGAGATATAGTATATATAAATGCATAGTAAGAAGTAAGAACTATGCACATGAAAAAGTTAAAACAATCTATAACTTGTAATGGATGGAGTGTATGATATTGTTAGTCTGGGCAAAAATAAATGTGTGGTAGAATAATGTATAATACTATTATAGAAAACGTAATTAACCGCGATAAAGCAAATGGAGGTAAGAAGACAAGACTTGGTAAAGTCAGGCACAAATTTTTCAATAACAGCTTCAAAAGAATCTAGCTGATTGACACTCTCGTATACAAAAATTTAGCAATTGACAATGGAAGTGATCCTAAACAATTTGCTAGCTTTGACCCTCTGGTAAGTGCTTTTAATTTATCAAATGCTCTTATCCTTCTTACAGGAGCATCTCCAAGAGTTCTCTAAATACTTACATCCTCCTAATCTTTTAGAATTCAGAAAAAAAAACACTCTCACCGACAACTTCTAATTCATCCTCTTAATCTTTTAGAACTTGGAAAAAGTCACTTTGTTCCGCGTAAAGTTTACGCGCTTTTGAGTTGTGCATATCTAAAGGTGGAAGGGTGTGAAAAGTATAAATAGTAGAAAAAAGTTTCATGATGCAAATGTATGACAGAAAGAATATGTAAAAGTGGTTAGAATAATTTGAAAATAATATATGATTTCTGAATTCTGATGTTAAATTGGCTTTTATATTTTAGGAGTGGATTGTTAGAACTTTTGAAGATGACCTAATTAAGCCATCATTAGAGATGCTCGAGCATCTCCCAGAGTAGCCAATCTTTTCCTTCTAAAAATATGATGTTTTATAATTTTTCAAAAATATTGAAAGAAACAAAAAATCATCTTCAAGAACTTTTAATAATCCACTCTCAAAATATAGATGACAATTTACATTAGGAGCCTTATAATGTTTCTAAATTGTTCTAACCACTTTTATATATTCTTTCTCTCATGTACATTTGATTCAAAAATTCTTTTCTATTCTTTATTCTTTCTGCACCCTTTCACCTTTAGATTAGAAACGACAAAGAAGCACGTAACAACAGGGTGGTTTTTCCCGGATCATAAAAGATTAGGAGGATGGATTAGAAATTTCTCATCTTGCTAAAACCTAAAGATTAGGTAGAGACGCTGGCCATTTACTCTTTTCTTGAAGTGATGCTGGGCGCCACGTGCGTGAGGGACGAGAAGAGACGAAGAGTGTAAAGACCGTGTAGTCACATGCAGGCACCTGCCAGCCACCGTGTGTGTTTTCATTTTTTTCTTTTCATTTTTTTCTCCCGTTCAATCGTCTTTTATAACTCAAGTACTCCCTACATATCGAAATATTTGTCGCTATTAACTTTTTTCACAACTTCGACCATTCGTCTTATTCAAAAAATTATGCAAGTACCATTTACTTTGCTTACTACATACATTATTATTGTATGTATTTAAAGCTTGACTTATCCTTTTACACATTTGTGATAATTTTTTGAATAAGACGAATGGTCACAGTTGCAAGAAAAAGTCAACAGCGACAAGTATTTCGATACGGAGGGAGTAGATATCACTCGAGTATATTTTACGTGTGCACATGTTGTGGGCAAACCTTTATCCATATAAGTTGGTGTATTATGAAAGTGCGCTTCATAATAGACATGATGAGGAACAAGTTATACATATTTTTTTCATACAAGTTATAACTCTCGATAAATAGAAAATTTAAAGTTGTCATTTGGAATTTGTATGTAGAAATTATGTGTATAAATTATCCTTTATACTAGATAATTATCTCATACTGTTATATGTGTAAATTAATTATCACATAAGTTGATGTTCGAAAAAATTACGTGTATAGGTCACACTTCAAAAAATTGTGCATACAAGTTGTACGTATAAATTTTACACACCATCAATCTTACTAGAGAAGGGAACGCGGCCTTGCCGCGCGAGGCCAGTGTTCTTCATTGATTCGGCAGCATTTTCTTTCTGACAGTGCGGAATATGGAGCGGTGGTTGTAAAGTTTGAAGTTGTTTGATTATGTTTGGGTGTTTTGTTAATTTGTGGGAAGTTGAAGGTTTTTTTAAAAGTATAGGCTCTACGGGTGGGTTGTATCGAAGTTTGAGGTATTTTTTTTGGAAAATTATGGGCTGGAAATTCTTTTTTTTTCCAAAAGTTTAGAGGCCCAACGAAAAAATTCATAGACACTGGGGCTTTTGGGTGGCTTGTTACGAAATTCGAGGTCCTTTTTGGGAAATCATGAAATGCAAACATATTTTCTGAAAATTTAGGGGTTTATATGTAAAATCATGGACTGCAAACATATTTTCCTTTAAAGTTTAGGGGTTGATATGTAAAAATCTGTGGACCGCAGTCATGATTTTTGATAAGTGGAAGGGTTTTTTTTGTAAAATGAATGTTGCTCGGCCATTCTGGGCTGTCCGTGCGGTCGATCCGACGGTCGGGAGGGGCCAACGATTATGTTTGGGTGTTCAGTTAATTTGTGGGAAATTGAAGATTTTTTAAAAAGTCTAGGGTCTACGGGTGGGTTGCGTTGAAGTTTGAGATCTTTTTTTAAAATTATGGGCTGCAAATTTTTCTTTTCAAATATTTACGGGCTCATACGTAAAAATTCATAGACAGTGGGGTTTTCGGGTGGATTATTACGAAGTTCGAGGTGTTATTTAGAAAATTATGAATTGCAAACATATTTCTCGAAAGCTTAGGGGTTCATATGTAAAAATCTTTGGACCTCGGGCATGATTTTTGCTAAATGGAAGGGTTTTTCTGCAAAATGACCGTTGCTTGACTACCGTCCGTGCGCCAGATCCGACGGCCGAGAATTGCTGGCGACGTGGCTAGCTTCGTTGGCCTTCTTATTAGCTAAGAATACTAATGAAGAGGTGCTTAAAAGTTATCATATAGAAAGGGTCTGTCTATAGGACACCCGTGTGATTTGAGCCTTCCGGTCACATGTGTGATTAGATGCATCAAATCACACAAATTTGTACAGAAAAAAATTCGTGTGATTCTATAGGTGCCATCACACATATTTGCAAAAAGGTCAAATCTAACAGATTTTAGTAAAGCTATCACACAAATTTCACAGAAGGCAAATTTGTGTGATTTTGTCCATGCCATCACACAGATTAAATGAGAAGCAAATCAAATAGAAATACAACAGAAGCCAAATCTGTCTGATTTCCCCATGACACAAATTTACACAAACTTACATGATAATTTACATATGATGGATGAATAATTTACAGCAATCAAAATGGAGTAATAAAAGCAAGTGATAAGTGTACCAATTGGCTAAAATAATCAGAATGAACATATAAATTGAAAATTGGGTTCAGAAAGTGTGATAAGCCTGTATGTGGGTGTGTGCTAAGGTTGGGAGCTTTTTCTAAACTTTTTGTACATTCGGTTTTTTTCTCTTAATGATGAAATGACATGTAGTTCTTCTGCATCGTTCAAGAGGGAAAAAGAGATGATAGAGTCCTATTATGCAATAGCAATATATCTACAGAAGTCATCTAATTTTAGCTATCTTATGAAACCAGTGGCCATTACAGTTATAAGTTTCTATCTCTTGTCCTGATCACTCACACCCATATCCATGAAGCAGCTAGCCAACAAATCCTTTGATTCACTGAACACTGCAGACCCTACAAGAAGATAGTTGTGCTAATGCCTTAATTTCAGAAGATAAGAAGTCGACTACTATAACTCCTAGGGGTGCAGTTGCAAGAGAGAAAAATGAGCAAATGCAAGTGGAAATTTAAAAAATATATGAAACATGAATTTACTCGTGATTCCCATAAAAAATACCCATTCTTGATAGAGATGGCTGGAAGCTCTGGATCAATAGGTGGATTTGGCAGAAGCAATCTCTCTTCAGCCAACAGGAGATCTTCCAGGCGCTTCAATGATACATTGCAATTAACCACCTGTTGAATTTACATGAAAAAAATCAATGGTAAGACAACTGTGAGTACCAAACTTAACAACACAGTACATCAAACCATCATTGATATGAATCAAAATTCGAGTCAACTATTTAGTTCGATAAATTTTCTAAGCCAGAACAATTTAGCTAGGTAATTTTCAAAGCCATATGAACACAAAACAAGGAGGAAATGAATGACCAACAATCTAAAAATATATTACATTACATTCAGAAATTAGGATGCTTTGCAATTTCCATGTAGCTTCACAAATAACTTATTAAAAGGGGGAACATGAAAATATATTACATTACATCAGATTCGGCAACATGAAAACTGGGAACCTTAAGACTGCAAATAAAGAACTAACTAGTCATTGGTACAATGAAGAAACTCACATGCAACTTAAATCAGAAATCAACATATGCTGAAGATGAGCTACCTGGATGCTGAACAAAACTTTTATTGGAATATAGGCCTTCCAGGAAGCCCTTGAGCAAAGCCTACAGCCGAGAACCAAAGAAGTGATGAGGTTAATGTACATCAAGCTAAGCTGCAGGAACTATGGTGCATCACACAGAGATGTCAACTAGCTTATAATAGCTGAGCAGAGTGCATTGAAAAGAAACTTAACAAAATATTCATAATACACCTATAATATATCTAATGACAGTATAAAATAGGGAATTGATAGTGACATTATCATTGTAAATTCAATTAATTGTCACGGTCAACAAATAGAAATGTACAAATATAGCATATTTATTATATCATCAGATATGTGATATAGTCAGCAAAAGATATTTGTTTTGGGTTTCTTACTGAAAAGGCATCAGGAGAAAGGAAACACAAAGAAACCGAGAATTCAATGGCAGCAATTGGAGGAAATCAAGTAAAATACCTGCGAAATCGGAAATCACGTCACCTAGGCTAAGGCACCAAGCTCGAAATGAGGAACAAGAAAAAGAGCCAATGCGGAAGCATCGAGGCTGCGACAAGTAATATCAGGCGTGACTCAAAAAAATGAAACATATGCTTTTGACAAGTAGGACCTACATGCAAAAGAAACAAATAGAAATAAAAAGCCAGACACAAGCAGGTGGACGAGATCATAGCAGGAACAGATCGACAGACCACAAATCGAGTGAGAGATCCTTCAAATCACACGGGTGAAGTATAGCTTTTCATTAAGAAAAAATGTGCAAACTTAATGCTGACTATATTTACATGAACATAATACGCAAATGACAGTACAATTGAAATTGTAAGATCCTACATAAGGTACTGTCAGACCCACAAGAAAAAATTGCATATATCCCAAAGGGGCAAATAACGAAAACTAAATAGAAAATTTCAAAAAAATTGTATGGTCTCCAAAGGTATAAATATTATTTGGATTAATGAAACCCCTCCAAATGCAGAATAGTCAGGTGGCAAATTTATAAAATGTCAACCAGAAAGGAGGATCTAGTGAGAAATAAGAACCATGCATTGTTGAGATCTAGATGGTACACATGAACCAGCCGACAAAATACTACAAGCAATTTAAAGCAAGCGTCGATCCAAATGGATGAAAGGTCAATACAAGCAAATTAGAAATAAAATGAAAAGGTTGATAGTTTAAATAAAATGGAAAGGTCAAATTTATATACTAATAGTAAAAATGACATGAACATACTTAAGAAATGACAGTACACTATGAACTGTCAGACCAAATCTGCAGAATAAAGAGTAATTTAGAAGAAATACAAAGGATTATTAATTACAGAGAGTAAACTAGGCATTAGTTTTGTAGGAAAAAGAATACAATTTACTAAATCATATTCAGACTGGAAAGTAATGGTTGCACACGACCAGCAGTGAAGGACGATGCCCAAAATAACTCACCCATAAAAACAGTACCCCCCCCCACACACACACACTAAGAGCGGGAGTATCCATGTCAACCAGCCAAGAAAATCGCTAGTAGGAATGTAAAAAGATTGAGCAAATTTTCTGAGAGTAAATGAACTTCATGAGTGATGACCAGCCAAGAGCTTTGCGAAGGATTTGTACATATTCACATATATATAGAGGCAAGGGCTAGATTTAAACTTACGGTAAAGTGGAACATGCTCCTAAAACATATTGGGTGTAACCTTCAAGCAAAAGTGGTGATGAGCAAGGCCTTCACAATTCGGATGTCCCAATTCAAATTTAGTAAGAAAATGACCTCTAAAATGAAGCTACCACTGATCTATCTCTTTGTTTTGTGATATCCCTGAAAAAGATGGGCAAATCAGAAAGCCCCTAGAGATGGTGTAGATTATCCACAATAATAGCACATCAGAATTAATGAATCAGGCAAGCCTCCAGCACCGAAATCCTAGAAGGACCTGAACGACCATATCAGATAAGACCAAAGAAAGGATAATATTAACACTGAGAGCGAAATAGAGCAATCCTAACCGAAGCTAAAACAACTTAATCACACAATGAATGGATCAACTAGAAAAATCCTAGAGTTGAGTTGGATTGACCACAATAATAGCAGATCAGAAAATCGATGAATCAGGGAGTCGGCAGCCCCCAAATGCTGGATCGGCCTGAATGACCAGATCACATATGACCAAATGAAGGGATGTTGAGACCATGTACTGGCCTATAGCCCTCCATGGAAAACATACACAATGCTGAAAATTCTTTAGTTTAGGAAGTACAACTAGGACTAGTAGAGCAAAAATGTTTTTTTATTGAAACTTGAGCAAAAGTGAAATTAGGCCAATTGATCTCAATGCCAAATAACACCCCCACGATCACAATTATTAGATTGCCCTAATTATTTGTTTCTTCCTGATTACATGAGTGATGAATATTGAAAATGACAACAACACATCATACAAATGACAGTGCAAATTAGGCTGTCGAAATGAGCAGTATGCACTGTAAAAACTTAGAAAATGTGTACCTCATAAGTACCTTGGGGAAAAAATAATGATCTCAAACTTATAATCAGACTCCCAATATATATTATTGTTTAATCACCCATCTCAACAGTTACACAAACATTAACACTGAACAGGCTGCACTGAACCACTAAAGTATAATAACTAATCCCTTTTGACCTGAATCCAAAACTCAACACCATTAAGTAGCTGCAAAATTGAATTGAACAATTTGCATATGGTTCAAAGTAGAATCTAACAAGGAAAATTATAGGCAATAGGGTTAACCAATTAACCTAAATAACAAGTAGTTATATTCAGTAATAGATCTCATCGAACTCTAATCAAAAGGATCTCTTATGAGCACAAACATAACTAAAAAAACAGATCGAAGACTCCCCTAGTGTTGTGCGCGCATCACTACTGAGGCCGTGCCCAGCCTGCCTCGAAGCCGTCCCACAGCCGTGCGCCCCTGGCCGCTCAGCCGCGCCTCTACCCTCGCGGTCTCTCGCGTCTGCTGCAGCGCCACTCCGATGCTAGCGCCACAGCCCGCTCAGCTTGATTTGAAGCACGAGTAAAGAAATCATGGCAGGATTTACCATATATTATAAAAAAGAAAAATAGAAATGTCATGTACTATAACAAATTGATCCTTATTTTCAAAGCCTAACAAGCGCCAAACCAAACTGCTCTTTGACACAGCCAAAGAGGACACTCTAAACTGCCATATAATGTAAAGACAAAATATGGATATAGGGGGAGTTGTCAGTACCAGATGTATAAGTACTGAAAATAGTAAAAAGAAGAAGAAGGATAAAAATAGTATGTATTTTATATAGCAATCAAGAAAAAGATGGCTCGTTAATATGCAAGTCCACAGAAGTTGGAGAGATTAAAATCATGCCGAGACAATATGATAGACCCTTATATAGTCTACCTACGAATCAAGATGCCATATGAACTAGAATGACCCCCTTATTATGCATACATTACTGTCATTTCCATTTACCATAGAAATCAAAAATTCTACAAAATGAGCGAATAGATTAGTTTTTGTTATGCAGAGGTCACATAGTTTAGTTACATCCCTCAAGATGATGCAATGACTTGCATACAAGACAATTTCTAATCGCCAACCTGAGAGCTTACCCCATCACAATCATTTCCATTTGCCATAAACAGTAGTGACTGATAGGGTATGCTTGTTGTAACAAAATATAAGATGGACAGAGCAAAAAAGTTGAAATCAGTACCATAATCAAATCAAAAGGAGCAAAATGTTGATCGAAGCTATGATACTTTCCTAATTTATCAGGTTGACAAAAACTACTTTGCTAACACCCCTACTGAAATCACTATGTCATTACTAGACAACTAAAGAAAAACACACGATACAGATATACAAACTTCTAAATTTACGATAAAGTGAGATGCAATTTACAGTAACAACATCACTGAAAAATCAGTGCACTGCAACTGTAAAATTGGAATCATATCTAGCTACTGAGAAATTTTCAGCAAATCATGTGACAATTCAAAATCTAAAACAATATTTATGAACAACATCACTAGTAAGGTCCATCATACAGACCAATATAGATTCAAATTACAAATCACATGAAATTAATTTACAAATTACATCATATACCTCTGTTAACTTCGGAACAATCTTCGGAAGACACTGAGATAGTTGCTGAGGAGCACAATATACCTTGGCACCAAGAAGTTGAACACTGCTATGCTTAGTACGTCAGGCTTTATCTTCTAGACCCTGGAAAATGTGTTAATGTCATTCTTTGAAATATATGCTTTAAGAGATCAGGTACATAGATTCTCTGTATGCAGTTTCAGAAAATGAATGTGACTAGTATCATATTCTGTCAAAAGTATCTGAATATCTATTTCATCTCCTTTTAACGAACTAATATAAAAGCAATTCTGGAAACATTGGGTAACAAATAGAAATGAAGTTCTGCTCTCGCTAATGGAAACAACTAGTAGTTTCCTAATGCCAATGGCATAAATATTCAGCAGATGATTTAGTAAGTTCCATATCAATATAACAAGATGAACTAACCAGCTGGACGGTTGTACCCAATAGAACATTTGGATCAAATTAAGGTTACAGTTTGATAGCATCAAACGAAATATATCGATACCTTAAGAAGTGAAGGAAGAACGAGCTTAGCTGAGACATCATCGCTCGAGCAGCACACTCAGCAGCTTCACACACTGCCAGGACTTGATCAGAGAAAGACACAAGTAGAAAGGGTAGCTTTTGAATGACATACCTACAAGACAGAAAACATAATGAATCACTTTGAACCAGAACTACATTTTGAAGCGAAGATGTACATCACTTACGGGCTCAAATAGTCTGCCGAGCTTCTCACAGAGGCACTCAAATCCAAGTAAAGCTCCTTCACAAGATTTTGCAGACATTTTGCACATAAATGGAAAATTCAGTACTACAATGTTCAGCGATCGCGTATTCGAGAAAAATACAATGTTCAGCGATCAGAAAATTCCCAATACATTGAATACTTTATCAAATAAACGGTGAGAACATAAGATGAAAATGGCATGAAAAGGAAATGTAAGAAATAACAACAGTCTCAAGTTGCAAAACTACATTAGTTAGGTACTATGTCTCCATAAAAGGGAAAAAGAACTACCCAAAACCTCTAAAGTCCTGATGCCTAGAGAATAACAAGACATGAAAATAGCACATATCAATGCACAGACTGGTCCAGAAAAACAGAGCAATAACACTATCACCCTCCCGCAACAACACCCTCATTCATATAGCACTACCATGTCATCAATTTCACATAAACATGAGTAATAAAAACAACTTCCTAATATCCAGGACCGAAAACCACCATTTGATTAGGAAATATCTCCTAATCTTATTGGAACTATCATATTCCTACTGTTCATAAACAACTGCCTAGTCTCTGCAACCATTCAACTTTCAAAAAGGCGCAAAAATCTAAAACAATAAGAAATGAGTAGTAAACTTTCATAATTTGTTGTCTAATTAAAATGCTAAAACATCCCAAGAAAAAAACTATTGAATCGTCAGCACACAACATAACCCAATCATCACAAAGTCAGTGTGAAAAATTAGATCAGAGATCCTCAAATTCCACTAAATCAAAGCAGCCTACAGATTATTAGATTACAACTACCAGGAGTCAAAATACTGAAGCCAAAACTTGGTATGTTGCTCAATGGACAACCTAATGAAGGTGCGAAATCAAGGGCGAAATTAACGAAATGAACTCTAATAGGGGCATCTAGGGATCCAATGCAATCAACTAACTGAGCAAATCAGACGATGCAGGATGAGGAACGGGAGAACAAACATCTCACAAGCAACATAAATCACAGATGAAATTGGTGCGGTGGGGATTCTAATAGGGACATCTAGGGATCTAGCACAAACCAACTCACAGAGCAAAATCCGACAACGCATCGTGAGGAACAAGAGAAGAACAACTCACATAGCAAAAATGATGCGGGGGAAGATGAGGGGAACTCACCGCGATGCCGGAAACCTAGGACCGCCTCGCGACGGCGGAACCCTAGGATGCGGGGGAGGATGAGGGGAACTCACCGCGGCGAGACGGAAACCTAGGATCGCCTCGCGACGGCGGAACCCTAGGATCGCCTCGCCTGACGACGGCGAGCTTGAAGCCTACCCAAAACGAAATGAGGAGAAATGGAATCGACGAGGAAGGGGAGAGATACCGGCACGACGTCTGACAGATGGGGCACACAAGTCAGCTACACAACACAGACAAATAGCTGGGCGGTTGGTACGAGATCATCTAGCCGCAGATGACAGATCCAACGAAGCAAAATTTCGTGTGAGCAGATGGCACAAATTGCATGGGTGACGTTTAGCTTTTCCTTATAGAAATTTATAGTTCGAGTTACGTGGATTAGTTTCAAAAAGAAGAAGTTGCTTATAACATAAGGGCAATCAATTTAAATGCAAAATTCTCTTAGTTGCTTACCAAGAGGTCAATCAATTTTAAATCTGACTAATGTTTTACAAATAGTACTAACATCTAACATTTATGGTGCAAAATAAAAATCGTAGATTTAATAATTTTTTATACTACATCTATTGAGAGACTTAAATGTTAGTATTTTTGTAAACTTGGTGAAACTTTAAAATATTTGACTCTCGCTGTCGCTGCTCGACGAGAGTTGCTTTTTTTTTAGGAGTGAGTGTCCCAGCTCCGACTCCGACCATCATTACACTATTCATACGTCACTGTAGTGCGTGCTCTCATTGGTCCATCAACGGACGGTTCACATCGGAGTCACCGCTACAGTGATTCTGACTTGACTAAGTTCAGTTTCAATGGAGTTTCATTGAGAGTTTCACTGCATTAAATATGCTGACATGGCGAAGAGAGAGAATGTGAGAGTTTCATGGGATGTGAGGAGAGTTTCATCACCATGAAACTCCACTGGCACAGTTACTTAGTTTTTAGTCTAGGTAATTGTGTCTATGAAACTTGCACTGAGACTAGCCTAAGTCAGAGAATCCATGGCGAAGTCGGAGGAGCATTTTCAGGACAAGTCGCCCTTTTTTGACCTGCATGGAGGAGCTAGAAAAAGTGGCTCCGCAGCTCCGACTCCGGCTCCGGGCGCGGAGCACTTGTGCAGGAGTCCTCCTAATTTCGTCATCGCACACGAAACAGCCGCGACCAGCCTTACTCTGAGTTTCTGACCGCTGACTTGGGTTACTATTCCGTAGACGAGTGATCAAGCAAAAGCCAAAGAGTATACGCTGGCCATCCTTCCTTCGAAAGCTCCAGGAAACATAGGAAGCTAGTGCGAGCCGGCCTGCTCGCTTGCTGGTGGCTGGTGCTGGTTTGTTCTGAGAGAAAAGTACTGCTGACTGGTTGCTGCTGGCTGATTTTTTCTGAGAGAAAAGTACTGCTGGCCGGTGACTGATAAGCCAGACGAAAAGCATCTCCCTCCTTTCTGAAAGGATATGATGCCAGCAGCTAACGGTTCTCTTTTATCAATTCGTCGGGGCCACCCTGTTCCCAGTCCAGTGCACAGCTGCAGCCTGCAGCAGGTCCAGACGGCTGGAATTGAGGCTCAGCGGCAATCCATGGCGAAGAAGACGTTCGTGCTCTACCCGTCGCTGGGCGTGGGCCACCTGATCCCCATGGTGGAGCTGGCCAAGCACTTCCTCCGCCACGGCATCGGCGCGCTCATCGCCGTCGTCGACCCGCCCGACACCGACGCCGTGTCGGCCGCCGCGGTGGCGCGCCTCGCGGCGGTCAACCCCGCCATCACGTTCCGCCTCCTGCCGGCGCCGGCCAGCCCCGACGCCGGCGCGCACCCGGTGAAGCGCAGCCTCGACACGCTCCGCCTCGCGAACCCCGCGCTGCGGGAGCTCCTCCGCTCGCTGCCCGCCGTCGACGCGCTCCTGCTCGACATGTTCTGCGTCCACGCGCTCGACGTCGCGGCGGAGCTCGGCGTCCCCGCATACTTCTTCTTCGCGTCCGCGGCGGGGGACCTCGCCATCTTCCTCAACCTGCCGTACCTCTACCCAACCCTCCCGTCGTTCAGGGACATGGGCAAGACGCTGGTGCGCTGCCCCGGCATGCCGCCGATTCAAGCCCTGGACATGGTGATAACGATGCAGGACAAGGAGAGCGACCCGACCAAGGTCCGTCTGTACCAGTTCAAGCGCATCCCGGAGGGGAGGGGCGTGCTGGTCAACAGCTTCGATTGGCTGGAGCCCAGGGCCCTGAAGGCGCTCGAGGACGGCGTCTGCGTGCCCGGCCGGCCGACGCCGAGAGTCTACTGCATCGGCCCGCTGGTCAACGACGGGAACAAGGGGGAGAACGTCGAGATGCACGAGTGCCTCGCGTGGCTGGACACGCAGCCGGAGCGGAGCGTCGTGTTCCTCTGCTTCGGCAGCAAGGGCGCCTTCTCGGCCGCGCAGCTACAGGAGATCGCCTGCGGATTGGAGAGCTCCGGTCACCGGTTCTTGTGGGCTGTGAGGAGCCCCCCGGAAGAGCACGGCCAGTTTCCCGAACCGGACTTGGAGCGGCTGCTCCCAGTGGGGTTCTTGGAGAGGACGAGGGACAGAGGGATGGTGGTGAAGAACTGGGTTCCGCAGGCGGAGGTGGTGCGGCACGAGGCGGTCGGCGCGTTCGTGACGCACTGCGGATGGAACTCTGCTCTCGAGGCCATCATGTCTGGGTTGCCGATGATATGCTGGCCGCTGTACGCGGAGCAGGGGATGAACAAGGTGTTCATGGTGGAGGAGATGAAGATCGCGGTGGAGTTGCAGGGGTACGAGGAGCTTGTCAAGGCGGAGGAGGTGGAAGCGAAGGTGAGGCTGGTGATGGAGACTGAGGAAGGGGAGATTCTTCGGGAGAGGCTCGCAATGGCTAGGGAGAAGGCGTTGGAGGCTACCAAGGAAGGGGGTTCTTCTGAAGTGGCATTCGCCGAGTTCTTGAGAGATTTGGAGAGCAGCAATGAAAATGGAGAATGCCATTGATCAAAGCACTTCTATACTTAAGGATTTAAGTATCACCGGTTTTGTCATCGACATAAACAAATCAAATGTTGCGTCTTTAGTATTTCAGTAGAAATTGGACCAGTTAGTGGGCAGAGTCGTCAAGCAGAGAGCCACTGGTGTGCTAAATGCAGGATCTCAATGTGATTGTCAACTGTTAATTTTCCAAATCAAATCCCCGATTATTGTACTTATCGTAGCTTATAGCATAATGTGATTTGGGCTAGAATATGCTGCTGAGGAAAGTTTGCAGTTTTACATTAGCCACAGCTTGGAAGGGGCAGTCCAATAGATAAATTAGTGTCAACTCTTACTTCAATGTTCTGAATCGATTCTGTTAATTCATATGGTACAACAATTTTTTATTCATGTAGAACATGCTGTGAGGAAACTTTGAAGTTTTCATCATCCTCAGTTTGTAACCACAGGTACTACACATCATTCCTGAATGCAATGCTTAAGCTTAAGCAGGCTGTCAAACTCTCACAAATCCAAGCCATGCTGTCTCATTGAAAGAGTTCAGACTTTGGAGTGGGCACTGACACTAACCTTAGAACATGTCAGCTTTCAGGATCAACCATGATCCTCACCTTCTGCGTTTGATCACTTGCCTAGCTTCAAATCGTTCAAGAACTCTTCAAATGCCACCCACGAGGACCCGCCTTCCACCAGCGCCTCTGCCGCCTTCTCCTTCGCCAACGCCAGCCTCTCCCTGAGCTTCTCCCCTTCCTCGGATTCCATCACCAGCCTCACCTTCTTCTCCACCTCCACAGCCGTCACCATCTCCCCATCGTACCCGTCCACCACTACCCCGACCTTCATCTCGTCCACCACGAACACCTTGTTCAGCCTCTGCTCCGCGTACTGCGGCCAGCACAGCATCGGCACCCCGGTCGACGTCGACTCCAGCACCGAGTTCCACCCGCAGTGCGTCACGAAGGCGCCGGTGGCCGCGTGCTGCAGCACCTCCACCTGCGGCGCCCACATCTTCACCACCATCCCCTTGCCCTTCGTGCGCTCCAGAAACCCCTCCGGGAGCAGCGCGTCCAAGTCCGGCTCCGGGCGCGAGAGGAAGAACTTGCTCGGGTCATCGGGCGGGCTCCGCACCACCCACAGGAAGCGATGCCCGGAGTTCTCCAGCCCGCGAGCGATCTCCTTCAGCTGCGCCGCCGAGACGGCGCCCAAGCTGCCGAAGCAGAGGAACACCACGCTGCGCTCCGGCTGCGTGTCCAGCCACGCCAGGCACGCGTGCCGCTCCCCTTCCGCCGCCGCGCCCTGGCCCTTGACGATCAGCGGCCCGATGGGGTACACCGGCGGAGTGGGGCGGCCGGGGATGCAGGCGCCGTCTCTGAGCGCGCGTACGACCCGCGCCTCCAGCCACTCGTAGGTGTTGATCAGCAAGCCCCGAGCCTCGGGTATGCGGCCGTAGTGGTGGAGCCGCACTGCGCAGGTCCGATCCGCGCGGTCGAGAACCGTGTGCGGCATGTCCGACGCCGGGATCGGCGGGACGCCGGGGAAGCGAAGGAGCGCCTTGCCCATGTCCTTGAAGCTAGCGCCGCCGTCCGTCGCGGCGAAGTAGTGGGGGAGGTGGAGGAACGCGGCGAGGTCGCCGGCGCAGGAGGTGTAGTAGAGGTATGCGGGGATGCCGGCGGATGCGGCCGCGTCTAGCGCGTCAACGCAGAAGAGATCGAGCACGAGCGCGGCGACGGAGGGGAGGGAGCGGAGGAAGGCGGCGAGGGCGGGCACGGTGAGGCGGAGCGCGTCGAGCATCTGGAGGAAGGGCTCCGGGTCCGGGACGGGGTAGTCCGGAGGCGGGAGGTGGTGGAAGGATACGGCGGGGTTGGCGGCGGTGAGCGCCTCGATGGCGCAAGCGGAGGAGGCAAAGAAGTCGGCAGTGGAGGCCGGCGGGGTCGGGACGGTGATGACAACGGTGAGGCCGCGGCTGAGGAGCCGCTTGGCGAGCTCCACCATCGGGATCAGGTGGCCCACGCCGTGGCAGGCGTGCAGCACCATGGTCGGGGAGGGATTGGGGTTGGGCTCCATCGGTGCCGGCGATTTGGACGAGACGATGAGATGAATTCTCCTCTTTGCGATGATGCTCAAGTAGTCACTCGCTAGTGGGGATTTTTTATTTTATTTTTTAAGTGATGAGAACTGTGTTTCTTCGAATTTTTTTATATTTAATTTTCTTCGATTTTACGAAAATAAATAGTCGGATTCAACATTGGCAGAAATAGCCACGAACCGCCGGCGGTAGGAACCTACCGCCGGCTCAAACGGCGGTAAGAAGTTGCCGCCGTTTGAACTGGCGGTAGGATTGCAACAGTGGCGGCAGGGCCGGTTTGGGTGGCGGCAGGCTGGCTGGCAGCTACCGCCAGTTGAATTGGCGGTTTCTTTAAGCCTACCGCCGATTCAACTGGCGGTAGGCGTTGTTTTCGGTTTTTTCCTTTTTTGTTTTTGGTTTTTTGGTTTTTGTTTTTTCTCAATACTATAAATACGAAATAACATGCAACTGAATACGAAAATACATAAAATAATTAGAACAACTAAAGTAATGTACACGACAAGTGTCCAAATATAAATCTAAATATGACCGCGTTTCGTCGGTCGTGGGGAGCCCTGGTGCTCCTTCCTCCTCGCCGCTGCCGCCGCCCTCTGTGCAGCCCTCGTGTGGTGGATCGGGTACGTGAGAGGGTCGCGTGGATGGCGATCGCGTCCTCCGACCGCCGGCTCGGGGGGCGGTGTCGCTAAGGGAGCACCTGAGCCCGACGAGACAGCCCCGCCTCCGGTCGCTGCCTGTGGAGTCGCCGAGCCCGACGGGACGGCCCCCCTCCGGTCGGTGCCTGTGGAGTCGCCGAGCCCGACGAGGCCGCCCCCCCTCCGGTCGCCCGCGCTTCCGCCTCCACCGACGCTGCCACGTCCAACGCCTCGCCTGCACGCCGTGCCGAGTCGTGGAAGTCCTCCATCATCGCGCGCTGCTGCTCCTGCATCGGCTGGGTCACGGGCGGGGCTCCTGTCAGCTGTGTACCACCGATCTCGTCGGCGCTGCCGACCAACAAGTCGTCCAACGGAAACTCAAGCGGTGGTGTGTCGCCAGTGTAGTAGTCATCCGAAGTAGGTGCCTGAAACAGTGGCTGCTGCTGAACAGGTGGCTCAAACACTGGCTGCTGCTGCTGAACGGGTGGCTCAAACACTGGCTGCTGCTGAACCGTGAAGCTGCTGCTGCCCACGACGAAGGCCCCGGTCCCGTAGGTATCAGTGGTCTCTCTATACAAATATTAGATCGTCATGGATCAATAAAATATGTCGTGGTCTCTCTAGATAATATAACTAGCAACAAAAAACAAGTACGATCCCGTCATGTACCTGTGGCGTAGAAAGTACTCGGCTGCGACAGGTACGGAGCGGACGCAGTGGGCGCGAACGGTGGACGTGTCAAGGACGAGGGTGCCTGGTACGAAGCTGAGGTGGAGGCACAGCTGCTGGAGGAGGAGGGGTGACGGGGAAGGAGGTAACCCTCGTCGCCGCAGAAGTTCACCGCTTGCATGATCCGCTGGCTCAGGCCCACCATCTTCTGCAGCTCTGTCCGTATCCGGTCCAACGACAACTGGTCCATCGTCAAGCCCACGTGCTGGGCCAGGTGGTACATCTCCCGAGCTCTGTCATACTGTCAAGATCGGACGGATTGTTAGTGCAACGAAACTTTAGCGAATGTGACTTAATTTGAATTAATGCAAAAGAACTTACTAAGATGCTGTGGGACTGATCCCGTCGGTAGGGGTACGTCGACGCTGGCACGAGGTCGAGGCGAGGGTTCGGGGGAACGTACGTCACGCGCGTCCGGTCCTCGCCGTGTACCACTGCAGGTACGCTCTCCAAGCGTCGTCGTCGTGTAAGCGTGGCTCGACGACGACGTTCTGCGCAGCGGTCGCCCACACGTCCAGGTAGTGCTGCAGCTTCCCCAAAAAGGGGCGAAGTCCTCAACTCCTTCCTCGTCCACCTACAACAAGAAACAGCCAATTGGTCAGCAAACTAACTTTCTTCACTCATCCACAGAAACTATTTAAGTTTGCAATGAACTTACAGGTGCACGGACGGGTCGACGGTGTGTGCGACGGGCACAGGCGAAGCCTGGTAGAGACCGAACTGCCTCAACACGCGCTCGACGTGGTACTCCTCGACGTACATGTCGTGGACGAGCGGCGTCTTCGTCATCCAGAAGTCATGGTCCCGAAAGCACAGGGACGAGAGACCCTGCGGTGCACGCGCGGCGACCAAGGTGTCGGTGTACGGCTGCTAGATAACCTCGCGGTCGGTGAGGGTGTCGATCTGGCTGACGAAGTCCAGGTACGACCTCCTGGTCTGCTCCGTCCAAGAGAGCTGCAAACAAGAGAATGAGTTAGCTCGACGAATTGCATTACTTTCAGATAGCTAACGAACGAAGTTAGCTCGAAGTACAAACCTGGTGCTAACACCACATCGACCCAATGGTCGGCCTGTCTGCTAGGTCGTGCCCCTCTTCCAGCTCCCGGTACGGCGATCGGTCGACCGATGGCCGACCGACGGGAAGCCGCTCATAGCTCCACAGGTGCAGCAGAAGCGGGCATCCGAGGAGGATCGACTGGGTGCCCGTCTTGGTGCACCCGGTGCACAGGCCACTGTACGTCGCGGCCAAAACCGCAGCGCCCCAGTTGATCTGGGGCATCTCCTCCACGGTGACGTCGGCGATCCTCCGCGCGTGGGGGATCAGGAACCTCGATACCGCGTCCCCCTGGGACCCACAGAACATCATGTAGCTGAACAGCCACAACAGGTACACCTCCAAGTGCCTATTGCTCGTCTGCTCGTCGGCGTCGTCCCTCATGAACGAGACCTGAAAAAATTCAAAATTCAGTGAGAGGTTGAAAACCGATACTATGAAAAAATGATAGATAGAGGTACGTACGCTGTACTTGCGCAACCAAGCGCACGAGGGGTCGTGGGAGTTGGTGAAGTCAGGCACCTCTGGCGCGCCGGGACGGTGCACCACTCCGGCGAACCTCGCGAGGAGGACGTCGCGCCACGGCTCGGGGGGGGGTCAGCAGCCCCCATGGGCTCCCCTGAGCACGGTAGCCCGAAGAGGAGGGCCACATCCTCCAAAAGCCACCGCCATCTCCCCCCAGGGGAAGTGGAAGCTGTGCGTCTCGGAGCGCCACCAGTCCAGAAACGCGCAGATCAGCTGGTAGTCGAAGCCAAAGCGCGACCTGCGCTCCGCCGGGCGCAACGCGGCCCGCATGAGGTCCCCCTCAACCAAGCGCGCTAGGGGAAGAAGCCCTGCTGCGCGTAGCCTGCACCACAAAACGAAAATAAATATTAATTACGAATTTAAATGAGGAAATACAAAGATACGAAGGTGTCGTATTACATACTTCGGACACCAGCCGGGGTGAAACGGCATGTAGTGCCCCGGGCCTCTAAAACGCACGGTCCCGAGCTCGGTCCCGCAGATGGCGGAGTGGTACGACTGGTGCGCCCTGTCTGTCCGCTCGTCGAAGAGCTCGGGCAGCACGTACGGCAGGGGCTCCCGAGGAGGACGAACAACACCAACAGGGGGCTGCGGAAAAGGCGGCGCCTGCTGCTGAGCCATAGCTGCAAAAAAATGAAATATAAAGTCACCCATAATTTCTAAGCATTTCCAAAGCATTTCTATAATTTCTAAAGCATTTCTAGGAATTTCCAAAGTATTTCTACGATTTCTAGAGTATTTCTACAATTTCTAAAGTATTTCTAGGAATTTCCAAAGCATTTCTACAATTTCTAAAGTATTTCTAGGAATTTCCAAAGTATTTCTATAATTTCCAGAGTATTTCTAAGCAATTCCAAAGCATTTCTACAATTTTTAAAGTATTTCTAGGAATTTCCAAAGTATTTCTACAATTTCTAAAGTATTTCTAGGAATTTTCAAAGCATTTCTACAATTTCCAAAGTATTTCTAGGAATTTCTAGAGTATTTCTAAGCAATTCCAAAGCATTTCTACAATTTCTAAAGTATTTCTAGGAATTTCCAAATCATTTCTACAATTTCTATAGTATTTCTAGGAATTTTCAAAGCATTTCTACAATATCTAAAGTATTTCTAGAAATTCCCAAAATATTTCTACAATTTCCAAAGTATTTCTACAATTTCTAATGTATTTCTAGAAATTTCCAAAGTATTTCAGTAATTTCTAAAGTATTTTTAAAAATTTCTAAACTATTTCTACAATTTCTAAAGTTTTTCTAGGAATTTCTAAAGAATTTCTAGAAATTTCTAAAGTATTTTCTATAATTTCTAAACTATTTCTTGATTTTTCTAAACTATTTCTATATTTTCTAAAAAATTTCTAGATTTTTCTAAACTATTTCTAGGATTTCTAAACTATTTCTACCATATTTACTAAATATACGAGGAAAGTATTGGAAACATACCTGATGGACACTGAAGAACGCCACCAATGAGGAAAAGAAGAGGAGAAGGGGGGAAGGGCAGCCGCCGCCGGCAGGGGCTGCGGCCCTTATATAGGTGCGGCCCAGCCGCCGGTTGGTTTGGCAGTAGGACATACCGCCGTATCAACTGGCGGTAGGTGGCCAATGGTCGGTCAACTGCCGTTTGAAACGGCGGTTGGACTGCTGCCGCCGTTGGCCCTGACGGTAGGTGCCTGGCCAGCGGGCCACGTGGGGGATCTCCCACCCGCCGTTTCAAACGGCGATTGGTAGGTACTTACCGCCGTTTGAGGCGGCGGTAGGTTCCTACCGCCTTTTGAGTTGGCGGCAAGTATCCAACCGCCGTTTCAAACGGCGGTTCGTGGCTATTTCTGCCAATGTTGAATCCGACTAATTATTTTCGTAAAATCAAAGAAAATTAAATATAAAAAAATTCTGTTTCTTCGGTACCAAATTGGGCCGTGACTCATGGGCTGTGTTGGGTCTAGTAATTAATTTTGTAAGAACATTGCACCTAAAAATATGGTGGGAATTTGCATAAAGTCTACTAGGCCCAAAGTGGGAATAATGGGTCTTAGTGAATTGTCTTCCACCCTAGGAAAAGGAAACTAATCTTCTCCTATGAGCAACTCCTGCAAATTAGAGTCTCTACTTTATTCAATAGGGACTGTCCTTAATTTTCTGGGACTCTAATTTTATACTCAACCCCAACAATAATGCCAACTCTTCGTCCCCTACTTTTGCTATGACATGTGGGAGCCACATGTCTATCTGGTCTATCATTTCCTTTCTTTTATCTCTTCCTTTCTTCCTCCCCTATGCTTTCTCACAGCCACACAACTCTGGTGAGGCCGCCCGCCCGCCTACCTGCATGCCTGCTTCTTCTTCGGTGAGGCCAGAGGTGGGGCGGCAACAACGGTTCGGTCTCGACCGGATCTGGCGGTTGCTCCAGCGGCCAGCGTACGGGGCGGCAAGCGAGGCTTGGGGCCCAGGTTTGGGCGGCCCCGGCTCTTGCCCCAGGTGGTGTTGCCGGCGACGGCGGCAAGCCCAAGCTTCGGCCCCAGGCGGCTGCTCCGTTCCCTTCAGTCGCCATGCTCCAGCTCGATCTCAAATCAAACTTCGGCTCCCAGCAGGCGAGGAGGAGCGTGAGCTCTGGCCGGGCGTGGCAACAGCGACGTGGCGGAGCTCGACCTTCGGCTTGGCGGTGACGGCACGAGTCGACAAAGTAGGGAACGGCATGGGGCATCTTGACCCTTCTGCTGCCGAGTTGAGGCTTTGCTGGAGTGCATTTTTTCTCTCGATTCCTACTTTTTGAGTTGGGATTCAAGTTGGAGGCATTGCTGGAGTAGCTCCAAGCGTAAAGATGTGGAGCCACCGAGCCAGACATCGTATATGGACTGAACTAGAGGATTTGCCATACCGTGCATGCATGACTTCGGTTTCTGTTGATTGTACAATTAATTTGTTGTGGATAAATATGGAAGAATAAAAACAATGTGCAATAAGTGGTTTGACGAAACACCGTCAGGTGATCATGCGTCTCTTTGGATGCAATGGGTAAATATTTACCTCAAGACAAATGTTTTGCCCCTTCCATTTGCCTCTAATAATATTTACCCCTTGGGGTGTTTGGATTGAGGGGTAAATGTGGATGTGGATTAGAGAGGGAGAGATGGGGTCCACCACAATTTTGCTCCAATTTGCTACCTTTTAGGGGTAAATGGAATTAGGGGGGCAAAACATTTACCCACCACATTTGTCCCACATGTTTGGCACCTTAGAGGTAAATTTGGAGTAAATTTGCCCCATTTACCCCTCCATCCAAACACCCCATGTATAGTTGCCTTTTGAAAAAGGTGGGAGTGGGACCCTGGTCCCTGGTGTTGCCAACGGTTATCAATCAGGACGTGCCGATCAAGTGGAGAGAGACCGAGAGTATTGCATCTAGAAGAATTTTTCCTTTTTCCCACTCCATTCAGGCTGAGATGCGGTAGGAGCACTCGAAATGGAGCGTGTTGAACGTCAAACACTGACCGAGTATAGTGACTACCCATTTGAATTGACTAACACCCCACCAAAATGGACAACGTGTTTCTAAGGGTTTGTTTAGTTTTTCTAATTTAGACTCTAATTCACTATTCATTTATCACATTAAGTCGTCTCTTTTTTTTCATCTTTCCACCCAATGCATTATTCATGAAAACTATCTTACAGCATGCGTCTCAACGCGCACTTTTTTCACAACACACGTCTCACAACTTTTTTCTTCTCTCACAACATACATCTCAACGCACACTTTTTCACAACTTTCCATCCAATGCACTATTCATGAAAGCCGCAAGAGATAACCCACGTCCTATAACCGCAAGAGAATCTCTAAGAGTTACTTAAATCCTTTCATAATTCTTGATTTGTAGGAAGATGGCAAAAAAATACCTCTCCAGCAACTCCTAATTCACACTCCTAATCTTTTAGGACTCGGGAAAAAACAACCTCTTCGGCATAAAGTTACGCAGTTTTAGTCGACACGTATCCTGTACTAAAACAAGGTGGAAGGGCTCAGAAACAATAAAGAGTATAAAAAGGTTCTTGATGCAAATGTACAAGGGAGAAAGAATACATAAAAATGGTTAGGACAATTTAAGAATAGTATAGGATTCGTGATGCAAAATTGTCTTCGATATTTTAGGAGTAGATTATTAGAAATTCTTAGAGATGAACTTTTTTATTCTTTCCGATACCTGTTTAGAAGCAATAAAACTGTTTAGTGCTTCTAAACAGTGTTGTCATTAGTGTTGTCATTAATTAGGTTATGAAATGAATTTTATCATTAATTCATGATTAATACTCTAATTAGTGTTGTCATTTGATGTAACGGGTGCATGAAGAAATTTTTTGGAAACTACAGGAGGCCTATTTTCGGGGTGGGGGTCCATGCTCCTGATTGGAAACTACGACATGGCCTCGTAAACTGGGCAATCTAATTTTTTTTTCACCATTACAAGGGTCACTCCTTCAAAAGGGACCTTTGCGTGGGTTCCTACACTTTTGCCACTCTTAGGTTGGGCACCCAACAATTTCGCCACTTTGTCCGACATGGCAGTCCACCTCCTCCCTCCACGCGGGATCTAGCACGTGAAATGACCCCTTTGCCCCTGGCCTTATCCTTCTACTCCCCACATATGCCTTCCAGACCCGCCGTCTCCTTCGCACCATCACTGACGTGTGGGACCCACACGTCAGGACCTTCTTCAACCTCGGACGGGCGGCCATGGCCGGCAGAGGAGCAGGGAAAGCTCCGTCTCCGGTGGCCATCCTCTCTTATCTCGCGCGTCCCGGCGACCACTCCCTCGGCGCCGCGCCTCCCGCTGTCCCCGTGCCTCGCCGCGCTTCTCCACGCCGCCTGCCTCCTGCCGCGCCTGTCGAGGGCGCTCCCCGCGGAGCTGTTCCTGGCGCCGCCCCCCGACAGGACCCTCGTGTCGCAGGCAGCTGGCGACGGCCGGCGCCTCCAAGCCGTGGCCCATCTCACCGTCGGTGCACGCCGCCTCCTCCGTTGACAACGCGCGCACGCCGGCCGCCAGAGCTCCTTGGGCAGAGCCCGAGCTCGCCCGGCCCTCGAGCTCCTTGGGTGTCCCCTCCGAGGACGGCGACCGCGGGGACATGCGCGCCGCCGCCGGCTCCTTGCCGCCCTGCACGTGATGCTGAGGTTGAGAGAGCTTTTTTGGATGAGAGAGGCGAGGGCAAGGATGTCATTTCACGTGCTCGATCCAGCGTGGAGGGTGGAGGTGGACTGCCACGTCGGACAAAGTGGCGAAATTGTTGGGTGCCCAACCTAAGAGTGGCAAAATTGTAGGAACCCACGCAAAAGTCTCTTTTGAAGGAGCGACCTCTGTAAGTGTGGCAAAAAATTAAATATCCCTCGTAAACCATTGGAATGTAGAAGAAAGCGGAGCAGCTGTGTGTGCTGCTGCCGCAGGGGAACTAACTAGTGGGGGCTTCTAGATTGGGATGGCTTTAGACGCCGTCACGGGGACAAAAATTTCAGGCATCTACATCAGAAACCTTGCGCGGCATGAATTTCTTTGTGCGCGGACCGTAGAAGATCCGAATAGTTTGGTTGGTTCCCAACTGTGAAAATTTTTCAACGACACATTTTTTTCAGCAAGAAAACGCTGAGGCCGCAACCGGAGTCAGCACTATTAGTTAATCTGTTATCACGACGCTTATCAGCATGAAAATGATCATCTCTTTCTAGAATCTCCTTGTACCGGCACGTGTAACGACAATCTGACTAGTATGTTTCAATCCTATACCATCGTGCCGAGCGAAAATGATCAGATACATTCATGCATTTCCCACAGGAACAGGACATTTTCTACCGGCAACTCCACTCGGGCCAAGTCAAGCGGGTCAACCCCGGCAAAAAAGATTATCCCGCGGTCTTACTCTTGACACTGGCGTCCCCGGAACACCAAGTATAAGACCAACTGACCAAGACCGGCAGCGCCGTGAACCAAACTCTTCATAAGATCGCGTGTAGTGTAGTACCAAACAAAGCGGAGCTGCAGCATAGCGCGTGGCCTCTCCTCCAGTCCTCCATGGCGACCACCACCAGGCCGTCGAGGAGCGCGGCGGCGGAGGACAAGACGAGCGACCCGGCGCGGCCCCTCGCGCTCCCTTCCCCGACGGTCTACCCGGCGTCGTCGGCCATGCACGACGACGCCGACGACGCCGAGGAGGCGGCGCGGACGGCCACCGGGTGGCGCTCCACGCAGTACCTCCGGAAGCGCCGCCGCTGTGTGCTCTGCTGCTGCGGCTGCTGCGTCACCACCGTGGTGGTCATCGGCGTCATCATCCTGGTGCTCGTGCTCACCGTGTTCAAGGTCAAGGAGCCGCGCATGACCATGAACAACGTCTGGCTCACGTCCATCAGCGCCGGGCCCGGGTCCGGGATCGCGGCGCCCGTGGCCGCCAACGCCACGCTCACCGCCGACGTCTCCATCAAGAACCCCAACGCCGCCGCGTTCAGGTTCTCGCGGACCGAGACGGACGTCTACCACGCCGGCCAGACGGTGAGCGTGGCGTACGCGCCCGCCGGCCGCGTCGGCGCCGACCGGACGCTCAGGATGAACGTCACCGTCGACCTGCTCGCCGACCGGCTCGCGCGCGCGATGAACGGCACGGGCCTCGTTTACGGACAGGAGTACGACCTCGACACCTACACGGACATCAACGGGACGGTCAATGTGCTGGGGATCATCAAGAAGGACATCGAGATCAAGCTCAACTGCTCCGTCATCATCCAGGTCGGGGGTGTGGCCGCCGCGATCGAGTCCGGGGTCGCGTCCACGGTGAAGAGCAAGGGCGTCAACTGCGTTGCGGATGTGTTCATGTGAGTGTATTATTAGAGAACTGCGAGTCGTTTACAGATGTGTTTGATGCCCCTTTTCCTTCTTACGCTGCTCTTACTCCTTTTCATTTTGTAGATCAGTTATACTGTATATTGTTAGTTTGGTTGTAGACACCATATTATGTTACATTTCCAGCTTAAATTATATATGATTACTCCATACTAGAGTCTATCAATAGTCCTTTCAGAATTCTATAAATTTCTATGAGATGCACATGAGCTATTACTGAGAATGCATTTTGTCACAGAAGGGATAAACAGACTGCAGGTTCTGTATGTAACATTTCAGAACCAGTCTACCCATTTAAACCCATTATCTGTAGCTTCTGTGCAGGTATCAGTTCAAATTGGTGGTTTCACAGCAACTGTGGTACAAAAGAGGCATCCCTAAAGCTGAAAGTTGGAAACATAACTGTAGCACCGCCATAGCAGCTGCCCTAAGCGTTTCACATAAACATTTCAAGCTTATTCCCTCATAGCAACTGCCAGTTATACAAATAGACTGGTTTAATCTACTGGTTCAAATAACTTAAAAAGCAACAATGCATCATTTAACCTGTATAGATAGAAATGTAAACAAAAAAACACAGAATAAAGGTAAATACTTCCCTGAACAAAAACAGGAATGAAAAAGGTTGGCCAATGGGCATGTTTCAAACAAAAGATTAATGACAGCCTACAGAAGTAACACATAAATGTGACAGAAAAGTTGAATTCAAAATTACAAAATATCGATCTACTTTGTCATTACAGCCTAAAAAGGTACTTTGATGCAAACTATAAAGTAACGGTTCAGCAAATGAACCACAGATGTCAAACAGTAGTAATTACCAAACTTCAGGACGGCATTCCTGCAATCACATTTTTACCTGTCACTAACGGAAAAGTGCAAAGAATCACATAACACCATAACACCCCAGTCTATTTGAATTGCATAAGGACCAAACAATACACCATTTCACAGCGTCACATATACCCTCTGGGCTCTGGCATAGGGTCAGCAGACCAAACAAAACACAGGAACACAATATAAATAACAAGTTATGAATGCTTGTTACTAAAAAAACAACCTTTTTTTCCAGCAGAGTACTATTGCTGATTCAAATATAACATGCTACTATGCTAGACACAGTAGATACAGGGATATAACATCAGTAATTTATTTAGCATGATTCACTGGTGCTTAATCCTACATGATAACATCGCACATAATTAACTTGAATGGGAGCGCAACATGACTCCACATTACTGAATAGCAATAGATGGCGAATAAAGCACACCAACTGATCATTGTACTACGGTACAATACTAGGTTCATTATTCATTCAGCAGTTGTCCAAAAACTGCAACCAAAGCATGTGACGTCACAATCTTAGTTCACTAGCATGACAACATCTTGCCTTTTATATGCAGATACCCTTAAAAGAACCCCAGTTGCAGTTGGTTTACTATACACCAGAAATGAAAAGACAAGGAACAGGAGAATAAGTAATTCAAATTTCAAAGTACCAGGATAGCATTTAAAATTTTGGGTAGTCAATAGGATAAAGTAAATTATAACAATTTAAACTAGAAAGTCAGTTCCAGTAATAAACAAAATGGTATGATTCAAACATAAGGGAATAAGGGACATAGTTAGATATGGAAGTTTAAGCAACATTCTGTACACGGAAATAACCTCAAATGTGATTACCTTCCTCAAAAGCTAACTAACTGATTTTGTTGAACATTATATCGTTTCCGACTGAACAAATGACCAAATCATCAATCGCACAGGAGTCAGAAGTTTCTTGGAGACCTATAATACCTCTGTAACTAAGAATTCAATTGAAGAATGCTCCTCTTCGATTACAATGCTCCTACATTTCAGGAGAATTGGCAGGCCCATCTCTAACATTCTTGCTAACAGAATAAGATACCCGACACACACTAGGATGTACACTGGAATATAATATATAAATGGAATAAAGATAATTCAGCGACTGATCTTGCACGTACAACTCTATAGGACCACAGGTGACCTCACTAGATAGAAGCTATATTAGAATTTAGAACGGAGGAACAATGTATGTACACTGCTTGTCTTCCTTGGTCCAACAATTTACTGCTACCAAGCAAAACTTTCTATAAAGTTATGGTAGCTCTCTAGCCCAACAGTTCAAATGTGCTAAGCATCACCAGCGAATCATCCGAACCTGTCCAAACATATGGAACAATCAGATCGGAGTCCCAACTTAACCTTGATAGGCAGCAGAAGGGGATCAAAAACGGAATGGGAGAAGAGTGCGAAATGACAACCTCCATCACCTGCTCCGGCGACGGTCAGCTGCGTACTGCGACAGCGGGACGAGCTCCGAGAGTGGGGTTGAGAGCGGGGTGGAGACGGGGGTTGGGATAGGCGATGAGCGGCAGACGGGGCAGGACGCGCTCCGGCGGAGCCACGCGTCGAGGCACGTGAGGTGGAACCTGTGCTTGCACTCTGGCATCACCCGCAGCATCTCGTCCTCGCGGTACTCGCAGAGGCAGATCGAGCAGGCGACCTCGGCGTCGGGCCCGAGCGCGGCCCTGGAGAAGGGCACCGTCGGGTACGTCGCTATGACGGCCGGGTCGAGGCCGACGGGGGAGGCCGCGGCGGCGGCGCCGCGGGAGGAGGAGCCCGGGGAGTCGTAGTCCTCCGCCACGAAGACGACGCGGGGCACGGTGATGGAGATGTGGCCCGAGCTGGAGGCGGAGGACGCGGCGTGGCGCGCGGAGCCCCCGACGCCGACGCCGCCGGCGCCGAACCCGTCGCCGGCCCCGCGGCGGAGGCAGAAGTAGGAGGCGAGCAGGACCGACGCGAGGAGCACGAGGAAGCCGAGCGCGATGGCGATGGCGTACCCGAGGCCGAGCGACGCGAGCGGGTCGAGGAAGGACATCGCTGTCTCGTCGTCAGCGGCGGCGGCGGCGGCGGCGGGGGTGTGATCGTGGGGCGGAATGGCATGATGCGCGGGGCGAGGGGCAGAATGGGAAGTGGGTATTTGTGCGCGGGGCTTAGGTTTCCGGGGGGGCTGGATCTGGTTGTTGGCGGCATTAATTGCCGGGGAAGGAGGAGAAGCCGGGAAGGGGAGCCGGAGTTAATGGCGGGGGGCGCTGGGCGGGTGCAGCGCGCGCGGTGCCGTGCTTCTCTCTGCTCTGGACTGGTTTCCTGCCGCGGCTCGGCTGTGCCTGTGGTGTGAGACTGCGGGTGGAGTGGCCGAGTGGGAGGAGGGCGGGGAACGCGTGAGTTTTCTCTGCTGCCGCCACGCGGACGGAGCAATGCACGTTGGGCCGTCGTTGACAATGCGACGACTCCAGCCAACAGCCGGCCGGAGCACGGGACGGACTGCTGGCTGCCTGCTGCGCTGCGGATGCGGGCCGTGCGGATGGTGGGCTGCTGCCGAGCGACGGCAGTGAGTGAGAAACGGGGCGTGCTCTCGTTTGAAAATCGTGGCTGCTGCGGTGCGGCCTTGTTGACTTTTGGTAGTGCACACTGCACACAGCAGGGCACACAGGTTTTTTCTCAAAAAAAAAAAAACACGGCACACAGGCAAAGACGAGCCGGGTACGACAGGAAGACAGCCACCACGGGTGCACGACTCTCCGTACACGAGCCTCGGTTGAGAACTTGAGGCAGGAGACACAGGGCATCTAAAAAAAGGTAAAAAGAAGGCATCTACAAGGGCTGAACACTAAAAAAAAATTCAGGAAAAAACAAGGGCTAACGGGAGCCAAAACAGTGAATTATTCCCGACATGTCATCTTTGGCTGGAGAGAAATGGCACACATCCCCTGTACCAAACTTTGTATAACTATTTGAAGAAACACTAAAACAATTCCTTCCAAAACCAATAGAAAAGTATAGAGAATTGAAAAGGGTGAGTGTGAGAAAAAAGAAAGAAAGGAGGAAGAGGATGTTATTACCGATCCCTAGTCCCTTCCAACAGCTCTTTTCCCCATGAGTCTCCGATCTATCTTCTTGTTAATTCCCTCTAATCTCTTAAGAGATGTTTGGTTGGTAGCCGCCGCCCGCCGCCGCCACGGAGGCGACGCCACAGTTTGTGGCGAGCAAAATCTCCGTCACACTCGCCACGGAAAAACCCGTAGAAAAAGTGCGGTGGCGGCGGCGCGAACCAAGCACTGCCATAACTGTTGTGGCTGCCATCGTTGTGGCATGGCGAATGACGGCCCCAAACCAAACATCCTCTTAAATCGCCATCTAGATCTAGAGAAATGAGAAGAAGGGAGGAGGAGAAAGCGATGCCCTTACCAGTGATCGTCGTAGCCACCACTACCAAAGTTTTTTTTTTCCGGATGTGATCCCTTTCCCCCTGAGACCCCAACTCTTCCCCTTGGAGGAGGAGTGGATCCTCATTGGTGTGGCATCAATCCATCCAGCAGTGGTGCTACCATTTGCCGATGGGAAATCTTCAAGAACGAGAGGGGCATAGGCCGAGAGAGATATGGAGTAGAGTGAACGGGGAGGAAAAGAGGGTTTTTTATTGCGGATGCAAGAGGATGGGGGTGGCTCGTGCCGAGTGATATTCATCCATCTGGCAGCAGTGGTCCTATCATCAATGAAGGCAGAATCTTCAAGGTTGAGCAACAGGCAAATCAAGTGATAGAAATCACGTGAGCGCCAGAAAAACCTTTCGTCCATCTGCCTTGATTTGAACTACCACCGTCGCTCACGTGAGAAATCACGTGAGCACATGAGATAGTCGTGAGAGAAAAGTTGAACTCTTTCGTGTGCTAGCCTGATATACAAAATTGACAATTTTGGTTCTTAAAGCTGCCACGACTCAAGTAAACTCATAGTCATTTGCTTAAACCTGATATTGATGGGAAACGTTCGTATTTGGTTACTAGATAGGAACACTTGCCATGCTTTTGCTCGTTGTTGAATCTTGATCTAGCACTACCGTGCCACATTTGTACTAACTAGTCAGGCTGATGCGTGATGTACGTATGTGCGAGAGATGTTAACCTGAAAAATGATGAGTCGCAATTTATTTATCTTACTACGCTTAAAGTAGCAATGCATTAATGCATCGAACCAAATACAAACAAAACATAATATGAAATCCAACTGATACCAATAAATATTAAATTCAAATATCTTTTACATAATGGTATCTTTTTTCTGATGAAGTCATTGACTTTTTTGATCTTACTAGAAATACCTGACAGATTTATGTCATATCTCACACATTGATTCTTGGTTTCGAAAGAGATAAAACATAAAATTAGCAATGAATAAATAATTTAATCATATTATTGTTTTCGTACATATGAAAAATTATATTTGTTATACTTTCATATCACTGTTTTAAAAAATGATCAGAGACACACTAAAAAAGTATCGTTGGTCCCACCAAACAATATGTGGGCCACACATAGGTCCCACCTGAATAGTGTGCAGGTCCTGCATCGGTCTCACCTGAATAGTGTGTGAGTCCCACTTAAACCGTACGTGGAGCCCACCTAAACATGTGAGGCGCACGTGGGTTAGGATTCATGAAGAGGCTTCCAAGCTAGCAACTTTAGTATATGTATATAGATTAATAAATTTAACATCTCTCATCCTTCCTACAATAAAATTATGGTTACGGTGTAGATAGAGATAAAGGGGAGGGTGACCTCTTTTTGTACCTAGGACATTAGACACACCTATCTTAAATCATGTCGAACGTCTTAAAAATTAAAATGGGTTATCCGTTGCAACGTGGCTTCTCATGCACGTGCAACCTAAGTGCCATGACTACATCACTAGCCAAGTCACAAATTATGGCATCCATTTGTGGGTACCCTTATGCTGATCTAAAGGTGATAACAAGTTTTCCTCCCATACTAAATAAGTTCGAGATAGTTGGATTTCAATTAAATTATGGGCGCAAAGCCCTTGTGTTCACTGTTCAGGTTTGATTAGACTAAAGTCCAGTCAACAAAGAATGAGAAAGTAGTATACTCCTATATCTATTCCCTGAAGGTATTTTCTAACCTATACCCCAAGAACGAAATGATCATCTTAGCTAGTATGTGATTATAATATGTAACTATATACTCTACAAAATTAAGAAGTTTTTTTCTCAAACTTGGACAAGACTCCGATCATCGAAGAATAGAATAATTCAGCTGCCAAGCAAGACTTGGCAAGAAACAACGGGAAAAAACATGCGGACATAACTGGTTTCAAAAAAACAGGGAGGAACTATACACCAAATTAAAGGAAGCCATCTCCGATCCTAGTTTTACCAAGAACCCTGAACCGTGAACCGGATGCAATAATGCAAGAGCGAACTGACTACTGAGAGTTCACTTGCAGCTAGCGCAGGGGATCGAACCGTGGTCACCCGCGTGAAACGGTGAAGTGACGAGACTGTCACTTGCAGCTATGTAACTATATACTCTACAAAATTAAGAAGTTTTTTTCTCAAACTTGGACAAGACTCCGATCATCGAAGAATAGAGTAATTCAGCTGCCAAGCAAGACTTGGCAAGAAACAACGGGAAAAAACATGCGGACATAACTGGTTTCAAAAAAACAGGGAGGAACTATACACCAAATTAAAGGAAGCCATCTCCGATCCTAGTTTTACCAAGAACCCTGAACCGTGAACCGGATGCAATAATGCAAGAGCGAACTGACTACTGAGAGTTCACTTGCAGCTAGCGCAGGGGATCGAACCGTGGTCACCCGCGTGAAACGGTGAAGTGACGAGACTGTCACTTGCAGCTATGTAACTATATACTCTACAAAATTAAGAAGTTTTTTTCTCAAACTTGGACAAGACTCTGATCATCGAAGAATAGAGTAATTCAGCTGCCAAGCAAGACTTGGCAAGAAACAACGGGAAAAAACATGCGGACATAACTGGTTTCAAAAAAACAGGGAGGAACTATACACCAAATTAAAGGAAGCCATCTCCGATCCTAGTTTTACCAAGAACCCTGAACCGTGAACCGGATGCAATAATGCAAGAGCGAACTGACTACTGAGAGTTCACTTGCAGCTAGCGCAGGGGATCGAACAAGTGACGAGACTATCACTTGCAGCTTTTCTCGTCAAAAAAAAAAATCGTCAAAAGAGAACGAATTTTAAAACTAATCGCCGTTGCCGGGGATCGAACCCGGGTCACCCGCGTGACAGGCGGGAATCCTCACCACTATACTACAACGACTTCTTGGCGCTTCCTAACACTTTATCTTATACATCATATCACGAAACGTATGGACGATTTTAAGATAATCTTTTCCCTTTCCCCCAAAGGACTCCGAGATAACCTTGATCCACATATATTGCGTGAACTGTGGAATGTGATTCTCAGCCAGTTTTTTGTGCTGTAATCTGAAACTTGTGCGTCCATCTTTTTCTTTAGAGAAGACTAGAGAATTGTATCTTGGATTTTGTTAGATCACGCTCAAAAGAACCTTTTTAGTGCAAAATGAGCTCAAACGAACCACCCTAGGTTTCATTTCTTGGTTAGACATCTATAGGTTAGTTCAAGCCGACTAATTGATCCAAGCGTAGATCAGCTGGTATGGTAAGAGTTTGGTGGACTTCGCCCACCCAAATTCAAATTTGTCATGGCCTGAGTGGTCGTATTTATCTGGGTTTTTTAGGATTTAATTTGTGTCAGTTGTAAGAAATGATATTGCACCTAAGGTCAATCCCAATCAATGGTGTTCGTAGGTAGTGTCAGTCTCAAACATAAGCAAGATACCACTTTAGAAATTATACTCTACGACAGGATTTCTTAGTGTGGTGTATCACCTCTCAACCAATTATATTTTGTTCTCCATCAATTATGAAGGCACCATATTTTCCCAATGCAACATTTTTCAATATTTAGTGTATAGGTTCTCGTGTTGACACTAGGTCTTGCACGAGACCTGATTTTTTGCTCTTCCCATTCTCTCATTTAGTATAGTGCCACATAAGCTAAAAGTCTTATGTGAAAATACAATTAATGATATGGAAATCGTAGGGTTGGGGCTGCCTTTGCGTTGTCTGCTTGGGTTTCTTAATTCTGAAAAAAAATCACGTGCATTGTTGGAACCAAATAAATACTAGCATCAATTGATTGGATACACACACACTTCTCCATACATCTTTATTTTTATTTTTATTAGTGTAAGTGTTGTTTTCATTAGATGAGGACCACTAGAAGTAAAATGATAAACTTTAAAGTGCACGATTGTGGCTTTGTTTTTCTCCGCAGTCAACACGAGGAAATTATCGTTTCCTTAGCCTAAAAGGCACAAAATAAAAATACTTTTAACAAACTGGACCAAAAAAGTCCATTTGCTTGATGACTACAAAAAGCTACAAGATGGACTTGGCCCGCAAGAATAGGCCTAGAAGCTGGAAGCCCAGTCACGCCTAGAAGCTTCTGTGGGAGTTTCTTGGCCCATGCCGGCGAAAGTCCGGGCACGCCACGCCGTACGTCGCCGTGTCGCCCTCGCGATCTCCCACCCCCACGGGTCCACCACGCAGGATGTGGGATGGTGACGGCGTCGAGAAAGCTACCCCGATCCACCGCTTCACCGACCCTACGTTCGCTTACAGGTGGGCCCGGAGCCGTGGGAGCACGCGCGGCGTTATTACGCTGGCACATAACTGCTCGAATAAATGACGCTAGATTAACGTAGGGACGAATCAAACGGCCCGGCGCGATGGAACCGACGGCCGAGATCGGGCCGCGCCGTGCATAAAAGGAGCGCGGCGGCCTAGCGAGCACGGCGGAGAGGGAGAAAACGAACAGCAGGCGAGAGACGCGAAAGCTTGTTGCTGGTGGTATTCGCACGGCACACGCGTTTGGACTTCGGAGAGCCAGGGGGAAGAAGCGAGCGAGCGGTGGCCATGGCGGAGCAGCACAAGGAGGAGTCGGAGCTGGAGAAGCTCTCGGACAAGCTCCACGGCCGCGGGGGCGGGTCCTCCTCGTCGTCGTCGGACTCGGACGACGAGCGCTCGTCGGCGACGGCCGCCGTGAAGGCCAAGATCTACCGCCTCTTCGGCCGCGAGAAGCCCGTCCACTCCGTCCTCGGCGGCGGCAAGCGTAAGCCCACACCTTAGCGCTCTTCTGCGATTAGTGTTTTTTTTTTTCTTTTGCTGTTTGGTTTGTAGATCCAACCACGTTGGGGTTCGCTTCACTTGTCGAGCGTCGATGGACTGTTGATTTGTGGCCGCATTGGTTCTTTTTTGCGGTGAAGTTTTTTTAGAGATATCCTTAGCGTGTGGGAAACGTCTTCCGATCCGCTGTCGCTTGGGTCAAATTTATGTGGCATTGCCTCTGATGTGAATATGTGATCAGATTACTGTCTGCGCAGTAGGATTTGCTTTAGGCCCGGATCGAAGCGATTCGGACAGCTAGCATCAGCAGCACACGTTATTACGCTTAAACCCTGATTCTTTGTTTGTTTGCTAGCGAGCATTGTTCCCAATTGTTTATTTGGGATTTTGTTCCGATGTGCTTGTGATCATGCCTACAGCTGCCGATCTGTTCCTATGGAGGAACAAGAAGATTTCGGGTGGGGTTCTTGCAGGCGCGACTGCCATCTGGCTGCTGTTTGAGGTCATGGACTACCACCTCCTCACCCTGTTGTGCCACTGCCTCATCGTCACCCTTGCCATCCTGTTCCTCTGGTCCAATGCCACCACTTTCATTAACAAGTGAGTTAGTGGAATCCCTTAAACTTCTACCGTTCGTTACTGTAAGATTATATTTATGCTAACAATGCCAGGTTAACCCAGCTTACATGTTGAACTAGCATCCACACCTTTGTTATGTGTGGCTATGGTCATTATTATATTCATTTGGACTTCATAATCTATGAGCATATATCACCTGTTGACCTGTAGCTGATTAGCATACTGCTTGGAATATGACATGTTTGCAATGGCTGTTAAGGTCCCCTCCTAACATCCCTGAGGTGAAGATCCCAGAGGACCTGGCTGTGAATGTTGCGCGTTCGCTGAGATATGAGATCAACAGGGGCTTTGCTACCTTGAGGGAAATCGGCCAAGGCCATGACCTGAAGAAGTTTCTGATTGTATGTTGACTGGCTGGATTTTTCTTCTGGTTATACTTGTTAATTGAGGGAAATTCTTGCTTAATGCATCTAATGTGCTTCTTTCTATTCATCTATTGCCAGGTGGTTGCAGGATTGTGGATCCTTTCTGTTCTTGGGAGCTGCTGCAATTTCCTCACCTTGTCCTATATAGGTGATTGTGGTTTGTTGTTAACAGTTTCATTCTAATTTGTACATATTTCAGCAACATTCACCCTCTTTCTTGTATGCAGTGTTTATGGTTTTGTACACTGTGCCGGTTCTGTATGAGAAACATGAGGATAAGGTTGATGCTTTTGGAGAGAAGGCCATGGTCGAGTTGAAGAAATACTACGCCATCCTCGATGAGAAATGCCTATCAAAGATTCCCAAGGGCCCGTCAAAAGACAAGAAGCAGCATTAGAAGAGTAGAATCAGGGAAGGTTCTGTGCGCTTATTTATCGTCTCTGTCAATCACTACATGTGGGTTTTGAAGGATGGTGTTAGTCTCATGCCTCCATGTGATGGTAAATACCAACATGTACGTTTTCTAGTGTGGTCAGTAGTTGCAATGTGATAAATTATGCAAGCTTACGTCGAACCGTGTATCTTACATGCCCAGACTTAAGGCTATGATGAAATTGTTCTTGGTTATTTGTGTCTTCGTCGTGCTTCCTTTTGTGCCTTTTTGGTAGTTTTTTGTAATGAAATGCACAATCTTCGTGCATATATGCTGAAAACAGTACCAATATTTATTCACCAAGTACCAAGCCTAATTGTGCATTTACAGACTTCTTTTTTAACTTTCTCTTGGGATTTGGGGTGAGCCACCACCCACGAATTACAGAGAGGCACACTACATACAGCAAAAGAACAGAAATCGAAGACAAATGACTGCCGCAGTCCAAATTTCAATTTGTCCTAAAACGTCCAAAATCTCGGGTGCCCATCCTCATAATCGGAATCATCAGTGTCATCACTTTCAGATGATGAAGCTGTTAGATCGTCACTGTGCAATATGTACTTAGCAACCTGCTCCAGGAACAAGGTAGAGACAAAGGTTAAAATTGTGGTGTTCATGGTTCAAATTGTATCAAACAGACTACAATTGACAGTGTTGGTTATAGCAAATTACACAAAGCTATGATGTATGTGGTAGGTTCCAAATCACGAAATAATTAGACAACTTACTGTATCAGGTAACAGAGGTTGCAGTTTTATTTCACCCCTTGCATTCTTAGGGCAAGGGTGTGGAGAAGCACATGTCAGGTTGCTCAGCCAAATAACTGATTTGCAATGTCCACATAGTGCTCTATTTGATGAAAATTTCCATGACGCACATTCTGCAATAATGATATACAATTCACCACTGTTTAGAGGATAAATATGGAAATTGTGCATTGTGGGTGTATCAAATTATAAATGCAACGAGAGGAACTCCAACGCCACCTGCATATTTACTGTGGAAGGACTCTTTCCACCTTAAACTTGGACCAATGGTCACCAAATCCATGGTACTTTGAACAAGATCACGACTGTTCTGTACAGCAGATGCAGGAATGCTGTTGCAACTCAAACGACAGAGACCAAAGAAAACGGAGTAATTCATCTTCCACAGGTCGTTGTCATTTGCAGCCGAATTCCAAGACCTTCTAAGGAAGACAAAAGTGTGACAACCAAGAAACTAGTATATTTTGAAAGAAGTTGCAGACAAAAATAAGAAGAAAAATACCAGCAGACAAGACCCGCTGCTACCAAAGAATGCATGTCGAGAAAACTGAAGATATGAACAAGTACATCCTGTGGTATGTGTGGTAAACCTGTCACAGGGATTGAGAAGAAATGTCTTAATGACTTTTAACAGGAAGTGCGGAGTGCTGACTTGAAAGTTCATCCTCCTAAATCTTCAAAGGAGGCTGCATCTTAGAAATGGTTAGGCTCTGATCCTTTGGCACAAGTGAATTAGTACCATTTATAAACTTTTACTCAAGCCAAACTATGTAGTTTTCAAGTCAGTTCACAGAACTATGGAATTCTGAAGTCAGCTGACAGAACATGGAATAATAAATTATTAACATGGCATGTGAGTATGGCATCAATGATACTGCAGCAGAGAAGAAAATACACAGCAGGTACAGTACCTTTAACACTCACCAAATATGTCCAAAACTTAATGGGCCAACATATCAAGTTCACACCAAACAGGGGTAAACTGATTCAGTTGCAACATAGAAAAGGAACCTACCACGTACCTGAATTTTGTTGAACTCTTACACGTCTTTTATGCGCAATAACAGAGTGCTTAAACTCTGAAACAGCCTGTGCCTTCTTTTGCTTTGGTAGGGCAACTTCTACCGCTTGGAGAAGAGCATTAGCTGCGCTTAGTGCATATCCTGTCTGCAAACTGTGGAAAGAACCAGTTAATATAGAGTACTCTGTGGCAATCCCATCGAGAAAAGTGGTTGAGTGCAAAATAGACACACTAAGTAGGAGTATTAAACGTGGATTAATGATAAAACCCATTCCATAACCCTCCCTCAATTCGCGAGATGAATCTAACGAGCCTAATTATGCCATGATTAGACAACGTCGTGCTACAGTAAACAATATGTAATGACGGATTAATTAGGCTTAATGGATTCATCTCGCGATTTCCCGTCCATTCATGTAATTAGTTCTGTAATGAGTCTACGTTTATTTACCCCTCATAGGCCTTGAAAGGGGCCTCCAAAATTTTCTCCCAAAACTTTTCCCGAACTAAACAGGCTGTAAGTTTGAGCATTTGAGCAAATAACGTAGTTTAACGTAAGGCAACGCACTAAGCTCCACTGCTTTTTATTTTTAAGCTTTATGAAACATGAAATTTAACCTGTATATGTACACATAACAAAACTAACTGGAAATTGTTTGAGAATATGAACTTTAGAAATACATACAGCTCCAAATTTTCAGTGAGAAATGGAACAAAAAGTCAGTGTAAGTAAATACCATACTATATAAATGCCGGCATCAAAAGTAATGTAATTATGTAAAGCACTGACGGAAACAATACAGATTAACACAATGTAAGAGGATACTATTACAGCCTCTCATGATCTAGAGAACTTCTGCACAAGTGTGCAGCATTCTTTTGGTAAAGTATCTGAATGGTATTTTGACAACCTCATCAGCAAGATCACAACATATAATGATGTGATATGGAGGCAATTTTCCTTTTTGTAAAGCGCATAAACTGATGTGATAGTTTCATCCAATCTATATTTATATTTTGTAAGACCCTCTATGATGAAGTCATGAAGCCTTCTTTTTCCTTCTTTGGAATGAGTTTTTTTCTAAGAAAAATCTAACATGTGCACTAATTCTGAACAAGATATCAGCAATCTCAAAAGTCAGAACATGCAGTAAGATCCCCATCTCCACGTACCTCTCCGCCGCACCCGTCTCCTATCGCCGCGGTTGCCGCCGCCTCACCGGCATCGCTGCTGAGCGAAGACAGAATCGCGAGGTGCGAAGCCGGGGCCCCGTGGATCTGCGGCGGGCTACCTCTGCCGCTCACCGTCACCGTCGTCGTGTCCCCCACCGCCGCGGGTTGGGCCTGCGCGCAACGACTGTGTGAAATGTGTGGTTTGGTGTGGGTCTGGGCATTGGGTAAGATCCATAGTTGGGCTAAATGGTTGTTGTTGGGTGCCCAGCCCATTAGGCGTTTGTGCCGGATCAGATTTATGCTGGAGCTGTGTTTTTCTGTGGAACGCACACGGTACGCATCAGCAGATAAAGCCATGCTACCTCAAAAAAAAAAAAGCAGATAAAGCCATGCATCTGCAGTATCTTGCTGGTGGATGACCCCTCGAGTTACATCGTTCATTTCTGCTGCTAATTGACTGAGAAAAGGAAACGCAAAGAGTACTAAAAAGGACACCCTTTCTCTTCAGTGTTTCACGACTTCATCTTAGGAGGCTATGATGCTGATGTGTGTGACATTTCTGATATCGTCTCAACACATGCCACGCCTGGCCCCAACCGGCAACCGCCGTCCTCCTCCACCCAGCTCCGCCACCCGGCCTCGCAGTCGACGTACCCTTCCTTTTATGACCGTCGGTGTGAGTAGTAATCCTTCGAACTCGTGACCTCGAAATCTTAACCTCGTCGGAGTTAGAGAAGAAGGGGGAGATGTAGCCTTTAAATCACATGAATATGATATAACTTTTCTTAATATACATATAACTAAGCTATCCATCATGTCTCCAAGCAGCGTGTTGTCTCTTAGCTGACGACGCCATAGGTGAACCAGGCCACACCAACAGGCAACAGCCCTCACCAATCCACGTGCGTGGCCGCCACCGCACCTCCACCGCCGGCTGGGCTGGCGGCACCAAGCGGTGCCCGACCTTGGTCCTCCCACTCCTCTCCCATACTGTTCTCTCTACTTATTTCATTCTTTTTCTTGAATGAACACGCACGAGTGTCCTCCAATTCACATGCATATTCGAGGACTACGCGGGTACAGAGAGATCCCGCACACCACATATGCCACGCCCGGCGCCGCGCGCGCGGCCTCATCATTCAGGAATCAGGACGCGCCTTTGGTGAGCAAGAGAGAATAGAGCAGCCACTGCAGTGCAGGCTGGCCGGAGGAGAGCGCTGTTCCTATCCGGCAGCGACGAACGGATGATCCCGATGGGTCACCGGCCTGCTGGCAGTCGCTGCATGCGGCAGACGCCGCAGCGCGCTGGTTCGCCACTTCGCCGTTCGCCCAACCATTCCGTTCACGCTCCGGATGAACCAAGTTCCAAGACGGGGGAAAAGGGCTCGGCGCCGCGTTACTGCGGGCCGCGGGCGGAAATGTCCGTAGGGAAAGCTCGTAAACTCCCGAGTCAGCTGATGCAATCCGCCTCGGCGAGAAAATTCATGTCCCAGTAGTGGTACTACTCCTACTAAAAGGTTGCACGGAAGGGCATGCGTTGCTTTCTCTGCTCTCGTCTTGAGAAGAAACCAAAGTGTCAAGTGCCTCCTCTTCTCACGGCGCCGAACCGACAGCAGCGGGTGTACGTGTGCGTGTCCCGTGCCGCGCGCGCAGCAGAGAGACACCACGCAGCGCATCTCATCGGCCTCCTCGTACCTACTCGGCATCCCAGAAATGGCAGATTGGCGTGGCGAAACCGCCCCGGGTCAGCCGCAAAAGCCTTTAAAGAAACGAGAGAGAGGAGCGCGCCCACTTCTTCCGGCGCCGAGAAAACAAAACCTCCGTACGAGACTTACCGGGGCCGCGACGTGTCGGGCAACATGCAGCCGCGGCCTCCACGTACCCCGCCCCGCGCTCCCACGTACCGCCGCCCCGCGCCGCGCCAAACGCAACGCAGCCACGCCAGCGCGCGCGCCCCCGCCCGATCGCTCGGCAACCAACAGAGCCCTCAATACCGCCCATGCCCCGTGCCATGCCCTCCGTCCCCAGCAACCCAACGGCGCCGTCTCGCACTCTCGCTCCCGCGCGCCGCGACCTAGCTATAAAACCACGCACCACGCCTGTTACCTCAAGGCACAGCCGGCTGCTGTCCCTCCGATCCCTCCCCCCTTCCTGCGCGAGACGAGACGACGTAGAGACATGGTGAGCCGTGAGCACAGCCACAGCTACGAGCACCTCGTGCTCGACCCGGCGGCGCTGGGCTCCGCCTGCAGCTGGGCCGACCCGGCGGCGGTGGAGATCCCGCCGCAGCTCCTCGCCGCGCTCGGGGAGTACCTCTCCGCCGGACGCGGCGACGGGGACGCCGCCGAGGCCGAGGCGGAGGCGGAGGCGGACGACGAGTTCATGATGTACGAGTTCAAGGTGCGGCGGTGCGCGCGCGCGCGGAGCCACGACTGGACTGCGTGCCCCTACGCGCACCCGGGCGAGGCCGCGCGCCGCCGGGACCCGCGCCGCGTCGCCTACACCGGGGAGCCCTGCCCGGACTTCCGGCGCCGCCCGGGCGCCGCGTGCCCGCGCGGGAGCGCCTGCCCGTTCGCGCACGGCACCTTCGAGCTCTGGCTCCACCCGTCCCGGTACCGCACCCGCCCGTGCCGCGCGGGCGCCGCCTGCAGGCGCCGCGTCTGCTTCTTCGCCCACGCCGCGGCCGAGCTCCGCGCCACGACCAAGGACGACTGTGGCGGCTCGCCGATGTCGCTGTCGCTCTCGCCCAAGTCCACGCTGGCGGGGCTCTGGGAGTCGCCGCCGGTGTCGCCTGTGGAGGGGCGGGTGAGGTGGCTCGACGCCATCGACGAGCCGTCCGAAGCGGCCGACGCGGAGGTGGAGGAGCTCATGCTCGCAATGCGGGAGCTCAGCTTCAGGAAGGCAGCGGCGTCGGCGCTGGGAGCAGCTGCGCCGGTGCTGCCCCCCGTCACGGAGGAGGACGGGCCGGACTTGGGGTGGGTGTCGGAGCTGGTGATGTAACGCCATGCGCCAGCGCTCTCTCACTCCCAGCCCGAGATCGATGCCGTCTCCGCCGCCGCCGCCACCGCCACCGACGACGACCGGAGGCGCCAATTCGGATCGGAACAGCTTCATTATTAAGCATATTAATTCTAGCATTTTCACGAATGAATTGCATCATTCTTCTGTGGATAAACAAAACATGGTGCAAGTATCGATACAGCAATCTGTAAGTGTGGCGTGTGTGCAGTGCAATGTTCCCCTCTTCTTTTTGTCGGAGATCGTTCTTGGGCGTAGCATAGCATATGCTGCCGTCCACGGTTTCTTCTCCGATTACCAAGTGTATGTAGATACTACGTACGAAGTGTATTGGCTTAAAGAGCCTTCGCTGTTTCGTGATGTATCACTATATGTCACTGTTGTTGATGTACTCCTTTTGCACTCCAGTGAGGCACTTATATAGTAGTATATCATACTCCGTACTATCATCTTTGTACGTGCTCTACTCCAGTTTGTTCACAGTTCAGTCATCAGTGTACGATCCATTCGAGCTCCGCAGCTGCCGATAACATGCGGTGAGTTTCTGGAAATCGAAGGTTATCTTTCCCTCCTGATGCGGATGTCGACACCGATTCGCAATTGTCACCATCGCAGTCCATCAGTGGTGGGCAGGCAGAGTACGAGGAACATCTCCCCTGGGTTGAGTAAAGGGGAGGACAAATCGAGATAAGCCCTAGGTAGGCTCTTTGGTCCCGGCACACAACATAAGGCGATGCCGTCATCCAAAGCTCCGCAAGCCCTGACTCTTGGGCTCTTTGTTAAAGAAAATAGTTTTAGGGATCTGAAAATCCATATTGCAAGTGTCCATTGACTGCACAATTCGCGAGCTAGTACAACTACAAAATCAAGTTTGTTCCGTAGCTTCTGTTCCCTGGGTTTGTATACCGTTTATCTGCACAATCCCTCGGCACAGGCACAGGTTTGTTCGAGGACCACGGACACCACCAAACCGTTCCAGGCGGACAACCGAGCCACGAAAGCGAGGCGCCGTCGGATTGCAGCAAAACACCGGGCGCGCGCGCTTTTGACTCCCTCCCTCACCTCACCGGGTCGGTAGCGCTTGCCTCGCCCGCCCGGAGTGCGGAGTCCGTAGTACTTCTCCAGACGACCCAAGACCCATAGGGCGGGGGGCACGTTGGTGCGCCGTGCGCGGCTGCGCAAGTTGCCCAGCTTTTGGCTGGGTTCCTCGCCGCCGCCCACGCGACCACGGTTTCGCTCGGCGGCCTCGGAGAGTCGGAGGACGAGGGGGTGCCGTCGCTTTGCGTGCGGTGGCCGATGGCGCGCAGGTGGCGGGCTCCCGTTATTCGGCTGCCAAGTTGAGCTGCAACTTGCGTTTTTTTTCCTTCTTCCTTTTCTGGTTCTGCTGTGGAGTGGTTTCTCTTCTTTGCTTTCGCTTTCCCCAGTCTCGACGCGGCTCGACAGTATTTGGTGGTCTCGACGCGGCTCGACAGTATTTGGTGGTTGGGCCTTGGTAGGACGAAAGGTTGCCTGGGTGACATGCGAGTATCTGAAACTTGTGAAAAGATGCGAAGGGTCGTCTGTGGGTGCGACGTTTTCAGTCTTCTCTGCTTTTGTTTAAATACAAATATGAAACAGGGACCGATTCGTAGTTTAGCAAGCAAAAGCTGCCAAAATCAGTGCAAAATTCAGATACTAAGCTGAACTCAATAGCCATGTCAGAATTGTTATTAACTGAAATACACGGACAGAAACAGTATTGAACAGGGCAAGCGGGTAATGTGCCAGTATCGGCACCGGCAACGGCAAGCGGGTGAGTCCAACTATCGGGTGGGCAAAACGAGAAACACAACATTCTCATTACACAGGAAGGAAGTAGACACCAAAGGGACGAAGAATGGAGTAAAATGTACCGTGCACATCATTACAGCTGTTGCGTCTCTATCCCCTGTGAATGATTATCAGTATTTAAATACCCTCAGATCTTTCTTCGGAAGCGGTAAAGAGAACCCGTCGGATTTCTTCTGGCCTGCCCAGCCATTCTTGGTCTTTATCCTTGATGCAATATCAGAAGAATGTAGGGGGGGAGCTCAGCTCAGCTAGTCATCTTGCAAATCAACTTTGACCTCTTTTTCTTCCCACCATCTCCATCCTTTTTGGAACTTCTGAACATGATTGTCAACCTTGTACAAGATTTAACTTGCATCTCCTTTGACACAGATTTCCAGTCTATCTCCCATCTAGGGAAGTGGTTCTTCAGACTTCAGCTTCCCCAACTCATTGGGGTACAATTTGGAGTAACCAGCCTAGATTCAATTGAAACAAGGAAGCCAGCATCTTAAGAACAGATAATCCTCAATATATCCATGTGGCGCAAGTGATCATACTTTAATTTAAATGTTCCATTAGGAGGTCTGAAAAAAATCTCCTCTGTTCCTTAATGTCTGAAATAGTGCAGGCAAACAACAAACATGGTATGTAAAACTAACCAGGATATTTTGTAAAGTCCAAAACATGTGTGGCTGTATGGTAATCAGCAGTGGCGAAGCCAGCATGCGAGCTTAGGGGGGGCTGCTGCTGCATTGCTCCTCCTCCAGCCCTCCTTTGACTCTTCATCTTCAACCTCCAGTCTAGGAGGGGCTTGGGGGGGCTTCCATGGTGGCGCTAGCAGTAGGGGGGGCTCCAGCCCCGGCCGCCCCCCTGCTGGCTTCGCCACTGGTAATCAGTAGACATCTCATGGTAGTGATTAGCAATGCCAAATGCATCATGTTAAAACTTGCATATTTGTAGTTCTGCAGTATATAAGAAATCAACGAGACAACATTCAGTTACAGGACACAGAGTCACAAACTGGTCTAAGGTGCGGTAACACCAAAACTCCTCTCGGGTTTATCAAGGTGTCCATATTGCTATCATTGTTCAGCATATGAAATTGTTTGCATTTCTAGAATTATTTCCGCTGTACTAATCTTTCCCCATTCCTAGAATTTATTAAGCACATACTGGGCTGGAAATTCACAATTCTGCATATTTCATCAAATAATTATGCATGTTGGTACCACATGTTTTCAAGTAATTTATCATTTTGATTTCCTAATATTAGTACAGGAAGGGAACCCATAATTGCAATTCATTATCATACAGCTGCAGAACTAACAGTTGCATTGCACCAATACCTAGCAATATCTAGGAACTTCTAATTGCTACATCCGGCATTATATTTAAGAATATGGTGTAGGTTCACCTCAGGAAATATAAATTGATACAGAAACATGAAACAAGAACCCAAAGAGAGGAAAGAAAAATAACAGATGCCAAACACAGATTAGAGATGAATGTGCAAGATCTCATAACATGATTTCAATTCAATCTGCACAAAGAAAATGCCAAATCTCCAGAATCGTTTCATACCGCTGGCTGGTAATCTTTCCACATCTGTGCTGGGCTGACAGTCTCACTGAACTTGCCATGGACTAATGCTCTCCTGCTTCAGCTTATTACAATTCATTCGCCATGGCCTAATAAACAAGTAAAAGAGAAGATAAACAAATTTAGAAAGAGATTTATTGAATAAAACAATTTCTGGTTCAATGGTTAAATCTCATGAAAATATTATATTCAGTAATCAGTAGGAACCAGAATGCGGCAACAAAGGAAACCAACGCCAATGTACTAGAAAAGAGGAAAAGTACTACTAATACTTGCCATCAATTGAGCTAAAGCAAACACGGTGTATAAAAACCTGGAGGGAAAAGGTAAGGACAGAATAGTACACCTTGTGGATGTGAATCCTGAGGCATGCACCTCATCGGCCAGTCAGCATGCCTCCTTCGATGCTGTTCTGCCTCAGATGACTGAGGGCAAGCGACGCCATATGCCGGAGCCGCTGTGTGGGGCCCTCGCTAAGGTTGAGCACAGCACTACAGCTTTCTCTTCTTGGACACCACGAGTCAGCACGCGGAGGACATCACGAGGCCGGGAAATGTGGAGGGAGCAGCAAACGGCAATGACTTCTAATTTCCCGGATTGGCCCTGGTGAACTGTTATCTTTAGACTCATACTGGCATGCTAAGGCAGAATCAGTCCAAGTCACTCAGGTAGCCACGCCATCAGAAGAAGCTGGTGAGTCAAGAAACTTCTCTTGCAATAGTCCAGACACTGTGTTATAGGAGAACTTAGAACACTAAATGTAAGCAATAGAACATAACGATGTCATAATCAATCAAAGTTCTTTTTTATTTTTTTAATAAACTAAAGTGAATAGTCTGGGTATAGCGATGCTCAAATGACTTACCTTATAGATAACCTCCTTAATATCGGCACAAACACCCAAGAGGTAAGGTCTTGCCTCTCATTGCACTCAGCCAGCAATCTGAAATGTACAAAATGCCATCTCAACCGTATCACAACAAGATGCATGATTCAACTTCATGATCAGACCACAATATGCAATCCAGGGGAAAAACATCAACAATGATAGGGAACACATCTTTTAAGGAATCTTGCTTTGTCCTGCATTTAATTCCAACTTCCTGTTGACAAGCACTAATTTTCTAGTGTACCAACACACCATTTAAGTCAACTTTGTGTAACTCATTGAGGATATCACTTATCAAAATCCTCTTTGATATATGGGATAACATGAAGAAAGATTTAGATACAGATTGAAATTGAAGGGAAACAAAAACATATGTGAAGAGGTTAGGCAACCTGAGTTGGTGCTCGGATAATTTATCACCAAAAATCACCACACGAACAACTTCCATTACGAAAATGATGGAATCGATTCCCATCCCTAATATCAATTTCTCTCTTGGTGACATGGGAAACAAATTTGATAAAACTGTGACAGTCTCCACATATTCTGAGGTTCTTCATTATCTGAATGGGCATGCCCTTGGGTGTAACAAGAAGGCCATAAGCAACTGCAAGCTTCTCACTATGGTACAAAAGTGAGCTCTCCTTCTGCTCTTCATCTATGTCATGGAGAACAAATTCTGTGTCAGGGACATATCCTGTAGCCTTTAACAAAGTATACAACTCCCGGAGGGTAGCATATATGTCTTGAATTTGCTCATGTTCCTCATCTCCAGTGACAAATGAATGCATTCTGTTCTTTATCTGCATCCAGCTACAACCAGGTTCCTTGTTCACACCTTGTTTTTTCATAAGTTTCCGTACCTTTGCAACTTCATCCCACATCCCTTGAGAGGAGTATATATTTGACAACATAACATAGTTGCCAGCATTTGATGGCTCAATAGAGAAAAGTTTCTCAGCTGCTCTTCTACCAATCTGTACGTTCTTATGAATCTTGCATGCCCCAAGAAGGGCACTCCAGACCACTGCATCTGGCTCAATAGGCATATCATATATAAACTGTTCAGCTCCTTCCACATCACCAGCTCGCCCAAGAAGGTCCACCATGCAAGCATAGTGCTCCAGCAGAGGAGTCAGTCCATAATCACAGCTCATGGATTTGAAAAACCGACGCCCTACATCTACCAAACCAGAATGGCTACACGCATGTAAAAGCCCCACAAAAGTGACCTCATTTGGCAACACTCCTGCAGATTCCATTTGTTGATATATCCTGATGGCTTCTCTTCCAAGGCCATGTTGAGCATAGCCTGTAATAACGGTATTCCATGTAAAAATGTCTCTTTCCTCCATTGAATCAAAAACCTTAAGGGAATCTGCAGAACCACACTTGAAATACATTGAGATGAGAGCATTAGCCACTATAAGTCCTGAATCCATATCAAGTTTGACAGCAATTGTGTGAATTTGCTGCCCAAGTTTGGAAGCACCAAGATTCCCCCCAACACCAAGAAGTATCGTTAATATTGGTGAATTGGGTAACTCATGCTTCTGAAGCATACTTCTGAAGATCTCTACTGCATCATTCCCATGGTCAGCATGTGCATATGCAGATATTATAGTAGTCCAAGAAACAACATCTCGACTGGGCATATTGTCAAATGTATCTCTTGCTTCTTCCAGCATATCATTCTGCACAAGTGCAGCAATAAAAGAGTTATATGACACTGTATCTTTAATTGTCATACGATCAAAGATTTGTCTCACAAAACCTATGTTGTTGCACTTGGCGTACATAGTAATCAGTGCATTGCATACATAGCTATTGAACTGACAACCGGCCTTTACTGCAAGTGAATGCACCTGCTTTCCTGTCTCAAGAGCTTCGATATTCGAACAAGCAAAGAAACTGCTAGTCAAACTAGAGAGGCTAGGTAACATCCCGTTCCGATGGAGGACCTGGAGCAAAACCAAAGCTTGTTCACTCCTCCCGTTCTGTGCATACCCCGCAATCATCCCAGCCCAAGAAATTGCATTTCTAAAAGGCATCCTGTTGAAAAGTTCTTCTGCCTCATCAACCATTTCATTCTGCATGAACCCAGTAATCATGGCATTCCAGGATACAGTATTAGGCTCAGGAATCTGATCAAATAAAACCCTTGCATCATTAATCCTTCCACACTGAGCAAGCCCTGTGAGCATTGCAGTCCGACTATGAACAGACTTTAGAGGGTCTCTTTGATAGACAGTAACAGCATCATCTATCCGTCCACCTTGAGATAGCGCAGAGATCATGGTTGACCATGTGTACTCATTCCTCTCTGCCATTCCTTCAAAGAATTTTACTGCAGTGTCAAGCATACTCACACCCCTAGTGTATGCATTAAGCATGGCAGTGCAGATTACCACATCCCTCTCAAAGCCAGCCTTATGGACAAGAACGTGGATACTCTCTAGAATGTTGAGATTACCAAGGTGACTTATAGCTGAAAGCACAGATACTAGGTTTGGTTGCTCTGGTGACATTCCTTCACAATGCATCATGCGAAACATGTCCCAAGCCTTACCATGCTGCTCAATCAGAACATACCCAGAAATCATCACCGTCCAAGAAACCATGTTGCGTTCTGGCATTTGTGCAAACAGATTCCTTGCATCCACCATCTGCCGGGTATGGCAGTACCCAGTAAGCATTGTGTTCCACGACGAGACATCCCTGCTCGGCATTGCATCGAACAGCCTGCGCGCAAGGGTGACGTCCCCGTTCTGGACATAGCAGGTGACCATGGCATTCCAAGCCACGGTGTTCCTCACGGGCATTTCATCAAACACCCTGCGAGCGTCGCTCACGCGCCCGGCGCGCCCGTAGCCCGACAAGAGGATGGTGCCCGTGCGCAGATTCCCGCCGGAGATCGCGTCGGCTAGCGACCTGGCAGCGTCGGGCATCCCGTTGTTGCAGTAGGCGGAGATCATGGAGTTCCAGGCGACGATGTCGCGGAAGGGCATCGCGTCGAACACCCCCCTGGCCTCGTTCAAGCGGCCGAGGCGGCCGAGCTCCCTGATACGGGCGCTTTGACCGGAGGTGCCGAACGGTCGCGGGACGCGCCGCGCGGGGATCGGGGCAACGGCGGATGAGAGCAACCGACGGAGGTGCTGACGGTGAGCCATCGGTGCCGTGCTCCATTTGATCGGAAACACCATAGGAGCGGCGTGTTTTTGGGGTGAGCAGTGGGCAGTGGCCGGACGCCGGCTACGGCCGCTGAACTCTCAGGACCACTATGGCCTTACGGCCGCCGCCGCCGGCTGAGCGATTCCCGCGAGGGGAAGAAAGAACCCGCGTGGGCGGGGGCACCCGCCGCTAACTGCCTCTGGCCTAAATTCCTTCGGGCAACACACAAAGACAGGCTCAAATGAGCATGAGCCGGACTATCATAGGGCCCAATGTTTTGGATTCGGCCTGCGAGGTCAGATTTCTTTCCGTGAGAGCGAGTGAACAAAATAGAAAAAACAAACAAACACCGAAAACGTACAAGGTTTCTATTTATTTTTAATTAGGGGCCAGCAACTAGAGTAGCCCCCTGCGTCACCTACACGCCAGGTACCAAGGTTCAAGCCTCAGCCGGACCATCTTCTACTCTAGCGAAGATGCGTCCGACGGGATTTGAACCCGGGTTGTCAAGCTCTACTGTAACTGAGCTGACCAACCCAGATCAGCCCCCCGCACCCCCACAAGGTTTCTACTCAAACCCCTATTCAAAGTACTTCTATTATCAAAGTAGAGATTGTGAGAGAAAAAATTCACTATGACTCCTACTTGACTAGGGAGGTCGTTCCCCAGCCCCTTCTTCCACCGTGGCTGGAGAGGTCTCTACTTTTTTTTTATTGTAGTTGCCTCTTTGCGCGTTCACCGAACTCGCACACACCGCCGTCCTGCTTGCCTTCCCACCAATGCCTTAGCAAATTGCATGATGTCCAATCGAATCGACGTAGAGCGGGCTTGACAGTTGACACCGCCTTATCTCGTTGTCGCCCAAGCCTCCTTGCTTAATCCGATGATGATCCGTAAGTAGTCGTCGAGTTCAGGCACGAGCAGATCCGCTCCTCCTCTGTTGTCGCAAGTTGTAGGAATATAATGGAGCCAACGAGTACACCACCACCCTGAGCATGCATGTGGGCTTTGCTCCCAAGCTTGAGCTCTCCTACCCCGCCCGAACTTGGGTCCACATTGCCGTGAGCTTGGGGGTCCTCCGATGCGGCTCGAGCTCGTGCATGGACAACACTACCGCACCACCTGGAGGAGCAGATTAGCTAGGAGGTGGAAAAGGGTGGCAGGTGAGGTTTAGGTTGGGACTTGGGAGATAGAAAGGGTGGCTGGGGAGGTGATGGATCAAGGAAGGGGCACGGGGAAGAAGGAGAAGAGGTGGGGAGGGAAAAAAGAGTAAGGCTACTGACAAGCTGAGCCCATTTGCCATAAGAAAGTAGAGGCTATGAGTAAGGGTATTAGGTTAAATCTATAACCCTAGAGAGTTAGAATAATTCCTACTTAATTAGAAAAGTATGTGTTATTACTAGAGTTGCTCTAACGTGTGTCAATGACATTTTTAGTGTTGCAGTGAGACCCTCATATCCTCTCCTTGAGCCACAAACCTTGAAAGGCACATGCTAGATATAAACTTATACGCGCATACACGCCTGCAATACACACGAAGATCAAATTTCGATGGCGACGAGAAACTAGTCTCCTATTGTGTTGCACAGAGTGACTGAGCTTTTACCAGCCAATTTTTTTTGGGGCAATAAGCAACCCTGGCCAAAGCCAAGCACAACAACTTCCCTTGTCAACTGAGTGGAGCTCAATCAGTACAGGACAGGCTAACGTTGGGTGTTGGCAATCATGTGAAGATGAAAAACTTGAAAACATGTGGTAGAAAAATAAAGTGGCGAAGCAACCAGACTATCCAACAACACAGAGATGTTAATCAGATACAATGCTTGCTAAAAAATTAGATACAATGCAACAAAAAAGTATCATTCAATGGATAGATGCCCGATAGAGAAATTCTTCTTTTTACCAATGCAAACGTTACAAGGGTTACATGGTAGATGCTAAACCAAACAACAATCGAAGAACCATATATCAAAGCACTTGTCGCTAAATACTCAAAACATTACAAATGCCATATAGAGAAAACTATTGTCTCATCAGATGCTTAACACATTACATGCAACAAAAGATACCGATCCAAGAAAATTATTGAAAAAAGGGATATGCCCATCACATCATTGCAGGCTTCAACCTAGCATAACATTGCTAGTAGTAGTCCTCGTTCACAGGAATCAAGTAGGAATTCCATAGAGTCCTGATAAATCCGTTGCTTTGGAATTTTCTTTGGTAGAACATAGGATCAGGCAATGCAAGGCTTGAAGTATCCATCAAGACATCGCTGACTTGACGATATGAAATGTAGTCCTTGGGGAAAACAACTTGAGCCTTTATGGAAGGATTGCTCTTCAGGCCCAACTTGTGCCTGGTCGATCTAGACTGCTTCCTATTGTTGGCAGGAACATGGAAAATCTTCATGAGCTGAAGCTTCTTGGCACTTTCCAGTAGCATCTTGGCAAACTGCAGCCCAAAGGTATGCGTATGCACCCACAAGTCGCTCAGGACGATGGTTCTAACGTTCTATCTCATACTAGCAACACGTCCTGCCAGTTCTAGCAGATTGGCGTAGGCAACTTCAGAATACAATGTATGTCTAATGGAAGAGTCGATGTAGATCTGCGCATAGATTGATTGCGAGACATGACACAAGAATGTGTGTAGTGAGCCATATTGGGTAAGTTGCATCATGACAAATTAAATGAGGCGATCAGAGAGCATCTCACCTTGATGTTAAGTGTTTGCACGCAAGGGAAGTAGTTTAACACATGCAACATCAACTCAACTCGAGCAGCATTACACAAGCTCAAGCACAGTCCAAGGATCTTGATGCTGTGGATTGGGCGTGACGGCTCCAGAATCATGCCCAACATCTACGATGCATGCATATACATATATGTAATCATAGTTGGTTTAATATGGACCAGAAAAGAAATAATTAGAATCTTGAAAAATAACGGTGGATAGATCATATCACCACAACATTTTCCGATTGTCGAGTTCGAGGAAGGTCCATGGTCAGGGAGCCAAGGATCTCCAGCTTGGGTGCGTGGACGAGGGTCACCTTGCAGTAGCTTGTGTCAATCGTGATCATGACCTCTCCGAGCAGGTGCTCCAAGTTGGGTGCATCCACGATTACGAGCGCCCGCAACTCGAGAACCTCCACAGAAAAACTGCGAAGGCTTCGCGACCGGATCTCAAAGGTGTAGTTGTAGCCTTCAGTAGCTTCTATGTCAATGGGCATATCCTTGGCATCCTTGTAGTACGAGGAGAGCAGAAAGCTCTCGAGCTTGACACATTGCTCCAGCAGAGCGTGCACATTGGCCGCTGAGAAATTGACAGCACAAAGGGAGAGTTCCTTGATGCCTGCAAAGATGGATGATAGTGGTTGCTCCGGGGGGAACCAGTTGCACCTAACCACTACAACAGAGCGAAGTAGTGGGGTAGGGAAGAACCGGATGGAGTCAGTAGAGTGGACGATGAGCTCCTCCACACCCCACCCGACGAAGGCATTAGTGTCGATGCCGTACCCGCGATCGCCATCGCTGTGAAAGTAGGTCTTGGATAGGCAGACGCGTGGGATCGACCCGTTGTGCTTCTTTAGGATATGAGAGATCACATCCACACACTCGGAGTGGAGGTTGGCTACATGGCGCGGGCGTCCCACCCTATGACGAGCAACATGTTCGTCGTTCAAAGAGATGGGGGAGCTCGCGAACACGCCTTTCTAGCACTTGGACAATGTGGTGGTGCAGCCCGCCTCCTTCAAGGGTAAGCGAAAGAGAATCGAACCTTTGATTTCATTTGGGAGCTTGCTGATGTGATCGAGATCGCCGTCCATATCGTCGTCGCAGTCGCTTGGCAAAGATGGCAGCTGCATCATCCTAGCTGATTTGGGTGGCACCTCCGCCTCATCGACAGGGAGCGACATGATTGAACACTGAGCAGTGGAGGAGTGTTCCACCGTGGGTGTTGGGGAGAGGGTGGCGGCGGCGACGGAGTCCTTGTATGAAACCCTAATTTTATAGGGCAGAGGAAGCTAACTGGGAGGAGATATGGATAGGGCCGATGTTGTGATTTTGCTGGCCCAAGGGCCAGAGCAGCCTGCTGCCTACCACTTAGAGTGGCACAACTTTGGTTTCTCCATCAATGCTTTGAAGGAATATTCACAGTATATTCTCTTCCAAGCATCAAGTTTGCCATTAAAGTAGTCATTTAGTCTATCGAGATCTCTATTTTATCAACGAATCAAATATCGGGTGCCTAGGCAATAGGGGCACAAGTGGTAGTTGGTAGTTAATGTTTGATGTCATTGGTCAAAGGTAGATATGCTTATCGCAATTTTATCGGTGCTAGCTTGGTGTTTCAAGCTCAATGTTCTTTCCAACACGGCCTTTGTTTCATCTCGTAAAAGAACAAGATTCTAGCTTCCATTTATAATGTACCTTTTTTTAATAATGCAGTTCACCATTATATGTAATTGTTGGGTAAACGTCCTAGCCTTCTAGAGTAGTAGAGTGTTAATATAGTGTGAATTAGTTGCATTGCAATATAATCATGTTTTCCAAATGTCACGGTGCATGTAAGAGAAGGAAAGTACGAAACACTTTCACATGTGAACATAGTACCAAACCCCAAAGGGTAGCTAAATCTTCCTTCCGTTTATCTCTACTAGTAATTGGGCACGTGCGACACACACGTGCTACATCTTGATACAATAAACAAAAATTCACGATGAATGAATATGTTTTTTAATTTCTCAATTGCTCAATAGTGCATTGCTGAAAATAAAGCAAGGCATGCGGGTAGCAGCAATAGAATTGAAACAGTACATGTGTAATTTAAGATAACTAACATGTTTTGCTATTCTAATTGCCGGTTGTTGTAATTTTCACCTTATGTTAGAAATTTTATTGGTTTGATCAATAGGCGGCTGTCATTTTTGGATCATAGCACAACTGAATTTCAATAAGTGACAACATGAAAAAATAATTGTTGTACCATGGAACATGCAAAGTTGTTTGATTTTTAAAATTGACATGAATTGCTTTCTCATATCTATTGAACTTTGTACGCTCCCATTTATAATTTTCAAAATCATCTATCGATTTGATCAATTAGTTGTTCCAACTTCCAAATGGGCACTTGCTTTTAACCATCACTGAGGAAAGCATTGGAAAATAGCCTTAGAGACCCTCTTGCTCACCAGTACTCTCCGAGGTAGTCACATACTGCAGGCTGCAGCCTGAGGGTAATTTGATTGGGCTACTCGATCTACCATTCACAGCTAGCATACCAAATTTAGAGAACTGAAAAGGGTCATCTTGAGTAGCTAGGTTTGGAACACCCAAACCCCCTTCGATATTTTGATTTAGATACCACTTATGAAGAAAGCATTTATTCAAAAGAGAAGTAATCGTCAGGGAAGCACAATGTATTCAGACCTGATAATCTTACTTTCCTTTTAAAAAACTCTCCTAGTGCTCCAGTTCTCCTATTTTTTAAGCCTAAGTGCCCTTTTTTTCACAGACCTGATATATTTCTTTTGGTAACTAAAAGGAAGACCAGGTTCATTGCTAAATAAGGTTAAAGTCCCATCAATCGCACCAACAAGCAACAAATGCCAATTCATTATAATATGTATCAGTTGATATGCAATAGGCATGATATGTAGCAGGCAACTTTTTTTTAGGAAATATGTTTGATCACTGCCTTACAATATTCTTTCTAGGTGACATGTATATAAGCATGTTGTTGATATCCATTCATACCCAAATGCACACCCACTTTAAATGGGGAGGGTATGGGTAGAAAATTAATTATCCATTAGAAATGAGAAGGGCATTAGGTAGAAAATTAATTATCCCATTACTCCCACTTTGTCCCTAGACGCGAGCACCACCTCGTGGCTCCTACCCCGATCCCAACTGAGGTGCGATGCACGACAGCGCTTGCTGTCGTGGGCGTGGCCCCCCTCTTCCTCCCACGAGACTTTGGAAAGCAAGGGTCATCCATCCGCATCCGTGATGCTCTATCTCTCTATTCTCTACTCAACACTCATCAGTGATCACTATATAGGCTTTGTTTAGTTGTGGTAAGTTTCACAACTTTTCACTTTTTACCCGTCACATCGAATCTATGAACACTAATTAGGAGTACTGAACGTGGTGTAATGACAAAATCCCTTCCTAACACCTGGGTGAACTTGCGAGAGAAGAATCTATTGAACCTAATTAGACCATGATTAGGCCATGTTGTGCTATAGTAAACAATCTCTAATGATGGATTAATTAGGCTTAATAGATTCTTCTTGTGATTTCCTACCCATCAGTATAATTAGTTTTATAATTAGATCATGTTTAGTCCTTCTAGTCTTCGATTTACAAATTGCTACAGTAAATTTAGCAAATTTTGCAACCAACTAAAAAAAAACCAGAAACGGAATGTTGAGCGATCATGTAGTACTTTACCATCCTGTCCTACGCGTACGTGCCGACGTTGGCTGTAGATGCGACTGAGAAAATCTCGGCGGCGCGGACGATTGACGACAGCGTCGAGTTTGCCGTGGCGTTCATCGTGATGTTGTACCCTGCCTACAGTTCTTTGCTTATTAATTTAAGTCGGAATCATCCTGGGTCTTTCGAAAAACCTAGTGGGGTGTTACAAGGAGATGGTAAAAAGTCATGGTGCTGATCATGATGAAGAACTAGCGTGTTGCCTTTGCATCTAGACTCTCCAACTCTACGACATGTAAGATGAATATGCACCTGCGCATTTTTTGCACTTGTTAAAGCACAAATATTCAACATACACTCTAAGAGCAACTCCAACAACTTATTTATAATCTTAGCTAAATTTAAACATTTAGAAGGACTCTAAAATATAGAAAACTTTATAAAACGGCGAACTAACTAACAAACTCTCCAAACGGTGGGTTAATCCATATTCAAAACCTATTAGCTGTCGTTTTTCTTTTCTTTTTACTGAGCAAATGTTTTAATGAGTCTTTTGGAGTTGCTCTAACACGGTATGTATTGATCAACGGTTCAGACCAACACCCTGTCCCTGTGTTGCTCATCCTCAGAGTGACATAGACGGAAACCAGCCCTCCGCGCCACCACCTCTTCCGGTGCTGCCCCCTCCTCACCGCCGCTCGAGTTGTCATTAGAAGTCTGCACGACAGCAAGGACGATAGCAGCGGGGCTCCACCCCCTCCTCCTCTCCGTTCTCCTCTCACTCATGCTCTCTTTCCGCCCACGACCGATTCCGCCCTGGGTTCAGCCAGATCTACTACCTCAACCGCTGGATATGCCCCCAGGTTTTGGGGTGTTGGGGACTCGCAGTGGCGGTGGTCCCTTACGACAGCGACGACGGGGATTGTCTTCGATGACATCCCCGACATACATGACTTATCCAGTGGCGCCACGGACGGGCATGTCACATGTGCCTTGACCGCAGCTCCTTCGGCACTCGACTGCGGAGGTATCCTCGCAGCGGCGGCGGGTGTGGGCATGACGGTTGTGGCTCCTTTTAAGCCTCAACCTTATCACCACGACATCCTCGCGATGGTGATGGTGGGGGGTCGGTGGTCATGGCCCCTTCAACGCTTTGGTCGCAGGGCACCGCTCACCATGGCCGCTTCGATGGAGTAATGTGTTGGCAACGTCGTGATGCATGGCACAACCGGCGACGACTAATTTGGGCGTGTGCTAAAAGTGGTCAGGCGACGACGCACTAGGACGCCATGGTGACGTAGCTGGTTGCTTTAGGCCACCTTCTCAGGTAGTGGTGTGTCAATGGTACTGTGGTGGCTTGACCGACATTGGTTTTTGCGTGGATGGTTGCCAATGGCGCTTTGGTAGTGTCGCTGACTGCGGTGGCCCAATAGTAGCGCCATGGAGGTGTGGCTGGTGGCACCGACCATCTCTTTGCTTCGCGGGGACGATGCGGGTGAAACTGCCCATGAAACTTGTGAAATCAACAAAATTGGTGATGTTGCATAAAAATCAATGCTCATGAAAATTTTCATGAAAGTTGCACTGAGACCGGCCTAAGGAATGTTGTACATGTGTAGCTTTTGTGAAGTTGATTATGAAATTCGTAGTTTTAATCTTGATTTTAAAAACACAGTGTTGTTTTATATGAAACAAAGTACATACACGCATCATACTCACCCTAATGTTATTTTATGATGGTATTTGTAGCTTTAGTGTGGTTTGCAAAATAAAATAGATTCTTCTACCACATACATACAATCCTACAAGTGAGAGTACCTTTTGTTTGGTTACTTGTGACTGGACATGCATATATTTATTTGAGTCTATAATTTAGTATCCGTTCCAAATTAATTTGTTTTGGATTTCTAGATTCATAATTATTATTATGCATATAGACATAGTGTATATCTAAATGTGTAACATCACCCATGAATCTAATAAAAGACAAAACGACCTATAATTTGGAATGGAAGGAGTATATTTTAATTAATTCTTTTAGTGATAGGTGAGTGTCGGTAAAATATTAGAAAGAAAAAAAATATCCACAGCGGCGGCATTAGTGGGAAGCACCGTAAAGAATTTTCTTGCCAACTCACGAGTGACGACGGGGAATAAAGTACGTACTCAGGTGATAAAATTATAACACCACCGGATCGGCGGAAACTAGTTGTGATAAAAACTGACGGTGATGACTTTTTCTTCAGTAATGGATCCGCTGTGATAGACTGACGGCGGTGATGATTTTTTCTGTAGCAATGGATCCATACATCTTCCCGTAAAATAATTTTTTTGAACGAACGAATACAAGATAGTGCCTATTTCATTGATATAGAGGAGAAAAAAAAGACGTACAAGCCGGTTAGCCGGCCAGAAAACAGGGGACTACTCTCGCACAAAAAGGATCGCCAAGCATTTGGCGCCCGCGGCTATCCAAAGCGAGGCCTCAACCTTGATCCTATTTACACTAGAAGGCTCGGAAGACTCTCCTAGTCTGGTGGGAGATCCGGAAGGAAAGGAACTCCCGTAAAATAATAAGAAGTCCGATCCACAAGCCTCAGCCACCAAAATTTGGGCTGTCAGCGCATCGTCGTTAGTTCCATCAAAATGGAAGTCAACTCCTCGTCCATGTGATCTGCATTATTCGTCCAAATGCTCACTCAGAAGCGAGCTACCTACTAGTAGTTATACTATCATTGTATATGGTTACTTTCTCCCGTTAAAGTATGTTGTGCTTCCTCTTTCCAAAAAAATAAGTTCTACATTATGAGTATGTTCTAGACGTGGTCAGTTCTTCAAATTGAAATACTAGTATAACATCCATCATTATTTTTAGTTCCCATTATGAGATGGTTGACTATCCAAACCCAACTCACACTCACAGACACAATATAGTACTCCATAGTATGTGTATGTATTGAATAGTTGATATCTTCTGTTGCCAGTTTACGAGGACTTGCTTGTTTGCAGCTTTCGAGGAATTTAGGTGAACAATTTTTCATATAACCAAAAGTCAGAAAATGAAAAGCCAGAAGCCTCTTCCCGTGAGCTTTGCAGCTTCTGACTTTTGAGAGTATATATATCTGGCTTTTGGTCCAAAAAGTACTCAGAAGCTTAGACAAACACAGCAAAGGCGACGTTATTATATATCTTGTTCCAGTATCCAGTTGCAGTTGCTTGAGTACTTATAGGGTGGCATGTGCTCACATAGTGCAATGGCGACCTGGTTGTCGTCGTGGTTACTCCTGCTTGTTCTCGCCGCCGCTGCTGTCGGAGTACTTCGAGTTCACGGCGAGGGCGCGCCGGTCACAGGTGAGCTCAAGATATCGTTCGTTCTAACACCTTGTGATCCTAAAATAAAAAGGGTAAGAAGAATTGTAGCTATTCCCAGAAGCCATGCATACTGATGATGTCTACGCATAACTCCGCGCAGGATTCATAAGCATAGACTGCGGCCTCCCAGAGAAGAGCAGCTACGTGGACAGCGCCACCAAGCTGCCCTACGTCTCGGACGCTGGCTTCACCGACGCCGGCGCCAACCACAACGTCTCGGCCGAGTACATCAACCCGTCCTTCTCCAGGCGCTACCGCAACGTGCGCAGCTTCCCGGGCGCGCCGCGCAGCTGCTACACCCTCGGCTCCCTCACGCCGGGGTCCAAGTACCTCCTCCGCGCCATGTTCATGTACGGCAACTACGACGGGCTCAACAAGCTGCCGGCCTTCGACCTCTACCTCGGCGTCAACTTCTGGCAGACGCTGAAGATCACCGCCGCCGACTCCGCGGAGATCGCCGAGGTCATCGCCGTCGTCCCGGACGATTCGGTGCAGGTCTGCCTGGTGGACGTCGGCTCGGGGACGCCGTTCATCTCCGGGCTGGACCTGAGGCTCATGAAGAGCTCGCTGTACCCGCAAGCGAACGCGACGCAGGGCCTGGTCCTGCACGCCAGGCGCAACTTCGGGCCGAGCGAGTTCGCGCTGATCAGGTACCCGGACGACCCATACGACCGCCTGTGGTTGCCGTGGAGCGACCCGGCGGAGTGGTTGGAGGTCTCGACGACGGAGGCCGTGAAGGGCGTCGTCGGCGGCAACTTGGAGGAACCGTCCGCCGTTATGCAGACCGCCATCGTTCCCCTCAACGCCTCCAAGAGCATCGACTTCTCGTGGAACGCCGAGCCTAGCCACGTGTATCCCGACCCCGGGTACGGACTCACAGTGTATCTCGATCGTGGGAATGCATTCTATTTTTGCCTGAGTTCTTCCTGTTCTGATGTACAGGTATATCTGTATGTTGCACTTCGCGGAGCTGCAACGCCTGGACAGCAACGCCACTCGTCAGTTCAACGTGACCATCAATGGTGTTCCTTGGTATAACGCGTACACGCCCGTCTACCTTACAGCCGACACCATTTACAGCAGAGGGCCACACCAGGGTTCCAGCAACTACAGCATCTCAATAAGAGCCACGGCGAACTCGACGCTGCCGCCGATTGTCAACGCCGGTGAGATATTCAACGTCATCTCCACAGCCAATGTGGGCACCGATGTTCAGGATGGTAAGTAAGTAAAGTACCGCATGGAATGTGCATTGAGATTTGAGAGTGACAAGTACAACTGATGAGTAGTAGCTGTAGAACATGGCCTGATAACTGCTGCTATGTCCTTTCTTACTGAAAAATCCGGTAGTTGCTGCCATTACGGCGATCAAGGCCAATTATCAGGTGAAGAGGAATTGGATGGGTGACCCCTGCGTTCCCAAGACACTTTCGTGGGATGGGTTGAGCTGCAGCTATGGCATTTCCAGTCCTCCAAGAATCGAATCAGTGTAAGCTCCAATTTAACTGAGAAAAAGGTCTAATGTCAGTACTAGGCAACACCAATGTCTGATGTATGAACCCTGAACCTCTTGGATATTTAATTATTTATGCAGAAACCTTTCATTCAGCGGGTTGACCGGAGATGTATCATTTTACTTTGCCAAACTCAAAGCACTCAAGTATTTGTAAGTAGAAGTCTTCTGTTTAATTAATTTTACAATGACCTTTAGTGAGTGAAGATACATTCACATCAATCCACAGAGACTTTCTGAGATCAATTGCTTCTGATATATTTTCAGGGATTTGTCACACAATAAGTTGACTGGCACCATTCCTGATGTCCTTTCACAGTTGCCATCTCTCATGGTCATGTGAGTAACTCTGGTCAATGATGACTTTGATATCTTGAATTTTAGAGATAAACAATGCCAAATGTGACCATTATACAAATGTGCAAGTGGGCCCATTGTATCCTTCTTTACTGCTTTACTTTCAATATAAGCAGTGTCAATGGCATTTGGTCTAAAAATCCTTCTTTAATGTACAATTGACCCCCAATGCACGATATCCATATTAGCCATGAAACCATTAGACCACTGAAATTCTAGTTATCACATCAAACTCAGTGACATTCTTTAACTTAAAAGACACTTTTGGAGTTGAATAATCAAAACGTACACATGCACTCATTTTGGTATCATCCTTAGCAACTGTAAATAGTTTGAATTCGCTGGCATGTGGGTCCAGTGGCCACATTAGGGAAACAATGGTGACAATGTAATGACAAAGAATTAATGCAGTGGCAAATGACATTCTTTTTTTAAATTAATGCTTGTCATAACTTTCTTTTTTTGGTTCTCTTGTTAAAATGAGAAAACTATAGGGTTTTCAATTTTTTTTAAAGATACCAGCAGGCAAAAAATAAAGATAACCCTATAAGTTTTGTAAACTACCTGAAATCACCTTGTCATGGATGTATGATGTGTAGATGGAGCAATTCATAGATGATAAATCTAAGATTAAAGTGTGCCTTTGAATACCCACATAGACTTCCTGTGATCATGATATTTATATCATTGCATTTTCAGAGATTTGACAGGCAATCAGCTCAATGGATCAGTCCCACCTGGGCTTCTCAAAAGAATTCAGGATGGTTCCATATCTGTGAGGTTAATCTCCATCCTATTATCTCATTTTTACAAAGGAGCCTGGTTTGTAGTGTTGAAATTGGTAATGCTAACTGAGAGATTGAGATACCATCCTTGGAGCTGTCCACTGGGATTTGAATCCTACACTCAGACATGTGCTTTAATTTTCTTGGATCTATTCCAGGAAGGGAATAAATGCTTATAATATAGTTATATGTCTTTTAGTCACTCCCTCCCAAATTATAAGTAGTTTTACCTTTTTTAGATTTATAGATTTTGCTATGCACATGACATATCCTATGTTTAGATACATTTTAAAGACTATAAATCTGAAAAAAATCCAAAACGACCTATAATTTTGGACTAAGGGTAGAACTATATACACATATGGGTGCGTGTGGCGTGGCCTTTTATTCCAAAAATAATATTGACATTGCTAATTGCTGATTCCCTTCGATAGGTTTGGCAACAATCCAAATCTTTGCAGCAACGGTGACTCTTGTCAGTCCAGAAAAAACAATAGCAAATCAATGATTGCCGTCTACATTGCTGTTCCAATAGCGGTGCTTGCGGTGATAGGAATACTAACACTAGTGCTATTTTTCTACATGCGAAGAAAGAGAGGTGACACACTGGCATTAACGCAAATAAATCGTTCTCCATAACCTTGTCCATCCGTAATTAAGTGCAAGCAATAATCTCATTGAATTTTACTGGTTCCTTTATTGACATTTGAACGATCAGCAAAGAGCAGCGTGAAGCCGCGGGACGGCAACTGCCTGCCACTGAAAAACCGGAGGTTCACGTACAGCGAAGTGAAGGCAATGACGAACAACTTCCACCAGGAGCTCGGCAAGGGAGGTTTCGGGAAAGTCTACGATGGCTTCTTGAAAGACAAAACTCATGTGGCAGTAAAGCTGCTGTCTGAATCTTCCAAGCAAGGTGTTGGAGAGTTCCTGACAGAGGTAATAATATACACGCTTCACCCAAGTCTAATTGGTATCTAAACAGGATTTGGGTGTTTTTCTTATTCAAACGTCCGTCTATCTCCTTCACTTGTGATCATTTGTATCATTCGATTTGAAGGATAAACTCAATTTTTCATTTTCCTAATATTAATCAAATGACCATATTTCTTCCTTTTATAGCAATATTCTTTTATATTTCTACCTATTCAAGGTATTCATAGTAGGAATTCGGGGATTTGCGATTGGATCTGATCAATTTCCTTACCAATCATGAATAGATTAACAGATAATAATACGTTCTTGTCGCCCAGGCTGAGTCCTTAACTATGCTTCACCACAAGAATATAGTGTCCTTGATCGGTTACTGCAAGGATAGCGGGTGTATGGCCCTCGTCTACGAGTACATGTCAGGAGGAACCTTGGAAGACGAACTTAGAGGTGTGCGCTATTCCATCTGTGTGAACATCTGGAATTTCCCTCTGAAATTATTCTGCACTGATGATCTTCTGCAGGGAGGGGTGGCAACACTGGATCGTTAACCTGGATGCAGAGGCTGCGTATCGCACTGGATTCCGCGCAAGGTACACGTATCCTGCCCCATATATAGCATGCTGGTGATGTGCGTGGTCGTTGTCTGAGGACGATCCCGGCCTGTCTCTACACGCAGGGCTTGAGTATCTGCACAAAGCGTGCAGCAAGCGTTTCGTTCATAGGGACGTGAAGACGTCCAACATCCTGTTGAATGAAAATCTCGAGGCTAAGATCGCCGATTTCGGTCTGCTGAAGGCTTTCCATAACGATGAGGACACCCACGTATCCAATACTAGGGTGGTTGGCACGCAAGGCTACCTTGCTCCTGAGTATGCATCCTAGTAACTCCACCTACTGAGAGAAAAATATAATTGACTACTCCCCTGTTTTTTATGGGGGTCCTGTGCAGTAGATGGGGCTGCCCTTGAGTCATTGACATGTGGGCTCAGTCCCACATGTCAGTGGTTCAATTGCTCTCTGCGGTACTGTAGAGGAATCACTTCCGTTTTTATATACCAGCTTTCATCACTTGAGCACAATGCATTTAAAATTTTATGTTCTTTTAAAAAGTAGGGAATAATACTAGCATTGTCATGAACAATTTCAATAATGCTTTACTGACCACTTGGAATAAAATAATTGACTTATTTCCAAATGCAATTCAAACAATTTTCATGGATTGGACGAACAGGTATACGGGAGCTGAACACCTCACAGAGAAGTGCGATGTGTACAGCTTCGGTGTCGTGCTACTAGAGATAATCACATGAAAGCAAGCAATCATGCATTGCTCGGAGCCCACTCATATCAGCATGTGGGTGCGACAATCCCTCAATCGAGGAAACATCGAGGATGTGGTAGACACAGGCATAAAAGATGGTTACAATGCCAATGTCGCATGGAAAGCCGCCGACATCGCTCTCAAGTGTACTGAACAAGCACCCGAACAACGGCCCACCATGACAGTTGTTGTGACTCAACTACAAGAGTGCCTCATGCTTGAGGATGGCTATGGCGATGGAACATGATATCAGACGGGTGCCAACTGCCAACACAACAATCACCTCTTTTTTTTAAAAATATAAGAAACTATATTGTTAGTTCTTCAAGTTTGAATCATGTCATCTTCTTGTATTGTTTTTACTTTTTCTCGAGGCTACTGGTTACTGGCCTCGCTCTCAGCTAGTAGATCCTGGTTCAAGCTCTGCTTTAAATTATTATAATATTCTTTCTTGGTAGTAGAATCATTATTTTAGAACCAAAATATGTCCTCTACAATCATAAAAATAATTCACATCCTATTTTTCTAACATATGTATGTATGTGTCCGGTATCATGTCACAAAAATATATTGATTTAAGACAGCTTGTGCATGGAGAAAAAAATTGTATCAAAGGCTAATAAATCAAATCAAATGGTGTAGTTTTGTTTTCTTTGTATGATTGGGGTAGAGATTATCCAAACTTTACATATACTCAAGAGGAGTGTTTTGGATATTTTCCTTTTTTAAATAATTAGACCGTGTAGAATGGGCATGATGAACAAGTTTAGTAATTACTTACATACTCCCTCAGTCCCTTTTTAATGTCATCGTTGGTTTTCGTGTTGAAAGTTTGACTCAGTTTGTAAAAATACATGCAACATTTGTATCTCCAAATAAATTTATTAAAAACTAGATTTAAATATCCATCTAATGATATTAAATCTGTGACATTTTATATGATATTTAGTCAAAGTTGTTTCTCATAAAGCGAAAGTGATAATTATTTAGGGGTGGATTAGCATGTTAGAGAAGGTTTGTCCGTAGTCTTAGGAGAATCTATTTAACAAGAGCAAATTCCCTTGGCCCCATACAAATTTTGATGAGTTTCTTGTGTGCCATAATTTTTTTCGAATCTCCATCAATGCTATACATTTTTTAATTTATGCCTTGTATGTCATTCGGTCCATGTTTACACCCATTTGCTGTTAACAGTACATGGAAAAGACAGTATTGCTCCCTTCTAGCTCAAAGCCCCACATGTCATGCCCCAAAAGTCAATTCAGCCCAAACACGGTCAAGGCAGTTCCTCTCCTGCGCGACCAGCGAATCCTCGCCTGCGGTGAGGTTTCCGGCGAGGATGAACATGGGAACACACCTACAAGACTAGAACACACACACATCTAGCTACTTGGCAAGGTAGAAAACTAGCTAGATATGAGGCTATGATGGCAAGACCATGCGCCGGGGTTGTGGATAAGGTCTCCGGGCATCACGAGTTCGAGGGCACAAGCATCAGGAAGGTGCTTGTGGCTTACCTAAGTCATTTGTGATGTGGCGAGGGCCGAAGATGGGCCGGTGATGTGCAGACCGAGGTCAGGGAGGAGCTTTAAGGTCGAGGGAAGAGCGGTCGGCATTGATATGACGTGTGGGGGTAGGACCTCCCTCGCCGGGAAGAGAAGGGGGAGGTAGGGAGAAGCTTTTGCCTCTCAGGCAGGAGAAAGGCCGTCTGAGGGAGGTGATGAAGAGGGAGATGAACCTGGCATGTGGAATCCTGAGTTTGAAGGGAAAAGTACCTTTTCCATGCACACCTAACAACACATGGATGGAAATTTGGACAGAATGGCATATTGGGCATAAATAAAAATTTCTATAGTATTGGGACAATAAGGAACGCGTCAAAATTTCTATGGCACCAAAGAGAATTTACTCATTTAACAATATTTTCTCTAAATTTTAGTCATTGCAGTATTTTTCACAATATTACTCTAATTAAATGCTTTGAGAGAACACAATAGTCCACTGTCAAAGTATATAACATATTTGACTTTTCATAGGTTTCAAGGTGCAACTTTGACCATAATTTTTCTACTAGAAGATAGTTATAATGTATAATTTTACTATTAAAAATTGGAGACTTCTTTTGAACTAGTCATATGAAGTCACCTACGATCCTAGGATTTTTTTTAAAAAAGAGAGAAATTCTTAAAATACCCTACAAAAAGCAAAACATTCGGCCATCAATTTAGTAGACTCAAATAACTGTAAGCATTGGATCTATTACATTTTCTAAACGATACCAACATGTGTGTCTAAAAATAGCCTAAATTGACACTAAATCTATATAAAAAATTACCAACCTTTTCTATTATATAAAATAAATTAAAGTAACCCCTATGAGAGACATGGGTACCCATGGGTCCCCACCGATCAGGATCCTGGAGGTCCCTGTTAAGTGGACCCGACCTTTCAGAAGCCCCACCGACCTGCAAGTGGGCCCGGAGACCTTATCCACAACCCCGGCGACCTTGGAAGATCCTGGGTGACCTCATCCAGATCCTGGAAGACCTGCCGGGCTTGTGGCGCAAGCTTCTCCCCTAGGTCGCGGCACGGCGCCGCCAGTAGGTCCGCGGATCGCGGGATCCGCCCTGTAATCACGGAAGATGACCTTCCTAATTTGTAACCGACCCCGATGAGGGTCCACCGACCTCGAATGGAAGCCCTAGCCCGCTGGCCATATAAGGCGGCTTAGAGCTCCATTCGAGGGGACTTCCCCATTCATGCATAATTCCACCGCATACTGGACGTAGGGTTTTACTCTTCGGAGGCCTGAACCAGTCTAAACCCTTGTGTCTCTCGCCATTCTCGCTGTATTCCGAGTTCTCCCTGCGAACTACCACCTACGCTCTTAGGTCCCGATCCCCTCCAATCAACCTACAACCGTTTGGGTCGCCCCCTAGCGGATCTGTCCAGGTCTCACCCCCTGACAGTTGGCATGCCAGGTAGGGGTGATCGGGAACTCGCTGTGCAGCATGGTGGCCCGATCTGGTGTCGTTTTCCCGGCGAGCATGGCGGACATCCTCGCTAACCCTGTAGAGATCTGCTTCGGCTCCTTCACGGCGACCTCGACCACACTGGCGGCAGCGACCTCCCCGGCGATCGCTGTGAAGGTTCCGGCGACACCCGTCGCCGCCCCCAGTTCCGATCTAAAGTCGAAGGCCCACCCACCCAAACCCTACGAAGTTGTTCAGGGAATGGAGTGTGTCATCGACATGATGGAGGAGACCCTCCAGATTTGCGAGAGAGCCCAGCGCTCAACGCAGACCGCGTCGCGTCGCAAGACCTTCCCCTTCGGTCTGTGACCACCCAGCGACGCCTACATCCGCCAGGCGGCCAAGTCCTCCCAGATCCAATCTGGGCGGCGGGAGTCTTCCGGCGACCTCAAGACCGAGCCTCGCGCCCACCGCGATCCGCTCGACGTACCGTGCACCTATCACAAGGGCGCACGGCACACCCTCCGCGGCTGGCGGCGGCGGAAGAAGATCGACCAGGAGCGTAATACTCCTCGCAGTACGCGAACTCCCACATCTCCAGACGTCGGTGAGTTCCAGAAGGTCCGGGTCCGCGTCTCTCCCAACGACCAGAGTTCCATCCGGCGGCGGGTCCTGGTGGTTTCGGCGAACGAACCACCATGGGTCGGGGCGATGGACTCCGAGGAGGCACGTCGGATCCAGGGCAACGCCAACCGCGCCCAGAGACGGGCGGAGGAGCAACGCCAGGCGGTACCTCCGTGCGCCCGTGACCTATGCCTCGAGTTCGAAGAGGCAGGGCTGCCGACGTTCAATAGCCCTCAGGCCAACCTGGGTGCGGCTATGACACGTCTTCAGCAGGCTAACCCCTCGCCTGAGGCCGATGCGGCTATGGCTTACCTCCGAGTCGCTACAGCCCTGGTAGAAGAGAGGAGTGCGGCGTCCAAATCTACGGCGTCTTCATCGAGCCGGCACTCGCGCAGTCGATCTAATCGACCTGCGCACAGTAAACTCCCTACCATCCAGGAAGAAGTCGACCAACCTCAGGCAAACGACGCGAAAGACGTCGACCTACGCGCCAACCTCGACAACAACAGACGTGGCCGCGACGCCCGCGGCTACATCGATCAGCGCCATCGCGAGCGCGAAGAGCGGGAGCTCCGACGTCGTCTGGACTACGATCGCGAGTACGGCCCCCTGGGCGCCATCCATCGCATCGTGGAGCGTGAGGAGCGCGATCGCCACGACGTCGAGAATAGGCGACGTGCCCAGTACGAAGCGGACTACGGCCACCCTGAGGGTCCGGTTCCTAACCAGGACCGCCAGCCCAGATCCCAGGTCGTGGCTCCCGCACAGAACTTGGGCGGCGCCCAGGTCGGAGACAACGGCGACGACATGGCCATCACCGCCTTCCCTGCGTTGGCCCCTCGCCTCCGATCGGTCGTCTACCCCGACAACTTCAAGCCGAACATCCAGAAGTACGATGGCCGCTCTAATCCCAACATCTGGTTGTCGACCTACTACGTCACTGTCAAGGCGGCCGGCGGCAACTTCGATCACATGACGGCCTACTTCCCGCTAGTGATGGGCGACGCACCATCGCTCTGGCTCAACAATCTCCCGGCAGGCAGCATCAAGTCATGGGCCGACCTATCCCAAGCCTTCACTTCAAACTTCCAGGTGACCTACAATCGCCCTGGAAATGCCTTCAACCTCGGGAGGGTGACCATGAAGACAGGCGAGCGGCTTCGCGACTACACCAACCGGTTCTTCGAGAACCGCAACACCTGCGTTGGCGTCCGGGACGACCATGTCGTGGATAGCTACAAGAAAGGCATCAGGGACCGCAAGGTCTTCGAGAAGATCCACGAGTCAGGTGCTACCACAGTTGCGTCGCTCATGGAGGTCGTGAACAAGCTCATCGACACCGACGAGGCACTGGTCAACCAGTTCGACTCCGACGCCAAGCGCGACGCAGGGATCTCCGGCGCTGCGACCGATCCAAGCTCCAAGCTGCGCAAGCGACCTTCAGAGGTGCTCGCAGCGGATGGACGTCGACTTTCGACGTTCAACGTCGACGAGTTCAACGCGGTGCTCGACAGCCCCTGTTCGTTCCACGAGGGGGCCACTCACACCGTCCGTGAGTGCACACAATTCAAGAGGGCGTTCCGCACGCCCGACGACTCAAAGCGATCCAGAGGCGACGACGATCGGTCGTCTTCACGTCGCTACAACAACAACCGCCGCGACGATCGACGTGGCCGCGGCGACAACGATCGCCGTGACGACCGGCGACGTGACAACCCGCAGCCGGAGGACCGCCGCGACGAGCGCGACCTACCTCCTCCACCGGAGACAGGCAACCCCAACGGCCCATTTCAGCAGGCCAAGAGGTCGATCAACATGATCGGCGGCGGCCTGAAGACCAGCACAAGCAAGAGGAGGTATCGCAAGGACAAGCGCGAGATCCAGCTCATCCACACCAAGCCATCGCAGCCCCTACGTTGGTCGGAGCAGTCGATCACGTTCTCCAGGGCTGATCACTGGGTCCACATCCCAGATCCCGGGTGTTACCCACTTGTCGTCGAGCCCATAGTTGAGGGCGCCCTGCTCCCTCAGACCCTCATCGACGGGGGAAGTGGGCTCAACGTTATCTTCGTCGACACCCTGAAGAAGATGGACTTCGACTTCAAGAGGCTGACGGAATGCGACGAGCCCTTCTTCGGCATCATCCCCGGCAAGGCAGCCTACCCTATGGGTCGGGTCTCCCTCCCGGTGACGTTTGGCACAGAGGAGAACTTCCGCACAGAGTACCTCAGCTTCGATGTCGCAGACTTCAAGTCTTCGTACCACGCCATCCTAGGTCGCCCCATGCTGGCCAGGTTCATGGCTATTCCACACTACACCTACTTGGTGTTGAAGATGCCGGCTCCCCATGGGGTCCTCACTGTCTACGGCGACCTCATCGTCTCGTTCAAGTGCGACAATGAGGCCCTGGAGATCGCCACGACGAACGCCTGCATCGACGCCTCGGCAGTCATGGTCGCCGAGGCTAAGAAGGTCACCTCGACCGACCTCACCGTCCCAGAGCAGAAGCGCACCGACACCGCCCTGGATGCTACGCCAGCGACGAAGAAGGTCTGTCTCGGCCTTGCCGACCCAGCGAAGACATGCAAAAAATAACCCCCCTAAATTCCCCTCCGATAATATTATAAAAATAACTTAAAAGCAACATGAGGCAAACTTAATTTTTAAATCCAAACGACCTCATTAAAATAAACTTTGTGGTACACCAATATATTTGTCAAGGGGCTCACAGTTTGAGTGGTAAAAGAAACTGGCTTGGGGGCTCCCACCCAAGGTTCAAATCCTGGGTGCGATACCATTTCTTTGAAATTTGCGTTGTGGGGTTCTTCTCTACAATTTTATTTCAAAAAAAGATGTACATCAATATATGATTCCAAATTGTCTATTTCTTAAGGTGTTGGTAGAGAAATTAATTATTTTTGTATATATGCATCATGTGTGTGAATATTTATAAATATACACGGGAAGTAATGGGAAAATAGATTTTAATGTTAAAAATATGAACTTTTAGGATTCATTAAAGAAATTGAAGCTCATACTTGGAATGCAACATGAGAAAAAAATGTGAGTAAACAATATTATGGAGTAATTACTAACAAAATTTTATCATAATAATATAAATATAATAATTATATATCTATGTAAGTATCATGTTAAGGTATTTAACAAATGTGGTAGACACGCATCAATTCTCACAAGATACCCTAGGGAAAAGATAAATCATAGAAATTTGTCACAAAATAAAAATAATCATGCATCAATCCTGTAGACACTAAACTCATAGCCATTGGTCTATTATGTTTTAAAAATTACCTACCATTATAATTATTAAAATATTTTAAATTACCATTATAGAGATAATCTAAGGTAACCATATAATCTTCATCTATATTACCAGTACACATCATTATAAAAAATAACTTAAAAACACTCCTCTAAATTTCTTATCTAAATTACCCATGCACGTGGTTATTAAAAATAACCTAAATTTATCACTCAAATCTTATTCTAACTATCTACCCATTCATATACATAAATACCCAAAAGTAAATCAATATATTATTCTAAATTACCTATTGATATCATTGTTAATATAGAAACACATACTAATCTAAGGTATGCAAGATGGGTGTCACCATGTAGATCATTTATACATGCATGGGAAGAAGAGATGAAACCCAATTTGTGGAGGTGCGAAGCAAAGTGACAAAGTCGATCACAAGTGGTAAGGATAAGTACATATATTTTTCTATTGTCTTAGAATATTAATAATGAGCATGGGCGAATCCAGCACAGGGTCGGGGAGGGGGGGGTCTGCAACCACCCTACCGCCGGCGCCACCATGGGAGTCCCACCAAAGCCCCCCCCTCCACTTCAAAGGTTGACGCACCACACCGAAGCTGCCCATCAGCTCACTCGAAAATGCCAGACACTTGGCCGAACCAATCTCTACTCAGCTCCGAAGCTACCCGTCTTTAATTCTCAAATCAGCTATGCTCAGAATACTACTCGAAGCAAGAAGGGAGTTTTGCTGACCATGTTTTAGAGATAGCCCAGCTTCGAGCTGCTATATAAGCATGGAATCTCGGAAATCTCGGAGCAACTGGAGTCTTGGAAATCTCAAAACAACCGGAATCTCAGAATCTCGAAACAAGCGAAATCTTGGAATCTCAGAATCTCGAAAGGAGAAAAATCTCGAAATCCTGGAACCTTGCTACCTCAAGAGAAAACTCGTCGAACAATAAAATCCATGTTATCTATACTAACTTTTATGCTTGCAGGATGTATCCTTTATAACATCTTACGTATTTACCAATTTTTATCTTTTATACCTAGACTTATTAAATTATCTTACGTACCCTCGGGGAAGTAAAATCCCAGTGCAATCCAAATTTCTTTCGTTTTGTGCTCTTTTCAGGAATTTTTTTCCAAGAGTCTGAGAGTTTAGGGAAGCTGACTGTTCTGGGAATCTGAGTTTCAGGAACCTGAGAAGAAAAGAAATCCAGGCTTTTGTGACTCCATTTCTTGATCCGAGGATCATGAAAGCAAGCGTCACGGATTTATGAAGATAGCGCAGGAAACAATGTTCATCATTACCACAACAAAAATTATTTTTTCAAAGTTCAAGAGTACTACACACAGTTGTTAGTGCCGCCATGATCATCCCATCACCCTCGATGGTGACGTTGTGCGACTCAACTTTCACAAGAAGTTAACTCAAGGTTCAGGGCGTGCTCAAGAAAAACTAAAACTATCTCACTCTCTGCTGATTTTTGAAGCCACAAAGATCTTTCTATTAATCATTAGGAAGCTAAGTACAATATCAATCTCGGCGGACAGAGCTCAGCCTTGAGGCTGCTGGTGCCCTCGGAGGTTTGAAGGGATCTCAGAAAAGGCGAAATCTAGAAAACTCAGAATCTAAGAAAGAGCGAAATCTAGGAATCTCAGAAACAGCAAAATATTGAAATATCAAAAAGAGCGAAATCTTGGAATCTCGGAACCAGCAAAATCTCGGAATCTTGGAGTGAGCAAACTCTCGGAATCTTGCAAACCTCGAGCGAAGTCTCGAAATCTAGGAATCTCGGAACCAAAAATCTCGGAATCTCATAACGAAAAAATCTCGGAATCTCAAAAGGAGAAAAATCTCGGAATCTCAGAAGGAGAAAAATCTCAGAATTTCGGAAGAATAAAAAACTCAGAATCTCGGAAGGAGAAAAATTTCGGAATCTCAGAAGAAAAAAAATCTTGGAATCTTAGAATGAGCAGAATCTCAGAATCTCGCACAACAAAAGCTCACAATATACTATCAAAGTTATCATTTGCTTTGACAAGAGGAAACAAAGCTATGGTGGAAGCAAATAATTGATTTGTGCGAAAGCGAAGGAACGCTTTTTCTCCACACCACCCTCGCAGCCTGCAAACAAACACAGAACAGCTTGTTTCGGAGATGAAGCTCCCTCGATAGTTAAAAGTTTCCATGGTTATGATGACTTATGATGACGTCACATCTTTTCAAACCAACATTAGATGAGAAAGAAATAAATTTGCACCTTCCGAGGCTCATAGGGAGTTGGGGAATATATGAAAACAACTTTCCAAGACCTTCGGATGCAATTATTCTGTGGATTTTGGTGATTGGGAACAAAAAATAAGAATTTAGTCATCAGACCTAAAGGCTCAAAGGCATCTGAGCACTTAGTTGTTTTCACTTCGAGATTTCAAACTCGAGACTGCCACTACCCTCGCCTCAAGACTTGCTACTAGCACATTCACATCGTACAAAAATTATGATTTGTGGAAAAGGTATGAACTTGGCAAAGACGATCCTCATAAATGATGTAATGGCGATCTTAATCTTGGAATCTTGAAACGAGCGAAATTTCGGAATCTTGGAATGAGCAAAATCTCCTAAGAAAAATCAAGGAATCTCAGAAGCAGAAAATTTTTGGAATCTCGAAAGGAAAAAAATCTCAGAATCTCGAAAGGAAAAAATCTCTCGGAACCTCGTAATCTCAGAAGGAAAAAATCTCTCGGAATCCCAGAAGCAGAAAAATTTTAGAATCTCAGAAGAGCAAAAATCTCGGAACCTCGCAGCGGAACCTGCTCTGTCATTCCTAGGATAAATAAGTTAATAAAATCTCGGAATGAGCAAAATCTTGGAACCTCAGAATCTCAGAATCTTCAAACACGCAGAATCTCGGAACTTGCACGGACTCAGGCTGAAGGCACCTTTTTTACTTGCAAAGAAAGAGTTTCCAGGATTCATAATACTCAAGGCAGTTAATTAACCTGTTTCCTAAAATGTGATGACCTTTGAAACTAACTAATACAAAAAAAAGCACTTGCACTTCCATGTTTTCTACCTTTTCAGGAATGTGGACGATTCCGAGAATCTACGCAAATGAGAAAAATATCGAGGGAAACCTCGTAATCTTTGAATGAGCGAAACTTTGGAATCTTCGAACAAGTGAAACCTCGGAATCTTAGAACAAAAAAAATCTCGGAATTTCTGAAGAAGAAAAATCTTGGAATCTCAGAATAAGCGGATTCTCAGAATCTCAAAATCATGTAACAAGCAAAATCTTGGAATCTCGGAATGAGCTGTCTTCAGAAACAAAATTCACGATTACCACAACGAAGAGTACTTCTTCCAAAGATCGAAGCAAAGCAAAATTTTCAAGAAACCGCAACCACTGCCCTCGAGGTTGAAAATTCCAAGAAATTTAGCCATCTGGCCAAGGATACCGTGGCCACAGTTTATTTCCTCAAATAAAATATTTTAATATTGTTTCTTTCGAAGCATCTCATTTGACTTGACTCTGGCTATCAACCACTCGGAAGTTCTGTCGCCTTTCGCAAGTCAAGACGGGCTCTGAACCCTGGCGCAACGAAACTGTTCGAACATGTGAAGCTCAACCTCGTTACAGAACTAAGAAACAAGATACAACATCTCCGAGGCAACTAGTCAAGCTGCTCTCGATATTTGGAAACAAAAGCTATCTTCACGACTAAAAGCAACATGAGGACGCTCGAGGCCAGAGTGAATAAAGTAGCACATAAAGCAAGAACCCTCGAAGCTGCCAGCAAGCTATGGAATCTCGAAATCTAAAAAACCAAGCTATGGAATCTCGGAATCACACAAACCAAGCTATGGAATCTCAAAACTTTGCAACCTTGAGTGCAATCTTGGAACCTCGCCAACCTCAAACGCAATCTCAAAACGAGTGAAATATTGGAATCTCGAAAGGAGAGAAATCTCGGAATCTCAGAACGAGCGAAATTTCGGAAACTTTGAACAAGTGAAATCTCAGAATCTTGGATGTTGGGGAATTGGATTAAAACCATCACCCTCGGAACTTCGGAGATATCATCATTCTCGAGAATCCCGCGGTATGAGAGGGAAGATATTCGCTGTTTCATGAATTTCGAAGGTGCTGCTAGGACTTCCACAAACTCAAGTTCGTATGATACAAGGTTTGTCGATTTTCTGATACTCTAATGCCCTCGGAAGTGAAGTGCTCCGAAGGGTGGTCGGCTTTCGGTGTTTTAATGACATTTCAGGGAAACATAAAACTTCGGAGAAGGATCGCAGTTCGGGAAACTAAACTTCGAAGAAGATTTCAAGCTTCTGAAGCTAAAGTTCAAGCTTTTGGGGAATCTTGTGAATGGAAGCTACGTCAAAAGTGGGCCAAGTCAAGGGCGTGACACCAAAAGTCTGGGTTCGAGGTGTGAAAGGGTGGCAAGCTTGTGAATATCTGAAGTCAGGCTCCGCGAATTACGGGATGTAAAAAACATTCATGTACATGTTCACACTTGGAATATTCTTTAGATCCGAGGGCAATCTCGGAATGTAAAAGTCTCTTCGTCTCCCTATAAAAGGGGGTTCGAGAGCACGTGTAAAGGGGTTCACAACTTTTGAGAGGAGTACAGACTTTCGGAGATTCCTTGTCTCCACGTTCCTGAGCACTTTCATACGTTTGTTCGGAAATCTCTCTTCACTTGTGTTCGGGGGTCTCATCCGATTTTCTGACCCCCCAACATTGGCGCCCACCATGGTCTAAGCCGAAAAACAACTCATGATGCCTCCACAGAAAAAGTCTAAGAAGAACATACCCACCGAGACAAACCAGGAAGATCACCACGTAGAAGAAGATAATGGAAACTCTCTTGCCATAGAACATCAACAAATTTCAGACCAAGAAAGGTAAGCAAAACTCGAAGCTCTGCAGAAAGCACGAGCAGAAAAAACTGCACATACCCTGAAAATATTTACTGAAGAAGAAGCTGAAGAGGAAGATGATGATGCTGTGGACAAACAATTGGAAGCAGTGAACAAAAAGGTGCTGATGCTTCAGAAGGAGAAGGAAAGATTCACGAGTCAGCTGTAAGCAAAAAGAAAAGCTTCGGAGAAATTGGAGAAGCTTAACCAAGCAAAAGAACAGCTGGAGAAAATGCAAAAGGAAATTGATGAAATGAAGGAACAAGAAAACAGTTCACTCTGGCGCGATTCGCCACATCAGAGCTCTGGTCAGCGAAAAAGAACCTCGAAAGAGAATTTTTTCACAGGCAACGGAATCTCACAGTTCGTAGATCCAGAATCGCCACTTTCTCTTGGGTTACAGACCGCACCATGGCCTCTGAAATACAAACCAGTTGCTCTCCCGAAGTACAATGGGTATGGACATTCTAGACAGTTCCTCATGAGCTATGAAGCAGCTGTAAATTCAGCGGGAGGAGATGATGTTGCACTGGCCAAATCTTTCATCATTGCTTGCGAAGGCCCAGTCCTCAATTGGTATTCCCTGCTACCTCCGCAATCAATCTGCAGCTGGATTGATCTCAAGACAAAGTTCATTCAAGCATTCCAAGTGTTCTATGAAACAACAGCAGAGCCATCAGATCTCTATAATTGCAAGCAAAGAGATAGAGAGCCACTGCAGAACTTCGTAAGAAGATTCATGCAACAAAAATCCCAAACTCCGGGAACAGATGACAAGACAACAATCCAAGCACTAATCAAAGGTCTGACTCCAGGACCAACAGCTTCGCACTTGACCAAAAAAGAACCTCAAAGCATTGAAGAACTTTTCGATGAACTGGAACAATACATCAAATCTGATGAAGATCACCGAAGAAGGGTAGCTGAACGAAGCCAAGCAAGGCAAGGCAATAGAGGAACAGGATGGAGGCCTCAATTCCAAACCCCACGAAACATCAATAATGTGGAAAACCCTTCATCGCAATTCAACCAAGACAACAGACCAAGCACAAGAGGGGGTGTTCCTTCGAGAGGAAGAGGAAGAGGACCTCCAAAAATTTAAAATCATGATCCAAGAGGTCCATACTTGTACTGCAGATATCATGGGAGGGGCCATAGTGCTGAAGCTTGCCCAGAAACTAAAAAGAACATAGCAAGAATCCAGCAAGAGAAGACCATGATGTCTATTTTCCTCCACAATGTCAAACCAGTTCCGTCAAAACTTCTGGCAGCCACAGCTGATGGGTCCTCAGCCAAGCCCGATCCCAATTTAGCAATTTCAACAGGCACAGTCGTCATGGCAGCCTTCGCAATAGTTCTTTCCTCAGTCTCAGGCAATCCAAACCATTCAGCAGCCACAACCAATTCAAGAAATGTTGCCACCACCTCCAGCCAATTCGATAAAGCCAGAGTCAAGTTCACGAGGCAATAACCCGAAAGCACTACCCTCCTTCGGAACCATCATGCCCATCACTGGAGGCTCAGCCATGGAATTTGAAACAAAGAGGCAAAGGAACAACTACTTTAGTTCTGTGAACACAGTCATCAACGACGGTCCAGCAGCGCGTCCAGAATGGGCCAAGGTGCCGATAACATTCACCGAACAAGATTTCAAGTTGAAATCCACTGACCACAATGACGCCATGGTCATCGAGGTGAATATCGTCGGATGGGTGATCGGAAAAGTCCTGGTGGACAACGGAAGTTCGGCTGATATTCTATTCATGAAAACCTTCGAGAAAATGAGCTTGAGTCCACACATGCTACAGCCACCAGAATACCCACTGCTGGGCTTCGGAGGAAAGCCAATCAAGTCAGCGGGAAAGATAGCTCTGCCAGTATCCTTCGGAGATCTTGACAATACTAGAACCGAGACTCTCACTTTTGATGTGGTCGACATGTATCATCCGTACCTCGCAATCTTCGGCAGAGGGTTCATCAACAAGTTCGATGCCGTGATAAGTCAACAGTTCTTGTGTATGAAAATCCCGGCACCTAAAGGAGTCATCACAGTATTCGTTGATCAACAAGAAGCTAGAAACATAGAGAAGGGCCACACACCCGGCCAAAGCAATGTGCACCACTTGAACTCCACCGAAGAAAAGAAGGAACCGTATGTCGAGGCCAAAAGAGATAAAGAGAAAGTGGAGATAAGCGCTAATAGCGAAATGAAGAAAGTGTATCTAGATGACATGCCAGGTAGAGCAGTGGTGATAGGGGCTCATCTCAGTCCCGAAGAAGAGAAAGACCTCATCGAGTTCTTGAACAAGAACAAAAATGTTTTCGCTTGGTCAGCGAAGGACTTACAAGGTGTTGACAGAGATATCATCGAACATGCCCTTGACACGGATGAAAGAGTAACTCCGAAGAAGCAGAAACTCAGAAAAATGTCCGAAGTGCAGAGGCTTCAAGATGCCAAAGTGATCAGGGAAGTTATGCACCCTGTGTGGCTGGCCAACACTGTGCTAGTAAAGAAGAAGAATGGCAAGTGGAGAATGTGTGTGGACTTCACAGATTTGAATAAAGCTTGCAAGAAAGATGACTTCCCCTTGGAGAGGGTAGACAAAGTAGTTGATGACACAGCAAACAGCGAAATGCTCTCACTCCTGGACATGTTCTCAGGATATCACCAAATCAGGGTATGGAGAGAAGATGAAGAAAAGACAAGTTTCATCACACCATTTGGAACTTATTGTTTCGTAAGAATGCCAGAGGGGCTAAAGAACGCAGGCTGTACCTTCTCCAGAATGATAGCAATAGTGCTACACCCTCAGCTTCGGAGAAACATTCTCGCATATGTCGATGACATAATCGTCAAAAGTGTCCAAAGAGGCGACCACATTAGCGATTTGCAAGAAACTTTCACGAATCTTCGAGCAGCAAATCTCAAGCTGAATCCCGAGAAGTGCGTCTTCGGCATTCACAAAGGAAAGGTCTTGGGTTGCTTGGTTTCGACAAAGGGTATTGAAGCAAACCCTGACAAAATTAAGGCTCTAGTCGAGATGCAAGAGCCCGTTTCGGTAAAAGATGTGCAAAAACTGACAGGGAGAGTGGCCGCCCTTAACAGATTCATACCCAGAGCCGCAGAGAGAAGCTTGCCTTTCTTCCAAGTTCTCTGAAGTTCAAAGAATTTTCAGTGGTCTGAATCTCAGAAACAAGCTTTCTAAGAACTCAAAGATTACTTGTCAAACATGATGAAGTTATGTCCTCCAGAGCCAAGATCGCCACTTTTGCTGTACTTGTCTGCTTCCAACTCAGCTGTCAGCGCTGTGCTGGTACAAGAGAAGGAAGAAGAAGGGAAGCTGAAACAAATCCTGGTGTATTTCGCTTCGGAAGCTCTTTCAGGATCTAAACTTTTCTATTCCGAGCTAGAGAAGATAGCATGCGCAGTAATCATGGCAGCAAGAAAACTAAGGAACTACTTCGAGGGACACAGAATAAGGGTAATCACAAACCAACCACTGAATGACCTATTCACGAACAATGAAGCATCAACCCGAATCGTCAAATGGGCAGCAGAGCTATCAGAATATGCCATGGACTTCAAAAGAAGAAGTGCAACAAAATCGCAAGTCTTAGCAGATTTCGTCATAGACTGGACATCACCAACCCAAGACTCTGGCGAAGATATAACTATGCCATGGGTGGTACACTGTGATGGGGCTTGGTGCGACAGAGGAGTCGGAATAGCAGCGATTGTGACATCTCCAACTGGAGTTGTAATAAGATATGCCGCTCGACTTGATTTCGCAGATGATGTGCCATCTACGAACAACACAACGGAGTATGAGGCTCTACTCTTATCTCTGAGAAAGATGAAAGCATTGGGCCAGCAAACTTTCATCATTAAGACAGATTCGAAAGTTATCCAAGAACACATCGAAAAAGAAAGCGAAGCAAGGAATCCAATTCTGGTGAAGTATCTTGAGAAAGTTAGAGAAATGGAGAAGCACTTCAGGGGCTACACAGTCCAGCATATCTCGAGAAATGACAACAACGAGGCAGATAAGCTGGCGAAAGCGGCAGCTCAGAAGCAAGCAATGCCTCCGGATGTGTTCTTCGAAATTATCAGAGAACCATCAATCAAAGACGCGAAGCCAAGAACTGTGAACAACATAGAAACTCATGATTGGAGGGCTGAAATCATGGCATGCTTGAGGGGTCATTATGAACCACAAGATGAGTTGGAGGAAAAGAGGCTAAGGCAAAGGGCAAGGGGCTATGCTGTAATGAATGGAGAACTTTACAAGTCTGGAGTCACCGAACCATGGCTAAGGTGCATAACTTCTGAGAAAGGCTTGGAACTTCTCAGAGAAATTCACAGCGGATCCTGTGGGGCACACATAGGCACAAGAGCACTAGCGGGCAAGGCAATAAAACAGGGATTCTTTTGGCCCTCCATAAACCTTGATGCAAAGAAGTTGGTTCAGGAATGTGAAGCCTGTCAAAGAGCATCGAATCAGCAAAATTTACCATCTTTGCCAGTTCATCTGATTCCACCGTCATGGCCTCTGCAAAGGTGGGGGATGGATTTGGTTGGGCCGTTGCTGACAGCTCAAGGAAATTGCAAGTTCGCAGTGGTTGCAGTTGACTACTTTACCAAATGGGTGGAAGCGAAGGCATTGGCGAATATCACCGCACCGACAGTTCAGAAGTTCTTCTGGCAAAACATAATCTGTAGATTCGGAGTCCCAAGAGAGCTAACAGTGGATAACGGAAAACAGTTCGATTGCTATTCTTTTAAGGAATATTGCAAAACTCTAGGCACTCACGTGAAGTACTCCTCAGTTTACCATCCGCAGTCCAATGAGGCTGTAGAAAGGGTGAACGGATTGATCTTTTCGGGAATCAAGAAATGCTTGTATGATCAGAAAAAAAGCAAGTGGATAGATGAGTTGCCAAGGGTAATTTGGTCTCACAACACAATAGTGTCAAGGGCAACAGGTTTCACACCTTTTCGCTTGCTATTCGGGACTGAGGCAATGACACCGGAAAAAATCAAGAATGTAAGTTTGTGAGTTCAGAAGGCAAAAGAAATTGAAGAAGTTGAAATGAAAATAGAGAAGGAAATGATTGAGCTCACAATTCTCGAAGCCTCAGAGAACATTGAGAAATATCAAAGAGAGACCAAGGCATGGAAAGACAAGAAGATAGTCAGGAAAGACATCAAGACCGGTGACTTAGTGCTAAAAAGAAAGAAGAATTGGGAGAATCCCGGGAAACTTCCGGAATCTTGGGAAGGATCATACATAGCAAGAGAGACTAATATGCTAGGGGCCTTTCGTCTAGTAGATCAGACTGGCAAAGAATTGCTGCATTCGTGGAATGCAGACAACCTAAAAAGGTACTACCCTTGAAAGTCATGAAAGTAGTTAGATTCAGTTTTCAGCATTTCCTTTCGTAGATTTAAATTCCATAAAAAATTGTAAAACCTGAACCACAGAGTTATAAGTGGCTTCAGGAGCAAAAATACTTACTTTACGCACTTACTTTAGAATAAAAAGAACCGTAGTCTTTTGCAAAGGGGGCCCAAAATCAAGGGGCAAGGTTTTTAACGAGGCGGATCCTATATAAATACTCTTTGTGACATATATGAAAAGAGCTTTCCCCCAAGTTTTGTGTCTCGAGAAATTCCATCGTGTGAAAGAAAAGTTCGTGAAGGGCTTCGTGATAGCCGAAATTCCATCGTGTAAAAGAAAAGTTCGTGAAGGGCTTCGTGATAGCTGAAATTCCATCGTGTGAAAGAAAAGTTCGTGAAGGGCTTCATGATAGCCGAAATTCCATTGTGTGGAAGAAAAGCCCATGAAAAGGCTCCGTGATAGCCGAAATTCCATCGTGTGAAAGAAAAGTTCGTGAAAGGCTTCGTGATAGCTGAAATTCCATCGTGTGGAAGAAAAGTCCATGAAAAGGCTCTGTGATAGCCGAAATTCCATCGTGTGAAAGAAAAGTTCGTGAAAGGCTTCGTGATAGCCGAAATTCCATCGTGTGAAAGAAAAGTCCATGAAAAGGCTCCGTGATAGCCGAAATCCCAAAGAGAAAGAGAAGTTTCGTAAAAGGGCTCCATGATAGCCGAAGTTCCAAAAGTGAAAAAGAAGTTTCGTCAAAAGGCTCCGTGATAGCCGAAGTTCCAAAAGTGAAAAAGAAAGGCTCCGTGATAGCCGAAGTTCCAAAAGTGAAAGAGAAGTTTCGTGAAAAGGCTCATTGATAGCCGAAGGCTCCGTGAAAGCCATCCCAAAGTAAAGGGATATCCTATGAAAAGGCCTGAGACAACAACAAGTTGTGGCCTAGTTCCCAGAGTAAAGGGACAGCCTACGAAAAGGCCTGAGACAACAACAAGTTGTGGCCTAGATCCCAGAGTGAAGGGACATCCTACGAAAAGGCCTGAGACAACAAGTTGTGGCCTAGATCCCAGAGTGAAGGGACATCCTACCAAAGGCCGGAGACAATAGCTGGTTGTGGCCTAGAAAGTTCAAACATTTTTGACTTGAGATTTTTGCGAAGCAGAGTACAAAGTAATGTCTGGTACAAATTTCTCTCAGTCGCAAGAATGAGAAAATTAAGAATTTTAGCAATGAACATCCTCGAATAAATCTATGAAGTGATGTCCACTCAGGAGAATTTTCTAGCCAAAAATGTTATTTTGTAGGCTAAGGGGCTCAGCTATCCTCATAAGAATGATAAGTGCACAAACCGGTAGAAGCAACTGAAAGTTGCGATATCAACCTGGGCAAGTCTGTTGTATAGGCATAAGTCCACAAAACTCGCGAAGCAAGTTTTGTCGACTTATACTCTGAAATACAAGTTTTACTCTTTAAGAGAAAATCAAAGTTCGCGAAGGGAGACATGCATGAAATTTCGCATAAAAACGGCAAGGTGGGAAGGGTGACGTTTTTTCTTAAAAAACGAGTTTATTGCCTTATTTTCATACGAAATTTCATAAGAGTACAATACACAGCTTCGAAGAGTTGAAACTTCAGAAAGGTAGTTCGATAATACAGCCCAGATTACGGCCGCTATTTTCTGCAACATCACTAGCATAAGCAAAGCTGCAATCACCACTTATGGGGCTAGGGGGCTCCGTCTTCACGAAAGGGCGCGAACTTGAAGCTTCAGTTGCAAGGGCGTAACCATCGAGGTAAAGAACAAACCAACTCAATTGAAAGCTACGCATCGAGAAATATTGACAATAATAAAGCCAGAAATCGGAGAACTTGCATCCAGGATGAGCTTCTTTATATAAGCGCCAAGCTTCACCACTAACTATCTGATCCTGGCGATGAATGCGCAAAGGTATGACGTCCTGCACAGGCCCACCTTGCAGGACCTGCGCAGGTTAAAGTTTACAAGACAAAAGTTTAGAGAGGGTAGCAACCCATGAATATACAAGTTCACAACTTCTGAACATCAAAAGCAATAGTTCAAACAGGTTCTACATCGACCTTCGGAGAACTAGTGCGCCGTTCGGAGCTTCCATCCTCTTTGTCATTGTCTCCATCACCGCCGCCGCTGCTCCCACTTCCTGAACCATCTTCAGCTTCGTCATCTTCGCCAACTCGACCATCGGATTCAGAGCTCATCTCAAGAGCTTCACGAATCTCTTCACTCGTTTCTTTCCTTATCAGCTGAGAAAGTTGAACGATCAAAAGTAATTAAAAACAAAAAGAACTTAGCATGCGAAGTTAGTACAGAACAAAAAATGAAAAGGGTTTAGGTTCCAAAGAAATGGTTACTTCTTCAAGCTTGTCACGAGCGACTTTCTTCGCAAATTCTTTGCCGCTGGCGACCCAGAACTCCTTCATAAATTTTATCTTCAAAGCTGAACATCTTTGTGGCTTCGGATAAGAGAAGTGCTGCCAGCATCAGGAAACCTCTGCATAGCATTTCTGAACTTCTCAAAATCTATGCAATCGCAGTTCTCCAGAAGTTTCAGCAAACTTTCCACGCTAAAGGAAGCGGCAAAGTCACTAGCGTTGGATATAACTTCGGGAAGGGCCTCGAATTCTGATAGCATCCATCCCATCACTTCTTCGGCACCGTAAGATTCAGGAAAGGGCTGTGCACGAGCACCAAACAGACCCAGAGCTTCGCTATATTTTTCGAACAAGAGCCGAAAACGTCTTTTTATTCCATCAGGCCCTCTGTTCAGTGCATCATCTCTTTCGTCAACCATTTTCTCAAGTTCAAGGATCCTTGTGTCCCTGGAGCTGATTTGGCCGACAAGATAGGAGTTTTGTTTAACAAGATTCGCGTTTGTTCCGCGAAGCTCGGTTATAGCTGTAGTTCCTTCATCGACTGATTTACGAAGATCTTCAATGACTTGGACGTCATTGCCTGGAGCTTCTTTAAGCTTGTCATGTTCTTTCCTCAAGTTGAGATTAGCAACATCTACAAGCTTCTTTTCATTTTGCAAAATTTTCAAAGCTTCTGAAAGATCTTTAACTTGAGTCGCCAGATCCCGACTCGAAGACTGAGCTCTCTCCAAGTCTTGCTTCAAATCGTGAACTTCTTTGCCGAGATCAGAAGCATGTTGCTCATTTTCTTTAAACTTCTCTGATAGCAGTCTGCCAGCGACAGCTGTCTTTAGACCAAGAATAGCATTGAGCTTGGAGAGTTCAGAAGCAGAAAGATTCCGGTCAGATGATTCAAAGGCTGAAAAAGAAAGCGAGGGTACAATAAGCTACACAAACAAAGAAACAAAGAGAAAGCAAGAGACGAAGGGCAAACCTTCCGAATCGAAGATATTTGAAGGCTTATCGCCAGCGGTTCCAGAAATTCCCGTAGATTTCTGACAGGAAGAAGAAGCGCGCCCCCAGGAACAATAATCGCCTTATCAGTAAGAAGAGGCATCTCCTTCGGAGCGTCTCCTCTCGTTTCACTCGTTTGTTCAGTTATAAACTTAGGAGACCTCCACAGCACAGAAAAGCTATGAACACCACCATTTTTATCAATCACCAGACACTCAACACTCAAAAGTTCACCCCTGAAAGACGTACCAAAACTCGCGTTGTACGCGGCAATGTTAGGGGCAGGATCCTGGTCTTCGGGGATGTCTTCGCGATTCCCAATTAAAGAAGGATCTTCAAGAGATCCGCCATTACGATCCACAGTATGCTCCAACTCTTCAATGAACTTCTGTGATGCTTCGCCAGTAGTAGTGAGAGTTTCGGCAGCCTCAGCTTCGGAAGAAGCAACGGTAACATGATCTTCAGAGATGACACGAGCTTCGGGCAGTGCATCTGAAAAGGTTTCAATATCCACGAATTCATTTTCCGAGCCAGGAGAGCAAACAGAATGGAGCCCCAACCTCAACATGTAGCAAAAACAAGGAAAATAACCCGAGCGACGAGGTTCATCTTCGGCTTCGTCGTCAGAAAAATCCGGAGCTACACGTTGAATAACGGAGACTTTCTTCACAGCTCTCTTAGCTTTTTTCTTGCCCATATCAGCCAAACTAACAGCGGCTGCAAGCTCAGCATCGAAAACACCTTCCGAAGCTTTCCGATTTTTCTTGCTAGACTCCAAGGTCTTTGTCTTCGACGGCTGGACTACAGGGGCGGCCTCAGAGGGTTTCCCAGATTTTCCTTTCTTTGAAGATTTCCTCTTCCGAGACTTAGAAGGAGCGCCGATAGCAACGGAACCAGTTGCTCCAAGAGGTTGCATTTTCTTATCAGGGCCAGGCGGCCTCGAGCGAAGGGCCAGATCAGCACCAAGTTTAGAGAAAACTCGATTCACTCTCTTTATAGGTTTCACGATATGCTTGTAGGCCTTATACTCGTTAAGAGTAAACTCCCCGACAAGCTCGCAAACTTTAGCCTCGACCTCAGCGATGAAATCTTCCAAAGTCTGATCTTCACGAAGACGAAGACCAAATCTTGGAAAATGAACCTTGCTGTGAGCCCAGTCCACAGAAAGTTCAACAATTTCTTTTGGCCCCCAACCGTGAGCAATAGGCCATATCCGAGCAGCGACGAACTCTTCAAGGACGTCGCGTCCTCCAAGAATGCGACAAGTGAAACCGAATCTGTTTTCAGCGATCATGAAGCTGGGGGTCTTGCGGTCGAACGTCGCAGTACAAATGGCGTTCATCGGACCCATTGGACAGTAGAACGGGTAGAAGGCGCCTGTTCGACCCAAGACTTCCACCATGTCAACTTTCACATAAAACCAGTGTTGAAGCCAATCATCAGGCCACTTATTATTACTGCAAGGGGCGAGCTGAATGCGCTCAATCTTCTGACTCGCATTCTTACGACAAGTGTTGAAAGTACAACATCCGTAATGAGCTTCGTACAACTTGCCATCGTCTAGCTTGATAGCCTTCCTCTGAATATGAAGTTCGAAAAGCCGAGCAAAAACATCAGCTGAGATCACGCAGTTAAAGGTTCTCATGATCCAGAAAAACTTTGAAAGCTCGATGAAAGAGTTGGGCGTAAGCTGGTGCATCTTCACAGAAAACCTATCAAGAAGAGAAGGAAGATGGTTGTCGCAGGGAAATCTTAATCCAACAGTGAAGAAATCCTTGAAAACAACAATTTCATCCGGCTCAGGAGCAGGGATCTCTTCGTCCGAAGGAGCGCGACCATCGCCCGAAGGGAAGAAATTGGCAGCTTCGAATTCCTTGATGGATTCTGGAGTAACCAAAGATTTACCGAAAACCAGAGTGGGAGGGTAGAAATCTTTAGGAGCAACAAGTTCATCAACGCTGGCGTCCACATTTGAAATATCCTTGCCTTCCCCTGACTCAATTTCGCCCTCTTCATGTGTCTCTGTAGCCTTAGTAGCTTCGGTTGCAGAACCAGTGGCCATCGCTGATGTCCCCTCAACCTCGGGCGGAATACCTGTTGCTGCCAGTTCTTCAGAAGTCATGGGGCAAGCAGTGCGTTTTGTGCGAGCCACTTTCCTAAGAAAAAAGATACTCAAAACCTTCAGACATGGAGGACCAAACTTTGGAAGAAGCAAACAGAATGAGAAAGGAAACAAAAAAGCAAGAAGAAATTACCTTCGGAGATCTAGCACCAAAGAAGAAGAAAAACTTCAAAGCACGAATCTTAAAGTACGAAACTTTCAAAATTTCGCGAGGTCAATAGAACAGCGAACGGTAAAATAAAGTTACCGCTCGAAGCCTCTATTTATAGGGAGGGGGCGGGGCAGTTCCGAGAAAGTATCTCGATATAGCCGTTACAAAGCTAGGAGGCTGACGCGTGTATCCTTCGACGTTCTGAGGGTGACATTTTTTACCACAATTCTGAGGGTTCTTCGTGGAATCGGATCGTCGGAGTCAACCCGCTTCCTCGAGGGGCTAGTGTTGGGGAATTGGATTAAAACCATCACCCTCGGAACTTCAGAGATATCATCGTTCTCGAGAATCCCGCGGTATGAGAGGGAAGATATTCGCTGTTTCATGAATTCCGAAGGTGCTGCTAGGGCTTCCACAAACTCAAGTTCGTATGATACAAGGTTTGTCGATTTTTTGATACTCTAATGACCCTCGGAAGTAAAGTGCTCTGAAGGGCGGTCGGCTTTTGGTGTTTTAATGACATTTCAGGGAAAGGTAAAACTTCGGAGAAGTATCGTAGTTCGGGAAACTAAACTTCGAAGAAGATTTCAAGCTTCCGAAGCTAAAGTTCAAGCTTTTGGGGAATCTTGTGAATGGAAGCTACGTCAAAAGTGGGCCAAGTCAAGGGCGTGACACCAAAAGTCTGGGTTCGAGGTGTGAAAGGGTGGCAAGCTTGTGAATATCCGAAGTCAGGCTTCGCGAATTACGGGATGTAAAAAACATTCATGTACATGTTCACACTTGGAATATTCTTTAGATCCGAGGGTAATCTGGGAATGTAAAAGTCCCTTCGTCTCCCTATAAAAGGGGGTCTGAGGGCACGTGTAAAGGGGTTCACAACATTTGAGACGAGTACAGACTTTCGGAGATTCGTTGTCTCCACGTTCCTGAGCACTTTCATACGTTTGTTCGGAAATCTCTCTTCACTTGTGTTCGGGGGTCTCATCCGATTTTCTGACCACCCAACATTGGAATGAGCAGAATCTCGAAATAACGGAACGAATGGAATCTCGGAACCTCGCAAACTCGAGCGAGAACTTGTAAAATAGTAGCATATTTATTATCTATGCTAACTTCTATATTTGCAGGTTGTATCCTTTAAAGAATTTATTATTTAACTATATTTGCATATTATCGTCTAAAGTTCTTGCAATATCAAAACTTTTTCTAAAAAGTCCTGCAGGGGCTGCGCTTGTTTTCCTAAGAAAAAGTTTATCACTAGCTTGTAGGATTTCGCCAATGTGAGTATTCGTTTACCAATATAAACTAACTCTGGCAATCATATGATCATTCTTGCAATATGCATATATTCAAACATGTAACCTTTCTGATAAGTAACATGCACTTAGAATATGGCTCATTTTCAATGCTATGAAATCGTGTCAGAAATTAATAGTCGAATGCAACCTAGAGTTGCTATATCGACTAAAGCTGAAGGTAAGTTTACAAAAGCTTTCGATCAAGCTTTTGTCGACTTATCTGTTTATTTGTGATGATATCATACTTCTGATCCAAACATCCTTCAAAAAATATCGATGCTTCCTCCTTTGCAGGAATATTGGTTTTCATCGAATTGGGACATGATATTTTGGTACAGATGGACATTTGAGTTTCGTCATTCATTGGAATTATCTCAACACTTGGCGATCATCATCCATTGGAATCATATCTATCTGTATTCATCAAGTTATAACCTTCGGAAGTTGATCAAGACTATTCAAGACATTATTGTGTTGAGCATTCCTCTCTACTACGAGATAATTCCATACATATCAAAACATTTCATTCATATGCATCAACATGCATCATAAGCATTACGTGGATACATCTCATACATGAATCAGAAAGATCACATTACAAGGAAATAAGTTTTCATTTTTTTGTAGTATTACTTTCAAGTACTTACTTTCCGTATTTACATTCCATCATGAAAGGACCTAAGACAATAATAAGTTGTGGTCGAGATCCCAGAGTAAAGGGATGATTCCACTGAGATCCCAGAGTAAAGGGATGATTCCATGAAAGGGCCTGAGACAACAATAAGTTGTGGCTGAGATCCCAGAGTAAAGGGACGATTCCATTGAGATCCCAGAGTAAAGGGACGATTCCATGAAAGGGCCTGAGACAACAATAAGTTGTGGCCGAGATCCCAGAGCAAAGGGATGATTCCATTGAGATCCTAGAGTAAAGGGACGATTCCATGAAAGGGCCTGAGACAATGTTGACGGTCGATTTTTGGTAGACCTAGCTACGAGTTTACCGTCAACATTTGCACATATTTGATATTCTAAAAAATGGTACTAACCCCTCGGAGGTATCAAGTTCAATCTTGCATGTCGATTTTGGAGTTTATTGTTTACGTAGGAAACTAACATTAAAGAGGAGACTTTCGGGATAAGTTCATCAAGCACTTCAAGAGAAGATCATGAAGCCTGGCACAAGTAAAGACACATCATGAACATGACTCCAAATGGCCCAGGGACCGAAGCATGAAGCCGTAAAATTCCAGGGACCTGAACAGAAGATGCTGAAGCTTGCGCGACAAGGAGCTCTATCTAAACCGTGGAGAAGACGACGTCAAGGGCCCACATGCAGAAGGGAGCAAGTCAACAATTGACCGAGAAGCGTCAGGGAGCGAAACAGGGCCGAACAGGGCCGAAACGGGCCTAGGCCGGTCGGCCCAGGCTAGTTGGCCTGGCCTGTTCCAAGCCCGGTTCGCGACGCCCTTTGACCTAGGTGCTTCTCTATAAATTGCCTCTGCCTCCATCGGCCGCCACATCCATCCATTCATCAGAGAGCCGCCGACACGAAGGAGAAGCACTGGGAGGAAGCCGACGGCCGCCGCAAGTCCTCGAGTTGCCTAGGAGATGGCCTAGGCCATGCCCTAGCCGCCATGGTTGGCCCTGCGTGGTGAAGCCATGGTGGAGTTCCGGAGCCCATGTCTTGATTCCATCAAGGCAATTGTACACTCGACATTCGATGGTGATATAAATCATGTCTTTTCCTTACTTTGAGTTACTTCGATGCGTGTTTATTCATATGTGTAGCTAGCATATGCCCTTAGTAGGAATAGAGTAATCATGGTGGTTAGTCTATCTCTTGCGGATACATCGTAATAATGCACGAACCGAGGTTTATCGTTCGGTGATGAATATCCTTGCGTAGTGACAGTACGGTGGAGGAGAAAGCAGCGAGCGAATGTGTAATGTTGAGTCAATGACTCATTCTCATGTTGTAGGATTAGATTGGTTTGTCACCGTGGCCGGAGCGGCAACAAGAAGACGATAGGCTAGGGTTACCTTTTGATGTTTACCTTTATGGCTATGTGGATGTGATCCATACATTCTTTCATGTATGTTTAACCTTTATGCAATCAACATTTCACATAGGGTTAGACCAGTAGGTTAGATAGAGAACCTTAGTGGTTTGCTTCCGATCCTTGGTTTGACAAAACCTTGGGGAACCCTCCTTGGTGAAAAAGGCACCAAGTCACCCGTACGCTTGCGGTGAACTTCAACACGGTTTTGAACCGTCAACAAGCCCTTTTTCTGGCGCCATTGCCGGCAATCGGCAACTCGAACCCTAGGGTGATCTATCTTTCTTTTTAACTAACCCTAATTTTATTATTGCATATATCCTGTGTTTCTTGTTTGTGTTCTTGAATGCAGGTAAAACCCTAGACACAAAGCGATTGAGAAGTTTTCGTCATTCAGACTTCAACAAGTCCAACCTCGCTCAACCAAGTTGATGGCTACGCAAAGATTTGCTCTTTAGTGGTAGGTGCTAACCTTGGTTAGTGGCCCAACATCCGCTATCGAGCCCCCACCCGAAGCAAACAAAGATGAACAAGGTATGCCTTTGTGTCGATTAAGTTTTTAGACTAATGTCCTTTGGAGGTTTGTTTGTTCGAGCTATAGGTTTCGGAAACGACCATGTAAAGCATGATGGAGAAGGATTCCATTACCATCATGCTCATGCAGCGATGGTAATGATTTTTTAAGCCAAGGGATGCGTGGCATGGTGCCCTAAAAGACTTCAAGATAAAGACCACACATACATCTCCGGATCGATGGACGAAAGGATAACGATGTCATCACGATGTTTGCATGAGCCTCAGCAGAAAACAATTAGATATATTTGGATTTTCAGAAGCCCCATGAAGTCTACGTTCTAACGAATCAAGCGGCAAGGCAATCGGAGGTTCCTACAAGCGGATATGTCCGAATCACCGAAGGTTGCACGTGCTGAAATTCTGGACAGCAAGCAGTGCTGAAGTGAAACAGCCATAGCTCCCTCATTCGGACTCCGATTAAGACGAATGAGTACCCGTTGGAAAGGTAATTTTATAAATTTTTCAATAGAACTATATTTTGGTATATGTTCTGTTCTGGGTCCAGGGGTAAATCCACGAAGAAGAGGCAGCAACAAGGCGATGACGACAGGATAGAGAAGATGGACATGGTGTCAATAAAAGAGAAGATGGGGCAACGGTTTCACAACACGTACTTGATGAAATTCAGAACCTAAGGACTAAAACAAACCCTCCGGAGCATGGATGAATGAAGACACAAGAGGCACCACTCAACACATGATGATGTTGGAAGCGAACCACGACCGATTTCATAAGGCAACATCAAGCTGCATGGCTACTTTGGATTCTCACAAAAGGAACCACGGCTTCACGACGATAAAAAGGTACGTGAGAAAGTCGAGCTCTATGACTTTAAATGAAGCGCTTTGCGGGAGGCAACCCGATCTTTTTATATATCTATATAATCTATGACGGTCTATATTGTGCTCTTTATTTGAAAACTTCAAGTAACCTCGTACCAATGCTCTAATAAATGTCACAACCACATGTTGTATGCTTTAAATAGATATTGAGTGAGAGCTTTGCTACTTGATTTTGGAAAAATTGTAGACCCCTTATTTTTGTGTGCTTATTAGTGTTTAGAGTCTTTTTATTTGTGTCTTTTTAGAGAGAAATATGAAGCATGATCCCTTTGATTCTAAACTTGTGGCTAGTTAACTTAGGCTAACTCTTGCTTTTGGTTTAGATCACCACCATATCATGTCATGTCATTTTGTTCATTCATAATCATGTTGCACTTCATTCCACTTTGTTCTCCACCCTTGCATTTTGTTGCATGATGCATACCATATTTAAAACCCCTTTTGTGAAAATAAAAAAATCTCATCTTTGGCTAAACCTTCCTATCAAACCACACCTTTGACCTAGGCCAACAAAGGAACGATCTACTTGTGTCAATCCGACCAAGTCTATCTCTATCCCTTTTCTAATTAAAATTTTGACTAGCCTCATCCTAAACCCTTAGGAAAAACCCCTCATACCTTTAGTAATCCTAAAACCATATGTTTGTTTTTCATCCGAAAATTTAACCCTTGTTTTCTTTTCTTCTCTTCCAAAACCACCTTAGTTAGAATTTCTGTACTTGACTTCATCTCTTCAAAATCCTTTTTTGAGCCAAAATATAGGATACCCATAACTTACCCTTAAACCTTGTTAGTTTGGTTGATTGACTCTTTTTGATGGGTGACTTCCTTGTTGACATTGCTTACTTCGTATGAAGTGTGAGATCAAGCTTTGTCCTTTGCTTATTATAGACCACATCGAAAGTGTTTTTCAAACCTTGCTAATGTTTATTTGTGCTAACCCCTTTGCATTTGCATTTTACATCAACCCCTTTTGTTCTATCATGCATAGGTTAGTTTGGCTTCTTTGCGAAACTTTTTGATGAATGCTTTATTTCCATAATGGTGCTTCGTGCACACGAGGCATTCTCTTTTGCAATCTTGTGTAAACATGGTGTTTAGACATGATTGGAGACCACCATCATTCAGTTTTATAAACCTTTGTTTCACGTTGCATTGGTTGGATTATAAATTTTGCAATGCATCCTACTTCTCTTGCACTTTAAAGAATTATTAATCTTGGGATGAACATGGTGTTTTGACCTTGGTTAATAAATCTTTGTAGGAATGGAAAGTGTGGCAACCACTTTGTAAGCATGGAGCTTAGAATTTGGTATAAACATTGTTTTGTTTATATCCCTTCCTTTCATTTACATTTTACACCTACACTCACGCGCACTCATTAGGTTCTTGCTTTTCTTTTCACTAGGTAAGCTATGCCACAAGTTAAGATCTTAGGGATGTATTTGGTTTGTTGGCAATGGTTTCTACTCCCGACCGTCACCTCGGGGGTAGAATGTGCATTTGATTTGTTTTGCAGGCATAACGAAGTGTTCCCATGAGTTCTTGACCAATTGCAATCAAGATCGTTAGTCATCTACAAGGCTTAAGAAGGAAGTCTCTGTTTCCATCAAGATTTGAGCACATGTTCAGAGATGTACAATTGAAGAAAAGTTAATATTCAGAAGCTCCTTCAGACCTTCTTTCCAACGCATCAAGAATCATCAATTTTGAAGACCCGTACAAGGAGATATGACAGAAACATTGAGCGCTGCGTGATCTGAAATCCGCTTTGGACAGATTGCATCGCTGGAGTAAAATAGGCACAACTCTCTTGTTCGGAACCTGTTTCATGCGAATGATGGCTCGTTGGAAAGATAATTTCATGAACTTCAACTTGGATGGGTGTTTAAGTACATATTCTGTTCTGTAAGTAAAAGAAAATCTGTGGAAGATGAGGCCGCGACAAGAACGGCATGGAAGTTGGTGACGACGATATGATGAAGGTTAGATCCATGGCTTGATGATAATAAGAAGAAGTTGAAGGACAACTGAGTTAGCAAAGGCAAGAAGTGAAGATGATTCTCAAAACACATGGCAATAGGGAATTACAAGCGATTCAAGTTCTTCCACACTTAGCAACATGCTAAGCATGGGGGAGGATTTGAAGGACGAAAGGGAAAAAAGGCCACGTGGAGTACAAGGATCACCTTCACCACAAGATGCTCATCATTCTTTTTCCATGCTAAGCACAATGCTTAAGCATGGGGGAGGCCATGCTGCACTTCATTACGAGCATCGAAAAGGACGGTAACTCGCCCTTAACTTTATCTTTGTTCATCTCCCTTTAAATGCTTGCACATATATGCTTTCAAGCATAAACAACCTTTGTATCTATCTCTCGATCAATAACATGGCTACTAGGAGGACAACCTAGGTTTGTTAGTTTTATTTTTTCAATAAATGAATCACCATCACTTTTGAGCTTACCATGATGGTATCATTTGTATGCCTTGCTTATGGAAAGATGATGAAAGTTGCCGCTTTGTTTTACTTGCATGATGTTTTATATAATATGGCTTTCTGCTCTATATTAAAAGGAACTTAAATTGATTAAATATCGCTCTTTCATTTGTGGAGGTTAAATGACTAATTTCTAAGACCCACATACTTTATGTTGCTCTTTGATTTAAGTTTACCGATGACCTATGCCTTGTACTTATTTTATTTAAAATTATTATGCTATCTACATTTGTGAATCTCTTGCAAAGTTCTACCTACCAAAGCCTATACACATACAAGTTCTTTTATGATATAACCGTTAGTTTGCAAACTTATATCTTGATGAGTTGGATTAGGATTGATTTCTGTGGTACGAGACTAAGAAGCTGGTCATTCCTTTGCGTATCTTTTTCATGCTAGCCATCTTTGTCCATGCATTGTGAGTTTCTACATTGGAAATTTCACAAACTTCGCTAGGCATCCACCCTAAACCCAAAACATCTTTTTGTGATTACCTCCTTGACCACAACCCAAATTGAGTATGGATGATCTTTCGACGAATTTTTTGAAGATTTTCTGGCAAGATTTCAAGACATATAACATATGGAGGGACTCATCAATGCACCCAAGATCATGCGAGTTTCGACATGGAGGATGCTCTTGAAAATTTCAAAAGATTTATAAAGGAATACAAGGATTTTGTACTTCTCTAGCAGCCATAGGTTCCCTCACTTCTATGCTCGAGGACGAGCAATCATTTAAGCATGGGGGAGGATTGCTATAGCAAGTACTATGTTGCTTAAAAGTTCAGAGGAGTGTAAAAAATGATGAATAAAAAAAGAGAAGAAGAAGAAGAAGAAGAAGAAGAAGAAGAAGAAGAAGAAGAAGAAGAAGAAGAAGAAGAAGAAGAAGAAGAAGAAGAAGAAGAAGAAAATAAATAAATAAGAAAAGATAAACAAAAAAAAGAGAAAATAAAAATGCTCCTCGATTCTTTTTCGCTTTCATTAAAATCTTAGAGAGCTTTGAAGACAAGTCCATACTCAATCTTTTCCAACCATGTGCAATCCGATAACAAGAACTTCATTTGTGTCTCGGGATCACCCATTTGCCACTTGCACATGTCCACCTTTCTAAATGTGTGTGTTCCATCTCTCTCTCTTTCTGCATTTATTTTCCATGGCCTTTTTGACTAGTCTCGGTAATTCCAATAGATCTTTCTTAGTTTGACAACATTTCAAGTATAATGTTTTGCTAGGATTGTTTTTACCTACCAAGCTCCACATAAGCTTTCCACTTTCATATATGAGTAGGATAGGTTGAAAATAATCTAGTGTAGGCTTGAGTGACTTGACGAGATGAGTGTTTCCATGAGCTTTGCAAGAGAACCTCACTTTCGTTAGATGTGCAACTTTTTGAAAACTCTTCACGATGCAACAAGGTAAAGGTTTGAAGTTTGCTTAAGTTCGAGAGCACTATTTTTGTTTTTATTGTGGCATGTTCTTTAATGATAGTCTATCTTCCATGATGAATTAGCCGGTCAAAACTTGAACCTTAAATGCTAAATACTTGAGAGAGCAATATGTCTTGTTGTGTATAACTAAGTGTAGGGAAGACATTGAAAGGCAACACTGATTTCCAAGTTAAGCAAAGATCTTGGACTTGCTCGAGGACGAGCAAGGTTTAAGCATGGGGGTATGTTGACGGTCGATTTTGGTACACCTAGCTATGAGTTTACCGTCAACATTTGCACATATTTGATATTCTAACTAATGGTACTAACCCCCCGGAGGTATCAAGTTCACTCTTACATGTCAATTTTGGAGTTTATTGTTTACGTAGGAAACTAACGTTAAAGAGGGGACTTTCGGGATAAGTTCATCAAGCACTTCAAGAGAAGATCATGAAGCCCGGCACAAGTCAAGACACATCATGAACATGACTCCAAATGGCCCAGGGACCGAAGCATGAAGCCGTAAAACTCCAGGGACCTGAACAGAAGATGTTGAAGCTTGCGTGACAAGGAGCTCTATCTAAACCATGGAGAAGACGACGTCAAGGGCCCACATGCAAAAGGGAGCAAGTCAACAATTGACCAAGAAGCGTCGGGGAGCGAAACGGGGCCGAACCGGGCCTGGGCCGGTCGGCCCAGGCCGGCCGGCCTGGCCTGTTCTGAGCCCGGTTCGCGACGCCCTTTGACCTAGGTGCTTCTCTATAAATTGCCTCTGCCTCCGCCGGCCGCCACATCCATCCATTCATCAGAGAGCCGCCGACACGAAGGAGAAGCACCGGGAGGAAGCTGACGGCCGCCGCAAGTCCTCGAGTTGCCTAGGAGATGGCCTAGGCCATGCCCTAGCCGCCATGGTTGGCCCTACGTGGTGAAGCCATGGTGGAGTTCCGGAGCCCATGTCTTGATTCCATCAAGGCAATTGTACACTCGACATTCGATGGTGATATAAATCATGTCTTTTCCTTACTTTGAGTTACTTCGATGTGTGTTTATTCATATGTGTAGCTAGCATATGCCCTTAGTAGGAATAGAGTAATCATGGTGGTTAGTCTATCTCTTGCGGATACATCGTAGTAATGCACGGACCGAGGTTTATCGTTCGGTGATGAATATCCTTGCGTAGTGACAGTACGGTGGAGGAGAAAGCGGCGAGCGAACGTGTAATGTTGAGTCGATGTTGTAGGATTAGATTGGTTTGTCACCGTGGCCGGAGCGGCAACAAGAAGACGATAGGCTAGGGTTACCTTTTGATGTTTACCTTCATGGCAATGTGGATGTGATCCATACATTCTTTCATGTATGTTTAACCTTTATGCAATCAACGCTTCACATAGGGTTAGACCGGTAGGTTAGATAGAGAACCTTAGTGGTTTGCTTCTGATCCTTGGTTTGACAAAACCTTGGGGAACCCTCCTTGGTGAAAAAGGCACCAAGTCACTCGTACGCTTGCGGTGAACTTCAACACGGTTTTGAACCGTCAACAGACAACAATAAGTTGTGGCCGAGGTCCCAGAGTAAATTAGGGATCATTCCATTGAGATCCCAGAGTATAGGGATGATTCTGTTGATATCCCAGAGTAAAGGGATGATTCCATGAAAAGGCCTGAGACAACAATAAGTTGCGGCCGTGAAATCCGAAAGCTCGAGAATTCTGATATAGTATATTTGTGAATGACTCTATTGTGATGAATGACACCAAACTTTTCAGGTGCCAAAGATAAGCTTTCATGGAAACTGGTCAATGGGTGATACCACTTCGATCATGCTTGAGAGATGAGTAGCCTCGAGTACCACTTTGTGGGCTAAGGGGCTCCGTTTTCTTCCTTAGAATTTTAAATTGCATTGCTTGGGCGCTCGAGGGGCTCAATCTTGCTATTGTTGAAAACTTTCTTTTCACTTCTATGATATTGCTAATATATTATCTTGATATATCCATTCTCATGTGTTGGTTTGTGAAAAGATGCAACAATCTCGAGGCACCTCAACATAGACAACTCATAAATCATTCATGCACATACATGTTGACGCTAAGCCAAATCCCAGGAAACTTGTATTTTGAAACTTCGGAGGAGTCGTGTGATGGCGAAATATCCTCAAAATAGTGTGCGAGGCTAATATCCAGAAGGTTTACAAGACCACGGAACAGTTTTGGGCTTCGGAGTTCCAATCTTCTATATTTTGCAGTTGTAGGATGCACGAAGGATTAGAGGAGCCCGTGGTTTAATCGTAGGAAAAGAAGGAATACTTCAGAATTATTATATCTAAAACTACTTCATGAATTAATTTTAAAGTTTCTGAATAACTCCATAACCCTCGCAGGAGAAAAATCACCGAGATTTCCATATTTTTATTACTTTTGAGATGTTTCAAGAAAAAGATCAGTTTCAGGAATCTGAGAAGTTCTGAGAATCTGAGAGTTTCTGGAATCTAAGAAGAAGGAAGAATGCTTACTGCTGAACTTTCAAGACCCATTCTCATCTCCGAAGCCCACCAGAGCTACCAAAATAAGTACATAGGCATTTATCTGAAACATCGAGGGTCATGATTTTTACCCGTGCATGCTAGAGAAACTGTAATGTGATAAATATGCTAAGTTAATGACATGCAAATCTGATTAATAGCGCCCATAGTTACAAAACTTTCGCATGCACTATATGTCAATATTACCTTACTCCAATCACTGATATCATCATTGTTGGCAGGACGTATCCTTCAAAGTTTTTTACTCAACCAAATTCTGATCATACTATTTCTTTCAGAAACTTTGTATCCACAGGTTATTTACGCTCATTAATTTTCAGTTATCTAACCTTTTGGTTCTAAGATCTATCCTCAAACTTCACATTCTTGGATACAACGGCTTAAGGGGCTCGTTCTCAGAATCTATGAAACCCTCGACTTGGCATTTCTGGAAACAACAGTGAAGGGGCTCACCTCCGGAATCTTTGTCGACCTCGACATCATCATCTACCTCTGCAACAGCGCAAGGGGCTCGCCTCCGGAATCTCTGTCAACCTCGACATCGCCTCAAGGGGCTCGCCTCCGGAATCTCTGTGGGCTCGCCTCCGGAATCTCCCTCGGCACGATCATCAACCTCGGCATCATCCTCAACCTCAAGATTTCCATTACATCAACTTGAAGGGCTCAACCAGACTACTTCCACTACATACGAGCTTCTCTCATGAACACCAGTCTAGAGGGTGGGGGTGTACTGGTGAACCAATCCATCCTAATTGTCTGGTGCTCATGAGAGAAGGCATGAAGATGTTGAGGCTAACCTCGGCAGCGACAACGTCAACTCTTGAGGAAAGATTTCCAGAACAAGGCTTGAGAATGAAATCACTGATCAAATTTCATTATTCAAAACATTCACATACATGTAATTTGGAGTTAGAACATGTAGACCCGAGAATGTGCATACTCTTTTCTCCATACCCTTTTTTCCCATTGGGTTTTTGGGATGGAGTTTTTAGTGAGGTGCACGCGGGATGGTTGTAAAGGACACTCCTTACGACCGAAGTTCGAAGTGTATTTGGGCCTCTTTTAAACAAGAACAACTATTAGGTCTTGTAGTGCCAACCAAGACCAAATAGTTGATGGGCTACTGTTGGGGGTGCGCCTTAGAAAGGCTAAGGCTAGGGACCCCCATTGTGTGTAAAGGAGGCTCAAATAGGAGGTATAAGGGCATATTTGTAAGGGATGAGGACCTGATTGTAATAGCTGAGGGACCTCAGATGTAAATATTAAGAACCTAAATGTAATTCTCAGCCCCACCGATGGAAATAATAAAAACAGCCACCTCCCCTCTTCCTATAAATAGGACCTCAAGGGGTGGAGGAGGGGGACTCTTAGCCTTGGTATTCATGGATCTCTTGTTCATTGTTCATTGATCTCAAGTTTCTTCATACTTCTTCTCTTTCTATCTGTTCGGGATTCCCAAATCCCAATAACCTACTACCATTGAAAGCACAAACGTCGTTAAATTCTAAGAAATTTACTTTCACGGGGAGTCAAACCCAAAAATTTAGGATGCTACCAAGGCTCTTGTAACCACTAGGCTGCATACCCTTTCGCGAATCCACTTGCATTATAGTTGGCGAGATCTATGCAAGTCAATGCCCAGCCCATGTTCTCAGTAGTTGGCACTTGCCATTTTGATAGTAGACGTTGGATAGGAGGCACGCAGGAAACGACGCTAGGCGCTGGTCAAACCGCGTCCAGGTCAGCTGCATGCGCTGCTTGCTATGAAGTGATGAACTAGCTACACTGATATTTTTTTAAAAAAAAATAAACTACCTACGGATCGAGAACTATTTGTTCCCCCTTCAGAATTCAGAACAGCGAGAATTTTCCGTCAATAATAGCGCTTGTATGTATGCGCAACGGAATTAACCGTCATCGTCATCGTTTGGAACAATGGCTGCCAGATCGTGGTTGCCGCTTCTTTGCCTGGCCGCCGTGGCCACCGCCGGCGTGCTCAAAGCTCGCGCCCAGCCGGACAGCATTGGTACGCTCAGCAACTTGTGGCCATCTTCGTCATTCCATTCGGATTCAACCGCCTTCTCTGCATTCACGGATGGCATCACGAATACAATGCAACAACGCACACCATGCCCCGAACTACGTAGCTAACAAGGACCTTCAATTCTGTTCGTGTTGCAGGTTTCATCAACATAGACTGTGGCCTGCCCGGGACGGCGAGCAACGTGGACGACGACACCAAGCTGTCGTACGCCCCGGACGTCGCCTTCATCGACGCCGGCTCCAACAACAACATCTCGGCCGAGCACGTCACGCCGCAGCTCGCCAAGCTCTTCCACAACGTGCGCAGCTTCCCCGACGGGGCGCGCAACTGCTACACCCTCCGGTCCCTGGAGGCCGGGCTCAAGTACATCATCCGCGCCTTCTTCATGTACGGCAACTACGACGGCCTCGGCAGGCCGCCCATCTTTGAGGTCCACATCGGCGTCAACTTCTTGAGCATGGTGAACGCCTCGGACCCGGGCGCCAAAGTGATGCTGGAGGCCATCGTCGTCGTCCCGGACGACTTCGCTCAGGTTTGCCTGGTGAACATTGGATCCGGGACGCCGTTCATCTCTGCGTTGGAACTGAGGCCTCTCAAGAGAAACCTCTACCCCCAAGCCAATGCGACGCACGGCCTGTTCCTGCTCGGCAGGGCCAACTTTGGCCCCACGAGTGCTTCGGATGCATCCATCATCAGGTGAGCCGTGAGAAATTGAGACATCGGAGTAGGGATTATTGAGAAAGTGATTTACACCATCGATTTTTCAGGTACCCTGATGATACTCATGACAGGATATGGGTGCCTTCTGTCAACGCCACCAGCTGGAGCCCGATATCGACGACCAAGTGGGTGCAGAACATACACAACGACCTGTTCGAGGCGCCGTCCAAGGTGATGCAGACGGCGATCACGACGCGGAACGCCTCCAACAACATCGAGTTCTCCTGGGACCCGGAGCCGCAGCCCAAATACCAGTCTCTGGGGTACATATACGTCATGCATTTCTCGGAGCTGCAGGAACTGCTCGGCGCCGTACGTCAGTTTTACATCAATTTCAACGGCCGGTACCTTGATGTTTTTACGACGCATCTGCTCTACTCCGAGGCCATCTACAACGTTATCCCCTTACGGGGCTACACACGGTACAACTTCTCTCTGAACGCCACCAGCAACTCGACGCTGCCGCCGATGATCAACGCCATGGAGGTCTTCTCCCTCATCCCCACCACCAATGTTGGCACCCATTCCACGGACGGTACGCGCATCCAGCACATGCATGGTACGCTACATACATACGCGATATTAAAGTTTGAAATTTGTTCAATGAGCAGTGCCTGCCATTACGGCGATCAAGACGAAGTACCATGTGCGGAAGAACTGGATGGGTGACCCGTGCTTTCCTAAGACTCTTGCTTGGGATGGGTTGACTTGCAGCTATGGCGTTTCCAGGCCTTCAAGAATTACAAGTTTGTAAGTATACTTCAAGTTTTTACAAAGCACTACTGATGACTTATACTTCATGGAAAAGTGGGGATTACAAAATTTAAAGGTGTTGTGTGGTGGATACAGAGTTTGTATTCTACTAGCTTGTTGTGAGAGTTAAACTGAACACCGGAATATTCCGCAGAAACCTGTCCTCCAGTGGTCTGAATGGTGATATATCAGCTGCTTTTGCTAACTTGGAGGCTGTCCAATATCTGTACGTATGAAGTTGTAAATCTATTTTAACCACCACTGTGCATTTATTAGGACAAAAAATGGCGAAAGTTTTATCCATATTGTTTTGCAGGGATCTGTCAAACAATTACTTGACAGGCTCAATTCCTGACGCCCTTTCAAAGTTAAAGTCACTGATAGTACTGTAAGTGTGGCAAATTTTTCTCAAACTTTGTCGTTCCGATAACTTTTTTACTCACATTAATAGAATGATGCATTTTTAGAGATTTGACTGGAAACCAGCTCACTGGATCAATCCCCTCTGGACTTCTCAAAAAGCTTCAGGATGGCTCCCTGAATTTGAAGTAATTCCCCATTCTTTCGAATTTTGATTCAAAAGTTATAATTCCACGTGTATGATAAATTATAGTGAAAACATCTTTGTGTCATATGGTTGGTAGATACGGAAACAATCCCCACCTTTGCACCGATGGAAATTCATGTCAGTCCAGGAAAAGGAAGAGCAAGCTAACGGCCGTCTACATTGCTGTCCCTGTTCTAGTTGTTGTGGTGACAGTGGTGGCACTGTTCCTTTGCTTCGTAATTAGACAAAAAAAGCACGGTGGGGCTGTTGTGGACGTAGTAAATACGATCTGGCCAATTTGCACGTTCCTGAATACATCTAATTAATATCAGTTCTTCTGCCATTGTTCGCTTATGAAGGATCAATGAAGAAGCTGCAAATCATCGATGGGCACAGCACGTTGCTGCTACATAAGAACCGTCAGTTTACCTATGGAGAATTGCAGACGATAACTAACAACTTCCAACGTGTGCTCGGCAAGGGAGGCTTCGGCTACGTCTACGAAGGCTTCTTGGAGGATCGCACCCAGGTTGCAGTCAAGCTGCGGCCGTTTCAGAGATCATTTCAGAGATCAGACAAATCCGACCATGGAGCGAAGCAGTTCCTCGCAGAGGTAAACTTTCTTGGGCTGAAGTTATTAGTCCCTTCTTACTAGAAGAACTTATGTCGAGAAATAACGAAATGGAGTTTGATTAGTCATTGAGCATTTCTGCAGGTTGAGATCTTAACACGGATTCATCACAGGAATCTCGTCTCCTTGATTGGTTTCTGTAAGGACGGGGGGCACATGGCGCTTGTGTATGAGTACATGCCACAGGGCACCTTGCAACAACACATTGCAGGTGTGTGAAGTTTAGTAGCCCCCGAACTACCGAAATATGTTATTGGTCGTTGTATGTAGGGAACGGCGGAAGATATGAGATTCGTTATTGTGCCGATACATTTGCAGGAAATGGCGGAAAATTCCTAACATGGAGGCAGAGGCTCCGGATCGCACTAGAATCTGCTCAAGGTATCCACATGAAATTGTCATGTATTCTATATATGAAGTGATCCAACGAAGGATGATATCATGATTGCGGTGGCATCATTCCTCATGTTTGACCTGAGTATATAGTTACGAAGAATGGTGTGGTGAAACATTGCATATATAGAACTCAAACCAAATGATAGGGGTTGCGTTTAAAGTCAAATTGAATGTTCCAATCTTGCCATTACATTTATGAAAACAAACACCTCATGAATTTGGACATCAATTTAATCAGTGGTTTAGTTTTGCTAGAAGTTTGGATATTGATGTGCAGGGTTGGAGTATCTACACAAGAGTTGCAACCCACCTCTCATACACAGAGATGTGAAGTTGGACAACATCTTACTGAATGCTAGACTTGAGGCCAAGATTGCTGATTTTGGCTTGTCGAAGGCTTTCAATCATGCCAGCAGTCAAGTTGTCACGGGTACTATTGCTGGTACAGACGGATATATGGATCCAGAGTATGTCAATTCAACGTTCTTCAACAAATTCTCATGTTCTTTTCTCCATCTTTTTCCGAAAGTTAATGGTACCAATACACACGCAGGTATCGTGCGACAGGTAAGCCGACTGCAAAAAGTGATGTATACAGTTTTGGTGTTGTGTTGCTACAGCTGGTTGCGGGGAGTCCAGCCATGTCGCCGGGCCCGGAGCCCACCAGCATCATCGATTGGGCACGGCAGCTGCTGGCGCAGGGTAACATCGAGGCCGTCGTGGACGGACGCATGCGCGCCGATCACGACATCAACAGTGTCTGGAAGGTCGCGGACATTGCGCTCAAGTGCACCGCGCAGGCGTCGGTGCAGCGGCCCACCATGACCAAAGTGGTGGCCGAGCTTCAGGAGTGCCTCGAGCTCGAGAAGGGCCAAGCCGGCAGCGACGTGGACCGCAGCAGCTTCTATACCGCCAGCAGCAAGGACCCGTACTCCGGTCACGACGCGTACTACGGTGACCACTCTCCTGTGGTGAGCCGGAGCAGCGCTTCTTACGACAAGGAGATGGAGCATAGTCTGGGCAGGTTGTCAACAATTTCCACAGGTCCAGCAGCAAGATGAAGACTTCTGTTGCCTCTTTGGTTCCGTGTGTCGGTACGGTTCGAGATCATTGCCACCTGCCCTGCTCACATTGAAACAAGTTCTTTTTTTTTTTTGAAAAAACATGGAAGGAGCACTCCCTGTTCATTTTAGAAGAAGAAACATGCGGATCTTACAGTAGTCGATATTACATAAAAGGTTAATAACTCAAACACAGACAGATAACATGCTAACATATATAGGAAAAAACTAAGGTACACAAGGTGCTCTGACCGCTTGCTGCCAGCCCGCGACCTCCTCCTTGATGGACCAAAGAACTTGCGGAGCACTTGCTTTCTTCCCTTTAGGGCTCATTTGGGAACCCAATATCCCCGAGTTTTCCCTGGGCCGAACAACCCCGTGTCGATTTCACCCTGGGCCAAATTTGTGGTCGTTTGGGAGCTCACAACCACGGGCCCGTCCGACCCTATCCGCGTCCTTTCCTCCGGGCGACCGCACCCCACCTCTGGGTCCGGACGGCTCCACCCCGTCTCTCCCCCTCGCGACTCACCCACACCCCGCCTCTCTGCGACTCGCCGCCGCTCATCCTCGCGACGCGCCGTCGCCCTGCGCCTCCCCCATCCTTGCTGTCGCTGCTTCTCCCTAGGTGACGAGCGTCGCCGTCCCTGATCCCCGTCATCCAGACGCCGCCCTTCCCTCTCCATCAGGCGAGGAGACCCCATCGCCTCCCCATCGCCCTACCTATGTCCTGCCTCCGTCCAAGCGCCGCCATCCTGCCTCCGTCCAAGCGTCGTCGTCCTGCCTCCGTCCAAGCGCCGCCGTCCTACCTCCGTCGAAGCGACACAGCTCGTGAGTTCTCTTCCTCTTCTATTACCTAGGGTTTCTACTCCTCTTGTTGATTTGATTTGTTTTAGATCTTGGTGATTACAAAGTTGCCAGACCCAAGATCCATCCCTTTCTTCCTCTCTTCACCAGACATTCTTGGCCTAGGTAAGTCTCTCCGTGCATATGCTAGTAGTGCTCATTAGCTTGTTATTACTACCACTGGTTTGTGCTTGTCAAAGTTGCTATGACTGATACACATGCTTGTGTAAGCCATGAGATTATGAGAGGGTGAGATCGATGCTGAGCTTGAGCATGGCTGATGCCTGATGCTGCTGCATGGGGCCACAGTAGGTTTCACCTAATCATATCATGTATTCCTTGAGTTGTAAGTTCCCCACAATATGCTTTACTACTATATTTTTAGTGAAGTTTTCCTTAGCAAGGAAGTGCCAAGATTTACTTGGTTGTTGAGGAATTTCTGGACATGTGAATTTGGGTTCCTTGCATATGTGGTCATGGATTACTAATCTCTATTGATATTATCTTTTTAGAGAGATGAGAAAATAAATTGTTTCAAAAATTGCTTGGTATGAGAAAATAATTTTTTTCATTTCACAATTGTCTTGTTGTCCCAGCTTGCTGCATATGTGGGGCTCTATAATTTGAGTATTTGACTGCATCAATTTTTGGTTAGTCTCTTTGCTTTTCTCCGATCTGACCTCTGTATTGATTTAGCTGCCATGGTTTTGTATAGCTCAGTGCCTATCTAATTGAGTCAGTGCTATTGTTCAGGGTTCAAAGTTAAAAGTAGTTGTGCAGTTGCATGCATCAAGTATGATCATGTCTGGATTTTAGAACGCCACTAGAGCCTTATATAGTTTTCATGGGGTTGATTTGGGTATTTGCTGGGTATTCATGGCAGTTGGATGTGTCTGCTACATAATTTTGTGGATGAATAGATGCTTAAATCACACACAGAAGACCTTTTTTTCTCCTGTATCGGCTAGGATGTAATATTTGTTCTACCATTTCTATTGTCTGAAGCTTTGTATTATTTTCTGGTCAATTATGTTGTCTAAATTTATGAAACATCATGTATATTGCTATGCGATTACCTGGTTGGTTATGGATTTTAAATGAGCTGAAAAATACATGTTGTTTTTGCTAGATATATGTATTTTTTGGTAGGCATCCTTTTTTAAAAAAAAAAGTTTAAGTAGTCATGTTCTACAGCAGATAAAACAAGCATTCTGCTGTTATTCTTTGTGGCAGCTTCGACTACTACTGCAGGCCCAAGCTGGCCAAGCAGCCCTACTGCTCTAGCTGCAGCACTGCGGTGGTTCAGATTACAAAATAAAAAAAATCTACTGTACTACGGACGGACAGGGCTGCCCCTCGTCTCCAAACAGCGACGGGGAGAGGGGGGCACCACTGCCCTGCCGGTGGGGGGATTTCAAAATCCCAAAAAAAATCCCCTGCGGGGTTATTATTCCGGGGCCAACTAATCCGGTGCATCCAAAGGGGGCCTTAAAGATTCGCCTATTCCTCTCCTTTCCATGCTGTATACATGAGGAGCGCTGCAATTGTTCTTCGTTGAGCCCCTGGGCTGGGAGAGGCTGCAGGGACTGTTGCCACCAATCTTCTATCGAGATGTCATCTGTTGGCATTTGAATAATGCCTCCTGACCAATAACTCATGTGCGCCCAAACTTCTCTCGCAAAGACATAATGCAAACATAGATGAACTGCATTTTCCTGATTCTAATCACACAGCACACACCTGATTGCAAGGCCAGTTCCTCGCCTGCAGCTTATCTGTTGTAAGAAGTTTTCTCTGCACAAGAAGCCATACAAAGACTTATGTTTCCCTTTAGCATGCGCGCGCCAGATAAAATCACCAGTGTCGGAGTTTTTATATCCGGCAACCTCCATAAGGGGTACCCGTCGGGAGGCTAGATAGTGGACGATCGTAATGACCTGGAACTCGAAGGTATGTGTAAGGACACATGACACAAATTTATACATATTCGGGTAGCCAGAGTAGCATTCCATATGTCCTATTTGGTGTAGTATATTGCGCCATACGCTTGGGTGTTGAGGTGTTTCCTCATGATGCATTCTGTCCTCTTAGGTACCCGGACCCTCTTTTATATAGTCTAGGGGGCGGGTTCCTAGTCGGTTACAAGATAGGAGTCCTAGTAGGATTACACGGTATGAGTCCTAGTAGGATCACAGGGGAATCTAAGAGGAGTCTGTCTTCTTCCTTCCTTACGGGTACCCGGGGTGTATGCCCGACAACCAGTAAAGTTGTTGTATGATCCAGCAAACTGCGCTAGGTATGCCGACTTTGAAGTGTATGCCCCGTCAGGCGTCCATCTCCAAGCAATGGAATCATCCCGATCGCTGAAATCAATGTTCTACACTAGATCCCATAACATGATGAGTTGTGCCATCTCCGCGTAATGCGTACGTTCAACTAACTCACACGCACCGCCGTCCCACTTGACTTCCCATGGTTGATTTCTCCTCCACAGCGGTAGATCCACCAATGCTTTGGCAAATCGCCTTGTTCGCCTGAACTGACGGAGAGCAGACTCATCACCAGCTCATCTCATCGTCACTCGAGCCTCCTTGCTCAATCTGATGTTGATATGTAGCCGCCTAGCCCGAGAACAGGCAGATCCTCCACCACTGTCGTGAGTTGGAGGAACGGAGTCAACGAGAACACCACCACTCGAGCGTGTGGGCTCCACCCTCAAGCTTTGAGCTCCCCTACCTTGCTCAAACCTAGGTTCCACGTTGTCATGAGCTCAGGATCCTCCAATACGGTCTGAGCTTTGGCACGAACAACACCACCACGCGGGCTGGAGAGGAGGTGAACAAGGGTGGTGAGTGAGGTTTAGGTTAGGAGAGAGAAAGGGTGGATGGGGAGGTGATGGATCGAGGAAGGAGCACGGAGGAGAGAGAAGAGGTGGGGAGGGGAAAAGGAGTAATGTCACTGACGAATGGGACCAATTTTCCATGATAAATTAGGGGCTATGATGAGTAAGAGTTCTTGCCATAACCCTATATATAGTTAGGATAACTTCTACTTTAAAATGTATGGGCCATTGCTACAAGGGAACTTGTTGTAACGTGACTCAACAACATTTTTAATGTTGTGGTGGGACCCTCATATTCTCTCCTTGAGCCACAAATCTCAAAAAGCGCGGGGGTGGAGCTAGGAGGGTTTGTTGATGTGACATGGATGATTTGCTGCAAAATCAGTGAGGTGTCACTATAATGCATTGTTTAGTTAAAAAACTGACAGTGGTGTTTAGTAGAGCTGATATCGGTGGCTGCCTCCGCTGGCTTCGCTCCTGGAATGCACATGCTAGATCTAAACTTATACGCACATACACGCCTGCAATAATACACACGAAGACCAAACTTCGGTGGCGATGAGAAGCTGCATAGGGCGCCTGAGCTTACCAACAATTTTTTGGGTGCAGTAAGCAACCCAGGCAAAAGCTAGGCACAACATCTTCCCTTGCCAACTGAGAGGAGCTCGATCAGTTCTAGAGGAACCTAACGTTGGGTGTTGGTGTTGGGATTCAAGAATCCCGAACAGATAGAGATAGAGGAAGACTTGGATGAACTTGAGACTTATGAACCATGAACAAGAGAGATCCATGAATATCAGAGCCAAGAGTCCCCCTCCTCCACCCCTTGGGGTCTATTTATAGGGATAGGGGAGGTGGCTGTTTTTATTATTTCCATTGGTGGGGTCAAGAATTACATTCAGGTCCTCATTATTTACACTCGAGGCCCCTGATCATACAAATGAGTCCCCAGACATTACAATTAGGTCCTCAGCTCTTACAAAAATGCCCTTATATCCCTTTTTTGGGCCTTTTTTATACACAATGGGGGTCCCTAGCCTTATCCCTCCTAAGGCGCACCCCCAACACTAGCCCCTCAACTATTTGGTCTTGGCCGGTACAACAAGACCTAATAGTTGCTCCTGTATAAAAGAGGCTCCATTACAATTCAAATTTCAGTTGTAAAAGAAAGTTCTTTACAACTTCCCCGTGTGCATCTCACTAAAAACTCCATCCCAAAAACCCAGTGGGAAAAAAGGGTATGGAGAAAAGAGCACATTCTCGAGTTTACATGTTCTAACTCCAAATTACATGTCTCTAAGTGTCTTGAAAGAATAGCTTCGTTCTGGAGTTTCATTCTTCAGCCTTGATTAGGAGACCTTGCTTCAAGAGTTGGTGTAGTTGTCATTAAAGGCAGCTTCAATATCTTCAAGCTTTCTCTCATGAACACCATGCAACTAGGATGGACTGGTTCTCCAGTACACCCCCGCCCCTCTTGCCTGGTGTTCGTGAGAGAAACTCCATATGTAGTTGAAGTAATCTGGTTGAGCCCCTCAAGCCGATAGAGCGGAAGACTTGAGGTTGATGAGGACGATGTCGAGATTTATGGCCATGTCGAGAATGACAGAGATTCCTGGGGCGAGCCCCTTGAGGCGATGTCGAGGTAGACGAAGATTCCGGGGGCGAGCCCCTTGAGGTGATGCCGAGGTAGACAAAGATTCCGGGGGCGAGCCCCTTGCGCTGTCGTAGAGGTAGATGATGGTGTCGAGGTCGACAAAGATTCCGGGGGCGAGCCCCTTGCGCTGTCGTAGAGGTAGATGATTGTGTCGAGGTCGACAAAGATTCCGGGGTCGAGCCCCTTGAGCCTTTTACCTTTTTCTCCAAAACTGAAAAGAAGCCTCGACCATTAAAAGAGAGCTGCCATTTAACAAGTAATTTGTCAAGGTAAAATTAGCTTGTAATCAAGTGATTAGGAAGCAAGCCAAAATAGCAAACTGTGCGGCTCGAAGCATTGATGACAGCCAATGATTTATATAAATGTGTGCCTAAGACAATGTAAATACGAGTTGTTTTATGTCATGGAGGAAGTTTGTATCAAAGGTCTCAACAAAAAGTACAGTATTCTTTGCTATTTAGTGTAACTTGCATGTCGCAGAAAATTAGCAATATCATACAAAAGAAATGAATCTTGACCATAGATTAAAGATAGGAGTGATACTTATCTGACAAAAAGCTGGTAAGCTTCTAGTCTTAGTTCCGTGACTAGTAGCTTGCCACCAAGCTCTGTTCTTGGCAGCCTCGAGGGTTCAGCTCTAGCTAGCTTGCTTGTTCATGTGTCGCGAAGTTCAGGAATTGTTTGGCTCTTGCGGCCAACTGGTCGAGGTTCGATGTTATCCGCTGCCGCAAGGCCTCTTGGTAGCCTCGAGTGTTCTGAAGATGAGCTTCCCGTGCTGCCAAAATCGATCAACATTCGTGCATGTATGTAATGAGTTTATCTGCTCAGCGACGGCGTTGTAGACGTGATGGCCAGCAGCTTCAAAGGTAATGAGTTTTCTGCTCTTTTTCATGCATGCGTTTGCCTCGGAGGATTCTGGCGGCCTCGCAAATTTGCATACTTCGGATCTCCTCGCTCGATGTTGGCAAGTTTGTGATGTTCTGCTGCTTGGTTCGTGGAGCTTGACCGACTTGCGAGATTCCGTGCAGACGTGCACACATAGCAGGTTCTTGTTAAAGATGGACAACAGCTTCGAAGCTGGCCATCTCTGAAACGTGGTCAATTAAAATTCGAGTCATGATTCCATAGCTTGAGTTCCTAGATTTCTTCATTTCCTTCCAAAGTTTCCAAATTTCCATTCTCGAGTATGATAGCCTCGAGACGTCCCCCTCGTCATTTATCCTGGGTTACCGAGAGAAAATGAAATGGACAACACACAGAAAGCTTTGAGGACTTAGCGTCCTCAGGCGTTAAAAACAGAAACCAATAAGAGAATGGATGCTAACTTTGAGTATCCAAAAATTTTTATTTCACTCGGAGTTCACAAAAGCCGAGAATCTTGTAAACAAAACTCTTACGTATCCTCGAGGTTGGAAAGATTCAAAGAACTACCTTTTTGAAGGGAAAAAAAGACGAAACAAGAGTGCAAAACTTCTCAAGTTATGGCTCAAGGCATGGCAAGACTGAGGGAATTAGAAATGTATCATAATACTAAAACTTTAAATGCTCCTATGGATCGCAGCCCCTATCATCTTCTCGGATTTTTGTGCCACACAATCGATGAAAATTTTCTCAGGCATTTCATGGAATCATCCCCTTTCCTGGGATTCTTTGGGATCGAGGCCACAACTTATTGTTGTCTCATACCTTTTCACGGAATCGTCTCTTTACTCTGGGATCTAGGTCACAACTTGTTGTTGTCTCAGGCCTTTTCGTAGGATTGTCCCTTTACTCTGGGATCTAGTCCACAACTTGTTGTTGTCTCAGGCCTTTCGTAGGATGTCTCTTTACTCTGGGATCTAGGCCACAACTTGTTGTTGTCTCAGCCTTTTCATAGGATGTCCCTTTACTATGGGATCTTTGGCTATCACGGAGCCTTCGGCTATCAAGGAGCCTTTTCACAAAACTTCTCTTTCTCTTTCTGAACTTCGGCTATCACTGAGCCTTTTTATGGAACTTCACTTTCTCTTTCGGAACTTCGGCTATCACAGAGCCTTTTCATGGAACTTCACTTTCTCTTTCTGAACTTCGGCTATCATGGAGACTTTTCATGGAACTTCACTTTCTCTTTCGGAACTTTGGCTATCACGGAGCCTTTTCATGGAACTTCACTTTCTCTTTCACACGATGGAATTTCGGCTATAACGGAGCCTTTTCACGAACTTTTCTTTCTCACGATGGAACTTAGGCTATAACGAAGCCATTTCATGGAACTTCACTTTCTCTTTCACACAATGGAATTTCGGCTATAACGGAGCCTTTTCACGAACTTTTCTTTCTCACGATGGAACTTAGGCTATAACGAAGCCTTTTCACGAACTTTTCTTTTTCACGATGGAACTTAGGCTGTAACGGAGCCTTTTCACGAACTTTTCTTTCTCACGATGGAACTTAGGCTATAACGGAGCCTCTTCACGAATTTTTCTTTCTCACTTTGGAACTTCACAAGACACATAATTTTGGGGAAAACTCTTTTCATATATATCATAAAGAGTATTTACATAGGATTACATAGTGGGTTTCAATGGAAAGTAAGCATTTGAAAGTAGTACTGTAGAAGAATGTAAACTTTTTTCCTTGTAATGTAACCTTTTTGATTCATGCATGAGATGTATTCATGTAATGCAATGCTTATGATGCATGCTGATGCATATGAATGAAATGCTTGGATATGCATAGATTTATTTAAGTTCTGAGAATGTTCGGAATCGTGAAGGTTATAACTTGGTGCTTTGAAAACAATTCTTTCACAAGAGTCCATCGATTGATGAATACCAGAAGAGATAATACCAATGGATGATGAAAGCCAAGTTGTTAAAATAATTCCAATAGATGATGAGACGAAGTGTCCATCTGAAAAGTATCATGTTCCAATTCGATGGAAACCAATATACCTGCAATTGAGGAAGCATCTGTATTTTTTGAAGGATATTTCAATCAGAAGTATGATATCATCACAAATAAACAGATAAGTCGACAAAAGCTTGACCGAAAGCTTTTGTGGACTTACTTTCAGCTTTAGTCGATATAGCAACCCTAAGTTGCTTTCGACTATCAATTTCGGACACAGTTTCATAGCATTAAAAATGAACTTTGTTCTAAACATCAATGACTTATTAGAAAGGTCACATGATTGAAAATATGTGTTGTGCAAGGATGATCATATGATTGCCAGAGTTAGTTTTTGGTAAAGGAATACTCACTTCCAAGATAGTCCTGCAAGGTAGTGATAAAATTTTCTTAGGAAAAGAAGCGCAACTCCTCTAGAAATTTAGAAAAAGTTTTATCTTTGCAAGTACAATTGAATAAAATATTTTTAAAGGATACGACCTGCAAGACAGATATATTAGTGATGCAAATACGACAATATAATGCACGCGCGCACACAATTTTTTTTTGCGTGTAGTAGCTGCTCAAAGTAAAAAACCAAAGACCATCCAAATTTGTGGGCCTCGAGTTATTGATTTCTTATGTTGTTACTTGAAACCACGAGAAGCAAGAGCACCATGAATCTACAAGATATTTGTCGGCCTCGGGTCATTGATTCCCCGTGTCCTCGAGGTTAGCAGTATATCAGCATGCCTATTAAAAATATTTCCCAGCCTCGAGCAACTGTCGAAGTCCTTCCTTTTGAGATATTCCAAAAAGAATGTTGGCCTCGAGTTAGAAAAAGATTTCGCTTGCTCAAAGATTTCGAGATTTTGCCCATTCCGAAATTCTGAAAATTCTGAGATATCGCTCTTTCAGAGATTCTGAGATTTCAGTCATTCAGAGATTCTGAAATTCTGCTTATTCCGAAATTTTGAGATTCCACTTGTTCAAAGATTCTGAGATTTCAGGATTCCAGGATTTCACTTATTCCGAGATTTCGAGATTCCGCTCGCGTTTTCCAAAATTCCGAGATTCTGAGATTCCAAGATTCGAAATTCGCTCGAGATTTCCGAAATTCCGAGATTCAAAATATCAAAAGAAATAGGATTAAGATATTTTGTAAAAAATTTGACCCTCGAGGCTCAGCTTGGTACGTGAAGAAAGAAGAATGCCGGTGCAGTTGGGCTTGATGGTCTGCAGACTTCGAGACTTGTAATAAAATTTGAGGCAGTGCATGGTACTAATGCATTCCCGTGAACCTCTGAGTTCCGAGATTTCTCGATTCTTCCCGTTTCCAAGATTCCAATGAATGATGAAAGTTTCTAGCTTCCTCATGTTCATCTTTCGTGAAGAACTTGTTCATTTTATCAGCTTCGAGCTCTGAAAATAGGAATGAGATGACAAAAAATGATTCGTTCTAAGGACTCGTGTCCTCCGAGGGTCAGGGAATTGTAAGTAAAAAAGAAAACATGGAGATTAGTTATCCTTGAGTCTGCATAAATCCGAGATTATCATGAACATGGAGCTTTTCGGAAAACGGAGACATGATCCTCGCATCTCCTTACTCGAAGCCCATACAAAGCTGGGATTATTTGAAACATTTATTTTCTCAGCGTTCAAAGAAAATAGATATCCGCGTTTGCCGGTAGCTTTGATAGTTATCCTGGCAGCAGCTTTAACTGGGTATAATAATTTTGAGAAAAGAGAGCCTCTCGAGAACTGAGGAACTTTAAAATTTTCGAGCAACTTTTTCTCATTCTAAGCTCACGCTTTATGGAAGCTTTGTGAACACAAGATTTGGTGAGCTTCGAGTACAAAATAAATCAGAATTGTTCATAGAACTAGAGAACTCAGACTTTTTCGGCTTTTTCAAAAAAAAATTGCTTTCATTTTTTTTTTGGCAATACTCATGAAAGCATCGAAGATGTTAAAAATTGAAGATGGAACATTTAAATAAAGTGTTTTAAAGGATACAACCTGCAAACATAGGAGTTAGCATAGATAATAAGTATACTATTATTTTAGGAGGTTCCGGTCGAGGTTGCAAGGTTCCAAGATTTCGTATGCTCCGAGATTCCTAGATTTCGCTCTTTCTGTGATTCCGAGATTTTGCTCTTTCTGAGATTCCTAGATTTCGCTTGTTCTGGGATTTCGAGATTCCGAGATTCTTATCCTTCCGAGGTTCCGAGATTTTTCTCCTTCCAAGATTCCGATATTTTTGTTCTTCTGAGATTCCGAGATTTTCTCCTTCCGAGATTCCGAAATATTTGTTCTTCTGGGATTCCGAGATTTCGGTCGTTTCGAGATTCCTAGATTCTGGGATTTCCAAGATTTCGAGACTTCCGAGATTTGGAGACTTCGCTCGAGGTTTGCGAGATTTCGAGAGTTTGCTCACTCCAAGATTCCGAGATTTCGCTGGTTCCGAGATTTCGAGATCGGTTGTTTTGAGATTTCGAGATTTTGCTCTTTTAGAGATTCCAAGATATTTCTTTTTCTGAGATTTCGAGATTTTTCTCCTTCCAAGATTCCGAGATTTTTCTCATTCTGAGCTTCCGAGATTTCACTTGTTCAAAGATTTAAAGACTCTGCTTATTTCGAGATTCCGAGGTTTTGCTTGTTCAAAGATTCCGAAGTTTCGCTCGTTCAAAGATTCCAAAGTTTCGCCGAAATTCCGAGATTTCGCTCGTTCCGAGATTCTAAGATTTTTCTTCTTCTGAGATTCGGAGATTTTTCTCCTTTCGAGATTCAGAGATTTTTCTTATTCTGAGATTCGGAGATTTTTCTCCTTTCGAGATTCGGAGATTTTTCTCCTTCTGAGATTCGGAGATTTTTCTTCTTCTGAGATTCAGAGATTTTTCTACTTTCGAGATTCAGAGATTTTCCTCATTCCGAGATTCCGAGATTTTCCTCATTCCGAGATTCAGAGATTTTCCTCATTCTGAGATTCCGAGATTTTTCTTCTTTCGAGATTCGGAGATTTTTCTTCTTCTGAGATTCGGAGATTTTTCTACTTCCGAGATTCGGAGATTTTTCTACTTCCGAGATTCAGAGATTTTCCTCATTTCTAGATTCAGAGTTTTTCCTCATTCCGAGATTCAGAGATTTTCCTCATTCTGAGATTCCGAGATTTTTCTTCTTCTGAGATTCGGAGATTTTTCTCCTTTCGAGATTTAGAGATTTTTCTCCTTCTGAGATTCGGAGATTTTATCTACTTCCGAGATTCAGAGATTTTTCTCCTTCTGAGATTCCGAGATTTTTCTTCTTCTGAGATTGGGAGATTTTTTTTCAGGAGATTTCGCTTGTTCAAAGATTTCGAAATTTTGCTTGTTCTGAGATTGCGCTCAAGGTTGAAAGAATTCAAGATGATTTTCTGACAGCTTCGGAAACTTGAATGGAACTGATATCACGAAGAGATATGAAGCTTCGATCGGAGCTCAACAGGCCCGGGTGACTAAAGCAGTTTGGTTCATCGACTTGCCTTGACTTGCGAAGTGGCTCAAGTGCTTCTTATCGTGACTTGAGTTGCGAGAGCAGTTGTGTTTACTGAGCTGAACTTGCATGATTACGTAGCTTCGCGAGATTCCATAGCTTGCCGGCAGTTTCGAGGGTTCTAGTTTTGCTGTGAAGATTCCTTGCACAAAAGTGAAAATTCACCATTGAAGGTGATGGGATGTCCATGACGACACCAACAATTATGTGTAGTAGTTTCAAATTTTTGAAGAATTCTTTTTGTTGTGGTAACTCGTGAATTTTTGTCTCGCGAAAAAACCACAGTGGACGCCAGTGTTGGGATTCAGGAATCCCGAACAGATAGAGATAGAGGAAGACTTGGATGAACTTGAGACTTATGAACCATGAACAAGAGAGATCCATGAATATCAGAGCCAAGAGTCGCCTTCCTCCACCCCTTGGGGTCTATTTATAGGAAGAGGGGAGGTGGCTGTTTTTATTATTTCCATTGGTGGGGTCAAAAATTACATTCAGGTCCTCATTATTTACACTCGAGGCCCCTGATCATACAAATGAGTCCCTAGACATTACAATTAGGTCCTCAGCTCTTACAAAAATGCCCTTATATCTCTTTTTTGGGCCTCTTTTATACACAATGGGGGTCCCTAGCCTTATCCCTCCTAAGGCGCACCCCCAACAGTTGGCAATCATGCGAAGATGAAAACCTTGAAAATATGTGGTAGAAAAATAAAGCTGCGAAGCAACAGACTATCAAACAACACAGAGATGTTAATCAGATACAATGCACAAAAAAGTATTGTCAAATAGACAGATGCTCCCATATAAAGAAATTCTTCCTTTTACCAATGCAAATGTTACAAGGGTTACATGGTAGTAGATGCCAAACCAAACAACAACCCAAGAACCATGTATCAAAGCAGTTAGCGCTAAATACTCAAAACATTATAAATGCCAGATAGAGAATGCTATTTTCTCATTAGATACTTAACACATTTCAGGATCCTGAGCTCCTGTGGTAGTATACATGCCACAAAAAGATGTTGATCCAAAATAATTATTAGAGGCAAAACAAGGGGTATGCCCATCACATTATTGCAAGCTTTAACCTACCAGAGCATCGCTAGTTGTTGGATACTTCAAGTAGGAATTCCATAGCATCCTGATAAACGGGTTGCTTTGGAATTTCCTTTGACAGAACATAGGATCAGGCAATGTGAGGCTTGAAGTATCCATTAAGACATCGCTGACTTGACGGTATGAAATGTAGTCCCTCGGGAAAATAACTTGAGCCTTTATGGAAGGATTGGTCTTCAGGCCCAACTTGTTCCTAGTCGATCTAGCTTGCTTCCTCTTGTCGACAGGACATGGAAAATCTTCATGAGCTGAAGCTTCTTGGCACTCTCCAGTAGAATCTTGGCGAATTGCAGGCCAAAGGTATGCGTATGCACCCACAAGTTGCTCAAGGCGGTGGTTTTGACGCTGTCTCTTAGACAAGCAACGCGTCCAACCAGTTCTAGCAGATTGGCATAGGCATCTTCAGAATACAATGTGTGTCTGATGGAAGGGTCAGTGTAGATCTGTGCACAGATTGATCACGAGACACAGAATAAGAATGTTTAGCGAGCCATGCATATCGGGTAAGTTGCATCTTGGCAAATTAAACGAGGGGATCAGAGAGCATCTCACCTTGATGTTAAGTGTTTCCACGCAAGGGAAGTAGTTCAGCATTTGCAGCATCAGCTCCACTTGAGCAGTATTACACAGGTTCAAGCACAGTCCAAGGATCTTGACACTGCAAATTGGGCGTGACAGCTTCAGAATCATGCCCAACATCTGTGACACAAGCATATATAAAAAATCACAATTCGATGAATAATATGGACCAGAAAAGAAAGCATTAAAATCTTGGAAAATAATGTTGTAAAGATCATATCACCACAATGTTTCCTGCGATCGATTGTCGGTCCATGGTCAGGAAGCCAAGGATCTCCAACTTGGGCGCATGGACGAGGGTCAGCTTGCAGTAGCTCGTGTCAATCATGATATCTCCGAGTAGGCGCTCAAGGTTGGGTGCATCCACGATGACGACCTCCCGCAACCCGAGAACCTCCACACAAAGGCAGCGAAGGCTCTGTGACCGGATCTGCAAGGTGCATCCGTAGTCTTCAGTACCTTCTACATCGATGAGCCTGTCCTTTTCATCCTTGTAGTATGAGGAGAGTAGAAAGCTCTCGAGCTTGACACATTTCTCCAGCAGAGCGTGCACGCCGGCCGCCGAGAAATTGATGGCACAGAGGGAGAGCTCCTTGATGCCTGCAAAGACGGCTGGTAGCAGCTGCTCTAGCGGGAACCAGTCGCACCTGACCACTACAACGGATCGGAGTGGCGGGTAGGGAAGTACTTGATGGAGTCGGTCGAGTGGACGATGATCTCCTCCACGCTCCTTCTGACGAAGGCGTTGGTGTCGATGCCGTACCCGAGGTCGCCGTCACCATCAAAGTAGGTCTTGGCTAGTCGAACGCGCGGGATTGGCCCCTTGTGCTTCATTAGGATCTGGTTGATTGCGTTCACACGCTCAGAATGGAGGACAGTTTCATGGCGCGGGCGTCTCGCCCTACGCCGGGCAACATGTTCGTCGTCCAGCGAGATGGGGGAAGTTGCGAACACACCTTTCCAGCACTTGGACAGTGTGGTGGTCCGGCCCGCCTCGTTCAATGGTAAGCGAAAGAGGATCAAACCTTTGATTTCATCTGGGAGCTTGCTGATGCGGTCGAGATCTCCGTCGAAATCGCCATCGCAACCGCTTGGCAAAGATGGCGGCTGCATCATCCTAGCTGCTTTGGGTGGCGCCTCCTCCACATCAACGAGGAGCGGCATGAGTGAGCACCTTGAAGTGGAGGGGTGTACCACCGTGGGTGTTCTTGTTATCCTGTGGGTGTTGGGGAGAGAGGAGCGGTGGCGGTACTTGATGAGTTTTTCTATGAAACCCTAATTTTATAGGGTAGAGAGAGAAGATAAGCGGAACAAGATATGGTAATAGGGCCGGTGTCATGGTTTTGCAGGCCCAAGGGCCGGCGGCCAAGACCTACCACTTAGAGCAACCACAACTTTGGTTTCTCCGCCAAGGCCCCAAATGAATATTCATAGTATATTCTCTTCTAAGCATTGAACTTTGTCGTTCTAGTAGTCATTTAGTTAACATTTAATTCATAAAATTAGGTATGAGACCTCAACTTTATCAACGATCAAACATTGGGTGCATAGACAATAGGAGCATGTGTGGTAGTTAACATTGGATGGGACTCATTTGTCAAAAGTAGATATACTTATCGCAATTTTATCGGTGATAGCTTGACGTTTCAAGCTTGATGCTGTTTTCTACATGTTTTTTCATCCCTTATTAATTAAAAGAACAACATTCTAGTTTCCACTTACAATGCACCTTTTTTAATAGATCTGTTCACCTATGTAATTGTTGGGTAAACGCCCTAACCTCCTAGAGTAGTAAAGTGTTAATATAGTGTGAACTAGTTGCATTGCAATATAAATCATGGCTTCCAAATGTCATGGTGCATGTAAGGGAAGGAAAGTCCAAAATACTTTCACACGTGAATATATAGTACCAAACCCCAAGTGTTAGCGTTTATCATCGATCTCTATAACGAGAGTGGGGTTTAAGTTATCACGGCATTGACAACACATGTAAGATGAGTTTTTGCAACCACCTAGATGAAACCCTTATGTTTTAGTTTAGCGCAGTACAAGCAGGAGGAGATGATGTGAGAGGGTGGTGCAGTGGCGTCGTTGGTATGGGTTGACGTAGTTATTGGGAAAAAGTTTATTTTTGACAATCTAACTTTTGATTCAGTTCGGTTTTGGTCATCAAACAAAAAACATGTATCTTTGGCCATCTAAATATCAAAACCGTTACCATTTGGCCATTATGCTGTTTTGATGGATGATTTTAATGTATTTATTTACAATTTAGTCCTTAAATCTTAAAATGATTATTACCTTTTGTTTGTACCTTCGATTTAGGTGATTTTTGTGGTCACCTGTTCATATTGGCGAGCTTTATCTTTTAATATGTTCTTTATACTATTTTATCACTATTTGTTATATTCTTATGTTGTTGTGTAAAAACCACAATATAAGAAAAATAAAACAAACAATTACAAAATAATGTGGACAACATTTTAAAGAGAAAGCTCATCTTATGTGCATGATCACAAGAATCACTTAAATCGAAGATGCAAGAAAAAAATAGTAATCATTTTAATATTTAAGGACTATTTAATAATTTAAGTGTCCTTCGACCTTAAAATGATTACTATTTTTTTATCGCTGATTTAAGTAATTCTTCTGGTCATGCATTCGTAACTATGAGCTTTGTCTTTTAACACGTTGTTGATATTATTTTGTACTATGAGCCTGTTTGGGACTGCTCTGCTTGAGTTTTTTCAGCTCTGCTCCACTAACTCCACTGTGGAGTAGCTCTGTTGTAGAGTTTTTGGAGCAACAGTCCTGTTTGGCACGCAAACCAGCTCCAGAAACACAGAGTTTTTAGGAGAAAGGTCTAATATGCCCCTGATTTATGGGCCCACATGTCACTCTCTTTTTCCCCCTTCTCTATTCTCCTTTTCCTCTGCTCATCGCCGGTGGGGCCTGTAGCCCGGAGCCAGAGCAGCGGTGCAGCCTCCCCCGTGGCGCGGCCACCGCCATGGCCGCTCGAGCACCTCCTCCTCCTCGCCGCCGCCGTCGTCCCGACGTGGCGGGTCGCGTACACGCGCGGCAACATCCCCGAGCGGTCCTTCAAGGTGGAGCAGAAGCGGGCGCTCGCTCCTCGCGCTCGCCTCACTGCGACGCACCACAACGCCGCCCAGGACAGCCACGGTGCTCGAGCTCCACCACATCTGCCGCGAGCTGCAAGGACGGTTGACGACACCGTCTGCGATCCGGCCTGCGTCGAGGAGCTCATCAGGCGCGCAGTGAGCAATGACAAGACACTCTGCGTGTACACAGGGTTGTGGCACCGGATTGTCGGCGAGCCCGAGGAGAACATTGAGAAGGTGTTCGACGAAATCATCAACTGGCTCAAGGCACGCTGCAGCGCCACCGCCAGCGCCGTCTCCGCCAGCGCCGCCGCACAGGAGCAGCAGCCGTAGGAGTAGTAGTTTTGGCATGCGCCCTGCGCGGGCCATGAACTGCGTGCGTGGTCCATTCCATGGTGGATTCTAGATTCCTGCTACCATCGAGTACGGGTCCAGCAATAAACTGGTGAACTTGTTTGTGAGATCTCAGCGGATGGTCCCGGTCTTCTACCATCAGCAACTGCTTGAATCTTGCAGAATTGATTCTTGAATCCATGGCAGATGGCAGGCCTCCGCATGGTCGGCAGGCCTCGTCCACAGCTCCCCCGGAGGGTGGGCAGCGGCGCGACCTCCACACGGCTGGTAGGCCTCCTCCGCAGCTCCCCCGCGGCCTCCCTGACGGCCGACAGGGCCTGCAGCCCGGAGCCAAGGCGCAGCAAGGTGGCACGCTCGCCGGCAGCGGCGACGCCCCTGAGCCCGTGCGTTGATTGAGGCGGGAGGTGCTGCTGTCAGCCGCCTCGGCGGAGGAGCAGGAGGAAGCAGCGAGGGGGGTGGCGGAGTTAGGGCAGCGCGACGGCGTCGACGTCCTCTGCGCTCACCACCTCCTAGGCCCTATCGACCATCGTTCGTCGTCGTCCTCTGCGCCACCCCCACCCGAGCTCGCCATCTCCGGCGCGCCTCCGGGGTCGGCTGCGCGACCTCCGGGGCTGGTCACGCGACCCGGCACGAAGTTAGCAGGCCGGCACGGTGGTGGCCCGTTAATCTCCACTCGCATATATAAACAACTCAAAAATCCCCAAACCCAAGTTCTCTCTCCCTCATACCCCGCACGTCACCACCCTCCCTGTTTTCCTCTGACCCTCTCCCCGTCGCTCGCCCTCCTCCCTGTTGTCTTTCTCAGTTTCTCCATCTCTATTCTCCCCTGCAGCCGCCGCAGCAAGCACCTACCAGGTGAGCAGGCAGGGCCACCCTGCGGTGGAGGCCGCCACACCTTGCCCCTGTCGAGTGCCGGTGTGCCCTGCTCGCGGCTATCGATGTCCATTCGGGCCGCCCGGCCCGGCCCTAGCACGGGCCCGCCTTGGCCCGGTTGTCACCGTGCCGGGCCTGGCCCGACACTATGCCAAATCGTGTTGTGCCAGGGGAGCCCACGGGCCGCAGCGACGGCCCAAGCACGGGCCTGTGGGCCGATTTTGTGCCTGGCCAGCCCACTGTAGCCCGGCCCTACACGCGACCACGGGCAGCCTGCAGCCCGTGCCGCTGCTGGAGCTCCCCGCACCGCCGCGCCACAGGGGCTAACCGTCGCAGCCACGCTGCCACAAGGAGGGAGAGGGATGTTTGGTTGGGTGGGAGTAGGGTAGGACTGTAGGAGAGAAGGAGAGGGAAGGACAGCAGCACCGAGCCACCGACGGCAGATTGGAGATCTGGAGGTTGACGGCGGGTAGCGTCAGCGGAGGGGAGGACCTCACGGCGACGGTGACCGGCGTCTAATACAGGCAGGGTGGCAGTCACGCCAGCCTTCGAGGCTCCGACGAAGGGGAGGGTCAAGCACCGCTGCGCCGATGTACGAGGCAGGGCAGGGCGGCCGGCGACAAAGGGGAGGGTGGCGGCGAAAGAATGGAAGGGAGGGGTCATGGGGATTTGGGTGCGCAGCCACACGGGCGGGATCCTTGTCGGTCGCTGCCTGCGATTGGCCGATTGGGAGAGAAGGGACTGGGTAGCCCTGGGCACAAAGAACTGGGAACCGAGAACCGAACTGAAAGAACCGGAACCAAAAAGTTCAGTTCCTGTTTAGTTCCTGATTCTGGGGAACCAAACTAAACCGGTTCATTTGGTTCGATTCTCAGTTAACTGGATAACCGAGGAAATAGCCCATGTAAACATATAGCCCAGCAAAAGCCCAACAAGATAGGATGCCAAAATTCCAAAACCCTAGCACCCCACCCCAGCAGTCAGCAGCGGCTCAGCGGCGCGTCGTCCACACCAGCCGCGAGTAGCGACTCCTCCCGCGCCACGCCGCCGCCGCTTGCCCTCTCCGCCAGCCCGCCACGCCGCTTGCTCCTGCCGCCGTCCTAGCCGTCCGGCCATCCATGGACCACCAGAGCCCACCCTCTCTGACTCCGACTCTTCGAGGCTCTGTCTCCCTCTTTCTTCTCTCATATCCGAGCGCCAGGCTGCCCCAGCCGCCAGTCGCCCCTGCCGTCGTGCGCTGTCCACCAGTGTCCGCCTGACACCCGCCCACCACCGCTCGGTGGTCCAATATCACAACAGCTACATCAATTTCACCTTGCAGTGTAACTGTTAGTATGCTACTCATCTGTGAATGATATTAGACTGTTTTAGATGTGGGGATTTGCAGATGATAACTTGAGGTCTAATGTATTTTGTCTAGATGTCTAAGGAGGATTTGCAGCAACAGACGAGCGAATGGACGGAGATGATGGCCGGGCCTGATGGGAATTTTGTTGCTGACAAGTCTGATGGTGCTACAGAGGAGAAGGATGTCATTGATCTAGAAGGTGAAGAGGGGAAGAAGAGAAAGCAGATGACATCGAGATATGAAAAGTGGAGTCACTTCAGCAATTTATGATGGAGGTGAGGTGGTGAAGGGAAAATGCAACTATTGCAGTAGAGAGATACAAGCGACATCGAAAAATGGTACATCTGCTGTGTGTGTGCATTTTAACACTTGCAAGCTTAATCCTCATGTGGACAAGCTTAATTTTTTACTGAATGGGTTGTTTTCTGCATTTTGGAAAAATCGGTTCCTTCGGTTAGAACCGGAACTGGAATCGAAAGAACCGAAACCGAAATTCGTTGGTTCCTGCTTTGGAAAAGAACCGATCGGTTCCTAAAACTTGGGAACCAAAATTTCATAGGAACCGAAGAACCAACCCGATCGGTTCGGGTAGAACCGAATGCCCAGGCCTAGGAGTGGGAGGTGGCGGCTGTCGGCTTGGATGAGTGTGAGAGGAGAGTTAGGGTTTGGCAATATACATGGGGTGGGGGATTTAGCGGGCCGCTAACGGGCCACACAACATTTTATGGGTCATGCCATGCCGCCTGGCATGCTGGGGTGGCGGCCCATGCTTGGGTACGACATACGGGCCGTGCTAGCCCGGGCACGGTGATCTTCGGGCCGTGCCGTGCCCGGGCCGGGCCAAAATCATGTGCTTTCGGGCGGGCCGCCGTGCTGCGGGCCAAATGGACATCTATATTCACAGCGGAGGGCGGTGCGCCCTGCTCGCGGCGGAGGCCCCCTACCCGCGGTAGAGGTCAGCGCGCCTGGTCCGCGGTGGAGGCCGCCACCGCTCTCCTTCGGCGGTCCATCTCCTGCCCCGTCGGCTACGTCCTCCCCTCCAACCCCACCCTCCTTTGCGGCGGCCACCGAGCCACAGCGAGGGGCATGAGATCCAGCAAGTGGTTCGGCTCCAGACGGCCCGCAACCGTGTGTAGGCCCAGGCATTTGCGGGCTGGCCCGGCACGAAACAGGCCCGCCCGGGCTTGGGCCGCCACCACAGCCCATGGGCGGGCACGACAAGGCACGAACAGAGTTAGTGCCGAGCTAGGCCCGGCCCGTAGTTGAGCGGGCCACCCCGAGCCTGTAGTTGAGCGGGTGTTGATGGCTGTTAAGTACCACTTTTATACCATCAACTCCTACGTAATATAAATGAAAAGTGATCATCAACACTAGAATAGGGCATTATACTGACAATTTCCACAAGTGTTGGTGTTTCTATCTTTTGTTGCAGGACACATGTAAATGCGCATGGAATGATATAGTTGAGAGCAAGTAAACCAATGGCATATATATATGATATCATCATAAACAACCTAAAATGCCAAATTGGTCTGCACCATTGCGATGGGCTCGTCGAGACGATCAAAATGGATATATCATTTGCAAACATCAGAGCCCGGATGAGAGAGATATGCACTAGACATCATGTGGACTCGATGAGACCCACACCAGGCCACATGGCGACGTGCTGCCACACAGGCGCCCATGTGTCCATGACACCTCATCGATCCAAAGAAGCATGCTCTCGACCAATCAGGAGCAAGCACGCGGATCCAAGGGCCCACAACCACGTGATAACGGGCTAGAAACACCACAAACACCCCCATGCCCACCTTGGGACCCACCTGGCAGTCACCTGGACGAAAACCGGCGCGAACAGAGCTGCCCGGGGGTCGGCCGATCCCCCAGTTTGGCCGAACCCATCTTGAGGCCTCTCGCGCCGCCCTTCCACGTGTCAGCTTGTCGTGACGAGCCAAATAAGGCGGTGCCAGGTGCATGCCCGAATATCCGCCCGAAAGCCTGCAGCTCCTTCTCATGGAAGATTCACCAACTTGGCCCCCACTCCTCTACGCCACGTGTCACCACCTCATTGGTGCCTTGGTGGCACCCAAGGCAGCCTAGCGAGCTCCGCTTGGCCTATAAATATGAGGGGAGGGGGTAAGAAATGACACTACACCACTTCACCCAAGGATGAGAGCTTCCCTTGAAAGGAGAGGCATCTCCTTGGTAGATTAGAGAGTAGGAGAGTGAGAGAGAGAGTTGTATCTCTATGGATGCTTGTTCTTCAATTAGAGTAAAGTAAGTATTTCTGCATTTCCTATTTAGACTAAAGTAGCATTCTTGCATAAGTGATATGTTCTTGTGTTCTTCGCCTGTTCATCATTTAGTGGCGCATGTTCTTCACGAACACGCCCCCTCGATCTAGTTGATTAGGTGCACAAGTTTGTATCCCATTTATATGCATGTTCGTCGTTTAGAATAAAGTGGATATGCTTGCATGCTCTGATTAGAATAAAGTGTGTTAGTAATTCCTTTCTAATAGTTTATGCTAGGTTGCATGAGTAGCCTTATTCCTCTGCTAGTGCATAGATCCTGGGTTTATGCGTTCCTCTGTTGCAAGTCGTTCGTATACGTTGGAAGCTTAGTACGGGACCGAGTGCTCTCTCGTATGCCTTTAGTATAAGCTAGTAGTACCTATAGTGAGTGAGATTAGTTCTCTTCCGTGGTCGTAGTTCTATTAGTACATGGTGTCGTAGTCCGTTGGCTACGGCAGTAACCATGGCGTGGACGTTGTGACACGCTACCGGTTATCATCCGTTTGGCTTATCCCAAGGTTAGGTAGAGGCAGTCCAGGAGGTGGTGACAGCCCTTCTGGCCCTCGTTGATCCTCCGCAGCTGGATATAGTCAGAGCTCCGTTCCACATAGATCCGCATACCGGAGTCGCCTGTTAAGTCAGGGCTATCGGTATCCTGAGCCAAGTTCTATTTAGAGATCGACCTTTAACCTCATCTATAGTGCTATCTTTAGGAATCCTCTCTATCCTTGCCTCTTATCAAGGTGTGTCCTTGGACTGACTATACGAAGTTAGTACACACATGTTCCCTTGGATTCGATACCCTTGGAATACTCTGAGGTGAAAGCTACAACGGTATCCGTGCGCTTACGGATTTATTTCGTGTGTCGCTAAAATACCCAACAGCGGGCCACCCTGAGCCTGTGCCAGGGCCAGGATGGGCGGTTCGGATGGACATCTATACCCCTTTCCCCTTCTTCCCTATCGCGCCCTGGCGTCACCACCGCACTCCGCGCCACCAAGCCTTCTCCCTCCCGCACGAACGGCCGCCAACCCCACATGCTTGCACGCGTGGTCTAGAGCGCCGCCGCCGGCAAGCCACCATCGATCTACGCCGTCCCTGCAGGATGCACCTCGCCGGCTCCCCGGATAGAGCCCCGGACGCACGAACCCCAGGCGGACCTAGTTCATCCCTTACCCCTCGCTCGCGGCCATCAGCTAGTCCTTTTCCTCCATGCCACGTGTTGCGATAGAGGACCGGTTAGCTCATTTGATCACTTTGGTTCCTCCAGTTGAGAATGCAAAAGCGGTAGTCACGAGAGGGGGTAAGACCACTCGCGACCCACTTTATCCTAACCATGCAGGAACCAAGAAAATCCCGAAGGAGGGCGAAGATCGCGACGATGAGTCATTAGGCATGAGGGAGCCGTCACAGGCAAGGGTGTCAGAAGAGAAGGCAGACAAGCCTGAGTTTATTGACACAAATATACTACCATTTCCTCAGCGAAATAGAAAGGTGACAGTGGATGAGCAATTCACTCGCTTTGTGGATATGATTCAGAAGGTCCACATTAATGTTCCCCTCCTTGAGGCCATACGTGTGCCCACATACGCACGTTACCTCAAGGATATTCTTACCAAGAAACGGGCTCTACCCACGTCGGAGGTGGTAAAGCTTACGGAGGAGTGTAGCGCAGCTATACTCAATCACCTTCCAGAAAAGAAAGAGGATCCAGGATGCCCTACGATCACATGCACGATTGGATCGCAGAGATTTGACCATGCCCTCTGTGATCTGGGCGCTAGTGTTAGCGTTATGCCAAAGGTAGTCTTCGACCAGCTTAATTATACGGAATTGTCCCCAACCACCCTACGGCTGCAACTGGCCGATTCATCAGTACGGTACCCAGCGGGGATAGTCGAGGACATCCCGGTGAAGGTGCGAGATTGTTTCATCCCAGTGGACTTTGTGGTACTCGACATGGACATTGGTGATGAAATACCTCTCATTCTGGGGCGCCCATTTCTGAGCACGGCCGATGCACAAATTGATGTTGGTGCCGGAGTAATCCGACTCCACATTAATGGCCGGGAGGAAAGGTTTGAATTCCGTCCGCGTAAGGAACAATGCTCAATGGTTGAGGACATGCCAGGGATGGACACCCTCACCCAAGATGAATCTATACAGTCACAAGGGGGTAACTTCATTACTCCCGTGAAGGATTCTCGAAGACAAAAGCCGGAGTCTAAGTCCCCATCCAAGAAGCAATACCCCACACTTAGGAAGCAACAGAACATCAAGAAGGTGTGGAGAAGAGTGGGCGGGGAGCTGACTCCTTCATCCTCAAAGGCAGACCTGTCACCTAGGTAAGTGACGGGAAGGTAGTTGGGGCTCTAGAAGATTTGAATAAAGAGCCCTGCGTCGACAGGTAAGACCGGTAAGATGCTTCCTTCAATAAAAAGATTCTAACTTCTAATAGAAACAAGCTATTCTTGCTCCATCTATTTGCTCGCACTCTTATTGGGATTCAAGCTCATGGGAGTCCATTCGGACAACCCCCTTGAGTGTTGAACCATGATGCACAACAGCCACCACCACAGCCATCTCCACAGCTGTCGCCTCAGCCACAGCCTCAGCCTACCACACCTCCGTCTGGTACATGGACCTCTACCGAGTACATGCCTGGGGTTACTCCCGGATATGCTCCCGGTTGGGACCAGCCCATGTACCAGCAGGGTGCGAGTAGCTCGGCTTGGGCTAGCGCAGGCAGTGGCGAGTGGGCCGTCCCTGCTGGTACTGCCTACGGAGATGCGACGTCTTCGTCGTCCGGGTTGCGCTCGTCATCTCGTGGGGCCACCCTCACTCAGCAGATGAGCGAGCTCAACATCCGAGTCGGCGACATGGAGGAGACCGTGCACCAGCACGTCGAGTCCACTCGGGACTGGCAGCAGATGTCTGGCGAGAGACTTCACGGCATCGAGCTGGCACAGCAGTAGCAGCTGGAGGAGCAGAGGGCCTACTACCGGTGGATGGGATTTCCCCCTCCACAGTAGTGAGCCTGAAGCTAGCTTGGGGGAGGACCCCCACTCTGAGGTAACTTGTATCTTTATTTTCAGAATCTCATATGCTAAAAACACATAAAAATCTGCAAAATTGAAAAGACCAAAAATATTTATCTGCTTTCTTAAATTAGTTTGCTTTTGTATGCGCGGTAAGAATGTTTTCTGTCCTTCATGGTCGAAATGATGAATAGTTGCTCTGTTTATTCCTCTTGTATGCCTTGCTTACAGCTTAGTATCCTATCTTAGTTTTGAGTTTGTTGGCTTGTATGATCAAACCTTAGCTTGAAACTTGTGGGTAGCAAAAAGCATGACCTTTGCCTAGGTTGTTGTGAGGTATGATATGGTTAAATAGGGTTGCTATGAGCCTGTGCTAAGTGATGTTTGATATCCGGAGTTTTCTTTTGAAAAATGATAAAATGATAAGTTCCTCAATGATGAGAAATTCCTATCCAAAGCCATATGTAGATCCTAGCTGTTGTTAGCCTCCACATATGCTACTTGTTTTCTTCATTGAGTCTTGTCGAATTGTTGTGACCCTCGGTGAGAAACTTGTCATGCTCCCATGATCAAGATCACGTACACAGCCACTATATGCTAAACTTCTACACCGGAAGTTGGCACCCATCATTTCATCCATCCCCCATCCTTTTCACAATAAAGCTCTGCGCATTTCTATGATAACTCTCTCTCCAAAAATATTCAGCAAGGACTATGGGCTATGTGGAAAAAAAGAGAGAAGCATATAAAAAAAGGAGAAAGAATAAAGAGACATAGCCAAGTCTCAAAATTTTCAAAGGAGAAGAGAGAATCATATCCAAAAAGGAGTTCTTCATCCATCCACCATATACACACACATGCACATCTTGATCAGGTTGTCTGACTTGTTGCTCCCAAGGATTCGGTTTTCGACTCGACAATATATGAGAAACAGGTATGCCACATGTTTTCCCTACCTACAGCTCCACATATCAGCTTATTAGCAGTAGGTAGAGAAAGAAGGCAAATTAATACCTTGGTGAGGAATCATACACAATGAGCGATTCGAGAGTATCATTCGAGGAACTTTGATTTCTTTATAAAAATTAGCAAAACCTCAGGATTGACGACTGATCAAGGCACTTGTGATTAGTAATTTCTATACAACCGTTCTATCTTTCAACCACTCAAGGCAGGTGAAGCTACAAGCCCCATATCAATCAAGCGTAAGGTAAAATCAATGCCAACTCATTCAATCCTTGATAGAGTACCTAGTTGTATGCTTGTCATAGACTAGGAATACAACATCGTAGCAACTCCTGATCGACCAACCTAAGTCCTAAGTATCTTGCTCGGGACGAGCAAGAGGCTAGCTTGGGGGAGTTGTTGACGGCTGTTAAGTGCTTACTTTAGCCGTCAATTTACTCATGAATAAAGAAGCAAGAGGCATTTCTTACACGTATTTTAGTTAAGAATAATGTAGTTCCACTTGTCCTTGGAGATTATGTGATTGCAGGAAAATAAGCATAAAAGAAGTGGCAAACTCACCTTCTATGATTCATGCCACGTCACCTCAAGGAGTGGCTGCCACCTCAGGTGCCATGCATGCAAGCTAAGCCACCTCAGGTGCCACGCATGCATGCCATGTCACCAATCCAAGGGAGGCAAGCTCCGATGAATCAGAGCGTGACACGTGGACTTCACATGGATCCATGGGCCCACCAGAGCGCCTAAACCGCCTCAAGAACACGTGTACACCGGGGACCGACTTAAGGGCCCACAGGACAGCCACCCCGAGGAAGCACACCCTGAGTGGGGCCCACCTGGGGTTGTCCGACCCTAGGATCGGCCGAACCGACCTTGGGTCAGCTGATCCTGGGCCTCCACGTGGTGCTTGTCCATTGGTCCTAGAGGCCATCCCCGGGGTGTTTCACTCCTTCTTGCGCCGGTGCTCAGGCCTATAAATAGAAGGGGAGGGGATTCATTTCTTACCAACACACCTTACTCCTCCTCTCTCACTTTTGGTTTCTAAGGCTAGGAGGTAGGCTAGAGTAGTTCTACTTTAGGTTCCAAGTCTACTTTGGGATCTAGGTGTGAGTCCTCTTGTATCTTTATTTTATTGTATGACTTTGATCTACTTCAGTTATTCAGCTATTTCATATAAAGTTGTGCTTGTATACATGGGTGATTTGTTCATGTGTTCTTCGCTCGTTCATCATTTAGAGGCTCCTGTTCTTGATGAACAAGGCCTTTCGATCCAGTTGACGAGTGAATTATACATGTTTTTAGTGTTTGTTCATAAGTTAGAGGCTCGTGTTCATCACGAACACGACCCTTTGACCTTGTTGAATAGACATAGGAAAGCACAAATCCGTTTGTGTGCCTAGCCTAGTTTGATCTAGTTAGATCCCATGTTCGTGTTGCATGAAGTTCGTGCTCAAGCTACGGTACTCGGTGTAATTGGCTAGTTTATCTGGCGGCTCTGACCTGGGTCACAATAGCCCAGGCCGGTCAGGGTCCTGCTAACAACGTAAGCGTGGTGCTTGGGTTGCGTAGCTACATTGCTTATGAGTGTATCCCACGGTTTGTCTTGGGGTAGGCCGCAGTGGTGACAGCCGTTGGACCCTTCTGGAATCCCCCACATTCGGATACGCTGTAGGAGTCTGAAGTCTAACAACCGGAGTCGTGCGTAAGCGACGCGGGAGGTTAGCTCCCCGTTTGTACCTGGGTGCTTGAGCCAGCAATCATGCCATGATAGTGTGTGTCTAACTCGTCTGACTAACTTTGTATGTTTAGTACCTTAGAACCTAGAACTAACTCGTATGTTGCCTCCTAAGCCTAGGACCTTTAGAGAGAGTGTGTTTGTGTGTTCACACTACTATCTTATCTATCATATCTTACCCCTGTACTTGAGTGACTGGTTCGTTCCCGTATATGATTTATACTCCTTGCAATAGAGTTGAACTTGTTAATCCGCCCAGCCTTCCTTGGATTCGATACCCTTTGGAATACTCCTTTGGGGAAATGCTACAATGGTACTTCCGTGCACTTGCAGACTCTTGTAATCGTTAGGATTACCATCTGGTTATTTCTGGCATCGTTGCTCGGAACCCATAACTTAGCATCAAGGTTAAGAAATACCAACAGCTCCCTCGCCACGCCACGCCATGTGCCGCTACGTGTAGCTGCCCTGCCGCCTCTCTACCCGCCGCCGCTCGCCGCCACAGTAGACCTCCAATTCCAGCAATTACGCTGCCAGAATTGAGCCCTCCACTCCACCGTGCAGGAACCTCTCAGGTACAACCGTCATGCTATCCGCCCCCACCTACGCCTTACTTTCTGCTGCCGTGTAGTTGTTGCGCCGCCGCGCTCCGGTGAGCAAGCGCCGTCGTGTAGCTTAGCTCCGGCGAAGCTTCGACCACCGCGTGGCCTTTAGGATGTCCCCTAGGACCTACTGTTATGCTGTCAGATTTTTCCCGGCCGCTGCAGCCCTCCGGCTATCCCCCCGCCATGCTCTGCACACTGCCGCCGCTCTGGCGACTCGCCACCGCCACTCCGGCCGCCGTAGCACCTAATATTTGACCTGCTACACTCCCTAGCCACACACCGTCGCGCACACATGCTCGTTTGAGCACATATATGCCCCTAGTGTGTATTCCGTGCATGGCCGTGCCGCCGGCTAGCTTCGGTGAGCCCGTGCCGCGCCACCGTAGGTTTCTCGGCCACGCCGTCACTGCCAGACGCTCCGCCGTTACATCCCGGTCCCGTAGAGATACACTTTGCCCCCTAGTATGCCATGTAGAGGCCGATGACGAGGATTCCGGTGACCCCTCTGCTCCTACCACTGCGCCCCTGTTGATCTTGGGCGGCGCCGCCTAACCCCGGCGCGTCGTCGTCGCGCCATCCCGCCTGCTCAGACCAACACGCGGGTCCGACCTCACGCCGTTGCCGCCACCGCGCCACCCCCTTGCACAAGCTGCGTACACCCGGTCCAGTGGACCACCCACTCACCTGCGCCCCGGTCCACGAGTCTACGCGCGCGGTCCATAGCACAGTGCCGCCCCCACGCTGGCGCCATGTTGCGTCACCCCTCGGCCCACCTGTCAGCCGAACAGCCGTCGTAGTTTTGCTGGAGCCACACCATCTAGTGTACACGAATCTTTAGTAAACTTAGTTACAGACCTCTAAAAATTCGCCAAAATGTACGGAAAATACTAGATGACCTAAGAAGCCTAGAAATGTTGTCCAAATTACCATGGCACATTTCTAAGTTTAGGATTTTATTTTAACCTTTTCAACCAATAGGAAAATCCCATTAGTGTACCCCAAAATCTACCCTTTGCAACCCATATCCCCAAAAATCCCCATAAAATCCCTCAAAAGTACTAGGAGCCAATAGAAGCCTAGCCATGTGTTAGGAACATAAAATCTCACATCCCTTAGCCCTAGATATGTCAGGCACCCATTTTCTTAATAGAAAGGTCCATAGCTCTCAAAAAATAGAAAGGTCCATAGTTTATGTGACCGATGTAGGTCGTATCACGTCACGTTCACCACGTTAGTGCCTAGGACCTCGCTCTAGCCCTTTAGATCAGGATTCTGTCTCTCTAACTTATTCTTGATAAATTGGCATGATTGCTTGATTGATTTATATTTATACATATAACTGTGTTACTATAGAACGAGTAATAATGCCAGAAGATCAAGCGACGGCCAAGAGATGACCAGGATCACGACGAAGAAGCTCAAGACAACTCTGTAGTTCTCCCCGCTTAGGAAAGAGGCAAGTCCCATAGTATTACCTTGACTTCTACCACACAAATATCTTACCTTATTTTCATTCTTTCCGTCTTAAATTAATTCTACCAACTCTACATTTCATAGATTATACTAGAAGAGTCACACTATAAGGAATAGAGATAGAGTAGTTTCCTATGAAGAATTGCATAACTGGACTAGAGTGAGTCTAGCAATCAAATAGGATAAGAGAAAGGACCAGCGAGTGAGTAGGTAGCCCTGTGAGGGGATCCTATCCACAGTTTGCTCAGGTCATATAAGGACCGGCTCATGTGAAAGTCTTTCTAGTGTTAAGTAAAGCCGCATGGGCCAAAAAGGTACAATCTGTCTGGAGTTCCTATTTATGTGAGGACTTGATCCACACCCCACCACTGAACCTAGTAAACCACCCAAGGGGCCACGGTGGGCAGCGGATACACTAGAGCAGGACCTTCGCAGAGTTCCAAGTCCGGTTGGTACGGGTCATTGTTGGTTATGGCGTCAAGAGTGGCGCGGTGGCATTGTATGCCACATTTTATATTGATGCATCATTTCCCAGGAGAGACCCATGCGTGGGTAATGACCCCTACTTAGGCCCCAGTGTAGACGTGGGTGGAGCTAGGGAATGTTGTCTAGGAAGAGGTAATGAAAGTTACTGAGGAATAGACGCTAGTGGGTACGGGTCTCGTAGATTAATACAACCATGGAACCAGGTATGGGCTGATCGACCGTGCAGGTAAAGTGTGCACCTCTGTCCAGAGTATAAAATATTCGAATAGCCGAAGCTCACGGTTATGAGTTCACATAGTTAAAGTTTCTATTGCATAGTCTTCACCTTGTTGAGTAGGAGATAGAGACGGGTTTGATAGAGTACAGATAGATCAGGACTGATGGAGCCCATTGATTAATAAAACTTTGGGACTGGTAGGGAGGAGCTTCATCGTAGGGGAGGGTCTGTACGATCCGTTTCCAGACAAAGCTTCCCGAGGCTTAGGCCTACTACGTAGAACTCTGCTGCATTATTAAGTTTGAGGCTTCACCTCAAGTAGTATGTTTTTCTTTCCTTCAAACTCTTATAACACTATTGTTTGCCTTACGATATATGGATATGATACTTCTTGTGGAAAGGCATTCGGGGCGCCCCTATAGGGTGGTCCCCACAAATGGCCAAAACCAAACTGAGGCAAGAGTTGGATGGTCAAAAATGAATTTTTCCTAATTATTGACATATGCACTTTGACCCATGTTTATCTTTTAACATGAATTTAAATCTAAATTATTGATGGTAGTTGCATCATCCTATCTGCATCAACGGGGAGCGGCATAAGTGATCACTTAGCGGTAAAGGGGTGTCCCACCATGGATGTTCTTATCTTGTGGGTGTTGTTGGGGTGAGGGCGGCATCGGTGGTGGCGGTACAAGATGAATCCTTGTATGAAATTCTAATTTTCTAGGGTGCAGGAAGCTAGGTGAGAGGAGATACAGTAACATGGCCGGTGTCGTTGTTTTGTAGGCCCAAGGGCCGGAGCGGCCTATGGCCTACCACTTAGAGAAGCCTACGACCTACCACTTAGAGCAACCGTAACTTTGCTTTCTCCGCCAAGACCTCAAACAAATATTCGTAGTATATTCTCTTCTGGGCATCAAAATTTGTCAGTAGTCATTTAATTGATATTTAATTCACAAAATTGTGTATCAGACCTCGACTTGAAATGGATCCATGATGAAGTGTTGTGGCGGATGTGACGAGACCCCGTGTGTCATGTTTCTTCGAGGAGGAAGCACACTCCCATGCAACTAGATGATGCTCACCGTTCACCCGTTGGTGTTTTTTCCGCAACCAAAAAACTCGACCTGCGAGGGGTAAGACCACCCCCGTGGGCATTATATTAAGAAAGAAGACCTTTCTCACACAGGCGAGAAAATCCCCGAACCCCTGTCCCATCCATACACAGCGGGATCGTAGTGTTTTTTCCACAAGAAAGCCCACCACCTTGGCGCAGATCAACCATTTGGGCACGTCCATGGCAATCAACATGTAAATCAGCACTGCCGTCAAGACCGCCTTGACCAAGGTCGAACGTCCGGCCATGGTCATCAATGTCGCCTTCCATCCTAGAAAGATGGCATCTAATCCATGATGGATTGCATGTCCACTTTGGAGAGCTTCCAGATGAAGAGGGGCAGTCCAAAGTATTTGCAAGAGAAGTTGGCTACTCAATCAATTTCAAATTATAGGTCGTTTTGATATTTTTAGATTCAAAAATTATGTCATGCGCTTAGATTGCAAAATTTGTGACTCTAAAAAATATATTACAATGACCTATATTTTAGATTGGAGGGTGCACTTCGCAAGGTACAGCCTCCGAGATAATCTCAAGCTGCTCACGTTGTTGGGTTTAGTCCCTCATAAAAATTTGATAGTGGGGGAGTGCAACATAAAGGTGGGGTCAGTCCTCACCCATCAAGGTAGTACTTTGGGTTAAGTTATTAGACCTAATGGGCTCCTGTGAACCTAGGCCTAGTGAGGTGCCGGCTTGTGGGTATAGCGGGTCGGGCCGAAATCCACTGTGCACTCTAATAAAGGGTATCAGAGCCGAAGGTCGGAAAAACTTAGGGAAACATCTTCGAGGTCACATGGTGATAGAGGAGCCCGTTAATGTCTCCGAGGGTCACACGGATGGTTGTAACTGGAGAGTTGGACTCAAGGTCTGGATAACGTCTTCAGGGAAATTGATGGTGGGGGAGAGCAACATAAAGGTAGGGGCAATCCTACCTATCAGGCTAGTCTTTTGGGTTGAGTTAGCCTCAAGGCCTTGTTGTTGTGGGCTCTGATGGACCTAGGTCTGGTGGAGCGTCAGCTCGTGAGTATAGCGAGTCGGGCCAAGATCTGTTGCACACTCTAACAAGTGGTATCCGAGACGAAGGTCGGAAAAACATGAGAAACCATCTCTGGGAGCCCATGAACGTCTTCGGAGGGTCACACGGATGGTTGTGACTGAGGAGTTAGACTCGGGGCCTGGAATAACTTCTTTGGGAGATCACATGGGTTGTATGTGATGGAAGAGTTGGGCCCAAATGTGTGACGGGGAGATTGTTGGGTTTAGTCCCACATCGAAAATTGATGGCGGGAGAACAACATATAGATGGACGCTGCTATTGTAACCATGACGACATAGCGACAATCTCGCAGAGGGGAAGATGACATGATGTCGGGATCCTAAAGCGGCCGGTGTTGCGGTATCGGGGATCGGAGGAGTGCCCGTAGTCGTACCCTGGAGATGTAGGCTTCGGCTGAACCTCGTTGTGAGACATGGGTACCCCTGGGTCCCCACCTACCAGGCTCACGGTCGTCCCCGACAAGTGGGTCCGGCCCATCAGAAGACTCGCCGACCTAACAGCAGGCCCAACAGGCCTGATCTGTGGCCCTGAAGACCTTCTAGAAGATTCCTTCAGACGACCTTATCCGATCCGTTCGGATAACTTAGCGTGCAAGACAAGACACAAGATGTCGGCTGCGCTGCCAGACAGTCCGAAGATCACGGGATAATGTTGTAATCTACCTTAGATAGGTTTCCATGTTGTAACCGACCTGGACTCTGGGTCCACTAACCTTGTCCGTCAGCCAATATAAGGCGGGCAAGGGCGTTCCCCCGGGGACAAGTCTTGCCCTGGAGATGTAGGCTTCGGCTAAACCTCGTTGCGAGACATGGGTACCCCTGGGTCCCCACCGACCAGGCTCATGGCCGTCCCCGACAAGTGGGTCCGGCCCATCAGAAGACTCGCCAACCTGACAGTGGGCCTAACAAATCTGATTTGTGGCTCCGAAGACCTTCTAGAAGATTCCTTCAGACGACCTTATCCGATCTGTTCGGGTGACTTGGAGTGCACGACAAGACACAAGATGTCGGCTGCGCTGCCAGACAGTCCGAAGATCACGGGATAATGTTGTAATCTACCTTAGATAGGTTTCCATGTTGTAACCAACCTGGACTCTGGGTCCACCGACCATGTCCGTCAGCCAATATAAGGCGGGCAAGGGCGTTCCCCTGGGGACAAGTCTTCCGCAATCAAAGAAATACAAATCAAGAACTAGATGTAGGGTTTTACTCTCCGGAGGCCCGAACTAGTATAAACTCGCCACGTCCCTCTTGTTCCGTGTGTCGTTGCATAACCATCGCGTTCTTAGCACTACATCTCCTCCACCGAACAAATAAACCACCGGGGTTGACCCCCCTGTGGACTGTTCAGACCTAAACCTCTGACACTCATCAACAAAGATCGTGTCTCCGTTGTCGTCTGTGATCATGCAAGTTCGTCTCGGTAGATCTAATCATTTTTCCGCTACATGGAGATTAGCTAGCGGCATATCGTCTCGAAAAGCTAATTTCTTACTATTGGTATCAGAGCTGAAGGTCAGAAAGACACTAAAGGTCCTCTAGCCTAGTTGGTTAGAGGGGGTTGAGATATAATCGCAACCAGGAGATCTGGGTTCGATTCCTCGTTGGAGCAAATTCACGAGACTTGTTTAAAAAAACTCCTCGCTCGTGAATTCGGAGTTCAGAGATTTTCTATGTTGGGATTCGATTCCTCGTTGGAGCAAATTTACGAGACTTATTTAAAAAAACTCCTCGCTCGTGAATCTAAAGTTCGGGGATTTTCTATGCCGGGATTAAATTCCCTTCTCTTAATGAAAACTGTGGGGTGGTCTTAATCATCCCACTGGCTTCGTTTTTTTATGGTCACATGGTGAGGGGGGTGTCGGTGTTTTAACCCGGCAACCTACCAAGGGGAGTACCCGAGGTAGATGTTTGTGGCCTCGCCGAGATCGGGAACTCGAAGGAGAGACACGTGGCACACAATTTAGACAGGTTCGGGTCGTGAGGTGCGTAATACCCTACGTCCTGTATGCTGCGTAGCTCTGGATTGATTGGGTGTGTTTACAAGATGATGCAGATGGATAGATAGGGGTCCCTGCATCGCCTTATATAGTCCGGGAGGCAGGGTTACAAGTCGGTTTGACAGGAGAGTACTAGTCATGTACGGCTCGGAGTACTCTACATGGATCCGGACATGTCTAGCTTCCTAACCGAGTATTAGTCCTCCGTATGCCTTGTGCTTCACGCCATCTGGTGCCGTGCAGCCCAAGTCGAGTAGTCCCAGGGGCCCACAGAGTAGTCGGTCCCAGTACACACCTGAGTAGTGGGCCCAGGGATGTCTGTACGACAAGCCCCCGAGTACTTTGTAGTCGAGCAGGATGTCTTCAAGTAGTCTTGACGGCCTAGGCGAGTAGTCCTTGAGCGTCCCTGAGTTCCACAAGCCGAAAGTCCTCAAGAATGCTTGAATCATCCCGAGGCTGGAAGGTACTCCAGCTGATCTTTGAGTAGTCTTGAAGTCTTCTCGAGTAGTCCCCAAGCGTCCCCGAGTGCTTCTCTCGAAGGTCTTCAATAGTACTCGTGTTGTCTTGACGAGAAACCATATGGAAAATGCGATTCGGAGAATCGCATTCCATATGGAATGTAGCCCCCGAGCCTTAGGTCGAATCACAGATTCAAGCTGAGGGTCAATCTGAAGTTCTGCCAATCTTATCCCGAAAAATCCGGAGAAAAAACCGAAGGACACATGGCACGGAGCCCCCGAGCCATGAGTCGAGTACTTTCTCTCGAATTGAAGGGTCATCTTGACTGTAGAATGTGTCCTGAGTGGGGTCTTGATCTGGTGTAGCCCACTGAGTCCGTCGGATGTAGTCGAGCCCCCGAGACTGAGAGCATCGAGTACTGGAATACGAAGGGTCAGTCTGCCGCCGTTGAGTCACCCACCTGGCGCCCAGCCGCCCGCTCGCAACTTAGCCGCCCGATGGCTTATAAATAACAGGTGAACCCCCTTAGGGTTTTTCACTCCTAGCGGTTGCATTCCATTGAGATTAGATATGAAATCTCTGCCCCCTCTGCTCCTCTGCTGCCGCCGCCGCCACAAGGTAGATTAGATCTACGTTCGCCCGCCACCGTAGTCCGCCCTCCTCCGCAGCCCCCGAGCGAATGCGAGTGAAGACACCCGTGACTTGGAGGATGAAGGCGTCCCCAGCGAAGAGCACGAAGACCGGCGCATCGAAGAAAAGGAGCCGTGATGAGGCCGGGGATGCCGGCCAGTCGTCGTCGTCGCCGCCCCCCTCTCCTCGCCCCAATCCGGCAAAGGAGTGGAAGAAGGCAAAGCTGAAGACAGAGGACCTCCTCACCCTGGTCAACAGCGGTTTCCTCCGCGAGAAGGAAATGGATCTGTGGCGCACCGCCACTGGCTATCCGTACCCGATGGAGAAGAACCCGGATGAGATTCCGATGTTCGCGCGGTTCGTGGAGCGTGGACTTGCGTTGCCGGCCAGCGACTTCTTCAAGGGGATGCTCAGGTACTACGGCATCGAGTACCTCAACCTCAACCCCAATGGTATCTTCCACGTCTCCATCTTCGTACACTTCTGCGAGGCGTTTGTGGGGATCAAGCCCCATTGGATCTTGTTCCGGAAGTTCTTCCGGGTGAAGCCGCAGCCGAGTACGGACGACCTGCGAGTAGTTGGAGGCGCCGGAATACAGATGCGTGAGGACGTCGCCGGGCAGTACCTGTCGTACAAGCTAATCGACTCCAACCAAGATTGGAAGGCGAAGTGGTTCTATATCAGCAACCACCACCCCGAGCTGCCGAAGCCCAGCGGACGACAACCCAAGCATGCGCCATGGTGGAACACGGAGGCCCCCATGCAGGAAGGTCTTCAGCTACCTTCGCTACTGAAGAAGATTAAGGCCCTGAGGGAGGCCGGACTGAGGGCCGAGCACGTGGCCTTCATCTTCATGAAGAGAAGGGTGCAGCCGCTGATGGCGCGAGACACCCTCGGCTACCAGTACACTGGCGATGAAGATTCTTCCCGGATGCCCGACGAAGAGATTGAAGATGATGTTATCATCGAGATGCTGGGCAGGATCTTCAAAGACATGCCCCCGTACACGCCATGCCTAGTGCCGGAGTACTCCGCGGCGCGGCCGCCAAATCAGGTCAGTAGTCGTGGCTAGAGCCCCCGAGTACTAATCTGCTTATGTAGTCGCACTTATGCTTGCTTGGAGTTGTAGGACGATGTGAAGAAGTACATCTCCATCCTGCCCTCCCCTCCGCGACTAGAGGGACAGACGCAGGGGAAGGCGGAACCCAAGGCGAAGGAGCGCCGCGAACTTGGCGACGGTGATGATGCCGTTGTCATTGAAGACACCTCGGACAACGAGGATGAGGAGACGCTGCAGCAGCGGTTCCAGCTCCGCTTGAGGTTCAGCCGAGTTGGGATGCCGCACATTCCGGTCATCGAGAAGTCGTCAAGCTTAGAGGCGAGGTTGCCGGTGCCACCCAGGAAGCCCCGCAATGTGGCGCGAAAACACACCGTGAAGAAGTTGAAGTTGTCGGAGCCCACCAGACAAGAGGTGAGTACCGCGACTAGAGTAGTCGAGTACTGACAATAAGTAGTCGGTTGCTTACTGCGTGACGTATATTGTTGCAGGACATCCCCTCCTCTGCTCCTGTAGACCAAGACGAGGAGGATGTTCGGGAGACCGTGGGGGCGACGGCTGAGAGAAGCACCAGCCCACCTCCGGCTACTGAAGACATTGTGCCAGAAGGGGCACAAGAGCAGACCGGCGCTGTGGAGTCGCAGCCGTCGGTTGAAGAAGTACAGGGCCCTCCTCCAGCTGCGGCCGTTGGGCAGCTAGAGGAGAGAGTAGAAGAGCCTCATGTCGAGGCCGGAGCCGTTGGCAAGTCTGGCATCGTGGATATCGCCAGCATACTAGGCGCCCCGACCGTCACTGTAGTGCGGTCAAATCTGTAAGTTCCCTGACTTCTTGAGTAGTCATGTAGTCGTCAAGCTCGTGTTGTTGACTAGATGCTTCATGATGTAGGAAATCCACGGACTTGACGTGGGATGGAGGGGAGGCTAGCACTCCGGCAAATGGTGAAGACTGCTCGACGGAGGTACGAGAACCCACACCACCACCACAAGCCGAAGCCGCGGTAGAGTCGATGCTTGAAGAGGCTACCCTGGTTGAAGGTACACATCTTGCCACCACGAGTAGTCATTACGGAGAGTAGTCGTAGCCGTTATTGACTTGTTTAGTTGGTCCTGACAGGAGCACAAGCCGAGAGAGCTACGATCCCCGAGGCAGTAGCCATGGAGACGGCTGCTGTGGAGACGATGGCCACAGAGCTAGTTGCCGAGGCGGCGGCAGCGACAGCCCCCGGGCCAGGAACTACGATAGCCCTTGAGCCGAGCTCGGAAGCGCGGGTTGATCTGCACCCCGAGGCGAGTACTGAAGTTGTCGTCCGCGAGGCGATGATAGAAGATGCTGCGCCGCTTCACTCGGCGCCCATGCCAGAGACTGGATCCACGAGCCGTGGGGGTCTTGAGTTGTTGGACGATGATCTCATTGACCCGGCCTTTGTGTCTCTGAGCATGGAGTCGTGGCGCCGTATAGAGAACTGGATCAAGGTATGCTGCAAGTACCCTGAGTTGTCTTGCCTTATTGAGTACTGAGTACTGATTAGCTGTTGTGTCTCGCGCAGGGCTTGGTGGAGAGGTCCCGCCAGAAGACCGATCTTCTGAAGGGGTATGGTGACACGGTCCTCCGCGCCGAAGCTTTGGAGAAGGAGCTGGACAAGTCGAAGAAGCATTCAGTGCTGCTCCAGTCCAAGCTTGATGGCGCCTTCGCCCAGTACCACAATGAGGTTCAGGAGATGCAAGCGAAGAGAGACGAGTTGATCAAGAAGAACAAGACTCTGCGCCAGAGAACAAAGGTATGCCATCTGTCGTGACCACCGAGTACTTGTTGTAATACTTGTGAGTAATCTGACACTGTGACAAGTTGTCTGCAGATCTTGAGGCAAAGGTCGACCAACTGAAGGCATCTGAGACGGACCTCAAGAACATCGTGTACCGCGAGACCGACAAGAGAGAGGTACTTGAGTATGAGTATGCTCAGTTGCGCCATGAGTGTATCAAGCACATGGAGCTCTGTGAAGCCTCAGATCGTGACCTTGTAAACTGTTATAAATCTCTACAGAAGCTCAATGAAGACTGCAAGAAGCTTCGAGGTCAACTGAAGGAACTCGAAGAAGCCGCGCTACCCATAGCAAGGCTGTTGGTACCACATCCGGGTGGACCCAAGATAGCCCCTCTGGTAGACAGGCTGAAATAAGCCCCCGGGCGCCTGGCGACGTACGTCAAGCACTTGGCGAAGTCGATACTGAACCAAATGCTTGCCTACATGAAGTCGTACTTCCCAAACGCGCCAGTGGATGTGGTGGCTGGTGGTCTTGCGGTGAACTGCACAGACGAGCAGTACAAGACCCTTCTGGAGGAGATGGCGCCCATCACGGAACAAGTCGCCTACAAGTTGAACCTCCAGTAGATGTGCATGTAGAGGTAGCTTAGAGTAGTTGATGTAAGACAAACAAAGTAGTCAGAGACTTGTTTGAAATATCAATGAGATTTGTCCACTGCTTGTGTTGTAAATGAGTACTCGTGGCCGCCACTTGCAGCGAAGTGTGCAGAGTACCAAGCCGTGGGAGAAGTGATGAGTAGTGGTACTCAGTAGGATCTGCCTAGTTATAAGGCACAGTAAACAAGTTGAGTAGAACCAAACTTTATTACTGATAAATAAGTACACCTGGATGGCCAGGGCCGTTACAAATAAGTAGTCGCCAGGACCCGTAGGCCGCCTACGGCTAAGTGATTGCTAGGGCCCTTGGGCCGCTTACAGCTGGAGATCCGTTAGTAGCCGTGTAGGCTAGATCTGGAGAGTACATGGTCCATAGACCACCGCCAAAGTCCTTGTGCTATGTGCGGCCCAGGATCCGTTAGTAGCCGTTGACGCTGGATCCTGGATAGAAGTAGTCCGTAGACTAGTGCTAGGACCGAAAGGCCGCTTACAGCGAGGAGTCCGTTAGTAGCCGTATAGGCTGGACTCGCAGGTGAGTAGTCGAGCGACTACGCGTAGAAGCGACACAGCTGGTCGACGTTCCACGAGTTGCTGATGTCGTCGCCTTCGAGTGTCTGAAGGCGATAGGAGTCTGGTCCGGTCACCTTGGAAACTGAGAAGGGACCTTCCCAAGGCGAGCTGAGCTTGTGTAGTCCATCCGCGTTCTGAATGCGACGGAGGACTAGGTCGCCGACGTTGAAGGAGCATTCCTTGACGTCGCGATCATGGTAGCGTCGGATACCCTCTAGGTACCTTGCTGACTGGACGAGGGCGGCACAGCGGGCTTCTTCGAGGCTGTCGATGTCAACCCGTCGGCTGTCTTCTGAGATGCCTTCGTCGTATTGTTCTAATGCCGGAGATTCCCACATCACATTGGCGGGTAGAATAGCTTCGGAGCCGTAGACCAGGAAGTAGGGCGACTGCCCTGTTGGCTTGGTAGGTTGAGTATGAAGCCCCCACAGTGCATTGGGTAGTTCCTTGATCCACTTGCCTCCTTTGGTGTTAGCTGCATCGTGCAATCGCTTCTTGAGGGCGTCGAGTACCATCCCGTTGGCACGCTCCACCTGGCCGTTAGCGCGCAGGTGGGCGATTGAGACATATCGGGCGTCGATCCCGCTGTTCTCGCAGTACTCCCAGAACTTATGGTTGTTGAAGTTGGAACCCAAGTCTGTGATGATGCGATGGGGTAGCCCGTAGCGATGCACGAGTTCATCCAAGAAGTCGAGTACTCTATCAGCTTTTGGGCAGGTAACCAGCTTGACTTCGATCCACTTGGTGAACTTGTCGATGGCCACCAGGACTCTGTTGAATCCTCCTGGCGCAGTTGGCAGAGGCCCAATCATGTCGAGCCCCCAGCAGGCAAAGGGCCAGGTCAGTGGTATGGTGACTAGCTTGTAGGCCGGGACGTGTTGCTGCTTCGCGAAGAATTGGCACCCTTGGCACCTTTTGACGAGTTCTTCAGCGTCGGCCAGGGCTGTGGGCTAATAGAAAGCTCGTCGAAAGGCTTTGCTCACCAGCGTGCGAGAGGACGCGAGATTACCGCAGACGCCTTTGTGGATCTCCTCCAAGATGTCCTTCCCTTCTTCCCGAGGTATGCACTTCATGAGTACTCCAGAAGTGGCACCCCGCCTGTAGAGCTTGTCTCCGACTAGTACGTAGGTCTTGGCTCGACGGACGAGTTGTTCGACCTTGTTCTTGTCGGAGGGAACCTTCTGCTCGCAGATGTAGTCGATGAAGGGTTGTCTCCAGTCCACATCGATCATCATGACCTCCGGACCGGGCTGTGGTGGCCCAGGGTCAGTGGTCGTTGGCGCCGGCTCCGGGATGGATGGCGCGTGAAGCTTGTGGACGAAGACTCTGACGGGTACTTGAGCGCGAGTAGAACCAAGCTTCGACAGGACGTCCACTGCAACGTTGTTGTCGCGAATGACGTGGTGAAACTCGAGACCATAGAATTTGTTCTCGAGCTTGCGGACTTCAAGATAGTAGGCGTCCATGTTCTCCTTGTTGCGATCCCAAGACTTGTTGACTTGGTTGATGACCACTGCGAAGTTGCCGTAGACTAGTAGTCGCTTGATGCCCAGTGAGATTGCGAGGCGGAGCCCATGCAGTAGGGCTTCGTACTCGGCTTTGTTGTTTGAGACCTTCCAGAAGATCTGCAAGACATACTTGAGTTGTTCGCCCTTTGGAGAAATTAGGAGTACCCCTGCACCCGCGCCCTGGAGCTTGAGTGAGCCGTCGAAGTACATCACCCAATGCTCTGGTCGCTCTGTTGGAGTTGGTAGCTGATTCTCCCGCCACTCTGCCATGAAGTCGACTAGTGCTTGAGACTTGATAGCGGTACGTGGCTTGAAGTCGATGTTGAGGGCGCCAAGTTCGACCGCCCACTTGGAGATTCTTCCAGTAGCATCTTGGTCATTAAGTATGTCACCGAGCGGGTAGTCGGTGATGACGATGATCGAGTACTCCTGGAAGTAGTGTCGTAGGTTCCGCGAGGTGATGAGTACTACGTAGAGTAGCTTCTGGACCGGCTGGTACCGTGCCTTTGACTCGGACAGGACCTCGCTGATGAAGTAGACTGGTCGCTGGACTGGGTAGGCGTGCCCTTCTTCCTGCCGCTCGACGACGATGGCAATACTGACCACGTGAGTAGTCGCAGCGAGATAGAGCAGTAGCTGCTCCTGTTTGCGAGGAGCTGTGGGGACCAGTGGCTTCGACAAGATGCCTTTGAGCTGCATCAGAGCTTGATCAGCCTCCTCGGTCCACACGAACTTCTCTTGGTGCTTGAGTAGTTTGAAGAAGGGTAGTCCCCGTTCTCCGAGCTTCGAGATGAATCTGTTCAGGGCCGCCATACACCCGGTCAGCTTCTGGACATCCTTGATGCAGGTTGGAGCTTTCATATTGGTGATGGCGGAGATCTTCTCGGGATTGGCTTCGATGCCACGATGGCTGATGATGAAGCCGAGTAGTTTCCCAGAGGGTACGCCGAAGACGCACTTGTTGGGGTTGAGCTTCCATTGGTACTCTCGCAGGGATGCGAAAGTCTCTTCAAGATCGGCGATGAGCATGTCGGAGTTTCTGGTCTTGACGACCACGTCATCTACATAGGCTTCGACGTTCTTGTTGAGCTGCTTCTTGAAGCAGGCCTGGATAGCTCGTTGGTAGGTGGCGCCGGCGTTCTTCAACCCGAACGACATTGTCGTGTAGCAGTAGGCGCCGAACGGGGTGATGAACGCGGTCTTCTCCTGGTCTTCTTCCTTGATAGCGATCTGGTGGTACCCGGAGTAGCAGTCGAGGAAGTAGAGCAGGTCGCAGCCCACCATGGAGTCGATGACTTGATCAATCCGCGGCAACCCTAAAGGGTCCTTGGGGCAGTGCTTGTTGAGGTCGGTGTAGTCGACGCACATCCTCCACTCGTTCGTGTTCTTCTTGAGGACGAGGATGGGGTTGGTGAGCCACTCAGGATGGAAGACTTCTCGGATGAAGCCGGTCGCGAGTAGTTTGGCGAGTTCCTTCTTGATGGCGTCCCATCGATCGTCAGCGAAGTGGCGGAGGTGTTATCTCTTGGGGGTAGCTTTAGGATCGACGTTGAGTGAATGCTCGATCAGCCTCCTGGGCACCCCTGGCATGTCCACTGGCTTCCACGCGAAGATGTCTCGGTTAGCCCGGAGGAAGCTGATGAGCGCGTCTTCCTATTTGGGGTCGAGCCCCGCGCCGATCATGGTAGTCTTGCTGCTGTCACCGGTCCCGAGGTCGATGGCCTTCACCTGTACTTCCTCTGTTGGCTGAGGCTTGTTTGAGGTGTCGGTCTTCTCAGGTATCTCGAGTTCGGTTGGCGTGAGCTTCTTGGATGCAGCGAAGATTTCCATCATTGCGTTGGGTACTTGATTGGTTGCTACGAGTTCCACGGCTTCGGTGTCGCAGTCGTAAGAAATCTTCAAGTCCCCTTGCAGCGCGAGTACTCCGGCAGGATTTGGCATTTTGAGTACCAAGTAGGTGTAGTGAGGGACCGCCATGAATTTGGCGATGGCTGGTCTACCGAGGATGGCATGGTAGGAGGTTTCGAAGTCCGCAACCTCGAACTTGATGTACTCAGTGCGGTAATTCTCCCTTGTCTACCCGAAGGTAACTGGCAGAACCACTGAGCCGAGTGGAATAGCCGCGTTGCCTGGGACGATGCCGTAGAAAGGTGATGCGCTCTTAGTGAGCATGTCAGTGATGTCGAGCTTCATCTTCTTCAAGGTCTTGGTGAAGAGGACGTTGAGTCCGCTCCCGCCGTCGATGAGTACCTTGTTGAGTCTGGAGCCCGCGACTACTGGTTTCAGGACGAGTGGGAAACGTCCTGGCTCAGAGAAGCTTGTCCATTGATCTGCACGGGAGAAGGTTATGGGTACCTCCGACCACCTTAGAGGTGTCGGCACCGCTGGTTCAATGTTCAAGACTTCCCGTAGGGTGAGCTTCTGCGACCGCCTGGTGGGTAGTCCGCCGAACAGGACATTCACCGTCTTGTCGGGTTCTTGGAAGTCGTCGTTGCCTTCGTCGACTTTCTTCTTGCCCTTCTTGTCGTGAGGAGGCCGTGGCTCCGGAATATCTTTGAGTGCTCGTCGGAGTTGGTAGCACTGATCGGTCGTGTGATTGCCGTCCAGATGCCACGGGCACTTCTCTTTGAGCAAGTCTCTGAAGCCGCCGAAGGTCTTTTTGGAGTTGTCCTTCGCAGGGCGTTGTATAGCCGCGACTGTGTTGTCTGGCTTGCGCTTGCGGTTAGGACCCGAGTACTTGTTGTTGCGACCCCCTTGGTCCTTGTTATTGTTGTTGCCGCCCGTGTTGTTTTTGCTCTTGCCGCGAATGGAGTCGTACTTGGTGTTCGCCTTGTCCTCTTCGTCGGCCCATGAGCTGATCATGTCTTTGAGCTTGGTGATGGAACTCGGGCGACGGCGACCGAAGTCTTCAAAGGTGCGACGGTGGTAGAGCTCGTCTTGGAAGAGGTCGATGACTTCTTTGTCAGTGACGTCGACTACGGTCGCACGCTTGTCGAAAAAGCGACGCATGTACTGGTGGAGCGTCTCGCTTTGCTCCTACTTGACCATCGCCAAGTCCATGCGAGTACCCGAGCACCCCATGGCGCCCGCAAAGTTGCTGGTGAACTGGGCCTTCAGCTGGTCCCACTGGTCGATCGAGTTCTTGTCGAGTGACACGAGCCATGTGAGTGGAGCCTGGTCAAGACAGAAGGGGAAGTAGAGGCACTTTGCGTCGTTGTCGCCACCAGCGTTTTCGATGGCCAAGGCATAGCACCTGAGCCACTGAACTGGGTCTTGCTTCGCGTCGTACTTGGTGATCCTGAGAGGTTTGAATTTCTCGGGAATGAGTAGATCGCGAAGTCGTGCAGAGTAGGCGGGGAAGCCGTCGCTGTCGCTGACTTCGGTAGTCTTCTTGGCACGGCGGATCTCGTCGATCCTGTGGCGGGCGTCGTAGCTGCCGCGTGTGTTGCCGGTGGCGTGGCTGTTCGTGTGGCCTTGACCTCCGCGATCGCCGCTGCCTCCAGCTCTTCTGCCGCCGCCGTGGGAGGAACTACCGCCGCTGCTGCCACCGCCACCGCCGCCGCCGGGCCCACCGCTGTTGCCACCATGTGAAGGTCCTCCCGCAGAGGCTCTAGAGCGGTTGGGGTTTGGCTGGTGTTCGCCACGGACGCGGTTGCACCCGCCTTCTGCTGGGGTGCGGCTGCGACTAGTGGCTTCGTGGTTTCCGGCTCCGGCGGTTCTGTTGTTGACCCGCATGAAGTAGGCGTCCTCAGCAAGCTTGGCGATGAGTTCGCCTGCGCGGTGCCCCTGAGCTGTTCGTGCTATCGTAGTGATAGACATGAGGCATTGCTCAGGGGTGGTGTGTACCCGGTTGGCGACTTGATCCAGAGCCTCATTGAGGTTCAGGATGGGGAGAGCTTCTCGAAGCCGCTTGCGTCAATCTGCTCACTTTCTGTTGCATTCGTGCCGGGCGTTCTTGGCATCGGTGGTCTCATCTGTGGGTGCGTTGGCTGATTCCTCATCTTTTGAGATGTCATCCAGGTACCGATCAGGTCGGTTCTCAGAGGTTCCAGCTTCCCGGTTGCCATGAAGACTTCACGGTCGGGTGTGCAGAGTCCGGAGTCGGTAGTCGCCACCTCGGTGGGCGTGTGCTCGTCTTCGTTTGGAGCCAGTGGTGTCCCCTCCTGGAAGGGGAGTGTCTCGAGGTAGGCCACACAGCACGAGTTGTCGTCAGTCAGGTCTGCGGGCTTGCGATCGGGACAGTAGACGAATCTGCCGGCGGGAGTAGATGTAATGACCAAGCCAGCAGCAGGACCTGACAGCGGCTCCTCGGTCGTGTTGAGCTCAGACTCGGATTCGATCGGGTCCGAACCAAAGTCGAACTTGTAGGAGGAGTCCGAGTTGTAGTCGGGGACGGCGCTAGAGTCCGAGGAGTACTCGGAGATGATCTCCTTGCCGGCCTGACGTGGGACAAGCTGAAGCGTCCCCTCATCAGAGGTGACTAAATATGATACAAATACCAGTCCCAGGAGGCTGGTAACACATTTATTACATCAGATGGTTCATTGCCGTACATCACGTCAGGGCTGTGGGCATGGGAGCGCCACTGCCACGAGAAGCAACATAAGAACTACAGACCAAACTACGATAGCAACAGCATCTAAGATATCTTCAGAGTCTTGCGCCATGGAAGCTTCCTGTGGAGACCCTGAATCCACAGGCACGGGTTGGGTGCAGGACAGCAACCTACTCGACGTCTTCGGGTACGAAGTCGGGATCCTCCTCTGAAAAACAGTTAATCAAGCAAAGGTGAGTACATACGTACTCAACAAGTTCAACCCCACCCACGGGGGGGCTAAAAAGCAGATCATGCACTGGATATATCAAGGGTCAGGATAAGGTTTATTTTGCAAACGCATTCACCCAAGCAAGGGTTTGTTTTTGAAAAGGTTTTCGCAAATAGTTTTTATAACTCAAGAAACTCAGTTGTTTTGTGGAAACCAAATGCAGACTACCGGACTCCCCGTCCGCAGTAGCCCAGGCACACAGCCACATACTTTTCCAGAAATCAACTCACGCCATGGAAATCATCCCAAACCCAAACACTAGTTTTGTGACCCCACCGTGACTCGTCCAATACCGTGGACACGGCTATTCGAATAGGTTTTACACTCTGCAGAGGTTGTACATCTTTACCCACAAGTAGGGTACCGCCACACGAACACCTTAGTGCCGGCGCGGATCCTATCAAAGCCATTACCCACCTTAGCTAACCCTACGAGCCACCACGGAAGCAATCAAGGGGTTATTTCACATAACCAGGGCGTACCTCACACAGATCGTACCCCCACTCCTTGATCTCCCGCTGCTCACCCGCACTCCTGATGGCAAGTAGATTAACTAGTGGGATTTATGCTAAGCCGTTGCCACATACAACGGTCGAGTGGTAGTACGACAATTGGGTCAGGTGAGATGTCACGCAACCCGGTCCTTAACGACAAGATGGACATCTCCAACACGCTCAACCACAAAGGTACGAGCTCACCCATACTCCTGACACACGCGTCCATCCCGTCTACCCAGTTCTTTACTCATTTTCCAAAATATCCCATCCCCGTTTTTAAAGCACTCACACATTTTAAAGAAATCATTTAGGCCAAACAAGGTTCAATCATAGCAATCAAGGGTGGCTATCCTACCAGGTTTTAACAGTAAAACAATGTGCAATTTATAAAATGGGTCATAGGGTTATATTTATAAAACTGGGATCGAAGCATGCATCAAAGGATGAGATTGAACTTGCCGTCATCAAAGTCTTCGGGAAGTTCCTGCCCGCGGTTCGGGACCTCGGGTTCCTGCTCGCAGTACTCGGCTCCAAGCTCCGGCTCGCGGTACTCCTCCTCGTTTACTCCGTCAGCTATAGCGCACACATAAACAAGCATGCAATCAAAACAAGCACACAAGTTTTACCGGCTGAGCTCGAGGGGAAACATAATTAAATAAATAGATGATGAGGAAGTAAATATTATTTAGGGGTATATAGCTGGGCGGAAAAAAAATAGGTCAAGGGCCGGGGCAAGAGCTGGGATTAAACGGGCGAAAAATATGAACATGACGCGTTAAAGGTGTCATTAGGAAGGATTAAGGACTTAGTTGTAAATAGGTTTAATAGAAAAGGGACTCAATTGCAATATATAAATAAGGTGAGGTTTAATTAGAATGGCCTAAGGACCTATTGGTTATGGACTTTGGAATAGCAGGGGCTGGTTCGTGAATTGGTTTATTGGATAGGGTTTATTTTGAAAGAAGAAATAGAGAGAGGGAATAGAGGAATGGGGGGGGCTCGGTATAAAGGAAAAAGACAGGGGGTCTTCGGTTAAATGGCCATCCCCTCCCTCTCGAACAGAACAGAGGAGGGAGGGTTGACCGGCGGCCGGCCGTTGGAGGGGCGGCGCTCGCCAGCGGCCCAGCGCGCGATGACGGTCGGGAGGTGGGGCAAAGTGGAGAGGAGAGTGAGGGGGTCTCAACCCCGTGCTCACCTTGTGGGGTGGTGGCTTGTGGAGGCGGCTTCGCGGGCGGCGGCTCGCGGTGACGAAGGTGAGTGGCGGCGGTGCGGTGTGGGCTCGGAAGAGAGAGAGGGAGGCTGCTGTGGCGGTGCGAGGCAGGGTAAGGAGCTGCGCAGGCCCCTTTATAGGCGCGGGAAGGCGGTGGCTCGGTCGGGAGCCGAGCACGCGCACCACGTGCGGCCGGCGGCGAAGGCGGTTCGGGAAAAGATCTCGGCGTCACGACGGCGGCTCGTCCGGCGAGGCCTCAGCCGAGATTCGCGTCAGGTGAGTGAATGCAGCGCTGTGGAGATGATGTGTCGTGCAGCGACGCGGTGGCCTGTGGCTGGCCGGTGCGGGGCAGGCGGCGGCGCTGGTGCGGGGCAGGCGGCGGTGCTGGTGCGTGGAGGAGACGAGGCAGGCAGGTGGAGTTAAGGCGGCGCTGTGGACACGACGTGGTGAGTAGCGACGCACGCAGTGGCGTGCGGACTGGGCGGCGACAGGCGCGGACGGTGTCGCGAGGCGAGCGGCGGATTGCGGTGGCGATGGTGCTCGGAGGCGACGGCTCGGGCAGGCGGAGTGAATGCCCGCCGTGGCGTCGAGCAGCAGCGCGTGGTCACCACGTGGGGTCGGCGCGGCAGCGGTGATGCGATGGCTCGTGCAGCCGTGCTGGGTCGACGACGCGACGTGTCGGGCAGGCGCGGCGGCGGTGTCCAGCGGTCCGCGGCCGCGGGGTCGGCAACGTGACGGCAGCGGACAGCCGAGGCACAGGCGTGAGCGAGGAACGCGGTGGCTCCGCGGTCTGGGGTGAAGGACCGGTGCGGCAGCGGTGTGCCGGCGTCGCAGCGCGGCAGGGCGGGGCTCGGCGCGGCTGCGGCTGGTGCGGCCGGTGGCTTGGCGCGGTGCGCGCGCGTGCGTGCGGCGCGTGCGTCGGGCCGCGCGTGGTGCTGTGGCGCTGGCTGGTGGCTTGGCGCGGCGAGCAAGGGGCAGAGGAGGCCGGAACAGCGGCGCGGGGGCGTGCCGCGGAGCAGAGGCGCGGGGCCGGGAGCAGGGGCGCGGCGCCGAAGGAAGAAGGAGGGAAAGGAAAAAGAAAGAAAGGAAAAAGGAGAAAATAGGAAAAGGAAAGGAAAAGGGAAGAAGGAAAAGGGAGAAAGGAAAAGAGAAGGAAAAAGGAAAGGGAAAAAAAATTGGGAAAAACAAGAAAATTAGAGAAAGGATTTTTGGTGGGATTTCCGGGTTTTCGGGTGTCGGCGGGATTTCCGGGACGGCGGTGAAGCGGGTCAGCTGGCGGGACCGACGCGGGCTCGGGATTCCCGGCGAGGTGGCCGACAGCGGCGCTGCAGCGGTGCTGTGCGACACGACGCGGAGGGCGGCGGTGGCTTGAGTGATGGCGGGCGGGATGGGCGGTGCCGGCGGGATTCGCGGCACGCGCGCCGAGGGAAGGAGAGAGGGGAAGGATGATCGGGGTTTTGAGGAGACGATCGAGCTCAGCGGGAAAGTTTTGAAAACACGTGTGATTTAGCAGGTGATTTATTAGGGCTGAAAACGCGGGCGTTACAAACCTACCCCACTTAAAATGAATCTCGTCCTCGAGATTCAGCTAGTTCTTAAACAAGTGGGGAAACTCTTTCTTCAGCGCGTCTTCTCGTTCCCAAGTAGCTTCTTCTACTCCGTGTCTGCTCCATTGGACTCTGCACACCCATACTTCTGATGTCCTTGTCCTTTTGACCACTGTGTCCAAAATCTTGACGGGCACCTCCTGGTACCTAAGATCTGGCTGTAAGTCAATTGTTTCCACCGGCACTCGTTTCTCTTCGATCACTCTCAAACACCTTCGCAGCTGAGAAACGTGGAACACGGGATGTATATCCGCCATTTCCTCTGGTAGCTTTAACCGGTATGCTACTGCTCCAACTCTCTTCAGCACTTTGTACGGTCCAATGTACCGAGGGGCTAATTTCCCGTGCACCTGAAATCTCCGAGTCCCTCGGATAGGTGAAACCTTGAGATAAGCAAAGTCTCCTGGACTGAAGCTTACTTCTCGCCTCTTCCTATCTGCATAGCTCTTTTGCCGGGATTGGGCAGCCTTCAATTTTTCTCGGACCTCAGCTACTCGTTCCTCGGCTTCCTTTATAAGTGCGGGTCCAACCAAGGCATGTTCCCCCACTTCTGACCACATCAATGGGGTTCTGCATTTTCTACCGTATAGGGCTTCAAATGGTGACATGCCTAGGCTGGCTTGATAACTGTTGTTGTACGAAAACTCTGCATATGGTAAGCTCTGTTCCCAATCTTTGCCATAGGTGAGGACACATGCCCTTAGCATGTCTTCCATGATCTGATTCACCCTCTCGGTCTGTCCATCCGTCTGGGGGTGATAAGCCGAACTAAAATCCAACTTGGTTCCCATAGATTTATGCAAACTTTCCCAAAACCTAGAGGTGAACTGAGTCCCTCTATCTGAAACTATCCTGCTGGGTACTCCATGCAGCTTCACTATGTTTGCTATATACAGCTTGGCCAATTTTTCTCCGTCATAATTATTTCGTACGGGTATGAAGTGAGCGACTTTAGTGAGTCGATCTACTATTACCCATATGGAATTATATCCTTTCTGTGTCTTGGGCAAGCCTACTACAAAGTCCATGCCTATCTCATCCCATTTCCATACCGGGATGGGTAAGGGTTGCAACAGTCCTGCGGGCTTCTGGTGTTCTGCCTTAACCCTCTGACAAGTATCACAGTGGGCGACGAAATGTGCAATGTCTGCTTTCATTCCATTCCACCAATACTTCTGCTTTAAATCCATATACATCTTAGTGGATCCCGGGTGGATGGAATACGCTGAGTTGTGTGCCTCATCCATGATGGTCTGCCGAAAATCTCCGTCTTCAGGTACGCATATCCTGTTCTTATACCATAGTGTACCGTGACTGTCCACCCTAAAATCTGGGGCCTTATTCTCTCCCGTGTGCTTGCGGATCTTCATCAGCTCCTTATCGGATTCTTGGGCTTTTCTGATTCTGTCTTCCAGAGTGGGCTGGACACTTAGTTGGTGAACGTAGCCCTGGGGAACAATGTGCACGTTGAGTCGTGCCATTTCCTCTTGTAATTGGGCATTCTTAGGTACTGCTTTTCCATAAGACTTTCTGCTTAAGGCATCTGCCACTATGTTGGCTTTTCCCGGGTGGTAATGGATTTCCAGGTTATAGTCTTTGACTAATTCCAACCACCTTCTTTGCCTTAGGTTCAGGTCAGGCTGGGTGAAAATGTACTTCAAGCTCTTGTGGTCCGTGTAGATCTCGCACTTATTTCCAATCAGGTAATGTCTCCAAATCTTAAGGGCATGCACTACGGCTGCAAACTCCAAATCATGGGTGGGATAGTTCTGCTCGTGGGGCTTGAGTTGGCGGGAAGCATACGCCACTACTTTCCCATCTTGCATAAGGACACATCCTAGTCCTTGTCGGGATGCATCGCAATAGACGACAAAATCCCGTTGAATGTCTGGCAAGGTTAGCACTGGGGCGGTTGTCAGTCTTCTTTTCAACTCCTGAAAGCTCTTCTCACACGACTCGTTCCAGACGAACTTCTTCTCCTTCTTGAGCAACTCTGTCATGGGTCGGGCAATCTTGGAGAATCCTTCAATAAACCTCCGGTAGTATCCCGCTAGACCAAGAAAGCTTCTGATTTCGCTCACATTGGTTGGTTGTTGCCAGTTGGAAACTGTTTCGACTTTCCCAGGGTCTACTGCTACTCCTTCTGCTGTCAGAATATGTCCAAGGAAGGATATTTTCTCCAACCAGAATTCACACTTGCTGAACTTAGTGTACAGCTTGTGCGCCCTCAGTTTCTCCAGTACCACTCGAAGGTGTTGCTCATGTTCCTCCACACTTTTGGAGTAAACAAGTATGTCGTCAATGAAAACTACGACAAACTTGTCTAGTTCCTCCATAAACACCTTATTCATGAGGTTCATAAAGTATGCCGGTGCGTTAGTGAGTCCAAAGGACATCACGGTGAACTCGTATTGTCCATAACGGGTGACGAAGGCGGTCTTTGGGATGTCACTCTCCCTAATCCTGAGTTGATGGTATCCTGACCTTAAGTCGACCTTCGAGAAATATTTGGCTCCCTTTAGTTGGTCAAATAAATCATCTATTCTGGGGAGAGGATACTTGTTCTTGATAGTGACTTCGTTTAGTGAGCGATAGTCCACGCACATCCTCAGGCTTTTATCCTTCTTTTCGACGAAGAGCACTGGGGCTCCCCATGGTGACGAGCTTGGTCTGATGAACCCATTTCGCTGAAGTTCTCTCAGCTGCTTCTTTAACTCTGCCAACTCAGGGGCTGCCATCCTATAGGGTCTCTTGGCTATGGGAGAGGTTCCGGGGATGAGGTCGATAACAAACTCTATATCCCTATCTGGTGGCATTCCGGGGAGTTCTTCGGGAAATACATCTGGGTACTCCCGTACTACTGGGATTTCTTCTAGGGACTTGGCCTCCATGCTAAAAACCATTATGTCTGGTCTGCTTCCTCGGGTACAGCAGGTTACTCGCACTCCGTCTGGGTTGGTTAGGTGTACTACCTTATCGGCACAACTTATAAGGCCGTGGTGAAGGCTTAACCAGTCCATCCCAAGAATCACATCTATCCCTTTGGACTTCAGTACTACCAGGTCCGCTAGGAACTCTACCCCACTTAAAATGATCCTCACCCGGGAGCAACCCAGTTGACACTTGATGTCACCTCCGGGTGTTCGGGTTAACAGGGGTGCTTTTAGTAGTACTGTAGGTATATTATGCTTTTCCACAAAACTTGAAGATATGAACGAATGTGATGCTCCTGAATCAAATAATATAGTTGCCAAGACTGAGCTGACCAGGAACTCACCGAGCACTACGCCTTGTGCTTCTTGAGCCTCCTGTGCGTTGATGTGGTTGACGCGGGCTCGTCCATAAGACTGCTAGGGCTGCCTCATCTGCTGGTTGTTATTGCCGAAGTTGTTGTTGCTGCGAACTGGCACGCGGTTGGCTCCAGATACAACCGGTCTCGGCCCATGCACTGAGTTCGAGAAGGCTGAAGTTGCTGGCTTTTTGGCGTATGGGCAGTTGGTAATGAAGTGTCCGGTCTCACAGCAGTTGAAACATACTCGGGTGTTGTTGTTGTTGTTGGCAGTGACCTGGCTAGTGTTGCTCTGTGGGGGCTTCATGGTGTTCTGGTTGTTGTACGGTTTGAACTGGGTTCTGGGGCCCTGGGAGCTCGTGGCTTGTGTCTGGGTTCTGTACTGCATGGGGGCTTGGAACCTGGACATGGGATGACCAAAGCCTCTCTGCCTCTGGGAACGTTCTTGCTGCTGAGCCTTATTCTCCATGAATTTGCGCTTGCTTTCTTTCTTCTCTTCTGCTTTGGCTCTCTCTGTGAGGATGGCCATGTTCATAAGGGTGTTGAAGTCTGGGTAGATCTGAGGGGTAAGCAGAGTCCTCAGTTCCGGAGTCAAGCCCTTCTTGAACATGTCCTGCTTCTTCGAGTCCTTGTCCACTTCTTCGGGGGCATAGCGGGCTAATTCTATGAACTGGTAGGTGTATTCCTCCACGGACTTGTTGCCTTGGCGAAGTTCACGGAACTCGTCTGCCTTGCGCTTCAGTGTGGCTTCTGGGATGTGGTAGCGACGAAATTCTTCTACAAACTCATCCCAGGTGATGGTGGAGGGATCTTTGGCCGCTGCGCAGTAGTTTTCCCACCAAGCCAAGGCTGTTCCAGTGAGCTGGTGGGTGGCCAAAAGAACTTTGTCTCGATCCTCACAGTTGAATGGCTCTAGTTCCCTTAGGATGGCCCTCAGCCAGTCATCTGCATCCAAGGGGTTCACAGATCCGCCAAACGTGGGTGGCTTTGTCCAGAGAAATTCTATCAGTTTCTCATTCATGCCCAGGACACGGGGCTTTGGGCGGGTGATGGCATTGGCTATGGCTTCCAGCAACAGGGTCTGGTTAGCCAATACTTGCGCCAGGTCTACGGCAGGTGGTGGCGGTGGAACCATGTTTTCTCCTCCATTTTCGTCCTGATTCACTTCTTGGTCGTTAGGGTGCTCCCTTCGTTCAGCATGCGATCCTTCCGCATTTGGGTCCATACGACCGGAGCCTTGGAAGCTCCTGGCGGGACGCCTTGAAACCATCTGTAGGGGAGCGGGTTTCTATGAGATTTTAGGTGATGTTTAAGTTGATTAAGACGGGCTTTTGAAAAGACAGGATCTGACTCCTGCCGTCAAGCACACAACAAGCACACATGACACACAAGCACAAACAACTTCATTTCAACCATGAGAGGAGGATACATCCCGAACTACTCGACCGGTACAACGCTGGTACACTACTCGACAAGGCACTACGACAAAAGCTAAGGGTGCGGCTCTAAGCTCGGACCAGCACGGCTTCATTCCTTGGCAAGGGCTTCTGCGGCATGCTACTCGCGGGGCGAGCCATCTTCCGGGGCGGAGTGTGCTTCCAATGGAATGAGCAGCTCATCACCGTCATCATCCTGGGGGTTCCCGTTCTCTTGGGGCTGGGCGGGAGTTCCTTCTTCGATGGTTGATGTTGGTTGCTCGGCGGCTACAGACGGTGTTGGGGTCTCAAGAACTCCTCCCCATCCTATGAGGGGTGTCCCAATTAGGACTTGTGCTTCTCCCACAGTCGGAACGGGTGTTCCACTGTTGGTCCATTCCTGTATGCGCTGATCCTGAATCCGCCTGAGGCTCTCATGGGCAACAGCTTCACTGCTTATGGCGGCCGCGGTCCTTGCTTCAGCTTGGGCTACTCGAACTTGGTGCATCCTTACTGTGACTTCCGCTTGCTCAGCCCGACCAATTTGCTCTCTTAGGAACTTGGCCTGATCATCAAAGAGTTTATCCAGGGAGACGAGGTAGGCAACTGCATGGTACAAAAGATCTTCTTGGTGACGGCGCCGTTCCAGGTTTCTCATGCGGGCCTGCCAGACTGGAGTCCGGATGGCGGGAGGATAAAGCCTCATCGGTGTGGAGACAAGGTGCTCCTCGTAGATCCTGCACAGGTAACGGAGAGTTTTCCGGAGGGCCAAGGGATAGGTATCCTGATGTCGAAAACCTGTGGCGGTCACGCGCCATGGCTCGATGTTGGGGTAGCGGGTGCTTCTGGCGATGGAGAGGACCACCCTACAGCGAAGAGTGCCGAGTTGCTCGTACTCTCTACTGTAGTACCTTGGGCGCTCAGTGATGCCGAGGCGCACCAGGGAGTTGATAAGAAGGCGAGCAAAACCAGGCTCCTCCTGGCACACGCCTTGGGTCCACCCATCTTCGGCCATCTGAAAACAAGGGTAGAGTTGAACAAGTTGTGCAAGAGATAGATAGTTTTATTTATTCACAAAGGTTGGGTACACTCCTCAGGAGTACACTTATTATTATCAGGACGATAGCTCTAGCCTAGGCACTCCATTCTCTTCTTATGGGGATTCTTCCTCCGGCTGAATGCGACGCTTCTTCGGTGGAAGGTCTTGTTCCAACATCACATCCTCGGTCTGGGTTTCCTTATCCCAGTGGGTTTCTTCGGGTTCATCATCCATCAACCCAGCTTCTTCTCTTCTCCTACGCTCCTTGTGGAGCTCATCCCATAGGTTCTTGTGGAATACTTCAGAGCGTTCCCTTTCTCTGGCGTACTCTCGTTGCAGGTTAGCTAGGGAAACCTCCGCCGCTCTCGTCTTTATCCTTTCTAATTCTATCATTTGTTCTGCTCTTTCTGCCCTGTCGATTTGGTGCTTCAGCTGCTCAGCCTGTTCATGGAAGAGGTGGTCTAAGCCATTGAGGTAGATGGATAGGTGAGAAATCGTATCTTCTAGGTCTTCTTCTTCTCTTCCAAGTCCTCTCATCCGGGCGATCCATGAGCGTCCTCTTCCTCCAGAGGGTGGGAAAAATCCCATCGGAGTCCGTCGAAGGTGTTGCCTATAGACCACTCGTAGGCGTCGCAGGGCTTTTCGGGCGGCTTTTGGGTATGTGTCGGTGAAGCGAAACCCAGTGGTGGAGATGAACCAAGGATCTATGTCGGGGTAGAGTGTGCTCCTTCCCACGAAGATCATCACTTTACACCGAAGGGTGCCACTGTGTTCGTACTCCCGATAGATGTACTCCGGTGGGTCCCTTACTCCGATGCGCTCTAGGCTGAGTAGCAGTAACTTAGGGAGGCCAGGCTCTGCGGGGCAGACGCCTCCACTCCATTCCAAGTTAGCCATCTGGAACCAGGCAAGGGTTAAGGTAAGAGATTTGTGGAAAGGTGAGCTAAGCAGGGAAAAGATTTAGAGAAAGGCTTAGAAAAGGTCTCGGGTCCTAGGGGTCGCGTCCTACGGCCAACCTACGGCTCTGATACCACCTGAAGCGTCCCCTCATCAGAGGTGACTAAATGTGATACAAATACCAGTCCCAGGAGGCTGGTAACACATTTATTACATCAGATGGTTCATTGCCGTACATCACGTCGGGGCTGTGGGCATGGGAGCGCCACTGCCACGAGAAGCAACATAAGAACTACAGACCAAACTACGATAGCAACAGCATCTAAGATATCTTCAGAGTCTTGCGCCATGGAAGCTTCCTGTGGAGACCCTGAATCCACAGGCACGGGTTGGGTGCAGGACAGCAACCTACTCGACGTCTTCGGGTACGAAGTCGGGATCCTCCTCTGAAAAATAGTTAATCAAGCAAGGGTGAGTACATACGTACTCAACAAGTTCAACCCCACCCACGGGGGGGCTAAAAAGCAGATCATGCACTGGATATATCAAGGGTCAGGGTAAGGTTTATTTTGCAAACGCATTCACCCATGCAAGGGTTTGTTTTTGAAAAGGTTTTTGCAAACAGTTTTTATAACTCAAGAAACTTAGTTGTTTTGTGGAAACCAAATGCAGACTACCAGACTCCCCGTCCGCAGTAGCCCAGGCACACAGCCACATACTTTTTCCAGAAATCAACTCACGCCATGGAAATCATCCCAAACCCAAACACTAGTTTTGTGACCCCACCGTGACTCGTCCAATACCGTGGACACGGCTATTCGAATAGGTTTTACACTCTGCAGAGGTTGTACATCTTTACCCACAAGTAGGGTACCGCCACACGAACACCTTAGTGCCGGCGCGGATCCTATCAAAGCCATTACCCACCTTAGCTAACCCTACGAGCCACCACGGAAGCAATCAAGGGGTTATTTCACATAACCAGGGCGTACCTCACACAGATCGTACCCCCACTCCTTGATCTCCCGCTGCTCACTCGCACTCATGATGGCAAGTAGATTAACTAGTGGGATTTATGCTAAGCCGTTGCCACATACAACGGTCGAGTGGTAGTACGACAATTGGGTCAGGTGAGATGTCACGCAACCCGGTCCTTAACGACAAGATGGACATCTCCAACATGCTCAACCACAAAGGTACGAGCTCACCCATACTCCTGACACACGCGTCCATCCCGTCTACCCAGTTCTTTACTCATTTTCCAAAATATCCCATCCCCGTTTTTAAAGCACTCACACGTTTTAAAGAAATCATTTAGGCCAAACAAGGTTCAATCATAGCAATCAAGGGTGGCTATCCTACCGGGTTTTAACAGTAAAATAATGTGCAATTTATAAAATGGGTCATAGGGTTATATTTATAAAACTGGGATCGAAGCATGCATCAAAGGATGAGATTGAACTTGCCGTCTTCAAAGTCTTCGGGAAGTTCCTGCCCGCGGTTCGGGACCTCGGGTTCCTGCTCGCAGTACTCGGCTCCAAGCTCCGGCTCGCGGTACTCCTCCTCGTTTACTCCGTCAGCTATAGCGCACACATAAACAAGCATGCAATTAAATCAAGCACACAAGTTTTACCGGCTGAGCTCGAGGGGAAACATAATTAAATAAATAGATGATGAGGGAGTAAATATTATTTAGGGGTATATAGCTGGGCGGAAAAAAAAATAGGTGAAGGGCCGGGGCAAGAGCTGGGATTAAACGGGCGAAAATATGAACATGACGCGTTAAAGGTGTCATTAGGAAGGATTAAGGACTTAGTTGTAAATAGGTTTAATAGAAAAGGGACTCAATTGCAATATATAAATAAGGTGAGGTTTAATTAGAATGGCCTAAGGACCTATTGGTTATGGACTTTGGAATAGCAGGGGCTGGTTCGTGAATTGGTTTATTGGATAGGGTTTATTTTGAAAGAAGAAATAGAGAGAGGGAATAGAGGAATGGGGGGGGCTCGGTATAAAGGAAAAAGACAGGGGGTCTTCGGTTAAATGGCCATCCCCTCCCTCTCGAACAGAACAGAGGAGGGAGGGTTGACCGGCGGCCGGCCGTTGGAGGGGCGGCGCTCGCCAGCGGCCCAGCACGCGGCGACGGCCGGGAGGTGGGGCAAAGTGGAGAGGAGAGTGAGGGGGTCTCAACCCCGTGCTCACCTTGTGGGGTGGTGGCTTGTGGAGGCGGCTTCGCGGGCGGCGGCTCGCGGTGACGAAGGTGAGCGGCGGCGGTGCGGTGTGGGCTCGGAAGAGAGAGAGGGAGGCTGCTGTGGCGGTGCGAGGCAGGGTAAGGAGCTGCGCAGGCCCCTTTATAGGCGCGGGAAGGCGGTGGCTCGGTCGGGAGCCGAGCACGCGCACCACGTGCGGCCGGCGGCGAAGGCGGTTCGGGAAAAGATCTCGGCGTCACGACGGCGGCTCGTCCGGCGAGGCCTCAGCCGAGATTCGCGTCAGGTGAGTGAATGCAGCGCTGTGGAGATGATGTGTCGTGCAGCGACGCGGTGGCCTGTGGCTAGCCGGTGCGGGGCAGGCGGCGGCGCTGGCGCATGGAGGAGACGAGGCGGGCAGGTGGAGTTAAGGCGGCGCTGTGGACACGACGTGGCGAGCGGCGACGCACGCAGTGGCGTGCGGACTGGGCGGCGACAGGCGCGGACGGTGTCGCGAGGCGAGCGGCGGATTGCGGTGGCGATGGTGCTCGGAGGCGACGGCTCGGGCAGGCGGAGTGAATGCCCGCCGTGGCGTCGAGCAGCAGCGCGTGGTCACCACGTGGGGTCGGCGCGGCAGCGGTGATGCGATGGCTCGTGCAGCCGTGCTAGGTCGACGACGCGACGTGTCGGGCAGGCGCGGCGGCGGTGTCCAGCGGTCCGCGGCCGCGGGGTCGGCGACGTGACGGCAGCGGGCAGCCGAGGCACAGGCGTGAGCGAGGAACGCGGTGGCTCCGCGGTCTGGGGTGAAGGACCGGCGCGGCAGCGGTGTGCCGGCGTCGCAGCGCGGCAGGGCGGGGCTCGACGCGGCTGCGGCTGGTGCGGCCGGTGGCTTCGCGCGGTGCGCGCGCGTGCGGCGCGTGCGTCGGGCCGCGCGTGGTGCTGTGGCGCCGGCTGGTGGCTTGGCGCGGCGAGCAAGGGGCAGAGGAGGCCGGAACAGCGGCGCGGGGGCGTGCCGCGGTGCAGAGGCGCGGGGCCGGGAGCAGGGGCGCGGCGCCGAAGGAAGAAGGAGGGAAAGGAAAAAGAAAGAAAGGAAAAAGGAGAAAATAGGAAAAGGAAAGGAAAAGGGAGAAAGGAAAAGAGAAGGAAAAAGGAAAGGAAAAAAATTGGGAAAAACAAGAAAATTAGAGAAAGGATTTTTGGTGGGATTTCCGGGTTTTCGGGTGTCGGCGGGATTTCCGGGACGGCGGTGAAGCGGGTCAGCTGGCGGGACCGACGCGGGCTCGGGATTCCCGGCGAGGTGGCCGACAGCGGCGCTGCAGCGCTGCTGTGCGACACGACACGGAGGGCGGCGGTGGCTTGAGTGATGGCGGGCGGGATGGGCGGTGCCGGCGGGATTCGCGGCACGCGCGCCGAGGGAAGGAGAGAGGGGAAGGATGATCGGGGTTTTGAGGAGACGATCGAGCTCAGCGGGAAAGTTTTGAAAACACGTGTGATTTAGCAGGTGATTTATTAGGGCTGAAAACGCGGGCGTTACACAAGCGCATCCACGTAGCCTGCAGTTGCGTTGCGGAGGCCGTATGGGAAGTGCTCGTGGGGGAGGACAGTTCCACACGATGGCTCAGGAGCCAGCTCGCGTGGTTCGATCTAGGGTGACGTCGAGTTCGAGTTGGAGGCGGATCCAGTCTCGAAGTCGGCGGCTTGGTTGTAGAGAGAAAATTCGTCGAATTTTTCGACGAGTTGGCCCGTGACGACTTCGGGAAGTGTCACGAGTCAAGTCTTTGGGTCCGGGGTCATGGTGAGGTAGCGCTGGAACGAACCAGCGCCGTCAGCCGTGCAGACCCAAGAGCCGAAGACGAAGGTGTCACCGCGGTTGAAGGCGATGGTTGGCTTGATGATGATTGAAGCCGTCGAGTTCGCCATGAGATCTTCGGCGAGATCCCCTACCTGGCGCGCCAGCTGTCGGTGTTTTAACCCGGCAACCTACCAAGGGGAGTACCCGAGGTAGATGTTTGTGGCCTCGCCGAGATCGGGAACTCGAAGGAGAGACACGTGGCACACAATTTAGACAGGTTCGGGCCGCGAGGTGCGTAATACCCTACGTCCTGTATGCTGCGTAGCTCTGAATTGATTAGGTGTGTTAACAAGATGATGCGGATGATGAGATAGGGGTCCCTGCCTCGCCTTATATAGGAGTACTCTACATGGATCCGGACATGTCTAGCTTCCTAACCGAGTACTAGTCCTCCGTATGCCTTGTGCTTCACGTCATCTGGTGCCGTGCAGCCCAAGTCGAGTAGTCCCAGGGGCCCACGGAGTAGTCGATCCCAGTACCCACCTGAGTAGTGGGCCCAGGGATGTCAGTACGACAGGGGGGTGTTTCTATGAACGTCTCTGTGAGTCACACAGATGGTTGTGACTGGAGAGTTTGATTCGAGGCTTAGATAACGTCTTCAGAAGATCACATGTGTTGTATGTGATGGAAGAGTTAGGCGCAATGTGTGATGGCGAAGATTGGTGGTTTAGTCCCAAATTGATGGTGGATGAGCGCACCCAACATATAGGTGGGGGCAGTCCTCACCCATCAAGCTATTCTTTTAAGTTGAGAAAGAGGTCTTGTTGTTATGAGCTCCGGTGGTCTTGGATCTGGTGGAACGCCGGCTCGTGAGTATAACGGGTGCCAAAATCTGCTGCACCCTCTAACAAGTGCCGGAATGGATTAGATGACTGATTTTTTGCATGTCTGGTAGAAGACAGCTTACCTCGTCAACTCAAAAGATGCAGAAGGGCAGTCCATGCTGGAAGATATGTAAACATGAAACATTTGTATTTTCACTTCTTAGGATCGGAAGCAACATGACCAAAGTGTTCCTCCAAAAAGAAACATGACCTAAAGAACTTCAAAAAATAATTTCATGGAGCAGGACCGGTGGCATTGGCACCCATGAGAAGAAAGCGCAACGCTCCGCTCGATCGCCTGCTCCGACAAACTTCTCGTCTGACAGCACGAATATGGTCAGCGGCCTTCCTCAAGCTCGAGGCACTCCTGCAGCTGCACCACGACATCGGTCATGGTGGGCCGCTGCGCGGGCATCTGCACGGTACACTTGAGCGCAACATCGGCGGCCTTCCAGGCGGCGTTGGGGTCGTAGCAGCCGCCACGCAGGCTCGCGTCCACCACGTCCTCGATGTCCCCGCGCGCCAGGCGCTGCCGCACCCACTGCACGATGCTGGTGGGCTCCGGGCACCGCAGGATCGGTGGCTTCCCCGTGATCACCTCCAGCAGCACGACGCCGAAGCTGTACACGTCGCTCTTCTCCGTCAGCTGCAAGGCCGCCGCGTACCTGCACACGTTCACGCACAACAGCCAGATCCTATTGTCACCTCTTCGATGAATTGTTTTCCAAGAATTAATCGATTCAGCTAGCACAAAATGGTAAGGGAAAGGGACGACAGGGCGAAGCTAGCATAACATGTACACATACTCTGGAGCAAGGTAGCCGTGTGTGCCGACCACCCTGTCCGTGGACACATGGGTGTCACCTTCGCGGCGGAAGGCCTTGAGCAGGCCGAAATCGGCGATCTTGGCCTCGAGGTTTGCATTCAGCAGGATGTTCGACGTCTTCACGTCCCTGTGGACGAAAGCTGGACTGCACGCCTTATGCAGATACTCAAGCCCTGGGTTGGTTCATGCAAAATGGGATCATCGACAACGACCACAATGGAGCCGCTCAGATCAATCTGTAATAGATCGACATTTACCTTGTGCGGACTCTAGTGCAATGCGGAGCCTCTGTCTCCATGTTAGAGATCCGGCATTACCACTTTTCCCTGTCGAGGATCGTCAAAAGAGATTTTTTGAGAGAAATTGCTGAGCTCTGACAAGAGAAATGGTATACCTCTTAGTTTGTACTCCAGGGTTCCTTCGGACATGTACTCATAGACAAGTGCCAAATATTCCCCATCCTTGCAATAACCGATCAAGGAGACAAGATTCTTGTGATGGATCTTTGTTAAGGTCTGAGCCTGAGAAACGAGGAAAAAAATGAAAACATCTCTCCAATCTGAGCAACAAAATTTCAGTAACAGACTAACAATATACATTTCTTGTGCACCATCTGAACCTGATAGAATTGTGTTACCTCTGTCAGGAACTCTCTGACACCTTGATTGGAAGATTCAGACCGCAGCTTAACTGCGACCTGGGTGCCATCCTCCAAGAAGCCATCGTAGACAGACCCGAACCCTCCTCGGCCAAGAACTCGCTGGAAGTTGCTCGTGATGGCCTCAAGCTCCTTGTAGGTGAACCGACGGTTCTCCAGCTGCGGCAGCCCATGTCCATTGCTGTTCTGTGAGCGCGGTCGCGCGTCGGTATCCTCATTTTGTGGCTTCACGCTGCTCTCTGCCAGGAGCGAAGCTAGTAGCATTAGACACTGTTACTTGCAAATGTGTCAGGTCGAGAGAATTCATGTGTGAATGCTGAAGTTTACCGTTCTTTCTTCTCAGTAACCAAAGCAATAGTATTAGTGCTGCAATCACCACAAATATCACTATTGGAACAGCAATATATACGGCACTGATCTTCTTTCTAGTGAGCTGGCAAGAATCACCATTGCTGCAAAGATTTGGGTTGTCTCCGTACCTGTCAAAACGAGGAAGAACTTGTTACTAGCCATCGTACACGAGAAAATTGGTTTTGGTAAAACCTTATGGGGCCCAAATAATGGAGGGTTAACCTCAGCTTCAGGGAACCCCATTTTGAATCCTTTTCAGAAGCCCGGATGGAATGGATCCATTAAGCTGATTGCCTGTCAAATCTCTGACAGAAACAAATGCAGTATTTGATTTCAGTGTGTCGCGATTGTTTTGACAATTTCATTGTGTTTACCACATACTAAAATCTACAGCATCAGCATGGGCTAGGGTTACTTACATAATGTTCAGAGACGACAGTTGTGAAAGGATGTCAGGAATTGAGCCTGTCAAGTTATTGTGCGACAAATCCCTGAAAAGTGAAAACGAAATGACAGGCATTGCCAAATGTACCTCTTTCATTCAGTAAAGGTCAATGCGAAAAAGGACTGGTAACTTCATACTTACAAGTACTCGATTGTTGTGAGTTTGGAGAAGTACAATGATATATCACCACTCAAGGCACTGGATGAAAGATTTCTGTAATACATCCAACGTTTCAGAATTCAGATTCCATGCATTCTTTTTTAAAAAACTATATGACTTGATATTCTCATGTAATCTGAACTTACACAGCTGTGATTCTAGGAGGACCAGAAGTGTCATAGCTGCAGCTCAACCCATCCCACGCAAGACTCTTCGGAACGCAGGGGTCACCCATCCAGTTCTTCTTTAGCTGATAGTTGTCCTTGATCGCCATAATTGCAGAAACTGTTGGATTTTTCATTTTTCAGAAACGAGACACAGAACAGAAACAGTAAGGCCATGCTCTGTCTGTCTATTCTCTACTCAATATACTCATCAGTCATCACTATAAACTGACATGCATGTTGAGCGACCATGTAGTTTACCATCCTGTGCGTACGTGCCAGCGTTGGCTGTAGATATGATTGAGAAAATCTCGGCGGCGCTGATGACCGGTGGCAGCGTCGAGTTCGCCGTGGCGTTTAATGTGACGTTGTACTGGTCGAAACCCAAGTGGGGCGCTCTGTTGTAGAAGGTATCGGTGAAGAGGTAGCGTGGTGTTACAGGGAGATGGTAAAAGGTCCTGTTGTTGATCCTGATCAAGAACTGGCGCGTTGCCTTCGCGTCTAGACTCTGCAACTCCACGACATGTAAGATGAAGATGTACCTGCGCATTTTTTGCACTTGTCAAAACACAAATATTCGAAATATACTCTTAACACAGTATTGATTGATGCACAAGCACAACAGGAGCTTAGGAATGGAGTAGAACAGAACGCACTCCTGCCGTGAACTGGAAGAGATCGGTTTAATTTCGTACATACCCTGGCGTGGGGTAGACGTGGTTCGGCACGGCGTCCCACGAGAACTCGATGCTCTTGGAGCCGTTGCGGGGCGTGGCGGCGGTCTGCATCACGACAGACGGCGCGGCCATGTCCGTCCCGCCCACCGGCTCCGTCGTCGAGATCTCCGACCAGTCCTCCGTGTCGACCCACGGGGTCCACGCGCGGTCGTACGGGTGGTCCGGGTACCTGACCACCAGCGTAGCATTGGTCGGCCCGAAGTTGCGCCGGCCGAGGAGGGCCAGCCCCTGCGTCGCGTTCACTTGCGGGTACAGCGCGCTCGCCAGCGGCCTCAGGTCCAGCCCGGAGATGAACGGCGTCCCGGCGCCCGTGTCCACCAGGCAGACCTGCACGGAGTCGTCGGGGACGACGGCGATGGCCTCGGCCAGCACCGCGGCGGAGGCGGCGGTGACGTTCACCGTCGTCCAGAAGTTGACGCCGAGGTGGACGTCGAAGACCGGCAGCTTGTTGAGCCCGTCGCAGTTGCCGTACATGAACACGGTGCGGAGGAGGTACTTGGACCCCGGCGTGAGGGAGCCGAGGGTGTAGCAGCTGCGCGGCGCGCCCGGGAAGCTGCGCACGTTGAGGTAGCGCCTGGAGAAGGACGGGTTGATGTACTCGGCCGAGACGTTGTGGTTGGCGCCGGCGTCGGTGAAGCCGGCGTCCGAGACGTAGGGCAGCTTGGTGGCGCCGTCCACGTAGCTGCTCTTCTCCGGGATGCCGCAGTCTATGCTTATGAACCCTGCGCCGCGCGCGCAATGCAAGCACACGGAGGCGGTTTTTCAGGGCATCGTACTTGCAAGGTGATCGAGTGAGCTCACCTGTTACTGAGAGCTAGAGTAGTGCATGATCGTGAGCTTACCTGTGCTGTCAGGCGCGCCCTGGCCATGAACGGGAAGTACGGCGGCGGCGGCGGCGACGAGGAGGAGCAGGGGCAACCACGACCAAGCCGCCATTGCCCTCCGCGTTGATAGTGCAACTTGCACTACTGTACGTACGCACATGCAACCACTCAGCATCCAGCGACTAGCTAGTAGCTAGGACTCGCACATAATATGCATTCAGGCATGCATTCAGCTAAGCTATGGTCATAGACGACAACGAACCAAAGACAGAGAAACTAAATTGCTGGACACCAACTTATTAATCACATGCGCCGGTCAAACGGTGTGATCAATCGGCATGCATATAGCAAATTAAGATAAGCAATCATGCAATCATGCAATGCAAGTTTAATTTGTTAGGTCAACCCCAAAGCCATTCGGTTGCACTTAAGATAAGCAAATTAACTAAAGTAATGCCTGATTTTTTTTAGAAAAACTGAAGTAAGAACTCGAATTAAGCTGGCCATTGTTGGATATAACCACTTGCGTGCGTAACTCGTTCTAACTCCCAAAACTCTGTAATGTTTGGTCCACTTTCCACTGCAGATAGGAATGTGAATCCTAGCACTTCGTTCCAATAAATGAAAGAAAGAAGGAAACAAGCTGTTCACATGGATTAGCTATGGAGTTGACTTGACCGCAGTTAGTCAACGGCCACGCTAATGGCACAGTACATGCCTCTGAGCTGAATTATTGTTAAATTTAGTTTTGTCCCAAATCAAACTTCTTACACTACCGGAAAACGGAAGTATGCCGTGAGCTCAGGTTTTTGCCATGAGCTTTTTGTCGAGCTCACGACACAATCTCATTTTGCCGATGGCCACGACGAAATCTCATGGCAAAATCAGGGCTCGCGGCAAAATAGCCATTTGTTGTGAGTTTGAAGGTCAGATCACGGCAAAATATTGATGAAGAAAAACATTATATCAAAATTGTACATCCCGAAAATATATACAACTTTTAGTAGTATTTCAAAAATTTCAATTTAAATATGTGTTTTCTTTTTTCGATTGAATATAAAAGGGGTATTTGTGAAGCAACTCATAGCTATATTTATCTTCAATACCCTAAACTTTATCTACTCTCCTCGTACAACATGTGTTACTATGTGTTAAAATTCGGTACATTTTTTGTACTTGTTTTCTATATTTAACTAATTAATTGCATTTCAAGTAAATTTTTAATTCAAGTAAAATTTGAATTGCAACTGATTCAAAAATAATAGAGGAAAATAAGTGGAAAATTATATTCATGTTATTTAGCCAAATTTGAGACCTTACCCATAAAATGAAAAGAAATTTCCAAAATCTTGTCCAGAAAACACGATCACAGACGCGCTGCTGAATGCTTTTAAAATTCTAAAAAACGAAAATAAAGTCTGAAAATTATGAAATTTGTCAATATCTCATTATCTCATGATATCATACAAGGAGGCTATGGTAAAAATTTGAGTGAGTTTCGCACATTTTGTCACGCACGATGCTTAGAAACTGAAACATCTCCGAAGAAGTTTCATAGAGTTATGAAGGAAGCGGATAGGTTTGTAGGCAAAGTGACGTTAAAATTGGAATTTGAATATAATTTTTTTTCTACTCTTCACATACAACATGTGGTACTTCATGTTAAAATTTGGTACATTTTGTATTTATTTATTATATTTAACTAATTAAGTAAACTTCAATCAATTTTCGAAAAAATAACTTTGCCAAGAGCCAGATTTGGGCTCACGGCAAAGCCAGCCCAAAAGTCGGCCCATCTATCCCATGTCCCCGGCCTCCCCCGTCGAACCCTAACCATATAAACCCCACCCCCACCTCCGGACACCACCCCTACCCCCACCGTTGCCTTCCTCTGTTCCCGCGGTTGCACTCCCCCAAGGCAGACAACCCGTTCCCTCCCCTACCTCCGGCCCCACCACCTCCTCCCTGCTCTCTCATCTGGCCTTCGGCAGTGGCTGCGGCGGCGCATCGAGGGGGAAGCTCGAGCTCCCTCATACAACGGCAACGACGCATCGACCTCGAGCTCCCTACCCAGCGCGACCTCCTCACATACCTGACGGTAGTAGGTACGGTCCTAGTAAGCTCATCTCTCTCTCTCTCTCTCTCTCTGATCTGACGATGGAGCAACGACAGCGGCGGGCCACGATGGTGGCGGTGGTAGCCTGGAGAGGCCCGGTGGTGGAGGTGGCGGCCTAGAGGTGGTGGTGGCGGCTATCACACCCTGAAATTTCTAATTTCAGGATGTGAATAGAGAGAATAATTAAAAAACAATTTTCTCATAATTTTAAAAATTTTCCAACATTTATTTTCTTTACAGGAAATATAGTATAGGATAAAGCCATTGATTATTTTTAAATAAATTGATTCAATGTGTGTTGCATTCATACCCGTGCATTTGGTGTTTATGAGTGCAAAAGGTCTTATAATGCGCTTAGGTGCTGACCAAACCCTTCCGAGAGTTTTCCGGATTTTTCTGGAATTTATTCTCACTTTTCCTTGAGCTTATTCTATTTATTAGAAGGCTCTAAAATCTTTTTCATGATCTCCAAATATTTTATTTGGATTGTTCGTATCCCAATCTATCTCTGGGAATTTTCCTGGAATTTTTGGAATTTTCTGGGTATTTTTCGTGGCTCTAAACATTTTCTGGGCTTTTCTTGAATTTGTTTTGCACTGGAAAATAATTTCGGAAAAAAATAAAAATCCTATCCTATCCTACTGGGCCGAGCCCGTAGGCCCGACCCATATTCCCCGGCCCAGCCGCCCAGCCGCTCCGGCCCATCTGAAGCCCAGCCTTGCCTGTGTCCATGGCGGACACGGCATGGCCGCCGCCGCCCGCGACCCTATATAGCGCGAAACCCCGGGCTCCCGCGTGCCCTAGACGCCGCCGTCGCCCTGCCTCGCTTCGCGCCGCTGCCATCCAGCCGAGCCGCCGGTCGTTGCTTCTCCGATTCGCGAGCGATGCCGTCGAGCTCGCCGTAATGGGGGGCCGTTGGATGGGGCTGAGATCACCAGGAGGTGCACGACGACGAGCCACGCCCAGGAAGCTTCTCCTCGTCACCGGACACCCCCAGAGCACCCTGCCGCTTGGAGTCGAGCTGCCGGCCGTGCCCCTTCGCCGCCGGCTGATTCCGGCCGCCTCTCCTCGTCCCTGCCGCCGGTGAGCAAATCCCCATGACCCCCTTCCTCTCCTCTCTCCGTTTAACCGCCCGGCCGAGCTCCTCGCTGTGCTAATCGCCGGAGCCGCCGACGCCCTGTCCTCTCTGTCCGCCCCGGTCCAGAGGAGGAAGAAGACTCTTTGTTTTGCATCTAGGCCCCTGGTGAAGCTTGTAATTATTAGATTAGCTTTTGTCCCTTGCATCCTTTTCAAGTAAAACCCTAGATCTATTAGATGCTTACAATCAGATCCAACCCGAGCTCTTTTGTAGATCTAACCCTGAAGTTTATTCTTTTCGCGAGCACTATTCACGGTGTCTTGTAAATCTTTCTTGTTAACCCCTGAAACCTGCAGTTATCATATCCATGTCCTTTAATCTTGTTTATCTCATAGAATCTATGTTTTAGATCCGTTTTAATCCGTTCCAGTTGCGTTAGATTCATAATAATATAAAGCACTCGTTAGTGGTGAGTTTCCATCATGTTTGTTTTCTAGAAATTAATTTGATATTAATTTTGATTAATGCTTTGTTAATCATGTCTTTTCTAAATAAAATATATAGTGCTACACAACGTTTTTTATAATCAATATTAATTTGAGTAATGTTTATTTCACATGTTTTTCTGAATAAAAGTTAATTAGATTTTTATCTTGGTTTTCGTAAACCAAATGTTAATTTATTTAATAGTTAATTAATCTTTTCTAATTAAAAGTTGATTAGGCTTTTACTCCGGCATTATAAATAAATGTTAATTCGATTAATACCAATGTAACAATGTTTTTAATAATAACATGATCCACACGAATCATAAAGTTACGTTTAGGTGATTCATATAGTTTACTTTTTTTAAGCTAAATGTTTAATTGGTATAATTTATACATGAATATTTATAAATAAAAGTTAACTAGTTCTTTCTACGGTTTTGCAAATAAAGTTTAATTTGCATTAATGTCAACATAGGGTATTTTATTTCTGAAATTTCCTTTACATATTTTTGTTAATTGAAATAAAACTAGCTGATAGTCTTGTTCTCGCATACATGCAAATAGTTCGATAGACGTTCTCTATCAGCTCTACCTCAGTATCTCTTTTGATCAAGTCTACCTGAAGCTCTAAATCTTTCTAGTGTTAGCTCAAGCTCAAACCTTGTGCATCTAATCAGACTTTTCCTTTTCTCAGCACGGTTTGTGTGCTTTAGTAATCCATAGAATCGAACCTATCCTTTAGTGTGTTCTTTTTAAAGTTTTTCCTAATTGGTGTATTGTTCTTAGTTTGCTTGTTTGTTTGCTTTGTATATGCTTGTGCTCGATGATTGATGCGCATAGAGTGAACGTTGTTCGAGAAGCTTTGAAGAGCAAGAGGTTGAAGAATTCTGAGCAACATCATTACTCTGTGGTTCAAGGCAAGTGTGTCCTTGTTCTTTTGTCCTAATAACTTTATTAATCACTCTTGCATATGCCTGCATTTAATATTGATGGGTCCTATTAAGGTTTATCCTAGTCTTTATGATCATTCCTTGTCAACCTGGGTTTATCTTTATGTTGGGTAGCTATGCTTAGTTGCTCTACTTGGGTTATGGTGGTTTTAATGAACATTAATGATGAACTTGCTTTACTTCTATGTTATATATCTCTGTTTAATTACAAGACCATATGCTTAATCGGAACATGGAGAACCACCCAGAAAAACAGTACAACCACAAGACATATGGCTCTGTCTTGGCTAACTAATTAGAGGACTCTAGTGTTGGACTGGTGATTAGGGGGGCAGGACTCACGGAACCTCGTGCACTGGAACACACTAGGGAAGTCTTTGTAAAGGCCTCGTAGCGTCCCTATGCAGCCACACCTCGGTAGTGTGGTATGGTTCCTGATCAGCATCGCGTGGTTGGGTTTAAAGTTCTTCGGAGCTTTTACGCGACTTGTGGTGAAAGTGTACAACCTCTGCAGAGTGTAAAACTAATCGATTAGCGGTGCTCACGGTCAAGAGCGGCCTGGACCCTCACATGATTAATTGAACTTGAAGATGGACTTAAATCGTGCTCTCTGGTTATGTTAGCCATATGCTTATGGCGTATCTTACCTTTATGCTTAATATGGGTTGGTATATACTTGTATCTTAGTAATCAGGTGCTAATAAAATTTGACCAACTAAAAGTTCTTAATGCAGTCAACCTGTCAGCCTTTTCTTGTTCAAGCCTTTGCATTCATACTTTCCCCATACTTGCTGAGTACAACATGTGCTCACCCTTGCTATAAACAATGTTGCTCAGAAAGAGGAAGCTACTTTGGAGTTTGCTGAAGATGTTGCTGAGTTCTAGGCGTACGCAACCCCCAGTCGATTGCCTGTGATGTTTGGAGCCTTCGTTTCCAGGATGTAGCGTAATACTCTGATAATCTCCCTTTTTCTTACGTGATACTGTTTCTGTATTCACTTATATGTCACTATATGCATGAAACTTGATCCTGACATATATATAGGATTGCACTTGGTTTTCTTTGGAAAAATAGGTGTGACAGTGGCGGTGCTGGCGGTCTGGTGGTGGCGGCGTGGGCCGCTACGAGGACAGGGACAAGGACGTGGCGGTGGTGTGGGGCCGCGACGGACGGTCAGTGGGGCCGCGGTGCCCAGCCTTGGAATTTGTTTAATTCTTTTTCAAAATTGTTTGTCCAGCCCGAGGTGAGGCTCACGACAAAGGACCTGTTTGCCGTGAGTGCTTTCCCGAGAGCTTTTAGCCCCTTACCATGAGTATCAGGCTCACAACATATTCGCGATTTCCTGTAGTGTTAGTTTCAAACAATTTTATAGAAAATACAATAATATCAAACTGGGTTCATTAAATACATCACAAAATATACTTTGATATGACATTTGTTTGGTACTATATATAGATATCATTATATATATTTTCTGTAAATCCGATTAAAATTAGAAAATTATGAGTACTTTTCTGAACTTCTGGCGTTGTGTGATTCCACTATGTTTTTTGCACTTGACTGGGTGGACAGTTGACTAGAAGATAACATCAATTTGCCCGGTCAGACTTTTCCTATGGAATTGCCATGGCAAGAGAAGTTCTTTCTTTTTAATTTATTATATATTTTTTGAAAGAAAAAGGTAGGAAGTTGTGGGCTGTTGTGTGATATTTCCTTTTAGGTCGTCGTAGTTGCCCCTAGTCATCTTTGGGTCGTTGTGAGCGAAAAACCAATTCTACGAGCATGCGCGCAAGGCGCTCGATCCGACCAGCTCTACCTCCGGTTCGACGTTTTTCTAGAGAGCCTACTGCCTTCTCCCACGTGGTCCAACAAACCAACAATCATTATATCTTTCTTTTCCTTTTTCAAATACCTAGGCCCACAAAAGCGTAATTCACTCAGAGTTGCTGCGCTTGCTCACTTGCTCTCGCGCGCAACGCGGCAGCCGGTGGGCCTCCACGTGCGGTCAGCCCATGTGTTGGTCTGATCGTTTTCTTTTTTTTTCTTTTTCATTTTTATACCAAGTAAATATTATATATAGATGTATAAGTTGATCGTATAAATTATTTTCTGGAAAAAGTTATGCTCATAAATTGTTCAGTGGAAAAAGTTATGTGCATAACTCGTTGTAAGAAAAAAAAAATTATGCCCATAACTTGTTGTTAGGAAAAAAGTTATACGCATAACTTGTCGTTAGGAAAAACTTATGAGCATAACATTCCATTAGGAAAAAATTATGCGCATAACTCATCATTAGAGAAGAAAGTTATGCATATAAATCGTCGTTATGAAAAAATTATGTGCATAACTTGTCACTGGAAAAAGTTATATATCAAACTTATGTATATAAGCTTATGCTATACGTAACTTATGAACACAACTTTATTATATAAATTGTATTCATATAAGTATCATATATATAATATGTTCATAAGCTTAAGCTATATTAATTATACATATAATTTATGTTTATATGTTTTTAAGGATATATTTCATGCATATAAGTTCTGCACATAAATATTGTTTTTATCAATGATTAAACAAAAAGGAAAATATATATTTCATGCGCTTAAAGAAAATTCCATTAAAACATGTATAAAGAAAATGGGCTTAACTCGTACAGAGCTGACGTGCTAAAAAGAAAATGTACGCACGCCGCGAAATGAGAAAGAGAAACAAGCAGTTGGGCACATGCTTACGAGAGCCGCGCAGAAGTAGGCAAGCGGCATAAAAAACGAAAGTGCTAGTATTCCATTCGTGGGGGGACAGGGTGTATGGCAGTCGGCATACTTGTCTCAAAATCGATCGCTTCAAACCGTGCTAGCGCGCGCTAATTAGACACACCCCGTTGTGAGCTTGTGATGCAGTCGCTGGCCTGCAAATGCTCCTCATCGTCATCGTCCTGGATTGCTCATTGTGATTCCATCGATTTTCTCTCATCCAAGCCTTGGTGCTATGCTGCGTGGATTTGATTTTGGGAGCCTTAGTGAAAGCTTTGCCCGACATTAGTGGGCCGACAACGGTTGTGTTCCTTAAAGTAGCTCACCTTGTTAAGAGTGTTGTTGTGCGGCACAAATGACATTTAGTTTTGCTAGGTGAAGACTTGATCTGCTCGTTGGCGTTGGCGGTGTTTCTGTTTGGAGGCACCGTCTTGCATGACCTCCTCGCTATACCGTTGTTTAGTGTGATGGTGATGATGTGGTTTTCTTCTATAGTTGTGTTTCTATTGATGGTTGCAAGTGTTAGCCCTTGTAAATCTGCGCTTTGGGATATCTTTTGAAGTTGCATCATTGCAACTCTCTTCTTCTTAACGAAAATCGTACATAGTGTAAGAAATTAGCCTTCATCGGCGACGAGCCGCCAGCTAATCTCCACGCAGCGGAACGACGATTGGATCTACCGAGACGAACTTGCACGATCACAGACGAACTGCTACACGCTCCGCTCCATCGTCGCGGGGCTCAAGTACCTCCTCCGCGCCACCTTCAAGTACGGCAACTACGACCAGCTCGGCCGGCTGCCCGTCTTCGACCTCTACATCGGCGTCAACTTCTGGACCATGGTGAACATCACGAACGCCGACAGCCCTGTGATCCTCGAGGCCATTGTCCTCGTGCCGGACGCTTTCGTGCAGGTCTGCCTGGTGAACACCGGCTCAGGGACGCCGTTCATCTCCGGGCTGGACCTGAGGCCGCTCAAGACCTCGCTCTACCCGCAGGTGAACGCGACGCAGGGCCTCGTCCTCTACGACTTCTACAGGTTGAACTTCGGCCCGACCAATACCACGGCACTCATCAGGTGGAGACCAAACTAGCTCAATGAGAAATCCCTCGGGATGATCGATCTATCGACCGCCATCGAAAATAAACTTTCAATCGACCAGGTACCCTGATGATCCACACGACCGTATTTGGGCACCTTGGGTCGACACCGCCATCTGGAACTCCGTGTCGACGACGCTGAGGGTGGTGGACCTAGGAGCGGACGACATTTTCGAGGTGCCGACCAAGGTGATGCAGACGGCGATCACGCCGCGGAACGTGTCCCGGAACATCGAGTTCTCCTGGGACCCGGTGCCGCAGCCCAAGGACCCGACGCCGGGGTACATCGGCATCCTGTACTTCTCCGAGCTGCAGCGCCTGCCCGCCAACGCCGGGCGCCAGTTCTACGTCAACCTCAATGGCAAGCCATGGTACCCGAAGGCCTACAAGCCAATGTACCTCATCTCCGATGCCATCTACAACAGCAACCCCTATAGGGGGCTCGCGCACTACAACATCTCCATCAACGCCACCGCCAACTCGACGCTGCCGCCGATCATCAACGCCGTCGAGGTGTTCTCCGTCATCTCCACCACCAACGTTGGGACGGACTCCCAAGACGGTAAGTGCTTTTTTTTTTTGGTCAAAAGAAAGGATAGTACGAGCATGAAGATAGACACACACTGCTCGACGCTCGTACATGAGCTGAACACTACTAACATGGCTGCAATCAACAGTATCTGCCATGACGGAGATCAGGGCCAAGTATGGGGTGAAGAAGAACTGGATGGGTGACCCGTGCGTACCCAAGACTCTCGCGTGGGAAGGGTTGACATGCAGCTATGCCATTTCCAGTCCTCCAAGGATCACCAGCGTGTAAGTAGCTTAAATTTGTGTACAACATGAATTGATTTAAAATATGTTAATGAAAAAGATGCGAGAGCTCTCACCCCCGAGACCCCACCCGAGCTCTCACCCCCGAGACCCCAACCCCACCCCCCCCAGCCCCTGACCGCCGACGAGCCCCACGCCGCCGGCTCCGCGTTGCAGGCCACTCCGGCCCCGTAGCCCCCTCCTCCCCCTCTACCCTCCCCACTTCGGTGGTTACCCCGGCTCCCGCCTCCAGGCTCAACCCCCTCGCCCCGCCGTTCGTCATGCCGGGCGGAAGCTCCTCCAGGCCCTCAGGTAAGGAGACCCCGGACTGGCTCCACTACAGCACCGCTTCGTCCTCCGCCGCCTCTTCCTCCTCGACGACGGTCGGCCCGTCCACCCTGCCACCTTCCCCCCACCCACCTACGTCCACCTCCCCGGCCTCCTATAGGGATGCGGTGCAGGGAAAGGCGCCGATGGTGGAGACCTCGCGCCGCCGGTCGCCGCCTCCCCCGCTCCGCGCTACGGCTGGCCGACCTTCTAGCTTCATGGCGGATGCTCGGCGTGCTTCGACTGCTCTGCATCTTCCTCCTCCGCCGAGGGTGCTGGCCCCGCCGGCACGCCGGGGGCCCCAGCTGGACGCCGAGGGTTTCCAGAAGGTGGTGTCACGTCGCTGGAGAAGGACGGCTAACCCGTCGCCGGGCGCTCGGCGGGGAGCACGGCCGGTGCCGTCGGACCTCGTGGGGTTGTGCTTCAACTGCTTCGGCTCTGATCATGTGGCGGCGGCCTGTCGCAACCCCCCGCACTGTCTGCGGTGCAGGCAGGAGGGACACCGGGCTCGCTCGTGCAAGAGGCCCAGGTCGCCTTCGGAGTTGTCCGGCGGCCGCATGGCCAAGGCGCCGGCCACGACGGGTCTGCGTCCAGGACCGTCGGCGGCGGTGATGCAGCTCCCGCCGCCACCGCCTGCCATCATCCTTGCGCGTCGGGAATAGATGGTTCGGGCCCTTCCCTCGCCACAGAGCCCGGCGGACAGCTACACTCCACCGGCCTCTCTCGCCGGCTCCACCCCGCGTCTGGGGGATGGTGGCGGCGACCCCTCGCCTCCACGCTCCCCCTCCTCCCCCCGTCGCCCACTTCGCTCCCCCCCCCCCGCGGCGGGGCCGGACAAGGACCCTTCGCCGGACGTCCATGGGGCGCGACACCGTCGGCCCAAGGTGGAGATCTGTGTGATTCCGAGGTCGGCGTCCATCGATGCGCGTGAGGCGGCGCTTGGCTCCGCCTTGGTTACGATGGTCGCTGGGACACGGCCGGCCCTCTCGGCGGCGCAGGTCGCTGACTACATGTCCATGTACTATCAGATGGGGGTGGACGACGTTGAGGTGCGGCTCTTCCCACCGGATGATTTCCTGCTCGTCTTCAGGCGCCGCATTGACACAGATAGGGTTCTCCATGGCGCGCCGTCGGCAGGCGCCCCCTTCCGCCTCTCCTTTCTCCGATGGCGGCCGGAGGCCAGAGCGTCAGCGGCCCTCATACTCTTCAAGGTCCTCTTGGACCTCAAGGGCATTCCGGGTCACTTGTGGGAGGTCGACATTGCGCAGAAGATCATCAAGTCATCGTCGCTTATCATCCAGGCAGCGCCGGCATCGCTGTCCATGCGCGACATGAAGGTCTTCTCGGTCGTCGCTTGGTGCATCGACCCCGATCTCCTGCCGGAGCAGGTCATCCTGGTGGTGCCGGACAAGGAGGCGCCGTACGTTGAGGACGGGCTCTACCTGCGGCCTGAGGAGCTCATCCACTCCTCCCGCGGGACGTTGCGCTACAGGGTCAAGGTGGTGATTCGGGAGGTGCAGGACTGGCACCCAGTCAGCTCCTCCGACGACGAGGATGGTGGCTGGCCGGAGCGCCCGGATGATCATAGTGATGACGACTCTGGAGGTCCTGATTACCCGGGCCTGGGAGGAGGAGGGGGCACCGGTTACGGCCGTCCGATGCCTCGCCGCCATCGTTTCCCGGACGGGCAGGACCCGAGGGATTCTTGGCCTACCGCCCGCGGTGGGGACTCGGCTGTGGGCTGGTGGGGCCATACCCAGAGTGCTCGTGTGGGCGCAGTGGCGGCGGCGGCGCGTCGGGGCCGCCCCGGCCACCCGGCGGCCATGGTTGCTGGTCGGAGTACGGTCACAGGTTCAAACAGACGGCGACAATCCCGTCAAAAAGGTGCCTCACAAAGCTGAGCCTAAAGCTGTTTGGCGTCAAAAGAAGAAGGGGGTCCGGCCCACTTTGCTGGGCATGGCGATAGCTGGGCCTATTCAGATGACGGAGACGGAGGCTGCTTTGGCAACAGGGTCGCAGGCCGTGGAGAAGCAGCTCGTGATCCCCTGCGGAGCTGCCACCGCGTCGGTGCAGGATGGGGTGGGCTCGGCCTTCGAGGCTGATCTCATCCGCGACCCACCCGATGGGCGATTTGACCGGGGCCTCGCTTGGGATCTGATGCGGGATGAGGCTTCCCGCTGCGCGGGGACAACGGTCGAGTGTACGGCCGGTACTGGGTTATTGGAGGCGCCAGGACCGGTGGATGTGGGCCCGGAGCATGTGATTGGGGTGTCACGGGTTGTGGACCGGACCCGGGCTGCGCTGCTGGCACGGCCCAGCTTGGGGCCATGTTTGGAGTCGGTGACCTTTGATGAGGCGCTGGCTCTTGGGCCGCTCGCTACATGTGATGAATTGGGCACTGACGGCCCAGTTCAGGCACAGACACGGTCGCTTCTTGATGGCCCGTCCGGAGCTGGCGCGACGATGAGGAGTCCACTGCCGTCTCGGGAGCCTGTGTCGTCGCCGCGGCAGCCACCACCGCTGGCAGTGGATCCCGCGCCAATTTCGTCGCCATCGCAGCAGGTGGGGCTCTCCAATGTGACGACGAGTCGGGGCGCGCCTTCCACTTCCCCCCACGGGTCCGCTGTCAGAGAGTTTGAGGAACTCTACAAGCGACCACTGCCGGCGCCGGTGCTCCTCTTCTCACCGCCGTGACGGGTGCCGAAGGTGCCGACTCTCCCGAGGCGTAGTGAGCGGCTCGCTAGTAAGACTAGAGGACGCTCCTCCAACCCATTCGTTGCCGCCCAGAATGTGCTCATGCGCAAATGGGGTGTTCTCAAGGACTCGGCGGAGCCGGACGCGGAGGCAGTGCGGCAGTACACCGCCCTTTGCACAGGGGGGCTGTCCGACAGCAATGCTGCAGCAATCGATGAGCTTTTCCCGGACTTCGCCCCGACGGAGGAGGTGGATGTGGAGGGGATCCAGGAGTGGGCTTGAGCTGGGGTTGATCTTGGTCGCCAGTTGTGTCCAATGTTATCTGAAAATGTGTTGGTGTGGAATGTGCGGGGCCTGAATAGCACTGGCCACCGCGACGTTCTCCTTGACCTGGTCGCTTCTGATCGTGTCTCGCTGGTCTGTATCCAGGAGACCAAGATGGATGTAATTGCTCAATCTGATATTCAATCTATGCTAGGGGCTGGTTTCGACTACGTCTTCTTGCCTGCTGTTGGGTCGCGTGGTGGGGTGCTAATCGCATGGCGTAGTGACACATGGTCGGCTTCCGGCTTCTCTTTGTGTACGTACTCGATTACAATGCGTATTCAGGAGCTTAGCTCCTCTGCGTCATGGTTCCTCACGGTGTATGGGCCAACGCGTGGGCCGGACAAGGAGATGTTCCTCCAGGAGCTCAGAGATATCCATGCAGGCATCGGAGGCCCCTGGATGGTGAATGGCGACTTCAACATGATCTACAGGGCAGAGGATAAAAGCAATTCTAGGATCCACCGCCGTGAGATGGGTCGTTTCCGTCGCCTGCTGAGTGACCTGGAGTTGAAAGAGCTCCAACTTCCTGGTCGGCTCTACACTTGGAGCAATGAGAGATCCTACCCAACGCTGGAGCACATACACCGGGTTTTTGTCTGTGCTGATTGGGAAGATCTCTACCCCAATTCGTATCTACAGTCGCTCTACACGGGTTGCTCCGATCATGCCCCCTTACTGCTGCAGTCGAACGCCATGCTTCAAGCCAAGAAAAGATTTCACTTCGAGGCTATTTCGGTCCGCTACCCACGATTCCTAGAAGTGGTAAAGGAGGCGTCGCATTGTCCTTTGCTCGACGCGGACCCGTTCCATCGCTTGGATTGGATGTTCAGGAACACCGCTAAGGCTTTGCAGCGCTGGAGCGGGCGTTTTGTTGGTAGTGTTCGGCTACAGATAGCAATCGCCAAAGAGGTCGTCCACCGCCTCGAGATGGCCCAAGATCAGCGTCAACTATCCGTGGCGGAACAGGCACTCAGGAGGAAACTCAAGCTGAAGGTGTTGGCCCTCGCCTCGCTGCAGCGCACCATTGCCCGCCAACGCTCTCGCATCCTTCATCTGGCGGTCGGAGACGCAAACACAAGGTTTTTTCGCTCCCATGCTTCTTATCGACGTAACAAATGATTCATCCCTTCTCTTTCGGATGGGACCGTGATGGTGCACGGGGAAGAAGAAAAGGCCGGCTTGGCGTATGATTTCTACAATTCGCTCATCGGTTCGGTCGCGCCGCGCTCGCATGGGCTGTAGTTCGATTTTCTTGGGTTGCCGACAGTGGACCTTCGGGGACTGGATGATCCTTTCACCGAAGAGGAGATTGAAAACGTGGTCAAGGGACTCCCGGTGGATAAGGCGCCCGGGCCGGACGGATTTACTGGATTGTTCCTCAAGAGGGCTTGGCACATCATCAAGGGGGATGTGATGCGTGCCTTCAATGCTTTCTCTGCCATGGATACCAGGAGCTTTCATCTTATCAATGGTGCACTAATGATCCTCCTTCCCAAGTCTCACGATGCTGCATCGATCACGGACTACCAACCGATCAGTTTGATCCACTGTCTAGGCAAGCTGTTCTCCAAGGCATTGGCTTGCAGGCTTGCCCCCAAGATGGATTTGCTTGTTAAGCCTAACCAATCTGCATTCATCAAGAACAGAAATATTCAGGACAACTTCAAGATGGTCAGGGGTGCTGCCAAGCTGCTTCACGTGCGGAAGAAAGCCTCGGTACTCCTCAAAATCGACATCACCAAAGCATTTGACTCGGTGTCGTGGCCGTTCCTCTTGGAGCTTCTCCAGTTCATGGGTTTCTCGCGGCGGTGGACAAACTGGGTAGCTGTGTTGCTCTCCACGGCTAGCAGCAGGATCTCCCTAAATGGTCAGCATGGTCGACGCATCTGCCACGCCCACGGCTTGAGGCAAGGAGACCCACTATCGCCGCTGTTGTTTGTCATCGCTATGGAAGCCCTAAACGCCATGTTTTCCAGAGCAGAGGACAGGAATTTGCTGCGGCCTCTGAACCTGAGGGTGGTTCCGTACCGGATCTACCTGTATGCCGATGACGTGGTGGCATTCCTGCAACCAACGACTAGTGAACTCTCCGTCGCCAAGTCAATCCTCGCCTGCTTCGAGGGCGCCACCGGCCTGGCCACGAACCTCAGTAAGTGCTCCATGACACCGATCAGATGCACTGAGGATCAGATCCAGGAAGCCACTCGTTGTTTTCCCTGCAAGATCACTAACTTCCCGTGCAAATACCTCGGGATGCCCCTTTCGATCTACAAGCTCAGCAAGGTGGATGAGCAGCCCATAGTGGACAAGGTCGCTGACCGGTTGCCGCCATGGATGGCCCGGTGGCTCACTCGTGCGGGGCGTTTGGTGCTCACTAAGGTCACATTAACCTCTTTGGTCATTTACCCGGCGATCGCCCTTCAGCTGTCCCCTTGGGCTATCAGCGCAATCGACAAGTTACGCAGAGCTTTTCTGTGGAAAGGAACGGCAATGGTGTCGGGGGGCATTGCCTGGTCGCGTGGTCAACAGTGTGTCGGCCGGTGGCGTTCGGGGGCCTGGGGATCATTGATCTACATTCTATGGGCCTTGCGCTTCAGATGAGATGGCTGTGGCTTAACAGGGTCGAGCCGGACAGGCCAGGCGCGTGACTGCCTGTGTCCACCAGCAAAGCATTGCTGGCCATGTTCAATGCTTCAGTCGCCGTGGAGGTAAACGATGGCCGCTCAGTTCTATTCTGGCGAGACAGATGGCTTGACGGCCAATCCTTGGAGCAGATCGCTCCCAACCTACTGGCAACCGTGCCGGCGTGTGCCCAGAATTCAAGAACGGTGCGGGATGCCCTTGAGGGCAGAAGATGGGTAAGGGATATCAAGGCAGGGTTAACTGCTCAGGTCATCCTCGAATACCTGCAGGTTTGGGACCTGATGGAAGGACGCGTTCTCGATGACCGGCCGGACTTCTTTCGCTGGAAGTGGTCTAGCTCGGGCCAATACTCCGCGTCTTCTGCATATAGAGCCTTCTTCCTCGGGCTGACGGAGCAATTGGGCGCTAAGCAACTATGGAAAATCAAGGTGCCGAATAAGTGCCGGTTCTTCCTCTGGCTACTGCTCCATGGGCGCTGCTGGACGTCAGATCGGCTTCAGCGGCATGGTTTGCCCAATTATGGTAACTGCGCCCTTTGCTCTCAAGAGGTGGAGACCCTTGATCACCTGCTACTACACTGTGTGTATAGCAGAGAAGTTTGGTTCAGAATCTTTAGGAGTTTAGGGTGGCAAACTCTTCTGCCGGATATCAATGACAGGGTAGTCGAGTGGTGGCTGCAAGGGAGGAAGCGTGTGGCGAAGCCGTCCAGAGCCAGGTTCGATTCGATCTTCGCTCTGTTGGTGTGGAAGCTCGGGAACGAAAGGAATGAGCAAATTTTCAGGGCAGTGAGCAAACTCCCGCATCAGTTAGCAGAGAGAGTGCGTGAGGAGCTGCAATAGTGGTGTTCGGCGGGGCTGGTCGCGCAATTGCATAACGAGTAGTAGTTTAGTTCTTCTCTCCAGAGGGCAGGGCCGTAGTTCTTCTCTTTCTTTGTTTAGGGAGCCCTCTGTGAGTCTGTTGGTAGCTCGTTTCGGTTCAGCGCTTGTAATCCGTTGTAAGACTGTCGGTCGCTTTCTCTTCTTCTTAATGCAATACGCGCGTTGCGCGTTCTCGAAAAAAAAAAGATGCGAGAGAAGAGTGTTTTTTTAACGGCCGTTTGAGAGGTATCAAAATCAACGGCCAGGTAACATGGTGCCTCGCTCTCTGTATCTCTCTTCTCAGACAATATCTCTCTTCACAGACAATAAAATAGGTCAGAGAATAAGAATGAAGTCCATTTGCCCTTAAAAAAATCATTCTAGTTTTGTCACAAGTCAAACTTTCTTAAGCTCAATCAAATGTATATAAACAGTACAAACATCTATGAATATTAAATAAGTATAATTAGATTCATCGTGAAATATATTTTTCACAATATACCTACTTGTTGACATAGTATCATAAATATTTTATTTTAACATTCTACATTGTTGTCAAAAACTAAGCTAGTGGGAAATCATATTTTGCAGAAACATGTCCTTCATCGGTCTAAACGGTGATATATCTTCTTCTTTCGCAAATCTCAAGGCCGTCGAATACATGTAATTGTGGAGCTCTTGATCTAACTTGATCTCATAATAGATATCCGAAAATAATAACTTGACATATCTTGTTCCATGTGTTGCAGGGATCTGTCACACAACAACTTGACAGGCTCAGTTCCTGACTCCCTTTCACAATTATCTTCACTGACATATCTGTAAGTCTGAAACTTGCCAAATATTGACTTTTCCTAAGCATCACGTTAACTCAAATCAGTAGCATTTGGTTCCTATCAGAGATTTGACAGACAACAAGCTCAATGGATCGATTCCGTTGGGACTTCTCAAAAGAATTCAAGACGGCTCCCTAAATCTAAGGTCGTCCACACCCTGATCCTCTTTCGGTTCTAGCAAAACATGATACTGCATTACTACTTGACGACAGTTTGATTAAATTGGTATCATTTTCAACAATCTCATAGATATGGCGATAATCCAAACCTCTGCACCAACGGCAACTCATGTCAGATGACAAAAACGAAGAGCAAGCTTGCCATCTACATTGCTGTTCCTGTAGTTCTGGTTGTGGTGACAGTATCAGTGCTAGTGCTGGTCCTCTGCTTCTGTAGGCGAAAAAAGCAAGGTGACACGTCAACTCTACCTGTACTACGTACTGACTGATGTACCTATCTTCCCATGATCCCATATCCTTAACACGAACCTGATGCTGTATGTGATTTTCAGGACCCACAAGCAACTCTGTGAAGCCTCAGAATGAGACGCCGATGAGCCATGCGCCAGCAGGTGGCGGCTCACACCCGCAGAGCATGTTGCAGCTTGAGAACCGCCGGTTCACGTACAAGGAGCTGGAGACGATCACCACCAACTTCCAGCGCGTGCTCGGCCGGGGAGGCTTCGGCTACGTCTACGACGGCTTCTTGGAGGATGGCACGCAGGTGGCTGTGAAGCTGCGGTCAGATTCTTCCAACCAGGGCGTCAAGGAGTTCCTCGCTGAGGTAGGACGATGTATTTCTTCAGAACGTACCAATCCATGTTCCCAGATAGAGATTTGCAGCAAGAAAATTTAATTTGCGTGAAATTTGACTGCTAGTCGTGATCGCCTTTTCAGGCCCAGACCTTGACAAAGATTCATCACAAAAATCTGGTGTCGATGATCGGTTACTGCAAGGACGGGGACTACATGGCACTCGTCTACGAGTACATGTCGGAAGGAACCCTGCAAGAGCACATTTCAGGTACGTGAGGTTGTTTAGAATGGGTAGTACGCTGTACGCTACAAGCCTACAACACACTTCAAAGTTCAAACAGCCAAATTGCTGAACCACTTGCAGGGAATGGCCGCAACACAGGATTTTTAAGCTGGAGGCAGAGGCTCAAGATTGCACTAGAGTCGGCCCAAGGTACCCGGTTGCGTATTCCGTTCACAGACAGTAGTTCTCCTTGTACTAGAATGAATGAATGATGAACACTGATCTCCATGCAGGGCTGGAGTATCTACACAAGGGGTGCAACCCGCCTCTAATTCACAGGGATGTGAAGGCGGCCAACATCCTACTGAATGCAAAATTGGAGGCCAAGATCGCTGATTTTGGCTTGACCAAGGCTTATCGTGACGACTCTACCAACACACTCGTTGGTACACTCGGATACATGGATCCAGAGTATGCCAACTCCACTCCTCGTCACCAAAAACTCTTCACTCAACACAACACCCACTCCCAGTTTTCATCACTGACAACTCGTGCAACTCAATTATATATGCAGGTACCATACAACGATGCAGCCGACGACCAAGAGCGACGTGTACAGCTTCGGTGTCGTGCTGCTGGAGCTGGTCACGGGGAGGCCGGCCATCCTGCGGGACCCCGAGCCGACAACGATCATCCAATGGGCTCGGCAGCGCCTCGCGCGGGGCAACATCGAAGGCGTCGCGGACCCACGCATGCGCGGCGACCACGACGTCAACAGCGTGTGGAAGGCCGCAGACATCGCTCTCAAGTGCACCGCGCAGACCTCGGCGCAGCGGCCCACCATGACCGACGTCGTGGCGCAGCTGCAGGAGTGCCTCGAGCTCGAGGAGGCTCGCGCCGGCGGTGGTGGTGGCGACGCGAACGGCGGGTACCGCACCGGCAGCAGCAGAAGCCACACGTACTCGGGTTACAACGCACACGCCGCTGATGGCCAGTTCACCGACGACGTGAGCCAGACCAGCACTGGGTTTGAGGTGGAGCACAATTTCGGGAGGGTGCCAACAATGCCGACGGGTCCTGCTGCACGTTGAAGAGTGAAGACTTTGTTGCCGGTCTGGTCCGAGTGTCGCTGTCGTCTTTGTTTTGTTTTGTTTTTCTTTTTGCTTCGTGAAATCTTCACGACGTTCTCAGTGAAGACGTTAATTAATTATAAGTGCATAGTATACGTACAAATGTTCGACATTTGAAGTGTGTTCAATTTTCTTTCACTTTCAACACCTCAGGATTGCACTGAGAGTCAATTTCGTCCCTCAAATTTTAAGTTAACCAATTTAGTCTATCAACGTTCATTTTGGTTCAAACTCGTCATTGTATGGAACTATGGATATGTGGCTCCATATTGACATTACATTAGTACGGAGACTCTTTTCAATTTTCGCCTTTTGAATTACAATAACCTATAGCTCAAAATAAATATGCATGTTTGATCAACATGAGCCATGGGCAAACAGGAATTTTTTGCAGTAGTCTTATGCTAACATATATAGATCACAAATATCAGATTAATTAAGGATGGTTTGATCCAAAAATAAAAGTTGAAGAACTAAATTGGTAAATTTGACATAAAGTGGTTCAAGCGACAAACTTCAGCACTATTTTTCTTGCGTCTTCACCAAGTCTGGTTCAACATACTACAAAAGGTGGGGTTGCAAGCTCTAGCCCCACAAGTTGAAGAGGTGTCTTTTAATGACTGTTGGGAGGCTGCAAGCAAGAGAGTTGACGGTCAAGTTAAAAAGGCCCAAACTCCATCATCATCTTGGGGCTTGGTCTATTTGGAAACATTAAAATGGACGTGGATTTGACAGGACTAGTCCATCAGCCCGTGCTTCCGCATGGACTATATTTTTATAAATTATAACACACACCATTTGTGTATGCCTTAATTATTATATCATATGTCAATAGTTTAGAAAATAATAGATTATTTTAGAATCATATTTTGATTTATACTTTTAATATAGTTCATTTGGATTCAAATTTAAGGTTACCTCATGTTATTTTGGTGCAAAATTAAAAGGTTATTTTTAAGTATTAGTGGTGTTCAATTTATTTGCAAATTTAGGGGTATACTAAATTATTTTTATAATGGCATAAGTTGGCAATTTTGATAAAAAATTAGGGATTACTTTAGTTTATTTTATGTAATGGCAGAGGTGGGTAATTTAGATATACATTTAGGGGGTTACTTTAGACTATTTCCATAATGACATAGGTGGGTAATTTTTAGAAAACGTAATAGAACTAATGGTTGTGATTATTTGAGTCTACTTATTGATGACCAGATATTTAGCTTTTTGTGAGAATTTCTAGGATTTCTCTCTTTTTCTATAGTGTACACCTAGGATCTTATGTGGCTTCACCTAAAGGCTTCAAAAGAGTCTTCAATTAGTAATAGTAAGATTTGTCTAAGTTTGAATGAAGTTTTGACAATTCTAAAATAGTATGGCTGGGGCTAAAGGAGTTTATCATCTCCTTGCCTAGACACCATTGACAGCTTAGATTAGTGCTTGTTAGGGTCTGGCCCTACCTCTTAGTAACAAAAAAAACTAAGTCGGTGGAAGTAAGACCGGCTTGATCTATTTGGAACATCAAAATAGATGTGGATTTGACGGGATTTGTCCTAAGTTTGAATGAAGTTTTGACAATTCTGAAAGAGGTGCACATGTCGAGTATGGGTGGGGCTAAAGGAGTTTCTCATCTCCTAGCCCAGACACCTTTGACGGCTTAGATTAGCGCTTGTTAGGGTCTGGTCCTACCTCTTAGTGAAAAAACTAGACGGGTGGGGTAAGACCGTCCCACGAGTTTTCATTAAAAAAAGAAGAAATCTTCTTCCGGTTTAGAAAATTCTCGAACCCCTTTTCACCGCGAGTAGTGCGCGTAGCCAAGGGGGATGGTAGGGCCATGCCCTCCCCCCTAATTAATGTTTGCTCAAACACTAACCATATACTTAGTGCTAACCATTTTTAATAGATAAAAGCACATAAATTAGTGATTAATTGAAGGTTATTGGTTGTCAATCTATTTATGACTTGTAAAAGTGGTATTAGTCATTTTGTGGACAAGATAAAACATATATAATCATTAAGTAAATCTTAAATTCAAGTTAGACACTCTTATATTATTTGCATGGGCCCTCTAGGCCAAAATCCTGGCTACATCACTACCGGTGAGAAGATTTTTTTAACCAGTCTTGAAAATTCGCTCCCTAAGGATTCAAACCCCGATCTACTGCAGTGACCATGTCTCAACCTCTCTAACCAACTAGGCTAGAGGACCTGTGGTTACCTCTTAGTAACAGGTGATTTGTTTGTCTCTAACTTGATGATTTTTCTGCTCAGTTTTTTTTCTAAAAAGAGGTCTTTTACATCACACAATACGACCCTGCGGTAGTATTACTGGTTTTTTATGGATAAAATGGTGATTTCCTCAAAATATATTATTTGGAAAAATCCCCCCTCCCCCCCCCTGGCGGCTGCCCATTCAGCCGAGACGCACCCAATTTATATATTTCATTTCCTATATTACAACATTACCATTTTACATTTCCGATAATACCCTTATACTACTCATACGACCTATGAATACTACCGTACTACAACTAAAAAAACCGGTAGTATAGAATTAATTTCAACCGTCGCATCCTTACATATAGGTCCTTTTCTATTACATACGAGTCCTTTTTCAATCGGTAGTACACGTCGTATTATACGCCATAAAAGACCTCTTTTAAAAAATGCTGGTTGTACTTGGGTTTTTAAAATCCCTTTTCTTCTTAATATAGTGATACACATATCTCTAAAAAAAGCGTGTGTGTGGGGGGCAAGGGGGAGATGAGGAGCGCCGGAAATTTTGATATTATAAAAATGTTTGACCATTTACATTTACTCGCCAAGATCTCACGGCAGGGAAATAATAGAAAAGACAATGATATTCGGAGCAGACGAGCAGCGAAGAGGCTTTTCGGCTAGCCTCAACTCCACTTATCTAAACTTATTTCCTCTCACACAATACTATGCAATCTACCAGCCAAACATTATTCGTTCCACCAGCCAAACAGTCTCGAAGTCTTTATCGTGCAGCAGGACCTGTGGGCATCGTTGGCGCCCTCCCAAAATTGTGCTCCATCTCAAACGCAGTGCTGCTCTGGCTCACGTCAGTGGACTGGCCGTCAGCGGTGTAGCCGTTGTATCCCGAGTAGGGATCATTGCTGCTGCCGGTGTAGAAGAAGCTGCCGTTCGTGCCGCCGCCGCCACTGCCGGCGCGAGCCTGCTCGAGCTCGAGGCATTCCTGCAGCTGCGCCACCACGTCGGTCATGGTGGGCCGCTGCGCCGACGACTGCGCCGTGCACTTGAGCGCGATGTCCGCGGCCTTCCACACGGTGTTCACGTCGTGGTCGCCGCGCATCCGCGGGTCCACGACGCCCTCGATGTTGCCCCGCGCGAGGCGCTGCCGCGCCCACAGGATGATGCTGGTCGGCTCGGGGTCTCGGAAAATGGCCGGCCGCCCCGTGACCACCTCCAGCAGCACGACGCCAAAGCTGTAGACGTCGCTCTTTGTCGTCGGCTTACCTGTTGCGTGATACCTGCATGTTTTCGTTGCATGAGTGGATCAGATCGTCCGAGCAATAAGGGAGAAAGTGAGTGGTTTGACAAAAAAAAAATGGGGTGGGGGATTAACATACTCCGGGTCTACATATCCTTGTGTACCGACGAGGGTATTCGTGGATACTTGCGTGCCATTCTCTCGACTGAAGGCCTTGGTCAAGCCGAAATCGGCGATCTTGGCCTCCAGTTTGGAATTCAGTAGGATGTTGGCACCCTTCACATCCCTGTGAATGAGAGGTGGGTTGCACCCTCTATGTAGATACTCCAACCCTGCATGCACACGATTGCAGTGGAATCAAATCTTCAGTAACAAACTGGCTACGAAATGGAGTTCATAAATTTATACCTTGCGCTGATTCCAGTGCAATTCTGAGCCTCTGTGCCCAGCTTAAGAATCCCCCGTTGCGGCCATTTCCTAAAACACGGATTGGTCAAACAGAAGTTCAAATGCACTTCAAAATGGTTCGTTAGATGAATAACAGCTGCATCTCGTCCAGTTTGCACAAATTTGCATACCTGAAATGTGCTCTTGCAGGGTTCCTTCTGACATGTACTCGTACACAAGTGCCATGTACTCCCCATCCTTGCAGTAACCAATCATAGACACGAGATTCTTGTGGTGAATCCTGGTCAAGGTCTGGGCCTGCAGAAGTGATCAAGACTAGCCTAGTTTCACTGAAAAATTCCTGTGAAATCTATATCTGCAAATTAAACAAGAAATAATCTTGCCTCTGCTAAGAACTCCTTGACACCCTGATTGGAAGAATCGGACCGCAGCTTGACTGCCACCTGAGTGTCATCCTCCAAGAAGCCATCGTAGACTTTCCCAAACCCTCCTCGGCCGAGCACGCGCTGGAAGTTATTAGTGATCACCTCCAGCTCCTTGTACGTGAACCGGCGGTTCTCAAGCTGCAGTGAGCTCTGCCTCTGCAGATGATACGCGTCGCCGGTTGGCACATGGCTCGTCGGCGTCTCGTTTTGAGGCTTCACGGAGTTTTTCGTCTTTCCTGAATGGCAGTGACACAACGTAGAAGGAATCAGTTCTGTTATGTTCATGATGGGGAGATTGCTAGAGAAAGCAGTTGATGTGTCACCTCGCTTTTCTCGTCTCAGCAAGAAGAAGAGTAGTGCTACCACTGATACTATTGCCAGAAGTAGAACTACAGGAACAACTATGTAGATGCCTAGCTTGCTCTTCGCTTTCGTTGTCTGACATGAGTTACCGTTGCTGCAGAGGTTTGGATTATTTCCATAACTGCAAAAATAAGATGATGTGAAGATAGTAATACTACTTTAATCAAACTGTCAAGCAGTAATGCAGGGTCATGTTTGCTACTACATCCAAAAGAGAATCAAGGAAGGGACCTTAGATTCAGGGAGCCATCTTGGATTCTTTTGAGAAGACCAGAAGGAATTGATCCGTTGAGCTGGTTGGCAGTAAAATCTCTGAAAGAAACCAAATGTTATCCATGCGAGTCAAGACGATGCATACGAACGTTCAATTCTCTCCCTTTCTTTTTGGAAGTGGGATTTTTTTTTTTTTTGGGCAAAATTTGGCAGGTTGGAAGACTTACAGTACTGTCAGTGAAGATAACTGCGAAAGGGAATCAGGAATTGAGCCTGTCAAGTTGTTGTGTGACAAATCCCTGCAAGACACGGACCACACAATATGTAACGTTTTTGTTTCAGATACACTACAAATTTAAAAATAGATCAAGAACTCGACTAAGTACATGTATTGGACGGCCTTGAGACTTGCGAAAGAAGATGATATATCACCGTTCAGACCGCTGAAGGATAGATTTCTGCAGAATTTCCAGTAGGTCAGTTGGTAACCGAAGTGGATCACCTTTTCTTTTCCATTTGTACGAGCATAAGTCACTGTTCAGTAAAAAAAACTTGAACCCTTACACGCCTGTAATCCTTGGAGGAGTGGAAATGGCGTAGCTGCACGTCAACCCTTCCCACGCAAGAGTCTGTGGAACGCACGGGTCACCCATCCAGTTCTTCTGCACATGATATTTGGCCTTGATCGCCGTGATGGCAGATACTGTCAATTGCGCACAGGTTAATTTTCCGGCTGAGTTCATGGCTCTTTGCTAAATCATCAGCTCATCTGCTGTGCTTATGTACATACCGTCCTGAGAGTCCGTGGCGACGTTGGTGGTGGAGATGACGGAGAACACCTCGACGGCGTTGATGATCGGCGGCAGCGTCGAGTTGGCGGTGGCGTTGATGGAGATGTTGTAGTGCGCGAGCCCCCTATAGGGGTTGCTGTTGTAGGTGGCGCCGGTGGTGAGGTACGGCGGCGTGAAGGGCTTCGGGTACCACGGCTTGCCGTCGAGGTTGATGTAGAATTGGCGCGTGGCGTTGCTTGGCAGGAGCTGCAGCTCGGAGAAGTGCACGATGCCGATGTACCCTGGCGTCGGGTCCTTGGGCTGCGGCTCCGGGTCCCAGGAGAACTCAATGTTCCCGGAGGCGTTGCGCGGCGTGATCGCCGTCTGCATCACCTTGGATGGCGCCTCGAACAGGTCGTTGTCTATGTTCTGCACCATCTGGGTCGTCGATATCGAGCTCCATCTCGTGGCGTCCACCCAGGGCAACCAGAATCGGTCGTGCGGGTCGTCAGGGTACCTGACGAAGTCCGTGGCATCGGTGGGGCCGAAGTTGATCCTGCCGAGCAGGACCAGGCCCTGCGTCGCGTTCGCCATCGGGTAGAGCGTGGTCTTGAGCGGCCTCAGGTCCAGCCCGGAGATGAAGGGCGTGCCGGTGCCGGTGTTCACCAGGCAGACCTGCACGGAATCGTCCGGCACAACCACGATGGCCTCGAGGCGCAGAGGCGTGTCGGCGCCCGTGATGTTCGCCATGCTCCAGAAGTTGACGCCGATGTAGACGTCGAAGATGGGCGGGCGGCCGAGGCCGTCGTAGTTGCCGTACATGAAGGTGGCGCGGACGAGGGAGCGGAGTGTGTAGCAGTTGCGAACGCCGTCAGGGAAGCTGCGCACGCTGAGGTAGCGCTTGCCGATCTTTGGGGAGATGTACTCGGCCGAGATATTGTGGTTCGAGCCGGCGCCGTCGACGAAGGCGGCGTCCGGGGCGTACGACAGCGTGTTGGTATCGTCCACGTAGCTCGCCGTGCCCGGGAGCCCGCAGTCTATGCTGATGAAACCTGCAATAACCGCGCACGATACTTGTTGCTCGTTAATATCGTAGAGCGTGGCTACAGCGTGGTGAATATATTGTACGACGTGATCGGTCTCCACATTCCCCATGCCATGGAATCGGTCAATCCACGCATACGCATGCTTGGAGCACGCCGGCAGCGGAGACGGCTGCGAGGCAGAGAAGCAGCAGCCACGACCTTGCCGCCATTGTTCTCGGCGTGGATTTCTCCATTGCACATGCAAGAAGCCACTGGAGCATAGTATATATGTGTTCAGTTCAACTAGAGGCGCTCCTTTTATGCAGCGGGGCGCATATTCTTCTGAGACCGGGTCAGGGCAGACGGCACTACGGCAGAGACAAGGGAGGCAGTATCTCTCTAGGGCTCCAGCTAGGCACATTTGCCTACATGATCACATCGACACGACCATGATCAGCCACGTCAGCACAGAATTCCGGTCACACGCCCCCAACCAGTGGCGGAGCTAGGATTAGGATGAAGGGGGGGCCAATTTGATCATATAATCTCAACAACCTCTAACTCAAGTGTTATATTAAGTAAGCGCAAGTTAACTCCATGAAAATAATATCATAATTAATATAAAAAGGCAATCAAAATATGTGCTCAAAAAAGTCAAAGATTTGCATGTGGCATGCGTGTTAATTAAGCTAGCTGAGAGAAATGCTACGAGATGAAGATGCATACATGCAGCCATGCATCAGTATTAGCTAAATATAGTATAATGGCTAAGCATTTCTTGAACTTTCTCCCGAGCAGGGGGGGGGGGGCATGGCCCACCTTGGCCTCCACCTAGCTCCGCCAGTGCCCCCCACGACGTACCCTTGCCCAAATTTCATTACTCTGGTAATGAAATTACAGAGTTATGCAGATTTAAATCCAATTCAGCACGTTCTTAAGCAAGTCGTCGGGCCTGGCTTGGGAGATGCATGTATGTATCCATGTGTTGTGGGTTGCATGCATCTTCTATCTAGTTGCATTATTTTGGATGTTGTCTCAGACTATCATCAGATCTATAATGTAGCCACGTGGCATGCATCAGTGTGGGGGTGCACCGGTGGCGTGGTGCACCTAATTTTTTTCCCGCTTCCTAGTGTTTCAGTTCCGTGAATGCAGGTAGTTTACTGTAGCAGAGAGTTTTTTGGGAATACTGTAGCAGAGAGTTGAATCCATCTCGAGAGAGCTACTTTTTTCGCTTCATCAGCTTCACCTCTTCCCAATTCATTTTTGTGTCTTGATACCCATTCCGACTCCATGCTACATTAACGTACCGTGCAAAATGGTGCACACGGAGCTGAATTTGTTTCCGCCGGAGCAATGCCAAAGGCACCCAGGGGATGGAGCTAGGGAGTGTGCACCTAGTGCGGCCCCACCCAGAAAAAGTTTGCAATCCCTTATCACTTTTATTTTTCATTATGCTAAATTGAATATCCATGAATGGTATGAAGGTGCTGCACCCCCTTTATTGCTCACTAGCTCCGCCCTGACAAAGATAAAACATATGCACAAACGAGTCAAATGGCCCCCGATACAACCTCGTCGGAGGACCGGCATGTCAGTGATCGTGTATGACAAAAAACTAAGTCGGTGGTGTTAAGATTGACCTCACGGTTTTCATTAAGAGAAGAGAACCGAATCCCGACTTAGAAAATCTCTGAACCCTGGCTTCACCGGCGAGGTGATTTTTTTAAACTAGTCCCGTAAATTCGCTCCAACAAGACACCGAACTCGGGTCTCCTGATTGCGATCGTACCTCAGCCTACTCTAACCAAGTAAGTTAGAGGATCTTTGGCAGTGATCGTGTATGATACTGGCAGGCGGCAGCGAGCAGAGGAAGAGATGATTTGCCGACCACCATAAGCACATGGGAAATGGGAGGGTTGACTTGCCTTAGGGCTGGTCAACCGCCTTGCTGGGAGAACGACTTTGGAGCCCGACTTGGGGAGAGGCCAATGAGCGCCAGTGGACTGCTGAATTTTTAGCGGCGCCGGAAACAGCGAACGGAATTTTGGAAGGAGTTTTTGCGCGTATGGAGGACAGAGGTTGCGCTGTGGGCAGTTCGTGCCAGTAAGATTCCATTTGACACGGAAGATTGCAGCAGCGTATCAACCATACATTTCCATGGCACAAATCGCATTCGACCTCATTGACGAAGCTGCATACAGTACAGCCTGCAAGTGCTGAGAAAACACAAGACTTAGGTTCGTGCTATGTGCTACAGGATGCCATGACAAAATGCGTACTTTGCACTATCTTACGGTCTTATAATTGAAATGTCGTGATGAAATGGTCACGTCATGTAACTTAACCAAGCAGGTATAATGGGCCGCAATGAACTTACCATAAGATGGGCCATAGTAGACGTTGGCCCAGGGGACAAAATGCAAAAGCCTTATCGGCCAACAACACACAACAAGCTCAACGGTCAGCGCAGGAGGTAAAGAGCAGACACAATCATCAACTGTAGTCCTTAAAAAAAAAGACACAATCACCAACTGATCGCATTACTCTGCAGCAAATTCAAGATTGTCCGTGTACAGCTTCATCACCGGTGTTCGTTTTATTGCTCGGGTATCAGGATAGAGTCCTCCTACACAAGGCATCTGCATATCAAAAGCAAAACTGACAGCGTGGCAAAGCTTAACAGCTCCTGTACACATCCGGGTGCGCCAGCAGTCACTTAGATCTCTCCGTTGGATGTAGAAGACGCAGACTGCTCGAAAGAGGTTGCCACGCGGTGGCTGGCACCCGTCGGCAGTGGTGGCCTGTTGGCAAGCCTATCGGCCTCCCTCGCTTCATCGATGTCCTTCTGACTCAAGAAGCTTGGCTGGTTGGTTGATGACAGCAGCCTCGCCCACATCCTGTCGGTGATCCTAACCTTGTTCCTTGTGGATGTCACCCTCTGCCATCAGATGTGAAGTTCAGTGCTTATAATTAGTAATTTATTATGTAAAATTGCAAATGCAGTGTAAACTCTTCATTTGGTCTGCAAATTGCAAATGAACACCCACAAGTTCTTGCTGAGCTATCAAGGTTTTGACAAAAGTACAGAACTACATGTAAATGTAACGGCAAATGTGCATTCAACTAGCACAAAAATACTATAGTGCCTGTGTAAATTAGGGGTTATTAGTTATTACTCACATAGAAAGGTATATAGGTATGTCTGCCGTTGACCATTCCAACTGTGAAGCTATACCCTGCCATTGCACCATGGATTGCGCTGTGAGCCAGAAGTGTGCAGTAAACATTGTCTGATGCATTGCTTGGAATGGCGCGGATCATGTATGTAGGATCTGCCAGTTTAGATGGAATATTGTTAAGAACATATCTAAGTTGTTTTACAACCATATACATAGCTAACATGATAGTTATGTGGCTACCTATGTATTTAATCGTCATCTCCATCTTTTTGCCCTTGAAGTAATCCTACAAGGAATTAACATATGGGTTATGAACTGAAACTTTTAAGCAAAACATATGGCACTATTAAACAGATTTTGGTTATCTACCTTTATCTTGTGAGTCAACCAAAGACCAATATCAAGCAGCAGCTTATTTCCGGATGCATCTTGTTGATCTGATGCAGCTATACTTTTTGCAATAAGATCCTGCCCTGCTCCCTCAGCAACAACTATAACCATGTGCTTGTTCTCTTTCAGCCTCCTTTCTATATATTGAAGCAATCCGCCTTCTCCATCCATATAAAATGGAGATTCTGGAATCAAGCAGCAGTCCTAGGGAAATTGGAAGTGAGTAATGAATCAGGAAATGGAAAAATATGATAATTATTTCAATACCGATGTTTGAAAAAAGACAGTCCAACAACCAAAAATAATAGACTACAGAACATAACATCCTGCGGGTAAAGAAGGCATTAACTTACCACATCTCGACTAGCAAGAGTAGCATACATCGCAATGAACCCTGAAACAGTAGGGCAAGACACGAAATTCAATGACCAGAATATGAACGAAAACTGTTATAGGTTGGTAAAGTCATGATGCTTGAAAAAAGAGAGTGCTCTTCACTCTGAATTCAACGTGCAAATGTGCCTGGTTAAAGAACACAATTATTGGGTTTTTCTTCTTTTTCATTGCAAGTATGACAACTTGGTAAGTGCTTTCAATAACTTAGGTGCCTAGATATCATTGAGATTAGTACGCAAAGAGAATAGAAGCCATCTGTATGGAATCTGTTAGGAAACTAACCACTATAACGACCCATCAGTTTTACCAAGCCTATTCCATTCTCAGCACTGCAAGCTTCCACATGAGCTGAATCAATGGCACGCTGGGCCTCTTCCACAGCTGTATCAAAACCGAAGGACTTGTCGATGATCTAAGAATCAAGAAATTTAGAGTCAGATCCTCATATGGTCACTTTAATAGAATATGTTGCAAATGCTTTTTGCATTAAAAAAGGATATTTTGTGAAATATTACCGCAATGTCATTATCTATTGTCTTGGGGACTCCAGCCACAGAAACTTTCAGGCCACGTTTTCGGATTTCCTGACAATAAGTGACGTATCAGGGTAAAGTATATCTTCAGTAAAACACGCTGTTTGATTTCCACAGTATTTCCTGCAGTACAAAGGATACAGGTGGACGATGCTCTTTCTATAGTAGTATATGTCAACAAAATCAGCATAACTATCACTACAATGCTTTTTTAATAGTTTATGAAGGCTGCTTATTAACATATCTTCTATAATGGTGCAGGAAAGAATATGTGCCATGAGTACCAGATGCCCAGTGATAATTACCTTGAATATCTCATATGCTCCCTTCTGAGTTCCATCTCCTCCAATGATATACACCTGGTTAAAGCGCGCTAGTGTATCAGTCAACCTCCAATCGGAAGAGCTATATCAATGGGTGCAAAATTGTAAAAAACATGTTTACCTGATTAATACCACGATCTTGAATGTTATCAACAATCTTTTTTGAATCATGGCCACCTCGTGATGTCCCTAGAACTGTACCACCCCTTTTATGGATGTCATTGACACCCTTGGGTGTCAGGGGGAGGTAGTTGCTAGAATAAAAGCCTTTATATCCATTCTGTAATTAATATAACATGTTGAGACAGTAGACTTTGAACCGTAGTCAATTTTGTAAATATAGGATGATCAAACTGATTACCCTAGACTTGCTGCATCCTACTGTATGCGAGGGTTACCATATTAAACCTACCAGTCAGCATGCATTTTGGTCACTGGCATATAATAATACCTTGAAATGGGCATTTGACTAAAAAAAGGAGATCATTTTAGTCACTGGCATATAACAACACCTTCTTTGGTATATACGTCAACCTTTCTTTCTCTCTTCACTTAAAAAAGGAGGGTCCCTCCTGTCAGCTCTAATGAATATTACATGGAATGGAATTGATTCATTTAAACACGATCTAAATTTTTGTACACAACATACTAAAACATGATACAATAGGATGTGATAAGAATCTAAGTAAACTGGACACTCCCTTATTGAACAGAAACAAGCTACAATGGAGGGTGCAGCCGTGCGGGTTGTAAGACAGCATATGTCAGGTGCACGATTATAGTTTAACAATTAATAGTGATATGTACCAATCAATAAAAGGATGCACACCTGTATTCCATAGATGTTGTTGACATTGTACATGTGTGACAAGCCACACACCAGTTCTCTGATAACAGTGTTAAGCCCAGGGCAGAGGCCTCCACAAGTTACAATGCAGGCTTTAACTTCATCGGGACCAAAATAGATCTACAAAGGCTCAAGTACAAAGGATTCTGTCAGCCTACAAACAATTGATCTGTTCCCATAACTATTTAGGTGATTAGAGGATACCCTCTGACGAGGCCCGGCACGACGGAAGTGAACACCGCGCCGGCTGTTCTTCTGAACAACCACCTGTAACAACAGCAGATATAACTGCTAGTAAATTCACCAATGACAACAATATCCCAACGCATAAGTTATATATATTTCTCTTGTGCTACCTTTTGAGGTACAGTATCATCTTCATTGACAAAATACTGCCTGGTATAAGAAGAAAAGCTCCATCTTAACATATTGCGCAGCAACAAATGCATGGAAATTGACCAAAATAACTGAAAGCAGTCAAACAGTTTAGGATAGGCAAGACAGGCCATACTTGACAGTTGAATAGGCAGGATGATCTTGTAATGGATTAGGATAGGTCTGCCAACAAGAACAAAAAAGCAAACTATCAGCACAATCATCAGAGTTTTACCTCAAGTGAGTTCCTTGAATCGAAAACAGATAAATATCACTGGTACAGTAGTGGCCCTTTACTACAAACAGACTCTAATTGCTTTTGGCAGGCAGCATGAACCAGCCGATAGTAATATCTTGTTTCCTACACACCCTCAACTCTACCCAGTGAAGCCTCCAATCTAACGAATCTGCCAATGAATCCCCACAACTTTATAACAGCATAACAGCTCATTTGTTCTGTTTGTCCCCCTGTTTCGATGTAACTGGTTAAAAAGCTCAACTGCTGCACCATCGAGTGTCCAGAAAGGGATCTCCATAACAGAAATTGCCCCAATAAAATCAGTCACCCGCCATCAAAGCCACTTCGCAATCCATATACTTAGCTAAAGCCGCACCTCACCGCCCAGAAGCCGACAACAAAACGACCATCGGCAGAACTGAACGCGACCGTACCAAACGCGCGGCACTCCCAAGAGCTCGTCTGTCTACATCGGTGGTGCGGGAGGCCGGGAGGCGGGGTGGGGGGGTGGATCGGTGTTGGGCGCTCACCGGGATGTCGGGGATGTAGTCGGTGAGGTGCGGCACGTCGTCGAGCACGTACCCGTAGTCGCCCTCAGAGATCTTCACGTACGCGGCGTCGGCGAGGCTGACGGAGGATGCGTTGCGCAGGGCGCGGAGGTTGGGGTAGGAGTCGCGGGAGATCCGCACGCACGTGGCCGAGAACGGGAGCGCCGCCTTGAGAGGCGGCTGCTCGGCCTGGGCCGCGTCGCGCTGCCGCTCCTCCCCGCCGTCGCTCCCCAGCTCCTCCTCCTCCTCCTCCCCATCCTCCTCCTGGTACTCGTGGTGATTCTCTTCGGCGTCGTCCGGCGGCAGGATGATGTGCGACGCCATGGCTGGTGCTGGCGCGGGCGGTCGGAGGAAGCGAGCGTTGGGCGTGTCGCGCTCGCGCGGTGGGGATGTTCCGAGGTTTATAGCGCCAAAGTTCGCTTGATTGCTCTGCTCTGCTGCCAGAAGCGGGCGAGGCCGAGGGGCGGTGTCGCGGTTGCGAAGGCGGTTTTTAATAATATAAACGGGCGCGGCGGGGGAAAGGGAGGAGGAGGGGTCAGCGGAGTCGTCTCCATGCGGCTGGTTCTGCGGTTTCGCCAGCAGTTTGGCGCGGGCGGATACGTGGAGTCGCGTCGCGGTTTTGGCGACACTCGCCAGAGACGGTGGCCATGCGGCGGGCGTCCGTAGCGGGCGGCGCGCACCACCGGTGCGCTGTGTCGGGATCGGCTTCGGGAGTTCGGGGCGGTGCGCGGTGGGGTCGTGTGCTTTTCGCCAGAGCCTTTGCTTTGCCGGTGGGGTGAGCAACTCGGGCTAGCTCGGGCGGGAATCAGATCCCAGTGGTGGCCTCTCGCTCGCCCAACGCCGCCGTGCGCGGTCGCTGGTTTTCAGCCTTTCAGGAGTCCCCGTGACGTGGTCGGCCGGTCCCAGCCACATGAGAGATCAGGCAGGCAACGCCACGGTGCGCGCGGGTCAATTCCCGGCGGCGCCATCGCAAATTCGCGATCGCATCATTCCTTGCGCCGCAGGAAAGGGCGCAGCGGATTCGGGGGCTCGTACGCGCGGAAGCGGGTTGCGGGGGAACGGCGTAGCAGGCAGGTCCGTCATCCGTGTGCATAATTTTGCCTGCCTTGCATAATCTTATAACGTGACGATGACCTGTTGCACGATGAAGTTCTCACACATGTGGGCTTTCCACGTTTAGCGTATTCCGTTGCTATTCTTCAGGCAGACGGGCACTGTGTTTGTCAGTTTGTAATGGTTAGCTTTGAATATGGAAACAAGGTATGCTAATTTTGTTTTTGGTGAGTGCTGATACGAATGCGAACATGGTTCTATAAATTAAACTAATAATGTAACCAAGAAGAATAACTTGTTGCCTACAAAATTAAACAATACGAAAACATTAGCATGTCTAGATGCCTATATACTTCATGGGCATGTTCGTGCTGCATGAGAGGACTCATGCGCAAATGGATACAGTGAGGGTCAATTTCTTTTGGGTGGGGGGACATAGACAAGTTCAAGTATCATATGATAAAATGGGAGAATGTATGCCTCTTCAAAGAATTTGGTGGGGCAGGGGTTGTCAACAACTCAATGAGGCACTTATCTTAGAGTGGGTGTGGAGACTTCTTAACCTTGAAGAAGAAGATATATGCTGCTAAAGGCCAAATATTTCCCGAACAAAGCCTTTATACGCAGCAGGAGTAGGGGGTTCACATATTTGGGTTGGAGTGCAAAATGTGAAAGACAAGATCAAATGGGAGGCGATGTGCGAAGTAAACAGTGGGAGACAAACTCGTTTTTGGAGGATATTTGGATATGACAAGTGCCCCTAAAACTAGTTTTCCCTAACCTATACAACTCTGCAGAGACAAGAATGGATCATGGGCTTTAAGAGAGCCTTTTTTCAAGAGGAAGTGAGACAATGGGGGGAACTCTTGGACATGTTGAATGACATCAATCTGAATGGGGAGCGGGAGAAATTCCATTGGATCCATGAAAAGTTGGGGAGGTACACTACAAGGTCCATGTATAGGTAGGGACGGATCCAGCGGTGGGGCGGGCTGGGCTCGAGCCCCCCCCCTACCGCTGGAAATCCAGTAGAGGCCCCCCCTACAAATTTGAGGAAAAAGAATGAGGGAAGGAGAGGCTAGAGGAAGAAGAAGAAGGAGAAAACCCCCTCCCCCCTAAATTTATTCCCACATCCGTGGGGTGGCCAATTCTCGCATGAAAAAATTATGGAAGTCAAAACTGCCACTAGAGCATAAAGTGTTTATGTGGCAAGCATGCCAAGATAGATTACAGAAGGGGGGGGGGGTTGGAAAGGTAATATGCATTGTGTTGTTTGTGGAGCCCCGGAGACTAGAGATCATATCCTCTTCTCCTGTGTTCCTGCCAAGTTCATATGGACCTCCTTCAAGGAGGCGCTGGGCTGGGATAGGATCCCGAGCAGCCTTGAGGACTTCTTAGATCAGTGGCTTCCTCTTGGGTGTGCCAACTATAGTCTTAAGATTTTCCTGCTGGGGATTGTTCTCTGGGTGTTGTGGACTGCTAGAAACAAATTAACCATAGAGGGGGTAGCGCTCGAAATCACCATCTGACCTACTCGTGCTGTTGGAGAGTCCTGAGATACACAAGCTGGAAGAAATATCAACGCAAGTGCAGGATTGGGTGAAGGGCTTCCAGGAAAAACTCAAAGCCAGGCTGCCATCAGAAGATCTTTTCTAGCTGTTAGAGAAAGCGCTTGTGTTTTCCTTTTTTTTCTAGTTTCTTCGATCCTTTAGTAGTCATTTATCTAGTTCTGTAGCTCTCGAGTTTAAGCTTCATGTTTGAGCTGGTGTCCCCAGCGTGAACGGTGTGGGGATGATGTACTTATATGCTTTCAATAAAAGCAGGGTAATCCTTTTCTAAAAAAAGGTTCTTAATAGTAAGGATAGCTAATGCCTCTTCCGGTCATCACAACATCGCCATCGTCATCCCGTATCGAAACCCCAGCTGCCAGTAGCTTTCTCATCTGAAGTGAAGGAACCATCACAATTTAGTTTCAGCACATCATCTGGTGGCTTTGTCCATCGCTGCTTGTGTCGCACCCCGGGGATTATACCGTGTCTGTGTGTTGCACATTTTCATAAGCATACATCTCAATGCGTCGCGCTAGAACAGAAGCCGGCCTCTGTTGCCCTCTTCTCTGATGCAATTACATTCTGACCAAATGGACCAAAGAGTGATCACCATTAGCTCTCTCTTCCATTCACATTGTTTCAGAATCCATTCTGAAACACCGTAGGCATCAGGAATAGTAGCTAGGACTTCCTGTTCACTGTCCAGATCCAGCAAGCGCCATGTTTGTTTAGCCAACTTTGCACTTGAAAAAGAGGTGCCCTCCCGTCTTCACTCATATGTCCGCAGATCGAGCATCTTGTATCAATGTGCATCCCTCGACGAAGTAGGTTACAGCGAAGAGGATGGCTATTATGAGCAAGGCGCCATAGAAAATTCTTGATCTTGTTCGGGCTTCTCAATTTCCATATGTCTTTCTACACACTGTTGATAACATTGGTGCTGTTACTTTGTGCTCCATTGATGTTACGTGATCTAGTCATAGCTGGTACATAAATTTAAGTGAAAATCATGCGTTCCAAACCACATACGAACCCAAGTTGGTTGGACCAAAAAGAATAAGTACCAAGATATGGGACCACAACAGAGATTATAAAACTTAAGAGGAGAAAGAATGCATCAAGATACTGACCAAAACTTAGAGAAAGAATGAGTAACAAAACATTGACCACAATGGACTGTTGTTATGTGCCTGAACTAAGCGTTACTTTCAGAACAAGGCACATATCATGACAGGTTTGATCATATGCCAGTCATCATAACCAAAATAAGACTTGTTGTTCGGTCAGTGCAGGGCAAGATTCAAGAATAATCATCTACAAAACGGAAGATATCATGCCACCCCAAAGGTAAGGGCATAAAAATTGAACATTACTTATACACCTGAGACATCCATAAGTTACAAATGATGTGACGAGTAAATAATTATGCATCATTGCAAGGCAAGATTATCCCTGACTAGCAAAGGACTCGATCAGAAACTGGTACCCCTCGGGCACCCTGCTCTGAGTTTTTACACATGCAGCTAGGTGTGTCTGTCTTTACATCTTAGGAAAGTAGCAATCTTAATCTCAAGAAGTAAATGGAAGTCCAAGATCCGCCTCACACATGCCAAATGCTTCATCCACTGCAGGTGACTTCTTAGCGCACTCATGCCCATAGGACTTCCACGGTTCTCTATAGGAAAGCTTACTGAGAGTGGACCCTACAATCACCAAGCATACCATGGTTATAACTTCAAACTTTTTTAGAAAAAAAACTACATATAACTTATAGAACATCTTGATATGTAAAACTGAAAGGACCTTGATGTCTCCTAGAGGGGGGGTGAATAGGCGTGACGACCAACTTAAACTTTTCGTCCCCGAAAACTTGAACTGCCAGGCGACACCGGTCAGACCGGTGAGGCCAACTGGTCAGACCGGTCACTGGCTCTGCTCAACAGGTGGCACCGGTCAGACTGTTGCCCTCCACCAGTCAGACTGGTGAGCCACAAAGAACCTGCAAAAACAACTTCAAGCTCCTCTTGTCTTCTAGCACGAACCAAACTTGGTGAGTGGCCTTGGTAGATGATCACAAGCAAGGTAATGACCCCTGCACACACAAGTAGCACACCCAAGTAGATCGAAGCGGAAGCAAATCAAATATGCTAGAAAACAACTTAGAGAGGCAAACCACAAATAGATGCAAGAATTTGTTTCCCGAAGTTCACCTCCCACTAAGGAAAGGCTATGTCTCCGTTGAGGAGCTTGTAAGGGAAATTTCCCACAACAAGCCAGATCTCTTTCAACCACTTTCCTCCTTTCCACTAAGGCGGTCTTTTCCAAAAAGAGGCAAGATCACAACCCTCACAAACTTCCTGTTGCTCACCACAACCTTGGGAGCTATCCGACAATGCCTAGCCGTCTAGGAGGCAAACCTCCAAGAGTAACAAATACTTCAATGCTTGTAGACGCGAAATCGAAGTGCTCAAGTAATGGGAATGCTCTTGTTAGCTCACAAAGACGCTCTTGAGCTCACTCTCTCAACCCAACACAAAGAATATGACTTGAATCCACAAATCTCACAAAAAGAGGTTGAGGAGAGCCACTAAGGCTTAGGGCTTGCAAGAATTGGCTTAGGAGCTCAGCACAACCACTAGGAACAACAACCCTCCACTGTAGGAGGCTTGGGGTACTTATACCCCTCAAAGGAGAAAACTAGCCGTTAACTGTCGGGCAGCACCGGTCAGACCGGTGCCCCACACCGGTCAGACCAGTGTTTGAAAAACTAGTCGTTGGGCTACCGGTCAGACCGGTGCCCCTGACAGACCGGTCAGGCCCGAGACACTCCCAAACCCTTTCTATGACTCTAACACTTCACCAAAGAGATGAAGTGGCTCAGGTTAGGTTAGGAGGATTTGTTAGCACACTCTTAGGCTCTCAAGGCTAATTCTCACTTAGGTCAACTAATGAGCACTTTGACTTTGGTCAACTCGCTAATGTTGCATCCCTCTTGATAGTACGACATTCCTATACTCAAGATTAAATAAAAACACCGTGTCAACCTCTTGAGCTTGAATGTCTTCAATCTTGCCATACTTGAACAATATTCACTTGAGGGCTTTCAACTTAGCCTATGTCTTGAGCACGTCCATACTTGAGCTAGTGACTTAGTATCTTTCCATCTAGAATAAGAATGCACACTTGGATCCACAAGTCACTCTATATTGCCGATCATAACATATAGATGAGTTGCATTGCTTCCCTCCGTTAAGGCTTGGATATGATACTTCGAGACCCCACAGATACTAGAATTTCACCTTAGCAAAACACTAATGACGGCTTAACTAAGGCCCCAAAGATTGCTTAGTCCCTCGCCCTAGTCATCTCGATTGATCTCTTCATCACTTATCCAAACCACGTTGAGTTTCACTTTCCTTCATCCACGATTAATCTCCATTTGAAGTCCCGCTTCAAATGCTTGTTCTCGATTGACAACGAATATGCAAGCTTCCAATTAAGGACCATAAAGTCTACACTCATCCTTGTGTCCTCTTTCAATTACCACATGAAGACTTGCACTTGGTTTAGAGAATTACCATCTTCTCTTTCTATGATCCTTGTACTTTAATCAAGCCACCACATTTACCAGAGACCATGAATTGACCTTATCAAAATATCCCCAATATTTATCTTTCTTTATTGCTTGATATTTCCCACTATGCCTTAGGATCACTCATATATTTGTCTTCTCCAATGTGAGACATATAATATCCATTCACAATAAATATTCCAATAATAACTTATGAATATACAAATAAAACCTACTCACAATCTTAGACAAATATGTTAGACCTTTAATCGCTTTGTCATTCAATTCACCAAAATCCACTTAGGGGCCTAGATGCACTTTCAAAAACATAATTCTGTAATCAGCTAACACGAGAGGACAGAACCATTTCCTCACTTCCGTGTGTCAAATTATGAAATATGGTCACACCCCCAACATAGAACAGTTGCCAAAGCTGAAGATGTTTGTGTAAATCTAGTGCATCATTGAGCATTGCTTGAGATTACAAATTTGTTGATTGTTGGTATTTCTTAACCTCACCACTATAGCGCCGGGATAGCGTGAGCGTGTAAGAATCACCCGGGTATACTGACGGGTGCGAACGATTCCGCAAGCGCATGGATACACCGTTGTAGCACTTCTCCCTCGGGAGTATTCCAAAGGGTATCGTATCCTAGGAACGGATGGGGTACTCTACGAGCGACTTAGCCAAGGACACAGGATCTTTGCTGAGGTAGGTGAGAGGTATGGTATCTCTTGTAGGTACTTGGTTCTAGGGGGGTAGAAGCTGCAAAGGATCTCACTTCGGACACCGGACCCTCCTGGCTATAACAGTCGGTTCACGGCAAATGGTTGCCTACACCTGTATCCGAACGTGGGGGATTCCGAAAGGGTCCAACGGCTGTCACTACCGTGGCCTACCCCAAGACAAACCGTTGGATACAGGGCAATCGAAGGATAACCCGTAGTCCAGACACCACATCTACACTACCGACTACTACTATAGCACGGCTACGTCTGACGTCCCGTAGCAACACTATAGCACTCCGTATAAATATGGAGTGACGAACCCGCGAGTACAGCTAGACCTTGCCCATCATGGAATCAAGATGATACGAAGAAATATGAATGACACTTTGATCTAATTCAGATATGCAGGAGACTCACTATATTCTAATTGACAGGCAATCACACAAACGGATAAGTTCAATATGTAACGCCTTCGCAAGATCAAACGGGGTTATGCTACTAGAACATAAAGCCTATGATCAAGAACAGATGAAGAACACTAGAACATATCACCCATGTATGAATGCGACTTTAGTCTAATTGGAATATAACGAAATACTCACTTTAGTCTAAATGAAGAACGGTGTCACTCACGAGATACAAAGGGATGATGGATGAAGAACGGATCATCGCACCTCCCCTCTACTCACCCACACACTCCCCTCTCTACCAGCACCACCTAAGCTAGATCCTCCTCACACTCACACTCATGGTGGGATGAGGTTTCACCTCCACCAAGAGGGAATGAGAAGAAGAGAAAGAGGCTAAGGTGAGAAGTTGCCTTCAAGTGTGTTGTCCTCTTCTTACCTCCTCCTCTTCTATTTATAGGCCAAGGCATCGGCGAGAGGACACCCCGTGCACCCCCGGAATGTGACTAGGAGCCAACCAGGAGCCAACATGTGGAAGGCAGGGATCAACCAACCCAAGGTCGGTTCGGCTGATCCTGGGGTCGGCCGACCCCCAGGTGGGCCCCCTCGGCATGTGCTTTCTCTGAGTGGCTGCTTGGTGGGCCCTGAGGTCGGTTCCCGGTGTACACGTGTGTTGGAGGCGGTTTAGTCGCTCTGGTGGGCCATAGGATCCATGTGATGCACGCGTGGCGGTCTCTGATTCGTCGAGGCTCTCTCTCTTGGATTGGTGATGTTATTGATGCAGGGGATGCTTGCATGGCAGCCCCTCATTGGTTGAGCCTGAAGTGCTAGGATCATAGAGGTGTGCTTTCTCTTCATTTCTTATGCTAAACACCTGCATTCATCTTCATACAACCACTTGTGAAAATTGTTAGTTTAAACCCCTATTCTAGTGTGGTTGCATGATTCTCATGATGAAATATAGGGATTGACGGCTTTAAAATAGGTACTTAACAACCGTCAACAACTCCCTCACACTTGACCTTTGCTCGTCCTGAGCAATACGGAAGAGATCAAGTGGGTTAAACCAAAGGTATGAAACAAACATAAGAATTATTCCAGGTCATACCTTGCTCTTGTGAACTTTGTGGAGTGGCTATCATGCCTTCTTAGGTGGTTGATAAGGAGAACGACCAAGAATCGAATCCCTTAAACATCTGATGGCAAGCACTTGGGATTTTAAATGATTTTAAAGAAAATCATGCTCTGCCTCCTTCCTTGATTCTCTCGGATCGCTCAATGTGTGTATGTCCTCACTTAGGCATGACTGCCTTAATTTCATCCTACTTCTAACAGGTTTATGTGGAGCTCAGGGTAGGATATGAATGGTAAGGCGTACTTGTATTACATATATTGCAAAGCCAAAGACCGGATCCAAAGAGTAAATCAAGTCATACGATCAGATCAAGAGGTGCACGTGTATGAAGGTGGTGGACATGGTAAGGTGGACACTAGGCCCAGAGCGGGTGCTAGTTACTACCATCTATGTTATGGAACTCCTTTTTGCATGACCATCTCTCTCCTTTTTTTCTCCTTTATTCTGGACATGGGCTATTCTTTATTTTCTCTTTTTTCATCATGCTTCTGAGCATGTGTCTCTCTCTTCTCTCTTTTCTCTCTCTTTTTTTCATAGCCCCTGTCTCTTCTTGAAGGACACTTTTGGAGAGAGAGGTCACACCACATATATGGAGCTTCACTTTTATGAAATGGATGAATGATACAATGCTAACTTCCAGTGTAGAAGCGTAGCAAGGGGAAAATGGTGGTGTGCACATGAATCTTGATCATGAAAGCATGAAAAGAATTCTCACTAGGGTCACAGGTTTTGACAAAGCTCGATGCAAAAACAAGCAACATATGAGTATAAGGTTTTCGACTAATAACATCATATGGCTCTGGTAGGACTGGAACATATCAAAGAGGAGCTTGCAAGAGCGTTTTTTAAATAAACCCAAGAACTAAAACCTTTAGAGCTAAGATCATGTCATTAAGCCATATCTCACTTATCAACTACTTAGATGAACATGTTTTCCTTATAAAGATATGGTTCACATGCCTCAAGAGTAAAAACGAGGAATAAAACTTATGCATGCCAACCACAGGTACGGAGTAAGCATCATCATAGATTTCTCGAGTTTGTTTATAAAGGATTTTATAAAAGGGCATAACAAACTCAAGAATCATGGTTAAATGAGGTAGAGATGCAAACCAGCGCTGGTTGTTGATGCAGACCGGACGGGGTTTTTGTGATGTGCAAGAATGCATCTCCGTTCAGGTTCTCTAAGCATGAGTGGTCGTATGCGCTGTGCGAGTGTAGCGTGGGTGCAAATATCCATCGTGTTCGCATTTGGAGAGTGCGGCTCTCCCCCACACAATCTTGTACCTGGGTGTGGTTCTTCAAGACAAACAAAAACGAAAACAACTAACACACATGTGACTCGACCGGGTTATGTGACCAGTGGAGTTAGGTTATTTTATTCAAGTTCATAATGAAATAGGCGCTTACACACATGATGGAAATAAAAATTGAAAGGGAAATAAATATGAAAGGAAATAAACTAAACCTAACTAAGCGCCTATGGAAAACGAAAAGTGGGTGTAGCCCTCTACTCTGCGTCAAAGAGGTCCTCGTGCCCTGTGACCTCGAAGAGGCGCCTCATCTTGACACACAGGCCACGACGAAGGTAGCGGAGGTCATCCCTCAACTCAGCGATGTCCATCTTCTGCTCTGCACTGATGGACTCCAGCTTCTCGCATTTTCTGCCAAGCTCTTCCACCAATGGGGCTATCCGGGCTATAGAGGGAGCCTTGGGAGATCGCTCGGTTGCCCGAGTCTTCTCCCTCGGCTTTCCTGGGTGCCCGTGGTGTGGAGCTGCTGCCCAGCTCAAAGTCCTCGTCGGTTGCCTCCAGAGTCACCAGTGCTCGGGTGCCCTTCCTGCCGGTGCTGCCTGGGCTAGCGAACCGGAGCTTCCGAGGCTGAGAAGCCGGTGGAGGAGACAACGGTGCAGCGGGGACTGAGGCTCCTGGAGCGTCAGTCCGAAGCGGTAGAACCACCGGTGGCGGCGGGATCACCACGGGTTTCGGCCGAATCCCCACTCCCCTCTGGTAGGGGCTGCTGGCACGTCCCCGCAACTTCCTCGCCTTGCCAGGCGAAGTAGATCGGCCAGAGGAGCGGGGAGCCAAAGGCGTGAAGGGCTGGACCACTGCCCCCTTAACAGCCGAGGATCCTTCCACGACTACCCCTGATCCTTGGCCCTCCACCAGAGGACGGGAAGCGAGCGGATGCACATCAAGGATGCACGCAACCTCCATAGGTGATGTCCCTTTAGGGGACACAGCAATGGCAGAGACGTCTCCCTTGATGGGCTCCGTGGAGGAGGACTTCGCGGGGAAGGGAACGATGCTTTTGTCAGCCATGGTGGGTGGCAGTGGTGGCTGTGCGGAGGAAGGAGCAGGGGAGATAGAGCTTCTGCCTGACTCAAAATCCGTCATGAGGCGAGGAGGAGGTCTCTGGAGGACGAAGGGAGGCACACGCGAAAGGGGAGAGACGGCGGCGCCTTTATTGGGTCGGCCGAGCCCATATGGGCCCCGCTGGGCCTTCCCTTTGGCCTGTGGGTTCTAGTAGGGCTCAAGGTCTCAAGGCCAGGTGTCCCGCAGATTTTGAGGTTGGAGGCTCCAGTAATAGCTAGGAAAAGGTTTTGGGCATAAATGCCTTCACTCCTCTTTTAGCTTTACTTAAACCTCTTCCCGCATTAACAGCGCAACATAGGGGGTTCACCTGGACTCATACCCGAGTAGAAAAGATGTTGTTGCCCCCTTCTAGATCATCCCCCTTTTCCAAGGTTCCTCCTTATTCTGACTCATGGTTCCCCCGGTGGGTTTCTTATGATGGAGCCTGTTTCCTTCCTTCACGGCTAGTGCATGTATACACTGCAAGCTGTGCTCAGGATGTCGCGGTGATAGTCTTCACAACCATCCTAAGGGAACTATGATGGGTAACCTTAGGAAGTTCGTGCAACTAGCAAGGTTATAGCACTTCGGGTGAGAGATGACAGAGGTGATGAGCATGAGCACAAGATTCGGCCTATAGCCAAAAGTGCTCTGAGAGTGAAACTTCCACCTATGGAAGCATGGCTCAAAAATGCTCGAACCCCAGATCTAGTGAGTGAGACTCCATGGGTCAAAAGAGCATTCGAGCTATAGATCAAGAGTAACAAACTTGCCAGTTCATTCTCTCCTTAGGTTGCCAAAGGTTCTCACCCTCACTAGTGTGAGAATGACACGTGAGCCAACCCAAGCTTCCAACGGGAGTGCAAAAGTTAGAGATATGACCACACTCCCGCGGGGCATCGATCAAGTCAAGGAGTAAGAGTGGGATTTATGCCTACTTAACTTGATCGGCATCGGTCCTAGCTGAGCTCATGATGATGAGATAGGTTGCTCAACTGGATCGGTATACAATCGTGCTTTCCAAGGCCAAAAGTTTAGGGATTTGTGAGCCTGGGGTGTCTTGGCCTATCCTTTGGTGTGGCGGCACCTCCGATTGAGGCTTGACACGAAGCACGAAACATTTGTCGTAACCTCTCCCGGAAAGTTGTGGTCGAAGTCGTGATAATCGTTCTTGCCAGGAACAACTACCCTCTTTTAACCACTCCTTTCCTCCTTCCTTCGAGACTAAGTCTCGAAGGTCGGGTTTTCAAGAGAAGAAACGATAGGGGAACCTAAGGGTAGAACTCACGCTAGGTGCTCTTTCCCATAGATTCCTGCTAGTCAAGAATGATATCTTCGACCAGAGCATAGAGAAGGTTGGTATGTAAGCTCAGGCTCTCTCGAAGATGGATCTAGGCAACTCTACATTACCACGGTTGGCTACCTCGTCGCTCAGGACGGGCGGGGAGCTGAAATCTTAGAGTTCTCCTAGAATTTCCTTTCCTCGCTCTAGCTCTAAGAACACAAAGGCGCCTCCCGAAATGGCATCAAGCATCATGCCACTATCCTTTAGCAAACCAAGCTAAAAGTGCTACAAGAGCACCAGGTCTGGCAGATCAAGGACTGGGCATGACTCAGCCATAGAGGCAAAACGATGCCATGCCATGCCTAGGGACTCCTTCTCTCTTTGTTGGAAACTGAGGATCGTCATTCTTAAGGAAATGATACGCCTCAAAGGAAAGAATCGGGTGCAGGAAGCTGCTCTCAATGCTCCCCAGTTGAGGTGATCATGACCATAACAACGGTACCAAGTTCTCACTCCTCCAGAAAGGGAGAACGGGAACAAGTTCCTCCTGAGAACATCCTATGTCGCCCCAGTCTTACCCTGGGTGGAACACAGTTGTTCAAAGTCTCTCACATGGAAGTAGAGATTTTCATGGCTTTTCCCCAAGAAGGAATCGTTCTCAACTAGTTTCATGAGGGATGGGTGAACCATACAAGGTGTTAAAGAGGCGGGACACCTCCTTAAGGATGATTCCATTGGTTCACTCATAGTGGGCGGAAAGTGTGTACAAGGATATATAACCTTCCTGGGATAACGGGGGTAGAGGTAGAAACAAAAAGGAAAAACAAAAGATACGAGGATAGTCGGGTTCGTAGATTCTCGACAACCGTTCCCCAGCAACAGCGCCAGAAATGCTTGTTGGTATTTCTTAACCTCACCACTATGGCGCCGGGATAGCGTGAGCATGTAAGAATCACCCGGGTATACTGACGGGAGCGAACGAGTCCGCAAGCACACGGATACACCGTTGTAGCACTTCTCCCTCGGGAGTATTCCAAAGGGTATCGTATACTAGGAACGGATGGGGTACTCTACGAGCGACTTATCCAAGGACACAGGATCTCTGCTGAGGTAGGTGAGAGGTATGGTATCTCTTGTAGGTACTTGGTTCTAGGGGGGTAGAAGCTGCAAAGGATCTCGCTTCGGACACCGGACCCTCCTGGCTATAACAGTCGGTTCACGACAAATGGTTGCCTACACCTGTACCCGAACGTGGGGGATTCCGAAAGGGTCCAACGGCTGTCACTACCGTGGCCTACCCCAAGACAAACCGTGGGATACAGGGCAATCGAAGGATAACCCGTAGTCCAGACACCACGTCTACACTACCGACTACTACTATAGCATGGCTACGTCTGACGTCCCATAGCAACACTATAGCCCTCCGTATAAATACGGAGCGACGAACCCGCGAGTACAGCTAGACCTTGGCCATCATGGAATCAAGACGATACGAAGAAATATGAATGACACTTTGATCTAATGCAGATATGCAAGAGACTCACTATATTCTAATTGACAGGCAGTCACACAAACGAATAAGTTAAATATGTAACGCCTCCGCAAGATCAAACGGGGTTGTACTACTAGAACATAAAGCCTATGATCAAGAACAGACGAAGAACACTAGAACATATCACCCATGTATGAATGCAACTTTAGTCTAATTGGAATATAACGAAATACTCACTTTAGTCTAAATGAAGAATGGTGTCACTCACGAGATACAAAGGGATGATGGATGAAGAACGGATCATCGCACCTCCCCTCTACTCACCCACACACTCCCCTCTCTACCTAGCAGCACCTAAGCTAGATCCTCCTCACACTCACACTCATGGTGGGATGAGGTTTCACCTTCACCAAGAGGGAATGAGAAGAAGAGAAAGAGGCCAAGGTGAGAAGTTGCCTTCAAGTGTGTTGTCCTCTTCTTACCCCCTCCTCTTCTATTTATAGGCCAAGGCATCGGCGAGAGGACACCCTGTGCACCCCTGGAATGTGACCAGGATCCAACCAGGAGCCAACATGTGGAAGGCAGGGATCAACCGACCCAAGGTCGGTTCGGCCGATCTTGGGGTCGGCCGACCCCCAAGTGGGCCCCCTCGGCCTGTGCTTTCTCTGAGTGGCTGCTTGGTGGCCCCTGAGGTCGGTTCCCGGGGTACACATGTGTTGGAGGCGATTTAGTCGCTCTGGTGGGCCATAGGATCCATGTGATGCATACGTGGCGGTCTCTGATTCGCCGAGGCTCCCTCTCTTAGATTGGTGATGTCATTGATCCAGGGGATGCTTGCATGGCAGCCCCTCATTGGCTGGGCCTGAAGTGCTAGGATCATAGAGTTGTGCTTTCTCTTCATTTCTTATGCTAAACACCTGCATTCATCTTCATACAGCCACTTGTGGAGATTGTTAGTTTAAACCCCTATTCTAGTGTGGTTGCATGATTCTCATGATGAAATGCAGGGATTGACGGCTTTAAAGTAGGTACTTAACAGCCGTCAACATTGATTACATTAGCTTATGTGTAGGTTCAAGGGTAAAGGCCCACTCGTAAATTTTGAAGCTAATGTAATCAACAAATTTTTAACCTAAATTTTGCAGCCCTTGAGGTGTGCACCCTCTCAATTTTTTCCATAGGCCCACCGTTGTGTTCGAAGGGGAACCCATATGGTTTCAAGTGAAAAGTATGTGTGCCCAAAGGGGGCAACCCTACAGTTTCAGGTCAAATATGTGTGTAAATTGATTACTCTTCTGTAATCTCTAAGGAAAAAATCTTGTGATCAACATGTAATTCATAGTCTCCACCGATGAGAATGGGTTACTGTGATTTACTGTTCCCTTAGTACAAGTTCATAACCTAAAAGATTAAAGCTTTAAACCCAGATTCGGTGCCTTGTATCATGTCCACGCTGGCTGTAAATGAAAGGGTACTGGAAAATTTAATGGAAAAAAGTAACTCATTAAACAACTGCAAGTGAAGCATCAACCCTTCCTGTTAATGGGAAAAACTAATTTTGCCAATGATAGGTAAATTTCGATGTAAACCATGCTGCAGAGTTGATTATATTCAGTAAATTCTTGTTACATGGCTAAATTTAATATAGAATGGTCAATATTGTCAATGAATTGAATATCATATTGAATCAGCTACACATGTATAAACCACATTTCTACTCAGTTCCCTTCAAAGGTTCTTAATGCCAATAACATTGCAGAGAAATCATTCCCCAAAGAACAATATTGTTCCCCGCAGAGAACAAGCAAATGCTAGGTTTATTAGAGAACAAGTGAATGTTATGTTTATTAGATCCCAAAGCTCAACAGGGAAAGGTTTAAGTTTCTAAGGTTAGGAATGCCCAAGCCTATCATCATAACAGATCAAAAGCCATTAAAGGTTATTTGCTTTTTGGAAGTTCTTTTCTAATAACCAATAATCAACCTAAGGTGAACCACCATATTCACTTCTGCCCCAAACAAATTAATCCACTACCATAGTTTAGCAGTCTAACATACCATCGGGACCTAAATTTTGGAGCAGTGTGGGTCGAAGTACCAGAGTAGAAATCTTGATGCATTGCTTTTCCTCCATGCTTCAACAGCGGGAAACAAAGATCCTTACTATACTCCAAGTCCTCCTCGTTGCCATGGATGCTAAAACAAAACCCTTCATGGTTTCCCTATAGATGATCTACAATTGGATAGATAAGGTCCTTAATCTTTTTCTTCATTTCCTCTGGACCAAAATCTTGAGCAATAATATATGTCCTGCGAAGATCATCCAGTTGTTGTTGTGTCAACTCCCACATGGGGATGGTGATGTCATGATTATCCCAAGGAGGATAGCTTACATACTGACTATATCTAGAATATACCCGCTACCCTGAACTTTGTCCGGAACCTTGTCCTGGATTTTTTTCGAGGAAAATTGCCAATACGCTTCTTGCCCATCTGAAACAAAACAAAATCATGTGCACCAAAATAACTGACAAGATGATAATGGTTGTAAAAAGAATTGGGAATTGGTTATTCCATGCCGCACTGCACACTAGTAGCATCTGTTATGGCTTAGTTTGGAGTAATTTTTGTCTTACTCAACGCTAATTCCTACTATTAGTACAAGTAATTAAGGAGGTTCTACTTGGATGGTACGACAACATGGGGGGCAGGCCCTGCAGCCCCACCCTGTGCCTCCACCCCTGACAACATTAACACTCTTTGTGGCAACTATGAGATAGTACGTGGAATATTCTAGAAGGTCGAAGAAGATACAAACTTTGTCATGCATGAGAGGATAAAGATCATGGAAAAGAAGAAAGTTTCTAGAAGATTAGAGAGACTACATGAGCCATAGTTGCCATGCTTCATGGCAAGTTTAGAAGATTCTAGAAGCCAAATATTTTAGCATGGTAGAGATATCAAGAAAGTAGATAAGGATAGGGATATTTCTAGAGCTAGGATATTTTCTAGAAAGAGTGTGGAAGTTGCCACATGGCAACACCACAATGATTATGAGCACCTATAAATAGAGGTGCTCCCTCCCTCCTAGCCATACCATGGCATAAGAGGTGTCAAGTAGGAGATGGAACAAACCCTGACTCCATATTCTCATATATGGCCTTCAATGCCCATGTGGTCTTTGCAGCAGTGTGGGTCCAAGTACCAGAGTTGAAATCTCAATCGATTGCTTTTCCTCCACGCTTCAACAGTGGGAAGCAAAGATCCTTACTATACTCCAAGTCGTCCTCGTTGCCAGGGATGCTGAAACAAAACCCTTCATGGTTTCCCTAGAGAACATGATCTACAATTGTATACATAAGGTCCTTAATCTTTTTCTTCATTTCCTCTGGACCAAAATCTTGAGCAATGATATATGTCCTGCGAAGATCATCCAGTTGTTGTTGTGTCAATTCACACGTGGGGATGGTGATGTCATGATTATCCCAAGGAGGATAGCTTACATACCGATTATATCTGGAATATACTCGTTGTCCTGAACTTTGTCCGGAACCTTGTCCTGAATTTTTTTCGAGGAAAATTGCCAATACACTTCTTGCCCATCTGAAACAAAACAAAATCATGTGCACATCATTCAGGGGCGTAGCCAGGATTTAACTTTTAGGGGGGCGAGACGCTGAGTAGAAAACAATGTCATAAGAAAATTGTTCTTAGAATTCCATTATTATACGTTTATTATTGTGAACCAAACTTATTGGACCATATATCGATAGCACATCGAATGGGTCTTACATTTTGCTATGCGCTAGTAGTTATGTTGTCTAACCCAAATACATGAAGTTCATCACTATTTTTTTACTATTCATCAAACACTAGTAAAAAATATACTGAATAATAGAGCATAGACATGAGTTCGATGGCACAAATAAATTTTTATTTGGGTCAAGTTTGCTTCAAAATATAATGGAATACAAGATATGGAACAATAGAAGAAAATTGCATGTCAATTATGAATTTTCTCAATTGAATTTATATAAATTGTTTTCTTGGCTCAACGTCCAAAATAATTGAGAAGATGATAATGGTTGTAAAATATATAAAGAATTGGGAAATGGTTATTCAATGCCGCACTGCACAGTAGTAGCATTCTGTTATGGCTTAGTTTGGAGCAATTTATGTCTTACTCAATGCTAATTCTTGCTATTAGTACAAGTAATTAAGGACGTTCTGCTTGGATGGTACGACAACATCAGGGGGGCAGGCCCCTGCGCCCCCACCCCCACCCCTGTGCCTCTACCCCTGACAGCATTAACACTCTTTGTGGCAACTATGAGAATACTGAGTATTGAAAATAGCAATGCATACTTGGAATATTATAGAAGGTTGTGGAAGATACAAACTTTGCCATGCATGAGAAGATAAAGATCATGGCAAAAAAGAAAGTTTCTAGAAGATTGGAGAGACTACATGAGCCATAGTTTCCATGCTTCATGGCAAGTATAGATGATTCTAGAAGCTAAATATTTTAGCATGGTAGAGATATCAAGAAAGTAGATAAGGATAGGGATATTTCTAGAGCTAGGATATTTTCTAGGAAGAGTGTGGAAGTTGCCACATGGCAACACCACAATGATTATGAGCACCTATAAATAGAGGTGTTCCCTCCCTCGTAGCTATACCATGGCATAAGAGGTGTCAAGTAGGAGATGGAACAAACCCTGACTCCAGATTCTCATATATGGCCTTCAATGCTTATGTGGTCTTTGCAGCAGTGTGGGTCGAAGTACCAGAGCAGAAATCTCAATCGATTGCTTTTCCTCCACGCTTCAACAGCTAAAACAAAGATCCTTACTATACTCCAAGTCCTCCTCGTTGCCAGGGATGCTGAAACAAAACCCTTCATGGTTTCCCTGGAGAACATGATCTACAATTGGATACAGAAGGTCCTTAATCTTTTTCTTCATTTCCTCTGGGTCAAAATCTTGAGCAATGATATATGTCCTGCGATGGCTGTTGTGTCAAATCCCACGTGGGGATGGCGATGTCATGATTATCCCGAGGAGGATATCTTACATAGTGACTATATCTGAAATATACCCGTTGTCCTGAACTTTGTCCGGAACCTTGTTCTGGATTTTTTTCGAGGAAAATTGTCAATGTGCATCTTGCCCATCTGAAACAAAACAAAATCATGTGCATAGCATTCAGGGGCGTAGCCAGGATTTAACTTTAGGGGGGGGGGCGAGACACTTTGTAGAAAACGATGTCAGAAGAAAATTTTTCTTAGAATTCCATTATTATACGGACACTAACGGTGTGTTATTATTGTGAACCAAACTTATTGGACCATATATCGGCATGGCATCGAATGGGTCTTACATTTTGCTATGCACTAGTAGTTATGTTGTATAACCCAAATATATAAAGTTCAGCACTATTTTTTACTATTCATCAAACACTAGTAAAAAAAAGTTATACTGAATAATAGCGCATAGACATGTGTTCGGTGTCACAAATAAATTTGTATTTTGGTCCAATTTGCTTCAAAGTATAATGAAATACAAGATATGGAAAAATAGAAGAAAATTGCATGTCAATTATGATTTTTCTCAATTGAATTTAGATTAATTGTTTTCTTGGCTCAATGTCCAAAATAACTGAGAAGATGATAATGGTTGTAAAAGATATAAATAATTGGGAATTGGTTATTCAATGCCGCACTGCACACTAGTAGCATATGTTATCTGTTATGGCTTAGTTTGGAGTAATTTCTGTCTTACTCAATGCTAATCCCTGCTATTAGTACAAGTAAATAAGGAGGTTCTACTTGGATGGTACGACAGCATCAGGGGGCCAGGCCCCTGCGCCCCCTATGCCTCCGCCCCTGACAGCATCAACACTCTTTGTGGCAACTATGAGAATAGTGAGTGTTGAAAATAGCAATGCATACTTGGAACATTCTAGAAGGTTGTGGAAGATGCAAACTTTGCCATGCATGAGAGGATAAAGATCATGGCAAAGAAGGAAGTTTCTAGAAGATTGGAGAGACTACATGAGCTATAGTTTCCATGCTTCATGGCAAGTATAGAAGATTCTAGAAGCTAAATATTTTAGCATGGTAGAGATATCGAAAAAGTAGAGAAGGATAGGGATATTTCTAGAGCTAGGATATTTTCTAGGAAGAGTGTGGAAGTTGCCACATGTCAACAACACAATGATTATGAGCACCAATAAATAGAGGTGATCCCTCCCTCCTAGCCATACCATGGCATAAGAGGTGTCAAGTAGGAGATGGAACAAACCCTGACTCCAGATTCTCATATATGGCCTTCAATGCCCATGTGGATGCAATGTTATCAATCAATCACATAGAAAAGGTAATAGATAGCAAGAAAAAAATGGTGTAGCAATTATTTCCTTTTCCAAAGGAGCTTCTTTTGGAAGGTAATGCCCTATATAAGAAACTATTAACCGTTAATTTATCATAAATAAAACTTCATAACTTCTTCAATCATTTAACTATATTCCTGAGACTGAGTTCAGGACAACAAAAGCTGGCTTCCTAATGGAGTTTCCTACTAGTAATTATTTAATTCATGTAGAAGCATTGCAAAGAAGGGTGTTGTAGATCTAAAAGGTACTCACATGAACAAATTGGAAGGTATTCGCAAAAAGAGAAAAAAATTGGAAAGTAACTCTGTATGGAAGGAACTCAGTCCCGACTGCAAGTGAAAGGATCTGAACAAACTGTGCATATACAGATTTAGATCTGATTACTAATAGTATGTTAGGGTTTGGGCACACGGTTTCATCTTTTACCTACAAATTAGGTTAGGGCACGTGTTGCGCTTTTTCTAGTCAAACACACGAGTGCGCTAAATCGCGCGGTCGTCGAAAATCACCTCGTCGAAACTCCCAGCACAAGCCGGTCAAACCGCCTAGGGGGGCCGGTCTAACCGCCTTGGACAGGAATGTCGCCGAAAACTTAAGTTCGCTGCTCCAGGAGGGACCCCGCTGGGAACAGTGCACCTAGGGTTGTCCTGAGATCGGCAGGCCACTCAGAACTTCCTAAACCACCATGGAGACGAAGGAGGAGAGCAATGGGGGTTGAAAAAGCTAGGGTTTGGAGAAAAAATAGTAAAATTAATAATGTCGATTGGATGCCTCCTCTCAATCGGCCACGACCCTTTATATTTATAGGGTGGGAGGTCTTGTCCTGCAAGGAACGATTTACATCTCGGATTTAGCTAAAACCCCTAATTCTACTCAGACTCGGGGTGACCCGGTCTGACCGCCCCTGGGGGCGGTTAGACCACCTGGCAGGCTCGTGCCGGATCGGCTACAGGGCACCCCGGTCAAACCGCCCTAAGGACCCGGTCTGACCGGCCTGCCTAGCCTGACCCGACTTTTGCCAAATTTGGGTGTCAACACATGCCATCTTGTTTTTTAGTAAAGCTTGTGTGCTAAAAAAATAATTCTAAGGACGACATAGAATCTGTTGTCGACCATTTTGTGCTAAGGGCGATTTTCATAGAAACCGGCCATGTATCTTCAAGCATCTTGCCATACACTTGGGTAGAAATTCTTCAAATATCTTCTATTAAGCGCCCTGGGTAGCTGCTGTCCTTGCAATGATTCCACCATATAAGAATTTCCGGAGCAAACTCTCACAATCTTGTACGGACCTTCCCAACTCGGAGACCATTTACCAAACTTGTTGCTATTGGATCCTATAGGTAGAATAGTTTTTCAAACCAAATCTCCTACTTGAAAAGACTTAGGTTTTACCTTCTTGTTGTATGCCCTAGTAACTCGCCTCTTGTCCTTCTCAATAGCTTCCAAGGCCTCCAATCGCTTGTCGGTCACTTCATCAACGTTATCCATCATCAAAGCATAATATGTATCAAAATCAAGACCATTTTGCTTTGCAAGTCTATATGCGCCTAGATTCACCTCAACGGGTAAAACGGCCTCTTGACCATACACAAGCTCAAAAGGAGTAACCTTAGTAGCACCATGTCTAAAGATACGATGAGCCCACAAAGCTTCAGATAATACTTCATGCCATCTTTTAGGATTGTCTTCTATCTTCTTCTTAATGAGCTTAATCAAAGTTTTATTACTAGACTCGGCTTGACCATTAGCTTGAGCATAATATGGAGATGAATTGAGCAACTTAATACCATAGGAATTAACAAAATCACGCACCTCTTTAGCCATGAATGAAGTACCTTGATCCGTAGTTAAAGTCTGCAGAATACCAAACATATGTATGATATGCTCCGTAATAAACCCAATTATCTCCTTGTGTGTCATGTTCTTGAGAGAGATTGCTTCGGTCCACTTTGTAAACTAATCAGTAGCCACAATCACAAAGCAATGCCCTTTGGACGACGGAGGATGAATCTTACCAAGGAAATCCAATCCCCAACCTCTGAAAGGCCAAGACTTGATAATCAGATGCATCAACGCAGTAGGCACTAGCTGAACATCTCCGTGCTTTTGACAATCTTCACACCCTTTGTAGTACCGAAAACAATCAGCTATCATAGTAGTCCAATAAAAGCAAGCTCTCCTAAGGAGCCACTTCATCTTGGGAGTCGATTAATGAGTACCACAAACCCCTTCATGAACCTCTACCATAGCCAATCTTGCTTGATCAGGACCCAAACACTTTAGAAGTAGATCATCTGCCATCTGACGATATAACTCATCATTATCTAAAATAAATTTAAGTGCCCACCGTCGGACTTTTCTGTCACTTGTACCTTTAGGATCCTGCAAATACTCAATCAGAGGCTTTCTCTAATCATCCACTTCGTCCTCAAAAGTTTTAGAAGAAACGGTAGCCGAAGTGGGATTGCTCCCCGAGGGGCGGTCTGACCGGGTGACCCGGTCTGACCGGTTGGAGGGGGCGGTTGAACCGGCTCCTCCAGGACATAACCCTCGGCTTCACTAAACATTGGTTTTCGTTCTTGAAAATTTCTTTTATGAATGTTATAACCAGATGCTTGTTGAGCCAGAGCATTAGCCTTTGGATTCTCCTCTCGTGGTATATGATAAATCACAAATTCATCCATACAAGATATGATGTCTAAACACTTATTAAGATAAGCATTTAAAGAATAATTTAGACATTGGCATACCTTGGACACTTGTTGTACCACTAGCAAAGAATCACCATAAGCTTCCACATGTTTTACTCCCATTTCATGTAGAATTTGCAAACCAAACAAGAGAGCATCATATTCGATTTGATTATTAGTGCATTTACGATCCAATCGGTTAAGAGCTTCAAAAATAGCTCCATTAGGTGAAATAATAATGATCCTAACACCACAACCACTTCTACAAACCGATCCATCAAAATGCAACTTCCATGGGGTAAAAGTTATATAACCGACATCCAAATCAAGTTGCCTATCAATTCTATGTTCTACAATAAAGTCGGCTACAATTTGACCTCTCATTGATTTTATTGGTTCACAATGCAAATCATATTCAACAAGAGAATAAGCCCACTTGCCGACTCTACCACTTAGAATAAGTTTTTGCAACATGTATTTAATTATGTCGGTTTGGCATGCAACATAACAAGTACTAGATAATAAATAATGCCGCAACTTGGTACAAGCATAATATAAAGATAAACATAGCTTTTCAATGAAAGTGTACCTCGTCTCGGCGTCTAATAATCTTCTACTTTCATAAGCAACAATATACTCCTTGCTATCGGTCTCTTGAATCAAAACAACGCCAATCACACTTTGCTCCACCGCAATATAAAGCCGGGTCGGAACACCACTCTTAGGTGCTTGAAGAACAGGTGGCGAAGTCAATTAGTTTTTAATCTCATCAAAAGCCTCTTGTTGTTTTGCCTCCAAGTGAACTCAGCTCCACTTTTCAACCGAAGTAAAGGAGTAAAAGCATCAACTTTCCCAGACAAGTTACAAATGAATCGCCTCAAATAATTAACCTTGCCCAAGAATCTCTGCAACTTTTTTTTACAAGTAGGAGCTTGAACCTTTTTAATTGACTCAATCTTTTTAGGATCAATCTCCACACCTTTCTCATGCACAATGAAACCCAAAAACTTGCCAGCCGACACTCCAAAAGCACATTTGAGTGGATTCATCTTTAAACCATACCAACACATTTTTTCAAATGCAAGCCTCAAATCGGCCAAATGGGAATTTAAACCAGCCGATTTAACAACAATATCATCGATATAGACTTCTACGATTATACCAAGCAAGTCATGAAAAATCAAGTTCATAACCCTTTGATAAGTAGCACCAGCATTTTTTAAACCAAAGGTCATGACTATCCACTCAAACAAGCCTACAAATCCTGGACATATAAAGCCGTTTTGGAAATATGCTCTTCGGCCATAAAGATTTGATTGTAACCAGCATTACCATCAAGAAAACTAATAATTCTATGTCTAGATGCAGCATTAACAAGAAAGTCGGCTATAGGCATAGGATATTCATCTCTAGGGGTAGCTTTATTAAGATCTCTAAAGTCAATGCAAACACGAAGTTTCTTTGTTCCTTTTTTCTCAATAGGCACAATGTTAGAGATCCAATTAGCATATCGACAAGGCCTAATAAACTTAGCATCAAGCAACCGATTGATTTCTTCCTTCACTCGGTCATAAATATCAGGATTAAAATTCCTATGAGGTTGTTTATAAGGCTTAAAACAAGGTTTAATAGGCAATCGATGTTCTACTAAATCACGACTTAAACCAGGCATCTCATTATAAGTCTAAGCAAAGCAATCGACATACTCCTTTAATATCTTTATTAATTCAAGCTTAAAAGCAGGATCAAGATTCTTGTTTACAAATGTCGGCCTAGGTACAGTGCCATCACCAATGTCTACCTCCTCAAGAGGATCAGCCAACGTAAACTCTTGTCCTAACTTGCCCAAATCATCAAAATCCTCGATAGCTTCACACATATCGTTCTTATGTGCCCGATAGTGATCAATCCTCTGCTGCAACCACTCTTTAGTTGAACTCATTGAGTCATATGAAGTGATTTAGCCGATTATCAAATGGCTTTATGACAGCAGGGATGAAGCCATCATTGGAACAACTTACAAACTCATAATTAGATAAATCTAAACCAGATAGACATTTTACATCATCATGCACACCTATAGAATGGCTATCAGCTACATCTACACAAGCAGAATTATCACCATGCACTACTTCTACCTCATCGTCTATCCATTGCATTAAAATTTGATGCAAGGTAGAAGGAACGCATTTATTTGCATGAATCCAATCACGACCAAGGATAAGATTGAAGTTACCTTGTGTCTCAGCAACGAAGAAATCCGTGGCGAGCGTCTTGCTCCTAATAGTGAGTTCCATGGAAATCACGTCTTTGGCTCCTATCGGCTCGCCTCCTCCAACTCCGCTGACGGTCATGTTGGTCTTGATCAGCTCCTCATCTGAACCTCCAAGCTTCTTGAATAGAGAATACAACATCAAGTTGACAATCACACCTCCATCCACCAGCATCCGAGAGATAGGCTTCCCATTGATGTGACCTTTCGTGTACAAAGCCTTCAGAAGATTATCAACATCTTTGGGCTTCTGAAATATAGCATCCTTTGGCCCAAAGTCAAGATGAGCAAAGTCCTCCTCCGTAGGCACCGAACCATCAACAAACAAGTGAACCACATTAATATCAAGGTTCATACGCTCTGGAGAAGAACTGTAATCCACAAGTTCCTCGTCGTCTTCTGGAGCAGGTACCGACAATAACTTATCATCACAAGCCATAGGGACTGAATAAGCAAAACCAGGTGACGCCTCTGGTGAACCCGGTCTGACCGCCTGGTCAGCCGGTTTGACCGCCTCAGGCGGTTTAACTGCCTCCTCTGGCGGTTTGATCGCCTCTGCCTGAGGTGTTGTCTTTGACTCTCCACTCCTTCCCTTGCGGAACCATGGGCCTGTAGCTGTTGAAGATCTCGTCCCTCTGTTTCTCCAGCTCCTTCTCTCTCTTCTTTCGTAGCCTCAGACGTTGAAGCTTCCTCCTTTGAGTATGAGTCAAACCGGGAGGACACCACCTTGGCAAGAAGTACCCCGAACGAGATTTTCTTCCGTTGGCCTCATGATCATTAGCAGCAACAGATCCCTTTTGAGTAGGTGTCACAACCTGATTGTTCAACACAATCGGTCCTTTGCCACTTTTCTCAATAGGAACGTCCATTGTCCCAATCTAAATAATATCGAAGCTTGTAGTCCTCTCTGGGTCAATGTCCATCTTCTGAACCTCCTCCTCCCTGATCTTGGGCTTGTACACCTGTTTTGGAGGAAGTTGAACTTTTCTGGGCAGGGCGGTCTGATCGCCTATAGGGGGCGGTCTAACTGGGTGGTCCTGGTGACCCTGTCCAAACTGACGTGGCATCTAGTGATCTTGTGTAGGTTGTGAAATCCTGTCCAGAGCTGGTCTCCTTGGTCCTCCCCATCTAGGATGGAAGGACTGCTGGTATGGCATCCACATCACTCCATTGTTGTCGTATATTGGACGAGGCATATTTGAAGGAGCCCAAGCTGGAGTAAAGTGTCGCCCTTGTTGAGATGATTCACTCCTGAACCTGACAGCTGCTCTGGGAGGTGATGATGGTCTCTCTTGATGTGTGGGTGACCTCATCCTTTTTTTAATGGCCGATCGCTCGTAACAGCCTTTTTTTAGGATCAAGAGCTTTCAATTACTCCAAAGCAGGATTACATTCTGAAGCTGCTGCTTCCCGAAGCCATTCGGGAATACAGTTCAGCCAAAGTTGATCAGAAGACTCACACGACACCTCCTTCACACATCTATCCGCTACTGTGTTTGCCTCCCTGCGGACAAAACCTACTTTAAAGGAAGAAAACATCCTGCAAAGCTCTTGAGTATCATGGCAAAGACCTGCAATGATCGACCTATCCCTGGTCGTCGAATTTAAGGCGGAGACTAGCACCGAGTTATCACAATTTTCAACATCCCGAGCTGACGAGCCAGCTCCAAGCCATCCCGCGCTGCAGCTGCCTCGGCCACCAGAGCCTCCTGCATCGGGCCATACCATCTAGCTTGAGCCGCCACAACTGCTCCCTGGTGATCACGAATTACTGCTGCACCAGCACCACACCCCACACGACCATCAAAAGAGCCATCAGAGTTCACCTTAACCCATCCTTCTGGTGGTGGCTTCCAGACCTCCTTTTGCCTCATTTCTATCTGTTCTTCTCTCCTTCTCAAGCAAAGCAGCTCCTCCACAATATGTGCAACATGTTTGGCAGCCACAGTCGGGTTCCAACTATGCCGACCATGCTCCCGGTTGTTCCGGCTTGACCATAAAGACCATCCTCCACAAACGAAAACAGCAGCCTCCTCTAGTGAGCAAATTGATCCAGCTAGTGACCTTTTGCTTTGGGACACTCCCTTGATTCTTCGCCACATTGAGCTTCCAGTTTCCAATCTCCGGTCGCTTTGGAATAAGCATCTTTGGGCGACCATAGGCAGGGGCGGTCTGACCGCCCTGTACCGCCAGTCTAACTGCCCTGTCCTGAACAGGCCCGGTTGGCTGCTGACCAGACGGCGTGGACGATCCTTGCCCCCTGTGTCCAGAAGCTTTGACAGTAATCTTGAAGGTCTCTCTGCCATCAGGGGTCTTCTCATATGCTACTTCCCTTGTCAACTCTTTTCCCCTCAAATCGGGCTTAGCTTCCCCGACCACCACGTTCTTGCCCTTGGTTCGACTTGATGCGGACGAACAGGAACCTTGGGCTGCTGTAACTCCAAGGTATTGACAGGAAAAGGTTGCTTATCCACTTGCATCTCATGAAGCATTAAACGACCTTCATTTATGGCCGATTGAATATGACGACAAAACACATTGCAATCGTTAGTGGCATGAGAATAAGAATTATGAAACTTACAATATGCACATCGTTTAGTTTCATCAAGTGGAGGCATGGTATGAGAAATTTTAATATTTCCAAGCTTAAGTAATTCATCGAAAATATGATCACCCTTAGAAACATCAAAAGTAAATTTTAGTTCTTCTTGCCAACCTTTAGTAGCCGGCTTAAGTGATGCACAAGAACTAGCTTTAGCCTTTAAAGGCCACACAAACTCAGCAACAAACACTTCATTCTCGTCGTCTGAACTATCGGAATCATACTCAATCATATGAACATTAGACCGACGAGTCTTAGAGTGTTCTTTTTCCTTATTCAATTTTAATTCTTGTGCCATACCTCTAACAAGCACATTAGCAAGAGAATGAAATTCTATACCTTCTAATCTATCTCTAAGAGCAGATCTTAATCCTTTCGCAGCTAGATCAGCAAGGTCAGAATCAGTAAGAGACAAATTAAAATAACGGTTTTTAACTTCTTTAAAGCGCTTAAGGTAATCGGAAACCGACTCCTCTTTACCTTGCCTAACCAATGTTAAATCTGTCAATTTTAATTGATAGCTCCCACTAAAGAAGTGATCATGAAACTTTTGCTCTAATTGATCACATAAATCAATAGAGTTAGGACCTAACGAAGAGAACCAAGCAAAAGCGGTATCAGTCAAAGACAACGAGAACAAGCGAACTTTTAAAGAATTAAATGTACCAACTTCACCTAGTTGAGCAGTATATTGGCTAATGTGTTCCAAGTTGTGCGGTTGTCATCACCACTAAATTTACTTCCTGCTGCTCATGCTCTTCCTCGTCATCTTGCAGCCTCATCTCTACATCTGTTCAGATCAGATGCAAGCGTACTCCCCTTGCAGAAAATCCTAGCATGTTTCGAATTTCTATCGGGTCCAAGGTACTAAATAGCGTTTAGCGGTATGGTAGCGGGTTAGTGTCAGTGTAGCGGATCGCGGATAGCAGGTGCTATCGCAGGTGCTAAGTCCAAAAGCGGAATGCAAGAAATAGTCATAATTTTAGTGCATTAACATCAAATTTACATCAAAATATTAAAGTTTTAAGTTAGTCAATTACATTTCACGACAAGAATCACGAAAAAATAGATATATTTATTATTTAGGGATACACATTAATATTAAATTATCATATCCATAAATAAAGAATTCATTTATCAATCCATAATTCTTGTACATTACCTAAATCATTAATCAAAATATTATTGTTACCATTTAATTCGTATTCATATATCATTTGAACCATAAATGTAGCAAATAGCGGCTTAATACAAGCGGTAGCAGCTCCAATAACGGACAATAGCGGCCGCTAAGTCCAAACGTGCTATCTTGAGTCCCTTGATCGGGTCTGTGTGCCGGCTAGCGAGTCTTGTTTGCTTTGGGTTATTTAGTCGGCTCAAAGCTGCATTTTGAATTACTAGATTTAGCGAACGTATCCCGGCGACGGCCTGGGCATCATCATCGCCCTAGATAAACTCGTATGTCTTCTCTATTTGCACCGTACTTGTATTCCTTGTTCTGGGTTTTGTATGATTAGGAGGGTGCCAGTGCTCAGTTCCTGTTGCATGATGAAGTTCTTACACATTTGGGCATTCCACGTCCATCCTTATCCTTTCCACGTTTACTGTATTCCGACGCTGTTCTTCAGGCACTGTTGTCTGTGATTGCCAATATGTAACGGTGTAAAGATATGAGCATGGAAACAAAGCATGCCAATTCTGTTTTGCTGAGTGCACATACGAAATGTTCCATCAGTTTCACAAAACTTATCTCTGCTGCTCTCCATCATCACCTGGTTTTGAACGGGAGACCGTGGAAACTTAAATTCCACAATAAATAAACCAGCACTCATCGAATTTCATTCCAAACCCATGCCATCCATTGATAGTCGTACACAGAATACAGAGGGAGGGAGTAGACAATACGGCTTGTGGTTTCATACTAACACGGTAAACGATGGAGCAAAAGATGCGTTTTTCTGGCCAGAAAGATCATTTGTCCATATCAAATCTATTACAGGTAATGAACTCCGGAACGAGTTGCTAAGTAACTTGCAGATTTTTCATCAAAAACATGATGAGCATGTGAATGCAGGAAAGGGGCGCTAGATACCACATGATTATTATTATACCTGGGTAACTAAACATCAAACATTTGATAGGCGAGTTATTCCAGCTGAGGGCCGTTGCAGGCTTCAACTCCAATTGTTGGAACAGGTCATGCAAGTCCAATGCGAGTGCTCACTTTGAGTGAAACTTTCGGCTGACAGACTCGTAGCTTGGAACATGAATAACTGCAATATGAGCATTTCAGTCAGTCATTATACCTTATATATTGCACCATGGCTTTACTTCAAGTTACTGAAACATACCATCACCCCATGATGCCATTGTAAGCGGTGAGGACATCATTTTCTTTGCAGTTGACGATATGTCGTTCAAAGTAATCTCCTCAACAGTTTTCAGGAAATATTCAATGGGTTTCCTACAATTTTAGAAATAGAATCAAAAGATGATAAGAGCTCTACTGACAGAAGTGAATAATTGTTACATTGTAAAATAATGTCCTACACTTGTGGACTCTACACAGGAATGGACACAACTGCATGCATTACAGTATGCTAAGTAACTACTCCTATGTCCTCAATCGGGCCTGGACTTGTTGATGACTCAACGTACTCTGAAGTAATATCATTTAAAAAACATCTAACACAGCTATACTAGTATTTTGGTGACGACACAGTACATAGATATAGTAGAAAATAGACTCGGTGTATGTACTAGCATAGCAATACCCGTACCTTTCCCCATAAGTCAGAACCTGTCTTCCAATATCTTCAGATGCTATAGACTGCAGAAGGGGAAAAATATGTAGTGTAAAGAACACTTTAGGGACAAGCCACATAGTTGAGATTTGATCAGGAGAAAAAAACAGTGTACCCTTGATTCCAAGTTCATCAGAACTGCAGATTTGGTTGCCTCTTTAGCACGATCAAGCTGTTCTTGTGAAACTAAAAGAGGCAAAAGATAGAAGACAAAAGAATGTGACCAATGATGGTCAACCCAATGTGGAAATATATTCTAATTTGAGATGATAGACAAGGAAACCTTTTCCAGGAGTTGCAATCTCAAGGAGTTCCCCGGCTGCCAAATCCACAGCCTTTGATGAGAAGTCCGGGCTCTGGTGAATGATAATATTTTTTTTTTGAAAAACAATCAGTCAGCTGCATTCATTGATTGAATACAAGGGCATAGACAGGTTAGACTATGTGCCATGAGATGCTTACAGTAACTGCATAAATTCCAAAAAGACCCGAATTGTTGTAGACACTGTTGAAAGCAGAGAATGATTCAATCTGTGGATAGTTGGTCAAGATACGGAGATCTGTAGGTACAGCATCAAGGGTTGTGTTAGGATACTTCACAAAGGTTTGCTTGTATAGCTAGACAATAATTATTTGAAAAGAGGCATACACAATCGAGAATGCATTCCTTTTCCAGGCCCACCAGCAGAGAAGGACCCTCCTCCTCCCATGAGCATCTGCAAATTAACAAATTGATTAACCTATCTTTGAGGCATTTATAGATTTAATCTATCACATGTGATAACATATAAAACAAGTTATAAAACATTAAAAGCAATAACTCTTATACAGAACAGGCCCTATACTATCCATAAATATTTAGATCACTTCAACAGTTGTTAGGCATACCTGAAGCACTGTCACAACCATTGCAGTTTTCTCTTGATTCCAGCCACCTGGCACCTCAAAAGCAAGTGCAATGTGTGTGCTCTGCTCACATGAAATCAAAATTTAAGCAACGTGGAAGTAAAATAGTAAATCAATCCTAAAACACCTAAAGAATAATGTTGAAATGACAACAACTCACTGGAGAATCTGCTTGGCAACGATAGTCCCCTCCCACGTACACTGATTTTGGCTCTTCAGGACGTTTCGCACTGGGAAGGTCAGATAGAAGTGGTTCTACAACTGACACCAAAGTATCATGCTCAACTCCTGATGCTGCAAGAACCATTCTGGGTGCAGTGTAATGTTCCTACATTTACCAGCACAATAAAAATGTCAGAGATATTCCTTCGTGACTAAACATTCACTTGGGAAATAAACCGTTGAGTCTTACAGCAACAAATTCCTCCAAGATGCTAACATCCAATCGGTTCACAGCAGATTCTGAAGCCATCAAAGGTTTTGCTAGCGCCCCAGAATATCCAGCTGAATGAAGTGCCTCCAGTAGTAGACCTTGAGGATTAGCAGACACTTCAGCTATTTCAGATTTTATCTTCTGGAGCTATAGAAACCAAATGGCACAGCATTAGTACATAGCAAGGGAAAAAACTTTAGTTTACTTAATTGATCAAGTACCTGCTCTTTGACCTCCCAATCCAAAAATGCTGGATTCCTCACACTGTCGATGAGAACTTCAACCATTTCTGGTGTATAGCTCTTTAATGCATCATAGGTATAGCTCATTTGTTCACGGGAAGCCGAAGCGGAGACATTTCCTCCAATGGCTTCTACCTCACGAACCAGCCGCAAGTGACTCCGATTCACTGTGCTCTTGAAGGCCATTCTCTCCAATAGATGTGACACTCCAGATGAAGCAGGTGTTTCATAAATAGAGCCACAGTCAATGTACAGACCCACTGATACTGCCGGGCTCTGAAATTAAGTTCACAAGAAAACATTATTGTCATGGGTGGAGAAGGAATTATAACACAAGTCAGTGCTGAGCAATACCGCTGACGTCTCCGAGGCAATCTTGATACCATTTGGAAGAGTAGTGATTTTTGTCTTAGATGGCTCTACAAAGTCCGGTAGAGGTGGGGGAATAGTAATGCCTGGGAGCGGGACATCAAGGGGAGGAAGTTGGCTTGATTTCCCCCCAAGAAGCCAGCCAAACAGGCCACCTTGGGACTGCTTCACAACACTTGTACTAGCAAGCCTGGTAGCACCATGATGCTGAAAATTGAACGCAATACAGGTATGAAATATGTCTTAATGTCACAAAATGTTTTTTTGAATTAAATGTCACAAAATGTTCCACAATAAATATCGAGTAAGTGAGAACCACGATTCAAAGGGCATGTGACATGGATTGCGTTCATCTAACACGAGATAAATGTTAGAATCAGCATCCACAGTCGTTGAGAACTAACAACCATAATGGTTGCGTGCTGAATCCGATCAGCATAGATTGGTGACAACAAGAAAATATCATAAATCGGAATTCCATTCATCTGTGTCCCTGCATGAAAAACAGGACTAAAGAATCCCGCTTCTCAGACTCATCGACACACCAGCATATGGAGTTATGGACCCGCGCGATCCGCTTGGATCCAATCTAACTGCGCCCATCGGCTCAGACCTAGTGGATCGAGAATTCGAGATGTGCAAGCACAAACGGGGGGAGGAGGGGGAGAGCCGAACCTTGAGGGAGCGAAGGTGTCTCCCCGCGGCCCGGTACATGGTTGCCGTCGAGGCGAGCCCCTGGAACTGCGGCGACGGCGGCGGCGGAGGCAAGGACGGAGGAGGAGAAGGCGCTGGGTGCGCGCGTGCCGAAGCTGAGGAGAAGTTGGAGAACTGGTGTGGCGGAGAGAAAAGGCCAGGGGGGGTCCTCCCGTCTCGCACGGTGGGCCGCGGATCTGCAGGCTTCTTGTTGCTAGCCCGGTAGCAGCATTTGTGGGCTCCGCTACGCCGCTGGCTGCTGATACCGGCGGACCGACTTTATGGGCTCTCTGCTAGGCCGTTGAAATTGTGCGGATGCTAGCTAAGAATCTGTTTGTTCTCAAAAAAAAAAAAAAAAACTAAGAATCTGTTTGGCAAAGTTTTTTTCCTGATTCTAAATCATCTTAAAAAGTGATTTTTTTATAGAAGTAACTCTGTCTTAAAAAGTACATTACAGAGAAACAGATTAGAAAGCATGTTGAAAAGTAGAGTTCAAAAAAAAAAAATCATCTAGAAGTCTCGCTTTCATGAAGAGTGATAAAACCTGGGAAACCCAGTCTCTTTTTCATGAAGAGTATTCACAATTTATTTTTTTCAACAATACAAGAACATACAAACGTACAAAGGCAGAATATGAATATAGAGTACACCAAAGTCTTGAGCAGAAAAAAGGGAAAAAATACAAGAAACTGCATAGTACACACTTCTTTATGTAGGCCAAAACTATAATAGTGTTTGGTATCCGAACCTGTTTTGGTAAAAGGCGCCACTGAAAACAGCAAGAACGTTATCGTGCTACGGGACCGGTGGCCATTGTTGGCGCCCTCCCAAAGTTATGCTCCATCTCAAATGCAGTGCTGCTCTGGCTCATGTCGATGGACTGACCGTCACTGCCGTAGTATGCGTTGTAGCCTGAGCTGGGGTTGCGGCTGCTGCCGGTTGTGTCGCCGCCGGAGTGACCCTCTTCTAGCTGGAGGCACTCCTGCAGCTGTGCCACCACGTCGGTCATCGTAGGCCGCTGCGCCGAAACCTGCATGGTGGACTTGAGGGCGATGTCCGCAGCCTTCCACACGCTGTTGATGTCGTAGTTGCTGCGCATTCGCGCATCCACGACGTCCTCAATATTGCCCCGTGCCAAGCGCTGCCGCACCCAATGGATGATACTAGTTGGTTGTGGGTCGGAAAGGATGGCTTGCCTCCCCGTGACAAGCTCGAGAAGCACAACGCCGAAGCTATAAACGTCGCTCTTGGTTGTAGGCTGCATTGTTGCCTGATACCTGAAAGTTTAGGTTGCATGAAATGCCCGTCACTAGAGGTGAAAAGGGGAGTAAGAGATCTTAGCAAATGGGGCGACTGAGACGTACTCAGGATCAACATATCCAGGTGTGCCAACAAGGGTATTTGTGGATATATGAGTTTCGTCGTCTCGGTTAAAAGTCTTGGACAGGCCAAAATCGGCAATCTTAGCTTCCAGTTTCGTGTCCAGTAGGATGTTGGTTGCCTTCACATCCCTATGAATCAGAGGTGGGTTGCACCCCCTGTGCAGATACTCCAGCCCTGCACATACATCATGCTCATCCTTCTATCAGAACCAAGGTCGTCCAACATTAAATTAATTGCAACTTGATTGGCAAATTAGTACCTTGCGCTGAATCCAGTGCAATTCTAAGCCTCTGCTTCCAAGTTAAGTATCTTCTGTTGTGGTCATTTCCTACAAGGATCAACAGAATGAGTAATTCAGATCGATAGAGACACTTTGGTCCTGTAGTTTGAATAGCACTTGAAACTCACAGGTGAGCTGCGGAACAACGAACAACTCACATATGACACACACACACACACACACACACACACACACACACACATACCTGCAATGTGCTCTCGAAGGGTTCCTTCAGACATGTATTCATAAACAAGGGCCATGTACTCTCCATCCTTGCAGTAACCGATCATAGACACCAGATTCTTGTGATGAATCCGTGTCAGTATCTGAGCCTGAACAAGTTATTATGATGAGTCAAAAAAAATTCAGAAACACGAACCGCGCATCTCACGAAATCCTACCTCCGCAAGGAACTCCTTAACACCCTGATTGGAAGAATCAGAACGTAGCTTGACCGCCACCTGAGTGCCATCCTCCAAGAAGCCATCATAAACTTTCCCGAACCCTCCTCGGCCAAGAATGTGCTCGAAGTTGTTAGTGATCATCTTGAGCTCCTTGTACGTGTATCGGCGGTTCTCAGCAAGCTGAAGCGAGCTCTGCATGTATGTGTCACCTGCTAGTGCACGGCTCACTGACGTCTCGTTTTGAGGCTTCACGGCGTTTTTCGTTGATCCTGAATTAATTGCACACGTAGAAGAACAAAAATCTATCAGTTTTGTGTTCGGGACGTGGAAAATTGTTAGCAAACAATCGATGTGTATCACCTTGCTTTTTCCTCCTCCGAAAGCAACAGAGCAGTGCTACCACTAGTCCTATCACACTAACTAGAACCACTGGAACAGCAATGTAGACAGCAAGCTTGCTCTTCCCTTTCATGGTATGACATGAATCGGCGTCCGTGCAAAGGTTTGGATTATTGCCGTATCTGTAAAGGATTTGATAAAAGTTGTTTAAACCATAGTGAATAAGATTTCTTGAAGCAAAATAGAGAATCAAAGAATTGACCGTAGATTCAGGGATCCATCTTGAATTCTTTTGAGAAGTCCAGGGGGAATCGATCCACTAAGCTGGTTGCCTGTCAAATCTCTGAAGGAAAGCAAATGCTATTGATGTGAATCAACAAGATGCATGGGAGAAAATCAAGCAATATTTTTGTAAGTTGGCGACTTACAGAACTGTTAGTGAAGGTAACTTTGAGAGGACATCAGGAATTGAGCCTGTCAAGTTGTTGTGTGATAGATCCCTGCAACATATGATTTAAAGACCATTATATGTCTGACTTATTACAGAGATCCATTGCGAGGTTGAAATAGATTGAGAACTCCATACATACAAAGATTGGATGGCCTTGAGATTTGAAAAAGAAGATGAGATATCGCCATCCAATCCACTGAAGGATAGATTTCTGCAAAAATATCCAACAAATTAATTTAGTTAGCCTTTTTCGAAACTTAATTATAGTACTAACTATTTCATCATTTGTAAATACATGATGTCATGGCCAAGACCTGATCAGAGTTTTGAAATTCTGAATATTAGTAACTTTTAGATATTTGGTTTGACTACCAATAACTTTAAAAATTTTAGTTTCACTATCAATAATGCCTGGATTTAATTTGAAAACATCAGAACATCTATGTTCACTTATCTCGAAAAGTAAACTCATAATCTCATAAATTTATTGCGCTTCATAGCTAGATTTAATTTAAATTATTAGTTATTAAATATAAATACTGGAGATTGTGTTATGCCGTAACACATGCAGTATCTTTTTAAACATAACGAGAGCAATTTTTTTATAAAAATAAAAACTGATAGAATGAACGATGGACCAAAGTGGAAGTACTTTGTACTTACACGCTGGTGATTCTTGGAGAACTAGATACGGCATAGCTGCAATTCAGTCCATCCCATGTAAGAGTCTTCGGACTGCATGGGTCGCCCATCCAATTCTTTTGCAGGCGATATGTTTCCTTAATCGCACTGATGGCATATACTGTTAATTGCACCCAAGTTTTCATTAAGATTGCGCCTTGTTTGTTTCGGCCACTCTAATGGGCGTTGTAGAGAAATATTGGAGAGAAAATTAAAGTGGTTTCATCTAGTTGAAAACAATGCAGCATAATTAAGCACTCTCTTGCTTATGTTATTCTATAAAAGAACAAAAATGAAGGAAACAATTGGAATGATGACTTCAATTAGCAATTAAATGTTCCATTGCACTTGTGCACTCTTAAAAACAACAGTTTAAACTCCCCATTCAAATTGGACTTATATTAGGCATCTCACCTGCATGATTATGTCTACTATACGTGCATGATTAAAATTATATATTAGGCATATACTCATGTCTACTAGTTGTCTTTTATACGTGCACCTACCGTCTTGGGAGTCTGTGCCAACGTTATTGGTGGAGATGACGGAGAAAACCTCTAGGGCGTTAATGATCGGCGGCAGCGTTGAGTTGGCGGTAGCCTTGATGGAGAAAGTGTACCGAGAGGAGTCCCGCATGGGGTCCGTGCTGTGGATGTCGAAGGAGCGGAGGTAGTATGGCGTGAAATTCGGCCACCATAGCTTGTCGTTGCGATTGACGTTGAATTGCCGCACTGCGTTGCTGGGCAGGGGCTCCAGCTCGGCGAAGTACAAAACGGCGATGTACCCCGACGCCGTCGGGTCATTGGGCCGCTGCTCGGAGTCCCACTGGAATTCGATGTTGCCGGAGGCGTTGCGTGGCATGACCGCTGTTTGCATCACCTTCGACGGCGGCTCAAAGACATTGTTATCAAAGTTTAGGACGCTATTCGGCGTCGATATAGAGCTCCAGGTGGTGGTGTCGACCAAAGGGTCCCATATTCTGTCGTGTGGATCGTCAGGGTACCTAATCGATCAATGTCAATAATTATTGAGTGTTTAACCTGCTGGGATTAGTAATGAAACAGATCGATAATGGGCTCGTGGAATCTTTTGCATTGCACATGCTCACCTGACGACGTCCGCACCGTCGGTCGGACCGAAGTTGCGCCGGCCCAACAGGACCAACCCCTGCATCGCGTTCGCCTGCGGGTAGAGCGAGCTCTTCAGCGGCCTCAGCTCCAGCGCGGAGATGAACGGCGTTCCGGAGCCGGTGTTCACCAGGCAAACCTGCACGAAGTTGTCAGGCACGACGACGATGGCCTCGAATGTCCACTCGCCGTCCGCGGTCGAGACGTTCGCCGTGCTCCAGAAGTTGACGCCAACGTACAGGTCGAAGGTGGGCAGGCGGCGGAGGCCATCGTAGTCGCCGTACTTGAACGCGGCGCGGATGAGGTACTTGAGCCCCGCCACGAGGGACCGGAGGGTGTAGCAGTTGCGCTTCCCGTCCGGGAAGCTGCGCACGTTGTGGTAGCGCTTGGAGAGCATCGCCGTCGTGTACTCGGCTGAGATGTTGTTGTTCGAGCCGGCGTCAGTGAATGCGGCGTCCGGGGCGTACGACAGCTTGGTGATGTCGTCCACGGAGTTCGCCGTCCCCGGCAGGCCACAGTCTATGCTGATGAATCCTGCAACGCAACACAATTAATACTACCTTGCTCTTGAAACTTGCATGGACGCATGGCATATGTGCCGCCTAGGCGCCTACATATACGAGCAGTAGGGTACGAAATGTTGTGAAACCGTCGAGATGAGCATACCGTTGCTGTCGGGCTGCGCACGAGCTTGGAGTGCTCCGGCGGTGGCTGCGACAACGGCGAGGCAAATTAGCAGCAACGACCACGGTGTTGCTGCCATTGTTCTTCGCCCGAATGCTTCACTTCACCAATTAAGCAGCCAGCGGAGAATAACATGTAATCAACCTAGCTTGTGCGCCCCATCTATATACTATATAGTAGCTAGTCCTTCTGTCCTTGTAGAATGACAACGTAGACGGTGATTAAGCAACAAAAGTTAATTGAATTGAAGTTGAAACAACCACTACGGGAAACAGGAAAGAGCCTTTGCCGTGCATTTCGGGCGCACGACAAAGGTCAAGAAACACACGGCAAAGGCTTTGCCGTGCGTTTTTCTCGGAAACGCACGGCAAAGACTGCACGGCAGCGTTTTGCCCGGCAAAAGCTCTTTGTCGTGCGCCATGACCGGCGCACGAAAAAAAAGGGTCTGACGGTGCGGTCAACACAGACGACCGTTCATCAACTTTGTCGTGCGTCTCCCTCTGAGACGCACGACAAACATTTTGATAAAAAATAAAAAAATATAGTCCAAAGCCCAGTCACCCTTCTCCTTGCCACACCAGCGCCGCCACCAGCGACCACCGCAGCCACCACGCCGCCATCACCACCACACGCCAGCCGCAGGGAAGATGGGTGGCTGGATCCGACCAGCGCCGCTCGGCTCGCCGCCGCTCCCGCCATCCGCGTCGCGCACGCCGTGGAGAGGAAGGCTGCCGTGTGCTACCGTGGAAGGGAGCCCCGCCGTGCGCCGTCGGAGCAGGCCGCGCGGTGGGGGAGGGGCCGCTCCGTCCTCGGGCCACTGCCTCCGCCGCCGAGACCATCGACCTCGGGCCGCCGCGCGCGGATCCGGCGGAGGGAGGCCGGGAGCCGCCCTGCCGAGGAGCGATGAAGGAGGGGTTGGCGGAGATGAGGAGGGAGAGGGGGGCTGCGCGCGGTGGGAGGAAGAACAGAGAAGAGGAGGCCGCGGCGCTGTCGGAGGAGCAGGGAGGGGCCGCATCTGCCGCCACCACGTCCCCGCGCCGGCTCCAAGAGCTGTACCCGGATGCAGCCGTGGAGGAGAAGGGCCCGCCGAACGCCGCCGAGTGCGCGCGCGGATCAGGGAGGGAGGGAGGAAGGCAGGGAGAGGCGGCGGAGTAGAAAGGAGAGGGAGGTTGCGGCTGGTGGAGAAGGAGGAGAGTGGGGACTAGGGTTAGAGGAGTCAATATATATAAACATCACGATGAATGTCGACCGTCCGATCGCGAGATCGACGGCTCCCAGCGACCGAGGTGTTGGTGGGCCAGGGTGAGGATGGGCCGGGGTGAGGGTGGTCTGAAATGCTTGCAGGCTGAGTTAAATTCGTCATGTGGGCTGGCAGACGCACGGCAAACACCAATACTTTGCCGTGCGCCAGGGATACACGACGCACGACAAAGCTCTTTTCCATTTATATCTATTTCAACCTCATAATTAGAGTTAATGTACTAAAATTATCAAATGGATCCGAAAAATTACCATAAATTAGGATGAGACAATATAAGTTGTATATTGCCCAAATAAAAAACTTTGAATTCAAATTCAAATTTGAACTTTACTAGGGCTATAAACTTAATCAAGTGGCTCTCAACACTCTGAAACTTCTAGTGAGATACTCTGATTTCTGTGTAATTACCTGTACTCGCAGGTTAGAGAAAGAATAAACGCCATCGATGACGACTTGCCCAAAACACTCTATATGATTTATCACAAGCTTCACATAGGATATCATGAGCCCTTGACGAATCTCATGATTTTCAAACTTTGTTTGCATTTTATATAATTAAAAAACATTGCAACCGCATGTGGATTTTCATGATTCGCGAACAAAGTGTTCAAAATTTCATCCAATTTCATGGATAAGGTCTTACAAATGATTCAATTACATGAATATCATTTTTCCACAAACTTTACTCAATTACTTTATGCACTTGCTGTTCAAATTTGACGTATACAGCAAAAATTCTTTAAGTGACACATAATTGTTAAAAATAGTAAATTTATCGAGATATGTATAAAATTAAAATATAGAGTACAAAATAATGTTTTTTACGGAGAAATAAAAAGAAGTACAAAAATAAAAAAAATTTGCCGAGCATTTTTTCGCTGTGCGCCGTGGAAAAGCGGCACAACAAAGCTCCTCTTTGCCGTGCACCCGAAAAAATGTGCATGGCAAAGTTTAGAGTGCACGGCAAAAAGGAAGTTTCCTGTAGTGAACGCATAATGTTAACCCTATGGGAAAAACGTTGCGTGTGTGTTGATACGGTCCACGTCGTGTATAACGACCGATCTATTCTTCTCTTCATATGATACATAATGCATGGTTTCCCACATGTGTGAGGCCGTTCAATACCTAGCTAGCTCCTACTAATCCGTAATATATCCATTCTCAAATGGAACAAATCTAAACAAACCCTCCCACATATGACATATCGATGATGTGTTAGGAGAATTTGTCTGCACAGAACCACAAGGCGTCATGCATATACGAACTTGGTTCGTGAAAGTGGCATTCTACTATCATTTCTGCGAGGAACAAGTTGCATTATATACTTGATTATTGACGAAGCTGCTCGATCTGGCCATTGTACCGAATAAACTTTTCATTTTCACTATCATGGCTCATGGGTAATTTCGCAGGGATTCTTGCGTCCTTCCGTACTCTCTTCCACAAGGCAGAAGTCAAACGATTTGATCTGGACTTTTGTACAAGAAAAAGGATCCCGTCAAACTTGGATTCATGCATGTACTGGGAACACATTTTTTTAATGATCACCGGGGGAGAGCATCCCCACCTATGTTGTATTCAAAAGTGTGGTAGATTACATATCAAAAGGGATGCTGTTGACACTCAAAAATGACAGTAAGCCAGATCAGGTCGAGACAGGCAGTCAGACCGGGTTCACCAGGCGGCCTGACCGCATGCCCTGTAGCCGGTCCGGGACAAGATGCACCAGGCGGTCTGACCACCTCCCAGGGCCAGTTAGACCGCGTCCTCGCAAGTCCGAGGAGAATTAGAGAGTCCTGATAGATCTCAAGTTGTAAAAGGATTCCTTGCGGGGTAAGATCTTCCCACCATATAAATATAAAGGGTCGTGGCCGGTTGAGGAGCTATCACCCAATAGAACAAATATTTTTTTTTGCGAGGACAATCGAACAAACAATTATCTTACTTTTTATCTCCAAACCCTACTTTTCCAACCTCTTTGCTTTCTTCTTCGTCTCTACGGCCATTTAGGGTGTTCTAAGTGGCCTGCCGATCTTAGAACAACCCTAGGCGCGTTGTCCCTGACGGGGTCCCTCCCGGGGCAGTGATCTTAGGTTTTCGGCGTCGCCTCTGACCAAGGCGTTCGGACCGCCCTCCATAGACGGTTAGACCGGCCCGTGTCGGGGATCTCGACGAGGTGCGATTTTGTGGCAGAACCGTCCAGTTTAAATTAGCTTAAGTGTGTTTAATCACTGTCAACACAGTAATTGTGCAATAACACACTTAGGCTAACTCAAATCCGGTAGTCTGTCGAGTGTCCTCGGAACAACCCGAATCATCCACAAACAACTTGTTTCATGACTGTACATCAGGATCGCTTCCACGATGGGCAAGCACCAACATCCATTACATTTTTACATAAATACAGGAGGTACGATTTATTACAAACCATAGATTGAAACAAACTTAAGTGCAAGTCAAGGTACTAAGAGTTTAAGAACAAACCAAGCTAGTGAGTAGGTAATTATACAACTCCAACTAGGTTTCAGCTAAACATCCAGAGACCTTATAGATGTTTAGTTCTTCGGGATCCCTTCTTTAGTAGAGGGGCTAAGCTGATGAGTCTCTGAAAAACCATAACAAGAGAACCCTGAGTACAAAGGTACTCAACAAGACTGACCCGACTAACCAGTATAAATAGATATCATCAAAGAGTATGCTAAGCTTTTTAGTGGACCGGATGACTCACCATTTTGTAAAAGAGCTTACTAAAGGTTCATCCTTATTTTGTGATTTTAAATTCAATTTAGTTTTCCTTAGCATCTAGGTGATAAAAATATTTTCCATTCAAGTTGTACTACTCAAACAACATATACTTCAAGGAAAACTTCATTTCTCAGGCAAGATTAGCAACGTTGCATAACAGTGATCTAGCGCATTCATAACCGAGAATCGTGGCGATCCGGACCGATTTACATCCTGCAGGAGATACCTAATTACCAGCTACGCACAGCTCATGACACTGCACGCAACAACCTGGCAATCAATTGTATTCGAGGATCGGAACTGGAATTACCCGAACCCAGAGGCGCACCCCCACATGGGACCCCACATCTGGCCTAATCACCTATGTGAGTTTCAGGCTACGCCCCTGCCCTTCTCCTGCTCGCCAAGCACAGGTACAAACCATTTCCAATCCACGACACAATTAACGCCAGTCTTTGCTGGTCCCATACCCAATAAGCAACCAGGTAAAGATCACTTGATCAGCAGTTAAAACCACGACAGGTCCTTAAGCAAATTATAACTCAGTGGACAGAACTACTATCACTAGCTTCTGCCCACTTATAAAAAATCAAGCCATTTCCTTGCATAATGAGAGAACCAAATAAACCTTAGGTAAACAAGGTGGAGTTACTTCTAAGTAACAACTAAGCAAGGCTAAGCATAGGATACTTACTAAACATTTTAAACAGGGGCAAAGATGTACTAAAACAAGGATTGTTCATGCATAAGAAAATTGGGTTTCAATCAACTCCTAGATTTAATGCACAATCATGAAATAACCAATAAATTTGTCATGAATAGCATTTACTGAAATTAATGGGTATAGATGCTCCGGGGCTTGCCTTGGGTCCAGACTAAGTTAGTGTCTTCAGAAAATCCTTCACCCACGGGAACCAATTCAATGATCTCCTCAGTCTCCTGGCAATCTTCAGGTATCTCAAAGAAATCCACTTCAGGAGCTTCAGTATCTAACAAAGGATGCAAGTTAGAGCTAGATACGCAAAACTTTTCTCAAATAGATTATTAACTTTTTATCAATCTTCCTAGGGTTCAAAAGCTTTAATGCATCAATGAAAATAATACAAACATAAACAAGGTTGGTGCGTTTCTGTAGTTGGACATTGCTATAAGTTGGAAGGAAATAATTTGAAAACTGAAATTTAAATCTAATCTAAAACTTTTAAATATTTCTCAGAAAACACCTAGAAAAACTCTTCTTCTCAACCAAGGTCCCCTAGGGTTACAAACAGGTCCCTGAAACTCACAACTAGACCCTCAGGTTTTACAAACAGGCTCTTGGGACCAGGCTCGGTGGTGTTCTGGCTAGCGGCGAGGTTTCCGGCGACGACAAGCTCATGGGTCGACTCAACTCAACAAGACAAACCTACAGGTGGTGTTGGTTGGCTGGTTTAGGTCACAGACGACCGGGAACGACGACGGTGACGAGGAACAGCAACACTACTATTAGCGGCGGTGCACGGCTCAACGGCGGCGAACTGACGATAACCAGCAACACCAAGAGCTTCTCCATGTCCAAGAACACACGGGGCTCTCCCGAACCAAAGCTTTCCACTGCCTGAGCTAAGAGCTCCATGGCGACAGTCATGGCGAGAGCACGCATGGCGACGATGCTCAAGCTCTGCCGACTCTGACCACTACGGCAACAACAAGAACCACCAGCACGAGTAGTAGCACATGTACGGCTGTTCGCACCCAAAATTGGCAGGTCTGGTCCGACCGGTCAAACCTGTGGGTCCCACCGGTCAGACCGATGTGGTCAATTTCCACAAAATACAACTTGGACTTCACCATTGAATAGGTCTCGTCGAGTAGATTAAGATTCATATGTGAAACGTCCAAATCGGAGTTCGGATGAGGGAGATATGACTTCTGCAAGATCTGCACGCCGGGTGCACCGGTCTGACCGGTGCCCATGACCGGTCTGACCGGTGCCCCCCCGATTCCGAGCCAAATCAAGGAGTCCTGATAGATTAGGCTTGTAAGAGGATTTTCTTGCGGGGCAAGACCTCCCCACCCTATAAATATAAAGGGTCACGACCGATTGAGGGATATCCACAATCGAATCTATTAAATCTATCTTTATCATTTTTACCTTTCTTCCTCGTTCCCTTACTTTTCCAACCCCATGTGTTGTTCCTCTACTACCTCCACGGCATGAGAGGACGTCCTAGCTGGCCTGCCGAGCCTAGGACAACCCAAGGTGCGCTTGCCCCGACGGGGTGCCTCCTGGACGGGCGTTCGTTGGTCTACCGCCGGATTCTCCGGCGACCGGTCTGACCGGTGCCTGCGGGGAGGTGCTGCAAGGAGCTCCTCCACACGCTGTTGGCTCCAAAAGGTGTCAACAACGACCTTCCCCAACACTCCAACAGCAGCAGGGACTTCAGCAACATAGAGCTCCACGGACAACGACGCTCACCAAGAACAGAGGTGATGAACTGAGGTTGAAGACGATGGTGGCTTGGTGCTCAGGGTTGAGGAGGCTGGACAACGACTTGAGGGATGGGTGGAGGGATCTTCGGCAGAGGTCTTGGCGAAGCGGCTAGGTCGAGGGTGGACGTACGGCGGCGGCGCACGCCGGCGAATGAGACGAGGCTGAGGAGCAGCTTCGGTGGCAAAAGGGGTGAAACAGATGGTGGACACCATATTTATTCGAATACTTACCGCCTCCCGTCGCCACCTCCTGCTGGTGTGTGCGCCTTGCCATTCATGCGTCACGTGGCACGGTCCAGCTGTTTCTGGTCATCGGCGGTGTTGACAGTCTATATGTGTATCAAACTTCGTTTGGACTTGCAAGCGGACAAATGCTCCGTCGTAGTCAAGGGACCCTTCTTCCCTTAAGTGTGAACCCAAGGTATCGAATCCATGGAACAATGTGTAACGCAAGATCCAATCTAATAAAGCTAAGAACACTTTGATTATCAAAAGGAGAGCTAATGCATCTAATCTAAGGAAATACCAAGAAAACCAATCTAATCTAAGAAACACCAGAGGTAGCAAGAGATAGAGAGGGATAGGTAAAACCAATCTAGAGAGATTGGATCAAGCTCTTGTTGAAGTTCCAAGCAAAGACGAACAAAGCAAACCGAATCTCATAAAAAGCCTCTTTAAATCGCGGCTTCCGTTCCAACTCCGAAGACGCCCGCCTTTTGGAGCCACCGTCCTGTCACGACGCACCCCTATTCGTGCAGGTTAGCCTAGGGTGAGTGCAAAGGACAAGATGAAAATGCTCGGTAGGTCAGGTATGCACCTCTAGCCACCATGGCTACAAGAACATCCTATGCAATCTATCCGGAATAGATTGGAGAATAAGAAAACTCAAGCGAAGACAAAGTTGTAGAGAAAGCACTTGATCGCTAGAAATCAGATTCAATCTTGCAAATTCAATATGAAAGTATAATACATGGACAAGATCACCACCGGGATCCTACCTTGATCATGATCCTAGCTCCGGGAACTCCGAAGTGGTCTTCCATGCAAGGTTCCCACGTCGGCTAGGGAAGCCTTAGTCAACCATCTCGACCCTCTCCTCTCCGGGATGGTGTCCCTCTCTTCTCTGCTCCTCAGTGGCGGATGACGAATGAATTGATGCGTGGCTTTTTGTACCGTGGCTTTAAATAGATCGAGGAGGGGCTAGGTCAAAGGGGAGCCCGAACCGGGCCGAAAACAGGCCAGGCCGGTCGGCCTAGGGCCTTTTTGGCCCGGTTCGGCCCCATTCTTCGCGGGCGAGCTTCTTTCATTTTTCCCTATTTGCACCCTCCTGCATGTGGGTTCTTGACGTTGTTTCCTTCGCGATTAAGTTGATGAGGCTTGCCATCCAAGTTTCCCCATCTTCTGTCTGGGTCCCTGGGGTTTTGTACGTTGACGCTTCGGTCTTCGGACCATTTGGAGTCATGTTCATCACGTGTCTTGACTCTTGTCGGGCTTCATGATCTTCTTCCAAAGTACTTGATGAACTTATCCCGAAAGTCTTCTTCCAAAGTACTTGATGATCTTCTTCCAAAGTACTTCATGTTCACCGGTCGGACTCTAGATTTTTCTATACCGATTTCTCGCGTGAACCTTAGGCATCAAAGCATTATCAACATAAACAAAATATTGAAACAAAAGAATAGGCGATAACATGACAAGATCCTCATCCACATGGAACTCAAATATTTCTAGGTTGTTTCTGAAACTTATGGGCTATGAACTCAAGAACATGAATTAACAAATGCATAAAATACTTACCAGGTGAAGGGGAGCACCGGGGGCCATAAGTGGAGGCTAGGCCGGCCGGCCTAGGCTGATCGGCCTAGGGGCCCTCCTACTCCATTTTCTTTGATCTTTCTCCGAGATACTTCTTGCTCCCTTCTTGCCTTGTGTCCGCGTGATCCACGAGATTCCATCACCCAAATGTTCAGCCATTCCTTTTCTTGCACGATTAAGGGTTCACTTCCATTGTTTTTCTTTTTGACACGTCTTGTTCCCTTGCCTCCTGTGCTTCCACCGATTTCCTACAAAACAAAGCCTTTGCTTCCCCCATGCTTGTCCTTTGCATGTGCCCAAGATGCCAAATGATGGATACGTGATGCATCGTGGGGCACTATATGTTAATCAAGCTCAAAAACCTCCGTTAACCATGTTTAGATGCTAATCACTCCTCTAATTTTGAAACTTTAAAAAATAACTCAGTGCTAGCGATGAGTCCAAATATATCATTAGAGGAGCTTTTAGGCATCAAAAATGATTACAAAATTTAGTTTGGTTGCACCGGGATCGATTGCTTTCATTAATTGATAGCAAGTTCCTCCGGCTTGACCGTGGGAGTATAGGTTTAGGTTCTAATTTTGGTCAAATATGAGAGAGATATTTTGAATAAAAATAAAGTCAATGAGGCTTAGAAAAAATCTAAATCTAGAGAAACCAGTGGATGTCAAGTTGAATGAAACCAAAAATCAAGTTTCTTAGGTTCACGCGAGTCCTACCATGCGTCAAAGATTAAAAACATTACGAAACATAGCAAGGCTCCACTCGTGTGTTTTTATCAGGTAAAGCAAGCCAACCTTAACACCATGGAGAGGATGAAAGGTTGGGGTAGGTTCTGAATTTTTGGTACTGGTTTCTCAAAAATAAGCAAACAAAACTTGGGATGGCTCAAGTCATCGGTTTATGATCAATATAAAATTCAAATAAAACTACCGAGCAATTATAATGTCTCCAAAAATTGTTCAACCACATAAGAGTTTATAATATGTAATGCGTAGCAAATTCTAAGACCAACTTACTTGAAAAAAAATCATCAGGTTGCCCTCCCGGTAGCTTGACTCTTCAACGGGTTGTCCTCCCGGTAGCTTATTCTTGGCTCGACGAACGGGTTGCCTCCCGCAAGCGCTTCGTTTATAGTCTATAGCTAGACTTCTTCTCTTCTTCACTTCGGATCAACGCTCTTTGCGGGCGTTGCAATCTTGGGGACCCCACTTCTACACCATCCTTGGCTTCAGTGTATGTTTATTCTTCGGCTTAGTCATATTTTTGGTCTTCACAGGCGGGCGTTGATTCTTGGTCTTGACAGATGCAACAACTTTTGCGTCTTCACTTCATTCTCCTTTGAATCCTTCCTTTCGATGCGACGATGAGGTAGAATGTATTTAATATTGACCATTTTACATACCTCGAATCATGGTTGACTTGAATGCACTCCTCACGCCATCGATGTCGAACTTGATCTCCCTCTTGCCGACGTCCATTGCTCTGACGGTCTTGAGGAACAATCTCCCTAGGATGAGTGGCGATGAGGTTGATCTCCTTTCGATCTCGGAGGTGGAGTTTCTCTTGTATATTCCGATGATGTTCGTCCTCCACTTTTAGATCTTGTGTTGCACGTCACCTTTGCCTGCAAAATTTTTCTAGGCCATCCACAATATATGTTTTTTTATGTTGGAGATGTAGCCGTCCATCTCTGATCAGGGTTAGCAATAAACAAAATAAAGAAAACTAGGGTTTAGATTGATTTTTTTTCGAGAATGGTCGAAATCAAGAGATGCAAAAGAAAAATCAAGAGAAAAACTAAAAATATTCACAAACGCAATACTCGATTGAATCTTGATTACTTGTTCCCCAGCAACGGCGCCAGAAAAAGGGGATTGTTGACGGTCTATATGTGTATCAAAGTTCGTTTGGACTTGCAAGCGGACAAATCCTCCATAGTAGTCAAGGGACCCTTCTTCCCTTAAGTGTGAACCCAAGGTATCGAATCCGTGGAATAATGTGTAACGCAAGATCCAATCTAATAAAGCTAAGAACACTTTGATTATCAAAAGGAGAGCTAATTCATCTAATCTAAGGAAACACCAATATAACCAATCTAATTCAAGAAACACCGAAGGTAGCAAGAGATAGAGAGGGATAGGTAAAACCAATCTAGAGAGATTGGATCAAGCTCTTGTTGAAGTTCCAAGCAAAGATGAACAAAGCAAACCGAATCTCATAAAAAGCCTCTTTAAATCGCGGTTTTCGTTCCAACTCCGAAGACGCCCGCCTTTTGGAGCCACCGTCCTATCACGACGCACCCCTATTCGTGCAGGTTAGCCTAGGGCGAGTCCAAAGGACAAGATGAAAACGCTCGGTAGGTCAGGTATGCACCTGTAGCCACCATGGCTACAAGAACATCCTATACAATCTATCCGGAATAGATTGGAGAATAAGAAAACCCAAGCGAAGACAAAGTTGTAGAGAAAGCACTTGATCGCTAGAAATCAGATTCAATCTTGCAAATTCAACATGAAAGTATAATACATGGACAAGATCACCACCGGGATCCTACCTTGATCTTGATCCTAGCTCCGAGAACTCCGAAGTGATCTTCCATGCAAGGTTCCCACGTCGGCTAGGGAAGACCTAGTCAACCATCTCGACCCTCTCCTCTCCGGGATGGTGTCCCTCTCTTCTCTGCTCCTCAGCGGCGGATGACGAATGAATTGATGCATGGCTTTTTGCACTGTGGCTTTAAATAGATCGAGGAGGGGCTAGGTCAAAGGGGAGCCCGAACCGGGCCGAAAACAGGCCAGGCCGGTCGGCCCAGGCCGGTCGGCCTAGGGCCTTTTTGGCCCGGTTCGGCCCCATTCTTCGCGGGCGAGCTTCTTTCATTTTTCCCTATTTGCACCCTCCTGCATGTGGGTCCTTGACGTTGTTTCCTTCGCGATTAAGTTGATGAGGCTTGCCATCCAAGTTTCCCCATCTTCTGTCTGGGTCCCTGGGGTTTTGTACGTTGACGCTTCGGTCCTCAGACCAGTTGGAGTCATGTTCATCACGTGTTTTGACTCTTGTCGGGCTTCATGATCTTCTTCCAAAGTACTTGATGAACTTATCCCGAAAGTCTCCTCTTTATCATTGATTTCCTGCGTAAACAATAGACCCCAAAATCGACATGCAAAGGTGAACTTGACATATCATGAGGGTTAGGATCGTTAGTTTGGATATTAAATCAATACCAATATTGAAGGTAAACTAATGGCTAGGTTGACGGAAATTCACCGTCAACAGGCGGCGAGCTACTGCGTGGCAGCTCTGCCCTGAGCTCCCCTTCCCCTTTTCTTCATCCTTTCCTCATACTTTGATCCAAAGTTGTGTCCATATTTGAATCTAAACTTTGCGAACTCCTTTAACCAAAAATGTTGCCAAACCATAGGGCTTCAGGCTATACCATAGGGCTTCAAGCTATAGATTTGAACTTTTCCCATTAGAGCAACACAACTCACGACTGGAGGCCTCCAAAATCTTGCCTGCGGTCTGCCCCTGCGAACTGAATGGTTGAGGCCATTCAGTTTCATCAGTAAACCAGTGACAAAGTTCCGTTTTCCAACCTTGATTAAAAATAGTAACTTTCCTTTATTCTTCCAACAAATGGAACCATATTAAACCTTGACCTTCAAACTTTATTTACCATCAACAAAAATTGTTGTCTTTCATAGTTAATCACTCACAAAATAATTTCCAACTTCCATGAACATTTCTGTTGTCAGACAGCCCAGACTTAGAATTTTTCAAAGTTTGGCGCCCAGGTTTAACAGACTTGAGTTCACGTCCTGGAACCTTCTCAAAAATTACTTATCTCTAATATCGAGCTTAACCAATGAGAGTATAAGTTCATCAATGTACCAAGAACCCATTTTGCTACTGTGGAACCATAGTTCTTAAGAAACTTTTCTCTGAAATTGATTTCGAAGATAACTCATTACTGTTTTTCAGACTTGGTTAATTTCAGTTGTGATTGAAAACAGCATTACCTCACAACTTTAGGCCCCATAATAAATTAGGATTATTTACCATTCTCCACAACCCACTGGACCAAGGTAATTCTTGAAACCCAAACCTTATTTTCATTCCATAACCTTTCATACCTTATATAGAAATTTCTCCAAAAAGTGGTTTCACACTTAGCTAAGTACTGTTGTTTCAGACTAGTGCATTTTTCAGCTTTGAGAAATCCTGACAGCAGCATATTCAACTTTATGCCTTAACCAAAATGACTTGCTCAGGATTTCATTGATCCACAACTGAACCAAAATGTACCTCAAACATCCAAGTTTGATTACAGCTCAAAAGAATCCAAAGTTTCTATATGAAATATTCCAGAATACAGTTCCAAATTGAACATCTCATCACTAATTTAGACTTGTAGATTTTCAGATAATGCATAGCACTCACATGGCTGAAACTTTGCCTATTTAATTGAGGTATCTAAACCACAAATTTGTCTCCAAACTTGCTGCCACCAAGTTCTAAATGTTTTAAAGTGGTACTTCCACATTTTTGTCGATTTTTTCTGAATTTGAACTTCAATTGTTGACTTTGGTCAAACTTTCTTCAAATTTGATTTGTTGCTCATAATGATTCATTAGTCTCCAAATTTCTTTCTCATCAACTTAATGACCATTTCTAGATATTAAACACCATGGGTGTTACAGATTTCGACTACCGCGCGATCTAGCGCACACATGTGTTTGACCGGAAAAAGCGTGAACAGACTTTTGGCGACTCCGCTGGGAACAGATCTGGTTTTACAACCGTTTTGTCAAAAGTCATCATGGTGAACATCAAAGAACTCAACGAATAAGACCAGAGGAAGTACACCGAGCTTCAGGAGTATATCATGCAGCAGTTCCTCTCTGGCGCTAGGAAAGATCGCTCAGGCAAGGTGATGATGGCTCAAGAATTCGAGTTGCCGACGATCAAGGTTAACAACGACAAGATTGAGATAATCACTAGGTATGGCAATGGGTCGGGTCGGGTGCGGGTGGAGTAAAACCCGCCCATTATGACACCCACCACATTTATCTACACAAACCCATTACTACACTATGGGTGAAATTTCACACCCGCACCCACACCCGCTGGATGTCGGGCACCCACTGGGTCCATCACAGTATATGACATATTTGAATATGATGACATTATATCAAGCAATATAATATAATAAAATCATGGAAGTCATAAATAGATGGTTCTAGCAAGCCAAACTTCAATATAGTCACATCACGTCACATAAATGTTCATAGTCCCAGCAAGAAAGCAAATCAGTCACCATACTCAATACATCACATAAGCAAATATAGAATAAAGACTTAAACCTAGACTCAAGATTGAAAACAACAAGTATAGATTACAATATTGATCATCATAAATCTATTAAATAGGTTTAGTACTTATAAAAATAAAAATATGAATTATTATTTCGGGCCCCATGGGTCACCCACGGGTTAAAATCTACATCCTCACCCACACCCACTTAATACGGGTCGGGTCGGGTCGGGTGTAGACCCATGGGTGAAATTTTGCACCCACGCCCGCACCTATTGGGTGTGAGGGCACCCGCACCCATGGGTCCGATTGCCATCCCTAGTAATCACCACTCACTACAAGAAAAACGCCGACTAGTGACGCAAAAAAAGGCCGTTTCTCGTCATAAACCGCGATTAATGACGTCGGTTGTTACGAAAACGCGCCGTCATTAATCGAGCGTCACAAACCGCGATTAATGACGAGACCTTATTTCCCGGCGTCATGAGTTTAATGACGCGTATAAATTCGTAACACAAAGGCGTCATAAGGTACCTGTCACGTCGGACCAAAATCTGATGTGGCACGGCGTTTTGTGACAAACCGTTTCGTTATTAAGTGAATTCAGCCCATATTTTGACAGGCCAAGGTCCAAATACCTTGTCGTCATAGATTGAATTTGGTCCACTTAATATTAAGCTGAGCCCAATGTTTCTTTCGTCATAAATTGGTTTTAGGCCTTATTAAGGTTGGATGGAGCCCAATATTGTTTGCGTCATAGAATGTTTAAGGCCTATTTATGGTTGGATGGAGCCCAATAATTGTTGTCGTCATAGACAATTTTAGGCCTAATTCTGGTTGGACCGACCCAATAATCGAGGTCGTCATAGAATCTTTTAGGCCCGATTTTAGTATGACCGAGCCCAATAATTGCATTCGTCATTAATTTGTTTTGGGTCCAGTACTGGTTGGATAGAGTTCAATATTCGATGACGTCATAAAATGATTAAGGCCCAACTGGTATTGGACCCAGCCCACCATTTGCTGACATCATTTTTGATACGGCCCATTTTATTAATAAATCATTTTTGAATTCGTAAAAAAATAATGGGCCGATGGGGCAAGCCCACATATTTTTTCCCTGTTATTTTGGGCTGCACTCCAGGTTGCGCTTAATTAAATATAATTCAATCTCATATTACATGCTAATCAATTAAGTAATAGACATCACAGATAATATTTCCATACCACTGATACAAATTAATGTTTCGGATCACACATGACACATTATTATCAATGAACATAGAACAACCACAAGTAGATTGTAAGTAGGAGCTCACAAACGAATACACATGATATCTCCATGCTCACAAATAAAGCTGGTATTGAAATAGAACCTACTAAGATAACAAAGCTCCGTACTCACAAACCAGCACAACTAGCTAGGAGGACACAAGCAGAAGACTAAGAAACACAGTGACCTTACCCAAGGCGCGAGCTTAGCAGTTGACGAAGGAGGGTCTCTGTAGTTTCTACTTGTTTCTTCAACCTCTCAATCTCATCAGTCTGCACTTTCATTGCTACATCTGATGCTTCTGGCTTGATCTTCAAGTCTGTCAAAACTTGGTCTTGTTCAACAAAGATTTCACCAAGGTCAGCAGCTGCATCGAGCCCTCCCAACGAAACTTCAGGTCTTGAGCATGTAGCGAAAGCTGGATAATCTCGAGGCATGTAATCAATGAATGGCTTTGACTTCACATTGGAGGGATAGGAATTTGATATTTGAACCACAAGGATTGTCCTCAACATTTGAGCCTAAAAATGAAAGGAGAAGTCAAACTTGAACCTTAAACGAAGCAAGCAAATAAACTTAAGAATAATCCTAAGAATAAAGTAGCAGGATTATCATGCGTTCTGTTACATACCACGACATGTGATTGAATCTCAGCAATGCAGAAGTGGGATGCTAGGCCCTGCACAAAGAGTTACAGATCAGGAACTGGATCTAGAGCGGTCAAGGTAAGAGAAGGATCTGAAATCTAAGACAATAAACAAAGTAAATTACTTTCTAAGCATGGCTCATCTATTAAGTTGTGTTACAAATCAGTAACTGCATCTAGAGCGACCGAGGTAAGAGAAGAATCTCAAATCTAACACAATACACAAAGCAATTTACTTTCAACGCATGGCTCATCGATTAACTTGTGTTCCAAATCAGTGACTGCATCTAGAGCGGCAAAGTTAAGAGAAGAATCTCAGAACTAACACAATACACGAAGCAATTTACTTTCTAAGCCAACGAAAATACTACTAGGGGACTAGAAAGAAAAGGAAATGAGATTCTCACTTGTGAAGCTCCAAGATTCAGGGGCCCATGGATTGAGGGGGCATCGGGAGCCGGTGCTTGCGCCGTATCCTCGCTCAACTGCTCAGCTTGGCCAGCACAGCAGACGCAAGCAGAACACCGATATCTGCCGCTCACCATCTGCTGAGATACCCCTCCTCCTCCACCGGTGACGGCGAGGTCGGACCGCCACCGCAGATCTAGCTGAGCAGAGTGATGCTTTTTGGAAATGGAAGGAGGGAGTTTAGTGGCGCAACACGGTAGCAATGGAGTAGAGTATTTATTATTTCAGGGCGGAGAGGGAATACAGAATTTGAAAATCCCGCTTTCGACTTCCTGACCGCAAAATGAAAATTTGGTAAGCTGCACTTGCTTCGGGGCCACTGACAAGTGAGGTCGTGCAATGGCGGCCCCATATTGTCAGCGAGTTTGGGTGGGATTCCGGTGGCGTACAATATAGGCGGGAGACGGATATCTGGAAGAGGCCCACGCTTCAGTGAAGCTGGGTGCGTTTCCAGTCGAAGATCACAAAACCTAACAGCTGCTTCTCCCACTACAATGCCTACACGTCTATTTTTTAAGTCATACGGATATAAGGATCTTCCTTCTGCGTTCTTATCCGGACCAAAGCACACTCGTGTATCCACCAAATATTTCGCATGCCTACCGGGGAAAAAGCCTGCATATTCCGCCCTATACTTGTGACAGGATTCCTCAGCAGTGTAGGCCTTCGTATTCCGAGCATCCCACGTATTTTCATGGCTACTGTAATCCCGTGAGGGCATGCTCTGCCACGAGGTGCACGCTGCCTTAGTATCGGTCATGGTTCGATAAATAGGCGTGCCCCCAAGGCCTTTGCTCATCGCCTCTTCATCCTCCACGCATTGTGCTAGCAGACCTCTCTATTTGGTTCTGCGCTCTGTGAAAAGAGGTGAGCTCTTAGCTTCCGCGTCGTGTTTTTACAGGATACAATCATTGTTTCTGGTCAGTGCTTATCATGTTTACGTTGTTGGCGAGTGTGTAGGAGGATGGCTTCTGATGCGAACGGAGGAACCGCCAACTCCCATGCTGTGCCACCTCCGCAGCGGCCAGGATACATGGATCCATATGATCTGTACGACATGGACGAAGCGGACGAGGAAGAAACGGAGGAGATGAAGAAAGATGTTTTGGCTTGGCTGCAGGAGCAGGGTTACACTCGTGTGCTTTGCCATGGTCGTTGTGTGTGCCCTTACTGCAATCTTGCTAACCGGCAGTGGGGTTTTCGTGACATCCTACAGCATGCTTCTGGCATTGGTCGCTCGGGACGTACCATGAAGTCGAGGGGTAGGCACCGTGCATTGGAGGAATATCTCCGCACGGATCCTCGTTATGCTACATTCCGTCGTGCATTAGGTATGGCGGGATAGGCGTGTGCCGTATCCATCTCCATGACCGTGTCTATTGTCTTCCTTGTTGCCAAGTCTGAAGATTTCGTTGCTGGGTGTGTGTTTGTGCGCGCCTGTGCCAGTGCCACTGTACGGGTGTAGGTCTATGGGGATGTATCATGTATGTGCACATTTAAGTTGAATAATTTGGGCAAGGTGACCATCATTTACGTTCTGTATATTCTTGGCAAAATGGTGAATTTAGTCAAACGGTAAATTTGTAAAATCGGTCATCATTTACGTGTGTATCTGCAATGCGATGCGGTGGGATAAGAATAAAATATTACATGACAAGACATTACATCTCAGACTATGGCAACGCATCATGACCAGGGAAATCCACTGAAGCAAGGAAGGCGATCATGGAAAAGAAGAACACCCATGTTCTTCATGGATAACAGGGGATACAGGGGATTTTCCTACCACTACAAGATTCACAGAGCAGGAAAACAGGGGATCGATCTTTTCCATCCAAAAGAAAACATACAATTGATCTTACCATCCACAAGACCACCTATTTGAAAGTGAAAAAGAAAACCCAAATCCGAGCCTGAAACGAACCGGATTTCCAAAACTGGGAACCCGATCCTCTGCACCTCTGTGATAGCCCCAGGAAGTGGCTATCACGTGCAAACCCGTCTCAAGTGGTACAAATCCATACAACACAGGAATAAAGGGGAAAATTACATAATTTTATTAATACATCAGAGTACAACATTTCGGCATAAGCCGGGTACAAGTCCAACTGGACTAAACAAGAAAAGTAAATCATCTACGCAGCGGATCTATCGAAGCGAAGCGTCTCCAGCTCCACAGGCAAACTTGAGTGTAGGACCAGCTCTAGTCTTCCCAACCTTCATCATCGTAGTCGTAGTCGATCGCCAAGTCTGAAAGCATCGCCATCTACCTGATAAGCGGGTAGGTCATGTCAGCTTCCAAACAAAGAGCAAAAGCGGTGGATGAATTCTAGCATGCATGGATAAGCCTATATATGGCTGTAGAAGGTTTATGCAAGCAGCGGTAGCAACATCAAGGTAAGCGGTAATGCAGAGAGGTCACCATCTCCGAGGAGATCCACACCTCCGAGGCCAACGCCTCCGGGGTCAACACCCCAACTGAGAAAAGAATACCAACACACTGGATCTCAACCAAGACACAGCACCCCACTCTCATCTGCGATGTGAGGTCACCAACTCCTACCTCACATCTCAACGGCACCAAGCCGGGCTCACACACTCGGGGGAGAGAAGCAGCACAAGAAAAGACTAGCCAGAGTAACAGACCCGTGGGCTGTCCATACCAGTGGACACGGACTATAGCTATAGGTTTAACACTCTGCAGAGGTTGTACAACTAGACCCGCCGGATAGGGCAGAAACGGATGCCTCCGATCCACATCCCTACCTAACGACCAGAGACCTAGCAGTGGGTGGCACTCTCCTGCCTCTCCAAGCCTGACTCATCCTGAACTGGGGCGCGAAACTTGCCAGCAGGGCCTCGGAGCTGTGAGACCATCCCCGGAGGAGCCGGAGCGACGTCTACTCGGGGGGTATAACCCGTCCCCCTCACACGACCACACCGGTCCGCTTACAAGCTGAGTGCCAACCACCAACTAGTTCTCGGACCGAACCCCGCCCATAACAAGGCGAACGGTTTGTACGAAAATAGCCCAAAGATCACGGTTAAACTGTCGATCGGTCCTTAATTGCAAGAGCGAGCACTCACCAACTCCCACCATCCGACACGCCGCTAGGGTGGGAGGCCAGGTCGCATCTCCCCTAGACAGGCGTTCACAAGTAACCAAAGCGGCTCGCTCCCGCGGTAACACGTCAAGGATACACACTCACCCAAAACACACGCTAGAATACCGAGATATCCCAATCTCAGTCCAAGCCAGAGATCCATCCACAACACGAAATAGGTAAAATGTATGGATAGTAAATATCGGGGACTAGCTAGGGGTCTGTAGCTAGTCCCAAAGGTGGGAAGTTCAAGGTACAGGATATAACAAATCAAGGCATGGCTAAAAGTTTGTCTATGCATTTCAATCATCCAAAGCATCATAAATAAAGCACTAGCAACTAAATAGCATGCATGGGATCTACATGGTCGGGAGTGACATGACACCTGCGCGGTAGTCGTCGTAGAGTAGTAGAGGTTGGGCTCTTCCTTCGGGTCGAAGGTCTTCCCAAACGTCACGGCTCGGGTCGTCGTCGCAGCTCGGGTCTTCAAACGGGGTCACAAGCCTACACGAGATGCGACACAAAAATAAATAACGACAATCATCTAAGCATTAACTCCAAATAACATCAATTAGAAGAACCAAATAAATCGGAACTAGCTACAAGCAGCACTAGTTTAATTTTAAGAAAATTAAAGTAATTAGTTTTTATAATAAAATAGTTTTAAGCTACTATCTTTATATACTAGAAGACAAGTTAGAGCGAAGGGTTAGTTCAAGGTTGGGTTGTCGATCAAAGGCTAAGGGCCTTGGTGATTGCGCCTGCAAGGTATTAGCGCAACAGATAGGTGCAACAAAGTGGAAGCTCAGAGGATGAAGGGAGAGGAGTAAGGCGGAACGGGTTAGGTAAGGTATTATCAGAACAAGGTGTGCGGTGGCAGCACCGAGAGAGGGAAATGAATCGAGTTACGATCGGCCAAAAGAGTGATGATACGGTAAGGTGTGCTCGAGAGCACGATGGAACAAGCGTTAGCAATGCGACGATAACCCTGGTGTAGTAGCCAGGTTGCAACGCGGGGTTGCCACGCTTGAAGCAGATGCCTCTGCTCAAGGCACGGTCGTCCATCACGCGCGGCTTTCCGGGTAATAACACTGGGTACGACGCGTGCTACAAGGCTCGAAGCAAAGTAGAGCGAGAGCGGGTATGCAGGTTGCGGTGGAAGCGGTGCAAGCAAGAGAAGCGGTGTGAACAAGACTTGGAGAAGTTATTCATGTCCGCGGCAGACCAGTGGCTAGTTGCGGGGTTCCGGCGTCCCAGATCCACAAAAGCGCAATGGCGGGCAGCGGCCACGAATCCTACTCCCAATTCGCGGGCAAAAGAGGTTTGATTCAAGGGCAAGAGTGGATAAGGATAGGGTAGCAGCGAGCATCTCGGAATTATGAAACCAACGCAAGAAAAAGGGATTTATAAAACATTTATTAAATGCTTTTATTTAAAACCAAAAATAATTTTATTAAAATAATGTTGACGTCAGCATGACATCAGCGGTCAGCGGTTTAGTGGGCCGAAAGTGTTAGAGGCCTATTGGGCCGGCCCAGTTTGGCCCAAGGTTCAGCAAGTCTAGAAAAGCACCTTTGACTATACTTCGGTCCAGCCTGATTAGTTCTTGGGCTCAAAGACATTCGTGGGCCGAGGCCCATTACGGATCCTCTGCAGAAGTCTGATTTCACTCCTCCAACTCCGCTAAAGTCCGTTCGAGACGGCGGCTGTGGGATCCTCTGCATCGTGTGCGTCCAGGCGTGCACGTGGTCACAGGTGTGGCACCACTCAGGTGCAAGAGAGAGGGGATGCGGGCAAGGTCTTCGACGGAATGCCAGAAAGGAACAGCAGCGCTGTCAGGGTTCACCGGCGACGGTATTTGGCTGCGATGGCGGCGCATGCACCTGCAGAGAGGGGACGTCACGACACAAAGGTCGGACCACAGAACGACAGCATGTGCGGGCTCAACGTCGGCGGGCACGTTCACGGCGCCGGCGAGTATGGGCAGAGCGGCGTGGTTACAGGGCAAGGAGATGCGACGCGAGATGAGGCAGAGCTTTGCGAGGTGAGGTAGCGCGACACAGCGCGAGGAAAAGCAGCGCGATGCGAGGCAAGGCAGCGCAGCTCGGCGGAAGGCAAAGCGGTGCGGCGCGGCGGCGATGCGGCAAGAGATGCGACGCGGCGGAACTTCATGGAGCAGCGCGGCGCGGCGAGAGCGGCGGTGCGAAGCTGAGCGGCGCGAGGTTGTGACGAGGCCGGGCGAGGCACGCGTCACGGCGGCAAGAGATGCTACGCGGCGAGGAGACGTAGTGATGTGCAAGGCGCACACGCGGCGGAGCTCGGCAGAGCGGTAGCGAGCGCCGGGCGATTGCGTGCGTGGCGCGGTGAGGTTACGCGCGGCGAGGCGTGGTGGTGAAAGCGGCAGCACGGTACGAAGGCCGATCAGATGCGATTTGGTTTCCTCGGCTCGATGGCGTGACTCACAGGTCGTCGGCGTCCACGGGAACATATCAGAGCATCGGCGCGGCGGAACGGGCAGCGGAGAACAGAGCAGGACAGGACATGGATGTACTCACCGAGGAGCTCGATTGAGGACAAGGTGAAGCAGGGAGATGTCGAGTCTGTGGCGGGGTGAAGCAGGCCGACCTGATGTCGTGGTTCAAGGAGACGGTGTCGTGGTTCAGGGCGACGACATCGTGGTACCCAGCGATGCAGACACGGCTTCAGGACGAGCGTGGACGCGGCTTCAGTGGGGGAAGGCGCGGAGCTTCTGGACTTCGTTGGTGGCGTCGTCATCCCACTTCTCCTGCTCGGGCTCCTAGCGGTCGAGGTCGAGGTCCACGGCATCGTCCTCCGCTCGGCGTTGGCGCGCGTTGCTTCGGTCGGCGTGGTTGCAGGGCAACGTCTTCACAAGGGGAAAGGCGCAGAGCGGTGTGCGGCGCCGAGCCACTGGACGGCGCGGCATGGCGTGAGGCAGCGTGGCTTGAGCGGGCGGAGCATTGTGGTGTGGCACGAAAGACCAAGGCGGGGCGGAGCGCTCACACGGAGCAGGGAATTGGGGGAGAAGCAGAGAGCGGCGATGGATTGGGAAACAAGGAAAGGGAAGGTTCCATAAGGTTGAGCGGCTACGGCACGGCACCGAGGTCCTGGTCAAAGCAGGTGACGTGAGATCCCGGGCTTGCCCTCGCACTGGTGGAAAAGGGAGAGGTGGCGCAGCGCGGTGCTCGGCCATGCTCAGCGGGGTGCGGCTAAGCGCGCAGCAGGGGCAAGGAGGGGTTTTCCCCTAGGGCGGAGGTCACGAGGCCGCACCTGGGTTTGCGTGCGGGCCCCGACGTCCGTGCCAGCGCGGACGCCCTGTCCCATCGGGTGCGGCGGTGCGGCAGGCGTGTGCGAGCAGCAGCTCAAGGGGAAAAAGGGATGTAGAGGAGGGGGATGACACGTTGGTCCCACCGGTCATAGGGGAGAAAGGAAAGGGATGTGGCGGTGGGCCGGTTGGGCCGTGAAGTTGAGCGGGCTTAGTACAGCTGGGGTAGTAACTGGACTTAGCAAAGAGTGGAGGGGCCTTGAATGGACCTTGCTGAAAGAGATACAGCCCAAGTTAGTTGTTAGAGTTTAAACAGATTTTGAAATATAGTTTGAATATAAGTTTGAATTTGAATAACTTTCAAATTCAAAACTTCACACAATTGTAAACCAAATAAAATCCAAGAAAATCCAAATCACATTTACACCTTAATTTGAAAATAATTTCTATATGGTTTTATTTTATTTGGAATTTGAGAAGAGAGCTAGCAATTTGGGATAAAATTTGGTAGCACACATGTTCAAACAAAAAGTTTTAAATTTTTGCGAAAATTCATACTTGAGAAAACGTTCAAAATTCCGGGATGTTACACCCTCCGAGGAGTTCCCCGATGACTCTGGCGTCGAGGGAGCTTTAATGGCTGCGGGAGCCACGGGACCGGGATTGGCGGGGCCGGCATTTGAAGGACCAGCGCCGAGGTCCATCTTCTTCTTGGTCCTCTTCGAGTCCACCTCCTCCTCCTCCTCCGCCGCACCCTTCTCCTCCTTCGCCGACGGAATGTCCTTGAACGAATCAAGCTTACCGGCCTTGTCATCCTTCAAAAGCTGCCTCACAAACGCCTCCGTATGTTGATTCCTCTTCTTTGCCTCCACCCGCTTCCTCTTCTTGGCCGCCAATCGCTTCTTCTCAATGGCCGCCCACGTCTCTTCCTCATCCTCTTCTTCTTCCTCTTCCTCTTCCTCTTCCTCTTCCTCTTCCTCTTCATCCTCTTCCACGTAGTCGTACTCATCCTCGCTGTCCTCGCTCTCCTGCCTTTCCATGTCTTCTACATCAGATTCACTCAAGGAGGGGTCGGATGGCTCGCATGCGCTTGGTTGGGGGGAGTCGGGTGGTGTCCCGATGGAGGAGGGGTTGGAAGGGAACGGGGAGGCGGGAAGTCGAATCGGAGAAGAAGGCATGGTAGTTGTGGTTTTCTGGAGGAAGAGAGTTTGAGACAAGGCAATGGAGGGAGTTGGGAGAGTCCGGTATATTAATATATCTCAGTTTCAGGGAAAGTCGGGGTGTCTCTTCGGGAGTTGTATCACGCTAATTGCTAACGGTTGTTAAGTACCACTTTTATGCCATCAATTCCTGCATAATATAAATGGAAAGTGATCATCAACACTAGAATAGGGGTTTATACTGACAATTTCCACAAGTGTTCGTGTTTCTATCTTTTGTTGCAGGACACATGTAAATGCACATGGAATGGTATAGTTGAGAGCAAGTAAACCAATGGCATAGATATGGCATTATCATAAACAATCTCAAATGCCAAATTGGTCTGCACCATTGCGACGGGCTCGTCGAGACGATCGAAACGGATATATCATTTGCATACATCAGAGCCCGGATGAGAGAGATATGCACAAGACATCATGTGGACCCGGTGGGACCCACACCAGGCCACGTGGCGACGTGCTGCCACACAGGCGCCCACGTGGCCATGACACCTCACCGATCCAAAGAAGCACACTCTCGACCAATCAGGAGCAAGCACGCGGATCCAAGGGCCCACAACCACGAGATAACGGGCTAGAAACAACGCAAACACCCACATACCCACCTTGGGACCCACTTGGCAGTCACCTGGACGAAAACCGGCGCGATCAGGGCCACCCCGGGATCAGCCGATCCCCTAGGTTGGCCGAACCCACTCTGAGGCCTCTCGCGCCGCCCTTCCACGTGTCGTCTTGTCGTGATGAGCCAAAGGCGGTGCCAGGTGTATGCCCGAATATCCGCCCGAAAGCCTGCAGCTCCTTCTCAAGGAAGATTCACCAACTTGGCCCCCACTCCTCTGCGCCACATGTCACCACCTCATTGGTCCTTTGGTGGCGCCCAAGGCAGCCTAGGGAGCTCCTCTTGGCCTATAAATATGAGGGGAGGGGGTAGAGAATAGGACACACTTCACCACTTCATCCAAGGATGAGAGCTTCCCTTCAAAGGAGAGGCCTCTCCTTGGTAGATTAGAGAGTATGGAGAGTGAGAGAGAGAGTTGTATTTGTATAGATGCTTGTTCTTCAATTAGAGTAAAGTAAGTATTTCCGTATTTTCTATTTAGACTAAAGTAGCATTCATGCATAGGTGATATGTTCTTGTGTTCTTCGCTTGTTCTTGATTTAGAGGCTTGTGTTCTTCGAACACTACCTTTCGATCTTGTAGCATAGGTTCACGTGTGCTCATATCTGTTTGTATGCATGCTCATCATTTAGACTAAAGTGGATATGCTTGCATGCTCTGATTAGAGTAAAGTGTGTTCTTGATTTCTTTCTAATAGTTTATGCTAGGTTGCATGAATAGCCTTTTTCCTCTGCTAGTGCGTAGATCCTGGGTTTATACGTTCGTCTGCTGCAAGTCGTTCGTATACTTTGGAAGCTTAGTACGGGACCGAGTGCTCTCTCATATGTCGTTAGCATAAGGTAGTAGTACCTATAGTTGAGTGAGATCAGTTCTCCTCCTTGCGGGTTCGTCGCTCTATATTTAATATAGAGTGCCGTAGGTTGCTACGCACCGCGGGATAGCGTAGTCAGGCTACGGTAGTAATCAGTAGCATAGACGTGGTGTCTAGGCTAAGGGTTATCCTTCGTTTGCCCTATATCCCACGGATTGGTAGAGGTAGATCGCAGGTGGTGACAGCCCTGTTGATCCTTTGAAATCCTCCACGTTCGGATATAGTGCAGGTTGAGGTTCGTCTTAGATCCGTAGGCCGGTGTCTCCTGACAGATCAGGGGTTAGCCGGTGCCCGAAGCAAGTTCTTGAGAGATCGACCTTTAACCTCATCTGTAGAGCTATCCATAGGAATCCTCTCTATCCTTACCTCTTATCTGGGTGTGTCCTTGGACCGACTGTACGAAGTTAGTACACACACGTTCCCTTGGATTCGATACCCTTGGAATACTCTGAGGTGAAAGCTACAACGGTATCCTTGCGCTTGCGGATTTATTTCGTGTGTCGCTAAAATACCCAACAAGCTTTCTGGCGCCGTTGCCGGGGAACGGTTGCTGTATCTATCTTCGTACCCAGTGGTCCTCGTATCTTTTGTTTTTATTTGTTTCTACCTTTACCTCCGTTACCCATGGAGAGGCCATCCTTTTACGACCTCTCCACCTCAACTTATGAGTTCAATGATCCATCAACTTCCACATCCGACCATGAACTTCATTTCTACATTATGGGCATGGTTCAGGATCGACCCTTCTTTGGAGCGATCAATGAAGACCCCTACTTTCATTTGGAAGAATTCGAGGAACTGTGTTCGCGTCTGGTTCTCCCAGGCATGACGCATGAATCCATAAGGTGGAAGTTGTTCCCCCTCTCTTTGTCAGAAAGGGCAGAGCAATGGTACACTGACAGTGTAAAAAGTGTAAATGGTGATTGGGGCAAACTTTGAGATAACTTTTGCAACTCATTCTCTCTCGTATAGAGGACGGTGCAATGGTATACTCATATGGCCTCTCTCCCAGGGGATATTCTCGAGTTTGAACAATTAAAGGAGGAGTCTATAGGAGCAGCGTGGGCTAGGTTCAAACGCCTTTGTGCATCTGGACCCGGCTCATTTCTACCCGATGATGTCTTGCTTTACGCATTTTGCATGAGTATTGACATGGACGCTGCCCAAGATCTTGACATCGCTGCTGGAGGTTCGTTTGCACACAAAACTCTTGTGGAAGGAAGAGCAATCCTAGATAGCTTCTTAGAAAACTCTTTCTTCCCTACCGACCATAACGAACCCCACCAGGAATCAGAGTCGATCCATGAGAGTCTCTCAACAACGGAACCTGAGCCTTTGACTTCCACATCCCAAGATTCGTCTGTTGAGCCCTCTCCCGAACCAGGAACAATGGAGGAAGAAGAAATTCAGCCTCCAGAGTTCCTCTATCAATTCGAGGATGACCCTTTTGAAAACCTCACAAACACCTCGAATTGCTTAGATGTCCAACTAGGGAAGGAGCTCTCTTCTGTCCAAATTCAGCCAGTTAGAAATCTTTTGACAGAACCTTCCCCTAGGCCTACGGTACCTCCTTTGCCTCCCAATCCTCCAAATGAAACATCTAGCATGGAGGCCATGGAGAAGAAGTGGTCGACTGGAGTGGAAACTTTTCCGAAGCTCTTTGGATTTGTTCACCCTCTACGATTATTTCTTGTTCCATAAGGGGAATTATCGTAGAAGCCCATCTTAACCCCACTATGGAGGTTAATGTCATGCCATGGCACCTAGCGTACACTTTGTTGGGCAACGTTACGCTAAGACCATCCGACAAACTCCTCAAGAGTTGTCCCTCCGGACGTATTCTTGAGTGTCGGGGGGTTGCATGTGCCGTGCCACTCCTAGTAGACAAGATCAAGGTTAATCTAGACTTCCACATCTTTGATGTCCTCGATCTTGATCTCCTCCTAGCCTCCCCTGTGGAAAAACTTCTTGATGCATCTCGAGGGAGCCTAGATGAAAAGCTTAGGGAAGCCACTTCTGCCACCACTCCCTTGTTCTCAGAAACTTCTATGGCGAAGCCTCTTCCTAAGAAAAACCCGCTCGAGAAGATGAGGCATGTATCTCCGTTCGCATCCTCCAAGCCTGTTGTCATTGAGATTGTAGAATTTTCTACTCCTCAAGAGTATGACTTGGAAGATCCTCTTCACCTTTGTGAAGGCGAACGATCCCCATCACCCTCGATCGAGTTTGAGCCTCTTCCCACTGGCCCATATCATGTTGCTCTCGACCTTGATCGAGAATCAACATCGAGCTTCCACGATGCATCTCTTGAGATGGAGAAATCATGGGCCATGGAAATCTATGAGGCGCCGACTCTGGAGTCCAAAGGAAAGGATTCCATTGACGAGCATGGAAGCTTCATTCTTGATACACCACATGAACCATGCTTGCATCATGCCTCTTCAGAGTCAGCCATGCTTAGTGCACTAAGCACGCACGAGGACTACAACCGCCTTATGGTCCTCTCCTGTAAAAAGTTTAGAAGGATGGTTGTAGATGCATATGTTTACCATAAGCATTGCAGATTTCGTGTATGCACTGTGGCACTAACCTTGCAGCTGAAGCTTCACTGATACATCAACAATTGGTGGTGAGACGGGAATGACATCACTAATAATAGCTGCAAGAAGAAGTTCCCATGGTCGAGCTTATGACCGTAAACAAAGCACTACCAGGAGATAGCCTGGATTAGGTTAGATTTTATTTCCCTTTTCAAATAAAAAGCAAGGGCATATTTTTAGGATAAGGTTGTCCTTCGGGTATTTTTGGTCGCTGACCTTTCAGGTGGAGATTGAAAAGAATGGTGGACAGGTGATGCCTAAGAACATGCGAGCTACATCACTACAACACCTTTATAAGTTTTTGTTGAGAGAACATTTACAAAAGGAAGCTTGATCTCCACACATTTGAGTTTTGTTGCCTAGCAATGCAAACTTCAAGTGTGGGGGAGGTATGTGAGCATCTCGAGTAAAGTTCCTCTCATACCAAATCTTATCTTGGTTTGAAGATGATGTTAGCTCTTACATCTTGCCCGATTAGGTATGTCCTGCTTTTGACTTTAAACAAAGCCCTTCCGGGAGGTTGCCCGATGTTCACCATCTTTTGCTCATGTTTATGTCCCTTTGGAATAGCTTGATCATGCTTTCATGCTTCCTTTATCTATGTTCATAATGCTATGGTTTGAGTGCATGTTTAGCTACGTGCATTCATAGGCTGTTTTAAATTAAGCATGGTGCTTAGGTTAAAACTGTCTTCTTCAATCAAACAAGACATGGTGTCGAGTTTGATTGATGAACCTTATAGTTACTACTTGCATGGATACTGGTTGTATATGCGGACTAACCCTTGTAGGAATTTCAAATCCAAATGGGGTAAGTCATCGAGCTTGATTCAAAAGGGAAGGTAAGCCAAGGCACTACGGCCTTGTTTGAGCAAGGTCTCATGGTGAATTTATTTTGAATTTGAATAAAGGCTCCCTGGTTCTTGAACCAGTAGAGTCCCTCTTTTGTTTTTCCCATTTTGTTGAAGACAGCACCAGGTACATGTACAAGTGTGGGGGAGATCTCCCAAGCTTATCACCGACATACACACTTGAGATTTCCCACACAGGTGTTGCACAACATCGACTGCGCTTTCATGACAAGGGACAAGGTAAACTAGAGTGATCCGTCTACCCCATGGGTCAGCTGAACCACCACTAGTCTTCCTTGTTTCTCATATTCTTCAGAAGTGATGGTATGTGCACCCTTTATCTCACTCTCTTTGATTCATGAGTTTGAATGAGTTTCAATTCTTATCTGCTAAATCAAACTCTTGGAATCGTGCTCTACCTGCTTTACATGTTTCCTATGGTTGGCTTGCATATGTTCTATTCCGTGCTTATTATCTTGATGCTTGTGAACAAATATCATTAGGGAACTCATGCTCATCTAAGTAGTTGATGTTTGTGATATGGTTTGATGATATGATCTTCTCTCTAAGTGTTTGTGTGCTTGGGAATTTCATTTGAAAATCCGAAAACCCCTTGCAAAGCTCCTCTTTGATATGCCAAAGTCCTACCAAAGCCATATGATGAGTTATCTTGAAAACCTTGTACTCATATGTTGCTTGTTATCGCATTGAGCTTTGTCAAATTGTTGTGACCCTTGTGAGAATTCTTTTCATGCTTTCATGATCAAGATTCATGTGCACACCACCATATCCCCTTGCTATGCTTCTACACTAGAAGTTAGCATTGTACCGCCCATTCATTCCATAAAAATAGAGCTCCGTGTGTGGTGTGACCTCTCTCTCCAAAGCATCCATGAAAAAGAGACATGGGCTATGCAAAAAAAAAAAGAAAAAAAGAAAAAGAAAGAAAGAAAGAGACACATGCTCAGGCATGAAAAAAAAATAGAGAAATAAAGGATAGCCCATGTCCAAAAATAAAGAAGGAAAAGGAGAGAGACAGAATCATGCAAAAAGGAGTTCCAATAAATCTGATGGTAATAACTAGTACCCGCTCCGGGCCTAGTGTCCACCTTACCATCACCACAACATTCATCATATATATGGTAATATCCAGCACCCATTCCGAGCCTAGTATCCACCTTACCATATCCATCACATCCATACACGTGCACATCTTGATCTGATCATATGATTTGATTTTCTCCTTGGATCCGGTTTTTGACCTTGCAATAGATGTGATGCAAGTATGCTTTATCTTTATCCTACCCTGAGCTCCACATATAGCCATCATTAGAAGTAGGATGAAAGAAAGGCAAATGCCTTGGTGAGGACATATACACATTGAGCGATCTGAGAGAATCAAATGAGGAGCTAAGCAAGGTTTGTTTCAAAAATTTAATGCAAAACCCCAAGTTACTAGACATGATGAGCAGAAGCGATTTGGTTCATGATCATTCCATTCCTCAACTACCCAAGATAGCATGATAGCCACTTCACAAAGTTCACAAGTGCAAGGTATGGTTTGGAATATCACTTATGCTCGCTTCATACCTTAGGATATCATGTACCACCTTGATCTGACTCCCTTCACTCGAGGACGAGCAAGGTCAAGTATGGGGGTGTTGTTGACGGCTGTTAAGTACCACTTTTATACCGTCAATTCCTGCATAATATAAATGGAAAGTGATCATCAACACTAGAATAGGGGTTTATACTGACAATTTCCACAAGTGTTGGTGTTTCTATCTTTTGTTGCAGGACACATGTAAATGCACTTGGAATGGTATAGTTGAGAGCAAGTAAACCAATGGCATAGATATGGCATCATCATAAACAATCTCAAATGCCAAATTGGTCTGCACCATTGCGACGGGCTCGTCGAGACGATCGAAACGGATATATCATTTGCATACATCAGAGCCCGGATGAGAGAGATATGCACAAGACATCATGTGGACCTGGTGGGACCCACACCAGGCCACGTGGCGACGTGCTGCCACACTGGCACCCACGTGGCCATGACACCTCACCGATCCAAAAAAGCACACTCTCGACCAATCAGGAGCAAGCACGCTGATCCAAGGGCCCACAACCACGAGATAACGGGCTAGAAACAACGCAAACACCCCCATACCCACCTTGGGACCCACCTGGCAGTCACCTGGACAAAAACCGACGCGATCGGGGCCACCCCGGGATCGGCCGATCCCCTAGGTCGGCCGAACCCACTCTGAGGCCTCTCACGCCGCCCTTCCACGTGTCGTCTTGTCGTGACGAGCCAAAGGCGGTGCCAGGTGTATGCCCGAATATCCGCCCGAAAGCCTGTAGCTCCTTCTCAAGGAAGATTCACCAACTTGGCCCCCACTCCTCTGCGCCATGTGTCACCACCTCATTGGTCCTTTGGTGGCGCCCAAGGCAGCCTAGGGAGCTCCTCTTGGCCTATAAATATGAGGGGAGGGGTAGAGAATAGGACACACTTCACCACTTCATCCAAGGATGAGAGCTTCCCTTTAAAGGAGAGGCCTCTCCTTGGTAGATTAGAGAGTATAGAGAGTGAGAGAGAGAGAGTTGTATTTGTATGGATGCTTGTTCTTCAATTAGAGTAAAGTAAGTATTTCCACATTTTCTATTTAGACTAAAGTAGCATTCATGCATAGGTGATATGTTCTTGTGTTCTTCGCTTGTTCTTGATTTAGAGGCTTGTGTTCTTCGAACACTACCTTTCGATCTTGTAGCATAGGTTCACATGTGCTCATATCTGTTTGTATGCATGCTCGTCATTTAGACTAAAGTGGATATGCTTGCATGCTCTGATTAGAGTAAAGTGTGTTCTTGATTCCTTTCTAATAGTTTATGCTAGGTTGCATGAGTAGCCTTTTTCCTCTGCTAGTGCGTAGATCCTGGGTTTATACATTCGTCTGCTGCAAGTCGTTCGTATATGTTGGAAGCTTAGTACGGGACCGAGTGCTCTCTCATATGCCGTTAGCATAAGGTAGTAGTACCTATAGTTGAGTGAGATCAGTTCTCCTCCTTGCGAGTTCGTCGCTCTATATTTAATATAGAGTGCCGTAGGTTGCTACGCACCGCGGGATAGCGTAGTCAGGCTACGGTAGTAATCAGTAGCATAGACGTGGTGTCTAGGCTAAGGGTTATCCTTCGTTTGCCCTATATCCCACGGATTGGTAGAGGTAGATCGCAGGTGGTGACAGCCCTGTTGATCCTTTGAAATCCTCCACGTTCGGATATAGTGCAGGTTGAGGTTCGTCTTAGATCCGTAGGCCGGAGTCTCCTAACAGATCAGGGGTTAGCCGGTGCCCGAAGCAAGTTCTTGAGAGATCGACCTTTAACCTCATCTGTAGAGCTATCCATAGGAATCCTCTCTATCATTACCTCTTATCTGGGTGTTTCCTTGGACCGACTGTACGAAGTTAGTACACACACGTTCCCTTGGATTCGATACCCTTGGAATACTCTGAGGTGAAAGCTACAACAGTATCCGTGCGCTTGCGGATTTATTTCATGTGTCGCTAAAATACCCAACACTAATGCAAGGAGGCGCCTCGATCTCTAATAATGTAACTGTCTTTTGCAAAGAAAAGAACTATGTAGATTTGTAATCTTAGTGAATTTGGAGCAAACTATATTTACAAGCACTTCAACATGCAGAGATGAACTGTTTACTGCCATTAAACCGGATGTTCGGGTATGGGATGCATTAACAGACCGGATGTTTCGGTCTAGAAAAAGATACAGAAAGGACAAATATTTCAGGACCTGTAAAAGATGCTTGTTTTGATTTTGGGCAAAGGTGATCTATGATTTCATAGTTTATGAGAGCGATAAAATAGGATAACATTTATAGGGAGACAAGGAACAGAGATGGTCAGGGAAACAAGGCATAAACAACTTCAAACAAGGGGATTGATCAACAAACAAATGATAACCAAAATCACAAACATGGTTTGGGTTAGGGATGCATTAGCATTTTGGATGTTTGGCAATAACCGCATGCTTGTTTTGAATTTGGTCAAGGTGAGCAACGATCACATTGCTATTTCTTATTAATCGTCCAATATTGATCTTCAACTTCTCCAGATCATGTGTCAAGCTAGGAAACTGACATTGTCAAGCGATTGGCAGATGTTGGTGTAGGTCTGTCTAGTGGTGCTATGTTTTGGATTGGAAACTTGTGATGATGTTCAGACTCATTGTCTGGTGATGCTTACTCTCCCTGGGAGTCCTAGGGCGATCGTTGTCCTAATCTAGCTTGAGTCAATGTAGGTTAGGGCGAGTCAAGGGCCAGTGAACTCCTCTTTTATCCCTGTTCTGTGACTTGTTCAGTATTTCCGTTGTTGCAATGGAAATGGGGGATGCCCTCGATTCGAAAAAAATGTGTCAAGCTAGGAAACACGATCATGTATAAGTACAATAAGAGCGGATGTTCTTGTCTAGAAACACGAACAGGCCGGACAACACATGAGACCATGTTTCATGGAAATGTAAAGTTACTAATTAACATCACGATGTTCACATACATAAGACAATGTTCCCACGAAATCTAAAGATACTAACTAACATCACAGATAATATATCGGCATTGGTCTTCCACTAGCGCAGCTCGCTCACTCCATCTACATCCATCCCTCATTTCTGGCCAGGACGCGGTGGCGGCTCCACTTCTTCATGTTGTCCTCCCTCAGGGCCTCAGACCTGGCCATCCCAAGGATGTGGTCCTTGATCTCATTCAGGTTCCTCCACCAGTGCATACGGTTGGGGCAGACAGGGCACCCGTAGGTGTTGGTAGTGCGCCGGAAGACGCGCAGGCAAAGGTGTCGGAGTTGGAGTCAGAATTGGAGTAGGAGTCCAACTCTGCAAGTGGTGGAGGAGGCTGGGAATCCGCTGGCGACGTACCAGCAGCTCCGGGCATTGGCGGGTCGACGTTGGCGGCGTCGCAGTGGGGCGGCTCCGTGCCGTGGAATTGACGCCCTTGCCACTCTAAGTAGGAGCGGATGAAGTGGAGGCCGCGCGGTGACAGCCAGGACCCGGATTCGGCTCCTGAGGAGGCGGTGGGCTAGAGGCTGGCAACGCCGCCGGACCGACGAGCAGGGGCGGGTACGGCCATGCGCCTAAGCTCTGTGTGTCTGGGGGAGACTGATTGCTTCATTGTGTCGGACGCGCAGTAGGACTGAAATGTGAGTGTTTGGGAAGAGAACTATGGGTAGAGTGGTTCGGAACTGGCAAGGACGCCGATGGTGGTAGGAATACAGTGGCCAGATTCCATGAGAAGTTGTGCAAGCTTATGTGGCAAGCTAAGCAACGGGGCTCTAGATCAAGTGGCTGCGATTCATCTACAAACTTCCATGGGGCGTTGTGGCAAGCTTCCATGGGAAATTAGGCAACGGGCGCCTTGGCCTGTCGAGGAAGGCTACAGCCGGAAGTTACTGATTAGAAAAGGTGACCAGACCGGACTAAATTCAGTGTTGATTTTGTGGGCAAAATAGAATGACTACGGCCGGATCTTACTGATCTGCAAAAGTGAGCGGACCGAACAAAATGGTTCATTGAATTGTTATTAGGAAAATACGATCGCATTATTCAAACGAACATCCATCCAAAGTAGGAAACAGATTCCATTCTAAAGTGACTAATTAAACATCACAATTTCCACATACATAAGACAATGTTCCAAGGAAATCTAACGATACTAATTAACATCACTGATAACATAACATCACAAAGTTCACATACATAAGACAATGTTCCAACGAAATCTAAAGATACTAATTAACATCACAGATAACATAACATCATAGATCTTCCACCGGCGTGGCTCCCTCACTCCATCTACTCCATCCATCCCTCATTCCTGGCCACGACGCGGTGGCGGCTCCACTTCTTCTTGTACTTCTCCCTCAGGGGCGCAGACCTGGTCATCCCAAGGACATGGTCCTTGACCTCATTCAGCTTGCACCACCGGTGCATAAGGTTGGGGCAGACAGGGCACCCGTACGTGCCGTCGAGGCGCCGGAAGACGCGCAAAGCATCACCCCGGGGGACCGGAGGGATGTAGCCGTGGCAACGGTCCTCAGACGAGTCTGTGTCAGCTTGGGAGTCGGAGTCGGAGTCGGAGTCAAACTCACCAGCAGGAAGGGTAACCGTAAACTTCAGCTTCCGAGGCGGCGACGGTGGAGGATGCTGGATATCCGCCGGCAAGACACCAGCAGCTCCTGGCAAAGCGCCGGCGATCGACAGCGGGTTGACATTAGCGTCATCGGAGGGCGGCGGCAACGACGGTGGAGGAGGCTGGGAATCCGCCGGTGAGCCACCACCGGCTCTTGGGAAACCGCCGACGAGCGACGGTGGGTCGACGTTGGCGGCGTCAGAGCGCGGCGGCGGCGTGCCGTGGATGTGGCCCCACAGCACCTCTGTGAACATGCGGGTGAAGTGCTGGTTGTCGCGCGGCGGCACCCAGTCACGGGCGTGTGAAGAGGATGTGGTGCCGGAGGATCGGTTGAAGGGCGAGGGTGAGAGCCGGCGCGACGGGGAGCCGGTGGGGGATAGCCGGCGCGACGGGGAACCGGTGGGGGATAGCCGGCGCGACGGGGAGACTGATCGCTTCATTGCGTCGGCCGGGTAGGAGTGAGGCGCGAGTGTTTGGGAAGTGGTAGCGTGGTTCGGAACTGGCGAGGACGCCGATGGTGGGGGGTAGGAATGGCGATTTATGTGGAGTTACTCGCCTTGCCTGGGAAGTTGTGCCGCTTCGGTGAGAAGGTAAGCAACGGGCGCCTCTTGAGTCTTGACTCTTGAGTGGCTTCCATTCATCTTCCACCATTGAGGGGCTGATGTGCGGGTCCCCGCGCCGTATGACCAACACGTCTGTGATCTCTTGATGATGGCAACCACCTTCCATGGGAAGTTGTGGCACGAGGATGGCAATGGGCGAATGTTACTGTTAAGAAAAAGTGACAAGACCGGACTAAATTATTTGTTGAACGAACATCCATCCAAAGTACTCCATAGGAGGAAACAGAGTTCTCTGATCATACACTAATAAGCATTACAGCAAAGTGACACTTGTTATTGTTGGCAATTATCTTTTCATCCAGTCTGGGTCATCGAGGATGAAAGGCGCCACCTCGCCGTCGAGCAGGAACGGGTCCAACATCAGGGGCTGAGCGGCTGGCAACGCCGCCGGCCTTTCGAGTAGGGACAGGAACGTCCGTGCCCCTGAGCTCTCCGGGACAGTCGGCGCAGCGGGCGCACTTGACATTAATGGCCGAGCGGCTGGCAACGCCGCCGGCCTGTCGAGCAGGGACGGGAACGGCCGTGCGCCTGAGCTCTCCGGGACAGTCGGCGCGGCGGGCGCACTTGACATCAATGGCCGAGCGGCTGGCAACGCCGCCGGCCTTTCGAGCAGGGACATGAACGTCCGTGCCCCTGAGCTCTCCAGGACAGTCGGCGCGGCGGGCGCACTTGACATCAATGGCCGAGCGGCTGGCAACGCCCCCGGCCTGTCGAGCAGGGACGGGAACGACCGTGCGCCTGAGCTCTCCGGGACAGCGGACGCACATGACATCAATGGTGGAGTGGAGGGCCACGGCTGCCACGTGCGACCAGCTCGGCCTCTCGGGCACTCCACCCATTGCACGCCAGCTTCTGGTGGCGACGGGTACGGCCGTGCGCCTGAGCTTTCCGGGACAGTCGAAGCGGCGGGCGCACTTGACATCAATGGCCGAGCGGCTGGTAACGCCGCCGGCCTGTGGAGTAGGGACGGGAACGACTGTGCACCTAAGCTCTCCGGGACAGTCCAAGCGGCAGGTGCACTTGACATCAATGGCGGAGTGGAGGGCCACGGCTGCCACGTGCGACCAACCCGGCCTCTCGGGCACTCGACCCACTGCAAGCCAGCTTCTGGTGGCGACGGTGAGACGGGAATCGTGGTTTGATAGATGCGGAGAGAACACCTCTCCCACCGCTGCCCGGCATGCCAGTGACCAAGGCCGCAGTTGGCACAGAGCGTGCCGGGCCCCATCAGCCCGGCCATCCATTGCGGCGTTTCTGTCCTGCCGCAGTCGCCGCATCTCGGCCCCGCCGGAGCTTTAGCCGGCGTGGATGGTAGGAGAGCGAGCTCCACAGGAGGCACGCGATGATTGTCGCCGACCATTGGGGGAGATGCTCTGAAATGCACATAGAAATTATTTTGCTCAAAGAGGCGGAAAAGGTCGAAAGAACAAAGAAATCGATTGAATTGGGAGAGAGGACGATGGTACTTGCGCCGATAGGAGGCGATGCCGATGGGGTCTTCTAGTGCCGAGAGGAGGAGATGCCGATGGGGTTTTCTTTCATTGAGGAGGAGATGCAAAAGTGTTTTCCAGTATATATTAATAGATCTCATTTGCCAAGGGAAAGGCGCAGGGTCTCATGGGGGATCGTGTCAGGCAAATGGCCTAGGCGCGAAACTTGCAATCTCGTTGAACTTGGAGCAAACTTAATTCACTTGAGCATGATGAGATCGAAAGTACCCACGAGACCGGTTATTCTGGTATACGAGGTCGGATGTTTCGGTTTACGAACCATGAGTAGACTGGAGAAATATTTTTAATCATTTGATGGCAAAAAGATGCTTGTTTTAAATATGGATAAGGTGAGATATGATATCATCCTTGTTAGGGAGAGCCAAAAACATGCACAATTCGAACGTGGAGCCGTGGCTTAGGTAGAGCAATTTGAAGCGATGGGCAACAAATTGGCTTTCAGTAAGATGGTGTCTACTCTATCTAGTGTACACTACCCCATCTAGGAAAGATTTTTTTCAAAGACTTGGTTAGTAGGAAAGAATCGTGAAGACAAGCAAGCTGACTTAGAGTTTGAACCATGGCTTCATTCTTCCTTGTTGACGAGTAATGCTTGGTAACAACAAAATGAAAGCATGCAATGAGATAGGCAATATAACCCGGGCAGGACCGGATGTTTGGGTTTACGAAACATTAACATACCGGACAAAAATTTTCATTCCTTTCCTGGCAAAAGTTGCTTGTTTTGAATTGGACAAACCTGATTACGGATTTCGTAGTTTCTGAGAAAGTGAGATCACATTATTTGTTTTTTAATTGTCCAATATTGATTTCCAACTCTCTAAATTGCGATGAACTATTCCAACTACCAGCCGTGGTAAATAAATGGGGGAAGACCAGAAGTTGGTTTCCATCACGTCAATGCGTGTGCGAGTATTGCTACAAAGGAATCAAGGAAGAGAGATAGAAACAGATATCAGTGGATTGATCTAGAAACAAATATATCCAAAATCACTCTCACATGTCAGGGTAATTTGTTTGGATGCAGATATCCAATTATTTTGCTAAAGAACAGATCACATTTAGCATGAATTCTACATTCCTCATTACAAAAATGTGACCATTCTTCCCAGCTCATCTTGAAGCACAGGCGGCCTGCGCACTGATGATTGCCGCGCGCCACTGGCGGCGCCAACGTTGCACGTCGGACTGTTGGGGAACCTAACGGAAATTACGTTCTTGGAAATGTGAACAGGTCGGACTAAATGGTCAGTACAATGTGGTGGATACTAACTGCCGCGCATTTCTCGGTAGATTTTGGCAATACGTCATCAGTACAATGCTCAGAAGCATAGGGCACAATGTTCAGAATACATGATCGACACATTGTTCACAATACAAAAGTGTCACTTGCAGAATACATGATCGAGACATCTAATTAGCCTTACCACCGAGCATCAATCCCGCCATTCTTGCAAAAAAAATAAATAAAGCAAGCAGCACATGCGCGAGTTTGACATTGTGCCTATAATTCCCAATTGACTTCAGCTCGGCGGTAACCTTCTGAAGTTTTTGTCGTGCTATTTTGAGCTCATTCCTAATCTCTCTAAGCTCACAGTTAGCTTTTCCCAATTCCCCCTCGCACTGCTTTGCATCCTCTTCAGCTTTCTTCTTCATGAGCTTCAGCATAACAGCATACGACCTTTCATCCCATTTTGGATCAATCCAGCAGAAGTAATCGCATTGCTCTTTTTGTTCCTGCAAATTAAACGACCCATTAGCAATAGCCGTTGACCACAGGCACCACATAAGTAGGTAGCCAACTAGCCATTACCTTTGGGCAGCCAGCAAACCGGCGGCCAGGGTTGAGAAAGGTCCAAGCATACTTCACCACAGCTCTCAACCAGTGTTTGCACTTGTCTTTAGGATGCCAATGGCTACTATTGCAGGAAGATGTCTCCGAGCAGTAACTACCAATGGAAGAAGATGCTGGAGTACACGGATGCTTCAAAAAAATTTATTGCAACTTGAAATCAATGCTTAGTTTTGCACTTTCTAAACTAAAGCCTATCAATCAACTTGTAACAACAATCGTGCTTCAACCGAAATCCCCAATTCCAAATATCACTTCCCTCTGACGAAAGGGGAAAGCAGAGGCACAAAACAGGGTACTAACCTGACCGTAGCTCACTCTCCTCCCTTCGATGCGAGGATCCACCATTCCCGCCGCGGGTTGTAGATCTGCGCACCAAGGCCTCTAGGCTAGATATTTGCCACAATGACCCACAGGAGCGTGCTGGCAAGCCCCTTGCAGGGTACGCGGTTGATATAGCCGTTGGCCGCGGGTTCGACCCCTGCTATTGACATAGTATCATTTTAATTTTCCTATGTTTTTTATCAGACTGACTTGTGGGACCTTATTAATTTTTATGATGAGTTGGAACCACAGTAGGAAACAAGCAGTTTCGCGATCGTTCCTCAGGAAGGTCCTTCCAGCAAAACATCAACAGACCAGAACTTTGCCGTCCACCGAGCAGCAAACATCATATTATGATCAGGTAGCAACAAGTTTCTCAACTCATGACCACAAAGTTCACAACACCAAGTAGCAACAAGTTACAACACCAAGTAGCAAACATCATAGGATGATCATCACACGAAGTAGCAACAAGTTTCTTAACTCATGACCACAAAGTTCACAACACCAAGTAGCAAACATCATAGGATGATCATCATTACAATTTTCAAAATAATCATAACCACCCATTTGTAATCATAACGATAAGAACTGATCATCAATTTACATCTGTAGGCGTTGATTCTCCTTCCATAGCTCCATCCTGCAGCTGTCCCTTCACCTTCTGCAGCTCAGCGGCAGTAGCTTCTGAGGATCCTTCCCATTGTTGATCCCTTTTTCGCTTCGCTGACCTAAAGAAAACATAATCACCAACAAGTTTCATAACACTATGTATTATGATCAGGAGGAACAACCAGTAAATAAACATCAACAAAGAACAAGTTTCATAATAATCAAGCACTACCTATTTTTATCTTTCTCGCGCAGTATCCATTGCTTCTCCTTCTCCATCTGGATAACACTCTGTTGTATCGATTGCTTCTCCTTCTCGATCTCGATAACTAACTGCTCAACCGATTGCTTATACACTTCCATCGCATCGATGGCATGTTTCAGCTTTCCCTTCACGTTTTCCAGCTCCGTGGGAGTTGCTTTAAGCTTGATGTTAGCCTTTGCGCATTCTTCCTTCCATGACCTTGCCTCCTCTTCAGGTTTTGTCTTCCTGTCCAGTACCAGGTCTTTCGACTCTTGGTCAAGAATCTCACCTATTTCTTTCAATAAGGCATTGTCCAGGCGTAACATATGGGCACACAACTCCTTGTAGTTGTTGGTCTGTTGCAATTGTTCATGTAACAATTGGTCAGCCATCTCATTGAATTTCCTCATCTCTTGCATAGTTGTATTTAGAATTTCCTGACACAGCTCCTTGTATTTTACAGCCTCTTGCTGCGCCATGAGTTCTCTGCCTTCTTGTTCTTGCAGGTCTCTCTTCACCTCCTGCAGCCCAGCTTTAGTGGCTTCAAGCACCTCTACAAGCTAGTAAATACAATAACTATCAATCCATCAAATGATGCAAACTGAAAACTAACTGAATCTAACACCTATGAATTATCTATAACCTATCAACTTGTAACACCAAACGAAGTACAAATATGAGGGTACGATGAAATCTGATTCTAGTGTATACGCTCATCAATCTGTTTGATCCCCAAATCTAGAAATCCCTAGGACGATAGGGGAAAATATAGTGGCTCCAACCAGAGAACTGACCTTCTCGAGCCGTTTCAGCTTCTTGTAGCTGCAAGGTGGCGGTGGAACCATCTTCCCGTCACCTCTAGGATCCGCCATTCCTGCCACGAGCCGTTGCAGATCTGCGCGTAGCAAAAGTCGAGAGTCTTTGCGAAGGCAGTGAAGCCTTTCGCCTGCGAATTACTGATTTATATCAAAGATTCACCTTACACAACCATAAGGAAAGTGTTTCCTATTAAAATGACAGAACCAAGAAGTGGTGCAGTGGTAAGCAATGCGGTCTTGTTCCTATAGGTCTTTAGTTCGAACCCTTGCAATGGTAAGTTTTTTTTGCAACATTTCGTGACCTAGCGAAAATGCTTACATGTGGGACCTCCATTTTATGATGACTTGGAATGATAGTAGGAAATAAGCAGTTTCGCGATCGTTACTCAAGAAGGTCCTTCCAACAAAACATCAACAGACCGAACCAGCAAAACATCAACAAAATTAACTCAGAATGGTGAAAGTGCTCAAAGCAAATCAGCATAATAAGATGCCATCTCAAAGCAACTCATCACCACAAAGTTTACACCACCAAGTAGCAAACTGAGAGCCATGTGTGGTTCGAGGACCGGTGGATGGTCGCTTCCTGGTGTGATGAGTGATTGACAACGTGGTGTGGACTGATTCTTGGCTAAGTATTGCAGGTGCAGGTTGCGGCTTGACTGGTGTTGGTGCAGGTGAAGAACAAGCGTGAATGGTCGTTGCTGGTGAGGCCTCCAGGTGTGGAGAAGACAAGTAGGCTTGGTTCGAGGGACCCGGTGGCCAGCGGGGTCAAGTACGGGCCGCATGGTGGCAAGAACAGCAAGATGAAGTCACGGACGGTTTCTTGGTTGAGCCTCAAAACCAAGGTCGAGCCGGGACTACGTGGGAGCCGAGTCATGAGTGGTGATTGGCGGAGGCTACACCGAGTTCGCGGGGTTTTCGGTGGTTCACCAGAAAACCACTGGGTTCCTTGGTTGATCCACAAAGCCAAGACCGAAGAACCGAAGACGGAGGTGCAGCTGCTCCAGACCGGTCTGACCGGTGGGTCTGACCGGTGGGTACCGGTCTGACCGGTGAGCGACGACGCAGTCCGGAATCTTCGAAGCGGAGGACACGCATCGGGATCGCAAGGCTTGCGTCGAGGCTAAGCAAGTTTGCGGTCGCTGGGCATCCGTCCGATGGAGCGAAGACAAAGATTTCCGAATTCGCCCTTGAGGGGCATGTATCCCTAGTTAGCTAGTAAGGGTATTTTCGTCTTTCGGTTGCCTCCATATAACCCAAGTGGTGAGAGGATGGCAGCCATCTCTTGGAACCCTAGCTCATTTGGTTTTCCTATTTTCCCTTCCTATTTTCCTTAGGATTTTCTTAAGACTAGCTTGAGAGCTTCATGGTGTGATCTTGTGAGAGGGAAGGATGATCGGCAAGCTAGACCTTGTATGAACCTCTTTGGTATGTATAGATGATTCGGCGTGGTTCCTCAAGGCTTGGATGTGTCTTTCCCGTTTCTCCTTTTTGGTGATTTTCGGAGGCTTTTCTTGGCGAATTTCTTGTGGTGGTTTTGAGACCTTTCTCTTTGGGATTTGGTGGGGGGTGTATGCATGAACCCCTCGTGGTTCTTTTCCCTTTGATTCCTCTCCCAAATCCGTGAGTAAAGGGGCTCAATTTTGGGGTCTTCGTGGTTCTAGGGTTCGTGGTGTTCTTGGAGGAAATCCTTCGATTCCTCTTGATTCAACAAGTTTTGGTGGACCAAATCTTGGCTATGGAGTGCCCATGAGGTGTTCCTACTATCCCCAAAGTCTTGTGCGAATCTGTGGAGCGAATCGGGAGATCGGGAGTTGGATTTAGGGGAGTTGACCCGCGGGCGCTGTTCATCCCGAGCTGCCCAGGCGTGACCGGTCTGACCGGTGCGAGCCCCTGGTGGGTTTTGTCTCGGGGAACTGCTGTGTTCGTGTGGTTTTGTCCCGTGGTCCTGCTGTCCAGTTCTTGGCCCGTTTGGAGTTGTCTTGCTAGGCTTTGTGAGGGGTTTTTCTTCTTGGCAGGTTGTTCTTTGGTGGTGATTTTTGTTCCAGGGCCTAGAGGAGTCACTGAGGCTTCCTGGAACTTTGCTATCCATCTGCTGTTCGCCACCGGCCTGACCGACAGAGTCCACCGGTCTGACCGGTGACATCGGTCTGACCGGCAGGAGCCATCGGTCTGACCGGTGTGGCACAGACAGCAGGCTGCTCAGTTTTCCGCTGTGCGTTTGGGGTGTTTGGTTCGGTTGGTTGAGTTGTTGGTTCCTAGGACCAGTAGCACTCCAGTGGCTATGTGGTCTTGGCCAACTTGGGTAGTTGAGTCAGAGACGTGTGTTGGAAGCCGTGTTCATCTTGTTGGAGTCTCTATCTCCTTTGAGAAGAATTTTTATCGGCTCCCATTCACTCCCCCCCCCTCTCTGGTTCGCCTAATCGGTCCTTCAATTGTTATCAGAGCCGGTTCGGGTCTTCATTGACTCTTACCAGTCTAACATCCAAAGATGGCGTACCAGGAACGGGGTTCGGGTCCTCCGCACTTCGATGGGAAGAACTACCAGATGTGGCAAAGGCGGATGGCGGCGTTCCTCCGCGGAAAGGGTCAGATCCTTTGGGACGTTACGGTGAACACAGCTTATGTTCATCTGATGAACTTCCTTGCTCCAGGATCGAGGGATATGTTCGACGCTAACAACAAGGCGGTCGACTACTTGTTTCGTGCTCTGTGTCAGCCCGAATTCGATCGGGTTCAGACAGAGGACTTAGCTTGTAGGATTTGGGAGCAGTTGAAGGATGCACATGCTGGCAATGCTCAGGTTCAGGGTCGGATGTACGCAACTTACCGGAGAGAGTACGAGAACTTCACTCATCTCCCCGGCGAGTCCGTCGATGCCCTTTTCCAACGGTTTACGGTCGTTGTGAACAACATGAGAGCCAATGTGGCCGTGCTCCCATACGATGATCATGATAGAGCCGTGAAGCTCTTGCACTCGTTGGATCGTACTGTATGGGACGGGAAGGTTGAGGCTATCCTTGAGTCCGAGAAGTATGACACCTTGACCGTGAACGAGCTGTTCTCGAAGCTCAAGTCGGCTGAGTTGGACTGTGGTATGACAGCCAAGATCGAGAGCCCGACTGATTCTCATAGTCTTGCTCTCGTTGGTGGCAAAGGAGCTAAGTCTAACGCTAACGCATCCTCCAGGATGTACTCTCTGTCTTCTTTGATGTCTTTGCCAGACGAGGAGTTCGACGTGCTTGGAGAGGACGAGCTGGCGTTGCTAACCAGGCGGTTCGAGAGGCTGCACGAGAACCGGGTGAACACGAGGAGGACAGCACAGACGTGTTTTCAGTGTGGCAAGCCGGGACACTTCGTCGCAGACTGCCCGGAGAAGACGGAGTACAAGGACGGCTACAAGCACCGGTCGAGCAAGGACCCCAAGTACCGATCGAGGTGCGATCACAAGCACAAGAACAAGCACAAGGACGAGCGACGGTCGAGGAAGAAGGACGGCCGCGGCAGGAAGGCCCGAGCGATGGTCGGAGCGAGCGACGTCGACTCCAGCTCCGCCTACTCTTCCTCGAGCTCGAGTAGCAATGAAGACGAAGGTGATCGACGCAAGAACAAGAAGTCATTCAAGAACTTGAGCGGGCTGAGTTGCTTCGCATGAGATGGCTTCTGCGGCATGGCTCGTAGCTCCGGCAGCAAGAAGAGTTACCAGAGCGACTCGGACTCCGACTCCGAGGATGAGGTACGTGACGAGCTTCCCTTCTTGCGTGAGGAGAACGAGCGTCTTGGCAAGTTGCTTGATAATCGTGATACCATGCTTAGAGAGGCCAAGAAGATGAGGAAAGAGCTTAGGGCCTCACTAGAAGATGCTAGGAACCGTGTGGCTGAGCTAGAAACCCAGAACCTAGATGCTAAGCTTGAGATTGATTCGCTTAAGGCTTCTCCTGTGGTTTCTGCTGAGACTGATTGCTGTGACTGCTCTGTGTACCTAGCTGATCTTACTGCTCTTAAGGATAAGCATGCTTCTACTTGTGATGAACTAGATGTGCTTAGAGTTGAAGTGGCTGAGCTTAAGTCTAGACCTGCTTTGCTAGGTGCTTGCACTTCTTGCCCTATTTTGCATGGAAAGATTGATGAGATGCATGCTTACACTGTTTCGCTTGAGGCTAAGTTGAAAGAGCCTATTCCCACTTCTTGCTCTACTTGTGAATTGCATGCGGTTAAGAATTTGGAGCTTGCGCATTATGTTGATCGCTTGCAGGATGAGAATGATGAGCCGAGGAAATGTATGAGCTGGTTGTCGGGTCAGGAGCCTCAGCTTGGTATCATGATAGCGGCTTTCAAACGCTATGATGGTCAGGCACTTGGGGCTGAAAAGCTTGGAGAGAACAGTGGTGAGGGAGTTGAGAGAGTTGGAGAGATCCCTATCCCACCACCAAACAGACACAAGAACAAGTTTGAGCCCAAGCCTAACCATCTCAGAAACAAACTTGACACTACTCCAGATCCACCCATATTCCCTCACCCAACAAATGATTTCCAAAAACCGGTGAAGTTTGTGAGCCCAAAGGGAGGTGAGGAAGGAGAAAAGAAGGGGAAGAAACCGAGTGAGCAGCCCCAACCCAAGCCTAAGCCTAAGCCACAGCCCATGAAGTTCCATTGTGGGTATTGTGGGAGAGATGGTCACAAGGATGAGTTTTGCTTCAAGAGGAAGCGTGAGGAGAGAATGGCTAGAGAGTGGGCTAACAAGGACAGGTACCACCCCTCTAATGGTGTACCTGAGCCTCGTATGCAGATGCCCAGGGCCAAGGCGATTGTGAGGACGGTTCCGGCTTGGGGAGACCGGAAGGTAGCAGGTGGTGTTGCTGGCCGAGCTACACCGGTCAGACCGGTGCAGGTCTGGACAGACAGCGGTCTGGTTTTCGTGCTCGTGAGGATGCTTGGTTTGGTTCAGGTGGTCGTGGTTCTGGTGGTTGGTATGGAAAGTCTGCAGGTGGTCAGTTTGCTAGACGTTCTCCACCTCGTGCTCAATACGGGGGTGGGAGGAGTCGTAGCTTTGAGATGGAGAGGAGGAACGGTCCACGGTCTTCTTTTCGTGGCTTTCGTTCTCCTCCAGCTAGAGAGGGTTGGTTCCCTCGTAGTGGTTACCGCGGTGGTGTTCGTGGTGGTAGCTTTGATAGGCGTGATGATATGGTTTGTGCTAACCCCACTTTGGAGCAAATGGCTCGGCACTGGTTTTACTCTTTTGGTACTAACCCCAGTGCTGAGTCGTTTGTTCACTCACGTGCTCGCTTTTGAATTTCAGGTGGGAGACTTGAGGAACGTTTGGTTGATTGACTCCGGTTGCTCGAGGCATATCACCGGGGACAAGGGGTGGTTCTCAAGTCTCGTCCCGGTGGTGTCCAGGACATACATCACCTTTGGGGACAATGGGCCAGGGCGTGTGCTATCAGAAGGTGAGATCAAAGTAATTGACAAGGTCACTCTCAGGCGTGTTGCTCTTGTTCAATCACTGGGGTTCAATTTGCTTTCCGTGTCCCAGTTGTTGGATGAGGGCTTTGAGGTGTTGTTTCGGCCTAGTGGTTCTCGGATTTTAGATTCTCGAGGGGACCTAGTTTGCATGGTCGTTCCCGAGGGTCAAGTGTTCCGAGCTGATTTCTCTCAGTCTTCTGGTGTGGAGCATTGCTTTTTGGCTGGTTCTTCGAGTGAGTTGTGGAAGTGGCATAGGAAGTTGGGTCACTTGAGCTTTGACCTTTTGTCTCGCTTGAGTAAACTCAATTTGGTCCGAGGATTGCCACGGTTGAGGGTTGAGAAAGAGTTGGTTTGTGCGTCGTGTAGGCATGCCAAGATGGTAGCCTCTTCTCACCCGCCTCTCACCGATGTGATGACTGAGCGTCCATGCGAGCTGCTCCATATGGACCTTGTTGGCCCAGCTCGTGTGCGATCTGCGGGTGGGAAGTGGTATGTCCTTGTTGTGGTGGACGACTACTCTCGGTATGTGTGGGTGTTCTTTCTTGAGGAGAAAGGGGAGACGTTTGATTTTGTTCGAGATCTTGTCTTGAGGTTAAGAAACGAGAGGCACGGAGATGCCATACGAGCGATCCGCAGTGACAATGGCTTGGAATTCAAAAACTCTCGCTTCGAAACCTTTTGCCATGACTTGGGTCTTGAACACCAGTTTTCGAGTCTGTATACGCCTCCCCAGAATGGCGTGGTGGAAAGGAAAAACAGGACCTTGTGCGAGATGGCTCGGACGATGCTCCGAGAAGGTTCTGGGCTGAGGTGGTCAATACCGCGTGCTATGTGTCGAACATGATCTACCTCAGGGTTCACAAGAAGAAAACCTGTTACGAGTTGATGCACGGTCGCACACCCAAGGTGGGTCACTTTCATGTCTTTGGTTGTAAATGCTTCATTCTGAAGAAAGGGAAGAAGTTGGATAAATTCGAGGCTAGGTCTGTCGATAGCATTTTCTTTGGTTATGCATCTCATTCTAGAGCATTTCGTGTGCTCAATCTTGAAACTAACCAAATCGTGGAGACTTGCGAGGTAACCTTCGACGAGACACAGCCACGTAGTCAGCTTGTTTTTGAGTGTGCAGGTGACGACGAACTTGGCGAGGAGATCTTTCAGGAGGAGGAGCATGAACATGGAGATGATGAAGATGGCGGTGTGGTGCCCGCGGCTGAACATGTACCTACTACTTCGACGACGATCGAGAACGGGCCCTCTCCCACACCTACAACGACAAACCCAGATCAAGGCGAAGCTGCTGTTGAGGGGGAGGTAGCATCGAGGCGAGAACCTCCCCGGTGAGTGCAAGTGGATCACCCAGCTTCGAGAATCATCGGCGACATGAATGAACGTACTACACGGTCGAGGGTTCGAAACAATTCTCATTTCGTTCATGCTGCTTTTGTTGCCACCTTTGAGCTCAAAGACATTAGACACACGCTATCTGATCATAATTGGGTTAATTCGATGCATGAGGAGTTGGACAATTTTGAGAGGAACCAAGTTTGGGTGTTGGTTGACCCTCCCCCAGGGTGTAAGCCGATTGGGACAAAATGGGTGTGGAAAAATAAAGAGGGAGAGAAAGGAGAAGTGGTGAGGAACAAGTCAAGACTTGTTGCTCAGGGGTACAGTCAGAAAGAGGGGATCGACTACGAGGAGACCTTTGCTCCCGTAGCTCGTTTGGAGGCGATTAGGATCCTTCTAGCCTTTTCCGTGGCTAAAGGGTTCAAGTTGCACCAAATGGATGTGAAAAGTGCTTTCCTAAACGGTGTGTTGGAGGAAGAGGTGTATGTGAGGCAATCACCAGGGTTTGAGAGTGAGAAGTACCCCCACCGGGTTTACAAGTTGAGGAAGGCGTTGTATGGGTTGAAGCAGGTGCCTAGAGCTTGGTATGGTAGGCTGAGGGGGTTCCTGTTTGAGAGAGGGTTTGAGATGGGGAAGGTCGATCAGACCTTGTTTCTCCTCAGGCAGGGCAAAGATATCCTGATTGTGCAGGTATACGTGGATGATATTGTCTTTGGTGGCTCGTCTAACTCTCTTGTTGCAAGGTTTGCAGAAGACATGAGTAGGGAATTTGAGATGAGCATGATGGGTGAGTTGCAGTTCTTCCTCGGGCTACAAATCAAGCAATCAAAGGAAGGAACATTTGTGCACCAAGCTAAGTACACCAAGGACATTGTGAGGAAGTTCAAGATGGAGGACTCCAAGGCCATGGCGACGCCTATGAGTACGACTACAGCTCTTGATGCGGACGAGGAATGTGAACACGTGGACCAGAAGGAGTACCGGAGCATGATCGGGTCACTCCTTTACTTGACGGCGACGAGGCCGGACATCCAGTTCTCGGTATGTCTGTGCGCTCGTTTTCAAGCGTCTCCAAGGACTTTGCATCAGCAAGCGGTCAAGCGCATTTTCAGGTATTTGTGACACACTCCCGACTTCGGCCTTTGGTACTCTGCGTCTTCTTCTTTGGCACTTCATGGTTTTTCAGACGCGGATTTTGCCGGGTGTCGGTTGGATAGGAAGTCCACTTCTGGGACTTGCCAGTTCTTGGGTTCTTCTTTGGTGTCTTGGTCTTCCCGCAAACAGTCGAGTGTTGCTCAATCTACTACCGAGGCAGAGTATGTGGCCGCAGCTAGTTGTTGCTCTCAGCTCCTTTGGATCACATACATCATGAGTGACTTTGGTGAGGAGTATACCCATGTTCCACTTCAATGTGATAGCACCAGTGCCATAAGTGTAGCAAAGAACCCAGTTCTTCACTCCAAAACCAAGCACATAGAATTGAGGTATCATTTTCTGAGAGACAACGTAGAGAAAGGAAAAATCTCTTTGATTCATGTACCCACACATGACCAGCTAGCCGATATTTTCACCAAACCCCTAGATCAAGCAACTTTTACTCGTTTGCGGGGGGAGCTTGGTGTGTGTTTGATTTCTTGAGTTGGTGTGTGGGAGCTCCTTTGTAGCATATGTATAGCTTTCCTTTGTGCATTTCTTGCATTTGGCATGGCATATGTAGCATGATGTATAGGCATCTTTGTATTTTAGGTTGCATGCATTTTGTATTATATGCATTGTGTAGGAAAAGCTTCTCCTATATACATTGTTCACCATGGAATGATATGTATGTCTTTGTGAGCTAGTTTGGTAAGCTATGATAGTTTGGCTTAGCTCTTGATGATCTTGATTTATATCCATGGTTGATGGCTATGTTTTTGAAAAATATCACATGTACGCTCTCTTGTGAGTAAATACCTTTATATGATTTTGACATGTTTTAGTGGCTTGGCTATGCTTAATTTGTGGTTGGATAGCTTATTTTGATCATATGGGGCCAAAGGCTCATTTGCCATCATGAATGTTTAGCCCCCATGCTTGATCTTGTGGAGGGGCATAAGTTCCTTTTTGTCGCAAAGACATTTCATGTACCAATTTCAAATCTGAAAATGAAATGTAAATTGCTTGGAAAATGTGCTCCCATGTCATATGTGCTAATTTTAATTTGCTTTGGGTGCTAAACCGTTGTGTGATGCCTACCAATGAGAAGTCTCATATGTAGAAGTAGGCACATGGCTCGGTGGCTTTGACATGACATGAGGTGCTTGTGGGTGTTTATGATGGTCTTATGCTTAGAATGGTTGTCCTAGCATGAAGTTTGTGTGGCTTTGCCATTTTGATATGTTTTGCTCATGTTTAGGACTTTGCTAATGAGAGGGTAAATTTTCACAAAATTGCTCAATTCTATCTTAGCTTCGTCCAATGGTTGTGAAACTTGGTGATCATGAAGTTGATGTCATTACGAAGCTATAGAGTATCTAACTTGCTCATTTGGACATGTGTAGCATCCCATGTTGAATTTTGTCTATTTGAGAAGCTCTAGGTTACATTTTTTTGCATTTTTGGCTTGATTCATGCATTGCCAACAAGGGGGAGAAGTTTGAGCGTGTTTTGGCCTACTGAATGCATCTAGAAGGTTTTCAAGTGGTTTCGAGCCATTTTCTGGGCTCTGTTGTGCACCGGTCTGACCGGTTGAGGTCACCGGTCTGACCGGTCAGAGTGCTGGTCCTGTTCACATGTTGAGCACCGGTCTGACCGGTGGTGTCGACCGGTCTGCCGGTCAGAGCTGAGCTGTTGCAGCTGCTCTGTTTCGTGAAGTGGTTCGCATGCATTCGTCCAGAGGCTTGGATGTGTCTTTCCCGTTTCTCCTTTTTGGTGATTTTCGGAGGCTTTTCTTGGCGAATTTCTTGTGGTGGTTTTGAGACCTTTCTCTTTGGGATTTGGTGGGGGATGTATGCATGAACCCCTCGTGGTTCTTTTCCCTTTGATTCCCCTCCCAAATCCGTGAGTAAAGAGGCTCAATTTTGGGGTTTTCGTGATTCTAGGGTTCGTGGTGTTCTTGGAGGAAATCCTTCGATTCCTCTTGATTCAACAAGTTTTGGTGGACCAAATCTTGGCTATGGAGTGCCCATGAGGTGTTCCTACTATCCCCAAAGTCTTGTGCGAATCCGTGGAGCGAATCGGGAGATCGGGAGTTGGATTTGGGGGAGTTGACCCGCGGGCGCTGTTCATCCCGAGCTGCCCAGGTCTGTCTGTGTTATTCATCATTAAAAATTGTTCCAATAATTGTAACTACATATTGTTCGATTCCATTTCCATCAACACTTGGACAAGTTCTGTCTGTGTTGGCTTACCCTTCTTCCTCTTCTGAAGCTCAGTGGTAGTATCTTGAAGCATCCATTTTTCAGTATCTCCAAGCTTCATGTTAGCCTTTCTGCATTCTTCTTTCCATGACCTTGCTTCCTCTTCAGCTTTTGCTATCCTGCGTGTTAGCTTATTTAGAACAGCTTTAGTCCTACCATCCCATTCAGGATCAATCCAAACAAACGTCCCACATTGTTTTCCTTGAGGCTGCAGACACCAAATACATATATGTTCATAAAATTGTCCATTTTCAACACTAATATCAAGAGTACAAGTACTATAAGTCTATTGAAATTTAAACAAGTTATTGTTTACCTGACCACAGGTTCCATACCGGCGCCCAAGGGCGGTGAAGCTTTTCCTGACAAGGAGAGCATACCCATGCTGGCACTTATTATAAGGATCCACTACAATAAGATCAGCATCAGGAGGCGTCGATGTAACGAAATCAGTGGACCGAGCCACCACCAGATGCTAGTAAAATACAAGAACCTATCAATTCATAAAATGATGCAAATCGAAAACTAATTGAATCTAACACCGATTATCTATAGCCGATCAACTTCTAACACCAATTGCAATGCAAATCTGAGTGTATGATAAAATCTGAATCTATTGTATATGGTCATCAATCCTCTAGATCCCCAAATCTAGAAATCCCCATCCCTAGGTTGATAGGGGAAAATATAGTGACTCAAACCAGAGGACTGACCTTGTCGTCCTGTTTCATGTACTCGTAGCCGGGAGGTGGCGTATAAACCGCCCTCTCATCGCCGCTAGAATCCGCCATTCGTACCACGAGCCGTTGCAGATCTGCACGTAGCAAAAGTTGAGAGTCTTTGCGAAGGCAGTGAAGCGTTTCGCCTGCGAATTACTGATTTATATTAAAGATTCACCTGAGACAACCATAAGGAAAGTGTTTCTTGTTAGCATAACACAAGCAAGAAGTAGTGCAGTGGTAAGCAGCACAGCCTTGTTTCTTCATGTCCCTGGTTCGAAACCATGCCATGGCAAATTATTTTTGCAACATTTCGTGACCTAGCCTCTAGTCTGGCGAAAATGCTTACACGTGGGACCCTGGAACTATTTATGACGACTTGGAACACTCTATTTTCAAAAAAATACTTACTTGTGGGACCCAACTAAATTTTATGACGACTTGGAACACTCTATTTAAAAATAATGCTTACATGTGGGACCAAAGTTGGTTTATGACGCCGCTGACATGACGAAAATGCTTACATGTGGGACCCTGGAAAAATTTATAACGACTTGGAACACTCTATTTTCGAAAAAAATACTTACATGTGAGACCCAACTAAAATTTATGACGACTTGGAACACTCTATTTTTAAAATAATGCTTACATGTGAGACCGATGTTGGTTTATGACGTTTTTGTAGAGCTTATGGCGTCACAAAACAGCATGGAACAGTGAATGCATGCCTACAGTACCAACCGTAATGACGAAAGTTTTTTTATCACTAAATTTGCTCGGAAGTGAAATATTATGACGAGATCAGCCAGGAACGTCATAAATCAATGACGCTAAAATGTGGTTGCGTCACTAGAAAATGATTTTCTTGTAGTGACTATAAGCAAACCTGAAACTGATCTATCTACAAAGCTTGCTGCATTATCTGATATATTCGATCATGCTTTTAATAATCAGCATAGTCAGGTTGCTAGTATGATTACTTGCCTAGAAAAAGTTGAGGGTTGTTGGGGGATTCGGAATCGAGTATGACAAAGTTATTATTTTTGAGTCGTCGCAACAACCGCGGGCAATCCAAAAACTTTCCTTACGCGATGGCGAAGCCCGCAAAGCCATTTAGTTTCTCTTTTCTTTTAATCTCTCGGTTTTCGCCGGTTACCTTTCGTTGCTCGAAAGGCGTAGCGATGTAAAAGATCTCAGTTTTCAACCACGGCTTAACGCCATCAGCTTTCCCGAGACAAAGCCCAGGGGTCGAATCCTCAACTCGAGAGAAATCACAGTCTTATTTTCGCTTGGGGTTTCGTTGATACTAACAATTTGTTTCCCAGTGTTTTGCCTAACGTGTGTTTTAGGTAACGGGATTTGCTAGGCGAAGGGTGTCTCCAAATCGAAGGCCTTCACCCGACAGGCGCACGTGCATATGCCGGAAAAAGCGTCGTGATATGCGGCGTGAAATTAGGAAAGCGCCGATTACGTGAAGACCCAATGGAGAATTCCCAAGATTAGCCTAGTACATTCTTGTTCGATTCGTTTTACACAAGGTCATTTTCGGAATGTAAAAAACCCGCTCGTCTCCCTATAAAAGGAGGCCGACCGGCACTTGTAAAGGGGATCGACTTTTGAGAATTACACTGTTGAGAGTTTTGTTTCTTGTCCTTCGCATTAGTCACTTGAGCTATTTTCTCTATTGTTCGTGTTAGGCTTTGCTATAGCACAACAAGGGTAAAAGTAGTAGTTTTAATATTCCTAATGATTTTATCCCTCAATTAGATTCAAAAGGGGTGTTGCAACCAAACTTGTCGGTAGTGTCAGGAACCTCAATTAAGACACATGTGTATGGCATGCCAGCTGGTTTTTATTCGGGACAATCATCATTGCCAAAGCCGACCCCGGTCAGACCGCCCCCCATGGCCGGTCTGACCGCCCTGTCTGGCCAGATGATGGATGTTTTAGGAAACCCACCCCCTGTGAATAGAGTTGATTTATCAGCTACAATGCAATCACAACTAGCTGCTATGGATGAATTTAATAAATTTAAGGAAGAAGTAGCTAGCGTGGTGAAAAACAAACTCGACATTGATTTGGATAATTCTAAATTATATCAAAAACCTTATAAAGTCGATTTTGATCTTATGGCTTTCCCCCTGGTTGGTGTGTACCTGATTTTGTTAAATTTAGTGGTGAGGATAATCGTACAACTTGGGAGCACATAAGCCAATACATTGCTCAACTAGGTGAAGCAAGTGTCCATGATTCTTTGAAAGTGTGTTTGTTCTCTTTATCTTTAACGGGTACCGCCTTTGATTGGTTTTCGTCCTTAGCCCCTAACTCTATTGATTCTTGGAATCAATTAGAACAAAAATTTCATGATCACTTCTTTAGTGGGGACTATCAACTAAAATTGAAAGATTTGACATCAGTTAAGCAAGGTAAAGATGAAATGGTCTCTAATTACCTTAAGTGTTTTAAAGAGGTTAAGAAATGTTGTTTCAATTTGTCACTTTCTGATTCTGACCTAGCTAATCTTGCTGCTAAAGGTTTAAAATCTGCTCTTAGAGAAAGATTAGAAGGTGCGGATTTCTATTCGCTGGATTTTGTTCTTGTGAGAGGTATGGCACAAGAATTGAAATTAAATAAAGAAAATAAAAAACTTGAGTCCCATTGGCCCGATATTCATGTCATTAATTATGTTTCTAGTAATTTTAACGATGAGAGTGAAGTTTATAGTGCTGAATTTGTATGATCTTCTGAAGGTAAATCTTTTTCTTGTGCATCACTTAAGCCGGCTAGTAAAGGTTGGCAAGAAGAATTGAAATTTACTTTTGATGTTTCTAAGTGTGATCGCATTTTTGATGAATTTCTTAAACTTGGAAATATTAAAATATCTCATACCATGCCTCCACTTGATGAGATAAAGCGACATGCATATTGTAAATATCATCATTCTTATTCTCATGCTACTAATGATTGCAATGTGTTCGTCGCAAGATTCAATCGGTTATAAATGAAGGTCATTTGGTATTTCTTGAAAAGCAATTTAACAAGCATCCTTTTCCTATCAACACCATGGAATTGCAGCAACCCAAGGTTCTAGTTCAGCCACATCAAGTCGAAGCAACCAAGGGCAAGAATGTGGTGGTTGGGGAAGCAAAGCCTGATTTGAGAGGAAAAGAATTAACGAGGGAAGTTGCTTATGAGAAGACCCCTGATGGCAGAGAAACATTAAAGATCACCGTCAAAGCTTCTGGACATGGGGGGCAAGGGTCGTCCGTGTCTGACAGTCGGCAACTACTTGAGCCTGAACAGGCTGAGGCAGTTAGACCGGCTGGGGTGGGCGGTCAGACCGCCCCTGCCCATAGTCACCCAAGGATGCTCAAACCAAAGTGACCAGAAATTGGGAGTTGGAAGCTTAATGTGACAAAAAAATCAGGGGAGTGACCCAATACTCTAAGCAAAAGGCCGTTACAAGTGATCGGCCATTAAAAAAAAGGATGAGGTCACTCACACACCAAGAGAGGTCATCCTCGCCTCCTAGAGCACCTACAAGGTTCATGGGTGAATCATCTCAGCAAGGAAGGCACTTTGCTTCATCATGGGCTCCTTCAGGTTCAAATCCACTTCGCCCAATTTATGATGACAATGGAGTGATGTGGGTGCCGTATCAGCAATCCTTCTGTCCCAGATCGGAAGGATCAAGGAAACCAACTTTGGACAGGATAACACAACCTATTCAAGACTGATGGACGTCACGACAATCTGGTCAGGGTCAGCGGACCAACCTGGTCAGACCGCCCCCTGCACGCGGTCAGACCGCCCTGCCCAGGAAGTTTACTCAATCTTCTCCAAAGTAAGTTTACAAGCCCAAGATCAGAGAGGAGGAAGTTGAAAAGATGGATGTCGACCCAGAAAGGACTACTGGTCAAGATATCATCCAGATTGGGATGATGGACGTTCCCGTTGATAAAGGTGACAAGAGACCGGTTATTTTAAACGATCCGGTTGGGACATCTGCTCAAAAGGGATCTGTTGCTACTAATGACCATGAGGTCAGTGGAAGTGGTTTCAACTCCAAGTACTTTTTGCCGAGATGGTGTCCTCCTGGTTTGACGCGAACTCAAAGGAGAAAACTTCAAAGGTTACGGTTTCGGGAGAATAAGGAAAAGGAGCTGGAGAAGCAGAGAGACGAGATGTTCAACCACTACAGGCCTATGGTGCCACAAAGGAAAGAGTGGAGCATCAAGACCAGCGACCAAGCAGAGCCGGTCAAATCGATGGAAGAGGCGGTCAGACTGGCTGGGGCGGTTAAACCGGGTGTAGAGTCGGTTAAACCGCCTGGACCAGAGACATTGCCTATTTCGTCTCCTTCGACTCCCATGGCTTGTGACAATAAGCTGCCATCGGTACCTGAATTAGAAGACGATGAACAACTTATTGACTACAGTTCTTCTCCAGAGCACATGAGTCTTGAAGACAATTGAGAAGATACGGCCGATTTCAATGAGAATCGCCCTTAGGACAAAATGGCCGGTGGAAAGTGTTACATCGACCTTAGAATTGTTTTTTAGTACGCAAGCTTTACTAAAAAACAGGGGGGAATATGTTGACACTCAAAAATGACATTAAGTCAGATCAGGCCAGGACAGGCGGTCAGACCGGGTTCACCAGGCGGTCTGACCGCGTGCCCTGTAGCCGGTTCGATACAAGATGGACCAGGCGGTCTGACCGCCTCCCAGGGCCGGTTAGACCGCGTCCCCCGAGTTCGAGTATAATTAGAGAGCCCTGATAGATCTCAAGTTGTAAAATGATTCCTTGCGGGGCAAGACCTCCCCACCATATAAATATAAAGGGTCGTGGCCGGTTGAGGAGCTATCACCCAATCAAACAAATAATTATCTTACTTTTTATCTCCAAATCCTACTTTTCCAACCCCTTTGTTTCCTTCTTCATCTCTACGGCCATTTAGGGCGTTTTAAGTGGCTTGCCGATCTTAGAACAACCCTAGGCGCGTTGTCCCTGACGGGGTCCCTCCTCGGGCAGCAATCTTAGTTTTTCGGCGACGTCTCTGACCAAGGCGGTCAAACCGCCCTCCATAGGCGGTTAGACTGGCCCGTGTCGGGGATCTCGACGAGGTGCGATTGTGACTACCGCATGATACAGCACACGCGTGTGTTCGACCGGAAAAATCGTCAACAGATGCCTCTGCTTGCTCCTGTAGCTAGCTGCACGCCTGCTCCTGCAGATTTTTGGGCCGGGCTGGCTTAATGGATGTCCCCTTATTACTTTTCAAATGGGTTATATGAATTTTGGGTCGGCCCACGGCATGAGTCGATCGCACATAATGGTGCGCGCGGTAGAGGGAGGATCAAGTGGCAGCATTTGCCAACTAAAATCCGATGGAATGATGTTTGGCCCTTTTGGCAAATTGTTGTTACTTGGTATCTGCCATTTGTTCATTCTTATTCAGTTTTTTCTCTACAATAAGCTACATGGAATGTCTTACATTGTGCCAATATAATATTACCTCGTGCCAAGCGACACCACACCCACAGACCCACTACATAATGCTGGTGGGTGCCAGATCAGACAGTAGGATGGCCTGCCTCCCTGTGACCAGCTCCATCACCAAAGCTATAAACATCAGTCTTGGTTGTCGGTTGTGCAGTTGCTTAGTACCTGAAAGTTTAGGTAGAATGCATGTATATATAGCTCGCCGTTAGAGGGCAATGAAAATTACTGAGAGATTTGATAGTGGGCACTTGATTAACATACTCTGGATCAACATATTCGGGTGTACCAATAAGAGTATTCATGGAAATCGGAGCACGGTCATCACGATTGAAAGCCTTGGACAAGCCGAAGTTAGCAATTTTGGCATCCAGATTGGCATTCAATAGGAGAAGCCGCTGGTGAGAGATGATGCGCACGTGTAGATGCTGAGGAGTAACTGGTGTGGCGGAAAGAAACGACTTTCCGGACCCTCACATGTTGGGCCGCAGGATTCTTGGGCTTTGCTATGACCGCCGGTGGATTTATGGGCTCTCTATGTTATGACATGATGGATTTATGGGCTCTGCTAGGCCGCTGAAGAAGTGTGGAATTACTTTAAAGATTTTCTTGTAAGAAAATTGATAGTTAAAATCTAAATTTAATTTGAATGCTTAAATTAGAAGTTATAGTTTTTAATTTTTAATTTTTGTTGCATGTGCTAATATTTTTGTTTATTCACACACATGCAAGCAGCATGGAGGATACCATTCGTGATGAGTGGAAAAAAAAGTCGCATATAATTGCTCCCTTAATTTGGACGTGAATGCAATGCATCAAGACCAAAGGCGCTCTATCCTTATCTTTACTGTAAAGAAACGGAAGAATTGAGTTCAATTCTCACCAAGATTAGACCCATTTCCCTCCTCACAGATGCCCCACTTTTCAGGTCTAGGACGACGAACCAAGAAGGGGGCAGATTGATTTGGCCATCGTTTCGCAGTACAAATTGGCTCCCGGGTGCCCCCCACCCCAAACTTTTTCACCCAAACTTCTACCCACCGGACCCACCCTACCCGTCGGGCCGCGTCCCACATGTCAATGGCATCAACGTAATCGCGTTTGAATTGTGTGCATGTAATCACGCGGGAGATTAGCATGCACAGATTTTCCCTTCCTTTTAATTAAAGGCTTTGTTTAGTTTGTCATGTATTCACCAGCGCCTATTGTTTCCTTGCTTATCACGCGTCGTGGCGGGCTGTCATCACGCGCCTGTTGTTTCCTTTATTCGTTCTTTTTTTCAGGGAAAGAGAAATTGATTGGCGTGATTGACGGCATGACTCAAAAAGGAAATACTAAGGAACTCAAAAGGAAAGAGATATTTATGTATCAAGTAAAGGAAAATTGATTGGTGTGATTGATGACTCATTAAGGACAGGAAAAATAAGGAAAGAATCACGACGTGATTAGATGAACTATGGAAAGAATTGTTGCGTCATTTTACCAATGGTAGTCGCGCCATTCATAAATAGTTAGCAAGGAAAGGGAAAACAAGGAAAGATCAAGTAAGGAAGACCCGCCCTCGTCAATCACGACTGTTGTTACCTTTCTTCATTCTTTTTTCAAACATTAGAGGCAATCACGGCTGTTTTTCCTTTCTTCATTCTTTTTTCAAGGCAAAAGAAATTGATTTGCGTGATTGATGGCATGACTAAATGTGACAACACGCCCAGAAAAATACCGTACTATCGCCTAAACCAATCCACTTTGGCCATTAAGCGACAGTAAAGTATCATCCTGTCGTTAGTTGCCGGGTTAACGCCCGGTGAAATCACTTTACATAGCAACAAGGATCGACATATATGCATTAAAACTCACGCGAAGGCGAGTCCAGAGAACCACACATGATTAACATCCGAAACTACCCCGAAGGGTTTAATTATTACAAACCGGAGTTTTTGACATGATAACGAAGTTCAGAGTTTTGAAAACAGCGGAATTAAACTAAACGGCGCGAGGAACATCACAGGAGGCCTGCCATGATGCCTTCATTCATCGTCTTCCACCCACTCCAGCTCCCAGCCAGGCGGGATCTCTCCAGGCCACACATCACTGAAAGCATTACCTGGAACAACAGATTATAGCAAGGCTGAGTATACTAATACTCAGCGAGACTTACCCGTCGGGTGATAACTACATCACAGAACTCTAGACATGAAAGGATTTTTGGCCACTGGGGTTTCTTTTGCTGAAAAGCAACAAAGAGTATAAATACAAGCATAAGTTGTGCAAACAATTAATCAAGCATAAATATTCATCAACTTCCATCATTAGGGATCTCATGGCCAGCAGGATAAGTAGTCTCAGATAACGGTGAGAGGCCGACAATCGATTGATTTAAACCTTGCAAGGTAGACCTAAACACACGGTAGAGTGCCCCCGAGAGGACAACCACTAGGCGGTTCCCAAAAATCCTCGGTTCGGGATAAAAGGCAACAGTCTTTGGTACCGGCTATCTGGCATACCCCGCGAGGCACCCAGAATCACACGAGCACCACCGGTAGTTAGCCGGGAGACGCATCCCAAGATTAGTAACAGTAAAATACCTTACCGCCTCATTAAGGTACTAGGCTTACCGTACCCATTTCCGACAAGTGTTTAGTACGTTCAAACACTTAACCCACGAAAGCCATTGGACCGGAGCCCACATCCCATGCTCTTACCACATGAGCAATCCATTTATAAAGATCTTATGATTCCAACATAAGAACCTATTCTCGCGAGTGACAAGTATCACTCGACTTGGAACGGTCCTATAGCATAGCAGCTATCGACCTATCATACTAGTAAAGGACATAGGTACCTAGGGATCATGCATCTAGGGTTTCATTCCAACTCCTAAACGTAAATGCACAAACATCCATAGATAGTTGCATAAATTTCCAAAAACACTTGGGTTAATGCACCGGGGCTTGCCTTCGTCAGCAAAGTTAGCCTGAGGGTCCTCGGTGTCCTCGCTCACTTCCACGCACTGCAGCTCCGCGTCAGCTCCTCCTTCCTCGGCTTCCGGCACGAGAGCGTAGTTACCGTCAGGGAGTTCTACACGAAATGCAATGCAGGGTTCAGGTGGAGTGAGGAATCATTTTATCCAACTCTTGTTGGCCATATTCACCTTAACAAACATTTAATTACTAATTCTTTTCATTAAGGTTATTATATATATATATATATGAAAGCTTATTATTCTTTTAATCTCTTTAATAGTGATTGTGTGCACATCTATGCAATTAATTTCATTCAAATTCACAAAACAGCAAGGGTGAAACCATAAACCCTAATTAAGCTAGGCAACCAATTACTGGAATTACAAGATTTCAAAGATTAATTTTTCCTAATTAAATTCTAATAAGGAGCTCATATGCACCCTAACTTTTAATTGCACAAATCAATCATAAAAACAAGGACAAAGGTTCTAGCTGGCCCTAAAGATTATAAACATGCCACTGAGCCAACTTCAAGTTTAAAAGAGCTACAATTTAAATATACCTAACAATAGCATTTCCTAGTTATAAATATTATGAGAAAAGCATAATTAAATAAATAAAGATCTCCTGCACCCTAACTCTTTCCTACAACTGCTCTGGCCTAAAACAAGTCTAGGAAACCAGCATGTTCACCACCAACACATTTGAAACTTGAACTATGCATTTAAATGTAAATCTAAGCATAAATCAAGATCACATATTTCTAACAGAGATAAATTCATGGTAAATTCCGAAAAGTTGCATCTAGGTATAACATGAACATAGCCACAAGTTTAGCACAAACATCATTTTACATTTTGCCACAAAAATTAATAAGACAGAAATGGCATAAATACAAAGTAATTCATGTAAAAAGATCTACACAGTAAATTTGTGCAAACTTTTTCCCAGACCCTACAAATGATATAACTAGCAACATATACAAAGTTCAGCTCCATAGCTCTTCTAGATTTTGAACTACAACAAAATGAGGTCAAACTGAATTTGAATTTTAATTCAAAATCCTTAAGTCAAAACTATGGTCATGCTTTGCAAAAGTTGTAGGTCTAGACTCACTGAAACCAACAAAATTGGTTTTGCATTTTTCTGATTTTTCTACGATTTTCTAGGATTTTCCTAAGTCACTGGACTAATCTGCTAGAAAACTAAGATTCTAATCCTTGCAACTAAGTCCCTGGGTTCACAACTATGCCCTCATGAATTACATCCGTGCCCTTGCCGGCGGACGGGAGCTCGCCGGCGGCGAACGGCGGCCGGAGGAGGGCAACATGTAGCACAGGTGCTCGATTGAGCTTACCAGAGAGTGATTGGCGGCGGTGGCTCGGTTTGAGACGGCTCCGGCGAGCGGCGGCGGCGAGACCGCGGTGGCGCTTCCGCCTCGGCTCGGATTCCGGCGAGAGGAGGAGGAATGCACGAGAACAAATGGCCGTGGAAGCTCTACTGGCACCTAAGGGAGCGGCTCGAGGTGTTGGCTGGCGGCGGGAGTCGGAGGAGAGGGGTGCTCACCGGGGCGGCGGCAATGGCGGGTCGGCGGACGTGCGTGTGCGCGGGGCGGTCGGGGAGTTGCTTTTATAGGCGGGCGAGCGAGACCGTGGGGCACCGGACTTGGTCTTGAAGGCGCGCGTGCGGGAGGAACGACCCGGGGACGGCGGAGCCGTGTTGGCTGCCGGCCGGCCGACCGAGGCGCGGCGGGGCTCGGCGGTGACGTGTCGGGGCATGTCCTCCGCGTGCGAGACGGTCGGGGGCGGGGGCGCGTGATGATGATGTCCCCGTCCTCGCCGGACTGTGACCGGTGGGGACCCAGCCGTCGAGGCTCGGCGGCGACGCGCCGGCTGCCGCGTGGCGGCGCGGGCACGACGCGCTCGACGTGGGAGCGCGGTCCAGGGTGCCGGTTCAATGACTTGCCCCTGTTTGGCTGCTCCAAACTTTAAATTTCAAACACAAACTCAAGAACCTATAGGTAGGACTTCTGTAGATGGTTCAAAGCTCTACACAACAGGCCCTAACCGAGCTCCAATTGATCTCGAATTGATGGAGAAAATCCGATGCCAATCTGAAGAAAATCTCAGCCCTGGTGAACAGAAGCCTACAGGGTTGACTTGAGTTTTTGAGCTATTTTTCCTCCGAATTTCAAATGCCAACCTGAAGATGAAATGTGTCCCTCCCAATTCTACACAACTTTCATATTGGTAGAATTTTGAGTGTTTAGACAAAACTTGGAGGACGTGGACAAAGTTCCCGAATGACATGTTGACATCCAGGGGTTTGTCCCCCCTTAGCTAGGGTTTTGACCTATGGAACTTACGTTGGCTTGTCTAAGGTGCTCAAGGGGGTGTGCTAGGGAGGTTTTCAAGGTGGTGGCCCAGGTTGACCATGATTTGACCATAGTCAGCTGCTTTGACCAACAATTAGGGTTAATTAAAAACCTGGGACATCACACTAAAAAGGAAATACTCAGTTCCTCAAAAGGAAAGAGATATTGATGTACAAAGTAAAGGAAAATTGATTGGTGTGACTGATGACACGTCAAGGAAAGGAAAAATAAGAAAAGAATCACTGCATGATTAGATGTACTAAGGAAAGAGTTGCTTCGTCATTTTGTCAATAGTAGCCACGCCATTCATAAATAGTTAGCAAGGAAAAGGAAACAAGGACAGATCAAGTAAGGAAAGAATCACCGTGTGATAATGTCAACAACATTCAAATGCAATTAGATGGATGATATTTATATGTAAATGATGGTTTGAGTCCTTAAATATTTCCTTTTGAGTTTAATGCTCTAAATCATGCCAATCAATACTCCTTCCTTTTTTACACCCTGTGATCCCTATAAAACTCAATTCTCTCCACCCTCATTCCCATATCCACGAGCCGCTAGCGTCACCACCGCCTCCCCACGGGCATCGACCCCTCCTCCCGCCGGTCTCCTTCTCCCCATTGGCCCCGTCTTCCCTGCCGGCTGGTAGCGAGCTCCCCCGTCGAGGATCGAGCACGCGAGCAGGTGAGCTCCCCCACCGGGGTGCGGCAGCGCGGTCGACCTAGGGGCTGGCTCCCCCGCCGGATCTGCGGACCCTCATCCCCGCCTTGAAGGTGGCGGCGGTGACGCGCCGCCCTCCTCGGACAGTCTCCTTCAAAGCCGCCTTGAAGGTGGTGGCGGTGATGCGGCACGGTGTGGAGACGACGCGGAGGCCAGCAGGGTGGATGGTCGATGAACGTCAACTTCCCTAATCCCCAGGTGTGAAGGATGAATTGATGCCTTTTATAATTAGATTTACTTTAATATACTTTTATTTTCTACCTATATACTAATTAAATCTTGTATGTAATTCTTTTTATATCACGTGCGTGCCGCACGTTCCCTTCCACTAGTTTTTTTAGAAAAAAAAACAAAGGTCGCCCTGGCCTGCTTTTAAAGCACAACATTTTTCACACATCTTGCAACGGCTAATAACCCAACATATTACTATATCTGGACATTCTTACAAAATTACTTTCAGTGGAGTAGTACATGAGTACAACAAGATTGGAAAGCATGCTAAAAAATAGAATTCACAAAAAAAAAGATCATCGATCTATATTGTATCTTTTTTTCATGAGTAGTGAAAGCTTTCACGAAGAGTACTCCATAATTTCTTTTGAGTAAAATACACCGGAGGTCCATCAACTTGTAAGCAGGTGTCACTTAGGTCCATCAACTCTCAAAATGCATTTCTGGGTTCATGAACTTGTTGAGTCATTCACCGCAAGTCCATAACTGTCCAGATATACTTGTAGTGGTGATGTGACATGATGACTTGGCTCAAGAAGCATCTTGTAGCTGAGACATTTCAATAAGTAGGTTACAAATGGGCGACACATATACTTAGACATTCCTTGGATTGAATAACGGTAGCCTCCTCGCGTGTACGACGGGAGTAGGCTGCTGTCGTTCAGATGCGGAAATGTCAAGCATGTGTCACTCATAAGCTGCTCGACGAAATGCCTTAATTAGGATATGCTTCTTTTAGCTAAGTCATCATGCCATGCCACCAGTAGAATCATATCTCGACGGTTATGGACCTGCGGTGAATGACTCAACAAGTTTATGGATCCAGAAATGCATTTTGAGAGTTAATGGACCTAAGTGACACCTCCTTATAAGTTGATAGACCTCCGGTGCATTTTACTCTTTTTTAACAATAGAATCGGGGTGTGTCTCTGTCCTGCTGTGGGAAGAGCATACAAACTTACAAAACGGTATATGGTCTTGTGCAGAGTAAGAAATTAAGCTGCATAGGCTTCTTCTTTCTTGAGGGCAAAGCCATAACGTCCAGTATGTACTCGAAGCAGATGTTTGGATGGTAATTGAAACAATCGCAACAAAATCATCATCGTGCGACAGGACCTGTGTCCATTCCTGGCTCCCTCCCAATATCATGTTCCATCTCAAATACGGTGGTGCTGCTATGGTGCGCGCCAGTGGACTGGCCGTCAGCGGCGTAATACGCGTTGTAACCCGAGTTCGGGTCGCGGCTGGTGCCGGTGTAGTAGCTTCCGGTGGCGGCATCGCCGGTGCGCACCTCCTCCAGGTGAAGGCACTCTTGCAGCTGCCCTACCACTTCGGTCATGGTAGGCCGCTGCGAGGACGCCTGCACGGTGCACTTGAGCGCGATCTCCGCGACCTTCCACACGCTGTTGACATCGTAGTCGTCGCCGTCCATGCGCGCGTCCACGACGCCCTCAATGTTGCCGCGCGCCAGGTGCCGGCGTGCCCAATCCTTTATGTTGGTGGGCTCCGGGTCACGCACAATGGCCGGTTTCCCTGTGACCAGCTCCAGAAGCACGACGCCGAAGCTGTACACGTCGCTCTTTGTTGTCGGCTTTTGTGTTGCGTAGTATCTGCATATCATTTTGATTGCATCAACAAATCGTTGGAGAGAAGAAAAGGGGAACAGGCGTGATTGAGTTACAAGGGATTATTCGGGATGTACATACTCTGGATCAAGATATCCGTGTGTACCGACTAGTGAGTATGTGGAGATTTGCATGCCACTGTCGTGATCAAAAGTTTTCGACAACCCAAAATCGGCAATTTTGGCCTCTAGTTTTTCGTTTAGCAGGATGTTGGTCGCCTTCACATCCCTGTGAATGAGAGGTGGATTGCACCCCCTGTGCAAATACTCCAGCCCTTGACATGTACATTAAGGTTGTTCACGCTTATATTATATCAAAACAAAAATAATATTTATTGGACTAGGTGATTCCAAATTCGAAATTACCTTGTGCTGATTCGAGTGCGATTCGAAGCCTCTGTGTCCAGGTTAAGCATCTTCTGCTGCTGCCATTTCCTACAAACAAGGATTGGTGGAAGGAGCAATTCATATCAAAAGGAGGCACTTCACATATCGTCATATGGATCGGTAAAACTTTATAGATCTTAAAAGTTTGAAGTGTTACAGAGGGGTGTGGTGCAAACCGCTGGACTGGTTTTCAAATTTCAACTCTCATGGTCATAGGACATACCTGCAATCTGCTCATGCAGGGTGCCCTCTGACATGTACTCGTAGACAAGTCCCATGTGCTGCCCGTCTTTGCAGTACCCAATCATGGACACGAGATTCTTATGATGAATCCGTGTTAAGATCTGTGCCTGAAAAAAGTACTCATGGCAAATCAACAAATGCCAACGTGGAAACTCTTGGTGCAAATCCTGAAGAAATTCTACCTCTGCGAGGAACTCCTTGACACCCTGATTAGAAGTCTGAGACCGCAGCTTGACCGCCACCTGAGTGCCATCAGCCAAAGAGCCACTGTAGACTTTCCCGAACCCTCCTTGACCGAGCACATGCTGGAACTTGTTCGTTATGACCTCTAATTCGTTGTACGTGAATTGACGGTTCTCAAGCTGCAGCGAGATCTGCGAATCCGTCGCCGGCGTCTCGTTCTGAGGCTTCACGGTGTTGGTAATTGATCCTGTATGGGCAAATAAACCCAAATTGCTAGATTAGGGTGGGTAAATTGCTAAATCAGATACCCGCAAAAATTTTTTTGCTAAATCAGACAATTTTGGTATTTCACCTTGCTTTTTCCGTCTCATGAAGCAAAAGAATAATGCCGCCAGTAGTCCTATAACTACAATGAGAACTACAGGGACTGCGATGTAGACGGCATGCTTGCTCTTCCCCTTTGGTGGCTTACATGACTCGGCGTTGGTGCAAAGGTTTGGGTTATTGCCATATCTACAAGCAAATAAGATAAAATAAAAATAGATGTCATCAACTGTAATGATAAAACAAGATATGCTTCTACAATAAGTTATTTAACAATAATCACGAAATGTACTGTAGATTTAGGGAGCCTTCTTGAACTCTTTTGAGAAGTCCAGAAGGGATCGACCCGCTCAGCTGGTTGCCTGTCAGATCTCTGAAAGAATCGAAGTGCTTCTTATGTTAGTTAACATGATGCATTGCCGCATTGGGAGCAGATCAAGCAAAATTCTATAGGTTAGCAACTTACAGAACGGTTAGTGAAGTTAGTTGTGAAATGACATCAGGAATTGAGCCTGTCAAGTTGTTATATGATAGATTCCTGCAAATATGGATCATGATGAGTCTTGGTTTACTTAATTTGTTACAGAGATCAAGAAATCATTTTGCGATCACATCACTGGATCACATCAAGAACTGTTGTACACATACAAATATCGAATGGCCTTGAAATTTGCAAATGAAGACGATATATCACCATCCAAACCGCTGTATGATATGTTCCTGCAAAATATTTGAAAAAAACAGCTTAAGCTTAGCCTTCTCTTTTAACACAAATACTAAGATACTAAATATTCCCTCGTCACACATACATGACATCAAACATCATGGAGAAGACCCGGTCAAAGTTTTGAAAATTTTACTCTCAATAACTTTTTGAAATGTTTAGTGGCATTGGATTATATGTGCAGTTTCTTCTTATAAGTATTTTTTCGATGAATTCTAAAAACTAATTTCATTATTTATTCGTTTTTATTCTTTATAAAACATAGTTTCCAAATATACACATTGGGATCATGTAAAATGCTGGATCTATTTTTCTTTACCGGAGGAGTAACTTTTACCCTTTTTTAAAAAAATTGTTGGAAGAGGAAGTTAAGTGTTCTAAAATTGATCAATTGTTTAGTTTGCGTACGTCTTGATATAGACGTCAGAGTCTTGAGCACAAGTTAGTGTTTTGTACTCGAGTACTTACACGGCGGTGATTTTTGGAGGAACGGATACTCCATAGCTGCAAGTCAATCCGTCCCACGCAAAAGACTTCGGAGCACACGGGTCACCCCTCCAGTTCTTTTGCACGCGATACTTCGTCTTGATCGCCGTGATGGCAGATACTGTCATGCATCGCACTCAAGTTTAAGACCAGACGCGTAAGCTAGCCATGATATGAGCTCATCTGCGGATGCCGCAGGATGTGCACATATATATACTACGTACCGTCCTGGGATTCTGTGCCAGCGTTGGTGGTCGAGACGACGGAGAAGACCTCGACGCCGTTGATGAAAGGCGGCAGCGTCGAGTTAGCGGTGGCGTTGATGGTGACGTGGTACCGGGCGGAGCCCGTCAGCAAGGGGAAATCGTTGTAGGCGGCGTTGCTCTGGTGGTAGTCCGGCGTGATGCCACCCGGGGAAAACAGCTCGCCGTTGATGCGGATGGAGAACTCGCGCACGGAGTTGTTGGGGAGGAGCAGCAGTTCGGAGAAGTGCATGACGGCGGTGTACTGTGGCGCCGGGTCCTTGGGCTGCGGTTTGCTGTCCCAGTAGAAGTAGACGCCCCCGGTGGCGTTGCGGGGCGTGATCGCCGTCTGCATCACCTTCGACGGCGCCTCGAAGAGATCGTTGTCTAGGTTTCGCACCGTCTCCGTCGTTGATATCACGTCGTAGACGGCGGTGTCGATCCAGGGGTACCATACTCTGTCGTGTGGATCGTCAGGGTACCTAATAGCCAATCATGCATATTTGTTTCTTTCCGATGTCAAGATCGAGTCCGTGCCTCTGCCAGATTTCTTTCAACTTTTGCTCACCTGACGCCGCCTGTAGCAGGGCCGAAGTTGGTCCTGCCGAGAAGAACCAAGCCCTGCATCGTGTTTGCTTGAGGGTAGAGCGAGTTCTTGAGAGGCCTCAGGTCCAGCAACGAGATGAACGGCGTCCCGGTGACGGTGTTCACCAAGCAAACCTGAACGAAGTCGTCGGGCACGACGACGATGGCCTCCATTACCTCATAACCGTCTAGGCTTGAGACGTTCACCATGCCCCAGAAGTTGACGCCGATGTAGAGGTCGAATATGGGCAGCTGGCCGAGGCCGTCGTAGTTGCCGTATGTGAAGGCGGCGCGGACGAGGTACTTGAACCCGGCGACGAGGGAGCGGAGGGTGTAGCAGTTGCGCGCCCCGTCGGGGAAGCTGCGCACGTTGTGGTAGCGCCTGGAGGGGACCTGCGTGATGTACTCGGCGGAGATGTTGTGGTTGGAGCCGGTGTCCGTGAAGGCAGCGTCCGGGACGGTCGTCAGCTTGGTGGTGTCGTCCACGTAGCCCTCCGTCCCCGGGAGGCCACAGTCTATGGTGATGAAACCTGCAATAACCCCGCGCGCACAATATCTCGTCTCTAGGATTCGTTAACATGCAAGGGATGCATGTTGAGCAGCGTACTGCGTACCTATGCTGTCGGGCTGTGCGCGAGTTTGGAGTACTCCGGCGGTGGCAGCGGCGACGAGCAAGATAAGCAGCTGGAGCCCCGGTTTTGCTGCCATTGTTCTTGTCTTCGAAGGCTGCTTCTTCATACTACAGGCAAGCAGCCAAAGGAGCATAATATACGTTCAACTATGTGTACGGTGCACACCCTATACTATGTACTAGTAGCGAGCCCTGAGCCTATAACAAACGTCAACGCTGCCAAAGGTCTTCTGCACAGGTGAGAAAAAATTAAGTCCCAGTTGCTAGGACATTGACCACATCAGCAACGACACTGCCGTAATGATTTTTACTGTACCGGGGAAGACAGTTGGTGGTGTATAAGCTTGCGTGAGTGTTGATACACTCCACGTCGTGTAAAATCGCTTGTGACGCTGTTTTCTTCTCTTGATACACACTCCACCTCATGCATATTTAGAGGGAAAAATTGCAATTCCTCTCCTAAGTGCTAGCCAACTCTTGATGATGGGGCCAGCATGCATATCTCAGCAATTGTGTATTTTGTGTATGACAGTGGCAACTAACTCGATCATTAGGTGGTAGTGGACCTATATGAGTACTGGCGACTTCGTCAGAAATTGCCAAATTACAAGCTGGAAATTATATATCGAGTGAAACACTCTGTTTAAACTTGTGACTGGAGTGTCATCTAGATGTATAAATTTTGAAAATGCAGATTGAGATCCATAAACTTGTTAAATGTAATGCATGTTCAAAGTTCTCCAAAACTCCTATTGTTGCTGATGTGGCGTTAATTACCAATGTTAGAGAGATTTCTTACTGATGAGCTAATATAGAAGAAGAAAATAAAAAGGAAAATACAAGTTGGGTCCTCTGCTAGCACCAAATAAATCAAAGAAGAAAACAATAAGAAAGAATTCTAAAATAAGTTGGATCTTTCATTTAAAAAATCCATCAATTCTATCTAGTTTAAAATAAATCTCGAGGTCCATGGTGAAGACAATGCCATAATAGCGTAGCAATGTAACGCAAGTTTAAAAACTGTAGACTCATAATATGTAATTTTAAAATTCATGGACCTAGCTAGAACCCCATAACAAATTTAAAGATCACTGAAACATTTCACTTTCATTTCCTTTTTAGGAAAAGAAGAATATACCATTCTTTCAAGTAAAACGAAAAAAAAAATTATTGATGTGTATATTTGGTTTTGTATATAGATTTTAATTATTTATTATAAACGTAGCCGGAGTTATAGAAGTTTAACTTATTAGGACAAATATAAAACGATCTATATTTTAGGGCAGTCCCTATGGTAGAAACCATGGGTGAAGTCCAAGACAGGCACGTAAGCAGAAATTGTAGTATAGAAACTACATCACACAATGGAAGTTTCTTGAGTAATAAATATCACATTTATTTTACTCTCTATCATCCTTCCAAACTCTGCTCTCTCCCCCAACCAGATCCTTCCGATACTCTGCTTCAATCCGACGGGCACCGAGCGGAGCGGCGCGGCGAGCGGGGCGGGCGCAGCGCGGCAGTCCGGCGGAGCGGCGCGCGTAGCAGCCACGCGGCCATGCAGAGCGGGTGCGGCGCGGCGGTCCGGCGAGCGCGCTGGCCGGCAGAGCGGGGCGCGCAACAGGCGCGCGGCCGTGCAGGGCTAGCGCGGCGCGACGGTTCAACGAGCACGTTGGCCGGCGAAGCGGCGCGCGTAGCAGCCACGCGGTCGTGCAGGGCTAGCGCGACGCGGCGGTCCGGCGAGCAAGCGCAGCGGCCGGGAAGCCCGAGGCCGCGCGGCAGTCCGGCGGCGTCCACCGCGTGCCCGCCTGCCCGCAGTGCCGCCGCCTCCGAGCACCGTGCGTCGTCCACCGGCGCCACGCCCACCGCGGACTCCACCTCGTGCCGGATGCTCCGCAACCGCGCGCCGCCGGCCGCGACGGCGACCTTGGCACGAGCAGCAGCGCCGGCGCCAGCGTCCCCGGAGGATGTCAGGAACAGCAGAACGCCGGCGAGGGACAGGAGCCCCGCGGCGATGGCCAGCGCCGTCCACGGTTGGCTACTCCGGCGGCAGAGCCGGAATCTGAGGGCGAGCGCGCGGAGCGGGCCGGCAAGCGGCGCGGCGAGTCGTTGAGCGCACGGGCGGAGCGGCGCGGCGGGCCGGCGAGCGCGCTGCAAGGCCCGGCGAGCGCGAAGCGCGATGGAAACCAGCGGTTTCTTCCCAAATGCCGTTTTCGTGGTTTCCTGTTGTCTCGATTCGAGTGAGGACTTCGTTTCTCAACCAAGAAACGATTTCCTCAGATTTCTCTCTCTTTCTTCATTTATTGACATGTCATGTCATCTTTTCTGCTTACATAGCAACTCATTTAATGGAGATAGAAACCACCATCAATGCCCATTGGGACTGTCCTTATAATAACAGATCAAGCTTTTTTTCCTTGGAAGGATTCAGGCAAGTTGCATCATACTCTCACTTGATTCATGGTAAGAGCCATTTGGGTAATTTACTAAATAATGTATCCATCTTCAATGTCATTGTCTCAATAAGATAATGTTGCAACCATCTCCATTTGTTTACCACAAAAAATATCACCATCCTTCATTAAAAAGAAATGTACATTGACCGATGTTTTAGGTATCATCATGCAGTAGAATTTGTATTTGCAAGTCGTCAGTTTGACTTGGAGCGCCCAAGTTGCATTCTATTACCGTTTTTGCGAGGAGCAAGTTGCATTATACTTGATTGACGAAGCTGATCTGGTCATTATTGTACCGAATAACCTTTTTCCATTTCCACTATCGCGGATAACTTCACAAGGCTGTGTACCGTACGTGTACGTACTTCCGTACTTTCTTCCACAAGGCCTAAGTCAGACTCTTTGATCATTTGATGGGGCTTTTTGCACAGGAACAACGATCCCGTCAGGCTTTACCGAGCTTCCTGCAAACACATTATGTCAAACTGCAGGAATTAACGGTGGCTAACGAGCCACGCTAATCTTGTGGGAAGGGGATCCTCTGCCGTTGGGTCCCTATCATGTGGACCCAGTCCCACGCGGCAGCAATTCAACGTCAGAGACACAACGGTAGGCAAGACTCGCCGAATCTTGTGGCGGTGTGGGCATGTGCAGCCTGCCATGCTCATCTCTCGCTCATATGAAGTTAACATAAGCCTCTTATGTAGCATTGGTGCATTACCTTGATTTTGTACGCCCTTATAGGGTTTAGGAAATAAACTCAAATGAAAAACCATGTAACACCCGAAAATTCCATCACAATAAAATAATGTTAGAAACATGGTTTAGTTTTTATTTTCTAAGAATTAAATAAATTTGACTGAATAAATTTGCTTTTAATTAATTTAAACCACATTTAAATTTAGAATCACCAAGTGTTTGGTGCATACATTCCTTTGTATTTGTTTTATTTGAATGTGTGTTGAAGTTTTCAAATAAAAAAGATCAAAAGTTCAAAAACCCACCTCAAGCTCCCTCTTTCAATCCCATTTTCCCCTTCTTCTTTAAACCCAATCCGACCTCGTATCCTTTCCAGCCCAGCCCCCTTCTTTTCTTTTTCTTCAGCCCACTAACTCTCTCCCGTGGACAGCTCGGCCCACCTCTCCTTCCTCCCTCCTTTTCTTTTTTTTTCTTCCTCCCGCCGGCCCATCCCTCTCTTCCGGCCCAGACGAACCCGCGGCCCACCTCTCCCTCTCCCTCTCTTCCTCTCGCAGATAGGTGGGACCCACCTGTCAGGTGCGTCTCCCACCTCCCGCCGCCCCCTTCTTCGGCCATGTCCGGCCACACCGCCTCTCCCCGGTGCCCCCCATTCCCGCGCCGCTTCCCCTCCCTCCACCGAGCGCGCATCAATGCGCCGGCTCCCTCGCACCGCCACCTCGCCCCTTCCCCTTCCGAAACCGCCGCTCCACCGGCTCCACCACAATTCATGGCCGCCACCGCCCGAGCTCCCCCCCACCGCCTTAGCCGCCCCCTCCCCTTCCCCCTCGGACCTATAAAAGGCGCTCCAAGCTCCCTCTCCTCCCCGCACCACTCCTCCTCTCTTCCCCGCTCGCGCAGCGCCGCCGCCCCGAAGAAGCCGTCGGAGCTCCGCCGCCCCGCTCCGATCTCCCATCTCGTCGAGTTCCCCGCCTCTCCAAGTCCCTAGGTAAGTTCCCAAGGTCCTTAGCTTCGTTTCGATGCTTATTCCGTTGAGTTTCGTGGCCGGGAGCTCGTTTTTGGGCGTCGCCGGCGAGCCGCCGCCGTCCCGCCGCCGCGCGCCGCCGATCTCCAGCGAGTCCACCGCCAGCCGCAGCCCGTCGCCGTCCACGCCAGGATGAGCAGCCCAGATGCACCCCACTCTCCCGGTCAAACATTCATGTACCGGTCAACCAAGCTGTCTCCTGCCATTTTGTAAAAAAGCCCCTGCAGTTTTTAATATCACAAAAATACCCTTCCACCTTTGAAAAGCCTCGCAGTTAGGTCCTTTTTTTCTGCTTAGGCCCCTGACGTCCTTAGTTTTTCTATTCCATAGTCCACCCTTGATCTTTTACATGTTAGACCTCCTGTTTTTATACATAATTAAGTTTAGGTCCCTGGTTTCTTGCAGAAAAGCCCCTGGAAGTTAGTTTTCTTCACAATCAAGCCCCTAAACCTTGTTTAAGTCATATCTTTTCCATCCTAGCTCCGTTTTAAGTATTCTTGGTGTCCACGCGATCGTCTCAGCAAGTACGTTAGTTTTATAAACTTGTTTTAGACTTTTGGTAATGTTTGATGTATTGTTTTATTTATTGTATGTTTTCTTGTATGATCGTAGACAACGCGCCGTTCGAGGAAGAGCAAGTGGAGAAGTTCGAAGAAGCTAAGAGTAACTTTTGGTTGGAGAAAGGCAAGTGACCCTAACCATCCTTTTACATATGCTTTAATACAAGAATACTATAAATTAATCGGAACATGGAGAACCACCCAGGAAGACAGTGCAACCACAGTCCATATGGCTCTGGCTTAGCCAATTAATTAGGTGTGCGATTGTATTGATGGCCTTATCCGAAAGGAACACAGGGGGGCTCCGGGTTGTAGGGGTATGGCCCGGTCCTTTTGGGGTAGTAGCCTTTGCTAAGGTTCTGACCACTAGGGAGGGTTATGGTCCGCCCTGAGCTGTAACTGTCGTGGGTTGTTGGTGCTTTTGCATATCTTTGTAAAGGCTTCATAGTGTCCCTATTCAATCACACCTCGAAAGTGTGGTATTGTGCCTGATCAGCACAGGCATGGTTGGGTTCAAAGTTCTTCGGAACTTTTACGCGAACTGTGGTGAAAGTGTACAACCTCTGCAGAGTGTAAAACTGATCGATCAGCCGTGCTCACGGTCAAGAGCGGCCTGGACCCTCACATGATTAATGAACTTAATGATGGATTTAAAATTGCTTCCGGTTATTTCTGTGGCCTTGCTGAGTACCAACCATAAGTGTACTCATCCTTGCTTACGCTGTTCAGAGAAGAACCCTGGAGAGGAGTACTTCGGTGACTACGCGGAGTTCTGAGGCATGCGATCCACCAGTCAGATGCCTGTGGAAGATGAAGATGGAGTCACATCGTCATAGTTATCGTTGTTCGTGTAAAGACCTTCGTGTCTACCCTCGTGAGTGTAATAGAGTTAATAAACCTTTTCTGTACGTTTTGAGCAATGTCTTGTGATATTACACTCATTTGTCTATCATATGTGTGAATTTATGATCCTGGCACACATATGAGATGCATCTGGTTTTCTTCGGAAAAACGGGTGTGACAGACTAAGACTCATACAATCCCTTTTTTGGGGCACACACTTAGGCTAGTTTTAGTGGATTTCATGGGCACTGAATGAGCTTGTGGCATGTAAGCCGTTTTAATGATATGACATGTTATTTATGAAATGAGAGAAGAGACTGATTTCATGGGGATAAAACTAGTTTATGAAATAAGCATATCACATAGGAAACGGATTTGACCCACGTCACTCCTAGTGGGTAACTCGGGCAACGTCAACGCCACCGCCGCCACCTTTCCCCTTCTCTCGCCCTTGTCGCCACTAGAGCAGGTTGGAGGAAGCCCGCCTACCCGCAAGGGCACAAGGAAGGTGGTGGTGGTATCCTTTTCTTTCTTCAGCAAGCACGACGGTAGATGGGATGGTATATGGCAACTGCAGCTGGTGGCGGGCAGATCTACAAGGTCCGTACCCGCTGCGCTGGTGGGCGATGGCGGCCTTCTGCTTGGTCATGGCACCACCGGAGCTGGTGCTACCGATAGGGCGGCGCGGCTACGTGATGAGACGACGGACGGGGTGTCGACGACGATTGCGCATCGAGGCGGCATGGAGGCACGTTGGAGGCAGCACACTTTAGTGTGCTCTCTTTAGTTGTGGAGTTAGTTGTGGTGGTAGTTGGTCGTCATCAGTGGCGAAGCCAGACTCAGCGGGTAGGAGTAATGTTGCCGTAAACGGTCATGTAGGCCGTTTACACGACGTTTAAATGCTACTCAGCAGTCAACCGTGTTGCCCGTGTAGGCCGTTTAATCCATTTAATCCCGTGTAATCCATTTTTTATCCGTTTAATCAACCGTATAGTCCGACTATTCGCTAAACGAAGGGTGACCGACCGTGTACCGTGTAGGGCAACATTGGGTAGGAGGGGCTCTCGTCCTCCTTTCTTGCTCTTTCTTCCCCTTCCTCACCTTCTTCTTCCTCCTTTCTTCACAAATGGAGGAGGGGCTCCATGGCGCAACCAGCGGTAGGGGGGGCTTCAGCCTCGGCAGCCCCACTGCTGGCTCCGCCACTAGTCGTCATTGACAAGTTGTTGTCATGGCGGTGGTGGTGGGCAATGTGGTCATGAAGAAGATTTTTCTAGTTTCTCTTGCTAAAAATCGTGGCCATTTCTTCGACACGATTGAAAGTTGGAGCTGCTTGGTCGTGAGTGTGACAAGCTTGGCAACGATGACCAATTTAGCCATGTAGTATAGTTGTAGATAGTGTAGTCGTAGGAGTGTTGTATGGTTTTCAGGCTCAATTTTCCTTATAAATTGGGTTAATTTTCTTCTTCTAATATTAATATGCGCTGGAATAGTGAGATTTTGTATGTTACCAAAAAAAATCATGTGTACCCTATTTCAAGCATAACTTGGGTCTTGCATGTAGTCTTAGAAACAACAAATTAAAGATGAAAACAATGCATTGTGGTGACCTATTTCATCCATGAACTAAATGCCATCTTGCTCATGTGACATTTTTGAAAACATAAATATGAAACTTTGCATCAAGAATAGCTGATATTGTTTGGGCCTTTGTAGGCTCGAACTTGGGTAATTTATTTGGTGGAATAACGCCAATGGAAAACTCAAGGGCATTATCGTGCAACAGGGCCTCCGCCCATTCTTGGCAACTTCCCAAAATTATGGTCCATCTCGAATGCAGTGCTAGTCTGGCTCGCTTCAGTTGATTGGCTATCAGCAGCATACACATTGTAACCCAAGTCAAGGTCACTGCCGCTGTTTGTGTGGAAGTTGCCCCTCCTACCACCTTCGGTGTGGTGCCCCTCCTCGAGCTCAATGCATTCCTGCAACTGCGCCACCATATCAGTCATTGTAGGTCGTTGCATTGGCGCTTGCATGGTGCACTTGAGTGCAATATCTGCGACCTTCCACACACTGTTGACATCATACTCGCCACGCATTCGTGTGTCAACAACATCCTCAATATTGCCTCTTGCCAAGCGATGTCGGACCCATTGGATGATGCTGGTTGGCGTCGGGTCAGACAGGATGGCCTGCCTCCCTGTGACTAGCTCCAGCAGCACAACACCAAAGCTATAAATATCACTCTTGGTTGTTGGTTGTACAGTTGCTTGGTACCTGAAAGTTTAGGAAGAATGCATGTAAGTATATATAGCTCAACATTAGAGGGCAACAAAAATTATCAGAGATTTGCTAGTGGGCACTTGATTAACATACTCTGGATCAATGTATCCGGGTGTACCAACAAGAGTATTCATGGATATCTGAGCTTTGTCATCATGATTGAAAGCCTTAGACAAGCCGAAGTCAGCAATCTTGGCTTCCAGATTGGCATTCAATAGGATGTTAGTTGCCTTCACATCTCTATGAATGAGAGGTGGGTTGCACCCCTTGTGTAAATACTCCAACCCTGCAAGTACATTAGTGTGTGTTCATAATTCCTAAACTCCATTATCAATTGGCCCGCAAATTAAATTCATAAAGAGAAAAACGCACAGTCATCTAGGTTCTTAAATCACTAATTCACATCACATGTCTTTGAACTTGCTAAAGGGTGCACCCGATATCTAAAAACCCATGGCAAATCCTTTTGGCTGTTGATGTGAATGCTAATGGACTAGAGCGAGAATGAGGAAAGATATAGTGCTAGAAGATACTATGGTGTCCCCTTTTTTATTTGTTCATTCATAGGACGGCATGTGAGGCATGGCAGTGATACAAAGGATTGATAAAGTAGCAAAATTAAGCCATGGATGACTAGTGGTCGTATAGGCCACGACCTGACATGATCCACTTAGCGAGTTAAACATATAAAACTACAGATTAATAGTTTGGGAACACAAGTGACATCTCTTGACAAGTTTCTTATGGTATTTTTACAGTACCTTGAGCTGAGTCCAGTGCAATTTGAAGTCTTTGTCTCCAAGTTAAGCGTTTTTCGTTGCGGCCGTTTCCTACAAACAAATCGATGGAACGAGAAACTCATATCAGCATAGACGCTTCAGATTTTAACCCAATAGTTCAAACGAATAGTGATTTAGGATGGAAAGAATATTGGGTATGCCGGGCAAGATGAACTTTCAACAGCTCGCATATGACATCACATACTTGCAATCTGCTCTCGTAGGGTGCCTTCTGACATGTACTCATAGACAAGCGCCATGTACTGCCCATCCTTGCAATAACCGATCATGGAAACGAGGTTCTTGTGATGAATCCGTGTTAAAATTTGAGCCTGAATAGATGATCCTGAGTGGTCAAATACTGCAGTAATAAAGTTCCTAAAACGAATCTTGATTCAAAGTCTAAAGAATTATACCTCAGAGAGGAACTCTTTGGTACCCTGGTTGGAGGACTGAGACCGCAGCTTGATAGCAACCTGAGTGCCATCCTCCAAGTAGCCATTGTATACTTTACCGAACCCTCCTTGTCCAAGCACGTGCTGGAAGTTATTTGTGATCATCTCCAACTCCTTGTATGTGAACCTGCGGTTCTCAAGGTGCAACGAGCTCTGTGTGTACATGTCGCCTGGTGGCAATGGAGCTGGTGCATAGCTCATCGGTGGCTCGTTTTGAGGCCTAATGGTGTTGTTCGCTAACGCCGATCCTGAACAGCACATACAACAACAACATAAATCAGTATTTGTACAGGATGTGGTAAATTGCAAGGGCATAGACAGTTTGATGCATGTCACCTTGTTTTTTGCGCCTCATGAAGAGAAAGAGCAGTGCTACCACTGATCCTATCACCACAACCAGAACTACAGGGACGACAATGTAGATGACAAGTTTGCTCTTCTCCTTTGGTGGCTTACATGAATCGGGGTTGGTGCAAAGATTTGGGTTATTGTCATATCTACAAACATCAATAAAGTAGAAGTTGTTTCAATAAGGTGTTAATATTAACCATATTTCAATCGAAGTGTCAATATACCTCGCGAAACTGAAATAGATTCAGATAATAATCCACCTTAGAGTTAGGGAGCCATCTTGAACTTTTTTGAGAAGTCCGGTAGGAATTGATCCACTTAGCTGGTTGCTTGTCAAATCTCTGAAAGAAAATGAAAAGCTACTGGTGTGAGTCAACGTGAGGGCCGGAGTAGGTAAAAATAAATATTCCAGGACAGCAACTTACAGAATTGATAGTGATGGTAACTGTGAAAGTGAATCTGGAACTAAGCCAGTCAAGTTGTTATGTGACAGATCCCTGCAACATAAACATATAGACCATGGTATGTTAACATAAGTTTTACATGTATGGTGAGGTTGAAATAGATGAAGAACTTCACACATACAAATATTGGACGGCCTTGAGATTTGCGAAAGAGGACGATATCTCACCATCCAGCCCGCTAAAGGATATATTTCTGCAAAATATCCGAAATTCATCTTAATCATAGCTTCTCTCATCCCGGTTTTTCTAAGTTATTAATAACCGGCCCTTGTCCCATCAATGTTTTGAAACTTATTTCACTGTAAGTAAATTTTGTATATTTAATTTGAAAACGTGATAATTATTATGTGCATTTGTCTTGAAAAGTAATTCACGATGTCATTTTTTGCATTTTATAAATATACTACCTCCATTCTTAAATATATGACCGAGGGAGTATTTGAATATGAGTTAAACGCAAAAGGACTCTTTCTTCCTTCTTTTAATTTTTCATTTCCATAGAAAAAAAAGGTCATAAACCGACCAATTATTTGGTTCTAGTATTGTCAATTGTCATGAGTCTTGGCCTCTTGGGTACACGTTAATGTACCGTATACAAAACCCTCCATTCACAAACTAATACTGTTTTAGGCTTCGTGTGGTCAACTATTTGAAAATTTTGATACGAATTAACTTTTATGTGTATTGGATTTGGGTACTAGAAAAAAGAAAAGTCCCTTCTTTGACTCCCTCAAACAGTCAGTTTGTCGGTTAGACCTCGGTGTTTTGATGTGGACCAAATAAAGATGGAGCAAAGTATATATTTATAAACAATTTTCAAAAGTTTTGTTATTTACAAATGAAGATATTTATCTTGAAAGGTCTTTCATAAAAAGTACACCCTCCGGTTTGTTAAATGAAGTCGTTTTGGACAAGTTTTGAGTCAAACATTGGGAATATAAATCATAAATAAATTTTAAGTCGTTGAGTTTGGAAATGTGAAATCTGCATGCATAGATTTGTCTTGCAAAATAATTTCATAAAAGTATACATACGTTAGTTTTTAATAAATAATTTTATAAAAATAAGAAGTCAAAGTTGTACTTTGGAGATCGTATCGCTGTCCTAAACGACTTCATTTACCAAATCTGAGGGAGTACAAGTTTAAATATTTATGAATGAAGAGATTTATCTCGAAAGGTATAGTTTCATAAAAACTACAACCCTCAAATAGTCAGTATGCATTTCTTATGTTTTCTTCATGTATTACAACAAATTAAATTAAGTGGCATAGTCAAAGTTATGTTTTAGTAGTGTCTATGGAGTAGTAATATCCAAACCATCACTTTATAGTAGTTTATTGCGAGTGAGTACTTACACGGCGGTGATTCTGGAATGACTGGCTATGCCATAACTGCAAGTCAACCCATCCCAGGTGAAAGTCTTCGGAGCACACGGGTCACCAGCCCAGTTCTTCTTCACCCGATACTTGGCCTTGATGGTCGTGATGGCAGATACTGTTAAGTGCATCCACAACCGGTTACTTAATTGCTACTCCATACAGTACATGCTCAAGTACTATGTGTGCCTACATGTTGTACCTACTGTCCGAGGAGTCCGTTGCGGCGTTGGCGGTGGAGATGACGGAGTACACCTCGATGGCGTTGATGAGAGGCGGCAGCGTCGAGTTGACGGTGGCGTTGATGTGGACGGTGTACCGCGCTGCGGCCAGCAAGGGAGCAGCTCTGTAGTAGGAGTCGGAGAAAAGGTAGTCTGGCCTGAAACTAGTGGAACCAGTAGGCGAGGTCCGCCACACCTTGTCGTTGACATCGATGGTGAACTCGCGCACGGCCTTCGTCCCGGACAGGAGCCGAAGCTCGGAGAAGTGCAAGATGAGGATGTACCCCGGCGTCGGAAACCTGGGCTGCGGCTCTGCGTCCCAGAACAGGGTGATGTTGTCGGATGCGTTGCGCGGGATAATCGCTGTTTGCATCACCTTGGACGGCGCCTCGAACGGGTCCTCGTCGAAGTTCTGCACCTTGTTCGTCGTCGAAATCACGTCCCACCTCTCGGTGTCGACCAAAGGGAGCCATACCCGGTCGCGTGGATCGTCAGGGTACCTATATAGATATAGCCAACACCAATCATTTTCGAGGTCAAGAATATCTCGACCGTCTATTATCGGATTTGATTGCTGTATGTATGCGTGGATTGATGGATAAACACAGATCTATTATCTTTATACTTGAGTGTTAAAAGAAGTCACCACGTTCGCTGAGAGGGTCTAGAAATTCTCACGTTAATCAAAAAAAGATAAGAATATGGACCGTTGGATTTTATGAAAATCTGATGGTCTAGATCAATCCAAAGAGCCCATATAAAAACGGACAATAATTGTTTTAAAAATCATTATAAAAGGTGACTTGGCACCTCACGTACCTCAAGTCCTTACCCGATACATATTACTACTGCTATCAATGTGTAATATATTTATATAATATAACAATGTAAAAATACATGTTCGGATATGAGTATATGACATGTACCTGCGTGTACTAGCTATATACGTGACTTAGCAATGCGTATTAAATATAGACTTTGACTATCTAATCTTACGTGATGCCCACGAATGCAATTCCTTAAACTACCAATTAAAAAAAATACTTTTCTTTACTAAACATAGTGCTCACACGTACACAGATGTAGCTAACACAATCTTTTTGAGACACATAGCGCAACCACAGATGCTCACGTGCACGCATGCACACTCATCCCTATGAATACAAGCACAAAAATGAGAAATTAAGCCAAATGATCTCTACGTTGACGAACTCTCACCGCACGCATCCTGCTATCGACAGGGCATGTCTTAATCTATTTATTATCGTAATACTACAGAGTTAAAAGAAGTCACCACGTTCATCGAGAGGGCTTAGAAATTCTCATGTTAATCTAAAAAATAAAAGGATATACACCCTCGGATTTTATGAAGATACGACGGTTTATATGAAACCACGAAGAGTTCATGTCCACAAAGATTATCAAATAGATAAATTTGGAATTTAATTAAGAAATAAATAAGCTAGACCCATATCATGACGATAGAGAATCCATGGATGGTACTACACGTGCTAATGTGAATAGTAAAACATGACATGTGTTAGTATTAGGACAATTTGCTTTCCGAACAAAGAGGAAATAAAAAATTACCCTATATGCAAATACTATTAGTGTCCGATATGTATTAGTATTGATTTCTGAAAAAAACAATAGATGTTGCATGTGTGACTGTCGGCCGGTCTACAGGGTGGGTATCACACAAAAAGGATCCACTCAAATTAAATATGGTTTCACAAAAAAAAACATGAAGTGCTAATACGCTATAAAAATACAATTTTCTTTCCGAACAAAGAGGAAAGCAAGAAAAAGAAATAAAAAATTACCCTATATGCAAATACTATTGGTGTCCGATATGTATTAGTATTGATTTCCGAAAAATTAGATGTTGCATGTGTGCATGTCTCGGCTGTGAATTAGGTGTTTTTTATAAAGAAATTAGGTGTTGTATATCGGCCAGGCTACATGGTGGATCACACAAACAAGATCCATTCAAATTAAATATGGGTTCCATAAAAAGTACATGGAGTACTAATACGCTATAAAAATACATATAGACCTTTGGAATAAGATTTATAAAAATAAAATAAAAGTGACATTTTAACCAATGGTTGTATTTACAATAAAGCCAAAATTGATTAAGACAACATAAAAAACATACTAGAGAATTATAATATTAATATCCAATATATTTTAAAAACTATGACCATAGCAACTCACATCTACGCACGCACACGCAATAACTCATACATACGCATGTGCACACGCAGTCCTATGAATACACACATACATTCCTATCCATATAAGAGTACATCCATGAGACCCATCTGAAGGATCTATAAGATTGATAAAGTCACGACTAGCACTTTGCTATTGACATGCACGTCGCCTACCACTGAAACAGCCATTAAATCTTGAAAAATTCAAGAAAATGCGAGCACTCACGTGGAGAGGACTCAAAATGGATAAAAAACCTTTTTTTTCCAAAGTGAAAGAGAGGACCAATGATAGGGATATTGTGTGTGTCTTGATACCATGTTATCTTTTCTTTTCCCATTAGTGTTGGAACTAACAAATTTTTAGAAAAGTATAAAAATAGTAAATGAATCAAGAATATGTGAAATTAAGTAAAATTTTAGATCTAATGTTTGGGCAAATATGCATTAGAGTTTTGTGAAATTAACAATTGGTTCTCATCTGGCTTCGAAAAAATAACCAAATAATAGTCTATCTTAAATAGTTATAAATAAATATGCAATATTTCAATAAAGAAGGGAAACTCGACTAGAAGGATAATTTGATTTACCCTAACCTAAGACGTAAAAGGAGCTAGCTAGAAGAGTAATATGCATATGTGAGCATAGGTCCACACAAGCAAAACATGATTTTTTGGATGAACATGACTCACAAGTGATCCATGGGGTTGGGCACTAAAGCCAAGCCAACATAATGCAACCCACATTAGTTTAGCAATGGCAATGACTGACAGTTTTGGCAAAACTGCACAGCTTTGACCCAAAAATGCCAGCATCATTGCATTATGTATGGGCCTAGGAGGATGGATTCCGAAATAGAGGGATACTCCATCCTAAAATATAGTTACATTTATCTTTTTACAAAAAAGACTAATCTTTTAAAATTTGACCAATATCATCTCTACAAATAATTTATTTCAAATAGAAAAGGTTATATATTATAATAGTTGACTTCCTGATAAACTGAGTAACATTTTTTATATTATTAGTCTTTATGATTATTTTACTATTCGCAATCAAAATTGAAATGATTAGAAAGTCTAAATGTAGCTATATTCTGTGATGGAGGGAGTAGCAGAGTGTGAAGCGCCAATGAATTCTAAAATCATAATCAAGGTCTGAACAGGGTAGTTAAAAAGCAACCTAAAGGAAATGGCTGGCACATGCACCCAAATATTGTGAGGAAATATGTAATAGCCCAATTACCAAAAGGAGTTATAAAATAAGATATTAATCAGGGAAACGAGATATGAGTATACACCATTGAATTTTATGATGATCTAAATGTCTGGATTAATAAAATAATTTCAAGAGAAGGAAAAAATAAAAGAAACACATATCTACTACGTGTTGCAAGGAGGCAACCTTAATCAAGGAGCATGCACAACCATTGGGAACCACTGAGCATCCCAAATCTCCATGTTGCAAAGAGGCAGCCTGTATGACCAGTTCAGTTCAATAGCATAACTCTTCAAAGGAGAACAAATACAAGATAGGATTCTAGGATTTCTCTAGAGACAAGGATCTAATATTCTAGGTTACACAACTACAAAGATATGTGTGCAAACATGGAGGGTTTAATTTGCTAGCATGAGCAGAGTGGTGGCCACTACGAAAAAATAGGTCACAATTATTATGGTCAAAAGATAGGAGAGGATCGACGTCACTAGCTGGATGAGCCTGTGGTAATTTGTCATTGAAGCACAAAGAAAGAAATGAGTTTTGGCAAGAATTAAAGAGGATGCATATGCTCTTTAAGGTTCGAATTCAAACTTAAAAACAAATTTTAATCACTCTTTAGCAGCGGCGGAGCCCCTCCAACCGCCGGCTGCCTCCATTGCAGCCCCATCAAGCCCCCCCCCCCCTAAAATTTGGAAAAGGAAGAAGAGGGAGAGGTTAGGCTGGAGGAGGAAGAAGGAACGAGAGCCCCTCCTTACTTCAATTCCTTCGCCACTGCTCTTTAGTACTCCTTCCATCTAATATTGTAGGCCGTTTTGGCTTTATTAGGTACAAAGTTTGTTCTACACACCTAGATATAGTGCATCTTGATTTAATAAAACTCCCTTTATGGAAAAAACCCTTAGATATAGTGCGGTCTAGATGCATTATAACGCACCTAAAAAAATTCAAAATAACCTATAATCATAAATGTATCTTCTTCTTGCCTAAAAAATGTATCTTCTTTTAAGAGTCCCTAGATAAATTGTCACCATAACTAAAAACCTCGAACAAAGTTGTGTGTCACAAGTCTCACAACTAGAAAATAAAGAACCATATTCCTGTTAAATACATATAGTTCTTCACATTAGTTTCAGTACATATTGAAAAAAATATATGCAATATAACTCCCCCCCTAAGTTGATGTTTTAACCGTCTAACAAAATACGACGATTATAATAAAAACACATAATATCTTTATTTGAGACATATATATAAATAATTTATTTTGAAGAAAATAATAAATTTTTGAATAAAAATCACTAGGTACCCGCGCTATTTGCGCGGGTCAACTTGCTAGTTTTGACTTACAGTACTCCTACCTGACAATGGCCGTAGCATCGGTTGGACCGAAGTTTCGCCGGGCGTACAGGACCAGGCCCTGCGTCGCGTTCGCTTGCTCGTAGAGCGAGCTCTTGAGCGGCCTCAGCTCCAGCGCGGAGATGAACGGCGTCCCAGAACCGGTGTTCACCAGGCAAACCTGCACGTAATCATCCGGCACCACGACGATGGCCTCCAGCCTCTCCAGGCCGCCAGGGCTCGAGACGTTCACCCTGCTCCAGAAGTTGACGCCGGCGTAGAGGTCGAAGATGGGCGGCCGGTTGAGGCCGTCGTAGTTGCCGTACCTGAACTCGGCGCGGAGGAGGTACTTGAGCCCCGCCACGAGGGACCGGAGCGTGTAGCAGTTGCGCGCGCCGTCGGGGAAGCTGCGCACGTTCAAGTAGCGCTTGGCGAGCGTCGGCGTCACGTACTCGACCGAGATGTTCTGGTTCGAGCCGGCGTCGGTGAAGGCGGCGTCCGGGGCGTACGACAGCTTGGTGTCGTCGTCCACGGAGTTCGCCGTCCCCGGCAGGCCACAATCTATGCTGATGAACCCTGCAGTAATACCTCTCGTTCTTCAATCGTTGCGTTTGCGGAATGGAGATCGATGTGTTGTGTAATTCATATATATACATGCCGCAGTACTAAGTAGGATCTGAAAACGTTGGGAAACGATCGAAGGGATGTCGAGCGTACCAATGCTGTCGGGCTGTGCTCGAGCTTGAAGTACCCCGGCGATGGCAGCGGCGGCGAGGCCGATAAGCAGCAACCATGACTTCGCCACCATTCTTTCCGGCATTGTCATTGTTTGTGCTTCGAACTACTAGTAGGTACCCCCTTATATATACGTAGCGAATCCTAGAACAAGCACTACGTACCAATTCTACCAGAAGCACCATTCAAAAAAAAATCTCAGAAGCCTCTATCAGAAGTGGTGGAAAACTAATACCAGTTGCTTAGCACACTAATCACATCAGCATTACAGAAGAATTAATCAGGTCACCACATTTTTATACAGTACAATTGTACAAAGCAGCAGCAACCACAGCGTTGCTGCCATTATATTGTTCTCGGCATTTAAATGATCGAATGCTTCATGGCACAAGCAAGGTAGCCAACCTCTACGCATATAATGAGTCCTTATTGTAGACGATGAACAGTTGTCAATGCTCCCACAGGTTTTATGCTATCAAATAAAAAAAGAGTCGTTAAGAACATTTGATTGATTGCATCAGCACTGCACAAAAAAAAAAACCACGTCCTCTGCAAAGCTTTGCACATTGACATTTCGCGTAGGTCGTCGTCTCGTCGATGCCCCTGGCGAAACATACACAAACCAGTTCCTCGTTGGCTAGCTGTTGTGGGACCAGCTAGCATGAGGTCAATGGCTCTGTATGATAATACTCTGATTGGATGGCAGTGGGCCCGCGGATAGTTGACTTCTGGTTTCTCCACTCTGGAAATTGCAGGCCAGATCAAATCATTCTATGCTTTCAACAATGCCTACAACAATTAGAGTCTTTTGAATTTCTATTCCCGTGAGCCTCATATAAAGCATAACCCTAATTTGTATGCCCTTTTAAGGTTCTCGAAAGAAGCTCAGCTGAATGATCATGATTCCTAGGTCTTGCAACAAAAGTATGAGATCTGCTATTTATCTGGATGACAAAATCTATCCAAAAAAATTATGTTGAAAATGTTGTCTGATAGTGCAACCGTCATTATGTGATGTTTCATAATTTTAGGAAAGAAATATAAAAAGGTTTTTTCATGTTGCATGTGCTACTTTATGATGTTTCAAACGTTATTGTCTTTCATGTTGCACCATACTTTAAATTCCAGCCATATGAAAGATAGGAAAATAACACCGGCAACATTCTAGAATATCCGCAATACTGCAAAATTCAATAAATTTTACCATAATAAGATTTGTCGAGTAATAACCGCATACAATCGTTTTTAAAGGCAAAGCTGCACACATTATAATGTTGACCTTTGTATACACTCAAACTTGGGTGCAATAACATCACTACATAACATCCAAGGAGAGCCTTATCGTGCAACAGGACCTCCACCCATTCTCGGCATCTTTCCAAAATTATGACCCATCTCAAATGTGGTGTTGGTCTGACTCATGTCACTTGACTGGCTATCAGCAGCATATGCATTATAGCCCAAGTCGAGGTCGCTGCTACTGCTGCTGTAGAAGCTTCCCCTTCTACCACCTCTGGTGTGGTACCCCTCCTCGAGCTCGAGACATTCTTGCAATTGTGCCACTACATCGGTCATTGTAGGTCGTTGCATGGGTGCCGGCATGGTACACTTAAGTGCAAAATCTGCGACCTTCCACAAACTGTTGACATCATACTCTCCACGCATTCACGTGTCAACAACATCCTCAATGTTTCCTCGAGCCAAGCGTCTACGCACCCATTGAATGATGTTGATGGGCTCCGGGTCAGATAGAATAGCTTGCCGCCCCGTGACAAGCTCCAACAACACAATACCAAAGCTGTAAACATCACTCTTGGTTGTTGGTTGCACAGTTGCTTGGTACCTGAAAAATTTAGGTTACATCATGTATTGCTCACATATAGAGCGCGATGAAAAATAATTTGACAATGGGCACATGATTGACATACTCTGGATCAACATATCCGGGTGTACCAACAAGAGTATTCATAGATAACTGAGTTTCGTCATCATGATTGAAAACCTTGGACAAGCCGAAGTCAGCGATCTTGGCCTCCAGTTTTGCATTTAGAAGGATGTTAGTTGCCTTCACATCTCTATGAATGAGAGGTGGGTTGCATCCCTTGTGTAGATACTCCAAACCTACAAGTATATTAATGTTCATATTTTAGGAAAAAACTAAAACTCCAATCAACTGGCCTACAAATTAAATCAATGTAGAGAGTAAACCATATGTCGTATAGATTTTCAAAATATTGATCTACACCATGTCTCTGAACTTGCTAAGGTGGTTCACTTGATATAAAAAAAACTCAGATCAATTTGGCTGTTGATGTGAACGATAATGAACTAGAGAGAAGGATCGGGGGAGGAAGGCACCTAATTTAAATCATGTAGCAAACACTAGAACATAGAGTAAAACTTTTCTTGATCTACAAGGTTATTCAGTACAAAAACAGAACCATGAGGGGGCCATGGCCATGCCAGACCCCTACCTGGCTCCGTCGCTGCTAGAAAGAGAATGAGGAAAGATGATCAGCCTGTTCGTTTGGCTGGTGGCTGATGGTTGGTGCTGGTTTGTTCTGAGAGAAAAGTACTGTTGGCTGGTTGCTGGTGGCTGATTTGTTCTGAGAGAAAAGTACTGCTGGCTGGTGGCTGATAAGCCAAGCGAACAGGGCGGATGTTAGGAGATGCTATGTGTGTTCCCTAAAATTTATTTATTTATTTCATTCATTGGATGGCATGTGTGGCATAGTAGCGTTATAAATTGTCTTGCTAATTTTTGTTGTTTGTTTATTCACACGGGTAATGAAACAATTGAGAAAAATCATGAACATGAGTTTCAAATGTGAGGCCTGGTAGTGATATATAGGAACAATAAAGTGGCAACATTAGAGGTCTTTTATAGCGCACAATACGACCCTGTGATGGTACGGTAGTATTACCGGTTTTTTACTATAGGTAAAATGGTAATTTCCTCAAAATATATTATTTGAAAATCCCCCCCCGGTCCATTCAGCCGAGACGCACCCAATTCATATATTTCATTTCCTATAATACCCTTATACTACTCATACGACCTATGAATACTACCGTACTACAACTAAAAAACCGGTAGTATAGAATTAATCTCAACCGTCGGATCCTTACATATAGGTCCTTTTCTATTACATACAAGTCCTTTTTCAATATGTGACACTTGGAAAATATTTGGACGGCCACCTGAGGTGAGCTGCTTAATGAGTTAAAGACATAATAAAACTAAAACTTAATCGTTTGGGGACATAATACCTTGAGATGAGTCCAAGGCAATTCGAAGCCTCTGCCTCCAGGTTAAGCGCTTTCCGTTGCGGCCATTTCCTGCAAACGAATAGATAAAATGAGATACTCATATCTACATATAGGCACTTCAGAAACTTGTCAGTTTGAAGTGTTAGGGTGTACTGTGCAAGCTGAACTCTTAACAGCTCGCATATGACATACCTGCAATCTGCTCTCGTAGTTTGCCTTCTGACATGTACTCGTAGACAAGTGCCATGTACTGCCCATCCTTACAGTAACCGATCATGGAAACGAGATTCTTGTGATGAATCCGTGTTAAGATCTGAGCCTGAACAAATCATCGGTCTGAGTGATGAAATTCCGCAATATCTTTGCAAAAAAAATCTTGATCCAAATTATGAAGAATTCTACCTCTGAGAGAAACTCCTTGGCACCCTGTTCGGAAGACTGAGACCGCAGCTTGACAGCCACCTGAGTGCCATCCTCCAAGAAGCCATCATAGACTTTCCCGAACCCTCCTCGGCCGAGTACACGTTGGAAGTTATTTGTGATCATCTCCAGCTCCTTGTACGTGAACCTACGGTTCTCAAGGTGCAACGAGCTCTGCGTGTACATGTCACCTGGTGGCAGTGGTGTTGGTGCACAGCTCATCGGTGGCTCGTTTTGAGGCCTCACGGTATTGTTCATCGACGTTAATCCTGAATGTGATACACGACGATGACAACAACAACAACAACAACAACAATGAACATTATTAGTATTTTGTTCATGATGTGGAGAAATTGCAAGGGTGTAGAAAGTTTGATGCATGTCACCTTGTTTTTTACGTCTCATGAAGAGAAAGAGCAGTGCTACCACTAATACTGCCACCACAACCAGAACTAGAGGGACAGCAACGTAGATGGCAAGTTTGCTCTTCCCCTTTGGTGGCTTACATGAATCGGCATCGGTGCAAAGGTTTGGGTTATTGTCATATCTACATACATGAGTAAAATGAAATTGATTCAATAAAGTGTTGATATTAAAATTGTTTCAATCAAAGCGGAAATATACTTTGCAAAACAAAATTAGATTCATATAATCATCCACCGTAGAGTTAGGGAGCCATCTTGAATTCTTTTGACAAGCCCTGCAGGAATTGATCCACTCAGCTGGTTGCTTGTTAAATCTCTGGAAGAAACGAAATGCTACTGGTGTCAGTCGACATGGGGGTGGGTCAGGCGAAAAATATTTTTAGCAACTTACAGAACTAATAGTGATGACAATTGTGATAGGGCATCGGGAATGGAGCCGGACAGATTGTTGTATGATAGGTCCCTGCATCATATATAAATATGGCAGTGTAAATTATTTTTATTGATTTTGTTTCATGAACTATTTCAAGGTTGAAAATGATCAAGAACTCTGTACTTACAAATATTGGATGGCTTTGAGCTTTGCGAAAGAAGATGATATATCGCCATGAAGGTCAGTAAAGGACATGTTTCTGCAAAATGAAATCAGTTTGACCATACTTTTCTTATGCCTTTTTGTTAAGATACTAACTACCTCCTGGCGCCAATATAATACGTACATAAGTCTCAAAGAGGACCCAGTCAAACTAATATTTTCAGACATCTTTTTTACTATATGTATTCCTTCAATTTAAAAATTTTAAGGTTTGTTTTAATTTGTTTTGTTAACACAATAGTTTGACCAAAAATTCTCTAATAATATATATTTTTTGTGACACTAAGCTAATCATTTAGATTCATAATCAAAATTACTCTCTTATAATTATACTTTCATATCAAGTGTAATATTAATAGAATAATAACTAGTTAAAGTCTTGTCCTAGCAAAATGAATGAAATACGCATTATAATTTCAAATGGATAGACTATAGAGTACCTTTATAATTTCAAACGATAACATTTCAAATGGATGATATATTCCAGAAGGTAATTTCATGATCTCATAAGTGTATTAGATTTAGAATAAATGGATAGAAAAAATAGTTGCTGGAAACACCAAACATGGTGGCTTTTATTTTGAAATATTTTCATCGTATAAAGAAATTAAAAGCCATATGAGGCATTTTCAACAATACCATTAATTCGTGGATTACTAAGCTGTTGGGTTAAGACCGCCCATGGTTTTCATTAACAGAAGGGAACGTCTCATAAATTCGCTCTAATGAGGAATCGAATACTAGTCTCTTGGTTGCGACCATACCTCAGCCCCCTCTAACCAAGTAAGCTAGAGGACCTTTGGTAATCCATGGGTAATAACATATACTAGGTCCAGATCCTACGTATCATTGATTAGCTTGTTGGTGGTATGGATGAACACTGCAACGAGTCCGTTTACTATCTTATAAACAATTAATTCAGTTTGCCTCAATTTTGTTTGAGGGTTAGATGCACAAAGTAAAACATTTGAGAGAGAAAAGTGGACTTTTGAAAATTGATACGAGTATATTTTATTTCGAAATGAAAGTAGTTGCGTAAAGAAAATACATTATGCATGTATTACGGCAAAAGTAGCTTCATGATTCGTGATTCGGTACTTACATGCTGGTGATTCTCGAAGGATTGGAACCGGCGTAGCTGCATGTCAACCCGTCCCACGTAAGATTTTTGGGAACGCAGGGGTCACCCGCCCAGTTCTTCTGCACCTGATATTTCGCCTTGATCGCCGCGATGGCAGAAACTGTTATTAGTTGCACCGCAATTTTCATTAACACATACGGATAAGCTCATATATGCATGCTCATCGTATATACATATATATAGGTCTACATATGTGTGTACCGTCCGAGGAGTCTGTGCCGACGTTAGTGGTGGAGATGACGAAAAATATCTCGCCAGCGTTGATGATCGGTGGTAGCGTCGAGTTGGCGGCGGCGTCAATGGAGAAGTTGTACCGCGTGAAGCGGGGTAAGGGCTCGGTGCCGTAGATGGTGTCCAAGATGAGGTATGGTGGCCTATAATTGCGCCAAATCCACAGGTCCTCGTTCAGGGCGGTGTGTTGTTGTCGTACTGCGTTGCTGGAGAGGAGCTGCAGCTCGGAGAAGTAGAAGATGGTGATGTACCCCGGCGTCGGGTCCCCGGGCTGCGGCTCCGACAACCAGTAGAACTCGATGCTGTTGGATCCGTTGCGTGGTGTGACCGCCGTCTGCATCACCTTGGACGGCGGCTCAAATTGGCCGTCCCCGACTACTAGGTTCCTCACCTTGTTTTTGGTCGATATCACCTCCCACTTGGCGGTGTTGACAAAAGGGAGCCTTATCCTATCGTGTGGATCGTCAGGGTACCTAGTCAAGCAATCATCTCCGAGCTCAAGAATTTTACGGCTTTTATGATCTCATTGATTAGGGTGCATGAACTTTTTTTGATAAAAAAAACAGGTGATGAACTAGGATCTTTATTTTGCTCACCTGACAATGTCCGAATCATCAGTCGGCCCGAAGTTGCGCCGGGAGAGCAGGACCAAACCCCGCGTCGCGTTCACTTGCGGGTAGAGCGAGCTCTTGAGCGGCCTCAGCTCCAGCGCGGAGATGAACGGCGTTCCTGAACCGGTGTTCACCAGGCAAACGTGGACGACGACCTCATGCCTCGCCCTCTCCGAGACGTTCACCCTGATCCAGAAGTTGAGGCCGTCGTAGTTGCCGTACATGAACTCAGCGCGGAGGTTATACTTGAGCCCGGCCACGAGGGACCGGAGCGTGTAGCAGTTGCGCGTCCCGGCGGGGAAGCTGCGCAAGTTGAGGAAGCGCTTGGAGAGCGTCGGCTTGATGTACTCCACAGAGATGTTGTGGTTGGTGCCGGCGTCGGTGAAGGCAGCGTCCGGGGCGTACGACAGCTTGGTGTCGTCGTCCACGGAGTTGGCCGTCCCCGGCAGGCCACAATCTATGCTGATAAAACCTTCGACCTCAAAATATGCCTCTCGACTCTCGTTCTTTAAATCTTTCATGCATGGATGGGCGCACACATAGGTCGAGCTATGTTTTGTGAACTTGTGATTTATCTCTACTCCTAAAAATATGAAGTGGAGACAAAAACCTGTTAGTACTTTTTTCCTCTCCGCCGCGCGTCCGCCCGTGCGTCCGCCTTCCGCTTGGACGCGCGCCTTCACCCCCGCGTGCCTCCGCTCTGCCTCCGCACCTGGCCCCACCGCGCGTCCGCCCCTCCGCTCCGCGTCCCTCCGCGCGCGTCCGCCTCCACCTTCCCACCTGCGCGGCCGCCTCCCCAATCCCGCGCCTCCGCCCTCCCTCACCAAACCCTAGGCCCGCAGCCCACTTCGCCTGCCGCCGCCCCCTCTCTCGCTCTCCTCCGTCGCCTGCCCTCCGGTCCTCCCCTTCCCCCATCCACCGTGCCTGTAGGAACGGCGCCCGGCATCCCCGCGTCGCCACCGCCATCCTCGCGTCGTCACCATCACCTCCATCTCCATAGCAGTCATCCCTCACACATCTAACCGGTATCACCTCCGTCACCGTCGCACCCGAGGTCGCCGCCGCCGCCATTCGACGCACTTGCCGGCAACATCAGCTCGCCCCTCGCCCACTATGCCCCTCAGACCCTAGACCTCCACTATGCCCCTCAGACCCTAGACCTCGATTCCGCCGCCGCCTCCCTAATCTGCACCAAGAACGACGCTTTCCCTGGCACCGGCGGCGACCGGCGCATCGAGATCTACACCACGGCGCCTCCGCCTCTCCTTCCCCCGCCGCCGGGCCACACGCTGGCGCTGCCCCCGCCGTCGGGGTGGAAGGAGGGGCGCATGGGGGAGGAGGCGGCGGCGGTGCTGGCAGGAAAGGCGGAGGCGGAGGGGGTGGGGCCAGCATGTGGTGCCTCAGCGACCCGGAGATGAAGAAGCGTCGAAGGGTGGCCAGCTACAAGGCCTACTAGGTGGAGGGCAAGGTGAAGGCGTCGCTACGGCGGGGGCTCCCTTGATTCAAGGGCAAGTGCTCCGAGATCTTCCACCACGGATGGTAACCTCTGATAGCTGCCTGGCTGGCTCTCCTTCTTGGACGGTGCCAGGGCCCCCAGGAAAGGAACCAGAGTTCTTGAAATGTTTGTGATTTAGTTTTTCTTTTCTTTTCAAGGTAATGCTCCAGATGCCTATCTATCTATCTGTTCGACTACTAATTGGAAATGGATTTGGAATTGTGAGTGTATATCATAAGCTATTTTGCGACGGATGCAATGCAAGTTCATGTCAGTGTTTGTGGTGCGCACGCTTTCATCAGTATGTGAATTGATTTGTCAGTGTCATTAGGTGGTGGCTACTGACTATAGTGTATGGTAGTGTTGCCTAACTTTTTACCAATCAAACCAAATAGTCGGGAATTCGTTATTACCACCATGGTTTGTCTATCATACTTGTTACTGAACCAGGAGTTTTGTTTGCATTGGCCATTGATAGGATAGTCAGAAATTTATGACATGTTTGTGGAGATTATCTTTGTTCTTCATTTCTTTTGCTTATTCTTTGAGTTTAATTTTTAGCAAACTGCGCAAATCAATTATAAATTGCTAACTGTACCACATGATTATCTTTTGGCTTGAATGATGGGTCAGGTGTGTGATACTAATATCCGTGCAAGTTGGTGCTCTCCTAGGACGATAACAAGTACATATTAGGTACATTGATGAACCCTGAAACAAGAAAAAAGAAAGGAAGACACATCACCACAGCTTAGTTCAAAATTGTTTTTTGGAGGGCTGGTTACTTACCGTTTACATTACAGATTTCTAATATGTATTGTCAGTCAGAAGAAGTCATCTTTCACCAGAATATATTTCACAAGTATAGAAAAGCTATCCAGTGGTTGTGGTGATTGGTGACACCCTGACAACTTTTCCTTTGCGCCATTACTGTTTTGGTCTGCTGTGTGATATGGTTTAGCTCACTGAACTTCCTTTCGTCCATCCATATCATATGAACATAATCAAGCAGGTGATTAGGTTTATAGAATGGTCATATCCTACCTTTAGTCCCTATCATATTAACACAGTCAAGCTGGTGATTGATAGATTTGCTTGGCATCATCACCTTCCATGTGATCATAGCAACCTCTTTAAAGCTTTGCATGATGTCTTGGTAAACTTCAATCCTGATATAGGGTTTGGGCCATGGAGGCTGCTACTGGTCAGCGAGGGAGGAGTCGCTCGATCTGCGTGGAGTAATCAGCTAATCCTAAAGCACTCAGCAGGTACAAAACTAGATCGTATGTTGGATAATCTCTCTTGAAGGTAGCACCTCCCTTGCAGCATTGCTACAACTCTAAATGGATATCTTTTGTGCCTTTTTCCCCTATCCTGCACACATTCTCTTCCTGGGTTACAGCTTGATTTTGTAGCAATCCAACTGAAGTAGACATAAGGATATAAAATTCTGGCCTGCATGGAGGAAACATCGTTGTTCACTCTGTTGTCGAGCAAAACATTGCCTCTGACCCTCTGCCATGGATTTTGATTGTCTCCTATTTGTGCTGGTGTTGGAGAAGGGCTGGCTGCAGCAGTAGGTTCCATAAAACAGGCCAGTTGTGTTATCTCAGTAAAAAATGTTCTGCTATCATCCTAGGGCCAACTAATTAGATAATTTTGAGAGCATTTATTTTCATTAAGATCAGTATACAGTTAAGATCAGTATACAGTTATACCAGTTTATTGTGTTCTAACAAACCTAGCTTTCGTGTTCCTCATTCTTTTGCTTAATCTAGATACATGCTGGACAAATTGGATTTTGATTTAAGAAGATCACTGTCTGGACACGGGAGCTGTTGTGGCCTCCTAGAAATGTGTATGACACCTTATGCTGAGTTCTTTAATTTCTTTATTTGTTATTTTGGCCCATTTAAATTTTTGAGGTAGAGACATGCTGGCTTCCATAATTCCAAAAGGAACAATTTAACTAGCTCACTTTTAGGGTATAAGCACTGAAACTCTTCCTAAAATATGTCTTACTGTAGAAAGGCCAATGGATAAAAAAATAAAAGTGCTCAAGTAAGTTTCAATTATTGTTTGATACAGCATACTATAAAGTTGCCTTTTGCAGATGGGGGCATTTGAAGAAAAGGCAAATTTGTTGTTAGAGGTGCTAAACCAGTTATTTATTGAGCTCAATTAGGATAAAGTGTATTCAAGGTTAGCACTCTGTCTTTTCTCACATACTTTGTAGATCAATCAAATATTGAAGATCCCACTATGCCACGGCTGCCAAAATTCAATAAAAGGGTGCCTACTATGTATATTTTAGATCAAGTAATAATCAGAAGTAATATTTGTGGTGTCAAGCTTTAAGTGTAGCCACTATTATCGGTGCACTATCCAATCTGTGCTCAATCTGTTAGCAGGTGTCCACATAATTGAAAGTTTATTGGTTTCCTTCTACTATGAAAGTTAGTTTTATTGTCAGCCTTCTTATAGTTTTGCCAATCAGTTAAGCCATGCAGGTCATCCATGCTCGTGGCTGACGATTTTTATTTTGAAAAAAGAGTTGTGTTTTGTTCAATAATTGTCTACAAATAGAAGTGGCCTATTAAATAGTTTGCTTTGACAATGTTATTTTTCTCAAAAAATGTGACTCATTAAGAGTTAACTGAACCCACTCTGTTTAACCTCCAATACATGTAGTAGTTAAGAGTATCCTGGTAGGGAACAATAGCTTGATAAGAATACTGTTAAATTTATCAGACCGCATCACCCTTAGGACAAGCTAATTAGTTCATCCATGTCTTGTGAAGCTATATGATTCATGGTGATGATTTTTTATACCAGTTAGTTTGTTTGGTGTATTTTCTCCACTGGCCAAGTATTTTTCTTTAATTCCCTGTTGCTCAAGTGCAGCTTAGTGTGCATCAACCTCGAGAAGCATGGGACTGCCATGTAGTCCAAGTGGAGTGGCTGCTGCACCCCAGGCCTCCTCCAATCCCGTGCTCGATGTGCACCACTCATCTCCCTCGCACCACGGGGATCAGGAGGAATTCCTGATGTGCTCCACCAATGCGGGCAGTCAGTCCAACATGCTTCCAAGAACTGATAACGTGGATTGATTCCATATCTCTTGCTGGTAAGAAAACCCTCTCCTATCGTGTAATTTTTATTCCCGTGATGCAATACAGTCCAGTTCGTTGTCTACCTCTGCATGAATGTAAAGAAATTGGTGATCTGTGGTCATCTTATTAATGCAGCACGACTTGCTGGTCTCAGTCTGAGATGTGTCGATCTGTTGCTTGCACATTGTGTGTCCGCATAAACCTGAACTTCATGAGAATACGACATGCAGTAAATCAATACTGTTTGAGAGTTGCCAACAAAAGTCTCTTGTTAATCTCTGCGCCCTCAATCATGGCACAATATATGTATCAGCAGTCCAGCACCACGCTCAGTCTAGCAAGATTAGCATTGTATTTTTTTTGCCTCAATAGCATCTTGGTTTTTCTATCTTCGAGGTGTCATGGTGGTTCCTGTATTAATTTGTACGCATATCACAAACAGTTTCAAGGTTAGTTTTAAGATTGCATTGAAATTGACCCTTTGTATTTGGAGGGCAACATACTCAAATCTAAGCAAGTGAAATTTAATGACATGTCAATTGGAGGATATTGACAAGGTATATATGACTACATGTATTTCTGTATAGGGGTAAATTCTATCAAATTTATGCTTAGTTGCTTACTCAGTGAATCCTTATTTTTAGTGTTACTAGACATTTGAAGAAGCAGATAGAAACCATGACGAGGAAATTGACAAGGGGGAATGCGCAATCTTGTCTGGAGGCATCCATCTTTGTTGAAAAATATGACCCTCCTGTTTCTCCGGTCAGTCATCTGAATGAGTTTGCCTTTTTCTTAACAGTTTGAGCTTCCTTTCTAAACTTCTTATTGGGTTCCATGTATGTTCGATACTTGTACCTGCACATGGTCTCAGGAGTCAAGAGAGGTTGTTGTCCCTCACTGGGATATGATGTTTTATTTCTTATGATGCACATCAGCACATGATATGGACAAATTTGCTCATTTTTCCTTCAGATTCTATTGATTATTCAGGTGACTGCTGAAACTAGACAACCATTTGAATTGGACATGATATGTATCGCTTTGTTGGAATCTGATAGTCAGATCAAATCGTGAGCTACATTCATTATAAATGTATGAGTTACACGTTTTCTTTTTCCTGTTTTGTGTACCATGTCCAGCTAGATTAAATGCACTTTCAAGTTCTGTTTACTGGGTTTTAGATGTTATGATTAGTGCTAATATTTTGTGAAAGTATTTACTAGAATTGTTACATTTCTGAAAAATATCATTCAAGATAGACACAAATATTGGAATATTAGTCTTGTTGCATGCTCCATGTATTGCAATACCAATGGTTTTGTTACCCGTAGCAACGCACGGGCATGATGCTATATATATGTAATCTCTATGTGAAATCATATGAAACGTTAATTGTGAAACCATCAAGGAACGTTGAGCGTACCAATGCTGTCGGGCTGTGCACGAGCTGCTTGAAGTACCCCGGCGGCGGCGAGGACGATAAGCAGCAACCACGACGTTGCCACCATTCTTTTCGGCATTTGTGATTGTTCAATTTGCAAGCAATGCAAGCGGCCAAACAAGCTGAAACGTGCTTTGAGCTCTATGTGCTAGACTACTAGGTACAGGTACCCTTTATACGTCCTAAGCACATTGATTGCATCAGCACTGCCAAAAAGAATGTCAACCACGTCAGGGGAACCTCCACGGGTTGAACCTAACCGCCGTGGGCCACGACGGTTGGGGTCATTTAAATTTTTTGATAAAATTTTATTAAATCTAGAAGAAAATTAAACAAGGGAAATTAAGGACTGCTGGTTCGATTATTACAACACAATCGCAATAGGATGTAGTTCAAATATTACAGCACTGCAGAAAAGATTACAACATCTTAAAAATGACAAACTTCAGCCATTCTTGCGATGTGATGACGAAAGTTTATCTTTCCTTGTACTTTTTTAGCTGGTGGATTAGCAACACACGGGTCTGCTGGTGGAGCATAAAGACCATCCGGAGCATAAAGACCACCATAAGGAGATTACTCTCCTCTTGCAATGGCATCTGCAGTTCTTCTTTGCAAATAATGATGCATGTCTGGTGGAGCATAAAGAGCATCCTAAGGAGGTTCCTCTCCTCTTGCAATGGCATCTGCAGTTACTCCTTGCATATATCGAAGGATGCCTCTTTCGAACGTGCTCATTTTCTTCGGATCAGGTGGCGCATTTGTGTTTTCCCCTTCGGATGACCACCACCATTACCATCCTCACCCCCTCCGGCGGTAGAAGTAGACATCTCTAGTTACACAAAATCATAACTAATTTAACTAATTACAGTATTCTAAACTAATTAAACTAATTACATAAAATAAATAAAGAGAGGAAACTTACTTAAGAGGGAGGAGCAGCCCGTGGGGAGAGGGAGGCGGCGGCACGGTCGGGCAGGACGGCTTGTGTCGTCGCCCTTTATATAAGCGCGGCATCCGCCACTAACCGTGGTCCACGGCGGTCGGATCTACTGCCGTGGTCCACGGCGGTTGCATTTCGACTTCAATGATACTCGATCTCTAACCTACTGCCTACCGTACCGCCACGGTTGCTTTTCGACGGGTTGTTTTTTAACTTAATGATTAATTTTTTGTTTTTTAACTTTATGATTAAGAAAACTAGGTTGTAATAAAGAAAAGCAAAGTGACATACTAAAAAATAGTCATGATCACATATAATAGTGCTCCTGTACAAACAATATGCGACCTATTCTAGCATCGCCTGGTCTTCTTGAGCAGCCTGTCAGCTCGGACTGCGGCGTGCGTCTACTTGCGAGGGTACGTCAACGGGTCACGTGGGTGGATCTGCCGACGCCTAGCATCAGCAGTCGGCTGCGGTGTCGCCATCGCCGCCGCCGACCCTGCAACCTTGTGGGACGACCCTGGCAGCCCTCCTGGAGACGGCTGCGCCCCACCGCTCCAGCCTAGCAGCTGCGAGTCTCCTGGAGATGGCTGCACCTCACCGCTCGCGTCTGGCAGCTGCGAGCCTCCGGGCTGCGCCCCACCGCTTCGCTCCTGCTAGCTGCGAGCCTCCTGGCTGCGTCCCTGCTCCCTCCTGAGTCCACGTGGGTGGCGCGCCTCCTAGCTGCGACTCTCCGAGCTCGTCCTGCGACTGCAAACCCTGCAAGAAGTCGAAGTCGAAGCCCAAGTCGTCGAAGCCGGACCCGGACCCTCCGGCCTAGTCCTGTAGGGTGGAGTCAGGAGTGCCGCCGCTGCCGACGTAAACTGGAACAAATAGTATTATTAAATCACGTATCCTAATTAATACAATCTAGTATTTGATGGTTCGACATAGAGTTGTGGTCATTACCTGACGAAAGAACAGCGCCAGTGGACGAGGAAGGAACCGGTGCTGCTACTCGTGCTGCTGCTGCTGCTGGTACTGGTGCTGGTCCTGGTGGAGGTCCTGGTCCTCTTGGTGCAGGTGTAGGTGCAGGACCTCTGAGAGAAGAGCCCCCTAGAGGAGACATCCTCAAGGGAGGATGCACCGGAGGGCACGCCGGGTAGAAAGCCGCCTGGTAGGGTGGCCGTGACGAGGACGACGGTGTCGTGTGGGAACGACCAGTCGAGGCGGAGCTGGAGAACGACTGGGGGTACCGTGGAAATAGTGGTAGAGCCGGGTTACCGTGGTAGTTGACCACGGCAAGGAACCTCGTGGTGATGGCACCCATCCTGTGGAACGTCTCCTCGATCTCCTGGTGTGACATGAGGTTCAGCCTCGCCTTCGACTCCTCTACAATACATGAAAGGTCCGCAATCACGTCGAACTGCAAAAGAAATTATTAGTAAATGCTAGAATGTAAAGTACCATAAGGAAAAGGCGGTGAATTTTCAAACTCACCGCCGCGTCGTAGTGCTGATCCCGTCGCACCGGGTACACGACACTAGAAACGAGCGCCCTCACCGCGTCCGGAACCGGCGCTGGTGGCTGTGGTGGGACGTACATCACACGCGACCGAGTCCTCAGGGTGTACCACTGGATGTACGCCTCCCACGCCGTGTCGTCATGGGGCCGGTCCTCCGTGACGACGTTCTGCGACGCGATAGCCCAACCGTCCACGTACGGCTGCACCTTCTGAACCCAGGAAACACGCCCCGCAACTCCCCTCCAAGACCACCTACGACGAATTAAACATATTTGTCAGCGGCTGAAATCTTCGAACGCTGAATTAAATTTAAAAATTAACGAGAACTCACCTATGGTGGGCGCTAGGAACAGTGTGCACCACAGGAACAGGCCACTCCTGGTAGCGGCCGAACTGCCTCAGCACCCTGTGGACGGCGTACTCCTCCACGTACATGTCGAACAGCAACGGCGTCCTCGTCATCCAGTAGTGCTGGTCTCGGAAGCACAAATACGAGAGCCCCTGTGGTGCGCGGGTCGCGACAGCCTCCTCTGAGTAGGGCGTCCACCTGACGTCCGCGTCCGTGAGAGCATTGAACTGACCGACGAAGTCCTTGTACGCCCTCTTCGTCTGGTCGTGGGTGTACGAGGCCTGCATACAAACCAAATGTGAACCCTAAATGTGGATTGAACAAACTAAACAAAATGGAAAGACAAATTGAAAGTAAAAGGTAAGAAATTACCGTCCGGAGGCACCACAACGAGCCCAAGGTGAAACGATCGCGCAGGCCGTGGCCCTCTGGCAGGGGCTCGTACGCGTAGAGGGGGACGACTGGCCGACCAATCGCAAACCGCTCGTGGCACCAGCGCTGAAGAAGGAGAGGACAACCGAGAAGGATCGGCTCTGCCGAACGACCCTTCAACACCCCCGAGCACAGGCCCCTGTACGCGCCCGCAAGAACAGAGTTGCCCCAACTGATCTAGGGCACGGCGTGCAACGGCGTGTCGGCGATCCTCCGAGCATGGGGGATCAAGTACCTCGCCACCGCGTCACCCTGCGAACTACAGAACAAGACGAACCCAAACAGCCACAACAGGTACGCCTTGAAGAACCTGTCGACTGTCTCCTCCTCGACGTCATCTGCTAGGTAATCAGCCTGCACAAACAAAATCAAACGTTAGTTACATTGTCTCCATATCTTCAAAAATGAAGGGAAATATGAGGTAAAGGTACGTATGCTAAACTGCTGCAACCAAGTCAAGGTGGGTCCGTGAGCGTTCGCGAACTCCTGGTACGGGGCGAGGGCGCGATCGTTCCGAGGAACGTTCGTGAACCGAGCGAGGAACTCTGTACACCACTCAGCGGAGATGTCCGCAGCCCCCAGCGGCTCGCCCTCACATGGAAGTCCCATCAACAGCGACGTGTCCTGAAGAGTCACCGTCATCTCGCCGACGGTGAAGTGGAACATGTGGGTCTCTGGCCTCCAGTGGTCCAGAAGCACTGAGAGGAGGGAGAAGTCGTACTGGAAGCGTGTCATGCGATCCTTCTGAGGAATCGCGTCGCGCTGGCTGACCCCCTGGACTAACCGCGCTACAGGCAGGAGTCCTGCAGCGTGTAGCCTGAAACAAATAAGGTAATTTATTAGTTACAACAAAAGGATAAATGAAGGTACAAACAATAACATAGCATCAGTTCACGTACTTGGCAACCCAAAGGTCGTGGATCGGCAGCAACGTGCGCGTAGTGCGGGAACGCACGTGTCCAACATCCTCTCCAAGGACGGCGGACAGGAACGAGCGGTGCCTGCGGTCGATCTCCCTGTCCAACAACTCAGGCGTCACGTACGCCTCAACCTCAGCACGAGCAGCCTGAGCCTGAGCCTCAGCCTGAGCCTGAGCCTGAGCCTGAGCCTCGGCCTCAGCCTGAGCGTGGTACTGAGCCTGATCCATAGCTGCAGCTGCATACAAAAATTAAATATACAATTAAAAAAACCACATAACTAATTTTCTACAATTTCTACAATTTCTAAAACAGATAAACTAATTTTCTACATTTTCTAAAGGAGATGAATTAATTTTTTAGAATTTCTAAACATGCTAAAGTAATTTCTACAATTTCTAGAATAGATAAACTAATTTTCTATATTTTCTAAACAAACTAAAATAATTTCGATAATTTCTACAATATCTAGAACAGATAAATTAATTTTCTTGAATTTCTAAACGAATTAAAGTATTTTCTACAATTTCTAAAACAAATAAACTAATTTTCTACATTTTCTAAAGGAGATGAATTAATTTTCTAGAATTTCTAAACATGCTAAAGTAGTTTCTACAATTTCTAGAACAGATAAACTAATTTTCTATATTTTCTAAACAAACTAAAATAATTTCAATAATTTCTACAATATCTAGAACAGATAAATTAATTTTCTTGAATTTCTAAATGAACTAAAGTATTTTCTACAATTTCTAAAACAGATAAACTAATTTTCTACATTTTCTAAACGAGATAAATTAATTTTCTAAATTTTCTAAATAAATTAAAGTAAATTCAACAATTTCCACGGCAGATAAACTAATTTTCTAGAATTTCTACACATGCCAAAATATTTTCTACAATTTCTACAACAGATAACCTAATTTTCTATATTTTCTAAACATACTAAAGTAATTTCGACAATTTCTACACATGCTAAAATAATTTCTAGAACTGATACACTAATTTTCTATATTTTCTAAACTATAAAACTAATTTTCTAAATCTAAACTAATTGAATTAACAAATTTCTAAATTTTCTAATCTAAAAACTAATTTTCTAAATCTAAACTAATTAAATTAACTAATTTCTAAATTTTCTAATCTAAAAACTAATGTTCTAAATCTAATTTTCTACACTAATTAAATTAATTTTTAAAAAAAGAAAACGTACCTCAGAAACGGCGTCAGAGGGAGAATGGGCGGCGGCGGCGACATGGGGGACGGCGGCCGCCGTCGCCCTTTATATAGGCGCGGCTGCCGCCGTCCGCCACGGCGCCAAGGACCTACCGCCGTGGCCCACGGCGGCCGCACCTCTTACCGCCGTGGCCCACGGCGGTAAGGTGCCGCGGGGCCCACACGCTGCACCCGACCGTTGGCGGTCACCTAACCGCCGTGGCCCACGGCGGTAAGAGGTGCGGCCGCCGTGGGCCACGGCGGTAGGCCTTTTCCGCCGTGGTTTACGGTGGTTGATGTTTATTTTTGATAAATTTCGAAACGGTCGTATTATTTTGCAAAATGATTTAAAAAATATAAAAAAATCCAAAGCTTCCAACAACGGAGCAGAATACGAAGCTCTAATTCATGGGCTCCGTATAGCAGTGTCCCTTGGCATCAAGCGACTACTGGCATACGGTGACTCCAAGGTCGTCATCGAGCAAGTCAACAAGGAGTGGGATTGTGTCAAAGATACAGTGGATGCTTACTGCGCGGAGATCCGCAAGCTCGAAGGCCACTTTGAGGGGATCGAGTTTCAACATGTGCCACGAAACAACAATGTGGCTGCAGACGTTCTATCCAAACTAGGCTCCAGCGAGCCCTAGTCTCGGCGGGTGTGTTCATCCAAGACCTACGCAAACTGTCGATCAAAATCCTAGATCCGGACAATCTGGACCAAGGACAGCCAAATTCAAAACCAGCACCTCCCCGCGATGTGCTGATGTCAGAAAAAGAGGATGATTGGCGCGAGCCGTTCCTAGCCTTCCTACTCGACCAATGAGTCCCAGAAGACAAAGCTGAACGGGAGCGCATCACGCGGCGTAGTGCCAACTACGTCGTCATTGGCAACGACCTCTACAGAAAAGCCGCCTCCACTGGCGTCTTGATGAAGTGCATCTTGCGATCAGAAGGTCTTCAGCTCCTGGCTGAGATTCACGGCGGTGAGTGTGGCTGCCACGCAGCATCCGCCAATCTGGTCGGCAAGGCGTATCGATCTGGTTTCTACTGGCCCACGGCCATGGCCGACGCCAAAGACCTTGTCAAAAGATGCAAAGGATGCCAGTTCTTTGCAAAACAGCAGCACCTGCCAGCTCAGGCCCTGTGCACGATTCCCCCATCTTAGCCCTTCGCCATATGGGGTCTCGACTCCATAGATCCTTTCAGAACCGCCCCTGGCGGCTACAAGCACATCCTTGTAGCCGTAGACAAATTCACCAAGTGGATTGAGATCCGACCTGTGGCCAAGGTCACGTCGGAAGAGGCGGCGAAGTTCATACAAGACATAACACACCGCTTCGGTGTGCCTAATAGAATCATCACCGACCTCGGGACGGCCTTCATAGGGTCCGCCTTTTGGGATTTTTGCCAAGACAACACGATTGACGTCTACTACTCCTTGGTCGCCCACCCTCGGTGCAACGGCCAGGTAGAGCGTGTCAACGGCATGGTTCTTCAAGCTCTCAAAGATCGTATATTTGATGACGCTTCAAACTACGCTACCCGGTGGTTAGCCGAGCTACCACATATGATCTGGGGCCTAAGGACCCAGGTTAGCTCTGCTACAGGCTTCTCCCCCTTCTTCCTGGTCTACGGCTCGGAGGCCATCCTACCAACCGACGTCACCTTCGGAGCTCCACGCATACAGTTCTACGAGGAGGGAGAAGCCGAGCAGACCCGTCGTGTTGACCTCGACAGCCTCGAAGAACAACGAGTGGCAGCCGTCATGAGGCAAGCTCGCCACGACCAACAGCTCCGTCGCTATCATGATCGCAACGTTAAGGAGACCTCCTTCAACGTTGGCGACCTAGTTCTACGACGTATCCAGAAGACCGACGGCGTGCACAAATTGTCTGCCCCTTGGGAAGGACCTTTTATCGTCACTGAAGTCATCAGCCCGTCTACATATCGCCTCCAGTGGGGCGACGGGCAAGGCGTGCCCAACCCATGGAACATGGAGCACCTACGACGATTCTACCCGTAGAATAGTTTTTGTTACAGCTATCTATTCCTCCTCTTTATATTTTCAGTTCAATAAATAATAATTACAGCAATCATCTGCTATGTCTCGAGTCCTACCCTCTTTTCCTCCATGTCATGTACCCTCCCCCTCGACATGCTCGGGGGCTTGACCAAAGCCAATACAGGGGTCGAAAGACCTGAGGGTGAAGTTTTCTGTTCCTCTCCCTCGACATGCTCGGGGGCTTGGCACAAGCCAACACAAGGGTCGACCGTCCTTAGGACGTCGTTCCTCATGACTACTCACTTTATGTTGTTGCGAACCTGCTTGGTCGTGAGGTTGCAAAACCTGAGTCCCAGACTCCTTCCCGCGCACAGATTACACGTAAGGCTCTCCGCTGAGTCGTGGCGATTGGTAAGCCAGCCTCTTCGTGAGTAGTGGTTAGCGGGGTATAAAAAGACACATCGCTTCAGGGCAACCAAGTTCGTGCAAACATAAACTAAGTACGTTGTGCAGGCCAAAAGAAGATTATCATTGTTATTCACATGACCAGAGGAAGGAGGGGGTACAGCTCTGAGACTATGACTACTCTTCACCGTCATCGCCTTCGTAGTCAATGGACTCCATTATCTTTGTGGCGACCTCCCGTACTTCATCCTCCACGACCCTAAAGTCCTTTGTCGCGTCTGGGCCTTATCCGACCTTGACCGTGTCAACGTCGGGGTGATGAGACTTCACTCGCACCAGCGACTCTGTAGCCGCCGTCAAGCTCGTCGCCTTCAAGAGGTCGACCAACTTCTCTGGTGCAGCCAGAAGACGGTCAATAGCCGGCTTGGGCTCCTCCCCAGCGACCTGAGCCTCCATCATATCCACCACATAGTGGGCAGCATTCTTCAGGTCGTTCAGCTCCACTTCTTGCCCTGTAATGATCACCTGGTCATTCTGCAGTGCCTGCAAAGCTACCTCAAGACTGACCTCAAGGTCCTTTCGAGCGCGCTTCTCATAAGCCAGCTTCTGAGACACGGCATACTCACTGTCAACGGTGGCCTTCATCAGCTGCTTCAGCTCTTCACCGCCGGCTTCGGCTTCCCGAAGGTTCACCTCTAAGCTTCGGACCTTCTCCTTAGCGTTCTTCAGGTCGTTCTTGAGGTCCTCCTCTCACCTGTGAAAATCTGCGATAAACAAAGAGTTGAGAGGTGCAAAGCCTCAGTTGTGCAAGACAAGGATGGATGCAGTTGTGAAGCAATTGGTCTTACCAGTGCTCACAGTATTCAACAATGTATTAGCGTCTCGGTTCTTGCGTTTCTCTTCTCTTAGCTTGTCTTCGAGCTTCTTCTTATCAGCAGCCGCCGCCTCACGGACCTGCTTGAGCTACTGTTCGAGCTCCGTCATCCGCAGTTGCGCGGCTGTAGCGTTTCGGCACTGGTCGGCCCTGCCCTGAGCACGGTTGGCTAGTGACTGTTCCAAACACAAGAGACAGATCATCAACAGCAAACCCAAAGATGAAATGCTCACCCAGATAGCTACTTACAGAAATGCTCAAGATGGCGCGATAAAACGCCTTCATGTCTTCTTGATCTTCACAGGCATCTACCCCTCAGGGAGTGCCGCTCCAATCAATGTCATGGCACTTCAAATTTGGCCCCGTCGACGTTGAACCCGGTGCTTGCACATCGGTTGTTTCTGGGTTCTCCTGTGGCGGTTCGATCTGAACCGGGTCCGCAGTTGGGCCCTGAGCTGGTGTGCTGGGCACCGAGTTGATGGGGTCCACATCAATAACAGGCGGAGGAGCAGACGTCCCCATGTCGCCGACCGAGCCTTGAGTCCCGACCTCAAGCTCGGATGACCTCGTACGCGAGGGAGAATCTTGAGCACCCACGGCACTCTGTGGTTGGGCATCCGACCTGCAATAATTTTCGTCAACATAATAGAAGAGCTAACAATAGCTGGCAATGAACCATCTTCAGCACTGAGGTCTTACCTCACAGTTACCGGCACACGCGATTTCGGCCTTAGGGGGCAAACTCGTATCTTGACAGGCATTTTTGCCTGCACACCAGCGGTAGTTCACTGTGCCTCCCTCATACGGTAGATGTCTTCCTCCGTCACTTGTTGCTCCAGCTCCCGTTGCCTCTTGGTCGCGGGACTTGGCGACCTCAGTACCTCCTGGTTGTCAACAACCGGCGGATCGTCAGTAGCTTCATCCCTTTCCTCGACCTCTCTAGACGCCGGGGTGGGGATCACTGGGGGAGGACTCGTCCTCCTCTTCCTTTTCTTCTTGTCGGCCTCAAGCTTGGCGGTCTTCGCTGCCTCGACCTTTCCGGCAGCTCTTGAGGTCGACTGCTTTGCTGTCGCTGCCCTCATCTTGCGCCCTGGCTTTGTGGCACTGTTTACTTCAGGGCGGCTTGACGTATCGCCACCGACCTCTTGGTCGCTATCTTCATCAGCTCCAACTGATGAATCTGATTAATAATTCTCCAGCAGCACAGCTGCTGGAGGCTGGTACTCCTCCGACCGTAACTTCCGACGGGGTTCCTCGCCCTTCGGCAAGGGTGTAGGGCACTAGAACTGCATCTCCCGAGCCTGCAACAAACAAGCAATTGGGAACAAGATTGAAGAAAGCAACTAACTACGCCACAAACGACCTGGTAGTCTCAGGACTTACAGGATCAGCTGGTCGAGTCAGGGAGTGTCTTCGGGCACTTCCTGTTACGGATACGCCCGGTGTAGATCTGCGTAACTCTGGCCGCCATCTGCTCTTTGGAGACCTTGCGATTGACCTCGCGAGTGGGGTCTGACTGCCCCCAATACTCGTACGCCGGATGCACCCGGTCCTTGATCGGCTGGATCAGGCGGCGACAGAATGACATCACCACCGAGCCCCCTGTCAGGCCTTTCTTCTTGAGGCCGCACACTAGGGGCAGCAACTCCTTGACGTCGTCCAGCTCACGGGAGGTGAGCTGCAGGTCCCACTCAGGGATCTTCTTGGGCTTGTGCCCGGTTCGCTTCGGGAGCGCCGGCCGCTGGTCGGCGATGTAGAACCACTCCGACCTCCATCCAGTGATGTTGTCTGGCAGATCCATATCTATCCATTCTGCTTTGAGACCTGGTCTCAGGCAGAACATGACTGCCCCACTACACCGGTGCGCTTGCCGGTGAACTTGACGTTGAAGAGATGTCGCCAGAGGAAGAAGTGGGGCGGTATCCCCAGATACGCCTCACAGAAATAGATGAACGACGACACTACAGTAATGGAGTTGGGGACGAGGTGTACCAACTCCAGCTTGTAGTAGTAAAGAGGCCCCCTAAAGAAGTCGCCGGCGGGCACGTTGAACCTGCGCTCGAAGAAGGAGGCGAAGACGACCTGCTCCTTGTCGTCCTCCGTCGGGAATGCCTCGCCGGTGGGCGCCTTCCACTCCACCTCCGCCTTGGACCTCAGGAGCCCGCGATCCACCAGCGCTTGAATCTTCTCCTCGGTCATCACCGAGGGTTCCCAAACCGTCTGCGGGTATGGGATTTGGGAAGCAGCGGCCGCCATTTCTTGACTACGAGAAGGTTTGAATCTACATTGACTAGGGTTTTTACGGGCATGCGGAGCGGCACGACGCGTGGATGGTGGAGCCGGCGCGCGGTCTGCTACAGACGGCGGCGGTGGCTTAAAGATTCAAGGGCAATGAACGGGTGCGAAGGTGCAACGGCGAGGGCAAGAAGATTCCGACGGCGGCGGCGAGAGGAGGAAGAAGATGGAAAGGGATGGTCAACACCGATCCCCGTCGCTCTATTTATAAGGGCCCCACCACGGTTGCCCGTTGCGGATCAACGAGCTCGCCGCAACGGCTATATGCCGCCAAATTCGCGAGACGATCTCACCGGATTTTACGCCAACGGCTATATGCCCAACGGACAAACTGGCGACCTACACCCTGAGTTTAGGTCGTAAACATCCTAAAAACTATCAAGCCGTCCTGATAGGAAAATTGATCTCCATGAAGTCGATAAGCCCCCATATCATTTCTCATTAGGTCTTTGATGAATAATTTCTTCAAATCGACCATTACATGACAGAAGAGAGCGAACATTACACGGGAACTTCGAAGCAGAGCACATCGCAAGGATTCTCCTAACTTCAGGACCTCGATGGTGGCCTTGCGGTGAACAACTGCATGACGCTGCACATAGCAGGTCACACTTTGTGCCTGACTATGGAATGCAGATACGAGCTTGCTCTTCGGCGCGCGTCGCGAGCCCCCAGTGAGCATCTCATGCTTACCAAGAACCTGCAGCTTCACCTCGGGCCTCTACAGCATCACCTCCAAACTCTCTATGACTCTTCCCTGAGGCAAGGTACAAAGAGTGGGGGTGATACCTCTACTTCGCAAGTCTTCTTCTAGCTTCAAGCTTCTATAAACTTGGCACCTATGCTCTGGTGGACGGACACATGCACATGGCATGGCTACAATGCTACTCTGCGGCTTCATAGCTCACAATGCTTGGTGCTTGCCTCCTCGAGCCTTATGGTGCTATTTATAGCCGAAACCAGGCCTTGAGAGCCCGGTGAAGTGGAGACACTGTAACCACATGGCCCAGAGGTCCTGTAGGCATGTGCATGATTAAAGGCGATGTTCTTTTCCCTGCCTCGAGACGCTTTTGTCGCTAAGTGCATCAATGATGCTTGAGGCCGCTGCGGCATCACATGTCTACAGTGCATCTTTTGGTCAGTGGGCGGTTTGTCGTTTTCTCGGTGGCAAAAGCATCTCCGACCACTGTTGACCCGTGACCCAGCAGTCCACGAAAAAGATAGGCCTGACTCTGCGTCAGAGGGCCCGGCGTCTTACTACATCTACGGACGATGACGACGATTAAGCGTAACATTTACGGCTCTACGTCTTCATTGCACCCGCTAGGCTCTGCGTCCTGGTGCACCCGCTATGGCTCTGCATGTAAACGGACATTCCAATCAGCCTATATTTCTGTTTCCTGAGCAGAATGGTCGTAGGTTCGATTGAAGACCTTCCGGGGTAGGCGTGCCTCGCTGCTCTGCCAGATCCGTCTGGGTGCCTGGAGTCCAGAAGCTTCACGTCTACGATTTCGTCGGGCCCCCATGGTCGGTGTGCCTATTATTGAGGTCGTCAACACACCTTGGCTCCGCTGGGTGGCTGTCAGCTATGTTGGTCATCTGGGCACCAAAACGACCTCCTTGAGGTCGGCGTGCCTTTGTACTTAGGTCTTGCAATACCTCGGTATGTCTACGGCTCTGCCAACCTAGTTGGGTGCCCTGGATGCGTGATCTTCCTGAGGTCGGTGTGCTCTTGTAGCCCTACCAGCCTGCTCTGGACACCCGGGATTTTGCGTAGGGAACGAAGGCCTCCCTGTGGGGTGCGCACCTAATGGTCCTGCCAAGTATCCCCGGATACTTGGGCGCTTTTGATTTGAGACCTTCTTGAGGTCGGCATGCCTCGGGTGGCTCTGCCAGACTCTTTGCAGCTATGCAGGATATCTGGGTGTCTCTACACTCCATTTGATCAAGATCTCCATAATTTCATAGTTTCATCATCGACGGTTCCGGACACCACAACTCCAGTTACGACGTAATCGACGACCTCTCCAACAAGTGCGCGTTTCAAGATCCTACTGGGTATCCTCATATACTGGACATCGTCGATTTGAGGCCTCTTTGAGGTCGGCACGCCTACAAGGCCTCCTTGAGGTCGGCCCTGCCAGACTCCTTGCAGCCATGCTGGGAGATCTGGGTGTCTCTACACTTTGTTCGACCAAGACCATGATTCAGTTTTTTTTTCTATTTTTTGAGCATCAAACCAGCCATGCTGCCTGCTTCAATGCTCGGGGACTACTCTACGAGAGCGTCTCGGATGCCCTCTTGTTTTCTTCGTCGTACCGACCTGTTGGGAAACCTGTTTCTCATCACGTCGTTACTCGACCTATTTTCTTTCTTCTCTTTTTTTTATCATCATACCGGCCATCCTGCCTGCCACGATGCTCGGATACGACTCTATGAGTGCATCCTTGATGCCCTCTGAATTTTTTCATCGTCGTTTCGATCTATTGGAAGCCTGCTTCCTATAGGTCGTCACTTGACCTCGCTTCATTCGGCAAAACTACAAAACAGGTCGGCTGCTAAGCTGATTTCTTTTTCTTTTTGGACCGACGTGCACGCTATTCGACCTGTCGATAGCTCTATGACTTCGTCATGACCTTCTAATGTCGCTGTGCCTACACATCGCTCGGGGCTCGTGAGACATGGGTACCCCTGGGTCCCCACCGACCAGGCTCACGGCCGTCCCCGACAAGTGGGTCCGGCCTACTAGAAGACCCGCCGACCTGACAGTGGACCCAACCGACCTAGTTGGCGGCTCACATGACCTCCTGAAGACCTTCCAGAAGATTCTAGACGACTTTATCCATAACGACTTCAAGACTTGGCGTGCAAGACAAGACAACGGTGGATTCCGACCGAGCAGATCGACGGATATGGCAAGTGTTGTAATCAGCTAGACTTAGGTCTCCTGGTCGTAACCGACCAGGAGTCTGGGCACCGACCTTGTTTGCTGGCCAATATAAGGCGAGCACGTCGACCCCTTGTAACAATACACAATCCTCAAGCAATCTACACCGACAACTGGACGTAGGGTTTTACTCTCCAGAGGCCCGAACCAGTATAAACTCGTCGTGTTCTCTGTGTTCCGTGTGCTCGTGCGCAACCTTCGAGTTCTTAGCCCTAGATTCCACCCCGCCGAACAAATAAACCATCGGGGTTGACCCCCCTGTGGGCTGTTTAGATCTAAACCTCTGACAATGACACTTGTCCTTTTCTCTCCCTCTCTCTTCTCACTTTTTCCTCTCTCTTTTTTTTCGAATGTAGCTCCAGAATCTCTTTTATCTCTTTTTTTACACATTGAGAGAGACATATCCAAGAGTCGTATGAGCTATTTTATGGCTTGTAGCTTGATGGAGAATGCGTACTTCCAGGTTAGAAGCAACATAAATGGTGGAGTGGAATGATCTTGATTTGTATGACAAGCTCTCAAGGATCATAAACACAGGAACTCATCATGTAGGATTTTTCATAAAAACCAGGAATCAAGCTTCTCTAGGAATATGATAAATAGCAGCTCAACTTTTCATGAATTATCTTTCAAAGCCTAGACTCAGATTAAGCATGTACTTCCCACAGGTTTTGGGTTTAGAGCAAATTAAGGATTTAAAGCTTTAGGAGAATCTAGGTCTGAAAATTAAGTATTTAAGAGGAATCACGGCGGAGCAACTATTCATCATTTCCAAGCATAAATCATCAAGATCATCATTAAAAAGAAAAGTCAACTAGCAGACTCTAGTATTTATTCATACTAAGACTTTTAACTAAGACTCTTTAACTCTAGGCAAACATATAACTAAAACATAGGATAATGATACTTATCGTTATAACTGGGGGTGCTCTCCCCCAAGCTAGATCTTGAAGTAGTCCTTCATCCATCCTTAAAACTTGTTTTCCGTTAGGTTTTCCTTAATTTCTTCCTGTAAATATTAATCTCGCACATACCCGAAGGAACAAATTTTAGGATTATGTTGTGAGCCTTCATGTGCCCACTTCTTTTTGGTTTTTTATATGCAAAAAGGGATGCTAAAGCAAAAACATGTGAATGCAATATTTTTTTTTATGCCACCACGGTACGGAGTACATGGGGCCTTAAGGAACAGATGCAAATGCAGAAAATATTTTTATGGTCTTTTTCTGATGCAAGTATAGGTAAGTAAAAATGCTAAAGGAAAATTGCTAATTAAAAATGCAGATAAATACCGAGTTACCTCTCGGCAAGAATTTCGAGTACTTACTCACATGGTGTAGATGTAGTAGCCGATGATTGATCAATTAGTGATGCGGGTGGTGATTGGTCTTCCGAAGGTGTACTCTTGTCTTTCTTCCTCCAGACTTGTTTCTTCAGTGGAGACCTTTCTGGGGTAACAGGTTCAGAGTTCTTGAATGGTAGGAGCTGAGCGGACTTCTCTTTAATCTCTTCCTCAATGTTCTTAATGTCCGTCAACTTCGTGTTCAGCTTGCGTTGCAATTTCTGAAGGCGTCTCCGCGTCTTGTTCTTCTTGGGCTGCTCAGAGTCAGTATAAGTATAAAGTAGCAGCGTACCTTATCAGTTCTGAACTGGAAGTGGATCTCACCCGTCCTGATGTAGATGATTGCTCTGGTGGTGTTCAGGAACGGTCTCCCAAGTACTATGGGAGGATCTTGCTCTTCATCTCCCATGTCCATGACTACAAAGTGAGTTAGGACATAGTGATCTTTTATCTTGACAGGTACATCTCGCGCAACTCCCTCCGGGAATCGGTGTGATTGGTCCGCCATCTGCAGCATTATATAGGTGGAATACAAAGGCAGGTCACCGTATATTAATTTATAAGTTACCTTAAACATTAAGTTGATGCCCGATCCCGTGTCGCAGACAACTCGCTGGAAGTTCCTTTGATTGATGGAGCAGTGGATTGATGGGACTCCAGGGTCATCTAACTTTGGCAGCAGTGGTGAAGGAAACAGGTTCTCATTTTCTGATTGAATTGTGTTGATCATCCAAACTTCCTCCACGTGTAGTCGAGGTTGATTGTTCTTTTTGTTCCTCCTTCTATCTCTCCTTTTCTTCTCAACAGCTGGCTTGTACTCTTGAGGGTAAGGATATTGGGGGGTGCATGAGCTCTTAGGATCTTGTTCTTGAAACTGGATCTCTCCTTCTTCCCGTTGATGGTGAAGACGATCTTCGCAGTGTCGGCGTAGATGACGGCTTTAACAGTGTCAAGGAAAGGACGTCCCAAAATGATTGGGGCGTTCTCACTTCCCCCAGTCTCGACGACAGCGAAGTCGGCAACTACGTAGGAACTTCCTACCCCCAGACATATGTCGTTTAGGATGCCCTCAGGGTAGCATAGTGATAGGTCTGCAGGCTGCAAGCACATGGTTGTGTACAATAAAGGTGAACCATTGATTTTCTCATATATTACCTTGGGCATTATGTTGACGCTAGACCCAAAGTCACAGAGTGCATTCTCGAAAGTGTAGGCTCCAATAGTGATGGTGATGACTGGCCTTCCTGGATCTCCTCTCTTGGCGGGCATGCCCCAGTCAGTTCACTTTGGGCCTTCTTCTGTCTTATTAGCGCACAGGCCTGCATAATAGATATCGACAAGATTTGCAGATTCTAATTCTTCCGGCTGGCCCGGAATCTTACCTGGGTTAGCCGTGGGAACAGATGATGCCAGCTGAGAAATCTGAGATTCTATCATTTTATTAAAACTATGTTGGTTCTTAATGGCAGAAGAAAAGCTTTCCATTTTATTACAAATAGTTTCTAACATTTTATCATTGGAAGCTAATTTCTTAGACACATTATCCATAACTCTACCATGGTTTTGAACTAAGTCTCTTAAAGGTGGAAAATTATTGGAAGAATTATTACCTGAATAGTTACCTGGGTAGTTGGGCCTCTACTGGGACCATTCTTGATTTTGCTGGGGACGATATTGATTATTGTTGTTGATGTAGTTCACGTCCTCCTCCAGCTGAGGGTATTGATTGCTCGAGTGTCCAGTATTTCCACACTCTTCACAGGTCATGCGGGATTCGAAGAGTTGCATGACTTCCTTCTTCTCAGGGGCTTTTAGACCTGAGCATTCCACGGGCCGGGCCGGGTTCGGGCCGGGCCGAAAAAAACCCGGGTTTTTCGGGCTGAGAAAATCCTGCCCATGACTGTCCCATGGGACGTGTCGGGCCTCAGTTTTCGGGCCGGGCTCGGGCCGGGCCCGGGCTTGGGCGGGCCGCCCGCGCATTTTGTAGTGTAAAGTAACTAAAAACAGCATTTCGAGCCGGGCTCGGGCCAAAAAAAATTTTCGCGGGCTTCAAGATCTCTGCCCACACCCGTCCAGTAAGGTCCGTGGGCGGGCCGGGCCCGGGCCGGGCCAGCGGGCCGGGCCCGGGCCGGGCCAGCGGGCCGAGTCGGGCCGGGCCAAAAATGCTCAGGTATAGGGGCTTTGTCTTCAAACCTCTTCATGATTAAGTCCATTTTGGCAGACAGCATATCTACCTCCTTGAGCTGATGCATTCCTCTTTCTTTCTTGCGGGGTTGACGCTCCTCGTTCCAAGCTTGGTTGGATGCCATCTTTTCCACAAGGTTAGTAGCTTGAGTAAGTGTAAGGGACAGGAAGGCACCTCCAGCTGCAGCATCCATTGTTTCACGGGTGTTGGTAGAGAGCCCGTGGTAGAAGGTCTGCATGAGCAACCAATTCTCCATTCTGTGGTATGGGCATTCTGAGATGTAGTCTTGGAAGCATTCCCACGCTTCAGGAACAGATTCGTCATGTTGCTGCTGAAAATTTGAAATTTTCCCCCGTAAGGCATTGGTTTTGCCTATAGGAAAGAACTTTGCCAGAAAGGCAGTAGAACACAATGTCCAAGTTGTAAGTTTGTCTTTGTTAGAGTAAAACCATTGCTTTGCTCGCCCCAAGAGTGAGAATGGGAATAAGCGAAGTAGGACTGCATCACTTGGCACATCTTTGATCAAGAAGGTGCTACATATCTCCAAGAAATGTTGAAGGTGTGCGTTGGCATCTTCATGAGTTTTTCCACAAAATTGGCTAGCTTGTACCATGTTGATCAGTGCAGGCTTGAGCTCAAAAGCTGCGTCTCCCACAGCGACTGCCGGACCAGTACGAATGTTGTCCGGGGTCGGTGCGGAGTACTCGCGAAGGGTCTTGTTTGCCATTACTTCGAACGCGGGTGTTAAGCTTCGCACTGTTGAATCTTCCAAGGCAGAGGTCGTGGGCCGAGACTCGGGCTTTGACCTTACCTTCCTTAGGATTTTTTCTGGATCTGAGACAAAGTTGTCTGGAAGATTCTTATTCATACATTACCCTGAAATCAGATAGACAAAAGTGGAAAGAATAAGGGTAAGCCTGTTTAAGCAATGATAATTTGGGTTCTCGATACATTACGTGTGAGAGATGCATGCATGCTATTACTAAATTTATTATTTAGGCTATAGACTTTCTTTCCCCGGCAACGGCGCCAAAAATGCTTGTTGACATTGCTAACGTCACCAACTAGAAACAGATATAAGATCCATCTCTATCGACGACGCCAGAAATGCAAAGGTATATCTTAACATGATGCTAAGTGTATATCAGATGTTGCTTTCAGATAAACTAAAAGATAAATCCATTACGGGTCATAGCACAACTCGATCTAGGTTGTCATCCCTGACAGAAGTGCTACTAAAACACATGGATTGGTACTCTTACATATGCCTTGGATCTCTAGATAAGAAAAATATATATATATATGGGTATCCACAAGCGCACAGATATGAATATACCATTGTAGCATTTTAACTAGGAGTAAAATCAGGTATCGTATTTATATTCTACCTCAGGGAAAGAAGTCTTTTATCTATAATAACAAATACATGCATATCTCTCAGTTGTGTAATGTAGAGTGGCCAAAATATATCAATTACTATAAACAGATGTAAGTCACATAAAGATAATAATAATGATAGCATTGATCAAGTCATAACATAGTGAGCCACCAGAAAGTGTCAATATAGAGAGAGAAGCGTATTCACAGCCTAGTTAGCGAGGATACTCCTCGGTAACCCTAAACTATATGTCAATGCAAACTATGATTAGTGCAATACATTTAACAATCATGGAAGAAGAACTATTATACTAATGCATGGGAAGACTAATCAGGAGGATCAAGGCCGAAACTTGAAACAACCCAAATAGTATAAGGCTCCACTAGTCCTACACACGGGGGTGGATTGCAAAGGACTCAATAGTGCTGTCACCACCACGATCTATCACGCGACCCGGCATGTAGGGTGCAATCGCAGGTAAATACAGTATAAGCACCACGCTTACACTATCTTTACCACTCACCCATGTTAACAGATGATCTAGGTGGGGGCTATACGACTCCATACACGAATATAAAGGTAAATCAACTATGCTAAATATGTAATCATAATAAGCACCAAAGCACATAATCTCGAATATAATTATTGATAAGACCATATGTCTCTACAACAAATCCGAAGAACTTATGAAGAACTTACAAAAGCGAAGCTAGATCAGTATCTCGACCAGCTTCTAGACGATCAGGAGCCAAGTAGACGCCTTGCCTCCTCCTAGATCTAGACTAGTTAGCTACTCTCGCTATATGGTGTTTCTAGGGCATAGTATCTCTGACTTGATGACTTGATCTGGTGTATGAACAGATGAGAGCCAGATTCTCCTCTGCCAGGGGGTCAGGGGGTTGCTTATATAGTCCTGAGAGGATGCCATGAGCCGTACGATCAAACCGACCTAACATACGGTTTAGATTGATCCTCATAGGCGGTGGAAGAACATTCCAGAAGTAGGGCTGACGTGGCGCCCGGGGGAGGCCGACCGGTCTGTGGTGGGCCCCCCTCGGGGCCACTTCGGCCAGGTGGGTCTTTGCCTCTTTCAGATGCTTCTTTCTTGGGTGCCAAGTAACGTTGAGTTCCAGAGCCTTCTAGACTTCATTCTTTTTCCTATTTTTTCTAATTAGTCCCTGAAATCATATAATTCACCAAAACTCCAGAAAAACTGTTTGTGACACCCTATTCTAAGTTGGTATTAACAATTATGCCATTTTCTCATGTTTAGTTGACTTATAAATATATAAGATAAAATGTGTCAACAGTCACCGGCGGTAGTAGTTGTGCCTCGATGCCGAATCCCACGTGGAGACGAGTTCATCAGGTCGTCACCAGGTGAAGTTGCTCTGAGGTGAAGTGGATCTGCTTGCTCGAAGGGCTTGGAGGCTACTCGAAGACCATGGATGCGGAGGCGGGTGGTGGAGGAAGCGATGGCTGCATCAGTCTCAACCGGATAGAGGGGGCGACCTCGGACCATCTCAGGATACAGATCCGCCCAAAAGGGAGCCGTATCCAGATGAGACAGTGGGAGAGGAGCCTCGATTCGAACCGGATCTGGGCCGATAGTGATGAATCTCCAGCGGCGGCGAGCGGAAGGGGATGGGGGAGGAGCTGCTGGAGGAGACGATGCAGAGGGCTTTATTTTATTGCGACGAGGAGACAAACTTGAACGAGAGCGCCAGCGACAAGGAGGCCGAGCAAGATGCTGGCGACGACGAAGATGGCGACGACGCGCACTAGGTCGCGACGACCACATAGGGAAGAGGCCATGAAGGCAGCTAAAAAGGAACTAAAACCTAAAGTACTATTAGATCTACACAGTGGGGGCTCCCTGACCTTCTCACCGCCGGCAAGGTCGCCGGCGGGGAGGAAGGGAGGGGCCCTAAGGAGGGAGAGGCGGGGAAGCCGAGGGAAGGAGAGGGGAGGCGTCTTGAGACTCGACCACGTGCCATCTTACTTGACAAGGGAATGAACTGTCGCGTGCCCGGCCGCTGCTGCAATTTTTTTGCAATTAGCCACTCGCGTTTTTAAGAAATTAACGCGAGATTGGGTTTAGTTGGAAGCACATTTCCTAATGACACCCTCACATTTTTTTAGATCTCAACCCACGCTACTGGATAGAAATGGCGAGTAGCAACTCCAAGAGACTAGCTATCTTGGCTTGACTAGCTAAAAAATAGAAAAATCAACAAAAACAACATTTCAACAGACTAGCCAAACACCCCGCTAGTTATCGTCACTAGCTAAACTTGGGCCTTCGCTAGCCAAAGATGGCTAGCGCCCTCCGCTAGCTATCCCCCGCGGAAAGAGTAGAGTTTGATATGACAGGCGGGACCCACTGACGGTGGAGCATACAGAGAGTTCAGTTTAGAGAGGCTGTTGGATTTTAACAACTTTTTGATAGCTATTTCATTTTACATACTAGGTAAATCAGGATTTTAGCCAATGATTTTAAGAGAGGCTCTTGGAGTTGCCCAGAGTGAATATTGGCTAAATGCCTAGCTAAATAGGAATATAGAGAGCAAGATTTTGCTAGTATGTTGGAGTTGTTCTTACCTCACGTTTATACACATTGTATATATGTAAATAATTACTTACACCCATCTCATTTCTCATACTTCATTCATAATAGTAATTTTTTAAAATCATGTAAAACATTGCATGCTCCATTGTGAGTGCGGGCCAACAATCACTAGCACTATTTCATTCGGCGGGAGCGGTGGATGACACGAGGCCACGAGGGCGCGCGCGCGCGCGGTCACGGCGACCCGGTTTCGGAAAGCCACAAGCGGTCTCGACGACGTGGGTCCGGACGCCGGGTGGACGACGGCTCACGCTCGGGAGCGTAGCGCCGCCGCTCTTCGCGAACCGGAATATGCGGCGGGGGCTTTGGATCACTGCGATGCGATGACTGATCTGAGGAAGACTGGAAGCTGCGCGCGGAAAGCGACCCGCATTTTGGTCATCCGGTGATTAGGCCGGTTGCCATAGAGGTGACGTCCGCCTGAATAAAAAGCAAAAGAAAATATTAGAAGTCCGTGCTTGGTTGGCTAGGTCATTAGTCGGTTTTGCAATTGCAGCCCTGTCCATGGCGCTAATGCTGTTCTATGTGTGTGCATTTGTCTTTGCCGTCATGTAGCGGAATCAAGCAAGTCATGTGTATTCTAGGAACAAGGGATGGGGCACAAATTGAAGATTCTCTACCTGAGTTGTTTTATGTACTATATGGATTTGACTTTCTACTTGAGTTGGCAAAAAGATTTCTCTCATTTATTTCTTCATATTAACATATTGCTTGCTCATTTAAAAAAGCTATCATCTTCCATTCTTCAAATTCCAACAATTCTTAATAAGCTCCGCATGTCATAGGGCATATTTGGCATCCTCTATATATGTTTTGTTTCACGCATATTATCCTCTTTCTTCTTCTTCGCCGCTCGTTCCTCTCCGCCAACTCAATGGGTGCCAGCGCGACACCCCCGACGTGCACGAGGAGGGCAAGGCAAAGCTGCTATAGGGTCACGGCCACCCCGTCCTGCCCCTAGCGTCGTCCGCCCTGCTCCCAGAGCCGCACATGCACCCCAACCTACCGGTCTACCCCCACCATCACATGAGGAGCACGTGAGAAGCTGATCCTGCATGATGTGGAGGCCTTGGCGTGCGAGCAACACAGTAGTCATGCGTTGTAGTGGTCATCGTAAATCATTCGTCCCACAGTCTATCCACCGCCATCGCCGTCCGGAGGCCTTGACATACGGGTGTGGAGGAGGCGATGGTCGGTGGGCACAAAAGAGGGAGGGAGTAGGAGAGGGGAAAGAAGAGATGAGAGCATGACCGGATAATTTGTCAAGTTTGGCCAGTTGGATAGGATGCCAATTGAGATATTGGAACATGATTTTTGATATTGAGTTGCTAAAATTTAGCTCGGATGGCAAGAGTGTTAGTCTGTTAGAGATGCTGAGAGGGCCAAAATATGAATCCAGGCTATTATCCAACTACCCAAGGACCAATTCGCAAAGAAAAGGACCAATCCGCAAAATACACCTCAGGTCCTCAGCCATGACTCATCCGCTGATCAGCGCTAAACCTAGGGGAAAGCAGATTTGTCGCAACCTAACACGCCACCTGTTCCCCGTCACCGTCGCCGTCATCGTCCGTCCTAGGTTTTGTTGAGCCGCCCCGCTTCCTTCCCATTTTGGCGTCTCGAAGGCAGTAGGTTAATCACCCCTCTCGATCCACAAATCCGTCCCTCCCTCTCCATCCCGTTCCCCTGAAATCAAGGAGCTCGGGAGTCGGGAGGACACCGCGAAGCGCGTCGGCTCCGATCCGTGCGGGCGGGCGGGCATGAGGATTCGGGAGCTCCGTGATGGGCTCGAGGTGGAGGACGACGAGCGGGCGGAGGAGGCGAGCGGCGGCGGCGGCGGCGGCGGCGGCGAGGTGGTCGCGGTTGTGCGGTTGAAGGCCAAGCGCGCGCTCGTCGGCGCCGGCGCGAGGTTCCTGTTCTACCCGACGCTGCTCTACAACGTCGTCCGCAACCGGTTCGAGCCCGAGTTCCGCTGGTGGGATAGCGTCGACCAGGTGCTCAACTGCTCATCTTCTGCCCGTCCCCATCTCCATCTCCATCTCCATCTTCTGGAAATTGCGTTAGTGTTCTCGTGCTCTGGAAAGTTGCGTTTGTGTTTTGGACGCGATTAGGAGCTTGATTAAAATTGAGGACGGCGATTGCTGTGTTGTTTTCATCCACGGCAGGCTTCCAGACCTTGATTCATAAAACATATGGGGAATCTGATCAGTATTGTAAACACTTATTCTAATAAGTATCGATACTAGAATCATACAAGCATATATCTGAATTGTGCCACTATTCTCTGAGTCTCACGCTGGGCACGCTTGCTCTGGTTCAGTGTTTGATCTGTGCAGTATGCCTTTGTGTTATTGGTATTTCTTGGGACTATGTATGCTTTGCTGTTTTCATAGAATGCATGGGGATTACGATCTTAATTCAGATAAGCTGAATTTGAGTATTCACAAATAGTAAATCAAGTTTCCCCCATCACGAGAAATTCGACGAGCACTTCTTGTTATGCGTACTATGACATTTCTCTGTTTTGCATTGCAATCACAATGTCATGCTACGATGTTTAAATACAATGATGTATCATACATGTCCAGCCATTGGAGCTGATCAGTTCAATTGGTGATGGAGTAACAGTAGCCACTCATTTTTTTTTTAATTTGCAATAGATACCGTAACCTGGTGTTCTTACCACCTCTATCTTCAGTATGTTTTGCTAGGTGCTGTTCCATTCCCTAGCGATGTTCCTCGCCTGAAGCAACTTGGTGTTAGAGGAGTTGTCACACTGAATGAACCCTATGAAACTTTAGTTCAAACATCCCTATATCAGGTAAATGTTCCTTTACCTCATTTTCTAGCTGAAGGAATAACTAAATTCTATCTGAACTTCGTATTGTTGTCACTTGACTGAGAACTATAGGCTATATTCTAACATAAGTATCTATATCTTGAGCTTTAATTCCACACTTATGTTGGAAATATCAAATATGTAGCTTAAGCTTAACTTAGGGTGGAAATAGCAGATATTCCATTATCGTCTATATATGTCATGTCATTGCCTTGTTATGCATTGTGCAATCAGAAAAATCACTTGGACAAATTGGCACTGGTAGACACGAAGTAGGGAGATAGCAAGATATTGTTTTTTACATGACCATATATTTAAGTTCTATAATAATTTCTTCCGATCTAGATAATTATATAATTCTGTTTTTCAGTCTCATGGTATCAATCATCTTGAAATTCCCACAAGGGACTACCTGTTCGCCCCCTCACTTGAGCATATTTGTCAAGCAGTGGATTTTATCCATCGTAAGTATTATCTTTTTTAACCATGATGCCAAACATGTTTCAATTTCTTTTCGCCTTTGGTGTTTTATAAGTACTTTTATGTGAGGCATCGACTGGTAACTTGTCTTGCTAGATGTGTCAACTCAGCTTTAGGATGCTAATTTTGTGGTGCTTGATTCATATCAGGAAGTAGGTGGTAGTTGTTTGCTAGGATTTAGGGGATGCATGCTTTGATATTATTTTCATATGTAATTTTACATTACGTCAACTTCAAAGTAAAGGGCAACATCTGTTAGGTTATGAATTATGATTATACTATCTCCAGTCTTACATGTTTGATGTTGGTTAAGATTATAGGTTAAGATTTTGAACTAACCAACATCAAACATTCAAGAATGGAGTATGGAGTATCTGCTATCACTTGCCATGGTGTATGTCAGCTATGATATGTTGTGAACTAATCCGTATGGTGCAGTTGGAAAACTGTAGTTCTTTAATAAGTTAAGGAGCAGGAAAGATAGCTTATTAAATTGTGCTGACCATCGTTATCATTGGCAGTGGTTCTAAATATTTCTACTAATACACTCCTGTTTGACTTTCCTTGCTGATGGAGTACTGATGTCTGGTGGTAATCCTCAGAAGCAAATCAATTTGACTAGATCAAATAACAAGAAATAAAAAAAAAATACTGATTCACTCAGATTATGTGTCATTGAGCACGCTAGGGTCCAATATTAATCAATAGTATGGTTGTTTAGGGTTGTAATGCTTTTGGTTGTCCTTAAGAGGTGTTTTCTCGCTGGAATCAGGCTGAGAATGTTTCTGTTGCTGTGGTGGGCGGTCTTCGTGTCCTAAAACTTCTAGTTCTGCTCCTTTACTTCTATTTCTGTCAGATATGATGTATCTGGATATCTGTATTTCTGTTACAATGTAATGGAAATGGGGCATGCCTCGGTTCAAAAAAAGTACTAATGGACTTAGAAACATTGTACCACAATGCTAATGTGTGGCTTTAGCAAAACGTAGTAGTGAATCTTCTATGAAGTTTGTTCGGAAGTCTGGCAGACAGGGCTAATGACTTTTACTATTTTTTTTCCAGGGAATGAAATGCAGGGTGGTAGCACCTATGTCCATTGTAAGGCTGGAAGGGGACGAAGCACCACTGTAGTTTTGTGCTTTTTGGTAGGACAAACTGATCTGCTTAGGTTTTAGATGTCTTGTTTCTGGGCATTAATAAAAAGCTTACTATATGTGTTACATGCAGATAAAGTACAGGAATATGACACCTGAAGCAGCTTTGAATCATGCACGATCTGTGAGGCCTAGAGTGCTTTTAGCGCCAGCTCAATGGGAGGTATGCAATCTGACCTCAGCTTTTTTCTACTGCATCTATAGGTTACCCACTCTCCAGATTTTGCCACCCATGGTTGCTGAAATATCCTACTTCTTTGATGCAGGCTGTTAAAACGTTTAGTACACTCAATGCGAGATGCCTAGCTATTCAGAGCATGAACCCAACCTGCTCAGCACTATCTTATGAAGCATCTAGTGAACAGTCTAGCACGCTGAGCAGCAGGTGCCTCTCCATTCGGAGCTCAGATGAAGACTTCTCAGTAGCATCTGATGAAGAATCCAGTGAAGCATCTGTCGCAGACCTGGAAGTTTATAGCTACGCCATCACCGAGTTCGACAGCGAGCATTTTGTTTTACCTCGATGTCGAAGTTTGCTGTCCATGCCGACAAGCCCCACCGGGTGCAGTGATTTGGTCTTCGTAACTGAAGCAGATCTTGAGGGCTACGAGACCTTCACTGATGCTGGCAAGGGTGATGTTGAAGTGGACGTAGTGGTCCGACACAAGCCCATCATGAGGAAGCTGTCCTGCTTCCTCGGGTCCTTGAAGCTTACAAGCAACTGCGAACCACCACCGAGCCGTTTAACTGAGGTCCGAGCCTGCTAGGTAAACGTACAATGGATTCTGCGATCTTTTTTGCACGTTGTACATCGGCAGAGTGTAATTAGCGGCATGAGTTTGCAAAGCCTGCGGCGGGAGAGAACTGTATGTTGTGGGGAGAACTGTTTGTTCTGTAGAGAGCGGCCATCAGTAGAGAACTGTTTTTTTGTTGTGGAGAACCGAGATATTTGATTGCTTGCCTTGTTGTAGGTTGTAGCTAGTGTTTTCCAGGAATAAAAAGGTGTGCATGTTTTGATGGAATGTCTGGAGCATGTTCGCCACTAAGCTACAATTTGATTTAGTTTGTTTGATGTGTTCCCAATTTGTCGATGGATCCTAGTACTTTTGGCTGTGACAAAATACTGTGTAAAAAGGAAAAGCCGAACGGACAAAAGAGCCGAAAAGCTCGGTATATCATCAAAAGTAGGCATCCAAAAGATGCTTGGATTGAAAGATCCACACATGAACAAAAGAGGTAAATGGTGGATGCCTTTCAGCCTGATACTGTTTTGCTCCATATTTACAGTACATAGAAGAGTGTTTTCCCCCTTGCCGAACAGCAAGTGCGAAACGGTCTAATTCCTCTAGTGATAGCGGAGCAAGAAACAGTAACACCTCGTAAAATTCTGACGGACTAAATGCGCCCGTGAAGAGAATCCCCGCAGATGAAACGGGAAGCGAAGGGTGAAAAAAAAGGGGAAACAAAAAAAAAACATCAGAGACCCTCTCCTCAAGAACAAAAACATTCCTGCGAGCTGCGGCGCGGCGCTCTGCGCCGCCTACTGATGGTACCCGTTCTGAATCGGCGGCGTCCTGAACCCGCTGGCGGCCGCGAGGTCGGCGCAGGAGCCCGAGGAGGCCTTCTTGGCCATCCCTCCCATCGCGACGTAGCTCTTGCACGACTTGATCTTCTTCTGCTGGTAGGGGTTGTCCTTCTTGCGCAGGTCCTCCAGGCAGCGCACCTCCGACATGCACGCGAACGACTGGGACTTGCCCTCGTAGTACCGCGACAGGCCCTTCCTGCAGCAAAAAAAGCAACACAGTTCATCCGGCGGTCAGGTCAGCACGACAGCTTTACCCCTTCCGAGGAGGAAGGAATCGAGCCATAAAGACTCATAAGGCTCTTGAGCGCTGCTTGCTAGCGCATACTCTACGGAGTAGTGGAGTACTGTGCTTACTTGGCTGGGAGCTGCGACATCATGGACGCCATGTCGTAGATGCTGTCCGAGTTCATCCTCCTCAGCGGCTGCGGCACGAACATGCGCTGGCTGTCCTGGCCGCCGGCGCCCGGGAAGTCGTCCCCCTCGTCGGCGTCGGACTCCTCGCCACCGGAGACGTACGACGCCGCCTCGAACAGCTCCTCGTCCCCCTCCCCCCGCCCCTCCGCCGCGCCCCCAAGCCTGAAGCTCATCCCGCTCGCCCTCAGCAAGTCAGCAGCAAACCTGACCCCCGCGCCGCTCTCGCTTCACTGCTTATTGCTAGCCGCCCTTTGCCCACCCCGAACCCAGAAGCAAACTGCTCGGGCGCACGAAACGCTAGCTGTTGCTCCGCTTCGGCCGTCTGCGTTTCGTTCCCCCTTCACGCTCTCCGGCTGGGTTTGGCCACTGGCATCCGCGGCGCCAGTGCGGTGGCGCTGGCGCGTATATATACAGGCCCTCCCCCCGCCCCGGCACGGCCGCACCGACCCGACCCGAGCCGCACCGGCACGCGCCCTGCCTGCCTGCTTGCCCCGCTGGCTTTCAAGTTTCAACAATTCAGACGCGGGTACGGGGGGTCCTTTGACAAACGTGCGCGGTTTGCAGCCGTTCTTCTCTGCCCGTCGTCCCCTCGCATCGTGGATTCAGATCCTCTGCAGTCGGCTGCAGAGGCTGCCGCGTGGGCCCGACCGACGCCAAGGCCCGCGTGCAGTGAGAGCTGCACTCTGCAGTCGACTGCAGAGGAGCTTCTCCCCGCATCGCCGCCGGTGTGGGTGCACGGCACGAATCGGGTCGGTAACCGACGGGAAAAATACCGTCACGGTAAACCGCAAAAACCGTGCGGTATACCGCGATCACCAGTTTTGCTGTGTCGGTTTTAGCGGTTTACCAAGCGGTTTTTATTACCGATCCACAGCGGTAAAAACGGTAACCGCGGTATAAATTGCGGTTACCGTCGGTAAAAAAACCCTGCCGGTGCCACGGGATCCCACGGTCGTCCATGGGTGTTTGCGCTAATTAAAGCCTGGCTGTCCACTCGGCGCTGCCACACATGGCTTTCGGCCCCGGAATCTGTTCCGCGCCCGGGTCTGATCTTATCCTCATCTCATCTCAGTTCGCGGGGTCGGCATGGGACCCGGTTTGGTTCGAAGTTCCAATTCCAACACCCCGTGCCGCCTGGGGGCAGAAGAGAGGTGGCATCCGGGCTCTGGCGCGTGGGTCCGGCGCGGTGACGGCGTGGTGGCCACGTCCCCGCCCGTCCGAGCTCGCGCAGTCTCGCAGGGAATGTTATTACTTTGCGGGCACCACGTGGCACTTGATCCTTTGCGACAGGCTATCAATTCGGTGGATCTGGTAAGATACGTTTTCCGTTGCGAGGAAAGGTGTGCGCCTACGGCCGCGTACGGTATGGCAGGTAGGTTTTACACGTCGCCGTAAAAGCAGACCAGATGGAAACGGAATGGCCACGCAGAGAGATAGAGTCTGCGAGATACTACTATTCACCTGCCTTTTTTTTCTTTTTAGAATCTACTATTCACCTGCCTGACGCGCTTGACGTCGACCTGAATAGTATGTTTGTTTCGGTTGAGGGGTCAAGCAGGTGCGAGTTCATGAGACCTCTCCGGTGGTGGGGTTTTAGCTAGGCACGACGTCATTTTCCATGATCTATCGTTGAAGACCTTTTAAGATCAGAGGGGAGTGTAGAAGGAACGAGCCGAGCGCGTGCGCGCGCGCGTCAACAACACAATTCAGCTCGACAAATCATAGCAGCTTTACATAAAACGTGCAAGCTTCCGCCCGACCGAAGCTGTCGGCAGATATTTGTACATCAGATTTGTTCTGCGGGAAAATAATGGGTACATACTAATTTGTATTGTAGATGTAGATTTGTTCTGAGATAAAAGTATTATATTATGCAAGAAGAAGAAGGGAGAGGAGCGAACAAGTTTTTTCCCGAGAAAAAGAGAACAAAAACATGTTTGTCCTAACCACATCATGTGACAAAACGTCCAATTTTTGCCGACGTTTCGCGTGCTGAGTTAGGACGCCGATGCTGCGTGCATTTTTCATTCGCTGTCGTCCTGTGCGAACACAGCATCATCAGTCCTCTTCCCAGAACAGTATTCTCGTTGAAAAATTAACCAGAGAACAGTATTCTCGCGTGCTGTGCAGCACCCCGTTTGAATTTCGAAAACTGACAGAGACATCCTCATATACGTACCCCTACCCTACTGCTCTCCTCCGAAGAAAATTAAGGAGAAAAAAAACCTCATGCACGGCGAGCGAGGCGTGCATGTTCGACTTCTGGAAAACCCGACACGCGTCGCCGGCCGCAGCTACGCGCCAAGTGCGTGTCCCGTGCGAAGCCCGGCGAGCCTGCCACGCCGCGCCCCTCGGCCGGACACGTAGGCCAGGGAGCCGGAGACGACGCCCCAAAAGGGGTAAACGAATAATCAAAGCCCGCCCGGGCGGCCGCGCGCGCCTCGCTCCAGCGCCATTTCCGGCGACACGGCCACGAGGCTTTCCCATGCTCGCGTGCACGGTGGTCGCTGGTCGTTGCCGAGCACGATGTCACTCTGCCCAAACGCGCTTGTCGACTAGGAGCACTAACGGTGATGATGATCATCGCTGCTCGGCCTTTTTCTGGCCTTTTTGGACTCGACCCGGTTTGACGAGCGAGCGAGTGTCCTAATTAATCCTCGGCATTAATCCGCCGCGCTTTTTTTGTGTGTCTGATCGAGGTTATGGCAGGCACCAGGATGCTTGATCCTCCTGGCCATTGTCGACGTTGTCGCGGCGGTTCCCAGCCAAGCGTTGTGGATGAGCACGAAATTAACAGTGTACGGGGAGTACTTGGTACTGCCTGGAGCGTCGTTTCAGCACCTTTTTGCCGGCGTGACGTGACCGACCGGGTCAGCATGGAGCAGCCAGCTCCCGGGCACAATTCAAACCCCGCCGGTGATTTGGACCTGTGCCCCTCCCGGCCGGCCGACTGGGTCCCGTTGTATTGACCGGTTCAGTCGTGAGCATAGTAGTTGTCGATAGGTGCAGGATCGGAGACGCGTCGTGCACTGCAACTGAGGCAAAAAGGGCTGTGAGCGATAGATCGATCGACTTTCCTGGCAAAGTGGCAACTGCTGGTACTACGTAGCCGAGGTAGTGAGCGATCGAGCCATGGTTAAAGACCGGCGGTTCCACCTGCTGACTGGCGCGCGTGTGCCGCGCCTTTTAACTCAAAACATTGCGACACCAAACAGCAGAGAGTTTCAGGTTCTTCCGTGAAACCGCCGCTGGGAAACGACCAAACCAATCGCGCGCCGCGGGCGGAGAGTGGAGACCGCACCCGCGCTCGCCGCGTTTTGGCGACCGGGCTCGCAGCCGAGAAGCCAGCGGCCGGCGAGCGACGAGGTGCACGGGAGAACAGCCGGAGATGACGGCAGAATACGTCCTGCCACCATGTGGCATGTCGCGCGTGTGGGTGTGGATCGGTCGGCGCTCGTGGCGATCTCTTTCGTTCTACGTGCGCGCGGATCCGGATGTCGCGCCTTAATCCTTATCCCGTTATGATCCAGCTAGCTATCCCGAAACGGGATGGCGCGACGTGACGCACTCCACGCAGCCTCTCAAACTCGTCGTCTACGGATTTAGTAGCACGTTATTAGCACGGATACACGATACGACGGCCGCCGGATCGATCGATCGATCGTGAGCAGCACGTGGGTTTGGACCATCTTATCTGATCTGATCCAATCAATCAGCGAGAGACTGGTCCGGCCGGGCTGACGCGCCACGTTCCGGTGCGCCGAGCGAACGCCGAAAATTGCCCGCACCAGCAGCACGCAGATGCTACTTGCCCGCTCGCTTGCTGCTGTAGCCATCAAAATGGTTCCAAAGCCCATCCTCCCTTTTCCCCCCTTTGTGCGGCGGCGGCGCACGTATACATCGCGGGATTCAGAGATAAACGCACATCTTTTTGGCCTCTCGGGGAATTGGGGAATAACGCACATCTTCTCGTTTTGAGATAAATCTTGCTCGTTCTTTACAAAAATTCATTCATCAAACTTTTTTCTAAAATAAAGTTTGATCAGGCTGGGTTAATCTAAAAAAAAATTGATCAGCTGGGCTTATTTTTTTGGACCTCCACTGGGCTATCCTTGGGCCTTCGATAGAGTAAAAAGGGAGACTGCTAAAGAAAAGCAGGCCCACATGGCCACATTGGATCAATCCACGCACTCCGTCCGACACTTTCGGCGACATCCATGGCCGGGCGGGCGCTTGGATCTACGCCAGAGTAGAGCCCTCGAAAGACGGCGAAGTCGCAGGGCACGAGGAGACGAACGTGTGGCCGGAGCGAGGCAGGGGGATCCGGTCTCCCATTCCCTGATCTATTTAGGCCACCAACGACATGCATCCTCGCCTCTACAACTCGTCAGCGTCGGCCGGGGATCGGAGCGCACGCACGCACTAGATCAGCAGATCGATCTCCCTCTCTGACCCCGTCCTAGCGAGCAGAAAGAAGAGAGGAGGAGGGCGAAGATGTCGTGGCAGACGTACGTGGATGAGCACCTGATGTGCGAGATCGAGGGCCACCACCTCACTGCCGCGGCCATCGTCGGCCACGACGGCGCCGTCTGGGCGCAGAGCGCTGCGTTCCCGCAGGTCATCAGCACGATCGATCGCATGGCCCTCCTCTTATTCCTACATATCTTCTTGCATTGCTTTGATCTCGCTAACATAAACTTTTGTGCGTGGCGCCCAGTTCAAGCCCGAGGAGATGGCCGACATCATGAAGGATTTCGATGAGCCGGGGCACCTCGCCCCGACTGGCATGTTCCTGGGAACCACCAAGTACATGGTCATCCAAGGCGAACCTGGCGCTGTCATCCGTGGCAAGAAGGTACAAATCGATCCAAGTACAGGGGAAACTTAACACGCAATTATTCGAATTCCTCCCCCTCTAGAATTCAGGGGTGTCCTTCATGATCCTCTCTCTTTTTTTCATAACCCTAATTCATATTGCATATTTATTCATTCATATTTTTGGCCGAGAAAATGCCAAACGTAATACATTCATAATATTGTAGAACTAGGCCGGCAGTCTTTATAATGACTCACTTAATCCAAACTTTGTCCATCAGTTGTGGTTCTTCCTAAATTGCTTTCTTTCGCTGACGAATACGAGCATTACACTGACTATGGCATGGATTTTATTCTTGGAGCCGAGTTCTTGTTAGAGAAACGTTAGTAGTTATAGAGTAATGTTTTCTTCTGTCCCATATCCTCAACGGAGGAACTGGAGAGAGAAATAAGGAGGGGGAGAGGGCAAAGCAAATATTCACCAATTCAATAATATGATAATTTACCCTAACTTTTAAGCATACAATAGTTAACCATGAATATATTAGTTAATTATGCAGTGACAAAACACAAGCAAATAGTTTGTAAAAAGTGGTCAATATATTTTGGGAAAAAATTATTTTCATCCTCAAGTATCGTAAAAGTGTGACAATAAATTATTCACCCCTCATGAACCTCTTAACTAATTACATTGTTGTGTTTATCATTCTCACCATAGTTTAACAATGGTTTAATGTCATATAATGACACTTAAATTAATATCTAGTTAGCGATGTAATACGTTGAGTCGTAGATATGGAGGGGGGCCATATGCCCCCAACAGAGTTCTGCCAATGCATACCTGAATTCGAGGCTACCCAACAATTCAACATACCTTAGACGTTTTGTAAATAAGAAGTGTATGCAATCATTCTTCATTCTTCCACAAAGTTGCGCACATCAGTATTCTTCCTCTTACGATGATGTTTCGTTATTTTTCCTCTAAAGATTATGCTTTCAAAATTTTGATAAGATGAGGGCGGAACCTTTGTTTCCTTGGTTTCTAAATTTTGATAAGATGAGGCCGTAACCTTTGTTTGCTTAATCTAAAAAACCTCGTGGTTGCTTTTTTTTTTACGATGAACCTCTCCAATATGAGGCTTTGTTTCTTAGTTTAAAAAACCTTCTTGATCAGTCTTGTGGTTGCCTTTTTTTATGATGAGCTTACCTTCGTGGTTCTCTTCAAAACAATTATTGATTGCTTACGAATTCATGAACTCAGTGACGGATCCAACAGGGGCTTGGGGGCTCTAGCCCCCTTATTACAGAAAAAAGAAGAGGAAAAATAGGTGGAGATAAGAAACAATAAGAACTCAACCCCCCCTAAATTTGATCTTGCCTCCGTCACTACATTCATTTGTCTTCGATATATTACCATGTTTCGCATGCAGTTTACTATTTTAACATAAATTTAATGGTTCCTCCTTACAATTTTCTTGTTTTGTTTCACAGGGATCGGGCGGTGTCACGGTGAAGAAGACAGGGCAGGCACTCATCATTGGCATCTACGACGAGCCAATGACTCCCGGGCAGTGCAACCTGGTGGTGGAGAGGCTCGGCGACTACTTGATTGAACAAGCTATGTAGCGGCCTAGCTTGGTGATGATTTGACACCTTGAATAACATCGCATGCTGCCTGGCTCTTGTTATACCCTGCCAATTGCTGCTCTGAACAATTTCAATTCAAGCATTCGCAATTTTGTGTTACTTCGATCATTTGGCTTAACGAAACTTTTTGTGGGAAATTTATTTCGAGCAAAATGTAGTTGTACCCTATTTTCATCGTTATTATTTTGCGGTTTGCTCCGACTTTAAATGCATGAAGATGCATATGTCCTCAAATAGGAAGGAAATCTGAGATACTCTGTGTAGGAAAGCAAAGATCATGGAAGCACTTTCCCAAACTATATAGCAACAAATAAATACTTCTCACTAGTTTGAAATCGATATGCTTCACTCAGAATTTTGCACGGAGGGGTCGGTTTCCACCTGATATGTTCCCTACATAAAATTGTCTAAACGCACTTATATCCAAATCCAACAAACTATCTCTAACAAAAAAACGGAAAGGAAAGATCTATCTGCCATCGCATAACATAGATTTCCCGGCGGCTACAGCGGCTTGGCCCGTGCGCCTGCCAGTCCTCCGCGCGGCGACCTGGCCGGTCTTGGCACCGGGCGGAGCGTCGCGGCGGACGGTGGAGGCGTGGCCAATGTGCTGGTGGTTGCCTCCTCCGTGGGGATGGTCGACGGGGTTCATGGCCACGCCGCGCACCCTGGGCCAGCAGTTCCTCTTCACGCGGAACTTGTGGTAGGCGTTGCCGGCCTTGAGCAGCGGCTTCTCGGTCCTGCCGCCGCCGGCGACCTGCCCCACCATCGCGCGGCAGTTGCTCTGCACCAGCTTCTTGGCGCCAGACGGGAGCTTCACCCTGCATCAACGATCAGTCGATCAGTTCATACATCAATCAATGTAAAGCACGTAGGACAAGAAGCAGTGAATGCAACATATATGTTCATGGCAATCACCTGGTGGTGCCGTTGTCTGTGTTGTGGCTGATGACGATGGCGTAGTCGCCGGAGCAGCGCGCGAGGGCGCCGCGGTCGCCGACGTTGCTCTCGACGTTGCAGATGACGGTCCCCTCTGGGAGCGTGCCGACGGGGAGGACGTTGCCGATGGAGAGGCTGGCGCGGCGGCCGCAGTAGATTAGCTGGCCGGTGTACATGCCCTCGGCGGCGACGAAGAGCTCCTTCTGCTGCCCGTAGCGGTAGGGGTGTCGGAAGGTGACGCGGGCGAGCGGGGCGCCGCGGCCGGGGTCGTGCACGATGTCGGTGACGAGGCCCTTGAGGTACCCGCGGCGCTCGCCGACGTCGAGCGAGCGGAAGCGGGCGGGGCCCTTGCGGTGGTGGGTGTGCGACTTGAACACCGACCCCGCCGCGCCCTTGCGCTGCGCGCGGATGACACGGCCCATGGCGGCGGCGGCGGAGGTTATTCGGGAAACACACGGCCGGGGGGGTTTGGTGCACGGGTTTATACGGATTTATATGGGAGTTTCGTAGGAAGTACGGAAGGGTTTACCTGCCCTGTCCGATGGAACGTGAGGATACGCCGTCAAAGCTCGAACTATGCGTCCCAGATGTAGAAACGGGGAAGAAGAAGCGTGAGCACCACGGTCTTGTCGTGATAGAAATAGCGACAATATAGGAAGATCAGTTTGTTTCTTTTTTTTTAACGGGCTTGTGAGCCAAGCTAAGCCAAACGGGCCAGGTCCATGAGATGCAAAGAATTTGATCGTCAAATTTATCTCATATATGCTGGCTGGTGACGAGGCCTGGATTAGGTTTAAGCGGCGAGATAATCACTCTTGAGGTGGAGTCTTCTGACACCATCGACAGCGTCAAGGTTAAGATCCAGGACGTGGAAGGTTACAGATCTTCGTCAAGACCTTCACTGGCAAGACACCTCACCTCCGACTGGTAGGTGGCTTCCACGACAAGTCTCCGCCTCGCCCGACCAGTCTCCGCCTCGCACGAGGAGTTCCCGCCCCGCACGAGAACTATCCGTCCCACACGAGGACTTTCCACCTCGCTCGACAAGTTTCCGCCTCTCTTCCGACAACTTGCTCGCACGAGGAGTCTCCGCCTTCGACTACTCATTCGCACGAGTAGTTTTCGTCTCCGACTAAGGCGGGGCCCACATATGGAAGTTGGAGCGCGGATCTGGGGCCCCACATGAACGTGGCGCTTCCTCGACGCTCGAGCTTCCCCGCAACGACACGCAAGGCTCCAGGTCTCCACGCCATGCAAGCACCCTAGCTGGCGGCACGAGCGGGCGGCCGGCTCTGACAGGCGCCGTAAGGCCGCACTATACGCCCGCGTAGTCTCCAACACGCCGTCTCGTCCAACCTCTGCAACACGCCAACCCCGTCAGAACAAGCACTCAATTACCTACTACGGGCGGCACCTATCTACATTTAGGCCGTAACGTGGCGGGCCTAATACGCACTCAAGAGGGTTGAGACATCCACGAAAGAGCTCGGAGGAGGCGCCAGGTACTCGGAATAAACAGTGCCATCTGGACACGCGGCGACCGCAAGCTCCATAACAGCTCAGCTCCCCTTCAATGCTTCCTGGCAGACATCGACGTGGGAAAAGACCTCCCAACCTCATAGCACTGTAGCGCATATTTGTATTCCCCTTTTGCCCGAGAGGAGTACAACCGTCATAGGGGCTGACGAACCGATCACTCAACACCACAGGGACTTGGGCTCGACACCCTCTCCCGACCAGTTTGCAACCCCTACTACAAACGTTCCTAGCATAAGAACATAGCCGCTCGACACTGGACGTAGGGTATTACTCCTCGGAGATCCGAACCAGTATAAACCCCTGTGTCTCTCGTGCTAACCATCCGGGTCCGACACACGATCCGATACAAATTTACTACCGGCGGTAGAGAACCCCGACAGCTGGGTTGAGAATTTTTTTGCTGAGCTAGACAATCTGGTAAGGCTACCATGCACATGGGCTAAGGTCGAGTTACCAAATCTCCTTCGCCTCGTCCAGTCGTCCCGTCAATCCACGTGCACGGGCACCACCGTCGGTGCGTGAAGAGGACCGTCGGGTTCCCGGCCGCCGCGCAGGAGGAGGGGCGCTGCTGCGGGAGAAGGGTGCCAGATCGATTCACACCGCGGTTTCGTTTCGTGCGCTGCTCGCTGCGTTGCCGTTGTTGTGTCCCGGCCGTGTCGAGTGACGCGCTGTACGCTTTTGCTCCGTCCGTTGCACGCTTTTGTTTCGTCACACAGCTCACAAGGAGAGAGAGTAGCAAGCAATGCAACTTGAGGCGCGAGGACGTGAAAGGTGGTTGCGCTCTTTCTGGCCGGCCTCGATCCCTTTTTGAGTTCGGTCACGCATGGGCACGGAAAGCGCATGCGTCTCCGGTCTCCCAGTTGCGGCTGCATCATGTAGGTAGCCCAGCCGGTACTACCTGCGCCAGGCAGCAGCATACCTGCAATACACTCCACGAAAGCCAGGCTGGAGTATGTGTTTTTTTTAACATACTATGTTGATTAACCAGTGCTATTACAATCAGTCAGCAAACAGCGCTGCAAGAAGCTAGGTGGGTGATCTACCCAAACAGCTGCTACATTTGTAACTGGTGCATTACTAGGACACAAATGAGCAGCTTGAGTATGTTTTAGCAAGCCGAGAATGATTCTTTGGAGCCCGGTAATTGAAAGCTGTCATGCTCGAATATGATCTTTGTTCGTTACAAGCATAACTGCCATTAGGACTACTTACTACTATTACTTGTTCAGAAACGACACAAGAGTCAGAAGGATGAACCATTTTTGCCCAAGAAAAACACATCTTCGTACTGTAAAAGAAGAAGAAAAGGTGATTGAGCAGCATAGCATGCTCGCATGGACCTTTGGCACTTTGCTGCATAATTGAAGGATCCGTGTACAGCCCAACACGAACATATTCTTCAACAGCATCAGCATGGGTCGCCAACCATTGGCACACACACAAATTGCACGACCCAACAGGAACGCCGACAGTGGTCCCCGTCTGCTGGCTGCTGAAGCAAAGCCAAAAACACGAACCATCCGCATTGCATCACACCAACAGGCACCAAGGCCAGCACCACCAGCAGGGGTCCTGGGTCCATCACATTCACCCGACACCAACTACACCCGCAGCATCCATCCCATCACATCGCACTCGCCCCGCCCGGATAAGCTAGTAGGCGGCGTCGCCTCCCTCCGGCGTGGCGCGGCGCGGCTCGCCTGGCCGTGGCCCGGCCCCCCCAATCATCCACCCCACGCGCGCACACGCAACGCGCGACGCCGAAAGAGGACGACGCCGTTGCGGCGTTGCCGTTGCCCACTTGCCTCTGAACCTGTGAATGGTATAGCACCAGCAGCAACCGTTTGTGTGATGAGTGCTTGCGGAGAACATGGTAGCCTATGCGAGAAAGTTGCAGGGCTGAAAGGAGAAGAGATACAGCCTACAGTAGCTAGGGGGGCCTCGAGAAAAGTAGGCCCAGGGAAAAAGAACGGCGCCAACTCTCGGGGGCAGGCACCGTGTACAAAAGAGAGGCCAGGCTGCCGCAGCTCGGCCGCAGATAATACTCCTAGCAGCCTGCCTGCCTGCTTGCTTCAGCTGGCTAGTTGTCGATCGAGTTCTTCAGGTAGCTCCGGTCAGGCGACTGCACCAGCTGGTCCATCTTGCCTCAGCAGGTGAGTTCTTGCCTCCTCGCTCATCTCTCTGCTGAATTCTCTTGCTGCACAGTTCGTTCATCAGTTCAAGAGTTTCGAGAGCTACCAAGTAGAGAATGAAACCACCCTTGTCTGAATCGATCTGGAGATCGAACTTGACGTGAGTGTCTGTCTGTCTGTCTGTCTTGATTGGGTGTCTGGAGATCGAACTTGACCTTGTGCTGATCGTTTTCCTCTGCTAGCTTGAGCACCCTACTGTACATGTGCGTCGTTTCTCCAAGAGCACGCTTCACCCTGTTCGTTTCGTTTGACCCCAGCTTGAGAGGGTTTTGCTGTCTCCTCGCTGGATAGGATAGGATGAGCTCATGAGCAGCCTCAAATGCCTTTGACGTGATTTTTATTTGGTGACCACACGAGTCATCTCTTTTCCAGCTTTTCTCTTCCAGTCTCGCGTTCACTTTGACCTTGGAATTGCATATACCGCACGTTTGTTCCGCACTTTCTCTGCCCCAAGTTGAGTGTGAAACCCAACCTTTCAATTAGTAGCTTGTATTCTTCCCAACTCTTTGTCAAGTATCATTATAGGCTCTAGAGCCCTGCCCCTGCTGCACTACCAGTCGACCACCATCTATCCATCATCAAATTGAAGGTTTCCTTTTTCCTGTGCCTCTCCTAGATCAAGTCCCATACTCCCATGGAGGAAAGCTCCAGAGGGGGAGCTCCTTCCACTCCTCAACTGCTGGACCTCATCCGAGGCGAGGGAGATCGGAAGGTGATCAGAAAGGCAGAAGAGCGAGGGAGATCAGCAAGAAACACAATCTATGAAGCTGAGGAGGAGACGAAGCTGGAGCTGAAGCTCGGCCTCCCCGGTGTCCACGACGAAGAGAGAGCAGCCGGCCCCAGAGAGATGGAGCGACAACAGGAGAGCTGCACAGCACTCTCCCTCGGTTGCTTCCCATCCCATTCCAGGCTTGCCACTAGCACTGCTACTACCACAGGGGCAAAGAGAGGGTTCTTGGCCACCGTTGTTGGTGCCAAGCCAGGAGGTAAGTGCAAAGGAAATTGAAACATGCAACCGTCTTTTAGTTCAGAAATAAAGCTGCCATCCCGTTTTGTTTCTGACATCTTTTTTCTGTGTGGTTTCTGAAGGTTGCAATCAGAGGCACCAGGACAGGGAAGGGTGTGGGAATGAACTAACATTGGGAGGTGAAAACATGGCAGGTGAGCGGAAGAAAGGGTGCTGCCCCCCGTCGTCGTCGCATGACTCGGCTGCTGGGCCTTTGCACAGCAGCAGCAGCCCCCACCATGGGAGGTGAGGACAGGCCTGTTTTACTGGTGGCTTTTCCGTCCTTTTGTGCCCTCAGCTATGGAGGCTATGGCGCTATGCTTGTTTATTTTTGTCATCGCGTATGCGTGATCTCTGGAAAGGATTACGTAGTTTAGTGTTCCTGTCTGTTTCAGCTTTCTGGACCAATTACGAAAGCAGGCCACTTCAGGAAATTGCAGTTCGCATAACTAGAGATGCAGCTACATGATTCAAATATTTAGTTTATTGACAACTACGTTTGCCTATCTCATGAAATATGTTTAGTTTTAAAAGAAACTGAGACTTACTGAAACTCACAGTGCATTGATTCAATGTAGAGGTGCTGTTCTTCCAGTGGTCGGTTGGCCTCCGGTCCGGTCCTTCAGGAGAAACCTCACAAATGGAAGTTCATCTAAGCAATCCCCTGAACGACAAAACGATGAATCTGGTGATAAGGTGAAGCTAACCTCCAAGAGGAGCCCGCTTGTCAAAATAAACATGGACGGCATCCCCATTGGAAGGAAAATAGACCTTGCAGCATACGACAACTATCAGAAGCTGTCATCTGCCGTCGAAGAGTTGTTTTCTGGTTTTCTTGAAGGTACAAATTACAGAACAGACTGCAGAAAATAATACTCTGTCAATTTTTTATAAAGACATGCTTGCGTGAATAGCACCAATCAGAAGCATCTTTCCTATTTCTAAAATGTTTTTGGTTCTGCAGCTCAAAAGGATTTGGACTGTACTGAAAGTGGAGAGCAAGGACCGGAAGTGAAAATATTTTCAGGGTTGTTAGATGGAACTGGTGAATACACTTTAGTTTATGAAGACAGTGAAGGGAGCAGGACACGAGTTGGGGATCTACCATGGAAGTAAGCCTCCCCTAGTCCCCTGTTCCTTTCTCTTTCTATGTATATCATAATTCACACGCTGACACATCTAGTAGCTTTCTGTAAGTTCCTTAAGCACAAGGAACACTGTATTGCCGATCCATTTTTTATCACCTTCAGTTACAATATGCCTTATTTACAAATGCAGTTATTTTATATATTTCGTCAAAATTTGAGAAGGCCAATTTAAAACCATGCTAGTCTCCTATCTTAATCAAATTGTTTACTAATTCCTGCAGAGTATTTGTTTCTACCGCTAAGAGGTTGAGGGTACTGAAAAGTTCAGAGCTTCCCCATGTTCTGGTAAGTAGGCCGCAGCTGTCTTTGGTTTCCCATAAATGGAAATTCAAAACTTTATCTCTGGTTAAATATGTATAAATTAAATTATTTTATGTGCGACATAAATCCCCGGTGTTGTTTTAGTTCCTCAATCCTAGGCTTCCCACTCATTTATATTTTACCCATTTTTACAGATTAAAACTGCTTCTGGGAGGACAGCAGATCACTGATATAAGGTCCATCATCCAGCCATTGGATCATGCAACCTGTGTCAATCGCCAGCTTCCTTTAGATGACTCTTTTTCTCTTGTAGAGATAAATCTAATAAGATAAATGTTAGAAAATTGCAGGGGCCTAAATGCACTGCACATTTTGTAATTTTCCTTCATTTTCATATATAGCTATTTGGCATGATCTATTATTAAGTTTGCTAAAGCTAAGAATGTGCTATTCGTGTCATGTGATAACTTTCAACTAACTACGCTGAGATAAAAAAAAAAGGCATCCATAATATTCGAAGTTCAATGCTAAGTGTTTGCTAACCAATAGAACAAGTAAACAACCATGGGGAAGCTGATAGATCATCAATAATGGAGGAGAATCATCATGGTTGATTTCCAAATGCTAGGGGGGTGTAGTCACCTACTCTTGAATCATACCAATTCCCAATACAAAATTCAACACAACGTTTTCAGGACAAAGTATTTATCACAAGCACCATGACCAATACTCTGACAGTCTGACCTGATTCCAACTTTTAACAGTAAAGATCTGCGAAAAGTATGAGATATACCTGTAATTTCACTATTGAAACACAGATTCATGGACAGCCAGCTGGTTTGTAATCAGAAGTTCCATCTGCAGATAATCAATAACCGTTATTTTTTAAAAAATATTAGAACTGTAAGTTTTTACATAAACCATGGGACAACAGACCAAAAAACAGCCATTTCTTTTTCTGGTGCAGATGGAAATATTCACTGCCATGCTTGGAGCCTTGGAATTGGGGACAAAGGAAAGGTCACTGTCACTGGACCACCCCTGAGTACCAAATGACAGAAAAGATGAAGAGACGGGGTGGATTACGAAAGAATCTTTAGCACCTTTTGTTGTGTCCTTCCCAAACATCTGTATCCCCGTGTTGTGTGCTAATATGTCACCAGTGTATATTTTAGTTGCTAGGCTAAAAGCTATATTGGCTTTGCAAGAACATTGCATTGGAGCAGGTGAAAGCAAGCTTTTAAAAAAAGAGCAGGTGAAAGCAGCATCAATACAAGAATTAAGCATGCCAATTGCCCAGTCCTTGGCTTATCCATGTAAATAATACTTGTGCAAACATTCTAAGTATTATGTCAGCCTGCCCTTGCCTGAACTACTGTATTCCAGTATTCTACTGTGCCTGAACTACTGCATTCCAGTATTTTACTCTTGAAAACAGCATGTCAGACAAATACATATGTACTGTGGTGGATTGAGATGCTATGTGAGCATTCTAGTGGAGACTGCAAAGGACGTACCCAGTGCTGTAGGCTCCCGCACTGTGCAGGGTCTGGGGGAGGTTATAGCGGGAGGTCTTTCCCACACATCGTGCAATGTGTAGAGGCCACCGCTCGAACCTGTGACCTCTCGTTTCACAGGCGGCAAGCACTACCACTTGCATCCTAGTGGAGACTGCAAATGTCACAATTTTTTTTTAAATGGTGCCATAGATGGTAAAGATGGGCAGTTAATTGAGATTCTCGTATCAGCATAAAGGATATGATCCAATGAACAATTCAGCTTCAACAGACAGTTCTTGGTTTCTCTATAAAAAGTTCAACAGTCCTACCTATTCATAGGAAGCAAACCAGCACGCGTAGTTATTCATCATCAATGTTCAATCATAAGATCCAGGTATGTATAGTTTATTCACCACCATTGTCCTGGTATTTATCTAATGCCTCAAAAGACATAACTGGTCCCTGCTTTTCTGCAGCTGGTTAGACTGTAGTGAGACTCCTAGGATGAAGATATCAAACCTAGATTAACAATCTGGACATAGAAGTTGTACATGAGCGTGCAGAAAAATAAAAACCATCTGCATATCCAGTAATCCAGTAAAATACATGGTCATGACCCAATTGATGCAAAACACTTCATAATGTCAGCTGGTAATATATCTATAATGCAATAATCATCATGTCATACTTATATTGTGTAATTCATCAGAAGCAATTGTGGGAAGTATGGCCTAAAATCATCCGGGAGACTGATTTAGGATCACAACCAGGAATCTTCAACAGGACGGTAGATAGATAACTATGAGTGGCAAAAACAGTGAGCATCTCTTTTCCAGAAAGAGAACAGATAGAATTTAGACTCACTGAAAATAACTGTTCGATAACAGCCATCAAGTTCGCACATTGTGAACGGAAAGCATAGATACTTCAGGTAAGTGCAACCAAAGAAAAGACTTTACAGCACGATAAGTCGATAAGAAAAGATGTGGTGCTGAGCAGCTTATTTGTCCTCTGAGAGGTACTAGATTCATGCAAAGTTGACAAATCTGATAAGTTAGGCATTGCACCAAAGAACAGCGTGGGTTGGTCCAGATTGTGCACACTATTTCACCAGGTGGCCCAGTTAAAATAAGGCATAGACCACACAATACACTGGATAAGGATTTCTTAATCCTTATCAATGTTTGTTTGATACCAGGCAGAAAGAATTGACGAGATCCACACTTTATATCTTCACCAACCAAAGTATATAATATTTTCATTTGGTACTTTAATATTTTCGGAAGAACCAATAAATGTTTGCTACTTGTACTGGCGGGTTATCCTCATTTCCTGAACTCTCTAGTCAAGAGGAACCTGTGTTTCGTTACTATAAATCTGTAACAGTGATCTGCTATTGGTCTATCAGATCCTACAGCTAAGGGGAATTGACAACTCAACTGACTTCCTTGCATAAACATTGTTGTTTCAAATTATCCACTAGTACAATATTGAACACATGAAAGCAACATGCAGCTGAAGGAAAACGCCTGCAAAATAAAAGGCCAGCATAAAGGTCAAGAGTCAAGAGTGCCACTAACCCGAACAAGACAATTGTTAATCGTCATGGGATACAATCCGCAGATGGGACGGCTCTTGCTTCTACTTATTAGTCTAATATATACTTTGCTAATCTTCCTAGCCTTAGCCTGCAAACAGAAGGCTTGACCGCTCGAGTATTGGTGTACAGTTCAGTCTGCAACTCAACTAAGCGGTAAAACGGTTCATTGTCACTTTTCCTGATACTACTTGAGATTATGCCTTAAGAAATTGATAACACATTGTTGTCAATGAAAATGTGATCATAGAAGAGCAAAATAGCAAATAAGAACATATTGGATTACCAGAAATGCAGAAGTTCCCAGGCCATTCACTATTTTCACGTCGTTTTCTGACCGCGCAAGGGAGGGAACACCAACTACACCACCTCCGGTGCCAAAAGGCAACCCAATGCTGTAGTTTCCACTAGCCCACGGTTTCGGCCCATCGGTGGCCGGCTGGCCTCCGGCCCTCCACCACCCCACGCCGGAACGGCCCCACTCGTAGGAGTGGCACTTGCCCCGCCATCCCATGCCACCTGCCCAAGCGCGAGCAGGACGACGACCAACTGGAGTAAAAGGCGAGGGGCAGCAGCGGTCGAGCCTCGAGGAGGAGTCGAGTCGTCAGGGAGAGGAGGGGGGGGGGGGACATCGGCGGGGCACACGAACCGTGTGTAAGAAGCGCCCGCGGCTGGTCTGGTGCTGCGGGAGACGCGAGGACCGGGATTCGGGAGACCTGGCGGCCGCCGGCGACCGATGGGTTCGCCGATGGTGTGAGTCTCTCTGCGCAACCGGCCGCCCGCGCCCGCCCGCCCCTCGATGCGGCTGTTTGACACTAATGGGCCGCAGTGGCCGAGCCCATACTATTTTTTCGTGAAGTAGTGAATCGGAACGTCGTACTGCAAGGCTAAGTGAGCCGAGTGGGCCACTGCCCACCCTAAGATTCAACCCAGACTAACTAATACCTTCTCCATTTCATGCCGTTTGCATTGCAAATTTGCAATTTGCTTATTTGTGAACACCAAACTGCAAGAAAGCAAGGTGACTCACCATTTCACGTAGCAATTTGCTATCAGGCAGATTCGTAGCCATGTTAATAAAGTAGAATTAAGAAAAAAAATTAGACCACCATAACTTGAAACCCTAGTCCCTAGATTCGCCCTTGACCACATCAGCTACAATATCTGGCAGTGGAGCCCACATCATGTGACTCTCTTCCTCTCTCTACCCAGGGACGACCCCGATGGCGGCAGAGCCCCGCGAGTCCCACAGGCGGCATCCCACTCCCCCCCCCCCCCACGAGTCCTGCCGTCCTCACCTTGCCACGTTGTGCCACGTTCGCTTCCATCAACCACATGAGTACCCCCGCTCTGCGCCTCCATCCCATTGTCGGACACGACCCCACACCGCACCACCGACCACAGCCCCACGAAGCGTCTCCATGCGCAGGTGGCGCAAGTGGGCGTCACAACCCAGTGACTCTGTTAGTTCCAGTGCGCCTCAAGCCCCGCGTCACGCTGCCGCTGGCAGCCTCACGACTCGCCTCCATACACAGGTGACACTGAAAAGATCATCTATGCTCCTGAGTGGATTTTGGTGAATTTTATGAAAAAATGATTACAAGACTAACTTATTTGTTTAAGATTGTGAGCAAGATTTAATTATATTATTCATGATGTAATATTGGTTTGTGTGAATGAAGGAATGATATATGGCTCACATCAAAGATAACAAGCAAGTGTGTGATCCCATATCACAAATGTTGATCATTGACAAGCTAATGTGAAGATAATATCGAAGTTATATTTCAAGATTGATTAGAAGGTCTCCAATACATATGGTAGCTTGGTTACAAATAAAAGGATCATACAAAAGGAAAATAGTGATTTTACTAGGATACTCCCTTCGTTTTTGTTTATAAGGCGTGAGGTAATATGGTGCAGTCTCCCAAATCATACTTTGACCATTCATTTCTTCTACATTATAATATTTATGGTTATGAATTAATACTAATTGGAAAGTACATTTGATTACAAATACAACCATGTCAAATTTACATGACAAAATGAAAAAAATTGATGGGTAAATTATTGGTCAAAGATTGTAAAGTTTGAATCTCGTGATGTGTGGGCGCCTTATAAACAGGAATGGAGGTACATTATAAAACGACATGAGGATAAAATTGATGGGTAAATTATTGGTCAAAGATTGTAAAGTTGGAATCTCTTGAATATTCTTTGTCAATCAAGAACAAGCGTTTGACATCAAATGACAATTCAATGTTGATGAAGCATCGCTAAACTCAATGTGGCTAGGGTAAATGATGAAGAGACCAACTGAGATGACTAGAGCGAGGTACTAAGCAAGCTTTGGTTTAGGGTGGCTACGTACCATGGGTGATTTGCTAAGGTGAAGTGAATAGTGTCTGTGGGGTTTCGAAGAATCATGTCCAAGCCTTACAGAGGGAAGCAATGCAATGCTTGAATTAAGTTGTGATCAATAAAGTGGAGTGAACTAAAGATTCAATATTACATTCATATGGTTGATGGAAGAATCTTAATTCACTAGCTCAAGTATGAACATGCTCAAGACAATAGCAATGTTGGAAGCCCTCAAGTGGCTATTGTTCAAGTATGGCAAGTTCGAAAGATTACAATCTCAAGAGGTTGACATGGTATTTATATTTATTATTGAGTATAGGAATGTCGTACTATCAAGAAGGATGCAACTTTAGTTTAATGACAATGTCAAAAGTGCTCTTGGAATACCTATGTGAGAAATAGCCTTGAGAGCCTCTAAGTGTGCTAACAGTTCCAACTAACCTAACCTGAGTCATTTCATCTATAAGATGAAGTGTTAGTGATATTACAAGGATTTTTGAGTCATTTCATCTATAAGATGAAGTGTTAGTGATATTGCAAGGATTTTTGAGCTTGCTCTGCTCATGCCGATCTAACCAATCTAGGGGGGGCGGTCTGACCAATCACGGGGCTAACGACTAGTTTTTCAAACCAACCAGTCTAACCGGTCGGGGGCACTGATATGGCTGGTGGGCCTAGGTTTCTAACGGCTTTTTTAGTGGAGTATTTATACCCCCATGACATCTTCGGTGGAGAGGTGTTATTCCCGGTGACATTACTAAGCTTCTAGGCCATTCTTTGACAATTCTAAGTCTTAGTGGCTCTCTCCAGCCTCTCTTTGTGAGATTTGTGTGATTCAAGTCATATCTTTGTTTGAGTTGAGAAGAGAGACTTTTTGTAAGCAATTGAGAGCTGAGAAGAGTATATCATAACTTAACACTTTGATTCGCGTCGAGTAAGCCATTTGAAGCATATGTTACTCTTGGAGGTTTGCCTCCTACACGGCTAGGCATCGCCAACTAGCTCCCAAGGTGTGGTGAGCAGCGACAAGTTTGTGAGGGTTGTGGTTTTGCCTCTTTGTGAAAATGATCATCTTAGTGGAGCGAGGAAAGCGGTTAAAAAAGACCCGACTTGTTGAGAGGGAGTTAGAAAACCTCATATCTCGAAAGCTCATCAACAGGGCCGTCCCAATAGTTTCATGGGCCCTTGGGCAAATAAGCAAGAAGGGTCTAGCAATCTACTTTTTTAGACCCGTTTGCAACGGCTCCAGCTCCAGCGTCAGTTTCTGCGGATGAGAAAATGGTGTCGAACCAACAACTATAAAGATGAACTTTTTTTGTTGAATAGCTGAGGCGTTAATGTTTTCTTCTCTATAGCACTCAAACAAGACTCATGCCAAACAAGCTTGAAATATGACGATTAAAGTTCATATTACTACGAAAGAGTTAACATGCGGCATATTTTGAAAGCAAAAGAGAATAGCTAAATACTGAAATAGGAGGCGATAATAAGCTTAATTCTCGAAAAGGGACAACATGCATGTATATGAGCTTTTGAATATTCATTACAATGAGCAAAATGCATATACTAATTACTCTACAAATACATACACCATGGGCCCCCTCGTGGCACGGGCCTGCGGCCGTCGCCCTGGCTGCCCACCCCCCTGGGACGGTCCTGCTCATCAATGGAGACGTAGGATTCACGAGGGTGAATTTGAACTTCAGATAAACAAATTCTCATGCCTCCTTGTGATTTGCCTCTCTAAGTTGTTTTCTAGCATATTTATTTTGCTTCCGTTTCGATGTACTTTGAGCGTTCTTATCTTGTGTGTAGAGATCATTACTCTACTTGGGATATACTGACCTTTCGGACAAGATTTCCATTCTACAAAGGTGTTTGCGGTCTGCCACTCTGTATTTTCGAATCCATGGTCACAATCTGACGAGTGCCTCTCCCAATCACCACGTCTCGTTGTCCGTCTCACCCTTTCTCATCCGAGGGTTACAAAGTCCGATGGGTATAGAGGACCAGACACCGCCGGTGATGCACCGATGCCAGACATCCCCCATACGTCGCGTGCGCGGCTGCGATTTGTCAACATCCCTCGTGCAGTGGGAATACACTGTTTTGGGGAGAAGAGTATTGTGTTGAAATAAGAGGGATTGGAGTGAAAATTAATTCATTTTTGTTTCAGTTCTCTTCGCTTCACTTCAATACTTCTCTATCAAAAAACCTCGAAGGGAAATTTTCAATCATCTCGGATCCAATTATCTAGTCTTCCGGGGGACTTGCATAATCCATCTGTTGTCCTCAGCTACTAGCAAGATTATGCGAGTAAAAATTCGCAGCGAAAAATCTTCCTGCGGTGGGATCGAACTCTTTGAAGTTCGGAATGGAAAGTGATATTGTTTTTTTTTGTTGCTATACTGCAAAGCTTCTAGATGGGCTTTGAGGCTTACAGGCTTACTCCCTCCGTCCCTTATTGATGGTCGTCTGTAAAGCGTGTCTGTGAGGGGAATCACTGTTTTTTGGCGACCAGCAAAAAGGGACGGAGGGAGTACAGCACAACAGCAGTGCATCAGTAGTAGCTCACCTTCACCTCGACAGCTTGTCAGCTATCCTTCTAGATGTTTGGGACTTCGGACTCCGAAAGCATAAAACTAGATGCCAGAGACTGCGGTAGCTTGACGACGCTTGATAGCCAATAATATCACTCCCGTACCTGTCAGTCTGCAAACTGCATCGATAGCCTAGTGCCGGCCGTGCGTGCGGGTGGCTGTCAAGTGTCAACAATGGAGGCTATACTCGCTGTTCTGCTCTGGTAGCAAATTATTCCAGTCTATGGGTAGACTTGCAGTGCCACACCGTTACGTCCACAACTTTCTGTCCGCGCCGCTTTCCATTTTTCCAAACAAAAAAAATATTGAAAAGAATGATCAGTAATGTTTGGTAGATCTTTTGCTGATTTAATTGTATGGCAGATTTGTTGCGAAAGAAAAACATTGTGTAGTAATTTGCACGATTGATTTGTTAAAATACTGCACAAGAAGTTGAAAGAACAGAAGCACGCATTAACTTGCTTCGGTGGGGTGCCCAAATCTTGTGTGACAAAGGTATCAAAACTTGACACTGCGTAGTGCGTTTTCTTCTTAAACAACTTTACACGGAGAAGCTTAAATGGCTCAATTTGTGATCCTGGTTAGTGATCCACTTACCAATATATCACCATCAATGCTGCATAAGTTCTATCAGAGGGACAGAGAGGATGAGGTTCAAAGACTGCTTTATGCTGGAACTTTTGCAACCCGGCCCGAATATCTCAGCAGAGACCAAGAAAGTAGGAGAGTTTTTATGGTGAGTGAGCTAAGAACTGTGGGCGCTAGTGAGACCTTTTTTCGTTCCCGTGGGAAAAACTAGCACTAGTGTACACCTTTGTGATGAATCCGGTCCACGCACGGTGTTCATGATGGTCAGCAAAGGCGAGCTGGGACTTGGAAATGTTCTTCAGTACCTGACGCTACACACGAGACGCTTCCCACTCCTTTCCTTCTCCGCGCCGCACCAGCTCACCGCACGGGACGTGTGGTGCGATGGGCACTTGGCGATCTCTGTGGGAGTGGGGGTCAGTGGGAGGGAGATCAGTCAATGGGCCTTGCGATGCTACTTAAATCATTTGCTAACATTCTAGAAGCACGAGTTGATTGGCGCGGAAAACACACAATGCAGATAAGCTTTCATGATACTAGTGTACTCCATTACTAGTATATTTTAGAGAAAGTACGTCTACACTGGGAGATAATGTCTTCGTTTTCCTTCTACTCTACTGTACCGTATGAAGATATTGACATGTTGTCATATTGACATGTTGTCAAGTAATCCCTTTGTCTTTAAATATATGACGTTTAGAAAAAAACTAATTCATTTAAAATTAGTTTACTTCTCCTAAACATGATATATTTAAGGACGGAAGGAGTACGGTAATAGCAAAAGATGAGGTAACCATCATTTTTATTGAATTTATTTTTGTTCTCTAGGACTGCACATGGAGTCATGGAGGACATGAATATACCGCCAGCACTAGCACAAGTTCGATCTCTTCACCGACTGCTGCGATGAACGGACAAGGATAGATATACGCGGGGAATGGGAGTCAGCAATTAGAATAGAGGTTTCAGTACTTAAACACGGTATGTCATTGATATGTAGAGTTATATTGGTTCTTTTATGCTGGAAGATGTGTGGGTAGTGGGCGTGACCGTGCAAGCTGAGACCGGGGCAAACGACAGCAAGTAAGGTCAGGGTGGCGTTGGCATGAGAACGAGGTCGGGAAGTCGAGGATGACAAAGCGACAGGGGTGGATGATGCAAGGCTGCAAAGCGCAGTCGACGACGGGCGAGGTCGGGATGTCATGTGCGCACGATGGAAAAGATGAAACGGCTCGAGAATACGAGGTCGGGAAGACGACGGCAAGGATAAAGAGGCACGTACAACAGCGGGTGAGCATAGGGTGGTGTGGGCTCCACAAGGTAGCAGAGGTGCGGGGACGACGGGGCGGATGACAGCGGACGAGGTCGGAGTGGCACAGGCGCGATGGTGAAGCCAATGAGGGAAGGATGAAGATGAAGCTGGGGTGGATGATGGAGAGGTTGGGGAGATATGATCGATAATGGGTCGCGGGAATGATAGTGCGGTCAGAGAAGGAGAGGTCGGGCCACAGAGGATGACGGGGCACAAACGACGGTGAGGTTGAGGAGGGGCAAATGAGTGTGATGGGGATGATGGTGAGGTTAGGATGGTGCGAGTGCGATGGGGACGCAGGTTGTGCAGGGTGACGATGCTGATGGGGCGGACGTTGACAAGGTGAGAAATGTTCTTCCCGTTGCAACACACAGGCATAGTTGCTAGTTCATTTAAAATTAGTTTACTTCTCCTAAACATAATATATTTAAGGACGGAAGGAGTATGGTAATAGCAAAAGATGAGGTAAACATCATTTTTATTGAATTTATTTTTGTTCTCTAGGACTGTACATGGAGTCACGGAGGACATGAATATACCGCCAGCACTAGCACAAGTTCGATCTCTTCACCGACTACTGCGATGAACGGACAAGGATGGATATACGCGGGGAATGGGAGTCAGCAATTAGAATAGAGGTTTCAGTACTTAAACACGGAGCAAACATCAATTTGTCTCCTGCTGGATGATCGCTTCTTCTAAATTCCTGATCAGAATTGTTTGCTCTTGCTCCGCCACGAATTAACAACAGCTAGCGGCCAGGACTAAAGAGCACACAATTGTCTCGTGTCGATGAAAGGTACCTGCTGTGGCATAAAATAAACGGAGTAAAGCGATCGTCGCGGTGCAGCACGTGCGGTAAGTGAGACGCAGTATCATTTCCATTTTCGCTTTCTTGTCTGCCGACTACTCCATCTGGTCAAAGTGTCAAACAACCAAACAGGGACCCACGGCAACCTCATCTTGGACTTTTCCATTTGACTCGCTTTGGCCCGGGCGGGACCGACCAGCAAGTGACACTGACACGAGAGGCCCACGTGCCAGGAGTTGGTCCGCGTCGTGGCTCGCGGCCCCTCGCTGTGACGTTGGAGTAGATCGCGGCCCGCAAGCTCTAGGGCCTTTTGGGAGGGCTCCAGCCCCAGCTCCACGAGCGGCTCCGAGCGAAGTCCTCTCAAACAGGTGTTTTACCCCTCCTGAATCCGGCTCCGGAGCCCCGCGAAATACGCTCTCTGGAGCCATTTTGCTCGGACGGAGCCACAAAAGAGTGGTCGGGCCTTTCCAATCCTCGCCCCCCCGGTGGGGAGCGCGGCAAAAACGAGAGGAGGCGGCCAACGACGCGTCGGGGCAGAGCGAAGGCGGACGAGTGATGCGGCGGGACCGGATGGAGGCGCGGCGAGGCGGAGCGGAGACGCGGGCGCCGCGCGGGACGAGATGCGGCCGGTGGGGACGGAGAGGAGGCGTGCGCCGACCGCGGGGACGAGGAGATGTGGCGCCGCGGGGCCGAATGGAGGCGCCGCGCCGGTTGCGGGGCTCCTCCGGCGGATCTCTGGGGACACGGATGGAGTAGACAGGGATTGGATGAGCTCGGGCAGGGTACGGGTCTAGGGAAGAATCCAGAGAAGACAAGATAAGACGCCGGGAAAATAAGGAAAAAAGTAAATAAGAAATAAAGAAGAAAAAAAAGAAAGGGTATTATGGACATTTCACTCTTACATAGTCACGAGAAGCCGTTTTGTCAAACGTTTTCTTAAAACGGCTCCAACTCCACCGGAGGAGCCAGAGTCGGAGCCGTTTTGAGTGGAGCCGGAGCTCTCCCAACAAGCCCCTAGTGTAGTTGGTCTCCAAGTGTGGGCTCGCTGAAACGCACACATAGCAAGCACGCCAATGTAAAACGTCGTTCATCAATACGGACATACGGTGGCGGCAGTCGACACCGACTTGAGTCGACACGTATATAAGGACTAAAAAATTCTAAAAACACCAACAATTTAAACCAGTGAGCTAGCTGGAAAATTGGAATGATGAATTTGCGACGACTGCTTGGACTGAGAGCTACTGATTTATCATCATTTGAATAGTTCGTTGTCGCAAGTGATCGACCACCACCTAGCTGCAGCGGAATAGTTTGACCACTCAGCTATGTGCTTTCAGCCAAGCAATAAGCCGCCGGTCGGTCCGTTATTTCAAACTTCAAAGAACTAGTAGTATATATAATTATATATTCACCAAAAAAATTCAACGAGGTTTATCCAACAGACAACACTACGCAATACAGGAAAGAAGGAAAAAACACAAACCCCATAAAAGAGTACAATCCTAAACATATAATTTGTCCTGAAAAAACTAATTGATCCTAGAAAAACTAAGATTTGCACTTCTCAAAGCGAAAGTTCGGTGAGTAGTCTAGCAGCCACATGGAATAAAATCATTCTCGAACGTATCCAATCCCTTTCAAACAAAGCTAAATTTTGACCCGTCTAAACAAACCCCCGAAGAAAACAACGTGCAACCGCCACTATCAAATGACACCAGCGAACCCGAAACTCTGAAGCTTCCAAGCAACCATCACTCAGCGAATCGCCAAAAAAGGGACAGAATAATTAACGGGATAATGCAAAAGGCCAGCCGTCACCGTGCCCCCCGTTCCCACTACATAACAAGGCGCCCGCGCACGCCCCCCAGGTTTCACACCGCATCGCACGGTCCGCGATGGCAGCCCACCACCACCGCACCTGAAAACGCACGGCGGCGGGCGGCGAAAAATCGCGGCGGATCCATCCCAAAAGACCACGCCAAGACCATGGCAGTGGCACGGTCGCCGCCGCCCGGTCACGCCTGGCGCCGCGCCTTTCTACTGGCGCGCGCCTGCCTCGCCCTGTTGGCGTGCCTCCTCCCGCCCGCCGCGGCGCAGCAGGCCGACGGCGGCGGCGAGGCGCGGCTGCTCCTCCGTATCAAGAGTGCGTGGGGCGACCCGTCGGCGCTCGCGTCGTGGAGCTCCGCGGCCGCGGCCTCGCACTGCAACTGGACCTACGTGTCCTGCGACAAGGCCGGCCGGGTCGCGTCGCTCGCCCTCCCCAACGTGACCCTGTCCGGCACCGTCCCCGACGACATCGGCGGGCTCACCGGCCTCACGGTGCTCGACCTCTCCAACACCAGCGTCGGCGGCGGCTTCCCGGCGTTCCTCTACAACTGCACCGGCATCACGCGGATCGACCTCTCCAACAACCGCCTCGACGGGGAGCTCCCGGCCGACATCGGCCGGCTCGGGGTCAACCTGACGTACCTCGCCCTCGATCACAACAACTTCACCGGCACCATACCGGCGGCGGTGTCCAAGCTCCAGAACCTGACGTACCTCGCTCTCAATAAAAACCAGCTGACCGGCATGATCCCGTCGGAGCTTGGCGAGCTGGTTGGCCTTGAGACGCTCAAGCTCGAGAGTAATCCGTTCGATACCGGCGCGCTGCCGGAGTCGTTCAAGAGCTTGACGAAGCTAACCACTGTCTGGCTGGCGAACTGCAGTCTCGGCGGCGAATTCCCGAGTTATGTCACGGAGATGCCGGGGATGCAGTGGCTCGACCTGTCGACGAACGCATTCACCGGGAACATACCACCCGGGGTTTGGAACCTCCAAAAGCTGCAGTACTTGTATCTGTTCGCCAACAACCTCACCGGCGGCATCGGCATCAATGGCAAGATCGGGGCAACAGAATTGGTGGAGGTCGACCTGTCCGAGAACCAGCTGACTGGAACTATCTCTGAAAGCTTTGGAAGCTTGCTCAAACTGAGGTTCTTGAACCTGCAACAGAACAACCTCACCGGCGAGATTCCGGCAAGCATTGCCCGGCTACCATCCTTGGCGTTCTTATATCTGTGGAACAACAAGCTCAGTGGAGAGCTCCCATCGGAGCTCGGAAAGCAGACGCCAGTGCTGAGAGACATCCAGATCGACGGCAACAACTTTGTCGGGCCAATTCCGGAGGGAATCTGCAGCAACCAACGGCTGTTGGTGCTCACCGCCTCCGGCAACCAGCTTAACGGCTCAATCCCGTCCAGTCTTGCCAGCTGCCCTTCTCTCATATGGCTTCAGCTCCAAGGTAACAAATTATCCGGTGAGGTGCCGGCCGCACTGTGGACGGTGCCGAAGCTTTTGGCCCTATATTTGCAGGACAATGGACAGCTGAGCGGAAGCCTGCCGGAGACCCTGTACTGGAACATATCGAGGCTTTTTATCGACAACAACCGGTTCACTGGCCGGATTCCGGCGACGGCGGCTAAGCTCCAAAAGTTTCATGCCAGCAACAATCTGTTCTCTGGTGACATACCATCAGGGTTTGCTGCTGGGATGCCACTGCTGCAGGAGCTGGACCTGTCGGCGAACCAGCTCTCTGGGGCAATCCCAGAGAGCATGGCGTCGCTCAGTGCCGTTTCGCAGATGAACTTGAGCCATAACCAGCTCACCGGCGGGATTCCAGCCGGGTTGGGCTCCATACCGGTGCTCAACCTGCTGGACCTTTCCTCGAACCAGCTTTCCGGTGCCATACCGGCGTCGCTGGCATCACTGAGGTCCAGCCAACTTAACCTGTCCTCCAACCAGCTCACCGGCGAGATCCCCGCGGCTCTGGCAAACCCGGCCAACGATGAGAGCTTCTTGGGCAACCCTGCCCTCTGTGTCGCCGCGTCGTTGGTAGGGAGCCTCAAGGGCGTGCGCTCGTGCGCGGCCCAGGCAACCGACCATGTCTCGCCGCGCCTCCGTGCGGGCCTCCTCGCCGCGGGCGCCGTGCTCGTCGCCCTCATCGCGGCGCTCGCCGTATTCGTCGTCCGCGACATCAGGAGGCGGAAGCGGCGGCTCGCGCAGGCCGAGGAGCCATGGAAGCTCACCCCGTTCCATCCCCTAGACTTCGGCGAGGCCGCCGTGGCGCGGGGGCTCGCCGACGAAAACCTCATCGGCAAGGGCGGCTCGGGGCGCGTGTACCGCGTCGCGTACACCAGCCGGAGCAGCGGCGGCGCGGGGGCCACCGTGGCCGTGAAGCGCATCTGGACCGGCGGGAAGGTGGACAAGAGCCTGGAGCGCGCGTTCGCGGCGGAGGTGGACGTCCTCGGCCACATCCGCCACAGCAACATCGTGAAGCTCCTCTGCTGCCTCTCCCGCGCGGAGACCAAGCTCCTCGTCTACGAGTTCATGGAGAACGGCAGCCTGGACAAGTGGCTGCACGGCCAGAAATGGATGGCCGGGAGCGCGATGGCGAGGGCCCCGTCGGTCCGGCGAGCGCCGCTGGACTGGCCGACGAGGATCAGGGTGGCCGTCGGCGCCGCGCGCGGGCTGTGCTACATGCACCACGAGTGCTCGCCGCCGGTCGTGCACCGGGACGTCAAGTCCAGCAACATCTTGCTCGACTCGGACCTAAACGCCAAGGTCGCCGACTTCGGCCTCGCGAGGATGCTGGCCGAGACCGGCAAGGCTGACACGGTGTGCGCGATCGCCGGATCGTTCGGCTACATGGCTCCCGGTACGTGTCTCGTGATCGTCTTATTGGCGCTCCTGAATTCCAGTTCATTTCTTTCTAGTAGCGCATCAACTTAATTTTTTTTGTTGTCACGTTCGTTCGTGCAGAGTGCGGGTACACGAGGAAGGTGAACGAGAAGGTCGACGTGTACAGCTTCGGGGTCGTTCTGTTGGAGCTGACCACGGGCAGGGAGGCGAACGACGGCGGCGAGCACGGGTCCCTGGCCGACTGGGCGTGGCGGCACCTGCAGTCCGGCAGAAGCATCGCCGACGCTGCGGACAAGTGCATCAGGGACGCCGGGTACGGTGACGAGGTCGAGGCCGTCTTCAAGCTCGGGATCATATGCACGGGCCGGCAGCCGTCGACGCGGCCGACGATGAAGGACGTGCTGCAGATACTGCAACGGTGCGAGCAGGCGCACCGGAAAGCCGCGGAGGAGAAGGTCGCCACCGACTACGACGCCGCCCCGCTCCTGCAGGTGCGAGGAGGCAGCCGACGGAAACAGCTCTCCGATGCCAAGGTGATGGACGATGGCAGCGAGGGAGGTTTCGACTGCAGTGTCTGAAGAAAAGCAGAATGAGCAGATGGCTATCGCAATACCTGACCACCTGACGGTACACGTACACTAGCAGCCTTGTGCAGTCGTGAGAGCACCACCTGATGGATAGTCGCAGGCTCGCAGCTAACACCACTTCCTGCCATAATCGCGGTGCCACCTCGTAGCATTTACTGTATAATTTTGAAGGCATGAAAGATGAAACTATCATATATTTGAGGAAGCAGTGAAGGAAGCAATAATCGCGGTGCCACCTCTAGGTGTACGTAGAATTTACTGTATAATTTTGAAGGCATGAAGATGAAACTATCATATATTTGAGGCATTGTACTGCAACTGCAAAATATATATAGTCATATATTTGAGGAAGCAGTGAAGGAACACGGTTAAATTAGTTCGTGTCCTCCTCTTTATTGTCAACAGCAAAAGGTTAAAAAAAAATTGATTGGTTTACAACACCATACAAGGGGAAAAGAATGGGCAGAACATGAATGGCATTTGTCCAACCTCCATTTCCATGCTCCTGCCGTCCACACATTTATGCCATTAGAGAACCTCCAAACTCATTTGGTTCTACACTAGCTATATCCCGCTGCAGATTACTTCAGTGCATCCGCAGAATAGCCAAGAAAGAGAGCCGAAAATTTCCCCGAGGAGAGCCCGGAATATTAGGAAGGTTTTAAGAGAAAAAAAATGAGAAACTACACTCAAAGTTTGATCCACGCTTGATTCCAAGACTAGTCAACCTCGGCATACTGGGAGTGCGATGCTGCGAGAAGAGCAGCTCCAATGCCAGAGCCATCGTTGGCCAGCTTGGTAACCACAGAGGACGCCACCTCTTCACCGAGCAAGTCTGTAAGAGTTGTTTCTACGCAACTGCTGAACTTCTTGTAATGTTCATAGAGCCCACCATCCAAAGCAACGACGGTTCTTGGCATTTTACTACCATTGCTTGGTGCTTTGTCCCGGCCTAACTTCTTCAGGATGCTGTATATACCAGCAGCAGCTAAGCGTGCCCCACGCTCTGCAACAAGGTCGCAGATGTGTCGAGTAATGTATCTTACTTCCAGGGAAGTATCCGCAACCTAAACATGAGATAAATATTTCATAAGTGATTAATAGTTACTGAATCTTTATGGTAACTAAAATTGGCACAAACAAGCCATACCCCCACAATATCCTTCAACTTTGCTCCCAGAATTTTGAGGTCATGTGAGGAGTCATGATGCATGGCTGACATATCTGGTGTCCTGTGATACCAAAATTAATGTATTCGTAAAAATCATTCCATCGAAACACAAAATTCAGAAGTCTAATGTACTAAGCACAAAATAGAACAGAAGAAATGCCATAGATATTATATTACTATTGGCATGGGGACTGGAACTTCCTCGTATCTCAAATATGCTATAACGCCCAATCCATTTATCTAACAATATTAGGAGTGATTCAAGGTGATTGTTATTTGACTCCAGAAAAAAAACTCTATTAGCCTTGAAACAACAAGGAGCAAGCTGTATCTAGCAAAATAACTTGTCATGCCATCCAGCAGATATTCAGTAAGTTTAGAATTGCAGCCGCTGATAATGAAACAGAGAGTTGACCACAACTATTCTGTCATGTCGCTTTCTTTGGATTACTTATTGATGTGACATGCAACTTGACAATCAACTTCCCTGTCTATTCAAGTATGACTTTATTGCCACAAACTAAAAATATTATGGGAAAAGACACCAGACTATTGATGTCAGATGTGTTAACATTCAATGTAGATGATCATGGAATTTGAAAACTTTTAACCAGCTGGGTGGACTTTTCCAGACCAGCAATCAGGCATGAACAATTCGGTGACAATATATTATGAAAGCATACCTCAGAACAAATGGCTGTTCCAGCTTAGGTGGAACAACATCCCCAAATAGGGAAGCATCATGTGCCAACTTCAGTAAAATTCTTCGCACGATCTCTCCTAGATACATGCCGGAAATCAATTTTTCATATATCTGTCAGGAAGCATACGAGTTATCCACATATATTCGCGCAGTTCGCCTAAATAAAAATGGGAAAGTAAACGACCAGGGTGACAATACCTGTTCTCCAGGGTTCAAACTTTCAAAGTCCATGGCCTTATCGTATTCTGAAAGAGGAAGCTTGGATTTGAAGCTTCCCCATTCTGTATTAATTACCTGAAGCGCCCAGAATAATTTCAAAGTCACAATATGTTTCTCATGTGGGTTTAATTCCAAAACAGTGAAAATACAGTGCATATATAACATTGCCATAAGGAATTCGTGCACTAACCATGTTCCCAGATTTAGGCAGTAACCCAGTCCACTTAGGAATTGCATTTGCATGCTCCACATATGCTGCATTTGTACCCGTGCCCAATATTACAGCTGCAACTACATCATTATCCATATATCTTCCACCAGCCAATGTGCCAACCGTATCATTAACCTACAAAATATAAATACTCAGTTTAAATATTCGAGATTTAAAAGTCTCTGAAACAAAAGTTTTGCATCATCCATTTTTTACATTGTCATTAGGAAAAAAAAACTAAATAAACTCAGCGTCAGGAATTTACCATATGAAGGAAGTATCAATGTTTTTAAATACAATGGTATCGTGCATAATTTGAAATAAAACTGATAGTTACTTACCAAGGCCGTAACTTTCATATCTAGCCCCTGCCTCTCCATGGCCTTGCTCAACTCAGACACAACATCTTCACCAACCTGATTCCATGGCAATTAAGTACCCAGATCAAACAATTTTTTTATTATAAGACACATGACAACTAATATATACATCATTCAACAGATAGAGTTGATATTCTTATAGAGTCTAAGAAATGTCCTTCTGAGGTAACCTCATTTTACTTGAGACAAAAAAAAAAAAAAAATTGTGCAATCAAACATCAAACTGACATAGCTTCAACAAAATTCTAGTGTAACTGAAAGCATGTCCTCAGGAACGAGGAAATGCTCGAGTTTCTACTTTATATTAAACCAAATTTACTAAAAAATGTACGAAAAACTACATAATATATTTTGTGAAAGGCCAATGAGGTCATGACTTAAAGCACTATAACCTGGTGGTAGATACAAAGATACATGTAACCTTCAAATTTTGGGTATAAACAAGTAAACAATAAATAGAAATCCATTTACTATTAAGATAATTTTTCTTCAATCTCATCTTATAAAACTACAGAAAGGTGTTCAAATTTTGGGTTTTATAACAAGGAAACAATAAATAGAAATCCATTTACTATTAAGATATTTTTTCTTCGATCTCATCTTATAAAACTACAGAAAGGTGTTCAAATTGATGGGGTTATGTAAAAGCATTTTACCATGCCGTTGACAGAAAAGCCCTTTGTCCATTTGATGAGTGTTCCTGATGATATTGATGTTTGGTTCACTGGGAACGAAAAGGTGAAACCAAGTTCTCTCTGTCGACCCTCTGGAAGGTGGAAATCTTCACCTTCAGTATCGACAAATTTAGCCAATGCAGTAGCAATAAAATCGAATAGTTCCTGCATCAATAATTCAACATACATACATGTTTTCAAAAATGTACAACTTTAAGAAAATAAAAATAGAACACAGGTACTCACCAAGGAAGTCCCGACCATCAGATGTGGTGGAATGGAAACCTCCTCGTACTGTTGTTTGACGACACGTTTCTCCCTTCCTCCTAGTTGGACTCGCAGCACACGAAAGTTCGTGCCTCCAAGATCCAGTGCATAAAACAGCCCATGCTCATCTCTGCAGAAGCAAGACCTTGATGATTAATGAACAACGGGCAACTATGCAACACTAGTGTTGGAGTTAATATTCTGCACTTTTGAGTGGATTGCCTGAACAAATTGTTGGTGAACGAACCATTAAATTTAATAACCTCCATCTCTCTGAACATGACTGTGACAATCGATTAGGCAGTGCAGATTTTGCTTTTTCGAGAGTGTAATGATTCTACCAATTTATTGCACCGAATTAGTTCAGTTCGTTGGATATAATAACTGGTCAAACTGCTAAAAGAAACTAAGGCACGACGACTACGTATTCACATCTCTACAGAACAAATTTAGAGGGAGCCGGAACAAATCTATTATAAATGTGCCATAAACTAGCAGTTAATGATCAGAATTATGGAGTTATGTGACAGCAGAGTTGTAACTAGCAATCTACGGGATCAGAGTCAAACACATCGAATGCTCATGCATCAACGAAAATCCACAGTTCATCATGAGTCATGGAGAACCAAAGGAAGATCAGGTAGGAGGAGAGTATCACCAATGCCGCTTAATCACGGCAAGCGCAACCTCTCCGTAAAAATCACAACAAATTCGCAAATTCGCAGATCTCCACCCATTTGCCAAAAGTCAGCCCATTCTTAGCAAAACAAGAAAAAAAATCCCCGCGCTCATGCGACCAATAACGCACGTCCAGATCACGTCCGTATGCGACCTTTCCCGGAGAAGCCGGAATCTCTGGGATCGTTACAGATCAAGCCCAAACGATCAAGCCCAAACGAAAGGAAAGGAGAAAGCGAGATCAGATCGGAGAAAAGGCCTTTACCCGCTTGGGAGGTTGTCGACGTAGCTGATGAGCATCTTGAGCTGCGCGTGGATGTCCCCGCGGAGGCCGCGCTCCATCTCGGTGACCATGGCGTCCGCGATGCTCCGCAGCAGCGCGGTGGGCGTGGCGAGGCTGCGCTCCACCTCCTCGATCACGACCGCCGCGCGCCTCTTCCTTTCCGCCTCCGCGGACCCCAGCAACTCGGCAGCCCGCCTGCTGCGCTTGCGCGCCAGCACCACGGCCACACCCACGGCCGCGCACACCACCACCGCCGTGCCCACCGCCGCGGCCTTCCCCATCACTGCCGATCCCGATCCACCACCTCGCGCGCGCGCCGCCCTTGGATGGAGGGACCGATCCGAGCGCCGCAGGGAGGAGGGACTTCGCGTTTCCGGATCCGAGGCCAACAACACCTCAGTGGATCACCTCTCCCTTCCTGCCCCGGCCGCGTAGGAGAAGAGGAGGACGGGGAGCCACTGGCACGGGCGTTTTTAACCGGTAGCCAACCACCCCTCGGCTTTCCGCAATTCACGGGTCCACCCTCGGATTCGGACGGCCGGGATGCGCCCGTGGTCGAACTGGACGCGCTGGATCGGAGCGTGGGGTAAACGGATCTGGGGGGCCTCGCCTGGTAATATATCCTCGGGGATGAGAGGATATGTGCTAATTACCGGATGGGAATGCGATTTGTTGGAGGATGGAAACAGATAGATAAGCGATTGTTTCCGCAAGAAATGTCCCACCAAACGATCGGGTGACGCGTCGTGCCTGCCAGTAGACACTGACAGGTGGGTCCCGGTCAGCCTAGGCCCCGCAAGCCAGCGAACGTAATAGAGGTTGCGTTAGGCCGCTGAGTCCAAATCGGAAGGTAATTAGATAGGGATTACGGCATTGAAAGCGGGGGGGTCTCATCCACGTGGACTGCCGGGCCCGACGGAGATTCCTGACGTGAGGACGAGATGTCTCGAGGGCCTCCTGGAGATTCGTGTGGGACGGAGCCATCATCATCCGAGCGGGGTGGCGGTTGAAGGGTCAACGACGGCCAGCAAGCAAACTGTCCGCGGTGGAGGAACAGCTCCTCTTCAACGATCGCTCGAGGGGAAATGGGAAATGGTGTCGCGATCACCACCGACGCATACGCGCCGTTAGGGATGAAAATATGGAAATGAAATCCGAATTATCTGATATTCGTATCCGCTACAACATAAATATGGATATCTGTATCCGTATTCGAATTAAAATGTGGTAGTAAAGTGGATACATCCGAATTCGTTTTTGTCATTTTTTCTCTACCAGATTTCATGCGTATTCGGCAATATCCGGCACTATCCGTATTCGACTATATAACACTGTAAGTTATGTCTATAACTAATGACAAATTATGTTTAATGGAATACAAATAATGATAGTGTATAATTGAAAACAAATTATATCCGTAACTAATGATTATGACATTAATTTTCATATTAAAAATATTGCATCTATAAAAAATTCAAAGGTTATATTTAAATTTAATGACTAGTATCATTATTTTGAATAATATAAATACATAATATAAATTTTAATGTTAATTACTCTAGTTTATTTACGTATTGATGAAAATATTTTCATGTATTTTTTATTATTTATTTGATAAATGTGTATATATATATTCAAAAATATATTTATTAATAGTGTTATTTATTATATGATTAATTGTTAAAATAAATATGGATGAATGTGATATTCTTAATGAGCTATCTCTATTATGTACTAATATTTTAGTCTTTACATGATTTCGTAATTGTAAATTTCCAATAAAGAAAATTGGTAAATGTTGTCTTTCAAATCGAGTAGATATCCGAATGTTATCCGAATTCGAGACATTCATTTTGTATTCGTATTCAAGTAAAAATATGGTAAAAAGTGCTATCTGAATCCGATTCTATGCGTATCCGATCCGTTTACGGTGATTTTTCCCCCTCCTTTTGCAGTTTCCTATCCTTTCTTCTACGCAAATTCTCCAACCGGATATAACTGGATAAGTGCAGGTACGAGGGATTAGGGTGGATCGATATCCCCCGTGCAAAGTTTAAACGTATACATATCCACTAATCCACATCTCCCGAAACCGGCATCTGGATAAGGTCGGAAAGCATCAACACCGATAACGGTCGTGTAAATCTACAGGTGGGTGGTGCACTGGTACGAGACGTGAGAGGAATATTGAAGTTCCAAAATTAGAGAGACCGGTCTGGACAAGTGCTAAAGGCATAGGGGTTTCATCGGCACGAATTTTGTAATTAGCTTTGTCTAATCCTAACATCGACGAGAACGTAACATGTGCTCCCATCCTCTTAAGTACTCCTATGCTCTTATTATTAATTACCCAAAAAAATCTCATGAAAATACAATAAAAAAATATGAATGGATGAATGCAAAGTTTAAAAACTAAGACCGTCCCCACGGTTTTCATTAAGAAGAAGAAACCTTCTCCCGACGTAGAAACCCCCCACTAATCACCCAAAAAAATCTCATGAAAAATACAATAAAAAAATATGAATGGATGAATGCAAAGTTTAAAAACTAAGCCGGTGAGGGTAAGACCGCCCCCACGATTTTCATTAAGAAGAAGAAACCTTCTCCCGGCTTAGAAACCCCCGACTAATCACCCAAAAAAATCTCATGAAAAATACAATAAAAAATATGAATGGATGGATGCAAAGTTTAAAAACTAAGCCGGTGAGGGTAAGACCGCCCCTACGGTTTTCATTAAGAAGAAGAAACCTTCTCCCAGTTTAGAAACCTCCGAACCACTGTTTCACCGGCGAGGGGATTTTTTTGAAAATCAACCCCATAATTCGCTCCAACGAGGAATCAAACCTGCGTGGTTGCGACCATACCTCAGCTCCACTAGCCAACTAGGACTAGAGGGCTTTGATAATGCAAAGTTTCAATTTGAACAAAAAAATAGTGCAAAAAAGGAAAGAAAAAGACAAATTCAGTATGTTATAGTGTCAGATGAACTATCATTAGGAACCGCAAACCCGCATCTATTCACCTAAAGATTTGTCTTTTTATTTTTTCATGCACAAATTCTTGTTCAATCTAAATTTTCCCATGAACTTAGTTCACTGCATCATGCATTTGTTGATTTTTCATACACTTTTTAGTGAATTATTAATCACGGGAGCACGAGAGTTCATGAGAGGGTAGGAGCACCTAATACGTTCCGACATAGGGCCCTTCAAAATCCATTTATATATATGTTCTCATATTGTCCTGTACTTTTGAAGGGCCGATGTGACTATCATTTACCTTCTAGCATCACATAACCTTTTATAAGTATTATTATTATAAGAAAGTGCTAAAGATGTTGTTTTTATACATAATTTTGGTAAGGTTGTGTTTGAAAGTAGATATTGAGCCTCAGAATTCGGAATTGGTATTGGTCACTCTGAATACCGTTGTTTGGATGACTTCGAATTCGGAATTGGAAATGGTCCTCAATACCAACCGGCATTCACCGCGCTCTTATCCATCACCTCCCAATACAGAGCCAACCCCCTCTCCCTCCGTATCGCTCGGAATCGTCCTCCTCCTCCTCGACCATCCCTCCGTCTCGTCTCGTCCCGTCTCTTCCCCGCTTCAACATGCTGCGCCGCCATCTCTCACGCGCCCCTCCCCAGGCATCTTACGCCGGCGGGTCCGCGCCACCCTTCTCTGCGTCCTCCGCCGCGTGGCCTGTGCGCCCATCCCTACTTCCTCCGACAGTAGGGACGCACCGCCCCTCCGCCCTTCGCCGGCAGGGCCGCGCCGCTCCTCCCTGCCTTCTTCGCTGGCGGGGATTCGCCGTTCTGCCCGCGCCCCTCCCTGTCTCCTCGGTTGGTGGGGCTGCATGCGACCCTCCATGCCTCTGTTGATGGGGCAACGCCGTCCCTCCCTGCCTCCCTTCCTCGCCCTGTTCGTTTGGCTTGTCAGCCACCAGTACTTTTCTCTCAGAACAAACCAGCCACTGGCAAAGCCACCAGCAACCAACCAGCAGTATTTTTCTCTCAGAACAAATCAGCACCAGCCACCAGCCACCAGCCAAACGAACAGGCTGCCTCTCCATGGGCGTGGTAGGAGCTCCTCAACTCCTGTCAAAGGACGAGCAACACGACGAGCTGGGCAAACGACATTGAGTTGGGCGTTGGAGACTACATGACCAAATTTCAATTCAATATTTTGCATATCCAAACAGAAATTGGATTTACATTCTTCCAATAATTCCAAAAGCAAATGCTTAGTCACCCAAACAGTATAATTGGAATTGTGACTCAATGCAATACCATGGCTGATTTTGTATTGGAATATTCAATATCAAGGTCTCTAATATCTAGTACATCCAAACGCATCCTAAAAGGAATTTTGATGATCTTGCCCAAATTTAAAGTTCGAACCCTTTTTAACTTTTTAACTTTTTTCTCAACTAGTTATGTGTGCCGTAATTTTTTATCAAACTGTTCGTCGGCTGGTGGCTGGTGACTGGTGCTGATTTGTTCTGAGAGAAAAGTACGGTTGGCTGGTAGCTGGTGCTGATTTGTTTTGAGAGAAAAGTATTGCTACTTTGCTAGTTGTTCGTTGATAATCTAGACAAATATATTCGAGGATAACTATTTTCAAGCTAGAAAGTACTTTCATTAAGATATGGGCCTATATTCGAGGATAACTGTTTTCAAACTAGAAAGTACTTTCGTTAAGATACGAGCCTAGTAAAATCACAAACTTGGCTATCCACGTTTTAAACCCTGGAGCATATGTTGCCAAAAAAAAACCCTGGATCATCGTCCACCGTATGAGCTCCTCATACAAACTACCGCGAAAGCATTGTTGTACCGAGAAAGTTTTGGCTACAGCATGAGCTATCTGCTCGGCAACAACCAACCAACAAGTGCGCGTGGAGCTCCCGCGGCGGACGGGTGTGTGACCTCAGTGGTGATGGCGCAGCTCGGTGACGACTGATGACACGCACGAAGTCGACGGCGAGAGGAACGATCGACGCGGTGGATGAGGTCGGCGAGGAAGAGGAACGAGCCGTGGCGACGCTGCCGCCGACCACGGGCTCCGGCAGCGCCCTCAGGTCGGTTGCCTCGGTCTCCGTCCACAACACACGCTCGATGTCGGCCTCAGTGCTCGCCATGGTGGCGGCTCGACAACGGACGGGGCGTGCCGCCTCGACAGCGGCAGGCAGCGGCTCGATGACGTACAGGATGTGCAGCCCCGACAGCGGCGTTGCCGCTACTCGGCTATGGACACGCGTGCCGGTCCCACAACGGACGGGTGCGTGTTGAGGTCCCGCGGCCTCAGCGGCAACAGAGCAGCAAGGTGACGACGGCGGTGGCGGCGCTGCTTCTCGACGACGAGCACATGTGGAGTCCCCATGGTGGCTCGACAGGATGGGGTCGTGCAGCCCCGACGGTGCCACTGCTCGGTGGACACGCGAAAGTGAAGCGTAAGGGAGAAAAGAAATCGAATCGTTTTTAATGGGTAGCAGTGGCAGGTAATTAACCCAACTCCACAAGGGTATAGGGATCATTGCTTTCTGATGTAGCTCTCGAGGAGCTCGTTAAAAACGTGGAGTTTACCCTCAACTCCACTTTTTTAGTAGAGTTTATCAGCGTGTTTGGCACGGCTTCACGGCCGAACTCCAAGCCAGAGTCAGGTGGAGCTAGCCAAACTCCCCAACTTCAGAACTCTATGGAGCTGTAGTGCAAATGAGATTGGAGTTTTGGAGCACCTCTTTTGCTACTCCAAAGACTGAAAATTACCCACCAATACCACTTATAAGTGGGAAAAAATGGTTCAGTTATAATTTTCCCCTCCCGTCACCTCTCTGTCGTGCATCCCCTCCGCCTCCCGCCGCCGACCCTAGCGGTCGCGGCCATGCTGCGCACACGTCCGCCCACGCAGCCGAACCTCTCGCCGCCGGCCCCCTCTACACTGCGACGGCGACACACTCCCTCGCCCCCACGCCGGCATAGTGTGACAACCCCGCCCGGGAAAATACCGTACAATCACCTAAACCAATCCACTTTGGCCATTAAGTGATAATAAGTCATAAGTTGCCGGGTCAAGCCCGGTTAAATCACTTACATAGTACAAATAATCGACCATATGCATTACAACCCACACGAAGGCGGGTCCATAGTACATTACACAAATTAATTCCAAATTTTCCCTTAGAGCAGCGACGGAGGCAGCCGGGGGGGCGGGGGGGGCTCGAGCCCCCCTACTGCCGTGCGCACCATTGAAATGAAGAGGGAAGAAGGAGGGAGAAGAGAGGAAAAATGGAGGGAGAGGAAGAAGAAGGGGGGTTGGAGGAAGGAGAAGGGGGGGCTGGAGGAAGCAGGCAAGCAGCGACGTCGGCCACCTCGTGCTGGAGGACGACCTCGACACAGCTGCCGCGACGAGCTTCGATTTCGCCCCTTTCTCTTGACGCGGTGAGCTCATCCGCGTGAACCTCCCCTGGCCTGTGAACACGTTGTGCTTGCCCGATGGCCAAGCTGCCATCTTTCCTGTCTCTGAGGCCGGCCTTCGCGTCGCGTTCTTCTCTTGCAGGTCGTGGCCCCGCTGCAGTGCTCAAAGCCAAGCTGCAGTCTCTCCTACCCGTTGCCTTCAACCTGTTCGATCCTTTGCCTGAACCGCGAGCTGCTGCTGTCTTCTTCCCCATCGCTCGTGTCATGTTCGACAGAATGCCCGCCCGGTGACAACAAGCCCCTCGGTGAGCCAGCAAACCAAGCCCTTTCAGTGACCTCTAGCTGTTCGATGTTTTGTGCACGTTGCCCTTCTCTGCCTCCTGTGATGACCGGCCTTTGTGCTGTCCTCGGGGCACACGGCGGTGGGAAAGGTTGCGGCTGCGTTCCTGCAAGGCGGCTCGATGGCCGGGCACACGGCGGCGCTGGGGGGCGAGCCGCGAGCGGCACGGCATCAGGCGGCCGCGTACAGCAGCAGCCAGGCTCTTTAGTTCAGCCCCCCCTAAAAAATTTCCTGGCTCCGTCCCTGCCTTAGAGGTTTAACTATTACAAACCATGATTCATGACATGATAAGTAAAGGTTCAGAGTTTTAAAACAGCAGAAAATAAACTAGCGATACGATAGACATCACAGGAGGCCATATGTGATGCCATCACTCATCGTCATCCACCCATTCCAGCTCCCTGCCGGGTGGAATCTCTCCAGGCCAAACAACTTCACCTGAAATCAACATTTATAGCAAGGCTCAGTATACTAATACTCAGCAAGACTTACCCATCAAAAGTTAACTCTAGACATGTAAGTCTTTTGGCTAGTGGGTTTGTTTTGCCAAAAATCAACTAAATCATGAATCCTTACTTTCAATATTTTAGCTCAGATTGTAGTGAGTTAACTATTACCAAAATAAGCAAACTATTGCAATCAAGAATTGTACAATACAATTAATCCACACAGCAATATTCACGAAGTTCCATCATTAAGGGATATCATGGCCAGTTGATTAAGCAGTGTCAGATAACGGTGAGAGGCCGACAATCGATTACATCCATAGGGACATTAGGTGTGGTAGTGGTGGTTTTCCAATTTAACTTTAATACTAAGCTTAAATTGGCTTCTGATGTTTTTATTCATCATATTAATTCATAAAAAGAGTGGGTGACATTTCTTAAATTCTTTATCTTTATACCAAGCCACTTGATAAGATTTCACACTTAACTTAGCTATAAAATAATTATACCAACAAATGTCAACTTTTATTTACCGAAACAAGATAAATACATATAAAAAATAAATAAATTACTTCTGGATCTAAACTTTCTCCCACTTGTTCTCTGACCTAAAACTAGGCTACACACAACATTTATCTCATGGGTCTTTCTAAATTTTAAGCTATACAATTACATTTAAAACTAAGCATAAATCAGGAATAAATATTTCTAATAGTTATAAAATCATAGTAGATTCATCATAGGTGAATAGGCATATTAAGACTATACTCAGAAGTTGGGCGCAAAAAACATATATATTAAGCTATAAAATTCATTATGGCAGATTCATCATAAATACAAGATAAATCATATTAAAAGATTTACTCAGTCACTTGGTGCAATTTTTGGTGCAGAGCCTACACAGGGCATATCTAACAACATATCCATAATTTAACTTGATTGAGATCATGACGAGGGCCCAGATTAGGGTCCCCTTTGACTGCGAGATAATCTCCCACGAGATGAGATTTTGACACCATTGACAATGTGAAGGTCAAGATTGACAACGTGAAGGCCAAAACTTAGAGCAAGGAAGGACTGAAGATCCCAGTCAAGACCCTCACTGGCAAGACGTCATGCTCCCGACCAGTTGGGAGCATCTCCGACCAGTTCCCTACTAGAGGGACCCCCTCCGACAAGTCTCCGCCTCGCACGACAAGTCTCCGCCTCGCACGACAAAGCCCCCGCCTCTGCTCCCGACTCCGACCAAGGTGTGGGCCACGACACGCGGCACGACCCCGGGACGCGGGCGCCTCCACCACGACGCATGGGGGACCGATTCCCCGCGCCATGCAAGCACACCAGCTGGCGACTAGCGCGAGCAGCTGGCCCCGATAGGAGCCTTAATGCGGGTCTGCTCAGCTGCACAGCCATCCCATCACCATCATCTCCAACCCTGCCACACGCAAGCTTCGCCCGAGGCACTCAAGCACCCCCTACGACGAGCTCCAGCCTACGGTTAGGCCTTAACGTGGCGGGCTAGTCAAATACTCGGGCGGACCTAGACACCAATGAACTACTCGGAAGGGGCGCCAAGCGTCCCGCGATGAACAGCCCTGCCCAGCCACGCGGCGGCTCCCACGACAAAGCGACACAGCTCCGCTTCAATGCGTCCTGACGGACAGCAACGCATGACGGGATGTCCCAGCGACCAAACACTGTGACTCGTATTTTCTTTCCCCTTGTACCCCTCCCCTTGTGTCTATAAAAGGGAGAGGAGGGCAACTGTTACAAGGGTTAGACATCCTATAGACCGAACACCACTCCCAGGGACTTGGGTCCGACACCCTCTCCTGACCAGTTTGTAACCCCTACTACAAACAACCCTAGCACGGGAACATGACAGCTTGACACTGGACGTAGGGTATTCCTCCTCGGAGGCCCGAATCAGTATAAATCCCGTTGTCTCCGGTGCTAACCATCCGAGCCTGACACACGATCGATACAAATTTACTGTCCGACGGTAGAGAACCCTGACAGTTGGCGCGCCAGGTAGGGGCACATCGTGTGTCTCGACGAACTTCACCAGCGGATCGGATGGAGGGGTCACCTTGCTTTTCGGCTCCCTCGGCTTCGTCTACACCAGGCCGGCGGAGTCCGTTGCCGGGCGTACCTTCGCCCGACCACCCCGTCCCAACGTTCTGACGGGGGCTGCGGGACGTGAAGCGTTCGTCCGAGGCTTCTCGGATGAGACGATCGTCAGCATGTTGGGGCCAAACCCAACACAGGAGCGTTTTAGGCCCGCCGCCTACTACCTCACCGACCTCGCCTTTCAGGCAAGCGGAGCCGAGCCGCTTGCTTGGGGGGAGTTCATGGAGCGGTACACCGCGATGTACCCCCGTGGACAGCCCGGCCTCCCGGACGATCCGGTGACGGCCTACATCAACAACCTGCGCACGACCGGTGCCGCCTCCGGCCCTGCGACGACCCGGAGGACACCGACCACGCGGCAGCGCGACCCCACGCACGAGTGCAACGTCTGCGTGGCATCGGCCTCGAGCAGCTCTGACCCGAAGCCGGCACCGCGTCGCCACGCCACCGACGCCCAACGACAGGCGCGACTCGACGAACTCGCGGAGGCCAAGCGCCAGCTCGACGAAGAGCAAGCCATCCTTCACCAGGAGCTGGGATTGGACCCAGAGCTCCGCGACCGACAGCCTGCACAGGAGGTTCCGGTGCGGGAGCAGCCGCGCGAGGGGAACGGCGAGCGGCGGGAGCGCCGCCCAGCCGCTGAACAACCCCGAGCCCGCGCACCGACGCCGCCGGCCCGAGGACGAACACGCGACAACGACCGAGGCACCAACGAGGGCGCTAAAGTCGACGCCAACACCAACGCTGATGCCCCGCCACTCTTCAGGCGGGCGTCGCAGAACCTCGCCGCGGCAGCCATGTTGCTGCGCGGCTGTCCGGAAGCAGCGACCTCCGAGGAGAGACGGGTGCGTCAGCAGCTGAAGGCACTACTCGAGGCGGCAGCGGCACAGCAAGCGGAAAGCTCCGCTTCACGACAGCGTTCGGAGTGCGGGCGAGCAGGAGCATTATCCGCGCATGGCCCGAACCCGGCTCCCTCTCAGCATCGGGACCGCAAGGAAGGGGGCGGGGCCGCCGTGTCGGCGGTCAAGAGCCGGCTCGGGCCTAACCGTGACGCGCGGAACACCATCGAGACCCGTCGACGGGCCAAGAGCGTCGACAACCATCGCGACAACCGCTCGCGCCACCACGACGACCGAGGACGCGGGCAACACCACGACAGCGACGACGATCGTGACCGCAGCTGGTCGCCGAACCAGAGGGGTCCACGGGCCTTTGGCCAGAGCGTCCAGGATGCGAGGTTCCCCTTGCGTTTCCGAGCTCTGACCAACGTACCCAGGTACGACGGGGACACCAACCCTAGCGTATGGCTCGAGGACTACCGGCTTGCGTGTCACGCGGGGGGAGCGACGGACGACCTCTTCATCATCAAGAACCTGCCGCTCTACCTCGGCGACTCCGCGCAGACGTGGCTCGAGCTCCTGCCACGCGACAAGATCAACGACTGGACCGACTTACGCCGAGTCTTCGTCGGGAACTTCCAAGGCACGAACACGCGCCCCGGCAAGCAATGGGACCTACGCAACTGCAAGCAGCAGCCGGGAGAGAGCCTTCGCGAGTACATCCGATGCTTCTCCAAGCGCTGCACCGAACTTCCCAGAGCGGCCGACAACGACGCCATCTCGGCATTCCAGAATGGCACGACCTGTACCTCCCTCATCCACTGACTCGGACGCCGCATGCCTCGTACGACTCGGGATCTCCTCGACATCGCGAGCAACCACGCTGACGGTGAGGAAGCGGTCGCCACAACGCTCAACACCCCTCAGGGCAAGGGGAAACAGGTCGTGGACCACGGCGAGGGAACCTCCTCGCGCTTCAAAAAGAAGAAGAAGAACGACAAACACCGCCGCGACGACAACCTGGTTGCAGCGGTGGAGCGCAAGGCGTCACGCCCCAAGGGCAACCCAGCCAAGCCCGGTCCGCCCAAGGACCACTTCGAGAAGCTCCTGGACGCACCGTGCCCGCACCACGAGGTCCCCGTCAAGCATTCGCTCAAGGACTGCCGGCTCATCAAGAACTACGTCAACGGCACCCTCAAGCCAAGAGCGGTGGATCCACCCAAGAAGGGAGGGCCACCCCCCGACAACGATGACGGCGCGGGGGCTATGTACCCGGGTGAAGACGGCGCGGTCCACATGATCTTTGGCGGATCTCCGGCAAGACCCTCAAGGCGGCGCGAGAAGCTCATACAGCGAGAAGTCTTCAACGCCGACACCGTGAAGCCGTCCTACCTAAAGTGGTCGGAGGTTCCGATAACCTTCGACCGCAAGGACCATCCCGACCACGTGCCTCAGCCAGGATCCTACCCACTAGTGGTAGCTCCCCTATTCAAGACCAAAAGGATCCATAAGGTCCTGATGGATGGGGGAAGCGGGATCAACGTGCTCTATGCGTCTACGCTTGATGACATGGGCATCCCGCGGTCCCAGTTGCGGCCGTTGACCGCACCATTCCACGGGGTCGTCCCTGGAATGGAAGCGCTCCCCACCGGGCAGATCGATCTGCTCGTTACGTTCGGGGACTTGCGAAACTTTCGCACCGAAACCCTCACCTTCGAAGTGGTGGGGTTCTCGGGGACGTACCATGCGATCCTCGGGAGGCCGGCGTATGCGAAGTTTATGTCCGTGCCAAACTATACGTAACTGAAGTTGAAGATTCCCGGTCCGAAGGGGATCATCATAGTAGGGACCATGTATCAGCGCGCATTCGAGTGCGACGCTGAGTACTTCCAGTTCGCTGAGGCACTCATCCGGTCCGAGAGGCTCCACGCCGAGCCCCCGTCTGAGGACCAGGATATCCCCGAGTAGTCCAAGCGAGCGGTTTGCTCTTTCGAGCTCGCCAAGGATGTGGCCGTCTCCGATGATGGTCGTACGCTCCGTATCGGGATGGCGCTCGATCCTAAATAGGAAAGCGCGCTCGTCGACTTCCTCAAAGCGAACCTCGATGTGTTTGTGTGGAAACCCTCCGACGTGAAGGGGATCCCGAGAGAGGTTGTCGAGCACAAACTGAACATCTAGCCGGGATCGAAACTGGTAAAGCAACGCCTTCGCCGCTTCAACGACGAGAAGTGCAAGGCGATCGCGAGGAGATCAAGAAGCTCCTTAGTGCAGGGTTCATCCGAGAAGTATTCCACTCCGAGTGGCTTGCTAACCCTGTACTTGTAAAGAAGAACAATAAGAAATGGAGGATGTGTGTTGACTACACGGGCCTTAACAAGGCATGTCCTAAGGATCCGTTTCCTTTGCCACGCATAGATCAGGTAGTCGATTCGACAGCTGTAACACCCTGAAATTTTCCGATTTCAGGATGTTATTAGGAAGAATAATTAAGCAACGATTTTGACATAATTTTAAAATTTTCTCAACATTTATTTTCTTTACAGGAAATTTAGTTAAGGAAAACTATTGTTTGGTTTTATAAATTAAATAAAATGGTTCTATGAGTGTTGTTTTTTAGTTGCATTTGATTTTGTTTGAGTTGGTGTTTTCAAAATCCATCAAAATCAAACTCCGAAATCTTCTCTTCCTCTCTCTTTCTCTTTTCTTTCCAGCCCAACCCGGCCGACTCTCTTTTTCTCTTTCGGTCCAAGTCACAAGTCCGACCATTGGCCTTGTCTCAGACCAATCCCGTCAGCCCAGTTCTCTATCGCTTGGACCATCAGCCGGCACAGCTTGCCTCCTCAGCCTTTGGATCAACTCACTCTATCCTCCCTCCTTCCTATCAACTGACGGTGTGGCCCCACCCGTCACGAGTGTCATCCACCCCCGACCGACGCACTCCCGTGTCGTTAGGCCCTTCGTGAGCTGCCGCAACCGTCCGGTTGCCTTGCGCCCGCTCACCTCCATACGTCCCTCCGTCTTCCGTGGCCGCTCATGCCTGAGCCACTCGTTTGCCGCACCCATTCGCCTCGCGGGCGCACGCTGCCCCGAGCTCAAATTCGACCTGGACTTGAGTTCGTGCGCCGCCACCGATAATCCTCGGCCTATGCGCCTGGCCTCTGTCCGTGGCCGCCCAGCTCCTGTGCGCGGTGCTTCACACCCAAGCCACACACCCTTGTGCCCCTGCATAGTGCACTGCCCACCTGGCCCTTGTGTTCGCGCATCTCTGGCCGCGCACCTCGCGCCGCATGCCTCGCTCGTCTCTGCGTACAGTGCGCCACGCCGTGCACTCATCCGCATTCGAGCTGCTTAGCTTCCCCATGCCGGCTTCAGAGCCGAGATACATGCCTGCATTCCCGTGTCCTTGCACCGCTTGGCTTTGGTACACCGCCACTCCTTTCTCTTTCTCCCAACCTCCGGCCTTTTCTCACACTCTCTCTCTCTAGCCCAGATCCTTTTCTTCTTCCGGCACAGCAACAATCGCAGGTATTGGTCCATCTTGGCTCGTCAGCCGGCCCAGCTCTTTCCTGTTCTTTCTCTCCCACTGATAGGGCTATCCCACCCGTCAGGGGTGTCTTCCACCCTGGACAGCCATCCGCACGAACCGCGGCTGGCTGCACTGTCCTGCCACACACGCACGTCTGCCTCCCTGGCTGCGCCGCTTGCTCTCCCTGCCTTCAACAAATGCTTGTGGAGCATTCAATCACGCTCCCTACGTTTCCCCTCCCTCTCTCCAGTAACGCCTCCACACCATCACCATCTTCAAATCGTCCATCAATGGCCGGCCGCGGCCCCACCATCTCCCCGACGGCCACAAGACTTCCACCTGCACCATATAAAAACCAAGCCCCGACCCTCCTGCGTCCCTGCTGCTCCCTCGCCCTGTGGTCTCCCTTGCTCTCCAATGCCACCGCTGCTCGATCCAAATTAGAGCACCAGCCGCCGGTCGCCCCTCTGATTCGTTGCGGCCATCCTCCCTCGGAACAAGCCAGCATCACCACGAGGATGCCGTCGCTGAGCCGCACTCGTTCTATCGGTTCCTATTGCCGGAGGACCTCAACACCGAACCGCGCCGGCCACTGTTTCTATCGTCCGTCGTCTTCTTCGTTTTCCGGTCGCCGTTATACACCTCCGGCCGGCCGTTCCATCAGCCAGGAACTCTCCAAGACAGAACCACCACAGGGACCACGACACCAAGCTGCAGCACCCAAGTCGGCTACGTCGTCCATCGCTCTCGTCGTTTACGGCCATCCCGTCATTCGTCGCTGCCGTCCAAGCTCTAATCCATCACCGCTCGCCATCAAAATCTGTCCGGCTTCGTCTCCTTCCGTAGAAGGTGAGCTGCTCTTTAGGAAGCCCTCACCTTCCTCTCTTGGTTCTTTTCCTCACCGTCGTTCATGCTCAGGGTCAGAGCCTCAGACCGAGCTGTTCCTCGTCCGTCGCTTGCCTTCAAGTCCGGCCACTTCTGCTCGTCTCTGTCGCTGTTGGAACACTGGACACCTCCAGGGACGTTCGTCAGGACAAGCAAGCACCCCAAGAGATCAATGACGTCGAGGCGCAGCTGCGCCGCCAGTTCCGTCCTGTCGCCGTTTTCTTGCCGGAGCACCAGTATCCGAGCAAGCATAGACGAACGCCGACACGCCGATCTGCTCACTGGAGCCTTCTCTGCCAACGAGGTACACACCAGTGAGATCCCCATCCTCTCCTCTTTCCGTTTTTCTATCTCCGGTCGATTCCTGAAAATCGTTGCACATTCTAGCACATCTCCAGTGTGCTTCTGTACTTCAGCCATGGAGGAACGACATGCCTCTTCGTTCTCCTGAAAGAAAAAGGCTCTGCAATTTTGTGATTAAGTTTTCACTCGTTCCATCTCTGCAGCATCACAGTGTCTCCCAATCCATCCCGTCCGGCAAAGATGACTGCTACTGTTTTTGTTTGCCGGGACTAAAGCCGATGTCATGGTTGGAGTCTCGTCGTTTCTGTACCAAGCAAGCGCCGACGCTCCCTCATCATCAGCTCCACGCTGTTTACCTCAATCACCACATCGATCACAGGTGAGAAGCTAGCCTCATGCTGGTTTACTCCTGTTTTGTGTTCTAGCGTGCTGACTAGCATGATGATCTCTGATTCTCAAGTCGGCCACCACATGCAGTAGCTGTTGCATGCAAACTAAAACAGTTTAATCCATGCTTATAATTTTCCATCCTTTGCCATGCACTCGTGATCATAAACTGAAGCTTGCCAATGTTTTTGGATATCTGGTGTCCATCATCACCGCACCGTCGATCATAACGCACACTGGTGAGACTAGTAGTGCCTCTGCTCCGTTTATATATATCATCATGATCATTCGTTTCAAACCAATGTCATGCATGCTGTTTAGTGATGATCAAAAGCTAGTTGCAAGCATGCAGACCAAGCAGTAGCATGCAACTAATGGCGAGCATGTGCTTGATGTTCCTGTAGACCAAACAGAATCAACAAGCTAGTGTGTTTCACGTATCTGTCATTTCTTGCTTGACGTGAGCATGACATCATGCTTATGTCATATACACATTCTTTACCTTTGAGAGCTAACATGCTGTATAAATATCTAGTAATCTAAGCCACATGTCTCTATCTACTCTTTGCTCTCTAAATCACTCATCCAATCTACGGTTAACCTTGATTAGATCCCTAATCCTTGTTTAATCCATAGATCTCACGTTTAACCCGTTTAAGCTCGTTCTTGTTGCGTTAGTTCCGTCTCGTCACAAACAATGCGCTAGACATGATATTTACCCTACCATGTGTTTTGATAATTTATTATATATTAACTTGGTTAATGCCTATTAAATTTGTTTTATAAATAAAATCTAATTAGAGTTGAACCTCGTATTTTTCATAATAAGTTAATTTGATTAATGCTTATTTGAATAATTCTTTCAATTAAAAGCTAATTAGGATTATACCTCGGCTTTCATAATATAAATGTTAAACTGGTTAATATTTATTTAATCTGCTTTCTAAATAAAAGCAACATAGGGTATATCCGGAGTTTTCTTAATTAAATATTAATTTGGTTAATATGAAGATAAATGTGTTTTTGAAATATAATTTGTTTAGTTGAACTCGAAACATAAAGTTATACGCTTAGATTCTTTACATGCTTCTTTTGAATTCAAATGTTTAATTTGCATAAATCATACTTGGATAATTATGAATAAAATCGGACTAAGTTTTACATGGCTCTTTTATATTTAAATATAATTTGCTTAATTCTAAATAGGGTATTTCTCTGAAATAACCTATGCACATTGCTTTATTCAATTAAAATATATCAAGCATATAATCTTGTGTGTTATTATCCAAATCTCTCGATAGATGTGTCTTTTCAACGATAGTTCCGTTCTTAGCGTTTCTTGCGTTCGTGATCCTAGAACCAAACCCTATCCTCTTTTTAAGCCTTTTCTTGATTGGTGTATTGTTCTTAGTTGTTCTTGTTTGTCTGCTTTGCATGTGTTGTGTCCAATGTTTGCTTCGAGTAGAAGATCGACCTGTTGTTCGGAAGTCTTGAAGATCAAGAGTATCAAAGAGCAACAGCGGAAGAACATAAGAGTAGTTTTTGTTGAAGAAAGGCAAGTGGACTTCTCCCCCTGCATATTCTATTTTATCCTATATAATTGCATGACAACTAAGTTTACCTTTTATGATATTGCATAAATTTGATGGGAACCCTTTTTAAGGACTTGACTAGATTTTATCCCTATACCCTTGAACAACCTGGTTTAAATAAATGTTTTGGGTAGACAATGCTTAGTTGCTTTACCTTGGGATGGTTGCAAATGAATCTTTTGTACAAATGGAAGATATGCATGTTTGATGATGATGCTTATGGTTAATACAAGAACACCTTAATTTAATCAGAACATGGAGAACCACCCAAGAAAACAGTGCAACCACAGTCTATATGGCTCTGGCTTAGCCAATTAATTAGGCGTGTGGAATTATCTGGTAGCCTTTCCCGAAAGGGGCACAGGGGGCCAGAGTTGAAGGGGTATAGCCCGGTTCTTTTGGGGTAGCAGCCTTTGCTAAGGTGCTGACCACTAGGGAGGGTTATGGTCCGCTCTGCTGCTGTAACTGTCGCAGGTTGTTGGTCTTCTGCATTCCTTTGTAAAGGCTTCATAGTGGACCCCTAGACACTCACCTCGGAAGTGTTTAAGGGTCTAGCTAACCCGGGCAACGTGGAGAACACGAACTGTGGGTAAAGTGTACAACCTCTGCAGAGTGAAAACTGATCGATCAGCCGTGCTCTCGGTCAAGAGCGGTTTGGACCCTCACATGATAATCAAACTTAAAGATGGATGTAAATCGTGGTTCTTGTGGGTTTCTGAGATGAGATGTTTTATAAATGCTTAAGTGGGTTGGTATGAACTTACATCTAGTAACTAGGTGTTGTTAATTAAAATTTGACCAACTTATAAAATGCTAACCGTTGTAAACCTTAGCCTATTCTTGATAGCCTTGCATCTTTCCCCCACTTGCTGAGCTCCAACCATAAGTGTGCTCACCCTTTCTAAACCGCTGTTCAGAAGAAGAAGATGTGTGATGTCCAGAAGATGGTGTTAGACGTACGCAACCCCCAGTCGATTGCCTGTGAAGTTTGGAGCCTTTGTTTCCCAGGATTCTGCTGTAAATCTCTGATAATCTCTCTTTCTTTACGTGATATTGTTTCTGTTATTCACTAATGATGTCACTATATGTATGGAACTAGATCCTGACATACATATAGATAGCACTTGGTTTGTTTTGGAAATCGGGTGTGACAACAGCTGGGTGCGAAACCCTCTGTTTTCTCGATGCGTACTCCGGGTACCACCAGATAGCGATGTGCATAGCGGACCAACTCGCAACCTCGTTCATCACTCCGTTCGGCGCGTATTGTTACAAGACAATGCCCTTCGGGCTCAAGAACTCGAGCGCTACATTCCAGCGATGTATGCGACGTGTCTTCGGGGAGCTGATAGGGCGCATCATCGAGGCCTACGTCGACGACATCGTGGTCAAGTCGAGGAAGACTGGAGATTTGGTCCCTAACCTTACTGAGGTCTTTGCAAAGCTGCGACAGCATGGGGTGAAGTTGATTCCCGAGAAATGTGTTTTCGGGGTTCCAAGCGGCATGCTCCTTGGCTTTGTCGTGTCGGAACGCGGCATTGAGGCGAACCCCGAGAAGATCTCGGCCATCATGGACATGGGGCCGATCAAGAACCTAAAAGGCGTACAGCGTGTCACGGGCTGCCTCGCAGCTTTGAGCCGTTTCATAGCGCGTCTCGGAGAGCGCAGCCTCTCACTGTACAAGCTGATGAAAAAGTCCGACCACTTCACATGGACCCCCGAAGCACAAGAGGCGTTCGATTCACTCAAAAACATGCTCAAGAGCCCACCGATCCTCACGGCTCCGACTCCAGAAGAGCCGATGCTCCTGTACATCTCCACGACAACTCAGGTGGTCAGCGCTGCACTAGTGGTCGAGCGAGAAGAACCCGGAAGGTCACAGAAGGTGCAGCGACTCGTGTACTTCGTCAGCGAGGAACTTTCCGACTCCAAGACGCGATACTCGCAAATGCAAAAGCTTGTGTACGCCATCTTGATGACCAAGCGTAAGCTCCGACACTACTTCAACGTGCACCCCATCACCGTGGTGTCCAAGTACCCACTCGGGGAGGTCATCCAGAACCCCGAGGCTGAAGGGAGAATCGCCAAGTGGGCGCTCGAGTTGATGGGGCAGAACATATCGTATGCACCACGCAGTGCCATCAAGTCTCAAGTGCTCGCAGACTTCGTTGCTGAGTGGACGGAGATCCAAACACCTCCGGCGCCGATCGAGCACGAGACATGGATCATGTACTTCGACGGTTCGGTCATGAAGGAAGGAGCCGATGTAGGCCTTGTCTTCATCTCGCCTCTAGGCGTGCGTATGGTGTACTTGGTTCGACTACACTTTCTGGCATCCAACTACGTCGCCGAGTACGAAGCCCTAATCAACGACATTCGAATAGCTGTTGAGCTCGGAATCCGTCGTATCGAGATCAGGGGGGACTCCGAGCTGGTCGCGGACCAAGTCATGAAGGACAAGAACTACGTGGACCCGAAGATGGCGGCGTATTGCCAAGCTGTGCGCGACTTAGAAGGCAAGTTCCATGGGCTTGAACTCCATCACATGTTGTGCGACTACAACAAAACCGCCGTCGTGCTCACAAAGACTGCATCCAGTCGCAAACCAGTACCTCACAGAGTTTTTGCGAGCGACCAGCACGCCCCCTCTGTTCGAGCAGAGGGAGAGAAGCCGCCCGAGAAAGAAGAACCCGAAGTAATGGCGATCGACCAACCACCCGAGCTGAATCTTGAAGATCCCGACTGGCGGTTCCCGATCCTCGAGTGGCTTGTCGAAAGGAAGCTGCCCTCCGACCAAACGGAGGCTCGACGCATCGCGCGGCGAGCAAAGGCTTTCGTCCTCATCGAGGGCGAGCTCTACAAGCGAGGAGCCGCTGGCATACTCATGCGGTGCATCCTTGGGGATCAGGGCCGCAAGCTGCTACGAGAGATCCATGCAGGCACCTGCGGTCATCACGCAGGCCCGAGGACACTTGTCGGGAAGGCTTTCCGACAAGGATTCTACTGGCCCAGAGCGGTGGCGGACTCCAAGGACATTGTACGGCATTGCGAAGGGTGCCAGTTCTACGCTCGACAAACCCATCTTCCGGCGCAAGCGCTCCAGACCATCCCCATCACATGGCCTTTCGCCGTGTGGCATCTCGACATGGTAGGGCCGCTCCGACAAGCGCCCGGGGGCTTCACGCATCTCCTCGTGGCGGTCGACAAGTTCTCCAAATGGATCGAGGCTCGACCCATCGTGAACATCCGCTCCGAGGAGGCGGTATCCTTCTTCACCGACATCATCTACCGCTTCGGCATACCCAACACGATCATCACCGACAACGGCACCCAGTTCACAGGGAAGAAATTCCTCAACTTCCGTGACGACAACAATATTCGTGTGGACTGGTCGGCCGTAGCCCACCCGAAGACGAACGGACAAGTCGAGAGGGCGAACGGCATGATCTTAAAAGGGCTGAAGCCACGCATTTTCAAACGACTCGAGAAGTTCCGGGCAAGGTGGGTGGCCGAGCTACCGTCCGTGCTATGGAGCCTGCGCACCACACTGTGCCGCGCAACGGGTTTCACGCCCTTCTTCATGGTGCACGGCTCGGAAGTGGTCCTACCTACGGACATCGACTACGGCAACCCACGGGTACGAGCCTACACCGAGGAGGGCAACCAGGCCGCGCTTGAGGATGCGATCGACCAACTTGACGAGGCGCGAGACGTGGCGCTGCTGCGCTGCGCCAAGTACCAACAAGCCTTGCGACGCTACCACGAGCGCAACATGCGCCCACGCGAGTTCCACGTTGGAGACTTGGTCCTCCGACGAGTTCAAGGCAGCAAGGACCAGCACAAGCTCGCGCCACCTTGGGAGGGACCATTCATCATCCACGAGGTGCTCCGGCCTGGAACTTACAAGATCCAGTACGAGGACGGGAGGGTCGTCTCCAACGCATGGAACATCGAACACCTGCACCCATTTCACCCTTGAGTAACTGTTCAAATCCCGTACATCAATAAATAGATGCCGCATGCCTTGTTCACATGTCTTTGAGTTCGAAAAACTTGTCGGTGACTATGTTTACGAGTGTGCAACAACTTTAAGGCTGAGTAGCGAGTGTCCCCGCACCTGTGCAGAGACACTCCCTGCTCGGGGGCTACCCAGGGCACGATGCCCTCGTTCTGATTTTTACGATTTTTCAAAAAAAAATTCCAACAACTATGTCGAGATCGATCGCACGAGCGAAAGGTTTTTTGACGGAATCTCGGTCTTGCGAGAAGTAAGGGCGACGGCCTACGTGGGGCGAGACATTGCTGCTCGTTGAAAGCTCCTAGCACCTACGCCTCCGCGGCTACGGTGCGAAGACTGGCGAGCACGACTCGAGTCCTCAGGCCTTCGTTCGACCTCTTTTCAAAAGCACTCAAGTGACCGCCTGGACCCCGGTCCAAAATGGCTTCAAAAACAAAACTGCGCAAAGTTACCTCTCGAGCTCTCGGGGGCTGCGAACGAGTGGTTACCCTTAGTGGTGTGAGAAGGCCAAGCTCCCCGACTCCTACGCCTCCGTGGCTCCAGAGTAGAGCTCGGTCGTCTCAATTTTCTAAGGCCGACTACGCGTTACGGCAGTTGTCCTCGGGCGCTCGGGAACGATCGAGCTGTAATACAACTTGAATAAGTTCTCAACTACGCGATTCGTAATGTTGTGGTCTATTCTTATCATTACACTCAATAAAAAGTGATACATCTAATTCGAGGGCTCGGGGCTTTCCGGGTCCTCTGGTGCATCTTGTGGCAGCAGCTCCAAGTCCTTCAGGGCGGCGTCGGCCATGTCGCGGGCGAAGGAAGCACAGTCTCTCTCGAGCTCATCACACTGCGTGTCGGAGATGCCAGGAGCCCAGCCGCCACTCAGCGCCATGCGGTCCAGCCCTTGGTAGTGCGACTCAAACATGGCGAGCACTCGGTGCACCACCCGCCGAGCCGTCGACAACTCAAGCTCTCGGACCACGTCTGGGAGGCGCCCGACTTCTTCGACAAGCGTCTCGGGCAGCACCGGCCCGAGCGACACGCCGAGCCCAGCCATGACCGTGCCGATGGCCCTTCCGAGCTTGGCCAGGTCTTCGATGTTCACCTTGCGGGCCTCCTCCGACTCACGCCGAGCGTTCCGGGCCTGGTTCAGCGCCACCGCGTCCTGTTCCCGAGCCATCCGGGACTGCTTGAGCTCGGCTTTGGTTTCTGGAAAATGAACAAGACGATGAGTTATGGCGGACTCACAGGAAAGATGAGGACGGAACCAAGATGCTGGACTTACTCTCGAGCTGCTCCGACAAGCGCCCGATCGCACTATCCTTCTCGATGACCTTGTGAAGGGAGGTGTTCAGCTCTTGCTGCTACTTCGCCAGTTTCGAGGTCATCCCGGCGTGGTACATGTGCATCCCTGAAGCACCAGGAAACAAGTCAGAACGAACAAGAGGCAAACGACAAGCGAGATGGTGAAAAGAAGGGCCTGCTCGACTCACCCTCAAGGTCCTCCGACAACTTGGCATTGCTCTCCCGCAACCGCGTCACCTCCTCGGAGACCACCTGGAGCTGGTTGGTGACCTGGGAGAACTGACGGTCGGTCGTCGCAAGGTCCACACCGGTGGTGGCCAGGTCGCGCTCCAGGTCCGCCACCTTCGTCTCGAGCACCGCCTTCTCCCGAGCCACGGTCTGGGCGGCGTCCCGAGCAGTGGCCTCGGCAGCAGAAGTGGCGGGTGTTGGCCCTCTCGACGGCCTCATTGGCGGATGCCGCGGCTGGACGAAGCTTCTCGATCTCGGCCTCGGCAAGAGCCAGCCTCGTCGCCAAGGCATCTCGCTCCGTTGCGGCTGTGGCGGCAGCAGACTGAGCCGCAGTGGTGCGGTCCTCCGCGGACTGCTTGGCAGCTTCAAGAGTCGTTCGCGTCGACGCCTCACTCGCCACTGCCGCTGCCGCGACCACAAGAGCCACGACCAGTTGCATCTCTAACTGGGCCCGCTCCGCGCGAAGCACTCTCGCCGTGCGCGCTCTCCTCCAACCAGATGTCGTGAGTGTCTACCCCGGACAAACTAAATGTAAGCCACACATCTCGGAAGAGCGGAGGAAGTCGGAGGCGAGTCGTTCGTGCAAAGAAAACTTACCGACGTCGCGGGAAGTATCAACTCGTCGAATGCGCGGCGCGCTCACGCCAATCCGCGCTCGAGGGTGTTGCACACCGCGGCCTCCTCGTCGTCCTCAACATCATCGCCGACCTCGAAGGCAGCCGTCCACGGGACGCGGGCGAGATCGAGGACCTGGGCATCACCACCTCCGACATCTCGTGGCAAGGCCGCGCCCGAGCTCTCCCCGACCTCCTGTATCTCCGGGGAGGCGGCTCTTGCCATGTCCTCGGGGGCGTCACGCTCTTGAAGGACCACGGTGGGCTGGCTCGTCTCGGGGGCTACCTCCTCGATAGCGACGGCGGGCCGGTCGGACGACGGCTCCGCCGCCCCGGCAACCTCCTCGACCGCCCCTACCATCGAGGGTGGGGGCGCGGCCACGACCGCCTCTACAGTCTGGAGCGGGGGCGCGTCCACAATTGCCCCTGCAGTCTGGAGTAGGGGCGCGATCACGGCCGACTCCGTGCCGGTTGCAGACTCTCCGAGAACCCCCTCCGCCGCTTCCGACGCGGCAGAGGGCGCGGAACCCCCGACATCTCCGCCCTGACGCAGCGCCGGCTTCTCCGACACGGCAGAGTCCGGCACGAGAACTGTACTGGTTGAGGCCCCCGCATCGGCGGAAGCCACGGCAGCGGACGCCGCGGCTCTGGGGACCTCAGTTTCCAAAACCAACGGGTCGGCGAACACACGATCCACTACAGCATCGAAGATCTCCCGATCGTTGCTCGGGAGCTCGGTGGCGTCAAGGTCGATGATCCCGATACCGGGGATAGACCAACAACCGGACGTCGGCACATCCTCTGTGCCCCCGGTCGACAGCGTGGTCGCGGCCGCTGGAGTCTCCGACGCCACCGGAGCTGCGGCTTCGTGCTCTCTAGTCGGCGGAGGAAGGGGTGCACCCTGATCTGTAAGCACCATCACCACGTCGTCACCGCCCGAGCCGGCCCCGGCTTGTGGCTCCAATGTCGCTTGGGGAGCGGCCATCTCCGTGACCATCCGCTCCTCCCCCATGACGGCGGCAACAACTGGCGGGGGCGGCGCCACCGACTCCTGCACCGCAACAGCCACGACCAGCCCCTCCTCAACCTGCACCGGCAGCGGCTCGGCATACGGGGGCTGGGATGGGGCTCGAAGGGCGCAACGCGCACGCTTAGTGCCAAGCGCTTCAAGGGCGTGAGGCTAAGGACGCCGGTGTCGGCGCGTCTGCAGAAAAGACAAGATGAGGTTGGGGAGTGAACGAAAAGAAAGACTTATGGTAATGACTCCAAGGACAAGGACTTACAGCTTGGAGCGGACCCGGGACCTCTTCACCGGACGGCCCGACGAGCCCTGCTCGGGGGCTGCACGCTTGGTGCCAACTGACTCGGGGGGCTCCCCCACTTCTTCCCGCCGCCTCAACGGCGGCGCTGTGCTCCCCCGGCTGCTCGGGGGCTATCCTTCCGACCTCCGCCGTGGCAGGGGACGGCCCTTGGCCCCCTCCGGCGGCGAGGGAAACTTGTACGTCCGGGGCTCCGCCGCCCCGGATAATCAACGACTGAAGGCATCGCGGGGCGGTGCGAGGATCCGCCTCCTGCGACGCGCTCGGCATCGACGCTGAGCTTGTCGATCTCGCCCGCGACGGGCACATTTGCAAGGAGTCCGAGTCGGGGCGGTCGGAGCCGTCGAAGAGATGGCGAGATGGAGTCGCCCGCTCCTCCGACCGCCTCAGCGGGTCGACTCGGCGGGGTGGGTCCCTCCGCGCTTCAAAGGCGCTCGAACCGCCGGGCGCCGTACGGGGACGGGCCGCCTGCTGATCCTCTCGGACGGGGCGAGCCACCGATCATGAGCTCGATCCCATGTTCTTCTCGCGCGCGGCAGGCTCCGGCCGCCGCGACGATGTCACTTCAACCACGCGGGGAGGCGACGGCGTGGACGACCCCGACATGTCGCTCCAGTCCACCCCTGCACTGGGCTCGTCACCACTCCACATCGGCTCTGGTGACGGGTCTTCATTAGAGGAGACGTCGCGCTCCCCCGCCTTCCGCCGCTTGATGCGGTCATCGTTCCGATCGCGCTTGGCGATCTCTCGCTCTTTGGGCTGCGCCTTGCGCGCAGCCCGCCGCCTCGCCGCGGTCGCTTTGTTCCGGTTGAAGATCGCCTCCTCCGGGAGAGGCGCCTTGGCCGGCACAAGATGTGCGCACTTCAACTACGAAAACAGGGAGCGCGCAAGTCAACAGTCGTCAGTGATCTCCGAGAAAGCTGATTCCAAGCTAAGGAAACCAAGACTAACAAAGACTCGTCGAAGAGGGCGGCTACTTACCAATTTCTCGGTCCCCTCGTGGGGGGCATCGGGAGGAGCCGCGCGGGCGGCCACGAATAAGACGCCTTCCCGATCGCCTGCGCCACATGACGCTGGATCTCGTTCGGCGACGGGAAGACTGGCGCAGTAACAGTCCCCGTCCAGGGGGCTCGGTCGGCCGTCATCTCGCAAAGACGGAGTGGCCGTCTCCGGAGCGGCACGACTCCTCGGGCATGGTACTGCCCGATGACGGTCGCCAGGGTGACCCCGGCTCCTCGGAGACGCCCCAGCACCGCCCAGTGGTCCTTGAGCATCCTCTCCTGCTCCGCCTTCGAGGGACCATCGGTCTAGTTCCTCCGCGACTGCCCGATGGAGTTCCCGGTGAACGCCGGCGGTGCGAACTCGGGGTCGTTCCTCAGGTAGAACCACCCCTTGTGCTAGCCGCTGTTCGATCTGGTCAAGGAGGACGGGATATAGCCATCGCCCCGGCCTTGCTTCATCCGAAGATTGGCGCAGCCGATCGTCGCTGCCCTGGAGCCGTCCTTCAAGCACGCGAACATGAAGAAGTACCGGAAGAGGTGCCAATGGACACTTATCCCCAGGTACCCCTCACACATTGCCTCGAACGCCGTCGTTTGTTGGATGTTGTTCGGGTTGAGGTGCTGCAGCTGGAGGCCATACTCGAAGAGGACCCCCCGGATGAATCGTCCGGCGGGGACGGAGAAGCCGCGCTCATGGAAGGCCATGAACGAGACCACGTACCCCCTGGGCGGGCGCGACACAGACTCATCCCCGGGCACCGTCCACTCCACGACGGCGGTGAGTGGAGGGAGCTGTCCGGCCTCGACAAGGCGGATCAGCTGCTCGCGAGACACGTTGGATCGCGTCCAGTTCGACATGGCGGCGGCGAGGTTCCGGGCGAGCTGGTGGCGCTAGCGGCGGCGGCACTACGGATGCGAAAGAGCGAGGGGAGCGAGGCGCAAGGGCAAAGGAAGAAGACGATGAGGAAGTAAAGTCCCAAACCCGTGCTCGACGCGCGGTTGAAAAGGGAAGAGTGCGGCTACTCGCCTTGAATATCGGGCCCGCCGCGTCAGCGAAACGTCGCCCACGCGCGCGCATGCCCCGACGAAATAGGTGCCTACCCGCGCGACGCCTCGATTCCCGCGGAGTTCAGGAGCCTGCGGCACCCACGCGCGGTCGTTTCAAGGTGTCACGTCTATCACGACGGCCGAGATGCCCGCGTCTCCCGCTTCATCCGCATTGATCACGTCGCCCACGTCGCCCACGTCGCCCACGACAACCACGACTACCCCAAAAGAACAGTCCCGAGCTACAACGGCTACAATGAAGTTTAAAAGCCCGCGAACGAGTCTTCAACTCACCCACGGGCTCGGGGGCTACATCCGGCGGATGCGCTCGCGCGCACCCACCGGGAAAACCGAGAACAGCGCCAACACCAAACCCTCTCGACTGAGCCTGAGTGCGACTCCCTGACTCCCTCTCAGGCTCGGGGGCTACTGACGAGGGCCTAGATTAGGTCCCCCTTTGACGGTGAGATAATCTCCCACGAGATGAGATTTTCTGACACCATTGACAACGTGAAGGCCAAGATTGACAACATGAAGGCCAAAACTTAGAGCAAGGAAGGACTGAAGATCCCTGTCAAGACCCTCACTGGAAAGACGTCAAGCTCCCGACCAGTTGGGAGCATCTCTGACCAGTTCCCTACTAGAGGGACCCCCTCCGACAAGTCTCCACCTCGCACGACAAGTCTCTGCCTTGCACGACAAGTCTCCGCCTCGCGCGACAAAGCCCCCGCCTCTACTCCCGACTCCGACCAAGGTGTGGGCCACGACACGCGGCACGACCCCGGGATGCGGATGCCTCCACCACGACGCGTGGGGGACTGATTCCTCGCGCCATGCAAGCACACCAGCTGGCGACCAGCGCGAGCAGCTGGCCCCGACAGGAGCCTTAATGCGGGTCTGCTCAGCTGCACAGCCATCCCATCATCATCATCTCCAACCCTGCCACACGCAAGCTTCGCCCGAGGCACTCAAGCACCCCCTACGATGAGCTCCAGCCTACGGTTAGGCCTTAACGTGGCAGGCTAGTCAAATACTCGGACGGACCTAGACACCAACGAACTACTCGGAAGGGGCGCCAAGCGTCCCGGGATGAACAGCCCTGCCCAGCCACGCGGTGGCTCCCACGACAAAGAGACACAGCTCCGCTTCAATGCGTCATGACGGACAACAACGCATGACGGGACGTCCCAGCGACCAAACACTGTGACTCGTATTTTCTTTCCCCTTGTACCCCTCCCCTTGTGTCTATAAAAGGGAGAGGAGGGCAACCGTTACAAGGGTTAGACATCCTATAGACCGAACACCACTCCCAGGGACTTGGGTCCGACACCCTCTCCCGACCAGTTTGTAACCCCTATTACAAACAACCCTAGCATAGGAACACGGCAGCTCGACACTGGACGTAGGGTATTACTCCTCGGAGGCCCGAACCAGTATAAATCTCGTTGTCTCCGGTGCTAACCATCCGAGCCCGACACACGATCGATACAAATTTACTGTCCGGCGGTAGAGAACCCCGACAGATCACATCAAGATTTTGAACTACAACAAAAGTAGGTCAAACTGATTTTAAATTTTCATTCAAAACCTACCAGCCAAAAGTATGGTCATGCTTTGCAAAAGTTGTAGATCTACTCACAAGGGAAACCAACAAAATTGATTTTACATTTTTCTGAATTTTTTGTAATTTTCTATGAATTTTCCAAGGTTGAGCCAAAATCAAACAAACTGGAAGAATCTAATTACACTCAGGCCCTCGGAAGGATCTACAAGTTCACAACTATACCCTCGCTTCTAACAGACAAGACCTCGAGCACAAAAACCCTCACAATCGTACCCTCGACGACAGAGGCAAGCTCGCCGGCGGCGACGGACGGTCAGAGCAGACAAACAAGCGGCACGGGGTTGTGATTGGGCTCACCAGGCGTCGATTGGTGGTGTTGGCTCGACCGGAGGTGGTGCCGGTGAGCGGCGGCGGTGAGGCCGTGGCGGCGCAGCCGCTGCAGCTCGAACACGTGAGTGGGGAGGCTTGGTGAGGTCCTAGGGAAGGGACTAGGGGTCTCGGGCGGTGCCGTGAGCGAGCGGTGGAGAGAGCTCGTCGAGGCGGTGTCAATGGCGGGCGCAGCGGCGGTGGATTGCTCGCGACAAAGGGGTGGGGTGCTTAAATAGGCGCTCGGGCGCGGAGAGGCGGTTCACGCGAGTCAAGTCATCGGCATGGGCGCGGTATGGCAACAAGGCGCTGGCAACGTGCGCGGGGCAGAGGCTAATGGCGGATGGCGGTGTGGCTGACTGACAGGTGTGGGCGCACCGCGTTGCACGGACCAGCGGGCCCACTTGCATCACGCACAGGAGCTTATGGCGCGGCGCATGGACCGACGGACGCACTAGCTTTGTTTGACCGAGTTTTACTCAAAAAATTTCAACTAAAGTGCTCCAAGATGTTTATACCAAAGTTGTAGATCTCACTACCCTCTACAACTTCTACAAAGGCTCATAGGTGTTTTTCTCAACGAATTTTGCATGAATTGCTTGTCAACTTGGAGTTTTTCTTGACACCTGTAAACAGTGACTGTTGGTGTTGACCAGGGTTTTTCACCAATTTCCACTTTGAATTTGAAATGCCACTCAACATGAAAGTTGTGTCCCATGAAAAACTGCACAACTTTTGTATTGGGAGAATTCGAGGTGAAATTTGGAGAACGTGGCAAAAGTTCTAGAGAGGTTTAAGGATGTCAAGGGTTGACTAGGGTTTTGACTAGATCTTTGGCCGAGAGTTGACCATTGGAGCTTAATGACTTGATTAAGATCATGATTAGCCCTAATTAGCATTGATTAAAAACATGGGATGTTACACGTAGACACAGACCCCATTACCCTTACCGTGCGCCTCCAATCCACGCGGTGGTCATCAGACGGAAAAAATTGAATGAATCGACATGTATGTCGCTGAGCTTCCAATTGGAGGGGTGTGGGGTGAAGCTTTGGTAGTGAAGTAGCTTTGTCCTTGAGGAATTGGAGCGAGGAGCAACTCAACGCAAGGAATCAACACAAGATGTGACTCTGTTATTCATGCGTCTGCCGTCTCCACCAGTCTGAAGGGCACCAACGACCATGTCGGCCTCCCAAATGGCAAGTGGCGACGAGCTAGCACCCTGCGGCCTGTGGAGGGGAGGGAGAGGATAGGGAGCCGCTGAGCCGGGGAGCGGCGGCAGAGGAGAGGGGCGGATCGAGGTCGGCACAGGGCCGCCCGCAGGTCTGTTCGGGGCGGCAGCATGCCGGTGCAGGGCAGCCGCGGGGCTGTCCAGGGGCGGTGCAGCCCCCTGCCGTCGAGCGGAGCTCTCCTCTCCCTCGAGCCGGTCACCATCGCAATGGAATGGAGCAGGGAGCGTACACGGTTGTGGTAGAATAAGAAAATGAGACTGGCCTACAAAAGATGATGGAGCTCGTAGCCAAACACCTCAATTTGAGTTTGGAGTTTTGAAGTGGAGTCAACTCCACCTAAAGTTTTGGAGCCGAGCAGCTCCACCTGGAGTTGGAACCATCCCAAACAGGCCCTATGAAGTTGAATATGTTTGGCTGGCTACTTTGGGAGTGGAGTTGTAAAAGTTGAAGCGGAACAATCCCAAACAAGTCCTTAATATCGTAGCATATGTCACCCCTTTATCAATTATTACCACTTGTGCTCCTTTTAGATACTCCCTCCGTCCCAAAATATAAGGTAATAAAGAGTTCAAACTCAAGAAACAACAGTGAAATGTAATGACCTCTATACCCCTTATTTGACACTACCCACCAACTCTCCACCACTCACCAACATTATTTAATTTTGTCCTATCCCTCCAAACCTTTATATTTTGGTATAAAATTTGAACCCTACACGACCTTATATTTTGGGGTAGAGGGAGTAGGCCGGTAATTCTGCATGAAAAAGAGTTCATGGCATACGTAAACTTTCCTGCTCCAACCAGCATGATATAAAGGTATGATCTCTTTCATGTATGCTTGATACGAGGGAAAAAGGAATTTTAAAAGAACGAATTTTTGCAATAGGTGAAAATAAATGACCTGAAGGAATAGGCCGCCGGCCCAACTAAGCCATATACATTTATATTTTGCGTGGCCCAGTGGTAAAAGGCCTTTCTATTGGGCCAAGTGGGCTATGAGGTAGTTAGACCAGTGGGCTTCTCACGGCCCAGCATATTAAAGCCTTGGCGTGCCGCGTGCCCTCCTGGTTACAAACTTCCGCTTCGTGGTAAAAAACAGCGTGAACCATGCGCCCGCATGCGAACGGGAGCAAGCAATGCAGGAGGCAGCACCGCAGCAGCAGCTTATCAATGCACCGCAAAGGCTTGGGAGCGCAGGCGCTTGCAATGCTGGCTGGCTGGTGATGCTGACCACAACAGTGAACGCATGCATCATTGTTTGTAGCCCGACACTTGTACCGGATCCGCAGGCCTCCGTTTTTTTTTTTTGTAAAGGATCCGCAGGCGGCAGGCCTCTTGAATGCGGCTCCCCCAAGTACCGTGCGCGTGGCCCGGCCGCACCGCCCGTGTCATGCGACGCCGCAAGGCCACAAGCACGCTGCACGTCTTCCTCTGCCCCCTGCGTGCACGTCTAGTACTAATTAACGGATAGCCTGAACGGGTGGCAGTGGGGGGCTCCCCGTCCCCGCACTGCGCTTCGCAGGGGCGCCCTCGCTGGTCGCTCCTCCCCCGTTTGAAGGCTGGAACGAATTGAACGCGGCGTCGGTGCCGATTCCGGCAATGGCCGGCCCCCTACCGTCGCCGCGCGCGGCAGGTCTAGATCTGCTGGGCTGAGCCGAAAATGGCTCGTTTGCAGGGGTATGCATGCATGCATGCTGATGCTGACTGCTGGCGTGCAGCGCGACCGGGGGCCGGGTTGACCCCGAAGAAGCAGCAGCAGAGGTGGCAGAACGGACGGATCGAATCAGGGAGCTCCTATCTCCCTTCCGGAAGTTACATAAGAATGTGAACTATAAAGCCTATGAGGTCCAAGCAGCCCACTTAGGTGATTCAAGTCCCCCAAACGTGCTTTGACATTTTTATTTTTTATTAATTATTTTCTGAACTGTTGTCAATATTTTTTCATCAACATTTTTCGGAAATGTTGCGAACATTTTTTCGTCAACATTTTTTGAAGTGTTGTGAACATTTTTTTGTCAACATTTTTAGGAGTGTTGCCCACATTTTTGTCAACTTTTTTCGGAAGTGTTGCCAACATTTTTTCTCGTCAACATTTCTCGGAAGTTTGCCGATATTTTTTCCATCAACAATTTTCTGGAAGTGTTACCAACATTTTTTCGTCAACATTTTTTGAAGTGTTGCCAACATTTTTTCGGAAGTTTGCCAACATTTTTTCTCATCAACATTTTTCGGAAATGTTACCAACATTTTTTCGTTAACATTTTTCGGAAGTGTTGCCAACATTTTTTCTCGTCAACATTTTTCGGAAGTGTTGCCAACATTTTTTCCTCTCAACATTTTGCGGGACCAACATTTTTTATTCAACATTTCTTTGCTTCTTCAACATTTTCAGAAATGTTTCAACATTTTTAACAAATGTTGGTTTCGTCAACTATTTTTATCGACATTTTTTAAAATGTTGGACAACATTTTTCTCCATTATTTTAGGTTCTTCCAACATTTTTTAGAATGTTGAACATTTTTTTAGAAATATTTGTTTCGTTAACTACTTTTGGTCAACATTTTGCAAAATGTTGCAACAATTTTTTTAGAAATGTGGGGACAACAATTTCCTCCTTCTTCAAGCTCCAGCCGGCGGCGCATGGCGTGCGGGGGCGGCGGCCCGCGGGGCCGGCGGGCGCGGCGCACGGCGCGGCCGGCGGGCGAGTGCGGCTGGCAGGCGGGCAACGAAACCACGAGACGAAGCTCGGTCGTGGCACGGGAGGGAAGGGTGTGGGCAGCGGCGCCGGGGGACGGACTCCCGCCGGCCGGTGGCGCGCCGCCGGGGGCCATGGCGGCACGGAGGAGGCCGCGAGAGAGACCGCGACGGCGCGGGAGGTCCAGCCGGCGGCGCGTGGGTGGGGAGAGCGCGGCCGCGGAGGTGCCGACCAGCGGCGGCGCGGCCACGCGGCCCGGTCCGGAGTGGCGGCGGCCGGCGGTAGGCAGTGGAGAGAGAGAGGAGGAAGGGTGTGAAACCTAGGTTAAAAGATGTTGGGCTTTGTTGGGCTGTTAAAAGGGCACGTTTGGATTCCTGCATATGCTTCGGCCAGGCTGCATGAATGCAGGATCGTAGCGATTGGTTGCCTGCACATAAGAACGAGCCTGTCTCCTTGCATGCAAAAGCAGCCAGCGAGCCTGGCTCACCGGAAACGAGAATGGATTCCGTTTCTCCGGAGCCAGGTTCACCACATGCAGCGTATTAGTCAACTAATGATAGTATTAGCAAATGATTAGCATATTTTATGGTATATTAGTACATATCAAAGAAGATTAAGGCTGAATATGATGAAATAAGTATTAATTCAAGCAAATTAAATCAATCTTATAAACTTATCTTTTCACTCCAATTCAATACAACAAATACTAATGCAGCCAACCAAACACTTGTTATATTCATCCTGTATGTGTTGATCCAGTCAACCAACCATCAGATCGTGCATGTCTTCAGTTTGTCCCGACTCGGCCTGGCTGGCAGATCCGAGCCAGGCTCCTCTCATCAAGCAACCAAACGCGCCCTAAGAAACTTTCTTCCGGAAGATATATAGGATTTCCGTCGAATCATGCCTGGAATCGAAGCGGGGGCGAGGATTTGGGATTTTTTTGATGATATAAATGATCGTGTTCGTGTTGCTGGGCCTGCCTCGGCCTTTATGGTCGGCCCGCACGGCACGGCACGGCAGGGATCTCGTAATAAGCTTTCGTCGAATCGTAGCCTTGATTGCGCACAACCTTCATTTAATCAAATCGGTTAACCACCCGTCCTCTTCGGGCCTGCGCCTGTGATGCTGCTCGATCTCCGCTTCTCTTTCAATTCTCTGCGGCACACCCCTTACGCATCGATCGCGCGCGCAGTAGAGCAGTAGCAGTAGCAATGTACCGCGCGCGCGCGCGGCGCGGAGCACGTGAGCCAGTTCGATCGCACGCCGCGGCAGTAGAGCAGCAGCAACCAGCAATGTACGTACGTACCTGCATCAACACATGTGATAGATGATGGTCGATACGTTGTTGCTGGCGATGGGGTTTGCGAGCTTTAGCGGGTTTTTGCTCTCGTCCTTTGACAACGGTGGTCCGCAACAATTTTACAGCTAGTCGCATACGTCGCGAAGAACGATTTTGTGGGGCGGGTTCGCGAGTTTGTTTAAGAATACACCCCGCCTGCAAGCCTAGATGGATCAATCTCGAGACGATGATATTCAGGATGGATTCGTCCATCCATCCATCCAAAATAATCGGATGTTCCCTTTTGCGTCGGCTGGTTCCGTCTAAGGGCTCGTTCGTTTAGTGACGAATGACGCTAGGAATCATTCTTAGTAACAGGGGCGCGGATCTAGGATTGGGGAATGGAGAGGCTCATTTTCATTTTCCTCCTCCTTCCTCCTCTTTTTTCTTCTTCTCCTTTCTTCTTTTCCTCCTTCCTCCTCTTCACTGACAGCTGAAAATGTTGGGGGCTTGTGGTGGCGCCCATGGAGTGCATGGAGGGTGGGGGTGGGGCTCTAGCCCCCTAGCCCCGCGCTGGATTCATCCCTGCTTCATAACAAAAACTTGTATAAATTGACTTGCAACTCCGACCGGAATTTTTTATGGAAGTCATTCCTAGTAAACAAAGAGGTCTCCGGATCGCAACTCGCAAGTACGGCGAGCCCCACGCTGCCGGTGCGTTCCTCGTCGGGGTGACGTCACCGCCCGCTCACCCACCTCGGCGATGGTGACATGCCGCTTTTTTAAGTAAAATCAGGAGCACTGTTATGTCATATAAGGAGGGAAGCATGAGGTTTGTTACATAGTTGTGATTACACAAGAAAAAGTAAAACTCTTCTCTCGACATGAGAACTAACATTAAGGACTATCAATGACCTCGTCCCTGCAACACGCCGCCGCCCGGAGGCTCATCTCTTCCTTGATCAATTGCACGACTCTCGACGACGTTGCTGAGAGTATGGTTTCGCTTTTTCCAAATGTTCCAGGCGCTTGACTCGGGCCAAAACTAAACAGTTGTTTTTCCTTCGACGGCGTCGTACCCTTCCCCTCGCTTCTTCGAAGGAAAGCTCCTTTCCACGACCTTTGCGTCACGCGTTCGTCCGTGGCCGGCCGCATGGGGGTGGGTTCGCAGTCGCCGGTTGCGTCGCGGCGAGGGACGCGGTACATGACTGCAAGGGAGGGGAGGGACCGTTTGGGCTCCTTCCATTGGTTGGATTTGGGACGGGATACTTTTTTTGTATGGTTTAGAGAGACATGTGATGGATGATGGGGTCTAGAGACACGTGTGATGGTCGATGCGTCGCTGGCGATGGGGTTTGCGAGCTTTTGCGGGTTTTTGCTCTTGTCCTTTGACAACGGTGTGGTTCGCAACAATTTTGCAGTTGAGCCGCATACGCCACGAAAAACGATTTTGCGAGACGGGTCTTGCTTGTTTGTTTAAGAACACACCCCGCCTGCAATTCTAGATGGATCAATCTCGAGATGAGAATAGTCGGGGTGGATTCGTCCATCCATCCAAAATAATCAGATGTTCCCTTTTGCCTCGTCTTGTTCTGTCGACGGGATCGTTCTTTTAAGAAGGAATGACACTAGGAATCATTCTTAGGGGTGTTTGGATCCATGAGGCTAAATTTAGTCTGACTAAAATTAATCTATTTGAGAGGCTAAAGTTCAGTAGGGGTTCCCCTTACTAAAAAGTTTTAGCTCTCTCTTCATTTAACCTCATAAAAATCTGTAGCATGCCCCATCTATTGGCGGGAGATGGAGAAAATGGGGAGAGGAGAGAGATAATTAATGCTCATTTATTACATTTTAATCTCTTTAGGATTTGGATCCAAACATAGGTGAGACTAGCAACTTTTAGTCTGACTAGTTTTAGTCATGGGACTAAAAGGTATCCAAGCACCCTCTTAGTAACAGGGGCAGATCTAGGATTGGGGAATGGGGAGGCTCATTTTCTTCTTCCTCCTCCTTCCTCCTCTTTTTTTCTTGTTCTCCTTTCTTCTTTTCCTTCTTCACCCTCTCCACTCATGGCTGGAAATGTTGGGGGGCTTGTGGGGTATCCCACGGAGTGCATGGGGGGTGGGGGGTGGGGCTCCAGCCCCCCAGCCCCACGGTGGATTCGTCCCTGCTTGGTAACAAGAACTTCTATAAATTGACTTGCAACTCTGACAGAAATTTTTTATGGAAGCCATTCCTAATAAACAAACAGGTTTAAATGTGGTTTGAACACATGAACAAATGGGTTGGGCTTCTGCATGAGCGGCGCAAGAACGAGCACTACATGGGCACGCACTGCATCGATGGGGCGGCACGGATCTCTAGTGTCGTGAATCCCCTAGCGGCGTGCTGGAAAAACATATGAACAACATGTAAATAGGAAGATGTCAGGTTGATGGTCACCAATGCCTAATGGTGTGAAAGTCCATCTCCTCCATCCTAATTCTCCCAACAAAACAAAAAAAATTGGGATGGCTCCATCCCACTTATACATGAACAGATGGGCGCGGTACGAGGCACGACACGATTTGACCCCGCACAAGCACGGCACATCCTGCATAAGGATGGGTCGGGCCAGCACGACCCAATATGTCAGGCCAGAATTGGGTCGCTGACGCGACACGTGGGCCGGCACGAGCACATCCCGTTTAAGTGGATGGCACAATTTGGCCTACTATATCTTTCCTCACACATTAAAAAAATATATGTTTGTGATTGTCTAACATAATATAAGTGTATATATGTCAATATATAACAACATGTATATGTGAATCATTATATGTATGCTAAAACTATCAAAATTCTAAAAATGTAGACGTATTGTATGTAATTTATGCATCAAATTGTCATGGATTTTTGAATATTTTTTGCTTAGTGGGCTAAAAGGCGGCCCGACCCACCAAGCACGCGGACTGTTGGGCCAGCACGACTCGCACAAGCCACACCCAGGCCGGGCCAGGGCCTATAAGATGGCACGATGGGCGGCCCACCCCGACCCTCCAACATGGTCAGGCCAATGTAGGCTGGGTCGGGCTGCCCATTAGACCATGTATAATCCCACTTAACCAAACATGGGATGATATGGTTCATAAAATAACTACTTTCTCGGTACTTCAGAATGTTTTTCTAAAAGAAATAAAAAGTCAAACGCACGAGCATTCTTGATGCTGAAAAATTAGGGATGCGGGAGCAGCTAAAATTCTGAAAAAATTGCGGCTCTAAAACTACGTTCACAAGGCCACAGCATTTGTTTATACTTATACAGTAAGCAAACAACATGGAGCTGTTGAGGACTACTAGCACACCACAGTTTAGTGCCGGCTGAGTCAACACCGCCCATTTATAAACTTTCTGTTTGAGGCCCCCCGTTGGCCGTTGCAGATACTCCCACAAGGCCACAAGGAGGACGGATCCGTGACGTGAGCCATCGTTTTTGCATTTGCTGGTCGGTTCAGCGATAGTGCAGAACGCATAGCCTCCGTAGACTGTCCCAACAATGTTCATGTATGTACTCCCGTTGCATTCATGGGTCTGCAGTAACGCAACGGGTTCTCGTACGTGTGGCCGGCCCTGCGGTTGCATCTTGCATTGCATGCATAAGCCCCCCCCCCCCCCCCACTCACCTGCATTCGAAACACCGAGCCCTATACACCGCGCTCTCCGCTGCTGCAGCATCCGCCGCCGACGCCCAACCGCAGAACACACGGCATCCAGATCCGCTCTCGCACATTTATTTGGCCGGATCACCGAGTACCAGAGCCGTGCTAGCAGCAGTACATGGTACAGTAGTGAAATCCCATCCCAGAGACGAGCATCATATATTACCAGTTCACCACCGGCCGTGACGGGTGAGAAAAGGGAGGGTGAGGACGTGAGGTTTCTAGCCGAGGAAGAAAGAGCCCCCGGCCGAACAGCTCGGCCTCGTGGCATCCCGAGAAAGAAAAATCATTTGCCGGATCGGATCTTGGCGCGGCCTCTTGGCACGACGCGGCCGCGCCAGCTCCAAAAGCCGCGCCCCCGGGCCGGACGCTCCGCTCGCGGCGGTTCCGTTTCCGTATCGCGCCTCGCCGACGCCCGCCGTCGACCCTTTTGAGGTGCGAATGATTGCGGGCTTCGCGTCCCCACGGCGAGACGACGACGACGACGCCCGCCCGCCTCGTGCCGCGCGTGTTTTGAGCCCTGCCCTGCGCCCCTGCCCCCGGGTCCGCTCCGGGTGGTGGCTGCCTGGCTTCTCTCCGTCTCTTGGGCACTCTCTCTTGGTCTTGGGCTTGTAGGCTAGCAGGAAGGGGGAATCTTTGCCCTCCCCACGCCGAGCGGTGTCGTGAGAACACGCGTTGCGTCGTCTCCGATTGGAACAGTGGTTCTCATCTCATCTGCATCGGCTGCTCGGTGGTTGTTGGCTGCTGGAAAGGTTCTCGGGAAAAGGTTTCCTCTTCGGGGCATACGCATCACGTAGGTAGGCCTCGCTGCTCCCTCCACTTCTCTTCTCCTCCACTGGCACTGGCTATGCAAGCTCCTGCTCCTCTGCTCCCGGCTCGTTCTCCCCCCTTGGCGCTACGCTTCTTGCATTTATTCTGCGCCCGTCTCTGCCGGGCTCTGCGAGGCCCCTTTCGGTTGGTTTTGGCCTCTCTGCCCAGTCGCATGTTTCTTGGCTGCAGCAGGGCCTCTGTAAAAGCTTCTTCCCCCTCTTCTTCCGGTGAAGCTTCTCATCCTGTTCTAGATGTCCTGTTCGAGCTCTCCTCATCGTGTTCCAGTAGTATTTGAAATTGCAAGCCTTTTTTTTGTCTCGTCTTTGTGGTTTTGAAAAGACGAACACTTTTGTTTCCACCAAGGCTTCAAACTGCGACTTTTGCCTCGCTTTGGCCCTCTGCATCTGCATTTTGTGTAGCTTTCGAGAACTCCCGAGTTCATCTCCACGAGTTCCCACACTGTAGTTGATCTACCTTTTCTGTAATCTCGTTGCTCCCGGCCAGTTTATTCCGTGCGTTCTTTAACAAGCTTTTCTTTTTTTTCTTCTCGTTTTGATTTTTGAAGCATCTGCTCCCCTGCTGCAGCTAGGACTAGGAGGACCACGACGCCATGGGGCGCGCGATGAGGTGGCTCAAGAAGGTGCTCACCGGCACCGGCACCAAGAAGGCGGAAGGGGAGAGGGACCGCAAGGAGCACGGTAATGCCGCGCGCGCCGGCGGCGGCGTCGGCCTCGGGCCGCCGCCAGTGGAGAAGAGGCGGTGGAGCTTCGCGAAGCCGAGGCACAGCGTGGCGGACGGCGGCCGGAGGACCTCGGTGACCGCCGTCGCCGCCGGGGAGCTGTCGCAGGTGCGGCCGTGCAACTGCGGCCTGGAGCGCGAGGCGGAGGCCGCCGTCGTGATCCAGAAGGCCTTCAGAGGGTACTTGGTAAGTTGCTATCAACCGGGTTCTTCGTGTGTTCATGATTTATTGCCATTTTCCTTCGTTTCAAAGATTTGTTTGATTTGTTTCTGCTGCAAGCACTTAAGCGTCCGGATGATTTTGGGCACTGGTTTTCAGTTCGCAGAAACGAATCGATGGACAAGCACGCACGATTCTGTCAGATTCTTTTGCCTTTGCATTGGACATGATATTTGACTTCACGAACTGCTGCAACTGCAATCCATGGCTGCTTGCTGCTGTTCCTTTCCGTTGAGTCGTTAGCTGCTGCTCATTGTTTAATCTGCTTTAGTTTAATCACAAACCTTTCGCGATATTCTTGTTTATTGCTAGATTGCTTCGTGAACTGCACGGCGTGACGCACATAGTCGTCATCGAGGCTGTTTAATGCCCAATTCTTTTCGGTTTCCGATGCTGCCTGCAGCGTTCCGATGGGACAGTAAAAATTTGAATCATGTGCAGGCGAGGAAGGCGCTGCGTGCTCTCAAGTCGCTCGTGAAGCTGCAAGCTCTGGTGCGTGGCTACCTCGTGAGGAAGCAGGCCGCGACGACGCTGCGCAGGCTGCAAGCGCTCATGAGGCTCCAGGCTAGGACTGCGTCGTCCCGGAGATCTGTTGAACAAGTGAGGAATTTTGATACGCGATAACCTTGCAGATGTCAGCCACACTTTACAGGATAAACGTAAAATTTTAAATTTTCACCGCCTTTTCTGCGTAGGAGCGGATTGCTGGAAAGCCGCTGCCGCTACCGATGGTGCACCGCCGGCGGCTTTCCGACGGCGGGGACACTGGATTCGATCGCAGCCCGCGGATCGTGGAGATTGACACGTGCCAGCTCCGGTGCCGGTCGTCCCGGATCACGAGCCGGTACGCCGCCGACCCGCCGGGCACCTCGCCGCTGCTCTACTTCCGCAAGCCGGCGTCGCGCCTCCAGGGGCAGGAGCTGGAACTGCCGCACCCCAAGACGACCCACAACACGCCCCGCCTAGGCGCGTTCCCGGCCTTCCCCGGCTCGCCGGCGTCGAAGCCCGGGCGCGGCGCCACGTGCCAGGACGCCGGAGGCAGCCCGCGGTACATGGCGGACACTGCCTCGTCCGTGGCGCGCACCCGGTGGCAGAGCGCGCCGAGGCAGCGGCAGGGCGAGCACGCCGCGGCGCAAGGGCAGGCGGCCGGCGTCGGGCGCAGCGGGTCCAGGAAGCAGGCGCGGCCGCAGCTGCAGGCGCCGGACAGCTTCAGCTTCAAGAGCTCGGAGGCGAGCCGCGTGGAGGACTCGGAGCTCAGCGACGAGGTGACCAGAGACTACTACCTCGACCAGCTCTGGTGATCCCGCCATGGCACCACCAGCTGGTTCGCGAGAAGACACTGTTAACATTTTGGTACATATTAGCATTAGGATTATTAGGATCAAGAAGGCTTAGAGCTTTAGATCATGGCAAGAAATGACTAGGAGTAATCTAGAAGGATCATGACATCATGTAGCTCGATCGAATATCATCAGATCGAACGAAATAAATTCTGTTCCAGCGACGACCACACGTCTGAACTACGGTCATGTCCCGCCATCAGATTGAATGATTGAACACTAATTAGGAGACAAATCTTTTAACCCTAAATGAAAAGAAAACAGTGATGGAAATGCCACAGCTTTGTGCAGCTGTGTGATTGCGTGTCTTCCAGTCCTGACACCGTACCCCTGCAACTTCAATGCTGGTACCGACGCCGGCGATCGCTAGATGATAGTACAAATGGCATGTAATATACTAGGTCAGAACTGAGGAGTTCTTGGCACTGACGGATCCTTCGCAGTGAAGACGAAGGCTGTGTCCTCCTGCTCCCAACTGGCAACTGCATTGCGTTTATGGCGTGCCGTGCTCTGGCGTGAAGTATCAGGCAAGGATCGTGAAAAAGGAGTACAGCTATACTTGCAGATGCAGCTTGCGGACGCAGCTTTCAGTACAAGGCGAGTCTGTTGAGCGTTGACACGGCAGAGCTCGGTTTCAGCTGCAAAGGGGTTTTGCAAGGAATTCATCAATGCCTCTGCGCCCTCTGCCTCTGCACTGCACGTTTGGAAGTGGCCCAGTAGTACTAAAGATGTACACGTAGTGTACTGGAGTACATTACTACAGTTGCTGTTTGCATGCGTTTGCGAGGCTCCAAGATTCCGGCATTACCAACATTTCGAACTCACAAAACAAAAGCATTTCTCCATGCAAAATTACTAGTATACCTGCGCCTGTGTGCTGACTCCGTTGCCTCGCTATTCGCCCACATCCCATGCTTTTGAGGCGACGAGGTCGGACTTGTGGTTTCGACGCCGGGGGCGCATGACAAAACCAGAAGACTTGCCCCCATCAGCCAGCATCGCAGACGACATCACATGCCCCGCGGCTGTCGATTTTGTTTGAGCCGACGGCGTGACTCGGAGGAGGAGGGGCGTCGGAGTTGAGATTTGGTCGCATCTGCCCGCTGCACGCCGCGACGCGGTGGTCGATCTGGATCCTGCAGCCCACGACAGCCCGGCGTGGCCCGACCTGCCTGCGCCTGCGCCTGGGAGAAGATTGCTGCGCTGTAAAGCGTGTACGCAAACGCTTGACGCTGTCAGGGAGTGGGCTTATCAGGTGGGTCAATGCAGGGGTCAAATACTGTGGCTATACTCCCTGACAGGAGTATTTGCGTACTCCCTGACAGTGAATGCAGGAGTATGCTGGTGTTGCTTTTGGGTCAGTGAATTGTGAAAGAAATCTGCAGGGTGTTTTTTTTGTGTGTGTTTGAGAAGACGGATCGTGTTGGGACTTGGAACGGAGGACAACGTGGGTAGCTGGGTGGACTGTAAATAGGCTGATGAATGCTCAGTTTTTACATTCCCACAGAGCCACAGACGAGGAAATGCTCAGCTTTTACTGTATTTTTTGGTTGCAGGCCTGCAACTGCAGTGATTGATTGCTCCAATGATGGGCTGAGCTGCAAATGCACAGATTTCGGGCCTGATTTATAGTCGGTTGGTGGCAAAGAAGAAGGCTGGCATCAGGCCCATGCAGGTATCTGTGCCTCAAGATAAAACTTCAATAGGCCTTAGCTCACATAGGCCTGCTCGCAGCAAGCAGGGCCTCTAAAAAAACTTGGAACAAGTAACAGAAGAGAGATTGCAGCGAACATAAAAAAAATCTCGTGCAATGGCAACAATGTGGAATTAGTATTTGCGTTCTGTTCTCTAAACCCAATCTCTTCACAAAGAATCATCAAAAAGTCATGGCGCGGCGTGTCAATGATGATGATGAGTTTCCTACTTTCCTCCCCCGTGCCGTGCTAGGGTGCTACAACTTGAGCCACTGGAGCCCGTCGATGAAGTCCAGCGAGATGAATGGCTTGGCCTCCTCGTCGGTGAGCTCCCTCGACCACTGCACCCTGCCGGCGTAGTTGGCGCCGGGGCCCGTGCACTTGTACTGCCCGTAGAACACCGTCATCTCCCTGGTGGGGTCGCCCCAGTTGTACCACCCCCGCGGGATGATGATGTTGTCCATGTAGGTGTAGGCGAAGACGACCCGGGAGAAGGTGCCCCAGGCGCGGCCCAGGTAGAGCGCCCCGGACCCCGTCACCCTGCAGTTGACGAACGAGAACCCCGTGTCCTCCAGCAGGCTCTGCCGGTTCTGCGCCGTCAGCGCCCCGTAGTTCCGCGCGATCGCGTGCACATGGCACCCCTGCACACGGAGAGCATTTCCATTCGTGATGCATGAACACAAGGGGGTGCAAAAAGGCATCAAAAGGCTGTCACGACCGCACGAGGCGACGAGCTAGTCGTCCGGCCGCGGCGTCACGGGCGGCCGGCCGGACTCGATCGATCGATCGGCCGCCAGCCGGCCGGCCGGCACCCTGGGGCCAAGGGCGACAGAGAACCTGCAGGTCTCAGGAAACCGCACCTCCGCAAACCGTGCCGGCGCCAGCGACAAGGGGTTCACCTGATCGCCTCACCTCCTCCACTGCACCCAATTAAAAACTGAAAGGCTGTGGTGGGGGGATTATACTTATTAATGGGCATAGACATTCCGTTTGCATCGACCTCCTTGGCGGTAAACGTGGCCGGATGCATACTACTACTGTTCCCTAGAGTACATGTTACAATAATGTGGTCGTACTACCACAGCATCCTCTTGTCCGTGGCTGGACGTGGTGCTGCAGAATGTATGTAGGGCCAGCCAGTCACAGGACCAGGCCGGAACGAGGACAGAGCGCACGAGAGGAGGATGTGATGCCGGTGAGCAGCACATTGGTGGCGCCGGCCGGGTGCACGGGCATGGCGCCACGGACGGAGCTAGTGGGAGGGAGGGTGGCATTTTGTCCCGGAGTCGGGGACGGATTATTCCTGCTGGGACAGCAGCGTCACAGATTCACAGTCCCGTGCCTAGAAAGGAGGAACTTCGTCACTCCCGGCCCGGCTCCCGGGTTTAACAGTTTCCTGTGTGCCCGATACTGCAATGACGGCCTCTGTGACTGACTGCGCTAGGACAGTGCCACGCAGGACACGAGATGCTCTGTGCGGAAGCTGTGGCTACTGACACCATGCCTTTGGTTTGAGCTGGAGCTCTGTTTGTCCGCTTGATGAGGTAATGGCAGGGGACGTGCAGAGTTTAACAGCAGGGGCGGGCGGGCGTGCGTACCTCGTAGAGGGAGAGCGCGTTGCCGAAGATGAAGTCGACGGAGCCCTCGATGTAGCAGTCCCTGTAGTAGTGCCGGCCCAGGTGGTCGTACAGCGTGTCCTGGGCGCCCAGGAAGTTGCACCCCACGAACGCCGCGTTGTCCGCCGATATCCGCAGCGCGACGCCCTGCTTGCCCAGCGCGCCGGGCTTCGGCACGGGGGCCGTGTTCTGGGCGCAGGGGAGAACGGGTGTCAGTCAGCCTCGTCGTGCCGTGTTCGTTCCCACGGCCGGCCGGGAGGAAAGGGAAGGGTACCTTGAATGTGATGTTCTTGGCGACGAAGAACATCGAGTTCACGGCGAACGTGGCGGAGCCGAACGTGCCCATGGGCCTGCCCCAGGACCCGACCGTGTCCGCCGTGTCGCCCCACTGCACCACCGTCTTGTCGGCGCCGGCGCCCTCCACTGTGACGAACGCGCGCATCGGCGATATGTTCACCTTCTCCCTGCACAGAACATGCCCTCGCTCTTTATTAAGCTCTCGCCACGCTAAGAGCAAGCGCCGACTGTTACGAACCCAAGCTAGCCGGACACAATCTGCAAACACACAGGCGCGCAATGTATGTATGTACGTACGTGTACGTGCCGGCGTTGACCTTGATGACGACGCGGGCGAGGTTGATGAGCGGGAGCGAGTCGACGGCGGCCTGGATGGACGTGAAGTCGCCGGCGCCAGGGGTCTTGTCGACGACGAGCGTGCGGGCGGGCAGGATGGCCCGGCTGAGCGCCCGGTTGTAGCTGCTGTGGCCCGGCGCGCCCATGAACCGCACCCACCGCGTGAACTGCCGCTCGATCGCCTCCACCCGCGTCGCGTTCACCGGGTACGGCTTCGCGGCGGCCGCCGCCGCCTCGCCGCCCTTCCCCGGACGCAGGCGCCTAGTGTGCGTGTGCCGCTTCTGCCCGTGCTTGCTGCCCCCGGCCGCCACCCCGCCGCACGACGCAGCGAGCAGCGCCGCGGCGACGCAGCAGCAGAGGAGCGCGAGCCGCGCCGCCGTCGCCATCGTCGTCAGCTGGCCGCAATGCCAGCAGCCGCGCGCGGTCGCGGTGGCGGTGGCCGGTGGCTGTGGGCACGGTCGCGCGCTACCCACAATAACTAGCAACCGGCCAGAGGGAGGGGGAGGCTATAAATTCCGGGAGAGGAGATAGCGCCGTGGGGGGAGGGGATTTATGGGGATCACGGGCGTGGCGACGAAGCGACGGATGGAATGGAATGACTTGGCTCACGAGCCGCGCCGGGAACGAGAGCGAGAGAGCGCGAGAGAGCGCCGCTGTGTTATGTTGGTTGGTTGCGGCTTGCGGAGGCGCGTGCGCGCGCATCTAGCCGGCGCCGCGGCACATGCATGCGCTCGCGTCGACGCGTCGCCCTCTGCCGCGAGGCGCCGTGTCTTTACTGGCGAGGATGGCATGCAGCATGCTTGCTAGCTAGCTGAAAGAAATGCTGCCTCGCTCGGCAGGATTTCTCGTGCAGGGAATTGCCTCGGAGGCTGTGACGAGTAAACTTTCTGCATGCTGTGGGAGTTTGGTGCAGTGGTGTGTAGGGACGCGAGAGTGACGTGTTTTACCCCGTGATGCAATTTGTTTGGAGTACTGTACTGCTCTTCTTTCTGTACCTGCACAAATCTTTCTAGCTGCAGTATCACAGCAGTTCTCACTCAAGGACTCAAAAGATCACGGGTCAAAAACGCTCAAAACACATGAAGCACCAACATCACCAGAGCAGCCTATGCAGTAGTGTCACTAATTTACTCCTGTTTACTTATCCATAATCATATTCACAACACCTTTTGTACATGTGCCAGCGAAGCGAAGCGTGAAGGTTAGGTAGGCGTGGCCGCGTGGGTACAATACAGACGCGGGGAGGAAGTGCCTTCCGCCCATCTCCAGTCAGTGTTCCTATGGCCTTAGCTTTCTGGTCGTTTCTTCGTGCGTGCTTGCTGCCCACCCGTGACCGCGCGAGCTCCCTCTGCGCGATCGCTAGCGGCGCTCCATAGATTCTGCCTCAAAAGGAATAGGGATAATGCATGTGCAGAATCGCTAGGCGCCATACGCATTGGCTGCTGCTCGCGAGCTAGCTGGGTTTCATGCGGGCGCCGCCATGGCCATCGTCCCCAAGCTCAAGGGACTAACAACATGCCATTGCCAATCTGCCACGGCCCACAAGCACCAGCCAGCCAATGGAACTATCTAACCCACCACTAGTGCGTGCAAGTGCATTTTCCCCCTGCAGAGTGAGATTTCCTGCAGAGTGTTGGTAAACCACACGGATAGGCAAAAATTGAGCTGATGGTCCATGTCCATGTGGAACCGAAGGGTTTTCGTTTGCTTCGCTGGATGATGATCGGTCCAACCCCCAAAAAAACAAAGGCGGAGGAGTAATTGGTCCAAGAGACCAACATAAAGCTGGGAGCATGGGAGCAACAGTCCACAGCACTCACAACTCATCAACTTTCTAAAACGGCTACACTACAAACTCATCAGAATTGTGGTGCACGGCTGGTAAATCTGGTCACCAGAGCTAGATTGTCCATGGGCACAGCATCGATCCACTAGGTCGCAAACGATTTGTGCTGACACATGAAAAATAGATTGCTGGCACATGCAACTATCACCCGCCAGCATAGTGGTGGGGGCACAATGCTGGCGGGCGCTTATGTCACCCGCCAGCACAAATGCACAATACTGGCGGGCGACATAAGGCACCCGCCAGCAACAATCCCTTTTTAAAGTAGTAAAACATTGTCAAATAAAAAATTTGTAAACTACAAAGTTCCATACTTCCATAACTTGTCAATATGTACAATTTTTATTCGGGTTGTTGCTTCATTTGACAAAGTGGTGGTAATTTTGTTCACAAAATCTATATCTCTTATATAGTTTGAAGAAACTATGTGAGAGGTGTATAAGATTTGTGAAGAATGTTGCTACCACTATTCCGGATGAGCAAATGACCAAAATAAAAGTTGTTCATCTTCAAAAGTTTTTTTTGGGACATGTTCATCTTCAAAAGTTATAGAACTTTGTAGTTGAACCATTTTTTATTTGAATTACTTTTGTTGAAGTAAAGTACGTCTGAATTTTTGAAATTTGAAAATTCGAATTTTTCAAACGGCCTCAAATGGAGAAACTCTCAACATGAAAGTTGTAGATCCTGAGAAGTTATGAAACTTCATAGTTTACAAATTTTTTATTTGAAATCATATTGTCAATGAAATCCAAATTTGAATCTCTCAAATTTGAAATTCAAATTTCGTAAATGACCCCAAATGGAAAAACGCCCAACATGAAAGTTGTAGATTTCAGAAAGTTATGAAACTTCGTAGTTGACAAGTTTTTAATTTGAATCCGTTTAGTACCTCAAAAAACCGATTTACACTCGGTGTAGTATAATATGAGTAGAATCAAAACTGCATATGGACGCATATGACTGTATGGTGTAGTGGTAGAGGAGGCTTCGCGCGAGGGGGTGTCACAGGTTCGAACCACAGCAGCCGCGGAGCGTCGCGACTTTACGCGAAAAAATGCGCGACTTGCGAAGTGGATCTGAACCCCTGCCCTCCTCCTGCATGCAGCTAGACGTACTCCATGGGCGCTGCTGCCTCTGTCGCTTCCATCGAGTCAATGGTTTCTTGGATCCTCTTCGCGTCAACCAACTCGAATGGCTCGATTGTGCAATCATCTTTTCGGCCGATGATGGCAACAGTGCGTGGTAACAGAAATTTGTTTATTCATATAGGAAAGGATGATCACAGTCAAGTTTGAGGATGCATCTTAATGAACTAACTAAAAAATTCTATAACCTCAAGCACACATAATAGGCGTAATAGGCACAGTTTGACCCTCCAGCATTCAAACAGATATCAAAAGGACCACTTTCCCCAACTCCACATCAATATTGCAACAGCTGTGGACTTCGAGCCACTTGCTTGAAGCAAAACATAAGAATGAAGTTGCTAATCCGTGATCCAATCATAGTGAGGTAAGAGATTAGACTCACAGCAAGATTTGCAAAATATATAATGCAGTTAGTGATTTATTTCAAAACAATGTGGCTAGGCTGTAATATACAACTACCATCTTAAAAGCACTAGGCATATCGGGCGTGTTGCATATGACATGAACTATCAGTATACGTTACTGAATACAACAGTTCGAATGTGAAACTTGAATCTTATTATGCTGGTTTCACCGATAGTTTACCTGTCAAAATCTAAGGTGATACATAGGTTAACCATATAAATCCAAGTCTCCAAGCATATCGGCAGCAGATCTAACATACATGATGCTACTATATCATTGGCAGTGACGCAAGATTCAGAAACTGTAAATGAAATTATGACAAGAAATTGAGATGACTGCAAGTACAATAATATGCAACTAAACAAGAAAATGCAAGCAAAATCACATCATAACATCAATTTTAGCGCGTGACCATGAAGAGACATCCTTTTTTCATACGGGAAGAGAGACGTCTTGGCTTCTTGCTAAGCAGTGAATCAGTGACCATGGAAGAATAGAATAACAGACAAAAAGGTTCCTGCTCCCATTTAGCATATATTGCGCCCCAAGACCCTGTGCTGGGTAGGACAAGAGTGACAATAATTCTCACTTGCTGAATCATCTTGTCCCTTTCTACCTCCTTTGTAAATTTCCCTTTTGAATTATCACTATCTCAATACGTCACAGCTCCTCACTGCAAGTGAATGTCACAAAGCAGTACCAGCTAATTCAACAGTTTCACACCCGCACTCTATAACATTCTGCCTACTAGATGTCTGTAACCTGAACACATAAGGGCAGGGAACATTCTGCTTTTAGAGTAAACTGTGCAGCATGCACAGTAAGGAACTCAGGTAACCGTGCGGTCCAGAGAACATTTTACGAGAACACAAAAGGATTATTTTATGACAACAAACACACCTGAGAAAGCATTTATTTTTACAAGGAACATCACGGCCTGGTCCCTCATCATATATAGGAGATAGCCAAGTACTATGGTCTATGGTGCCTCCGCTGGAGATGAAAGGAAGATATGGACTGGGAAGGGTACAAAGTTCAACCAGGTCATACATAATTTAGTAGTTCACTGCTACAATGGTCTACATGTCCTTGGATGCTTGGAGCATCATTCGCTCTGATCTACTTGTGCGTCATCTGCAATTTGTGAGCTGCGGATCCCCCAAAAGGACCTTGGACGCAGATTCTTCTTGGTGGCTCTGAATAGCCAGCCTATGTGGGAATCGCAGGCTGCGCATAATGCAATTGTCCACGAGTACCTGCGCAGCAAAAGTCGTGCTTACAAAGTTGAAAGAGGTATCGGCAAACTTAATTTTCAATTTTCATTGTCGAAGGTTTTATTACAGAATGTAGGAGACTAAAAAAGACCAACGAAGGATACAAGTTCATACCCTGGAAACCAGCTGTGAACCGTTGAAGGACTGCCAGTGAGGGCAAGCCCAGTTGCATTGCTGACTGTAATTGTCTCATGGACACAACCATGAGGGTTGACATAGGCACCGAGTGGCCCATCAGTAGACATCACCACCATGTCGCTACGTTTTGCTATATGGGACTGCAGAAGAAAGACATCAGTACACTGGGGTGATAAAAGCTATCTCAAAGTTCTTTGATTCAGTTATGCATTTTTAGTCTGATGTAGTTATGCATGTCACCACGTTTTCTGTCAGATGCCTACATGTGCAATATTGTTTCTAAATCACATGATGAAGCATGCAACAACCAATCAATGAGACTTCTAGCCTCTGCTTGCAACCATAAAACCAGACCTTACAACAAATTGAGAAGGGGAAACGAAGGGGCCAATAGGCTAGGCTAAAAGGGTCATAATAAATAAGCAGTATTGGTGTAATACCATTTAATAAACCTTTTGTTATGGATAGAATCCAATCAAAAGGTTCATTAATTAGGATACTTGTTCAAATCGCACCACCAGAAATAGTATATTATTACCTGGCAAACTCTGCATTTAATAAGGTTAAAGGCCTTGAGAAGCTGAATTTCTTTCTGTAGACGATATGAAATTCCGTCGATATCCAGAAGTTTTTGTCTCATAGTTTCTGAAACTGGAAGTTTGCTTCCGATGTGAAATGACAAGATGTCTGGCTTTCTTACATGATCGTCCATGCTTGGTTTTGCAATTATCTGTCTCCATAACTCTACAACAATTCAACAAAGGTGATGGTGTACGCAAAACAATCAATCAAACATTCCAACCAGACCTAAGGCTTTTTGCACTTAGCTTAGAGTCACAGGAAAACAGTTACAGTTATCAAACAACGGACAAACAAAATAGCTTAATGAGATAGAAAAATTTCTCTACCTGCAGCCCTACGAGCAAGTGTATATGAATCATACATTTCATACACCCACCGAGGCCAAAATGATAATGGGGCCTGAGAAGCTTGCTTTGAGCAAGCATGGTACAGTCGCAGCCGCTTAGTATCTCTTGTTTTTGCTGTTGGCAATGATCGGAGAGGTGTCAAGCAAAGATCATCCTCGTTGCTCATGTTGGCGTTCTTGTCTGACTGACTTGATGCACCACTTTCCCTCATAGAACGTCGCTTCTGCCTCCACCACTGGTGCATCAAATCTCCCTCTTCATCTGAGGATGATTTCACTGAATCACTCGACTGTGAGCCTAGATGACTCAGCCTTATATCCATCGCTGAATGGTTGCTTGCATTAGGTGATGGAGTATCACACTCTAGTTCTGAATCTATATGATCTTGTTTGATCGGAGACATATCCAAATTGATGATTGGCGAAGAAGAGCGCAGATTGAACCTATTACATGCAGCTAGCTGAGCAAATGCATCTCTTGGAGTTCTCAAAGGAATATCTTCTTCAATGATTTGGACTTCACCCCAAACCTAGTAAGAAGAGTAAAGTGAAATGAAACAATGTCCTCACCTGTTCCTAGTTCAAAAGAATGAGAACATATTACTTCAACTGCGTGGTGGACTTACCACCCGATCAACGTCAAGCCAGTGCCTCCTCAGACGAAATCGTTGCTGGCCACGGGCAACAACATTTAATGAACCATCTTCCAATCTTCCAAGTTGGCGTATCTACAAGGTGACAAAAAAATTATTAGCTCAGCTAGCCAGGGTAATAGGGTATCCATAAGTTGTTGCAACTTAGATGTCAACAAATAACCCAAAGGAAATAAAGCCCATGAGATACTATGTATGAGATAATCTTGAAGCTAAATGCATGCGGGGTGCCAAGATCAAAATAACGTTTAACCAGTGGACACATGATTGACACATCGCAACACCTGCAAATGTGATTCATGGTTCTCTAAAAGTTATCCAATCAAATGGAAAATAGGTGGACAATTGCTAACTGGTCTGCAAAATGCAACAGAAAGCATGATAGAAACAAGTGTGCAAGACCTCTGCTGTTGTTCCAACTGTAGCAGCATAATGTCGATGAATTGAGTGTCGATGATTTGAGTGTCGACGCAAGAGAACCTGGATAATTTAGATTTTAACATTAAAAAAAATCCACAAGTAAAAGTAGCAAGCCAGGAGCTAGATCTAACATGATTGGTACGTACCACACCAATTGTGCATGGAGCATCAGTCAGTCTCAAAGCTTTGTCGATAGTTACTACTAACCTAGACTGAATTACTCTGAGAGGCAGGGTAGCTCCAGGAAATAGAACAACGCCTGCGAAAAGAAAATGCATAGGACCATCATTTTTATTCATTTAAGAGAGAGAATATTTTTACATTATGGCTGCAATCTGTTAGTGCATAGTCCCGCACAAATCAAGCAAAAAAAAGAAAGAAAGAAAATTGGTGGTGTGTCTCATCTCTAATGCACAGGCTTTGCAGCTAAGATGAAAAATTTCACACAGTTTACACCCAGTATCCATACCAGGACCCCACAGGACTGAAACATAATTGCTCAATATTCTTGAATCTTGATTATCAAGAGAAACCCCCATATCCTTCTGGACGTCCCTATTGGGCACCAGGCCACAAGCATGTCATTTTTTGCATGCCTTCTGTTTTCTTTATGAATATAAATTTGAGGCATGATAACAATACTACAAAACAAGACAAATTTCCCCATACTCGCTAATAGTACCAACAGCTATATAGCGGAAACAATGTACCCAGCTTGGATGAAAGTAATCCGAACAGACAAATGCAAACGCAGGAAAAATGTGATAAAGGACAGTATGGTGGAAACTGGAGCGAGTGTTAGTTTTGTCACTTCAAGATTGACAAGAAGATCAAAAGAAAGAGTGTAGGAGAGCGAATGCAGACAACCAGACATTACCTTCAAGATAGAACATTGGTAAGTTGATGACTGTGCCACCATCTAAGACAGAAACTCTACCCCGAGTAGCATCAACCTCTGAGTGATACAAAATGAGAACTTCACAATTTTAATCAGTGTGATAAAAATAAGACTAGGAAGGGCATTTACCACCAAGGTAGGTGTGTAGTGAGGCAAGAGATGTATTGAATGTGAAAGGTCCAGAGGTGCTAGCCACTCCATCTCCATCATTAGCTCTGATAAATAGAAATGTTCAAATAAGAAAATGGGTTGCCACATATATCTAGAAAATACCATGAAAAAGTTTGCAGGCAGTCTTTGAAGGCATCAATCCCCATACATAGTAACGAAGTGAATAAGCACAAAATATAAGGCTGAGCATCGCTCTAAGCTACTACACTGCAATCTCTAGCAGTCACTACATTTGATCATTACAATTGGAACAAAATACAGAGTGCTGAATTCCAAAGAGATCAAGAGTTCATCAGGACACTCGAAATGAAATTTTGGCCAAGGATGCAAAATTAACATTTCGCCGGCTTTTCAGAGTTGTTTTTTTACTTTTCCTTCACGCTGAAAGCCACAACTCCCCAACCTAGACACATAAATTAGTTCTTCAAGACTGAAATTGGGGCGTTTAAGATATTCATAAGCTCAATGATCACCGATAACAGCCTCCTAATCATAACTCGAAATGTTTCGGCACGTTGATGCCATTGATTAGGGGGCCTGCAGGCCTCAGCAAATCAACTCTGCAAGAAATGCGCAACGAGCTTCCGTACGACAAACACACTACAGCGCAGTGAGAACCCCCTATGTTGGAGAAGGGATATGAATAAAAGTACACGCCCACGGGCCACGTAGTCGAAGGAAGGGTTGTGTATGGCCTTGTAGCCTGCGGGTCACCTGAGGAAGGCTTCGACGTCGTCGTCCTCCTCGTTGCCGTCACCTTGCTCTTCCTCCTCCTCCTCGTCTCCGTCGACCACCTCAACGTTGAGCTCCTCCATGTCGAGCTGCAGGATCTCCTCCATCTGCCGCCGCTCCCGCTCCGGGATCCCGTCCCAGTCCGCCATCACGCCGCCGGTGCCGGGGACGGAGACACCCACGCCGAAAACGCAAGTGAGATTTGGAGGATACACCTTCTTCGCTTCCTCTCCTCACCCTTCTGTTGGGCTGTACTGCGGCCCATTTTCGTATAGTAACTCTTTTTTCTCCCTCTCAAATCGGGGACCATCCAAGTATCCAAGGGCCCTTGTGTCAGATCCCTTGGCGGCTTGCAGGCCAGATGGGGGGATCCCAGTAGGCTTCTATAAAGAGTTTTGACCTGAATTGAAACTCCTTATGTTCAATGATATTTTAAAAAATGAAATGTTCAATGATTTCTTTAGAGGAGAGCTAAATCTGAGTCGGCTGAATTACGGCATGATCTCACTGATACCTAAGACCAAGGAGGCAAACAATATTAAGCAATACAGCCCTATCTGTCTCTTGAATGTGGACTACAAATGGTTTACAAAGGCTTTAACACTAAGACTTACCCCGCTGGCAGCGAAACTGATCAGTGAGACTCAGACTGCGTTCATCCCGGGTAGATACATTATGGAGGGTGTGGTAATATTGCATGAAGTGTTGCATGAGTTAAGAGTGCATAAGTCACAAGGTGTGATCTTGAAACTGGACTTTGAAAAGGCTTACGACAAGGTTCGATGGGGCTTTATGATGGAAGTGCTTAAGAGAAAGAATTTCCCTCCAAAATGGCTAGAGTGGATGAAGCAAATAATAGAAGGGGGTAAGGTTGGCATAAACATTAATGGAAATGATGGGCATTTCTTTAATACTTGTAAAGGTTTATGTTTAATTTAGTGAGTGATGCATTAACCACCATGTTTGAGAATGCCAAACTGGTGGAGCAAATTAGAGGTCAGGTACCCAATTTAATAGAGGGAGGTTTAACTCATCTTCAATATGCACATGATACTATTATCTTTCTGAATTATGATGATCAGTCAATATACAACACCAAATTCCTCCTTTACTGCTTTGAGGATATGTCTGGTCTTAAAATAAACTATGAGAAGAGTGAAGTCTTTGCCTTAGGTTGTATTGATGAGGAACAAAAAAGAGTGGCTGAGATGTTTAACTGTAACAATGAGAGCCTCGCATTGAAATATTTGGGCATAATGGTAAACAACAAACATATGTCAGCGACTTGAGTTACGTTTACCTCAAAGTTGAGAAAAGAATACCAACATGGCAGAGTGTAGGTTTGTCTTCTGGTGGGAAAATGATATTGACTGAATCTTGTCTCAGTTCCATACCAACTCACACAATGGGAATATACCATTGCAAGAGGAGATCCACCACAAGATGGACACGGCCAGAGCCAACTTTTTCTGACATGGGCCACATCAGAAAAGAAAGTACCATATGGCCAAATGGGGGGTGGTGGCATCCCCAAAGAAGGTTGGGGGGCTGGTTTCACTGACACTAGAGTGATGAATACATGCTTATTGGCTAAATGGCTGGTAAAATTAGAAAGAGGCGATGTCACTTTGTGTTGTTATCTTCTGAGACAAAAGTACTTAGGGGAAAAAAGCATTTATAGCTATAAAAAGAAGAGTGGCTCCCAATTCTGGAGAGGAATTCTTTCAGTTAGAGGTGAAGTTTATATTATTGGAAATGGCAAAAAGGCAAGGTTCTGGTTAGATGTTTGGATAGGAAATTGTGCTCTGTGTGTCTCTTTTCCAAATCTGTTTGAAATTTGCAATAAAAAAGAGTGGTCGGTTTTTAAAACCCTGAACAATGGGAATATCAATCTAACCTTTAGACGTAATTTTGAAAGGAATAGTTCTATCTAACCTACATGACTCAGATAGATAGTGTCAAGATAAGAAAGGAAACTTCACCACTGCGTCTTTGTACAACGAAATTTTATTCCCAGGTTTTGAGAACAAGTGGATGATGAGTGTTTGGAAAGCCAAAATCCCACTGAAAATTAGAATTTTTCTGTGGCAGGTGTGCAACGATAAGATTCAGTCAGCAGAACAACTTAAAAAAAGAAATTGGGAGGGCCCTATAGAGTGTAAGATGTGTGGTCAGGTAGAAAGTACAGAGCATATATTTGTGGACTGTGTCTTGGCTAAATACGGGTGGAGCCTGTTTAGAGATGTTTTGGAATGGCTAGACACACCAAATAGTTTGGAGGAGTTGCATTGCAAACTAGTAGAGGGGAATGAGAGAGAGAATGCAAACTTTGCTTACATTTTTGGTTGACCGGCTTGGTCCTTATGGCTATTGAGGAATGATCTTATCTTCAATAATATTGTAGCTCCCTTGCCTGATGTATGTATTTTTCGCACTATTTCATTCATGCAGAGGTGAAGAATCCTGAGCAGGGAGCAGGCACAACTCTGGATCGCTTTGGTGATACACAAGCTCAGACGTCGACTATCTTTGTTAAACTCTGAAGGCTGAAAGATCTGACGCCTGGATAGCATGTTGTCTCTCTTTTGCGTTGTAACTGAACTTTACGTTTAAAAACTTTGATTCTTCTCAACTCTGTAATAAGATAAGTATGTTTAGAGGGGTCTAGAGGGAGTGGAGGTTTGCAAGTTTGTGCTGTTATCGTTGCTATTAGTTGTAGGGAGGCTTGCTTTCCTTGTAAAACTGGGGCATGTTTGATTCGGGCCATTTTCGCTGGCCCGAGCTCTCCGGCTGCAGCTTCATGTGTTTGATTTGTTTTTACTGTTCCCCAGCCAGGCTTCCCAGATGCAAAAATCTCTCTCTCTCCTGTCTCCTCGGAAACGCTCTCGAGTTTCGTTTCGTCGGAGCCAGGTCCGTCCCGTGCTTGTGCGAGCCACAGGCGAGGATAAGGCTACCTCCCTTTCACCCACCGTCCCCTTCACAACGCCACCTTTGTGCCCCCTCGTCGTCGTCTCCAGCGAGATCCACGCGAGCGCTCCGCGCCGTTGGCCGCACGAATAGCCCCGTGCCGGCGGCAGCGCCGGCAAGCTCCAACCGACGGCCGCGCCGCCAGCTCCCACTGTCCCCGTGCGAGCAAGTCTGTGCCGGCAAGCTCCACGTGAGCGCGTCCTCGCTGGCTGGCGGCCCTGCCATAGGAGGACCTGCACGGGACCGGTGGCTGCCGCGCGCCCCTGCATGCGCGACGACTGGTGCTGCTGGAGGAGGCTGTAAGGAATCGGATGCTCGTAGCCTAAGAGGGGGAGGGGGTGAATTAGGCAAACTAAAAACCTTAACCTATGGCTTCACTATTTTTGCATGAAGATAAACTAGAACATACTATCTAGATGTGCAACTAGAGTTGTTCTAGTGTGAAACTCCCATCCCAAAACAAGGTTTACAACCTATAGCCAATCCTAGCATGATACTACTCGAGGAAAGTAAAGACAAGCAAAGATTGCAATAGAGTAAAAACGAAAACGTAAAGGGGATGAGAGGAAGCAAACTCTTGACACGCGATTTATCCCGTGGTATCGGTAGGCACTAAGCCACCCCTAGTCCACGTTGTTGAAGCACTCTCACAAGAGTATTGCTTCTCGGTCACCAAGTCTCTCCCAAGAGCACCACTTGACTCGCCACAAAGGCTAGCTACTTAGGCACTTGCCAAGCTCCCTTGGTCACCTTGATGCCGCCTCCACTAAGGAGCTTCTCCACCAAGGAAGGGGGTCTCCACGTCCCCCGCACAAAGTGTCCTCGCCACTCCATACCAAGCCGGAGGGTCGATGACGATTGCCGGTGAGCCACTTAGGCCCCAAGGCTTCCGGCGAACCTTGTACAACTTGATTCACTCAAAAATCACCTCACAAGGTTGGCACAACCTTGCACTCACTCAGCTCTAAGCTAAGACTAGCACTAAGCACATACACTAAGCATATGTTGGTCTATGGATGAGCAATTTAGCACTTGAATGGATTGGATATGATCTTCTAGGTGTCTTGCACTCTCCTGCACTTCGACACAATCCAGCAACCTCAAATGGGTGAGTGGAGGGGGTATAAATAGCCCAAGGCATCCAAAGAGCCGTTGGCTAACGGCCACTGAAAAAGGTAGCGTCGGATGAACCGATGCTATGCTTTTTCTAGGCGTCGGTTCATCCGGTGCCCTCCACGTCACTTAGCCGTTGAAGATCTGCTGACACAACTGCTCCGACGCTATACACCGACGGTGCGTCGGATCATCCGGTGCTGAAGACCCCGTGGCCAAAACGTCTCTGGTAGCTTCCACGCGACCGTCGGATGAATCGCTGCTGACCCGTCGGTTCATCCGGTGCTTAAGGCTTCGTCTTGGCGTGTCTCTGTCTTGTTCAAACACGACCACCGGATAGACCGACGGTTCCCTCCAATGGACCGTCGGTTCATCCGACGCTGCTGTCTTCGCGGCTCCTCTTCTCCAATTCATCCGGCGCATCTAGAAACAGGACCGTCGGTTCATCCGACGGTGTCAACTTCGTCTGGCCTGTTGCCCAGTGTACCAATTACACCGACGCTATGCACCGATGGTACCGTCGGTTCATCCGACGGTGTCAATTTCCTTCCTTTTCTTCCGTGGTTTTGACCCTTGAGAAATAGACTATCTTCTCAATTTGGCATGTGGTATTTTTGCATCCTTGGGACCTAGAAATGTCTACAAAGACATGCTAAACAATATGGTTAGTCCCATTGATCATGTTGTCATGAATCACCAAAATCAAACTCGAACTAATGGCATATGGGGCCATGTTCGCTACAATCTCCCCCCTTTTTGGTGATTTATGACAACACAAGCAAAGCAAGCATAATTTTGCAAAAATTGACAAAATTACAAAATTAGAACCTCTTACACTTGCTTGGATGCTTACCATCATCCAAACTCCCCCTAGATCAAACTTCCCCCTTATTGATCTCCTCTTCCTATGTTCACACATAGCTTGCTTCTTCCCACTTTGGAAACACTAGCTTGCTTTGGTCCCACATTCTCCCTCTTTGGAATAAAATCTCCAAAAAGGTCCAAAACAAAAGGTCTCCATGGAAATTAGCAAGTCCTAGCAACCATAGCTCAAAGAGAAATGTTAAACACAAGGGAGAAAGCCGCATGAACCATGATCCATATGTATGATATCAATGAAGATACCACATGTGCAAATAACTAAGTTGGATCACAAGCTCATGAGACTATCATGATACAACTTAAGCTCCCCCTAAGTGTGTGCACAATATGATAGTGTGAAAATCAAGTGCACAACTACAAACTTGTAAGGCAAGAAAGCTTAGAGCATATCATGCAAGGAGGTAGCTTAAAGGATAAGATATAAGACAAATGAGTTCTTGTTACATTACCACTTGTAGATATCACTTGTAGTCTTTTGATCATTGCATACCTCTAGGGGATTTGATCCTCTTTACCTTGTTGGCACCACATTGAGATGAGCCACTTGGAAATGATATCACTAGGGGTGACACCACTTGAAAGAAGCTTGCATAGAAGACACTAGGGGTACCACAAGGATTAGGAATGTATGAGTACATTACCTTTGAACTTATATAGAGACATAAGCTCGTAAGGACATGACTCAATAGCATGAAGCTCATATTGCTATATTCACTCTTTTAGAGATGTTAGATCACATTGAGAGTGAAATAGCATTCTCTTAGAATGAAGTACGCACCGGAACGCGTTGCCAATGGACTACATAAGATGAGCTTGAAATAATGTTAGTCCCATAACCAATCCATAGGATGAGCTCCCCCTAAATGTGTGCATTTAGTGTTTGAATCACCAACCAAATGTATGCACAATGTTTATGACAACAAAAGGGAAGCTAAACCTATAGCTTGCTCATGATGCAAAGAGATATATATGAAAACATGCACCATGAAAGAACAAGTGTAGCTTTCCTACACACTAATCAAACCATGTAAGTTGCTCATGGGTTAGCACATGACACAAGCAACCTACCATATTTAAACAACTAGGCAAAGCAACAAATGCAAACCTAGACAAGGCAATGGAGCTACAATGATACATGAGATAGGTTCTAGTTTCCATTACCTCAACCGGGGATCTTGGGCAACACATGTCCAATTTGCAAGCTTTGGCTTCTAGACTTGAATCTTCTCATCGTCTTTGTGCCAAGCCTCCCAAGTCCCCGCTCTCATGGCCTTCAAGTGGCCTTTGGAACCCAAACCATTTGAGACCCCTTCATGTTGGTGATGACTTCCTTGGGCACCCAAATGGATTGGTTCCAACCCCGCTCCTCCTTCATCTTCCCAACCTTGTGTGCAACCACCTTGCCATTAGCCTTCTTCTTGATGACATAGGTGTTGCTCTTGGTCTTGTTCTTGCGGTTGGGCTTGGTGTAGATGAGGGAGCTTTTGATGGTGGGGTTCAACTTCTTCTTTGCGCCTTTGTCCATCTTCTTGACAAATTGAGGGCATTTGTAGAACTTGTGCCCTTCTCCATGACACTTGTAGCAAGTCACGGTTGCACCCTTCTCAAGCTTCTTCACCATGGGATCACGATTATCTTGAGAAGGTTGGACTTTGCTCTTCATGTCTTGAGAGATATCCACTTGTTCCTCATTGTTCTTGCCCTTGCCCATCAAGCTTGCCAACCTCTCTCGGAGCCATTTCACTTCTTGCTTAAGCTCATCATTCTTCTTGCCTATGAGGGAATCACATGTTTCTACAATAACATTCTTATTGCAAGATGGTAAGCAAGATTCATCAATTAAATCAATACAAGAAGTTGAAGCATTTACCTTGGAGATAGGAATTGCACAAGGGATAGATGATTCATCAAGCTCAAAGGAATTGCTTGTTTTAGTCTCATTGCTCTCAAGCTTAGATTTTAGCTCATCACACTCCTTGCTAAGCAATTTGAATTTGCACAACAAATGTTCATAATTTGTAGTAAGGGTTGCACTAAGATCATTGAGAGCATTGAGTTCTTTAATTTCATTAGCTTGTTTCTTAAGCATTCCTTTTTGCTCATGGACAAGCTCAACAAGATCATCGAGAGAGGTGGTGTCGGATTCATCATCACTTACATTGCTCTCCATACCTTGGGCCATAAGGCACATGTGACTTGATGATGAAGGACCTTACATGAAGCGGGTGGTGAAGTTCTTTCTTAATTCATCACTTGAGCTAGAAGAACTTGATTGTCCACCACTTGTCCACTCACGGACGGCGATAGTTGCTTCTTGCTTTGGCCTCCTCTCCTTGACCACCCTCTTCTTGGGCTTGTGCTCGATCTTGGTGAACTTGATGTGTTGATGATGACGCCCTTCTCTCAAGTGGATGTTGTAGCCGTACATGTTGACTTTCTTCACATACTTGAAGATCTTCTTCACGTACATGGCCACCATGGATTCAACCTCTTCATCACTTGAGAAATCTTCATCATCACCATCATCACCATCATCTTCGCTTGAGCTTCCATGAGTAGCCATCCGACTCATCACCTTCTCTTGTTGGCTTGAGAAGGCATGGCTTGTAGTTGGAGAAGATGGTTCTTGGGGCTTTTCTTTGAGTGCCTTCTTGGACTTGGGCATGATTTGAAGCTCATGTGCCATGATCTTGCTCAAGATATGAGATGGCTTCAATTCTTCGAGCTTCTTCTCATAGATGATAGCTTTCACCAAGTCATAATCGAGCTTCCGGAGACTTTAAAGGATCTTGCGGTTGATGTTCAAGTCCGTGATGTTCTTCACACCTAAAGCATTGATCTCATTGACAAGCACATTTAGGCGTGAGTGCATAGATTCGACATTTTCATTTGCAAGTTGCTTAAAGCTATTGAATTCCTCAAGGAGACAACCGTAGCGTTCATTAGCAAGTTCTTTTGAACCCTCATTTTGCTCCTTGATGGTTTTCCATAGCTCATGAGCATTTTCACAATTAAAAACTCTATTGAAAACACCTACATCTAGTGAGGACAAAATGATACTCTTAGCAATCACATCAAATTGCTTTTCCTTTTTAGTAACATTTTTCATGCCCTCATCGGTGACTCTCCAAACATCAAGGTCCTTTGCTTGGAGATAGGCCTCCATGAGAACCTTCCACCGAGGATAGCCCGTGACATCGAAGTGTGGAGCCAAACCTAAGGTATCCACCCCTTTCATACCTCTATAGAGCAACTCACTAGGCGGTGAAGCCTAACCGTTCCAATGAGCCCGTTTTCACAATTTACCAATCGAATTGGCGTTTCCTTGTGAAGGAAGTGAGTCCCGGCTCTGATACCACTTGTTAGGAATCGGATGCTCATAGCCTAAGAGGGAGAGGGGGGTGAATTAGGCAAACTAAAAACCTTAACCTATGGCTTCACTATTTTTGCATGAAGATAAACTAGAACATACTATCTAGATGTGCAACTAGGGTTGTTCTAGTGTGAAACTCCCATCCCAACACAAGGTTTGCAACCTATAGCCAATCCTAGCATGGTACTACTCTAGGAAAGTAAAGGCAAGCAAAGATTGCAATAGAGTAAAAACGGAAACGTAAAGGGGATGAGAGGAAGCAAACTCTTGACACGCGATTTATCCCGTGGTATCGGTAGGCACTAAGCCACCCCTAGTCCACGTTGTTGAAGCACTCTCACAAGAGTATTGCTTCCCGGTCACCAAGTCTCTCCCAAGAGCACCACTTGACTCGTCACAAAGGCTAGCCACTTAGGCACTTAACAAGCTCCCTTGGTCACCTTGATACCGCCTCCACTAAGGAGCTTCTCCACCAAGGAAGGGGGTCTCCACGTCCCCCGCACAAAGTGTCCTCACCACTCCACACCAAGCCGGAGGGTCGATGACGATTGCCGGTGAGCCACTTAGGCCCCAAGGCTTCCGGCGAACCTTGTACAACTTGATTCACTCAAAAATCACCTCACAAGGTTGGCACAACCTTGCACTCACTCAGCTCTAAGCTAAGCCTAGCACTAAGCACATACACTAAGCATATGCTGGTCTATGGATGAGCAATTTAGCACTTGAATGGATTGGATATGATCTTCTAGGTGTCTTGCACTCTCCTGCACTTCCACACAATCCAGCAACCTCAAATGGGTGAGTGGAGGGGGTATAAATAGCCCAAGGCATCCAAAGAGCCGTTGGCTAACGGCCACTGAAAAAGGTAGTGCCAGATGAACCGATGCTATGCTTTTTCTAGGCGACGGTTCATCCGGTGCCCTCCACGTCACTTAACCGTTGAAGATCTGCTGACACAACTGCTCCGACGCTATACACCGACGGTGCGTCGGATCATCCGGTGCTGAAGACCCCACGGCCAAAACGTCTCTGGTAGCTTCCACGCGACCGTCAGATGAACCGCTGCTGACCTGTCGGTTCATCCGGTGCTTAAGGCTTCGTCTTGGCACGTCTCTGTCTTGTTCAAACACGACCACTGGATAGACCGACGGTTCCTTCCAATGGACCGTCGGTTCATCCGACGCTGCTGTCTTCGCGACTCCTCTTCTCCAATTCATCCGGCGCATCTAGAAACAGGACCGTCAGTTCATCCGACGGTGTCAACTTCGTCTGGACTGTTGCCCAGTGTACCAATTACACCGACGCTATGCACCGATGGTACCGTCGGTTCATCCGACGGTGTCAATTTCCTTCCTTTTCTTCCGTGGTTTCTTCTCAATTTGGCATGTGGTATTTTTGCATCATTGGTGTCGGTGCGGAAAGTAGTCCCGACACTAACTAGTGAGAGCGCTGAGATCTATCTCTCGATGGCCGGTGCTAAGCAACACAATGACACGGGTTTTATCCTGGTTCCGGCCGTGGGCCGTACGTCCAGTAGGGGTGCGCTCGTGGCGCTGTATTGCGGTGCACCATGGTGCTCGTAGAGGGGAGCTACAAGCGAGGCGGGAGAGGAGGAGAAGCCTCCAGGTCCCTGAGGATTGATTGAGGCTAAGTGCCAATATCGTGGATGAAGGCGGAAACGTGCAAGTGAGCAGCTATTCGTCGTCCCCTGCGGCCAGGGGACCGCCTCCTCCTTTTATAGGCCAAGGGGAGGCGGTTTACAGTCATGCCGCATGGCTCTGAGCGCTACATATGGTGGCATGGCGCACAGTGTCGTGGAGTTGATGGTTGTCCTGGTGAATCTTGCCTCTGGCGGGCGTCGTGGCGAGTCCTGTGCTCGTCCAGGAGCGGCTTCGAGGGTAGTGGCGTGGGAGCTTCTTGTTTGGTTGCCATCCGTACGCCGGTTCGAGGGCTCGGCTGACGGAAGACCGGAGGCCGCACAGCGGCTGGCGTGATGATATCCCGTCGATCTGGGTTCCCACAGTGCCGGGGATGACGTTGCAGCGCCCGAGATGGCGGCACAGTGACGGGGATGGCCGCACAGGGCCGGAGGTGACGGAGGGGACGCGCTTTGCTGGCCTGATGTCATGGCGCCGTCCTGGGTGGGTGCGGGGCAGGTGGTCGTACCCCTTTCGAGAGTTCCGCCGTCCTCTTTCGAGGGGGGTGACGTGGAGGAGGTACGGGAGTGGGCGGCACAGTGTCATGGAATGACACCGGCCTTCCCGCATATCTCCCGCACAGCGCCGGGGATGGCCGCACAGCGCGGGTTGGTGGAACAGCGCCGGGATATGATTCCCAGGCGGTGTCAGAGGGCCGGCGTGGCGGGGATTCGCCTTTGACCCGGGCGCTCGCGACGTACCGGGGCATTTAATGCTCTGGTCGGGGGAGTAGGTGCGGCGTCGTGGGTCTAAGGCGGCCTCGAGCAAGGCGGAGACTCGCTCGGGGGTCCGGGTCCCTCGAGCGAGGCGGAGACTCGCCCGAGGGGGCGTCAGGTCCTCGAGCGAGGCAGAGACTCGCCCGAGGGGGCGTCAGGCCCTCGAGCAAGGTGGAGGCTCCGTGGCGCGGCGCCTGGTCCTCGAGCGAGACGGAGACTCGCCCGAGGGGTACCGCAGCCGGCCGTTTGGTGGGCCGTTGCGGCTTCTTGGGCCGTGGGCCCTTCTTTACTTCGGGCCGCGACCACGCGGAGCGTGTTTTGTGGGTTTGTTTGTTTACCTTTTATTATTTTTCGAAAGGGGTGTTTTCCCCGGTTATTAGGGGACCCTTATGGCTTTCCCCGACAGTAGCCCCCGAGCCTTTGCGGCGGTATCCGTTAGGAACCCGCAAAGGTTGGTGATTTCTGATGGGACTTTCTTCCCTCCTGGTTGCTGAGCTATTCCGTGGGGGCGCGCTAGCGCACCCGCGGGTGTAGCCCCCGAAGCCTTGGAGGAGTGTGAATACTCCTGCAAGGTTTTTCACAGCGCATTACCAGTGTACGAGGTGTTTGTTTCAGCCGGCCTTGGCGGTGCCATGTGCACGTATCGGCATTCGTCTGCGTTCGGTGCGTGTCCAAGAGGTGTAGCCGTGCGTCGAGCCCCCGAGCCTGGGCCCACTCGAGGCGATCGGGGTGAGCTCTCCGGCTTGTTTGTGCGCCCCTTCGCTGCCCCTTCGCAGGGCGGAGGGGTGAGGTGTCCACGACTCCCATCGAGCGGTGAGAGATATGGGTACCCATGGGTCCCCACCGACCAGGGTCCCGGAGGTCCCTGTCAAGTGGGCCTGACCTGCCAGAAGCCCCGCCGACCTGCAAGTGGGTCCGTAGACCTTATCCACAACCCTGGTGACCTTGGACGACCTGATCCAGATTGCGGAAGACCTGCCGGGCTTGTGGCGCAAGCTTCTCCCTAGATCGCGGTGGCGGCGCCGCCAGTAGGTCCGAGGATCGCGGGATCCTCTCTGTAATCACGGAAGGAGACCTTCCTAATCTGTAACCGACCCCGATGAGGGTCCACCGACCTCGAATGGAAGCCCTAGCTCGCTGGCCATATAAGGCGACCTAGAGCTCCATTCGAGGGGACTTCCCCATTCACACATAATCCCACCACACTGGACGTAGGGTTTTACTCTCCGGAGGCCTGAACCAGTCTAAAACCACCGTGTCCTTGCCATTCTCGCTGAGTTCCGAGTTCGATCCAAGAACTACCACTTACGCTCTTAGGTCCCGATCCCCCCATTAGTCAGCCTACAACCACTTGGGTGGCCCCCTAGCGGATCTGTCTAGGTCTCACCCCCTGACAGTTGGCGCGCCAGGTAGGGGAGATCAGGAACTCGCTGTGCAGCATGGTGGCCCGATCCGGTGTTGTTTTCCCAGCGAGCATGGCGGACATTCTCGCCAACCCCGTGGAGATCTGCTTTGGCTCCTTCACGGCAACCTCAACCACGCTGGCGGCGGCGACCTCTTCGACGGCCTCCATGAAGGCTCCGGCGACGCCTGACGCCACCCCCAGCTCCAGCAAGAAGTCGAAGACCCACCCGCCCAAACCCTATGACATCATTCAGGGAATGGAGCGCGTCATCGACATGATGGAGGAAACCCTCCAGATCTGCGAAAGAGGCCAGCGCTCAACGCAAGATGCGTCGCACCGCCAGACCTTCCCTTTCGGTCTGCGGCCATCCAGCGACGCATACGCTCGTCAGGCGGCGAAGTCGATCCAGATCCAATCTGGGTGACAGCAACCATTTGGCGACCTGAAGGTCGAAACTCGCGCCCGTCGCGACCCACTAGACGTACCGTGCAACTACCACAAGGGCGCGCGGCACACTCTCCGTGGCTGCCGGCTACGGAAGAAGATCGACCAGGAGCGTGATGCATCACGCGCTATACGGGCTCCCACGCCTCCGGACGTCGGTGAGTTCTAGAAGGCCCGGATCCGCATCTCCCCCAACGACCAAAGATCCTCACGACGACGCGTCCTGGTGGTTTCGGCGAACGACCCACCACGGGTCGGCGCGATGGACTCCGAGGAGGCACGTCGGATCCAAGCCAACGCGAACCGTGCCCAAAGGCGGGCGGAGGAGCAACGCCAGGCGGTACCCCCGTGCGCCCGCGACCTACGCCTCGAGTTCGAAGAGGCAGGACTGCCGACGTTCAACAGCCCCCAGGCCAACCTGGGTGCGGCGTTGGCACGTCTCCAGCAGGCCAACCCTTCGCCCGAGGCTAACGCAGCCATGGCCTACGTCCGGGTCGCCACGGCTCTGGTGGAGGAGAGGAGCACGGCGTCCAAGTCGGCCTCATCTACGTCGAGCCGGCACTCGCGCAGCCGATCCAATCGGCCTGCGCATAGCAAGCTCCCCACAATCCAGGAGGAGGTCAACCAACCCCGAGCGAACGCCGCACCAGGCGTCGACCTACGCGCCAACCTCGACAAGAATCGGCGCGGTCGCGACGCTCTCGGCTACATCGACCAGCGCCACCGCGAGTGCGAAGAGCGAGAGCTTCGACGTCGCCTCGACTACGATCGCGAGTACGCCCCCCCCCGGGCGCCGTCCATCGGATCATGGAGCGCGAGGAACGCGATCGCCACGACGTCGAGAACCGGCGGCGTGCCCGGTACGAGGTAGACTACGGCCATCCTGAGGGTCCGGTCCCTAACCCAGACCGTCAGCCTAGATCTCAGATCGTGGCTGCAGCACAGGACGACGTTGCGGCTCAGGTCGGCGACAACGGCGACGACATGGCGATCACCGCCTTCCCCGCGTTGGCACCGCGTCTCCGGTCGGTAGCCTACCCCGACAACTTCAAGCCGAACATCCAGAAGTACGACGGCCGCTCCGACCCCAACATCTGGCTGTCGACCTACTACGTCGCTGTCAAGGCGGCCGGTGGTAACTTCGATCACATGGCGGCCTACTTCCCGCTGGTGATGGGCGACGCACCGTCGCTCTGGCTCAACAACCTCCCGGCAGGCATCATCACGTTGTGGCCTGACCTGTCCCAGGCCTTCACTTTGAACTTCCAAGCGACCTATAATCGCCCTGGAAATACCTTCAACCTCGGGAGGGTGACCATGAAGGCCGGCGAGCGGCTACGGGACTACACCAACCGGTTCTTCGAGAACCGCAACACTTGCGCCGGCGTCAGGGATGACCAAGTCGTCGACAGCTACAAGAAAGGTCTCAGGGACCGTAAGGTCTTTGAGAAGATCCACGAGTCTGGCGCCACGAAGGTCGCACCACTCATGGAGGTCGTCAACAAACTCATCGACACCGAGGAAGCCCTGGTCAACCAGTTTGACCACGATGGCAAGCACGATGCCGGCACCTCTGCGCCGCCGGGGACTCCAGCTCGAAGTTCCGCAAGCGACCTTCAGAGGTACTCGCGGCAGACGGGCGTCGACCTTCGACGTTCAACGTCGAGGAGTTCAACGCAGTGCTGGACAGCCCATGCACATTCCATGAAGGGGGCACTCACACAGTCCGTGAGTGCCAACAGTTCAAGAGGGCGTTCCGCACGCCCGACGACCCGAAGCGACCCAGAAGCGACGGGGACCGGTCATCCTCACGTCGCTACAACAACAACCGCCGCGACGACCGACGTGGCCGCGGGGACAACGATCACCGTGACGACCGGCGACGTGACCAGCAGCCAGAAGACCGGCGTGATGAGCGCGACCTGCCTCCCCCGCCGGAGACAGGCAACCCCAACGGCCCGTTCCAACAGGCCAATAGGTCGATCAACATGATCGTTGGCGGCCTGAAGAGCAGCTCGAGCAGGAGAAGGTACCGCAAGGACAACCGCGAGGTCAAGCTCATCCACACCAAGCCATCGCAACCTCTGCGTTGGTCGGAGCAGCCCATCACCTTCTCTAGGGCTGATCACTGGGTTCACATCCCAGACCCTGGCTCATACCCGCTGGTTGTTGAGCCCATCATCGAGGGTGCCTTGCTCCCTCAAACCCTCATCGACGGTCGGAGCGGGCTCAACGTCATCTTCGTCGACACCCTGAAGAAGATGGATTTCGACTTCAAGAGGCTAACAGAGTGCGACGAGCCCTTCTTCGGCATCGTGCCGGGCAAGGCGGCCTACCTCATGGGTCGGGTCTCCGTTCCGGTCACATTCGGCACAGAGGAGAACTTCCGCACGGAGTACCTTAGCTTCGAGGTCGCTGACTTCAAGTCTTCCTACCACGCCATCCTAGGTCGCCCCATGCTGGCCAGGTTCATGGCCATCCCGCACTACACCTATCTGGTGTTGAAGATGTCGGCTCCCCACGGAGTCCTCACAGTCTACGGCGACCTACTCGTCTCGTTCGAATGCGACAACGAGGCCCTGGAGATCGCCACGACGAGCGCCTGCTTCGGTGCCTCGGCTGTCATGGTGGCCGAGGCCAAGAAGGTCGCCCCGACCGACCTAGTCATCCCGGAATAGAAACGCACCGAGACCGCCCTGGACGCTACACCAGCGACGAAGAAGGTCTGCCTCGACCTTGCCGACCCAGCCAAGACGGTGGTCATCGGCGACAACCTCGGGGAGAAATAGGAACTCGCGCTCACCAGTTTCCTCCGGGACAACGCTGACATATTCGCATGGACCCCATCGGATATGCCAGGTGTTCCAAGGGAGCTGGCTGAGCACTCCTTGGATGTAAGCAAGACGGCCAAGCCTGTCAAGCAGAAGCTACGCCGCTTCGCGAAAGATCGCAAGGAGGTCATTAGGGTAGAAATATTAAAGCTCTTAGCTGCCGGATTCATCCGCGAATGTAAAAACCCGGTTTGGCTTGCCAACCCGGTGCTTGTACCCAAGAAAACCGGCCAATGGAGAATGTGTATCGACTACACCGATCTCAACCGACACTGCCCTAAGGACCCCTTCCCTCTACCACGCATCGACCAGGTCGTCGACTCCACCACAGGAAGCGTCCTGTTATGCTTCCTCGACTGCTACTCGGGCTATCACCAGATAGCCTTAAAGGTCTCTGACCAGGACAAGACGGCGTTCATAACGCCGCACGGCATCTACTGCTACACGGCCATGACCTTCGGCCTCAAGAACGCTGGAGCGGCCTACCAGAAGGCCATCCAGAAGTGTTTGGAATCCCAAATTGGCAAGAACGTCGAGGCCTACGTCGACGACGTGGTCGTCAAGACCACCGATGAAGACGACCTCATCGCCGACCTCGCCCAGACTTTCGCTAACCTTCGGCACTACCGCTGGAAGCTCAACCCAGAAAAGTGCGTCTTCGGTGTCCCATCCGGCAAGCTTCTAGGCTTTATGGTGAGCCACCGCGGCATCGAGGCGAACCCCACCAAGGTCGACGCCATCCGCAGGATGAATCGACCCACCAGGAAGAAAGACGTAATGAAGCTCACCGGCATGATGGCGGCCCTAGGTCGCTTCATCAGCAAACTTGGGGAGAAAGGCCTGCCCTTCTTCAAGCTGTTGAAGAAGTCTGACAGGTTCGAGTGGACGAGCGAGGCGGATCAAGCGCTTGAGGAGTTGAAGACCTTCCTCACGACGCCTCCGATCATGGTGCCCCCGGCACCCAAGGAGACCTTGCTGCTCTACATCTCCGCGTCCACCCAGGTCGTCAGCGCGGTCTTAGTAGCTGAGCGACCTGAAGAAGGCCACCAGTACCCCGTCCAGCGACCCGTCTACTACGTCAGCGAGGTCCTATCCGACACCAAGGTCAGGTACTCGCAACCCTAGAAGATGCTATACGCTCTCCTTATTACGTCGCGCAAGCTGCGACATTACTTTCAGTCGCACAAGATCAAGGTCGTTTCCAGCTTCCCTCTCGGAGAAATCTTACGCAGCCGCGACACCGTGGGGCGCATCATCAAGTGGTCAGTCGAGCTGGGCGAATTCGACCTTGAGTTCTGCCCACGGCAGGCCATCAAGTCCCAGATCCTCGCCGATTTCGTCTCCGAGTGGACAGAGACCCAGCAACCCCCGCCGGCGGAGAAGCCGGAGCACTAGAAGATGTACTTCGACGGCTCCCTGAACCTCGAAGGCGCAGGTGCAGGCGTCCTCTTCATCTCGCCCCAGGGCGACCACCTGAAGTACGTTCTACAGATCCACTACAAAGCGTCCAACAACGACGCCGAGTACGAGGCCTTGATCCATGGGCTGCGCATCGCTGTTTCCCTCGGAATCAAGCGACTCATCGCCTACGGCGACTCCAAGGTCGTCATCGACCAAGTCAACAAGGCCTGCGACATCAAGAAGGACTCGATGAATGCCTACTGTGCTGAGGTGCGCAAGCTCGAGGCTCACTTCGAGGGCCTGGAATTCCACCACGTCTCCCGCGACAACAACGTGGCGGCCGACGTCCTCTCCAAGCTGGGGTCCAAGCGCACGCTGGTCCCGGCCTGTGTGTTCGTTCAAGACCTACGCAAGCCATCGATTAGACTCCTCAACGACCCAGAGACGTCGCATAGCGACACGCCCCCTCCAGGCGGCCGCGATGTCCTCATGGCAGAGGCCGAAGATGACTGGCGCCTCGACTTTATCGCCTACATCGTGGAGAAACGCGTCCCAGAAGACAAGGTCGAGCGCGAGAAAATCATCAGGCGCAGCGCCAACTACGTCATCATCGGCACCGAGCTGTACCGGAGGTCCGCCTCCAACGGTGTGCTGATGAAGTGCATCCTCCGATCTGAAGGCCTTGAACTACTACAAGAGATCCATGGTGGAGAGTATGGCAATCACGCAGCTTCCGAAAATCTGGTGGGAAAAGCCTTCAGGTCGGGTTTCTACTGGCCCACCGCCCTTGCTGATGCTCAAGACCTGGTTCAGCGATGCAAAGGTTGCCAGTTCTTCGCCAAGCAGCAGCACGTCCCGGCCCAAGCTCTGAGAACAATCCCTCCATCCTGGCCCTTTGCTATATGGGGCCTTGACTCAGTCGGACCCTTCAAGATGGCCCCTGGTGGTTACAAGCACATCCTGGTGGCGGTGGATAAATTCACCAAGTGGATTGAGGTCCGCGCCGTCGCCACGGTCACGTCAAAGGAGGCCGCGAAGTTCGTAGAGGACATCACCCATCGGTTCGGAGTACCCAACAGGATCGTCACCGACCTGGGGAAGGCTTTCACAGGGTCGGATTTCTGGGACTTCTGCCAAGACAGCCTAATCGACGTCTACTACTCCTCCGTGGCCCATCCACGCTGCAACGGCCAGGTCGAGCGAGCAAACGGCATGGTGCTCCAGGGCATCAAAGACCGCATCTTCGACGATGCCTCACAATACGCGACCAGATGGCTAGCCGAGCTGCCTCACGTGATATGGGGTCTCCGAACCCAGGTTAGCTCGGCTACCGGATATTCACCCTTCTTCCTGGTGTATGGGTCGGAGGCGGTCCTCCCCACCGACCTACGAGGAAGGCACGGCCGAAGAGATGCGCAAGGTCGACCTCGACAGCATCGAGGAACATCGTGTAGCCGCGCTAATGCGGCACACGCGGCATGAGCAACAGCTACGCCGCTATCACGACCGCAACGTACGAGAGCGGTCCTTCAACGTGGGAGACCTAGTCCTGCGTCGCATCCAAACCACCAAGGGGATGCACAAGCTCTCCGTCCCTTGGGAAGGTCCGTTCATCGTGATGGAAGTCGTCAGCCCGTCGACCTACCGCCTCCAGTGGGCCGACGGCCAAGGCGTTCCAAACGTCTGGAACATTGAGCACCTACGTCGCTTCTATCCTTAGAAGATCTGTATCAAAATAAAGCTATGTACTCTCCCGTTTTGTAATTTCAATATAATAAAGAAAGAGATCTCTTGTTCGGTAACCCCTCTGTCGACCTGCTTTTTGGTCTCCCTCTTTTTACTTTCAGTTCTTTCCCCTTCCCCCTCGAAACGCTCGGGGGCTTGGTCAAGGTTAGGCCCCGAAGCGCTCGGGGGCTTGGCTTTGCCAACCTAAGGGTCTCGCGACCTGAAGGGGTTTTGTTTATGTCTTATGCTTTTAAGTCCTCATCGTATAGCTAGCTTTCGCTTTCCTTATAGACGTTCCTAAGTTGCTGGCTCGCAAGATCTAGGGTCCACAACCCCCCTCTGCGCGTCGGCCGTGCCTAAGTCCCCACGCTGGGCCGCACGGTCGGTAAGCCGTTCCTCCACTGAGTTGGGTGAGCGGAGGGTCCCTCTTACGATCTGGTTACTTTCGACGTGTATAACGACGGTCCTTTGCTATCAAACGATGCATACATCTTATCATAGGCAAAAGCTTTTTATATTGCAAGTTTATTTACAACCGTCATGCCCTAACCTACGTCTAAAGCTCGTTTCAGCACCACTTCAGTCAGTGCCAAAATCGAACTTCTTGACGACCTCCTCCGCGGCCGCCACGTCTTCTGAGACCTTCTGCAGGTCGAAGGAAGGGTCGTGGTACTTAACCGTTGACAGCGCCGCAACCGCCGCAAGGTTGGCTGTATCCAGGAGCAGGCCCTTGATGCGACCTTCAGCTTCGTCGAGCCGGTCAATCAGCGGCTTTGGCTCGGCCCCCTCCTCCTGAGGAACGTAGAGGTCCATGACGTATTGGGCGGCATCTTTGAGCTCGCCGAGCTCCTTCTCCAGACCTGCATTTCAAATAAGCAACTTCAGAAGCATGCTCGCCGACCAACCACGGCACGCCGAGCAATTTCACAACAACGGACAGGACACTCACCATGGCGGACCTCCGTGGTCCTCTCCTTAATGGCTGTCACCTGGTCCTTGACCGCGGCCAGCTCCTTCTTGAGGGTCTCCTCGGTCTCCCGAGCACCTGTAACAATTCAAGGTCGTAAACTCAGCAGTGAGACCTTGTGAAGCCTACGGAACCAGCTCGAGGCAACGTCGGAAACTTACCATCTATCACGACTTGGAGGTCGGTGGCCGCGTCCTTGGCCTTCCGTTCGGCGTCCTCCAGCTTCTTCTTCAGGTCGGCCGCCTCCCTTTGCGCTTGGCGTGCCATGGCCTCCTTGACGCGCTGCATCTCCCGCGCGGCCTCGACCTGGGCCTGCAGCTTTGCCTCGCGGGCTGCGGCGGCCTCTGCGTGCGCATTAGCCGCTTCCCGCAGCAGACCCGTTCGAGCTTGTGCTCGCTCAGCAAGAGACTACATCAACAAACAAACAGAACAGCCATCAGACCTTGCGGGACAGGGCAACCCAAAGCAAGAAATCAAAAAGCTCGACAAGGGCCCTTACCGACAGCATGCGCCCAATCGTGCGTGACGCCTCCTTGAATTCCTCCACATCACGGCGATCGGCGACGACCTCCGCCTCCCATGGGGTGCCGACGTAAAGGCACCGGTGTTGGTCGTCCTCCGACCGCGCACCCTCCTCCCTGGCCGCCTGCGGGTCTGGCGCCGGCAGTGAGCCGGAGGTGCAGAGGTCACCGCCCTCACCTTCGGCAGCAGGAGGCGCACTGGATCCGGCCTTGTCCGCCTCGGACACCGCCGTCGTTCCAGCCCCGTCGGCCGTGCTCGTCACGTCGGCCGTTGAAATTGCCGGTGACTCCACCACCGGCGTCTCCTGGATCTTGCTCCCAAACGCCTCCTAGCCTGAGGCGTTCTTGCCACTTTCCGACGTCGTCGGGGGAGCTCTGCTCATGAATAAAGACCTCGGTCAAACAAACATACGAGAACTGGGACGCGAAGCAAAGCAGTAAGCAGGTCTCTTGACTTACTTGGTTGCCGACCTGAGGCCGGGCTTGCAGGGCTTCGGTGGGGCCTTCTTCACCCTCTTGTGCGACCCAAGGTCGCCCATCGGATCGATGCTCGACCTAGGGCGCTCTTGTGTCTTTGACGCCTGGCGGGGCGTCTCCACCGCCTGCTTTCCCGGCGACGCCGCCCTGCGAGGTGTCCCCGCAGACGGAGCCGTAGTTGCCTTTGGCGACTCGATGTCGCCCTCTCCATCATCAACGTCGATGTTCTCGACATCGGAACTGATCGTGGTCGTGTCTGCTGACACTGCGGACCTGGTCCGCTTCCTCTTCTTCTTCTTCGCCTCCGCGGCCTGGGTCGCGGCCCGGGAGGCGGAAATCTTCCCCGTCGTCTGCCGCGTACACCATGGAGCGGCGACCTTGGATGGCGCCCTGCACGACGTGGCAGGAGCCTCGTCGTTGCTCCCCACCGTCGAGTCGGAGACGTACTCGTCGATGGGAGGTGCCGGCGCCGCTTGCACGTCCGCCGCGTCGCGGACCTTGTAGCTGCGCTGGTCCTCGTCGCGCAGTGGTGCCGGGCACCAGTAGATGCCCTCGTGGTGCTGCAAAACAAGACGAAGAAATTCAATTAGAACCAACACCAAAGACGTAAACTCGCACAGACCTTACTCGGATGAACATCAAGGTCGATGACTTACCGGGTCGGAGGGGCTGTACACCCCCAGTGCCTTGGGGCACTCCCTGTTGCGGATCCGCCCGCCGAAGATGTTGTTCGCGCGAGCCATCATCTCCGCCTTGGAGACCTTGCGCTCCACGACCCGGGTCGGGTCGGATTGCCCCTAGTACTCGAAGGCCGGGTGGGCCCGGTCCTGGAGAGGTTGGATGAGGCGGCAGCAGAAGCTGATGGCGACCGTGGCGCTGGTCAGCCCATCCGCCTTGAGCTGCTCCAGGTCGTCCAACAAGGGCTGCAGCTCCTCGGTGTCCCGCGACGCCAGCTGGTTGGTCCACTCCAGATACGGGACCGGCGCCCGCCCCGTCCTCTCCTTCAGCACCGGTGCGGGGTTGTCCAGATAGAACCACCCCTGCTTCCAGCTGGTGGTGTTGTCGGGGAGCGTCAGGTCGATGTACTCCGACTTCATGTTCCGACGTAACATGAAGCCGACGCTGCCGACGACCGCGCCCTTGCCCGTCTTCTTCAGCTCGAAGAAGTGGCACCATAGATGGAAATGGGGCGCGATGCCGAGGTAGGCCTCGCAGAGGTGGACGAAGGTGGCGATGATAGTGATCGAGTTCGGCGCCAGGTGCACCAGCTCGATGCGGTAGAAGTGGAGGAGCCCCCGCAAAAAGTTGCCCGTCGGGACGCCGAACCCGCGCTCGATGTGCGCGAGGAAGACGACGGTCTCGCCGGTCCCCTCCGTCGGGAACTCCTCTCCCGCCGCCGGCCTCCAACCGACCTGCGATTTGGGCCTCAGCAGCCCGCGGTCCGCCAACGCCTGGATCTGCTCCTCCGTCACTGTCGACGCCTCCCAGACGGTGCTTGGATCTGGGATGGGAGCCTTCTCCATCTTGCCCTCCTCAAAGCCGGTGCACTTGGATCTAAAGGTCACAAGTGACTTGGTTCGCATGCACGGGCGCGGCGGCGGCAGACCTAAGCTCGGCGGCACTGCTGCTTTCTCTGGGCACTGCGCGGCGGTGGAACCCTAGCTCTGAGTGGAAATGGAAGCAAGTGAAGGCCCCTGGAATGCGGATCGGCCTTATATAGTCAGGCCTCAGCGGCGCAACGGGCGGCCACGTCCCGAGGTCTATCCGGCGCGAATCGCGGAGACCCAACGGGTTGGCGCCCTCAACGGATCTATCGCCCAATGGCTCTTTTCGGCCTAACGACTATTTTGGCAGTAACGGCTAGTTCCGTGCGGGAATCTGCGTTCGCTGGCTTCCACGCGATGTTTCGGCCGACGTGGACTCGCTATGCCTACTCCAAGCCCCCCAGCATCAAAACCCCGACTTCGCATCCAAGGTCGCCAGCGACCTACAGACGACCTGTTCTAGGTCGCTCAGGTGTCAGTAGCCTCCAAGGTCGCCCCGACCTCCTCTCAATGGGTTTGTCTCGCAACCCCTAGGCCCGGTTGCCTTCATGCCTTCTAGGTCGCTACGACCTACAGTGGCTCCCCTGTCAACGGCCCTGCGCTTAATGGCTCTACTGCCCGTTGACGACCTCCGTGGTCCTGTTTACAGCGCTTCGCTGAGGCCTCGTAGCCCACCAGGTCGATCTCGACCTCCACGTCCCAGGGTTGACGCCCCTGCGCTGCGCCACTGCACAAGCGGCCGTGTCGATCCAGGTCGGCACGGACCCCCACGTCAGATATTATGGCCTTCTTAAGGTCGGCGTACTGCCGCGGCAATACCGAGACCTTGGCCATGCCATTGCTGTCTCGGGTGCCCAACCACAGCAATCGACACACATTAGTTGCTATATGGCACTTGTGCGTACAATCTTCGAAAGCAACAAAAGACCTTGGCCCAAGGCCAAGTTACAAGGTACAAACATGTTAAAGGTCCTGATCTACCTTACGTGGTGCAAGCGGCGCAACCTAGACTGATGAAGCGCGTCGCAAGCTTTCTTCTAGCTTCAGGACCTACTTGGAGATCTCCACCGCCGATGGAATCGAGGCTGCCACACAGCCACCTCTATCCTAGCCCCAGAAGGTTTCCTGTGGAGTCCCATCTTTTGCTAGGTGCTCTCACAAGATCCCAAATGGAACCAGCTCCGCCTTCGACCTCTCCCGGTGCAGCACAACGACCTCCAACACCATATTAGGCCTCTGCTCACAAGGCCTGTCAAGGCATGTACTACCCCATGCTGCACCTGGATTCTTCGCTGGGCGCCGGCGCAAAGGTTGGTGGAGCTCTCCTAACTTCGCAAGCATTCTTCTAGCTCCAAGGGATGACATCTTAGCTCTATGCTCGGGCGGATGCACACAAAGCCAGGGCGCGACTATATTATGAAGCGGTGTTGCCATGTTGTTCTCAATGGGTTTGGCCAGCCACGGGTCCAGGCCACCTATTTATAGCAGTGGAGCTCCGCATCAGCCACTGTTCACTCTACCAGACAGCGCGGCAACCTTATCAGGCCACTGTTTGCACGTGGAGCACGAGGTCTTCGTCTGCTATAGGAAGCACTGACGCGTCTGCAGCAGGCCTGATGACACCTTTTCAATCCTTGTCCTTTAGCGGTGGCAGTGGCATCTCTATGCGGGGACAGGTTCTGCACCGGCACAGTGCGCCCGTGGGTCGCTGCACGACAACAAGTCTGGTCACCCGGTGTCCTCACGAGAAGATTCCCGTTGCTTTGTCTCATTCAATGGGACGAGCATCTGTTTCCCAAGCAGAAGGCCGTAGGTTCTCGACTCTTTGTTCGAGCATCAACCCGACCTTCTAGGTCGCCTTACTGCTCGGGGGCTACTCTACGAGTGCGTCTTTGTGACGCCCTCTTTTTCTTCCGTCGCCTCGACCTACCAGAAGCATGCTCCTGTCATGTCTCTATTCGACCTCCCTTCGGTCAGCATACAGACCTTCCTTGAAGGTGCGATGGCTTTACCTGATTCCGGTCAGGTCGGCGGCTCTTCAAGCAATGACAGCGCCTTGTCTTCACTTCAAGCCCCTGGACCTGCTCTCCAGAAGCTTGATGTTCGCCTTCGTACGCGCTCAGGAGGATTTTCCTTTTTGATCCCCGTGCACCCTACGTGACCTCACCAGCGCCACGTCTTCACTTCGCATCGACGTGACTTCGTCTCCGCCGCTACGCCTACACGTCGATCGGGGGCTTGAGAGACATGGGTACCCATGGGTCCCCACCGACCAGGGTCCCGGAGGTCCCTGTCAAGTGGACCTGACCTGCCAGAAGCCCTGCCGACCTGCAAGTGGGCCCGTAGACCTTATCCACAACCCCGGCGACCTTGGACGACCTGATCCAGATTGCGGAAGACCTGCCGGGCTTGTAGCGCAAGCTTCTCCCTAGATCGCGGTGGCGGCGCCGCCAGTAGGTCCGAGGATCGCGGGATCCTCTCTGTAATCACGGAAGGAGACCTTCCTAATCTGTAACCGACCCCAATGAGGGTCCACCGACCTCGAATGGAAGCCCTAGCTCGCTGGCCATATAAGGCGACCTAGAGCTCCATTCGAGGGGACTTCCCCATTCACGCATAATCCCACCACACTGGACGTAGGGTTTTACTCTCCGGAGGCCTGAACCAGTCTAAAACCACCGTGTCCTTGCCATTCTCGCCGAGTTCCGAGTTCGATCCAAGAACTACCACTTACGCTCTTAGGTCCCGATCCCCCCATTAGTCAACCTACAACCGCTTGGGTGGCCCCCTAGCGGATCTGTCCAGGTCTCACCCCCTGACAAGCGGGTCGCGAATCGTGGATCCCTCGTTGAGCTGCTAATGGGTGGTTCAAGTGGACGTCTGTGCCCCGTTCGATAAGGGTCGGCTCGTGGTCCGGAGACACGTCCATAGGAGTGCTTTACGCGGGTGTGCTAGGCAGGGCTCGGTCCTGTTTGATGGGGACCGAGGGCGCGGAAGCTCTCCCTCGATGGGATCCCTCGACTAGCTGCCCTCGTTGGCCTTGAACACGAACTGTGGGGCGCCCTCGAGCTAGTGAGCTCGAGGTCAGGCTCGAATGCGCGTGCCCTGGTCGTCCCTGACTCTGTCAATCTGGGGCACCTGTTCGAACCCTTCGAGGGTCAGGCTCCGAACCCCTGATTAGTAGGGCCTTTGCGGGGTGGCAATGAGGTGCCCCCGTCTTGGTTTGATCTGTAGAACTCGTAGGGTCGCGGTCGAATCGACCCTCGAGCTACTGATCAGTAATTCCTGTTCGAGGAGCATCTGCGGCGCCCGCCCTCGATGGGCGGGACTTGAGACCGCTGATCAGTAAACGCAGCGTTCGAGAGGCTGGCCCTCGAGTTCCTCGAGTGAGGCTTGGCTCCGCCTGTTTTAGATCGGGGCGTCGATCGCACCCTTAGAGGGTCGGTTCTTCGAGCCCTTGGCTCTAGTCGCGCGGGGGGTTATCCATACTCTGTAAGGAACCCGGCCATTTAATGACCGCGGGCGTGGCCGCAGTCGTGCGTGGTGGGCGCGCCTTTTCAGCCGGCGCTGCGCAGGCGTCGTGGGCGACGTGGGGGGCGGACGTGATGGGGCGCCACGACCCTTCGGCTACAGCGTCGAAATGATAGCGCGCGCACGTGCGCGCGGCCGTTTCGGCGCGGCTGGGCCCGCTAGTCGGCGACGAAAGGCACCACCCGCATTAATGGGCACTGCGCGCGGAGTTTTCGGGGGTGTTGCTCCCTCTAGATCTATAAATCATGGGGGAAGGGCAGAGGTGAGTTCCCTTACCTTGCCACTCGCATCCATCACCCCGCAACTCACCTTCTTCTCTGCCGTGCGCTCCGCCGTCCTTGGATTCGCACGTGCTCCTTAAACTTCCGCCGCCGTCGTAGCTCTCCGCTCTCGCTCTCCATGGCCCCGCCTTAGCAGATTCCCGTGCTGGAGCCTCTCCCATGGCCCCGGTCGACGGTGACGCCACTGGCGCTGAATGAGCTGGTGAACGGCAGGCTGTTGGCGCCGGCCGGCGACGGCGTGTACCCGGCGTGGATGGTCCCGCCGGCGTCGGATAGGGAGCCCAACCCTCCGCACGGCTACGTCGTCAGCTTCGTCCGGCTGCACAAGCGTGGCTTCACCGCTCCGGCGAGCCGCTTCATGCGGGGGCTGTGCTATCATTATGGGGTGGAGCTCCACAACTTTGCCCCCAACGCCATCTCGCAGGCGGCCACCTTCGTCGCCATCTGCGAGGGATACCTGGGGATCCCGGCGAACTGGGATCTCTGGGTTCATCTCTTCCGCGCGGAGCTTCACACTCTCGCCACGGGCGAGGCGCGGACGCGTCGGGCGGTTCGTGCCGGCGGCCTGACGCTCGCGCTGCGGGACACGCGCAAGAAGCTGTACCCGCCGTGCACCATGACCTCCAACAACGCAGATTGGGAAAAAGGGTGGTTCTACCTCCGCAATGAAGGCGCCGGCCTCCCACCGTACACCGAGAAGGTGCTGATGGGGAAGACCGATGCCTGGCACCACGGCGTGTCGCCCCCTTCGCGGCAACAGAGGTTGGAGTCCCTCACTACTGCGCTGCGGTGCCTAGCGGACGCCGGACTGGGGGCGGCCTCGATCATCGCCAACTTCCACAACCGGCGGGTCGTCCCCCTCATGGAGAGGGAGCTCTGCATCTTTGAGATGAGTGACGCGGCCAACCCCATATCGTTGGCGCGCTCGCGGCTGCTGCAGGAGCGCCTCCTCAAGGAGTACGCGGCAACGCGGGCGAGGCGTGCGATCAACCTCAAGGCGGTGCCGCACGGTGATGACGACCTCTGGTCGTTCGCGATGCTCCCCGACGCCCAGCCGGTGAGCACAGTCTTTCCTTTCCCTTTGGGTTCTCGTATCGTATTTCTGTTCGTCCTGACGACCTCTGCCCATAGCTGGTGACCGTGCACGCCGCCCGGTCAGACCCGCCAACGCCTCGGGCTCGGGCCGCCGGCCGCGCCGCACAGCAGCGGGAGCAGGAGCGGGCGGCTCTCGCGAAGGAGAGGAAGATCAGGCGGCGAGAGAGCCCGGAACAGCACAATGAGGAGTACCGGCTGCGCGAGTAGCAAGGGCTCTCCCCTCCGCCGGCGCTGGTGAATTCGTCGTCAGACGAGGAGGAGGAGAGTGACGGGGAGCGAACCACCTCTGATAGGTGGGAGCCCGCGCCCCCATCCCCACGGGCCGAGGGGGCGGCCGTGGAATTGGTCCCCGAGGCGGGCGCGGAGCCGCCCGCCGCCGGGCTGTCAGTGGAGGTGCCAGCTGAAAGGATCAATGCAAGTGGCCTAGAGGGGGGTGAATAGGCCTGCAAAACAAAATCAACCAATTTCTGCCAGATTCTGCCCAGACCCCGGAACCTCTGGGTTTTTCCCTGGAACCTCCGGGAAAATGCACTTAGGTGTATTTTGCTGGAGCTTCCGGGAATTTGTTCCTCTGTCGATTTGCTGTAGATGACAAGATTAGAGAGCAACAAAATAGCAGGAAATTGGTTATAAGTGCTCAAGGGAAGATCCTAAACCCACTAGCAACCTTAGGGTAAGAGGTATAGCAAGAAACAAAGCAAATCCTAATAGATCTAGTGAGCAAGCAACCTAAAGAGATCAAACAACAACATATAAAAGATTAAGCACAAGGGACAACAATTTATCCCGTGGTTCAGCTCACCACAAAGGTTGGCCTACATCCACGTTGTTGAGGTTAGCCACAAAGGCTATGGAATCTCTCTAGATCCACTCCTGTCTCACACCTATCACCAAAGTAATAGATGGAGGATTTCCACTAAGCAAGTGAGGGTAATACAAACTTCTTGGAGCTTCCACAATCAATTGGAGAGCTTCCAAGCAACCTCTAGCCGTCTAGGAGCAAGGCTCCAAGAGTAAAAGATCCACCAAGGAGCTAGAGGTCCACCAAGTGCTCAAGGACACAAGAAGGGGCTTGGATTTGCTTATTCTCACAAGGAATCACTCCACACTTGAATGCTTGGGTTGGATTTGGATTCAAGTAGGTGGGAGTCAATGCTTGGGAGAGATGGGGAGCAAAAGCTACTATTTGGCGCAAGGAGGAAGGAGATAACCGTTGGGAGACAAGGGGGTATAAATACCCTCAGATCTAGATCTGCAACGGCTACTTTCGAAATCCCGGAACCTCCGGGCTAGATCCCGGAACCTCCGGGAACTGGTGACTTCAGCAGGCTGACTTGGGTGCAGCCCAGAACTTCCGGGAAAAACTCAGAGGTTCCGGGAAAGATGTTTTCAAGGCTAAGGCAGCTAGCTGATGGGTCATTTGTGGCTGGGATAATTTTGGTTTTAGAGAAGACTTTTAAGCACTTGGTTTCATCCATGCCACTATTAGTATCCCTCTTGATAGTACGGCTTGTCCTATACTCAAATTCAAAATAGAAAATGAATTTAAAGCTTGTCTTGAGCTCTAGGAAGCCACTTCAAACAATGAGGGGTCACCTTTCTTTCCTTTTCACCTTTCTTCAAATTTAAACCTGTCACTCATACTCAAAAGCTCATTAGACCTTTAATTAAGTGGTCAACATCATCAAAACCCACTTAGGGGCTTGATTGCACTTACAATCTCCCCCTTTTTGGTAAATGTTGACAACCTAATTAAAGCTTACATTTAATTGATAAGATTGAGCTTTTGATGATTTGAATACAAAGCTTCCCCTTAATGTATGCCTTTCTCCTTTTGAATAGAGAGTGAACATCCCTTTAAGATATGTAGGCATACATTATGAGCATGTGTAGCAACTGCAATGTATTAAACTCATCGGGGAGTGCAAAGAAAGGTGTAACAAGTAAACGTGATGCATATGACATAAAAGATTCAAGCAGGAGACTGGTTGTGCCCAGACCCCGGAACCTCCGGGAAAAATCCGGAACCTCCAGGTTCTGGTCCAGATCCCGGAACCTCCGGGAAAAATCCCAGAACCTCCAGACTCTGGCAGCAACCAGTCTTAACAATCAACACAGGCAAGAATTAACACAAGAAAATAGGAACTAGAATTAAGATAGCATGGAAAGCAAATCTAGTCCTATTACAGCATCACAGAGTTTTAAAGTTTTCAAATCCCCTGCTTGTCCATAACCAAATCCAAGTTGCCAACATAGGCAACCATCCAACAGAGTACCACAATTATTACAGACCAAATGAGTTCAGCTGAGAAAATAGAACAAGGCAGCAGCAGCAGCTTCTCTCAACTCTCAAAAGCAAAGTCCCAACTTCTTGAATGCATCTCAATCTTCCTTCTCCCCCTTTGTCAACATGTTAACAAAAAGGAAAAGAAAAGAAGAGAGGAATAAGATCTTTGAGCAGCATCACTCAGTCCACTCCTCACTGGAGTCCTCGGAGCTAAGGTCTTCATCTTCATCAGATGGGGGACGTTTGCCACGGCCAGCAACTCCCTTGACACCCTTCCTGATGCCTCTGGGTTTGGGCTTAGTCTTGGCCTTCATTTTCTGAAGCTTGGCACTGAGGGGCTCCTCATCTTCACTAGATACATGTTGTGGGGCTTCTTCTTCACTAGAAGAGAAATCATCAAAGAAGATAGGAGGAGGAGGAATGGTCTGAGTAGCAAGGCCATTGTGGGACAGCAGCCTGTTAATATCCTTTCTGGCCTCATAAGCCTGAGTGGCTGAGTAGGTGCACATGGAGAGGGAGTGCCTGATCAGTTCCTTCATCTTCTTGAAAGTGGACTCCTTCTTGGGCCTACTAGGGCCAGCTTCATCAACATGAGCAGCAGGCTTTTTGGCAGACTTGTTGGCTGAATCAATACATGCCTGGACTGCTGCCTCTGTCTTCTGATGCTACCACTGCTTGACTTGATAAGAGCAGTGCTCACAGTCCTTCTTGAAAATGTATCCAGTGACCAGCTCTATGATGTACATGACATATGGTACATAGGGAAAGTTATCCACACCATTTTCCATGCTTGTGATTAGATCATACCAAATAAATTTGCTGACAGAGAATGGAGCAGCACCAGGGAGCATTCTAGCAATCAGATTTGGGGCAAAGCTTCTAAGGGAAGTGGAGTCACTGCCACCCTTGGGGTATATGGTCTGCCTGAGCAAGTTATTTAGCACATAGTATACTGGCTTCAGCCCCAAAGTGGTCCCCTGAGCCATCTCATCCTAGAAATAAGCATCTGCAATCTGGTGATTCTTCAGATGGTTCTCAAAGTTGATTGTGTCCCTCTCCCTATCTGTCTTCCCAAAACCCAACAATCTGGCAAAGGTCACAAAGTTAATCTTGTAGTGAACACCCTCTGTCATCCAGTGAATGAAGTCTGTATAGTTGTCATAGTAGAAAGTGGCATGGAACTGGGCTATGATCTCAGCATTCCAGTCATACTTGAATCCCATCAGATCTTTCATCTGAAACCTATCAACCACCTCAAGCATTTCTTCCACCTCTGGCTTGTCAAAGTTTTCAAAATGCTGCCACTCCACCCATTGCATTTTCCTGATCCTTGGCTTGCTCAAACACACAGAAGAATAAAAGAAGTAGTGAAACAGAGACCAAAACCTCTTGTCTATGCCTGCATGCTTGGGCTGAGAGTAGGGGTTTTCTTCCCTAGCAAGCTTGACCTGAACAGATGTCCCTTCATAACTTTGGTACTCTAACTGCAGGGAACTATCATATTTGGTGGGTGGCCCCTTCTTGGGAAAAAGTGGATAGTGCACTAAGTAGGATGAGTCAATCTCACCAAGTCTCACTGCTGTGTTGACCTCAATAGGGATGGTCTTGCCCTCTCTGCCACCATTATCCTCAACATGTTGTCCAGTCAGTGATCCTCTGCCTCCTGAGATACTGCCAGAACCTCTGCCCCTCTTGGGTGTTGATTTCTTGGGAGCAACCTGCCTGACAGCAATGTTGTAAGCCTCTTCACCCTCTATGTCTTCAAAGGGAATGCTTCTCTTGTCCCTTCTCCTGGATGAGTCTCCAGACATCTGAACAGAAGTGAGGAATTGAAAAGAGGCTCAGAGATTTGGAGGTATCAAAGATTGGAATGGTTTGAAAGGCAAATGGAGGAAAGGAGAATGAAATGACTTAGTTACAACTGTGATACTACTCATTTGAACTTTGAATCAGGGTCACTACTGCTGTTGTTGCAGAGCCCGGAACCTCTGGGGAATATCCCGGAACCTCCGGACTGCATGCAAATTCAGAACTGTGACGTCTGATTCAACTTTCAACTGAATTCTACCATAATGTATCTAAACCAAAGGCACTGGAAGGCACCTAGAAGACTGTTTATACCAAATTTGACTTATAGAACTTAGGAATCAGAGATGAACCTACAGATCTAGGGTTAGGGTTTTACCTTGGATGTGAGACTGGAGAAGGAGAAGAAGGAGATGCCCCAGAAGTGTTTGACACCGAGGACTTAGCCCAGAGGCCCTCTCTAGGTCACAATGTGACCTAGTGGTGCTGGAGTCAGCCTACCAGATCGGGTCTGGCGTGCAATGGCTTGATCCCCTGCTTCAGAGACAAGATCCTTCGAGACAGCGAGGAGAGGTTGTAGAAGATGAGGACGAGCAGCGCCGGTTCCTTCTTAAACTTCCTCCTTGTTCACGGGCGGCGGTGACAGTTGATGCAGAAGCAGCCCGACTCGAGCACCTTCCTTTACTTGATCTTCGGCGCGCACGAGAAAGGTGAGCCGCACCTAGAAGACATCCGGCGGCCGGAGGCAGGGACGGTTGCGGCGGTGGCGCACGGCAGTGGATGGAGGCGGCACGCGTGTGAGAGGGAGAGAGGCGAGTGAATGGAGAAGGTGAATCGAGATCTACTGCGGTAAAGAGATAAGGTTGACCGGGGAAGTTACCCTAGGGGTAAAAGATTAGATCCGTAGAATATTCCCTTCGAGATTCTCTTCTGTCTTTGCTTGACTGCTAACTGCTTAAAGTCCGGAACCTCCAGGGTCCATACCCGGAACCTCCGCGCTGTGCACACTGATGCTGAACCTGATAGCTTGAACAAATAAAGGTCCGAAACCTCTGGGGAATACCTGGAAGCTCCGGATACTGGAGCCAGAAACAGAGAGCTTGCTGTTCTTTAAGAATTTGCGTACCTTGACTAGATTTAATCCTTAGGTCATGGACTCCTTGTTCCAATTGACTAGAAAACAAACATCCAACACACAGCTATAGCCTTTTGGAACAAGTTGGGGCATAAAATTCATTTTGAAACACATGTATTAAAATTTTTCAAAAGATTTTCAGCAAGGCATCATATCAATCAAGATGTGCTATAAATCAAACCACGCAACGAGAATCAAGAATATTTAGCTCATTCCTTAAACTGCAAAACCTTGACTCATCGAGAGGCTTGGTGAAGATATCGGCTAGTTGTTTTTCGGTGCTCACATGACTTAGGGCGATATCTCCTTTGGTTTCGTGGTCTCTCAAGAAGTGATGACGGATGTCTATATGTTTTGTACGAGAGTGACTGATGGGGTTGTTTGCAAGCTTTATGGCACTTTCATTGTCACACAAAAGTGGGATATGGGTAAAGTGACATCCGTAATCTTTTAAGGTTTGCTTCATCCAAAGTAGTTGAGCACAACAAGCGCCGGCTGCAACATACTCGGCCTCGGCGGTGGAAAGGGCTACTGAGTTTTGCTTTTTAGAACTCCAAGACACAAGAGACCTACTAAGGAATTGTCAAGTCCCCGATGTACTCTTTCTATCTACCTTGCAACCGGCATAATCGGAATCCGAATAGCCAAGTAGATCGAAAGTGGAGCCCTTAGGATACCACAAGCCAAGGTTAGGGGTATGCACTAGATATCTCAAGATTCTCTTTACGGCCATAAGATGGCACTCTTTCGGGTTAGCTTGAAATCTAGCACACATGCACACACTAAGCATAATATCCGGCCTAGATGCACATAAGTAAAGAAGAGAGCCGATCATGGAGCGATATACCTTTTGGTCCACAGATTTCCCTTCTTCATTGAGGTCCAAGTGTCCATTGGTAGGCATTGGAGTCTTGATGGGCTTTGCCTTGTCCATGTCAAACTTTTTAAGCATATCCCTTGTGTACTTGGTTTGACATATGAACGTCCCTTCCTTTGCTTGTTTGATTTGAAATCTGAGGAAGAACTTGAGCTCACCCATCATGGACATTTCAAACCTCTTTGTCATCACCCTACTAAACTCTTCACAAAAAGTTTCATTAGTACTACCAAATATTATGTCATCGACATATATTTGGCACACAAAGATATGACCATCAACTTTTTTAGTAAAGAGAGTAGCATCAGCTTTGCCTATCTCAAAGCCTTGCTTGAGCAAGAAATCCTTAAGGCATTCATACCATGCCCTTGGTGCTTGTTTGAGACCATAGAGCGCCTTACAGAGTTTGTACACATGATTAGGACGCTTGGGATCTTCAAAACCCGGTGGTTGCTCAACATAGACTTCTTCGGAGAGTGGTCCATTGAGAAATGCACTCTTGACATCCATTCGATATAGCTTGAAGTCATGATGGGCAGCGAAAGCGAGTAAAAACCGAATTGCTTCAAGTCTTGCTACCGGTGCATAAGTTTCTCCAAAGTCTAGTCCTTCAACTTGAGTGTACCCTTGAGCAACCAATCTTGCTTTGTTCCTAATCACAATCCCAAACTCATCTTGCTTGTTTCGAAAGACCCATTTGGTGCCAATGATGTTTGTCTTTGGTCTTTCCACCAACTCCCACACTTGATTTCTTTCAAAGTTGTTCAACTCCTCTTGCATGGCCACCACCCAATCCGGATCCTCAAGAGCTTGCTCTACCTTGATAGGTTCAAGAGAGGAAACAAACGAGTAAAATGCACAAAAATTCTTAAGACAAGATCGTGTTGTTACCCCTCTCCTTATGCTCCCAAGGATATTGTCAGCGGGGTGATCCCGTTGTATGACTTGATGTACACGGGGATGTGATGGTCCAAGAGGTTGGTGTAGAGGTTGGTCTTCATCATTTTCATCAGCTTGAGGCTCAGATGAACTTGCTTGAGCAGCCTCTTGCTGATCTTCTTGCTGGTTCTCAGTGTCTTGAGGTGCTGGACTTCCAGACCCCGGAACCTCTGGAGATTTTCCCGGAGGTTGGGTTCCAGCAGCATTTCCCGGAACCTCCGGGGAATTCCTCGGAACCTCTGGAGTCTGCTCTTTTGCAGAACCAGTGATCTTTGGCCCTTCGAGTGATGTTGAAGCTTGAAGTTATTCTTCATCATCCTCTTGTGCTTCAACTGGTCTAACATCACCTATGGCCAATTGCTTGATTGCTTCACAAGATGACTTCTCATTACCTACAATATTTAAGTCAACTTGCTCCACTTGAGAGCCATTAGATTCATCAAAGGTCAAATCTACCGTGACTTCAATCCTTCCGGTGGTTAGATTGAAGACTCGATATGCATGTTCTTTGGGACCATAGCCAAGAAGAAAACCTTCGTCAACCTTTGGTGCAAACTTAGATGTTCGGGGCCTCTTGTTGAGAATGAAACATTTGCACACAAACACTCTAAAGTAGGACACCTTAGGCTTTTTACCGGTGATAAGCTCATAGGAAGTCTTCTTGTGAAACTTGTGAAGATAGAGGCGGTTGATGGCATAGCAAGCCGTGTTGATAGCTTCGGCCCAAAAGATGTCTTGAGTCTTGTACTCGTCCAACATGGTTCTTGCCATCTCAATAAGAGTTCGATTCTTCCTCTCAACCACCCCATTTTGTTGAGGGGTATAAGGAGCTGAAAATTCATGCTTGATGCCCTCTTCATCAAGAAACTCTTCAACATTGGTGTTCCGGAATTCTGAGCCATTGTCACTTCTTACTTTCTTCATAGGTAGCTCGAACTCCCGTTGTGCTCTTCTTATGAAGGTCTTCACTTTTCCTTGTACCTCACTTTTATCAAACACAAAGAACACCCACGTGAAGTGAGAATAGTCATCAACAATAACCAAACCATATTTGTTACCACCAATAATTATGTAGGCCACCGGTCCAAATAGATCCATGTGAATGAGCTCCAACGAGCTTGAGGTAGTGAGGATGCTATTTGGTGGGTGAGGTGCTCCTACTTGCTTTCCGGCTTGGCATGCTTTGCATATCCTATCTTTCTCAAAATGTACATTTGTTAGTCAAAGGATGTGCTCATCTTTCAAAAGTTTGGCCAAGTTCCTCATGCCAACATGAGCTAGTCGGCGATGCCATAGCCAACCCATGCTAGATTTTGCCACTAAGCAAGTCTTGGGAGAAACCTTACTTTTGTTGAGATCAACTAGGTAAAGCCTCCCCCTCAAGCGACCCGTAAGGACAATAGAGGAATCCTCCCTTCTTATGATGGACACACCCTTATCCGAAAAGTGACAATCAAAACCAATCTCACTAAGTTGTGAAACCGATAATAGATTGTAACCCAACGGATCAACATAAAGAACATTTGTAATTGAGTACTTTTGAGAGATAGGGATATCACCTACACCGATGACTTCTCCTTTTGTATCCCCTCCATAAGCAATAGTTTCTTTTGGTCCTTCTAAATGGAGGTAGGATGAGAACATACTCCTTTCTCCGGTCATATGATGTGTACATCCGCTATCAAGCACCCAACTTGATCCACCGGAGGAGTATGCCTACAAAACAATTTAATTCCTCCTTTTAGGTCCCCAATTTGACTTGAGGCCTTCCACGTTAGCAACCAAAACTTTAGGAACCCATAGAGATCTTTTCACATATATGTTGGACTTATTTCCAACATACGTGGCAACAACTTTACCAAGATTGTTGCGTCTCAACACATAGCTAGGAGGTATATCTCTAGATGCATGAGCCTTGCTCTTGTTGGGAGACAAATTCCTTCTAGGCATGACTGGATGGTTCTGGACCTGCAGACGAGTGTTAGATGTCTTGGAAGCATGTTGGTGCTGAACCTTGCCTTTCTTCTTGGTTCTGTCCTTACGAACCCCGGAACCTCCGGAAATTTTCCCGGAACCTCCGGGTTCTCCTTTCTATGTGGCTCGAGGCTTCCAGACTCCGGAACCTCTGGGCTTTGAGCTCGGAACCTCCGGGGTCTGGGTAAATAGAAACCCAGTGCTCTTGAATTCAAGACATTCCTTTTCCTTGATGATCTTTCTTTCATTAGTCTTGCCACCTTCAACATACCCAAAACCTGGTTTCTCACTTTTCTCCAACATCTTCCTCTTGGAGAACTTTCCTTTCTTGTTCCCTTCACTCATGCATCCTCTAGCTATGATTGAGTTCAACCTAGCAATTTCTTTCTTCAACGCTTCCATGTTAGCAAGATTAGTGGCATAAGATTCAAGATCAATATTGTAGCATTTATCACATCCCTTGCTGGTAGAAGCACTAGAGTCACCCTTTACATTCGAAGGATGTGAGGTGCTACTCCGAAGGAGACTATATTGCTCCTCAAGCTCCTCATTCCTCGACTTGAGAGAATTACATTGAGCTTGAGAGGCAGCAAGGTCCTCCTTGAGAGTAGCTATGACACTCTCCGCTTGGCTCACTTCCAAACGTAAAGCCTCAAGCTCACTTCTTTCGGATCTAAGAGTGTCTTGTGTTTTCTCTAGTTCCACTATCAACCTAGCCATAAAATCTCTAGATTGCTTATCCATGTCACTAACAAGTTTGTTTGCTTCCTCATCACTAGATTCATCACTAGAGTCCATTTTCGACTCATCACTAGGTGAAGGAGAGGGTTTTGAGTTAATTTTTACCTTCTCACCCTTGGCCATGAGGTAATGAATGGATGAGCTCTCTTCATCATCGGTCAAGTTGTTGAACAACCTTGAGGTGGAGGGAAGCTTCTTGATAGCCACGGTTGCAACCTTCTTCCCTTCTTCTTCACTAGAGCTCTCATCTCCGGAATTCCATTCATGACCAATATGAGCTTCTCCACCATAGTTCCTTCTCTTGTGATGTGATTTTTGATCTTTCTTGTAACCTCCCTTGCCCTTGTCATTCTTGTTTTCTCTCTTCTCATTAGGGCAATCCGCAATGAAGTGCTCGGTGCTTCCACAATTGTAGCAAGTTCTCTTTTTCTTGTTAGGGAACTTCCTCTTGGCAAACTTGTAACCTTGCTTCTTCAAGCCTCTTTTATATGTCTTCATGAACAAGGCCATGTCCCCAATCTCAACATGAGAACCCTCATCTTCATCTTCACTTGAGTCACTTGTGGAGCTCTCTACTTCTATTTTCTTTGATTTTGACTTGGAGGACTTGGATGAAGTAGCGTGCTTGGATGAGGTAGTAGGCTTGTTTGACTTGTTGGCATGAAGAGCTACATCATTGACCTTCAAGTTGTTCAATTTGGCTTCTAGCTCACCAATCTTCTTCCTATGTTGGATTTCCTTGTCCATAAGCTCATGAGTAAGAATTCTCCCAAGAACATCATTTGGAGAGAACTCTTCAAATCTTTTCTTCTCTCTAATCAAAGTGACTAGAGTAGGGTTCCTTGGAGTAAAGGCCTCCAACATCACCTTCACAACAAAGTGGTCATCCAACTCACCACCACCTAAGCCTCTTATCTTCCCAACTATGACCATCAACCTATCAAACATCTCTTGTGGCCCTTCTCCATCAAAGATAGTGAATCTATTGAGTTCGGCCATCAATATGTTGATCTTGGATTTCTTAACCTTGTCAACACCCTCATGAGCAATGTGGAGAATGTCCCAAATCTCTTCGGCAATCTCAAGTCCACTAACACGGTTGTACTCTTGGGCATTCAAGGCACTAAGGAGTATGCTTGTAGCTTGAGCATTCCTCCTAATGTTGCGACGATCACGTGGTGTGAGGTTTCCAAAGTCTTCGGGATCATCAAAACCTACACACACAATATTCCACAATTCCAAACTCAAGCCGGTTAGATAAGCTTTCATCATATGCTTCCATTTAGTAAAGTTAGTCCCATCAAATAGGGGTAACTTGCCAACGGGTATAGTCACATCATCCTTGGATTTGGTATCCAAAGAATCATAGTTAAAGGATACGCTTCGATAGTCATTCTTTGACTTGGCCTTGGGCTTAGGCTTGATTGTTCTCTTGGGAATTCTTGTGCCATAGTACTCATCATCCCCATCTCCATTCTCACTAGATGAAGATAATGATGAAGATGATGAAGATGGTGATGGAGATGGTGAAGGTGTTCTCTTTCTTCTCTTCTTTTCCTCCTTTTTTTCTCTTCTTCTTCTTCTCTTGCTTGCTGTCCTCTTTCTTCTTATCTTCTTTCTTGCTTTTCTTGCTATTTTCCTTGGAGCTTTCCTTCACGGCCTTCTTGAGCTTATCAAACTTCTCTTGGGCTGATGTGTTGCCAACCTCCGAGGCATCACCATCAACCTCACTTGGTAGGTCTTCAAACTCCTCTTCTTCTTACTTGTCATCACCACTTGCCATATCCTCACACAGTTAAGTGTTTACAAGGATAACCTGCTCTGATACCAATTGAAAGGATCAATGCAAGTGGCCTAGAGGGGGGGTGAATAGGCCTGCAAAATAAAATCAACTAATTTCTGCCAGATTGCCCAGACCCCGGAACCTCCGGGTTTTTCCCTGGAACCTCCGGGAAAATGCACTTAGGTGTATTTTGCTGGAGCTTCCGGGAATTTGTTCCTCTGTCGATTTGCTGTAGATGACAAGATTAGAGAGCAACAAAATAGCAGAAAATTGGTTATAAGTACTCAAGGGATGATCCTAAACCCACTAGCAACCTTAGGGTAAGAGGTATAGCAAGAAACAAAGCAAACCCTAATAGATCTAGTGAGCAAGCAACCTAAAGAGATCAAACAACAACAGCATATAAAAGATTAAGCACAAGGGACAACAATTTATCCCGTGGTTCAGCTCACCACAAAGGTTGGCCTACATCCACGTTGTTGAGGTTAGCCACAAAGGCTATGGAATCTCTCTAGATCCACTCCTCTCTCACACCTATCACCAAAGTAATAGATGGAGGATTTCCACTAAGCAAGTGAGGGTAATACAAACTTCTTGGAGCTTCCACAATCAATTGGAGAGCTTCCAAGCAACCTCTAGCCGTCTAGGAGCAAGGCTCCAAGAGTAAAAGATCCACCAAGGAGCTAGGGGTCCACCAAGTGCTCAAGGACACAAGAAGGGGCTTGGATTTGCTTATTCTCACAAGGAATCACTCCACACTTGAATGCTTGGGTTGGATTTGGATTCAAGTAGGTGGGAGTCAATGCTCGGGAGAGATGGGGAGCAAAAGCTACTGTTTGGCGCAGGGAGGAAGGAGATAACCGTTAGGAGACAAGGGGGTATAAATACCCTCAGATCTAGATCTGCAACGGCTACTTTCGAAATCCCGGAACCTCCGGGAACTGGTGACTTTAGCAGGCTGACTTAGGTGCAGCCCGGAACTTCCGGGAAAAACTCAGAGGTTCCGGGAAAGATGTTTTCAAGGCTAAGGCAGCTAGCTGATGGGTCATTTGTGGCTGGGATGATTTTGGTTTTAGAGAAGACTTTTAAGCACTTGGTTTCATCCATGCCACTATTAGTATCCCTCTTGATAGTACGGCTTGTCCTATACTCAAATTCAAAATAGAAAATGAATTTAAAGCTTGTCTTGAGCTCTAGGAAGCCACTTCAAACAATGAGGGGTCACCTTTCTTTCCTTTTCACCTTTCTTCAAATTTAAACCTGTCACTCATACTCAAAAGCTCATTAGACCTTTAATTAAGTGGTCAACATCACCAAAACCCACTTAGGGGCTTGATTGCACTTACACCAGCAGGCACCACGGAGGTGCTGGCTGGCGCAGCGGAGGTGCCCCCCCAGCCCTCAAGGAAGAGGAAGCGGGGATTCTCCAATTTGAGGTGAGTAGCGCTTCTCCCCGCGCGCCTTCGATCTCGAGGGGCAATCGCTCACCCTTCCCCTTCTTTCGTCGTCAGGGGGTCGCCGGCCATCCCTGCCCTTGCGCCTGTCAAGGCGCTGAAGTTAAGGATGTTCGCAACGACGGGGCGGCGCTCGGAGAGGGTGTCGCGGGCGGCGGTGGGCGCGGCGGCGGTGGGCGAGCCGTCACGCGCCACGACCGTGGCCGCAAGACCGCAGCAGGAAGAGGCGGCGGCGGTACCCTCGCAGGCGCTGGTCCCCCATGACCCTCACCAAGGGCGTGGGCGGGCTCGTTCGGGGAGCCGGTCCGCCGGGGGCCGCGGGGCGGCGAAGGTCCCTGCTGATGGTGATTCCACCCCCAGGAGGGGCCGATCGAGGGGGCCATCCGGGCCAGCCCCCGAGCGCGCGCCTGAGGTGCTGGTGATGCGAGTGGACGGCTGCGTGATGTTGCAACGACCGGCGCACGATGCTGAGGCGTCGACGTCCCGCGCCGCGCCGCCCGCGTCTGACGTCGCTGTCTTGCAGCCGGAGCAGGGGCTGCGTCGCCCCGGCGCGCCGCACGCGCTTCTCGACGAGGCTCAGGCCGAGCAGGCGCTGTGGCAGGAGTTCCGCGATCACGACACCTCCATCAACAACGCCCTGACCGAGGCGCTGCGGCTCCATGGGGGCCCGTCGTTCTGGCTCTTTGAGGTAAGTGTTCTTCGCCTGACTCGAGGCTTGTTCCTCGTTTCTTTCTTGTTTGAATGCTTCGTGATCTGACTCTTCTCCCGTGTTCTTGACTGCTGCTTGCAGGAGCTGCAGGGCTGGGCGCGTGCGAAATACGACCGCCTCACCCAGTTGAGCTCGGAGCTCGACTGGTACCGGGGGCAATACGAGGCCCTCGACGCCCTCGTGGAAGCCCTGCGAACGGACAACGACTGGTTGGAATACCGGCTGAGGGCCGTGCAGGACGCACTCCTGGACCAGCGTGCCTTGACCACGGAGGGCGCCACCGCGATCGATCGGGTGAAGACCGCGCTCCTGGAGAGGGACGAGGCGCTGGCAACAGCGAACGGCGATCTGCAGAAGGCGCGCGCGGCCCTGGCCGAGGTGCAGACCGCAATGGCGGAGAAGGAGACCGCCCTCGCCACGGCGCAGACCCAGCTTCAACAAGACCGCACCACCCTCGAGGGGGCACGGTCCTGGCAGGCTCAGGCCGAGCAGAAGGCCAAGGAGGCTGAGAGGCTGGGTGCTGACCTGTAGGAGAAGGTCACCTCGCTTGCTGCGGTGGAGGAGCAGCTTCGCCAGGAGCGGAGCGCGCGTCAACAGGCGGAGGGCCAGCTCCAGTAGGAGCAGTCCGCCCTCAAGGAGGCTCAGGCCGCCCTCCAGCGCGAGCGCTCGGCCCGGGAGGAGGCGCAGGGCCAACTCCAGCGGGAGCACGCCGCGTTGGAGGAGGCGCGGGCCACGCTTAAGCTCTGGGACACAGAGATCACGCGGCTCACCGGGGAGCTGGTCCAGGAGGGCGTGTCGTACAAGGAGCTGCGGCAGGCCGGCGAGGAGAAGGACGCCGCTATCCTTGAGCTGCAGCAAGCGACCAAGACCGCGCGCGCGGCCCTCGAGACGGAGAAGAAGCAGGTCGAGGGTAAGTCACCCCTCTCGCTTTTTTGCTTGTTGGTTGAATTCGTCGAGATCCGCTCTTGACTTATTTTGCGTTTTCGCTTTCAGGCCTGCGGACGGCTCTTGGGACGTCGGCGACGCGGGCAGAGACGCTGCAGGTGGCCTACAACTCCTCTCAGCAAGAGCTGGAGACTCTGCGGGATGCTGCCTTGGAGGCGTGTTAGAGCGTTGAGGAGGGCGACGGGCAAGCAGGGAGCTCCATGGCGAGCCGCCTCCATGCTTTGGGCGGGCATGTCGCCCGCCGTATGCGAGGTGCGCTCCGCCTGGGGGTCCAGAAGACCCTCGGTGTGGTGCAGTCGCACTACCGGGTCAACCTCGGGGCGCTGTCCACGGGCTATATCGTCCCCGACGGTCTTGACGATGATGGTGTAGAGGCCGAAGTGAACCGCATGGACGCGCTTGCCGCCCCTGCCGCCGACATCCTCGTCGACGACTTCATGGAGATTCTCTTCCCGGACGCTCCTCCCGCCGGCCCCCTCGGGCCCTGAGAGTAGTTGGGCATTCAAGCCCTTTAGATTTTAGTTAGAATTCGGGCCGCACGGCTCATGTAATAAGTACAATTTACTTGAAGTATTTGTAAGTTTTAATGCCATTTTGTTTCTGTGGTTGTGCCGTTCCGTCTTTTCCTTTCGCTTGGGCGAGTTTTAGCTGGAATGGTTCGTTTTCACGAGTAGCTTATAGGCAAAGTGGTGAGGGGGAAGGGCCGTATCCTGCTGGAGGCGTGGGCTATCCCCGACTCACCTGTCTTCGCCTTTTGGCCGCTCGCGTCCTGCGTAAATTCGCCCAAAGTCCAGGTTGAGACGTACTTGGCGCTTTTGCAATAAAGCTTTTTTGCGAAAAAATGGGACCATTTTTAGGGGGGAATACCCCCCGCAGTAGCCCCCGAGGGGGACTTGGTTTTTGGGGAGAAAGCCGAGTCGCCCTTGACTTTATTCAAAAGAAAATTTACATCTGTACAACCGACTGGGGCGTCGGATATGTGCAAAAGACTCGGAAATCCTTTCTAAGGGTAGAAGCGACGTAGCTGTTGGATGTTTCAAGTGTTGGTGAGTTCTTCGCCTTGCTCGTTCGCCAGCTTGTACGTGCCGGGCTTGAGCACCTTGACGACGATGTAGGGCCCCTCCCATGGTGGTGACAGCTTGTGGCGGCCTCGATTGTCTTGGCGCAGCCTTAGGACTAGGTCGCCCTCGTTGAAGTCTCGGCGCCGGATTTTCTGGGCTTGGTACCGCCTTAGCGCCTGCTGGTATCTTGCCGAGTGCATCATGGCCACGTCGCGGGCTTCATCTATTTGATCCAGCGAGTCCTCGCGGGCTCGCTGGTTGGCATTTTCATCGTAGCCCTTGACTTTGGGCGATCCATATTCCAAGTCCGTGGGGAGAATGGCCTCCGCACCATAGACTAGGAAAAACGGCGTAAATCCCGTGGCTCAGCTTGGAGTGGTCCTGAGGCTCCAAATGACCGACGGTAACTCCTGAAGCCATTTCCGGCCAGACTTGTTCAGTCTGTCGAAGATCCTGGGCTTGAGGCCTTGTAGAATCATGCCATTGGCACGTTCCACTTGGCCATTGGTCTGTGGATGTGCAACGGCCGCCCAATCCACGCGGATGTGGTGGTCGTCGCAAAACTCTAGGAATTTTCTGCCGGTAAACTGGGAGCCATTGTCGGTGATGATGGAGTTCGGCACTCCAAACCGGTGGATGATGTCCGTGAAAAAGGACACGGCCTGCTCTGCCCTGAGATTTGTGATTGGGCGCGCCTCGATCCACTTGGAGAATTTGTCCACGGCAACCAGCAGGTGGGTGTAGCCCCCGAGCGCCTTTCGCAGGGGCCCGACGATGTCTAACCCCCACACGGCGAACGGCCATGTGACGGGTATAGTTTGCAGGGCGTGGGCTGGGAGGTTGGTTTTGCGTGCGTAAAATTGGCACCCTTCGCAGGTGCGCACGACCTCGCTGGCATCAGCGACCGCGGTGGGCCAATAGAAGCCCCAGCGGAACACGTTGCCCACGAGGGTGCGCGGCGCCACGTGGTGGCCACACACGCCCGCATGGATGTCTCGAATAAGCTCGTGACCGTGGGGGATGGGGATGCACCGCTGCAGGACCCCGGACGCGGCGCGCTTGTACAGCTCGCCGTCGATCATAGTGAACGACTTGGCTTTCTTGGCAATGCGCCTGGCTTCAGACCGATCCGAGGGGAGTTCCCCTCGATCAATCCAGGCGAGGTACTTGGCCCGCCAATCCTCCGCGTGGGGGGCCGGCTCTGTTTCCATAGCCTCGGCTTCGTCCGCGCCGTACCCCTCGAGTAGGGAGAGTACGAACACCTCGTTCGAGGGGTCCTCGTCCATGGGTTCCGCACCCGCTGGATTCGAGGGAGCCCCCGAGGGTTCTTCCTGATTCGAGGGTGCTGATCCGAGGTCAATGGATGGTTGGGCGACGTCCTGCGCGAAAACGTTCGGGGGAACGGTGATTCGCCCCGACGCGATCTTCGCGAGTTCGTCCGCCTCCTCGTTGTAATTGCGGGGGACGTGATTGAGCTCAATGCCGTAAAACTTGTCCTCGAGGGCGCGCACGGCGTTGCAGTAAGCTTCCATCTTCTCGTCGTGACAGCTCGCATTCTTCATGACTTGATCGATTACGAGCTGCGAGTCTCCCCTAACGTCGAGGCGCTTGATGCCGGTTTCGATGGCGATTCGAAGGCCGCAAAGGAGGGCCTCGTACTCCGCCATGTTGTTCGAGGCGGGGAAGTGCAAGCGCACTGCATATCTCATGTGTTCCCCGAGGGGCGAGATGAAGAGCAGGCCCGCGCCCGCTCCGGTTTTCATCACCGACCCGTCGAAGTAGAGGGTCCAGCACTCAGCCTGTATCTGCAACGGGGGCAGCTGCGTGTCCGTCCATTCGGCGACGAAATCTGCGAGGATCTGGGACTTGATTGCTTTGCGTGGCGCGTAGGTGAGCGTTTCGCCCATGAGCTCTACAGACCACTTGGCGATCCTGCCCGCAGCGTCCGGGTTGCGGATAATCTCCCCCAACGGGAATGAGGAGACTACCGTAACCGGGTGGGCCTCGAAGTAGTGCCGCAGCTTGTGCCGCGCGAGCACCACTACGTAGAGCAGCTTCTGGATCTGGGGATACCGCGCCTTGGTCTCGGACAACACCTCGCTGATGTAGTACACCGGCCTTTGGACTGGTAGGGCGTGGCCTTCCTCTGTTCGCTCCACAACGATGACCGCGCTGACCACCTGGGTGGTCGCCGCGACGTAGAGGTACAGAGGCTCGCCGCCTTGAGGCAGCGTCAGGATCGGCGCGTGGGCGAGCGTTGCCTTGAGCTTGTCGAGCACCTCCTGGGCCTCGACGGTCCAGGAGAAGCGTTCGTGCTTCTTCAGGAGCCGGTAGAGGGGCAAACCCTTCTCGCCAAGCCGCGAAATGAAGCGGCTCAAAGCGGCAAGGCAGCCCAATACCTTCTGCACCCCCTTTAGGTCTCGAATCGGGCCCATCCGGTCGAGGGCTGCGACCTTCTCGGGGTTGGGCTCGATGCCCCGCTGGGAGACAATGTATCCAGCAGCATGCCGCGCGGCACCCTGAAGACGCATTTTTTGGGGTTCAGTTTTACCCCGTTGGCCCGCAGGCAATCAAACGCAACGCGCAAATCGTTGACCAAGTCGTCCGCCTTCCTGGTTTTTACGACTATGTCATCTACGTACGCCTCAATGGTCCGCCCGATGTGGTCTCCGAAAACGTGCTGCATACATCGTTGATACGTAGCGCCCGCATTTCGGAGGCCAAATGGCATCGTCACGTAGCAAAACATGCCGAACGGTGTGATGAAGGAAGTTGTGAGTTGATCAGACTCCTTCATCTTTATTTGGTGGTACCCGGAATAGGCATCAAGGAAACACAAAAGTTCGCACCCAGCAGTAGAATCTACGATTTGATCGATCCGTGGCAAAGGAAAAGGAACTTTGGGACATGCTTTATTCAAACCAGTATAATCTACACACATCCTTCACTTCCCATTCTTTTTCTTAACTAATACAGGATTGGCTAGCCACGTAGGGTGGAAAACTTCCTAGATGAATCCGGCCTCGAGGAGCTTCCGCAGCTCCACTCCGATTGCTCGGCGCCGCTCTTCGTCGAAGAGCCGCAGCCGCTGTTGCACGGCTCAGGAGTGAGGTAGGATGTCAAGGGAGTGCTCGGCGACCTCCCTCGGGATGCCTGGCATGTCCGAGAGGCTCCAAACGAAGATGTCGGCGTTGGTGCAGAGGAAGTCGACGAGCACCACTTCCTATTTCGGGTCAAGGGTGGAACTGACCCTCAACGTCTTGCCCTCGGGGGCAGCAGGGTCGAGGGGCACCTCCTTCGTTTGTTCGACAGCCTCGAAACTGCCCGCGTGCTTGGCGGAGGAGTCGGGGCCCTCGTTGGCCAGCTTCTCCAGGTCCGCGACAAGCGTCTCGTCGAGCACCAAGGCCTCGGCGTGCTCCACGCACTCGACGTCGCAGTCGAACGCGTGCTCGATCGACGAGCCCACGGTGATGACGCCCTTTGGCCCCGGCATCTTCATCTTAAGGTAAGTGTAGTTCGGGACCGCCATGAACTTGGCGTAGCACGGACACCCAAGGATGGCGTGGTATGTGCCCCTGAACCCCACCACCTCGAAGGTGAGAGTTTCCTTGCGAAAATTGTCTGGTGTGCCGAACCAGACTGGCAGATCGATCTGCCCGAGGGGCTGGATGCGCTTGCCCGGCGTGACGCCATGGAACGGCGTCGTGCTGGGCCGCAGCTGGTCCAACCTGATCCCCATCAGTCGTAGGGTGTGCGCGTAGAGGATGTTGAGGCTGCTGCCGCCGTCCATCAGCACCTTCGAGAACCGCGCGTTGCCGATGACCGGGTCGACGACCAGCGGGTACTGGCCCGGGTTGGGGATGCGGTTTGGGTGATCCTCGCGGCTGAAGGTGATGGCGTCTTCCGACCAATCGAGGAAGGAAGGAGGAGCCTTTTCTGCGGCCAGGACCTCATGCCGCTCCCGCTTGCGCTGGCTGTTGGACATGTCCACCGTCGGCCCCCCGAAGATGAGGAAGACGTTCTCCACCGCAGGAAAGGTGCCGGCACCCCCGTCTCCACCGTCCTTCTGGGCCTCGTCCTCCTTCGCGGCGACGCGGCTGTAGTACTTCTTGAGCATGTCGCACTGCTCGAGGGTGTGGTTGACCGGGGTCTTGTGGTATGGACATGGCTTCTTCAGCATGTCATCGAACACGCCGGGGCCTCGAGGGGCCGCTCGGGGGCCCTTGCGGGCCGGGTCGACCGCGAGGGCCTCATCCTCGTCCTCGTCGCGCCCCTGCACGCGCGCATCGCGGCGGGGCTTCTTGCCTTTCTTGCCCCACCTGTGCTTCTGTTGGGGCTCCTTGGGGCATCGTCCACGCGCTTGCCCTTCTTACCGTCGAAAATAGCCCCCACCGCCTCCTCGCCGGAAGCGAAGCTGGTGGCAATATTGAACAGCTCGTTGGAGTCGACCGGCGGGCTCCGCCCGAGCTCGCGCACGAGGTCCCGACAGGTCGTGCCCTCGAGGAAGGCGTGTACGATCTCGGACTGAGCAACGCTCGGGAGCTCGGTACAGCGCTTGGAAAAGCGCCGTATGAAGTCCTGGAGCGATTCGCCGAGCTTCTGGGTGCACGCCCGCAGGTCCCAGGAGTTCCCAGGGTGCACATACGTGCCCTGGAAGTTCCCCACGAACGTGCGGACCAAGTCGTCCCAGCTGTGAATTTGGCTGGGCGGCAAGTGCTCGAGCCACGTTCGGGCCGAGTCCGCGAGGTGCAGCGGCAGATTGCGGATAATCACCGCATCAGTGGTGGCGCCGCCCAACTGACAGGCCAGGCGGTAATCGTTGAGCCACACATGAGGGTCCGTCTCCCCCGTGTACTTGTCGATCGAAGTGGGCTGGCGGAAGCGCTGGGGGAAGCTTGTCGTGCGGATCTCCCGGCTGAACACACGGGTTCCCGGGGGTTCCGGCGTCGGTGAGTGATCCTCTCGGCTGTCGTAGCGACCACCTCGCCGAGGGTGGTAGCCCGCTGCCGCTCGTGCCTCCGCATCGTCCCTTCGGCGGGAGTTTATGACGTTGCGGGTGTCGCCGTTCTGAGCTTGTCCGTGCGTGTCAAGGATCCGCTCCCTGACCGGCGTCCTGCCCTGGTTGGCCGGTTGCCCCGTGGCGCCGCCCGCGTGGACGGATGCCTCCTGACCTTGAGCGCCGCCGTCATCCCGCGCGCTGCCCTGATGGCGTATGCGGGACGCCGAGCTTTCGGCCTGTTGCACGGCCGCCTGCTCGATGAGGGCCTGCGCCTCGCGGTGCAGGTTACGCACCTCAGGTGTCGAGGGCGCGGGCATGGCTCGGAGCAGCGTCGCTGCTGCAATGAGCTTTTGGCTTGCGCGTGGTGGCGTGTTCGGGTCGTCGACATTGAAGTCGGCGTTGATGTGCTCGCGGGCCTGCTTGCCTAGCTCGCGCGCGCGTTCGCCGCGCGCTGAGGCTTCTCCCGTGATGGTGGCACGTAGGAGTCGCACCTGCCGATACTCCTCTGCGAGCTTGGCCTCGAGCTCGCGCGCTTGAGCCAGCTGCGCGCTGATGCCGGCGCCTCTCGCCGGCGAGGCGGGGGGCGCGCTTGGCCCCGGGTTTTGGGGCGCGTCTCCGTCGCCCGCTCCTGCTCCATTCGTTCCGTCGGCATGTTCGCCGGCGACGACCATGAAGCACTCGCGTGCTGGGTCATAGCTTCCGATACTGGAGTCATCGGAGCAACCGAACCAGTAGTCCGCAGCGTCAAGGAACCGCTGGAACATCACTGGGTCCGGTACGCCGGAGAAGTCCCACTCGGCATACCCGTGCGAAGTCGCGGGAGGCAGCTCGCTGGCCGAACCGTGATACGACTCGTCGTTGGTGGTGGCGATGAGGTTCCGGACCGCCAGCAGGTGGTGGCCTGGAAGGTCCTCGTACGCCGCCACATCGGTGTTGGCAGACGAGGCGTATGTCGCCGTAGCGTTGCGCATCCCGTAGGGGAACTGCGGCCCCGCGGCCGCGTGCTCCCCCGTGGGTGCCGTCGCCCCATCGATGGGCGCGTCGCCTCGTGCCGCGGCGCGCGCGGCCCGACGCCGCTCCATACGCGCCTGGCGCGAGCGCTGGCTTGAGCGCCGGCGGTGCCGAGGTGTCGAGGTGCCCGTAGCAGCCGCCTGGGCGGGTGCCGGAGCATCAGCAGCAGGCGTGGCGGGTATTGGGCCTGGCCCGGTTGACCGCCACGGGTGGAGTTCGTCGCGGTTGGTGATGCACATGAGGTAGCCGTTCCCCGTGGCCTGAAAGTTCAGGCTCCCGAACCGAATTTCGAACCCGGCTGGGAGGGGGTCCGAGCTGCCCATGGAGTACCTCTGGGACCTGTACTCGGTGCGGATCACCATCGAGATGGCTGGTGGGAAGCTGATCTCAGCGCAGGTCCCCTACCTGGCGCGCCAACTGTCGGTGCGGAAAGTAGTCCCGACACTAACTAGTGAGAGCGCTGAGATCTATCTCTCGATGGCCGGTGCTAAGCAACACAATGACACGGGTTTTATCCTGGTTCCGGCCGTGGGCCGTACGTCCAGCAGGGGTGCGCTCGTGGCGCTATATTGCGGTGCACCGTGGTGCTCGTAGAGGGGAGCTACAAGCAAGGCGGGAGAGGAGGAGAAGCCTCCAGGTCCCTGAGGATTGATTGAGGCTAAGTGCTAATATCGTGGATGAAGGCGGAAACGTGCAAGTGAGCAGCTATTCGTCGTCCCCTGCGGCCAGGGGACCGCCTCCTCCTTTTATAGGCCAAGGGGAGGCGGTTTACAGTCATGCCGCATGGCTCTGAGCGCTACATATGGCGGCATGGCGCACAGTGTCGTGGAGTTGATGGTTGTCCTGGTGAATCTTGCCTCTGGCGGGCGTCGTGGCGAGTCCTGTGCTCGTCCAGGAGCGGCTTCGAGGGTAGTGGCGTGGGAGCTTCTTGTTTGGTTACCATCCGTACGCCGGTTCGAGGGCTCGGCTGACGGAAGACCGGAGGCCGCACAGTGGCCGGCGTGACGATGTCCCGTCGATCTGGGTTCCCACAGTGCCGGGGATGACGCTGCAGCGCCCGGGATGGCGGCACAGTGACGGGGATGGCCGCACAGGGCCGGAGGTGACGGAGGGGACGCGCTTTGCTGGCCTGACGTCACGGCACCGTCCTGGGCGGGTGCGGGGCAGGTGGTCGTACCCCTTTCGAGGGTTCCGCCGTCCTCTTTCGAGGGGGGCGACGTGGAGGAGGTATGGGAGTGGGCGGCACAGTGTCATGGAATGACACCGACCTTCCCACACAGCTCCCGCACAACGCCGGGGATGGCCGCACAGCGCGGGTTGGTGGAACAGCGCCGGGATATGATTCCCAGGCGGTGTCAGAGGGCCGGCGTGGCGGGGATTCGCCTTTGACCCGGGCGCCCGCGACGTACCGGGGCATTTAATGCTCCGGTCGGGGGAGTAGGTGCGGCGTCGTGGGTCTAAGGCGGCCTCGAGCGAGGCGGAGACTCGCTCGGGGGTCCGGGTCCCTCGAGCGAGGCGGAGACTCGCCCGAGAGGGCGTCAGGCCCTCGAGCGAGGCGGAGGCGGAGGCTCCGTGACGCGGCGCCTGGTCCTCGAGCGAGACGGAGACTCGCCCGAGGGGTACCGCAGCCGGCCGTTTGGTGGGCCGTTGCGGCTTCTTGGGCCGTGGGCCCTTCTTTACTTCGGGCCACGACCACGCGGAGCGTGTTTTGTGGTTTGTGGGTTTGTTTGTTTACCTTTTATTATTTTTCGAAAGGGGTGTTTTCCCCGGTTATTAGAGGACCCTTATGGCTGTCCCCGACACTTGAGACCTAGAAATGTCTACAAAGACATGCTAAACAATATGGTTAGTCCCATTGATCATGTTGTCATGAATCACCAAAATCAAACTCGAACTAATGGCATATGGGGCCATGTTCGCTACAGAGGCCCGCGATGTGATGAAGGCCCACCGCGGCAAGCGCGCGAGGCAGAGTTCCTGCTCTTGCTCGCGGTGACATGCGCACGAGGCCTACCCTCGCCCGCGGCGTGCAGCAGTGTGAGTAGGGATGGCAGCGGGTCGGGTAAGTGCGGGTACGACGTTTACCCGCCTGAAAGCGTGCCCGCGCCCTTCGTCTTTGCCCGCCCGCGAGCCTGCCCGCGGGCAAAAATCCCTACCCGTGCCCGTGCCCGACGGATATCCGCGGGTACGGGCAAACCCGTCACCCGCAAGATCCGTCTTCCAGTCCGCCGTGGAGGCTTGTAGCCGTGGAGAGCCACCGGCCGCCGTCGTGCCTGGCGGAGGCCGAGGCGACGCCCGACGGAGGCGGCACCTGGCGGAGTTCGAGGCTGCTGGCCACGGGCTCGTGGCCGTCGTCGTCGTCGCGAGGGGTGGATGCGCTGAGTGCGAGAGATGCTACTGCCTACCGCAGATTCGTCGGCGACACCAGGTCGTGGTCTTCCAGGGAGATGCGCCGCCGGCCTGCCGTCCTCCGGTCCTCCCGTGTCGCTGTGATATGACGCCGAGTAGCAGCAGTATTGGGAGCTGCGTGCGCCGCCAAGGAGCCGCCGTGCCGTCTGCTCCAGACGACGAAGAAGAATGAGAAGAGCTGCTGCTGCTGGGAGATCAAGTCGAGAAGACGAAGGAGAGGGTCGGTCGTCTGCCGTCTGCGCCGAGAGAAGCTGCTGCTGGGAGATCGAGTCGAGACGAAGAATGGTCGGCGGCGGCGGACGGAACAGATAGACTTTTTTTTAGAGGACCGACGGGTGGTTGCTGTTGCTGGGGGTTTGGTTCCTAGGGTTGATTATTGGGCTTGGGCCAAATGTTGTACGTGTTTTGATGGGCCTATGGTTGTACACGGGTAACGGGCAGTGCCCGCGGGTCAAGTTTGCTGCCCATTAGCTGCCCGCGGGCGAAGTTTGCTGCCCGTATCCGCGTCCGCGGGCGAAGTTTGCTGCCCGTATCCGCGCCCGTCGGGTCGGGTATCCGCGGATACCCGGATACCCGTATCCGCGGGTAAAATTGCCATCCCTAAGTGTGAGGAGCAGTTGCTCTGCTCTTCCTCTCTCACCCTCTCTCATTTTTCCTTTGCATCCCGCCGAACTTCCTCTGCCAGCCTTGGACTGCTTGCTTGTGCTTGGAGTGCCTAGCGATTGTTCGATACAATGCCGCAAAGAGAGAACTGAAGGTAACTTCACCCCATCGTTCATGCAAGGTTATCGTACCCATGTACCACAAATCAAACACAATCTTAACTTGCTCGGGCAGCTCGCCGGCCAGGCCTTGGAGAGCACCGCAATCAAACACGCCCCTGGAGTGTCCCAGTAACACTCTAGCTTTTTCAGTAAAGCTGGGTCTTATGACCTTCATTCTAAAAAAATCCCTTGGCGGCTTGGCCCGCCCACCACCACCTCTCTCAAAAGAGAGAGGAAACAAAACAACAACGGCCCACCTTGTCCTCCGCCGCGGCGTCCGTCCACTCGCCGCCGTCCCCAGCGCCTCAGCCCTCAAGAGTCAAGGACGGTAACCACTCCACCGTACTGGGCACACTCTCCAGTCACACCAGTGCTCCTGATCCGGATTTGTGTTAGTTCATCTTCAACCACGTGTGATTTTTTCCCTCGAGCATTTGTATGGTGCTTTTCGAGCTTCCGGTGCTGATCCGTATTGAACTGAGCAGGTGACGACCGGATTGCTCGGCGAATCGGGGGACGAATCGGTTTTGGAGGTTATTGGAGGGCCCTGTCCAAGAATCATGTGTCCCCTGTTGGCCTGTGCAGGCATCGCTGCAGCTTGGCCCCCAATTTGGATGTCACTAGGGAGAATGTGTTGCTGTGTGCCTTTGGCCCTTCACATCAACCAAGGAATCATGATATCTAAAAAGAGGTAGTGTATCACTCGACACACACTACCATTATATTATGCCAAGTATCTCACAACTTGGGTATTCGTTTGTGTTTTTTCTTTTGCAATTAATAGGTGACTGGGCTAGCTTTGCAATCCATTAGAAGCAAGTTGTGTGCATAACTAAATAAGTTCTGAATTGTGTGCTATGTGCCTCCTTTTGGTGATGCTTGGCTTCAATGGTTCCGAGTTCCTACTGGAGCAATACAATTGCACTAGTCTTCAAATGCTTAACGAGAGTATCGGAGTAGCATTTTTCCATCGATACAATACTCCCTTGTTGTTGAACACACACCAATTGCTAATGTCCTCTGCAGATTCAGTTTGGCGTTTAGGATTGAAGTTATATTATCAAAAAGCGATCGAACATGTATACAAAAGGAAAACAAAGATCTTCCAAAGCATAATAGAGTTTTTTTTGTCTGTTTGGAGGATAATGCCTAGCATCAACTATGTAATGCTCATGTTGCAGTAAGTGGTGGTTGTTTAAGTTACAGGAAGTTTGCCTTTATGGTTGCTAGCCTAATATAGTGCTATGAAGGGTATGCTGAATACTCATTATTTTCAGCTGGCACAAGCTGTCGGTATAGATAGACTTATACACGAACACAAGAGGATATGCATGTCCTGTATATGGTCATATGGGGCTTCTTTAGGCCACGATCAGAGAATCTAACCATAGGACGGTGGTCCACCATATGATATGATGCCCATTTGATGTATCTAGTAACATCTGAGATGAAGTGTGTGTGTTACACTTAACTGGTTCGGCAAATGCCCAAATTTTAAGAAAAACCATTCTCTTAGATTTTTTCAGAAAACTGAAATGAACAAAAGAAAAGTTGAACACTATATCAAAGCATGTATATGGTTATTGTTTTAAGCAGTAGTAAACAGCAAGCAATTACCAGATGGCGTCAATCATTTCTTGACTGTGAGACTCTACACACATTATGATGATTAATCTTATATCTCATATTAGATCACAACACAAATGATGTGTTATGTGCTATACATCAAGCCAATATATTGCATCTATTTCTAGGTATAAATATGATCCCTTGGTTAAACTCTTATTATAATGAGTTTGATACTGTGTTATCTTTGTTAAGAAACACAGCAATAAGAAAAATACTATTATCTGATCATGCAATTGCTACTGAGATATCTCATTGCCTGTGTGTTGTATGTTGATGTTGGTACACTCTTCTAAAAATGTTGTCATGAGAATGTTCAGTTGGTAAAGGGAAAGCGATACGCTGATACCACAGTAACAATGTGTAGTGAGACTATAGGATCTTTTATGAACACATGCATCATTCAGGGACGGTGGCAACTGCTTAACTTGTATGCAGACGAGTTTTGTCCGTTCGTTTCAACTTTCATGGTCATGACAAACGATCTACATAGAATTTACTTTATTGATATGTTCCATACTTCCATCAGTAGGCTTTCTGGTTGTTTCACTCCACGTCAGATTCTCTTATCAAGATGTGATGCTAATTGAAGGGGTGAAGGGCACTTGCCGGACCAATCATTGAGTGAATCTATTTACCCCCCTTCTGCCACGTGGTCTAGTGATTTGAGAGATTTATGGTTTGTAACTGCTGAAAGGAACTGTTGAAATCATTTTCTTTGACGAACATTTTCTATCTGTGCAAAAGTTGGCATCTCGTAGCACTATTCTAATTCTCCATCATTGTCTTTGATTTTACCGCTACGTTATGCTTGAACTTTGAGGGGCAAAAACTCAAGTCTCTGTGTCTGTCAGACAACATATTCATCCCTGCAACGTGTCGCCCTGCAAATGCTAGGATGTCATAATTTGAATTTAACATAGTAAACACTTTGAATGTAAAAAGACGGCATCATATGAAACATGGTAATGGATGAATCCTTCTTTGTGATTTTTTTAAAACTTTTTTCACATTTATAGCAGACACTTGACCTAGGTGCATGATTTTGTGTGAAAGTTGCCCTGCTAATAGCTGAAAGAAAATGCTTTTCTGCAGTTTTATTTTACTTCACATCCCCATAATGACCATTTACTTCTGCCTTCCTGATTTGAATTTGAGGGATCCATTTCTTGAAGGGAAACTGTGTTATAGGTTCAGCTTTATCCATTTTAACTCCTTGCAATGGGAGACTTACCTAACTTTTCAATTTAGATACTTGATTGGGTTATCCCACACTCAACTAATTACTTTTGAATGGAGTTAATATTCTCAAAATCGAGGAATAGAAACCTCTATCAGACCAACCACCGGGAGCATTGAACTCCGGAAGTCATTGGAACTCCTGCTCGGACCTGGATTCGGAACACGGTACCTTTTGGTCAGAAGATTTTTCTATGGGCATTGTGCCAAGTAATATAAATTGTCTATCATCTTTGGACTGGAGGTAGTAAGAGCAGTTATGATTTCTGCAGGCTAAATCCGCACAACATGCACCTCTAAGGAGCATCGGAAACGTAGCTGTTCAAGTCATTGTCCAAAATGTGGATAAGCATTGCACACCTTGGCAATGAAATCCCTAGTGTATGTGGCATGCTAATATTTGCTATTCATACTTTGAAATATCTTCACTTTCACCTATGTTTGGTGATAGTAACAACCTCCTTGGCTATATAAATGAACCCCATGTCCAACATTTTACAATCAAAGTGATCGACCAGTTGCACATGCGTTTTGTGCCTACTCTACGTTGAAGGCATTCATTTGCCTCTGTTCCCATCAATCAACACTAGTAAATGGAGTGCTATAATTTGCAACGCCAGGCAGCGTGCTTGAAAAAGAGCCTCTTTGATCAGGCATGTGGTCTATTCTTCTCAAGCATTGTGGTTGAGAAAATAACGTGTTTCCTGTTTGTTTAAGAAGTGGAGTAATTGTACCAATATATCCCGTGTGTAATAGGACCAACTCACTTCTGAGGCTATGAAACTCAACTTCTCAATTCTGTCTATTCAGTTCGCATCAGGCAAGCAGTAGGAAAGGGTGTTTCTGCAAGATCATTTTGCAGCCATTTCATTAGTTGACAGAAAGAAAGCTAATAGAACCTAAAACACAATGTTGAATTAAGTCTGTTGATGATAATTATATATAGTTCAGAACTCCACTAAAGATTTCTTTTTTTAGTTCCAGGGAACTGATGCTAGGATCTTCATGATCAACTTTATTTTATCAATTCTGTTATTTACCTTACTCTAATGTGATGAAATATTTGCTATTTTTTGATACTGTAATGACAGGGGTACTTGGATGAGCAATTTTGTCAGATTGAAGAATTGCAGGACGAAGCAAGTCCTCATTTTGCAGAAGAAGTTGTTTCCTTATTCTTCAAGGATTCAACCAGACTAATGACAAATATTGAGCAAGCTATGTAAGTACTGGCAATGTCATAAACTAGGATGGCTCTTCGTCTTTACATGTTCACTGGTATCAACTTTTGTTTCTAATATCTAACAATACTTTGCAGGGAGAAGAACCCCAGAGATTTCAGTAGATGGGATGCACACATGCAGCAATTAAAAGGAAGCTGTTATAGGTTACTACTTATTCCAACCATTTAGTTGTTTCTGTCTTTGTTTCACTGCATATAATGTGTGTCTATGTGACAGAACTATTGATGATGGACTTTAGACGCTGTTTGAATTTGTTGCCCTTTTAGGCAAGTTCATGCTAAATATTAGTTACCTATTTGGTGAGGAGAGATCTCCTGCTTTTTTTCCCAACAAATGACCCAACTTAGTTTAGGAAAACATTTCCAGCTTAGTCTAGGTCGTTTTCATGGGTAGGGCATGATAATGTGTAGGCCATGTACTGTTTCCATATGTTGCCAGTGACTTTACTATTATTTTCAAATGTTAACTAGTGGACAAAAAATTTATCATAGGACCTATTTATTTTGCCAAAAAACTGACACAAAAAACAAAACTGGGAAACCTTCCATCAAAGGGAAGGGGGCAAATTAAACTGGATTCTAGACTGACTTTTTTACCCTTCATAAAGCCAGGTGAAGAACTTGAACAACTCTCCATCCTCATCTATTGGACACAGTGGCCAACAGCTACATTATGTTTTCCGGACGCTTAAACATTTTTGGTTGATTCGAAATGGATATACGAATTTAACTTTTAAAAAAATGGATCTATGAATGCCTTGCTAAATGGTAGATAACAAGGCTCAAAAACTGTTTAAGCATATTTGTTTTGACGAGATCTGCTCAAGAATAGGCAAATATTAGTTGGACGCAGATACAGATCAGATGCTGTATACGAGCGATGCATGTCATGATATCACTGTTACTTTTTGTTTCATATCATACGTATACATTTATTTTGACATGTGTGTATATTGTAGCAACTTTGTCTCTTTATGATCCATGCCTAACATAGCACTACTGGTCACAGCATTGGTGCTTCTAGGATGAAGAATGAGTGCACAGCATTCAGGAATAGCTGTGGAGATGAGAATGCTGAAGGGTATCTCTACCTCATTACCCTCTATCTGAAATTTGCACTTTTTTTTTGGAACTTGGGACTTTGGAATTTGGATAGTGAGTTGTAAGACTACTCAAGCCAAATGCATCACAGTACCCTAAAAGAAAAAGGCATGATAACAGTATGTTAGTTCCCACCGATATTCGAGTTCGAGTACCCAACCAGTGGGTACTTTGCAGAAAGCAATAAGATGACCAGTGCCACCGTGATGGAGTTAGCCTGTCATTGCCCATGGCATGTGGAACCGTACTACTGCACATGCTCTGTTGTTACCCTTGCTTCTAACAGTTGTGCCGATTGGTTGGCTTTAGCTATTGACAGTGTCATGGGCTTGCTACCCCTATCCATCTGAGGCGGCCTGCAACTTTTTCTCTGTGATCGAGGCTTGCTGATCGGTCATTACTGATACACCTGCGTTTTGTTTCCGCAGCTGCATGAGGTCCTTCCAAAAGTTGAAGAGGGAGCATGGTACCCTGAGGCAGAAGCTGGAATCCTACTTCCAGGTAATCTCGGTCGACCGAGCAGCGCTCCCAGCTTCATCCCTCACGAACCCTTCACCTGCCTTGCTCATCTCACCCTTTTACTGCGCGCAGCTGCTCCGACAAGCCGGTCCTGCTGAGACTGCTGCCAGGCGTGGGGGCACTTGAGGAACTGGCTGCTGGCGGGATGATGGAGGCCAGAGGCCCAGAGCAGGCCTCGAATAAGACTTTTTCCCAGTTCGCAATGGGGGAAGGCGGGAAGCTCTCCAATCTGCAAGTTTTTAACTGTGTCGTGCAAATTATAATCCAAGGCTCTCTGTAGTCCCTTCAAAGCTGGTATTGCCGACCAGCTTGGTCCTTACGGTGATGTAGCCTGACAGACCAGTGCCAGGACCGCCTCTATCTCTGTATATGGTTATATGGTCAAATAAACTCGATGGAGTTTGCATCATGGCCATGGGACCTCTAACCTCTTGCTTGGCGTCGTGGCTTTGCCCACGCTGCCATTCGGATCGGGATGGCTCGATGGTGCTGCGATGTGTAATGTGTTGTGCAGTGGCTCAAAACTGTCGGTAACCGTCGAGGCCGACCCCTGATGCTGCGATGTGTTGTGCAGTCTGGGCCTGATGGACATCACTGAACTACTAAACAAGGATAGGGCACGACACCGTGTCGGCAACTCTGGTGGGAATGCGATCGAGATCGGCATGACTGAGCCATGATAACCGGAGCATGCATAATTTTCCCATCTCATTCCCAACCCTACTAGCTACTACAGCCTATGGTTGCCCTGCTTTCTAACCTGACCGTGAAGCTCCAACCACTGGAGAAAGTGCTCGCGCTGATCAGTTCACTTCGGAAACTGCAGCGCGGATCCACTTCACGCTTCCACAGGCCTGGCAGCGCGTCAAGCGATTTGGCTCGGCACGGCCTGACGGCCGGCGGCTTCTTCAAATCAAAAGGAAAAGCTCACGAGTGGGCGAGGCGGGAGCACGATTGGAATTGTTTGACGCCTTCGACTCTGCCGAATGTTGTGCCGGCCACCAGGTGGGCCCCCCCCCTGTTGTCACCGAGAGAAACCTCAGTTTACCCTTTGGGTACACCCACCGTATTAGGCCCATCAGTCGATGATATTAACTGAAGTGCCACTGCTGCGGCGGCCGTGACGGGAGAGCAGGGAAGGGGTATTTCCGTAATTATTGAATAGAGCCGGGGTCTTTGAACTTTGGTCGCCCCCAATCCCGCAATTCAACACGCGACCCAGCAAAAAAACAATTCGAAAACCCCCCGTCGACCCCTCTCTATACGCAAGAAAAACAAACAACAGACCATTCCGAAACGAAACAGAGCGGTCACGCACGCACGGTGCCCAAGGCGCAGCCCGGCGGCCGTGGCGGAGGAGGCGGCGGAGGCAAGACCCCCCCGCGCCGCATTGCCTGGTACGGCACGAGCCGAGCTCGAATCCGGGCAATCTCGCCGGCGGCGGGCTCGATCTGGGCCGGGGCCTCCGCGCGCCGGCGCGGGCGGCGAGGAATGGGGAGCGTGGACGGCGAGGTCTATGGGATCCACGCAGGTGAGCTGGTTGCTGATCTGGATGCGCTTGGGTTGTTGAATTCTGGGCTAGGAGCTCAGTGTTCGGGGTTAGGGGGAGTCTTAATTGCCCAGCTATGGGAAGCCGTAAGCTTTCACTGTATATTGAGCTGAATTTTAGCTCGGCGCCCCCCGTTCACTGGATCTCAATGTTTGAATTTTTTTATTTAGTGCTAAAATATTTACTGAAGTGGCACTAGTGTGTGCTTTCGTCGCTGTTAGGCTTATGTTTTGCTTTCTGAGCAATTTTAGTTTGGAACGAGTTTTGATTTCCTCACTCATTTGCAACATAATAATATCACACGGTGTTGTACAATCCTTGTAGCTAATCGACGTGCCGAGTTGGTAAGGTGGCTCAATGCCTTGCTCCCGGAATTGAGTTTGCCTTCGGATGCATCCGATGAAGAGCTGCGAGAGCTGCTTGGTGATGGTGTGGTCCTGTGTCGTATTGCGAACACACTCATCCCCGGTGTTCTTGAGGTGAGCTTTGTTACCGGATAATATCTTTTGCTTTCGTTTTCATTGCTTTGCGGAGATGTTGATTGTTTTTGCTTTGAATGCGGGATTCTTTTTTTAAGGGGTCATGGGAAAGTTATGTATCATTGGATCAGAGGTCAGGCAATGTGAAGAAGTTCCTCTCAGTTGTTGCTGATATGGGGTTGCCAGGTTTCAGTGTGAAAGAACTTGATGAGGTGAGCGTTCCATTGTCACAAAAAAGTTGGTATTCATGCCAGAACTTTGAATTGCCATAATTGTTGAAGTCCACTTCCTATTACATGGATGTTGTTTTTGGTACATTATTTCATAGTAGGGTGCTTAGCAATGTTGAATATTTTTTTTTATAGTTTGGACATAAGCCACTTTTCGGGTCATCTACTCGTCGTGAACACATACAAATAAAAGACTAGAATGTATTTTTTTTTTGGAAGAAACCTAGAATGTATTTCTAGAGGCTATTATTCATGATGATAAATACCATCTTGATATTATCGCAATTTGTAGCTATGGTTGAACTAGAGTTATAACTTGTAGATATTGTGTTAGTTTTTGTATTTTGTTGATTGCTTCCAAGAAGCAAACCTACAAATATGGCTTTACGTTTAGATGTCACTACATAGTTGGACTATTCTGTAACATGTTATTGTATTTCAATATTTTTTTAAGTTGCTGAGGCCCAAGAACAAGAAGAACTCGAACTAAAATTCCAGTTTTTGTGTCTCTATATTTAAGATGTAATGTAATATTTTTCATACCTTGGTTGCTACATTATGTTAACTCAAATTTGGTGATTCCAGGGATCAATGTCTTCAGTAGTGGAATGTCTCTTGGTTTTGAGGGACAGTGTCGACCCTCGATTAGGTGATGATAGTCCACAAGATGGTGCCAAAACTCCTTCAAGAAAACAATGGGGAGTTCCGAAAATGGACAAGCCTCGGGTTCTTGGTGCACCACTAGGGAAAAGATCCCCTGGAGAGGACATGAGAAATGCTGTTCTGGAACCGAAGGCCCATCAGAAAACTTCTGTATTTTCTGGTAATTAGATATTGTTACTTCACATACTACCTTCGTTCTTTTATATATGACGTTGGTTAGTTCATTTTTGAGCTAACCAATGTCATATATTAAAGGATAGAGGGAGTAATTCTCAAGAATTATCTAGAAAATAAATATTCAGATGCAGACAAATAGTTATATTGTTTATACAATCTTGCAAATCTCAATTATCATTGTTACTTTAATATTATTTCCAAGCTTTCATCCACATTATAGTCTCATCCATTATGATGAGATGCTGATTCTATATGTGTTTAATCTACTGTTAATTGTTGTATATCCCGCAGGACAAAAGTTTCGTGAAGTTTTCCAATTGAAACGCGGATCCTATTCTGATCTTCCTGCTTCCAAGATTTCAGAGATGATGCACTCTAGTAGCTTAGATGTAAGTTATTCAAGGATACCGTCCAAAGTCATTAAATTATGATATCCCCATATTTGGTATCTTTGTTGTAACAGTTGTAATCTTCTTACAGAATGCACCGACACAGTCACTCATTAGTGTTGTTAATGGAATTTTGGATGAAAGTATAGAAAGGAAAAAGGGAGAAATACCACATGTATGTGTTTTTTTAACTACATGACTCTCTTTTCATTGATGATTATTTACAATAATGCATTACATCAATATCTTCATCTCAGCGTGTAGTTTACTTACTGAGGAAGGTTGTTGAAGAGATTGAGCGTCGTCTCTGTATTCAAGCAGAGCATATAAGAAGTGTAAGATAATCTGTCTGAAACATGTGATTTCCATTTGGTCACACAATTTTTAGTTCTGAATTTAATTCCATTCCGCAGCAAAATACTATCATCAAGACAAGGGAAGAGAAATACTGTTCAAAAATTAAAGCACTTGAAATGCTGGTAAAAGGAACAAATGAAGAAAATCAGGTAATGGTCATTTCCTTGATTCGAAGGAAACACTATGATTGTTTAAAAGCTTTTTTATCTTTAATATTGACAAATGTGTTTTTGTCTCGTCAGATGGCAACAAATAGACTTCAGATACTCAAGGTTTGATCTTCATCCAATAGTTTATGACTTTCCATAGTTTTAAAAGCTTCATCTTTATTCATCATGTTATCACTGCTTTACCACTTATACTATTACTTAATAGAATTTATGGTCGCAAATGTAATATAAAGATGTCATATCTTTGAACTATTAAATACAAAATATCTAGCATCGTAGAAATTATAATAACTCAGTAAACATCTTATTGGTAAACGAAAATTGTGGTAACACATATGAATATGATTGAATATTATTTTATCTTTTCTTATCTTCCAGGAGGATAAGTCAAAAATTGAAGAGAGAAGAAAACTTAGTGAGCAAGATGTTCATCGATTAATGAAAGAGAAAGAACATTCTGAAAATATTATACAAACCCTGAAGAAAGATATTGAAGCCATGAATAAAATGCATGAGGAACAACTTGAGCGAAACGAAAGAAAAGCAAAGCGAATGGAGGAACAGTTAACCACCAAAGTTAAAGAAGCTGAGTATCTTTTACTACAATCAAATAAGAAAATTGAAGAAGTTGAGGCTGCATCCAGGCTAAAATCACAGTTGTGGGACAGGAAAGAGAACATTTTTCAGAATTACATGGACAATCAACAATTATATGTCAAGGTTTGCTTTTCTTTAGTTGTTACTAATCCATTTTCATCTGTTTTATTTTCTTTATATGCTATCATATCATCTTTTCATTCATTTTATTTTCTTTACATGATATCATCTGAAAATTGTAGGATATAAGGATATCAACACGAACAATTAAAAATGATATGTATGCACTTCAAATGAAGTGGAGAGATGAGATGTCCAACTTAGGTATGTGTTTATTGTTTTTGTTATAAAACTTTATTTCAAACTTGATGTCTAATATCTTTGTTCTTTTGCTGTTAAAATTTGTGTAGGATCTGAGTTAAAATGTTTGGTTGATGCTGCTGAAAATTATCACAAAGTTCTGGCAGAGAATCAAAAATTATTTAATGAAGTGCAAGAACTAAAAGGTATTTTGGATTTTAAATGTTCTTTGGTACATTAAACTATAGGTGTAGAAGCGATAATCATGGCTCAATGTTATCATTTCTTTCAGGTAATATAAGAGTATATTGTCGTGTTAGGCCATTTCTTCCTGGTCAAGATGAAAAATCTACAATTGACTATATGGGGGAAAATGGTGAAATGCTTATTTCGAATAAACTTAAGCAAGGAAAGGATGGACATAGAATGTTTAAGTTTAATAAAGTGTTTAATCCATCTGCTACCCAAGGTATGTTTTTGTCTCAAATTTGAAACTAGTTGATCTTTCCTGTGCATTAAGGGAGAAATTATCATATTTACAGTCTCGTAGGCTGATTGTTGTCTATAATTTCACAGCTGAGGTTTTCGCTGACATACAACCATTGATTCGATCAGTTCTTGATGGATTCAACGTTTGTATTTTTGCATATGGCCAGACTGGTTCCGGCAAAACTTACACTATGGTACTATTATCTCAATAATAATCGTATTACTATATAGGTGATGTTACTGATGTAATCTCTGTTTTTTCTTGTTATATATTCTTTAGAGTGGACCTAGCACATCAAAGCAAGACTGGGGTGTCAATTATCGGGCTTTAAATGATTTGTTTGATATTTCACTAAGTAGGAGAAATGCCTTCTCGTATGAGGTGGGAGTACAGATGGTTGAGATATATAACGAACAAGTCCGTGATCTTTTATCAAATGATATTGCACAGAGAAGATATCCTTTTTGAATTATTGCTATAGCATTTATTTTGCATTACAATGATCAATCATAGACATGTGTATAGTTTTAATGAAAATTTTGCACCAGAACAGTATTTTTCTTGACATAAAAAAACACTTGGGATTTGGAGCACTTCTCAACCAAATGGGCTTGTTGTCCCGGATGCAAGCTTGCACCTAGTTAAGTCGACATCAGATGTATTAGACTTGATGGAAATTGGGCAAGCAAATAGGGCTGTTGGTTCAACAGCTCTAAATGAACGTAGTAGTCGGTCACACAGGTTAGTCGAACGAATAAGTTTCTCGACTTGCACTTAAAGATTATAGCTTATTGAAAATTTCTTTGCAGTATTCTAACTGTACATGTTCGAGGGCTGGATTTGAAGAATGGATCCACCTCTAGGGGCTGCCTACACCTAATTGATCTTGCAGGAAGTGAGAGGGTGGAGAAGTCTGAAGTAACTGGGGATAGATTAAAAGAAGCTCAATACATTAACAAGTCACTCTCTGCTTTAGGTGATGTGATTTTTGCTTTGGCACAAAAAAGTGCTCATGTGCCATATAGAAACAGCAAGCTAACACAAGTTCTTCAAAGTTCTTTAGGTAACCAATTATTTAATTTTCTTAAGGCAGTATTTACATACTAGTAATAAATTATAGATGCCAAAATATATTTATGTGAATCTTGTCATTGTTTATGAATATTTTTTTTATTTTTACAGGTGGACAAGCAAAGACGTTAATGTTTGTTCAAATAAATCCTGATGTTGAGTCATATTCAGAAACTATAAGCACTTTAAAGTTTGCTGAAAGGGTGTCTGGAGTAGAATTAGGTGCTGCAAGAAGCAACAAGGAGGGAAAGGATATAAAAGAGCTATTGGAACAGGTTATTATGCTTCAACTTCTGTTTGACTTGTCACTCATTGGAGTTTGTTTGCTTTCTTGGAAAAGCAATATGCGGAAAAATGTTATGTTAGTTTGCTTGATGCAGTATTGCAGTCCGAGCTATTTTAGTTTTAAAAAAATACCATTGCTGAAGAAAAGGCAAGCCTATATATTAATTTTGTGTTAGTACTTACTACTAGATCTCCACTTCCAAAGCATGTTTTGCATTCTATGATCTGTTCTTTCCCAACTTTCGAATCAATTTCAAAGCTCAAATGGATATCGTGATTGTATTAGCTAGTTAAAGATATGACATGCATGAGCTGGTTTTGATTTATCTTCGCATGATCAAGCTGATGTTAGTACTGCACTAGTCTTTTGTGAAACTGGTGTGGTTTCTTTGCAAGCTCTTGCTAGCTGAATTTTCTTTAGTTCCTTTTCCAGTTTTTGTCCCATACGCTTATGTTTAACATATGCCACAAATGAACAAACCAATCACAGTTCAAAATATTTACAATGCTATAGATATACTCTTGGTTCAATAAAAAAGTGGAACTTAAAAAGGGAATATCAAGACGGACCTTCTTAGTGCCGATTATAATCTCCAAATTGGTAGTGTCGTTGCACGAAAATTGTGTTTTTCAATGCTTGTAATGATGTGAAATTTTGTGTTCTGTTCTGTTTGTGATGCCTTCATCTTTTTCTAAGAATATACCATTTTGAAAAGGCAGCATTTTTTTCATATTTTATCCAGGTTGCGTCTTTGAAAGACACAATTTCACGCAAAGATATGGAAATCGAGCAGCTCCAACTCACCAAAGGCAAAGTAAAATCCCCAAATTTATCGTTTGATAGAAATGGGGCTGGTTTGACAAAGAACGCAGTAAACCAACCTAGCCAACTATTATCTGATGAACGGATGCTAAAGTTTAGTGATAGAGTTCTATCAGATCCTCAGAGTTATGCTGAGGAGAATGGAGATTCAACCGACATTGCAACTATGGGCTTAGGTGAAGCAGAATTTGAGGACAATGGATATGATGATGGTTTACCAGCAGGTGAAACCGATAATTGCAACCCAGACAAAACTGTTGAGATGACAGCGGAACGGCTGTAAGTCATCATGACTTGCTTGATCATTTCTAGCAAAATAGCTTGTTGTTTCTATCCTTTATTTTAAAATATATATACTGACCATATCTTAACAATATCAAAATGATTGCTTATCTGATATGTTAAAAAATGCAGGCACAGGGCCCCATCAAGGATAAGCAGATTCACTCTCACGAAAAATGGACAGTCGTCTAGATCAAAGTCAAAGGATGTTACTTTGAAGACTCCGAGTATGTATTTTACTAACTTTCTATTTTTCTAAGCTAATGAGGCATACAACTTCTTTACCATGATATGCTACTGTTTCTATTCTAATAATACTTGTATTAATTGTATAGGTAGTACAAAAGCTCCATCGAGCCAATTGACAGGAGCTTCAATGAGGGGCTCTAAAAGATGGCAATAGTGAAGCATGAATACACGATCGTGTTTCTCGTTTGATATACACTGTAATTCATGTAAATTCATGGGGTAGCTCTAGGCCCATATATGATTGTAACTTCAAAGACAGGGAGAAGTCAGCCATTTCGCTGACAGGAGACTTGAGTCTTGAGGCCATGTTTGACCTTGAGAAACCAAGCAATGCCCTATTGCGTGTGAACGCACCAGTGTACCGCTTGATTTGTAGGCTGGGAATGTCCAACTTTGATGTTTGATGGAGGCTGCAACCATTAGATGTACGAGCTTTTTTAATGCATATTCTGCTTACCAAGAACATCAGTACATCACATGCTAGATTTGTAGGCTGGAAATGTCAACTCTGATGTTTGATGGAGCCTGCAACCATTCATGCATATTCACATTGAGCGCCGTTCAGGAGACTTTAAACTCGTCCTGCCCAAAAGAGAGTAATTCGTTGTGCCCAGCGCCGTTCAGGAGACAATAAACTCGTCCTGCCCAAAAGAGAGTAATTCGTCGTGCCCAAAAGAGAATAATTAGCGAGTGCGACCTTCAGACTGACGCTCTGCCCAAAAAGAAAATAAATCAGCATGTGCGGTGAGCGTGGATCGAACACGCGACCTTCAGATCTTCAGTCTGACGCTCTCCCAACTGAGCTATCCCCGCACGATGTAAGTTTTCAGGCACTTTTGTATCTTATGTAACATTGTCCTAATTTCACTATAAACCTTTAATGTTTATAGTGAAATTAAAAGTATCTTTGTTTGTTTGAAGCTAAAATTACAGTTTGTTGTATATCATGTGTGCTTGTTATTTGGTTGCTTTGACTTGTTTTCGTCACACCATGTAGTCTTGCATACAAATGCTATTGGTAGCATAGCATCCCACATTCATATTTTAGACTAGTCACGGTACGTGGATTGGTATCACCATATACCACCTATTTGATTATCCGTGTATAGTTTACGGACCACCCCTACTTGTACAGTTCTAAGTTTTCAAAAGCATCCAAGCCCGTCTAGCTCAGTCGGTAGAGCGCAAGGCTCTTAACCTTGTGGTCGTGGGTTCGAGCCCCACGGTGGGCGCTGGTTGTTAATCTTTTTGTTTTGTTTTATTAACTGCACTTTCCTGCAATGAATTTACTTTTGCCTCGTTTAATCGCTCCTCTTAATCTTTTTGTTATGTTTTTTACTGCACTGGAGTTGGCTCGGTCAGACAACCAAGAAGGACAGACAGCCACCATTTCCCCGCAATGAATTTACTTTTGCCTCGTTTAATCGCTCCTCTTTGATCACAGCATCCGCGCGCTTCGAATTGTCCGAGAAGCTTTACCTGTTATCGTACGCGTAGCAGGTGGCGGAGTGGCGTCGCAGCAGAGCACGCAGCCGCCGCCGCCCCTCTCATCCGCGTCGTCGCTGCCGTCGTGGAGGCTTGCGCCGTACATCTTGTTCGTCCTAGTCTTGACACGCCGTCGTCGTTGCCCTCGTTGCTCGCCGCCCGCAGCGGCGTACTCCTCCTCCGGTCCGCTCCGCCGCGGCGCCGCGGCGTACCTCGTTCAGGAGCAGCAGCAAGATGGCTACACAGGCCACGAGAAAATGGATTCAGCTTGCATGTGAACATTTTAGAATTGTGGCAGTAGCACCTGATCCGACGACGTACACTATAGCGGGGTTCGTATGACAGTTTCACATGCTGCGCATCTGAATTCAGTCCCCGAAGAAAGGTTGTCACGCAACTCAATTGGATACGGAAATTTGGGTCCGTCATGGAATAAACAAGCATGAAAGAACCTGAAGATTACGAAACCTCTTTGAGGCCGGATGACAGGACGGCGACATTCTGTCCTAGAAACGGTGGTAATCTGTAGGTGCAGAGATCGTGCCCCGGCTACGAGCACCTGTAATATGCTACAGTGGTGTTGTAGGACATGGTCGTGATTGTGATATTCAGCACCTGCCGATAAGAGACCTTCAGATAGGAAAAGCCAGTGCTGTTGCACAGCATGTAGCCATGGAGTAGGAACTCCAGCAGGCTTCCACCTGCCTAAATGACGACGACTAGTTAACTTACCGTTGCGTCCTGGTGATTGTTCAGGTTGTGGACGGCAATGTAGTGCTCGGAAGTGCAGTCAGTTTTCTGTTCGATTGTTCCATTTCCGGTGGTTATGCTGTCTGAAATTTCATTGATACGGAATGTCAGTATGTCACTGAACTAGCGTGTTGGTTTTGTCATGACAGCGTGTTGCTCTGCACGATACAAGAAAACACAATTTAGGCGATAGCACTGCGCAGCTTGGTGCGGAAAACCCTGGAGTCTAGAGCTCAGCCTGAGTGCCTGACAGAAACCATGGCACGACAAGGCACGTAGCGGCGCGACAAGGCACGGCGACGCGGCGAGCCTCCGACCACCAGGGTTCCTCAAACGGTGGGAAGGCCGGTTCCCACGAACCAAAAAAACCGGCAGGTAAACCGGTGAAACCGACCGGTTCGCTGAGGTTAGAAAATTTTAGGCACGGTTTGGGGTGGGGACCGGTTCATATACCGGGCCGGACCGGTTCCACCGGGAACCGACCGAACCGGCCCGGTTCCCAACGGTTTGGGGAACCCTGCCGATTACTCGGCGGGCACGTAGAGGGTCTCACGGCGCGTGCGCAAGCTACCGACTGATCTGATCCTTTTTTTAGAAAACGTTGGATTTATTTTCGAAAATGTTAGATTTAGTTTCAATAATTTTGGTTCACACATTGTGCAATCAATACCTATGTTGATCATCCGTTAGCAACACAATAATTGGCTAATAGTCGATCAAATAGTAAACCCTTTCCAAACAAAGTAATAGCTAAGCTATATTGTACAGGTGAAAATTGTTTTGCCACGATATCTTCTGCCGGATCAATTTCCAGCTTGTCCCAAAAGGTCATGATGGTCAGCGTGCCATTCTGCAAATGCGGCTAAAAGAGATCAAAATCATCAATGCCGTTGTAGGCTCCTGCACCATCATCGGCACCGTAGCCGTCATAGTTGTAACCATGATCGAATGTTTCACCATCAGGATTATCCTGCTCATACTGTGCATCGAAGTCCATCTCGTCTTTCTTATTTGCATCGCCATCTTTATATTTAGTCTGCTTGCAGAATCGATCACCATTGAGTCACAAAAATGTAGCATAATATGCAACGCAGAGTTTTTTTTATAGAAAATATGCCAAGACAGAGTATGAGCAGTTCAGTTAGTTCCTCAAAATAAAAGCAGCCGCACAACCAAGGATTATTAAAGAAAAATACTGCAGAATAGTTTATAATATATAATTCATTCAACTCACAAATACTTTATTAATTCAACATGTCAATAGTATCTTATAATATAATATTAATATGAATAAACAGGCATACCTTGTATAATTCGCCAATAACTCCCTCACTAACCTTTGAACCAAGTCCCTGTCGAAGGGACATTAAATATTAAATTTCAGCTAGTTTACAACGAAGTTCAAAAAACTATTACAGTGCCCATAGGACATTATTTTCAGCTGTGTGTGACAGCAAAAGTAATCTACCTTTCGTTTCAGCATGTTCAATGTTGCTTCTGCTGGTGTTTCAGCAGGTGCTGAGCTCTTGGTTTCCTCATTACGCTTCCGTTTCTATGTTTGAAACATCCACCAACAATCATACCACCCAACATAAAATGGTAAATAAATGTGTAATGAACACATAAAGTTTGATTGCACAAATTCAGTTCTTACTTTCTTCTTCCCCTCTTCCACAACAACACCTCTAGCTGCCAATTCAGCTGCCAAAGCTTCCTTTGCTGCTTGTTCCTGTAAAAATAAATGGCAGGCAGTAGCATCCTCAGTCAAGATGAGATACTGTGTTACATTGATGGAGTCATCGCTACCTCAAGGTACTCTTTGTTCATTTCCTCCCAGATGATCTTTTTATATTGTGTTTCTTCCTCATTGTGAAGGTACCAATCAACCTACAAAACTCGTAGCATTACAGCAAATTACAAAACCTTGCTTGGTCATACTAGTGCCATAGAATAAATCCTAAAAAATATGATAAAAACACTGAGAAAGTACCTCTATATCGTCAATATCAGAAAGGCTGTCCGGATCAGCATTGCCTTCACAATTTTCACCTAAGTATGCAAGATAGCATTCAGCTTTCAGAAACAATCAACATAACAAGGAATTGAAACAGGAACATAAATTATTGCTGAGTATGATGATTCAGGAAGTAAAAAACCTCCCCCTTCAGGATCCTTGGACACCTTGGAGTCTTTTGTGAGTTCCCCAGATGCAACCGTTGAAGATTTATCTTGGCTTGCACACTGTTTGAAGTGCTCCCAGAGGAAGAAATAGCACACGAGTTTTAACACAAAAAAAACATAATGGAAGAAATAGCATGTAACAGTGCATTCTGTTTTCTTATTGACAATATTGTTGCTTGGGTCTAAATGGTTCAAAGTTACTTTGTGGTGCCAAATATATTTGTTACATAGGTTTATATTTAACTGGAATCATGCACTAGGCAGAAATGCAGAAACCACTTCACAAAACATAAGCATCACTTGCAGAGGATGTGATAAGTAGCTATGGAAAATTTGCAGATAGAACTTCATTTCTCATGGTTTAACAAAAAAAAAAACACTTCTAAAAGAGAAGAAAAGACAAATCCAGTGCAAAAACTATTCATCGCGGTTGCTGGTTTTTCCTTCGTTATTTGCCAATTTCATATACAATAAAAGAAATGTGTTTGATCTTGACAGTCTGTATGATTATGAAGGATCAGCTCTCCTGCATATGGTAACTTTTTTAGGAATTGTTCAAAACTTCTACATATATATTCTTAAGTCATAACACTATCCTAACTTGAAAGAAAACAGAGTTCTAATCACAGGACTATGCCACTAAAATTTTGAACAAATGACGTGCACTACATGGAACGAAAAGTTTTGAGAAAGTCGTCAACTTTCAAACTGAACAAAATTTCCTATTATTGTGTCCCAACAAACACTTCAGGAGAAGCAGATAACGTAGTATGCAACATGTTGGACAAATCAAGAACTGTTAGCCAATTTGGCACACTTCACGTCCGCAACTACTCACTCAACCCAAAAAAAACAAGTCATTATACTCAATTTGTCAATTAGCAGTTTAGCACCAAATATAGCTAATAAATTGGGGCAATCAAGGTCATTTAATTTCCTTGTTAATCGGTCCTAGAATTCCTTGGGTGACTTGTTTTTTGGGACGGAGGGTGTAGTTTACTTGGAGCACCGAAAGCAAGGAAGAATCCAAGACCAATTCGGAGCGTTACTCCAATCCTCCGAATTACAATCCTGCAATACTATCTATACTAATACAATGCCAATGAAGTTGGATACAAGTTATCAATGAAGTTAACAGAAATTAGGAAAAAGTTGGGGAATCAATGAAGTTGCATAAATAATGTCGGATGTTAAAAGGCAGTACTTAACATACTACCTTATTGAACTATAAATCTATAATGTTTGTTTACTTGAAGAGTTTAAGACTTGCCAAAGAATTAATATGATAATCAATTTAGAGACATTGCGCATGGGTAGGTAAAACCTCTGTTGGGCAAGGTACAGTTAGTTTTGTTGTGAGCTAAATTTACTTTCCTAGGCATACTTGTAAAAACAGGAGGTAACGCCACAGATGCCCCGCCCCCCCCCCCCCCCCCGCCCAAAAAAAAACAACTATTACCTTTTTGGGGTTGTCAGCATCAGAGTGCTGTGTGTCACAAATAGATTCTTCCAGTGCTGCCTCCTTAACTGCAACAGCTTCTTCAGCCCTTTCAGCAGCTTCGAGTCTTTGCTTTTCAGCTCGTTGGAATGCTGGAGGGTCAGCACCACCTTCTAGTCCACCCGACAGTTTAGTGAACTGGGCAATCATACCAAATGTCAAAAGCAAATGAAATCGCACGTCAATGTGCTATGCGCATAGTAGTACCTTATTGTAGCATTTTTCACAAAGTCCATGAGCAAAATGTTCAAAACTTTTTTTACCCTTGTGCTTGCAAAGAATTTCTTCAGACTTGAGTGAACATTTTGAAACGGGCTCTTGATTATATTCATCAGCTGTTGCCAGAAATTCTTCAATCTAACAAAGGGGCACAAAGATTAGGCATACTCACACCTTAAGAGAACTGTTTAAGAACATGTTTCTTAACATGCGTTAAGAATGACAAAATCAAGCAATGTATTTTGATAGGGGATGCGTTAATATTGCTTGCTAAGGTTCATAGTTATTTATTACACCAAAATCAAGCAATGTATTTTGATAGGGGATGTGTTAATATTGCTTGCTAAGGTTCTTACTTGTTTATTACACCATGATGCAGGTTGCAAATCAATAAGTGAACAGTTTTCTCTAGAAGATAGCAGGACAACGAATACCGATCCAAGAGCATTGCATTTGTTTATTCTGAAAGTGAACTAGCTAGGTACTGGTAACTCTGTGTGGGAACAGGGCTAGAATAGCCATATAACGGACAGTTCCTTATGCTACAGAAAAGCAGCTTACAAACAATTGGCACTTTTTATATGAGAACGTCACTACATGAGTTAGAGTCAGTCATTCACATGTCAACTGCACCTATATAAATTGTATAACCAAAAAGGAATTTCAACTGAATGTTATAAACTATTGGTTCATGAAATTTGGAAATTTCATGGAAGAAGGAAGCTAACCGTTAAGCTGCCAGAATCTGTACTTTCGAACTCTATCAATCGCTTAGTTAGAGTGGCTTCACAGACATGCACAACAGAAACCTGAGAAACATAGATTCGACACCATCACTACAATGTTCAGCATATGCCTATGTCACACACAGAAATATGCTTCATAAACAAAAACAAATGTAAATTGGCAAAGGAGAACATTCATAGTATAAATTATCAAATAAGTTCAAGATATTTCATGAGCATCAGGACATACAACATCTGCCTTGGTATAATTGTACCCATGAGACAGTGCAGCAATGTATAATGCTGCACCACATAATCCACTTGGCTTCCTCCCAGTCTGCAAGAGAGGGTAAAGGTGGTAAGCTTATTCAGCCTTGTGAAAGAAGAGAAACATAGGAAAAAATGCCTGCCTGCATCCAGTCTCGCTTCATGCTAGCTACAATGCGTAAAGCTGTGTCTGAGACAGCATTATCCCTCCTCCCTAGCAAACCTAAAATAAACCAAAATATTGTAACAAAACATGAATAATAAGACCCAAGAACATAAATAGAGGAATTAATTCTGGTCAATCCTAGAAGCAAGACCCACAAGGACTTCATCAATTAGACAATTACAGCATACATGTCGAATACCATAGGTATAACCCATACGGCATGTAATTTGCAACATTTGCACAAAAAACAAAACCACTCTACAAATTGTTCAACGGCGCAATTTTCAGTTAGCCATGAGGTGTGATTAGTTCAGTCTCAAATTGCACTTAATGATTAAGCCAAGCAAATAGAGGCAATATCATTAATGTGTATACAAACTCTGCAGTGCCAATTTGATAGTCCACTGGGTAATCCAACAGTTCACTTTTTAAAAAAGTGTGAACCCACACAGCAATGGTTTCTTTTTTTTATTTTGGTACCAATAGTGTTCCACTGTTTAATGGGGAGTTTCAAGATTAAAATACTTTAATGGGCAAGCCATGATTGAGGCTGGCTCCCAAGTCCCAACCATCAAGTCAGGACACTTACAGTATCTTAGAATATTTGTGCATACCTCAACCTTTGAACAATTGCACATTATACACACAAGAGCAAATGAACGAAATATACAAAGCAACAGAATATGTCATCAGCTTACGTTCTGTAAAACGATGGATGAAAAGACTGGGATCTATGAGCTTTTGAACAACTGGATGTTCTGCAAGAAGCAAAATTTGGCAGAGCTGGAGAAAAACAGCACCTAGGACATAGCTGAAACAAAATACAGGTGAGCCCCTTCATTGAGTCATACTAGATAAAGGGCCAAAGAGTTGGGATACTAACACACTTATTTGCAGATAGTCAGAGAAATCGATAAGAAGATAAGCTTTCTTACTTTGCCTGGCAAGAAAAGTAGGTAAACTGAACATGAGTACTATAATATAGCTTTGCTAAAACAAAAATAAAAGGAAGCAGAATATACTTTGCAGGACATACCAATAAAAGCTAAAAGCATGATTGTGAGCACACATTTCAATTCAATGATAAAGAAAGAAATAATAAGCTAAATAAGGAATTCAGCAATAATCAATCAATAAACATAAGAGCTTTTGGAAGAAATAGGGTAAGCTTGGAAATTTGACTAGCCTTGCCAAGCCTGGCTGGGAGAGGCTAGCCTTGCCTAACAAAGCAAGGCAAGTTTCCTATGGCAGGTTTGGTTCCCTCCTTATATTTTTTTCTATTCTTCTTCTAGAAGCAGACTGCCATTCTTCCCTTGTCCTCTCAAATGGCTAGGGAGCTTGCTGGTTCCACGGTCCCTCGATGTGGAACTTGTTCCTAGAGGCAGCAGCATGCTCCTAAAAGTTAGGGCCTCGTTTCCGGCGTAAACAATACCGACATTGATGATGAAAATTATTGGTCCACATAGGCAGCTGCTCAAAATAAGAGGGGACCCCCCCCCCCCCAGTTTGTTCGAAAAAAGTTCAAGACACGGACTCTGTTCTGATGATGCCAAACTCAATTCATGCCATAAACCAATGGATCTGACAAGAAGGTCATCGATTAAGTGGGGGAGCTCAACCAGGCAGGAGAGCAATTGGCAGGGGCTCCTTTGCTTCTGAGAGGAGTGAGGACAGCAAGCGAACATTGCTCATGCAGGGAGATGATTCAGCTCGCCCACCCAGGCAGCGAAATCCTTGCTAAGTTGGTCAAGCTTGCCAGGCTCAGCAAGTTTTCTCTCTCTCCCTACAAAACGGGTATCCTTGCCAGGCTATGTGAAACAGTAACAAAGCTAGACTAATAAGCGTGCCCATAGATGATGATATTACTCATGCTTCATGAAGCCTGTATTAGGCAAAAGAAACAAAAAAGTAAAAAAGATCTAACAAATCCTAGCTGCTAAGAACTCAGCAGTAGAAAATTTAGTAAACTGTAACCTTAGGTTTCAATGATAGGGTCATAGGGCATTCTTTAGAAGTGCAATAAATATGCCGGGAACATGTACATTTTTCTTACTTGGAGGAATGCAGCACATATTAACAAAGCCTCTTGAATGGTTTTGAGATGCATTTATGAGGCCTGGAAAAGCTTACTTTGTGTTATAAATAAGGGGTTGTAAAGGGCCCTCTAATTTAGCCTGGCAAATTTAAGGATCAGGATCAATAAGGGCCGGGCCATAATATTATATGATTTTGAACTAAAAATAGATTGGGCTGGGCTGGATTGTGAAGGAGGCATGAGGGCCCTGATCCATTACCACCCTTATTTAGGCATTTAAAATGGTGTAATCCTTATGGACTGCTGAGGTGAAGCTTCTGAAAGTTAAGTGTTTATTTTTCTAATATAATGGATATAATAGAAGTAAAACCTGTATGAGCTTTTTCAAAAATAGAAGGGGAAGATAATATAACATTAAGTTAGCAGAACACAGAAAAATGTTTCTGAAGTTCCATTAAGTAACTGGACGGTGGTAGCATACCGGCAAGCAATGTAAAGGCAAGCAGCTGCAACATGGGTTGTTCTACGCCCCCTTGTAAAATTACAGTCAATAGCTAGCTGCACTTCAAAAGGAAGCAGCATCAATATCGTGATAGTGCATTCCATTTAAACAACATGACTATTGAGTGATAATAGAAATATAGACCAATATAGACCTTATAGAAGCAATGAGCCTTGCTAATGATAGTTTCTCCACCGCTGACATGCAAGTTATTGACAATCTGACTAATCTCATCCTTCCCTATAAAAAAGTATAAAAATTAGTTCACAGAGTAGCACGAAAAGTAAAATAAATAAAAGCTCAAAGATTAATACCTTTCTCTATGGTTCTTTCACGGGACATTGAATAGTGAGAACCAATGCTTGCCAGAATACTTCCAGCCAAGCGGCTCTGTATAGCCCCAAAACATTTTAATCTGAGCAATTGGTAGATGTAAAAGAAAAGCCCAAATATTACAAAGCATGGAGGCAAAACCCACCGTTCCTGAGGCATCTTTAACAAAAGTAGGCTCCTCAGTGTATATTTCCTCATCAACAACCTTTCCACATAGATCGCAGCATCTGATCATCAAACATGTCAGTTAATGTATCAACAGACAAGTAGAAGAGTACCAATTGCTTTGTGAAAATCTAATGGCTAACCATTAACAGAGCAGTAAATAAGGCCATGTTCATAAGAATCATATTGACTGGTTTTGCATCACATCCCACTAGAATAATATAAAAAGAACAGGGAGATCTCACATGTATCCTTTGTCGGGGTCCTTTACTGAGGGGCAGTAATCAGAACAGTGAGTACAATAAATCATTGCTGAAGGAACTAGCCTTGGATGCTCAGCTTATATCAACCTGTGAAATTTTGAATGAATTTCCCGTTCAGTTCCAAGCCTAAATAAAAAGTCCTTCATAAACATTATAAAATATATGCAGATTGGGGAAAAATGCTGTTGCAGAAGAAACAGCCATAGCAAAATGTTTTTTCAGTTTAACTCGTTGCATTTGTTCCTTCCTAGTAGTAAGAAAGTTGTGCGCTCAATTTCTCAGCAGCACACACAAATCAGACGCCGCACGAAGCACTTATAGAAGCACATCTTTACCGATGACGGAACTGGGGAGCAGAGCAGGCGCAGGAGGCGCGTCTTGGCCGCTCCGCTTGCGTCCGCGGCGCCTTCGTGTGGACCACAATCCTCGTGGATAACGGATGAGGAGCGTCGTCCGCCCGTCAAAGCGGATTAGCCGCAAGCGGGCAACCGGGAGAGGAGGAGACAAGCACCGGCGCCGGCGACAATTTCAGGGAGGACGACGGTGGCGCCTGGTGATGATTCCGGTGTGTGTGTGTGGGGGGGGGGGGGGGGGTCGTGCGGGCCGCGACACGTCACGGCGTCGGACGTCGCCGTCTCACCACGTCGAGGTCGGGCGGCGGCGGACCTGCACTCAGGTGCTGTGGCGGTGCCCCAAAAGGCTGGAGCACGAGCTATCGAGCTGGAGGATGGCTGCGGCGCCGGCGCGGCTGGAACCTCGAGGTATATATATCATCAAACCGGTCAAAGCGTCAGTTCACGGTTCATTGTTTCAAGGGGTTTTTTTGAACGTAAATTGTTTGAAGGGTTTTTTTTTTGAACGTAAATTGTTTCAAGGGTTATGAACCGGTTAAACTATGGGCTCGATTACTTTGAACTGTTGAGTTTGAACAAGTAACCAACCACTTTGAAACGGTGTCAAATACCATCTCGTATCTTGTTTGGATCCTTTCATTTGGAAAAGAATCAGAATGTACTTAGAGGTTGTTTGGTTGGGTGCATCTCACGCAACCCGACTACTCAGATGCAAACTCGTGATGATTGATTACCTAGAACAGGCTTTGTGACTGGCTGTTGCAATGAAAAAAATCTCCCGACCAGGCTCTGTGGATATAAGGTAGTTCCAATGTAGAAAACTAACACAATTTTCATATAGAATAAGAAAATCATTTATAAAAATTATCCTTCCCAGTGGCAGTGTCTTCGAGTAATAATTATTTTCTTTTTCTCTCTGAATTTCACTAATGGGGAGTGTTGCATTAATCTCATAGAAATTGTTTCTTCTGCATTGGGTTAAGGTGGTTTCCTCATAAGGAAATCATTTCTATGATTTGTGATGTCTTTCCTCATTAATTAGGCTGTCACATCACAATTTTGCTTAGTTGAGATAGAAACTACTACTCTCTCCGTATCGAAATATTTGTCGCCGTTGACTTTTTCTTACAACTTTGACCATTCATCTTATATTCAAAAAATTATCGCAAACATGTAAAACGATCTGTCGACCTTAAAATACATACAACAACAAAGCATATAGCAAACAAAATATATTGTACTTACACAATTTTTTGAATAAGACGAATGGTCAAAGTTGTAGAAAAAAGTTAATGGCGACAAGTATTTCGATACAGAGGGAGTATTAATACTTTGTTGGGAGTGCCCTTAGACCATGCGCACTAGTGACAGTAAAACGTCCCTCAAGAAACAGATAAAGGAGAGTGTGTTGCAGCGGCGACGCCAAACGCCACTGTAAAATGGCGTCTCCCCCCAGATTTGGTGCGATGGAGGATCTCCTCCGGGCTGAGGCGGGCCCACCACGCGGCCCCCCAACGACCCCGCGCCCGGCGTCGGAACGAAAGGGAAGTGCGTCGCCGCTTCCCGTAGTGGAGCCCCTGCACCTTGTCTCAACCGCATCCTCCATGGCCCGAGGTTCGTCGTCCCGCCGCCGCTGCTGACCATCGCATGCGCAGGCGACCCCTGCTTCTCCGTGGTTGCAGGGGCAAGGACGAGCGACAGAAGGGGGAGGAGCTCCGGGGACCGCCGTTGTGCCCCGCGGCCGCCGCAAGCAGGGGAGGGGCGGAAGGAACAGGACCACCGCCGTGCCATGCCGTCAGGAATAGCGAATGGAGAAGGGAAAGAGAGGGAGGAGCTCGATCCGCCGTCGCGGTCTTGCTGTCCGCCGCCGCTGCTTGAGGTTGAGAGGGGGGAGGGACAGCGTGGAGGAGGGAGGGAGGCCGACGGAGAAAATGAGGAGGGGGGAGAGAGAGAGGGTAAGGGATAAAAAAAATATGTGGACTCTGATTGTTAGGATGAAGGAGAAATATGAAGGATAATGAATGATGAATGCGGGAGAAGTGAATATGAAGGAAAGAATCTCGCTGATCAGACAAGAATATTCCGTTTTGAAAGAGGATATAAAGAATGACGAGTGTGGATGATCTAAAACAACTGTTTCTGACCAGCTAGGCTCGCACGAGCATAGCGGGTGCACGGACCATTGTAAGGTTGGTCGCACTCGTCATACTCCATTTGCATACCCTAAAAGGAAATATTCTGTCTGGTCATCGAGATTCTTCCGTCCAGTACTAGTTTTCTCGCACCCGTCATCCCCTATATCTCATACTCCATACCAACTACCTACTGTGGGCACCATATGTCAATCTCCCTCCTTTTCTCTCTGTTTTTTTCTCCCTCCCATCCGGCCAGCCGGCCCCTCGTCCACTCCACTGGGCGCCGGAGTTTCTTCTCTCCTCCGACGGGAGCAAGGTGGCGCCGCTCGTGCAGCCGCAGCCCCCTACCCCTGGAGAGGTAGGACTCGACGACCCGGAGGTCCCTCTCCCCAGTCTCCTCATCGAGGCGGGACCGCGGGAGGCGTCATCGGCGCGGAGCGTGTGCGGCCCCGCGGCTCGGAGCAGCGGCGCGGTCGTCGTGAGCCAGCGGCGGCGGCGGACGAGGCAAGCGAGTCTATACGCGGGTCGGACCAGAGCGCGGGGCAGCGGGCCATCTCCCGCGGCGCCCGGATCTGCGGACGGTGCGGCAGCGGTGGGGCGGTCGGTGGCGGCGCCCCTGCTTCCTCCACCACATCCATGGCCCCTACTATTTCCCCGCGACGCCCCCTGCTATTTCCTGCGGCGGAGATCCGAGGTAGAGCTCGGAGGTGGTGGTGGCGGAAATCTCAGAGGCGTAGGGGGAGTCGTCGTGGAGCAACGGCGGGCTAGGGTTGGCGCCGGCGGAGCTCCCTACTTGTCCCAGGCGGCCACGCCGGCGCCGCCTCCCTCGCGGAGCAGATCGAGCTCGGCAAGGAGAGGGCGGGGGCAAAAGCTGCGATGCGGGTCGTCGGTGGCGCCCGCCCCTGTCCCTGCGGCGCGGTCGTCAGCGGCGCGGTGGCACGGCTCCCTCTCCTCTCTACTCCCCCACGCGTCGTCGACCTGGACCGGCTCCCAATCAAGGTGATGCTGCCGGCGCCACCTGTCTGTGCTGCCCCGGCGTCATCTCTTCTCTCTTCTCTGCGATGGCGCCGAGCAGCAACGTCCGGTCGGGGGTAGGGCCGCCGCAGGCGTAGCGCACGCCCTGGGTAGCGTTGGATTTGGCGCACCCTGTCTCCGAACGGGACGTCCCGTCCCCCGTAGCGCACGCTGGTGCGGCGTAAAAACGCTACAGCGGTACTGGAGCACGTCGTCCCGTTCGGCTTCCAGTAGCCAGTGCGACCAGCCTAAAAATGGGTCCACCGTGCACATATGAAGGCAACTCATCATCGTCTTCTTTACTCATGGCTCAAACAAACCCGTAAACCAATCATACTCGCATTGCATGCGTTGGGCTCGCTGGGGAGCAAACCAAACACGCTTTTAATGGAGTAGGTTATTTGTTTTGAAATGTGTTCCACAATTTTCAAAGTTTAGATGTAAACATATCTTAAATTCATGGGGTTGGGAGATGGGAATTAAAAAAAAAACTCAGCCAATAGAGGAAGACCGCCTCACAATATCACATTAAGAAGAGCTCAACCGGAGTCCGACAGAGAAAAGTCACGAAAGTTGCCCCCTACATTGTGATGTCGCCCCTATGGTTCGAGCCTTGACTCGCTTTGAGTGCCAATCTACGACCAACCCCTTACACGAGGGCCCTTCTACCATAAGTTGGTTCACTCATGCCGACCAAGGGAACCAACAAATGACTTTTTTTTAACCCCGGTCTGAAATTCATTCTGACGTGGAGTCGAACCCAAGACGATATTGAGGCCACCTAACCAATCCGGCTAAGCACTCGTTGGCTGAGATGAAAATGGATTTGATAGATCCTCGTGTTTTGTTTTTAATGTGTAAGTAATAATTAACAAGGTGAACATGCCATCTATTAAGAATTTATGTCTAGATTATGAATATTAGAATGGAAATCAATAGCAAATTTTTGGTTGACCTAAATACTATTGCCTTTGTTCGTAGTCCAATGAAGCACGGTATAAACATACCACTAGAAAATCGCAGTTACAGGAAATTCCATGCTGCCAGTGCCAATATCAAAACAAGCAGGTCAGCAGTATACAAATCAATCATTATGTATGGAATTTGGATACTGACCGTACGCAAATGCAGCCGTCGCGGGGAGCCTCTACGGGTTTGCCCCGCGGCCTGCTTGACCTTTGCAGCTTTGCCCTCTCCACCTACTACGGGAGGCCTCTAACCGTAGGGGTTAGGGGAGGAACGAACCGACGAGCGGACGAGGTGTCGCAAAGAATAGGCAGGGGATGCAGGAAGAGGACGGCGGCCGCCGCTTGCTCGTGATGCGCCGCCAACCTGCTCGCGGATCGGGATGCGCCGGCGTCCTTCTCTCTGCAAGCAAATGCGCCGTCGCCGCCGTGCGATTCCGAGCTATGCGCGGAGCAAAGAGTTTTTTTTATATAGGATTTTAGGAGCCGAAGGTGTGCTTGGGCTGAGCTTTTGTTGGGCCAACGTGGGAGATGGTGGAAAGGGAAAAAAACTGCTGTTACTTGCAGCAGAGATTTTTTTAGAGTTATATGGCTAAGAGCATCTCTAAGAGTCTTTCTAAATTTTACTCTTTAAATCATCATTTAGAGAGCTATTTGCATAAAAATCGTTTTCTATATCATTTCATTTTCCAACAGCTTTTCTATTTCTTATGCACACTCTAGAGAGTCATTCTCGTCTTCTATATTTGACTAGCGAAAAATCCGAAATAGAGGACGACTATATTTGGATGACAATTTAGATAAGCTGTTGGAAGTAATTTTTTTCACCAAAATCTCTATTTTTACCATTTAGAAAGAATATAGAGTCTCTTGGAGATGCTATGAGCCCTCAGCCTTAATAAAAGACAACAGTAACAATCAGTTTACAGCACGACCTCATACACGCATCATGTTTCGATCATGCCACCCCACCGGGAATACACAGTTTAGCACGCGAAACAAGTACAGAGAACTCATCACAAAGAAAGAAGAAACAACTGAAGCAGACCCTACAATCAGGCGGCCTGGTCTCCACTTCATCTCGGAGCAGAACCGCCTCCATGTTGTATAAGGGGGTGATTGGTAGCCCGCAGGAGCTCGTCCCTGCACCATTTACTTGGATGGCCTTGTTCTAGCAGTGTGTTTGGTTTCCTCTCTGGAATGAAATTGATGCATGGGACCATTCATCAGAGGTTGTTTTGATACAGGCAAGTCATACGCCCAAATCGGGCTTCCCATGTGAGTCGGGACGGTGTGGTGAGGCGAGCGGACCGCATGGAAGACGACGCCATCCTCCCTGATGCAGGCGCAAGGATAGGGTTACCTCCTCTCCTTCTTCCCCACGGCGGCCGCCCCGCCTCAACTTGCGCCTGTTGCGGCAACTCTCGGCCATGGCGCCCGCCGCAGCAGCTCGACCATGGCGCCCGCCGCCGCAGCCCGGCCATGGCGACCGCCTGCTGTCTCTCGCTCCCGCTACGCCTCGTCGACCCGGATCTTGGATCAGCGTTCTCCTCGTTGCCTCAGCGCCGGAGAAGCGGATCCGTCACCTCGTCGTCCGCGCTGCCAGCCCCAACCACTCAGGCCTTTAGATCCTTGGCGAGCAGCAGCCTCCGCACCACGCCACAGGAGGGTGAGATAGGTTGGCGGCCGTACAGGAGAGCGGTAGCAGGTGGAGAAGCGTGTTGCAGCAGGAGGGGCGTGGAGTTCCGACGATGCCGCGGAGGGGCGGTGTGGCCGTGGATGGGGATTGGGGAGGAAGAAAGCGCAGACCGTGGGCAAACAATTGATTCTATCCAGCCATATAAGCCCAAGAGATAAGGGGCATTTTGGTCCTTTCACCGAACAAAAAAATGCAAAATAAATTAAAATCAATGAAATGAACACAAATAGGGACAAACGCTACATAATTTAATTGTAATTATAGATCTATAAATAATTAATGTAATCAAGTATTAAGGATCTATTGTTCATGTGTTGATGATCATGCATGCATTGGTGGTAACCTCACCAAACTCATACATGGGTGCTTGCACCTCTATCCATGCGCCGAACCAATTAGCAGCTGTGCAACTAAATCATACATCAAAATCGTCCGAGCGGGAAACCAATCACGGTGTCTGTCGTTCGGGATGGCAACCTCAAATGCAATCAAACACAACACCTTGCATGCTTTCATCCCGCCTCCCATGAGCCTGTATAGGCCCTCCATCCCGGCTCAAATCCTCTTGGGCAACCAATCACCCCCTAACTGATCAATCCATTGTTTCATGCATAGTGATTTTTCAGCTTCCATCAATCTGCTAGTGCCTCTAGACTTCTTGCCAAGGAGCGTACTGTCGCGATGAAGGATTCCAGCTCCCTGGCTGGGCGCAATATTGCCCAGTTTTGTGCCAGTCCGACTATCTTTGAGAGGGTCCCAAGCATATATGGTCACTTAGCATTCCTGCTAGAGTTCACTTCTTTCTACGACTCTTAGCTAAAAATAAGATTTTAACCAGAGATAACTTAGCCATTAGACAAATAATAGAAGATAAGTCTTGTCTCTTCTGTACAGAGCAAGAGACTAGTCAACATCTTTTCTTTGAGTGTATTGTGGCTAGAAGAATGTGGAATTGTATTTCTAATATAGCACTGAGAGATATAGCATCCTCTTTTGATGGCATTGGTATTTGATGGTTAAGTAGTAAGAAATTTGCTGAGGTTAATATAATTTGTTCTGCAGCCCTGTGGGGATCTAGAAAATAAGAAATGATCTTTAGAACACATGGTGGGTGAGTATGAAGCATGTACAGGATTCACTCCTCTGAAATTAATAATTCTATAAAGGGATTGAGAATCATAAATGCCATTAGAGGTAAGAGAGAATTCCTTGTATGGCACTAAAAAAAATTTGAATCCCTTGTGTGGCACCGAAAAATTTTCTCATCCTTATCTGACACTCAAAATTTCCAATCATCCCTTCCTTAACACTTCCGTACGCTTCTGTTACTTGTTCCGTTAAAAAGACGGTTGACTGAGTGAGCCGTGTCATCCCCGTCTGGCCGTCTCAACCGCCGACGCCCCCATGACCCCCTGTTCCGTCACCGCCTGCCGCGTCCATCTCCGTGCGACACGCCGGCGGCGGCCCAAGCAAGCGACGTGCTAGCGACCGAGGGCGCGGGGCACAGGCGGAACTCTACCCCCTCCCCCTTTCCTTCAGCTAGCACGCGCACACACGGCGGACGGCGATGGCGTGGCGCCGCCGGCGCGACAGCTCTCAGGCTCTGTCCCGACTACCATAGCCTCCCTCCCTCATCCCAACGCCTCTTCTCCTCCACTCACATCCCCGGAAACTCTCCTCTACCCTCTCCCACTCCTAGCGGCGGTGCACGACCGGCGGCGCGCACAGGAACGCGCGAGGAAACACGACTCAAACCATGCAAAAGCGAGAGCATGAGCACTAGGACGTCACCCAAGTTCGATTTGTGTGGTTGGTTCGAGACAAGAAAAGACGGAGGGTAGGCGTCGACGGTGAGGTGGGGCTCGGAGCGACGACGGGTATGGCAGTCATGGGATTTCAAATCCCGTACGCCCTGGCTGGCGCGGCGTGAGATGGTTTGGTCGGGGATGAAGCTGGGGAGGTGGTGGAGCCATGGATACCGGTGATTTGGAATTGGTGGGGTGGGTGCAGAGTATTTGGGCGGCAACGGCTGGACATCGGCACGATTCTGTTTTGCCCGAGGGAAGAAGAAAGGCCGCGAAGCTTGTCGTCCGTGCACTGTCAGACTGTGGCGAGGACTGGAGCAATGACGGGAACTCGTGGTGCTGCTACTCGCGCGGGATACAACGACGGTGGAGCTCGCGACCCTTGGTGACCAATTCGACCGACCGCATCTCCAGCTCTGGCGCCGGCTGCATCTCCGGCTCTTGCGTCGGCTGCCTCACCAGCGCTGGCACCGGGACCAGCAACTCGCCCACCTATTCGCCGATGCTGTTCGTGCCGGAATCCCTGCCGCCCGCCATCAGAGGCATCAGAAAGAAGACGTTCGTCCAGGAGGAGACGACAACCCTGTATTCTAACTAACAGAACAGACGGAATGCTATAGGAGGAAAGATATCTAAATTTGGATGTTAGATAGGGATGATATAAGTTTTGATTGTGCTATATAAGGAATTATAATTTTTCTTAGTGTTACATAAGGAATTATCTCTAGAGGTAAATTTAAACTTCCAAATCATAGCATCCTCATCATCACTAAAAACAATGGTTGAGGCTAACTGAACAATTTCTAACCACATCATGTACAACCTATCATCAACCGTCCTCCTGAAGGTGCATTCCAAGTTCTGACCATCCCAGAGGTCAACCACAGAGCTAGTTTTCTCATTGACAATCACATAAATCTCCCAAAACTGAATAGCCAAGTTAGAAGGACCTAACCAATTGTCCTCCCAAAACTTCACTCTTTCCATATGGCAGCGGCAGTTGGAAGAATGGTGGTGGCGGCGGATATGGATTGGGTGGGTACTGGAAACCCTCGCCCCAACTCTCCCAACCTTCCTCCGGGCTTCTAGGTCTCTGCCCCCTTCCACCTCTGCCCCGCGGCGCCATTGATTTCACCACTTACACAAAGCTCTTTCTCTCCCCCTTCCCCAAATCTTCTCTGCGAAGTTGAGATTTACTGGCTTCTGGATCCAAACATCTCCATCTCCAACCGGAAAGCAATCTCCTTCTGAGAACTGTGAGCTCCTCCACTTATCATTCCGAACCCAGGCCATGTCACCTCGCGCCGCCGTGCTCTCTCTAACCCTAGCTCGCGAGGACAGGGCATAGTCATGGCCGAAAGGAAAGCTCTGCCCATGTTATAGCACCAGCCATGTGGGCGGGTGTCTGTCTAGAAATGATGCTCAGGCTGTGGATTGTCTACGTTGCTCCAGCACCTTTCCAAGCGCCCATGCTCCCGCGAGGGTAGTCGAAGCTGATTGTAATAATCCTGTGGTTTCTGGTTAATGAAGCTTTCGTGATTGTCTTAAAAAACGATAGAAGCAAAAATAAGCGGTCGCTCTCACATTCAACTTTGCCAAACAAATATGTGAGCGAGAAGAAATATCACTGAACCGCTGCACTCCATACGCTTTGCCGTCTCTTGAATTGATCGACGTCATCTCACCTCCTCAGATGGTTTTGGTCCAATCAATGGTTGAGATCACGTTTCCAATCCCCAGTCATCACACCAACCAATGGTCCGTACGGCAGCCCGGCCGGCACACGCTCGCTTTTCGCCTCCTTCCCAACTGAAACCGCGCTACAGGCCTGCAAGGCGCCCGCGCCCGTGACGCGACGCGCGCGAGGGCCACGGAGCCACCGCGCCCGCCGGCCCTTCCGGTCGCGCTCGCTCGCGTCCCCCGACCCCGCCGCCGCCCGCTTGATCGGGCGGGCGGCTAGCCTCTCCATCCCGTCCGGCCGTCCGTCGTGCCGATCCCTTTCCGCTCCATCAATCCCCGTCCAGCTGCTGCAAGCAGACGGTCGCGCACTCGCGCGCGCCGGCCGGCCGCCCCCGATGGAGTCCGCATCATCCCGCGCGGGGGAGGAACTGGTGGACGGAACCCCACCGTGAAATAAATTCGGTCGCGCGCCGCGCCGCCGCGCGACGCCGCAATGGAAGCATCCTACTCTCACACGCCTGCGGCTACAGTTACGTCGCCGCCGAGCTCGGGTCCGTGTCCGGCGGCCGCGCGCGCCTCTCTCTTCGTCCCTCCCTCCCCCCGTCCCCCGGCGGCCGGTGGTGATATTTCTCCACGCAAAGCCTGTCACGGAACCTGCCGGGAGACAGTGACCGACGACGGCCTCCGGCCCGCGGGATACGCGCTCTTCGTCTGAACGACGAGAGAGAGAAGAAAAACTACAACAACTTCTACTCCGTCGTCGGATACAATGCGGCCTGAACTTTCGTGACAACCAGCGACGACAGTGATCCGCGACAGGTCGCTCTCGGCGGAAGGATGGTCGTCGGTGATTTGCTCCAACTAAATGCGAGAGGCGATCGGCCGGGCAAGCTGAGGGCGCTACCCTTCCTTCCATCCTCTTCCCGCGCTAGCTAGCTGTGGTCCTGGGCTTGTTTGAAAGGTCTCTGTTAGTTGCCGTTTGCTCTGTGCAGGTGACTGCTAGCTGTAGGGTCCCCGGCAGAACCATCAGGAGTTAAAATCGATCGATCGTCTTCTTGGTGATAAGCTCGGAATGAATTCTGAAAGGCCCCTAGATCGAAGAGGAAGGACGAGGACTCGCGAGCAACTTCAAAGTCGTCAGCGACCGCTACTGCACATGCTGAGATTGAGAACCCGGAGAGACTCGCGTCCGTTTTCTGGAGAAACTTCCTTCGTCAGTAGATAGATACACAGAGCAAATAGAGATCAGGGTGCGGGGTTTTCAGGTTATATCGAGGTGTCGGTTCATGGTCATCATCTGCCGTGAGATAGATGGTTAGCTCATCCTCTGCGCTTTTTTTTAGCAGCTCAATCGAGCAGTGAAACTTGAGGCACATGGTTCAAAGCAGCTATCAGTGAGGTTCAGGTCTTCATCGAGGAGAGCTCACAATAAAGCACGGTCATTACGCCATGAACTTTCAACTTGTCACGAATCAGGGACAGCAACCCCATATAAAAAACACACTAGACAAGTAGACATGTTACACGGACCGAAAAACACGCTACTAAGAGACAGTGATCAATTTCCTTACAGCGAAAATACATGTGCCATAGTTATAGTTTGATCGTGAAATCAAAGGCCATTTTCCATTCCATAGAACAAGATATGATTCTCTTCTAGCAAAGGTTACCCTACTATGGTCCCTGTCCGTGCACATGGTAATATCTGACGACCAAGGAGTAGTATTGGACTTTGGATAAGTGATAAACTGATAACTGATAACAAGCCATATATAGCACGATCTCCAGATCGGCGAGTATGTAGCTAGTACACTATGTGCAATATACGATAGCGCTAGCTTGGTAGGTACTATGTATCACGCGATCATGTCTACTGATCCTATATTATAAGGTAAGTAGGATATGTAGTGTCGCGGAGATCAGCAGATGTCGTACGCGATCACCCCGAAGTTAACAAAAATTTTGCGACGACGACAACTCGGCTAATGCAGCATCATATAGATATCGATCGTATCGTTGCAGCTAACCCAAAATCCCGAAGCACGCTTTCATTCAGAAAAGATGAGGAGTTTCAAAGCATATGCACCGAATGTCTACCTACTTGCCCATCCCTGATGTCACCGCTGTAAACATCGAAATTTATTGGCGGAAATAGACTGCAAACCACAGGTCCATCAATCTTCTTCATCAGCACTATAAACATGAATATGCATTAAGGTTTAACAAAGATTTAGCACTCTGTTTCTCTAAAAAAGATCATTTAGCACTCAACTACGAGCACGTAAAATTGAAATAGCCTAGTTGAAGACAGGAACTGAAGAACATGGCGAGCAAGTGTTGTGTTTCAAGCCTCAATATAACAAAAACAAAGCACTGCAACTCACACATCCAAGCTGTCAAAAAAAGCAGCTAGGAAAACTCAAGCGCATCGATCGATCGACCGATCGTCTAGGAATAAACTTACCCTTAACGATCTCCCATGCATGTTTGCATGAACTATTCACAAAGACTAGAGGCCGCGTGATCTGCTTCCTCACCCCCCCCCCCCCCTAACCTATCTGGTCAAGTAGAGCGTGCCCTGCGGCTGCTGCGTGCGCAGCTGCTTGTAGAAGCTCGTGATGAACTCGTCGGCGCGCCTATCCACCGCGCCCCAACCCTCCTCGCCGTCGTCATCCCACAACAGGTAAGGCGAGTCCGTGATCCGCACCTGCCGCGGCGCCGGCCCCATCGTCAGCGCCGGCCACGCCAGGTCGAGGTCGCCGCCGCCGCCGTCGTACCCCGCGAGGTCCTCCTCCGTCGCCTTGCCCGCCTCCTCGACGTCCATCAGCGCGAATAGCCTCGTCACCGCCGCGGCCGAGCCGTGGTAGTGGTAGTACTCCGGCTCCGACGACGAGTGGCCGCATCGTCCCTGGTCGGCGGCGCGCTCCTGCTGGCGGCGGAGGCGCTGCTCGCGGCGCCGGCGCTTGTGCATTGGCGTGCTCTTGCAGCTGAACTCGACCTCGCGGGGGCGGTACTGGTACTGGCACACGGCGGCGGCGGGGTCCATGGACCGGCACGAGAGGGTGGGGGCCGAGGGCCTCAACGACGACGCCCGGCGGCGGCCGTGGCCGCGTCCGCGCGGGTAAGGGTGCACCACCGCGGCGGCCGGGTCCATGGGCCGGCACGACAGGTATGTCAGCACCGGGTGCGGCTCCCGCGCCGCGGCGAGGCTGCGGCGGCGGTCGCGCCTGCTGCTGCTGGAGAGAAGGTGGTGTAGGTGGACGCCGAGGGCGGCGAGCTTGGGCTGGTGTTTCCTGACGACGAGGAGGTAGGCGGCCTGCATCGCGCGCCACAGCTTCTTGGCGCTCACCGCTGGGGCGTCGCCATGAGGGCATGGGGAGCCACCGCTTGACTCCATCGGCGACGACTGGCCGCTGCTCATTGATCTCGCCTTGGAAAGATCGATCTCCGGTGCCGGTGGTCTTGGCCTTTGTCTTTGGGGAATGGTTGTGCGTGACAGGATGGATTGCTAGGAGAGGGGAGAAGGTGAGAGGTATTTAAAGGCAGGAGCGAAATTAGCGTTCGGTATCTGTCTCCATTTTCATTATTTTTTGGAATATCTGGATTTTTTTTTTGATTGCTCAAAGAAACCCAAGCACGTAACATATCTGTCTCCATAACGAGAAAGATCACGAGTAAATCATGATTATGCAAAGATTGTTTACAACCAAACAACAAAATACGCTCTCTCAACAGTTCAAGTAGCAGCGTACTAGCTTATCTTACTAACTCAAGTATCTCACTCATAAACAAGAAAATTGTCTAAATCACGGCTATGCCTAAAACACAGAAAAAAGAAAGAAAGAAAAAAGATGTTTTGTACTGCGCACAAGCAACTCCACACAACCTGGCATTGAGTTATTCTTAGGGATCAAAATTATCTTAATGCTTATTAATATGAGCCTAAAATAACACAAATTTAGATTAAAATTCGATGCCATATATATGTGTCTTATAATTATTCTAATATAGTCTGCAACACATATTTTAAGTCTTCGTCATGTACATATTACAAGCTTCTTTCAAGATATATACAGTCCATGATCCCTGTATACTTATTATTGTCTATAATAATCTTCATTAGTTTAATGAAAAATGATTTTTTTTCTAAGTATGTTGTTAAAAATATGGATTTATCGACATTATCATTATTGTAAACTATTCTCAGTGTCACGGAACAAGGTTGCCAATTGTTTTTGAAAACCTACCTTATCACAAATCCACTAAGTTGTCTACAATAATCTTCATTAGTTTAATGAAAAATGTTTTTTTCCTAATTATGTTGTTAAAAATATGAATTTACCGACATTATCATTATTGTAAACTATTCTCAAACCGGCAGATAAACAAGAAAATTGTCTAAATCACGGCTATGCCTAAATGCCTATAAAACACAGAAAAGAAGAAAGAAAGAAAGAAAAAAGATGTTTTGTACTGCGCACAAGCAACTCCACACAACCTGGCATTGAGTTATTCTTAGGGATCAAAATTATCTTAATGTTTATTAATATGAGCCTAAAATAACACATATTTAGATTAAAATTCGATGCCATATATATGGCGTCTTATAATTATTCTAACATAGTCTGCAACACATATTTTAAGTCTTGGTCATGTACATATTATAAGCTTCTTTCAAGATATATACAGTCCATGATCCCTGTATACTTATTATTGTCTATAATAATCTTCATTAGTTTAATGAAAAATAATTTTTTTTCTAAGTATGTTGTTAAATATATGAATTTATCGACATTATCATAATTGTAAACTATTCTCAGTGTCATGGAACAAGGTTGCCAATTGTTTTTTGAAACCTACCTTACCACAAATCCACTAAGTTGTCTACAATAATCTTCATTAGTTTAATAAAAAATGTTTTTTCCTAAGTATGTTCTTAAAAATATGAATTTATCGACATTATCATTATTGTAAACTATTCTCAGTGTCATGGACCAAGGTTGCCAATTGTTTTTTGAAACCTACCTTACCACAAAATTTCACATTGCACATTTTTTAAAGACATGAGATCTTGTCCTTTCAATTTTTGAATATCATAAATGTTACAATATCGATCTTGTCCTTTCAGTTTTGTACCTTCTATTTAGTTTTTAGTACTCATGTGATTAAATATTGAAAAAAATCTATTTATGTTAATTGTGCGCATTTATCCATTCAGTCCACACTGTTAATGAAGGACAACGAGATGGTCAGATCGTTTGATCTTAGCATTAATGCCGGCAGAATCATCAGGGCAATAGTATACAGAACGTCCTTTGGTATTGTTCCGTTTGTTTGATTGTGCCAACGTAATCCTATCAAAATATTTTTTCTGAGGCCATTTGAACAAATATTTAAGTAAAATTTTCAATTAACGATGATTTTATTTTTTTAGAAGTGTTTTAATATGATTATATCTTTCATATTTTTTAATATGTTCGTGAGACAGTGCCCACCATATCCAAAACATTACGGGAGCAGAGCTAGTGCCCTATTGATTTTCAGACGACAAATTAAACAATATTGTTCTGACTAAATGCTTAATGCTTCCAAATATTCTAGAGCTTGCTCGAAATAAATAGAGAACAATATATGAACGCTCCCATGATTTCAGTTTCTCCATTTGTTTTTTGAAAGGTCAACGGATGGGGAGAGAATCCCCCATCTGATTCATTGCAGAGGTGGCCCTGAAGGGCCCACATGATGGTGGAGTTCCACAGTTTACACTGATGATTTGCAATGATGTTTTACATTGCCGTAGCAAACAAAATACACCAAGCATCACACACCGATGTTTCCAGAGGTTTCATTCTGCAACGCCAGCGCCGCGTCTGTCTTGCAATTCAGCATCACTTGTCGCAGCGTCAAGCTTTCACCTCAAAAGACAATCCCGTTTCTCCCCTCCATGAATTTACGTTAGCGTTACTAATGCAAAGCTTTCATGCACTACAGATCTGTAGTACTCTGTAATCCCTGGGACGGATGCATAAGGTCATTCTCGGTGGAGATGTCATGAACACGATTACCTAAAGTGACACATCATCTAGAAACATTTGAAACTATAATGAACCCCCCTGTTTCCTAGGTTGCATACAAGACATAAGTTGTCTAGGTAACTGTGTAGAGAGGGTTTCATCCTCATGAAACTCACTTTACCTCTCTCTTCATTAATACACTGTCACATCATCAAAAATGCTTACATAACAACCTATTTAATGTCCATGAAATCTCCACTGAGATTGACCTAAGCTACCGCGGAGCGCTAAGGGCATGTACAACCCATAGACGACAAGTCGTCTGCAAAGTCTCGAATTTAGCGAGCAGACAGATGTACAGACAATTCATACAACCCACAGACAGAGATGTCGTCTGTAAGCTATTTAATGCTTTGCATGTAGGTTAAGATCAAGTACAAAAGTATTTGTGTATACCATTGTGTGGGTATTTGATTGAATAAGAAAGAAACATGATTACAATAATATTTAGAAACCATAAATATAATAGTTATATTATACATAGATACAATGTTTTTCCTAATTTTATTTCGTTAATACTAACATAACGAGAAATTTGTGATTATAGGACTCAAACAAACATGGTTTGCTATTTTGACACTGGCCCCACATTTCATAGACACAGATGGACCCATTTGTCATCCACACAGTTTGTCAAAATAGCAAATCACGTTTGGAGGGAGTCCTATAATCACAAGAAATTTGTGATTATAGGACTCAAACAAACATGGTTTGCTATTTTGACACTGGCCCCACATTTCATAGACACAGATGGACCCATTTGTCAACATAATGACGTCCGGTAGAATTGATTTGCTCCAGAGGCTAGTGGCCTTTTCCTGTCCACGCAAAGGAAATATCGAGCACCTGAAGCTTTTTCCACCGACAACACATGCACACACACAATCCTCTCTCCTCCTTCTCCTTCGATCTGCATCTGCAATGGCTTCCTCAGTTGCTCGTCACCACATCGATCCATTCCTCACCCCGTGCTGCTGCTGCCCCTCTGTCTGGTGATGGCTTTGGAGCGTAGTCACGCACAGCCGTTCCTGGAAGCGTCGAAGGTGAAGCCATGCGCGCCCAGATGCAGCCCGACCAGCTCCCGACGGCGCCGTGAACACCATGGACTGCCCGGGGTGGAGGTCGAAGCTGTCACGATGCCGAAGGTCTCGTTGGCGGCGTCACGGCGGGCCAGACGGTCGTCTCGCACAGGATCCCGAGCTCGAGCTGCGGCGGATCCACCATTTGCTGCCGCCGCCACCAAGAAAAGACTTCCTGTGCTACTTCTCCGCCGGCGACCGGCCCAGCCTCCATCTCTGGAGCTACGGCGACACCGCGGAGTGTGAAAGGACCTTGATGTCGCCTAGAGGGGGGTGAATAGGCGTGACGACCAAATTAAACTCTTCTTCCCCGAACACTTGAGCTGACAGTGTTCCACCGGTCAGACCGGTGGTGATGACCGGTCAGACCGGTCAAGCACTGGACTTCACAGGAGGCACCGGTCAGACCGGTGCACCTCACCGGTCAGACCGGTGTAGCACAGAGCACCTGCAAAAACAACTTCAAGCACCTCTTGACTTCTAGCACGAACCAAACTTGGTGAGTGGCCTTTGTAGATGATCACAAGCAAGGTAATGAGCCCTGCACACACAAGTAGCACACCCAAGTAGATCGAAGCGGAAGCAAAACAAATATGCTAGAAAAATAACTTAGAGAGTCAAACCACACGAAGAAGCAAAGGATTTGTTTCCCGAAGTTCACCACCCACTAAGGAATGGCTACGTCTCCGTTGAGGAGCTTGTAAGGGACAATTCCCACAACAAGTCGGGTCTCTTTCAACCACTTTCCTCCTTTCCACTAAGGGGATCTTTTCCACGAAGAGACAAGATCGCAGCCCTTACAAACTTCCTGCTGCTCACCACAACGTTGGGAGCTAGCCGGCGATGCCTAGCCGTCTAGGAGGCAAACCTCCAAGAGTAACAAACGCTTCAAAGCTTGTAGACGCGAAACCAAAGTGCTCAAGCTATGGAAATGCTCTTGTTAGCTCACAAGGTCGCTCTTGAGCTCACTCTCTCAACCCAACACAAAGAGTATAGCTTGAATCCACAAATCTCACAAAGAGAGGGTTGGGGAGAGCCACTAAGGCTTAGAGCTTGTTAGAAATGGCTTGGGACCTCAGCAATATCACTAGAAACAGCAACCCTCACTTGAAGAAGGCTTGGGGTATTTATACCCCTCAAAGGAGAAAACTAGCCGTTGGTCCTCGGGCGGCACCGGTCAGACCGGTGCCCCACACCGGTCAGACCGGTGTTTGAAAAACTAGCCGTTGGGGCTAGCGGCACCGGTCAGACCGGTGCCCCTGACCGGTCAGGCCCGAGATACCCCCAAAATCCTTTCTAAGAAACTAGCACTTCACCACCGAGATGAAATGGCTCAGGTTAGGTTAGGAGGGTTTGTTAGCACACTCTAAGGCTAGTTCTCACTTAGGTCAACTAATGAGCACTTTGACTTGGTCAACTCGCTAAGTTGCATCCCTCTTGATAGTACGGCATACCTATACTCAAGAATAAATAAAAACACTTTGTTGATCTCTTGAGCTTGAATGCCTTCAATCTTGCCATACTTGATCAATATCCACATGAGGGCTTTCAACATAGCCTTTGACTTGAGCACGTACATACTTGAGCTAATGACTTGGGATCTTTCCATCTAGCATAGGAATGCACACTTGGATCCATAAGTCACTCCATATTGCCAATCTTAACATGATGATGACTTGCATTGCTTCCCTCGGTTAAGGTTTGGATATGATACTTGGAGACCCCACGGATGCTAGAACTTCACCTTAGCAAAACACGAAATGGTGGCTTAGCTAGGGCCCCAAAGATTGCTTAGTCCCTCACCCTAGACACCTCGGTTGATCTCTTCATCACTTACCCAATCCACTTTTGAGTTCCACTTTGCTTCATACACAATTAACCTTCATTTGAAAACCCACTTCAAATGCTTGATCTTGATTGACAACGAATGTGCAAGCTTCCAAATTAGAACCATAATGTGTACACTCATCCTTATGTCCTCTTTCAATAAACACATGAAGCCTTGCACTTGACTTAGAGAATTACCATCTTCTCTTTTATGATCCTTGTAATTTTAATCAAGCTACGTCTTCATATGGGAGACCATGAATTGACCTTCTCAAATTATCCCAATATTTATCTTCCTTTATTGCTTGATATTTGTCACTTATGTATTAGGATCATCCCTATATTTGTCTTTTCCAATGTGAGCCATATAATACTCATCCATAAATAAATACTTCAATAAATGCTCATGAATATATAAACAAAACCTGCTCACAATCTTAGACAAATACATTAGTCCTTTAATCGTCTTGTCATTCAATTCACCAAAATCCACTTAGGGGCCTAGATGCACTTTCAATCTCCCCCTTTTTGGTGATTGATGACAACTTGATTAAAGCTTACAAATAAAACATTAGAGCACATTTAGATTCTTAGATATAGCTAGAGCTCCCCCTTAATTTGTGCTTTGTCTTGAATTTCAAAATTTTGGCCTCAAATGCCAATAGCACAAATTTGGGAGAAAGCGCGTGTGAGCTCCCCCTATATCTTAGAATCAGTGGAGTGCAACATGTGTGAGTGACAAATAAAAAAAACCGTGATGCGTATGACAAGATATGCACAAAGCAAAGAACAAGTGCACTGACTGGGCGGCACCGGTCAGACCGGTGCCACTGACCGGTCAGACCGATCAGGTACAGCCAGCACACCCAACTGGGCGGCACCGGTCTGACCGGTGCCCCTGACCGGTCAGACCGGTCAGGTCCAGCCACAGCACAAAGCAAAGAGTGTGCGTGCTATTTGGTCCAGAGTGATCAGGCCGGGGTTGCAAGCCGGCTTAGATCACTTTGCTCCATTTAGCCAACACAAACAATACACCAATCAATACATGCATCACAATCTAGCAATAAAGTCGCTTAAATATTACAATAAGGTTCAAACACACAGTAGCACTCACACAAATGTTCTCAAGTCCACTAATATAAGGTTCTGAATTTATTACAAACTGCTCTCTTCAGCCAATAGGCACCGGTCAGACCAGTGCAACACAGACAGACATGACCAATATAATGCCGAAGCCGCTTTAATCCTTTCTTCTCCCCCTTTGTCATCAAGCATCAAAGAAGGTCTGGAGAGAAGATGTCGAGTCCCGTCACTGTCCCTGCCACGAGTCCCACGCTGGACCGCCAGGGTGCGAGCTCCCTCCTATATAAGAGTTAGGAAATGAGACAAAGTAGGAGAGATACGCTAGATATGGTGAAAAGATAGATAGGAACATGAAGAACATCATCCATACCCTGATAAGGAGGTGGATATCCTGACCAACCAAAGATCTCAGTAGAAAAACGTCCCGCCCAGTCTGGAGGAGCCTCTGACCCCTCTGCATCATCCGGAGGTGGAGGTGGGGCAGCTGAGGAGGAGCTACCCTCGCCGGACTCGAAAAACATGGAGCCATACTCGTTGATCATGTTTGAATTGATCATCGTCCTTACCCTCTGATCAAACGACGGGATCTCAACCTCAGGAGGAGTGGGAGAGATGGGCGAACGGGGCGGCTGAAATCCAAAGTGAGCGTGTAGCTGCTTCATCGTGTCCCTCTCCTTCTTCCTTTCTATCCTTGTCCGCTGCTGCTCCACCTCTATATCATATTGGCTTTTACACATGCCAAAGATCAAATTCAGAAAACGGCGGAGCGGAGAGGTGGACTTTTTCTGCCGGCCATACTGTCCAGGCCCCCACCGGTCAGACCGGTGAGTGGCACCGGTCAGACCGGTGTCGGCCTGGGCAGTAGGTCGCTGCTGAAACTGCTGCCAATCAGCTCCGGCCTCTGCTCCTTCTTCGGCTGTGATCTCAGGCTCTCTCTCAGGAGATGGAACAATGGGGTTCTTCACTGGGTTGGGCCTCAGAGGCTTGTGAGTGACGTCCTTCGAAAACTCAACCCTAGTCACCTTCTCGATCATATACATGATGTACGGGCTGTAGCTGCAGATTTTCTTAGGGTCCTCTGACAAGTACTTGATCTCCTGCCAAATGTAGTCGCCCACACTAAATGGGTCAGCCCCTGGTCTCAACGCTATCATCAGGTTCTTCATGAACCTAGAAATATCAGAGGGATTTCCATCCCTAGGAGCAATGGTCGCCCGAAGAAGCCTGTTAAGAACTGAGTAGTAAGTGTATAGCCCCTTCACGTGACCAACATTAGCCCTCTGATCCCTAGGATACATGAAGTACAAAGTCTCTGGCTCAAGCAGACCACCATTATGAAACTTAGGGTACTCCTTATCATCAGCCCCCAAACTAAAGAGAGTCAAGAACTGGGAAAAAGCGAATGGCATGCTTGTTCCCATTAGTCATCCAAATCATAGCTCTCTCTGTCTCTATGTGTCCAAAGTGAACCGTGGCATAAAACTGAGCAATGATTTCCCTGTTCCAATCCTGTCTGAAACCCATGAGCTCCTTCACCCTCTGGTGACCACACACAGTGCTGAGCTCAGTGAAGATAGGGTCATTCTTACTCTCCATATAGGTCCAATCCACGTACTGTGCCAAGTGGGTGATCTTGGGCTTCTTTATGATAACTGTGGCGTAGTAGTCCTGCTGGAAAGTAGCCCAAAACCTCCTATCTGTGGCTGTCCTCTCACTGGCATAGGGATCTTTATCCCTCAACTTCTGCAGCTTCTTTGTCATCCCTGTCCCATGATACTTTACTGGCTTGTTGGGAAACATGTAGATAGGTTTGACAACCTTCAGCCTGCATGTACCATTATCATCATCATCATCATCCATGGGATCATCATCCTCATCCCTCTTCTGACCACCTAGGTCCTCCTCTTCATCCTCATCATCCTCATCATCATCATCATCTAAAGCTGGCCCTTTTCCATGATGCTTTACACGAAAAGCATTAGGGTCAACAAAGGTTTCATCCTCAACCTTATCATCACTACTCGTCCCCGTGTCACCACCCAAATCTACTTCTTGTTCCTCATTTCTTCTCTTTGGTGCACGCTCTCGCAGGTTCATACCACTCGCACTGCCACTGCCGCCTACCTCACGATCATGCGGGAGCTCTCGAGGTGTCAACCTTGTTTTCTTGCTCCCGGACTGCTTCACTCTTGGCATAGTGATGGTCTTGAGTCACAAAGGATATAACAGGAAAGTATAAGACACAGGAATGAGATTTGAATTGAATTGAAATTGAAATCGACAAGTCGGGATAATTGGGTCGGTTTTGTGCGCCACCGGTCAGACCGGTGAGGGGCACCGGTCAGACCGGTGCCGTCCAGAATCGAGCCAATGGCCTCAACTGTTAATCTCAGCAACTGGGACGACAAGATATGGATATTGATGATCTAGAAGTATTCCTATACAGATATGTGCCGAAAACATGAAGGAAAATATGATTAGGGTTTGACAGCCTCCACCGGTCAGACCGGTGGGGAGCACCGGTCAGACCGGTGCAAGCCGTCCGCCCCCAAATCTTGAGTTCTCACAATGTGTCCAACAAAACTTTATGGATCTATAGGTATGACTTCTAGGTGATCTCAGAAGATAATCTACCAAAGGGAATTCAAATCTTTGCACCAAGTGAGGAGATCGGGCAAAACAAAGTTTTGAATACCTTTTAAGAGATGAACTCGAAGGGGAACCGAAGAACTTGAAGGGGAATCAATGGAGGGTCCTTGGGAGAGTGATTTCCATCCAATCTTGCACCTTCTTCATGGTTGAATCATTGGAAATCCATGGGGGGAAAGAGAGGTGAAAGGAGGGAGGAGAGAGGGTGTTCACGGTTTGCGGAGGAAGGGAACCTGGGTGAAATGATAGAGGAGAGAGAAGGGAGGGGGGTAAAGGTAGATTCCATTTACTGTGGCCCCACGGGTTGCTCTCGGGCGACACCGGTCAGACCGGTGACGGGCACCGGTCAGACCGGTGACCCCCAGGGTCCAGCCAGTGAAGCTTTATCGGTAGTACCGACTTGGGATCGGTAAAACCGAGGATTTTGATAATTCCAACAGAGAGACCATATCGGTAGAACCGACCTAGCCTCGGAAGTTCCGATCCTTCTCTTCCATTTTGAGATTTTGCTCCTTAAATCTTCACCAGATATTTTATAAAACAATTTTCTTCCATTTAAACCTCAGAAAAAGGAATTTGTGACCTAGGGTCGCCACCGGTCAGACCGGTGGACCGCACCGGTCAGACCGGTGCGCCCCTGAGACACACTTTGAAAAGATTTTGGCTCCTTTCTCCTTCTCAAAGATTGGATAAAAGATATAGAGGTGATATTGATCCATATATTGCCAAAGTCTTGAAAGAATGGAGGATAATCCAATTTAATTGATAATTCTTGATTCTTCCAAGAGAGAGAGAGAGAGACAGAGATGGATTTTATGGACTTGAGGAAATCTTCTCAATTGTGACTAGCCATCAATCAAACAAGGGTAACTATAGTCACAACTAAGTTGATTGGGTCACAAAGACCAAGAATCAAATTTTTTTTTAAAATGAGCACACTTCCTACACATACTAGTTGATTTTTTCAAAAAGTCTATCCTATGTCACGAAGTGCATGCATCCACTTCAAATGAATGGCTTTTCAAGAATATTTGACTCATACCTTCAACCTCGAGACTCAAAGACGAGGGAAAGCAAAGGTATCAACCAAATATCTAGAGAGGCACACAAAAAATTCACTTGAAGTAATTACATGCTAAAGAAAGCACACTAGCATGGTATTATGACCTAGATGCATTACGGTATTCAATGAGGCTCATGGAAACATACCTTTGCCTTAAGACCATTTCATTTGTGCACATATTTGAATTTTGAATGGTGCTAGCTCTTACTTATCTTTAGGGAGTTATACTTATCAAGAGCTTGCTTAGGGATGCACAAAAGAGTGAGACTACAAGATCACTAGAAGAAATTGTTAGTCCCATAAGTGACTCAAGTATTGCAATGAGCTCCCCCTTAAATAGTGCTAGAGATATTTTGAATTTCTCGAACAAAGCACTTTATTCAATTAAGAACTTGGTGAGGCTCATTCCAAACTTGGTCAAGACACATAAATGATTTGTTAATTGAAATGTGTCAAGTCTCTCATAACCTCTGATGCCAAATCACCCTTTTTCTTGAAAGTTGGGTCAATCCCGGGTCACCCGGCCATAGGGGTCGGGTCACCCGCCCAACAGCCTCACTGGGCTGGCACCGGTCAGACCGGTGCCTGTCACCAGTCAGACCGGTGACCACCAGTGCACGCTTATTTGGTGATATTGCCTTTTTTGTTCCTTGAATGTTTGAATGAGTTACTAATTCAAGTCCTGCAACATAGACAAGGCAATGCTCTACTAGAGAGCCATTAAACGCATCGAATGGTATGAGAGAGTAAATTTTCATAAAATAGTCAAAGTCACTACCTCATGTTTCACTCATACAAGATAAGCGTTACATGAGTATTCAAGAAGAACTAAGAGTGACTTAGACTCAACCAAGGAGTACTAGTTACCGAGATGTCATTGATTTCAAGATTTACGTAATTTTTCCCTTCACATGGTCAATTGATCAATCGTGAATTTCAAGCCTTCTAACCATGTGTTCAATGCATCTCTTCCAACCTGCAAGCTCAGCAAGCATTTCTTGGTACCTAACACTTGTTGGGTCCTATTGGGTTAGCCACAAGGTGCTTAGGAACCCAAATGGCTCTCATGCTACATAGAGGTGAACTAATCTCCCTCATAGCACAAGTTCCATTCTTATCGTTCCTAAGCTTATGAAAATCATAATGGACTAGATTTGATTTAGGAATGTTACCATTTGGACAATCTTTGCCCATGTGACCCTTTTGACGACATTCATAGCAAATGCGGCTTTTGTTCTTATTGGTCACATCATTCCTTGTAATTTCTTGTCCATGCTTGCTTCTGAGCCTTGTTCTTGTTGAAGAGGTCTTCTTTGCCTTGTTTGCTTGAGGTGGGGCTACCCTGGCCGGCACCGGTCTGACCGGTGGCATGCACCGGTCTGACCGGTCACGGTCAGTGCCACTGCCCATCTTCACACTTGGGCACGAGTAGGCAAAATGACCCTTCTCTCTGCACCTATAGCACACTCTCCATTTGTTTGAGCTTCTAGGCTTCTTGGAGAGTGATTCTTGTGCCTTGTGCTTGGTTGGGCGATATTGGGACTTGACTTGCCCAACCTTGCTCTTTTCTTGAATCTTGTTCTTGTGGGTCATTGTATGTTGTTGAGGGGTTGAGCTAGTGGCGGTTGATCCCTTCTCAAGCTTCTTCACCATGTCTTCACGGTTATCTTGAGAAGGTTGCACTTTGCTCTTCTCCTTCAACACATATAAGTCTTTTTGAAGCTTTTCAACCTCTTGCTTGAGTTCATCATTTTCTTTAGCAATGAGGTCATCACAAGATTCTACAAGTACATGCTCAATGCTAGATTGGCTTGCTTGAGACAAACAATCATTAGCGCAAGATAAATTAATTTGAACTTGTGAGCATATGCATGTGTGAGATAGAGATTGCATAGATTTTATCGATGAAAGTACAACCTCATGGGCTATTTCTAGTGTTGCATAAGAATCGACAAGCTTCTCATAGGAGCACTCAAGTCCCTTGTGATCGGCTTGTAGAGCCATATGCTCACTAGTGAGCTTTCCTAGCTTTTCTTCAAGCATTTCATTTTCTTGATCCACTGCAGCTACACACGCAAAGGATTTGATAACCTTATCATATTGTCTAGCGAGTGAATCATACTTACAAACCAAGGAGGCATTCTTGGATTTGAGAGCCTCAAGTTCCTTGGCCAAGGAGCTTGAAGTTTCATTCTTCTCAATCTTTCCTCCCTTGGTCCTTTTCTTCTTTTCCTTCTTGGCCATCAAGCAAATGGTTGTGCCTCTGCCGGCACCGATCTGACCGGTGGATGCCACCGGTCTGACCGGTCCCTGCAGAGGGACAGGGTCTTCGCTTCTTTGGCCTTCTCCTTGCTTGGGAAGTGACACTTGAGGCTCAGTGATATTGAATGACGACATAGAGCTCTCCTCAAGTGCCTTCATCATGGTTTGCTCTTGATCAATCCATTTGGGCTTTTCATATTCTTCACAAAGAATCTCCCAAATGGCGTGTGCATCAATCTCAAGTTTCTCATAGATGAAGTCCTGCACATCATCACTCAAAGCACTACAAATATAGTTAAATACTCGAGAGTTGCATTGCCAACACTCTAAGTCCTCTAGGGATGATTTTGACAAGTCAATTTTGGTTTCCCTAAGGTGAGGAGGTAGAATTCTAGCAACAACAATCTTCTCGGCAAGTGGACCCATGGTCCTAATGCAATTGAGCACATGAATTGACCAAGATGCATAGTTTGAGCCATCTAGAGCTAGAGGCTCAAACGTTACCTCGCGAGTTGTCGACATCGAAGAACTCCAAGCGGTTAAGCTCGAATCGGAGCACCAGGCTCTGATACCAATTGAAAGGACCTTGATGTCGCCTAGAGGGGGGGTGAATAGGCGTGACGACCAAATTAAACTCTTCTTCCCCGAACACTTGAGCTGACAGTGTTCCACCGGTCAGACCGGTGGTGATGACCGGTCAGACCGGTCAAGCACTGGAATTCACAGGAGGCACCGGTCAGACCGGTGCACCTCACCGGTCAGACCGGTGTAGCACAGAGCACCTGCAAAAACAACTTCAAGCACCTCTTGACTTCAAGCACGAACCAAACTTGGTGAGTGGCCTTTGTAGATGATCACAAGCAAGGTAATGAGCCCTGCACACACAAGTAGCACACCCAAGTAGATCGAAGCGGAAGCAAAACAAATATGCTAGAAAAACAACTTAGAGAGTCAAACCACACGAAGAAGCAAAGGATTTGTTTCCGGAAGTTCACCACCCACTAAGGAATGGCTACGTCTCCGTTGAGGAGCTTGTAAGGGACAATTCCCACAACAAACCGGGTCTCTTTCAACCACTTTCCTCCTTTCCACTAAGGGGATCTTTTCCACGAAGAGGCAAGATCGCAGCCCTTACAAACTTCCTGCTGCTCACCACAACGTTGGGAGCTAGCCGGCGACGCCTAGCCGTCTAGGAGGCAAACCTCCAAGAGTAACAAACGCTTCAAAGCTTGTAGACGCGAAACCAAAGTGCTCAAGCTATGGAAATGCTCTTGTTAGCTCACAAGGTCGCTTTTGAGCTCACTCTCTCAACCCAACACAAAGAGTATAGCTTGAATCCACAAATCTCACAAAGAGAGGGTTGGGGAGAGCCACTAAGGCTTAGAGCTTGTTAGAAAAGGCTTGGGACCTCAGCAATGTCACTAGAAACAGCAACCCTCACTTGAAGAAGGCTTGGGGTATTTATACCCCTCAAAGGAGAAAACTAGCCGTTGGTCCTCGGGCGGCACCGGTCAGACCGGTGCCCCACACCGGTCAGACCGGTGTTTGAAAAACTAGCCGTTGGGGCTAGCGGCACCGGTCAGACCGGTGCCCCTGACCGGTCAGGCCCGAGATACCCCCAAAACCCTTTCTAAGAAACTAGCACTTCACCACCGAGATGAAATGGCTCAGGTTAGGTTAGGAGGGTTTGTTAGCACACTCTAAGGCTAGTTCTCACTTTGGTCAACTAATGAGCACTTTGACTTGGTCAACTCGCTAAGTTGCATCCCTCTTGATAGTACGGCATACCTATACTCAAGAATAAATAAAAACACTTTGTTGATCTCTTGAGCTTGAATGCCTTCAATCTTGCCATACTTGATCAATATCCACATGAGGGCTTTCAACATAGCCTTTGACTTGAGCACGTACATACTTGAGCTAATGACTTAGGATCTTTCCATCTAGCATAGGAATGCACACTTGGATCCATAAGTCACTCCATATTGCCAATCTTAACATGATGATGACTTGTATTGTTTCCCTCGGTTAAGGTTTGGATATGATACTTGAAGACCCCACGGATGCTAGAACTTCACCTTAGCAAAACACGAAATGACGGCTTAGCTAGGGCCCCAAAGATTGCTTAGTCCCTCACCCTAGACACCTCGGTTGATCTCTTCATCACTTACCCAATCCACTTTTGAGTTCCACTTTGCTTCATACACAATTAACCTTCATTTGAAAACCTACTTCAAATGCTTGATCTTGATTGACAACGAATGTGCAAGCTTCCAAATTAGAACCATAATGTGTACACTCATCCTTATGTCCTCTTTCAATAAACACATGAAGCCTTGCACTTGACTTAGAGAATTACCATCTTCTCTTTTATGATCCTTGTAATTTTAATCAAGCTACGTCTTCATATGGGAGACCATGAATTGACCTTCTCAAATTATCCCAATATTTATCTTCCTTTATTGCTTGATATTTGTCACTTATGTATTAGGATCATCCCTATATTTGTCTTTTCCAATGTGAGCCATATAATATTCATCCATAAATAAATACTTCAATAAATGCTCATGAATATATAAACAAAACCTGCTCACAATCTTAGACAAATACATTAGTCCTTTAATCGCCTTGTCATTCAAATCACCAAAATCCACTTAGGGGCCTAGATGCACTTTCAGAGTGGACTTGGCGCGAAAAACTCCCACGCACGGGCAGAGGTGGAGGAGAGCCGCGCGGGATCCGGCGCGCCTCGACGATGCGAGACGACGGGCTCTACAACGCGTCCTTGCGCGTCAGCTCAGCCTCGGGGAACGGCGCGCAGGCGTCGCCTCGCAAGACGACGCACGGGTCGTCGGTAGGAGGACGCAGGGGGTAAACTGCAAAAGCGCCGTTACATAGACGGCTCCTACCGACGGGTTGTACGTGCCCTAAGCCTGATATCACTGTCCAAATTTAATAACACCCCACTACACAGCCGATGGCCAGCTGATGAGCAATATGGCCGTATATCTTACTATTACTAATTAGAGGCTCCTTTGAAGCCTTCACATGAAGCCACCTAGGAATCCTAGGTGGACAATCTAAAAAAAAGAGAAGTCTCCACATGAAGCCACCTAGGAGTCCTATGTGGACACTCTAAAAAAAATATCATTGATTTTAACGGCCGTTGGATGTATTTTGTTTCTAAAATTACACACCTATGCCGTTATGAAGAATTAACAAAAACAACCCTCATATATCTTTGTCTAAATTATCCACATGTGCCACTATAGAAAAATTAAATCTAAACCATCTCTTGGTCACATCTAACACAATAAATCTCTTTGCTTCAATTAGAAAATTGTCAAACTATCCTATCATGCCTGCCATTATGAAGAATTAACAAAACAACCCTCCTATATCTTTGTCTAAATTATCCACACGTGACACTATAGAAAAATTGAATCTAAACCATCTCCCAGTACATCTAACACAATAAATCCCTTTGCTTCAAATAAAAAATTGCCCAACTATCTTATCGTGCCTGTCACATGTAATGTAATGTAACATGATTAGTCTCTTATCTTTTATCTCTTTCCCATGTTTAAATCACAAAAAGAATCTGTTCTAAAAGGATTTTTAGATAATACAACTAAAAACCTAGAACGTACGTGTATATACATGCCAATTAGATTTTTCTTGTCTTGAATCTCTCTTTCATACTTTAATTATAAAAAAATCATCCTAAAAGGTTGTTAGCTAATACAACAAATTATATACTTTACCCGTGCATATATAAAATTATAAAATGAGATATGACATCTTTCAAGAAACATCTCCTTTGTGTACTGCTTCCATCAACTAGGGATTGCTGCTACTTTTACCAACGGAACTAGGTCCCCTGCTGCTATTCAACAGAAATGTACGATTAACCTAAGCATTCTTCTATGGTTGTACGGAACCTTTTACACCCATTGATTACACAAGAACACTAGAGATCCATCCACGACGAGACATTGTTTTTCGAGTTTATTTGATTTCTCTTCTACAATTAGATAATTTTTAAATTATTTGGTTTTGTTCGGTCTGTTGTGTCCTACAGTTAGATTAATTTTTCATGGCATAAGTTACGAATACTAAATTATTTGTTTATTATTTGTCCTGTTGCATGCTACAGATAGATTAATTTTTCATAGCATATGTTATGACTACTAAATTATTTGTTTATTGTCTGCTGCGTGCTAGGTATCCTGCTTCTCAAAATTGTTCTCAGACTATTATTATTTTCAATTCTTTCTATCGGATTATATTTTACTTGATTGTTATTTGTGTACCATAGCTTATGTATAGAAATTTTTCAAATTTGTATATTATGTCTTTTGTATGGAAAAATAAGACAATTAGATCCATCACCATCTTTTGCTAATGCAGTTGAACTTTGCTAAAAAATATGTTGCAATGGTGAATAAAACCTTAAGTGAAATTAGACCGGGAAAGGAATTGTGGAACATCAAGGAAAGGGAAACCAAATTGTGGATATGTTCTGTTTGATTGCCTTTTTTTATTATTTTCGGTTTACAAATTATTAATGATGATAAAAAAGGAACTGTAATGCACGGTGTTATCAATAAGACTTATATGAAAAAGTTTAAACCACTGATTTAAGAAGGAAATGTGTACATAATTGCAAATGTCAGAGTCACACCAACAACATAGAAGTATCGACTAATGAAAAATGACTGGATCGTACGTCAACTTCTTACCCACAACTACTCTAAAAAGGTTCAAAGATAATGAAAACATTCTAAAGTATAGTTTCAAGTTCGTGAGCACGGATATACTTTCAATAAGAATAAATGTGGACACGTACCTATCAGGTAAACATTGTTGACTTTACAATTTCTACACTTTCACTCATTTTACAACCATTTAATAATAATTCATATTTATATTTCATAGATTTTATAGGAGTCACAACACACATTGGACCCGTAGAAGAAACAAGAACAAATTTCGGATTTATCAAAATTCGTGAGATTTGGCTCTTGATTGAGTAATTCTCTTTTTTTAGTAGAAAACAGTTACAAAACTTTCAACACTTACATGCATGGTACAAAACCTACATTGAATTAAAAATATCTTCCATAGTGCCCATCAAAATAATTTACCAGTGATACCTGACATCAACCGTAACATGGTCCAAGAAAATGAAGCAAATCATGAAACACATAAAAACAAATAATACACTAGTGGAACCGTCATATAATGATCTGAACAACTCTTAGTAATTAATTATTCATTTATAAATCATAAACTAATCAACGTCATTTTAAATGCAAATATCTACGCGGTTCAATTCCAGAAGACCAGCCTCCGACGCACCCATATACTCAAATTAAATTATCTCTTGATTAATGCTACATTGGAAGCAAATTGTAACAAGAAGAAGATAAGAAATACTGAGATTTGTGTCTTATTATTGTGGTGGATCTTTCAATAAAACAGAGTTAATTGTACTTATTATTTTTCAAGCATATTATGCAATGTAATCTTAAAATTATAAGGATCTCTCTCAAATTATGCTGACCAAATGCTAATTAATATATTATATTTACAGTCTATGTTGCAAAATTGTATGAACCTCATTATGATGCTTCTAATAAAAGTAAACAATAATTTCTAATAATTAAAGTAAAGTGCTAGACCGTGCGGAAGCACGGGTTGACGGACTAGTTGACTTATTAATAGCTAGCACATACTCCTGCTGATGATGGCTTAATAAGCCTTAAACTATATACAGGTTTTATTTTGATTGTCATTTCTTCACTGTAAGCGTACTAACTGGATTCAAGCAGTATCTCAGATTCTTGCCGAAATCATGTACAGTCGGAGTTTTTTTCTCACGCGTACGGTTCTTTAGAGAAGTAGTAACTCAGATTCTTGCTGAAAGCTGTACGTAACCAACTCTACAAAATGCAGCGACGACGACCATTCCTATCTCTCCAACTCCAAGCATATGTAAAATATGTAAAATGCTTATGCCTCGACCACTTTGATAGTTTGATCCCCTTTTCGGGGCCCGGCTCTGTACGCTTCGGCTAGGTATTTCTAAATCTATACATTGATGAAGGCTATCGATCTCGATTCAGAGTCTACAGAGATGGCGATTGGTGCGCGCGGGTGCTGACTGACCAACTGCTGCAGATTATTCAGGCACGGCTAGCTTCTTCATTCAGTATTACCAAAAATAAGCCCGAGTTTGGCTGATCCTAACTCTGTTGGGCAACTAATTTTGCTAGCCTGAAATGTCATACGACGACTGGAGTTGGTTGATTGTTAGCCTGAAAGTGATAGGGCGGGCCTGATAAAAAAATGCACAAGACAGAAGGGTTTATGTTAATAATCTGACCCAGTTGATAGAATTGCAGACCACCTCGGGTTACTCTAAGACTGGTTCAGGTAAAACCCAAATGGGAAGTACTACTGAAACTGAAGCCTGTCTAACCTTTTGAGGATTCTAAACATGAGCTCACGACTTTGTGTCATTTTCCCTGTGAAAAGTTTGGTGTGTTCGTTCACATGATCTCCTCTTTATAATTTGTGATCCTTTTTTTTTCGTGAGGAGTTTTCCCTCTAAAACTTTTGTATCATTTCGTATATCTACACGTCTACTGTTTTTTGGACTTATAAATTACTCCCTCCGTTTCAATATCTACAGCTCGTTTTTATGCTCATAGAAATTTATATGCATCTAGACATACATCTATATTTAGATGCATACAAACATTTATAAACCTAAAAAAATAAAATAACTTACAATTTGAGAATGAGGAACTAGGGTATTTGGCCACCGTAGAGTAAAATTGGCCCAACAGTAGCTCAACCCAATCAGCCATTTTGAGCCCACCAACTAAGGTCTTAAAAAAAAGGGCAGTATGCAGCAGAACCGCGCGGGCATTCCTTACCAAAGATCCGAGAGTCAACGCAACCTGAGACACAGAAAGCTGAACGACAAAGACACAGAGATCACACACAAAGACCTGGATTGGATGATATGGATCACCGATGTGAACGAAAGCTGAACATACATACAACAGACAGTATGGATGGATGTGCGCATGTTACCTACTACTATACAGCTAACACCTGAGAATACCTCTGATGCATGCATCCTGATATGCATGGCATGGCAGCTAGCATGCAGTTGTAGGTTGGAGGGTGTAGCACTTATACGTATAAAGACCTCTCAAATTAAAGCAACACTAGACGCAACACCAGTTGCTATCACAGCTACTTACCAGCTACTACATGCATGGCCGAACACACACACACATACACTAGGCATGCTCATGCATGCATGCTGCGTGCCAGTAGTATATATATATCACGGCAAGCAAGCACAGCATGCAGGGCCGGGGGAGCGAGAGCGGAGCGGGCGCGCTCGTCGTGCTAGCTCTCCTGCCATGCATACGTCGTCAGAGTGTCAGACGTAGGGCAGGGCGCAGCTGGCGGCGCGGGCCAGCTTGTTGTCACCGCCGCCGCAGGCCGCGGTGGCGCCGCTGATGCTGTTCCTCCTCCGGCGCTGGCCGCCCTTGCGCGCGATGTCGCGCATGGAGCTGGCGAGGGAGAGCTTGGGGTTGAGGCGGACGGTGGAGTTGAAGCGCTCGCACATGGCGGCGTGCGCCTCCACGGCGCGGGCCACGGTGAGCGCCGGCTCCCGCGCCTGCCGCTCCTTGACGGCCTCGCCGCACAGCCCGCACACCCACTTCCCCTGGAACCGCTCCCGGACGCGCCCGATGTAAGTGGGCGTGCAGTCCTCCGCCATCCCGCAGCACTCGCACCGCACGCTCCGCGCCTCCGCGCCGCCAACGTCCGCCGCCGGGTCCCCGCCGCCGCCCTGCAACCAACCAAGCACACCACGTCGTCCAGGTCAGTACACGTACATGCAAACCATCAATTATATATATTCATATCAATTCTAGCTAGATCGATCGAGCCTCGACGAGCGGCATACAGGTGAAGAGCAGCGATCGTTACCGTGGGGGTCTCGGTCTGCCTCGCCAGGCGCCACGGCATTACGGACTCGATCGATCTCTCGAAACTTCTTAACTGTTACCACACGGCCAGCTACTTCTAGCTACCGCGAGGTAGTTGGTTAGCCTGGCCGATCAGTCACCTCGATCGCTCGATCTGCACACGGGTGGTCGGTCACTAGCTCGATCACTTGCACTGTTGCGCGCACGGGCTGCTGGCCGGCTGGCTGGTGACGCCTGCCCGAGGGGCCCTATTTATAGGCGCGGCGCCGGCGGCAGGGTTTGGCCCCCGCCCACAGCATCGCAGGCAGATCCATCCCCTGGAAAGCGGAAAACCCTGTGCGCGGCGCGGGCTTGGGCGGGCGGCGCAAAAGGGGAGGGAGAGAGAGGACGAACCCCTCTCCATCTCCTGCAGGCGATCTCGAGCAACTTGGGCCAGGCAATTGTTACCCGAAAAGCGTACGTCTCTTTTCCACGGGATCAAAATATCCTCCTGTTCAACCTGACTATCTATCTATATCTCCCTCTGTCTGTCTGCTCTCTCTGTTCGTCGTCGTCGTCGTCAGAGAGAGAGTAAAAAAGTGCACTGTGGCCACGGTCTGATAGCTAGCTTAGCTAGATCTTTTCCTCGATCGATCGAGCTCGGACTGATCACCTAGTAGAGGCCGGCCGGCGCACACTTGGAACCTGATTGCCTCAATCTCTGTCTCGTCGGTTGCGGGGCACTGTTTAGTGGAGTAAGCCTCAGGCTAAATGGCGCCAATCCACTGTCTTTCCTGATGCGCCCATCATCATTTACCTGCGGTTGTTTCTGATACATGATTAATCTGCAGAGCCCTCGCTCTTAATCGTGAGGTTACGAGGTGGATGGTGGTGTGCTCATTAACCTTTGCCATTTGCAGGCATGGCGGCCGGATGCTGCGTGGATCGAGCAGCACCGCAGCGCGCGGGTTAAGTTGTCGAGATAATCTCCTGCCGCCTGTGACTGCTTGCGGCCTTGCGGGCGCCTCACGGGATACGCATCGGCGGCGGGATCTCTTGCCATGACAGAGCTCCATCGCCTAACCTGATCTCCCCCCGCATGCAGGACGATCGGTGAGCACCTTTTCCCTGTCCCGTTCCTTTTCCTTTTCCGATCACTCTGTCGTCCTCGCTCATCTGTGCCACTGTGCCTGCTAGGTGCTAGCCGAGACGAAGCTTTCGTCCCCCCCGGCCGGCCAGGGTGACCACTGACCTAGTGATAAGGTGATTTTAGTGACCTACGAGGCAGCTGAGATACCCGAATAGGTCAGGCACGCAGGAGCTAGCTAGTAGCCTAGTAGACAGGAGGAGGAGCAAGCTGAGCGTCAGAGCTAGCGACCCCGATCAAGTGGAGCTCTCTGCTGTCTTGCAATTGGTAGCTACAGTAGCAGGTGATGCTCGATGATGATTATTCTTTGATCCATCAACGCATGCATGCACGGGCGTGCTTGTTTTTTTTATGCAGATCACGCAATGCAGCAAAGAGCAACAGGGAAAGCATACACGCTCAAATAACGTACGTCCATCCTTGCGAATCACATGGCCACAAGGCATGAGAGAAATGAGAAAAACACGAGGAAAACCGAGCACACGGGGAGGCTAGCTAGGTGTTAAGATGTACATGCACGAGTAGTTACTAAGTTTGTTTGGCAATTAGCACTTCTTGCAATGCAGAATTTTGTTTTGTTTCTACTAAAGACTCCTCAGAACCCTGCTCACTTGAAGTTGAAGCCACTACTCAGATATACTCCCTCTGTATCAAAATATTTGTCATTGTTGACTTTTTCTTGCAATTTTGACCATTCGTCTCATTCGAAAAATATTGCAAATACGTAAAATAGTAAGTGAAGATTAAAATACTTGCAAGAATAAAGTATGTAGCAAACAAAATAGATTGTACTTGAATAATTTTTTGAATAAGACGCATGGTCAAAGTTGTAGAAAAAAGTCAATGACGACAAGTATTTCAATACGGAGGGAGTATACTCCTATTCCTGTCCACTTTTTTTTTCATCCCTAAATTGCTACTCACGTTATTTTACATCCATGCCTAGCAATATTTATTTGTAACACCCTGCTGGCATGCTCAATTTAATACCCCGACTCAAATTTTCACTATAGCATTTTCATTTTGTCAAATTAAACTCAGGATTCAAATGACTAATTGTGATTTCCAACGGGAAGATTACTCAGACTTTATTTCAATTCTTTTGAGCTGGCAAAAAAAACTCTCTCATTCTAAATTATATAAGTCGTTTTGACTTTTCTAGGTTCATTGGTGTTTGCATATCTAGATGCATACAAATATGTATGAACTTGTAAAACTCAAAATGACCTATAATTTTAAATAGAAGGAGTACATCGATCTTAATATCTTATTAGAAAAATGTCTGGTACCCGTACTTCTATAAACATTTGCGGAAGTTTTAATGAAGTTGAACAGTTATCTTGAATGTGAACGTGTGTTATTACCCGTCGCATAGCTGTTTGGTATAGTAGAGAAGATGTACAGCACTACTGCACTAGCTCCTCAGTAATATACTAATATGGAAAGAAAAAAGTTGGAGGAACAACAAAATGCTCTCTGTATACGAAGCACTCCTCATTTTGGTTGGGAAACCAAAAAAAAAAAGTCTAAAGAGACTTGCATGTAGCACCGCAGACCGCACAATCATAGCATTTCAATTTAATATTTCTGTAAGAAACTTATGCTGCACTGGAATAAACAGCAATGTAGTATGGAAAATATATAGGTGATCAGTCTTACTTCACCAACAGCTTAGCGATTCCTTTAATGGCATAAACAGCAGTTAGTGCTTGACTACAGTAACTGCAAATATAGTGCAGATCCGTACGTAAATGCAGATATTGTCGTGCAATTTTTGCAATTGTGTCTCTGGATATTTAATTTCTAGAATCGTCGAGGGCCTTTGACTTTTGTTCATTTTTCGTGTCTCATCGTGATCTATATATAACCCCCCTGCTAATTACTGTGATTTGGTCTTGATTATGTGCAAGACGATAAGATTATAACAAAGTTGTGAGCGGAAATAATCAGAATGTTCTCACCAAACGTACATACGTGAAAGCAAAACCACTTCTGATAAAGCATACCATCTTTCTCGCATACCGTCTATGCTATTTTCATAGTCCTAAAGAGTTGTACTAGACTCCTAGTAGGTACCCTAGGAATCATGAGAGAAAAGTGGGCAAGATTGCATCGAATCTCTGGACGGTTCTGGATTATGTCCTAGACCCCTAGTAGTTAGGGAGAGTATGTATGAGAAAAAAATCAGATTAAGAGGGTTGGGTCAACTTTATATTCCATACATGTAAGACCCTACATTTTTATTAAAATATAACACGCCGTACTAATGATAGTGCAACATACTTATCATACATGGCATTGACATACTCATGGGAAGATGTAAAATTTTCAGATACCTATATCATAAATAGGAGTCACTATGCTACATGTGTGGAAAGACACAGGGACGGATCTAGAAATGAATTCAGGCGGGGCTTTCTCCACCTTCTTATTATGGTCTTTCCTTCCCTTATTCTTCTCTCTCAATTTGTATGAGAGGTTTAGGGGGCTCCATTGGATTTCCAGCGGTAGGGGGGCTCAAGCCCCGTGTGACAACCCGCCCAGGAAAATACCGTACTATCGCCTAAACCAATCCACTTTGGTCATTAAGCAATAATAAAGTATCATCCTGTCGTTAGTTGCCGGGTTAACGTCCGGTAAATCACTTACAAGCAACAAGGATCGACATATATGCATTAAAACTCGCGCGAAGGCGAGTCCAGAGAACAACATATGATTAACATCCAAATTTACCCCGAAGGGCTTAATTATTACAAACCGAAGTTTTTGACATGAGAACGGAGTTCAGAGTTTTGAAAACAGCGGAATTAAACTAACGGCACGAGGAAACATCACGGGAGGCCTGCCATGATGCCTTCATTCATCGTCTTCAACCCACTCCAGCTCCCAGCCAGGCGGGATCTCTCCAGACCACACATCAGCAAAGGTATTACCTGGAGCAACAGATTAAAGCAAGACTGAGTATACTAATACTCAGCAAGACTTACCCGTCGGTGACAACTACAACACCAACTCTAGACATGAAAGGCTTTTTGGCCAAGGGGGTTTCTTTTGCTGAAAAGCAACAAAGAGTATATCCTTACTTTCAATATTTTAGCACAAGTTCTAGTTGATTATTCCTTTCTAAATTAGCAAGCTAGTGCAAGCATAAGTTGTGCAACAATTAATCAAGCATAAATATTCATCAACTTCCATCATTAGGGATCTCATGGCCAGTGGAGTAAGTAGTCTCAGATAACGGTGAGATGCCGATAATCGATTGATTTAAACCTTGCAAGGTAGACCTAAACACACGGTAGGGTGCCCCCGCGAGGACAACCACCAGGCGGTTCCCAAAAGTCCTCGGTTCGGGATAAAAGGCCACAGTCTTCGGTACCGGCTATCTGGTATACCCCGCAAGGCACCCAGCATCGCACATGCACCACCGGTAGCTAGCCGGGGGACACATCCTAAGATTAGTCACAGTAAAATCCCTTACCGTCTCGTTAAGGTACTAGGCTTACCGTACCCATTTCCGACAAGTGCTTAGTACGTTCAAACACTTAACCCACGAAAGCCATTGGACCGGAGCCCACATCCCATGCTCTTACCACATGAGCAATCCATTTAAGGAGATCTTATGATTCCAACATAAGAACCTATTCTCGCGAGTGACAAGCATCACTTGACTTGTAACGGTCCTATAGCATAGCAGCTACCGACCTATCATACTAGTAAGGACATAGGTACCTAGGGATCATGCATCTAGGGTTTCATTTCAACTCCTGAACGTAAATGCACAATCATCCATAGATAGTTGCATAAAGTTTCCAAAAATACTTGGTTAATGCACCGGGGCTTGCCTTCGTCAGCAGGGTTAGCCTGAGGGTCCTCGGTGTCGTCGATCACCTCCACGTACTGCAGCTCCGCGTCAGCTCCTCCTTCCTCGGCTTCCGGCACGAGCGTGTAGTTACCGTCAGGAAGCTCTACACGGAATGCAATGCAGGGTTCAGGTGGTGTGATAGATTAATTATTTCATCCAACTCTTGTTGGCCACATTCACCTTAACAAACAATTAATTATTAATTCCTTTTCATTAAGGTTATTATGGACAAGGGTTTAATCTTTGACCAGCAATTAATTAATGTTTACCTTCATGATTGTTATTTCATGTGAGATTTATTATTCAATCTTTTAATAGCAATTGTGTGCACATCTATGTAAATAATTTCAATTCCATTTCTCAAAACAGCAAGGGGTATTTAGAGATCTTAAAATTAAGTTAGGTAACTATTTACAAGGTCACAAAGTTAAAGGATCTATTTTCTCAATTAACTTCTAATAACAAGCTTATGTGCACCTTAACTTTTTTAAAAGCACAAATAAAACATACAACAAGGACAGGGGTCCTTGCTGGCCTAATGCTACTACTCATGCCACTGGATCAAGCTTGGACAAAGAAAGGCTACTAAACCTATACATGCAAAGGTGACATTTCCTAGCCAATTGAATTAAAGGAAATGCATAAATAAATAAATATAAGGCTCCTGCATCCCACAACAAGCCTACAGCTACTCTGACCCTAAACAAGATCAGAACACCCATAGGTTCGCCACAAACATTTCTGAAAATTAAACTATGCATTTAAATGCAAAACTAAGCATAAAACAAGATTAAATACTTTTAACAGAGATAAATTCATGATAAATTCAGGAAAGTTACTTCTAGGCATCAAATGAACATTTCCACAAGTTGAGAACAAAAATCAATTCATATTTTTCTACAAAAATCAGTAAAGCAGAAATAGCATAAATACAAAGTAATTCATAATAAAAGATCTGATCAACAACTTTGTTCAATTTTTGGTCCAGAGTCTAATCATGACAAGTCTAGCAACATATCCAAAATTCAGCTCCATATCCTTTATAGATTTTGAATTATAGCAAAAATGTGTCAAACTGAATTTGAATTTTCATTCAAAACCTATAAGTCAAAACTATGGTCATGCTTTGCGGAAGTTGCAGATATACTCTCACTGAGACCAAAAAAATTGGGTTTGCATTTTTCTGAATTTTCTGTGAATTTCTAGGATTTTTCTAAGGCACTGGACCAAACTGCTATAAAACTAAGATTATTTTCATTACAACTAGGCCCCTGGTTTACACATCTGCCCTCGGGATTTCACAACCGTGCCCTCGGCGGCGGGGGAGGGCTCGCCGGCGGTGAACGGCGGCCGGACCTGGCAAACAAATGGCACCGGGGTGCGATTGGGCTCACCACGCGTCGATTGGTGGTGGTGGCGTGGCCGGAGGTGGCTCCGGCGAGCGGCGGCGGCGAGGTCGCGGCGGTGCGCCCGCTGCGGCTCGGGTTCCGGCGAGTGTGCGGGAAATGCAAGGCAACAAGCGGCGGTGGACGCTCGAGTGGGGTCTAGGGAAGAGCTTGGAAGCCTTGGCCGGCGGTGGGAGCGAGCGGAGGTGCGAGCTCGCGGCGGCGGCGGCAATGGCGGTTCGGCGGACGGCGGTGCTCACGCGTGGGAGGAGATGGGGGCGCCTATTTATAGCCGGCGCGCGTGGAGGGGGGTCGCTTAGCGGCTAAGCCTCCCTGGCGCGTCAATGCGCGGTACGGTGCCGGCCCTCGGTGTGCGTGCGCGACGGGCGCAAGGACGGCGCCGCGGGCACGCGTACACGCCGCGTGGCGCGCGGCTCCTCCGGCCGAGGCGGCGTCTCGGGGTGCGCGCGGATGCCGACGTAGGCCGAGGTCAGGTGCTGACTCCCAGGCGCGGCCGTGGTACGGCGGCGCACGGCGGCAGCGCGGCGGCGACGCGTGGACGTCGCGCGGAGCGCGCTCTCGGCCCGGTCTGTTCGGTGTGCCCCTGTTTGACTGTGCCCAGCTAAAAATTTTCAATGTAAACTTTACAAACTGTAGATAGGACATCTGTAGACCAGTCATTCCTCTAAATAATGGCACAAGCCGATTTGGATTTGAATCTAAAACGAGGGAGAAAATCAAAGGCCAAGTTGAGGATTTTCATGCCTCGGGTGAATAGTGAAACTGAGTTTGACTGGCAAATTTGAACCTTTTCCACTCAAAATTTGAAATGCCGCTCAACATGAAAGTTGTGTCTCATGAAAAACTGGACAACTTTTATATTGGGAGATTTTGGAGTGTTTAGGTGAATTTTGGAGAACGCGGCAAAAGTTCCAGATCGACACAAAGACATCAAGGGGTGTGTCCCCCCTTAGCTAGGGTTTTGACCAAGGAGAGTGTGCTAGACTTGCTTAAGATGCTAATGGGTGAGTGTTGGTGAGGTTTTCGAGGTGATGACCCAGGTTGATCGTGCTTTGACCCTAGTCAACAAGTTTGACCGGCAATTAAGGTTAATTAAAAACCAGGGGCGTCACACCCCGCCCGCCCCACAGCTGGATCTGTCTCTGGAAAGACAATCAGTTCACATACAATTTGTAATTAAAGTACAGGGAAAAACTCACGAGATGTATCTGGTGACAAATGTTGTCCACTTTACACTCACTTTTTTCACTTTATTTGGAGTGTCATGAGATATGTTCCGTTCGCCCACCTACAATGATGCTACAACTGTACGGTAGAAAAAACCGCTGTAAGTGAAAATGTCGTGCTCTGTTCACCCCTCCTAACAGCGATAAAACCACCGAGATAATTCGATAACGGGCCTTCTTCGACGGGCCGAAAGTAGCAGCCAGCAGCTAGCGAGGAAGAAAGGTTACGTGGGCCTGAAGTCCTCTCTGAACGCAAAAGACTTGTGAGAATCGAAATATGAGCTGAACTTTTGCACACCTGCAGACTGCAACAGAAACGCCGGTTTCCTGATTGTCCCCGAAATCAGCAGAAACCGATTCCGCTCTTCAAATAGTACGACGAACTGATCGATAGCTCAGGCTCATGAAACCGCTGAGAGCTTTTTTTCTGGTTGAGTAACCTTGCCCGGTTTTCTGGTCGGTTTCCTGCTTAGCTCCCACAGAAACTGAAGCGCTACAGCAGAAAGAATCCCAGGGGCAGCAGGCCATTATCGGTTCAGTGAACGCATCGCTAGCTGCTGCATGCCATGGGTACGAATCACATACGATATACGCTGGCACGGGACACGGTTAAAGGCGCGTCACCGACGCGCGCGGCACGGGAAAGCTGCCGCCGCGACGCCGAGCTAGGACGCCTGGGCTGCTGCAACTCGCCTCGCCGTCGTCCCCTGCTAGCTGCTACGTACTGTAGCTGCTAGGCGGCGCAGGTCGCGTGCGTCGCTCATGGGGTTCTCGCCCTGGGCTGGGTGCGGCGCGGCAGTGTTGTTGCTTCCGCTGGCCCCACCGTCCACGTCGTCGTCACATGCCCGCACGTGCCTCAGTGTCGTCGGAGACTCTTTTCCAAGCTCTCTGCTCCTGCTGCGTTGTTGCGTTGCCTCTGAGGCTCTGAGAGCCTGACTGCCAAAGGTCGGCGCGGCGAGGCCAAACAAAAACCGGCCGCTTGGTTTGCGTCGTCGCGTTCCGGGCGCTAGCTGCCGACCTGCCCCTCCCCCCGCACCCGTGCCGGTGGCTTCGGCTTCGCAGAACTGAAGGCTAGCTCCAAGATCTTTCGCCGCTGTGTGACCAAACGTCCGGTGCCCGTCACATCGGTCATCCTCCGAGATCCAATGCTGCAACGAGAGATCCGGCTGCGGTGTTCCCCCACCGTACCAGCACTGCTGACTGAATTTGTGATAGGCATGAACCCATGACCCGCTCGTTACACGCTATCGTTCTCGTTCGTACCTGCGTGGCAACGATGGGCATCTGAAAATCACATGGTATCATCACGCATACTAGCTACTTGTTGCAGCAACAATTACAATCCAACATTAATTCGTCCAACCTCGCCTGAATAAATGGGGTAGCACCCAACTGCTGAAATCCCTCCGCACTTTTGGCCATGGAGTTAGTAACCACCATCATGATCAGTTTCCTGAAACCGATCTTGCTGCATGGATGCCCTACAATGGTGGCATCATGTCCTCACAACCAACTGTGTCCTGAGAGTGAAGTTAGTAGCTGGCATGAAGGCACACCCAGGACACGCTCTAATACAGGGTTTCTTCGCTTGTACGATAAGGAGCTAGAGTTTTTCTCCTAACGCGTACCGGGTGTACGTACAATCAAATATCGTGTCAGGCCACCTCTGCTGCGAACTACTCTCTCGTCACGAACGCAATAGATTGCCATTTCTGCTGATTTATACTGGTTGTTAATTTGTTGTGAGAGAAAAATAACTACGCAAAAAACAACAATATTGCACAAAGCAGAAAGCCGAACGGACTAAGATGAACAGCCGTGACTCAAGGTGTGTTTCTGAAGATAACTCAGGTCTCTCTCTCTCTCCCCCCGTCGTGTGCTTGCATTTTGTCTGGAACTGAGCAAAGCAAAATCCTCACCATAAAAAGCAGTAGATGGCTGATGAGCGCCTTTGCTTCAGGCGAAATCTATCGGACGTCGATCCCTCGGCGTCAGGACACGCATGTCCTTGGCCGCTGGCTCTTTGTCACGGTCATGTGACATTTACCCTGTGGGCGCTCTGCACACAGGTGTCAGGCCTTTGGCAAAGCAGGTAGAAGCACATCGTCACGACGTCACCGGCTCACCGCCGCATCGAGTGGAGAAGCTGCCAATGTAGCAATAGCAACCATCCAGTAGGTAATTCGAAGCTTTCGGTGGTCAGGTACGTACCGTGGTCACTCGCTCGATCGATCACCCCAAAAATGCCCGAACGAGGAGGATCAATCCAACGGAGCCCGACCAAAAATCCTTTTACAGCGAGCGAAGTGGTTGGAATTGGAACCTATGCTGAATGCTCCGGCCTGCAACTGCAACCACATCTTCCAACCCCACATGTACTACCGGACTCTGCAATGCGTCTTTCACCGCGCACTCAACTGGGGCTGACGTGTGGGCCCCAGCGACACGCCGGCAGCCGCGGTGTGATGATTTTTTAGCAGTGAGCAAAGGGAAAGAGCTTGACCGTTCAGCAGGAGATGCGTTCTGCAAGATTCTGATGATCATGTGCACCCCTTTTCACCCTGGCCAGTGAGGGAGGGTGGTGCTCCCTAGTACTTTGGTTCGGCTGCACACACCACAATTGTGAATTGTGACAGTTTGTGCGCAACCTTTATCATGGTCATGGAGGAGTACATGTACCACCGACCGGTTCACCGGTGCGAGCGAATCATCTTGCTCGCCGAAATGCAGACAAGATTGGGATTCACATAAACAAAGTTCAAGTCTCACACTATAGCTTTGGAGTTTGAACTTAAAACTGCTTGTTTACTCTTCTTCCTCTAGGAGCTCTGCATTATACAAATCAAAAGATGCTACGAAAGAGAGAGAAATGGGAAAAAAAAAAGAGGCTAAGAAATCAACTCCCTAGAATTATTTTCTAAGGGGTCAGAAACTCAAAATCCGAGAAGAGTCTAAAAAAAAGCTGAAAAATGGAGAGAGAAACAAAAATTCAGGGTTCCAAAAGGACTGGCAGATAATTAAAAACCTGGAGAAAAACCTCCTAAAAGAAAGATCAGTTTCTGGTTTTGCTGCTGCATTATTCCTGGGCTATTGGATCAACTCTAGCGCAAAGCAAAGCCGACGGCCGGCGTCCGGCGTCCCCCCTAGATGAGCTGACGGAAGTCCGGCCCTATGCGGTTGTGGATCAAGAAGTCGTCGCCGATGAGCGGCCCCGCCGGCCCGTCGAACAGCAGCGGGCTCGGCGCGTGCATTAGGCCGCCGCCGGCCCCGGCGCCCACGTGCCCCATCGCCTGCGGCTGCGGCTGGTACTGGTGGTGGTGCGGGTGCGGGTGCAGGTGCGACTCCTTCTGCCGGCGCAGCTCGAGCACCTTGCGGTGGGAGTTGGAGTGCTTCGACACCACGAACGTCGGGCTCGCCGCCGGGCGGTACTCCGGCACGAGGCGCCCGGACTTGTACCGGACGCCGCACGCGTTGCACAGCGTCTTGGGACCCAGGGGCCCCGTCCTCCACTGCGGCGTCTTGTCGGTCTCGCAGTGCAGGCACCTCCTCCCCTCCCCGGCCGACGCGGCGGCGTTCGGCGCCGGGGTCGTCGGCGGCTCCTTCTTCTTGGCGGGCTTCGACGGTTTCTTGGCCGGGAACGCCGGCGCCGCGGTGCCGGACTCCGACGGCGAGATGGCCGCGGACGCCGGGGACGGCGGCGACGCGGGAGGGGGAGGGAGCACGAGCAGGCGGGAGGCCCAGCTGCATGGCGCGATGCGGGAGCGCTTGCTGCGCGCCTTGCCTGGCACGGGCGCCTCCGGTGGCAGCACGCCGCCGCCGGGCTGCGCCGCGGCGGCCGCCGGAGCGGGAACGGACGCCGTGGCGGCGGAGGCGGAGGCCGGCGGGATGCCGGTGATGAGCTGCAGTTTCTTGAGGTCCTCCGTGGGGAAGTTATCCTCGCCCATGTAGTTGGACAGCCATTCCAGCTCCGCCAATTGGTCGTACTGCGCAGAGATTCAGAGCAAGAAACCAGTCAGCAATGGCGCCGCTACACTTCAATGAATCAGTGCCGAACTATTTTCGGCGCCTGCAGACTGCAGACAATAGTGTGGGGGGCGTTTAGGATGCTGCTATTTTTGGCGGCAGGCTCCATCATCAGTTACTACTCACGGGACGTTTCCTCCATTCAAGGAGAACTTTAATGGGTGCCGGTGATAGTTGGACGGATTATCGGAACGTTCTTCAAAGGAAACGCGGAAAAAATTCGAGTAGTTCGCCGGAAATCACGGAAAAATTACGCGTCATTCAGGACGAGAGGCGAGGAATTTACCGGCTCGCACAGCCCGCCGGAGAAGTCCCCGTCGGCGAGACCGGAGATGGAGTTGCTGCAGCTGTCCAGTGCCGTCACAGTCGACGAGTCGTTCGACGCGTTCCCCGCGGCACCCTCCTCGCCGCCAACGCCGCCGGCGCCGGAGCCACAAACCCCCGCCTTACCACCCTCCCCCTCTTCCACCACCGCCTCCTGCACCTCCTCCTCCTCGTCGTCGCACGGCAGGTCCAGGAGGTCGTCGACGAGGAAGAGGTCCACCTCCTTCTTGACCCTCGCGCCGCCGGCGCACTCGGCCGCCGCCACCTCCATATTCACCCCGAGAGAATTCGTCTTTTGTTTCCTTCTTCCTCTCCCTTCCCCTCCGCTTATTCTTTCTGATTTTTTCTGCGGGAGGCAGGCGGAAATAACGAGAGAGAGAGAGAGAGAGAGAGAGAGAGAGAGAGAGAGAGAGTAGGGTTTAATTGGGACGCGTCCGTGGCGTTGGAGAGCGGAGCGGAGTGGAGGAGGACGACGAGGGAGGTCAGCAGAGATGAACGATTCTTGAGGAGTAAATAAAGCCACAGCCGCCCACAGCCACTCCCTCCCCCTGGCTGGAAACTACTATAGGCAGCTTTAATGGCCGGTTAAAAATGAGAATATCTCTTTTTATAGCAGTAAAAAAATCCAGAAATTAATGGTGCTATCAAACAGGCCACAAAAAAATAAATGAATATTTGGAGGCTTCTCAGTCAGAGTTGGACGATGACAACTGTAGTGGTACTACTCGAGAGAAGAAGAAAAACAAGGAGAAATTGATGGCAGACGAAAGCAAAGTGTCTTCTCAATTTCTTGTGTTTACCACATGGCCAAAACGGCTCCAATTTGGTGAGGTACATATACTCTTTTGTACGTTAATAAAGCTTGCATTCGTCCCATCTCAAAATTTTAATCTATGAAAACAACATGAAAAGAGTTGTATATTGTAAATGTGTTTTTCATAATAAATCAAAAAGGTAAACCTTGTGTTGTCAAATTATATACGATTTTAGATATTGGTAATCAAATTAAAAAAAGAAATGACTTAGAACAAATATATGACGTGATGGACTTTGTATTTGTCGTTATTGATAGTACGGTCCAAGATGGCACATTAGCATGAACATAGAAGCTACCCTATGGCATGCAACCAGCTCACCAGAGTTTGAATCCTGACCTTGAAATTAGGATGCACTGGTTTTAGAAGTATACATCTTGTTTCAAATTCTGATTTGAGATACAGAGTAACCATTTTAAATTAGCCTATACAAACTTCAAAATGACAATTATACATACAAGTGGTTTCACATTTTTATTTGTGCGACACACAACGTATAAAAGTTGAGGTTTGTTATGGTACTTGTAAATTACCAGAAGGTAGTAGGTACTTTCCTTGTGTTTTCTTCTTAAAAAATCAATAGATTTACACATGATTAAAAGGATATCATAGTAATTTCTCACTATTTTTGGTACTTCGTGATACTTCCACTGTTAGATTATGTCAGATGGATGTCTTTCATTAATTTCGAACATTCTAAAATTTCCCATAAAAATTATATTTTGTGAGGGTTTCGTTTTCATTATTTAAAACTTTGTGTGCGTTAGTTAGATGCATAGTATTTTGCAAGGGCTACAATTAGTCTATTTCATCTAATGCCAAACTGGGAATTTGATTTTCAATTAACATGCATGGATGGTAGTATGGTACACATTTTTTCGATGAATCAGGAGATTTGTCCTCCTACTAGTTAGATACTTATATATTATATCTTATACGAAGGAGTACAAAGTTTAAGCATAGTTCAAGAAACAAAGAAGATCATTGCATAGTTAACACAAGTTTGAATATAGCAGAGTTATTGTGTGTTGTGCACTTGAGGGGAGCACCATCATAAGAAAGTAACACCCCATGCTGGGTCATCATAGCATTGTACATCATGTCATATTTTCATGGACTTTTCTAAAGAAAAATAAAGAAAAAAAATCACCGGCTACAATGTTAACCACTTAACCAGGCCTGACATCGGCGTGCTACGCTGCTAACTGCGCCATGCGACACACTGACCAATCAATCTTTTAAGGGTAAGAATGGAAAAAGAAAAGAAAATTTTCGTGAAATGCATCTACCATGGTGAATCATGAGCACATCGGTGCTTGAGCAAAAGAAAAATGTTCCCACTCCCACGTTATTAGCACCACCACTAGAGGTTGAGGAGACTAATCCGACGTCGGTGATCGCGCCACGTCGAGCATGCCGGGAAGGTGCGCACGTCACGGGCCCCCGCCTCGTGCTACCACGTAACCACCACGTGGGCGAGCCCGCCGCTGTTCGCTCTCGCGCCGTTGGATGGCGCGCGACCGGACACGTGGGATGCATCAAAGAGGGGGCTGGTGATAAAATAAAGCGAGGCTGCCGGGTGGGCTGCGAGACAGCGTGACTGCGTCTCCGGCCCCTCCTGCATGGTCTCCGATCCCGAGGTGGATTGGCCTCGAAAGGCGTGACATAAGTGTTGGGGCCGCTTTTGTTAATTTAAACGATTTTTAATTTATTTCTCGGTACCTAAATACTCAATCCATTCAGATAAAAGAAGTCGTTTAGAACAGCGACACAATCCCAAAGTGCAACTTTGACTTTTTATTTTTACAAAAAATATTTATTAAAAACTAACATATGTGGTATACTTTTATAAAATTATTTTTGCAAGATAAATTTATTCATGTAGTTTTCACATTTTCAAATTGAACGACTAAAAAGTTATTCATGATTTACATTCTCAATGGTTGACTCGAACCTTATCCATAACGACTTTATCTACCAAACCGGAGGGAGTAAGTGTTTTTTTGAACGAATGGGGAGTAAGTGTTTTGGAACCATATTACCCTCACAAACACACACAATTTCCAACCAATACTTATTTAGAGATCGAGAACATAATCGTTTTGTTTTGATAAACGCAAGGCCACAACGAACCACGACACCAGCAGTTGAGCATCCACACCACTTCATCGAATGATCATAAATCGTTCGATGGTAAAAAAACATGTACAGAGTACAATACATTACTGTGTTGTGGCAAGTAACCATCGTAAGACCACCCGCAGCGGTGACTTTAAAAGGTCCTTGAGGAAATAGATGAAGGAAAGAGTGCTGCAACGGCGTACTGGAGGTCGACTGTAAAAAGAAGGAGGGCTCTCGTTTCCTTCGTATCCGGCGGACTCGAGGACCTCCTTCATCATTGTTGGCGCGACCCCCACACCTGCTCCTCCGCACGCAGCCAGACCACCATCGTCTTCGCGCCCCAACTCGGAACCGAAGCAGAGCTCCGCCGCGGCCACCTCGTCATCGTCGCTGTCGCCGGGGAGAGCAGTGGTTGGGGCGGACCTCGCCTGAGGATGCAGGGGAGGTACGAGCCTCGCCTGCGCCGCCGGCCCGCGCGAGCTCGAGCCTGCCGCTGCCGCAGAGGAAGGAGGCCCGGGGACCGCGGCCGCCGATCTGCCACCGCCACCGTGCACCATAGAGGGGGAGGGAGGGCAGAGGAGCCACTCTGCCGCAAGGAGGACAGGAGGGGCGGCGACGGAGCTCGAGCGGTGGCGTCGTCCTGCTCCTGATGACGACGCGCGCACGCCGCGGCGTCGCCGCCGTCGTCGTGGCGGGGTGCCGAGCTCGAGGGCCGCCCGCCATGAGAGAGGGGGGAGCAGAGTAGAGGTCGACGACGGTGAGATGGAGGCGTAGCGGGGGGCCTGCGCCGCGTCGAATCGAGGGCGGGGGGCCTGCACCACGTTGAATCGAGGCGTCGTTGGGGAGCTCCTCGCCTCGCCTCCGCCTGAATCCAGCGGGCTGCGCCAAAGCTTCCTCCTCGAGCTCGCAGTCACCTCGTCCCCGCGTCCGTCATGCTCCCCTGCTCCCCACGCCTCACCGTCGTGCCCTCCTTGCCTCGCCGTCGTGGATCCTCGCCGCGCCGCCGTGCCCTCCTCGCCTCGCCGCTGTGGCTCCCCCTACCGTCGCGCCGGTGCGGGAGGAGAGGGACCGCGAGAGGCCGATGGAGATTTGTTGATTCGCCGCGAGAGGCCCGCCGCCGGCCCTGTCCATGGTGGTGGAGGCCAACCGGTGAGGGAGGGGGCCGCCGCCCCTGCCCTTGCTCCAGTCCCGTCGCCGGCCGTGATGAAGGGGCGGAGTGGCAGAGGAAGGGGCGGTGGGAGGATGAGGGAGATGTGGTTGGGCCGGTGGGGTGGGTGGGGATAAAAAATGTGAGTGTGGGCCATAGAGGAGAGATTTGAAGGAAGATGAGTGCGGGAAAACTGGGGATGAAGGATAGAATCTAGATGATCAGGACAACATATTCTGTTTTGAAGGGGGAAATAGAGGAGCACCGGTGTGGATGGTCTAAGTACTTTGCTATTTGTGCATAGAACAAGATGGGTCTAAGATCCTGTTTGGATTTCCTACAACTAAAATTTATCAAATTAAAGTTTGGAACTTTAAAGTTATTAAATCTTAGATTTCTAAATTTACAAGCATGGGTCTATAGATCGATGTGTTAAACCTTTACAAATGACTATGCTACCCTTCGAGGGCATTTTGGAAAACATGATGCCAAACCCTAACTTTAACTTGATGGTAGGTGGCAGTTAATGCGAGGGTATTTTGGATTTTGCTTGTTTTTAGCAAGTTACATCAACTCTTGGCCGGCTAATGACTTACATACTTTTGAGCTCTAACTAAAAGCAACATCTTAGATCGACCCGTTTGAATCCAAAATTATTAAATAAGCCAACTAAACTTTAGCAAAGACACGCACGCCATGGTGTTGCTATTGGAAAAATTCTACTAGCAGCCTAGCTAGTGCTAACATGCATAATGATAGGGATATAGTCTTTCTTGTTTATGAACGTAAATTGGAGGAATTTTATCTAAATTAAGATACCGATTTATTTTCTTACATTATCTTTCTTGGGAAAACATGATACCAAGAACATTATCGGATCAGAGTGCCATACCAAAGTATATTCCTTAATAAGGACAGTACTATCCGGATGAGTTTTATAGACCTGATCATACCAACAAGGGTAGCCTCTAAGAGCATCTCCAATAGCCTAGCCAAATTTTACTCACTATATTTTCATTTAGCTAGTCATGTAGATAAAAATATGTTCTTTATATTTGCTTATAGCAACTCTAATAGCCTCTCTAAAAATCACTATCTAAAACCCTGATTTGGCTAGTGTGTAAAATAAAATAGCTAGCAAAAAGTTGATGAAATACAAGAGACTAGCTAAAATCAACTCTCCATATGCTCCACCGCTAGTGGGTCCCGCATGCCATACTCATGTACGAGGGGATAGCTAGCGGGACTGGCTAGCCAAAGATGGCTGACGAATCCCCCGGTTTAGCTAGCGGAGGATAGAGAAGGAAATTATGCTAGTCTGTTGGATTGAGTTTCTGAACAAATTTTCCATTTTTTAACTAGTTAAGCCAAGATAGCTAGTCTCATGAAGTTGCTCAATCCAACAGACTAGTCAAAAATCTTACTTTCATATACAACTCTCCACTCTCCTCTCCTCTCCCCAACTCACTTACGTGTGGGACCCACAATCTTATCTCTTCCCCTGCTCCTTTTTCTCCCCGTCCATGGGGGATAGGACCGCAGCTCGCTCCACCCCACCTCGCGCGCTCGCTCCGCCGCCCCCTGCCTGTTCCGCCGTCTCGCATCCCTTGCTCCGCTGACCTGCGATGCTCGCTCCGCAGACCCATGCACGCACGGTCGCTCTGCTGACCCATGCCACGCATTGCGCCGCCCAGGATCGCCCTCCACCAGCCGAGATCTCGCTTCGTCGGCACGTCGTGCTCCGTCGGGATGCGGCACTCCGCCGGTCGCCAGAGCTTGCTCTCTGCCCGGACCCCGAGCTCTCGACGCAACGTGCTGCCCGCCGGTGGGAGCGCCAGCCGTGGCGGCTGCACCTGCCGACTGCCATGCCTGGGCAGCAAGGCCCGCCTGGACTCCTGGAGGGAAGCGCGGGAGAAGAAGCGGAGAGATACCGAGCGGAACTAGCTCGGTAAACATAACGAGGCAGGAGCGAAGTTACCGAGGGGGATTCTGATTCCGTGCCGAGCCGATAGCTAGTGTGTTGGATCCTAATTTTTGTGACCGTTTTCATATTTTAGCTAGTCTTTGAGTTTTACCGAGTCTCTTGGAGATGCTCTAAGTTACTCCTTTGCTTCTGACACAGCAATCCGATTTAACTTATTGCAGAAAAAAAAGTTAACATACCAGTGCAACAAGATACTAGTGAAAAACAACATCACAAATTACAAAGTTTGGAATTGCCCCTATCCCCCGTCTTGGCCCTTTTCTCCGGTACCAGCAGGAGGCACACGGGCCAAACGCTCCAATTTTCCACAGCTCTGCTGCACCCACGTTCGCCACGACCCGGCCGGCTTATAAACCGAGGCGACGGACGATGGATCCCACCGGTCACGTGAGCGCGAGCTGGCGGCCGTGTCAGGCGTCATGTGAGCGCGGGGTCGCCGCGGACGTGACCCCCGCCGTCCCGGACTCCCGTCTCCGTCCGCGGCGGCGGTGGTGGTGGTCAGGCTGCACCAGAGTGCACCGGCGCGGCGCGGTCAATGCACGAGCACAGCGTGGCGCCGCCCAGCTCCGTCCCTGACTCCACGCCCGCGCTGAGTGCGGCGAGCCCATGCCGGGACGGCGGGACTCATCACTCATCTCGCCGCGCTGGCTGCCTAGCTCAACCGCCACCCGGCCTGCCACGCCGCGCCGAGACAGGGCAGTAGCGTGCGCGAACGCGACGCTTGCTTGCTATGTGGATGATTAATCGCGCGCTCTCGCTTGGTTTTATCCTTCACTGCCAATGATTGAGAACGGGACGCATCCGGAGCTATGTGCGTGTCGATCGAGTAGCAGTCCTCCAGTGATGACGAACGCTCGAGATGATGGGGGGGTTTTGATAACAAGCAATAATGCTTTAGCTAGCGCAGCGTGTTTTTTTTTGGCTGTCTTCGAAGTCTCTTGCTCTTGGTGCTGCGTTTCGATACCTTTCAGGGAGTGAGTGCTCTCTGTTCCCTTGCCCCCGTCACGCACGCACGCACGGAGATACGTGGCACACAATTTGGCACCGAGAGGCGGGCGAGCGAGAGCGAGAAAATGGGGGGCTTCGTTTGGTCACCGGACACCAAATTTCACTTGATGATACGATCGATACGGAGCGCTCCGCTGTTTTTCTCACGACGTGATCATATCGATCGGAGGAGCGCTTTCGCGTCTGGAAACGGATCGGAGCGCACACGGCGGACGCATCACCGCTGCAAAAACTGGAACGGATTAGGCGACGCGATCGATGATGCGGTCCGCGCTGTCCGTGCTACGCGCCGAACTTGCTTTCGGCCGGCCAGACTAGAATGCCTTCCTGCCCCACCCAAATCGAGAGGCGCGGGGAACGACGGCACGCGCGCGCGCGTGCTGTACGCGTACCGGCGGCGTACGTTCAATAAGTCCAATGTCATGTAGCATGGGTGCAGGGGGGGTTTACCAGGGGGTGGTGACGCGTCGGCGGAGTCGGACGGCGTCGCCTTCCCGTGAGGCGTGCGTGAGCCGTGGACCGTGGCACGATCGACGTCCTGTTCGTCTGGCTTATCAGCTAACAGCCAGCAGTACTTTTCTCTCAGAAAAAACCAGCCACCAACAACCAGTCAGCAGTACTTTTCTCTCAGAACAAACCAGCACGAGCCACCAGTAACCAGCCAAGCGAACAGGCTGCGAGCCCCTTGCGAGTACACTCACTCCCTTGGCGCTTTACTTGCAAGTCACCGAAACATGATGTCATGATTAGCGAGCGAGCGGGAGGACATAACTTTTGCATGCCGAGACTTCTTCCCCATCCACCATCGTGACATCGTGCTGAACTGTTGATGGATGGAATTGTGACTTTGTGTCCATCTTTTCACTTCACTGGTTGCTGCTCTTTTCTTTTCTTTTTTTCTTTTTTTAGTCTGCACCGCCAGTCAGTCCTTTTTTTTTTCTCGATTCCAGCGTTCTCGCGTTAATTTCGGCCATTATAGTGATGCCGAGCCCATAGTAGTATACGGCCCATCTTGTAGCGCACACAGCCTTGTAATCCATCCACTGCAGATATCCGGCCCATGCAGCAACCCGTTATCGATCGACACAAGCACACAGTGACTCATATCCATCCTTCTCCTTCCTCGTCTTCCTCCTCTCCGGAACCGACGACAGCTTCTGCACCATGGCTCCTCCGCCGCGGCGAAACCAGCCGCAAAACCCCACCCGGAGGAAGGTACGCTCCGCCAAACGGACCCCACCCACTCCACCGGTTCCGCAGCCCTGACCCTCTCCAGCTACTCCCTTGTCGCAGGGCGAGGAGCCGTGGCTGGCGGCGAGCCTCCGCCCCGCGAACTTCCTCCCGGGCGTCGCCATCGGGTTCCTCCTCGGTCTCCTCCTCGACCTGTCCTCGTCGTGGAGACCCAAATCCAGCCCCGCGCCGGCTCCGGCAGCGGCGCCCGCGCGCGGCTCCAGCTCCAGCTCCAAGCGGGCGTCGGGGGGTTCGTTCGCCTCCGGCGGCGAAGAGCTTAAGATGGTAAGTCTACTTGCGAGTGCACTGGGGTAAGTAGGCATGCTGATATATTCACTGTTGCGGCTAGTTCTCCACCCGCCATGTACATCCCGCATTCGATCGATTTTGACACCTGATTCTGAAACCTGAACGTTCGGCGTGCTCTTTATGGATTTTTACACCATTATTATATTGTTGATGGGGATTTTAGATGTTCATCTTCTGATTTGTGTTTCAAGCGTAATGATGCCTTGCTGAAATCCAACAACTGTAGAATTGAGCTTGTTCTCAGTAATGGCAGTGGGGATTTGCAGGTTTTGGTCGTGCGCCAGGACCTCAAGATGGGGGCTGGGAAAATAGCGTCTCAATGTGCTCGTAAGTTCACCTTCAAGTGGATGCATTCTGTTTTGTTTTTGGATGCACTTCTGTCTGATCATCCATAGGCTATTGTATACTTCATCGCTAAAATAAGCTACATATACTGCGCTTATCCTTCAGCAATTAAATTTTTACCAGAGCATTACCATTTTTAAGTCATAGAGAGTAGTCATTTAGTTTTATGCACTGAACTGTCTAAACCTTACATCTCTTTCATTGCTAATCACTTGCAGATGCAGCGACTGGCTTGTATGCAGAATTGTTGTCAAGGTGCGAATGTGGTTTGCAATTTTGCTTCTTTAGGTAGTTTTAGTTGAAGGATGTCCAGAGAACATTTTCCTCCTCAGAAACATAAATATTCCTATATAGTGTTACATGCGAACACACATGATTGATATCAACAGGTTTTCACTGAATAAATGCTGTTGATCACAACAATGTTTAGTGCATTTCTGCATGGGTATTGGTACCTTTCTTTATTGGATGTTTGGCTGAAGGCTCAGAAACTAATGTATCTTGTGTGAGTAGCCACTGAGTTTGAAGCACCAAACAGCTTCGCTATTGTGTTGGCCACAAGGCCTCAACTATTGCATCATCCACCTGTGGAGTCTCCAGAGATAAGGCTTTAAATATGTCTTTTCAGGTTCACTATGTTGTCAACTAAACACTTTATAGGAAAAGATAACTTTGCAGACAATAAGTGAAATTGAAAATAAGTGGATGGAAAGTGCTGGCTTTTAATTTCAGGAATCTTAGATTTCCCCTTGTATGTGTTTCCTATGCTTGTGCCAAGGACCTATTTCTGTACCTTGTGCCCTTCAACATTCTGTCAAATTTACACTTGTTTTTGATCACCTGATATATCATTTGCAGCAATCGAGGTCTTTTGAGACAGTGGGAGCAACTTGGACAAGCAAAGATTGTTTTGACATGCAAGAATCAACAGGAAATGTCAGTCTTTGCTCTCTTACTACCTACGTTTCTATTGAGCATATTTACATGGTGGTGACATGCCAATACATAAGTTTCTTTCTTTCTTTCTTTCCTTTAAAAACTTAGGACGTATTTTCCCCTGTGATCTATCATCAGGAATCGGCTAAAGGAAACAGCACAACATCGAGGCATCCCTACATTTATTGTTGCTGATGCAGGCCGCACACAGGTTTGTTCCATAAGTTCATGATTCTACCGATTTCGATCTGTTAGAATAGCCCTCTTGACAGCCTTAACAATTATCGGGCAAATACCATCCTTCGGCAGTTATGATGATTTAAATATCTAAGTTATTCATAATTTGAAAATCACTATTGTCGTGATTGGGTATTTCTCTTACAAACTGTCATACTTCAACTATTAGTTCTGTGCAGGTCTTTTCCTTCAGGATACTTTTTTTTTAATCTTATGTGCTATGTTATGATTTCAGTGGTGTGACATTTCCATCTCCCATGCATAAGAAATTGGTTCCATCTACCCTGACTTTTGTCATTTTCCTTGAAGGTGTTGGCTGGATCTAGAACAGTTCTTGCAATAGGGCCAGGTTAGATTCTCAATCAGATGTTCAGAACATTTTTTAGCTCTGCATCTATCTTGAAATTTGCATGCTTAAACTGTATTTCTGGATTTTGGAATCCTTAGATTTCTTCTTTTGTTTGGCAATGCAACAAGACGTTTTTATGAATTGGGGATTTGTGCTGCACAGGGAGGAAAGCTGACATCGATTCAGTTACTGGGAAATTGCGTTTGCTGTGATCTGCTTCCTAGAGACGGTCAGTCGTATATTCTTCTGATTGTGTAACATCTTGCCAACATGGTACTCCTTTGAGAGCCTTAGCCATAGTATTAGCACTACTTATTGATGCAAATTGCATCTTCACGCAACTTGCAGCATACGCTTGACAATCACTCTATGTGCATAATTACTGCTAATGTGGACATTATGTTTTTGTCTCTCTCCAGAGTATTGCCTATCCACATGAAGAGCTAATTGTGTTACTGATTAGCATCAGAACATTTGCCTGATTGAGATTCGAACCAACCACTGGTCTGAGATCACAGAGCATTGGAGCAATATGATGATCTGTATGCAATTGGATGCACAAGGCAATTGTTCACGATGATGCCAGCTGTAGCCATTTGTAGGTTAACCGGAGTGATCGGTGAAGATTAGTTTTCAGGGTGATACATTTGATATAGTATTGTTTGTATAATTTTGTATGCTTCATCCTGATGCACTTTTGTGACGCTGGAAAGGTACATGTAGACAGTTTCGGCGTAGGAGGTATCGTTTCCTCACTAAGCAACGGATTTCTCTAAGAACGGACTACCTATTCCCCTGTATCGTGTGACAAGAGGAAAAATGAATCTTCTGTAATTCTCAAGTAGCAGGCATGGTAGCCTTTCGCGTTGAACATTCGCATCACACCCAGTGGCAATTCGTTGGATGTTGTGCGTGCCTTCCTAGTTCGTGCAAAACGGCGGAGCACGCAGGACTCCTGAACTATCATGAAGTGTTCCTGCCGATTCTTTCCTCGGAGGTACAAGTTGCCCCGAAAGGCACTTTGTATGTTGTAACACCTTCTCAAGTTTCCGTTTTAGAACAGTTCACAAGTTAAAGCTGATTCTGTTGATGCCGATGAACTCGTACTCTCGTGGAGTCGTGGGTCATTTCCAAGTTTGCGTTAAGTTCATACAAAGTTCGGTGAAAAATTTGCCTTTTCAACATTTGGAACTCCTGTAGCACACTGTTTCGTTTGTTTCGTTTGTTTGTGGTAAATATTATCCTATCATGACCTAACTAGACTAAAAAGATTCGTGTCGCAAAGTACATCAAAACTGTGTAATTAATTTTTTTTACCTATATTTAATACTCCGAACATATGTCTTTTGGCGTATTTAATGTGATGTGATGGAGAGAGTGGAGAAAACAGAAAACGTTAGAAATTTTAGCCATCTAAACAAGGCACAAGTAATACTGCGGTTCAGAATTTGGAAAGTGGATTAGTTATAACAGCTACTTTGACCGTAGGAGTCTCGTCGCTTTGAAATTTATGCCCAGATTTCTATTCTGCTCCATGCAAATTCGGGCTGGTCCGTGCCAATTGGCAATTGCCAGGCCTCGCAAGGCACGGAGCGGCGGCCCAATAAAGGCGACCCACCAGGCAGGCAGAGCAAGAGAGAGGCGCCGCAACGTACCCACTACCCACCCGGCGCACCCACCAACCGAGCTCAGCCGCCTCGCGACGCTCCCCCCCCCCCCCCCCCGGCCCCCCGCTCTCCATTGCAGCAGGAGGGAAAGCGCGCACCAACTCGGCCACTCGTGAGCCCAAACCCTCAACCCCCCCCCCCGCCCCGCCCCGCCCGCACATGGCCTCCCCCTCTCGCTCCCCCGCCGCCGCGCGCCGCGGCCGCAGCGCGCGGCAGTCCCCCTTCTTCCGCGACCTCGCCTCCCCGATCCCGTCCCACCGCGGCGCCTCCCGCTTCGCGTCGGCCGCGTCCACCGCCGCGGCCCCCTCCGCGACGCCGCCGCCGCCGCCCATCTTCACCCTCGACGACCGCTATGCCTCCGCGGACTTCTCCCCGGACCCCACCGCATCCGACCTCCTCCCCGTGGTCTCATCCCCTTCCCCACGCGCCGCCGGAAGCCCCTCGCCGTCATGGGACCACCGGTCCCGGGGCAGGGGGGTGTCGCTCTCGGCACCGGGGTCCCCCATGGATGGGGTCGTGGAGCCGGCCCGGAAGGAGGTGCTCGCACTGCCCCCGCCTGCGAGCCCCGGCACCCCACCTCCTGCTACGACAGCGGAAGCGCCGTCGCCTGTGACCCCCGCACAAGCACCGGTTAGGACGGAGCCGGTGGCGAACGGAGGGGAGGCGGCGGAACGGGAGGAGTGGGTCACCGTATTCGGGTGAGGAAATGATGCCTGTGCTTTGTTTTCGCTGGATTAGCTTAGAAATGTGTGTTGGCAGACGCGTATGCACATGGCTTTGGTGCGTGTTCCTCGTAAGACGACGCTCCTGGCATTTGCTTGCTCCTGTTTTGGTTTTCCCGGGTATTAATTTGTACCCAGGATTGTTGGGACCTTGTATGATACAAATTGATTTCTTTGCGCTTGCACTCTTTTATACAGATTCTCTATTGGAGATACCAACCTTGTCCTTCGGGAATTCGAGAAATGTGGAGTAATATTGAGACACCACTCTGGTCCAAGAGATGGTAACTGGATCCACATATTGTACCAGGTAATGACACATTCAACAACTGGCGTGCTTCCATTTTATGTTGCCATTTGATTTCTTGTCTTTGTTACCTGAAGCAGCTGCAACTCAGGTTGCTCTGTTGCAGTGGCGTAGCCAGAAAAAAAATCCAGCTGGGGCAGCTTCTAATGACCGGCCTGTTGACTAAATCGAAATCAAGACATAGCAATTCACAGCGTATTAATGCATCTATATTTTGCAATCACTCAATTTCAGTGCGAAGTTGCGATATTACCTCAAATTTGAAGAATAAATTCGTAGTTCTTGCACACCAATTCACCATACATGGTAAAATGCAAAAAAAGAAAATAGATGAACCTGTAAACTGGAAAAGACGTCAATTAACAAATAGCAAGTAATAATCATATGATTCAACATTTCAACTCAAGTGCTGATTAACCCATATCTAGGCACACAATGATTACCATTTTGTTTTGGTCTTCATGCTGCTGCCAGCATGCCCTGCTCGGAGGCCGGAGCTGCCGCCACCGTGCGCCGCCTGGAGCATTCACTGCCCGACGCGGGACCTAGCTAGGGTTGTGCTGGGGCCTTGCGGCTTGTGGCACCGGCGTATCTGCTAGCTGCTGCCAGTCCGTTGTTGGGTGGGAGTTGGCCGATAGGCCTAGTGTTAGGCATTTTGGGCTGTTGGGCCACTGGAATGGAAGCTAAGGAAATAACAGAGGCCCAATTGAAGAGGTTTTCTTCTATCTCCATCCGAGCCTCCCTTCCCTGCGCCGACATGCGCCGCCATGGCGCCATCCAACCCTCTAGGGACGCTGCCGGAGCTCGGAAACTCGCCGGAGAAGGAGATACTTGTGCAATCCCAAATCTAGCTGGGGCGGCCGCCCTAGCTCGCCCCAACATAGATCCGCCACTGCTCTGTTGCTTACCAGCTGTATTTTTAGTTGCTAATGAACTGTAACAACTGGATAAATCATTTATGCTCTTACGCCTCCTTAGGGTTGAATAAATGTTCGTCACATCAGTTTCAGTTAATAGGATGGTGTTTTAAGCTGTGCCACCATGAGCACCAAGTTTATTTCCTTGTGTGTAAATGTGTATCGGTTATCCTTTGAACATGAAGCATGTTGGTGTGTTATGTTTTAACAATCACATCCTCAAGTGTAGTGCCACAAGTATTTGTGATTATTATGTTTCAAATTTTCATCTTGTAGCACAATCCATCGTTATGTGATGATGGGTTTGTGGACATCCATGCATTCTGGGTTGGTAGATGTTGGAAGAACAAAAGAAAAAGGTCTGGCTAAATAATCTTCGCACAGTTGAGCTACATAAGGCTTACTCAAATGGCAATTCTTTGAACCCCTTTTCACCATTAAGTAGTTTTGTTGTTGGTAGCAATGCCTTTTTTTCCATGTATTTAGACTAAGTACCTGTTACTATCGATTTTACCTTTATGGGTGGACTTTCTCTTCAAAGTTTAAAAGTCTCAGATCAATTTAAACTGACTGCTTTCACCATTGTATATTTGGTCTTGAAGCGCTCGTACGACGCTCGGAAGGCCCTCCAGAAAAATGGTATCCAACTAAGCAGTGGGCTCATAGTTGGAGTAAAGCCTATTGATCCAATGCATCGGCAGCAACTGGATCAGAGGTTAATTGGAAGCAACCAAGGAGGTTTTATGGTTTCCTTGCCGTCAAAGTCATTTGCCTTAAAGAGCAAAGGTGCATCGAACCAGCTAGGACCTTTGCCCCGCCCATATGATCCGAAGGCTAACACAAATGTTAACCGAGATGCAGGCCGTCGTGCAACTGGCAGTGTTGCTGCACCAGCAAAATCAATTGTAACCAATGTGATGGATTTGATATTTGGCATTTGATATGTGATACATAGTGAGCATTCTCAGTTTCTTCTGTTTACTCATTTGAGAATGCCATCACGCCAAAAGATTGTGCAGCAAATTTTGCTGAAATTGAGAGATTACAAAGAGTAAACTTAATTCTTTTTGGCGATGTAACATTCATATTGTGCAAATTTTCATGTTTAGTTGCACTTATGTTGTCTTATGATCTGCCTATAGGGCACCTGTTGTATGCTGGTGGCTATGCTCTACCTTTTGGAGTGGGAGATTTTGATATTTTTAATAGCCCTGGTCTTCTGTCGTTTTAAAGTGTCGCATTACGATGTTACCTGGTGAAAATCTGAAATATGTGCTGCCGTGCTGGTAAAGAATTTTGGGGAAATCGTGTTACCCTCTGAAAATTAATATACTCTGTATTTGAGACAGATCAGGTTAAAGCCGAATGACAGATCGTGTTGCAAGTCAGCTGAAGAATTTTCTCCACTGATTTCTTTTCTGTTTTGTGCACCCAAAGATTTTCTTAGTGGTGCGAAAGGGCCTGTAGCCTAGTGGTTACAAGAGCCCCGGTAGCACCTCAGGTCTTGGGTTGGGTTCGACTCCCCGTGGGAGCAAATTTCTCAGGATTTAGCGGTGTTTGTGCTTTCAGTGGTAGGCGACGTTCCCGTCGACAGCGAGGCGTTTGTGGTGACTTCGTCAATCTTGAGGATTTGTCGGCACATTCTTCGAAGATGCTCCTAGGGGTAGGGTTTGCGTGCGTGTATTCATAGGGATGAGTGCGCGTGCGTTGTGAGTGTCTCCGATGTTTGTGTAATTCAAAAAAAAGATTTTCTTGTGGTCCCAAGCCGTAGGTGCTTTCTGATTAGCTAGTTTGCTGGAAAACATGTCATCGAACCAATTAGGGGCCTTCTGGTTCTGGCCAGAAAGGAGAAAACAGAAACCAACGGCCTGGATTGTTCATTCCCCTCGAAATTTTACTTTAGTCCCGGGTTTTGTTGACACGACAAATATTTCCACTTTATCACTCACTCGAAGGCCTTTTATCGCAAACATAATAAATTTATTATTAATTGGAAATTAACCTTCACAACCAAGGAATATAAAGGAACAAATTTATTGATTGGAGTAAATGGATATGAGAACTTTGCAGCGCGGGTACCGTTTCCTGAAATAACACTATTTTCAGGGACTTACAGGCAACAAGAGCAATAAATCCCGAGTCCCCTGTGCTGGACTGGAGCACCCAGTTCGCGATCGCGAGGTCTTCGTCTCCGCCTGGGTCGAGATCTCGCCTGGGTCCAGCGCTGGGATTTCCGCGCACTCCACCCACACAGCCATCGACGCGGCCGCAATGGCGGAGCCCGAGGTCTCCTCCGCGGCGGCCAGCGGCGGCGGGCGACTTCGCAACGCCTTCGGGGGTGTGCTCTGCGCCTTCACGCTCCTCCTCATCGGCGTCCTCGCGTTCTCGATCCGCCTCTTCTCCGTAAGATCCGTTTTGCCCCGGGCCTCCAGATCCAGTTGCTCGCAAAGCGCCTCCCGGAATTGTGTGTGCTCATCCTTCATGGCTCTTGGCGCGCAGGTGATAAAGTACGAGAGCGTGATCCACGAGTTCGACCCCTACTTCAACTTCCGCGTCACTCAGGTGTGGTTGCTGGTTCCATTCACTTCACTTTTCCGTTTTGTTCTGGAGTATGTGGAATTGTGCTCAGTCATAGGATATTACGTTGATGTATTGATTCTGAGCTTCGGTGTTGAGAGGTTCTGGGTTTTGGAAATTAACTGTTGCCTGGTAAATTTTGTTTACTATGAGATGATTGGGGGAAGCATAGACTAAGTGAGGATCAATAGGGCCGTAAATTGTTGGCTGAAACAGTTACATGCCAAATTTGCTATAATTTTCCCCATTGTTACAGTTTTTGTCGAAGAATGGAATTTACGAGTTCTGGAACTGGTTTGATGATAGGACATGGTAAGAGCAGCTCCAACCTCTCAATTGTGCAGTACTACTGTGCGACTTCTATGTAAAATGGAATATGTCATACAAATAGTTGGCTGATTTCATTGCTGTTTCTGCTCTTTTAGGTATCCCCTTGGCCGTGTGATTGGTGGCACTGTGTATCCTGGTTTGACATTGACTGCTGGAACTATGTGGTGGTATGTCATCAACGGGACACACTTTACTGTCTTGCATTCCTTCTGATTACTGCAGAAGTGCGCCTAAAGTATTTTAATGGTCCTCTAGGTTGGTGAACTCTCTTAACATTCCGTTGTCTGTGGAGACAGTTTGTGTGTTCACTGCTCCAATTTTCTCGGCAAATGCTTCCTGGGCTACTTACCTGCTAACAAAGGTTGTTTTTTCAAGGAAGTGAGAGTTCTCACACTATTATCGCCTATCTGCTTTCACGCACTTACCTTTTGACATTTCCTATAGGAAGCAAAGGGCACAGGAGCTGGATTAATGGCAGCAGCCATTTTGGCAATGGTAAATTGTGCCAATGACTTACCTATCACTTTTGACCATGATTAAAAATGCTGAATTGCGAAAAAAAAACTTATTTGCTTGATCTATTGATGTCTAGCCATTTTATGGAAATGCAAATAAGAAATTTCTTTGATTAAGTTAAAGGTCTTGTTAATTTCACGTTCAACACTCATGTAAGTGTAAAATGAAGAGTGGTACGGCATGGAACATCTGGAAGGAAAGGAACAAGAGGGTGTTTGAAGGGGTTGCCTCCTCTGAAAGAAGGGTGCTATATCTGATACATGAGGAGATGGCTTTGCGGGCTTGCGCGTGTGCTGTCCAGGAGCCCCCTTAGTTTCTTAATGATACCTTTCCTAGAGTCTCCTGAGTTCATTTTTGTTTTATGTAATATCGATCTTGTAACGAACCGCATTCTCCTCCTTCTTAAATGACATAGCAGTGCTCCTGCTGATTTTTCAAAAAAAAAAAAATTAGGATTGCTGGTTTCTTCACCCTGAACATATATTTCTAAACTTGTTAGGTGTTTGCTGAATGACTGGAATCTGTGTTATGTTGACACTCGAGTACTTGACAATTTGAGTTCCTCAGTTACTTGTGTTTGCCATAAGTTTTTTTACATGATCTTGTTTGTGTTGCCCAATCGTGATAGATAGCAGCATGATGTTTAATTTCTAGCTACTTACCTACTTAGGATACTGTATTGTCTATGTATGTAGTCTTCCATTTTAATAGTACTGTACCATTAATTGGAATGTTGTTCTCTTGACATCATCACAGGTCCCCTCATATATCTCAAGATCTGTTGCAGGAAGCTATGATAATGAAGCTGTAGCAATATTTGCCTTGATATTTACATTTTATCTGTATGTAAAGGTAATGGTCCTTGAGATCTGTTTTCCATTTTGCTTCTTTTGACATGATTCAATTCTCTGACTTGTATGCAAATGATGTACAGACACTGAACACTGGGTCGCTCTTTTATGCAACGCTCAACGCTCTTTCCTATTTCTACATGGTAAACTTGTTAAGATTTGATTCATGTTTTTCTAATGTATTTTATAATCACATATTAGCCCTTTTCAGGTCTGCTCTTGGGGAGGCTACACATTCATTATCAACCTTATCCCAATGCATGTTCTGTTGTGCATTGTAACTGGTCGTTATTCTTCGCGGCTCTACATTGCATATGCTCCTCTTGTAAGTGCATAAGCTTCCTTTTGTATATGCTGCGCTCTTCTTGCCAGTGTGCTCATGTGGAAACCATAGCTTATCAGATCAATGGATCATTTTACAGGTTATACTTGGAACACTTCTTGCAGCTTTAGTACCTGTTGTTGGTTTTAATGCAGTAATGACCTCTGAGCACTTCGCATCATTTCTGGTACTTTCACGCCTTCTCTCCTTTCTTGATTTTTCTCCATTCCACAAATGATTTGCTTCTTGAGTCTAGGTTCCAAATTTTAGGACTCCTGATTTCTCAAGTTCGAGAGAATGTTGGAGTATGATAAAATTCATCTCCTGCATGTTGACGTGCAACATGCATTGATATTCTTCATTTCAGTTCATATATAGTATATGTACAATAAGTACTATCCCCATTTCACAATATTTGTCCAGCTACATTAAACAGTGCACACGGACTAATCTATATTATTGCTAATTTGTTACCATATTAAAAAAAAAGTAAAATCGTGCTTTCATTATTGTTGATGACAATATGTATTGCAGGTGTTCATAATCCTTCATGTGGTTGCACTTGTGTATTACATCAAAGGGCTTTTGACTCCTAGGCTGTTCAAAGTTGCTATGACTCTTGTCATATCTGTTGGCTTGTATGTCTCTGACCTTTCTAATCTTTCACACTACACAATAGACTATTAGCCATCTAGCTACATCTTTGGACCTTGAAACCATCAAGCACCTAGTCCACAAAATATAAATATCTGACTATTTTTCTAAAGTGAATCTACTATTAATCTCCAAAATGCTGATAGCAAGATCCTTCCTGCAGAGCTGTTTGTTTTGCAGTAGTAGCTGTACTCGTCGCTTTGGTGGCATCTAGTCCAACAAAGGGCTGGAGTGGCCGCAGTTTGAGTCTACTTGACCCGTAAGTTCTTCTAAAATGAAAACTGATTCATTTTGCCAATCAAACAAATGATTAACCTGACCTGGGAACTGATGGACTGAAATAATACTTAATTATAACCTGCTGTTATTAGGTTTATTTTTTTAGTGTAGCTGACTTAATAATGTTTTTTAATGCTTAGCCTTTGAGACTGAAAAGTTATGTCAATACTGCCACATTTTATTAGTCTTTCAGATGCTGCTGATTTCTGTGCAGAGTGTCCTGATAGAGTATGTTTGTTCAGCTTCTCTTGTGTTAATTCCTCCACCTTCATTCTTGCTTTTCGGACAGAACTTATGCAAGCAAGTACATCCCCATCATTGCCAGTGTCAGTGAACACCAACCTCCTACCTGGCCCTCTTATTTTATGGACATCAATGTGTTGGCCTTCCTGATTCCTGCTGGGATTATTGTAAGAAATACACCTTTTAAATTGAAATTGTCGTCACACAGGTCTAATTTCTGATTAATCAATATTTACTTGATCCACATTCCACAGTCATGCTTCTTGCCTTTGTCTGATGCAAGCTCCTTCATGGTCTTGTACTTAGTAACTGCAGTGTATTTTTCTGGAGTGATGGTAAGAATCCTTGAACTGGGAGAAAAAACTCATAGCATCATATGTTTTCAATATTTATTTGCTAACTTTCTGTGGCATCCATGCTTTGCTAGGTGCGGCTAATGCTTGTCCTTGCCCCTGCTGCGTGCATTTTGTCTGGGATTGCTCTCTCTGAAGTTTTTGGTGTCCTCACACGATCCATTAAATTTCAGCTATCAAAATTATTTGATGATAGCTCTGCTGCTGTACGGTTGCTTCTTACATTGTTTTCTCTTTCTTTGAAAGACTTTAAGCAGCCTTTCGATCACTTGTTGACATTCTGTTTCTTCTGCAACTATAGTCAGGTGACAGTAGCCCAGAGAGTTCTACAAATTCAACAAAAACTGAAAATAGGAACGAAAAATCTGAAACAGCTCCCAAGGAAAAACCATCAAAGAAGAACCGAAAGAAGGAAAAAGAAGTGGCAGAGAGTGTTCCTGTAAAGCCTAATAAAAAAGAAAAGAGGCTTTTGGTTCTGCCTTTTGAATTATCTGTTATGGGTATTTTGTTGCTGATTGTGTTAGGTGGTTTCTATGTAGTAAGTCCTTCGTTCTCTTGTCTTATAAAAAAGAATGCGTCTTCATAGAGAGATAGGCTTCTTACCTTTACTGATACCACTTTTGCAGGTCCATTGTGTATGGGCAGCAGCTGAAGCGTACTCCGCGCCTTCAATTGTGCTGACATCCCGTTCACGTGATGGGTTGCATGTTTTTGATGATTTCCGTGAAGCTTATGCATGGCTGAGCCATAACACAGATGTTGATGACAAGGTATGCTCACCCCTTGGCTTCTATTGTTTCTTGGACTGGCTTTTTATCCTTACAGTAAGATGTTTTACTCTAGGTTGCTTCCTGGTGGGACTATGGTTACCAAACAACTGCAATGGCCAACAGAACTGTGATTGTAGACAATAATACTTGGAACAACACTCACATAGCAACAGTTGGTACAGCAATGTCATCCCCGGAAAAAGCAGCTTGGGAAATCTTCAATTCTTTAGATGTCAAATATGTGCTTGTGGTCTTTGGAGGTTGGTGCTTTATGGCGCATAGGGGAAAAAATTCAATGTACCTTGAACCATTGGTCCCAAATCCTGACATCGGATGTTTCCTTTACAGGGCTTGTTGGCTACCCTAGTGATGATATCAATAAGTTTCTTTGGATGGTTCGCATAGGAGGTGGTGTATTCCCTCACATCAAGGAGCCAGATTATCTTGTGAGTTGTATACTCCTTCAAGAATACCATATACACATCATTTTGGTGTCATAACTAAAAAAAGTGAAATACACACATTTGCTTCTTCTTTATTCTAATTTCTGAGTTAATGTTATTGGCAGAGGGATGGCCAGTACCGCGTTGATGCTCAAGCCACTCCAACTATGCTGAATTGCCTCATGTACAAGCTTTGCTATTACAGGTATGGTACACTGAATCCAGCAAACCAATTTCCCCCCTCAAACACAGGATATCTGTGTCTTTGTGTTCAGCAGACCAATTTTGTTGGAATATTCAATCACCACACATGTCCTTTTGACATTTACTTCCTTTGTGCCTTCTAGGTTTGTGGAGACTGATGGAAAAGGCTTTGACAGAGTAAGAGGATACGAAATAGGAAAGAAGCATTTCAAGCTAACACATTTTGAGGAGGTATTATGATGCTGCTCTCTGTTCCAATCAGCAACAATTGAATTTTCACCTATTATCTAACTTGACCCTTTGCTTGATGTTTACCCATCTTGGTGCTGAATGAAGGTATTCACAACCCACCATTGGATGGTCCGTATTTACAAACTGAAACCCCAGAAGAACAGGGTTCGAGGCAAGTTGAAGAAGCTCAAATCTGTAAGCCCGACAACCTTCTAACATGACATATCCTGGTTATTTGCTACCCACCTAAACACATTCTTGGTTATTTTGTGTACCTGCAGAATGCCAAAACTAGTTCCACCCTTGCGGCAGGCCGAAAGAAGAATCCGTGGCAATAGATGAAGTTAACAATAGTGTCATTTACTTGATACTTGCTGTTGCTAGGTCAACTGCACTAAGCTTGTGAACCAGAAAACCACAGAAGTAGATTAGAGACATCTGCACTGTTGTTGTATTTGACCCTCCTTATGTTCTTGGAACCGGCCAGGGTGCTGATGAAATTTTTGATAGACCTGAGCAAACTTTTTGCAACCATTTCTGGTATGCTCACTGATGATACAAATGAAAGGCATTGTTAGAATGAGGTTGCTATGGTCGTGGATGTATTAGCTGGTGGAGGTTTGACGTTAAATCGCAGGCTTTAAAATTTCAAATTGAACTGCTTGATGGGGTTGCTATATTTCAAATTCATGCAAGCACAACCTAAAGTTCCTATAGCTGATTCTTTTCTTTGCTGAATCCAGTAGTTCTGCAAAATAGTTTTTCAGACAATCACAAATGAACCAAAAGTGCTGGGGGGGGGGGGGGGGGTGCGGGTTCTTCGTCCTAATTTGAAAAGTTTGACAGAATCAAATAGAAATAATTTTCAAAGTTACCTGAGGCATGAAGCTCTTATCAAATAGACCTAATGTTACAATCTCCAGATCCCAAAGCAAATACTACCTCCGTCCTGAAATATATGACAGCTAGGACAAACTAATTGGTTCAAAAATGAACTAATTTACTTGTCTTAAACGTTCTATATATTTAAGAACGGAGGGAGTACCACCTAATGAGCGCTCTGGGTTAAGCACTGATCCAATGATAATTTCAATCTGAAATGCCGATGAATCCAGTAAACTGATAAGAGTGTTTGGATATGTGACCCAATACAGAATTTGAGTATGCTACACGTTTGTTTGATTCTCCGCAGACCAGAGCACTTTGCCGTTCGTTTCAGTCTGCCAGGCATTTTCATTGCTGTGCTCATCAAGACCAACAAATGGGTCAGTGATATCATATTATTTTACAACGATTTCTCAAAATCTGCAATCTGAACAGCAAAGAAATTTCCAGAAAAAGAAGGAATTGACAAAAATCAGAGGAAAAGATAAAGAGTTTGAGATAATGCAACTACGACAAGGCATCAAAACAATGCTGTCGTCAGCTCCAATTTTTGGAACAGTAACTTGGTAATTCTCAACGATGAGAAGTGAAGATGCTCTACAAAGGGCCATCTAGTGTCTTGAATTGAAATCTGTAGCTCGTGAATTCACTCACTTCTGATCTGTATAAACTGCATCAACGTCATCAAGCTCTAGCAATTTTGATACAAGCTCCTTGTTTAGTTCCATGGCCTCATCATCCACCTGCAAAAGTGAAATGGGAAGTGTCAGATACTATGATGCTCTCAGTAAAAGAATAAAAAATGTAACAAGGCCATGACCAATGAACTACATTATGAAGAATTTGCCTTTATGGATTTACTAATCTGTTTACACAGTTTTCTTGGCTGTCTTGAATTATACTCCCTCCATTCCAAATTGTAGGTCGTTTTGGCATTTCAAGGTTCATAATTTTTATTATGCATCTAGATATATATATTTATGTCTAGATACAAACTAACTATGAATCTAGATTTGACAAAACGACCTACAATTTGGAACGGAGGGAGTCGATAGCAAAATAAGCATCCAAATTATAATTTTTAAGAAGGTCCAGCATGTATTGGACCGTTTGTTCAAGTACATCAGCAAATCTTCACTCAGAGGAACCTATTATAGCATTAATCAATTCACTATCTTGCAACTTGTGCAGGTGTACCTCAATCGGGTTCAGAGGAAGAAGTTCGTAGCCATTATCAGTTTCAAACTTTAGTCCTTCCTCCTGTAGCTTTGATAGCACAACTGGATAGTTTTCTGATGTGGTAACTATCTTGTAGAACCTGGAACAAATATGGAGTTTCAGACGAAAGGGTAATTTCTCCAAAGAAGGTATGGCTAAATGCACTAAACAACAAAGTCAAGCACCAGGAACATCCCATGCAATTTGCATACTACTCCCTCCATATTGGTATTAGAAGACGTTTTTTACTGTGACATGGTCTTCAAAACACAACTTTGACTTGTTTTTTATAAAAAGATATTTATTCAAAAATGATATATTTATACTTTTACGAAAATATTTCTCAAGACAAATCTATTGATATGATTTTCACATTTTCGAACTCAATAACTTAAAAACTATTCATGATTTATAATCCCAATGTTTGACTTAAACCTTGTCCTAAACGTCTTCTAATACCAATACGGAGGGAGTATCTAATTATCTATAAAGCCATGCAATTTGTATACTATCTAATTATCTATAAAGCTACCATAACTCCCGAAATTAAAGCATGCCAAATATATAAATTCTCGACTACATTATGTTCTATCTTTGAACGAAGTGTTTCTGCATGCCTTTCAAACCGTGGCTTTATATGAATATAAGTACCTTTCTATTTCTTCTTCAGAGTCATCATCATCATCGAAATTAGGTTCAAGGACATCATCAGCACCAGCATCTAACGCAATGGAGATCAGTTGGTCCTTATCGGCATCAGTAACTTTTATGTTCACTACTCGTGCTTGTCTGAATCTAAAGGTAACAGACCCAGGATCAGCCAATTTTGCTCCACAGTCTTTTACCACATTTCTAATGTCAGCAACTGATCTTGTAATTTTGTCAGTAAGGACCTCGACGATCATACCTACTCCACCAAAACCATAGACCTGTGAAAATGCTTCATATATTTAAAACAATATGTAAAATACATAAAAAAAAGTTATCTGCTGCACACAATCCTACTCCATATCTGAACCGACGAATTTAATTTTGCGCATGCAAATATAGTATAGTGGCATAATACAAGTGCTATCTATGTCACAAAATGAGAATCTATTAACAAAGTAGCACACCAAAATAGTGGAAGAGAGTTTACCTCATAAACCTTTTCTGTGTACGTATCTTGGTCCTTTTCTGATGCCCTCTTGATGTTACGCTCCAAAATTTCTTTGGGGATATCAAGTTCCCTAGCTTTCTCCAATATTGCCGCTAAAGCTGTGTTGGATGAAGGGCTTGGGCCACCCTTCTTGATGCTGTATGGTACCCATAAAACAGAAACAGATTAATTTATATGAATGGCACCTTGCGCTATAGTGCTTAGTCTTGCCATGCCATGCCATTTTAACAAGGCCTACCAGTACCAGCTACCTCTTGCTAGGATTTAATGGCATTCACTCTTGTAGGTACTATTTAGGTAATGATTAATCATAGAACACAACAGCAATGCCCTAAAAAGACATATACGTAAAGAAACAGATACACTACTAACTGAGAATGTATGGCAGACATGAACAAAACCGTATCCGAGTTATGTAAAAAAAACATGGTATCCAGGTTACTCAAAGAGGTTATTGGAACAGATGATAGCAGGTGACAACGTATTGGATTAAGCATATGCTCAAAACAATTCAAATTACCAAATCAATGAAATACCAAGCTGTGATGAAGATAATGCAAGATCACAGAGTCCAGCAGCACCTACGCAGCAACAATTTCTTTTCCGATTTTGCTGTTGCGCTTCATCTTTTTCAAATTCTGGGCATCCTGAACCAAAGAAAATTTGGTGTGAGAACACATTGAGAAGTAAGAGATAATTGCACATAAAGAAGCAATGGATGCTTCTTCCTGTTTGTTTTTTTCCTTTATATCCTCATTTCCCTCATGCTAAGTAAATTAATACTGCAGTACTTAGCAGAAAAGCTTGCTCAGAGACATGGAAATTTGAAACGCATGATATTTGTTGCTGCATCTGCATCCACTTCCATTATTCCAGTCAGAGGCTTGTCAACCAAAATATGCATACATAGCGACTCACAAATTTCGAACTACTCTAACACTGCGGAATATCGTGGCAAGAGCACACATCACCTTCCTTCCGGCGATCTTGCAGGAGCGTCGTCCCATGCAGAGCGGCTGGAACGTCGAAATCCTCCGCCTCGCGGCATGCTTCCGGAACAGGCCGGCGTTGCCAATAGGTTCAATCCCTGTCCCTGACGACACCAGCAAACAATCAAGACACCAAACATTTCAACAGCCCAAGGGAACTAGATTCGCGGCGGCCGGCGGAGGTGGGGACGAGCGCGCGACTCGCGAGCGAGGAAAGGGCGGGGTTACCGTGGAGGAGCGAGGCTCTCCGGAGAGCGGAGGCGGAGGAGGACAGAGATGAGGCCTTGTGGAGGAGCGCGCCCAAAGCGCGCGCGGCGGACGACATGGTGCCTGCTGAGAGGAGGCGCGCGCGGCAACTGTTCGACGAATTGCGGCGCCCGGGTGGAGGTGGGGCGCGACCGCGCGGCTGGGTGGAACCGGATCTGATGGGGATTGAAGGGGAACGGCTCAGATTTGACTCATGCCCTGCCCTCCGACAAATCTGAACCGTTGGATCCACCGTGCGCTGCCATTCTGGAGGTTTGACATAAGACTCTGGGTGCCACGACGGTTGTCACGTGCCTAAGCTGCTAGCGCCCGGACGTCCGATCCGGACGCTAGCATCGGACGGGTTCGTAGTTGTTAGATCCTAGGATGTTCAATCCTCAGTCGTTAGATCTAAAGTCCACCGAGTAAATGTTGCGAGCGTGTTGCGAATGTGTTGCGAAAATATTGCGAACGCGGTTGCTTGCAACATCTAACATCAGGAGTCTTTCTTCCCCCTCCCCATGTTGCGATCCTGTTGCGATTGTATTACGACCATGTTGCGACTCGTGTTGCGTGCAACATCCAACATCAGGAGCCCTCTCCCCCCTCCTCCTCGACACAAACCCAACATCACAAGTCAACAACCGCAACATTAAAATTTAATGTTTGCAACACTCAACAACACTACACTTTTTTGAAACATTCGCATGAAACACTTGCAACATCTCAAGAACACAGATACAACATGTGTACAACGATTTGCAAACATAAACGAGAAACAATTACATCCCGAAGACGAACGATTGCAACATGTTAAGAATAACATCCGCAACATTCGAAAAATAACATCCGCAACATTAGAAAACAACATCCGCAACATCGAGATCTACTTTTGTAACATCGCAACATCGAGATCTACTTTTGCAATATCAAAATGAAACACTTTCGACATTCCGACATTCCTTCGTAACCTCTGGAACATCCAAGAGGTACTCTTGGATCATACACCAATACCAGTCTGCTGCTCGCCCGCAGCGCCGCCCGGGAGCTCCTCATACTTGCTGCAATCGATTGGACCCAAAGCATCAGAACCGAAGCGAAACTCTCGATTCCCGAACTACTCGAAGCTAAGAACGTAAGTGGACACAGAAATGTGGGAGGCAATCGACGGATCGGGTGCTTACGAGGCGACGAGCATGGCGGAGATGCCGAGGAGCTGCAGCCTCTGCCTGTTGAGCGCCTTGTCAGAGAGGAAGCGGTCGATGTATGAGACGGTGAGGTAGAGCGTGTCGGAGACGAGCTTGTACTCCTCGGCGACCTCGACGAGCCAGTCGACGAGGATGGAGCGCATGTTGGGCGTGACGTCGACCTGCACGGCGGCGATGTAGTCCTGCGCGGGGCGGCGCCTGGCCCGCGTCTCCATGGAGCGGAGGTAGGAGTAGATGTCGGAGGCGTAGGGCGCGCAGAGCTGCGGGTCCCCCTCCTCGCCATCCGCGGAGGCGTCGGCGCCGGCGGCGCCGGCGGAGTGGGGCGCCGGCTTGGGCGCGGGCCTGGGTCTGGGCTTGGGCTCGGCGGCGGGGAGGAGGCGCTGCTTCCGGGCGGGCTTGGCGCGGTCGTCGTCGTCGTAGTCGTGCGCGGCGTTGGGGAGCGTGGGCAGCTCGGTGAGGGCCACGCGCTTGCGCTTGGCGGCGACGGCGACGGCGCGCTTGGCCTGGGCGCGGGTGAGACGCGGCGGGCCGGCGGTGGTGCACGCGGAGTTCTCCCTTGCCGGCCATGGGCGGCGGCTGCTCCTCCGACCTCGAGCGCTGCTGCTGCGGCGGCGGCGGTAGGTGTGGTAGCTAGGCGCCGGAGCGGAGGAGGCGAAGGCCGGGGAGGAGGGATTGAGCGAGCAGGAGAGGATGCGGGGAATAGAGGGAGGTCAGGCGGTGGGATGGAGCATGTGGCCAGGGGCGCTGCCACGGCGTCCGATATTTCGTCCGCCTCCGGACGCCCGATCACAAGCATTACTGATTCTGCTTTCCTACTGGTCTCCACTCGCCACTCTCCGGAAGAAAAAACCCTGGCTTGTGGATAACTCATGGGCCCACCTACAAGACTCACCGAGACCGCTACGCTGGACCCCACCAGCCAGAGACTTCTGGAACGCCATCAAAGCGGCACCGAACAGCCACGTAGTGCGTGCGCCCCACTTGTCGCGCATCGGAAGCACTCCCGTCAGCAATCCAACGGCCCAGGGACACATGGGCCCACATGTCATAGAAGCCTCCCGCACCCTCCAGCTTCTTCGCCCCCTGTCCCGTCGCTTCCTTCCAAGGTTCCACGACCTTCTGGACTCCCGGCGAACGCTCCGCTCCGCCTTCTTATGCTCACCGCTCTCCGGCGCCGAGGCACATTGCGATCAGAAACGCTAGCTGAAGCAACGCAATCCCGCAAGCATCTGGTAGAGATAGTTCTTGCCGCTTGTTGTACTAGCAGAGTGTGAGGAGTAGCAAGAGAGCGGCAGCCATGAATCCAGACAACTTCACGCACAAGACCAACGAGGCGCTGGTGGCGGCGCACGAGATGGCGTCGGAGGCCGGCCACGCGCAGCTCACGCCGCTGCACCTGGCGGCGGCGCTGGCGGCGGACAAGGGCGGCATCCTGCGCCAGGCCATCACGGGGGCGTCGGGCGGCGACGGGGCCGCCGGGGACTCGTTCGAGCGTGTTCTGAGCAACGCGCTCAAGAAGCTGCCGTCGCAGTCCCCACCGCCGGACTCGGTCCCGGCGTCCACGGCGCTGATCAAGGTCATCCGCCGCGCGCAGTCCGCGCAGAAGAAGCGCGGGGACTCCCACCTCGCCGTCGACCAGCTGCTGCTCGGCCTGCTCGAGGACTCGCAGATCTCCGACTGCCTCAAGGAGGCCGGCGTGTCCGCGGCGCGGGTCCGCGCCGAGCTCGAGAAGCTCCGCGGCGGGGAGAGCCGCCGCGTCGAGTCCGCGTCCGGTGACACCAACTTCCAGGCGCTCAAGACCTACGGCCGCGACCTCGTCGAGCAGGCCGGGAAGCTCGACCCCGTCATCGGCCGCGACGAGGAGATCCGCCGTGTGGTGCGCATCCTCTCGCGCCGCACCAAGAACAACCCGGTCCTCATCGGTGAGCCTGGCGTCGGGAAGACTGCCGTCGTCGAAGGCCTCGCGCAGCGCATTGTCCGCGGCGACGTTCCCAGCAACCTCCTCGACGTCCGCCTCATCGCGCTCGACATGGGCGCGCTCGTCGCCGGCGCCAAGTACCGCGGCGAGTTCGAGGAGCGCCTCAAGGCCGTGCTCAAGGAGGTCGAGGAAGCCGAGGGGAAGGTCATCCTCTTCATTGACGAGATCCACCTCGTCCTCGGCGCGGGCAGGACGGAGGGTTCCATGGACGCGGCCAACCTGTTCAAGCCGATGCTCGCGAGGGGCCAGCTCCGGTGCATCGGCGCCACCACGCTGGAGGAGTACCGCAAGTACGTGGAGAAGGACGCGGCGTTCGAGCGGCGGTTCCAGCAGGTGTTCGTCGCCGAGCCCAGCGTCCCCGACACCATCAGCATCCTGAGGGGTCTCAAGGAGAAGTACGAGGGCCACCACGGTGTGAGGATCCAGGACCGCGCCCTCGTCGTCGCCGCGCAGCTCTCCTCGAGGTACATCATGGGCCGGCATCTGCCCGACAAGGCCATAGACTTGGTGGACGAGGCCTGCGCCAATGTGAGGGTGCAGCTCGACAGCCAGCCGGAGGAGATCGACAACCTCGAGAGGAAGAGGATTCAGCTTGAGGTGGAGCTCCACGCACTAGAGAAGGAGAAGGACAAGGCCAGCAAAGCCCGGCTGGTTGAGGTGCGTAATCCGGATTACTGAATTTTCTAGTCGTGCGTCTCGACTCTCGAGCAAACAAATCCTCCTCATATTCTGTTTGATACTGACGTTGCTTAACTGTAACCATTCTTCAGGTCAAGAAGGAATTGGACGATCTGAGGGACAAGCTGCAGCCCCTGACCATGAAATACAGGAAGGAGAAACAGAGGATCGACGAGATCAGGAAGCTGAAGCAGCGCCGTGAAGAGCTGATGTTCAGTTTGCAGGAGGCCGAGCGCCGCATGGACCTGGCCCGTGTCGCCGACCTCAAGTACGGCGCCCTCCAGGAGATCGACGCCGCCATCGCCAAGCTGGAGGGCGAAACAGGGGAGAACCTGATGCTCACTGAAACCGTCGGGCCTGAACAAATTGCAGAGGTATGATTGCAACTACAGAAATTCCGAGAGAAGTACTGAATTCTCTTATCATGCATTGTGCATCGTGCTGAAATGGTGGCGTTTCTTGTGAGCAGGTGGTGAGCCGATGGACTGGCATTCCGGTGACCCGGCTCGGGCAGAACGACAAGGAGAGGCTGGTTGGCCTGGCTGACAGGCTTCACCAGAGGGTGGTCGGCCAAGCTGAGGCTGTGAGCGCCGTTGCGGAGGCGGTTCTCAGGTCAAGGGCCGGTCTCGGCCGGCCGCAGCAGCCCACCGGCTCCTTCCTCTTCCTGGGACCGACTGGTGTGGGCAAGACCGAGCTCGCCAAGGCCCTCGCCGAGCAGCTGTTCGACGACGAGAACCTGCTCGTCCGCATTGACATGTCCGAGTACATGGAGCAGCACTCGGTCGCTCGCCTGATCGGGGCACCACCTGGGTAAGTAGCGCATGCAATTTTTCATATTTCTAGTGACAATTAGCTTGAAAAGCAACTGGATTTTGGGTGCTGACTTGGGATTTGTTTGTTTCCGTGGCTGAAGCTATGTTGGCCATGAGGAGGGCGGGCAGCTGACCGAGCAAGTGAGGAGGAGGCCGTACAGCGTGATCCTCTTCGACGAGGTGGAGAAGGCGCACGTCTCAGTGTTCAACACGCTGCTGCAGGTGCTCGACGACGGGAGGCTGACCGACGGGCAAGGCAGGACGGTGGACTTCCGGAACACCGTGATCATCATGACGTCCAACCTCGGCGCCGAGCACCTCCTTGCCGGGATGGTGGGCAAGAACTCCATGAAGGTCGCGCGCGACCTCGTCAAGCAGGAGGTATGAGACTCGAAGAATCCAGAACCATCGGCATGCTTTCAGAGTTTTCCGTCTTCGCTGCAATGTGATGCTCAATTCGGCGGTTTTGTGTTGTGCAGGTGAGGAGGCACTTCCGCCCTGAGCTGCTGAACCGGCTCGATGAGATCGTCATCTTCGATCCCCTGTCCCACGAGCAGCTGAGGAAGGTCGCTCGCCTTCAGATGAAGGACGTGGCCGTCCGCCTCGCCGAAAGGGGCATCGCTCTGGCCGTCACCGACGCTGCGCTGGACATCATCCTGTCTCTGTCTTACGATCCGGTATGTGACCATGCCATCCATCCATCTTTGGATTCTGAAACTTCTCGTACATTTCAATTGCATCGATGCTGACTCTGTTTCGTGGTGTTCATTCGTTCAGGTCTATGGCGCGCGGCCCATCAGGAGGTGGATCGAGAAGAGGGTGGTGACGCAGCTGTCGAAGATGCTGATTCAGGAGGAGATCGACGAGAACAGCACGGTGTACATCGACGCCGCCGCCGCCAAGGACGAGCTGGCCTACAAGGTGGACCGGAGCGGCGGGCTGGTGAACGCCGAGACGGGCCAGAAGTCGGACATCCTGATCCAGGTCCCGAGCGGCGCCGACAGGGCCGACGCCGCGCAGGCCGTCAAGAAGATGCGGATCATGGAGGAGGATGACGAGGACGGCATGGATGAGGAGTAGAGGTCTGTCTCTGTCCCCGGGCAGGCAGGGAAGCTTCGGCTCTCTTGGTCCGGCTCTGCCCTTTGCCAAATAAGCGTGTAGATAAGTTGTGAGGCCAAGGCGTAATGCGACGCTTGTGAAGATGGTGTTTTCTAAACTCTGATGCTTTTGTAAGGAGGTTGTTTGTCAAAACATCTGCAGAGGAGTCGATGAATGAATGATGCTTTCCTAAGTCTTGTGAAAATCCAACTGGAAACTGAATGTTTGCCTTTTTCAGTGAAAATACTCAAATTTTTATTATGTCCGTCAGAACCATTCAAAATCACAGAATAGCCAACGAAGATATGCAACTCTGAAGTCTGAAGAAACGTTTGACGTGTGCCTTTCAGAGTTGATGTCTTTTACACGGTTTTTTTCGATTTTTTCCTATAGGTAAAATAGTAATTTGCTCGCACAATACGATAGTATTATCGGTTTTTTTCGATTTTTTCCTATAGGTAAAATAGTAATTTGCTCCTTATGTAATATTTGGAAAAAAAGTTATATTGCCCCTCACGCTATTCACCCGGCCGTCAGGCAGTGACTCCATCCCGTGTCGCCGCCGGTGGGACAGATCCCTCCATTCCGCGCCGCCGCCGCCTCCGGGGCACCTCCCCCACTCCAGCGCCCGATCTCCCCCATCCCCAATCTCCTTTCCGTCGTTTCCACACTCCGCCGGCACCGGCACCGCATCGTCCCTTGGCAATCCGCCGACGGCTCCTCCATTTACAGTTCCCTGCCGTCTCCGCCTTCCGCCCACTTCGTTTCCAGGACATCGCCACTGCCTCCTCCTCGTTTTCCCGTAGGCTGGCGGCGCCACCTCCTTATCTGCGTTGTGGGGGTGGCGGGCTGCCACTCCCGTTTGCAGGGCTGCCCCATCTAACACCAGCCGCCGCTCTCTGGTGGTCAGCCGCCGGCCACCAGACTCCTCGTGCCGCCCCTGCTTGCCACCGATCAAGGAACCCCCTTGCAGCTCCCCGTGCAGCCTCTGCCCAGCTGAATTTATCAAGCCTCGTTCAAAATTTCATATTTGTGTAAGTGTGTATTTTACTAGTTGGAGACTCTGAAGATCAAAATCGAGTCCGCTGACTCCAAGGAGATAAATGACTCTCTAAAAACTTACAGAAGAACCTCTTGAGGCCATTGAACAATATCTCTTTGTAAGAATCTAATAATGTATCTGATGTTACGTGTTTATGATGCATCTGGACCAACTAATTATCACCATATTTCAGAAAAATAAAGTGAAGTGTATCAAAATTGATGGCTAGACTCTGTTTCATGTATAGATATTTGCCTGATTAGAAAGAGATTTGGTTGGTTACCACTCTATTTGACATTGAGAGATTTGGTTCATTACAACTATGACACATAGGAATTGAATTCATTTGAATACTTGTTTAGAGATACAGATTGGTTACTTTTGATAGTTTCAAATGTTTTCAACTGCCTTTCCCTTCAGAGACAATAATTCTGGCAATTTGAAACCTCGAGTAAGTGTTGTGATCTGCTAGGGAATCAATGGTTGCTCAGCTGCAGTCGATTTTTGGTTTCGAACCCAAGCTTTATACTCTGCCATGTGCATTTCAGGATCTACCAGGGAGCTCCAACTGCATTTACTCCTTGAAAACGAAACCACTTTGCATTTTAGGATAAAACACCAAAATGAAGATGACCAAGGCGAAGCTGAGCTGCTATAGAGGAAAAGTGTCAACTTGAAGATCACCAGGGCAACTGTCGCTTTCAAAGAGGAACGTCTGTTGGCACAGCCTCATCAGTGAACAGGCATGGAACTTAGAGTAGGAGGAGGTGCATATTCTCCAAGCTGCTGTGCTGTTTCTGTGAAAAAAATTAGTCATCGTTTTTGTGCAGGTTCTTCAAAGAAGAACGTATGTTGGCACAATAGCCTCACCTTTAAACTTAGTGCATTAGGAGGCATAGTTAGAACTTTCGTTCGATATTTGGTCAGATCCTAGAATATGGTTTGAAACTTGAGTGATTGGAAAATGTAATCAGCCTTGTACAAAGGCAATGTATCTGGATATCAAGCATAATGAATTTTCAGGAAAGCATACAAAGTCTTCATCATATGGAACAGCAAACGATCTTGGAATGTTGATAGTAGTATAACGTTACAGAAAAAGTCTTACAGAGAACTGACCGAGCCACTATCCATGAACTGAACTGCTTATTTAACACAAACTTGCACTACAGAAGTCTTAAAGACAACACATCTGACCATTTTGATGAACCACATGGTTTTGATTCATCTCATCATATTATCTGAACACTGCAAAAGTTTCTGAAACTTCTGCAATTAACAATCACTACCGAAACACACTAGTTGATGTTCCCAAAACATCCAATCAGCTGTGATGCTACAAACTAAATATGATTCACAACCGCTACCTGCCACGGCCGATGCCCTGACCTCGCGCTGGCCTGCACACCGACGCCCGCTCACCAAACTGCAGCCCTGCCCCAATCAGGTAACACCAGCACGGGCCGCCGCCGTTGATGCGGGATTAAGACGGGGAGAGGATGCGTGGTCACCGCTGGCGCCCATGCGAGGGTTGTGGCCGGCGCCGCCGCAGGCGCGAAGCCCTCCGTTGACCTCTGTCGCGCAGTCACCGTCGTCGATGCGGGATGAAGCCGGAGTGAGGATTTGTGGCCTTTGTTAGCGCCGATGTGGGAGTCATGGCCATTGCCGCTGCGGGGCGTGAAGCCCGCTGTCGACCCTTATCGCCGCCGCCGCGCGGTCGCCGTCGTCGATGGGTGTGTAGAAATGACGATGAGATGAGAGTGAATAAACGAACGAATGCAAGGTTACATATAAAAGATTTCATATATTACACTAATATCATTTTACATCTTTCCAATCATACCCTTATACTACTTATGAATACTACCGTACGACAGCTTAAAAAAACCGATCGTACAGAATTAATCTCAACCGTCAGATCTTTACATATAGATCTTTTTTATTGCATACGAGTCCCTTTTCAACTGGTCGTACAGTTCGTATTGTGTACCGTAAAAAACCTCTTCAGAGTTAGCTGAAATAAAAAATAGTAGCTACGCAAATCTGAAACTCTGAAGAGGCGACCCTGTTCGCTGAACGGCAGTCGGAAACCAGCTCACAAATAAATAGTAGTCGAAAGGCCAAAAAACAATCCAGATCACTCGCGTGCAAATAAATCTCATCCATTTATGTTAAATCATTTTCGAATTGAATTAGTAATCAACCTTTACACACAGTCATATCTCACACATTCTAACTCCGATTCAATTTATTCTTTTCCTAAATTCTTCTAAAATCATACTCTATGAAATTCAACTATTGAAATTCAACTATTCTCCTCTCTCCGTGAGCCCAAAAGTTAATATTTATTTCCTTTTTATTTATTGTGACTTGCTCGTGTGTGTGGTAGCCGACGGAGTGAACGAGGAACCCGAGGAGGAGTTTGGAGTCGAGTATCGTGATTCGGAGCCCGAGAACCCGTACCGCGAGCGGGAACTCCCGGAAGGTTTTGAGGACGATAAGTCTAATCTCATTCTTTCATACATATTTATCTGTGTTTGAGACGCAACCTATTAATTTGTTTTACAAATTGCATTGGTTTATTGCTGAGACATACAAATTGCATTGGTTTATCGATGAGACACGGTTGGACACGCACCTCTTGATTGCTATGATTATTTCTTGATGACCTAGATTTATCTCTAAATATGGTTTGCTTTGTTTGGATGATAATCACTACTAGAATGCTTAGTACGTTGTACCTCATTACAACTCAATTACAACAAGATGATTTATTAAAGGATAAAGGTGCGAGTGTTTTAAAAGAGAAAATGAGAATTTTGCAAAAAAAAAAAGAAGAGTTGCTTAGAGGAGATGGATGGAGTTTCTTACTCCCTCCGGTTCCGTATTGGAAGTCGTCTAGGACAGCGACACGGTCACCAAAACACAACTTTGACTTCTTTTTTTTATACAAATATTTATGGCAATGACTTCATCACAGCAGGCTGCAACGAAGCGAAACGTTACAGCCGCCTGCCACTCGTGCGCTCCACACGTGCGCCGAAGGGCGCCATTATCCACTCGCGCGCGGACCCACTAGTCAGAGCATCAGCGCGTGCGCGGCCCGTTCGGATCCGTGTCGATCCCCATTCCTGCTTTCTCTCTCTAGGGTTCCCCTCTCTCCGGTGATTTCGACAGCGATTTCTGCTACTCCGCCGCCGGCGACCCCAGCTCGGGAGGGAAGCACAGATCCAAGTAGCGCGCGCGGAGGTGAGTACAATCTACTGCCATGCGTCGTCTCCCCATGCCTCAAAAACACACGGATGAGCAGTTTTGTTTGGTTTTTTGACAGGATCTTCTCGAGCATCCGTGGGCGGAGATGAATCGCGAGGGAAGGAGCAAGCACCAGTCGGGCGTTTGAGGATCTGGGACGGAGGGCGCACACAGAGGTGAGCACACACACTACCGCCATGAGTCGCCTCCAACGCCGAGGGATGCACGATTGAGCGATTTTTCGTTCTACTTTTTGACAGGATGCGCTCAAGGATTCGGTGGTGCAGGTGAACCGCGAGGGAGGGAAGGAGCACGAGGGGAGCGAGCAAGCACGAGCAATCAAGCACACAGGAACAATCGATTGTTGGTACCAGCTCCCCCACTTTTTGCGCTTCCATACGATTCTGATGTTGCTGATTTTTGGCCTTAGGGGGTCCCCCTAGGTAGTATCTAGGGTTTGTGATGGTGGCTTTTTAGGTAGCCTTTGATTTTTCGGTTCCAATTTGCATGAGGATTTCAGATCCATGTATAGTCTGTAGGTTTTTTTGTTGGGATTGTTGCAATTTCATGAGTTAATGTTGTGTGACATTGCTAGCTTTTTTTTTGTCCACACCTCACCTGCTCTAGCTTATTCAGGGATGTATTTAGCCAACATTTGGTTATAAATCAGGCAACAGCTTGTTAGAAGTTAGGCAACATTCTGCTAGTATTTTTCCAATAATATGGCCATAGCTAGGCAAACTGACATTGTATTTTTCGGTATAAAATTCGTATGTAGCACCAAATTTTTCTAGTAATTCTTGCGGCTGCTTGTGCTGTGTTGCTCAAGTCTTTTTTTTTTGGATCCATAAAAAACCTATAGAGCTTGGTATGTGGTATGTTTGGGTACCTGGTATGTGGTGGGCTCCTTGAATGCATGCGGCTTGCAACACCTCGCCTTTGTAGCCTTTTTTTCTTCAGCAAACAAGTCACCACCTGTGTAGCCCTTTGCACAAGCTTTTCTTAAGCAGCTTTTTTTGTCCAACCTTTTTGAAATGGATTTTTTAGTAGGATTTCTGTTCAATAACAGCTTTTCTTTTTCTCTTTTTTAAGTGAGTACAGAGAGTGGATTTTCTGCTCCCCCTGCAAAATCATCTGCCCCGTGCTGATATGGCGCGCAGGGGAGAATGCAAGAGAAGATTAGCCTGAGAGGAGCGGGAGGTGGAGGTGGAGGGCTGTCGAAGAACAGCTCCACCCAAAACAGTGGAAAGCTCTTATATTTAGTAGTGTCTTAAGACCTTTACATAGTTTGACAGAAATAGGTTCTGAGCTTGGCACCAGGATAATTTATGATAGGATTCTGGTTATAAGTTTGCACTAGTCTTTATTCTTTAGTTATTGAGCGATGAGGGTATGCTTCCTAAAGACTATTGGTGCATATGAGTAGTACAATTTTAAATGGGGATCTTAACAACATGAACTTCACTGACCTGTTAGGTATGAGAGTATTTCTGGAATGGAATAGGTAATAATATCTTGATTCATTGTTAATATCGGCTCCTTTTTTTTCTCTAAATGAGTTTTATAAATAATGAATGGAAATTAGTTCATGTCCAATTGAGAAATTTGTGCCGACAACCAAGAATCTAAAGGAAAATTTTGCTGATGCCTGCCGGATTTGCTTCCACATGCTGCAGCTCTCATACCTAACAGTTCTGTTAGATGAATTTGCATACATATCTCAAATGAGCTTAAATAATGAATGGCTGAAGCTGCAGCTCTTCTTGATGCGTTCCCTAGGCTATTACTGATTGCAATAAAGGGGCTACGGGTCTTTGAGGTTTGATATTTCTGTTGTTTATGCATCTTTTAACATTTTATTCAGCGTGTGAGAGTAGGATCGTTAAATAACATTTGTCCCTCCAGCATGCTGGGTAATATTTTACTTCCATGTGTACATGTAGGTGTGGAATTTAGATTGGTCCATTTATATGTTTTAGGCAAATCACTGTACTTAGATAACCAAACTACTATTATTAATCTGGCAAAATACTCTTATTACTTGGGCAAAGTATTATTTTAAGCTAGGCATATTACTGTTCTTTATTCGCATCCTCAATAATTAAATCAGGGACACACAATCTCTGTTCCCAGGGTTATGCTGAGGTGATTGTGTCTGTAGGCTAATTTTTGGGTTAATCGACAGTGCGTGAAACTGAGGAAGGCCATTTTGCATGTCCATTCTCGAAACATTTGGTATGTAGTGAAAAACCAATTAGTCTGTTCATATGCATGTGCCTCCACGCACCTCCCTACTTGTGCAATGGTGGTCATCTCACATTTCAGCTGTGTCGCCGTCCCAACTTAAGCCAACATGCACATCAGATAAGCAATGTTATGATTCCCAACCACCAACTTACCCCTCTAGCATTTATTTTAGGTAATTTATGAATAGCTGTTTATACCTTGTAGGTACCTGTTGGTAGGGCTTCACTTGGGCATATCATGAATATAATTGTGCAGGTACATGTTTGAGCACTAATCCCCCTACCATATAACTGCAATATTTCCTTCCAAAACATTGTGAAGCACCAGCTTTTGTTGAGTAGACCACCAAATAGCAGATTCTTGTCACTGGAATTAAGGTACACCAATTTGGTTGATGCTACAACTTTTGTTTCATGTCTTGGTGTTATGTGCAATCCTGATTTAGATGCCATGTAGGTTGTTATGTGCAATCCAGATTTAGGTTCGGTTGTTTGGTGGTAGTGTGGTGTTGGTGTCGGCAAAACTGTGCTCATCAAGGAGCTGATCAGCAATGTAGCTAAAGCTCATGGTTTGTCCTTTTTACTTCACCATGCTGTGAATTTGTGCCTTGCTTTGGCACTGGCTGACCAAGCTCCACTGCAGTCCAAGTTTCATCAAGATCATCTTAGAGTCTAGCAACATAAATGCAGTTACTCTTTTTACAATAATTTAGTGTATGCATGCTAATCATTTTCTATTCTGGTTCATATCATGCAAGTTTTTTCTATTCTGGTTTATCATTTCTGGCGTATGCACGCTTCTAAACCTGTAAGTTAATTTCTCATGTTCAGTAGCCAATTATATGATCACGTGGTAGGTAATAAAATTGCCAGAGCATGCAAATTGTTTCATGTTGGATTTGTGCAAAATTAAGTTTAGCATGCAATTATATGGTCCATATCATTCAATCTTTTTTGGTTTCAAACAAGAAAATCAATCCAATTGCCAACGCAATTTCAAATGACCTTTTTTTAAAACTTTTCGGGTGCTCCAGTTGATTATCATGGTACACAAACCAGCTTTTCAATTCATCCAACTTCTATTTGGTTGTTTGACCTTTTTATTACATGTTACATCCTAACTAACTTGGTTCATTTTTCTCTTTGTACCAGCAGGTCATGAAAGGAGCTCATCAGCAATGCAAATCTGGGAGGCAAATTAGTTAGTGTAAATAGCATGTTGTAAATTTTATTTTATTTTTGCATATTACGTTCATGTACTTGCATATGAGAAAATTTGGGACATGTTTTTTTTGTGAACGTGAGTTTTTCCTCGCCGGATAAATGGCTTTTGTGTGCATCAATATTAATCTGCTAGGATAATTGTAAAGGCCTGATATCCACATGTTGTGCGGCAGCCTAAGGCTCTGCGTGCCAGCACCTCTAAATGGAATTTGGGCTTCAAATGTATTGTTTTTGTCCAAAAAAGGAACGGTTGTGCAATCGGCCTGGTGACATACTGTCAAACTTGCCAAAAAATAGTCGGCTGTACTCTAAGCTATATTACAGCCGGCTGTAAAATACTCTGGTCCAATATTTATTGGAAAGTTATATATGTGTATTCTTGTGAAAGTAATTTTCAAGAAAAATCTATTTATATGATTTTCACATTTTCAAACTCAACGACTTAAAAGTTATTCATGATTTATATTCCCAATATTTGACTCAAACCTTGTCCAAAACGACTTCTAATAGTGAACCGGAGGGAGTATATGAAATGACTTATGTGGAGAGCTTGTACCTACGGAGTATGTGGTTGAGCATGGTTGGGATATATCCATCTTGTCATGTGTAAGGACCGGGTTGATGTGTCATCTTGCCTAACTCTTTTATCGTGTAACCACTCGACCGTGTGGCAACGGCTTAGCATAAATCTCACTAGCTAGTTAGTTAGTCAAAAGGAGAGCTGGTGATGCAACGAGAGATCATGGAGTATGAGTAAAATCCTTGTGACTTACATCCCGATTTGAGGCCTCGGTGGTAGGTCATGAACCCCTTGGTTTGCTTCCGTGTTGGCTAGGCTAATTTAGCTATGGTGGCTAATGGCTTTGTTAGGATCTGCAGCGGCACTAAGGTGTTTGTGTTGCGGTACCTGTTGACATTGCTAACGTCATCAACTAAAAACGGATATAAGATCCATCTCTATCGACGGCACCAGAAATGCAAAGGTATATCTTAACATGATGCTAAGTGTATATCAGATGTTGCTTTCAGATTAAACTAAAAGGTGAACTCTGATACGATTCATAGCACAACTCGATATAGGTTGTCAGCCCTGACAGGTGTGCCAGAAAACGCATGGATATGGTACTCTTACATATGCCTTGGATCTCTAGAAAAGAAGATATATAAAAACAGGGAATCCGCAAGCGCACAGATATGAATATACCATTGTAGCATTTTAACCAGGAGTAAAACCAGGTATCATATTTATATTCTACCACAAGGAAAGAAGTCTTTCTAATCCATAATAGCTAATACATGCTCATCTCTCAGTTTTATAATGTAGAGTGGCCAAAATATATCAATTGCTATAAACAGGGGTAAGTCACATAAAGATAAAGATATTGATAGCATTATTCAAGTCATAACATCATGAGCAGCTAGAAAGTGTCATTATAGCAAGAGAAACATAGCAAAGTCTAGTTAGAGAGGATACTCCTCGGTAACTCTAAACTATATGTCAATGCAAACTATGATTAGTGCAAACATTTAACAATCATGGAAGAAGAACTATTATATTAATGCATGGGGAGACTATCCAGGAGGATCAAGGCCGAAACTTGAAACAACCCAAACAGTATAAGGCTCCACTAGTCTTATACACGGGGGGTGGACTGCGAAGGACTCAATAGTGCTGTCACCACCACGATCTACCACACGACCCGGCATATAGGGTGCAATCGCAGATAAATACAATATAAGCACCACGCTTACACTGTCTTTACCGTTCACCCATGTTAACAAATGATCTAGGTGAGGGCTATACGACTCCATACATGAATATAAAGGCAAATCAACTATGCTAAACATGTAATCATAATAAACACCAAAGCATATAATGTCGAATATAATCATTGATAAGAACATATGTCTGTATAACAAATGTAAGGAACTAGATAAGAACTTACAAGAGCGAAGCTAGATCAGTATCTCGATCAGCCTCTAGACGATCAGGAGCCAAGTAGACGCCTTGCCTCCTCCTAGATCTAGACTAGCTAGCTACTCTGCTATATGGTGTTTCTAGGGCGTAGTATCTCTGACTTGATGACTTGATCTGGTGTATGCAAACTCAGGTTTCCAGATGCCTCTGCCAGGGGGCAGGGGGCTGCTTATATAGCCCTGAGGGGTAGACGTGCGCCGTAGGATCAAACCGACCTAAACATGTGGTTTAGATTGATCCTAGGAGGCGGTGGAGGAACATTCCAGAAGATGAGGCGGTTCGGGACCCGGGGGGGTCGACCGGCCCCACCACCAGGCCGCTCGGGCTGGGGTGGGCCCCCCTCGGGGTCCACTTCGGCCAGGTGGGTCCTTGGTCCTTCTAGATGCTTCTTTCTTGGGTGCCAAGTCACGTTGAGTTCCGGAGCCTTCTGGAGCCTTCTAGATTTGATTCTTTTAGCACTTTTCCCAAATGGTTCCTGGATTTATATAATTTACCAAATCTCTAGAAAAACTGTTAGTGTCACCCTATTCTAAGTTGATATTAACATTTATGCCCTTTTTTCATGTTTAGTTGACTTATAAATATATAGGATAAGATGTGTCAACAGTACCCTACTTGTGAGTGAAGTGTACAACCTCTGCATTGTGTAAAACCTATTCGAATAGTTATGTCCATGGTATTGGACGAGTTACGATTTGGGCACATAACTATATTTGTAAAATGGATGGTTTTTTTGTGTGAGTTGATTTTTGAAGTGTCCGGCAGTTGTGACGTGAGCTACTGCGGACGGGGAGTCCAGTAGCATAAAAACTTGGATCCTTTGTGTAGGATCAACCCCACTTATTGATTCGGTTATTAAAGAAATGTTTTATGAAAATACTTTGAAAAGGACCCCTTGCATGTGTAAAATCTAGCTTTATTGCAAATGAATATTAGCCTTATCCTTGTTTTGCACCCTGTGCATATTCTTGTATTATCCCCCTCCGTGGGTGTGGTCGGACTTGTTGAGTACTTTTGTACTCACCCTTGTTACTTACATTGCTTCAGAGGAAGACCCGGACTTCGTTGTCGAGGACGTTGAGTAGTTGGTCGCTTCGGCACCCAACATTGCCTGTGGTGTTGGCCCTTTCCAGAATGCTTCCGCTGGCGTGTAGATACTCTTCCCGATCTAGACCCCGTCTGGATTGTGCTTTGGAGTATTAATGTTGCTATGTTGCTTATTGTAATAGCGTGTATTAAGTGTCCACTCCCACAGGAGATGTAAAGGATTATGAACCATCTGTCAAACAAATGTGTATCCGCCTCCTAAGACTGATATTTGTATCACATTTAAGTCTCTGCTTAAGTGGAGACGCTTCAGGTGGTATCAGAGCTGTTGTTGGATGTAGGACGCGACCAGTCCTTTTGACCAAAACACATGATTTACAAAATTTCTTACCTCTCTTTCTCTATGCGAAATTGATTTTCACCCCAATTCTTTACAGACGGCCGAAGAAGGATGGGTCAACAACCACTGCTTGGAGAAGCTCGGTTTTCTTAGGTTGTTCTTTGTCTGCATGGCCCGCCTTGGGATTTATAAATGCCCGGAGTATTCTAGCAGGGAGTACGAGGATCGTGGCATCCCTACAGGTGTGAGATGATCATCTATGTTGGGAGGAGCAGACGATTCTCCGACATTCAGCCATGGAATGTGACTGCCACCGGCTTCCGTCTGGAGGACACTTACCAAGTTGCGACACAGAAGGCCTTGCGTTTTCTGTGCCAGATTTATGAGAAGCACATCGGCCGCACCCAATGGGATTCTTCCCACCCGTCAAGAAGAACCACCCAATTTGGCTGGCCCGACTGAGAACCTTGGAAGGACGTGGACATCGCGAGGATGACCCTAGTGTGCTCCACATGTCTGCTTACCTTCTCACCTTGGATGAGCTACATGACAAGCAACATGCGAAGCTGAGGCAGCATATTCCTAGGATTGAGGACGCAGACGTCATGGTGAGAAGACTCCAAGTGAGGCTCGCAGCCACTAAAGCACATGTCGCAGTTGCCCAAAGCAATGTGGCCACCGCGACTGAAGATCTCAAGGAGGCTGACGAATGTCACTCCCAGGAGTTAAAAGATGCTCACTTTGTGGGTCATGCTAGAAGGAGGATGTGTGCCTTTGAGGACGAAGAACCCCTGATCTTGGATGGGATTCCCACGGATGACGGGATTCCAAAAGATGTCACTTCCACGGATGACGGGATCAGAGGTTCTTCATCCTCAAAGGCGGTGTTGATGTTTATTTGTGAGCTGCTTGGATGGAATAAAGAGAAACGGAGAGAGAGAGAGAGAGAGAGAGAGAGAGAGAGAGAGATGGGCACGTGACAGAACAGGGGCGTCGTCCCGTTCATCCATCGCTGCCATGGCAATGACTAGAGCTCGCTTGGACGGAATGGTGATTCTGACTGCCGTTTCCAAATCTTAGGGTACGGGGAGAGAGAGGAGTGGAAGGGGAAGCTCAGCCTGGGCACACCTCGGGCAGGGACAGCTCGGAGAGGGAGATCGACGAGGGTACAATGCTGCTCGTGCTTGAGCAACAGAATAAAGGGAAGGTGGAGCGGATGGCTGGCGGAGCAGGGCGGCTCGGGAGCAGAGCTTTATCTAGCTGGTGGTGGCGATACTGCGAGCTCGACGGGGGCTTTTATAAGAGGAGGGCGGAGGCAGGAAATTGGCAAGCTCGGCGTACCAATAATGGCGCGCGTGCTCGCCGCCTTGTGTACGCGGTTGCAGCCTCTCGCACCTCGACACGACGGCGGCAGTCGCGTCCTCCCGCACCTTTGCGAGCGCGTCGCGGGCCGCACAGACAACGGCGGCAGTCACGGCCTCCCCCTCCCGCACCTTGGCGAGCGCGTCGTAGGCCGCGCAGATGGCGGCTGTGTAGTGGAGCTCACCCACGAGGCGGTGCGGAGGTCGATGCTCCGGCCATGGCATGGTGGGAGAAGAAGGGAGCAGTGGGAGCTGACGCGAGTCGCTCCCGTGAGCCTCAAGCGCTTCAGTTGGCCTGGCTCCGGAGATACACCAATTTTGGGAGTTTCTGGAGAGCCGTGAGAGAGTATTTTTTGACCCGTGATGGCCGGGGTGGAGTGCGGGCCAACAACGCAAACAATCTGAGTTGCAGCCCGGCTGCTGGGCCGGGGTCGCATTCACGCCCTAGCTTGCTGTGTTCATCCTGCTGCTGACGACTTTGTGTTGTTTCTGCGACTCTGCGTGACCTGCTGCATGCATGCTCAAGCTGGGCAGAGGAAGGGGATGGTGTGTGTGCATGAAAAGGGGCTTGCGACTTGCATAGCAGGTGAAGCTCTCATTTCTGGTTCGTGTGTGCACATGTAGGAAATATGAGTGAGTGAGAGAGATAGAGTAGATGAAAATGGTTGTTTAACATGTTGTTGGCTTAGGGAGGAAAGAAAGGTTTATTTGGGATGACAAAGGAATCAAGCTTGGGATGGATTATGTATAAACAAGATTCGAGCTCGAACTATGAAAAGATTTTGGATTTAACTTTAGCGAATGATTTAACTGGATGAATTTTCTGAGCATTACAAACCTACCCCACTTAAAATGAATCTCGTCCTCGAGATTTGACTGGTTCCTAGAGAAGTAAAGAGTTGGGGAAACTCCTTCAACGCATCTTCGTGTTCCCAAGTAACTTCTTTTTCACCATGTCTACTCTACTGGACTCTGCAAATCCGTACCGTGCCCCCCCCGACCCAACAAAAAACACTCCCATGTGTATACGTTTAATGCTCAAATAATAGAATTAAGGCTCAGGTCGCTGTGTGCAAATCGCGAATGCGTACGTGCGTGGTGGTGGTGGTGGTGAGGCACATGCATACAACACACCATCCGCGCATCTCGCTACTCGGCCGCTCGCGCTCATCAGCCTCTCACCTCTGTTGCCGCCTTCCCAGCGTGAGCCTGCCGCTCGCCGGCCTGGCCACCTGGCAACCTCCGCTGCTCACTATCGACTACCAATCTCCATTTGCAGACCACCCTATAGTAAAATGAACCCCCCCTATTTCATTCATAGTTCCGCCACTGTGCTCGGTTTCAGGTTCAATTGTGAGACATGAAACACCAGCTGTATGTCGGACATTTCTTCAGGCAATTTTATATGTATGCTACCGCTCCAACTTTATTTAGCACTGGTACGGTCCTATCTACCGAGGGGCTAATTTTCCCTAAACTTGAAATCTTTCGAGTACCTCGGAGGGTGAGACCTTGAGGTAGACAAAATCTCCTTTGTTGAAACTTATCTCTCGTGTCTTTTTGTCCGCGTAGCTCTTCTGTCAGGCCGGTCTGCCGCCGCCGGCCCTCCCTCCATGGCCGGTGGCGAGCAATGGCCCTCTCAGGAACCCCGAACCCTAACCTTGGAACCCTAACCCGAGCCCTAACCTCATTGGAGTTGTTCACCGGAGTTGGAGAAGATGAAGAATGGGTGAAGAAGTGAGGGTGGGGGGGGGGTGTGTGTGGGGGGGGGGGGATGTTGGTCCGCATGGATTGGAGGGCGGCCACATTACGCTTGTTGGGGAGGGGCAGCGGCCCGTCAATGCGCGCCTATGGGAAGGGAACCGAGGATGCGTGCGGAGGGAAGGGTCACCAGCGTGGGATGGAGGGAGGTCGGGGCGGCATGGCCGTTGGGGGAGGGAGCTCCGGGCGAAGGGTGGCGGCCCGTCCATGCGCACGGAGGGGAGGGATCTCTGGGTGTCAAGTGGCGTGGGAGGAGGGAAGGGGCGGCGACAAACGTTGCGGGAGGGAGCTCTAGACGGAGGGTGGCAGTCCGTCGATGCGCGCGAGTGTTGGGTAGCGCGGGGCGGAGGGAAGGAGCGGCAAGGGAGGGAAAGAGAGGTGCGGTGTGGAGGTAGAGGGGAAAAGCTCGAGAAGCTCTCAGTTCCGAACTTCCGATCCCTGTTGGCTCTGGTCCTCTGGATTGCGGTATCTACAACGTCCGTTGTTCCTGCTTGCTTGAGCTGAAGCCGATCTGGTGCAGTAACTTAAAGTTGGATTTGGAAATCGGCGTCATCCAAATCATCTTTGATCTCACCAAACAGACAATTTGCTGTACTTGTACATGAACGTACTACGTACGTACTCAAGTGGCCGAGGTGACGCCACGCCACACAGGGTTGTAACATATATGATATATGTAGTGAGATCAAGAATATTTCAAGTAGTTGTCGACAAAAAAAAAAGTCTTAACAAGTTAATCATGCTTGTAGCTAATACGGTAATACCCATTGACACTAGCGGCTTACCAACCGAAGTGCCACTTGCATTGGTTGTCATATACTCCGTTGACACTGCTAGGAAGCCATGCAACTGCCTCTGAAAACGAGTTAAGACCATCTACACTCGTTGTACTCTGTTTCCTCCTTCAAAACGGAATATTCCGTCCTCATCATCAATCTTCTCTCCTTTATTTTTAGTTTTCCCGCACCCATCTTCCTTCATATTTCTCCTTTATCCCAACTACTCCTCGTGGGGCCCACACGTCAGCCTCACCCCTAACCCCTCCCACCTCCCACCTCGTTCCTTCCGCCGCGGCCTGCCTCTCCCCTGCTCCTTCCTCCCCGTCGCCCCTCCCTTCTCCCCAACGCGGCGGCAGAGGAGTAGGGGATCTCCACGCCCCGGCCATCCCCGGACGTCCTCCCTATCTCCTGTCGGCGAGCCGCGCCCCTCCCTCCCCGGCGTCGGCTGCCGGCGCACATCTCCCTCACCGCGCGCGGCAACAGGCGAAGCACGGGGCGCAACCGAGCTCTCCTACTCCCGGCGAAGAAGCCGGATTTGCGGTGGCTCCCCTGCTCCTGGCGACGACAACATCACCGAGCTCCCAGCCCTCCTCCTCGAAGCGCGCAGAGGCCGGCGCGGTGGAGCAGAGCAGCTCCTCCACCTCCGGCAGGGCGGCGCATCGAGTAGAAAGGGGGGAGGAGGGAGGCCGGCACGGGCGCCTCCCTCTGCGCTTCACCGTCGTTTCCCCTGCTCCCCGCGGCCCCTCGAGCTTGCGGCGTGCGAGTCGGAGGGATCCAGGCCAGCTGCGGCGGTCGGATCCAGGCCCATCCTCCTCCGCGCGGATCCGCCAGCGGGATCTTGGGGGATGCGGAGGGGAGCTCGACGTCTCTCCTCCATGGCGCGTGAAGGAGCCATCGAGCTCAGGCAAGGCCGCGGGAGGCGGTGGCGCGAGGAGGAGCAGGCGCGGACGCGGAGCAGAGGCTCCTCTTCTTGCTTCCGGCGGCGTCACGTCGATATGCCGACGGGCGGAGCTCCGGCGGCTCCAGAGGCTGCAAATCGAGTATCGACGACGACCGGCGGCTCCGTCCCTCGATCGATGGCGTGGGCGCGAAGCAGAGGAAGAAGACCACCGACGGCGTCCTCCTGGTGGAGGAGCAGGGGGTGGCTGCGGGAATGAGGTGACCGCGAGCTCGCGGCGGCGCGCAAGGATCCGGCAGGGGCTCCAGCCCGCTGCTCCAATCCGCGTCGGTTCCGAGCAAGGCGCGAGGCAGTTGGGGGCGGCGGCATCGGGACCGTAGTGGGCCCTCGCGGAGCCTCTCGATTGCGCCGGATCTGAAGGAATCGAGTGTTGACGGGAAAATCCCGTGAGGGATGCCGTCCCCCGCTACGGGGTAATTTTCCTTCATAGTACAACGTGACGGGATCCAGGGGGTTTTGCCGCCGCCCAGTGCGGGTAGTCTAATACACCGTCATCTCCCACAAAATAGCATCAATTCATCGAATATAATTCTGGTATTCGTACAACGGATGAGCCGTACGGGTAGCAGCGGGACTCGCCGCGTTCACACCGCCACGCCGGGTTTAGCATTACCATTCCACTATATATACAAGGTCCGCTGCTGTTCTAGAGAGTAATCCAAGCTAGTAGTAATCAACATCTTCGAGCAAATGGCAGGTGTTGGTCAAGTTAGCCGATGGATATTTTGCACGCTGCTCATTACTGTTATCTTCCTCTCCATTGATCACCAGCATGCCTATGCCGCGGGTTCGCACGGTGTCTGCTACGGTTTCGTCGGCGACAACCTGCCGTCGCGGGGGGAGGTGGTGGAGCTCTACAAGTCCCGCAACATCAGCGCCATGCGCATCTACCACCCGGACCTGGAGGCCCTCGCGGCGCTGCGCGGCAGCGGCATCGCCCTCGTCCTCGACGTGGGCGGCCTCGCCGGCAGCGCCGCCGCGGCGGCCGCCTGGGTCGAGACCAACGTCCTGGCGTACTACCCGGACGTCCTCATCCGGTACGTCGCCGTCGGAAACGAGATCGTTCCCGCCGGCGCCGGCGGCGACGACGACGCCGCGGGGCTCATCCTCCCGGCCATGCGGAACGTGCGCGCCGCGCTCGCGGCGGTGGGGCTCGCGGGCGCCGTCAGGGTGTCCACGGCGGTCCGGATGGACGTGATCACCGACTCCTTCCCGCCGTCGCGGGGCGGCACATGCCGGCCGTCGCGCGGTTCCTGACCGACACCAGCGCGGCGCTGCTCGCCAACGTGTACCCCTACTTCGCCTACAGGGACAACCCGCGCGACATCTCGCTCGCGACGTTCCAGCCGGGCGCGGCCGCCGTGAGGGACGGCGGCAGCGGGCTGACCTACACGAACATCTTCGCCGCGATGGTGGACGCCATCCACGCCGCGCTTGAGAAGGCCGGGGTGCCGGGGGTCGGGGTCGTCGTGTCGGAGAGCGGGTGGCCGTCGGCGGGAGGGTTCGCGGCGACCGTGGAGAATGCGCGGAGATACAACCAGGGCCTGATCGACCAGGCGTACCGGGGCACGCCCAAGAGGCCCGGGGTGCTGGAGACGTACGTGTTCGCCATGTTCAACGAGAACCAGAAGCCCGGGGATCCGACGGAGAGGAACTTTGGGCTCTTCTACCCCAACAAGCAGCCTGTATGTATACCCGATTATCTTCCCCAACTAGCATTGCAATTCAGATTTGGAGCACAGATGGATGCTTCGATGATGAATTGATACTTATCCAACGGTTAATTGTCACTGTATGCACTATACTATATACTGTACTCCTATGTCTACGCAACGTCAATACACAATTCATTGGGTAACAAAATGGCTCTTCTTTTAGTAACCGTGCGTTTTTGGCTAGTTGACTTCCTGTCCTACAATTGCAGGCTTGCAGCTGTGAGTTGCCTTTTCTGTTGGTTCTGTGGCATTTGAACTTGTGGCAACGTGCCGGTCCCTGTAACATTTGTTTGTTTGTTTGTTTGTTTTTTTTTGCTGAAGGGACATTTCTCTTTTTTCCTGCCACGGTTATATTAGGAAAAGTAGAGCTGAAGCCATTTTTTCGTAATAATATGCAACAATCTTAAATTTTGTCTTACAATCTATCACTTCAACTCATGACACCTACTTAGTTGATTTCTTTTGTAAAATCTAATAAAAGTTCAGCATCGAAAGAAATGTATTTTTTGAGACACAATTATGGAACGCTGCTAACAACATGGGCCAAATTGTCCCTCGGTCCATCACAAGCCACAAACCCAACTAAAAAATCAATCAAAACCTAAAACCTCTTCCTCGCCGTCGTGCCCGTTCCCCTCCTTCTCCCTAAACCCTAGCCGGCCGCCCACCCACCGGACACGCCTCCCCCTCCTCTGCTCTTCTCCCGCCATGAACTACCGCTTCCAGAACCTCCTCGGCGCGCCGTACCGCGGCGGCGACGCCGTGTTCGCCGGCGATTCCTTCGTCCTCCTCTCCGCGGTTGGCAACCGCGTCGCCTCCACCGACCTCGCTGCCTCATCCTCACTCACCCTCCCCTTCGAGTCCTCCTCCAACGTCACCCGTCTCGCCGTCTCTCCCTCGGGCGACTTCCTCCTCGCTGCCGATGAAAACGGTCGCGCTCTCTACGCCAACCTCCGCCGCCGCGCCGTCCTCCACCGCGTCTCCTTTAAGGGTGCGCCGTCAGCCATCTGCTTCAGCCCCGACGGCCAGCTAATCGCCGTGGCCGTCGGGAAGGTCGTGCAGATCTGGCGGTCGCCGGGGTTCCGTAAGGAGTTCTTCCCCTTCCACCTTCTCCGCACCTTCCCGGGCTTCACCGCCGGCGTGACATCATTCGATTGGTCCCCGGACTCCGCGTTCCTCCTCGCGTCCTGCAAGGACCTGACAGCTCGGATCTTGCCTGTAAAGAATGGACTAGGAGGCAAGCCCTTCCTCTTCCTTGGCCACCGCGCAGCTGTTGTGGGCTCCTTCTTTGCCACGGATAAGAAGACAGGCAGAGTTAAGGGAGTTTATACAGTCTCTAAGGATGGGGCTATCTTTACATGGAATTTGATAGAAGGAAATGAAGACAATGACACTTCACCTCCACAGTCACCAGGGACGCCAGAACAGCAGTTGGAACAGAATGAAGCCATGGAACTAGATGGCGGGAGCAGGAAAAGGAAGAACTCTGGAGAATTGGAAAAATCGGACACAACTCCACTGCATTTGGCAAAGTGGAAGCTAGAGGAAAAACACTTCTTTATGCAGTCACCGGCTAAGTTAACAGCATGTGATTACCACCGTGAGCTTGACATGGTGGTTGTTGGATTCTCTAATGGAGTATTTGGGCTGTACCAGATGCCGGACTTTGTGTGCCTCCACTTGCTGTCAATATCAAGGGAAAAGATCACCACTGCTATTTTCAACAGTTTGGGTAATTGGCTTGTTTTTGGATGTGCCAAACTTGGGCAGCTTCTGGTGTGGGAGTGGCGATCGGAGAGCTACATTCTGAAGCAACAGGGGCACTACTTCGATGTGAATTGCGTTGCATACTCACCAGATTCTCAGTTATTGGCCACTGGAGCTGATGATAACAAAGTCAAGGTTTGCGCTTTTACATTCTCTATTATACCCTACACTTTTTTTTTTGCTTTGCATGATCTTTTTGAGAATGTAGAATCTCGTTACACTTGAGTTGCTGTAACACTCTTTTTGCTGAGACATTGAAACTATGTCACTGGCGATGACCTTTTGCCTGATCACACGACTACATAAGCAAGTGCTGCATAATGTGGCCAGATTTTTGCATCATATTTTAGCCCAAACCATGAACTGATTCTCCAACTTCATACAATTAAAAGTTGCAAGAACTGATTCTGTCCTTGCCTCAACTCAGACCGAGCTCATCCATTGACTATTGCCTGCTATCTGCTTATGGGAATAACAAACATTACTATTTAAGAACCCATTTGAGTAGCTTTGAGTGCAACAAGTTTGATAACTTAACTGATGTGATGCAGGTCTGGACAGTTTCTTCTGGGTTCTGTTTCATAACATTTTCAGAGCATACAAATGCTGTTACCGCAGTTCATTTTATGGCCAATAACCATTCTCTGCTAAGTGCCTCTCTTGATGGGACCATCCGAGCATGGGATTTGTTCCGCTATCGCAACTTCAGAACATTTACCACCCCTTCACCTAGGCAGTTTGTATCTTTAACCGCAGACCAGAGTGGGGAAGTAATTTGTGCTGGAACACTAGATTCATTTGAGGTTTGTGCTGGAACCTTTTCTCCTCCACAATTTTATGCATCTTATGCTTCTTCATCCTGTTTCCTTGACAATCAAAACATTTTCACGCAGATATTTGTTTGGTCAATGAAAACTGGTCGATTGTTAGATGTACTCAGTGGCCATGAAGGACCAGTGCATGGTCTAATGTTTTCACCAGTCAATGTAAGAGATAACACTTTGTTGTACTTTGTTTCATATTTTGCTTTTCAGAACAACAATTATTTGGGAGAAAGGAAATTCTTATGACTTCCATTTTTGTCGCATTTACAGTATTTCCTGTTCTGTATGCTCTGTAAATTCATTGAAACAATAACTTGGCCTTGTTTGGTAGGCTATTCTGGCTTCATCATCATGGGACAAAACCGTTCGCCTTTGGGATGTATTTGAGAGCAAGGGTGCCGTGGAAACATTTCAGCACTCACATGATGTTCTGACTCTGGCTTATCGACCTGATGGAAGGCAGATAGCATGCAGTACTTTAGATGGCCTAATCCATTTTTGGGACCCATCTGAGGGTTTGTTGATGTATACAATTGAGGGCCGGAGGGATATAGCTGGGGGCCGCCTCATGACTGACAGGAGATCTGCTGCTAATACAAGTATAGGGAAGTACTTCACTACATTGTGCTATTCTGCTGATGGAAGTTATATTTTAGCTGGAGGAAACACTAAATATATTTGCATGTATGATGTTGGAGAACAGGTCAGCAAATTTTTCTTGTGACAATTATAAATTTGAAGCATAGTTTTATATGTATCAATAATCTTAAAGGTGTCTCCAGTTTATATTTCTACAAACTTGCTGGATATTGAAACTGTTTTCTAACCAATGTTCTGTTGTTAACTTAGTGTCAGAAATATTTAAATGGTGGTGCCATGAACTATAAATAAAGCCACTTCTGAATTTTCTCCATCCACTTACTGTGGTGGATGCAATTTTTGGCTAAGCCACAACTGCATGGTTTTGGCATTACTTTTGCTTTTACAAGCATCTTGGTATAACACTCCATAACCACATGATTTTCAAAATGTCATTTGTTGTGAGGTTGACATGCGAATGGTGAACACAGATGCATCTGAAAATATGAGGTGTGGTCTTCAAAACATGCTGATACAGTTATGACCATTGGAAAGTGTACTTTTAAATGTCAATCCAATGATATTAAGCCTAACTGTTGTTAACAGATTACAAGGTTTAAATCTTGAAATGTTATGTTACAAAAAGAATCTTGAAATGCGTACATACAACAGAATGAGTGGTTGATGAGAAATATAAGAAATCACTTATTTTTATCTATTTCTTGGAGCAGGTGTTGCTGCGTAGATTCCAAATCACTCGCAATCTCTCATTGGATGGAGTTCTCGATTTTCTGAACTCAAAAAAGATGACAGATGCTGGTCCACTAGATCTGATTGATGATGAGGACAGTGATGTTGAAGAAGGAATTGATCAACAAACAAGAGGAAACTTGGGGCTTGGTTTACCTGGATCAATGGCAAATCGTGGAAGACCCATAGCTCGGACAAAATGTGTTAACTTCGCTCCAACTGGAAGATCTTTTGCTGCAGCTACCACTGATGGTGTTTTATTGTACTCAGTTGATGAATCATTTATTTTTGATCCAACAGACCTTGACATTGATGTCACACCTGAGGTATTTACTTCACGCCCTTTCTTGTTGTGTATTGCCTCTTAATATTATACTGATCAACTTGCAAATTTCTGCAATCGATGTTTCTAGAAAGTAGAGGAAGCTCTTGCAGAAAACCAACACCAGAGAGCCCTTATACTTAGCCTTCGGTTAAATGAGGACTCCTTAATTAAAAAGTGTATATTCGCTGTGGATCCATCGAATGTACGAGCTATTTGTGCTTCAATTCCTTACAAGTATCTTCAAAGATTGATCGATGCATTCGCTGAACTTTTGGAAAGTTGTCCCCATCTGGAATTTATCCTCATGTGGTCTCAGGTACCATCCTTTTTTTTCCTTCTCTCCCAGTTTAGCATACCATTTTTTATCTAACTTTTTTTTAAAAAAATCACAGGAGCTATGTAAGGTTCATGGTCACTATATCCAACAGAACTCCAGAACATTGCTTCCTGCTCTGAAATCATTGCAGAAGTCTATAACAAGACTGCATCAGGATATGGCAGACACTTGCTCTTCTAACGAGTATTTGTTGAGATATCTGTGCTCTGCTGGTACAAAGAATTAGGTTGTGTTGAAATGCCGAGTCCAGTGAATTCATTTTTGCAGGTCTGATATGACTGCAATTATTATGACAGAAGATTGATGTGTTTGCGAACCCAGAGATGGATATGATGGCAGATGACGTTACTCTGTGAATCCTGTTGTGTTGGATGGGCATTCTTGATTTGTGAAGACATGGGTGGTGGCAGTTCTGCTCAACATAATAGTGAAGCAAAATGATAGATTTGCAGGATTAATTTTTTAGCCAAGTCCGACAGGATTTTCTGTGGTTTTGTCATAGTGATCGTCTGACCGGGGACCGTGGATAGTTGGTTATGTATTCTCCATCGTTGTATCAGGATGTCATGTGCATCCCCAATCAGAAATACTGTTACCCAGTTTTGTTAGAGGCGAGAAACAAATTGCTAGATGCGTTCAAAATTATAATTTATGTGATCTCGAATTCCAGTTTCTGGAGTCTTAAATGTAGTTAGATTATTTTGGTAAAAAGGCATTTGATTACTTTGATGTTTTAAAACTACGTGACAAGTTCAGGGCCATAATGGACTATATTAACTGCTGTTATGTGTTTTGGGATGTTCTGATCGACTGATGTGCATCTAATTTTACTGTAATGCACTGATTGTCTATGCTGCCAAGGTTTGAGTGCCACGTGTGTTTCGCCAAAAATAAAAAAACTGTTTATCTGAGGGGTTAAAATCCTGTTTCTGTGCCACTTGGAATTTCCAGACGCTTGCAAAAAAGAGACGGGTCAAAGATAAACAGCCCATTTGGCCCATGAGCCCAATGGAATATATCTTAAGGGGCCCAAAGGCCCTTCCTTCAGACCGAAGCGAGCACACCACGCCCAGCGGGCTTCAGAACCAGAATCAGAACACAACCGAAGTCCTCCTCTCTCTCTTCGCGAACTGCGCGACATCACACGCGCCTGCACGATCTCCTCCCGCGAGCGAGATCTCACCGCCGCAGCCATGGCGGGGAGGTACTACCAGGGGCACGGTGGCGGCGGTGGCGGTGGCGCGTCCATGGAGGTGGTCAGCACGCCGAATCAGGAGCTCGCCCTCACCAACTGCGCCTACGTCTCTTCAGGCGACCTCCGCCGCTTTCCCAACGCGCTCGCCCTCGTCGCCGACGCCTGGGTCTTCACCCTACGATATCCTTTTCTACATGATCTCATAGTTGATATAAGCTCACGCTGTTCTGAGATCTCTTTCGCACGAGCCTGGTCTGGCTGCCTGCCGCTTTGATCTGGTCTGGTAGCTTCATTTCGAATCCCTGGTGTAGAGAATTCCGCGTTGATGTTTTGATTTCGGGAGCATGTTTAAACTTCTCGTTATCTCGTGGTGTTGAGTCGGAAATTCGATTGCATTGAAATTTCGGTCGTCGTGGAATTTATCTCAGCATTGATGCCCCGTTTGGCTTCTGAAACACTATTCTAATTATCGCCGTATAGTGAGGGTATTGCCGTATTGGTAACTGTTACTGACACTATTGATCTGTTTCATGCCTTTTTTTAGACAAATCTGTTTCATGCCATTTGATTGCACCGGAAAAGCCTTGAATGATGAATGAACTTCGAAATGAACCATTTTATATATAAGCTACTATTGATCTGTTTTATTAGCATACTAGCATATTAGTGTTGTGTGTTATTTATCATTCGAATGTTATGCTCAACTGTAGTGCTTTGTACTGGTCACTACACTGTGACTGTTGGGTGTTGTCACCCCAAATTCTAGTTATTTCAAAAATAACATAATCTGTCTTTAACTTTTAGAACACTTAGCAAAATCCAGTGAGAATTTGATAATATTATGTGCCACTCCTAAGGATTTTACCTTTGCTTCTTCTCTTGTGTGATTCTTAACGAATGTCCACTGCCCATGATGCTGTTACAAGTGGACGCATTGCTTTGAATGCTATTCAGCGTCGGCAGGCAAAGGTTTCGGCTGGGGATTCTGTTACTGTTAGCAGGTAGGAAGTTTGATTGTCCACTGAAATGAATATCTTGATGGTGCTTTGCTGCCTTACTGTTTAACATGATAAATGTTTTGCCAGTTTTGTCCCTCCTGAAGATTTCAAGTTGGCATTGCTCACTTTAGAGCTAGAGTATGCCAAGGCAAGAGCCAATCGAAATGATGAGGTAAGCTATAACTGTTTATGATGTAGATCTTGCTAGTGCTTGATCAATGTGGTCTCAGATGCATTATCTTGACTTCTCAGCTGGATGCTGTTGTACTTGCCCAACAACTTCGGAAGAGGTTTCTGGATCAGGTACGGCACAATCAGTTACCGTGATTTCTTCAAGTAGTGTTCTTTTTCATTGGGTTAACTTCAATGTGTATGCTATCCATGATATGTTATTTGCGTGATATTGGTTTATCGATGGCTGTAATTTTGTTACTGTCTACTTATATGCCCAAAACTCTGCTGATGTTGTTTATAGGTCATGACCTCCGGGCAAAGGGTGCCCTTTGAATTTTATGGAACAAACTATGTATTCACCGTCAATCAAGCTTTGCTAGAGGGTCAAGAGAGTTCCACACCGCTGGACAGAGGATTCCTTTCAAGTGATACATACATCATATTTGAGGCTGCTCCTAATTCAGGAATTAAGGTTCACCCAAACACCATCTATATTGTTGATAGCACTCATTTTAATGGCGAACGTGTCATAAGCATGATTGACAATAAGCCTGTTTTTATACTGTAGATGATCAACCAAAAGGAAGCTGCTAGCAGCAAACTTTTCAAGCATAAAGAGTTTAACCTAGAAAAATTGGGGATTGGTGGATTAAGTGCTGAATTCACTGACATATTTCGTAGGGCATTTGCTTCAAGAGTATTTCCTCCTAACGTTGTTAGGAAGTAAGTATGGTATATTCTTCACTATTTTTGCTGCTGTTTGTAACTGGATCTTTTGCTAACTACCAAATTCTGTAGATTGGGCATCCAACATGTAAAGGGTATATTGCTATATGGACCTCCTGGTACTGGCAAGACTCTTATGGCCCGTCAAATCGGAAAGCTGTTGAATGGAAAAGATCCCAAGGTATAGATTTTCTTAATGAGTATGGAGTGTGCTATTTACCTTAACTATTTGTGCGTCACCTGTTGTATTATCCACTTTTTATATGCATCTGAAGGACATTTTAAGTATACTTGAACCTCAGATTCAAAACTTCAATTGAGGAAGTTTGTTATCCACAATAGTGTTAATAGATCAGAACTTAAAACTTTTCAGGTACTCTCAGTTTTGTTATTGTAATACTAATTCAATGAAAAAGCTGTAATCATAGTCCATATTGTGTCAACTGTCAACAAATTGTCGTGTACCATTAATAGTATAGTTGAATGCAGCTCAGATAGGCGGTAAGTCTGTACTTGTATGATTTGGCTAAACTAACACCATAAAGCCAGAGGCAAAGACAGAAAATTTAGGGGACGCTTGGAACTCTTGACAGCTTGCCTAGCCTAGCCTCGCTGAGCAAGGATATCCTTTCCAACAGAGACGAGCCGAACTGGTTCTCTTGCTTCAGCAAGAAAAGTCCTTGAAAGCACACGTAACAAGGTGCTCATCAAGACATCCAATCACTGCAAACTTTGCTGGGCCAGGCAAGGCAAGGCAATCCCGGGCAAGGGAACCAAACTGGCCCTTAGCCTTCAGGGTCAAGTATATGTTAGTAATATTGCCATTGTAAGAGGGTTTGTAGAAACCTGCGCAATCAAATAACTCCACAGATTTTACCTTTTTTCTCTACTGTATAATGCTAGATATCTGTCCATCAAGTCTCTTCCATGTCTAATATCTTTTTTTTCAAGCTCAGATTGTGAATGGACCTGAGGTTCTGAGCAAATTTGTTGGAGAAACAGAGAAGAATGTGAGAGACTTGTTTGCCGATGCTGAAAATGAGCAGAAGACACGAGGTATGCTACCTCATCAGGAAAAGACTTCCCGTATTTCTTTGTGGATTGAACCCTTTTCAAAACCTCATTTTTTGGCACAGGTGATCAAAGTGACCTCCATGTTATCATATTTGATGAAATCGATGCCATCTGCAAGGTGAAGTTCTGTTCCCTTAAGTTTGCATCATCATCTGTATTGTGCTATTTTCATTTGCCTAGAGATTTCACAAGATTCCAGATTTCTCAAATACAACACACTGCCAGATCAAAGACTTCAATTTCAACAATCACATCACTACTAGTCCACTAGATAAGTACAGGGCATTCTTATCAGTATAGATCTCAGTCGAGTATCCAAGAGTAGTGTTCATCCCTTTAGTTGTCGTGTTTGAGAAAAGAAAATCCTTATAATTGTTACATGTTATCTTCTAAACTGCAATACTATGGTCGATGGCCCTGTATTCAGGAAACATGTTGGCAAGGATACCTAGTTTTAATAGGCGTAGAGTCTTCTGGATACCATTGTTTACATGAAACCGTAACATGTGACATACTATCCCTTAATATTTCCTTCACTTATACCTAACTCCCCACATCAAGCTCTTTCATCTCTTTAGATCTGAAGTAATTTGCAATTAATTGTCTATTGCGTGCACTAGTGTATTTAATAATTTGATCACTTACAGCATCATTCATTTTTATTTAACACAATAACAAATTGATTGTGCAGTCTAGAGGATCAACCCGTGATGGTACAGGTGTACATGATAGCATTGTAAACCAGCTCCTTACAAAGGTGCATTCTTCTATAATCTGCAGTTTAGATTTTTTTTTCTTTTACGTTCTATTCATTTGTATAATGCTGAGTTATGATCCAAAATGTGCACCTTTTAGATAGATGGTGTTGAGGCATTGAATAATGTGTTGCTTATTGGAATGACAAATCGTAAGGATTTGCTTGATGAAGCTTTATTGAGGTAAGTTCTGTTTCTCTTTGGTTCATTTTTCTAGTTATTTGGCAAAGTCATCAATTTAGTTTAGGGTTTGTTTGGAGTTATTATAGAAAATTGTGTTGTGAAGAAAAATGAAATTTTACAAACTAGAGGTGTGCACAACCACAGTTTGGGAATACATACAGAGAATACTACAGGATATGATGCATCCAAATACCTTATAGCTTTCCCAAAACCATAGTATTTTGCAAAGCTGAAGTATGCTTCCAAAACTCCAAAAAAAAACTTTGCCCAGTAGATGGAGTTGATCGATGATACAAGTAGATATATTAAATGTGTCTATATATGAATCGAAAAGCATATTAGATCATTGAATTGAATGTATGCAGTGTCAGTTTGTCATTTATTTCTCACCTTCAGTGATTCTCTGGTGTGGCAATACAAAAAGGTTGATATTGCACCTTAACCGCAGTTACTTTATTTTTCTATTTGCATAAGTTCACTGCCCTTTGATACATGTGTTGCAGACCTGGGCGGTTGGAAGTTCACATTGAGATAAACCTGCCTGACGAAAATGGTCGTTTGCAAATCCTTCAAATTCATACAAATAAGATGAAAGAGAATTCTTTCCTATCTCCAGATATTAATCTTCACGAGCTAGGTCTGTCTTCTTTTTTGGTAAATTGGTATTATGTTCACTGCAGCAGTTTTTCCTAGTGTGGCCTGGTTTGTTAGCTAAATCATGCTAGTGCTATTTGAAAAAAAATCAAAATATTTATTGCAACATTATTTATGTAAATTAGCACTAAGTGTATCAATGTAAATCTTTATGTATTGAATGGATTAATGATCGTTAAAACTATATCCAAGTGACACCTGATCTTCTGAATGAAGCTGCACGGACAAAGAACTACAGTGGAGCAGAGTTGGAAGGTGTAGTCAAAAGTGCTGTCTCGTATGCATTGAACCGGCAGATAACCATGGATGATCTCACTAAACCTTTGGATGAGGAAAGCATTAAGGTTACTATGGATGATTTTGTGAATGCACTTCATGAAATTACTCCTGCATTTGGTGCTTCTACCGATAACCTTGAAAGATGCAGGTGTGTGCTGTGATATGTTTGAAAGTTAATTTAGCAAAATGCCAAAATGACATCTATACATATGTTAATGCAAAACGAGGATTCTTCTAAGGGTATTGGTGGGACCCACTCTGTTGCATAGCACTTATCTCCTTTCCATGTGTCCATTTGGGTCTCTCCATGTTCTGTAGTGCATACTTCTACACACTTCTGTTTAATATTTGAAACTTTATGGATTATTTCTATCTTTTAGCTAGCTTATTAGTAGGAAGTTCTCTCTCACATTGTATCTGGGTGCATAATTTTTGTGCTATGTCATGGACAACTTAATTTGACATTAACTGATTGCATGTCGTAGCATTTTCAGCAGCTCAAGCATATGAGAGTTATTTGTTCTTGGATGTTTTTTTCACAAATATATGTGTTTTTGTGGTTAGTTTCCTGTGTATCTTATTTAATAACTACTGTCGGCCTTCATGTTTAGTGAACAGAAATATTGTTTGGTTTTACATTCAATGCCTTCACCTTTATTTGAAAAATAATAAAATATGCAGATTGCGTGGAATTGTTGACTGTGGCAAGGCACATAAGCACATTTACCAAAGAGCTATGCTCCTTGTGGAGCAAGTTAAAGTAAGCAAAGGTAGCCCACTTGTGACTTGCCTCTTGGAAGGTCCTGCTGGAAGGTACAGTATCTGAATGCTAAAGCATATCATTGTTGTCTTTAAAACTTTTCTGGAAACTTATCTCGTGTTTACTGCTTCAGTGGTAAATCTGCTATGGCAGCTAGTGTTGGCATTGACAGCGATTTTGCATATGTCAAAATTGTAAGTTTCCTTTATTTCTGGTTTTCCTACATACTCAATTAGGAATATAGGACTAAATTTCTGAATTGTGCTTTTCACTACAGATATCAGCAGAAACTATGATTGGTTTCAGTGAAAGCAGCAAATGTGCACAAATTTGCAAGGTCAGTGATTTTTTGCATAACACATTTAGTAGCTTATTCGAGTCAGTTAATACAACTATATGGAACAATCTATTTGAAACTTTAACCCACTTACTGTTCATGCATTCTTTTGCAGCATTTTGATGTTTCTTTTCTCTTATCTGGTTTGCTGTTTGTGTGCTTACACACAATATATTGAGTTGGTGTATGTTCTTGTTAAAACACAGGTTTTTGAGGATGCATACAAATCTCAATTCAGCATCATAATTCTTGATGATATTGAAAGGTACTCTTGATTCTAAAACAGAACTCGTTGTCATGCAACATATGTTCGTCCCATTTCGCTTTGACTGTGTTACTATATTCTGATATGATCTTGTAGGTTACTGGAGTATGTTGCCATTGGACCACGTTTCTCAAACCTAATCTCACAAACTCTTCTGGTTCTCCTCAAGAGGGTCCCTCCTAAGGTATGCATAATTGCACTTTAGTATTATTCTTGAGCACTGCTAACATGCTTAACAATTATCTGCTCTTTTCCTTTTCTGAAAATAAAGTAAAATTCCTCTTTCCTTATCTCGTTTGACCTGCATACCTCTTTGTATTTTGCAGGGAAAGAACTTGCTTGTTATTGGAACAACAAGTGAGGTAGGCTTCCTAGAATCTGTTGGAATGTGTGACGTGTTCTCTGTGACCTACCATGTTCCCAAACTGAAAAAGGAGGATGCCAAAAAGGTAAGAAATACCATAACACATCTTTTATCTCTTGAGAATAGTTGGAATGCTACATACTGCATCTGTAAAATGGCAAATACTATGGAATGCAGTATACAGTTTTATTGTTTTTCTCTGCAAATTTGATGGTTTGTCAGCTGAACATTTTCTGGTTTCTCCGCAGGTGTTGCAGAATCTTAATGTGTTCGATGAAGGAGATCTTGATGCAGCAGCAGAAGCACTGGACGATGTAATCTTCTTTATAGAATTCTCAGTAGCTGTTCAATCATAATAGTGAATGGTCAAATACTGACAATGCATCCTTACTGCAGATGCCAATCAAGAAGTTGTACACACTTGTTGAGATGGCTGCACAGGGGCCAACAGGGGGAAGCGCAGAAGCAATTTACGCCGGAGAGGAGAAGATTGATATCAACCATTTCTTTAGCATCTTGAGTGATATTATCCGTTATTAAGTGTTTCTTGGAACAGAAATGGACTGTTAGGTGTCGAAGTAGGAATTCATTTGCACCTTTTTTCACCACTCCTATCATCCTCAGCGTGTACAGTGGTTTGGTGAGTTGTGTTTCTTTGGTGAGGTTATTCGAGCTGTTGCTGTCGTGCTGATTGGATATAGGCGAGTTACACGTTGTAGCATTTTTGTATTGTATACCGTTGTTTATACAGTTGGTGTGGATCTAGCTATACACAACAGAATAGAACTGATTTTTGTGCTCCTTTTATATGGTTTCAGCTTTCCTTTGTTGATGTTGAACATGAACAATGTTGTATTGAAAGATAGAAATACAATTTACAGTGATGAGATTCATATAGCTGTTCCTCGCCTTTTATTCTAGGAAAAAACATAAATAAATAAATTTCATTACTGAGAATTGGTGTACTGGATTTATAATGAGGTTAGCACAAAAATATATACATGAACTGTGTAACTAACAAAGGGTTACACTCTGTTTCTTTAATGTACACTTGGCTACCTAAAATGTCTATTTTATTTTTACATGTGTGTCACTAGCATGGCCAAGACTACGCCAGCAAAGCTAACTGAACCAGCAAGCCAGCTTCTCCTCGGCGACGACGCCGAGGGAGGAGAGGGGTCGCTCCTCCGCAGCGGCGCGGGGGCGTGTTGCTTGTGCCTGCTGTTCGGGTTGGACCCGTACAGCAGCTGGACACCATCGATGTCATCCGCGCTGAGCTCCACCTTCCTATGGCCGGCGTCGATGTACGGGTACATGACCGCCTCCGGCGACGAGGAGTGCCCGAGCCCGAGGATGTGCCCGATCTCGTGCGTCGCCACGGACTCCAGGTCCATGGTCCACGAGCCCACCGCTGCACTGCCCACGTCCACCGTCCAATGCTCCGCCGCGTCGAAGTGGAGCCGCCCGTCCTCGGGCCCGTAGGCGTGGGCGACGACGCCCCTCTTCCCGTCGAACGGCGCGCCGTCCCCGTGGTCGCCCTCGTAGAAGCTCACCCTGATATCGGCCGGGCGGTTGTAGTGGTCGTCGGTCTCGACGAACTTCACGGGGATGACCTCCGCCCACCGCGCGAACGCGCTCCGGAACGCGGCGCGCACGGCCTCGGGCGGCAAGTAACCGACGGCGGCCGGCGCCGTCGGCGAGATGGAGTACGTCAGCACCAGATGGCCCGGGTTCCCCGGCCACCGCGGCTCGCCGTCGAGGAACGTGAACCGGCTGGTCGCCGAGTCCGGCACGGGCACGGACACGCTGCGGTCGCCGACGCCGCAGCGCGGCGAGGCGATCCGGCCGAGCGTGGCGGCGTCGAGCCGGCCGGTGACCGGGAGGCCGAGCCTGGACTGGTACCGCTTCACGGCGGCCTCCGTGCGGCCGTCGAACGCGTCGTCGTGCGGCCCCGCACCGGGATGCATGTACCCGAACCTCGCCAGGTAGCTCTTCAGCTCGGCGAGGCCCGCGACGCGGCTGCCCGGCCGGGCGTCCCGCAGGTGCTTCGACGTCCGCAACGCCGCGCCGTGCGTGTGCCGGTGCCGGTGCAGCTCCGCCGCCGGTGCGGGCCGTGCCGCGGACACGTGGTGGCACGAGAGGATGCCGAGCACCACCACCAAGAGGAGGCACGCGCCCGCCCGGCGCCACGGGAACATCAGAGCCAGCAGGCTGCTGTATACGTCGTCGTCGGTTATTCTCGCTAGACTATTCGTCTTGGTCAACGCAGTAGGTTAACTGTTTTGCTTCTTTAGCGTCGTCAAAATACGCTGCAGTAGAGACCTTATATAAAAAAACACAAACGCTGGCGGCTTTTCTTTTTCTGATGGTGTCGGATTCGGAGTCCTGACGCCAGCGGGGCAGAGACTTCCTAGGACTAGATAGGGCCAAGCGCAGGTGTGGGGGGGCCACCCGGCGGAACTCGAGTCGGAACCGGCCTGAGCGATGGAGTAGTGCAGTTCGAGTCGGAATCGGCCGGATTACTGGTGGAGTCGGATTGTCGGAACCGACGACGAAACCAGCCAAATAAATCCCCGGAATGGTAGTCGATCGACGTCCCCTCTCCATCCTCCTCACCGCCACGCACATTCCCAATCCCAGGCACGCAGCGACAATGGCCTGTCCCGCGCCTTCTTTCGCCGCCGCGCAGCCCTTCTCGCCGAGTCCCTGCCACCGCGTGCAGCACCTTTCTCCGCGCGCGCGGCCGTTCCAGCCGTCGTCCACCTCCCGCGGCGTGGTGCTGGTGCGGTGGACGCCGCCGCCCGACGGGTGGTGCAAGGTCAACTTCGACGCCTCGGTGTACAACGACGGCTCCAGGCGGTGCAGCATCGGCGGCGCGATCCGCGACAGCGCCGGCCGCGTCGTCCTGGCGTTCGCGGAGGAGACTGAGCACTCGACGGTCGGCATCGTCGAGGCGCGCGCCATGATCCGCGGGCTGCGCCTCGCGCTCGCGCTGCGCCTGCGGCGGGTGGTGGTCGAGGGCGACGACCTCGTGCTCGTGCAGCTGCTGCGCGGCGAGGAGACGCAGACGCGGATCCCCGTGGCGATGCAGGAGGAGATCCACGGCCTGCTGCGGTGCTTCGCCGGCTGCGACGTGCGGCACGTGTACAGGGAGGGGAACCAGGTGGCGCACACCCTCTGCAGGCAGGCGTACCACGGCCCCGGGCTGTGGATTGGCGGGCTCCAGGCGCTGCCGTCCACCGTTTGGGAGAAGATCGAGGATGACCGCTGTGGCGTCGCGCACGAGCGTGCGGTGGTCCGGCGACCGGCGTGACTGCTGGTGAATTCGACAAACACAAGGATGGGAGGAGCGGCGGCGGAACCAGCTAGCTTGTGCAAGAAGACCCTCCTTTTTGAGGAGCAGACATGGCGGCGGAACCAGCTAGCTTGTGCAAGAAACCCTCACTTTGAGGAGCAGACATAGTGGCGGCGACAGAACCAGCTAGCTTGTGAAGAACCTCTCTGAGGACCAGACATGGCGGCTTTGAGGAGCAGACGGCGGTGGAACTTGCAAGAAGACCCTTTGAGAAGCTGGTGGCGGCAGCGGCGGAACAGGCTTGTGCAACGGCAAGCGCCGGCGGCGCCCGGCGGAGACAGCAGAGGAGGTGGCCCAGAGGCAGGCGTCGGCGGCCTGAGTCGATGCGTTTGATTTATTATATTGAAATAATGTCTTAATTTAGCAGAAAACTGTTTTGGGTAATTTTATCCTATACTCACTATTACTCCTACTTCGTGATGCATTTGTAAAATCGATAACAATTTATTGAAATAATGTCTTAGTGAGCACGTGACCATTGATCAGGCGAAACTGTTAACATCTTGATAATTCACACAATTAAGTTTGCCATCTTGATGGTTCATACCAATTATGAGCACACAAAATTGTTTGTATTTGAAACCCTGCCAAAGACTACCTCCACAATGAAGTGAAGAATCAAATTGAATCAGTCACTATTTTAATCCATCTCTGAACTAAAAAGAAATGTTTATTTACAACAAAGAATTTTATCCCTCTATCAACACTTCCTGACAAAATTTTCGAACCTTGGGTACGGGAGCATGAATACAAGTTAAATAGTAACCATGTTGATGTTGGAATGCTGTTTGTTAGATCTGCAATTGTATAAGAGCAAAACTGCCAGGAGATTTACAGTTGAATTGCCTCCTTTCCACCAGTCACTTTAGTTCGATGAGTTCGTTTCAAGCTTGATTTCTTATCACGTGTACGCTTCCCTGGTAATTTCTTGACTGATGAAGCCTTCCCGTTTTCATTTGCTGCATTGTCCGGCATCATCTTTCTCGGTTTTATCTGCACCATGGGAGGCCGCATGGGAGAACGACTTCTTAAGGCCGCCTGCCTCTGTTCCAGCAGTTCTCGGTGGTATGACTGTAAATAAAGTAAGTGGTGTAAGAGGGGGAAATAAAAAATGATTGATATTGGATAAAATGGAATGTTAGGTTCCCCATTTTCATTTATCCCTAAAGCTAAATCCTAGTCCTATAATCTATCAAATAACAATAATGCATATCACAGCAAACTGTGTATAAATCAGAGACAATAAACCAGACAAAAAAAAACAACTGAAAATACCTGAACAACAAAATCACGCCTTTCACAATCCAGGAACATGTCTGCAGTCCAATTAACTTGTGATCTTATTTTATCCCTAACAGTGCTGAAACTTAGCTGATCTCTGGAGGTGAAGTGGTCAACTTCATTGAACCAAAGGCACGTAAACAGATTTGTTATGGGGATGTGTTCCCTAATTATCACACAGCCCTCAGGGACATCTGTTAATCACAGTATACTGATATCAGGCAGGCAATGTTAAAAATATTAGCGAGTCAGGAATCAGCAGGGAGAAGTAATTACCACTTGTTATAGGAAGCTTAGCTGATGAATAATGAGTTAAACCCTCTCTTTTATAGAACTCTATCTGGTAATCAATTGAAGCATTATCATATTTTCCACCAGCCTTGTTGGCTTCAGCTTCCTCAAAGACATCAAAGCGTCTGTAATGCCTAGAAATAGCAAAAGTAACATTCTTCCTCCACAAGAATCTGTAACATACAATTCCAATAATGAGGCCTTAATGATTGCATAGGATCCAACTAATCAAACAAACCAGAACAAAACGAATTATGATGCAAACCAAATACTGGTAAAATAAATGGAGCATTAGTGGCCCTGGCAACTAGAGAACTTACTTTCTAACAGCATATAATGTTCCCTCAGCTATGTGAAGAGCAAATAGTGCAGTTAAAACAAGTGAAGATTTACCTTTCTAATACCTGGTAAGGATCCCTCATTAGCTTAAGTTTCCCATCAATCCAAATTGAATATCGCACATTAGGAAAAAGCCGATGAAGTAGTAGTTTTGGAACCTGTACGAGGAAAAGATCACAGGGGCCGTAAATGATAAAAGCAAACCCAACAAACTGTCGATGCTGGTTTGCATTAATAAATTCTGAGTCAGGCCAACATTGAGAATGAGATAACAACGATAATACGGAATCCCCTGTCTTCCATATTCACTCCACGGAGGGAAACTAAAACAAAATGGTATGTTGCGTAACCCAGGGTTGACTGAGAAAAACAAAAAATGCCAACTGTACAGGTACCTTTCCATTGCGCCTTGCATCTGAATATGGTAGGTTGCGGACAACAACTACACGCCACAGCCCGATTCTTTTAGTATGATCAATAGTAGTGGAGTTCTTTAGTGCAGCTTCTGTTTCTTCATCCAGAAACATAAAGAAGCAAACAGTATTCTTTGAAAAATCACTGATGTTTTCTGGTTGTTGAAGTATATCATAGTTTCCTGAGAAAATACATGTAAGCAACTGTACAAGAAATTGGTAACAAGAACTGAAATACAAAGTGGTAGTTACCAAAAATAGCAGAGGCAACAACAGTCCTCTGGCACTGCTGCATCTCATAACGATCAGCTTCATCTATGTCAAACCCAGTATTAAGACCAGGCATCTTCCCTCTTACAAATCTGACGACAAACACTAGGTTAGCTACAAAAGAAAACGACAATGATCATAATAAACAGTCACCACATGACCTTTAAAGCATACGAGATGTATGGTCATACCCACAACGTACTGTCATCAAATCTTTTATGTCGTAAGATCTTTCTCGTTCCTCCAGGGATGGATAACCTCCAAACAAAGAACCACCATTTGACTCTTCAGAAACCAAATTCTCTTCAGATATATAATTTAAGCTTTGAAGGACAGGTGATGCTGATGGCTGAGCAGGTCTCAGTGCCAGCGCTTGCTCAACAGGCAAATAACAAACCGGACAGGCTATACAAGTTTAAAATACATTAGTTTCGATTCAGAACTACTAATAGTTGAATTGGAATGGTCAAGAATATAAACTTACGCCGTGGTCCAGTGCGTTTTCTATCAGTAGGTGGAGGAGAAAATGAGAAATTTTCACAAGGATGGTGATTCAGAACAGCGGCTGGTGGAAAACTAGGCATGAGATCCTGAACTTGATTTTGACTGCTATCAGACTGTTTTTCCATCTGTGATCCTGTATTCAGACCATTCACAGTCAGTGAATCTCTCTGGGCTATTGGGCTGCCCGATGATGTCCAAACAGGGTTCACAAAGTTCCGGACATGATCAGAAAATACAAGCATGGTCTCGACACCAGGTGATGAATCTTCATCTAAACAAGGCAAAAAGAAAATTCGTAGTTCAGTATTTCGAACCACATACGATTGTCAAAAAAACTAAAAAGACAACAGAAAACAAACACTTAAACTAAATGTTACAAATTACTTTAGTATGACATTTTCTACAACAGGTGGTCTGGTTATTATTCAAAATAATGATGTTTAGCGCACACATTGCTCATGAAACATGCCATCACACTACATTATTATAGTTACACAGCAGATATACAGTAGAATCACCAACATGGACAGATGCATTGAAAAATGTGCTTTTAACTGCAGCTGCAAGCTCAGTTATATCTTATTTGACATATAGCTAGGAAAAGATTACATAGCACCAAATGACTGTAAAAATATCTCCTTACCACAATGCACATTTTGGTAAGATCTTAAGTCCTAAACAAGACTGAACCAAAACAACTTTTTGGTGTAGAGAAGTTTTACTGATGAAAGAACAAGGAGAACTGCTTGACAAAATGGACCAAAGTATTCTAGTGAACTGTTAAATGACAACTTGCCAAATGGTCAGCAGAAGTCAAATGAGATCATATTGGAAAAGAAAAGGACCAAACAAAAACACAAGCATGCAGTTGACCAAATGATTTAAAACAAACAATTCTAGTAATATGAACCCATAGCTTTGACATCATCATCACCAAGTAAAAACTTTAAGAAATGCCTAAGCCACATTAGCTAGATCAAACACCATATCTCTTCAGTTCCAGAAAATTGTCTGAACCATAGTCATAACTAAAGAATTCAAAACTTCAGACAGATCACACTCCCAATATTATTGTTTAATCTCCCAGCTCGACAATTACATATAAACATTGACACTGATAGGAGTGACCTGAATCGCTAGAGTATAACTAATCAGTCAGCTAAGTCAAAGTTGATAAGGAATGTCTTTTGAAAAAAAAAGTTCGTAAGGAATAAAGAATGTGACACTCGTTAACATCCTAAAGCCCATGTGCAAATAAACCTACAAGTTGCATTGCATCATTCCTCTGAACTCACTACAACAATCGAATGACTGGAAGAAAAATAACAGTAGATGCCCACAATATCTGATCCAGTGACTGAAACCGCCTCACGGATTTGATATAGAACTGGAGCACGAGGCGAGGCAACCACCACCTTTACTGACAAGTGATGAGAAGAGGAAGCAGAAAGCCACCGCGACGGCGACGAGGAGGAGGAGGAGCATCCTCTGGCGGCGGCCGGCGAGCTTGCAGATCCGCGCGAACACGCGCGGGCCCCCGCCGCCGCCGGCCCCGCCGAGCGACATCTTGGCGGGCTTCCGCGCGGCGAGCGGCGGGGACGCCGACGGCGCGGGCGAGGGCGAGGAATGGCAGCCGCCTAGCTGCTGCTGCAGCAGCGATCCATAGCTCCCCGACGACCTGAGCCCCAGCGACGCCCCGCCGCTCATGCCGCCACCGCAGCACGCAGGGGCGGATCCAGCTGACGGTGCTGGCCTGCTGGGAATGCACGGGCGCACCACGAATTTTTTCAAACTTCCACATATACCCCTCGTCGCAAACTCGCAACTCATCATCATGACTGTGAATCCGGCTCGTGAGTCGTGATCGTCGGGCCGGGCTTGGGCGCAGTGAGGTGAAAATGGTGGTCCGACAAATTTGGTTTACGGGCAAATGCTCACAACATGATTTTTTTCAAAAAAAAACTAATTTTACTGCACTCACCGAACTTCTGCACTTTTTTTTAAAAAAATCACGGACTTGTACTCGCGCGGATGCATGAATTTCGTAAGATTTTTGCAGATGAGCCTGCTTCTCTATTTTGTGCAGTATTTTTCTCTCACAATAAATCAAACCTACCAATCAGCAGAAGTCATTTTAAGATCCGCCGAACAGAATAGAAGTGTGAAGGAGAGAAGCCAAATGGCAGATCATCTGCAGATTCTCCACACGATTTGTGTACCAAATTTGTTATAAGAAAAAAGTACTGCACTCATATTATTTTTTTTTCTCTTCCCCCACAAGTCATGTTTTTTGGGAATATATATATTTGCACGCATGGGCCGTGGCGTGAAAATTGGAACGCACGCATTGTCACGCAATCATCAGCTGGTATAAAGGTTACCTTTCTATCAGTGGCGGAGTCAGGATCAAAATCTACTTATGGCGAAGTTACTACTATACTAATTATAAACATAAGACCATCTGATAAGTTGTGTCGGTCTGCATTTTTAATTTTCTATTGGGCCAACGCGTTGATGAACCCGGTCATGGTGACATAATCGCTAAATCAAAGGACAAAGTCAGTCCTGTATATACACAGACTGATAATCTCTCACTCTAATTAATTACCCCAACTTTATCCTTAATTTGTGAGGCTAAACTAGCTTATGTGAACTCTGGTATCAGTCCGTGTATATCAGATGGTCCTTTATCGCTAAATCAATTTATGTGAACTTTGCCTTTGAACAATTATGTACATATTAGCTCCGTTCAACAGCTTAGGTGTGTTGTAAAAAAACAGCTTAGGTGTGGCGGCAGCTATACCTTGCCAGATACTCCCTCCGTCCCATAAAGAGTGCAATTCTAGTTTTTCTAGGACAGATTAGTAGTGGAATTAAAAGACTCTAATACCCTCATTTATTTGCCAAATGCAGTAAGTTTTGTCATGCAGATATGATCTGACCACTTAATTAGGAAGGTAACTAGATCTATTTTCTAGAATTGCATTCTTTGTAGGATTTTTTTCAAAAACTAGGATTGCACCTTTTATGGGACGGAGGGAGTAGGTGGCTCCGCCACTGCTTTCTATGTCATGATGAAGAAAGCTGAACTTTCCAAATCGTGCCAACGATTCAACAACCTACAAATTTGAGGAGCACAAAAGTTTGCAGGCTACGCAACAGTTCCTGGTAAAGCACCGTTTTCGGAGCCAAACTGTTGCAGAATTACTAGGCAGCTTTCCCCACACTTTTGTTGATTCATTCAAATGAATCTCATATGGAGTCCTCTTAGATTTTCTTGCGCGGTTGTGGGCTGGCTTGTGGCTTCGGGCGGGCGGCCTGTGTCGTCGTTTGTTTCCTCCAAATTAAAAATGGGTGTCATTTCACGGCCCGCTTATACCGGAAAATTAAATCGTGCAAGGAAGAAAGGAAACGCATGATCCGGCCGGAGCCTCCGTTTTTTTTTTTTGGAAGGAAGACGTCTCTCTCGATTGGTTCCCAGCTCGATCCGTATCGCGTGTGCTGGCCCTGCTGCGCGTAGCCGCGTGATCTCACCTGGGCCGGCCGACCGCCCGACCCCCACCCGCTGCCGCTCGCCGATCGATCGGTGGTGCCGCTGCGGGGAAGGGCAGCAGGAACACCGTGGAAGCGTCTGGGTTTCGTCCGATCCGCGCTGCCGTGGCGCCGCGTCGCGCGCGGCGTGCACGGGTTATCTTCTGGAGCGCTCGGGTCGACGGACGCCAAGACGGCAGCTATACCTGAGCATTTTTGGCCCGGCCCGACCCGGCCCGCCTACGGACTTTACTGGACGGGCGTGGGCAGAGATCTTGAAGCCGCGAAATTTTTTTTTGGCCCGAGCCCGGCCCGAAATGTTGTTTTTAGTTACTTTACACTATAAAATGCGCGGCGCGGCCCGCCCAAGCCCGGGCCTGACCCGAGCCCGGCCCGAAAACTGAGGCCCGACACGTCCCATGGGACGGTCATGGGCAGGATTTTCTCAACCCGAAAAACTCAGGTTTTTTTTCGGCCCGGCCCGAACCCGACCCGACCCGTGGAATGCTCAGGTCCAACGGCAGCCTCCCTCGCGTGGCCCGGGCGGCTGGCTTCGTGGGCGACCACGGCACGGTAGGAGAGGAGCAAGAGGCTAGGCACGGACAGCGTGGCGTGTGGGGGCCGCCGGTGGGATGATTGAGGCAGCCAAGCCGTGGGAGTGGGACGCGGGGGATTGACGTGGTGGGCGACGGATTCGCTCCGCGGGGGCGATTCTGTCGCACGTGCTGTGGTGGTTGCGGCGAGCTGGATGGAGATCCAAAGAATACGATCCATGGCAGTTCAAAACTTCTCAAGGGCCACTTTGGAGGCGCCGCTAAATCAAACGGGGAACTTGGGTCCCAGGCTCCCGTGTAAGCGCATTCGAATTTGACGAGGGTCGAATTGTCATAGAGAAATCTCAACAAAAATATGAATGGACAGCTCATGCCATCTTTTATCATCATGTAAAATTTGAGATGGAACAAAAAAAAAAGTGAAATCTGCACGTAAATACTCTAGTGCAAGATGCACTAGCACTGCTCATGTACAAATTTCACTTCTTTTTTTGTTACATCTTGCACAAAATCTTGTTGCGTCTCAAATTTTGTATGACGATAGAAGATGACATGAGCTATCCTTTCATATTTTTGTTGAAATTTTTCGATGAAAGATTGACACACATGAAACCTGAGACAAGATGGGTTCATGGGGACCCGAGTTCTCGGTTGCCACTTCCCACTTTAGCCAGGCTTCACCGACTCTGAATTTCTTTGTTTTTTCCCAATCACACAAGACGCTCATATACATACAGGTACACTCAGTTTCTACGAACACACGTACACAACCCTATTTCTATGAACACATCCAAAAGACTACATCGACAAATTGTCGAGATTGGCGAAACCACCATTGACGCTTCACTGTCGACGGGCACATCGCCTACCACTGAAAGAATAGTCAGTTAAATCCCAAAATAAATTCAGAAAAATGTGAGTACCAATGCCGAGTCGAAAGCTCAGATCAGGGATGGAGCTAGATCCTCTCTTCGTCCTTCTATATCCTCTCATTTCCTTCTTCTTCCTCCTAAAATTGTAGAGAGGTTGTGTGTGTGTGTGTGGGGGGGGGGGGGGGGCTCGAACTCCACCATTAGATCTGTGTCAAACTTTGATGGATAGGTTCCACCAGACCACCACAAGGAACCTTACCAGCTGAGCTATATGCTCTGTTCGCGCCTTCGGTTTTCTCTTAACACACTATTGTAGTCGTATATAACAACACGTGAGTTACTGTAGTTTTTGAGTTAATGCAGTAAAGATCTGAGGTACAACAACATAATCTAAAATGAACTACAAAATAGGTACAACTAAAGGAGGTTTAAAAAATTAGCTCTGGAGTAATGCCACATAGTTGCTACAGCCTACCTCAATAGGCTCCAAATGCTTACATGTGACCTTAACACGGTAGGTTCCACCAATCACTTAATATCAATTACAAGGATTTTATTTTCGATATGAGTAGGAAAAGTCACCCAGAAAAATTATGATAATCAAGAGATTGATAATTATCTCTCTAGGTCCGTCAAAACCTTATATAGCTTTTTGCTATTTTGAAACAATTTTATTACTCAATAACATAGGAGCACAAAGTATCTGAAGATGTGCATGTTTTAAAAAAATGCAAAGTGTAGCCATATTTTATGAGGCACCGTGTGCCGGAGGGGGGGGGGGGGCTCATGCCCCCTTTTGTCAACCTGATACGTGGATTATTTATAGACTTATTGTTGTCCAATATGCACAGGAACATTATAAGTCTTCTTCAAACCAGATAAACTTAGCTATGTTCGGTTGTTGCTCCACCCACAACCTCGAAAAGAAGCTAAAGCAAGAACAACATGAAAGGATATTGTACGTGAGAACCCTCATATGAAAAGACGCCAAAGAACAAGTTTTATGAGTAAAGGATCATTGGTAAGCGATGCGGAAGGAGGACAGACTTTTAAGGTTTGAAGAAACTCACTCTTTGAGTTCCTCAACTTTCAAAGGTGGAGTAGGCACATGTCGTAACATTACATGTTGCAAAAAATGCATGAGAAGATCCAAATGCGGGTCAACAAAAAAGGTGATTTTTTCTCATTAGTACAAAGAGACATGAAGCTTGCAAAAGAAAAAAAAAAGAAGAGGTCACAACATTTTGACGACCAGCAATTTCTCATTTTATTCTAGGGATTCACGGTCAGATCTTTTTAATGATGAAGATAAAGCGCAAAGCATGTATATAGGAGTATTTGACATAACATCTCAACCTAATGACTCCATGTTAATCATAGACATACACGCCCATCCACTGATCCACCAAACCAGTGTCCGCAGGCGATCAGCGCGATGACCCGACGTGGATCCGTGCTGTTCGACGACCCATTCCAACCAACCTGGGCTGTCCCCATCTCTAAATCGCCTCTATCCGTTCCACGCGGCCGGGGTCCACAACCACCGTACCAATCAGTGCCGGCTAGCCACGTCCCCCGCATCCCCGGATATATAAACCGGCGGGAAGCCTCTCCCGGCTGCAGCCACTAGAAGCGGCGAGAGGTTAACGTTGCTGCGATTAAAGGAGTCCAGCGCAGCACAACGCGCACCGAGCCTCTCGCGGAAAGCTTCAGCGGAAATGGTTGTCGCGGAGGCCGCTGCTGCGGGCAACGAGATGAGCCTGTCCAACATGGTGCTGGGGTTCTACGAGGAAGCCGAGAGGGAGAGGTGGACGGAGGAGGCCGCCGCCGCCGCCGCCGAAGATGGCAGCGACGATGAGGGGTCCAGCAGCGGCGGTGGCAGCGCCGAGAGCAGGGCGTTCTGGCAGGAGCAGCGCTCGCTGTTGCATGTAAGTTCCCTTCTCGACTTCTTGTTGATCCAAAAACAAATCAGTGTTGCCTTTTTTTCTTTTGTGCTTATTAATTATGGCTGAACCTGATCCTTTGAGGTGTATCTGCTGCTTGTTTATATAAGAAGCTGTTAGCTGCATCACAATCATAATACAGCTACAAACAAAATCGTTCTTCTGAAATCTGAAGGATAAGACCATGTCTTCTTGTCAAGCCAATTGATTTTGTGTGTTCTTGCTGCATCTCGATCGTGCGCGCCATAGTGTCTAGTCGTGACAAACGCGTGCGTTGATGCGGACGTGTAGGAGGCGTTGGCCAAGAGAAGCTCCGCGGAGAGCCGGATCCAAGCTGACACGGAGGAGGCCGTCAGGCAGATGCGCGCCACGCCCGGCGGCTTCTGGTCCTGCGCGACCCGCGCCGCCGCGGCCGCCGGAGCAGGAGGCTGCCGGGCCTGCGCGCTGCGGTTCGTGGCCGAGCGGCTGCGCGACGCCGGGTACGACAGCGCCGTCTGCAGGTCCAAGTGGCCGCGCACCCCGGAGATCCCATCAGGTAACGACGACCCCTGCGCATTTTCGCAGACGCATGATGCACATGGTCGCATCAGTGATCATTGATCCGTGTGCGTAATGACTAATATTGAGCAGGGGAGCACAGCTACGTGGACATGGTGGTGCCGACGAAGAGCGGCAAGGCGGTGCGGGTGGTGATCGAGCCCGGCGGCTTCCGCGGCGAGTTCGAGATGGCGCGGTGCGGCGCCGAGTACAGGGCGCTGGTGGCGGCGCTGCCGGAGGTGTTCGTGGGCCGGTCGGAGAAGCTGCGGGCCGTGGTCCGGGTCATGTGCGACGCGGCCAGGCGGTGCGCGCGCGAGAGCGGCATGCACATGGCCCCCTGGAGGAAGCACCGGTACATGGAGGCCAAGTGGCTCGGCACGCCGGAGCGGGTCGCGCCGCCGGGTGCCGCCGCCTGCGGAGGAGTACCGGCGGCGGCCGTCGTCGGCTCGCCCGAGAAGCCGCCCAGGTTCAGGGCTCCATGCTCACGCTCGACCTCGGCGGCCGGACCGCGGTGGCGGTCGTGTGATGAGCTGGTGGTGATCGCGTACTGTTCCTGATGAAGACGACGGCGATGGATCCATGCATATGATGGGAAGACGACTGCTGTATGTACTGTGTGCGTGTGTTAGTTTTTGCGGTCATCTGAGACAGATGATGGCGTGAACGATTGAGCGTCGCGGCGATGTAGGAGTAGCGTCGCGGCGATGGAACGATTGAGCGACCTACGGTTCTTCGGATACAGTGTGGATGTGGGCATACCGAGCGATATGATAGGTATATGAGAGCAACTCCAGTAATAGTTTGCAATTGAGGCTTCCAAACCTCATTTGCAGGCCTAACTCTAAAAAGTAGAGGCTCAAGATTACATCCCAACTCCAGCAAGGAAATGAATCCGGACCTCTATTTCTGTGGGTCCCGCGTATCAGCAAGGGAAAAACACTATCCGTTCCCGTGTCCTGTTCTACTCCGCTCCTGCCTGCTTGCCCGCGGCGAGTAGCCCGACGAGCCCAGGCCGCCGCGCCTAGGACAGAAGACCTCGGGCAGGTGGCCCCTAGCAACGGGGACCTCGTCGACCTGGCGCCCGGGCTCCTGCGCGGCGACGCGGCAGGCCACGCGGCCCCACGAGGGGTGTGGCGTCGAGGCGGCCGTGGCCGTGCGCCCACGCCGGCCCGCCTGGCAAAACAGCCCACGCGAGCAGCGCCGCCGAGGCGGTGGCCAGGAGGGCAGGGTGGGCGCACAGGGTCGGTCGTCCAGTCGAAAAAATTGGATCGATCCAGCTCCTCTGCTTTGCTTTGCTCTGTTTCTGATCCAATCCCCATGCTTCTCGTTCTTGCCGGAGGTGGGAGGCAGGGAAGGGGCGGCGTCCGCGGCGGCGGCGGACGTGGGGAGCGCGTGGTGGTGGTGGTGCGCTTCATGCCCCATCTTGGATGAACCCGGATGCGACGGCGCGTGCCACCTCACGCTGGCCGAGGGCGAGGACAAGGCGGTGGTGGAGGTCCACGAGGGCGGCGGGTGGACGACCTGCGACCCGGGCGCCAAGCTCAAGTCCCTGACGGGGCTGGGCCTCGTGGCCTCGGCCCCGCCGACGCGGTGCTTCTTGCATATGGAGGATATCGCCGGGCACCGGAACAACGCCGCGTGCCTCTCCATGGCCGAATCAGCTGCCCGACGACCATCTTCCTCTCTACTCTCGGCGTCTTCTTGACGGCGACATGGAGCGCGGTGTGCTCGTCCTCCCGAGACCGGCCGCCATCGGGCACGTGCGCCGGCCTAGACTCGTTCCCGAGACCCGGCCGCCAGCCGCCCCGGCATCCGCTTCCACTGTGGGAGCCTGGGCGACAGCCTCGACGGCGCTCCGCTGAAGGACCGAACTGGCGACCAGAGAGGGGGGAGTGAATGGGAGCCGATAAAAATTCTTCTCGAAGGAGATGATGACTTCAACAAGATGAACTCGGTCGGGTACCCAAAATCACACGCTCTGCACACAACCTTCTGTTTGCCAAAACCACGTAGCCACTGGAGTGCTACTGGTCCTAGGAACAAACACTACCTGCAGTCACAACTCCTACACACACGGCAGCGGAAACGACTCGGAAGCTGTCTGGCCAGCAGGGGGCGGTTAGACCGGGTATGGGGGCGGTTAGACCGCCTCCACCTGGTAACCGAGAATTCCTCCGAACCACCTCTTCCGAGCTCCAAAACACTCCACGGTTTCCCCCACTGGATCCTCTGGTCAAGGCCAAGCTAGCTACTAGAGAATCTTGGCGAAAACCAAATCTTCACCCAAGGGCCTAGGTGCGGTTAAACCGGCTCACGGGGGCGGTTTAACCTCCTGTACCCAGCAACGAACTCAAGGCAAGAACTCCTAGCAAACAACACCAAAACGAGCCAAGATTTCACCTGAACGCTCCTCTGATCAAGGCGAACAAACCCACAGAGGAAAATCCGGTGAAACCAAAACTTCCACCTGGGAGACCCCGGGCGGTTAGACCACCCCCCTATGGCGGTTAGACTGCCCCTCCCAGAAAATCTGGCCACGGGTCAACCCTCAACTTCCCATCGCCCGATCTCCTGATTCACCCCACAGATTGCAGCGGAACTTCATGGATACCTGGGTTACCTCCTGGGCAACCTCTCCTTCAAAGGAATCGAACCGAAACGCTCTCAATCAAAGGGAATCGCGGATCTTTGCCCTCTAGGTCATGAACTCGAGCAACTCGAAAAAACCACCAAATCGAGGTCGATTCAAGGGAGTTCTTGGGGCAAAGTCACCAGCCAAAGAGGCACAAGATCCTCATACGTGACACCCAACAAGAATCTCGCAAGAAATCTCCCTCAAAACTCCGCCACGAAAATCACAAGAAAGGACTCCGAAAAACACCAAAAAGGAAAACGGGAGAGGCAACACAAGGCCTTGAGGAACCACGCCGAATCATCTATACATACCATGAAGGTTCATACAAGGTCTAACTTGCCACCCGATCATCCATCCCTCTCTCTAGATCTCACATGAAGCTCTCAAGCTAGTCCTAGAAAAACTAGAGAAAATAGCAAACGAAAAAGACAAAGGGAAATGAGCTAGGGTTCCATGAGTTGACTGCCATCCATCCCTCCTAGTGTTTATATGGGGGCAACCAAAAGACTAAACTACCCTTACTAGATAACTAGGGATATACGCCCCTCAAGAGCGAATTTGGAAGTCTTCAGATTTTCACCATCAGACGGATGCCCAGCGACCGCAACCTTGCTTAGCCTCGACGCAAGCCTTGCGATCCTGACGTGTGTCCTCCACTTCGAAGTTTCTCGGCGGCTGCGACCCGGGCAGTCAGACCGCCCCCTGGGCGGTTAGACCAGCCCAGGCGGTCTGACCGGCCCAGGCGGTTTGTCCGCCCCTCCTGGGCGGTTGAACCGGCCTGGGTGGCCACACCTCCTCGTCGAGTCTTCGGCCTCGGTTTTGTGGCTCAACCGAGTAACCCAGTGGTTTTCTGGTGAACCACTGCAAACCCCGCGAACTCGGTGTAGCCTCCGCCAATCACCACTCACGACTCGGCTCCCACATTATCCCGGCTCGACCTTGGTTTTGAGGCTCAACCAAGAAATCGTCCACGACTCCGTCTCGCTGTTCTTGCCACCATGCAGACCGCACTTGACTCCGCTGGCCACCGGGTCCCTCGAACCAAGCCTACTTTTCTTCTCCACACCTGGAGGCCTCACCGGCAACGACCTTTCACGCTTGTTCTTCACCTGCAACAACACCAGTCAAGCCGCAACCTGCACCTGCAATTCTTAGCCAAGAGTCAGTCCACACCACATTGTCAATCACTCATCACACCAGGAAGTGACCATCCACCGGTCCTCGAACCACACAGGTCCTCATCCGCTCAACAGCTTCCACCGCTGCCGCAGTGCGTGATCCGTCGGCACCAGCCAGCTCAGCCACCTGCCCCCGCTGTGGCTTCCTCGCCGCGCCATCGTTGTCCGCGGCGGCAGTCGCCCGCTGCTCACGCTCGAATAGGTGAGGCCTGTTGACGCGAAAATAGGACGTCACCTCCGCGTGCAGCACACGTGACTCCCCGGTCTGTAGCGAGGCGTGCCAGCCAATCTGACCTATTGATTGACAATGGAAAATATTAGGGATCAGCTAGAGAACCGATGGCCTTTTAGCGACACGTGTACCAGCCAATCGGCCGATATGGGTAAAGCGGGATCGGCCGGCTCGAAAGCGACCGAAGCGCGGGTGCGATCGGCTGGATCGGCCGATCGTGACGTCAGCGCTCGGGTAGACCGGAATCGGCTGCGGTGTTAGAAGCCGATAGGATCTAGATCGAGCGGGAGGTAAAGATAATAGCTAAAACCACAAGAATTGGTATGAAGACTTGCAGATCTAGCTAATATCGGTAAGGGGTGAATAAAGAACTAGACGAAACCTCAGCGATGCGCCCGGAGGTTAAAGCCTAGGGTTATTCGGTAAAACGGTACTCACAAAGCTTGCCGGAGATCAGTTGATGCAGCCTGACGAACTCGAAGCACGGCGTTGTAGAAAAGAGAAAATCGCAATGGCGAAGTCACCGAAAAGTAGATGCTGTAAAGTAGATGCAGTAAAAGTAAAGGGTTTGCCCGAAGGCGGTTTGTTTGATATTGGTGTGTACACTTTTTCCCGACCACGTAGGGTCGCTATTTATGTCCTGGGGACAAACCCGACTCCTAGCCGATTACGACATTGTTTACTTGTATCTAAAGACAAAAACTATTAAAAATAGAAAAGGACTCTCTCAGGAGTCTAAGACCTTCTAAAAACTGACTCTTGACCCGTTGCCAATCGTGGACTGACCCGCCTCCACCGTACTTTCCATCTGGCGTATTTCTTTGAATACCGCCTTCTTCGTGCCCATCGGCCGATTCTCTGGTTTACCTATCGGCCGATCGCTCTGACCTGCTGGCCCACTGTCAGGGCTGAACTCTTCTGACCATCGGCGGATCTTATTGACTGCTCTGTTCTTCCCTCAATCGGCCGATTACACTCTGTTTTTTATCAGCTGCTTCTCCTTATCCCTTCTTGACCCTGTTTTTCCAAAAAACGGTGTCAACACATGCCCCCCAGTTTCGGAGTAAATAATCTTTTTGCTTCGAAATTTCCTCGAATCCGTTATCTCCTTGATTCGAAGTCGGCCACAGGATCTCAACAAATCCTTGGGGTCATAAATATAGCCGCCTTGGTTCTTTCTTTTTCCCCAAATCTTGTTTGCTTCAACAGCTCAAGCTTTCAAGCGACGAACCCTAAGCTTTAGAGTTTTTGCTGATCCATGGCGTCCTCAAGCTCTGCTGGAGGTTCTGGTTCCGCTGCTGTTCCTCCAAAGGCATCCCTTTCTTCAGTTCCTCTGGTATTTCCTCAATCTCTCGCTTTTTATCTTTCTTTACATACCGTCGTCCTTCTTTACCCTAAAACCTAGATTTGTCTGTTTCTTCAGGAACTTAGATCCCATCTTACTATCCCCGTCGATGATAAGCCCGGGCTTACCTTCCTAGGACCAATGGGTAATCCTGATCCCATTGAGATGATCAATTTCGAAACCGGCCGAATTCCCTTTAAGCATGCTTCTTTGAATTTGGCCGATTGGGATAGCTGCTTTAGGTCTTGGACAGGTTATGTCAAGGGTTGGAGAGAATGGTATCTTAGGGTCTCCGCGAAGAACAAAGGATCCTGGGAACAGTATAAAATTAATCAATGAATCACCTTATCCCTGTCTGAGATGTCCCGGAATGAATCCCTTCTAATTGCTGCCTCTTATTTTTGGTCTGATGCACTTAATGCTTTTCTGTTCGGCCATGGGACGATGGCTCCAACCTTGGCCGATGTACTAGTGTTGACTGGTCTGGATATTTCCTCTTCAGACACTCTTTTCACCTGCCGAAATGATAAACCTTCTCATCATTTGAAAACCAAAGGCATAGGTGGATGGTCAGGCTATATTGCCGGGCACAAGAAAGAAGGAACTGTGGGACAGAGGGAACACATTGCTTTTCTGAATATGTGGCTTGAGAAATTTGTCTTCTGTGGCAAAACTTTTGGCCCTACTGCCAATTATCAGATAGTAGCTGAATAGTTGGCTGCTGGCAATCGCATCCCTCTTGGAAAATACCTCTTAGGTGCGGTATATCATCTTCTTCACCAAGTAGCAGTCAGCTTGTCAACCAATTCTCCTATAGGTACCCCTGGAGGCCCTTGGTGGTTCATCAACATGTGGCTAAACCTTCATCTTCGAGATAGATTAGAGCAGAACATTTTTGCCAAGACTTTCCCAGGAGACCAACCAGATGGCGTCCAAATTGTGAGGCGTCGATGTATGAATTTTGGAGAGGCTGTCTCTGCCTTTCCAGAGCATAAAAGGACTCCTTCCCGCATAGCAGAGCACTTCAGAAGTTTCTACCTCGGTTTCAACTCAAATTTCATTATCTGGTTTGCATATAAAGATGATGAGCCCCATTTCGAGACCACATTCAACTTCGATGACATCCACAAGGATGATGAAGACAGGATCGCTTTTGTAGAGATCATCAAACAGGGGCTTCTTCCTTCTTGTGTCTTTGGAAAGGATCAATTGGCCACCTATGAATTTTATAACCCCTCAGTATGTGCTCGTCAGCTGGGGTTTGGTCAATTGCCGATTGGCCTTTACTTCTCTGATCTGATTAAACCACGGGAGATTATTCCTAGTGGTACTTGTTATCAGCGTCTTTTGGACAGGGTCCCTGATTCTGCTACTATTAATCTTGATTCCTGAAGATTTCTTGGCTTTTCTTCCCCCCTTTTTAATGTTTGGTGGGCAGAATGGTGTGATCACCTTTTCTGTGTTTCTCCAAAAATCTACTGTGAGCAATTGGATCCTGACTATGTGGCGTCGACTGATGAGGTACCTCTTTTATCTGTTTACTTCATGCATTGCTTGACTATACTCAGATTTGTTATATCCTCTTTTTCCTCCTTTTCCTTTTTAGCCTGAAACTATAGAGCCCCCTGTTGTCAGTAAGAGTGGCAAATCGATTCGATATTGGCCACTGAGACAGGTACCATACATCGGGCATAAAGCTCCTTCGATTTCCTCAATCATGCAAGGTCCTAGAATCAATCCTATCTCGGACAGTCTGCCTTTGTCAACACTCAAGAGGAAAGGTGTACTTAGCAAGACCCTTGCTCGGAAAACAATGGACACTGCAGTTGTTGACATTCCCGATCTGGCTGGTGTTGACGGTCCTTACGACAAACTTTTGACCGTCAACATCTCAGCTACGGTAGCGCTTTATAACGAATTTCATGCATGTTTTAGGTGCTAACAAGGTTCCACGAGTTGTGTTCAGTTTTTATCTGCAGGACCAAGATTAGGGGGCAATTCTGGAGCATCGGGCCACATATGGTAGGCACGGCCGCACCTAGTGGTACGGCCGGCCCTACCTTGCCCCCCTATGCAGGTTCACACTGAGTGAAGATCCATGCACCGGCCCCCAAACGACTAAACTTGTCACGGTCGTGTTGGATCAAGCGACTACACCACAGGAGCAATGGACCAAGGCCAGGAGGCAGGGCCGGCCGCATCACTAGGGCCGGCCGAACCTCCAGGTGCGGCCACACCACCTAGGCCGGCCGCACCTGTCAAACTTGCCCGAGCAAGTCCCCATGCCTCAGTCACTCGAGGGAACACTGCTGCGAACGATCCTGACCGAAGGAACAAGGTCGGTTCAATCCAAAGGACAAGATTAACCTCACTTGGATCCATGGACCCACAAACCAGTGAGCAACCGACATTGGGCAACGACCAACACTTCATCTACACAAAAGATCATGCTCCAGAGTGTATGACACGAGGGCCCAGGGCCGGCCGCACCGGGAGGACCGGCCGCACCTCCTTCCCGCAGCAAACCGACCCACAACCGCCTCCTAACTGCCTCAGGGACCAAATCACAGACGCCCGATCAAAGGTGGTGAAAATCCTAGGGCCGGCCACACCTGGAGATACGGCCGCACCTCCTTGCCGGCCACTGCAGCTCCCTCTCGCCTACAAGTACCCCCTCCTGCAGCCACCGACCTACTGGGGCTATACATTGAGCCAGGCACCTCGGGGAAGAACACAAGTGATTAGAAGCAAGTGGCGGAGCCCTCCAGAAGTTAGCATTCAGAGAGTAGGGAGAGAGAGCTGAGTGTTGGAGTAGAAGCCGGAGTCGGTCTTCTTCTTGTACCTCGGCGGGTGCAGTACAACTTCGGTCGTCCACACCCGGGATAATTTGTAAGTTCGAATTTGTGAGTAACTAACTTTCAAAAGTCATTTCATTGTTAGCTCTTAGGATCCTCGATTGTGGTTTAAGTAGTTTCTACTTATCGTGATTGCTTTGCTCTAGCGCGGGGTAAAGTAGTGCTTGGTTAGTGTAGACGTGATGTCTAGACTTTCCGGTACCTTGGAATGCTTCCCGGTTCAACCGAATAGTTGTGGTACCCTAGGGAGGTGACAGCTCCGGACGGGCTCTGTAGTCCACCACGTTAGTTCCGGTTAGTAGGAGTTACGACATCAGAGCCCCATTCTCATCCCTTTCTGTGGCTCTTTTCCCTCTGGCCCCGACGAGCCACAAGTTGTGTCTTGATTCTATCCGTGACCCTCACGAGTCCCAAACTTCATTAGTTATCCCCTCTACCTGAAATCTACCCTTGCCTTTCTATCCTTCGTCACCATATTCCCCGGACGAATTAGTTCAGGTTCTCTACACTTCTCGTTCCCCGAGGAAATCGATACCTTGGAATACTCCCGGGTGAAAGCTACAGCGGTATCCGTGCGCTTGCGGATTTATCTGTTATCGTGTAGTATACCCACAGGCTTTCTAGTGCCGTTGCAAATCTAGTAACGACGTAAGAAACGCCAACAGCTGGGAAGTTGGCGAGTGCTTTTGAGGTACTGTTTCTTTAACATCTTATTTTTCGCCTTTTGTATTTCTCACTGAACTATTTTGAGCAGTCTTCGGGATTAACTGGTCTACCACAGACTGATGTCACTGATTCTGATAGAGGTCCAGTGTTGGAGCCTATTCAAGACATTTCAACTGATGATACTTTGGTTGAGTCTTCTAGACAAGCTGAACCAGATAAAGCTACGGAAGATGTAGTTGATGCTGTCTTGGTTGAACAATCTGATTCTCAAAGAGTCAATGTCTCAGATACTTCTGTTGGTCAACCTCAACGCCCTCTTGAACAAGCCGATCTTCAACCAGCTGAGGTACAATCTCTGTTGGCTGTTCCCTCACCACTCTCATTCTCTGATTCCTTGTTTTTTGCTCCAGGATACTGCTCATGATGGGTCTTCGGGAGATTTTCAACAAGATGTCATTGATCAATCACAGCTGGCGATTGTTAAAGCCCCTGAATCATCATCGACCGAAAATTTAACTGCTCAGATTCGAGCAACGCCTTCTGCTGTAGAGGTAAATCCCTTGACATATTTCATCTTTTAGCTCTCATGCTTCTTCTGCATACTTTGATAAACTCAGTTCCTTTTCAGGGTACATTGACAATCACCCTTTCAGATGAAGTGAAAGCTAAGCTGATTGAAATATTGCCACTGCTGAATCAAGACATTGGTCTACTTGTACAAGACGCTGATGAGCCGATCAGGACCATCTTTAAGCAAATTCAGGGCCAGTTGCCCAGAGACCTCAAGGCGAAGATGCTCCAAGTTGCTTACATCGAGAATCGGCAGCTCGTAGTCCAGGAAGCTCAAGATCGGCTGGGCGAAAGGAGACGTCAAGAGCAACTTACCTAAGAAAGGGAGAAGTTGGACCATAGTATGGCCGATCTTGATAATAGGATTGAATTCCTATCTTCCTCTCGCCCCGATATCGTTGGCAGTATTGATCGCTTGAAGAAACGTCGTGCTGAATTGATGAAAGAACTCCAACAAGTTGAGCAGGACTTAAAAGCCGAAGAGCAAAAGCTTGCAGATCTTCCAGGCACCATTGCTGTCATGCAGGAACAGAGGGAGTCCGTCACCCGCCAAGCCCAAGTTTTACGTGAACAGGAGCAACCGATTCCTGGTTCGGCCGATGCCGATCGTCAGGAGATAGAAGCAGTTAACCAGCTGCGCCTGGACCTCATCGATGCCATCCATTCTTTAGGCTTAGTTAAAATTTTATTTGTAATTTGTAAACTGTGGTTGGCCTTTATTGGCTAACTTCCAACGCCTCATTTTGAGCGCTTTGACCGAACGTTCTAATCGGTCTTTATATATCGTCGTCCTCCTTTTAGTCCTTTAGAACTATCATCTTTCTTTTGCCATGGCTTCTTCTTCTTCTTCCTCTATGAATCAGGTCGGTTCTCTCTCTCTCCCCTTGTTCCCACGATTTCCTTTTCCTGATGTTTTTCCTTTTTTCATTCTCCAAACTGTGATGCCGTAGAGAAGATTATTTCAAACATCAATGCTTTTGGTGCAAATCGACCAAATCACCCATCTAGGCAAGAACGTGGCCTCCGTCTAGTGATTGCCAATAAGGAGGAGAAGTTGGAGACTCTTGAAGCTAGGAGGACAGCTCTCCTCCAAGAATTAGATCGTATAGGTGAAGAAATAACCCAGACTAGGATAGAGTTAGATAAGGCCAAGAGCCTCCTTTTAACTCTGATGTATTGCTAGCTGATGCAATCGGCCTTTTATGAATGAAGACCTCCACCTCTTGATTGCTATTTGATTCAATGTATCATTCCCTGATAAATGAATTCTCATCCATATTTGTGGGTGCTTCTTTATGACTTGGTTCAACTTCACTGCTATAAAAACTCATTTTCTTTGTGTAGCACCATCACTTTTCATCCATGAACCAAATCGGCCTTTTGTTAGGAATGAGAGGCATGTTCCTCCGAGAGAATCTTCAGGAAAACACAATTATTTCCACTCCTTGACAAGTTTCTTCTCAAAAATCTCTCGTATCCTAATGATGCATCGAAGCTTGTCGTTGTTGCTGGAAATGTTAAGGGAGAGATATCTGGACATCCTCCTATTCCGGAATACAGATGTAGGATCTAGGATACCGACTAGAGGGGGGTGAATAGGCGGTTTAAAATCTAAAAGCATAACACTAGAGAAATTTAATTAGAACCACAAGGAGGATTAATTCTCTAGCTATTCTAAACACTAGAGAAATTTAATTAGAACCACAAGGAGGATTAATTCTCTAGCTATTCTATTCCTATGTTGGGGGTTTGCAACCTAGGGTGGCAAGATACAATTCAATCTCTAGAAAGTAAATGCTCAAAGTAAAGTACTTGAAAGGAAATTGAGCAAAGAAATAACCGAGCACAAGAGACGAATTTTATCCCGTGGTATCGATGACTTGCCGGTCACCCCTAATCCACGTTGAGGTGGATTCAATGTTCAACCGCTCCTCTATCAAGGCACCGCTTGATCTTGAGCCGGTTAGAACCAAAGAACCACTCCACACCTCGATTCCACTAGAGTTGCTCTTCACCGCTCCGGTGAGGTGAGCACAAGACCTCTCACAACAAGAGATCCGGAGCCACGCACAATCTTCTTGCGAGCTTCAACGGATTCTTCCACCACCAAGCCGTCTAGGAAGCGGCAACTTCCAAGAGTAACAAATCAATCACTTTGCTTGATGATTCCCTAGTGCCACAAAGATCAAAACCTTGATGCAATGCACTAGATGCTCTCAATCTCACCAAAGATGCAACCACTAAGCAATGTGAGTGAGAGAGAGGAGTGGGAGAGCTCTACAATGGAGTATGAACCTTTCAAAGTGCCAAGAGAGGCTCTCCCAACCCGGGCATGGAGTATTTATACTCCCCCTTCCCGTTACTAGCCGTTATGACAAAAACGCGTACCTCGCGGACTGTCCGCGATGCCCTCACGGACTGTCCGCGTTTGAATTCCAACGGTAAAAACACAAAGTCAACGGCTGTCAGAGTGGCCCGTTGGGTCGGGCGGACTGTCCGCCAGGACCCCGCGGACCGTCCGCGGGTAGGCCGCGGACCGTCCGCCCGGTCTTCCCGAGCTGTGCATGGTTCTGTATGATTCGAAGTTAATTTCGGACTGTCCGCCTTGGACCCGCGGACTGTCCGCCCGGAAGCGATTTTTTCTCGAAAAACTTTGCCAAAAACCTCAGATTTTAAATAGACTTCAAAGGCCCACGGACCGTCCACCCCAAGGGCCCGGACTGTCCGCCCCACAGCTGAAAACTGATTTTTCTCAAGATTTTCAACGAAACCCTTTTATCAAATGAAATCGCCACTCATCTAAATGCAATGCATGCAAATTCTTGATCAAAGTGGCACTATGGAAAGTCAAGCCAATGAAATTGATCCCTCTTGATAGTACGGCTATCTATCCTATAAATCCGGTCATTTATCATCCTCTAATCACCTTATGACCGGCAAAAATAAAAACCCTAGCTTTTACCTTTGCCTTTAGCTCCTTTACATCACATGACATACAAGCCATCCTTTTTCATATCCCATGAACTCATCATTTCATCGGACTAACCTATTCTTATATCTTAATAAAAATGTTAGTCCACAATGATTGTCATTAATTACCAAAACACGAATTAGGGGCCTAGATGCCTTCAACAGAGTAGGGTCACCCTTTATTATTTAATCCTCCTTCAAAGCCAGCTCCTGATTTTTGGGAAACGTATCACTGCATGCCTGCCCACTGTCCAGTCTGAGACTTTCACGGGGAAACTGTTCTTGCTTTGACTGCATCGGATGCTCTTCATTTCCCCTTTTTCAATTCCCTCTTGTAGTTATCTCTTCTGTATCTTGAGGCTATAAATAGGCCTGAAGCCTGATGGAGGAAACTCACTCTCATCGTCCATGTCTCAACTAACTCAGATAGATTACAGGCTCTTGTTGTATGATTGTTCTTTTCTTCCTTTTCTTCCTCATAGCTAGAAGAATTCTTGTGAAGCTGTGTAGTATCCCCTCTTCTTCTTCGTCTCCTTTTGAAAATCCATGAGGCATCATAGCCAGAAGAATCCTTGTGAGAATCTGGCTTTGAGAGAAGGTGATAGGTAGGGTGTCTTGCTACACATTTATCAGAGGAAGAGCGTGCCAAAGGAACGGCCATCTTGGTCATCAACTTGGGCTCTTTCCGGCGGAAGATTACAGAATCGGGTGAAGATCTTTAATCTTTCGTTTCCTCTTCGCGTGTGTCTCTCTCTCATTCATCGATTCAATATCCTCATCATACTGGGAGTTTAGGACAGTACCCTTCTTGCAACCTTTTGAGAACATATGTAACCTGTAGATCTGAGTTGTAATATCATTGTAATCCAAAGCAGAAGAGATAAACATGTATTTTTATTCTGAAGGCGATATATGTATCGGCTATAACCGAATATATTGATTTTGTACATCGGTTTTACATTTTTTATACTAAAGGCGATTCTTTACAGATATCGGCTATCCTACGATTACATCAGCAATCGACTCTAGCTCGAAAACTCAATCGGCCGATAGGCACGATAAAACAATCGGCTTGTACAATTATTGATGCACTTGGGCAACCAATCTATCGGCCGCTGTGACTCCTTGCCCAAGCCTCCTTTTTGTTTTTAATGAATTGATTTATTCAGCTTCATCATCAGAGCTGACTGCTTGAACCGGCTTTAGTCCAAAATCGGACACTTTGAGATACTTGGTATCCCACGCTTTCCTAGATATGCAGCTCACTCGATCATAAGTCCATCCTTGTGCTTCTGTAGCTACTACCGTTAAAGAGGTTTCTCCTTGTACCACCTCCACTGAATCTCCAATCCATTGGATGATGCATTGATGCATTGTAGATGGTATGCAACAATTGGCATGTATCCAATCCAGACCCAGCAGTAGATTATAAGATCCCCTCCCTTTAATGACAAAGAAAGCGGTTGGAAGGGTCTTACTGCCGATGGTGAGCTCCACGCAGATTGCTCCTTGAGCTGGAGAGACATTGCCTTCGAAGTCCACCAACATCATATTGGTTTGGGTCAAATCTTCATCGGTCTTCCCAATCTTGCGCAGCATGGTGTACGCCATTAGGTTGACTGCAGCTCCTCCATCCACGAGCATCCTGGTAAATGGTTTCCCATTAACATATCCTTTGAGGAACAGAGCCTTCAAATGTTGTCTTTTCCCATCTTCTGGCTTCTCAAAGATAGCTTGTTTAGGTTCCAGTGTTAATTGAGCCATGCCAAGCTCTTCATCGGACACATCCGAATCGACTGGAGCCATGAACTCTTTTGGTAGGAAGACAACCATGTTTATATCAGCTCGTGGTTTGTCATCTTCCTCACCATCGGCCTTAGCCTTTGGGCACCAAACTTTAGACCGAACCTTCTTCTTGTTCAGCACAAGTCTCTCTGCTCCTTCATGTTGTTCTAGCTGACGTAGGCGCTGGACTCTTCTCTTCTGGGATTTGGTCAAGCCATCTGGACACCATTGTGGATTGGGCTTCTTGCGTGTTTGGCTTGATCCTTCATCATCCAGTTGTAATGTACGTCGACGTTCAGGAGCTCGGCACATGATGTCCTCATCAGGGACCAGAGAATCGGCCATCTCTTCCAGCCGATTGTCAGACTCTTCATTGACTCGGCCTCCCAACCGATCATGAACGCTGGCCTTGCCCCCCAGCTGATCGTAGACGCTGGCTTTGCCCCCCAGCCGATCGTGAACCAAGACCCGTTGATTGTCAAATCCACGGTGATCCTTGGCTGTAGGTCTTCTGTCATCAAAGCAAGCCCTTTTGGATGAGTTGCCATTATTGTAAGCCCCGTTGCACTCTGGACAGTTTTCTGCCGTCGGCAGCTTGATCCCTTCTTCCCAGCAGTACTTGAAGAACAGACATCTCCAATGTCCTTCATTACGCCGTGCCCACTCTTCTCTTTCCTTCACCTTCTTTTGTCGGTGCTGGAACTTGTTGATCAACATCTGGGATGTGACAGGCCGACGTGGCTTCAAATCTCCTTCTTCAAGTAGCAACCCTTTTCCTTTGACATCGGCAGCGGTTACTTGTACTTTGGGATCAACAGCTCCTTTATTTTGAGCCGAATCAGATGTCAGCAGCTTAACTCGTGACGTGTCTTTGCTAGACACCTCAACTGTGTTAGTTGGGAAGGGGTGCTGATCAATCTTCATCGACTTTTCAGCTTTAGTAGGAGTTTCAAATTTAAGCCTCCCTTGCTCAATAGCTGATTGGATCTGTTGTCTGAAGATCTTGCAATCATTGGTGTCATGCGACGTTGAATTGTGCCACTCGCAATACTTCATCCTTTTCAGTTCTTCTGCAGATGGTATGGTATGGAACTGAGAGAGTTTAATTTGCCCTTGCTGAAGCAACAGATCAAATATCTTATCGACCTTAGTAATGTCAAGCCGAATTTCTCTGGCTCTTTCTTGCCAAAGGGACAGGACACTGTCTTCTTGCCTTTGACCCACTCTGCGAGCCCTATCATATTGTCTTCATCTTCTGAGTCAGAGTAGTCCACATATGACGCCTTCTTCTGAAAGTTCCTTCTAGGCTCATATGACTTTGTTGTTTCTTGACTCATCCGACTGACCAACTGGCTGAGGCTTTCAAATTCATGTGATGCATATTTCTCCCTCAAAGTTGGCAAGAGACCTTGGAAAGCCAATTCAGCTAGTTGCTTGTCTCCCAGATTCAGACTGTAGCACTTGTTTCTGACTTCTCTGAACTCTGAACGAATCCAGCTACTGTTTCATTGTTCCTTTGCTTGAGTCTGGTCAGATCAGTGATCTTCATCTCATTGATGCCAGAGAAGAAGTAATTATGGAACTGCCGTTCCAAATCAGACCACTTGATGATGGAATTGGCCGGCAGTGATGTAAACCATGAGAATGCCGGTCCTGACAGAGATGAAGAGAACAATCGTATCTTGAGTGCATCAACATTCCCTGCTTCTCCACATTGGATGATAAACCGAGTGATGTGCTCCATAGTGGATGTTTCATCTTGTCCTGAGAACTTGGTAAAGTCTGGTACTTTGAACCTTGGAGGGAATGGTATATGATCATAGCCAGAGGGATACGGTGTCCTGTACATGCAGGACTGCTGCTTGGGTTTTACCCATATTGCTTCAGTAGCATCTCTGAAAAGTAATCAATTAACTCCTGCTGCATATGAGATTTCAACTCTGTAGCCACTTGCTCAAATGCTTGTATCTCAGCTGGAGTTTCTGGAGGTCATTCTTCTAAGATTCTGGTCTTTGGATCTAGAACTGTCCTTGCCTCAACAGAACCTTGACCGTTTGAATGACCTGTAACAGGTGCAACCTGTTCAATCGACTGATTAGCCGATGGGGTTGTTTGCTGCGTACTCAACTGGCTTGAGATAGCCAATTGACATAGAAGTGTTTGCAGCAATTGTGTAGAATCCACCTGTGGGACCACCGGCTGCCCTGCTACTCCTTGGTTGATCGACTGTTGAGGTGAGGACCTTGTATGAGCCACCGTATTAGTTGGGGTTAAGACAGCCTGCATTGTTGTTGACTGTTGAGGCGGGACTGTCTGTATGGGCATCCCAAGCGTTGGTTGCTGCAGTGGAGCAGTTTGCACAGGCATCCCGAGTATCGGCTGCTGAGCCGATCTCTGAGGTGGAGTGGGATTTGCCGTTTGAGGTGGAGTAAGAAGTCTTTTATCTGTCGGTATGACCATGTGAGCATGAGCTGGACTAATCTTGAATCTCTCAAAAGTTTTGCTCCCATGATTGAAGTAGATAAACACTACTCCTTCCCCAGTCATGTGCGCAGTCCCTGGAGTACCTCCAAATGTAGCTTGGTAAGACTGTGGATATTTCACTTCTGGAATTTCTTCAATCACAAAGTGATCACGAGGTAAGTCCCATCCTGCAAGCTTCCCATCTGAATCCCTCATAGCAGGATATTTATGTTGATTCTACACTGGAAGCACCTGATCCTGGACAAAAGATTGCTCTGGTGACGTGACATCATGATCTTTATCTTTACCATCACCACTTTGATTCTGGATCGGCTGGGTGTCCGATGAAGAACTAACAGCAGCTTGTGGAGATGGTGTAGTTTTTGCTGTTGGATCATCAATCGGCGGTATAGCCGATTGGTCTTGCTGGAACATTGGAGGAATTTGTTTAGGTTGGTAATATGCAGGCCCCAGATATCCTCCTTCTGCTCCTTTCTTGAGTGCATCAATTATGGCATTCTGAATTGTATTCGCGAATACCGTGGATTGATCAATCATTGTTTGATGCATAGCCTTGGTCATCATGTTTTGAAGTCCTTCAGGATCGGCTGAGAAGGTGACTTACTTCGGTGTTGGCAAAGGATTTTTCTTGAAAACACCACTTTTAGTCTGACCATATGATGCCAGACAAAGCTCTTCATAATGCTTCATGTGAGCCTCGAGCTCAGCTTTGTCTGAATCTTTCAGCTGATCCTTGGTGATTGGTTGAACATTCTCTGGATCGACTTCAGAAGGACCATTCTTCGTAGATTTCGTCATTGCTGACTTTTTCATGTCCCACTGGGCGTGCAAAAAGTGTGCTGACGTGAAAATAGGACGTCACCTCCGCGTGCAGCACACGTGACTCCCCGGTCTGTAGCGAGGCGTGCCAGCCAATCTGACCTATTGATTGACAATGGAAAATATTAGGGATCAGCTAGAGAACCGATGGCCTTTTAGCGACACGTGTACCAGCCAATCGGCCGATACGGGTAAAGCGGGATCGGCCGGCTCGAAAGCGACCGAAGCGCGGGTGCGATCGGCTGGATCGGCCGATCGTGACGTCAGCGCTCGGGTAGACCGGAATCGGCTGCGGTGTTAGAAGCCGATAGGATCTAGATCGAGCGAGAGGTAAAGATAATAGCTAAAACCATAAGAATTGGTACGAAGACTTGCAGATCTAGCTAATATCGGTAAGGGGTGAATAAAGAACTAGACGAAACCTCAGCGATGCGCTCGGAGGTTAAAGCCTAGGGTTATTCGGTAAAACAGTACTCACAAAGCTTACCGGAGATCAGTTGATGCAGCCCGACGAACTCGAAGCACGACGTTGTAGAAAAGAGAAAATCGCAATGGTGAAGTCGCCGAAAAGTAGATGCTGTAAAGTAGATGCAGTAAAAGTAAAGGGTTTGCCCGGAGGCGGTTTGTTTGATATTGGTGTGTACACTTTTTCCCGACCACGCAGGGTCGCTATTTATGTCCTGGGGACAAACCCGACTCCTAGCCGATTACGGCACTGTTTACTTGTATCTAAAGACAAAAACTATTAAAAATAGAAAAGGACTCTCTCAGGAGTTTAAGACCTTCTAAAAACTGACTCTTGACCCGTTGCCAATCGTGGACTGACCCGTCTCCACCGTACTTTCCATCTGGCGTATTTCTTTGAATACCGCCTTCTTCGTGCCCATCGGCCGATCCTCTGGTTTACCTATCGGCCGATCGCTCTGACCTGCTAGCCCACTGTCAGGGCTGAACTCTTCTGACCATCGGCGAATCTTGTTCACTACTCTGCTCTTCCCTCAATCGGCCGATTGCACTCTGTTTTTTATCGGTTGCTTCTCCTTATCCCTTCTTGATCCTATTTTTCCAAAAAACGGTGTCAACAAGACCCGATAGCTCTACGCGGGGAGGCAGGCGGGCGCCGCTCGTGTGGCCGGCGCGGGCGGCGGCGGGCGGGATGCGCGGAGGCGGTGTGGTGAACAGGGGAGGACGGGTTGGGACAGAAGGGAGGAGAGAGAAGGAAAAGAAAAGTGGTGGATCCCACGTTTGGAGGGGGAAATGGAGGGCCTCCAAGAATGGAGGCTGGGAGGGGGAATTTGGAGGGATATGCAAAATGGAGGCCTGTTTTGAAGCTTTGTTGGAGTTGAGTTTTTACACCAAACCTCCAAATTTTGGAGTAGAGACTCATAAGGAGGCCCTTGCTGGAGTTGCTCGTAGTTCATTTTCTGGGGATGCACAAACCTTCTTTCTGGGACGAAACATTTCAGCTTGAGCTCCATCACGCTGCCGGAGCCTGAACGCCACGTGCTACTGTGTACAGTATACTGTTAGTCTTGTATACTGAAGAACAAAAGCAACAGAAGAGAAGTGGTAAGAGAGAGAAATAGGGCAGTCGATCACTATACCATTGTTCGCACCCAAAATTGGCAGGTCTCATCCGACCGGTCAGACCTGTGGGCCCCACTAGTCAGACCGGTGTGGTCAAAGTCCATGAAATCCTATTTGGACTTCACCATTGGATAGGTCTCGTCGAGTAGATCAAAATCCATATGTGGAACGTCCAAATCGGAGTCCGGATGAGGGAGATGTGACTTCTCCAAGATCTACACGTCAGGTGCACCGGTCTGACCGGTGCCTCCCCGATTCCGAGCCAAATTGAGGAGCCAAATAGGATTTCGTGGACTTTGACCACACCGGTCTGACTGGTGGGGCCCACAGGTCTGACCGGTCGGATGAGACCTGCCAATTTTGGGTGCGAACATATGCCCCCCTGTTTTTTGGTAAAGAATACGTGCCAAAAAAATATCTTTCTAAACTAAAAAAAACACTTAGGATGATGTTTAACAAAACAACGGCCGTACACATATTTTACTCAAGTCGAGGATGATGCCTGCTTCGGTCTCCACTCCTTTCGGGTCCGTGTTGACTTGGCTGGCTTCTCTTCAATCTGCTGCTCCATTGCTCCTCGCTTGCGTAGTCTTTGCAACCTCCTTTTTTGAGTGTGGGACAAGCCTGAGGGACACCACCTTGGCTGCATCTTAGCATTTTGCTTGTTGCTATTCTCACCTTGCTTAATAGTAGTACACACATTATTTTTGACCAGATTGCTATTGCAAACAATCGGTCTTTGTAATGCATTATAATTTGAGTATGCAACAGGATATTGAATCATATATGAATTCATGTACATACTACTATAATCAGCAGGTGAATAATAGCAAGGATAATACCAAGACGATGGCATAACAGATCCAACAAAAGAATATTGTGAAAAGTTACCTCGTTGGTGATGACTACCTTTACGTCTTGGTGGTGCTTTTACGCCCTTAGCACCATTTGGCTGATTACTTTGATCCTTAGTAGCTCCTTCCCTCTTATATTTGGCCAGGAGCTTATTAAAACTTGGCCTTGCTTTTTCCTTGGGCTTGGAGCATTTTGATCCTTTCTGGAGGCACCGGTTAGACCGACCCTGGGCACCGGTCAGACCGGTCTGGGCGCCGGTCAGACCGGTCTGGGCACCAATCAGACCGGTCGACGTAGTGTCGGTCTTCTTGATCTTGTCTTGCCCCCCAAGCGTTGAAGTCGCTGAAACCTTGGGGATCACCTCCAGAGGCTGCCTCTCGTCATGTCTTTGCTTTCCAATGATCACATTCTTTCCTTTAGCGTTTTCGGCTTGATCCGGCCGAATAAGCACCTTAGGATTTGACAACTCAAGAGCATTAACAAAGGCACTATTAGGGAAAGGATTTTCGTCGACTTGCATCTCATGGAATTTCAAACGACCTTCATTAATGGCCGATTGTATTTGCCGACGAAAAGTATTGCAATCATTGGTAGCATGAGAAAAAGAATTATGAAATTTACAATATGCACGTCTTTTTAGTTGATCAATAGGTGGTATAGTGTGAGACATTTTAATTTTACCCGACTTAAATAACTCATAAAATATCTTATCACACTTAGCCACATCAAAAGTAAATTTCATCTCATCCCGACTCTTATGAGCCGGCTTAAGAAAAGCACAAGTGTTTGCTTTATCATTAGGTAACCAAGTAAATTCAGCAGCACACACTTCTTTACTCTCATCGTCCGATGATTCATAATCTAGCATATGCATGTTAGGACGATCATATTTAAGCCGAGTATCTTTGCTTCGGCTTTCATGAGCTAAAGCCCTTACTAAGACTTGGGCAACATCAATAAATTCATGACCCTCTAATTTCTCTCTAATATGGGATCGTAAACTATTAAAAGCTAATTCAGCAAGATCCCTTTCGGAGATAACAAGATTATAACAACGGTTTTTGGTTTCTCTAAACCTTCTAATATAGCTAGTAACAGGTTCGTCATGCTTTTGCCTAACCGATGTTAAATGACTCAACCTTAACTCATTATCTCCGCTATAGAAGTGGTCATGAAATTTTTGTTCTAATTATTCCCAAGTACGAATAGAGTTAACAGGCAATGAATCAAACCATGAAAAAGCATTGCCAGTTAAAGATAAAGAAAATAAATGTACTCTTATTTCCTCTATGGCACTAGCTTCTCCTAGTTGAGCAAGATATTGACTAACATGCTCCCACGTAGTTTTGCTATCATCCCCATTAGACTTCACAAATTCAGGACAACACCAACCAATGGGATAGGGAACCAAATCAAAACTAGAAGGATACAGTTTTCGATATAAAAGATTTTTATTCTTCACTTCTATCCCATAGTCATCTTTCATTTGTTTAGCAAGATTAGCGTTAAACCTATCGATGACTTCCTGGATGGTGGTTGGCATTGGCGTTGTTGACGGTCGATTTTGGTACACCTAGCTATGAGTTTACCGTCAACATTTGCATATATTTGATATTCTAACTAATGGTACTAACCCCCCGGAGGTATCAAGTTCACTCTTGCATGTCGATTTTGAAGTTTATTGTTTACGCAGGAAAATAACGTTAAAGAGGAGACTTTCGGGATAAGTTCATCAAGCACTTCAAGAGAAGATCATGAGGCCCGTCACAAGTCAAGACACGAAGTGAACAAGAATCCAAACAACCCAAGGACCGAAGTATCAACACGTAAAACTCCGGGGACTTGAATGTTTACCAACGAGATCAACTCAGCCCGAGAGATATTCTCGCAGCTCAGGACAACATGATCTTTCGGTGTAGATTCGGAGACTTAAACGGCCTCTAATGGCAAAAGTTTGACTACCAAAGTTGTGGGCCTCGACGATACCTTCGATTTGGACATGTGGAAGGCCCAATTCGGGTCAAGGAGCTAGGAGATATGACCCCCGAAATCCCTGTTGCGCAGTCCGTCCGAAATCAGAACAGATTATCTTCCAAGGCCGATTTGGAGATATTATCTTCATTTCCAAGGAAATAAATGAATACCAAAGTTGGAGGAAATTTCGTGTCATACAACCAGGACACCGAATTTGTATTATTTGGAGTCCGGACGTGGGAGATATGGCGTCAGCAAGGAAGGGCTACAAAACAGGAAAGTCTGGACGAGACTGATTTTATGGAAACCAAGTTCCCTTCTCTCCGAGGAAGATCTCGTGCAAGGCAAGGTGGAGCACGCCCCAAGGCTCCCCAAGGGCATAAATACAACCCCTTGGGCGCCCAAGGAGGGGTGATCGATCCATCCATTCATCAGAGAGTCGCCAAAACAAAGGAGAAGCACCGGGAGGTAGACGATTGCCGCCGCGAGTCCTCGAAGTTGTCTAGGAGATGGCCTAGGCCTACCCAAGCTGCCATGGCCGCCTTGCACGGTTGAGCCATGGCGGAGTTCCAGAGCTAGTTGAGGTCATCAATGGTATGTACTCGGTGGAGATGATCTAAACATATTTATTATGTGAGTAAAGTACTTCATGTCATCCGATCTTTTAGCGACTCCATTCCTCCTTTTATGATTTTGCTCTTGCTTGGCTATGCTTCATCTTCAATCTATTCTAGATAGATTGCTTGGGGTGCTCTTGTAGTCATAATGGCTAGAGGTGCATACCGGATCGACCAAGTGTTTTCAACTTGTTCTTCTTGAACTCGCCCTAGGCTAACCCGCACGAATAGGAGTGCGTTGTGACAGGACGGTGGCTCCAAAAGGCGGGCGTCTTCGGAATCGGACCGGAGGATAGTAGTTTAAAGATGGCTTTGGATGAGATGCATGTCGCGCTTGCTCTTTTGGCTAGAACTACGACTAGAAGACGATAGGCCTTAGTTTCCCTTGCTTGCTCCTTACCCTGTCGACGTTCATGGATGCGATCAACCTTATGCTGTAACTCATATATCTTTAAGGTTTATCTTCTTATGCAATCAATGCTTTGTGTTAAGTTAGATCGATAGGTTAGATGGAGAATCCTGGGAGTTTGCTTCCGATCCTTGGATTGACAAATCTAGGGAGGACCCTCCTTGGTGAAATAGGCACCAAGTCACCCGTAGGCTTGCGGTGAACTTGAGCACGGTTTTGAACCGTCAACAGGCGTAGTGGAAGCATTCGATTGCCCCACATTCGGTTGTGTGTATGAGCCCGAAGTGTGGTGTTGCAAACGGCTATTAACTTGGAGATTACGTGCGTAACAATACCCAACGCCTGTCTCAAACGGAACCATAATCGGAATACCTTGAGCTACTGAAGTATTCCCACCGGATCGGCCAGAAGCGGCCTGAACAGGAGGAATAGTAACTATAGGTTCCAGAGACGAGGGAAAAGGCACCATGGCGCCGGCACCGGTCTGACCGGTCGGACCCATCGGTCTGATCGATCTGTTCTGACCAAACGGCGGCGGTGGTGTTTGTCCCGCAAAATAATTCAACAGCATACCATACTGAGGATTAATTGTTTGTGCAGCCGATGAATTAATAGGTAAGGTCTAAGGTGTCACAGTTTTAGAACCAGATGCAACATTATCATCACCCTCTACCCGTTTACCTAGACTCTTAGCTATCATGTTTTGCATATTTTCAATCATAGATAAACGAAAGCTATCCATCACAGTAGTAAGATCATTGACGGTAACAAAAGAGGATGGAGATAACGATGTGCTCACATTGGGTGGTACCTCAGGCGGTGGAGTGTCGAAGGTGACGTCCTTGATCTTCTTCACCTTGCCTTCGCGGTTCTTCTTGAAGTGCGACAAGTAGTGAAGTCGATCGTTCTCAGCCTTCTCCTTCATGAGCTTTTCTACTTCTTGGCGATCTCGTTCGGCCCTTTGCTTCATGAAGTCCTCCATGGCTTGACGATCTTCAGGTGAGAGCTCTTCATCCATGAAGTTGATGATGTTGCCCTTGTCTAGCTCACACTGAGACATGTCGCCGGAGTTGGATAGATTGGTTAAGACAGCCAGATCTTCGCTCCCCAGCGGAGTCGCCAATTTGTTGGCACCTTTTGGAGCCAACAACACGCAAAGGCAGCTGTCGCAGTGCCTCTACGTCGACACCGGTCAGACCGGTCGCCGGGAGAATTCCGGCAGTAGACCTCCGAACGTCGCCCGGGCAGGATCCCGTCAGGGAGACGCACGTAGGGTTGCTCTAGGGTCGGCAAGGCCACCTAGAATGCCTTCAGACATCGCGGAGACGAAGGAAGAACAGCAAGTAGTAGATTGGAAAAGTTGGGAAGAGGTAAAAGTAAATACGAGACAAATAAAGGTAAATAGATTTGATCGATTGGATGATGAACCTCAATCGACTGTGGCCCTTTATATTTATAGGGTGGGGAGGTCTTACCCCGCAAGGAAATCCTTTTACAAGCCTAATCTATCAGGACTCCTCAATTTGGCTCGAAATCGGGGAGGCACCGGTCTGACCGGTGAAGGGCACCGGTCAGACCAGTGCACTCGGCGTGTAGATCTTGGAGAAGTCATATCTCCCTCATCCGGACTCCGATTTGGACGTTCCACATATGGATTTTGATCTACTCGATGAGACCTATCTAATGGTGAAGTCCAAATAGGATTTCATGGACTTTGACCACACCGGTCTGACCGGTGGGGGCCACAGGTCTGACCGGTCGGATGAGACCTGCCAATTTTGGATGCGAACATATGAGGAGACCTGATAGATTAGGCTTGTAAAAGGATTTCCTTGCGGGGCAAGACCTCCCCACCCTATAAATATAAAGGGCCACGGCCGATTGAGGTTCATCATCCAATCGATCAAATACATTTACCTTTTATTGTCTCGTATTTACTTTTATCTCTTCCCAACTTTTCCAATCTACTACTTGTTGTTCTTCCTTCGTCTCTGCGACGTCTGAAGGCGTTCTAGGTGGCCTTGCCGACCCTAGAGCAACCCTACGTGCGTCTCCCCGACGGGATCCTGCCCGGGCGACGTTCGGAGGTCTACCGCCGGAATCTCCCGGCGACCGGTCTGACCGGTCTACCCCACCGCTCTGACCGGTGTCGACGCAGAGGCGCTGCGACAGCTGCCTTTGCATGTTGTTGGCTCCAAAAGGTGCCAACAAATTGGTGACTCCGCTGGGGAGCGAAGATCTGGCTATCCTAACCGATCTATCCAACTCCGGTGACATGTCTCAGTGTGAGATAAACAAGGGCAACATCATCGACTTCACGGATGAAGAGCTCTCACCTGAAGATCGTCAAGCTATGGAGGACTTCATGAAGCAAAAGGCCGAACGAGATCGCCAAGAATTAGAAGAGCGCATGAAGAAGAAGGCTGAAGAGGATCGACTTCACTACTTGTCGCACTTCAAGAAGACTCGCGAAGGCAAGGTGAAGAAGATCAAGGACATCACCTTCGACACTCCACCGCCTGAGGTACCACCCAATGTGAGCACATCGTTATCTCCATCCTCTTTTGTTACCGTTAATGATCTTACTACCGTTGTGGATAGCTTTCGTTTATCGATGATTGAAAATATGCAAAACATGGTAGATAAGAGTCTCGGTAAACGGGTAGAGGGTGATGATAATATTGCATCTGGTTCTAAAACTGTGGCACCTCAGACCCCATCTATAAATTTATCGGCTGCACAAACAATTAATCCTCAGTATGGTATGCCGTTGAATTATTTTGCGGGACAAACACCACCGCCGCCGTTTGGTCAGAATAGACCGGTCAGACCGATGGGTCCGACCGGTTAGACCGGTGCTGGCGCTATGGTGCCTTTTCCCTCGTCTTCGGAACCTATAGTTACTATTCCTCCCGTTCAGGCTGCTTCTGGCCGATCTGGTGGGAATACTTCAGTAGCTCAAGGTATTCCAATTATGGTTCCGTTTGAGACAGGCGTTGGGTATGGTTACGCACCTAATCCCCAAGTTAATAGCCGTTTGCAACACCATACTTCTGGCTCGTACACGCAGCCGAATATGATGCAATCGAATGCTTCCACTACGCCAATGCCAACCACCATCCAGGAAGTCATCGATAGGTTTAATGATAATCTTGCTAAACAAATGAAAGTTTACTATGGGATAGAAGTAAAGAATAAAAATCTTTTATATCGAAAACCGTATCCTTCTAGTTTTGATTCGGTTCCCTATCCCATTGGTTGGCGTTGTCCTAATTTGAGGGTCGTGAATTTATTGATGTTGCCCAAGCCTTAGTAAGAGCTTTAGCTCATGAAAGCCGAAGCAAAGATACTCAGCTTAAATCTGATCGTCCTAACTTGCATATGCTAGATTATGAATCATCGGACGATGAGAGTAAAGAAGTGTGTGCTGCTGAATTTACCTGGTTACCTAATGATAAAGCAAACACTTGTGCTTCTCTTAAGCCGGCTCATAAGAGTCGGGATGAGATGAAATTTACTTTTGATGTGGCTAAGTGTGATAAGATATTTGATGAGTTATTTAAATCAGGTAAAATTAAAATGTCTCACACTATACCACCTATTGATCAATTAAAAAGAAGTGCTTATTGTAAATTTCATAATTCTTTTTCTCATGCTACCAATGATTGCAATACTTTTTTTCGGCAAGTACAATCAGCCATTAATGAAGGTCGTTTGAAATTCCATGAGATGCAAGTCGACGAAAATCCTTTCCCTAATAGTGCCTTTGTTAATACTCTTGAGTTGTCAAATCCTAAGGTGCTTATTTGGCCGGATCAAGCCGAAAACGCTAAAGGGAAGAATGTGATCATTGGAGAGCAAAGACACGACGAAAGGCAGCCTCTGGAGGTGATCCCCAAGGTTTCAGCGACTTCAACGCTTGGGGGGCAAGACAAGATCAAGACGGCCGGTACTGCGTCGACCGGTCTGACCGGTGCCCAGACCGGTCTGACCGGTGCCTCAGGCCGGTCTGACCGGTGCCTCCAGAAAGGTTCAAGATGCTCCAAGCCCAAGAAAAAAGCAAGGCCGAGTTTTAATGAGCTCCTGGCCAAATATAAGAGGGAAGGAGCTACTAAGGATCAAAGTAATCAGCCAAACGGTGCTAAGGGCGTAAAAGCACCACCAAGACATAAAGGTATTCATCACCAACGAGGTAACTTTTCACAATATCCTTTTGTTGGATCTGTTATGCCATTGTCTTGGTATTATCCTTGTTATTATTCACCTGCTGATTACAGTAGTTGTTGATACTCACTAACTCTTATTTTTATGCATCAACAATACATGAAAAAGGACCAAAAAGATAAATCAACAGTAGTATAGGGCCTTGGACTAATGAATTCCACGAGTTTTGGTGAATTATATATTTTCAGGGACTATTCAGGAAAATGTGAAAAGAATGAATTCTAGAAGGCTCTAGAAGACTCCCGAACTCAACCGAAGTGGGCTTCAAGAAAATACGCATCTAGAAGGGACAAGAGGTCCACACGCGAAGGCGGAGCCCAGCCTGGGCCCAGCCCAGGCCGACCGGCCCTGTGAGGAGGCCGATCGGGCCCCCTGGCCCCGATCAGGCCCTGCTTCGGGAAGGTTCCTCCACCGCCTCTTAGGGTTAATCTAAACCACTTGTTTAGGTCGGTTTGATCCTACGGCGATGGATTATCCCTCAGGACTATATAAGCAACCCCAGACCCCCCTGGGCATGGTATGCATCTCTTAGAAGATCATCATCATCAGGCCAAGACAGGAGAAGAAGAGGATACATCAGAGATAGGATAGCTACTTCATAGTTCAAGATCTAATTTCTAGATCAAGAACCTAGTTCTAGATAGAGAGTCAGATTCGAGTAGAGTTGAGCTTTGCTCTAGTTCAGATCTGTAAGTTATCAAGATTCAGTTCTTATATTGTTTCTCAATGACTTTATGCTATTTCAATGTTATGTGTGCAATTGCTAAGTTCTTACTTTATTCTAGTAGTATATTTGATATAGTCATGATCAATGATAAGTCTACGCACTTATTCGTAGAGCTCCTAGTATTTTATGCGCATATGCTAGGTAGTAGAAAGTATGTAAGCATGGTGCTTAGATATAACTTACTTGCGGATTCACCTTATACTCCGGGTCGTGTGGTAGATCGTGGGCGTGACAGGCCTATTGAATCCTTTGCAGTCCACCCCCCGAGTATAAGACTAGTCGAACAATGGTTCTTGGGAGGATCAAGTTTCGTCCTTGATCTTCTTGGGTAATCTTCGGGGTGTTCACATTTATCCATGACTATGCTATATGTGATGATATGCTACATTAGAATACATGAATAACTCAGTCTTTGTATGCTATATAGAATTGTGCCTCTTAAGTAAATCCAATTCTAATCTAGACTAGGAATAGTATGTTCTGCCTGTCTGATTTATCATTACTTTATCATTTGGCTTACCCCTGTTAAAGTATGTGCCATTCCATCAAAGTCCATAAAGTAATCTATTGCCATCCATATGTCTGTTGTTACATCCATCCATCTTCCCTGTGGATACGATATTTTAAAACCCATCACCCCGAGTGAAATGCTCACCGGTATCCGTGCGCTTGCGGATTATCTACCATAATATTTCTGTAGGCTTATATACCAACCAACATTTCTTGCGCCATTGCTTAGAATGGTTTCTAGATCTATTCTTTGGAAGTTGCGTTAAGAAATGTCAACAAGCATTTCTGGCGCCGTTGCCGGGGAAGATTGGATGGCTACCTTTTGAAAATCGATGGCTAGATACTTTAATGAGACTTTGTAATTTGGCACCTCTGCTTAAACAGAATTACCCTTGTTTGTTTTTGTCTATCTTATTTGCAGGGTATTAACAGGTTTGATTGTGATTCACCACACTTCAATTATTTGAGTCAAATCAACCAAGGAAGCTTTACACCAAGTTCTGAAGCCATGGCTGAGAAGACGTTGTTGGAATTCTCTGCTCCAAATATCAATAACATTCGCATTGGACCAACAATTGATCATGAATTCGAGCTTAAGCCTAGCCTCATCAACATGGTGCAAGCTGATCTATTCAGTGGAAAGGTACATGAAGATGCAAGCGCTCATCTCCAAAACTTTTTGGAGAAAGGTGCCACCATCTCCATCAAGGACATTCCCAAGGAAACGATCCTACTCCGCTTATTCCCATTTTCACTAAAGGGAAGGGCGAGACAATGGTTCTACTCCAATGAAATCAACACATGGGAGGAATGTTCTACAACCTTCCTATCAAAGTTTTTCCCCACAGGCAAAACCAATGCTTTACGTGGAAAAATTACTAATTTCCAGCAGCAGAAAGGCGAGTCAATTCCAGAGGCATGGGAACGTTTGCAAGAATATATATCAGATTGCCCTCACCATGGAATAAAAGAATGGATGCTCCTACAAAGCTTTTACCATGGATTAAATCAAAAAATGTCTGAGCATCTAGATGCAGCTGCTAAAGGATCATTCTTGTCACTCACTACGAGACAAGCCAATACACTTATGCAGAAGATATTTGAAAATCAAGGCTGGACCCAGAAGAACACTCAACAATGTCGTCAGAGTGAAGAAGTACAAGAAGATGAAGAGTTGAAAGAACTATCAACTAGTATGGACGTGCTGTTGAACAGGCTTGAGGAACGAGCCAACTTCAAGAAGGATCGACAAGCTTCACAAGATTCGATGAATACTTCAAGAAATTCAAGCTTGGTGGTCCACAAGTCAGCACCAACCCAAGAAAAAGACCTACAACCACGACCGACTTACGTAGGTAAGTATACAGGTAATAATTCCAAGCAACCTTCGCTACGAGAGTTAATTGAAGAACAGGATAAATTAACCAATAATCTCTCCAAGAAGCTTGTTGCTAATGATAAGATTCTAGAAGACATAAATGTTAAGATGGATAATTTTTTTGAAATCTCAAAAGATCAAGCTATCTTTAATGCTAAACTAGAATCAAAGTTATCAAAATTGTCTGCTGTTGCACCTATTGCCACTAACCCTGAGCTGGTATTTAATGTCCGAACAAGAGGTGGCAAGCAAACAATAGATCCACCATATCCCAAGGGCACAGCAAGACCACTGGCTAGAACACCCACAACACCTGCAACATCTGCAGTACCTGTAGCACCAGCCGAAGCTTCAGAGAAGGATAATGGCGTAGAAGAAGTCGTGCAAGAAGAACAAGACTCAGCAAGACAAGATTTCCACGACACCAACTTCATACCATATCCAAGAAGAGTGAGAAAACCTCAAGTTGATGATCAATTCGGGAAGTTCATCGAAGTCATCCAGAAGCTTTATGTCAACATACCTCTATTGGATGCCATGCAAGTCCCGACATATGCCAAGTATATCCGAGACATCCTAAATAAGAAGAAACCATTGCCAACTACGGAGATCATCAAGTTGACCGAAGAATGTAGTGCAGCAATCTTGAACACATCGCTCATCAAGAAAAAGGATCCAGGATGCTCCACTATAGAGTGCTCCATTGGAAATCGATACTTCAACAATGCACTCTGTGATCTTGGAGCAAGTGTTAGTGTGATGCCCAAGGTTGTCTTCGACAAGCTCAAGCACCCTACCTTGGTTCCAACATCAATGTGTCTCCAATTGGCAGATCAATCAGTTCGATACCCATCAGGAATCGCTGAGAATGTTCCAGTGAAAATCCGAGAGTTCTTGGTGCCAGTTGATTTCGTGGTATTGGATATGCACCCAGACTCCAGGGTTTCACTAATTCTCGGGCGACCATTCCTGAGCACCGCCAATGCACGCATCAACGTAGGCGGAGGAGAGATCACATTTGAGATCAATGGAAAGGAGGAGAAGTTTGCCTTCAGACCCATACCAGAGCTCAACGCGAACATGATCGATCAAGAAAAGACATCATCAGAAGGACCATTATCTCCGAAGATGGAGGATGCACCTGAATATTAGAAGACTCGGAAGTCCCGAACCCTCGCCAAAGGTAACCGGTAAAAACACAAAAATATTTCTGAATTTCATATTTACTATAGTAAAAACTTTTTCACGCCCCGTGGTAAATAATTTTACGGTGTGTCAAAACCCGAATAATGATTTTTCGTGGTGGCATAAAAATATTTACTACTATATTTTTTTTGCTGTTTGCTTTTACCCTTACGCTTGGGACCCACATGCCATAGGGATACACATCAAGTCTTTACCTACCCTATCTTATCACTTCATCCACCAGCACCTTCTTTTCCCACTCACAAGGCATTTATTCTAGTGTTGGAAGACAGCAGGAAATGGATGGAGGAGAGGGCACCCGAGTGGAGGGCAGGTGGGACCGACCGGCCCCACCAGCAGGCCGACCGGCCACCCCCCTTGGCCCTATTTAAGCAGCCACCTCCTGCCCAGTTTTTTACACACACAACAGCCCAGAAAACCTCTTCGAGCCTTTGCAGTGCTGCCTTAAGAGAAAGGAAGCTTATGAAGAGAGTGGAGAAGAAATCCAAGGGTAGTCTAGCGCTAGATTTTCTTAAAAACCTTAGACACCATGCTTGGGAGGATCCTTAGACGCACTAGCTCCAGAGCCAGCTCCCAGCGGTCGATGAGTGTAGCCTCTCAGGAGCCCCCCTCACCGGTCTCTAACCCCTCTCCTTCAGCATCGCAATCACAAGGAAAGATCCTAACCGCCGATGTACATCTGCACATCAGGAGAGGAGAAGAGAAGGACAGGTATGAGAAACTGAAGACATGTTCTTTTGTCCTTACACCCATGTTTAGCGAAGAATTCATGCAAGAAGCAGGTTTGGACTCTGAGTTCAGCCAGATTTTTGCTCTGCTGGGGTGGACCTCTTTTTATAACACTTCTGAAAGGGGTAGCCATCTCCACACTTTAGAGTTCCTTTGCACTTTGAAATCCTCTAACGATGGGGTAACCTTTCGGTTATTCCGTCAAGAGCACACTCTATCTTGGAGAAAGCTGAGTAACGCCTTAGGGTTCGCAGAAGGATGTGCCTTAGATTTAGACTCATCTCTTGAAGATTTTGATAGGCTACACCTCTGGACGGACGTTACAGGGAAAGAGAATGCACACAAACCACGCACCAATGATATTCAGCATCCTACTCTCCGTTTCTTTCATAAGTGGATAAGCCTTGTCTTTTTTCCACGCAATGATAATATTAGCGTGAGAGTAGGGGACAAGCAGTTGATTTATGCTGCCCTGAAAAGACAAGCTGTGTCCCCTGTCAAGATGCTAGTAGAGCACTGGCTCTCGTTCCCCAACCTAGTTGGAGACATAAGCTGCACCTCTCTGATCACCCGGATAGCCGATGACTTGGGCATCCTTAGAGATGCCACTATCATCAACATTGATACTCCTCGTGAGATCATCGGCTACGATTACTTCCGCCAAGGAAGATGGGTCAAGAGAATTCAAGAAAAACTGCACTATATCCACAATAAGAACGCAATCCCGTTACCTAACCCGGGATTGGGTATATATTCTGTGCAATCTTTTCTGATCAATGAGCAGGCACAACCGGTCCAGCAGCAACCTCCACGAACGTCAGCTCGAGCCTCATCGTCAAACTACGCCGGAGCTGACCCTCTGCCCCAAGACGCTGCGTATCGATCATATGAAAACTTCGTGCCAACATACCCTCATCACGCATACCAAGGAGGAGATTTACCATCGCAAGGACCGAGCAAACACGGAGGACAGGAGTTTGGAAGTGGCAGGTTTTATGCATCATCTTCGAATTTTGTACCTGCCCGTAACTCTTTTTCAGGATTCGACCATCAGTATTCTGCGACGTTCCGCCAAGGTGTCCATGACAACATGAGGACGCAAATGAGCACTCAGGATACCCACACCAACATGCTACGCCAACAACAACAGTGGATGGACCAGGCAGGACAACGATTAGAAGACATACAAGAAACCGCAGATGCAAACGCTAAACTACTGGCAAGGAGATTTCGCCAGTGGGGGATGTAGAATCAAGCAGCTTGGGGGAGAAGCCCCCAAGGTAAGTACAAACTATCTATTTATATATATTTGTTTTAAGTTTTGTTTAGTTTGATAAGTTTGAAATAAAATAAAATAAAAATTTCCCTTGTTTAAAATAAATAAAGAACTAGAGAAGTATGCCAAATGGACATGATAAACAAATGCTCTTCATTGCTGCAAATGCCTAGCTTACCATCTTTTGAAGTTCTCCCAAGACATGGATACAATTGTTTAGATTTTGAAACATGCTTTGAGTTTGAGATTCTTGTGGGAGCAATTTCTTGATCTAAGTCTAGGTGATTGATTGATTGACATGATTAAGTTGAGCTGCTGTTTATCCTGTTCAAAGTAACACTAAATTCTGGAGATTCACTTTTCAATCATAAAATTCATATATAATGAGTCTCCTGTATGACACAAAACTTTATGTCCTGTTAAAAAAAAGAGCCTTGTTGAAAATTTGCTAAGAGTGTTCCAGTTTTATATCTCTCTATGCTTTCAAAGAGACTTGGGCATGACATAAAAAAAAGAAAGAGAGAAAAAGTGAGATGAGAGAGGGAGAGAAATGAACAAGTGTTCTACTATGCGAGAAGGGCCTACCTCCCTAAAAAGAATAAATTAGAGATGAATAATGGACACAAGTCCGAGAGCGAGAAGAGCCCACATCTCTAAGGAGAGAGAAAAATGGACAAAAGTCCTGGGCGAGTAGGGCCCACCTCTCCTAATGTCATGTAACCCAAGGTTCTCTTAAGATTATTGCTAGAAAGAGAGATATATTTCAGGAACAAAAGAAGCAAAGGCGGGCTAAAGTTGAGAGTTTTTATGTTTTATCATATCAAGTTGTCATACAGGAGTACTCTGAGCTTTAACTTGAACATCTTTTGCAAAACTCCAGAATTTTAGTGAAACCAAGAACTTGAGACATGGTGCTTGACTTAATTGTTATATCTTTCAACTGCTCAAGACCCAAGTACAGATAAAAGCCCTATGTTCTCAAGCAGATATAAGCAGGTTTCAAAAGTCTGACTTTTTCATCCTACCTTGGAAAAGAATTTATTGTGGTAACACTGAGTCTTGCTAAGAGACTAGCAAGAGGTAAGCTTGGGGGAGTTTGTTGATGCTCACTAACTCTTATTTTTATGCATCAACAATACATGACAAAGGACCAAAAAGATAAATCAACAGTAGTATAGGGCCTTGGACTAATGAATTCCACGAGTTTTGGTGAATTATATATTTTCAGGGACTATTCAGGAAAATGCGAAAAGAATGAATTCTAGAAGGCTCCAGAAGACTCCCGAACTCAACCGAAGTGGGCTTCAAGAAAATACGCATCTAGAAGGGACAAGAGGCCCACATGCGAAGGCAGAGCCCAGCCTGGGCCCAGCCCAGGCCGACCGGCCCTGTGAGGAGGCCGATCGGGCCCCCCTGGCCCCGATCAGGCCCTGCTTCGGGAAGGTTCCTCCACCGCCTCTTAGGGTTAATCTAAACCACTTGTTTAGGTCGGTTTGATCCTACGGTGACGGATTATCCCTCAGGACTATATAAGCAACCCCAGACCCCCCCCTGGGCATGGTATGCATCTCTCAGAAGATCATCATCATCAGGCCAAGACAGGAGAAGAAGAGGATACATCAGAGATAGGATAGCTACTTCATAGTTCAAGATCTAATTTCTAGATCAAGAACCTAGTTCTAGATAGAGAGTCAGATTCTAGTAGAGTTGAGTTTTGCTCTAGTTCAGATCTGTAAGTTATCAAGATTCAGTTCTTATATTGTTTCTCAATGACTTTATGCTATTTCAATGTTATGTGTGCAATTGCTAAGTTCTTACTTTATTCTAGTAGTATATTTGATATAGTCATGATCAATGATAAGTCTACGCACTTATTCGTAGAGCTCCTAGTATTTTATGCGCATATGCTAGGTAGTAGAAAGTATGTAAGCATGGTGCTTAGATATAATTTACTTGCGGATTCACCTTATACTCCGGGTCGTGTGGTAGATCGTGGGCGTGACAGGCCTATTGAGTCCTTTGCAGTCCACCCCCCGAGTATAAGACTAGTCGAACAATGATTCTTGGGAGGATCAAGTTTCGTCCTTGATCTTCTTGGGTAATCTTCGGGGTGTTCACATTTATCCATGACTATGCTATATGTGATGATATGCTACATTAGAATACATGAATAACTCAGTCTTTGTATGCTATATAGAATTGTGCCTTTTAAGTAAATCCAATTCTAATCTAGACTAGGAATAGTATGTTCTGCCTGTCTGATTTGCCAAAAAACAGGGGGGCATATGTTCGCACCCAAAATTGGCAGGTCTCATCCGACCGGTCAGACCTGTGGGCCCCACCGGTCAGACTGGTGTGGTCAGTCCACGAAATCCTATTTGGACTTCACCATTGGATAGGTCTCGTCGAGTAGATCAAAATCCATATGTGGAACGTCCAAATCGGAGTCCGGATGAGGGAGATGTGACTTCTCCAAGATCTACACGTCGGGTGCACCGGTCAGACCGGTGCCTCCCCGATTCCGAGCCAAATTGAGGAGTTCTGATAGGTTAGGCTTGTAAAAGGATTTCCTTGCGGGGCAAGACCTCCCCACCCTATAAATATAAAGGGCCACGGCCGATTGAGGTTCATCATCCAATCGATCAAATCTATTTACCTTTATTTGTCTCGTATTTACTTTTACCTCTTCCCAACTTTTCCAATCTACTACTTGCTGTTCTTCCTTCGTCTCCGCGACGTCTGAAGGCGTTCTAGGTGGCCTTGCCGACCCTAGAGCAACCATACGTGCGTCTCCCTGACGGGATCCTGCCCGGGCGACGTTCGGAGGTCTACCGCCGGAATTCTCCCGGCGACCGGTCTGACCGGTCTACCCCACCGGTCTGACCGGTGTCGACGCAGAGGCGTCGCGACAGCTACCTTTGCGTGCTGTTGGCTCCAAAAGGCGTCAACAACCATATTTCTAAACTTTTGGTTCAATATTGTTAGAATCTCTTACCGTATTAAAAAATGCCAGCAAACAGCTTGTTCGCTTGGTTGTGATTACTATTTTTTACAGTTTAGTTATTGAATATTAAAATGGTGAGTACAATTTTTCTCCTATCTCTGATTTAAGTGATTTTTGTGGTAGTACGTTTGCAACGATGAGTTTTATCTTTTAAAATGTGTTCATATTACTTTGTAATTGTTTGGTTTACTTTTCTTACATTGTTGTTTTTACCCAACAACCTGAGAATAATACTCCATCCGGTTCCGTATTAGAAGTCATTTGGGACAGTGACACGGTCACCAAAGCACAACTTTGACTTCTCTTTTCTATAAAAATATTTATTGAAAAGTTATATATGTATAATCTTATGAAAGTAATTTTCAAGACAAATCTATTTATATGATTTTCACATTTTCAAACTCAATGACTTAAAAATTATTCATGATTTATATTCCCAATGTTACTCAAACTTTGTCCAAAACGACTTCTAATAGTGAACCAGAGGGAGTATAACAAATAGTGATAAAATTGTTCAAAGAACATCTAAAAAGATAAAGCTCACTGTTGTGAACACGTGGCCGCGAGTATCACCTAAATCGGATGTACTGGTAAAAATTAATAATTATTTTAATATTTTGAGGACTAAATTGTAAATAAAAAATAAAATCACCCACCTGTTAGAGAGCGCAGCGGAATCCGGCGTCTCAACAGGCCTAGGTCCAACGGAGTCCACAACAATAAGAACATGGGCCTAACTCAACCCAAAATACTAGCTTAATGGGTGAGGACTGCCCCCACCTTTATGTTGTGCTCCCCTACCATCAATTTCCGATGTGGGACTAAATCTAATAATCTCCCCCGTCACACATTGAGCCTAACTCTTCCATCACATGACAACTCATATGTACAACATGGAAGGTTACTACAGGCTCGGAGAAGGACTAAATCCAACAATCTCCCCCGTCACACATCGAGTCTAACTCTTCAATCACATGACAACTCATATGTACAACATGGAAGGAAGGTTTTTCGTGACCCTACAGAGACATTAACATGCTCCCCTGTCAACGTGTGACCCCCGGAGATATTTTTCACATGTTTTTTCCGACCTTCGACTCTGATACCACTTGTTAGAGAGCGCAACGGATTCCGACCTGGGAAGTTATACCCACAAGCCGGCGTCTCAACAGTCCACAACAACAAGAACATGAGTCTAACTCAACCCAAAAGACTAGCCTTATGGGTATAAACTACCCCCACTTATATGTTGTGCTCCCCCACCATTAATTTCCGGTGTGGGACTAAATCCAACACCATCAAAAGTCAAAACAGCCCATGAGCAAATTTGAACGGTTTTGATACCCAATTTTGAAGTTTATTAATGGTCAAAACCAAACTGAGACAAGAGTTGAATGGTCAAAAATAAACTTTTTTCTAACATATATATTCTTCGAGAGATTCTGAGCATGTTTGGCTTACACGAGTCAAAGGCAAAATGACTTTCGGCATTAGTTTCATGCCAACAAAAGTGAACCATATCAGTTTCATGCCAACAAAAGTGCACCATACCAGTGCAAGGACAAGTTTGACAAAAAAAAAAGAATGAAAGTTAATGGACTAAATTGGTTTATTTAAAAGTTGAGGACAAATTTGATCCTCAAGTTAATGTTAAAGTTCCCAAATACCTATTTTGCCGAAACAAAATAAGCCCATTGTAGGCTACACACGCCTACTTTCGATAAAGTTTGTTTAGTCTCGATTGCTGTACCTTCTGCCACAAGCATGCTAAGTTTCTTGTTTCGTTAAAAAAAAGCTAAGTTTCTTAGCATATGCTCTCAAGTAAAATGAAGACAACCTCTGTAGAGTTAACTAGACAAAAAGTGTTTACTCTGATCCTAAAAAATGTATGCATTGTATCCGAGTATATACCATGAAAAAACTTTTGATCTCTCAACAAAGAAAAAGGAAGAAAAATGAATTTACAGAGTTGCTATCTACCATAGATAACAAGCTACTAAAAATTGATAAGAAGAACCATAATTACAGTAACTTCGGGGGTGGGGGTCCGGAGAAATCAGGTTGAGTGTATGACAGCCTCTGGATCCAGTTGGAAACCTTCTTCTTGTTCTGATCATTATCCTGGGGCTGGCAGATGTAGCTTGGGATCTTGTCAAGTGTTCCATCTCTTTCAAGAACTGTCTTGAGGTTTTCAAGGATTGAAACAATCTGTCGAAATTCAGGCCTCTTATCTGGTTGCCAGGACCAACACTGCTCAATCAGAAATTTTACTGCTGCCGGGCAGCTCGACGGAATAACTGGTCTCAAGTTCTGAAATGAGAAATAATGTTTGTCATTTTCATTTCCGAACAGGTAATCAAAACAATAGCACCGGAGATATCAGCAAAGAAAAACTGATTGTTTCATAGTAATTTTTTTCCCAAACACACAGAATATATGCATTTCATTGTATAGACTATTATTGTTCTTAATATTTATGGTGCAACTCCGCACTTATGAAAAAATAAATTGGAAACCTGTATCGGGAATATGAGTTAGACGCACACACCTTATTGACAACTGCAAAAGCTGCTTGAAGTGGTGTCATATGTTCAAAAGGGAGTGAACCAGTGACCAACTCCCACAAGAGAAGTCCAAAGCTATAAACATCAACCTTCCGGCCATAGGGCTTGTGCTTGTACATCTCTGGTGCCATCCATCTATAAGTACCTGGGTCATCGTCTAACAAATTGCAGTATGCTTCTTCACAGGCCACTCCAAAATCGACAACTTTAGCACAGAATTCTCCATCGAACAAAATGTTCTCGGGTTTCACATCACGGTGAACAATTCCTTGCAGGTGAATGTATTCCAGGCCACGAGCGATATCCAAAGCAATAGAAATGACCTTCTCCATAGGAAGGGTTTTACGCTCCAGCTTGCGTAAGAAAGCCCTCAAAGAACCCCCAGACAAGAACTCGGTGATGACACAGAAGACTGGTGGGCAATTACATGCTCCAACAAGCTATTCAAAACAACGAGAATGAATCAGAAAACAGCTTTTGCAGTAATACCAGTAGGTCCGAAGACATTTAGAGAAGTAATGTGCTGAAATGCTGCTTCTATCCAACGGCATAACCTTTGTAAGAATTCTGATGGGCCAAATAACCTTTGATTATCAGAGTAGTTGGCCAGACAAGTCAAAGTCAATGCATTGACCATAATATTCCTTTTTATGCTTTTTATCACTAGGGGAATATGCTTGCATTGTGCCAAGCATATTCCCTATTTCTAAGCCAAAAAAAATCAGGATACTATGGTAGGAAAATTCATTTTGTAGAAAAAAGAAAAAGAAGCGGAAAATACTTGTGGCTCACATTAGTGCTGTCCTAGTGATGTGCCAATACAATGCAATGCCAATGCATGTTGTGCCTGTCAAATATTTTAGGCATGCTTCATAAAAAAAAGCAGGGCAACTCCTAGTATATATATTTATATGGCATTGTTCCATGAATATGTTGAAAAGATGTATACATCACATTTTAGCAATTGTTGTGATTACATTCAGGACAGAAGCAAATTCTGAGGGTAAGCATCATATCCAAAAAAAGTCTGTGCAACAGAACGGAAGCAAAATAGATATGGCCCACGCAATTGCAGTCCTAAATATGTGCCAAAACTCTGCAATGAAATGCTGATGCATGTTGACGCCAGTTAATCATTTCAGGCAGATGTCATACTACCCAACAACCATAAAGAAAGGGCCAAGTCATATCTTTCCGCAGAAGAGGGCAAGTCCTAGTATATATGTGCCTATATTGTTGATCCATGAATAGGTAGCAATGACGATGAAGTGTGCAAGAGAAACATGCACTAATTCACTGCCAAGCCGATGCAATTGTAAGCAGTAAGCACCAAAACAAAAAATTACAAGAAAGTTCATGTAGTTACTTTGATGACATTTGGATGCTGGAGCCTTGCCAGAATGGTAACCTCTGCAGTGAACTGCTTCTCAAGCCGGGCAGACAACTCTTCATCCTCACCATCATCAGGCTGCCTGATAAACTTCACAGCAACAGCTTGCTCCTTGTAGATCCCATGGAACAACCGACTATATGCCCCGGACGCAAATCTATGGCCGATGAGCAACTCCGAGCGGTCGACCGTCCATCTCTCGAGGATCTCCGATGCAGCAACCTTTGGCGCTCCATCGTCGAGGTTCCTCCTCGGCCATGAGGATGTCCTCCTATTAATCTTCAGTCTGCTCGGTGTTTTCAGCGAAGCAAAGCCGAACGGAGGGCTGTCATCTGGTGACCGTGGAGAGGTAGGCTTCCTCTGCCGTTGCGGGCTGGAGAACCTCTTGGTGGCAGCCTTGGCCTCCTTGAACACGTCGGAGATGACGCGCTTGGGGATAGGGGATTTTGCCCTGCGCTTCGGCTTCGACTTCGGCTTCGGTACCGGCTTGGACACCTCCCCCATGACCTTCATAGATGCACTTCGCGCTCTGGATTCATCAACTGGTGGCCCTGCATCCTGCAAGTAGAAAGGAGCTGGGCTGCAGCACACTCTCTGAAGCCTCTGGCTGTGCTCCTCCGAGTGGAAAGAGAAATCCAGCGCGTCTGGGCTCTCATCCTTGGATGACCGGACCACACGCAGCTGTGGAACATCCAAGCTCAGGCCGATCCCCTTCCGGTCCTGCTTCGCCGGCGCCTGTCGCGGCGGGTCGCTGCTCCTCTCTCGGTTCAATTGGCCATCTGAAAACACATGCTTCAGCTTCCGTTCCGACTGCGCAACTGCCGATTTGGCCTTGGGAACCGGCAGCCTCGCCGAGTTCGAGAGCACGGATCCCTTCGCCACGGGCTGTAGGTTCTGGCGAGGGAGCCTGGATCCCGCGCCCAATCCGTTCAGCTTCAAGTCGGCGCTGAGCTGCTCGATGAGCGGGCCATACTGCTCCCTGCCGGAGCTGGACCTGACGATGGACTGCGAGAACCTGGTGCGGCGCACCCACGAGTAGTCCTCGTCGTCCATCTCCCCGGAATCTCGCAGGCAAAAACGGACCCCGAGAGCAGGGCACGGCGGAGCAACAGCAACTTGCGACAAAGGACTGGAACTGAACAGAAGGAGGGCTTAGCTGGCACTAGAGCTCCTCCTCACAACCCGCCGGCCGCCGAGCAGGCTCCGCGCTCGATCCCCTTTGGAGGAGAGCTCGGAATCCCCCAAGCAGCTGGTCCGCCCCCAACCCGACGCGCCATCCGCCGGTCAGCGCCCGTCCGTCGTCGCCTCCTCCTCCTCCTGAATCGACCACATCAGACAAGCAAAGAGCAGCGAAATCAATCCACGGAACCCAACACGAAACGTGAACCTCCAGAATCGCGCAAGCCGCGAGGAGCTGCCGCTCACCATGCTCCGCCTCCCTCGTCCACGAAACGGAAAAGAACAAGGAGACAGGGATTGGCTCAGCGCAATGGGTTGGGCTCGGGGTCGGAGAAAAAGTGTGGACCAACCGAGGAAGGGCCGTACATGGCCGAGCAACCGCGCCGCGGGGGACGGACGGCGACCGGTGGGGGCGCCGTGGGGAATGAGTGCGGAGACCGTCATTCCTACCGCGCACGGGAAAGGGAAAGGCGAGGTGACGTCGCTCGCTCCCAACCCCCACAAGCACACGCAGCCACCGGACCTGCTGCGGGCTGGCGGCTACCGGCTACCGGCCGGCCCCGCCGGGGACTGACTCTGACTGAGAGCTCGTTTCCGCGCCGCGACAAAGCCGCGCTCGCTGACGCGGCAGCAACCACGACCACCCATCCACGTCAGAATCGGAGGAAATCGGGATCGAACCAGGGAAAATCGCGGCTCCCGGTCGAAGCGGCAATCATCGCGGGCTAGGAACACGCAGAGCAGAGCAGAGCGGAGGAGCCCCCAGCCGGAAGCGTGAAGAACTCGAAACGTAAAGCGTGCGGAAAAGAATGAGAGGGGAACAGATAGGGAGGAGAGAGACGCACACGCACGGGCACGGGGAAGGCCGGGCGAGACGCGGCGACGCCGCGCGACGGGAACGGAGTCGGAGCCGGGGGTTTGATCGTCCCCTCCTTTCTCCTCACGGACGGGACGGACAACCACCAAACCCCACGACGCCTCTTCGTCAGTCGTCGTCACCGGGGGGCGGGCGGTCGGCGCAGGTGCGGAGCAGATGCGCGCATCCTCCCTCCGCACTTCAGATCACGGGCGGTCGCCGAGCCTGAGACGCACGCGCGCGCGGCGCCGTCCCATTGGCGGGGGGGGGGGGGGGGGGCGTGACGACTGTGGAGAGGGGGCAGGGCAGCAAGTACGGCCGTATGCGAGCAACTTGTACGGTGGGGACTGGGGAGAGGCCGCGTGGGGCCCGCCCGCGGCCGCTTTGAATATTCCTCAATTATTGTTCGCGATCGCGACGACTTGAGGTGGGGAGGTTGGCCGGTACCACCACCGGATCAGACGGCGTCCGGTGATCCGATCCGATCACGCGCGGCCTGCGCCGCGAGTCCGACCGGGACCTGCTGCCGATTTTTGTATTCATCGCTGTGTTGCGTTTGCGTCCCTCCCGTCTCCAGCCAGCCAGGCAGCCAGTGCCCTCCCCGTTGGTGGTACGTGGACGTCGCGGGCCCTCCCGGCGGCAAGTGGCAGAGCGGCGCGCCTCGTTGGCACGGCGGGGGCCAGCGGCCGGACGGGACCAGGTGGCCTCACCACGTCACCAGCGGCCCAACATACGCGACGGCCGACGGGACGAACCGGCGGGCAGGCTCGCCTGCGGCGACAGCCGGCGCATCGCTTCCCAGTTCCCACAGGCGCCAGGGCACCGGCGCACCGGGCAGGCTCGCTCCAGGCGCCAGGGCTGCGCACGTGGGCTTCTGCCATCGCTCTCGGCGGGGCCGGATCGAGGAATTTTTTCTTTTACATTTTTCTTTCCTCTTTTTCGCAAAAAAATTTGCAAAACTATACATTTAGCGCCGTGGGGGACGGCGGCAGGGACCTACCGCCGTGCCCCACGGCGTTAAGTACCGCGCGGTACTGTAAACTGAGATCTGGATAATATATCGATTATTTGACTATGAAGATGACTTCAAATGGAAAAACTTTGAACTACAAAGTTGTAGATCTCGTCGAAAGCTACAATTTTCATATAAAGTTTACATCCATCCGAGTTCAAACAAAAATATTACAAATTTTTGAAAACAGACTGGACCACGGCGGTAGCCGGTGCTACAGTACCGGGCGGGTACGTAACGCCGTGGGGCACGGCGGTAGGTCCCTGCCGCCGTCGCCCACGGCGCTAGATGTGTACTTTTGCAAATTTTTTTACAGACCATATATTTTTGCAAAATTGAGGGGGGAAATGTAATAAAAAATCCGGATCGAGTTGAGTGGTGTGATGGGCTGGCAGATGCGCTGGGGCGTGACAGCCCACTATGCGCGCCTTTGTTGTCGGAACGGGCTTCCATAGCAGGCCTTATTTAGTACTATCCATCAGATTTACTTCTTCTTTCCTTCTGGTTTTTTAATAGAGCTTACAGGGGTTTACCCGGCCCGGCCCAGCCCGACTGAGAGATTTGATAGCCTTATGCTTTTTTTTAAAATGGAAACTTCCATTAACTCAAACTGCTAGGATATCCCTAGCAACCAGGTCCTCAACACTCGTAGGTGCCCTATCCCACACAAGAACAGCATCAAGAGGACACGAACAACCCCGCGCCGCCACAGCGTGCGCCACCCTATTACATTCTCTAGGACAATAACTCGACCTCCAAGATGAAAACGACGTATGCAACATGCTCTTGATCTCGTGGATTAAGCAACTGTTGGCGCAAGTGCGAAGGAGTCTGAACACAAAGCAAGTTTTAGTAGGATCGAGTCTGTTTCCACTACAATGCGAGGCACCCCCAATTCTTCAGCAGCCTGTACCCCTGCCTTGCACGCCAGTACCTCAGAATGAAAAGCATCGAGCAAGTGCGTACTCTTGCCGGCTCCCGCCTTGACAACCTGTCCATCATGATTTCTGATGACATAGCCCCAACCACCACTACCCCTGGTAGCCAAAAAAAGCACCATCTGTGTTGATTTTGTACTCATCAATGGCCGGCCTGCTCCATTTCTTCTGGCACCCAGATACAGGGACATTCTCCATTCTTCCTATTGTCGGAAACTCGTCAGCAAGTCGCACAATGATGGCTGCAAGTCCTGCCGGTGATCTCCGTTGTTCTCCCTTCCATACTCTATTGCGTTCCAGCCACCAATGCCAAAGTAGGTTAATAACTCTCAGCTGTATGTTTTCTTTTAGCCCCAGGATGTGGTACAGCAGCTCCCGTGGTGATCGTTTATTTGCTAGATCCCTCCTCAGCTCTTCTAGGTTCAGCTCTTGCCAGATCCGCTTCACAAATTTGCACTGGAACAACAGGTGGCCTCCAACCTCATTAAGTCTCCCGCACATCACACACTTTGTGTCAAGCTCCATAGCCCTCCTCTCCAAGCCCATCCTGATAGTGATAGAATTGTGTGCCATTCTCCATAGGAAAATTCTTATCTTCCCTGGGCATTTAATTTTCCACAACCCCTTCCAAAAGCTCTCCTCCCATCCAACGCCTGACGCTGCTGATTGAGCTGAACTCCCCCTGCTGCAATTTGCAAGCTCTCGTTGCATTTTATATGTTGATCTCACGGTGAAAACCCCCTTGCTGTCATGGTGCCATGCCAACACATCTTCCATGTCTGGGTGTACGAGCAAAGATAAAATCAATTTAGCATATGCTCAAAGAAGGTCTCGTTAACCAGTCGTGAATCCAATTGTGCAGTGGTTGGATCGATGAGTTCGTCCACAAAGTTGAGAAGATTACTTCTACGAGGAGTTATTGGTCTCCTTGTCCAACTCCTTGGAAGCCATGGGTCAGACCATATCTTGATCTTTCTGCCATTCTCCACTCTCCAAATTACACCTTTCTCAAGCACCCATATATTACTGTGACGCCCCAGGTTTTTAATTAGCGTCATTAATGCTAATGACCGAATCAACTGGGTCAAACCTGCTGACGTTGGTCAAACCATGGTCAACCTGGGTCATCACCTCGAAAACTGAGTCAACAATCCCTAATGACCCTCTTGATCAAGTGAACACCCACTTGTGGTCAAACCATGGTCAACCCTTGGTCAAAACCCGGTCAAACCCCTTTTGTCTTTGAACTTCCTCCGGAACTTTTGCCGCATTCTCCAAATTTCACCTAAACACTCCAAAATCCCCCAATATAAAAGTTGTCCAGTTTTTCGAGGGACACAACTTTGCTTTTGGGTGACATTTCAAATTTTGAGTGTAAAAGGGTGAAAAACTTGGTCAACGGCAGCTTTCACTATTCATCGGTGCTGTGGAAAACCTGCAACTTTGCCTGCCGTTCCTGCTCAAACCTTTGAGAAATACATAGGACGGCCTTTGTAAAAGTTGTAGAGGGATCATTTCTCTACAACTTTGCTATTTACAACTTGTAGCACTTATGTAGCGAAATCTCGAGCAATTGGTGGTCAAAGGAAGCTAAATGAAACACCAAACGGGCGACGCCGCGCCAGAGCGCGCCACATGGCACCCCGCCGCCCTTCGACGTCCGGGCCCCGGCCATGCCGCGCGCCCCGAGGCCGTGCATGCCGAGGCCGCGCTCGCACCGAGGCGCCTTGGAGCATGCGTCCCCTCGCGTGTCGCGCCCCCGCCGCACCGCGCCGGACCCCCCTCCCCCCGCCCGTGCCATCCGCCGACCGCCACCTTGCGCGCCCGCGCACGCGTCCGGGTCCCCCGCTCCGTGTCCTCTCCCTTCGCGACGAAGGTGCGGAGCCGCACCACCCCACCAGCCTATAATGGAGCCCTAGTTCCTCCTCGCGCGTGCAAGCCGCGCCGCCGCCCGCCATTGCTGCCACCGCGGTGAGCTGCCATTCCCACTCATTCCTGGCACCGGCCTACACCTCACGTGCGTCCTCTAGGACCCATAGAAGCTCACACCGTCGCGCATTGCTCGGCCCCGCCTCGATTTTCGCTGGAGTCCGGGTCGCAGCGGCCGCCGCCGTCGTGCGCCGCCGAGACCCCTTGACGGCCACCTCCCAGACCCGTCCGAGCCGCGGAATCAAGCCCTGGGTGGTCAAGGACCCTTTACCCAACCTTCCCCGACCTCGAGCACCGGCGAGCTCGCCGGATTCCGACCAACCGCGCCGCCGGCCGGCCGAGGGACCCAATTGCAAGACTTCAACTCTTCCTGAGGGTAAATCCGTAAACCGAGGGCATATCTGTGAGGAATCAAACCCTCCAGAGACTTCCTTGCAAATCAGTATCTTCAATAGTGTATGTGTTTTGCTGAAACTTGTAAAATCTGTAGAAAATTGTAGAAAAATCAGAAAAATGCAAACGCAATTTTGTTGAGATCCTTGTGAAAAACACTACAACTTTTGTAAAGCATAACCATAGTTTTTCCTAATAGTTTTTGCATGAAAAATAGAAATCTGATAAACCTAGATCTGTTGTATCTCAAAATCTACAATTTCTTTATAGTTGAATTTTGGATATGTTATGTGTTGTGTCATTCCTAGCCTCTGAACCAAAAATTGCACAAAGTTATGATGCAGATCTTTTATTATCAATTGTTTTGTATTTAAGATAAATCTGTCCAAATGATTTTTGTAGCTAAAAATAATTAGATTTTTGTGCTCAACTTCTGCATGTGATCTTTTTATGACTAAATGCACCTCTGGCGAATGAATCACAATTTTATAATTGTCATAAATATTTATTCTTGAAATATGCTTGATTTTCTTTGTAAATGCATAACTCAAGATTTATAGTAGCTCTAGGTGTATATGTTGCATGCCTAGCTTAGTTTTGGACCAGAGGCCATGTGTGAGAAAGTTGGGATCCATTTGATGCTTATTTATTTTTATATGCATTTATCTTGCTTTGGTAGCTAGCTTTTGTTATTTCCGGTATATTTAATTCATAGCTCTCCTAAGTGTGCATGTGTGTGCAGTGGCTTTGTATAGGATTGTAGTGCTTCATAAAACACTCCACTGAATTTTTCTTAATTTATTTTATGAATAAAAGCAATAGAGGCCATTAAGCTTAATATTGAGTAAATTGGAAAATCACCATCCACACCTAATGGCTTTATAAATGTGATGTAAATCATTTTTAAAAAAATAAAGACCAACCCATTGCTGTCTTGTGGAAGTTAAATTAATTTATTTACATAAATATGTACACAGTCACTATTAAAAAGATTAAATAACAAAGGACCACATATTGTTCCTTTTTGGAAGAGTATGCTGAATGTATTTCTTATCTAGGTGAATGTGGTCAACCATGCACCCCATGGTTGTCATTTGTTGTTTGTAATTAATAAAATTAATGAGATTAAAAGCCATCAATTAAATCATGCATTTGCATCCTCGTGTAGATCTTCCCGACTGTAGCTGTACGCTCGTGGCGGAAGGAGGAGACGAATGTGCTGTCGGTGAGCTGCAGCGCGTGGATGTAGCTCAAGACCTGGACCAAAGTCCAGAAGGGCCCAAGGCCAACCTTGCCAGCGAAGGCAAGCCCCGGATCATTAACCCTGTCTTTTAAACTTATGCAATTATCCTTGCTATGATTGTGCATTTACGTTTCAGGAGTTGAATTGAAACCCTAGTTGCATGATCCCTAGGTACCTATGTTCTTTTACTAGTATGCTAGGTCGATAGCTGCTATGCTATAGGACCCGGTAGAAGTCGAGTGATGTTCGTCACTCGCGAGATTAGGCTCTTATGTTGGAATCATAAGATCTTTATAAATGATTTGCTCATGTGGTAAGAGCATGGGATTTGAGCTCCGGTCCAGTGGCTTTCGTGGGCTAAGCTTTTGAACGTACTAAGCACATGTCGGGAATGGGACCGGTAAGCCTAGTACCTTAATGAGACGCTGCGGGAACTTACCCTTACTAATCTTGAGTAATCACCTACCCGGCTAGCTACCGGGGGAGGGGGTACATGTGTGAAGCTGGGTGCCTCACGGGGTACGCCAGATAGCCTTGTACCCAGGACTGTAAGCTTTGATCCCAAGCCGAGGACTTTTGGGAACCGCCTGGTGGTTGTCCTCGCAGGGGCACCCTCCGTGTGTTTAGGTCTACCTTGCAAGGTTATGAATCAATCGATTGTTGGCCTCTCACCATTATCTGAGACTGCTTAATCAACTGGCCATGATATCCCTTATTGATGGAACTCTGTGAATATTACTACTTGAATTAATTGTTTGTACAATTCTTGATTGAATTAGTTGGCACACTTAGAAATGGTAATCAACTAGAATTTGGTACTAAAATATTGAAAGTAAGGACATACTCTTTGTTGCTTTTCAGCAAAAGAACTCCACCGGCCAAAAAGCCTCTCATGTCTAGAGTTTGGTGATGTAGTTATCACTCGACGGTTAAGTCTTATTGAGTATTAGTATACTCAGCCTTGCTTTAAAAATATTGTTGTAGGTGTTGTTTGACCTGGTGAGATTCCACCCGGCTGGGAGCAGGGATGGGTGGATGACGACGAGTGATAACATCACAGACGGCCTCATGTGATGTTTATCGTCGCGCTAGTTTATTTATTTCCGCTGTTTTCAAACTCTGAACTTTTACTTCGTGTCATGAACAATGGGTTGTAATAATTAAACCCTTAGGGGTAATTTGGATTGAAATGGTGTTTGTACTCTGGACTCGCCTTCGCGTGAGTTTTAATGCATATGTTCGATCCTCTCTGTGATTCCCAAGTGATTTACCGGGCGTTAACCCGGCAACTAACGACAGGATGATACTTTATTATCGCTTAATGACCAAAGTGGATTGGTTTAGGTGATAGTACGGTATTTTCCTAGGCGGGTTGTCACAATTACCTTTTGGGAAATATTTGGCACGTAATACTCGAGCACATAGGGAGTCTGGGCTCTGTATAAGTCTCCAACCTTGCTTTGCTAACATGGCTAGATTGAAAATGTGTATGTCTCTGAAGCCTAAGCCACCCTTCCCTTTCGGTTCAGTCATTTTTCCCAACTTATCCAGTGCATCTTATTTTCCTCATCCTAGTCCACCAATACCTGCCAATCATTGTACTTATTTGATCACACATCTCCTTGGTTATGTCAAAACAACCCATGGCAAATGTTGGAATGGCTTGTGCCACAGCCTTTATTAGGACCTCCTTTCCTGCACTTGACAACAATTTCTCCTTCCACCCCTAAATCCTTTGCCATATTCTCTCTTTCAAGTATGCAAATGTATTGGATCTGGATTTTCCTATATAAACAGGTAGGCCTAAATACCTCTCACTCATCATCTCTGTTGGGGGATCCGAAAATCGGATGGAGTCCCCGAACACAAGAGTCAAGAACAAGCGCACGAAAGTCACGAAGAGAGGGGACAAAGAATCCCTGAAAGCATGTACTCGCCTCAAAAGTTGTGAGTCCCTTTACACGTGCCCTTGCGCCCCCTTTTATAGGAAGACGAAGGGACTTTTACATTCCGAGATTACCCTCGAATCTAGAGAATATTCCTAGTGTGAACATGTACATGAATGTCTTTTACATCCCGTGATTTGCGGGCCTAATTTCATACATTTACAAGCCTGCCACTAGTTCACACGATAAACCCGGACTTTTGAAGAGTCGTCTTTGACTTGGCTTCTCCTTAACCTCCGAAGCATCATTCATGAAATTCACCATTTGTTGAAGTTCCCGAACAGAGACTCCTCCTTACTTCCGAACGTCACGGGTTCCAAGTCTCCTGAACTTCACCGGTTCCCAATTATCCTGAAACAGACAGCAAACTCGCGAACTGAAGCCCGATTCGGCTATTACTTTCGCATGTCGTTAGAAGGTCAGCAAAATGTATAAAATTCGTTAGGATCTCTTCATGATTGTTTCCTTTTCACAAAACCGACCTTTTCATCCCGAACCATCTTCACGAATATTCTTATGAATTCGTTAGATCCGACGTTTCGAGGGTGAAAGGTTTTTGCCTAATTCCCCAACACTAGCCCCTCGGGGAAGCGGGTTGACTCCGACGATCTGATTCCACGAAAAATCTCGAATTCTGGTAAAAAACGTCACCCTCGGAACGTCGGAGTGGACACGCGTCCTCCGGAAAATTCGCAACGGTCATATCGAGGCAGTTTCTTGAAACTACCCCCCCCTTACCCCTATAAATAGAGAGCTTGTGCCGTAAGTTTTTTTCACCGTTTCGCCGCTTTCTTCGAAAGTTTCCAGTCATTTTCGCAGAAGAGCTCTTCGTGACAAGAAGTCTGAGGTTTTGAGACTTCCTCGGTTTTTCAAAGGTATTGTTTTCTTTGCTTTTTTATTACGTTCTTTCGATTTTGAATATCCGATTTCGTGAGTTTTGTTTTGTATAAATTATCTTACGATTTGCATTCGCATTATTCTTAATTAGGTGGCTCGTGTCAAAAGCATAGCTAGACCCATGACTTCAGAAGAATTGGCCGCTGCTGGCATTTCGTCAACTGGGGAAGAAATTCACGAATCTGAGAACATTCGATCTCGAGTAGATGACCCAGCTCCTGACACTGCCCCTGATTCTGGGAATCGTGAAGAAGGGGAGATAGGATCTGAAAACAAGTCTAGTGGCGAAGAAGACCTTACCAATGTTGAAGCTGACCCCAGTGAGCTCGTGGCTGTTAAGAGTGTCAAATCTTATCCCCCGGCCTATGTGTTTGGTGAATCCAAAGTCACAGCTGCTCTCATCAAGGAATACAAAGAAGCCGGATTTTTTCCTATTGGTGATGCACACCCTCATCAATGAAGTGGTTGTTTTTAGAGATTTCTTCACTTGCGGTCTTAGATTTCCATGTGATCCTGTCCTGCCCTCTCTTCTTGACAAGTTTTCGGTGAAAATTCATCAGCTTACACCGAACTCCTTTCTGGAGATTTCCAAGTTTTTCTGGGTCATGAAGACTTTCGGTTGTTCCTTTGGTGCTGATATTTTTGCCTGTTTGTTCGAGCTTGTGATCGAGAAAGATATACTGAAGCTTGACGACGGAAAGTACTATGACACGCACTATTTATGCTGTACATTTAACACCCGAAGACAGAACTTGCGAAAAGGTCTTAACCAGATTCAACTCGCACCTTGCAGCAAGACTAACTTCGCTAAGGACTGGAGCTTGTACTGGTTTTATTTGAAAGTGGACATGTCTAAGGTTCCTGGCTATACTGGTCCAGCTCACCCTTTTTCTTCACCCATGGCACCAGTGAACGCAGTATGCACTGCGTCGTATGACAAGCATGCTGCCGATTTTGAGTCTTGCGAAAACACCTTTCTGCTGGCTAGCACTATTATCGGCGGCCGTGACGTGATTGAAGAATTTGTTGCAGCTGATATTTGGCCGATTTCTGCTGGATGGCAACCCGCCAGCATGATTCATCTGACTGTGGATTGGGCAACACAGCGAGTGCCTTTTCCTAGGTTCAACTTGCGTTTAACGGAAGGTCAGAGTCTTGAAAATTTTATTACTGAAGTCGAGAAGAAGGTTGAAGCCATGGTTGGCGAATCGACTCTGAACGAATACAAGGCCTTCAAAGTGCTCGTTAAGCACAAGAGACGTGTGAATCGTGTGTTTTCGGAGTTCGGTGCTGAGACTACACTTCGCTCCCGCCCTCCAGGCATTAACAAAAAACTTCCTGCTGTTGTCGTGGCTACTTGTTCGGCTGCTCCGCCCAAAGCTCCTAGGGGGAAATCTTCGAAGAAGAGGAAAGGAACGAATGAAGCTGGCGACGCTTCTTCGAAGAGAACTAAATCCCTAGAGTCTTGTAAGAGGAAGCGCAAGGCATCTGAAGGCATTTCGGATGTTGAAGTTGAAGCAGCTTCAAGCCTTGCTCAACTGGGACAAAAGAAAACTAAGAGGGCTGTTAAGAAGATTGTTACTACCGAAGTTCAGCGCGTTCCCTCAGCCTTCTCCGATGATGACATGATTGATGAACCTCGCCCTAAAAGTTTCTCTTCCTGCTTATGGTGTGACTTGAGGTTCAATGTTCGCCGCATTCATTCCCCTGGTTCTGAAAATGAAATTGTCGATGTTGAATCTTTTTCAGATGATGTCGTCGAAGTTGAAAAGAAGGTTCCCGCTGATTCTGTTGCTGCTCCTGATGCTGGAGATGCTGCCCCTCAACCTTTTTCCCCCAAAGACAGAGCCTCTCCCGAATTCACTGAGGACTTGGAGAGGACTGTACAGAGGGGTGATGGTCCTGCTGACGACATGCCTTTGATTGAGACACGCGAAACAATTCCCGAAGGCCAAGACCCCTCTCCTTCAGTTGCTGCCTTCAATGAGAGCTTTGGTACGTCTTTCTGGGGGGAGCTATTAAGTGTTAGTTGTGAAACAACTTCTATGGATGGTGGTGCTTCTAGACTTTCCTTGCTATGGAGATCGTCTAAATTCGTGGATGACACAGGAGGAGATGGTACATCGAAGACGCTTCGTTTATCCAACAAGGCAGCCTGTGACTTGGAAAAACAACCTTCCTCTTCTGTGAAGAAGACTTCTACAGTTTCTGAGCGTGTTGTCCAGGTTCCTCTGGAAACACTTAGCAAAAAAGGTTTGCGTAATATTTTCTTCATCCTTGGTTCCTGGTTTAATATTTCCTGTGGATTTTGCATTTTCTCTTGCTTCTTTGGTATGACTTATTGTTACGAACTTCTTAGATTTTGAAGAGGCTCTTCGCAAACTTCCGCCATCTGAGCTTGATAGCTATCGCAAGACCTATGCCTTGAAGGCGTCGATCGTCAGGAAGATTACTGCTGAGCGTTTACAAGAGAAAGACGAAGTTATTAAAAGACTGACTCGTGAATCTAAAAAGTTAAAGCGCGACTTCAACTTGGCTCAGGTCGCGAGCATAGATTTGGAGAAAAAGATTGGCGATCTTGCTGACGCTTTGAAGAAGTGCCAAGATGAGAAGAAGATCGCCGAAGATGCCGTTGAGAGCTCGAAGAAAGATCTTGAGAAATTACAGAAAACTCACGATGACGACTTAAAGTTAATTGAAAATCTTCGCAAAGATTGCGATAAGTCTTCTAAAGCTGCTGATGATCTTCGCGCCAATAATGCTGAACTCTCAACGAAGAATTCTGATCTTGCGAAGACTCTGAGCAGTAAAGAACAACAAATTTAGGACCTGGAAAAGGTTTTATCCGAACACAGCCAGTCCTCTAGTCACGTTGTTCATGATATCAAGGAAAAGTTGAAGCTCTTGTTTGAGGAATACGGGAAGGCTTTGAGGGATTTCGGTGTTCGCCCTGGTCCTATTCCTGAGAATGAAGAGATATTCGATCTTATGAATTGGATTGAAACTGAATTCAAGGCGCTTCCTGGTGTTATCTCCGGTGCTAGCGATTTTGCCGCTGCCTTCTCCGTGGAGATTATCTTAAAACTGCTCCATGATTTCGACTGTGCTGATCTTGCAAGGTTTCGCGTAAAACTTACGCGCTTCCCTGATGCTGGGAGTACTTCTATTATTCGTCCTAATGGGGATGTGCAAGCCATCAAGACAAGATTCGCAAGAGAGTTCTGGTTTGCGAGCGGAAAAGAATTCGCGAAGAAGGTTGCTCGTGTTAAACTAGACCAGGTTATTTCTCGGAAGATATCGTCAGTTTTTGTGACTTTGCAAATATTCCTATGTTGGTTTCATTAAGTCTTTTCTTTCTTTGTTGTTTCTTCAGTTGATCCAGAAAGAGGTTCGTGGCAAGGCTGCCGAAGTTGAGGAACTATCTTCCGACAAAGATGACGATGCTGAGGATGAGGAAAATGGTTCGAGAACTGAGAGCAGTGGCAGTGGCAGCAGTAATGGCGATGACGGCCAAGAAGATGAGGACGAGTCGAGCCCTGAACACGATGCAAGCTCTCCGAAGGTTGATGTCGTCAGCTAAATCTAGACTTGTTGGAACATTTGATAAGGATGTCATTGTAAACACTTGTAAATTCGTGGGTTGTTGCCCCTTGTTTGAACAGTTGTTTTGTAAATTTTAACCTGCGCAGGTCCTGCAAGGTGGGCCTGCGTAGGACGTGATACCTTTGCGAATTCATCGTGGAAATCAAGTAGTTAGTGGTGAAGCTTGGCGGTTGTTTAAAGAAGCTTATCCTAGGCGCAAATTCTCTGATTTTTGGCTTGAAGCTTGTCAGGATTTTTTGATGCGTAGCTTTCAGCTATCTTGGTTCTTCCTTCAACGTGACGGCTATGCTCTTTCCACTAAAGCTTCAAGTCCTCGAACTTTTGTGAAGACGGAGCCCCTTAGCCCCAAGACTAATGACTACGACTTCGCTTATGCTAGTGATACCGCTGAACACAGTGGCCGTAATCCAGGCCACATTGTTGAAATTTCTTATTAATTTTCGAGCTCTCTGATGCTATGTAATAATTTTTCTACGAAATTTTGTATGTAATTAAGGCAATAAACACGTTTTTCTTGAGAAAAAACGTCACCCTCCCCACCTTGCCGTTTTGCATGCAAAATTTCGTGAATGTCCGCAAATTGAATGTCCCCTTGTAATGTTTTATTTCGCGAACCTGGTGTGAAGAGTTTCACGAATTTTGAAAATCACGAAACTTCTAGTGTAAGTCGACAAAATTTGTTTCACGAATTTTGTGGACTTGCGTCCGCTTGGCATACTTGCCGGGGTTGATATTGCAACCTTCAGTTGCTTCAACCCTCTATTTTTTATGAACGCTATCCTTCGGAGATGTTTGAGCCCCTTGGCCCTTTACACCTTTTCACACATAAGATTCTGTACGAAGACATATATGTTTTTCTCTGTTACGATTCTCTATTGTTCTCGAACTTCAGGTTAGAATCCAGGCCACAACTTCTTGTTGTCTCGGGCCTCTCGATGGGAATCCCTTTGACGGTGGGATTTAGGCCACAACTTGTTGTTGTCTCAGGCCTTTTGGTGGGAATCCCTTTGACGGTGGGATTTAGGCCACAACTTGTTGTTGTCTCAGGCCTTTCAGTGGGAATCCCTTTGACGGTGAGATTTAGGCTTTCACGGAGCCTTCGGCTATCAAGGAGCCCCTTTCACGAAACATTTCTTCCTCTTCTTAATTCTCGGCTGTCACAGAGCCTCTTTCACGAATTTTTTCCCATGATGGAATTTAGGCTATCACGGAGCCCATTCACAAACTTTTCTTTCACACGATGGAATTTCGGCTATCACGGAGCCTCTTTACAAACTTTTCTTTCACACAATAGAATTTCGGCTATCACGGTTTCACGATGGAATTTCGGCTATCACGGAGCCTCTTCACAAACTTTTTCTTTCACACGATGGAATTTCGGCTATCACGGAGCCTCTTCACAAACTTTTTCTTTCACACGATGGAATTTCGGCTATCACGGAGCCTTTCTCATATTCTCACGAATTCTTTTTCACAACGGAATTCACAAGACACACATTTTGGGGGAAAACTATTTTCATATATATCATAAAGAGTATTTACATAGGATCCGCCTCGTTAAAAACCTTGGCTCTTGATTTAGAGCCCCCTTTGCAAGGAAAAGAGTACGGTCCTCCTTATTCTAAATTAAGTGCAAAATTTAAATGTTTTTGTTCCCGAAACCACTTATAGATCCGTGGTTCGGTCTTTTTACATTTTCACGAAATTTAAACTTGCGAAAGAAAAATGCTTGAAAAAAAAATAAATCTAACTACTTTCATGACTCTCAAGGGTAGTACCTTTTTAAGCTGTCAGCATTCCACGAATGCGGCAACTCTTCGCCAGTTTGATCTAGCAAGCGGAAAGCCCCTGGCATACTTGTTTCTTTAGCTATGTATGGCCCCTCCCATGGTTCTTGGAGTTTCCCAGGATTCTCCCAATTTTTCTTTCTTTTCAGAACTAGATCACCAGTCTTGATATCTTTTCTGACCACTTTTCTATCCTTCCATGCCTTAGTTTCTTTCTGGTATTTCTCGATGTTTTCAGCAGCTTCGAGGATTGTTAGCTCGATCATGTCTTTCTCTACTTTTATGTCAACTTCTTCACTTTCTTTTGCCTTCTGCACTCTCATACTCTCATTCTTAATTTCTTCTGGTGTCATTACTTTGGTGCCAAAGAGTAAGCGAAAAGGTGTAAAACCTGTTGCTCTTGACACTGTGGTGTTGTGAGACCAGATGACTTTCGCCAATTCATCAGTCCACTTGCCCTTTTTTTGATCATACAAGCACTTCTTGATTCCTGAAAATATCAGCCCATTTGCTCTTTCGACAGCTCCATTGGACTGCGGATGATACACTAACGAGAACTTCGCGTGAGTGCCCAAAGTTTTGCAGTATTCCTTGAAAGAGTAACAGTCGAATTGTTTCCCGTTATCAACAGTCAGCTCCCTTGGTACTCCGAATCTGCAGATTATGTTTTGCCAGAAGAATTTCTGAATTGTTGGTGCTGTGATATTCGCCAATGCCTTTGCTTCCACCCATTTGGTGAAATAATCAACCGCTACTGCTGCGAACTTGCAGTTTCCTTGGGCTGTCGGCAATGGGCCGACTAGATCCATTCCCCACCTTTGCAAAGGCCATGACGGAGGAATTAGATGAACTGGCATGGATGGCAAGTTTTGTTGATTCGCTGTTTTCTGGCATGCTTCACATTCCCGAACTAACTTCTTTGCATCAACGTTTATGGAAGGCCAGTAAAATCCTTGCTTTATCGCCTTGCCTGCTAGAGCCCTTGTGCCTATGTGTGCACCACAGAATCCGCTATGTATCTCCTTGAGGAGTTCCACACCTTTTTCGGAGGTTATGCACCTCAGCCATGGTTCGGTAACTCCTGATTTGTACAGTTCTCCATCAACCACTGCATATCCCCTTGCCCTTTGCTTTAATCTTTTCTCCTCCAATTCATCTTGTGGTACCTCTCAAGTATGCCATTATTTCGGCTCTCCAGTTGCGAGTCTCCACGATATTCACGATTTTCGGCTTTGATTCTTGGATGGATGGTTCTTTGATGATTTCGAAGAACACGTCAGGAGGCATTACATGATTTCTGGCTGCTGCTTTCGCCAATTTGTCTGCCTCGTTGTTGTCATCCCTTGGAATGTGCTGAACTGAGTAACCCTTGAAGTGCCTTTCCATCTCTCTGACCTTCTCGAGATACTTCATTAAGACTGGGTTTCTTGCCTCGCTCTCTTTCTCAATATGTTCCTGAATAACCTTGGAGTCTGTCTTGATGATAAAGGTTTGCTGGCCCAGGGCTTTCATCTTTCTCAGGGCCAGAAGTAGAGCTTCATATTCGGTTGTGTTGTTTGTAGAGTGTACATCATCCGCGAAGATAAGTCGAGCAGCGTATCTTATTACGATTCCTGTCGGAGATGTTACAACTGCTGATATTCCAACCCCTTTGTGGCACCAAGCCCCATCACACTGCACCACCCATGGAGTGAGCACGTCTTCACCAGGATTATAAGTTGGCGATGTCCAGTTTATGACGAAATCTGCCAAGACTTGCGATTTGATTGCACTTCTTCTCTCAAAGTCAACAGTGTATTCTGATAATTCAGCACCCCACTTGATGATTCGGGTGCGTGCTTCTTTATTCGCGAACAGGTCATTCAGCGGTTGATTCGTGATAACTCTTATTCTGTGACCCTCGAAGTAATGCCTTAATTTTCTCGCGGCCATCACAAGTGCATATGCTATCTTTTCCAACTCAGAGTAGAAAAGTTTGGATTCTGAGAGAGCTTCCGAAGCGAAGTATACCGGGATCTGTTTGAGCTTTCGTTCTTCTTCTTTCTCTTGTACTAACACAACACTTACAGCTGAATTCGAGGCAGACAAATACAGGAGGAGTGGCGATTTTGGCTTATTAGGGCACAGCTTAGTCATGTTCGACAGATAGTCTTTGAGTTCTTGGAAAGCTTGTTTCTGAGCTTCGGACCATTGAAAGTTCTTGGTGCTTCGGAGAACTTGGAAGAAAGACAAACTTCTCTCTGCAGCTCTAGGGATGAACCTGTTAAGGGCAGCAACTCTTCCTGTCAACTTTTGCACGTCTTTTACTGAAATTGGGTCTTGCATTTCAATTAGAGCCTTGATTTTGTCAGGATTTGCCTCTATGCCTTTTGTCGAAACCAGGCATCCCAGCACCTTTCCCTTGTGAATGCCGAAAACACATTTCTCAGGATTCAATTTGAGGTTCGCGGCTCTGAGGTTCGCGAAAGTTTCTGCCAAATCGCTGATGTGGTCTTTCCTTTGAATGCTCTTGACAACTATATCATCGACATATGCTAGAATGTTTCTCCGAAGCTGAGGATGGAGGACTATTGCTATCATTCTTGAAAAGGTGCATCCTGCGTTTTTCAGCCCTTCTGGCATTCTGACGAAACAAAAAGTTCCAAAAGGTGTAATGAAACTTGTTTTCTCCTCGTCTTCTCTTCGCACTCTTATTTGATGATATCTTGAGAACATGTCCAGGAGTGAGAGCATCTCGTTGTTGGCAGCATCATCCACTATCTTGTCTACCCTTTCTAAAGGAAAATCATCCTTCTTGCAGGCCTTGTTCAGATCTGTGAAGTCTACACACATTCTCCACTTCCCATTTTTCTTTTTTACTGGAACAGTATTGGCCAGCCAAACAGGATACAAAACTTCTCTGATCACTTTTGCGTCATGAAGCCTTTGTACTTCAGCTTCTACTGCCTTCACTTTTTCTTCAGACATTTTCCTGAGTTTCTGCTTTTTCGGGGTAATTTTCTCATCCGTTTCCAGAGTGTGTTCGATGATATCTCTGTCGACACCTTGCAGATCTTTGGCTGACCACGCGAAGACATCTTTATTCTTGTTCAGGAATTGCACCAGCTCTTTTTCTTCTTCGGGGCTAAGATGAGCCCCTATCGTGACTGCTCTGTCGGGCATGTAACCTAAATACACTTTCTTGGTTTCACCATCAGCAGCTATCTCGACTTTTTCTTTGTCTCGCTTGGCCTCAATATATGGTTCTTTCCTTTCTTCGGCAAAATTCAACTGATGCACATTGGTTTGCCCTGGTGTGTGACCCTTTTCAATGTTTCGGGCCTCTTGCTGATCACCGAACACAGTGATAACTCCCTTGGGAGCTGGTATCTTCATACATAAGAATTGCTGCCTTATCACAGCATCGAACTTGTTCATGAAACCTCTGCCGAAAATCGCAAGATATGGGTGATACATGCGACCACATCAAACATAAGTGTTTCGGTTCTGGCATTGTCAAGATCTCCGAATGATACAGGCAGAGGTATTTTTCCCACTGGTTTGATTGGCTTCCCTCCAAAGCCCAACAGCGGGTATTCTGGTGGATGCAGCATGTGTTGACTCAAATTTATCTTCTCGAAAGTTTTCAAGAATAAAATGTCTGCTGAACTTCCATTATCCACTAGAATTTTTTTGATAATCCATCTGGCTATGTTTACCTCGATGACCATGGCATCGTTGTGGTTTGTAGACTTCAATCTGAAATCTTCTTCAGTAAATGTTATGGGCACTTTGGCCCACTCTGGCCGTGCGGCCGGGCCATCATTGATGATAGTGTTCACAGATCTGAAGTAATTGTTTCTCTGCCTTTTGGTTTCGAACTCCATAGCTGATCCTCCTGTGATGGGCATGATAGTTCCAAAAGAAGGCAAAGCTTTCGGGTTTTGAGTTCTTGAACTCGATTCTGGCCTTGACGAATTGTCAGGCGGTGGTGGCAGTATTTCTTGAATTGGCTGCGGTTGTTGAATTGCTTGAATTGCGTGAGACTGAGGATAGAACTGCTGAGAAGGCTGTCAAGATGGTTGTGGTTGCTGAAACTGCTGCACTGTGACTGGATTTGGTTGAGAACCCATGAATTGCGGTTGCCAGAAGCTTGGGCGAAACTGGTTCGGCATTGTGGAGGCAATGTTCATCATGGTTTTCTCTTGTTGGATTCTGGCTATGTTCTTTTTAGTTTCTGGGCACGCTTCGGTGATATGGCCTCTTCCATGATATTGGCAATAGAAATATGGGTCTTTTGGGTCATGATTTTGAATTTTCGGGGGTCCTCTTCCCCTTCCTCTTCCCCTAGATGTAAGACCTCCTCTTGTGCTTGGTCTATTATCTTGATTGAGCTGAGGGTTTTCCACGTTATTGATGTTTCGTGGGTTTTGGAAGTGAGGTCTCCACGTCATTCCTCTGTTGCCTTGCCTTGCTTCATTTCGTTCGGCAACTCTTCTGCGATGATCTTCATCAGACATGATGTATTCTTCTAGTTCATGAAAAAGTTCATCAATGCTTTTAGGTTTTCTTCGGGTCAAGTGTGAGGCTGAGGGTCCTGGAGTCAGACCCTTGATCAGCGCCTGTATTGTTGTTTTATCATCCGTTTCGGGAATCTGGGATCTCTGCTGCATGAACCTTCTTACAAAGTTCCGCAATGGCTCCCTATCTTTCTGCTTGCAGTTGTACAGATCTGATGACTGAGCTGTTGTTTCATGAAATATCTGGAATGCTTGGATGAACTTTGTCTTGAGATCAACCCAGCTGCAGACTGAGTGTGGTTGTAGCAGAGAGTACCAATTGAGAACTGGGCCTTCACACGCAATGATGAAGGATTTGGCCAGTGCGACATCATCTCCTCCTGCTGAATTAACAGCTGATTCATATCTCATAAGGAACTGTCTGGAGTTTCCGAAGCCGTTGTACTTCGGGAGAGAGAGTGGCTTGAACTTTGGTGGCCATGGTGCTGTTTGCAATCCAATTGAGAGTGGTGAGTCTGGATCCACGAATTGCGAAATTCCATTACCCACGAAGAAATTTTCTTTCGGGGTTCTTTTGTTCTGGCCTGAGTTCTGGTGTGGTGAATCTTGCCATAGTGAACTGTTTTCTTGTTCTTTCATTTCTTCGATTTCTCTTTGCATTCTTTCGATTTGTTCTTTTGCTTGGTTAAGTTTTTCTAGTTTTTCTGAAACTTTTCTTTTTGCCTCCAGCTGGTTCGCGAATCTTTCTTTCTCTTTCTGAAGCTGCTGTACTTTCTGTTGTACTCTTTCCAGTTCTCTGTCGACAGCCTAGTCGTCATCTTCATCAGCATCTTCTTCAGCGAAAGGTTCTAGAGTATGTGCTGTTTTCTCAGCTCTTGCCTTCTGAAGGGCCTCAAGTTTTGCCCTCCGTTCTTGATCTATGGTCTGTGAAGGTTCTGCAGTGAAAGAGATTCCGTTGTCTTCTTCATTGTAGTGATCTTCTTGGTCGGTCTCAGTGGGTGTGTTCTTCTTGGACTTCTTCTGTGGAGGCATCGTGAGTTGTTTTTCGGCTGAAACCACGGTGGGCGCCAATGTTGGGGGGTCCGAAAATCGGATGGAGTCCCCGAACACAAGAGTCAAGAACAAGCGCACGAAAGTCACGAAGAGAGGGGACAAAGAATCCCTGAAAGCCTGTACTCGCCTCAAAAGTTGTGAATCCCTTTACACGTGCCCTCGCGCCCCCTTTTATAGGAAGACGAAGGGACTTTTACATTCCGAGATTACCCTCGAATCTAGAGAATATTCCTAGTGTGAACATGTACATGAATGTCTTTTACATCCCGTGATTTGCGGGGCTAATTTCATACATTTACAAGCCTGCCACTAGTTCACACGATAAACCCGGACTTTTGAAGAGTCGTCTTTGACTTGGCTTCTCCTTAACCTCCGAAGCTTCATTCATGAAATTCACCATTTGTTGAAGTTCCCGAACAGAGACTCCTCCTTACTTCCGAACGTCACGGGTTCCAAGTCTCCTGAACTTCACCGGTTCCCAATTATCCTAAAACAGACAGCAAACTCGTGAACTGAAGCCCGATTCGGCTATTACTTTCGCATGTCGTTAGAAGGTCAGCAAAATGTATAAAATTCGTTAGGATCTCTTCATGATTGTTTCCTTTTCACGAAACCGACCTTTTCATCCCGAACCATCTTCACGAATATTCTTATGAATTCGTTAGATCTGACGTTTCGAGGGTGAAAGGTTTTTGCCTAATTCCCCAACAGTCTCCTTCTGTATTTGCAAGCCTTGCATCACCTCCCTCCTCTTTTGTGTGGCTGTGTTTGCACTAAACATAATCGCCGATTTGTCCTTGTTCACCATTTGTCCAGAACACTCCTCATAGAGATCTAAAATCCTTTGTAGCTGCTGCACATCCCCCCTATTTGCACGAAACAAAATCAGCGAGTCGTCAGCAAATAGCAAATGGGATACACTGGGAGCACCTGGGCAAACTTTGATTCCCCTCAACTTCCCTCTCTCTCGGCCTTCTCAATCAAAGCTGAAAACCCCTCGGCACAGATTAGGAATAAATATGGCGACAAAGGGTCTCTCTGCCTCAATCCTCTCTCCGGAGTAAAAGGCTCTGAAAGCTCTCCATTCACCTTGATCCGATATGATACGGATGAGACACACTTCATAATTGTATTTATCCAATCCGGACAGAAACCCAGATTCAGCATCATGTCATGTAAGAAAGGCCACTCCACCCTATCATAGGCCTTGCTCATGTCTAATTTTACTGCTGCAAACCCTCCTTTCCCCTTCCTCTTCTTCTTCATATAATGTGTTATCTCATAGGCCACTAGAATATTATCTGAGATCAATCGGCCAGGAACAAAGACACTTTGTGAAGGGGAGATTATATCCAGTAAAACCTTTTTCAATCGATTTGCCAACACCTTAGACACAATTTTATAGAGCACATTGCACAAACTGATGGGCCTTAAATCCTTTATCTTGTCTGGCTTAGGCACCTTCGGAATGAGTACAATAGTTGTCTCATTCCAACCTGCAGGGATTGGTCCACCATTAAGCACCTGCAGAACCTCCTCTATCACCTTTTCCCCCACAACCTCCCAAAATCTCTTATAGAAAATAGATGGCATCCTAGCAGGGCCAGGAGCTTTCATGTCGCCAATGGAGTCCAGTGCACTTTTCACCTCCTCTGCATTATATGCCCTCATAAGAATAGCATTCATCTCGCTCGTGACTTTACACTCAACAGCTTGTGTAAGCTGTTGGGTGTCTACAACACCATTAGGCCTGAAAAGAGTGTAGAAATAGTTAGTAATAAAAGTCCTCTTCTCCTCCTCCTCCTCCACCCAACCTCCATCATCTTTTTTCAGCCTCCCAATTTTGTTGCTCCTCCTTCTCTCCGAACATACCGCATGGAAGAAAGAAGTATTTTGGTCACCCTTCTCCAACCATCTAACATGGGCACGTTGTCTCCAATAAATATCTATTTGTTCCTCCATCTTTTCTAGCCTATATCTTAATATCTCCTCCTTTGCCAAGTTGTCCCTGTTCAGCCTGCCTCTTCTGCACCTCTCCAAATCCACTTTCAGTTTCTTCCTCCTTTTCTCCAAATCACCCAACACATTCCTACTCCAATCCATCAAGCCACCAGCTACGACCCCCAACGCTGTGTGTACTAGATTCGACCCCCCTTCAAGCACACTTTTCCAAGCCTCCGTTACCACCTCGGCACACTTCTCCTCCCCCAACCAGCTGGCTTCAAAATGGAAATGTATCCCCCCAGCTCTCCTTCTCCCACTAGATAGGGGCATCTCTGTTGATACAATCACCGGGCGGTGGTCCGAATGATGGGGATCACCATTCACCACCCGCACACCCGGAAAGTGGACACGCCACTTTTCGAAACACAAAAGGCAAAGCCCTGAGCTCGGTCCGAAAAAACAACCAGCCCGACGAGTGACGAGAGACGCCCACGAAATGAATCACATTTTTTCCTGACCCAGTCCACGAAATGCTATGGTTTTTTTAGATAAATGCTTTGATTTGTTTGAAGTTACGAAAGCATCACGAAAAATCGAAGGTTTAACTCGAGAGGTTTTTTACGATGCACAATACTACCGATTACCAATAGTAGTGTGGAGTAATGACGGTAGAGTCAGGGGTGGCCCCAAACCCGTACGTGAGACTTCCAATCGGTTTTTTCTATAGATAAAATGGTAATTGGCATGAAATATTTTATTCAGGATTTTTTTTCATGACCGGCCATTCAAGATAAGGTTCCATATAAAAGAGATTTGATATATTACAGCAATGTCATTTTTGCATCTTTCCAATTATACCACTATACTACCCATATATACTATAGTTTAAGGTTTTAGTAGTGTATAATTAATCTCAACTATCGAATCTTTACATATATATGTCTTTTTTATTTCATACAAGCCCTTTTCAAACGGTAGTGCACTGGAAAAGACCTCCAACTGGAAGCAAGCCGGCCTGCTGTGCTTTTTGTCTGGTGCTGCTATTAGGTTGGGCCGTTCGTTAGCGTTAGCCCAGATCAAATGGGCCGTGCTATCAGAAGCATCATCCCCCTATATTTGCTCATGAGTACTCTTTGGTCATGAATATGATTGGTAGCCTCCTTTTCATGTGTACTCCACTGTCAATCAGTTATAGTTGATCCGTCTTTTCATTACTTATAATATTCTGAAATCCGAACACAGATGATGCTCCCCAGCGAAGTGATCATGTGATCAGAATCCGTGTGGATTTGGAGGCACCAGTCCGTACCCCTATCCCACTGCGTATCCAAAAACAAGGAAGCTTCATTCGAAGCAGCTGCTGCTGCACAGGTGTCCCCGGTTCCCTGAGCCCACGAACAAAGCAATCAATCAATCGGTCTATCAGCTCTCTTCTGCTAATCTAATCCGATCCTCAATGTGCGCCAAAGTTAGCGCATGATGATTACCTTCTTAAAGGCGCATAATCCAAAGGGTCCAAGCTAACCGACATTTTAGACTACCAGTTTCCAGTGCTGCACTGCGACCGCCCGGACAGCTCGCACTCGCGGAAAGAGAGATGGTCGGGGCCCCTCCAACAGTTGCCACCTTCTCTGCAACTTCGTTTGGGATTTGGAGGCGACGCCAGAAGATTGTGTGGCAGAAAGGGCAAGAAACTCTCTACCTTCCATGCAGCTCCTCAAGTTTCAAGCTGGTCTAATCCTAGATGCGATTTAAAATTTTATGTTATGAGTAGTATACTATATAGTCAGTTCAGCAGAGCGCAGATAAGGAACTGCATGCCTGCTGGTAGGTTGCAACTGAAGAGGAACCGGCCGGTCTGCACTCGACCAATTACGACAGCACTGCTTCCGAATAGTCATACTCCAGGAGTATTCTACTCCAAACTTGCATAGGATAGGGAGAGGAAGCTGAGAGATCAACCGCTGGTTTGCGGTTTCTCTATTAAATCAGTCTTGGAGTTGGAGATTCAGACTTTCAGAATGCCAAGCTGTTTCTCTCTTTCCTGATGGAGACGTATACTTGCTGCTTGCATTGCCAGTTTGATACGACGAGAATCGCTGTGAGCGTACGTATTGACTACGGGCTCGCACGGTCTACAAAAAAACAAATCGTAGCGTGATCTTGCAATACACGCTCCTGAACTCCGAAGGCAAATTAAAATTAAAAGACGGCGTCGTCTACTGTTTTCTCATCGTCTGCTGGTCCGGTAGGAAACCTGCACGTACTATACTGCCTCCATTTTCGTCGAGGAAGACTTCGAGGCACCCAGTCAGTTACCCTAGAAAATTTTACTACGGCCGGGAGGAGACCATTGGGCGGATTCGCATAGTAGTTGCCTTCCGATTTTCCTGCGGCAAAAATGACGCGAGGCGAAACAGAAAAATAATGCAGGAGCTCTTGGGACACGCCGCTGTCGAAACAACAAGAAGAAGAGAGCGTAATTTAAAACGCAGAGTTTGATGTAATCTTTGCCATGTTCAGTTGACTCTGATCATTTCAATGTAGTACTGGACGCACGCCACGCAGTTGACTCTGAAACTACAAGCACCGATTCAACTACACAGCACAAGTACATTGCACCTGACGACACATCACTGAACTCTTCTTCAGCTAGCCCTACGACGACCGTATCAAAACCCATGTATTCATATGATATCATACCCGATACGCGAGCTGAAAATTTCAGTAGCTTTAGATTGACCTTACAGTCTGTGATGCTGTAAATCTGGTGCCTGATATCTCGCCGATCAGGCGGCACGGCAGGCGACGCATTCTTTTTTCATGTAGGAGCATATGCCAGCAGAGAGCAAGTTGTTGGTGAGCCGGCCTGTTGGTTAAGCTATAGCTGCGGCTATAGCTCAAAGTCAATGGCACCACACCAAGGCAGCCTTCAAGCTCGTTTGCCTCGGCCCGTCGCCGGCCGGTATCCAAGCTCCAGCATTGTACTACATGTCACGATCGGGGTCATAATTGTAACTGATTCGTCCCGGTCTTATCTTTGGTTCTGACGTTGGTCTGTGGCGTGCGTGCAGCCTTTGCTGACCTTTCGATCGGTTCACTGGAAAGAACGTTCAGAGAGTGCTCTTCGGTTAACCAATGCAAAGCACACGGAAAGGAACACGCCCAGTCGTCTGCATAGACAAGCTGCCACTGCGAGCGGGCCCAAGCACCCGTCGGGCCCACGTGTCGGCGGCTGCAGTCGACTGTCCGTTGGTTTTTTTTTCTTCTGATTGAGTTGATGGTAAGACATCTCACCTATAGCTTGGCCTTTAAACTCAGCTTAGCGGCAGCTTCCTGAACATAATGACCAACCGGCTCACGAAAGGAACAGTCAATCCTGGCGAGACGACGTTTCCCAACAGTCCAGTCCGATTTAACGCGGGGGTGTGGGGTGGTGTTCGAGTCCCTCTTCGCCACCAATTCATCAGGGAGCAGAACGGCTAGCTAGCTAGCTAGGGCGTCGTCGTCTCTAGCTACTGTGACAGCACGGCGATCAGGCGAGCTCTGCCTACTGTGTGAGAGTGTGCACGCAGGTCAACAGGAGCAGCTCGATGTCGAGCACAACTCCAAAAAGATTGCAGCAGAAGCATCCACCGCTTGCAGTTTACCACATTGACTAACTGGTGGCTCGGACGTTAGAGAAGGCAAAGACGAAAGCCTCCCGTCTCTTCCCGGTGAAAACGACGCCCACCACAATGAATGACGACGACGAGTCGACGACCCGTAATTCTGACTTCTGAGACGACTGGAGAGATCGACGAGGCGCGCGGCGGCGGCGCTGCATGCATGCCGAGATGAAGCACACCGGCCGGCCGGCCGGCGCGCGGCGGCCCGGTGCTGCACCACCAGCTACTAGTTATACGGCTGGTCGACGTCCAGTCCAGAGAGATCTCGGGCTGCATCCGCCGGGTTGGCCCTGGCCCCTCATGGTAGGGCGCCAGGGCCAGGGAGCAGGGCTCCCGCTCGCGGTCACGGGCCGTTGGAAAGAGACGGTGAAGAAGACGAAGAAGAAGCGACGTGCGCGAGGGGAAAGAGTGTGCGTGGTGGACTGGATGGACGTGTCCCTGCCACTCCCCTCCTCTCCTCCGTGGCGTCCATTCTACTCCGTCCGGACAGCTTGTCTGAACGGTCCACCCGGTGGGCCCCACTGCCCGAGGAACGGTCTCCGTCTCTTTCCCTCCGTTTTTTCCTTGGCGCGCCCCACCCATCTCACTTTCCCTGCTGAAATTATTGGGCAGCAGCAGCTATATACGATCACACATTTTACATTACTGGTGTATCAGAAATTCGGAGCTCTGCGTCTCAAAGAAAAAGAAATTTTTTTTTGGAAAAGGAGGAGCTGAGAGCTACAGCACACGGAGTAGTGTGTGTGAGAGTGAGGTTTCAGCCATGGAGTCCACACCGCGCCGGGCGGGCGACTGGTCCAGTAAAGCGTGCCAGGTGGTTGGAGTGGCGGGCATGGGTCGCGTCGCGAGCGAGCCGCCGGCGCACCACACCTCCCAAGGCGAGATTGGTCAACCGGACCGTCCAACAACTGTTGGCTGATGCTGGAGTAGCTGCTAGGTGGAAATGCGATTTCCGGCCGGAGATTAATGCCTTGTTGACCGACTAATTCCTTCTCTCGAATAGACAAATAAAGATTTTCCATTCAGTGTTAACTCAAAAAAAAAAAACATGAGCAAAGTTTCTACAGATCGCCCTCCTTTGTCTTTTCCAGCCTTTATTTGTTCTGACCATTGTGATGACTCCCAAAAATTACAGTTGGTACGAATCTTCGTCCCTGTCAGACTGCTAGATCAGGATACATCTAAAAACCGCAAGAATTCGACGGAATTCGCACCGGAATTGGCCTTGAGGTCTACTGTACTTTAACGAGTAAAAAGCGAGATCATCAGGCAAGCATCGTTTCTCCCCGGCCTGGCGAAAAAAGAAGGGATCTTTGTGACAGTAACTGAAAGAGGTGGGGAGCGTCAATGGCGGAAGAACGGAGAGCAAATTAGGCACGAGTAGAAAAGGAAACAGCAGAGCACCAGGACGAGAAGAAGAAGAAGCTCAAAGAGTGTGACTTTTATCTTTCCGTTTCTTGGCGATCGCTCGGGGCTATGAGCAAAAATTACATCACGCAAGGTGGAGGGGTTAAAAACAACAAGCATCTCACGCGGTACTAAGAATTCTCCGGCGGCGCGGCGCGGCGCGCGGGGGTGGGCTCGCCTGATCACTGCGACGGCGCGGCGGCGGCGGCTGGTGAGGGCGCCATCCTGGGGGACGTGACGGGGAACAGCGGCAGCAGCCGCGGCGGCTCGGCGGCCCTCGGGGACGGGTGCAGGAAGAAGCCCTTCCGCGCGATGGCCACGCGCTCGGCGGCCTCCCCCTCCTCGCCCGGGGACGCGGACGCGGACGCCGGCGACCGGTTGAAGGGGTCCGCCACCAGCGGCGTGACGGGGCTGCCGAGCGCCAGGGACGGGAAGTCGAGCACGCTGGGCGACAGCACCTCGGGGCCGAGCTTCCGCGGCGACGCCCCCGCGGCCGCGGCCGCCGCCATCGCCAGCGGCGCGATCATCTTGAGGTTGTTCTTGCCGATCCGGCGCTCGTAGAGCTTGAAGGCCGGCTTCTTGGGTCCTCCGGCGAGGCCGCCGTGGTGGTGGTGGTGGTGGCCGTGGCCGTGGCCATGGCCCTTGGCGGGCTTATTCTGCGCCGGCGACGGCGTATCGGAGCCGGTGAGCCTCTGCACGACCTGCTTGAAGTTGGCGGTGTCGGCCTGGACGAACGTGGTGGGGAACGGCGTGGTGTCGATGATGCGTGGCACGGGCTTGGGCGACGGCGGCACGGGCTGGTGCTTGTGCTGCTGCTGCTGCTGCTGGCGCGGCGACGGGGAGGCGGCGGCGGAGGACGGGGAGGAGGAGGAGGTAGACGAGGACGGGGAGTTGGGGCCACGCGCCATGGGGAGGAGTTGCTTCGCCGCAGCAACTTCCATTCGCGGACGCGGAGGGAGGGAGGGAGGGAAGCGGGGTCTCTCTCTGTGCGGGGGAGGCGAGGCCGCGGGAGGGAGTGGGAATAAGAAGAGGAGAGGGAGAGGGGGGAGGTTAGAGGTGATGTATAGTTGGCGTGGGCCTATGGGTGTCTCTTTCTCTCTCTAGGATGCAGGCCCTCCCCCTAGTCTTCTCTCTCATCACGGATTATTTGCTTTCTTGCTGTGGTTTCCAGTTTCAGTTTCTCCCTCTAGACCCGGTGCCTTTTTTTATGCATTATTACCATATTTTTTTGTCCCTTCTTTTGTGCAATTTCCTCTGTTTTTTTGGGTTGGGTGCGTGTGGACGTGTGGTGGTTTTGGAATTTCCTCTGCTCTACCTGCAAGTCTGCAACTACATGCATCTAATCTACCGGTATTCCTCCTGGTTTTTCTTTTTTTCGGCAGCGATCTATCTTTTCCAGGGAAACTTTCGGAACGGTGACTGGAAACAGAAGCGACCGTGTCAAATTGAGTAATTAACTTGTCGAAATCGAAACAGTGGTGTCCACGCGAGGAAAGAAGATGTGCCTTTGCCGAGAAAAGCAAAGAAAATGCGGCAGGCATTGACTTGGACAGCCTCTACTCTAGGCTTGACCCCGTGCAGCCGCTGTCCCATCGCTGCCGGTGGGCCGCCGCAGATGCTTCCGCCGCGTCCGTCGGCGTCGCCGCCCTCGTACTTTGCCCAGGCCTCTCGCTGGCTGGCCTGACCTCCTCTGCCGTAGTAGCCCCGTAGCCCTGCTGCGCCACCACTGACTGACTGACACCGGTGACCTCCGCCGTCGGAGTCCGGCGCCGCCGAGGCGACTCCTGCCACGCGCCGCCTGCCGTTCCAGGAGTAGTAGTAAAAAAAAGAAAATAAAAGAAAAATCATGTACTAGAGCAGCGCACCGGTCAAAAGAACTCGCGGCACAGGCACTAACGCTCTGTAGCCGTAGGTGCATGAACGGAGAAGGTTAGAAAGGGAAGTGGGAGCGGTGGGAAAGGCGTGGTTGTGCGCTGGGGCTTTTCCCGCGGCATCGTCACGGGACCTTTGCTTGCCGGTGTTCGCCGGCCGCTCAGCCGCCGGAGCCGATCGATACGGTTTGGTAAAAACTTGAATCCCGCCGCTCCTCTTTGACCTTTCGTCCTCGTCCCATCAAGTGCTTGCGACACTAACCAGTGAGTCTCGATCAATTCGACAAAACACAGGCCGGTAGGTGGAAAGGAAACTTCAGGATCCGATCCTCAGCTTCGCACGGCATTCCGGCCAACACCCCCGATCAAGCAGTGCCGAATTTTATCCAGGTGGAACCACCAGGTGAATTCGCGGTAGTAGTACATTTTTACTGCGCCGTGGACCAACCGTATATGTGGCGAGCACAGAGGTTCTACGTCGACGAGGACAGTGGAGGTTGAGTAACTCCAGTTCAGAGCCGCCGGTCAGCCCGCGCTCTGTCTGCTGCTCTCACACGTAGCGCGTCGGATGCCGAAGCTGGTAACGGTCGTATTGATGGCCTTCTTCCCCGTACGGTTACACCGCCTCCGTCCCGAATTAAGTTGGGACCTTAATTCCTGTATCAGTGCGCTAGGGAGGACGACTCCGTACCATACCATGCATGCTCCGTAACAACAGCGTAAATACCAAGTAGAGTACGCGGCGTGTATAGGCGTAATTGCTACGTACGTACTAGTACTATAGAGTGCTACTATACACAACGTTCGACCGCGGGACCTGTGACGACGGTGACACTGTTCACTGTTTCCTCCCCCTTCACTGGTTGAGATGAAAATCGCTTTGCTGCTACTACCACGTAGGAGTGTGTAGAAACGACTGCTGCTAGTACGTTTCAAGACCAACCAGCGCGGAATCTTGACGCGTACTAGAATCAAGTCAACGGGCACTAGTATAAAAATACGTACAGTGTTGGGCAAATCTTGACGCATCCGCGACCAGCGCAGAGAAAGAGAGCCGCGTCACGCGCACACGGAACGGCGATATGCCATGCTTGGAATTCTCGGCGCACGATGGAAAGATGGTCCCGGGAAAGCGGGGCATCCTGTTCCAGCTTCAGCGGTCACGAGCGCCCGCGACTCCTGATGACGCGAGCTCCTCGCCGGCCGGTTCGACGCACCCGGCCGCCACCGCCACCGCCGCCGCCGGACCGTGGTGCTCTGGCCTCTGGACGGCGTCCGCCTCCGGTCCACGGCCGGCGCGCGCGAAAAAAGAAGGGTGCACACGCCAATCGCGTGCGGCCGTAAAGAAGGGAGCGTCCGGTTGGGAGGGAGGCACGGCCGGCGTGCGGTCGTGTCGGCTCCAGCGGCCCTCCCCGTCCGACGGGTCAGTGTTCGCCTAGTACGCGGCTTTAATTTGATCGTGCTGGTCAACCTTTCTTTCGGTTGCCAATGGAAATTCCACGGAATGCACGGCGATCTAACCCGACGGAATCCGCCCCGCGAGCAGCTGATTGCTGACTGGTCCGGTCGCCGCCGGGTCTCGCACGCTCTCCGGCCGTGCACGGAGCAGGATGGCCGCGTGCCCGAGCGTAAGGAATCGGCAGAGCCGGGAACGAGACGCCGTGCCGTGCCAGTGCCAGTGTGCCACTGCCGTGGGAGGGCGGACGGCTTCGTGCGGCCACATCACGGGGCACCACCGCAACAGGCAGGCAGGCAGCAGCGGGGTGCCCGCGCCACCGGACCCGGGACGCTTTCGCCGGGGCTAATCATTGCCTGCCCCTGCCTTGCTTGCCGGGACGGACGGGAAATGCGCAAATGCAGACGAGACGAGCCGCCCCCGGGGTCAAAACGCTGCGGCGGCGAGTGTGCCTGTCCCGTCACCCCCCCGCGCGCGCGCCTCGCGGACAAGAGCTTGTGGTGGCGTGGCCGCGAGCCCCAGCCGTGCGTGCGCACCGCTAGCTGGAGATCATCCACTCGCTCTGGTCCTCGGGTTCGTCGTGGTCAGTGCCTCCGTGGTCACGGCGGTGCGTGGTCGGTCCGGGAGGCGGGAGGGGTTTCTTCGGACGGCAACAAAGACAGTGTGGGCTTCGTCTCTCATCACATGCACTAGAACGAATTTCGGGTGCTTGCTGCCGGCGCTGCTATTTCGGGTGACTTCCGGTGACAGTCTTTGAGGTCAAACGTGCAACAGCATGCGCTCTTCTTTTGCCTCCTGCAAATCTTGAAATTCAGGAGTGGCGGGCCCCGAGCCCCCAGCTACTATACTGTACGTTCCTTCAAGGAGCTCCTCCATGGCTCCATCTTCCAGAAGCTGTGGTAATTGAAGTTGCAGGAAGGAATTTACCAAATTGTACTCGGAGCCTCGATCTCTTTAGCCAAGGTCTTGTTTAGTTGTTAGAAAAATTTGTTTTTTTAACTTTTGGAACTCCTGTAGCACTTTCGTTTGTTTGTGGTAAATATTATCCTACCATGACCTAACTAGGCTCAAAAGATTCGTGTCGCGAAGTACATCAAAACTGTGTAATTAGTTATTTTTTTTACCTATATTTAATACTCCGAACATATGTCTTTAGGCGTATTTAATGTGATGTGATGGAGAGAGTGGAGAAAACGTTAGAAACTTTAGCAAACTAAACAAGACAAAAAAAAAAAGGCGATTTCGCAACCAAAAAATCCAACGATCCCCACCTCCAACCTTGACCAGTAGCTGGGGTGCTAGCTCCCAGTCCCAGGCGGCGGCGGGCGGCCAGCACCCCGTCCCGGGTCGCGCTCGCTTCAGACTGCATCTGCCCTCTGTGATCCCTCGCTTTCTCGGGCCTCGTCGATCGACGCGTTCCTCTCATGCAGCAGGTCCAGCCGTCCAGGTCCGGCAAGCTGCCCGCGCGTCACGCTCGCAGCCATGGATCTGTTGACTCGCTCGGATTCGTTCCCATTCTGCCTAGCTCGGGGTGGAGTGGACCACCACGAACAGATGGGCGGGCTAGCTTTCGGTGACGGCTACGGGTCCGCGCGCGGCGGAGGCGTCCAGCGGCCAGTGCAGTGCAAAGCAGCGCAGCTGCGCAGGGTTCCGATCGTGTCTCCTAGCTGCGCGCCCCCACCCTGATGGCCTGCCTGCCTGATCTCGCGCGCTCGCTCGCTCGCCCGACCGCTGCTGCTCACGGACCGTGACCTCACTGCCCCTCCTCTCGCGTCGCCGTCCCATCGGGCGTGGAATGGAATGGAGGAAGAGAATCCGATGCTCCGGCGGCCAGGCGATCCTACGTAGTACTAGCGAGGGACGGGACGGCCGGACGGGAGTAAAAGCTATGCGACGCGCGTGCGCCGCGCGCATGAGATGCTCCTTGCCCGACAGGTCCATGGGCAGCAGAGCCGTAGTAACTAACAGAGCAGCGAGCGTGCCCGTCGTCGTCTGAGGCTAGTCGAGTCCTTGAAGAAACCTCTCCGGCCGGACATTGATGGCCACACGCCGGAACGCGTGAGGGCTGCCTGCACGAGCACGACGGGCGTTAAGGGAAGGACGACGCAGCGATCCGGTGCCGAGGAAGACGGGGTTTTCTTTGTCATGGGGATGCCGTGTTTTTGCGTTGAAAAATTAATTGACTGCGCCTCGTGAACCTGCAATCTCACGGCTCGTGGGAGACTGTGGGGGCTTCTTGTGGTCTTGTGGAATAGTACTAGGACTCGGCACCATCCACTGACAAAGACAACACTAGTAGGCGCGGATACCGAGAAAGAAAGTATCGTTACACAACATAGATGGGGGGCCAATATAAGGTTTACGTTGCTGGCTGCATAATAGACACTCCGATCACCTGAACACAGGCGTTCCAAACAGTCTATGGCGTGAAGTTCAGTAGCAAAAAAGAGTGCTTCTGCCCGGAATTTCTGTCTGCAATTCGCTCAAATGACAACACAGCTACGCTGCTAATGGTCCAGCGGAAGACGACGTCGTAGCTAACGTAGCTTACGCTGCAAGTGAAAATCGATGCACATGAATGGGGCAAGTGGAAAAGCACGACAAAGAAAGGGTAACATCTAATGACCAACGACCACTCAAGAACAGCTATATATCATCAAGAAGACAGGTTAGGGACGGGACACTGACATAACCGGAAATGAGTTTGCATGAAAAGTGCAGCGATCTTGTTCTATCAGGGGAGTCAAACACCTACCTAGCCCGTTTTCCTTTTGTAACTGAACCCTTACTGCAACGACAAATGAGTACAAATAAATCTCAAGGGATACGAATTCCCAGCGAGAGCCCCAGGAATCACAGGAAGCTCCGCAATGGCTAAGAACAGGAAACTGAATGCTGAGCTTGCTAGTTGGCTGGCACGATCTGATGAGAGCTAGCTGACGTGCAATGGTCTATCTATTGTTTTTTTAGGATGGCTGCAAATGTAGAGTCCTACAAGGGCAAAGGCCCATAGCGCTGCAGCGAAATCACGCCGACTTTAACATTTCAGGAGCAGTCCAAATTCTGCTCATGTCCTGGCTAGAAATTTCATCTGCCCTTCTTCTTCATCATCTCCCGCTGTATCGCCTTTTGCCTTGTCTTATCTGCAAGGTCCAGCCCCGGAACCTGATCCTCAGCAGAGTCAACTTTTGATCCTCCAACGTCACTTGCGGAGGCATTCTTGCGACGATTCTTTCTTGATCCAACTTTTGGAGAGCCCACTTTTCTAGAGATGGTAGCATCCTTGTTTCTGCATGCACTAGGTTTTTCCATCTCCATCCCTTCAGGTTCGTTAAGTTGCTTACTAGTGGCCATTGGGATTTTTGTATTTTCTGGGCTATGATTATCTGGACGGATGCCTTTCGTCGAAGAAGCTGCCCTTGTGAAATGACGCCTAGTTTCAAACCATTTGCTAACCTGTCACCAGAATGCAGAGTGAGGGTTAGACCCAATGAACAAGATAACCATGACAAGGCATGCAATTAGAAAATCACGGCAAGATGGAAAAATAACCTGACGGAAGGTTAGCCCTAGTTCTTCTGCCAGGCTTTCTTTAACAGAACGGCTAGGGTACGGTTCTGTCTTAAAATGTTCATGTAGCTTCTGCAAGCAGAATGATGTGCATCAACTTAGTCGATGAAGTAAAGCAGTCTAAAATGGCTATTTCAGTTCAACTGAATTGAGAACAAATTTCACTGTACCTGATTAATTACTGGACCAAAATGTCCTTTCTTAGATGTACTGTTGCTACCATTAGAAGTAAGGTCTGCATGTTTCTCATCAACTGAACCATGAAGAGAATCAGGATGCAAGCCTTTTTTAGCACTCTGTGGAGTCAGTTCGTCACTATGGTGTACAATCCTTGTACTTCTGGAGCTTTTTCCTGCAGGAGAATCAGCTTCACTCTCTTCATGGCCTTTTCTTGGTGTGCTCTTCCCAGACCATTCTTCATCATCGCTAGAATCAGATGGTGCTTTGTCACCATAAGCCTCCTTTTGAGTCCAAGAATAGGAACATGCCATTGTCAGAAAGGATAGGTCATATGCAAGTGTGCACCCAAGAGAGCATATACTAGCAAACAATTCATAATCCCATGCTACATTACCATAGTACATACTGCTGAGTTCCTCAAAGGCTACTATCTCTAGTTGCACAAATCAGCATCAAAATTGAATGCAGCGGCACATAATGTGTAAACTACAAGCACTATGGACATACCTAAATTCAAAACACAGCAGATCTTTTACCATTTTATCAATTACTAGATTATGCACATAGGTCTAAGCTAAGATCACTTTTACTCCCTCCATTCCAAATTAATGGTTGTTTTGGGGTTTCTAGATACATAATTTTTATTATGTACCTAGTTCTAGACATAGCGTGTATATATAGGGTGCATAGCAAAAGCTTTATACCTAGAAATCAAAACAACTATAACTTGGGATAGAGGAAGTAATAATGATGTTTGCCTCCATGACTAAGTTTACAATTAAAATTTCAAATTTGGCTAGGTCCTGCTTGAAACTGAAGCATTAGTCTGGATGAAAGCAAACACACAATAGGCATTATTCAAGGCTAAAAACGTATTTTAAAAAATCATGCACTTAAGTAGGTTGGGGGCATACATCATACAGTTTTTTGTAGTCCAACCGTTCAGTCTGCCGTTTCCCTGAAACTGGTAAAACCACACTCTGGTCCATTTCAGTCTCCATAGGGTCATCATTGGAATTTGCTGTGTTAGCCTGAGCAGTGCTTTTTTCCATATCATCCACCTTACCATCGGGTAATGGAGGTGATGAAACTTCATCATGTCCACCAGATTTTGCAATCTCCTCACAGAAATCATCAGAGTCAGATGTAAAATCTGACTCATCTGAATTTGATTCCTTTTTCTTGACATCTTTATCAGAATCTGGACCTGCTGGATCGTAGTCATCATCCTCTGAGTCTTCAGAAGGTAATCCCAGGTCATCAACCTTCTTTTTGTCCGTCAAAGGTTCTGTATCATCAGAATCAGAAGAGGTCAAAAAGTTTGAGTCGTCAGAGTCTGATCCTCCATCCTCTTCCTCTTCGGATGATCCTTCTTCCTTACTAGCCACATGCTCTTCAGGCATATTGGGGTCAAAGTCATTGTCATCTGAATCATCTGATGGAAGATCAACATCTTGGTTAGAGCCATTTGCCATAGTAGCTGCCTCTGGAAAAACTTTCTGCAAAAATAAATGTAGTACTGAGATCAAGGGTAATTCAAACTCACTGGAGGTCCAAGGTAGTAAATTGTTACTGTATGTTATAAGGGATATGTTACCTCCCAAGAGTCGTCAATGGAGAGATCACTCCCCTGGAGTTCATTTATTACATATATACAGTCTATCTTGCAATCACACGCAGGGCAGAGCCATCCTTCATCTCCCTCAGGAACTACAAAGGAATGGTGCCCATGAATGAATGCAGAAACAAGAATTACTTACATACTACGAAAGATAGAGGAAGATGGATATTACTATCTTCAGTACGCAGAGGAGGATTTAAACAGTTCTGGTGGAACCCTCTGTCACAAGCTCCATCACAGAGAATGATATCATTACCCGATGTAACATCCTTTGAACCACAATTGGCACAAAAAATCTGCGATATAGGAAATATTTTCACTGATTACAATGATGTGCATGACATAATTAAAAGAATACAGACACATTGATGGAATCAAAATAACATTCTGGCGTACATCTTCACAAGATATCTCTCCATCAGAATCAAATAAAGACTCATCAATCTTCCCCTTCGTGAGGAGAGAATCAAGATTCTGGAAGACTTCCCGTATTCTCAACTTGCATCGCACGATTTCCGCCTTTGCTCGTTCAAGCTCCTTCTCAGGTCTTATCTTATCCAAACTGCATTCTTGCAGATGAGCGACAGTTACTTTACATTGTAACTGAAACTGCAATTAACTCAAGCTAAAGAAAAATCATAGGAGTAGAAATATCCCAAGACGCGCATCTGATCAACAACTAAGCCAAATAAGCCACATAAATTTAAGGGCCTGTTTGTTTGAGCTTTCTGGCAGCTTCTCAGCATGAAAAGCCAGAAGCTACAGCTCAAACAAACAGGGAACCAAGCACACATCATGGTTGGCAGTGAGAAGAGGCAGAAATGATAACTATATATAAAGGGAACACAAACAGTGAAAGATATCATAAGGGGTGAAAGCATAAAGTTTCACTGATGTGTTTCATGTGCAAATGTGATAAAAAAACCAGACATGGGGCTGGTCTCCCTGTTACTGTTCCCCTCAGGGTTCAGGCTAGCTTTGATGTTGCAGCTGATGCCATAGTTAAAAATGGGGAGAAAAATATTGTTCTGGACAGACACGTGGTTGGATGGGCATACCTTGGCTGTTCAAAACAGTCCCGAAACGAACTGCCAAAAGGAGGACTGGCTCAAGCACTAAAAAAATAGGAGATGGGTGCATGACATCAAGGGAGCTCTTACTATAGAGGTTCTGACTGATTATATTTTCTCATTTGGGGTATGGTGGAGGTCTTATTCTACACCAACAAAATGTACCGGACCATTGCAAATCGAAGCTAACCCAGAAAGGTTCTTACAGTAGTAAGTCCACCTATGCGGCCTTCTTGTGGGATCCATCAAGTTTGGCCCGTGGAGAAGAATTTGGAAAACCTGGGCTCCCCCACGCTGTAGGTTCTTCATTTGGTTGGTATTTCGTAACCGAGTTTGGACAGCTGATTGATTAGCAAAGAGAAATCTGAGAAATCTGCCCCATCCAGAGGCTTACCCATTTTGTGATCAGGTGGAGGAAACAATAAATCATCTGCTACTACTAGTAGGATGTGTTTTCACTCGCAAAGTCTGAACCATAATCTTGCAACAGGTAGGGGAGTGTTGCAGTTGGCTCCACAACCTACAGTGAATCGCTTTTCAGGTTGGTGGTGGTAGAGGAAATCAATTGCAACTGCTCCAAAAGAAGCACGAAAGGCCCTGAATTCCTTAATAATCTTGGTGGCTTGGGAGTTATGGAAACATCGAAATGCTTGTGTATTTGAGAAGAGGAGGCCAAACATCCAAGAGGTCCTTAGGTCTGTTAGTTTGGAGGGAGGCCTTTGGTGCTCAGCAGGGGCCTCCAAACTCCAGGAGCTTATTTGTGTCCAGGTCGCTGATTTTTAGGGCTTAAAGGTCGGAGACGTTTGGTCATTTTATTTTTTTTCATGGTGCGAATGTGACTTTTTGGCTCTAGGGGTGTGTGTGTGTGTGTGTGTGAGCGCGCACATGTGGTGCCTGGGGCTGGTCTCTCTAGACCATGTACTCTTTTCTACCTTAATGAAATGATGCGTAGTTCTCCTGGGTTGTCCGAGAAAAAAAACCCACATGCTTTATTAAGGCAAAGAAGCACATGGAAGGGAAAATCAGGTGCAAAATGATGGGCAGCTCAGGAATGTTATGCACCTGACAAGCGTATTTTGCAAATTAAAATGTCAAGGTAGTGAAACCTATTTGTCAATTCTGTTGCATGTAACATTATTCTGGTTGGTTAACAAGTAAATTTTAAAATTTTAGCTAGCAAAATAATACACAGCCTAACAATATTCAATACCCCTGGTTACTAATAGGTGGTGAAAAATCGATAATTCATGCAAACACCTTTGAAACATTAAAAAAATGCATAACATGCAAGCAACTCAAATTCAAAACAGCAATTTAGTGTGACAAACCTTTGATTTTTCCAGCCTTCACTAGCATAAGCTCCAATCAGGCTTTGCTCATAATTCATTCGATTCAAAATGTATCTAACCCGTTTACGAATTTGAGAAAACTCATCTGTTGAACTTTTGTTTGAGGATAAACTTTTGTTTGAGGGTCTGCCCCCTTTTCTTCTCTTGGCAGCCGGTTGTACTGGAGTCTGTACATGTTCAGTAGGTGTTGTCTTTGAACTTGATGTGCCACGAACCTCCCTGACATTATTATCAGATGACCTCAAAGTATATGCTTTACCTGTTAGTCCTTGGGAGTCTTTTTTACCTCTGTTTGCTGCCCTTTTATAGTTTTTCCTTATCCCCATGTTGTTCTGCACTGTTTGAGATGGAGACGGCAAAACTTGATGCTCAACAGTCTCAGGATTTTGACTGGAGCTCACACCATTTTCAACCTCACCATTGCCCTCGATAGGACAAGGGGTATTTTTGTCCATAGTATGGTCAACAAAATTTCATCAATTTACAGTAGACAAAGAAAGTAGCCTCGGAAAACCGTCTTCCTGAGGATAACAAGAAGCTCTATATAGCTGCACCAGATTCGCATGCACCTGGTAACCTACAGGAAATAAATGAAAATAAAGAATGAATACATGAACTCAAGAGTCATTGAGTCAAGTATCCTATTAAAACACAAAGTTTTACAAACCCCACCCTAAAAAAAAGTCTTACAAACCAGGTCTGATTTGTTCCCCATGATTCGAAATTAGACTCAGTTGATAATCTTTTTAGTTGAAAATAAACAAAGCACAGACATCACTATTAAGTGATTAGCCACTGCAAACAACCCAAAGAATGCACTCAGCTGTCGTCAAGGTGATACATGTCCCTCCCGTTACCAATCATGCATCGAGCCTTTAACAGAGACACATTTCTTCCAATCAAAACTGAAAGCACCGCCATATTTCCTGTTGCTACGTGCAAGCTTTGATTCCTCTTGCCACCCAATTATGTTGTACTGTATATAGAAACATTTTACTAGATATTTAAAGCATGCAACTAGTACAAGATTATAAACTCCCCTCATTCTTTTTTGTTCGTTATTTTTTATTTTAGACTTATCACGGCCATTGAGAAAAGGCAACAAACCACCACTAAGGCTATACCCTTTTAGTTAGTCTCTCAAGTACACATAGTGGCCAGTGGACAAAGGAAACATGCATTAAAAAAGGTACTAGTACTACATTTCAAAACTACAGGAAACGCAAAAAGAATTGCTTCCTGGAATCCTATAAAAAACAAAACAAAAAAGAACACTCTTCACAAACTTAAATGGCAAACAAAAAAGAATTCAGCTGGTGGTTTCCTATTAGAAACAAGAACAAATTAGGATATAATAAATAGGATTTCCATAAAAAATTTGGGTTCTAAACAATATCTTAATTAAAGAGATATTACTAGAACTTGCTTATAGAGAAAAAAAAATCAAGCAAGCGACAATCAACAAACTGCGCATTTTATTCAGATATTTCCAAAAGAATAATGCATTGACAGCTTCTATATTGTAAAATCTAAATGGAGAATGAAAATAAAAGGCAAGAAAAAACAAGGTGAGATCAAGATAATGCCACGTCTCGCTCGACGACAACACAGGAAAAGATGTCTTGAAGCCTCAGTGACCTAGGCCAAGCAACAGGCAGCTCACAGCCAGTCTCCTGCTTCCACGTGCCGCGGTCCATGCACGTCTTCCAAGCTCTCGCTCTAACCATGCCATGCAATGCTGGGTGCTCGCAATTTTTATTGCCATAGGGTGCCTTTGGCATAACATTTTCAGGGTGGCATCTAATCTAATATGATGAAATGAAAAACAGAGTGGTGCTTGATTTATTTCCTACAGACATGATAGGCACAGTATTTGGTATTTGGACATGTCATTTTATCAGTATTCCACAGTGGTGCTTGATTTATTTCCTATAACCATGATAGGCACCTGTTCTAAATGACAGGAAATTTCACAAGGAAGCAACTGGTTCCAGATCTACCTGCATTGTTCAGCTCCTATACATTCCCAGGATGTGGAACCAGTAGCCAGCTACTTCACAGCATGCAGAGCCATCCAAGGTAGGCCCTGAATCCACACAACTGAAGCTGGAAGCTCATACATACGCGCACACACCCAAAAAAAAAAGGATAAGGGGAACATGAACTGCAGGTTGCAACCAGCGGTGGGCTGAGCAAGTGACCTTCCTGTTTGGCAAGCTCGAACAATTCCACCATATGTCCGGATCCCTAGACCAAACCATCAGAACCCTGGAAACTACACCCTTCAATGCGACTTCCGAACGCCACAAGCACCGGACCAGACACCCCAACCCTCGGAAATCCATCCCCGCGAGTTCGGTGCAGGAACACAGCTCAAACCCCCAAACCCAAGCGAAATCACATCGCGCCCCAACGCGACGACCTCTTTCCTAATTCCTAGCTCCCCCCTCCGCAGAACAACCCCGGCGAGAACAAATCCACCCGCCAGACCACCAAATCGCGAGACGCAGCCGCGCGAATCCGAGCTCCGACCGTCGTCGGGGTTCGACTACAGCTGGAGGGAACGAGAGGGACTACAGCGCGCGCGAGAGAGAGGAGGACGGAGGTGGGTAGTGGCGAAGCCGGGTGCGAGGAGTGCCGGATGGGTCAGGCAGGGCACTCACCGCGCGGAGCTGGCGGCGCGACGCCGCGAAGAAGCTTCCAGGCCCCGGCCGGCGGCTCTCCTCTCTCCCGCTGGGCGCTGGCGAGGGCGGGGGCGGGGACGGAAGACTGGACGGCGTGAGCCGTGTGCGAATGTGCAATGCGGCGCGGGCGGAATAAAAAGGTGTGCGACGCGCCCCGCGCCCCCGCCCGCTCGGCTCCAAGCCGAAAGCCCCGAAAAGGGCAGGGGGGAGCGGCGCCTGCCGCGTGCGTGGGCAGGCCGCATGTGCCAATATGGGCCGAGAATTCAGTTAGTCTGTTGGGCCAAAATCGACCTCGCCCAATACAAAATGGGCCGTGACAACAAAATGGGAGGGAATTGGCCCATTCTGACATGGAACCTGACTGTTCGGAAATGCTGCTGATCCGGTGAGAAACGCCAAGATGAGAATTATAGTATAGCTCTCTAATTTTTGCACGACTCTCACTCTCTCTAGAAATGATCTTGCGACAAAAGTTTCGCCATCACGGAAAGCTACGGGCTACGGCGGGCATACATACGCGTACGATCCCCACGGAAACACGTAACCCTCGTTTTTAATTAGGTCGCTCGTACTCGTACGCAATACAACATGTACATGGTGGCAAGACTTTTTTTCGCATCCTGCGGGAGTTTATATTATTGTGGCAATTCCAAAATAATAAGCACAATCATCTTTTGTTCCTTCGTTTCTGCTCCGTTCCAAACGCAACTTTCTTTTCCGCCGGACATGACGCTCGTTGGACTGTTTGGGTGGCGTCGCATTCGAAGCAGAGAGTAAACGAGGCACTGGGTGCATGGGTCATGGGTGAGTCCCTGAGCGGTATGTATCGGCGTCGTTTTCGATCGATGCAAAAAGAAGAAGAAAAAAACGTCCCATAAACCCAAACGCGACAGGAACGTCCCTGTCCATCTCCTTCCTTGGATTCGTCCGGGCCAGAGCTCGTCGTATGCGCAGGCCGCAGCTACCCGCTCGCTCAAACTTCTTGATCGATTTTTTAACGAAAACTGTAGGAGACTAGGAGTACCCCCACAGCGTAAGGAGCCCACAGCTAGTAGTTTTTACAACTTCAATTGTGAGCCCTTTGACATTAATCTCGAATTGTTGATCCATGTTTTGCTCATAAACATTACATGCACAAGCACATTTGGGAATTCGATCAGTACTCCATTTGAAAAAAAAATGCAAATCTGCCTTCTGCAAATTCTTCGGAAATCGAATGAATATATAGCCTAATAATAGTTGAAATGCAAAATTGTTCGGCTCGGCTAGCTTAGCTACGGATGTGCCTACTACCATGCATTGTTCGCTACGGCCATCGCTCGCCGGAGGAGCGGACGAGGCGAAGGCGGCGATGGATGCATTGCATTTGCACGCGCGGCGTGTAGTAGCTCATCAGCACGTCGTCATCATCAGGTCTCGAGGTATCCGGTCATGCGGAGCACGGCCGTGCGCACGGACTGGAGGTCGCGGCCCTTGAGCGTGCGCCCCTGCCCCACGCACACGGACGAGGCCGCCCTCCCCTCCGGGCACCGCCGCCTCGCCGCCAGCAGCACGTGGGGCGGCACGAACGACGCCGCCGCGTCCTCGTCGCTGTCGTAGCTCCAGGCCCACGAGGAGTGTCCGCCGGTCGTCGTCGTCCCCGCGCGGATGCCCACGGGCGCCGACGACGAGCCGCCTGCGCGGCGGCGACGCGCTTCTTCGCCTCCGCGCAGGGTGGCGCCGGCGCCCCGCGGCTGCTGCTGCTGCTTCTTGCCCGCCGCCTCGAGCTGCTGCCGCCGCTGGTGGTCCTGGCAGTGGCAGTGGTCTTGGTGGTCGTCGTCCGGCCATAGCACGTCGGCTTCTTGGAGCTCCTCCATCTCCACGGCCGCCGCCGCCGCCGCCGCCGCCGGAGCTAAGCACTTCTCGGATCTGCGAGAACGCGACGACCGAGGTCGCTCTTGGATTGTTACTGGTATGTAGTTTGTGTGCGTGAATGGATTGGATTATCTGATTGATTGATCGATCTGCGCGGTGACGTGCGCATATATAGGCCCCGGCCGGCCGGGGTTAATGATGTGATGTGCCAGTGAGCACACCGGCGAGTAACAATGGCGTCACCCCACCCGGCGTGCGTGCGTGGCGCCGACTGCATGCTAGCCGGGGGGGGATCGAACGGCCGACCGGGCGGCGCGCGCGCGGTTGCTCGCCTTCGTAACGGTGCAGGGCTTTAGGCCGGCCAGCCGGCACCCGTTGCAAGTTACTGCCGTCTCGACGAGAGCTAACCGACCGAACCTTCTGGGGAAGCGACGACGCAACGCTAATAAACGAACTTCGTCGTTGCCCACCGGCACGCTGTTTCCATGGGCTGCTGCGTGGAGCTGACACTACATGAATGGTGTCAGCAACTCGGCAGCATGGCAACATTTGAACTGCATCATTTCAGAAAAAGGGAGAGACATTTGAACATAATTGGGTTCCCAACATAATTTGACTAGCGCGCGCGCGTGTGGTGTGACTTGAATTGCGCACTTGCGTTGAATTCACATACCAAGCATGATGCAAATTATCACCTGACTCCGTCTGAAAGAATATACCGAGGTTTGGTTGGGAATTAGATAGAGATAACTTGGTCCGAGGCAGGTGACGATGACAGTAATAAGGCCATGATGGAGTAACTACAACGTTGAATAGTCACATTTTGCTTTCTGCAATGATCTTGAACGCAGCCGGGTCATTGTCCAATAGGTCCTCGTTCTCATGAATAAGGCCGGGTTAGCTAACAACGTACGACACTTGCAAAGAAAAGACTGGTGCGCAACTGTGCAATGTTGCATCTTTAATTGTGCTTGCGTGGCTGTTGGCCGGTGTCTGTTTGTCTTAGATGTTGGCTCGCGGCTGATAAGTCAGACGAACAGACTATGGTCAAAGGGGGAAATGCAAGCTATGAGAATCAAGTAGTGATACAAAAGCTACTTCTTTCGTCCCAAACTATAAATCGTGTAGACATAAGTATATATCTAGATGGATAACAAAGAATATGAATATTGAAATGTCAAAATGATTTACAATTTGGTAGTGATACAAAAGCTACTTCTTTCGTCCCAAACTATAAATCGTGTAGACATAAGTATATATCTAGATGGATAACAAAGAATATGAATATTGAAATGTCAAAATGATTTACAATTTGGAACGGAAGGAGTATAAAGTAGTATTTGCCTCCGTCCCAAATTGGGAGTCATTTTGATTTTTCTGAATACATTTTTTATGCAACTAGATGTATATTTATGTCTACATACATAATAAAATAAATATATCTAGAAAATTTAAAATGACTAATAATTTGGGGTGGGGAGTATAAACTAGACCAAATGCAACAGCGTGCTTCTGCAATTTTACCTCCATAAGAAATATACAATTTTGTTGGTTCTAGATCAAACTATCTTAAGCTTGGCAAATTTATATAAATATAAATAAATACTTATATGGTATCAAATGAGTAAACTAGATCTACTATGAAATATCATTTTCATAGTATATCTATTTGGTCTCACAGATGTTGATACTCGTTTCTATAGACTCTGTCAAATGTAAAATACTTTGAGGAGCCGAGCGTAGCTCGGATGGCAAGCCACCACGGTGGTGGGGCTGTCCACCCAGGTTCAATTCTCAGGATTTGCACATGTGTGTCCTACCGGGGGAATTTATTTCCCCAGCAGACGCACATATGTGCGGTGGTTGAGCGGCCGGATGGCCCTTCCAGTAGTCTGTTGTTGTAAAAAAATCTCCTCGTCTGTCCCACGCTAAAGCACAGGTCTAAGGCCAGCCTTATCTCACGTGTGTTGCGGTGCCGCTGTGTATGGGTGGGATAGGGGTACAATACCGTGGGGGTGGTCTTACTCCCCACAGGTCGAGTTTTTTTAATGTAAAATACTTTGACTTGGGACAAATCTAGAATTGCATTCTTTTTTTATGGAAACTATAAAATTAAAATCGCAGAAAACAATCATGCACCTTATTAGGAGTTCGCAAAAACCCACCTACAAGTCATTTTGTTTCGATTTCACACCTTCAAGCTTTATTTGTCTTCATATTCTCCCTGATACTACGACGGATCTATGTGGCACTTATTGCCATCGCACAAATCCTACAAATGTTTTCGATTTATCCATTGTGGCCTATAGTTGCCCTTGCACATACTCCTACTAGTTCACACCTAGCATTTGTTGAAGGCGTTGGAGGCGTCGTGAATCACGTTATCCGTTAACGTCGCTAGACTTCCTGTTAATTACTGGACTATGCTCGATTTTGTGCTTGAGTGCTTGACCACGACATGTCAAGTTGTGCACGGAGCTACGCTAGTTCTGCGCTGACAGCAGAGAAAACCCTCACACCGGAAGATTCTGCTCCAGGGAAAGAAAAAGAATATTTATGCTGTACAGATATTACGAGCTCCCTGTTCATCAGTATCCATCGCCATCAGCATATACAGTAGTAATGGTAACTGTACCCCAACTTGCAAGACTGGTAATGGCGATTGGCGCATGCGTGTGCTATAACAGCGTAGCATTGGTAGGCATCTCCAACGACCATCTACGATTCTCTTCAGGACTGTCCACCACTGTGGATGGGTAGGAAGTTCAGCTCGCCAAACGCCCAAACCTGCATTATTTCCAGCAAGTTGCCAAACAAATCTATTGGCCATCTTCAAGCAATGCATCGCATCGTCATATATGTTCTTCATGCCTACTGCGTTGATTTTGCAACAGTTTATTCAGCAAGTCCGTTACAATCATCATGCAGCCATTCAGCAAACAGCATGGTGCAAATTGCTGAATGGACCACATGAACAGCATGGATTAATTTCATATCATCGAAGGCTTAGTTCTTGATCTTTTATGGGAGAACAACATCACATTTCCTGAACTTAAAACTTCAACATTTTTTTGCAATCAATTCTCATGATGCAATGAAGAAAAACGCCAACGGGCGCCCTACATTTTAGGGAAAGCTATCTGTCACGCGTGTGATTTGAGCTTCCTCGTCACACGGTTTTTTCTGCCGTCGGTTTGGGATCTGGCGGCCCAGGAACACCCCGACGTTTTGGTTTGTTCGTATGTATGACGCGTGGACCCGAGTGTCAGTGCTTCAGTTTGATTTTTTTTTGTCTCGCGTCGATATTTTTGGATTTGCCTCGTCGTTCCGCTTCATTTCCCCCATCCTCCTCGTGCCGCGCTGCTCCCCCGACCCATGGCGAGGCGCGGCGGTGCTAGGGCTCCGACCGAGCGGGTAAGACCCCCCTTCAATCCATTTCCGCGCGGTAGATCTGTTGATTTGATCTCTAGTAGCCCCCGTGAAGCTTTTGCTGCGACGAATCAGCTGCGCGTACCGATTTGCGATTTGCGATTTTCGCTGCGACGGAATCTGCTCGGCGCGCCGACCTAGGCCACGCCGGGACCACCAGGCTGCTCTTCCCGCGGTGCCGCGCCGCGCCGGGCTGGTGGCCGCGCCGACCGAGCTGTTGGCGGTTGAGGAGGAGCTCGACACCGGTTCCCTGGCGAAGCATGTGGTCGGGGCGGAGCTCGGCAGCGCGCACGGAACCGGCAGCCGGGGCTCGTGGCGCTAGATGGCGCTCGGAACCTGCGGATTGGATCCCTAGATATCCCTTACAGTTGATTTTGATTATTTCGTTGTAGATTTGCGTCGTCCTTAGGCTATCGATTCACCTGCATCTCTAGTTCAACTTATTTTGGTTTGCTCTCGATCACCTGGTATGTCTATTTATGTGGTCGATTTTGAGTTCAACAGGTTGGACATAGACGGAGCTCCCCATACGGCAGGATAGCGCGAATACCCCCAACCCTTTGTCGCACGTCCGAGCAGGAGCTGCGCCATGGCTGCAGGCAGCAGTTCTTTGTCTTCCTCTTCCCGTCAAATCTCAGGTGAAGGGGACAACGAAGAGGTATGTGCCTATGGGCTGTGCCTGTCAACTAGAGCTCAAAATAATGAAGGCCCATGTATAGATATGCCCAACACCAGAACTGACTATTGCTGCAACTGCTGCTCGCTGGCTCCTTTCCCTAGTGAGCGATGCCGCAACTGCCTAACTCTGATGCTCTGATGGCAATTTAGCATCTCTGCTCTTTTCATATGATTTCAATATAGATGCAGTATTCATATGTGACAAGATGTTAATTATGTATATTTTTAAACACTGCCATATGCTTCTGCCCTAAACATGGTAACCAACATCAATTCTTTTTGTGCATATGGTGTCCGGGGTTTTCAGTGATTTACGGAATTAATTTGTAATATGCATTTCATAGAAAAAATCAGTATGTTTATTTGAGTAATATGCATATGGCATTCTATCATGGCTTCTCTTCCTTCTAGTCTTTTTGTAATGTGTGTGGTTTTCTTTGTCCCTTTGTTATATGGGTCACACTTGTCGGCAAGGATTCCTATAGGCTGGCAGTGTACTATTGATTGGAGTTCGTCTATGTGATTGTGTCGACGCCCAGGTCAAATTTGTTAGTCGATTGTCAGATATTTTTTGGTGCTGTTTTTCTGATTCGATTGGGACCTCTCCCTCCACCTCCCTGTTTAGATTAGAATTTTTTTAAGTCTGTAGTCTGGTACTGTTTTTGTTAATTGGAGTTGGTCTAGGTGATTGTGTCGACGCCCAGGGAGTTTGTTAGTCGATTGCCTGATATTTTTTTTGGTGCCCCTTTCGTGATTCGACTGGGACCTCCCCCTCCACCTCTTTGTTCAGATTAGAATTTTAAGTCACTTCTGGTTGGATGGGTGATGTTTTCTAGGAGGGGGGCTATTTGGATTTGGATCCCTTTAATTTGTTTATGATTTCTGATGGCTAGTCAAATGTACTCCTTCACACCTCCTGTTAATTAATTGTTAGTACTATTGCTTTTGCTTATGGACTTAGTTCAATGTCCTTGCTAGGATTCAGCCCAAGTTTTAGGTACGCGAGGCCAATTTTTTCATACATTCATACATTTCTTGCTAGGATTTTGATTTTTCTTTTGAAAAAAGAGAAACTATGTTGTACGATTTGAGAGGGATAGGAAGCAGAATGTGAGACTTTAGTGCAGCCAGGGGGTACAGGGTTCATATCCTTGTTTTTCTATCTTGTGTTTAGTAGTTAACACAAGAGCCACAAGCATCCTTGGACATATAGGTCTGCAAGTTGTCTTTTGTTTTAAATATGTTTTCTTGACCTTTCGTTTCTTCAGTGCTTAAAGTATTATCTTGATCTGGTCCAATGGTACTTGTACATATCATCATTCAAAGTCTAACAAACTGAAATTTTTCCAATACATTTGAATCTTATCATTCCTAGATTACTTACAGCTTATTAGTTCTAAATTTCCAGCACTCATTCTACCGTAGTTCCCATGAAATCTAGGTGCAAATCCAACATGATTTGGAATTTTTGTACTGGTAGGTATTGATATCCCAGTTGTACAAAAATACAAGATGATTGGGCCATATAGTTTTTCTTTTCTTCAATTACCTTCCTATATTTGATTTTCTCAATTTCTGTAGCAGCTTCATTGTGTCGTACCATGGATTAGTATATCTAGGTAGTCATTTACTTTATACAAAATTTTGAAAATTTTCCCTAGTCTCTCTCCCCCTCTGTCCATTTCCCTTGATTAGGTCTCATTCCCTAAATTTGTCCCTTCATTTCCATCCCGTAAGCACCCAATGCAGTGCGGGGCGATTTTAGTACTCCTTTTTACTAGTATTTGCAGCCTGCTTTGCTCTGTATTTGTATTTCAAGTCCTTTTTATGAATATAACTGCATTTTAGTACTTACAGTGCACACTCACTATTAATACTGTCTTCCTTGCATCGTCATATATGTGTTACCGAGTTGTAAGTTTTTTTTGCCTATATAATATTTCTAAACGCTCCACAAATAATTATCTTGTGGACCCTCCAGCTTTTTTGTCTTTTTTGGATCGCTGACAATCTAACCCACATGGGAGCGACATGCACCATTTCATTTACGAGAATCATAAGAAATCATATTTGATATTTTTGGAGTTCAGGAATGTCCATGTTTTCCTAGAAGAAGCTATGTATGTCTACATTTAATGTGTATACTGTCTTTTTCCTTAAGTATGTTCCTTCCTACTTTTCATATTCTCAGTGATTATAGTTCTATCTATATATAGATCATTTGGTAATTATAGTATCATCTTTTTAATTCTAACCTCCATCATATTTTTTAGACTTTACTCAAAATTTAAACTTTCTAGAATACATACAGTTTCTTTCCAGTACTCATTGTACCATCATTCCTATGTTATCCAGGTGTAAATGCCTCAAGATCTGGTATTTTTGACCTTAAACAGATGAAAATGTTGTGGACTTGTGGTAACATGCTTAAAGGTGTAAGTCCTGCAAGATTTGGTTTTTTGCATCAGTAAAGTTTGATCAGCTAGCTGTACAAGATGTCTGGTCCTTATATTTATTTTTCTTCAGTTTTCTTAGCTACACCTGCTTACATTTGTGATGTCAGTTCATAGTACTTGTTTGAGCTTGTTCCATATTTGCTTCGTAGGATGATGTTGGGCCTAGTTGGATCGATGCTTTTCTGAAAACTTGCTCTCTTTATTACATGGGCCTAGTTGGATCGATGGGTATTTAGGGGTGGGTTCTCATTTGGTGGTCTGATTTTCTGGGTGGGGTTCGGCCTTACCCTTAGCTGTTGGCTCTGCACAACCATTAAAAATTCAATTTTTTACTGCAATCGGGTTGGAATTGATTTAGGTTCATGAGGGGTGACCCGAATAGAAAGCCTCTTTCATGTGTAATCCTATGACACATGTTTACGTATTCAAAATTTGAATAATCTTTTTAACTGCTCTAATTACTCCTTTTTTATGCGGATTTATTCTTCATCTCCAACTACTTTAAAGGTAATTTTTTAAACAACTTATGCACTTATCCCATTTTCTACAGAGGTTATTCATGTAATTGATATGCTTTAGTACACTTTAGTTATGTGAGCTTTTTATCTTCCTTTTTTCCCATAGCATATCTGCTTTCGTAGTCTTTCATATATCCTTATCATAATATCAAGTAGTATCAATTATAGCTAGGGGTGGTAACGGATCATGGCCCTCTTGCCTCCTTCACAATCCAACTCAACCCTAATTGTTTTTAGTTCACAATCCAACTCAATCCAAATCTGTCATTTGTTATTTGGGGATTTAAATCTGTCATTTTGGGTCTTTTTTTGAATCTGGCATTTGGGGGATTTAAATTTGTCATTTGGTATATGCCATTTGGTTGATTTAAATCTGTCATTTGGTATTTGGGGTCATTTGCTAAATCTGTCATTTGATTTTTGTAGGATTTAAATCTGTCATTTTGAGTCTTTTTTTAAATCTGCCATTTGGGGAATTTAAATATGTCATTTGGTATTTGGGGTCATTTGCTAAATTTGTCATTTGCATTATTGTGTTTTATTTGAATCTGGTACTTGGGGTCATTTGCTAAATCTGTCATTTGAGTGATTTAAATCTGTCATTTGGTACTTGAGGGTCATTTGCTAAATCTGTCATTTGAGGGATTTAAATGTGTCATTTGAGGGTTTTAAATCTGTCATTTGGTATTTTTAGATTTTTGATTAGTATACCTCACTTTGGGTTAGCTGGTAGCTCATATTCATTTAATTATGTACAAAGTACACTTATAACTTGGTATTATTACTCTAAAGTGGTTGTTGTTATTTATGCATATAGCAAAGGTAAATTTAGCATTACATCTATGTAAAGTTTAATTATGCATACTAATATCTGATATTATGTGTTGTCTGTTTTTTTCGAAAAATATGTGCAATGGCATTATGAAAATCACAGTTTTTTTACTCTCATAATTTGTGTGATAATCTGTGTATATTTGACTTTTCTGAAAATATGTGTTATTTGGCTTCTTTTTTTTGAAATTGTTCCTTGTTGCTATTTGAAGTTCCATGATTGTTTTGTTAAAGCTAAGTTGTTATGTCTATGATGACACAAATGTTTTGATCTGATTTCAGACTGTCTATGATGATACAAAGTATTTGATAATGTTGAACTTGTGCGGTACTGCAACTATTTTCTTAGTCGAGGTGTATGATCTTTTTTCAAGGTAAGTTTTCCCGCCAATGATGATGTAAATGTTAGTCCAGTTGTAGTTTGGAAACATTTTTGATGACCTTGAACTTGTGAGGTACTGGACGTGTCTTTTTTCTTTTTTGTGTTTATTTGTGTGACTGCCATGTGGTGCTTTCCTTATTTGCTTGCCTCATGTCTGTCATCAAAACATGTGAAACACCCATTCTCATGCTATAAAGCCTGGGATGGATGTCTACAATTCTTCCATAGCTGATGTGAACTTCGTTTCACCAAATTTTGTGAGGTACTGGAAGTGTGTTGTTTGTTTTGGTGTTTTTTCTTTCTCAAGTTAAGGTAAACTGATCTTTTTCTCATTGTAGTACAGTTTTGCATCTCTGAATTTATTGAGGCAATAATATGCATCTTAACGCAGAATCTTAGTACTTTTGTTTGCATTTTTTGCCGATTCATTTGTTTCAGAACTCAATTTTTGAAATCCTTAGTAGTTATCATTTTGTATGTCTCAGATTTCTGATCAGTATTGTTTGATCAGAACACCTCATCTTATGTGTGTAGCAGTGTTGGTTGTGGTTGGTTTCAATTTTATATGCATGCTGCTGCAAGATAGAAACAGGGATTGATGCATTTACTGTGTTCAACAATAGCAAGATGTTACTTTGCATTTTGGTTGTTTTTGCTTGATTTATCTTCAGCTACCTGACTTATTTCTTTTTGCAGCTTGATTTCTTCAAGTTACATGTGTTGCCTAGTCTCTAGTAGAATCTGGAATGCTTTCATTCTATAATGCCTTATATTTCCTTGTAACCTAATCAATCAAAGCACTTTCATCTGTGTAACCGTTTATATACATTCCTTACTTGGTTTTTTTTACTATAATTTTCTTGTTGTAATTTATTCACGCAACACATGTAAATAGCTCATTTCATCTGTGTAACTTTTATAAATCTGAATCTATTGGATTTTTCTGTTATTTATGTTTCAATGATAATCTGTGTGATTTTTTGCTTCTACAAAATTTGTGTGGTCGCATGACAAAAATGACACAGAATTTGCTTCTCTGAAAATTTGGGTGATAGATTGATGAAAATCTGTGTGATCTTAATCTGTTGGATTTTTCTATTATTTTTGTTTCAATGATAATCTGTGTGATCACACAGAATTTGCTTATCTGAAAATTTGGGTGACAGATTGATGGAAATTTGTATGATTTGCTTTCTGTGAAAATTTGTGTGATGCCATACCCAAAATCACACAGATTTGTAGGCCAAACAAATTCGTGTGATTCAAAACCCTAAATCACACGTGTGACAGGGCCCCTAGAATCACACATGTGAGGGATAGACAGCCCCTGCATTTTTCATCGCAAACGAAGGGAAAAAACTCACTTGATTCTAGATCTCAGCTTCTATCTCTTCCTAGCAATTCAGTTCCGATCCTCTGCACTGCAGCTTTCAGAAGCACAACGCAAACAACCAAACATTTCTACACACAGCACCGGCGATGAATAAGCGAGAGCTACGGAAAAGAAAAGGCATCTCCGGTCTCCGGCGGATCTCGCACGACCAAAAACTGACGGGATGAAGAAATTAATAGCTCGCCGCGGATGCTACCGACGACGACGCGCCAACACGGCCGCCGCCAGCGGCGATGGGCGGCGGCGACGCGCGGCGGCAGAAGAACCTCTTGTGGCCATGGGTATATCGATCGGAGACGACACCAAAGGCCTCCACCCTTCCCGTTCACCGCAAGCAGCGGCGGCGCCAGCTACTGATGCGGCTTCCTCTACGCGATGGCAACAGAGCCGCCAAAACCCCGCGGCGCCGCCGCCGTCCTCTTCGTCGTCGGTGTCCGGCCACAGCACGTCCGCCTCCAGGAACTCCTCCGTCCCGTCGAGCCCAAGCCCGGCAGAGCCCGCGGAGGACGGGCCGGAGAGGAAGAACCCGTCCGACGACAGGCCAGCAGACTCGGACCACTGCGCGCTCGACGACGTCAGGCTCGAGATCGATGAGACCGGCGGCCCACTGAATGGTTCGCACGAGAAGTCGCCGGCGTCGCCGGCATCGTACTCGTACAGCACGGGAACTGGAAGAGCCCCCGGCAGCTGGTGGTAGTTCTCGTCCTCCTCCTCCGGCGAAGGCGGTGGCGTGTCCGGCCACGGCCACAGGACGTCGGCTTCTTGCAACTCCTCCTCGTCCATTCGCTCAGAAGCCGGGGAAGAAGAATCCAGCTACGCTAAATAGCCGAGCATTTCAAGTTTGCAAGAGAACCGCGTCGACGATCGGACGGAGAGGGCTGCTGATCGGGGGCCCTGACGTGACGTACGGGGCACTCTTCTCTTCACTTGATTTCATTTAATTATGTGCAGCTTGTGCTAACTCAGAAATGTCGCCGTCACCGAAAATGTCTCCGGTTTTTGGAGGAATTCAATATTCAATAAGCACCGGGAATTTGGACTTGAGGAGTTCTCTGTTTGCAAGATTCGGTTTATAAATAAATTTGTACCCGGTTTGAGGGGGAGGTCGAGCTTGATTGGAGGCTGTTGGGTGAGGTGATCAGGTGACGGAAGCGAGCGCCTAAGAAATGCCAAACTGCATCGCTCAAATGGATAAGCAATCATGAAGGCCCGTCAGTGGCTTGCTTGTCTGACCAAGTAATGCAGGAATGTGGTTAGGATTGGGATGAAGGCATCCACAATCCAAGCATGAGCTCCCTTGATTGGGATAGCCTCATTGCTTGCATGAGCTGCTCTAGTATATGGGTAGCTTACTCTTCCTGTGCAAGTTGATTCAGTCAGGGTCTGCAACCTCCCTTGCCTGCAGTATCAGATGGCTGCAGAGCCCTTCCGGCTCGCCCTTCTCAAGCATGCCATGGCGACCAAATTTCATTCTCATACGAACAAGATCTTCACACTTTGATAAGCGCTGAGTGGATTCCCAAAAATGTGTAATCAAAATTATAAATCTAAAGCACCATTCCAAAATGGCAGGATTCAAAAATTTTTGAAATAACAAAAGTTGAAAATCGATGCTTCAAGTTTCAGACAGAGCAAAGTAGAAGAACGAGCCGAATATTAAACACTGCAACGATTGCAAATCACACCAAAGCCATGTAACTCCCTAAACTCCTTTATCCTTTCCATTTGCTCCCCTCTCGCAGTTTAATAACGAGCACAATTTTTGTACAGCACCCTGACCGGCTACAGCTACGGGTGTAACTCTGTTACGCATATGAGAACGAAATGAATGTTTCCCCGCAAGGGGTAACAAGCTTCTGGTAAGCCCAGAGGCTTGATGCGAATTTACTGCCTATCCAAGAACATGTAATCGGCATTGCTGGACTGGAAGTCAGCCGTTGCCGTTGCCAACTCTTTGAGGAAGGAGACAACCTCCTCCGATGAGCTGAGCAGGTAACGGGCGTTGGAACGCTTCCTTCCAACGGCGCAGGAGAAGTAGTTCTCGCCCTTCAGATCGAGGACGGAGGACCCCTCGCGCCAGTTGTGGTCGCTGCTTGTGCTGCTGTGGCTTGATGAGGATGACCTCTCTGATACAGCCTGCTGCGCCTTGTGTGTCCTGGACTGTGAGTTCCTGGAGTTGCTCCTGCCGTTTGATGGCCTTCCGTTTGACCTCCTGTCAAGGGCCGTTGAGCTACCCTCTGGTTTCACTTTGGATTCAGATGGGTACTCAGGATCGAAAAAGACATAGATGTCCTCATCCTGAAAACAAGAGGAAGCTTGATGTTACCGAATGAAAGCCAAACATCAATAGAATAGGCATGGTAATTACTCATCAACAATCAGAAAACTCAGTATAGTACAGACTGAGCCTAAATAAGAATTCCTACAGTATATGGGCATTATTCTCTTTTGAACTAACATATGGACATTATTCAAATTAAGCTTTTATCAGTGGGAAGGAAACATGTGGAATCCATACAGAAAGCTCCTCCATTTTCTAAAAGCTGGTATTTGCATGCATATCCATTGAGTATTGAGTTATTGACATGCACCACTAGACTCATGTTCTTATTGATGCACTAGTGAATCAATATTTTCATTAACTTAGAGCAGTAAGCATAATGTTTCTTCTTAAGACAAAGCTTATTCTAAAAAAATAATTTCTAAATAGTAACAGGGAATTTTTATTTTTTTTTACCATAATAGAGTCGGTAAACGAGAGGATAGCTATAGTTTCCTTTGACACTTTTACTTTGAAGCAAGCATATTTCAATTTTCCCACAAAACATTGCAGCATAAATACTGATTCTCATCATGTCTCTAACATAGAAAACAAATTGATTGGAGCAAGAACATGAACTCACCTTTCCAAGAAAGTGCCCTATGCATAGGACATAGTCAATTGGAGTAACCATGTTTTCACTGTGAACAATCTCCCCTAAAATACGATCGACTGCAGCGCCCTACAGAAGGAATACAGGTGATCTGTAAAACTAAAACTAGCCCAATATGGAGAAAAACATCTACAATCACGAAAACCACTTACCTTTGTAACTCCAACAGACCGAACTTCAACTGACCGGCTCCCTTGAACAACATCAACAGCAGCATTTGAGATCGGACCAGTCCACAAGTGCTGCAACATATCTCTTGCTTGTAACCTTCCAAATTCAACATCTTTGCAATAGCATGTGGAAATAAAATGTCAGTGCACAAAACCTTTTTACTTTTATAAAAAAGAATATGCATGGAAAATCAACACCTACCTGCATACTTGTAATTCCACACAAATGATGTTTCACGGTGTTCGAAGTGGGACCTTGGGGTTCTTTCTGTAAAGTATTCAAAAACATGCTGGGGAAAAACAAAATTGTCAGAAGCTTTATATTAAGCGGATACAACAGGACAGTTTCATGAAACAGGCGAACCTTTACACTGTCAACCCAGTCCATGTTCAGATGCTCCGGCATTGTTGTCATCCATTCTCCATAAGTTGGGCGTAAAAACATCCCATGCTCTGCAGCCAACCACATTTTGAATTCTCCAAAATTCTGCACACACGGACAGATGTGTTGGTTTTGATCGGAAATATAGTGGTCAATAGATCAAATCTAAAATAATAGACAGGCATGCTCCGAGTATTACTTCATCAAGAACACTCCTATCACTGCCGCTGAGAACAATAACTGTAGTATGCTCATCCTCACAGAGAGCTTTCAGAGGACCCTTTAAGTCAGGATGCAACTTGAGTTCCATTTCCTTGATTTGGTCACCACCCCTTCTCCCAGAGGATTCAATTGGCTCAGTCAATGTTGAATTGAAACCCTACATCCAGTCATGTATGCAAATACCAATCATTGAAGTTGTTACTTTTAATGTGAAATTAAAGCAGATCAAAGTGCAAGGGGCCTGAAAGTGTTCTTATGGAAAGCCTAAAGTGAAAACTGCACTGGCATTCCTAAATCACTAAATAAAATCATTGGTGACATGAATATGCCACAAATTTGTCATGATCTAGTCTAGCAGAAAATGTAAGGCGCCAACCAGAGCGAAGACAATAGCCACATAAGAGAACTATGCGATTGTTCATAACTCTATGGAGTACTTGCTACCAGATACAAGTTAACGATTTCTGAATTATAATGCTCAGTTAACATAATAAAAAATTGCTCCACAACTGGTCAAGTATGATTGTATGAAAGAAGAAATAAGGTTACCAATATGAGCAGACGATTTTTAGATCGCATATATTGCTGGATTGCCGTTTGACTAGGGAGCCCAGGAGGAACTTGTCTTGTTCTCAGTTGTGCTTCAGCAACCGTGTCATTTAGCTCACTGCATGAAAAATAAAAGTATAATCATCAGAAAGCCTGAGATGCAATCAATTTTTTTACCAAACAGACTTGGTCCACCAAAATACAAATCATGCTACTGGATGTTAAAACCTCACCATACAAAATTTTCAGCCCAATCTTGAGCCGTGTGAGTTGTCACATGAGCATAGTTATGCCTGTGTCGTTTCTCCCTCTCATCAGATGACATTGTCAAAGCATGACGTATTGAATCTGCAACTTCTGTAATATTCCATGGGTTTACTAGAATGGCACCAGCTCCAAGTGACTGGGCTGCCCCAGCAAACTGAAATTGCAGTGATAGCAATAAATTTAGAAAATAAAACATTTCTCCCAGAAACAAACAACATATGGCATGCATAATTCATTAGTTACCTCACTAAGTATCAGAACTCCTTTCTTAGATCCTTGGCATGCAACGTACTCGTAGCTCACAAGGTTCATCCCATCTCTCAGTGATGTTACAAGAGCCACATCTGAAAATTAACATGTATAACAAAGGCATTAAATCTCTTATCAAATGAACAAATAGGGTATATTGAAGGTGGAAGCAATTCCGTCTGCCCAAATGTAAGTATCAAGAGAATTGTAGTAACTACCTGTGATGGCATAAAGAGCGCACAAGGCATGAAAATCAAGAGATCGATCCTGCAAGAAATACATTTTCAGATTCCATTTTAAAAAATGCATTCAAGCATTTTTATGCAGTTTTGAAAGTGTTTTTATGCAGTTTTGAAATCTTGACACTTCATTTGTAATACTTCAAACAGAAAAACAGATAATATCAGTATAGAACCTTGTGTTGATAATTCTAATGGGTAATGCCAACTCAGCAATAGAAGTGATAAAGTTTTTAGGTAAAAATTAAAATTACAGCTATGGAGTGGTGGGAGCAATGGAAAGCGTGAAAACTACCAGATGATGAATAGGGACAGCAGATAAGGTTCCAAAACGACCATTTATGCGCCCAACAATTTCATGCACTTGACTTGTAAGCTTTTGATCTGCAAATCATAGTGACTAGTTACTCAATGAGCAAAAAACAATTATGTAGAACTTGCAGAACTGGTACAAAAAAACAGTAAAAACAGATGCAAAGCAATTTGTTAATCTATTTTTCTAGAAGTACGATCCTCATAAGTTTTTGTGAGCAGCATACAACTGCTCCCTCCGATCACATAAATATGCTGTTTTGGACAACCACAACGTCTCTATAGAAACTAATATAACTGTAACACTCAGAAAATGTTAGGCAAATATATTAGCAGCTGCACATGTTCTAGGACCAAAAATATTGCTCATTTAATAAAGGGAACAAGTTATTATATATGCATGTAATGTAACAGGATGTACATAGGACATTAATCTAGCGCTACTGTAAAGCTATTGAAAACCCCCTTGTTGAGGATGATACAGCATACCCCAAGAGTCAGAATACATTTTTAGCATACAGAACCTTTCAGAACTCTGATGTCTGCACTAATTGAATCTCTGAAGCTTATGCTTCTGCAGGGAAAAGTAGAATTATCTTTCTACAAATAAAGAATGCAGTAGAATTATCTTTCTCATTATCCAGAAAAGTAAAAGGACATGGATATCCGAAACTTAGAAATACCCAATTAAAGCCTCATTTGCCAAATAATACCATGATAGCTAACTCGAAAAAAGGATTACTTAAGACAGAAAACTTTAAGATGTCAATTGAGAATTAACAAATCGGAGGGGGAGGGGGGCAGAATGGTACACTCAGGAACGTCAGTTCTTGTTGGCACAGCAATCTGCAGTAGAACAACTTTGTCATTCCAGGCTGGGTTTTCCTCAAGAAACTTTTCAAAGGCCAAAATCTTTTGTGGAATTCCCTTAATCATGTCAAGTCGATCAACGCCAAGCATTACCTGTCACATTACAATGAAAGTGAAACTGTATAAGGAACAATAATAGATCGTTAAATGTCAGAAAAAAAACAAAAGATAGGCACATAAAAAAAAGAATTTTATTGATAGAAAAATGATTAGGATAAGTAGCAACTGATGAGCACTTAAAACTATTAATATGCAAAAGGTAGAAATAAAGGGCGGAAAGGAAAATCAGTAGTGGTATCCTGTCACCTAGGGGGGTTTGACCAGCTAACATTAGAAAATAAGAACTGAAAACTTCCAGGGCATTCAAATTCGGCAACCACTGTACTGTAGACTATAGAGTGCACTGGATGTTCAAATCAATGCATACATATTATTGACCAGCTATTTTCAGTAGTCATTTCAATATAAAGCTTCAGGTTGATATGGCATTTATTCTTCAGAAGTGAACACTTTTTGAGTTTTGAGTAAAATCAAACGATTCAAATGTTTAAGAAATGCTCTGTTATTCTTGTATTCTTGTGCTGACATACACAGCAAATCCTTATCCTGATGAAAAGCTATAATTATAGATACATTCATTTTGCATCTGTAATCCGTGAATTGCTCATGCTAGCTGGCAGTATTATAAATTCAAAAGACAAAAGTCTATTCTAGTTTTGAAAGAGATAACACAAAGCTCCATGCATTCACAGATGTGTTCTAAAAAAAAGAACTAACAGACTTGAAGGAGTTGAAAACTATCAAATGTTTTCAAAGGGGGCTCACATAATGTCACAAATCTGTAACCCAAAAAGTGGTTACCGACCTTTCCCTGTGCATTTGTCAAGCTACCAGAAAATGAAATGGAAAATATAGTGATGAACATGTTTTCGCATCTGATGTATTATAATGATATATAAGTTTGCCCAATATAGTAAGTAAGGAACAAGTGCATACCTTTCGACCAGCAAAACGTTGTGTTAATTCAGTGATGTGCCTTTTAACTGCTGGAAGGTCCAATGCTCGCTTGAAACGATCAGAGTCTATCCCAATAGGAAACTGAAGATTTCAGCCCAAGTGAGTGAAAAGAATCAGTCATTTTGTTTCGGATAACCAACAAATAATCAACATGACAATGAAAATGCATAAGGAATTATCAAGAGAATGGAAATAAGATTACAATATACTTTAAGTATGTCTACAATATAGCTCATAAAAACAATAGTCTTGATGATTACCGCTGCAACCCTTGTTAGTCTTCCTTGATCTTCCACACCCTCAGGGGTACCCTCAAGTCCAAGTATTCTAGTGCAAGCACTCACAAAATGCCTCGCATAATCATAAGTATGAAATCTGAAGAAAATAAATCAAACCATCGTGAAATAACTCACATAAGTGGAAACTAATAGCTTCATATGCAGAGATCATTTCATATGCATTGGCCTGCATCTTTTAAAAGTATTAACCTTTCTAGAATAAATTTCTTGGAAATTTGCAGAAAATATAAACGTCACCAAATAGATTAAGGGTTTTACATCTAAAGTAAACTTCCATAGGTGACTGATCAGGTCAGTAGGAGCTAAAAAAAATACATCAACAATAGGGTATCTGATACATTCCTACCATGATAGCAATGTATCACAGAAGCATCACAATCTCTAGTACCACTTTCTATATTATGCAACTTTTTTGGCACTAGGCTGTCTGAACTAAAAAACAATTTAATTACTGACTGGGGGTGGAGAGTAAACTTATTTCTGGACAAGGAAAATAACCAATTACTGTATAAAAATCATGATTCAGTTAGGAATTACATGCACAAAAAGCATAGTCAATCATAAAGTCACTTTAAAGAAATCAAAGCATAAAAAGGATACTCAGTTAAGCTTCTCAGCTTTTTTGACAATCAAATAAAAAGAGAACAGCAGACAAAGCTTACCCGACTAAATCTGCACACAGCACAGAGCGAAGCAGCTCTAAACGGGATGGCAGTGTCCGGTAAATCTCTGATGACGGGAATGGTGTGTGCAGGAACCACCCGACCTTCATATTGCTGTCATGGTCCTTGAGACACTTGGGGAGGAACATGAGGTGGTAGTCATGGCACCAGATTACATCCCCCTCCTGGTAGTGCTGGTAGACAACATCTGCGAACATCTGGTTAGCACGCTTGTACGCGTCGAACTGTGACTCAAAGTTCCTCGTTGTTGCCAGCCTGTCCTCTTGTGGTAGTCCTAGGTAGTGGAACAGCGGCCACAAGATGTTGTTGCAGTACCCGTTGTAGTACTGGTGCACAATCTCCTCATCCAGGAACACAGGTATGCACCTCTGTGACGTTAAAGTAATCCAAAAAAAAATGTTTCAAATCATTAGAGTGGTCACAAAAGTCACTGTTCTATTGACCCAGACCATGAAATTTCTCACGAATTTCAACCAACCTTCTCCGCAAGAGCTCTGGTGAGGGCTCGCTGGCCAACCTCGTCGGGAACGTTGACGCCCGCCCAGCCGATCCATTTCGCGTCGACGTCCTTCACACCTTCAGCAAAATTTTCGTATGAGCCAAGGTAACTTGATGGCGCAGAACTGGAATGCATGCACACATCACATTTGGGAGGAGGTTGGATTTTGGAATTACCGAGGAGGGCGCTCACGAGGCCACCGGCGCTGATCTCCAGCGACCATTGGTCCTCGCCGCGGCGGTTTGCAGAGACAGGGAGGCGGTTGGCGACGACGAGGAGGCGCTGCTTCATGCCTCGGAGGCCGAGGCGGCGGAAGCCGCTGCGGGAGCCGGCAAGCGGCGGCCGCGCGGCGTGCCCCGGCGCCGCGCCTCCGGCATCCTCCATGTTGGCGGGCGACGCACGCCCAGGCGACTGGACGCCATCCGCCGCGAAGGCCCCCGCAGAAGCGAAGACGGGCTCGGCGGCGTCGGTGTCCATCGTGTCGGACGCGAAGATGTTGCGGCGGCTGTGCTCCCGCTCCCGGAGCATGCGGTCGACGCGGGTCGGGGAGCCCGCGCCGCCGCCGTCGCCGGTGAAGGGAGAGGTGGTCGGCATCGGCGCCGCGCCGGCCCTTGCGCGGTTGCTGCTGCTTCGCTGGCCGCCCGCGGCGTCAGAGCTCATGCGCCGCCGCGACTCCCCCGCCGCGCCCGCGCCCCGGCCCCGGCCTGCAGCATTAGGCGGACGCGCGTGGTGAGCGATGGACGACGACGACGCGACAGGCTGCGGCGGCAACAGGCGGACCCGAGCAGGCCCATCAAGCACGCACGCAGGGAGAGAGGGGTGGGTTTCGGAAACGAAAAGAATGAAGGGAAAAAACGACGACTCACCCGATCCCGAGTCACCGCCTCTCCGATCGATCGCCGCAGCGCCCGATCCCTTCCCTCGGAGCCTGGCAACAGCTGTGGCGGCGCGCTCGCAATGGGGGACTGGTTCGAATCGCGAGACGGGGAGGGGGAGGAGGACTACACCACCAGAGCTACGGCATGCAACATGCAAAAGGGGCCGCCACGCCTCGAACTCGTACGCTTGTTTGCGAGCACGAGTGGGATGCAGGTGGGGAAGGGGGATTGGGCTTTTTATGGGGGAGCCTGGGGGAGGGAGGCGAGAGAGAGGTTGGAGTACAGCTATGTCGCCTATGCCAGTGCGAACCATACGCAGCTGGGTGGGTGTAGTTTCATTTTGAAATTGCTCCTCAGCTTCGATTTTTTCATCATTTATGGAACACAAAAAAATATCGTAGTAGTATGGATATTATCAGGGGTATTTGGAAAAAGATTTTCTAATAGCTAAAGTTCTATTTCAAAAAAATAAATTCTAGACTAAATATTTTATAATAGCTAAGATTTAAAAAGATCGAGTGGATCGTATATGCGTCCTCAGGGAATATATTGGTGCGGTGCCAAAGTTGATGTTTATCTGATTTTTTATTTGAATTTCTTTGGTAAAACACAGTGTACATTCAAAATTTTCCGTAATAAAAGATGGTTTCCGGGATCACTAGCAAAGATGACATAAAAAATATTTACATCAATTTTTTCTCTTCCTTTCCATCTTACATATAACATTTTATTGTTTTTGTAGAATGATGTGTATTTCTAATAATGTTATCGTTAGGTATTAGAAAATTGTGTTATAAATTTATCAATAAAATTTTGAATTAGGAGCAAATGTTTTGAATTAGAGGACCGTTGGTGATTTTAGCGTGTATGATTGGGTAACCAACAATAACATTATAAACGCGTGACAACTTTTTTTAGTGGATCAAATGTTTTGAATTAGAGGACCGTTGGTGATTTTAGTGTGTATGATTGGTAACGAATGGTAACATTATAAATGTGGCGATTGTTTTTAGTGGGAAATTGGACGGATACAACTGACCATGCCAGTTGCGATACGACAAATTGAACACGGGGTTAATGTGGTGCATACAGGTACATACGGTTCGATACAAACGAGGGGCATGCTCTACTAGCCATGTTCGTTTTTTCTTCTCGCGAGCCGACCTTTAGGTTCTAAGAACGTACAAATTGTACACATCACGTGCTTTTCGTTGTTTCTTTCTTTCCGCCTAGTACATTGCAGCTCCAAGGCTCCCTCGCACCGCCATCTCAATAGGCTCTAGCCACCTCACCATGTCCCCCTCCTCGCCCTCCGCCCCTGCCTCTAACAACCGGATTTGCTCTGAGCTCGATCCACACAAATCTATGATACTAATAGTTATTTAGTCTGGAGCCGTCACAGGCGGTCGACACTATGATGGGTTGTGGCGATCACCACCTCAACCCTGCTAACCGACATATTTACCTTTAGAGTTGACAATAACAGTGAGATTTAATCAAAACCCATTGAGCATTCGGTGATTTCATCAGCCAGCTTAAGATCGTGTTTTTTTTTAAGGCAGCTTAAGATCAGAACAACAATTTTAAACTATATTTCCTTTTTGAACAAATAGTGAAAAATAACTATATTATTCAGAATGTTGTAAAAAAATATATTATATTCAGAAAAGGAAACGAAAAAGAATAGAGGTCCACGTGGAAGTCCGGTTGGACACGACTTCTGTTGAGCAGCCTTGCGGCCTTGCGGGGAGCGGGCGCGGCCGCGCGGGGGCCGTGCGTGCTCCCCCAAGCCAACCCAGGCGCGCGCCATGTCACCGGCGCGTGGAATCTATCTTGACGCGCCACCAGCTGGGCGCTACGTAATTCCAGCGTCGCAGCACTTATCCCCCCCTATCCCGAGGATACGGGGCAGTTTCGGCGCGGGGGGCGCGCGTGCGTTTCGTCCACGCCCCCTCGCCCCGGCCCGGCCGCGGCCGGTGCCGTTTGCGTCAAGCTGGAAAAATTAATGGCCCCCCGGTGCATGATAACGTAAACGAGCGTTGACGGGCGAAAGCTAGCTGGCCGGCGGCATGTATTTGGAAAGGCGCGCGGCCGGGGAAGAAGGCTACTTTGATTTGATTTGATCCAGCCAGGCGTTTAATTTGCTTGAGCCACTTCTCTGCTGTATAGTGCAGTGCACTCATCAATGTCAGGATGAGCTTTTCACAGAGGCGAGCAAGCTAAGCATGCATCCAGATCCAGGCGGCAACATTAACAGGCAGAGATCGATCACACCACACGGCCCGTGCAGTGCATGCATGCATGCAACGGCGTGGCTGGCTGGCTCGCTCTGCAGTCTGTAGTCATCTGTACACAGTGTATAGCCAGCGCGCTCTAATAATGAGCCGAGAGAGACGGCAACGGCTGTAAATATGCATGAGGCCGGGCGGGCAGGGATAGATGTATGAGAATGACGAGATGGACGATGCACGCATGCCCTCCAGTGCAGTGGCGCCATGCACGCATGCTGCTACGTGTGGGAACAAAAGATCGTGTCAAAGGATCGGACTCGAGTTAGGTGGGGGTGGTGCATAAAAAAAAACGTGTATCCATTGCATGTATTAGTACGCGCTAGCCCACAGTGCCGCAAAGTGCTCCAGTCCTACAGCAGGGACACGCACACGTAGCCTTTTAGCTAGTAGGATGGGGGAGGGTCTCGTCGGGAAAGGATCTAGCTGCGCGTGCAGGGCAGGGGGGAGTACGTAACCTGTCAAGCCATGGGACGTTCACGTACGCCGGGACACAAAGGCTCGTATCCTTTTAATTTCTCTTCAGACACCTGGGGCTGCAGGGCGAGAGGAAGGTGGTGTCTATTATTGATCGGTACGTACACGATGTACTAGATCGATCGATGGATCCGTGCGACATGTCCTCTCGTGATGGACTTGATCATTCGCGACGCCGAGGTGGCGGGACACCGGCCGGCGCGGGGACGATGGTCCACGGCGGCGTGCAGTTCCCGTGAGCGAGAGAAGCCAACACCCGGCTAGCTGCTTGTGATGTGCCGATAGAAATTAAAAGACCGTCACCCTCAAAGCTGTTGAAACCCCAAAGAAACATTCATCTTGGAGTAACTTAAACGATATAAACCCATGCACCACTCGGAGCTGCTAGGAGAAATCCTGCAACATCATTTCGGTAGGATGTCTAGCCTCGAGTAGAAAATGATCAAGTTTTCTTTATATATTTACATATAGTAGCAAGGAGAATATTACAATAACTTCAGCTTGCATCTTTATTTGCTTCTTTCAATAAAAGTTTAGGTTATTATTCTGTCAAGACATATATATATATATATATATATATGTCCATACACAATTTTTAACTGCTGGAATCATAATCTTCCACTCACATCCAAAACCTAAAAATAAAGGGAAAAATAAAGGACGTGGGGAGATTAGAAAATAGCTATTGAATCACCAATAATATTACTTGTATTTTTAGAGTAAAACTACATGTATTTCTTTTGCTGTTTAGTATAACAAAAAAATCACGTATTATTGTGTGGTACATAGTTGCATAGCACGTAAAGCAGCATATGGTGGGAACTCAACTTTCTCTTAGGGTTTGTGCGCTGCGTGATGCAAGAATAAAAAATCTGGACGAAGTATTTCCTAATCCTAATTTGAAAAAAAAGGAGTTAAAAGTGTCATGATCACCTTTGAAATTTTTCCGGAACTGTTCATCTATAACTTTTGGTGGTAACGGATATTACCAAGGGTTCTCCTTTTTAGTGAATGTTATTGACCGTTAATTATCACTCAGGGGAATATGTACTTCCTGGTCATTATCATATAACAATATCCAGATACCAATTCACAGCTAAGGAATTTTTACTATTATCGTCGAAACAATGTACTTGTTTTATGCACTAGGGAAGTCGAGTCGGAGTGTAATGGGTGATCCATGAGAAACACCTCATATAAGAAAGATTTGAGTTGTCTTTCGAAATAGTCCTAATCAACTTTTTATCACCGTTGTCGTCAAAGCAGGTATACACACGATAAGGTTTGGGTACATGATTATTATGCCTTGTCTTGAAGAAGTTCTCCCGTACGTGATATGATATTTGACAGTATCGCGGGGGAGATCTCTGTCGTTTTCTAATATCTCTGCACATATATGGTTGTCGTCACAAATGTGTGATAACCCTAGTGTATATAGAGGGTGAAGAAGAGGAAAGAACGTGCATGAAGAAGCAAGAGATCAGATAGGTGCGTGCAGCTCACGCGGATGCATGCATGATGATGTGAACCTCTCCAAAATTCGATCTGACGCCACTAATGTGAGAGTTATTAGCTTTGAGATTGTTTTTGCTTCCCACATGACAGCCAGGTATACTGTTCTTCGGATACGTATACTGTTCCAGGCCCTCGCTCTCTGAACCAGCGTCTAGCCAAAATTCCATTCCATGCCGCTCGCCGGCGCACGCAGAGCTTTTGTTCGATAGCACCTCTTATCGGCGCTAACAAGTTGCCCGGAGAATATTTGCAGTTCGTCCGTTCCGTCCGTGCCTGTTTTATCCAGAGCACCGCGGGCGCGGGCGCGCGACCGCCGACGTGGACGCGCGCGGGGGCGCCCCGCCCCAGAGCGAGCTACGAAAAGGATCCGGATTCCCCACCGCGCAGCGTCGCCCTCGGCGGTCGGAGGCGCGCCCATGCCCACACGAGCGCGGCCGGCCACGGACCCCCGCAGCGAGAGCCAGCCAAGTCGATCGGCGCGGCGCGATCAGATCCCCTGTCCCCGGGCGTTCACGCGAAACCGCCCCCGGCCGCCGGCCGCGCGGTATATTCCTCTCGCCCACGCGAGCGTATTCGTATATATATTGTCCGATCGCGCCGCGGCCTTTTTCCGCTGCGTGCCTGATGATGCAAAGGGGGAAAAAAGGGCGCGCGGAGGGCGTACGCGTACGCGATCGAGCCTCGAGGGTACGCGTCGTCGTCGTCCTCCTCCTTATCTGATCACGGCGGGGGGACGATTCGTATCAGGGCGCACAGGAGAAAGGGACGGTCCGGATGCGTGCACGCCCGCACGGAATCGGGTTCCGTCTTTCCGGCGGGCCGACCCCGACCGACCGAGCGAACAGTGCGAGTTGCGCTCGGGGGCGGGGGAGCGTGGCCGTGCCCATGCGGCCCGGCCGGCACTGGCTCGGCTGGTGGCTTTCCGGCCGGCCGGGGCGGGGCGCGCGCGGGGGAGGGATTTCGATCGGTGTGGTCGCGCGTCGTGGGATTCCCTGGCGGCCGGAGCGCGATCGGGTGTGTGTGGGGGGCGTGCGTGCGTACGAGACGTGACTAGTGGCTGCTGCTGCTGCCCGTAGTGCGGTGTGCGTGCGCTGCGACCTCACCCTCAGCTCGCCGGCCACCGTCGTGTAATAGGAGAAGAGGAATATGTGCCGCGGCCCCCCTGCTTTAGTCCCGCGCTCCCCTTTCGCATGCCGGTTGGTTTATACCCTAAAATAATCCCCGCCTCGCCATCGCCAAATATTCGGTCTCGTTTCCTGCCCTGCGCTGCAAGACGTGCTTGCTGCATTGTACCCAGCTCACTGGAGAGAGTGCCAATAAACATTGGCAAATACTCCCTCCCTTCGTCCCACAATATAGTTTCGTTTGGACTTTTTCAAAGTCAAAATTTTTTCAACTTTGACCATAAATAACGAAATAATCATAAATACTAATAACATAAAAATGATATTAGTAGATTTATTATAAAACAAACTATCAAAATACGTAATCTTTTCTATTTGAAATAAATTATTTTAAGAGTTATTGTTGGTTAAAGTTGAAAAAAGTTTGACTTTGAAAAAAAATCTAAACGAAGCTATATTCTGAGACGGGCTAACTCGTCATCAGCTGGGATATATGACTCGATCGCCCGAAACCGGAGTGCGTGTGATCGACGAAAATGAAGAAATAAGAATGCAAGTGTGTGCATAAAAAAACATAGCGAAAAGGAGGTCAAATACCGACGCATCTTTTTTGGCAAAGATAAAGGAGCTAGCGGATAAATCCGGACGGCGACCCCACACCCAGCCACCCAGCGATCATGCATGCTGGCGCCACTCTCTCTGTTTCCATCCTGCTCCTGCGTTTTGCGTCCGCCAGTGGCCGTACCAATTTCCCGATTTTATAGTATGCCGGAAACGGCACACTTGCGGTCCCGAGAATTTCTAGTTAATCGAAAGAAAAGAGAGGCGAGTAGAGTAGCTAGTGCACCGGGTTCCCAGCTTTCCTCATGTGTTTCCATCAACGCAAAAGGCGAAGAAAGGCATGATCAGATGCAACTAACAGAGGATTATTCAAATGCAGTTGACAGTTTGCTCCCGGGACGAACCAAATCCTGACCGGCCGGCTCACCTCAAGTGCCGCATTCTAAACTATATAAAATACTGATCATGGGGCCGGGGGGCCAAAAGCGTGACGAACAAGGATGGCATGTAAGCGGAATATAAGCAGTTCAATTCAGCTCCATAAAAGAAATGCGCAGTAGTAATATATATTAAAAAAACGGAGCATTACAAATCAGTTGAACTTTCAAACTTAATATTTTTTTATAACAACTCCAATGATACTTTACATAGCTAGATTTTTAAACAAATGCTAGTCAAAGTGCGAAGATAAAAGTTGTAATAAGTTATCGATTATTTTGAAATGAAGATCAGAAAAACATTTTTATATTTACAGAGGATTATTGAAATGTAGTTGTCATTCTTGACCTCCTGACGAAGCTGATGCAGTACTGTACCTATATATCTATCCAGCGGTACTCCAGCCTAGCACTAGCAGGATGATGCAGGATCACTATCCAAAAATTCAACCTCAGGTGACCGCCGTTTGCCCCTCCGGCCGGGCCGGGGATCATACGAGCGACAAATCGGCACCTGAGGCATGCCCCGCGGTGTCCCCGACGGAACGCCACCGTCGTCGTTTCGCCCTTGAGCATGATGCGGTTTAGCGCCACCCTCCGTGTAGGTCAGCCGCGTCCCCGGCCCCCAAGTCAAAACCATCAACCGATCGATCTGGGTATAGCAGAAGCAGCAGTAGTAGTGCTCCGGCCACCATGGCGCAGGGGCCTGTCGGCCGGGGCGCACATCTCCATGACTCGCGGATTTGGGGTCGCAGACAGGATCGTCGCTCACGATCGGACTCGATCTCGCCCATCAGTCACCAGTCACAAGCGCGCCCCAACGTGGAGCTCGCACGCGCACGCACTCGATCCAGCTTGTACTGAATTAAGATCTGCAGCTTCAGCTAATGGCTCAAGAGTTTTTTTCTTTAGAAAAAGGAAATTGATTCCTGCCTCTGCAACAGCACACAACAAAGTTTTTACATAATTCTCAGCATTAAAGCTGATAAATAAACAGGAAAAGGAGTACACACATAATAGGAAAAAAATCAAAAACAGAGTCTATTATTGCTTCTCCATCCATTTTTGGCAAAAATATCCAAAGTGACAACCTTTAGTGCTTTGCTTGCCGAACGGATGATCTTACTTGTGTCCTCATGCTGCAGTAGGGACCAAAACTGCAGCCAATATGCTCCTCTGAAAATAGCATGCATAAAAGAATGAAATCGTTTGTTCTGAAAAATCAAGTCGTTACGTGTACACCAAATAATCCACATAACGGCTGCAACCCCAACGAATTCTTATTTCGTATGCCTGTTAACCAATGTTTAAGCATATGTGTTACTGATCTAGGCGGGGTTAGCCCAGTAGCTACATGAACAACTCTCCATATAGTCTTAGCATGTTGGCAATCGAAGAAAAGATGTTTAATTATTTCATTACAATCACAGAAACAACACTTTTGACTTCCAGCCCAATTCCTCTTAGCTAAATTATCGTTTGTTAAAATCACACCCCGCAGGAGATACCATAGGAAAATCTTTATTTTTTAGAGGAATTCTTAGGTTCCAAATAAATTTATTGGTGAAGGGAGTACCGATGTAAGTCCCAGGTAAAACTATCTCTCCCTTGTGAAAGTTGTTGTAAGTATACTTTTGCTACTAGGTTGTGCCAAGAAGTTAATTTATCCCTGTTAGAGCTTTTCGAAAAGATATATTCAATGGATTTTAGTTCATAACATTTACCACTGTATCATGAGGATAATGAACTATATTAAAAAGGCTAGGGAACTGCTCTTTAAGAGGTTTAGACCCACCCAAGTGTCCTCCCAAAATCTGGTCTGTGAACCATCTTTTATCTTAAATGTCCCACATCCCAGAAAGTCTTCCCTGACTTTTAATAGACCTTTCCAAAAATGTGAATCTCCAGGTTTAATATGAACCTGAGTGAAACATTTTGCACTTAGATACTTATTTCTAATTAAGGTCTGCCAAATACCTTCTTCATTAAGTAAATTAAAAATCCATTTACTAAGAAGGCATTTGTTTTCAATGTAGAGATATGTTATTCCTAGACCTCCTTGATCCTTAGGACGACATAGGATGTTCCACTTGGCAATTTCTTAAGGACATCCTTAGGAATTTCAAAGAAAGACATCATGAACATAGGGAGGCTGCTTAGCACTGAATTCAACATGACTTGCCTTCCGCCATAAGATAAGTGTTTGGCTTTCCAAGTGCTTAATTTGTGTTTGAATCTTTCCTCAATTATACTCCAATCTGCATTGCGGAGTTTACGATGATTCATTGGAATACCCAAGTATCTGAAAGGAAAGGATCCTATCCCGCAACCAAACAATCTAGTATACTCTTGTTTATAATGTTTGGCTTCACCATGATAGAAGATCTCACTTTTGTGAAAATTAATTTTAAGTCCAGACAATTGTTCAAAGACACAAAATAGCAATTTCATATTTTTAGCCTGCTCTAAATCATGATCCATGAACAGAATTGTATCATCTGCATATTGCAAAATTGACAACCCATCGTCTACTAGATGGGGAATAACCCCTTTGATTAGGTTAAGCTAGAAATTGCCAAGCAAATGGCTCAAGAGTTGTCAGCTAGAAATTAGGTTAAGCTGCCCATACTAACAAGCAACGAGTGCCCAAAGGATTAGCTCTCGCGTTGTTAAATATGTGATGTGATGTAGGGGATAATTACTAGTACAAACTACTGTCAGTCAGCTAGCGCGCAGTATGCTCCAATCGGGATGCATATGGCAGATCGAGTCAGCGTCGCGGATCTTTGCATTGGCCCAATAAAGTACGTGGAACGTGCGTGCGTGCGCTAGTTGTAAACGACCATGGCTAATTGCGAGTGTCATCGCAGCACTCCACTAGTCCACGTACTGAGGAACCGCGCGCTAGCTGATCGACCCCGCCGCCAGCAAGCAGCGTCATGCCTGCACGCCAGCGGAGCGAGCCGGGCGGCGCGCGGCCGGGGTTGGCCTCGCCCGGCCCGCGCGTAAAGGCGGCGCGGCAGCTGATGCCTGATCGATGCGCTGCGCGCGTCTTTGGAGCGAGCGAGCGAGCGAGATAAAGGAAGAAGAAGCCCCGGCCGGCCCCGGGCTCCCAACAAAATTAAGGCCCCGCGCATAAGATATTCAGGATCCGGGAGAGACCACACCAGGGCAGGGCTTTTGGCAAAAGCGCGGCCAGTGAAGTCGAGAACAAAATGTCGTAAAGTTAGCCAGAGAGAGAGGCGCTACTACTGGCTCCTGCCTCTCGCCCCCGCGAATCAAAACGGCTTTGTGGAAAGGCCAGCACCCAGCAGGGAGAAAGCAACAATGATGACCGGCTTTTGCGAGGGAGAAATCCTTTTACGTAGCAGCTTCTGACTAAGCACCCGTATGTGTGTACTCGATGTCGACTAGCTAGTATAAACTACCGTGGCTGTATACTATACTGTTCATGGCATGCATGTGAACTGAAGTAGTATATATGTGTGCACAAAAGCTTGCTTGTGTGTGTATTTTTTTTTCTTTGCATGCATCTATCCATCATCCGTATATCCATGCATGAATGTCTAGCTAGCTTAGCTACTGGACAAGAAGGGTGATGAGGTCATGTAGCACATCAACGGATGCACGCATGGGCATGGCCGCATGGACGACGTTTAGTTCCAGCAAAACCTTAGCTCCCAAGGAATTAGAGGTGATCGATGACAACAACTGACGATTCTCTTTTCCAAATGTGTTGCCTCGCTTTTGATTACTACTACACGGCGGGGATAGGATTACCTATATATTATTGCAAGGGAAAGGCAGCATGCGCGCGACCGGGGAGGGAATGGCACGCACTGATCTAGCCATAGCTAATTAAAGGAGCAGCCAGCTTTGGAAGCATCCACAGACGAAACCGGGGCATCAAAAGATGGCGACCAAGGGCTACGCGATTGGATGCCCTAGGCTTTAGTCACATTCAGAGGCCATTGTTTTTAAAAGCACTTGTTTTTTGCCCCTCTCTCTCCTTCTCTAAGCAGCATCAGCAGCATTGTCAACGTAACATAGCACCATCTATCTATCCCTTGACTGGTCGTCATTAACCAAATCATATTCATATATATATAATTAAAGAACGCACGTAACGAATTCATGACGACCGCAACGATCAATATATAACATCGTAGTATATAGATTGTTAATTCAACGCATCGATCAGGGTCAAGTACTAACGGGGGCATCAGCCGTAGTGGCAGCTAGCTCAGTTAGCTTTCTCGCTGCTTAAAATATCATTTATTTGCCGAGATATATATAAGGTGAAGCATCTGAAACGACGATATGTTATTGTAGTGGGCAATTGGCATCTGAGCGCAGCAGATTTCTTTGTGAAGTGTGAATCGTACTGCACTGCCTGTGATGAAACTTGGACTGATCCACACCGCGTCAGATGGATGCAAGCCACCTTGCTTTCCACGTACTATGCAAATGCCGGCATGCAGGTTGCTCTAAGCTGACAGTAAACAAATCCACCACTGTCTAATGCTTGCTACACCCGTGTACAGAAGCTGCCCGACACTGTTTATTGCACGAAGAGAATATAGGCACTGTGGTGGTGGTGGTGGTGGTGGTGTGCGTACAGGTGTCAGCCGGAGGTTGCGAGCCACCGAAAGGAACCGCGGCATCAGCTAGCGCGATCGATGCGAGGCAGATATATCCCAATAATCCCGGATGAAAAATTTGCATCGCATCGCATGCATGATGCGCTCCGAAAAGGGCCGCACGCACGTACAGTTCGTGAATCTCCCACCGAAAAGAAGGCAAGATTTCACCCGGCCTTTTTTTCACCACCTCGCCCTGCTGCGCCCCTGGCTAGAGGTAAAAATATGATGCGAGAGGCTACCTACGAGGCCGCGCGCTGTGGCGAGCGGCGGCCAGCAGGCTTTATTTACATGATCCTTTTGCACCCACACACACGGGCATCTCGTGAGGTGATGGATCGGTTGTTGGGTCTGCCCTTTCCGGGGTTTCAACCCGACACATGTATCTCACCCACAAGATTTGCACCGCGCGAGCGCCTTTAATTTTGCATCGTCTCTATTTTCTTTTTACCTCACGGGAGCTAGAAAAAAAATGCTATTACTGGCTTGTCAAAAAAAAAAAATCCTGATCTTCCTGCAGGCCATCGATCTCGAGCTGCATGCATGTCTGCATCCAGATGCTAACTTTATCATGTCGTGGGAGAGCACCATACCATCAGAACGGAACGTCATAGTGGCAGTGAAAAAAAAATCAATGGAGATATTATTCGAACCCATGATCGATCACTAGTACGTAACTAGTAGCTAGCGCTACAGGAACCTTCAAAGACCAGGCCATTCGTTTTAGTGACGGTGGCGCAGGATCGAACGCGCATATAGAATTATATATATCCGCGAATACAGTGTTGCATTGACGTTGGCCTTTCAATTAATTCAGCCTCTTTGAAAACAAAATATTATGTAATTTTTGCCTATAATTGATGGGTGTACGTGCGTTCTTCAGCACACTTGCATCAGCTGCCTGCTTTTGTTGCTGGGTCCAACTGGTGAGCATATTGCCTAACGACTCTGCCAGAAAAGACTAACGATTCCAAAGCTGAGTGTGGCTTAGCCAATCAAAAGATGAGGGGAATAACTGCCAAGAATGTAAGTGGCTCCTGTTATTTCTTTGACATATTAGCTTTTTTCCTCCTCCTTTAATTTCCTCACTTGGGCAAAGGCTAGTATATACTAGATATGCGGTTCTTGTTGTCATTTTTTAAGGGTGCCACCGTGCCAGTCATTATACACCATTGATATTTTATCCTATACTAGATAACAGATTGAAATTGGTTCCGTCAAGTTCGCATCAGAATATTAATTCATGAAGATGGGTTTTTTTTAAACCGAAGCTTTATTAATCTTTGACAATTACATCAAGATGCTATGATTATAATTATACTACGACCACTCTCAGCCTATGCTACTGAAAATAAAAATTTTACCACAGAGATATTTTTTTCATACATCTTTAATTTTCACGGAGATAGATATGTCCAGTAACATGCTAATAATAACCATAAAAGTGCACTAGAAATTCAGTAGTGAAATTTAATCGTGACGCCTCCTTGATGGGAGAACATAGTATATTATTTGTGTCTCAAAAGAAAAGTGTCCCAATGGTGTTTTCTCAAAAAAGAATCAAAGATTCATGACATGCTTAAAGCAGTGGCTATATCAAATATAAAATCTTGCATCTATACATGTAATCTGTGAAAGTCTTGTATTACTAGAACAACACAACTTTTTGCATTGTGTGTGTGTTTACGATCTTCTTATAACAAAGGAGACATAAAAGCCCCGAAAGGAACATAAAAATAGCAATCTAAAACAAAGGGACCTCAGCAAGATAGTGGAGCATCGCAGTCGCACCGTCCATACCAACCGGATTAGGTCATTTATATCACATCGAGTACTTACCACATCAGATATTACCACTACCGCCGAAAACGATAGATGGGCATGTAAATTCTTACTATTTTTTAGCGATGAATTTCTTACTACATTTCACAATACTCCATCACACCTTACACATAGCGACGACACAGTTATATTTGCAGTAGGCATCACTACATATATGCGGCTTCAATACTAAGACGGTTATGAAACGACTAAGGGTGGAGAGAAGATACGATCACGATATGTGCTAACTGTAATGTAGTTACAGACATTAAGTGAGCCAACAAAATAACCAACAGTCATTTGGTTAGAAACCATAATTTGGTTGATTTCATCTCACAAATATATCTTAATTCACTATCTGTTTTGACGCTTCTGTATATATAGCTTTCTTTGCTATGCACATAGCTAGATGTACATTATGTGCAGATAAAGCTATCTCTTACCTAATAAAATCAAAATGAATAGTAATTTGAGACGGAGTGAGTATCTTGAAACTTCCATTAATTTGAGTCATGTAGTATATGTGTGCATCAGCACACATGATAGAGCCAAACCCCCCCTTCGTTCCTTCCCCGTGGTCGCGACCGACCGATCCGACCAGCGGGTGGGGGCCCACGCCTCGTGATGTTGCCGCGGGCGTGACGTCACGCGGCGCCCACACGTGGGGAAAGCACACGCATGTGCCCTGCAATCTACGGAGGAACAAAATCTTCCTCGGGAAACGCGCCGGCGCCGAGCCCGGGCCCCACACGCCACTGGCGTACGCACGCCCCCAGCTGCTGCGCTGTTCCCTTCCCTTTCCCTTTCCCTTTTCTCTCCGACGATGGATCACCACCGATCTCGCGAGATCTTACCCCCGTCCGGCCGCAGCGCAGCGGGCACGGCTTTCCCCGCGCGCTTGCGCATGCAGGCACGGAACAAGCCAGGCGCGCCGTGTGCCCCCAGCAGCGAGCCGTCACAGCGGCGAGATCGCGATCGAATCCCCTTTTTCTGGGGCCTCGGCCAACTTGCAAAAGGGTGTGTGCGTGTGTCCGTCGCTGCTGGTACTACCCGTAGTGTAGCACTTCTTTTCCCGCACGTACCGGCGGCCTGCCCTCTTTACATTATCCTCTTGTTGAGAGGAGAGGAGAGGAGAGGCTCCGTGTCACTTTTGATTTTCTTTTTTTCTTCTCGTCATGGGGCGCGTCGATCGACTCGTCGTAAAGAAATCCAAGCATGTGATATTGGAAAGTGCACACTGCTGCACAGCAGGCACTGAGGCATGGTGGCATGCTGCAGCACAGAGGCAGTCAGGCAGTACGCTGTGGGCTGTGGCCGCTGGAGGGCGTGTTGGTGGCGGTGTCAGCCCGACCAGGCAAGTTGCTCGGAGGCCGGGGGCCTGTGGCGCCGCGCCACGCCCACAGACACGCCTGCGCCTGCCAGGGGGGTGGTGGGTGTCTAGAGTTCGACGTGCCCGATGGATACTACAGATCGCGGGATCGGCCCGGTCGAATGATCGGTCGGGGATTTCAGGCTTCGGCCTTGTTTAGTTGGTTGAAAAATTTGTATTTTTAACTCCTGGAACTCCTGTAGTATACTGTAGCACGTTTCGTTTGTTTGTGGTAAATATTATCCTACCATGACTTAACTAGGCTCAAAAGATTCGTGTCGCAAAGGACATCCAAACTATGTAATTAGTTATTTTTTTGCCTATATTTAATACTCTGAACATATGTCTTTTGACGTATTTAATGTGATGTGACGGAGAGAGAGTGGAGAAAAAGTTAGAAATTTTACCCAAAGGCCTTCGTCGTCGTTTGTCCCGGCCCCGCCGCGGCCTGGCGGTGGATAATAAAAGCCAGCGCCCGCGCCCGCGCCCGCGCGCGCGGTGCCAACGGCGTGCGCGACGTGTGGTTGCGTCCCGGGGAATGTGGGCTTGTGGCGGGGGGCAATCGCACGCACCTCGGCAGCAGCTTTGTTGATCAGTTGTACTACGTTGACGTCCGGGATCATATCGAAAGGGGCCTCGTCTCGTCGTGTGACCGTGCGCGTCGCGTGCGCACTGCTGCCTGGGTGCGGCTGGGCGGGTGGCGGCGAGCGAGCGAGCGCCTCGCGTCGTGCGGATCGTCCACGCGAAACATCATCGTGTAGTTTTCGTCTCGTGTCGCGTGTGTGTGGTCTCCAGGGCGCTCTCTCCGGCCGGATCGGGAGTAGTACGTACGTCCGGACGTTGCTGCTGCTGGTAGGCGCCGGCAGGGCTGCAGCTTTTTTTTGGCTTGCCAGCAGGGGTCAACGGCGAGTGCGATACGGCGGCGGTGCGCGAGTGGGAAAAATCGCCCGGGCGAGAGGGGGGGAGGGGAGGGAGCACGTGGCCACGGATTTTTACGTACTACGCCTACGCGTCGGTTGGTGCCGAAAAAGAGAGAGAGGGAGAAAAAAAAAGGAAGGAAATCGTGCGTGGGCCTTGTCCACTGAACAAAAAGCTGGGACGAGGAGGGGGGAGACGACGCGGCCGCCGACCGACCAGAGGATTTATGTATGGGCCACATTTTATGGGCTCGATCGATATCTATACCCTTTTGACATTTTCGCCCAACAAGTTTTACCAGGGCGCGCGAGCGTATCCTAAAGGCACCCACATATTTTTTCCTAGGAAACGTGCGCAACGTGGAGGGTGACAAATATTTTGTTCGGATCTCTGCTAGGATTGTGCGTGGAGTCATCTTCACACGAGCGGAGCGGGCGAGCCACGTTCCTCGGGTTCAGCTACACGTCGCTTTCGCGGCAGATGTTTTGTTCGGGTATGCTGGGATTGTGCTTCCCATTCCATTCCCTCTCCACTTTGAGCTGCTGGGATTCCTTTTCTCTTGCTATACAGTGGATTTGTATTTTTTTTCTTTTTTTTTTTGATCAGATGATTTGTTTTCTGAGAAAGTAAAGCATAGGGAGGGAGGGATCGTGGTGAAAAATGGAAGAAGGAAGGGACGCGCAAAAATTGGAGAAACAAGGCCGTACGGCCCATAAATTGACACAGGGAGAGAGTTATAAATTAGTGGACTGGGCCAAAAGGCCCAAGCCGTGTTGGCCCTCCATTGGCACACGCAAACAATGGATATTTTATTTTTACATTTATTTTTTTTTACAATTCTACAAAAATACACGCCACTTCTGATTTTTTGCAAAACTATACCTCCACCACTATTTCAAATGGCGGTTAGCACCTACCTCCACTTGAAACAGACGGCGGTATAGTGCTCACCCGCGTGTGGTATTGTAGCGCGGAACTGTAGAACTCCCTACGGTCGTTTTCGTGTAAACTCGGATAGAAATAAATTTTATATAAAAATTGTAGCTTTTGACGAGATATACAACTTTGTAGTTCAAACTTTTTTCATTTGAAGTCATCTTCAGACTCAAATAATCGACATACTATCAAGATTTATAATTTGAATTCTAAAGCTAAATTGTGTCAATCATTTGAACACCAAAATGAATTTAAATGGACATAATTTGAACTACAAAGTTGTAGATGTAGTCGATATATACAATTTCAGTGTGGAGTTCACCTCCATCCGAAGTTATTTCAAAACGTTATAATTTTTTTGAAGATATGCTGTCGAGAGAAAAAAAATCATCAAATTTTATATCTGAATATAATGTCGATTATTTGAGCATCAATATGATTTCCAATGACAAAAGTATGAATTAAAAAGTTATATATCTCGACAAAAGCTACATTTTCGTATAACTTTTATCTCCATCCGATTTCATATGAAAGAAATATGTTTTTTTAAAAATATGTTGTTAAGAGAAGAAACATTTGTGCTGATTATTTGGTCTTGTGATGACTTCAAATAAAAAAATTCAACTATAAAGTTGTATATCTCGTCGAAAACTACAATTTTCATATAGAGTTTATCTCCATCTGAGTTTACAACAAAAAGTTGTGATTTTTTGAAAACAGATTGTCCCTACCGCCGTTTGAAATGAAGATATGAAATGATACGGTACCACATTATAGTACGACACGTGGGTGAGCACCCTACCGCCGTTCCAACTGGCGGTAAAATCAGTAGGTAAATGTATTTTTGTAAAATTGAAAGAAAATATAAAAATAAAAAGAAGATTCCAAACGTAGCGGCCTCGTTCGCTTTTCGTCTCCATTGTTCACCGCTCCGTGGGACGCCGCCCACTCGAGTTTGATCCCTGGCTGGGACGACTCGGGCTCGCACCTTGGGATTTGTCACGATGGGACTACGACAAGCTTCGGTGATCTCCAAAAGAACGAGAGAACATGTGTATGGATTCGGGTGGCAAAGGACCCTCAATTTATCCTAACAAATTTAAGAATCCGACCAAATAAAGATTGGATCATATCAATATACAATTTTGAGGAACTCGAGTGGGCGGCGTCCCACGGAGTGGAGAACGAGGGATATAAAATTTTGAGTTAAAAAGTAGTAAAGCTTAATTGTATTGTGAAGAATGCATTAGGGTCATGGCCTATTACCGTCCCTAATCCTAGTTCTAGGAGTGTGTGTGATGGTATGATGCGAGTATGTTGAGTAGAGTTCAGATGCTACAACTCGTACTACACGTTAACACGCTCATCATTTTACTACGAGCGGACTGATAGTTTATCGTATACTCCTACACTACCACCGCTTCAGATTCCACGGTGCAATGCAACCCCGTCATCTAATCACCCAACTGCTGAACTGCACACTGCAGGATTCGTCATCAGTACCGGCTAGTACCGAGTTTGGAGGCCGCACACACGGCCTATTTGCTGTCAGCTGGAATCGACTGGTTGCCGCTGCCACCGTCGCCCGTCTGTTACTCGGACATCCGAACCCGGCCGATCCATCACTCCGCTGCAGCGGAGACAAGGACGACGAACCAGCCCACAGTGCAAGTCTCTCTACAAGTGCGGCGCATTGAATCCCCGCCGCTGTGCTGCATTTTCTGCGCATCAGCGCATGGCAAGCCAAGAACGTAACAGACGAGAGAGCCTGACGAGTGACGAGGGGAGGAAGCTAGCTACGGCCTACGGGCTAGGCTGGGCCGGTGGCGGCCAGATTCGGCAACCTCAGCTCGCCCGGGCCGGTGCATGCCCGCATGTGCAGTGTTACTTCATCTTCATCCCCGGGCAATCGGCCATGGCATGTCACTATGTCAGGGTCCCTTGCCAGATCGACGGGGCGACGATCCATCCGTTACTTCCCCCCTGTTTTGTCGCCACCTTTTCTCCAAAGCTTCAAGCGCCGCGTTCACAGTCTGTCTGCCGGCCGGACAAGCCGCGACGCCGACGATGATTGAGGATCGGAGACAGTGGACGCCAATAATGACGCCGATGCTAGCTCCCCGGGTATGCATGGTAAAGAAAATCGCGGGACGAAATGTCGGCGAGTTAATGGCGGGCGGTGAAACCTGGCTGCAGCCCCGCACGGAGGCAGAGGCACGGAGCATGCAGGTCTCCTTTTCGATCGATTCCTGGAGCAATTCAGCCATTCAGGAGTACTGCTAAGCTGGCACTGCGTCACTGTGGTGAAGGGCCGGGAAGCTCTCAGTTCAACTGGCAGAGGGGTGTGTGTACCTGGGCTCGGCTCCTCGAAAAGTTGTTGTAAGTTGAAACCACTCTTTAGTCTTTAGGCTCTTTTTAGCCCTCCTGCCTGCATGCAAAATAACTTTCGACTACCCAACGTCCTAAATGCCACCGTTTCCGCTGTCCTACTACTGCCTGCACGCAATTCACCTGCAGCTGTTGGTGCAACTACGCGCCGCGCTGTACGCTCTGTACTGTACGCTGCGTCCCAATAATTTGGCTGTGGGGTTTACGGTACGGTGTCAAATCTCAGCGTAACTCCCAAGTCGTAAGTCGTACTGTAACCTCTACTGTGTTGCTTGGGCATTTTTCGTACCGGGGAGATCGATCCGATCTTCTTCAGTGTCAAGTGTGAATTCAGCAAAGCTTGCTGGCTACCCGGCCGGCCCAGCCAGCCAGCCCAGCCGCGCGGGAATAAATGCGGGCCCACAGCCCGGACCTAACGAGGGACTTGAAAAGGCCCAACCTATCTCCACCCTGTCAAAAAAAAAAAAAAAATCCGGGGACCGCCGTTACGAAAATGGTCGAAATTCCACGAAATACAATAATTGCAATCGATGGCATGCACATGCAGGATAGGTGGGCGACGGTATAAAACCAACGCCTCTTTGCGGCCTTGTCGATCGTCGCCATCGATCGATCGATCGATCTCAGCTCATCGCGAATCCAAGCGGTTTGCCAAGCTCGCGGCGTCTCGCGCGCCCTCGTTCGATTGCTACCTGCGCTACCAGTAGGAACTACTACGTACTAGCTAGGAAGAGGGGAATGGAGCGGCGCGCGTGGCAAACGGCCGTGGCCGTCCTGGCCGTGCTCGGCGCGGTGGCGGTGCGGTCGGCCGCGGCAGCGCCGCAGGTGCCGTGCTTCTTCATCTTCGGGGACTCGCTCGTGGACAACGGCAACAACAACGTCATCGTGTCGATGGCACGGGCCAACTACCCGCCCTACGGGATCGACTTCGCCGGCGGCCCCACGGGCCGCTTCAGCAACGGCCTCACCACCGTCGACGTCCTCGGTGAGCACTGAGCAGAGCAGCACCGACGACGGAGCTGAGCTTCATTAATTCGTAGCTGATCTGACAAGCAAGTACTTAGCATATTAACTTCGCGTGTCCGTCGGCCCGTACGTGTGCAGCCAAGCTTCTGGGCTTCCCCGACTTCATCCCCCCGTTCGCCGGCGCGAGCAGCGAGCAGCTCCTCACCGGCGTCAACTTCGCCTCCGCCGCCGCCGGCATCCGGGAGGAGACCGGCCAGCAGCTGGTACGCACACTGCATTCTTCATCGAACGTTACTGATCGATGACGACGAGAGAAACCAAATAATAATTAATGGCAACGACGCACGCATGCACGCAGGGCGGCCGGATCAGCTTCAGCGGGCAGGTGCAGAACTACCAGTCGGCGGTGGAGGAGCTGATCAGCATCCTGGGCGACGAGGGCTCGGCCGCGACGCACCTGAGCCGCTGCATCTTCAGCGTGGGCATGGGCAGCAACGACTACCTCAACAACTACTTCATGCCGGCCTTCTACAACACCGGCAGCCGGTACACCCCGGAGCAGTACGCGGACTCGCTGGCCGCCGACTACTCCCGGCTCCTGCAGGTGATGTACCGGTACGGCGCCCGGAAGGTGGCGGTGATCGGGGTCGGGCAGGTCGGGTGCAGCCCCAACGAGCTGGCGCAGGGGAGCGCCGACGGCGCCACCTGCGTCGAGCGCATCAACGCCGCCGTCCGGATCTTCAACCAGCGGCTGGTGGCCATCGTGGACCGGTCCAACAGGGAGCTCCCCGGCGCGCGATTCACCTACGTGAACGCGTACGGCATCTTCGACGACATCCTCAGGTCCCCGGGGGCGCACGGGCTGAGGGTCACCAACGCCGGGTGCTGCGGGGTGGGCAGGAACAACGGGCAGGTGACGTGCCTCCCGTTCCAGACGCCCTGCGCCAACCGCCACGAGCACCTCTTCTGGGACGCCTTCCACCCGACGGAGGCCGCCAACGTGCTCGTCGGACAGAGGACCTACGCCGCCAGGCTCGCGTCCGACGTCCACCCCTACGACATCCGGACCCTCGCGCGCCTCTAGCTAGCTAGCTTGTCTCTCTAGAGGTGCTTCGGCTCTTGTGAATTTCTTGCATTGGGTGCACAGCTAGCGTGCGTATAGGAGACACAGCAGTTCACATTGTCACATTCCAAGTGTGTGATTAGTTCACACTGTCACTCACCATGTACGGATTGGTTTTGGAAAATCTCAGTTTTATAGTACTACTACCTCCATCGGGAAATTCAACATTCACAAGCTCGCAGGCAGCATTCAGAGTCGAGACCGGCTCGTGATACACGAAAACGACAGCGTGACAGCCTGACACACGGCTGGGAGACGGTTGTAGTATCGGCAAGAAATTCGTGGGAGGCGTTGGGTTGGGCTTGCGCTTTCCCATGCAGATCTGCTTCGCCGCAGGTCAACCACCGGCGCCTCCGACCCGTAGCGCGCGGCACGGCCAGTCGGCCAGGTATGTGCACGTGACGGTGCGGCTCAACACAATGATGCTGTAAGAGAATGCTCGAGGAGATCGGCACCCGTTTCAGCAAAACGCCGAAGCGGAACAAAAACTCATGGACAGCACGCGACAATGCTTCAGGGAAAAGTCTCTAGCGCTAGCCAAACCAACTTCAGGGAGAAGTCCCTCCCAACCACAATCACCGAATGTTCAGGTTTAGAAAGGGTGCGAAATGCGAACGAAGCCGCCTGCTTCATGGCACGAGGCACCCCAATTCGTACAGGTACTTACTTCACTTGCAGGTTTACAGCATGCAACTGCAACCCGTTAGAACTTGTAGCTCTCGGCGCCTCACGTCTTGGACGTACCCGGTGTAGTACAAGCCTCATTCCCCGGGGCCAACAGTGGCGCAACCGAATGCACGGGCCAGGGATTCTCTTGGCACGCGCCGCTGGCAATTGGCTGCAGGACATGCTTGGCTCCAGGTTTCAGCTTCAGAGGAGGCCTCGCCACCGCGTTGGCGGGAGCAGCAGACCATGCGGCATGCGACTCCCTGTTTCCAAGTCGGAGGTCGGCTTCAGGCTCCTCGTCATCGAGACAAATAGGCAGTATGTCTCGTGCCTGTGGATCTGGTGGTCTGGATCCACGCAACTCCAGACCCTTTTCTGGGAATGGTAACATGGTCAGCTCCTTCCGAGCAGCTGGGCAAGGCTTCTTTGCTAATGTCAGGAACATACCATCCTGTTCTGCAGGTCTCTTACAGTTTCTCCTCGCATGTTCCGATCCCTCAGGCTTTGATCCCATGGTAGTCCATCTCATGCTTGTGTCTTTGAATATAGCGTTGCCAGGAGCACTATGATTGCTCGCTGGACGGGGTACCGGAACTGGCGGGTGAAAGGATCCATCAGGCGGTGCATAGCCAGCTGTGTAAACTTGGGAAGGGATGACTGAAGGGGGCAATGGTCGGAGGGAGGTGAATTTTGTTTGGGTTGTCAAACCAGGAGCATTCTGAATAGGATAGCCTGACGAAAACGATGACATTGGAGGCCTCTGCATGGTTCTGCTAAACTGTTGTGGAAGGTAACTGGGTTGGTATGGCACTGGTCTTTTTTCCATGAAGTTTCTGATGCTGTTCCTTCTATTTAAGGATGACTCTGGTGCAACAGTTTGAGTGTGTCTGGCGTGCATGGAACCTGAAACCATGTCTTCAGTGTTACTCTGAACTTGCTTTTCCATAACTGGCTGCCTCTGCCCTATTTCACCTTCACCTGCTGGATGAACATACACATTATTTGCTGGTCCTACTTCAGGTTGCTGGTTGCGACTATTTGTTCTGAAACTACTGGCATCAAGCACAAAACTTTGTATAGCAGCCGGAACAAAAGAAAAATGTGATGTTCCAGATGGTTGTCTCTCTCTATCTGGAATCCTACACGCAGAAGGGGGATCAGCCAGTCCTCCATGGAATAGTTGTGGTAAAACGTTCATATGTGCTCCCTGAAAATCTTCAGCTCGAGTTTGTTTACTGGAAGATGGAGTTTCATTACTCAGACCTCTACATTGCATGCTGCTGGTTCCAAGTGTAACTGTTTTCCCCATAAGGCGCATTGTTGTTTCAGCATTGTGTTGGGTGTTCTGCCCACTGTTCTGGCTTAGACAATGGCTCTGCATCCCAATTAGCCTCTCCTGTGGATTGTGATGCCCCATGCATCCAGAGCAAAAACATTCTACTGAAAGCTCCTGTTGGTTGGTGCATGGATACTTGTTGCCCGGAATTCTGTAGTAATGAATTTTTCTTCCTTCAGAACTTGGCAACTGTCTGAAATCCATCCCATATGCTGTCGCAGTTGTTGGAGTAAAGCGAGGATCTGCATGAAACACGGACCGATCTATTGTGTAAATTTCTCGAGTGTGATGGTTGGGTCTCAAATTGACATGATCCGTGCAAGTGCTAGGAGTGAAAGTGGTTGGAATAGTTGAGGGACTTGAAGAATTCTCCCCCAAGCACTGCCTCTTAAAAATGTCAGCAGAATTAGGGGTGCCACCAGGATGAGCTTTAACAAATTCACCTCGTGAATTAATAGGAAGGCCAAGATAGTCATCACCAAAGTGCATGTTCCTGCCTGCAGATACACAATTTGTGGCTTGTGCGCCTGCAGGTTTATTTGATCCTATTGAGGAGTTTATGCATCTCACAGCATCTTTACCAGATCTAAGAAGTTCAGGATGAACTTGATATTTAGCAACCGGCCTCTCCTGCAATGTGCTTCTGCTCCTATCAAATAAACAAGAACCGGAAGGTTGTGACAATGGACCTTTATCACCTGATACTGCCTTGGCTGTAAAACTAGCAGGAGTGTATGATGCTTGTGACAGCATATGGCTTCTTTCCCCAAGACACTCAACATCAGGACTTAAACCATCGTCACTGTCTAGATGAGAGTCCACATCGTTGAAGTTTTGACAGGGCACCTTACGAGATAAGCGTGCCAAACTAATGGAGTTCAGACAATTACTGCTATTAGAAGTTTCTATACAGTGATTCAGATCCACTGAATTGCCCAGTATAGTCCTATCTTTTAGTTTGGTAAGTGCGGCAGTACGGTAAACATCAGCGGATACTGCATTTTCAGATAAAGAGCTAGTATTCTCCACTGCCCCTGATATACCATCTGCTTGTTGATAGACCAGCTGTGTCTTATCTGCATTGCGGCGATCATGATCATGACCTTCCGGAGTGGGTTGCTGGGATGTCTGTACTGATTGTGGTTGCTCTGTATTATCTTCAGGTAGATGCGCAGACCATCTGAAAATGCCGGTGCCATCAGAAAAGGTAACATGCTTTGATTTGCAAGAACTCGATTTACACCTAATATCTGTGTTACCCAGTACTGTGCAGAACCCTGCTTTTGACTGGTGCTTACAAATGCTTTGAGCTTGAACACTGTTTGTTACAGTCTTTTTGTGTCTTTCCAAAACTGACTTTCTGTTTCCCTTACTTTTTCTGTCTAGTAAAACCGAGACCTCTTGATTTCCCTTTTTGTTGCTAAGAGAATTCTTGGGCTTCTTTTTTATGGACTGTTGAAACACCTGAGAAATGCCGATTGGGGTAGCTTTTACTCCACAGTTTCTCTCCTGAAAATGAGGAAAAAACACTGATATCACCTCTGTTGAAGTATATAACAAAAGTTGAATAGACATCTTCTGGTATGTATTGTACTTTAGGGTATCAATTTAGACCTATCAAGAAAGTGGGAAGCTTCTATTGCTTAGGAGTATTACAAGATTTGTTGGCAGTATGTACTCCCAATCAGTCAAACAAATGTCAGCAATTGCAAAATCTCAGGCATGAACAAGTGTATCTATAGCATTCAGCGATCATGAATAACGCTTAGGAATAAAAAAAGAAAATAGCTTTGAATAAAACAGTTAACAGTCTAACTCAAACCGCATGAAAATCAAGAATGGAGTGTGCTAAGAGCCCCATCTACCAGCGGACACCACAGATGAAGACTAAACTACTACTAATAAAGAACAAACAAGACAATTAACTAGATCCAATTGCAGCTAGAATCTCAGTAAGTGCTTCCCATCAAGTGATTAATGTCGGATCCACTTTATACTGTTTGTGCTAGTGGCAACTTCATATCCCTAATTATTCAGCACCCCACCATGAACTCTCAAGGAGCTAGCAAACTGCGGGTCGTCAGTTGAGAAATAAGATCCACATCCACTTGGAACGAACGAGTCCAGGGGAGAGTGACGACAGGCGACAAGCATTCCCCACATCCAAAGATTCTATTGTGCCCGACAAAACGTAATCCAAGAAATGCAAAGCAAGATCGATGCAATGTGCTACCTTTCTTGTCGCATCGGTCCCGGTCGGGACCTTCTTCTTCTTCTTGCTCCCATTGCTCGCCTTAACCCTGACAGGCACGGGGAGCACTAGCTTCCCCTTGCCGTGCTCCTTGCCACCCAGCTTCCCCTTGGCGGCCTTCCCCTTCCCGCACCGCTGGCCCCGGGCCACCCGCGGCACGGCGGCGAAGAGCTCGGCGACGGAGCGCTTCCGTCGCTTGGCCGCCATCCTCCTCTCCACCTCCCCCTCCTCGTCCTCCGCCGCCGCCTTGGCCTCGTCCTCCCACCACCTGAACCGCCGCACCTCCACCGGCGGCAGCGCCCCCGCGTCCCCGCCGAACGGCCAGCCCCCGCCATCCGCCCGCGCCCGCGACCTCGACCGCGCCGCGTACTCCCTGCATCCGCCGCAGCGACGGGGCGAAAAGAAAAACAAGGGCACGAGGTGAGGTCAGTCGGTCAGTCGGACGGAGCAGCAGCATTGGCCGGCGCCAATGTGGAACGGTAGAGACGCGCAATGCGGTACCGGATGGAGAACGGCGCGCCGGCGGCCGCCATCCCAGGCGGCGGGCTGGCGGGCGCGCGAGGCGAGGGGCTTTGCTTCCCCCCGGGGCTCCGTTTCCCGCGCCGCGGCGCCGATGGCGACGCGAGGGAGAGAGCCAGGGAGAGGGAAAGCGACGGGGTAGTGGAGAGAGACGGTGACGGGGCAGCTCGTGCCATCCTTTCATCACGCGCTCGATTACCCCGCGTCAGGCCCGACGACGGTACAGGGGGGCATCGCGTCGTGCCCGCCGGCCGCCCCCGTCCGCCCGCCGAGGCGCGCGCCGTGCGGCATGGTGGCGTGCGCCCACCTAGCCGGGACCTAGGCACCTAGCCACCTGCCGGCTGGACTGGAGCCCGCCGAGCTTCCGGCCTTCCGCATGACCGCATGACTTTAGGTCGTGGGGGGACCCGGGCACGGGCAGCCGGCGGCAGCGGATAAAACTGGGCAGGCAGGCAGGGTGGCAGGCTACAAAACACGAGTTAAAAAAGCTCGCCAATTCCGCCTCGTTCCGACCCGGGTCCGGACGCGCGAGCAGCTGACTGATGAACCCCGCCCACGTCGGATTGTCGGACGCACGGGAGCGTGCAAGTTTGCAACCGTGTGCAAGTGCCAGCGACCAGCGTCGATCTGGGCACGGGGAAATCTGGAACGGTGAGTCACGAGGACAGGTTCGTTTCGGCTGCAGATTTTAAGCCCTTCTAAAAAATACTGATACATTAAATTTTTCTTAAAGACATCATTAAATTTTAGCAAATATGTCTAGTTTTCTCAGCTTAGAAAGTTTTGAAAATCTCATAAACTCAAGACTCTTTTTCAACTTTCCAAAGTTGTACAATAAGTTTAGTACGTTTTATTTCTGATTTTTAAGGTTGATGAGCAGGGGCGGAGCTACATCAGTTCCTATGTATTCCCAAGAATACCCAGCATTTCTCCCAAACAAATATGTATATCTCAAGAATGCATATATGTATAGTTTGCATTGGACAATATTTTGAGCTAGAAACATTCCAAATACGACATTAGAAGCTCACTTTCCTCCCAATCTTCTCTCTGTCCATGAATCGACATTAGGCAGCTCACTTTTTTATTTTGTTGAATTTTTTTCTTAGAAAGTAGGAATACACAACCACAAAATTCTAGCTCCGCCACTGTTGATGAGAGCTGAGAAGCTCTGAGAGCACAAACAAGCATGCATGCAAGACAATGCGTATGTTTGAACGGTGGTCCTCGTCATAGATGGGTAACGACTCATGAGTGTGAGCGAGCCGATAGGAGGCGAGAGATTTCAAAATTTGACTCGGAATATGCACACCTCATGATACACTGCTACTGCTACTTGACGTACTGCATTCACAATTTTCATCCGTCACGTTGGCCGGTAGCAGCGGTAGAATTGTTGCTCAACAATTTTTTGCACGTTCAATAACATTTGTTGCTCAACAATTTTTTGCTGCACTGACTTTTTTTTTTGCACTCACCAACATTTTTTCTTAATATTTTTTTCACACTGCTCAACTTTTTTTACATAAAAATATGGAGACAGTTCATCTAAAATGTTCAGATATTTCAGTCGACAGTTATGAGTAATTTATTAGACTAATGTTGTGTTATACTCTCTCCGTTTCAAATTATTTGTCATTTTGACTATTCTAGATACATTGTTTTGGTTATGCATGTATAGATATATATTTATATCTAAGTGCATAATAAAAGAAATATATATCAAAAACAACAAGTAATCTGAACGGAGCAGATGTTTAATTATCTATGCACCGGGAGATAGATAAAACTAAGTCGGTGGCCCCACGATTTTCATTAAGAAGAAGAAATTTTCTCCCGGCTTGGAAAACCCCCGAACCCCGGTTTCACCGGCTAGTTTTTTTTTTAAAAAAAATCAATCCCATAATTCACTTCAACAAGAAATCGATCTTGGGTGACCATACCTCAGCTCCTCTAAGGCTAAGGCTAAGGCTAGAGGGCTTTGGTACCGGGAGATAGATAGAAAATCTAAAAAATATCCCGATTCCCGCCGAAGCTTGCTACCTTAGTCCAGTCTCAATAGGAGGGTCATAGACATTAAATAGGGTGCCACATATGCAAAAAAGATGACATGGCATGATATTTAATAGGAGAGAGAGGAAACCAGGGTCATCCTCATGACCCCGGGTCGGCGCGGAGTCCTAGAAATGACACCTCCATGACCCTCCCACTGAGACAAGTTGACACATTTTATAGCACAATTGACCAACCAACATGCAGTCATTAAATATTTACATGTGCCTATGAAACTGTGATATGACCCTGTGCATTGAGAGAGGGTGGATCATCCCGTAAACCAATACAGTAAAGATGATGTGTCCCTCTTGAAAACTCCCCTAACCCCTTTCACTGAGACTGGCCTTACCACTTCGGCTACACGCGGTCCATGTGTCCAACAGCGAGCGCTGGACCTGGATGGTTTTGGCTTATGCCACGTGTTGGGTCCCTTCACAACAACTGTTCCACTCAGAATAACATACGGCAACAGGGTACTTCTGTCAGGTGCTCAGCTAAAGCCATCTGCGATTGCAAGTAAACCACGAGTCGATATCGGTGGCAATGACATGAGGGCTTTCTACACCCTGGTGAGCTAGTGACTCACAGATAGATGCTACCAAATGGGAGAATGTGTGCCAATCCTTTTGTTATTATTAACAAATAAAAGTATGATGCACATTGCACAAGGTTTATCAGTATCATTCTCAATAAATTTGCAGTATATCTCAGACACATCTATATGCTAACGTGTTTGTGTTTGACTTGAACTTGAAGGTACTGTGATTGACCCATCCCTCATTAAGGGAGTACTTGCACTGGTAAATCAAATGCTTAATATTACACTGCTTCAAGATTTGGTTCTTAGTTTGCCATATTATGGTAATGCTCCCTTATTGTGTAGGTGACAGATATTCCTGAAACAACTAGTGCCGGCTTTGGTATGAATGCATATAATGATTTGTCATTCCATTTCATTTTGGCTGAAATTTTGCAGATGTGGAGCATATGTTTCAGTCTCTTCTCATACCTGTTGACTACCACCTACCACCGAACTGAAGCAGATTAGGAGCAATTGATTCAAGAAATCAGCAGCCATACACCAAATTTTAGGCCAACTTGTCGTGTGAAAGTACTATGCTAGCTTAGTGCTTACATGATGATACAATGGGAACCCACAAATTATAGCATGCATAATAATATCAGAAATGCTACTAATTTGCGAATGAGCTTGTAGTCCAATGGTAGGATGGTCCAGTAGGACGCTACCCACCAGGGTTCAAATTCTGGTGCTCGCACCTTTTTCTGGATTTATTCCGGGATTTTCCGGCGTTATGCGTTAAGTGGTAAGCGACGTTCCCGTCGACGATGATGCGCCAGTGGTGACTTCGAGAATCTCCAGATCTGCCGGTGCTCAGTCCTTCGGAGGTGCTCATAGGGGTAGGGTTTGCGTACGTGTATTCATAGGGGTGAGTGTGCATGCGTGTTGTGAGCGTTTGCGTTGTACTGTGTAATTCTAAAAAAAAATGCTACTAATTTAGTAACATAACTAATGATGAAATGAGGTGGAATTCAATTTTGATCTAGGCCATATCAGATTTAGGATATCTTAATATTAAACATAAACTGGCATAAATATGCTTAACAAAGCCCCTGTTGGCCCCTTTAATTGGTTGGTAACCTTAAGGGCACTTTTCAGCAGAGCTAGGTCGAAGATGCAAGTAGTTCAGTGTATTTTTTATTTACAGTTGTCATATTAGAGTTCTGAATCTTCTAGACTTTGAGCATATAGAGAGTTTTTTCATACTTGGTTTTGCCTGAGACTTTGAAACAAACAGATAATGGAAACAAAACAGCCCCTATTTGTCTCAAGCAAGCAGACCTATATCTAAAAGACATATTTATCGACAAAGAGTAAACAACATTACAACAGACATTGTTTCCAACCAGTTTAAGGCTCCTTAAACTCTTCAGTAGATAATGTTTGGATGCTCTTGCAGGCCAAGAGCTAGTAATTTATGAGAGCCCAGAGCCAAGAAATGGCATCCACAGGATGGTATTGGTGCTATTCCGGCAACTTGGAAGGGGCACAGTTTTTGCACCAGAAATGCGCCACAACTTCAAGTGCAGAAGCTTTGGAAGGCAATATCACCTCAATATTGCCACTGCTACATACTTCAACTGTCAAAGGGAAGCTGGGTCGGGTGGAAGAAGATTTAGGGATGAGTAGAGACCATAGACCAATGTATGGTCACAATAGAGAAATATCATCAATAATGTGCCCTATATTGAACGGCAAATGTACCACCTCTACATGCTGCATGGTATGTATTGTACACTATAATTGTATTGACTCGAAGGGTTGAGAGCTTAGTCTCATCATCCAAAGTATATTTCAAGAAAAACCAAATATACATATCAGGTTTTACATTATTCCATACTTCAATCAGAAGTACACTTATTCCAATTTAAAGTGGTGATACAAACCAGGTGCTTAGAAAAGTAAAACAACAAGGCATCTAGAAAGCGTTACGAATCTCAACTTGACTTACAGAAGAATCACCATGGAGGTGAAACTAATCACTTCTTTTCAAGATGGCACACCTCCACCAACTCCCATGACTCCAAGCTTTTATCCCCAGTATCAGTTCTATAGAGTGCAAGATCAGAGATCTCAAACTCCAGTCCACAGATATCCTTGTCCAACTCCTCTACCTTCTTCCTTGCCTCCTCCTTCTCCTCATCTGTCAGGTCTCCATATAAGAGGCTTATGTGCGGCATGTATGCTGCAATTGTGCAACCAAAGTGTCAATAGCCACTAACATGTGGTTCTTCAGGAACAGAATTCAACTAGTACACTCACGAGCATCTCTCTGGTATCCGAAGTGGCCAGAGCAGTGATCGCTCGCTGCCACCACCTGACATAATTCAGGAAAAGAAAAACGATACCCGCATAAGAAAACCAAATCATTCCAAGGCATACTGCATCAGCATTTCGTACGGGTTTCAGAATCAATTTCAAGCCCGAAATTCAGACCAAATCAAACTTGAATCCACGGCCACTCGCGCCGCACTTGCTAAACTAGGCAATCGCTACAAGGAGGTGAGTTCACGAGGAGAAGGGATGCTAACCTCGGGGGTGGGATCCAGGAGGAGGTAGACGCACTGGTAAAAGAAGGTGCCGCGGGCGACCCCCGTGACACGGGCGGTGTAGGGCTGGACGCCGGCGGCGGCGGCGCGGAGCACCTCGACAGCTGCCGAGCGGCGGCTGCGGAAGAGTCCGACGACGGTCGCGTGCGGCTCGAAGGCCGGGCCGCCGTGCGCGGCGCGGAGGCCCTCCATGATGCGGCGGAGTCGGTCGCGGACGGGCGCCGGCGGGAGCGCCCACACGGAGAAGTCCTCCTCCGGCGACTGGTCAGCGGGGTCCATGCGGGCTGAGACTGACCGGAGGTGAGGTCGGAGCCGGAGAGGGGGGAGCGGGGTCAGGCGCGGGGAATGGTGAGGTGGGGAGCGGAGGTATGGCGCAAGCGCAGAGGAATATGCTTTGCCGCCGAGGAGAAGCATCACGGCGGGGGACAGGACGCCGAAGCGGGTCCGCTGCTGGTGCAGTCGGTACGGTGCCTTTCACGGATGGGAGACTGACCGGTGGGTCCACAACTGGGACCACGGGCTCGCTGGCCCACTGCCAGTGGAATACGTTAAACGAACTCTGATCACACATGTTATTGTAGCGCATATGAACCTGATTAACAATGACTAGTCCAGTCTGGATCTAGATCAAGCGCGAAGGACTTGACATTGACTTCCGGAATAGCAGATCCAGTCTTGCATGCTTTGGGGTGCAAATGGATCATCAAATACAAAGCAAACAATGTCCACCCCACATGGTTATGCTACAATTTGACGGTGGCTTCAAATATACTCTCACATTTGCATGCCGACAGGAATAGAGATCAGATACAGATAACAGACCTCCCAAACCACACGTATCCTCCATTATTATTGAGTTACAGTAAAAATCCTACAGAACATTTTTTTACAAGGAACTCACACTGCAAATTGCATCATACGTAAAAGAGATCATCTAATGCTTGTCCTCCTTGGGTGCAGCATCTTTCTTGACAGCTTGAGACTCTAACTCCTTCACTGAAGATCCCTCTGTAGATCTGTTGACACGAAACATACATGAGGTCTGTTGAAACACGGATTACTTCAACAGGAATTCAAAGAAGGAGAAAATGCAGCATCATATGGGTATGACAGAAGGCGTATGACAACAAAAATTGCCAATGGTTTTAGTAAATTTTAATACATAAACATATTGCGACTGATCCATATGAAAAATACGATAATTCGTGGCTTCTTACATCCATATAATAACGGATCGTCTCAGTGAAAAATCACATTATAGCCAAAATAAAACGGAATCAATCTCATTAAGCTGTATTCATGAATGGTGATTTCTAAACCTAGTAAACAGCACAACTCTCTCTCCCATGATCACATCTCTTGGATGAGATTCATCCTCCTGCTAAGGAAGAGTGGAGGCAACACAAGGCATCCTGATTCGCCCGTAGCTTCCCAGTGGCAAGCAGACCAATACCTGCTGCTTCGTTTGTTCTTCCATAGTTCCATAAAAATGTACTGTTTTCTATTCTTCATCTAAGTTTAAGTTCTTTTATTCCTCTTCATTTTTTGTCAGCTGGTTTGAATTTTGAACATGTAGCATTTTTATGCATATCATAATGTGCACTGATATGCATGTGCTGTCTGAAAATATCTATCTCATCCTGAATCTCTTCTATGCCAAAAATTATCTTTCAGCTCTTGTTTTGATTTGAATTCACACTTCTATACCATTAGTTTTTATTTTCAAAAAGACATGGAACGTTGCTGACTCCTATACACTAGTCATCACACTGAACATTGCAAGGAGTACATATCACTACTAACACAAATTAAACATCCAGGTTGCACCCATTCCATTTACAATCCTATTGTCTCAAATAACTTAATTAGCCTTTGAAATTTCGTAAATGAAAGCAAACAGCACCAAACGTCTATTCCCATCTGGATCCATTGCCTACTCCTATACCATCAATCATCACAATGAACATTGCAAGGAGTCCATATCACTACTAACACAAATTAAACATCCAGGTTTCACCCATTCCATTTACAATCCTATTGTCTTGAATCACTTAGCCTTTGCAATTTCATAAATGAAAACAAAGGACACCTGAATTTATAGTCCCACCTGGCTCCATTGCAGTTCCCTGTTCCCTTTATAATCAGACTTACCTAAAAGTGTACGCAATAAACTATTTTCTCATCACTCGAAAACTAGGAACTAGCTGATTCGAGATCCAATCCGAGCGGGTCCAATCACCAAATCAGCCGCATGGCTAACCAGCGTGAACTGGAGATAAATAGATATATACAAGCAAGAGCTGAGAAGGTGAAGGGAGCTTACTTGGCGGCGGCGGCGGACTCCTCCTCGAGCCAGTTGCGGATGTGGCGCACGTTGCGGCGGAACATGGTGGCCGACTGCTTGACGTCTTTCCGCAGCAGCATCACCGCCGTGCCCACCCCCACCACCGTCAGGATGAAGTTCGTGAGCGCCATCCCACGCCGCTCTCCCTCGCGCGCGCAGCTCCCCGCTCGCCTACCGGCCACCCACGATCCAAAACCCTAGCGGAGAACCGGAGACGGAGGAGCAGCGGCGAGGACGACCGGAACAGCTTTTGCTCGTCACGGTGAACTTGCAGGGCCGTGTGCAGAGAAATGGGCTGTGTAGCTATCAGTCCAGTCCAGGTGGGCGGGGCCCAGTCACCGTTTTCGGCCCGTCTATGTTCAGGCCCATCCACTTGCACACTCTGCTGTGCTGGTGATATGCCCACTCTTCTTCATTCTCATCCGCTCGTGCCATGCCAATTGCCAACCCAATCTCAAATTCTCAATCTGGTCGCCGGTCGGTGGCTGCTTGTGGCCATCGGCAAACCGATCGCACCTCGAGGCAGCCACACGCCTTCTTCAGACGTCTTCAGACTGTGACAGACCTCGTCACTAACCGAAATGCTGCTCACTTAACAGAGAGAAAAGTATAGAAATTCGTTAGCTGTCCTTGGTGTTTCTGGCGAATTTTAAAAAGATCATCGTGCTGATGATGGTGGATCTGCTTAATTGCTTATTGATTCTGTTGCTTGGTACTTGATACGCATCATGACCGATCTTTTTTTTTTCTCTAATTTTCTTCACGGAACCGGGGATCAGTCGCCGTCGCTCAAGACACGCAAATAAAACTATATAAAATTGCAACCTAGGTTCCTGCGGGATTCAGGTTAATATTCCTCGGTGATTGTCTAATGGCAATGTCATGAAGAGAATTCGTGAGCATTTGGAGATAATCCAACTTCCAAGCGAATAACTTAATTCGAATTACAAACAAAGACACCAGATTTCGAAATTTGTGAATCTGAAAGACGGCAATGTGTATCATGCTGTGTAGATAGAACAAACAAAAGGAAGAAAAGACGATGTCATCTTCCACTACTGTACGTGTGGGTGTGGCCAGCAGCACATGGGCGGACGGGATGGCCGATCGCCCGAAAGTCTCCTGGGAATCATCGCGATAGCATAGTTTTTGGGATCAGAAGATGCCCCTGGCTCGCGCGCACGATCAAGGGCCGCCCACCTCTCTGTGAAATCAAATGATTAGGGCAAAGACCTGGTGCTAGCTAGTTTCTTCCCACACTAGAAGGCCGGCCGGCCACCACCAGCTGCCTATATAGACGATCAGACCTTGCTCATCCTAGAGTGGCATCACACCATACAACACCAAGGCCAAGCAACAGCAGGCAGTAGGCAATGGGGTTCAGTGAGGCTCAGGAAGAACTTGTCCTGCGCTCATGGAAAGCCATGAAGGGGGACACCGAGGCCATTGCTCTCAAGTTCTTCTTCAGGTGTGTGGCGAGTGGCGACCGATCGACCTTTACCTGCATTGCTCACGGCTTAGTATTTCCTTGGATTGTGTAATGCATTACTGATCATGTAACTTAATTATCACAAGCATACTGAACCTGCTGCCATTTTGTCTGAAAAAAAAAGGATCTTTGAGATTGCGCCGGGGGCCAAGCAGATGTTCCCCTTCCTGCGCGACGCCGGCGACGCGCCCCTGGAGAACCACCCCAAGCTCAAGGCCCACGCCGTGAGCGTCTTCGTCATGGTGAGCGAGCACCCTGTTCGCGGTTCTTCGCCCTGGTCTCTTTGTACTCTCTCTCTGCTCAGCAGCAAACAGGCTAAACAACACAGCTTCATTTGGATCCTGCCGGCGTAATTAATTGGTCTGTATATACAGGCCTGCGAGTCCGCGACGCAGCTGAGGAGCACCGGCGACGTGAAGGTGAGGCAGGCGGCGCTGAAGCGGCTGGGCGAGAAGCACGTCAAGGCCGGCGTCGCCGACGCGCACTTCGAGGTGAGTGTTCCGGCCATGGACGCCCAGCTGCCTTGCAATAAGGCTGCATTTCGATCAATTCATCAGAGCTTGGGTTGACGCAAGCAATGCAAGCCACTGATTGGCGGCGAGGGAATAGAAACCCGATCGATCTGACCTGAAACGACGCGCAGGTGGTGAAGACGGCGCTGTTGGACACCATCCAGGACGCGGTCCCGGAGATGTGGACGCCGGAGATGAAGGCGGCGTGGGAGGAGGCATACGACCAGCTGGCCGCCGCCATCAAGGAGGAGATGAAGAACGCCGCCGCCGCTTGAGCTCACCGCCCTTAACGGAACACCGACACACGCGAAGCTGTGTGAACTGCCGCGAAGCTGTTGCTGCTGCTGCTACTTCTGTATTCTGTTTGTCAACCACGTCGTTAGTGAATTAAATTAAACCTTTATAATTTTACAGTACTATACTCACCACAGAACCCGTTTGCATTGCAAGAGTTCAAGAGACATGGACGCCATTCCAATGGCGACGGGCTGTGCCCTGTGTGCGTGCTGTGTCGACGATGAAGTAGGTGGCGTGGCATCCGAGCCGTGCGCGCGAATGGGGACGGCGTCCGCGGCCGTGCGCTGCTGGCCGCAGGAGCAGGGCGGCAGGACGCTACTAGCAGCGCGTCGCACGGTCGCGAGTCTGAGACGCCGCTGCCGCGGCTCGTGCCGGGAGGGGCCCCATTTTTGGAGTCGGTGGCGGTGGGAGCCGCGGGTCAGCGGGAGGACCCTGGGGAACGAACGGGCATGGTCAGCCGGTGGCCACGCCAGGCTCGCTGTCACGCTTTTGCAGTGTCGCGGCGCACTGTGTTGAGTGCAAAGGAAGGCCTCGCGTGCTCCTGTCGACAGGGATATCCTTTCATAAAAAACGCACATGATCACGCCGTGCATCACAGCGGCGAACGAGTGGCAGGACACGCTACGTCAGGCTCATCAGCCACCAACTGACGGTACTTTTCTCTCCGAAAAAACCAGTCATTAATAACTAGACAACAGTACTTTTCTTTAAAAAAATCAGTACCAGCTACCAACCACTAGCGCTCTGTTCGTTTGGCTTATCAGCCACCAGCCAGCAGTACTTTTCTCTCAGAACAAACCAGCCACCAGCAACCAACCAGCAGTACTTTTCTCTCAGAACAAATCAGCACCAACCACCAGCCAAGCGAACATGCTGCAGACAAATGAAAACGAACATGCTGGTCGACGCGCCATGAAGCTGCACGACTACAACCCTGTTTGGCAGGGCTCCAGCTCCGGCTTCTTCAGCAGCTTCTGCTGGAACCCTACCAAACACTTAGAAAGTGGAGCAGCTCCATACTGTAACATGTGAGGAGGTGGAGCTGCGACTTTACCTATGAGGAGGTGGAGTCGGTGCAGCCACAAAACCCAGCTCCCGAAGGCTTCAGCTCCGACTCCACCCTTTTTTCGAGGAGCCGGAGCCCTCTAAACAGACCTACGTCCGACGCGAAGACACAGACAAATACGACTGCAGATCCCCGTAATCAGCATCGTGACACGCCGTCCAATTCAGGACAAAGCACCCCCTTGGCTTCACGAATTAGGCTCTCCGATTACTAGGAATTATATATATATATATATATATATTTAATCATTTTGTAAATCTATACTATCGTTTTGAAATTTATCAAAAATAGACATCAACCGCCGTGGCGTACGGCAGTTAGCCGCAGCCGCCGTACGCCACGGCGTTTACACCCCAACCGCCGTGGCCCACGGCGATTGGTGGTTGTCCACGGCGGTTGGGGAACCTCCACAGCGGTTGGACGTAACCGCCGTGGGCCACGGCGGCTGGGCCGGTTAGGATCATTTTAATTTTTTGATAAAACTTTATTAAATCTAGTAGAAAATAAGGACTGCTGGTTCGATTATTACAACACAATCACAATAGGATCCAATTCAAATATTACAGCACTGCAGGAAAGATTACAACATCTTAAAAAATGACAAACTTCAACCATTCTTGCGATGTGACGACGAAGGTTTATCTTTCCTGGTAGCTTTTTTAGCTGGTGGATTAGCAACACACGGGTTTGCTGGTGGAGCATAAAGACCACCCGGAGCATAAAGACCACCATAAGGAGGTTCCTCTCCTCTTGCAATGGCATCTGCAGTTTTTCTTTACAAATAATGATGCATGTCTGGTGGAGCATAAAGAGCATCCCAAGGAGGTTCCTCTTCTCTTGCAATGGCATCTGCAGTTACTCCTTGCAAATGACGAAGCATGTCTCTTTCGAACGTGCTCATTTTCTTCGGATCAGGTGCAGCATTTGTGTTTTTCCCCTTCGGATCACCACCACCATTACCATCCTCACCCCCTCCGGAGGGCAATAGTAGACATCTCTAGTTACTGTTACATAAAATCATAACTAATTTAACTAATTACACTATTCTAAACTAATTTAACTAATTACATAAAATAAATAAAGAGAGGAAACTTACCTAAGAGGGAGGAGCTGCCCGTGGGGAGAGAGGAAATTTCTACAATTTCTAGAACATATAACTAATTTTCTATATTTTGTAAATAAACTATATTAATTTCGACAATTTCCTGAACAGATACACTAATTTTCTACATTCTCTAAACTAAAAAACTCATTTTCTAAATCTAAACTAATTAAATTAACTAATTTCTCAATTTTCTAATTAAAAACTAATTTTCTAAATCTAAAAACTAATTTTCTAAATCTAATTAAATTAACTAATTTCTAAATTTTATAATCTAAAAACTAATTTTCTAAATCTAACTAGTTAAATTAACTAATTTTTAAATTTTATAATCTAAAACAAATTTTCTAAATCTAAATCTAATCTACAAACTAATTTTCTACACTAACACTAATTAAATTAATTAAAAAAAGATGAGAACATACCTGAGAAGGGAAGGAGGGGCGGCGCAGCGTGGGGGGACGGCGGCTGCCGTGGCCCTTTATATAGGGGTGGCTGCCGCCGTCCGCCACGGCGTAAAGACCCTACCGCTGTGGCCCACGGCGGCCGCACGACCAACCGCCGTGGCGCACGGCGGTAAGGTGCCGCGGGACCCACACCCTGCACCCGACCGTTGTTGGTGACCTTACCGCTGTGGGCCATGGCGGTTGGACGTGCGGCCGCCGTGGCCTACGACGGTTGGCCTTTTCCGCCGTGACCCACGGCGGTTGATGTCTATTTTTGATAAATTTCAAAACAGTCGTATAAATTTGCAAAGTGATTAAAAAAATATATAAAAAAATTCGATTACTAGTCGGCAGTGCCCAATCCGGCTGAGATAAAGTTTATTTAGTAGAAAAATTCAAAATTAAATATAAAAATAATCCAGCCAAGATGACGATGACCTAGCGGCTGACGAGACCGACGCCAGCGGAGGCCCGCCTTCACAGGTGACAGGCCACGCCACGCAACAATTGCACAGACGGCCGCTTCACGCCAGTGCCCGCCCAGTAGTCTTGCGGTCTTGCCAATGGACGACTCATCACGCGCCCCCCAGCTGCTCCTCCTCCTGGCCGCCCTCCTAGTCCTCGCCCCGTCGTCGCGCGCGGCGGCGGAGCCGGGGGTCATCCGTCTGCCGAGCGGGAAAGCGGGGGCGCGGGCGTGCGCCGCGCCGCCGGACCCCGCCGCGGGGTACGACCGCCCCGTCGTCGGCATCGTCTCGCACCCGGGGGACGGCGCGGGCGGGAGGATCAGCAACGGCACCGCCACCTCCTACATCGGCGCCTCCTACGTCAAGTTCGTCGAGGCCGCCGGCGCGCGGGTCATCCCGCTCGTCTACAACGAGCCCGAGGAGCGCCTGCTCGAGGTGCGTCGTGCTCGGTGCTCCCAGCTCCCCACGTCGCCTCTCTGGCGCCTCTCTCTCTTGATTCCTCCTGTCGCCGAGTTGTTGCGGAGATAGTTTTGGTGTTCTTGCGAAGCAATTGCTCCATACGCGTTTCACCGGCGGCAGCTGCACACGCAAAATTGAGATATGGTCACCAAAGCGCATGCCAATTCTGATTCCTCACTAGTTTCCCACGGCACTCGTTGAGTTCAGTTAACTTTCCAAAGCGTTGTCTTAGTGGGGGTGGAGGTTCATCTGGATATTCAGGTGATTTTCCAAGTGTTGAAATTGCTTGGTGAATAAATATGTTTGGTAAGACCTGTCGCTGATGGAGTGACCGATAACAAATCGATTCTTTGCTCCACCGATCGTTTGATGGGTTAGTTTATGCAGCATTTGGCGTTAGCTTGTGAACATTCTCGCTGTCTTTTTCAATCATGCGTTCTCATGAAAATGGCTATTGGCTTGCAAGTAGTTGCTTGGTGGCCCTGCCTTTTAGTTTTATATATCACTCAATTATGATTTTTTTCTACCTGCAGAAACTGAGTTTGGTGAATGGTGTGCTGTTCACTGGTGGATCAGAGAAGCAAGGTGTATACTTTGAGACAATTAAAAAAACGTTTCAGGTAGATTTTTTAAAAACACTGTTTGGAATTGATAGGTTGCTAAGTATCCTTCATTTCTATTGTTGAATTACAGAATGATCATATCCCAGTATTATAACTTCGCATTTATGTGCCTAAGCCTGAATTATATTAAACCAAATAATCACAATTTACTCTAACAAGCTCTTTTTCCACCTGTCAGTATGCCTTGGACAAGAATGACGCAGGTGAACCATTTCCTGTGTTTGCTCAATGCCTAGGCTTTGAGCTTGTAAGCATGATTGTCAGCAAGGTAATTTAACTTCTCACAGATATTATCAACTTAGAAGTGTAATAGTTAAAATATCAAAGATAATATGCTAACTTATTAATTTTTTCGTTACGAAATCGATAAACTCGTACACCTGAGCAGTAACAGTAATGTTTAGCTTGAATTTAGAACGTTTACCTTTGCTTGTCTTGTGTAGACCATTGGAGCAAAGTGTTGCAGTCTTCTGTTCCAAGAAGATATCATTATTTCTGTTCAGTTTGCCAAAACTGGGCAGTGGGCACTAATTGTTGTTTTCCTATGGTGCTAGGACAATAATATCTTGGAAATGTTTGATGCCGAGAATCAAGCATCTACTCTTCAGTTTCCCAGCTATTTTTTCGAGGGTACGGTGTTTCAAAGGTAGAGGTAGCTGCTTCATCCAATCATGCTTAAGCAAGTCTTCTATTTGCTACTGCTTGCTGTGGGCGTTTAGAAAGACAATTTTTTTTTTTGTGCTATCTTGAGTGCAAGATGATGCCAGTAGAGAAACTAAAAGTGATTCAGCTTAAATAACTTAAAATGATTCCCATGGAATTGCATATTTTTATGACTGTATTATCAAAAGTGAAACTGTAGAATTTCCAGATGGGTTAAAGTAATGTATTTTACAATTCAGATAGCTTCAGAGATGGCTAGTGAACATAATTAGATCTCAAACATTGTGATTAATTTTAAGACGGGTGGAAAAATAAATTGTATATGAAATGCCATGGCTACTACATTCAAAGATTTGATGTTCATGGTCTTTTATTTTCTACCTGTGCTCTTTGTGAACTCCTCCTGTTCTAACTTATTGAGAAATTGTTCACAGATTTGACCCTGACCTTATCAAGAAAGTCAGCACCAGCTGTCTTGTCATGCAAAATCACAGAGTAAGTGCCGCTACTGGCCCTGCTTACATCTCTGTTTTATACTTCAGCACCACCAACTTTCATGCAGCTGGCTGGTGATTATGATAGTATTTTACTGTTTTATATGGAATAAACTTAGTTCCAAATTTAAGTTTGCTAACATAGCTTAATTTCTTCCTTGGTCACAGTATGGTATTTCACCAAAGCGTTTCCGAGAGAATGGTGAATTATCAAGTTTCTTCAGAATCCTGACTACATCGCCTGATGAAAATGGCAAGGTATAAATATCATACTTCTGCTCCTGTCCTACATGCTAATCTCTCTTGAAGGTGTCAAGTGGTACAAATGGAACAGCTTTGATGAACTTGCAAATATACCCAAGTATCTGATCTGGATTAAAGTTCATCAATTCTTCCATTGCATAATATAACATTCTTTCATTTGACAAATCAGGTCTATGTCTCAACTGTACAAGCAAATAAATATCCAATCACTTGCACACAGTGGCATCCCGAGGTATGCTATATTCTCATGGATTCTATGTCTTTTGGGTTCTCCCTGATTCTTTAATGTTCAAAACTGATAGACCGATGATACCAAAGCAATGATTATATGCCACTATGAAAATTATTGTCATTGCAGAAAGCCATTTTTGAGTGGAGGAAACCAATGATACCACACAGTGAAGAAGCAGTACAAGTTACTCAACATTTTGCTAATCATTTTATCAGGTTCGGGGTTGTAACCTCGTATTATAGGTTCCATTTTGTGATGATTTATCTGGCTATTTGTGGGTCCACTCATCATCGTAATCATTCTTTTGTGGAGATGTACTCTAATCATTAGAAAACTTCACACCTCTTTTCTTTTGCTGTCTGTCACTCTATTAATGGCAACATATATGCAAGCAAATGCCATCTTTTTTATGCGATTATGTAACTGCACATGAAAGGAAAGGTGCTTACATAACTCTTCTATCCGACTTGAAACAGCCAAGCTCGCAAGTCTCCCAACAGGCCTCCTGCGGACAAGGTGCTTGATAACCTGATCTACAACTACAGCCCCACATTTAGTGGAAAAATCTCGTGAGTATTTTTTTTACCTGCTAGGCAGCCCCTATGTACCACCCTTTCATGAGCTAAATAGATGCCTTCATTCTTGCTAGAAAATCTTTTGAGGAGGTTTACATCTTCTCCTAAGACTGGAGCATGCGCCAGAGGGTCCTCCTGAACCAGCATTGCATTGCTAATGTGTTAAGGCTGTGTATTCTTCATACCTGTATTGTTTTATTCCTGTCGCCAATATGCAATGGTGGGCGCTGCTGTATTATTGTGGACTCGAGCCACCATCGCCTTCAGCAGGAACATCTATCATCTGTGTACTGAACTGAAACATACCTTGAAGAGTAATATGTATATATGTGAGTTTGGAATCTAAAAGTTCTCCAAATCTGACAGACGTTTGAAAATTGAAAGTCTGAATTGGCCTAACTGATGGGTGGAATCCCTAAATCATCAAGAATAAGAACTTTGGTGTTTCTGTTATGGACTTAACTACGAAATACTTGTATCTGTAGTGTTTTGTGTTTGGCACTTCGCTAGATGCATGTTGGAGGGCAAACGGTTTGAAATTGAATAAATTGTCATCAATCGTTGTTGGTTTTCCTATCATTTGTGCATGTGCTGTGATGAGTGTGATTATTGGTATTCTTGATTGTTTGTTCTTGTACTCGCTATGGTACCGGTTCATCAACAAATTCTTATTGCAGCCTTCAGATATTCTCTGTAGAAACAGGAAGGGAAACCTTCAGAGTGAACAGGGATTAATAGTGTCGTTTGGCAGTGCTAAGGGCAACACCCTCCTAACTCATCCTTAAAATTGTTTTAGCTGATCAATGAATAAAGCACCTGGCGACTAAAGCTTTGATTATGCTATGCTAGATAGACTCAGAGGTAGCCTTGAGTTCCTGGCAAGGCCCCCAAAACACACTATAAACTAAGATGGTGCGAATAAACAGTCTGAGCTTCTTTTTCAGTAGTTTTCGCATTGCAGAGCTATCATTGACAACTGAAGCATAGATCAGCTCTTTCCTAAAAAAGATGCAAAAATGCAAAAATGATGAGAGCAAACAGGATTGAAACTTGAAAGCAAACCGGATTGAAAGAACGATGCGGGGTGCAAGAACGTGAAATCAACAACTGAGATTCTCCCTGAGGATTATGGTATGAGGCACTGGTTTTTTATCATCTCCAAGAGTTTGGCAAATTGAATTGTCATCTTTGACTTTTTTTAGAAAAAAAAACATGCATCCAACAGTTTACCATAGTACTCGCAAATACACATGCACCTACTCCACTTCACATCGGCGTTCTCCCGTGTGCGAAACCAGAGGTGGGAGGGTGGAAAAAATAAAGAATAAAAAAAATTTCTGATGCAAATGTATAAGAGAAAAAGAATAACTTGGTAAGTTAAAAATAGCAAACTTTTGGAGATGTATTTTTTTTACTTGACGAATCTTTTAAGAATTTGACGAATCACAAAATTTGTCAAATTAAAAATAACAAACTCTTGGAGACACTCATTGACGTGCAGCAGAGCACCAACAACAACCCCTCAAGTGTCCTTGCAAGCACCAACCTATCGAGATCAGCAAAAAAAAAAACAATGTATAAACATTCATATTTACAACGTGTGCAGTAGATCTAGATCTGCACGGCTCGCCTGAAATCAACGACCGAGATTCTCCCTGAGGATTATGGTACGCTGCCCATTTCCTTTCCTCCACGATGTTCCTGATCGGATCAAGACGATGAAACGAAATAAAAAGACTCTTTCTTTCAAACAAATATATATGTATTTTTTTAAAAAAACTTTCTTTGCCTCCTCGGGAGTTGGGACATGGGAGCGTCCCTTCTCCAGTTCTCCGTTCACCTGCTGCTGCTCCCCGCTGGGCGCTGGCTTCTGCTTCCCAAGTTGCAATGGGCGCTCCCCACCTGCCCTCTCTTCTCCTGACCGCCGTCCTCGTTGCCACGGCACCCTCTCCAGCGACGCCGGCGGTCATCCGGCTGCCGACCGGCGGGGATGCGCCCCGTGCCTGCGCCGCTCCGCCGGACAGGGCCGTGTACGACCGGCCGGTGATCGGCATCGTGACGCACCCGGGCGACGGCACGTACGAGATGCGCACCCACGGCCCGGGCTCCTACATCGCCGCCTCCTACGTCAAGTTCGTTGAGTCCGCCGGCGCGCGCGTCGTCCCGCTCGTCTACGACGAGCCCGAGGAGCGCCTCCTCGAGGTGCGCCCGCATGCCCCGGCGCGAGCTGCCTTGCTTGCTTCCCTTTTCTGCCATTCCTTCTTCCTGACTATTTCGTCCTCTCACCTCTGGTCTCCTGCAGAAGCTGAGTTTGGTCAACGGTGTGCTGTTTACTGGTGGGTCACAGAAGAACGGTTCATATTTTGAGACGATAAAGAAAGTTTTCCAGGTACATGAACATCGGTTCAAATTGATAGATCGCTGCATTTGTTAAAAAAAAAAGCCCTTCAATTTTAGTGTAGTTGATTGCATCAGATGTCATGTTCAAGTTTCACGACTTGCACTATCCATTTTTTTGTGTGGGTAGTGTCCAATTTAATGCCCAAGCCTTCATAAGATTTTTCATGCTTTCTTTTTCTCAGTATGTTTTGGACAGGAATGATGCAGGAGATCCATTTCCTTTGCATGCCGAATGTCTAGGATTTGAGCTTGTGAGCATGATTGTCAGCAAGGTGATTTTAAACTTTAAAGTTTGTTGGAATTACAAAAAAAGCTGAAATGTCAATAAGATTCTTTCTTATTAATTATTCTATTTACAAAATTGGTTGCATTATACACCTGAGTGTACCAAAAAAATGCTCACAGCTGGAAATTAGAAAGATATATTTATTACTGTCTCTAATAAGGCATTAGAACAGTTACTTTTTGCTATGCAGATAAAGTTTTTGTCGGTTTGGATAAATTGGGCACTAACTCTTCTTTTATCATGGTACTAGGATAACAATATTTTGGAGTCATTCCACGCCTTGAATCAGCCATCTACTCTTCAGTTCCCCAATTATTCGATTCTTGAAGGATCAGTGTTTGAAAGGTAGCTTCTGCAGGCTCAAGCAATTTTAAAATTCCTACTGCTTGCTATCGATGTTTAGGAAGGTTTTTTTTCCTCACCTGATGGTACTAGTTGGTGTAAGTTTTTTTTTACAAAGAAGCATCAGTTTTAACTAAAATGTCATAATATGTTTCTGGTGTTATTGTGTCTGTTTATTACTATGTTCGCAAAACTGAACCTGTCGAACATGCAACTGCCGTTTACAATTCATTTGGCTATTCTCAGCGATGAATAATAGGACATAGTTATATCTTAGGATGCCATCACCATTCTATATTTATACCCAAATGTTCGCTTTCAATGGGCCTTTGTCAATCTTTATCTTACTTGTTCTTTCTGTGAATTCCTAATCTTTCACGTATGCATACAAACTAGTTACTACTGAATGATGACTGAATTTCACAGGTTTGGTCCTGATCTCATCAAGAAACTGAGCACCAGCTGCCTTGTCATGCAAAATCACGGAGTACGGCAACATTAGTTGTGCTTACCTTTTTTTTTCCTACTACAACACACCATACCAACTTTCACGCACTAATACTAGTTCTATTATAGATAATAATTCTGAAAGGCATCCTTACACAGAACAATTGAACATAGTTGCAAATGCAAGTTCCCTAACATGGTTTTATACTTTTATTCTTTTCTGCTTGGTCAAAGTATGGTTTATCACCAAAGAGATTGCAAGAGAATGATGCGTTATCAAGTTTCTTCAAGGTTCTGACCACATCATCAGATGAAAATGGAAAGGTACAAAATGTTTTCACACAACCCATCTAGATGGTGTTCAGTGGTACTAAAACAGTATTTATGAACTTGGCATGCCATCCCCTGGTGACTGATCTGGGTAAATGCTCATGAAACTATTCTACTGCACAAGCTGATGCTCTTGTTTGTCAAATCAGGTCTATGTCTCTACTGTACAAGCCCACAGATACCCAATCACCTGCACACAGTGGCATCCTGAGGTATCACGATTATAGTTGATTAGGGCCACACTCGTATGGATGATAGATAAGTCTGCCATAGAAAAAAACCGTTTAGAAACTATGTATATGTTTATAACTAATAAGTTTGTCCTCGCTTAATGCAGAAAGCCATTTTTGAGTGGGGGGAACCGATGACTCCACACAGTGAAGATGCAGTGCAAGTGAGTCAACATTTTGCTAAGTATTTTATTAGGTTAGTGGTTCTCAGCTTTCCTTTCAGTATTTCTCATCATTCTTCTATGGAAATCACCGGAAATTGGTAGCAATCGCTCTACTATGTTCCCTTATCTCAAATGTCACCTTTTGCTCTGATGCGAATTAGCCAAGCTCGCAAGTCCCTGAACAGGCCAACTGAGGACAAGGTGCTGAACAACCTAATTGACAACTACATCCTCAGATTTGGAACGTCGTGAGCCTCTGTCTCTGTACCTTGCAACCTCTACCCTTCATAGACCTCCATTTGTTATCTAAATTTATTTATGAAATTTTGTAGGAGATCTTTCGACGAGGTGTATAACTTTGCCAGAACTGAAGCAGATTCTTGAAATATCTCCCGAGGTCAGCATTGTATCGTTAGCGTATAGTGTATTCAGTATTCACCCTACGTCCCAACATTGAACTGTACATTTTTCCAAACCTTCATGTATTTGTAGGCTTGCCTCCGGAAAGAGCTCTCTATATGTTGACCAAACACTTAACCTCTCGACTACTGGCCAAACACTTGGGCAACTGCTAAGGAGGCCTCTGCTGGGTCAATTGCATTAATTTATTCGGATTTGCACTATGGTCTGCAGGTGTAACCATACACGCCTTCCTCCAACAACTATTGGTGCTGTGATTTGTGTTATTCATGTAATTTGTTCCAATTCTGTAATGAAAGTATTTTGTTAGTAGCTACAACGACCAATATCGAAAGTGTTTCTCAGTAGCAACTAATATGATTCAAGTGCTACTTTGTGGGTTAGAAGATACTCTAGCAGTAGCTGAGAAATGCAAGCTGAATCCCCTGGAGTTCAAAAGCTGTCAAAAGCGCAAGAGACCTTTTACAGCGCACAATACGACTCTGCGGTAGTAGTATTACAGGTTTTTTACTATGGATAAAATGGTAATTTTCTCAAAATATATTATTCGGAAAATTTCCCCCCGCTGCCCATTTAGCCGAGACATACCCAATTCATATATTTCATTTCCTATATTACAACAATATCATTTTACATTTCCGATAATACCCTTATACTACCCATACGACCTATGAATACTACCGTACTACATACAGCTAAAAAAACACTAGTATAGAATTCATCTCAACCGTCAGATCATTACATATAGGATATTTTCTATTACAAAGTCCTTTTTCAGTCGGTAGTACACGTCGTATTGTGCGTCGTAAAAGCCCTCAAAGCGCAATCTTAACCGGTACTCCAGAAAAACTGAGACGTTCATTCGGTTAGACCTGAATATCTAAAATGATCTATTACTTCCTAGGATGTAATATCACGATATATCTAGTTGATCTTAATCTTCCTTTTCTTTACTTCCAAACGTGACATTGCTTAGTTTCAATGGAACTTGTCACGTTCGAATTTAGAAAATCATGTCACGGTTGACAGTTATAGTGCTCATCCCATCCCATGCTGACATGCAGTATGGATAGGAGTGGTCTTTGAGACTGAAAAGGTTCCACTTTGAAGAGTGATGGAGCCGATTTGGAACCACGGGATGATCAGGTACATATCTCCCTCTGTCCCCAGTTGGCCCTTTGCCCGTTTCTTTGTAGGCATGATGATACTGGCCGACAGATTGGTTGCCATCTCTTTCAGGTTCGAACAGTGTGCTTCATGATGGAAAGTCCAGACAGATCTTCCGATCAGATCACAACCGAAGTGTCTACGTTTCAAAGTCAAAAGGAGACTAGCCTGACGACATCTGTGGAATACGGAGACGTAGTTTGAACCAAACTGATGAACTGTGAAGTCTGTAACAATGAAATTGCAGCAGAAACTGATGTAACTGACAGCAGAAGGTGAAGCACAGCAGTAAGCATGACACCTGAATATCTGATCCCCCAATATTTCAGTGAAAGGAAAGGTTCAGAGGTTTGTGCGAAATGTATGTGTGGCCGGAATGGAACAAGGTGATCATCCTTGTGTGCATGCCATAATGTTCCCGACTTTCAGAGGCTTCCAAGCTCACTGAGACGACGACAATGTCATTTCCACCTAAACCAGCGCCATCTCCACCAGCTTTCCTGCTGTTCACCGATGCCATCTCCACCAGGATTAGTTGACATAGGCATAAACTTCCCTTCTTTTTTTTTGACAAACTCATAAACTTCCCTTCACTTTCAGCTACCAAATACTGCACCTATCATCTACTTCTGGGCTGTGGCTCGAGGAGTAGATTTCAAAATGATTCAGGCATTGGCTGCCGTTTCTTCTTCAGAGCTACTCCCTCCGTCCTCAAAAGAGTGTCACTGTGGGTTTTCGTGCCACAAGTTTGACCAGACTTGTAGAAAATACATGCAACATTTGTGTTTCGAAATAAATTTTAGAAAAAACTAGATTCAAATATCTATCTAGCGATATTAATTTTGTACCATAAATATTAGTATATATTTTTATATATTTAGTCAAAGTTGTTTCTCGAAAAGCGAAAACGACACTCATTTTGTGACGGAGGGAGTAGAAGGATAGTATGTTTCTACCTCGAGCCACAACCTATAATTCAGAAAAATAGGTCCTGTTGGCGCCTGATGGAGTGATGGTGAAACGGCACGTGAAGGAAAGTGTGTCCCCTTTCGCAACTCATCAGAACAAGGCATCCATCAGGCCACAGCGCCAACATCTTGAACACATCGCGTATTGCAGGACAGGACACGCTCGATCTCAGGAAGAGTGCAAGCAAATTGTTAATTCAGCCAGCCATTCGGAGCAGCATCTGTATCTAAAAAAAAATCAGAGCACATAGCAGCATGGAGCCCATCAGGACCAGGAGCCATGCTTGGCAGTTCCTGCTTCCTGGTGTGATAGTGTCCAACAAGGCACGAGCATGATAGTGTAATCACCTGCCCTACAAACCGGCACACCTCGGACAGGCACGCTTAGCTGGAGGCTGGAGCAGTGGCCAATAAAGAAAAGAAGAAAAAGACATAGTAGACCTCGGTTCAAATCTGAAGCTCTCCCTCTGTGCCAACTGCCAACGGTGCTTTGCATTTGCCACGAGCCCATGGAAAAGAAACTAGAATTTTACAGCAGCAGCTGTTACTCTGCTCGGTGCTCGCTGGTAACCGTGGCAATTCCGGCGAGCAGCGCGCGGAAGAAGCCGTCAGCTCTCGATCAGCTGGCGGGACTTTGTTGAAACGACTGAAGGAGGGAGAAGAGAACGAGCAGCAACAGAAAACCGGAGGCGGCGGCATCGGCGCTGAAGAAAAGCACGCGCGAAAGCAAGCAAGCTGTCCCTACTGCTAGTTAGCCCCACTCGGCGGAGCCCTAGCTTTCAGCCATCAAACCACTTTTCCCCTCTGCTTGTCTCCTCCTTCCTTTGCTCTCCCAGTCAGCAAGAGTACAAGCCATGGCGACCACCACCCTGCATAGCAATGTTCAGACTTGGACTACGACAGTGATCACTTCTGCGACAGTGCGACCCCCAGCAGAGAGGGGAGAGGACGGCGGCAGAAAGTACAAAGGCGCACGCAGAGGTGTGGACTAATGAATGGGTGCATCATGAGTGTGGCCTTGTTTGGTTCCAGATGTTAGTTTTCTAACACCTGGGAATCTTGCATGCATGGAGTATCAAATGAAGTTTATTTACAGAACCTTTTCACAGATGAGTGCAACTTTACGCGACGAATCTAATGAGCCTAATTAATCCATGATTTACTACAGTAATGCTACAGTAATTATTCTCTAATCATGCGGTCAAAGGCCTCATTAGATTCGTCTCAAGAATTAACCGGGGGGTTGTGGAGTTAGTTTTGTAAACTAACTTTATTTAATACCCTTAATTAACGGTCAAAGGAGGTGTTAAAAAAGTAACACCTGGAACCAAACAAGGTCTGTGTGTGCCTGCCTGAATGAGGGGAGGGGAAGGGAGCCGCCGGACTGTGGAGAACCCTGAACCTGAAGCCGCCAGGGCCTTTCGAAAACCCATGCATGCTTTGTGCAGTGCAGACATGAACTTCAGATCACGCCTCACGCCTGTCTCCTTCGTCCTCCCCCCTCTGCTCTCCCTTTTGTTTCACTAGTACTTTCCATTCTCCGATGCCGCCTCCTGTCCTGTACTGTACTAGCAGTGTGCCTCCCTTTGTCGTGTACAGGCTCTGAGAAGTTGTGAGGAGGCATCCCATTCGAGTGTTTGAAAGCTTGAACGAGCCCAAGTCCCGATGCCGGCACGCCGGCACGGCACCTAACCGCCAAAACCTCCACGCTTTTAAATCGGGGACGCCACGCCTTGCCCCCTGTAGTCTGTACTCTGCACTCCAAGCTCCCTCAGCGACACCAAGCTTCGTAGCTTAACTGCTAGCTTTCTAGGCTTCGATCTAGCCATGAGATGGGGGATTCGGAAGCAGCACGCAGCGCCGGCTGCGCAATGCGTGCAGGAAGAAGACGGAGGTGAAAGAGGGAGCAAGGGCAAAGGCGGCAGGGCGTTCTCCTTCTCCCCTCTCTCGTGGCTCGCCAAGGTCACGGGGAAGGAGAAGCCTTGCGCGCTCGCCAAGCACGCGCCGGCGCCGTCTACGTGCAGGAACAACAACGGCCCGGCTGCGGCCGGGGCTCCCCCGTTCCCGTCGTGCCTCCCCAAGCGCACCAGCCCGAGCCCGGCGACGGTCACGCACGGCCGGCCCTGCAGCCCGACGCCGCGCCGCTCCCCGCCCGACGTCGTCGCGCCGCGGCGGCTGTCGGTCGGCAACGACAGCGCCGACGCCGTGGCCGCGCGCCGGCAGTGCGAGCACCGCCGCAGGCACTGCTCCCTCGGCGGGGACAGCGAGCTGCCGCCGCTGGGCCGGCTGATCCCCTTCTCCCTCGCCGGATCCCCCGCGTCCGCCGCGGCACCTTCGGACACGACGGACGCACCGCGGGCGAGGAGGCGCCGGCGGCGCCGCAGCCGCAGTAGCAGCCGGCGCCTGAGCGTGAGCGGCGGGCGGAGGTCGTCGTCGTCGCTCTCCGGGCGGATGCCGCCGCCGCGGGTGCGCGTGCGGTCGCCGCGCCGCGCGCCCGGCTCCGGCGGGCTGGCGGAGAGCCTGGCGGTGGTGCGGCGGACGCGGGACCCGCAGCGCGCGTTCCGCGAGTCGATGGTGGAGATGATCGCCAGCACGAGCGGCGGCGCAGCGGAGCTGGAGCGGCTGCTGGCGTGCTACCTGTCCCTGAACGCGGACGAGCACCACGACTGCATCGTCAAGGTGTTCCGCCAGGTCTGGTTCGAGTACCTGAGCCTGCTGCCCCGCCCGGACTCTGATCGATCACCCCGACGGCAGCAGCAGAGCCAGCTGGGCTCTGAGTTCCACGCAGGTGCTGATTTGAATGCCCACCGGCGATCGGTGGCGCGCCGCGGTTGGGTTGGTTCGCAGCTGGTTGTACGTATTCGCCAAGTTGCGCCGCGGCACGTGCGGCGGGCACTGACTGAAACGCGCGTGCTTGAGCTCTTGTCGCCCGGTGGGATCGAGAGGGAGATTCGCCGCCAAATCGTCTGATTTTGCAGCTGTAGATTCCAAAAATTCTCCAGTTTCTAGAATTCAAAAATTGTCCGAACCGTGCATTGCCACCCTCCTCTTGTTGTTTGCTGTTGTGCTCTGTGCTGGCGTGTTGAGATCGATGAACACCAAACGACAAGGCCCCACTGAAGAGTTGGTTGGTCACAGTGTGTTTGTGTTTGCGTGGGCGTGCCCATGGGCCTCTGTCCTTGTCGTTGCCAACAACATGAATTATTTATTTACTTTTTTACAAATTAAAAAAATATATATCACTCTTAAAGTTTTTGCAAAATTATACCTATGCCTCCATTTGAAACAGCGGTACCCACCGCACCACCGTTTCAAATGACGTTAGGAACCTACTGCGATATGGACCACCCGCGGGTACTATAGCAGTCGGTAGGGACTAATGTATCTAAAAAAATCGTAACTTTTTTATGAACTCGGATGGAGATAAACTTTATATAAAAATTGTAGATTTCAAACTTTTTTTCATTTGTAATCATCTTGAGGCATATAATTTGGCTTCCCCAATTCCTATTCCAAAAGTCCAAAACCTAGTAATTCTAATTAGCATAAATCCTGCATGCAAAAACTTGGCATATCATATACAACTATATAGATGGAATCCACTACAAATCATGGATATATTTCTCTCAACATGCAAGCATTCCACATCACCATCTATTATACGCCATATCACCATCCACTAGATCATATATTTATGTCTTGAACCGATTTTCTGTGGTTAATATCATGTCTTTGTGAGTAGCATGTCACAAAATGACCATAGTAGAGAAAAATTTAGGATCATAATTTAGAATGGTTCTCTCTCAACAAAATTATTATGCCTCCATGTAAATATTATTTAAAAAAAATGTTGTCATGCAATCACTTTTGTGTTCCTGATTTCACATTACACCTTAAAATTTTATTTTAAAAATTCCCCGACATTTTGCCTGCCATATTACCATAAAAAAAATTCTAACTCTTCTGAAACCTTTAGTCTTCCGAGAGAAAACTTCCTTCCTTTTACCTGGTGAGAGCCGGCAAAATCAGGTAAAAAGATAGGAAAGAGGAAAATGGATGTATTTTGTACGGTTGCAATGCATTTTTATAGAGCGAGTACATTGGTACAAGTCAACAATCTCATAGGTCGTCCCATGTAATACCACGTGAGATTTTTGATGATGTGGAAGAGAGAGAGCGAGAAGAGAGAAAAAGGTAGTTGCTTCGCGAAACAACCACCTTATGAGACAACTTCACAACAATTGTATTTTTTTAGATAATGGAACATTGTTCCGGCCTCAACAATCCGAGAAATTGTCTGCGGCCAACATACAACAAAGTAGCAGCAACTAGGCTGCAATAGTTCAGATCCACACACCACTCACAACAGCACCTAGGCTGTACCACATTTGACAAACGAAGTTCTCCCTAAACAAGATAGGAGATAAAGCATACAAGACACATAGCAATTTAAAATCTAGTTCTCGATACGCTTTAGAGCATTCCACCCAGACTTATGAAAGATCTCCAAAGCCACTGACTCCAATGCCCGACAACCTCTCTTCAAAATGATTCTCCCTTCCTCTTTAGAAAGGACAGACCAGCTTCTGATCCAGAACGTCCCCCTAAATATCACCCGCAAAATAGATTTATATTGTGACTTTTGAAACACCAAATCGTTCCTACTGATCCATAAGGCCCAGCAAAATGCCGTCATTCCGATCAGCACAAGGTTCCTTGGCTTGCTCGAAAAACTTCTAAGCCAAGGACCAAAAAGATTCTCCACATCCACTGGTTTTATAACCCCAAATGTAAAACAGACAATCCCCCACATAAGTCTAGCCATGGGACAATCAAAAAATAGGTGCTGAATTGTTTCTTACTCCGTACAAAAACAACACTTAATACACCCCTTTCATTGTCTTTTTACTAAGTTATCCTTAGTTAACACCACCCCATTCTTAAGATACCAAAGGAAGATCTTAATCTTCAGAGGGATCTTAGCTTTCCACGTCCAACAATTAACCTGAGTCCCTGATTTCAAAACTAAGTCATTATACATGTTTTTCACCGAAAAGTTTTTATTGGCCGTCCAAATAAAGGAGTCCCTGTGATCATTAGGATGCACCATAGTAATACTCCCTACTAAACTAAGCCATTTGTCCCAATTGTCCCCCATTAAGGCACGTCTGAAGTATATATTTAGCGGGGTAGTACTTAGTACTTGGGCAACCGACACATTCTTCTTCCTCACTATATTATAAAGGGTAGGATATTTGTCCATTAAAGGTTCTTTCCATAACCAAAGATCTTCCCAGAATCTAGTCTGGGTACCATCTTGCACTTTAAACCTACCCCTCTCTAGCACAAGCTTTTTAACCTCCATTAAATCGGGTCAGAAATGTGAATCCCCTTTCTTTCCTCCACATGTGATAAAGTTTTGCCCTTAAGGTACTTTTACTTGAGCACTTGCTGCCATATGACATCTTCATTGACTAATTTGATAATTCATTTACTTAACAGGCATTTATTTTGGATATCCAAATCAATAATGTCTATTACCCCAACACTCTTAGGTTTATGAAGAATGCTCCATTTGGCCAACTTGTACTTCTTTTTATGCTCATCGCATTGCCAAAAAAATCTCGATCTATAATAATCTAGTTTCTCCAAAACACCTTTAGGTATTCTGAAGAAGGACATCATGAACATTGGTAAGCTAGACAAGACCGAGTTAATTAGGACTAGTCTCCCTCCCGATGATAACAGCTTACCCTTCCAACTACTAAGCTTCTTTTGAAATCTTTCTTCGACCACCCTCCATTCCTTGTTAGAAAGTCTCCTAGGACTCATAGGAATTCCCAAGTATCTGAAAGGAAACTCACCCTCCTTACATCCAAAAAGCTCCACATATTCCCCAGACCTATCTCTTGTTTCCCCAAAGCAGAATAACTCACTTTTATGGAAGTTGATTTTTAAGACCTGATAGCTTTTCGAAAGCACTTAGTACTAGTTTCAAACCTTTGGCCTTTTCTAAATCATCGTCCAAAAACAGAATTGTATCATCTGCGTATTGCAATATTGATAAACCATCCTCCACTAAGTGAGGAACCAACCCATCAACGAATCCCAGATTTTTTGACCTCTCAATCAACACGGCCAGCATATCTGCAACCAGGTTGAAGAGAATAGGGGACAAAAGATCACCCTGCCTCAAACCCTTCTTGGTTTGAAAAAAGTGACCCAAGTCGTCATTCACCTGAACACACACACTACCCATCGTGACCACTTTCTGCATCCACTGACACCACATACTCGGGAAACCCTTCATCCTAAGGACCTGCTGCAAAAAGACCCAATTAACTTTATCATACGCCTTCTCAAAATCTAGTTTGAGAATAAGGCCTTTTTGCCTTTTCCTTTTTAGCTCATGAATAGTTTCATGTAAAACAACCACCCCTTCCAAAATATATCTTCCAGGCAGGAAGGCAGATTGAGAAGGTTTGGTAATCCTACACGCAACCGAAGTAAGTCTGTTAGCCAACACCTTCGTAAAGATCTTGAAACTAACGTTAAACATGCAAATGGGCCTATATTGCTGATTTTTTTACCTCCTTCTCCTTTGGAAGTAATGTTATTATTCCAAAGTTGAGGCAAAAAAGAGGTAGGTCCCCAGCATGAAAGTCTCGGAACATGACCATTAGGTCATCCTTTATGAGACTCCAAAACACTTGATAAAACTCAGCAGGGAAACCATCAGGCCCCGATGCTTTATTATGTTTCATTTGGAAAATGGCCTCTCTGACTTCCTTTTCAGAAAAATCAGCCACTAGCATTTCACTCTCCGTATTGGTGATCTGAGGAATATCCTCCACCAAAGACTCATTGAGTGATAAACTGCTAACTTGTGATCTCCCGAAAAGATTCTTATAATATTTCATGATATAGCTATTAAGCTGTTCCTTACCTTCCACCATCCCTTCTTCTTGTTCGAAGCGGAAGATTCTAGTCTTCCTCCTCTTTCCATTTGCTATCATCTGGAAATACTTTGTATTGTTATCCCCTTTTAAAATTTTGGTGATCTTAGCTCTTTGAAACCACCTTAACTCCTCTTCCCTAAGTAATTACGCAATTCTTTCATGAATGCTCTGCTTTAAGTCCCATTTATGCTGACTTAGCAGTTGAGACTCCGCCTTCTTATCTAGCTCCTCCGCTTTCCTCAACAATTCTTGCTTTTCTTTTTTATAAGCTCCATTCATATTCTTTGCCCATCCTCTAAGAAATTGTCTCAACCTTCTAATCTTGTTTTGCCACCTTTGCATCGGGGTACCTCCCCTGTTTTCTTTTTTCCAAACCTCAGAAACCACCTCGAAAAAGCCCTCCTTCAACAACCAACCCAGCTCAAATTTAAAGGGCGGTTGTTTCTTGGACTTGGCCTTTTCTCCCGTACTTAGCAGGAGAGGTGTACGATCTGAAATCTCCCTATTAAGGGTCTCGATTGTTGCCAAAGGAAAATTCTGCTCCCATTCCGTACTCACCAACACTCTATCCATCCTTTCATAGGTAGGTACCCTACGAGAGTTTGTCCAGGTGAACTTACGACCTGACATCTCTATCTCTCGTAGGTCCAAACTATCAATGACCGCGTTAAAAAGAAAGGGCCACCTTTCCTCAAATCTGTCATTGTTCTTTTCACTGCTATTCCGAATGATATTAAAATCCCCCCAATGCACAATGGTAATTTCTCATTACTGCAAGATTGCACCAACTCAGTCAAGAATGATTCCTTGAATTCCGGTTGGGCTACCCCGTACACAGCCACCAAAACCCATTTAAAATCACTCTTCCTATCTCTTAATCTAAATTTCACAAAAAAAATCTTTCTTGCCTGTCTCCAAAAGAGCAATAAACGCTAAGTTTTGCTCCTTGGAGGTCTCCCTTAGAAATCTTGTTTTAGCCAAGTCACTAAGACTTCTGCTATTCCAAAAGATTCCCTTCATTTGGCATCTTTTTAAAGAAAATTTCACCCTCCTTATCTTGCAAGTCTTGCTCAAACACGACTTAGCGTGAGACTTGCCCCTACGTCTGAAATCATCAAGTTCACTATTTAAAGGGAAACTTGATTCATCAAAAATCACCTCCATTAAATCCCCACATAAGCTCCTTAGAGCTTTTTTTCTCCATGTTCTCCCAACTCTCCTCCTCGCTATCATATTCTACCCAATCCTGTTCAAACCCTCCTAACTCACAAACTTCCCTCTCCGATTCAAGATCCATCATGTTATAAAAATTATTGTCTTTTTCTAAACTAGAATCCCCTAGGTTGATCCCTATGTGTTGCAAACAATCTAAAGCTAGGTCTTTATAAACTGAAAGTAAAGATGTGGAACCCTCTCCTCAGCCTTAGCCAAGATGTGCTCATCCTTAGACCGCTGAAGCCTCGGACTGGCTCTGACCTGCATCTTATTAGCCTCAGAAACTGCCGTTGCCACCTCCTTCAAATTCTTGTCCAAAACCTCCTCCTTGCCCCCTACGGACAGCCGCCCATCCATAAGGGTCTCCTGCTGTCCTTCCTCCTCCTCTCCCATCACTTTTTCCACCAACTCATCAATAATCTCATCTGCAGCCATGTTTGATATCTCATTTGCTTTCTGCCTCAGAAAATTCTCAAACTCATTCTTGGACATCTTCATAACTTGCTCCTTCCAAGAAACAAGCCCAACCAAGTCCCCCTCAATGGCCATGGTTTTCCCGCTGCCCTCACTGGTGTCCCCCTCCTTCTTTTGCTTCTTCGCCACCCTCTCTTGTCCCTCTTCTTCACCCCGCTGCCCCTCTCTCTCTTCTCCTCCTCCCCCCGACCCCATATCGCCACCACTCCACTCAAACTCTGCCTCCTCCCCATTCTCATCGAAACCCCACTTCTCCACCTCAAATTTTAGCTCAAAGTAATGATCTCCAATCACCACATCAAGCTCTTCAGGAATTAAACTCGGATTTAGGACAGCCACTAAAATGCGCTCGTACTCATTTTTTCTAGTAGCTTCCATATCCACCATTTGGGTTGATCCGAGCATAGACCCGACCCCCCAAAGTTCTAAGAACTCTCTAAGCTCCTTCCTCAACTTGAAAACCCGGATCCAAACCTTTGGTAGCAGGAAGCCTGCCTCCTTCTCATGCCATTCCTCAAACTTAATCCTAGCACCAGCTGGGGCATTTGTCCCCTTAATGTCGGCTCCCCCAAAAGCCACTGCCCGCTGCAATTCCACCTTTGACGGGAATTTGGCAAGGAATGTGTTCTCCTCATGAGCCTTAAGCTCCCACACCCACTTCCCCGGAAAAAGTCTCTCCAACTGCTTCTGCACCTCTTCTCTCGACAGCTGTCCCCCTTCCACAAAAATAACCGCTGTCCTCGAGTCCCTTTTTGACCTGTGCAAAGGAGGTCGCGTGATATGATAGAACCCCAGGCCGTGCACTGCATAACCAACAACATGAGGCACCGACCTTGGCATCTTCAACACAGGGCACCTGTAGTCCACATGATCACCACGCTTGTCACAAATAGCACAATAAATTTCCGTCACGCGGTTAACTGCGACGTGCCCCCTTTTTGTGCACCGGGAACATTTTGGCCCTAACTTGATCTCTCCTGCATCACATTCTTCACCTCCTCCAGCCTCTCCATCCAAAGCTTGCTGCTGCGACCTGATCTGCTCCTCCGCTTTCCTAGCATCAGGCTCGTTACTGTCCCTGCGCACCTCCCCTTGAGTCACCTGCGCAGCACCATCCTCAGGGCCGCCATGAACACGGTCAGGCCCGCTGTTAGGGTGACCACGTCCACGCGGACCTCGGCCTCCACCCCTCCCACCTCGACCACGGAAGGGACCCCTGACACGACCATTTGCCCCTCTTCCATCGAAGCCACATTGAAGACCAGCACCAGCCGCAGCCCCTCTGGCACCTCCGCCACCGACCATCAACTCCCTGCCCGGCGGCCCTCTGTAACCGCGAGAATCAGCATCAGGATGCGCCGGCCACGGCCTTCGCTCGTTGGGGTTGACCCCTTCCAATCGCTCGTCGCTGGCCCACGGCCTCCTCCCCCGCCGCCGCCACTCTGCCATAGGCGATGCGCGCGCCGCTGCCTCACTGCTCGCACGCGACGGGCGCTGCGTAGGGCGGACGCTTGGAACGGGAAGTGGAACACGAAACAGTTTGCCTCCTCCAAAAAAAGACGCCCTAGTCCATCAGAAAACCGAAAGGCTCTTTGGGCAACTTTTCGGCCCACACCAGCCCGTGAGACTAGCCCACATGGTTGTGACGTCACCCGCACTTCGGTTTTGAAATTTGAATTCAGGTCTCGCCGTAGCGCCGCCGTCTCCTCCGCTTCCGGCAACTTCCCAGGCGGCGGCGCTGTGTCTTCCTTCTCCAACCACTCTGACAGCCTAGATCTCGATCCACTCCTACCCAACCGACGGTCCTCCACCCAGAGGCCCCCTAGGGACTTTACCTGGACAGTCCTCGCCGATGGTAAGGGGCCCTTCCATGGCCGGCCAGCCTTGGAGCTCCAATGCATTGGCTTAGAATGCGGTCTCCGCTCCTTCCGGCCACGCGACAAGTGCTCCGGCCCCGAATTGACAGGAACCGCCACCCTCTCGGTGCACAACACCTCCGCCGCCACAGATGGTTCCCGGCCTGAGCGTGACAGCCCCAACCGCGCGGAGCTGCATTGTATGAGTTATTGTTGCCATGCAACTCATAATATTCCTTTTTACATGCACAAATTAAGGGGTTTTATTGCTCTAACAGACGACTTATAAGACAACTTATTGTACAAGTACTCTGTTGAGTCGACCCAATATTACGTGTCAATGAGACGATCTATCATACGACACCATGTATTCTGTGCTTGCAATGCATTTTTATATAAACATACAGGTCATTTATGGTTGTCTTCTTTTACTGCAGGATTTGCTGTACAATGGTCTGGCGAGAAGATGTGCTGCATGATTTTAGGCGAAGAAAAAAAAAACTCCATTTTCTACGTTTACGGAAATACAGCTTTCCCGTTCTGTATCACGAAACATGAGGTGTTTTTGGAGTTAACAACCGAAAGTAACACGGCCAACCACTCTTCCGTCTTCAACCCGTTGGCAACCGGCAAAACCAACACTAGTACTGCTCAACTACTTGATTGCCTGCCTCCTCACTGGCATCGCCCCTCCCAATTCCAGTGACACTGCACCACCACCCGGACCCGGCTCCAGCGAGATCCAGACCCAAAACCCCCCACCACCTCGCCCGCGGCCCCGCGCTAGCAGCAGCCGGCCTCTGCTCGGAGGGGAGCAATGGCTGCCAACGGAGGCGGGTACCGCGCCGAGGACGACTACGACTACCTCTTCAAGGTGGTGCTCATCGGCGACTCCGGCGTCGGCAAGTCCAACCTCCTCTCCCGCTTCACCAAGAACGAGTTCAGCCTCGAGTCCAAATCCACCATTGGCGTCGAGTTCGCCACCCGCAGCCTGCAGGTCGACGGCAAGGTCATCAAGGCCCAGATTTGGGACACCGCCGGCCAGGAGAGGTATCCTTCTTTGATCTACTCACCGTCTTCGCTTAGGCATCCGCGGTGCATTGGTGTAGATTTGTTCTCTGCTTTCTCGTGGGCTCCACCAGTGGGGTGGGCAAAATGTGATCTCAGGAGCATCCTTCGCTTGATTTCGGGAGGTTGCCTAACTGTTTGGTCGCGGTTGCTCGTTTACTAGCTGCCTAGCTTTCTTGCTTGTTTTGGGTGCTAAATTTCGTACTGCTATTTCTGCAAGGGTTTGCCACGATTGGTGATCTGCTGGAGATTACCATTTAGGTTATGACTTACCAGAAGTAAGATCATTGAGGAATCCCCCAGCTTGGCAAGATTTAGTGAAAGGCGGGATCTTGGGGTTGGGGGTGGACGGGTGGTTCAGATGTCCATTGGTTGTTTCTGCCAGTTAGATGAAGGGCACATTTCGATCTTTGGTGGTTGAGATGTCGATTGCTCATTGTGGAAGAACCAGAAAGGTTAGACGACTAGATGAGCTTGAAGTCCTTCGTAACCGAAATATGTGGCATTAGTGTATTTAACCAGTGGTTTTTTAATGGTGTATTTAACCAAATATTTAATGGTACCTATTAATTGAGTTTGCAAGGCAGGAGAAGTTGAATAGGATTTTGTGCTACAGAATTGTGTATTTGTCAGTATTGTCTTGCTTCAACTTTAGATATTGAGATAGGCGATGCTGACAAATGAACCGATTCATTGAGATATTCTGTTTCTATACCATAAGTCCATAAGCAAATATGCAGTCACACTGTTCATGGTTAAGAAAACATCCTCATCGCCTTCCACTCTTGAGCACAAAATAACAAACATTGGCTGTAAAATGAAAAAGAAATAAAGAGGATTAACTGAATTTTCGGTCTGTATTGAGTGGATACATGTCTTTTGGAAGGCACATATTTCACATTTTTTACTTTTGAAGAGGTTGATGTCTGCAGTACACATCAACTCAAAACAGGCACCGATGTTGCGTATGACTAGTAGTCTAGTATCAGTGTTGGTCATATTCAATAAAAATTGGAAATAGTAGAAGTGTCCTTTTTTCAGTTTTTAATCAGTTTAACATCATATCACCTTATTGAAGTTATATATGATAACCAGCTGAAAGCAAGCTAAATCAGGAATGATTGTTTTCTGGCCAGAACTTTGTTTGCACAAATAAATCTAACAATCCATTCTAACAGAAATTTGGTTGACAATACTAGATTTAGGGAGTTTTTTGTCCTTTTTTATCCTTTGGCATTTGATGAGCTATGGACATAATGTTCGAAATTATACTTGACCTTAGTTGCTGAAAGATTCATAACTAGCTGATTCTGTAGAGCTCCACAGCAACATTTTTTTTTTGTGGATTCCAAATTCAGGCAGACATGTTAGATCCCAATTGCAACGGCATCACAAGAACATGAAAAAGGAAATTCTCATATCAACATCTTTCTCTTACTGTTTTATGCTTGTGATTTTAGGTACCGCGCTATTACAAGTGCCTATTACCGTGGAGCTGTAGGAGCACTACTTGTCTATGATGTCACCCGCCGTGCTACATTCGACAATGTGGGCCGTTGGCTAAGGGAACTCAGAGACCACACAGACCAAAGCATCGTTGTTATGCTGATCGGCAACAAATCTGATCTCCGCCACTTGGTGACCGTCTCAACTGAAGATGCGAAAGAGTTTGCAGAGGCTGAGTCCATGTACTTCATGGAAACATCTGCGCTGGACGCCACCAACGTGGACAACGCGTTCTCAGAGGTCCTGACCCAGATATACCAGATCGTGAGCAAGAAGACGGTGGAGGCACCGGAGGAAGGCGCAGCTGCCCCGGGCAAAGGAGAGAAAATAAACGTGAAGGATGATGTGTCCGCAATGAAGAGAGCTGGGTGCTGCTCAAACTAAGGCCAATACAAATTGTTTGTTCATTTTTCATGTAGGTAAAGGTACGGTTCCGCTTGCAGTACAAGAAATGTGTTGGATTCTGTTTCTGGTGGTGTTACTGAGGCTTAGGGTCACTCATGAACCATTCAAACTATCGATTTAAGTTATTGACTATGAATTTGTGCTTCTGTCAGATTCATATGGTGTTCTTATTTGTCTATGCAATCTTTTTATCGTCTGATGAATTTGCCGAGCAGTCATTTTATTTATCGACAGAAGGACATGTCCGCTATGAAAAATACAAAACGGTTTGTAGCATACAATGAATCAAAAATTTATGGATCTCTCTATGGCGCACGCCTGCTTCCCTTTGATCGCCCGGTCAGTTATCCAGACGAGAATGAATCCAGGGCCTGGATCATCTGCGCCCACACGAGGAACAGTGACGCCGGCACGCCGAGCAGCAGCATCGCCAGCAGGCCGGCCCCGAGCCCCGGCCTCGCGGTGACGAGGAGCGCCTCGAGGAGGCCGACCGCGCCGCGCACGCCCGCCACGTAGCTCCCGTGGTGCCGCCGCTCCAGCTCCGTCCACTCTGCCGGGAGCGGGAGGCCGCCACCGGCGTCCCCGTCGTCGTCGGCGTCAATGCCATCCTCCTCCTCCGCCGCCTCCGCCTCCGCCCGCGCCTCGCGGATGCGGCGCCGCAGCGTCGCCATGTCCGCGTCCACCAGCTGGCCGGCCCCGGAGCCGGACGAGGACGAGCTCGAGTCGGCGCCCGGCCACCCGTCCCGCCGCCCGCTGCTCCTCGCCGCGACGGCGGGGACCGCGGCCCTGCCCCCTCCCGCGCGGCGTGGCAGCCTAACGGGGGATGGCACCGAGAACCCGCTCCTCTTAGACACCAAGCGAGCAGCGGCCGCGCCGCCAGGAGCTCGCGTCGCCGGCGCCATCGCCATTGCCCCGCCGGTGCCCACACCTCAGCTAGTGATGAGCTACTAGTCCCCCCGCGACAAAGAAGACTGCCAAGTGCAGAGCTGCCGGACACTCCCCACATCGGCGTGCGCGGTGCGTGGTTTATAATGCCGATGCCGGCGCCGGGGACAGCCGGACAGCGACGGTGGTGTAACGTAGCGCGGGATTTGCGCGCGTGATTGAGCGAAGGGAAAACGTGGGGGCAATGGTTTTAGCTCGACGCCACGCCACGGCAAGGCCAAGGCTTCCTCTGTCGACAGCCGTGTGCGGGCCGCGTCCGTCACGTTCATTTCATGCCTTGTTTCTCATCTCATGCGCCCTCTCTGCTCCAGTGCCTCCTGACTGGCAGTGGCAGGCCGGCCGGCCTCGCTTCCTCTTCGTTGTGCGGACGGCGCCGCGCCGGACGGCCGCGGACGGACACCGTGCCTTTTCTTCATTTTCTGAAGAAGACCGAAGCTTCCTCGCCTTCAACGTGCACTTCTCTGCAAACGGACAGGCAGATGAGAACGAGTCGACATCGGCGATATCTCTCGCAGTCGCACAGGACGATCGCCAGGTCATCAGCAAAGTTATTTCTGTTAAAGGTTTTGGATTTCGGCTGCCTAATTCACATGCAGACCAGTCTATGCACTGGGTTCATCCGGAAAAATTGAATGCCGCTTTACATAACGGATCTGGAATTACTTTTCTAGCCAGCACAGGTGCGACAAGCTGAAGGCGATTCCAAGATAGACAGAATTCACACTTTCGCACAAGACCATAACGGATGAACTTAAGTTTACACATCTCTTATTTCATCGAATTGTATTCACAAGATATGACGCTACTGATGAAACTGCACAACGTCCACGAACCGACAGCATGGGGGGCAGGATGCCCTTGGGTACATAGCAGGAGACTGGAAAGGTAACAAATGAAATGGAGAACCATGGAGACCCAGCAATGTCAAAGGTATGTTTGGTTACTGCAAAGCCGACGATCACTCTGCCCCATGATGTGTCATGCCTTAACAGCAACCAGATGATCTCTGGGCCCGGTTGCCACCCACCACATCCACGGTATCCGGCACATACCTTCAAAAACAAAGGAACAGGATCAGAAAAGGAGGCCCAGAAAGAAATAGAGGCAGATGTGAAAAACGAGACCTCAAACTATGCAAACATACCCCACGAAAAGGATCGGCACATGAAAACTGAAACTAAATAGATAATCACCGGAACAAAGACAAACATGAGCTACTTCATTCAAATGTTACTAATCTTCTTGATAATCACTTGACTTGACAAAAGAACTAGGCAGAGCTACTGAGTTGTACTTCTATTGTGGCACCCCATTTCCAGTACTTGGATGATTATGACATATAAGACAGTAACTGTTAATGTCAAAGCAGGGAGAATTGCAGTGTGATTACAGTTCTTCCTCTGGTTCATTCTTCAGAGCATTCTTTACGATACACTGGAAAGCATCTTCCACATTCGTTCCATCCTTAGCAGATGTCTCAAAGTATGGGATGTTCCCTTTAGAAGCACACCATGCCTTTGCCTTTTTCTCAGAGACCTAAAGTGTAAGCAGTTCACATTCATAATCAGCCCAAACTAACTCAAGAGAAGAATTTATCAAAAGAGCAAAATGTAAAGTGGTAATTACCACACGGCTGTTGCCACCATCTACATCAACCTTGTTACCCAGAAGAACAAAAGGGAAGTTATCTGGATCTGATGGGCTAGCCTGCAAAGTTAGACCTACAGAGTTAGACAGAAATAACAAGACCCGTAATAACTGATAATTCACTGAAAATACTTCACCTGAATTAGAAACTCTTCACGCCAGTTGTTGAGATTATCAAATGACTTCATAGAATTAACATCATAGACTAAGACGCAACAATCTGCTCCCCGGTAAAATGCAACACCAAGACTCTGGAACCTTTCCTGACCAGCTGTGTCCCATATCTACAAAGACATGTTGTTAAGCATCATAAATCAACAGATAAACGATGACAAATAAATATTTTTTCACTTCACATAAGATCAATTTAAATATACATAGTTTTGTTATGTGCTCACTGGAAATGCTCAAGGCAGTGCTTTATAAATAAGCAGCCAAAACATAAGAAACTCCTTTGAATTGTTATGCAGTTTTTCCGCAAAAAAAATGTTATGCATTTAGAATACCTAGAAGGTTTGGGAATGAGCTGAACACATGGATGTCTGTCAATTATGCAGCAAGCAACAGCGAAGGGAAAGTACAAGGGAAGTATACAGCAGCCAAAGGCACTAAGACTCGAAACAACATCATGCCAATATAAGCAGCAGCATCTGATTCATTAGTAAAGAATTAAGCAATATAGAAGCCTAGAAGTTCTTGAAACGGGTACATAATTTCCTGTCATTGTTTTTCTCATGGAAAATTTAGGAGACATATTTTCTAGTGGAATACTTCATTGCATGGTAGGTTCCCAAATCCCAATAAGCAAAATCAAACAGACAATAAATTGGTGAGGCCAGCTATTTTGTTACCCAAACCTGGACATAGAACCAGATACTTCAAGTTTAACCAAACCACCTAAACAAAACAAGATATAGCCCAGACTGAATCAGTTGTGCAAACCTTAAGGCTATGGTCTAACATGCAAGCATTCAAGTGTTTAACGCAAGCATCCTCTGCTATGCTTTTGTAAGATCAGAGGTGATCAGTTCGTAAACTGATTAGGAAGCTACTAATCGGTACTTAAAGTTCACATAAATAAGCCCAACTACCCGCAGAGCACAACATAGAGCAAGCCAGCAAGGCCAGGGGAACCAATCTTACTTGCAAAGTGAAGAGCCTGTCCTCGTACTGAACCTCCTTGGTGAGGAAATCCGCGCCAATCGTGGCCTTGTACTGGTTGCTAAACTTCTTGTTCACGTATCTGAATTACATCACGGCTCAAAGAAAACAAAAAAACAACAATAACCAGCGAGAAGGGGAAAATCACAGAAATTCAGTCAGCCTGTCGAGAATTCATCCGAATCGCAGGATACTGGTTCATCAAGGACGTCTTCCCAACCCTGGATCGCAGGAAAGTAGAGTCAGCAGGTAAACCAGAGGCGGAGCCGGGATGGGGAGGGGGAACGAGATCCGAAGCGCTCACCCGCTGTCGCCGAGGATGATGACCTTGAGCAGGGTGCGGCGGCGCGAGGCCATCGGGATCTAGGTGCCCCTCTGGGGCGGCGATCTCGCGGGCGGGGGATTGGGAGGGGAGGAGGGAGGGAGACCTGAACAGAGAGACTGGGGGAAGCCGCCGCGATGCGTTGTTGCGTTTTGTGGTGGGCGGTGGAACGACGCGAGGAGGGGAGGAAACCTGGGGAGATGGGGAAGGTGTGATGAGGTGGCGGCCACACCGAGGGCCACAGAGCGAGGGGCGCAGAGATAGTTGGTTTCGGATCAGTGCTGGTTGCCTGCTTCATGAAACTACTACCTCCGTTTTTAAATATATGACACCATTGATTTTTTTCATTCGTTTGACTATTCGTCTTTTCTGCAAATATTTTTTCAAATTGGTAAATTTACAAGTTAAATCTAAAGTACATGTGACAATAGACATAACGATACATATTTTACTTTAGTTAACTAACTTGTTCAATAGATATTGATGGTCAAAGTTGGAGAAAAAAGTTAATGGTGTCATATATTTAAGAACGGAGGGAGTATTTGTTTTTTAAATTGGAAGTAATCAAATCAAACTCAGTAAACTTGAGAATATTGTATTTTCTAAATAAATTTATAAATATTTTAAATTTTCAAATTGGATTTAAATATTGGGTTCATCCATCATGCAACTTGAGGCTCATCATTTGATAGATGGAGATTGTAGATAGATATAAGTGGATCCACCCGCTGTAGCGATGACAGCGATCGAAGGCATATACTATTGTGACACTAGCGGATTATGCTAGCCATCCACCTGGCACGCAAACACGTCTCTTGGAAGAACACACGTAAGCACATCAAAGCAGAAAGCAGATGGAACGAACAAGAAAGTTCCATACTCCTACAGCTAATCGAAATCATGAGAGGAATAAGGAATAGTTCGACGACCACGCCCTTTTCATCTGCTATGTTGTTTCCATTTGAAAACAATTCGTCAAAAACTGTTGCAACTCTTTAAAAAAAAATCTACTGCAACTCTACACTTTGGCATTTTTGAACTAACACGTATTCCCTAGCAAACCCGTGGACAAAAATTCTGAAGCAAAATTCTAGCACTACTACCCTTGTCTGCAACTCTGGGTGTACCCCAGAATAATATCCACAACTTCCGTCACGCGCCGCCGCGTCCCGGCCGCATGCGCCGGCTCATCCCGTCTGCACCGCCGATCTCGCCGGAGCCCTGTCCTTCCACCCGTTCCGTGGCGCTGGACCCGGTGGTCGGCGGCCGGCTCTCCGCTCTGCGCGCGCTCGCCACCTCGCTCGTGTCGGCGTCGTCGCTGGCGGCGCTGGAGCTGGACGACGGGTTGAGCCCGTACTCGCTCGTCGGCTCGCTCACGTAGCTGCTGCTCGCGTTGTTGTTCTCGGTCATGAACCTGGTGCTCGTCCCCGGCACGAACGCCAGCCGCCTCATCCGCCGCAGCTGCTCGCCGGCGTGGTCCTCCATCACCTCGCTCTGCCCCGGCGCCACGCCGGCGTTCAGGGCCTCCACCGACAGCTGGCCCTCCAGGTACCGCACGATCTGCTCGTTCGTACATGGAAAACAGCACGCGCGCACGGTGTTAGCGTTCTGCTAGAATCTGCAGCGGAGACAAGAACTGGCTCTCGCAAGTGGTCGATCGGTCACCTGGCTCATCCGCGGACGGGAACGCGCCGTGTGCCGCACCGCGGCGGCGGCGCAGGCGATGAGCCGCTGCATGCCGACGGCGTCGTAGTTGGCGCCCATGCTTGGGTCGACCAGCCCGTCCAAATCGTCCTCTTCCAGAGCTTTCGTCAGCTTAGGCCTTGACTGCACGAAAATATTGAACACCCAAAGTTCAGGTACCTCTGCAGCATGAACGATCAAGCGTAGCGATGTTTGCAGTTCAGATCACTCACCCATGAAACCAAGGTCTCGTCGTTATAGGGCTCGGACGACAGGACAGGTGTCCTCCCGGTGATGAGTTCCAGAAGCACGACGCCATAGGAGTAGACGTCGGACCGGTCGGTCACCTTGCCGGTGGTAGCATACTCCGGTGCCAAGTACCTGACGAAGAAGAACAAGTCCAATGCAATGCGTTCTACTCCTTGCAGTTGTCAACTGTAAATGTAAATGTTTGGATAGTGATAATCGATTTACCCGAATGTTCCCATCACACGCGTGGAGACGTGCGTGTCGTCCGCGGGCTGGATCTTGGCTAACCCAAAGTCTGAAACCTGCACAACAAAATGCTCTCGTTTTCAGATAAATGCAAGCATGACCTTTCAGAGTTGATATACATCATATACTGATATATGCTGAAATCACTTGCCTTCGGCTCGAAACTGTAATCCAGAAGTATGTTGGCTGCCTTGATATCACGGTGAATAATCTTAGGATCGCCTGAAAAAAAACCAAGGGCATAAGCATCGTCGCATGAACACAACAAAACTGATCTCACAAAAATATTCAGACTAGCAGAGGGCTATAGGACGAGCAGAAAATTAAGCAGGAGGCATGGCATGAACTTACAGTCCTCGTGCAGGTAGGCCAATCCTTTCGCCGATCCGAGTGCGATCCTCCACCTGTGCTGCCAATCCAGTGCCGGCCGATTACCACCTGATGAAACCATTCGTGATCATGTCAGAAGAACCCAAACCCACCACGAGCTAGTAGCATGCAGGATGCAATGGACACTGATCCGAACCACGTACCGTGCAGGTGGAGCTCGAGCGTCTTGTTGGGCACGTACTCGTAGACGAGCAGTCTCTGGTCGCCGTGGATGCAGTAGCCGACGAGGGACACGAGGTGGCGGTGGTGCACGCGGCTGATGATCTCCACCTCGGCGCGGAACTCGCGGTCGCCCTGCCCGCTCCCGGGCCGCAGCCGCTTGATGGCCACCTCGCCGGCGCCCTCCTGCGTGCCGCGGTACACGTGCCCGAACCCGCCCTGGCCGAGCAGGTTCGCGTCCGAGAACCCGGACGTCGCCGCGGCCAGGTCCGCGTACGACACCGTGCCGCCCGTGATCGGCGGCGGAGTAGGCGGCGGGCGCAGAGGGCCGGAGAGGACGCCGCTGCTGGTTTGCCGCGACGGGAACATCTGCTGCGAGTACATTTGCGGCGGGGAGTGTAACGGCGCTGACGACACCTTCGCCTGGGATTGCTGGTGCGCCGACGTCACCGGCAGCCGAGGGCCGTAGACATTGCCTGAGGACGCAAGAAAAGCATTATCAGAGTTCAGAACACAGAGAAATCGTTGACAATGGGAGTATTTTCCTCCAAAACACAAACACGTGGATTTCGGACTTTTTTCATGTCAACGCCGGTATGATTTGTGCTGACGATCTGATCTAAAATCTAGCAGAATAAATGTAACTCGAAAAGCAGTATGAATGAAGTATACAACACAGAAGTAAGCGACCAACAACGCAGAGAACTCCAGATTGTACACTTGTATAGCCCTTGCCCTTTCCGTCTACGAGTTCCTCAAACAGCCAACTTTTACGCGGCAAGTTGCCATCGGTCACGCACTTGAAAGACCAGAACACGACACGAAGCAAAGCGCACAGCATAGCGTGACAGCGTCAAGCCGGCCGTTCCAACTCGCCGCCCGGTCGAGCCTCCATGGTGCGTACGTGTCGCCACCGTCACCAGCAGCAGCTATATCTGCTCCCGTGACGTCACCGGCGCACGCGCGCGAGTGCGCGGCGCGACGCGTCCAAATAAACCCGCTGGGCCCGCCCGGCGACTCGCGTTTTCGTGTCGTGAGGCATTGCGCACTCGTGGCCACGACCACGACGGAGCAGCGTAACTAGACAGTGGCGGCGTGGTGCGCTTGCACCGCCCAAGGCAGTGCGTGTAAAGCGTATGGGCGTGTATCGATACGTACCCGGCGGCGGAGCTGAGGAGCCGTAGCCGCTGTGCCGGCGTCGGCGGCGCTTCTTCGAGCAGCAGTAGATGAGCCCGGCTATGAGCCCGAGAACGACCACCGTCGCGACGGCCACGGAGACACCGATCACGGTCGCGTTCGTAGCTGATGGCGACGACGGAGCTGACGGCGACGGCGATGACAACGGCGACGACGATGATGACGGTGGTGGAGGCGCCGGAGGTGTGAGTGACGGCGGGGAAGGCGGCGGGGGAGGGCCGCCGTCGCTTGGGAGCGACGGGGTTACGCCAGGAGGAGCAGGGCGGTCACGGTGAGGTGGAGGCGGCGAGGGCGCTCGTCTGGGCGCCCCTGGAGGATCTGGGGCACGTGGAGACGGTGTTGCAGGCGGTGGCTCTGGCGTCCGTCGTGGGGGAGGTGGTATGGCTGGGGCCGGGACGCCTGGAGGAGACGGGTGCCCACTTGGTGGCCGTGGCGTCACTGGAGAAGGTGGAGCCGATCTTGGCGGCTCCGGCGTCGCTGGGGAAGGCGGCGAAGGTAATGGTGGCACTGGCGTAGGCGTTGATGGAGGTGGCGGGGAGGGCGTTGGTGGTTGTGGTTCGGGCGTCGCCGGGGAAGGCGGAGACTGCACTGGTGGCTGTGGCGTCACGGGGGCAGGCGGCGAAGGCAATGGTGGCGCTGGCGTTGATGGAGATGGCGGGATGGGCATTGGTGGTGCCGGCGCCACTGGAGGAGGTGCAGACGGCGTTGGTGGTACCGGCGCCACTGGAGGAGGCGCGGACGGCGTTGCCGGTGCTGGCACCGCGGGCGATGGCGGTGCCGGCGTTAGTGGCGCAGGCGTCACTGGAGGAGACGGCGTGGGGGTTGGTGCAGGTGTCGCCGGCGGTGATGGCGTGGGCACTGAGGGTGAAGGCGGCATTGGGGGCGACGGCGTGGGCGCCGATGGTGATGGTGGCATAGGAGGCGATGGCGTAGGTGACGGCGTTGGCGCAGGCGTCGCAGGGGGCAACGGCGTTGATGGCGCGGGGATCGCTGGCGGCGACGGCGTTGGCGTCGGTGTCGATGGAGCGGGGATCGCTGGCGTCGATGGCGTCGGCGTCGATGGAGCGGCGATCGCAGGCGGCGATGGCGTCGGTGTTGTTGGCGCAGGCAACGGCGGTGGCATCACCGGCGGGGTCCCTGGTGGAGATGGGGACGGCATGGGCGGCACCGGTGCAGGCGGAGAAGGTATGGGCGGCTGCGGTATAGGTGGAGACGCGGGCGGTGCAGCTGGCGTCGCCGGTGCTTGCGGCGTTGGAGGAGACGCTGGCGGAGCCGGTGGTTGCGGTGTTGAAGGAGACGCCGGCGGAGCAGCTGGCGTCGCCGGTGCTTGCGGCGTTGGAGGAGATTTCGGTGGAGCAGCTGGCGTTGCCGGTGCTTGCGGCGTTGGAGGAGACGTCGGTGGAGCAGCTGGCGTCGCCGGTGGTTGCGGCGTCGGAGGAGACACCGGCGGTGCAGCTGGCGTCGCCGGTGGTTGCGGCGTTGGAGGAGACGCCGGCGGTGCAGCTGGCGGCACTGGTGGCAAAGGGGGCGGAAAAGACGGCGGCGGAGCAGCAGGTGTCGCTGGTGATTGCGGGGGAGGAGAAGGCGCCGGCGGAGCAGCGGGTGTCGCCTGCGGGGGTGGAGCAGATGGCGCCGGCGGGACAGCAGGCACCGGTGGCGGCAGCGTAGGAGGCGAAGACGGCGGCGGATCAGTTGGCGCCGCTGGCGAAGGTTCCAGCGGAGCAGATGGAGTCGCCGGCGACTGCGGGGGAGGCGGGGGCAACTGCGTGGCCGGTGGCGCGACCGGCCACTGCGGGGGCGGCGAGGAAGCAGCCGGAGGATCAGCCGTGAGTACCGGCGGCGAAGGTGCCGGTGGGGCAACCACAGGAGTCGCTGGTGGCGGAGGAGAAAAGGCTGGCGGAGCAACCGGCAGTGTCGGCGGCGGCGGCGGCAGAACCGGTGCCGGCTGTGGCGGCAGGTCCGGATCAACAGAAACAGATGCAAGCGACGGGGTTCGAGCGGACGAGGAAGAGGAAGGCGGCTCGGGAGTACTTGGAGGAGGCGGCGATGGGGGTCGTGGTGCGGTGCTACTAGTAGTAGATGGAGGTGGAGGGACCGACATGGCGGTGGCTGCGCCGTCACGCGTCGCCGTGGGAGGGATGTAGCGGCGACCCCGCGGACTCCGTGCGCTTTTGAAGCGTGGCGCCACTCTATCTCCTTCGGAAAATCTTAACAACCTTCTTTTTTTTGTTTGGATTTTGGTTAAACGAAACCCATCTCTAGTTCTCTACGAATCCAGAGATCGTACGTACTCAGCGTTTCGAGGCTGAAAAAACAAATAAACAAAAAAACATTTGCAACAAACTGCCGCCGTTCGAATATGAGTATCCATCCGCTCGTGGCCCGTCGACCGTCTGAATCGAGCTGTGCCGGCCACCGCGTCGTCGTCTCCTCCGGCTAGCGCTAGAGCATGAGAAGATAGATGATGATGGCCATGGCTAGCGTCCACGACGACTCATGCTTACGCGCCAACTATGCATTCCCTTCCCTCCCAAGTCCAGCTCCCACCCGGCGGCCACATCGCTCCACCACCGTCCACCGGCCGACGAGAAGAACAAGCTGCTTGCAGCTTGGCCGCTGTTGGCTGGTTGCTAGTGGCTGATTTGTTTGAGAGAAAAGTACTGTTGGCTAGTGACTGATAAGCCAGACGAATAGGGCGAAAGTTCTATGACTTCTGAAGATGGACAATTTTTATTTTGGTCATTTGCTCATCTGGTGGTAGTAACATTCTTCACAAATATTATACACCTCTCATATAGTTGCATTAAACTATATAAGAGATATAAGATTTGCAAATAATCTTATAGTACTTAAATGGATATTTTGAAATATTAAACAATCACAAATGAAAAACTTGTCAACTATATGTCTCGTCGAGCTATACAATTTTAATATAAAGTTCGTTTTCATCCGAGATCATATGAAGAAGTTATATTTTTTCCACGAGACCATTTCCAGAAGCGGGTGATGTCATCACCCGCACCTAGAAATCCATTTATCACCCGCACCTGAAAATAATTTTCAGGTGCGGGTGATGCCATCACTCGCACCTAGAAATGAGAATATTTCCAGGTGCGGGTGATGGTGACACCCGCTCTCAAAAATGATTTCTAGGTGCGGATCAACTTGCTACAGTGGCATCTCGTTTTGTTAGAATCGTCCGGCAAATTTGCTCGCTCCTAAAAAAATCGAGGCCCTCCTACAAATCGCATTTGTAGTAAGTGTTACATATTGATGCAGCATATTAAGAGTCTGTTTGGCAGGGCTCCGACTCCACCCAAAATGGATCTGGCTCCGGCTCCTCTGGTGGAGTGGCTCCGGCTCCTCTGGTGGAGCTGGAGCCGTTTTTAGAAAATGTTTGGCAAAACGACTTCTCCTTACTGTGTAAGGTAGATAAAAGGGTGAAATGTTCATAATACCCTACCTTTCTTTTTTCAATTTCCTTCTTTTATTTTTCTATTTTTTCCTTCTTTCTTTTTTCTTTTCTTTCCTATTATTTCTTTTATTTTTATATTTCCTTTTCCCTACTGCCTTATCATCTCGCACAGGCCTTCCTCCTTATCCATCCACCTCTCGCAAGTCGCACCGCAGCTCCTCCCGGCCACAGGAACGTCTCGTCGGCCTCCTCCTTCCGCCACCACCGGCGCCGCGCCCCAACCTCTTCCGTCTGCACCGCGTCCCAGCCTCCACCGAGCCGCGCCGCCGGCCCAGCCTCCTCCGTCCCCACCGCACCCCAACCTCCTCCGTCCGCCTCCACCGTGCCACCAGCCTCCACCGCGTCGCGCCCCAGCCTCCACCGCGTCGTGCCCCAGCCTCCTCCTCCTCCGCGCTGCCAGCCACCACCGCGCTACGTCCCAGCCTCCTCCGTCCGCCTTCCACCCCGCCACCCTGCCCCGCCTCGGGCTGCTACCGCCGCCCGACCTCCCTTCGCCGCGGCGAGCTCCCAGGCCGGCGGCTGTTGGAGCCCGTTCCGAAGATGTGCTGGACCGCCACCAACCGGCCCCATCCAATAGGGGCAAGGTAGTAAAGGGTGAGGTGGAGCCGGATGGAGCCACATTTTCGTGGCTCCGCCTCCTCTGTGGAAGCCGCGAGGGGCTCCAGCCCCAGCTCCACACCCAGAGCCGGTGCAGTTTGGAGCGTTTGGCAGGGCTCCGGCCGGAGCCTCTGGTGGAGCCGCTGATGGAGCCCTGCCAAACAGGCCCTAAGTGTTGTTTATTGATGCAACATATTGTTGATTTTTTTGCTTGAGTTTGGTTTGAAAATTATTTTTGTTGTTGTGCATGTAAAGAGCATAAGCGCAGAAGAACTTTTAGAGTTTTTTCAATTAATGAACCCTGTCTATTTCACGAAATATAACGTTGGAAGCATAAGGGAGTACCAAAAATAATAAAAAAATTACTATGATATCTTTTTAATTATGTGTAAATCTATTGAATTTTTTATTAATAAGATAAGAAAGTAAAGAGATTGATTGGTTGGCTCTCAAAATCTGCCAACCCAAAATTGAGGCAAGTCCATAAACATTGGCATTCATTTGGTTGGCACCGAACCCAAGTCACATTATAAAATTTTTGCCCACGTTTTGGTATGGTATGCCTAGATCTTGACTTGCCTAAATTTTGGTTTGGTAACTTTGGGATATCAACCAATCAGGTTCAAAGTACATGCAAATACCACATGTACTTCCAAGTGCCTTATGATACTTTACAACTATAAACATATATGTCTAATATGGCATATAATTTCAGTGGCAAGATTTTGGTTTGCATTCGATGCAGGCACAAAAGGTAAGTAGCCCAAGAAAACGAAAACATGCTATCAAACCCTTTTAAGGGAATATATCTTTCTATTCACTTTAGGAGAATGTCTACACCCTCTTTGAACAAAGAATTGTTGGATCCATAGCAACCTCATTGACCACCAAATTCAGAGCATCTTCAAGTGAAAAGTAGCAACATAGTATGTAGAAATAAGTAGGGCTACAAGTGTGAATTGGGGAAAATGAGGTAATATTACAATGATAGTCATTTGCTTGTTTTTTTCCTAAAAGTTATATTTAAACAAAATTCCATGGGTCCATATATTGTGTAATGCTAAAAAGCTCTATCCCATAGTCATGCAACTTTATTTAGCTTTTGTTTGGTATACTTTAAAAACACTTTAATCTAGTGTGGTATTAGTATTTTTATGCTCCAATTCGAGCAATTTTAACTAACTATATTTGTCATGAACCCCGGGTTCGCTTGTACACTATCCTCATGTCTCCAACCTAGTCTAGATGGGTCTTCATGTCTTCACCACCACCTCAAGAATAGCAAGTTCACATGTACTTTGGCACTAAGCTTCATCAAAATCACCTAATTTGCCAACTCGGGTGAGATGTAAAGACAAAAATGGTTAGTTACTAGGGAAAACTATTTGAACTTCACATCATATATCTTAATTTTAATATTTGAACAAAAAACTGTAGAGATTAAGATGCATGAGATGATATTAGGTTACCTATTTCACAAAAATTTGAAGATAAATTGTAGGCATAAAATGAGTGTAAAAAAGGAGGTATGTATCAAAAATTTATATAATATAATAGGACTTTGTCTATAATTTCTTTTAAAAAATCAATATGTTATCTACATGTTGAGATGGTAAAATAGGTACATTCTTTGCCTGCACTAGCATGTACCATTTGTTTATGCTTGCTTGCCTAGAAAACCTATGTAAAACCATGCTTTAGAGAAACCTTCACTCTTGTGCGGTGTTTGTGGATATATGCAACTTCAGTCCTGATAAACAGTTAGTCTAAAATCTGCATAAGAATAAAACCTTCACCCTTTTACTTAAATGGAAATCATTTATACTTTTCAACAAATATAAAGTTAACAAACATAGAAAAAATGTTGAGCAATTTTTTTTAATATTTCTCTGCGCAACTCGTGGTATTTTAATAGTTTAATAACAAAATTCAAGGGATATAGTCATTGCATTTGTAGTCCAAATTCAACAACTATATCAACCAACAATGCACACTTGTCGCATTCTTATTTAGGAGATATTTACTATGTGCCATCTTTATGGATATCACCTCTCCATTTACCATTCTTAATGCTCGCCATTCTCCTACAAAGGAAGTAACAATTTTTTTTGCCAATTTCGCTAACGTGGCACGCCAACTCACCCGTGCCATCATGGATCGAGACATGCAATGACCAAAATGCCCCCGCTATCTTCTTCCTTCTCCACCCCATTTTTCTCACTGCTATCTGCTCATGGATAAGGCCATGGAATGGCGACCTACCTGCGGCAACGGGGGCGTCAACCCCAGGAGGCGACCTACCCTCTGGCCTCGAGGGGGCTCTAACCTCGGGATGCAGCCTGCCTCCAGCCACGGGAGACGCCAGCCACGCAGGGCGACGGCCTGCCTCCAGCTTGACTTTGGCCACGGGAAGCGGCAGCAGCCCGCCCACGGCACGCGGTAGCCACCGGGGGCCGCGGCGGCCCTCCCACATCAAGCACCATCCATAAGAAGGGGAGAGTGGCTAGTCACTGGCACGCGCCGGCAACGGGAAGGGGACAAACACTGGCCATGGAGGTGTCTTGAGGTCGAAGATGACCCTTGCATGTGATTCCACATGTTGGTGGTGGAGAGGGAAGAAATGAGTAGTTAATAGTGATGACACAAGGGCATTTTGGTCATTTTACATCATGATCGACGCTGGCACAAATGTGTTGGCGTTCCACATCAGCAAAAAATGGCAAAAATGTTGCTTCATTTATAGGGGGTGGAAAATATGTAAGCACATATGTAAGGATGGCAAATGGAGATGTGTCATCCGTAAGGATGGCAAATAGTTAAATATCCCATTGTTTAGTGTTGTCATCCCAGAACGCGGTATTCCACTGGCCCACTGGCTTCATTTATATATATATATATAATAATCATGAGTCGAGTTTCCCATCTATAATTCCATTCGTTGCCAAGGTAGCTTAACGAATCAAGCGGCTCCTCAAATCATCAGGTGTCTCTGGCATCGGCGCATCGCCATCTCGATCCAGGTACTCTCTCCGCGACACAAATCATCAATTCCTCTGCAACTTCTTCAAAAATCACCATAATTTCCACATCTACCATCTCTTTAGATATTCGGCGTCACAATTTTTCGGATCTCGTTGTCATCGATTGCCAACGACGCAAGCACCCGAGATCCGAAAATTTGGAATCGTCGGAGATCTGCAAAGTCATAATTAGCTGTGATGGTGAAGACAGATTATAGAAATCTTTGCGGATTACCCCTCTTGTGTGATGATTTGCATCGATCTCTAGCCTCGCCAAACGATTTGGTCGATTCCACAAATAACGGTAAATTTCCTCTCTTTTTACAGACCGCTTTCATTGTCTCTCCATAAAGTATTCTTACCATGCAAAAGATAAAGAGTAGAAGGGAGGAGTTTTTTTCCTTTAGCTCAGAAAAAGGGGAATGAAATGAGTAAAGTGAGCCTACCGTTACATCTATGCTTGGGCTTCAAGCCCATGAGCTTTTGGGCCGGAAAATTACAAAGTTAATTGGAGGAGTTTTTTTTCTTTAGCTAGAAAGGGAAAAAGTACTTTCAAGGTCCCTCAACTATCGACAACATTTGATTTTAGTGCTCCATCTACAAAACCAGATATCCTACACCCCAAACTTTTCAATATTGTGCAAATCACATCCCTTGTTGGTTTTTGTGGTTGTTTTACATGATGTGGCAGTGACATATGGTTGTGGACCCACGTACCTCATTTGTCTCCCATCTCTCCCTCTCTCCCTCCTCCCTCCCCCGATGTTGCCCCAGATAGCATGGTCGGACCTCCTCTCAACGGCGGCGATGGGGACAGCTCTTGAGCTCCTCAAGGGCGGCAAGGCTAGAGCTCCTCACGCACAAAGCGAGGCCTAAGATCGAGGTGGCAGCGGCGGCTCCAAAGCCCCTGGTAGCGGCAAGGTTGGAGCTTCTCGCTACGGCGGTGAGGGCACGAAGATCTAGCCTACTGGACTCATCAGGACCATGACATGTGACATGGAGCTCGACGAGGCTGCAACCTCTCATCCCTCTCCATAACTTTCCTCATTGACGAGCGGCTCCCCGAGGAGCAGTCCCTCTTGTCCTCCCACATCACCATTGCGCCGTGCTCCAGGGCCCCACCACCTTCCCCACTGTGCCACCCATGATGCCACGCTCTAGGGTCTCGACGACATGCCCTCATCGTCGCTTCCTTGCCATGCTCTAGGGCCGCTCCGTGCTGCTCCACCCGCGGAAATCGTTGAAGTCGGGGGCTGCTCTTGGGGAGAGGGAGCATGGAGGTAGAGGGGGAAGGTCTTACATCGTCGGTTGGAGGTAGAGGGAAGGAGGTGGAAGAGTCGAGAAGGAAGAAAGAAGGGGATAACAGAGAGGAAAGAGGGGGAGCCACATGGCATGTGGTTCCATTGCTACATGTTGCCTGACATGTGGGGTCCAAACCACATCATGCTAAACCACTGGAAAAACCGGTGAGTGACATGATTTGGACGATATGAATAGTTCAGGGATATCAAACATACGATTTTGCGGTTGGAGGACTAAAGTAGGACTCCGTCGATAATTGAGGGACGTCGAAAGGACCTTTTGCGATTTGGTATTAAAAGTCGTTTAGGACAGCGACACGATCACCAAAGCACAACTTTGACATCTCTTTTGTATAAAAATATTTATTAAAAAGTTACATATGTATATTTTTATGAAAGTATTTTTCAAGACAAATCTATTTATATGATTTTCACATTTCTAAACTCAATACTTAAAAGTTTTTCATGATTTATATTCCCAATGCTTGACTCAAACCTTGCAAAACGACTTTAATACCTAACCAGAGGGAGTATATAGTTGGTCTCCACTTTAAGCCCACAAGTTTTTTGGCCTAGGAAAAAATAGAGTAAAATGGTGAAGTTTTTTCTTTAGCTAGAAAGTAAAAGGAAAAAGTCCTACTCGTAGACAATGGGCAAAGTCTGTCTTTCCACCCTGCACAAAAAAACCGTTCGTTCGGGTTCATAATGCTCACGAAGCTAGACACGTGACCCATGTCGATAATAGGAGCCACTATCACAACAATTGAAGAGGGAAATGGACAATTCATTCTCGAAGCTCGCGATCTACTACGAGGTTCGTCTGTCACACTCAACACACTGTGCACACGGTGTTGGACTCGAGCTGCTTAAAGGACTGACATCCAAAGAGGGGTGCGAATTAGGTGTAAAAAAACTAAGACTCAAACCCATATATAAAAATCTATTTAATTTCTATCTAGATGCGTATTAGGTTTTTCTATGTATTTTTATTCTACGTAAAAGAATTTTGCGCCCTAGATTCCAATTCTAACAACTACACATGGCAATTCCAAGAAAGGTAAATATGGAAAGTTGGCACAAAGTAAATGCGTAAATAAAGGGTAGAGAATGCAAATTCCTGTGATGACAAGTTGATTTTTATATTACCGAGGTATCTTAAGCAAATCTTTCCAATGGTCCTCATTATTTTTTTTAGCAAAAAGGACTAGTCCTCATTATTGGAGCCCCTTGAAAAACATATGCCCGCTCAAGAGCATAAACTCCCCAGTCAAGTAACTCTGTATGATAGCCGACGTTCCCCACGCGCAAGTGGGTCTCCATCTAGCCTCTTTTGGATGCTCCTTACCGCTCTTCACTGGGTAGAGCTTCAGCTAAGACGCCGAGGGCCTCTCCTTCCTCTCACAACTACTGGCGGCCACTCCAGAAATGTGGTTGGAGGATCTCACAAGACTTACAAGCCATGGATTAACAACTCTTAGTGTGTGCAAGCACCAATACAAAAGGAGGTGTGCAAACCTCACCTAATTCTAAGCTAATCTCTAAAGTAATCTGCTGATAGGGCTAAACTAGTACTAACCAAGACCTAAGCCTTATGCTAATTTCCTAAATCTTCTCTTTAGCACTTTGGTGGATAGAGCACTGGTATGTATGTGAGAACCAAGCGTGTAGCTCCTCCAAGCTCTAACATAGCTCATATGGTCGGGCAATAGGGTATAAATAGCCCTAAGTCAAAAAACTAGTTGTTACATAGTCGTTGTAGTTTTTTTTGTGTATCACCGTCTCATCTTATGCCCCTTTTACTATAGCCACCATATGAATCGGAGAGGTCCAATTATGCTAAAGAACTACTCAAGCCAATTTTGAGCCGATCTGAGCCGAACCGATCACCACCGACTTATTTGATGATAGTTGTTGTTTCCATAGGATGAATCAGTGGTAACAGTGCACATGTATACCTTGGCTCTGTCTGTAGTCACAGACTAATCCAGTGATTGTTATTGTTACCATAGGATGAGTCGGTGGTATAATAGTGCACTTGACTATCCCGATGGTCTTGTAGTCATCGATTGATACAGTGACAATTAGTGTTACCATAGGATGAGTCAGTGGTAATAGTGCACTTGATTGTCCCGATGGTCATGTAGTCATCTACTGATACGGTAAAAGTTATTACGGACGTACTAGCGCCCGGACGCAAGTTAAAAATCGGACGCATGAAGAGCTGCCCGATCGAAACACTATAGCCGCCAGATCAGCACTGTAGCACTAAAAATACTATAGCAAAACATCCCGCAGTACTGTAGCAGTCAGATCTATTGTATGACAAAATTTTCCACCGCAACATCAGACATGAACCCGTGCTTCACAACATTTAAAAACAACATCCGCAACATAAAAAATTAACATCTGCGACATCAAAAATCAATATTTGCAACATCAAGGACATGATGATAATCATCAGATGAAATGTAGAAAAATCCCACCGCAACATCAAGTCATGTTGCATGCAACATGGAGAAGAATTCCGCAACATTAAAAAAATAACATCCGCAACATTCGAAAACAACATCCACAACATCGAGATTTCCTTTTGCAACATTGCAACATCGAGATCTGCTTTTGCAACATCGACATGAAATACTTGCAACATTCTCTAAAAACCTCTGGAACATCCAAAACATACCCTTGCAACATACACTGAATCTGGTCGGCGAGCTGGGCCTCTGGCTGCCGATGTGCTCCACCCGAGCCGCGGGGAGCTTGACGCCTGGCCACTGGCGAGATCCGCGTAGAGGCGGCCGCCCACACGCCCGCGCGCCCAGTCGTGGGAGCGGCGGCCCGCGCTCGCCGCAGGGAGCTCAGTGAGCTCTGAGCGCGGGGGTCTCCATGACCGGTGAGCTCCGAGCGCAGGCCTCCATGGCCGGTGAGATTCGGGGCACGACAAGCTGCCTCCATGACCACACATGTTAGCACAGCGCGCGAGCTTTGGAGCACAGGCCTCCATGGCCGGCGGGCGTGAGGTGAGCAGCTCGTCGGTGCCGGACTCGAGTGCGGGGGTGAGTAGCTCACCGGTGCCGGGCTCAAGCTGAGTAAAAGCGAGGTTGAGAGAGACAGAGAGAGTCAGAGAGATAGAGATGGAACTCGAACGGCGTTGGAACTCCTCCCTCGTGCACAGGTGAAAAAAATCGAGATGGAGGCCAAGATGCGGTAGAGTCGTAGAGATAAGTCTGACCTGTGTGGGACCCACGACTGATTTTTACCTCGCGAATTCACGTGGCCCGGGAGGAGACACATCACTGCGGTGCGTCCGGCGGTCGTGCGGGCATCCGGACGCCCGTATTGTAGAGGATGAGTCGGTGGATTGTGTCAATGCATACTTTTAGTAAGATTCGCTTCAACTCTTCGGATGTCTTCATCCTAGTTTTGTTTTTATGGTATATTGGATTGCTTCTAAGGTCTTCTAGAGTTTGACCTTATCGGGCATACACCCCGGGTACCTATACATGGAAGAATACGGACTCATATATACCATAAATCTCTGTAATCCTACTAGGACTTGTACTCTGTAATCCTACTAGGACTCCTACCTTATAACCAACTAGGAACCCGCCCCCTTGACTATATAAAGGAGGGTCGGGTACCTAGGAGGAGAACCCAACACACATCCTCAACCTCTCTGGGGAACAACACCCAAGCACAGGGTGCCACATATGATACTCCAAACAGGACGTAGAGTTCGCTATTCTAGTGGCCCGAACCTGTATAAATCTGTGTCTCGTGTCCTCGCTTTGACCTTCAAGTTCTAAGTATAGCGTCCACCACCGCACAATCTACTACATCGGGTACCCCCTTTGTAGGTTTGCCGAGTTAAAACACCGACAATTAGCGCGCCACGTAGGGGTGATCGTCAAGATCATCAGGCGAATTTGAAGGACCTTCATCAACAAGATCAATCTACTTGGTGACATGCAGCCCCAACCAGCGGTGTCACATCCGAAACCAATTGGAAATCGTCAGTCAAGTCCAAAAGAGAGGAAAGCAAGGCGGCGGCACGAATCCTACTCGGAATCGTACTCAACCTCATCATGTCCTCGGGTCTCCCAACCAATCACTAACTTTGTTGTTCCGTCCAGAAGCATCAAAGCGAGCGTACGAAGGCAACCATTTGAGTCTACCCACTAGAAATCAATTTGATGGCAAAATACTACTCGCACACGAAAGCTACCCCAAGACTTCAAGGTCATTTCTTAGTGCACACAGAAGACGTAAACAAGCACAACTACGCCTACATCAGCTCATCGTCGACTACTTCAGCTACTCGAGTACGACTATTTCAACTACACCGCACGCCACACCTACTCGTCTTCCGGCCGCGTCAGCTCTACTTCAGTTACGTCGTGTGCCGCGACTACTCATCTTCCGGCCGCTGTCTCTACTTCGCCTACGCCGTGCGCCCGGTCGCATTGTCTCACCGTTTGACTCATCATCGGGTCGCACTGGCTCTACTTCAGCTACGCTGTGCGCCACGACATTGTCTTACGTCTACACCGGTTCTACTTTGACTACGCTGTGCTTCGTCACGACATCGTCTTCCAGCCACACCGACTCTACTTCGGCAATGCCAACTCGTCGTCGACTAATTCAGTTACTTGCCTCGACTAGTTTCTACTAGGAAACTAGTCAATGGTTGCCACACCCTCAAAAACTAGTCGGATCCGCCTCCGACTAGTCGACTTCGGCAACATTCATTGCGTCTCCATCGCCAAAGTCCATGGATTCGTCAACACTCGCCCGCGAGTCAAGCTAAGTCGCTCATTTCGATACTTATCCTTTCTTTGGCCTGTTTTTCGTGCGCGGGACAACACGTCGAGGACTACTTATTGTGTATGCTTCTCAACGGATTTTTCACGAGAGCTACACTATGTCGACTACTCTTGGGATATATCGACCAAATCACCACGAGCTTACACCATCAACTCGGGGGCTATCCTAAGGCGGCAACATCTAAAGTCCGCTCCTGCGGCAATCTAAAGACGACTCCGGTCGTGTCTACAGTCCGCTCCGGCAGCAACAGCTAAGTCATTTATTTAAATGATTACTTTTGTCTTCTTTGACTTGTTTTGCGCATGCAGGATAACACGCTAAGGACTACTTATCTGTGCACACCTCTCCATGGGAACTACCCTCCAAAGCTGCACTTCATCGCGCAACCACATCTAATGTCTGCTCTGGTGGCACAACCCGACTTCGGTCAATCTCAAAGCCCGCAGAAGCGGCATAAGCCGACTTCGGTCGCACTCAAGCCCGCAGAAGCGGCACATGTCATCATTGCGCCACAAACCAGCATTGCGCCACAAATCAACATTGCGCCATGCCTACGCAAACAGGCTCTCAAGTCGACTCCGGTCGCATATCAAGACTGCTCTAGCGGCAAAAATTGTACTATGGGTCTCATATCTAGCCCTACGTACTCTGGGTCTCTGCTCCAATGCCGACCCTTAGTTATAAGCGGCCTTCGGGTCCTGGCAACTACCTAGCGGTAAGCGGCCTTCGGGCCTTGGTGACTACCTAACTGTAAGTGGCCTTCGGGTCCTGGTGACTACCTAGCTGTAAGCGGCCTTCGGGTCCTCACTATTACTCAAGTCGACTTCGGTCGCATTCAAGCCCGCTCCAATGGCAAACTATTCATTTTTCTGGTTTCTGATTCATTTTTTGGCTTTCGGAAGTGTTTTTCATTTTTGGCTTTCCAGCTTTGTATTTCGGGTTTCATACTTAGTCCTGAGTACTCAAAGTCGACTATACTCTAGTCGCATCTCAAAAGTCCGCTCTGCACGACACAAAGTCGACTTCTAAAGTCGCATCTCTAAGTCTGCTCCACACGATACAAAGTTGACTACTCTAGTCGCATCTCAAAGTCCGCTCCGTGCAGCACAAAGTCAACTTTGGTCGCATCTAAAGTCCATTCTGATGGCAAAAAATTGACTTCAGTCGCATCTAAAGTCCGCTCTGACGGCATGGCTACTTCTCAAGTTTAATATTACTACTCGAAGACGACTCGAGTAGTCTATGCTACTTCTCCAGCTTGAGGGCTCAACTTCAATCACTACTCGACGTAGCTCATACGGCTCACTTGACACATAATCTCGAGGGATGGACGCTGCAAGAGTACTCAGATGATGGCTTTCATGAACTCTGATGACCCTTGGATTGATTATCTAAATTACTTCAAGGCTCGAGGGCTGCTATACTACACCCATCATTCAATTTTTCAAGACAGAAGATGCAGAATCAAGATTGACCCTTAGGTTGAGTCCACGACTCAACCTAAGGCTCAGGGGCTACTCCATATGGAGTGTGATTTCGCAATCGCACTTCCATATAATCTCGACTTTAAGACTGATGAGCCGGACCACCTTCCAGCCTCGTGGCAGATCAAGTAATATTGAAGACTTCTCCAAGCAGTACTCGAGGACTCTCAAGAACTACTCGAAGAGGCTTCAAGACTACTCGAACTACTACTCTCGACTACAAAGTGCTTGGGGGCTTGTCGGGCATACACCTCGGGTACCTATACATGGAAAATACGAACTCATATCATAAATCTCTGTAATCCTACTAGGACTTGTACTCTGTAATCCTACTAGGACTCCTGTCTTGTAACCGACTAGGAACCCGCCCCCTCGACTATATAAAGGAGGACCGAGTACCTAGGAGGAGAACCCAACACACATCCTCAACCCCTCCGAACAACACCCAAGCGCAGGGCGCTACATATGATACTCCAAATAGGACGTAGGGTTCTGTACTCTAGCGGCCCGAACCTGTATAAATCTGTGTCTCGTGTCCTCGCTTTAACCTTCGGGTTCCAGGTCTGGCGATCCCCCACCGCACAATCTACTACCTCGGGTGCCCCTTTGGTAGGTTTGCCTGCTTAAAACACCGACATACCTCATACTCTTGATCTTTGCTTCACATTGTTTGATTCCCCCAAATCCATCACTTAGCATTCATGAGACTAATCCTTGATTCCTCGTATACTCGCAAACGTCGTTAGTCCATGAATTAGTGTTGGCACACAAACACCAAATCACTAATGGGCCTAATTAACTAGGTCCACTTTTCTGACACTGCTCGCTCCAAGCATGTGTCTGACCTGATGTTCACTAGTCATTAGCTCAGTCCAAGGGCAGGCGACGAGCCACTGTTGTATGTGCGATTTGGTGACATGCAACACTAGTTGGTGGTTGCTTGATGATTGGAGTAAGGAAGAGCTACGTGCTTGTCCTAGACGGATTCAAGGTCGGAAGAGGAGTGACATTGGGGGACATGCTTCGATGGATTTGATTTGAAGGGATTGGTGAATTTCTCGCTTGCTGAGATGAACAGATTGAGGAAATTAAAGAGTTGGATATTTGTGTGTTGACGAGAGGAAATTGGAGCTTTGGATGTTGGCATTCTTTGTATACTTGTACAAGCAGCACGTCGCCCAGCCTCTGTTCGGGACATCACCGCGGTCCGTAGTCCACCATGAGAACCACCGGTGTTTCTCATTGTTCAGGAGGAGGGTTCGTGCATTAGTCGGATGTTCTTCTCACACAAGTATGCCTACCTCGGCGTCATCCTAAGGGCTAGGGGAGATTGTTCCGTGTCCGTGGTGTGCTCCAGAGTCCAGACGGGTCGTTAACTCGACAAAACTAAGTCGGTGAGGTTAAGGCCGCCGCATGATTTTCATTAAGAGAAGAGAATCTAATCCCGATTCACCGACGAGGGGATATTTTTTAAAACCAATCCCGTAAATTCGCTCAAACGAGAAATCGAATCCGGATCTCCTGGTTGCAACCATATGTCACCCCCCTCTAACCAACTAGGCTAGTGGACCTTTGGTGGGGTTGTCAACTCGACGGGAGAACTCGTCAAACGAGCGGGACGGCAAGCGGCGATATGCAGGGCTGAAGGAATGGGTGCAACTGGGACCTGAAGGAGGGGTAGTCAAAACGGACAATTTTGGATTAAGATTTTTTTTGTCGGTGGCACACCCGGCCCTCAAATGGTCGTTTTGTGCACAACACACTCCATTCTCTGATTTAGTGTGATGCACATTGTGATTTTATATTTTTGTCTCTACCACACTGCAACACATAAAAAGACTTCTTTGCCCTTGCAAAATCGGGCCCACACATCAGTTCTCTCCCTCTGCTCCTTCCTATTTCCTACTGTGGTCACCCTCCACTGTTTAGCATCGGCCATGGGTTGTTTAGAGTGGAAAGAGGAAGGAGTAAGAGAGACCTAACATGTGGGTCTGATTTTGCAAAGGGCAAAGAAGTCCTTTTATGTGCCGCAGTGTGGTGGAGACACAAACACAAAATCACCGTGTGCATCACACTAAATCAAAGAATGGAGTGTAGTGTGGACAAAACCACCATTTGAGAGTGTGCCTAAGACAAAAAAAACCCTTTGGATTATAGGGTGAATACATTGACTTGACTCACCATTGGGAGGTAAATAGTATGTTATCCAAATTAAAAAAAAACAGGGGAAAGGGTAGAAGAGTAAAATATCTCTAGTTGGAGCCCACTTTTACGACCATGATTTTATGCCTAAGAAAACGTCCGACACTGCCTTTTCGAAATTTGGAAATTTAAGCCCATGATTACGGCCCATGAAAAATTCAAACACATCCTTTCCAGCCTGCATTTCGAAATTTAAACCTAACAGCCGATGGTGAGCTGAGTGAGGTAGCAACCCCATGCCTAGAGCCTACCTCACATATAGCTTTGCCTCCTCTGGCCTCTGCTATCACAGTCTCCTTTGTGAATCATTTTCTATTCTCACTTCTTCCCGCTATTTAGCAAGACTCATGTGCGTCAGGAGAGCGAGACCTCTTGCTTTATGTTTTTTTTTGTTTTTGCTACTCGATTGCACTTTGCATCATGCATCCTGCTTGAATTCCTTGCCGTGTGCAGCGCATTTGTGTGGCATTCAGTTTAGAATTTATTATTGTGTTTCTTCAATTTTAGGTTCAAACAATTTTAAGATTTTGGTCATGCAATACTAATCAACTTCCTCGCGTGCAGAGATGGACCATTGTGTCACCCCCGGTAGCAGTGCTAGCGACACCATGTTGCAGTGCTGCCACCTTCAGTCGTCCTCACCTTCAGACGCTACGACTAATGTTAGGGGCTCAGGGTCATCCTCGCCATTATTGTCGTCCACTAGCCGTGACCTCGAGCTCGACGAGTCGCACAACAGCAACAACGGGAATGGTGGCGGGAGTAGTCGTGGAAGCAACAACAGGCGTAGCGGCTTCTGTCAGGTAAGTGTTTGTTTTGGGTCCATGCCCTACTTGTGTGTGTGTGTGTGTGTGTGTGTTACAATTTGCTAGTAAAACTGTTGATAGACATCTCTCAAATATGTGTTACAATTTGTTAGTAAAACTGCTGACAAACATCCCTCAGATATGCATATGATGATTAGTCGTGTTCTTGTTTTGCCTTTGATTCTTCAGTTTTACCAGAGGAGGGAGGACCATCGTGAGATGCAATTCCAGAGGAATAGCAGATATCACGAGGTACATATTTCTCGGCCAATTGTTTTGACTCATAGAGTTTATTTAAATTTATGATGTAGGATGTTTTGGGTAATTTTATACATTATTTCTATTGTTAACCTGGAATTTGAACGCTATGTTTGACATTATGAAGTAGTATGATTATTGATAAACTGCATGATAATTTGTGTGTGTGTGTGTGTGTGTGGCACTACTTATAAAAATCACGACAACCATTATCCTTAGTCTTACCTCTTATGCAAAAGTTTAATAGAGATGACTTCATATATGCCACTTCATAGTTCATCATTCAGATATAAAACGGTTTACTTGAGAACAATAAGCAACATAGTGAAGTATGTAGTGATGTCTCTCTTTTTTTAAATAAGGATGTAGTGATGTATTGTGCTGTGTTTTTAAAATAGTTGCTATGGTCATGTCTAGTAATTAGTAATTATCTTAGTAGACCAAAAATCCTAGCTTCTTTCAGTTAATTTGAAGGTGCAGTTTCCAAAATTGTTGTTACATTATGATGATTTGTGTTCTCTTAGAAACACAAAGCCTAAATCGATTAGAGACATAATTAAGCAACAACTAATGCCGAGTCACCTACAAAGATGCTATTTCTTTCAGTAGCAATGCATTTGTCTTCATGGCATGTATTCTTGTTAAAGTTCAGTGTATTTTTAGGCTACATGTCAATAATATTTGTTTGGAGATAAAAAGTGTAAACCACACAAAGATAGATATTTTTGTTTTCCTAAACTTTTTTTTAGGAATTCCATGCTTTTCACGAGCTAAATTTTGGCCTCCGTTATCAGTAATACATTTATTATACTGTAATCAGATCTTGTACAATTCTGATACTCTCTGCATATGAGTGCACACTTTAAATTGTGATTCCATTGCTGCCACTTTAGTGCTAAACACAATTATTTCTGCTGCATGAACACAATTGTTCTATTGTCACATACACCATAGACTGCAAATCATCTGTACTTTGCGTCTTTGCCAATGATTCCCCTGAAATTGAGATGGCAATATTTAGGTTCCGACGGTGGTACCATTGGGTTCATCTATGATTGCTCATTTGCTCTTTGCTAATGCTGTAGTGTCATACTGGCAGCATTTTTTTGTTTGGTAACTGCATTTTTTTCCATTTGATATCTGAATCTTTTCACCAGCCTTCACATTATCCTTCGTTGTTCATGCATGCAGCTGAATTCCTGGAGCCGCCGTCCCGCGCAGGGAGCCGGTCCCTCCTTCTTGCGGCAGCCGCATCAGCTCCCCTTCCCCTCCAACATCCAGCAGTACACATATACACACAACAACATGCAGCTGCCGCAGTACCACCACCACATGACCCCGCCGGCATACATGGCGCCGTGGGTGGCGGCAGCATCCCCACCCAGCTACACCTATGCTCCAGCCATGGTGACCATCCCGCCGGCTGTTTACTACCCGCCGTACGGCACGAGGAGGTCCCTCGTCTACCCGCCACCCGGGATCACCATCCGCCACCCGGGTGGCTCACCAGCGCAGCCGCCGAGGCGATCCGAGACGCCGGTCGTCATCAGGGCCCCTCCGGCGGCCGACGAAGCAGCAGGCACGTCGGCACCGAAGCAGCCAGCAGAGACGCCGCCGCCGACACCTGATGAGCAGCCAGAGCCGGCCTCGGGGCAGGAATCCTTCGTCTTGGAGGTGTTGTACGGCCCCAGCACCAGCGGCCGCCCCAGGCTGCCCGTGTTCAGGGACATCTGCCCCGACGACAACGAAGCAGGCCAGGCCCCTCCTCCTCCTCCTCCTTCCCCGGCGTGCGCGTGACATGGATCGCTGCTCCGCTCTGTTCGTCACCGCGCCGACCCGTAGCCCCGTCTCTGCAAGTTGTCGCACCTGCCGGGTGGTGACGATGGTAAGTGAACTAGCGCTCGAACTTCCTTGGCCCCCGTCGTGGCGCGGTGGTGGCTACGGTGACCGTTGGTTTGTCTGTTGGAACCTTTTGAGTTCGCGTCTGCGTCGGATTCCTCTGCAAACATGGTCGAACAATGGACTGTTGCGTGTTTCTGTCTGTCTGTCTTACTCTGCTGGGAAACATAACGATTTGCTCCTGTCGAAGTCGAACCGATATGCTGGTTTGTTCAGTTTTCAGCTTTGCTTTGACGATATGTGCAGTGTGGATTTGCTTTGTATAGTGGTCTAGATGTTGTGTGATCTGGTGGACACACTGCAGATCAGAAACCCGAAAGACGCCGAGTGCCTAGGACACTCAACGAAGAGTTTGCTGAGTGTAACACTAGACGTCTTCCACTTCCACTCGGCGTATGAATACTCGACAACTCCATAGACGCCGAGTGTCATCCGTGACACTGGCACACTCAGCAAACCTTTTCACCGAGTGCTCAATCCGACACTCGGTGAATTTTTTTCAGAATTTTTCTTTTAAAAAAACACCGAAGCCACTGCTGCCCCTCCTACCACCCTCGCCGCACCACCGTAAGTCACCGTTAGCCGCCGGTGCTCGAGGCCACTGTGCACCACCGTCAGACCACATCTGCCGCCACCACCACCACATCCTCCGCTGCCACGACATCCACCACCATGGCACCACCACATCCACCATGAGAGAGAGGGAGGGGGGAGGGTACCTGGATCTGCCGCCACATCCGCCACCACCACCACCACGAGAGAGGGAGGGTACCTGGATCCGCAGGCTTCACTGTTCCCATGGATCTGTGCGCCGGTGCTGCACCTCACGGATCCACTGGTGCCACCGTCCCCACCAACCTCGTCCCCACGAATCCGCCACAACCGGATCTCGCCGTCGCAGGATGACGCCGGATCTCTCGTCGTCGGGTCCCTTGGGCCACCGCGTTGTAGCCACCGCGCCTCACCCCGCTGCCGCTCTTCACCCATGAGGTGAGGGGCATGCGGAGGGAGAGGTGAGGGGCTGCGAGCCTGTGAAGGAGCTCGAGGGCGCGGAGGAGAAGGGGAAAGGGAGGCGAGGCGGCGGTGCGCTGTCGCACGAGAGGAGGGAGGCGAGTGCTGCGGCGCAGGAGCAAGCGAAACGAGAGGAGGAAGGCCGAGGAGCGGGTGGATAAGGGCGCGGGTGGTGGATAAGGGCACGATGCGGGTGTGTGAGTGTGGGGACACAATGGATCGGTGAGGTGGCATGTTCACCGAGTGTATAGGAAACACTCGGAGTTTTTTCCCGAGTGTTTACACTCGGCGAACGTTCTTTTTCAAGTTTCTTATTCTTCTTCAACTTTTCCACAAATTAAATTTAAATTAATATTAACTAATTCAACAATACTTGTCAAATTTACTCAACAATATGTATTTGATTTGTCTACTCATATAATTCAATTATCTTGTGCACTGATACATTAAAATTATCAAACAGATCTAAAAATTTACCAAAAAATTACATGAAGCAATCTTTGTTATCGGTTGCTTGTACAAAAACTTTTGTAGTCAAATAACAATTTAATCATCACATTGACTTCAAATCTTATTGAATCCTGCTCAACTCTAAAATAAACCTGTTAGATGTTTCAATTTCTAAACATTGTATTTGACAAAATGTTCATAACCTTTTCAAATTTTTAACATAGCCTTCATGTATGATATCATGACATCTTGACAAATCTCAAGATTTTCCGACTTCATTTGGATTTTTAAAATTTAAAAACAATTGGCCACAACCTCATGATCATGTTTATTTAACAAGATTTGTAAATTTTTCTTTGATTTAAGGAGCAAGGTTTCAAAATAGACTAAGTATCATGAATAACATTTTTTTGACAAATTTTATTGTATTATTGTAACCACTTCCGGTTAAAATTTGACTTATTCAAAAAAGTTCCTTTAAATGAAATTAATAAGTTAAATATCATAAATAGATCGAGAAATGTATCAAATTTGAGTATGGAGTACCTAGTACTGTACGAGAACTAAAGAAAAAGTTTAAAGGAAAGGGGAAGAGAAAAATTCGAATTTTGCCGAGTGTCCTAGTTAAACACTAATAAATAACGTCGAGTGTTTTGTGTCCGGCACTCGGCGAATAAGGTTAGACGCCGAGTGTCTGGAAGACGTCGAGTGTTTTTCGTGTACACTCAGCGAGTGACAGGGAACGAATAGGATATCTGAATGACCAAGTCATGATTCAGTTGCTCTTTTCGGTTCAGAACCAAGGCTGGGCGCGTATGTGCATTTCTCTAGTTGTTTTTTGCCTTTGACCATTTTGACGAGGAGCTAGACCAAGGTGGACCAAGTCAGCATCTAACCCTCGACACGTGGCCAAAGGGGCCCACGACAAGCGGGACCCACGAATAAGACGGGGGACATCGCTCGACCCAAGCGCGAGGCGACACACTCAACTACCTTCTCTCTCCGACTAGTCGGCGATTCACACGGCTAGATCTCCGTCTCCGACTAGTTGGCGATTCGCACAACTAGATCTCCACCTCCGACCAATTCCCTGTTCGCACGACAAGTTTCCGTCTCCGACTAGTCATCCCTTCGTGACCAAGCAAATGATGGCGTGTCCCACTTCCCGACCTACTACGCTCTGGTTTGGAGAAGACTACTCGGAGCTGCCCGTTGCCCATATCGGGTCGTACCCACTTGACACTCCCGCTGTTAGTGGGATGGGCGTCCATCCGCTGCCACGGGATCATAGTAAAAAACATATCATCCAACAGAAAACCCCACAGCTCTCATGAATGACACATATCTACCCCGGTCACATCGACCACCGTCAAAAAGGGAATAACGCCAGTCAACACCAGCTCCAAACAAATCAGAAGCTTACCCGAGAAGCTCCCGGCGGCCAACTACTCGGGAACAGCTACTCAGAGCCAACTGCTTCGGTCCAAACCAGACACCCACTCCGTCAAAGGCGTGATCAAGCAACAGGCGCCACCTGCCTGCTATGTATGGATGCAAATCAGCTACGCCACGAAGACTTCGACACTATTACACCAATTATAATGTCGTTTTACCCCTCACGATAGCTTCCCGGGTTTATGACAGGACAAACACCACACTCGAACACACGTTCACACACTCGCTTGAACCGAACTCACACTGTAGAGATTTGAGCACCATAGCCCTCTCCCGACTAAATTTGTAACCCCAACTACGAAGACGCAGGGTCACATGGGCCGAACCCGTATAACCCTTATGTCTCTTGCGTCACCATCCAGATCAGACACGCGAATGTCACACGGGCCCGAACCAATATAACCCTTATGTATCTTGCGTCACCATCCAAATCAGACACACGAATAGTAGAAATTTACTTGCCATAACAAACACACATTTCGCCCTGCAAAATTAGCTCTTGCAATTCAATTATCAGTTTTGCAGATTTTACTTGCCATCATGTTTTTACTTACATATTTTAAATTAAAATTAGAGTCGGTGGGATAAGACTGCCCCACAGGTTTTCAGTAAGAAGAAGGGACCGTCTCCGGACTTAGCAACTCCAAGAGACTAGGTAAAACGTTTTGTATCTGTAAAATATGAAAAAATGGTGAAAATCTCTTTTCCAACAGAATCGCTATCTGCTCAGGCGCTCAGCTCGCAATCCTGTTCGGAATCCTCTCCCCTCCGCTCGTCAAAGATGACGAGGCGATTCCGCTCGTTATCTCCTTCATGCAAGCGCTCCCGCCCTCCCGTCCCTGCTCCCTCCCGCCATGTTGCCCTTCCGTCCAACATTGCGCCCTCGCGCCTGGGCCGCCGTGTGAGCTCCGACCTCCAAGATCTCCACTGTCAGCGGCCCGATTCGCCACCGTGGTGAGCTCCCACCTCGATTCCTCGTGCCCATAGCACCCCCTCGAGCGCGCGCATCCATTTTGCTCCTCACCTTTCTTCCTCCTGCTCCGTGCAGGGCACTCGCAGGCGAGCTCCACCCGCCGTTCCCCCTGTCGGCCATGGAACTCTGCTGTACCGCCTCGTCCATGCTGCGGGGTTGCTGCTGCTGAGCTCCCCGTGGCCTCAGGGCTCCGCGCCCTTGCCTCCTTGCTGCGCCTCGCCATCCCCCAGACCACCGGCGGCCAAGCCGCGGACGGCACCGGGAGCAGGGGCACGGGCGGGCGGGCGGCTCCGGCAGCTGGGGCAAGGGCGCGCTGCACCGGGAGCAGGGGCTGGCAGTTTTGGGGGCCGGGACGGGTGGCGCCGGAGCCAGGGGCGTGGATGGTGCAGCGCCGCGCCGGGCACGAGGAGGAACCGGCGGCGGGATCGATGAATTCTACGTGGGGGGGAACTGGAAGTAGAGAAGGGGAGGAAGGGTATGACAAGTGGGACCCACAAGGCAGTGTAGGTGGAGAGGAAAAGTGGAAGGAGCTGTTAGATATTTGAAGTGTGAGAAATGAAGAGGCTGTTGGATCATCCTTTAGAATTATGAACTCTTCTATTTTTACAAAAGGCTAAAACTGTATATTTGGCAAACACAAATAAAGAGGCTGTTGGAGTAGTTGCTCTTAGAAAACCTCCTAAACGGGGATTTTTTCAAATTCAGCTCTATAATTCGCTCCAAAAAGGAATTGAATCTCAGTTACTTACATATTTTGCTTGTATTCCATTTCTACTCCAATGAGGAATTGAACCTCAGTTTCTTACATATTTTGCTTGTGTTCCATTTCTGGTATATGTTTGACATCTTTCTCTGGAGCGTAAAGACATGCAACTATACGACCTGTCAAGTGTCGACCTGTGTACCCCGGCCAGCAAACAGATCGACTCATCCGTGGAACGCAGAACTTAAACTGACTACTGACACCAATCACACGCACAACTATCAGCTAGAGAGGTTGGATTACATACAGACGAACGCGGCGCCGTGCTCCGCTCAGAAAACACCGCAGGACCAAATGCCAATGAACGCGGCGGCATGCTCTGCTCAGAGCTCCGAGTCGTCCGAGGACGGAGAGGCCGCTCCCTTCACCTTCTCCTTGGTCGCCTCCACGGCGTCCCCCGTGGCTCTCGCCGCGGTCGCCGCTGCCTGCTCCAGCGTCTCCTTACCCATCCTTCAGTGTTGTTGGAGAATGGAACTTGCAAGGAGATGGACAGGGCACTCATATTATGTGGGACGTGGTCCATTTGGCGATCGAGAAATGACCGTCTACACGGCAAGTCCCCCATTGAGATGAAAGCAGCAATTGATTGGGCTTTAGACATCTGTTTTCAACTCATACCTGGCCATGAGAAAGCTGAAGGTCAGAGGGAACAGGTGCTACAAAGCTGGCAACGACCTCCTTCAAATTGTGTGAAGGTAAATGTTGATGGTGCCTTTGTAGAGGCGGGCAACGTTGGTGCTGTGGGGGCTGTTGCTTGGAATGAGGGAGGTGAATTCCTAATGGCCATCACTAGGCGGCTCACGAGAGTAGCGCCTGCACTTTCTTCAGAAGCTGAAGCTCTACGTGCAGGTGTACAAATGATACATTCAGTCACGTCAGGACCGGTAATTATGGAGACGGATTCTTTGGAGCTTGTTAACCTTTGGAAGCATAAGGCAACGCAAAGGTCTGAATTTGCGCCAATATTCCAAGACATACAGGATCTAGCTTCCTCTTTTTCTTAATTCTCAGAGATGTATGCTAGACGCACAGCTAATAGGGCTGCTCATGTGTGTGCTCAGTTTGCTGCTTCTAGTTTGTTTGAAGTTTGGGCGAATGTACCTCCGAGTTTTCTCCTGCAAATCCTGTGGGATGATTGTAATCATGCCACTGAATGAATGAAGCAGCTGTTTCAAAAAAAAAAAAAAAACCGTCTCCTTGCCCATCTCGAAGCTCCTCTTGCCTCTTGGCCGCGTCCGCCACAGAGTCGGCGTTCCCAGCGTCGGCGTCGTACCTTTGGCCACAAGGGACACGTACAGGACGACACACACGTTCAGAATGGAAGTTGACCTCGCGGCACACTTAAACAACGAGCAGGAGACGGCGGTGTGCTAGATAAGACACCGAGGCTCGTCGGAGCGCGGCCGCCGGAGCTTCGTCCACGTCAGCCTCGCCCACGCGCGGAACTTGTCCAGCCGGCTGTTGAACCCCGGGATGCCGCCGACCGCGTGCTCGACGGGCTCGGCAGGCTTCCCCGCAGCCTCCCCCTGCATCCCCTTGCCGACGGCGCCCTCACCGGCGTGCGGCACCGACGACACCAGCAGCGCCGCGACGGAGGCCACCAGCACCGTGAGCAGGACTACCGCCACGGATATGGCCGCGCCCCCCTTCACCGTCGGCGGCTGCCCGCCCTCCGCGAGGCTACTGGCGCGGCCGGCGTCGCCCGTAGCCGCGGCCTCCGCCCTGGCGTCGACGTCGTCGGCCATGGATGGATTCGGACGTGTCGGGTGTGTGAGAGACTGCGAGATCGAACTAGCTGGGTACGCGACGTGCCTCATGTTCTACTATACTAGTAGTAGGCGCGAGTTGCTCGTGAGTCGTGAAGCTATGGTGACACGTCGCCGATACGTGTCGAGCCCAAGCGGGAAGGCCGAGGAGGAGACGAGGTGGACGGCAGCGGGGGTGTACGTGCGCCGTTGTGAGTCAGGGGCGAACATGTCGACTGTCGAGCGCAGGCGGCAGACCAGACAGCATCAAAGAAAATACAAATAATAAACAAGCCGGGCCGTATTTGGGCGTTTTTCATTGATGCGTGAGCCAGGCCCATCCACCAAACTTGGCCATAGTGTCATAGTGGATGGTGTGACGTGGCATTGAAGTAGATAATTTGCTTGTTGAAGTTAATGATGTTTAGTGAGATAAATCTATATATGTTATATAGATTGGGGAACATATTTGACAGCGAAGGCGTCCAAATTGAGAGTGGGTGTACACCTTTGAATCCTATAGCTGGTGCATATACCTGAGCATTTTTAGTCCGGCCCAGCCCGGCCCGCTGGCCCGGCCCGCCCACGGGCTTTACTGGACGGGCGTGGGCAGAGATCTTGAAGCCCGCGAAAAAAATCTTGGCCCAAACTCGGCCCGAAATGCTGTTTTTAGTTATTTTACACTATAAAATGCGCGGGCGGCCCGCCCAAGCCCGGCCCGAAAACTGAGGCCCGACACGTCCCATGGGACGGTCATGAGCAGGATTTTCTCAGCCCGAAAAACCCGGATTTTTTTCGGCCCGGTCCGAATCCGGTCCGGCCCGTGGAATGCTCAGGTCTACTGGTGCACTGGTGTTTATGTACCTGCTGCGAGCCTTCGTCATGCCACTGTACGCAACTCCGCAGCTAGCAATGATCCCTTTCCTGGGCAGCACCGCCATAATTGGGGTGGTCCTCTCACTAACAATGCATTCAAGCTCGTGTGATCATTGCTGCTAATGATGGGCGAGCAGCAGCTTTCCAGCAAGGATTCAGGATAAAGATAATACCACTCCACTTTTCTTTTCTTTTGATAATACAGATTAATAAGGTTATCAGCTGGATTAGGAATAATGAGCCCCAAAACAGCTTGATGCTTGTACTATGTCTATACGTCAGCACTAAGCATTTTGGCTTGGCATTCATGTCGAGTACTCTGCTAGCATGCACTTCTACTCGTGTCTCATGATCCCAAAGAGTACTGCTACTTAAAAGAACATTTTAGGTTTTGTGTAGCTGTCAAACTGTGTGGACTTGGGTCATCGTTGTATTTTAAACTTTTTATTTCGGAAACGTTTTACTTGAAATGACCGATTCTTTTTCGAATGGTCCTGCTCCATCTATTGAGTATTGACCATTCTTTTCCTGTAGTGATTAATCGCGACAGCTTCTTCTCTCTTCGTTGCATATACAGCTGGTTGGCCAAGTGGCCATACTACTTTGCTATCCGTGAGCAACTTCAACGATTAAACTTCCTCTTTTCCTCATATCCAATTATAGGGAATTTTCCTTTTACTCTACAATTTTAAGATTAAGATACCGAAAAGAATTATTGCAGCACATCTTCTTTCCCCTTTGCAACTTCCGACCTGTTCGTCTCTATTATGAGCCACTAGCCAGCTTCACTATCATGTTTTCAACCGCGGAACCGCCCAAACTGAACGTCTGGAGAGAAAACTATACCGGACGGTACATCTATGTACTACTCTGCAGCTCAAAAATAATTTATGAGAAATTACATTTTTTTTCGAACCGAGGGATCTCCCCCATTTCCATTACTTGAACGGAAATACCAATGTTTTTGATACAGAAAGAGAGAGGTTTTTGTTCAACGCTAACCTGACTCAAGCTAGCAGAACTAACCGAGGAAGGCCCCAGGACTCCTAGGGAAGATACAAAGTTCACACCACAGTTCCACGGTTTTACCTGGATGGTATAGCTACACGCCTCCTACCTATCCAGGGGTTCCCCAAAAAAGAACTGACCACAAGAGCCAACTTAACAGATTTTACAAAAAAGAGAACCCAGCATAACAGAACTGACATCTTCACGCCCCTTCTCCCTCACCAGGCGAGTCCTCTTGGGCCGGCGGTAGCATCCTGACATCGGCTTGATTCTTCTTTGCCAGCAGCTTGTACGCGATCGTCAGCATTGTCTTCACGCCCATATCCACCTGCTGCTGGAGAGTGGCACTGCCAAGTCCTGCCCAATATGTCATAAAAGTACAAGCACATATGATTATTTCTGCAGGCTGTCTAATCATCTTTTTATCAAAAACCGCTCTGTTTCTGCATTTCCACGTGGCCCAGCAAATCGCCGCGAAGCCAAAATGGTGAATCTCCTTCGCCTCTGGCAATAGAGATTGAATCCGGTTTTTATATTGTTGCACATTGCCAGGAACACAATTTGTTCCAAAACAAAATGCAACAACCCCCCAAACACATCTTGCAGTTGCGCATTGGAAGATAAGGTGATCTACTATTTCATTGTCATTGCAGAACACACAAGATGGGTTCCCAGCCCATTTTCTTCTGATCATGTTATCCTTTGTTAGGATAGCATTTCTCTCAAGCAGCCAAGTAAAAATCTTGATTTTATAAGGAATTTTTGACTTCTAGATGTGTTTGAAATTATATCCCTGGTCATGCTCAGTCAAGTGCTCATACACAGATTTAGTTGTGTACTTGTTCTTCCCTCCCCACCTCCATCTTACCCAATCATCCTCAGCTCTAAAATTAAATTTATATGCTGAGTTAACAATTTCTAGCCATTGGTCAAACAGGAAGGGAGGAAGACATCTATTAAAGGATAGTTGGCCATTTTTCACTAAGAAATCATGTACTATAATGTTTTTGTCCTCACACATATCAAACAGTGTGGGAGATTGTAGACATATTGGTTTGTCTCCTAACCAGAGATCTTTCCAGAACAAAGTCTGTTTCCCATTTCTTGTATTGATTTTCCTTCCCTTAAGATAGATGGTTCTTATCTTAAGCAAGTCTCTCCATACAGGAGAGTCATCAATTCTATGCTTCACAGTGCAGATGGAATCATTTTTAATATATTTGGCTTTGGTCAGTTTTTGCCAGATCCCATCCTCTGTCTCCAGTTTCCACCACCACTTGCACAGCAAGCTGATGTTGGTTTTTCTGATATCTTTAACACCCAGACCCCCTCTTCTTTTGCTTTTGCAAATTATTTCCCATTTCACAAGCCTATACTTTTTCTTGGTACTACCACCCTGCCAAAAGAAAATCCTTCTGTGCTTGTCTAAGGTTTTCACCACTGTCTTGGGCAGCAAATACATAGACATGTGGTAAATAAAGGTATTTGTCAAGCTGGAGTTAATTAGAGTGGTCCTACCAACAATTGACATGGTGCCTCCTCTCCAAATTACAAGTTTTTTTTCACTTTTTTCTTCCAGAGGTCTCCAATCCTTAACATGTAGCCTGCAGGGACTCACAGGTACCCCCAGGTATCTGATGAGAAAGCGGCCAATTTGGCAGTTGAATAGTTCTGACATTTGTATGTTTTTTTCATCATCGCCATTGATCATGATCACTTCACTTTTTGAAAAGTTAATCTTAAGCCCTGACATTGATTCATATAAGTATAAAAGCAATTTCATGTTTCTTGCTACCTCAAGATCATCCTTCAGACAGATGATTGTATCATCTGCGTATTGGAGTACAGCCACCCCTTTTGGGATCAAATTTTCAGCAAGACCTACTATAAGGTTACTATTTTGGGCTCTCCTTATCATCCTTGATAAGCAGTCAGCAGCCATATTGAACAAAATGGATGATAGGGGATCCCCTTGTCTGACTCCCTTTTTGCTCACAAAGTAAGGCCCCATTGTGTTGTTTATTTTAACACACACTGTCCCTCCACAAACCACTTGTTTAATCCATTCCACCCATTTAGCAGAGAATCCTCTAATTTTTAGGCTTTCAAAGAGAAAGTCCCAGCAAACCTTGTCATAAGCTTTTTCAAAGTCTAGTTTGAGTATAATACCACATTTATGGGATCTTTTGGTTTCATGCAGGATCTCATGTAAAGCCATGACTCCTGTCATAATGTTCCTACCCTTCGTGAAGGCAGTTTGATTTTGGAGAATTAGTTTATCAGCTACCTTCTCCATTCTTATTGTCATGACCTTAGTAATCCATTTGTATAGACAGTTTAGTAGGCATATTGGTCTGAATTGCTGTATCTTTTCAGCATCAACAATTTTTGGTAACAGGGTTATTACCCCATAATTAATTCTTTCCACTTTCAGTCTGCCCATGAAAGTCTTTAAACATCTCAATGATATCTTCTTTCATTATCTCCCAGCACTTTTGATAGAATTCTATTGGTATACAATCAGGCCCTGCTGATTTGAATGTTTCCATTGAAAATAAGGCATCTTTGATTTCTTTTTCAGAGAAGGGTTGTGTTAACTCCTCATTTTCTGAGGTAGTGACCATTTCATCCCTTTCCCACATATCAGGATCCAAAGGGAAGGTATTTCCTTGCCCAGGCCCGAAAAGTTCTTTATAGTATTCTGTTGCATGTTTAATGAGGTTCTCATTCCCCTCAATCACCCCTTCTGGTCCTATGAAAGACAAAATGGTGTTTTTTCTCCTTCTACCATTGGCTATAGCATGAAAGAACTCAGTATCATTATCCCCCTCATATAGCCATCTATTGTGTGACCTTTTTAACCAGTACAGTTCCTCTTCTTCCATCATTTTCAAAAGAGTTGTGTTTATCACAACTTTTCTTTGAATTTGATCAAGAGATAAATCTCCCATTTCTTCAAGTTGTTCAATGCCTATCAATTCACCCCTCAGTTGTTCTTTTTTCTTCTTAGCTTCTCCTTGAGCATTGAAGCCCCAGCCTTTGAAGTATTGTTTAAATCTTTTTTAGTTTGCTTTGGATTCTGTCAAATGCTGAATCAGCATGACATGGTCTGGCCCATAAGTCATGTACTTTGGCCAAAAACTTAGGATGCTTTAGCCAAGAAAGTTCAAATTTAAAGCTCAAGTTCTTTAGAGGTTGACAAGCATCAACAGTCAAGATCACAGGATTGTGATCTGATAGCTCTCTTGGAACTGTTGTTAAAGGAAATATTTTTTCCCAGTCTTTGCTTACCAGGAACCTGTCTAACCTCTCCAAGGTAGGAGGTTCTTGATTATTAGACCAGGTATATTTCCCTCCAGCCATCTTAAGGTCTATAAGTTCAGATGAATTAATCACAGAATTGAAAATGTGGGTGTGTTTATGGATGCCACCCTTGTTTTTCTCAGATGAGAATCTTATGATGTTGATATCACCACCAATGACACAAGGATATGTACTGTTATTTATCACTCTAGCCAACTCTGCTAGGAAGTCATTTTTATGTTCTTCCTGTGCAGCCCCATACACATTAATGAAATTCCATTTGGTTTTATTCTTCTTGTCCCACAAGGTTAATTGTAAAGTATATTCCCCTTCACTGAAGGAGCCAACATCATATAGCTCTAGGTTTATCCCACTTAGGATACCCCCAGATCTACCTCTGGAAGGAACCCATTTCCAGAGGTAGTTTTGATTGGGATCAATTTGTCTTAAAATTTTGTCTTCTATATTTTCTTGCATTGTTTCTTGCAGGCCAACAAAATGAAATTTGTGTTCAAGAATCAGATTTCTTAGGAAAGTTGAGACACCTTTTTTTTATGCCTCTACAATTCCAAATTATTCCTCTCATTTTTAGCTTTTTTCTTTCTTCTGGGGGAGGGTTTGAGACCCTCAGGGTCTCCCTGGGCTCCCTTCGCCCCCTTTTTTGCTACATAAGGGCCTCCCTTGGTTTTCTTTTTGCTTTTTTTTGGCTTGCCAGAAAGAGATAGCCTCTTGAGAGCTTTCCTCTCTCTTTTGGGCCTCACTAGTGTAAACCCATCTGTCTCAAATGGACTGTCACCAATGTTACTTATGATCTCAGGGCATTCCCCCCCTTCATCACTTGAATCATCATTAACCAATTCATCATCAGCATTAAGGTTATTATGGTTACTCTCTATCAGCCTAGTTTTCATATATAAAGCCTGTCTAGCAAACTCCATCTCAGTTAAGATATTAATAGCTGCAAAATTATTTTCTTCAACTATCACCCCCATACTAGCAGATCTATCAACCAGATCTTTATTGCTGAGCATAGAAAAGGAATTGGTGGTTATAGAGTTACCTTTGCAATCAGCTTCTTTAGCTGGTAATTCTTCCTTCTCCTCCTCACAACTTGTCTTCCATGATCTTTTACTCCACCTCCTTTCTTCCCTTGCATTCTTCATAGCTTCACAAGGATTGATGAGATTGTTTAGGTCTAGATCAGTAGCTCCTTCCTTTTCAGTTGCCTCAACAGCTTCATTTTGTTGTTCTTGGCTTTTCTCACCCTCTCCTTCCAGGCCATCAGTTTTTTCTGTAATCTTTTTCTCCCCAAGGGTGGGCATGACTTCATTACTCATAAATTCTGAGTATTCACATCTGGTTAGCCACAGTTCTCTTGTCTTAGAGGATTCAACAGTGTCTCCCAGAGTTTTGTTCACTTGCAGTTGAAAGTCATCACTACTATCACTTGGTTCATAGTTCACTGCAGGAATTGTTTCATCATCCTCCATCTCTCCCATCAGCTCATCTTTGTTGGAGTTTATCTTGCCAGGAGCAGACCAAGCAGCCTGTCCTTTGTACCCTTTGCCATAGTCATTAGTGCTTTTCCTTTCCCCTTCCTTAACAGCTGGAGTTTTTGTTTCTACACCCCCTTTTTCATGGTGAGTCTTCATCTTTTTTGGGCTTGGTTGGTGGCTGGATTTATCCACTTTGATTGCCTCCCTTTCTTTCCACCTGTTGTCCTCCTCATCCTTTTCTTTTTCATAAAAGAAGTCATAGATGTATATCCCCAAGTTTCCTTCTGCACTCTCAGGGACTGCCTCAACCTCTCTACAAGCAATCTTGATTCTCACACATTCAGGGTTGAATCTTGTTGTCTCATCAATAGCCATGGTTTTGCCCACCAGTCCTCCTACTTTGGCAATGGTTCTTATGCTCCTTTGATCAACAGGTATCCCTCTGACTTTGAACCAAGCTTGTTGCAGGGTGCCTTTAGCCCCTATTGTAGAAGACCAGGGCTCCACAGTTATCTGAGCATTCACCCCTTTCATCCCCAACTTAAACCTGCTATATTCTTGAACCATCTTTGCTGATGGAAATCTCATAATGTACTTCTTGTCATTCACCATTTTAGCATTCCACCTCCATGTCCCATCATTCAGAATGTTCTTGAACTCTGCCTCCAATTGTTTAGCAGACAGCTCCCCATCAGTCAAAGTTATGATAGCAATACTTCCCTTCTCTTTGTTGACCCTCTGATCTATGTGTTCATCAATGAAGAAAAAGCTCTGGTCAGGTACTTGAGCAGCACATAATTCTGGACCAAGATTCCACAGCGGCTCCCTTTTGCACTCATATGAACTATGATTGTTGAGGCCACACAATTCACATGCATTTCTTCTTTTACAGTCTTCAGATCTATGGTTCTTGAGTCCACAGAAATTGCATCCTTGCTTATTGATAGGGCGAGTTTCATGTACCTCCTCCTTGAAGGTTGATTGGTCTTTGCCACTCCCCTCCTCACCTTGAGGTCTGCTGTGCTGCGGCCATTGTTCTTGTTCTTGCTCCATCTCCACCTTGTCTTTCCACTTGTCCTCCCCAGCAGCTTTGTCCCAGTTGGAAGAAGAACCGGTCTCTTTGTGTGTAGGTGCTTGTTCCTGCGCACGCCAATCTTCAGCACCCTCCTCGTGTCTTCCCGTGCCCCCAGCCAGAGCTTTGATCTCCCCTTCTTCGCCGCCATCTTCTTCAGATCTCCCACGTCTCCCTCCATGCGCTGCCACACGAACTGGAGGCTTCCGGTGCGTCCTGCACCTCGACCGCCCCGTCCCGCGCCGAATCCATCTTGCCTTCCTCCGCCGCGACTCGCAGCAGGGTACACCATGGCAACCCGAGTCGACTCGACTCGAACGGCCTCCGCGTAGGTCCGTGGGGTTGATCTTCTTCCCTTCCTGAAGTATCCGACGAATCTATCAATTTGTGGTTGGAACCTTGTGGATTTGTTTGGGCTAGCAATGTCGTCGCCCGATCTAGGGTTCTTGGTTGCCTCCGAGTCGAGCTGGCTGTGGATCGGGGATGGGGACCCTGAATCGCATCTCCCCGGCTGACTCAGCGGGGGAAAGGCTTCCACGTTGTGGTCACCAGACGGGTGAGCTTCACCGCTTCCCTCTCGCACTCGATCCTCGCCGCGTGTCCTCGGCAATGGAATCTTCCCGAGCACACCTGCCTCCTCATCAACCGGTGGTGGTGATCTGATTTCAGCAGCTTGTCTTACCAGCCCAAAGCCCATACAGTGTGGATCCCACGGACTCCTCTCCATGATCTTCTCTCCCGGTGAGCTCGCCACCGGCGCGCCATTTTCTCTCTCCGTCGTCTTCCTCAAGGGAGACCTCTCCCAAAGGAATCGAATCAGCGCACCTTTGATGAGGACCGCATCCTTCTCCAAAGCGACGGGGAATCGCGGCTCGGAGCTCGCCCTCATGGAAGCCCTCGTCGAGAGGTCGACCGGGAACCCTAGCGGCCGCCCGTAGAGACACGCTTCCGCCATCTTTTCCCTCTCCCCTTGAGAAATTACATTTTGTTAATGTTTCGTTTCTAAAAGCAGTGGCCAATTTATCTGTAGACTGCAGAACACTGACGATGACAAACTGAAAACGAGCTTTATTTTTTTTCCGAAACAAAACGGCCTTATTATTTATTTGTGCCTGGGAGATTAGCAATACTCCTCCTAATTTACTAGAATAGCATTAGATCCTAAGTTTGGGAACTCACAGTAATTAGCTGGTATAGTACGGCCTTGCTCAGTCAGCTGATGGTCAGCCACGCAACTCCTCGATATAACACTCGCGCTCGCGCACACGCAGACACACACCTGCCAGACTCTGGAGCCGCACCTCCTCCCTCCCCCTCTGCCCTCTCTTCCTCCCGGCGGGCACCAGCTAGCCATGGCCCTGGACATGGACAGCGAGCCGTCCACGCCGACGGCGGGCCAGTCCTCCTACTTCTCCGGCTGCATGGCATCCCCCGCGTGGCTGCCGCCGGGGGTGCGCCGGAGCCCCGCGCGCTTCCAGCTGCTCGCCCGCGGCAGGGGCGGGGACGACGACGCCGCTGCCGGCCGCGGCGGCCGGCGCGCGTGGAGGGGCCTGCTCCGGCGACTGGTGCGCGAGAGCAAGAGCATCTGCAGCAACGCCTGCAGGGCGCCCGCCGGCGCCGGCGCCACCACCTTCAAGTACGACGCGGACAGCTACGCCAAGAACTTCGACTCCGGCCGCTGGCACCCCTGCGCCGTTGGCCACGCGCTGTCGCCGCTGCCGAGCAGGTGGCCGGTTGATCGGTCCACCAGAGAGAGCTAGCTGTTGTGTAGATTCTTGCTTACCTTTTCCAGCAATTTTTTGGGTTGTAGTTGTTGTTCTTGAGACGGTAGTTGCAACGCTGGTGTCGGGGATGACGGTGACTTCACCATGCCGTTGCTTGTTCAGATGAGTGGAGATGTCTCAAAAGCAGAGTTCTTGCAAAAACTATTTCTCTGCGCGTGCCCCTGCCCGCTCGTTCTCGAATTCCTTGCGCTCATGGCTTCTTGTGAACTGTGACGAGCTTACGATCTGAGTTGTTTGGAAAAACCAATGCAACTCAGCTCACTGTCCTAGAAAAGTATAAAAAGGAGCACTCAGCTCATCAGAGAAAAAGAATTGAGCGAATTTGGTTGGAAGGAGAAAGTGGCGAGACGAATTGTTTAACAGAAAAGTGAGCGAAAAGCAACGCGGTGCAGATCAACCACCTGGGGAAAATCATGCGCCAACCAGAACAAACGATGACATCGATGCGATCGATCGATCGATCATGAATTCATGAGCGAGCGAGACGATTTCGATCAAAAGGCAAGCGCTTCACTGTCAGAGCAACCTCCAGTCAGCATCAAACATTCAAACTTAATAACTAAACCGCGTGTGGAATTGATCCACGGATTTGCATCTGACGTCAGTAGCGTTAGTACCATCACCACCATCTCTCTTCAGGGCATCCCTTGCTTGCAAAGCGAATTGAAGCAGCAGGTTTGCGGTCTGGACGAGGGCGGCCTTTGGGGATCCCGGCCCCTGTCCGGTCATAGCAGCCTCTTGCCCTGTCATTTCCGGCACGGCGGCGTTGCTTGTGCCGAGGGCATGAGCGTTTGGTCGGTGCAAGCAGTTGGTTGGTCGGTTGGTTCCGACTGAATTCTGATGCCGTGCGATGATCCCACTAATTGGCCGCAACACTGATGGTACCTGATCTTGCTCGCCAACAGCATCAGCAACGGCGTCACTGTAGCATCCGTTCAGTGTTCATGTACTACGAAAGGTCTCGAGGTGTGCAGTGTGGAGTGCAGATCTCTTCTCCTGAGGAAGTGAGGAGCAGTGCCCGCTGGAGAATGAGAATGTCAGGCCGACAGGCCGTGTCAGTGCCAGGCAGGCCAGATGACTGGGGGGAGTCGTCCGCCGTCGGGACCTCGATCGGCTTTGATGGAGATCGGTGCAGTGTTCATTTCGCTTTGAATGGGAGCCCCAAGTAATGAAACAGTACTGCCGTAGGACGGAGGATCATGATTCATGAGGTGATCAGTACGCTCTGACCGAGCTGCTATTGATACTCAGATGACATGCTGCGAAAGCGAAAAGATATAGAAGTTATTTAAATTTACAGCAAACGCCATAGCACAAGGTAGAAATTATTTAAATTTACAGCAAACGCCATAGCACAAGGACTCCGTGGCCCAATGGATAAGGCGCTGGTCTACGGAACCAGAGATTCTGGGTTCGATCCCCAGCGGAGTCGGTAATTTTTCATTCCCTACTGCATTTTTTGGCCGCTGCTAATAAATTGGCAATATTATTGGGGACGAAATGGCATGACTAATAAATTGGCAATTTTAAAACGATTAGCTTGTCGAACATCATTCGACCAAAGTAAAGTAGCGAATTTAAAAACGTTTGGCTTGTCAAACATCCATTCAAGTGAAAATCCTACAAAAATTTTTTTTCTAGAGTTTCAGTACGTCAAAACAGAGTATGCCCACGAATCCATGTCCACAATAGAGAAGATTACGAAAAATTGAGTATTTAAGAAAAACTGATATTGCAAAATGAAGGGAATATTTGCACTCAGCCGGTTCAAACTCTCCAAAGCCAGGATTGGGGGAAGAATAATTAGAGTCGGACTGCCCAAAAAATATCAATTTCCTTTGATGAATGCATTGATTATAGCAGAATTGATAAATACACATATTACAGCAGAATATGACCATATGATCCAACATAGGAAACAATATGAAGCATTGTTTGGAAAAGTTACCATTACTATGCCGCCGTCAAAGTTTGACAGTCAGTGGTCATTGACCAGCACCAACATACAAGCGCCATACTACTCAAAATCGTAAATAAAGTGCAGTAAAAGGGACTTCAAGTGATATCTGAAGCACAGAAACTACTGCTGTCATTCAGCTACCACAGCTCTCATATAACCGCATGCTGTCCATACTTTGGCAGGTCACTTGCGCGCTTCAGCCTTCCTCTCTTCTTTGGCTGCCAACATTAGCAAGTGTCAGCATCACAGCATGTAACGCCATGGAGAAATCAACCAAACGAGACAGTACAAGTTAGGACTCCAATATAAATCACGCAAGAACAATGAATAGTGTGAGCTTGCTGATATTAGCTATGTAGGTTTACACTGAATTAAGTGCATGCAGTATGAAAGAAAGTTGGTGTGACAGCTTAACAGAAGAATGTGGCAAAGACACAGAGAGATGATAAAGTAAGTTTTCAATGAGAGCTCCCAAGGACAAATATCACCTGAATTTTCTAATAATCTCCTAATGTGGCCAAAAAGCTTATTCCTAACAGGCAAAAGTAGCAAGAGACATACCAGCTTTTTCCTCTTCACGCTTCTTTGCAGCTTCTGCTCTTTGTTGCTGAATCAAAGCAAGGCGATCTATTTTACATAAGGGCAGAAAGTATTAGAAAAGTTCAGATCGCGGCAATTAGTATAACATGGCAGTAACTGATCAAGTTCATCACCTAAAGCTACATACTTTAAATCATATCAACTTTGCCCAAATGAGATAACAGCAGGTTATTACTTTAAACAACAATTTTTTTTGTGCTGTGTTAGCATGAATAAAAGAATTAAGAAATGAGTCTACGGATACAAGATCTAGGTATAATAAAACAAATTATATAAAAGACTCTGGCAATGTTTCACCTAAATCTTTCCTAGCCTGTTCTGTTTTTCCTTGCTCCTGAAGCTTCACATAACGCTCATGAGATTTCTGTTTTTCAAGCTCCTCTCTGCATCAAGGAGACTCATAAGACCAATGAAAATACCAATTATATCCAGGCATAATGAACATAACAACCTCCTGAGGCTGTAAAACTGTGGCTGTGCAGTCTAAAGTTGGTGTCAGTGCAATCAGCAAATAATTTAAAATTTTCTGATTCAACATTAACATTCCTTTTACTTTGTTTACATCCAAAATAAGCTTCAATATAAATATTCTATCACGATTTACAAACATGATATCAGCAGAATTAAAAATAAAGGGAACACATTAACATTCCTTTTTACTTTGTTTACACAAAAAATCCAAAATAAGCTTCAATATAAATATTCTATCACGGTTTACAAACATGATATCAGCAGCATTAAAAATAAAGGGAACTGAAACAAGTTTCCCAAGCACAGCAGCATGGAATATTCTATCAGTATGGAAACAAAGTAAACATAGCATGCATTGAAAACAAGTGTGTGAACCTACCTTTCACGCCTGGAGAGGTCAGTTGTCTTACCGATCTGTACAACAGTACAAGTACAAAGCAGTTAGCTTAGCCTCAACGATACAAAATGATTAAACAATGTAAACTGGATATTGCTAGAGCGTATCATAACATATTAAGGAAAAGAAGATGAATATTCAAACTTTAATTATTAAGTGCACTATCATATCCTCTGATCAGGATAACAACATTTCGAATGCCACTAGCAGGTTCAGTAACACACGAATGCAACAATTTTAGCATAACTTCACCATGTAAGTGCACTGTCATAACACTTATTCAAACACTTTTTAATTATTCAAACATGTTTGTATAGCAACATATCTTCACTTAACAGAATGAATTTTCTTCCTAAAGCATACAGACAAGGTTACAGGTAACAAGGCTATCGCCATCATCGGACATGGACAGCATTATACTATATTTGACCGTATAAGCAGTGAACAAGCGTAGAATATCCCACTTACATCAATGTCCTTGGCTTTTATATTCTTTGGTTTCACCAGGTTTGGATTCTCAATCTCGATAAGACCTTCTGTACCCTTGTGTTTCTGAATATATAAAAAACAGTTAATTGCATCAAACAGTGTAGATAAGCAAGCTGAATGTATGTTTCCAGGAAGAGTTCCAATGTCTCACGGGTTTTGCAAAATCTTCAGATTCTTCTTCCTCTTCTGATTCTCTCCTTCTATCATAGACATCCTTTTCAGCTTGCTACAATTTGATTACAAAGGCAGACACCAAAACGAGGATGAGATAATCACATTATTCATGTGCTTTGATGTAAAGGAAAATTTTGGCCATGCACATCACTTTTCGTTAGCAATGGACAGGTACACGGTTTTGAACACAATTAGCTTGTACAAATTAAGCAAGTCAGTTGCTAAATCAGAAGTAAATTTTGTTGGCATGTTCAGAGTATTAGTGAGAACAAGAGAAACAGAGGCAGTAATCCTTAAAGCTTATTGGCATGTTCAGAGTTGAAGTGAGAATTTTTTTTAATGGAACATTAGTGAAGTAATGTTGAAAAAAGAAAGGGTGGTGCAAACCTTCTTAAAGGTGCTTGGACGGTCTGCTGAACTACCAGCCGCTGCATTAAATTTCACATGAAAGATGAGAATTTTTCTAAATCAGGGTCAAATATCAATGAAGCATAGCAAATGTTGCATGAACAAGTTATATTTCGTTTATCATAGAAAATATTCCATAGCAATATTCTTTTTGCCCCCCAAGTCCCCAACAATCATACTCTGTTCGGCAGTTTCTTAATTTGGAAATCGACAACGTGCTGACATTCACATCAGTAGATCGGTTAAATATTTTCCAGAAGAAACTCATCTCATAACAGATACACAAATTACTTGACAAATGGTTTGAGCAAGACGAAATTCTGCTAGTTGAGCATGCACGTCACATAGGGACCTGAACAGAACAATCAGCACCAGGCTAAAAAGGTTGTAAAACCACTAATTGAGCTCATCTGGTTCATGATCCCAGGCACAATACCTCGCCTCCACTCCTCCCCGCAATAAAAAGGCATCACATTGCACAATGTAATAGAAGCCTGCACGGCACCGAAAGGGCAGACGATGCCGGATCAAACAGAAACAGAGTGGGGAAACCACTCCAGTATCCCCAATCACCCGATCCGAGCTCCCCTTCCCAGTCCCCCATGAAAAACGTAACCTTTTGATGCTAGCTTGCACCGCCGCGACTTACAAACAACCAACAAAAAATCGCTCTCCACGCCCGCCGCGACCGGTCGCGCGCGATCGAGCAACCGAACCGCACAAAAGGACCACAAAAGCCGAACCGATTTGCAGACGAAACGGCGACGAGGCGCATTGCGTAGCGCACGTACCGATCTCTTCGGGGGAGGAGAAGGTGCGCTTCCCCGTGGGCTTGTGCTTGAACTTGTCCTTCGCCATGGACGCGGACTGCGCTTGCGGGTGTGGCGGCGGCGAGCCCTGCAGCAGCTGCTTCGGCGCGTGGGTGCTGGGTGGCGGCCTCTTGGAGGTTGTCCCCGCGGGGGGTCCTGGGCTTTTTATTGGCAGCCGAAGAGTTGGGGAGTGGGGACCCAAACCGACTCGGAAGCCACCACCTACCCCGATCGCCGTGGCCGCTACGAATCCCCTTTGGCTCTGGTCGTAGTCGAGTCCGAGTTTGTGTCGTGGGAGGCAAGTAGCTTTGACAGCTGCGAAGCTGATTTTTCACAGTATTTTTTTTCGAATACTTGGGATCGAGAATGAAAGATATTCGATGTAGATGCATTTATGCATACACCATATGATAGCTTATAAAGTGGGTGCAAATATGTGTAAAATACTCTGTTCCAATTACTTGTCGTTTTGACTTTTCTATGCATTCGACTGGTTATGCAGCTAGATATGTATGTAGAAAAGTTAAAATGACATTTAATTTGAAACAGAGGGAGTACAATAATTTAAAAGGTGGGTGCAAATTGATTCAATAACTTGTAAAATGCTCCATTTAGTACAATCTATCTTATATATTTGTCGGTGTTAGGATTAGTCCCGACACTAACTAGTGAGATGCGCTGTGATCAGCCTTTCGATGGTCGGTGCTACGCAACACGTGGACACGGGTTTATCCTGGTTCCGGCCGAGGGGTCGTACGTCCAGCAGATTACGCTTGCGCGTTGTATTGCGTTGCACCGGTGGTGCCTGTAGAGGGGGGCTACAAGCAAGGCAGGAGAGGAGGAGAGGCCTCCAAGTCCCTGCTAGGTGATTGAGGCGAAGTGCCAATATCAGAGGATGATGATGCGAGTGTGTGCGGGAAAAAGCGATGCCCGCAGCTGGGCGGCTGACTCCTCCTTTTATAGGCCAAGGGGAGGCAGCTTACAGACATGCTGCTAGGTATTTTGCATAGTATTGTTGTACCGGCGTACAGCGCTTGCGGTGTGACGGTCCTGGCGAATCTTGGCTTCTGCAGGCGTCGTGGTGGCTCATGTGCTCGTCTGCGGGTAGCTTCGAGGGTGGTATTGCCGGCGTCCGCATCTGGTCGTCGTCCATACGCCGGTTCGAGGGTCTCACTAAGGGGAGAGCTCAGGTTGCACAGGGGGCGGCGTGGCGATGTCCCGTCGGAACAGGGCTCCACAGCGCCGGGAATGGCTCCACAGCGCCGGGGATGGCCGCACAGGGCCGGAGGTGACGGAGGGGACGTGCTTCGCTCACCCTGCGTCACGGCGCCGCCCTGGTCAGGCGCCCGGTCAGCGGTCGTACGCTCTTCGAGGGTGCCCCCATGCCCTTTCGAGGGGATCGGCATGGGGGAAGGACAGGAGCAGGCGTCACAGTGCATTGGAATGACTCCGGCCTCTCCGCACAGCACCCGCACAGCGCCTGCACAGCGCCGGGGATGGCCGCACAGTGGCGGACTGGCCGCACAGTGCTAGGGCTGGATTCCCGGGCGGCGTCAGGGGATCGGCGTGGCGAGGATTTGCCTTTTGACCATGGCGCCCGCGGCGCGTCAGGGCATTTAATGCCTCTGTCGGTAGAGTAGGTGCGACGCCGTGAATCGAGGGTAGGCCTCGAGCGAGGCGGAGATTCGCTCGAGGGGTGCTGGACCCTCGAGCGGGGCGGAGATTCGCTCGAGGGGGGCTGATCCCTCGAGTGAGGCGGAAAACCTGCTCGTGGGATGCGTAACCCTCGAGCAAAGCGAAGGTTGGCTCAAGGGCGCTTGGTTTGTGAAGTGTTTTTTACGATTTGCGTTTTAAGAGGGTGGTTTTTCTCCTTAGTTAGGGGGCCCCTTATGGCTGTCCCCGACAGTAGCCCCCGAGCCTTTGCCGAAATGGGGGAAGTTTCGCAAAGGCTGGAAGCTTCCTGTAGGACCTTTCTTCCCCTTGAGTGTGTGCAACGTTCCGTGGGGCGCGCTAGCGCACCAGCGGGTGTAGCCCCCGAAGCCTGGAGGAGTGCGCGCACTCGTGCAAGGTTTTATGAATGTGAGTGACGGGCTCGTGAGGTGTTTGTTTCAGCCGGCCTCGGCGTTATTTCAGCCGGCCTCGGCGATCTACGCGTGCGAGGCAGCGTCGACCCGGTCTAGAGCGGGCTATAGGGGGTTCTACTCATTGCTTTTACGGGGGTGACGACCCTTTGTGGATTTCTGCGATCGTGCGACACGCTCAGAGGGTGTAGCCATGCGAAGAGCCCCCGAGCCCTGGCCCGGATAGGGGCGATCGGGGTGAGTCCTCGGCTTTGCTTTGCGACCCTCGCCGCCTTCCGCAGGGAGGAGGGGTGAAGCGATCCATGCTTCCCATCGAACGGGCCGCGAGTCACGGATGCTTCGACGAGCTGTTAACGGGTAGTTCAAGTGGACGCCCGTGCCCCGTTCGATAAGGGTCAGCTCGTGGTCCGGAGACACGTCCATAAGAGCGCTCGCAGAGGTTTGCTAGGTAGGGCTCAGTCCCGTTCGATAAGGACCGAGGGCGTGGAAGCTCTCCCTCGATGGGATCCCTCGACTAGCTGCCTTTGTCTGGCCTTGAACACGAACTATGGGGCGCCCCCGAACTTTGCGTCCGGGGCTCGGCTCGGTCGCGCACGCCCTGGTCGTCCCTGACTCGGTTGACCTGAAACGCCTGTTCGAACCTTCCGCAGGTCAGGGCTTGAATCTCTGATCAGTAGGGCGAGCATCACGCATTCCCGTCTTTGTTGACCTGTGGCGCCCGTCGAACTCTCGTTGGGCCAGGCATCGAACCACTGGTCAGTAGAGGCCTCGTTAGGAGGTGCATCTGTGGCGCCCATCGAACCCTTAGCGGGCTGGGCCTCGGGCCACTGATCAGTAAAAATTTCGGGGTAAGGCGTTAGGCACCTCGAACCATGCTTTCGAGGGCTGTCTCGAGCAAGCGCGTTCGAGGGTGCCTCTGTCCCCCCTAGGACCCGTCTGGATCCCTCTCGAGGGGCCAGGCCCCGAACCACTGTTTGGTGGGACCTGGGGGGTCACCTTCCTTTGGAAGGAACCCCCGTCCCTCCGTTCCCAGCCATGGATCCGGCTTGACCGTTCGCGCGTGGCCATGGCGGACGTGGCGTAATGGGCGCGCCCTTTTAGGCGGGGCTGTGCAAGTGATTGGCCGTTCGAGGCGACGTGCGGCGGTTTGCGTTTTTACCGCGCCGTCATGATGGTGTCTGCGCGTGCGTGCGATGATTTTGGAGTAGTGGGGCCCGGGCGACGTCTATCGCATTAACTGCGGTCGCCCGTCCCGGTCCCGATTGTTCGATCCCCCCGCCCCCATTCATTCTATATAAGACGGGAAGTAAAGGGGGAGGATTTTACCTTAGCCATTTGCTCATGCTGCTCTTGCCTTCTTCTTCCTCTTGCGTCCTTTGAGCTTGCGCCCATTCGCTCCCGCCATCTCTGCTCTTGTCTTCCACCCCGCGTCCCTCATGCTGAAGGTCCAATATCTTGAGGCCCTGCCGTGGGGCCGGTCGAACATGGATGCGCGCACCCTTCAGGGGCTCGTCGCCGGCGGTCAGTTGACGGCCAACACCGATCCGAGTAGGCCGGCATGGATCGTCCCGTCGGTGTGGCACCAGGAGCCGTAGTCAACGGAGGGGTACGTGGTGAACTTTGCCCGCCTGCACGAGCAGGGGTTCAACACCCCAGCCAGCCGCTTCATGCGGGGGTTGTGCTACTACTATGACGTAGAGCTGCACAACTTCGCCCCCAACGCCACTTCGCAGGCGGCGACCTTCGTGGCCGTCTGCGAGGGATTTCTGGGCGTCCCCGCTTCGTGGGACTTGTGGCTTCACCTCTTCCGAGGCGAGCTCTTCACGATGCCTACCGGATCGAAGGGCAAGCGCCGGCCCGTTCGCGCCGACGGGCTTACGTTCGCGCTGCGGGGAAGGGGGAACGACATGTACCCAGCCTGCAACATGACGACCAACAATGCAGACTGGGACAAGGGGTGGTTCTACCTCCGCAATGACGGCGCCGGGCTTCCGCCCTACACCGCTAAGGTGCTGGCCGACCGTCCGTTCAACTGGGCGCTAGGGGTGTCGGACTCCGTGCGGCGGAATAAGCTCGATCCCTACTTGAGGGCCATGCGGACCTTGACGCAGGCAGGATTGACCGCGGCGGCTGTCATCGCGCAGTTCCACCGGTGGCGAGTGATCCCCCTCATTGAGAGGGTGCTCCCCATCTATGAGATGGCGAAGGGCGCGGATCCTGAAGCGCTGGAACGCTCGCGGCTAGTGGCCGAACCCTTCGCCCCGGGGTACGCGGCCCAGAGGGTGAGACGCACGGTGGACACCAAGAAGGTGTTGTGCGATCCCGATGAGGTGATGTGGTCACCCAAGATGCGTCCCGAGGACGGGTACATCCCGTTGGTAAGGAATTCCTGCCGATTTCGTTAATTTCGAGTTAATTTCGGTTTCGACGGTCGACCCCTGACGATTATGGTGATGGCAGCCGGAGATGGAGACAAGTGCCTACGGCTCGGACCCCCCTACGCCCAACTCCCACGCGGCTAACCGCGAGCGGCAGCAGGAGGAGAAGGCGAGGGCGGACGCCAAGAAGGCGAAGAAGTAGAGGCACCAGGATCGCCGCAAGGCGCATAGCCTGGTGTGGGTGCAGCGGGAGAAGGAGGGTCTTCCTCTCCCGCCGACCCCTGAAAATACGAGCAGCAGTGACAGTGACTGCGGCGGGGGTTGCTCCCTCAGCGAAAACGAGGAGGAGGAAGAAGACGTGCCTTTGGCCCCGGGGGCCAAGGGCAAGGAGGTCATTGCTCAACCCGCGCCCTTGTCGGCGCGGGCTCGTGCCGCGCCTGCCTCCGCGGCGGGCGTGGCAACAGTTGGCGAAAGCACCCCTCCGGGGGGCGCGTCTGATGCGGGGGGCGCGCCACCCCCGAAGGCTTCGAAAAGCGCAAGAATCAGGTGGCGACCCGAAGGTAAGCGTCGCGTCGGCTGCATCTTGCGTGATTGTGTTCAATTGAGATTCTGATGTTTTCCCTTCCCTTTCTGTCAGCTGTAGTGGCGCCCTTATTGCGCTTGCGCTGGCGCTGGCCAAGGTGCTGAGGGTGGGGGCACGCGACGCGCCCCGCACGACGCGGCCCCGCTCGGTGAGGGTGCCGCGGTCGGCGGTGGCGACGGCGCCGTCCCCTCAGGCGGTGATGGCGCGGGGCGCCGCGCAGGAGAAGGAGCGGGCCCAGGTGGCCAGATCAGGGATGGCGGGTGGCTCAAGGGGGGAGGCCCCTCGAGCCGGTGGCGTGAGGGAGGTTCCGCCCGCGGCAGATGTGGTCCAGCGAGCGGACCCGGCCCGTGCTCAGGACGTGGTCTTGTCGATGGGCGGCGACGTGTGGGAGGAGGCGACGCTCAGGTTCGCGCCTGGGGAGCCACACGCAGGGAGCCGGTGTGTCCTCCTCGCGCCAGCCCGATGTCGGCGGCTTTCCCGGAGGGTGGTGTATCGGGCTCGAACGGCCGGAGGTTCCGGTGGAGACGGTGGATCGTGCGGCGGCGGAGTACGCCGACTGGCAGGAGTTCTACCGGGTCGGTACCCTCGTGCAGAACCTGCTTCGCCAGGCCTCGGAGATTCAATCCAATGAGGCGGCGCGGCTCTTCCAGGTATGTGTGTTCATTCCGTCACCTCTTGCCCCTTTTTCCGCTCCTACTTGTGTCTTGTATGAGCCTTTCCACCCCCTTTCTCTTGGTAGCGGCTGCGGGGGGATGCTGGAGAAAAGATCACCTACATCGCCTACCTGCACACCAAACTGGAAGACGTGCATCAGGAAAACGAGCACCTGGGCCCGGCGGTGGACTGTCTCCGCGACAAGCTGTACGAGGTGCGGGCAAGTGCTAGACTGAACGAGGATGCCCTGTGCCGTGCCCAGCAAGAGCGCGACACCCACCACGCCGCAACGGAGTAGAAGGCCAAGGAGGCCGAGCAGCTCAGCGCCGCGCTGCAGAGCAAGGAGGAGGAGCTTCTATAGGAGCGCGCGGCGCTCGGCGAGGCGAAGTCCCAGCTCGCGCTGAAGGACACTGCCTTCGCCGAGGTGCAGGCTCGTGCTGAGCACGAGCGCAAGGCACTTGAGGACGCTCAGGCACGCCTCGCTCAGGCCGAGCAAAAGGCTCAGGAGGTCAAGGGGCTCGCCGCCGCCCTTAAGGAGAAGAGCGACGCACTTGTGGTGGTGGAGGGCCAGCTCCAGCAGAATCGCACCGCGCGCGAGGGGGCGCAGTCTCAGCTTGTTGAGGTGCGAACCCAGCTCGAGCGGGAGCGTAAGGCGCTTGAGGAGGCGCAAGCCCGGCTCTCCCAGGCTGCGCAGAAGGTCCAGGAAGCCGAGCAGGCGAGCGCCGCCCTCGAGGAGACGCGATCTCAGCTCCCAGCTGTTTTGGTTTTCTGTTGACTCTTTTCGAGGCTTGATATTTGTTTTCGCACCGCAGAGCCGCAGAGGGGCTCAGCGGATTCCTCAGAGGAGATGCAGGCTCTCCTGGTCGCTTGTTGACATTCCTTAGCCTCACTACTAGGTTTGCACTCACGGCGACGGCGCCAGAAATGCTTGTTGGCACTCGCTAGCGTCGCTACCGGGTTTATACCCCTAGTAATGGAGCTAGGAACGTCTTTGGTAAAACACACGTCACAGAAAGGTCCGCAAGCGCACGGATTACCGTTGTAGCACTTCACCCGGTGGTATTCGGGTTATCGTATTTATATTTTCCCAAGGGAGGCACTACTGCAAAGATGATCGGATAAACGGTGGAGAGTAACAAGACTCGGTAAAGAGCTATAGCGGGGGTAACGAATAAAGATATTCGGGGATAACTTGACACACACAAGGAGATCTTGATAAAGGGTTAGAGAGGACCTAGTGAGCTGGGAGGACAACGAGACGAGAAAGGATCCTAACACAATCTATCTATTCTTGTCAACTCTAGGTAAAGAACTAAGGCAAAGGATAACCAAGGCAAGCTAAACTCGACAAGCTCTTCTAGTGTTGCAGGGGCATGCAAAGCCGCGCTCTCGGACTGGGATGAGAAGGGAGAACGACGACACGCTGAATCCTACTGGCCCGAACTAACGTGGTGGACTACTGAGCCCGTCCGGAGCTGTCACCTCCTTAGGGTACCACAACTATTCCGTTGAACGGGACACCAATCTAAGACTAAGGTAAGCTCTGAGCACCGCGCTCACAACGAACCAAAGAACCTCTCCCCGGATATCACGAAGGAAGGTCTCTCTCCGCTACTAAGCACAAACGTACTCGGTAGAAGATCAAGCGAAGAACGACCACAACACTATAGGGTTCAAGAGAGCTATGCTAACCAAGATTAAACTAACTTTAGTCTAAACCAAGAATAAAGCTTCTAGAGCAAAGTAAAAGCTGAATGTAATTGACTCGAAAGGTAAGATAGAAAGATAACTTGAATTGTACTTGAGTCTAAACAAAGAAAGGATACAAGAGTAGTACCAGAACCCTGAAGAAGACTCCTCGGGAACCCCGAGACTAGCTCGACTCGACTCTAACTCCCAAGCTACACTAATCCTACTCTAAGTGAACAAAAGTGAGAAATGGAGATGCTCCTGCGTTGTGTGTCCATTCCAGCGAGTGGGAGGTGCCTTTTATAGGCAAGGGAGGTCGGTGGAGCGCAGGGGGCAAAACCCCAGGTGCAGCCGCCTCTCTAGGCACGGCCGGCCCTGGGATGTGCCGCCTCTCGCCTTGGACGCTCCTGATCACTGCTCCTGAGGTGGTTATAGGTCGGATCCTTGGGTCGGTTTCGCCCGGCACGCCAGTTGATAGGTGCAGCCGGCCCTACCCCGTGCCGTGCGATGCACCGACCGTGTTAGGGAATGCCTAGGATCGCCTTTGGATGACGGTTGTGGCAGTTGAGCGATCGGATAAGTGGACCCATTGATCCATGTGATCCTAGCCTCCACCATTTGATCAAACCGACATTTCTTCAGTGAATCACACTCGTCCAAGTTGTGCTCGAGGGAGTGGGGGTGCTCTGGACCAGAGTCGTGCCATGCGACAGGGCCAGCCGCACCTGCAGGGCCAGCCGCACCTGCAGGGCCGGCCGGACCAGGTGGTTCGGTCGTGCCTAGCACATGTGGCGTGTTGATCCCAAATTCTCCCAAAATGTGTACCTGCCTTTGAAAATCACAACACAACTCGTGGAACTTTATTAGTACTAAAAATGTGCATGAAACTTGTCATATACTCCTCTCGAACCCGAGGTTTTGACGGTCAAATTTTTGTTGTAAGGACCGTCAACAAACTCCCCCAAGCTAAACGTTTGCTCGTCCTCGAGCAAAGCCTAGACTTGGCCTCGGTGGATCAGGAGTTGCATGATGTTACCACTCGGCAAGTACCTATGCACAAATCCATGCTCTACTTGCTATTTGAAAAGATTGGTACGAGAGAAACTTAGCCTTGTTTTACCTGTGGGGCTTGTAACTTTCCACCTTGCCTTCGGAGGTTGAAAGGTAGAATGGTTTTGACTTTGCATCACTTGCTCTTCTTTTTCTGGATCCTATCTCGGAGTTTTGAAATTTTTTCAAAGAAAGACAAGGTTCCTCGGATGGTTCCCTCGATCACTCAAGTGGTATTTGTTACCTCACCAAAGGCTTTTGAGCGAGCCTCAACTTCCTACTCTATGGCTTGTATGTGGAGCTTTGGGTAGGATAAGTATGAGACTCACTTGTGCCACATGATGTTGTTGAGCCAAAGACCGGATCCAAGAAGAAACTAGTCATGCAACTTGATCGAGATGTGCAAGTGTGTGGAATATTTTTGTTTGTTTTTCTATGGACTCCTTGTTTGAGATTCTCCTCTTGCTTTTATTTTGGAGGGAGGTCATGCTTCATCATTTTTTTTCTATGCTCTTTGATTGGAGCACACAAATTTTTTTCTATGCTTTTTGAGCATATACTTTTTTTCTTTTGATGACCCCTCTCTCCTTTTGCAAGAATACAAGAAGAGAAATCTCTTTGGAACTTTGGAGTATTTATTTTTGGTGGGTGGATGGCATGTTTTGCGTAACTCCCGGTGTGGAAGTTAGCTTGTATATGTGGGTGTACGTGATCTCGATCATAGGAGCATGAAAAGTTTCTACCAAGGGTCACAACAATTTGGTAAAACTCAACGGGTCACAAGCAAGCATATGTAGAAGGTTTATACTTTGATATCGACATATGGCTTTGGTAGGTGGTATGACCATTGAGAAACTTGTCTTGTTTTATTTTCAAAAGAAATCATCCGAGATTTTCACCATACTATGAGATAGAGCAAGATCAACATTGTCTCACCATATCATACTAGTCAACACCCTAGGTTTGGTCATAAGCATTTGCTTCCCACAAAGTTTTATTTCAGGCTCATGTCTCAAAATATACCAACAAATTCAAATGCTCATAGAGCACAAAGTTGTACACTAGGTTCTTACAAAGTTTTAACATAGCAACTATTCATCATTTCCAAAGTGAGGGGATATAAACAAGATTTCAAGTGCACATGGTTGAAGCAAATATTTTTGTTGTTTTTCTTTTAGTCAAATGTGATAAACAAGATGTTGAAAATTGGTTTGGATGGACATACCTTCCTTGATTGAAAACGGGGTCTCCCCCAAGCTAATTTTTGGCTACCTGGTTAGCGTGTCTTCATTTCGATGATGAGTTGAGCACTTGGAAGCTTGTAGTGGTTGGCTTGATGGATTCGTGGAAGATCATAGGTACGGCCATACCACTAGGTTCGGCTGGCCTTACTCTATTTGCTCCAAGCACTCGTGTCCCCTCCTGTAAACACCCTACACAAAAATTTTGACGAGGGGGGTACGGCCGTACCTCTAGGTTCGGCCGTATCACCAAAAATCTCCAAAACTGCTTTTCTAAGTCTTGTTTACTTACTAATGCAATGGTGAAATCAAATTTGAAATTTAAATATGCTTAATGCATGAAATAAAATGTTGGAAGGGAAATATGAGATAAATACCGGTTTACCTCACGGTGAGGGCTCGTAGTTTTTAGAGTCCGTGAGCGGGACTCCTCCGTTTGCTCATTGATCTTGGATTCGTCTGGTCCTGGAGTGGAAGACTCGGACGATGCTTCCTTCACACGCCACACCCTCTTTGTTTTCTTCGGTGGCGCTGAAGTCGGTGAGGCTTTAGCGAGGGTGTTTTTGGTTTCCGTCTTCTTTTCCCCCTTAGACTTGTTGATTGCTTTCGACTTCTTTGGTTGGTGGCGCCCTTTGAATGCTTTGTCTTGTTCCCAACGCTTCCTCATCGTGGCGATGAGGCTATCTACCTTGGGTTTGGTTGGGGCCACCTTAACTTTCTTGTATTGGGGCCGTGGCTTCCTCCACTCCCTAGATTTCTCATCTTGCACTAGGTAGCATTGCTCTTCTTTTGCTTGAAATTTGAGTGTCATGTTCCTTCGCCCTATGCGGAGTTGAATCTTTCTGGCTCCGACATCAATCCTTGCATTGACATCTCTTAGGAATGGTTGCCCGAGAATAAGTGACATTTCTCCATCATCTTGTGTGTCGAGGACCACGAAATCCGCAAAGACATAGGAGCCTTTGACATTCACCAAGAGATTTTCCACTATGCCCTCTGGATATTTAATCGATGAGTCGACAAGTTGGACTGTCATCATTGTCGGAGAGAGAGAGTAGGGTATCCTAACTCCTCAAACATGGCCTTGGACATGAGGTTGACACTCGCACCAAGGTCACAAAGAGCATTCTTGATCTTTTGATAGTAGATCGTGCATGTGATAGCCGGATATCCATTATCTTTCCTGTGCAAGACTACTGATTCCTCTCATGGGTCTTGGATTTGATGTATGAGCTTCCCTACATGGTTAGGTGCATACACCTTCCTAGATGGCTTACCCCATCTGGTGGATACAATGCTAACATTCTCTCGGGTAGGCTCGGGTTGCCCCGGGAGTCCACCCGACTCGGAAGAAGGTAAAGAAGCAGCAAGCTAAGCAAGTTGAGTTTCTATCATTTTATTAAAGCTTAGTTGATTCTTCATAGCAGTAGTAAAGGATTCTATGGTGGAATTTAAATTTTCAAGAACTTTATCATTGGCGGCTAGCTTCTTGTTTAAGTTTTCATTAATTCTAGCTTGGCCAAAGACAAGATCTCTAATGGAAGGCTGATTATTGAAATTGTTAGGATAATTACCTCCATTTTGATTGTTGAATGGGAAGTTGGGCCTTGAGTTCCACCCTTGATTGTTGTAGTTGTTGTTGCGGAACCCGTTGTTGTTACCATTGTTGATGAAGCTGGCTCCCTTGTTTCGGGACAATCATTTCCCGAATGACCCACATTACCGCAAACCTCGCACGTCATGCGAGCGTCCATAATCTTGGCGGTCTCCATATTGCTCGGTGCCTCCAATTTCTTCATTAGGAGGTCCATCTTGGCGGCGAGCATGTCGATTCCATCGACTTGGTGTACACCGCGGTTACGGGGTTGGAGACGATCTCCATCCCAACCTTGATTTGCCACCATCTTCTCGATCAATTCCTTGGCGGCGGGTACTTGTAGCGAGAAGAAGGCTCCTCCAGCGGCTGCATCTAGGTGCTCACAGGCGGTACGCTTGAGCCCGTGGTAGAAGGTTTGAATTAAGAACCACCCCTGCATGCCATGGTGCGGGCACGCGGTGATGTACTCCTGGAGACATTCCCTTGCTTACGGGATACTCTCATCATTCTGCTGCTGGAAGCCCAAAATTCTAGCGCGGAGGGCATTGGTTTTGCCCACTGGGAAGAACTTCGCGAGAAATGCCTTAGAGCACTTATCCCATGTGTTGATGGCATCTCGCTCCGCATAAAACCATTGCTTCGCCTTCCCGAGCAATGAGAACGGGAATAGGCGAAGACGAATTGCGTCGTCCGTCACTCCACGGATAGTGAAAGTCCTACACACCTCCAGGAAATGCTGGAGATGTGCGTTGGCATCTTCATTCGGCTTGCCGCAGAATGGACTAGCTTGCACCATGTTGATCAACGCCGGCTTGAGTTTAAAGTTTCCTTCTCCCACCGTCACGTTCGGTCTGGTAGGGACATTGGTGTTGGAGGGAGCGGAAAACTCGCGGATCGTCCTCTCGGCCATCGGTGCTGACGAGGTGCTGTCTGCGGGATCGACGGTGTTCGTCTCTTGACTCGAGAGAAACTTCTGAGGAATGAGGACACGAGGTCGCACTCTCCTCACAAGTGACTCCGGATTGTCGTGAAAGTTGGACGGTAGGTCGAAACCGGTCATGCACTACTCTGCGTACACGAGAGTAGAGCAAGGGTAAACCCGCTTAAATAGCGGTTCACCGAACCTGGATAACTCTACCACTAAGTTTAAACGATATCTTTTGCCTATTGCCTCCCCGGCAACAGCGCCAGAAATGCTTGTTGACGTTCCTTAGCCTCACTACTAGGTTTGCACTCACGGCGATGGCGCCAGAAATGCTTGTTGGCACTCGCTAGCGTCGCTACCGGGTTTATACCCTAGTAATGGAGCTAGGAACGTCTTTGGTAAAACACACGTCACAGAAAGGTCCGCAAGCGCACGGATTACCGTTGTAGCACTTCACCCGGTGGTATTCGGGTTATCGTATTTATATTTTCCCAAGGGAGGCACTACGGCAAAGATGATCGGATAAACGGTGGAGAGTAACAAGACTCGGTAAAGAGCTATAGCGGGGGTAACGAATAAAGATATTCGGGGATAACTTGACACACACAAGGAGATCTTGATAAAGGGTTAGAGAGGACCTAGTGAGCTGGGAGGACAACGAGACGAGAAAGGATCCTAACACAATCTATCTATTCTTGTCAACTCTAGGTAAAGAACTAAGGCAAAGGATAACCAAGGCAAGCTAAACTCGACAAGCTCTTCTAGTGTTGCAGGGGCATGCAAAGCCGCGCTCTCGGACTGGGATGAGAAGGGAGAACGACGACGCGCTGAATCCTACCGGCCCGAACTAACGTGGTGGACTACTGAGCCCGTCCGGAGCTGTCACCTCCTTAGGGTACCACAACTATTCCGTTGAACGGGACACCAATCTAAGACTAAGGTAAGCTCTGAGCACCGCGCTCACAACAAACCAAAGAACCTCTCCCCGGATATCACGAAGGAAGGTCTCTCTCCGCTACTAAGCACAAACGTACTCGGTAGAAGATCAAGCGAAGAACGACCACAACACTATAGGGTTCAAGAGAGCTATGCTAACCAAGATTAAACTAACTTTAGTCTAAACCAAGAATAAAGCTTCTAGAGCAAAGTAAAAGCTGAATGTAATTGACTCGAAAGGTAAGATAGAAAGATAACTTGAATTGTACTTGAGTCTAAACAAAGAAAGGATATAAGAGTTGTACCGGAACCCTGAAGAAGACTCCTCCGGAACCCCGAGACTAGCTCGACTCGACTCTAACTCCCAAGCTACACTAATCCTACTCTAAGTGAACAAAAGTGAGAAATGGAGATGCTCCTGCGTTGTGTGTCCATTCCAGCGAGTGGGAGGTGCCTTTTATAGGCAAGGGAGGTCGGTGGAGCGCAGGGGGCAAAACCCCAGGTGCAGCCGGCTCTCTAGGCACGGCCGGCCCTGGGATGTGCCGCCTCTCGCCTTGGACGCTCCTGATCACTGCTCCTGAGGCGGTTATAGGTCGGATCCTTGGGTCGGTTTCGCCCGGCACGCCAGTTGATAGGTGCGGCCGGCCCTACCCCGTGCCGTGCGATGCACCGACCGTGTTAGGGAACGCCTAGGATCGCCTTTGGATGACGGTTGTGGCAGTTGAGCGATCGGATAAGTGGACCCATTGATCCAAGTGATCCTAGCCTCCACCATTTGATCAAACCGACGTTTCTTCAGTGAATCACGCTCGTCCAAGTTGTGCTCGAGGGAGTGGGGGTGCTCTGGACCAGAGTCGTGCCACGGGGCAGGGCCGGCCGCACCTGCAGGGCCGGCCGGACCAGGTGGTTCGGCCGTGCCTAGCACATGTGGCGTGTTGATCCCAAATTCTCCCAAAATGTGTACCTGCCTATGAAAATCACAACACAACTCGTGGAACTTTATTAGTACTAAAAATGTGCATGAAACTTGTCATATACTCCTCTCGAACCCGAGGTTTTGACGGTCAAATTTTTGTTGTAAGGACCGTCAACATCGCTTATGATGAGGCCCAGGGCGATCTCAAGACTCTGGAGACGGCCACTCTCGAGGTGTGCCAGGAGGTCGAGGGGGCCGAGGGTCAATCCTCGGGTAGCTCGATAGTGAGCCGCCTGCGGTCCCTGGGCGGTCGGGTTGTCGAGCGCTTGCGAGGCGCCCTTCGTCTCGGCGTCCAGAAGACCTTGGGGGTGACCTCAACTCATTACCTTGTCGACTTCGGCCTGCTACGGGATGGCTACGTTCTTCCTGAAGGAGTTGAGGGCAATGAAGCCGAGCTTGAGGCCATTAGGGCGATCGATGCCTCTTTTGCGGAGCCTGCCGCGGTTCTCGCCGACATGTTCGAGGTGGATCTGTTCCCTGAAGCAGCCGAAGGTGAAGCTGCCGCCGCTCCAAGCCCCCGTGCTCCCTGAGGACTCAGGCCTCGAGTCCCGTTGGTTTTTTGTTAGATTTCTGGCTGGACCCAATTTATTGTACAAACAATATGCTGTATTATGCACAACTTTTATTCGTGAGTTTGGTTTCGTATGTTATCATGTTTTCCTCGCGCCCTTGGGAGAATTTTGACCTGGAAATTCGTGTTCACGGGCCAACTTAGTCGTAGGGTAGCGAGGGGGATGCCTTGTCCTCTCAGAGGCGTAGGCGGTCCCGCAGCTCAGCCGGCCCTAGACTTAGTCAGTTCGTGCCCGGCTTCTACTCTCCTAAATGCTCGAGGCATAACATTTTAATATTTTTTGAAAGAAAGAACGTATTTTTGCGAAAAAAGTTGGGACACTTTGGGGGGAAACCCCCTGTTGTAGCCCCCGAGGGAGACTTGGTTTGTTGTCGAGGCCCTGTCGAGGGTAAGACCGAGTCGACCTTTTATTTATGACCTTATAATTTCGAGTGTGAAATGTACAAAGGAAGCTTGGAAATTTAGGGATAGAAGCGACATAGCTGTTGTATGTTCCAAGCGTTGGTGAGGACTTCGCCCTTCTCGTTTGCGAGTTTGTACGTGTCGGGCTTGAGCACTTCGACGACGACATAGGGTTCTTCCTATGGCGGTGACGGCTGTGGGTCGTCCATGTTGTAGCGGTGTTGATGCGATCGCGGGCCCTGCGTCCCGCCTCTCGGGCGTGTTCGCCGTGCGTCGATGCCTCGCTTGCAATGGTGGCTCGTAGCAACCGCACCTGCCGATGCTCCTCCGCGAGCTTGGCTTCCAGCTCACAGACCTGAGCCAGCTATGCAGCGATGTCTGCGTTGCCCGCCGGTGGTGGCGCCGGCGGCGGGTTTGGCGGGGCGTTAGGGGCGACTTCCCCATCGCCTGCCCCGTCCACCCGTCAGCGTGCTCGTTGATGGCCATGACAAAGCACTCGCGCGTGGGATCGTAGCTCCCCTCGCTGGAGTCGTCGGAGCAGCCAAACCAGTAGTCCGTGGCGTCAGGGAAACGCCGGAACGCTACGGGGTCCGGGACCCGGAGAAGTCCCATTCCGTTCCCATGTGCGCAGGCGGGGGATCCTCACTGTCCGAGCCGTGGTACGATTCGTCGTTCATGGTCGTGATGAGGTTCCAGATCGATAGTAGGTGATGACCCGGGAGGTCCTCATACGTGGCCACGTCCGTGCTGACCGACGAAGCGTATGCCGCAGCCGCGTTGCGCATCCCGTGAGGAAACTGCGGCCCCGCGGTCGTGCTTTCCTTGACAGGAGGCGACGTTACGTCCGTCGGCGGAGGTGCGTCTCTTCGCGCCGCAGCGCGCGCCGCCTTACGCCGTTCCATGCGCGCTTGGCGCGAACGCTGGCCCGAGTGTCTACGGCGTCGGGATGTTGAGGCGTCCGCCGCCGCCACTGGTGCTGGTGCTGGTGCTAGGGCCTCTGGTGCCGGTGTGGTGGGCACCAGGCCTGGCCCGGTCGAACGCCAGGGGTGGAGCTCGTGCCGGTTGGTGAGGCGCATGAGGTAGCCGTTCCCCGTTGCCTGGAAGTTCAGGCTCCCGAACCGGATTTCGAATCCGGCCGGAAAGGGGTCGGAGCTCCCCCAGGCGTACCTCTGGGACGTCATCTCTGTGCGGATCACCATCGAGAATGCTGGTGGGGAGTTGATTACAGCGCGTGCCCCCTACCTGGCTCGCCAACTGTCGGTGTTAGGATTAGTCCCGACACTAACTAGTGAGATGCGCTGTGATCAGCCTCTCGATGGTCGGTGCGACGCAACACGTGGACACGGGTTTATCCTGGTTCCGGCCGAGGGGCCGTATGTCCAGCAGATTATGCTTGCGCGCTATATTGCATTGCACCGGTGGTGCCTCTAGAGGGGGGCTACAAGCAAGGCAGGAGAGGAGGAGAGGCCTCCAAGTCCCTGCTAGGTGATTGAGGCGAAGTGCCAATATCAGAGGATGAGGATACGAGTGTGTGCGGGAAAAAGCGATGCCCGCAGCTGGGCGGTTGACTCCTCCTTTTATAGGCTAAGGGGAAGCAGCTTACAGACATGCTGCTAGGTATTTTGCATAGTATTGTTGTACCGGCGTACATCGCTTGCGGTGTGACGGTTTTCCTGGCGAATCTTGGCTTCCACAGGCGTCGTGGTAGCTCCTGTACTCGTCTGGGGGTAGCTTCGAGGGTGGTATTGCCGGCGTCCGCGTCTGGTCGTCGTCCGTATGCCGGTTCGAGGGTCACGCTAAAGGGAGAGCTCAGGTTGCACAGGGGGCGGCGTGGTGATGTCCTGTCGGAACAGGGCTCCACAGCGCTGGGAATGGCTCCACAGCGTCGGGGATGACCGCACAGGGCCAGAGGTGACGGAGGGGACGTGCTTCGCTCACCCTGCGTCACGGCGCCGCCCTGGTCAGGCGCCCGACCAGCGGTCGTATGCTCTTCGAGGGTGCCCCATGCCCTTTCGAGGGGCTCGGCATGGGGGAAGGATGGGAGCAGGCGTCACAGTGCATTGGAATGACACCGGGCTCTCCGCACAGCACCCGCACAACGCCTGCAAAGCGCCAGGATGGCCGCACAGTGGCGGACTGGCCGCACAGTGCTAGGGTCGGATTCCCGGCGGCGTCAGGGGATCGGCGTGGCGAGGATTTGCCTTTTGACCATGGTGTCTGCGGCGCGTCAGGGCATTTAATGCCTCTGTCGGGAGAGTAGGTGCGACACCGTGGGTCGAGGGTAGGCCTCGAGCGAGGCGGAGATTCGCTCGAGGGGGGCTGGTCCCTCGAGCGAGGCGGAAATCCGCTCGAGGGGTGCTGGACCCTCGAGCGGGGCGGAGATTCGCTCGAGGGGGGCTGGTCCCTCGAGCGAGGCGGAAAACCTGCTCGTGGGATGCCTAACCCTCGAGCGAAGCGGATGTTGGCTCGAGGGCGCTTGGTGCCCTTATTAAATGGGCCTTGAGGGTTGCTGGGCCGTAGGAGGTCGTGGGCTTTATATGTGCTTTAAGCAGTGGTTGGTTTGCGAAGTGTTTTTTACGATTTGCGTTTTAAGAGGGTGGTTTTTCTCCTTAGTTAGGGGACCCCTTATGGCTGTCTCCGACAATATTATACTATAAAGATCGAATAATTTGAAAAACCTTTCTCACCCAATTTGGGCCTACCGTACCCCTCACACCAGACCCACCTGTCAGGTAATTAGGAGGGTGGATAAGGTGGAAGACCCATAAAATCGCATTTTGAAGAGCATTTCTGCCAAAAAGCTAATTCTTTTACTACCGCGGTTGCTTATACCCACCTCTGGGCCCACCCTCGAAACCCATTTTCCCCACCTCCGTGGCTACGAACAAAACCGCGCACTTGGGTGGGACTCTTGCCGGCGCACGCTGGATTCAGTTCGCCTGGCGGCCTGACCTAGGTAACTTTTCACGCTTCTTTCATCCCGTTGTTGGTTCGAGATCAACCACATACTTACGTGCACCGTGTGTGTGAAATATGCAGCGGTATGCTTTCGACGCTCACAGCTTGCTTGCTTCGCATACACGCTTGTGGTTTGGTATAGTTCTGTCCTGCTCTGCATACGCGTGTTGCTTTGAAATCCGAGCTAGGGATTCATTCAAAGCCTTCTATGAGGGTGTTTGGAGAAGTAGCCAAAAGCTATTTTGAGAGCTACACTCCAAATAGCTCAATTAGCACCTTTTGGGAGGATAACTTTTTAGAGTTAGTTGCAAATAGTTCTAAAATAACCCACATGTTTGGCTCTTTTTGAGCTACTAGTAATGATGCACGTGCGACACGCACGTGCTATGTTGATACGGCTCATATAGTGGACTATACATTGGAGATGGCCGACACAATGATGATTAGAAGGCGTTCCATGACAATTGCGCTTAGATTTTTATAAGAGTGTCTATCCCTCCAACCGGGAAGTAGAAGCCTCTCACACTCGAATTTCTCAACCATCGGATCTAGAATCGGCGATCAAGATCACTTCTCACTTTCTCTCTCACGAAGATCGTTGCCTCAGGTGAAGTTGTCCTAATTGCTTGCGTACAATGGAGGTTGTGATGCTGGTTCAATAGTGTTGCTTGATTGTAGTTTAATCTTTTAGCTAGTAAGGTTTCAGTCTGCTAGTGCAGGACCCGGTTCGCCGCTGCTGCTTGGGATTGGGATAGAGTTGAAGTAGTTGGAGACCCTGCTGGGAATAAAATGCTTATGAGTTATTATTCTTGCAGGGTAACAGGTGGCAGGTTGCAGCGTCTTGCTCCTCATGTGGACGCCATCTTCATAGTCATGGATGGCCTCGCACATCGTGAAGCAGATAGCATGGTGATCGTCCATGCTCACTACGGGGTAGTCCAGCTCGAGGCGTGGGAGGCCCTGGTAGTCGTCAAAGGCCCACAGCTGGGTGGCCTCGAGAACACCGTCCATGACCCAGGTGGTCATCCCAGTGCCGTCGGCCATCCTCAGTGTCCAGGTGTGGACGGTGTAGGCGTGCTGAGAATGTGGGCAGTAGCTGAAGCCTTCGCCGCCGCAGCAGCAGCGTGGGAAGATGTTGACGAATTTGACCGTGCCGCCACCACGGTGACACAGTCGTTCCGGCATGATAACTGGACGAACTCGGAATCGACAGGGAGCGGCACGTAGGGGGTAGGGCAGCTCGGGGCTCTCGTCGAACACTTTGGAGAAGAGGAGGCCGCGGTTCAAGTCGACCCAGCAGAGCAGCTGATCACCGACGGGGACGACGACGTGGTTTTTTCACGTGGACGCCATAAGCTCCGCACATTCACCGCCGTCACTGCCGTCGTAGTGGAGGATCGGTGGCCGCATGGCGCTCCACTCGCCGGAGTGGAATAGGCGGAGCTCGGCCTCCTTCCATATCATGCGACTCATGTATTCCATCTTGAGCACCGCCACCACGAACTCGTCCTCACCGCAGCGACAGAGGCCGGTGCCATCAGGTTCCAGGTCACCACACATGTGTTTTCCCCATCCATCGGTGATATGGAAAGCAGGGACCAGCGATAACGACGGTGGCCGCGGTGCCGCGGGAGGTTACGGTGGTCGCGTCACCGGCATTGTAGACGAAGTGGTCGAAAGTCGAAACACCCTGGACCTCACGCGTGCGGTAAGGCTCGAACATTGAAGGGAACACCAAGCTCTTCCACCTCCATGCTAATCATCGCCGAAGGAAAAACTACATCCCCTCTCTGCTTGTTGACGGTCGCACCCTCACACGTGAGGATGAGAAGGCTGCCGCCACCTTCACATTCTTCGACGGGATTTTGGGAGATACTCATGAGTGCTCTTGCGCTCTTGATTTTGAGGAGCTCGGCCTCCCGAGATTGGATCTGCAGGACCTCGGACAACCGTTCACTGAGGCCGAAATTTGGGAGGTCATTAAAGAGTTACCCTTGGACAAGGCTCCTGGTCCTGATGGGTTTACTGGTCGCTTCTACCGGTCGTGCTGGTCGATCATCCGGGGAGACATTCTTTGAGCTTTTAATGCTCTCTCTGACATGGATTGCCATAGCTTCCATCATCTAAATGGCGCCCTTCTTACCTTGATCCCCAAAAAACCCAACCCAGTCTCACTTTCTGACTACCGCCCCATTAGCCTCATTCATAGCTTTGGGAAGCTTTTCTCCAAGGCTGCGGCCAACTGCTTCGCCCCTCACCTCCCCAACCTCATCTCTGCTAACCAAAGTGCCTTCATCAAAGGTCGTCTCATCCACGATAATTTCAGATACGTTCTTGGTACAACTAAGTTGCTTTCGAGTCGGAAGCTACCTCGGATCATGTTCAAGATTGATCTTGCTAAGGCCTTTGACTCTGTTGGGTGGGTTTTCCTTGTAGAACTTCTGGTCGCGGTTGGGTGTCCACACAATTGGACCAACTGAATCTCCACCATTCTTTCCACTGCTAGTACTAGAATCCTTCTCAATGGCACCCCCGGGGAGCAGATTTGCCATGGTCGTGGTCTTCGGCAAGGGGACCCTCTCTCTCCCATGCTCTTCGTGCTCGTGATGGAGTGCTTCCATGCCTTGATCCGCAAGGCTGACTCTCTCGGGCTTCAGCAACAGCTGGGACGACATGATATCCATTTCCGCGCTTCTCTTTATGCGGATGATGTGGTCGCTTTCTTCTCCCCGGTCGAGCTCGACCTTCGGGTCGTCAAGGGGGTGCTGGCCCTTTTCGAAGGAGCATCTGGCCTTGCAGCAAACCTCTCCAAGAGCCATGTATATCCCATCAACTGCTCGGACGAGCAGATCTCCTTGGTCCGCTCCATTCTCTCTTGCTCTATCGCCGAATTCCCATGTACCTACCTCGGGGTCCCTCTTTCCATCAACTGAATCCCTAAGGCAGCTTTGCAGCCGCTGGTTGATAAGGTCGCGAGGCATCTCCCCCTGGCAAGGGAGACTACTCAATCGGGGCGGTCGCTTGGTCCTAGCCAAATCCACTCTCTCGGTTATCCCGGTGCATATCTCTATGGTGATTTCCATTGCACCTTGGGCTATCAAAGCGGTCGAGATGCTCATCCGGGGCTTCCTCTGGTGCGGCACAGAGATGGCTAACGGTGGTCGCTGTCTGGTGGCCTGGGTAAACGTCGCCTGCCCTACCCGTTTTGGCGGCCTAGGCCTACCAGACCTGCGCACTTTTGGGATGGCCCTTCGTCTGCGGTGGCTCTAGTTGGCGCGTACGGATCCGGACAAGATGTGGGCGACGTTCCAATTCCCTACCGATCGCGCTGCGCAGGCTTTCTTCGACACTTCAGTCTCGGTCGAGGTCGGGGATGGCTCTAGGGCCTTGTTTTGGGAGGACAACTGGCTCGCTGGTTGTTCCATCAAGCTCCTTGCACCTAACTTGTGGGCGGCTGTTTCACCACGGGTCAGGCGCTCACGCACTGTCCAGGAGGGCCTCAGTACGGGACCTCGTGGGATCCGTTGGGTCGTTGATATTACGCACGCGCAGACTGTGCAGGTCATCGTCCAGTTCCTTTCTATTTGGGACCTTGTGCGTGCCGTGAGGTTGTCGCCGGTGCCCGACAAGTTTGTTTGGAAGTGGTCGCCGAACGGTCTGTACTCCTCCTCTTCCGCCTATGCCACACTCTTCCTTGATCGCGTTGACATTCTGGGCGCCCGTCAAATCTGGAACACTCAGATGCCAGGCAAATGCAAGTTCTTTGCCTGGTTAGTGCTGCATGGTCGATGTTGAACCTCTGACAGACTTCATCGCCATGGCTTGAAGGACTCTGATACCTGTGCACTCTGTGCACAAGAGGTCGAAACTCTGGATCACCTGCTTGTCGACTGTGTCTTCAGTCGAGAGACATGGTTTCGAACCCTCGGACATATTCTTCTACCTCAGCTCGCCCCGGATCGTCCCATGTCTCTTGCTACTTGGTGGTGCTCCGCCAGGAAGTCGGTCGCTAAAACCCGGCGAAAAGGTTTCGATGCCTTTGTCTGGTTGGTCGCTTGGTCGATTTGGAGGGAGCGCAACCGGCGCGTTCACGAAAGGGAGGCCCTGATGCCGGTGGCCCTCGCGCCGGCAATCCTCGACGAAGCCAAGACTTGGGCACGCGCGGGCTTCCTCCCGATTGCTCGCCTCCTCGGCGTCCGGCCTTTGAGGCATCTATAGCACTTTTCTTTTTGGTCTTCACTTTTTCTGTAACTTGTTGAATCTTGTATGACTTTATTCTCCCTTCTCTTAATGAAAAACGTGCTTTGCACGTCTTAAAAAACATTGAAGGGAACGTCGCGGCGGCCCTTTTCCACTGAGTTGTTTCAGATTGATTCGCCATCTTATTTGTAGAAACTCTCAATAAATGAACTCTCAATTCTACGGTTTTTAACTGCACGGGACACAAGGAAACGGGCACTGCAAATTGCGTGGCTGATATGGTTTCCTGGACTCCTGGGTGAGGAGGAGTCGTAGGCGGGATGGCGGAAAAAAGCAGAGTGCTCGTTCCCTATACGGGTGGGTACATACGGTGGGTATGTGCTATTACGGTGACAAAATAATTAGCTTTTTGGCAGAAACGCTATCCAAATTGTGATTTCTATGGTTGTTCTACCTTTTTTGTCATCATGCAACCTGACGGGTGGGTCCGGCGTGAGGGCCCAAATTGGATGAGAAAGATTTTCAATTGTCTTCGCTCCTTATAGTATAGATTTAGGCTAAAAAAAGAGAGTAAAAAATAGTTATGAGATTCAAACACCCCCTATGTCGTGTGGCGGAACTTTTCTGTGCACTATATAACGAACTTGTGCACGTACAGTCCCCACTTAGTGCTTGAGTAGTTGTATTCGTAATTATTATTACTACTCGCAGACGTACGTGCAGTTTGGGAAAGTACACATCAAGTGTTACGTACAAAGAATAAAGTTCAATGACTAATTACGGTTGTGCAAGGTGCCCGCGTGCTCACCAACTCACTGCTTTAACTTTGTTTTTTGAGCTCACCGCCGGCCGTGCGCCATCCCGAGCCGCGGGATAGGTTAGGGCTTGGGATTCGGGGAAAGAAGATGGGGAGAGGGTGTGCGAGGTGAATGGAGAGGATCCGAAGAAGTCACCGGGATGGGGGAGATCGCCACTGTGTCGGCGCCGCTGCGCTGTCACTGCCGCCGAGCTGGGCACGGCGTCCCTAGGGAAGAACAAGGCCGAGGGTGTTTTTGAGAGAGAAAAAGAGGTTTCAAGGGGTTTTCCATAATAAGAGCATAAATTGAGGGCTGTTTTGCAAGGAAAAGGATAGATATGCTAGAAAATAATAGGGACATTTGCATAAACCTGCTTTGTTTGGTTTTTATTTAAATCGGCTGAATCTTTATGAATACATATAAATTCGCACCAAAATGTTAAAAATTAAAACTAAATTTTGTTAGCTTTCTGGTGATGTGCAGTTTCGTATAAAGATGGCTTTGAGCATGTCTCTGTTGTAGTTTTAGTTCTATAAATTATATTGTGCTAGAGTTGTTAAATACTAGATAAATCATCGTTTGCTCCAAAAATTGGGAAATCAGTTTTGCAAGCTTCCTTGAGTAATGTATGCTTCAGATCTATAAACTTTGCATTGTTGTGTTTACAATTTATTAACTCTTGCATTGCATCATTGTAATCTTGCATCGTTTGTACACTAATGTAGAAACCGTAGTCGATAACGTCATGTACGAACCGGTGGCTGAACCGCAAGAGCAGCAAGGAGCACTTGAACATCAGCAAGAGCCGACCCAAGGTCGGAAGAGCCCAAGTTCTAGCTAATACTAACTCTACCTTTGGAAGGCAAGTCCCGAAGCATAACCTTTACTTTCAAAACTATATAATGTTCTTATTTATGTATTTGTGCATTTATGTTTTCAGAAGTTGAATGAAACCTTAGATGCATGATCCATGGGTTTCCTTAGCAAATAGTGTACATGTGCCATCTCAACAGCGTAGCTGGCTCTGTTGCTTTGACTAACTAAAGCATATTCTGCTCTGCATTTGTGTTCTAAGTATAACCTTACCTTGTTTACAAACCTTAATCACACGAGATGATTTTTAAGGTTTTAAACAACAAATCTTAATTGGATTGTCAATAATTTTTTAAAAAATACATATATTTTAAACACGTGGGTGTCGTATGTGCATTTTACTAGTAATTTGAAAGGAACATATTTGTCGCCGGGTCAGAGAACGTCAGAACAAATTATTAAGCATTATTTGACCATTGATATTAGTGTCGCAATGGTAGCAGATTTGACAAGGACTAGAACCCACAATATTGTCCCCACATACATTAATTAATTTTATACAATAATTGTGTAAAAATATTTCATTTTCTATTCAATAATGAGAAGTTCACCTTCACTATTGTTATATGTTTAATTATTTGCATTTTTGTTCGGCTAAAAAAATCTAAATATATTAATACATACTAAAAATACTTTTTAAAATTGCATTAATCATACAAAACTATATAAGCGCTCCCCACTAAGGAGTTCTTTCAACCCTTAGCGCGCCATGTCACCATCCACTATGTCTTCTCTCAACATGCAAGGTGTCCACATCACTATCCACTAAAATCAGCAATCTATTTCTTCCATCGATTTTCTGCGGCTAATAGCATCCATGTATGCAATGTGTTGTTTGCAATAGAATGTTGCGAAGTAATCACTTTAGTTTCTACTTTCAAATTTATTTTTAAAATTTGTTGAAATTCCCGTAGCAACGCGCGGGGTATCACCTAGTATTCTTTTAAAGGCTCATGTACTTATTTAGAATACAACCATCCTGCTCCATAGTTATCGAATACATGAGCAGAAGCACAAAATAAACCTAAGGTCCCACGTCTCTTTTATGGAGTTTAGTCTTTCGGTAATGTCGATGGCACAATTCTAAAATTTGATTCAATTTTAACTAATGAACAAAGAAATATATACGCAATCTAGAAAAAACATGATGTTCATGATTAATTACTTTTATTAACAAAAAACAAAGAAAATTAACATGTCAATCTACGTACTTTACCAAGTTATTGTACTAAATAAAGCATTTTACAAGTCGTTGGATTAATTTACGTCCACCTATCAAGTTATTGTACTGTATTGATCATTTTACAAGTTGTTTGACTAATCTGTACCCACATAACAAGTTGGTGTACGATGGATGCAATTTACTCCGATGAATATATATCACAAAAAAATTATGCACATCCTGTTTCAAAAACAATCAAATCAAGATTTTGGGTCATAGATTAATTTGCGTCCACATCAAATATAGACAATGCATCCATCTTCGTGTGCTGAGCCTTGCGCGTCCAACTTCTACTTCCTCCACGCTAGCTCCTTTGTCTTTGTTCTGACTCTGATTGATCCATCTGACATGTCGAGTGGCTTCCAGAGTTCTAGATGGTACCATCTTCCACTGGACAGCGCCCCCATGTGTACCGCGTGCACGCTTTCACCTTCCTCACTCACCACCAGCACCAGTTTACCCTTGTCATCTTGGTCAACTGGCTCATCAAAAATCTCAACTCGCACTCGTGCGCGACACCACACCTGTCCTCTTTGGCAATCTCCAACACGGCGGGCAGCAACGATAGGTTGCATCCGCCTATCCACACCTAGGGGCCGTGGCACACCTGGCGTGTGTGCGCCACCTGGTTCCCCTCCCAGTACACGTGCCAAACGTCGCATCCGGGGAAGCACCGTACCAAAGTAGCCTGAGGATCTCCTCCTTCATCACCATCAGGATGCGTGTCTGCATCTCGTCGCCGCCCAACAGCTGCACTAACACTAGGTCATCGCCCTACACCACCACCCGCCACAGCCCCTGCGCAAGAGCCAACTGCAGACCGCAGATCATGGTGTGCACCTCGACGATGTCCACCGTCAAGTGATCTGTGGGCTCCCCGAAGGTGAGCAGGACGTGGCCGGCGCCGTTGTAGATCACTCCGCCGATGCTCGCCTGCCGCGAGTTGTCGTTGAAGACCAAATGGTCGAAGCTTATCTCTTGCATAAACCTGATCATGAGCCGCGCGACCCGATAAACCCAACCCGACCCGCTTGAAAAAAACCCGACCGACCCGACCCAACCGTGCGATGGGTCGGCCGTGAGCCGAAATTTTCACCCGAATCAAGAAAAAAAATCCAATGAAACCCAAAAATTACAACTAAAAAACTCAAATCCAACCCAACTCGCCCCGCCCCGACCCAACCCAACGGTGTGACGGGTCGGGCGCGAGCCAAAAATTTGGACCCGGTAACCCGACACGACTCGACCCGAACCCAACACGACCCGACCCATGATCAGGTATACTCTTGCACCATCTTGAAGGGGCGGCACACACCGTACCGTCACGACACGGGAGGGCAGTGGTGAAGACAATGACAGTTGGAATGGTCGAGCGCACGGGGAAAGTCTGCACACAGGGCACGATGAGCTCAGGAAGAAGTGCACCACCGCTGAGGGGAGGAGGGAACACACCATCTCGATGATACCGAGATTGCCTTCTGAATTTGAGTGGAGAGCTATATTTATACGGATGAGGAACGTTGAGATTTCAACTCGCGAATTTGAGGTGTTGTCGGTTTGCATGCCAATCGAACATCCTAGGTAGTTTCGAACACCGTTACGCTGTAGCATTATACAAAAAGGTGGACACACATTCCTATTTTTGTTCCTAAATATATATTATTCTATTATAGGATTTTTAACTTACATGATTTTTAACTTGTTGAAACTAAAAATACTAAATATACACGAGAACATAACCTTTGTATGTTTTGTGAATTGTTTTTCTTTAAATACATTCTCACTTTTTGACTAAAATAAAATTCCACATATCACCATATATTTCGATTGTTTTTCTTTAGATACATTCTCACTTTTTGACTAAAATAAACATTCCACATATCACCATATATTTTGAGCGTTGATGTCACAATAACTTTCCAAACTTTAGTGATAAGGAAATTGTTTTTTGATTATTTTTGTCAAAAATTTAGTATATCACAATGTAGTTGCACTAGCCAAATAACAAAAATAACTAGTGCTTTTATAATATTTTATTTAACAATGTTCACTTTCTTTTTTATGGAGTGGCGATACTTGTATTAAAAAAAATCTTTTATCTAGAACCATCATGAAAGAAAAAAATCTTTATATTATTTTATATTATCTTGCAAGATGTATACATCTATTTGGTTTTGATGTCATTTTAAAAATTACTCTTCACAAAGCAAAATAGTTTTTTAGGTAAAACGCCATATTATGTTGCAATAATACTTTAGAAAAAAATAAGAGTAAATATTTATATCAGAACTAGGCTACTCGTTCTTGTTGCATGCTCTGGCATTGTTTCCATCCATTGACACCACTTCTGCCATGCGTTGCCTGTGCTGGTTGCGGTACCTCGTGCACATCGTCCCGCCGCGACTGCTCACGCTTGTTGGAAGTGCTCATTCCTACCTCATCCCCACCCGTGGCTTATCAATGTCGTCTATCTTCGCATCGTGCTACTAGTGCTTACCATAACACCCTTCAAGAAGAAATAAAAAACCATTTAAAAAATATTGCTCGTTGATTTGAAAAATGTTGAATTTATTATATTTATATGTGGTTTAAAGAAAATATTGTGTGTGCTACTAATAGTGATGTTGATCATGTTATTTTTGAATGTTAGTGTGACCTTTTAAAGTTGTGAATTTCTTAGGTTGAAATATTAATTAATTTTAGTTTTTTAGTTAATATATTTGATTGATTTTAAAAGTACGGAGTCCTTCCCATCCCTCCCATACTATGCATTCTGTATCCAATACGCACTCAATATGTCATAAAATATCCCAATTAAAAAATAAAAATGAAGTATTGATAGTGGGATGATACATATCACAGCGATTTTTTCATACAACCCAACCCACCAAGACTTCCTCATCTAAATGCGGTATATTGTGTGCACCCATGTCCTATACTTCATCTCCCAGTCGGATTCGTTTGTTGTTGCCGTGACACCGCGCCGGCGGCATGGTTCCCCTCCGCTGTGCTCTCGTTCTGGAATAGGATCGCCTGCCGGATCAGTGACCTTGACCATGATCGTCTGATCAATGAACTTGAATGCGCGAAGTTTTTTTTTAAAATTACACAGTACAACACACGTCACAACACACACGCACACTCACCTCTGTGAACACACATACGCAAACCCTACCCTTATGAGCATCGACACATCTGGAGGTTCCCGAAGTCGCCATTGACACCTCGTTGTCGACGGGAACACCACATACCACTTAACGCATAACGTCGGTAAATCATAGAAAAATCTCAGGACAAGGTGCGAGCAAACCCTGATGGGTAGCGTCCCACCTAACCACCCTACCATTGGACTACAAGCCAATTCTTAATTTGAATGCGCAAGGCTATGGGAGCCCCTCAACAGGCCACTCAACTCGACGCAGCATCGGAGAAGCCGGCTAATGTCGAACCGCACTTCTGACAGCCGTGTTTCACGAACCTGGAAAGCTTTGCCTTGCCTGGGACCTTGCAAATTGCAATTCGGGTTGCTAACCATTCTGCAACTCTAAATTCAGACAATTTACATTGCAATTCGGTTGGTAAGCATTCTGAACTCTACATTCAGATGAGGACGTTTAACGGATTTTTAAAAAAAAGTTTCCGAAGGCTGCTTGTTAGCAAATGGAGGCGTAGAACAATGGTGCGTAATAGAGGTGATCAAAGAAAACAAACTAAATTTCCGGAATCAGATCCTCTGCGGTCACACAGCATATCTGATGCATACCTGATTCCATGAAGACGGGCATATATTCGAAACTTAAAACGGCTTGAAGCAACTTGGGACCAAAAACATTAACCCCAAGCAGTGCAGCAGACTATTTATCTTACACTCAGATTGGCAGTAGGACACCAGACTATATTTTACAGTCACAGTTAATGCAAGTATATCACCGTTTCAGGCACACGGGGGTCAGCCAAATCCGGGCAGAACCAACCAATAGCAATTAGAAGAGGTGAAGGGCCACCCAGTTTAGCCCCTCATGCTGTTAGTTTGCGCTTGACACAGGGGGCAGCTGCATTATGGCCTATCTTTAAGTCCCATCCCTTGTGTTCCAAAAGAAACTGCTTCCTTCAGCTGAGTATCCATGGGGAAGATGAGGTCCATACACAATGTTTTCAGAATGTGGAAGATGAGGTCCATATACGACATTCTCATTTAGAAAAGTCATCTGGTTCGCCTGTGGCGCTGCTTGATAAGCATTTAGAGCATTGACTTGACTGGGGGTGTTAGCATGTGCAAGAACGTTTGCATTGGCATTCTTATGATTAGCCTTTGGCTTGCTCCTAGCAGTCCGTTTGTTCTCCACTGGACTGTCCGCGGTCAGCCTGACCATTTGCTGCTGGATTTCATTCAGTGAACTACTTGCAAGTTTTGATTTGGCACTCTTTTTGGAGTCAGAAGACTTGTACTCAAGACGGTACAAGGCAAGAGCATCAGAAGAATTGATCTCATACTCGAAAAGATGCCACTCATGGCTGCTTGATGGTTGTGGGTCCATGTAATAGGACCTCTTCAGACCCTCGAAATCTTTCATCACCTGCTTCCTTGATTCGTGCCAACCACGACCGTTGTAATCTGGCAATGACCTTTGCTTCCGGTTGCCACTCTCAAATGCCCTTCTTGGAGTGTCAAAGAAAAGCCATTCTCTAAGAGATTCACCCTCCAGAAGAGAAAGATCGAAAAGTTCTGCAACAACAGCACAAAATTAACAGTTAGCACAATAATTTGTTAATATCAACATTAACCATACAAGCCAGCACTAATATAGCCAGACTTACCAGGAGCATTCCATGGCGATTTAGAAGTTGCAGCCCCTCCACACACAGGAATACCAACATTCTTTCCTTGTACCTTTGCAATAAGAGCAGCAAACAGAGGTCCATCTTTCAAATCAATACCTCTTGGGCGCATCACGGGTCTGGTCCCAAGAAGACCATCATCATTCAGAGCCAATCCAGCATGGTAAGGGTTGCAGTAATCTCCGGAGTCTTCTGACTCTCCAACTGGCCTACCACAGTCCCAAAGTGCACATTTTGGCCCCAAATACTGAGAGGGTGATGGCCATATTGTTGTAAGCAAGTCTGACATATGGACGAAGACATCTCCAGTCTTTTGCTCAGAGTTATTCGCATCAATATATGAATGAGGTGGCAGATCTAATGGCAAGTCAAACTGTTGTTCCAGTGGACCGACCCCATTAAGGTTATTGAAGTGATCTTCATTAGTGCCAGGAAGATGTATTTTGTAATCATCATCTTGAAGAAAATCGTCAATACTGAGTTCATGGTCTATATAGTACATCTGCAACCAAAGGTAAGGCAAAGCTCATCAAAGCTATTAACAGAAACGGTAAAACTAACATGAAGAGGCACCAAACAAATGAAACTGAATAGAACGGCTGTTGTCTGCTCCTCTGTGTTCTATGTGTTTTTCTTTTTCTCTATTTCTACACCTCAGTGTTCCGCTCTGCTCCTTTTCTCCTCCTTTTGCGCCCAAGTTCATAAATTTGTACTCAAATTCCTACTTAATACAATGACAGGCAGCTCCCCTACCAATTTGAGAAAAAAAAAGGAAATGGGCACTAACGCAAAATGCGAATATGATCCTTTGTCATATTGGAAAGGCACACGGAAACTAAAAATTTTGACTAGCAAATGTAGCAAGTCTGATTGCAACAGAGTTACAGAGATACAAAGCAAGGCCTAAACATGTGTTTCTAGGGCATATCATTATTTCCGATTTACAAACTAGCTTAACTACACAAGAGCTGTATGCTCTTTGAAGCGTAAAAAATACTACTACCACATTATTCACATGCATCAATAATGTATGTACATGCTAGCATACTGAACTAAAGCACTCCAGAAATCGACAATGCAAGTTGAAACAAAGTCATCACTTATTCGCATCTGAAGGTGCCTGAAGTTGGAATGATGATCTATACTTTGTTCTACAAAGAACAAAGCATATACAAACTAATTCTTAATAAAAGTGATATATATAAAACCATGTAGTACTATGCCCTTCACCATTGAATTGGACGAATGAGCCCAGTCATGATATTACATTTACAAATGAAACGTAAGACATGATGCCATGCTGGAAGGATATCAAATCAACAATAAATTTTGAAATTGATCAGCAAAATATAAAGCAATATTAAAAATAAAGTTCATAAGTAATATATACCATTAAAGAGTAAGCCTGCTACTTAACATAATCAGAAATAAAAATAATAATGAATGCTTGTGCAAAATTGAAATTTCAGAACATGCATACAATTTCAGTCCGCATTTTTTTCGTTGTGACGATGTCAGTAATGAAAGAGAACATCCTATGTTTATAGATATTAGAGTAAAATGCCTCGACAAAACAACCACATAAGTGACAGATCACTTGAGGATAACACCCTATCCAACAAAATTCACATGCTTGGAAGGACTACAAACTTAGCAATGTGTCAGCAAAAGCTAGAAGTGTCAGGGGCAAGCTCTTTACTGATTAATCAGGAAAATTAGAACAATTTCCAACTCGATCATTTAAAATTTTGTACGCTACCTGATCATTGAACTGGTCGTTGAACATTGCATCAGCAACGGCTGCCACTTCTCCACTATCTCCCTGCACTCCCTGACCCAGTGGCTGCTGTGATGGGGCAGAGCCCCCAGCGACAGCATCACCCAGCTGATCGAGATTGGGCATCTGGACGTCCTGCCCGTGCCCATGCCCTTGGTTCTGATGAAAAGGCGGTACCAGCTGCGGTGATCGGGGCACTGCGAGGTTGCTTGTGGCGTCATCTTCCTCCTCGGCTACCGCCAGCTGCAGCAGCCGCAGAGTCTCGGACGGCAGATCCGAGGCCTCCCTGTTGTTCCCCTGCGAGTTCTGCGCCGCAGCAGGATAGCCAGTCAGCACCAATCTACCGCACACGAAAGGGGAAGTGAGGAGGGCTAGGGTTCGGCGGACTTGCCTGGAGGGAGGAGGCGGGGGAGGGGACACTGAGCTCGGCACGCCACTCGCGGAGCATCTGGTGGACCTGCTCCTCGAGGACGGCGGCGTCGGCGGAGCGGCTCTCCTTGCGCGCAGATTGGAGGCCGGAGAACATCTCCTGGAGGTCGTCCACGCGGTTCTTCGCGCGGTCGCGGAACTGACGATGTCGGGTCGATGAGCGGGAGCCCTTGCCTCCCGACGCGGGGTGGGCGCCGCCGCCGCCACCGGCGGCCGGATCTCCCGCCATCGTGGTGATCAAGGCGGCGCAAGTGGCGGGTGCTGCGGTGGAGGTTGGGGAAGAGACGATTGACTCGATTCGCCCTCTTGAGTTGGTTTCCAAAGGCCTTTTTTTTCCCTCCTTCCTTTCTTTCTTTTAACCTCCCTTTTATTATTTTATTAAAGTTTCGGTTGAGGAAATTTCAGGAAAGAAAGACCACCGTTTATCTTTGCTTCTAGGCTGCAGAAAGTCAATGTTGGATAAAGCAAAAAAAGTGTAAAATAGTCTGTATAAGAATATTCTAAGTTAAAACTGGAAAAATAGGATGCTATACTAACAATGTGATGGTGAATTCTATATTTTCATTTAATGCTTACAGCCAAATCTGTGTAAGTTTTTTTTTATAACAAAACATGTGTAAGTTAACACATCATAGTTATGAAACGAGAACCAAGCCCTACCTTTGGCCTCCTATTGTTAATGCAACTATTTCTTTCAAGGAAAAGGTCTAAATTATCTCCTTCAAGCATAGTGAAAGTCTACACTATGTTTTACTCCATCTTATAAAGCATAGCATGACTGGAATGGTCTTTCAGATAATACTTTGACTATTAATTTATCTTATATTATTTATGATCATTGTAGAGTATATTTGATTACGAATCCAACTATTAAATTTTATACTATAAAAAATAAAAAATAATAGTTATTGCTCAAAGATTGAAAAGTTTGAATCTTGATATATGTGCATGTCTTATAAAAAGCAAACAGAGGGACTAGTTTAATGTGTCTTCTACACTATGCAATTTGGTTCAACTTAACCTATAATGCAATTTGTTATATTTTTCTCCGTACACAAGTTATATTTTAATTTGAGATTTTGCATGATTAGTGGACATCATAATCTATATTAAAAATACTTTATGAAATTTTCATTATTAATATAATTTTGTATCTCAGCGACGTATTTCATCATTTAATATTCTACCCTATCAAAATAGTGATGATAAATTCATGATTTGTTTTTTGACATATATTATGTTGTTTGCTATAATCTTGCAAAATTTGAACATAAAATTCCACTTGTGCATGAAGAAATAAAAATGATAAATTATGTTAAAGGATAAATTTAACTAAATAACATAGTTTAGGGGTAAAATGAATTAAGAGGTATTTTAGATGTTATTCAAATTTTGGTTATACTTGAGGAGAGTAATTTGGACTTGTTTCTTCTTTTAGTGGGAAGTGGATTTCAAAAATCTACTAGCCTTACCTATTATAACATTTATACAATAGAATGCACGTGCGCATCTACAGAGGTAAGTAGTATGCATGCATGTCTCTGCATTTTCTTTTTGAAAAAAGACCCTCCAACCCAATGTGAATCAAGCAATTAAATTGAGTATGACCCCTCACAGAAGAAAAATGGGAGAATTACGTAATAATTTTATTCTAGGAAAAAAACAAAGGTTGTATTTTCGGTTTTTATTTATTTATTATTGGAAGTTTTGTTATGGTACTTGTAAAGTCTCAAAAGGTGTGCATTTACACATAATTAAAAGAATATACAGTAATTTTCATTAATTTGGTACTTAGGCCCACCAAATTATACCTTTTGACACGTACTTCTCTCTTAGTACTTTCTTTGTTTTCACTGTTCGATCAGTCTAATCTTCTCCAACAACGACACGAGCATCAACGACGGTCGCCCAATGGTGGTGGGCTGGTGGCGCAAGCGGCCACACCCCGATGGTGGTGCACTGGTGCGGGTGGCCTCCGAGGTGGCAGCCTGAGGGAGCCGTGGTGGTCGCATGTGCACAAGGGGCATCGACAAACAACAGGAGATAGGGAGCAAGGGGTGAGAGAGTCTCATCCAACAGTGGAAGATGGGGTAATTCAATACACCTACCTACCGAAAGGTGGTTAAACAATGAAACTATAAAGCTCATCGGAACCCAATTTTTTTTAAAAAATCCAATGAATCCCAACTAATGATGATCTATTCAACAGTTCAAAGCATAAAAAATGTTGACCAACATTTTTTTTTGGAAATGTTGACCAACATTGTTTCAAAAATATTGATTGGAATTCTTGATCAACATTTTTCGAAATGGTTGACCAACATTTTTTCGAAGTCGTTTGACCAACATTTTCAAAAAAGTTGGTTCAATACTTTTTAAAAAATGGAATAACAACTATTTAGAAATAGTCGAAACATATAGTTCTCTAAAATATAGTTGAATTTGAGCATTTTTTTAAAGAAATATTGGTCCAACATTTGTAAAACAAAAGTTACAACATTTCTGTTCAATTTCCTCTTAACATTATTTCAATTGCATTTGTGTAGCTTCTCCCAGCGGAGGCGCATGGGCACACTAGCGAGGGGGCCTCGCCAAGGAGGATCACATGAGGCAGATGGGGGCCCTGCTGTGGCCCCGACGGTGTGAGCCTTTAATAGCTGGGAGGCGCGTCGGGCAAGGAGGAGTGCGTCGATGCGGGAGGCCGCGACGACGTGGGATGGCCAGCCAGTGGAGGGGTCGGGTCCGCACGGCGGCGCAGGGCAGGCTAGTGGCGCCGCGAAGTAGGCCGGCAGCGGTGCGGCACGGACCCGCATGATGCCCGTGGTGCAACCACAAGAAAGGAGCAAAGGAAGAATGAAGTTAGGGTTTGAAGAATTTGAACCGTTATTGGACAACTGTTGGGTCATAATTTCTTCCGCTAATCTGCTCCATATGCTCTGCATTTTATGGTAACTGAAGTGCTATGTTCCTAATTTCTAGAGATTTTGTCCTGGTTTTTTTATGATTGAGTAATACCAATTTCTGTTTCAGTTGTAGTGTTCTCGCACAAATGAGATTACCCTATGTAGCCATTGCAGACAGCAGCGGATTAAGATTACGTGCGGCTGCTGGAAATCACCCTTCTCTCCCTCCAAGATGATGTTCTCTCCCTCCAAGATGAGATAGTGACCTTTGCTATTGCCGTTAATAAACAAATTGTTTATTTGCTTTCCTTGAATGGATTTGGTTGGTCAATCTCCAAACTAGCCACCTCCTGCAGTTTATTTCCTAAAAGTTTTTTTTGATAATGTATAATATAGAAAATTCATACATGGCCATAAGTTCTCCAATTTTGAAATCAAATATCAAGTAAAACATAATGGCTTGAGATCGTAGACTGTCACTGCAAGACCTAGATTGTTGGCTCATCAGAGAGATCAAATTTCTAAGCAGAACTTATATTGTGATTTGTACAGTAATTTAGCTGCATTGCATGTTTCTTCTCACTTTTTTGTATGCTGATATCCAAGGCTTATATGGAGGGTTGATCAAATGTTGTTTTTTACTATTCAGATAGCAATTCTTAAGGTTTGCTATAATGAGAAATAGAGATTGACCTCGCCATGATCCTCCAGGTGAGGGTTATTCACTCATCTCAAGGTTTTACTGATTGGGACTCATTCTTGCATCTTAATACTTCAATCATTTATCCGTTTAGCTTGGCAAGACACACATTTTTATGCCAAATTTTCTACCTTTGCCTCTAAGAATTACCCTACTATTGAGATGATGATGCATACTGCCAAAAAAATTGCACTTTGCAGGTTGTTGTATGGTAATAATTTTCAGAGGAAAAACATGTTTTTGTGTATGTTGCCGGGAAAGGCATCACCTTGGATGAGGTTATTAATTATGTCCATTCCTTTTAGAATGAAGAGAGATAATCAGTAACATGAAAAGCAAGGCTACTTCTGGTAATTAGCAAATTAAGGTTGAAATTAAACCTTCTGGTTTCACCTCATTGTTCACTCCTCAAAGTGGATTAGCGAACAAATCAGTTTATGTTAAATAGATTGCTATGCATTGCTTATTTGCTTTCCTAGAATGACTTTATTTGGTCACTGTCATCACCACATGATGATGGAGACTCAAGTCTACATGGACTGTAGGCTTACAGGGTAAACATTCATCCTGCTTATGGTTGATCCTCTTCTACCAAGTTATATCACTCTATATCACTCTTTGTCACCTTAACAGAACATTAGTTTCGTGATCAATAAATGCCTCATGCAGGTTTTTATTTCCATTGCTTTTATTCTTGGGGATGGTTATACAACTTCATTAAATTCTTGATCTCTACAATTGCAAACTTCATGTCAATGGTTCAGCAAAATTCAAAAGGCATGCTCCCCATTTCAGACCATGGCAGCTCCATGTCCACTGCACAAGTTGTATCCTTCGAATAACAACAACACAGTTAGCTTTTCCTGAAAGATCAAAATCCCAATTCAGTTGTTCCTTCGATTACTTTCACTTTTTTGGTCTGTCATGAGTGGAATTTAAAAACAAAATAATTGTTAGTTTGTGCTTCAGTTAAATGATGTATTTATCAGATACTAGGTTGTAGCAAGCACGTGTTTTCACTTAGTGCGATTTCCTTTAATACTGCTGGCTAGCAAGTTTTCAGTCAAACAATTTGATCTCTTTAATGTACTTCCTACTGCTAGATGAATGATATTGCAAACAAATTAGTTTAGTGGTAAACATATTGTTATACATTTCTTCTTTGCTTTCCCAAAATGGCTTTGTTTGGTGCACTGTCATCATTTAAGGAATGATTTTTTGGTTCGGTTTCTTGATCTTTGCCTCCATTGCTGTACTAACATATTTTGCATATGGTGAACCATCATATTGCACCTGATGGGTTGGTGACCTTTGCTATTGAATAAAGGGGAAGCTAGCTTATCTCATCAGATCAAAATGGGAACCAGTTAAATTGTGACAAACAAATGCAATTAATTAAGCCATCAAAGATTATTTCACTATTTTCCGAGCTTGAAATTTTGATGTAAACCATTCCAATATGTAGCATCATTGTCATGAAATCGTCACTTCAACACAGGGGCGGAGCACCGCCTAAGGCCACCCAGGCCATGGCCTTAGGCGTGGCCAAAAAACCTCCTATACCCCTCATGTATTTTTCCACGGTCCCGTGAGTAATTTTGTACAATGATCATAGTCTTCGTCGGTCCAATTTGCTGTGTGGCTCAACAAATCATACCCGGACGACCTGCTGTTTTCCTTCTCCAATTCAGTCCGCCCAACCCGGCCAAGTGGCCAACTGCGGCACTCGCGGCCTAAAAAGCAAAAAAAAGAGAAAAAAACCCTGCGGCGCTTGCTGCCTCCGTCCCTCGCGTCGCGGCAACCCTAGCTATATGCGGACTTGGGCCCGGCTATCTGTGGGCCGCACGAAGCACGACATTTTGGCATGACATGATAAATTTTGGACTGTGCCAGCATGATACGAATGCGAGGGCCGTGTCGTGCCTAGGATCTCAGCACGATGGGTAGCACAACACGACACATATTTTCGGTCGCGCTTGGGCCGACACGACATGAAAATGGTCGAATAGCAAATCCGTAGGTTATACCATCATAACCATTCATTTATATGCATTATATAGCCTAGTATAATTAGTATCATATAAGTACATCACAAAATCTACCTTGCATGTACGAAATTGTGATAATGATCATTCATAACACAATAATGTTGTGTTCTCGTATGGTCATAAGTAGTCATATTGCGAGGGTCGTGCTTGGGCCGACATGATACGAAAACGTGCCGCCGTGCCACGGACCGTGTCACGTACCACTGATACTGAGTGGTATAAGTGTTTACTAAGTGGCCTTAGGCGTCAAAATCCGCCAGCTCCGCCACTGCTTCAACATATAGTGTCTTATCATTGGTTCACAATTTATCAAAGACCTCTCTCAAATCCCACAACAACACTCGGGAATCACCAGCCTACTTTACTTAGAAGAAATGTCGGTGCAACTGTTTCTAAAAAAATGTTGGTACCATTTTTTTATGAAAAATGTTAGTTCAATTTTTTTTTAAAATGTTGTAATATTTTTTAATAGACGAGCATGAGGTGGAAGGATTAAAGATGAAAAAAAGTTATTTAGATGAATTTTGATGAGTTGGAAGTTTCTAACTCCCATCAATCTTTCGGTAGACATCCTTGCACTCAACTATACCTGAGCAATTTTGGCCCGGCCCGCTGGCCCGGCCCGGGCCCGGCCCGCGCCAGGTCCACTCACGAACCTTACTGGACGGGCGTGGGCAGAGATCTTGAAGCCCGTGAAATTTTTTTTTGACCCGAGCCCAGCCCGAAATGCTGTTTTTAGTTACTTTACACTATAAAATGCGCGGGCGGCCCGCCCAAGCCCGGGCCCGGCCCGAAAACTGAGGCCCGACACGTCCCATGGGACGGTCATGGGCAGGATTTTCTCAGCCCGAAAAACCCGGGTTTTTTTTGACCCGACCCGAACCCGACCCGGCCCGTGGAATGCTCTGGTCTCCACTCAACCCCCACCCCCCCCCCCCCCACACACACACGCAAGGACGGTGTCGGCCGTCGACATGGCCACATGGACATGGGCGCGCACACACCGCGCGCGAGGCATGCAAGAAGCTGCATGGGCACGAGGACATGATATGCATGCCTGCATGCAGCACGCTCGTTGCCTTATCGCTTTCGGCTGCTGCGTAGCAAAAGTTCCAGCCATCTCGATCTGAAAGCGACCGATCAGCACACGCCCGCTCGCTGCATGTTGACTCTGCTGGCTTATTCTCCCACACACGTTCCTCATCCCTGACGGATAGTATATATATACGTATTCACCATTGGCGTACGTGATGGCCGTCCGTTGATCGGCGATCATGTGATCTGATTGTGATAGGCTGGCAGGTCGATCGCCTATAGCTTCTGCTGGCTGTATTTGCCGACAGGGTAACCTCCCCATCTTCTGTCGACGTACGGCTATTCATATTAGTGAATTATTAGGCTATATATGCCGGCAACAATGCAGCTCGAAATGGCAATCGAAAGCGATACAAAGTTCTCCGATCCTTTTTAATTTGATACTTTAATTTGATACAGAGTTCTTCGAAATATCTACTAACTCCTAAGCTACGCCTATATAAGAGATGTCAAATGGTGTGTTACTGTGGTGTGCCCTGCCAAGTGCCAAACCCATAAGCCACCGCAGAGCCGAGATAAATCTAGCCAACCAGAAGTCCTCCGATCCTGCACAGCAGCACAGCACAAATGGCGCCGGCTGCCGCCGCTGAGATCCAGCACGGCAGCACTGACGACAATCAGTCCTTGCTGGACGCCCAGCTCGAGCTCTGGCACCACACCTTCGGCTACGTCAAGTCCATGGCGCTCAAGGCCGCCCTGGACCTCCGCGTGGCCGACGCCATCCAACACCACGGCGGCGCCGCCACGCTCGCCCAGATAACCACCAGGACCACGCTCGGACCCTCCAAGATCCCCTGCCTGCGCCGCCTCATGCGCGTGCTCACCGTCACCGGCGTCTTCAGCAGCAGCGTCCGACGACCGGCGGCGGTCGATGACGGGGACGACGAACATGCTTACTAGTTACTACTACGGTCTCACTCCGGCGTCTCGCCTCCTGGTCGGCTCCCCGAGCGTGAGCCCTTTCCTGGCGCTAATGCTCGACGGCACCTTCGTGTCCCCTTTCCATGGCCTCGGCGCGTGGCTCCGGCGCGACGACCTGCCGGAGCAGGAGCCGTCTCTCTTCGAGACGGCGCACGGGGAGAAGCCGTGGGATCTGGCCAGCCGCGACCCGGCCTTCGGCTCGCTCTTCAACGAGGGCATGGTCGCCGACAGCGCCTTCATCATGGACATCGTCGTCAAGGAGTGCGGCGACGTCTTCCGAGGGGTGAGCTCGCTGGTCGACGTCGCCGGAGGGCTCGGCGGGGCAGCCCTGGCCATCTCGAATGCGTTCCCTAACGTCAGGTGCAGCGTGCTGGATCTCTCTCACATTGTGGCCGATGCTCCTCCTGGTACCAAGGTGAAGTACATCGCCGGTGACATGTTCGAGAGCATTCCACCGGCAAACGCTATTTTCCTCAAGGTATGCCATGTACCATTGTATTGTTTTGTTTGGTCAAATTTATCACGAAATCACTAAGACTGGCCTGCAAATGACTTTCCTCTAGTTCATGAATTGAAAAAGACATAGACATAAATACACTATATATTTGTTGCTATCAATCAGGTGGGCTCAAATTGTGTAAGATGTTCACTCTATTGGCACTAACTTATCCAATTTGGTTTCAGTGGGTTTTGCACGATTGGGGCGATGAGGAGTGCGTTAAAATATTGATGAACTGTAGGAACGCTATACCATCAAGACAGGAGGGAGGGAAGGTGATAACATTGGATATGGTGGTTGGAGAAGGGTCATCTGACCTAAAGCATAAGGAGACACAGATCTTGTTCGATCTCTTCATCATGTTTGTCAATGGCATCGAGCGAAATGAACAAGGCTGGAAGAAGATTATCTTGGACACTGGATTTAGTGACTATAAAATCATACCTGTCCTAGGTGTTAGGTCAATTGTTGAGGTCTACCCATAAAAAAAATTGTTGGCGAAGTGCATACAAATATTATGAACTACTACGCCTAATTGAGGAAGTGTGTGTGTGTGTGTGTGTGTGTGTGTGTGTGTAAACGCCAATCAACAGCAGATTACAACAACAATTTGGGTAGCAGAGGAGTTACATAAGGCATAGAGAAACTACATGTACATTAGGAAACATTGGTAAACACCAGAGTTCAGCACCCAAGCATGAGATGCTGAAATGGTCTATGTTTATGCAAAATTTGGGTTGAACAAGAATTCAAGCAAGGGAGAAAAGATAACTTAAACATTTAATCGGATTGGATTGTCGGATATGCACTGTTTATATGGATCCACAACCCACGGCTATGCAGCCCTCAACCCCCCCCCCCCCGGGCAAATTTATTTTTTTAGGAAACAGAGGGGTGTGACCCCCTACTGATTATATATATTAGTTAGAAGGAACCAAAAAGTTTACAAAGGAAAATTAAGAAACAAACAAAGAAAGGAAAAAAATTAAAAAGTTATAGGATTGTGTTTATCCTTGTTGACATTAAATCGTCAAGGTTGGCTCTGCTCTTAGGATAACTAGAGCAAATTCACGCTTGAAGGTCTCTCTAACTGAGTTGATATCAGGTTTTTTCCTTTCAAAGATGAGACCATTACGAGCAATCTAGATGCTCCAATTAGGATGATGATGATACTCATGAAGAAATCCACATTAAGCTGTGTTGGGGAATTGGGTAAAACCTATCACCCTCGGAACTTCAGAGATAATAGCATTCTCGAGAATTCTGCAATATGAGTAAGAAAGAGTCAAAATGGTGCACGTTGTTTCATAGTTTCCGAAGGTGCTGTTGTTACTTTTATGAACTAGAGTTTGCATGAACCGTGAATCGAAGACTTTCTGACCCACTAATGACCTTCAGAAGAAATATTCACTGAAGTAACCTGAATTCTTGAGGCTTGTATGTCGTTTTAGGGAAAGGGAAGCTTCAGAGGAAGGTTGCAATTCGGGAAACTCAGACTTCGGAGTTAGGTTCAGAATTCCGAAGCCAGGATCCGAACGCTCATCAATTCTCACGAACAAGGCCGGAGTCGCGAATAAGCAAGTCAAAGACAGGGCACTGAAAGTCCGGGTTTAGAGTATGAATGAATGGCAAGCTTGTAAATATCCGAAGTTAGTCCCGCAAATCACGGGATAAAAAAAGACATTCATGTACATGTTCACATTTGGAATATTCTTTAGACCCGAGGGTACAATCGGAATGTAAAAGTCCCATCGTCTCCCTATAAAAGGGGGCTGAGAGGCACGTGTAAAGGGGTTCACATCTTTTGAGGAGAAATACAGGCTTTCGGAGATTCTCTGCTGACCACTTATTCGTGAATTCTCTTCCTTCGTGTTTGGGGGTTCCAACCGATCTTAGAACTCCCAACATTGGCGCCCACCGTGGTTTAAGCCGATAAAGAATCCACGATGCCTCCACAGAAAAAATCAAAGAAGAACTTAGCTACAAACCCAGACCAAGAAGACCATCACTTAGAGGAAGAGAATGGAAACACTCTAACAATAGACTCTCAGCAGGATGCAAATCAGGAAAAGGAAGCAAAACTCCAGGCACTCAAGAAAGCAAGAGAAGAAAAAGCTAAAGAAGTTCTGGAAACAAACATAGAAGATGAAGACGAGGATGCAATGGACAAACAGTTGGAAGCAGTGAACAAAAAGGTGCAAATGCTCCAAAAAGAGAAGGAAAGGTTCGCTATACAGCTAGAAGCAAAAAGAAAAGCTTCGGAGAAGCTAAAAAAACTTAACCAAGCAAAGGAACAACTAGAAAAAAATGCAAAAAGAGATAGATGAAATGAAAGAACAAGAAAACAGTTCTCTGTGGCGCGATTCGCCACATCAGAGCTCTGGTCCACGAAAAAGAACCCCAAAAGAAAACTTCTTCACAGGCAATTGAGTCTCACAGTTCGCGGATCCGGAATCACCACTCTCCCTCGGGTTACAAACTGCACCATGGCCACCGAAGTACAAGCCGATTTCTCTACCTAAATTCAATGGGTATGGAAACTCTAGACAGTTCCTCATGAGCTACGATGCCGCTGTAAATTCAGCTGGAGGAGATGATGTCGCTCTAGCCAAATCTTTCATTATTGCCTGCGAAGGTCTAGTACTCAACTGGTATTCCTTGCTACCTCCACACTCAATCTGCAGCTGGATCGATCTCAAGACAATTCATTCAAGCATTCCAAGTGTTCCACGAAACAACTGCAAAAGCATCAGATCTCTATTATTGCAAGCAAAGAGACAAAGAACCATTGCAAAACTTCGTCAAAGGATTCATGCAGCAAAAGTCTCAAAGGCCAGGGGCAGATGACAAAACCACGATTCAGGCGCTAATCAGTGGGTTAACTCCAGGACCAACAACCTCTCACTTGTTCAGGGAAGAGCCACAAACCATTGAAGAACTCTTTGATGAACGGGAAAAGTACATTGAATCTGATGAAGCTCACAGAAGAAGGGTCGCCGAAAGAAACCAGGCAAGACAGAACCATAGGGGAACAGGCTGGAAACCACAATTCCAGACACCTCGAAGTATCAACAGTGTCGACAATCCTTCACCACATTTCAACCAAAACAGTAGACCAAGCACAAGAAGCAGCTTTCCATCAAGAGGAAGAGGGAGAGGTCTTCCAAAGATTCAAAATCATGACCTAAGAGATCCATACTTCTACTGCAGATATCATGGGAGGGGTCACAGTACCGAAGCTTGCCCAGAAACTAAAAAGAACATAGCAAGAATTCAACAAGAGAAAAGAATGATGTCTGTTGCATCCGCAATACCCAATCAACTTCATCAGAACTTCTGGCAACCACAACTGTTAGGCCCACAAATGGCTCCAGTTCCAATGCAATCATTCCAACAGCCACAATCAACATGGCAACCTTCGCAGCAATTTTTTCACAGTATCAAGCAACACAAACTATTCAACAGCCACAACCGATCCAAGAAATCTTGCCACCACCACCAGATAGCTCAGTCATGCCAGAATCAAGCTCAAGGAGCAACAGTTCAAAAGCATTGCCTTCCTTCGGAACTATCATGCCCATAATCGGGGGCTCTGCCATGGAGTTTGAGACCAAAAGGCAGAGAAATAATTATTTCAGATCTGTGAACACAGTCATCAATGACGGCCCGTCTGTAAGACAAGAATGGGCTAAGGTGCCAATAACCTTCACTGAGCAAGACTTCAGATTAAAATCCACTGATCACAACGATGCCATGGTCATCGAAGTAAACATTGCTGGGTGGGTAATCGGGAAAGTCTTGATAGATAATGGAAGCTCTGCTGACATACTATTCATGAAAACCTTGGAGAAGATGAACTTGAGTTCGCACATGTTACAACCGCCAGAATACCCACTGTTGGGCTTCGAAGGAAAGCCAATCAAACCAGTGGGAAAAATAGCTCTACCGGTATCCTTCGGAGATCTTGACAATGCAAGAACAGAACATCTCACATTCGATGTGGTCGACATGTATCACCCGTATTTCGCGATCTTTGGAAGAGGGTTCATCAATAAATTTGACGCCGTGATAAGGCAACAGTTCCTGTGTATGAAGATCCCAGCCCCTAAGGGGGTTATCACAGTCTATGGTGACAAAAAAGAAGCAAGAGACATAGAAAAGGGCCATACCCCAGGACAAAGCAATGTGCATCATCTGAATACCACCGAATAAAAGAAAGAACCATACGTCAAAGGTAAAAGAGATAAGGAAAAAGTTGAGATAAGTGCAGATGGTGAAACAAAGAGAGTTTATCTGGATGCTATGCTAGATAGAACGATGACAATAGGGGCTCGTCTGAGTCCAGAAGAAGAAAAAGAGCTTATTGAGTTCCTGAATAAGAACAAAGATGTTTTCGCCTGGTCAGCAAAAGACTTGCAAGGTGTTGACAGGGATATCATTGAACATATCCTCGACACAGATGAGAGGATAACTCCAAAAAAGCAAAAGCTCAGAAAAATGTCCGAAGAGAAGGCCAAGGCAGTAAAAGTAGAAGTGCAAAGGCTTCAAGACGCCAAAGTGATTAGGGAAGTCATGTACCCCATTTGGTTGGCAAACACTGTCCCAGTGAAAAAGAAGAATGGAAAATGGAGAATGTGTGTAGATTTCACAAATCTTAACAAAGCTTGCAAAAAAGACGACTACCCCCTGGAAAGGGTGGATAAGGTAGTTGATGATGTGGTAAACAGTGAAATGCTTTCACTCCTGGACATGTTCTCTGGATATCACTAAGTTAGGGTGAGGAAAGAAGACGAAGAAAAGACAAGTTTTATCACACTATTCGAAACCTACTGCTTCATACGAATGCCAGAGGGGCTCAAGAATGCGGGGTGTACATTTTCAAGGATGATAGCGATTGTCCTTCATTCCCAAATTCGAAGGAACATCCTAGCATATGTAGATGACATAATCGTCAAAAGCATCAAATGAAGCAAACACATCAGAGATTTAGCAGAAACCTTCGCAAATCTGAGAGCAGCAAATCTCAAGCTCAATCCAGAGAAATGTGTATTCGGCATTCACAAAGGAAAGGTCTTAGGCTGCCTGGTATCAACAAAAGGCATTGAAGAGAATCCAGATAAAATCAAAGCATTGGTTGAAATGCAAGAACCGGTTTCGGTAAAAGATGTGCAGAAGTTGACAGGAAGAGTAGCTACCCTTAACAGATTCATCCCAAGAGCAGCAGAAAGAAGTCTACCCTTTTTCCAGATTCTCCGAAGTTCCAAGAATTTTCAGTGGTCCGAATCACAGAAGCAAGCCTTTCAAGAACTCAGAGATTATCTATCAAATATGACCAAGTTGTGCCCACCAGAGCCAAAATCACCACTTCTGCTATATTTGTTTGCTTCCAATTCTGCTGTAAGCGCTGTTTTAGTACAAGAGAAAGAGGAGGAAGGCAAATTGAAACAGATCCCAGTTTATTTTGCCTCGGAAGCTTTGTCAGGATCAAAATTCTTTTACTATGAGTTGGAAAAGATAGCGTACGCAGTAATCATGGCACCAAGAAAACTAAGGCACTATTTCGAAGGTCACAAGATAAGGGTGATCAAGAATCAACCACTCAATGATTTGTTCACAAACAAAGAAGCTTCGGGAAGAATCACCAAATGGGCAGCAGAGCTTTCAGAATACACGCTTGACTTCAATAGAAGAAGTGCAATAAAATCACAAGTCCTAGCAGATTTTGTGGTAGACTGGACATCGCCAACTCTTGACCCTGGCGAAGAAATGCGCACACCCTGGATAGTGCATTGTGATGGATCTTGGTGTGATAGAGGAGTTGGAATATCAGCAGTCGTAACATCTCCAACTGGAGTCGTTATTGGATATGCAACAAGACTCGACTTCACATATGACACACATTCCACGAACAACACAAGTGAGTATGAAACTCTACTATTGTCTTTGAGAAAAATGAAGGCCTTGGGTCAGCAAACATTTGTTATCAAGACAGACTCAAAAGTGATTCAAGAACATGTTGAAAAAGAAAGCGAAGCAAGAAATCCAAAATTGATCAAATATCTGCAAAAAGTTAGAGAAATGGAGAAATACTTCAGGGGATACACAGTTCAGCACATCCCAAGGAGTGAAAACAATGAAGCAGAGAAGTTAGCAAAGGTCGCAGTACAAAAGCAACCTATGCCACCGAACGTGTTCTTCGAAATTATCAAAGAACCATCCATAAAAGAGCAGATACCCAGAAATGTGGGCAGCATCGAGAATAATGATTGGAGGGCCGAAATCATGGCTTATTTGAGAGGTCATTATGAACCACAAGATGAACTAGAAGAAAAAAGACTAAGGCAAAGGGCAAAGGGCTATGCTGTGGTGGACGAAGAATTATACAAGTCCGGAATTATTGAACCCTGGCTAAGGTGCATAACATCCGAAAAAGGCCTCGAACTTCTCAAGGAAATTCACAATGGATTCTGTGGTGCACATATCGGTACAAGAGCATTGGCAGGAAAAGCAATAAAGCAGGGATTCTTCCGGCCTTCGATAAATGTTGACGCAAAGAAGCTAGTGCAAGAGTGCGAAGCTTGCCAAAAAATGGTGAATCAACAAAACTTGCCCTCCATGCCATTTCAGTTGATACCACCTTCATGGCCATTGCAGAGGTGGGGGATGGATCTGGTTGGAGCACTACCGACAGCTCAGGGAAATTGCAAGTTTGCTGTAGTTGCAGTTGATTACTTCACCAAATGGGTCGAAGCAAAAGCACGGGCAAACATTACTGCATCAACAATTCAGAAATTTTTCTGGCAGAACATCATCTGCAGATTCGAAGTTCCGAGAGAATTAACCGTGGATAATGGAAAATAGTTTGACTGCTACAACTTCAGAGAATATTGCAAAACTTTAGGCACCCATGTGAAGTTCTCCTTTGTCTATCACCCACAGTCCAACGGAGTTGTGGAAAGAGCTAATGGATTGATATTCTCAGGAATCAAGAAGTGCTCGTACGATAAAAAAAAGGAAAATGGGTGGATGAAATGCCAAAGGTAATCTGGTCTCATAACACAACAACTTCAAGGGCAACAGGTTTCACACCTTTTCGCCTTCTCTTTGGGTTCAAGGCAATGACACCAGAAGAGATCAAGAATGAAAGCTTGAGAGTACTAAAGGCCAAGGAAATTCAAGAAGTTGAAGAAGGTAGAAAAAGACATGATCAAACTTAGCATTCTCGAGGCTGCCGAAAACATTGAGAAGTATCAGAAAGAAACCAAGACGTGGAGAGACAGAAAGATAGTGAGAAAAGATATCAAAGTTGGTGATTTGGTGCTGAGGAAAAAAAAGAATTGGGAGAACCCCGGAAAGCTTCAGGAGTCTTGGGAAGGACCATACATCGCAAAAGAAACAAACATGCCGGGAGCTTTTCGCCTAATAGACCAGACTGGTGAAGAACTACCACATTCGTGGAATGCTGATAATCTCCGAAGGTATTACCCATGAAGTCATGAGAATAGTTAGAGTTTACTTTCTGCATTTCTTTCGTAGATTTCAATTTTTGCAAGAAATATGTTAAAACCCCGGACTACGGAACTATAAGTAGCTTCGGGGACCAAAAATTTTACTTTCGGCATTTTCTTTTCAATCAAAAAGGACTGTACTCTTTTCGTTGCAAAGTGGGCTCAAAATCAGGGGCAAGGTTTTTAATGAGGCGGATCCTATGTAAATACTCTTTCTATCATTTATGAAAGGAGTTTCCCCCAATTCGTATGTGTCGAGAATTTCTGAATGAGATGAAAAGGGCCCGAATGATGGCCGAAATCCTAGGGTAAAGGGATAATTCCGTGAAAAGGCCCCGAGTGATGGTCGAAATCCCAGAGTAAAGGGATAATTCCGTGAAAAGGGCCTGAGTGATGGCCGAAATCCCAGAGTAAAGGGATAATTCCGTGAAAAGGGCCCGAGTGATGGCCGAAATCCCAGAGTAATGGGATAATTCCGTGAAAAGGGCCCGAATGATGGCCGAAATCCCAGAGTAAAGGGATAATTCTGTGAAAAGGGCCCGAGTGATGGCCGAAATCCCAGAGTAAAGGGATAATTCCATGAAAAGGGCCCGAGTGATGGCCGAAATCCCAGAGTAAAGGGATAATTCCGTGAAAAGGGCCCGAGTGATGGCCGAAATCCCAGAGTAAAGGGATAATTCTGTGAAAAGGGCCTGAGTGATGGACGGAATCCCAGAGTAAAGGGACGATCCCATGAAAAGGCCTGAGACAACAACAAGTTGTGGCCTAGATCCCAGAGTAAAAGGACAATTCCATGAAAAGGCCTAAGACAACAACAAGTTGTGACCTAGATCCCAGAGTAAAGGGACAATTACATGAAAAGGCCTGAGACAACAACAAGTTGTGGCCTAGATCCCAGAGTAAAGGGACAATTCCATGAAAAGTCCTGAAACAACAACAAGTTGTGGCCTAAATCCCAGAGTAAAGGGACAACTTCATGAAAAGGTCTGAGATAACAACAAGTTGTGATCGCGAAACCCAAAAGTTTTGAGAATTCTAATATTCATAAAGAACTTCGTCGTGACAAGTGAAAATCAGATAACGGATGATGCTGTTTTCATAATATTAGAGAAATAAGTAACTTCAAGCACAACTTGGCGAACTAAGGGGCTAACCTTTGTTCCGAAAAATCCTAAGATGCACAACTTAAGTCTAAAGAGGCTAAATGCCTCCATTTGAATGGTAGAACTCACAAAGAATGGTGAATGATTCGCAAACAAATACACACTAACGACCAAAGCCGAGAATATTCACGATTTTTTATAGATTCGCTTTCATAATAAAACTGATGAAAAAGAACAATCAGGTTGAAGCAACCGAGAGTTGCGATATCAACCTGGGTGAGAACACCGCATAGGCACAAGTCCACAAAACTCGCGAATCAAGTTTTGTCAACTCGTATACCAATTTTAAAATCTTACATTGAAAGAAAGCGGAACATACGAATCAAGTATATCAGAAATTTTGCATGAAAACGGCAAGGTGGGAAGGGTGACGTTTTTTTCTAAAAATGAATTTATTGCCTTTATCTCATGCAAAATTTCAAAGTACATTACATAGCTTCGATGAGCTAAGATCAGAAAGGCAGTTCAACAACATGCTCTGGTTTAGAACCTCTACTTTCAGCAATATCGCAGGCATAAGCAAAATCACAGTCGTCGCCAAAGGGGTTTGGGGGCTCAGTCTTCATGAAGGGGCGAGAGCTCGAAGCTTCAGACGTAAGAGCATAGCCATCACAGAAAAGAAAAAAAGAACCTAGCTGAAAGCTACGCATTGAAAAATATTGACGAAACTTGCAACCAGGATGAGCTTCCTTGTACAACGCCACGATTCACCACTAACTACAATATCTTGGCGGTGAAAACGCAGAGGTATTATATCCTGCACAGGCCCACCTTCTAGGACCTGCGCAGGTTAGAGTTTACAAGTCAAGACCAAAAGCATGGATCACAATTCCTTTGATACAAGTTTGCAAGTTCCAGAAAAGCAAGAGATAACAGCTCGAGAAAAAACTACTTCATTCATCTACGACCTTCGGAGAACTTGTACACTGATCAGAACTGTCCTCTCCTCCATCGTTGTCACTACTACTTTCGCCACTGTTGCTGCTACCACTCGAGCCATCTTCAGTGTCGCCATCTCCCCCTCCGTTACCATCATATTCTGAACTCAGTTCCAAAGCTTCGCGAATCTCGTCACTCATTTCCTTCCTAATTATTGAAGAGGATCGAGAGTCAGTAAATGCGAAGACAAGGGCAAAAATGAAAACTAAGAGACAACAAGAAAAAAAGAGAACTACAGAAAGGTTACCTCATCAAGCTTATCGCGAGCAGTTATCTTCGCGAATTCTTTGCTGCTAGCAATCCAAATTCTCTCATGAATTTTATCTTGATAGCCCGAACATCTTCATTGCTACGAATGAGAGATGTACTTGTGGCATCTGGAATGTGCTGAATTGCGCCGCGAAACTTCTCAAGGTCCACGCAGTCATAGTTCTCAAGAAGCTTCAACAGACTTTCTATACTAAAAACAGCAGCAAAGTCGCTAGCACCAAAAATCACGGTTGGAAGAGCTTCAAATTCTGTCAACATGCAATTCATCACAATTGAAGCATCTTCACTTTCAGGAAATGGGTGTGGCCGAGCCCCGAATTGACTAAGAGCCTCGCTGTATCTTTTAAACAAAAGTTGGAAACTCCTCCGGATGCCATCAGCACCTTTACTCATAGCTTCAACCCTTTCTGTGAGTGCCTTCTCAAGTTCCAGAATGCTTTTTTCCTTTAAATCAAGGGCTTTAGCAAGATCAGCGTTCTGGGTAAGAAGTGTAGCGTTGTTCCATGAAGCTGAGTAATGGCGTTGACTCCATCATCAACTTCCTTCCGAAGATCTTCAATTATCTTGAGATCGTCGTTTCGAGCCTGAGTAAGCTTGCCGTGTTCTTTCTTCAGTCCAAGATGAGCATCATCAACAAGTTTCTTTTCATCCTGGGAAGTTCTCAAGGCCTCCTTCAATTTCGCAATTTGGGTTTCCAACTCCCGGTTCGATGATTGAGCTTCCTCAAGATCCTGCTTTAAGCCCTGAACTTCGGTAGTGCGCTTCTCGTTTTCTTGAAACTTCTCAGAAATCAATTTTCCAACGACAACCGCCTTGAGACCGAGAACTGTATTGAACTTAGAAAGTTCGGCGGGAGGAAGTTTTCGGAGAGTTTCTTCGAACACTGAAAAGGAAAAAGTAGTTTAACAAGCAAAAAGGGGAAGAAGCAAAAGAGAAGGGTGCGAAGAAAAGAAAACAAACCTTTATAGTCGAAAAAGGTCTTTGGACCCTTGATCAGCTACTTCATTCAGTAATCTCCAAAGTTTTCTGATGAGAACTAGAAGTGTGGTCCTCGGGAGCAATGATTGCTTTTTCAGTAAGAGGCGGCATCTCCCTCAGAGTATCTCCCCCTGTTTCACTCATATGTTTAATGGTAAGTTCAGAAGATCTCCATAGCACAGAAAAATTATGAGCATCACTGCCTTTACCAACCACCGGACCACCAACACTTAATTGTTTACCCCTGAAAGACGTACCGAAGCTCTCGTTGTATGATGCAACTTCAAGAGGGGGGTCCTTGTCCTTAGGAATTTCTTCACGATTTTCAATCAAGGACCCCCCTTCAAAAGTTTTCCCAGACCGATCAACGGTGTGCTCCAATTCTTCCAGAAACTTCGGTGAAGCCTCATCAGAGGCAGGAGGAAGTTTTGAAGATTCACCTCCAGAAGTAGTGGCAGAGGCAGGAACTTCAGGAGCTGCTTGAGACTCAGGCCTCACATCTGAAAAGGTTTCTATATCAACAAACTCGTTCTCCGAAGATGGTGTATGAACGGAGTGACTATCAAATCTCAATCTACAACAGAAGTAGTGAAAATCACCTGAAATATGAGCTTCTTCTTCATCATCCGTAAATGCAGATGCAACATGACAAACACTAGTGACAACAACTTTCTTCACAGCTTTCTTCGCCTTTTTTCTCCCCAACTCAACAAGATTGGAGGCAGCAACTTCAGCTTCAGAAGTACCTTTAGATGATTTTCTCTTCTTCTTACTAGACTCCAAGGACTTGGTTTTTGACGGGCAAATAGTGGGGGCAGCCTCGGAAGTTTCTTTGGATTTTTCTTTCCTCGAAGCTCTCCTCTTCCGAGATTTGGAGGGAGCCCCAATAGCTATGGAACCCGTAGCCCTAGGAGGCTGCATCTTTTTATCCGGGCCCGGCGGCCTAGAACGAAGGGCCAGCTCAACACCAAGTTCAGAGAAAACACGATTCACCCTTTTCTTGTGTTTCACAATCAACTTGTAGGCCATGTATTCATTCAAAGTGAATCCGCCAACAATTTCACTAACTTTCTGCTCGACTTCAAGAATAAAGTCTTGAAGGGTTTGACCATCTTCAAGTCTAAGGTTGAACCGAGGAAACGGTACCTTCTGAGAAGCCCAATCAACATCAAGGTAAAGGGAAAATTAGATCTATAACACTCAAAGATCTAACATATAGAAATATAGCATCAAAAGATCTTTCATAGATATTTACCTTCCAAAGAAGCAATGTTATAGCTATGTACCATTCTGTTGACTCCTGTCAGTTTGCCGCTGTCGCCATCGTCATCTTCTATCTGTCGGAACCAGTTCCGAGGCTCAGCGTGTGGAGGACGACGACGGGGCCGACCAGGGCAGGAGCGTCACTTCTGTCTGAGTGAGCATGCGAGGCGCACTGGCGGGCGGGGTCTAGGACAAGAAGTGGTGTCGCGTTGGTCATGACGACGTACAGTTCACGCGGGACAAGAAGAGGTGGCGCGCGGCGGCCGCAACGGGGTCATAGGGGCACAGCCGCATCACCTCCTCTTTTCCTCCTCCGATGCCAGGTACCAATACATCTTGCTACCAAATTCATCCGACCAAGTGTTGATTCGTCAAATCAGACTTTGATTTCTACCATATGTCAATCAATTCATGTTGGCATGCGTCCAATTTCAGCGACCATTGCCATCGACCGGCCTTCCTCTAGCATGGCCGTGGTGGCAGGAGGTGCTCGTTCCCCGCAGAGCGACCTGCGCACCCCCAACCCACGAGCACGTGAGGTAGGAAGATGATGCACAGTTGCGAATGGTGGTGAGCAACAACAAGTGTAGGTTCTTCTCCCCGCACCGTCTCCCCCTGTCCTCGCTTCGCTCGCCACTGCCACCGCTGCTCGCATCACCGTGCCCGGACACCGCTAGCGCTACGGGCTACGGCTGATGGGGCCGCTACGAGCATTGTCGTCGTGCGCCTCATGGACCTCGAGTCATGGCCTGCCACCTTGGTGCCGTCGAGGCCATAGAAGCAGAGGAAGGTGGAGGCGCCGTGACGGAGATAGAAGGTGACGATGGTGATGGCAGCAAACTGACGGGAGGCAAAAGAATGCTACACAGCTATAACGTTGCTTCTTTGGATGGTAAAAATCTACTGAAAGATCTTTTGATGCTATATCTCTATATGTTGGATCTTTGAGTGCTATGGATCCAATTTTCCCTAAGGTAAATTATTTCTGAATGTTTCCAACCATGTGACAAGGGCCAAATGTGTGCACCAACATATTCCTCAATGATATCACGACCACCAAGGAAAGAACAAGCAAGGAAAAACCATTCTCAGCATTCTTGAAACCAGGAACTCTGCGATTGTAGCAGTGCTAACCACGGTCACTGGAACAAGAGGTGAGTAGAAGGGGTAAAGAGTCCCTGAGGAGAGATAAATAGCACTACGGCTCCTGCGCCTTTGAGGTTAAGTGCACCATCGTAGTACATTTTCCAGTGTTCAGGCCTCTCCTTGGGAGGGGGCATCTGGATCTCTGTCCATTCTGACACGAAGTCAGCTAGGATTTACGACTTGATCGCCTGTCTAGGGCAGAACTCGATGTCGAACTCGCCGAGCTCAACCGACCACTTGACGATGTGCCCGTTAGCGTCACGATTGCAGATGATTTCCCCTAGCGGGTAAGATGAAGGCACTTTGATTTTGTGAGCTTGGAAGTAGTGCCGTAGCTTTCTTGACGTGATTACGAGTGCATAGAGCAACTTCTGAGGCTGTGAATAGCGTGTCTTAGCGTCGGCCAGGACCTCGCTCACGTAGTACACAGGTCGTTGAATAGGATAGGCCTGCCCTTCTTCTTCTCGTTCAGCAACGAGAACCGTACTGACCACATTAGTGGTGGCAGAGATGTAGAGGAGTGTTTCCTTGGGTACTGGAGGGGTCATGATTGGAGGCGTGGTCAGGGACTCTTTGAGAGCCTCGAAAGCCTTCTGTGCTTCTTCATCCCATACGAACTTATCTGCCTTCTTCAATAGCTTGAAGAAAGACAGACCTTTTTCGCCGAGCTTGCTGATGAAACGACCTAGGGCTGCCATCATACCTGTGAGCTTCATGACATCTTTCTTACAAGATGGCTTGGCCATGTTGCGGATTGCGTCGACCTTGACGGGATTAGCTTCAATGCCTCGGTGTCCCACCATGAAGCCCAGAAGCAACCCAGAGGGAACACCGAAGATGCACTTGGTCGGGTTGAGCTTCCACTGGTAGGTGCGTAGGTTGGAGAAGGTTTCGGCGAGGTCGGCGATGAGCTGACCTTGCACGGTGGTCTTGACGACCACATCGTCGACGTAAGCTTCCACGTTCTTCCCGATCTGAGACTTCAGGCAGTTCTGTATCGCCTTCTGGTAGGTCGCACCAGCGTTTTTCAGGCCAAAGGTCATGACCTTATAGCAATATATGCCATTGGGCGTTATGAACGCTGTTTTGTCTTGGTCGGCGGGATTCAGGGCTATCTGGTGATATCCTGAGTAGCAGTTGAGGAAGCATAGTAGAATGCTGCCAGCCGTGGAGTCCACGACCTGGTCGATGCGAGGAAGAGGGAAGGGATCTTTCGGGCAGTGCTTGTTGAGGTCGGTGTAGTCGATACACATCCTTAGTCCTCCAGTCTTTTTGGGTACAAGGACCGAGTTTGCGAGCCAAACCGGGTGTTTACACTCTCGTATGAATCCTGCAACTAGGAGCTTACAGACTTCTACTTCTATGGCCTTCTTTCTATCTTTTGCAAATCACCGGAGCTTTTGCTTGATAGGTCTAGCTGTCTTGCTTACTTCAAGGGCGTGCTCAGCCAGCTCCCTGGGGACACCGGGCATGTCGGACGGGCTCCATGCGAAGATATCGGCGTTGTCCCGGAGGAAACTGGTGAGTGCGAGTTCCTATTTGGGGTCGAGGTCAGCCCCAATAGTGACTTCCTTGGGTGCGTCGGGCAGGCTGAGGCAGACTTTCTTCACCGCGGGACTTGCGTCCAAGGCAGTGGTTGTACGCTTTTGTTCTGGTACCTCTAGAGTAGTTTGATCGTAGCAGCGGCTTTGCAGGCAGAAACCTTGGCGAGGTCGACGGTGTCGCTCTCGCAGTTGTAGGAGACGAGGATGTCGCCGTAGACGGAAAGGATCCCGTTTGGTGCTGGCATCTTCATGATGAGGTAGGTGTGATCCGGTATGGCCATGAACTTGGCCAACATGGGCCGACCAAGGATGGCATGGTAGGAGGAGCGGAAGTCCGTGACCTCGAACGTCAGGTACTCTGTGCGGAAGTTGTCCTTGTTGCCGAAGGTGACCGGCAGGCATACACAACCTATGGGGTATGCAGCCTTGCCGGGTACAACCCTGTAGAAGGGTTCGTCGCAGGCAGTCATCTTGGAGAAGTCGAAGTCCATCTTTCTCAGCGTTTCGGTGAAGATAATGTTCAGGCTGCTGCCCCCGTCGACGAGGGTCTTAGGCAGGAACGCGCCATCCACTATGGGGTTGACGACCAGCGGGTAGGTCCCGAGGTCTGGTATGTGCACCCAATGGTCTTTCCTGGAGAAAGTGATAGGGTACTCCGACCAACGCAGGGGTTGTGGAGTTTCTGTGTTGACTTGGCCGATCTCCCTTGCGTTTGATCGCTGTTGTCTGTTGCTCTTGGCTGCTTGACGGCCGCCGACGATGAAGTTGATCTGTCAGTTGGCGTTCTGGAACGCGCCATTGGGATTGCCCCCTTTTGGCGGTGGTGGCGGAGAGGGCTCCTTACGATTGCTGTCGTTGTGGTTGTGGTTGTCGTGGTGGCGGTGATCATCACGCCGGTCGTCGCGGTGTTCATCACGCCGGTCGTTGCGGTGGTCCTCACGGCGATCGTCACGACGGTAGTCGTCACGTCGATCATCGCGGCGATAGTCGCGGCGATAGTCACGGTGATCCCTGTCGTCATTGCGACGGTAGGGTCGGTGGTCGCGGTAATCACGTCGATCGGGTCGACGGTTACGGTTGTCGTAACGACGGCTGCTGTTCTGGTCGTTGTTATTGCCACTCTTGGTCTTCTTGGGCTCCGGAGGTACCCCTAGAGCATGTTTTAGCTGCTCGCACTCCCTCATGGTATGCTTGGCGTCACGGTGGAACTGGCACTGGTCGTCCATGACCATGCTGAAGTCACCTTCAAGGAAGGTGGACGGTCTGGATGGATCGGTCGCATAGACCTCGCCAGATCGCTTGCGCGACCTACCGCCACCGTCATCGTGGTCTTCTCCTTTGAAGTCATGCACCACCGCATCTTGAGTATCGACGAGCTTGTCGACGTAGGCCATGAGGTCGGCGATGGTGTGGGCGTCAGCTTTGTGAATCTTCTCAAAGAGCTTGAGGTTGGTTACCCCTTTCTTGTAATAGGCTATGACGTCTTCGTCCTTGACACCTGCGAGAGTGTTGCGATTCTCGAAGTAGCGGTTAGTGTACTCACGGAGAGTCTCATTGTGCCTCATCCGTACTCTGGCGAGGTGGTGTGTGTTGCCGGGGCGATTGTAGGTCGCTTGATAGTTGGTCGTGAAGAGCCGCGACAAGGTCGCCCATGAGGTAATGCACTCCACAGGAAGGTTGTCGAGCCACAGGAGTGGCGCTTTGTCCATCACAAGAGGAAAGTATCCTGCCATGTGGTCTTCATTGCCTCCAGAGGCGCGGGCCGCGATGCTGTACATCTTGAGCCAAATACTTGGGTCAGAGCGACCATCGTACTTTTCGATGGCTGGCTTGAAGTCCTTGGGGTATCTGATCGTCCTGAGACGTCGTGAGAACGTCGGGAAGTTATTGATCGCTCTAGGACTAGTTGATGGGGTGTAGGCCGTCGGGATGACGTAGGGGTCGTCGGGAGGACCATTATCTTGGTCTTACTGGGCGCGGCGCAAAAGCTCTTGATCGTGCATCTGCTGGAGGTCTGTTGCTTGAATGGGGTGATTGGCATCAAGGGGATCGGGGACCCCATTGTCGTGGTCATAGTTAGCACGGCGTGCTATCTCCACTTCATCTCGTATGCATTGACGTTGACTTCTCTGGGCGCGGTTGGCTTGTACTGGTGGAGGTTGAGCTCCTGCGTTCTGTCTCGCATTGCCAGTGACGTTCTGCTGCTGGGCGCCAGCAGCGTTTGCGGTGTTATCGGCGACATTGCCTGCAGCATTAGCGGCGGCATTGGCGGCTGGGTTAGCTGCAGCGTTGGCAGCTGGGTTGGCTACAGCATTAGCGGCAGCGTTGGCCGATTGTGCCACTTCGTTCTCGCCACCCCCCTCTTCAGCCACGGCCGGAAGGGGAGCGTTGTTGTGGCGTCGATGATGAGGTCGCTCCGACCTACTCCTGGAGTAGGAGCTTGAAGCTGATCTACTGTATCCTAGGCCCATTTCTTCAACCTGGGTGGTGGCGATGCGGATGTGAGCTTGTAGGCGCCGTGTTGTAGGAGTATCCTCAAGTTGACCCAGCTCGGCAAGGGCCGCGCCTAAGTTGGCTTGAGGCAAGTGTAGACTTCGTGGCCATCTTGCTCAAAGTCCTTCAGGAGGTCTCTGGCACGTAGGCGGTGTCGATGGGGCTCGTCTTGATTCTGCTGCTGCTGAGGGACGGCCGGAGCCGCGGGGGGTGGTCCCCCATTGACGACGTTGCCAGCGGGTTGGTCGCCGGCACCTGGTACAACGTTGCCTGCAGGCTGACCTGTGGCTGCGGCAGCTGCATCTACTTCCTGCTGACGACGCGTAGCTCGTGCGGCGTTAGCGTTCTCGCGCTGTATGCGCTGCTCATCCGTTTCGCCAGCTTGAGGGGGTATGTCGGCGGAGACCACGAGGATCTGTCACGCCGGGATGTCAAGTGCTTCCCCTGGGTAGTTGGGAGAGATGGTCATTCGGGCGATCTGAAATGCAAGGCGGTCCAGAGACGGCTCACGGTGGATCTAGCGGCGATGAGCCATGATGAGGGGTCGACGAAGCTTCTTGAGCACACAGCACTGACGAGCTGTGTGTTTGGAGTTCTCGTGGATAGGGCAGGGGTCGTCGAGATGACCTCTGCAGTTTCCACGATGTGGGATCTTGGGTCCAGATTCGATCTGGATCTTGTTCTTCATGTAGCGAGACGCTACATGAGCTGCGTTCTGCAAACCAAGAGGCATGCGGGGTGAAGGTACGGAGGTCCTGCGAGGGCGCTTAGCGCGTTCGCAGACCTTGATCGTGTCGGAGAGCATGTCTTCGACGCGATCGAGCCCCGCGATCAGGTCGCGAGGAGTGGGTGGGTGGGTTTCCGTCAGTAGATCAGTTTCGACCTGCTGGTTAGAGGTGACCGCGTTGCCCTCGATGCCAAGGCAGGCGGCTAGAGCGATGGATTCCGCTGGCATAGAGCCAAAGCAGATGTTGACGGGATTGGCGAGGAAGTCCGCCATGCTCTCAGGGAAGATGACGCTGCTTGACGAAGCCATCGAGTTGCACGAAGAACCCTGAATTCCCCCCTACCTGGCGCGCCAACTATCAGAGGTTTAGATCTGAGCAGTCCACAGGGGGGTTAACCCTAGTGGTTTATTTGTTCGGCGGGGTGGAATCTAGGGCTAAGAACTCGAAGGTTGCGCACGAGCACACGGAACATAGAAAACACGGCGGGTTTATACTGGTTTGGGCCTCCGGAGAGTAAAACCCTACGTCTAGTTGTTGGTGTAGATTGCTTGAGGATTGCGTATCGTTACAAGGGGTCACCCTGCCCGCCTTATATTGGCCAGCGGACAAGGTCGGTTCCCAGACTCCTGGTCGGTTACGACCAGGAGACCTAAGTCTAGTTGATTACAACACTTGCCATATCCGTCGATCTGCTTGGTCGGAATCCACCGATGTCTTGTCTTGCACGCCAAGTCTCGAAGTCGTTATGGATAAGGTCGTCTAGAATCTTCTGGAAGGTCTTCAGGAGGTCGTGTGGGCCGCCAACTAGGTCGGTTGGGCCCACTGTCAGGTCGGCGGGTCTTCTAGTAGGCCGGACCCACTTGTCGGGGACGGCCGTGAGCCTGGTCGGTGGGGACCCAGGGGTACCCATGTCTCATACAACCTTAACATAGAACCAATGTGACTGCCGGTCATCAGGCCACTTGTTATTGCTGCAAGGGGCTAACTGAATCCGAACGAGGTTCTGATTCGCATTCTTCCTTCGAGTATTGAAAGTGCAACACCCGTAGTGAGCCTCGTAGAATTTATGATCGTGAAGCTTGATAATCTTCCTCTGAATATGGAGCTCAAATAAGCGCTCAAAAATGTCAGCGCTTATAGGACACTCGGAAGTCCTCATAATGCAGAAGAACTTTGAAAGTTCCAAAAAGGAATTGGGAGTTAACTGATGCATTTTCACCAAAAAATTGTCAAGAATTGCGGGAAGATGACTGTCGCAAGGGAATCTGAGACCAGCAGCGAAGAAATCTCTGAAAACAACAACCTCGTCAGGCTTCGGAGCTGGGGTCTCTTCGTCAGTAGGAGGACGACCATCGCCGAAAGGAAAGAATCCAGCATCCTCATACTCCATAATAAGCTCGGGGTTGACTCGAGATTTTCCAAAAACGAAAGTAGGAGGATAAGAGGACTTCGGACCCACTAGCTCGTTCAAATTCACATCCAGGTTGGAGATATCCTTGCCATCGCTAGAGTCGTTACCAGATCTGATTTCTCCGTCTTCGCGAACATCAGAATCCCGAACAGTCTGAACGAATGGATTCTCCGTGATCGGAGGAATATTTTCAGACGAAGAGGGAATGCCAACTGCGGCCAATTCTTCGGAAGTCATCGGTCTGGCAGTGCTTTTAGTCCGAGCCACCTTTTCAAGAAAAGTAGCGTCGAAAGCTCAGATTAATGAAAAATATGAAACAAAAGGAAGAAAGAGAATGTACAAAGGTGTAAAATAAGCAATTAAAGTTACCTTCGAAGAATGAAGAATCGCAGAATCACCAAACCTCGAGACACGAATCTTAAAGTTAAACAATCAGAAAATTTCAAGAATCTGAGAAAGCAACGAACGGTGAAATAAAGTTACCGCACGGAGTCTCTATTTATAGAGGGGAGGAGGTAGTTTCGAGAAGAAGCCTCGATATAGCCGTTATATTATCCAGAAGGCAACACGTGTATCCTCCGACGTTCCGAGGGTGACATTTTTTTACCTCAATTCAAGAAGGATTCTTGGAAATGGATCGTCGGAGTCAACCCGCTTCCCCGAGTGGCTACTGTTGGGGAATTGGGTAAAACCTATCACCCTCAGAACTCGGAGATAATAGCATTCTCGAGAATTCTGCAATGAGTAAGAAAGAGCCAAATAGTGCGCATTATTTCATAGTTTCCGAAGGTGCTGCTGTTACTTTTATGAACTAGGGTTCGCATGAACCGTGAGTCGAAGACTTTCTGACCTACTAATGACCTTCGGAAGAAATATTCACCGAAGTAACATGAATTCTTGAGGCTTGTATGTCGTTTCAGGGAAAGGGAAGCTTAAGAGGAAGGTTGCAATTCGGGAAACTCGACTTCGGAGTTAGGTTCAGAATTCCGAAGCCAGGATCCGAACGCTCATCAGTTCTCACGAACAAGGGCGGAGTCGCGAATAAGCCAAGTCAAAGACAGGGCACTGAAAGTCCAGTTTAGAGTGTGAATGAATGACAAGCTTGTAAATATCCGAAGTTAGTCCCGCAAATCACGGGATAGGAAAAGACATTCATGTACATGTTCACATTTGGAATATTCTCTAGATCCGAGGGTACAATCGGAATGTAAAAGTCCCCTCGTCTCCCTATAAAAGGGGGCCGAGGGGCACGTGTAAAGAGGTTCACATCTTTTGAGGAGAAATACATACTTTCGAAGATTCTCTGCTGACCACTTATTCGTGAATTCTCTTCCTTCGTGTTCGGCGGTTCCAACCGATTTTAGAACTCCCAACAAGCTGGATTCATAAAGAGGATAAGACTTGGAAAGGGTCTTCGTGAGGGATTATTAGATTCAAAATAGAGACCAAATATTTTGGGCAAAGGGGTAGTGTAAGATTAAGTGTTCAACTGTCTCTTCTTCTAAAGATGTGCAGAGCACACACACCCATATGTTGGCAAAACCATATTTTTCCTCACAATATTTCTTGTGCTTAGGCGATCCTTTAAAAGTAGCCAAAAGAAAAAACCTTGTGCTTCTTCTGGACAAATGATTTCCACAACCATTTAAAACTTGGATGCACTACTCTAGAGCCAATCAAAATATTGTAAGCCTTCTTTGAGGAAAAGAAGGGCGATCCCCAAATATATGCCCATATGTCATCCTGATTCTGTGGTGTCAGATCTTGTAAATGATGAGCAAGTTGTAGTAATTGGTTAAAAGCTTCAACTGATAGAGGCAGATTGAAAAGACTGTTGAGAGTTGTAACCTTGTTTGCGTTTTGGATTGTAATATTTTTTGCTGCGGTGAAGGAGTAGAGCTCTGGGAAGGCTAGCCCGCTTTACTAGCCTGGGCAGGCATCCCCCCTTTTGACTGTCACCACTGCCAATCTTTTGTATTTGCTCAAGAGCTTAAGAATACCCGTCCACCAAAAAGAGCCTTTCACAATATGATTTGACAACTTTCCATTTCTGTAATATTTCTTCCATATTAATTCAACCCAAGGGATGTTATCTTTGTTGAAGAATTTAGATTTTTTAAACAACAGTGCTTCATTGTGAGATTTAGATGAATCACTCCCATGCATCCCTGATCTTTGGGCAGACATACCATTTCCCAGGCAGCTACGGGTGGAGTTTGGCATTGATATTAGCTCCTCGCCAAAGATAGTGTTTTGTATATTTATCAATTTGCTTGATGACTATCTTGTGCACTTTGAAAGTGCAAAGGTAAAAAGTTGGAAGAGATGAGAAAACTGAGTTAGTTAGCTGAAGACTACCAGCTTGGGAGAGGAAAATTGATGTGCTTACTGATCTTTTCTCACATCTGGAGACTAGAGGAAGAAAGTCCTCAATGGTTGGCTTTGTAGTACCCAGTGGCAGCTCAAGATATGTAAAAGGCATTGACCCTATTGAACAGCCAAAAGTTTGTGCAAAATTTCCAATTTTGAAGCTTCACCATCATCGACTTGGAGTAGTTTACTTTCAGCCCTGTAGAAAGTGCAAATGTTTGCAACGGCTATTCATAGACTGAAGTCTCTTTTTGGCTTGTTTTTCACGTGGAGAACGACAGTACCTCGAGACAGTAGAACATAGTTGGTGAAATCTGTAAACCATGAAAATGAACTTTGAGGTCATCATTTGGAGTGTTTGGGTGCCGCCGAAATGCAATTTTTTATGGGTAATAATGGCAACAAGTTGCCTCTTCTACCACTCAAAGTGTAGCAACATAATTTTCAATGATCAAGAGAAACCCATCATCAGGCTGGTGGAGGAGATCAAGGATGTTGCTCGTCTTTGGTGTGTGGCGGACGCCAAACACTTAGCTTGTATAGTTGTTCGAGCAAGTTGCGATTATTAATCGCTTTTGTGTTTTCTCTTTGTTGCGGAGCTATTCCGATGCCCCGGCATATCCTTGTGATGGGTTTAAAACTTGGTGGTTCTGGTGCTTGTATTTCTCTCCTTTTTATTAATTATAGCCAGAAATCTTTCCAGGTCTTTCAAAAAAAACCCAGTGTAGCATTAATAGTTTTTTAAGTAAATGTAGAAAAGTGAATTTGACTTTGCACAAACCTAAAATCACCTGTGATTTGAAATGGATGGAGACCTTTTTTTAGTTATATAATTATACTACTGTATAACGTCGAGTCTATATATGGAGAGGTATTGCACCCACGAAGCTATAACAAATTGAGCAAAACAGAAGCCCGCACCATGGCGCTCAGCAAGGAGCAGAGCAGCGCTGATCAGCAGCTGCTGGATGCTCAGGTCCAGCTCTGGCACCACACCTTCGGCTATGTCAAGTCCATGGCGCTCAAGGCCGCCCTGGACCTCCACATACCCGACGCCATCCACCAACTTGGCGGCTCAGCCACCCTCCCACAGATTGTCACCAAGGTCACACTCCACCCGTCAAAGATACCATGCCTCCGGCGCCTCATGCGTGTTCTCACCGTCACCGGCGTCTTCAGCGTCCAGCATCGCTCGGCTGACGGCGGCGGCGAGCTTGTGTACGGGCTCACGCCGGCGTCTCGTATTCTCGTCGGCTCGGCGCTGAACGTGAGTCCGTTCCTAAACTTGATGCTCAACACCGTCTTCGTGTCTCCCTTCCACGGCCTCGGCGAGTGGTTCCAGCACGAGATGCCCGATCCATCCCCCTTCAAGATGGCCCATGGACGGGACCTCTGGGACATGACCGACCACGACGCAAGCTTCGGCAAGCTCTTCGACAGAGGGATGGCCGCGGACAGCGGCTTCGTCATGGACATCGTGATCAGGGAGTGCGGCAGCGTCTTCCAGGGGATCAGCTCCCTGGTTGACGTCGCCGGCGGGCTCGGTGGCGCTACCCAGGCCATCGCCAAGGCGTTCCCGCATGTCGAGTGCAGCGTGCTGGATCTCTCGCATGTTGTCGCCAGCGCCCCCACCGGCACCGATGTGAAGTACATCGCCGGCGACATGTTCGAGAGCATCCCGTCGGCAAACGCCGTCTTCCTCAAGGTATACACGGCCATATACCACTGACTACAACCCTTACGATTTCCATTTGAAGCAAAAAGGTTAATAACACCATTGTGCCATCATGTGTATCTGTCAAAAATTTGTTCTCGTTTCGTATTGTGATTTGTCACTTTCATTCGTTTGGCTGTTTCAGTGGGTCATGCATGACTGGGGTGATGCCGACTGCGTCAAGATTTTGAAGAACTGCAAGAAGGCTATACCATCTAAAGAAAGAGGAGGAAAGGTAATCATATTGGACATCATGGTTGGAGCAGGGTCATCGTTGGAAACGCAGGTCTTGTTCGATCTCTTCATCATGTTTATCAACGGTGCCGAGCGAGACGAGCAAGAGTGGAAGAATATCTTATTTGAAGCTGGATTTAGCGACTACAAGATCATACCTGTTCTTGGTGTCCGATCAATAATCGAGGCCTACCCATAGAAATTTATGTAATAAGTATGTATGTGTGAATCTGCTCCGGCAGCGAAAATAAATTGGGTAACTAAAATATGATATATCGTTGGAATTTTCAGCACATCTTTTTTCCTTAAAATTTGTTTTTGACACAATTAATTCACTAAAAAATGCCTCTAATCCCTCATACAAAATTTGTGTAAATAAAATAAGATAATAATTACAAGTTTAACACATTAAATAGGCTCATTAGTCAGTATATGTAATTCCTGTAAATAAAATTTATTATAGACACGAAATTGTGAGAATATCGCTGAACTTTTTTCCTATGTTCGGAAGCTAGATAAGTTTGTGTTGCAATGTCTCGCTTCATTTTCTAGAGCAAATACTAGAGTTTCATTAATCACTTGTCATTCAGGAGTAATTGATCCAAGAACGTTCTGACTTCTGAGTCTACAATGGAGGCCGTCCTCGCATGTGAAAGGACCTTGATGTCGCCTAGAGGGGGGTGTGAATAGGCGAGACGACCAATCTAAACTTTTCGTCCCCTAAAACTTGAACGACCAGGCGTCACCGGTCAGACCGGTTAGACCGGTCCCTGGCGTTGCTCAGCAGGAGGCACCGGTCAGACCGATGTCCACCACCGGTCAGACCGATGGGCCACAGAGAACCTGCAAAAACAACTTCAAGCACCTCTTACCTTCTAGCACGAACCAAACTTGGTGAGTAGCCTTTGTAGATGATCACAAGTAAGGTAATGACCCCTGCACACACAAGTAGCACACTGTAACACCCGGTTTTAAAGGGCAAACCGAATGCGCCCTTTATGCATGCCCAGGATCAAAATTCATGCATAAAGTGACGTCATCAGTGTAATATCACAACATATATCATTACAAGCGTATAACTATTACAAAATGACCAGAGGGTCTAAACAGAAAATTACACATCGTTATTCTATCGCAGCGGAGTAGGCACCATCTTCCACAGGAACGTCGACTGGGGGCACGCCAACCTAGAACTCCCGGCCTTCACGACGGTCTTCATGATGTAGCTCCTTCTTCTAGCTTCTGTTTATCTGAGCAGCAGTGGGGAGAGAACAGCAGGGGTTGAAGGGAAAACGGTGAGTACACCTGGAGGCGTGTACTCCGCAAGTGGAGGAAAAGTATGCATAACATGCTGGCTTAAAGCAAGGAAAGCTTTATTTGGTGGACTGCAAAGCTCAAGTTTTAGTTGGTCAAGTTTTAATTAAGCACCTAGAATTTATTGTGTATAAGGCTTCCCATCCCCTTCGAGGCACAGGCACCAACCTGTCCTGATCCTAGGGTTAAATCATCATAGAACCAAAACCAGCTCCCAAACCACAGTTACCACCACTGTGATCCACCCAAACCACCAACTAACCATGTAAGGGTCCAGGCCGCTCTTAACCGTGAGCACGACTGTTATAACAGTTTTTAACACTCTGCAGAGGTTGTACAACTTTACCCACGAGTCGCGTAAACGTTCAAAGGAACGTTAAACCCAACCATGCTGTGCAGATCAGGCACTTTCACACTTTCTTAGGTGTGATAGCATAGGGACGCTACGAGGCCTTTACATAGGTTCACTAGCGCGCATTAACCGGGTTACAGAGTATCAGCGACACCCGAGGTTCCTTGCCGGACTCTTGGGAACTACGCCCTCATCCAGCCCAGACAGCTTAAACACAGACCGCTGGTTTACCCTACTTAATTGGCCAAGACCATAGCCCATTAGTTCTCGTGGTTGTACTGTATGTCCCGGGTGGTCACTCCACAGACCGGTCCTTATAAAGTTGACTCAGGCAAGGCCAACATCAAGCAATCACAAGCCACCGTTCAAACCACTTGCCTGAGTCCCCTAGGGTGTTCATGTTGCTAACCATAACCCACATTAACACGTTGCATAATCATTAATCAAGTTTAAGATTAAAACCCAACCCATGTTGAGCAAGCTAAGCATAAACTACCCATATAGGTAACCTCTAAGGGCAAGCAAGGAATGATCATGAAAATCTAGTAAATAGTCCTTAATAGGATTTCCCATCAATATTAGACATTTAATGCAAGAAAGAATAAATAAAGCAGTGATTATGGTGAATAAAACATAAAGGTATAAAATAGCAAGATGTCAGGGACACTTGCCCGTTTCCTGATGCTCCACTGCTCAGAAGCGTTCCTTCACGCACAGCAATCACTGAAACAACACAAAGCTACACTAAGAACAAAGCACCAGACAACTAAACCATTTTAGAAGAGCGTACTACTAGCTAACGCGAGCTAGCTACGAACAAGAGAGCACGTGAAAGGCTAAAGCGAAGCTACGGGTAAAAAGGCACAACTATCGGAAAAGATTATATTATAAGGAAGGAGGAACTATATGCTTGATTTATTTTATTTAAAGAAGTATGTCTAATGGGTATTTCGGAGAAATACCACATGTTGTAACTTAATCAAATTTATACTTGAATAGAAAGCACGGTATAAACCGAGTCGTATTTTATTTATAAAAGTTTATTAGAATTTATACCAATTTAACATTTATCTTTATAAAAGAAACTTTATGTGAGAGCAACTAACGAGTTAAAACATGTGTCGGGTTGAGCTAAACAAGTTATAAGAAAAACATATTTATGTTCGAATTAATCAAGTTAACTTTTATTAAGGAAAAGGCGAAGGTTGAACCTATATTTGATTTTATTCAAAAGAGGTTGAGTTGGACATTAATCAAATTAATATTAACTTTAATTTTCAAAAAACATGAAACATGGTTAACGTCGCTGCCAACATGTGCGCTACGACGAAACGAATCTAACGCAACTTGAACGAGCTAAAACGGAGCTAGGATGTGAAAGATATGGAGTTTTGATGGTTGCAGGGACCTATCTGTGAGAATCTAAAGATTACAGGGGCTAACAGTGAAAACTCGCAAGACTCAGAAAATCTGCCCGCGAATAGATCAAAAAGGAGGGTTAGACATGTAAAAGGGCTCGGTCTGGATTAAACTGTGAGATGTGGGATTTTCTAAGGGGTTTTCAGCAAGGTTACCAAGAGACAAAGATAGAGGGAGGGATTTCGAGGTTCGGAAGGGGGCTTTCTGCAAAATAGCGGCTGATGGAGGCGGATGTGCTGACTGGGTGCGACGTGGCGTGCTATGATTGGCTGGGTGCGCTGATGTGGACGTGGACCGGAGCTGTGGACCTGGTCCACGGGTGCACGGTGCACCGGGCAAAGGGGTACGCCCCGTTCTGATCTGGGCCGCTCGCGCGTGATCGGACGGCTGAGAGGCGCCCCTGTAGTTTTGGTGCCGGACAGACCAGGGGGGACGGCGGCGCACGGTGGTCTGCGACGGCGGCTCGCCGGAGCATCACCGGAGAAGGTGGCCCGGGCGCTATCGAACACAGATTCGAGCGGGGTTTGGACCAGGAGGAAGAGGAGGACGGCGCGGAGCTCACCATGGGCATCTCGTCGTCGTTTGCACGGCGTAGAGGGTGGACGACGACAGGAGGTGGGTGGAGCTTCCGGCACACGCGGAGGGGAGTGCTGGGGTGCCGGTCTCGTGCTCCTGGGCTTCGGGACGGGGTTCCGGAACTCCTGCGCGTGCACGAGAGGAAGAGGAAGGATTAGGGAGGGTCGGAGCGGGGGAAACTGGAGGCGGCTGAGCTCCTCACCGTGGTGACAGCGGCGACGATTCCTGGTGAACTGCAGCATGAGAACGAGAAAGGATAGGTGGGGGAGGCAAAGAGGAGGGTGAGGGGTCTAGGCCGGGGTTTAAAAGACGAGGAGGGGCACCGGTCGTCGGGGATTGGGCGGCGCGTTGATGCCGGCCGTGATGGGCGGGGAGCGCCAGGCGCCTTCCATCCGGGGTGCGGCTGCACCTGGACGCATACCTGAGCGGGAGGGAGGTCGAGGAGGAGGGGACCAGTGGGGCCGGGGCGGAGATTGGGGCGGGGAATGTGCGGGAGGGTCACGGAGTGCTCGAGGATTCAAATCCCGGCGGTGGCGGTGTGTTGCTCTGCTCGGGCGAGAAGAAGGAAAGGAAGGGGGAAGGGGATGACTGGTGGGGCCAGTTCGTCAGTGGGAGGGAGGAGGTGGCGGGCCTGGTGGGTTTAGCTGTGGATGTTGGGCCGCAAGAAGTTGTGGGACGGCGAAAAAAAAGGAAAAGGAGGAGGGGGAGCAGGTGGGCCTGAAGAGGAGAGGGGAGGTGATGTGGGCTGGATTTCAGCAGGGTTTGAGATTAGATATGGATGCTTAGATGTATATTTATATATAGAGAGAGAGATATGGATTGGCCCCCAATTTTAGAGAGAGAATAGATGGTCTTTGGGTATAGAGAGAGAAAGAAAGAGAGAGAGATGGAGTGATACCTTTGGGTATAGATAGAGAGATAGAGGATTAAAGAGAAAGGGAGAGCATTGTTTTAGAAAGAAGAGGTGATTCTATGGTAGAGAGAGACATGTCTTGTTTTAAGAGAAGATTAGGAAAGGTTTACAGATCGAGATCGGAGAGATACAAGGGTTAAACTATAGAGGAACCTATTCGAGCTTGAAAACTCAAATTCATTTTTCACACAAACAAACACTATGCATTTGCAGCATGAATGCAACAACCACATATTTATAACCTATGATTAATTCATTTAATTTAGAAAATATTATTTATTTTGAAATCCTTATACACACTCTCTATTTAAAGTCTAACAAATTTTAAATTTTTTTAAAATCCTAGCCAAATTGCAAATTAGGGTGTTACACACACCCAAGTAGATCGAAGCGGAAGAAAATCAAATATGCTAGAAAAACAACTTAGAGAGGCAAACCACAAAGAGATGCAAAGATTTGTTTCCCGAAGTTCACCACCCACTAAGGAACGGCTACGTCTTCGTTGAGGAGCTTGTAAGGGAGAAGTCCCACAACAAGCCGGGTCTTGTTGATGGTTGAAACACGTAACAATCTTCGATCCGCAAGCGTACGGACCTACACATTTTTCACCACGGGGTGACCCCCAAGGTTCTTGTCAATTCGCGGAGCAAGGAGATTGCTAGCACTTAACCAAGTACTAATCTAGTTGATTGGAAAGCCTTTGAAAGAGGATTAATCTTAAAGTAAAAGCAATCTAACCTATGTTAATCTAAGACTAAACTAAGGTTAAACTAGATGGTAAGGGTTGGTACAAGAGAGAGATTAAGGTAGATAAGCGTTCCCTCCCTAGGGTTTAGGATCTCATGAACATGCATCTACCACATGAAAAGGGTGTTGCCTTCACTAGCTTCATGGCGGTTATGCGGCCGCTAAGCCTTTTCCCTCCACCGTACTGTCACTACGCAAGGTAATTAAACACTTTCACGTATAACCGCATCTATACCTAAGCATCCATAGGGTTAACCTAATCACCACGATTACCACAAACCCTGCTAAGACCACATGTTGCGCAAACATATGTAAACAAAGCATTCACGAAGACATAGACCATAAATCATCAATAGGCATAAGATTCATGTATAGATTACATATCATGCATCCATCAAACCCTAGGGACGAACGGAGGTATTACCCCATCATCTTACACGGATTGAAGCACATAGGGGTGATGGAGACTCCGGAGAATGTCGTCGATGAAGATGGCAGTGATGAAGCTTGGGAACACCCCTAGGCCAGCGGCTTGGAGTCCTCCTCTTGCTTCCTTCCCTTCGCCGGTGTTGATCCTTGCGACGAGCTCATCCAACTCTCTCCCTCATCTTGCGGCGTCGGTTTTCTGGTGAATGGCGTCGGTAGAATGATTGGATGCGGCGGCCGTCAGAGGAGGGAGCTATTAATAGACCGAGGAGCGACTAGGTCAAAGGGCGGGCCGAACCGCCACAAAAACGGCCTGGGCCGATCCGACCAGGCCGGCCGGCCTGGGCTCTTTCTGGGCCAGTTCGGGCCCGTCCTTCTCCCCGCGGTTCATCTTGACATTTTGCACTTGGCCCCCTTCATTTGTGTCATTTTGAGGTCGTCATCCCCATGATCAAGATAGGGGGTCTTCTCGCATGAAGTCCGAACTTTACGTCTCAGTCCTCGGTGATGATCCGTCGTAGCACCTTGGCCCTTGCCACCTTTGGAAGTGATTTCGCCTTGCACTCGAACACGAACGGAACTCCTCATTTGCTCCTTTGAACTTGTTGTGACTCCGTCCCTTTTGTCCATGTTTTCCTGCAAAAACACAACACTTCCAAATGCACATACGAAGATGAACTTGTTATATCATTAGTGTGCCTAGTGGCGGGTTAGTTGCATAATCAAGCTCAAACCAAAGTGTAACGAATATGTTTGGAGCACCAAAATTCACCGTCAACAGGTCTCTTTGAACCACTACCCTCCTTTCCACTAAGGCGACCTTTTTCACGAAGAGGCAAGATCACAGCCCCTCACAAACTTGCCTCTGCTCGCCACAACCTTGGGAGCTAGCCGGCGACGCCTAGCCGTCTAGGAGGCAAACCTCCAAGAGTAACAAATGCTTCAAAGCTCGTAGACGCGAAACCGAAGTGCTCAAGCTATGGGAATGCTCTTGTTAGCTCACCAAGACGCTCTTGAGCTTACTCTCTCGACCTAACACTAAGTATATGGTTTCAATCCACAAATCTCACAAAGAGAGGGTTGGGGAGAGCCACTAAGTCTTAGGGCTTGCAAGAATTTGGCTTAGGAACTCAGCACACCCACTAGGAACAGCAACCTTCAACTGAAGAAGGCTTGGGGTATTTATACCCTTCAAAGGGGAAAACTAGCCGTTAGCTCTCGGACTGCACCGGTCAGACCGGTGCCTCACACCGGTTAGACCGGTGTTTGAAAAACTAGCCATTGGGCCAGCGAGCACCGGTCAGACCGGTGCCCCTGACCAGTCAGACCGGTCAGGCCCGAGACACCCCCAAAACCCTTTCTATGATCCTAACACTTCACCAAAGAGATGAAGTGGCTCGGGTTAGGTTAGGAGGGTTTGTTAGCACACTCTAAGGCTCTCAAGGCTAGATCTCACTTAGGTCAACTAATGAGCACTTTGACTTTGGTCAACTCGCTAATGTTGCATCTCTCTTGATAGTACGGCATACCTATACTCAAGAATAAATAGAAACACCTTGTTAACCTCTTGAGCTTGAATGTCTTCAATCTTGCCATACTTGAGCAATATCCACTTAGGGCTTTCAACTTAGCCTATGTCTTGAGCACGTCCATACTTGAGCTAGTGACTTAGGATCTTCCCGTCTAGCATGAGAATGCACGCTTGGATCTATAAGTCACTCCATATTGCCAATCATAACATGTTGATGAGTTGCATTGCTTCCCTCGATTAAGGTTTGGATATGATACTTGGAGACCCCACGGATGCTAGAACTTCACCTTAGAAAAACACTAATGGCGGATTAGCTACGGCCCCAAAGATTGCTTAGTCCCTCGCCCTAAACAACTCGGTTGATCTCTTCATCACTTACCCAATCCACTTTGAGTTCCACTTTGCTTCATCCATAATTAAACTTCATTTGAAATCCCATTTCAAATGCTTGATCTTGATTGACAACGAATATGCAAGCTTCTATTTAGGAACGATAACGTTTACACTCATTCTTGTGTCCTCTTTCAATCAACACATGAAGCCTTGCACTTGACTTAGACAATTACCATCTTCTCTTTTTATGATCCTTGTAATTTTAATCAAGCTATGTCTAGTATGGGAGACCATGAATTGACCTTCTCAACTTATCCCAATATTTATCTTCCTTTATTGCTTGATATTTGTCACATATGCATTAGGATCATCCATATATTTGTCTTTTCCAATGTGAGCCATATAGTATCCATTCACCAAGCCATATTCCATTAATAAATCATGAATATCTAAAATAAAACCTGCTCACAATCTTTGACAAATATATTAGTACTTTAATCGCTTTGTCATTCAATTCACCAAAATCCACTTAGGGGCTTAGATGCACTTTCAATCTCCCCCTTTTTGGTGATTGATGACAACTCGATTAAAGCTTACAAATAAAACATTAAAGCGCATTTAGATTCTTAGATATAGCTAGAGCTCCCCCTTAATCCGTGCTTTGAGTTGAATTTCAAAAATTTGGCCTCAAATGCCAATAGCACAAATTTGGGAGAAAGCGCGTGAGAGCTCCCCCTATATCTTAGAATCAGAGGGGTGCAACATGTGTGAGTGACAAATAGAAATCCATGATGCGTATGACAAGATATGCACAAAGCAAAGAACAAGTGTACTGACTAAGCAGCACCGGTTAGACCGGTGCCCCTAACCGGTCAGACCGGCCAGGTCCAGCCAGCACACCAAACTGTGCGGCACCGGTCAGACCGATACCCCTGACCGGTCAGACCGGTCAGGTCCAGTTAGAGCACAAAGCAAAAAAGTGTGTGCTATTTGGTCCAAGGTGCTCAGCCTGGGGTTGCAAGCCGGCTTAGATCACTTTCCTCCATTTAGCCAACACAAACAATACAACATACAACACATGCATCACAATCTATCAATAATGTCACTTAATTATTACAATAAAGCTTCAACACACAGTAGCACTCATTCAAATGTTCTCAAGTCCAAGAAAATAAAGTTCTAGGATTATTACACGGCTGCTCTCATCAGCCGACCGGCACCGGTCAGACCGGTGCAACACAGACAGACAGGGCTAAACTGGATGCTGAAGCTTTAATCCTCTCTTCTCCCCTTTGTCATCAAGCAGCAATAAAGGCCTGGAGAGAAGATGTTGTTTCCGATCACTGTCCCTACCACGAGTCCCACCCCGGACCACCGCCAGGGTGCGAGCACCCTCCTATGTAAGAATAAGGAAATGAGACAATGCATAGGAGAGAAACGATAGATATGATGATATTAGAGAAAAGAACATGAAGATCATCATCCATACCACCATATGGAGGAGGATAGGCCGACCACCTGAAGATCTCCGTGGAGAAGCGACCCGCCCAATCCGGAGGAGCCTCTGACTCCTCTGCAGCATCTGGAGCTGGAGGTGGGGCATCCGGGGCGCCGAAAGGTGGAGGAAACTCTGCTGGTCCCACCGTAGCACCGAAGGGCTGAGGGACCTCCTCTGAACCAGGTGGAGGTGGAGGTGCAGCTGAGGAGGAGCTACCCTCGCCGGACTCGAAGAACATAGTGCCATACTCATTAATCATGTTCGAGTTAATCATGCTTCTCACCCTTTGATCAAACGAAGGTATCTCAACCTCAGGAGGTGTGGGTGAGATGGGTGAACAAGGCGGCTGAAATCCAAAGTGGTTGTGAAGATGTTTCATTGTGTCCCTGTCCTTCTTCCTTTCCCTCCTTGCTCTTTGTTGTTCAACCTCAATGTCATACTGGCTCTTACACATGCCAAAGATCAAATTAAGGAATTTGCGGAGGGGTGAGGTGGATTTCTTGGGTATGTACTGTCTAGGCCCCAACCAGTCAGACCGGTGAGAGGCACCGGTCAGACCGGTGTTGGCCTGGGCAGTAGGCTGCTGCTGGAAACGCTGGCAATCTGCCCCTTCTTCTTCTTCTTCTTCTTCTTCCACTCTAATGTCCGGCTCACGCTTAGGAGAAGGAATGCTGGGGTTCTTCACAGGATTTGGCTTTAGAGGCTTGTGCATGACATCTTTAGGAAATTCCATTTTGGTCACCCTCTCAACCATATACATGATGTACGGGCTATAGCTGCAGATCTTCTTAGGATCCTCTGATAAGTACTTGATCTCCTGCCAAATGTAATCCCTCACACTAAATGGAGGTGCCCCTGGTCTCAGTGCAATCATCAGGTTCTTCATGAACCTAGATATGTCAGAGGGATTTCCATCCCTAGGTGCTATAGACGCCCGAAGAAGCCTATTTAGAACTGAATAGTAAGTGTAGAGCCCCTTCACGTGTCACACATTAGCCCTCTGATCACTGGGGTACATGAAGTACAAAGATTCTGGCTCAAGCAGACCACCATCATGCAGCTTAGGATAATCTTTATCCTCCTGCCCTAAGTTAAAGAGAGCCAAAAATCGGGAAAAGCGAATACCATACTTATTCCCATTTGTCATCCACAACATAGCCCTCTCGTCATCCATGTGACCAAAATGTACCGTGGTGTAGAACTGAGCAATAATTTCCCTGTTCCAATCCTGCCTAAAACCCATGAGATCCTTTACCCGCTGGTGTCCACAAATACTGATGATCTTATCAAAGATAGGGTCATTCTTGCTCTCCATGAAAGTCCAATCCACGTAATGTGCCTGGTGGGTGATCTTGGGCTTCTTAATGATCACGGTGGAGTAATAGTCCTGCTGAAAGGTAGCCCAAAACCTCCTGTCCGAAGCTGTCCTCTCACTGGCATAGGGATTCACATCCCTCAACTTCTGCAGCTTCTTTGTCATCCTTGTACCATGATAGTTCACCGCTCTGTTTGGGTACATGTATATAGGCTTAGTGACCCTTAGCCTACACGGACCGTCACCCTCATCTTCATCTATTGGATCCTCATCCTCATCTCTCTCCTGACCACCTAGGTCCTCTTCCTCATCCTCATCATCACCCTCATCGGTGGCTGGACCTTTTCCATGGTGCCTCACATGAAAGGCACTAGGATCCACAAAGGTTTCATCCTCTACATCGTCATCGCTGCTAGTCCCCATGTCACCACCCAAGTCTTCTTGCTCCTCATTTCTTCTCTTAGGTGCACGCTCTCTTAGGTTCCAACCACCTGCACTGCCACTTCCACCTGCCTCACGATCATGCGGGAGCTCTCTAGGTGTTAATCTTGATTTCTTGCTCCCGGATTGCTTCATCTTTGGCATAGCTGCTGTCTTGAGTCACAAATCATATGACAAGATTGTGTAAGACACCAGGATTGAGATTTGAAAAGAATCAAAATTGAAATTCACAGTTTGAGACAATTGGGTCGGTTCTGGACGTCACCGGTCAGACCGGTGAGGGGCACCGGTCAAACCGGTGCCATCCAGAACTGAGCCAATGGTCTCAAATGCCAATCTCAGTAGCTGGAGTGACAAGATATGAATATTTAAGATCTAGGAACATTCCTACACAGATATGTGTCGAAAACATGGAGAAAACAGGATTTAGGGTTGGACAGGCGCCACCGGTCAGACCGGTGCAAGCCATCCGACCCCAAATATTGAATTCTCACAATGTGTCCAACAAAAACCTATGGATCTATAGGGATGTCTTCTAGGGGTTCTCAGATGATGTTCTACCAAAGGGAATTCAAATCTTTACATGGAGTAAAGAGATCGGGAAAAACGAAGATTTGAATACCTTTTGAGAGAGGAACTCGAGTTGAATTCGAAGAACTTGAAGGGGAACCAGTAGAGGGGACTTGGGAGAGTCCTTTCCTTGCAAACTTGGGACCTTTCCTTGGTTCAATCCTCAAATCTCCACAGGGTTTGAAAGAGGGGAAAGGAGGGTGGAGGAGAGTTCACCACGAGCTTGAGGAGGAGGGAGGCTAGGTGAAATGATAGAGGAGAGAGAAAGGGAGGGGTAAAATGATAGAATCTTTTACTGTGACCGCACGGGTTGCTCCCGGGCGACACCGGTCAGACCGGTGAGGGGCACCGATCAGACTAGTGACCCCCTTGGGTCAAACCAGTGAGCCCTTAGCGGTAGTTCCGGCCTGGGCTCGGTAGTACCGATGATTTTGATAAATTCAACAGAGAATCCATATCGGTAGAACCGACCTAGCCTCGGAAGTTCCGATCCTTCTTTTCCATTTTTGAGAATTTGCTTCTGGAAACTTCTTCTGATATTTTATAAATCATTTTCCTTCCACTTAGGCCTCAGAAAAGTGAAAATGTGGCTTAGGGTTGCCACCGGTCAGAACGGTGGGCTGCACCGGTCAGACCGGTGCTCCCCTGAGACACGCTTTTGGTCAGATTTTGCTCCTTACTTCTTCACAAAGATTGGATAAAAGATGTTGAACAGATATTGATCCAAATTTTGACATATCTTGAAAGAATGGAGGATAATCCAATTTAATTGATAATTCTTAATTCTTCCAAGAGAGAGAGAGATAGATAAGAAGATTCTATGGACTTGAGAGAATCTTCTTAATTGTGACTAGCGATCAATCAAACAAGGGGAACTATAGTCACAACTAAGTTGATTGGGTCACAAAGACCAAGAATCAAATATTTTTCAAATAAGCACACTTCCTACACATGCTAGTTGATTTTTTGAAAAGTCTATCCTATGTCACAAAGTGCATGCATCCACTTCAAACAAATGTCTTTTCAAGTATATTTAGCTCATACCCTCAACCACGAGACACAAAGTCGAGTGAACACAAAGGTATCAACCAAATATCTAGAGAAGCACACAAAAAAAATTCACTTGAAGCAATTACATGCTAAGGATGGCACACTAGCATGGTATAATGGCCTAGATGCATTACGGTATTCAATGAGGTTCATGGGAACATACCTTTTCCTTAAGACCATTTCATTTGTGCATATATTTAAATTTTGGAAAGTGCTAGCTCTTACTTGTTCTTTTGAGAATACTAATTATTAAGAGCTTGCATAGTGGTGCACAAACAAACAAGACTACAAGATCACTAGAAGAAATTGTTAGTCCCACAAGTGACACAAGTGTTGCAATGAGCTCCCCCTTAAATAGTGCTAGAGATATTTGAATTTCTCGAACAAAGCACTTTATTCAACTAAGAATATGGTGAGGCTCATTTCAAACTTGATCAAGACACATAAATAGTTTGTCAATTGAAATGTGTCGAGTATCTCATTACCTTTGACGCTAAGTCACCCTCTTTTATGAAAAACGGTTCACTCCCGGGTCACCCGGCCAAAGGGGTCGGGTCACCCGGTAGCAAATAGAGACGCACCGGGTCACCCGGGCACAGGGGCCGGGTCACCCACCCCTTGACACACAGGGCCGGCACCGGTCAGACCGGTGCCTGTCACCGGTCAGACCGGTGACCCCCGGAGCTCACTCTTTTGGTGACTTTGCCCTTCTTGACCCTTGATTGTGTGAACACATCACTAATATGGGGTCTGCAATCAGAGACAAAGCAATGCTCTACTAGAGAGCCATTAAAAGCATCGAATGGCATGAGGGAGTAAATTTTCAAACAAATGTCTAAGTCACTACCTCATGTTTCACTAGTAGAAGGTAAGTGTCACATGAGTGTTCACTAAGAACCAAGAGTGACTTAGACTCAACGAAGAGCACTAGTTATCGAGATGTCATTGATTTCAAGATTTATACCGATTTGCCCTTCACATGGCCAATAGATCAAAAAGGATTTCCAATTCTTCTAGCCATGTGTTCAATGCATTTCTTTCAACCTACAAGCTCAGCAAGCGTTTCTTGGTACCCAACACTTGTTGGGTCCTACTAGGTTAGCCACAAGGTGCTTAGGAACCCAAATGGCTCTCATACTAGTTTGAGGTGAACTAATCTCCCTCATAGCACAAGTCCTGTTCTTATCGTTCCTAAGCTTACTGAAATCATAATGGACAAGGTTCGATTTAGGAACGTTACCATTTGGGCAATCTTTGCCCATGTGACCCTTTTGTCGGCATTCATAGCAAATACGGTTTTTGTTCTTGTTGGTCACACCACTCCTTGAAATTTCTTGTCCATGCTTGCTTCTGAGTCTTGTTCTTGAAGAGGAGGTCTTCTTTGGCTTGTTTGCTTGAGGGGTGGCAGACCTGGCCGGCACCGGTCTGACCGGTGGCATGCACCGGTCTAACCGGTCATGGTCAGTGCCACTGCCCGTTATTTCATTTGGACAAGCGTCGGCCAAGTGACCCTTCTCTCTGCACTTGTAGCACACTCTCCACTTGTTTGAGCTTCTAGGCTTCTTGGAGAGTGTTTCTTGTGCCTTGTGCTTGGTTGGGCGATGTTGGGACTTGATGTGCCCAACCTTGCTCTTTTCTTGAATCTTGTTCTTTTGGGTCTTTGTATGTTGTTGAGAAGTTGAGCTAGCAACGGTTGATCCATTCTCAAGCTTCTTCACCATGTCTTCACGGTTATCTTGAGAAGGTTGCACTTTGCTCTTCTCCTTCAACACATACAAGTCTCTTTGAAGCTTTTCAACCTCTTGCTTGAGTTCATCATTTTCTTTAGCAATGAGGTCATCACAAGATTCTACAAGTACATGCTCAATGCTAGATTGGCTTGCTTGAGACAAACAATCATTAGTGCAAGACAAATCAATTTGAACTTGTGAGCATGTGCATGTGTGAGATAGAGGTTGCATAAATTTTACCGATGAAAGCACAACCTCATGGGCTATCTCTAGTGTTGCATAAGAATCTACAAGCTTCTCATAGGAACACTCAAGTCCCTTGTGATTGGCTTGTAGAGCCATATGCTCACTAGTGAGCTTCCCTAGCTTTTCTTCAAGCCTTTCATTTTTTTGATCCACTGCAGCTACACAAGCAAAGGATTTGATAACCTTATCATATTGCCTAGTGAGTGAATCATGCTTACAAACCAAGGAGGCATTCTCGGATTTGAGAGCCTCAAGTTCCTTGGCCAAGGAGCTTGAAGCTTCATTCTTCTCAATCTTTCCTCCCTTGGTCCTTTTCTTCTTTTCCTTCTTGGCCATCAAGCAAATGGTTGTTCCTGTGCCGGCACCGGTCTGACCGGTGGGTGCCACCGGTCTGACCGGTCCCTGCAGAGGGACAGGCTCTTCGCTCCTTTGGCCTTCTCCTTGCTTGGGAAGTGACACTTGAGGCTCAGTGATATTGAATGAAGACATAGAGCTCTCCTCAAGTGCCTTCTCCATGGTTTGCTCTTGATCAATCCATTTGGGCTTCTCATACTCTTCACGAAGGATCTCCCAAATGACGTGTGCATCAATCTCAACTTTCTCATAGATGAAGTCCTGCACGTCATCACTCAAAGCACTACAAATGTAGTTAAATACTCGAGAGTTGCATTGCCAACACTCTAAGTCCTCTAGGGATGATTTTCACAAGTCAATTTTGGTTTCCCTAAGGTGAGGAGGTAGAATGCTAGCAACAACAATCTTCTCGACAAATGGACCCATGGTCCTAATGCAATTGAGTACATGAATTGACCAAGATGCATAGTTTGAGCCATCTAGAGCTAGAGGCTCAAACGGTACCTCATGAGTTGTCGACATCGAAGAACTCCAAGCGGTTAAGCTCGAACCGGAGCACCAAGCTCTGATACTAATTGAAAGGGCCCTGATGTCGCCTAGAGGGGGGGTGAATAGGCGAGACGACCAATCTAAACTTTTTGTCCCCTAAAACTTGAACTGCCAGGCGTCACCAGTCAGACCGGTGAGACTGACCGGTCAGACCGGTCCCTGGCGTTGCTCAGCAGGAGGCACCGGTCAGACTGATGCCCACCACCGGTCAGACTGATGGGCCATAGAGAACCTGTAAAAACAACTTCAAGCACCTCTTGACTTCTATCACGAACCAAACTTGGTGAGTAGCCTTTGTAGATGATCACAAGCAAGGTAATGACCCCTGCACACACAAGTAGCACACCCAAGTAAATTGAAGCGGAAGCAAATCAAATATGCTAGAAAAACAATTTAGAGAGGCAAACTACAAAGAGATGCAAGGATTTATTTCCCGAAGTTCACCGCCCACTAAGGAACGGCTACGTCTCCATTGAGGAGCTTGTAAGGGAGAATTCCCACAACAAGCCGGGTCTCCTTCAACCACTTTCCTCCTTTCCACTAAGGCGATCTTTTTCACGAAGAGGCAAGATCACAGCCCTCACAAACTTGCCGCTGCTCACCACAACCTTGGGAGCTAGCCGGTGACGCCTAACCGTCTTGGAGGCAAACCTCCAAGAGTAACAAATACTTCAAAGCTCGTAGACGCGAAACCGAAGTGCTCAAGCTATGGGAATGCTCTTGTTAGCTCACCAAGATGCTCTTAAGCTTACTCTCTCAACCCAACACTAAGTATATGGCTTGAATCCACAAATCTCACAAAGAGAGGGTTGGGGAGAGCCACTAAGGCTTAGGGCTTGCAAGAATTTGGCTTAGGAACTCAGCACACCCACTAGGAACAGCAACCTTCAACTGAAGAAGGCTTGGGGTGTTTATACCCTTCAAAGGAGAAAACTAGCCGTTAGCTCTCGGGCTGCACCGGTCAGACCGATGCCTCACACCGGTCAGACCGGTGTTTGAAAAACAAGCCATTGGGCCAGCGAGCACCGGTCAGACCGGTGCCCCTGACCGGTCAGGCCCGAGACACCCCCAAAACCCTTTCTATGATCCTAACACTTCACCAAAGAGATGAAGTGGCTCAGGTTAGGTTAGGAGGGTTTGTTAGCACACTCTAAGGCTCTCAAGGCTAGATCTCACTTAGGTCAACTAATGAGCACTTTGACTTTGGTCAACTCGCTAATGTTGCATCCCTCTTGATAGTACAGCATACCTATACTCAAGAATAAATAGAAACACCTTGTTAACCTCTTGAGCTTGAATGTCTTCAGTCTTGCCATACTTGAGCAATATCCACTTGAGGGCTTTCAACTTAGCCTTTGTCCTGAGCACGTCCATACTTGAGCTAGTGACTTAGGATCTTCCCGTCTAGCATAAGAATGCACGCTTGGATCCATAAGTCACTCCATATTGCCAATCATAACATGTTGATGAGTTGCATTGCTTCCCTCGGTTAAGGTTTGGATATGATACTTGGAGACCCCACGGATGCTAGAACTTCACTTTAGCAAAACACTAATGGCAGCTTAGGTACGACCCCAAAGGTTGCTTAGTCCCTCGCCCTAAACAACTCGGTTGATCTCTTCATCACTTACCCAATCCACTTTGAGTTCCACTTTGCTTCATCCATAATTAAACTTCATTTGAAATCCCGCTTCAAATGCTTGATCTTGATTGACAACGAATATGCAAGCTTCCAATTAGGAACCATAATGTTTACACTCATCCTTGTGTCCTCTTTCAATCAACACATGAAGCCTTGCACTTGACTTAGAGAATTACCATCTTCTCTTTTTATGATCCTTATAATTTTAATCAAGCTATGTCTAGTATGGGAGACCATGAATTGACTTTCTCAACTTATCCCAATATTTATCTTCCTTTATTGCTTGATATTTGTCACATATGCATTAGGATCATCCATATATTTGTCTTTTCCAATGTGAGCCATATAGTATCCATTCACCAATACATATTCTATTAATAAATCATGAATATCTAAAATAAAACATGCTCACAATCTTAGACAAACATATTGGTCCTTTAATCGCTTTGTCATTCAATTCACCAAAATCCACTTAGGGGCCTAGATGCACTTTCAGCATGTCGCATAGCCTAGCCGTGAACTACGGAGTTGGTATCGGTGTATCCTCCCCTCTTATATAAGAAACTAGGTGATACCCGCGTGTTGCTGCGGGAATTTTAAGATGCAATGTGAAAGTAGGAACACCAAATTAATTATATGACAACATTCTTTTGTAAATAATATTATACATGGAAGCATGATAATTTTGTTGAGAGAGAACCATTCTAAATTATTGATCCTATTTTTTTTCTACTACGAGAATTTTATGACATGCTACTCACAAAGACATGATATTAACCACAGAAAATAGGTTGAAGACATAAATATATGATCTAGTGGATGGTGACATGCCGTATAGTGGATGATGACGTGAAATGCTTGCATGTTGAGAGAAATCTATCTATGATTTTGTTGAGAGAGAACCATTCTAAATTATTGATCCTACATTTTTCTACTACGGAATTTTATGGCATGCTACTCGCAAAGACATGACATTAACCACAGAAAATCGGTTGAAGACATAAATATATGATCTAGTAGATGGTGACATGGCATATAGTTTATGGTGACATGGAATGCTTGCACGTTGAGAGAAATCTATCCATGATTTTGTTGAGAGAGAACCATTCTAAATTATTGATCCTACATTTTTTTGTACTACGGGACTTTTATGGCATGTTCTCATAAAGACATGACATTAACCATAGAAAATCGGTTGAAGATATAAATATATGATCTAGTGGATGATGACATAGCGTATAGTGTGTGGTGACATGAAATGCTTGCATGTTATGAGAAATCTATCCATGACTTGTAGTAGGTTCCATCTATATAGTGGTATATTTTTTTGACAAAGGTTTAACCCTGCTTTTATTAGAAAGCATATAAGTTGAGGTACAGACTCCAAACCACAAAACAGAGCACAACGAGCTGGGGTAGCCAGCTAACAGCGGTGGCGCACAAGCACAAGAAAGAACAGCTAGCTAACAAGGAAAAAAGAGAGTCTGGACTTAGTTTTTGGAACAGCCAACCACACTAACTAACAAAAGCTTTGCCAGCTAACAGAAGTCCTCTGTTGCCGGCTGTCTTCTCACTTCCTCCATGAAGCTCTCCGCCCATCCTCTGACTTGTGTGATCCACCCATCCAGCTTCTCTTGGTCAGTACCCCCAGTCGGGCGCGCCACTTTAGCAATCCTGCCTGTATTTTAAAGATGATGTCAGTTGGAGCTTTAGGGAACTCCCCCTCTATTGCTATTTTGTTTCGAGTAGTCCATAGCGACCAAATAACAATTGCAAAAGAAAAGAGTTTCAAGCTATAGTCTTCGCAGCCCATAGGCAGCCACACCCCCAGAAAATCGTGTAAGCTGTCGGGAGCTCTTTCCCACCCAAAAGCATCCCTCAAACACCCCCAAGTGAATTTAGCTAAGTGGCAAGAGAAGAAAATATGGTCTGCACTTTCTGGTTTCCTACAAACAGCACAGTTAGGATCTCCCTTCCATTTCATATGTTTTAGTGCCTCCCCTGATTGGATCCTGTTTTGGAGGACCAACCACATAAAGATTTTAATTTTCATCGGGAGTTTACTCTTCCACATTCGCTTCATTCTCAGGTTGTTTACCCCCCGAAATGTAAGACATTTATACATTGATCTGGTAGAGTATACACCTGATTTTTCTAATGCCCAGACCACCTTATCTTTGTTGTCATTCAGTTGAACGTTTTCCAACAGGTCAACCAGAGAGTCCCACTGAGCAGCCTCTTTCTCGCTCATGGGCCTTCTAAAGTTCATAGTCCACTCCCCCTCTGTTTGACATTCGCTCACTAAGCATTGCTTTCTCCCACATAGGTCATAGAGTCTGGGAAAGAGTAGCCTAAGTGGTGTATTCTCCTTCCACACATCTTCCCAAAACAGGGTTTTCTTTCCATTATTTACCCTGAACATCGCCCCCTTTTTAAAATTATGTTTGACTTTGTTCACACCCTGCCAAAACTGTGAGGTCCCTCTGGTTTTGCAGATTTGGAAGGGCTTGTTTTTCAGATAATTGTTTTCTAGTAGCTGGCAGCAGATGTCCCCTTCTTCCTGATTATAAATTCTCCACACCCACTTCAATATTAGCGCCTTGTTTAGGAGCCTGGTGTTTATAATTCCCGCCCCTCCTAAATCTTTTGGTAGACACGTGTTCACCCAATTTACCATGTGGTACCTGAACCTTTCACCGTCACTCCCCCAGAAAAAATTAGACCTGATGGTATCCATTTGGTGGTGTGTCTCCTCATACAAACGGAACATGCTCATCAGATAGATGGGCATGCTGCTCAGAGAGGTGTTGGTTAGAATTAATCTCCCCCCAGATGTAAGATTCTTCCCTTTCCAGGGTTGCAGCCTATGCCTCATTTTCTCCACAACCCCCTTGAAAGCCCCCACTCCTACTCTTTTGTCACTTATTGGAAACCCGAGATATTTCATTGGCAACTGTCCCACCTTGCAGTTCAGCATGTTTGCAATTGTATGTTCTGTCTCTTTGGACACCCCAAATGTTACCACCTCACTTTTGTGGTAGTTAATCTTTAGCCCGGACATCCACTCGAAACAATACAAAAGGAACTTCATGTTGGTGACTGAGTTCTCATCACAGTCGCACATTAAGATGGTGTCGTCTGCGTATTGGAGGTGTGTGATCCCCCTGAAACTAAATGTGGCGCCACCCCCTTGATGTATCCCATTTGTTTTGCCTTGTCCAAGATGTGTGATAGAGCATCTGCGGCTAGGTTGAAAAGTAGTGGCGAGAGTGGGTCTCCCTGCCGCAGCCCTCTACGTGTTTTGAAGTACCTGCCATTCTCCCCGTTTATATTGATGCATACTCTCCCCCCTCAGACCGTACTCATGATCCAATCCTTGATTCTGGTATCAAAACCTTTCCTTTCAAGCACCTCTTCAACGAAATCCCACCTAATGCTGTCATATGCCTTTTCAAAATCTATTTTGAAGACCACCCCCGGCATGTTCTTCCTTTTGAGTTCATGCATCAGTTCATGGAGGATAACTGCTCCATCCACTATGTATCTCCCCTTAATAAATGTTGTTTGATTTGGGCTGATGAGTTTGCTAGCTAAGCTTGTGAGCCTTTCCATTATCAACCTTGTGAATATTTTAAACCTGACGTTTAGCAGGCATATCGGGCGAAATTGCTTGACGTTATTCGCATCCTTCACTTTTGGAATTAGCGTGATCACCCCATAGTTGAGCCTTTTGATATCTAAATTGCCCAGGTAGAAATCGTTGATCATTTCCATCAGCTCCCCCCTGATGATATCCCAACAATTTTTGTAGAAGGCCACCCCGAAACCGTCCGGACCTGGTGCTGTGTTTTCTTTCATTTCAAACACCACTTTCTTCACCTCCTCCTCAGAGAAAGGTTGTAGTAACTGATTATTGTCTGCAGCGGATAATCTTCCTTGTTGGGTCCATACTCCCCCCCCCCAACCTCATAGTTCTGACTGGTTGGTGTCCAAATAGCGTTTTGTAGTAGCCATTGATCACGCCCTTGATTTGGTTTTGGTCAGTTATATTCTCCCCCTCGTGTTCAATGCTTAGGATGGACTTTTTCCTCCTCCTCCCATTCGCCATTAGATGAAAGAAGGCGGTATTGCCGTCCCCTTCGAGCACCAATCGGTCCGCCCCTCTCTGCTGCCGGTAAAGCTCCTCTGCCTCCATGAGCTTTTCTAGTTTTTGTTCCAAAAACGTCCTGTGTACAAGTTCCGTATTTGTCAAGCTCTCCCCCTTTAGACCCTTCTCATCAATCATCTGGATTTGCTTTAGTAGTGGTATATGATTGAGAAACTAGCAAAGCACCTACGGAGTAACTCTTAGAAATCACGCATGCTTTAAAAGTAACTACATTGGAGGTTTGTCCACCACATTATTTTGCCGCAATGTCTTGGTGAGACTTAAACTATCCATCTGAAGGATCATTTTATTGTGTCCCAGCTCCCTCGCTAACAACACACCATCCCAAGAGCTTCACTAGAGCGTCACGTAATAAGTCATCATATCGCGATTCGCGATATGCTACTGCACCTAGAACCAATCCACTCGTTAGAGTTTCGAAGCGTCTTTGTCATTGTATTTGAGTACATGGAACTCAATGGAAAAATTTTACCAGCATGCAAAGCAATGGAAAATCCTACCCCCCCCCCCCCTATTGTCAGGTTCTTGTCCTGCTGGATCTACTTGCGCGACTACTGTGGAGACCGAACTCCACTAGGTAGGACAGATCGACTAGGCTGATAGTTTTTTTTATAGTACACAATACTAAATTATACTGCTAATTATTAGAAAAGAATTAGTATAAAACATCCGACGCTCAAGATCAATATGTACTATTAAAACCTTCACATGTGGTAAATTCTAAAAAAACATTCACATGTGGTACAGTACAGGTAATACACACGAGCAGTGGCTAGATAGCGTCGTCGGCTGGGCCACGTACGACGCTTACGCTGCTGCACTGCACAACCTGCGGAGGCGGGAGGCGGAAGCGCAATATAGAGGGATTTTTGCTAGAAATTAAATTGAAACCGCCGTCTCGATCCCAAGTTCCCAACAACAATTTCTCTGGTTCGATTCGATCACGGGGCCTACCAGTTTTCACTGCCTCTCGGTGCCGACTATGCATGCAGTCGACAAGCGTGGCGTGTGCTGTGTGATTAGTCTCTTTCTCGAGGTACACGTGCTCTCATTTTCATGTAGTCTCACCACCACCTGCCTCTGCTTATTAACTATATACTGCACGAACTCATCTAAATTATTAGCGATTGCTATTTTGGCTAATAAAAAGGGCGGCCTAGTGCAAGTGGTAGTGCTTGCCACTTGTGAACCGAGAGGTCACAGGTTCGAGCGGTGGTCTCTACACATTACACGATGAGTGGAAAGGACCTCCCGCTAATAACCTCCTCCATACCCCGCACAGTGCGGGAGCTTATGGCACTGGCTACGTCCTTTTTTTTTATTTTGGCTAATAAGCTGCTGGTAGCTAGGTTCAAATGATCAAATCAGATGATCTCGGGTGGGTGGGTCATTTGATCTGCCATGAATTAGACCAAGCTGAGATGTGGCACGATCATATGGCTGGACACGAGTTGGCAACTGGGATTTGAAAGAAGGGTTCATATTCATTTTATATTAGCGCGTGTCCAAATACAGGGATGTTAACTTATCGTTGTGCAGTCTTTAATTAATATATATTGCTACTATATATGTATTTATATATGCCATGTGTCTTCCTCTCCGCTTCCTCCACCTAATAAGACGCTAATGAACACAAACTAGCTAGAGTGCACTGCACCATGGGACTCGACGGTGGTAGCACCAACCAGGCCCTGCTGGACGCGCAGCTCGAGCTCTGGCACTGCACCTTCGCCTACATCAAGTCCATAGCGCTCAAGTCCGCCCTGGATCTTGGCATCGCCGACGCCATCCACCACCACGGCGGCGGCGCCACCCTCCCGCAGATAGTCGCCAGGGTCACGCCCCACCCGTCCAAAACCCCCCACCTCCGTCGCCTCATGCGCGTGCTCGCGGCCACCGGCGTCTTCAGCGTCGTCCAGCCGCCGGCCGGTAATAGTAGCGGCGGCGACGACAACGAGCCAATGTACACGCTCACACCGCTGTCCCAGCTCCTCGTCGGCGGCTCGAAGCATAACCTTGCTCCGGTCACCGCTCTCGTGCTGCACCCAACCATGCTCACCCCCTTCTTCGAGCTCGGCAATTGGCTGCTGCAGCGCGAGCTGCCGGAGCCGGACCCGGGCATCTTCAAGCAGGCGCACGGCGGCGAGGCCTTGTGGGAGCGAGCCAGCCGCGACGGCGCCTTCGACGCGCTCGTCAACGACGGCATGGCCTCGGACAGCCGCTTCATCATGGACATCGCCGTCGAGGAGTGCGCGGGTGTCTTCCGAGGGATCGGCTCCTTGGTCGACGTCGGCGGGGGGCTCGGCGCGGCGGCGCAGGCCATCGCCAGGGCGTTCCCGGACGTGAAGTGCACCGTGTTGGATTTCGACCACGTCGTCGCCAAGGCTCCCCGTGGCACTGACGTGCGCTACATTGGTGGTGACATGTTTGAGAGCATCCCGCCGGCAGATGCCATGTTCTTCAAGGTATATATATAGGCCATCATCACCTTCTGATGTTATCTTTCGTTAATGATGTTCTGACCAATGTTTAAATTAATTAATGCCGTTTTTTTTCTTTCTATCTCAATTATGTCAGTGGGTTTTGCATGACTGGGGTGATGAGGAGTGTGTCATTGTACTGAAGAACTGCAGAAAAGCTATTCCTGCAAGAGAAGAAGGGGGGAAGGTGATAATAATGGATATCGTGATCGGAGCAGGGCCGTCGTCGTCGGACCTCAGGCACAAAGAAATGCAAGCCCTGTTCGACATCTACATGATGGTCGTCAATGGCAAGGAACGAAACGAACAAGAGTGGAAGAAGATATTCCTCGAAGCAGGGTTTAGTGACTACAAGATAACGCCGGTTCTGGGCGTCCGCTCGATCATCGAGGTGTACCCATGAACGGACGCTCTTGGTTGGTGGTGCCTGCAGACCTGCAGGTGGTTTAATTTAGATGGCATGATTCTCGTGCGGATTTGTAATATGTCTGTTGTCTTATCCTAGTGCCCGCTGAATGTGCGAGTGTCTTCTGCTTTCTGAATGTGCGAGTGTCTTCTGCTTTCTGAATGTGTGGTTTAGTTATTGCTTTGTGAAGATATCGGGTACATTCACATGCTAATGCGTTTCTCTGGCCAGGGTTCTTACTTCAGTACTTCTTAGTGCACCTCTCCCTCTCCTTTTATCAGTGAAACCAAATCACAGGTGGAGAGGCGCATGTCATTTCTTTTAGAGTAGATTGCATGATAGACCATTAAACTTATTATACTAAATTTTTGCACCAATCACTTAACTTGCAAATGGTACATGACACATCACCAAACTTGTATGTTTCACCCGAAGTCCTTTTTTAACCAGGTGTGATTGACTCCGCCAACTGGAAGTGGTGACATGGAATTGGAAGTGGTGACATATGTGAGGGCTGTGCGGGGTGTTTTCACCAAAACTACATCTCATTTTGCACAGAACCCTCTAACTATTTTTATCAGATATCCACTTCTTCCCAAACTCTGATGGACCAAAGCCGACACCGGTCGCTTAGTGCTGCTTATGCGCACCGTGTCCCAGCTATTGTAGCATCCTGAGTCCGTTGCCGACAAGATAGATTGGGTGGGATGAATGTGAGCATGCATGGAAATGTCTGATGCCAACGTTATAGAGACGTACACTAGCTGGCTTTGAATGACACTTGAAGGTTTTGAATATGTGCCGTTTGTTGACAACTGAAGAGGATATGTGCTTGCAATGGAGGCCAAGAAAAATGGAATCCTTGTATTGCCTATACAATGTATGCCGTCCTCGATTATTGCAATGTTTATGTACTGCTTGTGGCGAACTTTTGTTTGGACATACAATTGATGAAATGGTTAACGAGCTGCAGCACGCCGGCGGCTGCCCGTCCCACTGTGTCGCTGCCTGGGCACTCTGTTTTGACTCGGCGTTGCAACAAGGAAGAAACATATCACATCTGCACTACCTAGTTTGATCTTTCAAGGAGTTTTGTGAAAAAAAAATCATCCGTGCAAATCGGCTGCTTGCGATGTGAATGATTGCTTGTGGTGCATTCACCACGATGGATGAAATCCTGCACACGTGGAAGGATAGTGCCTACGTGTTAAAAAAGGACTTGTGGTGAACAAGATTGCAAGTTTGATGATACCATGTACAATTTACGAGTTAAGTGATTCACGTGAGAGTTTAGTGCTAGTTTAGTGATGCCCTATGTATTTTTTACTCTAAAAAGAATGTCTGAAGTTGAAATATAAGCTTCCATTATCTTAAAAGGGAGGTGGAGGGACCCATGCCAGCAGCGTGTGCAAAGTTCGTCATCATGCCGCGCTTGCGTTTTAGGTGGAGAGATGCATGTCAACAGCATGTGCACTATATTGTGCTGCTGATTTATTTTGAGAGAAAAATATTACACACTGATTTGTACACAGATTTGCTTAAGAGAAAAGTACTACGCAAAAAGAAAAAAAAAACCAACACAGTTCCTCATCATGCCGCCTTGCACATTTTGCTTAAGTGCTGCGGCAGAGAACACGAATGCAAAAGCAGAACGCTACGGTGTTCTTTGGCTGTGCCCAAACAAAGTCTACCTTGTGCGGATATTTAAGTCCAAATATGTCATCTGCCGGCTTATCGTAGTGCTCGCTGAATGTGCAACTGTATTCTGCTTTCTTAAAATGGGCTCCGGCAATGAAGTGAACGAACGCAACATTTCGTTCTAACACGAAAGATTATTGATTCGATTAAAATAGCCTTGGAAGCATACATGGAGAGTAAAGACACGCTGAGCTTAACATTCCAACAGGTACACTATACGTACCATTTATTAACGCAACTACACAAGCATCGACCCAGAACCTGTTCGTTTGGCTGGTGGCTGGTGCTGATTTGTTCTGAGAGAAAAGTACTGCTGGCTGGTTGCTGGTGGCTGGTTTGTTCTGAGAGAAAAATACTGCTGGCTGGTGGCTGATAAGCCAAACGAACAGGACGCCAATCTTTATGGATAGACCTCGATGATAGAGCGAACACCCAAGAATGGTGTGATCTTGTAATCACTAAATCCAGCTTGGAAGATAATCCTCTTCCATTCCTGCTCGTCTCGCTCAACGCCATTATTCATAAACATCATGAAGAGATCCAATAAAACTTGTGTCTCCTGGTGCATCTGGTTTGAAGATCCTGCTCCAACCACCATATCCAATATGATCACCTTTCCTCCTGCATGTCTAGGAGGTATAGCTCTCTTGCAGTTCTTAAGTATCTTGACACAATCGTCATCGCTCCAGTCATGCAGAATCCACTGAAAACAAAAGCAAACAAGAAGTGAAGAAAATAGAATCAGTAAAACTTTAACGAAACAGTGAACACTAGTGTTTAGGACAATTCCAATAGTGTATTGATGATAGTTTCTATCTTCATTAAATAACTTGTCACGTAGGCAAAATGCTGATATGACAATATAATTAATGAAGATAGCAAAAATTTTAGAAATGGTTTCCTCACGAAATCAAGTCTTCTTTTCTCCCAATGCACCAAAAACCATGAAATCACCATTGGGAAGAAACTGCTAGTTTACCGGGTCAAACCGTCAAAGAGATACCTTGAGGAACACAGAGTTTGCCGGTGGGACGCTCTCGAACATGTCACCAGCAATGTACTTCACATCGGTGCTAGCGGGCGCATTGGCGATGACGTGTGGGAGGTCCAGCACGCTGCAGGTGACGTGCGGGAACGCCTTGGCTATGGCCTGGGCTGCCCCGCCGAGCCCCCCGGCGACGTCGACAAGAGAGGTTACCCCCTCGAAGATGCCAACGCACTCCTCTGTAACAATGTTCATGATGAAGCTGCTGTCTGAAACACAACCTTCGTTGAACATGTCACCGAAAGCTTGGTTTTGGTCGGCGAAGTCCCAAATGGCCTGTCCGTGCTTCATCTCGAAGAGGGACATCGGAACTGGCAGTTGGAGCCATGCGCCGAGCCCGAGGAAGGGCGAAACAAAGGTGGTGTCGAGCAACAAGGTCATCAAAGGGTTCAAGTTTGAGGGGCCAACCAGAAGCCGGGACACCGGCGTGAGAGCATAGACCTGCTCGCCGCCATCGCAACCGTCGTCGGCGGCGGGGTGATGGGCGCCGAACACACCGGTGGTTGTGAGCACACGCAGGAGGCGGCGGAGGCAAGGAATTTTTGACGGGTGCAGCGTGATCCTGGTGAGTATCTGGGGGAGCGTCGCGGCGCCGCCGTGGTGGTCGATGGCATCGGCGATGCGGAGGTCTAGGGCGGACTTGAGCGCCATGGATTTGATGTGGGTGAAAGTGGTGTGCCAGAGCTCAAGCTGAGCGTCGAGCAAAGCTTGGTTAGTGCTGCTAACAGTGAGCGCCATTTGCTCTGGTCCTGATGTTTTTCTTTCTGGTGGATGGATAGATGGATGCAGAGATAGATCATGTTAGGCTGTTTATATAGACGCGCCTTGGGGTGGGGTGGGGGGGCACGAGATGTCCGATCTGTCCCCACTCCCCCTTCAAGATGGCGCATGGACATGGACGGGACCTCTGGGACATGAGCGACCACGACGCAAGCTTCGGCAAGCTCATCGACAGAGGGATGGCCGCGGACAAGGGCTTCATCATGGACATCGTGATCAGGGAGTGCGGCAGCGTCTTTCAGGGGTCAGCTTCCTGGACGACGTCTTCGGCGCGCTCGGTGGCGCTACCCAGGCCATCGCCAAGGCGTTCCCGCATGTCGAGTGCAGCGTGCTGGATCTCTCACATGTTGTCGCGAGCGCTCCCACAGACACCGATGTGATGCACATCGCCGGTGACACGTTCGTCAGCATTCCGTCGGACCAAACCACTGCGTACTATCCTTAGGATTTTCATTTGAAGCAAAAAGGTTAACAAAACCAGTGTGCCATGCATGTGTATCAGTCATAAATTTTGTTCCCGTTTAGTATTATGATTTGTCACTTTCATTCGTTTGGTTTCAGTGATGCCGACTGTGTAAAGAAAGAGGAGGAAAGGTAATAATATTGGACATCATGGTTGGAGCAGGGTCATCGTCAGACCAGAAGCACGTGGAGACGCAAGTCTTGTTCGATCTCTTCATCATGTTTATCAATTGTGCCGAGCCAGATGAGCAAGAGTGGAAAAATATCATCTTTGAAGCTGAATATCATACTCCCTCCGGTTTAGTAAAGAAGGTCATTTTGGAAAAGATTTGAGTCAAACATTAGGAACATAAAATCATGAATAAATTTTAAGTCGTTGAGCTTAGAAATGTGAAAATCATATAAATATATTTGTCTTGAAAATTATTTTATTAAAAATATACATATATAACTTTTCTAAATATTTTTATAGAAAAGAGAAGTTAAAATTATGCTTCGGTGACCGTGTCCATATCCTAAATGACTTCCTTTGTCAAACCGGAGCGAGTACCTGTTCTAGGTGTCCAATCAATAATAATCAAGGCCTACCCGTAGAAATTTGTTTAATAAGCATGTGTGAATCTGCCGGGGGCGTGAAAATAAATTGGTAACTAAAATATGACATTTCAGAAATATATATTGTTGGAATTTGGGCACATACTTTTTCCTTGAAATTTATTTTTGGCATGATTCAAAACTGCCTCTAATCCCTCATTATGCGAAATTTGTGTAAATAAAACAGGATAATAATCCCAAGTTTAACACATTAATAAATAGACTCATTAGTCATTGAAGGACTGGATTGGCGACCAGAGAGGGAGGAGTGAATGGGAGCCGATAAAAAATCTTCTCAAAGAGATGAAATCGCCCTATGCCCCACAATCAACTCCGAGCGTCTCGCACAAGTGAAGCAGAACAAACACGAGACAATTGTAAAGATCACGTAGTCACAGCAGACCTATTGACTCTAGGAACGATGCTCGAGAAGTTAAAACACATTTCAGAAGCAAACACACGGAAGCACTAGAATACTCCACTGTTTAGGGCCGGATCATCCGACTTAGGTTCGGATCATCCGGTACTCAACCGGGACGTTGACAGGGAACTCCAGGACATCCACCGGGTGATCCATCGGATCATCCAGCACTATGTCAGATCATCCCGGACTGCACAGAAAACATCCTGCTGAACGGACAAAGAAAAATCCAAAACTCAATCAAATTGACTCTAAAAATCACAAAAATTTAACCACAACTCCACCACAACCTAGAGAAACTTGTCCAAAAATATCTCCTCAAAAAGATAATCGGATCATCCAACACAAGGTTCGGATCATCTGATAAAACCCAGAAAATAGCCTCGCAGCCACAAACTCAACTTCAAATCAATCGATCTACCGGCTCACACAATGAATTCAACTGAAACTTAGGGGATAGTAGATTTGCCTCATGGGCAAGCTATACCTATAAGATCAAGTCCCCAAACCCACTAAATCTTGCGAAATCGTGAATCAAAGCCAAGAACACGAGTTGACCTGAAAAACTTCGAATTGAAAGCGATTCCTGGGGGTTTGAGGGTGCAAGATCACAATGAAAAGAGTTACAAGGAACTCATGTATGATCCCCTCGTAGAAATCCACGCGGAAACACCTCCAAGTCGATGAACTCAAAAATCAACCAAAAATTCCTCCGAAAATGGCGAAAAAGAAAAACACCGAGAACAAAAGATTTGGCACAAGATTAAGAGAAAGACTTCACTATGAATCACTTAGCCATATCTGGTTACAAGCCACTCACAAGAATCACAAATCTTGGATGGCTACAAGCTCAAACAAAGAGCCAACTCTCTCTCCTCTCTTCCTCTCACCAAAAGCACCCCAAAATGAAAGAGCACTCCCACCTAACAATCCAAAGAGATGGATGACAAAATCAGCCACTCCTCCTGTATATAGAGCCCACCAGACATAAAGACCGAAGTGCCCCTACACTAGGAGATACAACTCAAGCCCACGCAAGGGTGTTATGGTCAATACATGAATACACTCATCAAACAGACACACATCCATCAGGCCTTGCTTACCTCCGACACAAGCTCCTTGATCACGTCGTGTGCCCTTCGCTTCGAAGCGTCCTGATACACTCAGATACCGTCTCCATCATGTCGGGCCTCCGGTTGATGGTTTTCTGGTAGCACCATCAAACCACGCATACAAGGCATGGCCTCACTACGCCAAGTGTCGGGCACACCAAGTCTTTCGCCTCCGTCTCTCAGACGGTCTACTCGAATTTGTCCCGTTCCTTGACTCGGCCATCACCTTTGCACCGGCTTGGTGTTGATTTTGTGGACAAATCAACAAACCCCGCGCACGAAACGCACATCCTCACCATGCCAAGATTCGAGCACGTCAAGTCTTTCACTTCTGGCTCTCGAACAGTCTACTCGATCTTGCCTCGTTCCTTTACTTGGCCGCCACATCCGCACCGACTTTTGGTTTTATGGCTAACCAATAATGTAACGCCCTGGGTTTTCAAAATCGGAAAACCCAGCATTCTGTCTCGTGATAGTCCCTGGATCAGACGCTATCACGCACAGGCATTCATCACAGATAAATAACACAGTCATACATCGAAATAAAGCATCAGAGTACGAATAATAATCTGATTATTACATGTCCTGATTATTCGAAGTACATCAATACTCGCCTCTTGGCGGAATAACAGAAATAAGAGCCTACGCAGCGGTAGCTAGTCTTCAAAAGGTGTCTCCATCTTCAGGCATCTCCCACAGGCATCCTTGAGCGAAGCGTCGTGCCCCCTCAGTCGTACCATCCGTCGGCATTGTTGTCGTAGTCGGACTCGTACCCTGCAAGCTCAGGGGCTATCCCCAAGGATCGGGATAGGTCCACGTCACCAACCGTATGCAAGCTTTAAGTGGCCTATTTCTAAGGGGAAAAGAGTATATCAAGGTAGTAGCAGGGTTTCCTATGTAGCAGCAGCAAAAATAGAGTAATATCTCCATAAGTTCACCATATCCCATATCTCTCATCCACATACGGATACATCTGGTCACCCAGATCACCGTCACCATCACCTATCTCCATCTAGGGTCGGTGTGAGAACTCCCACTCCTCGCACCTCAATGGTTGCACCCGGATCCGCGAGGTAGAGGGAGCAACTCTCCTCTCTCCGAATACAACCACGGCTCACCAATCACACTCATCCTATAAGGGGGAGGTAGAAATCCCAAAACGTAAGAGTCGGAGAAACAACGGGCATGTCCATAACCGAGGACGCGGCTATACGTATAGATCTAAACTCTGCAGAGCGTGTACACCAGTACCCAACTCGGAATAGTACCCGGACGGTGTACGGCCGACCGAGCCTACCCTACCGGGCGAACACCTAGGAGTTACGGTTCCATCCTGCATCTGGGTCTCGATGCGGTCCCCCGCAGAAGACCACCCCAGAACTGTGAAAATGCCCCCGTGTGGCCACACGGGAGTCGCACTGAGAGGGTGGACTCACTCCCACCTCTCCCCCACTGATACCCCGCTATCCTGCTGGCAGGTATGGTACCGCACTTGCTAGGGTCGAACGGCCCTATCCCCACTCTCGGCGAGGTGGTGTGTACGAAAGTCTCGTGTAACAGGCGACCCACTCGGTTTCAGACCGGGGCGAGCTCATATCCTCCAAGTCATCACAAAATCCCCAACACCTGTGCTCCTAAAACGGTGTACCCGCCATAGGTACCAACTCGGGCAACGTCCGAGAAGACGATCCCTGGCCCCCGATCCCAGATCAGGTTGTCTCGAGCTCACCCCCGCCAAAATATCCCAAAACACCTTCTCCTGCCGGTTTTCCCAACACACGCCAAGAAACTACCACAATAATCTCCACACATGCATAGCAAGCTCAGCACAACATCTAGCTTAAGTAAACAGTAGTAGTAGGTCAATCAAGGACAAGAATGTAAAAGAGGCTATGCATGGGTTCATCATATTCATCTCTATGCATTAAATAAAGCACTAGCAGTTCTAAAATAGCCATGCCTAATGGGCATTCAAAGATGGTCGGGCGTGAACCTGGGTACGAGTGGTCGTCGTAGCCGAGGTCGTCGTCGAAGTCCTGGTTCAGCTCTCCGGCTCCGGCAGCTCCTAGAAGCGTATTTAAATAAATAAACTCGACTACTAATAGCAATAAATCCAAGATAAAGAGCAAATAAGATCCAAAAAGAGACAATCTCTAGTCTAGCATGAAGTTTGGATTTTTAGAAGATTTTCAGAAGAAGTTTCATATTTTTCGGAGCTAAAACGGATTTATTATGATTTTCTGATGATAAAATACATTTCTGAAATTAAAATACGCATACACAATATTGCAAACTATAGGCTAGCTTTTACCTAACTCCACCCATCTCTAAACTGGGTAAGAGCTAGCTGTAGGCCAGCTACATGGCTGACGCGGCCGCCACGTGGGTGGCTATAGGCCTGCGCCTGCTCACGTGGCTGCCTGCGTGGCAGCCAGACGTGGCGGCCTGCGCGGCGGATCCCGGGGATCCCCTGCGGCTCGGCGTGGTGCGCGTGGCCGTGTGGTGCGCGTGTGACTGGTCCGCCGCAACGGATCCCACCGGATCCTCTGCGGGTACGTGAGCGTGTGTGCGTGCGTGTGTAGCAAAACCCTAGGGGCTTTGGGTGCGGCGGCGACGTGCTCGGGGAAATGCCCCAGAGGAGCGGTGGCGCGGCAAAGGGTTCGCCGGCGGCGAGGGTGTCCGACCTGTCCAACAAGCGACAAGGAGAGGTCAAGGAGCACCTAGGGCGCATCCTTGTGCAAAGAGGAAGTAACCGAGGCCGGGGAAAGTGCGTCGGTGGCGAGACAGAGGCACGGCGGCGACGTGCTTGCGCGGGTGCACGGCGGTGATCACCGGCGACGGTGCGCGGGCGCGCCCAAATGCCAGAAACGTGTGTGCGTGCATCAAGTGAACGAGAAGACCCCAAAAACTGGGGCTTTTGCCCTCACGCGTGCGAGTTCCGAAGGGGCGCACCCATGGCGGAGCTCGGGGCGACGCCTGCGGCGGTGGAGCTCGGGCTCCCGCGGCCGGGCACGAGCGCATGTGGGGGCGCGCGGTTGCCGGCGACGAGGCGTGCACGGAACATCCACAAAGGCGGTGCCTTTCCCCCTGCTGCTGTGTGCACGGAGCAAACCTCCATGGCGACGGCCATGGCGGCGCGGCGAGCAGGGCGACAACGTTCTGGCGACGTGCACGACTACGTGTGTCAAGGCAGGCGGCGGAGGTGTGTGTGTGCGCTCGGTGAAGGCGGCGGCACCTGCAGAAGAGATTCCCAGCACGGCACGAAGGCCGGCTTCACCAAAGCGCGTGCGCGGCGGCGACGGCGACGGCGACGGTGTGCTCGCGTTGCGCCTCGGCTCGAAGGCCGGGTCGACCACAAATGGGCGAGGGAGCTCGGCCTCACCTTGGTGGCCACGGGCCGGCGTGCAGGCATTGGTGAAGAGGGGCGGAGCAGGGTCGTCGGCGAGGAAGGAGACGGCGGCGCGGAGCAGAGGAAGCAGGGGCGTCGCGGTCCTTGGCTTCGCGGCGTCCCCGAGCTCCCACGTGCGGGCCTTCGGCTTCGCGAGGTCGACGGCGAACTCGTGGGCGTGCTCCTGGCCTTCTTCTCCCTTCTCCCTCCTTCTTCTCCTCCGGCGGGCGGTGCCAAGGTGGAAAGAGACAAGTCCCCAAGGCTAGGGTTGGGAGCTCCCCGGGGGCTGCGGCGCGGTCTACTTATAGCGGAGGGCAGCACGGGACGCGTGGACGGCCGGGATGCGCCGAAGGGTGCGCTGGCGCGTCGCGACGGCGGCCATGGGCGGCGCGGCCCCTCGCTTTGGCACCGGCGTCAGCCAAAGGGGAAAAGGAAGGAGATGACGGGGGCGACGTCACCGTGACGTGTGCATGACGCAACGCAGGTCCCAGCTGCGGTGACCGAAGGCGCGGGCGGTAGGTGGTAAACGGGCCGGCGGGAGTTGGGCCGCGACGGGCTGCTTCGAGGGAAAGAGAAGAGGTGTGCGGCGTGTGGAGAAAAAGAGAAGAGGGGTGTTGGGCGGACTTCGGGACTTTGGGCTCGCGGCCCAGCAGTGCAGCTCCCCTTTCCTTTTTCTATATCTATTTACCCCCCTTTTCTATTTAGTTTCAAATTTGAATATAAATTCAAATTTGAAACCCACTCAAGTAAACTCCAAATAAAACCAAATGAACTCCAAGTTTCTCACACTAGCATTTTTATATTTCCTAGAAATTTTATTTAACTCAACATTAAATCTAGGAATAAAGGAGAGAAACGGAAGACATCCTTAAATAAATTGATAATCACTCAAATAAATCATCAAAAAATTTAAATCCTCATTTTTATTAATCAACATTCCTCATTAAATTTGAGGGATGTTACAGACTCCCCCCCTCAAAAGAATCTCGTCCTCGAGATTAAGAAAATACCTCCATCTCGAAGAGGTGCGGGTTCTTCTCTCTCATGACAGACTCTTTCTCCCACGTTGCCTCTCGCTCGTTGTGATTGCTCCACAACACCTTGCAGAGGCGAATGGTGGTACTCCTGGTAGCCTTCTCGGCCCAATCCAGAATCTCCACTGGGTACTCCAAATACTCCAAGTTGTCTTGCAGATCGATAGCATCGGTGGAGACATGCTTGTCAAGCTTCGGATCTAGACACCTCCGGAGTTGCGATATGTGGAACACAGGGTGCACTCCGGCAAGGTCAGACGGTAACTCCAGCCTATAGGCAAGTTTCCCCACCTTTGCCACAATCAGGAAGGGTCCAACGAACCTCGGGGCTAGCTTCCCCTTCACGTGGAACCTCTTCGTGCCTCTAAGCGGTGACACTCTCAGGAAGACGTAGTCACCAACTTCGAAGGAGACGTCCTTCCGCTTAGGATCAGCGTAGCTCTTCTGTCTGCTCTGAGCTATCTTTAGGTTCTCTCTAACCTTGGCCACATTCTCCTCAGCCTCAAGAATGGAAGCAGGACCGAAGAAGATCCTCTCCCCCACCTCAGACCACATCAACGGGGTTCTACACTTTCTGCCATACAGGGCTTCAAAGGGTGCCATTTGCAAACTTGCCTGATAGCTGTTGTTGTACGAGAACTCAGCGTAGGGCAAACTCTTTTCCCAATCATGGCTGTAGGTCAACACACAAGCTCTCAGCAGATCTTCTAGAACCTGATTCACTCGTTCAGTCAGTCCATCTGTCTGGGGGTGGAAAGATGTGCTGTAGTCCAAGTGAGTGCCCATCGAAGCGTGCAGACTCTTCCAAAATTGAGCTGTGAACTGAGCACCACGATCTGACACGATGGTGCAAGGTGCTCCATGCAACCTCAGGATATGCTCAACGTAGAGATTAGCCAACTGACTCACAAAGTACTTGTTCTTAACCGGAAGGAAGTGCGCTACCTTGGTCAAACGGTCCACAATCACCCAAATCGAGTCATTCCCCTTCTGAGTGCGGGGAAGACCTACCACAAAGTCCATACTGATATCATCCCATTTCCACTGAGGTATCGCAAGTGGCTGAAGTAGTCCGGCGGGTCTCTGATGTTCTGCCTTCACTCTCTGGCAAGTGTCGCATCGGGCAACATACTCAGCTATGTCTTTCTTCATATTCTCCCACCAGAACCGACACTTCAGGTCTTGGTACATCTTCGTGCATCCAGGGTGAATGGAATACCGAGAATCATGTGCTTCCTTCAGAATCGTCTTCCGGATATCCTCTCCACTGGGTACACATATGCGATTCTTCAACCATAACGTGTCTTGCTCATCAATGCGGTAGTCAGGGGCCTTGCCTCTTATCAGAAGATCTTTCACTTCCTCAATTTCAGGACACTTCTTCTGGGCTTGTCTGATCTGGTCTTCCAAGGTGTACTTTACCCTCAACTCGTTGAGCTGACCTTTCTCGATAATGTCAAGCCGCAATCGCTCCATCTCCAGGTACAACTCTGGCTGTTCTTTCTGCACCATCAGGTTGTTGCAGTAACTTCTTCGGCTCAACGCATCGGCCACGACATTCGCCTTGCCAGGATGATAGTGAATGTCGAGGTCATAGTCCTTTATCAACTCTAGCCATGTTCGCTGTCTCAAGTTCAGCTCTAACTGAGTGAAGATATACTTCAGACTCTTGTGATCCGTGTAGATATCACACTTGTTGCCCATCAAGTAGTGCCTCCATATCTTCAAAGCATGAACAACAGCAGCCAACTCAAGGTCATGCGTCGGATAGTTCTCTTCGTGTTTTCGGAGCTGCCTTGAAGCATAAGCGATCACTTTGCCTTCTTGCATCAGCACACAGCCAAGACCTTGCCTCGAAGCATCGCAGTACACCACAAAGTCCTTGTTGTCATCAGGAAGCGTCAACACAGGAGTTGTGGTGAGTCGGGTCTTGAGCTCTTGGAAGCTTGCTTCGCACTTTTCTGACCACACGAAAGGTGTGTTGTTCTTCAGCAACTCAGTAATCGGCTTCGCAATCTTAGAGAAGTTCTCGATGAAACGGCGGTAGTATCCAGCCATTCCGAGAAAACTCCTGATCTCTATCACCGTCTTGGGCGTCTGCCACTTTGATACAGCTTCAATTTTTGAGGGGTCCACAGCAACTCCTTCTCCTGACAACACATGCCCAAGAAAAGCCACTTCTTCTAGCCAGAACTCACACTTGCTGAACTTGGCATACAACTGATTCTGCCTCAGCTTCTCCAGCACAATCCTCAGTTGTTCTTCATGCTCTTCTGCAGTTTCCGAGAATACCAAGATGTCGTCAATGAAAACCACGACGAACTTGTCCAACTCGTCCATGAACACCTTGTTCATCATGTTCATGAAGTAGGCAGGGGCGTTCGTAAGACCAAACGATACAACAGTGAACTCATACTGTCCGTACCAGGTCACAAACGTGGTCTTGTAGATGTCCTCAGGGCGAATCTTCATCTGATGGTAGCCCGATCGAAGGTCAATCTTGCTGAAGTACTTGGCCTTCCTCAACTGATCAAGCAGGTCATCAATGCACGGCAACGGGTACTTGTTCTTGATGGTTACCGCAATAAGGGCGCGGTAATCGACGCACAGCCGTTGCGTCCCATCCTTCTTTGGCACAAACATCACCGGTGATGCCCAAGGTGATGCACTCGGACGGATGTACCCCTTCTCACGGAGAGCTTCCAACTCTTCCTTCAGTGTTGCCAGCTCTAACTTGCCCATTCTATAAGGACTCTGTGCCACGGGTGCAGTTCCTGGCACAAGGTTAATCACGAATTCCACGTCGCGGCCTGGTGGTAACCCCGGCAGATCATCAGGAAAGACATCGGGGTACTGACAAACCACTGGAACATCGGCCACTGTCTTGGTTGAGAGGTTGTACACAGCTGGTACTTCCCGAGACTTTAGCGGCTCGAAGGTGATCTTCGTTCCCTTCGGGTGCATCAAGGCCACTTGTCGGGGTGACGAGGAGATTACCCCTTTGTGAGCGGTGATCCAATCCATGCCCAGAATAACATCAATCCCATTGGACTTCAGTACGGTCAGATCTCCGAGGAACTTGTGACCCTTGATGAACATCTCCACTCCCTTGCATAGCAAAGTGCACCTAATATCTCCGAGCGGGGAGCTCGTTATGATGGGTTTCGGACGGGGAGTCATGGGGAGAGATAGTTTGTTTACAAAGTTAGAGGACACACAAGAACTAGTTGCACCAGTATCAAACAGAATCAAAGCCTTAGTGCCACAAACTAAAAACTCATCGATCACGACGTCAGGAGCGTCGGCAGCCTCCTCCTCAGTCAGGAGGTTGAGCCTTCCGCGATCTGCGGCTGGCTGGGGAGCAGCCTGAGGTGGCCTCCCTCCTGGAGCTGGTGCCCTGGCAGGTGTAGCAGCGATCTTCCTGCTGGGGCAGTCGTACAACTTGTGGCCTTGCTTGCCACAGGCGTAACACGTCGGGGTGAAACCTCCAGCGCTGGGTCTCGACGCGCTCTGCTGCGGGCGGTTGTAGCCACCACCCTACTGCTGGTAGTTGCTCCTTCCTCCTGGGTATGGTGCACGGTTCCCTCCGAAGCCTCGTCCGGGTTGGTTGTTCCCCGGGCGGTAGCTCCCGCGGAGCAGGTTGCTCTGTCCGCTCCTCGGCCTCTGGAAGGATCGGTCGCCATGGTCCCGATCTCCGAACCTCTTCTTACCCTTCATGCGCTCCTCATGTCCCCTGCGTTCTTCTTCGAGCGCGATAGCCCTGTTCACTAGGTGGCGAAGGGACTTGTGCTCGCTGGCCTTCAAGCCCTGGCGGAGGCCATGGTGCAGGCCTCGCAGAAACCAGAACTGCTTCTTGTCATCGGTGGTGGTGTCGTCAGGGGCATAGCGCATCATTTTCATGAAGTGCCTCTCGTACTCCTCCACCCTCATCGCACCCTGAGTCATGGTGCGGAATTCCTGAGCCTTCTGGATCATGAGTTCCTTTGGCAGGTACTGCTCACGGAACACCTCACAGAACTCCAGCCAGGTGATGAACGCTGGGTTCGGGTGAGTCCCGGAGTAGTTGTCCCACCAAGACTTGGCAGGACCCTCGAGCTGGTGGACGGCGAGAGCGACACACTCCTCGTCGGTGTAGGCGGTGAGGTCGAGCTTCGTCTCGATCACACGGAGCCAGTCATCGGCATCGAGGGGATTGTCCGAGTAGCTGAAGGTAGGGGCCTTCAGACGGATGAACCTCTCGATCTTCTTGGCGAAGTCCTCCACCGGGGCGTTGCGGTTCCCACCGACTCGGTTCTCGACGGCGTCAGCCTTCCTCTGCATCAGCTGAGTCTGGACAGCCATCACATCCACCAAGTTAGGTGGTGGTGGCGGAGGCTAGTCCGGCTCAGGCTGGTCTTGCTCCTGACCTTGCTCGGCTTCTCCATCCTCGGCTTCAGCTTCTGGGCCCTCGGGCGGCGGTGGCGGTGCTCCGGCACCCCGGCCTCGAGCTCCCAAAGCTCCTCCACGTAGGGGTGGGCGTCCACGGCCACGGGCAGGTGCACGACCGCGTCCACGAACGGCGGCACAGCCACGACCACAGCCACAGCCCCGTGGGGCTTCCTCCTCCTCGGCGGCAGCCTCCTCAAGGCGTGCCAGCAGACGGTTGGACCGACGGATCGACATCCTTCTAAAAACACGACCAAGGATAAAGGAAAGCCTCAGATACGTCACTCACCAACAAATTGAGTCTGATATACAAGCATAAAAATATTACTAATTATATAACCTATCACTCAATGAGAAGATGCATTAAGACTCAATTAACTCCATTAAGAGCCAACTCCGCAAGCATGGTAGATACACATATAAGCTTCCTCGAGGCTGACTCGGGCCTCAGAGGTCGCGAGCACATCAACGATCTAATTTATCGTTAAAAGATCTCCGAGAGGTTGTGCCTAACACGGTGTTTCAACATCGCTCCCCTTCATCGTGTTCAGGACAAGTTCTAGACCAAAAGGTCGTGTCCCCGTATAGAAAGTTGAATCCCGCAGGTAAGAAAGAATGTTCTTCAAAAAGGGGAAAGCTTTTATAAAATATTCCAAGGAGTTTATATAAAGGAAGGAAACGTATAGAATCCTTATTTACTATCAGCCAATCCTAGGGATACGCGCTACGGTCAAGTATGGCTCTGGTACCATCTGTAACGCCCTGGGTTTTCAAAATCGGAAAACCCAGCATTCTGTCTCGTGATAGTCCCTGGATCAGACGCTATCACGCACAGGCATTCATCACAAATAAATAACACAGTCATACATCGAAATAAAGTATCAGAGTACGAATAATAATCTGATTATTACATGTCCTGATTATTCGGAGTACATCAATACTCGCCTCTTGGCGGAATAACAGAAACAAGAGCCTACGCAGCGGAAGCTAGTCTTCAAAAGGTGTCTCCATCTTCAGGCATCTCCCACAAGCATCCTTGAGCGAAGCGTCGTGCCCCCTCAGTCGTACCATCCGTCGGCATTGTTGTCGTAGTCGGACTCGTACCCTGCAAGCTCAGGGGCTATCCCCAAGGATCGGGATAGGTCCACGTCACCAACCGTATGCAAGCTTTAAGTGGCCTATTTCTAAGGGGAAAAGAGTATATCAAGGTAGTAGCAGGGTTTCCTATGCAGCAGCAGCAAAAATAGAGTAATATCTCCATAAGTTCACCATATCCCATATCTCTCATCCACATACGGATACATCTGGTCACCCAGATCACTGTCACCATCACCTATCTCCATCTAGGGTCGGTGCGAGAACTCCCACTCCTCGCACCTCAATGGTTGCACCCGGATCCGCGAGGTAGAGGGAGCAACTCTCCTCTCCCCGAATACAACCACGGCTCACCAATCACACTCATCCTATAAGGGGGAGGTAGAAATCCCAAACCGTAAGAGTTGGAGAAACAACGGGCATGTCCATAACCGAGGACGCGGCTATACGTATAGATCTAAACTCTGCAGAGCGTGTACACCAGTACCCAACTCGGAATAGTACCCGGACGGTGTACGGCCGACCGAGCCTACCCTACCGGGCGAACACCTAGGAGTTACGGTTCCATCCTGCATCTGGGTCTCGATGCGGTCCCCCGCAGAAGACCACCCCAGAACTGTGAAAATGCCCCCGTGTGGCCACACGGGAGTCGCACTGAGAGGGTGGACTCACTCCCACCTCTCCCCCACTGATACCCCGCTATCCTGCTGGCAGGTATGGTACCGCACTTGCTAGGGTCGAACGGCCCTATCCCCACTCTCGGTGAGGTGGTGTGTACGAAAGTCCCGTGTAACAGGCGACCCACTCGGTTTCAGACCGGGGCGAGCTCATATCCTCCAAGTCATCACAAAATCCCCAACACCTGTGCTCCTAAAACGTTGTACCCGCCATAGGTACCAACTCGGGCAACGTCCGAGAAGACGATCCCTGGCCCCCGATCCCAGATCAGGTTGTCTCGAGCTCACCCCCGCCAAAATATCCCAAAACACCTTCTCCTGCTGATTTTCCCAACACACGCCAAGAAACTACCACAATAATCCCCACACATGCATAGCAAGCTCAGCACAACATCTAGCTTAAGTAAACAGTAGTAGTAGGTCAATCATGGACAAGAATGTAAAAGAGGCTATGCATGGGTTCATCATATTCATCTCTATGCATTAAATAAAGCACTAGCAGTTCTAAAATAGCCATGCCTAATGGGCATTCAAAGATGATCGGGCGTGAACCTGGGTACGAGTGGTCGTCGTAGCCGAGGTCGTCGTCGAAGTCCTGGTTCAGCTCTCCGACTCCGGCAGCTCCTAGAAGCGTATTTAAATAAATAAACTCGGCTACTAATAGCAATAAATCCAAGATAAAGAGCAAATAAGATCCAAAAAGAGACAATCTCTAGTCTAGCACGAAGTTTGGATTTTTAGAAGATTTTCAGAAGAAGTTTCATATTTTTCGGAGCTAAAACAGATTTATTATGATTTTCCGAAGATAAAATACATTTCTGAAATTAAAATACGCATACACAATATTGCAAACTATAGGCTAGCTTTTACCTAACTCCACCCATCTCTAAACTGGGTAAGAGCTAGCTGTAGGCTAGCTACATGGCTGACGCGGCCGCCATGTGGGTGGCTATAGGCCTGCGCCTGCTCACGTGGCTGCCTGCGTGGCAGCCAGACGTGGCGGCCTGCGCGGCGGATCCCGGGGACCCCTACGGCTCGGCGTGGTGCGCGTGGCCGTGTGGTGCGTGTGTGAGTGGTCTGCCGCATCGGATCCCACCGGATCCTCTGCGGGTACGTGAGCGTGTGTGCGTGCGTGTGTAGCAAAACCCTAGGGGCTTTGGGTGCGGCGGCGACGTGCTCGGGGAAATGCCCCAGAGGAGCAGCGGCGCGGCAAAGGGTTCGCCGGCGGCGAGGGTGTCTGACCTGTCCAACAAGCGACAAGGAGAGGTCAAGGAGCACCTAGGGCGCATCCTTGTGCAAAGAGGAAGTAACCGCGGCCGGGGAAAGTGCGTCGGCGGCGAGACAGAGGCACGGCGGCGACGTGCTTGCGCGGGCGCACGGCGGTGATCACCGGCGACGGTGCGCGGGCGCGCCCAAATGCCAGAAACGTGCGTGCGTGCATCAAGTGAACGAGAAGACCCCAAAAACTGGGGCTTTTGCCCTCACGCGTGCGAGTTCCGAAGGGGCGCACCCATGGCGGAGCTCGGGGCGGCGTGTGCGGCGGTGGAGCTCGGGCTCCCGCGGCCGGGCACGAGCGCGTGTGGGGGCGCGCGGTTGCCGGCGACGAGGCGTGCACGGAACGGCCACAAAGGCGGCGCCTTTCCCCCTGCTGCTGTGTGCACGGAGCAAACCTCCATGGCGACGGCCATGGCGGCGCGGCGAGCAGGGCGACAGCGTTCCGGCGACGTGCGCGACTACGTGTGTCAAGGCAGGCGGCGGAGGTGTGTGTGTGCGCTCGGTGAAGGCGGCGGCACCTGCAGAAGAGATTCCCAGCACGGCACGAAGGCCGGCTTCACCAAAGCGCGTGCGCGGCGGCGACGGCGACGGTGTGCTCGCGTTGCGCCTCGGCTCGAAGGCCGGGTCGACCACAAATGGGCGAGGGAGCTCGGCCTCACCTTGGTGGCCACGGGCCGGCGTGCAGGCGTTGGTGAAGAGGGACGGAGCAGGGTCGTCGGCGAGGAAGGAGACGGCGGTGCGGAGCAGAGGAAGCAGGGGCGTCGTGGTCCTTGGCTTCGCGGCGTCACCGAGCTCCCACGTGCGGGCCTTCGGCTTCGCGAGGTCGACGGCGAACTCGTGGGCGTGCTCCTGGCCTTCTTCTCCCTTCTCCCTCCTTCTTCTCCTCCGGCGGGCGGCGGCAAGGTGGAAAGGGACAAGTCCCCAAGGCTAGGGTTGGGAGCTCCCCGGGGGCTGCGGTGTGGTCTACTTATAGCGGAGGGCAGCGCGGGACGCGTGGACGGCCGGGATGCGTCGAAGGGTGCGCTGGCGCGTCGCGACGGCGGCCATGGGCGGCGCGGCCCCTCGCTTTGGCGCCGGCGTCAGCCAAAGGGGAAAAGGAAGGAGATGACGGGGGCAACGTCACCGTGACGTGTGCATGACGCAACGCGGGTCCCAGCTGCGGTGACCGAAGGCGCGGGCGGTAGGTGGTAAACGGGCCGGCGGGAGTTGGGCCGCGACGGGCTGCTTCGAGGGAAAGAGAAGAGGTGTGCGGCGCGTGGAGAAAAAGAGAAGAGGGGTGTTGGGCGGACTTCGGGACTTTGGGCTCGCGGCCCAGCAGTGCAGCTCCCCTTTCCTTTTTCTATATCTATTTACCCCCCTTTTCTATTTAGTTTCAAATTTGAATATAAATTCAAATTTGAAACCCACTCAAGTAAACTCCAAATAAAACCAAATGAACTCCAAGTTTCTCACACTAGCATTTTTATATTTCCTAGAAATTTTATTTAATTCAACATTAAATCTAGGAATAAAGGAGAGAAACGGAAGACATCCTTAAATAAATTGATAATCACTCAAATAAATCATCAAAAATTTTAAATCCTCATTTTTATTAATCAACATTCCTCATTAAATTTGAGGGATGTTACAAATAAGCCCCAATGAGGGACACCTCTATGCACCGGCTCCTCAATGTACACGACATCGTCTTGCTCTTATTGCACCATGTGGACCACACTTGATCCCGTCATCCATCGGGTCCCTCGAACCAAGCCTATTCGTCTCTCCATCACTCCAGAGGCCACTCTGGCTAAAACCTTTCGCGTTTGTTCTTCACATGCAAAAACGCAAACCAAGCTGCATCCACCACTTGCAATACTAGGTCAAGAGCCAGTCCACACAACATTGTCAACCACTCATCCCAAGTGCGCTGACAACACATCACATAAACATAAGAATAACACATCACAACTTAACACACAAAGCCTCAAATCATTCAGTCAATCACTCATCATATATAAATCAAGGCACATATCAACTCGGTTTCTCAGTCATTATATGAAATTTATGTAAATAAACTCGGGTGTGTCATTCCGGTCCATGAACTCTCAAATCGGTTATTTAGGTCTTTGAACTTGTTCGGCTATGTCATTCCAGTCCCTAAATTTGTTGGGTTGTGCCATCTCGATCCCTAAATTTATAGATAATACGTTTAGATCCACAAATTTGTTTTGTTGTGTCATCTCGATCTCTAAACTTAGTTTTGAATCTCATTTGAGTCAAATCAAGACGATATAAAAACTTTATATCAAAAATAATTTCATAATTTTTTCATACGAACTCGAATGAAGAAAAACTTTATATCAAAATTGTAACCCTCAAAGCGATCTACAACTTTGTAGTTGAAAAGTTTTTGAATTTAAATTGTTTTGGGTCCTCAAGTATTGTTGTATGTTTATAGATTTTGAAATTTAAAATTTAAAATTATCGACAATTTTTGGATATTGACATGGTCTATATGAAAGTTATAGTGATCAATACGATCTAGTTGAAAAGTTTTTTAATTAAAGTCGTTTAATGTCCCAAAATTTAATTTTAAATTTGAAAAGCTATTAAAATACAACAATATTTTGGGAATCCTAACCGTTTTAGTTCAAAAACTTTTCAACTACAAAGTTGTAAATCACGTTGAGGGCTGCAATTTTGATATAAAGTTTGTTTTCATTCAAGTTTGTATGAAAAAATTATGAGTTATGTTTTATAAAGTTTTTAGATCGCTCTATTTTGGCTCAAATGAGACTCAAAATCAAGTTTGGGGACCGAGGTGATACAACTGAACAAGTTTGAGAACGTAAACGAGTGATTTACAAGCTTAAGGACCAGGGTGGCATAGCCGAACAAATTAGTGGACCTAAACGTTCAATTTGAGAGTTCATGGACCGGGATGACACACCCACAATAGTTTAGGACCAATCGTACACTTTACTCTTATGAAAATACCACCGAACTTTTTTCCTATGTTCGGATGCCCGAGAAGTGTGTTTTGCAATGTCTCGCTTCATTTTTTAGAGCAAATATATATTAGAGTTTTATTAATCATGGCAGACATTACAATCTTGACTAGTCATTCAGGAGTGTGATCGATCCAATAACATTCTGGGTTTACATTGCCATGAACTTCGGAGTTGGTAAGCATCTCTAAGAGTTTGTTAGTTTCAACTTAGCAAATCTTATGATGAGCATCTTCAATAGTTTGCCAACTCCGGTAGATTTTATTTTTGGTAAAGACTTTAAAACACTCCTCCAACAGTTTGTCAAAGGGCTTGGCAATTTTTGGCAACTTGGGAAAAACATTCCTCCAACGAGTAAATATACACGCGCGTAGCTGTTGGTATTTCTTAACCTCACCACTATGGCGCCGGGATAGCATGAGCGTGTAAGAATCACCTGGGTATACTGACGGGTGCGAACGAGTCCGCAAGAGCACGGATACACCGTTGTAGAACTTCTCCCTCGGGAGTATTCCAAAGGGTATCGTATCCTAGGAACGGATGGGGTACTCTACGAGCGACTTATCCAAGGACACAGGATCTCTGCTGAGGTAGGTGAGAGGTATGGTATCTCTTGTAGGTACTCGGTTCTAGCGGGTACAAGCTGCAAAGGATCTCGCTTCGGATACCGAACCCTCCTGGCTATAACAGTCGGTTCACGGCAAATGGTTGCCTACACCTGTATCCGAACGTGGGGGATTCCGAAAGGGTCCAACAGCTGTCACTACCGCGACCTACCCCAAGACAAACCGTGGGACATAGGGCAATCGAAGGATAACCCATAGCCCAGACACCATGTCTGCACTACCGACTACTACTATAGCACGGCTACGTCTGACGTCCCGTAGCAACACTATAGCACTCTGTATAAATACGGAGCGACGAACTCACGGGTACAACTAGACCTCGCCCATCATGGAATCAAGACGACACGAAGAGATATGAATGACACTTTGATCTAATTCAGATATGCAGGAGACTCAATATATTCTAATTGACAAGCGTTCACACAAATGGAATGCAGAACTATTCATCTAGTCAACAAGATCAAAGGATCGTGTCACGAAGAACACGAGCCTCTAAATGATGAACAGATGTAGAACTCTAGAACATGTAACCCATGTATGAATGCGACTTTAGTCTAATTGGAATATAACGAAATACTCACTTTAGTCTAAATGAAGAACAGCATCAGTCATGAGGTACAAAGGGATGATGAACGAAGAACGGATCATCGCATCTCCCTTCTACTCACCCACACACTCCCCTCTCTACCTAGCACCACCTAAGCTAGATCTTCCTCACAATCACACTCATGGTGGGATGAGGTTTCACCTCCACCAAGAGGGAATGAGAAGAAGGAGAAGAGGCTAAGGTGAGAAGTTGCCTTCAAGTGTGTTGTCCTATTCTTACCCCCCTCCTCTTCTATTTATAGGCTGAGCACCGGCGTCAAGTGGAGCGAAATACCCTGGGGACGGCCTGGGATCAGCCGATCAAAGGTCGGTTCGGCCGATCCCAAGGTCGGCCGACCCTAGGTGGGCCCCTCCTGCGCTGTGCTTTCTCTGAGTGGCTGCCCTGTGGGCCCTTAGGTCGGTCTCCGGTGTACACGTGCTCTTGAGGTGGTTTAGGCACTCTGGTGGGCCATGGGATCCATGTGATGCATGCGTGGCGGTCTCTGATTCGCCGAGTCTCTCTCTCTTGGATTGGTGATGTCATTGATCCAGGGGATGCTTGCATGGCAGCCCCTCATTGGCTGAGCCTGAAGTGCTAGGATCATAGAGGTGTGCTTTCTCTTCATTTCTTATGCTAAACACCTGCATTCATCTTCATACAGCCACTTGTGGAAATTGTTAGTTTAAACCCCTATTCTAGTGTGGATGCATGATTCTCATGATGAAATGCAGGGGTTGACGGCCTTAAATTAGGTACTTAACAACCGTCAACAACTCCCCCACACTTGCCCTTTGCTCGTACCGAGCAATAGGGAAGAGATCAAGCGGGTTAAACCAAAGGTATGAAACAAACACAAGAATTATGCCAGGTCATACCTTGGTCTTGTGAACTTTGTGGAGTGGCTACCATGCCATCTTGGGTGGTTGATAAGAGGAATGACCATGAATCGAATCCCTTAGACATCTGATGGTAAGCACTTGGGGTTTTAAAAGATTTTGAAGAAAATCACGCTCTGCCTCCTTCTTTGATCCTCTCAGATCGCTCAATGTGTATATGTCCTCACCTAGGCATGACTGCCTTAAATTCATCCTACTTCTAACAGGCTTATGTGGAGCTCAGGGTAGGATATGAATGGTAAGGCATACTTGTATTACATATATTGCAAAGTCAAAAACTGGATCCAAAGAGTAAATCAAGTCATAAGATCAGATCAAGAAGTGCACGTGTATGGTTGTGGTGGATATGGTAAGGTGGACACTAGGCCCGGAATGGGTGCTAGTTATTACCATATTCGATGGATGAGATGAATGACTCCATTGCATGATTCTCTCCCTCATATATACATAAAAAGTCTTATGAGAGCATGGTTATCCTCCTTTCTTCTTCTTTTTTTATGGACCTTCATGTGCCCATTTTTTTTCATAACTGAGGGACCTTCATGTGTCCCCCTCTTCTTTTATAGATAGCCATGCCTCTTTTACAAAATACTTGAAGAGAGAGAAACCAATGCATAGATGGAGCATTTATGTTTGTAGATGGACGAGTGGTACAATGCTATCTTCCAGTGTAGAAACGTAGCATGGGGAAAGTGGTGGTGTGCACATGAATCTTGATCATGAAAGCATGAAAAGAATTCTCACTAGGGTCACAGGTTTTGACAAAGCTCAATGATAAAACAAGCAGCATATGAGTGTAAGGCTTTCAACTAACAAACATCATATGGCTTTGGTAGGACTGGAACATATCAAAGAGGAGCTTGCAAGAGCATTTTTTTAATAACCCAAGAACTTAAACCTTCAGAGCTAAGATCATGTCATCAAGCCATATCTCGCTTGTCAACAACTTAGATGAACATGTTGTCCTTATAAAGATATGGTTCACAAGCCTCAAGAGTGAAAACGAGGAACAAAACTTATGCATGTCAACCACAGGTACGGAGCAAGCATCACCATAGATTTCTCGAGTTTGTTTATAAAGGATTTTATAAAAGGGCATAACGAACTCAAGAATCATGGTTAAATGAGGCAGAGATGCAAACCAGCGCTGGTTGTTGATGCAGACCGGACGGGGTTTTTGTGATGTGCAAGAATGCATCTCCGTTCAGGTTTTCTAAGCATGAGCGGTCGTACACGCTGTGTGAGTATAGCGTGGGTGCAAATATCCTTCGTGTTCGCATTTGGAGAGTGCGGCTCTCCCCCACACTATCTTGTACCTGGGTGCGGTTCTTCAAGACGAACAAAAACAAAAACAATTAAAACACACGTGACTCGACCGGGTTACATGACCGGTGGAGTTGGATTATTTTATTCAAGTTCATGATGAAATAGGCGCTTACACACATGATGGAAATAAAAATTGAAAGGGAAATAAATATGGAAGGAAATAAACTAAACCTAACTAAGCGCCTATGAAAAATGAAAAGTGGGCGTAGCCCTCTACTCCGTGTCATAGAGGTCCTCGTGCCCTGTGGCCTCGAAGAGGCGCCTCATCTTGGCACACAGGCCACAGCGAAGGTCGCGAAGGTCATCCCTTAGCTCAGCGAGGTCCATCTTCTGCTCTGCACTGATGGACTCCAGCTTCTCGCATTTCCTGCCAAGCTCTTCCACCAACGGGGCTATCCGGGCTGTAGAGGGAGTCTTGGGAGATCGCTCGGTTGCCCGAGTCTTCTCCCTCGACTTCCTAGTTGCCCATGGTGTGGAGCTGCTGCCCAGCTCAAAGTCCTCGTCGGTTGCCTCCAGAGTCACCGGTGCTCGGGTGCCTTTCCTACCTGTGCTACCTGGGCTAGTGAACCTGAGCTTCCCGGGCTGAGAGGCCGGCGGAGGAGACATCAGTGCAGCGGGGGCCGGATGACCCTTTGCCCCTGAGGCTCTTGGAGCGTCGGTCCGAAACGGTGGAACCACCGGTGGTGGTGGGATCACCACGGGTTTCGGCCGAATCCCCACTCCCCTCTGGTAGGCGCTGCTGGCACATCCCTGTGACTTCCTCGCCTTGCCAGGCGAAGCAGATCGGCCTGAGGAGCGGGGAGCCAAAGGCGTGAAGGGCTGGACCACTGCCCCCTTAGCAGCCGAGGGTCCTTCCATGGCTGCCCCTGATCCTTGGCCTTCCACCGGAGGACGGGAAGTGAGCAGCCGTACATCAAGAATGCACGCAACCTCCATAGGTGCTATCTCTTTAGGAGACACAGCAATGGCAGGGACGTCTCCCTTGATGGGCTCCATAGAGGAGGACTCCGCGGGGTAGGAAACAATGCTCTTGTCGGCCATAGCGGTGGCTGTGGGAAGGAAGGAGCAGGGGAAATGGAGCTTCTGCGTGGATCAAAATCCGTCACGCGGTGAGGAGGAGGTCTCTGGAGGACGAAGGGAGACACACGCGAAAGGGGAGAGGCGGCGGCGCCTTTATTGGGTCGGCCGACCTAGCGGGTCGGCCGAACCTAAATGGGCCCCGCTGGGCCTCCCCTTTGGCCTGTGGGTTCTAGTAGGGCTCAAGGTCTCAGGGCCAGGTGTCCCGCAGATTTTGAGGTCAGAGGCTCCAGTAATAGCTAGGATAAGGTTTTGGGCATAAATGCCTTCACTCCTCTTTTAGCTTTACTTAAACCTCTTTCTGCATAGACAACGCAACAAAGAGGGTTCACTTGGGCTCATGCCCGAGTAGAAAAGATGTTGCTACCTCTGCTAGATCTTTCCCCTTTTCCAAGGTACCTTCTTATTCCGATTCACGGTTCCCCCGGCGGGTTTCCTATGATGGATCTTGTTTCCTTCCTACACAACTAGTGCATGTATACACTGCAAGCTGTGCTCAGGATGTTGCAATGGTGGCCTTCACAACCATCCAAAGGGAACTATGATGGGTAACCTTAGGAAGGTCGTGCAACTAGCAAGGTTACAGCACTACGGACGAGAGATGACAGAGGTGATGCAAATGAGCACAAGATTTGGCCTATAGCCAAAAGTGCTCTGAGAGTGAAACTTTCACCTCTGGAAGCATGGCTCAAAAATGCTCGGACCCCAGATCTAGTGAGTGAGACTCCATGGGTCGAAAGAACATTCGATCTATAGGTCAAGAGTAACAAACTTGCCAGTTCATTCTCTTCTTAGGTTGCCAACGGTTCTCACCCTCACTAGTGTGAGGATGACACGTAAGCCAACCCAAGCTTCCAACAAGAGTGCAAAAGATAGAGATGCAACCACACTCCCGCGGGGAACAATCAAGTCAAGGTGTAAGAATGGGATTTATGCCTACTTAACTTGATCGGCATCAGTCCTAACTGAGCTCATGATGACGAGATAGGTTGCTCAACTGGATCGGTACAAAAATTATGCTTTCCAAGGCCAAAAGTGTAGAGAATTGTGAGCCTGGGGCCAGTGTCTTGGCCTGACCTTTGGTGTGGCGGCACCTCAGGTTGAGCCTTGACATGAAGCACAAAACATTCACCGTAACCTCTCCCGAAAAGTTGTAGTCGAAGTCGAGATAATCGTTCTCACCAGGAACAACTACCCTTCTTTAACCACTCCTTCCCTCCTTCCTTCGAGACTTAGTCTCGAAGGTCGGGTTTTTAAGAGAAGAAACGATAGGGGAACCTAAAGGCAGAACTCACGCTAGGTGCTCTTTCCCATAGATTCCTGCTAGTCAAGAATGATATCTTCGACCAGAGCGTAAAGAAGGTTGGTATGTAGGCTCGGGCTCTCTCGAAGATGGATCTAGGCAACTCTACATTACCACAGTTGGCCACCTTGTTGCTCAAGACGGGCGGGGAGCTGAAATCTCGGAGTTTTCCTAGAATTTCCTTTCCTCGCTCCAGCTCTAAGAACACTGTTGACGGTGAATTTTGGTGCTCCAAACATATTCGTTACACTTTGGTTTGAGCTTGATTATGCAACTAACCCGGCACTAGGCACACTAATGATATAACAAGTTCATCTTTGTATGTGCATTTGGAAGTGTTGTGTTTTTGCAGGAAAACGTGGACAAAAGGGACGGAGTCACAACAAGTTCAAAGGAGCAAATAAGGAGTTCCGTTCGTGTTCGAGTGCAAGGCGAAATCACTTCCAAAGGTGGCAAGGACCAAGGTGCTACGATGGATCATCCCCGAGGACTAAGACGTAAAGTTCGGACTTCATACGAGAAGACCCCCTATCTTGATCGTGGGGATGACGACCTCAAAATGACACAAATGAAGGGGGCCAAGTGCAAAATGTGAAGATGAGCCGCGGGGAGAAAGACGGGCCCGAACTGGGCCGAAAACAAGCTGGGCCGACCGGCCTGGTCGGATCGTCCCAGGCCCTTTTTGCCTCGGTTCGCGGTCCCCTTTGACCTAGAGGCTCCTCGGTCTAATAGTAGCTCCCTCCTCCGACGGCCGCTGCATCCAATCATTCTACCGACACCATTCACCAGAAAGCCGCCGCCGCAAGATGAGGGAGAGAGTTGGATGAGCTCATCACAAGGATCAACGCCGGCGGAGGGAAGGAAGCAAGAGGACTCCAAGTCACTGGCCTAGGGGTGTTCCCAAGCTTCATCACCGCCATCTTCATCGACGACGTTCTCCGGGGTCTCCATCACCCCTATGTGCTTCAATCCATGTAAGATGATGGGGTAATGCCTCCGTTCATCCCTAGGGTTAGACAGATACATGATTTGTGATCGCTACATGAACCCTATGCCTTTTGATGCTTAATGGTCTATGTCTTTGCGAATGCTTTATTTACATATGTATGTACAACATGTGGTCTTAGTAGGGTTTGTGGTAATCGTGGTGATTAGCTTAACCCTATGGATGCTTAGATATAGATGCGGTTATACGTGAAAGTGGTTGATTACCTTATGTAGTGACAGTATGATTTAGGGAAAAGGCTTAGCGGTCGCATAACTGCCATGAAGCTAGTGAAGGCAACACCCCTTTCATGTGGTAGATGCATGTTCATGAGATCCTAGACCCTAGGGAGGGAACGCTTATCTACCTTAATCTCTCTCTTGTACCCACCTTTTGCCATCTAGTTTAACCTTAGACTTCTTAGATTAACATAGGTTAGAATGTCTTAACTTTAGATTAATACCCCTTTCAAAGGTTTTCCATCAACTAGATTAGTACTTGGTTAAGCGCTAGCAATCCCCTTGCTCCGCGGATTGACAAGAACCTTGGGGGTCACCCCATGGTGAAAAAGGTGTAGGTCCGTACGCTTGCGGATCGAAGGTTGTTACGTGTTTCAACCATCAACAAGCCCCTTTTTCTGGCGCTGTTGCCGGGGAGCAAGCCAGTTTGCTACGTTTAATCTAGTATTAATTTTGTTGATTACTAACATCTAACCCTTATTTTCTAGCAAAAATTCTTTTTTGTTTTTCTTTCTATTTTCTTGTGCCTAGATGGATTTGTTCACCTCACCATTGGAAGATGAAGAGATGTCGCTAAGGGAACTAGCAATGCCGTCAATGGAGGACATTGAGATGCAAAAATCAGATTTGACGCTTGCTACAACCCACTACGAAGTGAAGCCTAGAATCATCAAGTTAGTGGCGATAAACCCCTTTAGAGGATTGGAGGATGACAACCCATATAGACACATTAAGGAATTCACGATGATATGCAACACGGTGCAACAAGAAGGAGTTTTGGCCGCTTGGTTCAAGTGGAATCTTTTTCTGTTCTCTCTCGAAGATGAAGCGTGAAGATGGTACACATTTGCGTCCATTGAAGCAAAAGAAAATTGGGATGAGCTAGTGAAGAAGTTTCTTTTGAAGTTCTTTCCCATAAGCAAGGTTCAAGACTTAAGAAGGCAAGTGCTCAATTTCAAGCAAGGAGAAGATGAAGGAATTGATGAAGCTTGGGACCGTTTTAATGAACTACTTGAGCAAGGACCGAACTTGGGATTTTCCGGTGACTTGATGTTGCATACCTTTTATTTTTCACTAACCCCTAACTCCGCTAGTTTTGTAAGTGTGTGTGCAGGCGGTGATTTAATGGATAAAACAATTAGTGAAGCCGCACAAATCTTACAAAGGATAAGTAATGGAAAAAGAACACAACAAGATTGGCAAAGACGTTGTCGGGAGGAGCAAAACGACAAAAGCAAGCCCGAGGTGCTTGCTGAAATTTCTGAAAAAGACGAACCGGAGGTCGAGAAAGATGAACCAACCATACAAGAAATTGAAGAACCACTTCCTAAGGTAAGAGAAGTCATTTCGGATGTTAAAAATGTTGAAACTAACATGAATGCAGGCCGAAGTATGGGGAATGCTAGACCATTGGCGGAGTTCAATCAATCCGATTGGATCCAAGTTGATTTCACCCCCCTAATCAACTACCGAAGGAAGGAGGAACGCTGACACGTTGCCAAACAAGTTGAAGATATATTTGATCAAGAGATGAGTGGAGAGTCGATCCAAAAGATATTTGAAGAAGAAAGAGAAGAAGATGATGAAGGATGGATCGACCGATTCGACAACTCAAAAATTTATAATGAAGGAAGAGAAGAGTACAACCGTGATGAGCCTAGTGACTCGAAGGATAAATGGGAGAAGATAGGACTCAAGCTCGAAGACAAATGGGAGGGAGATGACATAGAGCAAATACTCCAAGAAGGCCCCTCTCCACAAGGTTATAGCTTGTGTGCTATTGAAGCCTACACACTAGCAAATCAAGACATGGAAGTACTCAACGATGAAGAAAAGGGTGAATCAACGATGAGCAATCTCGACGACATGTAGTACATGGAAGATAAAGGAAGCTACATTCGAGACTTTGAATATAAAGATTGGGATGACAATGAAGACTTCAAAGAAGAGACAAATGCAAATGTAGTTGATGGATTACTCGTTCCACATGATGAGATGGAGGGGATGCAAAAAGGTAACAAAGAGGCACCTTCACTCGTTGAGTTTGGTTCGCCTTCAACACCGCTAGATGAACCAAATATCACTATTGTTGAAAAAGCTCTAAGGCCAAGGTATGCGCTGAAATCTCAAGATATTATTGGTATTGATAATGATAAATTCGAATACTCATGCTCAACCAATAGAATAAATGATAGTTTAAATTCTATGCCTTGTTCCAATAATGATCATGTTGATAGGCTAGATTTTCTTGAGAATGAAAAAGAGGCAACATTTATGTTTGAACCAATTAATCTCACGCCTAAAGAACCTTTGCCTAATGATGAGCTAAGTGCTATGCATGAAACATATGCTTCTTTTAATTACACCTTGATATGTTGCTACAATTTGCTTGTGGTGTTAATTATGGACGCGTATGTTTACAATAAGTTTTGTAAATCTCGATCATACTTTGTGCTTGGTCAAGCTAATGACCTTAAAGAAGCATATGTCGGGAGAAGGCCCGATTTTCACTAACCATGTAGATAAGGCTTGAATAATGAAAAGAGAAGTCATGCCTGAAGAGTTGCAAGATAAATCATCAACCTCTCCAAATCCCGCTATGGATGCTGCTGTCTTCATCAATTTGAGAGCTTGTTCAGAGGTGTACAAATGAAGAAAATGAGATATTCAGAAGCTCCATCAAGTTTCCATTCCAACACATCAAGAACCAACGAATTTGAAGACCCGTGCAACGAGTTATGGAGAAAACATTGAGCGTTGCGCGTTCTGAAATTTCAGGACAGATTTCATTGCCGAAGTAAAACGAACGTAATTCTCTTCTTCGGAGTCCGATTTGGGCAAATAAAGACTTGTTGGAAAGGAAATTTTGTGCACTATGCAATGGAGTAGAGCTTGGGTATACTTTCGGTTCTAGACATTAGAGAAAAATTTGTGGAGTGAAGGCAGAACCGAAGGGTGACAAAGAAGGAGAAAGCGATGATGTCAGATACCTTGGGCAAGTCTTCTATAAGTGATCAAGCACAACATGGGATGTAAATTAAAACTGCATTGACACCTTTTCTTCTTGCATGAAGAGCCATGGCTATGCGACGAAAAGAAGGTACGTGAGAAAGTCGAGCTATATGACTTTAAATGAAGCGCTTCTCGGGAGGCAACCCGATTCTTTGTGTTTTTATTTCTTCCTTATAGACAATAAATGACACCACCCTATGATGATTAACTCATGGCTAATTAATCTAAGTTTCATTTTCTTTTTAGAACCATCATGTTCGTGCTCATATTTATTTATTTGCATTCATTCATTTTGTCATCGACATGTTTGTCTTTTTGCATATACATGTTTTGTATTTAGTGGGCTTGGTTGATTTATATACTTAATGATGTATGCTTCATTTTCCATGTTAATGCTTCATAAGGCCTTATGAGTATTTCCCTTTTGCAATCTTGTGTGAACGTGGTGTTTAAACATGATTGCGGACCATCATCATTAAGTTCGATAAACCTTGCTAGCTTTTCATATGTTTTCATGTTGCATTGGTTAGTTTATAAGCTTTGCAATGCGCTTAATTTTTCTTGTGCTATAAGAGTTATTGATCTAGGGATAGACATGGTGTTTTAACCCTAGATAAATAAATTTTTATGGCTATGGAGAAATTCGGCAACCTAGTTGTAAACATGGTGTTTAGAACTAGGTGAAAACATTGTCTTTGTTTATATGCTTTCCTCTCATGTGCATACACACTTTGCACCACAGACACCCATTAGGTTTTAATTCCTCATTAGACTAATTATGCCACAAGTTAAAAGTCCTTGGAAACATTGTTGGATTGTTGGCAATTTTATCTACTCCCAACCGTCACCTTGGAGGTAGAATGTGCGCTTAAAACGTCTTGCAGGGAACTTGAAGACTCTCACTATAAGGAAATTGAAGGATGGCTAAGATAAAAAATGCTTTGTCTTCTTCTTCCATACCTAGCAAAATGCTAAGCATGGGGGAGACCCTGAATGTTCAACACGAAGTGCAACATGACGCTCTAGAAGATAGAATGATCAAGATCATTAACATCTCCGGATCAATGCATAAGAAGCTATTGATCTCATCAAATTTCTGCGTGGTCTCGAAGGAAAAACACTGAATACTTTTGGATATTTAGAATCCCTATGAAGTTACGATTCCAACAAATCAAGAATCAAGATAATCGGAGGTTCCTACAAGCGGTTATGCCCGAATCACCGAGTGCAATACGTTCTGAAATCAGTTTTGGACAGCACGCAACGTTGAAGTAAAACGGACGTAGCTCCCTTGTTTGAACTCCGTTTTTGATGAATGACCACATGTTGGAAAGGTAATTTCATAAACTTTTCAATAGATCTATATTTTGATATATGTTCTGTTCTGGACAGAGGGGAAATCCATGAAGAAGAGACAGCAAGGAGATGATGAGAACAAGAAAGAGGAGATGGTGATGACAACATTGAATAGAAGGCGACCATTGACTCCATTAAGCATACATGATCAAATTCAGAAGTTTAGGAGCATTGGAAAATCAAGACAAAAACGAATCCACATTCGATACATGGAGATGTCGGGAGAAGATCACGAAAAACTACAAAAGACGGTAACACCTCCGTAGACCTTCTCTTTTCCAAACACAAATGCTTGTAAGTATGCCTTCAACCTCAACTAGGTGCAACCTTTTGTTTTTTCCAACAATAACATGGATACTAGGAGGACAACCTAGATTTCTTTTTATTTTCAATAAATAGGCATGACCATGTGTTCACCTCGATGTTTTATATTGCCTATGCTTATGGAAAAATGATGAAAGTTGCCGCATTGTTGTAACTACATGAAGTTATACATGTCTTGGCTAATTGCTCTCTATAACATGATCCGAAATTAATTTAAATACTGGCTCTTTTATTTGCAGAGGTGAAATGACTATGCTCTAGACCCACATACATATCTTTGCTCTTTGATTTAAGTTTATGGATAGCCGGATAACTTGTTGTTTTTATGAAAACTTAACTTTTATGCTATCTACATATTTGTGATGCTCTTGCAAAGTTCTACCTACCAAAGCCATATACATATATGTTCTATGATAACAAAACCCGTAGATTGCAAACATATATTTTGATGAGTTGGATTAGGATTGATTTCTATGGTTCGAGACTAAGAAGCTGGTCATTCCTTTGTGTAACTTTTCATGCTAGCCTTTTTGTCCGTGCATTGTGGGTTTTCACATCGAAAATTTCACAAACCTCGCTGGGCATCCAACCTAAACCAAAAATATCTTTTTGTGATCACCTCCTTGTCCACAACCCAATTTGAGTATGGAGTAAAATTCTCAATGGAGATTCAAATATTCCGCAAGATTATGGAATTTATGCTTACATTAGCAGTCATTTCCCCCCTCTTTTATGTTTGAGGACGAGCATCGTTCAAGCATGGGGGAGGAGTCATCACATCATCTCTGACAAATGCTATGTAAGTATTATGTTGCAAAAGTTCTGAGGAGCAAAAGAAAAAAAATGAAAAATGAATTATGATGAGAAGAAAAGAAAAAAAAGAGGAAGAAGAAAAAAAAATGAGAAAGAAAAAAAGAGAATAAAATAAAAGTAAAAAAATAATAAAGTTGCTCCTCAGTTCTTTTTGCTTCATAAGTTCTCAAGTGCCTTGAAGACAAATCCATACTCAAATCTTCCAACCATGTGCAATCCGATAATAAGGACTTCACTTGTGCCTCGGGATCATCCATTTGCCACTTGCACATGTCCACCTATCTAAATGTGTGTGTTTCATCTCTCTCTCTTTCTAACATTTATTTTCCATGGCCTTTTTGACGAGTCTCGGTAATTCAAGTAGATCTCTCTCTTAATTTGACAATATTTCGGATGTATGTTTTGCTAGGATTGTTTTTAACCTACCAAGCTCCACATAAGCCTTCCACTATCACATATGAGTAGAATAGGTTGAAAATAATCTAGTATAGGCTTGAGTGACTTGATGAGATGAGTGTTTCCATGAGCTTTTGCAAGAGATTTTCACTTATGTTGGATATGCATCTTTTTGAAAATTCTTCCATGGAACAAGGTAACGGTTTGAAGTTCACTTAAGTTTGAGAGCATCGTGTTTATTAAATGTGGCTTGTTCTTTATTGTTAGTCTATCTTCCATAATGAAAAAGAAGTCGGTCACAACTTCAACTTTAAAACTAAATTCTTAAGAGAGAGCAATTTGCCTCGTCATGAATGACTAAGTGCAGGGAGAACATTGGAAGGCAACGCTGATTTCCCTTTTAAGCAAAGATTATTTAATCGAGGACGAGCAAAGTTTAAGCATGGGGGAGATGTTGACGGTGAATTTTGGTGCTCCAAACATATTCGTTACACTTTGGTTTGAGCTTGATTATGCAACTAACCCGGCACTAGGCACACTAATGATATAACAAGTTCATCTTTGTATGTGCATTTGGAAGTGTTGTGTTTTTGCAGGAAAACATGGACAAAAGGGACGGAGTCACAACAAGTTCAAAGGAGCAAATGAGGAGTTCTGTTCGTGTTCGAGTGCAAGGCGAAATCACTTCCAAAGGTGGCAAGGACCAAGGTGCTACGACGGATCATCCCCGAGGACTAAGACGTAAAGTTCGGACTTCATACGAGAAGACCCCCTATCTTGATCGTGGGGATGACGACCTCAAAATGACACAAATGAAGGGGGCCAAGTGCAAAATGTGAAGATGAGCCGCGGGGAGAAAGACGGGCCCGAACTGGGCCGAAAACAGGCTGGGCCGACCGGCCTGGTCGGATCGTCCCAGGCCCTTTTTGCCTCGGTTCGCGGTCCCCTTTGACCTAGAGGCTCCTCGGTCTAATAGTAGCTCCCTCCTCCGACGGCCGCTGCATCCAATCATTCTACCGACACCATTCACCAGAAAGCCGCCGCCGCAAGATGAGGGAGAGAGTTGGATGAGCTCATCACAAGGATCAACGCCGGCGGAGGGAAGGAAGCAAGAGGACTCCAAGTCACTGGCCTAGGGGTGTTCCCAAGCTTCATCACCGCCATCTTCATCGACGACGTTCTCCGGGGTCTCCATCACCCCTATGTGCTTCAATCCATGTAAGATGATGGGGTAATGCCTCCGTTCATCCCTAGGGTTAGACAGATACATGATTTGTGATCGCTACATGAACCCTATGCCTTTTGATGCTTAATGGTCTATGTCTTTGCGAATGCTTTATTTACATATGTATGTACAACATGTGGTCTTAGTAGGGTTTGTGGTAATCGTGGTGATTAGCTTAACCCTATGGATGCTTAGATATAGATGCGGTTATATGTGAAAGTGGTTGATTACCTTACGTAGTGACAGTATGATTTAGGGAAAAGGCTTAGCGGTCGCATAACTGCCATGAAGCTAGTGAAGGCAACACCCCTTTCATGTGGTAGATGCATGTTCATGAGATTCTAGACCCTAGGGAGGGAACGCTTATCTACCTTAATCTCTCTCTTGTACCCACCCTTTGCCATCTAGTTTAACCTTAGACTTCTTAGATTAACATAGGTTAGATTGTCTTAACTTTAGATTAATACCCCTTTCAAAGGTTTTCCATCAACTACATTAGTACTTGGTTAAGCGCTAGCAATTCCCTTGCTCCGCGGATTGACAAGAACCTTGGGGGTCACCCCGTGGTGAAAAAGGTGTAGGTCCGTACGCTTGCGGATCGAAGGTTGTTACGTGTTTCAACCATCAACAAACACAAGGCACCTCCCTAAATGGCATCAAGCATCATGCCACTATCCTCTAGCAAACCAAGCTGGAAATGCTGCAGGAGCACCAGGTCTGGCAGATCAAGGACTGGGCATGATTCAGTTATAGAGGCGAAGCGATGCCATGCCATGCCTAGAGATTCCTTCTCTCTCTGTTGGAAACTGAGGATCATCAATCTTAAGGAAATGATACGCCTCAAAGGAAAGAATTGGGTGCAGAAAGCTGCTCTCAATACTCCCCAGTTGAGGTGATCATGCCCATAACAACGGTACCAAGTTCTCGCTCCTCCAGAAAGGGAGAACGGGAACAAGTTCCTCCTAAGAACATCCTGTGTTGCCCGGTCTTACCCTGGGTAGAACACAGTTGTTCAAAGTCTCTCACATGGGAGTAGGGATTTTCATGACTTTTGCCTGAGAAGGAATCGTTCTCAACTAGTTTCATGAGGGATGGGTGAACCATACAAGGTGTTAAAGAGGTGGGTCGCCTCCGTAAGGATGATTCCATTAGTTCACTCATAATGGGCGGAAAGTGTGTACAAGGATAACCTTCCTGGGATAACGGGGGTAGAGGTAGAAACAAAAAGGGAAAACAAAATATACGAGGATAGTCGGGTTCATAGATTCTCGACAACCGTTCCCTGGCAACAGCGCCAGAAATGCTTGTTGGTATTTCTTAACCTCACCACTATGGCACCGGGATAGCGTGAGCGTGTAAGAATCACCCGGGTATACTGACGGGTTTGTGGTAATCGTGGTGATTAGCTTAACCCTATGGATCCTTAGATATAGATGCGGTTATACGTGAAAGTGGTTGATTACCTTGCGTAGTGACAGTACGATTTAGGGAAAAGGCTTAGCGGCCGCATAACCGCCATGAAGCTAGTAAAGGCAACACCCTTTTCACGTAGTAGATGCATGTTCATGAGATCCTAAACCCTAGGGAGGGAACGCTTATCTATCTTAATCTCTCTCTTGTATCCACCCTTTGCCATCTAGTTTAACCTTCGATTTCTTAGATTAACATAGGTTAGATTGTCTTTACCTTTAGATTAATACCTCTTTCTAAGGTTTTCCATCAACTAGATTAGTACTTGGTTAAGCGCTAGCAATCCCCTTGCTCCGCGGATTGACAAGAACCTTGGGGGTCACCCCGTGGTGAAAAAGGTGTAGGTCCGTACGCTTGCGGATCGAAGGTTGTTATGTGTTTCAACCATCAACACGCCCCTTTTTCTGGCGCCGTTGCCGGGGAGCAAGCCAGTTTGCTACGTTTAATCTAGTATTAATTTTGTTGATTACTAACATCTGACCCTTTTTTTCGAGAAAAATTCTTTTTTGTTTTTCTTTCTATTTTCTTGTGCCTAGATGGATTTGTTCACCTCACCATTGGAAGACGAAGAGATGTCGCTAAGGGAGCTAGCAATGCCGTCAATGGAGGACATTGAGATGCAAAAATCAGATTTGACGCTTGCTACAACCCACTACGAAGTGAAGCCTAGAATCATCAAGTTAGTGGTGACAAACCCATTCAGAGGATTGGAGGATGACAACCCATATAGACATATTAAGCAATTCATGATGATATACAACACGGTGCAACAAGAAGGAGTTCCGGTCGCTTGGTTCAAGTGGAATCTTTTTCCATTCTCTCTCGAAGATGAAGCGCGAAGATGGTACACACTTGCGTCCGTTGAAGCAAAAGGAAATTAGGATGAGCTAGTGAAGAAGTTTCTTTTGAAGTTCTTCCCCATAAGCAAGATTCGAGACTTAAGGAGGCAAGTGCTCAATTTCAAGCAAGGAGAAGATGAAGGAATTGATGAAGCTTGGGACCGTTTTAATGAACTACTTGAGCAAGGCCCGAACTTGTGGTTTTCCGGTGACTTGATGTTGCATACCTTTTATTTTTCACTAACCCCTAACTCTTCTCGTTTTGTAAGCATGTGTCCAGGCGGTGATTTAATGGATAAAACGATTAGTGAAGCCGCACAAATCTTACAAAGGATAAGTAATGGAAAAAGAACGCAAAGAGATTAGCAAAGACGTTGTCGGGAGGAGCAAAATGACAAAAGCAAGCCCAAGGTGCTTGCTGAATTTTCTAAAAAAGATAAACCGGAGGTCAAGGAAGATGAACCGACCATACAAGAAACTGAAGATCCACTTCCCATGGTAAGAGAAGTCATTTCAGATACTAAAAATGTTGAAACTAACATGAATGTAGGCCGAAGTATGGGGAATGCTAGACCATTGGCGGAGTTTAATCAATCCGATTGGATTCAAGCTGATTTTGCCCCCATAATCAACTACCGAAGGAAGGAGGAACACCGACACGTCGCCAAAAGAGTTGAAGACATATTTGATCAAGAGATGAGTGGAGGGTCGATCCAAAAGATATTTGAAGAAGAAAGAGAAGAAGAAGATGAAGGATGGATCGACCGATTTGACAACTCAAAAAGTTATGATGAAGAAAGAGAAGAGTACAACCGTGACGAGCCTAGTGACTCAAAGGATAAATGGGAGAAGATAGGATTCAAGCTAGAAGATGAGTGGGAAGGAGATGGCACAAGGCAAACACACCTACATGACCCCTCTCCACAAGGTTATAGCTTGTGTGCTATTGAAGCCTACACACTAGCAAATTAAGATATGGAAGTGCTCAATGATGAAGAAAAGAGTGAATCAACGATGAGCAATCTCGACGACATGTGGTACATGGAAGATAAAGAAAGCTACATTCGAGACTTTGAAGATAAAGATTGGGATGACAATGAAGACTTCAAAGAAGAGACAAATGCAAATGTAGTTGATGGATTACACGTTCCACATGATGAGATGGAGGGGATGCAAAAAGGTAACAAAGAGAAACCTCCACTCGTTGAGATTGATTCGCCTTCAACACCGCTAGATGAACCAAATATCACTCTTGTCAAGGAAGCTCCGAGGCAAAGGTACACACTGAAATCTCAAGATATTATTGTTATTAATGATGATATATTCAAATATTCATGTTGGACCAATAGTATGAATAATAGTTTAAATTCTATGCCTTGTTCCAATAATGATCATGTTGATAGGCTAGATTTTCTTGAGAATGAAAAAGAGGTAACATTTATGTTTGAACTAATTAATTCGATGCATAAAGAACCTTTGCCTAACCAAGAGCTAAGTGCTTTGCATGAAACATATGCTTCTTTTAATTACACCTTGATATGTTGCTACAATTTTCTTGTGGTGTTAATTATGGACGCGTATGTTTACAATAAATTTTGTAAATCTCGATCATGCTTTGTGCTTGGTCAAGCTAATAACCTTAAAGAAGCACATGTCGGGAGAAGGTCTGATTTTCACTAACCATGTAGACAAGGCTTGAATAATGAAGAGAGAAGTCATGCCTAAAGAGTTGCAATATAAATCATCAACCTCTCCAAATCCCGCGATGGATGTTGCTGTCTTCATCAATTTGAGATCTTGTTCAGAGGTGTACAAATGAAGAAAATGAAATATTCAGAAGCTCCATCAAGTTTCCATTCCAACGCATCAAGAACCAACGAATTTGAAGACCCGTGCAAGGAGTCATGGAGAAAACATTGAGCGTTGCACGTTCTGAAATTTCAGGACAGATTTTATCGCCGAAATAAAACAGAAGTAACTCTCTTGTTCGGAGTCCGATTTGGGCAAATAAAGACTTGCTGGAAAGGAAATTTTGTGCACTGTGCAATGGAGTAGAGCTTGGGTATACTTTCTGTTCTGCACATTAAAGAAAAATTTGTGGAGTGAAGGCAGCACCGAAGGGTGACAAAGAAGGAGAAAGCGATGATGTCAGATGCCTTGGGCAAGTCTTCTTTTAATGATCAAGTACAACATGGGAAGTGGATTAAAGCTGCATTGACACCTTTTCTTTTTGCATGAAGGGTCATGGCTATGCGACGAAAAGAAGGTATGTGAGAAAGTCGAGCTCTATGACTTTAAATGAAGCGCTTTTCGGGAGGCAACCCGTTTCTTTGTGTTTTTATTCCTTTCTTAGAGAAAATAAAGAATGGCACCATCCTATGATGATCAACTTGTGGATAATTAATCTAAGTTTAATTTTCTCTTTGGAACCACGATCATGTTCATGATCATATTTATTTATTTGCATGCATTACATTTTGTTATCAACGTGATGTTTCTTTCTTTGCATATACATATTTTGCATATAGTTGGCTTGGTTGTTTTAAGGCTCAATGATGTATGCTTTCATATCCATGTTAATGCTCCAACTGGGCATTTTCCTTTTGTGATCTTGTGTAAACGTGGTGTTTAAACATGATTGCGGACCATCATCGTTATGTTCGATAAACCTTGCTAGCATTTTCATATGTTTTCATTGGTTAGTTTATAAGATTTGCAATGCGCTTAATTTTTCTTGTGCTATAAGAGTTATTGATCTAGGGATAGACATGGTGTTTTAACCCTAGATAAATAAATCTTTATGGCTATGGAGAAATTTGGCAACCTAGTTGTAAACATGGTGTTTAGAACTAGGTGAAAATATTGTCTTTGTTTATATGCTTTCCTCTCATGTGCATACACACTTTGCACCACGGACACCCATTAGGTTTTTATTTCTCATTAGACTAATTATGCCACAAGTTAAGAGTCCTAGGAAATATTGTTGGATTGTTGGCAATTTTATCTACTCCCAACCGTCACCTTGGGGGTAGAATGTGCGCTTAAAATGTTTTGCAGGCAAGATAAAGACTCTCACTACAGGGAAATTGAAGGGTGGCTAAGATAAAAATGTTTTGTCTTCTTCTTCCATGCCTAGAGAAATGCTAAGCATGGGGGAGACCCTGAACCTTCAACACGAAAGTGTGACATGATGCTATAGAAGATAGAATGATCAAGATCATCAACATCCCCGGATCAATGCACAAGAAGCTATTGATCTCATCAAATTTCTGCGTGGTCCCGAAGGGAAAACACTGAATACTTTTGGATATTTAGAAGCCCCATGAAGTTATGATTCCAACAAATTAAGAATCAAGACAATCGAAGGTTCCTACAAGCGGTTATGACCGAATCACCGAGTGCAACACGTCCTGAAATCAGTTTGGGACAGCATGCAGTGCTGAAGTAAAACGGACATAGCTCCCTTGTTTAAATTCCGTTTTCAATGAATGACCATGCGTTTGAAAGGTAATTTTATAAACTTTTCAATAGATCTATATTTCGATATATGTTCTGTTCTGGACAGAGGGGAAATCCATGAAAAAGAGACAGCAAGGAGATGATGAGAACAAGAAAGAGGAGATGGTGATGACAACATTGAAGAGAAGGCGACCATTGACTCCATTAAGCATACATGATCAAATTCAGAAGTTTAGGAGCATTGGAAAATTAAGACAAAAGTAAATCCACATACATGGAGATGTCGGGAGAAGATCATGAAGAACTACAAAATATGGTAACACCTCCATGGACCTTCTCTTTTCCGAACATAAATGCTTGTAAGTATGCCTTCAACCTCAACTAGGTGCAACTTTTGTTTTTCCCTTTGACAATGATATGGCTACTAGGAGGACAACCTAGGTTTCTTTTTATTTTCAATAAATAGGCATGACCATGTGTTCACCTCGATGTTTTATATTGTCTATGCTTATGGAAAAATGATGAAAGTTGCCACTTTGTTTTACCTACATGAAGTTATACATGTCTTGGCTAATTGCTCTCTATAACATGATCTAAAATTAATTTAAATACCGGCTCTTTTATTTGTGGAGGTGAAATGACTATGCTCTAGACCCACATACATATCTTTGCTCTTTAATTTAAGTTTATGGATAGTCGGATAACTTATTGTTTTTATGAAAACTTAACTTTTATGCTATCTACATATTTGTGATGCTCTTGCAAAAGTTCTACCTACCAAAGCCGTATACATATATGTTCTATGATAACAAAACCCGTAGATTGCAAACATATGTTTTGATGAGTTGGATTAGGATTGATTTCTATGGTTCGAGACTAAGAAGCTAGTCATTCCATGCATTGTGGGTTTTCACATCGAAAATTTCACAAACCTCGCTGGGCATCTACCCTAAACCAAAAATATCTTTTTGTGATCACCTCCTTGTCCACAACCCAATTTGAGTATGGAGTAAGACTTTCAACGGAGATTCAGATATTCCGCAAGATTATAAAATTTATGCTTACTTTAGCAGTCATTTCCCCCTCTCTTTTATGCTCGAAGACGAGCATCGTTCAAGCATGGGGGAGGAGTCATCACATCATCTCTGACAAATGCTATGTAAGTATTATGTTGCAAAAGTTCTGAGGAGCAAAAGAAAAAAAAGAAAAAATGAAAAAAAATTATGATGAGAAGAAAAGAAAAGTAAGAAGAAAAGGAAGAAGAAAAAAAGAAAGAGAAAAAAATGAGAATAAAGTAATAGTAAAAAAATAATAATAAAGTTGCTCCTCGGTTCTTATTGCTTCATAAGTTCTCAAGTGCCTTGAAGACAAATCCATACTCAAATCTTCCAACCATGTGCAATCCGATAACGAGGACTTCACTTGTGCCTCGAGATTATCCATTTGCCACTTGCACATGTCCACCTATCTAAATGTGTGTGTTTCATCCCTCTCTTTCCAACATTTTTTACCATGGCCTTTTTGACGAGTCTCGGTAATTCCAGTAGATCTCTCTCTTAATTTGACAATATTTTGGATGTATGTTTTGCTAGGATTGTTTTTAACCTACCAAGCTCCACATAAGCCTTCCACTATCACATATGAGTAGAATTAGTTGAAAATAATCTAGTATAGGCTTGAGTGACTTGATGAGATGAGTGTTTCCATGAGCTTTTGCAAGAGATTTTCACTTATGTTGGATATGCATCTTTTTGAAAATTCTTCCATGGAACAAGGTAACGGTTTGAAGTTTACTTAAGTTTGAGAGCATCATATTTATTAAATGTGGCTTGTTCTTTATTGTCAGTCTATCTTCCATAATGAAAAAGAAGTCGGTCACAACTTGAACTTTAAAACTAAATTCTTAAGAGAGAGCAATTTGCCTCGTCATGAATGACTAAGTGTAGGGACAACATTGGAAGGCAACGCTGATTTCCCTTTTAAGCAAGGATTACTTACTCAAGGACGAGCAAGGTTTAAGCATGGGGGTATGTTGACGGTCGATTTCCGTCAACCAAGAGCACTTGTTACACTTGGTTTGAGCTTTAAATTATGACAAACCCGCCACTTGGCATACTAATGATGTAACAAGTTCACACTTGCATGTGGTTTTTGGAGTTTATTTTTTACGCAGAAAATCAACGTTAAAAAGGAGACTTTCGGGATAAGTTCATCAAGCACTTTAGGAGAAGATCATGAAACCCGACACAAGTCAAGGCACGCGATGAACATGACTCCAAATGGACTAAGGACCGAAGCATCAACACGTAAAACTCCGGGGACTAGGAGGTTTACCAACGAGATCAACTCAGTCCGAGAGATATTCTCGCAGCCCAGAACAGCATGATCTTCCGATACAGATTCAGAGACTTAAACGGCCTCTAATGGCAAAAGTTTGACTACCAAAGTTGTGGGCCTCGACGATAGATTCGATTTGGACATGTGGAAGGCCCAATTCGGGTCAAGGAGTTAGGAGATATGGCCCCCGAAATGCCAGCTGCGCAGACAAGTCCGAAATCAGACAGATTATCTTCCGAGGCTGTTTTGGGGATCTTATCTTCGTTTCCAAGGAAAGCAATGAATACCAAAGTTGAAGATAATTTCGTGGCACACAACCTGGACACCGAATTTCCATTATTTGGAGTTCGGACGTGGGAGATATGGTGCCGGCAAGGAAGGGCTGCGAATCAGAAAAATCTGGACGAGGTTGAGTTTATGGAAACGAAGTTCGCTTCTCTCCAAAGAAGATCTAGTGCAAGGCAAGGTGGAGCACACCCCAAGACTCCCCAAAGGCATAAATACAACCCCCTACACGCCCAAGGGGGGTTACCATTCACATTCAATCATTCTACCGACGCCATTCACTAGAAAGCCGCCGCCGCAAGATGAGGGAGAGAGTTGGATGAGCTCGTCACAAAGATCAATGCCGGCGGAGGGAAGAAAGCAAGAGGAGGACTCCAAGCCGCTGGCCTAGGGGTGTTCCCAAGCTTCATCGCCGCCATCTTGATCGACGACGTTCTCCGGAGTCTTCATCACCCCTATGTGCTTCAATCTGTGTAAGATGATGGGGTAATGCCTCCGTTCATCCCTAGGGTTAGAGGGATACATGATTTGTGATCTCTACATGAACCCTATGCCTTTTGATGCTTAATTGTCTATGTCTTTGCGAATGCTTTATTCACATACGTATGTACAACATGTGGTCTTAGTAGGGTTTGTGGTAATCGTGGTGATTAGCTTAACCCTATGGATACTTAGATATAGATGCAGTTATACGTGAAAGTGGTTGATTACCTTGCGTAGTGACAGTACGATTTAAGGAAAAGGCTTAGCGGCCGCATAACCTCCATGAAGCTAGTAAAGGCAACACCCTTTTCATGTAGTAGATGCATGTTCATGAGATCCTAAACCCTAGGGAGGGAACGCTTATCTATCTTAATCTCTCTCTTGTATCCACCCTTTGCCATCTAGTTTAACCTTCGATTTCTTAGATTAACATAGGTTAGATTGTCTTTACCTTTAGATTAATACCCCTTTCTAAGGTTTTCCATAAACTAGACTAGTACTTGGTTAAGCGCTAGCAATCCCCTTGCTCCACGGATTGACAAGAACCTTGAGGGTCACCCCGTGGTGAAAAAGGTGTAGGTCCGTACGCTTGCGGATCTATGGTTGTTACGTGTTTCAACCATCAACAGCAATCAAAGGATAACCCATAGTCCAGACACCACGTCTGCACTACCGACTACTACAATAGCACGGCTACGTCTGACGTCCCATAGCAACACTATAGTACTCCGTATAAATACGGAGCGACGAACCCGCGAGTACAACTAGACCTCGCCCATCATAGAATCAAGACGATACGAAGAGATATGAATGACACTGTCAAAGGTTTAGGTCTGAGCAGTCCACAGGGGGGTTAACCCCAGTGGTTTATTTGTTCGGCAGGGAGATCGGGGGCTAAGAACGCGATGGTTATGCTAGCGTAGCACACGGAAATCACGGCGAGACACAAGGGACAAAGCGATTTTATACTGGTTCGGGCCTCCGGAGAGTAAAACCCTACGTCTAGTTCTTGATTGTATTGATTTGATCATAGCGAAGGTGGAGGTGGTCGAGATTACAGGTGCCCTCGGAAGGACGCCCTTGCCCACCTTATATTGGGTGACGGACAAGGTCGGTGGACCGGAGTCCAAGTCGGTTACAACAGGGAAACCTATCTCTAGTATGTTTACATCATGGAAGGCTTATCCGAGCTGCCTTAATCCGTCTGGACTTCCTTGTCTTGCACACCAAGCTGTCTTCTCGTCTTCGGGCCCACATGTCAGGTCGGACAGGCCTACTGACAGGTCGGCGGGTCTTTTGGTGGGTCGGACCCACTTGTCGGGGATGGCCGTGAGCCTGGTCGGTGGGGACCCAGGGGTACCCATGTCTCACAAGCCCCCGAGCGATGTGTAGGCGCAGCGACCTCGAGAGGGTCATGACAAAGTCTTGAAGCCATCGACAGGTCGAATAGCGTGCACATCGGTCCAAAAAGAAAGAGAAACAAATCAGCTTAGCAGCCGACCTGTTTGTAGCCTTGCCGAACGCAGAGAGGTCGAGTGACGACCTATAGGAAGCAGGCTTCCAATAGATCGTAACGACGATGAAAAAATTCAGAGGGCGTCAAGGACGCACTCATAGAGTAGTATCCGAGCATCGTGGCGGGTAGGATGGCCGGTATGATGATCCAAAAAAGAAAGAGAAAAAGTAGGTCGAGTAACGACTTGATGAGAAACAGGTTTCCCAACATGTCGGTACGACGAAGAAAACAAGAGGGCGTTGAAGACGCTCTCGTAGAGTAGTCCCCGAGCATTGAAGCAGGCAGCATGGCTGGTTTGATGCTCAAAGAAGCGAAGAAATACTGAGTCATGGTCTTGATCGAACGAAGTGTAGAGACACCTAGATCTCCCAGCATGGCTGCAAGGAGTCTGGCAGAGCCGACCTCGAGGAGGCCTTGTAGGCGTGCCGACCTCAAAGAGGCCTCAAATCAACAATGTCCAGTATCCGAGGATACCCAGCAGGATCTTGAAAGGCGCGTCGCATGAAGAGGTCTTCTGTAGTGGTCGAAACGGTCAACGATGAGTTCGCAGGAAGATATTGATCTCAAACAAATGGAGTGTAGAGACACCCAGATATCCTGCATAGCTGCAGAGAGTCTGGCAGAGCCACCCGAGGCATGCCGACCTCAGGAAGGTCTCAAATCAAAAGCGCCCAAGCACCCGGAGATACTTGGCAGGGCCATCTAGCGACCTGACGAAGATGACGCCGGAGCCGGAGGAAGATCTAGGGTCTAGCGACCTGACGATGACGACGACGGAGCCGGAGGAAGGTCTAACGACCTGAAGATGATGACGACAGAGCCGGAGGAAGGTCTAGCGACCTAGCGCTGGCGACGATGGAGCCTGATGAAGGTCTAGCGACCTGACGAACGCGGCGGCGGAGCCGGAGGGAGGTCTAGCGATCTGACGAACGTGACGACGGATCCGGAGGGAGGTCTAGCGACCTGACGAACGCAACGACAGAGCCGCAGGGAGGTCTAGTGACCTGACGAACGCGACGACGGAGCTGGAGGAAGGGTGCACCGACCTGAAGCAGGCGGCAACGAAAACGCCGAGAGGTCTAGAGACCCGACGAAGGCGACGACGAAAACACCGGGAGGTCTAACGACCTAAAGCCGGCGACGACGGAGCTGAAGGAAGGTCTAACGACCTGACGAAGATGATGCCGGCGAGGACAAAGCCTCCGGGGGGTCTAGCGACCTGAAGATGACGACGACAGAGCCGGAGGAAGGTCTAACGACCTGAAGATGACGATGACAGAGCCGGAGGAAGGTCTAGCGACCTAGCGCTGGCGACGATGGAGCCTGATGAAGGTCTAGCGACCTGACGAACGCGGCGATGGAGCCGGAGGGAGGTCTAGCAACCTGATGAATGCGACGACGGATCCGGAGGGAGGTCTAGCGAGCTGACGAACGCAACGACAGAGCCGCAGGGAGGTCTAGCGACCTGACGAACGCGACGACGGAGCCGGAGGAAGGGTGCACCGACCTGAAGCAGGCGGCAACGAAAACGTCGGGAGGTCTAGAGACCTGACGAAGGTGACGACGAAAACACCAGGAGGTCTAACGACCTAAAGCCGGCGACGACGGAGCTGAAGGAAGGTCTAACGACCTGACGAAGACGATGCCGGCGAGAATGAAGCCGCCGGGAGGTCTAGCGACCTGACGAACGCGACGATGGAGTCGGAGGGAGGTCTAGCGACCTGACGAACACGACGACGGAGGTGCAGGGAGGTCTAGCGACCTGAAGAAGATGACGATGCAGACACTGGGAGGTCGAACGACCTAAAGCCGACGACAACAGAGCTGCAAGGAGGTCTGGCGACCTGACATCAGTGACGATGGAGCCGCAGGGAGGTCCGCTGACCTCAATCCAACGACGACGGAGCCACCCAAGGTAGGTTCGCCAAAGGTGACGCCGGAGCTGGAGAGAGGTAAGGCGATGCCTGAGCGAAAAGTTGGTCCTGTGAAATAAAATAAACACCAGGTCGGTGTATCAATCTGTTGAATATACTGAAAACATAGCCTGAGCTAAGTATGCAGAAGTTGAGTAATGTTAGCCGGAGCAGAACACCCTTGTGCTATGTTTTGTTTGAAAAAAAACACTTCCCTTTATCGTGCAAGGCACACATTATGCGGACTCGAAAGCTCTGAAGCTGCAAAATGTTTCACCCCACTACAATGCTCAGCAGGGAGCCTTAGATGTAGCCGACGCACAGGGTGGGGCCTAGGACCCAGGTTTTGCAACCACACAACATTGAATACTTATAACGAGAGTCAAGCAGTTTAAAGGAAGAACACACATAAAAGGGATAGACCCCTCAGGTCTTGCGACCCTTAGGTTGGCATGGCCAAGCCCCCGAGCATGTCGAGGGGGAGGGGAACATAGCACAAGATTAAAATAATTGAACCCTCAGGTCTGGCGACCTACGTGTTGGCATGGCCAAGCCCCCGAGCATGTCGAGGGGGAGGGATCGGAAGAGCCGAAAAAATATGTAGAGCAGGTCGGCGAAGGTCACGGAAACACGAGGAATCCGAGACGATCGACAAAAATATATGGATGCTGTAAAATTTTTAATTGTAAATAGCACTTAGCTTGGGTGTCGTCGAGGTCGGAACGTAGTCGTCGGCGCAGGCTGAGGCTGCACGCGGAGCTGTCGAGGAGGTCGGTGATGAGCCGGCTGGCCGACCTCAAGGTCGGTGCGTTGTGTTGTTGGCCGAGCCCTGGTGCTCGTCATGGCCATCATGTGCAAGGATCCGTATATCGTCCGTGGTTGTATAAACAAGTAACAAAGACCTTGATTAGCCATCCATCGTGAGCCATAAAATAAATTGGAATAGAATAGGTTAAAGAAAAAAATAAAAAGACTCCCGTGTTGATTTGCCGAGCTGCACACGGACATGTAGAAGCCTAGGAATCTGTTCCAGCGTGAACCGATCCAACTCCATGCCTGTGTGGCCAGAGCCCATGCACATTTGCTGTCGTCCTAAGCCCGGCACACACGTGCACCACCGAGCTGCATCAAGAGCATCCTCGTCGCCCGGAGGCTGACATGCAGCGAAGCGCCACGTTTTACCGGAGTACGACGAGGCCGCCAGCAAGCGGACCGCATCTCACCGACTTGACGAATCTGGTGATGACGAAGCCGTTGTAGGGTATGGGTGGGTGGGTGCGCGCCAGAAATCCATCGTGTCGCCGCGGAAGAGGTCGCCGGAGCGAGCTGCCATCACGCTGCACGAAGAGCTCCCTATCTGCCCCTTCCTGGCGCGCCAACTGTCAGAGGTTTAGGTCTGAGCAGTCCACAGGGGGTTAACCCCGGTGGTTTATTTGTTTAGCGGGGAGATCAGGGGCTAACAACGCGATGGTTATGCTAGCGTAGCACACGGAAATCACGGCGAGACACAAGGGACAAGGCGATTTTATACTGGTTCGGGCCTCCGGAGAGTAAAACCCTATGTCCAGTTCTTGATTGTATTGATTTGATCGTAGCGAAGGTGGAGGTGGTCGAGATTACAGGTGCCCACGGAAGGACGCCCTTGCCCGCCTTATATTGGGTGACGGACAAGGTCGGTGGACCGGAGTCCAAGTCGGTTACAACAGGGAAACCTATCTCTAGTATGTTTACATCATGGAAGGCTTATCCGAGCTGCCTTAATCCGTCTGGACTTCCTTGTCTTGCACGCCAAGCTGTCTTCTCGTCTTCGGGCCCACATGTCAGGTCGGACATGCCTACTGACAGGTCAGCGGGTCTTTTGGTGGATCGGAGCCACTTGTCGGGGACGGCCGTGAGCCTGGTCGGTGGGGACCCAGGGGTACCCATGTCTCACAGACACTTTGATCTAATTCAGATATGCAGGAGACTCACTATATTCTAATTGACAAGCGATCACACAAACGGAATGCAGAACTATTCATCTAGTCAACAAGATCAAAGAATCGTGTCACGAAGAACACGAACCTCTAAATGATGAACAGATGAAGAACTCTAGAACATGTCACCCATGTATGAATGCGAGTTTAGTCTAATTGGAATATAACGAAATACTCACTTTAGTCTAAATGAAGAACAGCATCACTCACGAGGTACAAAGGGATGATGAACGAAGAACGGATCATCGCATCTCCCTTCTACTCACCCACACACTCCCCCTCTCTACCAAGCACAACCTAAGCTAGATCTTCCTCACAATCACACTCATGGTGGGATGAGGTTTCACCTCCACCAAGAGGGAATGAGAAGGAGAAGAGGCTAAGGTGAGAAGTTGCCTTCAAGTGTGTTGTCCTATTCTTACCCCCCTCCTCTTCTATTTATAGGCTGAGCACCAGCGTCAAGTGGAGCGAAACACCCCGGGGACGGCCTCTAGGACCAATGGGCAAGCACCACGTGGAGGCCCGGGATCAGCCGACCAAAGGTCGGTTCGGCTGACCCCAGGTGGGCCCCTCCCGCGCTGTGCTTTCACTGAGTGGCTGCCCTGTGGGCCCTTAGGTCGGTCTCCGGTGTACACCTGCTCTTGAGGTAGTTTAGGCGCTCTGGTGGGCCATGGGATCCATGTGATGCATGTGTGGCGGTCTCTGATTCGCCGAGGCTCTCTCTCTTGGATTGGTGATGTCATTGATCCAGGGGATGCTTGCATGGTAGCCCCTCATTGGCTGAGCCTGAAGTGCTAGGATCATAAAGGTGTGCTTTCTCTTCATTTCTTATGCTAAACACTGCATTGATCTTCATACAGCCACTTGTGGAAATTGTTAGTTTAAACCCCTATTCTAGTGTGAATGCATGACTCTCATGATGAAATGCAGGGGTTGACGACCTTAAATTAGGTACTTAACAGCCGTCAACAGTAGCATCGGCGCAGGGAGGGTGAAAAAGAAATAAAGAATAGAGAAGGGTTCCTGATGCAAATGTATAAGAGTGAAAGAAAGATTTGACAAGTTTAAAATAACAAACTCTTGGTGATGAATTTTTTTAGATTGACAAATCTTTTAGGACTTGACATGTCATAAGATTTGCCAAGTTAAAAATAGCAAACTCTTGGAGATAGCATCTTCAACATTTTGCCAAATCCGGTTGGTATTTTTTATTTTTGGTAAAAACGTTAAAAACACTCCAACAATTTGGGAAAAACATGCCTACGACACGTAAATAAAGGGAAGCTAGGTGGGAGGGTGAAAAAAGAAATAAATAATAGAGAAGGATTACTGATGCAAATGTATAACAGTATAAGAGAGAAAGAAAGATTTGACAAGTTCAAAATAGCAAACTCTTGGAGCCACGTTCTTTTTTTAGCTTGGTCAATCATAAGATTTGGCAAGTTAAAAATTGTGAGCATCTCCAAGAGTTCGCTATTTTATCTCCAAGAGTTCGCTATTTTTAACTTGACAATTTTTTTCTCTCTTATACATTTGCATCAGGAACCATTCTCTATTCTTTATTTCTTTTTTCACCATCTCATGGCTTATCATCGCGAGAAACGCCGATGCCAAGCCGAGTACGTGCGCGCATATTTACGTGCTGGAGGCAGGTTTTTTCTAGCAGTTTGGCAAACTAACTTGCATCCATCTAATTTTGACAAAATAAGAAAAATTGGCCTCCAACAGTTTAGCAAACCAACTTGACAAAACTATAAACTTGGCAAAACTCACCTCCCCACGCAAAAATGTACGCACTCTGATCTGGGTTGGCTTCGGTGTTTCTCCCACGCGCCAAGCCAGGTGGGAGGGTGAAAAAAGAAATAAAGAATAGAGAAAGGTTCCTGATTCAAATTTTCAAGAGGTGGAAGAGCATATACATAATTTTGTTTCTCTCTCAGGGTTCCTGATGTAAGTTAGATCTGGATTTGGCAAGTGAATTATGCCAAACTGTTAGAGATGAGCTCTTTCTTTTACTTGGCATATCTTTTTAGAAGTTGGCAAAACACAAGATTTGCCAAGTAATATTTGGCAAACTCTTGGAGACAAAAATTGCCAAGTCCTTTGCCAAATTGTTGGAAAGAGTGTTTTCAACGTTTTTGTCGAAAATCAAAAATGTTAATCGGATTTGGCCAACTGTTGAAGGTGCTTATAGGAAAATAATTAAGAAATTAGCAAAGCAGAACACCTACCTAACTCTTGGATTTCATGCTTTTGAAACAAATTGGGATTTGTCCACCACATTTTATCGCAATGTCTTAGCTAGACTTAGAGCAACTCCAAGAGACTAGGTATAATATTAGCTGAATTTAGAGTTTCAGGAGGTTTGTAAAAAAGTAAAGAGCTCCATAATTAAAGAGTAAACCAACAGACTCTTCAAATCTCTTAGCTATTCACGTTCAAATCACCCATCCACACACACTAACATGTAGGACCCATTCGTTATCCTTTCGCACCCACCTTATCCTTTCTCTCTCCTATCTCCCGTCGGCCTCATCCTCTCCATCTCCCACCTTATCATTCTCCTCCCGTCCTCCGCCCCCGAGCCAAGCACCGGTGCCCCTCCTCCTCTCTAGCACGGTGCCCCTCCTCCTCCTCTCCAACCTGATGCCCTTCCTCCGCCCTATGCGGGAGGAGATCATGCCGACAGAGGCGGCTGGAGGAGATCTGTCTCCTTTGTGCTCGTCATCCCCGCCAGGCGCCTCAACCTCCCCGCGCTCGTCCTCATCGCGGATCAGCTCCACCTCCGTCGAGACCATCTTCTCAGTCATCACGCGCCCCGTCCTCCCCGCCGGACCTCCTCCTCCCCCGCCGACCCCGCCACACCTCCTCCGCTGCCACTCGCTGGTCCCACCATACCTCCTCCTCTGCCCTTGGCGCCGACGCACCTCCTTCACCATAGCTGCACACCAAGGGCAGGAGCAGGCGCAGGGAAGGTGGCGGCACCCGTCGTGGCAGTGAGGAGTTGTGCAAGGGCGGCTGGTACGGTGGTGCTGAATGGTGGCGGTGTTGACGGTTCAACAATGCGTCAAGGTTCACTGCAAGCACACGGATCGTGTAGCTCTTTCACCTAGAGTATTCCTCCAAGGTTTTTGTCAATCCACGAAGTAAGGGGATCGCTAACGCTTAACCAAGTACTAATCTAGTTGATGTAAACCTTTGAAAAGATGATTAATTGTAAACTAAAGATAAATTAAAAACCAATCTAATCTATGTTAATGAGAGATATAAGATGCACAAGTTATAGAGAACATTTGCCCATGGAGTCAACGGGTACTTGAACATGTAATCGCCAAACATGATAAAACTGTTCTAATCTATTGAAACATGTGAACAAGGTTTAGCCCTTTCCCTGCTATCGTATTGTCACTACGCGAAGGTAATCATCACAAAACCTAGATGAACACAATATTGTTGATGTGATCTACGGGAGCAGGTACGGCCGATGCAACCCAAAAAGCATGGTAGCTAACCTTAAACATTAAAGCATCATCAACAAGGAAGTAATAGATTATGATCCAAGCAAGAGTCGACGATTACACGACAATATCCATTACAACTCCATGGACAAACGATGACTTTACCCCATCAAGACACTAGGCATGGCACCATTGAACATGGTAGACACCTCCGATGAAGATCGATCCTCGCTGTCCTCCAACTCCGGTGTGAGGACCTGTGTGGTTCGAGGACCGGTGGATGGTCGCTTCCTGGTGTGATGAGTGATTGACAACGTTGTGTGGACTGATTCTTGGCTAAGTATTGCAGGTGAAGGTTGCGGCTTGACTGGTGTTGGTGCAGGTGAAGAACAAGTGCGAAAGGTCGTTGCCGGTGAGGCCTCTAGGTGTGGAGAAGACAAGTAGGCTTGGTTCGAGGGACCCGGTGGCCAGCGGGGTCAAGTGCGGGCCGCATGGTGGCAAGAACGGCAAGATGAAGTCGTGGACGGTTTCTTGGTTGAGCCTCAAAACCAAGGTCGAGCCGGGACTTCGTGGGGGCCAAGTCATGAGTGGAGATTGGCGGAGGCCACACCGAGTTCGCGGGGTTTCCAGTGGTTCACCAGAAAACCACTGGGTTCCTTGGTTGATCCACAAAGCCAAGACCGAAGACAGAGGTGCAGCAGCATCAGACCAGTCTGACCGGTGGGTCTACCGGTCTGACCGGTGTGCGACGACGCAGTCCGGAGACTTTGAAGCGGAGGACACGTGTCGGGATCGCATGGCGTGCGTCGAGGCTACGCAAGGTGCGGTCGCCAGGCATCCGTCCGATGGTGAGACGACGAAGATTCCCAAAGTGCCCCTCGGGGACGTGTATCCTAGTGTTAGGTCTTAGGGGTAGTTTCGTCTTTCGGTTACCTCCAAATAACCCAAGTGGTGAGAGTATGGCAGCCATCTCTTGGAACCCCAGCTCATTTTGGTTTGCTATTTTCCTCTTCTATTTTCCTTTGGAATTTCAAGGACTAGCTTGAGAGCTTCATGGTGAGATCTTGAGAGAGGGATGGATGTTCGGGAGGCAAGCTAGACCTTGTATGAACCTTCATGGTATGTATAGATGATTCGGCGTGGTTCCTCAAGGCTTGATTGTGTCTCTCCCGTTTTCCCTTTTTGGTGATTTTTGGAGCCTTTTCTTGGTGACTTTCTTGTGGCGGATTTGAGACCTTTCTCTTTGGGATTTGGTGGGGGATGTATGCTTGAACCCCTCGTGGTTCTTTTCCCTTTGATTCCCCTCCCAAATCCGTGAGCAAAGGGGCTCGATTTTGGGATTTTCTCCTCTCTAGGGTTAGAGGTGTTCTTGGCAGGATTTCTTTGATTCCTCTTGATTTAGCAAGTTTTGGTGGACCAAATCTTGGCTATGGAGTGTCCATGAGGTGTTCCTACTATCCCCAAAGTCTTATGCGAATCCGTGGAGCCAATCGGGAGATCGGGATTTGGATTTGGAGGGGTTGACTCACGGGTTGCTGTTCATCCCGAGCACCTAGGTCTTGACCGGTGCCTCTCACCGGTGCCGACCCCAGTTGGGTTTTTGCTCGGGTGAACGTGTTGGTGTGTTCCCTGGTGTCTGGTGTTGCTGCTGTTTCGAGTTAGGTTCAGTTTGGAGCTCGGGAGGTCAGGTTCGCGGATTTGGGGTTTTCCTAGCTCTGACCGGTCTGACCGGTGAGCTGCACCGGCCTGACTGGTGCAGGAGCTTTCTGTGGAATTCTCCAAGTTTGGCTCGGGTGACCCGGCTCAAGGTCCAGGGTGACTCAGTGTGTCTCTGGAGGGTGTCGGGTGTTCCGGCGGCTCAGTCCGGAAGATCCGACCAGGACAGGTCTGACCGGTGCAGGTGACCGGTCTGACCGGTGTCGTCAGTGGCTGCTCGAGTTGCTTGTTCTGCTGCGTTCTTGGGTAGGTTTCGGTAGTTGTTGGTTCCTAGTACAAGTAGCACTCCAGTGGCTGCGTGGTCTTGGCCAACTTGGGTAGTTGAGTCGGAGACGTGTTTTGGTTAGCCGTGTTCATCTTGTTGGAGTAACCATCTCCTTCGAGAAGAATTTTTATCAGCTCCCATTCACTCCCCCCCCCCTCTCTGGTCGCCAGTTCGGTCCTTCAAGTGGTATCAGAGCCGGTTCGGGTCTTTATTGACTCTAACCAGTCTAAGATCCAAAGATGGAGTACCAGGAACGGGGTTCGGGTCCTCCGCACTTCGATGGCAAAAACTACCATATGTGGCAGAGGCGGATGGCAGCGTTCCTCCGCGGAAAGGGTTAGATCCTTTGGGACGTTACGGTGAACACAGACTATGTTCATCCGATTAACTTCCTAGCTCCTGGATCGAGGGACATGTTCGACGCCAACAACAAGGCAGTCGACTACTTGTTTCATGCTTTGTGTCAATCCAAATTCGATCAGGTTCAGACAGAGGACCTAGCTTGTAGGATTTGGCAGGAGCTGAAGAATGCTCACGCTGGAAATGCTTAAGTTCAGGCACGATTGTATGCGACTTACCGGAGAGAGTACGAGAATTTCACTCATCTCCCCGGTGAGTCAATTGATGCCTTGTTCCAGCGGTTCACGGTGGTTGTGAACAACATGAGGGCCAATGTGGACGTCCTCCCGTACGATGACCATGATAGAGCTGTGAAGCTCTTGCACGCGCTGGATCGTACTATGTGGGATGGAAAGGTCGAGGCCATTCTTGAGTCGGAAAAGTATACCACACTGACGGTGAACGAGCTGTTCTCTAAGCTCAAGTCAGCTGAGGTCGATCGTGGTTAGACAGCCCGTCTTGAGAACCCGACTGACTCCCATAGTCTTGCTCTTGTCGGTGGCTAGGGTGCTAAGTCTAACGCTAACCCATCCTCCAGGATGTTCGCTTTGTCCTATTTGATGTCTTTGCCAGACGAGGAGTTCGACGTGCTTGGAGAGGACGAGCTGGCGCTGTTGACCAGGCGGTTCGAGAGGCTGCACGAGAACCGGGTGAACACGAGGAGGACGACACAGACATGCTTCCAGTGCGGCAAGCCAGGACACTTCGTCGCCGACTGTCCGGAGAAGGTGGAGAACAAGGACAGCTACAAGCACCGGTCGAGGACGGACAACAAGCACCGATCAAGGCGCGATCACAAGCACAAGCATCGGAACAAGGACAAGCGTGGATCGAGGAAGAAGGGCGGCCATGGCAGGAAGGCTCGAGTGATGGTCCGAGCAAGCAACGTCGACTCCAGCTCCGCCTACTCCTCCTCGAGCTCCAGTAGCAGCGAAGATGAAGGTGATCGGCGCAAGAGCAAGAAGTCATCCAAGAACTTGAGCGGGCTGAGCTGCTTCGCGCGAGATGGCTTCTGCGGCATGGCACGTAGCTCCGGCAGCAAGAAGAGTCACCAGAGCGACTCGGACTCCGACTCCGAGGATGAGGTACGTGACGAGCTTCCCTTCTTGCATGAGGAGAATGAACGGCTTGGCAAGTTGATTGATAACCGTGATGATATGCTTAGAGAGGCAAAGAAGATGAGGAAGGAGCTTAGGGCCTCACTAGAAGATGCTAGGAACCGAGTAGCTGAACTAGAAACAGAGAATCTTGATGCTAAGCTTGAGATAGATTCGCTTAAGGCTTCACCTGTTGTTTCTGATGAGGTTGATTGTGTTGATTGCTCTGTTTTCCTAGCTGATCTTACTGCTCTCAAGGAAAAGCATGCCTCCAAGTGTGAGGAACTAGATGTGCTTAGGGTTGAAGTGGCTGAGCTTAAGTCTAGACCTGCTTTGCTAGGTGCTTGCACTTCTTACCCTGTTTTGCATGGAAAGATTGATGAGATGCATGCTTACATTGTTTCTCTTGAGGCTCAGTTGAAAGCACATGTTCCCACTTCTTGCTCTACTTGTGAATTGCATGCGGTTAAGAATCTGGAACTTGCACATTATATTGATCGTTTGCAGGATGAAAATGATGGGCTGAGGAAGTGTATGAGTTGGTTGTCGGGTCAGGAGCCTCAGCTTGGTATCATGATAGCGGCTTTCAAACGCTATGATGGTCAGGCACTTGGTGCTGACAAGCTTGGAGAGAACAGTGGTGAGGGAGATGAGAAAGTTGGAGAGATCCCTATCCCACCACAAAACACACACAAGAACAAGTTTGAACCCAAGCCTAACCATCTCAGAAACAAACTTGACACAACTCCAGATCCACCCATATTCCCTCACCCAACCAATGATTTCCAAAAACCGGTGAGATTTGTGAGCCCAAAGGGAGGTGAGGTTGGAGAGAAGAAAGTGGAGAAGTCGAGTGAGCAGCCCCAACCCAAGCCTAAGCCACAGCCCATAAAGTTCCATTGTGGGTATTGTGGTAGAGATGGTCACAAGGATGAGTTTTGCTTCAAGAGGAAGCGTGAGGAGAGGTTGGCTAAGGAGTGGGCTAACAAGGACAGGTACCACCCTTCTAATGGTGTACCTGAGCCTCGTATGCAAATGCCCAGGGTCAAGGTAATTGTGAGGACGGTTCCGACTTGGGGAGATCGAAAGGTGGCAGGTGGTGCTGCTGGCCGAGCACCACCGGTTAGACCGGTCAGGGGGACCGGTCAGACCGGTGCTGGTCTGGGTGGCCGGCAGTTTGGTTTCTGTGCTCGTGAGGATGCTCGGTTTAGTTCTGGTGGTCGTGGTTTTGGTGGTTGGCATGGATAGTCTGGTGGTGGTCAGTTTGCTAGATGTTCTCCACCTCGTGGTCAATACTATGGTGGGAGGAGTCGTAGCTTTGAGATGGAGAGGAGGAACGGTCCACGGTCTTCCTTTCGGGGCTTTCGTTCTCCTCCAGCGAGACAGGGGTGGTTCCCTCGTGGTGGTTTTTGTGGTGGTATCTTTGGTAGGCGAGATGCTTTGGATTGTGCTAACCCCACTTTGGAGCAAATGACTCAGCACTGGTTTTACTCTTTTGGTACTAACCCTAGTGCTGAGTCGTTTGTTCGCTCACGTGCTCGTTTTTGAATTTCAGGTGGAGGACTTGAGGAACGTTTGGTTGATTGACTCCAGTTGCTCGAGGCATATGACCGGAGACAGGGGGTGGTTCTCAAGTCTAGTCCCGGTGGTGTCCAAGACATATATCACCTTTGGGGACAATGGGCGAGGGCGTGTGCTTTCTGAAGGTGAGATAAGGATCAGTGACAAAGTCACTCTCAGGCGTGTTGCTCTTGTTCAATCGCTCGGATTCAATTTGCTTTCTGTTTCCCAGCTTTTGGATGAGGTTTTTGAGGTGTCGTTTCGGCCTGGTGGTTCTCGGATTTTGGATTCTCGAGGGGACCTAGTTTGCATGGTCGTTCCCAAGGGTCAAGTTTTCTAAGCGGATTTCTCTCAGTCTTCTGGTGTGGCTCGTTGCTTTTTGGCTGGTTCTTCGAGTGAGTTGTGGAAGTGGCATAGGAAATTGGGTCACTTGAGCTTTGACCTTTTGTCACGCTTGAGTAAACTCAATTTGGTCCGAGGATTGCCACGGTTGAGGTTTGAGAAAGAGTTGGTTTGTGCGCCGTGTAGGCATGCCAAGATGGTAGCCTCTTCTCACCCGCCCCTCACCGAGGTGATGACGGAGCGTCCATGCGAGCTGCTCCATATGGACCTTGCACTACAAGAAATCCTGTGATCTATGACGAAATTGTCGTGACGAAATCAGAAATCGTCACGGATCAGCGAATAGCCCATTCAAGCTCAAACTGGGCCCGATTTCTGTGACGAAAATTTTGTGTTCGTCATAGATTGAAAAATGAACCCGATTTCTGTGATGAAAATTTGGTTCCGTCATAGATTGAAAAATGAAAACATCATGGAGTTGAAGCTGATAAAATAAATTCGAAAAAAATAAAAATTGTGTGGGATGGTTCGAACTATGCACCTCCTACTTCAACTAAAACACTCTTACCACTACAGTGCATAACATTTTCTATTTTTCCATTGTATTCAACATTTCTGTACTTAGTTTTGCCACCAGCCAACTGCAGCCGAGCCCCGGCCGACCGTGCCATGCCGCGGCCGAGCCACAGCCAGCCACGCCACGGCCCCGGCCGGCCGCAGCCTCCCACGCCACGCAGTGGCCGAGCCCCGGCCGGCCGCACCAAGGCCGTGGCTGGCCGCGGCCGGCAGCACCAAGGCCGTGGCTGGCCGCGCCCTGGCATGCATGTGATAGAATGATGTTTAAAAAAATAATGAAAACAACAAAAAAAAATTGGAGACACCATGGTTTGAACTTGAGATCTCTTGGCTCGAGTAGAGCCACCCTTACCACTATGCTACACACAATTTTATTTATTTAGTTGCATTCAAATTCTTTTATCTAGTTTCCACCCGGTTAGCGATGTCAGCCGCCACATCACCTGGAACGCCCCCAGGTCTTGGAGGTAGGAGTCATGTGCTTTACCACTATGCTACAAGTCTGTTTGTGAAGAAGTATGGTATATATTTTATTATACCGAGATAGCAACATCAAGGAGAAGGTGAACAATGTATACTCCAATTTTCGTAGAATCTTATAAAACTTTTTTGTCAAGCTTATACATACATAAAATGATTCTATATCAATTTACATAATTTTCAGATATGTTTTGGGTATTGTTATTATTATTTTATAACAAGGTGACTAATAGAAGTTTGAGTTTTCCCTATAAGTCAATCGAATTTTTCATCAATATCTTAGATGTGGGTTATAATGGAACATATAAGTTTAAATATCTTTTTTTGAATTTTTTCGAATCATATTGGAGGTACACATAGTTCAATTTGGAATTACTTTCCGTAAACACGCAAAAATTCATTTTAATGATAGAAAATAGTAAGTTTGTTCGAAAAATCTTGAAACTTCTAGAATACAACTTAAATGTGTCCTTTTACGTGTGAAAATGTGTTTGGGGGTATATAAGATAACAATTTTGCAACTTCCTTCACAAGGGTGTACTCATTAGTGATTTTAGAAAATAAAAAAAAAAAAATTTTCACAACAAGTGCTAATGTTAATCCACAAATGTTGATAACATGTTAAAAGTAAGGTTTTGTTTTAAATTTGAAGTGCGTATAAGTCTAAACATGTTATAAGGTATTCAAATCTTGAAGTTTGAGTTGAGTTGTAAGAAATAATGTGATGAACTATCTAGTTTATGAACAATGTATACTCCAATTTTCACAAAATCTTATGAAATTTTTTTGTCAAGCTTGTACATCCATAAAATGATTCTATGCTAATTTACATAATTTTCAGAGAAGTTTTAGGTATTATTATCATTATGTTATAATAAGATGACTAGTAGAAGTTTGAATTTTTCCTATATATCGATTGAATTTTCGTCAATCTCCTAGATGTGGGATAGAATAGCCCGTAGAAGCCTAAATATATATTTTTTTTGAATTTTTTGAATCTTATTAGAGGTACATATAGGTCAATTTAGAATTATTTCGGTAAATACGCAGAAATTCATTTAAATGATGGAAAATAGCAAATCTACTTGAAAATTCTTGAAACTCCTCAGTGACAACTTATATGTTTTATATTACATGTGAAAAATATATTTGGAGTATATAAGATAACAAGTACTCATTAGTGATTTAAAAAATAGAAAAATAATTTTTTTGCAAAAAAATGGCAATGTGAATCCCCTTATGTTAATAGAAGAGGAAATGCAAGGTTATATGTAGAATTGAGGTGTACATGAGCAAGAAAGTACTTTAGGGTATATAAATTTCAAAGTTTAAGTTGAAGTGTAAGAAACAATGTGATAGACCTATATAGTTTGTGAATAATGTATACTCTAATTTTCACAAAATCTTATGAAACTTTTTTTTCAAACTTGTACGTTCATAAAATGATTCTACAACAATTTTCAGAATTTCTAGAGAAGGTTTATGTATTATTATCATTATTTTATAATAAGGTGACTTGTAGAAGTTTGAATTTTTCCTATATGTCGATTGAATTTTTCGTCAATCTCCTAGATGTGGGATAGAATAGCCCATAGAAGCGTAAATATATTTTTTTTGGATTTTTGTAATCTTATTAGAGGTACATATAGGCCAATTTGGAATTATTTTCGATAAATATGTATAAATTCATTTAAATGATAGAAAATAGCTAATATACTTGAAAAATTTTGAAACTCTTATGTGACAACTTATATGTTATATTTTACATGTGAAAAATATATTTATGTATATTAATTAATTATTTCTATATGTTACTTCACAATGGTGCAATAAAAAGAAAAGAAAAGACAAAGTGTTAAGCAGTGTACAAATGAATCAAGGTCCGTTTCGGTCTGAAACGGCCCAACCCAACTATTTTCGACCGTTTATCTATGAACCGATGACTCTGATCACGTTTTCATTGTATATAAAACGCTGCAATCCGCCCTGACCCTAACCCCAGCTCCCTCCTCTCGCAGCCCCCTCCCCTGTCGCCCCTCTCCTCCCGCCGCCCTCTCTCCTCCTCACCCCCTCCGCGCGCCGCTCCTGTCCCCTTCCGCCTCCCCTCGCGCCCGCCCGTCCCGTCTTGCTCTATCGGCCTCGACGCACCAGGAGCTGCGCACCCCCTTAGCCGGCTTGTCTTCGCCCCTGTCACATCCGGTCGCGCGCCCCTTGTCTCCGCCCTCCCAGCCTCGCCCCGCCCTTCCCCACCCCCTTCGTCGGCGACGCCGCCGGAATGCGGTGATCCCGGCCGCCGCGCAGGATCCTGGCACGGCAGCTCTCCTCTTCCTCACCTCTCTGCTCCGTCTCTCTCTCCCTCCCTCCCCTCAACTTCTTCAGATCCAGTCGAGGAGCAGGTCGGTTGCCCACGGGATCCAGTCCTGGAGCGGCGCAAGATGCAGTCCGTGTCCGTGCCGGAGTTGCAAGTTACCCTCTCCGGCCGGCAGCGACGCGCCTCCATGGGGACGGCAGCGACGCGCCACCATGCGCGTCGTCCCCTTCCTGCATCCGCACGCCAGCTCTTGCTTCACTGCTGCATGCTCTGAAAGGTGAAAGTCCAAGCTCTTCCTCTGTTTATTTAGTTATTTTTGTCCCCTCTCTAGCGTCACAGCACAGCCACACGCTGCAGGCAGGCCTGCTCCTTGCCCCTCTCCCTCGAAGATGAACAATAATGAAGCTAGATACTTGTTAGTACTTGTACTTATCCATTTTAAGTCTGGTGAAATTCGTAGAAAATTTATGGTAGATCCAAAATTCTGAGTCTTGACATGCAGATTTGCTCTTTAATTTAAAAAAAAACAATTGAAAATGCTGAAATCCTATACATTGAACTTCTAGATGCTGTACTTAGTGGGACATATATGGGCCGAATTCTCCGTGTCTGCTGCTTCTCTGGTGCGGCAGGCGGCTCCTGGCTCTCAGGCCTCCGGTTATACGGCAGCAACTTCTGCAGGTCCATCTATCCTCCTCTCTATTCTTAATTAGTATGGTTGAATCTACAAGTATACTTGGATAAGTGTTCGGTTCCTGCACACGAGCTCTTGAATACTTTGCTTCACGCTGGCGAAAGTGTTACTATTATCCTGTACTTATATCTGAGCCTAATCTAATTAGTTCTGGTAATATATAAGCAACCGAATCTGTACCTCTTATGGGTCTCTGTATTTTTTTGTTCTTGTGTAGAAACAAAGCCACGACAATGGTGGTAGTTGTACTGCACATTACAAATATAACTACACTACCTTTTGTCAACTGGAAGCTGTAGCAGAAAAATCATTTGAGTTGGATCCCCGCGGTGAAGCAAGGTAACGACGCCCCTTCTCCAGGCAGTCAAGCCTATGCAAGTAATCTGTTTGATGGAATATCTATGAATGCAAAACAACTGCTATCTCCTGTTTTACAATAAAAGTTTCTTTTGCTCATGTCAATCTCTAATTTTGTGCAGCAAGTCATGAGGAGCACGTGCTGTCTAAGTGACAATATGATGAACTACTGGATGTTGCATCTCCCAGAAGGTATTGACATGTAGATCTCTGCATGGATTTTGTGCTTGATTTTGTTATGGATTTCATGTTTATGTGTGAAGACCCGTCGATATTATCATTGGATGCCCTTGTGATTTTGGATGGAGACTCTCATACACATTTACATATTAAATCTGCCTATATACTGACAGCTACGGTCTTTTTATTTTAACTCCGAACCATATCAACCTGTAGGTAGTAACATTATTCCTTGTTTCTACTTAGTAACATTACTCCTTGCATGCATAAGCATATTGTATGAATTTAGTTATTTTATTCTATCCCCTGTCTAGAGATATGTATTGTTGATTGCCTTGGAAGGAGAATATATCTGATTGTCTCTGAACATTAACATGATATAGGGGTTAGTGTTGGAGTAATAACCATCCAATTTCTGTGAGGATTCCTACTAACTTTGAAAGAGGGAAATTATACTTTTCTATGTATGTTAGAGCATTTGTATGCATGACTTGGGTTGTTCAGAAATTTTATTTCACGGTGCTGGGTTCAGTTAGCTCTCTGATGTGGTAACACTTGATTCAGCCTATGCTGAGATACGATTGCAGACTGCTAGAATTAGCAATGCAGCTGTATGCCTATATCTGGATGCTCATTGGAATTGCTAGGTGTGTTGTCATACTTGCAAAAGAATATGTAGTTTTCGATCAGGATGTGGTTGGTTAGTTTTTTTTGAATTTCCTACAGCCCTGTTGGATTCTGTCTTTTGTATCCATATCATTGACTGAAAGTGACATTGTATCTCTATTGCCCTTTTGTTCTTTACTGATTGGTTATTTCAAGTATGAGTTATTAGTTAATGAAAAATATTACCTGCTAATACTTATTACACAATTGTCTCATGTTGGTACACAACTGTTTGATGATTGGAATATTATTGGTATTAATTACCAGTCATAGCAGTTCAGCTTGTTTTCTACCATTGTGCTTCCATGGTCCATCTTGATCCATGGTCTAGAACTTTTAAGCAAGGACAATATTTAAGAACTTTCATACTTGTCCAAACATAGCATTTTCAGTATTTTCTATATCAATTGCCCACTCACAAGTGTTTGCATTGTTCTATTTTCAGTTCGAGGATTGGATGTATCAAGAAGCAAGCCATTATAAGCTATGTTACACGAGTACAGGTACGGGTATCGGATACAATACGTATCAGATACGCGGATACGCACTTTCTCAAAAGAAAACCTACTAAAATGGTGTATCCGAGTATCCTTATCCGCGTATCCGACGAGTATCGGATACGGATACGTCACCTCCCTTGGAATATCTGTGTAACATAGATTATAAGTGATACTGCTAGCGATGCTACAAGAATACATTTGATTTGTTGTTTTAATGTCATGTTATGGTGTTCTTGTTTGGAATTGCTTGTGATTTCTGAGCTTTTCCTGTATTTTGATAAGTATGGTTGAAAATTAGGTCTGTTGGGTTGAATTTTATATGGGTTGTGTATTTATTGTTGAATTATTATGGTTTGAAAGTTGAGGCTGTTGGGCTGAATGACAGGTTTTGAAATGGGTTGTGTATTTGTAAATAGGCTGTGGTGGGTTGGAATCTTATGGGCTGTGTAGATCTAGGTCGCTATATAAATTTTGCCACGTCATAATCCACGTAGGTTGCCATGTCATCATCCATGTAGGTTGCCATGTTAGCACCACGTGGCTGCCACGTCAGCACCACGTGATTGCCACGTCAGCACCACATGCCTGCCACGACATTTGCCACGTCGCTGCCACAACATCTGCCACGTCATCATCTGCCACGTCATCCTTTGACACGTTCTCATCCACATCAGTTGTCAACTCATCGTTCATGTCATAAACGAGTGACGTGGCAAGTTAATCCATGACGATCAATTTCGTCACAGATTTTGGACTTTGGGTTGGGTTCAATGGGTTTTAGACAGATCTATGACGGTCTGAGAACGTCATTGATTGAGTTAATCTATGACGAAAGCGTAAGTTCGTCACGGTGTTTAATCTGTGATGCTCAATCAATAACGATCTGAAATTTCGTCATAGATGCTATTTTATGATGAAATTTTGATGATCCATGACGAAAATTGACCATCATGGACCGCTGGATTTTTTGTAGTGTTGTTGGCCCAGCTTATGTGCGATCTGTGAGTGGAAAGTGGTATGTCCTTGTTGTGGTGGACGACTACTCTCGGTATGCGTGGGTCTTCTTTTTGGAGGAGAAGTGGGAGACGTTTGGTTTTGTTTGAGATCTTGTCTTGAGGTTAAAGAACGAGAGGCACAGAGATGCCATACGAGCGATCCACAGTGACAATGGCTCAGAATTTAAAAACTCTCGTTTCGAAATCTTTTGCCATGACTTGGGTCTTGAACACCAGTTTTCGAGTCCATATACGCCTCTTCAGAATGGCGTGGTGGAAAGAAAGAACAGAACCTTGTGTGAGATAGCTCGGACCATGCTCGATGAGCATAGGACTCCGAGGAGGTTCTGGGCTGAGGCGGTCAATATCGCATGCTATGTCTCGAACAGGATCTTCCTTCGAGCATTCAAGAAGAAGACGTGCTATGAGATGATGCACGGTCGCACTCCCAAGGTAAGTCATTTCCACGTGTTTGGATGCAAGCGTTTTATTATGAAAAAAGGTAAGAATCTGGATAAGTTTGAGGCTAGGTCAGTCGATGGTATTTTCTTTGGTTATGCTACTCACTCTAGAGCATTTCGTGTGCTCAACTTGGAAAATCAAATCGTGGAGACTTGCGAGGTTACCTTCAACGAGACACAGCCACGTAGCTCTCTTGTCTTTGATTGTGCAGGTGATGATGAGCTTGGTGAGGAGATCTTTGAGGATGAGGAGCATGGACATGGTGATGATGAAGATGGCGGTGTGGTGCCCGTGGCTGAGCATGTACCTACTACTTCGACTACAATCGAGAACGGACCCTCTCCCACACCTACAACGACAATCCCAGATCAAGAAGAAGCTGAGTTGAGGGGGAGGTAGCATCAAGGCGAGAACCTCCCCGGCGAGTTCAAGTGGATCACCCAGCTTCAAGGATCATCGGCGACATCAACGAACGCACTACACGGTCAAGGGTTCGAAACAATTCTCACTTTGCCCATGCTGCTTTTGTTGCTACTTTTGAGCCTAAAGACATTGGACACGCGTTATCTAATCATAATTGGGTTAATTCGATGTATGAGGAGTTGGAGAATTTTGAGAGAAACCAAGTTTGGGAATTGGTAGATCCTCCACCGGGTTGTAAGCCGATTGCGACAAAATGGGTGTGGAAAAATAAAGAGGGAGAGAAAGGAGAAGTGGTGAGAAACAAGTCGAGGTTGGTGGCGCAAGGGTACAGTCAGAAAGAGGGGATCGACTACGAGGAGACCTTTGCTCCCGTAGCTCGTTTGGAGGTGATTAGGATCCTTCTAGCCTTTTCCGTGGCTAAAGGGTTCAAATTGCACCAAATGGACGTGAAGAGTGCTTTCCTGAACGGTGTGTTGGAGGAAGAGGTGTTTGTGAAGCAACCACCTGGGTTTGAGAGTGAGAAGTACCCCCACCGGGTGTACAAGTTGAGAAAGACACTATGGGTTGAAGCAGGCGCCTAGGGCTTGGTATGGCAGGTTGAGAGGGTTCCTGTTTGAGAGAGGTTTTGAGATGGGGAAGGTAGATCAGATCTTGTTTCTCCTCAGGCAGGGCAAAGAGATCCTAATTGTGCAGGTATACGTGGATGATATTGTCTTTGGTGGCTCGTCTAACTTTTTGGTTGCAAGGTTTGTAGAAGACATGAGCAGGGAATTTGAGATGAGCATGATGGGTGAGTTGCAGTTCTTCCTCGGCCTCCAGATCAAGCAGTTGAAGGAAGAAACATTTGTGCACCAAGCAAAGTACACCAAGGACATTGTGAGGAAGTTCAAGATGGAGGACTCCAAGGCCATGGCGACGCCTATGAGTACGACTACAGCTCTTGATGCGGACGAGGAAGGTGAGCACGTGAACCAGAAGGAGTACCGGAGCATTATCGGGTCACTCCTGTACTTGACGGCGACGAGGCCGGACATCCAATTCTCGGTATGTCTGTGCGCTCGTTTTCAAGCGTCTCCGAGGACTTCGCATCGGCAAGCAGTCAAGCGCATTTTCAGGTATTTGCGTCATACTCCCGACTTCGGCCTTTGGTACTCCGCGTCTTCTTCTTTGGCTCTTCATGGATTTTCAGACTCGGATTTTGCTGGGTGTCGGTTGGATAGGAAGTCCACTTCTGGGACTTGCCAGTTCTTGGGTTCTTCTTTGGTGTCTTGGTCTTTCCGCAAATAGTCGAGTGTTGCTCAATCCACTACCGAAGCAGAGTATGTGGCCGCAGCTAGTTGTTGCTCTCAGCTCCTTTGGATCACATACACCATGAGCGACTTTGGTGAGGAGTATGCCCATGTCCCACTTCAATGTGATAGCACCAGTGCAATAAGCATTGCAAAGAACCCAGTGCTCCATTCCAAAACCAAGCACATAGAAGTGAGGTATCATTTCCGGAGAGACAACATTAAGAAAGGGAAAATCACTTTGATCCATGTACCCACACATGACCAACTAGCCGATATCTTCACCAAGCCCCTAGATCAAGCAACTTTCACTCGTTTGCGGGGGGAACTTGGTGTTTGTTTGATTTCTTGAGTTGGGTGTGGGAGCTCCTTTGTAGCATATGTATAGCTTTCCTTTGTGCATTTCTTGCATTTTGCATGACATGTGTAACATGATGTATAGGCATCTTTGTATCTTAGGTTGCATGCATTTTGTATCGTATGCATTTTGTAGAAAAAGCTTCTCCTTTATACATTGTTCACCATGGTATGCTTTATATCATCTTGTGAGCTAGTTTGGTATGCTATGGTTAGTTTGGCTTAGCTCTTGATGATCTTGGTTTATATCCATGGTTGATGGTTATGTTTTTGAAAAATGTCACATGTATGCTCTTTTGTGAGTAAATGCCTTTATATGATCTTGACATGTTTTTGTGGCTTGGCTATGCTTAATTTGTGGTTGGATAGCTTATTTTGATCATATGGGGCCAAAGGCTCATTTGCCATCATGAATGTTGAGCCCCCATGCTTTATCTTGTGGAGGGGCATAAGTTCCTTTTTGTCGCAAAGACATTTCATGTACCAAATATGAATCTGAAAATGAAATGTAAATTGCTTGAAAAATGTGCTCCCATGTCATATGTGCTTAATTTACTTGCTTTTGGGTGCTAAATCGTTGCATGTTGCTTACCAATGAGAAGTCTCATGTTTAGAAATAAGCACATGACTCGGTGGCTTTGACATGACATGAGGTGCTTATGGGTGTTTATGATGGTCTTATGCTTAGAATGGTTGTCATAACATGAAGTTTGTGTGGTTTTGCCATTTTGACATGTTTTGCTAATGTTTAGGATTTTGCTTATGAGAGGGTGATTTTTCGCAAAATTGCTCAATTCTATCTTAGCTTCGCCCAATAGTTGTGAAACTTGGTGATCATGTAGTTGATGTTCATACGAAGCTATAGAGTATCTAACTTGCTCATTTGGACATGTGTAGCATCCTATGTTGAATTTTGTCTATTTGAGAAGCTCTAGGTTGGATTTTTTGCATTTTTGGCTTGATTCATGCATTGGCAACAAGGGGGAGAAGTTTGAGCATGTTTTGGCCTACTGAATGCATTTAGAGGGTTTTCAGGTGGTTTCGAGCAAGTTCTGAGCTCTGTTGGGCACCGGTCTGACCGGTCGTGGTCACCGGTCTGACCGGTCAGGTGTGCTGGCCCCTGTTCAGATGTTGGGCACCGGTCTGACCGGTGCGGTTGACCGGTCTGACCGGTCAGAGCAAAGCTGAGACAGCTGCTCTGTTTTGTGAAGTGGTTTGCATGCATTCGTCCAGGGGGAGTTGCATTGGTTCAGGGGGAGCTTGCTTGTGTGCAGGCGGAGCTCTTTGAGGTTTTCGAGCTTTGGTTTGGTGGTTTGTGCTCTTTGCTAGAGCTTTGTTTTTGTCTCGGTTGTGTAGAGCCGTTGCCCTTGCCTAAGGGGACCGAGACTTGTCTTCTTCAAGTGATCTTGCTCTTTGCCTTTCCTTTGGCATTCGATCGCTTGTTGGAGTTTCTTTTGGTCGTTTCTTTTCTTTTCCTTTTCTCTCTGGTTACCAAAATGTGTGTGTTGTCAATGCACTCATCAAGGGGGAGATTGAGGACCTGTGTGGTTCGAGGACCGGTGGATGGTCGCTTCCTGGTGTGATGAGTGATTGACACCGTTGTGTGGACTGATTCTTGGCTAAGTATTGCAGGTGCAGGTTGCGGCTTGACTGATGTTGGTGCAGGTGAAGAACAAACACGAAAGGTCGTTGCCGGTGAGGCCTCCAGGTGTGGAGAAGACAAGTAGGCTTGGTTCGAGGGACCCGGTGGCCAGCGGGGTCAAGTGCGGGCCGCATGGTGGCAAGAACGGTAAGATGAAGTCGTGGACGGTTTCTTGGTTGAGCCTCAAAACCAAGGTCGAGCCGGGACTTCGTGGGGGCCAAGTCATGAGTGGAGATTGGCGGAGGCCACACCGAGTTCGCGGGGTTTCCAGTGGTTCACTAGAAAACCACTGGGTTCCTTGGTTGATCCACAAAGCCAAGACCGAAGACGGAGGTGCAGCAGCATCAGACCGGTCTGACCGGTGGAGGACACCAGTCTGACCGGTGTGCGACGACGCAATCCGGAGACTTCGAAGCGGAGGACACGCGTCGGGATCGCATGGCGTGCGTCGAGGCTACGAAGGGTGCGGTCGCCGGGCATCCGTCCGATGGTGAGACGACGAAGATTCCCAAAGTGCCCCTCGGGGGCGTGTATCCTAGTGTTAGGTCTTAGGGGTAGTTTCGTCTTTCGGTTGCCTCCATATAACCCAAGTGGTGAGAGGATGGCAGCCATCTCTTGGAACCCCAGCTCATTTTGTTTTGCTATTTTCCTCTTCTATTTTCCTTTGGAATTTCTAGGACTAGCTTGAGAGCTTCATGGTGAGATCTTGAGAGAGGGATGGATGTTCGGGAGGCAAGCTAGACCTTGTATGAACCTTCATGGTATGTATAGATGATTCGGCGTGGTTCCTCAAGGCTTGATTGTGTCTCTCCCGTTTTCCCTTTTTGGTGATTTTCGGAGCCTTTTCTTGGCAACTTTCTTGTGGCGGATTCGAGACCTTTCTCTTTGGGATTTGGTGGGGGGTATATTCTTGAACCCTTTGGTTCCCCTCCCAAATCCGTGAGCAAAGGGGCTCGATTTTGGGGTTTTCTCCTCTCTAGGGTTAGAGGTGTTCTTGGCAGGATTTCTTCGATTCCTCTTGATTTAGCAAGTTTTGGTGGACCAAATCTTGGCTATGGAGTGCCCATGAGGTGTTTCTACTATCCCCAAAGTCTTGTGCGAATCCGTGGAGCGAATCGGGAGATCGGGATTTGGATTTGGAGGAGTTGACTCGCGGGTTGCTGTTCATCCCGAGCGCCCAGGTCTTGACCGGTCTGACCGGTGCCTCTCACCGGTCTGACCGGTGCCGACCCCGGTTGGGTTTTTGCTCGGGTGAACGTGTTGGTGTGTTCCCTGGTGTCTTGTGTTGCTGCTGTTTCGAGTTAGGTTCAGTTTGGAGCTCGAGAGGTCAGGTTCGCGGATTTGGGGTTTTCCTAGCTCTGACCGGTCTGACTGGTGAGCTGCACCGGCCTGACCGGTGCAGGAGCTTTCTGTGGAATTCTCCAAGTTTGGCTCGGGTGACCCGACTCAAGGTCCAGGGTGACTCAGTGTGTCTCTGGAGGGTGTCGGGTGTTCCGGCGGCTCAGTCCAGAAGATCCGGCCAGGACAGGTCTGACCGGTCTGACCGGTGTGGTCAGTGGCTACTCGAGTTGCTTGTTCCGCTGCGTTCTCGGGTATGTTTCGGTAGTTGTTGGTTCCTAGTACCAGTAGCACTCAAGTGGCTGCGTGGTCTTGGCCAACTTGGGTAGTTGAGTCGGAGATGTGTTTTGGTTAGCCGTGTTCGTCTCGTTGGAGTAACCATCTTCTTCGAGAAGAATTTTTATCGGCTCCCGTTCACTCCCCCCCTCTCTGGTCGCCAGTTCGGTCCTTCACGGTGGTGCTGTGGTAGGGCCTCGGCGTCTTCCTCCCTTGTGGCTACCTCGATCTCCCTTCGATCCTTCGATCTCCCTCTGATATATCTCTGAATATATATCTCTCCATGATGTGGTCGACATCGAAGGCTTTTATCAGCGTCTCTGGCGAATGGTGGAGTCGGCAGACACTTAGGGTTGCATCATCTTGACGCTGAAGAAATGGGAGTTCGAACCGATGCCAGAAGGGGGTGGGCCGGCCGTCCTGGCTCGACCGGCCTGGGCCCACTTCGGTCCGGTTCGGCCCCGTCTTCCTCCACGTGGCTTCTCTCGTCGATAAGACCTTCTGCTCCTTTGCATGTGGGCTTTAGACGTCATTATCCCCGCGATCAAGATAGGGGGTCTTCTCGCATGAACTTTGGTCTTTTATCTTGGTCCTCGGGAATATCTTATCATTGCATCTTGGTCCTTTCCACCTTTGGAAGTAAGTTCATCTTGTATTTGCACACGAACAGAGTTCCTTGATCCGCTTGCATAGCATCCTCCGAACTCGATGCAAACTTATCCATTAAGTGTGTTGACGTTCCTTAGCCTCACTACTAGGTTTGTACTCACGGCGACGGCGCCAGAAATGCCTGCTGGCACTCGCTAGCGTCGCCACCGGGTTTATACCCCTCATAATGGGGCAAGGGAACGTCTTTGGTAAAACACACGTCACAGAAAGGTCCGCAAGCACACGGATTACCATTGTAGCACTTCACCCGGTGGTATTCGGGTTATCGTATTTATATTTTCCCAAGGGAGGCACTATGGCAAAGATGATCGGATAAACGGTGGAGAGTAACGAGACTCGGTAAAGAGCTATAGCTGGGGTAACGAATAAAGATATTCGGGGATAACTTGACACACACAAGGAGATCTTGATAAGGGGTTAGAGAGGATCTAGTGAGCTGGGAGGACAACGAGACGAGAAAGGATCCTAACACAATCTATCTATTCTTGTCAACTCTAGGTAAAGAACTAAGGCAAAGGATAACCAAGACAAGCTAAACTCGACAAGCTCTTCTAGTGCTGCAGGGGCATGCAAAGCCGCGCTCTCGGACTGGGATGAGAAGGGAGAACGACGACGCGCTGAATCCTACCGGCCCGAACTAACGTGGTGGACTACTGAGCCCGTCCGGAGCTGTCACCTCCTTAGGGTACCACAACTATTCCGTGGAACGGGACACCAATCTAAAACTAAGGTAAGCTCTGAGCACCGCGCTCACAACGAACCAAAGAACCTTTCCCCGGATATCACAAAGGAAGGTCTCTCTCTACGGTGAAACACCGAAGATCAAGCGAAGAACGACCACAAAACTATAGGGTTCAAGAGAGCTATGCTAACCAAGATTAAACTAACTTTAGTCTAAACCAAGAATAAAGTTTCTAGAGCAAAGTAAAAGCTGAATGTAATTGACTCGAAAGGTAAGATAGAAAGATAACTTGAATTGTACTTGAGTCTAAACAAAGAGAGGATACAAGAGTAGTACCGGAACCCTGAAGAAGACTCCTCCGGAACCCCGAGACTAGCTCGACTCGACTCTAACTCCCAAGCTACACTAATCCTACTCTAAGTGAACAAAAGAGAGAAATGGAGATGCTCCTGCGTTGTGTGTCCATTCCAGCAAGTGGGATGTTCCTTTTATAGGCAAGGAAGGTCGATGGAGCGCAGGGGGGCAAAACCCTAGGTGCGGCCGCACCCCTAGGCACGGCCGGCCCTGGGATGTGCCGCCTCTCGCCTTGGACGCCCCTGATCACTGCTCCTGAGGCGGTTGTAGGTCGGCTCCTTGGGTCGGTTTCGCCCGGCATGCTAGTTGATAGGTGCGGCCGGCCCTACTCCGCGCCGTTTGATGCACCGACCGTGTTCGGGGACGCCTAGGATTGCCTCTGGATGACGGTTGTGGCGGTTGAGCGATCGGACAAGTGGACCCATTGATCCAAGTGATCCTAGCCTCCACCCTTTGATCAATCCGACGTTTCTTCAGTGAATCGCGCTCGTCCAAGTTGTGCTCGAGGGAGAGGGGGTACTGTGGACCAGAGACGTGCCACGGGGTAGGGCCGGCCGCACCTGCAGGGCCGGCCGGACCAGGTGGGTCGGCCGTGCCTTGCATGTGTGGTGTGTTGGTCCCAAATTCTCCCAAAATGTGTACCTGCCTATGAAATTCACAACACAACTCATGGAACTTTATTAGTACTAAAAATGTGCATGAAACTTGTCATATGCTCCTCTTGAACCTGAGGTTTTGACGGTCAAATGTTTGTTGTAAGAACCGTCAACAAACTCCCCCAAGCTAGACGTTTGCTCGTCCTCGAGCAAAGCCTAGACTTGGCCTCGGTGGATCAGGAGTTGCGTGATGTTACCACTCGGCAAGTACCTATGCACAAATACATGCTCTACTTGCTATTTGAAAAGATTGGTACGAGAAAAACTTAGCCTTGTTTTACCTGTGGGGCTTGTAACTTTCCACCTTGCCTTCGGAGGTTGAAAGGTAGAATGGTTTTGACTTTGCATCACTCGCTCTTCTCTTTTCGGGATCCTATCTCGGAGTTTTGAAAATTTTGCAAAGAAAAACAAGGTTCCTCGGATGGTTCCCTCGATCGCTCAAGTGGTATTTGTTACCTCACCAAAGGCTTTTGAGCGAGCCTCAACTTCCTACTCTATGGTTTGTATGTAGAGCTTTAGGTAGGATAAGTATGAGACTCACTTGTGCCACATGATGTTGTTGAGCCAAAGACCGGATCCAAGAAGAAACTAGTCATGCAACTTGATCGAGATGTGCAAGTGTGTGAAATATCTTTGTTTGTTTTTCTAAGTACTCCTTGCTTTGAGATTCTCCTCTTGCTTTTATTTTGGAGGGGGGTCATGCTTCATCATTTTTTTTCTATGCTCTTTGATTGGAGCACAATTTTTTTCTATGCTTTTTTTAGCATATACTCTTTTTTTTCTTTCTTTTGATGACCCCTCTCTCCTTTTGCAAGAATACAAGAAGAGAAATCTCCTAAGAACTTTGGAGTATTTATTTTTGGTGGGTGGATGGCATGTTTCGCGTAACTCCCGGTGTGGAAGTTAGCTTGTATATGTGGGTGTACGTGATCTCAATCATGGGAGCATGAAAAGATTCTACCAAGGGTCACAACAATTTGGCAAAACTCAATGGGTCACAAGCAAGCATATGTAGAAGGTTTATACTTTGATATCGACATATGACTTTGGTAGGTGATATGACCATTGAGGAACTTGTCTTATTTTATTTTCAAAAGAAAATCATCCGAGATTTTCACCATACTATGAGATAGAGCAAGATCAACATTGTCTCACCATATCATACTAGTCAACACCCTAGGTTTGGTCATAAGCATTTGCTTCCCACAAAGTTTTATTTCAGGCTCTTGTCTCAAAATATACCAACAAATTCGAATACTCATAGAGCACAAAGTTGTACACTAGGTTCTTGCAAAGTTTTAACATAGCAACTATTCATCATTTCCAAAGTGAGGGTATAGATAAGATTTCAAGTGCACATGGTTGAAGCAAATAATTTGTTGTTTTCTTTTATTCAAATGTGGTAAACAAGATGTTGAAAATTTGTTTGGATTGACATACCTTCCTTGATTGAAAATGGGGTCTTCCCCAAGCTAATTTTTGGCTACCTGGTCGGCGTGTCTTCATTTTGGTGATGAGTTGAGCACTTGGAAGCTTGTAGTGGTTGGCTTGATGGATTCGTGGAAGATCATAGGTACGACCGTACCACTAGGTTCGGCCGGCCCTACTCCATTTGCTCCAAGCACTCGTGTCCCCGCCTGAAAACATCCTGCACAAAAATTTTGTCGAGGGGAGGTACGGCCGTACCTCTAGGTTTGGCCGTATCACCAAGAATCTCCAAAACTTTTTTTCTATATCTTGTTTACTTACTAATGCAATGGTGAAATTAAATTTGAAATTTAAATATGCTTGATGCACGAAATAAAATGTTGGAAGGGAAATATGAGATAAATACCGGTTTACCTCACGGTGAGGGCTCGTAGTTTAGAGTCCGTGAGCGGGACTCCTCCGTCTGCTTAATTGATCTTAGATTCGTCCGGTCCCGGAGTGGAAGACTCGGACGATGCTCCCTTCACACGCCACACCCTCTTTGTTTTCTTCGGTGGCGCTGAAGTCGGTGAGGCTTTGGTGGGGGTGTTTTTGGTTTCTGTCTTCTTTTCCCCCTTAGTCTTGTTGATTGCCTTCGGCTTCTTTGGTTGGTGGCGCCCTTTGAATGCTTTGTCTTGCTCCCAATGCTTCCTCATCATTGCAATGAGGCTATCCACTTTGGGCTTGGTCGGGGCTACCTTCTCTTTCTTGTATTGGGGCCGTGGCTTCCTCCACTCTCTAGATTCCTCATCTTGCACTAGGTAACATTGCTCTTCTTTCGCTTGGAATTTGAATGTCATGTTCCTTCGCCCTATGCGGAATTGAATCTTTCCGGCCCCGACATCAATCCTTGCATTGACATCTCTTAGGAATGGTCGCCCGAGAATAAGCGGCATTTCTCCATCATCTTGTGTGTCGAGGACCATGAAATCCGCAAAGACATAGGAGCCTTTGACATTCACCAAGAGATTTTCCACTACACCCTCTGGATATTTAATCGACAAGTCGGCGAGTTGGACTGTCAACATTGTTGGAGAGAGAGTAGGATATCCTAACTCCTCAAACATGGCCTTGGACATGAGGTTGACACTCGCACCAAGGTCACAAAGAGCATTCTTGATCTTTTGATAGTAGATCGTGCATGTGATAGCCGGGTATCCATTGTCTTTCCTGTGCAAGACTGCTGATTCCTCCCATGGGTCTTGGATTTGGTGTATGAGCTTCCCTACATGGTTAGGTGCATACACCCTCCTAGATGGCTTACCCCATCTGGTGGATACAACGCTAACATTCTCTCGGGTAGGCTCGGGTTGCCCCGGGATTCCACCCGACTCGGAAGAAGGTAAAGAAGCAGCAAGCTGAGCAAGTTGAGTTTCTATCATTTTATTAAAGTTTAGCTGATTCTTCATAGAAGTGGTGAAGGATTCTATGGTGGAAGTCAGATTTTCAAGAACTTTATCATTGGCGGCTAGCTTCTTGTTTAAATTTTCGTTAATTTTAGCTTGGCCAAAGACAAGATCTCTAATGGAAGGCTGATTAATGAAATTGTTAGAATAATTACCTCTATTTTGATTGCTGAACGGGAAGTTGGGCCTCGAGTTCCACCCTTGATTGTTGTAGTTGTTGTTGCGGATGAAGGACCGATTAGGCGAACCAGAGAGGGGGGGGGGGAGTGAATGGGAGCCGATAAAAATTCTTCTCGAAGGAGATGAGAACTCCAACAAGACGAACACGGCTTCCAACTCACGTCTCCGACCCAACTACCCAAGTTGGCCAAGACCACGCAGCCACTGGAGTGCTACTAGGCCAAGACATGGATCAAAGCTATCTTCCCTTTCTCTACGTTGTCTCTCAGAAAATAATACCTCACTTCTATATGCTTGGTTTTGGAATGGAGCACTGGGTTCTTTGCAACGCTTATGGCACTGGTGCTATCACATTGAAGTGGGACATGGGTATACTCCTCACCAAAGTCACTCATGGTGTATGTGATCCAAAGGAGCTGAGAGCAACAACTAGCTGCGGCCACATACTCTGCCTCGGTAGTGGATTGAGCAACACTCGACTGTTTGCGGGAAGACCAAGACACCAAAGAAGAACCCAAGAACTGGCAAGTCCCAGAAGTGGACTTCCTATCCAACCGACACCCGGCAAAGTCCGCGTTTGAAAATCCATGAAGCGCCAAAGAAGAAGACGCAGAGTACCAAAGGCCGAAGTCGGGAGTGTGTCGCAAATACCTGAAAATGCGCTTGACTGCTTGCCGATGCGAAGTCCTCGGAGAAGCTTGAAAACGAGCGCACAGACACACCGAGAATTGAATGTCCGGCCTCGTCGCCGTCAAGTAGAGGAGTGACCCGATCATGCTCCGGTACTCCTTCTGGTCCACGTGTTCACCTTCCTCGTCCGCATCGAGAGCTGTTGTCGTACTCATAGGCGTCGCCATGGCCTTGGAGTCCTCCATCTTGAACTTCCTCACAATGTCCTTGGTGTACTTAGCTTGGTGCACAAATGTTCCTTCCTTTGATTGCTTGATTTGTAGCCCAAGGAAGAACTGCAACTCGCCCATCATGCTCATCTCAAATTCCCTGCTCATGTCTTCTGCAAACCTTGCAACAAGAGAGTTAGACGAGCCACCAAAGACAATATCATCCACGTATACCGGCACAATTAGGATATCTCTGCCCTGCCTGAGGAGAAATAAGGTCTGGTCGACCTTCCCCATCTCAAACCCTCTCTCAAACAGGAACCCCCTCAACCTACCATACCAAGCTCTAGGCGCCTGCTTCAACCCATACAGCGCCTTCCTCAACTTGTACACCCGGTGAGGGTACTTCTCACTCTCAAACCCCGGTGGTTGCCTCACAAACACCTCTTCCTCCAACACACCGTTCAGAAAAGCACTCTTCACATCCATCTGGTACAACTTGAACCCTTTAGCCACGGAAAAGGCTAGAAGGATCCTGATCGCCTCCAAACGAGCTACAGAAGCGAAAGTCTCCTCGTAGTCGATCCCCTCTTTCTGACTGTACCCCTGAGCAACAAGTCTCGACTTGTTCCTCACCACTTCTCCTTTCTCTCCCTCTTTATTTTTCCACACCCATTTTGTCCCAATCGGCTTACACCCTGGGGGAGGGTCAACCAACACTCAAACTTGGTTCCTCTCAAAATTCTCCAACTCCTCATGCATCGAGTTAACCCAATTATGATCAGATAACGCGTGTCCAATGTCTTTGGGCTCAAAGGTGGCAACAAAAGCAGCATGAGCGAAATGAGAATTGTTCCGAACCCTCGACCGTGTAGTACGTTCATTCATGTCGCCGATGATTCTCGAAGCTGGGTGATCCACTTGCACTCGTCGGGGAGGTTCTCGGCTTGATGCTACCTCCCCCTCAACAGCAGCTTCGCCTTGATCTGGGTTTGTCGTTGTAGGTGTGGGAGAGGGTCCATTCTCGATCGTCGTCGAAGTAGTAGGTACATGTTCAGCCGCGGGCATCACACCGCCATCTTCATCATCTCCATGTTCATGCTCCTCCTCCTGAAAGATCTCCTCGCCAAGTTCGTCATCACCTGCACACTCAAAAACAAGCTGACTACGTGGCTGTGTCTCGTCGAAGGTTACCTCGCAAGTCTCCACGATTTGGTTAGTTTCAAGATTGAGCACACGAAATGCTCTAGAATGAGATGCATAACCAAAGAAAATGTCATCGACAGACCTAGCCTCGAACTTGTCCAACTTCTTCCCTTTCTTCAGAATGAAGCATTTACAACCAAAGACATGGAAGTGACTCACATTGGGTGTGCGACCGTGCATCAACTCGTAACAGGTTTTCTTCTTGTGAACCCTGAGGTAGATCCTGTTCGACACATGGCACGCGGTATTGACCGCCTCAGCCCAGAACCTTCTCGGAGTCCTATGCTCGTCGACCATCGTCCGAGCCATGTCGCACAATGTCCTGTTTTTCCTTTCCACCACGCCATTCTGGGGAGGCGTATACGGACTCGAAAACTGGTGTTCAAGACCCAAGTCATGCCAAAAGGTTTCGAAGCGAGAGTTTTTGAATTCCGAGCCATTGTCACTGCGGATCGCTCGTATGGCATCTCCGTGCCTCTCGTTTCTTAACCTCAAGACAAGATCTCGAACAAAACCAAATGTCTCCCCCTTCTCCTCAAGAAAGAACACCCACGCATACCGAGAGTAGTCGTCCACCACAACAAGGACATACCACTTCCCACCCGCAGATCGCACACGAGCTGGGCCAACAAGGTCCATATGGAGCAGCTCGCATGGACGCTCAGTCATCACATCGGTGAGAGGCGGGTGAGAAGAGGCTACCATCTTGGCATGCCTACACGGCGCACAAACCAACTCTTTCTCAAACCTCAACCCTGGCAATCCTCGGACCAAATTGAGTTTACTCAAGCGAGACAAAAGGTCAAAGCTCAAGTGACCCAACTTCCTATGCCACTTCCACAACTCACTCGAAGAACCAGCCAAGAAGCAACGCTCCACACCAGAAGACTGAGAAAAATCAGCTCGGAACACTTGACCCTCGGGAACGACCATGCAAACAAGATCCCCCCGAGAATCTAAAATCCGAGAACCACCAGGCCGAAACAACACCTCAAAACCCTCATCCAACAACTGGGACACAGAAAGCAAATTGTATCCAAGCGATTGAACAAGAGCAACACGCCTGAGAGTGATCTTGTCACTTACCTTAATCTCACCTTCTGACAGCACACGCCCTCGCCCATTGTCCCCAAAGGTGATGTACTTCTTTGTCACCACCGGGACGAGACTTGAGAACCACCCCTTGTCTCCGGTCATATGCCTCGAGCAACCGGAGTCAATCAACCAAATATTCTTCAAGTCTCCCACCTGAAATTCAAAAGCGAGCACTTGAGTGAACAAACGACTCAGCACTGGGGTTAGTACCAAAAGAGTAAAACCAGTGCCGAGCCATTTGCTCCAAAGTGGGGTTAGTACAAACCAAATCATCACGCCTATCAAAGCTACCACCACGAACGCCACCACGAGGGAACCAACCCTCTCTAGCTGGAGGAGGACGAAAGCCACGAAAGGGAAACCGTGGATCGTTCGTCCTCTCCATCTCAAAGCTACGACTCCTCCCACCCCCGTATGGAGCACGAGGTGGAGAACGCCTAACAAACTGACCACCTGTAAACTTTCCAGACCAACCACCAGAACCACGACCTCCAGAACCAAACCGAGCATCCTCACGAGCACGAAACCCGACTCGCTGTCTGCCCAGACCTGCACCGGTCTGACCGGTGTAGTACACTGGTCTGACCGGTGTGGCTCGGCCAGCAGCAGCACCTGCAGCCTTCCGGTCTCCCCAAGCCGGAACCGTCCTCACAATCGCCTTGGCCCTTGGCATCTGCATACGAGGCTCAGGTACACCATTAGAGGGGTGGTACCTGTCCCTGTTAGCCCACTCTCTAGCCATTCTCTCCTCACGCTTCCTCTTGATGCAAAACTCATCCTTGTGACCATCTCTCCCACAATACCCACAATGGAACTTTATGGGCTGTGGCTTAGGCTTAGGCTTGGGTTGGGGCTGCCCACTCTGCTTCTCACCCTTCTTCTCTCCTTCCTCACCTCCCTTTGGGCTCACAAACTTCACCGGTTTCTGAAAATCATTTGTTGGGTGAGGGAATATGGGTGGATCTGGAGTAGTGTCAAGTTTGTTTCTGAGATGGTTAGGCTTGGGCTCAAACTTGTTCTTGTGTCTGTTTGGTGGTGGGATAGGAATCTCTCCAACTCTCTCAACTCCCTCACCACTGTTCTCTCCAAGCTTGTCAGCCCCAAGTGCCTGACCATCATAGCGTTTGAAAGCCGCTATCATGATACCAAGCTGAGGCTCCTGACCCGACAACCAGCTCATACATTTTCTCAGCTCATCATTCTCATCCTGCAAGCGATCAACATAATGTGCAAGCTCCAAATTCTTAACCGCATGCAATTCACAAGTAGAGCAAGAAGTGGGAATAGGCTCTTTCAACTTAGCCTCAAGCGAAACAGTGTAAGCATGCATCTCATCAATCTTTCCATGCAAAACAGAGCAAGAAGTGCAAGCACCTAGCAAAGCAGGTCTAGACTTAAGCTCAGCTACTTCAACCCTAAGCATATCTAGTTCATCACAAGTAGAAGCATGCTTATCCTTAAGAGCAGTAAGATCAGCTAGGTACACAGAGCAATCACAACAATCAATCTCATCAGAAACCACAGGAGAAGCCTTAAGCGAATCAATCTCAAGCTTAGCATCTAGGTTCTGGGTTTCTAGCTCAGCCACACGGTTCCTAGCATCTTCTAGTGAGGCCCTAAGCTCTTTCCTCATCTTCTTGGCCTCTCTAAGCATGTGATTGCGGTTATCAAGCAAGTCAACGAACTCATCATTCTCCTTGCGCAAAGAAGAGAACTCATCACATACCTCATCCTCGGAGTCAGAGTCCGAGTCACTCTGGTGGCTCTTCTTGCTGCCGGAGCTACGGGCCATGCCGCAGAAGCCATCTCTCGCAAAGCAGCTCAACCCGCTCAAGTTCCTGGATGACTTCTTGTTCTTGCGCCGATCACCTTCATCTTCACTACTGAAGGACCGATTAGGCGAACCAGAGAGGGAGGAGTGAATGGGAGCCGATAAAAATTCTTCTCGAAGGAGATGAGAACTCCAACAAGACGAACACGGCTTCCAACTCACTTCTCCGACTCAACTACCCAAGTTGGTCAAGACCACACAGCCACTGGAGTGCTACTGGTCCTAGGAACCAACACTCAACCTTCCGAGCCAAAACTCACCGAACCACACAGCGAAAACTTGCACGGCTTGCTGCCTGTGCTACACCGGTCAGACCGATGGCCTGCGCCGGTCAGACCGGTGACACCGGTCAGACCGGTGGACAGAGCCGGTCAGGCCGGTGGCTACAGCAGCCGCACAACAAACGTTCCAGGAAGCCTCAGTGACTCCTCTAGGCCCTGGAACAAAAACCACCACGAGACACAACCTGTGAGGAAGAAGAACCCCTCACAAAGCCTAGCAAAACAACTCCAAACACGCCAAGAACTGATCAGCAGGACCACGGGACAAAACCACACGGACAAGGCTATTCCCTGAGACAAAAACCCACCAAGGGCTAGCACCGGTCAGACCGGTCAAGAGCACCGGTCAGACCGGTCGTGCCTGGGCAGCTCGGGATGAACAGCGCCCGCGAGTCAACTCCTCCAAATCCAACTCCCGATCTCCCGATCCGCTCCACGGTTTTGCACAAGACTTTGGGGATAGTAGGAACACCTCATGGGTACTCCATAGCCAAGATTTGGTCCACCAAAACTTGTCAAATCAAGAGGAATCGAAGAAATCCCACCAAGAATGCCTCTAACCCTAGAGCCACGAAAACCCCAAAATCGAGCCCCTTTGCTCACGGATTTGGAAGGGGAATCAAAGGGAAAAGAACCACGAAGGGTTCATGCATACATCCCCCACCAAATCCCAAAGAGAAAGGCCTCGAAATCGCTCCAAGAAAATCGCCAAGAAAGGGCTCCGAAAATCACCAAAAAGGAGAAACGGGAAAGACACATCCAAGCCTTGAGGAACCACGCCGAATCATCTATACATACCAAAGAGGTTCATACAAGGTCTAGCTTGCCGCCCGATCATCCTTCCCTCTCACAAGATCTCACCATGAAGCTCTCAAGCTAGTCCTACGAAAATCCTAAGAAAATAGGAAGGAAAATAGGAAAACCAAATGAGCTAGGGTTACAAGAGATGGCTGCCATCCTCTCACCACTTGGGTTATATGGTGGCAACCGAAAGACGAAAAAACCCTTACTAGCTAACTAGGGATACATGCCCCTCGAGGGCGAAATTGGAAGTCTTTGTCTTCACACCATCGGACGGATGCCCAGCGACCGCAAACTTGCTTAGCCTCGACGCAAGCCTTGCGATCCCGACGCGTGTCCTCCGCTTCGAAGTTTCCGGACTACGTCGTCGCACACCGGTCAGACCGGTGCTCCTCACCGGTCAGACCGGTACCCACCGGTCAGACCGGTCAGACCCACCGGTCAGACCGGTCTGGAGTTGCTGCACCTCCGTCTTCGGTTCTTCGGTCTTGGCTTTGTGGATCAACCAAGGAACCCAGTGGTTTTCTGGTGAACCACCGGAAACCCCGCGAACTCGGTGTAGCCTCCGCCAATCACCACTCATGACTCGGCTGCCACGTAGTCCCGGCTCGACCTTGGTTTTGAGGCTCAACCAAGAAACCGTCCATGACTTCATCTTGCCGTTCTCGCCACCATGCGGCCCGCACTTGACCCCGCTGGCCACCGGGTCCCTCGAACCAAGCCTACTTGTCTTCTCCACACCTGGAGGCCTCACCGACAACGACCTTTCACGCTTGTTCTTCACCTGCACCTGCACCAGTCAAGCCGCAACCTGCACCTGCAATACTTAGGCAAGAATCAGTCCACACCACGTTGTCAATCACTCATCACACCAGGAAGCGACCATCCACCGGTCCTCGAACCACACCTGGCTCTCAACTACTACTCGAGCTCGAGGAAGAGTAGGCGGAGCTGGAGTCGACGTCGCTCGCTCCGACCATTGCTCGGGCCTTCCTGCCGCGGCCATCCTTCTTCCTCGACCGTCGCTCGTCCTTGTGCTTGTTCTTTTGCTTGTGATCGCGCCTCGATCGGTACTTGCCATCCTTGCTCGATCGGTGCCTGTAGCCGTCCTTGTAACCGTCCTTGTTCTCCGTCTTCTCCGGGCAGTCGGCGACGAAGTGTCCTGGCTTGCCGCACTGAAAGCACGTCCGTGCTGTCCTCCTCGTGTTCACCCGGTTCTCGTGCAGCCTCTCGAACCGCCTGGTCAGCAACGCCAGCTCGTCCTCTCCAAGCACGTCGAACTCCTCGTCTGGCAAAGACATCAAGGAAGATAGAGAGTACATCCTTGAGGATGCGTTAGCGTTAGACTTAGCTCCTTTGCCACTAACGAGAGCGAGACTATGAGAATCAGTCGGGCTCTCGATCTTGGCTGTCATACCACGGTCCAACTCAGCCGACTTGAGCTTCGAGAACAGCTCGTTCACCGTCAAGGTGTCATACTTCTCGGACTCAACAATAGCCTCAAACTTCCCGTCCCATACGGTACGATCCAACGAGTGCAAGAGCTTCACGGCTCTATCATGATCATTGTATGGGAGGACGTCCACATTGGCTCTCATGTTGTTCACAACAACCGTAAATCTCTGGAAAAGGGCATCGACGGACTCGCCGGGGAGATGAGTGAAGTTCTCGTACTCTCTCCGGTAAGTCACGTACATCCGAGCCTGAACCTGAGCATTCCCAGCATGAGCATCCTTCAACTGCTCCCAAATCCTACAAGCTAAGTCCTCTGTCTGAACCCGATCGAATTCAGGTTGACACAGAGCACGAAACAAGTAGTCGACAGCCTTGTTGTTGGCTTCGAACATATCCCTCGATCCTGGAGCAAGGAAGTTCATCGGATGAACATAAGCTGTGTTCACCATGACATCCCAAAGGATCTGACCCTTTCCGCGGAGGAACGCCGCCATCCGCCTTTGCCACATCTGGTAGTTCTTCCCATCGAAGTGCGGAGGACCCGAACCCCGTTCCTGGTACGCCATCTTTGGATCTTAGACTGGTAAGAGTCAATAAAGACCCGAACCGGCTCTGATACCAATTGAAGGACCGATTAGGCGAACCAGAGAGGGGGGGGGAGTGAATGGGAGCCGATAAAAATTCTTCTCGAAGGAGATGAGAACTCCAACAAGACGAACACGGCTTCCAACTCACGTCTCCGACCCAACTACCCAAGTTGGCCAAGACCACGCAGCCACTAGAGTGCTACTGGTTCTAGGAACCAACACTCAACCTTCCGAGTCAAAATTCACCAAACCACACAGCGGAAACTTACACGGCTTGCTGCCTGTGCTACACCGGTCAGACCGATGGCCTGTGCCGGTCAGACCGGTGACACCGGTCAGACCGGTGGACAGAGTCGGTCAGGCCGGTGGCTACAGCAGCCGCACAGCAAACGTTCCAGGAAGCCTTAGTGACTCCTCTAGACCCTGGAACAAAAAACCATCACGAAACACAACCTGTGAAGAAGAAGAACCCCTCACAAAACCTAGCAAAACAACTCCAAACACGCCAAGAACTGATCAGCAGGACCACGGGGCAAAACCACACGGACAAGGCTATTCCCCGAGACAAAAAACCCACCAAGGGCTAGCACCGGTCAGACCGGTCAATAGCACCGGTCAGACCGGTCGTGCCTGGGCAGCTCGGGATGAACAGCGCCCGCGAGTCAACTCCTCCAAATCCAACTCCCGATCTCCCGATTCGCTCCACGGTTTTGCACAAGACTTTGGGGATAGTAGGAACACCTCATGGGTACTCCATAGCCAAGATTTGGTCCACCAAAACTTGTCAAATCAAGAGGAATCGAAGAAATCCCACCAAGAACACCTCTAACCCTAGAGCCACGAAAACCCTAAAATCAAGCCCCTTTGCTCACGGATTTGGAAGGGGAATCAAAGGGAAAAGAACCACGAAGGGTTCATGCATACATCCCCCACCAAATCCCAAAGAGAAAGGCCTCGAAATCGCTCCAAGAAAATCGCCAAGAAACGGCTCCGAAAATCACCAAAAAGGAGAAACGGGAAAGACACATCCAAGCCTTGAGGAACCACGTCGAATCATCTATACATACCAAAGAGGTTCATACAAGGTCTAGCTTGCCGCCCGATCATCCTTCCCTCTCACAAGATCTCACCATGAAGCTCTCAAGCTAGTCCTACGAAAATCCTAAGAAAATAGGAAGGAAAATAGGAAAACCAAATGAGCTAGGGTTCCAAGAGATGGCTGCCATCCTCTCACCACTTGGGTTATATGGAGGCAACCGAAAGACGAAAAAACCCTTACTAGCTAACTAGGGATACATGCCCCTCGAGGGCGAAATTGGAAGTCTTTGTCTTCGCACCATCGGACGGATGCCCAGCGACCGCAAACTTGCTTAGCCTCGACGCAAGCCTTGCGATCCCAACGCGTGTCCTCCGCTTCGAAGATTCCGGACTGCGTCGTCGCACACCGGTCAGACCGGTCAGACCCACCAGTCAGAACGGTCTGGAGCTGCTGCACCTCCGTCTTCGGTTCTTCGGTCTTGGCTTTGTGGATCAACCAAGGAACCCAGTGATTTTCTGGTGAACCACCGGAAACCCCGTGAACTCGGTGTAGCCTCCGCCAATCACCACTCATGACTCGGCTCCCACGTAGTCCCGGCTCGACCTTGGTTTTGAGGCTCAACCAAGAAACCGTCCATGACTTCATCTTGCCGTTCTTGCCACCATGCGGCCCGCAGTTGACCCCGCTGGCCACCGGGTCCCTCGAACCAAGCCTACTTGTCTTCTCCACACCTGGAGGCCTCACCGGCAACGACCTTTCACGCTTGTTCTTCACCTGCACCTGCACCAGTCAAGCCGCAACCTGCACCTGCAATACTTAGCCAAGAATCAGTCCACACCACGTTGTCAATCACTCATCACAACAGGAAGCGACCATCCACCGGTCCTCGAACCACACCTGGCTCTCAGCGGAACCCGTTGTTGTTGCCATTGTTGATGAAGCTAGCTTGTTCTCTCGTTTCGGGTCAATCATTTCCCGAATGACCCACATTACCGCAAACCTCGCACGTCATGCGAGCGTCCATAATCTTGGCAGTCTCCATATTGCTTGGTGCCTCCAATTTCTTCATGAGGAGGTCCATCTTAGCGGCGAGCATGTCGATTCCATTGACTTGGTGTACACCGCGGTTACGGGGTTGGAGACAGTCTCCATCCCAACCTTGATTTGCCACCATCTTCTCAATCAACTCCTTGGCGGCGGTGACTTGTAGCGAGAAGAAGGCTCCTCTAGCGGTTACATCTAGGTGCTCATGGGCGGTACGCTTGAGCCCGTGGTAGAAGGTTTGAATTAAGAACCACCCCTGCATGCCATGGTGTGGGCACGCGGTGATGTACTCCTGGAAACATTCCCATGCTTCCGGGATACTCTCATCATTCTGCTGCTGGAAGCCCGAAATTCTAGCGCGGAGGGCATTGGTTTTGCCCACCGGGAAGAACTTCACGAGAAATGCCTTGGAGCACTTATCCCATGTGTTGATGGTATCTCGCTCCGCATAAAACCATTGCTTCGCCTTCCCGAGCAATGAGAACGGGAATAGGCGAGGACGAATTGCATCGTCCGTCACTCCACGGATAGTGAAAGTCCTACACACCTCCAGAAAATGCTGGAGATGTGCGTTGGCATCTTCATTCGGCTTGCCGCAGAACGGACTAGCTTGCACCATGTTGATCAACGCTGGCTTGAGTTCAAAGTTTCCATCTCCCACCGCCACGTTCGGTCCGGTAGGGACATTGGTGTTGGAGGGAGCGAAAAACTCGTGGATCATCCTCTCTCGGCCATGGGTGCTGACGAGGTGCTGACGAGGTGCTGTCTACGGGATCGACGGTGTTCGTCTCTTGACTCGAGAGAAACTTCTGAGGAATGAGGACGCGAGGTCGCACTCTCCTCACAAGTGACTCCCGATTGTCGTGAAAGTTGGACGGTAGGTCAAAACCGGTCATGCACTACTCTGCATACACGAGAGTAGAGCAAGGGTAAACCCGCTTAAATAGCAGTTCACCGAACCTGGATAACTCTACCACTAAGTTTAAACGATATCTTATGCCTATTGCCTCCCCGGCAACGGCGCCAGAAATGCTTGTTGACGTTCCTTAGCCTCACTACTAGGTTTGCACTCCCCGGCAACGACGCCAGAAATGCTTGATGATGTTCCTTAGCCTCACTACTAGGTTTGCACTCACGGCGACGGCGCCAGAAATGCCTGCTGGCACTCGCTAGCGTCACCACCGGGTTTATACCCCTCGTAATGGGGCTAGGGAACGTCTTTGGTAAAACACACGTCACAGAAAGGTCCGCAAGCACACGGATTACCGTTGTAGCACTTCACCCGGTGGTATTCGGGTTATCGTATTTATATTTTCCCATGGGATGCACTACGGCAAAGATGATCGGATAAACGGTGGAGAGTAACGAGACTCGGTAAAGAGCTATAGCGGGGGTAACGAATAAAGATATTCGGGGATAACTTGACACATACAAGGAGATCTTGATAAAGGGTTAGAGAGGATCTAGTGAGCTGGGAGGACAACGAGACGAGAAAGGATCCTAACACAATCTATCTATTCTTGTCAACTCTAGGTAAAGAACTAAGGCAAAGGATAACCAAGGCAAGCTAAACTCGACAAGCTCTTCTAGTGCTGCTGGGGCATGCAAAGCCGCGCTCTCAGACTGGGATGAGAAGGGAGAACGACGACGCGCTGAATCCTACCGGCCCGAACTAACGTGGTGGACTACTGAGCCCGTCCGGAGCTGTCACCTCCTTAGGGTACCACAACTATTCCATTGAACGGGACACCAATCTAAGACTAAGGTAAGCTCTGAGCACCGCGCTCATAACGAACCAAAGAACCTTTCCCCGGATATCACGAAGGAAGGCCTCTCTCTACGGTGAAACACCGAAGATCAAGCGAAGAACGACCACAACACTATAGGGATCAAGAGAGCTATGCTAACCAAGATTAAACTAACTTTAGTCTAAACCAAGAATAAAGCTTCTAGAGCAAAGTAAAAGCTGAATGTAATTGACTCGAAAGGTAAGATAGAAAGATAACTTGAATTGTACTTGAGTCTAAACAAAGAGAGGATACAAGAGTAGTACCAGAACCCTGAAGAAGACTCCTCCGGAACCCCGAGACTAGCTCGACTCGACTCTAACTCCCAAGCTACACTAATCCTACTCTAAGTGAACAAAAGAGAGAAATGGAGATGCTCCTGCGTTGTGTGTCCATTCCAGCGAGTGGGAGGTTCCTTTTATAGGCAAGGGAGGTCGGTGGAGCACAGGGGGGCAAAACCCCAGGTGCGGCCACACCCCTAGGCACGGCCGGCCTTGGGATGTGCCGCCTCTCACCTTGGACGCCCCTGATCACTGCTCCTGAGGCGATTGTAGGTCGACTCCTTGGGTCGGTTTCGCCCGGCACGCTAGTTGATACGTGCGGCCGGCCCTACGCCGCGCCGTGTGATGCACCGACCGTGTTCGGGGATGCCTAGGATGGCCTCTGGGTGACGGTTGTGGCAGTTGAGCGATCTGACAAGTGGACCCATTGATCCAAGTGATCCTAGCCTCCACCCTTTGATCAAACCGATGTTTCTTCAGTGAATCGCGCTCGTCCAAGTTGTGCTCGAGGGAGAGGGGGGTACTCTAGACCAGAGACGTGCCACGGGGCAGGGCTGGCCGCACCTGGCAGGGTCGGCCGCACCTGCAGGGCCGACCGCACCTGCAGGGCCGGCCGGACCAGGTGGGTCGGCCGTGCCTTGCACGTGTGGTGTGTTGGACCCAAATTCTCCCAAAATGTGTACCTGCCTATGAAATTCACAACACAACTCGTGGAACTTTATTAGTACTAAAAATGTGCATGAAACTTGTCATATGCTCCTCTTGAACCCGAGGTTTTGACGGTCAAATTTTTGTTGTAAGGACCGTCAACAAAGTGTATGATTTCCTGCAAAACCATTATACTTCCAAAAGCACATGCAAAGTTGAACTAGTTACATCATTAGTATGCCTAGTGGCGGGTTAGTTCTAAATCAAAGCTGAAACCAAAGTGTAACAAGTGCTCTAGGGGTGTCATATTTGACCGCCAACAACCCCCCCACGCTTAGATCTTGTTCGTCCTCGAGCAAGTTGCTTGCAAAAATTATTCATCCATGGAGTTGAAACGTGCTTCCCCAATCTTTCTTTACAAGTTTGTCAATCCTTCATCTTTAATATAAGAAACATGAGAGCAATAATCATGACATAAACATGGGCGTTTAGAAATTTGTCAATTCAAGAGTTCCCCCATAACTCATACCTTTCACTAGAGATCCTCAACTCCAAGCACACTTTCTTAATTCCATCAGAGGGTTTTCCATGAGTTTTTTTAGAATAAAATTCTCAGAACAAGCATTAGACAATGTCTTTCTCCAAGTCCTCACATATGTCGCTCATTTGAAGTGGCTATTGTTGGTATTTCTTAACGTCGATGCTAAGTTATGAGTTCCTAGCAACGATGCCAAAAATGACCGAATGGTAATCCTAATGAATACAAGAGTCCGCAAGCGCACGGAAGTACCATTGTAGCATTTCCCCAAAGGAGTATTCCAAAGGGTATCGAATCCACGGAAGGCTGGGCGGATTAACAAGTTCAACACTATTGCAAGGAGTATAAATCATAGACGGGAACGAACCAGACACTCAAGTACAGGGGTAAGATATGATAGATAAGATAGTAGTGTGAACACACAAACACACTCTCTCTAAAGGTCCTAGGCTTAGGAGGCAACATATGAGTTAGTTCTAGGTTCTAAGGTACTAAGCATACAAAGTTAGTCAGACGAGTTAGACGCACACTAGCATTGCATGACTGCTGGCTCAAGCACCCAGGTACAAACGGGGAGCTAACCTCCCGCATCGCTTACGCACGACTCCGGTTGTTAGACTTTAGACTCCTACAGCGTATCCGAACGTGGGGGATTCCAGAAGGGTCCAACGGCTATCACCACCGCGGCCTACCGCAAGACAAACCATGGGATACACTCATAAGCAACATAGTTATGCAACCCAAGCACCACGCTTACGTTGTTAGCAGGACCCTGACCGGCCCGGGCTATTGTGACCTAGGTCAGAGTACCGTAGCTTGAGCACGAACTTCATACAACATGAACATGGGATCTAACTAGATCAAACTAGGCTAAGTACACAAACAGACTTGTGCTTTCCTATGTCTATTCAACAAGATCAAAGGGTCGTGTTCGTGATGAACACGAGCCTCTAACTTATGAACAAACACCGAAAACATGTATAAGTCACCCGTCAACTGGATCGAAAGGCCTTGTTCATCAAGAACATGTGCCTCTAAATGATGAACGAGTAAAGAACACATGAACAAATCACCCATGTATACAAGCATAACTTTATATGAAATAGCTGAATAACTGAAGTAGATCAAAGTCATACAATAAAATAAAGATACAAGAGGACTCATACCTAGATCCCAAAGTAGACTTGGAACCTGAAGTAGAACTACTCTAGCCTACCTCTTAGCCTTACAAACCAAAAGTGAGAGAGGAGGAGTAAGGTGTGTTGGTTAGAAATGAACCCCCTCCCCTTCTATTTATAGGCCAGAGCACCAGCGCAAGAAGGAGTGAAACACCCTGGGGATGGCCTCTAGGACCAATGGACAAGCGCCACATGGAAGCCCAGGATCAGCCGACCCAAGGTCGGTTCGGCCGACCCCAGGTTTGCCCCACTCGGGGTGGCTGTCCTGTGGGCCCTTAAGTCGGTCCCCGGTGTACACGTGTTCTTGAGGCGGTTTAGGCACTCTGGTGGGCCCATGGATCCATGTGAAGTCCACGTGTCACGCTCTGATTCGTCGGGGCTTGCCTCCCTTGGATTGATGACATGGCATGCATGCGTGGCACCTGAGGTGGCTTAGCTTGCATGCATGGCACCTGAGGTGGCAGCCACTCCTTGAGGTGACGTGGCATGAATCATAGAAGGTGAGTTTGCCACTTCTTTTATGCTTATTTTCCTGCAATCACATAATCTTCAAGGACAAGTGGAACTACATTATTCTTAACTAAAATGCGTGTAAGAAATGTCTCTTGCTCCTTTATTCATGAGTAAATTGACGGCTAAAGTAAGCACTTAACAGCCGTCAACAACTCCCCCAAGCTAGCCTCTTGCTCATCCCGAGCAAGATACTTAGGACTTAGTTGGTCGATCAGGAGTTGCTACGATGTTGTATTCCTAGTTTATGACAAGCATACGACTAGGTACTCTATCAAGGGTTGAAAGAGTTGGCATTGATCTTACCTTACGCTTGATTGCTATGGGGCTTGTAGCGTCACCTGCCTTGGGCGGTTGAAAGATAGAATGGTTGTATAGAAATTACTAATCACAAGTACCTTGATTAGTCATCAATCCGAAGGTTTTGCTAAATTTAATAAAGAAATCAAAGTTCCTCGAATGATACTCTCGGATCGCTCAATGTGTATGATTCCTCACCAAGGCATTAAATTGCCTTCTTTCTCCACCTACTCCTAATAAGCTGATATGTGGAGCTGTAGGTAGGAAAAACATGTGGCATACCTGTTTCTCATATGTTATCGAGTCGAAAACCGAATCCTTGGGAGCAACAAGTCATACAACCTGATCAAGATGTGCATGTGTGTGTATATGGTGGATGGATGAAGAACTCCTTTTTGGATATGATTCTCTCTTCTCCTTTGAAATTTTTGAGACTTGAGCTATGTCTCTTTATCCTTTCTCTTTTCTTTTTTTTCTTTTTTTTTCATGCTCTTGAGCATGTGTTTTTGTTGCTTCTTTTTTTTCATAGCCCATAGTCCTTGCTGAATATTTTTGGAGAGAGAGTAATCATAGAACATTACGCGGAGCTTTATTTGTGGAATGGACGGGGGATGGATGAAATGATGGGTGCTAACTTCCGGTGTAGAAGTTTAGCATATAGTGGTTGTGTACGTGATCTTGATCATGGGAGTATGACAAGTTTCTCGCCGAGGGTCACAACAATTCGACAAGACTCAATGAAGAAAACAAGTAGCATATGTGGAGGCTAACAACAGCTAGGATCTACATATGGCTTTGGATAGGAATTTCTCATCATTGAGGAACTTATCATTTTATCATTTTTCAAAAGAAAACTCCGGATATCAAACATCACTTAGCACTAGCTCATAGCAACCCTATTTTACCATATCATACCTCACAACAACCTAGGCAAAGGTCATGCTTTTTGCTACCCACAAGTTTCAAGCTAAGGTTTGATCGTGCAAGCCAACTAACTCAAAACTTAAATAGGATACTAAGCTGTAAGCAAGGCATACAAGAGGAATAAATAGAGCAACTATTCATCATTTCTACCATGAAGGACAGAAAGCATTCTTACCGCGCATGTGAAAGCAAACTAATTTAAGAAAGTAGATAAATATTTTTTGTCTTTTTAATTTTGCAGATTTTTATGTGTTTTTAGCATATGAGATTCTGAAAATAAAGATACAAGTTACCTCAGAGTGGGGGTCCTCCCCCAAGCTAGCTTCAGGCTCACTACTGTGGAGGGGGAAATCCCATCCACCGGTAGTAGGCCCTCTGCTCCTCCAGCTGCTGCTGCTGTGCCAGCTCGATGGCGTGAAGTCTCTCACCAGACATCTGCTGCCAGTCCCGAGTGGACTCGACGTGCTGGTGCACGATCTCCTCCATGTCGCCGACTCGGATGTTGAGCTCGCTCATCTGCTGAGTGAGGGTGGCCCCACGAGATGACGAGCGCAATCCGGACGATGAAGATGTCGCATCGTAGGCAGTACCAGCAGGGACGGCCCACTCGCCACTGCCCGCACTAGCCCAAGCTGAGCTACTCGCACCCTGCTGGTACATGGGCTGGTCCCAACTGGGAGCATATCCGGGAGTAACCCCAAGCATGTACGCGGCAGAGGTCCATGTACCGGATAGTGGTGTAGTAGGCTGAGGCTGTGGCTGTGGCTGAGGCTGAGACGACAGCTGTGGGGATGGCTGTGGTAGCGGCTGTTGTGCTCCGGCTGCTCTCCTTGATGCACTCCTAGTTACCCTGTCACCAAAGACACTAGAACGACGAGGTTCCTCGAGAGGAACGGTCAGTGGCCCCTAGCCGTACAACCTGAAATCCGGGTTAGGTAATTGGATCTGGTTTGTGTGGCCCGGGTAAAAGAAAACCAAAGAATCATCCGGACCCTTCTTAAGAATATGCCCCTGAGTCAAGTAAGCCTCATCAATCTGAGTCCGGGGATTAGCAATGGAGGGCACGTTGGGCCCTTGCATAACCCCAAGATTCGTGACGATGTGAGCAATCAGAGACGTACACTCAATAGAACCCGTCATCTTAAAATTCGTCAACCACTGCCGAATCATAGCTTGCACAGGGGAGATCTTGATTCGTCTGACCGCGGCATATAAGATCATCATCTCGTCAGTGCGCACGGGCCGCACGTCATCCCTTGGAAAGAGAGTGACGGCGAGCCACTTGTGCCATAGTCGGAGAGTGGGATGCAAGATATCGTTGCACCTAGGTATCAACTTACCGCGAACAGGCCGACCAGAGATCTCTTCCCAAAAACTCTCACGATTAACCAGCACAAGCTTGCTCAAGTGAAATAGCGCAGCGACGATGAAAACCGAGGGTGCAACTAAGATCTTTCCATGAAACTCGATACGGAACTCCATGAAATCGGAATGAAATACCGGACGCATCCTCTTGAAGAGTGCAAAGGAACTGAATGGTGGTAGGTCTAGAACCAACCTCCTGAACTGGGACAAAACCTTCCCATCCTAGAGCTTGCCAAATGGAATCGAACTCGGAGTCCATACCTGTTTTCTCGAGAAGGTCCGGGTCGAACTCCTTGGTGTTGGCGAAGACTCGGTCCTTGATGAGAGCGTAGGCTTGTCTCTCGTGATCATTCCTCAAGTCGATGAAGGCGGCGTCGACGGCGTACACTTCCTCAGCTTGTGGCGTGGGTAGCTCTTCCTCTCCTTCCTCTTCACGGTCGGTTGACATTGGGCTTGGTGCAGCTCCGGAGTGACGCGACGAGCTCCCCTCGTCACGTGAACGGCGGGAGCGAGTCAACTTCCGGAATGCGCCGGAGGCCCAACTCATCTTGCACAACAATCAGACAACACGAGCAACTCAGTGATGGGTTAGTGAAACCGAATGAAATCCTTACCGAGTTTGCTCCACCAATAATCGATATTTCAGCAGCACTTGGAGAGAATACTTGGCACCTCAATCTCGATCAAGAAATCCACGAAAACCAGAGAGCAAGAACAAGAGAGGGAGAGAGTGATGCAATGGGTGAAGACACCCCTCAAACCCCCTGGTATTTATAGGCAATGAAGCCGGGCACCGAGACATGGGCCGTGTGCAACGGCTAGGAGCCGTTGGAGGAAGGAGGGCCGGGTTAGCCGTTAGGCTGGGTCGGCCAACCTGTGGGGTCGGCCGAACCCACCTCGGGTCCGCCCGCCTCCAGCTTTTTGCAACGGCTCTCTAACTGTCACATGAGGGCCTGCCTAGGTGTCCTGGTCCAAATTTGCCCAGAAACTTGCTCAAATGAATTTTTAAGGATTTTCCAACTCAAAATTTTATTTCCGAATTTTTATTGAAAAAGGGAATTTGTCTAGAAGAATTCTAGCATGCAGATGCAAGAATGGAAAATTCAAATATGCAGTGGGAAAAATTAAATTAAATTTTGAAAAGGGAAATATGAGATAACTCACCAATTTTACCTTTTGGCGAAAGGACTCATCTTTTTAGTCCGAGAGCGGGACTTTTCTCGGTGATCAGTTCCACTCATCACCCCACTCCCGAGAAGTAGAGGGGTGTGGTCTCTGTACCTTCCGCCACACCTTTCGTGTTTTCCTTGATTTTCTTGGTGCGGTCAGAGGTTGTGTGAGCTGGGGTTGTGGCTCCGTCCATCCCCAAGTCTGCTCATCATTTCCTTGCACTGAGTAGCACTGCTCTTCTGTTGGTCGAAATCGGAACATCAAGTTCTTCTTCCCAATGCGGAAACGGATGGTCCCACTTTTCACATTGATCCTTGCCCGAGCGTCACTTAGGAACGGCCTCCCAAGAATGAGTGGCATTTCCGCATCATCTTGCATATCAAGGACCACGAAGTCTGCGAAGATGCAGGAACCTTGGACAAATACCAATAGGCTTTCCACAATCCCCTCCGGATACCGGATCGATGCATTAGCAAGTTGAACTGTTTTCGAGGTTGGAGTAAGAGCAGGATATCCCAATCTTTCGAACATTGCCTTGGACATGAGGTTAACACTTGCGCCAAGATCACATAGAGCATTCCTGATTTTCTGGTAGTATATTGTGCAAGTGATAGCTGGATAACCAAGGTCTTTCCTGTGCACAATTGCTGAAGATTCCCATGGATCAAGAACCTGCTGTATGGGTCTCCCTGCATAGTCAGCAGCTCGTGCCCTCCCAGATGGCTTACCCCATCTGGTGGACACTGCACAAACATTCTCACAAGAAGACACGGGTTACTCCGGAATCCTCCCGTCTTCAGCAGAGGGAACCAAAGCAGCTAACTGAGCCAACTGGGTTTCTATCATTTTATTAAAGCTCAGCTGGTTCTTAAGAGTAGAAGAAAGGCTATCAATTTTAACATTGAGGCTTTCTAAAGCCTTATCATAGGCAGTTGTTTTCTTGTTAAAACCATCATTAATCTTAGCTTGCCCGAAAACCAGATCTTTCAGGGAAGGTTGGTTCGGATTGTAAGTATTACCTTGATTACCTCCCTGATAGTAAGGGCGTGATTGATTCCACGTTTGACCTCCTTGTGGATGATAACCATTGTTGTTGTTGTTCATGTACATCACATCCTCCTGGGTAGCAGGGTAGTAATTCCCTGAATGCCCAGTGTCACCACAGACTTCGTAGGTCATGCGAGCATCCATAGCTTGAGTAGTGATGGCCATGGCATCCTTCTCGCTGGTCAGAGCATCCATTCTTTTCATAAGTAGGTCCATCTTGGCGTGCAGCATATCCGCTTCCTTGATGGTATGTGTACCCCGTTGACGTGGCTGGAGTCGATCATCACTCCACCCTTGGTTGGAGACCATCTTCTCAATAAGTTTAGTTGCTTCAGCGATAGTGAGAGAGAAGAAAGCCCCTCCAGCAGCAGCATCAATATGGCCCCGGGCTATTGGAGTCAGCACATTGTAGAAACTCTGCAGAATAAGCCAGTTGTCCATCCCATGATGGGTACAAGCCAGGATGTACTCCTGAAGCCTTTCCCAAGCTTCTGGAATGGTTTCATTTGCTGCTTGCTGAAAGCTTGAAATTCTTCCCCGGAGGGCATTGGTCCTGCCCAACGGAAAGAACTTCGTGAGGAACACTGTTGAGCACTTTGCCTAGGTGTCAATATCAGCACGGTTCGCATAAAACCACTGCTTCGCCTTTCCCAGCAGTGAGAATGGAAACAGCCGCAGACGAATGGCATCTTCCTCCACTCCTCGTATAGTGAAGGTACTGCACAGCTCCAGGAACTGTTGCAAGTGGGCGCTCGCGTCTTCATTAGGCTTGCTACAGAATTGGCTAGCCTGTACCATTGTAATGAGGCCAGTCTTGATCTCGAAGTTTCCATTCCCGGTGTTGATCTCGGGGCCAGTAGGCACCTGATCAGCAGAGGGAGCAGAGTATTCGCGAAGAGTCTTCTCTTGATTGGCCATAGGAGTTGATGTTGGCACAGAGGAAGCTGGGTCGACTTCCTTACGTACACGCTGGGGAGAACCGAAATGAGTTCTAGCTCTCCTCACGAGTGACTCAGGATCTTCAGTGAAATTCGGCGGTAAGTCGAAACCAGTCATACACTACCTGTCTTCATCATCGATAGACAAAGAAGACATTCAAAGTTAGCCTGCATTGAGAACTATTTTATTCCTGTCATGATTATAAACATTGCGAAGTGCTGACATGTTATCCTTAGCCTTCCCTGGCAACGGCGCCAGAAATACTTGTTGGTATTTCTTAACGTCGATGCTAAGTTATGAATTCCTAGCAACGATGCCAGAAATGACCGAATGGTAATCCTAATGATTACAAGAGTCCGCAAGCGCACGGAAGTACTATTGTAGCATTTCCCCAAAGGAGTATTCCAAAGGGTATCGAATCCAAGGAAGGCTGGGTGGATTAACAAGTTCAACACTATTGCAAGGAGTATAAATCATAGACGGGAACGAACCAGACACTCAAGTACAAGGGTAAGATATGATAGATAAGATAGTAGTGTGAACACACAAACACACACTCTCTAAAGGTCCTAGGCTTAGGAGGCAACATACGAGTTAATTCTAGGTTCTAAGGTACTAAGCATACAAAGTTAGTTAGACGAGTTAGACGCACACTAGCATTGCATGACTGCTGGCTCAAGCACCCAGGTACAAAAGGGGAGCTAACCTCCCGCGTCGCTTACGCACGACTCCGGTTGTTAGACTTTAGACTCCTACAGCGTATACGAACGTGGGGGATTCCAGAACGGTCCAACGGCTGTCACCACCGCGGCCTGCCGCAAGACAAACCGTGGGATACACTCATAAGCAACATAGCTACGCAACCCAAGCACCACGCTTACATTGTTAGCAGGACCCTGACCGGCCTGGGCTATTGTGACCCTGGTCAGAGCCACCAGATAAACCGGCCAATTACACCGAGTACCGTAGCTTGAGCACGAACTTCATACAACACGAACATGGGATCTAACTAGATCAAACTAGGCTAAGTACACAAACGGTGCTTTCCTATGTCTATTCAACAAGATCAAAGGGTCGTGTTCGTGATGAACACGAGCCTCTAACTTATGAACAAACACCGAAAACATGTATAAGTCACCCGTCAACTGGGTCGAAAGGCCTTGTTCATCAAGAACATGAGCCTCTAAATGATGAACGAGCGAAGAACACATGAATAAATCACCCATGTATACAAGCACAACTTTATATGAAATAGCTGAATAACTGAAGTAGATCAAAGTCATACAATAAAATAAAGATACAAGAGGACTCATACCTAGATCCCAAAGTAGACTTGGAACCTGAAGTAGAACTACTCTAGCCTACCTCCTAGCCTTAGAAACCAAAAGTGAGAGAGGAGGAGTAAGATGTGTTGGTTAGAAATGAACCCCCTCCCCTTCTATTTATAGGCCAGAGCACCGGCGCAAGAAGGAGTGAAACACCCTGGGGATGGCCTCTAGGACCAATGGACAAGCGCCACGTGGAAGCCCAGGATCAGCCGACCCAAGGTCGGTTCGGCCGATCCTAGGGTCGGCCGACCCCAGGTTGGCCCCACTCGGGGTGTGCTTTCTCGGGGTGGCTGTCCTGTGGGCCCTTAAGTCGGTCCCCGGTGTACACGTGTTCTTGAGGCAGTTTAGGTGCTCTGGTGGGCCCTTGGATCCATGTGATGTCCACGTGTCACGCTCTGATTCATCGGGGCTTGCCTCCCTTGGATTGATGACATGGCATGCTTGCGTGGCACCTGAGGTGGCTTAGCTTGCATGCATGACACCTGAGGTGGCAGCCACTCCTTGAGGTGACGTGGCATGAATCATAGAAGGTGAGTTTGCCACTTCTTTTATGCTTATTTTCCTGCAATCACATAATCTCCAAGGACAAGTGGAACTACATTATTCTTAACTAAAATGCATGTAAGAAATGCCTCTTGCTCCTTTATTCATGAGTAAATTGACGGCTAAAGTAAGCACTTAACAGCCGTCAACAACTATCCTAAACAATTCATAAACTCTCACCTCCCATAAGTCTCTCATTTATTATTTAAGGTGGTGCTATAGGTATGGCTAGTGAAGTTAACACAAGTATTATCAAGCTAAGAAAGTCCTCTAATAGTTGTTCACGTTTCGAGCCAATGATCATGAGAATTAAACCATAATGTGAGGGTATCAAGGATGAGAAGATTTAGAATGGTGGACATGTGCAAAGGCAAAAGAAATTTTGACTCCAAGGCACTAATGATGTCCTCGTTGTTTGATTGCACATGGTTGGAATATCGAAGATTCGTTCTCAACAACGTCACATCCTTCTTTGCACTTTAGTTGATCTTCACTTGATTTACCATCCATCCTTATACCTTCCTTGCTTTTCCACGAATTTCTCTTTTTCTTTCCTCTTCTTTATTTTTTATTTTTCTCTTTTTTTCTTCTCTTTCCTTTCTCTTTCCACTTTTCTTTTCTTTTACTTGACATCATAATCTCTTCTCCGAAGCTTTTTGCTAGTCCCATTTACGCAAATCTCAAACTGAATTTTAATTAATACCTTGCTTGGAAACAGAACGAATCTTCGGGTATAGGTTGTGTTCAAGAAATAAGATGAAATAAAAAGATATTATCAATTGGGTATGGAATCCGGCGAAATACGGGGCTTTCAATGTGAAAGTCCCGTTACCGAATGTATGAAGAGGCTAGCAATAAAAGATATAAAATCAAGGACATGGTCATTGCACGAAATTAGAACTTCCAAGAGAGAAAAATCCTAACCCAATTCATCATGACAGCAACACTTATGGTGGAATATATATAATGTAGGCCTTGTATAGGATATACTTGTCTCTGGACTTGGAAAAAGAAGTTGCTAACCTTTATTGCGAGGGGTTTTTCATAATTTTTCAGAAATAAAAGCCTCCAACTTTAGTATTAATCGTAGCATAGTCAAAGAGAGGTTCTAGATTAAAGTAGAGTATGGATACTTTATAGGCAAACTTCCACTAAGCACCACGGTAAACATCTATGCTCATTGCTCATGCTCGAATAATAAAGGTAAAGGAAAAACAAACAAGTAAAATAAAGAAATAACTTGCATGAAGACTCTTTTTATTTTGTTTTTGTTGACTCAACACTAATTTAAATCACACCATCGAGCTAAAAATTTAAAACTCTCAAACTAAACCGAACCTAACACACCACTTGAGCAAAAATTTAAAAACATATCGCTAGCTCCCCCCCCCACACACACACACTTAGACCATACGACGTCCTCGTCATATTTTTACAAAAAAGAAAAGGAGGGAGAAACTAGTGCTACTTCTAAAGGAACTTCCTGCGCAAAGAACACCTTTTCTTAAAATTACTATGCATGCTGATAAGCTCCCTCACATTGCAGTTGAGGAACTTGTAGTCATCATCAACCACCCACTCAAGATCTTCAATCCTCTAGCTCATTGCTTCAATTGTTTGGAAGCATTCATCGAGGGAAGCGTAGAGCTTCGAGATAGCATGATGACAAGCAACGCAACAAAGTGAGTGCTCGTTGAAGGGATCGGGGTCACCGCCGCCATCAGGATCTCCACCTCCATATTGCTCGCGACGATCCTCGGGCATATTTTCCTCATCTTTTGGCACCTCCTCCCAATATTAGAGGTCATTGTCTTCAACGTCACGCCCGGTGGTAGCCCACGAGCTTGGGCTACGATCGTCTTCATAGTCGCTATCCTCGTACTCAACCGGCTCGGGGGTCTTCTCCTTGTAGCTCTTCAGCTTCATGCCCAAGAGACGCTTCGAACGGCGTACGGGGGTAGCGGGCTTCTTCTTCTTCTTCTTCTTCTTCTCCGGATAGCGATTGGCGAGCAGCTTGGTGGGAACACAACCACCGCAACGGATCCTTGCGGTCCTCTTTATCTCCTCCTTAGGCGCGGGCTTGTTGACACATCTTATCCTATATATTTATAAGTCAACTAAACATGAGAAAAGGGCATAAATGTTAATATCAACTTAGAATAGGGTGCCACTAACAGTTTTTCTGGAGATTTGGTAAATTATATAAATCCAGGAACCATTCGGGAAAAGTGCTAAAAGAATCAAATCTAGAAGACTCCAGAAGGCTCCGGAACTCAACGAGACTTGGCACCCAAGAAAGAAGCATCTAGAAGAAACGACGGACCACCTGGCCGAAGTGGGCCCCGAGGGGGGCCCACCCCAGCCCGATCGGCCTGGTGGTGGGGCCGGTCGGCCTCCCCCGGGCGCCACCTCAGCCCTACTTCCAGAAGGTTCTTCCACCGCCTATGAGGATCAATCTAAACCACTCGTTAGGTCGGTTTGATCAAACGGCGCACGTCTACTCCTCAGGGCTATATAAGCAGCCCCCCTGCCCCCTGGCAGAGGCATCTGGAAACCTGAGTTTGCATACACCAGATCAAGTCATCAAGTCAGAGATACTACGCCCTAGAAACACCATATAGCAGAGTAGCTAGCTAGTCTAGATCTAGGAGGAGGCAAGGCATCTACTTGGCTCCTGATCGTCTAGAGGCTGATTGAGACACTGATCTAGCTTCGCTCTTGTAAGTTCTTATCTAGTTCCTTACATTTGTTATACAGACATATGTTCTTATCAATGATTATATTCGACATTATATGCTTTGGTGTTTATTATGATTACATGTTTAGCATAGTTGATTTGCCTTTATATTCATGTATGGAGTCGTATAGCCCTCACCTAGATCATTTGTTAACATGGGTGAACGGTAAAGACAGTGTAAGCGTGGTGCTTATATTGTATTTATCTGCGATTGCACCCTATATGCCGGGTCGTGTGGTAGATCGTGGTGGTGACAGCACTATTGAGTCCTTCGCAGTCCACCCCCCGTGTATAGGACTAGTGGAGCCTTATACTGTTTGGGTTGTTTCAAGTTTCGGCCTTGATCCTCCTGGATAGTCTCCCCATGCATTAATATAATAGTTCTTCTTCCATGATTGTTAAATGTTTGCACTAATCATAGTTTGCATTGACATATAGTTTAGAGTTACCGAGGAGTATCCTCTCTAACTAGACTTTGCTATGTTTCTCTTGCTATAATGACACTTTCTAGCTGCTCATGATGTTATGACTTGAACAATGCTATCAATATCTTTATCTTTATGTGACTTACCCCTGTTTATAGCAATTGATATATTTTGGCCACTCTACATTATAAAACTGAGAGATGAGCATGTATTAGCTATTATGGATTAGAAAGACTTCTTTCCCTGTGGTAGAATATAAATACGATACCTGGTTTTACACCTGGTTAAAATGCTACAATGGTATATTCATATCTGTGCGCTTGCGGATTCCCAGTTTATATATATCTTCTTTTCTAGAGATCCAAGGCATATGTAAGAGTACCATATCCATGCGTTTTCTGGCACACCTGTCAGGGCTGACAACCTATATCGAGTTGTGCTATGAATCGTGTCGGAGTTCACCTTTTAGTTTAATCTGAAAGCAACATCTGATATACACTTAGCATCATGTTAAGATATATCTTTGCATTTCTGGTGCTGTTGATAGAGATGGATCTTATATCCGTTTCTAGTCGATGACGTTAGCAATGTAAACAAGCATTTTTGGCGCCGTTGCCGGGGAAAGAAAGTCTATAGCCTAGATGAAAAAGTTTCAGTAATAGCATGCATGCGTCTCTCACACATAATGTATCGAGAACCCAAATTATCATTGCTTAAACAGGTTTACCCTTGTTCTTTCCACTTTTGTCTATCTTATTTCAGGGTAATGTATGAATAAGAATCTTCCAGAAGACTTCGTTTCAGATCCAGAGAAAATCTTAAGGAAGGCTAGGTCAAAGCTCAGGTCTCCTGATTCTCGGCCCACGACTTCTGCCTTGGGAGATTCAACAGCGCGAAGCTTAACACCCACGTTTGAAGTAATGGCAAACAAGTCCCTACGCGAATACTCCGCACCGACCCCGGACAACATTACTGGTCCGACAGTCGCTGTAGGAAATGCTGCTTTTGAGCTCAAGCCTGCACTGATCAACATGGTACAAGCTAGCCAATTTTGTGGAAAAGCTCATGAAGATGCCAACAAACACCTTCAACATTTCTTGGAGATATGTAGCACCTTCACGATCAAAGATGTGCCAAGTGATGCAGTCCTACTTCGTTTATTCCCATTCTCATTATTGGGGCGAGCGAAGCAATGGTTTTACTCCAACAAAGACAAATTTACAACTTGGACATTGTGTTCTACTGCCTTTCTGGCAAAGTTCGTTCCTATAGGCAAAACCAATGCCTTACGGGGGAAAATTTTGAGTTTCCAGCAGCAACACGAGGAATCTGTTCCTGAAGCATGGGAGCACTTTCAAGACTACATTTCAGAATGCCCACATCATGGAATGGAAAACTGGTTGCTCTTGCAGACCTTGTACCACGGGCTCTCTACCAACACCCGTGAAACGATGGATGCTGCAGCTGGAGGTGCTTTCCTGTCCCTTACACTTACTCAAGCTACTAACCTTGTGGAAAAGATGGCGTCCAATCAAGCTTGGAACGAGGAACGTCAACCCCGCAAGAAAGAAAGAGGAATGCACCAGCTCAAGGAGGTAGACATGTTGTCTGCCAAAATGGATTTACTGATGAAGAGGCTTGAAGACAAAACCCCTGAGAAGAAGGAAGTCATGCAACTCTTCGAATCCCGCATGACCTGTGAAGAGTGTGGAAACACTAGACACTCAGGGAGTCAATGCCCTCAACTGGAGGAGGACGTGAACTACATCAACAATAACAACCAATATCGTCCCCAGCAGAATCAAGGATGGACTCAGTAGAGGACCAACTACCCAGGTAACTATTCAGGTAATTATCAAGGTAATAATTCTTCTAATAATTTCTCACCTTTAAGAGACTTAGTCCAAAACCAGGGTAGAATTATGGATAATCTGTCTAAGAAGTTAGCTTCCAATGATAAAATACTCGAAACTATTAGTAATAAAATGGAAAGTTTTTCTTTTGCCATCAAGAACCAACATAACTTTAATAAAATGCTAGAATCTCAGATTTCTCAGCTGGCATCATCTGTTCCCACGGCTAACCCAGGTAAGATTCCGGGCCAGCCGGAAGAATTAGAATCTGCAAATCTTGTCGATATCTATTCTGCAGATCTGTGTTCGAGTAAGACAGAAGAAGGCCCAAGATGGACTGACTGGGGCATGCCCGCCAAAAGAGGAGATCCAGGAAGGCCCGTCATCACCATCACTATTGGAGCCTACACCTTCAAGAATGCACTTTGTGACTTTGGGTCTAGCGTCAACATAATGCCTAAGGTTATATATAAGAAAATCAATGGTTCACCTTTATTGTATACAACCATGTGCTTGCAGCTTGCAGACCTGTCACTATGCTACCCCGAGGGCATCCTAGACGACGTATGTCTGGGGGTAGGACGCTCCTACGTGGCTGCCGACTTCGCTGTTGTCGAGACTGGGGGAAGTGAGAACACTCCAATCATTTTGGGACATCCTTTCCTTGCCACAGCCAAAGCCATCATCTACGCCGACGCCGCTAAGATCGTCTTCACCATCAATGGGAGAAAGGAGAGATTCAATTTCAAGAACAAGATCCTAAAAGCTCCTGCACACCCCCGATATCCTTACCCCCAAGAACACGAGCCAGTTGTCGAGAAGAAGAGAAGAGATAGAAGGAGGAATAAGAAGAACAATCGACCTCAACCGCATGTGGAGGAAGTTTGGATGATCAACACGATTCAATCAGAGAATGAGAACCTATTCCCTTCACCATTATTGCCAAAGCTTGAAGACCCTGGAGTTCCATCAATCCACTGCTCCATCAATCAATGGAACTTCCAGCGAGTTGTCTGCGACACGGGATCGGGCACCAACCTAATGTCTAAGGTAACCTACAAATTAATATATGGTGACCTGCCTTTGTATTCCACATATATAATGTTGCAGATGGCGAATCAATCACAACGGTTCCCGGAAGGAATTGCACGAGATGTACCTGTCAAGATAAAGGACCACTATGTCCTGACTGACTTTTTAGTCATAGACATGGGAGATGAGCAAGATCCTCCCATCGTGCTTGGAAGACCGTTCCTGAACACAACTAGAGCAATCATCTACATCAGGACTGGCGAGATCCACTTCCAGTTCAGAACTGAAAAGGTATGCTGCTACTTCAATACTCATACTGATCCTGAGCAGCCCAAGAAGAACAAGACGCGGAGACGCCTTCAGAAATTACAACGCAAGCTGAACACAAAGTTGACGGATGTCAAGATCATTGAAGAAGAGATTAAGGAGAAGTCCGCTCAGCTTCTACCAGCCCAGTATTCTGAACCTGTTACTCCAGAAAGGTCTCCACCGAAGAAACAAGTTTGGAGGAAGAAAGATCAAAGTACACCTTCGGAAGACCAATCACTACCCGCGTCATCAACTGATCAATCAATGGCCACTACATCTACGCCATGGGAGTAAGTACTCTAAACTCTCGCCGAGAGGTAACTCGGTATTTATCTTTATATTCTGCACTGCATATTTAGATTAGCATGTTTATTTCCCTATACCTGCATTGAAAAAAAAAATCATAAAAATATTTTCTGCTTTTGCATTCTTTAAGGCCCCATGTAGTTCGTACCGTGGCGGCATAAAAAATAATAATAATAAATATATTTTTGCATTCACATGTTTTTGCATTTAGCATCTCTTTTGCATATAAAAATTCACAAAAAAAATACGTGGGCACATGAAGGTCCACACATTTCAGAAAAACCCAAAAAGAAGTGGGCACATGAAGGCTCACAGCATAATCCTAGAATTTGTTCCTTCGGGTATGTGCGAGACTAATATCTACAGGGAGAATTTAATAAGGACCTGAAGGCAAATAAGTTCCAAGGATGAATCAAGAATCACTTCAAGATCCAGCTTGGGGGAGAGCACCCCCAGTTATCATGATAAGTATCACTATCCTATGTTTTTAGCTAGTTATTTGAGTATTAGTTAAAGGTCTTAGTTTGAATAAAATGCTAGAGTCTGCTAGTTGGCTTTTCTCTTTAATAATGATCTTGATGATATATGCTTGGAGATGATGAATAGTTGCTCCACCGTAATTCCTTTTAAAAGTGCTTAGTTTTCAGACCTAGATTCTCCTGAAGCTTAAATGCTTAATTTGCTCTAAACCCAAAACCTGTGCAAGTACATGCTTAATCTGAGTCTAGGCCTTGAAAGATGATTCATGAAAAGTTGAGTTGCTATTGATCATTTTCCTAGAGAAGCTTGATTCCTGGATTTATCTTAAAAATCATGAAATTTTATATGATGAGTTCCTGTGTCTATGATCCTTAAGAGCTTGTCATACACATCAAGATCATTCCATTCCACCATTTATGCTGCTTCTGACATGGAAGTACGCATTTTCCATCAAGCCATACAGCTCATGCAACTCTAGGATATATCTCTCTCAATGTTAAAAAGGATTCTGGGGCTACATTCAAAAAAAAAGAGAGGAAAAAGTGAGAAGAGAGAGGGAGAGAAAAGGACAAGTGTCATACTAGGCGAGAAGGGCCTACCTCCCTAAAATAAATTTAGAGATGAATAATGGACACGTGTCCGAGGGCGAGTAGAGCCCGCATCTCTAAGGAGAGAGAAAAATGGACAAAAGTCCGGGGCGAGTAGAGCCCACCTCTCCAAGAATGGAAAGCCCAGATCTTAAAAATCTTAGAAAGAGAGATATAGTCTAAGAGCTAGGCTAAAAGGCTTACCACCTTTCACCCTCATCCATCCAACACTATCATCCATACATATCTTGCCAAGTGTGACTCCATGCTTGAGAAGGTCATACACAGGATCTCTTAGTTTTATCTGAAAAATGTGCAAAACCCCAGGATGATAGCTGATCAAAGAATTTGAGATATACTACTTGACTTGATTGTTTTGTCTTTTATTTTCTCAAGATTTATGAAAAGGCTGAAGGTAAGAGAGAGCAATCTTGTTGAGGAGAATTGGTTTTTGAAAACCATAGTACTTTTGAGGTGTGAAAGCATTGTAGCAACTCCTGATCCTGCTAAAGCATATCTTTGCTAGGGACTAGCAAAGGGTAAGCTTGGGGGAGTTTGTTGACACATCTTATCCTATATATTTATAAGTCAACTAAACATGAGAAAAGGGCATAACTGTTAATATAAACTTAGAATAGGGTGCCACTAACAGTTTTTCTGGAGATTTGGTAAATTATATAAATCCAGGAACCATTCGGGAAAAGTGCTAAAAGAATCAAATCTAGAAGACTTCAGAAGGCTCCGGAACTCAACGAGACTTGGCACCCAAGAAAGAAGCATCTAGAAGAAGTGACGGACCACCTGGCCGAAGTGGGCCCCGAGGGGGGCCCACCCCAGCCCGATCGGCCTGGTGGTGGGGCCGGTCGGCCTCCCCCGGGCGCCATCTCAGCCCTACTTCCAGAAGGTTCTTCCACCGCCTATGAGGATCAATCTAAACCACTCGTTAGGTCAGTTTGATCAAACGGCGCACGTCTACTCCTCAGGGCTATATAAGCAGCCCCCCTGCCCCCTGGCAGAGGCATTTGGAAACCTGAGTTTGCATACACCAGATCAAGTCATCAAGTCAGAGATACTACGCCCTAGAAACACCATATAGCAGAGTAGCTAGCTAGTCTAGATCTAGGAGGAGGCAAGGCATCTACTTGGCTCCTGATCGTCTAGAGGCTGATCGAGATACTGATCTAGCTTCGCTCTTGTAAGTTCTTATCTAGTTCCTTGCATTTGTTATACAGACATATGTTCTTATCAATGATTATATTCGACATTATATGCTTTGGTGTTTATTATGATTACATGTTTAGCATAGTTGATTTGCCTTTATATTCATGTATGGAGTCGTATAGCCCTCACCTAGATCATTTGTTAACATGGGTGAACGGTAAAGACAGTGTAAGTGTGGTGCTTATATTGTATTTATCTGCGATTGCACCCTATATGCCGGGTCGTGTGGTAGATCGTGGTGGTGACAGCACTATTGAGTCCTTCGCAGTCCACCCCCCGTGTATAGGACTAGTGGAGCCTTATACTGTTTGGGTTGTTTCAAGTTTCGGCCTTGATCCTCCTGGATAGTCTCCCCATGCATTAATATAATAGTTCTTCTTCCATGATTGTTAAATGTTTGCACTAATCATAGTTTGCATTGACATATTGTTTAGAGTTACCGAGGAGTATCCTCTCTAACTAGACTTTGCTATGTTTCTCTTACTATAATGACACTTTCTAGCTGCTCATGATGTTATGACTTGAATAATGCTATCAATATCTTTATCTTTGTGTGACTTACCCCTGTTTATAGCAATTGATATATTTTGGCCACTCTACATTATAAAACTGAGAGATGAGCATGTATTAGCTATTATGGATTAGAAAGACTTCTTTCCCTGTGGTAGAATATAAATACGATACCTGATTTTACTCCTGGTTAAAATGCTACAATGGTATATTCATATCTGTGCGCTTGCGGATTCCCAGTTTATATATATCTTCTTTTCTAGAGATCCAAGGCATATGTAAGAGTACCATATCCATGTGTTTTCTGGCACACCTGTCAGGGCTGACAACCTATATCGAGTTGTGCTATGAATCGTGTCGGAGTTCACCTTTTAGTTTAATCTGAAAGCAACATCTGATATACACTTAGCATCATGTTAAGATATACCTTTGCATTTCTGGTGCCGTCGATAGAGATGGATCTTATATCCGTTTCTAGTCGATGACGTTAGCAATGTCAACAGGGCTTCAACTCGCATCGCCGAACTTCCTCTCGAAGACCATTGGGGGCCGGCATCAGAGAGGGGAGGAGCTTCACATCTTCTGTAGTCGTCTTGGCTGCCGCCTTCTCCTCGCTCCTCCTCAGGCTCACCATGGCTGTTGTGTACTCTTTGGTGGTTGTGAAAGATTGCAAACTAATGCGAATCCTGAGCTCCAACCTTTTGTCTTTAAATAGCCTGAATGGATCGGTCGAAACCCATCTTTCCTAATTCAAAATTTCCTAGTTTTGTCGGCACGGTTTTGGGAACGCCTAAGACGCGTCCCAGAGAAAAACAAGCGGAAACCGTCGCAGAGGGGGAGTGGGTCGGCCGACCAGCCTGCCCTAGTTTCTGGGCTGCCCCGGCCCTATTTCTTCGGGGGTCCCTATTTTGCGTATATGAGCCCATGTGGCAAGCAGGTCCAGCTAAAACTCACGAATAAAAATACAAAAAATTAAAAAGAAAAATAGGACTATTTACAAAAGACATACCTTGTTTTACGTCCTAGGCTTGACGCTCGGGCTCATCCTCCATGATGTAGACGTCGACGTAGTGAATGGGGACGACGTCGGGCTCCAGAAAAACCTTTAGTCGCTGCCCGTTCACCACGTATTGGTCTCCTTTTACATCCATTATTGTCACCGCTCCAGTAGGTGAGACCGAGTGTACGACATACAGTCCATCCCACTTACTTTGCAATTTTCCTTTCCCGAAGATCTTGAATCTCGAGTAGTATAGGAGAACCTTATCAATTTCCTTGAATTACTTCCTTTGGAGTCTCTTGTCGTACCATCTCTTCATCCTCTCCTTGTAGATGCTCGCACTTTGATAGGCTTTTAGTCTCATCTCTTCTAATTCGCTGATTTGTATCCTCTGTTTTACTCTTGCGGCATCTAAGTCGAGGTTCATCTCCTTGATTGCCCAATATGCATTGTGCTCCAATTCTACAGGCAAATGACGAGATTTTCCATAAACAAATTGATACGAAGTCATACCTATTGGTGTCTTGTGTGCCATCCGGTACGCCCATAATGCTCCATCCAACTTCTTCGACCAATCCTTTCCCCCTTTCTCAATGGTCTTCTTCAGAATGTTTTTAAGTTGTCTGTTCGATGCTTCCACTTGACCATTGGTTTGTGGATGGTGTGTCGTGGATACTCCATGTTCGACCCCCAACTTGGATAAGCACTTCTTGAAGCTATTTCTGGTGAAGTGAGTTCCTCCATCGCTTATCAAAATTCTTGGAACACCATAATGAGGGAATATGATAGTCTTGATCATGTTTATAGATTCCTTTGTTGAAGCCTTGCGACATGGCATGGCTTCCACCCACTTTGACAAATAATGAACCATGACTAGGATATGCTCATACCCATGTGAATTCATGAATGGCCCCATGAAGTCGATTCCCCAAACATCGAATAGATCAATTTGTAAATTATAATTCAGCGGTATGGCATTCCTTTGAGATTTATTACATGTCCTTTGGCACTTCGGGCAAATGGCTACAAACCTCTTCGAGTCTTCATGCATCTCTGGCCAATAGAATCCACTAGGCCACACCTTTTCTTGAGTCTTGAAATGCCCATAATGTCCTCCATACTTCGATGAGTGACACTTCCTCAAGATTTCTTCCTTTTTCTTCTCTTGGTACACACCTTCTCAAAACTCCGTCTGCTCCGTGCCTAAAGAGGTAAGGTGCATCCCAATAATATTTCCTACTTTCCGCGATCAGTCTTCGTCAGGCATTCTTATCCAAGTGATCGAGAGGCATTCTTCGTATTGCTCCAATGATGTCGATCACCCAACTATCTTTGTCAATTATCCGATAGAGGTGATCATCCCTCATTTTATCTTCAATGGGCTCGTTACCATCCTCCTCACGGTTCATCCTTGACAAATGGTTGGCCACAACATTTTCCGACCCCTTTTTGTCTCTAATCTCGACATCGAATTCTTGCAAGAGAAGGATCCATCGGATCAGCCTTGGTTTAGCATCCTTTGTAGACAAGAGGTACTTTATTGCTGCTTGATCAGTGTAGACAATGCAATAACCTTAGAGTTCGCAATGTAGGATCTGAATTTTACGAAGGCAATCACCACGACTAGCAAATCTTTTTCCGTTGTCGCATAATTTAATTGAGCTCCACTAAGAGTTTTACTTGCATAATAGATATCATGTACCTTGCCTTCCTTTCGTTGTCCCAAAAATGCTCCTACGACATAGTCGCTTGCATCGCACATGATCTCAAATGGTTGACTCCGATCTGGGGGTTGAATGATTGGTGCACTTATGAGGGCTCTCTTTAGTGTACGGAATGCCTCCAAACACTTTTCATCAAAGTTGAATGCCACATCCCTTTGAAGAAGCTGAGTTAATGGCTTGGTAATCTTTTTCTTTTTCTCTTCTTTTTGGTTTTGAGATCCACCCCCTATACATATTTTTCTTCATATATATATATATATAATACCAGTAGGAGCCTCCCCTGCTGTTTTACTAAAAAAATGGCGTGGTAATCTTTGAGAAATACTTGATGAATCTTCTATAAAATCCAGCATGGCCCAAGAAACTCCTCAAAGACTTTACATCCGTTGGTGGTGGTGGTTGTTCAACCGTCTCAACTTTTGCTTTGTCCACCTCGATACCCCTTTCAGATATAACATGTCCCAACACTATCCCTTGCTTCACCATAAAGTGGCACTTCTCCCAATTGAGTACCAAGTATACCTCTGTGCATCTTGTGAGAACCTTATCCAAATTGGCTAGACAATCATCAAAGGTCCTTCCGTAGACTGAAAAGTCATCCATGAATACCTCCACAATTTCTTCGATGAATTCTGAAAATATCGCCTTCATGCAACGTTGGAAAGAAGTTGGAGCATTACACAAACCAAAAGGCATTCTTCTATATTCGAATGTTCCGTATGGGCAAGTAAAAGTCGTCTTGTGTTGATCATCTAGGTGAATAGGAATTTGCATGAACCCCGAGTATCCATCAAGATAGCAAAAATATGGGGGAAGTGGTCTTTACTCATTGATTTATTCAATTTTCGATAGTCGATACACACCCTCCATCTGGTCATGGTCCTTTGCGGTATCAACTCATTCTTCTCATTTTCACCACGGCCAATCCTCCTTTCTTTTGGCACGCAATGTACGGGGCTCACCCATTCGCTATGTGGTACCGGGTAGATGATTCCGGCATCCAATAACTTGATCACCTCCTTCTTCACAACCTCGCACATGGCATGAGTTAGTCTTCTCTGATGTTCCATGACGGGCTTGAATTGATCCTCCATAGGTATGCGGTGAGTGCAAAAGGCGGGATTGATTCCTTTGAGATAATTTATCGAATACTCAATCACCTTCTTGTGCTTCTTCAATATATTCAGCAACTTGTCATTTTCGTCGGGGCTCAATTCGTCGCTCACAATGACGGGATAAGTCTTGTTGGGCCCAAAAATTCATATCTCAACCCTTTGGTCAAAGGCTTAAGATCTACCTCCGGTGTTTTTAGTTCTTCAAACATTATCTCTCTAATATCCCCGAATTTTTCGTCTTCCAAGCTTCCACCTTGTGGTTCTAGTCCTTTAGTTGCCTCAGCTAACTCTTCATCTTGTTCATCATTTGGTTCATTCTCCATCGCTCTTTGTAGCGGATCCCTAAAAGTATCAACAAAATGAACACTCCCTACCTCCTCGTCATCAAGAAGTAGGGTGAGGCAATTCTAGAAGCGGGAAGAAAGTTGTATGTGTGATTATTTTCATCAAGATTAATTGTTACTTTCCCTTTTCCGGCATCTAAAATAGCATTAACCAACTTAAGAAAGGGTCTAGCAAGAATTATATGGACATGTTTATCGTAGTAGACATCAATAATAAAGAAATCGGTTGGAATACATTTTTCAGAAATAGTAACTTCGAGGTTACGAGCGATTCCAAGAGGCCTAACAATCCTACCATCTCCCATGATTAACTTTGTAGAAGTTGGAACTAGGTCAATGGTTTGATCTTGAATTTCATCAAAAAATTTAGAGAATAATACACTTACTTGTGCTCGATGTCGCATAGAGCTTTGCAATTGATGCCATTAACCTTGCAATTTATGTGTGGTGATGTCTTCTCTTCTTGATCAGATCCTATGACGTAGATTCTGGCAAGGCGGACGAATGGTGATGCTTCGGGCTTGACTCCGATGATCCTTTTCACCACGGCTATGTGGTCTGGATCCACTTCTTCTTCGCTAAAAAGTTTTTGAAAGACTTCCCTGGTTGTCTCTAGATCATGTGGGTGCTCCGTATGCTTCTATGGTGGGAAGTCTATCTCCACGACTTTTGCCATCCCCTTTTGGTTAGGGTGCGATCTTCTTTTGTTAAACACTTCTCCAAAGTCAACTAGAACCCAATCCATTTGCTCAAACTCCCTTAGTGGCTTTGCGCTTGACATGCTTCTTTCACTTGCTTTACGTGTCTCGGTGTGCTCACTCTTTGGGTAGTTCTAGTTTCTTCTGGTGTTGCTTCTTTCAATTTTTCCTGGATTGCCTCCTCTTTCTTCTCTTCCGGGGCCGCTTTTACGAAAATTCCAGCAAGTTTCCTTACACTTGAATCGCATTCCGGCTTTCCCGAAAGTCTTGCTTCCAAATCTCTTCGCATGGTCGCCGCCTTGCTGATTTTTTGTAGGAGTTGGGCGGCTTCCATGAGTGTTTTCTCCATGAGATCCCCTCCTGCACACATTTGAATATATTCCATGAAACTAGGGGTTAGGGAAAAGAAAAAGGTATGCAAGAGTACATCATCGAAGAATCCGAGTCTTGGTCCTTATTCAATTAGTTTGTTGAAGCGATTCCAGGCTTGGTCTATCCCTTCCTCTTCTCCTTGCGTAAAGTTGATCACTTGATTCCTTATGTGTTGGATCTTACTTATTGGGAAAATTTTCTCACAAAATTTTCTCATCAATTGATTCCAATTTCCTCCAACCTCGAAGGACGCGAATGAATACCATCTCTTTGCTTCATCGGCAAGTGAGTAGGGAAAGAGATTCCACTTGAACCAATCAGTGGGGACTCCTTCTTGTTGTACCATATTGCATAATGTCGTGAAGCGCTCGATGTGTCTATATGGGTTGTCCATCTCCACCCTCTAAAAGGATTGGTTGCTGACATCTCGATGATCCGATCTTTGATCTCATACTTTGTCGTTTAGAATCTCGATCCGACTTTTGTACCTTGATGTCCTCACATTGTGGGTTGGCATAATCCCTTAATGATTTCTCCGGTTCTTCCAAAGGATGTTTGATGAACGACATCTAGACGACAAAAACAAAACAAAAAAAGTTTTTTCTAGAAACAAGGGTTAGATGTTAGTAATAAACAAAATTAATACAAGATTAAACGTAGCAAAATGACTTGCTCCTCGGCAACAGCGCCAGAAAAAGCTCGTTGACGGTTCAGTAACGCATCAAGATTCACCGCAAGCACACAGATCGTGTAGCTCTTTCACCTAGAGTATTCCTCCAAGGTTTTTGTCAATCCACAGAGCAAGGGGATTACTAACGCTTAACCAAGTACTAATCTAGTCGATGTAAACCTTTGAAGAGATGATTAATTGTAAACTAAAGACAAGTTAAAAACCAATCTAATCAATGTTAATGAGAGATATAAGATGCACATGTTATAGAGAATATTTGTACATGGAGTCTATGGGTACTTGAAGATGTAATCGCCAAACATGATAAAACCGATCTAATCTATCGAAACATGTGAACAAGGTTTAGCCCTTTCCCTTCTATCGTACTGTCACTACGCGAAAGTAATCATCACAAAACCTAGATGAACACAATATATTGATGTGATCTATGGAAGCAAGTACGGCCGATGCAACCCAAAAAGCATGGTAGATAACCTTAAACATTAAAGCATCATCAACAAGGAAGTAATAGATTATGATCCAAGCAAGAGTCAGAGATTACACGACAAGATCCATTATGACTCCATGGACAAACGATGACTTAACCCCATCAAGATGCTAGGCATGGCACCGTTGAACATGGTAGACGCCTTCGATGAAGATCGATTGTCGCTGTCCTCCAACTCCGATGGCGCCTTTGGCAGGGCCTCGGCGTCCTCCTACCTTGTGGCTATAAGCTACCTCGATCTCCCTTCGATCCTTTGATCTCCCTCTGATATATCTCTGAATATCTATCTCTCCATGATGTGGTCGACCTCGAAGGCTTTTATCGGCATCTCTGCGAATGGCGACGTCGGTAGATACTTAGGGTTCCATCATCTTGATGCTGAAGATATGGGAGGCCGAACCAACGCCACAAGGGGGTGGGTCGGCTGGCCTGGGCCGAGCGGCCTGGGCTCACTTCGGTCCGGTTCAGCCCCGTCTTCCTCCACGTGGCTTCTCTCATCGATAAGACCTTCTGCTCCTTTGCATGTGGGCTTTAAACGTCATTATCCCCGCGATCAAGATAGGGGGTCTTCTCGCATGAACTTCGGTCATTTATCTTGGCCCTCAGGAATATCTTGTCCTTGCATCTTGGTCCTTGCCACCTTTGGAAGTAAGTTCATCTTGTATTTGCACACGAACGGAGTTCCTTGATCCTCTTGCATAGCATCCTCTGAACTTGATGCAAATTTATCCATTAAGCGTATGATTTCCTACAAAAACATTATACTTCCAAAAGCACATGCAAAAGTGAACTTGTTACATCATTGGTATGCCTAGTGGCGGGTTAGTTCTAAATCAAAGCCAAAACCAAAGTGTAACAAGAGCTCTAGGGATGTCATATTTGACCGCCAATAGGCGGCGACTGCGCAAGGGCACTGATCAAATTGCGTGCGCGCGGGGGAGAAGATTCGGCGTGGGACGATAGGGCGGGAACAATCGATTGGCGCGGTGAGGGGGATATTGCGAGGCGGATTGGATCGCCAAAGAACACGAGTGGAGGTGACGAAATGGCGAGGGAGATTGCGAGGCTGTTGCAACCGTGAGATATATATATATATACATATATATATATATATATACATATATATATATACATATATATATATATATATACATATATATATATATAGATACATATAGATATATATATATAGATATATAGATATATATAGATATACACACACTACAAATAATAAATGAAATAAAGAGGTGTAGGCCTGCAAGGGGTTCGGTTCGACCCTGTTACGAGATCGCTCCGCTCCGTAAATAGACGAATGGATCAAAGCGGGGCGACCCTAAAACGACGAGGAGCAGCAGGGTCGTGAACCGGCTGACCCGCAGAGACCCTAGGGTCGAACCTCTCGCAGGTTCGCAAGTTGCAACACCGCATCTAGCCGCCGTCTGTCTTCGTGAGCAATTATGTAATGTACACGAGGTTGTGCACGCATACATGGCCGAAGAAATGGTGCTTGCCGGAGGAGGACAAAACGCCGCCGCCGTGAAGGAAGTCCGGCCTGATGGACACGACGTCCTCCATCTCGCGCCGGAGGCCGCAGACGGAGGTGAGACGCCGTACCTCGGCCACCACGTCAACCTGAGCCCCTCCACCCGAGGCCGCTGACACAAGCGCCCGCACACGGAGCTCGACACCCTCCGCCGCTTCCTGCCGCGCGTGCCACCGGCACCCTTGTCCGCAGCCAGCGTGAGGCGGCATGCCCCGGACATGCAACCCATCTCCACCCTGGGCCGGCGCCTGGCGAGCGCCGTGACGGACGACGCCGACGCTGGTGTCGCCTTGGTCTCCTCGCAGCAAATCTCGGCCATGGCGCGCAAGGACAGAGGAGGGAGTCGATCGATCGGCTGCCGCCCCGCGCGTACGCACGGGCACGAACGAGCGCGAGGAGGCCGAGGCGCGGCGCGACGGACGCCACCCGACCAAGATTTTTGGCCGGAGGATGCGCCATCAGGCAGGTGCTGGCGCCCATGGCGGAGAGGGGGACAGGGCGCCGGCTGTTGGTGGAGGGAACCACATGAGCGTTTCCTCTATTATCCTCTCTCTCCGGTGAGTGCTGCTACCCGTGGTGCTCCGCGGTTCATGTGTGGCTAAATGAAAGGAGGGGCGGTTCGACCCTCGCACCTGTAGATGAGGAAACGGAGCAGAGGATCAGCATCAGGAGCGCTCCGCTCCGGCCCCTTTGCAGGCCTAAAGAGGTGGTTGGAGTTGCTCTTAAGCTATCCACCTCAAGGATTATTTTATTATTATTATGTCCCAGTTCCGTCGCTAACAGCACGCCATCCTGAGCAGCCCAAGCTACACTAGAGTCTAGCGTCACGAAATTACGAGTGCATCTTGTCATTTTGTTTTATATGGAAAAAAGTAAATCTATTAATTTCAGCCGCACTTTGAACCATAGATGGATTTTTGCTAGAAAATTAAACCGCCATCTCGATCGCAAGTTCCCAACAACGATTTCTTGGATTCAATTCGATCACGGGGTCTACCACTTATCACTTTTTCAAATAATAAAAAATATTTCGACTTCAAACGTCTCAAAAGATAGACACGTGATCGTCAAAATTATAACTGTCAAAGTTTAATACACACTATGTTTAACATTATTGATTACGCAAAAAGAAAAGATATTCATGAGACTCAAAGAAATGAATACCTCTGAACTCCAAAACTTGGCATGTCTCAGACAAATCGTATCCTCCAATCATCAATGTGCTGCAACAGATCAGCTTTGAACCGAAGCCAGTGTACCCCTTGAATAGAACCTGCAAATTGTGAGTTACATTGCCCAACAAATAGTTGTTGTTGGGGGATTCGGAATCGGGATTGACAAAGTCAACGATTTAAAGTTCTCAAAACCTTCATAATCAGTCAAAAACGGTTCTCACGCGGCAGCGAAACCCTCGAAACCAGCTAATCTTCCTCTCTCTATAAACTCTCAACTTTCGCTGGGTACCTTTCGTCGTGCGAAAGGCTTTACGGTAGGAAAGGTATTGGTTTTCAATCCATGATTGGGCATTATCGGTTTTTTCCAGGACGAAGCCCCGGGGATGAATCTTTCATGCACAAGAAGCCTTGGCTGATCTTTCGCTCGGGGTTTCGTCACGGCTAACACCTGGTTTCCCAACACTTTGTTTATTGTGTGTTTCAGGTGGCGAGATTAGATGGGCGAAGGGTCATCTCTGAATTGAAGGTCTTCATCCGACAGGCGCATGTGCTTATGCCGGAAAAAGCGCCGTAATGTGCGGCATAGAATCAGGAAAGCGCCGATTATGTGAAGACCCTGACGGAGAAATCCCAAAATTAGCCTAGTACATTCTTGTTTGATTCGTTTTATACGAGATCATTCTCGGTATGTAAAAAGTCCGTTCATCTCCCTATAAAAGGAGGCCGACTGGCACTTGTAAAGGGGATCGCCTTTTGAGAATTACATTGTTGAGAGTTTTCCTTTGCCATATTTCGTGTTCAGTACTTGAGCCCTTTCGTCTCATTTTCATTGTTCGTGTTAAGCTTCGCTATAGCACAACAATTGGCGCCCACCGTTTGTAAGAAACCCAAGATGTCCACAAGGAAGAAGAGGACCACCACCAATTCAAGCAAGGGGGCTTCGTCATCCCTTGAGGAGGAGTTGAACCCGTCAAACTTGCTCACCCAAGGAGAGGAGATCCCAGACCCGAACGTTAGCCAGCCCAGACCAAACCAAGATGCTGCAGCGGCCACGGCCAAAGCAGCATACGAGGCCGAGCTGGCTAAGTTGTGAAAGGAGGCTGATGAGTTGGCCAAAACTAAAAAGAGGCTCTTGGCAGTGCAACAAGAGGCCGACGCAGCTAAAGAAATCCAAAGGCAAAAGGCCGAAATCGCTAAATTGCAAGAAGAATTGCGTCTCATAAAAGCCAAGCAGTCCTTAAATTTCAACCAGCCTTCGCCTGAATATTCCGTACCCATTCATTCCACTCACACGGAGGGTAATTTGCCATTCACTCAACCTCCTCCAAACACCACTTTCAGTCGTAACCCTTTTCATAACCCTTTCGAGTCTGGCCCGTCGAACCAGGATACTCGCACCATCCGCATGAGATCTTGGGACCCAAAATCACCATTATCTCAGGAGATCCAAATCACCCCATGGCCGCAGTCTTACAGGCCCATGCCACTCCCTAGGTTCTCAGGTCAATCGGATCCCAGGAAATTTCTAATGAGCTACGAGGCCGCCATCCTTTCAGCCGGAGGTGATGACTCCGTGCTTGCAAAGTCGTTCATTATCGCTGCTGATGAGGCTGCGGCGCAATGGTATTCTCTCTTGAGCCCCGGGGTGATTTACTGCTGGGAAGACTTGAAGCAAAGGATCCTTTCGAACTTCCAAGGTTTCCAACGTCCAGAGCTGATAGAGAGCGATCTTTTCTCTTGTAAGCAGAAGGACAAAGAGCCTCTCCAAAATTTCTTCTGAAGATTTGTCCATCTCAGGGCCCAGGCACCTAATGTAATGGATGCCGTCGCTATCAATGCCGCAATCGTGGGTCTGAGAGCCGGGCAGTTTCGTTCGCATCTCATGCGCGAAAGGCCCAAAACAATCCAACGCTTGTACGAGGAATTCGAGAAGTACTGTCACTCGGACAATGATTTTAGAATGTGTATGGAGGAGCAGTCTCAGCAAAAGAAATCTGCCAAAGTTAACCAGTCCAGCGAAAGGGATTGGTCTAATCCCAGAAATGCCTCGCACGCTAATCCCAGAAATGTCTTTGGCCTAGAGGGGGAAACGGCCCAGGAAAGTTGCAATCCCCAAAGTGATACCCCAAACAAAAACAATAGCCCACCCAGTCCTCCACAGCAAAATCAAGGGGGCGGCCGCAAAGGCGGAAGAGGTGGCGGCAGAGGCAGAGGCCGTGGCAGAGGCCGAGGTCACCAAGAGAAAAGAAAGTGGTACTGCATTTTGCACAAAGAGAATGATGACCACAGTTCAAACTATTGTCCAGATAAGAAAAGGTTTGAGGCCATCCTAGAGGAGGACAAAAAAGAGAAGGAGAGAAACAGCTCAGTAAATCATTCCGCCCCGACTTGGCAAAACCCAAATTTTGGGAGGAACCCTTTCGCCAATCCTTTTCAGCCATCCCACTTCTCACCACCTATCCCAAATTACACCCAACCACCGTCCTGGCAATCCCAGGTCTTCCAGGCCCAAAATGTTGAGCGTAGACCCATAGATCAACATCCCATCGCTCCTCCTCCTCCCCCATACAAAGGCCCAACCGCTCCACCTTTACCCGCAAAAGTCGAGGGCCAAAACGACCCGCTTCCATCTGTCGGAACCATTCTTCCCATTTCGGGCGGCTCTGCTTTGGAATTTGAATGTAAGAAGGATAGGAAACATTACTTTCGCGAGGTCCGTAACATTTGTGTGGAAGGAAGAGTAGAAAGAACCAGATGGTCGCACATTTCGATCACTTTTTCAGAGGAAGATGTGAGACTTCAAGGTTTTCCTCACAACAATGCCCTCGTAATCGAAGCCAACATAGCAAGTTGGACCTTGGGGAAGCTTTTGGTTGACAATGGCTCGTTCGCAGACATAATCTTTGCAGACACGTATGACAAGATGGGGTTGAGCAGAAATCTGTTACAGCCTCCCGACACACCGTTGTATGGCTTTGGAGGGCGAGTCATTCATGCAATAGGGAAGGTTTCGCTCCCAGTATCTTTCGGCACCGTCCAGAATGCCAGGACAGAGTATTTTTCTTTCGATGTGGTGGAAATGTACTACCCATACAATGGAATCCTAGGTAGAGGTTTCCTCAACAAGTTCGAAGCCATCATCCATCAAGCTTACTTGTGCGTGAAGATACCAGCGACACAGGGAGTCATCACAATCTGGGGCCACCAAAATGACGGCCGAAACCTAGAGAGGGGCAGAACCCCAGGCCAAAGAAATGTTAATGCTCTCGACGAAGCAATCAAGGCCAAATCCGTGGTGAAGCAACCGAAGGTAGATAGGGAAAAATCAATGTGCAGCCAGACTGCGACACTAAGAAGGTCTTGTTGGATGAAATGGTTCGGGATCAAACCGTCGTCATTGGATCAAATCTCACACCAAACGAAGAATCAGAGCTAATCCAATTCCTCCAGAAGAATAGAGACGTGTTCGCCTAGTCCGCCAAAGATTTAACAGGCGTGGATCGCAACTTTATCGAGCACAAGTTGAACATCGATGCTGCCGTCAAGCCTCGAAGGCAAAAACTCAGAAAGATGTCCGATGACAAGGTGGTAGCAATCAAGTCAGAAGTTCAAAGATTGCTCGACGCCAGTGTCATTCGCGAAGTCGTGTACCCAAAGTGGTTGGCCAACACTGTGCAAGTGAAAAAGAAAAACAGAAAGTGGAGGATGTGCATAGATTTCACGGACCTGAATAAGGCCACGCCCAAAGACAATTTCCCACTTCCAAGGATGGACCAGGTCATCGATTTGGCAGCCAATGCCGCCATCATGTCTCTTCTGGATTGTTTTTCCGGTTATCATCAATGCTGGATGGCGAAGGAGGATGAGGAAAAAACTAGCTTCATCATGCCATTTGGTACCTTCTGTTTTGTTCGAATGCCCGAAGGCTTGAAGAATGCTGGCCCAACTTTCACCAGAATGACCGGGGAGGTGTTCAAGCCTCAAATTGGCATAAACATCCAAGCCTACATTGATGATCTCATAGTCAAAAGCGACGGAAGGTCCAATCATATCAGCGACCTGGCGGAAACTTTTGCTAATATGAGAAGAGCGGGGTTGAAATTGAATCCAGAAAAGTGTGTATTTGGAGTCACAAAGGGCAAAATTTTGGGATGCCTGATTTCGGCAAAGAAGATTGAGGTGAATCCCGACAAGATAAAGGTAATCAGGGAGATGGAGGAGCCAAAAACCAAAAAGGACATTCAAAAGTTGAATGGTCGGGTTGCAGCTTTGAACAGATTCATCTCCAAGTCCGCCGAGCGAAGCCTTCCATTCTTCAAAGCATTGAAGGGAAAAGGCAAGATTGAATGGGGTCCGGAACAGAGTGAGACTTTCGCTGAGCTCAAATCGTATATTGAGCAGATGGCAATTTTATCACCGCCACTTCCGTCAGAGCACCTTTTCCTGTACGTGGCTGCATCCAAAGCAGCGGTCAGTGCAGCACTAGTGCGAGAGGTCGATAGCGAAAGGGGGAAACATCAAAGCCCAGTATATTTCGTTTTGGAGGCTCTTTCGGGTTCCAAGCTCATGTATTCGGAATTGGAGAAGATTGCATATGCAGTGGTTATGGCCACGAGAAAGCTCAGGCATTATTTCGAAGCCCACAAAGTCACTGTGCTCACAGATCAACCCTTGAATGATCTCTTTATCAACAAGGAGGCTTCGTCCAGAATCGCCAAATGGGCAACCGAGCTTTCGGAGTACACAGTTGACTTTGGAAAGAGATTAGCTATCAAATCCTAGGTTTTGGCAGATTTTGTGGTAGATTGGACATCGCCGAGCAATATCAGCGGAGATGAGGAATTGGTCCCAGTTTGGGAAATCAGATGTGATGGAGCTTGGGGGCTTAAAGGCGCCGGAATTGCCGCAATTGTTACTTCACCGGCTGGGGTCAAGTTAAGATACGCAGCCAGGCTGGAGTATTCTGATCCTTCCGACAGGTGCACCAACAATACCACCGAGTACGAGGCGCTCCTCCTGGGCCTAAGAAAGGTGTGAGCCTTGGGAGAGAGCAATTTTCTGGTCAAGTGCGATACTGAAGTCATCAAGGAGCACGTTGAAAAGGAGAGTGAGGCCAAAGAGCCAGAGTTGATCAAGTATCTCGCTGAGGTACGACGGATGGAAAGGCATTTCCGAGGCTTTACCATTGAGCACTTGCCAAGGAAGAAGAACGGTGAAGCTGATGACTTGGCAAAAAGAGTCGTAAAAAGGGAGGCGATGCCTACAGATGTATTCTTCGAGATCCTCACTGCTCCATCAATCAAACTAGACAAGCAACCCCTCAGTACAGTCAACGCAATCGCAAGCATAGATTGGAGATCTCCTATCATCGCTTTCCTTCGTGGGCATTATGAGCCAGCCGAAGCCCATGATATGAAAAGGATGCAGGCTCGGGCGAAAGGATACATCCTTAAAGATGATAACCTTTTCAAGTTAGGGGTATGTGCACCGCTACTGAAATGCATTACACAAGAGCAAGGCATTGAGCTCATGAAAGAAATCCACAGTGGAATGTGCGGATCGCACATCACGGCCAGAGCTTTAGCTGGAAAGGCTTTTAGGCAAGGTTTCTATTGGCCAATGGCAATAAGAGACGCAGAGCAGATTGTCAAGACCTGCAAGGCCTGCCAGTTCGCAGCAAAGCACCAGCGAAGGCCAGGGGCTCTTTCGCAACTCATCACACCTACTTGGCCCCTGCAGCGTTGGGGCATGGACATCGTTGGACCACTGCCCACAGCTCAAGGCAATTTCAAATTTGCAGTGGTAGCAGTAGAATATTTCACCAAGTGGATCGAAGCGAGGCCTGTCGCCACTATCACATCGGCTACCATCAGAAAGTTTTTCTGGCAGCAAATCATCTGCAGGTTTGGTGTCCCTAGAGAACTCACAGTTGATAACGGGAAGCAATTTGATTGCCAGGACTTTAGAGAATACTATCGCATGATTGGGACGAAACTTTGTTTCGCTTCCGTGTATCACCCTCAATCCAATAGAGCAGTCGAAGGGCCAACGGCCAAATTTTCTCAGCAATAAAGAAGTGTCTTTTCGACCAGAAGAAAGGAAAGTGGGCAGAGGAGTTATCTAGAGTCATTTGGTCACACAACACCACTAAATCTAGAGCTACTAAGTTCACCCCGTTTAGATTGTTGTATGGAGCCGAAGCTATGTGTCTAGAAGAGCTAGCCAACGAAAGCGCCAGAGTTTTCATGGGTTGCTCTCGTGGGAAAGAAGAAGTGGACAAGGACCTAGTAGAAATTGATAGGCTTGATGCGGTTGCAAATCTGCTAAAGTACCAAGAGGAAACCCGAAACTGGAGAAACAAAAAGGTCTCTTTGAAGAACATTCAGGTCGGAGATTTCGTCCTGAAGAGGAAAAAGAACGCCGATTCAGTAGGCAAGTTACAATTCTCCTAGGAAGGGCCTTACATTGTCGTGAGCAGCCTTAGAGACGGAGCCTTTCGTCTCAAGGATGAGGAAGGTGTTGAGTTACCGCATTCATGGAATGTGGATAACTTGTGCAAGTTTTTTCCATAATCAAAAATTTGTAGCAGTCGGTCGCATGGAACTATAAATGCGAACGAGTTGTAAGTTTTATCTTTTCTAGTTTTTACTTTCGCACAATTTAAATTCAATAATAGGGTTGTACTATTTTCCTCACAAAGGGGGACTCCATCCTAGAGCGTGAGGTTTTTAACGAGGCAACCTTGATGTAAAATTTCCCTTTCACAATGAATGGAATAATTTCCCCCTATGATTCTTGCTCTTTACTTTCATGCATGTTTCAAAGTGCTGTCTAAGATAGCCCACTCTAAACGAGTGAATTGAAGTGCTGTGCGAAAACAGCCCACCTACAAGTGGTGAAACATAAACGATTCACAAGAATCAATATCCTTCAAAGAGCTGTCGTCGAAACAGCCCATCCACAATGGATGCATCAAAAGCGGTTCATTTTGAATTGAAGCAACGTCAAGAAAAAGTTGCTAAGTTGCAATTGTTAGCTTTGAAATAGCGAAGCTTAGTTTCGCATTCTGACTCCAAGGCAAAACAGTGGAAAACTTCCATTGTCGAAAAACAGCTTTGGGGCTGCAATATTCGACTCTTTTTGTTCATGCCCTAGTCCTACAATGTGTCTCACGCCTAGGCGTCGCATGGTAGGCTAGTTTCTCCATGAGAAAAGAAACAACCGCAAAAACAAGCGAATTCATGCAACACCTTTCGTCAACACCAAGAATCTCCATTTTAAGCTTTCCTTCAGAAAGAAGTATTGTTTATTACAAACCCGCAAATAAAATTTAAGGTCCGAGGTTTCGCTCGGTAGAACACTTCATTCCTAGTTTCAAATCTCCCAGTTTCCGAAGGGGGGAAGACGTTTTCTTTCAGAAACATCAATCAAAACCTGCGAGAATGCTAATTTAAGCACATCGCTTTCACGAAAAAGGCAGCTCCACACAACTACCATCCGAATACCACCCTCCACGGCTTTTGGCCATGTCGTAGACAAAGCATTGATCTGTTTCTCCTTCATCATACGGCTCTTCTTTCACGACTCGGGCTTCGGTCACCCTTGGTTCAACCAGCGCGACCTTGCTAGTATCGTTCATGGTCATGAAGAAGCTAAGGGGATAACTGTGCAAAGAATGGTATGAACAACAAATCTCCCAAACTTCACCGAAAGTTTTCATAGGAAACCGACGCTGAAAAACCTTCCAAGATGCACCGCTGACGCAGGTGTTGGCACGGTTGAAAGTCTTAGGCGTCACATCCAACACTATATCTTCGCTCCTTGTCTGCGAGAACAATTCGCACAAAGTTTACAACATCGTTTTTCAAGCCCAAACAAAACTACGTATGGTAATCCCTAAGAGTGTTCATCATTTACACCTCCGCAGACGAATCTAAGGCAGGATTCGTCGCCGGCCCTTCGTGTTGTAGCGGAGCGAGGGCTTCACCCGTGACAGGGTCCCTGTTATCTCTTTCCGCGTCGGCCACATCACGCACGGGAGCTCCGGGGACGACAGTCTCGTCTTCTTCGGTGCTTGCTTTCGGTGGCCAGTCTCGGTATGGCCCATAGGGTCCAAGTGTTGCCTCCGCGCCATGCGCCGCTTGGTGCTCCCGAAGCTCCAAAGCCTGTTTCGCTGGCCAAAATAGAACTATGAGAAAGGAAATGTATCAACAACCTCAAATATGAAAGTTAAGAATAGGAAAAACCAATCAAAACTAGGCAAAGTGCTATGAAGGATCTAACCTTGGCCAATCGATCCACAGCTTTTTTTCGAGCATGCTCGCGACCACTTTTCACCCAGAAGTTGCGAAGCACGATCTTGGTAATCGTGTCGATAGTCTTGCTCGGGGCTGGCAAAGCGTCCGAAGAAGGGAACTTGAATCCGTGAGTACCGAAAGCCTTAAAGTGTTCACAACCGCGCTCCTCTAACAAATGAAAGATTACTTCGGAGCATGTCGCCGCTCCATAATCCCCAATCTTGGACATAGTGTCGGGTAGAAGTTTAAGCTCACTATTCATCCATAAGCAATAGCTGGCAATATTGTCAGCAACCTTAAATTTCTGAGTCTCAGCACCATAGCGTTCAAGCACCCGACGATAGGCCGAAGCCAGATGTACTCCCCACTGATGGCAATAAGATTCATTCTTTTCCAAGGTGTCCTCCAACTCAACATTTACCTTTTTGAGTTCTTCAATCAAGGCATCGCGGGTTTGTATTTGCACTAAATGGGCGTCGCTCTGAACAACAGCGTCGCAAAGCTCAGAGCAGCATTCTTCATAGCATTGCAGGCTTTTTCCTAGCTCTTGCTTCAATGCATCCATCGCTGTCTTTTGCTTCGAGCATTGCTCTGTCAAGTTTTGAACTTGACCAGTAAGCTGCTTGGAGTGATTTTTCAACCTTTCATTCTCTTCACGCAACTTGCGATACTCCTTCTCCAAGCGCATTTTCTCGTCGCAAGAGCACTTCGCATCATTTGCAAGTCTTTCATACCCTTTACGGCCGGCGGCCATCTCTTTAGAAAGAAAGGATTGCATCGCATCCAATAGTTGACCGCCGTTAAGACCTTCCAAGGAATTGAGGAAATCTGCATTCGCAAAACAAAACAAGTTGTCGGCTAAGGGTACAAAAACAAAACATATCACGCTTGGATAGTAAGGGTTAAAGCCAATTCTACAGTCAAAAAACCGCAAAGTCAGAAGTGCATACCAGGCTCAAGGATCGAAGGGTCAGCACTCAATCCAAACGAGTGTGCATCGCTCTGCTCCTTGCGCGGGTCTTTACCTTTGGTACCCATCGTAACCAAAGTAGTTGCCACTAAAAAAACACACACACGAAAACAATAAGTATCCACGAATAGGAATTTTGCTAAAAAAGAGAGAGCATTCAGAGGGGATCTACCAGTGTTTTCAAGTAGAAGGGCGTCATCGCCTTTGGAACCCAAAGCAATGTCACCTTCAGTGAATCTTTCGGCATTTCGTTCAGCTTCGTTGAAGGTTGGAGGTGGTGATCGCGACAGGTTCTCTTCATGTTTTTCAACATCAGTCGAACCCAGTTCAATTGGATCAATCGCTTTCGAGCTGACGCCTTGACCCTTTTCTTTTGGTGGACTGGTTCCAGCCTCGTCCTGCACCGAAACTGATGGATCCTTTTCATGTGTTTCCATCGGGGTACCATCGTTAATATAATATAACTCCTCAGTATCGTCGATCACATCCATCAAACTGACGACAGGGTTCTCTGGTGCAGGGGCTGTCAAAAATTCTCCAGTCCGCTCATAGTGCTCCCAGTACCTTTTGCCGGCTGCCTCTTCTTCTGGTGTTTGTTTCAGGCATTCCCCATGATCGCAAGTAGTAGAAAAATAAGCTTGGTAACGCTCAGTTCTAGCCTCGATCTCTGCCAGATCTGGATCAATCAGAGCGGTTTCTGGCTGGTCTTTCGGCTCCTGAGGTTCTTTAGCTTTCGGGGGATAGGTTCCCAGCAGCTGAATTTTCGGCATGGCCAGAGCGTCCACATTTGCATCTTTCTCCGTCGACGGATCAATCTGCGGCCTTTTCTCATAAGGTTTACCAGCTTCAGATTGTTTCTCTTCGATGCAAATTCCTTTATCTTTCTCGGTGTCGTCCGAGGATTTTCTTTTGAAAGACGTTTTCTTTTCAAGACCAGCAGCTGGCACCGCGTCGTGAGTCTTCTTCTTTTCTTTCTCTGCGGCTACCACCTTCGCAGCCTCTGTCTTTCGTCGAATCAAATTCTCACTGACCTTCATCAATTTGGAGGGTTTCTCAGCGACAGGCGGCAATGTGGTTTTGGCAGCTTCAGCCTTTCGACGTGCCAAAACGTCACTCGCTTTCGCAGTTTTGGAAGTACCCTCCGTTGTTGCAATAGTTTTGCCTGTCTTGCCTTTCTTCGAAGTTTCTGCTGGCTTAGATCCAGTGTTGCCGGGCGGTTGCATTTTCTTGCCAGGTGCTGCCGGTTTCGGATGATACGGGCATGAAACTTTCATCTCTTTCAAGACGCGATTGACGCGACCTTGATGCTTCAAAATCTTTTGGGCAGCCTCCCACTCCTTGTGAGTGTAGTTGCCGATCATTTGAATGACCTTTTTCTCAATGTCAGCCAGTATTTCGTCGTCTGTCTTTCCATCGGGGCGCTTGACGTTGAATTTGGGGCTGCGTATCTCGTAGTCAAGTCCAGGCAATTGCTTCATAGCGAAAGCCCAGGAACCCCACCGAGGCCTGTAGGGCCAAATGTCTACTGCCACAAATTCCTCAAGAGCATCTCGCGTCATAATCACGTGAGTAGCTTGGAAGAAAGCGGTGGTACTAGCGGAGCTACGACTTCCTTTCGTGAGCTCCGGAGCCAGCTCAACCTCTAAATCCACCATACGACTGGCCAGGTCGTAAGTTATCACCTCTTCGTGTTGCGTATTCAGCCCAATTACTGGAATAGTGGCATAAAACCAGTAGGAATTCCATTTATTAGCCCACTTGTTCTTGTAAGCTGGGGCTAACTCCACCGGAGGTTGATTCTTGTTAATCTGACGAGTCTGGAAGGTACTGTCGGGGTTTGATACCGCCGGCAAGTAATTTTTGGTATGATTCGTGCATCTAATCCGGTTGGTTGGGCATAGAGACACTAGGATTATACTAGTTCAGGCTCCGAGGGGGTGCCCTACGTCCAGTTCGGGAAAGTGTTCTATATGCCCACAGGGGCTTGTAGTAGGGGATACAAGCTTAGGTCGAGAGAGGGAAAGAGTCCCAGGTCTCTGTGCGTGGATGAGAGCAGCTGGTGCTCGATGGGTGTGGTACGTGTTGTTTGATCTCTTTTTCCTGTTGTGTTTCGTCTTCTGTTTTTTTGCCTCCCTTGTTTACGGTGCCAACCTCCCCTTTTATAGTTCAAGGAGGGCCGGTGTACAAGGGCTAAGATGGTAAAACAACGTTCTGCTACAGTGCTGCAACAGTGCTGGAATAGTGCCATGCCGTGGGCCTTCGTCTCCCGTTGGCGCCGTACTCCGCTCCAGTCGTGGTAGCCTTCGTAGGGCGGCGTAGCTTCAGGCCTCCGTCCCGAGGCGGCTTTTCCCGACCCAGGAGCGCGCTAGTCATGTTAGGTCGGGGGTTCCCTTGTAAGCCTCGACCTTCTCTCTGATACTAGCTGGGTCGGGTCTCGTTGTTCGATGTCTTACAGGCGAAGGATTCGCGTGTCCTTGGCCACTGTTCAGTATCCAGGTGATGGGACGCCGGGGCAGTCCGCCTTCCACGCCGAGGAAAATCTCATCATTACCTGACCTCCTGACAGAGCAGATCCGCGTGCCCCGCTGCAGCTGCACATCCCGCGTGGTGTGGGGCAGCTTCCACCACGTTGCAGCCCGCCCCTGGGGGGGGCCGGTCGACGGATTACGGCAGAAGGAGCCTTAGGTCGTGCGAGGTGGAGCCGCCCGTCGAGATAGCCGGGGTGGCTGCCTGAGTCAGAGGTGGCTCTGCGGAGGGAGGCTGGACCGCTGTCCCTAAGGAAAGGGAACTGGGCCTGGCCTTGCTGGCGGTCAGTGTTGGGCCTTTACTGATGGGGCCCATCGTTAGCCTTCCTGATTTCGGGGGTTTAGGGGTTAAGATGATTACCCTCGGTTTCTCCCCTCTTCAGTAGCCCCCGAGCCTAAGGGGGAAAGAACGGATTTCTCCCTTAGGATCAGAGAGGTCGAGCTTCTGTTTCTCTTCTTCAGTCTGGTGGGGGCGCGCGAGCGCACTCACCGAGTGTAGCCCCCGAGCCCGTGGTAGAGTCGAGGACTCTGCCACGGGGTGATTATTTTAGCCACCGCAAGTACTGGCTCACCTTTTGAGGTCGACGTGGCCGGACGGTGGATTTGACCCAGCCTTACGGGAACTGTGGCTGGCCTCTGCCGATGTGACGGCGAGGCTCAACAGGCCTTCAATGCACCACCTGGCGGGGTGGGTGGCCGTTTTAGCTTATTTTGTAAGTTAAGCCGCGTCCACCGTACCCCTCACGTGGTTGGGCTACTGCTGCCCTATAAAAGGAGCTTCGCTTCGTCCTGGTGAGACTCCATGGTTGCCACATGGGGAGGGAAAGAAATCAGCTACTTCTCCAGTCGTGGGGGGTTCGTCCCCCTTAGTGTAGTGCCGTCCTTCAAGCCTCCTGATGTTGGTGGGAGTTCAGCGAACGGCGAGGCATGCTAGGGTCAGGCGTTCGGATTCCCGGAGTGGTTCACCATATCGTAGTCCAGGTCTATCTGCTCGGGATCAGAACTTCCTGCTCTTATGCCTTGGGGGCGTAGATCCCCCCTGAGTTTGTTCCGGTCGCCCACGTCCCTGCTTGAAGCCCCCACCTCCTGTTCTGAGGAGGATGCTTCATCGTCAAGGTCGTGAGTGCGCCGACGACTTCTCAGCCCTGGGGGCCGTCGAGTGTCCTGCGCTTGGCGGCCGACGATGGGAGTACGGTGGGTATTGGATCTCCGAGAGTCCCGGCCTGTCATCTTGTGCCCGGTCTACTCTTGGGCGATCGCTCCCCTGTACCCTTGGTGGTGGCGTTGCTCAAGAACTGGGGCGCCGTTTATCGCGGCATCCCCCTTGCCTTGTTTCCTTTTACCTCCCACCCTTTCGGTTGTTGTAGCTTTTTGCTTATGTATTCAGAGAAAGATTACCGTTGGGACCTTTAAGCAGGGCATTTTGTTGTGTTTTGTATATACGTGTTTTTTTATTTGAGTTTTCGTCGCTGTCCGCCTGAACGGGCGACGTGAGTTGTTCGTTAGGGGTGCTTAGTTGGCCCTGTGAGCTTAGCACCCGTTTGTTTCACCTCACGCAACCCTTTCGTTAGGGAAGGAGGGATGAGCAGTACCACGGCTTGCCTCGATGGTTGAGTCGTGGCGCTCGTTGAGCTACTACCGGGTAGTTCGAGTAAGACCCGAGTCCCGTTCGCGGGGTCCCAACAGGATCAGCTGGTGATAGATCTTATCAACCCTTTCGAATATCTCATTTATCTCCAAGGTCGTTCGATTGACCTTGGTGGCTCGTTGCCTCCCCTCCGGTGGGGATTCCATGAGACCTTTCGTCTTGGGCTCGAACACGATTCAGGATGCCTGTGGCGCTCTTGCGCCCGGGTTTTGGCCGCTTGTGGGCCCATCCCTTTTCGTCTCTTGCTCTGATGACGGCGGCGACTGTTCGAAACCCTTCGCTGGGCCAGCCTTCGAACCACGCGTCGGCCCTGGGCCCCTGCGGGCTAGTGGCGGTTTGCCTCCTAGTGATTACTTCTCCGATAGAGAGATTCTAATTGACTCGGACGGTCGTGCCTTCGATTGAGGTAGGTCATGGCGATCGTGGGGGAGTGCATCGGTCGTGCTCTCCCTGTTGTCGACCCTATAAATCCCTCTCCTTCTTGGAAGTTTTCACCTCATTCTTCTCACCAGCTCCTGCAGAAGCGTTTGTGGCGATAGTGGAAAGATTTAGGCGAGGGATTCGGGAGAAGCGTTACCTCGACTCCTTTGTTTGTGATGGAGAGGGGAAACACGCCGCGTCGGGCGACTTGCCGCAGCCGCCATCGCCACGCCGCCGGAGGTGCGTGCTGCTTCTCGGACGGCGGTGGTTGCAGTGCTCTGGCCTCTTCACGGCTCTCATCGCCCTTGCTTCCTTTCTTTGTGTGCAGGGGCCTGAGGGGTACGTTGGCCTCGGGTGTTGAGCCCCGGCCCGTAGGTGCGGTCCCCGCATTCGGAGCGTCCCGGGAGGAGGTCCTCTATCTGACGACACAGGCGGCGGAGATAGGGAGCCGCCTGGAGGAGGCCTTGCGCGATCGACGTCGACTTGTGGAGGCGTTGAATGCTGCTCGTGCGGCGCTTAATGCCGCCGAGGCGGAGGTCGAGGCGGCCCGCGTTGCTGCCAACGGGGCCGAGGCTCGCCGGGTCGGTATGTGTCTTGGGATGGTTTTCATTCTCCGGCTGACTTCTGGAGAGCTGTGATTTCCCTAATCTCCGTTGTTCTGCAGATACGGGGGACAGGGTGCTGGAGCTCCGGTGGGAGATGGGAGTCCTGCGGCACCGGGAGTTTGACGCGGAGACGCGTCTTCACATTCTCACGGCCGCGACGCAGGCGGCCGTTGACGTTGTGGCTTCTCCCCCGGCCCTGTTGGTGGACCAGCTTCGAGCACTGCCTGACCGCGTCAGGGGGCGGTGCGTGTCGGGGTGCGCCGAGGGGTGTCGGAAGCTTTGGGTGCGGCCGACGCACAGTCGGACGAACCGTGGCTCTCCTTCGTTCCGCCGGGGTGGCCCGAGGGCTATGACGCGGAGCACCATCACCTTGACTCGCTGGAGTTCACCACATCCGCCAATGCCATCTCCGATGGGATCGACGTCGACGAGATTCTTCGTGGCGGTGGTGCTGGTGGAGCCGGCGGTGTGTAGGCGTTGTAGGTCGAGTCCACTGATGTACACTCTGGCCGCGTCCGCCATGTCAGACCCCTCTTCTCCTTAAAGATCTTGATGAAGTGTTTCCCTTCCTGTCTCTCTTTCTTCCCTTGTTGCATCTAAACATTTGCTTGGGCTTTGGAGAAGAGAGAAAGAAAGAGAAAAAATGTCATTTTCCCTGGCAGGGGGCCCCCGAGCTACAAGGGATTTGTTGGGTGACAAAGAAACGCCTTGTAGCTGGACAGGAAAACTAGGCTATCCTTCCTATCAGAAATACGAAAGCTTTTTTTTCTTTTAGGGGTAGAAACGACGTAGCTGTTCGATGTTCCAGGCGTTGGTGATGGGTCGACCGTCTTCATCTTTGATTTTGTAGGTACCGGGACGTAGGACTTGGTCGACGATGAAGGGGCCTTCCCATGGCGGTGATAGCTTGTGGCGATCTTTGTTGCTCTGGACCCGGCGTAGCACCAGATCCCCGACTTGGAACGCCCTTTCACGGACGGTGCGGCCATGGTAACGCCGCATCACCTGTTGGTACCGGGCCGAGTGTAGTAGTACCACGTCCTGTGCCTCGTCGAGCTGGTCGATAGCGTCTTCGAGGGAGAGTTGGTTTCCTTCGTCGGTATAAACTCGCACCCTTGGGCTTCCGTAGTCCATGTCGGTCGGGAGGACCGCCTCCGACCCATGGACCATGAAGAAAGGAGTATAACTGGTGCCGCATGTTGGGGTAGTTTGCAGGCTCCAGAGCACTGAGAGCAGCTCGGCCACCCATCTCGCTTTGAACTTCTCGAGCCTCTTGAAGATGCGCGGATTTAGCCCCTGCAGGATCATTCCGTTTGCCCTCTTGACCTGTCCGTTGGTCCTCGGGAGACTGACCGCGGCCCAGTCTATCCGGATGTTGTTGTCATCGCAGAAGCAGAGGAACTTCTTGCTGGTGAAGTTTGATCCGTTATCGGTTATGATGGCATTCGGGATCCCGAAGCGGTAGATGATGTCGGTGAAGAACTCAACGGCCTCCTCCAACCTAACGCTGCAGATGGGTCGCGCTTTGATCCATTTAGAGAACTTGTCGATTGCCACCAGCAGGTGCGTGAAGCCCCCGAGTGCCTTCCTCAGCGGTCCGACCATGTCGAGTCCCCACACAGTGAAAGGCCAGGTGAGGGGGATGGTCTGGAGCGTCTGCGCCGGAAGGTGCGTTTGCCGGGCATGGAACTGGCAACCTTCGCAGCTTCGTATGATGTTCTTGGCGTCAGCGACCGCTGTGGGCCAGTAGAAGCCCTGTCGGAACGCGCTTCCGACGACCGCTCTGGGGGCCGCGTGGTGGCCGCAAGACCTCACGTGGATGTCCTGCAGCAGCTGGCGCCCTTGATCCGCGAGGATGCAGCGCATGAGTATTCCAGCCGCGCCCTATCGGTAAATATCCCCATCGATGGGCCTGAAGGATTTGGCCCGCTGCGCGATGCGTCGGGCCTCAGTGCTGTCACTCAGGAGTTTCCCCTCCACCATACACTCCAGGATTGGGATCCTCCAGTCGGGGTCCTCAAGATTGGGCTCTGAAGCCTCTCCCAACGCCATGACCTCCTGAAGATCTGGCGGTGAGGGATGGTCGTCTTCTTCGTAGCGGACGGATGGCTCCCGTAGGTCGCTCGCGAAAACACCATTCGGGGCTGGCGTCCGGTTCGAGGCCGCCTTTGCGAGAGTGTCGGCCGCTTCGTTGTACTTCCTCAGTACATGCTTGAGCTCGAGCCCATGGAACTTATCTTCAAGCTCTCGGACAGCCTTACAGTAAGCTGCCATTTTCGGGTTGATGCAGTTGGCTTCCTTCATCACCTGGTTGACAACGAGCTCAGAATCCCCTCGTATCTCGAGGCGCCGAACCCCTATTTCGAGGGTGATCTTGAGCCCGTTGAGGAGAGCCTCATACTCCGCGACGTTGTTGGATACTGGGAAGTGGAGCCAGATCATGTACTCCATGCGCACGCCCAGAGGCGAGATGAAGACAAGCCCGGCTCCTCCTCCCTCCTTCGTGAGGGATCCATCGAAGTACATGGCCCACGTCTCGTGCTCGATCGGGGCCGCAGGCGTTTGGATCTCCGTCCATTCGGCGATGAAGTCGGCCAGGACCTGGGACTTGATGGCGGTGCGTGGAGCGTAAGCGATGCTCTACCCCATCAGCTCCAAGGCCCATTTAGCAATCCTCCCTTCTCCTTTCGGACTCTGGATCACCTCTTTGAGTGGGTATTTCAAAACCACCGTGATTGGGTGTGCGTCAAAATAGTGTTTGAGCTTTCTTTTAGAGATCAACACGGCATAGATGAGCTTCTGGATCTGCGGGTAGCGGGTCTTAGAGTTAGAAAGTACCTCGCTGACAAAGTAGACGGGCTGCTGCACTTTCAGCACTTTGTCAGGCTCGTCGCGCTCGACCACCAGAGCCGCGCTGACGACCTGAGTCGTGGCAGCGTTGTATAGCAACATCGGTTCCCCTGGCGCTGGCGCCGTGAGGATTGGTGGTTTCTCGAGCAGCCTCTTGAGGGACTCTAGTGCCTCCTGGGCCTCCGCGATCCAGGCGAAGTGCTCCGACTTCTTCAGCAGTTGATAGAGAGGCAGTATTCACTCGCCCAACCGGGCGATGAATCGACTGAGGGCCGCCAGGCACCCGGTTACTCGTTGGACTCCCTTGATGTTTTGAATCGGCCCCATGCTGGTGATGGCCGTGATTTTTTCCGGATTAGCCTCTATGCCGCGTTCCGACACGACAAAACCGAGGAGCATCTCCCGCGGGACCCCGAAGATGTACTTCTCAGGGTTGAGTCGGACCTGGAATTTCCTCAGCTTCTCGAAGACGACCGTTAGGTCGGGGACCAGATCTCCCGTTTGCCTAGATTTCACCACGATGTCGTCGACATATGCCTCGACCAACTGACCGATGAGTTCACCGAAGACGCGTTGCATGCACCTCTGAAAGGTAGCGCCTGCGTTCTTCAACCCGAAAGGCATGGAGGAGTAGCAGAAGCAGCCGAAAGGAGTGATGAATGCCGTGGCGAGCTGATCATCTGAGTCAATCGCAATCTGATGGTACCCGAAGTAGGCGTCGAGGAAGCAAAGGGTTTCGCACCCTGCGGTCGAATCCACAACCTGATCTATGCGCGGCAGAGGGAACGGGTCCTTTGGGCACGCTTTGTTGAGACCGGAGTAGTCGACGCACATCCTCCATTTGCCATTCTTTTTCTTCACCAACACGGGGTTGGCCAACCACTCGGGGTGGTAAACCTCCCTGATGAAATTCGCCGCAAGGAGTTTCTTGATCTCCTCCTGTATGGCCTTGCACTTGTCACCGTCGAAACGGCGCAGCTTCTGCTTGATTGTCTTGGCACTCGGCTTAATGTTGAGCTTATGTTCGGCGACTCCCCTTGGAATGCCTGGCATGTCGGACGGCTTCCACGTGAAGACATCAAGATTCACCTTCAAGAAACGCACGAGCGCTTTCTCTTGCTCCGGCTCAAGTGTTGAGCTGATGCGGAGGGTGCGCCCGTCGTCGGACACGAGTACCTCCTTGGCGTCCTTTCCGGGCTCGAACGAGCATGTCGCCCGTTTGGTGGTTTCCGCGATGTCGAGCTCTTCCGGAATTGGCTCCTTGGCGAGCTCGTTGGAGCGGATGAGAGAATCCGCGAAGTGGAAACACTCAGCGTCGCACTCGTATGCATGCTGAAGCTTGGTGCTGACGGTGATCACTCCCTTGGGTCCGGGCATCTTCAGCTTGAGGTAGGTGTAGTTGGGGACCGCCATGAACTTCGCGTATGCCGGCCTCCCGAGGATCGCGTGGTATGTTCCCGGGAAGCCAACGACCTCGAAGGTGAGCGTTTCCTTGCGGAAATTCCCCTCATCGCCGAAAGTGACCGGTAGGTCGATTTGTCCGAGTGGGACTGCCTCCATCCCAGGAACGACTCCGTGGAACGGGGTCGATGACTGGCGGAGCTGAGACCGCTGGATCCCCATGATGTCGAGGGTGGACATGTAGACAATGTTGAGGCCGCTTCCTCCGTCCATGAGCACCTTGTGCACCCGCTTGGTGCCGAAGAGTGGTGCCACCATGAGGGGGTAAGCCCCCGGCTGTGGAATGTGGTCGGGGTGACACGCCCGGTCGTACGTGACGGCCGTCTCGGACCACCGAAGGTATGAAGGCACAGCCGACTCGGTGTGGTAGATCTCCTGCAAGATGCGCTTATGCTTGCGCCTCGGAGGGCGAGCAGGCGTCCCACCGAAGATCATCATGACAGCGCCATCCTCCTTGGGGAAATCGTCGTGCTTGACGTTCTTGGCGGCGCCGGTGTTAGCCGCGTCTTGCGGCTTATTCTTCCCACCGAGGTATCTCTTCATGAGGTTGCAGTCCTTCATGTCATGCTTGACCGGGGTCTCGTGGTAAGGACAAGGTGCCTCAAGCATCTTCTCGAAGTAATCCCTCAGGGGACCAGCCTTTGGCTTGGACGGTCGTTTGTCGGCCGCCGCCACCAGGTTGCTGTTGCGGAGCTTGCGCTCCTTTTTCTTTTTCTTCTCCGGGCGGGTAGCCGGAGCTTCACCCTGCTCTTCCTCGGGCTTCCTTTTGCTGAAAGCGACGTCTTCTTCCCCGTCGGCGTGGTCAGTGGCCAAGTCAAGGAGCTTGCGGATGGTTGGCTTGACTCGCCCTATCCGGTGGACAAGGGTCTCGCACGTGGTACCATCTTGGAAAGTGGTGATGACCTGGTTGTCGGCCATGTCGGGCAGTTCAGCGCAGCGCTTGGAGAAGCGACGAATGTAGTCACGGATACTCTCGCCCTTCTTTTGCCGGCAAAGGCGAAGTTCGCATGCATTGCCGGGCCGCGCGTAGGTACCCTGGAAGTGCCCTATAAAGGCGTCCCAAAGCTAGGCCCAGTTGTTGATCCTCCCTCGAGGGAGGTGCTCGAGCCAGGTACGTGCCGAGTTGGCGAGATACAGAGGGATGCTTTTGATGATGAACAGATCGTTGGTCGCGCCGCTGTTGTGGCAGGCAAGGCGATAGTCCTCAAGCCATACGCTCGGGTTGGTCTCCCCGTCGTACTTCGCGACGGTGGTCGGAGCACGATATTGAGCTGGGGGGCTGCAGTAGAACGTTGGTGCCGAAAGCTCGCGGACCTCGGGGGTCAGGCGTCGGACTCCGGCTTCGATCCTATCTGCTGTCATAGCGGTCCCCGCGCCTCCTGCTGTACTCCCTTCGCGGCCGATGTTCGCCGTCCGACCCACTTCGGGTCACCGTCCTCCCACGCGCCGAGGATGCGCCTCGGGCCTCGTGGTTAGAGTCGACCTTGCGGCCGACGGGCGAGCGTACGCTCTCCGCGTGATCTGGCTGCCCCAACGGGCGTGAGGACCCGTGATGAACCAAGCGTTCCTTGTCCGGGGCCCGCGCCTCGCGGCGTCGGGACGCCAAACTTTCCGCCTGCTGCTCGGCGGCCACGTTGAGGAGCGTCTGGAGGTGCTGACGGAGCTTCTTTTCCTCTGGGGTTGTTGGCTCTGGGCCAACCCGGAGGAGTACGGCCGCTGCGGCGAGGTTCTGGGAGGCCCGTTTGGCGACAGGAGTACCGTGAACGTCGCCGATGATGCAACGGCGTACCTCTTGTGCGCGCTCATGCGCGGGCGTTGCCGCGGCCTCCGCGCCGAGCGCGTGGTGGAGCCTCGCCTGTTCATCCTCGAGAGCCTTCTGAGCCTCGTCAAGCTCGTCGTGGCGCACCTGCTACCGCTCGCGGTCGTACTCGTCCTGCGGAGGTTCCTCGCTAGCGGAAGCGTCGGGCGAAGTGGGCTCACCTTCCGCGGAGCTGTTGTCAGAGTTGGTGGAGTGGGCTGCATCGGGCTATTGCTAGAGGACGAAACACTCGCGCATCGGGTCGTGGGGCGTCAACGCCTTCTTGCCGGGAGGTGCGCTCTCGGTCTCGTCGCAGCTTGCCTGAGAAGCCCCCGAGGGGACTGGCCGTGCGTCTCCCATGGCGGCAGGAGCTTTCGCCCCGCCGCAGGGGAGCCACGCCTGCCCCTCAGGGTACACGGAGTCGTAGCAGAGCTTGAATTCATCCTAGGTCAGCGTCTCCTCCTCCTGCAACCCGAACACGAGCATGGAGGTGGCGAACGCCGCGAAGCGGAAGAGCCCCTGGGACGGGTTCGGCCCTAGGGCGACCACCATGTTGCGGCCGACCAGGTCCCAGACCCGGTCGGCGGCAGACTTCACCGCCTGCGGCTCCTCAGGCGGCTGGCCCTGAGGTGGCGCAGGCGCATCGGGCTGGGACCGCGAGAACACGGCCCCAGCAGGTGACTCGACTGGACCATCGAAGACGAAGTCCAGGGAGCCGAAGCGCAACACGGTGGTGCGCTTCGGCCGTTTGTCGGCATGGGCCATCCGGACCTTTGTTTGGCGTCGTGACACACGAAGTGCCCCTACCTGGCATGCCAACTGTCGGGGTTTGATACCGCCGGCAAGTAATTTTTGGTATGATTCGTGCGTCTGATCCGGATGGTTGGGCTTAGAGACACCGGGATTATACTGGTTCAGGCTCCGAGGGGGTTCCCTACGTCCAGTTCGGGAAAGTGTTCTATATGCCCATAGGGGCTTGTAGTAGGGGATACAAGCTGAGGTTGAGAGAGGGAAAGAGTCCCAAGTCTCTGTGCGTGGATGAGAGTAGCTTGTGCTCGATGGGTGTGGTGCGTGTTGTTTGATCTCTTTTTCCTGTTGTGTTTCGTCTTCTGTTTTTTTGCCTCCCTTCTTTACGGTGCCAACCTCCCCTTTTATAGTTCAAGGAGGGCCGGTGTACAAGGGCTAAGATGGTAAAACAACGTTCTGCTACAGTACTGCAACAGTGACACGCCGTGGGCCTTCGTCTCCCGTTGGCGCTGTACTCCGCTCCAGTCGTGGTAGCCTTCGTAGGGCGGCGTAGCTTCGGGCCTCCGTCTTGAGGCGGCTTTTCCCGACCTAGGAGCGCGCTAGTCATGTTAGGTCGGGGTTTCCCTTGTAAGCCTCGACCTTCTCTCTGATACTTGCTGGGTCGGGTCTCGTTGTTCGATGTCTTACAGGTGAAGGATCCGCGTGTCCTTGGCCACTGTTCAGTATCCAGGTGATGGGACGCCGGGGCAGTCCGCCTTCCACACCAGGGAAAATCTCATCATTACCTGACCTCCTGACAGAGCAGATCCGCGTGCCCCGCTGCAGCTGCACGTCCCGCGTGGCGCGGGGCAGCTTCCGCCACGTTGCAGCCCGCCCCTGGGGGGCCCCGGTCGACGGATTATGGCGGAAGGAGCCTTAGGTCGTGCGAGGCGGAGCCGCCCGTCGAGGTAGCCGGGGTGGCTGCCTGAGTCGGAGGTGGCTCTGCGGAGGGAGGCTGGACCGCTGTCCCTAAGGAAAGGGAACTGAGCCTGGCCTTGCTGGCGGTCGGTGTTGGGCCTTCACTGATGCGGCCCATCGTTAGCCTTCCTGATTTCGGGGGTTTAGGGGTTAAGATGATTACCCCCGGTTTCTCCCCTCTTCAAGTACAGCAACCATACTGAGCCTCTTTGTCTTCGTCATCGACGGTGACAGTTTTCTTGGCCCAATGGATCTCAAAATGACGGACGAAAGTATCCACGTCATTGCTCCCAGCAAAAGAGCGGCAAGCCCACAAGAATTTCAGAATTTGGTGGATTGAATTAGGTGTCAGCTTTTGAATTTGTACCTTGTAAGCGGCTAATATATCTGAAAACCTCTTCGACACTGGTAATCGCAGACCTGCAGTAAAGAAGTCACGAAACACGACGCTCTCGTTTTTCTTGGGTTTCGGAGTAGTCTCCCTACCAGGCAATCGACAGCTGTCAGGCGAAAAACAGCCCTCCGAAACCAGGGCGTCCAAATCAGCTTGCGTCATCAGTGATCGGCCCATAAAGCAGGTGCTAGACTTAACCAATTCTTCAACGCTAGCATTCACGCCAGCAAGGTTCTCCCCTGACACTTCTGCAGCCGTGACACCGCTTCCGCCAGCAATTTCACCCTCCTCAACCTCGGTGTTCACTTTCACAGCATCTGTGTCGCTCAACATTATTTCAACATCGCCGCCACTACTGGAATCACTACTTTCATTGCTATCAGAATCGGATGAGGAGCTGCCGCTCTCGCGAGAGCTGGCAGACCCATCCAAGCCAGAAATCTTACCAGATTCCGAGCTAGTGGACGAAGAAGAAGATGCCGCATTAGGCTCCGCAACCTCGGGTGAAGTGGGGCGTTCTTCGCGATTCGACGGGGAGCCTTCGTCTTCCATCGCTTTCGTTGTATGCCTGACGCGAGCCATTTTTCTATAAAGTCTCAATCTCAAAACACATTGCCATAGAAAATAAACAAATCCGACGCATCCTTCCCCAAGTTTGAAGCTAACCTCTTAGCGCGATCAGCCTTCGACGAACGGAGCTTCGGAGGGGCGAAGCTTCAGAGGTCAATCGAGGATTTCAAAAGTGGGGAGGGGGTGGTGAAAGCGACAGCAGTGTGAAAGCGTCGCCGACCCCCTCTATTTATAGGCAGGAGACTGTAACGGTCGAATTTTTGAACTCAACGGCTAAAAACGAGGGCAAAACAGTAATTCGACTAGTTTTTCGGGAGTCGGTGCCGCGGAAGACGTTTTCTTTTTCCTCGATTCTCGAATCTTAGGTTTCGGTGGCTCAAGTTTTGGTTTCGCAAATGCTTCGCCTCCGAGGGGCTTCTGTTGGGGGATTCGGAATCGGGATTGACAAAGTCAACGATTTAAAGTTATCAAAACCTTCATAATCAGTCCAAAAACGTTTCTCACGCAGCAGCGAAACCCTCGAAACCAGCTAATCTTCCTCTCTCTACAAACTCTCAACTTTCGCTGGGTACCTTTCGTCGTGCGAAAGGCTTTACGGTAGGAAAGGTATTGGTTTTCAATCCCTGACTGGGCATTATCAGTTTTTTCCAGGACGAAGCCCCGCGGATGAATCTTTCATGCACAAGAAGCCTTGGCTGATCTTTCGCTCGGGGTTTCGTCACGGCTAACACCTGTTTCCCAACACTTTGTTTATTGTGTGTTTCAAGTGGCGAGATTAGATGGGCGAAGGGTCATCTCCGAATTGAAGGTCTTCATCTGACAGGCGCACGTACTTATACCGGAAAAGGCGCCGTAATGTGCGGCGTAGAATCAGGAAAGCGCCGGTTACGTGAAGACCTGACGTTGAAATCCCAAAATTAGCCTAGTACATTCTTGTTTGATTCGTTTTATACGAGGTCATTCTCAGTATGTAAAAAGTCCGTTCATCTCCCTATAAAAAGAGGTCGACCGGCACTTGTAAAGGGGATCACGTTTTGAGAATTACACTGTTGAGAGTTTTCTTTTGCCATCTTTCGTGTTTAGTACTTGAGCCCTTTCGTCTCATTTAATTGTTCGTGTTAAGCTTCGGTATAGCACAACAGTTGTATTCCCTCAATATCATTAAACTGTGTTTGTGCCCTCTACTTAGACCAAATGTTAAACAGATGTTCACGCCACAGAATTTTTGCATATTTCTCAAAAAATAGATGATGGATAGTTATTACTCCCTCCGTTTCTTTATATAAGCATTCCTAGGGTTCAAAATTTTTGTCAAAATATAAGCATTCTTAGGGATAGGACAAAATTAAATGGGGTTGGTGGGTGGGTGGAGAGTTGGTGGGTAGTGTAAAATGAGGGGTATAGATGTCATTTCCTTTCATTGTTGTTTGTTGAGTTTAAATGCTTGGAATGCTTATATAAAGGAACGGAAGGAGTACTAGCTTGTTACATAAGCAACACATTTTACTACCATTTCAATTCCTTTTAGCTAACACCCCGTTTGGAAGTTGATATTGGAGGGTTGGATTCGGAATTGGTTTTGTGTATCATCAATACCTGCTGTTTGGGTGTTCATCCGAATTGGAATTGAAAACCTCCTTCGATACCAAGTGGTATTGGGCCAACTGCCGCACCCCCATTCTCAATTCGGACCCTTTCCCCTCCGTATTCATCTGCATTGCGTCTCTCGTCCTCCGCGGTCCCCATCGTCTCCCTCTCGCATCGACGGCACAACGGAGTTTCCCCACCGACCACGCCCTTCACTGGAGTTTCATGGCGGTCTCCCGCTCTCCTCCTGCCCTCCCTCAGGCAACCCCAGCTGCCCTGTGAGCCCACGCATATGGCAGAGGAGGAGCCGGGCCAACAGCACGGTGTGTGAATTCGGGAGATGGAGCTTAGGACGCTCACGCCCTTCAATTTCTCCGGCGATTCCCGGCAGCACCAAGCTTGGCTGGGGCATGCTTGGAGAGGTGGAGTGGTGGTAGCGATTTGGGATTGGTTGGGTGTGACCAGCAGATTCGACAGGCAGGGGATCTGTGCAAGTAGAGAGATAGCAGAATGCCTTCGGCTTCCTCAGGCAAGTGATTCGACGGCAACCTGCAGTGCGGTGGTGGTAGAGGAGCAATGGAGAAGAGAAGAAGGTGGTTGATTCGGTGATATGTACGTCCAAACAGGAATCAGTATTGGCCATCACCATCGATTCTATCCGGCAATTCTTTTTTTTAAAAAAAAATTAAAGACAAGAGCATTGTTATACCATTTAAGAAGAAAGTAGTTGTACATCACGAGTCGAACACCCCACAAAAGCGACGCACACGAACAACGTACCTAACAAAATACTACACCACCTCAACCTGGGAGAGAAGCCAGAAGCAGCCGCCATCATCAACGATGTGCCACGCCTACAGACGCGACCCGTTGCAAGCCAAAGCGACAACTCGAGCTCCTCCACCACAGGCCCATCATCCTCAAGACGCACATACATAGCCGCCGAAACCCCTGCTCCAACAAAGCGTCGGCTGAAAACTCTCATCATGGCACCAATGTAACATCCCTCAAATTTAATGAGGAATGTTGATTAATAAAAATGAGGATTTAAAATTTTTGATGATTTATTTGAGTGATTATCAATTTATTTAAGGATGTCTTCCGTTTCTCTCCTTTATTCCTAGATGTAATGTTGAATTAAATAAAATTTCTAGGAAATATAAAAATGCTAGTGTGAGAAACTTGGAGTTCATTTGGTTTTATTTGGAGTTTACTTGAGTGGGTTTCAAATTTGAATTTATATTCAAATTTGAAACTAAATAGATAAGGGGGGTAAATAGATATAGAAAAAGGAAAGGGGAGCTGCACTGCTGGGCCGCGAGCCCAAAGTCCCGAAGTCCGCCGAACTACCCTCTTCTCTTTTTCCTTGCGCACCGCACCTCCCCTCTCTTTCCCTCGAAGCAGCCCGTCGCAGCCCAACTCCCGCCGGCCCGTTTACCACCTACCGCCCGCGCCTTCGGTCGCCGCAGCTGGGACCCGCGTTGCGTCATGCACACGTCACGGTGACGTCGCCCCCGTCATCTCCTTCCTTTTCCCCTTTGGCTGACGCCGGCGCCAAAGCGAGAGGCCGCGCCGCCCATGGCGCCGTCGCGATGCGCCCCGCGCCCCTCCGCGGCATCCAAGCCGTCCACGTGCCCCCGCGGTGCACCCCGCCTATAAGAAGCCGCCGCCGCAGCCCTCAGAGACCTCCCAACCCTAGCCGTCTTGGGGACTTGTCCCCTTCCACCTTGCCGCCGCCCGCCGGAGGAGAAGAAGGAGGGAAAAGGGAGAAGAAGGCCAGGAGCACGCCCACGAGTTCGCCGTCAACCTCGCAAAGCCGAAGGCCCGCATGTGGGAGCTCGGGGACGCCGCGAAGCCAAGGACCGCGACGCCCCTGCTTCCTCTGCTCCGCGCCGCCGTCTCCTTCCTCGCCGACGACCCTGCTCCGTCCCTCTTCACCAACGCCTGCACGCCGGCCCGTGGCCACCAAGGTGAGGCCGAGCTCCCTCGCCCATTTGTGGTCGACTCGGCCTTCGAGCCGAGGCGCAACGCGAGCACACCGTCGCCGTCGCCGCCGTGCACGCGCTTTGGTGAAGCCGGCCTTCGTGCCGTGCTGGGAATCTCTTCTGCAGGTGCCGCCGCCTTCACCAAGCGCACACACACGCCTCCGCCGCTTGCCTTGACACACGTAGTCGCGCACATCGCCGGAACGCTGTCGCCCTGCTCGCCGCGCCGCCATGGCCGTCGCCATGGAGGTTTGCTCCGTGCACACAGCAGCAGGGGGAAAGGCGCCGCCTTTGTGGCCGTTCCGTGCATGCCTCGTCGCCGGCAACCGCGCGCCCCCACACGCGCTCGTGCCCGGCCGCGGGAGCCCGAGCTCCACCGCCGCACGCGCCGCCCCGAGCTCCGCCATGGGTGCGCCCCTTCGGAACTCGCACGCGTGAGGGCAAAAGCCCCAGTTTTTGGGGTCTTCTCGTTCACTTGATGCACGCACGCACGTTTCTGGCATTTGGGCGCGCCCGCGCACCGTCGCCGGTGATCACCGCCATGCGCCCGCGCAAGCACGTCGCCGCCGTGCCTCTGTCTCACCGCCGACGCACTTTCCCCGGCCGCGGTTACTTCCTCTTTGCACAAGGATGCGCCCTAGGTGCTCCTTGACCTCTCCTTGTCGCTTGTTGGACAGGTCGGACACCCTCGCCGCCGGCGAACCCTTTGCCGCGCCGCCGCTCCTCTGGGGCATTTCCCCGAGCACGTCGCTACCGCACCCAAAGCCCCTAGGGTTTTGCTACACACGCACGCACACACGCTCACGTACCCGCAGAGGATCCGGTGGGATCCGATGCGGCGGACCACTCACACGCGCACCACACGGCCACGCGCACCGCGCCGAGCCGAAGGGGATCCCCGGGATCCGCCGCGCAGGCCGCCACGTCTGGCTGCCACGCAGGCAGCCACGTGAGCAGGCGCAGGCCTATAGCCACCCACGTGGCGGCCGCGTCAGCCATGTAGCTGGCCTACAGCTAGCTCTTACCCAGTTTAGAGATGGGTGGAGTTAGGTAAAAGCTAGCCTATAGTTTGCAATATTGTGTATGCGTATTTTAATTTCAGAACTGTATTTTATCTTCGGAAAATCATAATAAATCCGTTTTAGCTCCGAAAAATATGAAACTTCTTCTGAAAATCTTCTAAAAATCCAAACTTCGTGCTAGACTAGAGATTGTCTCTTTTTGGATCTTATTTGCTCTTTATCTTGGATTTATTACTATTAGTAGCCGAGTTTATTTATTTAAATACGCTTCTAGGAGCTGCCGGAGCCGGAGAGCTGAACCAGGACTTCGACGACGACCTCGGCTACGACGACCACTCGTACCCAGGTTCACGCCCGACCATCTTTGAATGCCCATTAGGCATGGCTATTTTAGAACTGCTAGTGCTTTATTTAATGCATAGAGATGAATATGATGAACCCATGCATAGCCTCTTTTACATTCTTGTCCTTGATTGACCTACTACTACTGTTTACTTAAGCTAGATGTTGTGCTGAGCATGCTATGCATGTGTGGGGATTATTGTGGTAGTTTCTTGGCGTGTGTTGGGAAAACCGGCAGGAGAAGGTGTTTTGGGATATTTTGGCAGGGGTGAGCTCGAGACAACCTGATCTGGGATCGGGGGCCAGGGATCGTCTTCTCGGACGTTGCCCGAGTTGGTACCTATGGCGGGTACACCGTTTTAGGAGCACAGGTGTTGGGGATTTTGAGATGACTTGGAGGATATGAGCTCGCCCCGGTCTGAAACCGAGTGGGTCGCCTGTTACACGGGACTTTCGTACACACCACCTCGCCGAGAGTGGGGATAGGGCCGTTCGACCCTAGCAAGTGCGGTACCATACCTGCCAGCAGGATAGCGGGGTATCAGTGGGGGAGAGGTGGGAGTGAGTCCACCCTCTCAGTGCGACTCCCGTGTGGCCACACGGGGGCATTTTCACAGTTCTGGGGTGGTCTTCTGCGGGGGACCGCATCGAGACCCGGATGCAGGATGGAACCGTAACTCCTAGGTGTTCGCCCGGTAGGGTAGGCTCGGTCGGCCGTACACCGTCCGGGTACTATTCCGAGTTGGGTACTGGTGTACACGCTCTGCAGAGTTTAGATCTATACATATAGCCGCGTCCTCGGTTATGGACATGCCCGTTGTTTCTCCGACTCTTACGTTTTGGGATTTCTACCTCCCCCTTATAGGATGAGTGTGATTGGTGAGCCGTGGTTGTATTCGGGGAGAGGAGAGTTGCTCCCTCTACCTCGCGGATCCGGGTGCAACCATTGAGGTGCGAGGAGTGGGAGTTCTCGCACCGACCCTAGATAGAGATAGGTGATGGTGACGGTGATCTGGGTGACCAGATGTATCCGTATGTGGATGAGAGATATGGGATATGGTGAACTTATGGAGATATTACTCTATTTTTGCTGCTGCTGCATAGGAAACCCTGCTACTACCTTGATATACTCTTTTCCCCTTAGAAATAGGCCACTTAAAGCTTGTATACGGTTGGTGACGTGGACCTATCCCAATCCTTGGGGATAGCCCCTGAGCTTGCAGGGTACGAGTCCGACTACGACAACAATGCCGACGGATGGTACGACTGAGGGGGCACGACGCTTCGCTCAAGGATGCCTGTGGGAGATGCCTGAAGATGGAGACACCTTTTGAAGACTAGCTACCGCTGCGTAGGCTCTTATTTCTGTTATTCCGCCAAGAGACGAGTATTGATGTACTCCGAATAATCAGGACATGTAATAATCAGATTATTATTCGTACTCTGATGCTTTATTTCGATGTATGACTGTGTTATTTATCTGTGATGAATGCCTGTGCGTGATAGCGTCTGATCCAGGGACTATCACGAGACAGAATGCTGGGTTTTCCGATTTTGAAAACCCGGGGCGTTACAGAATGCAAACCAGTAATCCCGGTCACTCTGCGTGGGGGTCTCGCCTCATCCACCACCTCACACTCCTCTGCCAAGGACTCAGATATCAGAAGCTAGTATGGGAGCAACGCTCTCGGCCTACTGTCACCGAGGTCACCACCGCACCAAGCATGCCAACTCAAGACCTCCAGCACCCATGGATCCTCTGCACCCCCCTACCACCACGAACCAAGTGCACATCCTTTGCCGCTGTGCACAAGCAACACCACCAACCAACCACCGCCACTACCTGACCAAGACAGGCCTCAGATGCAGTGCCTCCAAGGAGGGCATGACGCCAATAGCGTCGTCGTCGCACATCCAGAGATGGACATGATTTACACCCCGAGAGCCCCATGCAGTAGGGGACATGGTGCCTCACAATGGTACCTCAGCAGGTAGCACGACACCAAAGGGCACTGCCACCATCGCCACCGACAGAAACGTCGGTGAAGGCTTATGCCCGACTCAGCACCATGTCTGCCACATGTTCTTGACCAAGCACCGCCTTGCCTCCGCATCGCCTCCATCGGAAGAAGCCTGGCACAGCCCGAAGCACCACCACGGCGCTACCAGCGAGCCCCCAGCCCCACCACCAAGGTGGCGCCAGACTAACATCAGCGTGGAGAAGCGCCAGCCGTCTCACCTCAGTGTCCGTCGCCCGCGCGCTGTTCCCAGCCAGCTACGGCCGACCACGGCCAACACGACCAGCCACAACCACAGCAATGGCCAGCCCTAGCGGAGCCGCAGCCAGCTACAGCCACGGCTACCAAGGGCAGCCCCGTACCACGGCCTCCAAGGCAGCCACAGCCACGGCCGCCAAGGGCAGCCCCGACCACGGCCGCCAAAGCCAACCGTGGCCAGGCCACAGACGGCCACACGCCCGCCAGCAGCAACCACTTGCGCCTACATACCGACCACCGCGCACGCCGTCAACTTGCGCCGGTCGCCGCCGCCGTTGGTGCTGTCCGTGTCGGCCGCCACTGCATCCCGGCGCCGACTGCCGTCCCCCCACACACAACACCGTTTCTCCCAACGTGCAGCCACCGGATCCGGTCGGGGCAGCCCCGGATCTGGAGGCTCCCGCCACCACCGCCGTGTAGACGATAGTCGCCGGCGAGGGAACTCCGGGGGGCCGAAGCGGCCGCGCCCGCCCCCAACCACCGCAGAGAGGGGAGAAAACGCCGGGGAACTGAAAGTTTGCGGGCGCCCGGTAGACGTCCGCGCACGGTCGACTCCGACAAGTTAATTTCCCTTTTTGTTATCACTGCGCGGCCCATTCCCATTTGCAACAGGTGGTCCCAACCGCAACAACGCTCCCAGCGGCCAGCGCCCATGTGCCATGTGCGACTAACGAAAAAAAATAAAAAAACACACAAACAAAACAACAAAAACCATAGCAAAACGAATTGTGAATTTAAAAGTTATGTGGAGCAAAAAACCGGACAAAATTTTATTATGCGTAAAAAATTGAGAAAAGTTTTGAAAAAAATTAAATAAAAAGTTTTTCAACAAGTTATATTAAAGTTTTTGAAGAACATTTTATGAAACAAAAAAAACCATGGAACAATTGTAATAAAAATTTTAAAGTTATGTGGAGAAAAAATCCGAAAATTTTTTGTAGGAAAACTTATGAATAAAATTTTCTTGAACAACAGTATGCGCAAAAAATTGAGAAAGTTTGGAAAAAATAAATCAAAAATTTTTCAACAAATTATTTTAAAGAGTGTGAATAATTTTTATGAAATCTTTTATAAACTAATTATATAAAAAGATAAACAAAAGAAAAAGTGAAAGTATTCAGAAAACAAACATTTGAGAAAAAAATTTTGCTAAAAACATTGTGGAGAAGAATATGAAGAAATTTTGCAAGAAAATTTTAGGCCAAAAACCAGAGAATATATTATGCAAAAAAGTAAAAAAAAAAACAAGGCGGGAGCTCGCTGTGGGCGTGGCCCAGCGCCACCCCTCCCTGCGGGGTACTCGTCGTGGCTCGGCCCCGCTACGGTTCGGCGCCGCCGCTCTCGGAGGGGAGCTCGCCGTGGCTCGGCCTCGCCGCAGGGAGGTCTCCGTTCCCGAGTGCCACCGCTCCCGGCGGGAAGCTCATCGTGGCCCGTCCCCACCGCTGCCGCGGCTAGCTCGCTATTGCCTGGGCCGTCACGGAGGATCCCGCCGCGTCACCGAGCTTGACGCCGCCGCCGCTTGCAGCCCGTCAGGGAAGGTGGTCGATGAGATCTGAAGGAGGAAAATGGAGAGAAGGAACTGCGGTGAGGAATGAATTCCAGAGGGCCCACCCGCGTGGAGTTAGAGGCACACTCTCGACCGTGCGATGGTGAGCTTCCGGACGACTGGAAACTCAACATTGCGGAAAGCGCCCCGCCACCGCCTTCCCCACGGGCCGCGTGGGATCCCGGCGACCCGCTCGGGCGGCAGCGAGGGATGGGTGGCGGCGGCGTTAGGGTTGGGGACCTGCTCGATCGCCCGCGCGGGGGGCGATGCGAGCAGGAGCCCGCGTCGATCCTTCCGAAGCCGCAACTCTATTCACATCCAAACAATAATTTTGGTATTGTAACTCATTTCCTATACCAATTTATTTGACATTAAACTCAATTCAACATCAAACCTTCCAATGTCGACATCCAAACGGACCCTAAGTTAGATCTTTTAAGATACCAATTTTCACTGGCTCTAACTGATGGCATTCTGATGATCTCAGAAGTGATTGACTCATGGTCCGATGCAGTCCACAGGCGTGGCGTGTGCTGTGTCTGTGTGATAAGTTGCGTTCTCGAGGTACACGTGGTCTCAATTTTATATAGATTGTACAGGAAACAGTCTCACTATCACCTGCCTCTGCTTATCAACTGCACATACTCATCTAAAATCATCAGCTATTGTTATTTTGGCTAAGCTGCTGGTAGCTAGTTTTAAATCAGATGATCTCGTATATCTCGAGTGGGTGGGTTATTTGATCTGCCATGAATTAGAAAAGACGCGCTTTGCTCCCACTAGCCCAACCTGAGATGTGGCAATCATATGGTTGGACACAAGCTAAGCACGACACGAGTGGCAAGTGGAATTTGAAATATTCAGTTTAGCGCGTGTCTAGGCTTCGAATCCGAAGCGATTCACGGGGATTTTTTTTTAATTTTAACCTTTTTTTTAAATTATTTTAAAAAATAATCCCTGGACAACTTTTTTTTGCACCGGATGACCCCTTTGGCCGCGCCTGCCGGCGTGGCGCGGCAGCTAACCTTTGCCGCGCCACATGCAGCGGCGCGGCAGCTGTGCCACGCTGGCGTGGCGCGGCGCGCGGACACGACGTGGGCCAGGGCCTGCCGCGCCACATGCAGCGGCGCTGCAGCGCTGCCGCGCCACCGCGCCTGGCGCGGCAGCGGCGGGCCTACAGCCGCAGCGCGGCTTCCTTTCTTCCTCCTCCTCCCTTTCTTCCTCCTGGCCGAGCCCGACCTCATCCGCCGGTACTGCCGCCGCCGCCGGCCGGCACACCCCCAACCCCGTCGATTTGGGGTGGGGATAGTGTGGGAAATCGATCTCCATATCCTTGGGAAGGTATTGCCCTTATTTAATCTTAGTTTTACCGCTTAATTTTGTAGGATTTTGCATGTATAGGTGAGCTAGGGTTTGCCAATAATTTGAAACTGTGATGTGTTAGATGTTGGATGAGTTTAAAGTGATGCTTTAGGTAGTCGCAGTAGTAATTTTGCCGTCTATTGTTATGTTGAAAATACGTTGCATTACTACATACTTTAGTGTAGGTTTGATTTTTAATATTGTTTATGTTACATATGTTGTTGTACCATATTTGAAATTGTTCATTTCAATAATATTTGTTGCAGGATTAGTAGACATGAGCCACCAAAACCCACGTTATTGTGCCATTTTTAGGGGTAAAGGAAGGTTTCCCGAAGAGTGGGATGAAGACGCTCCTGTGCCTCGAGCTCTCCCTGTACCCAATTGTTTATGTGGTGTGCCAGCTTATGTGAAACAGTCTAGGTGTGCTAGTACTGCTGGTAGAGCCTTCTACTGTTGTTGGATTAGGGAAGCACCACCCCCGGCAGCTCCTTGTTATTTCTTGCAGTGGATAGACGGGCCGGACAAGTTTGATCCTAGGATACGTCTCTTCCCGTATGCGAGTCATGTCTTGAAGCCATATGATGAGTTTCAACGATGGGTTCCTCCACCGAATCCTCCACCGATGACCTATGAGGAGAAGCAGTTGGCCGTCATTGAGCGAGTTAACAACCCTCCATTGTGTGATTGTGGAGTGCGTGCGTATCTTCAACGGCCAAACATTGAGGCCCCAAATAAGTTTACACCATTCTTTCGTTGCTCCCTAAAGACTCTTGTAAGTATATATCATATCGTTCTTATCATTTAAGTTTTATAAATGTGCATGGCTCATTGTTAGTAATGGTTGTTGTGCAATTCAGAGTGGGTGGCCTAGGTGTGACTTCAATGAATACATACATGGACCAAGATCGGAGTGGCCAACCGAAGCTGAAGTGAAAGAGTTCGAGTCCGGGACGAAGCCCTGGCCTTGCCTGAGCTATCCACCTTCACGGTGCAAGTGTGGCATAGTAGCCACGGAAGGTGTTGTGCCATCTGAGCTAGGTTTTGGAATGTTTTGTGGCAATGCATATGGAGACTTTTGGGTGAGCATCATGTGGCCTCCTTCTTTGCTTTTGTTAGCACGATCGTTGTTGTCTTCATTCTGATTTCATTTTGTATGATACGACCTTCTTTTTTTCAGGAGGGAAGGACTTGTGATTGGGAGCAATTTCTTGGTCATCGTGAGTTAATGTTAGAGTTGGGACGCACTTCTGAACCTGGGAGGAGGTTTAAAACTGAAACTATTAGAAATAAGATAAGAGCAAAATATGGTGTGCCCTTACCGGAAGAGTAGGATCTAAGTGGTCCAATTTGTGATGAGATGGTTCATGAAACTGGAGTGGAGCTGGAATTTGTAGTTGGTTATGCCAACTACGAGAAGGTTGTGGCATATTGGCGTTGTAACAGGGAGAAGTTCTTAGAACGGGGGATACGTCCGTTGACTGCAGACGAGAAGAGTGAGAAGAGAAGGAAAAAGGAAGAGGAGTGGAAGGCATTAACGGAGAGGTCCAGGGATAGGTCGAGGGATGAAGCGACAAGAAAGGCACAGGCCGACAGAAAAGGTAAGAGGATTGTGGGAGGATGATGAATGGTCCTCAAGTGTCAATTGCATGTGTTGTAGTGGACTATTTTTCAATGAACAAGTGTGTTTGGTTGTGTTGTATTAAGTGAACACTTTGTTATGTGATGTAGTTCTGCATGAGTTTTTATTCACAAAATTGGAGAAGTACAAAAAAACTCTATTATAGTTGGAAAGTACAAAGGAGGACGAGTAGGAAATTATAATACAAAGAAATTTTAATAATGGAGTAGGAGATTAGAAAAATAGCAAATTGAGGAATATTAGTTCCATTATTACAACACAATCATAATAGGATCTAGTTCTTATAGAACAATATTACAGTACCATGATGCAAACGAAATAGTAGTTCAAATATTACAACACCGCATGGTCAAAGACTACAACATCATAAAAAGTGTCAGTATTTAGCCATCCTTGCGATGTGACGACGAAAGTTTATCTTTCTTGGTAGCTTTTTTAGTTGGCGGATTAGCAACACACGGGTTTGCTGAAGGACCGTAAAGACCACCCGGAGCATAAAGACCACCATAAGGAGGTTCCTCTCCTCTTTCAATGACATCTGCAGTTTTTCGTTGCAAATAATGATGCATGTCTAGGGGAGCATAAAGACCATTCCAAGGAGGTTCCTCTCCTCTTGCAATGGCATCTGCAGTTTTTCCTTGCATATAACGAAGCATGCCTCTTTCTAAAGTGCTCATTTTCTTCGGATCAGGTGCTGTATTTGTGTTTTTCCCCTTCGGATCACCACCACCATTACCATCCTCCCCCCCTCCGGCAGCAGCAGTAGACATCTCTAGTTATTGTTACAAAAAATGAACATGACAAACCAAAACGATATCATGCATATGTTCTTACACAACATAATGATTCTAAATTAAATAAACTAAGTAAACTCCATTTAAAAAGTAATTTAGAAAGAAATTTAAAATTTTTGCTAAAATCCCAAACTAATGACAGTATTGTGAACTAGTTAAACTAATTATATTAAATTAATAAAGAGAGGAAACTTACCTAAGACGGAAGATGAGCCCGTGGGGAGAGGGAGGAGGCGGCAGGGTGTGGCGGTACTGCGGTCGCCGTCGCCCTTTATATAGGCGCGGTAGGGTGTAGGGTGTGTTTTCTTAGACTCACATCACATGTAGTAGGGTAGGGGGTAGGGTGTGTTTTCTCCCACGGATCGAATGGCCCACCACCTCTTCTCTTTCCCTATATATGTCACCCTTCAATTAACCATTGTTGTTCACAATAACCAGCAATGGATCCCTTGTCAGGTGAGGATAGTTCTCTCGGTCCAGACTTGTGGACAGAACAGGACCCCGAGTGTAAGGAGTACTTCCCACCAAGAGAGAAGAGTTATTTCCGATCTTTGCGTGATGTTAGACCGTACGATTCGAAGAAACCAGTGAAGTGGCCAAGATGCATGCACAATGAGTTGTGTGTAATGCAAGTTTATGAGGGAGTTGGACTTTACTACTCCAGTCGTCGCTTTTGGCACTGTCCACGTGCCTGGGTAAGCAACACTACCACGAGTTTTTCCATCAATTTATTTTGATAAGTAACATACTATTGGTATTTGCAGTACTCGTATGACCCTAATAACTGCGGTTTTGCGGCATGGGTCGATCCGCCAGCTATTCATCCATATGAAGAGTACATCACGTACCTAGAAGGACGCATCGAGAAGCTGAAGCATGAGCTCGCGGAGGCACTGACTCCTCCCGATCCACCATCTAGCGACGACGCGCTATGCACCTGCAGATGTCACAGGAAGAATACTCCACCATCAAGTCCATCCCCGCCACCTTCACCGCCACCTCCACCCCCATTTGGGAACTACTACATGCCTTCGCAGGAATCCAGTGGTTTTGGCTCTATGTTATCCGGACAGTTCTCGTACCAGTAGATTATTAGTGTTGTAATTCTTTTGTAAACTTCCCTATGGCATGCTAGTACTCGCAAATGGCACATGTTTACGTAGGTTATTAGCGACGCCATTTGCAACTTTTTGTTTCTTATGTACCTGTGCTACAACATTTGAATTGACAACCCCCTCATCAAACCCTAGCCTGCTTGGAATCCCTAACCTATTGAGTGAGGGACACGATATGTCATGTACGTGTGCTTTAACATTTGAATTGACAACACCCTGAAAAAAGCCTCTCCAGTCATGAAACACTAGCCTACTTGGAATCCCTAGCCTTTTCAGTGAGCCAGCATGTCATGTACAGCATTTGATTTGACAACACCCTGAAAAAAGCCTATGCACTCATGAAACCCTAGGGTCCTTGGAATCCCTAGCCTTTTCAGTGAGCCATCATTTCAACTGCAAAAACTGAAAAGTCTATGGAAGTACGAATTGTTTTGTCAACACTGTTGCCATTGCTATTTCATTAGACATTTCCCTTACATAACAAGTTTGCAGTGGCATGCATGGCACATGTGCCATAACTAATCCTACCATGCCTTAGGGAATTTAAATCACACAAGTTTGCAGTGGCATGCATGGCACATATGCCAATACTAATCCTAGCATGCCATAGGGAATTTAAATCACACGAGTTTGCAGTGGCATGCATGGCACATGTGCCAATACTAATCCTAGCACGCCTTAGGAAATTTAAATCACACAAGCAATGGCACATGTTATACATAACAACACTCATGCACCACTGATGAAGTCATCGCTCCACTTCTCGAAGTCATCAAATTCCTTCTTCAAACGAGCTTCAGTGCTGGGGTCTCCATCGATTTTCTTCCCCCTCACCAAAAGCGCGGCATCTGGACCACTGATGAAGTCGTCGATCCACTGCTCGAAGTGGCACGCCCTCGTCACCTTTGGAGCAACAGAACTACTGCTTCCCTACAATATAGGCCACGTAAATACAAAGTCAGAACTCAACACCACGAAGTCGCTAGAATGCTACGTAACGATATCACTTACTGCCAATGCCGCAAGCTCCTTTTTAGCTTGATCGATGTTTTGACAGCACCAGAAACGCCTGCCATACGTTTCATCTTCACGGGAGACCTTGCATCCCGCATTCATGCCACAATGGCACTCTGGGGGGATCTCGTCCTTTGGGCGGATATTCAAACTGAGTATGGATCTATTGGGATCATTTGGGTACGCCCCCTCCATTGCTTTCATGGCCCTCCTCACGTCCATGAACCCTCTTGCCATCTTGGATTTGGGAGTTGTTTTGCCTCAACCAAACTGTGTTGACGCCGGAGGTCTTCTTCGACGCATCCCCCTCATCAGCATCTGGTGGTCTCACCCCAATGTGTAACTCCACCATGTCACGCCAACCAGCACTCTGAATGATCCCACTCACTGGCAGCCCCTCAAGTGGAAGACCAAGGATCATGGCTGTATCCTGCATGCCGACTTTCATCTCCCCGCAAGGGAGGTGGAAAGAGTGGGTCTCTGGACGCCATCGATCCACCAAGGCTGACAAAAACAGGCCGTCCATCACAGGCAACCCACGAACCACCACCAGAGCAATGTCCAAGAAGCCCGCTCTAGCCAAGTACGGGGCGTATCTCTCGTCCCAAGGAAGTGGAAAGTGCTCTCGCACCCTCAACGGCTTCAAGTCCTGAAAAAAACAATAAAATTCAATAGTTCCAACATTAGCAATGTGTAGTCCGATAAAAAAGAACCTGAACATTTTAAAGAAAATGACGAAGATTATGTAAATACCTCGTGGAGGTCGGCGAGAAGGTGTGCACGATGGCTGCCATCATATGCAGCCTCAAGGAGCGGGTACACTGGGTGCGCCATCCTGAAAAAAATTTAAATGTAGTTAGTAACAATGATAAATAAATTGAAGCTAAGTATATAGAAATAGAAACAATGGGCAATGTAAAAAAATATTGCTTGCATACAAACTTTCATAATTTTTCCCCTACTAACATACTACCTCGACACCTACCCTCGAGTTGGAAGCACCCTTCCTTGTATTTGTCCCCGTTGATTTTGTGGACTTCGATTTCTTGCCCTTTGATTTTTTTTCCGACACTTGCAGTTTTTAATTTCTTTGTGACATTTTGAGCAAAGATACTTCATCTTGTCCGCATCAGCTTCAAAATCACTGAAGTCATAATCAGCGGCAAGCCTTCCTTGACACGCATCCATGTCCCCTTTCAAACGCTTCTTTTGCCTCATACCCTTTTTCATTTTCTTCAAAGATGGCAGTGGCACGTACTCTGGGCCATCGTATTCAGGCCATTGTGACGGATCAAGGTACAGCTCAAAGCTGGATTCCCAAATCTTAATGGTGTGTTCTCTAAAGAACAAAGGAGACATGTACATGACATTTTCATAGTCTAGACCTCTAGCAGTGCAAGCTGTCATCAAGTGAGAACAAGGAAGATGCAACAATTGAGGACCGTTACAGGTGCAAGTACCGGCCCGGAGGTCCACTCTATAGTGTCGACCGCCATGACTCTCCCCTCCAACATTAGTAGTAGAGGAACCTCGAATAGAATACATCATTCTATCTGGACCGTATGGTTGTGCAAATTGGTTCACAGATCTTAAAGCAGCATCATACATTATCCCATCTGCAAAGGATCCAATTTTACCCCCGTTATCCAACAAATCACGTGCCTTCCGCCATCTGTCCACAAAATAAGCGTTGCATTTTTCAAATGAGTATTCAATGATCCCCGAGACGGGTCTACTTCTTATTCCTTTAAATACGTTGTTCACACTTTCAGAATAGTTTGTTGTCATGATACCCCAACGCATACCCCCCTCATCATACGCTTGGGCCCATTTGTCCTTATCCTCCATTTCATACTCCAACCAATCTTTAGCTTTCTCATTCAAGTCCTTAAGTAAGTCTTTGTGCAGTTCCTTAAATTTGTCCTCCGTATGTACTGAACATAGTAACTTCAACTTTCCTATTACCTCCTTGTTCTTTTGACGATGCCACATGTTGGCGGCAAAGTGCCTAATGCACCACCTATGAACAAGTGGTGGATACCCATCCATGTGGTCGCTCGCACATTTTATGAGGCCATGGTGCCGATCTGAGATCATACATACCTGTCGTGTTGTACAAAGTATGTTAATGCGAACGAGCCTCATGAACCATGACCAACTGTCGTCATTCTCACTCTCGGCCAAGGCAAAAGCTAAAGGCACAAGTTGTTGTTCAGGATCTACACCAACTGCCATCATGAGTGTACCTCTGTACTTGCCGGTCAAGAAGGTTCCGTCTACAAGTATCACCGGACGACAGTGTTGGAAAGCCACTTCACATTGTGGAAAGCACCAAAAAACACATAGAAGAACGGGCTTTAAAACACAACCGTCACGAACACGCAACCCGGTCATGTAAGGGAACCATTTAACCCCAGGATTGAAGTGGTTCATGGCTCTCAAGACCCTTGGAATTTTTGCATATGACTCTTTCCAATCGCCCCAAAGCAAGGCAATTGCATGTTGCTTAGCCCGCCATGCCTTTGAATACTTGACACGATATCCAGCAAACAACAATATGAACTCGATCAAACTGCTGGCCGTCACATCACTATTTTCATGAACAACGCCTAAGATACACCTTCCAATGTAAGTTGCAGTCAATTGTGCGTGAACTCCCTTCACCTGACTCGAACGACATGTGTGAGGTTCCCCAACCTTTGTAATCTTCCATTTCCCTGTCCCTCTCTGTAGTCGTGCCCATACACGCCACATGCACCCTTGTTTGCACATTACTTCATACCTAAGATTCCTGTCCGAATGAACTACAGTGAAAGGCCTATAATGCTTCACTGCATAGTCAGCCAAGAAAAACTTAAGTTCCTCAAGGGAGTCAAACAACATTTTCTCATGTATCACAGGCTTAGTACTAAACATTATTCCTTCTGTGAACAACATAGTAGAATCACAAATGGCTCTATCGATCCTACTCAAGTCTCTGTCATTGCGAACAGAAGGGAGTCCAAATTCGTCCTGAGCTTGGGTGTGTTCATCACTCTCACCAATTCTAGTGTTGACCGGGAGCCTAGGTAGGTGTTGTTCACTTTCACCATTTCTAGTGTTGACCGGCGGCCTACTTATGTGCACTTCCCTTTCAACGGTTGTATGGTTCACCGAGGGTCCTCTAACATCATCATGTTGAACACCATCGAAGTGAACCTCACGTAAACCAAGGAGTGCTTCAGCCGCATGTGCATTGGCATCATTTTGCTCTTCCACATCCTCCTCATCAGACTCATCTTGAGACTCACCTTCTTCAGAGCTGTCAGATATATCATCCTCATCCATGGTTTCTTCTTCCCGCTCAAAACAATCATTGGGAAAATCATCGTCCAACATCCCAACCTCCCGACGAGGTTCCCTACAACCTAAGTCCTCCTCTAAAATTGTAGACTATTGTGTACCATTTTGAACCTCCAACAGGACTTCCTCATTCATGTTAACATTACCACTAGGCCCACGAGTAATATCTACCACAACCTCCAGACATGACACATTAGCTTGACCAACTACCTTCTTATACCGATTCCAATTTTCTTCACTTGACAAGCTCATCAAGACATAATGAGCTCTAGCCTTCCCACAATCAAAACGACCTCTAAATGTCACCTCATGCATTCCAACTCCATAGTTGACCATTGCACAATCAACTACATCCTTAAAGGTTGGCGGACCATCAAATGTTTCCACTAACTCTGTCATATTCTCAAACTCTCCATTTTCTTTAACTTGGCCCCCATGAAACATGCGAACTAAATAATCCATCTACAAAATTTAAAGAACTTCATGAACTACCTTGTTTCATAACTACATATTACTAAAATAGACATTTTATTATAAATATAAATGCAACATTAGAATAGTGTTCAACAAATATTAAATTTATCTCAATAAGTTATATATATATATATATATATCTATGTACACATTATGCATATTGTCTTATTCTACAAAATTGTTAGGTAAACCCACTAATAAACATGCATCCATGTAATACCTTCACCCATTATCAAGTACACTAAACATTAACACCAACAACATCATTAAATCGATTCATGCAACATGTTCTACACGTCAATAACACGGGCAGAGATACTACTGCGTATGAACTAATCATCATTTACATTAAACAAAATTGCATTTCGTCTAAATTTCAAAATACTTGAGCTAACCCTAGGTCACCAAAATCTTCTCCGATCTACATAATGCAACGGTAAAAGAGGGAGAGAAGTAGGGGAATACCTTCACAAGGACGCGGGGAATGATTTCCCCCACTTTTCCCACCCCAAATCAACGGATTTGGGGCCGGAATGGGGGGGTGGCGGCCGGCGGCGGCGGTTCGGGTGGCGGGGGCGTCGGGCCTGGGAGTGGAAGAAAGGGAGAAGGAAGAAGAAAGGGAGCCGCGGCGTGGCGCGGCAAGGCTGCCACGCCGTTGCATGTGGCGCGGCAGGCCCGGGCCCACATCACGTCCGCGCGCCGCGCCACACCAGCGTGGCACAGCTGCCGCGCCACGCCAGCGTGGCACAACTGCCGCGCCGCCGCATGTGGCGCGGCAAAGGCTAGCTGCCGCGCCACGCCGGCAGGCGCGGCCAAAGGGGTCATCCGGTGCAAAAAAAGTTGTCCAGGGGTTATTTTTAAAAATAATTTAAAAAAAGGTTAAAATTAAAAAAAATCCGATTCACGGGGTTTGTGGGTTAGAGATCATCAATAAAATAGTCACATAGAACTTCTGTATGATCCCACAAATAAATCCTATAAGAAATGCCTCCAAATCGATGCCTCCAAAAAATCACATAAAAGAAGAACCCTCAAGAAGAAAGGATTAGGCACAACATTAAGAGGAAGTATTTACTATAAAAACTAAGCTGGTGGGGTTAAGATCGCCCCATGGTTTTCATTAAGAGAAGAGAACCGAATCCGAACTCGGGTCTCCTAGTCGCAATCATACCTTAGTCCCCTCTAACCAAGTAGGCTAGAAGACCTTTGGTACAAAGTATTCACTATGAATCACTTACGGTGCTTGGATGTCCGAATTGGGGGTCGGAATTGGAATTGGCAGCCGTGAATGGCAGTTGTTTGGGTGTGTTGGAACTCGGAATTGGAATTCGAGCTCAATGCCAACCGGTATTCAGCCCTCCCTCATCCTCCGGATCTCAATACGGCGCCAGAACCCTCTGAATTGGCTGGCATTCTTCCTTTTGTCCTCTCGTGTCTCCCCCTCCCTCTTGGCGACGGGGTCAGCAAGCAGCGCCGCTATCCCCCGGCCTTCACCGTTGCGTCGCGACGCCCTCCTCTCCATCCACCGTCGTGCCACACTCCCCTTCCTTCGTCGTCGCGTCGTGCTCTCCTCCAACTGTTGTCGTGCTACGCTCCCCTCTCTCAGCCTGCGACGACCCGGCAAGCTACACCGCGTTCCCCTCCCTCCACTGGCGGGCCGCACCGCCCTTCTCTGGCTTCGGTAGCAAATCACAATGATCCCTACCTCCGTCGGCGGGCCAGTGAGCTACGTCACCCTCCCCTCGCTTCGCCGGCAGGACGGCAAACCGCGTCTCCCTTAGCTGACCGGCCACACCGCGCCATCTCTCTGTTCATTGGACAACGGATCTGAATGGCTCTGCAGTGAGGCTCCTCTAGATCCCCTTCGCTGTCGAGCTGGGAGCCCTCCTCTCTATCCATGGGCACAGCAGGAACTCCGATGGTGAAGGAGCGCCATGGCTGAGCAGAGGTTTGGATGGCAGTGGAGAAGAGGATAGGTGAGCAAATTCCTTTTTTTCCTTTTGTGCCTCCAAATGTGAATTGGATTTGATTGCTTGTCACCATTCCAAAGGGAATACAATAGTAATCCAAACAATAGCATTTGAATTGTGATTCATTTCAACATTATAGTTGAATTAGTATTGAACTCAATTCAATACCAATTCAACCATAGCATTAGGCTCATGACCCATTACCACCCCTACCTATAGTTGGTTTAATTTAGATGGCATGATCCTTGTGCGGATTTGTAATCCCAAATATATGTCAGCTCTTATCCTAGTGCTGGCTGAATGTGCGGTGTTTTCTGCTTTCTGAATGTGTGCTTTAGTTTCTGCTTTATGAATATATCGAGTACCACATGCCAATATGCCATGCGTTTGTCTGGTCAAGGTTCTTACTTCTTAGTGCACCACTCCCTCTCAGGTGGAGAGACGTGTGTTATTTCTCATTTTCTACTTCAGATCTTTTGATGGTTTGATTGTATAAATTTTTAGAACATGTGTCACTCTGTGATTATTTTTATTCTGATGTATTTTTGAAATAGAATGTCTGAAGACTGAAGCTGAAATATAATATTTCATTATATTAAAAAAAAGGGAGAAACGCATGCCAGTACTGTGTGCATAGTTTGTCAACATGCCGCTTCCACGTTTTAAGTGGAGAGACGCATGCCAGCAGCATGTGCACAGTTCGTCATCCTTGCGTTTTGCTTATTAAGTGCAGCGGAGAAGATCACGCATGCAGAAGCAGAACACTATGGGGATGATTGGTTGCACACGACGGCTTCATCCAGGATGATCGGGTTGTGAGGGACTAAAGCAGCTGGGTTGAGCTCGTACACGTGGTCGTGTTTGGTTGTGTTTGATGTTGGTCCAGTACAAAACGCAATCGTGTTTGGTTGTATGTATGGATCAAAGTTCAGGTGTGCACTATGTAGAGCTGGCTATCGAGCCTGGCTCGGCTCGTTAAGGCTCGACTCGATCTAGCTCGTTTAGATAACGAGCTAGCTCGGCTCGGCTCGTTATCTTAGTGAGCTAGAAACCCATCTCGGCTCGGCTCGTTAACGAGCTCGAGCTGGCTTGTTAAACTCGTGAGCCAGCTCGACAATATTGAAAAATTCACAACAGCTAGATGGGGATTGTTGAATGGGGGCCGGGAGAGGAGGGCCGCCGGCCATGGGCGCTGACTGGAGAGAGAGGTGAGGCCGTGAGGGAGGGGCTCAGGCGCTCAGCCGCTTAGGGATGGACGGGCGACAGCGGAGGACGGCTGGCCGGCTCCTGCGACTTGCGATGCGATGCGAGGATGGGCGACGACGGAGGGCGGCTGGCCGGCTGCCTGCGATGTGGGGCGCCCGCGGGCCGCGGCTGCCTGCGTGCCTCCGTGTGATGCGAGCGGAGAGGGTGAGAGGGCAAGAGGCGGCGCCGCGGCGCAACGCGCGTGAGGCGAGACCGCGAGTGCGTGCGGGCAGCGGCTCTGAGTGGAGGTGCCTACCCTGCGCCCTTGCCTAGGTTAACTTGAATTGGGTTGTTGGGCTAAATTCAGAGTTGGGCCTTTAATTTGGGCCACTTGCTGGCTGTTGCTGGCTTGCTGCTAGTGCTCGCAACCCTGGCTCGTTAAGGCTCGCGAGCAGCTCGCGAGCCAGCTCGAGCTCGGCTCGTTATCACACCGAGCTAAAGCATGAGCTCGGCTCGTTACACAACTTTAAACGAGCCAAGCCGAGTCGAGCCACTAACGAGCGAGTTCGAGCGAGCTAGCCCTAGCACTATGCATGCACCAAGCCATCCCGGCTCATATGGGAAGCTCGAATTCTGCGTATGAAGAGAGCCAGGACGGAGGGGCTAAAGTGAATGAGTGGATGCAAGAATACCATGCGAGCAGAGCAACCAAACATGGACTGAGTGCATCATATCAAGCGAGATGGCACTTTGCACCGTCCTGTTGGGGCAACCAATCAGCCCCCTTATGTTCTTTGGCTGTGCCCAAACAAAGTCTATCAAATGCCCTAAAAAAACAAAGTCTATCAAACTAGTTGACATGCGCGCTACATCATTTGCACGTACTCCCCCTGTCCAGAAAAGAGTGTCCACTTTAATTTCTTCCTAGTCAAACTATTTGAAGTTTGATCAAATTTACAATAAAAAGTATCAATATTTATAGCACTAAATATGTATGTTACGAAAAATATATTTCATAATGAATCTGATGGAACTTGTTGGACATAAAAAGATATTAATATATTTTTATAAACTTAGACAAACATAAGGTGGTTTGACTTAAGACAAACTCCAAAAGACACTCTTACGGAACGGAGGGAGTATTGATTACGACTTTGTGGCGGCGGGAGTGGTTTGCTAGCTTGAGATGATGGCAATTATCTCTCTCGAGTGATATTTGGATTAATTGAATATGCATATCTCGATGAAAGCCCTCACTCCTGCAACGCATAACACATGCGATGCGTCATTAGCAGTGACCATGTTACTGCAACCACTATCAGTAGGACAGTCGGTATCAGTAAGGCTAGTTGTTAGGTGGATTTGCGCGCGGTGACAGATTAGATGTGCAAGGAATTAGTGTTCAGTAGAAAGACTGGCGCGGCGTTGCCGCGCTGTGACATGTAGCCCAGTGATTGGTAGGAAGGTTGTGAATATTTTACAGGATTTTATGTTGTGGATTAATTCCTAAAGAGTTTATGGTATTTCTTAGTTAAAAAGCAGGGACCGTGGATTCATTATGATAGAGTTAGGGGACTTTTCCACAAAATTTTCGAGTTGTGGTTAGATTTGAGAAAGTGGCTTGATCGTCGTCAAATTTTCTGAAAGGTGGCTTAAAGAAATGTTAATTTTTTAAACTTGAGGGGGCTTAATTAAAATGTCGGAGTAGTGGTTGGACTACTATTTATTTTCGATAAAGTTTGAGTGTGTCAGGGTTCTCTACCGCCGAGCAGTAAATTTGTATCGGATTGTGTGTCCGACCCGGATGGTTAGCGCGAGAGACACCGGGATTTAGACTGGTTCGGGCCTCCGAGGAGTAATACCCTACGTCCAGTATCGAGCTGTCGTGTTCTTGCGCTAGGAGTGTTTGTAGTAGGGGTTACAAACTTGTCGGGAGAGGGTGTCGAGCCCAAGTCCCTGGGGTGTGAGTGTTCAGTTCGTCAGCCCTTGTGACGGTTGCCCTCCTCTCCCTTTTATAGACGCAAGGGGGAAGGGTAAAAAGGGAAAATCAGATTATGCTACAGTCCTACGCAGCTGAGTGGTCTTCTCGCACGTCGCCGTCTGCCAGAGAGGATTGAAGGGGGGCTGAGCTGTGTTGCTGTTCGAGGCCGCCGCGTGGCCAGGTGGCGTTGTTCATTCCGGGCACCTGCGCTTCCTCCGAGCTCTTTTGTGCTGACTCGACCTGCCTGAGTGCGGGATGAGCCCGCCACGTTAGGACCTAATTGTAGGCCAGCGCTAATTATAGGGGGCACTCGAGTGCCTCTGACGGGGTTGGCGTGCCGCATAGTCAGACGGGACGGCGCGTCGGGGGCCGTGCGGCCGAACAGTGCCGCATTAAGGCCCTTGTCAGAGCCAGCCGCCCGCGTGTGCCACCAGCTGGTGTGTTTGCATGGCGTGGGGAATTGGCGCCCCACATGTCGTTGCGAAGGGAGCCCGGGCGTCGGGATGGCGCCACGTTCGTGTGGGCTCCGGTCTCCTTGTTCCGACCTTCTCGTGCGGGCCTCGCCTTGGTCGGAGACGGAAACTACTCGTGCGAACGAGTAAGTTGTCCGAGGCAAGGCGGAGACTCCTCGTGCGAGGCAGAGACTTGTCGTGCGAGGCGGAGACTTGTCGGAGAAGTCACCCCTCAGCCGGGTACTTGTCGGAGAGGCATCCCATTGGTCGGAGGCAAGACGTCTTACCAGTGAGGGTCTTGACAGGGATCTGCAGCCCTCCTTGTGCTGGATTTTGGCCTTCACATTGTTAATGGTGTCAGAAGACTCCACCTCGAGAGTGATTATCTCGTCGTTTAAGGGGGGCCTAATCCAGGCCCTCGTCAGTACCCCCCGAGCCTAGGTGGGAGTCAAGGACTCGCCCACAGGCTCAGACGAAAGGCGTCGTGATGATCTTTACTCTTGGTTTTCCCAGTGGGTGCGCACGAGCGCATCCGCCGGATGTAGCCCCCGAGCCCACGAGGGAGTTGTAGACTCGCTTGTGGGGTTTTCAATCTTTAGAAGCATTGTCGTGGTTCCGGAATCCTCGGTTGAAACAGTCGTGGCAGTCGTGGGTGTCGTGTCCATCGTGGAGGTCGTGGCCGACATGGCGGACGTGACGGTTCGAAAAGATAGCGCGCAGCTGGTTTAGATTCTTGGGCCCACCGGGCGTCGAAACGTCACGCAGCCGGGTGTTAGTTACCCCGGGGTGCGCGCGCTTGTGCAGGCGTCTTTCCGGCGTGGTGGGACCAGCATTTAAGGCCGGCGGCCACGCCCTCTCCTTATTAACCGTGCGATCAGGACTCGAATCCTTTCGCTTCTCAGCCTTCTCCATTGCCATCACCACACGCTTCTTTTGCGCTTCACGCCCGCAGCGCCGCCACCTCTCTTGTCCGTGTCGTGTGCGGGAGCTCGCCGTCGCTATGTCGAACTGGTCGCGCTCCAACGTGTCCCACTCAATGCTGCACCGCCTCGTCGCCGCCGGGCAGCTCCCCGCGCTCACCGACGCCGAAGAGTGGAGGGTGCCCAAGGACGAGTCCGTGCCGCGCCCGCCGAAGGGATATGTCGTCTCGTTCGTGGCATTCCACGAGCGCGGCTTCTCTATCCCCGCCGGGCGGTTCATCCGGGCCGTGCTTTTCGAGTACGGGCTGCAGCTTCAGCACCTCAACCCGAACAGTGTCCAGCAAATGGCGGCATTCGAGGCGATGTGCGAGGGGTACTTGGTGGTCGGCGCCCACTGGCACCTCTTCAAGTACTTCTTCATGTTCGCCTGCTTGAAGGACGGCTCCCTTCCGGCGACCATCGGTTGCGCCAACCTCCGCATGAAGCAGGGCAGGGGCGACATGTACATCCCCTTCTCGTTGATGAGCTCCAACAGCGGATGGCACAAAGGTTGGTTCTATCTCAAGAACGACCCCGAGCACGCGCTGCCGGAGTTCACCGGAGTCTACATCGCCAAGGCGCCGAGAAGCTGGAGCGACGGGCCTCCGAAGGCGGAGCAGGAGAAACTGCTCAAGGAGCACTGGGCGACGCTGGCCCACCTCCGCAAGGTCGGGGTTGACCTGGCGGCCGTCATCAGCCAGTACCACACCCGGGGAATCGTCCTGCTTCGGAGACGGCCTCTCCGCCTCTGCGAAATGACGGCCGGTAGGGCCCCTTTCGCGGGGACCGTGACAGCGCCCGAGCCACCCTCGCAGGACGAGGTCCAGCGTCGCATGGCATTGGCCATTGGGAAGGCGTCATACTCGTGGCCGCCATCGTAGCTCTTGCCCATGCTCCCCAACGAGGGGACTGAGAAACTTGTAAGTGGTCTCTTCTTCCGACAAGTTTTCCGACTTGTTCGAGGTCTTCATTTGACTTGGATCTTCTCGGAGACTTTTGATGGTTGCTAACTTCCTTCGCTTCCTTTATTTTTAGCTGAGGAGCTCCCACCTCGTTCCCGCGAAGCCCCCTCTCCCGTAGGATGTGATCTTCAATCGCAACAAGGCGGCCGCGGAGAGGCGGAGAGATGAGCGCAAGGCGCAGCACAAGGAGAAGGAGATCGCAAAGCGCGAGCGGAACGATGACCGCATCAAGCGTCGCAAAACGGGGGAGGCCAACGTCTCCTCCAATGAAGATCCATCGCCGTCGCCGCCGTGGAGTGGAGACGAGCCGAGCGCGGACGTTGATTGGAGCGGCATGTCCGGGTCGCCCCTATCTTCACCGCGCCAGGCCGCGGAAGTTAGCTCGACGGCGGTCGGAGCCGGTCGCTCACGAGAGGGGCGCGGGTTCCGGCTCGCAACCGGAGGCCCGCCCCGCCCGAGAGGATCAAAGGGTGACCCGCTCTCAGGCGACCCCTGGCGGTTCACGTGCCTCCGAGGGGCGGAGGGATCCTCCGCGTCGGGACGATCCACCCAGGCGGTCGGCGGATCGAAACTCTTCCACCCGCCACTCCTCCGTCGACGCCCAGCGACCGGACTCGGACTCCTTGAAGAGGCGGTCGTCAGCCAAGGTGAGGTCGACCACACCGGCGTCCGCGCCGAGCGTGCCGCAAGGGGGGAATACGAGCACTCCCCCGCGACGCCTTCAATCTCTGGTTATCCGGGGCGGCGGCGTCCCGGCCGTGCAGGTTCCCCTCTCCGCTGGCGGGAGTCGGGGGCCGGTCTCCGGCGCGGCGGAGGTCGGGAGGGCAGCCCCCGAGTCGTCGGGGGATCGGAACGCCACCCCCAAACCGTCGGGGGGCGAAGGGCTAGCACCTGAGCCGGTGGAGCGTCGGGGACCGGCTTTCGAGCCGGCAGGGGCCAAAAGGCCAGCCCCTGAGCTGGGCCCATCAGACAGGCCTGTCAAGCGGGCCCGTGTCAGGTCCACCATGTAAGCATTTGCTCACTATTCCTCGTTGTTTTACTGTTCTTCGCCTTCGCCCGCTTCTTATCTCGGTCTCGCTCTTATCTCAGCCGTGCGGACACCGGTGTGCTCAGCCTCACGCCGCTGAAGTGTGCAGTGCTGGGCGCGTGTGACCCTCAGCTCGAGCCCCGCCCGACATCTCCTCCTGTCGCATCGTCGGCGGAGCGAGCCGGAAGCGGGCCCATTACTGCGGCCGAATCTGTTGAGATGGCAACGCCTCCGCTGGTGTCGGAGTCCAATGGCTTGTCCGGGGGGCAGACAACCTCCGAGGCGAACGATTCCCCGGTGGCGATCGAGCCCCCGGTGGCGGCTACCGTGGAGGGCGGCGAGGCCCCGGAGACGTCTCTAGAGGAGAACGCGCTCCCAGCGCCGTCCGCCGGCGGGCACGAGACCGAGGCACCAACAACGGTTAAGGCTTTCATGCCTGCGGCGTCGCAGGCAGATGGAGGCGCCGGCGGCTGTCGATGTGTTTGCCCGGCATCGGGAGATCATCGTCCTCGATGGCCCCAACTTCTCGGGCGGCGACCCAAACAGCTTTGAGGCCGAGCTGGAGCGGTTCCTGGCGGACCCGGAGGAGTCGGGGGCTGAGGCTTCCGGAACGGCCGCGCTCGCGGCCGCGACCACGGTCGGAGCGGCTGAGCCCGGTGACCAGGAGCTCGCGCTTGAAGGCGCCGAGGCAGAGCGGCCGGGACCGATCTTGGCCGGAACAGTCGGGGCCCCCGAAGACTCCGCCGTGGTTGGGGTAGCCGAGGCCAACCCTGAGGAGTCCGCGGTTGGGGCAGTCGAGGCGGAGCTGACCACCGCCGCGTTCTCGTCTCCTACCGCGGCGGTGAAGGTGGCCGTTGCGAGCGCGCCGAAGCTGCCATCACCTCGGCTCGCCGTTCCCGTCATCGAGGCGGCGCCCATCGCAAGCTCGCCCCGCCCAGACCCACAAGAACACGTTGCCCCCGCGGGAGCCACGAGCGGCACCTCCCCAGAGATCCAAGAGGTCGGGGAAGGCTCGGGTGGTCATCTCTCCTCGGGTGCAAGGCACTCGTCGGCACCGGCGGAAGGAGAAGCACGGATCACTGATCTCGTGTGCTCCACGTGGGCCGGCACCCGTGAGACGGACGCGCTCGAAGATGAGGACGAGGAGGTCGCGGCACGCCGCAGCCTCGAGCGAGGACTCAGGTGGGCGCAGCGTGCGTTCGACGAGCTCATCCTCCCCGCGACATCGGTAAGTCTTTTTGAATCCGGACTACGACCTTGTTCTCCTGGTTCTCGTGAGTGTTGCTGTTGTTGACTTTGTTTTTGGAGCAGACGCTCGTAGAGTGTGGCACAAAGAGGAAGCGCGCCATTGGTGAGCTCCGGGCGGAGCGGCTCCAACTGGAGGTGCAGCTAGCGGTTGCCCGTTTGGCCGCCACCGGGGCGGTGGCGAACAAGGCATCGTCGAGGACCGCGCTCGAGGCCGCCGTGAAGTCCGCGGAAGACCGCGCCACGGCCGCACAGGCCACCGCAGCCAGTACCGTGACAGAGCGGGAGTCCCTGGAGGCAAAGTTGGCCCAAGCGGAGGCGACGACTGCGGAGCTGCGGGCCACCGTGACGACCGCCAACGAGGCCGCCGAGAAGGCCACAACCGCCGCCACTGCCACCGAGGCCGCTGCCCAGACCGCCGCCCAGGCCATCGCTCGAGAGAAGACGGCGCTTGAGTCGAAAGTGGCAGAACTGGAGCAAGACTTGTCAACTGCCGGTACGGACCTCAAGACGGCCAACAGGCAGTTCTCTGTGTTGTCCAACAAGCTCCAGGACGTCACCGACGAAGTGACCCGGCTTCGGGATGCCAACTCCCAACTGGCGCAGGATGTCGACGGTGAGTAGGCTTCGAACGCCTCCGGTTGCGAGTCTCTTTCTTTTCACCAGTTTTTGTTGGTGTTGACTCATCTTCTTGCAGACGCAGGGCAGCGCACGGCTTGTGCCGCGATGATCGTGAAGCTCATGGAAAAGTCGCAGGAGGTGAATGCCGCCGAGCTCAGGATCATCGAGAAAGACGGGTCGATCAAGAGGTTGTCGGAGCAGCTCGAGAGTAAGTCTCCTTGACCCTACCTCGCTTTTCTTCTTACTTGGCTACGCCATATCCGTCTGTTACAATTCATCGATTTTCTTCAGAGGTCAGGGCCGAGCTTGAGTAGTCCCGGAAGGCTCAGGAGCAGGTCAGGACTGAGCTTGAAGAGGTTAAGAACGCTCGGCGCGAGTCGGAGATGTCACACCGGCAGAGCATCCTGGAACACGCCAAGCTCGGGAAACTTCTTGGCCAGGTCTTGTCGGAGCTCGGTGTTCCCGTCGGACCGATGCTCCCCGACACACTTGCGAAGCAAGTTGAGCGCCTCCCGAAAGTTGTCAAGGGGCGGGAGCTGTCGACTGCTCGGAAGGTGGTGCACCGGGTGCTCGCCATGTTCGACTCGCATTATCAAGGGCTGGACCGCATGGCGCTGAGCGGCGGCTGGGCCCCTGGTAGCTCCGACGACCACTGTGACCAGCTCGAAAAAGACTGCGCTGCCTTCGCCCGCGCCATGGCCGACGTCGCAATGAAGGACCTGGACCTGATTCCATGAGACATACCAGAAGTCCAAGACGACTCCAGGCCTTCACATTAAGGCGATTAAGAACAAAATGTACATGTAACGTCTTGAACAGTTTTATTCCATTGGACACTTGTTCGGATTTTTTACAGCTCAAACGTTCTCGAGCGCCAAGGGACGACTACAGTAACGAGTAGCAGAGCTTAGAAACCTAAGCTGACCGAGCTTCACTCTGGAGCCACGGGGGAGTAGGAGTCGGAAAGCCCAGCCATCCCAAGTCACTAAAAGGTGCTACGCGTTCGCAGCCCCCGAGTACTCGGGAAAATTTGAAAAGTAACTCGCGTATTTTTCGTTAAAATCATTTTAGACCGAAGCCTGAGCGGTTGCCCGAGTGCTTTTGAAAGGGGTCAGATGAAAACCCATGGACTCAGACCGTGCTCGCAAGTCTTCGCACCGTAGCCACGGAGGCATAGGCGCTAGGAGCTTTGAACGAGCAGCGGTACCAAGCCCTGCGCGGGTGTTGACGACTGCTAAGTCCTTACTTTAGCCGTCAATTTACTCATGAATAAAGGAGCAAGAGGCATTTCTTACACGCATTTTAGTTAAGAATAATGTAGTTCCACTTGTCCTTGGAGATTATGTGATTGCAGGAAAATAAGCATAAAAGAAGTGGCAAACTCACCTTCTATGATTCATGCCACGTCACCTCAAGGAGTGGCTGCCACCTCAGGTGCCATGCATGCAAGCTAAGCCACCTCAAGTGCCATGCAAGCATGCCATGTCACCAATCCAAGGGAGGTAAGCCCCGACGAATCAGAGCGTGACACATGGACTTCACATGGATCCATGGGCCCACCAGAGCGCCTAAACCGTCTCAAGAACACGTGTACACCGGGGACTGACTTAAGGGCCCACAGGACAGCCACCCCAAGGAAGCACACCCCGAGTGGGGCCCACCTAGGGTCGGCTGATCCAGGGCCTCCACGTGGTGCTTGTCCATTGGTCCTAGAGGCTATCCCCGGGGTGTTTCACTCCTTCTTGCGCCGGTGCTCTGGCCTATAAATAGAAGGGGAGGGGGTTCATTTCTTACCAACACACCTTACTCCTCCTCTCTCACTTTTGGTTTCTAAGGCTAGGAGGTAGGCTAGAGTAGTTCTACTTCAGGTTCCAAGTCTACTTTGGGATCTAGGTATGAGTCCTCTTGTATCTTTATTTTATTGTATGACTTTGATCTACTTCAGTTATTCAGCTATTTCGTATAAAGTTGTGCTTGTATACATGGGTGATTTGTTCATGTGTTCTTCGCTTGTTCATCATTTAGAGGCTCCTGTTCTTGATGAACAAGGCCTTTCGATCCAGTTGACAAGTGACTTATACATGTTTTCGGTGTTTGTTCATAAGTTAGAGGCTCGTGTTCTTCACGAACACGACCCATTGATCCTGTTGAATAGACATAGGAAAGCACAAATCCGTTTGTGTACTTAGCCCAGTTTGATCTAGTTGGATCCCATGTTTGTGTTGTATGAAGTTCGTGCTCAAGCTACGGTACTCGGTGTAATTGGCCGGTTTATCTGGCGGCTCTGACCTGGGTCACAATAGCCCGGGCCGATCAAGGTCCTACTAACAACGTAAGCGTGGTGCTTGGGTTGCGTAGCTACGTTGCTTATGAGTGTATCCCACGGTTTGTCTTGGGGTAGGCCGCGGTGGTGACAGCCGTTGGACCCTTCCGGAATCCCCCACGTTCGGATATGCTGTAAGAGTCTAAAGTCTAACAACCGGAGTCGTGCGTAAGCAACGCGGGAGGTTAGCTCCCTGTTTGTACCTGGGTGCTTGAGCCAGCGATCATGCAATGCTAGTGTGTATCTAACTCGTCAGACTAACTTTGTATGCTTAGTACCTTAGAACCTAGGACTAACTCGTATGTTGCTTCCTAAGCCTAGGACCTTTAGAGAGAGTGTGTTTGTGTGTTCACACTACTATCTTATCTATTATATCTTACCCCTGTACTTGAGTATCTGGTTTGTTCCCGTCTATGATTTATACTCCTTGCAATAGTGTTGAACTTGTTAATCTGCCCAGCCTTCCTTGGATTCGATACCCTTTAGAATACTCCTTTGGGGAAATGCTACAATGGTACTTTCGTGCGCTTGTGAACTCTTGTAATCGTTAGGATTACCATTTGGTCATTTCTGGCATCATTGCTAGGAACTCATAACTTAGCATCGACGTTAAGAAATGCCAACAGCAGTCCGCCATCTTCACCTCTCGCAAGGTTGAGCTTTCCGCCAAAAAACTTCTCGCATGTGCGATTAGTCGTGACATAGTTGTCAATTTTTGTTTTCAAAACAGAAAATCAAAAGGAGGGCATCGTGCCCTGGGTAGCCCCCGAGCGGTGAGCATTTCTGCACAAGTGCAGGAATGCTCACCGCTCAGCCTTTGGAAAAGTTGCAACACATAAAAGCATGGCAACTCAGAAGTCTATGAACTCACAGATGTATGAACAAAGCATGCGGCATTTATTCACTGATTCATAAGATATAAACATTTACTCAAGGGTAAAACGGCCACAGGTGTTCGATGTTCCAAGCGTTGGAGACGACTCGGCCGTCCTCGTATCGGATCTTGAATGTTCCGGGTCAGAGTACTTGGTCGACGATGAATGGCCCCTCCCATGGGGGCGCAAGCTTGTGTCGATCCTTGTTGCCTTGAACTCGTCGGAGGACTAGGTCCCCGACCTGGAACTCGCGGCTACGCACGTTGCGCTCGTGGTAGCGTCACAAGGCTTGTTGGTACTTTGCTGAGTGTAGCAGTGCTACGTCACGCGCCTCGTCGAGCTGGTCGATGGTGTCCTCGAGCGTGACTTGGTTGCCTTCCTCGGTGTATGCTTGTACCCTGGGACTGCAGTAGTCAATGTCTGTGGGGAGGACAGCCTCTGACCCGTGCACCATGAAGAATGGCATGAAGCCGGTTGCTCGACTAGGCGTGGTGCGCAGGCTCCAGAGAACGGATGGCAGCTCGGCTACCCATCTTGCTCGAAACTTCTTGAGGTGCTTGAAGATGCGAGGCTTCAATCCTTGTAGTAGCATGCCGTTTGCCCTCTCGACTTGCCCGTTCATCTTCGGGTACGCCACGGCAGACTAGTCCACGTGAATGTTGTTGTCGTCGCAGAAGTTGAGGAATTTCTTCCCCGTGAACTGGGTGCCGTTGTCGGTGATGATTGTATTTGGGATGCTGAAGCGATAGATGATGTCGGTGAAGAATGCTAGGCTTCCTCGGAGCAGACCTTCACGATGGGGCGAGCCTCGATCCATTTGGAGAACTTGTCGACGGCCACGAGCAGATGCGTGAAGCCCCCGGGCACTTGTCGGAGCGGCCCCACCATGTTGAGGTTCCACACAGCAAAAGGCCATGTGATGGGGATGGTCTGAAGCGCTTGCGCCGGGAGGTGAGTTTGTCGAGCGTAGAACTGGCATCCCTCGCAGCGCCGCACAATATCCTTGGAGTCTGCCACCGCTGTGGGCCAGTAAAATCCTTGTCGGAAAGCTTTTCCGACAAGAGTTCTCGGACCGGCATGATGTCCGCATGTTCCGGCATGGATCTCGTGAAGCAGTTCCTTGCCTTGATCTCTCAAAATGCAGCGCATGAGTACGCCCACTGCGCCTCGCTTGTAAAGTTCACCCTCGATGAGGACGAACGCTTTGGCTCGTTACGCGATGCGATGTGCCTCCGTCTGGTCGGAGGGCAGCTTCCCTTCGACAAGCCACTCGAGGATGGGGAAGCGCCAATCTGGGTCCTCGAGGTTCAGCTCGGGCGGCTGGTCGATCTCCATGACTTCCAGCCCTTCGTGTTCTGGTGGCTTCTCCCCTTCGACCCGTACGGATGGTGCGTGCTGGTCGATCGCGAACACACCGTGCTGCACCAGCTTGCGGCTCGATGCAGTCTTGGCGAGGATGTCCGCAGCTTTGTTGTAGTCGCGCAGTACGTGGTGAAGTTCGAGCCCATGGAACTTGTCTTCCAACTCGCACACGGCCTGGCAGTATGCCGCCATCTTCGAATCAACACAATTTTTCTCCTTCATGACTTGGTCCACGACAAGCTTTGAGTCTCCTCTGATCTCAAGATAGCGGATTCCGAGCTCGACCGCGATTCGAAGGCCGTTGATGAGCGCCTCATACTCGGCGACGTTGTTGGAGGCGGGGAAGTGTAGTCGAACAATGTACTCCATGCGCACGCCCAGAGGCGAGATGAAGACAAGGCCTACTCCCGCTCCTTCCTTGATGACCGAGCCGTCGAAGTACATTGTCCACGTCACGTGTTCGATGGGCGCCGACGGAGTTTGGATCTCCGTCCACTCAGCGACGAAGTCCGCCAGCACTTGTGACTTGATGGCCCTACGTGGTGCGTATGAAATGTTTTGCCCCATCAGCTCGAGCGCCCACTTGGCTATCCTCCCTTCGGCCTCGGGGTTCTGGATCACTTCTCCGAGCGGGTACTTGGATACCACCGTGATGGGGTGCGCGTCGAAGTACTGGCGGAGCTTGCGCTTGGTGATCAGGACAGCGTACACGAGCTTTTGCATTTGCAAGTAACGAGTTTTCGAGTCGAAGATTACCTCGCTCACAAAATAGACCGGGCGCTGCACCTTGAGTGACCTTCCGGGCTCTTCTCATTCAACCACCATTGCAGCACTAACCACCTGGGTTGTCGCGGCGATGTACAGGAGCATCGGTTCTTCCGGCGCCGGGGCCGTAAGTACCGGCAGGCTCTTCAAGAGATTTTTGAGAGAATCAAGAGCTTCTTGAGCCTCGGGCATCCATGCGAAGTGGTCGGACTTCTTCATTAGCCGATACAGCGGTAGGCTGCGCTCTCCGAGTCACGCTATGAAACGACTGAGGGCCGCGAGGCAGCCCGTGACGCGTTGTACGCCCTTCAGATTTTGGATCGGTCCCATATTCGTGATGGCCGAGATCTTCTCGGGATTAGCTTCGATGCCGCATTCCGACACGACAAAGCCAAGGAGCATACCCCTTGGGACCCCGAAAACGCATTTCTCGAGGTTAAGCTTTACCCCATGTTCTCTCAGCTTCGCGAACACCTCTGTGAGATCTGGGACCAAATCGCTGGTCTTTTTCGACTTGACCACGATGTCATCTACGTACGCCTCGATGATTCGTCCTATGAGATCTCCAAAGACGCGTTGCACGCATCTTTGGAACGTGGCGCCCACATTTTTGAGCCCGAAGGGCATCGTCTTGTAACAGTAAGCACCGAACGGAGTGATGAATGAGGTCGCGAGTTGGTTCGCTATGCACATCACTATCTGGTGGTACCCGGAGTACGCATCGAGAAAACAGAGGGTTTCGCACCCAGCTGTCGAATCAACTACCTGATCTATGTGAGGCAAAGGAAACGGATCCTTGAGACATGCCTTGTTAAGGCCCGTATAGTCAACACACATCCTCCATTTCTTATTCTTCTTCTTTACAAGTACAGGGTTAGCAAGCCACTCGGGGTGGAATACTTCTCAGATAAACCCTGAACTAAGGAGCTTCTTGATCTCCTCACTGATCGCCTTGCACTTCTCGTCGTTGAAGTGGCGGAGGCGTTGCTTCAACGGTTTCGATCCCGGCTTGATATTCAGTTTGTGCTCGGCAACCTCCCTCGGGATCCCCTTCATGTCGGAGGGTTTCCATGCAAACACATCGAGGTTCGCTTTGAGGAAGTCGACGAGTGTGCTTTCCTATTTAGGATCGAGCGCCGTCCCGATACGGAGTGTGCGGCCATCATCAGAGACGGCCGCATCCTTGACGTCCTTGGCGGGCTCAAAAGAGCAAGCTGCTCACTTGGATGACTCGGGGATCTCCTAGTCCACGGAGGGAGGCTCAGCGTGGAGCCTCTCGGACCGGATCAATGCCTCAGCAAACTGAAAGCACTTAGCGTCACACTCGAATGCGCACTGGAATGTAGTCCCCACCGTGATGATCCCCTTCGGAGCGGGAATCTTCAGCTTGAGGTACGTATTGTTGGGCACGGCCACAAACTTCGCGTAGGCCGGCCTCCCGAGGATGGCGTGGTACGTCCCCGGAACCCCACCACTTCGAAGGTGAGGGTTTCTGTGTGGAAGTTCTGCAATGTCCCAAATGTGACGGGCAGATCAATCTGCTCGATTGGGAGTGCCTCCATCCCAGGGACGACCCCATGGAATGGTGTGGTCGATGGTCGCAGCTGGGACCACGGGATGCCCATGTCGTCGAGCGTCGACGCGTAGAGCACATTGATGCCGCTCCCCCCATCCATCAGAACCTTGTGGATCCGCTTGGACCTGAACAAGGGAGCTACCACTAGTGGGTAGCATCCCGCCTGCGGCACACGGTCGGGGTGGTCCTTGCGGTCAAAGGTGATCGGAACCTCCGACCACTTGAGGTACGACGGCGTCGCGGACTCGGTGTTGTAGACCCCGCGCCATATGAGCTTTTCTTGGTGCCTCGAGGGTCACGCCGGGGACCCGTCGAAGATCATATGGACCGCCCCGTCCTCGCCCGGGTACTGGGCTTCTTCGTCGTCGTCGTCGGGGAGTGGAGCGGCCTTCTTCTGCGGATCTGCCGCCTTTGGCTTGAGCGTGTCGTTGACGTAGTTCTTCATTAAACTATAGTCCTTGAGTGCATGCTTGACGGGCACCTCATGGTGGGTGCACGGCGCCTCCAAGAGCTTCTTGAAGTGGTCCTTGGGGGGTCCGGCCTTGGTTGGGTTGCTCTTGGGACGCGAGGCCTTGCGCTCGACTGCCGCGACTAGGTTATCATCACAGCGACGCTTGTCGTTCTTCTTCTTCTTTTTGGGGTGCGAGGACGGCCCCACGCCGTGGTCCACGACCTATTTCCCCTTGCCCTGAGGGGTGTTAAGAGTTGCCGCGACCGCCTCCTCGCCGTCCGCGTGATTGGTCGCGATGTCGAGGAGTTCCTGAGTAGTTCGGGGGGTTCGGTGCCCTAGACGATGGATGAGGGTGGTGCAGGTCGTGCCGTTCTGGAACACAGAGATGGCATCATTGTCCGTCGCGCCGGGGAGCTCGGTGCAACGCTTGGAGAAGCGTCGGATGTAGTCGCGCAGACTTTCCTCCGGCTTTTGCTTGCAATTGCGTGTTGGCACTTCTTACGTCGTTACTAGATTTGCAACGACACCAGAAAACCTGTTGGTATACTACACGATCACAGATAGATCCGCAAGCGCACGGATACCGTTGTAGCTTTCACCCAGGAGTATTCCAAGGTACCGATTTCCACAGGGAACGAGAAGTGTTGTGAACCTGAACTAATTCGTCCGGGGGATATGGTGACGAAGGATAGAAAGGCAAGGGTAGATTTTGGGTAGAGAGGGGATAGCTGATGAAGTTTGGGACTCGTGAGAGTCACGGATAGAATCAAGGCAAAACTTGTAGCTCGTCGAGGCCACTGTTGACATTTCTTAACGCTACTTCCAAAGAATAGATCTAGAATCCATTCTAAGCAATGGCGCAAGAAATGTTGGTTGGTATAAGATAACCCTACAGAAATATTATGGTAGATAATCCGCAAGCGCACGGATACCGATGAGCATTTCACCCGGGGTGATGGGTTTTAAAATATCGTATCCACAGGGAAGATGGATGGATGTAACAACAGACATAGGGATGGCAATAGACTACTTTATGGACTTTGATGGAATGGCACATACTTTAACAGGGGTAAGCCAAATGATAAAGTAATGATAAATCAGACAGGCAGAGGCACATGTGGAGCATAGAACACACTATTCCTAGTCTAGATTAGAATTGGATTTACTTAAGAGGCACAATTCTATATAGCATACAAAGACTGAGTTATTCATCTATTCTAATGTAGCATATCATCACATATAGCATAGTCATGGATAAATGTGAACACCCCGAAGATTACCCAAGAAGATCAAGGACGAAACTTGATCCTCCCAAGAATCATTGTTCGACTAGTCTTATACTCGGGGGGTGGACTGCAAAGGACTCAATAGGCCTGTCACACCCACGATCTACCACACGACCCGGAGTATAATGTGAATCCGCAAGTAAATTATATCTAAGCACCATGCTTACATACTTTCTACTACCTAGCATACACGCGTAATATACTAGGAGCTCTACGAATAAGTGCGTAGACTTATCATTAATCATGACTATATCAAATATACTACTAGAATAAAGTAAGAACTTAGCAATTGCACACATAACATTGAAATAGCATAAAGTCATTGAGAAACAATATAAGAACTGAATCTTGATAACTTACAGATCTGGAACTGGAGCAAAGCTCAACTCTACTCAAATCTGACTCTCTATCTAGAACTAGGTTCTTGATCTAGAAATTAGATCTTGAACTATGAAGTAGCTATCCTATCTCTGATGTATCCTCTTCTTCTCCTGTCTTGGCCTGATGATGATGATCTTCTGAGAGATGCATACCATTCCCTAGGGGGGGGTCTGGGGTTGCTTATATAGCCCGGAGGGATAATCCGTCACCGTAGGATCAAACCGACCTAAACAAGTGGTTTAGATTAACCCTAAGAGGCGGTGGAGGAACCTTCCCGAAGCAGGGCCTGATCGGGGCCAGGGGGAGCCCGATCGGCCTCCCTATAGGGCCGGTCGGCTTGGGCTGGGCCTCGGCTGGGCTCCGCCTTCGCGTGTGGGCCTCTTGTCCCTTCTAGATGCATATTTTCTTGGAGCCCACTTCGGTTTAGTTCGGGAGTCTTCTGGAGCCTTCTAGAATTCATTCTTTTCGCATTTTCCTGAATAGTCCCTAAAAATATATAATTCACCAAAACTCGTGGAATTCATTAGTCCAAGGCCCTATACTACTGTTGATTTATCTTTTTGGTCCTTTTTCATGTATTGTTGATGCATAAAAATAAGAGTTAGTGAGCATCAACAAACTCCCCCAAGCTTACCTCTTGCTAGTCTCTTAGCAAGACTCAGTGTTACCACAATAAATTCTTTTCCAAGGTAGGATGAAAAAGTCAGAGTTTTAAAACCTGCTTATATCTGCTTGAGAACATGGGGCTTTTATCTGTACTTGGGTCTTGAGCAGTTGAAAGATATTACAATTAAGTCAAGCACCATGTCTCAAGTTCTTGGTTTCACTAAAATTCTGGAGTTTTGCAAAAGATGTTCAAGTTAAAGCTTAGAGTACTCCTGTATGACAACTTGATATGATAAAACATAAAAACTTTCAACTTTAGCCTGCCTTTGCTTCTTTTGTTCCTGAAACATATCTCTCTTTCTAGCAATAATCTTAAGAGAACCTTGGGTTACATGACATTAGGAGAGGTGGGCCCTACTCGCCCCGGACTTTTGTCCATTTTTCTCTCTCCTTAGAGATGTGGGCTCTTCTCGCCCTCGGACTTATGTCCATTATTCATCTCTAATTTATTCTTTTTAGGGAGGTAGGCCCTTCTCGCCTAGTAGAACACTTGTTCATTTCTCTCCCTCTCTCATCTCACTTTTTCCTCTCTTTTTTTTATGTCATGCCCAAGTCTCTTTGAAGGCATAGAGAGATATAAAACTGGAACATTCTGAGCAAATTTTTAACAAGGCTCTTTTTTTAACAGGACATAAAGTCTTGTGTCATACAGGAGACTCGTTATATATGAATTTTATGATTAAAAAGTGAATCTCCAGAATTTAGTGTTACTTTGAACAAGATAAACAGCAGCTCAACTTAATCATGTCAATCAATCAATCACCTAGACTTAGATCAAGAAATTGCTCCCACAAGAATCTCAAACTCAAAGCATGTTTCAAAATCTAAACCATTGTATCCATGTCTTGGGAGAACTTTAAATATGGTAAGCTAGGCATTTGCAGCAATGAAGAGCATTTGTTTATCATGTCCATTTAGCATACTTCTCTAGTTCTTTATTTATTCTAAACAAGGGAAATTTTTTTTTATTATTATTTCAAACTTATCAAACTAAACAAAACTTAAAATAAAAATATATAAATAGATAGTTGATACTTACCTTGGGGGCTTCTCCCCCAAGCTGCTTGATTCTACATCCCCCACTGGCGAAATTTGCTTGCCAGTAGTTCAGCGTTTGCATCTGCGGTTTCTTGTATATCTTCTAATCGTTGTCCTGCCTGGTCCATCCACTGTTGTTGTTGGCGTAGCATGTTAGAAATGCTTGTTGACATTTCTTAACGCAACTTCCAAAGAATAGATCTAGAATCCATTCTAAGCAATGGCGCAAGAAATGTTGGTTGGTATCCTGAGTGCTCATTTGCGTCCTCATGTTGTCATGGACACCTTGGCGGAACGTCGCAGAATACTGATGGTCGAATCCTGAAAAAGAGTTACGGGCAGGTACAAAATTCGAAGATGATGCATAAAACCTGCCACTTCCAAACTCCTGTCTTCTGAGGTTGCTCGGTCCTTGCGATGGTAAATCTCCTCCTTGGTACGCGCGACGAGGGTATGTTGGCACGAAGTTTTCATATGATCGATACGCGGCGTCTTCGGACAGTGGGTCAGCTCCGGCGTAGTTTGACGATGAGGCTCGAGCTGACGTTCATGGAGGTTGCTGCTGGACCGGTTGTGCCTGCTCATTGATCAGAAAAGATTGCACAGAATATATACCCAATCCCGGGTTAGGTAACGGGATTGCGCTCTTATTGTGGATATAGTGCAATTTTTCTTGAATTTTCTTAACCCATCTTCCTTGGCGGAAGTAATCGTAGCCGATGATCTCACGAGGAGTATCAATGCTGATGAAAGTGGCATCTCCAAGGATGCCCAAGTCATCGGCTATCTGGGTGATCAGAGAGGTGCAGCTTACGTCTCCAACTAGGTTGGGGAACGAGAGCCAGTGCTCTACTAGCATCTTAACAGGGGACACAGCTTTTCTTTTCCGAGCAGCATAAATCAACTGCATGTCCCCTACTCTCACGCTGATATTATCATTGCGTGGAAAAAGGACAAGGCTTATCCACTTGTGAAAGAAACGGAGAGTGGGATGCTGAATATCAATGGTGTGTGGCTTGTGTGCGTTCTCTTTCCCTGTAATGTCCGTCCAGAGGTGTAGCCTATCAAAATCTTCAAGAGACGAGTCTAAATCTAAGGCACATCCTTCTGCGAACCCTAAGGCGTTACTCAGCCTTCTCCAAGATAGAGTGTGCTCTTGACGGAACAACCGAAAGGTTACCCCATCGTTAGAGGATTTCAAAGTGCAAAGAAACTCTAAAGTGAGGAGACGGCAACCCCTTTCAGAAGTGTGATAAAAAGAGGTCCACCCCAGCAGAGCAAAAATCTGGCTGAACTCAGAGTTCAAGCCTGCTTCTTGCATGAATTCTTCGCTAAACATGGGTGTAAGGACAAAAGAACGTTTCTTCAGTTTCTCATACCTTTCCTTCTCTTCTCCTCTCCTGATGTGCAAATGCACATCATTGGTTAGGATCTTTCCTTGTGATTGCGATGCTGAAGGAGAGGGGTTGGAGACCGGTGAGGGAGACTCTTGAGAGTCTACACTCATCGACCGCTGGGAGTTGGCTCTGGAACTAGAGCGTCTGAGGATTCTCCCAAACATGGTGTCTAAGACTTTCAAGGGTGTAAGAGAAAAGTTTAGAGCTAGGCTACCCTTGGATTTCTTCTCCACTCTCTTCCTAAGCTTTCTTTCTCTTGAGGCAGCACTGCAAAAGCTCGAAGGTGAGGTTTTCTGGGTTGGTGTGTGTGCGAAGAACTGGGTAGGAGGTGGCTGCTTATATAGGCCCAAGGGGGGTGGCCGGCCGGCTCCTCCATCCATTTCCTGCTGTCTTCCAACGCTAGGAAAAGTGCCTTGTGAGTTGGAAAAGAAGGTGCTGGTGGATGAAGTGATAAGATAAGGTAGGTAAAGACTTGATGTGTATCCCTATGGCATGTGGGTCCCATGCGTAAGGGTAAAGGCAAATATAACAGCAAAAATATAGTAGTAAAAATATTTTTATGCCACCACGAAAAATCATTATACGGGTTTTGACACACTGTAAAATTATTTACCATGGGGCGTGAAAAAGTTTTTACTGTAGTAAATATGAAATTCAGAAATATATTTTTGTGTTTTTACCAGTTACCTTTGACGAGGGTTCGTAGTTTGAGTCCTCGAACGGGACTTCCAAGTCTTCTAATATTCAGGTGCATCCTCCGTCTTCAGAGATAATGGTCCTTCTGATGATGTCTTTTCTTGATCAATCATGTTCGCGTTGATGCTGAGCTCTGGTCTGGGTCTAAAGGCAAACTTCTCCTCCTTTCCATTGATCTCAAATGTGATCTCCCCTCTGCCTACATTGATGCGTGCATTGGTGGTGCTCAGGAATGGTCACCCGAGAATTAGTGAAACCCTGGAGTCTGGGTGCATATCCAATACCACGAAATCAACCGGCACCAAGAACTCTCGGATTTTCACTAGAACATTCTCGGCGATTCCTGATGGGTAGTGAACTGATTGATCTGCCAATTGGAGACACATTGATGTTGGAACCAAGGTAGGGTGCTTGAGCTTGTCGAAGACAACCTTGGGCATCATACTAACACTTGCTCCAAGATCACAGAGTGCATTGTTGAAGTATTGATTTCCAATGGAGCACTCAATAGTGGGGCATCCTGGATCCTTTTTCTTGATGAGCGATGTGTTCAGATTGTCGCACTACATTCTTCAGTCAACTTGATGATCTCCGTAATTGGCAAAGGTTTCTTCTTATTCAGGATGTCTCGGACGTACTTGGCATATGTCGGGACTTGCATGGCATCCAATAGAGGTATGTTGACATAAAGCTTCTGGATGACTTCGATGAACTTCCCGAATTGATCATCAACTTGAGGTTTTCTCACTCTTCTTGGATATGGTATGAAGTTGGTGTCGTGGAAATCTTGTCTTGCTGAGTCTTGTTCTTCTTGCACGACTTCTTCTACGTTATTATCCTTCTCTGGAGCTTCGGCTGGTGCTACAGGTACTGCAGATGTTGCAGGTGCTGTAGGTGTTCTAGCCAGTGGTCTTGCTGTGCCCTTGGGATATGGTGGATCTGTTGTTTGCTTGCCACCTCTTGTTCGGACATTAAATACCTGCTCAGGGTTAGTGGCAACAGGTGCAACAGCAGACAATTTTGATAACTTTGATTCTAGTTCAGCATTAAAGATAGCTTGATCTTTTAAGATTTCAGAAAAATTATCCATCTTAACATTTATGTCTTCTAGAATCTTATCATTAGCAACAAGCTTCTTAGAGAGATTATTGGTTATTTTATCCTGTTCTTCAATTAACTCTCGTAGCGAAGGTCGCTTGGAATTATTACCTGTATGCTTACCTGCGTAAGTTGGTCGTGGTTGTAGGTCTTTTTCTTGGGTAGGTGCTGACTTGTGGACCACCAAGCTTGAATTTCTTGAAGTATTCATCGAATCTTGTAAAGCTTGTCGATCCTTCTTGAAGTTGGCTCGTTCCTCAAGCCTGTTCAACAGCACGTCCATACTAGTTGATAGTTCTTTCAACTCTTCATCTTCTTGTACTTCTTCACTCTGACGACAGTGTTGAGTGTTCTTCTGGGTCCAGCCTTGATTTTCAGATATCTTCTGCATAAGTGTATTGGCTTGTCTCGTAGTGAGTAACAACAATGATCCTTTAGCAGCTGCATCTAGGTGCTCAGACGCTTTTTGATTTAATCCATGGTAAAAGGTTTGTAAGAGCATCCATTCTTTTATTCCATGGTGAGGGCAATCTGATATATATTCTTGCAAACGTTCCCATGCCTCTGGAATTGACTCACCTTTCTGCTGCTGGAAATTGGTGATTTTTCCACGTAAAGCATTGGTTTTGCCTGTGGGGAAAAACTTTGATAGGAAGGTTGTAGAACATTCCTCCCATGTGTTGATTTCATTGGAGTAGAACCATTGTCTCGCCCTTCCCTTTAGTGAAAATGGGAATAAGCGGAGTAGGATCGTTTCCTTGGGAATGTCCTTGATGGAGATGGTGGTGCCTTTCTCCAAAAAGTTTTGGAGATGAGCGCTTGCATCTTCATGTACCTTTCCACTGAATAGATCAGCTTGCACCATGTTGATGAGGCTAGGCTTAAGCTCGAATTCATGATCGATTGTTGGTCCAATGCGAATGTTATTGATGTTTGGAGCAGAGAATTCCAACAACGTCTTCTCAGCCATAGCTTCAGAACTTGGTGTAAAGCTTCCTTGGTTGATTTGACTCAAATAATTGAAGTGTGGTGAATCACAATCAAACCTGTTAATACCCTTCAAATAAGATAGACAAAAACAAACAAGGGTAATTATGTTTAAGCAGAGGTGCCAAATTACAAAGTCTCATTAAAGTATCTAGCCATCGATTTTCAAAAGGTAGCCATCCAATCTTCCCCGGTAATGGCGCCAGAAATGCTTGTTGACATTTCTTAACGCAACTTCCAAAGAATAGATCTAGAATCCATTCTAAGCAACGGCGCCAGAAATGCTTGTTGACATTTCTTAATGCTACTTCCAAAGAATAGATTTAGAATCCATTCTAAGCAATGGCGCAAGAAATGTTGGTTGGTATAAGATAAGCCTACAGAAATATTATGGTAGATAATCCGCAAGCGCACGGATACCGGTGAGCATTTCACCCGGGGTGATGGGTTTTAAAATATCGTATCCACAGGGAAGATGGATGGATGTAACAACAGACATAGGGATGGCAATAGACTACTTTATGGACTTTGATGGAATGGCACATACTTTAACAGGGGTAAGCCAAATGATAAAGTAATGATAAATCAGACAGGCAGAGGCACATGTGGAGCATAGAACACACTATTCCTAGTCTAGATTAGAATTGGATTTACTTAAGAGGCACAATTCTATATAGCATACAAAGACTGAGTTATTCATCTATTCTAATGTAGCATATCATCACATATAGCATAGTCATGGATAAATGTGAACACCCCGAAGATTACCCAAGAAGATCAAGGACGAAACTTGATCCTCCCAAGAATCATTGTTCGACTAGTCTTATACTCGGGGGGTGGACTGCAAAGGACTCAATAGGCCTGTCACACCCACGATCTACCACACGACCCGGAGTATAATGTGAATCCGCAAGTAAATTATATCTAAGCACCATGCTTACATACTTTCTACTACCTAGCATACACGCGTAATATACTAGGAGCTCTACGAATAAGTGCGTAGACTTATCATTAATCATGACTATATCAAATATACTACTAGAATAAAGTAAGAACTTAGCAATTGCACACATAACATTGAAATAGCATAAAGTCATTGAGAAACAATATAAGAACTGAATCTTGATAACTTACAGATCTGGAACTGGAGCAAAGCTCAACTCTACTCAAATCTGACTCTCTATCTAGAACTAGGTTCTTGATCTAGAAATTAGATCTTGAACTATGAAGTAGCTATCCTATCTCTGATGTATCCTCTTCTTCTCCTGTCTTGGCCTGATGATGATGATCTTCTGAGAGATGCATACCATTCCCTAGGGGGGGTCTGGGGTTGCTTATATAGCCCGGAGGGATAATCCGTCACCGTAGGATCAAACCGACCTAAACAAGTGGTTTAGATTAACCCTAAGAGGCGGTGGAGGAACCTTCCCGAAGCAGGGCCTGATCGGGGCCAGGGGGAGCCCGATCGGCCTCCCTATAGGGCCGGTCGGCCTGGGCTGGGCCCCGGCTGGGCTCCGCCTTCGCGTGTGGGCCTCTTGTCCCTTCTAGATGCATATTTTCTTGGAGCCCACTTCGGTTGAGTTCGGGAGTCTTCTGGAGCCTTCTAGAATTCATTCTTTTTGTATTTTCCTGAATAGTCCCTGAAAATATATAATTCACCAAAACTCGTGGAATTCATTAGTCCAAGGCCCTATACTACTGTTGACTTATCTTTGTGGTCCTTTTTCATATATTGTTGATGCATAAAAATAAGAGTTAGTGAGCATCAACAGCCACAGGGAAAAGATCCACGGAAAGGGATGAGAAGGGGGCTCTGATGTCGTAACTCCTACCTGCCGGAACTAACGTTGTGGACTACAAAGCCCGTCCGGAGCTGTCACCTCCCTAGGGTACCACAACTATTCTGTTGAACCAGGAAGCATTCCAAGGTACTGGAAAGCCTAGACACCACGTCTATACTAACCAAGCACTACTTTACTCGAATTCAAAGCAAAGCAATCACAACAAGTAGAAACTACTAAATGCAATCGAAGAACCTAAGAGCGAACGATGAAATTACTTGAGACTTAGTTTCTCATGAATCCGAACATACAAAATATCCTAGGTGTGGACGACCGTAGTTGTACCGCACCCGCTGAGGAAGGGGAAGAAGACCGACACTCCGGCTTCTACTCCAACACTAGGGAAAGAAGACCAACACTCCGGCTTCTACTCCAACACTCAACTCTCTCTCCCTACTCTCTGAATACTAACTTATGTAGGGCTCCGCCACTTGCTTCTAATCACTTGTGTCCTTCTATGAGGTGCCAGGCTCTATATATAGGCCCTGTGGGTCGGTGGCTGCAGGAGAGGGTACTTGTAGGCGAGAGGGAGCTGCAGTGACGAGCAAGGAGGTGCAGCCATATCTCCAGGTACGGTCGGCCCTGTGATCCACCACCTATGGACTTAGAGGACCCTGATAACTGATCCTTGGTCAGTTGCACGTCGGTTCCCAGCTCGGATTCACCTGATTCACCAGTTGATAGGTGCGGCCGTACCTAGAGGTGCGGCCGGCCCTACCCAGTGGCCTTGTGATGCACCGACGGTGTTGAGGGACGTCCAGGATCACTCCTTGATGGCAGTTGCGGTGGTTAAGTGTGGGTCCATCGATCCAAGTGCTTCCAACCATAGCCTTTTGATCAAACCGACCATTCACCGGTGTATCTCATCCATCCAAGGTGTGTTTGTGGGATTGTTGGTGCCGTGGACCTGAGAGGAGGATTTTGGGTGGTGCGGCCGGACCTGGTTGGTGTGGCCGGACCTAGGAGGTGCGGCCGGACCAACTTTTGTGGTGTCTGTCCCATGGACTTGGTCCCCTTGGATATTATGCTAAGTGTAGAGGCATTTGGCAAAGTTTGGTGTTGATCGGAGGAGGTTGATAGGTCAGGCCGAACCTACTAGGTTCGGCCGCACCTACCCCCCGACATGTCTTGTGTCACAATCTTCCGTGAGGCATAATTTCTGCATCCGGACTCCGAATTGGGTGAACCAAAACTCCATTTCGATCATCTCGACAATAACTTCGCAATGGTGCTATCAAACTAAGCATTTGACGTTGTTTGTCAAGATGCTTTATTTGTGCTATGATGTCTCATTATGACCTGCATCCAAATATTCACCAAAGCTCGTGGAATCCGTTAGTTTATAACCCCACAGCTATGATGCAGGCTTTGATGGAGTGAAATTTGTTCAAAGTTGAGAGTCGAAAATAGGGACTTAACGACCGTCAACACACCCCCACACTTGGTCCTTTGCTCGTCCTCGAGTAAAGGTTAAGGACCAAGGTGAAAACAAAAATTCCTATGGTATGAAGTGAGCATAAGAGATATTCCGAACCATACCTTGCACTTGTGAACTTTGAAGTGCCTATTATGCCATCTTGGGTAGTTAAGGAATGGAACGATCTTGAATCAAATCACTTCTACTCCTCATGTCAAGTAGCTTGGGATTTTTTAATAAGTTTTCAAAATAAACTTTGCTTGGCTCCTCATTTGGTTTTCTCAAATCGCTCAATGTGTATAATCCTTACCAAGGCATTAGACTTGCCTTTCCTTATCCTACTTCTAATGATGGCTATATATGGAGCTTAGGGTAGGGTATAAAGATGAGGCATACTTGCATCACATGTATTGCAAAGTCAAAAACCGGATCCAAGGAGAAAATTAAATCATACAATCAGATCAAGATGTGCATGTGTAGGGATATGATGGATATGATAAGGTGGATACTAGGCCCAGAATGGGTGCTAGATATTACCATATGTATAATGAACATTGTGATGATGGTAAGGTGTACACTAGGCCCAGAATGGGTGCTAGTTATTACCATCTGATTTGTTGTAACTCCATTTTGCATGATCCTCTCTCTCTACTTTAACTCTTTTGTGGACATGGGACCTTCATGTGTCCAACTTTTTTTTTCTTGGACCTTCATGTGTCCATTTTTTTTTCTATAGCCATGTCTCTTTTGTAATATTAACTTGGAGAGAGAGAGAGATCAACACATAGTGTGAAGCTTTATTTTGTGGAATAGATAGATGGTACAAGGCTAGATCTCAACTGAGCATAGCAAGGAGGATGTTGGTGTGTACGTGTATCTTGATCATGAAAGCATGAAAAGAATTCTCACAAGGGTCACAACAATTTGACAAAGCTCAACGTAACGACAAGTAGCATATGTATATGAGGTTTTCAAGATGTCTCATCATATGGCTCTGGTAGGACTTGGCATATCAAAGAGGAGCTTCGCAAAGGGTTTTCAAAATTTTCAAATAAATTTCCCAAGCACTCAAACATTTGGAGCAAAGATCATTTCATCGGACCATATCTCAAACATCAACTACTTAGATGGGCATGGTTTCCTAAAGATATGTTGTTCACAAGCATCAAGATAATAAGTCTGGAATAAAACTTATGCAAGCCAACCATATGAAACATGTCGAGCATTGGGTGCATGAGGATTCAATTGAGTTTGATTTATATGATCAGATTTAAAGCTCATTTAAACTCATGATTTCCAAAAGTAGAGAGGTAGGGGTGTACATACCATCGCTCTTGGAGGAAGTGGGGAATGGGGTAGACAAACGGTGATTCGGCCAAACCACAGGGGTGACCGACTTGCTCTAGTGCACTTACCTCATCCCTCGTCGTATTAACGTAGTCGATGTTGTGCGGCACCTTGGTGGGAGATCTCAATTGTGTGTTTCGACGAGCTTGGGAGATCTCCCCCACACTTATTCTTGTACCTGGTGTTATTATTCAAAGAAAAAGATGGAAACAAAAAGGGAGGCTCTGCTAGCCGAAGGGCTAGGAAGCCTTTATTCAAATTCAAATATTTTTGTGTGTTTTTTAAGAGAGCAAGATGCAAGAACCAACACCATCTTCAAACCAAAATAAGATTTAGTATGAGAGAAACTTACTCGGGATACTCACATATCTCCCCCACACTTGGAGTTTGCATTGCTAGGCAACACAACTCAAGTGTGCGGAGTTCAAGCTTCCTTCATGATGTTCCCTCACCAAAAATTACCTAGGCATTGCAGTCGATGTAGCTCTCATATTTTTAGGCATCGCCTATCCATCGGTCATTTCAATCTCCACCTGAGACGGTTAGCGACCAAAAATACCCGAAGGACGACTAATCCTAAAGACATGCTCTTGCTTTTATTTGAAAAGGAAATCTAAATGATTATTCAAGCTATCTCCCGATAGTGCTTTGTTTTTGGTCATAAGCTCGACCATGAGGAACCTTCATATTGTAGCCAATCGAGATGATGAAACCATCGTAGGTCTAGCTGCAAGGTTAGTACGACCACAAAATTTGCAGTGTTTATGATAAACAAAAGCATCTACAACCTTCCTTTCAAAGTTAGCATGCACAAGGAAAATGAGGAGGTTGTAGGTTTCGTAAAGGTCATTGGTAATGGGGCTTGATAACTCTGGAAACTTTTGATGTAAGCATGGGATTTGTGATCCCTCTAGTGTAAAACCTTCATGCTCGAGTCTCTTTTCTGAATCCAAAGTCAATGCCTCAAGAATGTCCATAGACCACACATGTTCTTGCTTGACCTCAGGTTTATGACATTGGAGATGTGTATCTCGAACCCCAAGATGATATGGTTGCTTTTCATGGTCGAGCACACTACTCAATACCCCTTTAATGGGTCTTCCGATGAGAATGAAGGGCGGATCTCCTTTTGGGATGTCAAAGATGTGATAATCTAGGAAGATCTGATACTCTCCAATCTTTGTTCGAACGACTCTAAGGATTCCCTCAGTCACTATGGTTTGACCCGAAATCCATTGGAGACGCTTCTGAGAGAAAGAGAGGGGTTCGTTGGGAAAGGCCTCTAATACTAAGGATTTTGGAATGATATTGATACTGACCCTAGGGTCATAGAACACATCCTGGTAAGAGAGGTTTCCTACTTGGCACGAGTGAGTAACTTTAGCTCGAGATATAGCTGAATGACTTGATCCATGACTTCTATTTCTCTCAACCATTCCCGGCTACTGATTGCAGAGACATATTCCAACCTTTCTCTCCGTCTTTTCTCTTCCTCTGGTTTGGGTAAGTGGACTTCTTCTCCCTCATGTGTTGAGTCTCTTTCACTTCTCGGGAAGGATTTCTCCGTCCAATGTTTATCAAATAACTCATCATAGTATTCATAGATGAAGTCACACGAGGGGTGATAGAACTCTCGATAAGGTTGGAATGGTTCATCGGTGAACCAAGTTTTTGTTAGAGGAGTGCAATCCTCTACGGATTGGATAGTTGGGAAAGTGGGTTCCTCCTCTATGGTTTTCGGTTCCGAGAGAGTGTTTGGCATGTGCTCTTCCTGAGTGATCTCTTCCTCATCCGGGAATTCATCATAAACTCCCGTGTAAGGGGTATTTTGAAGGATTTTTGTTAGAATGTCCTTACACTCAGACAAGGTGAGATGAGTGAAAGATCCTCCGGAAGAAGAGTCTAAGAAAATTGCTGACTCTGGTCCAAGACCATCGCGAAAATGTTGCAAAAGAGTGGGCTCTGCAATACCATCGCGAAAATCTTGCCCATGCGGCTCCTAGAGATTCGGTCTTCCGTTGCTCAAAACAGATGACCTCTCGTTGGAGTTTCACTACTTGGGGAGTCGGGAAGAATGTTAGGCAAAAAGCCTTTCGTGAACTTTCCCAGTCCCCCTCCATACTTCTCACACTGAGCGAATACCATTGTTTTGCTCTCCCCGTTAATGAAAACGAAAAGAGTTTCCATTTCAAGGTATCTTGACTCATTCCTGCGATCACAAGACACGAACAAAGTTGTTCTAACTCGCGCAGGTGGGAATAAGGACTTTCATCCTTATCTCTGGAGAAGCTTTGCTCTCGGACCATAGCTATGAAGCCGGGACGTAGCTCATAGCTAGATGTTTCAATGGAATGTGATGAAGGTGGAGGCTCCAAATGATCGCCCTTCGGAGCGGCAAAATTGAAAAGGGTTGGATTGGAATCCATGTGATAAATGGGGTGATACACGGACGAACTAGGTTCCGGATCAGAATAGCTAGCGTTCCCCAGCAACGGCGCCAGAAAGCTTGTTGGAACTTCTTACGTCGTTACTAGATTTGCAACGGCGCTAGAAAGCCTGTTGGTATACTACACGATCACAGATAGATCCGCAAGTGCACGGATACCGTTGTAGCTTTCACCCGGGAGTATTCCAAGGTATCGATTTCCACGGGGAACGAGAAGTGTTGTGAACCTGAACTAATTCGTCCGGGGGATATGGTGACGAAGGATAGAAAGGCAAGGGTAGATTTCGAGTAGAGAGGGGATAGCTGATGAAGTTTGGGACTCGTGAGAGTCACGGATAGAATCAAGGCAAAACTTGTCGCTCGTCGGGGCCAGAGGGAAAAGAGCCACGGAAAGGGATGAGAAGGGGGCTCTGATGTCGTAACTCCTACCTGCCGGAACTAACGTGGTGGACTACAAAGCCCGTCCAGAGCTGTCACCTCCCTAGGGTACCACAACTATTCCATTGAACCGGGAAGCATTCCAAGGTACTGGAAAGCCTAGACACCACGTCTACACTAACCAAGCACTACTTTACTCGAATTCAAAGCAAAGCAATCACAACAAGTAGAAACTACTAAATGCAATCGAAGAACCTAAGAGCGAACGATGAAATGACTTGAGACTTAGTTACTCACGAATCCGAACTTACAAAATATCCCAGGTGTGGACGACCGTAGTTGTACCGCACCGCTGAGGAAGGGGAAGAAGACCGACACTCCGGCTTCTACTCCAACACTAGGGAAAGAAGATCGACACTCCGGCTTCTACTCCAACACTCAACTCTCTCTCCCTACTCTCTGAATACTAACTTATGTAGGGCTCCGCCACTTGCTTCTAATCACTTGTGTCCTTCTATGAGGTGCCAGGCTCTATATATAGGCCCTCTGGGTCGGTGGCTGCAGGAGGGGTACTTGTAGGCGAGAGGGAGCTGCAGTGACGAGCAAGGAGGTGCGGCCGTATCTCCAGCTGCGGCCGGCCCTGTGATCCACCGCCTATGGACTTGGACGACCCTGATCACTGATCCTTGGTCGGTTGCACATCGGTTCCCAGCTCGGATTCGCCTGATTCACTGGTTGATAGGTGCGGCCGTACCTAGAGGTGCGGCCGGCCCTACCCAGTGGCCTTGTGATGCACCGACAGTGTTGAGGGACGTCCAGGATCACTCCTTGATGGCGGTTGCGGCGGTTAAGTGTGGGTCCATCGATCTAAGTGCTTCCAACCATAGCCTTTTGATCAAACCGACCATTCACCGGTGTATCTCATCCATCCAAGGTGTGTTTGTGGGATTATTGGTACCGTGGACCCGAGAGGAGGATTTTGGGTGGTGCGGCCGAACCTAGTTGGTGCGGCCGGACCTAGGAGGTGCGGCCGGACCAACTTTTGTGGTGTCTGGCCCATGGACTTGGTCCCCTTGGATATTATGCTAAGTGTAGAGGCATTTGGCAAAGTTTGATGTTGATCAGAGGATGTTGATAGGTCCGGCCGAACCTACTACGTTCGACCGCACCTACCCCCCGATATGTCTCGTGTCACAATCTTCCGTGAGGCATAATTTCTGCATCCGGACTCCGAATTGGGTGAACCAAAACTCCATTTCGATCATCTCAACAAGAACTTTGCAATGGTGCTATCAAACTAAGCATTTGACATTGTTTGTCAAGATGATTTATTTGTGCTATGATGTCTCATTATGACCTGCATCCAAATATTCACCAAAGCTCGTGGAATCCGTTAGTTTATAACCCCACAGCTATGATGCAGGCTTTGATGGAGTGAAATTTGTTCAAAGTTGAGGGTCGAAAATAGGGACTTAACGACCGTCAACATTGCGCAGCTCCCACTGCTTGCCTAGGCGGGCGTACGTGCCCTGGAAGTTGCCGACGAAGGTTCGGCGCAACTCCGTCCAGTCGTTAATCCTACCGCAGTGCAGGTGCTCGAACCATGTCCGCGCGGAGTCGCCGAGGTAGAGCAGTAGGTTCTTGATGATGAAGAGGTCATCTGTCGCTCTGCCCACGTGGCACGCGGGCTGGTAGTCCTCCAACCATACGCTCGGGTTGGTCTCCCCGTCGTATCTGGGGATGTTGGTCGGAGCTCGGTAGCGCGAGGGGAACTTCGCATCCCGCACCTTCTGACTGAAGGCTCATGGGCCCCTTTGGTCCGGCGACCAGCTGCGATCACGGTCATCGTCGCTGTCATAGTGCCCTCCACGCCTCCGGTCGTCTTGTCGGCGCGGGCGGCGCTCGTCGCGGTGGTCACGGTCGTCACCGTAGCCGTAGTTGTCGATGCTAGCGGCTCGGTGGCGTGCCTCGATGGTATCGCAGGCATCAAGATTGGGGCTGAGGCGTTGCTTGACCGCCGACCCTCCGGCTCCCTCCCCGTGGCTCCGATGCTGCGAGGGGGATGGATTCTGGCGGTGCGCGGAGGGTGCTGCTCCCCCGTCGCGCGCCGACCGCTGGCGTGACGCGGGACTCTCCGCTTGCTGTGTTGCCGCTGTCTCGAGGAGGGTTTTGAGCTGTTGTCGCACCCTCCTCTCCTCGGGGATGGCCGCTTCCGGGCAGCCACGCAGTAGCATGGCCGCGGCGGCCAAGTTCTGCGACGCTCGCCTGAAGAGTGGCGGGGCGTCGCCGTCGACGTTGGCGTCCTCGTTGACGCACCGGTTGTTGTCGCGCATGTGTCCACGGGCCGGCGGCGTCGGGGCGCGGGCCCTAGACTGCTCGGCGGCGGGGCGGCGCTCCTGCCGCTCGCCATCACCTTCACGGCGCTGTTCCCGCACCGGGACCTGCTGCGGGTTACGCGGTCGGTCCTCCCCGAGCTCTTGGTGGAGGTTGGCCAACTCCTCGTCGAGCTGGCGCCTGGCCTCGGCGAGCTCATCGAGGCGGGCCCTGCGCTGGGCATCCGTGGCGCGATGGCGTGGTGCCGGCTCCGCGTCGGTGGAGCTGCTTGAGCTCGGCATCACGCAGACAAAGCACTCGCGCGTGAAGTCGTGCATGGGTGTTGGTGTTGCCCGTCGGGTCGTCGTGGAGCCCGAGGCGGTGTAGGACGCTCGCAGCGCGTCCACATAGGCCGTCACCGGGTCGTCCGGGAGGCCCTGTTGTCCACAGGGGTACATGGCAGTGTACCGCTCCATGAACTCGCCCCAGGCGAGCGGCTCGGCTCCACTGGCCTGGAAGGTGAGGTCGGTGAGGTAGTAGGCGGCGAACCTGATGACGGTGCATATGCGTATCAAATTTCGTATGGACTTGCAAGCGGACAAGTCCTCCGTCGTAGCCAAGGGACCCTTCTTCCCTCAAGTGTGAACCCAAGGTATCGAATCTGTGGAACAAATGTGTGATGCAAGAACCAATCTATTAAAGCCGAGAACTTTGATCTTCAAAGGGGAATCTTATGCATCTAATCTAAAGAACATCATAAAAACGAATCTAATCTATGAAATCTGGAGGTAGCAAGAGATAGAGAGGGATAGGTAAAACCAATCTAGAGAGATTGGATCAAGCTCTTGTTGAAGTTCCATTCAAAGAAGAAATATCCAAGTTGAATCTCATAAAAAGCTTCTTTAAATCGCGGCTTCCCGTCCAACTCCGAAGACGCCCACCTTTTGGAGCCACCGTTCTGTCACAACGCACTCCTATTCGTGCGGGTTAGCCTAGGGCGAGTCCAATGGACAAGTTGAAATCTCTTGGAAGGTCAGGCATGCACCTCTAGCCACCACGGCTACAAGAACACCCTCTATGATCTATCTCGAGAATAGATCTTAAAATAAGAAAAGCCAATTGAAATCAAAGTCGTAGAAGAAGCACTTGATCGCTAGAAATCGGATTGCAACTTGATAATTCAACATAATACATGATACATGAACAAGATCTCCACCGGGATCCTACCTTGATCTTGCTCCTAGCTCCTGGAACTCCGACGTGGTCTTCCTTGCAAGGTTCCCACGTCGGCAAGGGAAACCCTAGACAACTAGCTCGGCCCTCTCCTCTCCGGAATGGTGTCCCTCTCTTCTCTGCTCCTCAGCGGCGAATGACGAATGAGTTGATGTGTGGCTCTTGGCCAGGGGGCTATAAATAGTCCGAGAGGCGGCTAGGTCAAAGGGGGCGGCGAATGGACCCAGAAATGGGCTGGGCCGGCTAGCCTGGGCCCATTCTGGTCCATCTCGTGGCCTCCTTCCTCGGTGATGCTTCCCGTGTCTTCTAGAAGTTTCTCCCTTCTGCATGTGGGCCCTTGACGTCAGTTTCTCCGCAGTTTGGATAGAGCTCCTTGTCTCGCAAGATTCAGCATTTTCTGTTCAGGTCCTCGGAGTTTTCCGTCTTCACGGGTTGGTCCTTGGGCTTCTTGGAGTCATGTTCACTTCATTGCTTGACTTGTGCCGGGCTTCAAGGTCTTGTCACGAGGTGCTTGATGAACTTTACCCGAAAGTCTTGCTTTCAACGCTAAATTCCTGCATAAACATCAAACTCCAAAACCGACATGCACGAACGAACTTGTTATACCAAGGGGGTTAGTACCAATGGATAAGATATAAAATTCATGCCAATACCAGAGGTAAACTCATGGCTAGGTTGACAGAAATTCACCGTCAACATCTCCCCCATGCTTAAACCTTGCTCGTCCTCGAGTAAGCCTTCGATGAATATCAGTGTTGCCTTTCATTGCTCAAACCCTGCACTTGATCATACACGAGAAAACATAATGCTCTCAAAAAGTTTAGTTCGTTAGAGTTCCATAGTGCACTAGTCTTCATCCTTACGGAGGGTAGATATTAATTAAGCTCTTCCCACAAGTATTAAACATGCTCACAAAATTCAAATGGATCTCAAAAATTTTGAAATAAAGAACGAGATGAAAAAGAGCTAAACCAAGTTCAAAAATTTAAACCACCTTGCATCTTGCTCATAAACTCTCATCTCATCTTGTCTCTCAAGCCTATTTATTCTACTCCTTTCCCTCTCAAAACATATATATATGTGGTAGGCTTTATGTGGAGCTTTTTGGGAAATTTTAGCCCTACTAAGATATTATAAATGAGATATTGTCAAAACAAGACAAGCTTCTCATGGTAATACCAAGACTCGTCAAAAAGGTCATTGGAAAATAATATTATATCAAGGAGGGGGAGAGAAAAATACACACACTTTGGGATAGGTGGACATGTGCAAATGGCAAAGAGTGATCTCGAGGCACAAAGGAAGTCCTCGTTATCGGATTGCACATGGTTGGAGAGATGAGTTTGGATCTTTAATCTTGAAACTGTTGAAATTCCTAATGCATTTAGAGAACCGGGGAGTTCACTTTATTTATTTTTTTACACATACTCATATTTTTTCTCATATTTTTTTCTTTATCTTTATCTTTTTTACACACACACATTTTTTTTATTTTACTCCCCTTGAACTCTAAATTACATTGTACCTACCTCCACCCCCATGCTTAGACGTTTGCTCATCCTCGGGCAAAGAGGTGATAGATATAAGGTAGGTATTGAAAATATTTTTCCTTTGGAGAGATACTTTGAAATCTTCAATCTTGGCACCATCTTGCGATCTTCCTTGAATTGACGATCCATACTCAATGATAGGTTGTGGTCAAGGAGGTAAACACGAAAGATGATATTTTTGGTTTTAAGGGTGGATATCCGGCGAGGTTTGTGAAATCTTCGATGTGGGGATACACAATGCACAGATAAAAAGTCTAGCAAAAAGATAGATACGCAAAAACGGAATAACCAGTTTCTTAGTCTCGGGCCAAAGAAATCAAGGCCTGAAATAACTCACCCAAAAATAAACCTTGTAAACTAAGTTTTTGCACTCAAATATATATATGGCTTTGGATAGGTAGAGCAACATGCAAGAGGCATTAATGACAAGGTTAGCATTACTTTTAAGAACAAAAATAAATCATCTTTAATCCATCTAAAACTTGAGAGCATATAAAACACTATGGGTCTTTATTTTTATCATAACCTCCGCAAAAGATTAAGCTAGCATTTAGATTAATTTCATATTTGTATTTTAAGAGAGCATTAGCTTAATCATGCATAAAACAAGTACAAAGATAAACAAAGCGGCAACTATCATCATATATCAATATGGCACAAACTTTTTATCTTTGCCAAAGGTAAAAACAAGGTGGTGATTTTATTCATGATGAAAATAAGAACTAACACACATGCTGAAAATTAAATAAAAACTGAAAACACTACGCATACATAGGTGTATACAAGCTGAAAATTAAAGAAAAGGGAAAAGGAAAAATTAAACTAATTCTCCTCCTCTCTCTAATCTTCCGCCGGTGGTTGATATTGATAATCTTGATTGTTATACCCTTGCTCATAATAGGATTGCACCGCTCCTCCTATGAATTGCTCCGGTGGTGCTAGGTGAAGATGTCCAAGCTCAAAGGCGATGTTTGCATTTCCTTCACCCATTTGGTTTGCATTGGTTTGGATGGCTGCGATATTTTGCATGTTTCTTGTAGTGTATCCTCCAATGATGGCCACACTTTGTTGTGGTTGAGGAAGGTGTGCATATTGCTCCGCAAAGGTTATGTTGGGTACCACAAAATTTGGTGGGGGTATGGCTGCACCACTCCCCCATGCTTGCATTGGTACACCACCGTAGTATCTCGGCGGTGCTGGAATTCCTCCATAAGGTGGCGCATAATTTTGGGGTGCACCTCCTTCTTGGGCCGCGGAAGAACCTTCTTCTATAATCCTTCCTCTCTTATTTTTCTTCGCCGGCACAAGAAGTCCTTCCTCTAACCAATCTTCTTTCCCCTCAAGAAAAAGTCTTAGTCTTGCATCCGGTAGGGGTAAATTCACTTTGGCCAATTTGAAGCCTCCTCTCTCATCTCCACTTATATATTTGCCTTGCTTCAAATAATCAAATCCTAGGGAAGTCCCGACTAGGAGATGCTCCGGGTTTCTTGGAATTCCCGGTCTCAATGAGATAGCCAACATGGAGAGATAACACCCCGAACCAATATCTCCTGAACCCGATGTTGCTTCACAACACTATCGGTTAATCATAAGGTGAGTGGGGTCGATTGGCTGCCCGGCAATCAAAGCCGAGTAGAGCCAATTCACCTCCATGTCGGTTATCTTGGTCTCTTTCATTCTCCCCAAAATCCTCTTGCTCATCCATGAGTGAAACACTTGGATGATGGGGTTTCGGATACTATTTCTTTGCCGGTTAGCTTCTCCCGCGATCATTCTCCAAAAACCTTCCAATGTGCCTCCATGCACATCCACTTGCTCCGGGGCTCCCTTTTGAAAACCAAGCAACTCCCTAATATACTCATAGGGAACCACTTGTTCATCTCCCTCCAAACGGAATGAGAGACTCGGCACTCCTTCATCAAGAATAGGTGCCATGGTCATGAGAATTTCCAAGGTGAATTCCTTGTGGGTGTTTGCCGACACTCCGTTGGAGAATTGCACCCAACCAAGGTGTCCCAACATGTAATAAATATCCGTATGAAAACCCAACACTTGGAGAGCTTGATCGTCGAGGTCGACGTTTGCCACAAGCCTCTTCTCAAGGTGAGTGGGCTTCTCCTCCTCCTCCGCCGCCTTGATAATAAACCCATACTTGGAATACCGCGGAGTGTATGGAGGTGGAGCGGATGATCGTGTCGAGCGACGAGGTCGGACGGGCGGCTCCTCCGTACGTCCTTGTGGTTCGGTGAACCGCATAGACGAGCTTCGTGTGGCCCTCATGCCACCGAGGAAAAGAGTGTCGTTCCTCCTCGGCGGTGTCGTGTCCTCCTCCATGCTCCGAGGAGACTCGGAAACCGAGTGCCTCCTCGAAGAAGTTGTCGATGACGGCTTGGACGACAATGATCCCTTCTTCTTGGTGAAAATGCTTGTAGTTTTCTTCCACATGGTTGCTGCACTCTCCCTCACGATTATATACCCGGGGTTTTCAACCGGTAACAAGGCACACACAAATTATTTGGAGTATGGACTTTGAATGGTATTAGGATGGATTTTGTTGGACGAAACAAAACTCGAAGTGGAAAGCTTAGTCTATGGTGGTTCTGGACTAAGAGCTCAGGAACACGAACAAGGAACTAGATGAATGACTTACCTGAGGAAGACGGGCACCGGGGACTTTAAAAGGGGGTGAGGCCGGCCAGCCTGGGCTGATCGGCCTGGGTGGCCTGCTGCTCCTCCCAGCTTCGACTTTCTCCTGCGCACTCATGCTTGCTTTGTTGCTTTGTGAACGCATGCTCCACGGGGTTGCACCGCCCAAATGCTCTCGTCCACTCCTTTGCTTGCATGATTGATCCTTCCACTTGATTGTTTTGCTTTGAGTCACTTACATGCTCCCTTGCCTCACATGCCTCCATGAGATTCCTGCAAAACAAAGCTTTGGCTGCCCCCCATGCTTGTCCTTTGCATGTGGTTTTGATGATAAATGTTGGAGGGGCATCCCGTGATGCATCATGGTGCATGCATAGTTAAGATAACTTAATTACCTCCCTCTAAGCATGTTTTAATGCTAAGCACTCCTCTAATTTCAAAAAATAAAAATAAACTCAGAGCTTGCAATGAGTTCAAATATATTTAGAGGAGTTTTTAAGCATCAAAAACAAATGTAAGTCGAAAATGTTTTCCGACTACTTTTATTTTGGTCTCACCGGTATTGTTTGCTTCCATTAGTTGAGAGCAAGCTTTTCCCGGCTTGATCATGGGGGCATAGGTTTAGGTTCTAATTTTGGTTAAATGAGAGAGATTTTGAATGAAATAAAATTAAATGAGGCTTAGAAAAATTCTAACTCTAGAGAAACCAAGGATATGAATTTTTAAACCAACCAAAAGTCGAATTTCTAGGTTCACGCGAGTCCTACCATGCGCTGAAATTTAAATAACATCTAGGTACATGGCGTGGCTCTACTCGTGTGTTTTTAACATGTAAAACAAGTCAACCATAACATCATGAAGAGGATGAAAGGTTGAGGTATGTTCTGAATTTTTTTTTGTTTTGGTTTCTCAAAAAGAAGCAAATAACACATAGGATGGCTCATGTAAAGGGTTTATGATCGAAACAAAATATCCAAACAAGATTTATGACTCTAAACATTATCCAACCACTTAAGAGTCTATGAATGTCTTGCGTAGCAAAATTTTAAAACTAACTTACTTGAAAGACTCAAAAAATCTTGATCGGGTTGTCCTCCCGGTAGCTTATTCTTGACTCGATGAAACGGGTTGCCTCCCGCCTAGCGCTTCGTTTATAGTCCATGGCTAGACTTCTTCACTTGATTACTTCAGATCAACGCTCTTTGTGGGTGTTGCAATCTTGGGTACCCACTTCCGCACCATCTTTGGCGCAGGCTTATTGACGAGGGCCCAGATTAGGGCCCCCTTTGACGGCGAGATAATCACTCTTGAGATGGAGTCTTCTGACACCATTGACAACGCGAAGGCCAAGATTCAGTATAAGGAAGGCTGAGGATCCCCGTCAAGACCATCACTGGCAAGACGTCATGCTTCCGACCAGTTGGAAGCTTCCTCGACAAGTCTCCTGCCAAGAGAAGGCTTCTCCGACAAGTCTCCGCCTCGCACGACAAGTCTCCGCCTCGCACGACAACTCTCCGTCTCACACGACAAGTCTCCGCCTCGCATGAGGAGTCTCCGTCTCGCACGACAACTCTCCGCCTCGCACGACAAGTCTCCTCCTCACACGACAAGTCTCTGCCTCGCACGAGGAGTCTCCGCCTCGCCTCCGACAACCTGCTCATTCGCACGAGCAGTTTCCTTCTCCGACCAAGGCACGGTCCACGCAACGTGGTGCCACCCCGACGCGCGGGCTTCCCCGCTACTACGTGTGGGGCGCCAGTTCCCCATGCCATGCAAGTACGCCAGCTGGCGACACACGCGGGCGGCCGGCCCTGACAAGGGCCTTAATGCGGCACTGTTCGGCTGCACGGCCATTAACACGCCGTCCCATCCGACCTTGCAACACGCCAACTCCGACCGAGGCACTTGAGTGCCCCCTATGATTAGCGCTGGCCTACGGTTAGGCCTTAACGTGGCACGCTCATCCCGTGCTCAGGCGGGTTGAGTCAGCACCAAAGTGCTCGGAGAAAGCGCCAAGTGCCCCAAGTAAACAGCCCCGCCCGGCCACGCGGCGGCCTCGACGACAACGTAGTGCAGCTCCTCTTCAATGCACCCAGACCAACAGCGACGTGCGAGAGGACATCCCAGCAGCCAGCACTGTAACTTTTACTTTAATTCCCTTTTTGCCCCTCACCCTTGCGTCTATAAAAGGGAGAGGAGGGCAACCGTCACAAGGGCTGACGAACTAAGAACTCACACCCTAGGGACTTGGGCTCGACACCCTCTCCTGACCAGTTTGTAACCCCTACTACAAACAACCCTAGCACAAGAACATGGCAGCTCGACACTGGACGTAGGGTGTTACTCCTCGGAGGCCCGAACCAGTCTAAATCCCGGCGTCTCTCGTGCTAACCATCCGAGTCGGACACACAATCGATACAAATTTACTGTCCGGCGGGAGAGAACCCCGACAGTTGGCGCGCCAGGTAGGGGGACATCGTGTGTCTTGCCGAACTTCACCAACGACTCGGATGGAGGGCTGTAGGGTTTCGCTAACCCCTGGGGCCACCATGCGCTTCGGCTCCCTCGGCTTCGTCTACACCGGGCCGGCGGAGACCGTCGTCGGGCGCACCTTCGCCCGATCAGCTCGCCCCAACGCCTTAACAGCGGCGGCAAGGCACGCGGCATTCGTCCGAGGCTTCTTGGACGAGACGATCATGGCCATGTTGGGGCCAAACCCAACGCAGGAGCGTTTTAGGCTCGCCGGCTACTACCTCACTGACCTCGCCTTTCAGGCTAGCGGAGACGAGCCACTCGCCTGGGGTGAGTTCATGGAGCGGTACACCGCCATGTACCCTCGCAGACAGCAAGGCCTCCCAGACGACCCGGTGACGGCCTATGTGGACGCACTGCAAGCGTCCTACATCGCCCCGGGCTCCGCGACAGCCCAGAGGGCACCTCTGGCACCCGCGCGTGACCCCACGCGCGAGTGCTTCGTTTGTGTGGCGCCGAGCTCAAGCAGCTCCACCGACGCGGAGCCGGCACCACGCCACCGCGCCTCGGACGCCCAGCGTAGGGCGCGCCTCGATGAGCTCGCCGAGGCCAGGTGCCAACTTGACGAGGAGCTGGCCAACCTCCACCGAGAGCTCGGGGAGGATCGGCCACGGAACCCGCAGGCGGACCCGCAGCAGGTCCCGGTGCGGGAGCAACGCCGTCAAGGAGACGGCGAGCGGCAGGAGCGTCGACCTGCCGCTGAGGAGTCCAGAGCCCGCGCTTCGACACCGCTGGCTCAAGGACGCGCGCGCGACAACAATCGACGCGCCAACGAAGGCGCAAACGTCGACAGCGATGCCCCACCCATTTTCAGGCGAGCGTCACAAAATCTGGCCGCCGCGGCCATGCTGCTGCGCGGCTGCCCGGAAGCGGCCACCTCCGAGGAGAGGAGGGTGCGGCAACAGCTCAAGACCCTCCTCGAGGCAGCGGCGGCACAGCAGGCAGAGAGCTCTGCGTCGCGCCAGCGGTCGGCGCGTGACGGGGGAGCGGCACCATCTGTGCGACGCCAGAACCCATCCCCCTCGCGGCATCGGAGCCACGGGGATCGAGCCGGAGGGTCGTCGGTCAAGCAACGTCTCGGGCCCAACCGTGACGCCCGAGGCACCATCGAGGCCCGCCGCCAGCGTCGACAACTACGGCAACAACGACCGGCACGATGAGCACCTCCCACGCCGACAAGACGACCGGGGACGCAGACGAGCTACGACAGTGGCGACGACCGCGATCGGAGCTGGTCGCCAGACCAGAGGGGCCCGCGGGCTTTTGGGCAGGGCGTGCAGGGTGCGAAGTTCCCCTCACGCTTCCGGGCTCCGACCAACATCCCCAGATACGACGGGGAAACTAACCCCAGCGTGTGGCTGCAGGACTACCGGCTCGCGTGCCACGCGGGTGGAGCGACAGACGATCTCTTCATCATCAAGAATCTGTCGCTCTACCTCGGCGACTCCGCGCGGACATGGCTTGAGCATCTGCCCCGCAGGAAGATTAACGACTGGACGGAGCTGCGCCGCGTCTTCGTCGGCAACTTCCAAGGCACGTACGCCCGACCCGGCAAGCAATGGGAGCTGCGCAACTGCAAGCAGCAGCCGGGGAAAGCCTACGTGACTACATCCGGCGTTTCTCCAAGTGTTGCACCGAGCTCCCCGGTGCAACGGACAATGACGCCATCTCGGCGTTCCAGAATGGCACGACCTGCACCTCCCTCATCCATCGACTAGGGCGCCGTACGCCCCGAACCACTCGGGAACTTCTCGACATCGCGAGCAACCACGCGGACGGCGAGGAGGCAGTCGCGGCGACCCTCAACACCCCTCAGGGCAAGGGGAAACAGGTCGTGGACCACGGCGAGGGGCCGTCCTCGCACCCCAAGAAGAAGAAGAAGAACGACAAGCGTCGTCGTGACGACAACTTCGTCACGGCGGTCGAGCGCAAGGCCTCACACCCCAAGAGCAATCCGACCAAGGCCGGTCCACCGAAGGACCAATCGAGAGGCTCTTGGAGGCCCTGTGCACCCACCATGAGGTCCCCGTTAAGCACGCGCTCAAGGACTGCCGCTTGATGAAGAACTACGTCAACGGCACGCTCAAACCCAAGACGGCGGATCCGCGGAAGAAGGCTGTGCCCCTCCCCGACAACGATGACGACGATGCGGAAGCCCAGTACCCGGGCGAGGATGAGGCAGTCCACATGATCTTCGGCGGATCCCCGGCGCGGCCCTCAAGACGCCAAGAGAAGCTGATCCGGCGAGGGGTCTACAACGCCGAGTCTGCGAGGCCGTCATACTTGAAGTGGTCAGAGGTTCCGATAACCTTCGACCGCAAGGACCACCCCGACCATGTACCGCAGCCCGGAGCCTACCCACTAGTGGTAGCTCCCCTGTTCAGGTCCAAACGGATCCACAAGGTCCTGATGGACAGGGGAAGCAGCATCAACTTGCTCTACGCGTCGACACTCGACGACATGGGCATCCCGCGGTCCAAGCTGCGGCTCTCGACCGCACCGTTCCATGGGGTCGTCCCTGGAATGGAGGCACTCCCAATCGGGTAGATCGATTTGCCCGTCATGTTTGGGACCCTGCAAAATTTTCGTACAGAAACCCTCACCTTCGAAGTGGTGGGGTTCTCGGGGACGTACCACGCCATCCTCGGGAGGCCAGCTTACGCGAAGTTCATGGCCGTGCCCAACTATACGTACCTCAAGCTGAAGATTCCCGGTCCGAAGGGGATCATCACGGTGGGGACTACATTTTAGCGCGCATAAGAGTGTGACGCTGAGTGCTTCTAGTTTGCGGAGGCACTGATCCGGTCCGAGAAGCTCCACACCGAGCCTTTTTCTGAGGACCAGGAAATCCCCGAGTCGTCCAAGTGAGCGGCCTGCTCTTTCGAGCCCGCCAAGGACGTCAAGGATGCGTCTCCGACGATGGCCGTATGCTCCGTATCGGGACGGCGCTCGATCCTAAATAGGAAAGCACGCTCGTCGACTTCCTCAAAGCGAACCTCGATGTGTTCGCATGGAAACCCTCCGACATGAAGGGGATCCCGAGGGAGGTTGCCGAGCACAAACTGAACATCAAGCCGGGATCGAAACCAGTGAAACAACGCCTCCGCCGCTTCAATGACGAGAAGTGCAAGGTGATAGGCGAGGAGATCAAGAAGCTCCTTAGTTCAGGGTTCATCCGAGAAGTATTCCACCCCGAGTGGCTTGCTAACCCTGTACTTGTAAAGAAGAAGAAAAAGAAATGGAGGATGTGTGTTGACTATACGGGCCTTAACAAGGCATGTCCCAAGGATCCGTTTCCTTTGCCTCGCACAGATCAGGTAGTCGATTCGATAGCTGGGTGCGAAACCCTCTGTTTTCTCGATGCGTACTCCGGTTACCACCAGATAGCGATGTGCATAGCGGACCAACTCGCAACTTCATTCATCACTCCGTTTGGCGCCTACTGCTACAAGACGATGCCCTTCGGGCTCAAAAACGTGGGTGCTACGTTCCAAAGATGCATGCGACGCGTCTTTGGAGACCTTATAGGACGAATCATCCAGGCGTACGTTGATGATATCGTGGTCAAGTCAAAAAAGACCGGCGATCTGGTCCCAGATCTCACCGAGGTGTTCGCGAAGTTGAGAGAGCACGGGGTAAAGCTTAACCCCGAGAAGTGCATTTTCGGGGTCCCGAGGGGCATGCTCCTTGGCTTTGTCGTGTCGGAACGCATTGAGGCTAATCCCAAGAAGATCTCGGCCATCACAGATATGGGGCCGATCCAAAACCTGAAAGGCGTACAACGCGTCACGGGCTGCCTCGCAGCCCTTAGCCGTTTCATAGCGTGACTCGGCGAGCGTAGCCTGCCGCTGTACCGACTAATGAAGAAGTCCGACCACTTCGCGTGGACGCCTGAGGCTCAGGAAGCGCTCGATTCTCTCAAGAACCTCCTGAAGAGCCCACCGATACTCACGGCACCAGCGCCAGAAGAGCCAATGCTTCTGTACATCACCGCGACAACTCAGGTTGTCAGCGTTGCGCTCGTGGTTGAACGAGAAGAACCCGGGAGGTCACTCAAGGTGCAGCGTCCAGTCTATTTCGTGAGCGAGGTACTCTCTGATTCGAAGACTCGTTACTCGCAAATGCAAAAACTCGTGTACGCTGTCTTGATCACCAAGCGCAAGCTTCGCCACTACTTTGACGCACATCCCATCACGGTGGTGTCCAAGTACCCGCTCGGAGAGGTGATCCAGAACCCCGAAGCTGAAGGGAGGATAGCCAAGTGGGCACTCGAGCTAATGGGGCAGAATATTTCATATGCGCCCCGTAGCGCCATCAAGTCGCAGGTGCTGGCGGACTTTGTCGCAGAGTGGACGGAGATCCAAACTCCACCGGCGCTCATCGAGCACGAGATGTGGACAATGTACTTCGACGGCTCGGTCATGATGGAGGGGGCGGGAGTAGGCCTTGTCTTCATCTCGCCTCCGGGCGTGCGTATGGAGTACATGGTTCGGCTACACTTCCCTGCCTCTAGCAACGTCGCCGAGTACGAGGCGCTCATCAACGGCCTTCGAATCGCGGTCGAGCTCGGGATCCGCCGTCTCGAGATCAGAGGAGACTCGGAGCTGGTCGTGGATCAAGTCATGAAGGAGAAAACTTGTGTTGATCCAAAGATGGCGGCCTACTGCCAGGCTATGCGCGATTTGGAGGACAAGTTTCATGGGCTCGAGCTTCATCACGTCCTGCGCGACTACAACAAGGCCGCGGACATCCTCGCCAAGACTGCATCAAGCTGCAAGCCTGTACCGCATGGAGTGTTCGTAAGTGACCAGCACGCACCGTCCGTGTGCGTCGAGGGGGAAAAGCCGCAAGAACATGAAGGGCCGGAAGTTATGGAGATCGACCAGCCGCCCGAGCAGAACCTCGAGGACCCCGATTGGCACTTTCCAATCCTCGAATGGCTTGTCGAGGGGAAGCTGCCCCCCGACCAGACGGAGGCACGCCGCATCGCGCGACGAGCTAAAGCGTTCGCCCTCATTGAGGGTGAGCTCTACAAACGAGGCGTGACTGGCATACTCATGCGATGCATCTTGGGAGATCAAGGAAAAGAGCTACTGCGCGAGATCCATGCCAGCACGTGCGGGCATCACGCCGGTCTGAGGACTCTTGTCAGAAAAGCTTTCCGACAAGGGTTCTACTAGCCCACAGCGGTAGCGGACTCCAAGGACATCGTGCGGTATTGCGAGGGGTGCCAGTTCTACGCTCGACAAACCCACCTCCCGGCGCAAGCGCTTCAGACCATCCCCATCACATGGCCTTTTGCTGTGTGGCACCTCGACATGGTGGGGCTGCTCCGACAAGCGCTCGGGGGCTTCACACATCTCCTCGTGGCGGTCGACAAGTTCTCCAAGTGGATCGAGGCTCGACCCATCGTGAACGTCTGCTCCGAGGAGGCCGTAGCGTTCTTCACCGACATCATCTATCGCTTCTGCATACCTAACACGATCATCACCGACAACGGCACCCAGTTCACAGGGAAGAAATTCCTCAACTTCTGCGACGACAACAACATTCACGTCGACTGGTCTGCCGTGGCGCACCCGAAGACGAACGGGCAAGTCGAAAGGGCGAACGGCATGCTGCTGCAAGGACCGAAGCCTCGCATCTTCAAACGCCTCGAGAAGTTCTGAGCAAGATGGGTAGCTGAGCTACCGTCCGTTCTCTGGAGCTTGGACACCAAGCCTTGTCGAGCAACCGGCTTCACGCCATTCTTCATGGTGCACGGGTCGGAAGCGGTCCTCCCCACGGACATCGACTACGGCAGCCCCAGAGTACGAGCCTACCCTGATGCGATCGACCAGCTCGACGAAGCACGTGACGTGGCGCTGCTACACTCAGCCAAGTACCAACAAGCCTTGCAACGCTATCACGAGTAGGGATGGCAGTTTTGCCCGCGGGCGCGGGTATCCGCGGATACCCGACCCGATGGGCAAGGGTACAGGCACCAAATTCCGCCCGCGGGCGCGGGTACGGGCACAAAAATCTGCCCGCGGGCAGCTAGCGGGTGGCAATTCTCACCCGCGGATATATCTGCTGGCCGCAAAAAAATAAAAAGCAAATGAAAACATATAGCCCAACTGCTCAAGCCCAACAACAAACCCTAAATTTCACACCACCCTAGTACCCCACCCAGCCACCCCCGTGAGGCCGTGACCCGCCCCACCACTGCGACCTATGCACTCGACGCTGCCTCCCCCGCGACCTACTCCTCTCCTCTCTCGATTCTCTCTCTCGGAGTCACGGCGGACGGCGGCGCATCTGGAGGGCGGACGGGCAGAGGCCGGAGGCGCACCACGGTCCACGGGCGGTGACGGCACACGGCGGAGGACGGGTCGGTGAGTCGGTGACATCTCCTCGCCCCTCCCTCGCTTACTCGCCTCCACGGCACGGGCGCACGGCGGGCCGGCGGCAGCTGGGCGCTCACCGCTCAGGCCAAGGTCGATGGAGCGCGAACGCCGGTGGCTGACCCGTGTAGTGTCGCCCCTTCCTCCACCCTGCAGATAGCCGGCGCCCGGCGGCGCATCTACGGCAGGCCGGTAGCCCCTCGCGGCCTCGCCTGGTCGCCCACTCGCCCGGCCTTCACTGCTCGAGTGCTCGTCGCCGTCGGCCGTGCAAGCACCAAGCAGCAACAGCCAACAGGTAACTACGGGTACGGGCAAACCCGATACCCGCGGATATCCGCCGGGTGCGGGCGCGGGTAAGGTTTTTCGCCCGCGGGCAGCTTCGCGGGCGGGTAAGGCCTGGCAGCGCGGGTACGCTCGCGGGCGGGTAAATGCTTTACCCGCACTTACCCGACCCGCTACCATCCCTAATCACGAGCGCAACATGCGCACCTGTGAGTTCCAGGTCGGGGACCTGGTCCTCCGACGAGTTCAAGGTAGCAAGGATCGACACAAGCTTGCGCCCCCGTGGGAGGGACCGTTCATCATTGATCAAGTGCTCCGACCCGGAACGTTCAAGATTCGATACGAGGACGGTCGAGTCGTCTCCAACGCTTGGAACATCGAACATCTGCGGCTGTTTTACCCTTGAGTAAATGTTCATATCTTATGAATCTATGAATAAGTGCCGCATGCTTTGTTCATACTTCTATGAGTTCATAAACTTGTCAGTTGCCATGTTTCTATATGTCGCAACATCTCTAAAGGCTGAGCGGCAAGCGTCTCTGCACCTGTGCAGAAACGCTCTTCTCTTGGGGGCTACCCAGGGCACGATGCCCTCCTTTTCATTTTTTCTGTTTTCAAAACAAAAACCGACAACTATGTCGCAACCAATCGCACGCGCGAGAGATTTTTTGGCAGAAGGCTCAACCTTGCGAGAAGTAAAGATGGCGGCCTACGTGGGGCGCGGTGCTGCTGCTCGTTCAACGCTCCTAGCACCTACGCCTCCGCGGCTACGATGCGAAGGCTTGCGAGCACGGTCCGAGTCCTCAGGTTTCCATCCGACCTCTTTTCAAAAGCGCTCGAGCAGCCGCTCAGGCTCCGACCTAAAACGATTTTGGTGAAAAATGCGCGAGTTACTTTTTGAATTTCCCCAAGTACTCAGGGGCTACGAACACGTGGCACCTCTTAGCGGTTTGAGATGGCTGGGCTCTCCGACTCCTACGCCCCTGCGGCTCCAGAGTAGAGCTTGGTCACCTCATAATTCCTAAGTTCTGCTACTCGTTGCTGTAGTCTTCCCTCGGTACTCAAGAACGTTCGAGCTGTAACACTTTTTGAGCAAGTTTTCAACAATATAAAACTGTTCAAGGCATTGCACATACGAGTGTTTCTTAACTGCCTACATATAAAAACGATACATCTAATCTGAAGGCCTGGAGCTCTCTTGGTCTTCTGGTGCATCTCGTGGAATCAGGTCCAGGTCCTTCATCGTGACATCGGCCATGGCGCGGGCGAAGGAGGCGCAGTCTTCCTCGATCTAGTCGCAGTAGTCGTAAGAGCTGCCAGGGGCCCAGCCGCCGCACAGAGCCGTGCGGTCCAGCCCTTGATAGTGCGAATCGAACATGGCGAGCACCCGGTGCACCACCTTCCGAGCAGTTGACAGTTCCCACTCCTTGATAACTGCCGGGAGGCCCTCAACTAGCTTCGCCAGCGTGTCGGGAAGCATCGGCTCGATGGCAATACCAACTCTCGACAAGACATAGCCGATGAGCCTCCTGAGGTTGGTGTATTCCAGGATGCTCTGCTGGCGTGACGTCTCCGACTCGCGCCGGACGTTCTTGGCTTGCTCGAGCTCGATCCCGACCTGCTCCTGGGCCTTCCGGGACTGCTCAAGTTCGGCCCTAGTCTCTGAAAAGGGTCAACGAATCGCAATGAATAAACATGGCACGGCCGAGTCGAAGGAAGAGTGAGATAGGATCGAAAGGACTTACTCTCGAGCAGCTCCGACAGCCGCTTGATCGAGCCGTCCTTTTCGATGATCTTGAGCTCGGCAGCGTTCACCTCTTGCGACTTTTCCGTGAGCTTCGCGGTCACCGCGGCGCGATGCGCGCGCAGTCCTATGGCTACGAGAGGACAAGTCAACACCGACAGAAATCAACGAAAAGAAAGAAACCAACGGCAGCATTCGAAGCCCACTCACCATCAATGTCCTGTGCCAATTTGGAGTTAGCATCCCGCAGCCGGCTCACCTCGTCGGTGGCTTCCTGGAGCTTGTTGGCCACCTCGGAGAATGGTTTGTTGGCAGTCCGGAGGTCCGCGCCGGTGGTGGCCAAGTCTTGCTCTAGCTCCGCCACCTTCGACTCGAGCGCCGTCTTCTCCTGGGCGGCGGCCTGGGCAGCGTTTTGGGCGGCAGTTTTAGTGGCGGCGGCGGCGGTTGTGGCTCTCTCGGCAACCTTGTTGGTGGTCGCCACGGCGGCCCGCAACTCCTCGGCCTTCGCCTCCGCCCGGGCCAACTTCGCCTCAAGGGATTCCCGCTCCGTCGCGACGTTGGTGCCAGCGGCCTGTGCGGCTGTGGCGCGGTCTTCCGCGGCCGTGGCACGGTCTTCCGCGGTCTTCACGGTGGCCTCGAGCACCGCCTTCGACGAGGCCTCATTCGCCACCGCCCCGGCAGCAGCCAGCCGAGCAACCGCCAGCTGCATCTCCAGCTGGGTCCGCTCCGCCCGGAGCTCCCTGATGGTGTGCGCCTTCTTTGCGCCGCACTCCGTGAGCGACTGTACCGGGCAGGAGATCAACGATTACAAGACTTACAAGAATGGGGAAAACAAGGCTAAACTCTTGGTTCGAGGGGACTCACCACTGTCGCAGGAAGGATGAGCTCGTCGAACGCACGACGCGCCCACCCGAGACCACGCTCGAGGCGGCGGCAGGCCGCGGCCTCCTCGTCCTCGTCGTCGAGCGTGTCCGCCTGTTGACGGTCGATTTTGGTACACCTAGCTATGAGTTTACCGTCAACATTTGCACGTATTTGATATCCTAACTAACGGTACTAACCCCCTTTATATGACAAGTTCGCACTCGCATGTGGTTTTTTGAGTATGTTGTTTACGTAGGATTTAAGCACTTAAAGGAGTACTTTCGGGTGAAGTTCATCGAGCACTTTGTGAGAAGATCATGATGCCCGACACAAGTCAAGACACATGATGAACATCACTCCAAATGGCCCAAGGACCGAAGCATCAACACGTAAAACTCCGGGGACTTGGAGATTTACCAACGAGATCAACTCAGCCCAAGAGATATTCTCGCAGCCCAGAACAGCATGATCTTTCGGTACAGATTCGGAGACTTAAACGGCCTCTAATGGCAAAAGTTTGAATACCAAAGTTGTGGGCCTCGACGATAGCTTTGATTTGGACATGTGGAAGGCCCAATTCGGGTCAAGGAGCTAGGAGATATGGCCCCCGAAATGCCAGCTGTGCAGACAAGTCTGAAATCAGACAGATTATCTTCCGAGGCTGTTTTGGGGATCTTATCTTCGTTTCCAAGGAAAGCAATGAATACCAAAGTTGAAGATAATTTCGTGGCACACAACCTGGACACTGAATTTGCATTATTTGGAGTCCGGACGTGGGAGATATGGTGCCGGCAAGGAAGGGCTGCGAATCAGGAAAATCTGGACGAAGCTGAGTTTATGGAAACCAAGTTCGCTTCTCTCCCAAGGAAGATCTCGTGCAAGGCAAGTTGGAGCACGCCCCAAGGCTCCCCAAGGGCATAAATACAACCCCTTGGGCACCCAAGGAGGGGTTTGGAATCCATCCATTCATCAGAGAGCCGCCGACACGAAGGAGAAGCACCGGGAGGAAGCCGACGGCCGCCGCAAGTCCTCGAGTTGCCTAGGAGATGGCCTAGGTCATGCCCTACCCGCCATGGTTGGCCCTGCGTGGTGAAGCCATGGTGGAGTTCCGGAGCCACGACTTGAATTCGTCAAGTCGTTTGTACCTTCAACATTCGATGGTGATGTAATCATATCTTGTCCTACTTTGATCTACATCGATGAGTGTTTTATCCATATGTGTAGCTAGCATATGATTTTAGTAGGAATAGGTCTAATCATGGTGGTTAATCTATCTCTTGCGGATACATCGTTGTAGTGCACGGACCGAGGTTTATGGTTCGGTGATGAATATCCTTGCGTAGTGACAGTACGGTGGAGGAGAAAGCGGCGAATGAACGTGTATCGGACCACTCCATATCGGGTTACTCCATATCGAGTGTACTCCTTATCATAGTATAGGTTTAGATTGGTTTGTCACCTTGGCCGGAACGGTAACAAGAAGACGATAGGCTAGGGTTACCCTTTGGTGTTTACCTTTATGGCTAGGTGGATGAGATCCATACATCCCTTCGTATTTGTATGTTACCTTTATGCAATCAACGCTTCATGATAGGTTAGATCATTAGATTAGATGGATAGCCTTAGGAGTTTGCTTCCGATCCTTGGATTGACAAATCTAGGGAGGACCCTCCTTGGTGAAAAAGGCACCAAGTCACCCGTACGCTTGCGGTGAACTTCAACACGGTTTTGCACCGTCAACAAGCCCCTTTTTTGGCGTTGTTGCCGGGGATCGGCAACTCAAACCCTAGGGAGATCTATCTTTCTTTTAACTAACCCTAATTTTTTTATTGCATATACCCTGTTTTTCTTGTTTGTGTCCTTGAATGCAGGTAAAACCTTAGACACAAAGTGATCGAGAAGTTTTCAACATTCGGACTTCAACAAGTCCAACCTCGCTCAACCAAGTGGATGGCTACACAAAGAATTGCTCTTTAGTGGTAGGTGCTAACCTTGGTTAGTGGCCCAACATCCTCTATTGAGCCCCCACCCAAAGCAAATGAAGATGAACAAGGTATGCCTATGTGTCGATTAAGTTTTTAGACTAATGTCTTTTGGAGGATTGTTTGTTCGAGCTATAGGTTTCGGAAACGACCGTGTCAAGCGCGATGGAGAAGGATTCCATTACCATCAATCTCATGCAGCGATGGTAATGATTTTTGAAGCCAAGGGATGCGAGACATGGTGCCCTAAAAGACTTAAAGATAAATACCACGCTTACATCTCTGGATCAATGGACGAAAGGATAACGATGTCATCACGATGTTTGCATGAGCCTCAGCAGAAAGCATTAGATAAATTTGAATTTTTAGAAGCCCCATGAAGTCTACGTTCCAACGAATCAAGCAGCAAGGCAATCGGAGGTTCCTACAATCGGATATGGCCGAATCACCGAAGGTTGCACGTGCTGAAATTCTGGACTGCAAGCAGTGCTGAAGTGAAACAGCCATAGCTCCCTCATTCGGACTCCGATCAAGACGAATGAGTACCCATTGGAAAGGTAATTTTATAAATTTTTCAATAGAACTATATTTTGGTATATGTTCTATTCTGGATGCAGGGGTAAATCCATGAAGAAAAGGCAGCAACAAGGCGATGACGACAAGATAGAGGAGAAGGACATGGTGTCAATAAAGAGAAGATGGGCCAACGGTTCCACAACACGTACATGATGAAATTCAGAAGCTAAGGACTAAAACAAACCCTTTGGAGCTTGGATGAATGAAGACACAAGAGGCACCACTCAACACATGATGATGTTGGAAGCGAACCGCTACCGATTTCATAAGGCAACATCAAGCTGCATGGCTACTTTGGATTCTCGCACAAGTAACCATGGCTTCACGACGATGGAAAGGTATGTGAGAAAGTTGAGCTATATGACTTAAAATGAAGTGCTTTGTGGGAGGCAACCCGATCTTTTTATATATCTATATAAACTATGATGAGTCTACATTGTGTTCTTTATTTGAAAACTTCAAGTAACATTGTACCATTTCTCTAATAAATGTCACAAGCACATTTTTGTATGCTTTAATAGATATTGTGTGAGCACTATGCTACTTGATTTTGGAAAACTTGTAGACACCTTATTGTTGTGCACTTATTAGTGTTTAGAGTCTTTTTTGTTTGTGTCTTTTTAGAGAGAAATATGAAGCATGATCCCTTTGATTCTAAACTTGTGGCTAGTTAACTTAGACTAACTTTCATTTTTGTTTAGATCACCACCATATCATGTCATGTCATTTTGTTCATTCATATCATGTTACACTTCATTCCACATTGTTCTCCACCCTTGCATTTTGTTGCATAATGCATATCATATTTAAAACCCTTTTTGTGAAAACAAAAAAAAACAACTTTGCCTAAACCTTCCTATCAAACCACACCTAGCACCCAAGACAACAAAGGGAGGAATCGACTTATGTCAAGTCGACAAAGTCTATCTCTATCCCTTTTCTAATTAAAATTTTGACTAGCCTCGTCCTAAACCCTTAGGAAAACCCCTCATACCTTTAGTAATCCTAAAACCATAGGTTCGTTTTTCATCCAAAAATCTAACCCTTGTTTTCTTTTCTTCTCTTCCAAAACCACCTTAGATAGAATTTCTTCACCTGACTTATCTTTTCAAAATTCTTATCTTAAGCCAAAAATATAGGATACCCACAAGCCTTACCATAAAACCTTGTTAGCATGTTTGGTTATGTCTTTTGATAAAAGATTTTGTTGACAAGACTCTACCTCTCAAAAGTGACTTGCTTGTCATTATTGAGGAACAACATCGAAAGCCTTTTTCAAACATTGCTGACCCTTTTTTCTAACTCCTTTGCATTTGCACTTTGCATTGACCTCTTTGTTCTATCATGCATAGGTTAGCTTGGCTTCTTCGCAAAACTTTTTGATGAATGCTTTATTTCCATGATAATGCTTCACGCGTGGCATTTTCTTTTGCAATCTTGTGTAAACATGGTGTTTAGACATGATTGGAGACCACCATCATTCAGTTTTATATACCTTGCTATCATATTGCATTAGATCGGTTTATAAACTTTGCAATGTGCTTTAATTTTCTTGCGGCATGAAGAATTATTAACCTTGAAATGAACATGGTGTTTTGACCTTGGTTAAATCTTTATGGTTATATAGAAATAAAGCAATCTAGTTGTAAACATGGTGTTTAGAACTTGGTGCAAGTATTGTCATTGTTTATATCCCTTCCTTTCATTTGCATTTTTTTCACCTACACACACGTACACTCATTAGGTTCTTTTTTCTTTTTACTAGGTAAGCTATGCCACAAGTTAAGATCTTAGGGATGTATTTAGTTTGTTGGCAATTATTTATACTCCCGACCATCACCCCGGGGGTAGAATGTGCATTTGATTTATTTTCCAAGCATGACAAAGTGTTCCCATGAGTTCTTGACCGATTGCAATCAAGATCATTAGTCATCTACAATACTTGAGATGGAAGTTGTTGTTTCCATTAAGTTTGAGCACATGTTCAGAGATGTACAATGGAAGAAAAGTTAATTTTCAGAAGCTCTTTCAAACCATCTTTCTAATGCATCAAGGATCATCAATTTTGAAGACCCGTACAAGGAGATATGGCAGAAACATTGAGCGTTGCGCAGTCTGAAATCAGCTTTGGACAGATTGCATCGCCGGAGTAAAAAAGGCACAACTCTCTTGTTCGGAACCCGTTTCATGCGAATGATAGCTCGTTGGAAAGATAATTTTACGAACTTCAACTTGGAGGGGTGTTTTAGTACATTTTCTGTTCTGGAAGTAAAATAAAAACTGTGGAAGATAAGGTAGCGACAAGGACGGGATGGAAGTCGGTGATGACAATATGATAAAGGATTGGAACCATGGCTTGATGTTAATAAGAAGAAGTTGAAGGACAACTAAGGTAACAAAGACAAGGAGTGAATGATTCTCAAATACATGGCAATAGGGAATTATGAGCGATTCAAGTTCTTCCACACTTAGCAACATGCTAAGCATGGGGGAGGATTTGAAGACGAAAGGGAAAAGGCCACACAGAGATCAAGGATCACCTTCACCACAAGATGCTCATCATTCTTTTTCCATGCTAAGCACAATGCTTGAGCATGGGGGAGGTCATGCTGCACTTCACTACGAGCATCGAAAAGGACGGTAACTCGCCCTTAACTTTATCTTTGTTCATCTCCTTTTAAATGCTTGCACATATATGCTTTCAACCATAAACAACCTTTGTATTTATCTCTCGACCAATAACATGGCTACTAGGAGGACAACCTAGGTTTGTTAGTTTTACTTTTCAATAAATGAATCACCATCTCTTTTGAGCTTACCACGATGATATCATTTGTATGTCTTGCTTATGGAAAAATGATGAAAGTTGCCGCTTTGTTTAACTTACATGATGTTTTATATGACATGACTTTTTGCTCTCTATTAAAAGGAACTTAAATTGATCAATACCGGCTCTTTCATTTGTGGAGGTTAAACGACTAATTTTTAAGACCCACATACTTTATGTTGCTCTTTGATTTAAGTTTACCGATGGCCTATGCCTTGCTCTTGTTTTATTTAAAATTATTATGCTATCTACATTTGTGAATCTCTAGCAAGGCTCTACCTACCAAAGCCTATACACATACAAGTACTTTTATGATGTTAACCTTTAGTTTGCAAACTTATATCTTGATGAGTTGGATTAGGATTGATATATGTGGTACGAGACTAAGAAGCTGGTCATTCCTTTGCGTATCTTTTTCATGCTAGGCATTTTTGTCCATGCATTGTGAGTTTCTATATTGGAAATTTCACAAACTTCGCTGGGCATCCACCCTAAACCCAAAACATCTTTTTGTGATTACCTCCTTGACCACAACCCAAGTTGAGTATGGATGATCTTTCGACGAATTTTCTGAAGATTTTCTGGCAAGATTTCAAGACATATAACATATGGAGGGACTCATCAATGATCATGCGAGTTTCTACATGGAGGATGCCCTTGAAGATTTCAAAAGATTTATAAAGGAATACAAGGATTTTGTACTTCTCTAGCAGCCATAGGTCCCCTCACTTTTATGCTCGAGGACGAGCAATCATTTAAGCATGGGGGAGGACTGCTATAGCAAGTACTATGTTGCTTAAAAGTTCGGAGGAGCATAAAAAAATGATGAATAAAAAAAAGAGAAATGAAAAAATGAATGAAGAAAAAAAAGAAGAAGAAAGAAAAAAATAATAAGAAAAGAAAAAACAAAAAAAAGAGAAAAATAAAAATGCCCCTCGGTTCTTTTTAGCTTCATTTAAATCTTAGAGAGCTTTGAAGACAAGTCCATACTCAATCTTTTTCAACCATGTGCAATCCGATAACGAGAACTTCATTCGTGTCTCGGGATCACCCATTTGCCACTTGCACATGTCCACCTTTCTAAATGCGTGTGTTCCATCTCTCTCCCTTTCCAACATTTATTTTCCATGGCCTTTTTGACTAGTCTCGGTAATTCCAATAGATCTCTCTCTTAGTTTGACAATATTTCAAGTATAATATTTTGCTAGGATTGTTTTTACCTACCAAGCTCCATATAAGCTTTCCACTTTCATATATGAGTAGAATAGGTCGAGAATAATCTAGTGTAGGCTTGAGTGACTTGACGAGATGAGTTTGCATGAGCTTTTTACAAGAGAACCTCACTTATGTTAGATGTGCAACTTTTTGAAAACTCTTCACGATGCAATAAGGTAAAGGTTTGAAGTTTGCTTAAGTTTGAGAGCACTATATTTGTTTTATTGTGGCATGTTCTTTAATGATAGTCTATCTTCCATGATGAATTATAGCCGGTCAAAACTTGAACCTTAAATGCTAAATACTTGAGAGAGCAATATGTCTTGTTGTGTATAACTAAGTGCAGGGAAGACATCGAAGGGCAACGCTGATTTCCAAGTTAAGCAAAGATCTTGGACTTGCTCGAGGACGAGCAAGGTTTAAGCATGGGGGTATGTTGACGGTCGATTTTGGTACACCTAGCTATGAGTTTACCATCAACATTTGCACGTATTTGATATCCTAACTAACGTTACTAACCCCCTTTATATGGTTTTTTGAGTATGTTGTTTACGCAGGATTTAAGCACTTAAAGGAGTACTTTCGAGTGAAGTTCATCGAGCACTTTGTGAGAAGATCATGACACCCGACACAAGTCAAGACACATGATGAACATCACTCCAAATGGCCCAAGGTCCGAAGCATCAACACGTAAAACTCCGGGGACTTGGAGATTTACCAACGAGATCAACTCAGCCCAAGAGATATTCTCGCAGCCCAGAACAGCATGATCTTTCGGTGCAGATTCGGAGACTTAAATGGCCTCTAATGGCAAAAGTTTGAATACCAAAGTTGTGGGCCTCGACAATAGCTTCAATTTGGACATGTGGAAGGCCTAATTCGGGTCAAGGAGCTAGGAGATATGGCCCCCGAAATGCCAGCTGCGCAGACAAGTCCGAAATCAGACAGATTATCTTCCGAGGCCGTTTTGGGATCTTATCTTCGTTTCCAAGGAAAGCAATGAATACCAAAGTTGAAGATAATTTCGTGGCACACAACCTGGACACCGAATTTGCATTATTTGGAGTCCAAACGTGGGAGATATGGTGCCGGCAAAGAAGGGCTGCGAATCAGGAAAATCTGGACGAAGCTGAGTTTATGGAAACCAAGTTCGCTTCTCTCCTAAGGAAGATCTCGTGCAAGGCAAGTTGGAGCACACCCCAAGGCTCTCCAAGGGCATAAATACAACCCCTTGGGCGCCCAAGGAGGGGTTTGGAATCCATCCATTCATCAGAGAGCCGCCGACACGAAGGAGAAGCACCGGGAGGAAGCCGATGGCCGCCGTAAGTCCTCGAGTTGCCTAGGAGATGGCCTAGGCCATACCCTAGCCGCCATGGTTGGCCCTGCGTGGTGAAGCCATGGTGGAGTTCCGGAGCCATGACTTGAATTCGTCAAGTCGTTTGTACCATCAACATTCGATGGTGATGTAATCATATCTTGTCCTACTTTGATCTACATCGATGAGTGTTTTATCCATATGTGTAGCTAGCATATGATTTTAGTAGGAATAGGTCTAATCATGGTGGTTAGTCTATCTCTTGCGGATACATCGTTGTAGTGCACGGACCGAGGTTTATGGTTCGGTGATGAATATCCTTGCGTAGTGACAGTACGGTGGAGGAGAAAGCGGCGAATGAACGTGTATCTGACCACTCCATATCGGGTTACTCCATATCGAGTGTACTCCTTATCATAGTATAGGTTTAGATTGGTTTGTCACCTTAGCCGAAACGGCAACAAGAAGACGATAGGATAGGGTTACCCTTTGGTGTTTACCTTTATGTACCTTTATGGCTAGGTGGATGAGATCCATACATCCCTTCATGTTTGTATGTTACCTTTATGCAATCAATGCTTCATGATAGGTTAGATCATTAGATTAGATGGATAGCCTTAGGAGTTTGCTTCCGATCCTTGGATTGACAAATCTAGGGAGGACCGTCCTTAGTGAAAAAGGCACCAAGTCACCCGTACGCTTGCGGTGAACTTCAACACGGTTTTGCACCGTCAACACCGCCTCATAAGCAGCTGCCCACGAGGAGCGCACGAGGTCGGTGATCCGCGCATCGTTCTCCTCCGGCTCCGACAGCAGCCCTGCGCCGGACCCCTCCCTGACCTCTTGGATCTCTGAGGAGGCGCCTCCCGCAATGTTCCCGGGGACATCATGTTCCTTCGGGACTGGGCGGGTCAGGCTAGCAGGGGCGGCGGACCCGGGTGACGGCGGCTCTGACACGCTCGCAGCAGTCGTCCCCGTAACCGCAGCTGGGGGCGAGGACGCGGCGGCCGCCAGCTCTGCGCTAGCCGCGGGCTCTCCGAGGACTCCCTCGGTCGCCTCGAACGCGACTGGGTCTTCGGGGGCCTCGCTGGCTCCGACCAGGCCTAGCTCCGGCTGCTCTGCTTCGGCCGTGTCGAGCGTGGGCTCCTTGTCGCCGGGCTCCGCCGCTCCAGCCGCGGTCGCAGCCCCGGGCACAGCCGACTCGGAAGCCTCGATCCCCGACCCCTCCGGCTCCGCTAGCAATCGCTCCAGCGCGGCTTCGAAGATAGCTGGATCGTCGCCCGGGAGGTCGGGCCCGTCGAGGTCAATGATCTCCCGAGGGCGGGCTGCTACATCGTCGGCTGCCAGCTCCGCCATCGCGCCCCCGCCCGCCTGTAACGCCGCAGACGCTGGAGCTTCAACCGCCGCCGACATCTCGGTTTTGTGTTCACCGACCGACGGCGGCGGGGGCGCGACCTTCTCGGAGGCTCGATCGTCACCCCCCGCGACGATCTCGATCGGCGGCTCGATCGCCGCCTGGATGTCGTTCGCCTCAGGAGCCACCCGCCCCCCAGTCAAGTAGTTGGCGTCCGACACTGGTGGAGGCACCGCTGTCTCGGCAACCCCGGTCGCCGCGGTGGGCCTCCCGCCGGCCTGACCCACCGACGGTTCAGCAGGATGGAGCGTTGTACGGGGATCGGGCTGAGGGTTGCGCGCGCTCAGCATTGCGCGCTTCATTGGCGCGAGACTGAGCACGCCGGTGTCGGCCCGACTGACGCAAGGGCGAGTCAAAAATGAGAAGAAAGCAAAGACGAAGAACAATAAAACAACGAGGAATAGCGAGCAAGAGCTTACATGGTGGACCGGACGCGAACCCGCTTGACCGGCCTGTCCGATGGGCCCTGCTCGGGGGCTGGCCTTTTGGCCCCCGCCATCTCGGGTACCGGTTCCCGATGCTCCGTCAACGCGGGAGCTGGCCCATCGTCCCCCGAGGACTTGGGGACGGCACTTCGATCCCTCGACGGCTCAGGGGCTGCCCTCCCGACCTCCGCCGCTCCGGAGGCCGGCACTTAGCTCCCACCGGAGGAGAGGGGAACCTGCACGGCCGGGGCGCCGCCGCCATGGATAACTAGAGATTGGAGGTGCCGCTGGGGGACGCTCGTGTTCCCCCCCTGCGGCGCGCTCGGAGCAGACGCCGGCGGGGTCGACCTCGCCTTGGACGACGAACGCCTCCTCAGGGAGTCCGAGTCCGGACGCTCGGAGCCGTCGTAGAGGTGGTGGGAGGAAGAGTCTCGCTCCACCGACCGCCTGGGTGGATCGTCCTGGCATGGGGGATCTCTCCGCCCCTCGGGGACGCGTGAATCGCCAGGGGCCCCCTGCGAGCAGGTCACCCGTTGATCTTCTCGGGCGGGACGGGCCCCCGACTGCGAGCTGGAGCCCGCACCCCTCTCGCGAGCGACAGGCTCCGACCACCGCATCGAGCTCACCTCCGCCGCCCGGCGTGACGAAGATAGGGGTGACCCAGACATACCGCTCCAGTTGACGTCCGCGCTCGGCTCATCCCCGCTCCACGCCGCCGCCGGTGACGGATCTTCGTTGGAGGAGACGTTGGTCTCCCCCGCCTTACGGCGCTTGATGCGGTCGTCGTTTCGATCGCGCTTGGCGATCTCCTTCTCCTTGTGCTGCGCCTTGCGCTCTGCCCTTCGCCTATCCGCGGCCGCCTGGTTGCGCTTGAAGATCGCCTCCTCCGGGAGAGGAGGCTTTGCGGGAACAAGGTGGGGGCTCCGCAGCTGAAAGTAAAAGGAAGCGAAGGGAGTCAACGACCATCAGAAATTTCCGAGAACATCCAAACCAAATAAAGACCTCGAACTAATCGGAAAACTTATCGGAAGAAGAAACCACTTATGAGCTTCTCGGTCCCCTCGTTGGGGAGCATCGGCAGGAGCCGTGACGGCGGCCACAAGTAGGACGCCTTCCCGATGGCCACTGACACGTGACACTGGACCTCATCCAGCGAAGGTCGCCCGGGCGCGGTCACTGTACCCATCCAAAGGGCCCTCTTGGCCGTCATTTCACAAAGACGAAGAGGCCGCCTCCGGAGTGGGACGACCCCTCGGGTGTGGTACTGGCTGATGACGGCTACCAGATCGACCCCGGCATCGCGGAGGCGGGCCAGGCCGCCTAGTGCTCCTTGAGCAGCTTCTCCTGTTCCGCCTTCGGAGGCCCGTCGCTCCAGCTTCTCGGTGCTTGGGCGATGGAGGCTCCGGTGAACTCCGGCAGCGCGTGCTCGGGGTCGTTCTTGAGATAGAACCAACCCTTGTGCCAACCGCTGTTGGAACTCATCAGCGAGAAAGGAATGTACTTCTCGCCCCTCCCCTGCTTCATCCGGAGGTTGGCACAACTGATGGTCGCCAGGAGGGGGCCGTCCTTCAAGCAGGCGAACATGAAGAAATACTTGAAGAGGTGCCAGTGGGCACCGATCCCCAAGTATCCCTCGCACAACGCCTCGAATGCCGCCATTTGTTGGACGCTGTTCGGGTTAAGGTGCTGGAGCTAGAGCCCGTACTCATGGAGAACAGCCCGGATGAACCGCCCGACAGGGACGGAGAAGCCGCGCTCGTGGAACGCCACGAACGAGATGACGTACCCCCTCGGCGGGTGTGGCACGGACTCGTCCTGAGGCAACCTCCACTCTTCGGCGTCGGTGAGCGGAGGAAGTTGCCTGGCGGCGACCAGTTGGAGCAACATTGACCGGGACACGTTGGAGCGCGACCAGTTCGACATGGTGACGCTGGGCTCTCGCGCATGGCTCAGGTGAAGGAGGCGGCGGCGCGGTGGGTGCGAAGGGCGAAAGGTGCGGGCGGCGATGGCAGTGGAAAAGGCAAGAGAGGTAAAGGTTTCGAATCCTCCGCCGGCCCGTGGTTAAAAAGGAAGGGGCATGGCCACCGGCCTTAAATACTGGGTCCACCACATCGAAGGGACGTCGGCACGCGCGCGCCCCGAGGTAACTGACACCCGCCTGCGTGACGCCTCGATGCCCGCTGGGCCCGGGAATCTAAGCCGGCCCCGCCCCGTCATTTCAAGCCATCACATCCGCCCGTTAGGACCTAATTGTAGGCCAGCGCTAATTATAGGGGGCACTCGAGTGCCTCTGACGGGGTTGGCGTGCCGCAGAGTCGGATGGGACGGCGCATCGGGGACCACGCGGCCGAACAGTGCCGCATTAAGGCCCTTGTCAGAGCCAGCCGCCCGCGCGTGCCGCCAGCTGGCGTGTTTGCATGGCGTGGGGAACTGGCGCCCCACACGTCGTTGCGAAGGGAGCCCGGGCGTCGGGATGGCGCCACGTTCGTGTGGGCCCCGGTCTCCTCGTTCTGACCTTCTCGTGCGGGCCTCGCCTTGGTCGGAGACGGAAACTACTCGTGCGAACGAGTAAGTTGTCGGAGGCGAGGCGGAAACTCCTCGTGCGAGGCGGAGACTTGTCGTGCGAGGCGGAGACTTGTCGGAGAAGTCACCCCTCAGCCGGGTACTTGTCGGAGAGGCATCCCATTGGTCGGAGGCAAGACGTCTTGCCGATGAGGGTCTTGACAGGGATCTGCAGCCCTCCTTGTGCTGGATCTTGGCTTTCACATTGTTAATGGTGTCAGAAGACTCCACCTCGAGAGTGATTATCTCGCCGTTTAAGGGGGGCCTAATCCAGGCCCTCGTCAGAGTGGGTTCTATATAATTGGTAGCCCTCTTGGCATTTCTTCAAAGCTCTAGGGGTTTTCGTAAGGCTATCTGAGAGGCGGTTGAAAATATATTTTTGCAAAGTTTTAGGGGGTTTCCATAAAATTATCTTTGTGGGTTGGACTACATATTAATTTTTATAAAGTTTTAGGGTGACTTTGTAAAAGTGGCAACCCTGTTGGCATTCCTTCAAAACTCAAGCTGCTTTCCACAAAATCTGAGAGGTGGTTTGATCAATTACTATTTTCACAAAGTTCGAGGGGATCTTTGTAAAATTACCTGAGTGATGGTTGGATTACACACTACATAGGCTGCATACACACGCTACACCGCGCCGGTCATAATGATTTGCATCATAATTTTATGTAAATAAAATAAATAAGAAGTTTGTAAAATATTATATATAATTTATGTAAATATATAGTTTTGATAGCACTGTTTTTGAAGAAGTTAGAACACAAATTGGATGTGAAATATTGAATAATATAATTTGAGAAGTCGTTTTGAACAATATCCGAGGGAAAATATTGAATAATATAATTTAGAAATGAAATTAGAAATGCATAATTTTAAAAATCATTGTTAAGGTCTTTTCCGCTTCTAGAAGCAGAAAACATAAATTTTTAATCATGAATCCCAAAATAGAATTGTGGGTCCCACAAACCAAAAGTGTGTGGGTCCCACCTAATGTGGGTCCCATACGAATATCCCATGAATCCACGTGGGTCCCGCACGTGGGTCCCACCTAAACATACTGTGGGTCCCGCATGAACAGTATCTGTGGAGGATCCGAGCCATCCACGAGCGATCAGACGACTCCCTTTCTTGATGACATGGCTCAATGGGGTGGCAAAAATCCCCCCCACTTTAGGTCTTGTAATAAAGATACCTTAAAAGAGGAGGGGTGAATTAGACAAATTTAAAATATCAAATCATGTCTTTTGAAAGTAAATTGTAAGAAAAATTAAGATGCAATCTGAAAGTAAAAACACTAAGGTGATTGCATGGTACCATTTTTTGAAATTTGAATTTTTGCAAACAACATTATACATGAAAACATGTTCATTTGTACTTAAGAGAAGAACGGCTCTGTCGGTGGTTTTTCACATTGGGCAGGGGTCCTTTTTTTAGATATTCGGCCTGGGGGAGAGTTCGTACGTTCAAACGGGATTGTTATGGAGTGGATTATGGGTGAGTTTGAGCTAGTGTGTTGCGAGACAAGGGATTTAGACAGGTCCGAACCACCTGGAGGTGTAACACCCTACGTCCTATGTGTGAGTGTATTTCTCATTTTTCTCCTCAGAGAGTCCCAGAGCCCGTCCCCTAGGGAGGGGTTGCCCCTTCCCTTTTAGGCCCCCTTTGGGAACCCATGATCCCGCAGGGATCCTCCCCTTTTCCCTGGGCCAAATCTCCGCGTCGGTTTTGACCCCGGGCCAAACCCCCACGTCATTTGGCAGCACAACAACCCGGGACGCCACAACCCTAGCCTCTTGTTTTCCCCGTGCCGAGCCTTCCCGACCTCCCACCTCCTGGCGGCGGCGTCCCGTCCTTTCCATTCCTCCCGAGTCGTCGCCTCCAGGGTTCCTCCCCGTCTACTCCACCACGTGTGCTGCCGCACCTCGTCGTCGTCAAGGCGGATCTACACGGGCGGCGACTCCCCCGCACGCGGGTGCAGGCCAGGCGAGCGCAACCCCGGCGGCGGAAGAGGTCTCGCGCCCCAGATCGAGCGGCCCCAGTGGCGGAGGAGGTCGCTCGGCCCGGATCGAGCGACCGCCGCCTCCCTCTCCTCCTCTGACGGCGGGGTGGTCCGGCCTCCAGCGTCGGCGGGGTGGCCCAGCCTCCAGCACGGCGCGGTGGTGCGCACCTCCATCGCGCGCGTGCACACCGTGATTTTGCAGAAGTAGAAGGCGGTGCTAAGGGAGGCGTACAAGAACAAGAAGCTGCTCCCGCTTGACCTCCGCCCCAGGAAGACCCGTGCCATCCGCAAGCGCCTCACCAAGCATCAGGTATGCCATGAATGAACCTAAGTTGACCTCTGATCTAGCATGCCCTACTCACAACCAATCAGCACTTTCTGAATTTCAAAGATCTGATGAGCTTGATTGCTGCTGCTTCACCAATAATTGTAGTTGCTTTCGAGCCCACCACCACTTGCTGAATAATTTTCTTTATGTTTCTAGTTGGTAGATAAATAGTCATTTCTTAGATAACAAAAAGAGATAGATTTGTCGGTCTACATTATTTTCTGCCAAGTAGTGAGTCAGACCCAGCTATCTTGAAATGTTTGTTTCCTGCAGTCAAGCAACTTTTTTAGCACGGTGGAACCGAAAGGTACGGTGCTTGGTTATAATTGGTGCTAATAAAGCAGCAGCAGCCAAAGCTAATGACAACGCTGTACTTGTGTTCCCATTCCCTTTTTTTAAAAACCTAACCAAGCTTTCATTAGTTTGATTAATTGATCGAGGAAGGTGCCATGTTACATCACATCACACACACTTGGTTTCTTGCTTACTACGACGGAGTTTTAATTAGCTCACTCTTGCTAGCACTACCTATAGCTGCAAGACACTACTACACTGTTTTTTTATTTTTATTTTATTTTATTTTATTTTTTGCGAAAGACTACTACACTGGTTTAACTTGAAAAGAAATTAGCTCGTGTAGCATCATATATATTGGTCGTGTAACTGTTGTCGTGTATCAGCAGAGAGTTGAGGTGAGAAGAGAAGGCCGGGTGCGAGGCACTTGTGCGTGTGACACCATGTGGAGCAACAGAGTTACAGAAGAGTACCATCAGAGGAACAGGGTTACAGAGCAATTGTGTTTTTCTGTAAAATAGATGCTTAAAACAACCAAAGAGGCTTGTAACTTTTTTTTGTCAATTGCATGATCTGGATATAATATGTCGAATGTGCTTCCTTTGTGACGTGATTTTGGTCTCGTGGCTTATTGTGTATGGATTTTTGAGGTGTTAGATTAGCTTCTGTGACTGATGTTGCCTATTGATTTTTATACATACGTTAGGATCTTATTTGTTAAATGGCTTTTTTTTTGAAGTTTTGCTGAAATTTTGAGATTTCATATTATCTTTTATTATTTTATTTAGATCCCAAACAGTAGATTTTTTTGATTTGATAGAGAGATGTATATGGCGCAGCTATCCGTGTCCCTGAAGTCTCCAAACAGCGGCGGGCCTTCCCCTGCGTGAGGAGGTGAAGGGGCTGTTTGGCTCCCAGCCACACATCACCACGGCACTGTGCCGCTCGCCACACTCCCGAGGCGGCGGTTTCGCCCGCCACGGAAATCACTGTTCCGTGGCGGGGGTGCCAGTGGCGAGGCGGGTTGTGGCCCCAGACCAAACAGCCTCGAAGTCTCCAAACAGCGGCGGGGCTTCCTCCCCTGCGTGGTGAGGGATAATGATGGCGCAGGGATTTCCCTGGGAATGTGCTGCCCAGTGCTTGCCCCTGCTGCCAAACGAGGCCTTATAGTAGTCCTATGGCGATTTGACATGCCGCCGCTAGTGTGAATGCACCCGTCTATTGGGGGACCCTCGCAACACTGTATCTTTCTTGTCAGGATGTCCTTTCTGTCGATTAGGTACTGGCGCCTTTCTGCTAATGTGGGCACCACCTGCCGTGAGCTAGCCATTGACCAGCGCAGGGAAAGCATCTCGGAAGCCTTCTCGGGTTAGAGCAAGTATTAGGGCCCCCTTGGTAGAGCTGCGGGTGTGGCTGAAATGGCTTCGGCTGTGGCTGCGTCGGTGAAACAGTTTTTTCTGATTGTGGCTTCACTAGTTAGAAAAATGTTTGGTAAAACGGCTTCTTCTGGCTGCACAACATGGATAAAATGTCTATAGTACCTTTTATTTTATTTATTTTTCATTTTTCCCTTTTCTTTCTATTATTTTCCTCTTCATTTTTCACATCTTTCTTTTTTTTACTCTTCACAGTTGTCCTTGACGGCTTGACCATTCACCTGCCGACCTCCTATCTTATCCATTCATCATTCACTCTTATCCATTCACCTGCTCTTCCGTCACTCCTATCCATTCACCTGCTCTTCAGTTTGCATCGGCACCGAGCTCCAGGTCGCACGCCGCCTGTTGCCGTCCACCGGTCCCCAGCTCCAGCTCACGCGTCGCCCGCTGCCGTCCACCGCCCCCCGGCTCCAGCTCCCGCGCCGCCCGCCGCTGTCCGGCCCCCAGCAACAGGCCCCGCCTCCTCCTGCGGCCTGTGCTACTGCGCCGGCACCGGCCTCCTTCTCCTCGCGGTCAGCGCCGGTCGCTGGCTTGCGCCTCCTCCCCGCGACCCGAGCCCGCCGCCGGAGCGCCCGTCGCCGGCTACCTCTTCCCCGAGCTGCTGGAGCACCCATCGCCGGTCAACACAGCTGTGCCACTGCCTGCAGGCCCCACCAAGGACAAGAGTGGTAAAAGGTACGGAGAAGCCGCGGGGAGCCACTTTTTTCTGCTTCCGCGCCGTCGATCCACTGTGAGAGCGGGATTTGCGGGGCTTTTGTAGGCTTCACCATCGAAGCCATTTCTGCCAGAACTGTTTGGCAGGGCTTCGGCTTCTGCTGGTGGAGAAGCTGAAGCCGAAGCCCTGCCAAAGGGGGCCTAGTGGATCGACGGCGCGGAAGCAGAAAAAAGTGGCTCCCCGCGGCTTCTCCGTACCTTTTACCACTCTTGTCCTTGGTGGGGCCTGCAGGCAGTGGCACAGCTGTGTTGACCGGCGATGGGTGCTCTAGCAGCTCGGGGAAGAGGTAGCCGGCGACGGGCGCTCCGGAGGCGGGCTCGGGTCGCGGGGAGGAGGCGCAAGCCAGCGACCGGCGCTGACCGCGAGGAGAAGGAGGCCGGTGCCGGCGCAGTAGCACAGGCCGCAGGAGGAGGCGGGGCCTGTTGCTGGGGGCCGGACAGCGGTGGGCGGCGCGGGAGCTGGAGCCGGGGGCGGTGGACGGCAGCGGGCGGCGCGTGAGCTGGAGCTGGGGACCGGTGGACGGCAACGGGCGGCGTGCGACCTGGAGCTCGGTGCCGATGCAAACTGAAGAGCAGGTGAATGGATAGGAGTGACGGAAGAGCAGGTGAATGGATAAGAGTGAATGATGAATGGATAAGATAGGAGGTCGGCAGGTGAATGGTCAAGCCGTCAAGGACAACTGTGAAGAGTAAAAAAAAGAAAGATGTGAAAAATGAAGAGGAGAATAATAGAAAGAAAAGGGAAAAATGAAAAATAAATAAAATAAAAGGTACTATAGACATTTTATTCATGTTGTGCAGCCAGAAGAAGTCGTTTTACCAAACGTTTTTCTAACTAGTGAAGCCACAGCCAGAAAAAGCTGTTTCACCGACACAGCCACAGCCGAAACTATTTCAGCCACAGCCGCAGCTCTACCAAGGGGGCCCTTATAATCCTATCTGGATGGGCGACTCCCCGGCCAGTGCGGCCACGCAAGCAAAAATACACAGCTGGAGGAAAGGGAAACAGGGACGAGCGACTCACGGTTCGGTAGCAAAACGCGGGCGCATGCATTCAATAAGCTAAAACGTCGGACTCCCATTCGCTGGCGTCGCATGCAGGAACGTGACCAGGGCATTCATTGACGTGGGCCCCTCCCAACACAGTGCCGTACTCCACATGACCTGGCGAGTGAATCGCCGACTAGCTTGCGACTCTATAAATCTTGCTCTTATCCTTTCACTCTAGAGTGGGCCCCTGCCCCTGTCTATGGGGCCCACTTTTGGTCTTGCCTCGAGTCGATGCACCGCACGCAGGCGTCCTGGTTGCAGTCCCGAGGGCAGCTGACGCCGCTGAACGGGGCGCCAGGGTTAGGCTCGCAACCCGACGGACCCACCCGTGCCGCATCGTGGGCCTGTTTAGTTGGCTGAAAATTTGTAAAATTTTTGCTATTTTTTCAACTCTCTCTCCACCACATTACATTAAATACATCAAAAGATATATGTTCGGAGCAGTAAATGTAGGTAAAAAAATTAACTAATCACACAGTTCTGTTGTACATCACGAGCCGAATCTTTTGAGCCTAGTTAGTTCATGATTAGATAATATTTACCACAAACAAACGAAACGTGCTACAGTGTGCTACAGGAGTTCCAGAAGTTAAAAAGGCAAATTTTCCACCAACTAAACACAGCCCGTGTTTAAATTTCTAGGCATATAAGGCACGTCGTGTCGTGCCGACATAGCACGACAACTTTTTTACTAGGCCCAAGCACGACTCATGGCACGGCGGCACGTCTTCGTACCGTACCGGTCCAAGCACAACCCTTGCGATATGACTACTTGTGACCATATGAGAATACACCATTATTATATTATGAATAATCATTATCACAATTCCGTACATAGTAGATTTTGTATTCCGTACATAGTAGATTTTGTGATCTATTTATATGATACTAGTTATATTAGGCTATATAATGCATATAATGAATGATATTATGATGGTATAACCTACGGATTTGCTATTGGGCTATTTTCGTGCCGTGCCGGTCCAAGCACGATCCAAAATACGTGTCGTTCCGTGCCACCTATCGTGCGGAGATCCTAAGCACGACACGACCTTCGCATTCGTGTCATGCTGGCACGATCCAGAATTTATCATGTCGTGTCGTGCTTCGAGTCGTGTCAAAATGTCGTGCTTCGTGCGGTCTACAGATAGCACGGCCAACCCAGCTCCAGCGCTCGCCGCCGCGAAGGTAGTCGTGCAGCAGGCCGCCGCTGCCACGCTGGCCGTGCAGGCTGTGTCTTACCGAAAGGTCGCCATGTCTGTCCCGCCGTCCCGGCCTGCGGAGCTCGCATTCGAGCTAATGCCGCCGACTCCACAGGAGACGTAGAGGTCAAGTACTGCAGGCAGCACAAAGGATCATGTAGTATTGTCTGTTTGTTATAATGTCAATTGCAGAAACCAAGAAGTTAAGTCCACCAATCAACCAAAACTATGATAGAAATTCCGAAAATGACTTGTATGTGAGGACAAATTCTGAGTGTTTAGGTGCATTGTATTTCAGAATGGAGGGAGCAATTGTGCATGCAACTGAGTTTTAATGACCGGCATATGCAAAACGTTTTTATTTATGGTCACACGACTTCATGCCGAGCGGAAAAGTCGGTACCTATATAGTAGATGTCATATCAGTCAATCTCCAAAACCTAAAGGCGGTGCTCGCTCCATCTCAAATTGCAGATTTAAATTGTACACCGTTTTGATCTTATTAGATTATCTAAGTGTATAATAATATTTATGGATCTCTCTCTGTATACATATATATCTACTCCCATACTTGTATCTCACAAATTAGAAGATATCTTTGCATACTTGAGGTTTCTAAAAAAAGTATGTACACATACTTGATTTTTAAAAGTGGTACGTGGACATACTATTTTTTTATGTGTAAGGAAACATGAACTTAGTGTACATACTCATGTTTCAATATAGGAAATAACATACATCACAAAGTGCAAAAAATTATAAGTTCCACTGAAATTTTTTCATAATTATCACTTTGATAAATCTTATTTTAGGTATGTGAACATACTCCAAGTGATAAATGTGTATGTACACATACACAAAGTGGTTTTTTGAACGTGGGAGTAACTACAGAATTTTTTTAATTTTTTAATCCTTTTTAATCTAATTTTTTAGAAATAACCCGTGCCCAACTAAATTTGCAAAAAGTAGCCCTTTTGGTCGCGCCAGGCCTCGTGGCGCGACTCATCACTGAGTCGCGCCAGGGCATGTGGCGCGACTGAGGCGCCACGTAGGCCGGGCGCGAGACGGCAGGTGCTGAGGTGGCGGGGTGAGTCGCGCCACATGCTCTGGCGCGACTCAGTCGCGCCAGGCGGCGTGGCGCGACTCACTTAACATACCGGGGGGCGCCGGGCCCCTTTCTTTCTTCCTCCTCACTTCCTTTCCTTCTCCACCCGAACAGAACAGCTCCCATGGCGTCGCCCTGCCGTCGCCCCCTCTAGATCCACCCATTCCTTTGGTGGTTTCAAGTGGAAATCGGGTGGGAATTGCTCCTTGAAGGTAACTCCTCCATTTGCTCCAGTTAGTTTTTCTCGATTTGGTTGTTTTGGTTGGATTTGAGTAGCCTAGGGTTAGGTTACATTATGAGTTTGAATGGTGGTTTGAGTACGAATCGGTCACCGTTAGTTGTCTTGTATCGATGCATTGAATGACTGTAACACCGATCTATCGTGTAGTTTGCAATGCATGTTTCGGTTTCGATGGATTTGGATGGTGTAGATGTTGACTATGAACAAATGCTATGTAGGCTAATGTTTTATTGTCACTACCGTCTAGTAGTAGTAGCAGCTTTGAGTAGTATTTTCACTAGCATTTCTTTACTTATCTTTGAGTAGTAGTATTTATTTTTCACTAACTTAGAGAGCATGTGTAAATGAAATGTAGGTTAGTGTTAGGCCTATTGTATTTTGATTGATATTTGAAATGCAAGTTGTTAAATCAATGCTCATATAGTAGTGCTTGTATGATGGTACTAGCTTTAGTCATGACTTAGTAGTTTTTTTCATTAGTAATTTTTTCACTAGGTGTATGTATGTTGGAGATAGTAGTGCTCATCTAGTAGTATTTTCTTCACAAGTTGTATGCATGTTGGAGATAGTAGTATGTATCTTGGTGCTCATCTAGTAGTATTTTCTTCGCTAGCTTTTCTTATGAATTTTAATTTTACTTCACATATGCATGCAATTTTTTAGGTGGGTTATAAATTTTGTTTTCTTTATTTAGGACCATGGCGCAACAAGAGCAGTACCACCCACGGTATCCACTCCTTGAGAAGTACTATGATGACAATCACCGTGGGAGGAAGCTTGAAGAGCGTTTGGAGGTAGGATTAGAATCACTTGTTAATTTGGTGATGGATGGATTGAAATTGGATTGTCATATACTAATCATTTGTTGTCAATGTTGATATTTGTTTGCAGATTTTGAAGCCTGTACTTTCCAGTTAAGAATGTGCCATCAACACTTATCACCGGTCTGCAATGCTTGAATGCCTCTACACATTGGGGGAAGCACCAATACACCCGCTCCATTACTGGCTTCATTACACCTTTGTGGAGCTCCTCCTTTCCTGTTGTATGAGTGCACCACTTCGTTCCCGGGTTGAAGTGTGTTATTGCTTGTAGGATTTTTGGCACCCTACCGTAAGCATCCTTCCAATCACCCCACAATATGGATATTGCATGCTGCTTAGCTCTCCAGGCCTTTCCATAATTCACCGTGTAGTTGCTGAAAGCTTTGATGGATTCAATGATGGCAGCTATAGAAACATCAGGATCTTTATGAACCATGCCAGCAATCCGTCTTGAAATGTAACGAGCCGTGCATTGAGAATGTTCTTGTGCCACTTCCGACGTCCCACATGTATGAAGTTGGACAACTCTTGTGATTCTCCATTTGTTCCTATCATTAGGAAGTGGACGCGCCCACACCTTCCAAGCACAATCTTGTTGGTAAGCAACCGTGTATCTTGTTTTGGCCGATGAATGAATCACATTATATGGCCTTTGGTGCCGCACCGAGTAATCTCTTAAGAAAAACTTTAATTCTTCCAAGTTATCAAATTGCATTCCCTTTGTTATAAACAATTGACCACTGTCGGGATCAACTTCAGTAAGACGTAACCCTGAATCACAATATGCCTTCCTCGGAACCGAATGGAAAACGGAAACTTCAGGTACATCAACATGTACAGCTTCCAATTGCCTCAACTCTGTTTGAGTGAATTCTGGCACTCGAAATCTAGAAAGAGTATACACCGACCCTCTAGACGCCTCATCTACCCTCTCACCAAATAATGGAATCTCTTCACCCAAAGAACTAAATTGGCGTATATGATTTACTCGAACCACAGGTGTTGGTTGGGTTGGTTGCCTAAGTGGAGTTGGTTGGCTAACTGGAGCTAGGGTTGGTTGGATAACTGGAGTTGGTTCTTCTTCTTCTTCAGAGCTCACAGATATATCATCCCCATCCTCTTCCTCATCATCCTCATACTCACCAAAATTATTGTTCAACCCACATCTATCAAAGTCATCTTCCCCATCTGAACCATAAGAACATTCCTCATCATCACCACCTTCTTCATCATCCTCATTATCATGAACCTCATTATGTGGTACCATATCTTCCTGAGTTAAGTGTTCCATGGGCTCATCATTATGCGGTGAATCAACCGGAGAGTAAACATCAACAAGTAACTCGGCACAACGAACTTGAGATTCTTTCACACACTCTTTGTAAAATAACCAATCATCACCACATTTAATAGGCATCATCACATAGTGACTTCTTTTGTCACCGGAATCAAACCTTCCATGAATCCTTAATTCCTCCCCCTCATTTCCAACCTTGAACAAAGAATTCACTCGGGTTTTAATATCTTCAAATGTTGGAGGACTATCAAATCTTGCTACTTGTTGCCTCATGCTTTTAAACTCCCCATTGTCATCAACCATGCCACCCGAAAATATACGAACTAAACGATCCATCTACACACAACCTCAAATTAAATTGATTATACCAACCCTCATCTCACATATCAATAGCATCTACACTATCCAACATGGAAAAGATGAAATCCTACCATGCAAGAGAAACTACACGATAAGAAGAGGTTAACATCGGCCACTTGCACGATACACTACACTTAATCATACCTGATTCGTACTCAATCATGCTATCTATCTCAAATCATACACTAAACCTAACCACCTCAAATCCAATGAAAAAGATGGAATCCGCGAAAACTAATTGGTTAGATTGGAGGAGTTACCTTCCACGTGCAATTTCTCAAACTTTCCTCTTCAAAACGGGTGAGGGATGGAGTGGATCGAGAGGGGGAGGGTTGGGGGCGGCGCCATGGGAGGGGGTGAGCTCGAGTTAGGTCTTGGGAGTGAAGAGGTCAAGTGAGGAGGAAGAAAGAAAGGGCCCGGCGGCCCCCAGTATGTTAAGTGAGTCGCGCCACGCCGCCTGGCGCGACTGAGTCGCGCCAGAGCATGTGGCGCGACTCCCCGCCACCTCAGCACCTGCCGTCACGCGCCCGGCCGACGTGGCGCCTCAGTCGCGCCACAGCATGTGGCGCGACCAAAAGGGCTACTTTTTGCAAATTTAGTTGGGGACGGGTTATTTTTAATAAATTAGATTAAAAAGGATTAAAAAATAAAAAAAATTCGTAACTACACCCAAGAGTAGAATGCGACACGAGCACGGGCCCAGCACGATGACTTCGGGCCTGGACCGGCACGAGCACGACGTCGGGCTAGTGCTGGGCTGCGATCTCAGCCCACCGTGCCGGCCCAGCACAGCACGAAGTTAACTGGCCCGATACGGCCCATGGACTGGCATGACAGACCAACAGCCCGATTGGCCCATCTAGCCCGATGGTATATAAATCGGAAGCTCCTTCTCCCACACCCTAGGTGCCTCCTCAGTCCTCCCCTGTCCCCTCCTTTGTCCCACCGCCGCCCCTCCTGGCCTCCTCTATCCCACCGCCAGGGGGAGCCAGCGCTGCCTGCCAGGGGAGCCAGTGCCGCCCGCCGGGGGAGCTAGCGCCGCGGCGGTAGGGATGCGGCGGCGGCAACCTCCACGCGCACGAAGGTGTCGACGTCTCACGGCGGTGGGGATGCAGCGACGGTGGCCTCACCTCCACATGCACGGAATATATATATATATATATATATATATATATATGGTAGAGTTCCAGCTTCATGATTTTTTTTGGAATAGTTAGATCTGGTATTTAAATGAATTGTTTTATTTATAGTTTAAACTAAATACAGATATTTGAATTTCTTATGAAACTCATATCTCGAATTAATTTGGAACTATCCTTCAACAAACTATTCATTTGAGACTTTCTATTTGTCTCTCCATACACATTCCACTCTCACTACATGAAAAACTCACTTTGGTAACGGGCATAGATTGCCTTTAGTCACGGGCAAAGCGCCCGTTACCGATTAAGTGTTACAAATGAGCGAAGAAAGGTAACGGGCTGATACCCGTTACTGATAACACATATTCGTAACGGGCATCAAACAACGACCGTTACCACAACTAGCCACCGGTCACGTGAAATGGCTGTTTCTCTGGGCCCACAGGGAACTTTAGTAACGGGCACCAAAACAAAGCCCATTACATCAAGTCAACATGGGAGAGCCGTGCTGTAAACATGCGTCTCCTCTGTCTCGACCAAATGAGACGAGTCTATTTCACGCGCGTCTCAGCACAGCTAGGATTAGTAACGGGCATCAAACAACAACCGTTACCACAACTAGTCACCGGTCACGTGAAATGGTTGATTCTCTGGGCCCACAGGGAACTTTGGTAATGGGCACAAAAAATAGAGCCTGTTACTGTGAACTCAACATCGGAGACGCGTGCTGTGAACCAGCGTCTCCTCTGTCTCGACGAAATGAGACACATCTGTTTTCATGCGCGTCTGCTTTCTCTCGACTAAAGGAGACGCGTGCTGTCAACCAGTGTCTTCTCTATCTCGACGAACGGGCCAAGTTCTAGGGCCCACCAGTCAGTATTGGTAACGGGCTTTTACGCTGCCCGTTACATTGTTGGCATGTTTGTAACGGGTGTTCCGAATGAAGCCCGTTACTCACTGATCAGTGTTTGTAACGAGCTTTAATTAACGCCCGTTACAGATACGTAGGCCATCCCTACAGTAACCTTCCTACTTGCCGGCTGCATCCTGAAACCAGCCAGGATTTGGCAGCCATTAGCAGCTGCATCCTGCCATCCTGGAACCAGCCAGGATATGGCAGCCACCACAGCAAGGAGACATCACAAACACAAAAGCAAGATCACATTTATAGACAAGCAAGATCACATCAAGTTTCAAGTTACTCATCAGGGTTTGTACGTTTGGATGGATTCATGAGAAAACTGCCTGAACCAGGCAGCATCTGACCCCAACCAAGCAAGCCAAGCAGGTTTCTCAGGCAACAACACCTGACTAAAGAAGACTGAATGCTGCAAGTTTCAAATTTCTGGCTACAATGAACTCACGGTGCACCCTTATAGAAGTTGCCCTTTCGGTCGATGGTCTCCTTAAGAATGTACTCGCACAGCATCTCCCAGACCCGCTTTAGATCTTCTGTGGAGACATCTACGGCAGCTTTGAAATCCTGCAAAATACAATCATTTATGAGAATGCAAGTAGAAATCAGTTTCTAAAATCAAATGTAGAATATGAGCAGAGACAAGGTTGAGCATTATTATTTACTTACAGCAGCCTTCTTGATGTCAGGTGTGTCATCGAGTAGTCTTAACATATGGAATGCCACATGGAATCCACACAAAGAGGACCGCCATGGCTGCTGAGCACACTGCATCGAGGTACCAAAATGACAAGTTAATGCAGTACCAAATAGGTAAGAAGGGACCATAAAAAAACCTCGGTGTTACATCGAGATTTGGTTTGTGCTTGAGTGTTGTGGCTTTTGGCTTTTTTTTCTTTTCTTTCGTCACTCCGTCCTGTGCATGATCAGCAAAGGCCCTGCATGATGATCAGCAATACCGATTAGAAACACTAAGAGATTGATTTTTTGTGAACAAAACCTACAAGATACTGACCAGTCCACAACAGCTTTGAGGTCTGCAAACTTTAGCAGGGGATGTTGTTTAGAAGAATCTAGATACCAAACCTCTTTGAACTTCATACAGATGATCAGTGTTACCCAGTGGCCAGTGTAGTAGGCACCCACCACGTAGTCATTGTTCATTGCATTTGCGATTGCTTTTATTACAAGGCCAGAATGCTAAGAAATATTTGTGGAAGTGAAAATATCTAGATCTAAAAACCCAACACTGATCTGCATCTCCGCTGCCTTGTCCATCATTTTCCTACAAAAAATCAAATTGTTAGCATGCATGAACTTTGTGGTCAAAATTAAAGAAATATCTTTTTAGGTTTTAAGGGACTTACAATGTCCACAACCTCAAGAAGGTAACATCCAAAGAAGCCAGGGTTATAAGGTTATACACGCTACTGAATGCAATGTTTAACATTAAAGCACCACCACCTTGAAAGTAGTGTTGATCCACCTTTGCTGGAAAGGCAAGTTTATCCTTACTGTGTTTCATGACGTAAGCATGCAACCTGGCACAATTTGGTCCAGCAGCCTCTAAGTCTGCTTCTGACAACATAGGTGCACTAGGCTAGTATTTTGGTTCCCGTTCTATCCCAATAATACAGTTAAGAATCTCATCTTTAGACAGAGGTTTCCTGGCCTGGTTCCCCTTCTGCAGTGGAGATTGCCTGGGCTCCTGCTCCTGTTGCAGAGGCTACTGTACATGTTGCATCTGCTGCTTAGGGGGAGATTGCCTGGGCTCCTCCTCCTGCTGCTGCAAAGGCTGCTGTTTCGTCTGTTGCTTATCCTCATGTTGCAGCTGCTGCTTAGTCGGAGTTTGCCTGGGCTCCTCTGGCTGTTGTCGACGCTCTTGCTATGTAGTTTTGCTGATCTGCTACTGCTGCTGCTGTTGTTGAGCCTTCTCTTGCTGACACTGAGCTGCAGTACCTCCATCTGATGTTGTACCCCTGCTACCTGTTGTGGCTTCAGGGTTGGGATGTCTCGTCATGGGTGGTATAAGGATCCTGTCCTTTGGCCATTGGATCCTTTGAACGAGAGCCTCAGCTAGGGTTGCTATGTCACCCCCATCAATTGGTACAGGTAGAGGGTAGTGACCCGCATTGGCCCACACATAAGTAGGTTACACCACAACATACCCATCCTGCACCGGTACTGCATGGCAAGCCTTTTGAAATAGAAAGACTTTCGCTAGTGCGAGCTCCACATTAATCCGGTGCCATCCAAAAGGCTGCACATGGTTGGCTCTGTCAGCTTATCTATTGTGTCCAGCATAGGTGATCGACTATCACTGTGCACTTGATTCGCTTCGTCCTCGTTGACATTCCAATTGGCTTGGTCTCTGCCACGCGCATCTTCCTCGCTGTCATGCGCATCTTCTTCCTCGCTGTCATGCGCATCTTCTTCCTCGCTGCCATGCACGTCTTCTTCCTCACTGCTACTGACAGGCACTGGTAATTGTGAAGGAAGAAGTACATTTTTCAGTATTTCGATGCCTGATAGTCTTAGAGCATGGACAACTGTTTTAAATGTTATGTCCATCATATCATCAGACCTCTTGTTCCTCCTCTTCTTCCTGTACATTCCAGCAAACTCTTCACCAAACCCTTTACCCCAGCCAAGTGAACTAGACACGCCTCGGACCCGACCTCGATGCTCTGGAGTCTCAAGTGCTGCGGTGAGGATATCATTCTCCCTAACCCCAGAGAAAGAACCATCGCTACCCTGAGCTACAAGTATTTTCAACCTATCTGCTACCCCCACCACCGCAGGGTTACTGAATGTTATGTCCCCGCTTCCTTCACTAGTATTCTTCCTCTTCTTCCCTACCCTTGCCCGTAGATAAGGTCTCGAACGTCCAGAAAATTAGTCCCAAGGGTTCTGTTTTCCTTCTGCAGCTAGCTTTGCATCCTCCTCCTCCCACTCTTTCCTTTTACCACGATAACCTTTTCTGCCCGTCTTGTGTGGCTTATTATGCAATGCTCTCTTTTGTTTCATCTCCTGGCTCAATTGCTGAAATGAAGGAAAATTGGTTTCCTGCACAAACATGTCCTAGTCTTATTGCTGCAGAAAGGCATGCTTCACAAAGGGAGTCTCCTCTTCGCTCACATATTTTTCTTAAATGGGCCTTGAACCGCCGTTGCAAGGTTCCAATATCTGATATAGCTGCCTTAACTGCTTTCTTGCGAACAGATTCTTCCAGATTGGCTGGGCAATCAAGTTTTTCCTCTAAAACTGTGAACAGATGTTCCTTCTCAATTAGTGAGATCATCAACCGCCTTGTTAATTGACACCCTCTCCCGAGTAATGAGGCCACAGACCAATACAAATCTATCCCTCACAGCATCTGGGGTAGGCCAAAAATTGGCATCAAGTCCAGTTGCAGTCAACTTATCTTCTGGCCATTTGGTTTGCGTCCTTGACCTGCGGGATCGAGTACTACTCGCAGCAGTCTGTGCTGAGTGACCCTGTGAAGAAGGTTCACCGCCGATGGGCTGTGATGGTGCACTGGAGGTAGAGGAGTTTGTTGTTGCGGGAGACTGCATAGATGATATGTCAAGTTGTCAGTAGAGAAACATAAGCAAGACTGAAAATCTAAACAAAATTATTATTAGATAAATTCGTTTTCTCTTACAGGCAAAATAGCTGATATTAGACTAGAAATCGTTACAAGTTGTAAATAAAATCAGCATAGACATACACAGTTCATATTTTACTTAATTAGCATACAGGGATAGGTGCTAACCATTTTGACAGGGACACAACAATATGCTTATATATCAAAGTAGAGAATAAATTCCTTCAACTGCTTCCTTGTCCAACTTCAGTAGCGATGGATTGTGTGTTCCATGTGTACATGCAACAAGAGGATAAAGCAATTATGACATTATATGATAGTAGTGAAACAACACTCCCAACACATCATGACACCAACAATAACAATATATATAACAGTAGTGAAATAATTAACACTCACAACAAAGCATAGGACAATCTAGTTATCACTACATTATAAACCACTACGATGCAATTCCCACTGACATTATGTGGCCATCAGAATTAAAGTATGCTAACAGGTCCAAAGCATAACTGTCGATCTGGTACATTCAAATATAGCAGAATTAAAGTATGCTAACATCCTCAATGCTTTTCATGAATTTACAGTGCAAAAATTGTAGCACCAGGAACATGAAAATGAATTTCAACAGTTCATATAACTTCATCTGTTTGCAACAATTTATTCAAACAGACTTGGAGCAACAAAATCCATCCATCAAATCCACAGTCAATCAATTAAAAATGAACTATTAAGGCATGTCTCCCTAATCCACCTTGACATGAATATATAGCAGATTGGGTGGACTACATTATAAACCACTGCGATGCAGTTCCCACTGACATTATGTGGCCATCAGAATTAAAGTATGCTAACAGGTCCAAAGCATAACTGTCGATCTGGTACATTCAAAGCATAGCAGAATTAAAGTATGCTAACAGGTCCAAAGCATAACCGTCGATCTGGTACATTCAAAGCATAGCAGAATTAAAGTATGCTAACATCCTCAATGCTTTTCATGAATTTACAGTGCAAAAATTGTAGCACCATGAACATGAAAATGAATTTCAACAGTTCATATAACTTCATCTGTTAGCAACAATTTATTCAAACAGACTTGGAGTAACAAAATCCATCCATCAAATCCACAGTCAATCAATTAAAAATGAACTATCAAGGTATGTCTCCCTAATCCACATTGACATGAATATATAGCAGATTTGGTGGCCGAGCAGAGAGAGGGCATTGGGGGTTCAAGCAGGACTAACCTCTGTCGCGAATGAAGTAGTTGTTCTCGTGATGGTCGGAGGGACCAGATCCACGTCAGCTCGTGGCCTGAGGTGGCCGGCTCGTCGTCGTGGCCGGGGATGACGAATCCGCGTCAACCGTCTTTAGGTTGGCCGGGAAGCCGTCCGCACGCCAGTAACCACGTCCTCGTCACCGTCGTCACGCAGGGAGCGGTGGGGCTGGAGAAGAGAAGGGCTGTGGTGGGGAGAGAGCGGCAAAGGCGAGCGGGGAGAGTGGCGGCGGCGGTGGGGAGAGTGCGAAAGTTGTGGATCTGTCTAGTGAGGAGCCGAATATGTCCCCTGAGGAACTGCGCACGTAGCTGTGTTTAAGGAAATTACTGGCGTGCCCTTGAACGGCTCTCTGGTGGAATTGGAATTCCATGGGCATTATAGTCAATATAGGTGGGAATTTTTGAACAGCCCGCTTACGGTTTGCCTGCTGACGCTGACGCGTGGGCTAGTGTCATTGGCGACGATGGTTAGTGAACCCGCATCGCCTTTGTTGGCAGTTGGGTCCGGCGGGCGGGCAGCGGTTATCTTTTTATTTTGGCTGCTGACGCTGACGCGTGGGCTAGCCACTATTTTTTTCGAATGAAACGTGCTTCCCTAAAATATTAGAGCCCATAAAACAGCACCTAAAAAATCATAAAAATACGAACAATTCGTATTTGGACATTTAGTATTTGAATAAAATACCAACAGTCACACTTGTGTGCCCAAGATTCTTAGAATTCGTTTTTACATCCCATGTTAATGATGTAATAATTCTAATAACATATAGTGTGCTCTAAAAAATCTACAAATTTACTTGGCAACATAATTTGGGTACCTAGACTTGCCTTCAAAATTTCAAATGGTTTCGATGAAGGAATAATATACTTATGTACAAATATCTACATCTCTCACATAGTTTCCTAGAATGTTCCTTGAACATTGAAGTTTTCCACACTTTGCAATATGTTCGAACTCATATGCATTTGAAAACTTAACAAAACCTTGTGTTCACCTTAAGATTACGAAAATGCAAAGTTTCATTACAGGAGGTGTGGAAAACAAATATTATTTATATGTTGTACTTAGATAGAACAAGATAAGGCATATAAACATTGTTCAAGAAACGGAATATACACTAAACAATGAAATTAATGAAAATACGGTGATTTTAGAAAACTTTAGAAAAAAATAATCAAATTTGGACTAATTATGACGGAGAAATACATGTTACAAAATTTGATTGCAGATTAAAAAGAGAAATGCCGTCGGCGACGCGGGACGGATAAACTATTCTTCATTCTCCAATAGAACAAAGGACGAAGCAGAGGGCACCGCCGCCCCCGCCGTGCCCGCTTCGGTGGTTTTGACACCCAAGAGGGCACCCTAGGCCTCGTCGGCGGCAAATGAGACCACCGCAACCTTCGATTTGACTCACAAACGTGACAAATCAAATCTTGTTTATCAAAAACCGATTAAAAACCGATATCCTGATAAAATCAAATCCGTGTTTAGTAATATCTAGTAATTTACATTCAAGATAGATAATGTTCATTGATGCTTGCGCCTACATCCCGATTTTCATCCTGCTGACGGCGTACTTCACGGCGACGCTGAAGTTACGCGTCCAGAAGTCGAACTCATGACGGATGCGACACTCGACGCTGCAGTAGTGGATGATCTCTGAGGTCTCCAGCCCATAGTGCCTACATCCCGCTTTCCAAATGCAGACGTGGGGATTCTGGACGGGCAGCAACGGAATGTCGTCGTCGCCGTCACCAAGCCAGTACCACCACGCAGTGTTCTCGAGATCCCGATTGACGAGGTAGCACAGCCGCCACAGGTTGTGGTTCTTCCACCGCCCGTCAGGGAGCGACGGGCCGCCGCTGATTTCGTGGAGCAGTGCCATGGCTTCGGGGTCCGCAGGGTTGCAACGGTACTTCAGCATCGCTAAGAAGTACTTCGCACCGAAGTCTTCAGCAGCGGCATCTCCGACGAGCTTCAGACCCTTATTGGGATTCCACCGCCTCATCAACCTCTCCATCCCCTAGAAGCATAATGCCTCCGGATGATTGGCCTCGCGGAAGCGCCGCTCAAAGCACGACCTGACGTAGAGATTCTTGCACACCTGACGAAGCTCACGCAGCGACACGTGTAGTAGTACCTCTTCGGAGTCACAGATGCGCAGGAAGGTGCCACAGATTTGATTACGAAGGATCAGAAAATGAATGACGGGCTCATCCTTGATGTAGTGGATGATGATCTGGGTGATAAGATCATCTGGCAGCAGCAGCATCAAGCACAACGCGGCCATCAAGGAGAAGAGGAGGAAATAGAAAAGCGATGGGGTTTGGAAATTGAAAGGCGATGAGGGTTGAAAGTGAAGGCGACGGGGTTGAAATTGAAAGGCGACGAGTGTTGAAATTGAAGGCGACTGGGGGGGTGTGTTCCCAAAATAAAAAAAAGAAGAAGGCGACGAGGTTTGGAAATAGAAAAAAGGCGACTCGACCCTCTAAAATAATAAATGGAAATTGAAAAGGTGCCGCAGTTTGGCTGCTACCGCTGACGAGTGGGCCCACATCATTGCCCCTGCCCCTTCACCTTCCCGCGTAATTGAAAGCCGATGCATGGTTTTGGACGGTTTTGCGCCCGAAACGGAGCCCGAGGTGCCATAGTGGCACTAGTGGAGTAGTGGGTGGGGGCAGAGGCGCCTGACGATTCCGCGTCTTGTCAATATAACTCCCCTGCCTTCCCCTGCTTTCCCCTGCTTCTTCCATAAGCTTATCATCTCTTTCGCTTCTTCTTCCTCCTCGCGATCCACCACTACAAAATCTTCGGTCACCGAGAGATCACGAAGGAGGAGATGGTGTCGAGAGGCCCGCCGCCGGCGAAGCGGGGACGAAGGGAGGACGACGACGATGAAAGCCGCCGCCGTCGGAGGAAGTTGGAGAAGGGGAAGGAGCCGGCGACCAAGGACGCCGACGAGGAACCGTTCTTCGACGACACTAAGTTCGCCAGTGACCTGCTCAGGAGTGTGTTCAGAAAGCTTCAAGATGTTGGCGAGGCCTTCGACATCAAGGCGCCTCATGAAGTGGACAAGGACCCGAGCGTGAAGGGTCTCGCCTTCAGGATCCACGGGTTGGCTGAGAAGCTCGAGAAGCTCCCCGTGGTCAAGCGGGCTGGCCGCCACTTCGTCTTCGACGACGGCGGCTCCGACGGCAATGACGGCTCTGACGGCAGCCACGGCGGCGACGACGACTCCGACGGCAGCCAGGGCGGCGACGACGGCGGGACTCCGACGGCGGCGACCGACTAATTGATAGACTCCTCTACCATGTATAGTAATAATGTGTGTGTGTGTTTGTGTCTTCGTCAGGTTGTTGGACATGAACTGCTTAGTTAATTAGTTTGGTTGTTGGATTTTGTATGTCATGAACTCGATCTAATAGACGTGAGTAGATCCATCCGCGTCTACTATAATATGTCATTGTCGACGCGGGTTAGAGACAGTGGAGATCTGGTTATCTTTTTTATATTGGCTGCTGATGCTAACGCGTGGGCCCATCACTATTTTTTTGGGAATGAAACTTGCTTCCCTAAAATATTAGAGCCCATAAAACTGCACCTAAAAATCATAAAAATACGAACAATTCATATTTGGACATTTAGTATTTGAATAAAATATCAACAGTCACACTTGTGTGCCCAAAATTCTTATAATTCGTTTTTACACCCCATGGTAATGATATAATAATTCTAATAACATCAAATGTGCTCTAAAAAATCTACAAATTGACTTGGCAACATAATTTGAGTACCTAAACTTTGTCTTCAAAATTTCAAATGGTCTCGATGAAGGAATAATATACTTGTGTACAAATGTCTACATCTCTCACATAGTTTCTTAGAATGTTGCTTGAACATTGAAGTTTTTCACACTTTGCAACATGTTCGAACTCATATGCATTTGAAAACTTAACAAAACCTTGTGTTCACCTTAAGCTTACGAAATGCAAAGTTTCATCACTAATGGTTGTGTAAAACAAATATTATTTATATGTTGTACTTACAAAGAACAAAATAAGGCATATAAACACTATTCAAGAAACGGAATATACACTAAACAATAAAATTAATGAAAATATAGTGATTTTAGAAAAATTTAGAAAAAAAATATCAAATTTGGACTAATTACGACGAAGAAATACATATTACAACATTTGATTGCAGATAAAAAGGAGAAATGCGAACTATTCTTCATTCGAAAAGAACTGGGCCCCACAGTCATTAGCGACACAGGACTGATAACCCGCGTCGGCTTTGCTGCTCTTCCAAAAATTTACACAGATAATACGAGCAACATACAAAAGCTAATCCACTACTGATTTCCTATTCTAATACTCCGTTCGAACTTCACCATTTCACGGCGGAGCCTACAATCTTCGCTGCAAAACAGAGAAATTCCAAGCCATCCTTTATCCACGCCGCAGCCGCCGCCGTTGCCTGCGCACGGCTGATCGCCGCGCACCTGTGCCGGAGGCGGCAGTGGTTCACCCCAAATGCGCCAAGTCGAGGAGTGGATCGCACGCGTGACCTTCTTGCGCAAAGGCAGACACCCCTCTGTTGACGGATAAAACTCGTATCCACCAACGATCCGCAAGCGTACGGACCTACACCTTTTTCACCACGGGGATTCCCTAGGTTCTTATCAATCCGCAGAGCAAGGGGATTACAAGCGTTTGATCTAGCACTACTAACTAACTTATCCAAATCCTAAACTACGGTTAAACTAGAGAACTACTATGCTACACTAGAGAGAACGATTAAACTCACAAGGTATATAAAAGACACTTGCCCAAGGGTCTACGATACTTAAACATGTAACCGCTTAAAGATATGAAAACCGATCTAATCTATCGGGGGTTGTGACCATGGTTTCGCCCTTTCCCTCCCCCCGTACTATCACTACGTGGAGGTATTCGTGACTAGACCTATGATGATCACGGCGTATTGAAGGGTTCTAAGGGAGAAGTGAGATCTATACTCCCAACATGGCATGGTAGCTAACCTTAAACAAGAAAGCATCTTCAACACTAGATGATAGATTGAAACCATAAAAGTTGCGATTACATCTCAAGATCGTTTACAACCCATGGACAAATGAGAAGATTACCCCATCAAGGTGTTATCCATAGCACCGTTGATCATGGTGACGCTTCCGACGGTGTCTTCCTTCGCCTCCGGGGGTGTCTTGGCAGGGCCTCGACGTCCTCCTCCACTTGTGGTTGCTTCCTTCGAGTAGAGCGATCCTTCTCGCGAATGATCTCTCTCCTCTTCTTCCTCTCTAGCTTGTGGACAGCCTCTCGGGCGAATGGCTCTCTCTCTGCGAATGGCGGCGCCTCCACGTACTTAGGGTTGCATCATCTTCACGCTCAAGAAATGGGGGGGGGGGGGCGAACCGACGTCGGAATGGGCCAGGCCGGCCGGCCTGGGCCGACCGGCCCAGGCCATTTTGGCCCGGTTCGGTCGCCCCTTGGCTCAGGCCCATTTCGGCCCGGTTCGGTCGCCCCTTCGTACACGTGAGTCCTCTTGACATTTTGCACTTTGCCCCCTTCAATTGCATCATTTTGACGATGTCATCCTCACGTCCAAGATGGAGGGTCTTCTCGCATGAAGTTCGGTCTTTTACGCTTTAATCCTCAGGGATGTTCCTTTGTAACACTTCGGTCCTCACCACCTTTGGGGGTGATTTCATCATGCTCTCGAACACGAACAAGACTCCTCATTTGCTCCTTTGAACTTGTTGTGACTCCATCCTTTATGTCCATGTTTTCCTGCAAAAATATAACACTTCCAAATGCACATACAAAGATGAACTTGTTATATCATTAGTGTGCCTAGTGGCGGGTTAGTTTCATAATCAAGTCCAAACCAAAGTGTAATGAACATGTTTGGTGTACCAAAATACACCGTCAACATCTCCTCCACGCTTAGATCTTGCTCGTCCTTGAGTAAGTTTCTCGCAAAAGAACTTTTGTCCAAGGTGTTGAAAATGTGCTCCGCTAATTCTTCCTTCACAAGTTAGTCAATCCTTTATCTTTAATATAATAAACATAAAGCAATGATCATCATACATAAACATGGATGTTTAGAATTTTTACCAAATCAAGATTTACCCCACAACTCATACCTTTCACTCGAGGCCCTCAATTCCAGCCATGCTTACTTCTTTGCTTCCATTGGAGGGTTTTCATAATTTTTCAAAAAATAAAATTCCTGCAACAAGTATTAGACAAAAACCTTTCTCCAAGTTCATACATGTCGCTCATATGAAGTGGCTATCCTAAACAATTCATAAACTCTCACCTCCCATAAGTCTCTCATATATCATGTAAAGTGGAGCTATAGGTATGGCTAGCATAGTCAACACAAATATTGTCAAGCTAAGAAATTCCTCTAATGGTTGTTTACCTTTCAAAGCCAATGATCATGAGAATTAAACCATGATGTGGGGATGTCAAGGATAAGAAGATAAAGAATGGTGGACATGTGCAAGGGCAAAAGAAAATAAGACTACGAGGCACCGATGACGTCCTCGTTGTTGGATTGCACATGGTTGGAAAAAGAATGGAAGTTTCGTCTCTTAACAACAACGTGACATCCTTCCTTACACTTTATTTAACCTTTACTTGATTCATCCCTCCTCATATCTTTCTTGCCTTTCCTCTTTCTTTCTTTCTTTCTTTCTTTTTCTTTTCTTTTCTTTTCTTTTCTTTCTTTTTTCTTTTCTTCTCCATACACACATTTTTTTACTTCTCTCTCTCTCTCTTGACATCTTTAACTCTCTTTCAAAGCTCTTGCTCATCTCTTCTTGCATAAACACAATCTGAATTTTAAATAAAAAACCATGCTAGAGACGAGATGAAACTTCGAACATAGGTTGTGTTCAAGGAATACGATGTACAAAAGAGATATTATGGTTTGGGTATGGAATTCGGCGATGTACGGGACTTTCGATGTGAGAGTCTCGTTACCGAATGCATGACGAGGCTAGCAATAAAAGATATATATAAGGACATGATCATTGCTCGAAATTAAAACTTCCAAGAGAGAGGGATCCTAGCCCAACTCATTATGCTAACTGCACTTATGGTGGAGCGAATATTGAATTGGCTTTGTATAGGATTTTTCTTAATCTCTCAACTTGGAAAAACAAAATTTGCTAACCTTTATTACAAGGGTTTTTCATATAATTTTCAGAATTAAACTCCTCCAACATTAGCATCAAACTTAGCGCAACCGAAACGAAGTTCTAGATCAAAGCATGATGCGGGTACTTTTAAAGGTAAAAACTCCACTAAGCACCACGGTAAACGTTTCAAACCAATCGCTCATGCTTATATATCAAAAATTAAAGACAAACATACAAGTAAAGAAAGAAAAAGCGTTGCATGAGACAAAAATTTAAAAGACACTTTTTATTTGATTTTTTTGACTCGAACACTAAATTAACACACTTTAAACTTGAAAAAAAATTAAAAAGCACACCTAAAAATTTGAATCTCTCGCAAAATCTAAACCAAACCAAACTAAACTCACTAAGGCAAAATATTTTTAAGACCTAGCTAGCTAGCTCTCCCCCACGCTAAAACCATATGACGTCCTCGTCGTATCTTACAAAAAATCCTAAGGGGGAAAACCCTAACTTCCTAGTGGAACTTCCCACAGCTCTTGTACCACCTTTTCTTCATGTTGCCTACCATCCCAAATAACTTCCTCACGTTCTGATTAAGGAACTTGTAGTCGTCATTGACTAATTGTTCCAAATCCTCCATTCTTTGCCTCATCGCCTCCACAGCCTGGAAACACTCCTCGACCGACGCGTAGAGGTCTGAGACGGAGTGACGGCAAGCCGCACAACATAACAGATGCATCCCGAATGGGTCGTCATCACTGGGGTCGTCGCCGTTGTCGCCGTCGCCGCCATCATCGGGATCTCCGCCGCCGTTTGGACCTTCGGGAGTCTTCTCTTTAGGCACCTCCTCCCAATAGAAGAGGTCGTTGTCGTCCCTTCCGGCGGCTGCCCACAAGCTCGGGCTGCGGTCGTCAGAGTAGTCACTCCCCCCATAATCTTTCGGCTCAGGCGACTCCTCCTTGTAGTCTTTCCTCTTCATGCCTCGGAGTCGCTCCGATCTACGGACGGGAGTAGAGACCCTCTCCTCCTTGACATGGTGGCGAGATGCGATCGGCCCGGTCGGGACACGCCCTCCGCAACGGATGCGGGCGGTCCTCTTGATCTCCATTGATGGCTTGAGCTCGCATCGCTTCGCCTCCTCCGGCTTCAAAGGCTTCTCGACGCCTAGCTTGATCTCCACGCTCCTTGGGGACGTCATGGCTGCTGCTTGGGTGTAAAAGGATGTGAATTGGGATGGATTCCCGAGCTCCAATCTTGTCCCTTTAAATAGTCCGAGAAGGAATGCCCTAGAACCCATTTTTTCCTTTTCTTGACTTCCCTAAAATTTTCTGACCAAACAAGGAAGTCGAAGACGTGCGTCCCAGAGGAAACCGGGGGCGAACCGCCGCCCTGGGCCCCTAGGCCGATTGGACCGGGCCGGTTCGGTCTGGTTTTTCGCGTGCTCCACTATTTTTTAATTGCTAGCCCATGTGGAAAAGTTGGCCTGGTAAAACTTCGTGAGAAACTCCAGAAAAATAAAACAAGAGCTATTTACAAAAGGCTCACCTTGTTTTACATCCTAGGCTTGACGTTCGGGCTCATCCTCTATGATGAAAATATCAATATGGTGAAGGGGCATAACATCGGGTTCAAAATAAACCTTAAGCCGTTGACCATTCACCATGAATTGATCTCCTTTCATATCCATGATGGTAACCACTCCATTGGAGAGCACCGAATGAACAATGTAAGGTCCATCCCACTTGCTTTGCAATTTCCCCTTTCCGAAAGTTTTGAATCTCGAATTATAGAGGAGGACCTTATCTCCTTCTTTAAACTCCTTCTTCTTTAATCTTTTGTCATACCACCTTTTGATTCTCTCTTTGTATATGCTTGTGTTTTCATAAGCTTTCAACCTCATCTCCTCTAGCTCGCTAATTTGGATTCTCCGTTTTACCACCGCGGCGTCTAGATCGAGGTTCATCTCTTTAATAGCCCAATAAGCCTTATGTTCTAGCTCAACGGGAAGGTGACAAGCCTTGCCGTAAACAAATTAATACGGGGTCATACCTATCGGTGTCTTGAACGCCGTTCGATATGCCCACAAAGCTCCATCCAACTTCTTTGACCAATCCTTGCCTCCCTTCTCTATAGTCTTGTTAAGGATGCTCTTTAGTTGCCTATTCGATGTTTCCGCTTTGTTGACGCTCCTTAGCCTCACTACTAGGTTTGCACTCACGGCGACGGCACTAGAAATGCCTGCTGGCACTCGCTAGCGTCGCTACCGGGTTTATACCCCTCGTAATGGGGCTAGGGAATGTCTTTGGTAAAACACACGTCACAGAAAGGTCCGCAAGCGCACGGATTACCGTTGTAGCACTTCACCCGGTGGTATTCGGGTTATCGTATTTATATTTTCCCAAGGGAGGCACTACGGCAAAGATGATCGGATAAACAGTGGAGAGTAACAAGACTCGGTAAAGAGCTATAGCGGGGGTAACGAATAAAGATATTCGGGGATAACTTGACATACACAAGGAGATCTTGATAAAGGGTTAGAGAGGACCTAGTGAGCTGGGAGGACAACGAGACGAGAAAGGATCCTAACACAATCTATCTATTCTTGTCAACTCTAGGTAAAGAACTAAGGCAGAGGATAACCAAGACAAGCTAAACTCGACAAGCTCTTCTAGTGCTGCAGGGGCATGCAAAGCCGTGCTCTCGGACTGGGATGAGAAGGGAGAACAACGACGCGCTGAATCCTACCAGCCCGAACTAACGTGGTGGACTACTGAGCCCGTCCGGAGCTGTCACCTCCTTAGGGTACCACAACTATTCTGTTGAACGGGACACCAATCTAAGACTAAGGCAAGTTCTGAGCACCGCGCTCACAACGAACCAAAGAACCTTTCCCCGGATATCACGAAGGAAGGTCTCTCTCTACGATGAAACACCGAAGATCAAGCGAAGAACGACCACAACACTATAGGGTTCAAGAGAGCTATGCTAACCAAGATTAAACTAACTTTAGTCTAAACCAAAAATAAAGCTTCTAGAGCAAAGTAAAAGCTAAATGTAATTGACTCGAAAGGTAAGATAGAAAGATAACTTGAATTGTACTTGAGTCTAAACAAAGAAAGGATACAAGACTAGTACCGGAACCCTGAAGAAGACTCCTTCGGAACCCCGAGACTAGCTCGACTCGACTCTAACTCCCAAGCTACACTAATCCTACTCTAAGTGAATAAAAGGGAGAAATGGAGATGCTCCTGCGTTGTGTCTCCGTTCCAGCGAGTGGGAGGTGGCTTTTATAGGCAAGGGAGGTCAATGGAGCGCAGGGGAGGAATATCCCAGGTGCGGCCGGCCCTGGGATGTGCCGCCTCTCGCTTTGGACGCTCCTGATCATTGCTCTTGAGGTGGTTGTAGGTCGGCTCCTTGGGTCGGTTTCACCCGGCATGCTAGTTGATAGGTGCGGCCGGCCCACCCCCGTGCCATGTGATGCACCGACTGTGTTTGGGGATGCCTAGAATGGCCTCTGGATGGCGGTTGTGGCGGTTGAGCGATCGGACAAGTGGACCCATTGATCCAAGTGATCCTAGCCTCCACCATTTGATCAAACCGATGTTTCTTCAGTGAATTGTGCTCGTCCAAGTTGTGCTCGAGGGAGAGGGGGTACTCTGGACCAGAGACGCACCACGGGGCAGGGCCGGCCGCACCTGCAGGGCCGGCTGGACCAGGTGGTTCGGCCGTGCCTTGCACTTGTGGTGTGTTGGTCCCAAATTCTCCCAAAATGTGTACCTGCCTATGAAATTCACAACATAACTCGTGGAACTTTATTAGTACTAAAAATGTGCATGAAACTTGTCATATACTCCTCTCGAACCCGAGGTTTTAACGGTCGAATTTTTGTTGTAAGGACCGTCAACACGCTTGTCCGTTGGTTTGTGGGTGATAAGCCGTAGAGACTCTATGTTCGATCCCCAACTTGGACAAGCACTTCTTAAAGTTCTTCCCGGTGAAGTGAGTTCCTCCATCACTTATCAAAATTCTCGGGGTACCGAAGCGAGGGAAAATCACACTCTTAATCATCGCAATGGATTCTTCCGTGGAAGCTTTATGACATGGCATGGCCTCTACCCACTTGGATACATAATCAACCATGACTAGGATGTGCTCAAATCCATGTGAGTTTTTGAAATGCCCCATGAAGTCAATTGCCCAAACATAGAATAAATCGATTCGTAGATTGTAATTCAAGGGCAAGCATTCCTTTGAGAAATGTTTTTGGTCCTTTGGCATTCGGGGCATGATGCAACGTATCTTTTAGTATCTTCATGCATCTCCGGCCAAAAGAATCCGCTGGACCATACTTTTGCTTGGGTCCGAAAATGACTATAGTGTCCACCGTACTCCGCCGAATGACACTTCCTCAAAATTTCTTGCCTCTCTTCTCTTGGTACACATCTTCTCATAACTCCATCATTCCCAAGTTTGAAGAGGTAAGGTGAATCCCAAAAATATTTCCGGCTTTCGGAGATTATCCTCCTTTGAGTGTTTTTATCTAAATGATCAAGAGGCATTCCCCGAATCGCTCGAATGATAGCGATCATCCAAGTATCCTTGTCGAGTATTTGGTAGAGGTGGTCATCTATCATCTTATCCTCTATGGGCTCTTTGTCATCTTGTCCACGGTTCATCCTAGACAAGTGATCGGCCACAACATTTTCCACCCCCTTTTTATCACGGATTTCCACATCAAACTCTTGGAGAAGAAGGATCTAACGAATTAATCTAGGTTTAGCATCCTTCTTATCCAAAAGATACTTGATAGCCGTGTGATCGGTGTAGACAATGACCTTCGAGTTCATGATATAAGATCTGAATTTTTCGAAGGCAAACACCACCGCTACCAACTCCTTTTCCGTAGTGGCATAATTTAATTGTGCCTCACTAAGAGTTTTACTAGCGTAGTACACGGCGTGAACTCGGCCTTCCTTTCTTTGACCTAAAACCGCCCCTACGGCGTAGTCACTCGCATCGCACATGATCTCGAAAGGCTGACTCCAATCCGGAGGTTGAATGATGGGAGCACTCACCAAAGCATTTTTCAAGGTTCGGAATGCCGCTAAGCACTTCTCATCAAAGTCAAAAGCCACATCTTTTTGAAGAAGTTATGTTAAAGGCTTGGTGATCTTTGAGAAGTCCTTAATAAATCTTCTATAGAATCCAGCATGACCTAGAAAGCTCCTCAAAGACTTAACATCCGTTGGAGGTGGGAGTTGCTCAACCGTCTCCACTTTAGCTTTATCCACTTCTATTCCTCTCTCGGATATAACATGTCCGAGCACTATGCCTTGCTTTACCATGAAGTGACACTTCTCCCTATTTAGCACTAGATCGACCTCCGCACACCTCGTGAGAACCTTGTCTAAGTTTGCCAAGCAATCCATGAATGTTTTCCCATAAACGGAAAAATCATCCATGAACACCTCGACAATTTCCTCGATAAATTCCGAGAACACTGCCATCATGCAACGTTGAAAAGAGGCCGGAGCGTTGCATAAACCGAAGGGCATCCTTCTATATGCAAACATTCCATAAGGGCAAGTAAACATTGTCTTGTGTTGATCATCCGGGTGAATGGGAATTTGCATGAACCCCGAGTATCCATCGAGAAAGCAAAAATAAGCGTGGTTTGCTAACCTCTCGAGCATCTCGTCAATGAACGGTAGGGGGAAGTGATCTTTCTTCGTTGCTTTGTTTAGCTTTCGATAATCGATACACATCCGCCACCCCGTCACAGTTCTTTGCGGTATTAATTCGTTCTTCTCATTCTTCACCACGGTCAAACCTCCTTTCTTCGGCACACAATGTACCAGGCTCACCCATTCGCTATGCGGCACCGGGTAGATGATTCCGGCATCAAGTAGCTTGATAACCTCCTTCTTTACTACCTCTCGCATGGCATGGGTTAGCCTCCTTTGATGGTCCACCACGGGCTTACATTGGTCTTCCATAGGTATACGATGAGTGCAAAAGGCTGGGCTAAGTCCTTTGAGATCATTGATTGAATATCCAATCACCTTCTTGTGCTTTTTCAATAAATTCAGCAACTTCTCATTTTATTCGGGACTCAACTCATCGCTCACGATGACTGGATAAGTCTTGTCTGGGCCTAGAAATTCGTACTTTAATCCTTTGGGCAAAGGTTTGAGATCCACCTCGAGCACTTGTGGCTCTTCGGGTTTAGTGTCTCCTATGTCTTCGAATTTTTCTTCCTCCACGCTTCCATCTTGTGGTTCTAATCCCTTCGTTGCTTCCTCTAGTTCTTCGTCTTGTTGATCATTGGATTGAGTCTCCATCGCTCTTTGCAGTGGGTCTCTAAGGGTTTCAACAAAACAAAGACTACCTACCTCCTCTACTTCTCCATCTTCGGGAGGGAAAGGTGAAGGGTGACTAGAAGCGCGAAGAAAATTATGTGTACTTATCTCCATTAAGATTTATTATTACTTTGCCTTCTCCGGCATCCAACAAGGCATCTACCAACTTAAGAAAAGGCCTACCTAGGATTATGTGATCATGATTATTATAGTAGACATCTATAACAAAGAAATCGGTTGGTATGCACTTTCCAGAGATGATTACATTAATGTTGCAAGCAATACCTAGAGGTTTAATAGTTCTACCATCTCCCACGATTAACTTTGTTAAAGTTGGAGCTAAGTCTAGGTTGTGGTCTTGAACTTTATCGTAAATCTTGGAGGATAGGACACTTACTTGAGTTCCGATGTCGCATAAAGCTTTGCATTGAACTCCGTTAATCTCGCAACTCAAGTGTTGTGTTGTCTTCTCCTCTTGATTGGATCCTATTGCATAAACTTCGGCGAGGCGAGCGTATGGTGATGCTTCAGGCTTGATCCCCAAGATCCTTTTCACCTCGGCTATGTGATTCGGATCCACTTCATCATCACTAAAGAGCTTTCGAAAGATCTCACCGGTGGTTTCAAGATCGTACGTATTTTCCGCTTCCTTTTCCGGTGGGAAGTCTACTTCCAATGCTCTCGTCATCCCCTTTTGGTTACGGAACGGTCTTCTCTTGTCGAATACTTCTCCATAATCAATTGGAACCCAATCCATTTGCTCGAACTCCCTCAATGGCTTCGCGCTTGACATACTCCTCTTGTTTGTTTCACTTGACTTGGCGAAGTCAACACTTGGGGTAGTTCTTGTCTCAGTATGTACTTCTTCAAGCTTTTCCGGGATTGGCTCCTCTTTCTTGTCTTCCGGGGTTGCCTTTTTGGAAATTTCAGCACGTGTCTTCATCCTTGAATTGTGTTCCGACTCTCCCGAAAGTCGTGTTTCCCAATCTCTTCGCATGGCCGCCGCTTTGCTAATCTTTTGTAAAAGTTGAGCGGCTTCCGTGAGTGTTTTCTCCATGAGATCCCCACCTGTACACATTTGAACATGTTCCATGCAACTAGGGGTTAGGGAAAAGAAAAATGTATGCAAGAGTACATCACCGGAGAAGCCGAGCCTTGGTCCTTGCTCAATCAACTCATTAAATCTATTCCAAGCTTGGTCTATCCCTTCCTCTTCTCCTTGCGTGAAAGTGATCACTTGTCTCCATAGATGTTGAACCTTGCTTATTGGAAAAAACTTCTCGCAAAATTTCTTCGTCAACTTGTTCCAATTTCCTTCAACTTCAAAGGATGCAAACGAGTACCACATCTTTGCTTCGCCGGCAAGTGAGTAGGGAAAGAGGTTCCACTTGAACCATTCGTCGGGAACTCCTTCTAGACGCACCGTGTTGCATAGCGTCGTGAAATGCCTTATGTGTCTATATGGGTTGTCCGTGTCCATCCCTCCAAATGGGGTTGCCGCTGCCATCTCAATGATCCTAGCTTTGATTTCATACTTGGTCACTTCGAGCTTCGAATTCGACTCTTGTACCTTTATGTCTTCACATCGAGGACTAGCGTAATCCCGTAGCGATTTCTCCGGTTCTTCCACGAGGTGGTTGGCGAACGCCATCTAGACAACAAGATAGAAAAACAAAAACAAAACAAAATGGTTTTCTAGGTAATAGGGGTTAGATGTTAGCAATAAACGATAAACAAAAACAAAAACAAAATTAGATGCAAAACCAAACAATGTAAACTGGCTTGCTCCCCGGCAACGGCGCCAGAAAAAGGGGCTTGTTGACGAATAAAACTTGTATCCACCTAAGATCCGCAAGCGTACGGACCTACACCTTTTTCACCACGGGGATTCCCTAGGTTCTTATCAATCCGCGGAGCAAGGGAATTACAAGCGTTTGATCTAGCACTACTAACTAACTTATCCAAACCCTAAACTACGATTAAACTAGAGAACTACTACGCTACACTAGAGAGAACGATTAAACTCACAAGGTATATAAAAGACACTTGCCCAAGGGTCTACGATACTTGAACATGTAACCGCTTAAAGATATGAAAACCGATCTAATCTATCGGGGCTTGTGACCACAGTTTCGCCCTTTCCCTCCCCCCGTACTGTCACTACGCGGAGGTATTCGTGACTAGACCTATGATGATCATGGCGTATTGAAGGGTTCTAAGGGAGAAGTGAGATCTATACTCCCAACATGGCATGGTAGCTAACCTTAAACAAGAAAGCATCTTCAACACTAGATGATAGATTGAAACCATAAAAGTTGCGATTACATCTCAAGATCGTTTACAACCCATGGACAAATGAGAAGATTACCCCATCAAGGTGCTAGGCATAGCACCGTTGATCATGGTGACGCTTCCGACGGTGTCTTCCTTCTCCTCCGGGGGTGTCTTGGCAGGGCCTCGACGTCCTCCTCCACTTGTGGTTGCTTCCTTCGAGTAGAGCGATCCTTCTCGCGAATGATCTCTCTCCTCTTCTTCCTCTCTAGCTTGTGGACGGTCTCTCAGGCGAATGGCTCTCTCTCTGCGAATGGTGGTGCCTCCACGTACTTAGGGTTGCATCATCTTCACGCTCAAGAAATGGGGGGCCGAGCCGACGTCAGAATGGGCCAGGCTGGCCGGCCTGGGCCGACCAGCCCAGGCCCATTTCAGCCCGGTTCAGTCGCCCCTTCGTACACGTGGGTCCTCTTGACATTTTGCACTTTGACCCCTTCAATTGCATCATTTTGACGATGTCATCCTCACGTCCAAGACGGAGGGTCTTCTCGCATAAAGTTCGGTCTTTTACGCTTTAATCCTCTGGGATGTTCCTTTGTAACACTTCGGTCCTCACCACCTTTGGGAGTGATTTCATCATGCTCTCGACATGAACGGGACTCCTCATTTGCTCCTTTGAACTTGTTGTGACTCCGTCCTTTATGTCCATGTTTTCCTGCAAAAACATAACACTTCCAAATGCACATACAAAGATGAACTTGTTATATCATTAGTGTGCCTAGTGGCGGGTTAGTTTCATAATCAAGTCCAAACCAAAGTCTAATGAACATGTTTGGTGTACCAAAATACACCGTCAACACCCTCGTTGCTCAGCCATCTCGACGTCGTACTGCCGCCGCCGGCGACCCGCCTCATGTACCGCTTCGCGGTGTCGTCGGCGGCGGCACCGCCATTGTCCCTGTAGATCAAGATGGCGTATAGATAGGCCGCCACATCGTGCCCACCCTCGGCAGCGCGCCGGAGATCATTGCTTTCCCTATTTTCCATGAACACGACTTTGATCCCGAAGAAGAAGCAAGCCTCCGGATTCCCGAGATCGGTCAGCATAGCAAGGAAGGCTTTGTAGGCCGTGGGGTCCTACACCCAAGAAATCTCATCTCTTATCCCGTCTATCGACATACGCCATCCGATGTCGCGGTGGCCGCACATGCGGTGCATGGTCGAGCAAGTACCGCGTAGGCTGCGGAGGTCAGCCAAGGGCCGCTCCGAGGTCGCACCGACGCGTGCTGCAATCTCAATGCGGAGGTCTTGAGGGTGGTCCAGCAGCGACAACGGCTGGTGCCGCCTGCTTCTTCCCGGCATGCTATTCATCTCCGGCCGGGAATGGTGACGATGAGGAGTAGGCAGTTGCTGTTTTTTCGCGGGTAGATGAGGGGGCAGGGGATCTAAATTATTTTGGAAGGGGAAGATACATGAGATTTGTTTCCAAACACGGTTTAAGTATGCAATGGAGACGACATTTGGTTAATCCGCGTATCCTTTAATTCTCCATTGCAGATGACATTTGGCTAATCCGTGTATCCTTTAATTCTACATATGAGACGACGTCTGGTTAATCCACGTATCATTTAATTCTACATTGGAATCACTGCCTCTGCTCTCAGCCATTGACTGGGCAACTATTTCCCCATTGACCGGATCTGGCATCAATTTCTTGGGAACCTTCCCGTTTCCTGTGCTCTTGATCTTATCCCTTCCTCTTTTTTTTGACAACCGATCTTATCCCTTCCTTGTTTTTGCTATAAAAAAGCACTGACGCCTATCGGTCCTCCTCACTTGCTTCCTTCTTATCTAGATCTAGATCTAGCTATGACACAAAGAATAGATCTTGTAGGGCGCAAGCTTTTGCTTTTCTCTCTTCTTCCTCCTCCTCATTCTCTCAGTTGCTAGAAGAATTCTTGTGATATGGGTGACTGGGTTGCTCATTCCTCTAGCACAGCTGCTAGAAAAATCCTTGTGATATATCAGCTGTCGGGGGAAGGTAGCCCATAACCTCCTAGCATCAGGAAGAACAAGCCGACGGAAAGATCAGGTCTGGGGAGAGAAGCCCAACCCCACTACTGTATCTTTCTCGTCAAACTTGCGCTTGCTTTTGCTTTCCCTTCTCCTCCTGGAGAAGAATTTTTGAAGAGATATGTTTCCACCCTTGATCCGTTGTATCTTTCTCTTGTGCTCACTTGTAAGCATGAAGAAGAAGCTGATGATAAAGTCACAGAATCTGGAGCATATCTCGTCAAACTTATGTTTCCTTTTGCTTTCCCTCCTCCAGGAGGAGGATTTTTGAAGGAATATGTTCTCCCCTTCTGCTGTATTTTCCTCACTTGTAAGCATGAAGAAGAACAAGCCGCCGGGAGCATCTCTTTTGCTTAGTTTAGATCTATATATATTCCTCATCCTGGTAGTGCCTAGTGATGATGAACATAGATGGCCGCTTTGTAACCTTCTGATGTATCAATGATGACTGTAATCTGTGTGTGTGATTTTGCATCTCAAAAGACATGCTTGTGTGATTATCTGTGTGCAGTCCAATTTTTTGTATGATTTACCTACTCACTTGCAAGCATGAAGAAGAACAAGCCGACAGAAGTATATCTCTTTTGCTTAGTTTAGATCTATGTTCCTCATCCTGGTAGTGTCTAGTGATGATGAACATAGATGGCCGCTTTGTAACCTTCTGATGTATCAATGATGACTGTAATCTGTGTGTGTGATTTTGCATCTTAAGAGACATGCTTATCTGTGTGCAGTCCAATTTATTTGTACGATTTACCTGCTCACTTGCAAGCATGAAGAAGAACAAGCCAACGAGGGTTGGCTAATCCGCATCTCTTTTGATGTAATCTGTGTGTGTGATTTCGCATCTCTTGCCCATAACAAAGGCGACGTGGGTTGGCTAATCCTTGTCTCTTTTATATTAACACCCGTTACTGATGATAATAATGTCAGCAGCTTGCAACACACTTACTGAACTGAAGCAGAATATAAACAAAATATATATAGTATGTTAGGCAGAATATATTACAAAAAGGATTCAAATTCCACCACATCCTATATATTACAAAAAAGATTCCATTTCCACCAATAGACACATCCTGCATTACAAAAAGGATTCAGCAGAAATTAGGCTTGCTTTTTCTTCCTTGATTTCTGTATATGGATTTTTTCACTATGGTTGCTTCGCAAGTACGGTGTTTTGTTAGTTTCCAAGAGTCGGGGCTTGTTTGAAGTGTCAAAGGATGGAATTTCGTCAAACTGGTTGTATTCCTCCTCCTCAACAACATTTTCAACCCCAACAATCCTTTTTTTTCCAGGCAGAACCACAGACCAGTTGTTCTTTGCAAGGTCAGGTACATAGAACACTTGCTCAACATCGTTGGCGAAGACAAACGGTTCGTTTTTGTAACCAAAGACCCAGAGATCAACACTAACATAACCATATTTGTCCTTGCTCACAGCTCTCTTCCCATTGGTGACCCATCTACACCGAAACAAGGCTACCTTCAATCCTACATAATCAAGCTCCCATATCTCCTCTATTTGACCATAATATGTGTCTGTCTCCATGTCATCATCATCATCACTGTCGTCGATGACGGCCCGTACACGCACACCACTATTTTGATAGACGCTCTTTTTATCCTGGGCCATGGTGTAGAACGTGTATCCATTGATATCCATTGCTTGGTATTTTGTAACAGTGAACAATGGCCCCGCTGCTAGATTCCTTATCTCGTCAGTTATTACAGCATTGCTGCATGTCTCGACATAATCTCAGAGCCACCTGCTGAAACCTTGCATGTGCATCTTTGCAAGCCAAGCCCTACCACGGTCAGGGTTGTCTTGACGTAGTTGTCGCTTGTGCTCATTGGCAAATGGTGTAATCAGGTGCAGCTGTTGTATCACGGTGAAATGAGCCTTTTGGAAGGCATCTGGTTCCGGAGTGACTGACTTTTTCCCCAGGGTCCCAACACCTGAAAGCCTACCTTCATGCCGTGAGCGAGGCACACCAATGGGGTTTTGGGGGTCCATATAACCCAAGGCCCACTCCACTGCTTCGATGGTCTCGTAGCCACGAACAATGGCTCCCTCCGGAAATAACCGGTTATGTACCAATGATTTCAGGAATCCATAGAACCTCTCATATGGAAACATCTGATGAAGGTAAGATGGGCCAAGGTACCAAATCTCCCTCGCGAGGTGTGCTGTTAGATGCAGCATGAGATCAAAGAATGATGGTGGGAAGGTAGCTTCAAGCAGGCATAGGGTCTCGAAATGCCTCCTCTCTAAGTCAAATAGTTTTTCCTCATCAATCACCTTCTGTTCTATTGCATTGAAGAATAAACACAAGCTCGTGATCATGTGTTGACGGTGTATTTTGGTACACCAAACATGTTCATTACACTTTGGTTTGGATTTGATTATGGAATTAACCCGCCACTAGGCACACTAATGATATAACAAGTTCATCTTTGTATGTGCGTTTGGAAGTGTTATGTTTTTGCAGGAAAACATGGACATAAAGGACAGAGTCACAACAAGTTCAAAGGAGCAAATGAGGAGTCCCGTTCGTGTTCGAGAGCATGATGAAATCACTCCCAAAGGTGGCGAGGACCAAGGTGTTACAAGGGAACATCCCCGAGGATTAAAGCGTAAAAGACCAAACTTCATGCGAGAAGACCCTCTATCTTGGACGCGAGGATGACATCATCAAAATGACGCAATTGAAGGGGGCAAAATGCAAAATGTCAAGAGGACCCACGTACGCGAAGGGGTGACCGAACCGGGCCTGGGCCGGTCGGCCCAGGCCGGCCGGCCTAGCCCATCCCGACGTCGGTTCGGCCCCCCATTTCTTGAGCGTGAAGATGATGCAACCCTAAGTCTGTGGAGGCGCCGCCATTCGCAGAGAGAGAGAGAGCCATTCGCCCGAGAGGCTGTCCACAAGCTAGAGAGGAAGGAGAGGGGAGAGATCGTTCGCGAGAAGGATCGCTCAACTCGAAGGAAGCAACCACAAGTGGAGGAGGACGTCGAGGCCCTGCCACGACACCCCCGGAGGAGAAGGAAGACACCGTCGGAAGCGTCACCATGATCAACGGTGCTATGTCTAGCACCTTGATGGGGTAATCTTCTCATTTGTCCATGGGTTGTAAACGATCTTGAGATGTAATCGCAACTTTTATGGTTTCAATCTATCATCTAGTGTTGAAGATGCTTTCATGTTTAAGGTTAGCTACCATGCCATGTTGGGAGTATAGATCTCACTTCTCCCTTATAACCCTTCAATACGCCGTGATCATCGTAGGTCCAGTCACGAATTCCTCCGCGTAGTGACAGTACGGGGGGAGGGAAAAGGCGAAACCATGGTCAGAACCCCCGGTAGATTAGATCGGTTTTGTATCTTTAAGCGGTTGCATGTTCAAGTATCGTAGACCCTTGGGCACGTGTCTTTTATATACCTTATGAGTTTAATCATTCTCTCTAGTGTAGTGTAGTAGTTCTCTAGTTTAACCGTAGTTTAGGGTTTGGATAAGTTAGTTAGTAGTGCTAGATCAAACGCTTGTAATCCCCTTGCTCCGCAGATTGATAAGAACCTAGGGAATCCCCGTGGTGAAAAAGGTGTAGGTCCGTACGCTTGCGGATCTTAGGTGGATACGAGTTTTATCCGTCAACAAGCCCCTTTTTCTGGCGCTGTTGCCGGGGAGCAAGCCAGTTTACATCATTTGGTTTTGCATTTATTTTTGTTTTTGTTTATCGTTTATTGCTAACATCTAACCCCTATTACCTAGAAAACCATTGTGTTTTGTTTTGTTTTTGTTTTTCTATCTTGTTGTCTAGATGGCGTTCGCCAACCACCCCGTGGAAGAACCGGAGAAATCATTACGGGATTACGTTAGTCCTCGATGTGAAGACATAAAGGTACAAGAGTCGGATTTAAAGCTCGAAGCGACCATGTATGAAATCAAAGCTAGGATCATCGAGATGGCGGCGGCAACCCCGTTTAGAGGGATGGACACGGAGAACCCATATAGACACATAAAGCATTTCATGACGCTATGCAACACGGTGCGTCAAGAAGGAGTTCCCGATGAATGGTTCAAGTGGAATCTCTTTCCCTACTCACTTGCCGGCGAAGCAAAGACATGGTACTCATTTGCGTCCTTTGAAGTTGAAGGGAATTGGAACAAGTTGACGAAGAAATTTTGCGAGAAGTTTTTTCCAATAAGCAAGGTAAAACATCTAAGGAGGCAAGTGATCACCTTCACACAAGGAGAAGAGGAAGGGATAGACCAAGCTTGGAATAGATTTAATGAATTGATTGAACAAGGACCAAGACTCGCCTTCTCCGGTGACATACTCTTGCATACATTTTTCTTTTCCCTAACCGAACATGTTCAAATGTGTGCAGGTGGGGATCTCATGGAGAAAACACTCACGGAAGCTGCTCAACTTTTGCAAAAGATTAGCAAAGCGACGGCCATGCGAAGAGATTGGGAAACAAGACTTTCGGGAGAGCCGGAATACGATTCGAGGATGAAGACGTGTGCTGAAATTTCCAAAAAGGCAACCCCGGAAGACAAGAAAGAGGAGCCAATCCCGGAAAAGCTTGAAGAAGTGCACACCAAGACAAGAACTACCCCAAGCGTTGACTTCGCCAAGTCGGACGAAACAAATAAAAGGAGTATGTCAAGCGCGAAGCCATTAAGGGAGTTCGAGCAAATGGATTGGGTTCCAATAGATTATGGAGAAGTATTTGACAAGAGAAGACCGTTCCCTAACCAAAAGGGGATGGCGAGAGCATTGGAAGTGGATTTCCCATCGGAAAAGCAAGCGGAAAATGCGTACGATCTTGAAACTACTGGTGAGATCTTTCGAAAGCTCTTTTGTGATGATGAAGTGGATCCGGATCACATAGCCGAGGTGAAGAGAATCATGGGAATCAAGCCCGAAGCATCGCCATACGCTCGCCTCGCCGAAGTCTATGCAATAGAATCCGATCAAGAGGAGAAGACAACGCCACACTTGAGTTGCGAGATTAACAGAGTTCAATGCAAGGCTTTATGCGACATCGGAGCTCAAGTAAGTGTCCTATCCTCCAAAATTTACGATAAAGTTCAAGACCACAACCTAGACTTAGCTCCAACTTCAACAAAGTTAATCATGGGAGATGGTAGAACTATTAAACCTCTAGATATTGCTTGCAACATTAATGTAATCATCTCTGGAAAGTGCATACCAACCGATTTCTTTGTTATAGATGTCTACTATAATAATCATGGTCACATAATCCTAGGTAGGCCTTTTCTTAAGTTGGTTGATGCCGTGTTGGATGCCGGAGAAGGCAAAGTAACAATAAATCTTAATGGAGATAAGTACACATATAGTTTTCTTCGCGCTTCTAGTCATCCTTCACCTTTTCCTCCCGAGGATGAAGAAGTAGAGGAGGTAGGTAGTCTTTGTTTTGTAGAAACCCTTAGAGACCCGCTGTAAAGAGCGATGGAGAATCAATCCAATGATCAACAAGACGAGGAACTAGAGGAAGCAACGAAGGGATTAGAACCACAAGATGGAAGCGTGGAGGAAGAAAAATTCGAAGACATAGGAGACACTAAACCCGAAGAGCCACAAGTGCCTGAGGTGGATCTCAAACCTTTGCCCAAAGGATTAAAGTATGAATTTTTGGGCCCAAACAAGACTTATCCAGTCATCGTGAGCGACGAGTTGAGTCCCGAAGAAAATGAGAAGTTGCTGAATTTATTGAAAAAGCATAAGAAGGTGATTGGATATTCAATTAATGATCTCAAAGGACTTAGCCCAGCCTTTTGCACTCATCGTATACCGATGGAAGACCAATGTAAGCCCGTAGTGGACCATCAAAGGAGGTTAACCCATGCCATACGAGAGGTAGTAAAGAAGGAGGTTATCAAGTTACTTGATGCCGGAATCATCTACCCGGTGCTGCATAGCGAGTAGGTGAGCCCGGTACATTGTGTGCCGAAGAAAGGAGGTTTAACCGTGGTGAAGAATGAGAAGAACGAGTTAGTACCGTAAAGAACTATGACCGGATGGCAGATGTGTATCGATTATCGAAATAAACAAAGCAACGAAGAAAGATCACTTCCCCCTACCATTCATTGATGAGATCCTCAAGAGGTTAGCAAACCACGCTTATTTTTGCTTTCTCGATGGATACTCGGGGTTCATGCAAATTCCCATTCACCCGGATGATCAACACAAGACAACGTTTACTTGCCCTTATGGAACATTTGCATATAGAAGGATGCCCTTCGGTTTATGCAACGCTACGGCCTCTTTTCAACGTTGCATGATGGCAGTGTTCTCGGAATTTATCGAGGAAATTGTCGAGGTGTTCATGGATGATTTTTTCGTTTATGGGAAGACATTCGTGGATTGCTTGGCAAACTTAGACAAGGTTCTCACGAGGTGTGCGGAGGTCGATCTAGTGCTAAATTGGGAAAAGTGCCACTTCATGGTAAAGCAAGGCATAGTGCTCGGACATGTTATATCCGAGAGAGGAATTGAAGTGGACAAAGCTAAAGTGGAGACGGTTGAGCAACTCCCACCTCCAACGGATGTTAAGTCTTTGAGGAGCTTTCTAGGCCATGCCGGATTCTATAGAAGATTTATTAAGGACTTCTCGAAGATCACTAAGCCTTTAACACAACTTCTTCAAAAAGATGTGACTTTCGACTTTGATGAGAAGTGCTTAGCGGCGTTTCGGACCTTGAAAAATGCTTTGGTGAGTGCTCCCATCATTCAACCTCTAGATTGGAGTCAACCTTTCGAGGTCATGTGCGATGCAAGTGACTATGCCGTAGGGGCGGTTTTAGGTCAAAGAAAGGAAGGCTGAGTTCACGCCGTATACTACGCTAGTAAAACTCTAAGTGAGGCACAATTAAATTATGCCACTACGGAAAAAGAGTTGCTAGCAGTGGTGTTTGCCTTCGAAAAATGCAGATCTTACATCGTGAACTCGAAGGTCATTGTTTACACCGATCATGCAGCCATCAAGTATCTTTTGGCTAAGAAGGATGCTAAACCAAGATTGATTCGTTGGATCCTTCTTCTCCAAGAGTTTGATGTTGAAATTCGTGATAAAAAGGGGGTGGAAAATGTTGTGGCTGATCATTTGTCTAGGATGAACCGTGGACAAGATGACAAAGAGCCCATAGAGGATAAAATGAGAGATGACCACCTCTACCGAACACTCGACAAGGATACTTGGATGATCGATATCATTCGAGCGATTCGGAGAATGCCTCTTGATCACCTAGATAAAAACACTCAAAGGAGGATAATCTCCGAAAGCCAGAAATATTTTTGGGTTTCGCCTTATCTCTTCAAACTTGGGAATGATGGAGTTATGAGAAGATGTGTACCAAGAGAAGAGAGGCAAGAAATTTTGAGGAAGTGTCATTCGGCGGAGTACGGTGGACACTATAGTCATTTTCGAACCCAAGCAAAGGTATGGTCCAGCGGATTCTTTTGGTCGGAGATGCATGAAGATGCTAAAAGATATGTTGCATCATGCCCCGAATGCCAAAGGACCGGAAACATTTCTCAAAGGAATGCTATGCCCTTGAATTATAATCTACAAATCGATTTATTCGATGTTTGGAGAATTGACTTCATGGGGCCTTTCAAAAACTCACATGGATTTGAGCACATCCTAGTTATGGTTGATTATGTATCCCAGTGGGTAGAGGCCATGCCATGTCGTAAAGCTTCTACGGAAGAATCCATTGCGATGATTAAGAGTGTGATTTTCCCTCGCTTCGGTACCCTGAGAATCTTGATAAGCGATGGAGGAACTCACTTCACCGAGAAGAACTTTAAGAATTGTCCACGTTGGGAATTGAACATAGAGTCTCTATGGCTTATCACCCACAAACCAATGGACAAGTGGAAACATCGAATAGGCAACTAAAGAGCATCCTTAACAAGACCATAGAGAAGGGAGGCAAGGACTGGTCAAAGAAGTTGGATGGAGCTTTATGGGCATATCGAACGGCGTTCAAGACACCGATAGGTATGACCCCATATTAATTTGTTTATGGCAAAGCTTGTCACCTTCCAGTTGAGCTAGAACATAAAGCATATTAGGCAATAAAAGAGATGAACCTCGATCTAGACGCCACGGTGGTAAAACGGAGAATCCAAATTAGCGAGCTAGAGGAAATGAGGTTGAAAGCTTATGAGAACGCAAGCATATACAAAGAGAGAATCAAAAGATTAAAGAAAGAGTTTAAAGAAGGAGATAAGGTCCTCCTCTATAATTCGAGATTCAAAACTTTCGAAAAGGGGAAATTGCAAAGCAAGTGGGATGGACCTTACATTGTTCATTTGGCGCTCTCCAATGGAGCGGTTACCATCATGGATATGAAAGGAGATCAATTCATGGTGAATGGTCAACGGCTTAAGGTGTATTTCGAACCCGACGTTGTGCCCCTTCACCATATTGATATTTTCATCATGGAGGATGAGCCTGAACGTCAAGCCTAGGACGTAAAACAAATGGAGTACTCCCTCCGGTTTGGTAAAAGAAGTCGTTTAGGACAGCGACACGGTCTCCAAAACACAACTTTGACTTCTCTTTTCTATAAAAATATTTATTGAAAAGTTATATATGTATACTTTTATGAAAATGCTTTTCAAAACAAATCTATTGATATGATTTTCACATTTGTAAACTTAACAATCTAAAAGTTATTTATCATTTATATTCCCAATGTTTGACCCAAATCTTGTCCAAAACGACTTCTTTTACCAAACCGGAGGGAGTATTCTGTAAATAGCTCTTATTTTATTTTTCTGGAGTTACTCGTGAAGTTTCACCAGGCCAACTTTTCTACATGGGCTAGCAATTAAAAAATAGTGGGGCACGCAAAAAACCGGACTGAACCGGCCCGCGAACCAGGGCAGGCCGGCTGGCCTGGTCCGATCGGCCCAGAGGGCCTGGGCGGCGGTTCGCCCCCGTTTTTCTCTGGGACGCGCGTCTTCAACTTCCTTGTTTGGTCAGAGAATTTTAGGGAAGTCAAGAAAAGGAAAAGATGGGTTCTAGGGCATTCCTTCTCGGACTATTTCAAGGAACGAGATTGGAGCTCAGGAATCCATCCCAATTCACATCCTTTTGCACCCAAGCAGCAGCCATGACGTCCCCAAGGAGCGTGGAGATCAAGCTAGGCACCGAGAAGCCTTATAAGGAAGAGTCGCCCGAGCCGAAGGATTACGGGGGGAGTGACTACTCCGACGACCGCAGCCTGAGCTCGTGGGCAGCCGCCAGAAGGGACGACAACGACCTCTTCTATTGGGAGGAGGTGCCTAAGAGAAGACTCCCGAAGGTCCAAACGGCGGCAGAGATCCCGATGACGGCAGCAACAGTGACAATGGCGACGACCCCGGCGACGACGACCCATTCGGGATGCATCCGTTATGTAGTGCGGCTTGCCGTCACTCCATCTCGGACCTCTATGCGTCAGTCGAGGAGTGTTTCCAAGCTATGGAGGCGATGAGGCAAAGAATGGATGATTTGGAGCGAGTAGTCGATGACGACTACAAGTTCCTTAATAGGAACATGAGGAAGTTGTTCGGGATGGTCAGCAACATGAAGAAAAGGTGGTGCAAGGATTGTGGGAAGTTCCACTAGAGAGTTAGGGTTTTCCCCCTTAGGATTTTTGTAAGATACGACGAGGATGTTGTATGATTTTAGCGTGGGCGAGAGCTAGCTAGCTAGATCTTAAAATTTTTTTGCCTCAGTGAGTTTAGTTTGGTTTGGTTTAGAGTTTGCGAGAGTTTGAGAGTTAAATTTTTAGGTGTGCTTTTTAAATTTTTAAGTATGAAGTGTGTTAATTTAGTGTTCGAGTCGAAAAAAATCAAATAAAAAGTGTCTTTTAATTTTTGTCGCATGTGATGCTTTTTCTTTCTTTACTCGTATGTTTATCTTTAATTTTTGATATATGAGCATGAGCATTTGGTTTGAAACATTTACCGTGGTGCTTAGTGGAGTTTTTACCTTTAAAAGTGCCCTCACCATACTTTGATCTAGAACCTTGTTTCGGTTGTGCTAAGTTTGATGCTAATGTTGGAGTAGTTTAATTCTGAAATTTATATGAAAAACCCTTCTAATAAAGGTTAGCAAACTCTCTTTTTCCAAGTTGAGAGACAAAGAAAAATCCTATAGAAGGCCGACTCAATATCCGTTCCACCATAAGTGCGGTTAGCATGATGAGTTGGGCTAGGATCCTTCTCTCTTGGAAGTTTTAATTTCGAGCAATGATCATGTCCTTGTGTATATCTTTTATTGCTAGCCTCGTCATGCATTCAGTAACGAGACTCACATCAAAAGTCCCGTACATCGCCGAATTCCATACCCAAACCATAATATCTCTTTTGTACATCGTATTCCTTGAACACAACCTATGTTCGAAGTTTCATTTCGTCTCTAGCATGGTTTTCATTTAAAATTCAGATTGTGTTTATGCAAGAAGAGATGAGCAAAGAGCTTTTGAAAGAGAGGTAAAGATGTCAAGAGAGAGAGAGAAGTAAAAAATATATATGTGTATGGAGAGAAAAAGAAAAAGAAAAAAAATGTGTATGAAGAGAAGAAAGAAAAAGAAAAGAAAAGAAAAGAAAGAAAGAAAGAAAGAGGAAAAGCAAGAAAGGTATGAAGAGGGATGGATCAAGTGAAGGTTAAATAAAGTGTAAGGAAGGATGTCACGTTGTTGTTAAGAGACGAATCTTCTATTTTTCAAACCATGTGCAATCCGACAACGAGGATGTCATCGGTGCCTCGTAGTCTTATTTTCTCTTGCCCTTTCACATGTCCACCATTCTATATCTTCTTATCCTTGACATCCCCACATCATGGTTTAATTCTCATGATCATTGGCTTTGAAAGGTAAACAACCATTAGAGGAATTTCTTAGCTTGACAAAATTTGTGTTAATTTCACATGCCATACCTATAGCTCCACTTTACATGATAATATGAGAGACTTGTCGGAGGAGAGAGTTTATGAATTGTTTAGGATAGCCACTTCATATGAGCGATATGTGAGAACTTGGAGAAAGGTTTTTGTCTAATACTTGTTGCAGGAATTTTATTTTTGAAAAATCATGAAAACCCTCCGATGGAAGCAAAGAAGTAAGCATGGCTGGAATTGAGGACCTCGAGTGAAAGGTATGAGTTGTGGGGTAAATCTCGATTTGGTAAAAATTCTAAACGCCCATGTTTATGTATCATGATCATTGCTTCATGTTTATTATATTAAAGATAAAGAATTGACTAACTTGTGAAGGAAGAATTATCGGAGTATGTTTTCAACACCATGGACAAAAGTTCTTTTGTGAGAAACTTGCTCGAGGACGAGCAAGATCTAAGCGTGGGGGAGATGTTGACAGTGTATTTTGGTACACCAAACATGTTCATTACACTTTGGTTTGGATTTGATTATGGAACTAACCCGCCACTAGGCACACTAATGATATAACAAGTTCATCTTTGTATGTGCATTTGGAAGTGTTATATTTTTGCAGGAAAACATGGACATAAAGGACGGAGTCACAACAAGTTCAGAGGAGCAAATGAGGAGTCCCGTTCGTGTTCGAGAGCATGATGAAATCACTCCCAAAGGTGGCGAGGACCAAGGTGTTACAAGGGAACATCCCCAAGGATTAAAGCGTAAAAGACCGAACTTCATGCAAGAAGACCCTCTATCTTGGACGCGGGGATGACATCGTCAAAATGATGCAATTGAATGGGGGCAAAGTGCAAAATGTCAAGAGGACCCACGTGCGCGAAGGAGCGACCGAACCGGGCCGAAATGGGCCTGGGCCGGTCGACCCAGGCCGGCCGGCCTGGCCCATCCCAGCGTCGGTTCGGCCTCCCATTCTTGAGCGTGAAGATGATGCAACCCTAAGTCTGTGGAGGCGCCGCCATTCGTAGAGAGAGAGAGAGCCATTCGCCCGAGAGGCCGTCCACAAGCTAGAGAGGAAGGATAGGGGAGAGATCATTCGCGAGAAGGATCGCTCAACTCGAAGGAAGCAACCACAAGTGGAGGAGGACGTCGAGGCCCTGCCACGACACCCTCGGAGGAGAAGGAAGACACCGTCGGAAGCATTACCATGATCAACGGTGCTATGTCTAGCACCTTGATGGGGTAATCTTCTCATTTGTCCATGGGTTATAAACGATCTTGAGATGTAATCACAACTTTTATGGTTTCAATCTATCATCTAGTGTTGAAGATGCTTTCATGTTTAAGGTTAGCTACCATGCCATGTTGGGAGTATAGATCTCACTTCTCCCTTAGAACCCTTCAATACACCGTGATCATCATAAGTCTAGTCACGAATACCTCCGCGTAGTGAAAGTACGGGGGGAGGGAAAGGGCGAAACTGTGGTCACAACCCCCGGTAGATTAGATCGGTTTTGTATCTTTAAGCGGTTGCATGTTCAAGTATCGTAGACCCTTGGGCAAGTGTCTTTTATATATCTTGTGAGTTTAATCTCGCTCTAGTGTAGCGTAGTAGTTCTCTAGATTAACCGTAGTTTAGGGTTTGGATAAGTTAGTTAGTAGTGCTAGATCAAACGCTTGTAATCCCCTTGCTCCGCGGATTGACAAGAACATAGGGAATCCCCGTGGTGAAAAAGGTTTAGGTCCGTACGCTTGCAGATCGTAGGTTGATATGAGTTTTATCCGTCAACACCACATCGCGAACCAGTTCTGTCTTTATACCTCTAAGTGCAACAGGAAGAAGAGTTGTCATCAACCCATGGCAATCATGAGATTTCATCAAGTTGAAATTCATTTTCATGTCCTTCACCGACACTAGCCTCTTAAAGTTTGATGAGTAGCCTGAAGGTACTTTCAAATCATGCAAAAACTGACAGAATTCTTTTCTCTCTGCCTTTGACAAGGTGGTTGCAGCAACGGGAAGGTCCGTCCCCGTCTCTGTTTCCTCTGCATAGAGCTCCGGCCTAATGCCCAGATCTTTAAGATCCTCCCTTGCATTTTTATGATCTTTTCCTATGGACTTCTGTTGTAGCAATGTTCCACAAGTAGCTTCACACACATTCTTCTTGACGTGCATGTTGTCAATCGAATGACGCACATCCAACATCGGCCAATACTCTAGCCCCCATAGAATTGATTTCTTGTTCCACATTCCTTCTTCTTCTTCTTCTTCTTCTTCACCATCTCGTTTCTTTCTTTTGCCAAGGGTTTTTTCAGTCAGTTTGGGTAACTCCTCGATAGTTTTGATGTCCTTGACTTTCAAGTGGACCAGATCTCTAGTCACATGCAACGGCACCTCTCGATCCTCCTCTTCCCCATTAAACTGACAATCCATGACCCGGTATAGATGTTTCTTGCCGAGGAAACGACGGTGCCCCATAAATACGTATTTCTTTGAATGTCTTAGCCACACTGGGGAAGGGGGAAGCCCCTGGAAGGCTTCGCTCGCTCGCTCAAAAAGCTCTGCAAGTATCTTCCAAGCAGTGTGGCCAAGCTGCACCTTTCCTTTTACTCTGGCCAGAGAGGTTGCGATGAGCCAGGTTGTCATTGATGGTGGTGAACAACATGGCGCGCATTGTGAACTCCTCACACTTGAACTCATCCCAAACCTCCTTCACACCAGGATTTCACAGTATCTTCAAGTCATCAACTAGTGGCCTCAAGTAGACATCAATACGGTCGCCAGGTTGCTTTGGCCCGGAGACCAATATTGTCAGCATCATATATTTCTGTTTCTTGCATAGCCAGGGTGGAAGGTTGTACAACGACAGCACGACAGGCCAGGTGCTATGTGTTGAGCTCTGGTTACCAAATGGGTTCACGCCATCTGTGCTCATAGCAAACTGTATGCTCCTTATGTCTTCGTTAAACCACAGAAAGTGGTTATTAATGTTACCCTATTGTGCTGCATCTGCGGGGTGCCTAAACTTGCCTTCTTGCTTAAGCTTCTTTCAGCCTTCCTCATGCCAACGCAAGAGTTGGGCCTCCTTTCGTGTTGCGAAGCATCTTCTCAGCCGAGGAATGATGCAAAAATACCATGCCACCTCACAGGAGCCCCTCTGTTAGCCTTCTTCTTCTTCTTGCCTCTGATCTCGCCAGGCTCGTTCTTGTCATCAGCATTATTATCATCTCCACCATCCTTTTTCCTCTTGTACCGATCACATCCACACTTGGGGCACTTGTAAAGGTCTGCATAATCTCCACGGAACAATACACAACTTGTCGGGGTTTGATACCGCCGGCAAGTAATTTGTGGTATGATTCGTGCGTCTGATCCGGATGGTTGGGCTTAGAGACACCGGGATTATACTGGTTCAGGCACCGAGGGGGTGCCCTACGTCCAGTGCGGGAAGATGTTCTATATGCCCACAGGGGCTTGTAGTAGGGGATACAAACTTAGGTCGAGAGAGAGAGAGAGTCCCAAGTCTCTGTGTGGATGAGAGCAGCCGGTGCTCGATTAGTGGGTGTAGTGTGTGTTGCTTTCCGTCTCTGGTTTCACCTTGCCTGTTTACGATGCCAACCTCCCCTTTTATAGTTCAAGGAGGGCCGGTGTACAAGGCCTAAGATGGTAAAGTTACATTCTGCTACAGTGCTGCAACAGTGCCGGAACAGTGCCTCATCGTGGGCCTTCGTCTCCCGTTGGCGTCGTACACTGCACCAGTCGTGGTAGCCTTCATAGGGCGGCGTAGCTTCGGCCTCCGTCCCGAGGCGGTTTCTCCCGACCCAGGAGCGCGCTGGTCACATTAGGTCGGGGCTTCCCTTGCAAGCCTCGACCTTCTTCTCTGATACCTGTTGGGTCGGGTCTCGTTGTTCATTGTCTTACAGGCGAAGGATTCGCGTGTCCTTGGCCATTGTTCAGTATCCAGGTGATGGGACGTCGGGGCAGTCCGCCTTCCACGCTGAGGAAAATCTCATCATTGCCTGACCTCTGACAGGGCAGATCCACGTGCCCCGCTGCAGCTGCACGTCCCACGCGGCGCGGGGCAGCTTCCACCACGTTGCAGCCCACCCCCTGGGGGCCCCGGCTGATGGATTACGGCGGAAGGAGCCTTAAGTCGTGCGAGGCGGAGCCGCCTGTCGAGGTAGCCGGGGTGGCTGCCTGAGTCGGAGGTGGCTCTGCGGAGAGAGGCTGGACTACTGTCCGTAAGGGAGCTGGGCCTGGCCTTGCTGTCTGTCAGTGTTGGGCCTCTGCTGATGCGGCCCATCATTAGTCTCCCTGATTTCGGGGGTTTAGGGGTTAAGATGATTACCCCCGGTTTCTTCCCCTCTTCAGTAGCCCCCGAGCCTAAGGGGGAAGGAATTGATTTCTCCCTTAGGATCAGAGAGGTCGAGCTTCTGTTTTTCTTCTTCAGTCCGGTGGGGGCACGCGAGCGCACTCGCCGAGTGTAGCCCCCGAGCCCGTGGCAGAGTCTTGCCACGGGGTGATTATTTTAGCCACCGCGAGTACTGGCTCACCTTTTGAGGCTGACGTGGCCGGACGGTGGATTTGACCCAGCATCACGAGGAACTGTGGCGGGCTTCTGCCGATGTGACGGCGAGGCTCAGCGGGCCTTCAATGCACCACCTGGTGGGTGGGTGGCCGTTTTAGCTTGTTTCCTAAGCTAAGCCGTGTCCACTGTGCCCCTCACGCGGCTGGGCTGTTGCTGCCCTATAAAAGAAGCTCCACTTCGTCCCGGTGAGAATCCATGGTTGCCACATGGGGAGGGAAAGAAAACAGCTACTTCTCCGGTCGTGGGGGGTTCATCCCCCTGAGTGTAGTGCCGTCCTTCAGGCCTCCTGATGTTGGTGGGAGTTCAGCGAATGGGGAGTTCCCCGAAGCGGTTCACCCTATCGTAGTCCAGGTCTATCCGCTCGGGATCAGAACTTCCCGCTCTTATGCCTTGGGGGCGTAGATCCCCCCTGAGTTTGTTTTGGCCGCCCGCGTCCCCGCTTGAAGCCTCCTCCTTTTGTTTTGAGGAGGATGCTTCATCGTCAAGATCGTGAGCGCGCCGACCACGGCTCAGCCCTGGGGGCCGCCGAGTGTCCTTCGCTTGGCGACCGACGATGGGAGAACGGCGGGCATTGGATCTCCGAGAGTCCTGGCCTGTCGTCTTGTGCCCGGTCTACTCTTGGGTGACCGCTCCCCCGCACCCTTTGTGGTGGCACTACTCAAGAACTGGGGTGCCGTTTGTTGCGGCATCCCACTTGCCTTGTTTCCTTTTATCTCCCAACCTTTCGATTATTCTGGCATTTCGCTTATGTATTTATGCGGAGGAAAATTCGCTGTTGAGACCTTTGAGTAAGGTGTTTCACCGTGTTTTGTCCCTTTTGTTTTAAGTTTTGTCGCTGTCTGTCTGACCGGGCGACGTGCGTTGTTCTCTAGTTGGCTCCGTGAGCCTAGCGCCTATTTGGTTCTCCTCGTGCATCCCTTTCGTTAGGGAAGGAGGGATGAGCCGTACCACGGCTTACCTCGATGGTTGAGTCGTGGCACTCGTTGAGCTACTAGCAGCTAGTTCGAGTAAGACCCGGGTCCCGTTCGCGGGGTCCCGACAGGATCAGCTGGTGATAGATCTTATCAACCCCTTCGGATATCTCATTTATCTCCAAGGTCGTTCAATTGACCTTGGGGGCTCATTGCCTCCCCTCCGGTGGGGATTCCATGAGACCTTTCGTCTGGGGATCGAACACGATTCAGGATGCCTGTGGCGCTCGTGCGCCCGGGTTTTGGCCGCTTGTGGGCCCATCCCTTTTCGTCCCTTGCTCTGATGACGGCGGCGACTGTTCGAAACCCTTTGCTGGGCCAGCCTTCGAACCGCACGTCAGCCCTGGGCCCCTGGGGGCTAGTGGCGGTTTGCATCCTAGTGATTACTTCTCCGATGGAGATATTCTAATCGATTCAGACGGTCGTGCCTTCAATCGAGGCAGGTCGTGGCGATCGTGGGGGAGTGCATCGGTCGTGCTCTCCCTGCTGACGACCCTTTAAAGCCCCCTCCTTCTTGGAGGTTTCCGCCTCATTCTCCTCACCAGCTCCTGCAGAAGCGTTTGCGGTGGAAAAAGAAAACTTAGGCGGGGGACTCAGAAAAAGCGTTACCTCGGCCTTTTCTTCTGTGATGGAGAGGGGGAAGCGCGCCGCGTCGGGTGACTTGCCGCAGCTGCCGTCGCCGCGCCACTGGAGGTACGTAACATCCCTTGGGTGGTATCGGTTGCCCTGCTCCGGCCTCTTCGTGTTTCTCATCGTCTCTGCCTCCTTTCTTTGTGCGTAGGGGCTCTGGGGGCGCAGCGGCCTCGAGTGTCAGACCCTAGCCCATTGGTGTGGCTCCCGCAGTTGGGGCATCCCGGGAGGAGGTCCTCTACCTGACGACACAGGTGGCGGAGACGGGGAGCCGCCTGGTGGAGGTTCTGCGCGATCGCCACCGTCTTGTGGAGGCGTTGAAGGCCGCTCGTGCGGCACTCGACGCCATCGAGGCGGAGGCCGAGGCAGCTCGTGTTGCCGCCGATGGGGCAGAGGCTCACTGGGTCGGTATGTTTCTTGGACGATCCCTATTCCACGGTTGCCTGGGGAGGGATCCCCTAATTGCCGTTGCTTTGCAGACATGGAGGACAGGATGCTGGAGCTCCGGAGGGAGATGGGGTCCTGCGGCACCGAGAATTCGACGCGGAGGCGCGTCTTGACATTCTTACCACTGCGGCGCAGGCAGCCGTCGACGTTGTGGCTTCTCCTCCGGCCCTGTTGGTGGACCAGCTTCGAGCGCTGCCTGACCGTGTCAGGGGGGCGGTGCGCGCTGGGGTGTGCCGAGGAGCATCAGAAGCCTTGGGCGCGGCCAACGCACAGTCGGACGAACCGTGGCTCTCCTTTGTTCCGCCGGGATCGCCCGAGGGCTATGACGTGGAGCGTCGTCGCCTCGATTCGCTGGAGTTCACCACAGCTGCCAACACCATCTCCGATGGGGTTGATGTCGACGAGATCCTTTGCGGTGGTGGTGCTGGTGGAGCCGGTGGTGTGTAGGCGTCGTAGGTCGAGTCTACCGATGTACGCCGTGGCCGCGTCCGCCATATTGGCCCCCATTCTTTTTAAAGATCTTGATGAAGTGTTTCCCTTCCTGTCTCTCTTCCTTCCCTTGTTGCGTCTGAGCGTTTTCTTGGGTTTTGGGGGAGAGAGGAAAAGAAAGAAAAAACACGTCGTTTTCCCGAGCAGGGGCCCCCGAGCTACAAGGGATTTGGTGGGTGATGAAGAAACACCTTGTAGCTGGACGAGAGAAAACTAGGCTATTTTTCCTATCAGAAGTACAAAAAGCTTTCCTTTCTTTTAATGGTAGAAACGACATAGCTGTTCGATGTTCCAGGCGTTGGTGATGGGTCGGCCGTCTTTGTCTTTAAGCTTGTAGGTGCCGGGGCGCAGGACTTTGTCGACGATGAAGGGGCCTTCCCATGGCGGTGATAGCTTATGGCGATCTTTGTTGCTCTGGACCCGGCGTAGCACCAGATCCCCGACTTGGAACGCCCTTTCTCGAACGGTGTGGTCGTGGTAACGCCGCATCGCCTGTTGGTATCGGGCCGAGTGTAGTAGTGCCACGTCCCGCGCCTCGTCGAGCTGGTCGATAGCGTCTTCGAGGGAGACTTGGTTTCCTTCGTCGGTGTAAGCTCGCACCCTTGGGCTTCCATAGTCGATGTTAGTCGGGAGGACCGCCTCTGACCCATGAACCATGAAGAATGGTGTGTATCCGGTGCCGCGCGTCGGTGTAGTTCGCAGGCTCCAGAGCACCGAGGGCAGCTCGGCGACCCATCTCGCTTTAAACTTCTCGAGTCTCTTGAAGATGCGCGGCTTTAGCCCCTGCAGGATCATTCTGTTCGCCCTCTCGACCTGTCTGTCGGTCCTCGGGTGACTGATTGCGGCCCAGTCTATCCAGATGTTGTTGTCGTCGCAGAAGCAGAGGAACTTCTTGCCGGTGAAATTTGACCCGTTGTCGGTGATGATGGCGTTCGGGATCCAGAAGCGGTAGATGACGTCAGTGAAGAACTCAACGGCCTCCTCCGACCTAACACTGCAGATAGGTCATGCTTCGATCCATTTAGAGAACTTGTCGATTGCCACAAGCAGGTGCGTGAAACCCCCGGGTGCCTTCCTCAGCGATCAGACCATGTCGAGTCCCCATACAGCGAAAGGCCAGGTGAGGGGAATGGTCTAGAGCGCCTACGCCGGAAGGTGCGTTTGCCGGGCGTGGAACTGGCAACCTTCGCAGCTTCGCACGATGTTCTTGGCGTCAGCGATCGCTGTGGGCTAGTAGAAGCCCTGTCGAAACGCGCTTCTGACGATTGCTCTGGGGGCCGCGTGGTGGCCGCAAGCCCCCGCGTGGATGTCCTGCAGTAGCTGGCGCCCTTGATCCGCGAGGATGCAGTGCATGAGTATTCCAGCCGCGCCCTGCCGGTAAAGATCCCCATCGATGAGCCTGAAGAATTTCGCCCGTCTCGCGATGCGTCGGGCCTCGGTGCTATCACTCGGGAGTTTTCCCTCCACCATCCACTCCAGGATTGGGATCCTCCAGTCGGGGTCCTCAAGATTGGGCTCTGAAGCCTCTCCCAACACCATGACCTCCTGAAGATCTGGCGGTGAGGGATGGTCGTCCACTTCGTAGCGGACGGATGGCTCCCATAGGTCGCTTGCGAAGACGCCATTTGGGACTGGTGTCCGGTTCGAGGCCGCCTTTGCGAGAGTGTCGGCCGCTTCGTTGTGCTTCCGCAGTACATGCTTGAGCTCGAGCCCATGGAACTTATCTTCAAGCTCCCGAACGGCCTTGCAGTGAGCTGCCATTTTTGGGTTGTGTTGACGTTCCTTAGCCTCACTACTAGGTTTGCACTCACGGCGACGGCGCCAGAAATGCCTGCTGGCACTCGCTAGCGTCCCTACTGGGTTTATACCCCTCGTAATGGGACTAGGGAACGTCTTTTGTAAAACACACGTCACAGAAAGGTCTGCAAGCGCACGGATTACCGTTGTAGCACTTCACCTGGTGGTATTCGGGTTATCGTATTTATATTTTCCCAAGGGAGGCACTACGGCAAAGATGATCGGATAAACGGTGGAGAGTAACGAGACTCGGTAAAGAGCTATAGCGGGGGTAACGAATAAAGATATTCGGGGATAACTTGACACACACAAGGAGATCTTGATAAAGGGTTAGAGAGGACCTAGTGAGCTGGGAGGACAACGAGAGGAGAAAGGATCCTAACACAATCTATCTGTTCTTGTCAACTCTAGGTAAACAACTAAGGCAAAGGATAACCAAGGCAAGCTAAACTCGACAAGCTCTTCTAGTGCTGCAGGGGCATGCAAAGCCGCGCTCTCGGACTGGGATGAGAAAGGAGAATGACGACGTGCTGAATCCTACCGGCCCGAACTAACACGGTGGACTACTGAGCCCGTCCGGAGCTGTCACCTCCTTAGGGTACCACAACTATTCCGTTGAACGGGACACCAATCTAAGACTAAGGTAAGCTCTGAGCACCGCGCTCACAATGAACCAAAGAACCTTTCCCCGGATATCACGAAGGAAGGTCTCTCTCTACAGTGAAACACCGAAGATCAAGCGAAGAACGACCACAACACTATAGGGTTCAAGAGAGCTATGCTAACCAAGATTAAACTAACTTTAATCTAAACCAAGAATAAAGCTTCTAGAGCAAAGTTAAAGCTGAATGTAATTTACTCGAAAGGTAAGATAGAAAGATAACTTGAATTGTACTTGAGTCTAAACAAAGAAAGGATACAACAGTAGTACCGAAACCCTAAAGAAGACTCCTCTGGAACCCCGAGACTAGCTTGACTCGACTCTAACTCCCAAGCTACACTAATCCTACTCTAAGTAAACAAAAGAGAGAAATGGAGATGCTCCTGCGTTGTGTGTCTGTTCCAGCGAGTGGGAGGTGCTTTTTATAGGCAAGGGAGGTCGGTGGAGCGCAGGGGGGCAAAACCCCAGGTGCGGCCGCACCCCTAGGCACTGCCGGCCCTGGGATGTGCCGTCTCTCGCCTTGGACGCCCCTGGTCACTGCTCCTGAGGCGGTTGTAGGTCGGCTCCTTGGGTCAGTTTCGCCCGGCACGCTAGTTGATAGGTGCGGCCGGCCCTCTAGGTGCGGCCGGCCCTACCCCGCACCGTGTGATGCACCGACCATGTTCGGGGACACCTAGGATTGCCTCTGGATGACGGTTGTGGCGGTTGAGCGATCGGACAAGTGGACCCATTGATCCAAGTGATCCTAGCCTCCACCCTTTGATCAAACCGACGTTTCTTCAGTGAATCACGCTTGTCCAAGTTGTGCTCGAGGGAGAGGGGGTACTCTGGACCAGAGATGTGCTATGAAATTCACAACACAACTCGTGGAACTTTATTAGTACTAAAAATGTGCATGAAACTTGTCATATACTCCTCTCGAACCCGAGGTTTTGACGGTCAAATTTTTGTTGTAAGGACCATCAACAAACTCCCCCAAGCTAAACGTTTGCTCGTCCTCGAGCAAAGCCTAGACTTGGCCTCGGTGGATCAGGAGTTGCGTGATGTTACCACTCGGCAAGTACCTATGCACAAATCCATGCTCTACTTGCTATTTGAAAAGATTGGTACGAGAGAAACTTAGCCTTGTTTTACCTGTGGGGCTTGTAACTTTCCACCTTGCCTTTGGAGGTTGAAAGGTAGAATGGTTTTGACTCTGCATCACCCGCTCTTCTCTTTTCGGGATCCTATCTCGGAGTTTTGAAAATTTTGCAAAGAAAAACAAGGTTCCTCGGATGGTTCCCTCGATCGCTCAAGTGGTATTTGTTACCTTACCAAAGGCTTTTGAGCGAGCCTCAACTTCCTACTCTATGGTTTGTATGTGGAGCTTTAGGTAGGATAAGTATGAGACTTGTGCCACATGATGTTGTTGAGCCAAAGACCGGATCCAAGAAGAAACTAGTCATGCAACTTGATCGAGATGTGCAAGTGTGTGGAATATCTTTGTTTGTTTTTCTAAGTAATCTTTGCTTTGAGATTCTCCTCTTGCTTTTATTTTGGAGGGGGGTCATGCTTCATCTTTTTTTTCTATGCTTTTTTGAGCATATACTCTTTTTTTTCTTTTGATGACCCCTCTCTCCTTTTGCAAGAATACAAGAAGAGAAATCTCTTAAGAACTTTGGAGTAATTATTTTTGGTGGGTGGATGGCATGTTTTGCGTAACTCCCTGAGTGGAAGTTAGCTTGTATACGTGGGTGTATGTGATCTCGATCATGGGAGCATGAAAAGATTCTACCAAGGATCACAACAATTTGGCAAAACTCAATGGGTCACAAGCAAACATATTTAGAAGGTTTATACTTTGATATTGACATATGGCTTTGGTAGGTGATATGACCATCGAGGAACTTGTCTTGTTTTATTTTCTCAAAAGAAATCATCTGAGATTTTCACCATACTATGAGATACAGCAAGATCATCATTGTCTCACCATATCACACTAGTCAACACCCTAGGTTTGGTCATAAGTGTTTGCTTCCCACAAAGTTTTATTTCAGGCTCTTGTCTCAAAATATACCAACAAATTCAAATACTCATAGAGCACAAAGTTGTACACTAGGTTCTTACAAAGTTTTAACATAGCAACTATTCATCATTTCCAAAGCGAGGGGATATAAACAAGATTTCAAGTGCACATGGTTGAAGCAAATATTTTTGTTGTTTTCTTTTATTCAAATGTGGTAAACAAGATGTTGAAAATTGGTTTAGATGGACATACCTTCCTTGATTGAAAATGGGGTCTCCCCCAAGCTAATTTTTGGCTACCTGGTTGGCGTGTCTTCATTTTGGTGATGAGTTGAGCACTTGGAAGCTTGTAGTGGCTGGCTTGATGGATTTGTGGAAAATCATAGGTACGGCCGTACCACTTGGTTCGGCCGGCCCTACTTCATTTGTTCTAAGCACTCGTGTCCCCTCCTGAAAACATCCTGTACAAAAATTTTGTCGAGGGGAGGTACGGCCGTACCTCTAGGTTCGGCCGTATCACAAAAAATCTCCAAAACTGCTTTTCTAAGTCTTGTTTACTTACTAATGCAATGGTGAAATCAAATTTGAAATTTAAATATGCTTGATGCACGAAATAAAATGTTGGAAGGGAAATATGAGATAAATACCGGTTTACCTCACGGTGAGGGCTCGTAGTTTAGAGTCCGTGAGCGGGACTCCTCCGTTTGCTCAATTGATTTTGGATTCGTCCAGTCCCGGAGTGGAAGACTCGGACGAAGCTCCCTTCACACGCCACACCCTCTTTGTTTTCTTCGGTGGCGCTGAAGTCGGTGGGGTTTTAGCGGGAGTGTTTTTGGTTTCCGTCTTCTTTTCCCTCTTAGCCTTGTTGATTGCCTTTGGCTTCTTTGTTTGGTGGCGCCCTTTGAATGCTTTGTCTTGCTCCCAATGCTTCCTCATCGTTGCGATGAGACTATCCACTTTGAGCTTGGTCGGGGCTACCTCATCTTTCTTGTATTGGGGCCGTGGCTTCTTGCACTCCCTAGATTCCTCTCTTGCACTAGGTAACATTGCTCTTCTTTTGCTTCGAATTTGAATGTCATGTTCCTTCGCCCTATGCGGAAGTGAATCTTCCCAGCCCCGACATCAATCCTTGCGTTGACATCTCTTAGGAATGGTCACCCGAGAATAAGCGGCATTTCTCCATCATCTTGTGTGTCGAGGACCACGAAATCCGCAAAGACATAGGAGCCCTTGACATTCACCAAGAGATTTTTGAGAGCCATGTGTGGTTTGAGGACCGGTGGTTGGTCGCTTCCTGGTGTGATGAGTGATTGACAACGTGGTGTGGACTGATTCTTGGCTAAGTATTGCAGATGCAGGTTGCGGCTTGACTGGTGTTGGTGCAGGTGAAGAACAAGCGCGAAAGGTCGTTGCCGGTGAGGCCTCCAGGTGTGGAGAAGACAAGTAGGCTTGGTTCGAGGGACCCGGTGGCTAGCAGGGTCGAGTGCGGGCCGCATGGTGGCAAGAACAGCAGGATGAAGTCATGGACAGTTTCTTGGTTGAGCCTCAAAACCAAGGTCGAGCCGGGACTACGTGGCAGCCGAGTCATGAGTGGTGATTGGCGGAAGCTAGACCGAGTTCGCGGGGTTTCCGGTGGTTCACCAGAAAACCACTGGGTTCCTTGGTTGATCCACAAAGCCAAGACCAAAGAACCGAAGACGGAGGTGCAGCAGCATCGGACCGGTCTGACCGGTGGGTCTGACCGGTCTGACCGGTGGGTACCGGTCTGACCGGTGAGGTGCACCGGTCTGACCGGTGTGCGACGACGCAGTCCGGAATCTTCGAAGCAGAGGACACGTGTCGGGATCGCAAGGCTTGCGTCGAGGCTAAGCAAGTTTGCGGTCGCTGGGCATCCGTCCGATGGTGCGAAGACAAAGACTTCCAAATTCGCCCTTGAGGGGCATGTATCCCTAGTTAGCTAGTAAGGGTATTTTAGTCTTTATGTTGCCTCCATATAACCCAAGTAGTGAGAGGATGGCAGCCATCTCTTGGTACCCTAGCTCATTTTGTTTTCCTATTTTCCCTTCCTATTTTCCTTAGGATTTCCATAGGACTAGCTTGAGAGCTTCATGGTGAGATCTTGTGAGAGGAAAGGATGATCGGGCGGCAAGCTAGACCTTGTATGAACCTCTTTGGTTTGTATAGATGATTCGGCGTGGTTCCTCAAGGCTTGGATGTGTCTTTCCCGTTTCTCCTTTTTGGTGATTTTCGGAGCCCTTTCTTGGCGATTTTCTTGGAGCGATTTCGAGGCCTTTCTCTTTGGGATTTGGTGGGGGATGTATGCTTGAACCCTTCGTGGTTCTTTTCCCTTTGATTCCCCTCCCAAATCCGTGAGCAAAGGGGCTCGATTTTGGGGCTTTCTTGGCTCTAGGGTTAGAGGCGTTCTTGGTGGGATTTCTTCGATTCCTCTCGATTTAGCACGTTTTGGTGGACCAAATCTTGGCTATGGAGTGCCCATGAGATGTTCCTACTATCCCCAAAGTCTTGTACAAAATCGTGGAGCGATTTGTGAGATCGGGAGTTGGATTTGGGGGAGTTGACCCGCGGGCGCTGTTCATCCCGACAGCTCAGGTCACATCGGCCTGACCGGTGCCTCACACCGGTCTGACCGGTGCAGACTCTTTGTTGAGTTTCATTCGGGTGAACGTCTTGGTGTGTTCCCTGTTGTCCTGTGTTGCTGCTGTTTCGAGTTTGGTTCGTTTTGGAGCTCAGTAGGTCTGTTTGGTGGATTTGGGATTTCCTGGCTTGGACCGGTCTGACCGGTGAGCTACACCGGCCTGACCGGTGTAGGGGCCTTCTGTGGAAGTTCTCAGATTTTGCCAGCAGGGACCGGTCTGACCGGTGCTGCTCACCGGCCTGACCGGTGTAGTCCAGTGGTGCTCGAGTTGCTTGTTCCGCTGCATTCTCGAGTAGGTGTAGGTGGTTGTTGGTTCCTAGGACCAGTAGCACTTCAGTGGCTGCGTGGTCTTGGCCAACTTGGGTAGTTGAGTCGGAGACGTGTTTTGGAAGCTGTGTTCGTCTTGTTGGAGTTCTCATCTCCCTCGAGAAGAATTTTTATCGGCTCCCATTCACTCCCCCCCCTCTCTGGTTCGCCTAATCGGTCCTTCAATTGGTATCAGAGCCGGTTCGGGTCTTCATTGACTCTTACCAGTCTAAGATCCAAAGATGGCGTACCAGGAATGGGGTTCGGGTCCTCCGCACTTCGATGGGAAGAACTACCAGATGTGGCAGAGGTGGATGGCGGCGTTCCTCCGCGGAAAGGGTTAGATCCTTTGGGACGTTATGGTGAACACAGCTTATGTTCATCCGATTAACTTCCTTGCTCCAGGATCGAGGGATATGTTCGACGCCAACAACAAGGCGGTCGACTACTTGTTTCGTGCTCTGTGTCAGTCCGAATTCGATCGGGTTCAGACAGAGGACTTAGCTTGTAGGATTTGGGAGCAGTTGAAGGATGCTCGTGCTAGGAATGCTCAGGTTCAGGCTCGGATGTACGCGACTTACCGGAGAGAGTACGAGAACTTCACTCATCTCCCCGGCGAGTCCGTCGATGCCCTTTTCCAGCGGTTTACGGTCGTGGTGAACAACATGAGAGCCAATGTGGCCGTGCTCCCATACGATGATCATGATAGAGCCGTGAAGCTCTTGCACTCGTTGGATCGTACCGTATGGGACGGGAAGGTCGAGGCTATCCTTGAGTCCGAGAAGTATGACACCTTGACCGTGAACGAGCTGTTCTCGAAGCTCAAGTCGGCTGAGTTGGACCGTGGTATGACAGCCAAGATCGAGAGCCTGACTGATTCTCATAGTCTTGCTCTTGTTGGTGGCAAAGGAGCTAAGTCTAACGCTAACGCTGAGAGCCAGGTGTGGTTCGAGGACCGGTGGATGGTCGCTTCCTGGTGTGATGAGTGATTGACAACGTGGTGTGGACTGATTCTTGGCTAAGTATTGCAGATGCAGGTTGCGGCTTGACTGGTGCAGGTGCAGGTGAAGAACAAGCGTGAAAGGTTGTTGCCGGTGAGGCCTCCAGGTGTGGAGAAGACAAGTAGGCTTGGTTCGAGGGACCCGGTGGCCAGCGGGGTCAAGTGCGGGCCGCATGGTGGCAAGAACGGCAAGATGAAGTCATGGACGGTTTCTTGGTTGAGCCTGAAAACCAAGGTCGAGCCGAGACTACGTGGGAGCCGAGTCATGAGTGGTGATTGGCGGAGGCTACACCGAGTTCGCGGGGTTTCCGGTGGTTCACCAGAAAATCACTGGGTTCCTTGGTTGATCCACAAAGCCAAGACCGAAGAACCGAAGACGGAGGTGCAGCAGCTCCAGACCGGTCTGACCGGTGGGTCTGACCGGTCTGACCGGTGAGGAGCACCGGTCTGACCGGTGTGCGACGACGCAGTCCAGAATCTTCGAAGCGGAGGACACGCGTCGGGATCGCAAGGCTTGCGTCGAGGCTAAGCAAGTTTGCGGTCGCTGGGCATCCGTCCGATGGTGCGAAGACAAAGACTTCCAATTTCGCCCTCGAGGGGCATGTATCCCTAGTTAGCTAGTAAGGGTATTTTAGTCTTTCGGTTGCCTCCATATAACCCAAGGGGTGAGAGGATGGCAGCCATCTCTTGGAACCCTAGCTCATTTGATTTTCCTATTTTTCCTTCCTATTTTCTTAGGATTTTCGTAGGACTAGCTTGAGAGCTTCATGGTGAGATCTTGTGAGAGGGAAGGATGATCGGGCGGCAAGCTAGACCTTGTATGAACCTCTTTGGTATGTATAGATGATTCGGCGTGGTTCCTCAAGGCTTGGATGTGTCTTTCCCGTTTCTCCTTTTTGGTGATTTTCGGAGCCCTTTCTTGGCGATTTTCTTGGAGCGATTTCGAGGCCTTTCTCTTTGGGATTTGGTGGGGGATGTATGCATGAACCCTTCGTGGTTCTTTTCCCTTTGATTCCCCTTCCAAATCCGTGAGCAAAGGGGCTCGATTTTGGGGTTTTCGTGGCTCTAGGGTTAGAGGCATTCTTGGTGGGATTTCTTCGATTCCTCTTGATTTGACAAGTTTTGGTGAACCAAATCTTGGCTATGGAGTACCCATGAGGTGTTCCTACTATCCCCAAAGTCTTGTGCAAAACCGTGGAGCGGATCGGGAGATCGGGAGTTGGATTTGGAGGAGTTGACTCGCGGGCGCTGTTCATCCCGAGCTGCCCAGGCACGACCGGTTTGACCGGTGCTCTTGACCGGTCTGACCGGTGCTAGCCCTTGGTGGGTTTTTGTCTCGGGGAATAGCCTTGTCCGTGTGGTTTTGTCCCGTGGTCCTGCTGATCAGTTCTTGGCGTGTTTGGAGTTGTTTTGCTAGGCTTTGTGAGGGGTTCTTCTTCCTCACAGGTTGTGTTTCGTGGTGGTTTTTGTTCCAGGGCCTAGAGGAGTCACTGAGGCTTCCTGGAACGTTTGCTGTGCGGCTGCTGTAGCCACCGGCCTGACCGGCTCTGTCCACCGGTCTGACCGGCGCAGGCCATCGGTCTGACCGGTGTAGCACATGCAGCAAGCCGTGCAAGTTTCCGCTGTGTGGTTCGGTGAGTTTTGACTCGGAAGGTTGAGTGTTGGTTCCTAGGACCAGTAGCACTCCAGTGGCTGTGTGGTCTTGACCAACTTGGGTAGTTGAGTCGGAGACGTGAGTTGGAAGCCGTGTTCGTCTTGTTGGAGTTCTCATCTCCTTCGAGAAGAATTTTTATCGGCTCACATTCACTCCCCCCTCTCTGGTTCGCCTAATCGGTCCTTCAATTGGTATCAGAGTCGGTTCGGGTCTTTATTGACTCTTACCAGTCTAAGATCCAAAGATGGCGTACCAGGAACAGGGTTCGGGTCCTCCGCACTTCGATGGGAAGAACTACCAGATGTTGCAAAGGCGGATGGCGGCATTCCTCCGCGGAAAGGGTCAGATCCTTTGGGTTGTCACGGTGAACACAGCTTATGTTCATCCGATGAACTTCCTTGCTCCAGGATCGAGGGATATGTTCGAAGCCAACAACAAGGCTGTCGACTACTTGTTTCGTGCTCTTTGTCAGCCTGAATTCGATCGGGTTCAGACAGAGGACTTAGCTTGTAGGATTTGGGAGCAGTTGAAGGATGCTCATGCTGGGAATGCTCAGGTTCAGGCTCGGATGTACGCGACTTACCGGAGAGAGTACGAGAACTTCACTCATCTCCCCGGCGAGTCCGTCGATGCCCTTTTCCAGCGATTTACGGTTGTTGTGAACAACATGAGAGCCAATGTGGACGTCCTCCCATACAATGATCATGATAGAGCCGTGAAGCTCTTGCACTCGTTGGATCGTACCGTATGGGACGGGAAGTTTGAGGCTATTGTTGAGTCCGAGAAGTATGACACCTTGACGGTGAACGAGCTGTTCTCGAAGCTCAAGTCGGCTGAGTTGGACTGTGGTATGACAGCCAAGATCGAGAGCCCGACTGATTCTCATAGTCTCGCTCTCGTTAGTGGCAAAGGAGCTAAGTCTAACGCTTACGCATCCTCAAGGATGTACTCTCTGTCTTCTTTGATGTCTTTGCCAGACGAGGAGTTCGACGTGCTTGGAGAGGACGAGCTGGCGTTGCTGACCAGGCGGTTCGAGAGGCTGCACGAGAACCGGGTGAACACGAGGAGGACAGCACGGACGTGCTTTCAGTGCAGCAAGCCAGGACACTTCGTCGCTGACTGCCCGGAGAAGACGGAGAACAAGGATGGCTACAGGCACCGATCGAGCAAGGATGGCAAGTACCGATCGAGGCGCGATCACAAGCACAAGAACAAGCACAAGGACGAGCGACGGTCGAGGAAGAAGGATGGCCGCGGCAGGAAGGCCCGAGCAATGGTCGGAGCGAGCGACGTCGACTCCAGCTCCGCCTACTCTTCCTCGAGCTCGAGTAGCAGTGAAGATGAAGGTGATCGGTGCAAGAACAAGAAGTCATCCAGGAACTTGAGCGGGTTGAGCTGCTTCGCGAGAGATGGCTTCTGCGGCATGGCCTGTAGCTCCGGCAGCAAGAAGAGCCACCAGAGTGACTCGGACTCTGATTCCGAGGATGAGGTATGTGATGAGCTCTCTTCTTTGCGCAAGGAGAATGATGAGTTGGTTGACTTGCTTGATAACCGCGATCACATGCTTAGAGAGGCCAAGAAGATGAGGAAAGAACTTAGGGCCTCACTAGAAGATGCTAGGAACCGTGTGGCTGAGCTAGAAACCCAGAATCTAGATGCTAAGCTTGAGATTGATTCGCTTAAGGCTTCTCCTGTGGTTTCTGATGAGATTGATTGTTGTGATTGCTCTGTGTACCTAGCTGATCTTACTGCTCTTAAGGATAAGCATGCTTCTACTTGTGATGAACTAGATATGCTTAGGGTTGAAGTGGCTGAACTTAAGTCTAGACCTGCTTTGCTAGGTGCTTGCACTTCTTGCCCTGTTTTGCATGGAAAGATTGATGAGATGCATGCTTACACTGTTTCGCTTGAGGCTAAGTTGAAAGAGCCTATTCCCACTTCTTGCTCTACTTGTGAATTACATGCGGTTAAGAATTTGGAGCTTGCACATTATGTTGATCGCTTGCAGGATGAGAATGATGAGCTGAGAAAATGTATGAGCTGGTTGTCGGGTCAGGAGCCTCAGCTTGGTATCATGATAGCGGCTTTCAAACGCTATGATGGTCAGGCACTTGGGGCTGACAAGCTTGGAGAGAACAGTGGTGAGGGAGTTGAGAGAGTTGGAGAGATTCCTATCCCACCACCAAACAGACACAAGAACAAGTTTGAGCCCAAGCCTAACCATCTCAGAAACAAACTTGACACTACTCCAGATCCACCCATATTCCCTCACCCAACAAATGATTTTCAGAAACCGGTGAAGTTTGTGAGCCCAAAGGGAGGTGAGGAAGGAGAGAAACCGGCGTGATGATTTGGTTTGTGCTAACCCCACTTTGGAGCAAATGGCTCGGCACTGGTTTTACTCTTTTGGTACTAACCCCAGTGCTGAGTCGTTTGTTCACTCACGTGCTCGCTTTTGAATTTCAGGTGGGAGACTTGAAGAACATTTGGTTGATTGACTCCGGTTGCTCGAGGCATATGACCGGAGACAAGGGGTGGTTCTCAAGTCTCGTCCCGGTGGTGACAAAGAAGTACATCACCTTTGGGGACAATGGGCGAGGGCGTGTGCTGTCAGAAGGTGAGATTAAGGTAAGTGACAAGATCACTCTCAAGCGTGTTGCTCTTGTTCAATCGCTTGGATACAATTTGCTTACTGTGTCCCAGTTGTTGGATGAGGGTTTTGAGGTGTTGTTCCGGCCTGGTGGTTCTCGGATTTTAGATTCTCGGGGGGATCTTGTTTGCATGGTCGTTCCCGAGGGTCAAGTGTTCCGAGCTGATTTTTCTCAGTCTTCTGGTGTGGAGCGTTGCTTCTTGGCTGGTTCTTCGAGTGAGTTGTGGAAGTGGCATAGGAAGTTGGGTCACTTGAGCTTTGACCTTTTGTCTCGCTTGAGTAAACTCAATTTGGTCCGAGGATTGCCACGGTTGAGGTTTGAGAAAGAGTTGGTTTGTGCGCCGTGTAGGCATGCCAAGATGGTAGCCTCTTCTCACCCGCCTCTCACCGATGTGATGACTGAGCGTCCATGCGAGCTGCTCCATATGGACCTTGTTGGCCCAGCTCGTGTGCGATCTGCGGGTGGGACGTGGTATGTCCTTGTTGTGGTGGACGACTACTCTCGGTATGCGTGGGTGTTCTTTCTTGAGGAGAAGGGGGAGACGTTTGGTTTTGTTCGAGATCTTGTCTTGAGATTAAGAAACGAGAGGCACGGAGATGCCATACGAGCGATCCGCAGTGACAATGGCTCGGAATTCAAAAACTCTCGCTTCGAAACCTTTTGCCATGACTTGGGTCTTGAACACCAGTTTTCGAGTCCGTATACGCCTCCCCAGAATGGCGTGGTGGAAAGGAAAAACAGGACCTTGTGCGAGATGGCTCGGACGATGCTTGACAAGCATAGGACTCCGAGAAGGTTCTGGGCTGAGGCGGTCAATACCGCGTGCCATGTGTCGAACAGGATCTACCTCAGGGTTCACAAGAAGAAAACCTGTTACGAGTTGATGCACGGTCACACACCCAAGGTGAGTCACTTCCATGTCTTTGGTTGTAAATGCTTCATTCTGAAGAAAGGGAAGAAGTTGGACAAGTTCGAGGCTAGGTCTGTCGATGGCATTTTCTTTGGTTATGCATCTCATTCTAGAGCATTTCGTGTGCTCAATCTTGAAACTAACCAAATCGTGGAGACTTGCGAGGTAACCTTCGACGAGACACAGCCACGTAGTCAGCTTGTTTTTGAGTGTGCAGGTGACGACGAACTTGGCGAGGAGATCTTTCAGGAGGAGGAGCATGAACATGGAGATGATGAAGATGGAGGTGTGGTGCCCGCAGCTGAACATGTACCCACTACTTCGACGACGATCGTGAACGGGCCCTCTCCCACACCTACAACGACAAACCCAGATCAAGGCGAAGCTGCTGTTTAGGGGGAGGTAGCATCAAGGCGAGAACCTCCCCGGCGAGTGCAAGTGGATCACCCAGCTTCGAGAATCATCGGCGACATGAATGAACGTACTACACGGTCGAGGGTTCGGAACAATTCTCATTTCGCTCATGCTGCTTTTGTTGCCACCTTTGAGCCCAAAGACATTGGACACGCGTTATCTGATCACAATTGGGTTAATTCGATGCATGAGGAGTTGGAGAATTTTGAGAGGAACCAAGTTTGGGTGTTGGTTGACCCTCCTCCAGGGTGTAAGCCGATTGGGACAAAATGGGTGTGGAAAAATAAAGAGGGAGAGAAAGGAGAAGTGGTGAGGAACAAGTCGAGACTTGTTGCTCAGGGGTACAGTCAGAAAGAGGGGATCGACTACGAGGAGACTTTCGCTCCTGTAGCTCGTTTGGAGGCGATCAGGATCCTTCTAGCCTTTTCCGTGGCTAAAGGGTTCAAGTTGTACCAAATGGATGTGAAGAGTGCTTTTCTGAACGGTGTGTTGGAGGAAGAGGTGTTTGTGAGGCAACCACCGGGGTTTGAGAGTGAGAAGTACCCTCACCGGGTGTACAAGTTGAGGAAGGCGCTGTATGGGTTGAAGCAGGCGCCTAGAGCTTGGTATGGTAGGTTGAGGGGGTTCCTGTTTGAGAGAGGGTTTGAGATGGGGAAGGTCGACCAGACCTTGTTTCTCCTCAGGCAGGGCAGAGATATCCTGATTCTGTAGGTATACGTGGATGATATTGTCTTTGGTGGCTCGTCTAACTCTCTTGTTGCAAGGTTTGCAGAAGACATGAGCAGGGAATTTGAGATGAGCATGATGGGCGAGTTGCAGTTCTTCCTTGGGCTACAAATCAAGCAATCAAAGGAAGGAACATTTGTGCACCAAGCTAAGTACACCAAGGACATTGTGAGGAAGTTCAAGATGGAGGACTCCAAGGCCATGGCGACGCCTATGAGTACAACTACAGCTCTCGATGCGGACGAGGAAGGTGAACACGCGGACCAGAAGGAGTACCGGAGCATGATCGGGTCACTCCTCTACTTGACGGCGACGAGGCCGGACATTCAATTCTCGGTGTGTCTGTGCGCTCGTTTTCAAGCTTCTCCGAGGACTTCGCATCGGCAAGCAGTCAAGCGCATTTTCAGGTATTTGCGACACACTCCCGACTTCGGCCTTTGGTACTCTGCGTCTTCTTCTTTGGCGCTTCATGGATTTTCAGACGCGGACTTTGCCGGGTGTCGGTTGGATAGGAAGTCCACTTCTGGGACTTGCCAGTTCTTGGGTTCTTCTTTGGTGTCTTGGTCTTCCCGCAAACAGTCGAGTGTTGCTCAATCCACTACCGAGGCAGAGTATGTGGCCGCAGCTAGTTGTTGCTCTCAGCTCCTTTGGATCACATACACCATGAGTGACTTTGGTGAGGAGTATACCCATGTCCCACTTCAAGGTGATAGCACCAGTGCCATAAGCGTTGCAAAGAACCCAGTGCTCCACTCCAAAACCAAGCACATAGAAGTGAGGTATCATTTTCTGAGAGACAACGTAGAGAAGGGGAAAATAGCTTTGATCCATGTACCCACACATGACCAACTAGCCGATATTTTCACCAAACCCCTAGATCAAGCAACTTTCACTCGTTTGCGGGGGGAGCTTGGTGTTTGTTTGATTTCTTGAGTTGGCGTGTGGGAGCTCCTTTGTAGCATATGTATAGCTTTCCTTTGTGCATTTCTTGCATTTGGCATGGCATATGTAACATGATGTATAGGCATCTTTGTATCTTAGGTTGCATGCATTTTGTATCATATGCATTGTTTAGGATAGGCTTCTCCTATATACATTGTTCACCATGGAATGATATATATGTCTTTGTGAGCTAATTTGGTAAGCTATGGTTAGTTTGGCTTAGCTCTTGATAATCTTGGTTTGTATCCATGGTTGATGGCTATGTTTTTGAAAAATTTCATATATATGCTCTCTTGTGAGTAAATGCCTTTACATGATCTTGACATGTTTTAGTGGCTTGGCTATGCTTAATTTGTGGTTGGATAGCTTATTTTGATCATATGGGGCCAAAGGCTCATTTGCCATCATGAATGTTTAGCCCCCATGCTTCATCTTGTGGAGGGGCATAAGTTCCTTTTTGTCGCAAAGACATTTCATGTACCAATTATAAATCTGAAAATGAAATGTAAATTGCTTGAAAAATGTGCTCCCATGTCATATGTGCTAATTTTAATTTGCTTTGGGTGCTAAATCGTTGCATGATGCCTACCAATGAGAAGTCTCATATATAGAAGTAGGCACATGGCTCGGTGGCTTTGACATGACATGAGGTGCTTGTGGGTGTTTATGATGGTCTTATGCTTAGAATGGTTGTCCTAGCATGAAGTTTGTGTGGCTTTGCCATTTTGACATGTTTTGCTCATGTTTAGGACTTTGCTCATGAGAGGGTGATTTTTCGCAAAATTGCTAAATTCTATCTTAGCTTCGCCCAATGGTTGTGAAACTTGGTGATCATGAAGTTTATGTCATTACGAAGCTATAGAGTATCTAACTTGCTCGTTTGGACATGTGTAGCATCCTATGTTGAATTTTGTCTATTTGAGAAGCTCTAGGTTGCATTTTTTGTATTTTTGGCTTGATTCATGCATTGTCAACAAGGGGGAGAAGTTTGAGCATGTTTTGGCCTACTGAATGCATTTGGAAGGTTTTCAGGTGGTTTCGAGCCATTTTTGGGCTCTGTTGTGCACCGGTCTGACCGGTTGAGGTCACCGGTCTGACCGGTCAGAGTGCTGGTCCTGTTCATATGTTGAGCACCGGTCTGACCGGTGGTGTCGACCGGTCTGACCGGTCAGAGCTGAGCTGTTGCAGCTGCTCTGTTTCGTGAAGTGGTTTGCATGCATTTGTCCAGGGGGAGTTGCATTGGTTCAGGGGGAGCTTGCATGTGTGCAGGGGGAGCTCTTTGTGGTTTTCGAGCTTTGGTTTGATGGTTTGTGCTCTTTGCTTGAGCATGTTTTGTCTCGGATGTGTCGAGCCGTTGCCCTTGCCTAAGGGGTACGAGACTTGTCTTCTTCAAGTGATCTTGCTCTTTGCCTTTTCTCTGGCTTTCGATCGCTTGTTGGAGTTCCTTTTAGTCGTTTCTTTTCTTTTCCTTTTCTCTTGGTTACCAAAACGTGTGTGTTGTCAATGCACTCATCAAGGGGGAGATTGAGAGCCAGGTGTGGTTCGAGGACCGGTGGATGGTCGCTTCCTGGTGTGATGAGTGATTGACAACGTGGTGTGGACTGATTCTTGGCTAAGTATTGCAGATGCAGGTTGCGGCTTGACTGGTGCAGGTGCAGGTGAAGAACAAGCGTGAAAGGTCGTTGCCGGTGAGGCCTCCAGGTGTGGAGAAGACAAGTAGGCTTGGTTCGAGGGACCCGGTGGCCAGCGGGGTCAAGTGCGGGCAGCATGGTGGCAAGAACGGCAAGATGAAGTCATGGACGGTTTCTTGGTTGAGCCTCAAAACCAAGGTCGAGCCGGGACTACGTGGGAGCCGAGTCATGAGTGGTGATTGGCGGAGGCTACACCGAGTTCGCGGGGTTTCCGGTGGTTCACCAGAAAATCACTGGGTTCCTTGGTTGATCCACAAAGCCAAGACCGAAGAACCGAAGACGGAGGTGCAGCAGCTCCAGACCGGTCTGACCGGTGGGTCTGACCGGTCTGACCGGTGGGTACCGGTCTGACCGGTGAGGAGCACCGGTCTGACCGGTGTGCGACGACGCAGTCCGGAATCTTCGAAGCGGAGGACACGCGTCGGGATCGCAAGGCTTGCGTCGAGGCTAAGCAAGTTTGCGGTCGCTGGGCATCCGTCCGATGGTGCGAAGACAAAGACTTCCAATTTCGCCCTCGAGGGGCATGTATCCCTAGTTAGCTAGTAAGGGTATTTTAGTCTTTCGGTTGCCTCCATATAACCCAAGGGGTGAGAGGATGGCAGCCATCTCTTGGAACCCTAGCTCATTTGATTTTCCTATTTTTCCTTCCTATTTTCTTAGGATTTTCGTAGGACTAGCTTGAGAGCTTCATGGTGAGATCTTGTGAGAGGGAAGGATGATCGGGCGGCAAGCTAGACCTTGTATGAACCTCTTTGGTATGTATAGATGATTCGGCGTGGTTCCTCAAGGCTTGGATGTGTCTTTCCCGTTTCTCCTTTTTGGTGATTTTCGGAGCCCTTTCTTGGCGATTTTCTTGGAGCGATTTCGAGGCCTTTCTCTTTGGGATTTGGTGGGGGATGTATGCATGAACCCTTCGTGGTTCTTTTCCCTTTGATTCCCCTTCCAAATCCGTGAGCAAAGGGGCTCGATTTTGGGGTTTTCGTGGCTCTAGGGTTAGAGGCGTTCTTGGTGGGATTTCTTCGATTCCTCTTGATTTGACAAGTTTTGGTGAACCAAATCTTGGCTATGGAGTACCCATGAGGTGTTCCTACTATCCCCAAAGTCTTGTGCAAAACCGTGGAGCGGATCGGGAGATCGGGAGTTGGATTTGGAGGAGTTGACTCGCGGGCGCTGTTCATCCCGAGCTGCCCAGGCACGACCGGTTTGACCGGTGCTCTTGACCGGTCTGACCGGTGCTAGCCCTTGGTGGGTTTTTGTCTCGGGGAATAGCCTTGTCCGTGTGGTTTTGTCCCGTGGTCCTGCTGATCAGTTCTTGGCGTGTTTGGAGTTGTTTTGCTAGGCTTTGTGAGGGGTTCTTCTTCCTCACAGGTTGTGTTTCGTGGTGGTTTTTGTTCCAGGGCCTAGAGGAGTCACTGAGGCTTCCTGGAACGTTTGCTGTGCGGCTGCTGTAGCCACCGGCCTGACCGGCTCTGTCCACCGGTCTGACCGGTGTCACCGGTCTGACCGGCGCAGGCCATCGGTCTGACCGGTGTAGCACATGCAGCAAGCCGTGCAAGTTTCCGCTGTGTGGTTCGGTGAGTTTTGACTCGGAAGGTTGAGTGTTGGTTCCTAGGACCAGTAGCACTCCAGTGGCTGTGTGGTCTTGACCAACTTGGGTAGTTGAGTCGGAGACGTGAGTTGGAAGCCGTGTTCGTCTTGTTGGAGTTCTCATCTCCTTCGAGAAGAATTTTTATCGGCTCACATTCACTCCCCCCTCTCTGGTTCGCCTAATCGGTCCTTCAAACGCATCCTCCAGGATGTACTCTCTATATTCTTTGATGTCTTTGCCAGACGAGGAGTTCGACGTGCTTGGAGAGGACGATCTGGCGTTGCTAACCAGGCGGTTCGAGAGTTTGCACGAGAACCGGGTGAACACAAGGAGGAATCCACGGACATGCTTTCAGTGTGGCAAGCCAGGACACTTCGTCGCTGACTGTCCGGAGAAGATGGAGAACAAGGACGGCTACAAGGACGGCTACAAGCACCGGTCGAGCAAGGACGGCAAGTACCGATCGAGGTGCGATCACAAGCACAAGAACAAGCACAAGGATGAGCGACGGTCGAGGAAGAAGGACGGCCGCGGCAGGAAGGCCCGACCGATGGTCGGAGCGAGCGACGTCGACTCCAACTCTGCCTACTCTTCCTCGAGCTCGAGTAGCAGCGAAGATGAAGGTGATCGGCGCAAGAACAAGAAGGCGTCCAAGAACTTGAGCGGATTGAGCTGCTTCGCGGGAGATGGCTTCTGCGGCATGGCTCGTAGCTCCGGCAGCAAGAAGAGTCACCAGAGCGACTCGGACTCCAACTCCGAGGATGAGGTATGTGACGAGCTTCCCTTCTTGCGTGAGGAGAATGAGCGTCTTGGCAAGTTGCTTGATAATCGTGATGACATGCTTAGAGAGGCTAAGAAGATGAGGAAAGAGCTTAGGGCCTCACTAGAAGATGCTAGGAACTGAGTAGCTGAGCTAGAAACCCAGAACCTAGATGCCAAGCTTGAGATTGATTCGCTTAAAGCTTCTCCTATGGTTTCTGATGATGTTGACTGTGTTGATTGCTCTGTGTACCTAGCTGATCTTACTAGTCTCAAGGATAAGCATGCTTCCACTTGTGATGAACTAGATGTGCTTAGGGTTGAAGTGGCTGAGCTTAAGTCTAGACCTGCTTTGCTAGGTGCTTGCACTTCTTGCCCTGTTTTGCATGGAAAGATTGATGAGATGCATGCTTACACTGTTTCGCTTGAGGCTAAGTTGAAAGAGCCTATTCCCACTTCTTGCTCTACTTGTGAATTGCATGCGGTTAAGAATTTGGAGCTTGCGCATTATGTTGACCGCTTGCAGGATGAGAATGATGAGCTGCGGAAATGTATGAGTTGGTTGTCGGGTCAGGAGCCTCAGCTTGGTATCATGATAGTGGCTTTCAAACGCTATGATGGTCAGGCACTTGGGGCTGACAAGCTTGGAGAGAACAGTGGTGAGGGAGTTGAGAGAGTTGGAGAGATCCCTATCCCACCACCAAACAGACACAAGAACAAGTTTGAGCCCAAGCCTAACCATCTCAGAAACAAACTTGACACTACTCCAGATCCACCCATATTCCCTCACCCAACAAATGATTTCCAAAAACCGGTGAAGTTTGTGAGCCCAAAGGGAGGTGAGGAAGGAGAGAAGAAGGGTGAGAAGCCGAGTGAGCAGCCACAACCTAAGCCTAAGCCACAACCCATGAAGTTCCATTGTGAGTATTGTGGGAGAGATGGTCACAAGGATGAGTTTTGCTTCAAGAGGAAGCGTGAGGAGAGAATGGCTAGAGAGTAGGCTAACAAGGACAGGTACCACCCCTCTAATGGTGTACCTGAGCCTCATATGCAGATGCCCAGGGCCAAGGCGATTGTGAGGACGGTTCCGGCTTGGGGAGACCGGAAGGTAGCAGGTGGTGCTGCTGGCTGAGCTACACCGGTCAGGCCGGTGCACTACACCGGTCAGACCGGTGCAGGTCTGGACAGACAGCGGTCTGGTTTTCGTGCTCGTGAGGATGCTCGGTTTGGTTCAGGTGGTCGTGGTTCTGGTGGTTGGTATGGAAAGTCTGCAGGTGGTCAGTTTGCTAGACGTTCTCCACCTCGTGCTCAATACGGGGGTGGGAGGAGTCGTAGCTTTGAGATGGAGAGGAGGAACGGTCCACGGTATTCTTTTCGTGGCTTTCGTCCTCCTCCAGCTAGAGAGGGTTGGTTCCCTCGTAGTGGTTACCGTGGTGGTGTTCGTGGAGGTAGCTTTGATAGGTGTGATGATATGGTTTGTGCTAACCCCACTTTGGAGCAAATGGCTCGGCACTAGTTTTACTCTTTTGGTACTAACCCCAGCGCTGAGTCGTTTGTTCACTCACGTGCTCGCTTTTGAATTTCAGGTGGGAGACTTGAGGAACGTTTGGTTGATTGACTCTGGTTGCTCGAGGCATATGACCGGAGACAAGGGGTGGTTCTCAAGTCTCATCCCGGTGGTGTCCAAGACATACATCACCTTTAGGGACAATGGGCGAGGGCATGTGCTTTCAGAAGGTGAGATCAAGGTAAGTGACAAGGTCACTCTCAAGCGTGTTGCTCTTGTTCAATCGCTGGGGTTCAATTTGCTTTTCGTGTCCCAGTTGTTGGATGAGGGCTTTGAGGTGTTGTTTCGGCCTGGTGGTTCTCGGATTTTAGATTCTCGAGGGGACCTGGTTTGCGTGATCGTTCCCGAGGGTCAAGTGTTCCGAGCTGATTTCTCTTAGTCTTCTGGTGTGGAGTGTTGCTTTTTGGCTGGTTCTTCGAGTGAGTTGTGGAAGTGGCATAGGAAGTTGGGTCACTAGAGCTTTGACCTTTTGTCTCGCTTGAGTAAACTCAATTTGGTCCGAGGATTGCCACGGTTGAGGTTTGAGAAAGAGTTAGTTTGTGCGCCGTGTAGGCATGCCAAGATGGTCGCCTCTTCTTACCTGCCTCTCACCGATGTGATGACTGAGCGTCCATGCGAGCTGCTCCATATGGACCTTGTTGGCCCAGCTCGTGTGCGATCTGCGGGTGGGAAGTGGTATGTCCTTGTTGTGGTGGACGACTACTCTCGGTATGTGTGGGTCTTCTTCTTGGAAGAGAAGGGGGAGACGTTTGGTTTTGTTCGAGATCTTGTCTTGAGGTTGAAGAACGAGAGGCACAGAGATGCCATACGAGCGATCCGCAGTGACAATGGCTCGAAATTTAAAAACTCTCGTTTCGAAACCTTTTGCCATGACTTGGGTCTTGAACACCAGTTTTCGAGTCCGTATACGCCTCTCCAGAATGGTGTGGTGGAAAGAAAGAACAGAACCTTGTGTGAGATGGCCTGGACGATGCTCGACGAGCGTAGGACTCCGAGGAGGTTCTGGGCTGAGGCGGTCAATACCGCGTGCTATGTCTCGAACAGGATTTTCCTTCGAGCATTCAAGAAGAAGACGTGCTATGAGATGATGCACGGTCGCGCTCCCAAGGTGAGTCACTTTCATGTGTTTGGATGCAAGTGCTTTATTCTTAAGAAAGGCAAGAATCTAGATAAGTTTGAGGCTAGGTCTGTCGATGGTATTTTCTTTGGTTATGCATCTCATTCTAGAGCATTTCGTGTGCTCAATCTTGAAACTAACCAAATCGTGGAGACTTGCGAGGTAACCTTCCACGAGACACAGCCACGTAGTCAGCTTGTTTTTGAGTGTGCAGGTGATGACAAACTTGGCGAGGAGATCTTTCGGGAGGAGGAGCATGAACATGGAGATGATGAAGATGACGGTGTGGTGCCCGCGGCTGAACATGTACCTACTACTTCGACGACGATCGAGAACGGGCCCTCTCCCACACCTACAATGACAAACCCAGATCAAGGCGAAGCTGCTGTTGAGGGGGAGGTAGCATCAAGGCGAGAACCTCCCCGACGAGTGCAAGTGGATCACCCAGCTTCGAGGATCATCGGCGACCTTAATGAATGTACTACACGATCGAGGGTTCGAAACAATTCTCACTTTCCTCATGCTGCTTTTGTTGCCACCTTTGAGCCCAAAGACATTGGACACGCGCTATCTGATCATAATTGGGTGAATTCGATGCATGAGAAGTTGGAGAATTTCGAGAGGAATCAAGTTTGGGAATTGGTTGACCCACCCCCAGGGTGTAAGCCAATTGGAACAAAATGGGTGTGGAAGAACAAAGAGGGAGAGAAAGGAGAAGTGGTGAGGAACAAGTCAAGGCTTATTGCTCAGGGGTTCAGCCAGAAAGAGGGGATCGACTACGAGGAGACCTTTGCTCCTGTAGCTCGTTTGGAGGCGATTAGGATCCTTCTAGCCTTTGCTGTGGCTAAAGGGTTCAAATTGCATCAGATGGATGTGAAGAGTGCTTTCCTGAACGGTGTGTTGGAGGAAGTAGTGTATGTGAGGCAACCACCGGGGTTTGAGAGTGAGAAGTAACCCCACCGGGTGTACAAGTTGAGGAAGGCGCTGTATGGGTTGAAGCAGGCGCCTCGAGCTTGGTATGGTAGGTTGAGGGGGTTCCTGTTTGAGAGAGGGTTTGAGATGGGGAAGGTCGATCAGACCTTGTTTCTCCTCAGGCAGGGCAGAGATATCCTGATTGTGCAGGTATACGTGGATGATATTGTCTTTGATGGCTCATCTAACTCTCTTGTTGCAAGGTTTGCAGAAGATATGAGCAGGGAATTTGAGATGAGCATGATGGGTGAGTTGCAGTTCTTCCTCGGGCTTCAGATCAAGCAATTAAAGGAAGGAACATTTGTGCACCAAGCTAAGTACACCAAGGACATTGTGAGGAAGTTCAAGATGGAGGACTCCAAGGCTATGGCGACGCCTATGAGTACGACTACAGCTCTTGATGCGGACGAGGAAGGTGAACACATGGACCAGAAGGAGTACCAGAGCATGATCGGATCACTCCTGTACTTGACGGCGACGAGGCCGGACATCCAGTTCTCGGTATGTCTGTGCGCTCGTTTTCAAGCGTCTCTAAGGACTTCGCATCGGCAAGCAGTCAAGCGCATTTTCAGGTATTTGCGTCATACTCCCAACTTCGGACTTTGGTACTCCGCGTCCTCTTCTTTGGCTCTTCTTGGTTTTTCGGATGCGGATTTTGCCGGGTGTCGGTTGGATAGGAAGTCCACTTCTGGGACTTGCCAGTTTTTGGGTTCCTCTTTGGTGTCTTGGTCTTCCCGCAAACAGTCGAGTGTTGCTCAATCCACTACCGAGGCAGAGTATGTGGCCGCAGCTAGTTGTTTCTCTCAGCTCCTTTGGATCACATACACCATGAGCGACTTTGGTGAGGAGTATACCCTTGTCCCACTTCAATGTGATAGCACCAGTGCCATAAGCGTTGCGAAGAACCCAGTGCTCCATTCCAAAACCAAGCACATAGAAGTGAGGTATCATTTCCTAAGAGACAACGTAGAGAAAGGGAAGATAGCTTTGATCCATGTACCCACACATGACCAACTAGCCGACATTTTCACCAAACCCCTAGATCAAGCAACTTTCACTCGTTTGCGGGGGGAACTTGGTGTTTGTCTGATTTCTTGAGTTGGTGTGTGGGAGCTCCTTTGTAGCATATGTATAGCTTTCCTTTGTGCATTTCTTGCATTTGGCATGGCATATGTGACATGATGTATAGGCATCTTTGTATCTTAGGTTGCATGCATTTTGTATCATATGCATTGTTTAGGAAAAGCTTCTCCTATATACATTGTTTCACCATGGTATGATATATATGTCCTTGTGAGCTAGTTTGGTAAGCTATGGTTAGTTTGGCTTAGCTCTTGATGATCTTGATTTATATCCATGGTTGATGGCTATGTTTTTCAAAAATGTCACATGTATGCTCTCTTGTGAGTAAATGCCTTTATATGATCTTGACATGTTTTAGTGGCATGGCTATGCTTAATTTGTGGTTGGATAGCTTATTTTGATCATATGAGGCCAAAGGCTCATTTGCCATCATGAATGTTTAGCCCCCATGCTTGATCTTATGGAGGGGCATAAGTTCCTTTTTGTCGCAAAGACATTTCATGTACCAATTTCAAATCTGAAAATGAAATGTAAATTGCTTAGAAAATGTGCTCCTATGTCATTTGTGCTAATTTTAATTTGCTTTGGGTGCTAAACCGTTGCATGATGCCTACCAATGAGAAGTCTCATATATAGAAGTAGGCACATGGCTCGGTGGCTTTAACATGACATGAGGTGCTTGTGGGTGTTTATGATGGTCTTAAGATTAGAATGGTTGTCCTAGCATGAAGTTTGTGTGGCTTTGCCATTTTGACATGTTTTGCTCATGTTTAGGATTTTGCTCATGAGAGGGTAAATTTTCGCAAAATTGCTCAATTCTATCTTAGCTTCGCCCAATGGTTGTGAAACTTGGTGATCTTGTAGTTGATGTCATTACGAAGCTATAGAGTATCTAACTTGCTCATTTGGACATGTGTAGCATTCTATGTTGAATTTTGTCTATTTGAGAAGCTCTAGGTTGCATTTTTTGCATTTTTGGCTTGATTCATGCATTGTCAACAAGGGGGAGAAGTTTGAGCATGTTTTGGCTTGCTGCATGCATTTAGAATTTTTCCAAGTGGTTTCGAGCAAGTTTTGAGCTCGTGCAGTTCCCACTCCGGTCTGACCGGTGTGAGGTTCAGGTGCTGGGCGATCTAGCACACCGGTCTGACCGGTGTGGTTGACCGGTCTGACCGGTCAGAGCAAAGCTGAAGCAGTTGCTCTGTTTTGCGAGGTGGTTTGCATGCATTCGTCCAGGGGGAGTTGCATTGGTTCAGGGGGAGCTTGCATGTGTGCAGGGGGAGCTCTTTGTTGTTTTCGAGCTTTGGATCGTTGGCTTGTGCTCTTTGCTTGAGCATGGTTTTGTCTCGGATGTGTCGAGCCGTTGCCCTTGCCTAAGGGGTCCGAGACTTGTCTTCTACAAGTGATCTTGGTCTTTGCCTTTCTTTGGCTTTCGATCGCTTGTTGGAGTTTCTTTTAGTCGTTTCTTTTCTTTTCCTTTTCTCTTTGGTTTCCAAAGCGTGTGTGTTGTCAATGCACTCATCAAGGGGGAGATTGAGAGCCATGTGTGGTTCGAGGACCGGTGGTTGGTCGCTTCCTGGTGTGATGAGTGATTGACAACGTGGTGTGGACTAATTCTTGGCTAAGTATTGCAGATGCAGGTTGCGGCTTGACTGGTGTTGGTGCAGGTGAAGAACAAGCGCGAAAGGTCATTGCCGGTGAGGCCTCCAGGTGTGGAGAAGACAAGTAGGCTTGGTTCGAGGGACCCGGTGGCCAGCGGGGTCGAGTGCGGGCCGCATGGTGGCAGGAACAGCAGGATGAAGTCATGGACGGTTTCTTGGTTGAGCCTCAAAACCAAGGTCGAGCCGGGACTACGTGGGAGCCGAGTCATGAGTGGTGATTGGCGGAGGCTACACCGAGTTCGCGGGGTTTCCGGTGGTTCACCAGAAAACCATTGGGTTCCTTGGTTGATCCACAAAGCCAAGACCGAAGAACCGAAGACAGAGGTGCAGCAGCATCGGACCGGTCTGACCGGTGGGTCTGACCGGTCTGACTGGTGAGGTGCACCGGTCTGACCGGTGTGCGACGATGCAGTCCAGAATCTTCGAAGCGGAGGACACGCATCGGGATCGCAAAGCTTGCGTCGAGGCTAAGCAAGTTTGCGGTCGCTGGGCATCCGTCCGATGGTGCGAAGACAAAGACTTCCAAATTCGCCCTTAAGGGGCATGTATCCCTAGTTAGCTAGTAAGGGTATTTTAGTCTTTAGGTTGCCTCCATATAACCCAAGTAGTGAGAGGATGGCAGCCATCTCTTGGTACCCTAGCTCATTTTGTTTTCCTATTTTCCCTTCCTATTTTCCTTAGGATTTCCATAGGACTAGCTTGAGAGCTTCATGGTGAGATCTTGTGAGAGGGAAGGATGATCGGGCGGCAAGCTAGACCTTGTATGAACCTCTTTGGTATGTATAGATGATTCGGCGTGGTTCCTCAATGCTTGTATGTGTCTTTCCCGTTTCTCCTTTTTGGTGATTTTCGGAGCCCTTTCTTGGCGATTTTCTTGGAGCGATTTCGAGGCCTTTCTCTTTGGGATTTGGTGGGGGGTGTATGCTTGAACCCTTCGTGGTTCTTTTCCCTTTGATTCCCCTCCCAAATCCGTGAGCAAAGGGGCTCGATTTTGGGGCTTTCTTGGCTCTAGGGTTAGAGGCGTTCTTGGTGGGATTTCTTCGATTCCTCTCGGTTTAGCACGTTTTGGTGGACCAAATCTTGGCTATGGAGTGCCCATGAGGTGTTCCTACTATCCCCAAAGTCTTGTGCAAAACCGTGGAGCGATTTGTGAGATCGGGAGTTGGATTTGGGGGAGTTGACCCGCGGGCGCTGTTCATCCCGACAGCTCAGGTCACACCGGCCTGACCGGTGCCTCACACCGGTCTGACCGGTGCAGACTCTTTGTTGAGTTTCATTCGGGTGAACGTCTTGGTGTGTTCCCTGTTGTCCCGTGTTGCTGCTGTTTCGAGTTTGGTTCATTTTGGAGCTAAGTAGGTCTGTTTGGTGGATTTGGGATTTCCTGGCTTGGACCGGTCTGACTGCTGATTCCTCCCATGGGTCTTGGATTTGGTGTATGGGCTTCCCTACATGGTTAGGTGCATGAACCCTCCTAGATGGCTTACCCCATCTGGTGGATACAACGCTAACATTCTCTCGGGTAGGCTCGGGTTGCCCTGGGATTCCACCCGACTCGGAAGAAGGTAAAGAAGCAGCAAGCTGAGTAAGTTGAGTTTCTATCATTTTATTAAAGCTTAGCTGATTCTTCATAGCAGTAGTGAAAGATTCAATAGTGGAATTCAAATTTTCAAGAACTTTATCATTGGCGGCTAGATTCTTGTTTAAATTTTCATTAATATTAGCTTGGCCAAAGACAAGATCTCTAATGGAGGGCTGATTATTGAAATTGTTGGAATAATTACCTCCATTTTGATTGTTGAACGGGAAGTTGGGCCTCGAGTTCCACCCTTGATTGTTGTAGTTGTTGTTGCGGAACCCGTTGTTATTGCCATTGTTGATGAAGCTGGCTTCTTCCCTCGTTTCGGGACAATCATTTCCCGAATGACCCACATTGCCGCAGACCTCGCACGTCATGCGAGCGTCCATAATCTTGGCGGTCTCCGTATTGCTTGGTGCCTCCAATTTCTTCATGAGGAGGTCCATCTTAGCGGCGAGCATGTCGATTCCATCGACTTGGTGTACACCGCGGTTACGGGGTTGGAGACGGTCTCCATCCCAACCTTGATTTGCCACCATCTTCTCGATCAATTCTTTGGCGGCGGGTACTTGTAGCGAGAAGAAGGCTCCCCCAGCGGCTGCATCTAGGTGCTCACGAGCAGTACGCTTGAGCCCGTGATAAAAGGTTTGAATTAAGAACCACCCCTGCATGCCATGGTGTGGGCACGCGGTGATGTACTCCTGGAAACATTCCCATGCTTTCGGAATACTCTCATCATTCTGCTGCTGGAAGCCCGAAATTCTAGCGCAGAGGGCATTGGTTTTGCCCACCGGGAGGAACTTTGCGAGAAATGCCTTAGAGCACTTATCCCATGTGTTGATGGCATCTCGCTCCGCATAAAACCATTGCTTCGCCTTCCCGAGCAATGAGAACGGGAATAGGCGAAGACGAATTGCATCGTCCGTCACTCCACAGATAGTGAAAGTCCTACACACCTCCAGGAAATGCTGGAGATGTGCGTTGGCATCTTCATTCGGCTTGCCGCAGAACGGACTAGCTTGCACCATGTTGATCAACGCTGGCTTGAGTTCAAAGTTTCCGTCTCCCACCGTTACGTTCGGTCCGGTAGGGACACTGGTGTTGGAGGGAGCGGAGAACTCGCGGATCGTCCTCTCGGCCATTGGTGCTGACGAGGTGCTGTCTACGGGGTCGACGATGTTCGTCTCTTGACTCGAGAGAAACTTCTGAGGAATGAGGACGCGAGGTCGCACTCTCCTCACAAGTGACTCCGGATTGTCGTGAAAGTTGGACGGTAGGTCAAAACCGGTCATGCACTACTCTGCGTACACGAGAGTAGAGCAAGGGTAAACCCGCTTAAATAGCGGTTCACCGAACCTAGATAACTCTACCACTAAGTTTAAACGATATCTTTTGCCTATTGCCTCCCCGGCAACGGCGCCAGAAATGCTTATTGACGTTCCTTAGCCTCACTACTAGGTTTGCACTCACAGCGACGGCGCCAGAAATGCCTGCTGGCACTCGCTAGCGTCGCTACCGGGTTTATACCCCTCGTAATGGGACTAGGGAACGTCTTTGGTAAAACACACGTCACAGAAAGGTCCGCAAGCGCACGGATTACCGTTGTAGCACTTCACCTGGTGGTATTTGGGTTATCGTATTTATATTTTCCCAAGGGAGGCACTACGGCAAAGATGATCGGATAAACGGTGGAGAGTAACAAGACTCGGTAAAGAGCTATAGCGGGGGTAACGAATAAAGATATTCGGGGATAACTTGACACACACAAGGAGATCTTGATAAAGGGTTAGAGAGGACCTAGTGAGCTGGGAGGACAACGAGACGAGAAAGGATCCTAACACAATCTATCTGTTCTTGTCAACTCTAGGTAAAGAACTAAGGCAAAGGATAACCAAGGCAAGCTAAACTCGACAAGCTCTTCTAGTGCTGCAGGGGCATGCAAAGCCACGCTCTCGGACTGGGATGAGAAGGGAGAACGACGACGTGCTAAATCCTACCGGCCCGAACTAACGCGGTGGACTACTGAGCCCGTCCGGAGCTGTCACCTCCTTAGGGTACCATAACTATTCCGTTGAACGGGATACCAATCTAAGACTAAGGTAAGCTCTGAGCACCGCGCTCACAATGAACCAAAGAACCTTTCCCCGGATATCACGAAGGAAGGTCTCTCTCTACGGTGAAACACCGAAGATCGAGCGAAGAACAACCACAACACTATAGGGTTCAAGAGAGCTATGCTAACCAAGATTAAACTAGCTTTAGTCTAAACCAAGAATAAAGCTTCTAGAGCAAAGTAAAAACTGAATGTAATTGACTCGAAAGGTAAGATAGAAAGATAGCTTGAATTGTACTTGAGTCTAAACAAAGAAAGGATACAACAGTAGTATCGAAACCCTGAAGAAGACTCCTCCGAAACCCCAAGACTAGCTCGACTCGACTCTAACTCCCAAGCTACACTAATCCTACTCTAAGTGAACAAAAGAGAGAAATGGAGATGCTCCTACGTTGTATGTCCGTTCCAGCGAGTGGGAGGTGCTTTTTATAGGCAAGGGAGGTCGGTGGAGCGCAGGGGGGCAAAACCCCAGGTGTGGCCGCACCCCTAGGCACGGCCGGCCCTGGGATGTGCCGCCTCTCGCCTTGGATGCCCCTGATCACTGTTCCTGAGGCGGTTGTAGGTTGGCTCCTTGGGTCGGTTTCGCCCGGCACGCTAGTTGATAGGTGCGGCCGGCCCTACCCCGCACCGTGTGATGCACCGACCATGTTCGGGGACGCCTAGGATTGCCTCTGGATGACGGTAGTGGCGGTTGAGCGATCGGACAAGTGGACCCATTGATCCAAGTGATCCTAGCCTCCACCCTTTGATCAAACCGACGTTTCTTCAGTGAATCGCGCTCGTCCAAGTTGTGCTCGAGGGAGAGGGGGTACTTTGGACCAGAGATGTGCCACGGGGCAAGGTCAGCCGCACCTGGCAGGGCCGGCCGCACCTGCAGGGCCGGCCGGACCAGGTGGGTCGGCCGTGCCTTGCACGTGTGGTGTGTTGGTCCCAAATTCTCCCAAAATGTTTACCTGCCTATGAAATTCATAACACAACTCGTGGAACTTTATTAGTACTAAAAATGTGCATGAAACTTGTCATATACTCCTCTCAAACCCGAGGTTTTGACGGTCAAATTTTTGTTGTAAGGACCGTCAACAGGTTGATGCAGTTGGCCTCTTTCATCACCTGGTTGACAACGAGCTCGGAATCCCCTCGTATCTCGAGGCGTCGAACCCCCATCTCGAGGGCGATCTTGAGGCCGTTGAGAGCCTCGTACTCCGCGATGTTGTTGGATACTGGGAAGTGGAGCCGGATCATGTACTCCATACGCACGCCCAGAGGCGAGATGAAGACGAGCCCGGCTCCTCCCCCCTCCTTCATGAGGGATCCATCGAAGTACATGGCCCACGTCTCGTGCTCGATCGAGAACGCAGGCATTTGGATCTCCGTCCATTCGGCGACGAAGTCGGCCAGGACCTAGGACTTCATGGCGGTGCGTGGAGCGTAAGCGATGCTCTGCCCCATCAGCTCCAAGGCCCATTTAGCAATCCTCCCTTCTGCTTCCGGGCTCTGGATCACCTCTTTGAGCGGGTATTTCGAAACCACCGTGATTGGGTGTGCGTCGAAATAGTGCCTTAGCTTTCTTTTGGACATCAATATGGCATAGATGAGCTTCTGGATCTGCGGGTAGCGGGTCTTGGAGTAAGAAAGTACCTCGCTGACAAAATAGACGGGCCGTTGCACTTTCAACACTTTGTCGGGCTCGTCGCGTTCGACCACCAGAGCTGCGCTGACGACCTAAGTCGTGGCAGCGATGTATAGTAACATCGGTTCCCCCGGCGCTGGCACCGTGAGGATTGGTGGTTTCTCGAGCAGCTTCTTGAGGGACTCTATTGCCTCCTGAGCCTCCGCAGTCCAGGCAAAGTGCTCCGACTTCTTCAGTAGTTGATAGAGAGGCAGGCTACGCTTGCCCAACCAGGCGATGAATCGGCTGAGGGCCGCCAGACACCCGGTTACTCGTTGGACTCCCTTGATGTTTTGAATCGGCCCCATGCTGGTGATGGCCGTGATTTTTTCCGGATTGGCCTCTATGCTGCGTTCCGATACGACAAAACCAAGGAGCATCCCCCGCGGGACCCCGAAGACGCACTTCTCAGGGTTGAGTCAGACCTGGAATTTCCTCAACTTTTCGAAGATGGTCGTTAGGTCGGGGACCAGATCTCCCGTTTGCCTGGATTTTACCATGATGTCGTCGACATATGCCTCGACCAACTGACCAATGAGTTCGCCGAAGACGCGCTGCATGCACCTCTAGAAGGTAGCGCCTGCGTTCTTCAACCCAAAAGGCATGGAGGAGTAGCAGAAACAGCCGAAAGGAGTGATGAATGCCGTGGCGAGCTGGTCGTCTGAATCCATCGCAATCTGATGGTACCCAGAGTAGGTGTCGAGGAAGCAGAGAGTTTCGCACCCTGCGGTCGAATCCACAACCTGATCTATGCATGGCAGAGGGAACGGATCTTTCGGGCACGCTTTGTTGAGACCGGTGTAGTCGACGCACATCCTCCATTTGTCGTTCTTCTTCTTCACCAACACGGGGTTAGCCAACCACTCGGGGTGGTAAACCTCCCGGATGAAACCCGGCGCAAGGAGTTTTTTGATTTCCTCCCGTATGTCCTTACACTTGTCGCCGTCGAAATGGCGCAGCTTCTGCTTGACCGGCTTGGCACTCGGCTTAATGTTTAGCTTGTGTTCGGCGACTTCCCTTGGAATGCCTGGCATGTCGGACGGCTTCCATGCGAAGACATCAAGATTCGCCTTCAACAACCGCACGAGCGCTTCTTCTTGCTTCGGCTCAAGTGTTGAGCCGATGCGGAGGGTGCGCCCATCGTCAGACACGAGTACCTCCTTAGCGTCCTTCGCAGGCTCGAACGAGCATGCCACCCGTTTGGCGGTTTCCGGGATGTCGAGCACTTCCGGAACTGGCTCCTCGGCGAGCTCGTTGGAGCGGATGAGAGAATCTGCGAAGTGGAAACACTCAGCATCGCAGTCGTATGCGTGCTGAAGCTTGGTGCTTACGATGATCACTCCCTTGGGTCCGGGCATCTTCAGCTTGAGGTAGGTGTAGTTGGGGACCGCCATGAACTTCGCGTACGCCGGCCTCCCGAGGATCGTGTGGTATGTTCCCGGGAAGCCGACGACCTCGAAGGTGAGTGTTTCCTTGCGTAAATTCCCCTCGTCGCCGAAGGTGACCGGTAGGTCGATTTGTCTGAGTGGGACTGCCTCCATCCCGGGAATGACTCCGTGGAACGGGGTCGATGACGGGCGGAGCTGAGACCGCTGGATTCCCATGCTGTCGAGGGTGGACATGTAGACGATGTTGAGGCCGCTTCCTCCGTCCATGAGCACCTTGTGCACCCGCTTGGTGCCGAAAAGCGGTGCCACCATGAGGGGGTAAGCCCCTGGCTATGGAATGTGGTCGGGGTGATCCGCTCGATCGTACGAGACGGCCGTCTCGGACCACCGGTGGTACGAAGGCACGGCCGGCTCAGTGTGGTAGATCTCCTGCAGGATGCGCTTGTGCTTGCGCCTCGGAGGGTGAGCAGGCGTTCCACCGAAGATCATCATGACAGCGCCATCTTCCTTGGGGAAATCGTCGTGCTCGACATTCTTGGCGGCGCCGGTGTTGGCCGCGTCTTGCGGCTTGTTCTTCCCGCTGAGGTATCTCTTCAAGAGGTTACAGTCTTTCATGGCATGCTTGACCGGAGTCTCGTGGTAAGGACAAGGTGCCTCAAGCATCTTCTCGAAGTAATCCCTCGGGGGACCAGCCTTTGGCTTGGACGGTCGTTTGTCGGCCACCGCCACCAGGTTGCTGTTGTGGGGCTTGCGCACCTTCTTTTTCTTCTCCGGGCGGGTAGCCGGAGCTTCACCCTGCTCTTCCTCCGGCTTCCTTTTACTGAAAGCGACGGCTTCTTCCCCGTCGGCGTGGTCAGTGGCTAGGTCAAGGAGCTTGCGGATGGTTTTCGGCTTGACTCGCCCTATCCGGTGGACAAGGGTCTCGCACGTGGTACCAGCTTGGAAAGCGGTGATGACCTGGTTGTCGGCCGTGTCGGGGAGTTCGGCGCAACGCTTGGAGAAGCAACGAATGTAGTCACAGAGACTCTCGCCCTTCTTCTGCCGGCAATGGCGAAGTTCGCACGCATTGCCAGGCTGTGCGTAGGTTCCCTAGAAGTGCCCTATGAAGGCATCCCGGAGCTAGGCCTAGTTGTTGATCCTCCCTTGAGGGAGGTGCTCGAGCCAGGTACATGCCGAGTCGGCGAGGTACAGCGGAATGCTTTTGATGATGAATAGATCGTTGGTCGCGCCGCCGTTGTGGCAGGCAAGTCGATAGTCCTCAAGCCACACACTTGGGTTAGTCTCGCCATCGTACTTTGCGACGGTGGTGGGGGCGCGATACCGAGCTGGGGAAGCTGCAGCGAGAACGTTGGTGCCGAAAGCCCGCGGACCTCGGGGGTCTAGCATCGGACTTTGGCTCCGGTCCTCACTGCTGTCCTAGCGGCCTCCATGCCTTCGACTGTACTCCCTTCACGGGCGGTGTTCGCCGTCCGACCCGCCTCAGGTCATCGTCCTCCCACGCGCCGAGGATGCGCCTCGGGCCTCGTGGTTAGAGCCGACCTTGCGGCTGGCGGGCGAGCGAACGCTGTCCGCGCGATCCGACTGCCCCGACGGGCGTGAGGGCCCACGGTGAACCGAGCATTCCTTGTCCGGGGCTCGTGCCACGTGGCTCCAAGACGCTGAACTTTCCGCCTGCAGCTCGGCAGCTACGTTGAGGAGCGTCAGGAGGTGCTGACAGAGCTTCTTTTCCTCCGGGGTCGTTGGCTCGGGGCCAGCTCGGAGGAGTACGGCCGCTGCGACGAGGTTCTGAGAGGCCTGTTTGGCGATGGGAGTCCCGTGAACATTGCTGATGATGCAGCAGCGTACCTCTTGTGCGCACTCGCGCGCGGGCGTTACCACGGCCTCCGTACCGAGCGCGTGGTGGAGCCTCGCCTGCTCGTCCTCGAGAGCCTTCTGAGCCTCGTCAAGCTCGTCGAGGCGCGCCCGCTGCCGCTCGCGGTCGTACTCGTCCTGCGGGGTTTCCTCGCTAGCGGAAGCATCGGGCGAAGTGGGCTCACCTTCCGCGGAGCTGTCGTCGGAGTTAGTGGAGTGGACTGCGTCGAGCTGCTGCTAGAGGACGAAACACTCACGCCTCGGGTCGTGGGGCGTCAGCGCCTTCTTGCCGGGAGGCGCGCTCTCGGCCTCGTCGCAGCTTGCCTGAGAAGCCCCCGAGGGGACCGGCCGTGCGTCTCCCGTGGCGGCGGGGCGCCCCGCCGCAGGGGAGCCACGCCTGCCCCGCAGGGTACACGGAGTCGTAGCAGAGCTTGAATTCGTCCCAGGTCAGCATTTCCTCCTCCTGCAACCCGAACACGAGCATGGAGGTGGCGAACGCCGCGAAGCGGAAGAGCTCCTGGGACGGGTTTGGCCCTAGAGCGACCGCCATGTTGCGGCCGACCAGGTCCCAAACCCGGTCGGCGGCAGACTTCACCGCTCGCGGCTCCTCAAGCGGCTGATCCTAAGGTGGCGCGGGCGGGTCGGGCTGGGACCACGAGAACACGACCCCAGCGGGCGACTCGACTGGGCCATCGAAGACCAAGTCCAGGGAGCCGAAGCGCAATACGGTGGTGCGCACTGGCTGTTCGTCGGAATGGGCCATCCGGACCCTTGTTTGGCGTCGTGACACACGAAGTGCCCCTACCTGGCGCGCCAACTGTCGGGGTTTGATACCGCCGGCAAGTAATTTGTGGTATGATTCGTGCGTCTGATCTGGATGGTTGGGCTTAGAGACACCGGGATTATACTGGTTCAGGCACCGAGGGGGTGCCCTACGTCCAGTGCGGGAAGATGTTCTATATGCCCACAGGGGCTTGTAGTAGGGGATACAAACTTAGGTCGAGAGAGGGAGAGAGTCCCAAGTCTCTGTGTGTGGATGAGAGCAGCCGGTGCTCGATTAGTGGGTGTAGTGTGTGTTGCTTTCCGTCTCTGGTTTCGCCTTGCCTATTTACGATGCCAACCTCTCCTTTTATAGTTCAAGGAGGGCCGGTGTACAAGGGCTAAGATGGTAAAATTATGTTCTGCTATAGTGCTGCAACAGTGCCGGAACAGTGATGCACAGTGGGCCTTCGTCTCCCGTTGGTGCCGTACACTGCACCAGTCGTGGTAGCCTTCATAGGGCGGCGTAGCTTTGTCCTCCGTCCCGAGGCGGTTTCTCCCGACCCAGGAGCGTGCTGGTCACGTTAGGTCGGGGCTTCCCTTGCAAGCCTCGACCTTCTTCTCTGATACCTGCTGGGTCGGATCTCGTTGTTCAATGTCTTACAGGCGAAGGATTCGTGTGTCCTTGGCCACTATTCAGTATCCAGGTGATGGGACGTCGGGGCAGTCCGCCTTCCACGCCGGGGAAAATCTCATCATTGCCTGACCTCTGACAGGGCAGATCCGCGTGCCCCGCTGCAGCTGCACGTCCCGCGTGGCGCGGGGCAGCTTCCGCCACGTTGCAGCCCACCCCCTGGGGGCCCCGGCCGATGGATTACGGCAGAAGGAGACTTAGGTCGTGCGAGGCAGAGCCGCCTGTCGAGGTAGCCAGGGTGGCTACCTGAGTCTGAGGTGGCTCTGCGGAGAGAGGCCGGACTGCTGTCCCTAAGGGAGCTGGGCCTGGCCTTGCTGTCGGTCGGTGTTGGGCCTCTGCTGATGCGGCCCATCATTAGTCTCCCTGATTTCGGGGGTTTAGGGGTTAGGATGATTACCCCCGGTTTCTTCCCCTCTTCACAACTGTTCTTGCATGCATGGATTTTTTCAACCTCTATTCCCAGAGTACAGATTATCTTCTTCGCCTCATAGACAGACTCTGCTATTTGGTTTCCTTCAGGTAGCATGTCTCTAAGCACATCCAATAGATGTTTGAAACTTTTGTTGCTCCAACCATGATCTGCCTTAAGCTGCAGAAGCTTTAGATCACTAGAAAGGCAAGAGTACTTCTGGCAATCAGGATAGAGGGGTTTCTTTGAATCTTCAATAAACTGCTTCAGCCTCACTAATTCAGAAGGTGTGTACACTCGTTGAAACTCAATGTCCCGCAACATTTGATCAACATTGTGCACACGTTGCAACACCTTGTTCTTCGCTTGTTCATCATTTAGAGGCTCCTGTTCTTGATGAACAAGGCCTTTCGATCCAGTTGACAAGTGACTTATACATGTTTTTGGTGTTTGTTCATAAGTTACAGGCTCGTGTTCTTCACGAACATGACCCTTTGATCCTGTTGAATAGACATAAGAAAGCACAAATCCGTTTGTGTACTTAGCCCAGTTTGATCTAGTTAGATCCCATGTTTGTGTTGTATGAAGTTCGTGCTCAAGCTACGGTAATCGGTGTAATTGGCCGGTTTATCTGGCGGCTTTGACCTGGGTCACAATAGCTCGGGCCGGTCAGGGTCCTGCTAACAACGTAAGCGTGGTGCTTGGGTTGCGTAGCTACATTGCTTATGAGTGTACCCCACGGTTTGTCTTGGGGTAGGCCGCGGTGGTGACAACCATTGGACCCTTCCGGAATCCCCCACGTTCGGATACGCTGTAGGAGTCTAAAGTCTAACAACCGGAGTCGTGTGTAAGCGATGCGGGAGGTTAGCTCCCCGTTTGTACCTGGGTGCTTGAGCCAGCGATCATGCAATGCTAGTGTGTATCTAACTCGTGTGACTAACTTTGTATGCTTAGTACCTTAGAACCTAGAACTAACTCGTATGTTGCCTCCTAAGCCTAGGACCTTTAGAGAGTGTGTGTTTGTGTGTTCACACTACTATCTTATCTATCATATCTTACCCCTATACTTGAGTGTCTGGTTTGTTCCCGTCTATGATTTATACTCCTTTCAATAGTGTTGAACTTGTTAATCCGTCCAGCCTTCCTTGGATTTGATACCCTTTGGAACACTCCTTTCGGGAAATGCTACAATGGTACTTCTGTGCGCTTGCGGACTCTTGTAATCGTTAGGATTACCATTTGGTCATTCCTGGCATCATTGCTAGGAACTCATAACTTAGCATCGACGTTAAGAAATGCCAACACACCTCACCATCATCGAAGCCCCTAACTTCTTGATCAGTGATATCCTCAGGCCTCATCACATTCGGTGGCAATAATGGTTCATTTTCCTCAAAAACACCACCTTCATCAAGGTCTTCATCATGGTCGGTAGCATGGTATCGCACTTCACCTTCATTTAGGCAGCTTGCTTCGAGTTCATTAAGGCCTTCATCACCATGTTTATTCCAACACGTGTAATTTTTTGTGAAACCACGTGTGACCAAATGATGAAAAATGATTTCCCGTTGTCCGAATTTCTTCTGGTTGAGACAATCTATATAGGGGCAAAGCATTGCCTGAACACCACAGTTTCTCATATCTGCCTCTGCTTGATTTAGAAAACCATTGACCCCGCTTAAGAAATTCTCCCAATCTTCTTGGGGCTGTCTGTACATCCAAGCCCGAGCAGCAGCCGCCATCTGCATTCCATACACCAAATGAGCATAATTCCTCACACAAAAAAACTGATAACATAAGAGGATTAGGACAGCTGAAGAATTTCAATAAAAGGGAGCAATTAATTTCCACCTTGACGAGGACTTTCTACGAGGCGAGCGCGGCCGAGGAGGAGGATCGGAGCCAGCGTCGCGGCCGTGGTGACAGCGCGAAGGATGGCGCCGAGCCCCAGGAGGAGGGGACACGGAGGCGTCTGCTTTGGATGACGCCGCGGTCAACGTCCGCTGGCCCCTTTCACTGTCGCACACGCGGCCGGCCGGCCTGCTGCAGTGCTGGCTTTCTAAGGAGAGAGAGCGCGATCCTCAGAGCGTGCGCAGCTGGCGGCGGCAAATGGGGCAGGCCGGCGGGGACTTCTGAGGGGAGAGAGGATGTGTTGTTGTCGGAACGGGAGTGGCCTTCTGAGGAGAGAGAAACGAGTGGCAATCAAAGGAGAAGACAGAGACGAGCAATAACAACGTGCGTCTCCGATGTAAGAAAAAAGGCGAACCTGGGTAGCAATCAAAGGAGACGAGTCCTAAGAAACGAGCGTATCTAATTGGGTCGTGAGCAAAGGAGACGCATCCTAACAAACATGCGTCTCCACTATGAAAGTTATCGGTAACAGACTTTATAGCCCGTTACCAATACGGCAGTGATCAGTAACGGACTTAAACAGCCCGTTACCGATAGGGCATTGATCGGTAACGGACTTTATAAGCCCATTACCGATAGGTTTAACTTTTGTAACGGACTCGATTTAATGTCCGTTACAACGAATTCATGTAACGGGCATTTAAGAAGCCCATTACCAGAAGTCCACATTGGTAACGGGCGTAGTGGAGGCAAACCACGGGGTCGGCCTGCCGCGCTTATGGGTAACGGGCGCCAAACAACAACCGTTACAGATGTGGGTGCATGTAACGGGTGTTAAGGGCCCGCTACAAATGCTGCGTGACCTATTTGAGGTTTTCATGTAGTGTCTAATATTGATATCTCACTCCAACAGACACTTCATAATTCATTCTTGTTGGGGATTCAAGAATCGGATGGAACCCCCGAACATGCACAAGAAAGAGTTCACGAACAAGTAGTCAACGAAGAATCTCTGAAAGCCTGTATTTCTCCTCAAAAGATGTGAACCCCTTTACACGTGCCCCTCGGCCCCCTTTTATAGGGAGACGAAGGGACTTTTACATTCCGAACGTACCCTCGGATCTAGAGAATATTCCAAATGGGAACACGTACATGAACGTCATTTCTAATCCCGTGATTTGCGGGACTGACTGCGGACATTTACAAGCCTACCACTCATTCACATTCTAAACCCGGACTTTTGATGCCACGCCTTTGACTTGGCTTGTTCATGACTTTGCCTTCGTTCGCAAGATTCACCGAGAGTTTGAACCTGGGCTTCGGAAGTCTGAACTCAACTCCGAAGTCGGGTTTCCTGAATTGCAATCCTTCTACGAAGCTTTTAGTTCCCAGAAACGACATACAAAATTCAAGAACTCAAGTTACTTCGGTGATTATTTCTTCCGAAGATCGTTAGTGAGTTACGAAATATCCAATTCGCGCTTCTTGCGAACCCTGATTCATGAAATAAAGTTGAGCACTTCAGAAATTGATGAACAGCGCATGCCGCTTTACTCTTTACACTCACATCACTAATTTCTTAAATACGCATATTCCCCCAAAGTTCCGAGGGTGATGTGTGTAAACCTAATTCCCCAACAATTCTCAAATCCCAACAACAATATTCAACTCTCACTCTCCACACACGAACATGTGAATCCCACGCATCATCTCGCACTTGTTAAGCTAGTTTGGCTAGCTGGCCGGGCTGGCTAGCCAAATTTGTGTAGTGAGGGTGTCAATTTTGAGAGCCGAATGGCTTTGTTGGATTGCTAGTCTGTTGAAGAGCTATTTTGATGTTGAGTAGACAAAAATTGACTTGTCGATCCAGTTGGCTAGTCTTTTGAAGATGATCTTCAACAGTTTTGGAGATCTGTCTTTCTTTCTTTTTTTCCTCCTAAACTTACTGATCATATGTTCACTTAATGGATTGTTTAGATACTAGTGGATTGAAGTGGAATGAAAGGAATTGGAAGAACTTAGTTCATTTTAGACTCAATCCATTTCATTCCACTCGAATTCTACTCCAATACTCGTTCCCAAGCAATCCTGAAGTTAACCCAGCTTTGCCCGAGGCCGTAGAAAAAGACTTCGATCGAAAGGAGTGTCTATATAAACAGCCTAACATGATCTATCTCTGCTTCCATCCATCCGCCAGAAAGGAAAACATCAGGAGCAAAGCAAATGGTGTTCACTGTTAGCACCACTAACCAAGCTTTGCTTGACGCTCAGCTTGAGCTCTGGCACACCACTTTCGCCTACATCAAGTCCATGGCACTCAAATCCGCCGTAGACCTCCGCATCACCGATGCCATCGACCACCACGGCGGCACCGTGACGCTCCCCCAGATACTCACCAAGATTACGCTGCACCCGTCGAAGATCCCCTGCCTTCGCCACCTCCTGCGTGTGCTCACAACCACCGACGTGTTCAGCGCCCATCACCCCACCGACGACGGTTGCGATGGCGAGCAGCTCTATGCTCTCACGCTGGTGTCTCGGCTTCTGATTGGCCCCTCAAACTTGAATCCCTTGATAACCTTGTTCCTCGACACCACCTTTGTTTCGCCCTTCCTCGGGCTCGACGCATGGCTCCAGCGTGACCTACCAGTTCCGATGACCTTCTTCGAGATGAAGTACGGGCAGGCCATATGGGACTTGGCCGACAAAATCAAGCTTTCGGTGACATGTTCAACGAAGCTATGGTTTCAGACAGCAGTTTCATCATGAACATTGTCACAAAGGAGTGTGGTGCCATCTTCGAGGGGGTAACCTCTCTGGTCGACGTTGCTGGGGGGCTCGGCGGTCCAGCCCAGGCCATAGCCAAGGTGTTCCCGTATGTCACCTGCAGCGTGCTGGACCTCCCACACGTCGCCGCTAATGCGCCCGCTAGCACCGATGTGAAGTACATTGCTGGTGACATGTTCGAGAGCATCCCACCGGCAAACTCTGTGTTCCTCAAGGTACAGTATCTCTTTGACACGGCTGTTTCTGTTTTTTGACTGTGCAATTAATTAAAATTAAAGACACAACTTAAATAGTGAACGACTCTACACTACTACAGAAATGATTCGTAGAAGCTGTCAGAATCACATTTCCAGGTGCGGGTGCAAAAACCTGTTCATTGTCGCTTTTAGAAATAGAAATTTCCAAGAACGGGTAGAGCGCCCGCACCTGAAAATACATTTCCAGGTGCGGGTGACGAGGTGGTCCGCACTTGAAAATATCACTTGCAGGTGCGGGTGATGGGGTGACCCGCACCTGCAGATCAATTGAAAAAAAAGTGGGCCCCACTGGGCCACCCCATCCCCGTGCCTTGGGGTGCCGCGCCCCCTGCCTCATTCACCGGCGGTCACGAGCCCCACGTCAGAGCTGAGGCCGCTTGCAGGCTGTCGTGTTCCCTGCACCGGAGGCCGTGTACCCCACGTTGCTGGTGGCCGAGTGCCCAGAGTCGTTCGAGCCGAGGCCCGCGCACCGACGGTCTTGTGCCCCGCGCTGGAGGACGCTGCCACACGTCGACGGTTGTGCCCCGTGCTGCCGGAGGCTGAGGCCTATGTGCTGGTAGCTCGCGTCACCGGTGGCCACTATGCCCCGCCGACGGCAGCCGGGCCATGGCAGCCATGACAGCTGTCAGGGGGTGAGACCTGGACAGATCCGCTAGGGGGCGACCCAAGCGGTTGTAGGTTAATTGGAGGGGATCGGGAGCTAAGAGTGTAGGTGGTAGTTCACTTGTGGAACTCGGAACACGGCAAGAATGGCGATGAACACGAGGGTTTAGACTGGTTCGGGCCTCCGGAGAGTGAAACCCTACGTCCAGTATGGGGTGGAATTATGTGTCGAAGGGAAGTCCCCTCGAATGGAGCTCTAGGCCGCCTTATATGGTCAGTGGGCTAGGGCTTCCATTCGAGGTCGGTGGACCCTCATCGGGGTCGGTTACAAATCAGGAAGGCCATCTGCCTTGATTATAGGGGGAATCCCACGATCTGCGGACCTACTGGTGGTGCCGAGCCGCGATCTAGTAGCTTGTCTTGTGCTCCAAGCCCGGCGGATCCTCCGGGATCTGGATAAGGTCACCCGGAGTCTTCCAAGGTCACTGGGGTTGTGGATAAGGTCTCCGGGCCCACTTGCAGGTCAGCGGGGCTTCTGGCAGGTCGGGTCCACTTGACAGGGACCTCTGGGACCCTGGCCGGTGGGGACCCATGGGTACCCATGTCTCTCAAGCCCCCGATCGACGTGTAGGCGTAGCGGCCGAGATGAAGTCATGTCGAGGCGAGGCGAGGTCATGACGTCGTTGTTGGTATTTCTTAACCTCACCACTAGTGGCGCATCTAGCGTGAGCGTGTAAGGAACACCCGGGTACACTGACGGGTGCGAACAAGTCTGCAAGCGCACGGATACACCGTTGTAGCACTTCTCCCTCGGGAGTATTCCAAAGGGTATCGAATCCAAGGAACGGTTGGGTAATCTATGAGTGACTTATCCAAGGACACAGGATCTCTGCTAAGGTAGGCGAGAGGTATGGTATCTCTTGTAGGTACTTGGTTCTAGGGGATACAAGCTGCAAAGGATCTTGCTTCGGACACCGGACCCTCCTGGCTATAACAGTCGGTTCACGGCAAATGGTTGCCTACACCTGTATCCGAACGTGGGGGATTCCGAAAGGGTCCAACGGCTGTCACCACCGCGGCCTACCCCAAGACAAACCGTGGGATACAGGGCAATCGAAGGATAACCCGTAGTCCAGACACCATGTCTGCACCACCGACTACTACTATAGCACGGCTACGTCTGACGTCCCGTAGCAACACTATAGCACTCCGTAAAAATACAGAGCGACGAACCCGCGAGTACAACTAGACCTTACCCATCATGGAATCAAGACGATACAAAGAGATATGAATGACACTTTGGTCTAATTCAGATATGCAGAGCACTCACTATATTCTAATTGACAAGCAGTCATACAAACGGAATGCAGAATTATTCATCAAGCCAACAAGATCAAAGGATCGTGTCGCGAAGAACACGAGCCTCTAAATGATGAACAGATGAAGAACTCTAGAACATATCACCCATGTATGAATACGACTTTAGTTTAATTGGAATATAATGGAATACTCACTTTAGTCTAAATGAAGAACAGTATCACTCACGAGGTACAAAGAGATGATGAACGAAGAATGGATCATCGCATCTCCCTTCTACTCACCCACACTTTCTCCTCTCTACCTAGCACTACCTAAGATAGATCCCCCTCACACTCATATTCCTGGTGGGATGAGGTTTCACCTCCACCAAGAAGGAATGAGAAGGAGGAGAGGAGGCTAAGGTAAGAAGTTGCCTTCAAGTGTGTTGTCCTATTCTTACCCCCCTCCCCTTCTATTTATAAGCGCGGGCACCGGCGTCAAGTGGAGCGAGACACCCCAGGAATGGCTTCAAGGACCAATGAGTGAACACCACGTGGAGGCCCGGGATCAGCCGACCAAAGGTCGGTTCGGCCGATCCCTGGGTCGGCCGATCCCCACGTGGCCCGCCTCGGCTTGTGCTTTCTCTGAGTGGCTGACTGGTGGACCCTGAGGTCAGTTCCCGGTGTACACGTGTGTTGGTGGCGGTTTAGGCACTCTGGTGGGCCCATGGATCCATGTGATGCACGCGTGGCGATCTCTGATTCGCCGAGGCTCTCTCTCTTGGATAGGTGACGTCATTGATCCAGGGGATGCTTGTATGGCAGCCCCTCATTGGCTGAGCCTGAAGTGCTAGGATCGTAGAGGTGTGCTTTCTCTTCATTTCTTATGCTAAACACCTGCATTCATCTTCATACAGCCACTTGTGGAAATTGTCAGTTTAAAACCCTACTCTAGTGTGGAGGTATGATTCTCATGCTGAAATGCAGGGATTGACAGCCTTTAATTAGGTACTTAGCAGCCGTCAACAACTCCCCCACACTTGCCCTTTGCTCATCCCGAGCAATAGGGAAGAGATTGAGCGGGTTAAACCATGGGTATGAAACATACATAAGAATTATTCTGGGTCATACCTTGCTCTTGTGAACTTTGTGGAGTGGCTACCATGCCATCTTGAGTAGTTGATAAGAGGAATGACCATGAATCGAATCCCTTAGACATCTGAGGGTAAGCACTTGGGGTTTTCAAAAAGATTTTCAAAGAAAAACATGCTCTGCCTCCTCCTTTGATTCTCTCAATGTGCATATGTCCTCACCTAGGCCTGACTGCCTTAAATCCATCCTATTTCTAGCAGGCTTATGTGGAGCTCAGGGTAGGATATGAATAGTAAGGCATACTTGCATTGCATGTATTGCAAAGTCAAAAATTGGATCCAAAGAGTAAATCAAATCATACAGTCAGATCAAGAAGTGCACGTGTATGGACGTGGTAGATGTGGTAAGGTGGACACTAGGCCCGGAATGGGTGCTAGTTATCACCATATTCACTAAACAAGATGAATGAGCTGAATGACTCCATTGCATGGTTCCCTCTCATATATATATATATATATATATATATATATATATGAAGTTATGAGAACTTGGCTATCCTCTTCTCTTTTTTTTCTTTTTTTTTGGATAGCCATGCCTCTTTACAAAATACTTGAGGAGAGAGAAATCAATGCACATGATGGAGCATTTATGTAGAAGGATAGATGAATGATACAATGCTAACTTCCAGAGTAGAAGCATAGCAAGGGGGAAATAGTGGTGTGCACATAATTCTTGATCATGAAAGCATGAAAAGAATGCTCATGGGGTCACGGGATTTGACAAAGCTCAAAGCAAATAACAAGCAGCATATGAGTACAAGGTTTTCAACTAAAAACATCATATGGCTTTGGTAGGACTGCAACATATCAAAGAAGAACTGCTAGAGCGTTTTTTTTATAAACCCAAGAACTTATACCTTCAGAGCTAAGATCTTGTCATCAAGCCATATCTCTCTTGTCAACTACTTAGATGAGCATGTGTCCTTATAAGGATATGGTTCCCAAGCCTCAAGAGTATAAACAAGGGATAGAACTTATGCATGTCAACCATAGGTACGGTGCAAGCATTACCATAAAATTCTCGAGTTGCTCATAAAAGATTTTATAAAAGGGCATAACGAACTCAAGCATCATGGTTGAATGAGGTAGATATGCACACCGGCGCTGGTTGTTGATGCAGACCGAACGAGGTTTTCGTGATGTGGAAATGTGTCTCCGTTCGGGTTCTTTAAACATGAGTGATCGTAGCGCTATGCGAGTGTGGCGTGGGTGTAAGTATCCATCGTGTTCACGTCTGGAGGAATGTGACTCTCCCCCACACTATCTTGTACCTGGGTGCAGTTCTTCATGACAAACAAAAACATAAACAACTGACACACATGTGACTCGACCGGGTTATCTGACCAGTGGAGCCAAATTATTTTATTCAAGTTCATAATGAAATAGGCACTTACACACATGATGGAAATAAAAATTGAAAGGGAAATAAACATGGAAGGAAACAAACTAAACTAAGCGCCTATGGAAAATGAAAAGTGGGAGTAGCCCTCTACTCCGCAAGGAGGGCTTCCAAACCCTCTGCCTTAATCAGGCGCTGCAGCATGGTGTCCATCTCCCTACGGGTCTCGAGGAGAAGACGCCTGAGCTGCCGATACTCTTCTCACTGCTTCTTCACAACCTTCACCAAGGTTTCATACTCGAGGTACACATCTGCCAATCTATCTGCCACCTTACTGGTCTGGAGACTCCTCCTGTTAGGTAGTGAAGCTAGGATATCTTCGAGTTCTGTCTCCCAGTGTGGTGGGTATAGTTCTGGCACCCCGCAGCTGTCCTTCGGGGTCCTCACCCCAAAGATGCGAAACCTAGTCTGGGGCTGCGGAAGCTCATCCCAAACATCCTACTCATATTTGTGACAGAAAGGCTCACGATCCTTGCTAAAGAGCGATCCTGCGTAGCGTTCTCTAGGCTTTAACGGTGGGCCTGGCCAGTCATCGTAGAGCACCTTCTTGCTTGAACCAGGGGCTGGTTTCTTCCCTAGGGCGGTAAATTGGGAGCGATGACCAGCGAGAGTGGGGGCGAGGATGAGTCGCGTCTAGCTGGGGGCTCTATCGAGTCTCCAGTGGGGCTTCTCATCCTCCTCCCTCGCTCCGGGGTCATCAAATCATCCTGAGATCCGTCCGAAGGATGCAACTTGCCGCTCCATAAGTCGCTGAAGGAGAAGGACTTCTCCCCTTCAAAGGGGGACGGGGCCTTCATCCGACGAGGCTATGCGTCCCGGCTGCTCATGATGGTGGTGTGGTGGCTGTGAAGGGGAAGGAGCAGGGGAGATGGAGTTCTGTGTGGCTCGAAATCCATCACGCGACGAGGAGATCTCTGGAGGACGAAAGGAGACACACGCGAAAGGGGAGAGGCGGCGGCGCCCTTGCTGGGTCGGCCGAACCCATATGGGCCCCGCTGGGCCTCCCCTTTGGCCTGTGGGTTCTATCAGGGCTCATGGTCTCAGGGCCAGGTGTCCCGCAGATTTTGAGGTTGGAGGCTCCAGTAATGGCTAAGACAAGGTGTTTGGCATAAATGCCCTCACTCCTCTTTTAGCTCTACTTAAACCTCTTCCCGCATAAATAGCGCAACATAGGGGGTTCACCTGGACCCATACCTCTGGAAACATGGCTCAAGAATGCTCGGACCCCCGATCAAGTGAGTGAGATTCCATGGGTCGAACAAGCATTCGAGCTGTAAATCAAGAGTGACAAACTTGCCAGCTCGTCTCTCCTTAGGTTGCTACGGGTTCTCACCCTCACCAGTGTGAGGATGACACGTAAGCCAACCAAGCTTCCAACGGGAGTGCAAAAAGATCAGGGTGCACCTACACTCCCATAGGGCATCGATCAAATAAAGGTGTCAGAATGGGATTTATGCCTACTTCACTTGATCGGTATCGGTCCTAGCTGAGCTCGTGATGATGAGATAGGCTGCTCAACTAGATCGGTGTAAAGTTGTGCTTTCCAAGGCCAGAAGTGTAGAGACATGCAATTTTGGGGCCAGTGTCTTGACCTGACCCTCGGTGTGGCGGCACCTCAGGTTGGGCCTTGACATGAAGCACAAAATATCCATTGTAACCTCTCCCGGAAAGTCGTAGCCGAAGTCAAGATAGTCATTCTCGCCAGGAACAACCACCCTTCTTTGATTACTCCTTCCCTCCTTCCTTCGAGACTAAGTCTCGAAGGTCGGATTTTTAAGAGAAGAAACGATAGGGGAACCTAAAGGCAGAACTCACACTAGGTGCTCTTTCCTATAGATTCCTGCTAGTCAAGAATGACATCTTCGACAAGAGTGTAGAGAAAGTTGGCACGTAGACTCAAGCTCTTTCGAAGATGGATCAAGGCAACTCATTACCATGGTTGGCTACCTCGATGCTCAGGACGGGCGGGGAGCTGAAATCCCGTAGTTTTTCTAGAATTTCCTTTCCTCGTTCCGGCTCTAAGAACACAAAGGCGCCTCCCGACATGGCATCAAGCATCACACCACTGTCCCTTAGCAAACCAAGCCGGAAATGCTGCAAGAGCACCAGGTCTGGCAGATCAAGGACTGGGCATGACTCGGTCATAGAGGCAAAACGATGCCATGCCATGCCTAGGGACTCCTTCTCTTTCTGTTGGAAACGGAGGACCGCCATTCTTAAAGAAATGATACACCTCAAGGGAAAGAATCGGGTGCAGAAAGCTACTTTCAATGCTCCCCCATTGAGGTGATCATGCCCAAAACAACGGTACCAAGTTCTCGCTCCTCCTGAAAGGGAGAACAGGAACAAGTTCCTCCTGAGAACATCCTGTGTCACCCCGATCTTACCCTGGGTAGAGCACAGTTGTTCAAAGTCTCTCACATGGGCGTAGGGATTTTCATGACTTTCCCCTCAGAAGGAATTGTTCTCAACTAGCCTAATGAGGGATGGGTGAACCATACAGGGTGTTAAGGAGGCAGGTCGCCTCCACAAGGATGATTCTACTGGTTCACTCATACTGGGCAGAAGGTGTGTACAAGGATAACCTTCCTGGGATAATGGGGGTAAAGGTAGAAACAAAAAGGAAAACAAAAGATACGAGGATAATCGGGTTCGTAGATTCTCGACAACCGTTCCCCGGCAACAGCGTCAGAAATGCTTGTTGGTATTTCTTAACCTCACCACTAGTGGCACGTCTAGCGTGAGCGTGTAAGGAACACCTAGGTACACTGACGGGTGCGAACAAGTCCGCAAGCGCACGGATACACCGTTGTAGCACTTCTCCCTCGGGAGTATTCCAAAGGGTATCGAATCCAAGGAACGGTTGGGTAATCTACGAGTGACTTATCCAAGGACACAGGATCTCTGCTAAGGTAGGCAAGAGGTATGGTATCTCTTGTAGGTACTTGGTTCTAGGGGGGTACAAGCTGCAAAGGATCTCGCTTCGGACACTGGACCCTCCTGGCTATAACAGTCGGTTCACGGCAAATGGTTGCCTACACCTGTATCCAAACGTGGGGGACTCCGAAAGGGTCCAACGGCTGTCACCACTGCGGCCTACCCCAAGACAAACCGTGGGATACAGGGCAATCGAAGGATAACCCATAGTCCAGACACCACATCTGCACCACCGACTACTACTATAGCATGGCTACGTCTGACGTCCCGTAGCAACACTATAGCACTCCGTAAAAATACGGAGCGACGAACCCGCGAGTACAACTAGACCTTACCCATCATGGAATCAAGACGATACAAAGAGATATGAATGACACTTTGGTCTAATTCAGATATGCAGAGTACTCACTATATTCTAATTGACAATCAGTCATACAAACGGAATGCAGAATTATTCATCGAGCCAACAAGATCAAACGATCGTGTCGCGAAGAACACGAGCCTCTAAATGATGAACAGATAAAGAACTCTAGAACATATCACCCATGTATGAATACGACTTTAGTCTAATTGGAATATAATGGAATACTCACTTTAGTCTAAATGAAGAACAGTATCACTCACGAGGTACAAAGAAATGAGGAACGAAGAACGGATCATCGCATCTCCCTTCTACTCACCCACACTTTCTCCTCTCTACCTAGCACTACCTAAGCTAGATCCCCCTCGCACTCATATTCCTGGTGGGATGAGGTTTCACCTCCACCAAGAAGGAATGAGACGGAGGAGAGGAGGCTAAGGTAAGAAGTTGCCTTCAAGTGTGTTGTCCTATTCTTACCCCCCTCCCCTTCTATTTATAGGCACAGGCACCGGCGTCAAGTGGAGCGAGACACCCTGGGAATGGCTTCTAGGACCAATGAGTGAACACCACGTGGAGGTCCGGGATCAGCCGACCAAAGGTCGGTTCGGCCGATCCCCACGTGGCCCGCCTCGGCTTGTGCTTTCTCTGAGCGGCTGACTGGTGGGCCCTGAGGTCGGTTCCTGGTGTACACGTGTGTTGGAGGCGGTTTAGGCGCTCTGGTGGGCCCATGGATCCATGTGATGCACGCGTGGCGATCTCTGATTCGCCAAGGCTCTCTCTCTTGGATTGGTGACGTCATTGATCCAGGGGATGCTTGCATGGCAGCCCCTCATTGGCTGAGCCTGAAGTACTAGGATCATAGAGGTGTGCTTTCCCTTCATTTCTTATGCTAAACACCTGCATTCATCTTCATATAGCCACTTGTGGAAATTGTCAGTTTAAAACCCTATTCTAGTGTGGAGGTATGATTCTCATGTTGAAATGCAGGGATTGATGGCCTTAAATTAGGTACTTAGCAGCTGTCAACAGTCGTCAAGGTTGCGTAGGGTGCACGGTGATCCAAAGAAGAAAGAAAAAACCCCTTCAGCGCGCATGAAGTCGAACATCGAGCTTCTGGAACATAGGTCCAGAAGGTCGGAGTGAAGACAAGGCGTTATCCTTGAAGAACCACCGACCCGACCTGAGTCAGGCAAACCGGAAAGAGTCAACATGACCTTAAGGAAGGTCTCTCTACCGACCATAGGTAGGTCGAGCGGAGAAGTAGTGGAAGCTGGCTTCCAGTAGGTCGCCGCGACGTAGAAGAAGAGGGTGTCACCAGATGCACTCATGTAGTAGCCCCCGAGCAGTAAGGCGACCGGGATGCTCGGTTTGATGCTCGAGAAAGAAATAAAGAATGAAGAACCTACGGCCTTTTGTTCCCCTCTAGATGCTCCGACGATCCGATCGTGACAAAACACCTAGAATCTTTGGGGAAAGCACCAGACACCAGTGGTTGTCGTATCTTGCATCCCAGAAACATTGTACGGTCACGAGACCTGCCACTAAGCAGAGCTGCAGTTGCTGCCCGCAAAGGACAAGGACTGTCATGATGTTGCCAGGTAGAAGACAAGCGCACCAATGCCTCCCACGGGTGAACAGGGACCTCGTGCCTCACATGGTAGCATGGACTGGATAAGGACACCACGCTAGCTGAGGTGCAGATAGGATCCAAGGCCATGCTCGGTGACTATAAATAAGTGACCATGCCATCGAGCGCATCACTTGAGACAGCCAAGAGAACCATGGCGAAGCTGCGCAGTAATTTTGCGGTGCCCTGGGCTTGTATTCGTCCACCAGAGCGTAGCGCTAGGTCATCTCCATCCGAGGCTAGAAGAATGCTTGCAAAGTTAGGAGAACCCCATCAGCTGCTTCACCCGCGCCCAGCGAGGAATCCAGGTGCAGCATGGGGCAGTACAGGCCTTGACAGACCTTGTGAGCGAAGGCCTGAGGCCATGCTAGGGATTGCCGTGCAGCACTGGGAAAGGCCCGAGGTGATGCTGGCTCGATTTGGGATCTTGTGGGGGAGCCCGGACGTAAGTTAAGGCCTTTGCCGGAGTGTGGATATAGAGAAAGAAGAGCTCACATCCATGGTGAGGGGAGGGGTGGGAAGGGAAAGGGAGGGGAGAGGAAGAGGGAGCTGGGCGGCCCTTGCCGGAGTCGGAGGGGGCGGCGGGCGGCAGAGGCGGAGAGCTGCGAGTGGCGCATTCTGGCTGAGAGCTGCGAGCGGTGCGAGGCAGAGAGTCGCGAAGGGAGGACAAGGTGATTCTTTTTTCCCCCGTGGATTCTATCTGGAGAGTCGGGCGCCTGTGAGCCCTCTCTCCTTATCCACGTGGTTGACTCTGGAGTCTGGACCAATAGGAGAGCTCAGTTTTGATGCCAAAGATCTCAAATAAAAAAGTTGTCAACTACAACGTTTTATGTCTTATCGATATGTTCCCAACTATGTAAAAGCGGAGGGAGGACAAGGTTGTGCGATTCTTTTTTCCCCCGTGGATTCTATCTGGAGAGTCGGGCGCACGTGAGCCCTCTCTCCTTATCCACGTGGTTGACTCTGGAGTCTGGACCAATAGGAGAGCTCAGTTTTGATGCCAAAGATCTCAAATAAAAAAGTTGTCAACTACAATGTTTTATGTCTTATCGATATGTTCCCAACTATGTAAAATGTCCATTTAACACTCATCGACAGTTTTGGGAATTGTTGGCATTTCTTAACGTAAAGTCGCGACGCTACGCGGTCGCCAAGACTTGAACCCGCGACCTCCACCCTTGCGTGAAGCCTCCTCTACCACTGCACTACACACTCATATGCATCTATATCCGATTTTCATTCTACTCATATTATACTACATGGAGTGTAAATCATTTTTTTAGGCTCTAAACGGATTCAAATTAAAAACTTGTCAACTACAAAGTTTCATAACTTTCTTAGATCTACAACTTTCATGTTGGGAGTTTTTCCATTTGAGGTCGTTTACGAAAGTTGAATTTCAAATTTGAGAGATTCAAATTTGAATTTCATTGAAAATATGATTTCAAATAAAAAAGTTGTAAACTACAAAGTTTCATAACTTCTTAGGATCTACAACTTTCATGTTGAGAGTTTCTCCATTTAAGGCCATTTGAAAAATTTCAAATTTTCAAATTTCAAAATATCATACGTACTTTACCTTGACAAAAGTAATTCAAATACAAAATGGTTCAACTACAAAGTTCTATGACTTTTGAAGATGAACAACTTTTATTTTGGTCATTTGGTCATCCGGTATAGTGATGGTAACATTCTTCACAAATCTTATACATCTCTCATATAGTTTCACTAAACTATATAAGAGATAGGTTTTTTCAAATAATCTCATAGTACTTCAATGGATATTTTGAAATATTAAACAACCTCAAATGAAAAACTTGTCAACTACAAAGTTTTGGTCTCGTCGAGCTATACAATTTTGATATAAAGTTTGTCTTCATCCGAGATCATATGAAGAAGTTATGAATCTTTTGGCACAAGACCATTTCCAGGAGCGGGTGATGTCATCACATGCACCTAGAAATTCATTTCTAAGAGCGGGTAATATCGTCACCCGCACCTGAAAATGATTTTCAGGTACGGGTGACGCCATCACCCGCACCTAGAAATGAGAACATCTCTAGGAGTGGGTCATAGCATCACCCGCACCTAAAAATGATTTCCAAGTGCGGGTGATGGGGTCACCCGCTCTCAAAAATAATTTCTAGGTGCGGGTCTAACTGATACAGTGTTGCGCGTTTTTCTTAGATCGGGCGGCAAAACCGCCCGCTTCTGAAAAACTCGGTGACTCTTACAAATGTTTTCTGTAGTAGTGATCGTATGATTCGGCGACCAAAGTCACCTTGCGACCTCTTAGGCCACAGATTGATCCGGTGCCCTCGCGCAATGTGTCAGTGCTTTTTTTCCGAGAACACACAAGAGCTACACATCTTTATATTAAGAAAATAAAATTTAGCTTACAAAGCGGGTCTAATCAGGCAGACGCACACGGGCTACCTACTCACTCATGGATGCTTATACTGTTAGAGATACAACGACCAGGGATTTTAGGGGCATGACCGTTCTACAGGCTATATGTTGATGCCGTAGCTAGGGATGGCAATGAGCAGGGTAGAGTAAGTGTAAAGCATTTACCCACTCATTGGCATAACTGTCTATCTCTATTATACCCTTACCTGCTAAATGCACTACCGGAATCCGTGGGGTCGCCGTGTGCCTGAGACACACGGCGATGGGCATAACACACACGGCGGCCGCTTCACCGTGTGTAATTCAGGAATACACACGGCGAAGAAGGCACGGCAGCCCATGGCACGGTGAAGGAGCTAGTCGCCGTGTGTCCTTTATCGGGCACACGGCGGCGAGTTCGACGTGTGTAATAGCGGACACACGGCGACATAAAGTGGAGACAGAGAAGGAGACGGAGGCGCAGACGGCACGGAGGCGGCATCGCCGTGTGCCATATTACACACACGGCGAACATTTTCAAAAAAAACAGAGTCCCCGTCGCTGCTGCCACTGGACAGGGGAGGCTGGGCCACTCGCCGGCGAAGAAGCATGGAGAGGAGGCTGGGCCTCACCCGGATCCGATGCGCCACCGTGCTCCTCCTCCTTTCCTCCTCCACCGTCGACGTCGAGACCTGGAGGAAGAGCTCGTCGCCGCCGCCGTCCACCAGTGAGGCGTCCCTCCATAGCCCGCCCTCTGCCACTCCACCGCCGCCATGCAGGATCTTCTCCCATCGCCGGATCTGAGAAGGTCAATGGGTGGATCTTACCTTCATCACCGGATGGGTAGAGGGAGGATGGCCGGCGCGCTGGACCTCCTGCGGGTCACAGTGGTGTGTGCGTCGTGCTCCACCAAGCGGTGCATCAGCTCGCGCCTGTTGACACCGTTTTTTGGAAAAACAGGTCAAAAAGGATAAGGAGAAACAGCTAATGAAAACAAAGTGCAATCAGCCGATTGAAGAGAGAGAAAAGGGTGGTCAACAGGACTCGCTGATGGTCAGAGGAGTTCAACTCTATCAACGGACTGGCGAGTCAACCAATCGGCCGATGGTCAACCAGAGGATCGGCCGATGGAAAGGAAGAAGGCGGTAATCAAGGCGATACACCAGAAGGAAAGCATGGTGGAGGCGGGTCAATCCGCGATTGGCAACGGGTCAAAGAGTCAGTTTTTAGGGAATTTTTGACTCCTACGAGAGTCCTTTTCTATTTTTAGTAATGTTCATTTTCTTTAGATGCAAGTAAACAGTGCCGTAATCAGCTAGGAGCTGGGTTGTCCTCAGGGCATAAATAGCGACCCTGCGTGGTCGGAAAAAAGTGTACACACCAATATCAAACAAACCACCTCCGGGCAAACCCTTTACAATTTACAGCATCCACTTTTTCGGCGACTTCGCCATTGCGTTTTTTCTCTTTTCTACAACATCGTTCTTCAAGTTCGTCAGGCTGCATCGATCGATCTCCGGCAAGCTTGTGAGTACCGTTTTACCAAATAAGCCTAGGCTTTAACTTCCGGGCGCATCGCTAAGGTTTCGTCTAGTTCTTTATTCACCCCTTACCGATATTAGCTAGATCTGCAAGTTTTTGTACCAATTCTTGTGGTTTTAGCTATGATCACCAATTTACCCCACTCGAACCAGATCCTATCGGCTTCTGACATAACAGACGGTTCTGACCTGTTCGAGTGCTGACGTCACGATCGGCCGATCCCAGCCGATCTCTTATCCACACCCTCGCGCTACGGTCGCTCTCGAGCCGGCCAATCCTGCTTTACTTGTATCGGCCGATTGGCTGGTACACGTGTCGCGAAAAGGCCATCGGTTCTCTAGCTGATCCCTAATATTTTTCCATTGTCAATCAATAGGTCAGATTGGCTGGCATGCCTCGCTACAGACCGAGGAGTCACGTGTGTCGCGCGCGGAGGTGACGTCCTATTTTCGCGTCAACACACTTTTGGCACGCCCGGTGGGACTCGAAACAGTCAACAATGACGAAGAACACAAAGAGTGGTACTTTCGAGATTGATCCAAACAATGCTCAACCAATCACCAAGGATCAGCTGAAAGATGCAGACAAAGCTGAGTTCGAAGCTCACATGAAGCATTATGAAGAGCTTTACCTGGCATCATATGGTCAGCCTAAAGGTGGAGTCTTCAAGAAGAATCCTTTGTCAACACCTAAGCAAGTGACCTTCTCAGCCGATCCTGAAGGGCTTTAAGACATGATGAATAAGGCGATGCATCAAACAATGATTGATCAAGCTAAAGTCCTCACCAACACTATTCAAAATTGTTTGACTGAAACGCTCAAGAAAGGAGCAGAAGGAGGATACCTGGGACCTGCATACTTCCAACCAAATCGAACTCCTCCGGTGTTCCAAAAAGACCAATCGGCTTCCCTGCCGATTGATGATCCAACAGTAGCGGTTTCACCGTCTCCACAGATCAATGCAACTGCTCCTGGTTCTTCATCGGATTCCCAGCCGATTCAGAACCAGAGTGTTGGAGATAAGTCCAAAGACCCTGCTGTCACAATGCCAGTGGTCCAGACTCACTCTACACAGTCCAACGTCCAGGATCAGACTTTCTCAGTGCAGAACCCTCACCAGAGATATCCCACAATGAGAGATCAGGACGGAAAACTTGCAGGATAGGATTTGCCTCGCGATCATTTTGAGACTAATATCTCAAATTTCTTTGAACCTCAGCCTGAGAAAATTCCAGAAGTGAAGTACCTGTAATCTTATCAAGCTATGTTTGGAGGTACTCCACAGACTGTGCATATGACCAAGGAGGGAGTAGAATTTGTCTACTTCAATCATGGGAGCAAGGCTTTTGAAAGAGTCAAGATCAGTCCAGCTCATGCTCATATGGTCATACCAACAGAGAGAAAAGCTCCTGTTCAACCTCAAAAATCGGCTCAGCAGCCGATGCTAGGGATGCCTATGCAGACTGCCTCACTGCAACAGTCAACATCGATGCAGCCTGTCTTAACCCCGGCTAATACAGTGGCTCATACAAGATCATCGTCTCAGCAGCCGATCAACCAAGGGGTGGCAGGACAAACAACAGCACCACAGCAACAAGTGGATCCTATGCAAGCAGTGCAGATGCTTCTAAATCAATTGGCTATCTCAGGCCAGTTGAACTTGCATCAGCCAGCACCATCGGCTGGTCAGCCGATCGGGCAGATTCCACCTATAACAAATGCACAAGGTTCTTCTGGAGCAAGAATGTCAATGGCACCAAATCCACAGCCAAGAACCCCAGAAGATCAACCTCCAGAGATTCCTTCAGCAGAGATGCAAGCAATCGAACAAGTATCTGCTGAGTTGAAGTCTCACACGAAGCAGGAATTGATCGACCACTTTTCAGAGATGCTGCAGAAGCAATATGGGATGAAACCTAAGCAGCAATCTTGCATGTACAGAACACCATATCCATCTGGCTATGATCAGATACCTTTCCCTCCAAGATTCAAAGTGCCAGACTTCACTAAGTTCTCTGGACAAGATGATACATCCACAATGGAGCATATCACTCGGTTCATCATACAATGTGGAGAAGCAGGGAATGTTGATGCACTCAGGATACTGTTGTTCTCTTCATCTCTATCAGGGCCAGCATTCTCATGGTTTACCTCATTGCCAGCTAACTCGATTATCAAGTTGTCTGATTTGGAACAACAATTCCACAATTATTTCTTCTCTGGCATTCATGAGATGAAGATTATTGATCTGACCAGACTCAAGCAAAGGAACGATGAAACAGTTGCTGGATTCATTCAGAGATTCAGGGAGGTCAGAAACAAATGTTATAGTCTGAACCTGGGAGACAAGCAGCTGGCTGAGTTAGCATTCCAAGGTCTCTTGCTAACCTTGAGGGAGAAATATGCATCACACGACTTCGAGAGTCTCAGCCAATTGGTCAGCAGGATGAGTCAGGAAACTGCAAAATCCTATGAGCCTAGAAGGAACTTTCAAAAGAAGGTCTCCTATGTGGATTACTCTGACTCAGAAGATGAAGATAACATGATTGGGATTGTAGAATGGGTCAAAGGCAAGAAGACAGTGTCCTGTCCCTTTGGTAAAAAAGAACCGGAAAAATCCGGCTTTGACATCACTAAGGCCGATAAGATATTTGATCTGTTGCTTCAGCAAGGGTAGATCAAGCTCTCCCAGTTCCACACCATACCATCTGCAGAAGAGCTCAAGAGAATGAAGTATTGCAAGTGGCACAATGCAACATCTCATGACACCAACGATTGCAAGATCTTCAGACAACAGATCCAATCAGTTATTGAGCAAGGGAAACTCAAGTTTGAAACCCCTGCCAAAGCTGAAAAGCCGATGAAGATTGATCAGCACCCTTTCCCAACTAATACAGTTGAGGTGTCTAGCAAAGACACGTCACATGTTAAGCTACTGACGTCTGAATCGGCTCAAAATAAAGGAGTAGTCGATCCCAAGGTGCAAGCAACCGCTGCCGATGTCAAAGGAAAAGGGTTGCTACTTGAAGAAGAAGTCCTGAAGCCACGCCGACCTGTCACGTCCTAGATGCTGATCAACAAGTTCCAGTGTTGGTAGGAGAAAGCAAGGGAAAGAGAAGAGTGGGCACGGCGCAACGAAGGACATTGAAGATGTCCGTTCTTCAAGTATTGCTGGGAAGAAGGGATCAAACTGCCGACGGCAGAAAATTGTCCAGAGTGCAATGGGGCTTATAACAATAGCAGTTCATCTAAGAGGGTTTGCTTCAACGATAGAAGGCCTACAGCTGGGGATCACCGTGAATTCAGCAATCAACGGATCCCGGTTCATCAACGGCTGGGGGGCAAAGCCAGCGTATACGATCGGCTGGGGGGCAAGGCCAATGTTCATGATCAGTTGGGAGGCCGAGTCAACGAAAGATCAAACGACCGGCTGGAAGAGATGGCCAATTCTCTGGTCCCTGATGAAGACATTGTGTGCCGAGCTCCTAAACGTCGACGCACGCTGCAACTGGATGATGAAGGGTCAAGCCAATCATACAAGAAGCCTAATCCCCAATGGTGTCCAGATGGCTTGACCAAATCCCAGAAAAGGAGAGTCCAGTGCCTACGCCAGCTAGAACAGCAAGAAGAAGCAGAGAGACACGTGCTGGACAAGAAGAAGGTTCGGTCTAAAGTATGGCGTCCAAAGCCTAAGGCCGATGATGGGAAGGATGATAAACCACAAGCTGATATAAATATGGTTGTCCTTCTACCAAAAGAGTTCATGACTCCTGTTGATTCGGATGTGTCCGATGAAGAACGTGGCATGGCTCAGTTAACACTGGAACCTACACAAGCTATCTTTGAGAAGCTAGAAGATGAGAAGAGACAGCATTTGAAGGCATTGTTTCTCAAAGGCTTTGTCAATGGTAAGCCAGTCACCAGGATGCTAGTAGATGGAGGAGCAGCACTCAACCTGATGCCGTACACCATGCTGCGCAAGATTGGGAAATCTAATGAAGATTTGACCCAAACTGACATGATGCTGGTGGACTTCGAAGGCAACGTCTCTCCGGCTCAAGGAGCAATCTGCGTGGAGCTCACCATCGGCAATAAGACCCTTCCAACCGCTTTCTTTGTCATTAAAGGGAGGGGATCTTATAATCTACTGCTGGGTCAGGATTGGATACATGCCAACTACTGCATACCGTCTACAATGCACCAATGCATCATCCAATGGATCAGAGATTCAGTGGAGGTGGTCCAAGGAGAAACCTCCTTGACAGTGGCAGCTACAGAAGCACAGGGATGGACCTATGATCGAGTGAGCTGCATATCTGGAAAAGCATGGGATACCAAATATCTCAAAGTGTCCGATTTTGGACTAAAGCCGGTTCAAGCAGTCGGCTCTGATGACAAGATTTAATGGATCAATTCATTGAAGATGAAGGGAAGCTTGGGCAAGGAGTCACAACAGCCGATGGATTGTTCGCCCAAGTATATCAACAGTCATATGAGCCGATTGTCATATCGAGCCTATCAGCTGATTGGATTTTTGAGCTGTAGCCGATTGCAAATGTAATCGTTTCTAGTAGAATAGCCGATATCTATAAAGAATCGCCTTTAGTACAAAAAATGTAAAAGAAACCGATGTGCAATTAATATATTCGGTTGTGGCCGATACACATATCGCCCTCAGAATAAAATAAATGCATTTTTCATTCCTTCTATTTTGGAGTACAACTCAGATCTGAAGATTACATGTGTTCTCAAGAGTTTACAAAGCGGTCCTATCTCTAGTATGATGAGGATATTGAATCGATGAGTAAGAGAAGGACATTGCAAAGAGGAAACGAAAGACTAAGATCTTCACCCGATTTTGTAATCTTCCGCCGAGAGGAGCCCGAGTTGATGACCAAGATGGCCGTTCCTTTGGCACGCTCTTCCTCTGATAAATGTGCAGCAAGACACCATACCTGTTTCCTTCTCCAAAAGCCAGATCCTCACAAGGATTCTTCTGGCTATAGTGCCTCCTGGCTTTTCAAAAGGAGGCAAAGAAGAAGAGGGGTCGCTACACTACTTCACAAGAATTCTTCTAGCTATGAAGAGAGAGAAAAAAGAACAGTCATACAACAAGAGTCTATAATCTATTTGAGTTGGTTGCGCCATGGTCGATGAGTGTGAGTTTTCACCATCGAGCTTCAGGCCTATTTATAGCCCCAGATGGCGGAAGGGATAACTACAAGAGGGAATTGAAAAAGGGGAAATGAAGGGCATCCAATGCAGTCAAAGAAAGAACAGTTTCCCCGTGAAAGTCTCAGACTGAGCAATGGGCAGTCATGCAGCGGTGCGTTCCCCGAAAATCAGGGGCTGGCTTTGAAGGAAAATTAAATAACAATGAAAGGCCCCACTCTGTACCCCAGAAGAGGAGATTTCCAGAATCCTTCTTTCTCAACATTGCAAGCAACAACGACAAGCTTCAAAGTGTCACCTAGATGCAAGAACACTTCAAGAAAAAGCTTGTCAAGGAGTGGGGATAATTATGTTTTCCTGGGAACGCTCTTGGAGAAGCATACCTCTCATTCCTAACAAAGGCCGATTTGGTTCATAGGCAGAAGATTGTGATATCATATAAAAGGCGAGTTGCATTCTTATAGCAAGGAAGTCGAACCAGATCATAAAAAAGCACCTACAAGTGTGGGTGGGAATTCATTGCCGGGAAATAGTACATTAAATTCATCAATGCCAATCAAAGGATAATAATTTTATTCATAAAAGTCGATTGCATCGGCTGGCAGTACATCGAGGATTAAAGAAGACTCTTTGCCTTGTCTAGTTCTATCCTGACTTGGGCTATTTCTTCACCTACGCGGTCTAGTTCCTGAAGAAGAGCAATCCTCCTGGCTTCAAGAACTTCCAACTTCCTCTCGTCGCTCGCAATCACAAGACGAAGGCCCCGTTCTTGTCTAGATGGTTGGATTGGTCTATTTGCTCCAAGCGCATTGATGCTCGACACGATCCTGTTCACGGTTTCACGATTTGGAGACTGGGAAAGAAGAAAGAACATCAAGGAAGAAGTCATGAGAATGAAAAGAATAAAAGAAAACTGACCTGATTCACAGATGAAGAGGAAGAAGAGGAAGCCATCATAAAAGGGAGTACGGTTCAAAGAACAAAAGAGATCTGGGCATCTTATAAAGACCGATTGAAACGTTCGGTCAAAACGATTAATATGGAGCGTTGGAAGTTGGCCAGTAAAGGCCAATCATAGTTCAGAAAAATACAAATAAAAATTAAACTATGCCTAGAAAATGAAGGGCATTAATGAGATCCAGGCGCAGCTGGTCGACCGCTTCTATCTCCTGACGATCGGCATCGGCCGAACCAGGAATCGGCTATTCTTGTTCACACAAAACTTGAGCTCGACGAGCGACAGAGTCCCTTTGCTCTCGCATGATAGCAATGGTGCCAGGAAGATCTGCAAGCTTTTGCTCTTCAGCTGCCAAATCTTGCTCAACTTGATCAAGTTCTTTCATCAGATCGGCATGACGCCTCTTTAAACGATCAACACTGTTGACAATATCAGAACGAGAAGAAGTCAAGAGTTCAATCCTGTTGTCAAGATCGGCCATACTGCTATCCAGGTTCTCCCTGTCCTGGGTAAGTTCCTCCTAGCGCTTCCTTTCATCCAGCTGATCTTGAGCCTCTTGAACTACAAGCTACTGATTTTCAATAAAAGCAACTTGGAGCATCTTCGCCTTGAGGTCTCTGGGCAACTGGCCTTGGATTTGCTTGAAAATAGTCCTAATCGGCTCAGCATCTTGAACAAGTTGGCTGATGTCTTGATTCAATAATGGAAGCACTTCGATCAGCTTAGCCCTCACATCATCTGGGAGAGCAACTGCCGATGCGCCCTGAACAACAAGAGGCAAGATTGGTGGAACCTGCAGAGAAAACAAGAATAAGCAAAAGAATTGAAGAAGAAGTCTAAGAAGATTAAGAAGTTTACCTCTGCAGCAGATGGTATCACCTGTGTCTGAACGGTCGGGTTTTCAGCCGGTTCTGGTTCAGAAATCTCAAAAATCAGCGATTGAGGTTGATCACCAGTTGTTGGTTGGAGGTCATCCAGAGATACATCTTGAGTCTCAACCAACGTATCATCAACATCCTAAACAAGGAACAGAAATTCAGAAAATAAACAAAGATCAGGAGTGACTGAAGAATTTTTGTTACCTCATTTGGAGTTTTCTCAGTGTGAGAAGCAGTTGGATTCTCCACAACTTGATTTGGACCAGGTTGCTCAGGTAATTCAACCAAAGTATCATCGGCTGAAACTTCTTGAATTGACTCCAATATTGGGCCTTGATCAGAATCAGCATCATTTGTCTGTATTGACTGACCAATCAATCCCGAAGACTGTACAAAAACGATCAGTGAAAGATACGAAGAAAGGAAAGGAAAGGTTGAGGAGAATCATACCTCAAAAGCACCTGCCAACTTTCCCGCCATGTCGGGAATGTTAACAACCACCGTGTCAATCTTCTTCTTCTTAGTTCTATGGGCGAGAACTTTGCGAGACATGTCTTTCCTTTTGAGGGTCGGCAGAGGTAGATTATCTGGAGAAGGATTGATCTTGGGGCCCTGCATGCCTGAAGAGATCGAAGGAGCATTGTAGCTGATATATGGAGCTCGCCTTGGCGGCCAATAATGAATCGGCTTGCCACTTCTACTGATAGCAGGAGACTCTGTAGTTTCAGGCTGAAAAGGGAATGAAGTAATCAAAATACAAATCGAGCAGATGCATAAACTAATCAGGAGAAAATCAGATTCATAAAACTGATCAGAAGAAAAATTACCTCATCGGCCGATGCGTGGTATGCAGGATCCAACTTCTCACAATAAGCTCTTGGGGAGACACAGAAGAGGTGATCACACCATTCCGCCCACCAGATGTTAAAGAGGGAAGAGGTGAAGCTGGAAAATCTCCAAGAGGCAAGGTCAATGGTGGCAGAATCTGGGACCCGATCCAAGAGACGCTGATAATGAGTACCACTAGGAATGATCTCCCGTGGTTTAATCAAATCAGAGAAGTAAAGGCCAAACCCCAGCTGACGAGCACACACTGAGGGATTATAAAATTCATAGGTGGTCGATTGATCCTTTCCAAAGGCACAAGAAGGGAGAAATCCTGGCTTAATCATTTCCACAAAAGCAATCCTATCCTCATCATCCTTGTGAATGTCATCAAAGCTAAATGTGGTCTCGAAATAGGTGTCATCGTCACTATATGCAAACCAGATAAATGGATTCTGGAGTGAAGCCAAGATAAAAACTCCTGAAGTGCTCTGCTATACGAGAGGGAGTTCTCTTATGCCCTGGAAAAGCAGAAACGGTCTCTCCAAAGTTCATACATCGACGCCTCACAATTGGAACGCCGTCTGGCTGATCTCCCGGGAAGGTCATGTTAAAAATATTCTGCTCTAACCTATCTCGGAGATGAAGGTTTAGCCATTGATGAACCACCAGGGAACGCCCGGAGTGCCAATTGGGGAATTGGTTGATAAACTAACCGATACTTGGTGAAGGAGATTGTAAACCGCACCTAAGTGGTATTTTCCAAGGGGGATGCAATTGCCGGCAGCCAACCGTTCAGCTACTATCTGATAATTAGCAGTAGGACCAAAGGTTTTGCCACAGAAGACAAATTTCTCAAGCCACATGTTCAGAAAAGCAACATGTTCCCTGTGACCCACAGTTCCCTCTTTCTTGTGCTCAGTAATATAACCAGACCATCCACCTATGTTCTTGGTTTTCAGCTGGTGAGAGGGTTTATCATTCCGACGGCTAAAGAGAGCATCTGAAGAAGAGATATCTAAGCCAGTCAGCAGGAGAACATCGGCCAAAGTTGGAGCCATCGGCCCATGGCCAAACAAAAAGGCATTAAGTGCATCAGACTAGAAATAAGAAGCAGCTATCAAAAGAGATTCATTCCGGGACATCTCAGACAAAGATAAGGTGATGCATTGACTGATTTTGTACTGCTCCCAAGATTCCCTGTTCTTCGCAGAGACTCTACGGTACCAATCTCTCTATCCTTTGACATAACCTGTCCAAGACCTGAAGCAGCTGTCCCAATCGGCAAGATCCAAAGAAGCATGCTTGAAGGGAATTCGGCCGGTTTCAAAATTAATCATTTCAGTGGGGTCAGCATCACCCATTGGGCCGAGAAAAGCAAGTCCAGGTTTGTCATCGACAGGAATGATGAGATTAGATCTAAGTTCCTGAAGTAATAAATAAAGTCTGGACTTCAGACAAGACGAAGCGGTGGCATTTAGGAACAAATAAAGGCAAAGGAACAGAGGAAATACCAGAGGAACTGAAGAGAGCGACGCTTTCGGAGGCGCAGGGGCGGGATGAGAACCTCTGGCGGAGCTTGAAGACGCCATGAATCAACAAAACTCTACGCTTAGGGTTCGTCGTCCGGAAGCTTGAGCTGTTGAAACGACGAGATTTGGGGAAAAAAGAAAGTTGAGGCAGTTGTATTTATGGCCAAGAAGATTTGTTTGGATCTTGCAGCCGACTTCGAATCAAAAAGGATACCGGATTTGAGTAAATTTTAGAGCAAAAGATTATTTACTCCGAAACTCGGGGGCATGTGTTGACACCGTTTTTTGGAAAAACAGGTCAAAAAGGATAAGGAGAAACAGCCGATGAAAACAGAGTGCAATCGGCCGATTGAAGAGAGAGAAAAGGGTGGTCAACAGGACTCGCCGATGGTCAGAGGAGTTCAACTCTATCAACGGACTGGCGAGTCAACCAATCAGCCGATGGTCAACCAGAAGATCGGCCGATGGAAAGGAAGAAGGCGGTAATCAAGGCGATACGCCAGAAGGAAAGCATGGTGGAAGCGGGTCAATCAGCGATTGGCAACGGGTCAAAGAGTCAGTTTTTAGGGAATTTTTGACTCCTACGAGAGTCCTTTTCTATTTTTAGTAATGTTCGTTTTCTTTAGATGCAAGTAAACAGTGCCGTAATCGGCTAGGAGTCGGGTTGTCCTCAGGGCATAAATAGCGACCCTGCGTGGTCGGAAAAAAGTGTACACACCAATATCAAACAAACCGCCTCCGGGCAAACCCTTTACAATTTATAGCATCTACTTTACAGCATCTACTTTTTCGACGACTTCGCCATTGCGTTTTTTCTCTTTTCTACAACGCCGTTCTTCAAGTTCGTCGGGCTGCATCGATCGATCTCCGGCAAGCTTGTGAGTACCGTTTTACCGAATAACCCTAGGCTTTAACCTCCGGGCGCATCGCTGAGGTTTCGTCTAGTTCTTTATTCACCCCTTACCGATATTAGCTAGATCTGCAAGTTTTTTTTACTAATTCTTGTGGTTTTAGCTATTATCACCAATTTACCCCACTCGAACCAGATCCTATCGGCTTCTAACATAACAGTCGGTTCCGACCTGTTCGAGTCCTAACGTCACGATCGGCCGATCCCAGCCGATCTCTTATCCACACCCTCACGCTTCGGTCGCTCTCGAGCCGGCCGATCCCGCTTTACTTGTATCGGTCGATTGGCTGGTACACGTGTCGCCAAAAGGCCATCGATTCTCTAGCTGATCCCTAATATTTTTCCATTGTCAATCAACAGGTCAGATTGGCTGGCATGCCTCGCTACAGACCGGGGAGTCACGTGTGCCGCGCGCGGAGGTGACGTCCTATTTTCGCGTCAACAGCGCCGGCGGCGGCCATGGAGCCCCAGCGGAGCACCTCGACGGGCCGCGCGCGAGACGCACGCGGCGCCGCAGAGGAGGCCCGCGGAGCTCCGGCTCAGGTGCGAAGACGCTCAGTCCTCGCCGGATCTGGGGGAGGAGATGACAGAAGGGGCGGTGGCACGTGATGGAGGCTGGCGGCGCTTGCCGCTGGCTCAGGGACTCGCAGAAAAGGGGGAGGACGGAAATGCGCTAGGGTTTCCCCTCCCCCGGGCCTTTTCGGCCTTTTATTCAGTCCCCAAATCGTCTTCGGCCGTCGGATCGCGCAAGAACGGCTGAGATCACAGTGTACGCACGGTGGTCCGCCGGGGAGTGGTTTTGGGTCGGTGGTAAAATGGGCCGGCTGGCCCAATTTCAGTTCGCCGTGTGCCCAATAATGGCCCACGGCGACTTTTGTTTTCAAAAATGTTTCAAATGTATTTAATTAGTTAAATATAGCAAATAAACTCAAAAAAATACCAAATTTTAACATGAAGTACAACATGTTGTATGTGAAAGAATAGAAAAACTTTCGAAGTCAAATTCAAATTTGATCGTCACTTTCACTACAAACCTAATTATATCCTTTCTCAAAGTTAGGAAACTTCTTCGGAGATGTTGCTATTTGTAAGTATCGTACATGAAAAAATATGCGAAACACACTCAATTGTTTTTATCATAGTATCCACACTTGATATCATGAGACGCTGACAATATTCATAATTTTAAGACATCATTTGCATTTTTTAGAATTTTAAAATCTTTCATACACATGGCCGTGGTCGTGCTTACTAGTCAAGATGTTCAAAATTTCTTTTGATTTTATGGGTAAGATCTTAAATTGGGCTAAATAACATGAATATCAGTTTTTCACTCATTTTACTGTATTGTTTAAATCACTTGCAGTTCAATTTTGATTTGATTCAAAAGTTGTTTCAATTGTAATTAATTAGTCACAGTGTGCCAAAAAAACACACGGTCAAGCTACTTAGTCGCCGTGTGTCGTGGGGGTGACACACGGCGAAGGCTGATGGCCGGCGCCGGTTCCACTTGTCGTCCGTCACGGGGAGCGTGTGCACGTCACGTGATCCTATTTGTCGTGTGTACCTTCCACGACACATGGCGAAGAGGAATAGTCGTCGTGTGCCTAATGGAGGCACACGGCGAATCTGTTGTTCGCCGTGTGTCCCGAGTGACACACGGCGAACGTTGACGTCGCCGTATGCCCGATGAAAAGCACACGGTGACTAGTTTCGCACACGGCGACAAATCGTTTTCCGGTAGTGATGTAACGGGTAAGAATCCTTATTCGTGCCCTAACCCGCAGGGTAACAGGATACCCGCTGGGTATTGAACATAAAGTCTCAATGAGTTCATATCCAATAGTACAATAATAATTTGGTAGCTAAATAAGTCAAACTTCACAATCACACATATATACTGACATAAATAAGTCTCAAATTTCAACTCTCAAAATGTCACATATGCAAATAAGTCTCAAATTTCAACTCTAAAAATGTCACATATGCTGACATGCAGCGGGGCGTGGGGATCTGGCTTGAGGAGGTGGCTAGCGAGCGGCGGAGCGCGGGGATCCGGCCAGAGGACATGGCGTGCCGACGTGGGGTTGGTGGGAGCAGCGAGCGCGGGGATCCAACTGGAGGAGGCGGAGTGGGAGCGGCAATCTAGGCAAAGGAGGTGGCGTCGGGGTGGAGTGGAGGCAAAACCGCAAAGAAGGTGTCGCCGCGTGACCCGCGCATTGGTAGATAGGGTGGTGTGGTTTGTATATATCAGCTTGGGTCAAATATTTGTATGGACTTCTTTAACAAGAGCACCCACGGGTAGAAATTCATACCCGTAACTCTACCCGTGGCAGAATTTCATACTCGTACCCTTACCGCGGGTAGAATTCTATACCCTTACCCAACAAGATAGAGTACTCGTACCTTACCTATGGGTAAAACTGTCATGCTTAGCCGTAGCCGCCGCTACTGGCCACCCCAGGGCCACCAAATACTTCGCTCCCGCCACCATCCACGTCTGACCTTGCAAGACGGAGTGCAGCAATTAATTCTCCTTCGCAGCACCCACGGGGCATCTTATTACAGTGATTTGGATCAAATGGAGCTCGTTTAGGATTTCTATCTTTGTCCACGTCGTCCTCGCGTACGGCAGCGTGCACCCAACCCGCGAGCATTCCACACCAGGACAATGCAGTCGTTGTACTGATCCATGACCACAGTGCAACCGGACAGAAGGCCAAGCAAGCAATCAGCTGGCACGTACTGATCACACAGCATGCCTGTCCAGCCGCGGGCAACAGGTTTGCATCCGAAAGAGCTTGTGCCGCAGCCCGCAGGGAAGATGGTTTGAAGAGATCATATTCGTCAGTTTTGCTGGTTGCATCTTGGCGCTATATCTCAATCCATCCCGTCTCTCACTCTACTAGTCTACTGATTGCATCTTGGTGCATCTTAGCTCTCCGTGTCTTCTTGTCTCCTTTCTTTTAGATTTTTAAATTATACACCATGTACTTTTTAGTTTTGAAACAAACAGCAATACAACATACAAAGATGAAAGCCACACTTGACCACCATGATATATGTGCACCTATATGAATTTGATGGTACATAGACAACTAAATAGACAAGTCTTTGTATAAGCTGTCTATTTTACTTTGCACGTACGATGTTCGAAGTTCATGCAAACAGCAGCTGTACGTCTACACCGATGAACATGCCTTAATAATCGCTAGCTAGTTGGATTAGCATGTCCTCCCTCCGTTCTAAAATTCTCCTAGATGCATGTGTCCGTAATTTATGATGTGAAGAGTTGTGTTGTCTGTTTGTTATAATGTTAATTGCAGTACGATGTTCGAAGTTCATTCAAACAACAGCTGTTGTCTACACTGGTGAACATGCCTTAATAGTCGCTAGTTGGATTAGCATGCGTTGAGCTCCTAGCGTCGCCGGCGCTGGTGTTCCTCGACGAGCCCACCAGCGGCTCGACAGCGCCGCGTCACTCCACGTCATGTGCCGCATCGCGGGGCTTGCGCTTCCGAACGGAGCAGGAGCAGGCGTTGAGTTTCCCGGCGGCGGCAGCGCGGCGACCCTCGGGCCTCGGCCCTCCAGCGCGGCGGGGCTTGGCCCTCCAGCGTCCGGAGCAAGGGCGCCCAACGACGCGCGGACGCCCCCTCCTCCTCCCTCCCCGCGCAAGCGCACCGCGGCCGCTTCCTTCCTCACCACATTCCCGCGTCGGCGCACCGCGCGGAGGTTGCCATGGCCGCCCTCATCTCCCCGGCCTCTGCCACGGCAACGACGACGACGAGCCCATGAAGCAGCGGAGCTCCTCAGGCACGCCTCCTCCGCCGCTCGCCTTGCGCCCAGTCGCACGTCGCCAGATCCGTCGCGGCGGAGTAACCATGGATGGGCGCCACCCATTGCAGCAACGGCAGGGTGCTTGCTCCGGTCGCTAGAGGGTCGCCCCTGCTCCAGCCGTTGTAGGGTCACTAAGCGCCGAACGGGGCGTGAGAAAAAAGGGGGAGTGAGATGTTGAAGAACCTGTGGGCCCCACACATTAGCGGTGGTAGCAGTGAGAAGGGCAAACTTGTCCATGTAAAGGTGGGTCCCACATGCCAGGGCTCCCAAGTTGTTACCTCCTAACGGAAGACTGACAGAATGGTACACAGGTAAACCAAAGTTTGAACATGAGTATAGAGGAACTTTCCAAAATTTCAGTGGTACGTAGGTAACATCGATCTTTTATAACGGCTTACAGGTAAAAGGCTCCAACTAAATAGATTAGTCTTTGTATAAACTATCTACTTTACATTGCACGTACTATGTTTGATGTCCATGCAAACAGCAGCAGCTGTCTACACCGATGAACATGGCTTAATAATCGCTAGCTAATTAGATTAGGGCAGTCTTAATGGTGTATTTATAGTGATTTCTATGTGTACTAATTAACTCATATATTAAATGTTTTGCTGATGTGAGAAGGGGAAAAGAAGGAAACCGTTTCTTGGAGGAGAAACGGAGTCTACACAAGAAACGTGACCCTAGAAACCGTAAAAATTGCATTAGGGAGACTTGGGTCGCGTCTTCCTCTCCCACGCTGGATCCGCTGCATCGCACGGTCGCGCCAAGTCTCGCATCGCGCCATGCGGCTGGCCTCCCGCGTGCTCTTGCCATGTGCGCAGCAAGCAATGTCCGCAGTGGCGCTGCCGTGCAGCAGGCTGCCGCTGCCGCACTCACCGTCGCAAAGGTCGTCCAGGCCGCGCCGCTGTCACACCCAGTGTCAAAAGCAAAACCGAATGTATAGATTACATGTATGCCAGGATCAAATTAATACCAAAATCAGTGCCACATGAATATAGAGTTATTACATGACCAAAAGTCTTAAACGAACATAAATAACGAGTTCTCGCAGCGGATAGAGACGCCTCCACAGCAGCTGATTGAAGACACATACACCTAAAACTCCTGGAAATCTCTGGGATAGTCTTCAAATCTCTCCCAATCTGAGCAGCAATCCGAGCGTTGTAGATGCAATAAATAGACAAGCGTGAGCACGTGCCGTACTCAGCAAGCGGAAATCAACATATAATATGCACGGCCATATGGTGGATGGCTAAGGTTCAAGCAAATTAGCATTTTAGTGGGTCAAGTTTTATTAGCAACTTAATTACTAGAGAGTATAAGTTTATACCAACCCGCATTTAATGATAAGCATGAACATCATAAATAAAAGTAAAGCATCGATTTAATATCATATTCCATAGCTTAGTCATGTGAGGGTCCAGGCCGCTCTTGACCGTGAGCACGACTAACCGGTTAGTTTTACACTCTACAAAGGTTGTACACTTTCACCACAAGCAGCGTAAAAGCTCCGAAGAACTTTGAACACAACCATGCGGTGCTTGCAAGACACCATACCACACTACCGAGGTGTGGCTGCATAGGGACGCTACAAGGCCTTTACAAAGGTTCCCCAGCAAGTTGTGACCCACAAGGTCCGGATCAGTTAGTAAGGTATAAAGCCCCCAAGTAGGTCAATACCCCGCCATAAAAAAAACCAACCCAAACACCCCCCCGCTAGGGCGGGTCCATACCCCACAGTACCGTCAATCCCTTGTCCTTATCAGGTAAAATCACCCCAAGCTAAAGTTCCTAATTACTTGGCCAAGACCATTGCCCGTTTAGTTCTTGTGGTTGTACTGTTTTCCTGGGTGGTTCTCCATGTTCCGATTGATATATCAAAGGTGGTCTTGCAAATAAATTGAACATAAAGGAACATAGAGCATAAAAGTAACCATGTTGATTAATACCATCCCAGTTAAGCATACTAAGCAATAACTACCATCAATATTAACTTAATAACCCGGTTGCAAGGCAAAGGTCAAAAGTACTAGGTATGATCCTTACTAGGTACCCGTCAAAGTTAATGCAAGCAATAAAATTAAATATGATGAATTAAGTGCATGTTATATAGGATAAATGGGTATGCATCAAGGGAGACTTGCCTTCAACAAGATTCTGTTGCTGCTCAAACTCTTGCACGTCTTGATCTTCAAATCCTTCGAACGTCTCGCTCTCTACGTACCACATCATTCGCATACAAGCATACAACAAGAATAAATAAGAAACAAACATCAAACAGTACTAACAGAACAAAACAGAGGTGAAAAACTAATTTACACTTCGAGACGATCCTTTGGACACCAAAAACATTAAAAACGGAGCTAAAACGATTAAGTTATGCACTAACGAAGATAAAAGGATCTATCTGCAAAGAAACTATAGCTACAGCACTAAAACGTAACAAAAGGACCTAACTGTAAAGAAACTTGCTATGCGGAAGGATATTTTTGTAAAACAAAAGAAGACCGAGGCTTTTTCTGCAAAACCGACGCGGCAACTCGGGATTAACCGACGGTTTGACTCGGTTGACTCCGGCCGGTTAGATCTGAGCCGCAGATCTATCGATGGACGGTCGGCAGCGACTTAAGGCGAGCGGCGGCGAAGACATGCAGCGGCGCCCGGTGGCGATCCTCACCGGCAACACACCAAATCGAGCAGAGGTGCTCGTTTTGACGCGCGGAAAGCACTGGAATGCGGCTTGCGACGCGACGAAGCCATCTAGAGCGGCGGGACGGGCGCGGGAGCGGCGGCGACGACGCATAACTCGTCGGGGCGGACGTGCACGACGGAGGAACTCCGGTGAGCTCTTACGGGTGACGGAGACCACGAGCTCGAGTTCAAGCGGCACCGAGAGACTCCTCACCTCCTCGCGAAGCTCCTGGCAACCTTCTCGACAGCGGACGGGTGGCGAGGCGGCAGATCGACGCCGGCGGCGGTGGCGGCGCTAGGGTTTCGGCGGTGCGGACAGGAGCTCGAGCGGCGTAGGGGTTTGGGCGCTAGGGTTCGGGATGCGGGCGCGCGTGGGCGGCGGCTGCTTTATAGGCCGAGGGGCGGCGTCTCGACGTGCGGGCTACGCCTAGGAAGGCGCGCAGGCGTGCGCGGCTGGGACTCCCGAGTCCAGCTCGGGGACGACACGAGGTGGGGGATGACATGTGGCCCCTACCTGTCAGCGGCCGCGGGAGAAGGAGGCGGAGCAGGCCGGCATAGGCGGGTGCCGGGCCGAGCTGGGCCGAGAGGAGCGGCTCAAGCGAACAAGGGAGGGGAGTTCAGGGTGGTGAACTGGACTTCGGCTAGTTGTGCTGCGAAACAAAACTGGGCCAGAAGTGAGGAAGAGAGGGGATGGAAAAGGAAGAAGGTATTGATATTTTTGAAAAGGTATCAAACAATTGAAAAACAACCAAAATCAATGCACCAGCATGTACGTAACAAACATCAAGCCATTTATTTAATCTAGAAAAATAAATGATGTTTTTTTACTATACTATATTCCCTGTAAATAAAAATAAATGTGGGGAAAATTTTAAAATTAAGAGAAAATCCTTGTTTAATTTTCCATCCTATTCACATTCTGAAATTGGAAATTTTAGGGTGTGACAGCCCGCCGTGAAGGGCGAGCCGCCGTGAAGGGCGAGCCGCCGTGCAGCAGGCCGCTGTTGTCGCGTTGGCCACCGGGAAAGTTGTATACTCGTATGGGTCGCGCCATCATCGCGCAAGTGCTGCTATGCCGCATACCGCCGTCGTGAAGGCAGAGCTGCCGCGCAGCAGGCCGCCGTTGTCACGCTCGCTAGAGCTGGACTTTGGGTCGGGCCATGCCGTCTCGTGCCTCGTGCCGCATCGTGTTTAAATTTCTAGACATGCTCGCACGTCGTGCCGTGCCGACATAGCACGATAACTTTTTTACTAGGCCCAAGCACGACCCATGGCACGGCGGCACGTCTTCGTGTCGTGTTGGTCCAAGCACAACCCTTGCGATATGACTACTTGTGACCATATGAGAACACAATATTATTATATTATGCATGGTCATTATCACAATTCCGTACATGGTAGATTTTGTGATCTATTTATATGAAACTAGTTATATTAGACTATATAATGCATATAATGAATGATATTATGATGGTATAACCTACGGATTTGCTATTGGGCTATTTCCGTGCCATGCCGGCCCAAGCACGACCCAAAATATGTGTCGTTCCGTGTCACCCATCGTGCCGAGATCCTAAGCACGGCACGGCCCTCGCATTTGTGTCGTGCTGGCACAGTCCAGAATTTATCGTGTCATGTCGTGTTTCGGATCGTGCCAAAATATCGTGCTTCGTACGGCCCACAGATAGCACGGCCAAGTCCCGGTTCTAGCGCTCGCCGCCGCCAAGGTCGTCGTGCAGCAGCCCAGCGCTGCCACGCTGGCCGTGCAGACTGTGTCTTACCGAAAGGTCGCCTTGTCTGTCCCGCCGTCCCGGCCTGCGGAGCTCGCTTTCGAGCTCATGCCGCCGACTCCACAGGAGACGTAGAGGTCAGGTACTGTAGGCAGCACAAAGGATCATGTAGTATTGTCTGTTTGTCATAATCGCAGAAACCAAGAAGTTCATTTCAACTAATTAATCCACCAATCAACCAAAACTATGATAGAAATTCCGAAATTGACTTGTATGTGAGGACAATTTCTGAGTGTTCAGATGCATTGTATTTCAGAACGGAGGGAGCAATTGTGCATGCAACTGAGTTTTAATGACAGGCATATGCAAAACGTTTTTATTTATGGTCACACGATTAATGCCGAGCGGCAAAATCGGTACCTATATAGTAGATGTCATATCAGTCAATCTCCAAAATCTAAACGCGTCTAAGATAAGATCCGGAAATGTGCTCGCTCCATTTCAAATTGCAGATTTAAATTGTAGATCGTTTTGATTTTATTAGATTATCTAAGTGTATAACAATATTTATGGATCTAGAAAATCTAAATGACCTACAATTTTAAAAGGGACGAGTCGTGTGTGTATATGTATTTGCTAGAGTTCCAGGTTCATAATTTTTTTTGGAATAGTTAGAGCTAGTATCTAAATGAATTGTTTTATTTATAGTTTAAACTAAATACAGATATTTGAATTTCTTATGAAACTCGTATCTCGAATTAATTTGGAACTATCCCATATATATAAGTCTTAGAGCATCTTCAACAAACTTTTCATTTGAGACTTTCTATTGTCTCTCCATACACATTCCACTCTAATATTGACATCTCACTCCAACATACTCTTCATTTTTCACTCTCAAATCCCAAGAACAATATTCAACTCTCACCCTCCACACACGAACATGTGAATCCCACGTGTCATCTCGCACTTTTAAGCTAGTTTGGCTAGCTGGCCGGGCTGGCTAGCCAAGTTTGTGTAGCGAGGGGGTCAATTTGGAGAGTCGAATGGGTTTGTTGGATTGCTAGTCTGTTGAAAAGCTATTTTGATCTTGAGGAGACAAAAATTGACTTGCCGATCCAGTTGGCTAGTCTTTTGAAGATGATCTTCAACAGTTTTGGAGATCTGTCTTTCTTTCTTTTTTTACTCCTAAACTTACTGATCATATGTTCACTTAATGGTTTGTTTAGATACTAGTGGATTGAAGTGGAATGGAAGGAATTGGAGGAACTTAGTTCATTTTAGATTCAATCCCTTTCATTCCACTCGAATTCTACTCCCATACTCGTACCCAAGCAATCCTGAAGTTAACCCAGCTTTGCCCGAGGCCGTAGAAAAAGACTTCGATCGAAAGGCGCGTCTATATAAACAGCCTAACATGATCTATCTCTGCATCAATCCATCCACTGGAAAGGAAAACAGCAGGACCAGAGCAAATGGCGTTCACTGTTAGCACCACTAACCAAGCTTTGCTCGACGCTCAGCTTGAGCTCTGGCACACCACTTTTGCCCACATCAAGTCCATGGCGCTCAAATCCGCCGTAGACCTCCGCATCGCCGATGCCATCGACCACCACGGCGGCGCCGCAACGCTCCCCCAGATACTCACCAAGATCACGCTGCACCCGTCAAAGATCCCCTGCCTCCGCCGCCTCCTGCGTGTGCTCACAACCACCGGCGTGTTCAGCGCCCATCACCCCGCCGACGACGGTTGCGATGGCGAGCAGCTCTATGCTCTCACGCCGGTGTCTCGGCTTCTGGTTGGCCCCTCAAATTTGAACCCCTTGATAACCATGTTGCTCGACACTACCATTGTTTCGCCCTTCCTCGGGCTCGGCGCATGGCTCCAGCGCGACCTACCAGTTCCGATGACCGTCTTCGAGATGAAGCACGGGCAGGCCATATGGGACTTGGCCGACCAAAACCAAGCTTTCGGTGACATGTTCAACGAAGCTATGGTTTCAGACAGCAGTTTCATCATGAACATTGTTACAAAGGAGTGTGGTGGCATCTTCGAGGGGGTAACATCTCTGGTCGACGTCGCCGGGGGGCTCGGCGGTGCAGCCCAGGCCATAGCCAAGGCGTTCCCGCACGTCACCTGCAGCGTGCTGGACCTCCCACACGTCGCCGCCAATGCGCCCGCTAGCACCGATGTGAAGTACATTGCTGGTGACATGTTCGAGAGCATCCCACCGGCAAACTCTGTGTTCCTCAAGGTACAGTATCTCTTTGACACGGCTGTTTTTGTTTTTTGACTGTGCAATTAATTAAAATTAAAGGCACAGCTTAAATAGTGAACGACCATAACTGATGAGGTATAACGAACCCTCTAACTACAAGCATTTAAACAGATGGTGTTTGGGTAGAAAAGTATAAACACTAGCTAGTGTGGAGTCCACACTGTTTCGCTCCAGTCATGTTCACTGCTTCTTGTTTGCTTTATTTTCAGTGGATTCTGCATGACTGGAGCGATGACCATTGCGTCAAGATACTTAAGAACTGCAAGAGAGCTATACCTCCTAGACATGCAGGAGGAAAGGTGATCATATTGGATATGGTGGTTGGGGCAGGATCGTCAAACCTAAAGCACAAGGAGACACAAGTTATATTCGATCTTTTCATGATGTTTATCAATGGCGTTGAGCGAGACGAGCAGGAATGGAAGAGGATTATCTTCCAAGCTGGATTCAGTGATTACAAGATCACACCAATCTTGGGTGTCCGCTCTATCATCGAGGTCTATCCATAAAGATTTTGGTCGCTTGTGTAGTTGCGTTAATAAATGGTACGTATAGTGTGCCTGCTGGAATGTTAAGCTTTTCCTTTCCTGTCCATGTATGCTTCCAAAGAGATTATAATTGAATCAAGGAAAAAGTCTGTTTCACAACCCTTTTCTATGGGCATCGTCCGAGTTTCAACCCTCAATCCCAAAACTAGGTAAACCCCCTCGGTGGTTTCGTTGGCTATTTTCGATGACGTGGCTCCACATTAGCACATCCGACGTGAAGTCGGGTCCGAGTCAGCCAGCAGATTGAAGTGGATTGGACCAGACCTAGCCGCCTCTCTCCTCTGTTCCTTCGTTCCCTGACGATGAGCTCCTCGCGGAGGCCAGTGAGGCGTGGGCTGGCGGCGGACCTCCCTCATCCATTCCTTCCTCCCTCGATGACGACGAGTGGGCAGACCTCTATTCCTTCCTCCTCCCCGACGACGATGAGTAGGGGCGGCGCACTTGACTTCCACAGTGCTCCGACTGCCGCACAACGGGCACTTGACACCGCTCTCATTCGTGACGCGGAACCAGCACAGGAAGACATCGCAGCCGGTGTCGGTGCAGCCATGCCTCTTGTCCCATGTGCCGCGTGCGGGAGCGGTAGAAGGTGTCCCCGCTCTACCCGGGGCAGCGGTAGAAGCAGGCCTCGAGGAAGTGTGGCTTCGTGTCGCACCTAGCAGCGGCGCAAGACGGGTAATCGCGGGGGCACATGGAGCCGTCCTCCCACGACGCGTCGTCGCTGCAATGACACTTGAGTTGGGCGCATCCGAAGAGGCGCCACACCATGATGTCTATGCCCACGGGTGCCAACGGGTGCAGCGCGCGGGGAGAGGTGGTGGTGGTGGTGGAGGTGGCACCACGCGGCAGGAGAGCCTCGGCGGCAGCGGGGCTGCCGAAGCAGGCGGCGGCTACGGATGTGGGGTCCTCTCGGAACAGATTATTGAGTGCGACACAGATGGGCTGGGCGAGGAGACAGGAGAGGAAGGCAGCGGCGTCCTCGCTGGCCTCTGCGAGGAGCTCATTGTCGGGGGAACAAAGGAATGGAGGAGAGAGGCGGCTAGGTCCGGATCTAGTCCATTTCAATATGTTGGCTGACTCGGGCCCGACTCCACGTCGAATGCGCTGCGTAGAGCCATGTCGATGAAAACAACCCACACAACCATCGAGGGGCATTAAATGGACGTTTTACATAGTTGGGAGCATATCAGATGCAAACTAGACACCCTGTGCAAACTTGAAAACAAGCTCGGTGATCCTCCCCCCTCCCCCTTGGATGAGCATCTTGTGGCCTTGATTGAAAGTTTCCAAATTTACACAGTGTCTGGTTTGCATCTGATATGTTCCCAACTATGTAAAACGTCCATTTAACGCCCATCGATAGTTTTGGGAATTGTTGGCATTTCTTGACGCTGCTGCTAAGTTATTGTTCCTAGAAATGGTTTCAGAAATGACCAGTGGTAATCCTAACGATCATAAGGGAATCCGCAAGCGCATGGATCTACACTGAACTGAACTAAGAGTGCTTTTCTTACGACAGGAGATAAAGTAGTAAATAGCATTTCTCCAACGGAGTATTCCAAAGGGTATCGAATGCGAGGAATGTGAAGTTGGATAACAAGACTTATACTATTGCAAATGAATATAGATCATGGATAGAGAAAGACACAACACTCAAATACAGGGGTAAGGATAATATGATAAGGGGAAGTGTGACACACAATGCTTTCTCTCAAAGAACACTACGGCATAGGGAGCAACATACGAGTTAGTTGTAGGTTCTAAAGTACTATACACATAAATGTCAGTGATACAAGAAAAATACACAAACTTTGCATGAAACATCGGTTTAGCACCCAGGTATAACAGGAGATAGCACCCGTGCCACTTTTATACGACACTTCGGTTGCTACTTTCAGAACTCCTACAGTACCATAAGATCGAGTATTGTAGCTTAAACACGAACGTCTCAACAAGCATTTCTGGTGCTGTTGCCGGGGAAGCAATAGGCACAAGATATCGTTTAAACTTAGTGGTAGAGTTATCTAGGTTCGGTGAACCACTATTTAAGCGGGTTTACCCTTGCTCTACTCTCGTGTACGCAGAGTAGTGCATGACCGGTTTCGACCTACCGTCCAACTTTCACGACAATCCGGAGTCACTTGTGAGGAGAGTGCGACCTCGTGTCCTCATTCCTCAAAAGTTTCTCTTGAGTCAAGAGATGAACACCGTCGATCCTGTAGACAGCACCTCGTCAGCACTGATGGTCGAGAGGACGATCCGCGAGTTTTCCGCTCCCTCCAACACCAATGTCCCTACCGGACCAAACGTGACAGTGGGAGAAGGAAACTTTGAACTCAAGCCGGCGTTGATCAACATGGTGCAAGCCAGTCCATTCTGCGGCAAGCCAAATGAAGATGCCCATGCACATCTCCAGCATTTCCTGGAGGTGTGTAGGACTTTCACTATCCGCGGAGTGACGGACGATGCAATTCGTCTTCGCCTATTCCCGTTCTCATTGCTCGGGAAGGCAAAGCAATGGTTTTATGTGGAGCGAGATGCCATCAACACATGGGATAAGTGCTCTAAGGCATTTCTCGCGAAGTTCTTCCCGGTGGGCAAAACTAATGCCCTCCGCGCTAGAATTTCGGGCTTCCAGCAGCTAAATGATGAGAGTATCCCGGAAGCATGGGAACGTCTCTAGGAATACATCACCGTGTGCCTGCACCATGGCAAGCAGGGGTGGTTCTTAATTCAAACCTTCTACCACGGGCTCAAGCGTACCGCTCGTGAGCACCTAGATGCAGCCGCTGGAGGAGCCTTCTTCTCACTACAAGTACCCGCCGCCAAGGAATTGATCGAGAAGATGGTGGCAAATCAAGGTTGGGATGGAGACCGTCTCCAACCCTGTACCCGCGGTGTACACCAAGTCTATGGAATCGATATGCTCGCCGCAAAGATGGACCTCCTCATGACAAAACTGGAGGCACCAAGCAACATGGAAACCGCCAAGATTATGGACGCTCGCATGACGTGCGAGGTTTGCGGTAATGTGGGGCATTCGGGAAATTATTGTCCCGAGACAAGGGAAGAAGCCAGCTTCATCAACAATGGCAACAACAACGGGTTCCACAAGAACAACTACAACAATCAAGGGTGGAACTCGAGGCCCAACTTCCCGTTCAACAATCAAAATGGAGGTAATTATTCTAACAATTTCAATAATCAGCCTTCCATTAGAGATCTTGTCTTTGGCCAAGCTAGAATTAATGAAAACTTAAACAAGAAGCTAGCCGCCAATGATAAAGTATTTGAAAATTTGAATTCCACCATAGAATCCTTCACTACTGCTATGAAGAATCAGCTCAGCTTTAATAAAATGATAGAAACTCAACTTGCTCAGTTTGCTGCTTCTTTACCTTCTTTCGAGTCGGGTGGAATCCCGGGGCAACCCGAACCTACCCGAGAGAATTTAAAATCGGCGACCACGAGAGGTGGTAAGACCACTCGGGATCCACCATATCCTAACCCTGCAGAGAAGAAACAGAAGGAAGTGGTCACCGAGTCAGAGGAAGAAGAGGACACCGAGAAGGTAGCTCCTGATGAAGGAAAGTTAAGGAAGACGGCACCCCATGAATTCTTCGACACCACACTAGTCCCATTTCCCCGAAGAATCAAGAAGCCTACCGTGGACGAGCAATTCGGGAAGTTCGTTGAGGTAATTAAGAAACTCAATGTCAACATACCATTTCTTGAGGCTATGCAGGTACCGACCTACGCCAAGTACCTCAAGGACATCCTCAATAATAAAAGACCTCTACCTACCACGGATATGGTCAAGCTTACGGAGGAATGTAGTGCGGCCATTCTAAAGAAGAAAGACCCCGGGTGCCCTACAATCAGCTGCTCTATCGGGTCCCAACACTTTGAGAATGCACTATGCAACCTTGGAGCCAGCATTAGCGTCATGCCTAAGGTAGTCTTCGACAAACTTAACTATACTTCCTTGTCCCCTACAACCATGTGCTTGCAGCTAGCGGATCAATCGGTCCGCTACCCGACGGGGATCGCGGAGGACATTCCGGTGAGAGTTCGGGATTTCTTCGTACCCGTGGATTTTGTCGTCCTCGACATGGATGTCGATACAAGGACGCCTCTAATCCTTGGGAGACCTTTCTTGAGTACCGCCAATGCTAACATCGATGTAGGAGCCGGAGAAATCCTCCTTAACATCAACGGTGAGGAAGAACTAGGGATGAAAGTGGTACGGATATTATCCGTCCGACCGACCGACCGAAAGGGTCGGACACTCAAATGGTAAGACCGTATTCGAATCCGGACATTTAATATTCGTAACTATCCGTACCGCATTAGTATTCAGAAATTCAAAGTTGAATTTCTATGATCCAAATATGATGAATATCACTATTCGACAAAAAATATATTGTCCGTATCCATATTCGATCTGAGAATTCAGTCCGAGAAAGAAAAACTATCTGTATCTGTATCCGCAGTATCCGTCCGTATCCGATCCGTTTTCATCCCTAGGAAGAACGATTCACCTTTAGACCAAAGGTGGAGCAATGCTCACAGGTACGAATATTCGATAGCAAATTTTCAAACTGTGTGCAGGAAGATGAGGTGGCCCCGACCAAGCCCAAGGTGGATAGTCTCATTGCCACGATGAGGAAGCGTTGGGAGCAAGACAAAGCATTCAAAGGGCGCCACCAACCAAAGAAGCCGAAGGCAATCAACAAGGCTAAGGGGGAAAAGAAGACGGAAACCAAAAACACCCCCGTTAAAGCCTCACCGACTTCAGCGCCACCGAAGAAAACAAAGAGGGTGTGGCATGTGAAGGGAGCATCGTCCGAGTCTTCCACTCTAGGACTGGACGAATCCAAGATCAATTGAGCAAACGGAGGAGTCTCGCTCACGGACTCTAAACTACGAGCCCTCACCGTGAGGTAAACCGGTATCTATCTCATATTTCTCTTCCAACATTTTATTTCGTGCATCAAGCATATTTAAATTTCAAATTTGATTTCACCATTGCATTAGTAAGTAAACAAGACATAAAAAAACAGTTTTGGAGATTTTTGGTGATACGGCCGAACCTAGAGGTACGGTCGTACCCCCCTCCCCCCCCCTCGACAAAATTTTTGTGTAGGATGTTTACAGGAGGGGACACGAGTGCTTGGAGCAAATGGAGTAGGGCCGGCCGAACCTAGTGGTACGGCCGTACCTATGATCTTCCACGAATCCATCAAGCCAACCACTACAAGCTTCCAAATGCTCAACTCATCACCAAAATGAAGACACGCCAACCAGGTAGCCAAAAATTAGCTTGGGGGAGACCCCATTTTCAATCCAGGAAGGTATGTCCATCCAAACCAATTTTCAACATCTTGTTTATCACATTTGAATAAAACAAAAACAACAAAAATAATTGCTTCAACCATGTGCACTTGAAATCTTGTCTATATACCCTCACTTTGGAAATGATGAATAGTTGCTATGTTAAAATTTTGCAAGAACCTAGTATACAGCTTTGTGCTCTATGAGCATTTGAATTTGTTGGTATATTTTGAGACAAGAGCCTGAATTAAAACTTTGTGGGAAGCAAATGCTTATGACCAAACCTAGGGTGTTGACTAGTATGATATGGTGAGACAATGTTGATCTTGCTCTATCTCATAGTATGGTGAAAATCTCGGATGATTTCTTTTGAGAAAATAAAACAAGACAAGTTCCTCAATGGTCATATCACCTACCAAAGCCATATGTCGATATCAAAGTATAAACCTTCTACATATGCTTGTATGTGACCCATTGAGTTTTGCCAAATTGTTGTGACTCTTAGTAGAATCTTTTCATGCTCCCATGATCGAGATCACGTACACCCACATACACATGCTAACTTCCACACCGGGAGTTACACAAAACATGCCATCCACCCACCAAAAATAAATGCTCACAAGTTCCAAAGAGATTTCTCTTCTTGTATGCTTGCAAAAGTCGAGAGGGGTCATTGAAAAAAAAAGTATATGCTCAAAAAGTATAGAAAAAAATATATGTGCTCCAATCAAAGAGCATAGAAAAAAATGATGAAGCATGACTCCCCTCCAAAATAAAAGCAAGAGGAGAATCTCAACCAAGGAGTACATAGAAAAACAAACAAAAATATTCCACACACTTGCACATCTCGATCAAGTTGCAAGACTAGTTTCTTCTTGGATCCGGTCTTTGGCTCAACAACATCATGTGGCACAAGTAAGTCTCATGCTTATCCTACCCAAAGCACCATATACAAGCCATAGAGTAGGAAGTTGAGGCTCGATCAAAAGCCTTTGGTGAGGTAACAAATACCACTTGAGCGATCGAGGGAACCATCCAAGGAACCTTGTCTTTCTTTTCAAAAATTTCAAAACTCCGAGATAGGATCCAAAAAAGAGAAGAGCGAGTGATGCAAAGTTAAAATCATTCTACTCTTCAAACTCCGAAGGCAAGGTGCAAAGTTACAAGCCCCACAGGTAAGATAAGGCTAAGTTTCTCTCGTACCAATCTTTTCAAATAGCAAGTAGAGCATGGATTTGTGCATAGGTACTTGCAGAGTGGTAACATCATGCAACTCCTGATCCACCGAGGCCAAGTCTAGGCTTTGCTCGAGGACGAGCAAACGTTTAGCTTGGGAGAGTTTGTTGACGGTCCTTGCAACAAAAATTTGACCATCAAAACCTCGGGTTCGAGAGGAGTATATGACAAGTTTCATGCACATTCTTAGTACTAATAAAGTTCTACGAGTTGTGTTGTGAATTTCATAGGCAGGTACACATTTTGGGAGAATTTGGGACCAACACGCCACATGTGCCAGGCACAGCCGAACCACCTGGTCCGGCCGGCCCTGCAGGTGCGGCCGGACCTGCAGGTGCGGCTGGCCCTCTAGGTCCGGCCGGCCCTGCCCAGTTGCACACCTCTGGTCTCGAGTGCCCCTACTCCCTCGAGCACAACTTGGACGAATGTGATTCACTGAAGAAACGTCAGTTTGATCAAAGGGTGGAGGCTAGGATCACTTGGATCAATGGGTCCACTTATCCGATTGCTCAACCGCCACAAGCGTCATCCAGAGGCAATACTAGGCGTCCCCTAACATGGTCAGTGCATCGCACAGCATGGGGTAGGGCCGGCCGCACCTATAGGACCAGCCGCACCTATCACTTGGCGTGCCGGGCGAAACCGACCCAAGGAGCCGACCTACAACCGCCTCAGGAGCAGTGATCTGGAGCGTCCAAGGCGAGAGGCGGCACATCCTAGGGCCGGCCGTGCCTTGAGATACGGCCACACCTAGGGTTTTCCTCCCCTACGCTCCACCGACCTTCCTTGCCTATAAAAGGGACCTCACACTCACTGGAATGGACACACAACGCAGGAGCATCTCCATTTCTCTCTATTGTTCACTTAGAGTAGGATTAGTGTAGTTTGGGAGTTAGAGTCGAGTCGAGCTAGTCTCGGGGTTTTAGAGGAGTCTTCTTCAGGGTTCCGGTACTACTCTTGTATCCTTTCTTTGTTTAGACTCAAGTACAATTCAAGTTATCTTTCTATCTTACCTTTCGAGTCAATTACATTCAGCTTTTACTTTGCTCTAGAAGCTTTATTCTTGGTTTAGACTAAAGTTAGTTTAATTTTGGTTAGTGTAGACCTCTTGAACCCTATAGTGTTGTGGTTGTTCTTCGCTTGATCTTCTACCGAGTACGTTTGTGCTTAGTGGCGGAGGGAGACCTTCCTTCATGATATCCGGGGAAAGGTTCTTTGGTTCGTTGTGAGCGCGGTGCTCAGAGCTTGCCTTAGTCTTAGATTGGTGTCCCGATCAATAGAATAGTTGTGGTACGCTAGGGAGGTGACAGCTCCGGACGGGCTTAGTAGTCCACCACGTTAGTTCGGGCCGGTAGGATTCAGCGCATCGTCATTCTCCCTTCTCATCCCAGTCTGAGAGTGCGGCTTTGCATGCCCTTGCAGCACTAGAAGAGCTTGTCGAGTTTAGCTTGCCCTGGTTATCCTTTGCCTTAGTTCTTTACATAGAGTTGACAAGAATAGATAGATTGTGGTAGGATCCTTTCTCATCTTGTTGTCCTCCCAGCTCACTAGGTCCTCTCTAAACCCTTTATCAAGATCTCCTTGTGTGTGTCAAGTTATCCCCGAATATCTTTATTTGTTACCCCCGCTACAGCTCTTTACCAAGTCTTGTTTCTCTCCACCGTTTATTTGATCATCTTTGCCGTAGTGCTTCCCTTGGGAAAATATAAATACGATAACCCAAATACCACCGGGTGAAGTGCTACAACGGTAATCCGTGCGCTTGCGGACCTCTCTGTGACGTGTGTTTTACCAAAGACGTTCCTAGCTCCATTACTAGGGTTATAAACCCGGTAGCGATGCTCGCAAGTGCCAGCAGGCATTTCTGGCGCCGTCGCCGTGAGTGCAAACCTAATAGTGAGGCTAAGGAACGTCAACAATACAATAAGAATGTGTAAACTAACAAGATCAAACTGAGGCTATGCATACAAACGGATAAGGGAACTTCTACGTCTATACCATAAGATCGAAGGGTCGTGTTCACGAAGAACAAGAGTCTCTAACTTATGAACAAACATAGAACTCATGATAAAATCATCCTGCAACTGGATCAAAGGGTCGTGTTCAAGACGAACACGTGCCTCTAAATGATGAACGAATGATGAACACAAGAATATATCACCTATGCATGCAAGCACTACTTTATACGAAATAGCTGAATAACAGAAGTAGATCAAAGTCATACAAATAAATAAAGATACAAGAGCACTCATACCTAGATCTCAAAGAAGACTTAGAACCTGAGGAAGAACTACTCTAGCCTACTCCCTAGCCTTGGAAACTAAAAGTGAGAGAGGAGGAGAAAAGTGGTGTGTTTAGAAGTGAGGAGAGCCTCTTCTATTTCTAGGAGGGGAGGGTCACGGAGGAACACCAAATGCACCCTCGGAATGGAGCCTTGGACCAACGAGGAAGCACCACGTGGAGGGTCGAGATGAGCCGACACAAGGTCGGTTCGACCGAACCCCTTGTGGGCTCACTCACCATCTTTTGCATAGTGACCTCCGGATGGGCCCTTGGGTAGATTCTTGATGTACATAAGTATTTGAGTCGGTTCGGCAGATGTTGGCTGTTGGTATTTCTTAAGTCACTACTAACGGCACCTTTGCTAGTGTGAGCGTAAGATCCACCTAGGTACACCTATGAGTACGAATGAGTCCGCAAGCGCACGGATATACCGTTGTAGCACTTCACCTAAGGAGTATTCCAAAGGGTATCGAATCTAAGGAACAGTGAGCGCTACCTCCTAGCCTAGCTATGATCCAAGGACACCACTCTATAGGATGAGATGGGAGATGAAAAGGATCCGACTAATAGCGTACAGAGTTAAGAACGGTCTCTCGATTAGGAACTCTCGTTTCGGGCACCAGTTCCCTCCTGGCTATAACAGATCGGTTCTGGCCGAAAGCTCTACGCCGTATCCGAACGTGGGGGAGTACAAAGGGTCCAACGGCTGTCACTACCGCAGCCTACCCCAAGACAAACCGTGGGATACGGGGCAAACGAAGGATAACCTGCAGTCTAGACACCACGTCTACACCACTGATACTACTATAGCACGGCTACGTCTGAGCTCCCGTAGCAACACTATAGCACTCTGTATAAATACGAAGTGACGAACCCACGAGGGAGAGACTAGAACTCACTTAGGTATTAGCCATCTCATGCAAGGGATCAGGGAAGGACTTTGATCTAATTAGAACATACGAAACACCCACTTTACTCTAGTTAGACTAACTGGCATACAAACAGAATTAGCAACTTATGAACTACACCAGAAGATCATAGGGTTGGGTTCATGAAGAACACAAGCCTCTAAATCAAGAACAGATGAAGAACACAAGAACTATTCAATAATGCAAGAAACCACTTTAGTCTAAATAGAGAATGTCGGAATACTCACTTTAATCTAAATGAAGAACAAAGGCATCCGTAGAGGTTCGTTCTTGGGGGAAAGGTGCCAAAACACCATGGCACGTCCCCAAGTTACCCCCTCACCTTCCTTCTAATCTCTAAGCACTAGCAAGCCAGCACTAATCCCATGCAAAGGCACTCCTCTCCTAGAGAGGTAGGAGCCCAAAGGCAAAATGAGGATAAGAAGTGTGTGTCCTATTCTAACCCCCCATCACTTCTATTTATAAGGCCTGGACAACTTCGTGAGGACACACGAGCACCCCCGGAATGGACTCTAGAGCCAACCAGGAGTCACCACGTGGAAGCAGGGCATTAGCGGCCACAAGGTCGGTTCGGTTGACCTGTGGGGTCGGCCGACCCCCTGTGGGCCCCATGCCCGTGTGCTTTCACGTGGTGGCTGTCAAGTGGGTCCTCAAGTCGATTCCAGGTGTCCACGCGGTTTGGAGGCGGTTTGGACACGTTTGTGGGCCATAGGATCCATATGATGCACACATGTCAGCTTCTGATTCGTTGGGCTTCTCTCCCTTGGATTGGTGACATCAGCAATCCGTGGTACTTTGCCTAACAGCCCCTCATTGGCTGGGATTTGGAGGCTTGGGTTGATGAGGTGGATGGATAAGGTGTGCTTTTGCTCTCTTTCTGGTGCTAAGTACCTGCATTCAAATATACATCGCCACTTGTGGAATTTGTCAGTATAAGCCCCTATTCTAGTGTTGATGCTCAATTTCTATTTGTTTTATGCAGGTATTGACAACCTAAAAGTGGTACTTAACAGCCGTCAACATTGGCGAGCCCAACATCTGCCATTTAAACAAAATTCAGTACCCAGCCCCAACGAAATTTCGGGCACGAGCTCTATAGTATTCTTTTTTGAAAAAGTGTATTTTTCATCCCTCAAGTAATGCAAAAGTGTGGCATTCATCCCCTGTGTTTCATTTGATGCAAATCAACTCCTTAATTATCTGAACGGGTGCATTTTTCTTCCTCGCTTTAGTTTAATAATGATTGACTATCATATAATAGCAATTTAGACCATACAATCATCTTCTTAATTACGACACACATCTTATGTTGAGTCAATCTCTATAATAATTGAGTGTGACTCGGCTTAATTAATTTTTTTCAGAAAGAATTTATGGAGTATCCAATTTGGAGAATTTAATAAAACTTTTTGTTAGCTTTATATTTTCAACTTAACATATTGCATCCATAGGCAATGATCTAATTACTCAAATGATTATGTGGCATAAACCGCTAGTAGATTCACTAAACCATTATTAAAATATAAGGTAAATCCTAAATGGAGAGGGCTCTCCGTGTAGGCTTAGAGCGAGAGCCCCCCAAATTTGGAAAAAAAAACAAGGTAATCAATGGAGGGCAATCCAGAAAAGGAAAAAAAATAAAAGTAACAAATGCAAGCAAAAAGTAACTTCATCTTCTCCATCTCCGGCGGTTGGTGGGCGGAGCGGCCGGCGGAGGGCGGCGGCCTTAGGGTTTGGGTTCGGGTTTGGGGTTGGGGTTTCGGGGTTGGGGGATTTCCATGACCGCCGGACCTAGAGGGAGGTCCGGGGGCAGCTGCCGGACCGACGGTGGTGGCGGGGTGTGAGCGGAACGGCGGGCGGCGGCGGCGCCGCCCGCCGGGGTGGTGGAGGAGGCCGATTGGGCAAGGTCAGCGGAGGGGGCAAGGGACCGGTGTGAGGAGGTCGTCGTCGACTGATCCGGTGGTGGTGAGGTCGTGGGCGGTGGATCCGGCGGCGGAGGCGCCGCCGGAGCCGGGAGAGACAAGGAGAAAGCGGGGGCAAGCAACGGAGAGATTAGGAAGGGCGGGGTGGAAGGGGAGGGGCGGTTGTTGGGCGGCGGTCGGCGGTCGGCAGCGAGGTCGCCGCCGGCCGTGGGGTGGTGGTGGAGGCCGGCGGGAGGTGGGGAGGGGCGGGGTCGGTGAGGAAATCTCGATGGGGGGAGAGAGACGACCTGACGAGGAAGACGAGTCGCGGCGCGGGGAAGGCGACTCGCGGAGGTCGGCTGCGCGTCCATGAATCTGTGATGATAAGGTGGGTCCCACTCGAGATATGTTGTGTGGGGTTCTCGCATTACGTTAGATCGAGAGCCCTCTCGGGCTAGCCACGTCCAAAATATAATGTGGGATGATAAATGCACCAAATTAGTTAGTTAAGTGATTGATTTGCACTAGAATACTACACTTCTGCAATACTCGACGGATGAAAAATACACTTTTTCCATTCTTTTTTTGGAACTTCTTTTTTCCTTGAAGCTTAGAGTAGCGGCTTGTGAACGGCTTAGAGTATGCTAAGCGAGTAAAAGGAGGCCATTTTTGGAGCTTTTAGTGGCCCAGCTTATGAGCATGGATCACGCTTTAGAGGGTCGCATGATCTTTAGGAGGCGATAATGATCCCTGGCTTCGGGCTGTCGCGTAACCTGGAGTCTCAGAGCTAGGTTTGGGAGGGTACATTTAAAATGTAAAGTTGTAGGTTACGCGATCGGGAGAATTGAAGTGACGTCCGAGTGTTTTGAGTTGAATTATGTCAGTACCCCTCCTACCCAGCACGTTGCAAGGGGAGCTGGGCCTCGGCGGTCATCTCGGCCCAACGTTCCTAATGTTCGTATTTCTGGCCCGGAGTGGAACCGGCCCAATTAACTGTGTCGCGTGCGCGAGCCTGCGAGCTCAGGAGAGATAAGTAGCAGAACGAAGAGAGGAAGAGATAAGCATTGTATGAACAAAAACATGAACTCTATCAGAAGTATCCCTCGGTTCTTCCATCCCTAATCCCTTGCTTGCTCCTCTCCTTCTCCAATCCGTTCCTGGTTGTTAACATCCTGGTATCAGAGACTCGAAATCCTGGATCGTCATTCCGCTCATCACCACTTCACCAGATTCCAGAAGCGTACTTGGTCCATGGATCCCAATACCACATTCCTCCTTGACGAGATCCAGAAGCGCGTCACCGACGAGCTGACCAAGCGATTCGAGGAGAGTGACGCGAAGTGGGAGAAGAGGTTCCTAGAGGCGGAAAACCTCCATGGAGAGCGCATCAAGAAGCTGGAATCATCTACCCAAGCTCTGGAAGAATGGCGCCCCCAAGTCGAAGCCAAAGTCGACTACGTCAAGCTCGAGATCGGGAAGTTATCCCGCCACTGGGAGCGATCAGTATGCGACGGCGCGTCTACAGATCTCGGCATCTTCCCCAACCCCAACAGCAAGTCGGCGTCGGAGCGCCCATCTGCTCCGGATCCCTCTGCCGACGGCCCTAAAGGGCACAGCGTCGATCATCACCACCGAGATACGGGATTTGGGTCGGTTTTCACTCATTCCCCGATCCCGGTCAAGGGTACGAGTTCATATCCCCCTCCACTACCGCTTAAGCAGTTCCCCCACTCATATGAGTCTCATCATGATTTCTCTTACATGGGCAAATTACCTAAGCTTAATTTCCCTACCTTTGAAGGAGAAAACCCAAAACTCTAGTTATCTAGATGTGAGGATTACTTTGACATGTATAGGGTAGATCAGTCTGTCTGGGTGAAAATTGCTGTTATGCAGTTTGAAGTTTCTAGCCCTGCTGCTAGATGGGCCCTGTCTGTTGATAGTCGTCTTAAGAGAGCTAATTGGTATGAATTTGGTAGTATGCTTATTGATAGATTTGGTAGAGACCAGCAAGAGCTTTTACTTCGCAAGTTGTTCCACATTAGACAGTCAGGTTCAGTGGCTGGGTATGTCGCCCAGTTCACTGAACTGCTTGACCAACTCATTGCTTATGGTCATTCCACTGACCCTTTGTACTACACCACTCATTTTGTTGATGGCTTGCGAGATGATATTCGTTCCACAGTTCTGGTACAAAGACCATCTTCTTTCGATACTGCTTGCACTCTTGCGTTCTTGCAGGAAGAAGTCGGCGATCCCTACCACCGCAGAGATACAAGGCGGACAGAATCTGGTTTTTCTCCAAGACCACCACCCAGAGCATCACTTCCCCTGCCTGCTCCACCGCGCATTGACAAGCCCCCAGCAAGTAACCCTGTTGTTGCAGAGTCATCTCCGCTCAAGGACTCTCCCAAATTTCAGGGCGACAAGTTTGCTTCTCTTCGAGCATACAGAAGAGCTAGAGGCCTTTGTGATAGATGTGCTGAAAAATGGCAGCCTGGCCACAAGTGCTCTTCCACTGTACAACTCAATGCTCTGCAGGAAGTCTTTGATTTGTTCTCTACAGATGACAGGCAAGAGACTAAGCAACTGAATTGTCCTAGTTCAGATTATCAGCAACAGGACCTGTTGTTTATGGCAGTTTCTAAGGATGTCGTGGCTGGTACTGAGGGCCCTCGCACTATGCAATTGCAGGGATCCATTCAGAATTTCACCATGTCCATTTTAGTTGACTCTGGCAGTTCGCACACCTTCATCAGCAAGCGGCTAGCAGATCACTTGTCTGGTGTTACTCCTCTCCAAAATACTGTCAATGTCCAGGTGGCCAACGGAGCTCTTTTGCAGTGTGATTCCTATATTCCCAATGGCATCTGGTTTGTGAATGAGTATAGCTTCACTTCTGATATCAAGATCATCCCTCTAGAACATTTTGACTTCATCTTAGGGATGGATTGGCTGGAGCAATTCAGCCCCATGAAGGTCCATTGGAAGCTTAAATGGATGGCAATCCCATACCAAGGATCTACTGCTCTCCTGCAAGGCACACTGCAACCTGTTCCTGATGCAGTTCTGGTTCAAGTATGCCCAATTTCCGCGGATACTCAAGATCCTAATGGCACTGAAGAGCTCCCTCCTGCCGTGGCAGCGTTAATTGAGGAATTTGCTACTGTTTTCGCTCCTATTGAAGGCATGCCTCCCCCTAGATCATGTGATCACTCAATTCCACTCGTGGCTGGAGCAAAACCAGTTTTCATCAGGCCGTACAGATATCCCCCAGCCCTAAAGGACGAGATTGAGAAACAAATCCAAGAGATGCTCGATAAAGGGATAATCCGGCCAAGCAACAGCCCCTTCTCATCACCGATGATCCTCGTGCGCAAGAAAGATGGAACATGGCGTCCCTGTGTGGACTATAGATATCTGAATGCACTAACAATTAGGGGCTAGTTTCCAATCCCTGTTTTTGATGAACTGGTAGATGAGTTGGCTGGAGCAAGTTGGTTTTCTTCTATTGATCTTAACTCTGGTTTTCACCAAATCAGAATGAAAGTAGGTGAAGAATACAAGACCGCATTTCAAACCCATTTTGGACATTTTGAGTTCTTGGTCATGTCTTTCGGTCTATGTGGGGCTCCAGCAACATTCCAAGGTGCTATGAATTCTACCCTGAAACCACTACTTCGGAGATGTGTGCTCGTTTTCTTCGATGATATTTTAGTTTACAGCAAGTCATTTGAAGAACACATTGAGCACTTGAGGGTTGTCTTCCAACTTCTGGCTCAAGATAAATGGCAAGTTAAAATGTCCAAATGCTCATTCGCTCAGAGGCAAATATCTTACCTTGGCCACATAATTAGTGCAGAAGGTATTTCCACTGATAACAGCAAAATCAGCTCAATCACTACTTGGCCAGCACCATCTAATGCCAAGGAACTTCGAAGCTTTTTGGGGCTGGCGGGATATTACAGGAAATTTGTGAAGCATTTTGCTATCATTGCTAAACCATTGACATCTCTACTCAAAAAGCATACAGTCTTTGTGTGGACCTCGGAGCATCAGGCTGCCTTTGAAGCCCTCAAATCTGCTCTTAGTACTGCTCCAGTTCTTGCCACCCCAGACTTCAGCACGCAGTTTTGCATTGAAACCGACGCTTGTGCTTATGGTATTGGGGTTGTTCTCCTCCAAGATGGGCATCCTCTTGCATATATCAGCAAACCCCTAGGCCCTAAATTTGCTGGTTTATCCACTTATGAAAAAGAGTACATGGCAATTCTGCTAGCAGTCGAGCAGTGGAGATCTTACCTTCAACATGGAGAATTTGTCATCTATACTGATCAGCGCAGCCTAATTCACCTGTCCGATCAAAGACTCAACACCCCTTGGCAACAAAAGGTCTTTACTAAACTGCTCGGCCTGCAGTATAAAATAGTGTATAAGCAAGGATCTTCCAACAGAGTAGCTGACGCTCTATCCAGAAGACCCCATGCTGATATGCAACTATCTGCTCTTTCTGTCTGTGAACCCTCTTGGACCTCATCTATTATCCAGGGCTATGATAATGACAGCTATACTCAAGACATCCTTACTAAGATATCTGTTGCACAGCAGTCTGTACCCAATTTCATCCTGAAGGATGGCATTCTCAGGTTCAAGGATAGAGTTTGGGTTGGCAATAACCATCCTCTCCAAGTGCAGATTTTGTCAGCTCTCCATAATGCTCCTGTTGGTGGTCATTCAGGCTTCCCGGTGACATACAGACGCATCAAGCAGCTCTTTGCATGGAAAAATATGAAGAATGATGTCAAAGAGTACGTGTCTCGCTGCCAAGTCTGTCAACAAGCGAAGCCTGATAGATACAAGTACGTTGGTCTCCTCCAACCTCTCCCAATACCGTCTGCCGCTTGGCAAGTCATCACTATGGATTTCGTGGAAGGCTTGCCAAATTCTCACAACAAGAACTGCATCTTGGTGGTTGTTGACAAGCTGACCAAGTATGGCCACTTCATTCCCTTGTCCCACCCCTTCACGGCTGCAGTGGTCGCAAAGGTCTTCTTTGACAACATTTACAAGCTTCACGGCCTTCCTGATTCAATCATTTCAGACCGTGATAAGATCTTTACAAGCAACCTTTGGAGAGAGTTATTTAAGCTGCTCAAGGTATCCCTGTCTATGAGCTCCAGCTACCATCCGCAAACCGACGGCCAAACTGAACGCGTCAACCAATGCATGGAAACGTTCCTCCGGTGCTATGTCCATGCATGTCCTTCGAAGTGGCTTGATTGGCTGAGTCATGCTGAGTATTGGTATAATACCTCTACTCATTCTGCTATCGGGTGTTCCCCCTTTGAGGCCTTGTATGGGTACACTCCAAAGAGCTTGGGCATTTCATCTGCAACACATTGCCGCAACACTGACCTCTCTACATGGGCTGAAGAAAAGAAGGTCATGGACGACCTCCTGCGGCAACACCTCCATCGTGCGCAGCAGCGGATGAAACAACAAGCCGACAAAAACAGGCAAGAGAGAACCTTCCAGGAGGGTGATTCTGTGTACATCAAGCTCCAGCCATATGTTCAAGCTTCCCTGGCGCCACGCGCAAATCAGAAGCTCTCCTTCAAGTTTTTCGGTCCCTTCAAGATCCTGAGCAAGATTGGACCAGTCGCATACAAATTGGAACTCCCAACGTCGTCATCCATCCACCCGGTTTTCCATGTGTCGCAGCTGAAGAAGGCGATTCCATCATCTCATAAGGTATCTGACATCATTCCTGTACCTGACGATTGCTGGCAGTTCCCTGAACAGGTCCTCGCCAAAAAGATGGTGTCCCGCGGCACCGCCTCGACCCAACAAGTTCTGATAAAATGGTCCGGCTGGCCTGAAGCTTTGGCGACATGGGAGGATCTGGAAGCACTCCATCAGCGCTTCCCAGGAGCTCCTGTCTGGGGACAAGCAGGATCTTTAGGGGGGGAGAATGTCAGTACCCCTCCTACCCAGCACGTTGCAAGGGGAGCTGGGCCTCGGCGGTCATCTCGGCCCAACGTTCCTAATGTTCGTATTTCTGGCCCGGAGTGAAACCGGCCCAATTAACTGTGTCGCGTGCGCGAGCCTGCGAGCTCAGGAGAGATAAGTAGCAGAACGAAGAGAGGAAGAGATAAGCATTGTATGAACAAAAACATGAACTCTATCAGAAGTATCCCTCGGTTCTTCCATCCCTAATCCCTTGCTTGCTCCTCTCCTTCTCCAATCCGTTCCTGGTTGTTAACAAATTATTATATGTTGTATTTGAACTAAGGTTAACCCAGCACGTGGAATGGACTTTTTCCTCGAATCAAATGATCTTTCGTTTAAAAAGCGTGTTCAATTCATTGTCGGTGCCCATCTTAAAAAACAAAGCATCAGGATGCAATCGGTATCAGTGTAGTATCAGAACTTCGATTCCCTTGTCGGCATGAGCACACTGATTCACTGAACACCCTGGTGCGCGGCGGGTCCGCCGCACCATAAGCCCTAACGACAACGCTAGAGGTGCGGACCCGTTTAACATGTGCAATGAATTATACATGTTCACTTCATCAGAGCAGTCCCAATGAGATATTAATTATAGTTTCTAAGGACCGACGTCTACCCTCGACCCGATGCGCGTAGAAACCAGAGAACTGCCGATGGGGAGAAACGACCGCTTTCCAGGCTTTGCTTTTGATCTGGTGTGCTGCGGTCGTGCAGATCCCTCGCCGCCCCGATGTTCATGTGCGCGGCTGCGCAGGCTCTGGCCGCCGGCCCCTAGCGGGCAAGCTCCAGTCGCGCCGCGACCAGCGAGCTCGGGTCGCCGCGCCCAGGTGGGCGAGCTCAAGAAGCGCGGGTGTCCTCCTCACCCGTTGGCCGTCCTAGAGGGCCGCCGCTCCTCCCAGCGGCGGCGTGGGCGCCGCTCCCTCCCATGCGGCCCTCCCGTCGCATAATCGGAAGCACCGACGGGGAAGATGGATCGAGCAACGAGCTGCCTTTAATTTGCATGCGCCCACTGCCCTGTCTCTCTTCGTCATGCTCTGCTGGCTATCCCTTCCTTGCCCTGAAGCTATATCCTATGGCCACGGAGGTCGATTTGGTGCCCCTGTTAGTTGATTCAAGGAACAGGGATGTGGATTTGGTGCTGATGTTGGTCGATTCGAGGAAGGGGGTCTTTGATTTGGCAGCCATGGGAGTCGATTTGGTGCTGCGGGAGGTTGATTTAGGGGAAAATTGGTTGTGTAGCACCGAAAGATCACAACTTCCGTAAAATACCACTGAAAGACCTTGACCCTGTAAAATACCACTGAAAAGTGAAGTTTTACCTGAATTTACCATTCCGTTAGATTTTGCAAACATGTCTGTTAACTTGGACAAAAATAACCCCCACAGTGCATCTTCTACCTCCGGCTTGCAGGCAGTGGCGGAGCCGGCTTTTGCCGACGACTAGGGCCAAAACGGCACAGCCGGTGCCTGGTAGCCGGGCGAGCAAAGAGGTAGGGCCAGAAGGTGGCCGGCAGCGGGCGGACTGGGCGGCGATACGGCGTCGGGGCGGTCGACCAGGCGTCCAGGTGGGCGGGCCGCAGGTGCCGAGTCGCGGCTCCACGCAGCCGCGTACCCTCGCGGCCTCGAGCAAGAGCGACAGGCGGACGCTTGCTGGCTTGCTGCTGTCTCGCCTCTTTTTACCCTAGTTGCCTCGAGCTGGGCCTTCGATTTATGATTTCTGGGCCAAAAGTAACAAGGGGACGTGGGCTTCCTTGGGCCGCGACTAGGGCCTCGGCCTAGGCGGCCCTAGGTGCAGCTCCGCCTCTGCTTGCAGGGATTGGGACGCCGCCAGCATCGGGTGCGGTTTGGAGTCGGGCGACCGGCCATGGCAGGGGAGGGGAGGGCATGGCGGCCGAGCGGAGGGCCAGGCGCAGCAGCAGGCCAAGGGAGAGGCAGGCGTGGCGGCCGAGGGCAAGGGCCCGGCGGAGTTCTCGGCCAGGCGTAGTGGCCGACAAGGGAGGAGCCAACGCGACGGTTGGGGCGAGGATCAGGCGTGGGGACGGCCAGGAGAGGAGCCAGCGCAGCGGCTGGCTTGGGCAGTGGCGGGCACCATGGCCGGCCATGGGAGGGGCCGGCGCGGCAGTCGTCCAGGGTAGGGGCAGGCACGGCGACCGGCCATGGAAGGAGCCAATGCGGTGGACAGCTAGGGGAGGGGTAGGCGCGGCGAGCGGTGGTTCGGCGGTGGCTGGGGATGCGGCGGCAGTGAGGAAGGGGGTGGCGCCGCTAGTGCAGGTCGGGCGGCGCCATTGAGGAAGACCGGCCAGCTCTTCTGTTGCCTGGGTATAAAAGTCAATTTATATCCAGTTCATATGCTGAAAAGAGGCAAAGTTAAGATTTCCGTGAAAAAAAGTGACGGAATGTCAATTTCAGTTAACTTGTTCAACTTTCAATGCTATTTTACGGATTCAAGTTCTTTCAGTGGTATTTTACGGAACTCGCAATCTTTCGATGCTACACAACCAATTTTCCCTGATTTAGATAGAGAATGGCAGAGCACGGTTGCTGTTCAAGCTGTGGAAGAACGCGAGTGGAAGAAACGAGCAAGTTTTTGTGTTGCCACAGTTGATCTGCCGTTCTCTTGTGTTGCATTTAATTTATTCTTTGTATTAATTATGCAGTAGAAATCATGAGTTGAGAGAGATAGTTTCTATAAACATTAATTGCTTTTGGAATCTGCGCACTAGAAACCACCGTTGGGACTGCCCTCGGTTCATTGCCGGGGCACGCCTATTTATAAAGACATAGTGTGACGCACCAAACATCACACACACACAAATTAAACCAAATACATCACAGCACGATATGGCACTCACCACAACCACCAACGGTGCCTTGCTGGACGCTCAGCTGGAGCTATGGCACACCACCTTCGCCTACATCAAGGCCATGGCGCTCAAGTCCGCGCTGGACCTTGGCATCGCTGACGCCATCCACGGCAACGGCGGCACCGCCACCCTGCCCCAGATAGTTTCCGGGGTCACGCCGCCGCTCCACCCGTCCAAGATCCCCTGCCTGCGCCGCCTCATGCGGGTACTCACAGCCACCGGCATCTTCAGCGTCCAACACCCGGACGACGGCAATGTCAGCGGCGGCGAGCTCATCTACGGGCTCACACCGGCATCTCAACTGCTGGTCGGCACCGCGAGCCTCACTCCATTCATGTCCCTGGTGCTCCATGGGATTTATGTGTCCCCATTCCTTGGCCTCGGCACATGGTTACAACGACATGAGCATGTAGACCATCGTTCTCTCTTCGAGATGACGCACGGGCGGAGTGCGTGGGAACTGAACGATCACAACCCGACCTTTGGTGCTCTCTTCGATGAAGGGATGGTCTGCGACAGCAGCTTCATCATGGACATCGTAATCAAGGAGTGCGGCGACGTCTTCGGGGGGCTGAGCTCCCTGATCGACGTTGCCGGAGGGCTTGGTGGCGCAGCCCAGTCCATCTCCAAGGCGTTCCCGCATGTCGCGTGCAGCGTGTTGGATCTCCCCCACGTTGTTGCCAAGACAGCTTCGTCTTCCACCATGGCCAGCGCCAATGTGAAGTACGTTGCTGGTGACATGTTTGAGAGCATTCCACCGGCAAACGCTATCTTCCTTTAGGTGTGTGTTGTTCAGTAATATTGATTAAATTTTGCTTTTGTTAATAATAGTGTTTGCAAAAAAGGCGGCCTAGTGCAAGTGGTAGTGCTTGCCGCCTGTGAACCGAGAGGTCACAGGTTCGAGCGGTGGCCTCTACACATTGCACGATGTGTGGGAAAGACCTCCCGCTAATAACCTCCCCCAGACCTCGCACAGTGCGGGAGCCTACGGCACTGGGTACGTCCTTTTTTTAATAATAGTGTTTGCATGTTTCATTGTTTGTGGTTACTGACACAAAATTTCTTCAAATTTATTTGTTTATCTGTTTCAGTGGGTTTTGCATGACTGGAGCGATGCCGATTGCGTCAAGATACTGAAGAATTGCAGGAAAGCCATACCACCCAGAGATGCCGGAGGAAAGGTGATAGTATTAGATATGGTTATTGGAGCCGGGTCGTCGAACATTAAGCACAAAGAGACTCAGGTCCTGTTTGATCTCTTCATCATGTTTGTCAATGGCGCCGAGCGAGACGAGCAAGAGTGGAGGAAGATCATTTTCGAAGCAGGCTTTAGTGATTACAAAATCATACCCGTTCTAGGCGTTCGATCCATCGTAGAGATCTACCCATAATTGTTTGGTGAACAAGTTGCAGTTCCAAGATGCAGTGAACCCGTACTTAATTTGTCAAATTGCACTATGTGTAATCAATTCATTACGCACGTAAATCTTGCCACGGGCACATTTTTATTTCTCCGTCAATCTATCCCTCCCTGACAGGATTTGCCTAACTAGGCGTTGGCAGACAGGGCGTGATTTTACTGACGGTTTATTTTGTTTCCTTGACAGTTTTTGGCGCACACGGTGATGTCAGTTTCCAGTAGTGACTGCATACTGTCTGTGAACTCACTTCGACCATATATAGGTTGTGTGCTTGTAGTCCAAATCGTATCAGTGGTTCAGATGAGCTTACAACAGAAATTTTTTTTTTAGGGCAGCTTACAACAGAAGTTATGTAAAATTAAAGGCACCGGCCGATTCTAGTAGTGTTCGTTAGTCTGCGTAGTGCTTGCTAGTGGGATACTACTGTCCAAATGCCCAATGCATTGTGAACGATCCGACCATCGCTAACTGCTGCCAGTGCGATTTGCAGAGAAGCAGGTATATTTTTTAATTTCGAAATAAAACCATTTTCATATTGAGATGATTGAGTGGGTGAATGAATTATTTGATTATATTGACAAGGTCACATGCATGAATCAGACATGTCTTCAATTGTTTAACTCCCGATATGCGATATATATGTCTCCCTGCACTAGGCCAGCATCTGACGTCGATCGATCTGTGAGCTGCCGACCAGTGGCTAGTGAGCAATAAATAAACGTATTCAATTTAGCATGAAAAAGCCATTGTTGCAATTGACGTTTACACCCCGTAAAGAGCGTCTACTTTGATTTCTTTCCAGTCAACTATTTGAAATTTGGCTAAATTTATAATAAAAAGTATCAATATTTATAACACTAAATAAGTATGATATAAAAATATATTTCATAATTAATCTAATTGTAACACCCTAAAATTCCATCACTTAAAATAATGTAGCAACATGGTGCTATAGATTTTGTTTTTAAGGTTTTAAATAAATTATCAAATAAATTTGGCTCTAAAATGTTTAAATGTCATTTTAATAATTTTAGAAACAATAAGTGCTTGTGCATCATATTTTGTTTGCATTACTTATGTGTGATGGTGTGAAGTTTTAAAAGTTTTTAAAATAATTTGAAAATTTTGAAAAGGTTTGTAGTGTTTGAAGTTTGAAAAGGTTTTTAAAAGGGTTTTGAAAGGGTTTTAAAAGAAAAAGTTTTGAAAAAAAAACCCTTCCCATAACCCCTCTCCTCTTTCCAGCCCGTCGGCCCATCTCTCCTTCTCTCCCTCTCTTTTCCCGCCGGCCCACTCTTCTTTTTCCCTTTCTCTTTTCTTTTTCCCTGCGCCGGCCCGTTTTCTTTCAGCCGGCCCATCTTCTCTTCCGGCCCAGCTCGCCCCGGCAGCCCACTTCCCCCTCCCCTCTCTTCTTCTCTCACTGCCACTCCGCCCCACCTGGCAGGTCCACCCCTTCCCCCGGCTCCCTCCCCTACTCCGCACAGCAGCGCGCCGCCGGCCGTTACCGCGCCTCTCCCGCACCCCTTTCGCCTTCAAGCCACCATCAAGGGTGCAATTAAGCCCCGGTGTCTTCCCCTCCTTAATCTCCCCCTTCAGTTTCCTTCCGTTCCCCTCCCTAATCAAGCCACCGTGCGCCATGGCCATCAATGGCTTCTCCGCCCCGGCCGCCGCTCTTCCTCCTTTCCCTAGCCTATAAGAGCCAAGGCCGAGCCCCTGCTTCACCCTTTCCTTCTCCTTTCCGCATCCGCTTGAGCCCTGTACCCTCTCCATCCTCGCGCACGCGCCGTCGCCGTTCGGTTTCCGCCACCAGGGCCATTGCCGGCCGTGCAAGCCCCTCGTCGCCGGTGAAGTGCCCCTGACTCTCTCTCCCTCTCTCTTCTTCGCATACATCGCTCACTCGAGCCCTCCCTTGTCCCAGGGCGCCTTCTCCCGTCACCGGCCGAGCCGTACCCGGAGCGCCGCCGTCGTCTTCAACCTCCAGCCGCCGGCGTCGATCTCCCTCTGCGTCGCCTCGCGAACGCCATCATCTTCGCTCGAAGCTCGTCTGTGTGGTGAGGACCCGCCCCCTCTTGTTTTTCTCTGCACCTAGAGCCCGTATCCCCTGTGTCCGCTCGCCGGCCGTACGCCGGCCGCCACGGCCGCCGTGGTCCCTCCACCGTCGCCCGAGCCACCTTCTCAAGCCCGTGGTTAGGTTCGCCGTGTTCTTAGCCGCGCGTAGCACCTTTCCGCATTGCAAATCGTGGCCGGACGCGCCCTTTTCGTGGTCACCGGCGAGCTGGCCGCCGTGCTCCGCCGTGCGCCGCCTCCCTCCGGCGTGCCCGCCGTCGCTCCCTTGCGTGCAGACGACGCGAGCCGCCCGATCCGCGATGGACGGCGCAGATCGTCCCCGGCCGCGAGTCAAACTGACCGCGTACCGGTCAACCCTCAGCCGTCCGCCGCCATCTTGCGAAAAACCCCCTGGGTTTTCCGAAATCACAACCGTGCACTTCCACCAGTTAAGATCCTTGCGTTCAGGTCCTTTTCTTTACGATTAGGCCCTTAAGCTTTTAGTTTTTCCACAACCGTCCGTGCACAGATCAACGACCCAGATCTTTTCGACCCGGAGTCAACCGGCCAGGTGCCGGTCAACAGAGCCCGCCGCCGCTGTTTTTACAGAAAAACCCCTGTAGTTTCTAATATCACAGAAGAGCCCTTCCACCTTATAAAACTCTTACATCCAGGTCCTGTTTTCTTCGTTTAAGCCCCTGATCTTCCTAGTTTATCTCACCCGAAGTCCATCTTTGATCTTTTACACTATAAACCTTGGGTTTATATGTGTAATTAGGTTTTAGCCCCAGGTTTCTTACAGTTAAGCTCCTGGAAGCCCTGTTTCTTCACAGAAAAGCTGCTGAACCTTATTTTAGTCATATCTTTTGCATCTTTTATCCGTTTTAAGCGTTCTTGGTGTCCACGCGACCGTCTTTTCAAGCCCGTCAGTTTCAGAACCTTGTTTTGGCTGTATCTTTTGCGTTTTAGCTCTGTTTCCACCGTTTCAAGTTGCGTTAGGTTCATATCAACTCAAACTACGTGATAGGACCAATGTTGAACATGTTCTTTGTTTTATAATTTATTTAAATATTAAATATGATTAAATCCTTATATACATATGCTTTTCTAATTAAAATCTAATTAGAGTTCAACACGTGTTTTCATAAGAAAGTTAATATGATTAATACTAGTTAAATATTTCTTATAATTAAAAGCTAATTAGATGTATACCTTGGTTTTCATAATCAAACTTAAATTGATTAATCTATATTCAATCTGCTTTCCAAATAAAAGAAACATAGGCTATCTCGAGTTTCTTAATTAAATGTTAATTTGATTAATATGAACATAAATGTGTTTTTGAATTATAATTTGATTAGTTCAACTCGAAATATAAAGATAAACGCCTAGATGCTTTTACATGCTTCTTTTAAATTAAATGTTTAATTTGCATAAATAAAACTTGAATATCTATAAATAAAATTGGACTAAGTTTACATCGTCTTTTAAATACAAATATAACTTGCTTAATTATAAATAGGGTATTTCTCTGAAATAACCTATACACATGATTTTACTTAATTAAAAGATACCTAGCACATAGCTAGCTCTTGTTTGTGATCATCCAAATCTCCTGATAGTTCTGAGTGTTTTTGCGTTCGTGTTCCTAGAGCCAAACCTTGTTCTCTCTTTAAGCTTTTCATGCTTGGTGTATTGTTTTGTTTATTGAATGTCTTTATGTGTGCTCGTAGACATCGTGCCAGTTTCAAGTGAGCAACCAGTTAAAGTGGATCAAGAGCAAGTTTTTGAAGAAGAAGAATTCCAGTGTTTAAGCAAGGAAGGCAAGTGGACTTCTCCCCCTGCATATTCTATTTTTGTCCCACACAACTTGCATGATAACTAAGTTTACTTTTAAATGTTGTATTGCATAAATTTGATGGAAATCACCTTTTTAAGGACACGACTAGAATTTTACCCCTTTACCTTGGACAACCCTTTTAAATAAATGTTTTGGGTAGAAATGCTTAGTTGCTATACCTTGGGATGGTTCAAATGAATCTTTTGCAATATGATGAATGTTGATCATGATAACTTTGGTGATATATATATGTGTGTGTGTGATTAATTACAAGATAATATGATTTAATTGGAACATGGAGAACCACCCAGGAAAACAGTGCAACCACAGTCCATATGGCTCTGGCTTAGCCAATTAATTAGGTGTGTGATTGTACTGGTGACCTTATCCGAAAGGAACACAGGGGGCTCAGGGTTGCAGGGGTATAGCCCGGTCCTCTTGGCCGCAGCCTTTGCTAAGGTGCTATCCACTAGGGAGGGTTATGGTCCGCCCTGAGCTGTAACTGTCGTGGGTTGTTGGTGCTTTTGCATGTCTTTGTAAAGGCTTCGTAGCGTCCCTATGCAATCACACCTCGGAAGTGTGGTATGATGCTTGGCCAGCATCGCATGGTTGGGTTCAAAGTTCTTCGGAACTTTTACGCGAGCTGTGGTGAAAGTGTACAACCTCTGCAGAGTTAAAACTGATCGATCAGCCGTGCTCACGGTCAAGAGCGGCCTGGACCCTCACATGATAAGTGAACATAAAGATGGAATTAAATCGTGGTTTTCAAATAGTTTTGAGATGAGATGCTTTCCTAAATGCTTAAGTGGGTTGGTATGAACTTACATCTAGTAAATAGGTGCTTGCTAATAAAATTTGACAAATATTAAAATGCTAACCGCTGCAAAACCTTAGCCTATCCTTGATAGCCTTGCATCTTCCCCCACTTGCTGAGCTCCAACCATAAGTGTGCTCACCCTTGCTTACCCGCTGTTCAGAGGAGAACAATGGAGAAGAGTACTTCAGCGACTACGATGAGTTCTGAGACTTGCGTGCCCCCAGTCATGTGCCTGTGGAAGCTGAAGACGGAGTTGCTTCGTCTAGTTATCGTTTGTTCGTTTTAAAGACTTTCGAGTCTACCGTCTGAGTGTAATAAAAGATAATGTAATGGTTTAACTCTTATACGTTTTTATTGCTGTTTAATGATATTTCACTCATGACGTCTATCATATGTGTGTAAACTTGATCCTGGCGCACATATGAGATGCATTTGGTTTTCTTCGGAATTAAAAATATTAAAATACTTTTATATAAACTTTGTCAAACATAAGATGGTTTCACTTGTGACAAACTCAAAGGGACACTTTAATTTTTGCGGGACGGAAGGAGTATTTCTTTGAATTAATTTTGATGCTATTTGATGCTAGAAGAAACAACACGTGTGTGATAAGTATAATTTACTCTCTTTTTATTATAAGTACTATGCGCACGTTATTGATTTTCAGTAGGTAGCTAGAGAAAAGCAACAACAGGCAGTCTGTAGTACAGTACTACCAACCTCTCTAGCCCTCTACTAAAGAAATACTCTCCCCTTTTCAAATTATAAAGCTTATTTTATTTAGTTAGGACAAACCTTCTTTGACCAATAGTTGATCTATTAAAACATATTTTTGTGTACAGATTTGATGTTATTATAAACATTAATAATGGAGTGAGATTGTAAAACTTTTGTTCTCACAAATTAGTTGATCTTAATACAACATTTTGGATGTGTTAACACAAATAGATTATCGAGAGAAGTTATTGGACCTCACATGTTCACTAAAATTGAAGTTAGGCAAAATAGTTAAGTTCGTCCCTCAACTTCCTGCTTGTGGCTCATTTTTGCCCCTCAACTTCCGTTTAGTCCAATTTAGTCCCTCAACTTTGTTCTTCGGATCAAAATAGTCCATGGTCTTCGTTGGACAGCCACGTTGGCCGTCCACGTCACCAAAACATCCCTGTTGGATAGCCACGTCGACACTTCATCCACGCCCTGCAGCGTCGGCGAGGCGGTTGGCGAAGAGGTCGAGCAGCCGCAGCACCGTCGCGCTGGCGCAAAGGTCGGACGCGAGCGCAAGTGAGTTGTTGCTGCCATCGAGGGCGTCGAGCGTCGGGAGCACGGCGAAGTCCGACGGCGCGTCGTGGACCAGGGCCCTGTTTAGTTGGCTAGAAATTTGCCAAAATTTTGCTACTTTTTCAACTCTTTCTCCATCACATCACATTAAATACACCAAAAGACATAGGTTCGGAGCAGTAAATGTAGGTAAAAAAAATTAACTAATCACACAGTTCTGTTGTACATCACGAGACGAATCTTTTGAGCCTAGTTAATTCATGATTGGACAATATTTACCACAAACAAACGAAAGTGCTACAGGAGTGCTACAGGAGTTGAAAAGTCACTTTTGCTGAATTTTAGCCATCTAAACAGGCCCCAGGTTGAGAGGTTGGCGGCCCAGATTCCGAGGGGTGCGGCGGTGAGGACCGCGAAAAACAGGGCCCTTGAGCGATGTGGCTGACGTCGAGGTCTCGCGAGCGCGTGAGCGGCAGGCGGCAGCAGCAGGACGGGCCCCGTGAGGCCACATGTGGGAAGGCGCAGGGACGCGACACGACCATCGACGTCGTAGGACATGCCGTCCTAGGCACAGGAGCACGCGGCGATGGGAGGAGGGACCACACGGCGCGGAGGGTGGCAGGCTGGCAGCGGAGGCGCCCGTGAGGTTCTCGGGTGTCACGACCAAGCGCGCGGAGGTCTTTCGGGTGGCATGCTACGGCATGTTCTCGGGTGTCACGATGAAGCTCAGCTGCGCCGCGGTGCTGCACGCCTAGCTGACAGCGGCCTCTCGGCCTGTCACGCCACCGTACCCAACCATCTTCATGACTTCACCCCCCTCGAATAGCACCGGCAGCTCCATGGCGATGCGGTTTGTTGACAGGGATGCCTACGTGGATGTCCAACTAAGATGAAGGACAAAACTGGATCCAAGAACTATAGTTTGAGGATCGAATTGGACAAATCAAAAGTATGAGGACGAACTTGACCTGTGGCCAAAAGTTCATAGTCGATTTTGTCTATTTTGCCTTAAATTTCGTACCTCGTGTAACATTACAAGTCGATAGTTTACTGTAGGAGTATTATGGATTTTGCGGTTTTGATCAGTTTAGGTCGCGAATTTAATTTTCACAGAGTTGTTGTTTCCCCCTGAAAATTATTAGACACCACATGTACACTTTGATTGAACCCAGCCCGGACGTAGAAAAAGACTTGATTATTGGTTGCTTTTTTGTTTAGAAAAGAAAATGCCTCTCCTTTTATAGAAAGCGGTAAGTGCAATAGTTGACCGATAGGCGCGTCTATATAAACAGCCTAACGTGATGATCTGTGTGCATCCATCATCTCCACTCACCAGAAACTAAAACAGCAGGAGAGTGTACATGGCGCTCACCACCACGAGCAGCCCTAACCAAGTTTTGCTCGACGCACAGGTCGAGCTCTGGAACAGCACCTTCGCCTACATCAAGTCCATGGCGCTCAAATCCGCGCTGGACCTCCGCATCGCGGACGCCATCCACAGCCACGGCGGCGTCGCTACCCTCCCCCAGATTGTCGCGACGGTGCAGCTCCACCCGTCCAAGATCCCCTGCCTCCGCCGCCTCATGCGCGTGCTCGGGGCCACGGGTCTCCTCAGCGCCCAGAGCAATCCCTCCGGCAGCGGCGGCGAGCCCGCGTACGCGCTCACGCCGGTGTCCCGGCTCCTCGTCGGCTCGCAGAACAACCTCGCTCCTATCACCGCCATGATACTCCACCCATCCTTCGTGTCCCCGTTCCTCGAGCTCGGCGCGTGGTTCCAGAAGGAGCAGCAGCCGGAGTCGTGCGTCTTCGAGCACACGCACGGCCAGACCTTGTGGGAGCACGCCGGCCGTGACGCGGCCTTCGACGCGCTCGTCAACGACGGGATGGTCTCGGACAGCCACTTCATCATGGACATCGCCTTCAAGGAGTGCGCGGGTGCCTTTCAGGGGATAAGCTCCCTGGTGGACGTCGGCGGGGGTCTTGGGGCGGCGGCGCAGGCCATCGCCAAGGCGTTCCCCGGTGTGAAGTGTAGCGTGCTGGATCTGGACCACGTCGTCGCCAAGGCTCCCCGTGACACAGGCGTGCAGTACATCGCTGGCGACATGTTTGAGAGCGTCCCACCGGCGAATGCTATGTTCTTCAAGGTAAGTCATCTTAGTACAGTTTGGTATCTCTTAGTTAGAAAGACATTAACAGACCTCTAGTCTAAGACATGAGAATGCCATGCAGAATTTCCTTTTAAAAAAACAAGGTCATGCAAAAACCTAATATTTGGTTTACAAATTATTTTCCCCACTTCTCACATCCTTTCGTTTGCTATGTTTTAGTGGGTTTTGCATGACTGGGGCGAAGAGGACTGTGTCAGGATACTGAAGAATTGCAGGAAAGCTATTCCTCCCAGAGAGGAAGGAGGAAAGGTGATAATCATAGATATAGTGGTGGAACAAGGGTCCTCGTCAAACTCAAAGCAAAGAGAAACACAGGCCTTGTTCGACCTATATATCATGCTTGTGAATGGCATCGAGCGAGACGAGCAGGAGTGGAAAAACATCTTTATCAAAGCAGGATTCAGCCACTACAAGATATCACCGGTGTTAGGTGCTAGATCAATCATCGAGGTCTACCCATAAATGTCTCCGGCAAATGGTTAGATTGGCCTGGATTGTGTGGGTTAATTTTTATTCTGAATAAATTTTTGTTGATTTATTGTGGAGGATAATAATTTTTCAAGTACCTTTTCTCGTATTTTACAATTACCGTAACAAAACTCATTTCCTTAATAAATTGGTGTGTTTGGGAAAAAGAAATTAGAACGCTCCTATTGGTTGCTCCTCCTGTAATCTCACATATATTTAACATTTGATTATATAATTGTGGAACTTGCCCATAACACGTTCCTAGGTAGGAGTAGTACCATTCCTTTTGTCTTAAAAAGGAAACACCGAAGAACCGTTGATTCAAATTTTAAATACAAGCCAACCACCACACGCACACCAAAAAAGGAAAAACCAGACAGGACAGAACCGCTGATTCAGATTGTCGCCCATCACTATACCAATTTTGTTTTGGGAAAGCTAAACAATACAGGACTCAAACCCAAGGTTGCATTGCCACGCAAAAATACAACCACCTCTGCTAACTAGTGTCTAGTATTCAATGTTCTCATTTCTAGGTGTGCTTTGTCAGATCTAATATATACTCTATGTTACAAATTGTAATTTGTTTGAGTTTCTTTATCCAAGTTTGGATGCCCGTCTTATTGAAAAAATTATGTAAAATATCACATCTTTTGTTGTGGTTTGATTTATTGATAATTTTATCAAGAATAATTTAAATTTGACTAAATATGTACAAATATTTTAAATAAGACATGATCAACTTGAGATTAAAAAGTCAAATGAATTATAATTTGATACGAAAGGACCATAACACAATGGTTTCACAAATGTGTCGGCGCTACTTCTTGTATGGATCGTGCTAGCTACTAGCTCAATCTATGTGGCGTTCCTCCATTCAAATATTAAGTCGGTGGGATTAAGACCGCCCCACGATTTTTATTAAAAGAAAGAAACCTAATTCCGACTTCGAAAATCTCCGAACCCCGATTTCACATATGCTTCGCTTCAACGAGGAATCGAACTACGAGTCTCCAGATTGTGATCATACCTCAACTCCTCTAACCAACTAGGTTAAAGGACGTGATCAACTTAAGATCGGTGTCGCCCGTTTTAGATGCCCGAAGATCAATGATCAAGGTCATCCTGCAATCGTTTCGTGACTCGTGAGCAGACGGTCATATTGCCATGGATCGTGTCGGTTTGGGTTCGTGCCTGGTTTAGCCGTGGTGCATGCAAGAGGGGTATTTTAGTCAGTTGATTTGCAAAATAGAGTTGGAAGTTTAGGTATAGCTACACTTTAGTCTTTATCTATATTATTATGAGATAATAAAGCGGAGTATGTTTAAATGTGGTGGATCCAACAAACCCTCCGATCACAATCGATGCGTGGCAACAAATGTGATCCTGTGCGTCATCGCACGCGTTTCACGTTTCCTTCAATTTTTGTTCCATTCACCTTCAAGTGGCACTCTCGCCATGACAAACCACGTGCTACCAGCAGCAGCGGGCTCTACCTTTGGCTTGGACGGATCGATCGATGAATGAAGCTGGCAGAGTCTCTTGCTCTGCGAGATCTACATAACTTGATGCTTCAGATTCCTGCTAGCTATGAACTTCAGATTCCATGTCGATTTCATTGGTATACCACAATGGAAACACAACAAGGAACAAACACCCATGCCTTTGCCGGAAATAGCAGCCACTATTTTTAAAGAGACACGGGATTTCGTACCAGGAAAAAATGCCAAAATAACACATACGCAGATCGAGTAGCCTAAGTTGGACATGGTGCAGTTTTGGCCGAACCAGGAACCCACATGATCCAAAGTTTCACATGGAACGGTAATGGCTGAAGGATTACACGAATCTAACCGCTAACACTGAAGCATCATCAGATTCCCAAGGGAGCAGCAGCACAGAGAGCATGCAGAGCACTGGGTGCAGATTGGCTGTGCCCAAACAAGTCCAGCGCCCGTGGAGTCTGATCATCCGCTTCGTAGTTCCCTTCCTTCACGCCCTCCTCTGCTCCCAGGATCTTGTCCGTCAAGGAGAAACCGAAAAGCCTGCAGCTGCTCCTCCCGACTCCCCTGTCGACAGGCTTAGCACCAGTTGCTGGAGCTGAGGCTTCAGTTGTGTTGAACAGCCCGCTTCCATTTCCACTTGCCCTTGGCTGCTGCGTAGAAGGCCACCTCTCAGGTTCTCTCTGCACTTCAATGGGCGTGTAGCGGCTGATATTTGCTTCTTCAGGGTTGGTCATACCTTCAAACTCAGGTTGTAGTACCGTGGTTTGATTAACCATAAGAACAGAAGAGGGTGAATGCACTTCTGTTGCTGGCATGTTAAATTGCTGGAGAGGATAGCCTTGACTTGCAGTTGATCTATGCCCGTAATCAAACGAGCCAATTCTGCCATCCTGTGCATGAGCATCTAAAGCAGCTCCAATGAAGGAAGGAACCACCTGAGACATTTCTTGACCTTGCAAGACCTCTGAGAATCTGACAGATTCACTGAAGCCTAGGGGCTGGTAAGCAAAACCAGTGGCATTTCGGTGCCGGAACCCACTCATTGCATCATTCATCTTGTAGTTCCACACATCAGCAGAGAATGTCCTTTCATAAGAGCCTTGGCATTTGGGGGTATCTGACGAATGAGAGCATGCAACACTGTGAGTCCTGGAGCACACCAATTCTTGACCTTGCAAGACCCGATGGAAACGTTTAGTTTCCATGGAGTCCGGACGACCATTTCCATCTGTATATTCCATGTGAGCGGTTAAATGGACATGGTTAAGAAAACTTTCTGCTATGAACTTGCATCATTTTCATGTTGTGGAACCTACCTAGAATTGGTGCATCCAATTCCCGTTGAGGGAAGCACAATTTTGTTCGCTTTGAAACAGATGAGGAAAGGCAATGATTCATTGAAACTGAGCTGCTAATGCCCTTGACATCCCATGGAGATACTCTGTTCTCATGGTTGCATTTAGTATCATCATCCCATTTAACCTGTGAATCATGCAAATAGATGACCGTTTCAGTTTGTGGAAGGCTGAGGACCAACATGCTATCAAGATTAGCTCTAAATAAGGAATTCTTTAAATACTCATCCATCCCTGTTTATACTGTGTAGGGAAGTACAAAAACTCTTTTACACCTTCAGCTGACCATAGCTATGGACAAGATATGTGATAAGAAACCACTCTCCGTTAGGTATATAGCCAGCTTGGCAGCTTAGGCCTTAACAATGATCTAAAATTCCATCCAAGGAATCAGAAGTCCAAGACCAAAGTTTACCAGCTTGTTGAGGTTCATTGCGAGCTAACCAGATCGAATTCAGGTTAATAGAACTTAGCAGGTTTCAGTAGTAAACTAGCATTGCAAGCTAATTAGATTGAGTTCAGAGGGTAAATAAAGCTTAGCAGGTAGAACTAGTAAACCACAACAAGCAGAACCGTACAGGAAAAACTGAGTACAACTCTTTCACTAGAAAAAATAAACAGGACCCATCTAAAATGCATACCAGGAGACATCTCCATTTTGATCCAGGCCAGCGTATGGGATCGACTTCACTAATACCTGAGATCAATCCACAAGACCTACAAACACAGAAGACAATTCAAGAGACTGTTGTATATGAATGAAAAATGAATTCCAAAGTTAAGAGTGTAGACCTCTGGTTAGCATCTTCATTTTCAAAACAAACTTTAAACCTCATCCCAGTTGAAAAGGGATAGTTCAAGCTCTTCAAGAATTTTCCATATGACACAATGAATTCTGACGCACCAGTCCTGTTTCAGGAAGAAGCACCTGATGTTAATTAAGTCACTCCAACTATGCGAATACCCAAAGTACACATTGCTTATTTAAATGTGCTTTACAAATGTGCATGAGATGAGAAGTGCAGACAAACATGCAATGCCACAATAAGCATACACCATATAATCCAAATTGTGTCAGACATCACCAGATGACCTTAGAAGTCCAAATTTTAAAGACCATGTAGTAGCTGGGTTAACCAGTATACTTCTCCATGTATAAATTATCAGCAATAATATAAACAAAACTCAGTGAATGACAAAGAAAATGAATGTGAGAATTTAAAAAAACGATTAGCAAGATCCAAGGATGTACTTGCAATTAGTGATCAGCTAGAATGTGCCCTCTTTTAATTTGCAGTGATTAACTAGAAGCTAATGAATATATTGTGCACAGTAGACATACCTCGGATTGAAACATACGTGAAACACACTTCTGTTCTTCAAGGAACTGGCCACAGCAGACAGTGTGCGTAGCTCTGAATGGTTACTGTTGACAGGTTCAAGAAGAACTTCATTTTTCAATGGAACTGCTCTCCTTACACCCAATCTTAGCTCACCATCATTACCCCTGTTTGGGAAAAGAACAAACACTTACAAAAGGTGGAAAACTACTCAGTAGTAAAGTTTAGCACATTGCCAACATGCTTACCTAAGAAACAAGACCGCATCCCCTGAGACTAATTTCTTCTTATTGATAAATGAACTCCATCCAGTTGTCAGAAGATGCCTACGTGGTTGACCTGATTGAGAAAGAATCTTTAGCTCTAATCTAACCTTTTGGGCCTTTTCTATTGATAGCCCGAAGTTATGACAAGCATCCACAGATAACAAGAGTGGGTAGAATGAGTATGAAACTTAGTACTCGCACAGACGATGACAGAAAGAAAATGTTTGTGTGAGTCATTAATAGGTTCCACTATTGACAGTAACTTATTGATACTCTTTCAAAATTGTGTTTCTTTCTTTGGGGCCACAAACAGGGAAGACGCTAACGGTGTAAATGGACCAATCGAATTCTTACCACATCAAAACAAACTCTTGCTTTAGAATCTGAATCATATGAACACTTCCCGATCCAACAATTAACACTCACAACTAATACTGACCAATTTCATCCTCTTATTTCATACCTATACCATTTACCAAGCACAACATGACATTGATGGGTGTGTATGTGCATTCCTTTTCCATGTGAAGCATGAAGAAGTATCGACAAGATACATGTTACATTATCAATTTTAAATCTGAAGGAAATTAGACCTGTAACTCACTTCAAATAACTCATGTGTTGATACCTCTATAGATATGCCGGAAACTCCATTTCATGCCATGTAAGTCCTTTGCAATGAGCTCTTGGGAGGGCCTAAGCTGCTCGTAGTCCTAGAAGGAATAGAAGAAACATAAACTAGTTAGAGCAGCAATTCAACCTAATCTGGAATTTAGAAGACAATTAAAGCTAGTCTCCATGTCTATTACCAATGGTGGAAAGCAGTCCTCAGCAGCCCGCCGAGGAACAGAGAATCCTCCATGTGTGCTTGTGTCAGAAGCTGTGAGTGTCTTGCAGAACATGTGTGACGTTCCTAGCTTCTTTCCTCCATCACCATCCTCCATCTCACTGTTCTCTTCAGTTTCACCATCATGGTTGTTTCGGCCAAACATCTGGGTCCAAGTCCAATAAACAATGTTTTTGAGACATGGTGTCTTTTCCTTCTTGTTTTCAACTATAGGGTGTGTTTAGATGCCAAAGTTTGGTGCCAATTTTGCAAAATTAGTGCAAAATTGGTACGAAATACCCTGTAGCGTTAGATGAATAGTTAGAGGTGATGTGATGGGATGTGATAGATGGTGGGATGTTTTTGGCCAAAATTTTGGCTTCTAAACACACCCAGTGTAAGATCCCAATTCCCAGCATTGTCCATTGGCCATTACAATGAGAATCCCAAATAAGATATGATCAACTCCTAGTACAACGATGGACAAGTAGTAGCACTACCACCTAGGAAGAAGCAGTATGCCTCCAAAGTTATAGTGAAGTACCAATAAGAAACAAAAAAATGAGAAGAAACTAGCAAACCAGCAAAGTTTCGTTACTAGTTGATATCAAGTTATGTCTCCAAAGTTATAACCAATTGCTGACAAGGCAAATGACCAAATAAGCAATGACTATAATTGACTGGTTCTATAGCCTCTAACAAAATAAACAATAATGTTGTGCTAATCGGTCTCAAGCTTGTACCCTTCACTCCCCCAAGTGCAACTCCAAAGTCCATTTTAATCAATAGTTAAGAAAAAAATAATTAAATCTAAGAAGGTCCCCCATTTGCATTCAAAACGGTAAATGAAACAGACACTAACACAACCACAATTATCAAACCCTTTGCCTGAGAACACCAAGAACTCCCCCAAGCAACTAATTCGTTCTTAACTGATATCAAGCATATTTTGAACAAATAATGATGAGGAAAATATGAAAAAGGAGCAGCCAAACAAATATATACTACAGTCGATTTGGTGGTCTAACTGATCCAAAAACGTAATATTAAACTCCTCCCGTTCAAATCATTCCGAGCAACTCCCAAACCCATCTTGATCAATGGTGAATGTAAATCACTCTATGCCTCTATGGGACTATTGTGGGAGGTACCAACATTGAATTACCAAAAACGCTAGTGATATCAAGCTCAGCCCTCAGACGAAATGCAGAGTGTAAATGGAACAGACACCATTACCATCATCCCCAATACAAATCGTTTGCATCAACTAGCGTTGGAAGCGGCGGCACTCTGACTCACCTTGCCTTCCGCAACCAGCGCGAGCCGCGCGTACACCTCGTCCGTCGCCGCATCCGCCTGCATGCTCACGCGCCGCAACGGGCGTCAGAAACAAAAGCCAAACGACCAGACGGCAGTCAGAGCGAAAGCAGCGGAGCAACTCACGCATAGCTGGACGTCGACGACGCGGCACGTGACGTGCGGCGGGACGCGCGCCGCGGCACCGGCCGGCACCTCCCCGCCGCCGTCGCCCGCCGCCGCGAGGTGCGCCTGCGGGAGGTACACGACGGTGCTGCCCCGCCGCGGCAGCGCCACCCCCGCCCCCGCGCACGCGTGCCACAGCTCCCCGCACACCGCCGGCCCCGCCGGCTCGTCCTCCTCCACGGCGTTGAGATCGATCCCCATCCGCCTCCTCTGTCTCTCTCTCTCGAGGACCCGGTCGGCCGGTCGGCGTCGTCGGCCTAGCCTTACCCGCGCGCGCGGCACGTTAATGGCAGTGGCAGGCAGCAACCTCCGATGCAGGCGGGCGGGCGCCGGATAGCGATAGGTGAGGCCGGAAAAGGGGGGCGGGCAGTTAAATCGGCGGAGGCGGCAGTGGCATTAATGCGCTTGTCCCCCCGCGGGCGCCGCTCCCGGGGCGGGGCTGCGGCAGCCAGCGACAGTCCCGTCCCCCACGCCCCTGCGCCAGCGCCAGAGCCCACCACCGCAGCAGCTTCTTCGATGCGTGCGCGCCGCGGTTCCCTGTTCGTTCCCGCCCCGGCCGCCACGCTCGCGCCGCGGCTGCACGGGCGGTCACTGGCCGACGGCCGTGGCGACTTTATGGTGGGGGCGGGGGAGCAGGGGCACCCGGCCGGGCGGGTGGGCGCTGGCTTTTGCTTTCGGGTGGTGGTTTTGGTGGGGTTCCTCTCCTCGGGCGCCGTTGTTGCCGTGGCGAGCCGGGCCGGAACTGTTCCCGCACAGGAGGGCGGCGGCCACCTCGGACGCCGGGACCAGCTGAAAAGCGAGGGAAATGTGGCCTTTTCCTCCGCGGTCGCTCGTTTGCGAATGTGGTTGCTTTGGTACTTTTCCGCCTTGTGTGCGCGTTGCTGCTGGCTTCTTCCGCGACTACGGTGTCCCGGTAGCGTCGCGCTCCGGAAAGGTTAAGTAAAGGAGATTTTCGTTTGTTTTACCGGCAGATTCGCACACCATGCGTACATTTGTTTTGACAAAAGGAACCCTACTTGCTGTGTTTAATTTGGTTAAAAAACTTTGCAACATTTTCAGGTCGACTACATATGATTTAATTATAAAATTAACTACACAGGAGTAGATGTGAAAGTACGAAACGAATCTATTAAACTTAATTATTTCATCATTGTCTCGCCACGGTACAAAACCACCGATTGTACTTTTTTTATAGCGAGCTTGCGTAAGTAGGTTGGATCAATTTTGGCATTTTCACAGTGCAAAGTGGCAAACGGGCAGGTTAGTTTACGATGGATGCACCGATGATGCTAAGGGGTGACTGAGACCTTGTTTAGTTGTCAAAAATTGTGGGCAACTAAAATAAGATCTATTAGAAGTATTAACTATATATTAATTACAAGATTAATCGCATATATGAACAAAAAAATTGTGAGACAAAACTATTAAGTCTAATTAATGTTTATTATAGCACAACATTGTCTAATCATAACATACTCCCTCCGGTTTGGTAATGAAGTCGTCTAGGATAGCGACATGATCTCAAAAATACAACTTTGACTTCTTATTTTTATAAAAATATTTATTAAAAACTAACATATGTATACTTTTATGAAAGTATTTTGCAAAACAAATCTATTTATGTAGTTTTCACATTTCAAACTCAACGACTTAAACGTTTTTCATGATTTATATTCCTAGTGTTTGACTCAAACCTTGTCTTGTCTAAAACGACTTCATTTATCAAACCGGAGGGAGTAATTAGGCTCGTTAGATTTGTTTCGTGATCTGAGCCAGGAGTTATGAAATGGGTTTTATCATTAATTTATGTTTAATACTCCTAATTAGTGTCGCTAGTTTCGATGTGATGGGTAAAAGTTTTTGGTACGCGAACTAAATAGGCACTTCAAGTTTTCTATCGCATCGAATATTTGGTCACTAATTAGAAATATTAAATATAAATTCACTATAAAACTATTACATAAGTCGTGGCTAATTCGTGATACGAATCTGTTAAGTATAATTAGTTCATGATTAGACAATGTTGTGATACAATAAATATATGCTAATGATGTACTTTGTTAATTAGATTTAATCAATATATGCTAAGGATGTACTTACTCTATTAATTAGATTTAGTACATTCATCTCGCGAATTAACCGCGACTTATGCAATTAGTTGTACCATTAGAATTAGCAACTACTAAATTTTAGTCTAAATCTAAGATCCAAACTAGTACTCCCTCCGTCCCTAAATATAAGCATGGGAATCTAAAACACCCGTCATGCCCGCTGGTGCCCCCATGGGAATCTAAAACCTGGGCCATGTTTCAGTCCCGATTCCAGTGTAGGTGAGCATTCCAAAAGACTTGCCAAGCCTCGTTGACTTGATCATCTTTTACCTAACCAACTTCATCGTCAATTTATGTTTTATTCTTATCAAACCCATAAATTATCCATGGAGTTTGGAAAAGAAACATATAGCTACAAATTTGTTCATTGATGCTCTTTGTAAGTCAAGAACCATTTTAGCATGATAACAAGATGAACTTGGGTTGAACTCATTGTCACACGTGACAAATGATAATGGCTGGTCTACGGCATTCTCTTAATCCTACTGCAGTACTGCAGGAGGAGACGACGTGTCCCCGAAATGTTATTTCCGTTTTCCTCACTCGAAAACGAATAAGAACGCGGAAAAAAGGGCGTTGCGGGCCGGCGGCAGGCCGCGCCCACCTGCCGCCGGCGGTGCTGGTGCTGCGAAGCGTGACAAGTCGTTGGCGATACTTGCGCGACCTCCTTTTCCCGTCCAGCAACCGAAACAGATACAGAGACGTGGGGCCTGCACGCCTGGGAGCGGTCAAGCCGAGTAGCCGACCGCAGCACCGGCGTCCCGTGCGGGGCACGCACTGACGCACGGTGGCAGCCCCGACCGCGGGAGCGCCAGCCTGCCGCGCCGCCGCCGTTGCACAGCGCGGCCCGACGCGCGGAGGCCATCGAAAACCGGCAGCCACCCACTCCTCCTCCACCACAGCACGACATGTCAGGCTAGCGTGGTCTGTGGTGGCTGGCTGGTGGTGCGCGCGTTCCGCCGGTCCGCGCGACGGCTGTCACGGGCACGGGACACGGCACGGCCAGCAGCGGTTCGCCCGGGCGCTCGGCCGCTTTCTGGTGGGGGCGCGTCGCAGTCGCTCGCGTCAGACGACGTGACGCGACGCGACGCGGCAGCATGCTGCAGTGTGCAGTGCATGCAGGGGGAGGGGGAGGGGAGGCCGCGCGCCCGGCTCTCACGGGGGACGGTGTCGCCCGCCCGCGGCGCCCCCTCGCACACAGCCGCCACAGCCACACAGGCAGCAGGACACAGCTCTGCTTTTCCAGCGTCTTTGCTCGGCCCCAGCTCTGGCCTCTGCCGCGCTTGTCCCTCCCAACCTCTCCACCTGCCTGCCCCGCCCGGCTGCGCGCTTCACGTGGCGTGGCCCGCCCGTGAGACGGGACTGCTTGGGGCCGGCCGCTCCACGGCTCGGCCCGGCCGGCTGCTGCCGCTCCTCAGCTCCTGCCTCCTGTCGACCGGTCAATGCAACAGTGCTCCAATCTCGGCGACCGTGACCGGTACTGTGGTCGCTTCAGTGATTTGACGCTGGGACAGAGCAGCGCCGGTCGGTGCGGTGCCTTTTGGGCTGGGGTCCCGTCGTACTGTGAAGGGGTAGTGTGTGAACCTGAACGTGATCGCACTCGTGCACTTTGGATTTCAAGTGCGCATGGTGCATCCTGCATCCAGCATCACAGCGAGCCACGGAGAGCCTGGTTCACCAATCACCAGGCACGAGCTAGGTTCGGCGAGCCACAGAGACAAGGCAGCCATTTGGTTCAGATTTTATACGGTGGTTACCACAAGGGTGTAGTTAGGATTTGACCATAAGGAGGTCAGGACACGCCAATTGAAAAAAATATATTTTTTCTAATAGTTATAGCTTGTTAGGATTTATGATGGTGCATATGTATTTTGTTCAATTGTGAAGCTTTCATTTCCAACCGGAGGGGCAGAGATAGTATAGGTGCATGGGTGTACATCTGCACACCTAATATTTTTGGCAAAAAACTTCAAATAGTATACTGGTAGGCAGTAGTAGTTGGGCCAGACTTTGCATATTGGAGCTCAAACAAATTAAATGACCTTCGTAACACCTACTCCCTCCGTCCCGTAATCACCGTCGCGGAAGCTACAGAGGTGCGTCCCGTAATCACGGTCGCTGGCTAGGCGGGTCGTAGGCCGTAGCTGCCTCAGCACCACAAGTCCACACGCAAGACCAGACCGCGAGACAGTAAAAAAAAAAGAAACAGGCACGGCAAGGCAACCCAATCTTATCCCCAACCTCCCGACTCCCACCCACCACGCACCCATCGCAGCGACCCAGCCGCACCGCGCATCGGCGCCGTCGTGCGCTCACCTGCCAGCCTCCGTCAAATCCCCTCCACGAGGACTTCCGCACCCACCGCCGCTCCTCCATCGATCCCGCCCCTCACCCATGGACGGGACCAGTGAAGGAGAGCGTAGAATCCGGAGAGGTGAGCTCCGGAAGCGGCAGGTTTTGGAGCGGCAGCGGCGGAGCGAAGCCTTGGCGCGGTACAACAGAACTGTCCGGCGGCGGAGGGGGGGCATAAGGCGGCGATTCGTCGTGCTATGGCGGCCTCGGCGTGGCTCCCTGACGAGGACACGAAGGAGCCATCGGCGGCAGATCTGGAAGCGCCGTCTTCGGTGTGTGCGGCGGCGAGAGCTGCGGGAAGCTCCACGTTGGGAGGCGCAGCGGGGGGAGTCCCGACGCGCGCCGTTGCGACGGCATCGACTGCTGCTGCAATGGGAGGCGCGGCACAGGTCGCAGCACGCACGGGTGCGGAGGTCGTAGCGACTCCGGCGGCGGCGGCGATGGGAGGCGCGGCGGTGGCGGTGTTCACGGCACGCACGGGTGCGGCGCCGGCGATTGGAGCCGCAACCGTGGTGCACTTCGCAGCACGCAGGGATGCGGCAGCCGTGGTTACTCCGGCAACGGCGTCGATGGGAGGCGCGGCGGCGTTCACAGCACGCACGGGTGTGGCGCCGTTGACTGAAGCTGTTCCTGATGAAGACATCCTTGCTGTGCACGATGTCATGGAGTTCCATCTTGGTGGGCGCTGCTTGTTTGACCCTATTCCAACGAAGAGGAGCTGCAGTGACATATTTTGCAGCCCACCGAGCTACGACGAATGTCCTTCCTCCAGTGACATATTCTGCAGCCCGCCGAGCTACGACGAATGGCCTTCATCAAGTGGGTAATCGTCTACATCTCTCCTTCATGGCCGTAGACATCTTTTGGATGATGGTATGTGTAGAATGGATGATGGTATGTGTAGAATAGATTATGCTTTTGGATGATGGTATGTGTAGAAATAGTTCCATGCTTTTGGATGATGGTATGTGTTGACATGCAGTATGTATGGTTTAATTTGTGTTTTGCAATGTGAAATGCGTGGATTATGGAGCTATTTTCCTAGGCACATGATGATTTACATGTACAACAGAAAGCAACATAAACCTTGTTTATATATATAACATTCAAATATGAACAAAAGAAGCATAAGCCTTTTTTATATATACAACAAGTCAACAACAGTACTTGCTGAACAACACAAAAGCATCATAAGCGATGTTCATTACCACTAATTATTCAACAACTGAAGAGCCCTTTCAACTAGATGCCTATCACAACTTAGAGCTCTAGGGAGCATGTTTAGTGCCTCTAATCTTTCTTTATTCATGTGAGGGATCTTGTATTTATTGCCTTCGTTATCTTTCATAATTTCAATCATGCATGATTGTAGTGTGAGGAATACCCTATTCCGAATGACGGGGTTGTAGTTTTGGTATTCCTTCTCAACATTCTGGATGAGCTCTTCCATGGTATTAGATGTGGTTCTATCCGTTAAGGACTGAAGAGAAGCAAAAAACCCAAGGTCTAGGCAGTTTAAATCGGGCAAATTAAGAGGTTGGTTAAGTAGACGTATATCAAGGCCTGTTTGGGCTACTGCAGCCGCAAATTCTGCATCACCTACTGGTACATGAGAAGGAGCATTGTCCTGTTGTATCCATATTGTCTCATGTCTTGCTTCTGCAGGCCAACAAGCTTGTATGGCTGGTATAAGTTTTGTGATCATATAAGATCTCATTGTTTGCCTGTCAACCTTCATTGTCTTTGTGACAGGTGTGCCCCTTAGTCTGTTACCGCTTCTCCTTTTTGCTGGTTCCTGTAATTATAAATAATGTTACGCCAACAATACTTAAAATGGCTTGCAAGTTGTAGTTAGAGAAAGATTAGTACCTGTCGCACAAAAGGCCATATGCCTATCTTCCCATCAAAATAGCATCTCCCTGCATCATCAAACCTAGGCTATGTAACACTAGAATAAAACATGACTTTGCGAATGGTATTCTTGTTTTGCACTGCCCTATGTGGGTCTTCTTCATCTGGATGCAAGTACATAGTCTTAGTCTTCTGTGTCCCATTGAACCACTTCTCATCCGAGTGAATAATATTTCTCATTTCAATGAACTTTGGATTGTCCAGCAGAGTACTTTGATCTAGCATATTGATAACCCACCGTAGTCTTGCCAGTTTGTTGTCTTCCTTCAGATAAGGCCTCAATGAATTGGAATGTTGTCGTAGCAAGCCTTCTTTGAACAACCTATGTAGCGAGCTTTTACTGACACCAAGAGCATTTGTTAGTGATCTTATGGTACCCCTTCTGTTTAAGGGAATATCAACAACCCTTGTGAGGTCTACTTGAATTTTTTTTATGACCACAATTCTTAGGTATCAAAGAGTTGACATCTACTGTCATGCCTTCTGCCAAGCAATTTTTTGCTCTCTTCCATACCCGTTGTATTGTGCGCATATGAACATTGTACTTTGCAGCAATAAGTCTTGTGCTATTCCATTGTAATGTGCCATTACCGCTCATCCGAAGCAAATCTTCATAGATGCCTTGCCTTTGCCTTTGGGTCAGATTCTTGTGCATATCTGCTGCTGCTTCTTGTAGGGTTTGCTGATCATCTTCGTCAGCCGATGAGTCGGACAACTCCTCTTCATCAAATATGATGTTGACAACATCTGCGTACACGCCAAAGTCGTGTATGACATCGTCCAAGGTATCCTCTTCTTCTTGCAAGGCAGTGTTGTTATGTCCTGCACATGGTGTGACATGGTGTGCTGACTATCATTAAATTTTGATTATGAAACCTTTTCACATGGAGAATTAATGTTGCAAATTGTACTTGGACATGTAGGAAATAATCACCTGCATTCAGGTTTTCTTGGTCTTCTGCACATGGATCATTTAAATCAAACGGATGGCCAGCTGCATCACCTGGTACAGAAACCACAGGATTATAATGAGAATGCATTAGCACCCACACATGTGAGTTACTCTCTCCTCTCATTGCAATTTAATTTAGAACCAGTTCATACTAATGTTAGGACTGCGATGTACACCAAAAACTTCCCAGTTCATTGTTAGTAATTCCAGACCTGTGTTTCTTTTTTTTTAAGTTTTTGGTAGCAGTTAGAGTGAAAGGCTTTGATACTGGTAGCAGTTAGAGATATGTTATTATATATAAGTTGTGGGCTGTGAAATCAAGTGCTACCACCTTTCATATTTTATATATTATCCCTTTTTTGTTTCTCCCGGAAGTTATTTATTGTCTCCTATCAGGCCATCACTACAAATCTCAGTTAGTTTTCATTTTTTTTCAATTTTCAAATTGATATTTCTAACATGACACCATTTATGTCCTCAAACTGCTCATCTGTAGATAATTGAGTCTACCAGCCAAAGGTCCCATGTGCCATATGAGTCTACCGTTTGATGATTGTGATGGGTTAGAAGATAATGGAAATACTACCCAAGTAAAGTTCAGTTATTTGGTCAAATTTAATGAGGAAAATAAACTAGCATTCTAACTTTAGGAGAGAGAGGGAAAGGGAAAGTGACAGGGAAACGTAGAGGAAGATAGAAAGACCAAAGTGTTTACCTTGACCAATTTGTTCTTCTTCTTCATTCTCATCAGGATGGAGGCCAAAGTGCTCAGCTCCCCCAACTTGAACTGCTACAACTACATCTTCCAAGGGATCAAGTTCCCCTTCATCTTCAGCAGAGAAATGGCGCTTGGTGGAGTAGTTTCAAATTTCAGTTTGTTTTTCATGGGTAAAAGTGGCCCATGATTTGTTTTGGCGCTAAGTTTGCCGCCAAATAAAATGCATGTTTGCTGGCCTCTTTTATTTGTTTAAGGGCAAATAACACTGTACAGCATGTTTACACGTGAAAAGTGGATGTGAAGTGGATGTAAGAGCTGATTTATTTCATGTAAAAAATTCACTACCGTGCTCAGCATATGTGAGCATTAATGTATGTCCATCCAAAATGACTCATTTGCAATCATTGCTTTCTAGGGGTGTTAGTGTCTTTTGCTTATTGCATTGGTAGCTGGATCTTTTTCCCAACGACAGTGATTATGGGACGGAGGGAGTAAACAGCTAGACCATCCACACTTGTCGTACTTCGTATCCTCCTTCAAAACAGTATATTCTTGTCTAGTCAGCGAGATTCCTCTCCTTTATACAACTTTCCTCGCACTCATCATCCTTCATATCTCTCCTCTATTCTTATTTTATTTCCCAATCTCCAACTACCCTTCCCACCCCCCTCTCTCTCCCTTTTTCTTTTCTCCTCCCCTGCTTTCTCCGCCGCCGTCTCCTCCCCCGGCGCCTCTGTTTCTCCGCTCGGAGGCTCCGCCTCGAGGTCCTCCCCTGCTCTCTCTCTCTCTCTCTCTCTCTCTCTCTCTCTCTCTCTCTCCGGCGGCGGAGCAGTAGGAGCAACGGCACCGGCCCCTCCCCTGCGACTCTTCCTCTCCTGCTATGGTGGTGGAGCAAGGCCTCCTCCCTCGCCGGCGCCGGGTGGAGCACGGCTGCAGCTCCCTGTGGTGGAGCAGGGACGCAACGGCACCAGATGCCTCCCTCTAGGGCTGGACGAAAAGCTCGAAGCTCGTTAGCTCGCTCGAACTCGCTCGTTAGTGGCTCGGCTCGTTTAAAATTGTGTAACGAGCCGAGCTCATACTTTAGCTCGGTGTGATAACGAGCCGAGCTCGAGCTGGCTCGCGAGCTGCTCGCGAGCCTTAACGAGCCAGGGTTGCTAGCACTAGCAGCAAGCCAGCAACAGCCATCAAGTGGCCCAAATTAAAGGCCCAACCACTATGTGAAAACCTCAAATAGGTCACGCAGTATTTGTAACGGGCCCTTAACACTTGTTACATGCACCCACATCTGTAACGGTTGTTGTTTGGCGCCCGTTACTCATAAGCGCGGCAGGCCGACCCCGGGGTTGGCCTCCGCAACGCCCGTTACCAATGTGGACTTCTGGTAACGGTCTTCTTAAACGCCCGTTACATGAATTCTTTGCAACGGATGTTAAATCGAGTCTGTTACACAAGTTAAACCTATCGGTAACGGGCTCGTAAAGTCCGTTACCGATCAATGCCCTATCGGTAACGGGCTGTTTAAGTCCATTACTGATCACTGCCGTATTGGTAACGGGCTATAAAGTCCGTTACCGATGAGCATTTGACACCCATTACTAGACTGAGAGCTCAATAATTAAAGTCTAATAGCACTCTTCACTACCGTGAAGCGGGAGTGCGGTGGCAGTGAACAAATGAGACGGAGGTTTGTTAATCCGTGTCTCCTTTGTGAAGAAAGGAGACGGAGGTTTGTGAATCCTCGTCTCCTTTGAGTCTGTCTTCATTGACAGGTCGGCTCGATCTCTCATTGCTTCTATTTCGACATACAGGCATAATCAACACACATATCTTTTGAGACAAAACAGACATCATAAGAGAGATAACTTGTCCACAGGAATAAAGATAATTATTACAAAAGGTTAACTTGTCCATCAGGCTAGGACTTAACTTGTCCATCACATTATTTTCTATGGTCGTGCTATCTGACCATACACATCAACAAAGGCATGCCCCTTGAACATCCACAAAAGTATGGCTACTGACCCTGCACATCAGCAAGCTTGAACTAGATCATGCCCCATCAAGATTGGCTCTTTTTGCAACCTCTTCGTAAGCAACCAAGGATTCTTGAAGCCCTTCGAGCGCATCTTCAATGGCTCGAGATTTTGTTCAGTAGTATACTTGTACCTCCTTATGTGCTTAGCCTTTTTGATGAGGATGTTCACTTCTTTCGTGATTTTTTCAAACTCAGGTTTCACATAATCCCAGACATTAAGGTTTAGAAGTAACTCAAGCTCTGCTCGCGACTCAAAGAGTTTTGCCTGAAACAGGGTTAAACATGGTATAAGAATAACATAGTTAATTCAGAACTAATTTGCCTCAGAACTTGGAGCAGTATAGGAACAGTAATCATCATAGGAAAATTATAAAAAACTTGAAAATTATCCTAGGCTTCATAGCAGGGTCTGACAAGTAAAAGCAGAACTTAGTTCAGAATTGATTTGCCTCAGAACTTTGTATAAGATCATGACAAGCATGGAAGACATCATCATCGGCACTAATTAACTTTATCAATCTCAAGCTAGCTTAAGCTCCATCTATAGAACAAGTAAAAAGGCAGTGAGATTCAGAGAAACTTGCCTTGCCGTTGTCATGGTCGTTGCCAGAGTCAGAGATGAGGTCCTCTACACCTTCGCCACTCCCTCAACCCCTCTTCGTCGTTGCCAGACACTTGTGCTCGCAAACGTGAGGCAGGCCCCTCGCCCACTTCGCTGCCCCCTCGCTGGCACGCTCCTCCTTGCCGCTGCTTGGCCCCTCGTCGGAACCCGAGAGGATCCAGTTGAGGACCCTCGTCTCCGGCGTTGGGTTCACTCCACCGCCACTTGGCCCCTCTCCGGCGCTCATCGTTGTCTCCCTCTTCGCCGCCATCTCACCGGCACACGCGCGGATCCAGTTGCGGCACCGCTTCGCGCTCTGGTTCTCCTCGATCCCGGGTGCGTGGGGTCGTCCACTGCTTGGCTCCTCGCTAGCGCTCATCGTCGTCTCTGTCTCCACGCCTCCTCTGCGCTTTTTTTAAGGAAAGTGTTGCGCTTATCCATTTGGAAAGAAGAAGGGGAGATGGAATGGGCCGGGGCGGTTGAATATTCATTTTGCAAAATGGATAGTCACTGCCGACGCGGGTTAGCAAACCCACGTCGCTTTGTTGGCTAGTGCACGGGCGGGCAATGGTTACCTTCTTTATACTAGGCTGCTGACGCTGACGCGTGGGCCTGACACTTTTTTTTTGAAATGACACTTTGACGAGGGCCCAGATTAGGGCCCCCTCTGACGGCGAGATAATCACATTCGAGACGGGGTCTTCTGACACCATTGACAACGTGAAGGCCAAGATTCAAGAGGAGGAGGACTTAAGACCCCTGTCAAGACCCTCACTGGCAAGACTTCTTGTTCCCGACTAGTTGGGAGCTTCCACGACAAGTTCCCTACTAGAGGAACCCCCTCCGACAAGTCTCCACCTCGCACGACAAGTCTCCGCCTCGCACGACAAGTTGCTCCGCCTCGCACGACAAGTTGCTCGTTCGCACGAGCACTCTCCGTCTCTGACCAGAACACAAGCCGTACCACGTGGCGTGACCCCGGTGTGTGAACTCTCCCGCTACAACACGTGGGGCGCTGGTTCCCCGCGCCATGCAAGCGCACCAGCTGGCAGCCCGCGCGGACCGCCGGCCCCGACAGAAGCCTTAATGCGGCTCTGATCAGCCGCGCACCCATCAAATCACCATCACGTCCGGCCCTACAGCACGCAAACTCCACCCGAGGCACTCGAGTACCCCCTACGACGAGCGCAGGCCTACGATTAGGCCTTAACGTGGCGGGCTCACCCCGTGCCCGGACGTATCGAGTCGCCACCAAACTACTCGGAGGAAGCGCCAGGCGTCCCAAAATGAACAGCTCCGCCCGGCCACGCGGTGGCCTCTACGACAACATGGAGTGGCTCCTCTTCAATGCATCCTGACGGACAGCGACGCACGAGAGGACAATCCAATGGCCGACACTGTAACTTTTCTTTCTTTCCCCCTTTTGCCCCTCCCCCTTGCATCTATAAAAGGAGGAGGAGGGCAACCGTCGCGGGGGCTGACGATCTGACGAGCCGAACACCCATACTCAGGGACTTGGGCCCGACACCCTCTCCCGACCAGTTTGTAACCCCTACTACAAACAACCCTAGCGTGGGAACACGGCAGCTCGACACTGGACGTAGGGTATTACTCCTCGAAGGCCCGAACCAGTATAAATCTCGTTGTCTCTCGCGCTAACCATCTGAGCCCGACACACGATCGATACAAATTTACTGTCCGGTGGTAGAGAACCCCAACAGTTGGCACGCTAGGTAGGGGCACATCGTGTGTCTCGACGAACTTCACCAGCGACTCGGATGGAAGGCCGCAGGGTTTCGTTAACCCCTGGGGCCACGATCCGCTTCGGCTCCCTCGGCTTCGTCTACACCGGGCCGGCGGAGTCCGTCGCCGGGCGCACCTTCGCCCGGCCGGCCCGTCCCAACGTCCTGACGGGGACAGCGGGACACGCGACGTTTGTCTGAGGCTTCTCGGACGAGACGATCATGGCCATGTTGGGGCCAAACCCAACACAGGAGCGTTTTAGGCTCGCCGCCTACTACCTCACCGACCTCGCCTTCCAGGCCAGCGGAGCCGAGCCGCTCGCCTGGGGAGAGTTCATGGAGCGGTACACCGCCATGTACCCCCCGTGGACAGCCAGGCCTCCCGGACGACCCGGTGACGGCCTACATGAACGATCTACGAGCGACCCGCATCACCTCCGGCGCTTCGACGGCCCGGAGGGAACCTCGAGCGCCCGCGCGTGACACCACGTGCGAGTGCTTCGTCTGCGTGGCGTCGGCCTCGAGCAGCTCCGACCCGGAGCCAGCGCCACGCCATCGCGCCACCGGCGCCCAACGCAGGGCACGCCTCGACGAGCTCGCCGAGGCGAGGCGCCAGCTTGACGACGAGCTGGCCAACCTCCACTGGGAGCTCGAGGAGGACCACGAGCCCCGCAATCGGCATCCCGCAACCCGCCCAGTTGCCGGCTGCGCAGTTGGTCCCAGTGCAGGAACAACGCCGTGAGGGGGACGGCGAGTGGCAGGAGCGCCGTCCTACTGCCGAACAACCTCGAGCTCACGCCCCGACGCCGCCGGCTTGAGGACGCACGCGTGACAACGACCGACGCGCCAACGAGGGCGCGAACGTCAACGCCAATGCCAACCCCGACGGTGACGCCCCGCCGCTCTTTAGGTGGGCGTCGCAGAACCTGGCCGCCGCAGCTATGCTGCTGCGCGGCTGCCCTGAGGCAGCAACCACCGAGGAGAGACGAATGCGCCAACAACTCAAGCCGCTACTCGAAGCGGCAGCGGCGCAGCAGGCGGAGAGCTCTGCCTCACGCCAGCGGTCGGAGCGCGACCGAGGTGCGGCGCCTTCCGCGCATCGTCCGAACCCGCCCTCTCCCGCAATCAGGACCGCGGAGGAGGGGCCGGGGCCGCAGCCTCGGCGGTCAAGAGCCGGCTCGGGCCCAACCGCGATGCCCGGGACACCATCGAGGCTCGCCGACGGGCTGCGAGCGTCGACAACCACCGCGACCGCGACGACCGTGACCGCCGTGACGAGCACCGTTCACGCCACCACAACGACCGAGGACGTGGACGACGCTACGACAGTGACGATGACCGTGACCGCAGCTGGTCACCAAACCAGAGGGGACCGCGAGCTTTTGGCCAGGGCGTACGAGATGCGAGGTTCCCTTCGCGTTTTCGAGCTCCGACCAACATTCCCCGGTACGACGGGGACACCAACCCCAGCGTATTGCTGGAGGATTACCGGCTCGCGTGCCACGCGGGAGGAGCGACAGACGACCTCTTCATCATCAAGAACCCGCCGCTCTACCTCGGCGACTCCGCACGGATGTGGCTCGAGCATCTGCCCCGCGACAAGATCAACGACTGGACCGACCTACGTCGGGTCTTCGTCGGCAACTTCCATGGCACGTACACTCGCCCTGGCAAGCAGTGGGAGCTGCGCAACTGGAAGCAGAAGCCGGGGGAGAGCCTGCGCGAGTACATCCAGCGCTTCTCCAAGCGCTGCACCGAGCTCCCCGGTGCGACGGACAACGACGCCATCTCGGCGTTCCAGAACGGCACGACCTGCACCTCCCTCATCCATCCACTCGGGCGCCGCACGCCCAGAACTACGCGGGAGCTCCTCGACATTGCGAGCAACCATGCGGATGGCGTGGAGGTGGTGGCGGCTACCCTCAACACTCCTCAGGGCAAGGGGAAGCAGGTCGTGGACCATGGCGAGGGGACGTCCTCGCGCTTCAAGAAGAAGAAGAAGAACGACAAGCGTCGTCGCGACGACAACTTGGTTGCAGCGGTCGAACGCAAGGCGTCGCGCCCCAAGGGCAACCCGTCCAAGGCTGGTCTTCCAAAGGACCACTTCGAGAAGCTCCTGGACGCACCGTGCCCACACCATGAGGTCCCCGTCAAGCACGCACTCAAGGACTGCCGGTTGATCAAGAACTACGTCAACAGCACCCTCAAGCCAAGGGCGGCGGATCCACCCAAGAAGGCGGTGCCACCTCCCGACAATGATGACGACGACGCGGGGGCTCAGTACCCAGGTGAAGATGGCGCGGTCCACATGATCTTCGGTGGGTCACCGGCGCGACCCTCAAGACGCCACGGGAAGCTGATCCGACGAGAAGTCCTCAACGCCGACTCCGCGAAGTCGTCCTACCTAAAGTGGTCGGAGGTTCCGATAACCTTCGACCGCAAGGACCATCCCGACCACGTGCCGCAGCCGGGATCCTACCCACTAGTGGTAGCTCCTCTGTTCAAATCCAAACGGATCCACAAGGTCCTGATGGATGGAGGAAGCGGGATCAACGTGCTCTATGCGTCAACGCTTGATGACATGGGCATCCCGCGATCCAAGCTGCGGCCGTCGACTGCACCGTTCCACGGGGTCGTCCCTGGAATGGAAGCCCTCCCCATCGGGCAGATCGATCTGCCCGTCACGTTCGGGGACCTGCGAAACTTTTGCAAAGATACCCTCACCTTCGAAGTGGTGGGGTTCTCGAGGACGTACCACGCCATCCTCGGGAGGCCGGCATACGCGAAGTTTATGGCCGTGCCCAACTATACGTACCTGGAGCTGAAGATTCCCGGCCTGAAGGGGATCATCACAGTAGGGACCATGTATCAGCACGCATTCGAGTGCGACGCTGAGTGCTTCCAGTTTGCAGAGGCACTAATCCCGTCTGAGAGGCTCCACGCCGAGCCTCCATCCGAGGACCAGGATATCCGCGAGTCGTCCAAGCGAGCGGCCTGCTCTTTCGAGCCCGCCAAGGACGTTAAGGATGCGGTTGTCTCCGACGACGGCCGTACGCTCCGTATCAGGACGGCGCTCGATCCTAAATAGGAAAGCGCGCTCGTCGACTTCCTCAAAGCGAACCTCGACGTGTTCACGTGGAAACCCTCCGACATAAAGGGGATCCCGAGAGAGGTTGCCGAGGGCAAACTAAACATCAAGCCGGGATCGAAACCGGTAAAGCAACACCTTCGCCGCTTCAACAACGAGAAGTGCAAGGCGATTGGCGAGGAGATCAAGAAGCTCCTTAGTTCAGGGTTCATCCGAGAAGTATTCCACCCCGAGTGGCTTGCTAACCCTGTACTTGTAAAGAAGAAGAATAAGAAATGGAGGATGTGTGTTGACTATACAGGCCTTAACAAGGCATGTCCCAAGGATCCGTTTCCTTTGCCTCGCATAGATCAGGTAGTCGATTCAACAGCTGGGTGCGAAACCCTCTGTTTTCTCGATGCGTACTCCGGGTACCACCAGATAGCGATGTGCATAGCGGACCAACTCGCAACCTCGTTCATCACTCCGTTCGGCGCTTATTGCTACAAGACGATGCCGTTCGGGCTCAAGAATGTGGGTGCTACATTCCAGATATGCATGCGACGTGTCTTCGGGGAGCTCATAAGACGCATCATCGAGGCGTATGTCGACGACATCGTGGTCAAGTCGAAAAAGACCGGCGATCTGGTCCCAGACCTCACAGAGGTATTCGCAAAGCTGAGATAGCATGGGGTGAAGCTGAACCCCGAGAAATGCGTCTTCGGGGTCCCGAGGGGCATGCTCCTCGGCTTTGTCATGTCGGAACGCGGCATTGAGGCTAACCCCGAGAAGATCTCGGCCATCACGGACATGGGGCCGATCAAGAACTTGAAGGGCGTACAGCGTGTCACGGGCTGCCTCGCAACTCTGAGCCATTTCATAGCACGACTCGGAGAGCGTAGCCTACCGTTGTACCGCCTGATGAAGAATCTGACCACTTTACGTGGACCTCCGAGGCACAGGAGGCGCTCGACTCCCTCAAGAACATGCTGAAGAGCCCGCCGATCCTCACGGCTCCGACACCTGAAGAACCGATGCTCCTCTACATTGCCGCAACAACCCAGGTGGTCAGCGCCGCATTGGTGGTCGAATGAGAAGAGCCCAGAAGGTCGCTAAAGGTGCAGCGCCCAGTATACTTCGTGAGTGAGGTACTCTCCGACTCCAAGACCCGCTACTCGCAGATGCAGAAGCTCGTGTACGCTGTCTTGATGACCAAGCGCAAGCTCCGCCACTACTTTGACGTACACCCCATCACCGTGGTGTCCAAGTACCCGCTCGGAGAAGTCATCCAGGACCCTGAAGCCGAAGAAAGGATAGCCAAGTGGGCACTCGAGCTGATGGGGCAGAACATCTCGTATGCACCTCGCAGTGCCATCAAGTCCCAAGTGCTGGCGGATTTCGTTGCCGAGTGGACGGAGATCCAAACTCCGCCGGCACTGATCGAACACGAGACGTGGATTATGTACTTCGACGGCTCGATCATGAAGGAGGGAGCGGGTGTAGGCCTTGTCTTCATCTCGCCTCTGGGCGTGCGCACAGAGTACATGGTCCGACTACATTTCCCGGCCTCCAACAATGTCGCCAAGTACGAAGCGCTCATCAACGGCCTCCGAATAGCAGTCGAGCTCGGGATCCGTTGCCTCAAGATCAGAGGAAACTCAGAGCTTGTCGTAGACCAAGTCATGAAGGAGAAGAACTGTGTGGACCCAAAGATGGCGGTGTACTGCCAGGCTGTTTGTGAGCTCGAAGGCAAGTTCCATGGGCTTGAACTTCATCATGTCCTGCTCGACTACAACAAAGCCGCCGACGTCCTCGCCAAGACCGCATCAAGTCGCAAGCCGGTGCCGCACGTGGTCTTCACGAGCGACCAACACGCGCCCTCTGTTCGAGCAGAGGGGGAGAAGCCTCCAGAGGTCGGAGAGCCAGAGGTCATGGAGATCGACCAACCGCCCGAGCCGAACCTCGAAGATCCTGATTGGCGTTTCCCCATCCTCGAGTGGCTTGTCGAGGGGAAGTTTCCCCCCGACCAAACGCAGGCGCGCCGTATCGCACGGCGAGCCAAAGCGTTCGTTCTCATCGAGGGCGAGCTCTACAAATGGGGAGCCGCAGGCATACTCATGCGGTGCATCCCCGGAGATCAAGGCAGGGAGCTGCTACGCGAGATCCATGCCGGCACATGCGGGCATCACGCTGGCCCGAGGACACTTGTCGGGAAAGCTTTCCGACAAGGGTTCTACTGGCCCACAGCGGTGGCAGACTCCAAGGACATCGTGCGCCGTTGCGAGGGGTGCCAGTTCTGTCGGTGTTTTAGACCGGCAACCTACCAAGGGGAGTACCCGAGGTAGATGAATGTGGCCACGCCGAGATCGGGAACTCGAAGGAGAGACACGTGGCACACAATTTAGACAGGTTTGGGCCGCGAGGTGCGTAATACCCTACGTCCTATATGCTGCGTAGCTCTGGATTGATTGGGTGTGTTTACAAGATGATGCGGATGAAGAGATAAGGGTCCCTGCCTCGCCTTATATAGTCCGGGAGGCAGGGTTACAAGTCGGTTTGCCAGAGGAGTACTAGCCGTGTACGGCTAGGAGTACTCTACATGGATCCGGACATGTCTAGCTTCCTAACCGAGTTCTAATCCTCTGTAGGCCTTGCGCTCCACGCCAGCAGGTGCCGTGTTGCCCAAGTCGAGTAGCCCCAGGGGCCCACGGAGTAGTCAGTCCCAGTACCAACCAGAGTAGTGGGCCCAGGGATGTCCGTACGACAAGCCCCCGAGAACTTTGTAGTCGAGCAGGATGTCTTCGAGTAGTCTTGATGGCCTTGACGAGTAGTCCTTGAGCGTCCCCGAGTTCCACAAGCCGAAAGTCCTCAAGAATGCTTGAACCATCCCGAGGCTGGAAGGTACTCCAGCTGATCTTTGAGTAGTCTTGAAGTCTTCTCGAGTAGTCCCCAAGCGTCCCCGAGTGCTTCTCTCGAAGGTCTTCAATAGTACTCGTGATGTCTTGGTGAAGAAACCATATGGAAAATGTGATTCGGAGAATCACATTCCATATGGAATGTAGCCCCCGAGCCTTAGGTCGAATCGTAGATTCAAGCTGAGGGTCAATCTGAAGTTCTGCCAATCTTATCCCGTAAAATCCGGAGAAAAAACCGAAGGACACATGGCACGGAGCCCCCGAGCCTTGAGTCGAGTACTTTCTCTCGAGTTGAAGGATCATCTTGACTGTAGAATGTGTCCGGAGTGAGGTCGTGATATGAAGTAGTCCACTGAATCCTGTAGCTGTAGTCGAGCCCCCGAGATCGAGTACCGGAAGACAAAGAGTCGCGCTGCTGCCGCTAGGTCACCCGTCTGGTGCCTTATCTGTCCGCTGAGAACCGAGCCGCCGGGACTGGTTATAAATAACCGATGAGTCCCTTAGGGTTCTTCACTCCTAGCAGTTGCCTTCCTCAGGTTAGATCTGAATCACCGCCCCCTCTGCTCCTCTGCTGCCGTCGCCGCCGCGCAGAGACTTAGATCCATTTGCTCGCGCCGCCGCAGTCCACCCACCTCCATAGCCCGCAGGCGAATGCGAGTGAAGACTCATGTGACTTGGAGGATGAAGGGGTCTCCAGCGAAGGGCAAGAAGACCGGCGTGTCGAAGAAGAGGAGCCGTGATGAAGCCGGGGATGCCGGCCAGTCGTCGTCGTCGCCACCCTCGTCCCCTCGCCCCAATCCGGCGAAGGAGTGGAAGAAGGCGAAACTGAAGACCGAGGACCTCCTTGCCTTGGTCAACAGCGGGTTCCTTCATGAGAAGGAGATGGATCTATGGCGCACCGCCACCGGCGATCCGTACCCGATGGAGAAGAACCCGGACGAAATCCCAATGTTCGCCCGGTTCGTAGAGCGCGGATTGGCGCTCCCTGCCAGTGATTCCTTCAAGGGTCTGCTCAGGTACTACGGCATCGAGTACCTCAATCTCAACCCCAATGGAATCTTCCATGTTTCCATTTTTGTCCACTTCTGTGAAGCATTTGTGGGTATCAAGCCCCACTGGATTTTGTTTCGGAAGTTCTTCCGGCTGAAGCCACAGCCGAGCAGCAGTGACCCGCGAGTAGTCGGAGGCGCCGAATCTAGATGCGTGAAGATGTCGTCGACCAGTACCTGTCGTACAAGCTGATAGAGTCCAACCAGGACTGGAAGGCCAAATGGTTCTACATTAGCAACCACCATCCCGAGCTGCCGAAGCCGAGCGGGCGCCAGCCCAAGCATGCCCCGTGGTGGAACACGGAGCCCACCATGCAGGAGGGTATTCAACTACCCCCTCTGCTGAAGAAGATCAAGGCCTTGCGGGAGGCCGGACTGAGGGCCGAACACGTGGCCTTCAGTTTCATGAAGAGGAGGGTGCAGCTGTTGATGGCGCGAGATACCCTCGGGTACCAATATACAGGCGACAAGGACACCTCGCGGATGCCCGGTGAAGAAATCGAGGATGATGTCATCGTCGAGCGGCTGGGCAAGGTTTTCAAGGACATGCCGCCGTTCACACCGTGCCCTGTCCCCGAGTACTCCGCGGCTCGGCCACCAAGCCAAGTCAGTAGTCGTGACATAAGCCCCCAAGTACTGGTCAGCTTGAAGTAGTCATACTCATATGTGCCGTATGTTGTAGGACGACATGGCGAAATACGTCTTAGTCCCGCCTTCCCCTCCGCGACTTGTGGAGCAACCGGAGGAGAAGGGGAGAAGAAGGAATGCCGCGAAGTCGGTGAAGCTAGTGACGCCGTTGTCATCGAGTCCAGCTCTGATGACGATGAAGATGAAGAAACGCTGCAGCAAAGGTTCCAGCTGCGCTCCAGGTTTAGTCGAGCTGGGATGCCGGACGTCCCAGTCATCATCGAGAGGCCGTCGAGTCTCGAGGCTAACCTGCCGGTGCCGCCGAGGAGGCCACGCAATGTGGCGCAGAAACGCACCGTCAAGAAGCTGAAGATCTCCGAGGTGACTAACCAAGAGGTAAACACCGCGACTAGAGTAGTCGAGCACAGCTGATAAGTAGTCGTATGCTGATGATTTATCTTGTAATGTTGCAGGATATCCCCTCCCCAGACCCCATAGACCAGGGCGACGAGGGGGTCCAGGACACTGTGGGGGTGGCAGCTGAGGGGGGTATCAGCCCGCCTCCATCCACTGAAGAAGTCGTGCCAGTGGCAGCACAACAAGAGGCCGGCGCTGCAAAGCCGCAGTCGTCGGTTGATGACGGACGAAACCCTCCGCCGGCTGCAGTTACGGAGTAGCCGGAGGAGGCGTCTGTCGAGGCCGGAGCTGCCGCCGAGACTGGCATAGTTGACATTGCCAGTATACTAGGTGCTCCCACCATGACCGTGGTGCGGTCAACACTGTAAGTTCCCTGAACGCTCGAGTAGTTGTGTAGATGGCAGACTTGCATTGCTGACTTGATTACTTCGTGATGTAGGAAATCCACGGATCTGTCGTTGGACGGTGGGAAGACCAGCACTCCAGCCGACGGAGAGGGCCGCTCGGCGGGGGAGCGTGAACCCACACCACCGCCACAGACTGAAGTCGCGGTGGAGTCGACGTTGAAGGAAGCCACCTTGGTTGAAGGTATGTGTCCTGTCGCCACTGGTAGTCATCATGCATAGTAGTCGTAGCCTCTGAAATTGACTACGTGTACTCATTGTGGCAGGAGCACAAGCTGAGGGAGCCTCGATTCCTGAAGCTGTGGCCATGGAGACGGCCACTGTGGAGGCGGAGCCCACAGGACCGGTGGCCGGGGCGATGGAAGAAACAGCCCCCGAGCTGGGGACTACGGTGGCCCCCGAGTCGGGTGCAGAGGTACAGGACGATCTGCTCCCCGGGACGAGCACGGACGTAGTCGTCCGCTCACCCATCATAGAGGAAGCCGCGCCGATCCGTTCGGTGGCCATGGCAGAGGTGGCATCTTCGAGCCGTGGGGGTCTTGAGCTGCTGGAAGACAATCTTGTCGATCCGGCCGTTGTTGCTCTGAACATGGAGTCATGGCGGCGTACCCAACAGTGGGTCAAGGTACGTTACGAGTACCCTGAGTAGTCTTATATTACGAAATACAAAGTACCTGTTTGACTGTTCTGTCTGTGCAGGATGTTGTTGAAAGATCCCGCGAGAAGTCCGAGCTTCTGAAGGGGTACGGCGACACAGTCCTTCGTGCCGAAGCCTTGGAGAAGGAGCTCGATAAGTCAAAGAAACATTCTGCGTTGCTCCAATCCAAGCTCGACTGCGCCTTCGCCCAGTACCACAATGAAGTACAAGAGATGGAGGTGAAGAGGGACGACTTGATCTGGAAGAACAAGTCGCTACGCCAGAAGAACAAAGGTATGTTTCCCGCCAAAGCCTTTGAGTACTTATTGGGGTACCTTGGAGTATTCTGATAATGTGTTGAGTTGTCTGCAGAGCTTGAGGTAAGGGTCGACCAGCTGAAGGCGTCGGAGACGGACTTGAAGAACATTGTTTACCGGGAGACCGATGCTAGAGAGGTACTTGAGTATGAGTATACAAAGCTGAGTCATGAGTGCATCTATCACATGGAGCTTCGTGAAGCCTCAGACCGTGACCTTGTCAATTGCTATAAATCTCTGCAGAAGCTTAATGAAAATTGCGAGAAGCTGCGAGGCCAGCTGAAGAAGCTTGAGGAAGCCGCGCTGCCCATTGCAAGGCTGCTGGTGCCACACCCGGGCAGGCCGAAGATTGCTCCACTGGTGGACCAGTTGAAGGAAGCCCCGGGGCATCTGGCGACGTATGTCAAGCACTTGGCGAAGTCGATCCCGAACCAAGTCTTGGCATACATGAAGTCATATTTCCCCAAGGCTCCAATGGACATAGTCGCCGGTGGACTTGCAGCGAACTGTACTGACGATCAGTACAAGACCCTCCTGGAGGAGATGGCGCCCATTGCTGAACAAGTGGCGGAGAAGCTTAACCTTCAGTAGGAGTACCTGTAGGAGTGGCTTAGAGTAGTTGATGTAAAACAAACAGAGTTGTTAGTAACTTGTTTGGATTATCAATGAAAGTTATCCACGATATATTTGTGAAATGAGTACTCGTAGCCGCCACTTGCAACGAAGTGTGCGGAGTACCAAACCGTGGGGGACTTGTGAGTAGTAGTACTCAGTAGTAGATGCCTGATTGGAAGGCACAGTAAATAAGTTGAAAGGAAATCAAACTTTATTACTGATGAATAAGTACACCTGGATGGCCAGGGCCGTTTACAAGTGTAGTTGCCAGGACCCGTAGGCCGCCTACGGCTGAGTGGTGCTAGGGCCCGAGGCTGCTTACAGCTAGAGATCCGTTAGTAGTCGTATAGACTGGATCTAGAGTACATGGTCTTGCAGACCGCCGCTAGAGTCCTCAGCGCTCTAAGCAGCCCAAGATCCGTTAGTAGCCGTTGACGCTGGATCTTGGAGAAGAGTAGTCCGGAGACTAGTGCCAGGACCGTAGGGCCGCTTACAGCGAAGAGTCCGTGAATAGTCATGTAGACCTGAACCCGTAGAGTAGTCGAGCGACTACGCGTAGAAGCGACACAGCTGGTCGACGTTCCACGAGTTGCTGATATCGTCTCCTTCAAGTGTTTGGAGGCGGTAGGAGCCTGGTCCGGTCACCTTGGAGATTGAGAAGGGACCTTCCCATGGCGAGCTGAGCTTGTGTAGTCCGTCCGTGTTCTGGATACGACGGAGGACTAGATCGCCGACGTTGAAGGAGCGTTCCTTGACGTTGCGATCATGGTAGCATCGGATACCCTCGAGGTACCTTGCTGATTGGACGAGGGCAGCGCGGCGGGCTTCTTCGAGGCTGTCGATGTCAACCCGTCTACTATCTTCTGAGATGCCTTCGTCGTATTGCTCTACTACCGGGGATTCCCACATTACGTCGGCAGGTAGAATAGCTTCAGAGCCGTAGACGAGGAAGTAGGGCGACTGCCGCGTCGCCTTGGTAGGCTGAGTACGAAGCCCCCAGAGTGCGTTGGGTAGTTCCTTGATCCACTTGCCTCCTTTGGTGTTAGCTGCGTCGTGCAATCGCTTCTTGAGGGCGTCGAGTACCATCCCGTTAGTGCGCTCAACTTGGCCATTGGCGCGGGGATGAGCGACTGAGATGTACCGGACGTCGATCCCGCTGTTCTCGCAGTACTCCCAGAACTGATGGTTGTTGAAGTTGGAACCCAAGTCTGTGATGATGCGTTGGGGTAGCCCGTAGCGATGCACGAGTTCGTCTAAGAAGTGGAGTACTATGTCGGCCTTTGGGCAGGTGACCGGCTTGACCTCGATCCACTTGGTGAACTTGTCGATGGTCACCAAGACTCTGTTGAATCCTCCTGGCGTAGTTGGCAGAGGCCCAATCATGTCGAGCCCCCAGCAGACAAAGGGCCAGGTTGATGGTATGGTGACTAGCTTGTAGGCCGGGACGTGTTGCGGTTTGGCGAAGAATTGACATCCTTGGCACTTTCTGACGAGTTCTTCAGCGTCGGCCAGAGCTGTGGGCCAGTAGAAAGATCGTCGGAAAGCCTTGCTCACCAGCGTTCGAGAAGACGCGTGGTTGCCGCAGACGCCTTTGTGGATCTCCTCCAAGATATCTCTGCCTTCTTCTCGAGGTATGCACTTCATGAGTACTCCAGAAGTGGCACCCTGCCTGTAGAGCTTGTCTCCGACTAGTACGTAGGCCTTGGCTCGGCGGACGAGTTGTTCGGCCAAGTTCTTGTCGGATGGGACCTTCTACTCGCGGATGTAGTCGATGAAGGGTTGTCTCCAGTCCACGTCAATAATCATGACCTCCTGGCCGGACTGTGGTGGCACAGGGTCAGTGGTCGTTGGCGCCGGCTCTGGGATGGATGGCGCGTGAAGCTCGTGGACGAAGACTCCAGGAGGTACTTGCGCGCGAGTAGAACCAAGCTTCGACAGGACTTACGCGGCAACATTGTTGTCGCGGATGACGTGGTGGAACTCGAGACCGTAGAACTTGTTCTCGAGCTTGCGGATTTCCAGACAGTAGGCGTCCATGTTCTCCTTGTTGCGATCCCAAGACTTGTTGAGTTGGTTGATGACCACTGCTGAGTCGCTGTAGACTAGAAGCCGCTTGATGCCCAAAGAGATTGCGAGGCGGAGCCCGTGAAGTAGGGCTTCGTACTCGGCTTCGTTGTTTGAGACCTTCCAGAAGATCTGCAGGACGTACTTGAGTTGTTCGCCCTTCGGAGAGATCAGGAGTACCCCTGCACCTACGCCTTCGAGCTTGAGTGAGCCATCGAAGTACATCACCCAGTGTTCTGGATGCTCGGTTGGAGTTGGTAGCTGATTCTCCTGCCATTCCGCCATGAAGTCGACTAGTGCTTGAGACTTGATAGCGGTGCGTGGCTTAAAGTCGATGTTGAGGGCGCCGAGTTTGACCACCCATTTGGAGATTCTTCCAGTAGCATCCTGATTGCGGAGTATGTCACCGAGCGGGTAGTCGGTGATAACGACAATCGAGTACTCCTGGAAGTAGTGTCGTAGCTTCTGCGAGGTGATGAGCACCACGTAGAGTAGCTTCTGGACCGGCTGGTACCGCGCCTTGGACTCTGACAGAACCTCGCTGACGAAGTAGACTAGTCGCTGGACTGGGTAGGTGTGGCCTTCTTCCTGCCGCTCAACAACGATGGCGGTACTGACCACATGAGTAGTCGCAGCGAGGTAGAGCAGTAGCTGTTCTTTTTTGCGAGGAGCCGTGAGGATCGGTGGCTTGGACAGGAAGTCTTTGAGCTGCGCCAGGGCTTGATCAGCTTCCGCGGTCCACGCGAACTTCTCTTGATGCTTGAGTAGTTTGAAGAAGGGTAGTCCCTGTTCTCCAAGCTTCGAGATAAATCTATTCAGGGCCGCCATGCACCCGGTCAGCTTCTGTACATCCTTGATGCAGGTTGGAGCTTTCATGTTGGTGATGGCGGAGATCTTCTCGGGGTTGGCTTTGATGCCGCGATGGCTGATGATGAAGCCGAGTAGTTTCCTAGATGGTGCGCCGAAGACGCACTTGTTGGGATTGAGCTTCCATTGGTACTCTCGCAGGGATGCGAAAGTCTCTTCAAGATCGGCGATGAGCGTATCGGAGTGTCTGGTCTTGACGACCACGTCATCCACGTAGGCTTCGACATTCTTGTTGAGCTGCTTCTTGAAGCAGGCCTGGATAGCTCGCTGGTAAGTGGCGCCGGTGTTCTTCAACCTGAACGACATTGCCGTGTAGTAGTAGGCGCCGAACGGGGTGATGAACGCGGTCTTCTCCTAGTCTTCTTCCTTGATAGCGATCTGGTGGTACCCGGAGTAGCAGTCGAGGAAGCAGAGCAGGTCACAGCCCGCTGTGGAATCGATGACTTGATCAATCCGCGGCAACCCGAAAGGGTCCTTGGGGTAGTGCTTGTTGAGGTCGGTGTAGTCGACGCACATCCTCCACTCGTTCGTGTTCTTCTTGCGGACGAGGACGGGATTGGCGAGCCACTCAGGATGGAAGACTTCACGGATGAAGCCCGCCGCGAGTAGTTTGGCGAGTTCCTTCTTGATGGCATCCCGTCGGTCGTCGGCAAAACGGCGAAGGTGTTGTCGTTTGGGGGTAGCTTTGGGGTCGATGTTGAGTGAGTGCTCGATCAGCCTCCTGGGCACCCCTGGCATGTCCGCTGGCTTCCATGCGAAGATGTCTCGGTTAGCCCGGAGGAAGCTGACGAGTGCGTCTTCCTATTTCGGGTTAAGACCCGCCCCGATCATGGTAGTCTTGCTGCTGTCGCCCGTCCCGAGGTCGATGGCCTTTACTTGAACTTCCTCTGATGGCCGAGGCTTGTTCGCGGTGTCGGTCTTCTCGGGAATCTCGAGTTCGGTTGGGGTGAGCCTCTTGGACGTAGCGAAGATTTCTATCATTGCATTGGGTACTTGATTGGTTGCTGTGAGTTCCACGGCTTCGGTGTCGCAGTCGAACGAGATCTTCAAGTCCCCTTGCGGCGTGAGTACTCCGGCAGGACTTGGCATCTTGAGTACCAAGTAGGTGTAGTGTGGTACCGCCATGAACTTGGCGATAGTTGGTCTACCGAGGATGGCATGGTAGGAGGTTTCGAAGTCCGCAACCTCGAACTTGATGTACTCAGTGCGGTAGTTCTCCCTTGTCTCTCCGAAGGTAACTGGTAGGACCACTGACCCAGTGGAATAGCCGCGTTGCCGGGGACAATGCCGTAGAAGGGTGACGCGTTCTTGGTAAGCATGTCAGTGATGTCGAGCTTCATCTTCTTCAAGGTCTTGGTGAAGAGGACGTTGAGTCCGCTCCTGCCGTCGATGAGGACCTTGTTGAGTCTGGAGCCCACGACTACTGGTTTCAGGATGAGTGGGAAATGTCCTGGTTCAGAGAAGCTTGTCCATTGATCCGCGCGGGAGAAGGTGATGGGTACCTCCGACAACCTTAGAGGTGTCGGCACCGCTGGTTCGATGTTCAAGACTTCCCGTCGGGTGGCCTTCTGAGACTGTCTGGTGGGTAGTCCGTCGAAGAGGACATTCACCGTCTTGTCGGGTTCTTGGAATTCGCCGTTGCCCTCATTGACTTTCTTCTTTCCCTTCTTGTCGTGAGGAGGCTGCGGATCAGGAGTGTCCTTGAGTGCTCGCCGGAGCTGGTAGCACTGCTCGGTGGTGTGATTGCCGTCCAGATGCCACGGGCACTTCTCTTTGAGCAAGTCTCTGAAGCCACCTGAGTTCTTCTTCGAGTTGTCCTTCGCAGGGCGCTGTATAGCCGCAACTGTGTTGTCTGGCTTGCGCTTGCGGTTGGAGTTCGAGTAGTTGTTATTGTGGCGATTCCCTTGATCCTTGTTGTTGTTGTTGTTGCCGCCCGTGTTGTTCTTGCTCTTGCCGCAAATGGAGTCGTACTTGGCGTTCGCCTTGTCCTCTTCATCGGCCCATGACGTGATCATGTCCTTGAGCTTAATGATGGAACTCGGGCGGCGGTGACCGAAGTCTTCGAAGGTGCGACGGTGGTAGAGCCCTTCTTGGAAGAGGTCGATGACTTCTTTGTCGGTGACGTCGACTACGATCGCGCGCTTGTCAAAAAAGCGCCGCATGTACTGGCGAAGCATCTCGCCTTGTTCCTGCTTGACCATCGCCAAGTCCATGCGAGTACCCGAGCGCCCCATGGCGCCCTCGAAGTTGCTGGTGAACTGAGCCTTCAGCTGGTCCCACTGGTCGATCGAGTTCTTTTCAAGTGACTCGAGCCATGTGAGTGGAGCCTGATCCAGACAGAAGGGGAAGAAAAGGCACTTCGCATCGTTGTTGCCACCAGCATTTTCGATGGCCAAGGTGTAGCACCTGAGCCACTGAACTGGGTCTTGCTTCGCGTCGTACTTGGAGATCCCGAGAGGTTTGAATTTCTCGGAAAGAAGCAGGTTGTGAAGTCTTGCAGAGTAGGCGGGGAAGCCGTCACTGTCGCTTGCTTCAGTAGCCTTCTTGCGGCGGATCTCGTCGATCTTGTGGCGAGCGTTGTAGCCACCACGTGTATTGCTGGTGGCATGGCTGTTCGCGTGGCCTCGGCCTCCGCGGTCGCCGCCGTCACCAGCTCTTCTGCCGGCGCCATGGGATGAACTTCCCCCGCTGCTGCCACCACCCCCGCCGTCGCCACGACTACCACCAGCGCCACCGCGGCTACCACCAGCGCCGCCTTAGCTGTTGCCGCCCTGTGATGGTCCTCCAGCCGAGGCCCTAGAGCGGTTGGGATTTGGCTGGTGTTCTCCACGGACACGGTTGCGTCCGCCATCTGCCGGGCTGCGACTAGTGGCTTCGTGATTTCTGGCGTCGTGAGTTCTGACGAGGAGTACTTGAGCAACCCTGTTGTCGACCCGCATGAAGTAGGCATCTTCAGCGAGTTTGGCGATGACTTCACCCGCGCGGATCCCCTGGGCCTGTCGTACTATCGTGGTGATAGACATGAGGCACTGCTCAGGAGTAGTGTGTACCCGGTTGGCAACTTGATCCAGAGCCTCATTAAGGTTTCGGATGGGGAGAGTTTCCCGGAGACGTCTTCGTTGATCATTCCGCTTCCTGTTGCATTCGCGTCGAGCGTTCTTGTCTTCGGTGGTTTTGTTGGGAGGTGTGTTGGCGGACAACTCATCCTCTGAGATGTCATCAAGGTACCGGTGGGGTCGATTCTCCGAGGTCCCGGCATCTCCGGCCGCCATGAAGACTTCGTGGTCGGGCGTGCAGAGACTGGAGTCAGTAGTCGCCACCTCGGTGGTGGTGTGCTCATCGTTTGGAGCCAACGGGGTCCCCTCCTAGAAGGGGAGTGTGTCGAGGTAGGCGACGCAGCATGAGTCGTCGTCCGTCAGGTCTGCAGGCTTGCGATCGGGCCAGTAGACGAATCTGCCGGCGGGAGTAGATGTGATAACCAAGCCGGTGGCAGGACCTGACAGCGGTTCCTCAGTCATGTTAAGTTTAGACTCGGGCTCGATTGGGTCCGATCCGAAGTCGAACTCGTAGGAGGAGTCCGAGTAGTAGCCGGTCACAGTGTTGGAATCCGAGGAGTACTCGGAAGCGATCTCCTTGCCGGCCCGGCGTGCGGCGAGAGCTTCCGCGTGGGCCCTGCTTGAGTTGCAGAGACCATACAGGAAGTGCTCGTGGAGAGGGGCCGCTTCACACGATGGCTCAGGAGCCGACTCGCATGAGGTGATCCAGGGCGACGTCGAGTTCAAGTTGGAGGCGGATCCGACCTCGAAGTCGGCGACTTGGTTGTAGAGCGAAATTTCGCTGAATTTTTCGACGAGTGGGCCCATGGCAGCTTCGGGAAGCGTCACGAGCCCGGTCTCTGGATCCGGGGTCATGGTGAGGTAGCGCTGGAACGATCCAGCGCCGTCAGCGGTGCAGACCCAGGAGCCGAAGACGAAGGTGTCGCCGCGGTTGAAGGCGGCGGTTGGCTTGATGATGATTGGAGCCGTCGAGTTCGCCATGAGATCTTCGGCGAGATCCCCTACCTGGCGCACCAGCTGTCGGTGTTTTAGACCGGCAACCTACCAAGGGGAGTACTCGAGGTAGATGAATGTGGCCTCGCCGAGATCGGGAACTCGAAGGAGAGACACGTGGCACACAATTTAGACAGGTTCGGGCCGCGAGGTGCGTAATACCCTACGTCCTGTATGCTGCGTAGCTCTGGATTGATTGGGTGTGTTTACAAGATGATGCGGATGAAGAGATAGGGGTCCCTGCCTCACCTTATATAGTCCGGGAGGCAGGGTTACAAGTCGGTTTGCCAAAGGAGTACTAGCCGTGTACGGCTAGGAGTACTCTACATGGATCCGAGCATGTCTAGCTTCCTAACCGAGTTCTAATCCTCTGTAGGCCTTGCGCTCCACGCCAGCAGGTGCCGTGTTGCCCAAGTCGAGTAGCACCAGGGGCCCACGGAGTAGTCGGTCCCAGTACCCACCAGAGTAGTGGGCCCAGGGATGTCCGTACGACAAGTTCTACGCCCGACAAACTCACCTCCCGGTGCAAGCGCTTCAAACTATCCCCATCACATGGCCTTTCGCAGTGTGGCATCTCGACATGGTGGGGCCGCTCCGACAAGTGCCCGGGGGCTTCACGCATCTTCTCGTGGTGGTCGACAAGTTCTCTAAATGGATTGAAGCCCGATCTATTGTGAACGTCCGCTCCGAGGAAGCCGTTACATTCTTCACCGACATCATCTACCGCTTCGGCATACCCAACACAATCATCACCGACAACAGCACACAGTTCACAGGGAAGAAATTCCTCAACTTCTGCGACGACAACAACATTCGTGTGGACTGGTCTACCGTGGCGCACCTGAAGACGAACGGGCAAGTCAAGAGGGCGAACGACATGATCTTGCAAGGGTTAAAGCCTCGCATCTTCAAGCGTCTCGAGAAGTTCCGAGCAAGATGGGTGGCCGAGCTCCCGTTCGTGCTATGGAGCCTGCGCACCACACCGTGTCGGGCGACTGGTTTCACGCCTTTCTTCATGGTGCACGGGTCGGAAGCAGTCCTACCAACGGACATCGACTACGGCAGCCCATGAGTGCGAGCCTACACTGAGGAAGGCAACCAGGTCGCGCTTGAAGACGCGATCGACCAGCTCGATGAAGCATGAGACGTGGCGCTCCTATGCTGCGCCAAGTACCAACAAGCTCTACGACACTATCACTAGCACAACGTGCGCCCACGCGAATTTCACGTCAGGGATCTGGTCCTCCGACGAGTACAAGGTAGCAAGGATCAACACAAGCTCTTGCCCCCTTGGGAGGGGCCGTTCATCATCGACCAGGTGCTCCGACCCGGAACATACAAGATTTGATACGAGGACGGACGAGTCGTCTCCAACGCATGGAACATCGAACACCTGCGGCCATTTTACCCTTGAGTAACTGTTTAAATCTTATACAGCAATGAATAAATGCCGCATGCTTTGTTCATATGTCTATAAGTTCGAAAAAACTTCTCGGTTGCCATGTTTCTGAATGTGCGACTTCCCTGAAGGCTGAGCAGCGAGCATCCCTGCATCTGTGCAGAAATGCTACCTACTCGGGGGCTACCCAGGGCACGATGCCCTCCTTCCGTTTTTTACGCCTTTTTCAAAAAAATCTCTCGACATCTATGTCGTAACCGATCGCACGAGCGAAAGGTTTTTTGACGGAAAGCTTGACCTTGCGAGAAGTAAAGACGATGGCCTGCATGGGGCAAGACGTTGCTGCCCGTTCAAAGTTCCTAGCACCTACGCCTCCGCGGCTACGGTGCGAAGGCTTGCGGGCACAGCTCGAGTCCTCAGGCCCTCGTCCGATCTCTTTTCAAAGGTGTTCGAGCAACCGCCCAGACTCCGGTCTAAAACGGTTTTTACGACAAACCTTTCGAGTTACTTCACGAACCTCCCAAGTGCTCAGGGGCTGCGAACGTATGGCAGCCCTTAGTGGTTCGAGAGGGCTGAGCTTCTCGACTCCTACGCCCCCGCGGCTCCAGAGTAGAGCTGGGTCATCTCGAATTTCTAAGGCCTGCTACGCGTTACAGTGGTCGACCCTGGGTACTCGGGAGCGTTCGAGCCGTAACATTTTTTGAACAAGTTATTGACAACACGATGCCGTTTCGTGCTGTTGTGCATAAGAACTGTTCTTAAAATTACATGCACTTAAGACGATACATCTAAGCTGAAGGCCTGGAGCTTCCCGGGTCTTCTGGTGCATCTTCAGGCAGCAGGTCCAGGTCCTTCAAGGCGGCGTCGGTCATGTCGTGGGTGAAGGCGGTGCAGTCTTCTTCAAGCTCGTCGCATTGGGCGTCGGAGATGCCAGGGGCCCAGTCGCCGCTCAACACCATGCGGTCCAGCCCCTGGTAGTGCGACTCGAACATGGCGAGCACCTGGTGCACCGCTCTTTGATTTTGGTCCAGCCCCTCCGAGCCGTCGACAACTCACGCTCTTTGATCACCCCTGCGAGGCACCCGACCTCTTCGACAAGCCTGTCGGGTAGCATCGGCCCAAAGGAGACGCCGAGCCCGGTCATGACAGCTCCGATAGCTCTCGCGAGCTTGGCGAGGTCTTGGATGTTCACCTTGCGGGACTCCTCCGACTCGCGCCGGGCGTTCCTGGCCTGCCCCAGCTCGATCGCGGCTTGCTCTCGAGCCATCTGAGACTGCTCGAGCTCGGTTTTGGTTTCTGAGAAAGCAAACAGATTGACGTGTCACGACCAACTCAAAGGAAAGGCAAGAATGAAGTCAAGGTACAGGGCTTACTCTCGAGCTGCTCCGACAGCCGCTCGATCGAGCTGTCCTTCTCGATGATCTTGAGCAGGGCGGCATTCAGCTCCTGCGTCTTCTCCGTGAGCTTCACGGTCCTCCCGGTGCGGTATGTGCGCATCCCTGGAACGTGGGGAGACAAGTCAGCACAGACAAAGAACGCGCAAGAGGAGGGGAGTTGCGAGAAGCATCGTCGAGCCTCACCATCGAGGTCCTGTGAGAACTTGGAGTTGTCCTCATGGAGCCGGGTCGCCTCCTCAGTGACCTCCTGGAGCTTGTTGGTCACCTCGGTGAATTGGCGATTGGCCGTCCTGAGGTGCGCTCTTGCCGCGACTAGCTCCTTTCCCAGCTCTGACACCTTTGACTCGAGCGCCGCTTTCTCTTGGGCGGCCGCCTGGGCGGCAGTTTCGGACGCGGCGGCGGCGGTTGTGGCTTGTCGGCAGCATCATTAGCGGTCGCCATGGCGGCCCGCAACTCCTCGACCTTCGCCTCCGCCTGGGCCAGCCTTGTCTCCAAGGACTCACGCTCCGTCGCTGCCTTGGTGGCCTCGGCCTCTGCAGTCGTGGCACGGCCTTCCGCGGCTGTGGCGCAGTCTTCCGCGGACTTCACGGCGGACTCCAGCACGGCCCTCGACGACGCCTCATTCGCCACCGCACCGGCGGTAGCGAGGCGAGCAACCGCCAGCTGCATCTCCAGTTGGGTCTTCTCTGCCTGAAGCTCGACAATGGTGTGCGCCTACTTCTTGCCGCACCTCGCGAGTACCTGCATCGGACGAGAAGATACGGATCGTAAGATTCACGAAAACGTGGGAGACAAAATCGAAATCCCGGTTCGAAGAGGCTTACCGTCGTCGCGGGAAGGATGAGCTCGTCGAACGCGCGGCGCGCCCGTTCGGGACCCCGCTCGAGACGCCCGCACGCCTCGGACTCCTCGTCCTCGTCATCGGACACCCCCACCTCGTAGGTGGCCATCCACGGGAAGCGCACAAGATCGGAGATCCGAGCGCCACCCTCCTCAAACTCCGGCAACAGGCCCGCGCCGGAGCCTTCCCCGATCTCTTGGATCTCCGGGGAGGCGGCTCTCACCGCGCCCCCAGGGGCTTCGTGTCCTTGCAAGGCTGGGAGGATCGGGCTCGCCGTAGGCGCCGCCTCATCGACAGGGGCGGCGAGCTGAAGTGACGGCAGCCCCTGTGCGCTTGCTGCAGCCGGATCCGCGACCGCGGCCGAGGGTGAGGACGCGGCGGGGATCAGCTCCGCCCCGACAGCGGGTTCCCCAAGGCCCTCCTCGGTCGCCTCCGCCGCGACTGAATGCTCGGAAGCCCCGACAACTCCTGTCGGGCCCGCCTCCGGCTGGCTTGCTGTGGCTGCGTCAGCTGCGGGCTCCTCACCGGCCGACCCCACCAATTCGGCCGAGGCTGCGACCATGGGGGCGGCAGACTCGGGGGCCATGACCTCCGACCCCTCCGTCTCGCCCAGCATGCGCTCCAGCACGGCCTCGTAAATGTCCCGGTCGTTGCTCGGCAGGTCGGGAGCGTCGAGATCGATGATCCCGGGGGTGCTGGCGGACGTGGCGCTGGACGTCGACGCGTCCGCCACATATCCTCCCACCTGCGCCGCCGCAGGCGCTGGAGTTTCCGCCACCGCCGACGCCTCGATCTCGTGTCCCCCGGCCGGTGGTGGCGGGGGTGCGATCTGCTCGGTGGACGCTGCCACGACCGCTTCTGGAGCCGTCCGCTCTCCGCTCGAGTTGTCGACGCCCGAAGGAGGTGGTGGTGCCGCTGACTCAACCACCTCGGTGGCCATGGTCAGCCGGCTCCGGGTCTGCCCCGCTAGCGGCTCGGCGTAGGGAGGCAGCGAGCGGGGCTCGGACTGTTGGCCGCGCGCGCCAAGCACCACGCGCTTCAGAGGCACGAGGCTGAGGCAAACGCGAACCAAAATCAAGAAATGAACAAGATGAAGAAATCAAGAACGGCAGAAGATAGCGGGCAGGAGCTTACATGCTGGAGTGGACGCGGACCCGTTTCACTGGCCAATCTGATGAGCCATGCTCGGGGCCTGATCGCTTGGCCCCAGCTGACTCAGAGGCTAGCTCCCGACGCTCCGTCAACTCGGGGGCTGGCCCACTCCTCCCCTCCGGCTCGAGGGCGGCGCTTCGCTCCCCTGGCTGCTCGGGGGCTGTCCTCCCAACCTCTGCCACGTCGGAGGCCAGCCCCTGACTCCCGCCGGCGGAGAGGGGAACATGTACGTCCGGGGCCCCGCAGCCCCGGATGATCAAAGACTGGAGGTGCCGCGGGGGAGCGCTCGTGTCCACCCCCTGTGGTGCACCCGGTGCAGGCGACGGCGTCGTCGGCCTCGCCTTCGACGAACGCCTCTTCAGGGAATTCGTGTCCAGGCGGTCGGAGCCGTCGAAGAGATGATGGGGCGAGGGCTCGTGCTCCGCCGGCCGCCTGGGCGGATCGTCTCGGTGAAGAGGATCCCTCCTCCCCTCGGAGATGCCAGGGCCGCCAGGCACCGTGTGAGAGCGGGTCACTCTCTGGTCTTCTCGGACGGGGCCGGCCCCCGGCCGTGAGCTCGAGCCCGCACCCTTCTCGCGAGCGGCCGGCTCTGGCCGCCGCGACGAGCTCACCTCCGCCGCCCGGTGTGGCGAAGGCGAGGACGACTCGGACATGTCGCTCCAGTCAACTGCGGCACTGGGCTCGTCTCCACTCCACGCCGGCGGCGGTGACGGATCTTCATCGGAGGAGACGTTGCGCTCCCCCGCCTTGCGTCGCTTGATGCGATTGTCATTCCGATCGCGTTTCGCGATCTCTTTCTTCTTGTGTTGCGCCTTGTGCGCGGCCCGCCGCTTTTCCGCGGCCGCCTGGTTGCGCTTGAAGATCGCCTCCTCCGGGAGAGGCGCCTTCGTAGGCACAAGGTGGGAGCTCTTCAACTAGAAAAGCAAGGAGTGAGAGAGTTAGTAATCATCAAGGATCTCTGAGAGGGTCAACAGTCAATTCAAGACACCAAGCTTGTCGGGAACCTTATCGGAAGAAGAAATCGCTTACAAGTTTTTCAGTCCCCTCGTTGGGGAGCATCGGAAGAAGCCGCGTCGACGGCCACACACAGGTCGACTTCCCGATCGCCAGTGCCACGTGGCGCTGGATCTCCTTTGGCGATGGGAGCTCGGCGCGGTTACGGTCCCTTCCCAGGGGCCCTGTCGGCTGTCATCTCGCAGAGGCGCAGCGGCCACCTCCGGAGCGGGACGACTCCCCGGGTGTGGTACTGGCTAATGACGGTCGCCAGGTTGACCCCGGCCTCTTGGACCAGGGGCATTTCGGACAATGGAGCACTTGTTGGCGATGAGGGTTAGTCTACCAGCGTCGCCGGGGCGGATGCATATTCATTCGGCCAGGGGCATTCCGGACAATGGAGCACTTGTTGGCGACGAGGGTTAGTCTACCCGCATCGCCTTTGTTGGTCGGGCAAGTAACGATTATCTTTTTTATATAGGCTTCTGACGCTGACGCGTGGGCCTGACACTATTTTTTCTGAATTGAAACTTGCTCCCTCAAATATTAGAGCCCATAAACAGCATCAAAAAATTCGTAAAAAATACGAACAATTCATAGTTGCTAATTTAGTATTTGAATAAAATATCAACAACCACACTTGTTTAACCAAATTTCTTAAAATTAGATTTTTTATCTCTTGTTTATGATATAATAATTATAATAACGTCTTAGTGTGTTCTAAAAATTCTACAAATTGACTTGGCAACATAATTTAAGTCCCTAAGCTTGTCTACAAAAATTCAAATAGTTTCGAAAACAGAAGATTATACTTGTGTACAAATGTCTACATCTCTCACATAGTTTCTTAGAATGTTACTTCAACATTGAAGTTTTCCACACTTTAAAACATGTTCGAATTCATATGCATTTGAAATTTTAACATAACATTATGTTCACCATTAGATTACGAAATGCAAAGTTTCATTAGTAATGGTTGTGTAAAACAAATATTATTTCTATGTTGTACTTATAAGGAACAATATAAGGCGTATAAACAACATCCAAGAAATGGAATTACATACGAAAAAATGTCATAAATGAATAGATGTCGATTTTAGAAAAATTCAGAAACAAATATCATCAAATTTGGATTACAGATGATGGAGAAATACGTGATACAAAATTTGATTGCAGATTAAAAGGGGAAAAGCGAACTGTTCTTCAATCGAATAGACCTGGCCCCGCCCCTTCATTGGTGACGGGTGGTTGTTAATCATCGTATCATTTGCGCATCCGAACCTTTTTAATAAACTCTCTGCCCCGCCTTCCGCCTTCTATCCCCTTCTCCGGCTTCCGCCATCCTCGTCTCCGTCGCAGCCTCGTCTCCGTCGTAGGGATGGCCTGCGACTCTAGGGGGAGGTTCTGCAAGGAGGAGGCCCCGCGGCCATGTCCCCGTCCGTCTTCCTCGGTTCTGTCCGCCGCCCCCGCCAAGAGAGTGAGGTTCCGCGGCGATGAAGAGGAACCGTCCCAGCGCGCCACCCCCGTGCGTCTTTCTCGGCACTCCATGGAAGAGGCCGGTTCTTCGTCGGCCCGGGGGAGGAAGCCGTACACGCGCGCAAGGGCCAAGTTGGTGAACTCTAGCGACGCCCACCACGGAGAGGCAGGATTTTTTCCTCAACGCGAAGGAAGAAGCGGTCCACGCGCATTGAGGTGAGCGCGGACTCCTCCGGCGACGACCCGGGCAGAAGAGTGGTGGTAGACCTCATCTCCTCCAGCGACGACTCTGGCAACAACTCCGGCGACGACTTCGGCAACAACTCCGGTGACGATTCTGAAGACCATGAGGCAAGTTCTGAAACCATCACGCACGATTTGTCCTTGTACCTTCACATCTTCACTGATCAATTGTTCTAATGCATCAATTTCCATTTGTTGTAGGAAGTTGCTACACATGACATTGACAGAATTTGGATTGAAATCAACAAGCTCAAGGAATCGGCTGAAGAGAAGCAGGCAAGTTTTGAAACCAATTAGAGTTAAACAGCTTTCTTGTAAATTACAACTGTTATGAAGCTTGCATCAATATAAATTTTTCCTTTGTTTTAGAAACGTGCTGTTACTCAGGATGACATTGACTACATCTGGAAAGAAATTGACAAGCAGGATGAGCAGCTTAAAGCTGCACAAAAGAGGCAGGAGATTGAGCTTCTAAAGAAGAATGCTGAGCTGGCAGAAAGAGTTGCAAAACTAGAGACAAGGCTAGCTGAACTTGAGGCAGCAGCACAAAAGAAGCCATCTAGCTAACTAGTTCCCTTGCAACTACAATCTAGTTTGGTGATGCACCCAGCTGATGCAGTCTTATTTTGGTGATGTGCCCTGCTGATGCATGTCACATGTGAATATGTTTGTTATGAGTTAGTTTGCTTGGTGATGTGAACTTGCGATGCATGTCATATGTGAACATGTGATGCTATATCAACAGTCACAGTTGTTTGCTTGGTGATGTGAACTTGTGATGCATGTCATATTAGAGCCCAAAAACAGCACCTAAAAATTTGTAAAAAAATACGAAGAATTCATAGTTGGTAATTTAGTAATTGAATAAAATATCAACAGCCACACTTGTTTAACCAAATTTCTTAAAATTAGATATTTTTGTCTCACGTTTATGATATACTATACTAGTAGCAGAGTAGTACTTGACTACATTACTCGTTTTAAGGCCCACACAAGCCCACTCACGGTAGGTTAGTAGGGAAGGATGCTTCCCTCACGCAGTCTCCTCCCACTCTCCCCTCGCGCCGCCGCCGCAGCTTTCTCCCCCTCGCCTTCGTCCCCCTCACCTCCCCCCACGTCGCGACGCACGCTACACCCCTTCGCTGAGATGCGTGCCACACCATGCTCGGTACGACATGCGCCACACCTCTGACAGCGAGATCTCTGGAGGAGGAGAGACCCAGTAGCGGTGACGACGACGACTAGAGGAGGGATCCAGTGACGACGGTGATGACAACGACTAGGAGGAGGAGGAGGGATCCAGCCACGAGGTCGACGCGAGGACGAGGACATGGCGGCGAGCAGGCAGCGACGAGGAGTAGAGATCCCTCCGCTCCGACAGTGACAAGGTCAGTGGCGAATCTAGGATTTGAGTTTATGGTATGCCGCTCTAAAATGTCTTATGCAATTCGGTAAATCCATTCTACCAACTCGATAATAATTATGAAATTAACAACAATTCAGTGGGAATTGCAGGGTATGCTGTGGCTCCTTTGTATAAGTACATGTGGACATACTTAGCTGTTGATGGTATACATACTTAGCATTTCCCTTTAAATTGACTCTTATATTTGGTTTTGCTCTTGTTCCTATGTACATGTGCACATTCTCTCCAAGTTGAATAAGTACCTCATCAGCAACAGAGACAGCCTGCATCTTTCTCTTTAAAATGGTAAGGTCGCATTGCCTGAACTAATTTTTTGGTTACTGAATTTTGCATTTATGTTAATGGTTTACCATAGTACCAATGATATTATAGTGGGCTAAAGTAGTTATTGTAATTGTTTTCTTATGTGTTTTCTCATGCTTAGCTGCTAAGCATGGTTAACTAAAAATGTGCTCTACTTGTCTCCTGTTGTAGCATGTCTCCTGGGAGAGCTAGCAGTATGGTCTGCTTTTTGTGCTATTCTTGGACACTGAGTTGACCTTTCTCAAAATCCCTTGACTATTAATTCACAGGATAAATCTGACGAGGGCTATAGACCTGGGCCACAAGATAAAGAAGAGGGTTATGGCACTGCTAGTGCACAACAAGACCAGGTGGGTAGGGATCAGCGCTGAGGCAGAGCGCCAAGGACATCCACAAAGTGGCCAAGTGACACAATGATAGTCACTAAGGTCGACATAGGGGGGATGCCAGTACCATTGAGTCAAAAGCGCAGGTTCAGGACGCTTGTGGGGCTCGTTGCTAGACAAAAGATACCTTTGCACTTGCCAGAATTCAAATAACTAAGCAATGATGAAAAGTGGGACTTGTTTGATAAGCATGTGCAGAAACACTTGACGTTCCGGGAAGGTGTGAAAACGCAGGCATTCAAGCTTTTCCGGAAGACGGCAGCCAAGGCATGGAGATAATTCAGATTTTAGCTTAGGCGAGATTTTATCAGAAAAGGACTTGAGCCATTTACAAGGCACCCGTTTATCATCCGGAACAGTGGAAGGAGTTCATGAAACAGGAGGAAACCAAGCAAGCCTCATCTACTAGTGTCAAGTTCAAAGAATTCCGAAGCCGGAACACAAGCGAGCAAAGCATGGGTCCAGCTGGTTATACTGTGAAACTAGAACAATGGGAGGAAGAGGACAGACAATTAGCTGCAACTGGGATCCCCAACCCATATGACGCCTACCCTGACGATCGTTCCAAGAATTGGCTGCGAGCAAGGAGTAAGCTAGTGATTAAAGACCGTGTTGCCGTGATAGTGTTCAACAACAAAGAAACTGAAAAAGTGGTTGCAGACATCAAGGAGAAGAATGCATGTGCAGAATCTTCAGGATTGGCAGGGCAGAGGGAGTATGATGTGCTAAGTCAGTGCTTGGGCCGCCCTGAACAACCAGGTCGCGTTTGTGGTGTCTCCAGCTACCAGGGCTGGAAGTATGGATGGCCTCAGCATGCTTCCATGTACAGGAAGAGGAAGAGGACGAAGACCGACGCATCAGTTGATACGGAAAAGATAAAGGAACAAATCAAGCAAGAACTAGTGGCTGAGATGAAGATGCAGAACATGCAGATGTAGAACAGTTTACTAAAGAGGTTGTGTTGTCACCAGTGTCCAATCGCGCAAGCCCTTCACCCGCCACACTGAAGAGCAGCTGTGCGTCCGCAGATGATATAGGTTTGATCGATGGCATTGCAGAGTTGACGATGGAGGTGCGCTGTGACGATCGTACATAGCAAGACCTTATAGGCATGTTGACTGAACCCGCATACTGTGGCCTATGGATCACGTGGAATGGTCTTCAATGTGAGGCTACAATTGGTCTTGTTCATCCAGAGCAGACCACGCTACATACAGTCCTGATTCATGAAGACTGTGCTGTGGTTGAAGTGCGCTTTGTATATGATATCTATGCATATGAACTGGTGGAATACCCTCCTAATGACGAGGTGATGACACTCCGACAAGCTAAAGGACAGAGGTTACAGTGGAGAAGGTGTCAGATTCACATCAAGGGACCACCAACATATAAATCTCCTTCACAGGCTACAGTACAGATTCCTTGTAGTTCACAAAGTACGGGACAGGTTCCTTCCTCACATGGTTCCCTACATCCTCCTCCTCCTCCTCAATCCCCACATCCGCAAGACGTTCCATTCGGACCTCCTCCTCCTCGTCCTGAAAAACTTGCATCCCCACCTCCTCGTCATCCTGGAAACACAGAAAAACTTGCATCCCCACATCCGCAAGATACACCAAATATTCCATCCCCACCTACTACTAGTCCTAAAAAACAAAAAAACTTGCATCTCCACATCTGCAAGAGACACTAAATATTCTATCCCCACTACCACCACCACCACCTCCTCCTTCTCCTCCTCATGAAACAACAAAACCTACACCCCCAAACGAAAGTGCTCAAAACAATCATGCAGGTACATCTGGGCCTAATACCTCTGTAATAGCTCCTGGTGAGATACCACTGTTACCAGGCAACCAGAGTGATGTGTTGGGTGGTGCTGATAAATCTATCAACGACATTTCGAAGAAAGCTGTAGGTACATCTGGGCCCAATACCTCTGTAATAGCTCCTGGTGAGACACCACTAGGCAAGAAAGCCCTTGAGAAACCTTCAGCCATTTCAAATCAGCAAGAAAAGAAACTTGTCAAAAATAAAATCTCTACACCACGTACAATAGGCAAGAAATCCCTTGAGAAACCTTCAGCCATTTCAAAGCTGCAAGAAGAGAAACTTGCCAAAAATAAAAGCTCTACACCACCTACAGCAGGCAAGCAAGCCCTTAAGAAACCTTCTTCAGCCATCTCAAAGCAGCATGAAAAGAAAATTGTTGTAAATAAAACCTCTAAGATGCCTACTAGAAAGCGATTTGTGAGAAACACCAAGAAGAATCCTTGGTTTATGACTAACCCAAAGCGATCTGAGAGAAACACCCAGAAGAATCCTTGGACTATGGTTAACCCAAATTACAAATTCGGAAAGAGCCTTCTCAGTGATGATGATCTCAAAAAGGCTGCTCCTTGTACCAGAGAGCTCCACACATTCTACATACAACATGGTAAGTCAGATGATAATTCTTCGATTATGGTCGCACTTCGGCCCGGGAACAATGCATGGCCTAAGAGAGGAGACGAATCGTCAAACGAACTCGAGCAGATACCTGTGCAACTCAGTGATTTGTACGATCTCTTCAACTTGGATGCTTTGGATCTGACACTTCTCCGCTGCTTCATCCTGTAAGTTGCTTGAAAATTTAATCTGCTTCTCACTAATCATTCTCTATCGAAATATGCTTTTTGCCTCACATCATCTTTACCATGTATTTTGCCTCCTTACACTTTGTTTTTTCTTACTAATAGGAATATGGTTGTAGAAGTTGAGAAGACGGGCGCTGCAGTTGGCTTCCTTGATCCTGAATGCCTTTGCTCGACAACATTGACCAGCACAGATGACACTCTTGCTTTCTCTGTGTCCTATATGCAGCGTGCCTTCAGACTATATGCTAAAAAGAAACTCATCCTTACCGCTTATCTCAGTACGAACCACTGGATTGCAGTGGTGATCGTTCCGAAGCAGCAGAAGGTCTACTATCTTGATTCATTCAAGAGCATTAAGACTGATACTACCCCTTTCGAACAAATCATTAATGAGTAAGTTATTTCTTTCTTAACATGCGGACGTTCCTCAACAAATTGTGCAGAGTATATTAATTAATAGTGCCCTAACCATTGTTGCATGTTTCGTTGTAGGGGTTAGGAACGTTACTGCGGCAAAAAGAAGTTGCGCCTTAGCACCTTGGAACATGTCAAAGATGTTAAGGTACATACCACTTATTTCCTTCCTGTGGAAGCTAATACTAAAGCTTGAGTTTATTTCTTCTCGATCACCACTATTTTTCTTTGTACATTTATTGCAGTGCCACCAACAACCTGCTGAATCCAAACTCTGCGGCTTCTATTGTGCCTATCACATGCTTCAATTAAAAGATAGAGGCCCAGATATGGAGGTACTTTCTTGGGATCTTCATTTGTAAAACCTGCAACTAAGCACAGTTCTTACTTATAAGCACTGCAGATGTTTGGTAACCACCTATATATGTGTGCTGACTAGTGACATTGTTATATCCAGAGATTAGGGCTAGATGAGCATCCTCTCCACAAATCCACGCTGGTCTATGTTCGTGAAAGAATTGTCACATTCCTCATGGAACAGGTGATCACAGTCGGAGGAAAATTTCATGCTGATGAAATTGTGTGGGCTCATATTATACATGGTGACTAGGAAATTTTTGCATTCTTCCTTGTCCCATGAATTTTGTGATATTGTTGTCAAGCTAGTTAACTATGGCTGTGATATTGTTGTCAAGCCAGTGATGCTTCTTTACTTGTGAGATGATGATACTGAATTTTGTCATATGATGCATGTGAATTATGTGGATTTCTGTGAATTTGGATGCTGGATCTAATTTCTGTGAATTTAGTCATATCCTGGCTGGTTCAAGGATGCAGCCCCTGATGACTGCCAAATCCTGGCTGGTTCCAGGATGCAGCCAGCAAGCAGGCAGCAGGTTACTGTAGGAGTGGCCTATGTATCTGTAACGGGCGTTAATTAAAGCTCGTTACAAACACTGATCACTGAGTAACGGGCTTCATTCGGAACACCCGTTACAAACATGCCAACAATGTAACGGACAGCGTAAAAGCCCGTTACCAGTACTGACCGGTGAGCCCCAGAACTTGGCCCGTTCGTCAAGACAGAGGAGACGCAGGTTCACAGCACGCGTCTCCGATATTGATTTCAAAGTAACGGGCTCTGTTTTGGTGCCCGTTACCAAAGTTCCCTGTGGGCCCAGAGAAACAGTCATTTTCACGTGAACGGTGACTAGTTGTGGTAACGGTTGTTGTTTGATGCCCGTTACGAATCCTAGTTGTGCTGAGACGCGCGTGAAATAGACGCGTCTCATTTCGTCGAGATATCGGAGACACAGGTACACATCACGCGTCTCTGATGTTGAGTTACTGTAACGGGCTCTGTTTTGGTGCCCGTTACCAAAGTTCTCCGTGGGCCTAGAGAAACAGCCGTTTCACGTGACCGGTGGCTAGTTGTGGTAACGGTCGTTGTTTGATGCCCGTTGCGAATATGTGTTATCAGTAACGGGCATCTGCCCGTTACCTTTCTTGGCTCATTTGTAACACTTGATCGGTAACGGACGCTTTGCCCGTTACGAAAGGCAATCTATGCCTGTTATCAAAGTGAGTTTTTCATGTAGTGAACTCTGAATTTAGCCCAACAGCCCAGTTCAAGTTAACCTAGGCAGGGGCCAGGGGCGCAAGGCACCTCCTCCACTTAGAGCTGCTGGCCGCCGCACGCACTCGCGGTCGCGGTCTTGCCTCTCGCGCGGTGCGCCGCGCCGCCGCCCGCCGCCTCTTGCCCTCTCACCCTCTCCCCTTGCATCGCACGCAGCCACGTAGGCAGCCGCGGCCCGCGAGCGCCGCACATCGCAGGCAGCCGGCCAGCCGCCCTCCGCCGTCGCCCGTCCTCGCATCGCTATTCGCCGTCGCCCGTCCCACGACCGGCAGCCCTCCTCTTCCGACCCCAATCAGCAATCCCCACTCGCCTCCGCCTGCCAGTTCGCCATGGTCAGACGCCGGCCACCGGTACCGCCCAATGGACCGCCCCGAAGCTCTGAATCGAGGATGAAGACGAAGGTCGTGAAGCGCGCAAGGTACCTGCCTGCCAAGCGAAGGGCGTTGGTCAACCTGTACGATACCGGGAGTAGCGGTAGCGGATGTTGTGAATTTTGGAATATTGTCGAGCTGGCTCACGAGCTTAACGAGCCAGCTCGAGCTCGTTAACGAGCCAAGCCGAGCTGGGTTTCTAGCTCGCTAAGATAACGAGCCGAGCCGAGTCAGCTCGTTATCCAAACGAGCTAGACCGAGCCGAGCCTTAACGAGCCGAGCCAGGCTCGATAGCTAGCCCTACCTCCCTCCTTCCCTCCCTCCCCTCCTCATCGGAAGCTCCACGCTGACGGCATCAATCGGTCCCTCCCCTGCTTCATCCCCTGCTCGGTCAGCAGCGGCAGTGGCGGCCTCGAGGGTGGGATGGGGGCAGAGGAGCAGGGGTGCGGCGGCCGGGTAGCGGCGTGAGCTCCGTCCACGACGGCGATAGAGGATCTCGGGGCACGAGCGGCGCAAGCTTCGGCGACGACGGCGATGGAGGATCTCGGGGCATGAGCGGCGGCGCCCCTCGAGCTCCGCCGCACCGGGAAGAGGACGGGGCGCGCGGAGCAGAGGCCGGACGGATGCACGCGCGGCGGAGCTCCATGGCCGCTCCTCGTGCTGCCCGCCGGCGCCTCCTCGTGCTGCCCGCCGGCGGATGGAAGCCGGAGAAGCCTCGGCGGTGCTCCCGACGCGGGCAGGGCGACGCGAAGGAGAGGCGCGGCGGACGGCCTCGGCTCCTCCGCCACACCCGACATGAGCTCCTCCCGTGGATTCGGTGGATGGGGACTCGGCGGCGGATCCACCACAGCCGGCCTCCTCCTCACCAGCGACCGACGCGAGCTCGTCCGCCCTTCCCGTTCCTCCCGGTCGAGCTCGAGCTGCGGTGGTTCGAGGGGCAGCGGCCGGCGCGGCAGGCGGCGGGATGCGCAAGCGGCGTGCCGAGGATGAACGCGGCGGTTCCGAGCAAGGGCGCGAGGCCGCTGGGGCCGCGACAGCGAGACCATGGTGGGGCCAGCGGAGGATGAAGGAGCCTCTCGATCCCTCGGGATCTAGAGGAGACTGGAGGAGACGGGAGAATCCAGTTGTTATGAAGGAGACCGCTGCAGCTGTTTTGCCTTCAAAAGCCGACGGGAAAAGGGATTGCACCCTTTTAAATTAGACCGGTGCGGATGGTCTAAGCTGGCCCAATTTTGAAGGAGCGGCCTGGAACCCAGAAGGCCAGGACGCACGCACGCCCAGTCGCCAGCACGCTTCGCTCGTATCATCGTCTCGCCGTGACCGATCCGTGAGCCCGTCCCGGCGTCCCCGTTCCTTTTTCTGCGTAGCGCCGCCACCACCACACAGCGACGCACTTCGTTTTATTGCTGGCCGCCGCCGCCGCCGGCGGAAGCCGATCCCGGCGCGTACTGCATTGGCGCGCCGCGCTGGCTCGCCGCTCGCCGATCTTGATTAAACTTGCTAAGTATTATCTCAATGACTTTTCACTTGAATTGAGGCGCTTATCCTTTCAACTATAATTTCATGAACTAATTGTTTTCATGCACTTTTAATTTGGATATGCTATTGTTCTTAAGCTCGCACACCCAATCTTGAATTCCTGCCTCCGCCACTTAATCATTATTGTTGGCAATAGGACTTTCAACTGACTTTTACTAGCCTCTTCATCTTATAGCGAAATAGTCATATAGTATAGCTCAAAGATTGAAAAACGTCATGCAATCAACTGAGAATAAAAGGAACAGAGCAGCTAGCAGGTTGTTGAATCTAACCACGCAAAACAAAGTTTAGCACACAGTGTCAGAATATTGGTTGGATGGTGCATTGGTGCTAGCTAGCAGTCTACACGGCCGAGATGGAACTGTGGATACAAAAGCGAACCAATGAAATATCATGCAGATGTAGTGTCCAAACGAGACGCCGCTTGACAATACTGGCCTATATATTGTGAGTTTGTGAGTCCTATAAGCTAATGAGGATAATTAGTAAAATAAACAAGAGGTTCTCATCATGTAGTCTTGCGGGAGCATTAGGGGGCCAGGCCCGTGCGCGCCCCTTGGCTCCGCCCCTAAGTCTTTCCTCTTGTCATTTCCTTCTCTTGCTCCTCGTTTTGCAGTGTGGCGAGTGTAGCGGGTGGTGGTGACTCTAGCCGCCACAAAGATGCATGGTGAGCCACAGCGGTTGTGGTTGTGACGTGTGTGGCAAGGTTAATGGTGGATGTGAACCAAACAACTCTACAGTGTCCCCGTGAGTTCATGCATGCAGTCCATTGGCTTGTTCAGTTCATTGAGGCGAGTGGTTGGTGGCTAATTTATTGTAAGAGAAAAATACTAGCTGATGGTTGATGTTGATTTATTGTGAAATAAAAATATTGTTGATTGATTGAAATCCAGCCCAACAAGCCATGCATATGGGCACCATAGTCCGTCTTCAAATTCTGGCTTTGCAGGCATGCTTTCAGTTGCTTTGGAGACGGTCAAATGGGACAGCATATTTGGTCTGCAGAGACGAAAGCGCTTTTTTTTTCCCTTGAAGCAGGCAAAAGGCAAAAGTTACCGCACCAGCAAAACTTTTATCTGAATCCCGGAGCCGTTAGATTTTTCTTTTACTGATTTGGTTATTTCTTTTTTGAGACAACTGCTTTGGTTATTTCTGAGTACTTTTTATTCAGCACCAGTAAACCTTTTGTTTTTTTGTTTGTTTTTTGAGATCGTGAACGCCTGGCTGTTTGTTGTCACCTGTCATCGTCGAGGGAACCCATCAAACAAACAGTTAAGATTAACGGGTTAGACTGTCTCCGGCAGTCTCCGTAACCGGTGCTGCAAATTCATTTTGCAGACGCGACAGCCCGCTAGCGGCTCCAGCGGTAACCCCAAAACCTGCCGCAAAATGCAGCACGGCCGCCAAGCATGCCCATCTCTGGGGAAACTGTCGCTTTCTCTCTCCTATCTTCATCTAGCCTGCTCGTCGCGCACGCCCCCTCCTCTCTTCCTCGGGCGCCCCTCTTCCTCCTTCTGCTCCGTCCAGGACGTCGACGGCCGCCCTCGATTCCGGCGGAGCTCCGGCCAGGACGAGCGCTCGACACCAGCAGTGACCGCGCCGCAGCCCTCCGTCGCCTCCGCACGGCGCGGCACCTCCTCCGCCCCCGCCTCCGCCATCTCCTCGAGAAAGCCGGCGGGCGGAGCAGGGGGCGCGCCGAGCAGAGGGCGCGCCGGCGGGCGGACCAGGGGCGCGGGGTCGAGGCGCGGTCGGCCGGCGGAGCAGGGGCGCGGCGGACCCGGACGGCGCGAGGGGCGAGGGGCGGGGTCGAGGCGCGCCGGCGGGCGGACCAGGGGCGCAGGGTCGAGGCGCGGTCGGCCGGCGGAGCCTTCCTCGGCGCAGATCCAGGGCGTCGGCCGCCGCCTCCTTCCTCGGCGCAGATCCAAGGCGCCTTGGTGGAGGAGGACGCCGTGGCGCAGGCGGGGACGGCGGAGACGCCGCGGCACCGTCGATTCGCGTGCTCGATCTTCGATCCACGAGCTACGCCGCCGCGTCCACCGCCCGCTCGATTTTCGCCTCGCTCCTCCGCCTCCGGCCACCGCCCGCTCGTTCCCAATGCCGGTGGGAGCACAACTGCCAGAGTCGTTGCGCGAAGGGTGGGGAAACTGCTGGAGACCTCCTCTTTTGCAGCACGGGATCCTGCTGCATATCGGTCCAGTTTGCAGATGGGCGACGGCATCCTGCTGGAGACGGTCTTAGACCACCTCCAGCAGAGTCTGCATGTGTTCGTGCATCTGCAAAATGAAGATCGAAACAGCACTGTTCCGCCTCCAACAACTGCTGCATCGTCATCTGCATTTTGCAGCAGGATGCTGCCGCACGCGCATTCTCGGGGAATCCCCCCCCCCGCCCCCGCCCCCCTTCTCTCTCCTTTCTTCATCGCACACTTCCAACCGCCCGGAGCTCCGCTCGTCTTCTCCCCTGCGCTCCACGCGCTTTCTCCCCTGCGGCCCTCCGTCTCCAGGCCGTCACGGAGGCGGGAGGAGGGGTGGAGGCGAGTTGCCACGCCGGCTGCGCGAACGGTGGAGGAGCGGGCGGGAGCTCGGGACGTCCGGCCGCACCCGCGCCTGCAGCCCCTGCTCGTCCCTGCGCTGGCCGGAGAGGCGCCTCCCCTAAGCACGGCCGCGGCAGGGGAGCTCCAGATCCGCCATGCCACCACGTTGCCGCCACCGGTACTCCTCCCTCTGCCGCCGTGGGAGCCCGCCGTGGGAGAGGACGAGGACGGCGCCATTACCCCGCGTCGGCGAGATCCAATCTGAGGAGAGGGGCCTCCGCCGCCGACCTTGAGGCACTCCGGCCGCGGCTTGCTGGAAGAGGGGTAGGGGAGGAAGGGGGCGGCGCGCGTGGCGGAGAAAGTGAGCAGGTGCTGCAGTGACGCCTTGGTCAACGAAGAAGTCGACGCCGTCCACCTGCGCGTCGCCGAAGGGGCGGGACACGCCGGCGCGGGAGCCGGCGAGGAGGGCATTCCAGAGGTAGTCGGCGACGTCGGCGGCCGCCTGCGAGGATGGGATTTGAGGTACCGCGACGGCGCAGGATTTGGGGACGGTCGGGCTCGGGCAGCGAGATCCACGCCGCTGCGTCGCCGAGGAAGAAGGGGATGGTGGGCACGAGGCGGAGCAGGGACCGGCGATGGCGACGACGCTCGAGCTCCGCTGCACGCCCCTGCAAGCTGCTCGAGCTCTCTCGAGCTCCAGCCGCGGTGAACTCCCTCGAGCTCCGGCGATGGCTTCCGACGGTGAACTCTCTCGAGCTCCCGACGGCGCGTGCAGGCAGCTTGACGAGCACGTCCACGGCGGCTCGGCTGCCTCCGTTCCCTGCTCGCCCCCGTCCATCCTCCAGGGAGCATGCGGCGGCGCGGCGGCCCTTCTCCACCCCACGGGAACCAACTGCCTGGGACGATGGGTGCCTGCTTTGCACAACACCGCCGGAGTAGCTGCTGTTTTGCAGCAAGGGTCCCTTCTCTCTCCTTTGCGGATCAACTCTATTTGCAGATGCAGATGCAAAATTCTACTGGAGTTGGTCTTACAGGGGCTTCTATATGGCTTTTATGTGCTGACTTTAAAGTTCTTCAGCCAAATTAAATATACCTAACTAAATTCAACATTTCAAAAAGTACATTCAATGTTTTTGTAAAAAATAAATCAACATTTCGAAATACATTATTCAACATTCAACTTTTTTACAATATTCAACATTTTTCAATATATGTTTCGACATTTGGCAAATAAAGATTCAACATTTGGGAAAAAATTCAACATCTATTTTTTCTTCGGTCGACCAGCGATTAGCGGCGCATCCGGCAGCGGCGCGTGGACCGACGACCAGCGGAGCTCGAGGGGCGGTCGGGCGCATGGCCGCACGACATGCGGACCAGGGGCTAGTGGAGCTCGCGACTGCCGCAGAGCTCGTGCTCGGGCGCACGAGGGAGTCGGCACGTTGGTAGGAGCAGCGACAACAGTCAAGGATTTGGGATGAATATCAACAATTTATCATGTGGACGAATCTCAAACACTGGAAGCTATATAAGAAAAATTTGCGGAAGATAGAGGAATGATGGGTTCCACATGCAAGGCACACGAAAACTCTAAAGATAATATAAAAGCTGCCGTTGGGTTTTAAACGGGTCGATATTGGGCCAGTACTCCGCATCGTTGACAACTATGCTGTCCTCAACTTGCCATCTACTCGTTCTTTCTCATTCATTTCTTTTATGGCCAAACCTTCACTTTGAAATATGAATTCTTACATAATACGTGTATATGTTCAGAAATGCTGGCATCAATCCAACAACCGTTGGTTTTTCCAATCCTATAATGTTGGATATATTACTTTTACTTTTGGAGGAGCTATAACTTCGACCTTATCTGACGTTTATATATATCCACAAATAAATTTACTAATTTTAAATATTCAAATGTTTGATTTTCAACTTTCTCTCGATCGATTTTCAGACACCAAGTTCTATCCTGACCTAGATTTTCAGAGACCAATAAGTTCTATCCTGACCTATTACAACCACATTAATGTAAAAGGCATGGCCCTGGATTTTAAAAATGGCAAGGCTATCAAATGCATAGTACACAAGGCACCCAGGGTGCATACTATAGTACCAATAAACTATATTTCTCTTGGATCTTCTGCTCCTGTAAACGGACACGGCGAGCATATGGGCAGCCGCACGGGATCTGCGATGTGAGACCAATGGCTTCGTTTTGCGCGTAGACCTGTGTCTAACTTACCTGATTCCTACGTTTCGACTTGTCTCTCCTTATTATATTAAATTGCTTGTCACATCATCAAAATGTGTACGTGAAAATGTAATTAATAGGGATAGACTCTATCTTGAATGGGAGTGAGCTAATACTAGGCAATAATTCAGTTAAATTATAACCACGGGGATTTGTCATAATTAAATTGAATTATTGCCTACTATCTCAACACCTGAATTTGTGTCCTCCTCAAAGCAGATCAGCGTGATCAAATCAAGATAAAAGATGGTACAAATTCAGGTGATGAGAGGCCCCCAAAACACCCAAGCAATGTATGTGCAACAAAGAAACAAAATCATAGGATAGATGAAACAAATTGGGCAGATAGCAAATTTCTATAAGTAGCCAAATAACAAATAATTTGTGCATGGTGTAGAAACCCGTCAGATACAACAACATACATAGTCCCATATTTAAAAATTCAAACATCCATGAATTAGTTTACATAAAAAAAGTTTTACATGAAACAATAATTGAATTTACAGTAATCCAATTAGTGTAACTTAGTAATACGAAAACTGTACTATTTAAGTAATCCAATTAGGTTAACCTCGAAACTGAACATATCAAATAGTCAGCACTTACATGCGGGACCAGACTGTTAGAAAGAAAAGAAAATAAAAGAACCAACAGGCAGAGCAAGTCTCGAAGCCTGGATCCCACGTTCGCAAGTGACAGCCATAAGAGATCAGACGGACAGAAATTTCAGCAACTGCTCATCACATCAATCTCCGGACACTAATTAGGAGTATTAAATATAGATTAATGACAAAACTCATTTCACAATCCCTACCTTAATTTTCGACACGAATCTAACGAGTCCAATTATGTCATGATTAGACAACACCATGCTACAGTAACCAATCTCTAATGATAAATTAATTAGACTTAATGGATTCATCTCGCAATTTCCGGTTTATTCGTGTAATTATTTTTGTAGTCGGTCTACGTTCAATACTCCTAATAGAACTTGAAAAAAGACGCAAAAGTTTCAGCTTACGAACTTGGGTGACACCGACGGATGAAACACCGGGGCGCCTTTTAGCTTTTCCCTTCAAAATTGAAAGATGTGCCGCAGGTAAATCTAAATCCAATGATTATATTTGCACGTAGTAACTACAGAAAGTATATATTGAGCTTTAGTTTTAGGTGTAGCATGTGCTGATGATCTAATCCAAACTGCTGATGTTTTGTTGTTTTTTCATTGTTGTTTTCATCTATTCTAAACTTTCTTCGTTTTAATATAAGCGTTATCTGCATAGATTGTTTTTTAATCACGAGAGGATTCTCGACGGAAACAATCATCAATTTCTCATTTTCAACTTCAGATCTGCGTGTGGATCGCATCATCTCAGTGCGCCTCATTCACACACTCCTTATCTCCTCACAAGAGCGCCATACTCTTTTTGTTGCATGCGCTTGCTCGTGTCATGTGTCACACGACGCATATGCTCGCAGGCTCGCAGCGCCGCGGACATGGCTCCCGTTCATCTCGACCCTAACCTGCTGCTCTCAGCCGTTTTCGTGGTTTCCTGCTTCGTGATCATCATCAGAAGCCTGTGGCCACCAGGCTGCAAGGACGGCGTCCGGGTACTGCCGCCTTCCCCTCCGCCGCTGCCCATCATCGGCAACCTCCACCAGGTCGGCCGAAACCACTACCACCGGAAGCTGCAGGCGCTGGCGCGGCGCCACGGCCCGTTGTTCCTCCTCCGCCTCGGCTCGGTGCCCACCCTCGTGGTCTCATCAGCCTCCGTGGCCGAGGAGGTGCTCAAGACCCAGGACCACGTCTTCTGCGACCGCCCGCTTCAGCACACGGCGCGTGGGCTCCTCTACGACTGCCGGGACGTCGCCTTCAGCCGCTACGGCGAGCGGTGGCGCCAGCTGCGCCGCATCGCCGTCGTGCACCTCCTCAGCGCGAAGCGGGTCGACTCCTTCCGCGCGCTCCGGGAAGAGGAGGTCGCGTCCTTCGTGGAGCGGATCCGCGCCGCGGGCGCTCACCACGCGGACGGCCATGGTGGTGGACGAAAGCGCCGAGCTGATGGGGTCAACGTGAGCGAGCTACTCGTCAGCTTAACCTACACTGTCATCTCCAAGGCGGCGTTCGGGAACAAGCTCGGCGGCATGGAACCCGGGGCGGTCAGCGCGATGATGAGTGAGACCAGCGAGCTGCTCGAGACGATCGCGGTGAGCGACGTGTTCCCGCGACTCCGGTGGGTGGACTGGGCGACGGGGCTCGACGCAAGGATAAAGAAGACTGCGGCCAAGCTCGACGCCGTTCTCGAGGGAGCGCTCCAGGAGCACGAGAAGGGCGGCGGCGGAAGCGGCGGCGAGGGCGATGACCTCCTCGACGACTTGCTCTCGGCCGTGAAGAAGGGTGGCGCCGGGTTAAACCTGGACAGGACTGATGTCAAGGGACTCGTCATGGTAAGCCATACGGTTTTCTGTTGATCTTGACTGTCTTCAAGCTATTACAGAGCTAGTGAAGAACCCAAACAAATTTGGTGACGCAGGACTTCTTCCTAGCCGGCACCGATACAATTTCCAGGACGATGGAGTGGGCGATGGCCGAGCTAGTGAAGAACCCAACCGAAATGGACAAAGTGCAAGCCGAGGTGAGGCAGGTTGCAGGACAGCACGGAACAGTTACAGAGGAGCGACTGAGCGCCATGGCACGACTGCAGGCCGCCATGAAAGAAGCTCTGCGGCTGCACGCACCAGTGCCGATGCTCGTCCCCCGCGAGGTGGTCCACGACACCAAGCTCCGTGGCTACGACATCCCGGCCGGGACCAGGGTCCTCGTCAACGCGTGGGCGATCGGCAGGGACGACGAGTGCTGGGAGGACGCCGACACGTTCCGGCCAGAGAGGTTTCTGGAGAGCGCCATTGACTACAGTGGCAGGGACTTTCGGTTCCTCCCGTTCGGTGCTGGGAGGAGAGGGTGCCCCGGCATTGGCTTCGGGACGCGCCTCGCGGAGCTTGCGATGGCCAACATGATGTACCATTTTGACTGGGAGCTGCCGGATGGCCAGGACGTCGAGTCGTTTGAGGTCGTGGAGTCTAGTGGCCTTTCTCCTGCTCTTAAGTGTCCCTTGATCCTTGTCGCAAAACCCCTGCAAGGATGAACCTTGCAGACTTCCACATGTAAGAAAATTTTTTTTTTTTTGAGAATTTGTAAGAAAAATTAATTAAGGGGAGAGGCCAGTCGAGTACTTGTTGTGTTGATATTACCATTCTGTTGGCAGGCCCCAGCCGTCTTCTCGTATATATAGCGGTATGCTGGGGTGCTGGCCTGCCGTATGTCTTGTGACATTATGCACCTCCTGCTTATCCATGTTTCATTTTTTTTAAATAAACATGTTTCGTTTTTTTACTTTTGAACGGTTCCCCTATGTGTTCTGAATGAACTGGTGCTTCAGTGATTTTGGTCAGTTGTGGCCTACCATTTTTTGTCAGTTACGTGTAGTCAATGGTAAAAACAGGAGCAAATACTCAAAGATCATATTGACTTGTGAATATGTGAAGGCAAAATTAGAAAGTTTTAAAAAATAGAGATAAAAACATAATTACACTCCAAAGTAGAAGCAAGATCACAAAAAAAACTTATTCTTTTCTTCCGCCTCCTGTAATATCATGGTAACGTATGCTAGAAAAATTCTTATAGGAATGCAATCTTCCATATTTCCTCCACCTTTTGTCCATTCCAAAGGAGCCTACTACAGATGTCCGTGCGTGTTTACTGTTGTTTGTGTTTTTGAAAAAAAAAAGTTTACTGTTGTTTGTGTTTTTTTTTAGAATTACACAGTACAACGCAGACGCTCACAACACGCACGCACACACACCCCTATGAATACACGTACGCAAATCCTACCCCTATGAGTACCTCCGAAGGACTGAGCACCGACAGATCTGGAGATTCTCGAAGTCACCACTGGCGCCTCGTCGTCGACGGGAACGTCGCTTACCACTTAACGCATAACGCCGGAAAATCCAGAAATAAATCCAGGAAAAGGTGCGAGTACCAGGATACTGGCACACCAAAAAGAAGCGTACTTCTACACAACAATCGATTTCCAATAGCTATTTATGGCATCATTGTCAGTCCACCTCCGATCCGCCTTTCCGTTTACGAGCCACCAGTGGTCCCATTATGTATGCAAGCAAATTTGTAGACACAAAATTATGTGGACAAAATTTATACACACAAATCTATGGACAAAACTTACGCACAAAATTTGTATAACAATGTTCAAATATAAATTTGTGGACAAAGTTTATGCACAAAATAAACACTGTTTAAACACAAATTTGTGGACAAAAATTATGCTCACAAATTTGTATAACTATTGTAACAAATTTGTAGACAAAACTATATGAACGAATTTATAGGCGAAAATTTGGTGACAAAAAATAGGAACAAAAGTTGTAAGAAAAAGATGAGACAAAAGCATATATTATTATGCCAGCAGTATATAATCACCGACAAAAACCACCCTCCGGTTCTCGGCAACTTCCCACCGCAGCGTGCCCCCGCGTGGCTGCCCCGCACGGCTGCTCCTCCCTCCCTTCCTACCTCCTTGATGCGGTTGATCTCACCTTTGTTGGGTTGGCCCCTGGTGTGGTGTGGATGGGCAGCGCCGGCGTAGGGTCGGGGTTGCCGCCTCACCGCAGATGACACCGTCTGTGGTCGCTGTTGGGGAGAATGAGCTTCGGAACTTGTCCACTTTGTCCAAAAGTCCTCTTCGGTGCGCCAAATGGAAAGTTGTTGGAAGACTAACGAATTAACATGGATTTGTCATGTTTATGGGCGTGTGTCGGAAGCCACATTCGGTCTGCCGTTCTGAAGGTGATGGTGTAAGCGCGGAAAGATGGTGTTCGTACGAGGAGGTTGCGCTGGACGGCGTTGACATGTAAAGAGAACGACCGTACGATTGTACGAAGAGGCCATGTGGGAGGTGGCAACGTGTAAAGCCAAGGGCTGTACGTGCCTACGTGGGCTAGCTAGAAGTGGGCCAGCTAGAAGCGTCTGTACGAAGATTGCAATCCCTGTAATACCCCTATAAAGTGTCGTAAACTAGCCATTGGAGTGTAAAAATGTGTGATTGTAGAAAAATGTGTTCTCCACCCCTATAAATAGGAGGGGGCACTCTAATTTCTGGGGACACACAACATCAATAAGGGAAGAGAGCTCCGAAGTTGAATTAATTAATTTACTTGTTCTCTAGTCTTTAGCTTCATTTGGCATTAGTGGGTAGACTAGTGGAAGAGGCTTTGATAGTGCGGACCTATTCCTAAGTCCTCGCATATACCGAAGCAAACTCGAGGGTTGTTGTGTCAGCGTCTACTTCAGGCCTGATTTCCACCAACAGTTGCACTCTCATGTGGTTCATTCGTGTGGCCCGCCCCCCGGAAGGTGACATCCCCACTCAGTCTCATCTCTCGTCTTATGATGCCTATTTGATTTTCCGTAACACCAGTAGTACATTTGGATTCTGATTTTCGTCTATCAATCGGTATTATAGTACTACCTCCGTTGTACAATAGATGGCATTTCAGACAACTCAATTAGCTTGCTTCTAGTTCAAAAATCTGGTCAGAAACGTCATATATTAATGACTGGAGGGAGTAGTAATGCAACGTCGCTCCCAAACTTATGTAATGATGTTCTTGTGTCGAGGGGCGGAACCGAAATACGCATGAAAATCTTGGCGCAACTTTGCGAAGTACGAATAGAAGCATACAGTAAATTGGTTGTACTGCAAGTGCAAGGATGCTAGTTGATTCAGATTTGAGAGAGGAGTGTCAAATATCAGCTGGTTTGGGCATGCATCATGAACTGGTTGTGCAAAGGGTGGATAAGGTTTTATACTTCAAAAAAAAGAAAGAAAGGGTGGATAAGGTGAGTAAACAATAATGCCCGCTCGGTTCGTTTGGCTTATCAGCCACCGGCCAGCAGTACTTTTCTCTCAGAACAAACCAGCCACCAGCAATCAGCCAACAATACTTTTATCTCAGAACAAATCAGCACCAGCCACCAGCCAAACGAACAGACCGACATCTATTTCGTGCATCACATTCTGGATTAAAAGTGACGTGTGCTGTTTTGTTTCCTAAAGGACAATACCAGCAATTGCAACATATGTTAGTATCGGTCTAAATGAAAGCTTTTAAAATGTATGAAATGTTTGCTGCTGGTTGTTGCAATCCCAAGGGTGCGTTTGGCACCGCTCCATCAGAAACAGATTCAATTTACTGTTGCACGGAGCCGGAACGAGAACCGAGGCACAAATATGAACTGGGAAGAGGGGGAGCTGATAAAAGTAGCTCCCTCGAAACGAATTCAGTCCCGCACTATAGTAATTTACAGTACTGCTACAGTTGCAGAGCTGAAACACCAGGGAGCTGCACCAAACGGACCCTAATATTGCAAATTTTCACTGAACCAGGGAGCCTGCGAAAGATGACTTGTTATATGTATTTAGTAATTTGCATTTTGTCTCACGGGTTGCAGATTTGGGTAGTGAATGGTGATTGTTGTGTGAATAATCTTTTAAAGGTCCCCTTACCTCTGACCGCTGGAAATCTTTCAGGCGAAAAGAAATCAAAGTTATTTAGCCCTGTTTTACCTCAGTTAGTTTTAACTTCTCGACGCACACTTCAAAATTTAAAGTCTGGGATGCCAACTGAACATTTCCTTGCGCTTGTAAATTTCTAATCACTATTAAAGCCTAGGTTCTTTTCTCTCTGTTCTTTTTCAGTTGATGGACAACCTATAATTAGCAGGAACAATTTTCTTATGTTAGTTGTAGTGGAATACCTCACCATGATTATAAAAATATAAAAGGTGATTTTGAGCGGCTTCACTTTGTATACAAGAGTTCAATTAAACGCTTGCTATAGTTAGTGCTTCAAGCCACCTAAGAAAGGGATGCACAAGCACTTAAGACTGTCTCCAGCAAGTTGCCATCGCGCATCTGCAAAGAACACAGGTATGCAGACGATATCGTCGCGCAAAGGAGGACACCCTGCAGCGGTGGAGCGCTTCCCCTCGCGCATCGCGGCGCGGTAGTTGGCTCCCATGTGCGGTCGGAGGCCCTCGGCGGGGAGGGCGCTTCGACCTCGGTCGTGCGCGCCCTGGAGGAGGAGGAGGAGCTCAGGGAAGGAGGTGGCGGCCGGGGAAGGAGGAGGGCGGCGCGCGCGCGCCGGAGCTCCGAGCTCGCCGTCGTCGCCGCACGAGCCGGGGGTGGAGGAGCTTCGAGCTCGCCGTCGGGCCACCATTGCACGAGCTGGCGCGACGGAGGTGAATAGCTCGAGTTGGCGCCCGACCACCCGTCCTGCGGCCTCCGCACCGGAATCCTGCCGGAGCCTCCACCACCGCCTAGGGACCGCCGCGCTTTGGAGGTACGCCCCGGATCTAGGCTGAGGAAGGAGGTGGCGGTCGGGGAAGGAGTAGGAGGAGGCCGTCGTGTACCTCCCGCAGGGCCACCGACCAGCACCTCGGTGCCGCCGCCGTTGGAATCCTCAATGTTGGATCTCCAAGCAAGAGAGAGAGCCGCGCGCGCCGGAGCTCTGAGCTCGGATCTGCCGCCACCGCCTCTGCTGAGTCGAGGGAGAGGGGAGGAAGGGAGGTCATCGACGGCCTTGGGCAGGACAACGACGCGCGGACATGGAGGAAGGGGCCGTCGCCTAAGGGAGAGGGAGATGGAGCAGGGCCGCAGGGGAGTACGGGGACAGGCAGAAAGAGGGGCAGTTGCCGGCAGTTGAATAAAAAAAGATGCAGATAGCAGAGGGAGATCCCAGGGATGTGCTACGGGTGAGGTGAGGGTGGTAATGGGCCATAGCCCTAATGCATCATTCACAATCCAACTAGACCCTTTTATTTTTGTAGTTCAAAATTGAATAGAATTATGGCCCGATCCTTATAAGGCCCGATCCTTAAATTTATTAGTATAAAATGGAGGGCCCGTTACCACCCCTCGCAAAATGCAGCGACGCATGCAGATGCTGCTGGACCGTGTACAGTAGCACTTGGTTCTTCATTTGGCGTTTGCAGATCCAGATGCAACACTTGCTGCGGACAGTCTAATGAGGTACCATATTCAGTCTCGTTTTTGCATTTATTAATTCCTTGACATGCTGCATGTTAGTTTGTTATCCGTCATATATTCATCTTTTTCTTCAATGGTTGTTCTTTGTTCAGAACATACCCGTTGGTGTCCAGTGACGGATCCAGGAAAATTTTTAGGGGGCGAGGGGGCTGAACTATAAAGCTATATCCACATAACACCACCATAACCCCTCATAATAGACAAATATAACAGTTTAAAGTAGTCTTATATAGTAATATATATTGAACCATTGAGGAACGATGAAAATCATAAAATACATCATGGAAAATAAGGGTTGCAATTTATCAATAACAAAAGGTAAAAGGCCAAATCACGAACCAATGGACGACACGTGACAGTGACACTCATTATTCATCCGAGGAAGCAACTTGCACCTGCACATATTGGCATAAAGATAATTGATTGGTCAAATATACATGGATATCGAAATTAATAATTTTCACTTTAATTTAGAAGAGAAATATTAGTTTAGAAGAGAATAGAGCATACCATTACTTTTCTGGGCAACTGCATACGACGTGGTTTCATCTCTTGAAACCGTTTTTTGATCTTTTCGATATCAATCAGTCTAAATATCTCCTTCTCACAATAGCATATCATCAAGTCATTGAGCCATTCATCACCCATTTTACTTCGCAAATCTGTCTTTATAATGGACATGGCTGAAAATATCCTCTCAGCTGAAGCTGTTGCCACTAGAAGTATCAATATTAGCTCAATGAGATGATAAACCAATTTATAATGATTGCACATACCAGTCTTGACCATAAGTTCAACAACTTTTCCAAGTTCAGTGCATCCAAGAAATCTGGAGTTCTTCTGGCACGGTTTACAAACTATCTAAGTTGATTTAGCAAAAGAGAGGTCACCAATATGAAAATCCTCAGCATAAATTTCAGCAAGCCTCACAAGTTTGTCCACATCAAAATTAGAGAAGGAGTTTCTTGGGTTAAAGGCAGCCATACATACTAATAACTCTGAACTAATTTCACTGAACCGATGATTCATCTCAGTCAAGATGGCATCAATGGCGACAAGAAAAATCTCAACCTGATAGTAATGTGTCACACCTTGAAATTTCCAATTTCAAGATGTGAATAGAGATAATAATTAAATAACAATTTTTCTTATAATTTTAAAATTGTTCCAACATTTATTTTCTTTACAGGAAATATAGCATAGGAAAAAGCCTTGTTTGATTTTTAAATTAAATGGTTGTGAGTGTTGCATTCATGCCGAAGCATATAGGTGTTCATGAGTGAAAAAATGGTTTTTAAATGCGCTTAGGTGCTGACCAAACCCTTCCGAGAATTTTCCAGCTTTTTCTGGAATTTATTCTAATTTTCTTGAGCTATTTCTATTTATTAGAAGGCTCTAAAATCTTTTTCATGAGCTCCAAATATTTTATTTGGATTGTTCGTGCTCCAATCTAGCTCTGGGAATTTTTCTGGAAGTTTTGGAAATTTCTGGGTATTTTTCATGCTTTAAAACATTTTTTAGGATTTCCTGGAATTGTTTTCGCATTGAAAAGTAATTTCGAAAAAAAAACCAATCCTTCTTTACTGGGCCGAGCCCATAGGCCCGACCCAGCACCGCCCGGCTCATCATCGCTGGCCCAGCCGCAGGCCCGCGCGGAGCCCATCCGGGCCCAGTCGCTGGCCGGCCATGGCGGGCACGGCCAGGACGCCGCCGCCGCCCTTGGCTTCCGCACCAAGCCAGCCCGCGCCCTCGGCCCTATAAAGCCGGCCGCCCGTGCCTATGCACCCTAGCCGCCGCCCTCGCTGCTCGCCCTGCCTCTCCAACGCAAGCACCGCCTCAAGGGGCAGCGCCGAGCCGAGAGCCGTCTGAAAGTGCATCTTGGCCCCTAATTGTTTTGGTGATGGTGACAAACACAATTTGTTGTTTTTAATCGTTGAATAAGATGTGTGCAGGATTTACTTTATTGAAAATCATGGTTTTGACCAAAAGAAAGCCCCCAACTCCAATTCGGTGTTCTCAACTCAAGTCAAGGCTTTATTTAATTTTGTTTTTGAATTTGAGTATAGGAAACACCGTACTATAAAGGGGGATGCGAATTGACTGCCAAGAGATGCTAAAAGTGCTTTAGGAGATGACCTAGTGAGTGAGAAGAGAACCTAGTCGACACATGCACATTTGCTCCTCTTTTCTTAAATTCCCAGCTTTTGTCGAAAGTACCGACGCCGGGTCGGTAGTACCGACAAGACCTCTCTGGCGAGTTTTAGCCAGGGCCTCGGTAGTACCGACCTCGGGCCGGTAATGCCGATAAGGCTTCACTGTTAGGTTTCACCGGCACCCCTCGGTAGTTCCGACCCCGTGTCGGAAGTACCGATAAAGGCCGTGAGAGCACAGTAACGGCTAGTTTTCAGGGCTGGGTATAAATACCCCCTTCTTCCTCCTCACTCATTGCTGACCAACCACGGGACAAACCCTCCCTTGAGCATTCACTCCACTTCTCCCCTCCCTCCTAGAGCCAAGATTTGATTCCTTTGAGCTAGGGCTTGGGTAGAGAAGTGATTCCTAGTGAGGATTAGAGAAGTTTTGTGAGCCCCTTCGAATCTTCCCATCTCAAGAGCACTTGAAGCATCTTCGGGCATCGATTCGTGTTTGTTACTCTTGAAGCTTGCTTCTAGACGGTTAGGCGTCTCCCGTTGAGTGCCCTCTTGGTGTGGAGCACCCGGGATCGTTTGTATTACTCTCTCCTTGGTGGAGAATTCTTAGTGAGCACCAATCTTCCTTTGTGGGGGTTGGGTGAGGAAAAGAGGCTCTTGGTGATAGCCCTCCCTTTGTGGGATCCTCAACGGAGACGTAGCTTCCTCTGTGGGAGTGAACTTCGGATTAAATTCTTGTGTCTCCTTTGCTTGCTTGAATTCTTTGTTTCTCTCTAACCCTAGAACTTGTTTGAGCCCGATCTCTAAATTGGTTGTGTTCCAACTCATATCTTTGGTTGCAGGTGGTTCTTAGCTTCTAATCTAAGCTCTTGATTCAAGTAGAATTGCTAGAATCGATTTACATTTCAAATTTCATCCTAGTCTCTCTGAACTGTCGGTAGTACCGACCCAGTACCGGAAGTACCGAGCCCCCTCGGTAGTTCCGGCACAGCGTCGGTAGTACCGACAGGAGTTTTAACCGCTGCATTTGTTTCAGAAATTTGAAGTGATCCTATTCACCCCCCTCTAGGCATCACAAGGTCCTTTCACCGCCGCACATCGACGTCGTCGATTCGCCGTCCCCGACGATCCCTAGAGCAAGCCGTCATCGCCAGGTGATGCGCGACTCGAAGCCGCGTCCAGGGACCCCCTCGCAACGGCTGGAGGTCCACCGAAGTGCCGCCCGGGAGCAAGGACCGAGCCGCCGCCGCTGGCACCTCGTCCGCCGCCACAGCTCCGAAATCCGGCCGCTGCCGTCATCCTCCGCCGCTGGTGAGCACACCTACGAGTTCCCCTCGTCCTCCTCTACCCATTCCAAGCCTCATCCGAGCCCTAGGTTACCGGACCACCGGCGATTGAATCATCCAGACCCGCCGTGCGCCTCTGTCCAGAGGTAGGAGAAGGAGCTGTTGGTTTTGCAGCTAGGCCCCTGAGGTCATCAGTAATCCATAGTTTTCTTTTGTGTCTTGGTAAATCTATGGATAACCCCCTACACGTTCTAAATCTTCACAACCAGATCCAACCAGAGGCTTTTTGCAGATCTAACCCTAACCTTTTATCTTTTCACGAGCACTGTATTAATGTGTCTCAGGAATCTTTTTGCTAACCCACCAGATCTATAGATAATCGCGGATAGGTCCCTACAACCTTGTTTAGCCCCTAGATTTCTTGTTTTAGCTCTGTTTTAATTCGTTCAAATTGCGTTAGGTTCATAATAAAATAAAGTACGCGTTAGTGGTGTGTTTTCATCATGATTGTTTTCTGAAAATTAATTTAATATTAACTTTGCTTAATACTTATTAAACATGCCTTTTTCTAAATAAAAGCTACATAGTGCCATATACCTTTTTCATAATCAATATTAATTTGATTAATTTTTATTTCACATGCTTTTGTAAATAAAATATTATTAGATCTTTATCTCAATTTTTCATAAACAAATATTAATTTGTTTAATAGTTAATTAATCTTTTCTAATTAAAAGTTGATTAGGCTTTTACTCTGGCTTTATAAATAAATGTTAATTTGATTAATGCCAAATGCCATAATGTTTTTAATAATAATATGATCTACTCGAATCATAAAGTTACATTTAGATGATTCATATAGTTTATCTTTTCCAAATTAAATGTTTAATTGGTATAACTTATATATAAATATTTATAAATAAAATTTGACTAGTTCTTTACTCTGATTTTGCAAACAACATGTAATTTGCATTAATGTCAACATAGGGTATTTTATTTCTGAAATATCCTTTATATTTGTTTTGTTAATTAAAATAAACCCAGCTCGCATAGTCTTTCATGTTCATAAATGCAAATCGCTCGATAGACGTTCTCTATCAGCTCTATCTCAGTATCTCTTTTGATCAAGTTTATCTGAAGCTCTAAATCTTTCCAGTGTTAGCTCAAGCTCAAGCCATGTGCAGCTAACCAAGCCTTTCCTTTCCAAGCATAGTTTGTGTGCTTTAGTGATCCATAGAATCAATCATATCTTTTAGTGCGTTCTTTTAAAAGCTTTTCTTTGCTTGGTGTATTGTTCTTAGTTTGCTTGTTTGTTTGCTTTGTATGCTTGTGCCCGATGATTGATGCGCTTAGAGTGAATGCTGTTCGAGAAGCTTTGGAGAGCAAGAGGTTGAAGATATTCTGAGCAACAACATTACTTTGGTTAAAGGCAAGTGTGTCCTTGTTCTTTTGTTCCAATAACTATGTTTAATCACTTTGCATATGATTTGCATTAATTTGATGGGTCCTATTAAGGTTTGCCTAGTCTTTAATATCATTCCTTGTCAACCTGGGTTTATCTTTTTGTTGAGTAGCTATGCTTAGTTGCTTTACTTGGGTTGTGGTGCTTTTGATGAACATTAATGATGAACATGCTTTACCTTTATGCTATATATATATGTTTAATGCAAGATTACAATACTTAATCGGAACATGGAGAACCACCCAGGAAAACCGTACAACCACAAGACATAGCTTTGTGTTGGCTGAATAATCAGAAACTTTGATGTTGTAGCAACCTTACCTGAAAGGGGCCAATGGGGAGGCGTTGTCAGAGTATAGACCTACTCTAGCGGGGAATTGGGTTTGTTTATTTATGGTGGGGTATTGACCCGCTAGGGAGCTTTATGCCCTGCTTCGACCTGAAAGCTAGTGGGTTGCTGCACATTGGGGAATCTTTGTAAAGGCCTCGTAGCGTCCCTATGCAATCACACCTCGGTAGTGTGGTATGGTGCCTTGCAAACACCGCATGGTTGGGTCCAAAGTTCTTCGGGACTTTTATGCGACTTGTGGTGAAAGTGTACAAGCTCTGCAGAGTGTAAAACTAATCGATTAGCCGTGCTCACGGTCAAGAGTGGCCTGGACCCTCACATGATAATTGAACTTGAAGATGGACTTAAATTGTGGTTATGGCTATGCTTGCCATATTCTTATGGTGTACCTCTTACCTTTATGCTTAATTTGGGGGATGGTATATACTTATACTTGCTAGTAAATAGTTGTTTAATAAAATTGGACCAACTAAAATGCTAAATGCTTTGAGCCCAGTCCACTACAAAGCCTTTGCATTCATCCTTTCCTGACACTTGCTGAGTACGACAAGTGCTCACAGAAGGAGGAGGCTGCTATGAAGATGTTGCTGGTGCTAGGCGTACGCAACCCCCAGTCGACTGCTTGTGATGTTTGGTGCCTTCGATTCCAGGATTAAGCGTAAATATCTGATAATCTTCCTTTTTCTTACGTGATACTGTTTCTGTATTCACTTATATGTCACTTTATACATGAAACTTGATCCTGGCATGCATATAGGTTTGCACTTGGTTTTCTTTGGAAAAACAGGTGTGACAGAGTGGTATCAGAGCTGTATCGACTGTAGGATGCAAGCCTAGTTAGCAATTGTCGTTCTTTAAGTTTTCCTATGATCTAAACTTCATCACTACCGTCCCTTTGAGCTCTGTGATGAATATTCTCACTCTTTGACCAATCTCTTCTCTCCCATTCTTGAAAACTTAAACCTTCCACTTCTTTTCATCTGCACATCTTGTTTTGCAAATGTTAAATCACTAATCCTTGTTTATATACTCATCTTGATCTTATCTTGATCTTGATCTTGGCTTCCATTCCCACTTGTTCCATGCAATGCATATCTTTGATATCTTGCTTGCCTTTCTACCTTGAGCATAGCTGTCAATTCCTATCCACATATCTTCCTCATTCTCCTTGCCCTTCAAACAAAGCTATACTTTGGATTCCCCCTTGACTTTTGATTCCAAAGTGTCATTCTGATTCAACATCCTTAGATGATCAATAATCGGTGAAGCTATGCCCATGCTTAGGAGGATACCCTATGACTGTTAACAACGTTTAGCATCGCTCCTTTGACTGCCTTGATTGGTGGAATTCAGTGCGTGCATGATGATGCTTGGTTTTATGACCTTGATTGATTCGTTTCTTTGCAGTGAGTGTTGGTGTATTGTGGGTCTTATATCTGCAATAACATCAGTTGCTTAGTTGGGTTCTTCTTTTGTGCCTCCCACATCCTTGTTATCTCTCTCTCTACCTGATCAAGTGGAGGACATCGGAAGAAGGAATTGAAGCCCACATCAAATGCCAACAAGCGCAAGTACTACCACGAAGTGAACAAGTTGAAGAAAAGAAGACCTCCCTCTACTTTTCTTCCCACCTTGTGCTTGCTATCCCATCTAGCTCATTCTAATCAAGACCCCAGCAACCAAGGAAGATAAAGATTTAAGATTCCACACCGATCAACAAAAAAAGGATGACAGTCTACCTACCTCAATCGCAAGGTTCTTGTTTATCTCCCTTCTCCTTGTTTCCTTTTTCTTCGAATCTCGGGACGAGATTCCGTTTAAGAGAGGTAGATTTATCACACCCTGAATGTGAATAGAGAGAATAATTAAATAACAATTTTTCTTATAATTTCAAAATTGTTCCAACATTTATTTTCTTTACAGGAAATATAGCATAGGAAAAAGCCGTGTTTGATTTTTAAATTAAATGGTTGTAAGTGTTGCATTCATGCCGAAGCATATAGGTGTTCATGAGTGAAACGAATGGTTTTTAAATGCGCTTAGGTGCTGACCATACCCTTCCGAGAATTTTCCAGTTTTTTCTGGAATCTATTCTAATTTTTCTTGAGCTATTTCTATTTATTAGAAGGCTCTAAAATCTTTTTCATGAGCTCCAAATATTTTATTTGGATTGTTCGTGCTCCAATCTAGCTCTGGGAATTTTCCTGGAAGTTTTGGAATTTTCTGGGTATTTTTCGTGCTTTAAAACATTTTCTAGGATTTCCTGGAATTGTTTTCGCATTGAAAAGAAATTTTGAAAAAAACCAATCCTTCTTTACTGGGCCGAGCCCATAGGCCTGACCCAGCACTACCCAGCTTATCACCGCAGGCCCAGCCGCAGGCCCGCGCGGAGCCCATCCGGGCCCAGTCGCTGGCCGACCATGGCGGGCACGCCCAAGACGCTGCCGCCGCCCTTGGCTTCCGCGCCAAGCCAGCCCGCGCCCTCGGCCCTATAAAGCCAGCCGCCCGTGCCTATGCGCCCTAGCCGCCGCCCTTGCTGCTCGCCCTGCCTCTCCAACGCAAGCACCGCCTCAAGGGGCAGCGCCGAGCCGAGAGCCGCCGCACATCGACGTCGTCGATTCGCCGTCCCCGACGATCCCTGGAGAAGCCGTCATCGCCAGGTGATGCGCGACTCGAAGCCGCGTCCAGGGAGCCCCTCGCAATGGCTGGAGGTCCACCGAAGCGCCGCCCGGGAGCAAGGACCGAGCCGCCACCGCTGTCACCTCGTACGCCGCCACAGCTCCGAAATCCGGCCGCTGCCGTCGTCCTCCGCCGCCAGTGAGCACACCTACGAGTTCCCCTCGTCCTCCTCTACCCGTTCCTAGCCTCATCCAAGCCCTAGGTCGCCGGACCGTCAGCGATTGAATCATCCAGACCCGCCGTGCGCCTCTGTCCAGAGGTAGGAGAAGGAGCTGTTGGTTTTGCAGCTAGGCCCCTGAGGTCATCAGTAATCCATAGTTTTCTTTTGTGTCTTGGTAAATCTATGGATAACCCCCTACACGTTCTAGATCTTCACAACCAGATCCAACCAGAGGCTTTTTGCAGATCTAACCCTAACCTTTTATCTTTTCATGAGCACTGTATTAATGTGTCTCGGGAATCTTTTTGCTAACCCACCAGATCTATAGATAATCGCGGATAGGTCCCTGCAATCTTGTTTAGCCCCTAGATTTCTTGTTTTAGCTCTGTTTTAATCCGTTCAAATTGCGTTAGGTTCATAATAAAATAAAGTACGCGTTAGTGGTGTGTTTTCATCATGATGGTTTTCAGAAAATTAATTTAATATTAACTTTGCTTAATACTTATTAAACATGCCTTTTTCTAAATAAAAGCTACATAGTGCCATATACCGTTTTTCATAATCAATATTAATTTGATTAATTTTTATTTCACATGCTTTTGTAAATAAAATATTATTAGATCTTTATCTCGGTTTTTCATAAACAAATATTAATTTGTTTAATAGTTAATTAATCTTTTCTAATTAAAAGTTGATTAGGCTTTTACTCCGGCTTTATAAATAAATGTTAATTTGATTAATCGATTAGCCGTGCTCACGGTCAAGAGCGGCCTGGACTCTCACATGATAATTGAATTTGAAGATGGACTTAAATTGTGGTTATGACTATGCTTGCCATATTCTTATGGTGTACCTCTTACCTTTATGCTTAATTTGTGGGATGGTATATACTTATACTTGCTAATAAATAGTTGTTTAATAAAATTGGACCAACTAAAATGCTAAATGCTTAGAGCCCAGTCCACTATAAAGCTTTTGCATTCATCCTTTCCTCACACTTGCTGAGTACGACAAGTGATCACCCTTGCTATAAACAATGTTGCTCAGAAGGAGGAGGCTGCTATGAAGATGTTGCTGGTGCTAGGCGTACGCAACCCCCAGTCGACTGCTTGTGATGTTTGGTGCCTTCGATTCCAGGATTAAGCATAAATCTCTGATAATCTTCCTTTTTCGTACGTGATACTATTTCTGTATTCACTTATATGTCACTATATGCATGAAACTTGATCCTGGCATGCATATAGGTTTGCACTTGGTTTTCTTTGGAAAAATAGGTGTGACATAATGCATGTTTGTTACCTTTTGCTTTCTTCGTCTCGATGTCCCCCTAACATTTATTTCCTTATCCATATCTGGCACGTCAATCTCATTCTTCTCACATAATTTTTTCACTTTCTTGAGTAATGGCTCCCATCCATTTTCCCTCATATCCTGCAAGCTCTCTTTCACATCAATAATCAAATGCATTGCTTCAACTATATCTTGATCCTTCCTTTGCAAAGCATGTGACAAAATATCTGTCACACTCAACAACTTTATCATCAAATGCAAGATGAATACAAAATCAAGGCTCTCCAATTTTCCAATTAAACCTAAAGCTCCACCATTACACGTTGATTTAACAGAATCTTTCTTCACTATCTCAAGAACATCTATGATAGCCTCCCACATCACCAAAATGCGAAGCAAAGTTTTAAGATGTGAACCCCATCTAGTATCTCCAGGCCTACCTAGGCTACTTTCTTGGTTTAAACTTTTTCCAGTCATAATCTCGCCATTCTCAATCTTTTCTAGCAACACATCACAATGTTTTGCAAGTAAGGCATCGTTTCTCATACAAGATGCACCCATATTGACTATTAAAAGAACATAGTTAAAGAAATCTGTAATGTCCGCACTAGAACTCGAAACGGTAACAACTACTAGTTGCAATTGATGAGCAAAACAATGCACATAGAAAGCATAAGGATTTTCATCACGAATCAATTTCTGCACCCCATTAAATTCCCCTCTCATATTAGAAGCTCCATTAGAATCAATTTTCAGGGTCGGCAATCATGATTGACTGACTAAACTCTAACCTAGGTTTCTTTGGTTGACTTGGACCCTCATTAGCATTTGGAGTACATGAACCAGTACCACTACCAGTTGGAAAGTAGTTGAGCAAAGTTCTTTTCGATATACTGAAATTATGAAAATTGAATCAAACATTCCATCATTCATTCGTTCAATTATGGTTTACAGATTCAATTTTACTGTAAAAAATCACCAGACGTCGTGTCGTGCCGCCTCCTGCCTGGCCTAGGCGCCTCAGCCTGCCTGCTGGCTGCTGCTTCTCGTGGCCGTCTCACGCTCACCCCCAGCGCCGCGGCCCGCGGCCTACGGCCCGCGCCCTGCGGCCTGCCGCCGACGGGCAACGGGCGGCCGACCACCGCCCACCGGGCACCGGCGCAGCGGCACCCGCCTCTCGGCCTCTGGTCTCTGGAGTCTGGAGTACCGCATCGCGCCTCGCCGGATGATTGGAGTACCGCCGCAGCGCTGTCGGCCTACTGTGCCACCGCTAGGAGACCGAGAGAGATTGGGGGAGCGACGGGATGCGGACGGGAGAGGCTCGATTGGATAGGGTTTCTCTGTTTGATGCTTTGATGGGTTTTGGGCTCTGAGAGAAATGTGGCCCAATAAGTAAAATACGTCTTTTTTTATTCTCTCTACTTTCAGCCCCTCATATTATACGTAGATTGTACAAATTTTTACAGAGGAGGCTACGGTGGGGCTCTGTATGCCCGCGAGCCCTAGGGGGGCTCGAGCCCCCGCCCCACTATTCCCTCCGTCACTGCTGGCTGGTGCACCTCGTGGCCGCCTCACACTCGCCCCCCAGCGCTGTGTCACCGCGGCCCGCGGCCTGCCCGCCGACGGGCGACGGGCGGCCGACCACTGCCCACCGGGCACCGGCGCGGCGGCACCCGCCTCTCGGCCTCTGGTCTCTGGAGTCTGGAGTACCGCGCAGCGCCTCGCTGGATTGGAGTACCGCCACGGCGCCGTCGGCCCACCGCGCCGCCGCTAGGAGACCGAGAGAGATTGGGGGTGCGACGGGATGCGGACGGGAGAGGCTCGATGCGAAGCGGACGGGAGAGGCTCGATTGGATAGAGTTTCTCTGTTTGATGCTTTGATGGGCTTTGGGCTCTGAGAGAAATGTGGCCCAATAAGTAAAATACGTCTTTTTTTTATTCTCTCTCCTTTCAGCCCCTTCTATTATACGTAGATTGTACAAAGTTTTACAGAGGGGCTACGGTGGGGCTCTGTATGCCCGCGAGCCGAGGGGGGGGGGGGCTAGAGCCCCCCGCCCCACCGTTCCCTCTGTCACTGTTGGTGTCCTAATTAAATTATATTGTCACTAATGTGAATAAATTGCTGGTTTCACCTTTGGGATCAACTTATCATAATGTATATAGAGTATGTCAGTATATATAGCTACACAACTTATCAGAAGCATGTGTGCTTGTAACAATGGTAAAACATGAAAGCACAAAGATGAGGGAGAGGACTAGATTGGAGTCTAGCTGAATGGAAGCCATGAGTAGCAGAGCTTTGTGAGCGCGTGACACTCTGGCACACACCAGCAACCAGCGCGTAACCCCGTGTGCGTGCGTCCGGTTGGCCCGCGTTGTAACAAAACAATCTATTTCTTCTTAATGCAATGATATGCAGCTCTCCCGCGTATTCCAGAAAAAAAAACTGTTCTTCTTGAACCAAACTGATAGGTTGCGTGTGGACTGTATGTCATGATACTCCTGCTAGATTCATGGCCACAACATGTACAGGTTCAGGGTCCAAAATGGCGAGTCAGTCCTCAAAATAATGAATGACTATGCCCGATCGTAGGTTCAGTCCAAGGATGGAGACAGCAGAGCGCCCAGGGAGTCATGGAGATAGGAGGCGTAGCCACATCCTCCTGGCAGGAGGGAGCACATCCTATTGTGTGAGGTACTTATTTTTGTTCACTGAAGAATCACGATCCGTATGGATTGCCAAGGTTGTGGTAGCAAAATGATTGGCTCATGTGCGGCTTAACAAGATTTGGGCCATCTGGTTTGAGTTGAAGCCTTGCTGGCGAGGGAATTTCTAGCGGTGCCAAAGTCAGTGTGTTTACATCAGATTTTTTTTTTGTGTGTGTGCAATCGTTTTTCAAAGGTCTGCTAATATGTGACCACAGAATTCTTTCAGGCAAAAATAAATCCATGCTATGTAGCATTGCTTTATTTCAGCGACTCAAGTCATTTTAACTACTATCTGTGTGCATGTTAAAGAGATATGAACTGAAAAGCTTTTTGTACTTATATTTTCTACTAATTATTGAAGCTTATATGTTCTATTTTTTTTCAGTGTTGGTGGACAGTTCATAGTTAGTGGGAGGGTGTACTGGGATTATGATTTTGACCGGCTTCAGTTTGTACACTAGAAGTTCACTTAACTGCTGAATTTTAGAGCCACCTGAAAGCTGCCACACAAGCAATTTCCCTTAATCAGGTACCATTTCAGTCCAGCGTAAAAATAGAAAAGGTGCCATATTCAGTGTGTTTATCGCATTTATTAATTTCTGGACATTCTGCATATTAATCTGTTATCGATATATGGTTGTACTTTGTTCTCTTTGTTCACGTTCTAATCTAATTTTAACGTGGATAAATTGATGGTTCCGCATTCTAAGATAAATAGATCATACATATATGTAGAGTATGCCAGTGTATATAGATTGACAAGTACTCTACTTAAGTGGTCTCCCCGTCATTTTTCTGACAAGGTACCCAGGTAAGTTTTCAAGGTTCCTGCTTGCAGCGCAGGGCAGGGGTGGTATCGCGACAAGTCTGAAAGGTTCATGCTTGCAGGGGTTTTGCGACAAGGGTCAAGGGATACTTCAGAGCAGGTGACAGGCCACCAGACTCCATGACCTCGAATGACTCGACATCCTGGCCCTCCGGTAGCTCCCAATCGAAATGGTATAGCAAATTGGACAGTGCAAGCTCCGCAAGGCGTGTTGCGAATGCAATGCCGGGGCACCCCCTCCTCCCAGCGCTGAATGGTATGAAACGAAAGTCTCTGACATTGTTGTAGTCGACGGCAGTGTGCAAGAATCTCTCTGGCTGGAACTCCTCGGCGTTTTCCCAAGATTCCGTGTCCCTGCCAATTGCCCATGCGTTGATGAAGACCCGGGTCTTGGTAGGGATGTCGTAGCCGTGGAGTTTGGTGTCCTGGATGGTTTCATGTGGGACAAGCAGGGGCACTGGTGGGTGTAACCGCATGGCTTCTTTCAGGGTCGCCTGCAGTCTGCTCATCCTCCCCAGATGCTCCTCTAGGACTCCTTGTGCCCCTGCAATTTGCCTCACCTCAGCCTGCACTTTGGCCATTTCAGTTGGGTTCTTGATTAGATAAGCCATTGTCCACTCTATCGCCTTGGAAGTAGTATCGATTCCTGCTATAAAAAGATCCTGCAAATAATAAGAAACCTATATATATAAGTAGACTGTATGGAGTACACAACAAATTGGGCCTTAATCCTTACAGTATGACTTACCAAGATGAGTCCCTTGACATCAATTCTGTCCAGGTTGATTCCCTCACTGCCCTCCTTGACCACCGAAAGTAAATCGTCAAGAAGGTCACCAGCTTCACCTTCATTATCCGACCCCTTCTCATGCTCCTGCAGTGCTCTCTCAAGAATGTTGTCAAGCTTCCCCGCCGTCCTCTTTATTCTTGCCTCGAGCCCCATCACCCAGTCCACCCACCAGAGTCGCGGGAACACGTCGCTCACTGCAATGGTTTCGAGCAGATCAGTGACCTCCTTCATCATCGCACGGAAAATCTCAGGATTCATGCCACCAAGCTTGTTCCCAAATACCGCCTTTGAGACGACAGTATAGGTTAAGCTCACGATGAGCCCGCTCAGGTTGATCGCTTGGTGGAGTTTGCCTCGGCCGTCCTCTTGGGAACTCGCCGTGCGGATCCGGTCCACCAGCGATGCGACCTCCTCCTTCCTGAGCACACGCAAGGAGTCCACCCGCTTCACGCTGAGAAGGTGCACGACGGCGATGCGGCGAAGCTGGCGCCACCGCTCACCGTAGGGGCTGAAGGCGACATCCCTGCAGTCATAAAGGATGCCGCGGGCCGTGTGCTGCTGCGGACGGCCGCAGAAGATGTGGTCATGGTTCTTGAGAACCTCCTCGGCCATGGAGGCCGAGGAAACCACGAGGGTGGGCACGGCACCTAGCTGGAGGAGGAAGATGTCACCGTGCCGTTGTGCGAGCGCCTGCAGCTTCCGGTGGTGGTGTCCCCGGCCAAGCTGGTGCATGTTGCCGATGATGGGGAGCCCCGGAGGCGAAGGCGGCAACGCTCGGCCGCGGTTGTTGCGGCCGGGCCGAAGGCGTCTAGCAATGAGGAAACATGAAGCCACGAAGAGGAGGACGAGGGCTAGGTTCGAGTCGAGCTGAGGGGGAGCCATGAGACGAGTCGCATAACTTTTCGAGCGTAAACGCTCTGACTGATCACTAGTCATGCATGCGGCACAACCATGCATAGAACTACGCTTCTACTGAACCGTGTGTTAAAGGCACGTGAATCTCGCAGCTATTGATTCATGGCCACAAATGTGCAGAGGCAGGACTCACCAATGGACTCTAGGATCTAATCTAAAGGATGGCGACAGCGTGGCAGAACAGACTGCGACGCACTGCACGGAGGCACGATGGTTCCAGACTGTGAACAAGAAAGAGGAGGCGCGTCCACATGATGCTAGCTCCCGGGCCTCTTGTCTTCACTCCAAGACAAGAGTTATGTAGGGAGGAGGAAGTTTGTGATTCGGAGGACGCTTGATTTTCTCTACCGGCGCTTAAGTTACGTGGTAGGGGCCTATACAAATAGGAAAATCTCTAGTGGAAAGCACACCCTTCATGAAAACATGTGTAAATCACGTCAAAAAAGTTGTCTAAATTCACAAAAAAAATCACACGTGTAATATGATATGATGATACACAACATTGTAAAATGTCTTGTTAAAACTCGACTTCGTTTGTGAGATATAAAAAAACAAAATCGAGTTTGGAAAAGATATTTTACAAGGTTGTGTATCATCATATCATCTACATGTGTGGTTTTTTTTGAATTTAGACGACTTTTTTGCTGTGATTTGCACGGGTTTTAACGAAAGTTGTGGTTTCCACTAGATATGTTCTCTATAAAATGTGTGGCTACTAAGAGGTAGATAAGGTAGATAGTCTCCCAATATGCATAGAACAAAATAACTTATGGATCATCATTAATTTTATAGGGCAAGTTATACTCGACGTTTCATTTTTAAAATGTTATGTGTATTATGTTAGGTTGTAGTAGATCGAGAGGACAACTCTCATGACAGTATAGATAGCTAGCTAAATTTATTTGGAACTCAAGACTAAGGTGTCAAGTGCAAACTTTGAAGGTTCATCCGGATGTATGGAACTTATAGTCTGTATTTGGATTTCTACTATTACACTAGAGGATGGGTACGTCGTACTACCTATTCTAACGGTTGGTTTCCCCCTATTTTGCTTACGTGAGATTGGTTCTGCCAGGTTTTGTTCGTTTTTAAACGGTTTCTGCCGTTCTGCGTGATGGACAAAACCACATAAATACTACTTATTTTAATAATAGCAGGGATTAATAAAAGATACATTATATTTGTAATTCAATTATTATAGTTACTATACTGCTTTGTGATTTAAAATATGACTTTTGAACAAATTTAATATAAAATGGTGAACATGTATGTGGCTCCAAATTCTTAACGAAGCATTAACTTTGAGTGCAGTTTATAATGAAAAAATTACATAATCAGAACCCTTATGAGATGGGCATCAAACTGTGATTGTTACATACACATTAGAGTTCACACCATATTGTTTGTAACATTATCATCATTGACCAGTGCAGAGAGTAAAATGTTGTCCATAAGATGAAAAAAGCATAGCTCCAGACTCTAAAAACTAACAAGTCCTGACGAGATGCTCCTTTGGATCATCAGTGTGTTTCAATGATGTCCAAAACCGTTGTATAAACTTTGAGTGCATATAAGACACATATAATTGAATTTTTTATGGGTGTACCTCTTATTCTCTTTCTCAATTATATGACATGTGGATCCAACGTGAGAGGTATAGTGGACCCAATATAGGTGAAAATGTTTTCAATTATTTTCAATATTTATAGTATTGATTTTGCTCACGTGAGATTGGTTCTGCCAGGTTTTGTGCTACGTGGTTTCTGCCACATAAATACTCCTCATTTTAATAATAGCAGAAAATAATAAAAGACATGTTCTATTTGTAATTCAGTTATTACTGCTTCGCAGTTTAAAATATACTCCTCCATTTCAAATTACTTGTCATGTTGATTTTTTATCAAAACATTTGATCATTCGTCTTATTCAAAAAGAATATGCATACATCGTTTATTTTGTTTGTGACTTACTTCATCATCAAAGATATTTCAAGTATAACTTGACGTTTTGTACATGTCCACTAATTTTTTAATAAGAAAAATGGTCAAACATTGTGATCAAAAGTCAACACTGGCAAATAATGTAAAACACATGGAGTATCTTTTGAACAAATTAAACATAAAATAACAAACACATATTTCTAAATTATTACAAACCATAAACTTTGTGTGTAATTTTTAGATAATGGAAAAGTTTCTGCTTCATAACCCTTATGAAAGGGGCATCATGTCATCACAGTGTGTTTAATATTATTGACCAATGCGGATAGTGAAAGGCCATCCATAAAATGAAAAAAAAGCATAACATTAAATTATAGAAAATGTCAAACCTTGACGAGCTACTACTGTGATCATCTCATCTCATCACGTAAAATCACACACCTTGTAATTAAATAGTATGTCTAGACTATGAAATCGCAAAATGAAATTTTGCACAGGAAGACATGGTTTCATTCATCCATAGTATGCGATGTGGCGACCTTAATCTGCTCAACATGGCAAATATCACCCTCATCCCGAAGAAAGAGGGGGCCAAATGTGTGACTGACTTTCGCCCTATTAGCCTCATCCACGCGATTGCTAAGATAATCAACAAGACGCTGGCCCTAAGACTTGCCCCGCACATGCGGTCCCTCATCTCGTCGTGCCAGAGCGCTTTCATAAAAAGCAGAAACATCCATGACAACTATCTATACGTGCACAATATCACGCGCCGCTTCCAGCACAACAAGACGCCTGCCCTCTTGCTGAAGCTAGATATCACCAAAGCTTTTGACTCAGTCTGATGGGACTATCTAATCTCCCTTTTTGCAACACAAGGGCTTTCCACCGCGCTGGTGCAACTAGGTCACGACGCTCCTCTCCACCTCAACGTCACGTGTGCTACTCAATGGTACCCTGCTTCAGCCGATCTAGCACGGCAGGGGGCTCAGACAGGGGGACCCGCTCTCACCTCGGCTTTTCGTCCTAGCTATCGACCCGCTGCAGCAATTAATTGACCAAGCGACTGCTAGAAACTTGCTCTCCAAACTTGGGAGTAAAGCGGCAATATTCAGGGCATCTCTCTACGTGTACGATGCAGATATCTTCATTAAACCTACGCGTAAAGATATTACGAATATGGCACAAATCCTTCAAAGTTTTGGGAAAGCCACCGGCCTGTGTACAAATCTCCACAAGACAACTTATTCCGATCAGGTGTCATAACGTCGACCTTGATGGTTTACTAAGAGACCTGCCGGTAACAAGGACCTCCTTCCCCATGCGCTACCTCGGTCTCCCGCTATCCGTCGGAAGGCTAAAAAAGGTGGACTTCCAGTTGCTCATGGACAAAGCGACAGAAAAACTCTCTGTCTAGGCAGGATGCAATCTTACACAAGCTGGAAGAGTGAGTCTGACCAAGTCCGTCCTATCCTCCCAACCAGTTTACTTCCCTACGGCGCTCAGGCCAAACAAAGAATTGATTGAGGACCTTGACAAGCTTCGGAGGAGGTTCCTATGGGCGGGCGACAAGCAGCTTACGTGAGAAAAGTGCAAAGTTAATTGGAACCGCAGGTGACTACAAAAAGAGAGTGGAGGTTTGGGAATACCAAACTTGGAGAAATTCACAAGGGCGTTTCGACTACGTTGGCTCTGGCACCAGTGGGTCTCCTCCGTCAAACCTTGGGTACGAATTGAAACACCATGCGACGACGAAGATAAGCTGCTTTTCGCCGCATGCACCACAATTACCCTTGGCTACGGGAAAAGGGCTACCTTCTGGGACTCCGAATGGCTCCATGGGTGCAAACCTAAAGATATTGCGTTGGGCTTATTTGAGATTTAGCGGAAAAAAGAAGAGAATTGTTCACGACACTTTGAACAATGACAACTGGTTACATGACCTTGACGTTAGAGGGCGCATAACGAACGACCACCTCTCTGCTTTTGTGGAGTTTTGGTCCTTGCTACAGGCAGCGCAGCTACGACCACACCAGGAAGACTGTCACTTGGAAACTCACAAAATCAGGATCGTACTCAGCAGCCTTCGCCTACAAGGCACAATTCTTCGGCTGCACCACAACACTGCCGATAAGCTCCATTTGGAAATCCTGGTGCCCCCAAAGTGCAAATTCTTCGCGTGGCTCATTACCCAGAATCACATGTGGTCGGCTGATAGGCTCGCCGAGCGAGGGTGACCGCACAACGACTCTTGCGTCCTCTGCCGACGATCTATGGAAACTGCCCGCCACCTTCTAGCGGATTGCAGATACACGAAGCGAATTTGGGAACTTGTTACGGCTTGGACAGGACAATCTGGTTTGTCTCCATCCGATTGGACGCCTACCCACGACGCCCTGCAATTGTGGACAATGATCACCACATTGCTGGGCTCCCCGCAAAGAGCCTTGATAAGTCTTACTTTATTAATTAGTTATTTGGGAAATTTGGAAAGAGCGCAACGCATGAGTTTTCGACAGACGTGAGTCATCCACGGCTACGCTTTTGGCTAAAATTAGGAGTGAAGTGTCCAACTGGATTGTAGCGGGGGCAAAATAGCTAGCGCTTCTTGTTTCGCGAGAGTAGCTTCTTGTTCTGTAAGCCGCGGTCACCGCATTTTTTTCGCACTCTCTTCTCTATCAATGAAATAGACACACTCTCGTGCCTGTTTGTTCAAAAAGAAAATCTCTTTTGACAACATGTCACTCTTGAAAACCGTAAGATGAAACTCCCTACTGGGAATAGAATTCAAAAACTTACTTTTGAGATGGTAACAAGATGCTGGAGTATAGTACGTAGCTCTAGCTCATAAATGTTACAATAATAATAGACCACGTAAGTACAACAGAACAAAAAACACATAAATAGCAGCTCGTTCAGAGCATACTATATGAATCGTTCAAAAACAAAATAAGACAAAGGTACAGCAGGTCATCAGCAGCTGAAGAGCCGGCTTGGCCATGCCAATTGCCAACAGAGTGACAGAATTGGTTGGCCGGTCATGTTGCATTGAGAGCGCCAGTTCTTCAGCCGGCTTGGCCGTGCGCCAATTGCCAACAGAGTGGCAGAATTGGTTGGCCGGCCATGTTGCATTGAGAGCGTCTTCAGCTGCTGATGCAGCGCAAGCTAGTAGTGATGCTGCGGGTCGGGGCCGCCGGGAACACTCCTCTTTTCTCCACCGAGCACCCTTCCCCTGTTCCACTTCGACGGCCGCCGGACGCCAGCCGACGATTCACCGTCGCCGCCGGTGGTGATCGCACCACTGGGGCTGCTGGCGCCCTGGATCATCAGGCGAGCGTCGGGCACGGCCGCGAGCTCCGCGCCGACGACCAGGATCACCAGGAGCGCAATGCCGACGGCGCGAGCAGGAGCAGCCATCGAGTGATTCGCTAAGGAACTTCGACAGATTTTCTCGTGCGTGCTAGAGCCAAAGCGCGCGCTACTGAAAACCTGATCTGTTCGTGCTGCTGGCCATGTGCGCCGGCGATCACCTGACATTTATAATACGAGTAAGTCACTTGCAGGGCGCCGCTCCCGGACAAGAGTGGCTTTTGAACGAGATCCGGCGGTTGGGCATATTACAGTTAGGACAAAAACGGCCGACGCAGCAAACCGCCTGGAGAGCACTCCTTGGCAGCTCGATCGATGGTCCAGTTCAGTTGCATTTGCTTTCCAAGCCTGACGCGCACGAACGGAAAGGTAGGTATCTTCGATCAGTTGATGGTAAGTCGACGTCGGTTTGTATTTTAGCAATTTGCACATCGGAAAGCAGGAAGGCTTTTCGATCGATCCCAAAAGCTACGAATCCGTTTGGAAAGGTAGGTTAGTTGCATTGTGCTCACTTAAGCTCTCGGAACCTTCGTCCTTCACACAAGAAAGTACTCTACGAAGCCTCAAATCTTGGTCAGAGAGATCGACCTCGATCTAGGAGGACCGCACAACTAACTGAAAGTGTCCCAGGTCCCAGATGACGGTGAAGAACTTCCATCTGAAGTGCTGAGCTCACACTCTCTCAATCTCAAAGGATCGGAGAAGCGCAGTGGATCAGCCAGCGCGAAACGGCCTTTCGCATCGCATCAGGTGCCGTTGCCAATTTGCCATTGCAAATCGCCTGCATTTCGTTGGACGTGGCTGGCTGCTTTTGGTCTCAGTGGCCAGAAAAAAGTGAGATCCATCAAGAGACGGCCGACGTTTGGTTGTGAGCCGCCATTTTGTTGTCATTGGGCAAGACTGCGTGTACTACCTATATGCTTCGTCAAAAGACTCTCAAATCGACCACCCCCATCATTTGATGATTTTGATATGCTATGTTTTGACCAACCACGCATGTCAAACGAGTCCTAAATTGGGTTGACTTGGTCAATGGGAAGTTTGTGTGATATTTCGTATTCTTATCTTTTTGCATTCGTTCTAATTTTTTCATAAGGGAAAGTTTATTAATCTTAGACAATTACATCAAAAATGATATAATTGAATTAAGATTATTCCCGGCCTTTGCATAGCTAAGATACACACAACATGTAAAAAGAAAAAAAGGACATGACAACATATGACATGTCCCGACAAACTACACTACACAACTTAATCTTCAAAACCGAGCATTACCCTAGCAACACCTGGACTACGAACAAGGCTCTCTAAAACAACGCCTCCAACAAAGACAACATGCAAGCACACTATTGTTGCCATAGTCGAACTAGTAAAAGCTAAACTATCGTTTTTCACTCTAGCTAGAGAGAACAATTGATTGCATTGAATACCAAACAATGTCTTCAAGGTCATTGTCAAGCACAACCAGTTAAGGTCAGACTTGGGAATTTCTTCTCGGAGGTCGAGGAATCAGTGCCCAAAACAAAGAACATGTGTTGCCCCCCTTCTTCCCAAGCAGTCCAACCATAACACCCAACCTTAACCAACTTCAATCGGTCGTAATCTCTAACCATCTCATGATAACCTTATCACGAAGTGCCTAAAAGACACACACACACACACACACACACACACACACACACACACACACACACACACACACACACACACACACACACACACACACACACACACACACACACACACACACACACACACACACACACACACACACACACACACACACACAAAGTCGTGTTTGCCATGACTGCTAGTCAGTTCATGCTTTTGACCTTTTGCCTATCCGTCTACCCATGAATATGAATTATCATCATAAGAATTGGAAAGTCTTGTGCTGGAATGTCAGAGGTTTAAATGCTAAGGAAAAATGGGATGCCATTCGTGATAGAATTACTGAAAGTGGTTGTGACATCATTTGTCTGCAAGAAACTAAGAGACAAAACTTTGATCTGGCTTTCATTAAGAAGTTTTGTCCAAGAGCCTTTGATGCTTTTGAATTCCTTCCTTCTGTTGGTGCCTCTGGTGGGTTGATTATTATCTGGAAATCTTCTCAGTTAACTGGTTCACTCGCCTTCTCTAATGAATTTGTCATTTCTGTTGAGTTCCACTCACTCCATGATCAATCTGAATGGATTCCCACTAATGTATATGGTCCATGCTCATCAGAAGGGAAGCTTGTTTTTTTAAACTGGTTAAAGCATATTCAAATGCCAGATGATGTTGATTGGTTGATTGTGGGTGACTTCAACTTGATTAGATATCCTTCTAATAGAAATAAGCCAGGGGTGATGTTGCTGAAATGTTGTTGTTTAATGAAGTAATCAGTACCCAAGGCTGGGTGGAAGTGCCTCTTCATGGCAGAAAATATACTTGGTCAAATAAACAGGTGTCCCCTTTATTAGAAAGGCTTGATTGGTTTTTTACCTCAACTTCTTGGACCCTAAGCTACCCAGTCACCTCAGCACATGCTCTAGCTATGGAACCCTCAGATCATGTCCCTTGTGTCATTAGCATTAACACTTCTATCCCCAAAGCAAGCATTTTTCGCTTTGAAAATTATTGGATGGAGCACGAACACTTTATGCAGGTCGTGGCTCATGGATGGTCTGTTCCAACCTTTCAACAAGATACTGCCAAGATTCTAACTGCAAAATTCAAGAATCTGAGAAGGGTCCTGTGAGCCTGGCAAGCTCAGCTCTCAAGTCTGAAGGCTAACATTGATAATGTCAGGTCTGTCCTAGTGTTCTTGGGAATCTTGGAAGAATTTAGAGATTTATCAGTTCCTGAATGGAATTTCAGAATCATCCTTAGAGATAAATATACTTCATTACTGCATCAACAACAAATCTACTGGAAGCAGCGAGGAACAATCAAATGGGTCAAATTCGGTGACGAAGGTACAAGGTTCTTTCATGCAAATGCTTCGATCAAAAAAAGAAAGAGCCTAATCACTACTCTCAATGACTCCAATGGTCTAGCTCATTCTTATCACTATGCTAAAGCTAACATCTCGTGGGAGGCTTTTAAAGAAAGACTTGGTTCCTCTGATTTACTAGAAATGTCTTTTGATCTAGAACAACTACTTCACAGGGCTAAGGATTTGGATTGGCTTTCAGAGCCCTTCACACATGAAGAAATAGATGCAGTAGTGGCAAACTTACCAACACACAAATCTCCTGGTCCTGATGGATTTAACACTGAATTTATCAAACGCTGCTGGCCCATCATCAAATATGATTTCTACAGATTATGTGAGGATTTTTATGCTGGATCAGTATGCCTCCAAAGTTTAAATGGCTCACATATTACTTTGCTTCCTAAAGTGGATGGCCCTATCAATGTGTCAGACTTTAGACCAATCTCCCTGTTGAATACCTCAATCAAAATTCTCACAAAACTTCTAGCAAATAGACTGTAGCAAGTCATCATGGGTCTTATTCATCATAATCAGTATGGATTTATTAAATCCAGGACCATTTAGGACTGCCTTGCCTGGGCTTTTGAGTACTTACACCTCTGCCACAAGTCAAGAAAGGAGCTCATAATTTTGAAGTTAGACTTTGAGAAGGCTTTTGACAAAATAGAACATCAAACCATGCTGCAAATCATGGAGCACAAAGGTTTTAGCCAGAGATGGCTTCAATGGATGAAAGAAAATTTTAACTCAGGTACATCAGCCATTCTTCTCAATAGAGTGCCAGGGAAAACTTTCCATTGCAGGAGAGGAGTCAAGCAAGGGGACCCCTTATCTCCCCTTCTTTTTGTGTTGGCAGCTGATTTTCTTCAAACTCTTTTAAACAAGGCCAAGGAGATGAACCTAATTCAATTGCCCATCCCCCTGAACTATACTTCATACTTCCCAATCATTCAATATGCAGATGCTACTCTAATTGTAATGGAGGGATGCTCCAAACAACTTTTCTTTTTGAAAAGTTTGCTTCAGTCTTTTGCTGCCTCCACTGGTTTAACGGTCAACTATGCTAAATCCATGATGGTTCCCATCAATATCAAGGAAAATAAGGTGGAGTTATTGGCCAGAACTCTGGGATGTTCAATAGGCTCCATGCCTTTTACATATTTGGGTTTGCCACTTGGGACAACTAAACCAAAAGTGATAGATTTTCTTCCTCTTATGTCTAAATGTGAGAGAAGGCTGTCCAGCATTGCTACCTTCTTATCCCAAGATGGCAGGTTACAAATGACCAATGCTGTGTTCTCGGCCTTGCCAACCTTTCATCTCTGCACTTTCAAGATGCATAAAACAGTAATAAAACAGATTGATAAATACAGAAAGCATTGTCTTTGGAGAGGTGCTGATATAAATGCCAAATCCCCACCCAAAGCAGCCTGGGAAATGGTTTGTCTGCCAAAATTAGAAGGAGGTCTAGGAGTGTTGCAGTTAGAAACTCACAATGATGCCTTATTACTCAAAAATCTGCATAAATTCTTCAACAAAATGGACATACCTTGGGTCCATTTAATCTGGGAAAAATATTATGGTAATGGTAAGCTGCCCAATCACACAATGAAAGGCTCCTTTTGGTGGCGAGACATTCTTAAAGTTCTGGACAAGTTTAAGGGAATGGCTTCTGTTTCAGTTCATCTGGGCGACACTTGTTTTCTCTGGCATGATAATTGGAACGGTTCTATTCGCAGTCAGTCTCTCCCTCAACTCTACTCATTTGCCCAAGCCAAGCATATCTTAGTGTACAGAGCATCTGAATTGACTGAAATCAACCAATTGTTCCATCTGCCAGTGTCACAAGAGGCTTTTGATCAACTTTTAATTTTAGCCCAGGACCTTGAAGAGCTACAAGATAGAGATCAGGCTGATGTCTGGGTTTATATCTGGGGTTCACCTCTTTTTTCACCAATGAAAGCTTACAAGCATCTCATCGGTTCAAGACAGGTTCATCCCTGTTACAACTGGCTCTGGAAATCTTCAGTACAGAAAAAACATAAGGTCTTGTTTTGGCTGTTATTGAAAGATCGGCTCATCACTCGGAATATTTTAAGAAGGAAGAACAAGGTGTTACCATCTTACAACTGCATCATCTGCCATTTACAAGTGGAGGAAACTCTTGAACATCTATTTCTACACTGCCCCTTTGCTTTGAATTGTTGGAGTCTGCTCAACTTGACAGTTCCTCAGGCACTGCCCTTTGATGTGCTTCAGTCCTTCAAAAATCAACTGCATGTGAACTTCTTCATGGACATCACTATACTTATGTGCTGGAGCATTTGGATGGCCCGAAATGATTTCATCTTTAGGGGAATACAACCAGATGTTCAAGGTGCTAAAGAGCGTTTTAAATCAGAGTTTGCTCTAGTTATTCTAAGAGCCAAACGGAGTTGGAAATCAAGTATGTCTTCATGGTTAAATTCAGTGTTGTAATTGAAATGATTTTCTTCCTTTCTTTTTTTTGTTTCCTAAGCGCTTTGCTTAGCTCCTGTAACCTGTAAACTTTTTTGATTAATATAATCAGTAGGGGTCTCCCCTCCTGTTTCCTCAAAAAAAAAACAAAGTCTGCAGGATCAATGCTAGAGTAGACGAAACCGTGAATTGAAGTCACGATAACTCTAAGGTTTGTATAGAGGGAGCTACCTATGCATGAAGAAATCATCGTGAGAAGTAGTTGTGCCAGAAATACTGGGACGATGACGAAGATGGATTTGTGGCTACACGCCATCAAAGCCACGCCGCACGTCGGTCGTGGACGCCTCAGCCACCAAACACGGCTAGGGCAGCGAGATCCGAATGTGGGCACACTGGATCCGTCCCTCCTCGCCGTGGATCTAAGCCTCCGTGCCACAACCTGCTTCAGCCGCCGAGATCTCAAGCACGGGCTGCAGAAAAGGAAAACAGACACATCACTTGAAACTCAGCTATGCAGGCCCCGCCACCGTCGTCCTCGCACCCGCACGGGCTTTTGGCAAGCCGCTCAGGCGGCAGCAAGGTGAGAGGAGAGGACGCACGAGGTAGAGTGAGTGTCAGTGGTGTCATTGCCCGTGTCGCCCAGGTGCGAGCGACCCTTAAAAAAACTAGTAACCTGAATATAGGACTAGCTCGAACAACCCTTAAAACTACATTCTTCAAAAAAAAATTAAATGACAACTTAAAGACTCCTCTCCGATCTTCAATAAAAGTCAATTTGGTTGGTGCACATACAAATGTATGTGATTATCTTTAATATTTCTTATTATATATTACTAAGGTGGTTAACTTATCTATAACAACTATATAGGTGAGACCCACTACAAGTCATGGATAGATTTCTCTCAACATAATACAAAATACAGAATACAAAATATAGATTACAAAATACAGAATACAGATTACAAAATACATATAACTCAAAATATCTTTGAAATGGAAACAACAAACAAATTTTGTGCCCTGTTCTTATGGGAACAAATAACTCAAAATATCTCAGCACATGCTTCTAAATTACCCCATACACTACCAATATGAGAGGGGGACCCTCAAAGTACCCCTACCATAGCTTTGAAATTGTCCATTCTACCACTATATGAGAAAAATTAACTGAAACAACTCAAATGGATGACCCGTTAAGTAAACGGATGGCCAGGCAGGTGGATCACGTGCTTGTCGCGTGAGCGTCTTGGGCAGGTGGATCAACTCGTGGATCTTGCATCGAGCAGAAGTGCAGAAGAATGATGTACACGATTGACTGTATATCACGCTCATGGGCCATACACCCATACTCATGCCCTCGTGTAAGTTCTTCGCACCGAGTATCCAACTTCTTATTTTTTAATCTAAAACCACCAAAGCTCAACTCGAGAATAAAAAATATATTTACTGCACCAAACCACAAAACATATATTTTCAAAGAATAAAAAATGTTTTTTGACGGGAAAAGAATAAAAAATGTTTTTTGACGGGAAAAGAATAAAAAATTTCGGTCAACATATTTCACGAATGTTGTCAACATTTACTGCACCGTCATTTTTTCAAGAATGTTGGACCAATATTTTTCGAAAAAGTTAGACCAACATTTTTGGAACAAAATGTTGCACCAAAATTTTTCAAAATAAGTTGGCCCAACATTTTTATGAAAAATGTATTTGAAAAATTTTAATCTAACATTTATTGTAGAAAAGTTGCACCAACATTTTCCAAGGAAATGGTGTCTAACATTTTTTGACAAAAATTTGCTTCGATATTCAAAAAATGAGTTTAAATTTTTTTCTTCTCTTCGGTTGGTGGTCGGTCATGGCATCATGGGGCTGACCATCTTTGGCGGCGCGGTGGCACGGGTAGGCTGTCCAGTTCCGACATTGCGGCGACGTAGGGAGCACGAGAACGCTAGGCGGGGAGGGGTGGTGGGACCAAGCACGGGGAGGCACACTAGTCAGGAGGCGCTCAGGGGCAGTACAAGAACGTTGGGGTGCAACCATGAGTAAAATGGAGGCATGGGGAGGAGATAGGATTTGAAGACTATGGGCTGTTATTGGGCTATTATTAAATTGTAGTTTCATCCTCTATCCATATTTCGAAAGAGGTATTCCTGAACCAACAGTGACCAGTTGTTTGGCCACAATGTTGGCACGAAATAGTACCGGTCCAGATTCAAGAATGCTATCCATCTTCCTGAAGGAAGAAACCTAATTAATCTACTTTCAATATTTAAGAAGGAGAATATTCCTTATGTAGCCTGAAAAAGTTACCTGTTCTTTTTTCTTGACTTTGGAAAATTTTTCGTTCTTTATTTCACACTGATTTGAACTTTGATTCCTTATTTGACACTACCGTCGTACGTTCCATCAGTTAAGGCATGTGAATAGTAACCCGTATATTCACTTAACAAAATGACATCTAAATCACCTCTAAATTTATGCAAAGTTTTGTAGTGATACAAAAGATGGAGATGAACTCATTTTACACATAAAATCATATATAAAATTTAAAATATTAAAACTAAAATTCACCAAAATATGCTACTTTTAAAGATCATGTGAATTTTTAGAGCATAAAAATTCTTTCAAAAAATTATGTAAACATATCCAATAATCCTAACACATGATGAAGTAAATTAGGGGTGGACATTCGGTCTATTCGGTCATTTTGGTTCAATCTATTCAATGTTCGTGAATTTCGGGTTCTGGAAAAGTGAACCGAAATTTTAAAACCATAAGAGGAACTGAACCCGAATAGACCGATTATTTCAGTTTGGTCTATTCAGTCCATCGAACTAATCGAATTTTTATAGATACTCTTGTCACTTCTTGAAACTCTACGGTAGAAATTCATATTGACAACTCATTCCAAGTTTATGGATTTAAGGACTACTCTGCGAAAGCAAGTAACTAACAAATTTGTGCAAAAAAATTAAAATAGTTTAAAATACAAAGTCTTAACATTCATAGTCTAAATCAAAACACACAAATATATTGAATTTTGAATTATTTGGTCTATTTGGGTTATAGACAAGAGGAACCGAAACTGAACCCCAAATTATAATATTATCTGGACCGAAACCCGAATAGACCGACTAATCGGGTAATGGTTGGGTTCGATTTTCGGGTTCAAGGTTCGATGTGCCCACCCCTAAAGTATATTACAAAATTATTTTCCATGTTAAGTTACATAGTTAAATATTTAATTATTATGTAATATTATTGTTTGAACCAACTTAAATATTTAACTAGGTAACATGCTGTGAATAATAATTTTATAAATCACTTCATCATGTGTTAGGATTATTGGATATTTTGACGTAATTTTTTAAATAAGTTTTATGCTTCAAAAATTCACATGATTTTTAAAACTAGCATATTTTGGTGAATTTTAGTTTTAATATTTTAAATTGTATTATTTAAAATGATTTCATCTCTATCTTTTGTATCATACAAAAATTTGAATGAATTTTGGAGGAGATTTGGTTGTCATTTTGTTAAGTGAACGCATGAGTTACTGTTCACAGGTTACTTTTCATGCGCCTTAACTGACGGAACACACAGAATTGAATGGTACTATCGAATAAGGAACCAAAGTTCAAGTCAATGTCAAATAAGAAACAAAAACTTTTCCAGAACGAAAAAGGAATGCATGGATAACTTTTCCATGGCTAAATAGGGAATAATCTCTTTCAGATTCGTGCAAGTTGTGACAATCGTTCCATTGGCTTCTTCATCCTCAGTGCCTCCTGCACCGCCGCTACCCTATTGGGCTTTCGAGGCTGTGGGTTGGGGTTCAACAGTGTTCACCAACTTAGAAAGGATATGGGGACGACCGACTAGCTGAGTGATAGAGGCAGATGAGATGGTGGTGAGGAATGGTGTGAGACAACTAGATAGTGGTGGCAACTGAGGAACAAGTTGATTCGATTGGTAACTGAAGAGGACACAGCAAAGGTGGTTGGAGCTCGCGGTGCAGTGAAGCGGCACATGCCACGGATAGTTGAGGCCAACATGGGGCGTCATTCGTTCTCTGTTTTGTGGACCTGGCAGCCGCAACCGCTAGAGATAGAGTTGTAGGCTGGCGGGCGGGAGAGTAGCATCGAAGATGGAGGAGAAGGTGTGGCATGTTCGATTGCTATAATTCTTGGGACGTAGTGGGCGCCCTGAGACTAATCGTCTTCCTATCTTCCACTTGATGGATAGAAGCTCCTGAAAAATACTTTTTCCATTTGATGGACAGAAGCTCTCGAAAAATATTGTTAATCTTCCGGAAGGTAGGAGAGATTGAAGCTTTCAATATTTGAGATGCATCAGATCTGCATCAGCCAAAGCCTTAGCATCCACTTCATCTCCTCTTCAGCCTGCGTCACTCGCCAGTCATGCTGCCTCACGTGCGGCTCACTTGCCAACAACAAAAAAAATCAAGGATAAATACTTTAATTTTTTAAAAATATTGAAAGAATTAAAAAGTGTTGGATCAACTATTTAGAAAAAAATGTTGATGTAATTTTTTTTGAAATATGTTGGATTTAACATTTTTTTAAATGCTGTCCAACTTTTAGAATAAATGTTTTTTCCCGAAAATGTTAATCCAACATTTTTAAGTTTACAATGTTTTTCTATACTATAAAGATCGAATAATTTGAAAAACTTTTCTCACCCAATTCGGGCCCGCCTTACCCCTCACGCCGAACCCACTCGTCAGGTTACTGTAGGACCAAAAAGTGGATAGAACCATAGAAATCGCAATTTGGGGAGCATTTCTGCCAAAAACATAATTTATTCTCATCAGGTCCGCCTATACCCGCCCACTGTACCGCCTCTAGCCTCTATGTGTCCAGGCGTCCACCATGTTGATGCCGGATTGCTGCGGTGCGTCTAACGAACGGAGGCGGCTCTTGGGCCCGGCATAACCCTAATTCCTACCTATATGTGTAAGTGCAATCAAGTCCTAAGTGGGTTTTGGTGAGTTGAGTGACAACTTGATTAAAGAGCTAAGACTCTTGTAAAGCATGTGAGCAGGTTGTTGATTATTGATAAATGAAATTTATGAGGAAAGTCATGCCTATGGCTCAGAATACAAAGAAAACAAGAGTGGATCATGGCATTATACATGGAAAGTATGCAAGGATACTAAAGACGTATGTCATAATTGGTTTTGTGTGGTTCTTCCATTAGAGTTTACATGTGACATACAACAAGTTATTCAAAGTAAGTAAAAGAGGATTATTGAATAGAAGATTCATGGTCGGCCTCTTTATGAAGAAAATGAAGCTTGTTGTTTACAAATGGGATAACTAAATCAAAGATAGGTATAACATCAAGGGGATTTCATTCTTGATATAAGAAGGAACTTGATGACTTATACAATGAGTTTTTCCGAGTATGATATCGAATGGATTTCACTCTTATGTCCAAAAGGAGAATATTGATTCATACAAAAATGTTTTATTTGCAAGACTTCAAGTAGAGCTTTGACAAAAGTCATATGGTTATCTCCAAGATGACGGACCCACAAATGGAAGCTTGCAAAGTAGGGATATTTCTTATCGATCAAAGAACAACTATTGGAGTGACATCTCAAATGGAACTCGCTATATGATGCAAAGTTTGACTCAAATGTGGCAAGGGTAAGTGATGAAGAAATCAATATGGCTAAAACAAGGAACCGAGCAAAAGCTATGGATAGCGACCATGAGCAAGTTGCTAAAGTGAAGTTGATAGCATCAAGGGATTTCGAAGCATCATATCCAAAGCCTACCGAGGGAAGCAATGATTTGCACCTAGTGTTAAGATTGATAAGTTGAAATGAATTTAGAATTCAAAGTGAACACTACACTACTTTATGGAAGAATTCTAAGTCCTTAGCTCAAGGTGGATATGCTCAAGCACATGCTTATATCTATACATTCAATGTATGTGCTCAGTTGGTTTACATAGTCGGAAGCCCTCAAGATGATAAAGATCAAGTCTGGCATCACTCTTGTTGAAGCAAGCTCAAGTGGATTAATTAGTGTTTATCTCTTGTCTTGAGCTTAGGTATGTCGTACTATCAAGAGGGATGCAACATTGGTTGGACAACAAACATCAAAAAGTGCTCAAGTGAACCCATGAGTGACTAACCCATGAGATCTCAACCTTGGTGGGGGTTCTCTGGCTAAAACCGGTCTGACCGGTTTTGGCACTGACACAGTCTAACGGCTAGTTGGTTTGAAAATCGGTCTGACCGGTTTGGCAAACCGCTCTGACCAGTTTTGTCTGACAGGCTAATGGCTAGTTTTGTGAGAGTTGGGTATTATACCCATGAGCTCCTCTTTGAGAGGCTGCTGATTCTCCACGCATCTAACACCTTCCAGAACCCCAGCTGAGCTCTCCCCAACCTCTCTAAGTGAGATTCAAACCTTTAGCGTCCTATCCTGGAGTTGGGTTGAGAGAGTGTCTTGTGTGAGAGCTTTGAGAAGCCTAGTGAGCAATCCCACACTTGAGCACCTGCTGATCTTGTTGAACATCTTGTGAAGCATTTGTTACTTTTGGAGCCCTGGGCTCCTAGACGGCTAGAAGTCGCTTGGAAGCTCCCGGTCGTTGTGTGGCAGCTCCAAGAAGTTTGTAATTGCAAATCAAAGATAGTGGAACACTCCATCTATTGCCTCGGCGATAGGTGTGAGAGAGGAGCGAATTGAAAGAGATCCCAAAGCCCTTGTGACTTACCTCAAAACGTGGACGTAGGCCAGCCTTCGTGGCGAGCTGAACCACGGGATAAATTCGGTGTCTTTTGTGCTTTTACTTCCTTTATATCTTGCTTGCTTGACCTTGTGTTTATTTTAGAATATTCTTTGTGCTTCCACTTCGATCTACTTTGGTGTGCTTGTGCTGTGTGCAGAGACTTCATTGACACTCTTGGAAACACCTGTGGAGGTCCTACACCAACTTTGGTTTGTGCTAGAACTCGTAGAGGGCATATACTAGACTGTTGGTTTTCTCGGTAGCAAAACCGGTCTGACTGGTTTTGGAAACCGATCTGACCAATTTCTGTACTAACAGTGGGTTTAAGTTTTGAAAAGTACAGATTCGTCTATTCACCCCCCTCTAGACGACATCAAGATCCTTTCAATATGAAGCCTGGTACCCCGTGGTCAAGGCTAATCTTTTTTTCTCCTCCACGAAGCCGCCGCCAGGAGGAGAAAAGAAGTTGCATTTTCCTGTCCTCGACGACCTTCACCGGCGAGCGTGACACCAACAAGGCCACCATGGCTCTCCCCTATGCATCCGGGTTGATCTCGGATTTCTTCTCCCTCCTTTTCATAGGTTAGATGCATACGCACGGCTTGCACGGCAAGGCTGCCCGCTCGCCTCGTCATCCTCTCGTCTCCTTGCTGGCTGCATTGGAGGAGCAGTGGAGGAGTACGAGAAGCCGGACCTCGAAGATGGCGGCGTGACGACCACGACCACGTCACTGCCGCCGCCGGCTAGGAGCAGACGGAGTCGGTGCCGTATTGGACGGAGAAGACGTCAGGCCGACGGCTGGAGGCGCCCACGTGAGCAACCACAAAGACGACACCATGCCGACGGCCGGAAGCGCTCACATGCCCAGCCACGAAGACTACGTTCACCGAGACGCAGGCCAAGATTTGCGTCTCGTAGAATTGTAGGGCCATGCGGCCATTCACGTACGTGCGTGTGCATAAATGTGCACTAATAGACCAATCAAGAAGAAAGGAAGGAGCGAAGCTCAGTTTAGAGCTGGACATCAGATACAAAGAGTTTTGTATTCTGTATTTTGTAATCTATATTTTGTAATCTGTATTGTACGTCATATGCTTCCTTGCCTCATACTGCACCTGAGCCACGTCATCGAGCAGTAAGGTTCAATTCACCAAAGATCTTTCAGGTTCCTGCTAGCCCAAATACAATTACTACTCTCTTCAGTGCACATATGTGACTAATTGCACTAATTGGTGCTACTCTCTTCAGTGAGCATGTGTGACTAATTGCACTTGGTGATGTGATTTTTATGTACAATTCCTCCTCCCTTCAGTGCACATATGTGACTAATTCCACTAATTGGTATTGTGGTTTTTATGTGATAAAAAACCTAGTTTAAGAGCAAGATCATCATGTTTAATGTTTTAAGGTACAATGATTTGATAGCATTTTAATTTTTTGCTGAGCACGGCTGACGTTTGGCCCGCTAAATTGATTTGATCTTTGGGTTGGATTTCATATTTAAGGACCTGAGTTTGAACACAACTCATAATGTATTTGTGAATGTTTAATATTGGGTCTATGACATCTTTTACTTAGACATTAGGCCTTATCTTATAAATAGATTCTTGGATACTAAAATTATTTTTTAACATAAACCCGTGTGTCGCAAGTACGTCTAGTTCAATTGAATAATCTTAGATGGGCTTTTGGAGAAGAAAGGAAGGGAGGGGGTTAGGATAGAGCGGGCTGGAAGTTTCAACCAGACATATAGAGCCTCTATATAACCGTCCATGTTAAAAATAAAACAATCCGCGTTTCGCATTCCGATTGACTCTATGACCAAGCGCTGCAGTGAGGCTCTGCACTCTTGTAGACGAGGTTTTCTTTTCTTTTTTTCTTTTTTTAGGGACAGCAGAATTAATAGAGATTTTGCCGGCGTGTATGGCCAGATTACCATAAAGCCCCACGTACTGAAGTAAGTACGTGATAAGCATGCAGGTGATATGCTGAATCGCTGGTCGAGTCGCAGCTTGTGTTCGTGCAGTAGTGTGCCAGTGTCAACTCTATCAGTGCGAGTATACCCAAAAAAAACTCTATCAGTGCGAAAAATACTCGGATAATTCAATCCACGTTCACACAATGGAAAAACTATTTGTTTCAGGTCACAGTTATGAACAGCACAATCAAGATCAGATGGTCACTATCACCGAACACAACATCAGCCCTGTTTGGATACTCTAACTGAGTTAGAGGTTAGAGTTAGTTTCTAACTTTGAACTAACACTGAACTAACTCTAGCTTTAGAGGTGTTTGGATCTGAGAGTTAGATTGGGTTAGATTAACTTTTGTGGGTCCCACAGTCATCACGATCACACATGCGTACTAGGCCAGAAACGATTTGTCCTGGCGGCTAAAATCGGTCTTTGCTGGCGGGCGCGGCACCCGCCAGCAACTTTGAGCCAGTAGAAATGGCCAGCCCGCCAGCACAAATGTCATCTGTGCTGGCGGTTGCTTAGGCCGCCCGCCACAGAAAGCATTTTTCCCATTTGCTATATAATTCCCCATAATTGTTTATAATTTGTATATAATTTGTCATTTTCGTTTATTATTTGTATTTGGCCGCTATAATCGCCCGTATTTTTTTTCATATTTGCATTTGTAGGCTAAATTCACTTTAATTTATTATAATTTGTATTTAACTGCCAAATCCAAATATGTCTCACAAACACATAATCCAAACTAAAATATAAAAATGTATACATAAGTCACATTAAAAAAAACATCGTGCATAATAGATAACCCTAAGACACCCATCTACGTAACCTTTCCGCATCGTCTAATGTCAAGACTCCTTTTTTATCGAAGAATTCTCCATCCTCATGGCAAATCTCACGTAGGATGAATCTCGCCATGTCCGCACAAATGTTGGTGATTTGATTGTCACCAAGTTGCCCCCACGATCCCTCAATGGTAGGCATCTGCACGTAAACACAATAAATGAAGATTGTTATGCATTACCATCAGGACCATAATTAGCACATACATAGTTGTGTACAAACAAGAGGCTTACGTCTTCAGGATTCATCCGGTACCTCCCATTATTTCTCAAAACCTCACACACATAATATCCACATAGCACACTACCAGGAGGTTGTTTGTAGCACTGCAAACAAATAAAAAATGATCGGTATTTATTAACAGAAGTGTACAACTCTGATAAAAATGATTGGTACTTATTAACAGAAGTGTTCTTACCCATTTGGCATGTCGTATCACCAATTTTTCTTCTTGTGCTGCCCGCCATTGACTATGTATAGCCTATACGCACTTTAAGGATACAAAGACATAAGTTAGTAATACAATTTGAACTATAACCGATACACGCAATAGTGATTATATATTGCACTGAGTTGTCTTACTTTCTTATAATCTCAATGATTTTCTTGTAAGAAGCCTCTGAATAGTGTAATGAGTCGAAGACCCCCATAGTTCCCAACTTCGGACACATGTGAAAGCAAATGAAATGATCGCTGCATAAAATTAAAATAATTAATATAAATAGACTAAAAAATGAAGGCAAATGATGAAATAGTTATTTAAAGGATCTTACTCAAAATTGTAAGCACACTTGATAGAATCCTTATGTTGGTTTTTCCTCATTACCCTTGAAATGTATACAGCCACCTCATGAAGTTTAGCTTTCTCGTAACCCTTTGTTAATTCTTCTTTCTCTTGTGGTGTCTTTGCTTGTTCCTCTATTTGCTTTCTTAGATGATCCGACATTATGAATGTGTGTTGTGGCTTGCTTACTTGTTGCGGGTCCATATATGCTACCTTCCACCTCCCATTTGTCTTCCTTTCATCCAACGCTTGCATCCTGCAAAAAAAGTTTACTTTGGATGGTAATAACAATACATATGGATTTGAATAGATTTGGATGTGGTATAGGGATGTTGACTTACATGGACCAAATGGTGACGAGATTGACGTCGAGTTTGTCACGACGGAACATCGCATGCAAATCGGGGAAATCGATTGCAACCTTCCGTTCTAAAGAGCTACTGAACACCCATTTCAGGACATTGGCGGTGATAGTGTGAATGCCTTGCTTCATGGCGTGCATGATCCATCCATGCAACCTCATCAATTCTGACGGCCCTTCGTTCAGTTGCCACCTAAACAAGAATGGTTTGCCATGCTCATACTTGTCGGGCACCTCATCCGACGAAAACATACTTATGTGCTCCTCCTTCTATTTTTGAAAAGAGGTGCGGGTTAAAGATTTCTCATCTGGTACCTTCTTGAGTACTTGAACATCAGATGATTCTTTACCGGATGCTGGAGCCCGTTTAGGTTTATTCTTCAGTACTTTCAAGAACAAGTCAACATCAAATGATTTCGTCTTTGGTTCATATGAGTTTATCATCCAGTGTATTGCTAGCGTCTTGGTTGCTGGACATGGCGGAGGAGATGGTGGTCTTGGAACAGATTTCGGTGATGATACCCCTTCATCGAGAGTTTGTTGGACGGGTGAGAGACATGGGTACCCATGGGTCCCCACCGACCAGGGTCCCAGAGGTCCCTGCCATGTGGACCCGACCTATCAGAAGTCCCACCGACCTGCAAGTGGGCCCGGAGACCTTATCCACAACCCCGGCGACCTTGGAATACCCCAGGCGACCTTATCCAGATTCCGGAAGACCTGCCGGGCTTGTGACGCAAGTTTCTCCCCTGGGTCGCGATACGGCGCCGCCAGTAGGTCCGCGGATCGCGGGATTCGCCCTGTAATCACGGAAGATGACCTTCCTAACTTGTAACCGACCCCAATGAGGGTCCACCGACCTCGAATGGAAGCCCTAGCCCGTTGACCATATAAGGCGGCCTAGAGCTCCATTCGAGGGGACTTCCCCATTCACGCATAATCCCACCGCATACTGGACGTAGGGTTTTACTCTCCGGAGGCCTGAACCAGTCTAAACCCTTGTGTCTCTCTCCATTCTCGCTGTGTTCCGAGTTCTCCCTGTGAACTACCACTTACGCTCTTAGGTCCTGATCCCCTCCAATCAACCTACAACCGCTTGGGTAGCCCCCTTGCGGATCTGTCCAGGTCTCACCCCCTGACAGTTGGCGCGCCAGGTGGGGGTGATCGGGAACTCGCTGTGCAGCATGGTGGCCCGATCTGGTGTTGTCTTTCCAGCGAGCATGGCGGACATCCTCGCCAACCCCGTGGAGATCTGCTTCGGCTCCTTCACGGTGATCTCAACCACACTGGCGGCGGCGACCTCCCCGGCGATCGCTGTGGAGATCCCGGTGACGCCTGTCGCCGCCCCCGCTTCCGATCTGAAGTTGAAGACCCACCCTCCCAAGCCCTATGACATTGTTCAGGGAATGGAGCACGTCATCAACATGATGGAGGAGACCCTCCAGATCTACGAGAGAGCCCAACACTCAATGCAAACCGCGTCGCATCGCAAGACCTTCCCCGTCGGCCTGCGACCACCCAGCGACGCCTACATCCGCCAGGCAGCCAAGTCCTCCCAGATCCAATCTGGGCGTCGGGAGTCCTCTGGCGACCTCAAGACCGAGCCTCGTGCCCGTCGTGATCCGCTCGACGTACCGTGCATCTATCACAAGGGCGCGCGGCACACCCTCCGCGGCTGCCGGCTGCGAAAGAAGATCGACCGGGAGCGTATTGCTCCTCGCAGCACGCGAACTCCCACGTCTCCAGACGTCGGTGAGTTTCAGAAGGTCCAGGTCCACGTCTCCCCCAACGACCAGAGTTCCATTCGGCGGCGGGTCCTGGTGGTTTCGGCGAACGAACCACCACGAGTCGGCGCGACAGACTCCGAGGAGGCACGTCGGATCTAGGGCAACGCCAACCGCGCCCAGAGACGGGCGGAGGAGCAACGCCAGGCGGTACCTCCGTGGGCACGAGACCTACGTCTCAAGTTCGAAGAGGTAGGGCTGCTGACGTTCAACAGCCCTCAGGCCAACCTGGGCGCAGCTATGGCACGTCTCCAGCAAGCTAACCCCTCGCCCGAGGCCGAAGCGGCCATGGCTTACCTCCGGGTCGCTACAGCCCTGGTAGAAGAAAAGAGCGCGGCATCCAAGTCTACGGCGTCTTCATCGAGCCGGCACTCGCGCAATCGATCTAATCGACCTGCGCACAGCAAACTTCCCACTATCCAAGAAGAAGTCGACCAGCCTCGGGCGAACGGCGCGAAAGACGGCGACCTACTCACCAACCTTGACAAGAACAGGCATGGCCGCGACGCTCGCGGCTACATCGATCAGCGCCATCGCGAGCGTGAAGAGCGGGAGCTCCGACGTCGTCTGGACTACGATCGCGAGTACGGACCCCCGGGCGCTGTTCATCGCATCATGGAGCGTGAGGAGCGCGACCGCCACGATGTCGAGAACAGGCGACGCGCCTAGTACGAGGCGGACTACGGCCACCCTGAGGGTCCTGTTCCTAACCAGGATCACCAGCCCAGATCCCAGGTCGTGGCCCCCCACACAGAACGGAGGCGGCGCCCAGGTCGGAGATAACGGCGACGACATGGCCATCACCGCCTTCCCTACGTTGGCCCCCCGTCTCCGATCGGTCGCCTACCCCGACAACTTCAAGCCAAACATCCAGAAGTACGATGGCCGTTCCGACCCCAACATCTGGCTCTCGACCTACTACGTCGCCGTCAAGACGGCCGGCGGTAACTTCGATCACATGGCGGCCTATTTCCCGCTAGTGATGGGTGACGCACCGTCGCTCTGGCTCAACAACCTCCCGGCGGGCAGCATCAAGTCATGGGCTGACCTATCCCAGGCCTTCACTTCGAATTTCCAGGTGACCTATAATCACCCTGGAAACGCCTTCAACCTCGGGAGGGTCACCATGAAGACCAACGAGCGGCTCCGCGACTACACCAACCGGTTCTTCGAGAACCACAACACCTGCGTTGGTGTCCGGGACGACCAGGTCGTCGAAAGCTATAAGAAGGGCGTCAGAGATCGCAAGGTCTTCGAGAAGATCCATGAGTCGGGCGCCACCACCGTCGCCTCACTCATGGAGGTCGTGAACAAGCTCATCGACACCGACGAGGCGCTGGTCAATCAGTTTGACTCTGACGCTAAACGCGATGCAGGCACCTCCGGCACTGCCGGTGATTCAAGTTCCAAGCTCCGCAAGCGACCTTCAGAGGTGCTCACGGCGGACGGACGTCGACCTTCGACGTTCAACGTCGACGAGTTCAACGTGGTGCTCGACAACCCCTGCGTGTTCCACGAGGGGGCTACCCACACCGTCCGAGAATGCACGTAGTTCAAGAGGGCGTTCCGTACGCCCGACGACCCGAAGCGATCCAGAGGCGACGGCGATCGATCGTCTTCACGTCGCTACAACAACAACCACCGGGACGACCGACGTGGCCGAGGTGACAACGATTGCCATGACAACCGGCGACGTGATAACCAGCAGCCGGAGGACCACCGCGACGAGCACGACCTACCTCCTCCACCGGCGACAGGCAACCCAACGGCCCTTTCCAGCAGGCCAAGAGGTCGATCAACATGATCGTTGGTGGCCTGAAGACCAACACGAGCAAGAGGAGGTATCGCAAGGACAAACGTGAGATCCAGCTCATCCACACCAAGCCATCGCAGCCCCTGCGTTGGTCGGAGCAGCCGATCACGTTCTCCAGGGCCGATCACTGGGTCCACATCCCAGATCCCAGGTCCTACCCACTCATCGTCGAGCCCATAGTCGAGGGCGCCCTGCTCCCTCAGACCCTCATCGACGGGGGAAGTGGGCTCAACATTATCTTTGTCGACACCTTGAAGAAGATGGACTTCGATTCCAGCGGATGACAGAATGCGACGAGCCCTTCTTCGGCATCGTCCCCGGCAAGGCGGCCTACCCCATGGGTCGGGTCTCCCTCCCGGTGACGTTCAGCACGGAAGAGAACTTCCGCACGGAGTACCTCAGCTTCGAGGTCGCGGACTTCAAATCTTCGTACCACGCCATCCTAGGTCGCCCCATGCTGGCCAGGTTCATGGCTATCCCACACTACACCTACTTGGTGTTGAAGATGCCGACTCCCAATGGGGTCCTCACTATCTACGGCGACCTCATCGTCTCGTTCAAGTGCGACAACGAGGCCCTGGAGATCGCCACGATGAACGCTTGCATCGACGCCCCGGCTGTTATGATCGCCGAGGCGGCAAAGGTCGCCCCGAGCGACCTCACCGTCCCGGAGTAGAACTGCACCGACACCGCCCTGGATGCCACACCAGTGACGAAGAAGGTCTGTCTCGACCTTGCCGACCCAGAGAAGACGGTGGTCATCAGCGACAACCTCGGGGAGAAATAGGAACTCGCGCTCACCAGTTTCCTACGGGACAACGCTGACATATTCGCATGGACCCCATCGGATATGCCAGGTGTTCCAAGGGAGCTGGCTGAGCACTCCTTGGATGTAAGCAAGACGGCCAAGCCTGTCAAGCAGAATCTACGCCGCTTTGCGAAGGATCGCAAGGAGGTCATTAGGGTAGAGATAATAAAGCTCCTAGCTGCCGGATTAATCTGTGAATGTAAAAACCCGGTTTGGCTCACCAACCCGGTGCTTGTACCAAAGAAAACCGGTCAATGGAGAATGTGTATCGACTACACCGATCTCAACAGGCACTGCCCTAAAGACCCCTTCCCTCTTCCGCGCATCGACCAGGTCGTCGACTCCACAGCTGGAAGCGTCCTGCTATGTTTCCTCAACTGCTATTCAGGCTATCACCAGATAGCCCTGAAGGTCTCTGACCAAGATAAAACGGTGTTCATAACGCCGCACGGCATCTACTGCTACACGGCCATGACGTTCGGCCTCAAGAATGCTGGAGCGACCTACCAGAAGGCCATCCAGAAGTGCCTGGAATCCCAGATCGGTGACAACGTCGAGGCATACATCGACGACGTGGTCGTCAAGACCACGGTAGAAGACAATCTCATCGCCGACCTTGCCCAGACCTTCGCCAACCTCTGGCGCTACCGCTGGAAGCTCAACCTAGAGAAGTGCGTCTTCGGCGTCCCGTCTGGCAAGCTTCTGGGCTTCATGGTCAGCCACCGGGGCATCGAGGCGAACCCCACTAAGGTCGACGCCATCCGCCGGATGAAGAGACCTACCGGGAAGAAAGATGTGATGAAGCTCACCGGCATGATGGCTGCTCTAGGTCGCTTCATCAGCAAGCTTGGGGAGAAAGGCCTGCCCTTCTTCAAGTTGCTGAAAAAGTCCAACAAATTCCAGTGGACAGACGAGGCAGATCAGGTGCTCGAGGAGTTGAAGACCTTCCTCATGAAGCCTCCGGTCATGGTGCCCCCGGCGCCTAAATAGACCTTGCTACTTTACATCTCCGCGTCTACCCAGGTGGTCAGCGCGGTCCTGGTGCCGGAGCGACTTGAAGAAGGTCAACCTTATCCCGTCCAGCGACCCGTCTACTATGTCAGCGAGGTCCTATCTGATAGCAAAATCAGGTACTTGCAACCTCAGAAGATGCTGTACGCTCTCCTCGTCACCTCGCGCAAGCTCCGGCACTATTTCCAATCGCACAAGATCAAGGTCGTGTCCAGCTTCCCCTTGGGAGAAATCCTACGCAGCCGCGACACCACAAGGCGCATCGTCAAGTGGTCAGTCGAGCTAGGCGAGTTCGAGCTTGAGTTCTGTCCACGATAGGCCATCAAGTCCCATATCCTCGCAGACTTCGTCTCCGAATGGACGGAGACCCAGCAACCCCCACCGACGGAGAGGCCGGAGCACTGGAAGATGTACTTCGATGGTTCCCTGAACCTCGAAGGAGCGGGTGCAGGCGTACTCTTAATCTCCCCTCAGGGCGATCAGCTGAAATACGTCCTGCAGATCCGCTACAAGGCATCTAACAACGACGCTGAATACGAGGCCTTGATCCACGGACTGCGCATCGCTGTTTCCCTGGGAATCAAGCGGCTCATCGCTTACGGCGACTCCAAGGTCGTCATCGACCAGGTCAATAAGGCGTGCGACATCAAGAAGGACTCGATGAATGCCTACTACGCCGAGGTACGAAAGCTCAAGGTTCACTTCAAAGGCCTGGAATTCCATCACGTCTGCCGTGACAACAACGTGGCGGCCGACGTCCTCTCCAAGCTGGGGTCGAAACGCGCGCTGGTCCCGGCCGGCGTGTTCATCCAAGACCTGCGTAAGCCGTCGATCAGACTCCTCAGCGACCCAGAAACATCGTCGGGCGACGTGCCCCCTCCAGGCGGCCGCGACATCCTCCTGGCGGAAGCCGAAGATGACTGGTGCCTCGACTTCATCACCTATATCTTGGAGAAGCGCGTCCCCGAAGACAAGGTCGAACGCGAGAAAATCGTCAGGCGCAGCACCAACTACGTTGTCATCGGCACTGAGCTCTATCGGAGGTCCGCCTCCAACGGCGTCCTGATGAGATGCATCCTCAGATCTGAAGGTCTTCAGCTCCTGCAGGAGATCCACGGTGGAGAGTGCGGCAATCACGCAGCCTCCACCAACCTGGTGGGAAAAGCCTTCAGGTCGGGCTTCTACTGGCCTACCGCCCTGGCCGACGCCCAAGACCTGGTCCGGTGATGCAAGGGGAGCCAGTTCTTCGCCAAGCAGCAGCATGTGCCGGCACAAGCTTTGAGGACAATCCCTCCGTCCTGGCCTTTCGGCATCTGGGGCCTAGACTCAGTGGGACCATTCAGAACGGCCCCTAGTGGCTACACGCACATCTTGGTGGTTGTGGACAAATTCACAAAATGGATCGAAGTCCGAGCTGTCGCTACCGTCACATCGAAGGAGGCGGCAAAGTTCATGGAAGACATCACCCACCGCTTCGGTGTACCAAACAGGATTGTCACCGACCTAGGAACGGCCTTCATAGGCTCAGACTTCTGGGACTTCTGCCAAGACAGACTCATCGACGTCTACTACTCCTCGGTGGCGCACCCACGCTGCAACGGCCAGGTCGAGCGAGCGAACGGCATGGTGCTCCCAGGCATCAAGGACCGCATCTTCGACGACGCCTCCCAGTATGCCACCAGGTGGCTAGCTGAGCTTCCGCACGTAATCTGGGGTCTCCGGACTCAGGTCAGTTCAGCCACGGGCTATTCACCATTCTTCCTGGTGTATGGGTCGGAGGCTGTCCTCTCTACCGACCTAGCCTTTGGTGCCCCGCGCATCCAGCACTACGAAGAAGGGACAGCCGAGGAGACGCGCAAGGTCGACCTCGACAGCATTGAGGAACACCGGGTGGCTGCATTGATGCGGCACACTCGCCACGAGCAGCAGCTACGTTGTTACCACGACCGCAACGTGCGTGAACGATCTTTCAACGTGGGCGACCTCGTTCTGCGACGCATCCAAGACACCAAGGGAATGCACAAGCTCTCCGTGCCCTGAGAAGGCCCCTTCATCGTAATGGAGGTCGTCGGTCCGGCGACCTATCGCCTACAGTGGGCTGACGGTCAAGGCATTCCGAACGTCTGGAACATCGAGCACTTACGTCGCTTCTATCCTTAGAAGATGTGTACCAAAATAAAAGCTATGTACTCTCCCCTTTTGTAATTTCCATTTAATAAAGAAAGAGACTCCTTTCGGCAGCTCCCCTGTCGACTTACATCTTGGTCTCCCTTTTACTTTATGTTTTTTTCCTTCCCCCTCGAAATGCTCGGGGGCTTGGTCTAGGTTAGGCCCCGAGGCGCTCGGGGGCTTGGCTCTGCCAACTTAAGGGTCTCACGACCTGAAGGGGTTTTTCGCATACCTTACGCTTATGTACGTCCATCGCATGTTTGGCTTTTACTTTCTTTATGAATGTTCTTAAGTCGCTGGGCTGCGAGACCTAGGGTCCATGACCCCCCCCCTTCGCGCGTCGGCTGTGCCTAAGCCTCCATGCTGAGCCGCACAGTCGGTAAGCCGTTCCTCCACTGAGTTGGGTTAGCGGAGGGTGCTCCTCGCGACCTAGTTATTTTCGAGCTTACATAACGATCGTCCTCGCTAATCAAATGATGTGCACGTTTTACATAGTTCACAAAAGCTTCATTGCGGCAAAAGTTTGTTTACATTTATCAGGCCTCGGCCTAACTTACACCTGCACTATGTTACAGCTCGACCTCTCAATCAGTGCCAAAGTCGAACTTGTTGATGACCTCCCCTGCGGCCGCCACGATGTCCTCGTGCCTCACCAAGCCAGACAGGTCGACGTCTTCTGAGACCTTCTGCAGGTCGAACGACGGCTCGTGGTACTTCACCGTCGACAAGGCCGCAGCCACCGCAAGCTTGGCGGTGTCCAACAGCAGGTCCTTGATCCGGCTCTCGGCCTCGTCCAGCCACTCGATCAGCCCCTTTGGCTGCGCCCCTTCCTCCTGAGGGACGTAGAGGTCCATCACGTACTGGGCGGCATCCTTGAGGTCGCTGAGCTCCTTCTCCAGACCTGCATTACAAATGGACAAGTTCAATAACTCGCCTGCCAACGAGTTACGACAATCTACACCGCCCTGTTGCGGCGGACGAGCTGCTCACCTTGCTGGACCTCCGCGGTCCTCTCTTTAAGGACCTACACTTGGTCCTTGGTCTCCACCAGCTCCTTCTTCAGGGCGTCTTCGGTCTCCTTGGCGCCTGAATTCGTTCAAGGTCGAGAAGTCAGATAAAAGACCCACGGGGTACACGGGTTCAACCCTTGGCGACCTTGGCAACTTACCCTCTACCACGGCTTGGAGGTCGTCAGCCGCATCCTTCGCCTTCCGCTCGGTGACCTCCAACCTCTTCTTCAAGGCAGTCACCTCCTTCTCCGCCTGGCGAGCCATGGTCTCCTTCACGTGCTGGATTTCCTGCGCAGCTTCGACCTGGGCTTGCAAAGTAGCCTCGCGGGCCGTGGCAACCTCTGCGTGGGCATTGGCCGCCTCCCTCAACAGTCCTGCCCGAGCCTGAGCTCGTTCGGCAAGCGACTACAACAGAAGCAAACAAAATTCGATCTGAGACCTTACAAGATGGCAGGGATCAGGGACAAGGATTGAAGCATCAATACACAAATCTTTACCGCGAGTGTTCGCCCAATCGTCTGCGACGCCTCCTTAAATTCGTCAACGTCGCGGCGGTCGGCGATGACGTCGTTCTCCCATGGGGTTCCGACGTAAAGGCATTGGCGATCGTCGCCCCCGACGTTGGCTCCGCCCGCCTCACCAGCATGCGGATCCAGTGTCGGCTACGGGTCGGCCATGCAGAGGTCGTCTTGCTCGCCCCCGGCAGGCGGGGCGGCACTGGCCCCGTCCTTCTCCGCCGCAGACGCCACCGCTCCCCCAGCCCCGGCGGCCGAGCTCGTGATGTCAGCTGCCGAGACCGTCGGCGACTGCTCCACCGGTGCCTCCTTCCCCTTGCTCCCGAGCGCCTCTTGGCCCGAGGCATTCTTGCCGCTCTCCGACGAGGTCGGGGGCGCTCTATGTACAAGCAACGATCTCAACCAATTAGGAGCACGAAGAATTTGAAGATGTAAAATACGAACGGGTTCAGGTCCCGTGACTTACTTGGTCACCGACCTTAGCCCGGGCTTGCAGGGCTTCGGGGGGGCCTTCCGTGCCCTCTTCTGTGACCCAGCGTCGCCCAATGTATCGGCGCCCGACTTGGGGCGCTCCTCCGTCGTCGACGTCCTGCGGGGCGTCTCCGTCGCCCGCTCTTCCGTCGTCGCCGCAGCCCTGCGGGGCGTCTCCACGGACGGGATCGTCGTCGCGCTCGGCGACTTGGCGTCGTCTTCATCATCCTCGACGTCGATGGTCTCAACGCTGGAGCTAACCGTCGCCGTGTCCGCCGACACAGTAGGCTCGGTCCGCTTCTGCTTCTTCTTCTTCTTGGCCTCTGCGGTCTGGGTCGCGGCGATTGTGGCCGCAGCCCGGGAGGCGGACATCTTGCCTGCTGTCTGCCGCGTGCGCCGCAGCGCGGACGGAGCAACCTTGGGCGGTGCCCTCCTTATGGCGGGAGTGTCGTCGTCACTCCCCACTGATGAGTTGGAGATGTACTCCTCGATGCACTGCTGCGGAATCGCCTGCGCGTCCGCTGCAGCACGGACCTTGTAGCTGCGCTCCTCCTCGTTGCGCAGCGGTGCGGGGCACCAGTAGATGCCCTCACGATACTGGATACAAGAACAGAGAAACGTCAGATGAAAAGACCTGCATCACAATAGTTAGAGATCTAAGCTGGATGAAAACCAAGGTCGCAGACTTACCGCGTCGGAAGGTCGGTACACCCCGAGCGCCTTGGGGCATTCCCGATTACGGACGCGCCCGCCGAAGATGTTCTTCACCCGCGCTGCCATCTCCCCCTAGGAGACCTTGCGCTTGACGACTCGGGTGGGGTCGGACTGACCCCAGTACTCAAAGGCCGGATGGACCCGGTCCTGGATGGGCTGAATCAACTGACAGCTGAAGCTTATAGCGACAGCGCCACCGGTCAACCCCTCCGCCTTCAGCTTCTCCAGGTCGTCCAGCAGGGGACGCAGCTCTTCCGTCTCTCGCGACGCGAGCTAGTTGGTCCACTTCGGGTACGGGACGGGAGCTCGCCCTGTCCTACCCGGAAGCGCCGGTGCGGGATTGTCGAGGTAGAACCACCCCTACTTCCAGCCGGTGGTGTTGTCGGGGAGCACGAGGTCGACGTACTCCGGCTTCATGTACTGCCGTAGCATGAAGCCCACGCTCCCCACGACCCCAGACTTGCTCGTCTTCTTGAGCTCGAAGAAGTGGCGCCACAAGTGGAAGTGTGGCGCTATGCCGAGGTAGGCCTCGCAGAGATGGATGAAGGTAGAAATGATGGTGATCGAGTTCGGAACGAGGTGTACCAGCTCGATCCGGTAGAAGAAGAGGAGGCCGCGGAAGAAGTCGCCCACCGGAACTCCGAATCCGCGCTCGATGTGCGCGAGGAAGACGACGGTTTCACCGGTCCCCTCCGTCGGGAACTCCTCGCCCGCCGCCGGCCTCCAGCCGACCTCCGTCTTGGGCCTTAGCAACCCGCAGGTCACCAGGGCTTGGATCTGCTCCTTCGTCACAACGGACGGCTCCCAGACGGTGTGCGGCGGCGGAATCGGCGCTTTCTCCATCTTCTCCTCCTCGAAGCCGATGGATTTGGATCTAAACACTATGAGGGTCTTGGTTCGCATGCGAAGTCGTGGTGCGTGGCGGACCTAAGCACGGCAGCGCTGCTGTTCTCTCTAAGCAATGGAGTGGCGGCGGAACCCTAGCGCAGAGTGGAAATGAAAGCAAGTAAAGGCCCTTGGGCCATGGATCGGCCTATATGATCGGGCCCTAGCGGCGCAACGGGTGGCCACGCGCAACGTCTCTTTGGCGCAAATCACGGCGACCCAGCGGCTCGGCGCCTTCAACGGACATATCGCTCAACAGCTCTTTCGGCCTGACGGTAAATTGGCAGTAACGGCTAGTTCCGTACGGGAATCTGCGTTCGCCGGCCTCCAGTCAGCGTTCCGGTCGACGTGGACTCATTATGCCCCACATTCAAACCCCCAAATACAACTATCTCCAATGTGACATTCAAGGTCGCCAAGACTCATGGACGACCTATGGGACAGCCCCATCACCCATTCAAGGTCGATACGGTACCGGCAGTCTCCTAGGTCGCCTCGGCCTTCCACGGCGGGTTTACACCACGTCTTCTAGGCCCAGCTGCCTACATGCCTTCTAGGTCGCCCCGGCCTACAGCGGCTCAACTTTATCAACGGCTCCGTGCTTAAAGGCTCTACTGCCCGTTGACGACCTCTTGGTCATAATCACAGCGCCCCGCTAAGGCCCTGTTGCCTTCTAGGTCAATTGCGACCTACAGAATTCAGGATTGACACCCTGCGTTGCGCCACTGCGCAGCGGCCGCGTTGACCCAGGTTGACACGGGCGTTCTCGTCAAATATTATGGCCTTCTGAAGGTCGGCGTGCTAACATAGCCCCGCCGGGACCTTGGCCATGCCATTGCCGCCCGGGCGCCTCATCACAATGGTCAAGACACATCAGTTGCCATGCAAGCATGTGTATAAAAGCTTCGTAAGCTACAACAGACTTTGGCAAAAGGCCAATTACAAGATACAAACATATTAAAGGTCCTGTTCTACCTTATATGGTGCCTACGGCGCAACCTAGACTGATGAAGCGCGTCGCAAGCTTTCTTCTAGCTTCAGGACCTACTTGGAGACCTCCACCGCCGCCAAGGTCGCGGCTGCCACACAGCCACCTCTACTCTAGCCCCAGAAGGTTTCCTGTGGAGTCCCATCTTTTGCTAGGGTGCTCTCACAAGATCCCAAACAGGACCAGCTTCACCTCGGGCCCCTCCCGGCGCAGCATGACGGTTTCCAACACCACATTAGGCCTCCCCTCACAAGGCCTGCCAAGGCATGTACTGCCCCATGCTGCACCTGGATTCCTCGCTGGGCGCAGGTGCAGAGATTGGTGGAGTTCTCCTAACTTCGCAAGCATTCTTCTAGCTCCAAGGGATGATACTCTAGCGCTATGCTCGGGTGGACGCACAAAAGACCAGGGCATCGCATAATTATGAAGCGGCTTTGCCATGATGTTTCTACTTGGTTCAAGCAGCAAGCAATGAGGCCTTCTATTTATAGCAGTGGAGCTCCGCTTCGGTCGCTGCCCACACCTCAACTGACGCGGCATCCTTATCCACAATACTGTTACCACGTGGAGCGCGAGGTCTTTGTCTGCTACCGGAAGTGCTGACACGTCTGTCACGGGCTTGATGACAACTCTTTAGTGTTTGTCACATAGTGACAGTGACTGCATCTCTGCTTGGGGCAGGTTCTGTGCTTATATAGTCTGCCTGTGGGTCGATATACGACAAGACTCCTGGCGCCTGGTGTTGCCCTGCAAAGATTCCGGATAGTTTGTCTTATTCAACGGGAAGAGAATCTCAAAGCGCAAGCAGAAGGTCGTTGGTCCTCGGTTTCTTCTTCGAGCACCAACCCGACCTTACAGATCGCCTTACTGCTCGGGGGCTACTCCACGAGTGCGTCTTGTGACGCCCTCTTCGCCTACGTCACGTCGACCTACCAGAAGCACGCTTCCGCCATCCCTCCGCTCGACCTCCCTTTTGTCAGCATAGAGACCTTCCCCGAAGGCGTGATGATTTTTTCCCGACTCCGGTCAGGTCGGCGGTTCTTCAACAACTACAGCGCCTTGTCTTCACGTCAAACCCCTGGACCTACGCTCCAGGAGATTGACGTTCGACTTAGTACGCGCTCAAGAGGATTTTTTTTCTTTTTTGGATCCCCGTGCACCCTGCGCGACCTCGACGGTGCCATGACGTCGTCTCAGCCACTACGCCTACACGTCGATCGGGGGCTTGAGAGACATGGGTACCCATGGGACCCCACCGACCAGGGTCCCAGAGGTCCCTGCCATGTGGACCCGACCTGTCAGAAGTCCCACCGACCTGCAAGTGGGCCCGGAGACCTTATCCACAAACCCGGCGACCTTGGAAGACCCCATGCGACCTTATCCAGATTCCGGAAGACTTGCCGGGCTTGTGGCGCAAGTTTCTCCCCTGGGTCGCGATACGACGCCGCCAGTAGGTCCGCGGATCGCTAGATTCGCCCTGTAATCACGGAAGATGACCTTCCTAACTTGTAACCGACCCCAATGAGGGTCCACCAACCTCGAATGGAAGCCCTAGCCCATTGACCGTATAAGGCGGCCTAGAGCTCCATTCGAGGGGACTTCCCCATTCACGCATAATCCCACCGCATACTGGACGTAGGGTTTTACTCTCCGGAGGCCTGAACCAGTCTAAACCCTTGTGTCTCTCGCCATTCTCGCCGTGTTCCGAGTTCTCCCTGTGAACTACCACCTACGCTCTTAGGTCCTGATCCCCTCCAATCAACCTACAACCGCTTGGGTAGCCCCCTTGCGGATCTGTCCAGGTCTCACCCCCTGACAACGGGTGATTTGTTCCCGTTATTACCTCCCTGCTTCCCACCCATCGTAGGTTGTTCCGTGTTCCTGACGTCTGCTTGGAGGGGTGCTTGTGGCATGTTGTTGTCATTATTGTTAACTCCCTGCTCCCCACCCATCATAGGTTGTTCCGTGTTCCCGACGTCTGCAACATCTTGGAGGGTCATGTTGTTGTCATTGTTACCTCCATGCTCCCCACCCATTGTGTACTCGACCATTGCAGCATTTGAATCTTGGGGGGGTACTCGTTCTTGGCTAGGTTGTAAGGGACTTGGTGATGCATTAAGAATGATATCTCGACGATGCCACAGTATGTATTGGTTCCTCGCATCACCGAGAAGCTCGATCCCATCCTCAGTAGGGATATCAATGTCGCACGACTCATCAGAAATTGAAACAACTTGAACCCATGCGTACTCTGGCAGTGGTGGATTCGGAAACACATGACCAATTAGTGCCATGGCTATCCCAACTTCTCGAAACTTATCCAGTTTTCTTCCATATGGAATAACCAACTTGCATGGTGTATCCTCTACAATATCATCTACAGGATGCTTAGCGTTAGCAATAGAACCAACACTACTTGGAGTCGGGATGTCTCCGATCTGGGCAAGCATCAAGTTTGGAGGGACCTGTCCAGAACCACCAGATATTGCATTCTCTGCACTAGGCCCAACAGAAACTTGTTGTTGTTGTATGAAGAAGCCTATCAACTCTTGCTTGGCAATTTCTCTCATCTTGTCTTCAAGCTGCTTCTTATAACGGTCCCGCTTCTTATAACTTGATCGGTGTTCACAAAATGCTTTACCCCAGGGCAAGGTAGAAGAAATCCCTCGAACACGGCCAGAGTGCTCAGGCGTTCCGACCGTGACGGTTAGCATATCTTTCTCCCTGTCGGGCATGAAAAGACCATTCTTTTGCATTTTCGCAAGTCCTTCCAGCTTCTGATAAATTTGTTCTGTTGTAGGCTTATGGAATGAAACATTGCCGTCAGGTGCTATAGCCGGAACTCGAGTAAGGATCCAATTCCTGCTACGCTCATCCATGCCTTCAAACAAAGCTGGTAAACCAGCTACCCTCCTTTCTTCTTCCTCCTTCCTCCATTTTGCCATTTTGGTAGCATATCCTCCCGAACCCAAGTGATGGGGGTTCTCAGCAGCTTTCATAGCCTTCTCCTTTTGTTGGACACTCAGAGCTACTGCTTCTGCCGTCTTCTTCTGTTCTACGAATTCTTCCCAGACTGCTAGCGGAATGTTACCATACACATCCCTAGCATCCTTGCCTTTCTGGACAAATTCAGTATTAAGTGTAGACCTCCAATTCCTAAGAGCTCTTTCACAGAGGCCCTCAGCAAAAGTTCTACCTGCATTTTCTGTTCCTTCTGGATAAGCAAACTTTTCTTTCACTTTGGCCCATAATACATCCTTCGTAGCCTTAGTCACAGTCTTCCAATTACTAGTTGTGATCCAAGACCCCAATTGGTCTCTGACAATTGCACCGACGATGTTCCAAAACCTAGCAGCTATCCCCTTAGGTTCGACGGGCTCACCTTTGTCACCCAACTGTTCTATCACAAGTTGTCCTCTTTCAGGGATCTGGTTTCTTCTTCTATGACCACGTTTCCTTTTCAGGTTACTAGAAGTAGTAGTACCCGAAGGTTGTGGTGCTGAAATGACTTCTGCCTCTTGGGCAAGAATGTTAGATGCTCTACGACGTCGTGGCGGGGATCGCTCATCGTTCTACACATAAAACATTATTTAAAGTATATCTTAATTTGAAAAACAAACATTAATTTGAGTGAATGTGCATGCAGACCTCATTATCGCTTGGTTCGTAATCAACATCATCGTCTTCGGGACGCCTTCGAGGTCGTGGTTCGCTTGGTTCGTACTCAGATGGAGTTTCATACTCTCCAATTATAGCACTATCACCGGAATCCTCCTCACCGGATTCTTCACTGTTAACATTTGATCATAGATAATTTACAATTCCTCCATATTTTTTACAATTGATCATAGGTAATTGTTGTTTACAATAAAACTAATTAAATTAAATCCATAGTCCATTTTTATATAATAAATCTATTTATACACAATCCATAGTCTATATTTATAATAAATCTATTTAAAAATTATACACAATCCATAGTCCATACTTATAATAAATCTATTTAAAAATCTATTTATACACAATGCATAGTCCATTTTTATAAAATAAATCTATTTATCCACAATCCATAGTCCATATTTATACAATAAAACTAATTAAATTAAATCCATAGACCATTTTATATAATAAATCTATTTAAAAACCTATTCATACACAATCCATAGTCTATTTTTATAAAATAAATCTATTTAAAAATCTATTTATCTTCAATCCATAGTCCATATTTATACAATTTTATCCACAATCCACAATAATCCATATTTTCTAAATTACATGTAATTGCATTTTGAAAAAGAAAAAAAAAGAAAAAAACAAACCGAGCCTCCTGGCGGGGGGGCGGTCGTCGCTGCGCCGCCGGCCCCATCCCCGGCCTCGATGCGTGCCGAGGAGACGAGCGGAGGAGACGGCGCTCGCCGAGAAGATGAGCCGTCGGTGGCGAACGGGGGCGGGGGAGCTGTCGGCGGCGGCGGTTCGTGGGCGGGGGATTCGTTGGCGGTGGTTGGGGAAGCGGCCGGCGGGGAAGACGACGTCATCTGCTAGGGGAAGAGGGGCGGCGGCGCTCGGGGAGGAGGTCGGCGGGGCGCCCGCGGACGACGGCGGCGGTCCACGGGGAGAAGGGGCGGGGCCCTCGCGGACGACGGCGGCGGTCCACGGGGAGAAGGAGCGGGGCCCTCGCGGACGACGGCGGGGCGCTCGTCGAGGTCGGCGGGGCACTCCTGGAGGACGGCGGGGTGGTCGGAGGGGCGGCGACGCTCGGGGAGGACGGCGGCGGCGCTCGGTGCGAAATTTTGGCAGCCTGACGGTGTCGTTTCGTTTCGCGCCAAGACTTAGAAAATTTTCAGAGTGTGGCTGCTATATATAAAGGGAAGCAACACTGGCGGGCCACATTACCCAACCGCCAGCGGTGACCATTAGCGCAGGCGGGCGACTTAAGCGCCCGCCAGTGGTGAGCATCCCCGCTAGCGCTTATCTTAAGCGCCCGCCAGCACTGTGGTTTGCCAGAATTTGAACTAAACTTTTCAAATAGGAACATTTAACTATGAGAAAACACCTCCTATGCTTAAATTAAAATATTTCCGAGAATTTTGGAAGTTTCAAAGAATTTTGAACTATTTAAGGTAGGATTTCAAATTTTTCATATTTGGCAAACCACTGTGCTGGCGGTTGCCTTATGACAACCGCCAGCGGTCAGTCTCACCGCTAGCGGGCACATAAGACGCCCGCCAGCATAGTGTTTTTCCAGAATTTGAAAAATTTGAAACCATGTCTTAAAATGTTCAAATTTCATTGAAACTTCCAAAAGTATCATAAAATATTTGAATTTAAGTATAGGATGTGTGTCTCTTGTAAAAGAAGTCCTAGTTTGAAAAGGTTAGTTCAAATGGGACTCTAGGGTCATACACCTAATGAGTTATAGGTTGTTTGACCCTAGAGTCTCATTTGAACTAACCTTTTCAAATGCAAACCTTTTCTTATGAGAAAATACCTCCTATACTTAAATTCAAATATTTTAGGATAATATTGGAAGTTTCAATGAATTTGGAAATTTTTAGGCTAGGATTTCAAAATTTCAGATTTTGGCAAACCACTGTGTTGGCGGTTGACTTATGATAACCGCCAGCGGTGAGTCTCACCGCTGGCGGGCACTTAAGACGCCTGCCAGCATAGTGTTTTTCCAGAATTTGAAAAATTTGAAATCATGGCTTAAAATGTTCAAATTTCATTGAAACTTCCAAAAGTATCATAAAGTATTTGAATTTAAGTATAGGAGGTGTGTCTCTTGTAAAAGAAGTCCTAGTTTGAAAAGGTTAGTTCAAATGGGACTCTAGGGTCATACACCTAATGAGTTATAGGTTGTTTGACCCTAGAGTCTCATTTCATCGAAACATCCAAAAGTCTCCTAAATTGATTGAAAGTCTTACAACAACACTAATTATATAAAGTCTTACAAGCGATACATCAAGCCCGACTAATAAGAAGTGCAAATTTATCCTTTAACAATTCTCCCTTCACAGTCTGTACGTAACCATGGCTTCTCCGATTTAGGAATGCTGGCTTCAATTTTTTTATTCTTTTCTCATGATCTTTGAACAAGACTAGTTCCTCAAACTGATTGTAATCCTCAACATCAATTACACCTTCTACTCCTAGAATTCTTTGTTTTCCGGAGACGGCAATGTGCTTCTTTACATTCATAGGATCAGCTATGTAGAAAACTTGTGCAACACGCTCGGCGAGTACCCATGGATCATCTTTGTAACCTATATTGGCAAGGTCTACAAGTGTCAACCCATAATTGTCATATGTGACGTCATTCGGGTGTTTGACCCATTGGCACCGAAACACGGGGAACCTGATATTCTCTCCATAGTCAAGTTCCCATATTTCCTCTATGAACCCGTAATAAGTGATGTTGTTTCCAGATTTATCAATCGCATCTATGCGAACACCACTGTTTTGATACGCGACACTCTTGTTGTCTTTCGCCTTCGTATAGTAGGTGTACCCATTAATTTCGTATGCTTGCCATGAGGTCACATTGCTTGATGGACCAGCCGCCAACCTAGTCAACGTTGTGTCGTCTATGGAATTTTCTTGAAATAGATGCCCATGTTCCTTTAACCATGATGGGAAACGATGCTTTTGCTCTTTGATGACCCAATCCTCGGTCCGACTATCATTTTCTTCACGAATCTCATTTTCGTGTTGCATGATAAATGGCTCCACTATTGCAAGTTGTTGTAGAACACTAGCATGTGCTTTCTCTAGTTGTTGGTTGTCATCGTCAATGAATCTTTTCCTTCCAATGGTCCCTTTCCCTGACAATCTGCCTTCGTGTCGAGATTCCGGTAAACCGATCGCTCTCTTATCTTTTATGTAGTCTATGCAACAATCAACACTCTCTTCTGTATGGTAGCTCTCTATCATGCTTCCCTCTGGAAATGCCTTGTTTCTCATGTATCCATTGAGAATCGACATGAACCATTCGTACGTCCACATCTGATGAAAGTACATAGGTCCTAGTTCAGTAATTTGCTCGACCATGTGGATCATTAGATGTTCCATGATATCAAAAAATGACGCAGGGAAGCACATCTCGAGCTGGGCTTGAGTTTCTGACATAAACAGCTGAAGCCTTGCCAACTCTACACAATCTACCACTTTCTGCGAAATGATGTTGAAAAAGGAGCACATCCTTGTGATAACCATCTTAAGGAATACTGGTTTGACAGCTCGGATCGCAATCGCGAGAAAAACAGTGATCATCACATGACAATCATGAGAGTTACAACTAGTAAGCGTCATGTCCTTCAACGAGACCAATGATCGGATGTTGGATGAGAATCCGGTTGGCACTTTCAGCCCACGCAAGCATTTGCAGATAGCCAACCTCTCATGTTTTGTTAAGTTGTAGCTAGCAGGTGGAAGGTACTGCTTACCATTAGGACGTGGTTGTGGGTGGAGTTCTGGCCTAATTTTTAGGTCAACAAGATCCTTACGCGACTTCACTCTGTCCTTTACCTTTCCTGTTAAGCCTAAGAATCCCATTGTGCTTTCAAACACATTCTTCTGAAGATGCATCCCATCGATGGCATGGCGCACTGCCAAATCTTCCCAGTATGGCAAGTACTTAAAAAATATAGACATCTTCTTGAAAGGCACGTCAATGTTTTCTGTAGTTTCAGCCTCCTTCCTTCCCCTTTTTGAATTATCATCAACATCACCTTTTGACTTCTTACCAAGTTTGAACTTGACCTTCTGACACATTTCAAATACGGTCCTTTGCTGCCTTCTTTAGTGTCTCAAAATTTTCTAACCCTTTCGCACTCCCTAGCAACACCTCCGGTTCAATGTGGCGCAACATTTCTTCCAAATCAACATCACATTCCTCGTCCACCTGTGGTGCATCTGTTTGATCATCATTTTGATCTTCGCAGCCAAAAACATCATCCATCATGACATGATCATTTTCATCTGCATCTTCATCACCCACTTCATCATACCTGGTGCCGATGTCTGCATTGTTGAAAGTACTTTCTGCTTCACCATGGTGGGACCAAGTTTTGTATCCTTTCACAAAACCGCGCTTTATCAAATGCATCTTGATGGCATTAATATCTTCCCACACAAGTTTGTTGCAACAATCACAACATGGACAACGTATTTGCTTTGTCCTAGAAATTTGGGCATGCTTCTGCGCAACCTCAAGAAAGTTTGTAAACTTTGTCAAGAATGTAGACGAATGTCTCCGTATGCCATACATCCATGCTCTATGTTCCATCTTAAACAACCTATAAAAGATAATTCTATTATAAACTCACGTATAATCAAAACTGAATTCTACAATTTCAAACTCAATTGTAACTTGCTTCAATTAATATGTAAAAAACAGAAACAAAACTAAATTCTATAATTTTAATTTATGAAGCTAATAATTTAAATGACAAACTAATAATTTAAATAATTTAATATGTAAACTTGCTTCTATAATTGCAACAATTATATTATGAACATTTAAATATTTTGCATTGACAAACTAATAATTTAAATAATTTAATATGTAAACTTGCTTCTATAATTGCAATTATTATATTATGAAAATCTAAAGCTATTTAAAAAATAAATCTCTAATTCAATATCTCTCTTCACTCCCCTCTCTCTCCTAGCTAACCCTAGGTCTAGATCTAGATCTCTATCTACATACAAATCATGAATAAAAGGAGAAAACTAAGGTTAAAATAGCACAAACTCACCTTATATAGCCACCTCCTCCAAGAAAATCAAGAGCAAAACCTTCCCCCCTAGATTTGGTGTTTTTGGAGCTTTTCCCGAGCTCCTCTCGGGCAAAGCGCCATTGGAAGGTTGCTGGAAAGAAGAGGTTGTTCTATATTTATAGAAGTCACAGTGCTGGCGAGTGGCATAAGACAACCGCCAGCAGTAATCTCTGTGCTGGCGGTGCCTTATGTTGACCGCCAGCACTGTGTACATTTATGCTGGCGGTCGACTTAATCCACCCGCCAGCACTAATGTCTCTCCTGGCGGGCTCTTAAGCCACCCGCCAGCACACTGGTCGGAATAACTCCGGTCGGAACGGTTTGACTCAACACTCACTCACACACTCGCTGCTTCGCTCCCAACCCTAGCCGCCGCCGCAAGCAGCCGCGAGCCCCGCCGCAGCCGCAACCGCCCCTGCCCCGCCACCACCGCTCGTGAGCTTCACCCGCGCGCCGCCCGTGTCCCGCCACCGCCGCTCGTGGGCTTCACCCGCGTGCCGCCGTCGCAAGCCGCCGCCTCAGCCCCGCCACCGCGTGCGCCAGCAGCACCCGTGCGCCGCGGCCCCCGTCGCAGCTTGCGGTGGAGGAGGAGCTCGAAGGCAAGCTGTCGACCCAATCTTCTATCTCCAGTTCCTCGACGGACGTCGAGCACCATCACCGCCGCATGGTGAGCAGCTCCGCACCGAACCTTAGCCAATTCGTGCCTCTCCCCCTGGTGGAATGCAAGTACTGCCGGATCCGGGTGGTTTGGTTCAAGAGCAAGGCAAATAACATCATCTACAAGTGCCCGAACAACCACGAGATTTGATTTTCATCTCCTGCCCTAATTCAGTTGATTAGTCACCTTAGGATTTGTTGATTATTAGTGATTCAGTTGATATAATATTAGTGATTCGGTTGATATAATTTTAGTGATTCTGTTAATTCGGTTTATGTCTAGATAATTATCTAATTTATTGATGGAAGCCACATTTGTTGATTGTTCTTGTAGATGATGTTAAACCGAAATCAATCTTGCCATATATGGATAGTTATCAACTATGTTGCATTTGTTACTGCCCTAATAACCGAAATCAATTTGTTGATTATTCTTGTAGGAGGACCCTAATTCATGTCCGGAAGTTTGGTGTGAAGGTCAATACCTCCAGCATTTGAGAACAAATTACCCACATTTGGTGCCGACAAACTATCAGATGTTCACCAGTGTTGCTGCACCGCCACAAGCGGCACCACAACCGTCTAGTGTAGTGTATCCGTCGGGGCAGGTGCAACCCATGTCTGAAATTATGGATCAATTGAATCAGCTAAAGTATGTCATCTCTGATTTGAAGTTGGGGTTTAGTGATTTGAAGATATCGAATAATGAAATGAGGGTGGAACTTGCAGAACATAGAGGGCAACTTACTGAACTTATGGCGAAGAATGTCTGTCGGAAGAAGCCCAAGAAAAATAAAGGATTATGCATGCAGAGCACCATCCTCGCTTTTGTGATCTTGATAATAGGTGTAGTGCTTGGTGGTTATATCACTGGCGGACTGTCTAGGAACTGAGTGAGGCAAGTTGTAGTTCTGACTTGTGAGTGAGGCCCCTATTGTAATGTACTTTAATTTGTGTTGGTTAAGTGTGCTTTGAAACATTTCTGATCATGTTGTTTGTGTGAAATAAACCTTTCTAAGGTGCTGTTTGTGTTGATATTTCAGTTTGAATTTGACTTGTTGGTGAATCAATTTGACTTGTTGGTGTTGTCCATGTTGAACTACTGGTGACAGAAATAACAGGTTCTATTTGCAACTTCTTACAGATTCACTGTGCTAGCGGGCGCTTATGCCATCCGCTAGTAGTAATCATCAATGCTGGCGGGCGACATAAGCCAACCGCCAGAAGAAATGGGATCATTTGTGCTGGCAGGTGGCTTATGTAGCCCGCCAGCACTAAGACTTCAATGCTGGCGGTTGCTGGCCCGGCGCCCCTACGCACCACTGTGCTGGCGGTTACCAATTACACCTGCCAGCACGCTAATTTGCTTGTGCCAGGACAAATCGTTTCTGGCCTAGTGGTACACACACAGATCCAATTCAACCTTCGCCAACCAGGTCAACACGCGCGCCGAGAATTCACACACGCGCCGCCGTAGGCGAGCAGGAACTCGCGCATAACAGCGAAGAGCTCCTCGGCCCTCTCCGGCACAAATAGCTCGGCGGGCGTGACCACCCGGGTGGTCCGTCGTGACGACGACCTCCACACCGCCTTGGTCCTGCATCACCCGCGCGAACTCCCGCTGCCTGTCAATGAGCGGGTCGTCGCAGTTGCCGGTGACCAGGCACCGCGGCAGGCCTTGGCTGGCGAGGGCCTCCGACGCCATGTGGCCGAGTTGCAGAACTCGTGGTCCCGGTCGGCGCCCACAGGGAGTGCGAGGTTCTAGAGCTTGTCGTTGGCCTCCAGCGGCAGCATGTCGTCGTCCTCGGAGGCGGCCTCGGAGGGCATCCGCTCCACGCCGCCGAAGTACGGCTGGTGCAGCAGGAGCCCCCGCACGGCGGCGGCGCCGGCCTTGGCGGCCCGCGAAGAACGCCATGTTGCCACCGGAGCTGCTGCCCATGACGTAGCAGCGGGAAAGGTCCCCGTGCGCGGCGAGCTAGGGGTCGGAGTGGGCGTCGGCGCCGCGGAGCCAAGCGAGGGCGGCGTCGGCGTCCTCGTACGTGGCGGGGAGACGGCGCTCGGGCGCGAGGTGGTACTCGAGGGACGCGACGACGCAGGGCACCGCGGTGGCCATGACCTCCCAGTGGGCGTGGTAGAAGACGGTGGCCGGCGGCGTCGATCCGTTTCGGGAAGAGAGGGTCTGGTGGGAGGAAAATCAATTTTTTTGGGCTCATCCAGAACTAGCCCCAATTAGCACCTCTTGGGTGGGCTAGTTTTTTTGGTGGGCTAGTTGCATCTAACCCGGGAATCCTATATACCTTCCGGAAGTTTTTTTTTCAACCTATTTTTCAATGTTTGAGATTCGTGCAGCTAACCACAGCCCTTGGATCCCGCTGGTAACCCTAGCCTCACCCCCTCTCTCCTTCTCTCTTCTCCCTCCCGTGATGCCCATCCATGGCGCCTCCACCCCTCGACCCCGCGTGCGCCGGGCTGCGCCCTGCCCTGCACCGCGCGTCTGCGCGCCTCCCGACCTGAAGTCGCGGGATCTGGCCGCCGGCCGCCGCTCGACGCCGTCCGCCGCGGGACGCTCTCTCCCTCGCGGCCGAGCTCGGGGCGCCGCCGGCCATGGCCGCGTGCCGAGGGCCTGCGCGCCGCCGCGGCCTCCCCCGCCGGTCGGCCGGCCTGCGCGCCCCCGGGGCGACCCGCTCCGCCGCCGCTACCGTCCGGGGGCCGCCGGCGCCGGGAGCTCGCCGGCCACCGCCTCGCCAGTGCCCGCGCCGCCCCCCGGAAAAATGTTGATTTTTTCCAATATTTTCTGAAAAATGTTGCAACATTTCGCAAAATGTTGAAAAAATAGTCGACGAAATCAACATTTCTTAAAAATGTTGTAACATTTCTAAAAAATGTTGGAAGAAGTCTAAAAAGAGAAAAATGTTGTCCAACATTTTAAAAAATGTTGAAAAAAATAGTTGACGAAACCAACATTTCTTAAAAATGTTGGAACATTTCTGAAAAATGTTGGAACATTTCTGAAAAATGTTGGAAGAAGCCTCCAGAAAAATGTTGGAAGAAGCCTCAAAAAAATGTTGACCAAAAAATGTTGGAACATTTATAAAATGTTGACGAAAAATTAATAGAAACGTTGAAGAAAAAAATGTTGAAACATTTTTGAAACATGTTGAAACATTTTTAATTTAATAATTATTAAGTGGGCTGGTGGGAAAATAAAAAACATCATTTATATGGGCTTTGGTGGGCTGGAAGTTCGCATGCTTATCTACCTTGCGGAAGACATATAGGAGGCCCCCCAATCTAACCCAGGTTTGGAGCTTTTAGGGTTAGTTGGTGCAAAACTAGCCAAAATTAACTCTAACCTGTTGTTCCAAACAGGGCCATCACTGTCTTACTCGTTTGGACACACTTTTCCACCCTCGCCGTCCTCCAGCCATCTGGCTACAGCCGCTACCACCGCCGCTGTATGTGACGACGATCGTGCTAATCCGTATAACGGACCTGATTTCTTTCCTACCAATCGGATATCCACCCACCATCCAAGCTAGTAATTCGGTACTACATCTTCAAGAATTGCATATATTTCCTAGCATATATAAGTTGGTATTAACTTCTTTCTCCATATTTAGAAAGAAACTTAGGCTAGATTACATCAGCTAATTCAGAGCTTGAACCCAATAACTAGTTACTCCCTAATTCTAAAAAAAAAAAAAGTTACTCCCTCCGTCCCAACATACTATTCATTTTGATTTTCTAAAAATCGAAATGAATATTATCTTCGGACGAGGGGTAACTTCTCGAAAGACTCGAAATGTTACCAGATTAGCCATAAACCGATAACATTTCCATATCTTTAAAAAAGGCTTCTTTGCCCCGGACATGCCTGAATAATCAAGCTATTATTGTGCATTTATTTCAACGGTCGAGCAGATGGACTAGCGTGGTTGGTACGTACTCCCTCCGTCCCAAAATAATTGCACTTTGAGGATTGAGCACACAAATCAATGTGAAAGTGAAATTACGAAAATACCCCTGTCAATATCAATTCCAGTCCTTTCTGCTGTACAGTACTCGTGACCCATCGCACTGGCACACCGCTGCTCCCTTGCTTCTCGCCTCGTCGTCGTGGCTGCGCTGTGCTGCGCCCGCGGCGGCCTGGCCGCGTTGTGCCTCCACACGCGGACGAGCTGGAGCTGCCGTCTGTTGTTGAGCTGACGACCGCGCGTGGAGAGAGAAGAGGAGCTCGTTCCTGTCGCCAAACCCGCCTCTGCTCCGCTTCGCCGGATCCAGCGCGGGAAGGAGGAGCTCTGCCGCCATGGAAGCGCGCGGAGAGGGCCTCTCCGGCGGCGTGGATGCGCGCGAGGAGGACCTCTCCGTACGCTGCCGCCATGGATGCGCGCGAGGAGGATCTCTCCGGACGCCGCGTCCTGCCTGGGCTGGCAGTCTGGCACCAGTGCGGCGGCGCTCCTAGACGCCAGCGAGGTTGGCCGTACGACAGCTGTGCCCCGGAGCGGCGCAGGTGAGTGACGGGCGGGAGCGCTGGATGCAAGGCGAGCAGAGGTGCGGGAGAGGGGCAATGCCCAGCGGTGGGGAAAAGAGGAGTAGCAGGCGAGCAGACTGTGGAAGAAACGAGAACGTTTCAGATTCTTCAGTTCTCACGCGGTGGTGGATGGGCAGATGGCTGAAACTTCGATTTTTTTATTTTGCAAATGAGATCCACTTGCACTCTGCACAACTGACAGGCTATTAAATTAACGTGTCCCAACCGAAGTGAGCGTTTATTTTGGGAAATATTTTGAATCTTAAAAATGCAAATATTATGGGACAGAGGGAGTATCTATTGTGAGAGAAAAATACCGCAAGCTGACTGGTGGTTAGGGATCGGTGACTAGTGTTACTATGATAGAAAGTACGGTTGGCTGGTGGACAATAAACCACACGTAAATTGGTTGATAGCCGTCCATCGGGGCTACCATTAGGGTAGGTACATTGGTACACATAGGCAGTCCCATGAATTGTCTCATGCATAGCCACGTAGGATTTTTGCTGACATGGACGAGAGAGACAAAGAAGAGAGAGAAAAGTCGTTGTCTCGGAAAACAACGGGCTCATCAACGAAGCTTTCGCTCGATGGGACGACCTGACCACCGTTGTATGCTCCGCCGTTGCAAAGGAAGCCGATTTTTTCTCCTCACCGGATCTCCTGCGCGGTTTCCTCTTCCCCGCGTAATCTTTCTTCCCTCCGCGCCAAATCGATTTCATGGCGCGAAGCTTCGCGCCATTTTTTCTGATGTTCCTTCTTTGCCACAAATCTCACTGGATTCATCTGAATCTCCTCCTTTCTCTCAACCCACGGCATCCCTCTCCGGCTCTCTGACGCCCCCAGGCCATCGTGCTGTCGACGGTGACCGGTGAGGTATGGTGCCGCCGATGCCCGCTGCTCTGAATGGTGCGCGTCCCCGACAGTCAAAACCAGCACACCCATCCTCATCCCTGCCCGCGAGCGTGACTCTTCAAGGAAAGAGGGCTGCAGCATCCCAGGGGCAGGGGGCGTCTCCATCACCAGCACAAGCATCGAAGGCAACTCCAGGTTTCATCGCCACTAACCCTACATGGATGTCCATGCCTCCTGCCTTTGTTCCCAACTATTCTTCCCCGATGGTCAACTCAGATTTGAATGCCACTGACGCTGCAATCCAAGAGGATATGTATGAATTAGATTTGTAGTCAGTAGATTACAGTTAAAAATACAACATGAAAGGGGAATGGCGATGGCAGTAGATTACAGGGGTCCCAAAATATTTGACTCCCAAATTACAGTTAATATGTGATTAGCCCCCATATAAATTCTCCCCTTGAGAATTGTCATCCTGCCGATCCATATATTGTCTGAATTTAATGTAGTTTTGTGCACCAGCATAGATAACAAATATAACTTGATTACTAATCACTTCGTATTAATTTTGTATCAGCTATATTGTATTCTGCTGGAGGTACTTTTAGACAAAACTACACTCAAGCATTCAAATTAAATGTATCAAAAGAAATGCATGAGATAGTTCAAGTCATGTTGTGTTAGTAATTTGTGTCATCATCATCAAATTGTAGTTGTTTAATTTTTTTTCTTCTGTGAGTCATCTATTCATTGTTTTCTCCAGTGAACTAGGTTCTCACCCACCTGGTGGTTTCTTAAGTTACTTTCAAGCATCAGACTACTCTCATCCTGAAGTTCGACGTGAGGCATCCATGTCACCTAATTTTCTTTGTGCTAGTAGTGGCCCTACTCCATATGCTTCATTCCAGGCACCACAACCATGGATGGCCGAAGCTAGGACATCACAATCAGCCCCCAAACAAGTCACTACGCATTCATCGCTTGGCTCACAAGCTGCTCCTGTCGATGTTGAAAACACTGATGATAATGGTGTCAATCCAAGCATGTTATCAAAAAAAGATGCTGGTGGAAGTAGGACTGGGAGGAGGATGACATGGACATCTGATGAGACCATGAGATTGGTAAATTATCTTTGTGATTCCATTGAGTTCTATAATTAATTCTCTAAGTTATTATCCAATATTTTTAATGTTTCTACATTATCTAACTTTCTATATCTACACTGCAGGTTAGTGCTTGGTTGAAAAACTCAAATGATCCAATTAACGGGAACTGGAAGAGAAATGATCAATACTGGGGAGCAGTAACTGCCATGTTTAATAGCACGACCCCAAGTGATCGTATTAGAGAACTTAAGCAATTGAAAGAACAATGGCATCGTGTGAACAGAACTGTGAATGCCTTTCAAGGTTCTTGGATAAAAGCACAACGTCTTCGTGGTAGTGGAGAGTCTGATGAGCAGGTAATGGACAAAGCCATGGCTTTTTATGAAGAGGATTTCAAAGAAGGTCAGTTCAAACTCACAGCTTGTTGGAAGGTTCTTCGAGATCAACCAAAGTGGCATGCCTACAATGAGGACCTGACAAACAAAAGAAAGAATTCTGAGTCAGATGATGTGGATCTGACATCATCTCCTGATGTTATAAATGATCTACCGCGTCCAGTAGGGTGTAAGAAAGCTAAAGAAGAAAGCAAAGGGAAAGGAAAGGGGAAGAGTTCGTCATCAACATTAGATGAGATTGACAAGTTGAGAGAAGGTCAAGCCAAATCTAAGGAAGATCGCATGGAGGTGCTGGAGAGACACCAACAAATTGCCGCGGACAAGAAGGAATCAGCAAGACTGAACCACCTTGCAGCACAGGAGAAGGAGGCAAAGTTACTTGAAAAGGAAGGGAAAATGCATGATAAGGAATCCAAATTGCTCGAAACATATAAATCACTACTTACTTTTGACACAAGTCATATGGCTGAGGACATGAAAGCTGAACATATGATTGCTGTGAAGAATCTGAGGGAGAGGATTTTTGCTAATTTAGCTTCGTGATAGGAGGTATATTTTTTTCCAACTGAAATTTATGACTAAGAAACCAATTTGATTGAAGTGTAATGTAACCGGCCTTCTATTTTCAGGTTGTTTGAGGATGGTCCAGCATTGCTAGTGCCTTGGAGGGTTTGTTTTACTTTTTTTGGGTACGAGTTATTAATAAAGCTGAACATTTAGGCAGACTCGTAATATTATAGGTTACTATTGCAGCTATGAGCTTACGTATGCTTTGTTTTATCTTCTATCGACAATTGTAGTTGTTTTGGTTCAGTACTAGTCCGATTGGCCTACGTTGTTGTATTATACTATTATGTGTTATTCAAGTCCAAGTCGGACTGCTGTGCCTTGTGCACTTACGTCAAGTCCAAGTTTGAGTCAAAATTGGTTTGCTACATGGCTTTGGACTCTAACATCCGAGTCGATTATGCTCTGCTAGCTAATATATATAATTTACGGTTGCTGCGGCACATAATCTGGTGCCGTGAAGAACACAAAGCGCAGTCGTAGGCCTAGCCACAATCTAGTATGTCGCCTCAATCAGGTTCATCTAGCTCCTCCGATGATTCTAATGAGTCGCTTGAGTCGTTGGACTTAGACGACGACTACGAAGATTTCATGGCCGAGCAAGAAGCTTTTGACTCTATCGCTGAAGCTATTGAGTCAAAATTGAAGTCACGCCATGAAGCAGAAGCCATTGAATCGTCTCGCCGTCGAAGAAGCAGTACTAGGATATACATATTTAGGGATCGAGAACATGCCCATGAGGAGCTTGTATCTCAATATTTCTCTGAAGATCCCATCTACACTGATGCCATGTTCCGCACAAGGTTTCGGATGAGAAGGTCGCTCTTTCTACGAATCGTCGATGCCCTAGGTAAGTGGTCTCCATATTTCACTGAAAGGACAGATGCTGCTAACCGAAAAGGACTTTCACCATTGATCAAGTGTACGGCCGCAATGCATATGTTAGCATATGGCACCCCCGCAGACTCACTTGATGAGAACATAAAGATAGGCAAAAGTACGACATTGGAGTGCTTAGGTATGTTTTCGCAAGGAGTGATCGAAACATTTGGTCCAGAATTTTTGCGACCCCCTACAGTTGAAGAAACAGAGCGCATACTACAATTCAATGAGTCACGTGGATTCCCTGGAATGCTAGGAAGCATTGATTGTATGCATTGGCAGTGGAAAAATTGTCCAGTTGCATGGAGGGGACAATACACTAGTGGTAAAGAGCATGCTCCGACGATGATTCTTGAGGTTGTTGCTACACATGATCTTCGGATATGGCATGGTTATTTTGGTGTTGCTGGTGCTAACAATGATATCAATGTATTAAACCATTCGCCCTTGTTCATACAAGCGTTGAAGGGTGAAGCGCCTGAAGTGCACTATTCCATCAACGGGACACAATATAATGCAGGTTACTATCTCGCCGATGGAATTTATCCGCAGTGGGCTGCCTTTGTGAAGTCGATAGCAGCCCCTCAAAGTGAGAAGGACAAACTGTATGCACAAGCACAAGAAAGTGCAAGGAAAGATATCGAGCGTGCATTTGGGGTATTGCAATCTCGGTTTAACATTGTTGATCGTCCAGCACGCAAGTGGAAACAGGTAGATGTTGGAAACATCATGCAAGCTTGCATTATTCTTCACAATATGATTATTGAAGACCAAAGACAACCGGGCGCAACTTCTTTTGATTTAAACTCAACTCCAGGGTTATCATATGCTCTACCCCCAGGAGTTAGTATAGGAAATAATATGAGCTTTGCTGAAGTACTTCGAAGAAATGCTGCGATCCGTGATCAAGATACACATACCACACGTAGGAATGACTTAGTTGAACATATCTGGCATCGCTCTCGCAATAGACAGAGTATTTAAAATTTAAGTACTTGCGAGATATTCATGTATTTTTTTTGTAATTTGTGGAAATTATAGTAGTATGCAATAAATTTTCGGTTTGAATATAACTCCACTCTCATGACTACTTTTGCATATGATTGGCCATCCGTGGTAACTCATATATGGTTAACAATACTTTATTCCAAAATAAAAATAGCATCTGAACACAATATCCATTGTAGCTCATAGGTTAACATACTTTATTCCAAAATAAAATAGCGTCAGAACACAACATGTGACACAAACTGAGTTACAAAATGAAAAAGTGTAGTAGATCACAACATTAATTGGACTCATCCACAAATCTAGGAGTTATAAGACAACTTAAAAGATGATTCATTGTACGGATTGTCTGATAGATTGTCTCAAAACTACGTGTCACTATATGAGACCGCTTATTAGACAGCACCAATGTACTTGCCCTTAGTGATGCTGGGGATCCGGCCCTCCCGGGCTCAGCCGCTTATCCTCGTGCGGCACGCCGTTGCCGGCGTCACCTCCCTCGCCGTCGCCGAAGGTCGTCACGGTGGCGTCCACGTGAACCATGGCCGGGCGCAGGAGGCCTGATGACGATGATGACCCCGCCTCCACAGCCGGCGCCGCCTCTTGCTGCAGCGGCCGGGCGGAACAGGCGTGCTGCTGCACGACGGCGGCGAGCAGCAGCAGCACGACGCAGAGAACTTTCCTCGCGCCGGGACCTTCTGCCATGTTTCTCTGCTCGGTTTAATTTTTCGGCTAAGGTGGTGGTGTAGCTAGTGATCGATCGAGCCTATAGAACAGTACGGTGCTTGAGACCACGCACTGTACTCGAGTGCTAGCTGTCGTTCTTGTGTTAGATCTACGAGTCAGACAAGGTCTTTATATAGGTGACTCGGTGCTATGCATGGCATGGCACCTTGTGAGCCTTCTCAATTCTGCATCATCCATCCAATGTACGTAGCCTGCTCTCTTACGTGGAAGGCAACTAATTAAGACACTCGTGTAGCCGTGTCGATCGGCATCATGCCATCATCTATCTGCTGCGGATTGCTACACCTTTAAGTTTCGGGTGACGTTGTCCATGATCTGCGTCACTTCGCGCCTAGTAGGAGAATGGCAAGACCGCTTTGGCATCTTCTCATCGCGCTCCCACGAAAAGCAGACTAGAGGTTAGTGAGAATGATATGGACTACTCTTTGGATATGCTTCTGGAGGCGCGGGCGGCTCTACAGTTCCCGATTGAAAAACCCTCAAAGAGCCGAATTTTTCTAGAAACTACGAATTTGGAATTTTTTTTAAGACGTGCAAAACACGTTTTTTTCATTAAGAGAAGAGAGTTTTACAAGACGCGATACTTAGGAGAAACACTAAAGCGCGAGAGAAACATGAAAGAAAGACAACAACTCGAAACAATAAGAGAAGGTAAGGGAAAAGCACTTCACCAGCACCACAACCGAAACAACCTAGGGAGCGACCTAAGACGACGAAAAAAGCCTACAAAGAGGAAACAGCATGGAAACCCGCACATCACCGGCTGACAAACATCCCGGAAGAGGCGGAGGCCGAGTGAAGAGGTCCTGCAGGACAACACCTTCAAGAAGGAAGCGACGACAATACCACCATCGTCTGTCCGCCCTCGAAGGAGCAGGCCAAGTCTTCACCTGGCAAACCGAAGGGATTTGGAGGTCGCAACAATGCCCCCAGCAGGGTAAGTTACGGAAGAGTGCAACCATCATCGACACTAGCGGACGCTAGACCGACTTTCGCCAAAGGCCTCCAAAAACCAATCCACAAAGCCGACTGTTGCAGCCAAGGTGAGAGGCAGAGCGATGGGAAATACATCAGGAATCCTAGATGTTGGCAAAGAAGAGCTTAGATAGGCAATGTCCATAGAGCTGCCAGTGTAGCAAGGCTCTAGCACCGCCAGCAGGAGGTGCTGCCAGAGTCGGAGGGGGGCTGCAGCTTGGAGCAGCCTTCCCCGCCAACACCCGCACCGAAGGCGAAGGGAGGGTCCACAAGCCCATAGGCGCCGACCGCCAGAAGGAGGGGGTCGGGGGTGAGACGAAGTCGTGGAGACGCTAGAGCGGGAGCGTCCACCCCGGCCCGCAGGCGCGTCGGGGCGAGAAAAGGTGGCGGTAACGCAAGTAGAGGAGGCCGACGCCGGAGGCAAAGCATAACGGAGGCGGTGTCGGGCGCGGAGAGGAGTGCCAGTCGACCGGGGAGGAGGAGCCGAATCCGCCCATCTCCAGAACCGTCGCCGTCCGTGCCAGCTCCGCGAGGAAGGTGGCCGAACCTACACTGGGGGAGGCCGAGGCAGTCGCTGGTGCTCGAGCCGGTGGCCCCAGAAAGAGCGGCGGAGAGGGGGTGCCACGGTCGCCGGTGGGAGAGGGAGTCGCGACCAACGGCAGGGAAGCGATAGAGCAGGGCCCCCGTCGGCAGCGTCAGCGTGGGTGCCGGAGACAGCGATAGGGCAGCGAGCCCGACCGCCCGCTGTGTCCCATCAACGTTGAGCGGGAGGCAGCGCGCGCTAGGCGTGAGAGGCCTGGCGCCACCGAAGGTCGCCCCCGACGGCCCGGCATAAAGAGGTGGTGGGGGTGCTGCCAGGAGCCGAAGATGGGGGAGGCAGCGCCGGGCCGGAGGGGGGCGGACGCCAGAGTAGTCCAACCCCGGCAGCCCACCGACAAAGGAGGTGGCGGCGGCGGTGACGGGCGAGAGAAGACCCAGATCCAGACGCGAGGAAAATGCCCCCCCCCCACAGACCACCTGCCGACGGCTGCGGGTCATGGCTCGCCCGTTGCAAAGACTGCCCCGGCAACCTCCCAGAGAGGAGGTGGCGGTGATGGTGGCTGCAGCGGCAGACATGGCGCCCGGCCTAGATCCGGGGATAGAAGAAGGGGGAGGAGGGTCCAGGAAGGGCGAAGGAGGGAGCCACGTCGGCGACGATGGCGCAGAGCGCCATGGATGCGACCGGCGCTGACGGGTGCGGTGTCGGAGGGGGGCCCTCAGATCTAGGGTTTCCGAGGTGTCGGCTAGGGGAGGAGAGGAAGGGAGGGGAGGGGAGAAAGAAACTGCCGCCGGAGGGTTGCCGACGCCAATGGAGATGCCGGCACCGGTCGGAGCCGGGGGAGGAAGTCGGCGGCGGGCGCGACTAGGAAAAGGGAGGTGTGGTGTTGTGGGAGAGGAAGGATGGGAAGGGAAGAGGGAGGGAGTGAGGAAGGGAAGGGAGAGAGGGGGGCAGGGGGGCTGCCGGCCACGAGCGGAGGCGGTTCGGCGGCGGGGGAGGGAGCCCCCGAGTCACCCTCGGGAGGGTGACACGAGGTAGAGGGTAGTTGTGTTCTACTTTAATTTTGAGTCCGAGTTGATTGTCCTCTCACCATACGAATTTGGAACTAAAAAGCCTCGACTTATTTTGACATGAATCAAACAACACTAATTTTTATAATTACATCACAGAAGTCTTGTGCCAAGCCGGATGGGAAGTTTGCCGCTAATTAAGGCAAGGCTCATCATTCCCTCTTTACTCGTCCCCGCACACGGTCGTCGACGCTGCTCCACAACAAATCAAAGGATCGAAGACTAGGAGATGTTTGGTTCTAGGTACTTATAATAAGTCATGTTACATGGAATGTTTCGATTTCATTTAGAAGGACTAAATATAATTTAATTATAAAACTAATTGCATAAGTACTAGAATTTTTTGCAAGACGATTTTAATGATCCTAATTTATTCATGATTAGCACATGTTTAATGTAGCATCACATTGGCTAATTATGGTCTAATTAGACTTAATAGATTAGTCTCGCAAAAAAACTTAGGATTATGAAATTCATTTTATCATTGGTCTACATTTAACTCCTAATTAGCCTCCAAGCATCCGATAGAATGGGACTTATACATAATACTTCAGGAAGCAAACGGGATCTTACCAGTGAACCACCAAAGCTCCTAGGCACCATCACACCTTGTACAGTTGTGGTTCACTCCTTGAACTGATCACAATCTAGCTAGGCACACATTGCACTCTCTCTTCTCTAAGCCTATTCAAGAACTAATCACTCTTCTAAACTTGTGCTAAGCCTTTGGTAAATCACTTAGGCAGTTTTTGTGGCTTTTGTGTTCTTGATGAGTCTTGATCTCAAGTGGGTTCCTGCGTACTCCAACATTTTCAAATGAGGCGAGTCGATGGGTTATCAATAGCCCAAGACATCCAAGAGTCATTCCTCCAACGACTAGTAAATGTGTACCACTGGATGTTTTGATGGTATGCATTTTGGTAGCATAGGAATAAATGGTGGTACCGTATGTCCTCCGTATTTTGGCAATAACTCAGGTTTTTGTGAACTTGTACTTGTTGGAAAGTTTATGAAAGCTGTACAAAAAAATTATCAAAAAATTCAAACTATTAAATCAGTTTTTGAGAACCAGGTGAATGCTAAAAGTCCGACGGTACCATCAAACCTCCAATTACCACGTTGCTACTCTTTGTATTTTGCTCATAACTTTTTTACTCCAAACTCTTTTTTGGTGATCTTGTACTTGTTGGAAAGCTTATAAGTTATACACACGGTTCTCAAAAAATCAAGACTTTTTGAATTTTAGCATCCGATGAATGGCCTAAATTCCGATGCATACAAAATTTCAAGCGTCGTACCGACCCCCTCACCCATTTGTCAACCTCTCTAGAGATTTTGACAGAGTAAGTATGCTACAGACGGTAGCATTGCTTATCTGGTGCATACAATTGTCTGTTCATCAAATCATCAGTTGAGTGTATTTCTGTAAGTACATGATGTTCCCCTTTTTAGTCTGATGGGACCACTGGAACTTTCTGAAGCTATTTGATCAACCCAAAAATAATTATTTATAGGACAAGTCCAACTCATTACTCTCTTGTTCCGGCTTCGGTATTATTTTTTCTGATGTATCTATGGAACCTATGAAACCTTGCAAGTGCTCATTCTTGATACACATGTTAGTCCCAATGATAATATTATCATTCAATCACCAAAATCACAATCATGTCCAAGAGGCCCATTTTTCTTACAATCGAACTAAGGACATAGCCCAATTTAGACTTAATTTTTTTTCACCTATATCATAGGACCATCTAATCCGAGAACAATGTTGCAGAAGGCACTAGGCGCTAGCTAGGCAATGGTCCACCACCGTGGAATTCCACCTTTAGGAACATTGCTTAACGTCGGGAGAGAGCACAAGAGATTCACTTCGTCGAAGTAATTTGGGCCTATCACATAAGCCAATGGAAGTTGCACTGAAGATTCCAAATAAAATAATAAACTCAGATTGTAAAGGATGATTTACACTAGACCCGAGTATTGACGTTATTTTTGTAGCTTCGTCTCTAAATGTTACTTTTTTTTTTGGCAAAAGGCATTACATTACAAACCTTGCTCACTAAAATGCGGTTTCCTAATAATAACTAAAGTTAGCAATCTTTAACCTACGGTAGGTCATGCAGGTCCAATCAACGATCGGATGACGATGGAGCAGGCTATGAACCTAGTCACCGGCCACAATCTTTTTAGGCTAAGTGTTCCTTTGGTCCACCCGATTGGATCGGTCCAATGTGTCAGACTGTCAGTGGTAGCTTTTCAGTGGTTTGAGAGCTATCTTCTGAAGATTCACATAGTGCTTGTATTATCCAGGGCCTTGTCACGGCTTGCAACTCGAGCATGTGGTCATCATCCATTGCGCTCCGATCCATTTGACCGCCCCCTGAATTTTGAATAGGGGATAGAAAGATGTTTGAAAACGAAGCATCTTTCAGGCGGGAAAGATGGGATGTGGCCTGTGGGTGCTTGCAAATGCGAGAGGTGCATAAACTACTTCTGCAGTAGTGCGCGGTGTCAACCTCGTGATAAAAGCATCCATCTTTGCAAATGGATCTTCACTTCTTCAGGCGTCAAGCTTTGGATATAAATGGCTGACTCAGATCTTTCAATGAGGACAAATTAACCACTTTTTAATATTTTCAAGGAATCCATGCCAGTTTCCATTGCCGCTACTAACTGTAATCTTATACTATAACAAATTTCAAATTGCATGGCGACGAGAGGACAATTTTGATGGCTGAAGAATCATATATATCTGCCGCAGCAAAAGATATACTAGAAAGTTCTTCTTTGGAGCAACTACAAGCATATCGTGCCGTTCAGTGGAAGTGGGGCTTTGCTTTCGCGTCGATATATAGCATTCAGAAAAGAAAAATGTTAAAAATTTACCGAGCACAGGAGGATATGCACGCAGCCACGCACACGTGCGCTGGTGGAGCCGGCGGCCACCATGCATACAGCAAAATTGTCACGGGCGGACCCTTTTCGTGCCGGCACAAGACGCTCTATGGACCGTGCCGCGTAAGATCCTCATCATCTAGACGAGTAGATCGAGTGGCCGGTTTCGTCAGAAACCAACTGATCTCCACTCGCGGCTACTGCATATGCATGCGCACACATTGCTCTCGATCGGCCTAACGAGGAATACGTTTGCTAGCGCCCTAGCCCACCAATGTTAGCTGATCACAACGGCGCGCGGCAGTCGAGAAATTAGACCATGGTTTTCACGATCCTCTCCTGAACACAGAAATTGAAGCTTCTCTCAGTTGGTAATAACCGGCACGGAAGCAACATGGACATAAGCCCTGACAAAATGCTTGCATTTGTCATGGAAGTGCCATATCAGGCAACAATTTTTCTTTTTGGGGTTAATATCAGACAACAATTTGGCGTGGCAATAAAGTCAAATTTTGCAGTTTCGTAATTTTGGTTGAGAGCTGATTACGGCCCACTTATTTCTATAAAAAGGCCAACCCCAAGACTCGAATTTTTCAGCATAATCTATCTTTTCAGCCCAACACCGAAAGCTGGGCCCATTCGTTTTCCTTCACAAAATAATATTGCATGGATTATTTCCGTGTAATAACTCATAACGCAATATATTAGTATTAGCAACTATAGAAAAAATTCTTTACACAGTTTCATGCTGTATAACAAGAACACGGCCGTAGGTTTCACATGAATAATGAACAATTTCCAAAATAAAGTTATCAACTTGGCTGATTGCACATCTGCAATGCATCCTACATTACAGCATCATAAACACCACCAATTCTCCAACTTCATGCCACTGCTACTGGTGCCAAAAGGGATATAGTCAAGTCTTCATGGAAGACAACCGGCTGGAACAAATGAACACTATCTTTCAAAAAAAAATGAACACTGAATAGATCATATCGATCTTATATCAAAATATAATAGATGGAATTCTGACAGAGGAAAAGAGTCAACGGCAAAATATCATATAGATTGTTGTTACAATGAAGAAGACACCATATATAATGACCATCAAGTAAAAAGGCAACATACCAAGAGCTGTAGACAATAAGAGAAGCATTATGTTGCCTGTAAAATTCTAGAGCCAAAAATTGCATTCATGTGGATCCCGAATTACAAAATATTTGTCAGGACTCAGGACTTTTAGCATGGAGAATATAGACATTGCAAGCAATCCCAAATTACTACTCCCTTTGTTCTCATATACTTGACGTCTGTTAGCCCAAACTTGTGCTATTATCGAGCGTCAGATAAAGAAGAACGGAGGTAGTATTTGTTTTGACTTTTCTAGATATACATCTTTTGCTAAGTATCTTAGACATACATATATTTAGATCCATATCAAAAGTTTTGTCTATAGAAAAGTCAAAATAAATATTAATTTGGGACGAAGGGAGTGCTTATCGAAGGTCATGTTTGATCCCCATAAATCACCTGACTTAAAGTGCAAATAAGTTACTTGTGGGAGCCAAATAACCGTGACTTATTTGCTCCATAAGAGCATGTTCTGATGGTCTAGTCTCGTCTTATTACGACTTGTTGTGAGGTATTTTCCTCTCACAAACATAAGCTGATGCTCCACACCTACTTAACGTTGCATAAGTCACATTTCCCCCTCCTACTCATTGACAAGTCAGGGCAATCGAACAGGATTGACTTGAATCCAACTGACTTATAAGTTAACTATCCTAACTCCTACCAAAATGACGGGTAGAAAGAACTGTCACAGTCAGACCACCAGGAAAGCACCCTCCTAGCTCCTACCCAATTCTGAGAGCTCCTTGTCGCTTCTTCATTCACAGCCTGATAGATGATCGTAAACCGTCCGCCTGCTTCCGATGCCCACCGCTCCGACATCTGTCGCTGGCGCGCTACGAACCCAATGCCCTTTATTTCTTCACCGGCCGCCGGTATATGGAGCCTCGAGGTACCAGACGTCCGGCGGGACTGCTGCCGGCGAGAAGGCTATTCGATTCAGGAAACCCCTTTTGCTCACAGTAGTAGCGAGCAGCCCCGATACCATTTGTGCAACGGATCCCACGGCCACGTCGTCGCCGGCCTATGGCACCCGCGCGCGCGGGGCCTCCCCGCACAGTCCCTCTCGCGATCCCGTCGCGTGACAGCGGCCGCCGATGCCGGATGCCGGCCGGATCCGCCCCCACACGCGAAAAAAGGCACAGCGGCGCCGATGCGATGCCGATCCCATCGGGCATCGGGCTGCCGACCACCGGAGCTAGCCGCCGCACCCGCAACAGCGCCCCCTCGCTCGCCTCGCGCTGGCGAGGCTTATCTTATCCGCGAGCTAGCTAGCTACTCGCTGCTAGTAGTAGAGTTTGTTCGATCGCGGCCGCGTCGCGTCGTCCACAATTTTTGTGCCCCGCCTCCGCCGCGCGTGCGCTGCGTGGTGCGTGCTGGAATCGGGGGAAAGCTGCTGCGCGGGCGGGGCCTGCCGGCGTGTAAGTTGCTCATCCGCGTGACGTCGCGCCTCGCCTGGTGGTCGTCGGCACGGCAAGGCAAGGCCAGCGTTCGACGCGCGTTGCGGCGGAATCTGCTGCCGGAACGCGGGAGGATCTTTTGTACACTCCACCAGGCGCTTCTGGCTGTGCGAAAACATATATATGCAAGGCACGGTTGTCTCAGGTTCATCGAAATCGCTCGATCGAGATAACTCAGCTTTTCACATGGAAGCAGGGTAAAAGATAACTATCCCTGCTTATATGCGGCGGCAACAAATGACTAGTTTGTAAGCAAACTCGGTCAGTCGAAACCTGTTAGAGGTTGTGTGTCGCAAGTGGCACCAAAGACTAGCAAAAAAGAACTACTACACAGGCACTATGCCATGCTACCTCACATTGCCTTTTTTTAGTGCCTCTCATCTGGGTACAGCTGTAGTATCTGATCATACACACGCACGCCCACTCCACACACGCACATCACCACACGCTACTGTGTACAAACAGACCTACAACTACATACAGATCAAAGATCGCGTCTTTCTTGAGATCACCAGAATCCTCCGATTCCGTAGGCGACGGGCGCGTCACATTCCCTTTGTGGCTCCACGCGTGAGAGGCGAACGAGAAGGCAGTTGGAAATCTACTGTTCCCGGTGAGAAAACCAGCGCGATCCAAGGATCGAACGCTGGCCGGCAGCGCGCGCACCTGCAGCGCTAGCCATCCGAGCTACGGCTCGGTCTCACCTCACATTGCCTTTAGCCCTTTACGAAACTCATTATCAATTAGCTATTGTGCATTATTATATAGAAAAATTTGTATAAATCATCATGAATATTACGTAGTATGTGGGGCAACCATCCGTGCCAATTCCTTAACTTCATTAGCATCGTTTTTGTTGAAACTGAAACAAAGGAGAAATATTACCCGTGCATTGTTGCGGCGGCATGGATAAAATTCAGAAACATATAATGAAACAAACGATTTTGCTCTAGTAGAGCCTAAATTTTATTATTACTAATTGAAGACTCCTTTTGAAACGTGGCTTCACCCTAGAAAAAAAAGAGAGAAATCCTAGAAATTCTAAAAAAAACTAAACATCGCCGTCAATAAGTAGACTCAAATAATCACAATCATTGGATCTATTACGTTTTCTAAAAATTACTCACCTATGTCATTATGAAAATAGTCTAAAGTAACCCCTCTGAATGTATATCTAAATTACCCACCTTTTGCCATTACATAAAATAAACTAAAGTAATCCCTAATCTTTTTCAAAAATGCCCACTTCTATCATTATAAAAATAAATTAGTATACCCCTAAATTTGCAAATAAATTGTCCACTACTAATAATTAAAAATAACTTAAAATAACCTTTAAAATTTGCACCAAAATAACCTGAGACAACCTTAAATTTGAATCCAAATGAACTATATTAAAAAAATAAATCAAAATATGATTCTAAAACAATCGATTATTTTCAAAACTATTGACATATGATATAATAATTAAAGGTATACACAAATGGTGTGTGTCATAATTTATAAAAATAGTCCGTGCGGGAGCACAGGTTGATGGAGTAGTCATAAGTTATAACTAACTGAGTACAAACAGATCGACAAATGTTGCTCCCAAGGACGATTATTGGGGTGACAAGTCAGAAGAAAGTTTCATACGGGAGGCCCATACTGCATCAGTTAGCTCGTCGATTAGTAATATAGCGGGATGATTAATGAGGTATCCTATGGGAAAACAATTTGGTTGGGGGCCATGTTCCTGCCCGCCTCCTTCGTCGCTCTCCACCCCCTGCCTAGAACGGCGAGCATATCTAGGGCACAATCTCTGGTCGTCCATATTAGGGAATGAACATCATATCGAAAAGAAAAAAATTAGGACGAGAAGAAGAAAAAAGTAAGAAGTCATTGAATTTGCTTCTTCTTCAATTGGATACGCTCAATCAGCTGTGATAGTGTATGTTGTTTATAGGGAAGGAAAATTAACAAATTGCCTTGTTAGAAGTTGAAGTCCTACAAATCTTACATCAAAATACAACTCCTAAGAGAAACTCCAATAATACCTCTACTCAAGATTCTACTCAAAAAGTAGGAGCCGTGAGCAACAAAACACAGCTCCTGAGTAGGGAGACACCCAAATCTATACTCTAACTGTCTCCAACAAGTCACTCATCTGCACCCCCCCATAGGAAAAATGACGGAAAAAACAACACTGTAGCAGCTCCAACAGTTCGCTCACCTGCATCCTCATTTTCCGGATGGAGGACTCCGGACGTTCAAACTAGGGATGGCAATTTTGCCCGCAGATGCGGGTATCCGGTACCCGACCCGACGGGTAAGGGTACGGGCAGCAAATTTCGCCCGCGGGCACGGATACGGGCATCAAATTTCACCCGCGGGCAGTTAACGGGCAACAAATTTCACCCGTGAGTATGCCCGTTACCCGGTTGAAACACAACGCCCATAAAAAAAATGGCCTAAGCCCACCAACATAACCCTAGAGACAAAGTGCCCCTGTGCCTGCAGCCTGCCTGACCCTCTCTCTGGCCACCGCCCCGCGCCCCCTTCTCGTTCTCTCCCTTCTCAGACCCACCGTCCCTAACTCCCCACCGGCCGGCCCTCGCGACACCTCCTCATCCCCGTCGGCCGGCCGGCCCTCGCGGCCTCGCCCCTCCAGCTCCAAGCACAGGGGCAGGCACCTGGGCTCGCGATAGCGCCCACGGCTAGGTTCGCGACCGTGCTTGCGACTGAGCTCGCGGCGCCCGAGGTCAGGCTCACGGCGGCGCACAGGCCCAAGGGTGCCCGCGACTGGGGCTGCTGCGGTGCGTGGGGAGGGGGACAACGTGCAGGGGAGCGACAGCATAGGACAGTGCAAGGGAGAGGACGGCACACGCGGGCCCAGGAGTGCCCACGACCAGGGCTATGCCGCTACGGTGCGCGGGGAGGGGGCAGCGCAGGGGAGAGGACGGTGCACGGTAGGGGGTGCAGCGACACGTGTGGGAGGGGCAGTGGCGACGGGTGACAGGTTTACCCGTTACCCGCAGATATCATTCGGCCACGGATGCGAGTAAGAATTTTTATCTGTGGGTAGGCTCACGGGCGGGTAAAGGATGGCAACGCGGATGTGCTAGCGAGCAAGTAAATGTCTTACCCGCACTTACCCGACCCGCTACCATCCCTAGCTCAAACGCAGGTACGTCTCTCCTCTCCCTCATCTTTTTCTATCTTTTTCTTTCCAACTGCTCGAAGGACCCTCGGCGGCCACCGGCGGATGCGAGGCCGAGGATTGGGCGCGGCCACCGGATCCAGTGGCAGGCGCGACACGGGCTCGTGCTCGGCCTCGTCTCATCTCCGACCAATGCGGAGGCAGAGCAGGAGCGGCGGCCATTTGCGCGGCCCGCTGTCCTCCCGCGCCAGACATCCCTGCGGCCGCGGCGGAGGCGACCTGAGACGGCGACGGGCTCCAGCCCCTGCGGCACAGGCAAGCTGTGGCCCGGTGGAGGCGAGTTGTGACGGGAGGCAAGCCGCGGCGGAGGCATGCTACTACCGGCGGCCGGCACTCGATTCGGGGCGCTCCTCCTCGCCGAGGTGGAGCTCCCTACCTGGCGACGCGAGGCAGGGGCCGCGGCAGACGGTGAGGCTCTGGCTGGGAGGCGCGAGCTCCGCGTCGGCCGTCTCGCCTGTCGCACCACCCTTTTCCTCCTCGCCTCCCACCGCCTGCCCGGGGTTCCTCTGCCTCTGAGCCCTGCGGAAGCGAGGTGCGTGACGGCAGGCCCTTTCCTCCACAGAATGGAGGTGGAGTAAGGGCCGGCGCGAAGTACACTACGTGAAAAACTCACTTTGGTAACGGGCATAGATGGCCTTTAGTAACGGGCAAAGCGCTCGTTACCGATCAAGTGTTACAAATGAGCCAAGAAAGGTAACGGGCAGATGCCGTTACTGATAACACATATTCGTAACGGGCATCAAACAACGACCGTTACCACAACTAGCCACCGGTCACGTGAAATGGCTGTTTCTCTGGGCCCACAGAGAACTTTGGTAACGGGCACCAAAACAGAGCCCGTTACAGTAACTCAACATCAGAGACACGTTCTGTGTAACTGCGTCTCCGATGTCTCGACGAAATGAGACGCGTCTATTTCATGCGCGTCTCAGCACAACTAGAATTCGTAACGGGCATCAAACAACAACCGTTACCACAACTAGTCACCGGTCACGTGAAAATGACTGTTTCTCTGGGCCCACAGGGAACTTTGGTAACAGGCACCAAAACAGAGCCCGTTACTGTGAAATCAATATCGGAGACGCGTGCGGTGAACCTGCGTCTCCTCTGTCTTGACGAACGGGCCAAGTTCTGGGGCCCACCGGTCAGTACTGGTAACGGGCTTTTACGCTGCCCGTTACATTGTTGGCATGTTTGTAACGGGTGTTCCGAATGAAGCCCGTTACTCAGTGATCAGTGTTTGTAACGAGCTTTAATTAACGCCCGTTACAGATACGTAGGCCACCCCTACAGTAACCTGCTGCCTGCTTGCCGGCTGCATCCTGGAACCAGCCAGGATTTGGCAGCCATCAGGAGCTGCATCCTGGAACCAGCCAGGATATGACTAAATTCACAGAAATTAGATCCAGCAGCATCCAAATTCACAGAAATCCACATAATTCACATGCATCATATGACAAAATTCAGCATCATCATCTCACAAGTAAAGAAGCATCACTGGCTTGACAACAATATCACAAAATTCATGGGACAAGGAGGAATGCAAAAATTTCCTAGTCACCATATACAATATTAGCCCACACAGTTTCATCAGCATGAAATTTTCCTCCGACTGTGATCACCTGTTCCATGAGGAATGTGGCAATTCTTTCACGAACATAGACCAGCGTGGATTTGTGGAGAAGATGCTCATCTAGCCCTAATCTCTGGATATAACAATGTCACCAGTCAGCACACATATATAGGTGGTTACCAAACATGTGCAGTGCTAATAAGCAAGATCCCAAGAAAGTACCTCCATATCTGGGCCTCTATCTTTTAATTTAAGCATGTGATAGGCACAATAGAAGCCGCAGAGTTTGGATTCAGTAGGTTGTTGGTGGCACTGCAATAAATGTACAAAGAAAAATAGTGGTGATCGAGAAGAAATAAACTCAAGCTTTAGTACTAGCTTCCACAGGAAGGAAATAAGTGGTATGTACCTTAACATCTTTGACATGTTCCAAGGTGCTAAGGCGCGACTTCTTTTTGCGGCAGTAACGTTCCCAACCCCTACAACGAAACATGCAACAATTGTTAGGGCACTATTAATTAATATACTCTGCACAGTTTGTTGAGGAACGTACACAGGTTAAGAAAGAAATAACTTACTCATTAATGATTTGTTCGAAAGGGTTAGTATCAGTCTTAACTCTCTTCAATGAATCAAGATAGTAGACCTTCCGCTGCTTCGGAACGATCGCCACTGCAATCTAGTGGTTCGTACTAAGATAAGCAGTAAAGATGAATTTCTTTTTAGCATATAGTTTGAAGGCATTGCACATATAGGACACAGAGAAAGCAAGAGTGTCATCCGTGCTGTTCAACGTTGTCGAGCAAAGGCATTCAGGATCAAGGAAGCCAACTGCAGCGCCCGTCTTCTCAACTTCTACAGCCATATTCCTATTAGTAAGAAAAAACAAAGTGTAAGGAGGTAAAATACATGGTAAAGATGATGTGAGGCAAAAAGCACATTTCGATAGAGAATGATTAGTGAGAAGCAGATTAAATTTTCAAGCAACTTACAGGATGAAGCAGCGGAGAAGTGTCAGATCCAAAGCATCCAAGTTGAAGAGATCGTACAAATCACTGAGTTGCACATGTATTTGCTCGAGTCCGTTTGACGATTCATCTCTCTTAGGCCATGCACTGGTCCCAGGCCGAAGTGCGACCAGAATCGGAGAATCATCATCTGACCTACCACGTTGCATGTAGAATATGTGGAGCTCTCTGGTACAAGGAGCAGCCTTTTTGAGATCATCATCACTGAGAAGGCTCTTTCCAAATTTGTAATTTGGGTTAACCATAGCCCAAGGATTCTTCTGGGTGTTTCTCTCAGATCGCTTTGGGTTAGTCATAGACCAAGGATTCTTCTTGGTGTTTCTCTCAGATCGCTTTGTAGTAGACATCTTAGAGGTTTTATTTACAGCAATTTTCTTTTCTTGCTGCTTTGAGATGGCTGAAGAAGGTTTCTTAAGGGCTTGCTTGCCTGCTGTAGGTGGTGTAGAGCTTTTATTTTTGGCAAGTTTCTCTTCTTGCAGCTTTGAAATGGCTGAAGGTTTCTCAAGGGATTTCTTGCCTGCTGTACGTGGTGTAGAGATTTTATTTTCGGCAAGTTTCTTTCCTTGCTGATTTGAAATGGCTGAAGGTTTCTCAAGGGCTTTCTTGCCTAGTGGTGTCTTACCAGGAGCTATTACAGAGGTATTGGGCCCAGATGTACCTACAGCTTTCTTCAAAATGTCGTCGACAGATTTATCAGCACCAGCCAACTCATCACTCTGGTTGACTGGTAACAGTGGTGTCTCACCAGGAGCTATTACAGAGGTATTAGGCCCAGATGTACCTGCTTTGGCATGATTGTTTTGAGCACTTCCGTTTGGGAGTGTAGGTTTTGTTGTTTCATGAGGAGGAGAAGGAGGAGGAGGAGGAGGTGGTGGTGGTGGTGGTGGTGGGGATGGAATATTTGGTGTCTCTTACGGATGTGGGGATGCAAGTTTTTCTGTTTTTTCAGGACTAGTAGTAGGTGGGGATGGAATATTTGGTGTATCTTGCGGATGTGGGGATGCAAGTTTTTCTGTGTTTTCAGGATGACGAGGAGGTGGGGATGCAAGTTTTTCAGGATGAGGAGGAGGTCTGAATGGAACGTCTTGCGGATGTGGGGATTGAGGAGGAGGAGGAGGAGGATGTGGGAAACCATGTGAGGAAGGAACCTGTACCGTACTCTGTGAACTACAAGGAATCTCTATCGTAGCCTGTGAACGAGATTTACATGTTGGTGCTCCCTTGATGTCAATCCGACACCTTCTCCATTGTAACCTCTGTCCTTCAGCTTGTCTGAGTTTCATCACCTCGTCATTAGGAGGGTATTCCACCAGTTCATCCGCAAAGATAGTATATACAGTGAGCACTTCAACTACAACACAGTCTTCATGAATCAGGACTGTTTGTAGCGTAGTCTGCTCTGGATGAACAAGACCAATTGCAGCCTCACATTGAAGACCCCTCCACGTGATCCATAGGCCACAGTGTGTGGGTTCAGTCAACATGCCTATAAGGTCTTCGTGTGTACGATCATCACAGCGCACCTCCGTCGCCAACTCTGCAGTGCCATCGATCAAACCTACATTTATCTGCGGACGCATAGCTGCTCTTCAGTGTGGCGGGTGAAGGGCTTGCGCGATTGGACACTGGTGACAACACCACCTCTGCATCTGCTTGTTCTGCATCTGCATGTTCTGCATCTGCATCTCAGCCACCAGTTCTTGCTTGATTTGTTCCTTTATCTTTTCTGTATCAACTGATGCGTCGGTCTTCGTCCTCTTCCTCTTCCTGTACATGGAAGCGTGCTGAGGCCATGCATACTTACAGCCCTGGTAGCTGGAGACACCACGCACGCGACCTGGTTGTTCAGGGCAGTCCAAGCACTGACTTAGCACATCATACTCACTCTGCCATGCCATTCCTGAAGATTCTGCACATGCAATCTTCTCCTTGATGTCTGTAGCCAATTTTTCTACCTCTTTGTTGTTGAACACTATCACGGCAACACGGTCTTTAATCACTAGCTTACTCCATGCTCGCAGCCAATTCTTGGAACGATCGTCAGGGTAGGCGCCATATGGGTTGGGGATACCAGCTACAGCTAATTGTCTGTCCTCTTCCTCCCATTGTTCTAGTTTCACAGTATAACTAGCTGGACCCATGTTGTGCTCGCTTGTGTTCCGGCTTCGGAGTTCTTTGAACTTGACACTAACAGATGAGGCTTGCTCGGTTTCCTCCTGTTTCATGAACTCCTTCCACTGTTCCGGGACGATAAACGGGTGCCTTGTAAATGGCTCAAGTCATTTTCTGATAAAATCTGACCTAAGTTGAAATCTGAATTGTCTCCATGCCTTGGCCGCCGTCTTCCAGAAAAGCTTGAATGCCTGCGGTTTCGCGTCTTCCTGGAACTTCAAGTGTTTCTGCACATGCTTATCAAACAAGTCCCACTTTTCATCATTGCTTAGTTCTTTGAATTCTGGCAAGTGCAAAGGTATCTTTTGTCTAGCAACGAGCCCCGCAAGCGCCCTGAACCTGCGCTTTTGAGTCAATGGTACTGGCATCCCCCTATGTCGACCTCAGTGACTATCATTGTGTCACTTGGCCACTTTGTGGATGTCCTTGGCGCTCTGCCTCGGCGCTGAGCCCCACCCACCTGGTCTTGTTGTGCACTAGCAGTGCCATAACCCTCTTCTTCATCTTGTCGCCCAGGTCTATAGTCCTCGTCAGATTTATCCTGTGAATTAATAGTCAAGGGAATTACAGTAACTACTTTAGCCCACTGTAATATCATTGGTTCTTGGTAAACCATTAACATAAATGCAAAATTCAGTAACCAAAAAATTAGTTCAGGCAATGCGACCTTACCATTTTAAAGAGGAAGATGCAGGCTGCCTCTGTTGCTGATGAGGTACTTATTCAACTTGGAGAGAATGTGCACATGTACATAAGAACAAGAGCAAAACCAAATATAAGAGTCAATCTAAAGGGAAAAGCTAAGTATGTATACCATCAACAGCTAAGTATGTCCACATGTACTTATACAAAGGAGCCACGGCATACCCTGCAATTCCCACAAGTACAAGTATATTTATACGCATTTATATAAAAAGAAAAGCATACGCACGCATATGTTGTATACTTGATTATCTGAACGCATGTGTGCTGCATACGCTCGCTTGGCCTAATTGCATAAACTCGAGCAAATATACCAAATTACGTTGTTAATTTTACAGTTATTACTGAATTGTTGTTAATTTTACAATTATTACCGAGTTGGTAGAATGCATTTACCGAATTGTATAAGACATTTTTAGAGCGGCATACCATAAACTCAAATCCTAGATTCGCCACTGACCTTGTCACTGTCGGAGCGGGGGGATCTCTACTCCTCGTCGCTGCCTGCTCGCCGCCACGTTCTCGTCCTCGCGTCGACCTCGTGGCTGGATCCCTCCTCCTCCTCCTAGTTGTCGTCGTCGTCGCTGGATCCCTCCTCTAGTCGTCGTCGTCGTCGTCGCCGCCGCTGCTGGGTCCCTCCTCCTCCAGATCTCGCTGTCAGAGGTGTGGTGCGCGTCGCACCGAGCGTGGTGTGGTGCGCGTCTCAGTGAAGGGGTGTAGCGTGCGTCGCGGTGTGGGAGGAGGTGAGGGGGACGAAGGCGAGGGGGAGAAAGCGGCGGCGGCGGCGCGAGGGGAGAGTGGGAGGAGACTGCGTGAGGGAGGCGTCCTTCCCTACTGACCTATAGCGCGAGTGGGCTTGTGTGGGCCTTAAAACGAGTAATGTAGTCAAGTACTAATCTGCTACTATTATAGTATATCATAAACATGAGATAAAAAAAATCTAATTTTAAGAAATTTGGTTAAACAAGTGTGGCTGTTGATATTTTATTCAATTACTAAATTACCAACTATGAATTTTTCATATTTTTTTACGAATTTTTAGGTGTTGTTTATGGGCTCTAATATGACATGCATCACAAGTTCACATCACCAAAGCAAACAAGTGTGACTGTTGATATAGCATCACATGTTCACATATGACATGCATCACAAGTTCACATCACCAAGCAAACTAACTCATAACAAACATATTCACATCTGACATGCATCAGCAGGGCACATCACCAAAATAAGACTGCATCAGCTGGGCGCATCACCAAACTAGATTGTAGCTGCAAGGGAACTAGTTAGCTAGATGGCTTCTTTTGTGCTGCTGCCTCAAGTTCAGCTAGCCTTGTCTCTAGTTTTGCAACTCTTTCTGTCAGCTCAGCATTCTTCTTTAGAAGTTCAATCTCCTACCTCTTTTGTGTGGCTTTAAGCTGCTCATCCTGCTTGTCAATTCCTTTCCAGATGTAGTCAATGTCATCCCGAGTAACAGCACGTTCCTAAAACAAAGGAAAAAATTATATTGATGCAAGCTTCATAACAGTTGTAATTTACAAGAAAGCTGTTTAGCTCTAACTGGTTTCAAAACTTGCCTGCTTCTCTTCAGCCGATTCCTTGAGCTTGTTGATTTCAGTCCAAATCCTGTCAATGTCATGTGCAGCAACTTCCTACAACAAATGGAAATTGATGCATTAGAACAATTGATCAGTGAAGATGTGAAGGTACAGGGACAAATCGTGCGTGAGGTTTCAGAACTTACCTCATGGTCTTCAGAATCATCACCGGAGTTGTTGCCGGAGTCGTCGCCGGAGTTGTTGCCGGAGTCGTCGCCGGAGGAGTCCGCGCTCACCTCAATGCGCGTGGACCGCTTCTTCCTTCGCGTTGAGAAAAAAACCCTGCCTCTCCATGGCGGGCGTCGCTGGAGTCCGCTAACTTGGCCCTTGCACGCGTGTACGGCTTCCTCCCCCGGGCCGACGAAGAACCGGCCTCTTCCATGGAGCGCCGAGGAAGACGCACGGGGGCGGCGCGCTGGGACGGCTCCTTTTCGTCACCGTGGAACCTCACTCTCTTGGTGGGGGCGGCGGACAGCACTGAGGAAGACGGACGGGGACGTGGTCGCGGGGCCTCCTCTTTGCAGAACCTCCCCCTAGAGTCGCGGGCCATCCCTGCGATGGAGACGAGGCTGCGACGGAGACGAGGAAGGCGGAAGCCGGAGAAGGGGATAGAAGGCGGAAGGCGGGGCGGAGCGTTTATTAAAAAGGTTCGGATACGCAAATGATATGATGATTAACAACCACCCGTCGCCAATGAAGGGGCGGGGCCAGGTCTATTCGAATGAAGAACAGTTTGCTTTTCCCCTTTTAATCTGCAATCAAATTTTGTATCACGTATTTCTCCGTCAACCGTAATCCAAATTTGATGATATTTGTTTCTGAATTTTTCTAAAATCAACATCTATTCATTTATGACATTTTTTCGTATGTAATTCCATTTCTTGGATGTTGTTTATACGCCTTATATTGTTCCTTATAAGTACAACATAGAAATAATATTTGTTTTACACAACCATTACTAATGAAACTTTGCATTTCGTAATCTTATGGTGAACAAAAGGTTATGTTAAAATTTCAAATGCATATGAGTTCGAACATGTTTTAAAGTGTGGAAAACTTCAATGTTGAAGTAACATTCTAAAAAACTATGTGAGAGATGTAGACATTTGTACACAAGTATAATCTTCCATTTTCGAAATCATTTGAATTTTTGTAGACAAGCTTAGGGACTTAAATTATGTTGCCAAGTCAATTTGTAGAATTTTTAGAACACACTAAGACGTTATTATAATTATTATATCGTAAACAAGAGATAAAAAATCTAATTTTAAGAAATTTGGTTAAACAAGTGTGTCTGTTGATATTTTATTCAAATACTAAATTACCAACTATGAATTGTTCGTATTTTTTATGAATTTTTTGGAGCTGTTTATGGGCTCTAATATTTGGGGGAAGCAAATTTCAATTCAGAAAAAATAGTGTCGGGCCCACGCGTCAGCGTCAGAAGCCTATATAAAAAAGATAACCGTAGCCTGCCCGACCGACAAAGGCGATGCGGGTAGACTAACCCTCGTCGCCATCAAGTGCTCCATTGTCCAAAATACCCCTGCCCGAATGAATATGCATCCACCCCGGCGACACTGGTAGACTAACCCTCGTCGCCAACAAGTGCTCCATTGTCCGAAATGCCCCTGGCCGAATGAATATGCATCCGCCCCGGCGACGCTGGTACACTAACCCTCGTCGCCAACAAGTGCTCCATTGTCCGAAATGCCCCTGGCCGAATGAATATGCATCCGCCCCGACCCCGGCCCCCTTCTTCTTCCCCGATCTGAGCTCCACCGCCGCCGCCCGCCCGTCCTTCCCCGCCGTCACGCACATGTTGCACTATGCCAATTCGTCTAGAGGTGCACGTGCGAGGAGCAGGGTTCAAGGTTGCCGGAGCAGCCGCAATCACTCCATCGGCTTGGATCCAGTCGGTGAGCTAAGCGGCTTTCCACTAGTCCCTTGCCCGGACTGTGGTATGGCTCGGGTGGTGGAGGGGCGGACGCAGAAGGAAGGTGAAAACCACGGTCGTCTTTATTTCAAGTGTGCAAGGAACTCGGTGAGTAGTCTGCTGTGTCTCCCAAATCTGAGTTAGGGTTCTTATGTGCTTTTGATTCTGTAGTACATCAAGAATTGTGGATTTTATCGTTTCCACAAGGAGTATCTCCAGATGTTGAAGGATGCTAGCATCATTGTTTTTCGACCGTCGAACTGGGCAGACGCGGTCGATGAAGTAGTTGATTCAGTGGAATGTCAAATTGGGAGCGGCGAACAGAGGCAAGCACTGGAGGACAAGCAGAGGAAGAAAGCACTGAAGGAGAAGATGGACAATGTGATCTGGAAGATGAACTTGATTATTATGGCTATTGTTTGTGTAGTATTTGGATGTTTACTGGGGATGTATGCTGCAAAGAAGTAATTCTGATGTTAAAAGTGGTGCTTTTGCTTCATCTGTGTGGATGAAGAATGAAAAATTTGTCACATATGACAAACTTAAATGTATGAATGAAGAATGGATGGAATGACAATTGGGTCACAAATCTTAATGTGTCACACATCACAAAATTCATCAATTCATCTGTGCTGACATTTCATTGCAGCACGAGGCAAAGGAAACGCGGATTAACACAAACAGAGTAACAAACTTCTGGCATAACTCTGGCATACACATTGCAATTCATTGTGAACTGCTGCCATATAATGACACAAATAGAGTAACAAACTTCTGGCATACACATTGCAATTCATTGTAAGCTGCTGCCATAGACATTGCAATGTGTTATAGGAGACATGGATTGATCTACCCGCATCTCTTAGATCTACTAGTTCATCACAAGTTCAACATACACACACAGGAGGAACATATTAACAAAGGATCTACTAGTCCATCACAAGTTCAACAAACACACAGGAGGAACACATTAACAGAGGAACAAATTAATTAAGCAGAGGTAGTCGCCGCCGGAGGAGCCCCACCGTCGTAGTCGGAGCCGGAGCCGGAGCCGTCGAGGCTGCCATCGTCGCCACCGTCGTCGTCGACGGGGGCGAGCACTCCTCTCTCCAGGTCCCCAGCCAAGATATTGATCTTGAAGGCGTAATCCTTCACGGTCATCTGCAGCGGATCATTGGGTACTGGGACCCCGAGATGAACGACCACCTTTCGAAGCTTCACGAAAGCATCGCGGAACAAGTTCACTGACCAAGTGGCTTCGTCAGCATTTAGTGGAGGAGCACGCACGACCGCCACGGGCTGCGGCGCCAGCGCCTCCTCGGGCTCGTCGGGCGGGGGCGGCGGCACCTCCTCGGGCTCGTCGGGCGGGGGCGGCGGCACCTCCTCGGGCTCGTTGGGCGGGGGTGGCGGCACCTCCTCGGGCTCATCGGGCGGGGGCGGCGGCACCTCCTCGGGCTCGTCGGGCGGGGGCGGCGGCACCTCCTCGGGCTCCTCGGGTGCCAGTGCCGTCCCCTCCTTGACGAGCCGACGGCGGCGGCTTTCGTCGTCATCCTCCTCCTCCCTTCCCCGCTTCCTGGATGGCTCGCTTGACGATGCTATGCGCACGCTTGAGGAAGAAGAAGCTCTTGGATTCACTTCTTGGTGACCGGAGACGGTGGTGCTGGGGTTTTCTTGGTGCCGCGGTTGACGAAGTTCTTGGCCGGCCGGGATTTATATTGACAAGACGGCGAACCGTCAGGCGGGCGGTCACGCGCCTCGGAACCCGTGTCCGCTCAGGAGAGCTCTTGGCCACAAAAGAGTCATGTGGTCACAAGGAGACGTGTGACTGTTCGTATTTTATTCAAAATACCAAATGCCCAACTATGAGTTGTTCGATTCTTAAAAAAACTATGAATTGTTCGTATTTTTACTAATTTTTAGGTGCTGCTTTATGGGCCCTAATTTTTTAGGGAAGCAAGTGTCATTTCAAAAAAAAGTGTTGGGCCCACGCGTCAGCGTCAGCAGCCTAGTATAAAGAAGGTAACCATTGCCCGCCCGCGCACCAGCCAACAAAGCGACGCGGGTTTGCTAACCCGCGTTAGCATTGACTATCCATTTTGCAAAATGAATATTCAACCGCCCCGGCCCATTCCGTCTCCCCTTCTTCTTTCCGAATGGATAAGCGTAGCACTTTCCTTAAAAAAAGCGCAGAGGAGGCATGAGAGAAGGCGTGGAGACAGAGACGACGATGAGCACCGGCGAGGGGCCAAGCAGCGGACGACCCCGCGCACCCGGGATCGAGGAGAATCGGAATGCGAAGCGGTGCCGCAACTGGATCCGTGCGCGTGCCGGTGAGATGGCGGCGAAGAGGGAGATGACGATGAGCACCGGAGAGGGGCCAAGCGGCGGTGGAGTGAACCCAATGCCGGAGACGAGGGTCCTCAACTGGATCCTCTCGGATTCTGACGAGGGGCCATTCCGACGAGGGGCCAAGCAGCGGCAAGGAAGAGCGTGCCGGTGAGGGGGCAGCGAAGTGGGCGAGGGGCCTGCCTCACGTTTGCGAGCACAAGTGTCTGGCAACGACGAAGAGGGGTCGAGGGAGCGGCAAAGGTGTAGAGGACCTCATCTCTGACTCTGGCAACGACCACGACGACGGTGAGGCAAGTTTCTCTGAATCTCACTGCCTTTTTACTTGTTCTATAGATGGAGCTTAAGCTAGCTTGAGCTTGAGCTTGATAAAGTTAATTAGTGCCTATGATGATGTCTTCCATGCTTGTCATGATCTAATACCAAGTTCTGAGGCAAATCAGTTCTGAACTAAGTTCTGCTTTTACTTGTCACACCCTGCTATGAAGCCTAGGATAATTTTCAAGTTCTTATATAATTTTCCTATGATGATTACTGTTCCTATACTGCTCTAAATTCTGAGGCAAATTAGTTCTGAATTAACTATGTTATTCTTATACCATGTTTAACCCTGTTTCAGGCAAAACTCTTTGAGTCGCGAGCAGAGCTTGAGTTACTTCTAAACCTTAATGTCTGGGATTATGTGAAACCTGAGTTTGAAAAAATCACGAAAGAAGTGAACATCCTCATCAAAAAGGCTAAGCACATAAGGAGGTACAAGTATACTACTGAACAAAATCTCGAGCCCATTGAAGATGCGCTCGAAGGGCTTCAAGAATCCTTGGTTGCTTACGAAGAGGCTGCAAAAAGAGCCAATCTTGATGGGGCATGATCTAGTTCAAGCTTGTTGATGTGCAGGGTCAGTAGCCATACTTTTGTGGATGTTCAAGGGGCATGCCTTTGTTGATGTGTATGGTCAGATAGCACGACCATAGTAAATAATGTGATGGACAAGTTAAGTCCTAGCCTGATGGACAAGTTAACCTTTTGTAATAATTATCTTTATTCCTGTTGACACCGGATTTTGACCAAATCTAAAGTCAAATAATCTTGGCTTGGTAATCGGTAGAGAAGGACCAGGAGAAGAGATGGGCAAGGAAATATTAGCTGATGAAGTCAGCACACATGCATGAGACAAGTACACGCAGGCGTATACGTGTATGCATTGGAGAGTTATCAGCACTAAAGGAGAGAAAAGATGCTAGCATAGCCAAGACACGTATAAGTACAAGGCTTCTATTGTTTGTGAGAGCATGCGCGAGACAGTCGCGAGGATGATCGGCCACCAATATATTGGCAGGAACCGGCAAAGAAGAAGTAATCGGCAGGATGCCTGCAATAGACAAGGACAATCGGCCAAAGCAATCGGCAGTGGTGGAATTGGCAGGCACATGTGGCATCGACCAAGGCTTCACATATGTGAAGGGAGGATTGATTAGAATAAAGAAAGGATTAAATATGGTAATAGCACATATGTATTAAAGAGGAATCACATGACCACGTGAGGGATCCAGATTGACTATGCATGTGTGCTGATCTCTTCCCGGACAAGTCAAAGAAGAAGCTTAATTGAGAAGGATTCTATAAAAGGGAAAATAGAGTCCATGTATCTTAGTGTTTCCTTTAATTTAGACGTCTAATTAGGGGAGTTGTAACACCCTAAATTTCCATCATGCAAATAATAGCAACTTGGTGTTTTAGTTTTGTTTTCTAAGGAATAAATAATTTATCAAATAAACTTGGCTCTAAAATATTTAAATATCATTTATAAAATTTTAGAAGCAACAAGTGCTTGAGCATCATTTTTTGGATGCATGGTGTTTATATGTGATGGTGTAAAGTTTTAAAAGTTTTAAAGTTTGTTTGAAAATTTTGAAAAGAGTTTGAAGTGTTTAAAGTTTGAAAAGGTTTTCAAAAAGGGTTTAAAAAAAGGAAAACCCCCAAACCTCTCTTCCTCTCCCCTCTCTCTTTTTCGGCCCGAGGCCCAGCTCACCTCCGCCGGCCCTCTTCTCTTTTCGGCCCAGCGCCACACTCCCGGCCCACTTCTTCATCCCCTCCCCTTCTCTCACTGTCCACCGGGCCCCGCCCGTCAGCTCCTCCTCCCACCTTCAGCCGTTCCCCTTTCCCCTTCTCTGTTTTCACACGGTGCGATGCCGTGATGGCCGCCGGCCGTTACCGGCATCCTCCCCGCTTCTCCCTCCTCTTCAAGTCAATCTAGGAGTACAATAAAGCTCCGGTGTCTCTCCCTCCTTCAATTCTCCCCTATGGTTACTCCTCTCCTCTTTGAAAGCCATCAAGACCGGGCCGGCCGCATGGCCATCAATGGCCTCTCCGCCCCGGCCGTCGCTCCCTCTCCTTCCCTTCCCTCTATAAGAGCCGAGCACGAGTTCTTGCGCACCCTTTCCACACCCGCGTCCGCCCTGCACCGCTCTCCCCTCACGCGCGTGCCGCCGCCTTGAACTCCTCCGCCGCCGATCCATTGCCGGCCGTCCGGCGCTCCTTGTCGCCGGTGGACGCCTTTCCCGGGGTCTCTTCGTCCTCGCTCGACGTCCGCGCCGTTCGCACGAAGACCCGGCGCCCCAGAACCCTTCTTCTCCCCGCCAACCGAGCCGCACGAGTACACCGCCGCCGCCGAGGTGAATAGCCATGGCCGCCGCCCCTGTTTTGCATCCATCGGCCCTCCCTCACCTCTCCCTCCCTCGCACGCACAGGTACACTAGGGTCCCATCGCGACGCCCAAGAGCACGCGACCGAGGCCGCAACCACCTTCCTGGCGAGTGCCCGTGATCCCGTCCGCCGCCCAAGCTCGAACCCGCCGACGTCGATCCACCTCGCCGTGCCTCCTCGCCGCCGGTGAAGGACTCTCTCTCTCCCTCTCTTTTTCCTCTCTGGTGATGCGCCCGGCGCTCATTGAGCCCCCCTTGCACCAGGTCTTCGTCGCCGTCGCCTCCTGGAGCTCCTGTCCCCGTCTGCCGGAGCGTCGCCCCGAGCTAGCCGCCGTCGCCGATCCTCGCCACCGCAACCTCTTCCTCGCCGGCAAGCTCATCTTCTCCGTCTCTGTGTGGTGAGCATCACCTTCCCGTCGTCTCTTGGCTCGTGAGCACACCGTAGCACCGGCGCTCGCACGCCGGCGAGGTCCGCGCCGCCCCCCTCCGGTGTAGGCCGTCACGGTCGCCGGAGCCGCCGCCCTTTTGGCCTGGATATGTTCGCCATCACCCTAGCTTTGTTTTGAACCCACGCGTGCACGATCTGGAGCCTCGCAGTGCGATCTAGGGCCGCGCCGGCGAGCCCTCCGCCGTGCGCCGCCGTCTCCGGCGCGCTCGCCGCCGTCTCTCGCGTGCACGCGTCCGCAGCCGCCCGATCCGCAATGAACGGCTGAGATCGCGTACCCCTTCGTTTGATGAGTCTGGTCCACCGTGCACCCGTGGACCAGGTCCACTGCGCGGTCCACAGCCGCGTCAGCACCACGTCAGCCGCCCCGGCCAGTCACAGCGTGCCACGTAGCGCCGCGTCAGCGTCTCCCCGCCTGTCAGCCGCAGTTTTGCGCTTAGGCCCCTGTTCTTTTCCTTTTTACATGCCGGTCCTTCCACCATTAAAGATCCTTTCATATAGGTCCCTGTTTTTATGATCTAGCCCCTGAAAGCCCTGTTTCTTCACAGAAAAGCCCCTGAACCTTGTTTTAGCCATATTTTTTCCGTCTTTTATCCGTTTTAAGCGTTCTTGGTGTCTACGCGACCGTCTTTTCAAGACCGTCAGTTTTAGAATCTTGTTTTGGCTGTATCTTTTGCGTTTTAGCTCTGTTTCCGCTTTTTCAAGTTGCGTTAGGTTCATATCAACTCAAACTACGTGATAGGACCAATGTTGAACATGTTCTTTGTTTTATAATTTATTTAAATATTAAATATGATTAAATCCTTATATACATATGCTTTTCTAATTAAAATCTAATTAGAGTTTAACACGTGTTTTCATAAGAAAGTAAATATGATTAATATTAATTAAATATTTCTTTCAATTAAAAGCCAATTAGATGTATACCTTGGTTTTCATAATCAAACTTAAATTGATTAATCTATATTCAATTTGCTTTCCAAATAAAAGCAATATAGGTTATACCCCGAGTTTTCTTAATTAAATGTTAATTTGATTAATATGAACATAAATGTGTTTTTGAATTATAATTTGTTTAGCATAACTCGAAATATAAAGATGAACGCCTAGATGCTTTTACATGCTTCTTTTAAAGTAAATGTTTAATTTGCATAAATCATACTTGAATATTTATAAATAAAATTGGATTAGGCTTACATCGTCTTTTAAATATAAATATAACCTGCTTAATTATAAATAGGGTATTTCTCTGAAATAACCTATGCACATCTTTATTTAATTAAAATATACCAAGCACATAGCTAGCTCTTGTTTGTGATCATCCAAAGCTCCCGATAGTTCCTAGTGCTTTTGTGTTCGCATTCCTAGAGCCAAACCTTGTTCTTTCTTTAAAGCTTTTCATGCTTGGTGTGTTGTTTTGTTTATTGTATGTTTTCTTGTGTGCTCGTAGACATCGTGCCAGTTTCAAGTGAGCAGCCAGTTGAAGTGGATCAAGAGCAAGTGTTTGAAGAAGAAGAATCCCAGTGTTTAAGCAAGGAAGGCAAGTGGACTTCTCCCCCTGCATATTCTATTTTTGTCTCACACAACTTGCATGATAACTAAGTTTACTTTTAATTGTTGTATTGCATAAATTTGATGGGAAATCACCTTTTTAAGGACATGACTAGAATTTTATCCCTATTACCTTGGACAACCCTTTTAAAAAATATTTTGGGATAGATAATGCTTAGATGCTTAACTTGGGATGGTTTAAATGAATCTTTTACAATATGATGAATGTTGATCATGATAACTTTGGTGATATATATATGTGTGTGCTTATGGTTAATAACAAGATCATATGGTTTAATCGAAACATGGAGAACCACCCAGGAAAACAGTGCAACCACAGTCCATATGGCTCTGGCTTAGCCAATTAATTAGGTGTGTGATTGTACTGGTGACCTTATCTGAAAGGAACACAGGGGGCTCGGGGTTGCAGGGGTATAGCCCGGTCCTCTTGGCCACAGCCTTTGCTAAGGTGCTGTCCACTAGGGAGGGTTATGGTCCGCCCTGAGCTGTAACTGTCGTGGGTTGTTGGTCTTTTGCATGTCTTTGTAAAGGCTTCGTAGCGTCCCTATGCAATCACACCTCGGAAGTGTGGTATTGTGCCTGATCAGCACATGCGTGGTTGGGTTCAAAGTTCTTCGAAACTTTGACGCGAGCTGTGGTGAAAGTGTACAACCTCTGCAGAGTTAAAACTGATCGATCAGCCGTGCTCACGGTCAAGAGCGGCCTGGACCCTCACATGATAATCAAACATAAAGATGGAATTAAATCGTGGTTTTTACATGGTTTTGAGACGAGATGCTTTCCTAAATGCTTAAGTGGGTTGGTATAAACTTACACCTAGTAAATAGGTGCTTGCTAATAAAATTTGACAAACATTAAAATGCTAACCGCTGTAAACCTTAGCCTATCCTTGATAGCCTTGCATCTTCCCCCACTTGCTGAGCTCCAACCATAAGTGTGCTCACCCTTGCTTACCCGCTGTTCAGAGGAGAACACTAGAGAAGAGTACTTCAGCGACTACGATGAGTTCTGAGGCTTGCGTGCCCCCAGTCATGTGCCTGTGGAAGATGAAGATGGAGTCGCGTCTTCATAGTTATCGTTGTTCGTTGTAAAGACCTTCGAGTCTAACGTCTGAGTGTAATAAAGAGATAATGTAATGGTTTAACTCTTGTACGTTTTTATTGCTGTTTGTTGATATTTCACTCATGACGTCTATCATATGTGTGTAAACTTGATCCTGGCGCACATATGAGATGCATTTGGTTTTCTTGGGAAAATCAGGTGTGACAGGAGTTCGTGTCGGTTAGTTGTGTAACTCGTCAGGAGTCTTTAATTAGGAAGTTTTGAGCCCTTCCGGCTGCAGGAGTCTAGAGGAGCCCAGGGTATAAATATAAGCCCCGGCTATTGTTATAGGATCATCACACGATCAATACCAAAACCGCCTCCGGGCACCCCTTTACCAATTATTGCATCTACTTTACTGCATCTACTTTTCGGCGACTTCGCCTTCGTACCTTTTCTTCTTTTCACGAGTTCTCGCAAACTCGCCGGGCTGCATCACCTCGATCTCCGGCTTGCTGGTGAGTTCCGCTTTACCGAATAATATCTAGGCTTTAACCTCCGGGCGCATCGTTGTGGTTTCATCTAGATTTATTCACCAGTTATCGATATCAGCTAGATTAGCAAGTTTTATCCTAATTCTTGTTACTTTAGCTTTTATCACCTATCTATCCAGCTCGATCTAGATCTCGTCGGCTTTAATTATCTTAAAATATCATCTATTCTCACAGCTGGCTTAGATTTATTCGAGTGCTGACGTCACGATCGGCTGTCTTGGCCGATCTTTCTACACATACTTACACTTCGGCTGCTTTCAAGCCTGCCGATCCCGTTCTACTGTATCGACCGATTGGCAGATACGCACACTACTGAAGATCCATCAGCTTTATAGCCGATTTTCCATTGTCAATCAACAGGTCAGATTGGCTGGCACGCCTCGCTACAGACCGGGGAGTCACGTGTGTCGCGCGCAAGGGTGACGTCCTATTTTTGTGTCAACACACTTTTGGCACGCCCGGTGGGACTCGAATATTAAATCCCTATTATATCGTCTGGTGAGACACGAAGACAATATCCACAACTAATCAAGAGATGGACGATCTATGCGGAGCCTTGATGGATATTGTAAACAATGCACTAAAAAGCGCGTTCCCTCATGGTTCAACTCAACAGCAAGACTATGTGGAGCCGTATTATCAGCAGCCATTGACGTCGGCTAATACTGCATTTTCTTATGATCCAATTCAGCAGCAAGGTTATGAAGAACCGTCATATATATATCCTGGGTCGTCAAGTACTACAACAGCAAGCGCAAGTACAGTCCCTGGATCGGTTTATGATGATTGTTTAATGCCCTCATTCTTGCATCAACACAAATCTTATCAGCCGATGGAGATTCCTCAGACTGTACCGGTTCTCTCTCCATCTTTACCGCCGGCACAGGGGAATTTATTCAGCACTCTGGGATACACGCCACAACCACAGACACAAGGCGATTTGTTCCACGCTCTTGGATACACGCCACAGCCGCTGGCACAGGAGGATTTGTTCAGCGCCCTTGGATATACGCCTGCGGATACTACTCAGATTCAAGAATCAACATGCGTTCAATATATTGCCTAGGAATTGCAGTCTGCTCCATATGGTTCGCAACAGATGGCTTCATACGTTCAACCATCAGCCCAAATTCAGCAGAATTATCAACAAGCTGAGGATGAACGAATTATAATTCAACAGTCACGATCGATAGCTCAATCATCTTGGCCTGGGGGGCTACAATCTGCCCAATCAGTCTGATCATGGCAGACAAAGGGCTATCAGTTGCCGATATCGGCTATACAGCTGATGACATATTTGCCACAAGTATCGGTTCAACAGCCGATAGCTTATCAACCATAGCCGAAGACTCAACAATCTCGGCCTGGGGGGCTGCAAACACGACCAATAGTTCAGCAACCTTCGCCTGGGGGCTGCAGTGTTCCCAGATATCAGCTCAACCACAACAATCAGGAAACTATTGGTCGCAAGAATCGGCTTTACAGCAAAACGCATTGGGTTCGCAACCGACTGCCCATCAACCAGTGCCTCCTAAATTAGCAGCTTGCCTAAAAGTAGACAGATCAGTTCAAGAGGAGCTTGCGCAGCCAATAAAAACTGATGGTATGGTCACAGTGAACGACCAAGATCAAGGAAGCTGTTACCTAGAAACAGAAGATATGTAGCCACAGTTCGCTTCCAAAGAGTCACTGTTGATGGCTCATCAATCTATCATTACACAACCACAGTTAGTAATGGGTCAGCAGGTCCAATCGGCTAGTGATATTATGCAGCCGACAGAAATTGGCAGAAACGTATTGCCAAAAAGCATGGTCAAGGTGAATGGCCAAGATGGAGTGTGTGACCATAAGACTTTGATTTCACAAATGATTGACGAGTTGAAAAGTTCAGATCACGAGGTGCAGATCCAAGCTAAAAAATCTCAGGATGGAAGCCAGCATGAAGGGAAAAGTAGCTCTGAGGAAATTCACGTGGAAATCCCAGTCAACTACAAGGATAGAGAAAAGCAAGCTGGTGAGCCATTAAAGAAAGATGAAGTGGCCGACAGAAAGATAACAAAAGCTGGGCAAAGGATGGTTTCTCAAAATATTTACTGCTCGCTGCCCAAAAATATTTCCCAGGAGTATCGGCCGTTTGGAGCTTATTTTCCATGGAAGCCAGGCGATCAAGAGCTGAAAATTATTACTCTGAAGATTCAGCTGATCGGAGTTTATGTTCCCTGGGATCCAGGCGGACAAAAGTTACGTGTAATTTTAAAGCTGATGTCTCCAATTGGCTAGATGATGGGGCACATGTCATTTGATCCTATCATTATGTTGCCTCATGACGGAAAGCCAAAAAGATATATGTTTTGGCTACATGTTGTTCTATCATATTATTTCAGATTATTTATTGATAAAAACCGGCATTGCAAAAGAAGAAATATATCGGCTGCTTTATTTAAAATATGGCCGATGAAGAGCAATAGAGTCAGCCAATGCAGCACTACCTTCCTTCGTTGACCTCACCATCAAGCTCGACACCGACGATCTCGCCGACGACTACATCAAAGTTGTTAAGCGAACGAATCTGCATTGACTCGTCATCAAGCAGGCATGTCTACGACAATGCCTAATGCCCTATGCGGTATGTATCTACTGATAACTGCCCTACGCGGCAAGTGGAGTAGATCAATTAGCACCAAAACAAACGCAAGGTAACTGCACGCTGAGGGTATAATCCCCTGGATTATTTTAAAATTCTTGCTTGAGGCCAAGAGGAACATATCGTGTGGCGAGGTTATAGAAAAGTCGATGAAAAATATATCGGTTACATGTTGTTCAAGATGCCACCACAAGGACTACTAGCAAGCAACAGGAGTCTACTTCATGGTTCATCTGCATAATTAAAAGGCCAAAGTCGAGTACGTATGTAAATGGAAGGAACCATATGCATCAGGAAGTCCAGAAGATTTTGGTACAATCCATGAAAGCTCTAGAGAAAGAGAAAACCAATCGGCCAAGTATCTTTTCATGTCTTCTGGCCGATGGTAAGAGAAAGCTGATGAAATGTGTCCATCAATCGGCTACTCGCTATTAAAATGGATGGGATGCCAAAATTGACCCGCAATGATGAAAAAAGACATACTTGGAAGATTTGCACAAGCGGGAGGAATTTCTAAAATAAAATGTCTTATGTGGATTACTCCGATTCAGAAGACGAAGATAACATGGTAGGACTTGCAGAATCGGTTAAAGACAAGAAGACTCTATCCTGTCCTTTTGGTAAAAAGGAACCAGAAAAATTCGGCTTTGATATTACTAAGGCCGATAAAATACTTGATCTGTTGCTTCAACAAGGGCAGATTAAGCTCTCTCAATTCCATACCATACCTGCTGCAGAAAAGCTCAAGAGGATGATGTATTGCAAATGGCATAATGCGACGTCTCATGACACCAATGATTGCAAGATCGTCAGACAACAGATTCAATCAACTATTGAGCAAGGAAACTTAAATTTGAAAACCCCAACCAAAGCTGAAAAGCCGATGAAGATTGATCAGCATCCTTTCCCAACCAATACAGTTGAAGTGTCCAGCAAAGACACGTCACGTACCAGGTTGCTGACATCAGATTTGGCTCAAAATAAAGGAGCTGTTGATCCCAAAGTACAAGCAACCGCTGCAGATGTTAAAGGAAAAGGGTTGTTGCTTGATGAAGAAAACATAAAGCCACGTCGGCCTGTCACGTCCCAGATGCTAATCGACAAGTTTCAGAGACGGCAGGAGAAAGCAAAAGGGAGAGAAGAGTGGGTACGGCGTAATGAAGGACATTGGAGATGTCCGTTCTTCATGTACTGTTGGGAGAAAGGAATCAAACTGCCAACGACGTAAAATTGTCCAGAATGCAACGGAGCCTACAACAATGGCAGCTCATCCAAGAGGGTTTGCTTCAATGACAGAAAGCCTATGACTGGGGATCACTGTGAATTCAATAATCAATAGGTCCCAGTCCATCAACGGCTAGGGGGCAAGGCCAACGTTCATGATCGGCTGGGAGGCCGAGTCAGTGAAGAGTCAAACAATCGGCTGGAAGAGATGGCCGATTCTCTGGTCCCTGATGAAGATATCATGTGCCGAGCTCCTGAACGTCGACACACACTACAACTGGATGATGAAGGGTCAAACCAAACACGTAAGAAGCCCAATCCACAATGGTGTCCAGACGGCTTGACCAAATCCCAGAAAAGGAGAGTCCAGCACCTATGCCAGTTAGAACAGCAAGAAGAAGCAAAAAGACATGTGCTGGACAAAAAGAAAGTTCGGTCTGAAGTATGGCGCCCCAAGCCTAAGGCCGATGATGGGAAGGATGACAAACCACGAGCTGATATAAACATGGTTGTCTTCTTACCAAAGGAGTTCATGGCTCCAGTTGATTCGGATGTGTCCGATGAGGAACGTGGCATGGCTCAGTTAACACTGGAGCCTACACAAGCTATCTTTGAGAAACTAGAAGACGAGAAAAGACAACATTTGAAGGCATTGTTTCTCAAGGGCTTTTGTCAATGGGAAGCCAGTCACCAGAATGCTTGTAGATGGAGGAGCAGCAGTCAATCTGATGCCATACACCATGCTACGCAAGATTGGGAAGTCTGATGAAGATCTAACCCAAACCGACATAATGTTGGGGGACTTTGAAGGCAACGTCTCTCCGGCTCAAGGAGCAATCTGCGTGGAGCTCACCATCGGCAGTAAGACCCTTCCAACCGCTTTCTTTATCATTAAAGGGAGGGGATCTTATAATCTACTGCTGGGTCGGATTGGATACATACCAACTGCTACATATCATCTACAATGCACCAATGCATCATCCAATGGATCGGAGATTCAGTGGAGGTGGTTCAAGGAGATACCTCCTTGACAGTAGCAGCTACAGAAGCACATGGATGGACCTATGATCGAGTGAGCTGCATATCTGGAAAAGCATGGGATACCAAGTATCTCAAAGTGACTGATTTTGGACTAAAGCCAGTTCAAGCAGTCAGCTCTGATGACAAGATTTAACGGATCAGTTCATTGAAGATGAAGGGAAGCTTGGGCACGGGTTTACATCAGTCGATGAATTGGAGAAGATAGATCTTGGAGATGGAAGCAAACCAAGGCCGACATATATAAGTGCCAAGCTAGATGCAGAATACAAGAAAGAACTGATTGCTTGTTAAAAGAATTCAAGGATTGTTTTGCCTGGGAATATTATGAGATGCCTGGCTTAGACCGATCCATTGTTGAGCATCGATTACCTATTAAACCAAGGTATCAACCTTTCCAGCAACATCCCAGGCAGTGTAATCCAAAGATTTATCCTGATATAAAAGCTGAGATAACAAAGCTACTCGAAGCTGGTTTTATTCGGCAATGTCGGTATGCCGAATGGATCTCTAACATAGTCCCTGTCTACAAGAAAAATGGCAAACTACGTGTATGCATTGATTTCAAGAACTTGAACAAAGCAATGCCGATGGACGGATATCTGATGCCAGTAGCCGATGCATTGGTAAATGTTGCTGCAGGACACAAAGTCATCAGCTTCATGGACGATTAAAAATGCTGACAATATATATATATATATATATATATATCAAAGGGCCATGAATTGTATATTCCACGAGCTCGACAGCAAGATAGTTGAAATCTACATTGATGATGTGGTCGTCAAGTTAAAAAGCTACAAAGAACATCTGGCCGATCTACGAAAAACACTGGAGTACATGAGAAAGCACGTGAATCCCAACAAGTGTGCTTTTGGTGTTTCAGCTAGACAGTTCCTGGGTTTCTTGATACATGAAAGGGGAATTGAAGTTGGTTAGAGGTCAATCAGTACAATTGACAAGATAGAGGCACCATCAAACAAGAAAGAGCTTCAATCGTTGATCGACAAGATTAATTTTATCAGAAGATTTATAGCTAATCTGCCTGAGAGAACTCAGTCGTTCACACCTTTGTTGAAGATCAAGGCCGATCAGAAATTTATATGGGGAGAAGAGCAGCAAAAGGCTTTGGAACAACATCAAACAGTATCTAAAATCCCCTCCTGTCCTAATGCCCCCTCAAGACAAGAAGCCGTTCAAATTATATTTATCGGCTGATGGGCGGATCGGCCCTTGTACAAGAGTTTGAAGGAAAAAAGCGAGCCCTTGTACAAGAGTTGTGAGGAGGAGACTCTTGGATGCAGAAATGAGATATTCGGCAGTAGAAAGATGACATGGTCAAGCACATGCTGTCATTGCCTATGAGGGTAGAATCGAAGAGTAGAGCTTGGCTCTGTCAGAATTTGATTTAACTTCTCAATCGGCCAAAGCAATCAAAGGACAAGTAATGGTCGATCTGGTAACTCAGTATTGTGGGCTCGAGATTGCAGTCGTTGAACCCGTCCCATGGACCATATTCTTCGATGGATCATCATGTGGAGCAGGAGCTGAAATTGGGAGTGTCCTCATCTCACCTCGGGAGGAAAGTTAAGAATTCTCTATTCCAATTGAGAAGACTTCAAAGAACAATCAAGCTGAGTACCAGGCAGTATTAAAAGGGGTTTATCATGAAGAGTGCCTCCAATTACTCAAAGAATTCAAGATAATGAGACTCGAGCATATCCCGAAGTGCCACAAAGGTTAATCGATTAGCTCAAGGTGCATCGGGCTATCGGCCGATTCTTACTTTGGAGATACCTGCCGATGATTGAAGAAAATAGATAATTGGCTATTTGAAAGATCCATCCAAGAAAGTTGATAAGCGGCTAAGGGCTAATCAATCGGCGTTCAAGATGAAATGATTGATCAGAAACAATAGTTATTATTGGCCGGTGATCTGGGATGATTGCTTCAAATATTACAAAGGATGTCAGAGGTGTTAGAAATTTGGAAGTGTTCAGAGAATTCCAGCATCGGCGATGAACCCGATAGTTAAACCTGCACACGTTCTAGGTATGACATCTAGAAGATCAGTGCCTTTCTAAATGCATGCCAGTGGATACAAGGTTATGCATGACGCATGGGAATCATATTTGAAGACAGAAGCCATCAACAGGAATATACTCAAAGGCAACAGGACGACATTAACAACAAACGCGACGCTGCGAAAACATCGATAGAGAGATAGCCGAATTATGTTTTGGTTACTGATGAGCCGATGGCATATCGGCTGAGAAATATTTGGAAGATCGACAACAAGAGTCAATGGAGACACTAGTAGTATCAACAGAGTTTGCTGAATCGTTGATGGCGAACAGCTAATTCAACTAAACGACAGTGTCAAAGAGATGCAGAGGAGGAAATCGACAAGAATGATGAGGAATTGGCTCAGCACTTATTGTTGACAACTCATAACATACGACAGGAAGATTTGTCAAGAACCTGATCTTCATCATAAAAATGTGAAAGGAGCAAAGACGGTAAGATCAATGATACAGGAGGAACTGATGTATCGCCGCTACCACTAATGCCACAGTAAGCCTACGTGAACGAGGGTTGTACCAGGCTTCAATCCTAGATATTTTAACGTTTAGCTTACAATGAGCATTGATGCTGAGGAGTTCCAAGTTCGACATCAGTTAGTCTTGCAAATACAGAGTCTGGAGATTAGTGTTTAAAGATTAATACACATGGAGCCCATTTGAGATGTTATGCCGATGGTTCAAATTTGGTGCAATGATAGATCGACCAGGAGGAGTAGAGTTACCTTAATCATTCATATTGGCCAAGATATTGTATAGATATCGGCTATGAGAAAGCAACTCCAAAAAGGTTGAAGTAGAAAATTTATGGAGCAGTTTGCATCAGTCAGAAGGTGGAAGTTATGGATTTATGGAATTTCGAAGCATGAATATTTCATACTCCGAAACTGGGGGGCTTGTGTTGACACCGGATTTTGACCAAATCCAGAGTCAAACAATCTTGGCTTGGTAATCGGCAGAGAAGGACCAGGAGAAGAGGTGGGCAAGGAAATATTAGCCGATGAAGTCAGCACACATGCATGAGACAAGTACACGTAGGCGTATACGTGTATGCATTGGAGAGTTATCAGCACTAAAGGAGAGAAAAGATGCTAGCATAGCCAAGACACGTATAAGTACAAGGCTTCTATTGTTTGTGAGAGCATGCGCGAGACAGTCGCGAGGATGATCGGCCACCAATATATTGGCAGGATGCCTGCAATAGACAAGGACAATCGGCCAAAGCAATCGGCAGTGGTGGAATCGGCAGGCACATGTGGCATCGACCAAGGCTTCACATACGTGAAGGGAGGATTGATTAGAATAAAGAAAGGATTAAATATGGTAATAGCACATATGTATTAAAGAGGAATCACATGACCACGTGAGGGATCCAGATTGACTATGCATGTGTGCTGATCTCTTCCCGGACAAGTCAAAGAAGAAGCTTAATTGAGAAGGATTCTATAAAAGGGAAAATAGAGTCCATGTATCTTAGTGTTTCCTTTAATTTAGACGTCTAATTAGGGGAGTTCGTGTCGGTTAGTTGTGTAACTCGTCAGGAGTCTTTAATTAGGAAGTTTTGAGCCCTTCCTGCTGCAGGAGCCTAGAGGAGCCCAGGGTATAAATATAAGCCCCGGCTATTGTAATAGGATCATCACACGATCAATACCAAAACCGCCTCCGGGCACCCCTTTACCAATTATTGCATCTACTTTACTGCATCTACTTTTCGGCGACTTCGCCTTCGTACCTTTTCTTCTTTTCACGAGTTCTCGCAAACTCGTCGGGCTGCATCACCTCGATCTCCGGCTTGCTGGTGAGTTCCGCTTTACCGAATAATATCTAGGCTTTAACCTCCAGGCGCATCGATGTGGTTTCGTCTAGATTTATTCACCAGTTATCGATATCAGCTAGATTAGCAAGTTTTATCCTAATTCTTGTTACTTTAGCTTTTATCACCTATCTATCCAGCTCGATCTAGATCTCGTCAGCTTTTATTATCTTAAAATATCATCTGTTCTCACAGCCGGCTTAGATTTATTCGAGTGCTGACGTCACGATCGGCTGTCTTGGCCGATCTTTCTACACATACTTACACTTCGGCTGTTTTCGAGCCTGCCGATCCCGTTCTACTGTATCGGCCGATTGGTAGATACACACACTACTGAAGATCCATCGGCTTTATAGCCGATTTTCTATTGTCAATCAACAGGTCAGATTGGCTGGCACGCCTCGCTACAGACCGGGGAGTCACGTGTGTCGCGCGCAAGGGTGACGTCCTATTTTTGCGTCAACAATTCCTGTGGACAAGTTATCTTCATCTTTGTGGACAAGTTATCTCTCTTATAATGTCTGTTTTGTCTCAAAAGATATGTGTGTTGATTGTGCCTGTATGTCGAAATGGAAGCATTGAGAGATCGAGTTGACCTGTCAATGAGGACAGACTCAAAGGAGACGAGGATTCACAAACCTCCGTCTCCTTTCTGCACAAAGGAGACACGGATTAACAAACCTTCGTCTCATTTGTTCACTGCCGCCGCGCTCCCGCTTCACGGCAGTGAAGAGTGCTATTAGACTTTAATTATTGAGCTCTCAGTCTAGTAACGGACTTTACGAGCTCGTTACCGATAGGGCATTGATCAGTAACGGACTTTACGAGCTCGTTACCGATAGGTTTAACTTGTGTAACGGACTCGATTTAACGTCCGTTAGAAAGAATTCATGTAACGAGCGTTTAAGAAGACCGTTACCAGAAGTCCACATTGGTAATGGGCGTTGCGGAGGCCAACCCCGGGGTCGGCCTGCCGCGCTTATCTGTAACGGGTGCCAAACAACAACCATTACAGATGTGGGTGCATGTAACGGGTGTTAAGGACCCGTTACAAATGCTGCGTGACCTATTTGAGGTTTTCACGTAGTGGTAGGAGAGGCGGAGGTGGAGGTGGAGCAGGGGCTCCTCGATCTGGCGGAGCTCGATCAGGACCTCGATCTGCCTCGAGCAGGGGCTCCTCGATCAGGTGGAGCTCCCGCGACTAGCAGAGCAGGAACGGTGGTGACGGTGCGACGCGGAGCAGGAACGGCAGCGACGGCGATCTGCTGGACCTCCACCGCACGACCCAGCGAGCTGCTCGAGCTCCCTCTTCCAACGCCGGCCATCCTCGCGGTCGGCTACGGTGGGGCTCCCTTCCTCTCCTCTCCTCGAGCGGCCTCGCCGGCATGCTTGCCGCGCGACCGTCTCGCTCTCCCTCCTCACGGGAGCTAACTACCAATGCACTATTCATGAGGCTGCTGCGAGCCTAGCTCTTTTGGGGATGGAATTCCTCTCTCTCTCTCCTCTTCTCATACGGGCTGTTTGCGTTTGAAGGTGGGTGCTCTTGCTGGAGTTAGTCTTACAGCCCCTTCTCCCATGGGTGGCTAGGAAGGCACCTACTCGGTTGGTTTTTCCTCGTTTGACTCATGTGCAACTGCTTTCTATCCACACTTGCTTCTTGAAAGGACCTTGATGTTGCCTAGAGGGGGGTGAATAGGCGAGACGACCGATTTAAACTTTTTTCCCCCGAAAACTTGAGTTGTCAGTGTCCACCGGTCAAACCGGTGGTGGTGACCGGTCAGACCGGTCGCTCACTGGGCTTCACAGGAGGCACTGGTCAGACCGGTGCGTATCACCGGTCAGACCGGTGTAGCACAGAGCACCTGCAAAAACAACTTCAAGCTCCTCTTGACTTCTAGCACGAACCAAACTTGGTGAGTGGCCTTTGTAGATGATCACAAGCAGGGTAATGAGCCCTGCACACACAAGTAGCACACCCAAGTAGATCGAAGCGGAAGCAAATCAAATATGCTAGAAAAACAACTTAGAGACGCAAACCACACAAAGGAGCAAGGATTTATTTCCCGAAGTTCACCGCCCACTAAGGAACGGCTACGTCTCCGTTGAGGAGGTTGTAAGGGACAATTCCCACAACAAGCCGGGTCTCTTTCAACCACTTTCCTCCTTTCCACTAAGGCGATCTTTTCCACGAAGAGGCAAGATCACAGCCCTCACAAACTTGCCGCTGCTCACCACAACCTTGGGAGCTAGCCGGCGACGCCTAGCCGTCTAGGAGGCAAACCTCCAAGAGTAACAAATGCTTCAAAGCTTGTAGACGTGAAACTGAAGTGCTCAAGCTATGGGAAAGCTCTTGTTAGCTCACAAAGACGCTCATGAGCTCACTCTCTCAACCCAACACAAAGGATATGGCTTGAATCCACAAATCTCACAAAGAGAGGGTTGGGGAGAGCCACTAAGGCTTAGGGTTTGTTAGAAATGGCTTAGGACCTCAGCAACACCACTAGAAACAGCAGCCTTCAACTGAAGAAGGCTTGGGGTATTTATCTATACTATAAGGAGCGAAGACAATTGAAAACTTTTCTCACCCAATTCAGGCCCGCCTTACCCCTCATGCCGGACCCACCTGTAAGGTTGCGTGATGACCAAAAAGGTGGAACGACCATAAAAATCGCAATTTGGAGAGTGTTTCTGCCAAAAACATATATTTTTTTCACCTACCGCGATCTTACCCACCTCTATACCCACCGGGCCCACCCGTGCTTTTCTCACCGCGACCTATTTTCACCCACCCTGCCGCCCCCTCCGTTCTGTGTACGTCTTCTTCCTCGGCCTCAGCGATTCGGACAGAGAGGGTCGCGATGAGTCGCGCCACGCCTCACCGCTGGCGCCCGGGTGGATTCACCCCCCTGCCGAGCTTGTTGGGGCCCGCCAGCACGCCCCTCGGTCGCCAGGATCCGGGACGACGACGACAAGGCCAAGCCTGCCCGCCACCACGCCCCGCGGTCGCCAGGATCCAGGACGACAACGACGAGGCCAAGCCTCCTCCCAAAGGCGAGCAGCGCGAAGGTGATGCCGCGTCCCAGCGAAGAGACGCGCAGGGGCTGAGCGGGCCACTCATGCTCCGCCCGATGGCGTGCCGCGAGCTGCGTTGAGCCGGACAATGCCTGCGAGTGGGACAGCCGCAACGGCCTCCTCCTCCTCCTCAACAACATGGTGTCCCAGCCTCCCAGGAGCTCGCCGTCGTGGACTCAGTCTCCCGCCGCAGTGGTAACCACCACCGCTTTCCGTCGTCTGTCCGTCTGCAGAACAGAGCCGACCGCCACTTCCAAATATGGCCTCCTCCGTCCCTCCTCGCCGCCGGCGAGCACACCCCTGCAACCCCCTCGCCTCCCTCTCTCTATTTTCCATCTCACGGCCGTCCTTCCCCAACCGGAATGCCGTCGATTTGGCCGGCCAGGGGACTTCTGTCCGCCGGCCAACCTGTTCACGAACAGGCATCATCATCCCAGGTGTAGATAAGGTAGTTTTGCCTTTAGGTCCCCAAAGAATCACCAAACCAAGTTCCATAACTTGTGTCTTGTAACGTTTCCTCATAATCCCCTACATAGATCTCACATTTGCACATAAATCCAACCCGAAATCTTTTTTAGATCCAACCCTGAACTTAGAGCTTTTCACGAGCATTGTTTTACACGGGATAATCTTTTGTCAACCCATGTAACCTTCATTTAATCGCACATAGGTTCTTGAAATATTGTTTAGTGCATAGTTTATGGGTTTTAGATCCATTTAAGCTCATTCTTGTTGCGTTAGGTTCATATCAACTCAAAGTATCAACCCTTAATCTTTAAGCTTACGCTTGCTGCTTATCCATATGAAGTATGTACTTATTATTCAATTTCCAATCTTTACCGGTCAAGGTTGGGATGCAAAGCAAATGATAAAAGTAGGTTGGAACCGTCCCCCTATTGTTCGAAAAAATGAAAAAAAGTTGGGATGCAAAGTCCTAAAACTTTTAAGGACAACAAATGAAATTTCACTGTCGCCAAGACTGTCATGCCTTGAACTAATAAGTGATTTCTTGTCATTTTTAGGTGAGCTTTGTACAATATTTTTTTACACCACGTGCGTGTCGCACGTGCATTATTACTAGTACCCCTCAAAGGAGAAAACTAGCCGTTAGCCCTCGGGCGGCACCGGTCAGACCGGTGCCTCACACCGGTCAGATCGGTGTTTGAAAAACTAGCCGTTGGGGCTAGCGGCACCGGTCAGACCGGTGCCCCTGACCGGTCAGACCGGTCAGGCCCGAGACTCCCCCAAAACCCTTTCTATGATTCTAACACTTCACCAAAGAGATGAAGTGACTCAGGTTAGGTTAGGAGGGTTTGTTAGCACACTCTAAGGCTCTCAAGGCTAGATCTCACTTAGGTCAACTAATGAGCACTTTGACTTGGTCAACTCGATAAAATTGCATCCCTCTTGATAGTACGGCATACCTATACTCAAGAATAAATAAAAACACCTTGTTGATCTCTTGAGCTTGAATGTCTTCAATCTTGCCATACTTGAGCAATATCCGCTTGAGGGCTTTCAACATAGCCTTTGACTTGAGCACGTCCATACTTGAGCTAATGACTTAGGATCTTTCCATCTAGCATAGGAATCCACACTTGGATCCATAAGTCACTCCATATTGCCAATCATAACATGTTGATGACTTGCATTGCTTCCCTCGGTTAAGGTTTGGATATGATACTTGGAGACCCCACGGATGCTAGAACTTCACCTTAGCAAAATACTAATGGCGGCTTAGCTACGGCCCCAAAGATTGCTTAGTCCCTCACCCTAAACATCTCGATTGATCTCATCACTTATCCAATCCACTTTTGAGTTCCACTTTGCTTCATACATAATTAACCTTCATTTGAAAACCCGCTTCAAATGCTTGATCTTGATTGACAACGAATGTGCAAGCTTCCAAATTAGAACCATAACGTGTACACTCATCCTTGTGTCCTCTTTCAATAAACACATGAAGCCTTGCACTTGACTTAGAGAATTACTATCTTTTCTTTTATGATCCTTGTAATTTTAATCAAGCCACGTCTAGTATGGGAGGCAATGAATTGACCTTCTCAAATTGTCCCAATATTTATCTTCCTTTATTGCTTGATATTTGTCACTTATGCATTAGGATCATCCATATATTTGTCTTCTCCAATGTGAGCCATATAATATTCATCCACAAATAAATACTCCAATAATTACTCATGAATATATAAATAAAACCTGCTCACAATCTTTGACAAATACATTAGTTCTTTAATCGCTTTGTCATTCAATTCACCAAAATCCACTTAGGGGCCTAGATGCACTTTCAATCCCCCCTTTTTGGTGATTGATGACAACTCGATTAAAGCTTACAAATAAAACGTTAAAGCGCATTTAGATTCTTAGATATAGCTAGAGCTCCCCCTTAATTTGTGCTTTGAGTTGAATTTCAAAAATTTGGCCTCAAATGCCAATAGCACAAATTTGGGAGAAAGCGCGTGTGAGCTCCCCCTATATCTTAGAATCAGTGGAGTGCAACATGTGTGAGTAACAGATAAAAATTCGTGAAGCGTATGACAAGATATGCACAAAGCAACGAACATGTGTACTGACTAGGCAGAACCGGTCAGACCGGTCAGGTCCAGCCACTACACAAACTGGGCGGCACCGGTCAGACCGATGCCCCTGATCGGTCAGACCAGTCAGGCCGGGGTTGCAAGCCGGCTTAGATCACTTTGCTCCATTTAGCCAACACAACCAATACATCATACAATACATGCATCACAATCTAACAATAAAGTCGCTTAATTATTACAATAAAGGTTCAAACACTCAGTAGCACTCACACAAATGTTCTCAAGTCCACTAAGATAAAGTTCTAGAATTATTACAGGCTGCTCTCTTCAGCCAACTGACACTGGTCAGACCGGTGCAGGGCACCGGTCAGACCGGTGCAACACAGACAGACAGGGCTAACAAGATGTAGAAGCTTTAATCCTCTCTTCTCCCCCTTTGTCATCAAGCAGCAATAAAGGCCTGGAGAGAAGATGTCGATGCCTGTCACTGGCCCTGCCACGAGTCCCACCCCGGACCACCGCCAGGGTGCGAGCTCCCTCCTATGCAAGAATAAGGGAATGAGACAATGTAGGAGAGATACGCTAGATATGGTGAAATGAGAGATAAGAACATGAAGATCATCATCCATACCACTATATGGAGGAGGATAGCCTGACCAACCGAAGATCTCCGTAGAGAAGCGCCCTGCCCAGTCCGGAGGAGCCTCTGACTCCTCTGCATCATCCGGAGGTGGAGGTGGGGCAACTGGAGTGCCGAAAGGAGGAGGGTACCCTGCTGGTCCCTGTGGAGCACCATAGGGCTGAGGGACCTCCTCTGAACCAGGTGGTGGAGGAGGTGCAGCTGAGGAGGAGCTGCCCTCGCCGGACTCGAAGAACATAGTGCCATACTCGTTGATCATGTTGGAATTTAACATAGTCCTCATCCTCTGATCAAACGACGGGATCTCAACCTCAGGAGGAGTGGGAGAGATGGGTGAACGGGGCGACTGAAATCCAAAGTGATTATGGAGATACTTCATCATGTCCCTCTCCTTCTTCCTTCCTATCCTCGTCCGCTGCTGCTCCACCTCTATATCATATTGGCTTTTACACATGCCAAAGATCAAATTCAGAAACCGACGGAGTGGAGAGGTGGACTTCTTCTGTCGGCCATACTGTCCAGGCCCCCACCGGTCGGACCGGTGAGAGGCACCGGTCAGACCGGTGTCGGCCTGGGTAGTAGGCTGTGGCTGAAACTACTGCCAATCAACACCTGTCTCTTCTCCTTCTTCCACTGTGATTTCCGGCTCACGCTCAGGAGAGGGAACACTGGGATTCTTCACTGGATTGGGCCTCAGAGGCTTGTGAGTGACATCCTTTGGAAACTCCACTCTAGTCACCCTCTCGATCATAAACATGATGTACGGGCTGTAGCTGCAGATCTTCTTTGGATCCTCTGACAAGTACTTGATCTCCTACCAAATATAATGCCCCACACTAAATGGAGGTGCCCCTGGTCTCAAAGCAATCATCAGGTTCTTCATGAACCTAGAAATATCAGAGGGATTTCCATCCCTAGGAGCAATGGACGCCCGAAGAAGCCTGTTAAGTACTGAGTAGTAAGTGTAGAGCCCCTTCACGTGTCCAACATTAGCCCTCTGATCACTAGGATACATGAAATACAATGCCTCTGGCTCAAGTAGACCACCATCATGCAACTTGGGATAATCCCTATCCTCCAGCCCTAAACCAAAGAGAGACAAGAACCGGGAAAAGCGAATAGCATACTTGTTCCCATTGGTCATCCACGTCATAGCTCTCTCTTCCTCCACGTGGCCAAAGTGAACAGTGGCGAAGAACTGAGCAATAATCTCCCTGTTCCAATCCTGCCTAAAGCCCATGAGCTCCTTCACCCTCTGGTGTCCACACACAGTGCTGAGCTCAGTAAAGATAGGGTCATTCTTGCTCTCCATGTAGGTCCAATCCACGTATTGTGCCAGGTGGGTGATCTTGGGCTTCTTTATGATCACGGTGGCGTAGTAGTCCTGCTGGAATGTAGCCCAAAACCTCCTATCTGTGGCTGTCCTCTCACTGGCATAGGGATTTTTATCCCTCAACTTCTGCAGCTTCTGTCATTCCTATGCCATGATAGTTCACTGCCTTGTGTGGAAACATGTAAATAGGTTTGACAACCTTCAGTCTGCGTGCACCATCATCCTCATCCTCATCCATAGGATCTTCATCCTCATCCCTTTCTTGACCACCTAGGTCCTCTTCCTCATCCTCATCATCCTCATCATCACCCTGATCTGTGGCTGGCCCCTTCCCATGATGCCTCACATGAAAAGCACCAGGATCAACATAATTTTCATCCTCCACATCATCATCACTGCTCGTCCCCGTGTCACCACCCAAATCCTCCTATTCCTCATTCCTCCTTTTAGGTGCACGTTCTCTGAGATTCCAACCAGCTGCACTGCTGCTGCCACCTGCCTCACGATCATGCGGGAGCTCTCTAGGAGTTAACCTTGTTTTCTTGCTCCCGGACTGCTTCATCGTTGGCATGGCGACTGTCCTGAGTCACAAAGGATATAACAAGATTTTATAAGACTCGAGGATTGAGATTTGAATTGAATAGAAATTGAAATCCACAAGTTGGGGCAATTGGGTCAGTTCTGTGCGTCACCGGTCAGATCGGTGAGGGACACCGGTCAGACCGGTGCCGTCCAGAACCGAGCCAATAGCCTCAACTGCCAATCTCAGCAGCTGGAGTGACAAGATATGAAATTTGATGAACTAGAAGCACTCCTATACAGATATGTGTCGAAAACACGAAGAAAACAGGACTTAGGGTTGGACAACCTCCACCGGTCAAACCGGTGGGGTGCACCGGTCAGACCGGTGCAAGCCGTCCGCCCCCAAATCTTGAGTTCTCACAATGTGTCCAACAAAAAGCTATGGATCTATAGGTATGTCTTCTAGGGGTTCTCAGAAGTTGTTCTACCAAAGGAAATTCAAATCTTTGCACGGAGTAAAGAGATCGGGCAAAACGAAGATTTGAATACCTTTGGAGAGAAGAACTTGAGGGGAACTCGATGAACTTGAAGGGGAATCAGTAGAGGGCCCTTGGGAGAGTGTTTTCCATCCAATCTTGAGCCTTCTCCTTGGTTGAAACCTTAGGAATCCATGGGGAGAGAGAGAGGTGGAGGGAGGAAAGGAGGAGGGTCACCACGGGCTTGAGGTGGGAGATGGCTGAGTGAAATGATAGAGGAGAGAGAAAGGAGGGGGTAAAAAGATAGATTCTTTTACTGTGGCCCCACGGGTTGCTCCCAGGTGACACCGGTCAGACCGGTGTGGGGCACCGGTCAGACCGGTGACCCCCCAGGTCCAGCCAGTGAAGCTTTATCGGTAGTTCCGGCATGGGATTGGTAGAACCGAAGATTTTGATAATTCCAACAGAGAAACCATATCGGTAGAACCGACCTAGCCTCGGAAGTTCTGATCCTTCTTTCCGTCTTTGAGATTTTGCTCCTTAAAACTTCACCAGATATTTTATAAAGCAATTTTCTTCCACTTAGACCTCAGGAAAAAGAAAATGTGACTTAGGGTTGCCACCGGTCAGACCGGTGAGCTACACCGGTCAGACCGGTGCTCCCCTGAGACACACTTTGAACAACTTTTGCTCCTCGCTCCTTCTCAAAGATTGGATAAAGGATGTTGAAGAGATATTGATCCATATTTTGCCATAATTTGAAAGAATGGAGGATAATCCAATAAACGATAATTCTTGATTCTTCCAAGAGAGAGAGATAGATAAAGATGAATTTTATGGACTTGAGAAGATCTTCTTAAATATGAGTAGCCAACAAACAAACAAGGGTAACTATAGTCACAACTAAGTTGATTGGGTCACAAAGACCAAGAATCAAATATTTTTCAAAATGAGCACACTTCCTACACATGCTAGTTGATTTTTCGAAAAGTCTATCCTATGTCACAAAGTGCATGCATCCACTTCAAATGGATAGCTTTTCAAGTATATTTGGCTCATACCCTCAACCACGAGACACAAAGTCGAGTGAACGCAAAGGTATCAACCAAATATCTAGAGAGGCACACAAAAACTCACTCGAAGCAATTACATGCTAAGGATGGCACACTAGCATGGTATTATGGCCTAGATGCATTACGGTATTCAATGAGGTTCATGGGAACATACTTTTGCCTCAAGACCATTTTACTTGTGCATATATTAAGTTTTGAAAAGTGCTAGCCCTTACATGTTCTTTTGATAGTTCTCCTTATTAAGAGCTTGCATAAGGTGCACAAATGATCAAGACTACAAGATCACTAGAAGAAATTGTTAGTCCCACAAGTGACACAAGTGTTGCAATGAGCTCCCCCTTAAATAGTGCTAGAGATATTTGAATTTCTCGAACAAAGCACTTTATTCAATTAAGAACTTGGTGAGGCTCATTCCAAATTTGGTCAAGACACATAAATGATTTGTCAATTGAAATGTGTCGAGTGTCTCATTACCTACGATGATCAAGACTACAAGATCACTAGAAGAAATTGTTAGTCCCACAAGTGACACAAGTGTTGCAATGAGCTCCCCCTTAAATAGTGCTAGAGATATTTGAATTTCTCGAACAAAGCACTTTATTCAATTAAGAACTTGGTGAGGCTCATTCCAAATTTGGTCAAGACACATAAATGATTTGTCAATTGAAATGTGTCGAGTGTCTCATTACCTACGATGCCAAATCACCATTTTTCATAAAAAACGGTTCACTCTCGAGTCACCTGGCTATAGGGGTCGGGTCACCCGACAGCAGACAGAGACATACCGGGTCACCCGGGCATAGAGGCCGGGTCACCCGCTGACCTGACTCACTGGGCCTACACCGTCAGACCGGTGCTAGTCACCGGTCAGACCGGTGACCCCAGTTGGTCAATCCTTTGGTGACTCTGCCCTTCTTGTCCCTTGATTGTGTGAACACATCATTAATTTGAGACCTGCAACAGAGACAAGGCAATGCTCTACTAGAGAGCCATTAAAAGTATCGAATGGCATGAGAGGATAAATTTTCATATAAATGTCAAAGTCACTACCTCATGTTTCACTAGTACAAGATGAGTGCAACATGAGTGTTCACTAAGAACCAAGAGTGACTAAGACTCAACCAAGAGCACTTGTTACCGAGATGTCATTGAATTCAAGATTTATATAGATTTGCCCTTCACATGGCCGGATGATCAAAAATGATTTCCAAGTCTTCTAACCATGTGATCAATGCATCTCTTTCAACCTGCAAGCTTCAGCAAGCATTTCTTGGTACCCAACACTTGTTGGGTCCTACGAGGTTAGCCACAAGGTGCTTAGGAACCCAAATGGCTCTCATGCTAGATTGAGGTGAACTAATCTCCCTCATAGCACAAGTCCCATTCTTATCGTTCCTAAGCTTACAGAAATCATAATGGACAAGGTTTGATTTAGGAATGTTACCATTTGGACAATCTTTGCCCATGTGACCCTTTTGACGGCATTCATAGCAAATGCGGCTTTTGTTCTTGTTGGTCACATTATTCCTTGTAATTTCTTGTCCATGCTTGCTTCTGAGCCTTGATCTTGGAGGAGCCTTCCTTGCCTTGTTTGCTTGATGTAGGGCTGCCCTGGCCGGCACCGGTCTGACCGGTGGCATGCACCGGTCTGACCGGCCACGGTCAGTGCCACCGCCCATCGTCGTACTTGGGCAAGCGTCGGCAAAGTGACCCTTCTCTCTGCACTTGTAGCACACTCTCCACTTGTTTGAGCTTCTAGGCTTCTTGGAGAGCGATTCTTGTGCCTTGTGCTTGGTTGGGCAATGTTGGGACTTGACTTTCCCAACATTACTCTTTTCTTGAATCTTGTGCTTATGGGTCTTTGTATGTTGTTGAGGAGTTGAGCTAGCAACGGTTGATCCCTTCTCAAGCTTCTTCACCATGTTTTCACGGTTATCTTGAGAAGGTTGCACTTTGCTCTTCTCCTTCAACACATACAAGTCTTTTTGAAGCTTTTCAACCTCTTGCTTGAGTTCATCATTTTCTTTAGCAATCAGGTCATCACAAGATTCTACAAGTACATGCCCAATGCTAGATTGGCTTGCTTGAGACAAACAAACATTAGCGCAAGATAAATCAATTTGAACTTGTGAGCATGTGCATGTGTGAGATAGAGGTTGCATAAATTTTATCGATGAAAGCACAACCTCATGGTCTATCTCTAGTGTTGCATAAGAATCGACAAGCTTCTCATAGGAACACTCAAGTCCCTTGTGATCAGCTTGTAGAGTCATATGCTCACTAGAGAGTTTCGCTAGTTGAGCTTCTAGCGCATCATTGGCTTCTTCTTCTACCTTAGCTCTATATGAAAAGGATTTGATATCATGATCATATTTTTTAGCCAATGATTCATACTTACAAACCAAGGAGGCGAGTTCGGATTTGAGAAGTTCAAGTTCTCTTGTCGGAGAGCTTGAGGCTTCGATCTTTTGACTCTTTGCACCCTTGGCCTGCCTCTTCTTCTTGCTCTTCTTCTTGGCCACGAGGCAAACGCCTTCACCGTAGTAGGTTGAAGCATCTCTGTTGGGGGCAGTTAGACCGCCCCCCAGAGAGGCTCCACCCTTGTTTCTCTTGCCTCCTTCTTCCTTGAGGATTGATGCTTGATGATCAGTGGATGTTGTAGAGGTTGTAGGGCACATCAACACTAGTTCATCTTCATCATCACTCTCAATTTCATCCCATTTGGTGTGTACTATCTCAAATAGTAATTCCCAAATGAGATGAGCATCTTCACTAATTTCTTTACTCTTTAGGATGAGATGCTTTAGTTCTCTACATACACAGCTACACAAAAGGTTAGTAATAACGGCATTGAGTCGCTTCTTCTCCAATTCCTTTGGTGAGACACATGTCTCATCCTCCGGAAGGATACTCGCAACCATAATGCCCTCGGTGGTGGGACCCAAAACCTTAAGTGCAATGAGAACATTGGAACGCCAAGAAGAGTAGTTTGAGCCATCTAGAGCTAGAGGCTCAAACGGTACCTCACAAGTAGTCGACATCGAAAAACTCTAAGCGGTTAAGCTCGAACCGGAGCACCAAGCTCTGATACCAATTGAAAGGACCTTGATGTCGCCTAGAGGGGGGGTGAATAGGCGAGACGACCGATTTAAACTTTTCTTCCCCGAAAACTTGAGCTGTCAGTGTCCACCGGTCAGACCGGTGGTGGTGAACGGTCAGACCGGTCGTGCACTGGGTTTCACAGGAGGCACCGGTCAGACTGGTGCGTATCACCGGTCAGACCGGTGTAGCACAGAGCACCTGCAAAAACAACTTCAAACTTCTCTTGACTTCTAGCACGAACCAAACTTGGTGAGTGGCCTTTGTAGATGATCACAAGCAGGGTAATGAGCCCTGCACACACAAGTAGCACACCCAAGTAGATCGAAGCGGAAGCAAATCAAATATGGTAGAAAAACAACTTAAAGAGGCAAACCACACAAAGGAGCAAGGATTTGTTTCCCGAAGTTCACCGTCCACTAAGGAACGGCTACGTCTCTGTTGAGGAGCTTGTAAGGGACAATTCCCACAACAAGCCGGGTCTCTTTCAACCACTTTCCTCCTTTCCACTAAGGCGATCTTTTCCACGAAGAGGCAAGATCACAGCCCTCACAAACTTGCCGCTGCTCACCACAACCTTAGGAGCTAGCCGGCGACGCCTAGCCGTCTAGGAGGCAAACCTCCAAGAGTAACAAATGCTTCAAAGCTTGTAGACGCGAAACCGAAGTGCTCAAGCTATGGGAAAGCTCTTGTTAGCTCACAAAGGCGCTCTTGAGCTCACTCTCTCAACCCAACACAAAGGATATGGCTTGAATCCACAAATCTCACAAAGACAGGTTTGGGGAGAGCCACTAAGGCTTAGGGCTTGTTAGAAATGGCTTAGGACCTCAGCAACACCACTAGAAACAGCAGCCTTCAACTGAAGAAGGCTTGGGGTATTTATACCCCTCAAAGGAGAAAACTAGCCGTTAGCCCTCGGGCGGCACCGGTCAGACCGGTGCCTCACACCGGTCAGACCGGTGTTTGAAAAACTAGCCGTTGGGGCTAGCGGCACCGGTCAGACCGGTGCCCCTGACCGGTCAGACCGGTGCCCCTGACCGGTCAGACCGGTCAGGCCCGAGACACCCCCAAAACCCTTTCTATGATTCTAACACTTCACCAAAGAGATGAAGTGGCTCAGGTTAGGTTAGGAGGGTTTGTTAGCACACTCTAAGGCTCTCAAGGCTAGATCTCACTTAGGTCAACTAATGAGCACTTTGACTTGGTCAACTCGCTAAAGTTGCATCCCTCTTGATAGTACGGCATACCTATACTCAAGAATAAATAAAAACACCTTGTTGATCTCTTGAGCTTGAATGTCTTCAATCTTGCCATACTTGAGCAATATCCGCTTGAGGGCTTTCAACATAGCCTTTGACTTGAGCACGTCCATACTTGAGCTAATGACTTAAGATCTTTCCATCTAGCATAGGACTGCACACTTGGATCCATAAGTCACTCCATATTGCCAATCATAACATGTTGATGACTTGCATTGCTTCCCTCGGTTAAGGTTTGGATATGATACTTGGAGACCCCACGGATGCTAGAACTTCACCTTAGCAAAACACTAATGGCGGCTTAGCTACGGCCCCAAAGATTGCTTAGTCCCTCACCCTAAACATCTCGGTTGATCTCTTCATCACTTATCCAATCCACTTTTGAGTTCCACTTTGCTTCATACATAATTAACCTTCATTTGAAAACCCGCTTTAAATGCTTGATCTTGATTGACAACGAATGTGCAAGCTTCCAAATTAGAACCATAACGTGTACACTCATCCTTGTGTCCTCTTTCAATAAACACATGAAGCCTTGCACTTGACTTAGAGAATTACTATCTTTTCTTTTATGATCCTTGTAATTTTAATCAAGCCATGTCTAGTATGGGAGGCAATGAATTGACCTTCTCAAATTGTCCCAATATTTATCTTCTTTTATTGCTTGATATTTGTCACTTATGCATTAGGATCATCCATATATTTGTCTTCTCCAATGTGAGCCATATAATATTCATCCACAAATAAATACTCCAATAATTACTCATGAATATATAAATAAAACCTGCTCACAATCTTAGACAAATACATTAGTCCTTTAATCGCTTTGTCATTCAATTCACCAAAATCCACTTAGGGGCCTAGATGCACTTTCACTTCTCCCTCTAGTGTCGCCAGCCTCCTACTAGCCTCCGCTGACCTCCACGTTGATGATGCCTCTGTCGTCCAATTTGGTTGCCGAGGATCAACTATGTTGGGGTGTCTGGTAGATCGATTTTGCACACGCCCCCATGGAAGCATGTCCTCCCTCCACCGTCAGGGCCCCGATGTCACCCGGCCGCAAGCACCCTTGCTAACCGCCCGACCCGGTGCTACTAGCCGTCGGTCCTATGAGACACGGCGCCACAAGGGCATCTCCGCAGCTCTGCTAATGAGCTCGGCCAAGGAGTGTGAAGAGGCTTCATCGCCGGCAACAATGGCAAGGGAAGGAGGGCCACGAACGAATATGGGAAGTGGAGCACAAATGGATAGATGTGGATACATTGGGATGTTGGAGAGACAACGACGACGATGGGTAGAGATCAGGAGAGAAGACAAAGTAAAAAGAGAAAAAAAATGTCACTAACAAGTAGATCCCACTTATCATATAGAAAAGTAGAGGTTGGAAGTAAGAGCTGTTACTGGAGGTTGCGACTAAATCTCAAGCCTCAGAAAGTTAGGATACCCCTTGTTAAGGGTCATTGCCGGAGTTGCTCTAATTCAAATTAAATCTAGCTTACTTTATCTAGTGAAGATCTTCTCAAAGTTATAATTACCTCACGCGAACTTCAAATTTGATATTTATTTCATATACTCCATCCGTCCTGAAATATAAGGCATTCAAGAGTTCAAAATTTGTCCCCAAGTACAAGGCATCCTAGAAGTTATACACCTTTCACTTGTTTGAAAATAAAAGCCGACCTTATCTGATTGATGTGCACTTGCGTTGGCCGACACATTCGTCACTTTGTTGTTTCTATAATTGATAAAACAGTGTCATCTCAGACATTATAATTACTGCATCGAATGATTGTGACATGACGCTAACAGCAATGCCATAGTATTGACCCTTTTTCAAGCTCTACTCTTTATTGGTAGCATATGATGACTAGTCAAAAAACGTCAGCAACTCTGTGCAACAAGCAGTCTAGCACTCCTAGGCTTCCGGCCCGGCAGGTCTTGCCGGAACAAATTTGTCACATAGTGATGAAAATCATCATAAAATAGTATATGTGATGATTTCAGATAACAGACCCTTTTTCAAGCTCTACTCTTTATTGGTAGCATATGATGACTTGTCAAAAATCGTCAGCAACTCTGCAACAAGCAGTCTAGCACTCCTAGGCTTCCAGCCCGGCAGGTCTTGCCGGAACAAATTTGTCACATAGTGGTGAAAATCATCATACAATAGTATATGTGATTGTTATGGTCGACCAGACGTACCAGAGGAGGCGCCGTCAGTAGGCCAGCTTGGCAATAAGGATTAAAGACGAGGATTTGGTTTAGAAGTTGGTTTAGATAGAGATTTGGTTAGCAACAGATTAGCGATTTGGTTAGCAACAGATTAGCAGGTTGTTAGGATTGTAATAGGGCTATTTATATGTAGCCGAGAGGATGAATAAAGATTAAGCAAGTTCAATCTAATCTCTCACCCCCTTTCTCCCACCCTCGTCTCCCCTGCTACTGTCGCCGCACGGCGGCACCCCTTCCACCACGGGCAGGAAGCCGGCTGCGCAGCGGCCGCCTACCTCCCACGATTATCCAATCCGATCGCTACCCCAGGGTCGTGACAACTTGGTATCAGCTTCCGGGTCATCCATAGGCACTCCGACAGGCATCGACAAGCTCGAGAAGCTCATCACCGACAACCACTTGGAGGTGAAGACCTGGCGCCAAGAGGCCGACGCCAAGACCGACACTCTCGCCACCACGGTGCAGGGTCTGGCTGACCGCATCGCCAAGCTGGAGTCTGCGGTCATTCCGCCGGACACTGACGCCACGAACTCGTCCGCACCACCGCCGCAACAGGGAGATCCCGTCTTGGCCGACGGTGTTGTCAAGCCGGTACTGGCTGGCAAGGGTATCCTTGACACCAACGGAGCCCTTTTTCATGGACACGACCTCGTCCCCAAGAAGCCCTTCGACGAAGCCAAACTCCTGAAGACGGCGTACGCATCCTCGTCAGGCGCCGGCAACACGGCAGACGGCATGGTGCCACGCTACTTCCGCCTCGATTTTCCGCGCTACGACGGGAAGGAGGACCCACTGCCATGGCTCAGCCGCTGTGAGCAGTTCTTCAGGGCGCAGAGGACGGAGCCGCCGCAGAAGATATGGCTGGCGACGTTCCATCTCGACGGCGACGCATTCCATTGGTACGCGCATCTAGAGCGCAGCCGTGGGGTGCCTTCGTGGGAGCAATTCCACGAGCTTTGCAACACCCGGTTCGGGCCGCCGATCCGGCACAATCCGCTGGGCGAACTGCGGCTCCTTCACCAGACGGGGACGGTGGCGGACTATCAAAGCCGCTTCTTAGCCCTGCTCAGCCGCGCGGACCCGCTGTCTGACCGCCAAGAGCAACAGATGTTCACATCCGGCCTCATCGACGATATCCGCGTCGACGTCGAGCTGCAGGGGCCTCGCGACTTGGAGCACGCCTGCAACCTGGCACGCGCATACGAGAAGAAGACGACGCGCTCCACGAGCACCGCGCGTTCTGCATCGGGCCGGCCCTTCCAGCCGCACCGGCTCCCACCAGCCCCAACCCCAGCATCAGAGCCGCCACCGACGCGCACCATTCGCCGGCTCACGCCCGCGGAGATGGCGGAGCACCGCCGCCAAGGCCTCTGCTTCAATTGCGACGAGAAGTTCGTCTGCGGCCACAAGTGCACCCACCTCTTCTTCATCGAGTACGACGACTCGGCGGCGGACGACATCGACACGGCCGGCGAGCAGCCAGCGGACGATGAGCCGCGCATCACTTTGTATGCCGTGGCGGGCATTCCGGCGGCGGACACGGTTCGCCTCCGCGTCTTCATCCAGGGACAGGTGTTCCTCGCGCTCGTGGACTCCGGCTCTTCGCACAATTTCATCCGCACCGACGTCGCGCATCGACTGGGCGTCCCACTCCTGCCCGTCCGCGACGGCCTCAACGTCATCGTCGCCAACGGTGACAGGCTGCCGTGCCAGGGCTTCTGCAGCAACCTGGATGTGCTGGTGGGCGCGGAGCCATTCCGCCTGCCATGCTTCTCCTTGGCGCTCGGCGGCTACGACCTCATTCTGGGCACGCACTGGCTTCGCTCGTTGGGGCCAATCCTTTAGGACTTCGACAGGCTGTCCATGACCTGCTTCCTCGACGAGCAGCGCATCACCTGGCAAGGGGAACCAGGCCGTGCACCCACGTCCTGCCGCCGGCTCCAGGCCGAGGAGCTGTTGAGCCGCCTACTAGAGGAATTTGCGGATCTCTTCGTCGCTCCCGCCGGCTTGCCGCCAGCACGTCGCCATGACCATCACATTCATCTCGAGACCAGCGCGCAACCAGTGGTAGTGCGCCCATACCGGAACAACAGCTGCAGAAGGACGAACTGGAGAGGCAATGCGCAGAGATGCTGCGCCAAGGCATTATTCGCTTGAGCACGTCAGCGTTCTCTTCTCTAGTGCTCCTCGTCAAGAAGGCCGACGGCACATGGCGATTTTGCGTGGACTTCAGGGCATTGAACGCCATCACCATTAAGGATAAGTTCCCGATCCCGGTGGTTGAGGAGCTGCTCGACGAGCTTCACGGTGCACGATTCTTCTCCAAGCTCAACCTACGCTCCGGCTATCACCAGGTACGCATGTACACCGGCGACGTGGAGAAGACGGCGTTCCGGACGCATCAAGGCCATTACGAGTTCTTGGTGATGCCGTTCGGATTGACGAACGCCCCGGCCACCTTTCAAGCCCTGATGAACGACATCCTCGGTGAGTACCTGCGTCACTTTGTACTTGTTTTCTTTGATGACATATTGATCTACAGCACCACCTGGGCGGAACACCTTCGTCACGTCCACCTCGTCCTCGACACACTCCGTCGCCATCAACTCCAGCTAAAGAACTCCAAGTACCAGTTCGGCGTGCCATCCGTCGCATATCTGGGGCACGTCGTGTCGGCCAACGGCGTCGCGATGGATTGCCAGAAGGTGCAGGCGGTAGCAGAGTGGACGTGCCCTCGCACCATCCGCGCACTCCGAGCCTTCCTCGGCCTCGCCGGGTACTATCGGCGCTTCATCCAAAGCTACGGCGCCATCGCTGCGCCCCTCACCAAGCTGCTATCGAAGGATGGCTTCCTGTGGAAGGAGGCGGCGGACGACGCGTTCCTGCAGCTCAAGCGTGCCCTCTCGACGGCGCCAGTACTCCAGCTGCCAAATTTCGAGCGCCCGTTCGTCGTCGAGTGTGACGCCTCCGGTTTCGGCATGGGCGCAGTGCTGCATCAGGAAGACGGGCTGGTGGCCTTCTTCAGTCGTCCTATGGCACCTCGACACGCCAGATTGGCCGCGTATGAGCGCGAGCTGATCGCCCTCGGCCAGGCGGTCAAGCACTGGTGGCCGTACTTGTGGGGACGCTCGTTCGTCGTACGGACCGACCACTACAGCCTCAAGTTCCTCCTTGATCAACGACTCTCCACGATCCCTCAACACCGGTGGATTAGCAAGCTGATGGGATTCGACTTCAGCGTCGAGTACAAGCCGGGCAAGGTGAACATTGTGGCGGACGCTCTGTCGCAGCGTGACGCCGACACGGTGGAGAGCCTTGCCATGTCTTCCCCGACGTTCGCCCTATGGAACGAGCTCAAGCTGCAGGCGGGAGCACACGACGGCTACAAGCGCATCGTTGAGGATGTGCAGGCGGGACGCAAAGGGGCGGACTGGACGATCGCCGACGGCCTCGTATTGGCAGCACGCCGTGTCTTCGTGCCGGCCTCGCTCCCGATCGTCCAGGTCCTGCTGGAGCGCGCGCACAGCGACGGCCATGAAGGGGTACAACGCACGCTTCACCGCCTCCACACCGACGTACACATCCCGGGGGACAAGAAGCTGGTGCAAGAGTTCGTCCGGGACTGCGTCGTGTGCCAGCGCAACAAGACAAGCCACCTGCAGCCGTCCGGTCTTTTGCAGCCGCTGCCGGTGCCGACCCTGATCTGGGTGAACCTCGCCATGGACTTCATCGAGGCACTGCCGCGCGTCAACAACAAGACGGTGATCCTCACAGTGGTCGACCGTCTGTCCAAGGCGGCGCATTTCATTCCTATGGGCCACCCGTACACAGCAACATCAGTGGCCCGGGCATTCTTCGACGAGGTGGTGCGTCTGCACGGCTTTCCGGCTTCGATCGTCAGTGATCGCGACACGGTCTTCACCAGCACAATGTGGCGGGAGCTCTTCCGCCTATCCGGCACCAAGCTGCACACCAGCTCCGCGTTCCACCCACAGAGCGACGGCCAATCTGAGGCGGCCAACAAGGTCATTGTGATGTACCTTCGTTGCCTCACCGGAGACAGGCCCAAGCAATGGCTGCGGTGGCTACCATGGGCTGAATACTGCTTCAACACAGCCTATCACTCTGCGCTCCGGACGACGCCGTTCAAGCTGGTGTATGGCCGCGACCCGCCGTCCATGGTGGGCTATGAGAAGGGTGATGCTCGCGCGCCTGCGGTGGACCAGCTGTTGCAGGAACGCGATGACTTCCTCCAGGACGCCCGGGAACGCCTCATGCAAGCTCAGGAGCAGGCGAAGCTTTTCTATGATGCCAAGCATACTGACATGGCGTTCGGCGTGGGAGATTGGGTCTGGGTCAAGCTGCTCCACCGTCCAGTTGCCCCTCTGCCATCACAGACGAAAGGGGAGCTTGCGCCACGCTTTTATGGGCCGTATCAGGTCCTCGAGCGGATTGGTGAGGTGGTGTATCGCCTCCAGCTGCCGGCAGGAGCTCGCATTCACAACGTGTTCCATGTTGGGGTGTTGAAGGCTTTCCATGGACCGCCCCCGCCTGAGGTTCCGGCACTGCCCCAGCTGCTGCACGGACGAGTGTTACCAACGCCGTCCGCGGTGCTCCGCAGTCGTCTGGCGCGAGGGCGTTGGCAGGTCCTGGTGCGTTGGGAAGCGCTGCCGCCGAGTGAAGCTACCTGGGAGGATGTGGAGGACTTCAGTCAGCGGTACCCTGTGTTCGAGCTCGAGGACGAGCTCTTTCCGAAGGAGGGGAGAGATGTTATGGTCGGCCAGACGTACCAGAGGAGGCGCCGTCAGTAGGCCAACGTGGCAACAAGGATTAAAGAAGAGGATTTGGTTTAGAAGTTGGTTTAGATAGAGATTTGGTTAGCAACAGATTAGCGATTTGGTTAGCAACAGATTAGCAGGTTGTTAGGATTGTAACAGGGCTATTTTTATGTAGCCGAGAGGATGAATAAAGATTAAGCAAGTTCAATCTAATCTCTCACCCCCTTTCTCCTACCCTCGTCTCCCCTGCTACTGTCGCCGCACGGCGGCACCCCTTCCACCACGGGCAGGAAGCCGGCTGCGCAGCGGCCGCCTACCTCCCACGATTATCCAATCCGGTCGCTACCCCAGGGTCGTGACAGTGATGATTTCAGATAATGGCATGTATTGAGAGTCACATATTAAGTTGATTGACGTTTCTTCTCGACACAAATTAGCAAAATCTATGGCGTTTGTAAACCGTACAACTAGCTACTTGTGCACAACAACTGAAGTACTGACGAAAAGCTCGTGATCAAACAAGTTGGTGATCGAGCAAGCAAGGTGTGGTGTTGGAGGAGAATGCGGTGCAGCTTGATGGATTTAGACTGTCGGCAACGGGGGCATATATACTGTCCTGAACCTCTAAAATAGTTTTTGTGCCCTCCAATGCTAACTAATCACAGCCGCTAAAATCCAAGACGCCTCGGAGGTCCGGTAAATATTGGGGGTTTTGCTCGTGCCTCTTCCCTTTGCTCCCGACCAGCTCATCTCCCTCCCCACCTCCCCAACCTACTCCTCCCTCTGCTCCCTCCCTTCCTCCCCAGCTCCAGGTCTACCGGTGCTAGGGGCCGACGGAACCATATTACTGGAAAAATGTGAATATTTGTTCATAGGCTCAGTACCGGTTGCTTTTTGATTCGATACTAATATTAACATTAATTAGTACCAGACCTAGCAGCTAGCCCCCGAGAAGATCCCCGTGGCGGTGGCCCCTTTAGTACCAGGTGAAAATTTTATCCGTACCCAAGGTTGCAAATTAGTATGAAATTCTATCTATTATATATGGATGTTGAATTATATTTTGTAATGTTTTCTCATCGAATTGTTGTTGTTACTTATTCTTGCCAGGGTTATCAAGGCCAGTAAACATAAATGCATGTCCATAGATTTCTAACATTCAACGTGTATAAAGCTCCTCATCAGATGAGGCGCTCTTGGAAAAAGAACATGCTTTCAAGTCCCTAAACTCTAATAGTACTCTCAATCTTCATCCAAAAGAAATAGACACTTGAGTTTTTGGAGCTTCAACTTTCACTTTGTTGACGAAACAGCTCCTAAACATGGAACTCGCTTTCAAGTTTCAACTCATGCAGATCACGACTGATAACTAACATGAGACCCCAAAAATAGTATCATGGTCGTTTCAAAGAAAAATAATATCATGATGATGAGTAAAATCACTTTCAGCGTGAACAGTGGTTTCTCATAGGCACCATTGCGCCTTGCCCCTTCGCAGGATCTGGCACCTGAATAGGAGCCAATTCTTCGTCAGCAACTAGCTAACCGCGAGCGTCAGCGTGATGCCAATCGATTCGAAGGAGCTTGAACAAGCACACACAAACTGGTTACAACATGCAATATATTTTTCTCAATCAGATCTGATTTAAAGCTGCTGCCTAATGCAAAATGAACACACTGAATACATGTACGTACTCAATCACTACTCAACACGCTGAACGAATGAGAGACCTAGAGAAAGCAAAGTCACATCGTGCCTATTGTCACAATATCAAAACAAACTGATCTAAGAAAAAACAAAACAAACTAATAAATCAGGGATACGAGCACACACATCCCGTTCCAAAGCTGTTTAGCTATTGATGGAAGGGGAAACAACCTTCGGTTGGGTTGTACAAGCGTAGCCGTCAGCGCTGCACGCTTAATTTGCTGATCCTGCGCGTTGCTCTCTATGCCACTTGGATTGTCGGATAGTCTGTTTTTTTTTTTTTGAAATCATCTACAACAACGATGTCTAGTGGCGGAGGCCGCCGAGGAGGAAGTGTAGTCGCACGCTTGCTGCAAACGAATGATTCGGAAGCTTCCCATTTTTGCTTCTCCTCTCTAATCATATAGGGCAGCCTTTCGATTATCTTTAACCAACAATCAACCATCATGCTAAAATTCCACCATGCATATGGCCCAAGAAACAAAGTCTTCGACAACTTCACCTTTTTTCCACTAAGGGCTAAGCCCGAATTTCATTACCTGAGCAACGAAATTACAGAGTCTTCAAAGTTAACGCAAACAAACTACAGAGGTTCCCACGAAGTTTACCAGAGCTACTTATTACATCCGACATGGAGATACACAGGATCTCCCCACAAAGACAACGAAGTTTTAAATGGGCACTTCTACGCCTACAGCCAAAAGACTTCAACAGGAGCTAACAAAAGCTTAGCTAGCTACAAGCTTACACACTCGAAAAGCAACTGGGATTTTCCTCCATAAAAACTCCATGTGCGTGTTTCTTCAGCACAGCAGCACCATTCCCCGCCCCTGCTCTTCTTGATCCGCCTGAGAATGTGCTTGAGGGTGATGAAAAAGCGCCGCCTCCTTCAATGCTTCTGCACCCATCTCTAGGTTTGATTTCCCCTCGTCTTCACCTAGTCGTACACACATTTGTTGTTTTTTTCTTGACACAGTACAGATGCAGATGCTCACAATCATATCACATACGTGCATTCACCTCCATTCATTAAACGCACGCGACATTACTGTTGGGTGTCGGAATCCAAAGCTTAGCCATTCTCCAAAACCCTACCTCCTCCTAATTAATTTTCAGGAGTCACCTCGCGGCGGAGCTGAGTGCAGCAAGGTTTTGCATCAGCGCGTATTGTTACGTGAATAAATGGCACCAATCATCAGCGCGCCCAAACCCACATCTCCCTCGTTTCAAAAGCCTTCTCATGATGGCCAGGATTACTAGCTAATAATCGTGTGTCTTCGTCATTGTACCTCGTCAGGAATCTGTCAACAGAAACATTATCCGAGACGAAAAGCACCCAGAGGACGGACACTTATCATCTCCCTCTCCGACCACACTGCACCGGCGGATCACTCCGGGACACGTTTCAATCCGTCGCATGGCTCGCTCCTGCCTCCCACATATCGATCAAGCCCAGATCTGCCTGCCGCCCTTAGCCAATTAGCACGAGAAAAGGGGCGATGAACAGCTGTTGCCAACGTCGCCCCCTCCCTCCCCTCTCGTTTCGTATCCGCTTTGGGCCCCGCCGCCATGGCGCTCCCCTATATATACGAGCCATGAAGGCCTGCCACTCCCCCCACATGCACTCGAGCTCGAGCTGACCAGCGGCAGTGATCCGTCATCACTAGTAGCTCATCAGAGGGAGAGCTACGGTTGTACTCCCTCCGATCCGATCCTCTGCTCGCCGTACGTACGGTGCTCTGTTTCTTGCATTGGTGGCACCATGGTGGTCCTCGCGAAGCCGCCGGCGCTCGACCAAATCTCGCTGGTGAGGTCCCCAGAGCCCGGGGGCGCCTCCTCCTCCTCCTCCTTCCCCGGCGGCGTGCCGGCCGTCGACCTCTCCGGCCCCGGCGCGGCCACGGCGGTCGTGGACGCGTGCGAGCGGTTCGGGTTCTTCAAGGTCGTCAACCACGGCGTGCCAATGGGGGTTGTGGACAGGCTGGAGGCCGAGGCCGTCGGGTTCTTCGCCAGGCCGCAGGCGGAGAAGGACGCGTCCGGCCCCGCCAACCCGCTGGGCTACGGGAACAAGCGCATCGGACGCAACGGCGACATGGGGTGGCTCGAGTACCTCCTCCTCGCCGTCGACAACCAGACCTCCGTCTCCAAGGCCTCCCCTGTCCCGCCGTCCTCGCTGCGGTGAGCGTGGTTCAGTTCAGTTCGGTCGGTGCAGCCATTGTCGCCCCTCTCACGCGCGTGCGTGCGTGCGTTGGCAACTAATAACCCGCCGTGTGCGTGATGCGTCGCGTGCAGGGACGCGGTGAACGACTACGTCGGCGCCGTGCGCGGGGTGGCGGCGTCGGTGCTGGAGGCGGTGGCGGAGGGCCTGGGCGTCGCGCCGCGGGACGCGCTGAGCGGGATGGTGACGGGCGCGGCGAGCGACGGGGTGTTCCGGGTGAACCACTACCCGCCGTGCCCGCTGCTGCAGCGCCTCCCGGACTCGTGCAGCGTCACCGGCTTCGGCGAGCACACGGACCCGCAGCTGGTGTCCGTGCTCCGCTCCAACGGCACGGCCGGGCTGCAGCTCGCGCTCCGCGACGGCCGGTGGGTGCCCGTCCCGCCCGACCGCGACGCCCTCTTCGTCATCGTCGGCGACTCGCTGGAGGTATGTACGCGCACGCACGCACACATGCACCTACAATACCCGACCCAAAAACGCACCCGTGCCATGAGCTCGATCATGCACGCGGTGGGGGATCGGAGACGACGACGACGAGCTAGCGACAGAGGCGGCAGCATAATTTGATGATGAGATGACGGTTGTGTACTACGTGCGCCAGGTTCTGACGAATGGGAGGCTGAAAAGTGTCCGGCACCGGGTGGTGGCCAACAGCCTGAAGCCGCGGGTGTCCATGATCTACTTCGCGGGGCCGGCACCGGCGCAGCGGATCGCGCCCCTGCCGGAGCTGCTGGGGCACGGCGAGCAGGGTCACTACAGGGACTTCACATGGGGCGACTACAAGAAGGCCGCCTACCGCTCGCGCCTCGGAGACGACCGCCTGGACCCCTTCCGCATCTAGACGACGACACGACGACGACACCACCACCTGCCGCGCGCCCTGCAACCGGCTCCAGCGAACAGCTCGGGGCCTCCGTGCTCCGGGAGAACACTGGAGGACACCAGGGAGCCAGTACGACCGGTTGGTGATTGCTTCATGGACCAGGAAGAATGGCTAGCGAGGTAGGTGGGTAGGGTTGGATACGGAGACAGGTGTGCTCTGTTGGATTGAATTCTTGCTCTTGCATGCAAGCTTTTGTGTTGCCAAGGCCAAGTGTACAGTTGCTGTGGTACTACTTGCTATGGAAGAGCTTTGTATTGCCTCTGGGCTTGATGCTGTGTTAATGTTATGAGTGTTTTCTATATATGGTATGTGGCCTTTTTCACTGTTTGTGCTGTATTAGACCTAATGAATGTCTAAAGATATGAGTATACCCTGGTTTGGGCAAATTTGGTAAGAGCTAAAACCCAAATAAAGCAAAGACACAGGTTATCTACCCAGATATAGCAAGGGCAGGGGTTTTGTTTGCCCATCTTTGTTGCAGCAATTCTTGTGTTGGCTCCCTTTTAGTGTTTCCATTTATAGTGTGAAAGCATTTCATTTCATATATGATGATTAGTGATGTTTGAAGTCTCTCCCTCGTGTCGCTCTCGCTTGAGGGCGACCCGAGGGCTCCATACCCAGGGGCCAAGCTAGCATCAAAACAGAGGTGGTGCACAACTCAAGCAACTAACAAATTTTTCTTCAAATATATGGTGAAAATTAGTCAAGTTATTAACAAAGTTTTGATTCACCCTGGTGCTTGTCCACCATGCGAACATAACGTGGTGTCATCCCTGCTCCTCCCGCACCACAAGGTTAGCTTACAGGTCGGTTGGCGGCGGCCAGCGACGATGTTGAAGTCAGCGGTAGCTCGTGTCCTTCCCTTTTCCCTCCTCCCTTCACCTTGCTGCATGCATCAATGTCATTCACTGGTTGCCCCGAAAGGTCGCGGGGCTGGAGGTGCACCGGCATCGGGTGAGGATGTGGTGCCCCCAACCAACATGGCAAGGCTGGCCCCGATACATGTTGTCGACCGATGGTGCTTGGGCAGATGTGGTGGTGAGGCTCAAAGACGGCGCCCCGACCGATAGGACACATGGCATCCGGTGGGCGAGGCATTCATATGCCCTGGCAACCGCCGTCGGTCGTTGGCAACAGAGGTGGAGGCGACGCCTGGCGTGGGGGTGGGCCAACAAACATATATAAGGTTCGACCCGGCCTCCCACCACAAATATCCCTACGGTGGCCGCCCGGCCCTAGCCAGCACTAGTCCAATTTGGCCCGAAACTAAGAGCCCTGATGACTGTTTCGTGCCGGGCTGGACCGAGTCGTCGTGCTGAATTGCCAGCCCAGGCCTGACCCTACAGTCATTTTATAGGGTCGAGCCGGCCCGATAGCCCAGCAGGCCCATCGTGCTTAGTGTCAGGCCAGGCAGTATCGGCCGTCAGATGGAGGCCGCCTGCGACTCATGGTCACGCCCAGAAGCGGAGGTGGCCGGCACGCCTCATGGTTGCGCCGTACGTCAGTGGTGGAGAGGTCGGATCGGCCACCGACACATCTTCCGCGGCGGTGTGGCCGTTAGCTCTTCTTCCGTGGCGACGCGACATCAGCTCTTCTCGTCGACGGTGGAGGCAAGGCACGCTCCCGTGGGCGGTGGAGCTAGCATAGCCCCTTCCTATGCTGGAAGCGGTCGGCATCATGCCCGCCCATCGCAGCCACGACGGTGGTGGAGGCCGCCGGAGCACTAGGTCCCCAAGCCGTCACCGCCCCCAGGGAGGAGAGGAGAGGAATGGAGTTGGAGAGTTAGGGTTAGGGTGGGAGGGGTTGAGTTTATATATGATAGGTTAAATGGACTCTTAGGAGGCCGAATTTGTCAAGCCTTATCGTGCATGTTCAATTTTTGTGTCGTGCCTGTGCCGAGGGTGCGGCCCAGGCCCAGTCTGACCATCAGGCCGGCCTGGCCCAAGGCACTATCCCCTTCGTGCCATGACGTCGTAGGGCCGAGCATGTTAGGGTTGTGCCGCAGGCCGTCCATCGGGCCTGGCCCATCTGGCCATCCATACATGCGGTCCTTCTTGCTCCTCAGTCACCACCCGACAGGGCGCCCGCGGGCTGCGGCTTGGCCAATGCTCTCCGTCTATTGCCCAAGGCTCCCTGGCGCTGGGGTTGTAGGTTTGTTGAGGTGACGTGCTACGTGGTGGCTATATGTCGCTTCAGCAACAAAGTAACCACCCATCACGCCGTGTTATATGAGCCAGCTGCGTAAGCACGCAAACGTGTATTTCAGTTGCCCCCCACCACCAGATGGAGTTGAAGTTCTTTTTTCTTTTCTTTTTTCCCTTCGATCCATTTCTTGTTTTCTTTTTTTTTACTTCTGCCTTTTTGTTTCTTTTTCTTCTGTTACTTTTTTATTTTTGTTATTGTATCATTCGATCTGTTTGTTCCTTCCGTTCCTTTCCTATTCTTTTTTTTCTTTATGTTGTTATTTTTCTTTTCTTTCATATTTTTTCTTTTCATTTCCATTCGTTCTACTTCTTTTTTTAGTTTCTTTCATGTTATTTCTTTTTATATCACATGTATCCATGATGTTTAAATTTTTTTTCTTTCCTTACTTTTTTATTAGTTTTTATATTGTAGGTATACAAGTATTTATTATGCATTTTTTTATTTCAGATTGTTTTGAATATTTTTTTACAGATTTGTTGTTCTTTTTATAATATTTATTTTCCCCTTCTATAAATATTTGTTGCTCCTTTATAATTTGTTGTGTTAGTTCATATAATTTGTTCGGTATGTACAAATTTCTTGTTTGTATAGTTTTTAGAATCTGTTCAACACGTATACATATTTGTTCCGACAATTCTTACAATTCGTTCCGTACATACAAATTTTTTTGTGTCGACAGTTTGTAGACAATTTGTTTGACACGTATACATATTTGTTCCTGCGGTTCATATAATTTGTTCGGTACGTACAAATATTTTGTTCTGCTAGTTTGTAGAATTTGCTCGACATGTAGACATATTTGTTCCGGTAGTTCATATAATATTATAATTTGTTCGGTACGTACACATGTTTTGTTCTGGTAGTTTGTAGAATTTGTTCGACATATATACGTATTTGTTCCGAGAGTTCATATAATTTGTTCGGTACGTACACATATTTTGTAGAATTTGTTCGACACATAGACATATTTGTTCCGGTAGTTCATATAATATTATAATTTGTTCGACACATACACATGTTTTGTTCTGGTAGTTTGTAGAATTTGCTCGACATATATACATATTTGTTTCGAGAGTTCATATAATTTGTTCGGTACGTACACATATTTTGTTCAGATAGTTTGTAGAATTTGTTCGACGTGTATACATATTTGTTCTGGTAATTCATATAATTTGTTCGGTACATATAAATGTTTTGTTTTGGTAGTTTGTAGAATTTGTTTGACACGTATATATATTTGTTCTAGCAGTTTATATAATTTGTTCGGTACGTAAAAATGTTTTATTCTGGTAGTTTGTAGAATTTGTTCGACATATACAAATTTTATTATTCTGGTAGTTTGTAGAATTTGTTCGACACGTATACATATTTATCCGGCAGTTCATATAATTTTTTCGACGCATACAAATATTTTGTTCTGGTAGTTTGTAGAATTTGTTCGACGCAGGAAGTTCGTATAATTTGTTCAGTACGTACAAATTTTTTGTTCTGGTAGTTAGAATTTGTTCGACACATATACATATTTTTTCGATAGTTTGTAGAATTTGTTCGACACGTGTACATATTTGTTCTGACAGTTTGTAGAATTTGTTCGGCACATATATAAATATTTGTTTCAGCAGTTCATACAATTCGTTCGGTATGTACAAATGTTTTGTTCTGATAGTTTGTAAATTTTTTTCTGCGGTTATATTTTGCACATAATATATAAACTTAATTAAAAGTTTGTCAAAGTCAAATGGCATCTTTACTTCAAGGTTTTTATTGTCAGATATTCAATGGTACAATCAGAATTTAATTGTGATACTCGATTTATGATTTATAGATTTTTTTAAGGTTTAATTCGTGTTTGAATGTGATCACATCATTTATTTTGTTTTATTTATCAGATCTGATCCGATCATATCAGACTATCAGTCCGACCCGTGTTCGCTAACCACCCCAGGACGTGTGCACCTGCTACTGCTACAAAACCGATGTGACGGTTGATCTTTTTTTCTACGTCGAAGTGATGGCTAAACACACGTGTCGAGATCTGTGCTTCCCTGATGCTCCTACTCCAGTGTGGCGATGATCCCCTCCACTCTTGTTCATGAAAATTTTTTTATATTTTTTTCTTTGATTTTCGAAAAATAAATGGACGAATCAAAATTTTCGAGAAATATACATCTGCCGCCGTGCCCCACGGCGGCTGGGGCACGGCGGTAGGGGTGCCGCCAATGGTCGGCTGACCTGCCAGGTGGGGCCAGCTTTCTACCGCCGTACCCCACGGCGGCAGGAGCCCTACCGCCGTGGGGCACGGCGGTAGGAGTCTGCCGTCGTGGGGCACGGCGGCAGCATCACACCTATATAAGGGGGCGACGGCTGCCGCCACCCCCTCCTCCCTCACTCACTCTCTCCTCTAAATCTTCGGCTTTCAACCCTTCGGAGCACTTTTGACTCAGGTATGTTTTTAAATTTAGTTTAGTTTAGTTAGTGTAGTTAGTTAGTTTAATTAGTGTAGTTAGCTAGTTAGTTTAGTTAGTGTAGCTAGTTAGTTTAGTTAACTTAGTTTAGTTTAGTTAGTTTAGAAATTTCAAAAATTTTAGAAATAGTTATAATTCAAATAATTAGATTAAATTAATATAAAAGTATTAAAAATTTGTTTTAATTCACATAATTCGTTTAAATTGGTTTTAAACTTCTAGAAAATAGTTATAATTCAAAAAAATTGTTTATTAATATAAAAATCATTTAAAATTCCTAGAAAATGGTTATAATTCACAAAATTAGACTAAATTGATATAAAATTCGTAGAAAATAGTATTAACTCACATAAATTGTTTTAATTCATTTAAAATTTCTAGAAAATGGTTATAATTCACAAAATTAGATTAAATTGATATAAAATTCGTAGAAAGTATTTTTAATTCACATAATTCGTTTGAATTCATTTAAAATTCCTAGAAAATGGTTATAATTCACATAATTAGATTAAATTGATATAAAATTCGTAGAAAATATTTTAAATTCACATAATTCGTTTTATTTCATTTAAAATTTCTAGAAAATGGTTATAATTCACACAATTAGATTAAATTAATGTAAAATTTTTAGAAAATATTTTTAATTCACATAATTCGTTTTAATTAGTATAATTCGACTAATTGATTAAATTATGTTATTTTTTTGCAGCTATGGCTGGACCGTTGGAGTACGTACGGCCGGAGTTGTTCCACGAGGCGGTGGACCGGCACCACCGCTCGTACGTGTCGGCTGTTCTTGGACGTTCGCCCGGCAGTATACGTTTCCGGACCACCCGCACGTTGATGCCGATACACCAGCGGTGGATTCCGAAGTACGTAATTCATCTCTGCCTCGACAGCGGCTTCGCAGCCGGCGCCTTCCACCTTTACCGGCGACTTCTCGGCTCCGACGGAACAGCAGCAGCCACAGGCGCAGGGCCCGCACACCTACGTGCAGCGGCCGTTTGTTTTCCCCGGCACAGGTACTTTCAGTGGACCTTATTTTCAACTAATGCACGGAATTGTTGTGTGTTTGTGTTATACTATATTCTAATCGTACAGGGCGACCGCCGCTCTTTCCGACAGTCGGGCCTCGACAGTCGGAGACGACGGCACTTAGAGCGCCGATCTTTCCGCTAGGAGGTTTCAGACCGCCGGTCTTTCAGTTTGCGGCGGCAAATATTCCTTCCTCGTCCACTCCGCCTATGTTCCAGCCTGGTAACGACCTTAACTTTACAGTAAAATTCGTTAAATACAATACGTTTTGGAGAACTAATACTATTCGTTGCAGCCGGTTTTGACGCGACCACCGTCAAGACTCCTAACGAGCACCTGGGCTGGGATGAGTTTGGGTACGGCGACATTCTCGCGGCCATTCATGCCCCGCAGGCCGAGGAGGTTGGCCCGTCACAGCTCACACAAGCACCGCCTGTTGGGACTCAGCAGACACAGCCAGTGGGCGGAGCGACCCCGGCGGCCGGCGGAGCGACACCGGCTGGTGCAGGGTCGTCGTTGGCGGGCGGAGGGACACCGGCGGGCGGAGCGACACCGGCCGGCAGAGGGACACCGGATGCTGCAGGCTCGTCGCAGGCGGCCATGACGACACCGTCTCCCGACCAGCTCGGACCGCGGGTGGTCAGGCCCCTAACCCCTGGACGTACGCCCGGGACCACACCTGGGCTGGCGCTAGAGCTGTTAGGCCGAAGAGGCACCGGCGCATTTAGATGTAGTAGTACTTTTATCATGATTTTGTATAAACTATTTGCATCTACTCGTCGATTATGATATGATCTTGTGATTATGCTTACACTTATCAGTTTGTTGTTTTTTAAAAAGGTTAAAAGTGTTTTAAAAATGAAAAATTTTTAAAAAAAATAAAAAGGCCTTACCGCCATGTGGCACGGCGGCAGAGGCCTGCCGCCGTGCCACGCGGCCCTGCCGTCAGAGGTGCTCTCCTGCCGCCGTACCCCACGGCGGCAGGGATGCTGCCGCCGTGCCACACGGCGGCAGGTACCTGCCGCCGTAGGGTACAGCGGCAGATGTATATTTCTCGTAATTTTTGGTTCGTCCATTTATTTTTCGAAAATCAAAGAAAAAAATATAAAAAAAAATTCCTTGTTCATGCCTCATCCCCACCGTCGAGACCGCCATTGGGTTGGGATGTCGTGGGCACATTCAAGATCGCGTCTTTACAGGCCTGGTCACCAAGCTCTGCTCAGCAAGGTTGAGATCGGATGTCTTTACCAGGCCGGGTCACCACGCTCCCCACAGTTTACAACACCAACACTAACAAGTAAAGTCACACAAAAACACCCTTTCCTTGCATAATTTAGCGCTGCTACCACTAAAGCATACAACAGTAAGCCGGTGACACACCACACAAAAAACACAAGTTTATTTTGTGCTTACCAACTTATCTAAACACCACAACATATACTCATAACTAACATAACATAAATAGTGAATAATTAAACCTGCACCGTAAGTCGGTACCAGAAGTTATCACAAGACAACGGATGAATGGAGCAAGTAAATTCTAGCCATTCCTTTCACTTATGCGCCTTCTTCCACAGGTCGCTGAGCGCCCGCATCGCGCCGCCGGCCTTACGCTTGCCACCGGATCCCTCCTCGTCGCCGTCCTTGGCCACCGTGCTCTCGCTCTCGCCGGCGCCGGCCGACGCTGACCCGTGGCGCCGCTTGTCCGTGTTCCTGGCCCCCGCGGCGCGGTCCACGCCGCCGCCGAGCACCGCGGCGGCCTCCTCGGCCGCCTTGCGCCACTGCTCACTCTGCACGCGCGAGCGCTGCGCCTCGGCCTCCAGCGCCTCCCGTGCGTGCTCCGACGCCCGCAGCCGCTCCGCGAGGCGGGCCTCCCGCGCCGCGCTCTCCCGCAGCGCGTGCTCGGTCTCCCGCGCCCTCCCGGACGCCGCCTTCACGGCCTCAGCGGCCTCCTCGGCCACCTTGGTGAGGTCGGCGTTGTCGGCCTCGAGGGCGGCGATCTCTGCGTCCTTGACCATCAGGTTTGCTGTGAGCTTGTCGACAAGCTCGTTGTTCAGCATAAGCTTCGCCTTCAGCTCGTCGAGCTCTGTGCTCTTGGACATCACCTTCCTCTTCAGATCGTCGACCTCCGTGTCTATCACCATCAGCTTCGCCCTAAGCTCGTAGACCTCCATGTCCTTGGCCATCAGCAGCTCAACCTCCGGGGTCCCCCTCTTGCCATCGTCACCATCAGCAACGGCATTGCTCGCCTCCTCCTCATCGCTAGTTTTGTTGCCCTCTTCGATGACCGGGCCCTCGTTCTTCCCTGACTCGCTCGACACGACCGCCTCGAACGCGTCGGCGGCCGTGGAGCTTATGTAGCCTTTGTTCCCATTGACGCTCTCTGCGCTATCTTCGTCTGCCGCCGGCGTCTTACCGTCATCGTGCTCGACCGGCGGCGCCGACGATGCCGCGTCGTCCCTCTTCTTCGCGCCAAGGCGTTTCTTGGCCTCGACGAGCGCGGCGCGCGCGTCCTTCCTGGCCTTCTCGGCCGCTGCGAGCTGGTCCCGCATTCCCATAAGCTGGCCGTGTGCCTTCTCCAGCTTCGCCTCCAGCTCCGCCACCCGTGGCCCCGCGCCGGCACCGATAGGCTTCTTCTGCTGCAAATGCACGGCCATGAAAAAAGCAAACACCACGTCACTGACAGAACGTGCCATGGTTGTGGTGTATGTACTGTTCATCATTTGATCACAGGAATATCCTTGCCTCGTGCAACGGGCTGCGCGGCGCCGCGCACCGGACGCCGAGAGCGCGGCGCGGCGTGCCGCCGCCGGTTGCCTCCGCGCCCGCCGCCGCCGGCTTCAGACGCTGCGACGGACGCTGCGGCAGCTCAGACACGGCCCTGAAGCAGAGTTGTTCGTGAAATTCGATCGATCACCTCCGGATATCATTGCAGAACAAACTTGGATTGGATCAGAGCTAGCGTGAAAACTTGCTCGAAAGCAGACGAAATAATACCTGCTGGCCCTCGACATGCGGCTGTCCGAGTCCTCGAACTTGCTGCTCTTCTTGGCAATGGCCGTGTGTCCTAGCATCGTAACAGCACGAAAGCGGTTCGCGGGAGCTGAGGCACGCCGACGAGACGAGAATTCAAACCCGGAATTATATCGTTGATGGACGAAGCAACGACGCCGGCGGGGACGTCTGGTTGGTGCGCGCGCGCGTCTACCTCTCGACGTTAATGCTGATTTGGTACTGATTGGAAACTTGGAGTAGGCATGTTATAGGTTGTTAATTTTCTTTATGCTCATGCCCGTGCAGATGATCGATCGATGCCTGGAAGTTCATTCAGCTATACACTGAACTGTACATGCACTTTTAACATTCAGAACATTATCTGAAGAAATCCATGGCAACGCGTGCACTGAAACGAAGATCATCGACGACGAGGAGGAGGACTTTCAGGCCTGAGTTTCGGCCATTGTCGGTAGCTTGAAGCTTAAATTCTGCAAGCACAAAGTGAGTGATATGTCTCACCTGGATGATGCGAGGCCCTACCAGCACGTCCTGGACTGCACGGACGTCTTTTTTTTAGCTTCTAAGGCTTTGCACCTCGCGGCTGGCGCCGGCGTTCACGAGTACGGCGGGAGGGAATTATGGCTAGAATTCACGTCTTCGTCAGAGGAAGAAGATCAGCACGGACGGGCGGGCGGTGCGAATTGTCCACTTATCTCATCTCCAAGCTAAGCATTAATCAGGGACACCTAATGGGCCATGCTATCGGAACCGGACCGCATTTTTCTGGTCCACGCTGGCTACCGCTAAGGCCCAGCCCACACGGAATTCTAAGAGTAACGGGGAAGGGGATTTTTTTTAATTTATTTTTTTTCATTTTGGAAAAATATATGATCCTTTTGAAAATTTAGCAAAACTAACCATCAACCGCCGTGCACCAGGGTGGTTTGGCCAACCGCCCTGGGGGGCTAAGGGCGGCAAGCCCAGCCGCCGTGGCCCACGGCGGTTGACCGGCAAATTGTCGTGGGGTATGGCAGCAGGATCTAACCGTCGTGGCCCACGGCGGTAATCTTCGCGGTCATCGTGGCCCACGGTAGTAAGATTTGCGGCCGCCGTGGCCCTCTATAAGACCCGAAAATTAGCCTGAAATTGTCACAATAATTCGAAAAAAAGAGAGGGTTGTGAAGGAGAAGAGAGTGAGGTGGAGGGGACGGAGCAGCGAAACTCTGCTGGTTCTTCGCTTCATTGCAGGTATTTCGCTGATTTCAACTCTTTTAGTATCTGTACTTAGATGTAATGAAAGCGTAATTAGTATTGATTCACTAGATTTCTTTAGATCTGTAGTATGAAATAGTTCCTGTTTGTAGGGTTTAAGGTTCAGAAGGAGAAGGGAGTGAGGTGGAGGGGGCGGAGCAGCGAAGCTCTGCTGCTTCTTCGCTTCGTTGCAGGTATTTCTCTGATTTAAACTCTTTTAGTAATTTTATTTAGATATAATGAAAACGTAATTACTATTAATTTACTAGATTTCTGGATGGTATAGATTTGTGGAGTATAGATATGTGGTTGTAGTTTAGATTTTAGTGTATATGTTTGACACTCATTAGATTATTTTAGGTAACATATTTACTGTTGACTGTGTAGATTTCGGCAGATTAGTTTGTAATTTTAGTTTAGATTTTAGTCTATTTGTTCGTTAGTCCCTGGATGTAGTATTTGATAGTTGTTATTGCTTTTTATTATGAATCAGACATGTCGGAGATAGTCACAGTCCAATTGTATTATGGATCTGGAGAAATTATGAATCTGGAGATAGTCACAAGTAGTTGACTTGTCAAATTTTAATTCAGTTGAGAAAAATGTTAAAAGAGCAGTAGAAAGAACTTGGGAGGGTATAAACAACTGGTTGTGCAAGGCATTTGCAGTAGATTTAGAGCACCAATGCCTGTCGGTAATAGCATTAATCAACAGAAGTGATCATGTGTATTGGGAGCTCGTGCCACTTCAAGGGACTCACAATGGAGGAGTTATATCAAAATGCATGCCGAGTTGGTTTGCCTGTGATTTTGTTTGTCTAAGTTTTCCAAAAGGGTGGGTCTAGCAGTCAAGTGTATGAGGAAACTGAGGATGTGCACGAGAGGGAAGGTGATGAAGAATGGGAACAACAAGAGGAGGAAGAAGGGGATTCGAAAGGTGATGAGACATCTAGAGGTTATGTTATCACTGTTTTGTTGATGCGGGAGAAGGAAACCCAGAGGTGATGAGACATTACCAGAGAGAGTTAGAAGACGATGAACGTGCATTAGAAGAGGACTATGAAGGTGGTGAAGATGATGATTATGATGATGATTATGATCTGTCTGAGGATCATGTGCCTTGGGATTGGCAGAACTACGATTTCTCACAGTATACTGTTAATCATGGTGAGAATGTGCCCTGGGAGTACACCGAGAATGAGGTTACAGTAGGCGCCATGTACCCCAGTACTGCACATGTGAAGGATGCAGTCAAGCAGTGGTCCACCTTGACTCTGCACAGAGAGTTCAGGGTAGTGAAGAGCTCTTCGATGATATATGATGTGCATTGCAAGAAGGAGGATTGTGCTTTTTGAGTGTATGCATATAAGGGGAAATGGGATCATTACTTAGAGGTCAAAGAAGTGCTGCCTCACACATGTACCCTTGATCGGTTTGATGCAAGGCACCGAAACATTTAAGCTGATTTTGTTACAAGCCACATGTACCCTACCATTGTGAAATGTACTTCTTATGAGCCGAAGGCCATTATCGATGCAATTGAGGAAAAAATCGGGTACACCATCAGTTACGGCAACGTATACCACGCAAAGAATAAGATATTGGAGCATAGGTAGGGTACTTATGAAGCATCCTACCACAATTTGCCTAACTTGCTGCACACAATAGTTCAGATGAATCCTGGCAGCTACTATGATATCAAGGACTATCCTTGTGAAGAGAAACCAGGCAAGTTTGTGCTTCAGCAGTCATTCTTAGCATTGGGTGCTTGCATTGAGGCTTCCAAACTTTGTCGACCGGTCCTTTGCATAGATGGCACCAGGGAAATACAAAAAACCAATCCTGACAGCTGTGGCAGCTGACAGTAAGAATCAGTTGCTTCCTTTGGCCATTGCATTTGTGGAGGGCGAGAACGGTGACAGTTCATACTGGTTCCTTGAGAGGTTGAAGAACATGGTGGTGCAGGATGTGCAGAATGTGTGTGTCATACACAATAGGTACAAAGGTATTTTGCAAGCAATGAATGACATAAAAGATGGCAGCTAAGAGCGTTACAGAGTTCCATTGTGGCCGGATGTTAAGAGAAGGTGGTGCACAAGGCACATGAAAGCAAACTTCCACGGCCAGTTCAAGAACAAGGCCCTGTCTAAATTGTTTGAGCGGTTGTGTGAGCAGACTCAGCAGAAGAAGTTCGATGCCATTTGGAAGAAATTAGATGACCTGACAAAGAAGGCATTAAAGGAGCTAGCAAAGAGGCCAGTGAATCCAGAACCTGGCGAAGAGCCAATTTCTCTCGAGGACGTGGGATTAGATGGTCCTCAAGTTAGGCAGAGAAGAGGGCGTGCTGTGAAGACCTTCAGTCAGTGGATTCAGAATGAGCCTAAGAAAAAGTGGTGTCTCATGTTTGACAAGGGCAGAGCAAGGCATGGAATAAAGACCACTAATTTTGCTAAGGTCTACAATTGTGTGCTTCACGGTTCAAGACCTATTCCTCTGGTTGGAATTATTGAGTTCTTTAGGTATCGTACAATGCAATATTTTTACGAAAGAAGCAAGGCAGCAGATGCGGTTGCGAGGAACACTCAAATGGTGTACTGCACCAGAATGACTGAGTATTTGGAGAAGGCTCAGGGAAAAGCACTTCTTCACAAGGTCAAAGCGCAGCCTTACTACCAGTCTACTGAGAATGAAATTCTATGGAAATATGAGGTTGAGTGCAAGGGGAAAATGCGTCTAGGCCCATCGCGTGAAAAGACGCAACAAGTGTCTGAACTTGGCAACCAAATCTGCAGATGCTCTTACCGGAAGCCGCAACTACTACACACCCCCTGCACACATGTGATCGCCGTATGTTATGAATTTCAAAATTTCAGCCACCGTAGGTACGTGCCTTAGTACTACGACAAGGAAACTGTTCGGAACACTTGGAACCAAACAATTGAGGGCTACCTCGTGCAGGGTAGTTTTACTGAGAACCCCAAGGAAAATGTTGTGCACATACCAAATCTAGATTCAGAAATGTGCCAAGGTGTTGGAAGACGGAAGAAGAAGAGGATTAGGAACAACATGGATGAAGCAGAAGCTGGAGCAACAGTAGTGATGTGCTACAAGTGCCACAACACGGGACACACGTACAAGAGGTGCACAACTCCAAATTATGCTTGCAACGCACCAATGTGGGCGCATCAGCACCTTCAGGACTCTCCCAAACCCCAACCGGTCGTAGCAACAATGGACGCGGACATGGATGCGGACGTGAACATGGGCGTAGCAACAATGCAGGGTTCATATGATCATAGTTGCTTGTAACATTAGGACATTTAATTTCGGAATTTATAATATTTGAACTAATATTTCCTGTACGAACTTATGCATGGTATTGCATTGTAATAATTGAACCGCTATTTCGTGTCGTCTTAATTATTCTGTTTCATTTGGATTATTTTGCCTATGATTGTTCTCATCTTGTTTTGCAGGTTTGCAATGGCTTCCTCAAGTCCTGAGTTGGACTTGGAGTTCCTCACCAAGAGGAAGGGCAATGTCGAGGTGCCAAAGGGGATCGACACTTCTATGTGCTTCTGCGGTGACAACTGCAAGCTTGTCAGGTGCACGGTTCTTAGGTACGCCGAAGGGATGAGGTTTTTCATGTGCGTCAACTATGCGCACGATCCGATCAAGCCATTCGACCGCAATGTTAGAGCAAAAGTAATGATTTACTACATTTCTCGATTATTCATTTGTCATTTCTATTTTATTATTTGCTGACATGTCTTTGCAAAAAGACTGCACCTCCTCTTTGTGATTTCATGCAGTGGCTAGATACTGAGCAGTCTGACTTCGACAAAAGGTACGTCGAGGGGGCAGGTCGTGATGCAAGGGAGAGGTGGTTCCGCATGGTTGAGTGGGAAAAAAGAGAAGAAAAAAAAGCAAGGAGGAGCAGAAGGAAATTCGCAATCGCCAGGAGATGAGAGAACGTGAAGCGGCCCAGACCCGTGAAGCAGATAGAGAGAGGAAGAGGGAGAGGGCTCGCCGGGCCAAGGAAGCTGAGCCGGATGCCATCGGGGAGGGAAAATACCCCCGTTGTACTCAGTAGACCTAGAGTATTAGTCGGACTACATCAAATAATTCCGTATTTAATGACATCGTCACCTAGGGTTTGTTTGTATGCTTAAGAACTTCAATCGAACTGCATTAGAGTGTATTTTTTTCCTTTGTTATGTGTGTTTCGTTAGAGTGACTGCCATATACAGAGTCGGATGTGTTTCCTCTGAGTCACTACCGCGTTTCCCTCTCACGGATCGACTGGCCCACAACGCGACACTCTCTAGTACTAGGGTGTGTTTTCTCTAAGTCACTGCTTCGTTTCCCTTCCCACGGATCAAACGGTCCACCACCCAGCCAACCTTCTTCTTCTGCCAATATGTACCACCATTCACTCCATTGCCTTCTTCTCACAGCATTAAACAATGACTTCCTGGAGTGGGGATGAACACGGTTTCGGTCCTGAGTTGTGGCATCAGCAATCTCCAGATTTCGAAGCCAATTTCCCACTGAAAGGCAAGAGTGACTTCAGTTCGATGCGTGAAGTTAGAAGCTACGCACCCAAGCAAACGGTGTTTTGGCCTAGGTGTTCACACAGTGAGTTTTGCGTGATGCAAGTCTACGAGGGGTGGAACAACTCCAGTTGTCGCCTCTGGCACTGCCCATATTCATGGGTAAGCAATGTCCATGAAATTGATTATCATCTTTCTTTGGTTTGCTAACGTTTTCTTACCTTTTGCAGTACTCCACCCAAACAAAGAACTGCGGTTTCTCGCAATGGGTGGATCCACTAGCTATTCGCCCCTATCAACAGTACATCGACTACCTCGAGGACGTCGTCATCTACAACCTGAAGCGGGAGTTGTCGGAGGCACTGGCTTCTCCAGATCCATCGTCTAGCGCAGGAGATGATCGATACTGCAAATGTTCGACCTGCACTTGTGAATGCCACAAGAAGATCAGTTCCCCCCCCCGAAAGATTGGTCCCCTCCACCTCCACCTCCACCCCCACATGGGTACTACTACATGCCGTCGCAACACTCTGGCGGCTCTATGCTCTACGGGCAGTTCTCGTACAACTAGATTAATTAGGTATGTTGTAATCAAATTTCTAAATTCCCTAAGGCATTTTAGGACTACGTAAGGCGCATTGTTAGGGTAGTAGAAACGCCTTACATGCCATTGCAAAGGTGTGTGTTTTATCATCTAATTTTGTTAAAAAAAACTACCACCGTGGCGGACGGCGGTTGGGCGGTGGGCCACGGCGGTTGCATGGCCGTTGCCTGTCGCCGCCCAGCACCTGCAACCGCCATTGCCAACTACTGTAGCCCACTGCGGTTTGGCTAACCGCCGTGGGCTACGGCGGTTAGTGCTTCTGCAGCCGTCGTGGGCCACGGCGGCCGCCGTGGGCAACGGCGGTTAATGCTTAGTTTTGCTAAATTTTCAAACGATCGTATAATTTCCAAAATGAAAAAATAAATTAAAAAATCGGGGAAGGGAGGTGGGGGTGTCTGGCACCCCAATGCTCTACTAATTTCTGTAATATACCTTTAATATATCATATAGTTAGTAAGTCTTAATTAGCTTAATCAAATCATTATTAACTATTCTAGTATCAACTGCAACCACTGAAAAATGCTTTTCAGTTATGAAACTTGTGAAGACACGTCTTAGATGTACAATGGAAGTTGAATTATTGCGAGATTGTTTGGAACTTTATATTAAGAAGGAAGAATTATCTGCATAAATATTGATGAAATTACTAAATCTTATGATCTTGTTGGTAGTCGTAGAGCTAATTTTAAGTTAATACATATGTAATTTTGTTTTGATCACACACTTGTGAAACATACCACTATTACATATGAGGGAAAAAGTCTACATAACCCCCAACCTATGAAGGGTGGACTACATAACCCCCCAACCTATAAAATGGTATATATCACCTCCTGAACTTTCTAAAACCGATCAAATTACCCCCTAAGTCAATTTAAAAAAATTATAGTAAATCAAAGAAAAATCATAAGATGGAAAATTCAATTGTGTTGGACTCGAAATGAGTAGATCTACACAATAAACATATAATATGATATGCTTTAGTACAATTTTTTATAGCTATGAAGAAAAATATAGATTTAAAGCTACAACAAAAAATATATACTAAAGCATATCATATTATATGTTCATCGTATAGATCTACTCATTTGGAGTTCAACACAATTGGATTTTCCATTTATGATTTTTCTGTGATTTACTATGATTTTTTAAAATTGCCTTAGGGGGTAATTTGATCGGTTTTAGAAAGTTTAGGGGTTGATATATACCATTTCATGGGGTTATGTAGTCTACCCCTCATAGGTTGGGGTGATGTAGACTTTTTCCTCCAAATGAATGTTTTTTATTTTCCCACCAGTTACTTCATGACTATTAAATTAAAAATATTTCAACATTTTTAAAAAATGTTACAATATTTTTTCTCCAACATTTCTAGTCATTTTTCGTCATTACAAAGTGTTGCAACATTTTTTTGGACCAACATTTTTTAAATTAATATTTTTTTTGACTTCTTCCAACTCGTAAACTATTTTTTCAACATTTTGCAACATATTGCAACGTTTTCTTAGAAATGTTGAAATTTTTTAGTCTTCCACCTCCAGCCAGCGGCCCCACACGCGGAGCATCACCGCGCAGGGGTGGGCGCGCGGCCACGGCACTCGGGGGCTGCCCGCGGCGGCGTGGCAGGCGCACACGGCAGCCGGCAGCTAGCCAGCCACAGGGCTGCAGCGGCCTGGCCGCGCGACGACAGGTGCGGAGCCAATCGCGGGACGCGGCAAGGCTCGCCAGCCGGCACGCCGTGGCGGCGCGGCCTCCCACGGCCGCGGCACGCGGGGCAGGAGGTGGAGGCGGGGCGCGCGTGCCTCCATGGCGGCGGCGACGGCCCCGGAAGGTGGGAGGGAGGTGGAAGAAAAGGCTAGGGTTTGTTGTTATTGGGCTGTGTGGACTGTTATTTGGGCTTAAGAAAAAATCTTCAAGAGGTATATAGAGGGTGTTCGGCAGGTAGAATGAATAGTGCTCGGTTGGTAGAATGAATAGTATTATGTGAGAGGAGGTAAGCCAAAATAAGCCAGCAGAGCACTGTTCATTAGATCAGTCGAACACCCTCATAGACATACTCGGTGGCAGTGGGCACAGGCGGAAATCCTATATGTCTTCCGAAAGATTTTTTCCTCCTCCACCTTCCAATGTTTGAGATTAGTGCAACCAATCACAGTCCTTGGATCAAAGGCCCAACAACCAGCCCACGTAGCCCATCAAAGCAGCAAACCCTAACCATCCCGCACGTTCCTCCCCTGGCCATCCTTGCCTGCCGCCGCCTAGAGGCCACGCACGCCGGGCCGGCTCCCCACGCGTCGCCGTCGTTGTGCGCCGCCGTCGCCCGCCGCGGCCGGTCCCGGCTGCGCGCGCCGTCCTACGCCGCCGCGTGCTCCCACGACCCGTGCTCTGCCACCCCGCCATGGTCGTGCGGTGCCGCGCCGAGCTCGGGGCCGCCGGCTGCTGCGGTCCCGCAGCCGTTGCGCCGTCGCGCCGCTGCAGCCCGGCCTCGAAGGCTCGCCGCGTGCCGCGCCGCCCTCGCAGCCGTCGCGCGCATCGCCCCACTGCCGCACGCCAGCCTTCTGAGGTGGAAGACGTAAAAAAAATCCAACATTTCTAAAAAATGTTGCAACATTTTGCAAAATGTTGACGAAACCAACATTTCTGAAAAATGTTGTAACATTTCTTAAAAATGTTGGAAGAAACCTAAAAAATGAAGAAAAATATTGTCCAACATTTCTAAAAAAATATTGCAAAAAAATAGTTGACAAAACCAATATTTTTTAAAAATGTTGGAACCTTTCTGAAAAATATTGGAAGAAACCTCAAAAAAAATGTTAATTAAAAAAATGTTGGTCCGAAAAATGCTGGAACATTTTGTAAAATGTTGATGAAAAATTACTAGAAATGTTGAAAAAAAATGTTGGAACATTTTAATTTAATAGTAATAAAGTTGGCTGATACGAAAATAAAAAATTAGATAGGCTTTTGTGAGCTGAAAGTTCGTTGGCTTATCATCATCCGGAGTCATATAGGAGTGCCCGGCACAAGTGGGATTGTTTTCATGGGTTGACTTTGTCCCAACGCGAGTTCTTTATGGGCCTCTTTTCCCCCTTTGTCCTATTAGAGCCAACAAGCATGCGACTAATAATGGCCCACTACCACAACCTCTCTCATCTTGTAGAAAAAAACAGAGAGAGAAAAGATCCCTAAATTGATTTAGTGAGTGACTGAGCGAGTGAGCGTGTTACCGCTCCAGAGAAAAAAAAGTGAGCATCCTCTTCACAACTTTTCGAAAGTTAAATTACACCCCATCTTCACAGAAAGTTCCCCAAAAAAGGTCAGAAGAACTTTCAAAAAAGTCCGACGCAAAGCTAAACGAAAAGAATCAGAACAGACACCTCGATTCCTGTGCAAACATGATGACACGGTTACACCTAAAAAAAGCCTCCTGCACTGCACTCGGCAAGCGTCCTCGCCGGGTCAACACCCCCTACCCCTATTCACCGGGCAGGCTCGTTCCATCCGTGAAAAGAGTTCACCGGAAAAGGAACGCGCCCGTATTTCTCGGATCAGAACGCGCGGTCCGACGCGACCGCACCGCCCGCCACGAGCCACCAGTACTGCCCCGTCGTCGCCTCCGGGAGGCCGCCGCCGGCGGCGGTGCAGGCTGGCGAAGGCGGCGGCGCGAGGTGGAACGGCGAGCCGCGGTAGGGAACGGCGAGGCCGCCGGAGGAGAACACTACGGGAGGCGATCCGGGTCCTGACGATGAGACGTGGTCGGCGGTGGTGTTGGTACCGGTGGCGTGCGGCGGCGGCATCGGCATCGGCGGCAGCACGGGTCGGTTCTTGCGGCGGCCGGAGCCGACGGGCACGTTGCGGATGGCGCCGCCGGCCGTCCAGTAGCGGTGGCAGGCCCGGCAGAAGTGGCGCGGCTGGTTGACGTTGTAGTTGTTGAAGTAGCAGAACTTGGTGTCCCGGCTCCGGCACCGCGGACACGGCAGCCGCGCCTCGGCCGCCGCCGCGCGCGCCCGCGCGGCCTCCTCCAGCAGGTCCGCGCTCCCGCGCCCCGGCGCATGGTTCTGCAGCCTCGGCAGCGGCGCGCTGCCACCACCACCACCACCACCGTGGTGCGCATGCATGGGCGACGGCGACGGCGACGGCGGCTGCGTGGTGGTGATGACCTTGCCGAACAGCTTGATGCCCGCCGCGCCGGTGCACGCGGCCGCGACCCTGGCCGGCATCTCGACGTGAGGCAGCATGTCGCGCGGCGCGTCCTGCGTGTGCGTGTGGATGGCTGGTCTGCGATATGGTTTTCCTCTGAAGCAGAGAGGAGGGACGTATCAGCCATCCAGTAGACCTGGCCGTTGGTATATATAGCATCCTGGACAACTCGGTGCGTGGGTGCGTGCGCGCGGTGGACACCATGATTTCCGGTGCCTTTTGGTCGCGGTCGACGTTCCGTTACAAAGTCATTTTCCAGACTTGCATCGCAGATTGAGCTGCCTCTAGTCTCAAAAAGAAGGAAAAAAAACTGCATCTATGTGGCAACAAGCTTAGGTAATAAGGAGTTTTGCTATTTGCAATTATATAAACCATTTTGTTGAAGATTGGGTGCCTAGGAAATATCTCATACTCAAAGTGACATATCATATAGTATTTGTAATACTTGTTTAGATTCATAAATTTTCCTACGTATCTAGACATAGTGGTATATATCTAGATATAATATATATCTAGATGCATAGCAAAAGTTTATGAATCTTAGAAAAGTCAAAACGACTTATAAATTGGAACAGAGGAAGTATTTTTTTTTAGGGTGATGGTAACAACCCCAGGAGTCAACCTAGGTCTTAGAGCAGCCACACCACACTTGCTTACCAGTTGCACCTTCCTAATCTTTTCCTTCCTTTTTTTCCAATGCATGGACTGATCACTTTGCGTTTGTGTGGCATAAAAGTTCGCAAAAGGAGCTAAAAAACACCCGAAAACAAGATTCTCACCTTTACTTTATCTCCCGTAAAGCGCATGCTTTTAGGGGGGGGGGGGGGTGTTCATGGTCTTTATCCGTATGGTACGAATCACTAGCTAGCTCAGTGGCTTTTGATGAGGGGCAGTATCAAAAGTGGTAATCTTTCTGGTTGGAAAGGCCGAAGTGCCGAACCATGCCTTGCTTTTTCCTGCCAATCCAAAAGAAAGTTCGCCATTAGCTTTGCTTTGCGCTTTGGAGATAGGAAACCTGATTTGCCAAGCAACTCGCAAAGGTTAATAAACCTCATCAGGAGTTACCCAAGGTACGGTGCGTGTGTTTCTGAAAAAAACTAGCACACCTGTCGTTCGATCCGCTGGACTAACTGAACTGAAACGTTAACGTCCACAAACCGTAGTTTGGTTCGATGGGATGAACTTATAAGACGTTTTTTATATAAGTTATAAGTCGGCTAGATGATTAATGAATCCGTGATGCACAGGAGTACATTACATGATAGCTAGCATTTTGGACACGGTGGCGTTTGAGCCATAAGACACCAGGCTTGATCTTTTCTCATCTATGATCTAGTTTGACATCGGTTGATGTGCCAACGGTATTCAAAGCTGGTAAATTGGATTTGTATGAAGACGTCAATCTTGGGTGGCAGCTCTGAATTTGTTTTAGGGTTAAGGTACACGGACCACCACTGTTTGTTATGTGCTTATGGCTGCAAAAGATGTGTCAGGACACTAGGTTGGACAGAGGTTTGAAGCTAGTGGCAACCAATTCTAATTCAACTAAGATTTGGGATAGACCTTTTACCTTTTTGTTGTGATGGTAGTCACATGTAGGTAGTGGCTCATTTGGTGGATAATTTCCTACATGATAGATATCTCTTTTCCTTTTATGCTCCTTTTTCCTAGGCTTACGCTATAAGGAATGGAGTTGTTTCCTTTTTTTTAATAATGATATCTGTATGCATTTTTTTGGATGCAGAGGCTGAAATATCAATATGTTCCCATTAAAAAAACATTATGAGAAGCTCCGGAAATGTGTAACGGGCCGAGGAAAAAGATAACCTACATTAGGTGGGCCGAAGATTGGGCTTGCTGCATAGTATCCATATACTCAATGCAGGCTGCTAGGCCGCCTAATGTCTAACTGCATTTCTGTTCATCTAAAAAAAGAGCCCACCAACGCATCTCGTAGTCCAACATCAAAACATTATTACAATCACGTTTTAAAGCTACCGACCCAGGTCGGAACACCTTTAAAAATGAAATTAGGAAAAAAAAACTCTCACCAACTTAGAGCAACTCCAAGAGTTTGCCAAATTTTACTTGGCAAATCTTGTGTTTTGCCAACTTGTAAAAAGATATGCCAAGTAAAAAAAGAGTCAATCTCCAACAGTTTTGCATAATTCACTTGCCAAATCCAGATCTAACTTACATCAGGAACCCTGAGAGAGAAACAAAATTATGTTTCTACCCTTCCACCTCTTGAAAACTTAAATCAGGAATCCTGAGAAAAACAAAATTATTTTTATACCCTTCCACCTCTTCTAATACGGGAGGATGTGCCGCGCGCGCGGAGTCGGTTTTTCCCAACTTGAGATAAATGGCAATCTGAGATGGGGAACTGTTGGAAAAGGTTTTTTCTGTTTTTGCCAAAAAAATAACAATGGCAACTTGGGATGGGGAACTGTTGGACGAGCCACCTCATATGCACTGCGATGGCAAAAAGTAACTTCTTCAATGACAAAACAACCAGAAAAGGGTAAATATTCGGTGCAAACCACCTACTCGGGGTGAAATCCTGTAAACTCAACATTTGCAATTTGGAATGCACATTGATTGCAACTCGAACCACAAACCAATTGCAAAACAGCAAAGCACAACCCCCTTCAGTTGCAACCCACCTGGTACTCTACGCTACCCACCTCATGGTCGGTCATTTGATTTGCAATCGATGTACACTTTGAGTTGCAATGCTGAGTTTTGAAGATTCCACCAAGTCAGTGGTTTGCACCGAATATTTAAAAGATCAAGAATGCTATGATCCGGACGTCCGGGTTAGGGGTAAAATACGGATGTGGGGCACGTGTCCCCTTCCTTATCCTTTTCACAACCACTCCTCTCTCTCTCTCTCTGATCCAAGCATCCAGCCAGCGTAAGTGCAGCTCCTGGCGGTGCTGGTGGCAAGCTCGCTGGCGGCCGAGCTTGACACAGCACGGTTCGGGGCGGGCTCACACTCCACGCACCCAGGGCGGTGGAGCTCAGCTGGGCGCGCGCGCCGCTCCCCGCGGAGCTCGCTGGCGCGCAGGCTGCTGCTCCCGCCACGACCAGGGGCGCGACCGGAGCACGAGGTAGGATAGCTCGCTGGCGACACGGCTGGTCGCGGGTCACCGCTCGTCACAGCTTCCCCGCACCGGCTGCTGGAAGAGCTCTGCGTGGCGGCAATGTCGGGCAACAGGCGGGGCGAATACGACGGGGTCCGGACCGCCGCTCTTCCACGCTATGTTCATTAGGTACCCCATGATGTTGCAGCAGATTTTTTCGATGTTGCAAAACTCTGTGTGTTGCAACAATTATTTTTTCATGTTTCATATGTTATTTTTCCATATTGCAACCTCTGTGATTCAGTGTTTAACCGTGCTATAGATGTTGCAACATTTATTTTTTTCGTGTTTCATTTTGTTTCTTTTCCATGTTGCAACATATGTTTTTCAATGTTTCACCATGGTGGCAAATGTTGCATGAAACATACTTTTGATGTTGCAGCAGGATATTCTGAATCTTCATGTTGCGTGCAACATGAATTTAATGTTGTAGTAGGATTTTTTTTTTCTTTTTAGTAGATCTGACGGCTGGAGGTGATCCAATCGAATGGATGAGGGGTGCATCCGACTGCTAGCGCCCGGATCCGACATCCGGGCGCTAGCAGCTCCGTTAAAGGATTTGGAGAACTAACTTTGAGTGCTTCGACTGTTCCCAAACAATCTGAGTTTGTATTGGTTCAACATTATTTACTAGATTAGGTTTATTTTGCCAGATCTTGTTTCGGAACAAAAGTGCTCTTGCAACTATTAGGACCAATATAATACAGCGGAAGACATGCAAATGTGCTCTTGCATTGCAAAACAAACGAGACAGGCCACGCAGTTCATAGAGTTGTTAAGACACTTTTAGGACCAATACAACTTTATTAGATGCAAAGTTCAAACACCTAAAACCACTAGTGGCGACGCCTTAGCACGCACTACTCCAGTACTTGGATTACTAGAGTACTTGGACGGGGCCACTGCGCCGTCGCCCCACGCGCATCAGATCGCGGTGATCCCGGCGGTCGACTCTGTCGCCGTGATGGACGATCACCTGCCACCTGGACCCTGCGCGGTGGACGGCGGGCTACAGCTCGCCCCACTGTTAGCCGATGACGACACCCCCCAGGCTTCACTCCGCCTCGGCCGTCTACTCCACTGCGGGTCCCACTGCCGCCACCGATGCCTCGGACCGCCATGATCCTGCAGAAGAAAAGCTGGCAGCCTTCGTCGCCGAAGTCACAAGCGCCATTCCGGCCCCTCTCTTGGACAAGCCGCCTCGTCGTCGTCACGTTGATCCCGTCCTTGTCGACGCGCCTCCTCAGCTGCCTTCACTTGAGGCATCCGGTCTCAGGCGAAGCCATCGCCAAGCTGTGGACCCTCTTTCTACCGTCAAGGTGGCAAAACGAGGAGAGGTGGTTCGAATGCGTCGCCTCGGCGAGGCAGTCGCATCACTGCCTATGTCGACGGTTTCACGTGCGGCGGTCGAGCAATTCTTCGCCGAAGGGCCTTCGCCAAGTAACGTGGACGCACTGACAGATATCTTCCCGATGTTGAGGAACAAGAGTAAGATCTCTCCCTTCATGAGATTGAGTGTTGGCTAAGAGCTCCGTGTAGAGCAAGTTGTTTAGGTCGTCTTAGATGTGAGTAGTTCTTACTAGAGATCCTAATTCGGGTTGTGTTCAGCTGGCTTGCCGGCTTGCGTTCATCTGGAGTCCGTTCCATTTGGGTTGTAACCGAAACTGTACCAAATTCCTGTCTTCTTAATACAATGATACGCTGCGAGTTCTCGATCGTTCTCAGTCACCTTGTTTAGTTGGGCGAGGTATATACTACCATCATCACTGTAGCACGATTCAGATCCTGCTTCCCCCTCGTCAGGCCAGGGGAAAAGGGAGCACCAGCGTGTGTCGGTGCTGCGACGAGAAAACGACCGGCCTCGCGCTGCAGTCTGCATGGAAGTTATGAACACGACGACGACTCCCCATCCGCTGCTGACAACGCCATTCATCCGACACCGGGGTCACCAACCGGTTGTTATGCTAGCTAATCTCCTCCGCGTGACCACGGCCACTTTGTCGTCTGCTGCTGACGACGACGCTACGTTCCAAACCATAGGATCAATCAGAGATTCAGAGGACAAGGTCACAAGGAATGTAGTAAAGATCTTCTAACCGTTTCATCATTTCAGGTCTCAGCCGACAGCAGATCAAGATTTTCATCTGCCACGGTGGCATTACCAAATCTCTCTGTTTTTTCTCTATGGTTTTACAGAGGAATCAGAGCTCATGCACAGACTGCAGGACAAGATATAAGTAGCAGCATGGCGGCAGTTCAGTTCGGTCGCTTCTCGCCACGTCGTGCACGACTATACCACTATGCAAATGTACTCCACTGAATACGAGTACAAGCATACAAGGAATCATTAAGCACAACGATCCAAGAGCCTGACGCTATTTAATCTGCGGATAACTGCAGTTCAATGCCGAGCTCACTCGCACTGTCGCACTAGTGGTTGCGGATCACGGCAGCGAGTCTCAACCCGCTTTGTCTAGGCCGTCATGGGCATAGCCAACGACAGCAAGCGTATCAACCTCACCGCGCCGATCATCTCCGTCCGGCACCACGGTGGCAATGGCACCGAGCCCACGGGCACCGGGTTGCCGGCATCATACAGGGCGGACGCCACGTCGTCGGGGGCCCTGGGCCGCACCGGCGCCGTGCCGTTCGGGTGGGAGCGCCGCCCCGGCCACCCCAAGAGCGTCCGCACCCGCCGGCCGCCGCGGGTGCCTCCCTTGACGATCATCGCCGGCGACGATCCCAAGCGCGCGGCGCAGGAACCGGCCGAGACGGCGGTGATCGTGGCCTCCGCGCGCGCGCGGGAGGAGGAAGGGTTCTCGGACGCGCTCTCCCGCGACGACGACGTCAGCTGCGTCACCGTGAACTGCAGCGCGACGACCGGGCTCAGCGACGCCGCGGGGGCGGGGGTGGGCGCGCGCGGAGGGCCGCCCCGCGCCAGAGGCGGCAGCGTCATGATGGAGCGCTTCCTGCCGGCCGCGCACGCCGTGGCCGCGGGCTCCCCGCAGAGCACCTTCCGGAAGGCCACGCGATCGCCCGCTGCGGCGAGCGCGCGCACGGGCGGCGGCGACAGGTCACCGGCGCGAGCGCAGAGGCGGCTGCCCTTCCAGCACATTGCGGCGTATCACCTGCCGCCGCTGTCTCCCGGAGGCAAGAACGAGGACGACGACGACGCCGAGTCCGACGCGCACAGCACGGCGGGCTTCGCGTCCAGGAGGTGCGGGTGGCTCCCCAGCCGGTGCGTGAAGAGCGCCATGCTGCTCTCCCGCGGATCGCGGCGAGGGGCGCGCAGACTGCTCCAGCCCACCGGCGGCGGAAGCCAGAGAGGAACGGATCCACCACTGCTGCGGCGATCGCGGAACGGGGAGCAGAAACCGCAGCACACCGGAGACGATCCCGGCATGGTATCACTGTTGCTGTTACATTGCATATCTTCGCGTGCATCGACCTCACTTCTTGCGTTGCGTCTTGCGTGCCGTTGAATTCACTGCCGTGCATGAACAATTCACCTCTTCTTGTAATCTTGTGGAATCTGGCAGCAATCCTGGGAGGAGGTGTACATCAAATCGCTGCTCCGATCAGGCGGCGGCGGCGGCGGCGGCCTGATGGGACCGGCGGCCGCCGTGGCCTCGGAGCTGGACAGAACAGTGCGCGAGCTCTACAGGCACCGAGGAGGACAGGCCGTCAAGCCGAAGGCGAGCCACCTGGGTCTGCTCCTGGTCCTCGACAGGTCAAACGAGGATTGCGGCCGGGGGTACAAGAACTGCCACGGCTCGTCGGCGCAGAACCTCCCTAAAACCGGCGACGTCCCATGGCCGCTGCCGTCTACCAGAAGGTCGCCGAACTCCGGGAACAAGCTCGGGCGTGGCGTCACCGGCGACTACGGTTTCCCGCTGCTCCTGGAAGACGCGGAGGCCGTCGCCGGGCGTGAGATGGCGCTGTCGCCGACGCCCCTGCTCCCGCTGCCGCTGCCCGCGTCGCCCACGGAGTCGTGGCTGTCGCGCGCGCTGCCTTCGGTGTCAGCCCGGCCCCCGGCGGCGACGTCGTTCCTGGGCCTCCATGTGCCCAAGAAACATGCCCCGCTGCCGTTGTGGTGCGCCATTGATTCGGTTTCGGGCAGGGGCGCCGAACACGACAGGCAACGGCAGAGGCGCGTGCACGATCTGCAGAAATAATGGAGCCATGATGTTCTGCGTCTGACTTTGCATGATCGTGCCAACTATTAAGTAGGACTGTGATGGGGGTAGCTTGCTTTGTATCGACAATGTTTCATACATGTAGCTCATACCTCGAGATAAGTTGATGCAAATGTATACTATCCATGCTGCACAATGTACTGTTAGCATATTGCTCATGTTTTCGTCATCGCCTGGCCCAACAAATATTAGTAGATTTCAGCAGTAACAACAATTAGATATATGCTTATAAGTAATGGATTATGTATGATGAAAAGAACCATCAGCTTTGACGAATGTAGATAAAGGTAAGTGTTTAACATCACATTAGATCAGAATAAGGCATTATGAGTAACCTCACCAAGAAAGAGTGCATTTACAACAATAAGTCGTCGTCATCTCTTCAACGACATAGACGTGGATCCATATAAGGGCTCATTCGTCTCCACCGGAGTCCAATCCAGTCGAAATCGATAAATATAACAACAAAATTATGATAACTACTATAAGAGATCCGAATTTATTCCGGTCCGAAACTAATTTACTCATGATATGTACATCAAGAGACACGGAATTAATCCACTGGTCGAGGTGTGGAATCAATCCGGCTCTTCGGTCTCCTATTGTACTTACCATGATGAGTAAATAAGTTCTTAATCCGGAATAAATCTGGATTTTTATAGTATCTATCATTATTTTCTTAGTATATCTATCATTTCCGGCCGGATTGAATCCGATGGAAAAGAACAAGCCCTAACTCAAATCATTAGGCGATCACAAGAAACAGTCAAGCTGGGGGCACCTGTTTCTCGTCGCCTTTTCTCTCAGCTCTGGGCAACTAGTTCAGGCTATCTGCTACAGTTTGGTACCTCACATAATTGGTAGACAACCCCAGAGTCACTTATTCACAAGCCAGCTTCGTGCCAAAGCTGGTGAGGCAGATGGCAAACGCCTGGAAGGCTGACAGAGGCTGCCGGTAGTCCATCGTGAACGCATCATCCTCTATCTTGCCAAACTGCAGGATCACCGTCTCCTCATCTCCAACGCCCCATGGGCCACCGGAGCCAGCTGTGGCAACGAGCTGAAAGTTCTTCACAGAGGCGACGGTCACCCGGCCATGGAAATTCAAGCACCAGCACTGCAGATGCTCGTGCCATCGTGGAGCTTTGTTCTTTAGATCTAAGGAACTCGAGGCGGGTGTTTTCTCCTTGGAAGGGTCTGATGCCATGCCCTGACCTGCAGAGCACTGGATACTGCACTGCATTCGTCTTGGTCCTCTTGATTTCAGGAAGTTAAATTTATATGTCACTTGTCCAACTTCGTAATTGCCTCCTGAAACCTGTGGGCTTATTTGCTTGCTTGCAAAGTGGCGACTAGATCGGCTCCTCGAGGGTTTAGCACCATTGTATGGTGCCTGGCTATCATAGATGATGAATTTTGTCCCCAGGAAGTCAGATCTACAATCAGAAGGCAGATGATCAAATTAGCATTCTTGCAAGCCTTCACAAAAATAACATAAGAAAACTTCCTTGGCAACGTATCTAATGGAAACCAACCTCTTTGTGCAAACTATGGAAACTTCAATCTGAGCTACACGATGTTGATCCAACAAAGTGCTAGGGAGAGGTGGGAGGGGTGATTTGCAAAAGCGCCAATGAGCTTTGCAAATCACCTCTCCCACCTCCCCTGAACGCCCTCTTGGATCAACATCGTGTGGTCCAGATTGAAATTTTCATAGTTTGCACGAAGAGGTTGGTTTCCACCAGATACGTTGCCAACTTCCATAAAGTGCCAAATTATAACTCTATTAGTATCACAGCAGATGCTGGATCAAATGCATTTGAAAGTGGTAGGAAGTCTGGTAACCAGGTTAGGACTAGTGTTTGTAGTGTCATGGGCGGTTAGGGTCTCGTGGGCCGGATAGGCGAGCCCATTAGAGTTAGATTAGGGATAAGATTAGATCCTTTCTTAGGGGTTAAGTTAGCCTCTCTATATAAGGAGAGGAGATGTACCAATTGAGGCAAGCAATGAGAATATCAATCTATTAGGGTTAGCCCCTTTTATCCCTGCCCGTGTGGTCCGGCTGCCGCCATCGGCGAGGTCGGGCTGCTAGGGTTCAGGGTCATCCGAAGTTGGTACATAACAACTTGGTATCAGCTTGCTTGGTTTCGTGCCAAATTCATGGCTTCTGCTGCGGAGGAGGCCCGGTTCGCCTACTGGCAGTTGCGGGAGCGGGAACGCATCTGCACCCTCCTGGACGCCCGGGCGAGGTGGCGAGCGGCGCGACAAGCGGCAGCGGTGCGCCTGCAAGCTGCTGCTCGCGGTCTCCTAGCGCGGCGGCTGCGGGAGTATCTCCAACAGTCGCGGGATCGAGACCGCATCTGCGCCCTCCTGGACGCCCGGGCGAGGCGGCGAGCGGCACGACAGGCGGCGGCAGTGCGCCTGCAGGCGGCGGCGCGCGGCCTCCTCGCGCGTGCCCTACGCCGGAGCGGGCGGCGGCACAGCGGCAGGCGGCGGTGCGACTCCAAGCTGCTGCGCGCAGCTTCCTGGCGCGGCGTCGGCTGCACGAGTTACGAACGCAGGAGCGCGAGTGGTCAGCGGCCGCGTTACAGCTACAGGCGGCGGCGCGCGGCTTCCTCACGCGGCGCCAGGCGTGGACGGCGGCGCTGTGTCTGCGGGTGGCGGCGCGAGTCGGGAGCCCGCAGGCTGTTGCATCTTGGTCGTGGACGGCGCCATCCACTTCGCGCGCCTCGGTTCTGACCGTCCCTCATCAGCGTCGAGCCTCGGCCGTCTCCCACCGCCAGCCGTCGCGCGTGCGTCTACGAGGACCTCCGTGGCGCCGGCAGCAGCCGCGCGATCTGCGGCCAGGACGCGCACATCGTTGGCCACCTCGGGGTCGTCAACACGAGTGGTCGCCGGGGGGCCGCCGACCTCCGCGTCGATTCGATACCGGTCAACACGGCCCGGGACATCACGTCTCCCAAGGGCGGCCACGAGCACAGGCGCCGTCGAGATTCGCGGAAGCAGCTGTTGCGGGGACCCTCAGGATGCGGCTGTGTCTATTTCCTTTGATCGCACGAGCAGCTCACAGAGCCATGGGGCCTGAACTGGTGGGCTGGCTTTGCTTCTTTTCAGCCCACATGAAGCCCACGACACTGCTATTTGTGTGGGATCCAGGGGGGAGCAAGAAGCTGGCCGTGCACTCAGTGCTTCTTTCTGCTTTCACGGCAACTGAGGTGGCACATACTACAGGAGGGAGTCTGCCGTCAGTTTATTATTTAGAAATAATGTGCCGAGATGGCTTTGTTTAGGTTCAGAGTTTGTGTCAAGTCGACTCGTCTCCAAGCTGCAGCTCGAGGACGAGCTGCTCAAAGAAGGAGGGAGTAATGTCATGGGCGGTTAGGGTCTCGTAGGCCGGATAGGCGAGCCCATTAGAGTTAGATTAGGGATAAGATTAGATCCTTTCTTAGGGGTTAAGTTAGCCTCTCTATATAAGGAGAGGAGATGTACCAATTGAGGCAAGCAATGAGAATATCAATCTATTAGGGTTAGCCCCTTTTATCCCTGATCTGACCCTAATGGGCTCGCCTATCCGGCCCACGAGACCCCTAACCGCCCATGACATTACTCCCTCCTTTGAGCAGCTCGTCCTCGAGCTGCAGCTTGGAGAGACTCGACTTAACACAAACTTAGCATCGAAATAAAGGCTTTTACATCTCGGCTTTATTTTTAAAACTAAAAACCAATGATTAAATATTTCAATCGTTTGTGCTAGCAAAATTGCACAGGAGATGATGTCCTCTGTTTGCACGTGAATAGAAGCCCAAAACACAAGTGCACATCGATCTCCACCACCTGGATCCCATGTAAACAGCTGTGTAATTATCTGCACATGGACTGAAACCTTCGGAAGGCGGCAACTAAGCAGCCCACACAGCCCGCCCGGCACATGCAGTCTGGCCAGCCACGACCTTATCCCTCCAATGGAGTTAGCTGGAACAGACTCCGCTGCAAATCTCGCCTATTACTGTGTCCCGCTGGCCCTCATGGACGCCTGGCCCGGCTGGGTGGGGCGGCGGGAGTTGGCGGCAGTGCGCTTGCAGGCTGCTGCCCGCGGTCTCCTGGCGAGACGGTGCGTGCGGGAGATACGCCAGCAGTTGCGAGATCGGGAACGCATCAACGCCCGGCTGGACGCCTGGTTGAGGCGGCGAGAGGCCCGGGAGAGACGGCGAGAGGCGGCGGCGGCGGTGCTCCTGCAGGCGGCGGCGCGCGGCCTCCTCGCGCGTGCCCTACGCCGGGGCTTGCAGGAGCGGGCGGCGGCACAACGGCAGGCGGTGGTGCGGCTCCAGGCGGCCGCGCGCGGCTTCCTCGCGAGGCGGCACGCGTGGACGGCGTGGGCGCAATCCAGCTCGGCGGCGCAGACACAATCAAGCCCGGCAGCAGTCTGTTTCCGCGGTTCCCTTCAAGATTCCGTCTCGCGCGGCAGCCCAGCTGCACATACAGATGCACGAGAGGGCGCGACAGCTATCAGGACGGGGCTGCTATCCATCTTCTCCAAGCTGCAGATGCCGGAGGAGGCGCGCAAGCTTCAGTTGCGGTGCCACGATACGCAGCGGACTAACCCGCTGATGCCTCGCGTGCCTGTGCGCCGGCGGGTAGTTGTTATGGACCAACTTCGGATAACCCTGAACCCTAGCAGCCCGACCTCGCTGATGAACCATTGCTCCGCCGTGAGCACCATTGCTCCGCCGGGCCGCCGAGGTCCAGGGCCGCGTCCGGCCACCTCATTTGATTACAATCTTCGCCATATTCCTTCCACAAATCTTCCCCCTACCACTGCCCGTGACAACTTGGTATCAGGAGTTCCAGGAGACGTGTCCATGGGAAGCTCGGACGACCTCAAGTCGACGCTCGAGCGGCTCACCGCCAAAATTGATGAGCTCGCCACCGATGTCAAGGCTCTAAAGCCCCTGGCGCCCGTGGCGGACAAGCTGGCGGCCGTCCCGGACCAGATAGTCCGCCTCCAATCGGCGGCGTTCGACAACACCGAGCAAATCCGCGCCCTGAACCTCGCCGTGATCCGCACGGAGAACACCCAGCGCGCGGGCAAGGGCGTTGACCCGGGAGACGCTGCCGCCGGGGAGAACTCCGTCCATCAACCCCCGAAGACCGGCTTCCAGCCGCCGCCGCCGCCGGACAAGACCCGCAGGCCGCCGCCAGAGCGACCCTTCGAGACGCGCGGCTTCCAGGAGGACCACCTCAACGACAGCCGATTCCATCCGCGCGTCCGCCTCGAATTCCCGTCCTTCGACGGCAAGGACGATCCGCTCCCATGGCTGAATCGCGCCGAGACATTCTTCCGCGGGCAGAACACGCCGGAGGCGCGCCGGGTTTGGTACGCCGCCATGCACCTTACAGGCGCGGCCCAACTCTGGTACGCTCGGCTCGAGCTCACCGCCGGGACGCCGTCGTGGTGCCGCTTCGTCCAGCTCGTCCAGCAACGCTTCGGGCCGCCCATGACGGACAGTCCCCTCGGCGAGCTCGTTCTCCTCCGCCGAACGGGGTCCGTCGACGACTACACGGATCAGTTCCTCGCCCTGGCCTGCCGCGACGCGGACCTCTCCGACCACCAGCTCGTCCAAATCTACACGGCAGGTCTGGTCAACCCGCTCAAGACGGACGTCGCTCTCCGCCGGCCGGCGACGCTGGACGACGCCATTATGCTGGCCCGCGCCTATGAGCAGCGGCTGCAGCTCCATCCGACGGACCAGCCGCCCGGCCGCGGCACGCGCACGTCCACCCAGGCATCCTCGGCTTCCGCGGCAACAAGAGCAGCGCCGGCAGCCACCTCCGCCGCCTCTGCCCCGGCAGGGTCAGGCAAGACGGTGGCCGTGACGTCCTCGCTTCCACGCCGCCGTCTGTCTCAGGCGGAGATGACCCAGCGACGCGCGGAGGGCTTGTGCTTCAATTGCGACGAGAGATACGTTCAAGGCCACCGCTGCAAGAAGCTCTTCGTGCTCGAGATCGACGACACAGACGACGAAGAGGTGGATGAAGAAATTGAGTGTTCCGCGATCACTCTTGGGGAGGAGCTGCCCGGGATTTCTCTGCACGCCATTACGGGCGTTCGCGCCAAAGGCTTTCAGACGATGAAGGTCTTCGTCTCTGTGGGGGACGCGGTGGCCGTCGCCTCCTCGACACCGGCTCGTCCCACAACTTCATCGACGTCGACATGGCGCGGCGCGCGGGTCTACGCCTTCGGGAACGCCGGAACATCTCGGTCGCCGTGGCGAACGGCGATCGCGTCGCATCCACGGGCAAGGCGCTTGCACAGACGGTGCACATTGGCGGGGAGGCGTTCGTCCTTGACCTTTACGCCCTCCCCCTAGGCGACTACGACATGGTGCTCGGCGTCCAGTGGCTGGGGACGCTCGGCCCGGTGCTGTGGGACTTCGCACGGCGCACGATCGCGTTCCAGCGCGGCGACAAGCGCGTTCTCTGGCGCGGCGTCGACCCCACGCCAGGGCCCTCTCTGGCGCAGTTGACGGCAGGGGGCGCCCTCCTCGACGCCCTGCTGGAGGAATTTGCTGGGCTGTTCGCAGAGCCCCAAGGTCTTCCTCCACGACGCCGGTTCTCCCACCGCATCCGACTCAAGCCAGGCGCAGGTGCCGTCGCCGTGCGCCCGTACCGCTACGCCCATCTGCAGAAAGACGAGCTGGAGAGGCAATGTGATGAGATGCTGCGTCAAGGGGTCATTCGCCCAAGCTCGTCGGCGTTCTCCTCGCCGGCATTGCTTATTCGTAAGCCCGACGGCTCGTGGCGATTCTGCGTCGACTACCGCGCCCTAAACGCCGTCACGATCAAAGACATGTTTCCCATCCCAGTGGTGGAGGAACTCCTCGACGAGCTACGCGGCGCCAAGTTCTTCACCAAGCTCGACATGCGGTCCGGGTACCACCAGGTCCTGATGTTCGCCGCCGACGTGCCCAAGACGGCGTTCCGCACGCATCAGGGCCTGTTCGAGTTCCTGGTGATGCCGTTCGGCCTCTCCAACGCGCCCGCGACGTTCCAGGCGTTAATGAACGACGTCCTGCAACCGTATCTCCGCCGGTTCGTCCTCGTATTTTTCGACGACATACTTATCTACAGCTCATCGTGGACGGATCACCTCCGCCACGTTCGTACGGTGTTTCGCACGCTGCAGGATCATCAACTCTACCTCAAGCGGTCCAAGTGCGGCTTCGGGCTGTCGTCGGTGGCCTACCTCGGCCACGTGATCTCGGAGGAGGGCGTCGCCATGGACCAGCAGAAGGTCCAGGCCATGCTCGACTGGCCGCTGCCCAGGTCAGCGCGAGCGGTGCGTGGTTTTCTCGGCCTCGCGGGGTACTACCGCCGTTTCATCAAGGACTTCGGCAAAATCGCGGCCCCCCTCACCGCCATGCTCAAGAAGGAAGGTTTCCGGTGGACGGACGACGCCGAACGCGCGTTCCGCGCTCTACAGCACGCGTTGACGACAGCTCCAGTACTGCAGCTTCCGGCGTTCGACCGCGACTTCTTCGTGGAGTGCGACGCCTCGGGGACAGGGGTCGGAGCCGTACTTCACCAGGGCGCCGAGCCAGTCGCATTCTTCAGCCGGCCAATCGCCCCTCGCCACGCCAAGCTGGCGGCGTACGAGCGCGAGCTCATCGGGCTCGTCCAGGCGGTGCGTCACTGGCGCCCTTACCTCTGGGGCCGTCCGTTCGTCGTCCGCACCGACCACCGCAGCCTGCGATTCCTGCTGGATCAAAGGCTCACCACTATTCCTCAGCACCAGTGGGCGAGCAAGTTGCTGGGGTATGACTTCGTGGTGGAGTACAAGCCGGGGCCTCTCAACGTGGTGGCTGATGCTCTCTCGCGCCGCAACGAGGACACAGGGGAGCTGGGCGCGATCTCTGGTCCGCAGTTCTCTTTGTTCGACAACATCCGCGAGGAGATCAACGGAGATGACAGGCTGTCCCAGCTGCGGGACGCCATCAGGGGGGCGCTAAGCCAGAGGCATGGTCGGTGGTTGACGGGCTCATCCTGTTCAAGGGCAGGGTGTATGTTGCGCCGTCGTTCAAAGCTCGACAGGAGATTCTGGAGCTGGTACATGGAGCTGGTCACGAGGGGGTTCACAAGACTTTACATCGCTTGAGGGCGGATTTTCACGTTCCAGGAGATAAGCGAGTGGTACAGGATTTTGTGCGAGCTTGCTCAGTCTGTCAGCGGAACAAGAGCGAGCATCTACAGCCGGGCGGCCTGCTCCAGCCCCTCGGCGTGCCCACCACCATCTGGTCAGATGTGGCTATGGATTTTGTGGAAGCCCTGCCCAAGGTGCATGGGAAGTCAGTCATCTTGACGGTGGTCGATCGTCTGTCCAAAGCAGCTCACTTCATTCCCTTGGGGCATCCTTATTCAGCGACATCGGTTGCTCGGGCATTCTTTGCTGAGGTGGTCCGGCTGCATGGCATTCCGTCGTCGATTGTCAGTGATCGTGACCCCGTGTTTACGAGTGAGTTCTGGCGGGAGCTTTTCAGGTTGGCGGGTGTTAAATTGCAGATGACATCGGCTTTTCATCCTCAGTCCGATGGACAGTCAGAGGCAGCCAACAAGATTATTGCTATGTACCTTCGCTGCCTGACAGGAGATCGTCCTCGTCAGTGGGTGGAGTGGCTCCCCTGGGCGGAGTTCTGTTACAACTCCTCTTATCAGCAGTCCATCAGGACTTCCCCGTTTGAGTTGGTGTACGGACGGCCGCCCCCTTCCATCAGATCCTATGTGCCAGGGGATGCTAGACTGCCGGCTGTAGAACGAGCAATGACAGAACGGGATGAATTTCTAGCTGAAGTGAGGGATCGGCTGGAACAAGCACAGCAGCACTACAAGGCGGTCTATGATCGCAGCCATCGTTTGGTGCAGTTTGCTCCGGGCCAGTGGGTGTGGCTTCGTCTTCTTCACCGACCCGTGGCTTCTCTACAGGTGCAAGGCAGGGGGAAGCTGGGACCAAAGTTTTTTGGGCCATATAAGGTGCTGCAGCGTGTGGGGGATGTGGCTTATCAGCTGGAACTGCCAGCTGGTGCGCGGCTTCATGATGTTTTCCATGTTGGGCTGCTGAAGCCTTTCTATGGCGAGCCTCCAATTCAGCCGCCTGTGCTTCCTCCAGTACAACATGGCAGGGTGGTGATCGAGCCGGACCGGGTGCTGCAAGGCCGTGTCACAAGCCGTTGCCGGGAGGTTTTGGTCAGCTGGAAGGGAGCTCCGCCTGCAGAAGCGTCATGGGTGGAGTTGGAGGACTTCAGGCGACGCTTTCCAGCATTCCAGCTTGAGGACAAGCTGCTTTTCCAGGGAGGGAGAGATGTTATGTACTCAAAGAAGTACAGCAGGCGCCCCAGGCGCCAGGATAGTTAGAGATAGAGATAGAGTCTTGGTTTGTTAGTCAAAGATTTGCTTAGGAGATAAGTTAGGGAGTTTGTTAGAGATAAGTTTGGTTTTGTACAGCTGCCGGCAGAATATAAGCAGGCGGCTTAGAGGGAGAGAGGAACAGGCTTAGATTAATCTGTAACTTGGCCTCCAACGCCCTGCCTCCCCTGTCCGCCGTGAGCACCATTGCTCCGCCGGGCCGCCGAGGTCCAGGGCCGCGTCCAGCCACCTCATTTGATTACAATCTTCGCCATATTCCTTCCACAAATCTTCCCCCTACCACTGCCCGTGACAGAAAGCCTGATTGTAGGACTAGTTTCTGTTGGTTTAGGGCTTGAAATTTAACATGTGCTTGCCTATGGTATCTAAACTCTGTTCCTTCACATACATACTTCCAGATGTCACCGCCTTGTTGACAGCGGATATGGATTTAAATGATCATCCCAATCAATGCTGCAACAAGATCTGCCTACCCCATCAATTACATATTCACCTGTATTGAAATTGAGCATTCTGTGCTGAAAGAATTAAAGGGCCTAAGCTGTACAACATCATGCTGATGCTTCTCCACTTGCGGGAATTACAGTCTGCTCTCTTCTGGATACACAAGACTTTCTTTCAATTTTCACGAGTAATTTATTCAATATAATGAAGGGGAGGAAGTGCCATATGATTACATGAGCGTTGAGGTACCTTGTACTCCCTCCATTCATCTATGCAAGGCCTATTATGAAATCTAAAAAAATAACTTTTGCAAGGCCTATCCTCATTTTTCCTTAGGAGTGACGCTTCGGGGATCGGTGTGGTAGTAATTCTTCGCATGCACACCATGGCAGTGAACCACATGCAGAGAGTAATCGAATCCACAATAAAAGCTAGTTGTTTTTCCCCAAGAAAAACTAATTATGAGAATGGTTCCTTTGGTCTTTGAACCAAGCAAAAATAGGCCTTGCAGAAATGAATGGAGGGAGTATAATGCAGAGCTAGATCTAGATCTGGATCAGGTATTAATACAGGTGGATGGGCCACACCTTCTAACAAGATTGGTCGCATAATGGCATGATGGGAAACCAAAGATAACACATAAAGGGAAAGAGTGAAAAATCATGAATTTGTATCCCTTTCATGGTGCTATACTTGCAAGCAAATCAAATCAAATAGTAATGTTTATAATGCAGGTTTGTACACGCCTACAGGATTCAACGAATCAAGCTCTGACAATTTTGGAGGGAACACATGCTGCCAGATAAAGAGTTGGTCCCTCATAGCAGCTTAATATGTAAGAGAAGAGTATGATACAGTATATTATTGGGTTTGAGGTTGTGTGTTGGGGGCAACAATGCCAGGTACAGTGAATTATGGACTTCATGTACACTGTAGCCAGTTTATAAAGAAATAAGCGGGGCACAAATAGCATGAAAACAGAAAGCACCAATGTCCATGCAACTAGTTTACAGGCGAGGCAATAGTGTTTACTATACCCCTACAGTCAACTTGGCAAGAAACAGGACACTGTTTGGAGTAAATTGTCCAAGGGATTAATTTGGTTTCTTGTTTTCATACAAATGGCTCTTTTTAGCAGGTGCCGCTATTGAAAAAAAAGAAAAGCTGCCAAACCCCCTATCGATGTAACTGGGCAAGAACTCGGATCTATCAATTAGCAGGATTTCAGGAATCTTTGGCATCTGCACTCACACTAGCAATTTGCTCATAAAATGGTTCAATCACAGAACTTGATGATGCAAATGAACCTGGATAATGCATATAGACAAATAACTACTAGAAACAAAGACATAAGTGTTAATTTAGTAAATTATTTGAACAATAAGCCAATAATAGAAGTACCAGCAATGGAAACAAGGCACATGACACAAATTCTATGGCTCTATGCAACGAAGACCTCAGCATATAGTCAAAATATGAACAATACCTATTTCGCAAAAAAAAAAAAGATGAACATTATCTAGCAAGTGTGCGTAAATAAGCAAATCAGGCAATCAATTTGGAAAAAATAGATTCTGAAATGATAAGACCTTACCTTAACTTTCCGACATATGAAGTGCTTCCTGGGTGCAGATCATCATAATCATAAGAGATGATATATTCTGTATGTGCTCCTTGTCTGAACCTTCTAGCGGCCAAAAGAAACTTCCCTTTATCTGTTAGGGCTGCCAAGCGAGTTGCAGTCAGATATTTATACAAGAATTCCAGCCAAAGTGTTCTCACAAACACACAATCTACAGTAAAAAGATGTTTTTTGCGACAATGTCTAGAACAAGCTAACTTTGACCGGTATTGCTGGAGCTAATCAAATATAAACATTCAATATTTTCCAATATCCAAAAGGATCCATTAAATATGGAACGCAGTTTTAAAAGAAAGTGCTATGCGCACTTTATTACCAAGGAGAGGTTCAATATACACATAACCTCAAAAGTTATGCAACCCAATGCTACCATTTTTTTTTTTTTTGAAAACGTAGAAGAACTGCGCTTCATTGTATTAGAGAGAAGAAGAGCCCCCTACAAAGCCTAGCTCTCAGACGGGGGAAACTGAGAGCAGGTTACAACCAAAGTGGGATAAGAACCTAGAAAAATATAACTAAGGACCTGACCCCTAAACCTAGCCCTCGAGCTTTAGAGAGCTCCAGCTAGACCCAGACCCTGCAGCCCTATGGCGCCGGCCATACACCAAAGGCTGTGCTCGTCCTTCAGATCCTCCATCATGGTGGTGGCAGAGGGAGTTGCCCCATCGAAGACACAAGCATTCCGGTGCTTCCAGATGACCCAGGCACAAAGAATGATAAGAGAATTGACTCCTTTCTTGTACTTCTTTTTGACATGTTTCAGCACCCATCGCCACCAATCAGCAAAGTTCTCTTCTTGCTGCCTAGGAACAAACTCACCAAGGTTCAATAGGGAACCCAATGCTACCATAACCCTGAGTTATCTAGTAATATTCTTCCTTGAAAGCACTTATTTATTATTTATTTATAAGAACACCCAAGAGATCAACTGAACTAATGATGTACATACTTTCTTTTTCTAATTCCCAAGCTGCAATGCCCACATGCCATACTCGTATTAAACTGTGCCTTATTTATACGGATGAGAGGCAGTATATTCAAAGCCTAGCACATCTTCTTTTTGGCAGATCATACGTTGAACTGATTATAAAATGCGTCATGCAGGGTTCCAAAATTCAATTAAACATTGCGAAATCATCAACTTCACAGGTTCTGCTATGTATTATCATGATAGCCAAGCAGAGTGTCCAAATATTTATATTGACTATTACAATCAAATTAGGAGGATGTCAAGTCACTTTCAAGAGCGTATTCAATTAAAAAAAATCAGTGGCCAACAAAGTCATATCTTCCTACAGCATGGAAAGGATTATATGTAAGCAGTACGAGACGGCAAAGTGGGTGTACAAGTCGTTGTCAAAATGGTGTAAAAAGCTGTAAATGATTATACAAGAATAAACAAGCTATACAGTCACTTTCCTGTTTTCTAGGTGCAATCGCGTGGCATCAAAAGTCATATGTGAAAGGAACCTCCGTAGAGGTACCAGCTGTAATTTCTGCTCATTTGACACTGAACTTCTAAAAAAGATTTGACAAAACTGAGGATTCCAATGTCAAATATCATAGGTGGTCAGGAACCTCAGAAAGGCAGTCTGTATCCTCTTTAATTGCTTGGCCCTACCTATTCAAATTGGAAGAAAGATTTGACCCCCCCCCACCCCTCACCCCACCCCACACCACACCCCACACCACACCAGATGCATGAAATCATAAGCATGTCGAACAAGAAGCTATCCATGCTTACTCACCCTGCGTTAAACTTAGGTAAAGGGAAAAGGTTGAATTCTTTTTGTCCCTCCTGATGAAGCAGTGCATCGGTGCATCCCTTGGTCCAGGCTGTGCAAAAGAAAAGGAAAATATAGGCATCCATTAAATCAATATGTACAAAACCCAAACGAAAAAGTAAGCTTTTAGGTATTATTATCATATTGTTATTTACAGACCAGAACCAAACCCAGCTATCACATTGGAACATAAAGAAATTCCACGTTTGTGCCAACTTCTCCACTATGATCATACTTTATTAGCGCTAGCCACCAAAAATTATAGTGCTATGTAGCCAAACAAAGAGGATAATGTTTATTGATTAAGATAAACATGTGGCTCGTTTATAAATCAAAACATCACACAAGTACAATACAACAACCGCAAGATCATCTCTGGCCGGTTGCCATTCAGAAAATAATAATAACAATAACAACAATATGATCTCAACTAAATAAACATTTCAAATTGTTAGACTATAAACACGGATCTGCTCAATCCTTTGTGACCCTTGATAACATATAAAATCTAACAAATAAAATTTTTACCATTTTTTGCTTGTGAATAAAATTGAATAGTCATAGACGTCAATTCTGGAACAGAAAAATAATAAAAGAAGAAAACTAACTTTCAACGACTGATGCAGAAATCGCCTCAGATCGAGTCAAACTGCATAAGAAAAGGGCGCAAAAGACATTTCCTGAATCTACAGTTTGAAATCCACGACACCCATGACTTTTTTCGCTTCTGATTTTACTCTTTATAGGGATAGAAACGGATCCTACGAAAACGCACAACCACAATAACCATGTGGCCCAAATCATCAAATCACACAGCAAATTGTGGCGAGGCAGGGGGGAAAGGTGCGCTACCCAAACAGATCGATACACAGCAACTACTTCGAGACGGGCCTCGCCTCACCTGCTTGAGCGACGACGGGAAGGTGATCCTCCCGCCCTCGAGCGGCGGCCGCACGACCGAGAACGCGGCGTCCCGCCACCGCCGGCACACGCAGGCGCAGACCACGACGTCCCGCCGCAGCGGCCACCGGTCGGCGCCGGCGTCGACGCGCCGCACGATCTCCGTGAGCAGCTCCGGCAGGAGGCGCGACCACCGCTCCTCGTCGACCTCCTCCACCACCTGGTCCTCCCCGTCCCCCTGGGCCGCCGGACCCACCTCCGGCGTGACCTTCGCCTCCCCGCCGACGGCGCCGCCGAGCGAGGAGCGGGAGGCGGACGACAGCCAGGACGCGCTGCGCCGCCAGGAGACCATGGTCGGGCTCGAACGGCCGGGGGAGGGGCGACGACCTCCGCACCACCGAGAGGCTTTCTAGCAGCTCGGAGACGAGATTGGGGAAGGAGAGATTGGCGCGAGCGGGCGGAGCGGAGGAATAAAGAGGGGGACGAAGCAGCCAAGAGAAGCGAGCGAGAGAACAGAGAGCGGAACGAAGAAAGAGAATTGACGGGAGCAAGCCTCTCGCTCGGTGCTCTCGCCTAAATTTTAATCCTCCGGTCCGGCGCATCTCCGCCTAATTGTACGCCCCGCGTCTGCCGTGACACGTGGGGCCATGATCGCGTGGGCCCACATGGTAGTGCTGCAGCGGTGGGTCGCAGTCGCAGCTGCCGCGACAGGACACTCGTGCTCCCTCCCGAGTTTTGTTCGCTTGGGTTATCATATCTCACTACTAGTATCAGCCAGCTAAATTATTTTTTATAATAAATCAGCATCAGCTAGTGTTTCTTTCCAGGTCGCACGCACCTCGACTCTACTGCAAATTTTTGTAAAACTTGCACACATCTTTTGTTGTGAAATTGGCTTCCAAAGTCGGGTCATCCATGACCGGTTCGCAGCGTACTCCCTCCGATTTCCGGCTGCTTCTTTGCCGGACTGGATCTCCGGACCTAACATTCAAAAACCAGATGGTAGGTTGTAAAACCCCTCGCTAATTAAGACGTTATTAGGTGAACCGTGTTTGAAACTTTCCATCACAATACATTTGCCAACCGTCTGTTGCCGCCTTTGTGGTGGCGCGGTGACGACACCTCCACCTGACCCATCGGTCGCGAGGAGACGACGCGGTGAGGTCAGCGTCGGCGTGAGAAGTACCAAACAGCGCGCGCCCTGCACCTCACAGCTTATCAGCCACTCGACAGTGTTAATTCTCTCTTACAACAAATCAACCACCACCCATCAACCAGTCACAGTATTTTACGTTCAGAACAAATCAGCATCAGCCACTATTTTTGCCTAGCACCTCGGCTCGGTATCCTCCGCTCGCACCCTCCTCCGGCCTCTCTCCCTCGCACCTTCCCTCGCGCGCTCCAAAGCTCCGGAGTGAGACTCCGCAGCGACGGCAACACGCACGTCGAGTTCGACTTGCTGGCGCGTACCGCAGCCTCACGTGTGGCGGGGCGTCCCCGGGGGAGCAGCGGTCAACGACACCCCTGCACGACGTCCGCCTCGACGCCGACGGCGGCGGCAGGTCCTCGTCCATGTACTGACAGGCGCAGCAGACCTTCATGTAGCTGGTCGCGTTGCCAAAGTCGGGAGCAGAGGAGGGTCGCGCGGCCAACGCCGCTTGGGAGCAAAGGAGGGGCGCGGGCCCTCGTCGGGGGCCTAGAGCGGAGGAGCTCATCGTAGTGGAGGATGGGGAAGAGCTGGTCGTGCCGGAGGCAGGGTTCACCCGGAACCAGTCCGAAAACCGCAGTTACCAGTCAAACCGGTCCGGATCGGGTCAGGTTGGTTCCCAACCGCCCAAATTCAAATTTTCAAATTTCATTTTTAAAAATGAAAAAAATCCAAAAAAAAATCCCTAAAATACTTCAAGATATGTAGAATCTAATGGTGTCAAAAATTTTCAAATATTCGTTCATTTAGTATACTTTGCGGTTGAACTTCTAATGCCCGCAAAAAATACTAAATGCACTAGTATTTGAAAAATTTTGACACCATTAGATTCTACGCACCTTGAAATATTTTTAGAAATTCTTCTTTTATATTCCAATTTTTTAATTCAAATTTGAAAACACGTCAAATTCTTCACTGATTCGGTTTTTCTTCAACAACTAGTTACCGCTCAAACCCATCCGGTTTACTAGTTAAACCGCTCGGTAAACCGCCGGAAACCGATTGCACTACGTATTTTGGTTTGTAATGTGAATTTGGCCAGTTTTTTCCGGTTTCCAGTCAAACCGGACCGGTAAGCCGTAAATGCACCTCGGTGCTTTCAACAAACTGATCGGAAAAAAAAACCTAGGCGGAGGGCGGGAAGGAGCTGGTCGTGACGGGAGGAGGTGGCCGCGACGATGAGGAGGCGCATGAAGGAGGGGCCACCGGGAGGGCGGGGCTGGGCGAGCGAAGCTCCGCCGCGAGCTGCGCCACCGGCCGCGAGGCCGAGGTCCTCCGCGCAGGCCGACGGAGCGGCAGCGTTAGCAGCAGGGTGCTCTGGCCGCCATGGACGGGGAGCGGAAGGAGCATGCAGCAGATAAGGTTGCGAGGTCCACGCGTCAGTGAGTTGGAGAGAGATAGTTGGATATGAAGAGCAAGATTTTAACTAGTCTGTTCGAATCTAGACAAATATAAAGAAGAGATCTTAGCTAAATGGTAACATGGAGAATAAAATTTTGCCAGATTGATGCTCTAAACGTCGCCGCACCCGGGCCCGGCCCCCGCCCCGCTCCCCCTCCTCGGCGCGCCCCCGCGGCCACGCCCGGCAAGCCAACCACCGCCCCGACCGCGACGTCCCCACGCGCGCGCGGGCGCGCCGGCCGGCCATCCACCCGCGCGGGCGCCACGTCGCGGTCTACCAGTGCGCGCGCGGCGTCGGGCACGACACGACACGAGCCTTCCGTTCCCTTGTTTCGCCGAGGCGCGAGCGCGGAGCGCCCCGCGACAGCGGCGGGCCGCGGGTGTTTTCCACTGGTGCAGACTGCCGACTGCGCTCCGCTCGCCTTGGACGGGCGCGCGCGGGGGTGCCGGGGCCGCCGGTGCGGTGACTTGCTGCTGACTTGGCCATCTCCGGTGGGTTTCCTTTGCTCTCGTCTCGTGGTCCAGGACGCCTCAAGCCGCACGCTTGGAAAACGTCTTGACGCGTCCGTGATCCGGGTATATCCAGAGATATCTTGAAGCAGATGTGGCCTGTGGGCCTGCCGCGGCGTCGTGCATGATTGATCGCCACTAAGGTGATTATTTGCTTCGAGATGAGATCGCCATTAGCGAAGGTATTTGATGGCTTTTGTTGTTGACGTTGGCCCCATGTCGCTGATGGCTTCTGTCAATGTGACTGATGATTATTCCTTCAAGGGAAAAAAAATTATAGTGAACTGTGGAGACTGGCGGAGTCGCGGAGACGCCTGCAGACAAACAGCTGTGCTGCTGAGTTTGCACGAACTCCCCACGATCAGGGGGTCCCCCGCAATCCACAAGCTGTTTGTGCAGGATGTCTGGATAGCAGAATAGGTGACGCCGTGTTCGTTTGGCTTATCAGCCACCAGCCAACAGTACTTTTCTCTCAGAACAAACCAGTCACTAGCAACCAGCCAACAGTACTTTTCTCTCAGAACAAATCAGCACCAGCCACCAGCAACCAGCCAAACGAACAAGCACCTATCGCTGTCGCCTGTCGAAACTAGAATCTTTGCAAAGTATAAGTGGACCGATGAGGATATACCGATACGATTGCAGAAAATAGAACTAACGCAAATTTGAATTTGAAAAGGTACAAAGATCAGGTGATCGCTGAACTCTCGAAGCAGATGCATAGAACATTTTCTACCGAACCCTGTACTCAGATCATCAACAGCAATCTTAATTACTTGCACACAAGATTCTTAATGCTGCTCCCTTCTCAGGAAGAGCAGGAGCACACACTTCCTCCAGCCTAATCAACCGCGGCCCGTGGGTGTGGGTGCCAATCAAAAGGTTCTGAAAGCCCCACGGACAGCAACACAGGAAGAAAACTGCGTCAACAGCTTCAGTGGCTGGACTCAACTGCTCGAGAAACCTGCAGACAGCATGCACAAGTCAATTTAAGCCGGTCCATTTGGATTGGAACAGATCAACTGGTTCCAGACATTTCAGATTCTGATATCTTGCTGGAGTCCGGTAGCCAAACAAATCCACAGTACCAATTCTAGTCAATACAGTAGAATAATTCGCAGCAGATGTTCATACCAATAGGCGTCAACTCATTAATCACGAAACAAATCGAAGAAAACAAAGCTCCAGACACAGATATCATGGAGTTCACCTGCTGCTCCAGACACACACGTTGAGCCACTTGGCGCTGTTGGTTTCAAGCTGAGACGCTGCTTCTTTAACCAATACAAAGCCTGGAGAACACAAATAATACTTACAACACATTAGTCTGCTTCAAAGATGCAACAGAACGACTTCGATGATGTTGTACCGGCATTATGCACTTGACTTTGCACATGTTTGTGTTTTATGCATTTGCCTGTGCTTGTAGTTGACAGCAGGCTCCAAGTCTTCTGCAAGTACAATGTGAAAGATGGCTTAACTTTAGGTGGTGCATATGCAAAAATTAAAAGCGAGGGGGAAAATGAAGCCTCCCACTGAACTGGTTCACTCTAGCACATGGAGCTTGACGAAAAAAATAACCTGCAAAAACAATTGGACATAGAGAAGCCAAATATAACATGAAAAAAAGAGAGAAAATGCACCTGTGAATCTGTGACATGTAGCTGTCTTGAAAGATTATGGCATTCAATTTTTTGTGTATTTTAAACAAGCAAGTAAAAAAAATTATGACATGGACAGTGCATCAAAACATTATATTTCCTCCACTCGTTCATTTTAGCTCAAATGCTAATAGTTTTCAAGTCATGATTTTGCTAGGTATGTTTCACTGTCAGAATTAATTGATCCCACTCAATATACTTTTACTTTTTTTTTCTTGATGAAGTGACATGGCGTTTGATTGCACTCAACGTACTAGTTTTTTTTTCTCTTGATGAAATGCTTTTACCAAAATTTGGAATTTGGTGCTACAATTCGATGAAATTCCACGGGTATACAACTATACATCTTGATAATGGATGAGCACTGCGGCATGGTTGAAACAGAATGAAACCAAAGAATTTTCACTGCATCACATGAGCGGACAGGAATATCCATCCTTGATAATTACTTTACGTGACTGATGTTTATAGTTATAGCAACGGAGATCTAAAATATGAGTTATATTTTACCAATTTCTAGGCAAGGCATCCATCCTGACATGTGACATCCCATATTCCCATTTAGTTAGATTAGCAAAATACACAAGTCATAATTCTATTTACAAATAGTATGAAGTACAAATTGATACCTGACAACCAACTAGATAGTGGATACTCAGCATGACAATTCTTTCAACAAAGAAAGAAGTTTTGCTAGAGCACTTAACTTCAATGTTTCTTTCAAACGATGTTATGATGTCTAGAGAACAGAATACAATTGCCACAGCGCAATCAAACTTCATCACCATCGTTTAGATGAAAATTTCCTCATGCAAAGTAAATCGCAAATGCAAGTGAGTCTAAAGTTTGCACCCATGCAAGAAAAAGAACTAAACCCTTTGTAAACTTTGTTTTCTAATTCAATTTAGATGAGAACAGCATGAAGTTTCATAAAAAGCAAGAATCGGCATATTTTTTTGGGGGGGGGGGGGGATAAATAGCATAACTTTAAGAAACGGTAACAAAGTTTATTAGAAATATAGTGCATGAGTTTTTGCGAGGTCTCGACACACAAAAAAATTAACACCAATTACCCATCCTAATCAGTGTGAGTTGTTTGTACTGTTAGCCACCTTCCATTTGATTTGAAAAAAAACTACACCAATTCCATTTGATTTAGATCAAACAAAGTTCTCAGTTACTCAATTGGTGAAGCTCAACATCTACAGACCAATAGCCAATTCTTATTCAACAGGACTCCTGTTCCACCATCCCTAACAGATGCACTAAATTTAAGATTTTTTAGTATTAGTGAACTACTATTTCATTTCAGATTGACTAATAGATTTTTTTAATTAATAAATTGGTGAAGCTGGATGGCAGATAACCAATGGTCTTCTCAATTTTACTGTAGTTCTTCCAGTTTTCACGAACACAACAAAAAGGAACTGAATATACAATAGTTAAATGTTTAGTATTTTGTTCACACCAAGGCCAATATTCCTTCTCCAACAAATTTACAGATGGCATTTGTACATGATGAATATACACAATTGTAGCACAATTACATGTCTAACAACATCACTCCTTTTAACTGTAACAACTAGAAAAATGTTTTGATAATTGATATTAGCACACAACAAGTATCGCAAAACATTTTGGATTGCGGAAAGAATATTACTAAAAAGAAGTAACTAAGGAAATCTATGAACAACATTTTTCTGCACAGATGCTTATGCTGAAACAGAAACATTCATCATTTCAATCCAAATTTCTTTCTTTTTCAATATTCCTTCCAAGCGAGAGCTCTACCTGTCAAGCTACTCAGTATCAGAAGGTATATCTGGAACGGAGGCTGTATGGTGCACAAGGTGCTGCATCCCAGGCTTCAACTCCCTCTCGCAGAAGTCTTCATACTCTTCCCTGTCCCCTGCCTTCATCTTCACCTCCACCACCACAAGGCTTGGTGTGAGCTCAAATACCTCGGCCCCAATTGTCAATGGACCCTTCTCGCTTTCCCTTGTGCCTTCAAGGCTCACCCGCCAATCCTTCCGCCGAATTGCAAAGCTCTTCACCTTTGCAATCTCCTCCAATTTTGTTACAATCGTTTGCATGGGATGTGCTGAGACAAACCTCACTTCGTTGCCACGCTCCTCAAACAACCCCGACAAATTGAATCCTCTAGAGAATGATATGATATCAAACGCATTTAGACTTACAGGCCGTGTGAGAGATCCAAGGGGCCGTCTTCTCTCCTCTGATGACAATGTGGCTGGACAGGATGCTACAGACGAGTCTGATTCCCACCCAGAGTCATCACCGTCGTCCTCTTGCTGTGGTGGCGGGGGCGGTGGTGGAGGAGGCTGACTAGGCCCCAGCTCCGGCACCTCATTCTCATCGTCTGCCAAGCTGTGCACCTGGTCATCCTCGACATAGAATCTGACTGGTCGGAATCCCTTCTGAAACCATCTGCTCTCCATGATCTGAGCCACTGTAATCCTTGTCTCTGGGTTGGTGTCAAGCAGACGATTCGACAGACTGGTAAGATCCTTGGAGAACCACCTCGGGCACCTGAATTCCCCCCTGTAAATCTTACGGTACATTGCCATAAGGTTCTGATCATGGAACGGAAGGTAGCCAGCCATGAGCACGAACAGGATGACACCGCACGACCATATGTCCGCCTTGGCGCCGTCGTAGCCGCGGCGCGCGAGCACCTCCGGCGCGACGTAGGAGGGCGTGCCGCAGAAGGTGTGGAGGAGCCCATCGGGGTGGAACTGATCGGCGACGGCCGAGAGTCCGAAATCGGAGACCTTGAGATCGCCGCGCTCGTCGACGAGGAGGTTCTCGGGCTTGAGGTCGCGGTGGAAGACGCCCCGCGCGTGGCAGAAGCCGACGGCGGAGATGAGCTGCTGGAAGTACCTGCGCGCGATGTCCTCCTTGAGGCGGCCCTTGGCGACGCGCGCGAAGAGCTCCCCGCCGCGGACGTACTCCATGACGAAGTAGATCTTGGACTTGGTGGCCATGACCTCGAAGAGGCGGACGATGTTGGGGTGGCGCACGCGGCGGAGGATGGCGATCTCGCGCTTGATGTGCGGGACGAGGCCGTGGCGGAGGGCCTTCTCCTTGTCGAGCACCTTGATGGCGACGGTCTCGCCGGTGTCGGCGTGGCGGGCGAGGTAGACCTTAGCGAAGGTGCCGTGGCCGAGGAGGCGGCCCAGCTCGTAGCGGCCGAGCAGGAGGCCGCCGCGCTTGTGGGGGCCCGAGGAGGAGGCCGGCCGCCGGGGCTGCGGCGACGGGTCCCGCGACGACGTCGGGCTGCCGGCCATCGGGTAGCGGAGGCGGCACAGGGGGACGCGGAGAAGCGGAGGGGGGCGACGCGGGATTAGCCGATTAGGTGGTGGTGGTGGTGGTGGTGAGGGCACGCGGGCGGGAAGGAAGGTGATGGGTGGCCGGCAACGGAGGTAGGAGGCAACAGCTAACGGCTCCTGAATAGTTTCCGTTCGTTCTCTTTTCTGTTCGCCCGTCTGTGCTGCGCTGGACGTGTGACCTGCCCTGCTGGAAGTTGGACTTGTGCGAAGGTGTGAACTGTGATATTGCATCTGCAGAGGTTGGAGTTGCAAGACTGCCATCAAAGCTTTGTATAAATAGAAATGTTAATTATAATTTGTTAAAACATGGAGTGCAGCAAGCTGAAAATAGATTGGCTGGGTGAGTTTCCATATACACGTACTGTAGGAAAAGGAAAATGCGTTGCGTGTAGTATTCACACACGAGGACGGTAGTTTCCGGGGTGTTGAATGCAAACACGCTGAGGTACGGCCAATGACCGCAACGTGCTACGCGCCCAATGGCCAGACTTGGCGCGTGGCGGTGGAGCCGGCATACGTGGAACATTTCTGGGCGGCACAGCCGGGAGGCAGGCCGGTGCACGTCGGCATCGGCGGAGACCTTCAGCGGGGCGGCGGATCCGGGTCGCGAACTGGCGCCGACGGGGCGACTACTGCGGAGGGGAGGTGTGGAGGTGGACATCTTCTTCTGGTGCCGACGCGACGCGATCGACGGGGGGCTCGGCTCGGCGGCCGCCGGCGTACGCGGTGCCTTCGTGCGCACAGAAAAACCAGCCAGGAAGGCAGGCAGACACCAGCTACCACGGACCTGAGATGGCAATGACAGAAGAACGACGGGGACAGGCGGCGACGGCGGCGAACGACGCTCGTAACGAGAGGAAGGCACCGTAAGCACGGCAGCAGCGAGCATTATGTTTTCATTATCGTGATTTGACCAATTAAACTCTGTTGTAGATTACTTTTTTCTTTTGCGTGGCCAGCGTTATGCGATTTAGTTTACGTTTATGTTACAAAGCTTGAACCAAACACCACCTTAATTCAGCCTTCACTACCATCAAGCTAGCTCTTGTATATCCACGTCCGGAGCCTGGACGCCCCTTCGCCATGGCGAGCACCGGTGGGAGGATCGTGGTCTCGGCCTCTCGGATCGGGAAGTAGTAGTAAGGAACCATATAAGGAGGTGAGCAGAGTTTAGTTTTGGTTTAAAAAGGCTAGCAGTTTTGTTCAGTTCATTTTTGAACGCATGAAGGTTTCTGTGGCGAGTTTGATCGGTGATAGTATCACTAGCTGTCGTGTGGACTAGCTTCGTCTGATTCTCAGACGATTAGCAGCCTTCACACGTGATGAATCGAACCTCATGCCCTCGTTGTACGATATCGATCAACTTACGGAACCGCAAAAGATGTACAAGTACAAATCCTCCTCTTACGGCAGCGTATGCATGCATCTAGATCTGTATATATAACGGGGGCATGGCAGGGCACCAAAACATACACAGACGACACAGCAGCATCCCTCGTTCGTTAGCCGGCTGATCGCTAGATATATCTTTGCACGCGCAAGAGGAAGAGATGGATTCGACGACTCCTCTCCTGACTCCGTACAAGATGGGCGAGTTCAACCTGGCGCACAGGGTTGTGCTCGCGCCCCTGACGAGGTGCCGGGCGTACGGGAACGTGCCGCAGCCGGCGCACATGTCGATCTACTACACCCAACGGGCGACGCCGGGGGGCTTCCTCATCTCCGAGGCCTGCGCCGTGTCGGAGACCGCGCGAGGGTACCCCGACGTGCCGGGCCTGTGGACCGACGAGCAGGTGGAGGCATGGAAGCCCATCGTCGACGCCGTGCATGCCAAAGGCGCCGTCTTCTTCGCGCAGATCTGGCATACTGGCCGCGTCTCCGCACAAGGTCGATCCCTGTTTAATTTATGCACGTACTGGTCGATCTTTACCGTATTTCATGCATGCATGGCTGAACAATATATGTCTGTATTTGTACTAGAGTTCCAACCGAATGGGCAGGCACCGATCTCGAGCACGGACAAACAAGTCGGACCACAGGTGAGCCCTGACGGTCACGTCGACACGTTCGCGGTCCCTCGGAGGCTCGAAACAAATGAGATACCAGACATCGTCAACGACTTCAGGATTGCCGCTAGAAACGCCATCAAAGCAGGTAATTATCCTGAAGTACAGTACGTACTCAAATTTTTTAGATTTAGGATCGGAGCTCCGTTGTTATAACCTTGTGAAAATCGATCGGTACGGTACTCAATGCTAATTATCTTATATATGCATATATTATGGGCCGGGGACAATGACAATCCATTTTCCGAAGGCTTTGACGGTGTAGAGATCCACGGGGCGAACGGATACCTCTTCGATCAGTTCATGAAGGACAGCGTCAACGACCGGGATGACGCCTACGGGGGCACCCTGGAGAATCGGTGCCGCTTCACCGGGGAGGTGGTCGCGGCCGTGGCCGGCGAGGTGGGCGCGCATCGCCTGGGCGTGCGGCTCTCCCCGTTCACGGACTACATGGACTGCAGCGACTCCGACCCGGAGGCGCTGGCGCTGCATGTCATCCGCAGCATGCTGAACCCGCTTGGTGTGCTCTACTGCCACATGCTCGAGCCGCGGATGCGTGTGAACCCGGACGACGGCAACCTGACCTTGCCTCACATGCTGTTAACATTCAGGAAGGCGTTCCACGGCACGTTCATTGTGAGCGGAGGGTATGACCGGGAGGAAGGCAACACTGCGGTCACCGATGGCTACGGCGACCTGGTCGCGTATGGACGGCGGTTTCTTGCCAATCCGGACCTTCCCGCGCGGTTTGCGAGGAACGCCGGGCTGAACAAGTACGATAGGAGCACCTTCTACACCTCCGATCCGGTCGTTGGATACACTGATTACCCGTTTCTCGATCAATACTAGATTATTAAAATAATTTATATATTTCCTAACTTGTTTGTCTTAAAAGTGATATAGTTTCATAAAGTACATAAGTACGTCCTTTTGTTTGTGTCAGTTTTGTGTAAGATTTCACTACTGGAAAAACAGGCATTTGTACCGGGTGGTAACTCTCATTTGTACCGGGTATCCACCAGGTGCAAACCTGTCGGTACAAATATGGTGATCGCATTTGTACCGGCCAGGATACCTGGTACAATTGCCGGTCGTCCGTCGTCTCCGTCTCCGTCTCTCCCATCTGTCCCGTCCATGTTTCCTTCTCTTCTTTTTTTCTTTTATGTTGTTTTCTCTTTTTCTTCCTTTTCCACATATTCACATCCATGAACCATATTCACATCCATATCATAGATTCAACCACAAATTTCTCTTACAAATTTCACGTTTACAAGAATTAAAATCTCACATCACATATTGATTCACAAGAAGAACAACAACCACATCACAGATCTATCGATTCACATGAAGAACAACAACCAAATCACAGATCGATTCGCAGGAAGAACAACCACAACACAAATTTATTCACACAGCGTCGATGCCAACCTCCCGCCGCCAAGGTCGCCAACGCCGAGTCCGGCCCGCCTCCCGGCCGCCGCCGAAGCGCCAGGGCGCGCCTTCCGCCCCCTACGCCACCGCGAGCCTCCAGGCTGGGGCCGCCAGCGCCTCCAGGCCGGGTCCGCGCGAGCCCGCCAGCGCCTCCAGGCCGAGGCCGTGCGCCCCCGCCGCGCCTCCTGGCCGGAGTCGCGGGCGCCTCCAGGCCTAGGCCGCGCCGCCGACCTCTAGCGCATCCCGGCCCGCCGCGTCCCGGTGCGCCGCCCCTTCAGGAGAAGAGATTTGAGTGAGAGATATGAAGGAAAGAATGAGAATGAGATGAGAGACAGGGGAATAAGAACGAGAGGATGAGAGAGGCACATAACAAGATAAGGAAGAAGAAGAGAGGAGGAGAAAATAAAGTGACGGAGTCGTCGCGGGGGCGTTAGGGGTGAGAGCATTGTACTAGTGCATTCCCTACTTCGGTATAAATGTCGCCACATTTGTACTTAGGCGTATCCCCACCCGGTACAAATGTGGCCTCACGGGGTGCGTCGGGGGCCTATTCTCCCCACCCGGTACAATTACCCTCATTTGTACCGGGGGAAAATACCCGGTACAAATGAAAAATCAGGTCAGGGATAAATATCCGATTCTCTAGTAGTGTTTGTTTTGAAAATATCTATATACTATAAAAGCGAGTTTTTTGAAAACTTTTCTCACCTAATTCGGACTCGTCTTACCCCTCACGCTGGACCCATCTATCAATTAATTAGGGAGTGGATAGGGTGGAAAACCCATAGAATCGCAATTTGTAGAGCGTTTCTGCCAAAAACGAATTATTTTTCTCACCGCTCACGCACCTACCCGCGCCGTGTACCCGTTGGGCCTGTTTTTCCTTCCCCGTGTCGCTGCGCACTCGCCCGCGAGCTGATTTCTTAGATGTGGCCGCCGTCGTCGCCTGCTTCTGCGCCGTTCCCCACCCTCCGCGCAGGTCGAGATGTGCTCCCCTCCCGCTCCCCCAACCCCTCTCCCACACCAAGCTCGTGTGAAGCAACGCCTTCACGGCATGCTCCCACGAGGCTGCCAGGCGCCCTCGACGGCGAGACGACGGCGGCTCCGACGCCCCATCGTGCCTTCCCACAGCCACACACGATGCTCTTGGAGCCGCTTCCCCACATTACACCTCCATCGTCCCCGGCCATTCTTCCTCCGCTGTCTCTAGAGTCACCCCGCCCCGCCGATTGTCATCCCTCAACTGATGACCCGATAGACGGTGACCATGATTTGCAGGCATCCTGTGACCATCGCCTCCACCAGTTCCTTGATTCCTAGCGTCAGCAACACGATGTGCTTTGGATTCTGAAGATGGCATTCCTAGCGTCCGCGCTTGTCGCCGCCACAAGCCGCGCACCATACCGGGAGGCATCGGTGGGAGGAAGTTGAGATAAGGTGAGGAAGTGGCCTGTAGGAGAATTGGGCCATTTTTTTTGCATGGAAAGGAACTTCCATTAACTCAAAGGCTCAGCAGCGTCGCTGGCCACAAGTACAGCAACAAAAGATGGCGTGCCCTCCCAGCGAGAGCCATCACCCCGAGGGAGCATACTCCCCTTCGCCGCTAGGGCATGAGCAACTTTATTACAGGTTATTGGGACATAATTGCAAATGAAGTTATTAAAACCTCCTATGATCAAGTTCTTCAGCTCGAGCACCATGCCTCCAATCTCCGCAAACCTATACTGATCACTGGTAAGCGCGTGCTTCAGGATCATCGAGTCCGTCTCCAATATCACCTTGGTCATTCCCTTCTCTAGAGCAGCTTTAATCCCCTGAGTGCATGCAACTACTTCAGTTTGAAGTGCATCACGTATGTGCTTCAGGCTTCCAGCTCCAGCCATGATAACTTGTGCCAAATCATCTCTGATAACAAAGCCCCAACCCCCCTCTCCATTGCTTGCCGAAAAGGAACCATCTGAATTTATTTTCACCCAGTCACCAGTCGGCCTGCTCCAACCCTTTACTCTGGTAACCGGGTTTTCCTCCATCTGCTTATGCACTTCAAGGAATTCCTCCTTCATCCTTTGTACCACATAGGCCAGGTCATTACTCATTCACCGGCGTTCTCCTTCACGGACTGCATTTCGTTCCTGCCACCACAGCCAAAGGAGTAGCACAATTCTTAGCTAAATCCCTTCTTCCAATTTCAGGATATATGTCATCGTGTCTTTCACTGAATGCATCTCTGATAGAATGATGCGGTGCTCTTCCAAGGCTAGCTCGCTCCACAGTTGTTTCACCGCCTTGCAATTAAAGAAGAGGTGACCTCCATCTTCAATGTGTCTGTTGCACATCACACAATGAATGTCGACCTCCATTCCCCTCCTTTCTAGATTTCTTCTAATAGCAAGGCTGTTATGGGAGTAACGCCACAGAAATTGTTTTACCTTTCCTGGGCATTTCAATCCCCATATTTGCTTCTATCGTGCTTTCTCTAGCTCTCCTCCCTCTCCTGACGAGCCCCCGCCCCTTCCATTACTTCTCTGTATATGACTCCGGTGCACCTTGTAAGCTGATTTAACTGAAAACATCCCTCTGTTATCATAGTGCCAGGCCACTAGATCTTTGAGATCAATGTGAACCGGAGTTGCCAGAATCAGGTTAATGTCCCGGGGTACAAAAATTTGCCTTACTAGCTCTTCATCCCAGCCTCCTGTTATTGGGTTTATCAGCTCTGAAACTTTGGAGATGAGTGTATGGCCTCTCGGTGTGACAGGTCTTCTAGTAGTTTCCCTCGGCGGCCATGGATCATTCCAAATGTCAACTTTGCTTCCATCTCCTATCCTCCACACCATTCCTTCTTTCAGCACCTCAATCCCTTTGAGAATGCTCCTCCACGTGTATGACATATTTCTAGAAGGTAGGGCTTTCAGTATGTCTCCCTCTGGGAAGTATTTAGCCTTCAGGACCTGGGCACATAGGGAGTCCTGATTGTGTATCAATCTCCAACCTTGCTTTGCTAGCATTGCCAAGTTAAAGGAATAAATATCCCTGAACCCCAACCCTCCCTCCTCCTTTGGCTTAATCATTTTCTCCCATCCTATCCAATGGATCTTGTTGTCCTTGTCTTGGTTGCTCCACCAATATCTTGCTATCACCGTACTTATCTGATCACACATGTCTTTTGTAAGATCAAAACAGCCCATAACGAAAGTTAGGATTGCTTGTGCCACTGCTTTGATTAGGACCTCCTTACCAGCCCAAGAGAGTGTTTTTTCCTTCCACCCCTGTATTCTATTTCATACTCTTTCTTTTAAATATGCAAACACCTTTGTTCTGCACTGACCAACATGAACCGACATCCCCAAGTATTTATCATTCATGGTTGTTTTCTGGATATGGAGGATCTGCATCACCTTCACCCGATCAGCCTCTCCTGTGTTTGGGGTGAACATGATAGCTGATTTTTCCTTATTGATCATTTGTCCTGAGCACTCCTCATATAAGTTTAGAATATCCTGCAATTTCTGTGCATCCCCCTCCTTTGCCCGACAGAGGATTAAGGAATCGTCAGCAAAAAGCAGATGAGAAACACCCGGAGCTCCCGGACAGACTTTAACTCCTCGCAAACTTCCTTCCCTTTCAGCTTGTTGCACTAGGGCTGAAAATCCTTCCGCACATATGAGAAAGAGGTAGGGGGATAGTGGATCCCCTTGGCGTAGGCCCCTTTCCGACCTCACTTCATTGGAAAGCGCATCATTCACACGAATCCGGTATTTCACAGATGAAACACACTTCATAATCAGCTCTATCCATCTCCGGCAAAAGCCCATTTTATTCATCATATCCTCCAAAAAGTGCCACTCGACTCTATCATAGGCTTTACTCATATCTAATTTTACTGCAGCATATCCTCTATTGCCCTTCCTTCTCCCTCTCATGTAATGTGAAATCTCATAGGCAACTAAAATATTATCAGAGATTAAACGTCCAGGAACAAAAGCACTTTGGGCCGGAGATATAATTTCTGGCAGGATATGCTTCAATCTATTTGCCAACACTTTTGCCACGATTTTGTAAATAGCATTGCATAAACTGATTGGCCGGAGATCTTTTACCTGAGTCGGCTTAGGCACTTTTGGGATCAGTACTATCGTCGTTTCATTCCACTCCTCCGGCATTGGGCCCCCCCCTTAGCACTTCCATGACCTCCCGGATTACTCGATCACCAACAACTCCCCAAAACCTCTTGTAAAACACTGATGGCATACCATCTAACCCTGGTGCTTTTAGATCCCCTATAGAATCCAGTGTCGCTTTCACCTCTTCCACCGTGAACTCCTTTACTAGATTTTCATTCATCCCCGAGGAGACTCTTGCCTCAACAGTATTCAAGAGTTGCTGTGAAGTATGGTCGCCATTTGACCTGAAGAGCAAAGAAAAATAATTAGCAATATAGGTCCTCTTCTCCTCCTCCCTCTCCAGCCATACCCCATCTTCACTTTTGCGGTTTGCCAGTTGTCAGTTATTGTCCCTGGCGCCTAGGGTTCCCCTGGGCGACTCGGGGTTGGTTCTGTTTCTAGCGATCTAGATCCTTCTCTTCCCCCACGTTTGACCGTTTCTCCCAGTAATCCGGTTTAGAGTCCACATCCCACCCATCCTTTGCGTCCACGTTAAGATCTCCATTCCGGAGCCGAGCCAAAACCTGCTAGCCTGGTCTTTAGTGATCGCCAGGAACCCTAATTCCTGACTTTCCCAAGGCAACACTGGTGGAGATGGAGTCTGTGGAGGAGATGATGAAGGGGATGAATCTGTCGGCGGCGGAGAGTAAGGGGATCAAGGTGACGAGCATTGGGTCCTCAAGGGCGGCGAGGAAACTGGTGCAGGCGGTGGGAAGGGTTTTTGCGGAGAGGTTGGTAAATGCGGAGGGGCTCGGCCAGGCCCTAGGGAGGATCTGGTGCCCAATTAAAGGTGTAAGTTGCAAAGATCTTGGTGAAAATCATTTCTTGTTCACATTCCATCAGGCATCTGGGAAGCGAAGGGCTCTGGAAGACGGTCCATGGATGTTTGGTAAGGACTTGGTGGTCATGGTTGATTTTGATGAATCAAAAGCCCTGGAGGAGCTGTGTTTTGCCTTTATCCCTATATGGGTACGGGTGTCAAAGCTTCCCTTTGGGATGATGAATAAAGCAGTGGGGGAGGCAATTGGAGGAGAGATGGGCGAATACATGGAGATGGATAAAGAAGAAGATGGATCAGCGGTGGGGAGATACCGGCGAATCAAGATCCGCCTGGATATCCGTAAACCTTTGATGAGGGGAGTGACAGTTCAGGCAGAGGGAAAGGAAGGGGAGGCTCGTCCACTATGGTGTCCAGTGGTCTATGAATATCTTCCAGACTTTTGCTATACTTGTGGGATCATTGGTCACATAGATAAGGTGTGTGAGAAGAAACTGAGCAAAGGGGAGGTGCAGTAGTTCAGTAGAACTTTGCATTTTATCCCAGAGAAGAGAAGGGTAGAAGAAGGAAGGGGAGACAGATCTTTCTGGAGGGCAGGAGGGAGTGGAAGTAGAGGAAGCTGGGGCTCGGGTGGCAGAACTGGGCAACAAGGGTCATGAAGTGATGCGCCATCATGGAGAAAGATAGAAGGGAAGGAGGGGGCGAAGGTGAGAGGTACTTGTGAGGAGGATGAAGTCACAAGCCCGGTTAAGAAAAATGGGAAGGAAGTGGTACCAGGTGATTCAGTGAAGAAGTAACTGTTATTAGAAAACGAGTCCGTTCCACAGGAGAAGGGGCAGGGGCCTTCACAGATCGACGTGAACAGCAGCATGAATATCATGCATGTAGACCAGAGTGCTGGTGTGGCAGGGGAGGAAAATAATAAAAAGGAGACGCGAGAAGTGCCTAGGAGGAAGATGACGTACAAAAAGATTGCCAGGGCTGAGGGGGGGAAAACAAGTGCAAAAGAAGATCAGGAGCTTCCTAAGAAAAGGGGATTCTCGGAGGAGTTAATGGATGTGGAGGAGGATGGGGATAGTGTGGGGAAGAAGTCCATGGAGGGGGTCACAAACAAACGTGCAAAGAAAGCGGGACTGGCGGACCAGTCCTACAAGACCCAATGAAGATAGTGGCGTGGCCGGGGGTTGGGCAATCGCCCGGCAGTTCGGGGACTTCTGGATCTCCAGAAGTCGAAGGGAGCAGATATCCTGTTCCTATCGGAAACAAAATTGGACAAAAGAATATTGGAGAAATTTCGCTGGATGCTGGGCCTAACGAATATGTTAGCTCAGAAAGGGGATGGAAAAGGGGGGGGGGATTGCAGTGTTTTGGCGGAGGGAGATTGATGTAGCCTTGCGAGGAATGTCGCAATACTATATCGATGTGGATGTAAAGGGGGAAGATGGTTTTAGTTGGAGGTTTACTGGGGTGTATGGCGAGGCACAAAGCGACCTTAAGAACCGAACATGGCAACAGATCAGAAGCTTGCATGTAGAACCAACTCGTCCATGGTTGTGTGCTGGAGATTTCAACGAAATTCTGTTCTCCCATGAGAAGGAGGGAGGGAGGCAAAGGAGCCAATTATGCATGGACCGCTTCAGGGAGACTTTGGAGTATTGCCAGCTAAAAGACTTGGGATATGAAGGCGACACGTTCACATGGAGGAATCACAATCATGTTGCTGATAACTATATTAGAGAGAGGCTGGATAGGGCTGTGGCGGATTCTCAATGGAGGGCTCATTTTTCGGCGGCAAGGGTTATAAATGGTGATCCGTGTCACTCCGATCACCGGCCTCTGATTATAACCACTGAGAAATCAGTGAGAGGAGGGGGTCGTATGGGGGAGAGGGGGTTCAAATTCGAGGCTAGCTGGCTGGAGGAGGAAAAGTGTGCAGAGGTGGTGGAGGATGCCTGGAAGGAAGCAATGGAACAACCTAATGTCTCAGCTCATAATGCTCTGAAAGTGGTAGCGGCAAGCCTATCGAATTGGAGCCATAACGTGCTGGGAGATCTGGAGAAGAGGGTTAAAAAAGTTAAGAAGGAGTTAGAGGAGTGCAGGAGAGCTGCAATTGGGAGAGAGCAAGTAGCGAGAGAGGAGGTACTGAGATATAAGTTGGAGAGATTGGAAGAACAAGTGGATATATATTGGAAGCAACGAGCGCACGTTAATTGGCTGCAAAAGGGAGATCGAAATACATCTTTCTTTCATGCGGCGTGTAGAGAGAGGAAAAAGAAGAATTGGGCCGTTTGATGGGCATTATATTCTGTATTTTTCTTTTCTTTTAGACTGTGGGAGGGATGGACCGTTTTTTCCGACTTAAGGTCCACTAATCCCTTGTTTTTTCGTTTTCTTTTAGAGGTATATTGGGTGTACATAGTATGTTATATGTATGTGTAGTACCGCTTAGAAAAACGCCTTGAAACGTCTAACCCCGCCTAGGGGCGTCTAGGCTCTAGGCGGTGGGTTCACTACCTAGATAGCGCCTAGCGCCTTCTTAGCCTGATCAAATTCAAGAATGTGCGACCGTTGACACCTCCTTTTAACTTCCGGAATCTCTAAATCTCGGGTGATTATCTGTGCTGTTTTCACTCAGTGTTTCGTGATCCTGATTTCTTCAGGATTCGTGCGTCACATGCTAAAGTGGGTAACGGTTTTGTATTTCCGGACGCTGCTTTTGCTTGTTTCAACACCCGTAAACTCGTACGTGCAAAAGGCATAAATGTAATTGCTCGTACAAATTAATTGAGCAATTCACAAAATCACACGAATAGGATAAAAGTGTACAATGTAATAAAAATAAAAAAAGAAAATCATGCGACATAAGCATAAATTATGTGCATAAAACTGCACAAAATCACTCAAAGTATAAAAATACCATTTTCGCCCTCCCAATTATGAACTGCAATTATCACTGGCGTATGTGTCATCTGGTGTATATGTGTCTTACAACTGAGAAATATCAGTAAAGAACGGTGAGGCTGTTTGAATACCAGTCAGTTTTAGCTCGTCACGCGTGCAAATGTGGCGAGCTATTTCTGCAAAGTTTACTACTTTTCGTTCCAAATTATATATCATTTTGGCATTTCAAGATTTATTTTTTATAAGAACTATGAATCTAGATTTGTCAAAATGACCTACAATTTGAAACGGAAGAAATACTTGTTTGGTTTTACAAGTGTGTGCGTCACAACTTATACACAAATTCTATTCAACTTACAAAAATTCTCATTAAACTTTAGACGACAAATTTATGTGTTGGCATAAATGCGGCGTGGCTCCGTTCGGTAGATCTTGAGTAGATTTGTATGACAGATTTGTTGTGAGAGATAAATATATTGCATGTTGATTTTTAGACAGCTACAGTAGCACATCCATATTAGTTTTGCATGTTGAGGTAATAAATCAAGTTAAGTGTATGAACCGGTTCTAAACTTTCTCAGGTGTGTCGTCCCGATCTTTGAACTAGCAAATTGCAGATGTAGCTCCTCAAACTTGGCTTCAAGTGCTATCCCTCAAATTTGTAGGTCGTATATTTTACTTCCTAAATTTAGTTCTTGGTGTCATCTAGATTCAAATAATTTAACAATGCACGATCTTCGTTGAGCTTAAAGGCGCATGCGGCACTCACCGAAGGTGGAAAAAACAAATAGAATTTGACAAAAGGAGGTCCTTTAAAGGAGGTCTTTAGTCACGGTTGGTAATACCAATCGGGACTAAAGGGGGCACGCCAGCGTCAAAAAAAAAATGAAAATCCCCAGGAGGCCCGCACGTCGCAAGTCACAAGCCACGCGATTTTTCACGCGAAATATACGCATGCGCGGGTGCGGGGAATCGAACTCGTGACCTCCAGCCTCGCGCGTAGCTTCCTCACCATCTCACCTACACAGCACATCTGACTGAGTAGAGGATGCTATCATCTTATAGTAACTCGTGGGAGACCCTTTAGTCCCGGTTGGTAACACCACCCGTGACAAAAGACCCCCCTTTAGTCTGGGTTGGTGTTACCAACCGTGACAAAAGGGTCACCCCCTTTAGTCTAGGTTCGTGTTACGAACCGTGACAAAAGGGTCACCCCCTTTAGTAATTTGTTTTAAAAAGTGTGTGGACTTAATTTGCTCGGGTTCCTTCTCATTTCGCTCCAAACCAGTTTTGAGGGGGAAAATTAATTAGTTCTGGTTAGTAATTTGTTTTTCAAAAGTATGTGGACTTAGTTAGCACCTGAAGCTAATTTTAGGAAGCTAAATGTGTAATTTGTGCGTTAAGAAACCGGAATAACACACCAAAAAATTTAAAAACCGATCGTGCATTTAATTTCAATAAAAGGACTAGATATCATACTTGGAAAATGCATACCAGTTTCACATGTTGAGGACTTGAGGTAATAAAAATAAATTTTGATGTCGTACTTTTAAAGAACACGGGGTACTCCGCTGAGGTTCTATTCAGCTTACTTATTTCAACTTCTTACACAATATTTTCCTCTCAAATCGTACAGATGAAGATCTGTCGAACGGAGTTTCTCAACTCAGAACAAAACAAATCGTCCACACTCCCGCAAGAAAATTTTTAAAATTTGACACCCAATTTGAGGGTCTAGTTTCTCTTGACACTCAATTCGTGATCCTTCTAAAATTTCACAACGTGTGCATCAGAGCAACTCCAACAGGCTCTTTAAAAATCACTAGCTAAAATCCTGATTTAGCTATTATGTAAAATAAAATAGCTAGCAAAAAGTTGATGAAATCCAAAAAACTCTTTAAAACTGACTCTCTATATCTGACTGTGCTAGTGGATCCCACGTGTCATACTCATTTCTTATCTCCTTCCACCTACGGTCCGGACCCGAGCACCTCCGCCCATCCTCCGACCGAGCTTCGGGGCTGCAGGCTGAGGAGCCTTGCAGGCACCGGGCTGCGCTGCAAGCAGTACTGGCGCATCACTCTCAAGGACTGCGACTCAAGCACTCAAGCTTTGTGTTGTGATCCTAGAAAAGAGGAGCTGATACAACAAACCGAGACATACATGGTCACGGGTCATTGACTCGCACAAGAAGCAACTCTACCCAAATCTGAGCAGAAATAGATGTTTCAACTCCACCTGCACCGGCGGAGAACTCCACTCGCGCCGTACCTGTGCCGGCGGCCGCCCCTCGACCGCGAGGGCTTGGTGGTGAGTGGCGACGGATCCCGTGCTGCGCGCCTCACACCTCTACCTGCGCCCGTGGCCGCAAACAGCCGCGGAGGGCTCGGCAGCGACAGGATTGTGTTGCGTGCCTCCCAGCCACCAAGGGCACGGTGACGGCCCCCTACTGCGCGCGTCCCTGCACCGGCGACCACTTTCTACTTCGCGAAGGGCTCGACGATGGGCCCCTTGCTGCGTGCCTAGCGCTTTTGGGACCCCTGCTCGCGCTCCCGTCCCCACCTGCACGGACGGTGAGGGTGTAGGATCGTGTGGGACCACGCGCGCGAGGAGGGATGGCGAGGCGACGGGGCTCGGCAAACAAAGCGAGCGGGAGGCCGCAGATAGCTAGCGAGATAACCGGGGAAAGAAAATGGAGAGTCTGTTGGATCCACTTTTTACCTCATTTTTGTTATTTTTACATAATCAAGTCATTTTACAGAGTCTTTTGGAGTTGCTCTCAATTGCTTCAATTGAAGAGACTCTCTATTTTCCCCCACCAACCTTTGGTGAAAAGATGTTAGTGCCCTCATCTTCTTCCTCGACCAGCTTGCCGGCCACCGGCCTGCGACGGGCTGCCGGCCGGCCACATGAGCCGAGTCGCCGAGGCACCCTTCTTCTTCGTCGTCAGTTGGCCCGGTGTTCCCTGCCCCCCGAGGACATTCATGATGACAGCGTTTCCCCAGGTAGACGGCTCCTCCGAGGGGCCCTCGTCGGCCATGAGCCCCACCTCCATCCTAAGACCAAGCAGTTCTGATGCTCCGCGGTGCCCATTCCTGTCCGAGCGGAGCCTTGGGTCGGCGTACCATGCGGATGCGCCCGCCGCCGTGCTAGTGTCGGCTTTGCCGACGTGCTCCGGGACCAAGAAATGCCAAGCCAGGCGGCGGCAAGGCGGTGTTCAGATCCCTGCTTAGGATCCAGGTCCCCTCCGGCAGGGCTCCATGGAAGCGAGCAGCTCCCTAGGGGCGGGAGGGGCGGCGGCGGAGGAGGACGCCGGTGTCGCGTCATGGGCCAGCCTGCGTCCCGTCGGTGAGGAGGTGAGCAAGAACCGGGGGAAGAAGAAGAGGGTACCACAGTCTTTTCATCAGGGACTGAGGAGAGAAATATGAGAGAATCTTTTGTATCGAAAGAATCCGCGGTGTCAATTTTTTGAAAGATGACGAATTTAAGTGTCCATAGAGAGGCGGTTGTATTAGGTATCAAATTTTGAAATTTATCATCTCGCAGCGCCTCACAACACAAATCACAAGCGCCCAAACGAAAAGCCAGACACGTCCAGATTAACCCGCCTGGGCACTTGGCCGCACCCCCAACCACTTCCGCGCCCGCGGCGCGGCCGGCCGGCCGGGGCCCGCGGCAGCCACGGGGATCCGACTCGTCCCCGCTACCCCCCTCGTGAAAAACTCTCAAAACCACCGGCCGTCTACAGAGTTTACTCAAATGATCAGCCACCTCCCCGTCCCCCACGCCCTCGCGTCCCCGCCCCGCGCCCACTGCCCCACTCCCCCACGCCTCTCGCGCCCGCCGCCCCACCCACGCCGCGCAGGTAACAACCGCCTCCTCCTCCTCCTCGAACCCCCCGCGATCCCGGCCTTATCTTCCCGTCGTCCTCGACCAGCGGCGCACGGGGGTTCCCGAGTCCTGACGCGATTCTCGGTCCGCTCTCTGCAGGGATAGGGGGGCTGGGCTGCGTGCAGGCGAAGGGCGCGCCCCGCCGCAGCTGCCGCGCCAGCGTCTCCGCCGCGCGGACGGAGATGGACCCGTCCGAGGTGAACAGGGGCCTGTACGCGCAGGTCGAGCCGTACGACACCGGGTTCCTCAAGGTCTCCGACGTCCACACCATCTACTACGAGCAGTCCGGGAACCCCCACGGCCACGTGAGCGTCTGGTTTTTTTAATCTCTCTCACCTCATCTGTGTTGGATTGTGAGATACTGGGGCCTGGGGGATTTTGTTTCGCAAATTGCTCAGAACTCCCCTGTGTAGTTGTGCTTCCACTCTCGGATGAGCTTCTCATCCCGTCGATTTTGCAGCCGGTGGTGTTCCTCCACGGGGGTCCCGGCGCCGGCACTTCCCCTGGCAACAGGAGGTTCTTTGACCCGGAGTTCTACAGGATCGTTCTGTTTGACCAGGTTACCTTGGCGACTCTCACTCTCACGTCGTTGTTTATTGTTTTTTTTTTCTAGCGGATTGTATCCAGTCTAGTTGCTTAATTTGTGTTGCCGGTGGTCACAGAGGGGCGCAGGCAGAAGCACTCCCCATGCTTGCTTAGAGCAGAACACTACTTGGGACTTGGTAGCTGACATTGAGAAGCTCAGGGAACATCTTGACATTCCAGAATGGCAGGCAATTATCTAGTCTCGTCTCATCAACTTTGGCTACTCACTCTTTTGCAGTGGAACTCACTGTTCTGATAAATGTAGGTGTTTGGTGGTTCATGGGGAAGTACCTTGGCCCTTGCTTACAGTCAGACACACCCTGATAAGGCAAGTAATTTATCAGTTGCATTTTTATTTCATCCTAAACTTATGTAGCGTACAGGTGTGAATGGAAGCTATATTTCACTAACACTCCTTGGATGCTCACCAGGTCACTGGCATTGTTCTAAGAGGAATTTTCCTGCTTAGGAAAAAGGAGCTTGATTGGTTCTATGAGGGAGGTGCAGCAGCCATTTTCCCAGATGGTTAGTATTCTCAGTTTTGTCTCATAGAGAAACAAAGATGCTTCGTTGGACATCAATAAATAATTTTCTGTTCCAGAATAATACTGGCAACTTTTGTTAATCTGCCATATGCCCATATCCTTCTCAGCGACTACTTGAAGTTGAAAATGTTAATGTATTGTGTTCTAGTGTTTTCTGAAACCACTTTACTTTCCAATTTTATGAACGAAACGAACCTATGTGCTTGTGCCACTTTTGTTTGAGTAAATAACTTTAGTTTCAAATCTGCAGCATGGGAACCATTTAGAGATTTAATTCCTGAGGAGGAACGGAATTGTTTCATAGCTGCATATAGCAAAAGGCTAACTTCATCTGATCCTACTGTTCAGGTATGATAACTCACTCATGTTCTTTTCAAAGTAAAAATATATCTATCATACTTGTGGGGCATCTCGTAATTTCTTATTTATTTTGATAAAGAGATATTTGCATTCTCCCACTAGATTGAAGCTGCAAAGAGATGGACGGTGTGGGAGATGATGACTGCGCATCTTATCCAAAATAACGACAACATCAAACGAGGGGAAGATGACAAGTTTTCACTGGCAAGTCCTCTCACAAGTGTCTTTTATATTTTTGGTGACACAATTATTTCAATTCCGTTTGTCTCCCCGACTTAGTGGATTGATCTTTTCATTCATTCAAATATTTAGCTTTGTATGGAGATTAAGAGCAGAATTAATTTTCAGTTTTCATTCTGGTATTAAGGTCCTTTCAAGCTTTGTATAGAGATTGAGAGAAGAATACCTCCAAGCTTCTGTACTATTTTACTTATATTGTCTATATTCTCAATATTACTCTGGACTTAAAAGAGCAAATAACCAATCATCTGATAGTCACAATTTCCAAAACCCATTCCATAATGCTAATAACTATTGCCAGCTATGACTAGAAATCTGCACTGACTCTGAATTCAAATAGCATCATATTTGCTTATTTAAGGCATGTTTTAGTTGACATTTCTATGATTTTCGTGGTCGAGTTACATGTTCTCTTATATTTGGTTATACATGTTCAATTTTCAGGCATTTGCAAGGATTGAAAATCACTATTTTGTGAATAAGGGTTTTTTACCCTCAGATTCATACCTGTTAGACAATGTTGACAAGATTCGACATATTAAAGCTTTTATTGTACAGGTATGCTTGTCAATAAGCTTTGTTATTTACACAATATCCATGTGCATCTGCTGGTAGCTGCGTACATATGTGCATATCAGTAATCCATGATAAAATGCTACATATTATATTTCACACATCAAGGCTGCACATTGCCTTTAGCTCTTCATCACTGTCTACCTTCAATTGTCATTAAACTTCTGGTCAATCATGTAGTTTTTTTGTTATCGCCTAGCATGGTTACCTGGATAATTTGGAACCTCAAATCCATGCTGGGAACAAAATTGGTAAAAAGTGTCATTTTTCTCATACCTATTATTATGTTGCAGGGGCGTTATGACGTCTGTTGCCCAATGATGTCCGCTTGGGATCTTCATAAAGCTTGGCCTGAAGCAGAATTCAAGGTAAATGATGCTTCAATCATTCTTCCAAAAATACGATATATGATATTCATGTTGGGAAGTGGGATTAATTGGACTGGTAATATTAAAGCACAAAAATAGTTAAAAGTTGGACTGCTGATATCTCTCATTTTTCCATCAACACATCGCATTGTCAACTGATTGTGATCTTTTGAAGTCTTGTGCTTTTCTGAAACTGAAGCTGGAAGACATGGTGTCTTTACTTTTGTGGAGCATAGTACTAAATGTTAAAAGATATTATTTTTCATTTGTGATTTGCGGTATGTCTATTCCTCCCAACATTTTTGCGGCCCAGTTTAGTTCCCCGAATATTCACCAACTACCCGTCACATCAATCTTTTTTCCACTAATTCGGAGTATTAAATGTAGATTAATGACAAAACCCATTCCATGACCCCTACCTTAATTTTCAAGATGAATCTAACGAGCTTAATTATGTTATGATTAGACAACGTTGTGCTACAGTAACCAACATCTAATGACAGATTAATTAGACTTAATGGATTCGTCTCGCAATTTCCAGTCCATTCGTATAATTATTTTTGTAAATAATCTACATCCAATACTCCTAATAGACCTTGAAAGGAGATCCAAAAGTTTCACTTCGAACTAACGTGATATCGAACTTTGCTTGCCACTGTTTGATACAACTGGCATCTGGGTAAATTTGATCACTTATAATTCCTTACTGGATGCAGGTGGTCCCAGATGCAGGTCACTCGGCCAATGAAGTAGGTATTGCTGCCGAACTGAGGTCAGCCACAGAGAGCCTGAGGGACATGTTGCGAAAATAAACCGGCGAAAGGCTTGTCTGATGATGGAATTCAGAGGCGCGGAATAAAATGCATGGTTGTAGCGGTTAGCATCTCCAGATTGCGATGTGTTGTTAAACAAACGTCAACCAATCAGGGCAGGCTTGATTCCCGGGTATATTTCAGAACTGCGTTGTTTGTTACCTTGTTGGTTTACTCGTGTGTTCAAAGAATTGAAATTTCAATGCTAGGCCAAGTCCGACATTTTTTTGTGCCTGAGCGGATTACAAACATACGAATCTGTAGCAAAGCAACACCAACAGAGCCCTTTAACATTCACGGTGCAGAACAAACGCTCTAGCTTGTATCTTACTAGTACTTATACCACATCCCTCTTGCAGAACATTACAGCAATCCTCTTCCAACACAAACTTCTTACATAACACTACAGTCTGGTAAGTCAGTTCTTGAAAAGCCTGACGCGCTAAGCCTAAAAACCCCAAATCACACAGAAGAGCAAAGGAAAATGAAAGCAGCAGTCATCCAAAGCCTGTCCCGTTCTATAGCAAATTCACTTGCCACAAGTTCACAACACGTACACACATGCAGCGCCACTTCATCAGCTTCGATCTCCTAAGCAGCACACGTGCTGCCGCACATCAGGTTCCTGCAAAACAAGAGTCATTACAAGAAAATCAGTTTCACCATTCGCTCCAAAATTTTGATTTGAAGTTTGAAGACCGGTAGATGAGCCAGACGCCTTCTTGATGTCATAGAAGCTGGTTTTTTTTTTCTGATAAACTGGCCAGCAGTCTTACCATTCTCACTTTTTTAAAAGATTTCAGTGGTTTGAAAATCACTACAACAGTCTACTATCACCTTTTTTTTAGATTGAAGTGGTTTGAAAATCACTACAACAGTCTACTATCATCTTTTTTTTTAAGATTGAAGTGGTTTGAAAATCACTACAACAGTCTACTATCATCATAGCAACTAGTAAGAGGTAGAAAGATGAAGCTTACATTATAGAGCATCCAGAGCCACGCCTATTTTTCCTCCTGGCAGGCATTGCCTCCCTTCTCCGAGGGGGTTGAAGGACCACTTTGATGGCAGTATCAAAGACAGACTTGACATTCTAGTATGACCAACATCATTACAAAAGTCAGTATATTCATCTGTTGTCAACAATCCATATACGTCGGACTTAAATTGACGAAATAACAAACCATATATAAACAGGACATATAACAGATCAAAATCATTTCACATGAGGCATGGCTACCTGCTGCGTTTTGGAACTGCACTCGATGTAAGCTGCAGCACCAATCTGCTTCCTCAGTTCTTCACCCTGCATATCAGGAAGAGGAATAAAGCTATTAAGATAAGCTGTAAGGTCCTTCACATAACTATCTGCTGCTAGGGTACAACATTCCACAGTGTAGACGATGAAAGAACTAACCTGTGCTGTTGTGATTGTTGAAGCTCCAGGATGGTCAGCAAGGTAGGCCCTGTGGTCACGGAGATCTGGACAATTCAACCAAATTCTTTTATTAGCTATTGGATCTTGGAAGAACAATCATGACAACGAACATGCGGCATTAAACTTCAATGAATCATGTCACATTCAGCATTTCCTCACCTAACTTGGTCCCAACAAGAACAACTGGAACATTGGGCGCAAATCTGCGAAGCTCTGGCATCCACTGTTTGGTCAGAAATAGAATGATCATCAGTTCATAATGACCCAGCAATAATAACCACATAATCTGAAAAGCAGAAACGGGAAAAGATTTCCGCTAGGTATGCTGATCAGTTCATAATGAGCAATAATAACCACATAATCTGAAAAGGCAGAAACTGCAAAGATAATGCTAGGCGTGTTCTTCTGCAGCTACTTTGTTAGTATCATTATCATTTGTCAGAGATTGACATATCTGAAATCTAAACAATGGAGCACTATAAAAGCACCGGCAATCTACCCGCAACCAAAAAAAAAAGCACCAGCAATGGCCCATGCTATATCTGCACTATAAAAGCACTTGCCAATCTGCGTACCTTCTTAAGAACATTCTCATAGCTTGCCCTGCTGATCAGGGAGAAAGCCAGCACGAAGACGTCTGCGCCCCTGTAGCTCAGTGGCCTCAGCCTGCTGTAGTCCTCTTGCCCTGAACGAAAAGACAGCAGGCACAGAAATTTTCAGGATGCCCAGCCACTGACTGTACCAAATTTTTAGCTGTGAAATGGTAAGCAAGCAAGCACCAGCTGTGTCCCAGAGGCCCAGGTTGACGATGTTGCCATCCACGGAGACGTTGGCGCTGAAGTTGTCGAACACCGTGGGGATGTAATCCTGTCAGGGAACCACGAACAGAGCGCCGTCAGTTTCAGGAACCAGGGAACTTTTGAATGCGCACCGCGAAGTGATGATTCCCCGAAGGCCCGCCCGAACAGATTTCCCGCATTCTCAAAGAGGAAAGGGACAGGAGCAGATGGAGCAGAACACACATGCCGGGTGAGTGCCTGCTGCCTAGCCCTAATGCTGGAAGACATCAGACGACCTAGGCACCTTGGATTCGGGAACAAACTGAAAAAATGTGCCGCTCCTACCGCTGAATCTCAGGAAGAAGGAGGAGGAGCTAGGAAGGGGATGGGCGCCGCCGGTGAATGGAGGAGGGAAGCACAAGCAGGCGTGGGCGCATACATACCGTGGGGAACTTGTTGCTGGTGTAGCAGATGAGCATGCAGGTCTTGCCCACCGCGCCGTCGCCCACGGTCACGCACTTGATGAACTTGGTCATGCTCATCTCTCCCAACTCCCCCCTCCTCCTCTCCCGCACACCAGGCAGCAGAGGCGGCGGCTACTGCTAGTAGTAGCAAGGAACAGGACAAGGAGAGCGCAGCAGGAGGGGGGGCAGAGACAAAGAATGCTCGCCTCGCTTGTCTTCTCCGAGAAGGCAAAGCCACTCCACTCCAAGCCAAGCCAGGCAAAGGCACCGGCCTGCCGCTTCCTTAAAGAACTCGCCGCTCGCAGCTGGCTGTGCGCCTGTGCGCGCTGCAACCGCTGGCCTTGGGAGGCGTGATGTAAATGCGACGCGCAGGGCGCCAGGGCGGGGAGAGGGGAGGGCCGGACCGGCCGGTCAAGAAGGTTGCTTGGCGCAAGTGCCCTCCTCCAGTCCTCCTGCAAGGCCAGCTGCGCTGACAGCTCTGCGCCTCCGCTGACGGCCTGCTGCTGCAACTGTTCCTTGCCGTGATTAGCACAAAGATTGCCTGCCCCTCGTGCTCGTGTTTACACTAATCGACGCGTCCTGCCCGGTGCTGCAGCAACGTGATCACGAATTGGGCGGACACAGTACGCCCCCCACGAGTACGTCCCAATCTTTGAGCCTGGTTATAAAATTGTTAGGGTCTTCCCATCATTACTATAAGCGAAAAAAAGGACAAAAAAATATTCAAACTCGTTGCGCTACACTTATGATGAAAAGGGTAGTGCTCGTGTGTGCACAGAAAGCGTTTGAATTTGTTTAAGCTCAAGTTTCAACGTTCAAATCTGGGGGAGCGTTTTATTCCCCGCACGAAAGAAAGCGAAAAGAGTCAAAAGGAGTCCCACGCTGCTTTTCAAACCGATCACCAGGAGGAGAGAGAGAGCGGGAGTGAGGAGAAGGAGAGAGAGAGGGGAGCGTGGACCCGGCCCGCGAGGAGCCTCCCCCGGCACGCGGAGCGGGTCGGGGATCCTGTCTCCTCCTCAAAGCAAGGGAGATTTCGCTAACCAAAGCAACGGAGTTTTAAAACAGACTGACTCGTGGGGCCAGGTGCCAGTAACCCTCTCCACTTCTCCAAGCGACAAAAAGCCTTCCTTCAGTATACACCTCTCGATACGCCCCGACCCGAGGGGCACTCGGCGCCTGCGTCCGCCGCCGCCGGGTCTCGGCCGCCGCTGCCCGCCCGCCTCTGGCCCCGTTCTTTCTTGTCCCCGGCCTCCTAGCCGGTGGCAGGGGGAGCGGAGGTCCATCCCTATCCCTTTTAGTAGATCGAGTTCATAGTTGAGTCTATCTAGGTCTAGGGTTTGCCCGTCGTCGATGCTTGGCGGCGGTACTAGGTTTTGCCGGAGGAGCGCGCCTTCTTTGCGGCCTCTTGTTCCTGGTGGCGTCGGCGATGCGGAAGCGACGGCGTTGCAGAGGAATAATTTCTCCCAGTTTCTTCCGTTCTTCGATGGCGATCTACTCCGACGTCAACGGAGAGGCTGGGGAGACCTGTTCAGGAGTCGAGGGGCGGCGCATCGTCGTCTTCTTCAGGTGATGATGCTGTTGACCCTGTTAATTTTGAGGAAGATGTTCTTTGGCGAAAATCTGAGCTTTGCTCGGGTTGCTGGCGATGGTTTCGATGGATGCGTCGTGGGTACTGGAGTTGGCCGATGCGTTTGGGAGGTAGTGTACTCGGCGGATTCGCCTAGAAGTAAGCCCTCCTCTGCGGCCTTCACCTTGTGGAGATTGGCTCTGGTGCCCGGCGATGATTGGGAAGCGGCTTCGGCGGCGGCGACAAACGGATTTCTGAAGGCTTCGAGAAAGATGATTTGGAGTCTGAACAACTTCTTTGTAATCTTTTTTTCTCTAGGATCCTGTTCGTAAAAGGACCAATGTAATAGGCTAAGATCAATGTTTTCCGTCTTAAAAAAACAGCCTCAAAGCCTCCTCGAGTCCTTTTCTTTTCAGCGAGCTTTTGAAAATCGAAGGCCAGCAGGCGAGGCCAGCGAGCCCCAGCCGGCCGTTCGGCAACGGTTTCCGAGGCGCGCGCGGATCGGTCGTGCTGTCCTCGCGTGCGCCGGATCCTTCACCTCCACGGACGCTCTCCACACCTTGCGTACTCGGAAACCGTTGGATGGCTAGGAATTAAATGGCGGAATCGTCGCGAAATGAAGACGAACCCACTCAGCTAATGGAAGCTGACGCCCAACTGGTCACTGACTGATGGGGATACGGGAGCTGGACCCACAGGCAGTTAGGGTGCATGGGAGGGGGGTGATGGGGGATTTGGATGGAATTGAATGCGTAACGGCCAGGGTGGGTTGGTGGTAGGATGTGGCGGCGGCCGTTGGATGAGTCCAAACTCGCGATTTCAAAATCACCGATGAGATTTTTTTTATATTTATTTTGTCATGATTTTCGAAAAATAAATGGTCGAATCAAAATTTTCGAGAAATGTACATCTGGCGCCGTACCCCACGGCGGCAGCGGGAGCCTGCCACCGTACCCCAGCCCGCCTCCTGAGGGCTCGCCCGCGCGGCAGGAGCTGGCGGTGCGCTCCTGGCTGGCGCTCCCGGGGAACGTCAGCGTCGTGCTCCTCGGCGCTCACGCCGCCTCGCTCGCGACCGCCGGGCGGCTCGGGCGCCGGGTCACCGTCGATGCCGCCATCGATTCTGCGTGCGCATTCGCAACCCCCTTTCACCTCATATAATCTACCCAAAATCATCTCCCCTCTAACCCGATTGTTCAGAGACTACATCTGCTCTGCGCCATGAACTCATGAGTGCCGTCTTCACCCTCGGTTTAGGTTCACGGGGGCGCCAGATGTACATTTCTCGAAAATTTTGATTCGACCATTTATTTTTCGAAAATCATGACAAAATAAATATAAAAAAAATCCACCGATGAAGTGACGACTTGGGCTGTTGTTATTCCCCGGGCAGAGAGGAGCCCGTCTTTTTACTTGGGCCGTGCCCACCCCGGTCGGAAGGCCCTGTAATAACGAATTCAGCCCGTTCTTCTCCTCATGTCTTTTTTAGCTTCCATCTGCTCAGATAAAGGTTTACGACAGAGGCGACGCGGTCGCAGCACACTGACATGTGGCCCCTCTCACAGGCGACGCGTGGTGTGTTTTATTCACAGCGCTTTGCTTTCGGTTAACGTTTGTGCCTTTGGTCCGCAAAGACCACAACTCAATGACAGGTCGACCCCACAAACTCCTCCCTCCGCCGCCCGCCGCGGCGCGCGCCCAAATGCTGCTCCCTTCGCACCACCGCCGCGCTCCTCCGCGCCGCTGCGGCGCCGTCGACCTCTACTCGCGTCTCGCGGGGTGCCTACTCCTCCTCGCCCTCGTCGCGGCCGCGGCCGCGCTGTGCCTCTCCTCCTCGTCCTCCCGTCGCCACCACGACGAAGGAGGAGGCGGCCGCGAGGTCCTGCCCGGCGGCAGCGGAGCGGCGCCCAGGGTGACGATCTTCGCCGCGCCGCGCCCGCCTCCTGAGGGCTCGCCCGCGCGGCAGGAGCTGGCGGTGCGCTCCTGGCTGGCGCTCCCGGGGAACGTCAGCGTCGTGCTCCTCGGCTCTCACGCCGCCTCGCTCGCGACCGCCGGGCGGCTCGGGCGCCGGGTCACCGTCGATGCCGCCATCGATTCTGCGTGCGCATTCGCAACCCCCTTTCACCTCATATAATCTACCCAAAATCATCTCCCCTCTAACCCGATTGTTCAGAGACTACATCTGCTCTGCGCCATGAACTCATGAGTGCCGTCTTCACCCTCGGTTTAGGTTCACGGGGACGCCATTCTTCCACTCGATGGTCGCGAGAGCACAAGCTGCCCCAGACTCTGACATTTGCGTTCTTGTCGATGCCGAGATCATCCTTCTCCCTGAAATTGTCAACGCACTGGCACATTTCAGCAGGGTTGATCGTGACTGGTTCCTGGTTGCAATGTCACGTAACATCACCGAGTTTCATTACCAGCTTGCTGACAACGGAAGTCATTGGGTACGACCAGATGGTAAAAAAGTGAGCTTCAAGAAGGTACCTTTTTCCTCCAACTAATCTAGAACAATGTAACGTTCATAGAAAATTACCGATTGCTGTGTATACCTTGTCGTTGCTGATCAAATATTCTCTTTCTCCATTAGTTGCAGGACATTCCAGCTGACAAGTGGGCATCAGAAAGCTCTGACATGGGGCTGATTGTGGCTTGGAACAGTCCGAGCAGTCCTTTACATGCCGGAGTTCTGCCTTCGTTTCTGTATGGAAAAGGAGCACACAATTGGTGGCTGACTCATGAGGTTCTATCATCTGAGATGAGAGTCGTGTTTGATGCAAGCAGTCTGGTTCTTGGATTGTATCCTGAAATTTTTAGCTCGATGCATGACGTGAGCTCGAGCAAAAATTACAGGTTACCTGCTGGATCCTGGGAGTATAGTGTCAATCGCCATCTTGCCGCAATTTATGGCTCTTATTGCTACCGATTACCGAGAAGACTCTCCTCGGTGCTGCATAAAATGGTAAAGCAATCTGAAGAGTATATGTTCAGCAAAGCTGACGAGCTGACCTTGTCAGATTTTAAAATCAGCAAAGAAGAAAAAGCTCGTGGAGAAGGAGGTAGCCTATGGAGGAATGGAAACACTTGCTTATCTGGACATCTGCACAGGCACAGCTCTGATCTTCCATATTCTTTGAGCATGCTACTTGAGCTTGCTGCTGATAAGAATAGGTCTGTTGTCCTTGGTGTGGCTGGAGTAAGTTACAGGGACATGCTCATGAGCTGGGCGTGCCGCTTGCGCCATCTTGGAGTTACCAATTTTATAGTCTGTGCCTTAGACCATAAGACATATGAATTCTCAGTTTTACAGGTAGTTATTTTCAGTCACCTCCTTTCTTCTCAGTCTCTCTATTTTCAACCTCTTTACTTTGCAAATCACAGACCACCTCAAGCTTTCAATCCTAATTCTAGGGTTTGCCAGTTTTCAGAGATCCATTATCACCAAATAATGTCAGCTTCGATGACTGCCACTTTGGAACAAAGTGTTTCCAGCAAGTGACAAAAGTGAAGTCACGGATTGTTCTAGAGATATTAAAACTGGGATACAATGTGCTGTTGAGTGATGTTGATGTTTATTGGTTTGACAATCCAATGCCATTCCTGTACTCTCTTGGTCCCGCTACATTTGGAGCACAATCTGATGAATACAATGACACGGGTAAGTCAAGGGTCTTTATGATTACCATTTTTTGGTGTTTATTCCTGTTTTGGTGCTCTTGACAAATGACAATGCATACCTACATCTATCATTGGATGAAATTCAGTTGTAACATGAGTTGATTTCATTTAGGTGGCACAAAGTTCATCGTAGAAAAGTAAATGGCACATGCTTTATTGACCTATCATTCTACGAATATGAATATGAATATGGCATATCAAATAAAAAAAATATGCTAGTTCAGTTCTGTTGATTGCCTAGATGTTAGCCCCCTGCTAATTTTGGTTGTGCATTATCATTGCTGTTGGTTGTAGGACCAATAAATTTGCCACGGAGATTGAATTCAGGATTCTACTTTGCTCGCTCAGACAACACCACGATCACTGCAATGCAGATGATAGTAAATCACGCAGCTAGTTCTGGCTTATCTGAGCAACCTAGTTTCTATGATGTCATGTGCGGGGAAAATGGAACAAACCGCATCAGTGACAACCAATGCCTGGAGCCCAACACAAACTTGACTGTTGTTTTCCTGAACCGGGACTTGTTCCCCAATGGAGCTTACAAGAGTCTATGGGAGAAGCATGATGTACAATCAACTTGCAAGGAGCTTGGTTGTTTCATCTTGCATAACAACTGGATAAATGGGAGGAAGAAGAAGCTCCGGCGGCAGATGTCGTCTGGGCTGTGGGACTATGATCCTAGCTCTAGGTTGTGCTTGCAGGATTGGAGTGATAGAGGTGGCTTCAGACAGAAGGGCCATTTTTATCCGTTTGAGGACACTGACAGATAATGACATTATAACATGTACTCCATACCCAAGACGTCTGCCCTTTTTTTTTTGATAAAAATGTCTGTCAAATCTTTATGGCAGCAATACAGAACGCTCATATATGCATACATAGTATTTGCACAAACTGGAATTCATACGATATTTCTGTACTAGAAAAGGCACGAATTCCCCTGATTGCTTCCACCAATATGAATATACGCAAAACACAAATTACAGCACGTACTAGACTGGTTAACTCACCAACCTTCATCCCCTGTCAAATTTGCTTCTTGTTTCTTCCAACGATGGATGGATCCAAGCTCCACGTCTATCGTTCTTTCAGTATGCGATGAGCTTGTACTAGCTGGGCACTTCATTTTGAACCAAACCTTCCGTGACTACAGTAAAATCAACTTTCTGTAATTTTCGGAAACATAGACCAGTGAATCAACATTTAGTACAGAGCAACAGGTTCGCTTCATTTTTAGCTGGGCATGTTGGCAGTTCACATGTTCAGCGAGACATGGATTGGTATTTTTTCAAAAAAAAAGAAAAAAAAAGAAATGGATTGGTACATAACATGGAGGGATTGAATAGTGGAGATACTAATTTGGAATTTCCTTCACCAGGAGATGATTATAGTTTCATACCTCAAAAGAAAATGATTGAAAAACTGCAAGCCGCTCGCAGGTCAGCAGCTCACTCGAGCAACAAAATAGACAGGAAAAATACATAAAATCCTTAAATCACATGCCCACTACAGTTATCTAAATGGAACTCTGGAAACCAGAACAGGACAATGTTGGGCTACATCCTTAACAGTACAAGAGATTTCTGATTGCAAAAGGCGACAATCTATTCCTGTTCTGTATTGTGGAGGTTGAAGATATCACTTCATCTTTGCTTCTGTAAACAGAACGTGCTTGTTCACACGGGGATCATACTTCCTAAATTCAAGCTTCTCAGTGATCCGCCGAGGATTCTTGCGCTTCACATAGAAGAACCCAGTACCAGCTGCAGAAACCAGCCTGATGAAAATCGAAGCACGCTTTGCTTTCCCCATCACTGGTTACGAGTTTGCAGACAAAAATGGCTGAAAGGAGGACATACAAAAGCATATGACAAGAATTCAGTGAGGTAAAATTCAAGCTTGCGCCATATTAAGAAAGATGATGGAATCAACAAAAAAATAGAGAGCAAACAAATGCATCCAAATAAAAACCTTAGGTAGAACATTCAAAACATACGCAACAAAAATCATCAAGAGAAGACTCAATCCACAGATTAAACTGTCCTATTATATTTGCAAGAATCTTGCAACCCTCCTTGACTCTTGACATACAGGTTATACATCTCCTTGTATCTGTTATATCCTCTCTGCTAGATTTGATGCAAATTGCAACTTAACTGAGCAAATGAAAAGAAACCTTCAGAAAGACAGAAGCAAATACTATTTGGGGATCTGCTACATTTCCTAACCCCAGAGAGTACCTGACTTAAGAATCTCAACCCAACAGACCTAAGAACCAAAACATTCGAGTAAAGTGCATGGCCAGTCCATAAACTTGTCCGGCTGTGTCCATGCACTTTAACTCCAAAAGACACTATACAAGCAGCAGGAAAACACTTCCTGTTTTTTCAAGTAGTAGGTAAAATCCAATAGCCACATTATAATTTATAACTGCAGTCCTCTCTAATGTTGTCACCAGCTGCCTCCTTTAATCTTTATGACACATGCAAGACAATGCCTTGGTGCAAACAAGTACCCATGATCAGTTTTCGGAAATGAAACGTAGTGGAAGCAAATCGCTGGGTCAACACTCAACAGGCAACTATCCCTCACTATTTTGAGGTTCAAGAAGGCGGAATTCCGCGAACGCCTAAGCGCGCTTACGCGCTGGGCGGCGGGGTACCGCGGCGCCTAGGGGCTAGGCGGACCCCTAGGCGGTCGTGGCGGCGGCGCAGGTCAGAGGCGGGCGGCGGCGGAGGCCAGGGGAGGGTGGGGCTGAGGCACGGACGGGTCGCGGCGGCAGAATAGGCAGGGGCGGCTGCGGGTACGCGGAGGAGGAGGCAGGGACGTACCTTTGCCGGCGGAGGAGACTCTCGACGGGCGGCGGCGACGATCGAGTCGAGGAGGGCAGGCGTCGGGGCGGAGACGGGAGGGAGAGCGGAGATGGAATAAGTTGGGACTTGGGAGGAGATGTGGGCTGTTGAAAGTTGGGGCGTTTCATGGGCCTATTCCAATTTACGAGAATTTTTTTTATATTTTTTCTTCGATTTTACGAAAATAAATAGTCGCATTCAACATTGGCAGAAATAGCCTCAAACCGCTGTTTCAAACAGCAGTTGGGTTACTGCCGCAGTTTGAAGCGGCGGTAGGGACCTACCGCCGTGGCACTTAGCGGTAAGTACATGCCGCCGCACCAAAGGGTGGTAGGTTTGCAACAGTGGCGGCAGGCCCGGGTTGGGTGGCGGCTGGCTGCCTGGCAGCTGCCGCCACTTGAAACGGCGGCTGGGTGCAGCCTACCGCCGCTACAAAAGGCGGTTGGTGTTTTTGGTTTTTTTTTCTTTTTTGTTTTTCAGTTGGTTATCCCTAATACTATAAATGCGAAATAACATGAAACTGAATATGAAAATACATAATTTAATTACAACAAACAAAAGTAGTTTACACGACAAGTGTCAAAAACAAATCTAAATACGACCGCGCTTCGTCGGTCGTGGCGGGCCCTGGTGCTCCTTCCTCTTCGCCGCTGCCGCCGCTCTCTGTGCAGCCCTCGTGTGGTGGGTGGGGTACGTGAGGGGGTCTCATGGATGGCGATCGCGTCCTCCGGCCGCCGGCTCGGGGGGTGGTGTCGCTAAGGGAGCACCTGAGCCCGACGGGACGACCCCCCCTCCGGTCGCTGCAAGTGGAGTAGCCGATCCACACGGGACGGGCCCCCCTCCGGTCGCGGCCTCTGGAGTAGCCGATCCACACGGGACGGGGCCCCCTCCGGTCGACCACGCCTCCGCCTCCACCGACACTGCCGCCGCCAACGCCTCGCCTACACGCTGTGCCGTGTCGTGGAAGTCTGCCATCATCGCGTGCTGCTGCTCCTGCGTCGGCTGGGTCCCGACGGGCGGAGCTCCTGTCAGCTGTGTACCACCGATCTCGTCGGCGGTGTCGCAGAACAAGTCGTCCAACTGAAACTCCAGTGGTGGTGTCTCGCCGGTGTTGTAGTCCTCCGAAGTATGTGACTCAAACACCGGCTGCTGAACTGGTGAAGCTGTCCACGACGAAGACCCCGGTCCTGTAGGTATCGGTGGTCTCTCTATAAAAATATAAGTCAGGCATGGACAAAAAAAATATGTCGTGAAAACTAGCAAGAAAAAACATGTACCTGTGGCATAGAAAGCACTCGGTCGCGTCAGGTACGGAGCGGACGCAGTGGGCGCGAACGGTGGACGTGTCGAGGACGAGGGCGCGAACGGTGCACGTGTCGAGGACGAGGGTGCCTGGTACGAAGCTGAGGTGAATGGAGGCGCAGCTGCTCGAGGACGAGGGGTGGCGTGGAAGGAGGTACCCCTCGTCGCCGCGGAAGTTCACCGCGTGCATCAACCGCCGGCTCAGGCCCACCATCTTCTGCATCTCTGTCCGTATCTCGTCCAATGTCATGTGGTCCATCGTCGTGCCCACGTGCTGGGCCAGCAGGTACATCTCCCGAGTTGTGTCGTACTGTCAAGATCGGACGGATTATTAGTACAACGAAACTTTAGCGAATGTGACTTAATTTGATTTAATGCAAAAGAACTTACTAAGATGCTGTGGGTCTGATCCCGTCGGTAGGGGTACGCCGACGCTGGCATGAGGTCGAGGCGAGGGTTCGGCGGGACGTACGTCACGCGCGTCCGAGTCCTCGCCGTGTACCAGTGCAGGTACACTCTCCAGGCGTCGTCGTCGTGTAAGCGCGGCTCGACGACGACGTGCTCCGGGGCGGCGGCGTCCGCCCACGCGTCCAGGTACTGCTGCAGCTTCACCAAAAAAGGGGCCGAAGTCTTCGACTCCTTCCTCGTCCACCTACAATAAGAAACAGCCAATTGGTCAGCAAACTAACTTTCGTCACTCGTCAACAGAAACTAATGAAGTTTGCGATGAATTTACTGGTGCACGAACGGTTGACGGTGTGTGCGACGGGCACAGGCGAAGCTTGGTAGAGGCCGAATTGGTTCATCACGCGCTCGACGTGGTATTCCTCAACGTACATGTCGTGGACGAGCGACGTCTTCATCATCCAGAAGTCACAGTCCCGAAAGCACAGGGACAAGAGACCCTGCGGTGCACGCGCGGCGACCAAGGCGTCAGTGAACGGCTGCTAGATAACCTCGCGGTCCGTGAGGTTGTCGATCTGGCCGACGAAGTCGAGGTACGACCTCCTAGTCTGCTCCGTCCAAGAGAGTTGCAAACAAGAGAATAAGTTAGCTCGACGAATTGCATTACTTTCTTATAGCTAACGAATGAAGTTAGCTCGAAGTACGAACCTGGCGGTGGCACCACATCGACCCCATGGTCGGTCTGTCTGATGGGTCATGCCCCTACTCCAGCACCCGGTACGGCGATCGGTCGACCGATGACCGACCGACGGGAAGCCGCTCGTAGCTCCACAGGTGCAGCAGAAGCGGACATCCGAGGAGGATCGACTGGGTGCCCGTCTTGGTGCACCCGGGGCACAGGCCCCTGTACGTCGCGGCCAAAACTGCAACGCCCCAGTTGATCTGGGGCATCTCCTCCATGGTCGCGTCGGCGATCCTCCGCGCGTGGGGGATCAGGAACCTCGACACCGCGTCCCCCTGGGACCCACAGAACATCACGTAGCCGAACAGCCACAACAGGTACGCCTCCAAGTGCATGTTGCTCGTCGGCTCGTCGGCGTCGTCTCTCATGTACGAGGCCTGCAAAAATTCAAAATTCAGACAGAGGCTGAAAAACGATACTATGAAAAAACGATAGATAGAGGTACGTACGCTGTACTTGCGCAACCAAGCGCTCGTGGGGCTGTGGGAGTTGGTGAAGTCAGGCACCTCTGGCGCGTCGGGACGGCGCACCACTCCGGCGAACCTCGCGAGGATATTGTTGCGCCACGCGTCGGGGGGGGGTCAACAGCCCCATGGGCTCCCCTGAGCACGGTAGCCCGAAGAGGAGGGCCACGTCCTCCAAAGTCACCGCCATCTCCCCCTAGGGGAAATGGAAGCTGTGCGTCTCGAGGCGCCACCGGTCCAGGAGCGTGTAGACCACCCGGCGCAAAGCGACCCGCATGAGGTCCCCCTCAACCAAACGCACTAGGGGAAGAAGCCCTGCTGCGTGTAGCCTGCACCACAAAACGAAAATAAATATTAATTACGAAATTAAATGAGGAAATACAAAGAAACCAGGTATCGTATTACATACTTCGGACACCAACCGGGGTGAAGCGACATGTAGTGCCCCGGGCCTCTAAAACGCACGTTGCCTAGCTCTGCCCCGCAGATCGCGGAGTGGTAGGACCGGTGCGCCCTGTCTGTGGCCTCGTCGAAGAGCTCGGGCAGCACGTACGGTAGCGGCTCCCGAGGAGGACGAATACCACCAACAGGCGGCTGCGGAAGCGGCGACGCCTGCTGCTGAGCCATAGCTGCAAAAAAAATTTGAAATATAAAGTCACACATAATTTCTAAGTATTTCTACAATTTCTAAAGTATTTCTACGAATTTCTAAAGTATTTCTACGAATCTCTAAAGAATTTCTACAATTTCTAAATTATTTCTAGGAATTTCCAAATTATTTCTAGGAATTTCCAAAGTATTTCTACAATTTCTAAAGTATTTCTAGGAATTTCCAAAGTATTTCTAAGAATTTCCAAAGTATTTATACAATTTCTAAAGTATTTCTAGGAATTTTCAAAGTATTTCTACAATTTCTAAACTATTTCTACGAATTTCCAAAGTATTTCTACCATTTCTAAAGTATTTCTACGAATTTCTATGATTTCTAAAGTATTTCTACAGAATTTCTAAACTATATCTACAAATTTCCAAAGTATTTCTAGAATTTCTAAACTATTTCTACAATTTCTAAACTATATCTAGGATTTCTAAACTATTTCTAAGATTTCTAAACTAGTTATAGAATTTCTAAACTATTTCTAAGATTTCTAAACTATTTATAGAATTTCTAAACTATTCTAAGATTTCTAAGCTATTTCTAGAATTTCTAAACTATTTCTATCATTTGTTAACTAACTATATGAGGAAAGTATCGGAGACATACCTGATGTGGACACCAAAGAAGGCCACGGAGGGGGAAGGAACAGGAGGCGAGGGGGCGGGGGGGGGGGGCATATAGGCGCGGTCCTGCCGCCGTGTCAACTGGCGGTAGGACCTAAGCGGCGGTAGGTTTGCAACGGTCGGTCAACCGCCAGTTGAAACGGCGGTTGGCCGTCTGCCGCCCTTGGCCTTGGCGGTAGGTGCCTGTCGAGCGGGTCATCGTACCGCCGTTGGCAGAGGCGGTTGGCGGGCACTTACCGCCGTTTGCCATGGCGACCCTACCGCCGTGGCAAACGGCGGTTCGAAGCTATTTCTGCCAATGTTGAATTCGACTATTTATTTTCGTAAAATTGAAGGGAAAAAATATAAAAAAATTCAATTTGAGACCCAAGGCTAGCAGAAAGAAGGCCCAGTTGGCCTACCGCGAGAGAAAAGGGCAGCATAGCTTTGTTTTTCCCCCTTATTTTCATTTCCATCTTTTTATCAGACCCCATTCTTTTAATGCTTCCACTAATTCAGAATTTTCATATAAATGCGTACCCTTTCAACAATTTGAAATGCTTATTACATAGACTAGTGATTTGGCCATTTCGATTGAGAACAAGATGGCATGTCCTAAGAATTTTGAAAAAAAAAAACATCACTATCAATAACGATGTACATCATTCGCAATTTGCAACTTCACTAAGACAATAAGGTTGTACAGTATTCGCAGTTGCATGCAATCTCCGTGGCTCACCCGGTCAGGCGGTCACTCTAACTCTACACGGGACAAATGCCGTGGGCAAAACTGGGAAGTTAACAAAGGAGAAGGAAACTTGACAAGAATCTATGCACCCGACTTAAATCTATTTGCTGGAAGTCTGGAACTATGCAGCCTTCCACCTCTCCAGATTTGCACAAACTGCTGCAAGTATCCGGTTATATACACAAACCAACACACCATAATGGAGGAAGCAACAATCACTTTGGGCAGGTCGGCGCTATTGCGCCATATACAAGCCCCTGCCGGAGCATCCATCGAATTACTTTTCCCTCCTTTGAGATTCTGGTGCTAGTACATCTCTTGTCTTCTCAAGGCTTTTTCTTCATCAGAAGTCTTCTCATCCTCAACGTGCTTCAACAATTCTCCATTTAATCTAGTTGTCAAGGAGGGAGACAATGGTGCATAAACACCTACATAGTAGAAAAAAAATGATATTAAGGACATTCAAAAAAGAATTATATGATGATTTCAATTCAAGAGTTAAAGCCACACACTTCTTGATTGTGGGATCCTTTCATAATCCTTTGTCACATGCAACAAGATGGTACCAGACAACACCACAATCAAACCACAAATTCCAGAAATGATGCTTCCAGGGCTTTGACCAGACCAATCCTGTACAAATAATTAAACCGCGTGACAATTAGGGCTAGCACATATGTCAATTCTTAAACTTCGAATAGATGAAAATTCGACAAATTTGGTATTACTGTTTGTCTATATAGTATAAGCAGTCCTATCCGAGCGAAATTTCCTACTTTTCTCCATCCATCATAGAAAAAAGGCATGTTCCATCAATTTATACTACTAGATTTGAGGCATGCATAAGGAACAAATGCAACAACGTGAGATTCTCCAAAAAGGGTCCAAAATTGTATCAAGGTATGGCATAATGAAAATATGAAATGAATATAAATGCTGAGGGCAAAACAAAATTTACCTTGAACATTATGACACTTGCAAGGATTGTAAGAGTTGTGAACATTACATAATATATTGGAGACACAATTGCTGTGTTGAATGTGTCAAGTGCCTACAGTAAAAAGGGTAAATTTTACTACAACAAAGAGAACAGGAACCAGTAACAAAATATTTGTGGTAACTGTATAAACTAATGTACTTCAGTGCATTTTTCTGTAAATACTGGTATTTACTCTACCATAGCTGTCTTCAAAACTATATGGCACTAGATAACAATCTGGAGTCAGGGATAAGAGGAGGTTGCCCAAATTTGGATCTAAAATGTAGCCATGAAAATAACAGGGTACAAACAAAATTAGGACTAAACAAAGTCAGCAAACGAGCTTTCGATGCAAATCTATTCAAAAAGTCCACATATGTCAAGCTAGCAGGTGGCCACCAACTTATCATAATCTTACTTTCTTTTCCAACATATTTGGTTGTTGAGAAGAGTGATAACAAGCAGACTATTATATGCATAACAATGATTTGACGAGAATGGGACATGATAAACAATGCAAACCTAACCATAATTTGATCTCAATCATTTGAAAAATTCCAACCAGTAAAAGATTTATTTCTAGGTGGCAAGTTTTATGTTCCATTCTGTTCTTACTTCTTATTTCTTAATCAATCAATATCTGTATATTTACTACAGTGCATATGGTTCTATACTATTTCCAACTAACAACTGTATTATTGACTTCTGTTTTGAATCTTTGAAGGTTACGCAGCTTGCAAACATAATGCCTAATTTTGCTAGTACATTGGCAAAGGTACAACTCCAAAATTGCATTCAGATAGCTCTTCTCTATCATGCACATTAATCCAGCTAGAATGTAAATGGTTGTACTATAACTGAATGAGAGCAACTTGCAACAGTTGTACAAACCTTGTTCAAATAATTCATTTGTGTCAGCACGCAAGTAGCCACAACAAGCATAAAGAACCAAGTCTCTGGATATATTAATTGGTTTGTCCCCTCAAAAGTCAGCTTTAACGATGTACCAAGAGCTTTAACACTCATGACCTGAATAATGAAAAATTTTGGCACATTCCCTAGTCAGACCCAGAATAAATAATATAATCAAGTAAAACATTAGAGAACACATGAACTGCTGCCAGAAGTGCCATTACCGAAAGAGAACCCATCAAAGAGCAAATGGCAGTGTAGATCAACACATTTGACTGCCCATATAATGGGGAGAAATAGAACACCAGGACAAAAACAATCACAATAACTGAAGCGACATATAGCAAGAAAGCTGCAAAGGAAAACAACAAGGTATCTCAGTCACAATATTTCATTTCCTACAAATCAAGAGCTAGCAGTTGTAAGAGTAAACCACATCCATAGTAGTCCTCACCAGGTTGAGTTGCCATATTCCATATTTCCCTAACCGATGTAATCTCCTGCTCCTGTGGAGCATGGATAACGATGACCACAGACCCTGCTATGCACATCACGCAGCCGAGCACCCCGAGGGCATGCAACCTCTCATTCAGGATGAAATGAGCCAGCACTGCACTGAATGGCGAAGACACCCTCACAGTCAAATTCTAGCTTGACTGAAAAAAAAAATGAACGGATAACAGCTGAATTGCAAGACCCAAAGTTGAGCTTGCTGACCTAACAATTATGCTGAGTGCTCCAAGTGGAGTAACCAGCACAGCAGGGGCGAAGGCATACGCCACGAAATTTGCAATCTCTCCCACAATCACTGCAAAGAGGAAAATGAAATGCAATCGATAAGCATCACGCCCCAGCTCTGTACTGAAATCGCACGAGGAAAGCTTACTAGTGATCATGCCAACCCACCACAGGGGCTCCATGAGGTACGAGTACCCGCCGACACCTGCACATGGCATCACCGTCATCCATCAGGAAACCAAAACAAAGCAAAGCAGTCGTCTCTTTTGACCAGGAACCGGCCTGCTCCAGCTACCAAAGACAAGAAACAACAGTACGAGAGGATGTGAGGGGGTCAGGGGGGAGCGACCTGCGCGGACGCCGGAGGCGACGGCGGCCCGGCGGAGGCCCTTCTTCTTGATGATGAAGCTGGCGCCGATGAAGCCGCTGGAGAGCAGCGCCAGTACTATCCCCTTGACGTTGTCCGTCGACAGCCCTGGACCTCCGGAGACCACCTCCCCTCCTCCTCCTCCACCACCCATCCCTCCGGCCCGATCCTCTACTCGCGGCCGCGCGCCACGGACGGCCGGACGGATTCCGGCGGGGATTGCGACGGGTGGGGGCCAACGTGACGCGGCACCTGATTGCTGCTCCTGACTCCGGTTTTGGGGTCCTCTGCCGCCTAATCCGACGGGAATGCGGTTGCAGGGGCTGCTTGGTGGGCGGGGGATTCTGGTGGTTCTTGGGAGGGGAGAGGACGAGCTGATTGGGCAGGCGGAGGAGGAGCTGCGCAGGGCGAGGGCGAGACGCCCGAAGGAGGCCAGGGAGGACGAGGCGGAACGGAACAAGGCAGGGAAAGCACGCTGAGTCGGCGTCGTTTTCTCGCTCCACGGAAATTTCTTGAGATCCGCGTGGCTGGCTGATGGGGTGATTGGCGGGGGCCTGAGGCGTGGGCCCCAGCTGGCCAGTTGTCACAGCTGGTTCCTGACAAGAAGCGTACCACGTGGTGAACTAACCGGTCTGCGTCGGCTGGGGCTCTTCTTCTGCGTTGTCGATTCATGCCTCCGAGTTTTTCTACCGCGGTATATATCGTGTAAAGTTCCACTCCGTTTCGCTTGTTTGCTCAATGACAATGAGAGAATGCGATGCAGCGTTCGAAGTTATAATGGCGCCCGACGTCCAATGAAATTTTTCTCATCAGAAGCTTGGTTGTACACCCTCTGTCACGTTTTTATGGTCGCTCGGGAAACGTAATCCCAAGCGAAGCGGGACGGAGGGAGTAACAACGAAAATAGACATGTCGAACGCTTGGTTGTGACAACGAAAATGAACTTTTGCAACATTAGAAATCACTGTGTGCAACATTAACAAGATGTGCGTAAGTAAATGGCTCTTTTCTCATTTCAAAGATAAAAAGAAATTCCCACCGCAGCATGACACCATGTTTCATGCAGCATCCACGAAGAAGGGCGACATCACGTAGAAACAAAGTTTGCAACATTAAGAGTTACCTTCTCCGACATTTAAAAGATGTTGTGGTAACATTTTGAAAAAACTATTGCAACAATAAAAGTATATATATTTTCAAAAATATCATTAAAAGAAAATAGAATTAGTAGACTGTAACGGTGAAAACGCCAACTACTGAAACATTCATTCAAAATAATTTGTCGCAACATTCCAAAAAAAAAAAGTTGTTAGAAACATCACCTCTCGCTTCTGATATACTGAAACTAGTTATCTCAACATCACATATCAACTGAAATCCCTGGCATCATCACTACATACATATCGCAACTCTATCTTGTATGTAACGCGTATCCTTTGTTTTATTTTATTATTACGTTTGTTCATGACATCAATAGAATGTATCACAATGGTTGCCCATTGAGAAGGATGAAGTTCACTCCACACCCCTGATTTCCCCCCGTCTTTTCATCAACAGAGACAACAGAGGCAAGCAAGAATCAGGATCCAAAAAGGTTACTGATGCTTCAACCAACAATTTAGCAAGGTTCATCCAAAGAGTGCACAACTTTGAAATTGAACGGGCAATTCAAAACATCCGGGGTCGAGAAAGACTGGGCCAAAACATGCCGTCTTTTTAGACAGGCAAAGCGTAGCACGGATGTCCAATTACGTCTAGAAACGACCAAGGACTAGCACTCTACGATTACGCCCGCAAGGCAGGCGGCAGACTAGTCGGGATGCCAATCTGGCGCCCAGCATAAGCCGAGCAAGTGCTCTCTGAGGCAGGGAACTGAAAGTCTTCTACCCAGTCAGCTGCAGATCTATCACTGCCGTAGCATGTCCCGTAGCTGAAGAACCTGTTGCCGTTGTTCTGGGGGCAGCATGTTGATCTGCTCGGCCGACATGCCCAGGACTTGCTGGACCAGCATCTTCTCCATCTCGGGCGTCAGCTGCTTGAACAATGACTGGATTAATAGTTCATTCTGGGAGAAAACATATGAAGGTAATAGTAGTACCCGACTGTTGCTCCCAAAATGCTAAGAGACTTACAGGTGCTTGTCCTGCCTGGATACCACCAATTCCTTGGGCCATTTGCCCGGGCAACCCTGGTATCTGACCAGGGAAATGGGAGCCTGCGGCAGGCGCTTCTGGGCCCCGTCCCCACGGAGCTGACCTATCAACTTGCATGGGCATTGTGCTTTGAGTATTGTAGTGTGCACTAGCCTGCTGAACAGATAAATTATGAGAACAGATGTAGTGAACCATGGTCGCCACATTACATGGAAGATGGAACTAAAGGAGCACACCAGTAAAACTATCTTTGCAATTGGGACCATGGGTAACTGAAGCTTGTCAAACTTTTCTCTATTTGCTATTCTTGAACGAAAACACAAATTCGTGAAGATATATGTGGACAAATGGTTGAAATATCCCAAGAACTGTAAACTCTGTTCTATACATCAGCCACACACTTTTTAATGTTGAACGCTTATAGCAGATCCTGGTGTCGACTAAACAAACAACAGAAAGTTAACATGCATCTAGCAGCCTAGCACTACTTTCAGGACTATACTGGCAGAACCATTATACATAAAAAGGCGATAATAGAACTTTTATCTCCCAGGCATTTAGGAAGTGTCAAATATGTCTATACATCCTTTAGAAACATAGAAAGGGGGACTAGCAGATATTATTTGGAACAGTTTTCACATAACCGCACATAGTTGTGAGTGTAAACAACACCACAGCTTTAAACTTTGTTTCACAGAACCATCAGTACTCAGCCTATGTAACACAATCACTTCCTTTCCTCATCTGGATGCCACCAAAAAACATATAATTCTCCGGTTATTTTGCCTTCCTCTTGCAGCTTAAGCCTGAAGACATACTTTTTCCATACAGATAGTAGCTCAGTACGACACATATCATCAAGGGCCAGAAATATTTTGCCATTGACCTCCTGAGGGGTATGCCATTCGTGCTTTCACTCCCATTCTTCAGCATACAAGTTCAAATTATGATGCTTTCATAATACCTCAGCATCCCAGAAACATGCTCATCACCTTCTATCAACATTATTCTATCCAACCCCAACTATATTTCTTACTGTGGTACATCTGACATGTATCAGATGAGGAACAAGCGAGAGGCAATCAGGCCAACCAAATTTAAATGGCAAAGGATATTCATATTCATCTTTCAGGATATAAATAAACAGCATACCATCAGCGGAGGCACAACACATGTTCACAGTCCATTATTTGTTGATGAGAAGAAGTCAAGGCTCAAGACATCTTTCATTTTTATCTTTGCATTTGCATCTAGACAAGAGAAGCGAAGTTGTGGCTTTTGCATTATATGGATCTAAGTACTTGTGGTTTGTGAAAGAAAGTTTAAACCTTTTGATTTGTGTTACAGCAACAAGTAACAACGGCTTTGTGAATTTTCTCATTTGTTTTTCACATATCTGGAATATTCTTAAGGCAGGACTACAATGGAGTGTTAACAAATCTTTAGTGGACCTGTCAAAACATGAAAAGGAACTGCTCCCTCCAGTCACAAATACTTGACACTTTAGCCAAAATTCTGTCAAACTTTTGAAAATGACTATTTATTCAAAATACCAGGAACATAAAAAATCACATGCGTAGATTTGTCTTGAAAAGAACTTTCCATTAATTCTCATACTTATTAGGTGCTATAACTGTGTTTTGATAAAAAAAAAGGAGACATCAAAGTTAAAACTCAAAGACCATTAAAAAGAGTCACTGGCTTCAAGTATTTATGAACAGAGGGAGTATGATATAACATTTGAGACTGTATAAGTTTGCTGTATTGGTGCTCTTAGGAATAAATTATCGCCTGGGGCCTAAGAAGTAACAATAGCAAAATTTGACATTACATGCACCAATAATCAGAGGAAAAGGCCAAATGATAATTAGAACATGGAAAGCATCAGTAGAACCTAGTCAATCTTATGTCACAGAATTGTTCTACAGTGCCATATGAGTGCCAGATTTTATTAAAAACTATATGGCGAACATTTTGGTCATATGTCGTCATTAGATACTGAAATTTCAATAGTCGGCACACAAATTATTGCATCTCCTACACCTGACTCTTCCTAACAATCTTCATCAAACTAAAATAGAAATGGGAAGATACTCATATTAGCTTCTTTCGAAAGGCAATACAGAAACTCCAATGCAACACAATTACACAACCATATCTTTCAGAAGAGAAGAAACTATACCTGGTATAGCTGTGGTGGTGGCTGGCTAGGCAATGGTGGTTGGCCAGCAAGGAAAGAAGTTTGAGGGTTCCCGCCTGGCTGCAAATTACAAACATGATGATCAGTATGCAGAGCATAGTACCTAGTTATCAGCACCATATAGAATCTTACATGAAACATCTGTTGTTGTAAAATGTGCTGAGGAGCATTTCCATGAGTCAAACCAAATGAATTTGGCACTTGCGGGTGCATCTGATGAGAAAAGGACTGCATGGACTGTGGCCTAGGCATCTGAGGCAAAGGTGGTGGCAACTGTTGATTAAACATTCCAGGATTTTGCAAAGGTTGCTGTGGCTGACTATGAACTATAGGCATATGTGATGGAAGATTGGAATACTGTGGAGGAGCATGAGGTAGGGTCATTGGATGCTGAGATGACTGAGGAATTGATGAAGGCATCTGATGAATAGGATATCCTTTTGCTTGCGCTGCTTGCGGTGGATTTGCTGACATAGTAGGAAGGTCCATGGTTGATCCCAAATTAGATGGACCAGATGGAAATGGGGTAGAATGTTGAGCAACACTCTGCTGGTTAGCAGGTAATGGCGGTGGAGGCAAGCTGACATGATCTGGCACTGTAGCTTTGACTGACGAAGGTGCCGTCGGCGCTGCAGTGGGTTGGACTGTGTCTGAATGTTGTGCCTGTAGGACAGGGAATGTGACAGTAAAATTAATTTTTCTTGTTAGCAAGACAGATACTTAAGATTCATGAAAAGTTCAAGAAGTTTGTTTACATACAGTTTTAGGCGTTTTCACCATTCCAAGTACTACTTGTGCCTGCAAGCAGAAAGGCATATAAGATACTATTTTGTTCAAATGCATCAGACAAAATCATTTTGAATTAGTAGTGAGATATGCTGGTAGATGCTCTGATGGAGAGACCAAAACAGATTTTTCCACAACAAAAATAACATAAGCATGTAATAGAACAAGAATGTTTGAAACAAACAGTTGGAGAACAATCTTAAAGTAGAACAAGAAGTGACTTTAACACTATTAGTGTTTGCTGGACAACAATAGTACATAAAACATATCCAAAGTTCTCTCGTGTAGAAACAAACAAATAGAAGCGAATGCATTGTGTTGACACTAGCAAGAGATTCATAGCAGACATTCCAACACAAATATTAAGCTGAATGTCACGCCTAAATTCCCTTCTGAGTGGTGTATAAAGCAACCAACATTTTTGTGCACACTAGTGTTCATGAATCCCCTTTCTTGAGTTAACACGGACAGGCCCAATTGGAAGGACAGAGAGCCTATGTTTCCCTCCCTAATTCGTCAGGCAACTACAAGCTACATGCCTCGAAGCAATATGAACCAAATCATTTCCGATTATTGACCAAATACGAATTCAACAACCCCGCAAAACCCTAAAGCCCAATAAATATCTACACTCTGAGCGGGTTCAGCCGAGGCACCAGATGCAGGATAAAGCGAGAGTGCGCGCAGCGAAATCTCACCCGAAAGAGCGCGCGGGTGACGTCCGGGTTGTCGACGAGCATGCGGCGCACCGTCTCCTGGTCGTGGTCGATCAAGGTCTGCGCGAGCAAGCGCCGCAGCATTAAAAAAAACAGTAGAAAGGGAGAGAAGGACACAGAAGAGAGGGAGGGAGGAATTGGACTGGTAGGGTTTGGGGATTGGGGGTGAGGGCGCACCTTCATCTTTGACATCATGTCGTACATCTCGGAACGGGACATGGCGTTGATTTGGGCCGCGAGGGCTTCGCCCGCCGCCGCCTGCTTAGCCGCCATGGAGGGAGGGAGCGCGGCAGCGGCCGGAGATTACGCGACGGCGACGACGACGAGGTGGGGCGGACACCGGGGACGGGACCGGAGGGGAGGCGGCGGTCTATGCTGCTATCGAACTGCAACCTGCAAAGGCTGCCTGCAAGGCACGGTCGACCAGACAAATAACTGTCGAACTCGAAATAAAATTTGAGCAAAATACCCCTGAAACTTCCAGCTGTCGAAACATGGAGTTTTTGGAGCTGAAATTGGTTTCATAATATTATAATTAAATTTGATTCAGTTTTTCAAAATCTTACTGTACAAGCCTCTTCAGAAATTGTTGTGGTACCAATTACCAACCAATAACTTTATTGACGTGATGTCAAATTTAGTTTAAAGTTCAAACTATTGTGATTCTTGTTGTCAAAAAAAACTATTGTAATTCTATATTTTTCTCAATAAAGAGAAATTGTAATGATGCTGAGTCTTACATTGAACAACATTTCGACCTTTGTATTACCTAGATATATACAACTTAAAACAAAAAATAATGATTAGATGGTAAAAAACTAAAAGCATGGTCTAGTTAACATCGTATGAATCTGGTATCTGTAGGATAATCAATGAATAAATTTGACAGAGAGGATTACCTACAAAAGAGAAACTTTATATTTTCTTTAAAAATGAATAAAAATGTATAGCCATAATGGCAACAAACCATCAGTACGCTCATTGCACTCTAGTTCCGGTAAAAACAATTGGAGATGACTGATGAGTAGGTGCTTGGTGTAGCCGGCAATAACATCTTACAATTTTAATATAATATCTGATCAAAAATATTTAATGCTTCAATTCAAATCTTGCAAAGCTTCAAAACTTTGACCATTAATAGCTTTTAGAAATATTTCGTTTCTAAGCTACAAAAATCATACATTCAAAAAGATCTTCAAAAATACTTTCATGGACTTATACATATCTTATCTCATATAATCTATAATTATAGTTTTGCAACAGTACCAATAAAGATGCATGCAAACCCTCATATATTAGCACACCTGAGAGACTCAAGAGAGGATTTGATTCACTAGAAGAAAATTAATTTAGCGATGATTTTGCTATAGCCATATTTTTCTAATAGAAATAAATTCAAATTCACGACACAATAGATCGCATATGTCATCTTTGATTTTCAATTCTATTAGATCAACTCAAGAGGAGCTAGGCAATTTTTCATAGACGAATAATAACCACCCAAATTTGAGCTACATGGGACTCGAACTTTGGTGATTAAAATGCACGACCATACCTCCCACCCTAACCAGTCGAGCGACCGACGCACCCAAACCTGAATTCCAATTCTGTTACAAGCCATCTAAAGTTCTTGTATAAATAGATTAGCATTGCGCATAGTAGTACCTTTTAGAGCAACTCCAACAACCTTTGTATTTTTATTAATTAAATTTAGAGACTTTTGTAAAAATAGAAAACTCCATAATCTAATAGGTAATCCCACAGACTAGTTAAAAACTGGATAGCCCAGGCCCACGAGACAGGAGGTCCGCGTCGCATCAGCCCGCCACACAAAGGTTGGTTTGTTCTGAACTTCTGATTGCATGAATGGTTTCGCAGTTGCTTCTGATCAAAATGTCTCACACTGTTAAAAGCCTTAAACGAAGCTGGATCCAAATACACAAGCGAGAAAGAAAAATAAAATCTTCAGAGCCGTCTGAGTTATTACACATTTATAGCTATTGCAATCACTACTCGCTACCACCAATCTACCAAAATAACACAAAGAAAAAGAGAACAAAGGCATTTTTTTCTCTTCAGGTGTCCTGACATGCATGAACAGCTTCGATTCTGATCTGTTGCCAGCCTCTGATGACCCCCTCGTTCTCCTCGCGAACGACGGCCTCTCCTTCTCCTCTGCGAGCAACGATACCATGCTGTTGCCGCCGCAGCTCCCGGCCTCGACGTCCCAGTACGCCTCGCTCCCGCTCTTCTTACCCTTGCCTTCCTTGCTAGTCCTTGCTAACGGGCCACCGGAACGACACGGCGGCGGCGGCTGCTCCACGTCCTGCCGCGACGGCGGCGAAATCGGGCGGTGCGGCGGCAGCAGCGACGAGTGGGCAAAGGCATGGAGGGCGTGGGCACGCAGACGGGATATATGGTGGGAGGCCCGGATTGCGCGCGCCGCGGAGGGATACCGAGGGGTAGGGGGCTTCTATCTTTGACAAGCCGAGGGGATTATTTCGCGAGGGAGATGACGAGCGGACGATATCGCGAGTCTGTTGGAAGGGGTATCCGACGTCGTGTTTTTATTTTTTATACGGATACGATACTAAGGCTGTTGGAGTTGCTCTTAACAAGCATTGATCTTATGTCCAGTATGTCAAGGGCCTCAACGCCCAGGACAGCAGCTCCCCGGCTACGAAGCTCGTAGCCGGAGTTGGTAGGGGCGGCGGCACTCCCGCCTGAAGTCGAAGCCGAGCAGCTTGCCGACCCAGTGGTGCTGCGGGATGGTGGCGAGGCGCTGATCCAGCAGAAACTTGAGGCTGTAGTGATCTGTGCGGACCACGAACTGTCACCCCCAGAGATACGGCCGCCAATGCCGGATTGCTAGCACAAGTCCGATGAGCTCCCGCTCGTATGCCGCCAGGGAGCGGTGGCGCGGCGTGACCGACCGACTGAAGAACGCCACCGGATGATTTGCCTGCAATAGAACAGCTCCAAAACCATAGGACGAGGCGTCACACTCCACCACGAAAGGTTGTGCAAAATCCGAGAGGGTGAGGACCAGAGCAGAAGTGATGGGGTGCTTGAGAGCTTCGAACGCCATCGTGGCCTCCTCGGACCAGGAGAAGCCATCTTTGCGCAGCAATGCCGTCAGGGGCGCCACTATTGTGCCGTGGTCCTTGACGAACTTGCGGTAGTACCCCGCAAGCCCGAGGAAACCCCGCACCGCCAGGGCGGAGCGTGGCCGCGACTAGTCTGCAACAGCCTGGACTTTGGCCGGGTCCATGGCGACGCCGTCGACGGAGATGACGTGCCCGAGGTAGGAGATGGACTCCGCCCCGAACGCGCACTTGGAACACTTGACGAAGAGCCGGTGTTGGTGAAGGACGCCGAGGATGGTGCGGACATGGCCCAAGTGCTCCGCCAGGAGTTGCTGAAGATCAGGATGTCGTCGAAGAAGACGAGGACGAAGCGGCGCAGGAACGGGCGGAGTACGTCATTCATCAAGGCTTGAAATGTCGCCGGCGCGTTGCATAAGCCGAAAGGCATGACTAGGTCGTGGGTCCGGAACATGGTCTTGGTGACGTCGGCGGCGAACATGCAGACTTGGTGGTAGCCCGAACGGAGATCCAGCTTGGTGAAGAATTGGGCGCCCTTGAGCTCGTCGACGACGGGGATCGGGTAGGCGTCCTTGACGGTGATGGCGTTGAGTGCGCGGTAATCGACGCAGAAGCGCCACGAGCCGTCCGCCTTTTTCACGAGAAGCACCGGTGAGGAGAAGGTCGACGAGCTCCGGCGGATGATGTGATGCCTTATAGGAGCATGGCAGCGCACTGGCGCTCGAGCTCATCCTTATGCGCCGCTGGGTACCGGTAAGGTCGCACCGCCACTGGCGCCGCGCCCCGGAGCAGAGTAATGTGGTGATCCTGCGATCGTGGCGGCGGCATGCCCGTGGGCTCGGCGAACACGACGGTGAACTCGTCGAGGACCGCCTGCATCCAGTTGTCGCCGGCTGTCGTCGCGAGGAGGGAGCTAGGCTATCGTGCCAGTCCATGCCAGGACACATGATGATCCCACTGCCAGAACGCCATACGCAGGGTGGCGAAGTCCCAGAGGATGGGTCCCAGCGTCGCTAGCCACCTAGTGCCGAGGACGATGTCGTAGCCCGCCAGCGGCAGCGCGTAGAAGTCCGTGGCGAAGTGTTCGCCTTTGATGGAGAAGGGCGTGGCGCGGAAGACGCCTGGCGACTCCACGCGATCTCCGTTGGCGACGGTGACGCGCATGCCACCCTGTGGCACCAGGACGAGATTGGTGCAGGCGACGACCTCCTCGGTGATGAAGTTGTGGCTGGAGCCGGATTCGAGGAGAACGAGGAACGAGGCGCCGCCGATGGTGACGCGGAGCTGCATCGTCTCCCGTGTGCGAACGCCTGAGATTGCGAGCACCGAGATGATGGGCTCAACGGCAGACTCGTCGGTGGTGTCGTCGTCGTTAGCCTCGGCGAGGTCGATGAGGAAGAGGCGCTGATAAACGCGATTGTGGCCGCGCCCAAACTTCTCATTACAGTTGAAACAGAGTCCCAGGCAGTGGCGCTCTTCCATCTCCGCTTGAGATAGGCGCTTGATCTGGCGGTTCTCGATCTGCGCAGGGGCCGTCAGCGGGGACGGTGCCTGGGACGCTGACGACGGCGCAGGCGCCGGGAGCGCCAAGGACTTCTGCGGCGCGGGGGGGAAGCCACGCTGGGAGGAGCGTGGTGGTGGCGCGGGCGCGGCGCACTGGTCCCACAACTCCAGTTTGCGGGCGAGGCTCATTGCGACGGTGAGTGACTGGGGATTATGCATCTCAACGTCGAGGCTGAGCGGTGGCTGAAGTCCCGTCGTGAAGAGCTGGACCTTCTACGCTTCGGAGAGGTGGTCGGCACGAGGGAGCCGGGCCTCGAATCGCTCCTGGTAGTCGAGAACGGAGCCCGTGCGCTTGCAGGCGGCCAATTCACCGAGCGGATTCGCCCGGAGGTGGAGCAGCTCGGTGAAGCACCGCCATGGCGGCGTGCCCTCGTCGCGCTGCACCTGGATGTACCAGAGTTGTGCCGCATCTTCGAGGTTGTAGGAGGCCATCCACACCTTCTCCTCCTCGGCAATGCGCTGCTGGTGGAAGAACGACTCGCACCGGTTGACGAAGATGAGCCGGTCAGTGTGTGCGCCAGCGCCTGAGGTCGGGCCCGAGGAGGCGCTGGAGGAGGCGCCCTGCTGAATCCCGTCAACCTTGATCTGGATGCCATCCACCTTGGCTTGAACGCCGGTAACCTGCTGTTGGACACCGTCGATCTTGGCGGTCACAGTGGTGTCGAGGTTGCGGATGAGGGTGGCGATCTCGGACGTGGTGGGTTCCCCCATTGGTGCGGCAGATGGGGATGGAGATGACGGCGGCGGCGGCGGCGTGGTAGGGCGGCTAGGTGGTGCGGAAGAGGAACGCCTGGATCGTGATACCAGGTTGTCAAGGGCCTCAACGCCCAGGACAACAGCTCCCCGGCTACGGAGCTCGTAGCCGGAGTTGGTAGGGGTGGCGGTGCTCCCGCGCCCGCCTGCAATGGTGGAGAAGGGGGGAGACTATAAGCAGAGGGGGAAGAGATAGATTAATTCCTTCTTAATCTTAAACCAATTGATACACGAGTTTATATGAGCACTTAGCCCCTAATCCAAGGCACTAACCGAATCCCTAACAAGATGCTGAAAATCCTAACAACCCAATCCTATCTCCTAGCCACTCGGGCTCTGTTGGCCGGCGGCACTAGCGGACGCGGCAGCGGCACCAGCGACGCGGCGGCGGCGCTGATACTGGCGGCCCCTAACGATCAACTGTAAGGGTAATTGGTAGTCCAAAGCATATTCCCTTCATTCTAAATTATTATAAATCAGTTTAGCTTTGTCACAAGTTGAAATTCTAACTTTGACAAAGTTTATAGACAAATGCACATATCTACAACAACAAGCAAATTTCATTAGATACACCATGTAATATATATTGATAGTGCATTGATTTTGATATTGTAGATATTAATATATTTTCTTATAAATGTAGCTAAAGTTGAACAAATTTGATTTAGAATGAAACTCAAACGGTAGATGATTTTGATATAGGAGGGAGTAAATGCACAATGAAAAATATATTACATTATTTATCTCTAAAACTAGTTTAATGATGAGAAATTTCAGAGTACTTGAATCAATGGGGCCATCCATCTGATGAAATTTAACAGTAGAAGTACAAGAAAATACCTAAAGAAAAGTACTACGAGGACCGAAAATAGTGAGAAATTACCATGATACCTTTTTAATTATGTGTAAATCTTTGAATATTATTTAAAAAGAATAAGAAAGGAATATTTGTTCCTATAAATTTGATCAAATCTAATGACTTCAGATTAGGGCCAAGGTAAAACAAAATTTAGACCTTTGTCTATTTAGCACGGACGTGATGACTGTAGAAAGAATCGATGTGGCGCTTAGAAAGAACTGATGAATAAAGCAACCTTTACGGTACCAGGTTTCCCACATAAAGATCCACGGTTACATCCCGACTTGCAAATCCCTTCGATTCTACAGATCTAAGAGACTAAGAACACCCGCAGATGAAGCAGATGATCCAAAAGATATGTTAACGGAATATGCTACAACCGCCCCAGAACATACGCACTTCAGTTTTTAGCATATATACTATGAAGCACGTAGTGACAACTCGCAACATTTGAATCGCATGGTCTCAACATTGACCATTCAACGGTTGATATTAGGATGCCTCAATCAGCCAAAACCTAAACTGCCAAAACTACGATATATCCCTTCAGAGCAGCCAACAATTTGACTAGACAAAAGGTTCCACACACGAGGGCTTGGTTCCATATGCTTTTCTTTCAGAAACACCACCATGACAAGAATTCACAGATCAATCAGTGCATAATCGTTACAAGATCCTTCAACGTCTCCATAAGCGTCCATATTTGTTCTGCTCGTGGATTCGCCTGAGATGAAGAGTAATGTAATCAAATTAACAGTACTGGCCATTTGTATACCTTACCAACAAATATCTTAAATGCACATGTAAATAAATTCTAGAAGCATTTGTATTTTAAATCTGATATTAATATCAAGGTGCACAAAGGTAGGCTTTATGGCATTAGAGTGATTGGCTCTGTTCCCAAAGTGCACTGATAAATACTAAATATGGGGGGAATATGGTGTTTGCCAAATCCAAACAACCCTGTTGAACTAAAATTGTCCAGACCTCTTCATCTGCCACATGATCTGTCTCTGATTGCTGGTCAAAATATACTATTAGGCGCCAGACTTCTAGAGATCATAGTTTAATATAATCCAGAAACACTTCGGTTTAAGAAGCTGGTGTGGCGTGAGATGGTTAATTAAAGAATTGTAACACCAGAGACTAAGGCACTAAGCCTTAATGTGTTGTGCAAAAGAAGCAACATATGTAATGTCAGTTTGTGGTACATATTAATGACTCATTCAAACTTGCATCAAACTCAGAATAACTTCATAGCAAATTGCATGGATGCAATAGCTTGACCATTCACAGCGTGTCTGGCAATGAGAACTCAAGACAACTATTTTTTGTTTACCTCTGGTGTTCCTTTGAACGCTCGATAAACTCAGCAGCAACATCATGGCCTTGATACGATGCAAGCACTGTCCTAGTGTCAGAAGGTCTGGCCATAGCCACATCTGTACATTGTGTTGGCTTGCTTAACATTTAATCATGTTGAGAATCACAATATACAAGGTAGATTAGAACACTTACACTCAAGAAATGGAATGAGATCAAGCAGTCGGGTGTCATCACTTTCAAGTGTAAAAGGTTTGATTTCAACACAATTCTCAGGTTGCAAGCAAGTTTCAAGAGCATGGGCGCTGAGATAAATAACCTGTTCAGGTTTTCTGTTCAACTTCGACAAATCCTGGCAAAACATGAAAAACCATAAGATTAAAAACAGTACAAATAGAGTCACAGCTCAGCATCATGTCCGCAAATTAGATGCCTGACCAGTCTTCTAAAGACCATGTCATACCCTTTTCTAATATAACATGTTTAGCAATAGCAAGTTTATTAATCACAAAGGCCTGGTGGTACATCTACAATATAAAGTACCATAAAGTCTGAGTTTGTTTAGATGCTTCTGCAAGTATCTGCTCATTTACCATATAAAAAGATAACAGAACAGAGATGGACTGATAATAAAGGACCAAATGAATGATGATATTCAGGAGCAAGTACATAGATTAACGCCAATGAATGTGTCCAAATTCCTAATGCTAAGATATACAACAGTATGCATACCCGATAATGCTTTCCATCCATGTACTTAGTTGCAGGTCTTGATAGCCTGTGTGAAATGATACCCTTTGAGTCCAGCCTCTCAATCACTGGTTCAACATACTGCACACCAATAAAATAACCCATAAAATATCCATAGAGGTTAGGGCACCAAATGCATAGGAAGTAAAGATCAACTAACCATAGGTGGCTGATCAGAATACACAACAAGCTCATAGAATCTTGACATATGTTCCAAAAATGCATCAACTCCTGGCCTCTTATAAGTTCTCCATCCTCTCTCACGCTTTATGAGAGAGAGAGAGAGAGAGGAAACAACATATTAGTGCATTCTTGGATACACAAAGTAAGATAACAACGAATGACTGAAGAGACATGTGAAGAAAGTACGGAAAGGATGACTGCTGGGAAAAATAAGCAGGATTTAATTAAGTTTAGTGTTTATCTTGCTATGTTACCCAAAGGCGCCAAAAAATCTCTCAAGCATATTGTGCGCTTGCATAAGCCCTAGTTCACATGGCTCATAAGTTCTACAAGTTTTTGATGATGTACAAACAGTTAAACTATTTATGCATCTCAATTTCCCACTAAAAGTCTGAAACACCATAAACTAAAGGTTACTTGTACAAGAATAAGTGTATTGATTGAGCATACTGTAGCCAGTACCTTATCAGGTTATACTGCACAGGCAATACTACCGTTTCATAGTATGTTCAACTGCACAGGCAATACTACCTTTTCATATTAATCGTCTATTATTACATATAGTAAGGAAAACAAACTGCACTCTCCCATTCAGACTGCCATTAACCAATATCTCATTCTTGTGCGGCAGGGATAAGAAATGGGCCTAGATTTCACAAGACTAAGCTATTTAACAAAAAACAAAGTCTGTAAATTCAGTATTAGACTTTTGTCTTTCTCATATCATTAGTATTCAGTATTCAGTATGAAGCCATAAAATACCTGCCAATCTGAGTAGACAAGTGTTTCATTCAGATCAAGAACTAGGGTGAAGACATGCTGATCTGCAGGAAGTAGATCTGGTAGCAGTTTGTCTGACGTAGGTTCGGTAAAGCCCTGGAGAAGAAATAATGAGAGGAATTGCAAACACTTGCTAGTTACGCGTGTGCAAAGGGGGTTATAGTTTGTTACCAACCCTGACATGGTCTTCAATTGTGGCCCTAACATCCAAGTACAGCTCTATTGCTGCAACAGGAGCTGCAGCACAAGATTGTTACACCACTAAGTAAGAATAAGAAGGTACAAATAAAGAAAACAGAAGAACCAACAAAGCTAAGCTGGAAATGAGTTGCTATTTAGCAAGAAAACATGTTAAAATTTAGAATAATCAGCATATGCATTTATATAACCAATGTTAAATTTATAAGGGTCTATATTAGTTTCCAATATATGTCCTTCAACTGAACCACTCGAAGATTTCTTTAATCATTCTTAAAGTCATTTACAAGCTTGTGTGAATTCTTGAGTATGCAGATTGAAGCATTTGATAGCAATCAAAGGTAAGATTTTCAACTGTCGACAAACAATAAGTAGTGCTATAGCTTCATCAGCCACATTGTCATTCTTTCAGACATGTGGCCACAGAGTGTGTAACAGTTGATCTCCAGAGAAGAGAGATGTTTCATGTTTGCAGCAATAACTCTTAATTCCAAGAAAACGAAGAGAAGAACAGGAAAATGAGGAGCACTGTAACTGTAGTCTGTACCTTTCACAGCTTTCAAGTACACCATAGCCTTGTACTTCTGCAAGCAAGAAATACAACAATAATTAACAGCCAAACCATAATTTCACACTCAGCAGGAGAAACATTCACTATTTCAATTGCCACAATTCTCCCATTCGTGCAAAATAATCATGGGGGCATACAAGTTATGTCACGCTTCTATATCAGCAAGCACAAATTCCGTGCGGCATTCATTTATGGTATGCTCAAATGATGGCATCAAAAAGAAATTGACTGATCACTGGAAGTCACAGATCCGCCCCAAATCCAACCAACAGAATGGGCGAATAACACTACACAGCAACTATAGCAAATCGTGTGGGCTGAAAAGCAATGACTAATTGACTTCGCAATGCACATTAATACTATTATACACTAACAAGTGTCAACAAGTAGGAGAGTTGGCATAGTAACCTCTAACGCGGAAGCATCCTCAGGGACGGTCCACGCTTGTTTCTTCTTGAACTCCTCCCTGAACTCCCGTGTCATCTCATCGACCTCCTGCCGCGAATAGGCTACACGCAAGCAAACAAACAGGCAGCACAAGTCAGACGCGCAAAAGGCCAAGCCAAACACCCAAACCGCATCTGCACAAACTAAAAAAAATCGCCATTGGAGGCGAGATCGCGACGAGGGACCGGGGGATCGCACCGCAGCTGGCGTATCCGACGCCGCCGATGGCTCCAGCGAACAACGCGAGGGCGCCGTACTTGAGCAGGCCCCACCGCCCGCGCGCCGCGGGGGGAGGCGGCGGCGAGGGCTGCTCGCCCGCTCCGGCGGAGGCCTCGGACGCAGCCGCCGCTGCCGCAGGCGCCGCTTGGGCGCCCGCGGCCGCTGCGGCGGAGGAGGGAAAGACAGACCGGGCGGTGTGGGAGGAGGCGGCCCGGGAGGAAGGGGCGGCGGCGGCGGCGGCGAAGGGGTGGGCGGCGGCGCTACGCGCCCCCGCGAGGAGGAGGTGGCGGTGGCGGAGGAGGGCTCGCGACATTGCGATCGGCGCGGCCGCGGGGCTCGTGGCTTGCGGGAGAAGAAGACGGGAAAAAAAAAGGTGCGGGGGTTTTAGTTAGGTTTTGGTTTTTAGCGCAGGGTTTAGGCGAGGACGCGGAGAAGCAGAAGCCGGCGATCGCGAGAGAGCCAGGGTGATTCGACCAAAAAGCTGGCGGCAGCGTGGACCGCCGGAGAGGCGGAGACCAGTCGTGAGTCGTGACTCGAGCGAGAGAGATCTGCTGCGTTGCGGCGGGCGCGGCGGGGTCGGTTCCTTGGCGTGGGCTGATCTATGGCTTTCAAAACTAGAAAACTACTAAAATCGGCCCATTAGGTGCTGCAGTAGAAGGCTGACAATTTCTTCCTGATGTCTACAACGGCCCATTGGGTCGCGGCCTGTGTTGGATGATGATGGTTTTGGTGCGGAAAAAGTCCATTCACACCCTCATGTATAGGCGTTGTTTGGATTTCAACATCCAGACACAAAACCACGTATTTAGCACCCACGAACTATCAAAACCGCCCGATTTACATTCTTTGTGGTTTTGAAGGTGGTTTTCGCATACGTGGCACAATGGGGTCCACATGTCGGAATCCACGTCACCATCTTTTGCCACACTCTCTCTCTTTCTCTCTCAATCCGGCACGGGAGGTGGCGGTGCGTGGTCGCCAAGGCTCTAGCACGGGAGGCGGCGCACGAGCTAGGGCTCGTCCTCTGGCGACCAGATTTGGTGTGCCGCGGGTCCTCTCGCCCCCCCTCTCTCTCTTAATACGCAGTGGCCATGACTTCCTCCCACCGGACTCCTCCACAGCGCCGCACCTCCATCCCTCCATTGTGTTGCCCCTCCGCCGTTGAGGCGGGCACCGCTGCACCGCACACTCCGCTTAGGACTAAGAGTCGTGCACCGGCTTGACGACCAGGAGATGGACGTTGTCGGGTAGAGAGATGGTCGCGTTGACACTCGCCATGGTGCGACCGACAGTGGATCGATCTGCGTCCAGTGGAGGAGCACCAGGCTGCCGCGCTCCGCCCTTCCACCCTCCCGCACGAAGGATCAACCCCTCCTCCTCGAGCTCACTCCCCGCCCCAGAGCTCATCCAGCTCTCACGCGCCGCCCGCGACCGCGACGGAGCTCCCCTGCTTCCGGGGACCTCGCCCACACCGCCGGCTTCCTTCCTCCCATTCCCCATCCCTGTTACCAGATCTAGGCGCAATGAAATAGACAACTCACCCCCGCACCCTCTCCTCCTCTGTCGCCATGTGGTGGTGTCCTTCTCCTCGACGCCCCTCCTCCAACACGCACCCTCCCTCTCCTCAGTAGCGGAGAAGTAGGGCCACGACACGGGACACCTGGTGGTGGGGGCGCCATCGAGGAGCACCTCCGACGTCCGGACCTTCCTCCCCTCCCCACCTCCGCGCTCTCCGCCTCATGGTGTGCCCCGACGGGCGCGTGAAGCTCGGGCGTGGGTGGCTCGCCCCTCCCCTTCTCGCACGCGTGCAAGTGCGATCTGGGTGAGGCCGGCCGGAGAGCAGCGATGGGCGACTGGAGAGTAGCACGACCACTGGCCCAGTCCTCTTTTTCCTCCTGCAGCAGCAACACGGAGATGGCCAGACGGTGGTCGAGTACAGTAGGGTGGTCGGATCATCACTTGCGGGCAGTGCTACAGAGATGAAGGGGCATCGAGGTTTGCTCCGAGGGACGACGGACGCGGTGAATCAGGCGGCGGCTCTAGTGGTGGTGGCTTGCTCCAACAGGCAGCCATCACGATGAAACGAGAGAGGGGGGGCAAAAGATGGTGACATGGATTCCGACATGTGGACCCTATTGTGCCACGTATGCGAAAACCACCCCAAAAACCACTGAGGGTGTGTGAATCGAACGGTTTTGATAGTTCGTGGGTGCTTAATACCTGGGTTTGTGGTTGGAGGTTGAAATCCAAACAACACATATAGATGAGGGTTGTGGAATAGACTTTTTCCTTTTGATTTTGGTGTTGTTCTGCGTAACCCACCGAATCGACCACGTCATTTACCAACCCATTTGGCTAGCCCGAAGAAACTGAAGTGAGTGCTGCTAAAAAATGAAGTGAGTGTTTTGTAACCCAAGTTACCCAACCCACGACATCATTCAGGTTGTGTTTGGTTTTAAGACAAGGAGTAATTGGAGTCCTCCTTCGTCCCCGTATTTGGTGGAGAGATACTATGTGGGACAAAGACATCTCCAGAAGGAAGTATACTTTCTAGTTGTGGGACGTTCCTGTCCCACCAAAAGTATCGGACGCGGTCATCCCTCGTGCACACCGTCCCACTCAACGACCTTGAGCTAGCGCGGCTGGCGGGCGAGCTTGAGCTCCGCTGCAGCCATGGCCTTGCTTGGCGGCGACAGACAAGGAGAAGATGTGGTGTGAGCAGGGAGGAGATGGGGACGGTGAGGTTGAGCCTCAGCTGCAGGGCCAGTCGTCGACCGGACGAGTCGACCTCTCCGCTACGGGTCTGTTAGGATCAAGGCAAGTGGCCTAGAGGGGGGTGAATAGGCCTGCAAAACAAATTTAATCTTTTCTTGCAACTTCACTGCCAGACCGCAGAACCTATGCGTTTTTTCGCAGAACTTCTGCGTTCTGGAACCTGCACCAGAGCTGCTGCGGATTACTGAGTATAAAACAGATCTAGTGCAATGGAAAGGTTAGTAAGAAGATGAATTGAGGATACAACAACTTGGACTCCTTCCAAACTCGTCCCTAGAGAGATCGAAGACAAACCCTAGATGAACAAGTAGGAACAAGCTAAAACCGAGCTAGCAAGATATATATATGAAATTAAAGCACAAGAGACACGATTTATCCCGTGGTTCAGCTCGCCACAAAGGCTTGCCTACATCCACGTTGTTGAGGTAAGCCACAAAGGCTATGGGATCTCTTTCAATCCACTCCTCTCTCACACCTATTACAAAAGCAATAGATGGAGGGTTCCACTAAGCACAAAGGGGTAATACAAACTTCTTGGAGCTTCCACACGAAGATTGGAGAGCTTCCAAGCAACCTCTAGCCGTCTAGGAGCAAGGCTCCAAGAGTAATAGATCCACCAAGTAGGCTAGGGTTTCACCAAGTGCACAAGAACACAAGAGGGGGAATCCCTAGCTCAATCTCACAAGGAATCACCCAATCCTTCAATGAAGTGCTTGGATTTGGAATGGAGTAGGTGGGATTCAATGCAAGAGCAAGAGAGAGAGAGAGAGCTTGGGGCGGTTTGCAGTAGTGGGGAAGAAGAAGGTGACCGTTAGGTCGCAAGGGAGAATAAATACTCCTCAGATCTGAGCTGCAACTGCTATAAATGAAAACGCAGAACTTCTGCGTTTAAATGCCGAACTTCTGCGTTCTGGAACGACTGACAGAACACAGCAGACTGAAACTGACAAACGCAGAACTTCTGCGAAAATTCGCAGACCTTCTGCATTCTGCATGAAAAGAACAGCAGGCTGACAGAATTTTTGTGGCTGGGTTGAAGATTGTTGGAAGAGGTTTTTATGCACTTGGTTTCACCCAACCCACTATTAGAATCCCCCTTGATAGTACGGCTTGTCCTAAACTCAATTTCGAAATATAAAATGAATTAAAGACAACTTGAACCAAAGGAAACCTTCTCTTTTTAAATTAGGGGTCTTCATTTTCTCTTTTGCACCTATGGTAGAGTAGTAACCTGTCACATACACTCAAAAGCTCATTAGTCCTCTAATTGTGTGGTCAACATCACCAAAACCCACTTAGGGCTTGATTGCACTTACAATCTCCCCCTTTTTGGTAGATGTTGACAACCCAATTAAAGCTTACATTTAATTGAAAAGATTGAGCTTTTGATGAAAAGAATACTAGTCTCCCCCTCAATATATGCCTTTCTCATTTTGAATAGATATGAATGTATCAACACATGTTTGCATATATTGAGAGTAAGTGAAAACAAGATACCATGTGTTCGTTTCATCGTGGGGTGCAAAAGAACTGTGTAACATACAAGTCGTGATGCATATGATAGATAGAATCAATCAGAGAGTCAGTTGTGTCCAGACTGCAGAACCTCTGCGAAAATATGCAGAACCTCTGCGAAAATTCGCAGAACCTCTGCATTCTGGAACACAACAGCTCCAACAATCATCACAGGCAGGCAAAGATTAACAGCAATAGACTAGCAAATAACAGGATCTAGATTATATATAAACAGGGCATGCTCATCTAGTCCTATTACATCACATCACACAGTTTTAAAAGTTTTCAATCCCATAAAGATGTCCACAACCATCCATCATGGCTTGCCAACAGAGGCAAACCCAAATATTTACAGACCAGATCAGAGATTAAGTTCAGAGAGGTGTTGGCACTCTCACATCTTACAAAAACGAAAGATAGAGCCAGCAGCCAGCAACCAACAACACAGGTTCTTCTCAGAGAATGCATCTCAATCTTTCTTTACTCTCCCCCTTTGTCAACAGATAGCAAAAAGAAAAAGGAAAGAGAGGAATGGAAAACTTGAACCTAGAAGCTGCTTCACTCATCCTCGCTCCATTCAGTCTCTGTGTCAGACACATGTACAACAGTGTCATCTTCCTCAGTCTCAGAGTCAGAGGTGGCATCCTTGCCATGTGGCTTAGGGATCTTGGAGCTGAGGGTTTTCCTTGTGCCAATTTTGGGGCCCTTGGCAGAGCGCATCCGAGCAATGAGGGGCTCGTCATCTTCAGGCACATCCTGATGCTCTTCTTCCTCACTAGTGGTGCTGTCAACAAAGAAAGAGGGAGGAGGAATAGGAACTGGTGCAGCAAAGCCAACATGGTTCAGCAGCTTGTTTACATCTTTTCTTGTCTCATACACTTGAGTGGCTGTGTACCTACACACTGAGAAGAGGTCCCTTACCATGGCTCTCAATTTCTTGCTCTTAGACCTTTCCTTGCTGCTGCTAGGACCAACTTCAGAGGAGTGGACAGCAGGTGTGGATTCTTCATGGAGAGACTTGAGCACATTTTCCTTTTGCTTGTGGCTCCAGGAGGCCAACTGATAAGATTTATGAACACAGTCCTTTGGAAAACTCAGACCACTAACCATCTCAATGACATACATCACATATTGGGCATACAGAAAGTTGTTCCTTCCATCATCCAAGGTGGTTATGAGTCCAAACCAGATGTATTTGCTGACAGAGAAGGGCTTGCTGCCTGGCATCATCCTCTTCAACAGATTCACAGCATATTTCCTGAGGGAAGTAACATCACTATCACCCTTTGGGTTGATAGTTTCTCTCAACAGGTTGTTAAGTGCATAGTAGATTGGTTTCAGCCCAACTGTCTTTCTGCCTGCAAGCACTTCACACTCAAACAACTAGGCACATTTTTTCCTTTCATGTGATTCTCAAAGATGATGTTATCAGCCATCCCGTCTTCCTCACCAAACCCCAACAGCCTAGCAAAAGTAGTGAAATCCACTTTGTAATGAACTCCTTCTGTCATCCAATGGATGATATCAACTCTGTCCTCATAGTGAAATGTAGCATGAAACTGTCCAATGATTTCAATATTCCAGTCATAGCTAAAACCCATGATGTCCCTCATTCCATGCTCATCAACAATTCTCAGCACTTCCTCTGACACAGGGAGCCTTTTCCTCTCAAGATGCTCCCAATCAATCCATTTCATCACTAAGATCTTGCCTTTCTTTCTAATGACAGAGTTGTAGAAATCATAATGGAAGGGAGACCAAAATCTATAATCAATTGCAGCACATCTAGCATGCAGGTAAGGATTTTCCTCTCTAGCTATCTTGACTTGTACTCCCAATCCATCATAGGTTTCATGATGAATGTGATATGCATGATCATATTTGGTAGGAGCTCTCTTGGTTGGGTTACCTCTGAAGGATTTGATGTAGCTGTTGTCAATCTCACCAAGCCTAGGTGGGGACTCAATTTCAATTGGAATTGTCTTGCCTTCTATCCCACCATCATCCCTCACTGGATTTGCAGCGCTGCGGCTGCCTCGGCCACTGGTAGGCCCAGCAGATCCTCTGCCTCTCTTTGGTGTTGCTTTTCTGGCATCTGGCCTTCTTCCATAGATGATCTTGTTGGCTAGCTCAAAGGCTTCTTCCCCTTCAGTGTCCTCAAATGGCATGGACCTCTTGTCCTTCTTCTTTGAGCTGCTCGGCTCCATCTAGAGATAAAGGGATTGAAGATGAGTATCTAGTGCAAAATGAGACAGCAACAATTGGGCAAGGGCTCAGTTGAACTTTGAATCGAAGACACAGCGACTGTCCCTCCAGAATGCAGAACTTCTGCGTTCTGCAGAGACAGGGCTGTAGAGTTCGATTCAATTTTCAACTAAGCTCTATCCCAAAATGTACCATAACATCAACACTAGAAGACATTAAGAAGCATATCTACTCAGAAAATTGAGCCTAGAACCGATTAGAATTTCAGATCGGGTTGGATTAGGGTTCACCTCAGATCTGCCCGGGAGAGATGAGAACTTGTTCTAGGCGCAACAGGAGCTCGCCCAGAGATGCTCCTGGGTCACTTGCGTGGCCCAACAGAGAAGAGGAACGGATCTTGGCGGTTCACCCGTGCGGCTCCCCTCGATCTTTGTCTCCTTGCCCAGGAGGATTTGGAACGGCTTGACTGGAGGGTGACGAGGAAAGAACCACCGCTGGAGGTTGTCCTGGCCGACGACGAGGCACGGCGGCAGGAGCTGGAGCGGCGGCGAGCAGTGGCAACCGGAGGGAGAGAGAGGGTGCGGGTCAAACAGAATAACCGCGGTGAAAAGTGAAGGAGAGAGAGATTGACAGCGGTGAGAGAGGGTAAAGGGATAAGGATCTGAGTGGAATATTCCTTCAAGTGCTGACCGAACCGCTGTACCCCTTGACTGCTGTCCAACTGAATGGATTTGGCGCTGACAGTTAAAAACGCAGAACCTCTGCAGAAAAACGCAGAACCTCTGCGAACTGGAGAACAGAGACAGAGAGCTACCAGATAGATTTGGAATTTGGTCTTTTCCTCTTAATTTTCACTTAGGTCATGGACACCTTGCCTTAGTGGCTAGATTTCAAACAAACAACACATAACTATAGCCACTAGAAGCAAGTTGGGATATAAAAATAGATTTTGAAACACTTTAACAAAGAATTTTTCAAAAGGATTTTCAGCAAAGACAAGACATTCAAGGCATGCTAGAGATCAAGCCATGCAATGAGAATCAAGAATATTTAGCTCATTCCTTAAACTACAAAACCTTGTCTCGTCGAGGGGCTTGGTGAAGATATCGGCTAGTTGTTTTTCGGTGCTCACATGACTTAGAGCGATATCTCCTTTGGTTTCATGGTCTCTCAAGAAGTGATGATGGATGTCTATATGTTTTGTACGAGAATGGCTCACGGGGTTGTTTGCAAGCTTTATGGCACTTTCGTTGTCACACAAAAGTGGGATATGGGTAAAGTGACATCCGTAATCTTTTAAGATTTGCTTCATCCAAAGTAGTTGAGCACAACAAGCGCCGGCTGCAACATACTCGGCCTCGGCGGTGGAAAGGGCTACTGAGTTTTGCTTTTTAGAACTCCAAGGGACTAGAGACCTACCAAGGAATTGGCAAGTCCCCGATGTACTCTTTCTATCTACCTTGCAACCGGCATAATCGGAGTCCGAATAGCCAAGTAGATCGAAAGTGGAGCCCTTAGGATACCACAAGCCAAGGTTAGGGGTATGCACTAGATATCTCAAGATTCTCTTTACGGCCATAAGATGGCACTCTTTCGGGTTAGCTTGAAATCTAGCACACATGCACACACTAAGCATAATATCTGGCCTAGATGCACATAAATAGAGAAGAGAACCAATCATGGAGCGATATACCTTTTGGTCCACGGATTTCCCTTCTTCATTGAGATCCAAGTGTCCATTGGTAGGCATTGGAGTCTTGATGGGCTTGGCTTTGTCCATGTCAAACTTCTTGAGCATATCCCTTGTGTACTTGGTTTGACATATGAACGTCCCTTCCTTTGCTTGTTTGATTTGAAATCCAAGAAAGAACTTGAGCTTACCCATCATGGACATCTCAAACCTCTTCGTCATCACCCTACTCAACTCTTCACAAAAAGTTTCATTAGTACTACCAAATATTATGTCATCGACATATATTTGGCACACAAAAATATGACCATCAACTTTTCTAGTAAAGAGAGTAGCGTCGGCTTTGCCTATCCTAAAGCCTTGCTTGAGCAAGAATTCCTTAAGGCATTCATACCATGCTCTTGGTGCTTGCTTAAGCCCATAGAGCGCCTTACGGAGTTTGTAGACATGATTAGGACGCTTGGGATCTTCAAAACCTGGTGGTTGCTCCACATAGACTTCTTCGGAGAGTGGTCCATTGAGAAATGCACTTTTGACATCCATTTGATATAGCTTGAAGTCATGATGGGCAGCAAAAGCAAGTAGGAAACGAATTGCTTCAAGTCTTGCTACCGGTGCATATGTTTCTCCAAAGTCTAGCCCTTCAACTTGAGTGTACCCTTGAGCAACCAATATTGCTTTGTTCCTAATGACAATGTCAAACTCATCTTGCTTGTTTCGAAAGACCCACTTGGTACCAATGATGTTTGTGTTGGGTCTCTTCACCAACTCTCACACTTGATTTCTTTCAAAGTTGTTCAACTCTTCTTGCATAGCCATCACCCAATCCGGATCCTTGAGGGCTTGTTCTACCTTGATAGGTTCAAGAGAGGAAACAAACGAGTAAAATGCACAAAAATTTTTAAGACAAGATCGTGTTGTTACCCCTCTCCTTATGCTCCCAAGAATATTGTCAATGGGGTGGTCCCGTTGTGTAGTTTGATGTACACGAGGATGTGATGGCCCAAGAGGTTGGTGTAGGGGTTGACCTTGATTATTATCATCAGCTTGAGGCTCGGGAGAATCTTCAAGAACAGCCTCTTGCTGATTATCTTCCTGGTTCTCAGTGTTGACTGGAGCTGAGTTCCCAGAACGCAGAACCTCTGCGTTTTTTCGCAGAACCTCTGCATCCTGCACTTCTGCAGAACCAGTAACCTCAGGCCTTCGAGTGGTGTTGAAGATAGGAGTTGTTCTTCATCTTCCTCTTGTTCTTCAACTGGTCTAACATCACCTATGGCCATATGCTTGATTGCTTCACAAGGTGGCTTCTCCTTTCCTACAACATTCATATCAACTTGCTCCACTTGAGAGCCATTAGATTCATCAAAGGTCACGTCTACCGTGACTTCAATCCTTCCGGTGGTTAGATTGAAGACTCGATAGGCATGCTCGTTAGGACCAAATCCAAGAAGAAAACCTTCATCAACCTTTGGTGCAAACTTAGAGCTTCGGGGCTTTTTGTTTAGAATGAAACACTTGCACCCAAACACTCTAAAGTAGGACACCTTAGGCTTTTTATCGGTGATAAGCTCATATGAAGTTTTCTTGTGGAACTTGTGAAGATAGAGGCGGTTGATGGCATGGCAAGCCGTGTTGATTGCTTTGGCCCAAAAGATGTCTTGAGTCTTGTATTCATCCAACATGGTTCTTGCCATCTCAATGAGTGTACGATTCTTCCTTTCAACCACCCCATTTTGTTGAGGGGTATATGGAGCTGAAAATTCATGCTTGATGCCCTCTTCATCAAGAAATTCTTCAACTTGGTGTTGCGGAATTCGGAGCCATTGTCACTTCTCACTTTCTTGATGGGTAGCCCGAACTCCCTTTGTGCTCTTCTAATGAAGGTCTTCACCTTCCCTTGTACTTGACCCTTGTCAAACACAAAGAACACCCACGTGAAGCGAGAAAAATCATCAACAATAATCAAGCCATATTTGTGACCACCAATGCTTATGTAGGCCACCGGTCCAAATAGATCCATGTGAATGAGCTCCAATGGGCTTGATGTAGTGATGATGCTATTTGGTGGGTGAGGTGCTCCTACTTGCTTTCCGGCTTGGCATGCTTTGCAAATCCTATCTTTCTCAAAATGAGCATTAGTTAGTCCAAGGATGTGCTCATCTTTTAGGAGTTTGGCCAAGTTCCTCATGCCAACATGGGCTAGTCGGTGATGCCATAGCCAACTCATGCTAGATTTTGCCACTAAACAAGTCTTAGGAGAGACTTTACTTTTGTTGAGATCAACTAGGTAAAGCCTTCCCTTCAAGCGACCCGTAAGGACAATAGAGGAGTCCTCCCTCCTTATGATGGACACACCCTTATCCGAAAAGTGACAATCAAAATCAATCTCACTAAGTTGTGAAACCGATAATAGATTGTAACCCAACAGATCAACATGAAGCACATTAGTAATTGAATATTTTTGAGAGATAGGAATATCACCAACACCGATGATTTCTCCTTTAGTGTCACCTCCATATGCAATTGTTTCTCGTGGCCCTTCCATATGGAGATAACTTGAGAACATACTCTTTTCTCCAGTCATATGATGTGTACAACCACTATCAAGCACCCAACTTGACCCACCGGAGGAGTATGCCTACAAAACAAGTTTAGTTCCTTCTTTTAGGTCCCCAATGTGACTTGGGGCCTTCCACGTTAGCAACCAAAACCTTGGGAACCCATAGAGATCTTTTCACATATATGTTGGACTGATTTCCAACATACGTGGCAACAACTTTACCAAGGTTGTTGCGCCTCAACACATAGCTAGGAGGAATATCGGTGGATGCATGAGTCTTGTTCTTGTGAGCAAACTTGTTCCTCTTAGGTATGATAGGATGTTTCTCAACCTGCAAACAAGTGTTAGAGGCCTTTGGAACATATCTTGGTTGAGCTTGAGCCTTCTTCTTGGTTCTGTCCATGCAGACCGCGGAACTTCCGCGTTTGAATCGCGGAACCTCTGCGTTCTGGGCGTCAGCCTTCCAGACTGCAGAACCTCTGCGTTCAGAACGCGGAACTTCTGCGTTCTGGGCAGACAGCAGATACTCATCTTCGTTGAGCTCCCCCTTGCTCACAAACATGATGCGCTCTTGGCCCTTGATGATGTCCCTTTGGCCGGTCTTGCCACCCTTGATATGATCAAGACCATCCTTGTTTCCGGGAATTTTACCTTGCTTGTATTGGACCTTCTCTTGCTTGTTTTCTTTGCTCATGCACCCACTAGCTATAATTGTGTTGAGCCTAGCAATTTCCTTTTTCATAGCCTCCATGTTAGCAAGATTAGTAGCATAAGCATCAAAATCAACATTGTGACATCTTTCACAACCCTTGCTAGTAGAGGCACTAGAGTCACCCTTTGTCTTCAAAGGATGTGAGGTGCTACTACAAAGGAGACTATATTGCTCCTCAAGCTCTCCATTCCTCGACTTGAGAGAATTACATTGAGCTTGAGAGGCAGCAAGGTCTTCTTTTAGAGTAGCAATGATACCCTCCGCTTGATCAACTTCCAAGCGCAAGGCTTCAAGCTCACTTCTCTCCGAGACAAGCATGTCTTGAGTTTTCTCTAGTTCCTCTACCATCTTGGCCATGAAAGCTCTAGATTTTCTATCCATTTTGCTAACTAAGTCATTTATTTCTTCATCACTAGATACATCACTAGAGTCTATGTCCGAGGTATCACTAGGTGGAGGAGGGGATTTTGATTTTGATTTTACCTTCTCACCCTTAGCCATGAGACAATGAATGGTTGTGCCCTCTTCATCATCGGTCAAGTTTGTGAATAGCTTTGATGTAGAGGAGAGCTTCTTGATGGCAACGGTTGCAACTTTCTTCTCCTCTCCATCACTAGAGTCTTCATCACCGGAGTTCCATTCATGACCAATATGGGCTTCTCCACCATAGTTCTTCCTCTTGTGATGTGTCTTTTGATCTTTCTTGTTGTGCACTTTATTCTTGTTGTTCTTGTCATACTTGCCCTCTTTCTTCTCATTAGGGCAATCCGCAATAAAGTGCTCCGTACTTCCACAATTGCAGCAAGTTCTCTTTTTCTTGTTGGGGAACCTTCTCTTGGTGAACTTGTAGCCTTGCTTTTTCAAGCCTCTTTTATATGTCTTCATGAACAAAGCCATATCCCCAATCTCAATATGAGGACCTTCATCCTCATCTTCACTTGAATCACTTGTGGAGCTCTCTACTTTAACCTTCTTTGATTTTGACTTGGAGGGCTTGGATGAAGTAGAGGGCTTGCTTGACTTGTAGGCTTGGAGAGCAACATCTTTGACTTTCAAGTTGTTCATCTTAGCCTCTAGCTCTCCAAACTTCCTCCTTTGTTGTATTTCCATGTCCATGAGCTCATGTGTGAGAATCCTCCCAAGAACATCATTTGGTGAGAATTCCTCAAATCTTTTCTTCCCTCTAATCAAGGTGACTAGAGTAGGGTTCCTTGGAGCAAATGCCTCCAACATCACCTTCACCACATAGTGATCATCTAACTCTTCACCACCCAAGCCTCTTATTTTACCAACTATGACCATCAACCTATCAAACATCTCTTGAGGCCCTTCACCTTCCATTATAGAGAACCGGTTGAGTTGAGCCATTAAGATGCTTATCTTGGACTTCTTCACTTTGTAAACACCCTCATGAGCAATAAGGAGAGTGTCCCATATCTCCTTGGCAATCTCCAAGTTACTTACTCTATTGTACTCTTGTGGACTCAATGCACTTAGGAGAATGCTTGTGGCTGTGTATTTCTTCTTATGTTGCGGCAATCACGTGGTGTAAGCTTCTCATAGTCTTCGGGGTCATCAAAACCTACACACACAACATTCCACAACTCCAAGTTTAAGTCGGTTAGATAGGCCTTCATCAAGTGTTTCCACTTGGCAAAGTTGGTTCCATCAAATTGGAGCAATTTGCCAACGGGAACGGTGAAGTTATCCTTAGAAGAGGTATTCAATGAATCATAGTTGAAGGATATGCTTCCATAAGCCTTCTTGGGCTTAGGCTTGGCCTTGAGGGATCTCTTAGGTATTCTTGTCCTATAGTACTCATCATCTCCATCTCCATTCTCACTAGACGACGATGAGGATGATGAGGATGAGGATGAAGATGATGGTTACGGTGATGGTTCCTTCTTCTTCTTCTTCTTCTTCTTCTTCTTCTTCTTTCTTCATCTCTTTCTTCTTCTTCTCTTCTTTCTTCTTCTCTTTCGTTTTCTTTTCTTCCTTGCTGCCATCCTTCATAACCTTCTTAAGCTTGTCGAGCTTCTCACGAGTAGAGGTAGAATCCACTTCTACCTCGGATGCTTCAGCTTCATCCCTATCGGGAATATCTTCAAACTCTTCATCTTCTTCGGGCCTTTCTTCTCCACTTGCCATACCCTCACACGGTTAGGTGCTACGGAGGATAACCTGCTCTGATACCACTTGTTAGGATCAAGGCAAGTGACCGAGAGGGGGGTGAATAGGCCTGCAAAACAAATTTAAACTTTTCTTGCAACTTCACTGCCAGACCGCAGAACCTATGCGTTTTTTCGCAGAACTTCTGCGTTCTGGAACCTGCACCAGAGCTGCTGCGAATTACTGAGTATAAAACAGATCTAGTGCAATGGAAAGGTTAGTAAGAAGATGAATTGAGGATACAACAACTTGGACTCCTTCCAAACTCGTCCCTAGAGAGATCGAAGACAAACCCTAGATGAACAAGTAGGAACAAGCTAAAACCGAGCTAGCAAGAGATATATATGAAATTAAAGCACAAGAGACACGATTTATCCCGTGGTTCAGCTCGCCACAAAGGCTTGCCTACATCCACGTTGTTGAGGTAAGCCACAAAGGCTATGGGATCTCTTTCAATCCACTCCTCTCTCACACCTATTACCAAAGCAATAGATGGAGGGTTCCACTAAGCACAAAGGGGTAATACAAACTTCTTGGAGCTTCCACACGAAGATTGGAGAGCTTCCAAGCAACCTCTAGCCGTCTAGGAGCAAGGCTCCAAGAGTAATAGATCCACCAAGTAGGCTAGGGTTTCACCAAGTGCACAAGAACACAAGAGGGGGAATCCCTAGCTCAATCTCACAAGGAATCACCCAATCCTTCAATGAAGTGCTTGGATTTGGAATGGAGTAGGTGGGATTCAATGCAAGAGCAAGAGAGAGAGAGCTTGGGGCGGTTTGCAGCAGTGGGGAAGAAGAAGGTGACCATTAGGTCGCAAGGGAGAATAAATACTCCTCAGATCTGAGCTGCAACGGCTATAAATGAAAACGTAGAACTTCTGCGTTTAAACGCCGAACTTCTGCGTTCTGGAACGACTGACAGAACACAGCAGCCTGAAACTGACAAACGCAGAACTTCTGCGAATATTCGCAGACCTTCTGCATTCTGCTGGAAAAGAACAGCAGGCTGACAGAATTTTTGTGGCTGGGTTGAAGATTGTTGGAAGAGGTTTTTATGCACTTGGTTTCACCCAACCCACTATTAGAATCCCCCTTGATACTACGGCTTGTCCTAAACTCAATTTCGAAATATAAAATGAATTAAAGACAACTTGAACCAAAGAAACCTTCTCTTTTTAAATTAAGGGTCTCCATTTTCTCTTTTGCACCTATGGTAGAGTAGTAACCTGTCACATACACTCAAAAGCTCATTAGTCCTCTAATTGTGTGGTCAACATCACTAAAACCCACTTAGGGTTTGATTGCACTTACAGGGTCACCATGTGAGGACAAGTCGAGCTATGTCACGCTCACACGCTGCCGAAGCTCAAGGGGAAGGTGGGGGCGGCGCAGCGTGGTGAGCTTGCGACCGGCAGAGCACCAAAGAAAAGGTGGGGATTGGAGCGAGCTCGCGGGTGGAGCCGATTGGAGAATATAAGGTTGAGGGAAACAAAGAAAAGACGATAACATGTGGGTTTCAGTAAATCTACAACTGATGTTGTTACCCAAGCCATCCATACCTCATTTTACAATCCTTCGTACCAAATAAAAAATTAGAACAAACTCATATCTCTGAACCAAACATCAAATGAGACAATCCCATCCCAAAGAATTGAGCTAAAGGCCGGTGTCATCCCGTCCTGTACAAGCAAAACGTACCCGATCGTAAGTGGCCCAATATTTCCACGGCAGTCAAGAGGTGACACATGACCTGAGCAGCCAACCACATGTATCCACATTGATGAAATGAATTGTGTTCAGAGCCAACCGACAGCGACCGGAGTTTCAGCTCAGATTCATCCAGGGGTATGAATGAAAGGCTCAAAGGAGTGTGTGCCTGTTGTGCGCAAAGTAGGAATGCACGGGCAATGCAACGCACTTAATTAAGCCTACTCCAGTGTCTTTTAGGGTTCTGTTATATTTTATGAGATACTCTGGTTAATTGTTGGCTTGTTGCCCTTCACTGGTAGAATCAGGACCTTTTGTACGCCTCTTTAGTCCCGGTTGAATTTTAGAGCCGGGACTAAAGGGCTTTCATCTACGTGGTCTGAAATGCCCGCGAACACCCCTACCCTTTAGTCCCGGTTGGTGATACCAACTGAGACCAAAAGAGGGCTTCGAACTGCTATTTTACGACAATAATTGGCGCCAAGCTTTAGTCACGGGTGCTGTTTCCACTCGAGACTAAAGGGGTCCCCTTTTGTCTCGGGTGGAAACACCACCCGAGACTAAAGCCATTCCACCCACCGACAGTCTCCTATTTCTCTCTCCCACCGGTCAAAGTGCATCTCATTCTTCTCCTTCCTTTCTCTATCTCATCTTTTTCTCTTCTCTCGTGCAGATCCCGGCGTGCGGGTGCGGCCACCGGCGGGCGGCTCCCGGCGGCGGGCGCGGTTACCGGCGCAGCGCGCGGGCACGCAGACCCAGGCGCGGGCGGCCACGGTGGCGGAGCGCGGCCCCGGCGCTGGCGGCTCCGGGGGCGGGCGCGGCCACCGGCGCGGGGGCACGCGGACCCCGGCGCGGGCAGCTCCCGAGGCGGGCGCGGGGCGCGGCCCCCGTTGCGGGCACGGCCACCGGCCGCCGGCGCGGGGCGCGGCCACGGCGCAGGCTCGGTCCGACGGGTTCGTCAGTTTTTTTTTCTTCTGATTTTTACTTGTGAGATGGGAAGGAAACTTGTGTTGTGAATCGAATCAAACCTGTGATGCAAAGGAAACTATGTTGTGAATTGAATCGAACTTGTGATTCGCGAGTGGTGAAATTGATTGATTTACTCATGTGATGGTTAAGTATGTGATGAATACTTCTCGTCTGTAGTGTTTGTATTTGTTCTTGTCGATTCTCCATTGTTATGAACGGCGGCGGCGGAGCTGGAGCAGATGCTCGCCGACGAGTGGTGGCGGAGCTGGAGCATGCAGAACACCAGCAGCCACGGGCTTTTTTTTTCTGGAAAACCCTTTAGTCCCGGTTGGTAATACCAACCGAGACTAAATGACCCCTTTAGTCCCGGTTCGTTCACCCGGGACTAAAAGGGGTGACCTTTTGTCTCTCATCATTAATCCCGGTTGGACTTGAGAGACCTATACCCCTCACCAACCGGGATTAAAGCCCCTCACCCTACCTGTGCTTGCACATGTTTGAATGTTTACTTTGTCCAGGAAATGCAGCGACGGGTCGAATTTCATTCAGGAAATGAGCTAGAGTAAAATTATGGAGGGTGCGAAACACTTCATTAAAAAGCTTCAGTGCTGATTTTGGTGAGCTGTGGGTGCATAAAGAGTTAAAAATCATTAGCAGTCCATGAATTTGGTTTTAAGTGTGGGTGCGGCCGCACCCACAGGAGCAAACATAGCTCCGCCCCTGAATACAAGACCATACTGGCACGCTATAATAAGCGCAGAAAGTACGTTGCAACTGATCTCCATATATATGATTTGATCAATTCCTGCAGTATGCGTACTCTCACTGTCAACTGTTAAAAACAGCACGTGGCACATGATGCAACGAATCCAAAGCCCTGGGCGGATAGCATAGCAACCACAATATTATTGTACATTTAGACGTGCATATGGGTTATATTTAAGAACATGCATAATAACTTCTATAAATTTTAATCTTTAATTTGGGACGCAGGAGCATTATACTATGGAGCAAATTCCCTATATACCACTGGAAATACAACTCATCCCTTATGTGCCATTAAAAATTAGCTCATCCCCTCTATGCCACTGATTTTAATTTCCCATCCTCTATGTGCCATTGTCGTTAGTCCGATGTTGATCTGTTGGATGCCGTTAGTGGCCCACATGTCAGTGTGTAAGAGGAAAAAGGCCCTTTCTTCACAGCCACCACCTCCCCAGTCGGCCCACAACTCCTCCTTGCGCGCGCACCCGTGGCGGCGGCCAAAGTTGAGTACGCGGCGTAGTGGAGAAATCCTGGTCGCGCACGCGGCGGTGAGGGTGCGCGGGATGAACATCTCTTTTCTCCCCTCCCAATCTCCCCTACACACGCGCTCCAGCCTGCCATTGCTGTCGATTCACCGTCGACGACGAGTCTCCGGTCGATTCCTTGAAGCTGGAACTTCCTCACGACGTTGCACATCTATTTTGCTACTTACCCGCATTCCTCCCTCACCGTGCAATCCTCTCGGGTTGCGGTAGTCTGACCCTCCGCCACAGTCCAGGGCCAGGTCGCCATCAGTGTGACCGCCGCACAGGGGAGGAAGGAGGGAGCTCTGGCACCGTCGGAGGAGAGGAAGGGGCACACTGGGTGGGGACATGCGCAGGCTCGCCTGACGCACCTCGCCGCGCGCGCCCGAGGGGGCCTCAGCGGCGGCGACGGCTTGCTTCGCACCTCCCGTGGACGGAGCGGCTGTGGCGCACGGGGGTGGGTGTGAGGAAGTGTAGTGCTCGATCGAGGGAGAGGCCATGGCCGGAGACGGCACACGAGTGAGTGAGAGGAAGGTCGAAGGTGGAGACGCACGGAGCACACAGGGAAGGCCACACGGGGGACCGTTGCCGCCGTTGGGGAAGGAGGGGCCACCGCCGCGCACCCTCTAGACCGTCGCAGGGCCCGTTGCTGCGGGGCCTGCCACCGCGTGCCCTCGAGGATAAGTCCATCTATCGCACAAAGGGGAGGTCAGGTCGCCGCTCTGGCCACCGGCAACGAGGCTCCATTATTGCTCTGTGACAGGGAATGGGAAATTAAAACTAGCATCACATAGGAGATGAGTTAATTTTCAATAGCACATAAAAGATGAGTTGTGTTTTGCTGTGGCATATAGGGAATTTATTCTATACTACGTCTATCCAATTTTTACTATTCATCTCAACTTTTTTCACCTATCTAAACGACGCTGCATGTGAGATGATCATTGCAGATGCAGCGTGGCATCCACACTGCAACTGATGCTTACTACTGCTGCTACTGCCAGGGACCAGCACATGCACATTCATGTGACTGTGAGCGCATTGGTCCACGCCGAGGGCCAAAGTCGACGCCACAGCGCGGCACTGCTCCCTCTCCCTGCATCCGACTGTGCCGCGCTGCTCAAACAGCATGCATGCAAAAAAACCCTAGCTTGCTACAGGGCTATACATGAGACCGACCAGAGAGAGAGAGAGTGTGCGCGTGATCGAGAGGCAGGCAGCGAGCGATATCATAGCGGCTTAGCTTTAGCCCGGGCCGGGGGCGCGGCCTCAGCTACCGCGCCGAAGAATTGGTTCGTCGCCAGACACCAGGGCCACCCCACCACACTACGAGGAAACTCACTTTTGCCGTGCGTGAAAATCTGCGTTTTCCGTCGGGCGCACGGCAAAGAGATACTTTACCGTGCGTTTTATATAGGGCGCACGGCAAACAAAAAATGCACGGTAAAAACTAGTTTGCCGTGTGTATTTTTTGGGACGCATGGCAGAGATTTTTTTCCCCAACATCCGTCACCCCCGTTAGCACCGAGGGGGGTACAAATTTTTTTTCTCCCTTTGCCGTGCATCTTAAAAAAAACGCACGGCAAAGAGGTGTCTTTGCCGTGCGTTTTTATTTTGGCGCACGGCAAAGTATTTTCCTCAATTTCTGTCCCCTAAGTCCCAACTCTAATTGCTTCTAAAAAAAATTCTTCTCAACTTGAAATTTTTTCTACTATATACATACAACATGCCATACTTCATTGTAAAATTTGGATGATTTTTCGTTTTGATTTGCTATATTTAACTAACTAATTTTATTTCTAGCAATTTTCTGAAAAAAATCAAATTTGAACTGCAAGTGATTCAAATAATAGAATAAAATGAGTGGAAAAATTATATTCATGTTATATATTCAAATTGTGTTTTGACTTCAAACTTGTTTTCTTTAAGCAATAGACAACATAACTTATTTTGTTTTAATTTTCGAGATTTTTTCAAACTTGTTTGATGATTTTTATGAATTAAGTATAATTACGAAAAAATACTTTGCCGTTCGCCTTCGTAAAACGCACGGTAAAGTTTTATGTTTGACGTGCATTTTGTGGAGGCGCACGGCAAAGTTTTATTTTTGCCGTGCGTTTTGTGTAGGCGCACAGCAAAGTTTCAAAAAAATATGAATTCTTGACTTCTTTCTATTTGTCCACTACAAATACATTACTTTACGAAAAAATATGAGTTCCAAAGGAGGCAAGTGGATCAAGGAACTACCCAATGCTCTCTGGGGGCTGCGTACTCAACCTTCCAAGCCAACGGGACAATCCCCGTACTTCCTGGTCTACGGCTCCGAAGCAATCCTCCCTGCTGATGTCATGTGGGATTCACCAGCATTGGAGCAATACGACGAAGGCATCTCTGAAGACAGCAGACGAGTTGACATCGACGGACTCGAAGAAGCTCGCTGTGCCGCCCTCGTCCAATCAGCAAGGTACCTAGAGGGTATCCGACGCTACCACGATCGCAACGTTAAGGAACGCTCCTTCAACGTTGGTGATCTTGTCCTCCGCCGCATCCAGAACACGGAAGGACTACACAAGCTCAGCTCGCCCTGGGAAGGTCCCTTCACAATTGCAAAGGTGACCGGACCGGGCTCCTACCGCCTCCAGACGCTTGAAGGCGAAGACATCAACAACTCGTGGAACATCGACCAACTCTGTCGATTCTACGCCTAGTCTACACCGGGGGCTCCAGTCTATACGACTACTCAAAGACCCCTTCGCCGTAAGCGGCCTCCAGGTCCAGGCCCTAGTCTCCGGACTACTCCTCTCCAGGATCCAGCCCACGCGGCTACTAACGGATCTTGGGCTGCGACGAGCGACAAAGGACTCCAGCAGCGGTCTACTAAGAGACCAAGCACTCCTAGATCCAGCCCATGCGGCTACTAACGGATCTACTGCTGTAAGCGGCCATACGCCCTAGCACTACTTAGCCGTAGGCGGCCTCCGGGTCCTGGCGACTACTCTGTAACAACGGCCCTGGCCATCCAGGCGTACTTCTTCAGTAATAAAGTTTGATTACCTATCAACTGCTTTACTGTCCCTTTTCCTCAACAGGACCACTGGCGAGTATGATTACTCGCGACGACTCCATGATGGGACTCCGCACTCACAGATCGGGATAACGAGTACTCATTTATGGAAGTTTCCTTCATTCATACTTAAACAAGTTCATTACACCTTTGTTTATACACAACTACTGCTACGAGCTAACCCTACAGGACTACTGGAGGTTGAGCTTCTCGGCGACTTGTTCGGCAATAGGCGCCATCTGCTCCAGCAGCTCCGCGTACTGCTCGTCCGTGCAGTTGGCGGCTAGTCCGCCGGCGACTACGTCAACGGGAGCTTTTGGGAAGTACGACTTCATATACGCCAGGATCTGGTTGGGGATCGACTTCGCCAGGTGCTTCACGTACGTCGCCAGGCGGCTCGGGGCTTCCTTCAGCCGGTCTACCAATGGGGCTATCTTCGGTCCCCCGGGGTGAGGCACCAGTAGCCTCGCGATGGGAAGCGCGGCCTCCTCGAGTTCCTTCAGCTGGGCCCGCAGCTTCTCGCAGTCCTCGTTCAGCTTCTGCAAAGATTTGTAGCAGTTGACGAGGTCACGATCCGACGCAATGCGAAGCTCCATGTGCTTGTCGCACTCGTAAGCAAGCTGCTTATAATCATACTCCAGTACCTCGCGGGCCTCTTGCTCTCGGTAGAAGAGGTTCTTCAGGTCGGTCTCTGAAGCCTTCAGCTGGTCGACGCGGGTCTCAAGCTCTGCAATCAACAAGGCAAAGCGGGTCAGACTCCTCCAAGACACTACCAATGGGTACTCAGCATGGCAACGGCGTACCTTTATTCTTGTTGCGGAGAGACTTGTTCTTCCGCACCAGCTCGTCGCTCTTCGCCTGCATATCTTGGATTTCGTTGTGATACTGGGCGAAGGCGGTGTCCAGCTTCGACTGCATCGCGGCGGCGTGCTTCCGGGCCTTCACGAGCTGTTCTTCTAAGGCCTCGGCCCGGAGCACCGTGTCGCCGTACCCTTGAAGCATGTCAGACTTCTGCCGAGATCGCTCCACGACGTCCTGCCACAGACAACACATGTCAAATGGGTACTCAACACTAAAGGATTGACTACTCAAGGGTGTCGACTACTCACCTTCATCCATTGCTCGGCCTGGCGCATTGCCTCCATGTGCCGAGCTACCGTCGCTGGATCGACTAGGTCATCCGCCAGCAGCTCGATCCCGCCACGACTACTCGTCGCGGTTTCGGACATTGGCGCCGAGCGGATTGGCTCCGCGTCCTGGATCTCTGGCGAGCGAACGACTACTTCCAGAGCCGGTTCTGGATGCACGTCGTTGCGCCCCCCTCCAGCTGTCGCGGTGGCTTCTTCAACCGCCACCTCCATTTGCTCGGGGGCTCCTTCGGCAGCTCCCTGGGTCTCTGGTGCCAAATCTTCAACGGGCACCGCCGACGGGATAGCACTTCCCTCGGCTTCGGCACCTGTCAATAAAAGGACAACTGGATCAGTCATACATGGCGGTTACGACTACTCTTCGGGATTACTTGCACTTGAGCAAAGTACTCACCCTCTACGATGCTGGCCTCAGGCAAGGTAGCTTCCACGGCCGGCGCCCCGGATTCTGCCTGAGGGGCGGGAGCGGACTCCTCAGCGGGTGGCGCGGTTTCCTCTCCAGCCACCGCTGTGGTGGGTTCATCTCCCTCCCAGGTCAAGTCCGTCGATTTCCTGCAGAGTGCACAAGCTGGTTGTCAACCCAGTACGACTACCAAATCTAATGTACTACTCGGGAAGGATCACCACTTACAAATTCGACCGGACTACCGTCACGGTTGGGGCGCCGAGGATGCTGGCAATATCTACCAGTCCAGCTTCGGTAGGCGTTTCCTCTTGCGCCTCAGTAGCCGCCGCTTCTTCAACAATAGCAGCGGCCGGTTCGGTGCTCCCCTCAGCAACTGGGGGCTGGCGCGACAACTGCGCCAAGAGCTCCTCTACGGTGGGGGCTGGGCTACGACTACCCCCAGCTGGCTCCTCCACCGTATCCCAGTTGCCTTCGTCCCCCTGCTCCACGGGGTCGGAAGGTGGCATCTCCTGCACGCAAGGGAATTTCGTCGTCAATGTACAACATCGAGACATAAGTACTCGACTACCCTATTCAAGACGGCTTACCTCCTGGGACGTGGTCTCCGTGACCTTCAATTTCTTGGCCACGCGCTTGCGGGCCATGTTCCGCGGCCTCCTTGGCGGCGCGGGCAAACTAGCCTCCAGGCTAGTCGGCGGATCCTGAACGAGAGGAATATGAGGCAATCCAGGGCGGCTGAATTTCGACCGCAGCTGGAAGCGCTCCTGCAGCGTCTCCTCATCGTCGTCCTCTTCGGACGTGTCTTCGACGACTACTGTGTCGTCTCCCTCACCAACCTCGCGCCGCTCCTTGGCCTTGGCTTTCCCTTCCTCTGGGACCTCGACAAGTTGAGGAGGCGACGCCGGCTCGGAGACGAACTTCACCAAGTCATCCTGCAAGAAGCACAATACGTCAGCACGACTACTCTTACGTAATGAGTACTCGACAATGGGTACGGCTACCGACCTCATTTGGCGGGCGCGCGGCGGAGTACTCGGGCACAGGGCACGGCGTGTACGCCGGCATGTCTTTGAAGATCCTGCCCAGCCTATCAACGATGTCGTCGTCGTCGACTTCATCACCGGGCATCCGCGACGTGTCGTCGTCGCCGGTGTACTGGTACCCTAGGGTGTCGCGGGCCATCAGCGGTTGCACCCTTCGCTTCATGAAGCTGAAGGCCACATGTTCGGCCCTCAGCCCGGCTTCTCTCAAAGCCTTGATTTTCGCCAGCAGCTCAGGCAACTGGATACCTTCCTGCATTGTTGGCTCCGAGTTCCACCATGGCCGGTGCTTCGGCTGCTTCCCGCTTGGCTTCGGCAGCTCCGGGTGGTGGTTGGTGATGTAAAACCATTTCGACTTCCAATCTTGGTTGGAGTCGATAAGCTTGTACGAGAGGTACTGCTCCGCGGCGTCTTCTCGCATCTGGATGCCAGCTCCCCCCACTACTCGAGGATTGTTGGCGCTGGGCTGGGGCTTGACTCGGAAGAATTTTCGGAAAAGGATCCAATGGGGCTTGATCCCCAAGAAAGCTTCTCAGAAGTGTACGAAGACTGAGGTGTGGAAGATACCGTTGGGGTTGAGGTTGAGGTACTCGATGCCGTAGTACCCCAGCAGCCCCTTGAAGAAGTCGCTGGCCGGGAGAGACAGCCCTCGCTCCGCGAACCGGGTGAACATAGGGATCTCGTCCGGGCTTTTCTCCATGGGGTACGGATCCCCTGCAGCGGCTCTCCACATGTCAACCTCCTTCTCCCGCAAGAATCCACTGTTGAGAAGTGCCAGCAGATCTTCGGTCTTGGCCTTGGATTTCTTCCATTCTTGATTCGGATTTGGTCGCGGCGGAGACACCGGCGGCGATGTCCCCGCGGCGGATCCGGCGGCCTCCTCGCGAGCCCTTTTCTTCCCACCGGCAGCCTTCGAGGTCTTCGATGGTGAGGGCTTCATTCTCCAAGTGCACGGTGTCTTCACTCGCATTCGCTCGGGGGCTACGGCAGTGGCTTTCTACGGCGGCGCGTTCGGATCTACAATCCTCTCAACGACGGCAGTGCGCACTGGCGGTGATTTCTGGCTCGATCTGTTAGGAATGGCTGCGAATGCGTGGGGTGAAAAACCCTAAGGGTTTCGGCTTCTATTTATAAGTCAACAGCGGCCCCTCCAACGGCCGGATGGATAAGTCTGTACACGGCTGACTCAGCGGCGGTGCTTGACTCTCCAACTTCTACTAGTCGACACGCCTCGTCTCGGGGGCTCGGCTACTTCTACTCAACTTCCTGGGTAGCGACAAGATTCAAGAGCAACTCAGGACACATTCTACAAGATGACCCTTCAATTCGAGAGGAAGTACTCGACTCAAGGCTCGGGGGCTCCGTGCCACGTGTCCTTCGGTTTTTTCTCCGGATTTCACGGGATATTCTTGCCAAAACTTCAGATGGACCCTCAGCCAGAGTCTGCAACTCAACCTAAGGCTCGGGGGCTACTCCATATGGAGTGCGATTTTGCAATCGCACTTCCATATCAGTTTCGGCTTCAAGACAACACGGGCATTGTTGAAGACCTTCAAGAGCAGCACTCGAGGACGCTTGGGACTACTCGAGAAGACTTCAGGATTGCTCAAATAACAGCTGGAGTACATTCCAGTCTCGGGATGCTTCGACTACTCTTGAGGACTTTTGACTTGTAGCGCTCAGGGACGCTTGAGGACTACTCGTTAAGGCCGTCAAGACTACTCGAAGCTATCCTTCTCGACTACAAAGTACTCAGGGGCTTGTCGTATGGACCTCCCTGGGCCCACTACCTCGGTGGGTACCAGGACCGACTACTCGGTGGGCCCCTGGGACTACTCGACTTGCGCTGCACGGCACCTGATGGCGTGAAGCACAAGGGCTACAGAGGAGAAGTACCCGGATAGGAAGCTGTACATGTCCCGCACTGTATAGAGGACTCCTAGACGTACTCGACTAGTACTCTCTCCCTGAACCGACTTGTAACCCTGCCTCCCGGACTATATAAGGCGAGGCAGGGACCCCCCTCTCTCTCTCACGGCTTAAGATTGCATCATCTTGTAATCGCACCCAATCAATCCAGAGCCACGCAGCATATAGGACGTAGGGTATTACGCACCCCGCGGCCCGAACCTGTCTAAATTGTGTGCCACGTGTCTCTTCCTTCGAGTTACCGATCTCGGCGAGGCCACATTCATCTACTTCGGGTACTCCCCTTAGTAGGTTGCCGGTCTAAAACACCGACAGTACTCATCTCGATCTTTTTGCTATTTTTAACGAATTTATTTCATTGAAAGGATGTTTTTCGTTTAAGTCAAATTTGAACTACAGGTGTATAAAATTATAGAGTAAAGTTCGTGAAAAAATTATATTAGTGTAATTGAGTCCATTTTAAGACCTTATCCATGAAATTTGTTGAAATTTCGAACATTTTATTCACGAGACATTGAAATTTACGTGATTTAGAAATGTTTTTTAATTGTATAAAATGCAAACGAAGTTTGAAAATCATGAGATTCGTTAAGACCTCATGATATACTATGGGAAGACTGTGAAAAATAGTAGAGAAAGGTTTTAAACAATTCGTCACGCATAGTGTTTAGAAACTGAGACATCTCAGGAGAAGGTTTAGATTGTTTAGAGTAACTTCATTGGGTTTGTGATCTTAGTAAAGTTCATAATGTGTTTTTGATTTCAAAACTTTTTCTCTAATGAGCATACATCATACATTGTCTCTTGTTAGTGTACGGTAATTTTTCGCATCCATTTGTTAATTTTTTTATATTAACATTCACAAAAAGCTATATTTAACTAATTAATTGCACTGCAAATAATTTTTTTGAAAGAAGTCAAATTGAGTTTTGACTTCAAAACTTGTTTCTATAAGTAATAGACAACATAACTTAATTTGTGTTATTTTTCTAATTTTTTTTCAAATTTGTTTGATAATTTTTATGAATTATATAAAATTGTAAAAAAAGTTTGCCGTGCGTTTTTTTAAGACGCACGACAAAGATTTTCTTTGCCGTGCGTTTTTTGTTTTGCGCACGGCAATGTTCTGAAACCTGGCCCAACAGCCCACTCGGCCCACCTAACTCCGGACATTGTGAACAGTAGATCTGACGATCTAACGGCCCAAACTCGATGAGGTGTTTATATAAAAGCATCCCTCCCCCTCAAACCCTAACCCTGCCCCTCTCTCCCTCATCCCCCGCGCCACCCTCTTTCTCCCTCATCCCCCGCGCCTCCCTCTCTCTCCCTCACCGGCTCCCGACCTCCCTGCGCCCCCCTGCGCCACCACCGCCCAGATCCAGGCGGCCCCCGACCTCCCGACGGCGGAGGAGGCTCGCGCGCCGGGGCAGAGGAGGACGGCACCGTGAAAGTGCATCTAGGCCCCTAAGTGGATTTTGGTGAATTGAATGACAAGGTGATTAAAGGACTAATGTATTTGTCTAAGATTGTGAGCAGGTTCTATTTATATATTCATGACCATTTATTGGAGTATTTATTTGTGGATGAATATTATATGGCTCACATTGTAGAAGACAAATATATGGATGATCCTATTGTATAAGTGACAAATATCAAGCAATAAAAGAAGATAAATATTGGGATAGATTGAGAAGGTCAATTCATTGCCTCCCATACTAGACATAGCTTGATTAAAATTATAAGGATCACAAAAGAGAAGATGGTAATTCTCTAAGTCAAGTGCAAGGCTTCATGTGGTTATTAAAAGAGGAGAGGACACAAGGAGGAGTGTACACGTTATGGTTCTAATTTGGAAGCTTGCACATTCGTTGTCAATCAAGATCAAGCATTTGAAGTGGGTTTTCAAATGAAGGTTAATCTTGTATGAAGCAGAGTGGAACTCAAAAGTGGATTGGATAAGTGATGAAGAGATCAACCGAGATGTCTAGGGTGAGGGACTAAGCAATCTTTGGGGCCGTAGCTAAGTCGCCATTAGTGTTTTGCTAGGGTGAAGTTCTAGCATCCGTGGGGTCTCCAAGTATCATATCCAAACCTTAACCGAGGGAAGCAATGCAAGTCATCAACATGTTATGATTGACAATATGGAGTGACTTATGGATCCAAGTGTGCGTTCCTATGCTAGATGGAAGGATCCTAGGTCATTAGCTCAAGTATGGACGTGCTCAAGTCAAAGGCTATGTTAAAAGCCCTCAAGCGGATATTGCTCAAGTATGGCAAGACTGAAGACATTCAAGCTCAAGAGATCAACAAGGTGTTTTTATTTATTCTTGAGTATAGGTATGCCGTACTATCAAGAGGGATGCAACATTAGCGAGTTGACCAAGTCAAAGTGCTCATTAGTTGACCTAAGTGAGATCTAGCCTTGAGAGCCTTAGAGTGTGCTAACAAACCCTCCTAACCTAACCTGAGCCACTTCATCTCTTTGGTGAAGTGTTAGAATCCTAGAAAGGGTTTTGGGGGTGTCTCGGGCCTGACCTGTCTGACCGGTCAGGGGCACCGGTCTGACCGGTGCCGCTAGCCCCAACGGCTAGTTTTTCGAACACCGGTCTGACCGGTGTGAGGCACCGGTCTGACCGGTGCCGCCCGAGGGCTAACGGCTAGTTTTCTCCTTTGAGGGGTATAAATACCCCAAGCCTTCTTCAGTTGAAGGTTGCTGTTTCTAGTGCTTGTGCTGAGGTCCTAAGCCATTTCTAGCAAGCCCTAAGCCTTAGTGGCTCTCCCCAACCATCTCTTTGTGAGATTTGTAGATTCAAGCCACATCCTTTGTGTTGGGTTGAGAAAGTGAGCTCAAGAGCGTCTTTGTGAGCTAACAAGAGCCATTCCATAGCTTGAGCACTTCGGTTTCGCGTCTGCAAGCTTTGAAGCATTTGTTACTCTTGGAGGTTTGCCTCCTAGATGGCTAGGCGTCGCCGGCTAGCTCCCAAGGTTGTGGTGAGCAGCAGGAAGTTTGTGAGGGCTGTGATCTTGCCTCTTCGTGGAAAAGATCGCCTTAGTGGAAACGAGGAAAGTGGTTGAAAGAGACCCGGCTTGTTGTGGGAATTGTCCCTTACAAGCTCCTCAACGGAGACGTAGCCGTTCCTTAGTGGGCGGTGAACTTCGGGAAACAAATCCTTGCTTTGTTGTGTGGTTTGCCTCTCTAAGTTGTTTTTCTAGTATATTTGATTTGCTTCCGCTTCGATCTACTTGGGTGTGCTACTTGTGCGTGCAGGGCTCATTACCCTGCTTGTGATCATCTACAAAGGCCACTCACCAAGTTTGGTTCGTGCTAGAAGTCAAGAGGAGCTTGAAGTTGTTTTTGCAGGTGCTCTGTGCTACACCGGTCTGACCGGTGCCTCCTGTGAAGTCCAGTGAGCGACCGGTCCGCACCACCGGTCTGACCGGTGGTCACTGTGACGTCCCAGATTTTTAATTAACCTTAAGTGCTGGTCAACACAGTTGACTGTGGTCAAATCATGGTCAACCTGGGCCATCACTTTGAAAACCTCCCCAACACACCCCCTTGAGCACCTTAGGCAAGCCAATACAAGTTCCATGGGTCAAAACCCTAGTTAAGGGGGACAAAACCCTTGATGCCATTATGTCATTCTAGAACTTTGTACGCGTTCTCCAAATTTTGTCTAAACACTCAAAATTCTACCAATATGAAAGTTGTGTAGAATTGTGAGGGACACATTTCATCTTCAGGTTGGCAATTGAAATTCGAAGGGAAAATGGCTCAAAAACTCAAGTCAACGCTGTCGGTCACTGTTCACCAGGGCCGAGTTTTCCTGCAGATTGGCATCCATTTTTCTCCATCATTTCGAAAGCAAATGGAGCTCGGTTAGGGCCTGTTGTGTAGAGCTTTGAACCATCTACAGAAGTCCTACCTATAGGCCAAGCCTCGACGGCCGGGCCCCCACCGGCCACAGTCCGGCGAGGACGGGGACACCATCATCACGCGCCCCCACCCCCGACCGTCTCGCACGCGGAGGACATGCCCAACACGTCGCCGCCGAGCCCCGCCGCGCCTCGGTCGGCCGGCCGGCAGCCAACACGGCTCCGCCGTCCCCGGGTCCTTCCTCCCGCACGCGCGGATTCAAGACCGAGTCCAGCGCCCCACGGCCTCACTCGCCCGCCTATAAAAGCAAACCCCCGACCGCCTCGCGCACACGCACGTCCGCCGACCCACCATTGCCGCCGCCCCGGTGAGCACCCCTCTCCGCCGACTCCCGCCGCAAGCCAACGCCTCGAGCCGCTCCCCTAGGACCCGGCCAAGCTTCCCCCGTCGCTTGTTGCTCGGCATTGCGCCTGCGCTCGCCGGAAACCGAGCCGATGCGGCCGTGCCGCTGCGGTCTCGCCGCCGCCGCTCGCCGGAGCCGTCTCAACCCGAGCCACCACCGCCAATCACTCTCTGGTAAGCTCAATCGAGCACCCGTGCTACATGTTGCCCTCCTCCGGCCGCCGTTCGCCGCCGGCGAACTTCCCCCGCCGCCGGAGGGCATATTTGTGAACACCGAGGGTATATCTGTGAAGCCAGGGACTTAGTTGTAATAGTTTGAATCTTAGTTTCCTAGCAGTTCAGTCCAGTGAATTAGGAAAATCCTAGAAAATCGTAGAAAAATCATAAAATTGCAAAACCAATTTTGTTGGGTTCAGTGAGACTAGACCTACAACTTTTGCAAAGCATGACTATAGTTTCGGCTTAAGGATTTTGAATTAAAATTCAATTTCAGTATGACCTCATTTTGCTGTAGTTCAAAATCTAGAAGAGCTATGGGGCTGAACTTTGGATATGTTGCTAGTTATATCACTTGTAGGGTCTGGGCAAAAATTTGCATAAAGTTACTATGTAGATCTTTTTATATAAATTACTTTGTAATTATGCCATATCTGTCTTATTGTTTTTGTAGCAAAATGTAAAATGATTTTTGTGCTGAACTTGTGGCTATGTTCATGTTATACCTAGATACAACTTTTCTGAATTTACCATGAATTTATCTCTATTAGAAATATGTGATCTCGATTTATGCTTAGATTTACATTTAAATTCATATCTCAAATTTCAAATGCTTTTGGGATGAACTTGCTAGTTTCTTGAGCTTAGTTAGGTCCAGAGTAGCTGTGGTAAAAAGTTAGGGTGCAGGAGATCTTTATTTATTTAATTATGCTTTTCTCATAATATTTATAATTAGGAAATGCTATTGTTAGATGTGTTTAAATTGTAGCTCTTTTAAACTTGAAGTTGGCTCAGTGGCATGTTTATAATCTTTAGGGCCAGCTAGAACCTTTGTCCTTGTTTTTATGATTGATTTGTGCAATTAAAAGTTAGGGTGCATATGAGCTCCTTATTAGAATTTAATTAGGAAAAATTAATCTTTGAAATCTTGTAATTCCATTAATTGGTTGCCTAGCTTGTTTAGAGTTATAAATTTCCCCCTCGCTGTTTTGTGAATTTAAATGAAATTAATTGCATAGATGTGCACACAATCACTATTAAAAAGATTAAAAGAATAATAAGCTTTACATATATATAATAACCTTAATGAAAAAGAATTAGTAATTAAATGTTTATCTAGGTGAATATGGCCAACAAGAGTTGGATAAAATGATTCCTCACTCCACCTGAACCCTGCATTGCATTTCGTGTAGAACTCCCTGACGGTAACTACGCTCTCGTGCCGGAAGCCGAGGAAGGAGGAGCTGACGCGGAACTGCAGTGCGTGGAAGTGAGCGAGGACACCGAGGACCCTCAGGCTAACTTTGCTAACGAAGGCAAGCCCCGGTGCATTAACCTAAGTATTTTGAAAATTTATGCAACTATCTATGGATGATTGTGCATTTACGTTCAGGAGTTGAAATGAAACCCTAGCTGCATGATCTCTAGGTACCTATGTCTTTAATAGTATGATAGGTCGGTAGCTGCTATGCTATAGGACCGTTACAAGTCGAGTGATACTTATCACTCGCGAGAATAGGTTCTTATGTTGGAATCAGAAGATGGTTATAAATGGATTGCTCACGTGGTAAGAGCATGGGATTTGGGCTCCGATCCAATGGCTTTCGTGGGTTAAGTGTTTGAACGTACTAAGCACTTGTCGAAAATGGGTACGGTAAGCCTATTACTTTAACGACGCGGTGAAGGATCGTACTATTATTCATCTTGGGATGCGTCTCACGGCTAGCTACCGGTGGTGCATGGTGATTCTGGGTGCCTTGCGGGGTATACCAGATAGCCTGTACCAAAGACTGTGAGATCCGATCCTGATCCGAAGAGTTTTGGGAACCGCCTGGTGGTTGTCCTCGCGGGGGCACCCTACCGTGTGTTTAGGTCTACCTTGCAAGGTTTAAATCAATCGATTGTCGGCCTCTCACCGTTATCTGAGACTACTTATCCTGCTGGCCATGAGATCCCTAATGATGGAAGTTGATGAATATGTATGCTTGATTAATTGTTTGCACAACTTATGCTTGCAATAGCTTGCTAATTTAGAAAAGAATATTCAACTAGAACTTGTGCTAAAATCTTGAAAGTAAGGACATACTCTTTGTTGCTTTTCAGCAAAAGAAACCCCAGTGGCCAAAAAGCCTTTCATGTCTAGAGTTAGTGAAGTAGTTATCACCGACGGGTAAGTCTTGCTGAGTATTAGTATACTCAGCCTTGCTATAATCTGTTGCTTCAGGTAATACCTTTGCTGATGTGTGACCTGGAGAGATCCCGCCTGGCTGGGAGCTGGAGTGGGTTGAAGACGATGAATGAAGGCATCATGGCAGGCCTCCCGTGATGTTTCCTCATGCCGTTTAGTTTAATTCCGCTGTTTTCAAAACTCTGAACTTCGTTGTCATGTCAAAGACTTCGTTTTGTAATAATTAAACCCTTCGGGGTAGTTTCAGATGTTAATCATATGTTGTTCTCTGGACTCGCCTTCGCGTGAGTTTTAATGCATATATGTCGATCCTTGTTGCTTTGTAAGTGATTTACCGGGCGTTAACACGGCAACTAACGACAGGATGATACTTTACTGTCGCTTAATGGCCAAAGTGGATTGGTTTAGGCGATAGTACGGTATTTTCCTGAGCGGGTTGTCACAGTCACTGTCAGCTCAAGTTTTTGGGGAAGAAAAGTTTAATTCGGTCGTCTCGCCTATTCACCCCACCTCTAGGCGACATCAATGTCATTTCACACCGGGCGCCCACGACTTCCCAGCGGCGACGTCCGGCTCCCCCAAGCGCGGGAGGACGACCTCCTGGCCGCCGCCGCCGCCTGCCACCCCTCCCCAGATCCACCCGGGCGGCCGGCTCCCCCAGGTGCAGGGGCACGGCGGCAGATCCAGCTGAGGCTGGATCCGGCCACGGGTGGTGCGGCCGGCCCCAAGGAGCGGCGCGGTCGGCCCCCAAGGGGCGGCGCGACCGGCCCCCAAGGGCCTCGGCGACGACGTGCGCGTCGGCGAGGTGGAGGAAGGCGTCCAGGCGCGGTCGTGGCCGCCTGATCTGTAGGTGCGAGCCTCCCGCTCTCTCTCTCCCCTCCCTCCCTCCTTCCCTTCCTCACTGTTTGTTTCCACAGGTTTCGGTGGCGGCGACGTGTGCTGGTGGTGGCATCAGGCGCGGTGGCGTGTGCTGGTGGTGGCCGCCGGCTCCGGTGGAGGCTCCGACGCAAGATTCGGCGGCCCCGACGGGGTGGAGTCTCCGGCGCGGTGGTGGCCCGCTGACGGCGGGCCGGCCTGTGTTGTATTTTTTTGTTTTGTTTTGTTTGCCGCGCGTGTCAGAGCTGGGCGCACGGCGAAGATCTCACTCTTTGCCGTGCGTCTCCAGACCAGGCGCACGGCAAAGCCGGCGGCCGCCGTCTCAAACGGGCATCCGTCAGGCAACTTTTTTTCGCCGTGCGCGGGCTATGACGTACGGCAAAGGTTGTTTGCCGTGGTGCGATACAAAGCGCACGGCAAAGATCGTTTACCGTGCAATAATCTGCCGTGCGGCCTTTGCCGTGCGTTTTCGAGAAAAACGCACAGCAAAACCTTTATCGTGCGTTTCTTGACCGGCAAAGGCCAGGTTTCCCGTAGTGCCACCAGGCGCCAGCATCCCAATGCCGCCGATCTCGCTCGCTCGGACCCCGCCCGCGCGACCGATCGGTCGCTTCGCCAAAATGCCAACGCGCTGGCCGTGCCTCCTCGTCGGACCGCATCTCCCTTTGCCAACGCCGGCCGTGCGCCGGCCGGCCGGCCGATCGAGTCGTCAATCAATCGGGCGCGCGCGGGCGTGACGCTCTGATGCATCGCCGTCAGGTCCTTCTGTTCCTGTGCATGCATGGAGGAGCAGCCCAGGCCACGCCACACGCCTGTCTTCCCGCGGCGAGACACAAGGCAGCCGCCGTCAGCGGACAGGCTAAACCGTTCGACCGGAAGGTTAGTTTTGTCCGGGCTCGGCGGCGCTGCCTTTTTTGCTCTCTACTGAAAGCTGCTATAGACACGCTGCTGATTGACCGCAGTTGTACCAGCTGCCTGCAAGACTCATTGCACTCTCACAGACTAAGGTTGTTTAGGTGTGCAAATTTACACACATGAATAATGCTTGCAGTGCAAAAGAGTGCATTGAAGCGTATGACGTGAGAGAAGAAGTGACTCGATATGTGATGGACGATCGTATAGTGTATTTACATTGCAAATTTGCACATCAAAACAGCCGCTCTGCGAGAGTGCAATGTTAAATTGGTACTAGTAATAAAGAAGAAGAAGAAGTGATAGGCCGGCCGGTTAGCGAGGGGAGTGAAAGCAAGAGAAAGGTCACCTGATCACTATGATAGGCCGGCCGCCGGTTAGGGTGGTCGTCACTAGTTTGCGTTGTTGGAGGTCTACAGGGCTTCTTGTTCTCGTCGACGACCTGCTGCTGGGAGAGGGCTGGCCGGGGCGTCTCTCTACAGTCCGGCACGTACACGCAAAGCGAGCGAGAGCTGTCTAACACTACGGAATTCAGATTGTGTCATCGATCTTTAGCAGTTCAGCGCATGCATGCTGTTGATCTAGCTTTTTTTTTCCCGCGAGGCGCATGCCGGCACGCGGCGTGCGCCGTTAACTGTAGCCAGCATCCATATATCTCTGGACTGGAGATAAAGCAGCAGCAGTCACCTGTGTTATCCCCCAACACACCATATCTCCCAGAGGCACAGAGAATGGGCCGGGGTTCCTGATCGTACCACGTTAGTTACTGCTGCTACATTTGACGCCGCCGAGATGCACGCAAACCAGTAGTTGACACGACACGAAAGACACTGCACCAACACAGTTCTCGGTTCTGACCGTGTACAGCAAATGTTACTGATTAGTTCTGATGAGCGACGGCATCGTTACTGATGATCCCTGCAGCCACCGGAAGGCTACGGGCGAACCCACACTGCGCCTACTCTCTCCAATCCCAATCATATCTAATATGGATAACTTCTCCGCAAAAATAAAAAAGAAAGTAGGGAACATATCAGGTGGAAACCAACCCCTCCGTGCAAACTATGAAAACTTCAATCTGAACCACACGATGTTGATCCAAAGGAGGGCTCATGGGAGGTGGGAGGGGTGATGTGCAAAACTCATGAGAGGTGGGAGGGATGATTTGCAAATGCACTTATGCAAATCACCCCTCCCACCTCCCATGAGCCCTCCTTTGGATCAACATCGTGTGGTTCAGATTGAAGTTTCCATAGTTTGCACGGAGGGGTTGGTTTCCACCTAATACGTTCCCGTATACATATCCAATCGATTAGTAATTGTATCTTCTCCATTTTGAATGGGTACGGTATATAATTTTCTACTAACAAACCTCTCCATTTGAAGTGGGTGTGTATTTGAGGAGAGATAGTATGGATAAACGGTGACAGGCCGAATTACGGATGCCAAGCTAGTAGCCAGCCCTATATATGGGGGAATGAAGTTCATACACATAAGCTCTGCTCGTATCTGTACTGATGACGGCCTGCTGCCACTCATGCATGAATTTCACAGAAACTAAATGTGCACAATCAAGAGCGCATACGAGGAAATTATTAGCTAGATTCCAGCATCTATGATGAGTCATAAAATGAGTATTATGACCAACTTGAAACATCTATCAACATATATACTACTGCATGTGTTAGGATCGAAGTGTAGAAAGAGGATAACCCTTTTCTGTTTTCTTGCTATTAAAAAGGAGTTGTGCAGATCATGAAGCAATATAAGAGCAACTCCGGCCTCCAGCAATAACTCTTTGATAGATACTTAGCTTTCTAGGGGCTAATTTTTAGCTCCAAGGAATCTTGCTATTTTGGAGTACAAAATAAAAATTAATTTACAAAACCTTTTCACAAATGAGTACAATTTTACACAACGAGAATCTAATGAGCCTAATTAATTCATAATTTATTATAGTAAAGCTACGGTAACCATCCTCTAATCATATGGTCAAAGGCCTCATTAGATTTTTCTCGCGAATTAGCACATATGTTGTGAAGGTAGTTTTGCAAATTACCTTTATTTAATACCCCTAATTAGCGGTTTAGCCCACCGCAACCACACACAGCCTTTGTGTAGTACTAGTACGTAGTAGTAGTGTGTGGTTGGATTCATTAAACCATTTATTCGCACCTTCAATACCCTTTGATAGATACATTAATGTTGAAGCATCCAGCTTAAAACATGTCACAATGTATCAAAATATATTATAATTAGCGAATGCCTTTTAAAAAATTGAATCACACTTTCGTGAATAGCCAAAACTAAGGACCTATATATATGTGTGATACAAATGAGCTAAAAAACCTGTGTGATCATTGACGTGTTTGATAAATTGAAATAGTACAACTGATAAAAATATAGACTAACCTACAAATAAATCCCTTAGGTTCAAACAAGTTGTCCTTATTTCTTTCTCTCTAGGAAATTGAAATCATATGCAATTTGTTGCAATTACACCATTCTCAACGCTAAGTTTCATGGAAAGTTTTGTGAGCATTAAATTCCATGCCACATCAGCAATTTTTCATCATATGTGAGATTAGTTTAATTACCATGACACTCCATAGGCACACTTACCTAGTTCATAGTGTTGGTACCATTGCAAGTAGATCGTACACTGATCCATGCAATAATTAAACAGTCTTGGTAACATTACCATGAGACTGGCCTTGTGTAAAAAGGTGGAGTTGGATTTAAGAAAACTAAGCAAATTAAAAAAAAGGAGTAAAAAAGAGAAACTTAAGTCTTCGATGGTTATGATGATTATATTACCACTTTGGCAATTAAGAATTCCATGGTTATGATGATTAATTATGTGTGCATATATATAGATAACAACATTTGCTATTATCGGCAATGCAATGTATAATATAACACCAACAATAAGTTTTTGAAGAACAAATAACCCCAATAAAAGGGAAATAGCCAAAAGACAAGGGATGTGGGAAAATGGATATATAAGAATACCTTCAACATATCGGTATGGAATTGAACAAGCATATTGCTCTGCAAGAAGCCAAGGTCCTAACTAGGACACAAATTAACTAGGTAAGAACAAATTCAAAAATTATCAAATTGTTATTACAAAACCAACACACACCATGATCAGTTACTTCCTTGCATAAAAAAGAAGCAACGAATTGCATTGCATGCCTTGCAAAAAGGCCTTAATTACTATGCATGCTAGCAGCTCTCTACGTAGTTCGATCGATCTGGAGCCCTCTATTTGGGTAACATCTCAAAAACTGAAATCACAAGCTTAACGAACCTCGGAACGAGTACTCGATTACCACTACACCAAGCATTATTGTTCTACGTACCTTCTTGGAGCAGTAGGGATCAGTGACGACGACCTAATCATCATCCCTGGCTGCCGGGGTGAAGGAAGCTTCTTGCTGAGCTCAGTGAGAGCTGCCCTTGCGAATGGTCGAGGTTATCTACAGGGAACTGATGATCGGCGGTTTCTTTCATGGAGAAACCGCCGCCTTCCGGCGAGTAGAAGACGAGCTGAGGCCCCGGAGCGAGAGACAGCAGTGATGAGAACGGCGAGTGGTGAGCCACCGTTTGAGGCGAAGTGCCATGATGGCTCACCTGGTCGTGGATGGAATTGCCATTGCCCCAAGCCTCGCCGGCCGTGTAGTACAAGCCGTGAGCCAGAGGCATGGTGCCGTTGCCGAAGCCGACGGGATTGTTGAGGCCCATGAGTCCCTTAATGCCGGCGCCGTGGCAGTGGCGCTTGTCGCCGTCGACCATCGCCGCTGACGCCGCGCCCGTAGCCGCGTTAGCGGCGGCGGAGGCGCGGTCGGCGGCGGCGGCGCCGTTGGCGAACGGCGCCATCATGGAGGGGGGCAGGTGGGCGACGAGGTCCTGCGCCTGCGGCGGGAACTGGAGCGGCGGCAGCTTGTCGATCTCGTGCTGCGCGGCGTCGAGCAGCCAGTCCACCACCTTGCTCGGCTGGCTGAGGCCCAGCCGGTCCTGCAGGTCGTAGAGCTGGATCGCCGTCGGCACGGACAGCCGCACGCGCCGGTCGCGCAGCCCCTTGACCGTCCTCACCTTGCTGTGCCGGTCCTTGCCGCCGAACACCCGCGACACGCGCACGATCCGAGACTCCGTGGACGGCGGCCAGTGCCGCGAGCTCGGCACGGCGGGGCTCTTGGCGGCGGCGGCGACGGCTCCGGCGCCGCCCTCGGCCTTGGCGCTCCTGCCGCTGGCCGCCAGCTCTTCATTCGTGAGGTTGCCGCTTATCATCTTCGGCTAGCTAGCCACCGCTCATGATCACACCTAATTAACAACCGATCAGCTAGCTGAATTCGATCAGGAGCAGGCTCTGCAGCAGTGCAGTTACTTGGGCATGCATGAAATGAGATGGAGGACCGGCCGGCCGGGGGTGCAATGATCTCAGTGCGCGCTGGCGTGCAGCATGTGGATCGATCGATCTGGCCACTGTTGCCCACTGGTAAACGAGCAGCCTTATTCGGTACACATGACAGGAACACAGAAAGACATGACACTAAAACATGAACTTGTGGATAGGGAACTGTAGCGCTCTTTATGCTTTTGCTTATTACTCTAGGTACATGCATTTGTTAATTTGAACAACTTACTAGCATAATTTCAAAAAACAACTTGCTAGCAAAAAAATTTGGGAAACAAAAAACTAGCTAATTTGAAGGAGTACTTCAAAAGGGTGTGAATTAGAATGAAGCTTTTGGTAATTGTAAAGAAAAGAACTTTAATTTTAGTTTGTACAACTCCTACACAAAAGAACCAAGCCAGTTAACTTGCATTATTGCTTCCTCCTTGGATGCAATAGTATAGTCCTATATCAAATATTAACAAAGAAATGCTCGAGAAATTTAGCAACCAGTAGTGGGGATATATAATGAATCAAAAAAGGCATGAAATTCAGGTTGACTACTACTACTACCTCCGTATTTCCCTTATTTATTTGACGCTTGCAAATGAAAACTTAGGTTTATGAGCAGTTATCGGAAACGGAATAAAAAAAATGGAGGTAGTACCTCTTTGGATGAATTGTTTTTTTATGGGGAGCAACCTTAACACATCCTACCAAAAAAATTATGCTCCCAAAAAAAAACGAAAGATACCCCCATATGTAGAAACAATGGAGGTATGAGTGAGAGCAGCGCAGCCAGTGTAAACTGTAAAAAAAAATTCAGGGCGCAGTACCGTGTAAACTGTAATAAACTAGATGTGGGGAGAAGAGAGAGAAGAGCAAATGAAATCAGAGAGGATTATTCAGAAGAAGCACTTACAAACGTCATCACACTTCCTCCGACGACCCTAGCTCACAATCAATCAGCTCAAGTAGCTTCCACCATGGCCACTTCAATTCCCCGCGGCTGAATCTGAGAGGAGATCGACGATGGCCCTTCTGCGCTAAGCGAGAGAGCGAAAGCGCCCGACGCCGCACACCGGAATTCGGCCGGCGGCGTGGCCAAGGAAGGAAGGAAGGAAGGAAGATGAGCGAGAGCAGGAGAGAATATATGGTGGTGACGGTCGACCGACGGCTAGCTGCGTGCCGGTACTAATACTACCACCACCACTGTAGTGCAAACCCTAGCGAGAGAAAGCTCTGGCTGGAGAAGGAAGGGAGGAAAGGGAAAAGGAAAGGGAGAGCTGTTTTGGCTGCGTAGCCGGGCGGGGTGGTGTGTGTGTGTGTCCTGATGGGAGCAAGAACTTGTGTGTGAAGACTGATCTGAGCCCCCCGGCCCTTGTGGTGCTAGTGCTAGCTTGCTGCTGCTGCTGCTTGCACCAACCTAAATGATATATGATCAGCTGCCGTCGCTTTCGGGGTCCCTGTCCTTTCACCCCCGCCCCCAATCGTGCTCCTCGTGTGTGACCGACGAGCGTGTATGTGTACGTGTTACCGTGGATCCCAGATGGTGACCGCAGTGACTACTCCCGGCGGCCCGGCGGCTAGTGGCCTGGTCGACGGTCGTGGGATGCCCGGCCGCGCGCGCCTACCTTCACGTACACGCGGTCGTCTGAAAGGCACCTGTCTGTGAGCACTTGGTGAGGTTGGTTTCAACTGATGCGTGTACGTTTGAGCTGGCGCATATGGATTTCACAGGACTGATCGACTCTAAGTGGATTGAAACACAAAAGGGGAAAGAATCATCTGGGATCGATGATTAACAACAGGCTATGCAAATTTTATGAAGCACCGAACTGTACTATCATTTCCATTTACATGACACATATGTCATGAAATTCACAAGCTCGATCGATCGATATTTCCAATGTAATATTTCCCAATGATTTTGTATAGTCACAGAGCTAGCATATATGCGACGAGGCTTTGCATGTCCTTGCGCACCAGAACCTAGGAGGCTACTCCATATAGCTAGGGCAGGGGACCATGCTGTCTTTTTGGGCACCCAATAACCAGTCGGCAGGACCACCCCATACCATGGCTTTTTATCCTTCTGCAAGATTACACATAATCCGGGTACGTGAGGAACCAAAAGAGAAAGACCCGGCCGCACCACCATCATGACCATAATCTAGTAGCCAGATCTCTCGTCGCTCCTCTCTCTTCAATCGAATTCTCGGTCAAATGTCATTTTTGCGTCTAGTACATTATGCATCTTTACCTGAAGATATACTACGATGTGGTCGTATTAATGAATCATTTGCATTTTTTTACCTTGAAAATGCCTTAACACAACCAAAAGTCCTCTAGCTTAGTTGGTAGGGGGGGCTGAGTTTTGGTCACAATCAGAGGCGAATGTAGGTAGTCTGGTAGTGATTAGGGGGTGCAAATGCACCCCCCCCCCAATTTTGAAATGTTCATTTTTTTCACCATATTTGCACCCCCTATGACTCAATTTTATGCACCTACAAAGCAATTGCACCCCCTCGAATTTGCTCTAGCTTTGCCACTGGTCACAACCAAGAAGACCAAGGTTCGATTTCTCGTTCCAACTTCCAACGAGGGCTGTTTTATTGTGGAGACGTCAATAAAGAAGTCGAGCTAGATCAGCATGTGTTGTGAGGTCAAACTATATTACACACCAAATAAAGCTGAATCGCTGAGTAAAAAAAAGATCGTGACATGGGTAAGTTCAGCAACACAATCATGCCTGTCGTCGTGTGCAAATTTTCTGGGCCGGTTTCCTCTTTTAGCAGGCTGTTATGTTATCCGGGCGGGCGGGAAGAAAAGTCGAGCCGGAATATTCTCGTTGGCCATCATGCTCCATTGGGACGCGCGGCCGCAATGCATGGCATGCAGATCATGCACCATCACTGATTCACTGCAACATATAACACCCACAGATCGACCCCCGGCCACGAGCTAAAGCTACACCTGCTGACCTGCCTGCCATATGCATGAGCCATCCTGTCCAGCTAGCACCCTCTGGTCTCAGCTGACAGCATAGCGACAAGCCCCGCCCATCTCCCACTACGCCGGCTGCCGGCCACAGAGCAAGCTGCTAGCGCTAGCGTATCCTCGCCGCATCTCGCGCATGCATGCATGCAATCAGCCGCAACACCCGTCGCCTACCTCGGTCGCCATCCATCCCATCCGTCGCCCGGCCATGATCTGTTCCATCCGTCCCATCCAGACACATGAGACGACACCCATGTCCACTTGAAACGTTTCCGTCGATGATCCATCCTTGTTTTCGGTGGTTAAGCCTTGAAAAAACCTTGCGGCTACTACGGAGTACTCCGTAGAGGAGTAGCTAGCTACACTACTCCGATCCCATCCCACGGAGACGGAGCAGGCATCGATCGGCTTCTTCATCTCGGGACACGTGACAGTTTCATGGCCATGATCGCAATGCAAGACCGATCGAACTCACCAGGGAAGCCTTGATCGGCTTCTTGCAGGTTGTTGCCATGCATCGCCTGCGCCTCGAGACCTCATGGCGAAAATTGGTCTTCAATTCTTGATCTTGGAGGGCCGGGCGGGACTGACCATCGAATCCTACAGCAGCTGGATCGGAATCGGATCCGATTTGAATTCTCTTTCCGAAAAAAAGGGATCGGGGTTTGATTTGATTTACTCCTGCCGATCGATCGATCTCAATTCTCAAGTTTACCCATGTCGTCCCCCCGGCCGCACTCGATTATAGGATCAGGATCGGTGGCTAGATGCATGCAAGTTGATCGATCGGCCGTGTAGAAGTAGTGTTGGCTACTGTCTACTACTGCCGATCCCTCCTGAGAGTCCTGCTGGTTGGCGGTCGAGTGATGCGGGGAATTGAAGGATCCTTGGACCAATCCCCATATACCGATTACTTGATGTAGTAGTAGTACGAGTGTATAGTGCCAGTGCTGGCACCTGCACTGACAGGGCTGAATCATGGGCAGCGGCCTGCACTAAAAGACATGCAGGCAGGGCAGGCAGGCTGTCCCTCTCCCTCCCTCCATTCAGAGACAGAGACTGAGAGGCCCGGCAGGCAGGCAGCTATAGCCCAGCGCGGCTGCAAAAGGAGGTGGTGGTCCTGTTCCTGTCCTGTGTGCTGCTGCTGACCTGCTGTGTACTGTGCCCTACTGGGGTGGCGGGAGCAGCGGCTGAAGCTGCTGAAGCCTCCAAGCCAAGCAAAAACGTTGCCGCCGCGCCCGCGCGCGCTCAGAACGCCGGCCCGCCGGGGCTGGTAGCTACGCCAACGCCCGGCCTCTTTAATACGCGCAGCGGCAGCGCCCACCGAACCACACGGAGCCGCGATTTTTTTTTTTACATTTTCCTTTCCTCTTTTTTGCAAAAATATATGGTCCGAATTTTTTTTGCAAAACTACACATCTAGCGCCGTGGGGGACGGCGGCAGGAACCTACCGCCGTGCCCCACGGCGGTAGACACACGCGTGGTACTGTAGCACTGCTACAGTCATGGGTCACGGCGGTAGAGGTCCAGTCTGTTTTCAAAAATTTGTAATTTTTTTGTTTGAACTCGGATGGAGGTAAACTTTATATGAAAATTGTAGCTTTCGACGAGATCTACAACTTTGTAGTTCAAAGTTTTTCCATTTGAAGTCATCTTCATAGTCAAATAATCGATAAACTATCCAGATCTCAGTTTGCAGTCTTCAGATCTGAATAGTATATCGATTATTTGAGTATGAAGATGACTCCAAATGGAAAAATTTTGAACTACAAAATTGTAGATCTCGTCGAAAGCTACAATTTTCATATAAAGTTTACCTCGAGCCGAGTTCATGCAAAAAAGTTACAATTTTTTGAACATAAACTGAAAACTGAGATCTCGATATGAAAACTGAGATCTAGATAGTTTATCGATTATTTGACTATGAAGATGACTTCAACTGGAAAAACTTTGAACTACAAAGTTGTAGATCTCCTCGAAAGCTACAATTTTCATATAAAGTTTACCTCCATCCGTGTTCAAACAAAAAAATTACAAATTTTTGAAAACAGACTGGACCCCTACCGCCGTGGCCCGCGGCTTCCCCCTCAATTTTGCAAAAATATATGGTCCGCAAAAAAATTTGCAAAACTATACATCTAGCGCCGTGGGGGACGGCGGCAGGGACCTACCATCGTGGGCCACGGCGGTAGGTTCCTGCCGCCGTCCCCCACGGCGCTAGATGTATAGTTTTGCAAATTTTTTTGCGGACCATATATTTTTGCAAAATTGAGGGGGAAAAATGTAAAAAAAAAATTTCCGGAGCCGCGCACGACGACCGGCCACGCGCGCGAGATGGCCCCCTCGTCGTTGCCGCGCCGCCCGATCCGTTCCGATCGCAAAGAGAACGCCACCAAGCCATCCCCGGTTGGTGTTGGTCTCCGCGCGGCACCGTTTCCCTTTGGAGTTCTCACCCAAGAACTGAGGACACGTCCTGCCACGCCGAATTCCTCCTCCTGCGGACCCCCGGCCTGCCGCGAATTAACGCCGGCTCCGGCCGGCCATCACCTGCAGCGCGCAGCGAGGGGTGCCGGCCGGCTGCTGCGGCAGCCGGCAGGTCCAGCGCGTGCATGCCGTGCCGCCCAAAGCGGCGGCAACGTATCCTCCCATCGGGCAGTACACAAGCAAACCCAAGTTATTACTGCCGCGGCTACAGTAAAACGGCCGCCGGCATTAGTCTCCCTCGCCCCTTCTCCTCCGGCCTGTACTACCCGACCGCTAGCTGCAGGCTGCTGCTGCTGCCGCGCGCGGCTACGGCGAGTGAATAATGGCGTGTGGCGTCATGCCGGGCACGTACGCGCGGTGGTGTCTGCAGCCACGGGAGTCCGAGAGGAGGCGAGGCACGGCGGCGCCATGAAAATTCAGCAGGAGGGTGTGGGGGGGCTCCGGTACTCCGGGTAACTTCGCCACCGGCCGGAATCGTCGGGTTTTTACCACGGATGCTGAATGCAGCTGGGTGCAGTGCAGTAGCCGGTGACTGACGATTCAGGTATTCAGCAGCCTTTCCTTTGGTCGCTGCCTCGGACAGGCTTTTTCCCCTTTCCCGGAGTGTGAATCCGAGGCGTGCAGTAGACGTGAGTGCCTCTGATGCCTACTAGCCTAGGCGCCTCTGCGTACGCTTGCCACATCGATCATCCATCACCCCGTCCATCTCTCCCCCGCCCCGTCCCTTCTTTTGGAAATAATGCCGTTCGTGCCCGATCTCATGTTTCCTGCTTTTAGCATTTCATCATGTTGCTAGATCGAGTTTATCATTCTAAGATTGGGACCGGCATGAGTTTTGGTCCCACAAACATTGACCGTGAACCGAGGGAAACTATGCAGTTTACCAGATTATTTTCTCTCATGTGTTGCTTGAAATTTCTCGTTCCAGTATATACAACCAGCATTCCTATCCCTCAGCGCCTATGTCTCGTCTTCTACGTCCATCTCTAGTGAGATTTGACCGTGTTTGCTCCATTTATTCCTAGAGAAAGCCCAACAATCCTTTTAGTGAAATTTACAAGGAACAAGTCCATTTTTAGCCATTCAACTCTTGCCCGAGTTTGGTTTTGACCATCGAACCGCAAAACCGGGAATCTTCGACCATCCAACTCTTGAAACCGTTCATTTTTGACCATCCGGCGGTTTTCGCAGGTGGTTTTGCTGACGTGGCTGCCACGTGGCGGTGGGGCCCACACGTCAGCCAATCCACGTCAGCGAGCAGGCCCAGGTCACCCCTTCTCCCCTGCTCCTCCACCGGCGCCTCCTCTCCTCCCGTGCTCCTCTACCGGTGCCTCTCCTGCTCCTCTGCTTGCAGCAATCTGCTCCATTCCCCAGGCGCGGCGCGGCCCATGCCGGCGGATCTAGGAGCTCGAGGCTAGGCTCTGCCCACCACCACCACCTTCCCCGATTCGGAGCTCAGCCGGAGGCGGAGAAGAAGGGGTTGCCGCGTGGCGGCGGAGGAGAAGGAGCAACGGCTCCTCGCGGCGGTGGCCTTGCCGGCCGGAGGAGGCTCGATCTGCTTGAGGAGCCCGACGATGGAGACGGCGGGCGTATTTTCTGCTCCGTCTCGGGGGTCCAGGCGGCGGCGGAGTCATCAAGGGGAGCACAGGCGTGCGGGTCCAAGCGGCGACCAACCACACCTCAATCTGAGCGTGGAGACGGCGTGCAGTGGCGACTCCAAGGATGATGGCGGCGGTTCTGCGGCGGGTCCCCTGCTCCGGCACCGCCCCTCCTCTCCCTCACCGAGTTGGTTGGGGATGGCTGCCGAGCACCATCACCGGCCTCGCCAACCTGTAGTGGATGCTCAAGACGATGCGACGCAGCTGTGCAAGGCGACGAGGCGTGGCGGTGGCGGCGGTGTGGCGCTGTCGCGGCTTCGGTCGGCGATCCTGGCCGTGCTGGCGCGCGCACGGTGCAGGCGCGGGTGAGGACGCCGGGCCATGGGCTCCTCCGTCACCGACACCATCTTCGGCCGCTGCCGCGGGCATGTGTACCTGGTGCTGCAGACCAACCCGCGCGCCCCGCCTGCGCTCCTGGTGGAGCTCGCCGCCTACTCCACTGGCGCGGCCAGCCGGGCGAGCTCGAGCTCCGCCGCGGCCGCCATTGACTCCGCTGCTGCTCTCCGCCCGCCGCCGAGGATCCGCCTTCACGCACCACCCCAGCTCGTGGTGAGGAGGGGAATCGGTCCCTCTCATCTCCCTCTCCATTTCCCCCCTCCCTGACCGCCGCCGTGCCCGGAAGCGCCGGCGAGCACCACCACTGCCGGCCAGGCCGCCTCCGTCCGCCCTGTTTCCCGTGAGAAAGAGAGAGAGGGGAAAGAGAGGGGAGGCTGACATGTGGGCCCGCCGCCACATGGCAGCCACGTCAGCAAAACCGCTTGCGAAAACCGCCGGATGGTCAAAAATGAACGGTTTCGAGAGTTGGATGGTCGAAGATTCCCGGTTTTGCGGTTCGATGGTCAAAACCAAACTCAGGCAAGAGTTGGATGGCCAAAAACGGACTTGTTCCAATTTACAAGCCTCTCAATTCCCGACCGATCACACCCCTGCTCGAGTTCCTTTCGGGTTTATTACGTGAGGTGGAAAGCGACATTTTCTGTCTAGGGGATCCAATAAAGACTATTATTAAGTAGGTCCACCCGATTCTTATCTCTTAGCTAGGATTTAAGGAAAATTCGGAGCTAGTGAGAAAAATGAAGGTGCGGAACGATCGTAACTAGCCATCCACCGTTTATGGGTAGCTAGAGAGAGTTGTAACCAGTAGGATCCGCCGCACCGCAGAGAACATTTGAAGAAGGAATAGTAAACGACAGATCGATGTTCTATTGGAAGTTTATTTTGGGGTTAGAGAGCTTAAAATCAGACAAAATCTACATATAAAACTATAAAGAAAAGTGAGAAATTTTTTTGTGTGCCCGCCCTTCCCGTCTTTTTACCGTTGTCCATGTCCCCCACGACACGAGATCCATCCATCGATCGACATGCATGTCCGGGCGCGTGGCCGAGACGGACGGACAGCCAGAACGGCAGCGCACCCCATCCCCACGCAGACGAGTCGGCTGCTGACCTGCTGCCCCGGTGCCCTTCCGCATTGGCACGCACAAAACAGCGAAAGGCCAAAGGGGGTGGCTGTGCGGCCCACGGCGTGTCGTTCCGCTCCCCTTGTCGCGACGCCCCCACTTTTGCACGACTACGTTATTCCAATTTTTTCCCAAAAAGCTAGCTAGCGCATCGCATCTCGCGCCCGCCCCGCGTCGCGCGCGCGCGCGGCGGCCGGATCGGATCAGCCAGGCCAGCAAGCCACAGCCGGCCGGAAGAAAAACGCGGCGCGCGTGCGGCCACGCTGGTGAATTACGCACGATCGTCGGCTGCGGTGATCCGTTCCGGCCGATCCGATCGAGATCGATCGATCGACCAGCTGCTACGGGGCTCGATCGACGAGCATTCATTCGTTCGTCATCTCATCTGGTGGTAGTGTGTGTATCACCGCGCCCCGCCGGCGGCGATCTCGGCCCCACCCCACACCGCCGGGGCCCAGCATCCATCAGGCCGGCCCGGCGACGAGCCTCCCGGTACACACACACACACCACAGACACTACAGGCAGCAGCTAGCAGCCAGCCATCGCGGACGTCATCGCGCCCACCACTAGCTCCATCCGGCGCCGTGCGTGGGCCGTGTGGCGGCCCCCGCCGCGCGCGTACGTCGCCGGCAGCGGCCGGAGAGGGGCGACAGGGACGGCCACTCCGCGGTGCGCGCGCGCGCGCGCTGAAAAGGACACGGGGACAAGGGCGTCGAAACGAGGCCGGACGGCGACAGCAGCAAAGCCGGCGCGGCCCCTCCCCCCACCGCTCCCTTCACATGCCGAGCACCAGTGAGGACGTGACCATGGATGGAGCACTGGAGGTCGGTCTGGAGCCCAGCTGGATTAGCTGCCGCCGGCCGAGCAAGCGAGAGAGGCCCGTGCGCAGGCAGTAGTACCAGCCAGCAGCCACAAGCAAACCTCTCCTGCGGCCGGCCCTGCACTGCACCGATCGCGCATGGGGACGAGGACGGCGAACTAGCTAGAGCGAGAGCGTATACTCCCTCCGTTACTTTATATAAGTATTCGTAGGGTTCAAAATTTTTGTCAAAATATAAGTATTTCTAGGAAGACAAAAGTAAATAGAGTTGGTAGGTGGATGAAGAGTTGATGGACAATGTAAAATGAGGAATATAGATGTCATTTCCTTTCACGATTGTTTCTTGAGTTTGGCTCCTTAGAATGCTTTTTTTTTGAAGCGGCTCCTTAGAATGCTTAGGGCACCAGCAATGGTTATAGTAAGGTACTCTCTATAGTGATGGACATGTAGGATATAGCATGTTCTTATAGATCATCTGTCCAACAATATTGCTACAACATTGATCTGTGTGGGTCCCGCACTCACCCTCATCTTCTTCTCCTCCTTCCATCACAGCTCCTCTCTCCCGTGGCCAAGGACGGTGTCCCGGTCGCCTCCGCGGCTCGCCAGCGGGCCGGCGCCCGCACCCACCTCCTGCCTCCTACCTCAGCGGCTCGCGCGGCGGACTGGTGGAGCTGTGCTGTGGTAAAGCGACGATCCCGACACCTTTCAAGGTCAGGTCAAATCGTCGGGGGGTTAAGGAATAGTCACGTCGAGAGGGACTAAGCAAGGGAACGAGACACAAGGTTAAGTAGACACGATGAGGTGCAGCGGCCACTAGGGGGGATCGACGGAGGAGGTTATGGACATGGGACGGACAAATTGTTTTGCGGCGGCAGCAACTGTCGGTGCTAGGTTGCTACAAGTCACAACTTGCAAGGAGTGTTTTGGGCACCAAGTGCGCTGTGCGCCTGTGCGCAGCGACGGGAATGTTTCGCCCTCTCTTCGTTTAAAATTGTAGATTGTTTTTGAATTTTCTTAATACTACTGTATTATGCACATAGATATACACTACATTTAGATTTATAATAATATTTATGAACCTGCAAAAGCTAAAACACCTAAAATTTAGAACGGGTGAAGTAAGGACCTAATCTTAGCTTTGTGACTTTTGTACCCAGTATACACTATACACTTTTTTATATATATAAAGAAGTTTATCTTTGACCATCCAACTATCACCTCAGTTTTGTTTTGACCATCCAACTCCAAAATCAGAAAACTTTATCCATCGAACTCTTAAAACCGTTCACAATCGACCATCAAGCGGTTTTAGAGGGTGTTTCGCTGATGTGTCTACTCAGTCCTCTCTTTCTTCTCTCCTCTCCTCCGGCGCCTCCGGCTGCCCCTGCGCCTCCCGGTGACGGCAGAGCTCGAGCTCGCTCGCCCGGCGGTGCTGCAACGCGGCAGAGCTCGAGCTGGCCCGGTCGGCCGGCCCGCGGCATAACTTCAGCTTGCTCTCCCGGCGGTGCTGGCCCGTGGCGAAGCTCGAGCTCGCGTCGACCGACCGCAGTGGGGTGCGCCCCCTGCTCCTCCTCAGCACCTTGTCCCACCAGCGCGCGGTGGGGCCCAAGTCGCCGTACCACCGGAGTTTCCCTTATTCACCAGACAGGAACCACCCCGAGCAAGCCGCTACTTCCAGGAGCTGTGTGACGCTGAGCGGCGAGCCCTTCCCGTCGCTGGAGATATGATGGAGTGCCACCAATCGAGTTCATGAGAGTCGAGGAAGCCGCGGCCGCCGACTTGCTTCATCGCTGATTCAGCGTTGCTGGAATTCCACCGAGCGAAACCATTGCTGCTAGGAAGTCCGCGAAGCCAAGCCAGAGCCCCATCACTCGATCTCGTCGCTACTCCAGCACCGGAGCCCCGCTAGTCACGAGACTGGCAAGCTCCACTACGTACCGCCGGCCGTCACCTCCCAAAATTTGGTCACGTCGATTCGTCGCACCAGGACGACGTCGGCGCAACCTGATGCCCGCACGAGCTCCGCGAGGCCCGGCTGCAATCGCCCATTCTCATCGCTTCCCCGCCGCCGGAACACGGCCGCCCGCTTGGGGGAGCTGCACGCTTCAGAGAGAGAAGAGAGGACGCGAAGAGGAGAGAGATGGGGCAGACATGTGGACCCCACTGCCACGTGGCAGCCATGTCAGCAAAAACCACCCTCTAAAACCACACGATGGTCATTTGTGAACAATTTTAAGAGTTCGATGACCAAAGACTCCTAACTTTGAAATTGGATGGTCAAAACCAAACCGAGGTGATAGTTGAACGAGAAGATGTTATGTGAGAAATCGTCCTATATATGTAGTATGTAGAGTGCACTGCTGCTCACAAACACGAGCGCCGCGCTGAAACACTGCGAACTTTTAAAGGGTTGTTTGAGAGGCTCTCTACCAAAACAGCTTCACCGGTGAAAAAGTTAGCTTCACACAGTTCTAGCTTTTTAAAAAATAATTAAACAGTTCTAGCTTCGACCTACAAAATGGCTTCACGTTGCAGTGTACGTGTCTCGATTTTCTCAAAACAGGTGAAATTGAAGCTAAAATAAACATTGGCAAATAGGATATAAAGTGTCGACGGTATGAACAAAACAAAACGAATTCCTTCGTGTCGCGCTTGTTTGAATTTTATTTTTTTAATTTATTTTTTTTTCATTCTGAAAAAATATACGATCGTTTCAAAATTTAGCAAAACCAACCTACCACGGACCACGGTGGTTGTAGTCTAGTTTTGCTAAATTTGAGACCCGTCGTTTTTTTGAAAATTGAACAAAATAATATAAAATAAAAAAATCTGCTTGTTTGAAGGCCTGCATCTCTAATTTAGCTTGCTTCTTAGACGATGCATCTTTAATTTAGGCTCGGGGGATACACACAGAATTCATTGGCGTTTCTCCACCAGAATTCATTGGCGAATGGCGAGGCTGCTGGTCAAGCGCAACTAGGGAATTTTTTTAACTTTTAAATCTGTTTTTTATGATTTTGCAAAAGTAGTACTCAACCGCTGGATGAGACAACGGTAAACGGCAGCAGCCGTTTCATCCGGCGGTATCTGACACTGTAGCAAAAACCAACATACGAAACTATGGTGCTGTAGCAAGCTGTTGTTGGTACAGTAAACACCTTTCATAACTTCATTTTGGTGATAAGTCTGCAGCCTATTTTTTTAAAAAAAATCATTACAGTGTCTTATGAATTTGGATGGAGATAAACTCTGTACACAAGTTATAGATCTCACTAAGATCTACAACACTGTTCAAACTATTTCATTTTGAAATCATCTTCGTGCTCTAATAATCAACACAATCTTCATAGAGCCCGGTACTCCCTCCGGGTTGGGAAAAAAAAGTCGTTTTGGTTAAACATTGGGAATATAAATGATGAATAACTTTTAAGTCGTTTAGTTTAAAAATGTAAAAATCATATCAATAGATTTGTTTTGAAAACATTTTCATAAAAATATACATATACTCCCTCCGGTTTGGTAAAAGAAGTCGTTTTGGCAAAGATTTGAGTCAAACATTGGGAATATAAATGATGAATAATTTTTGATTCGTTGAGTTTAGAAATGTGAAAATCGTATCACTAGATTTGTTTTGAAAATCATTTTCATAAAAGTGTACATATATAATTTTTCAATAAATATTTTTATAGAAAAGAAAAGTCAAAGTTGTGTTTTTGGAGACCGTATCACTGTACTAAACGACTTCTTCTACCAAACTGGAGGGAGTACAACTTTTTAATAAATATTTTATAGAAAAAAGAGAAGTCAAAATTGTGTTTTGAAGACCGTGTCGCTGTCCTAAACGACTTCTTTTACCAAATCGGAGGGAGTGTTTCTCGTCAATTCCTTGCTGCAGTGTCGAATTCCGAAACAATCGACTGAGTGGTGTTTTTGTAAATTTTCATCAAACGCAATTACTTTTGCAAAATTGTAAAAAAATAAAATAAAAATAAAAAATTCCGCAACTAGGAAACCAGTCAGTCTGGCACCTTTAAGCACAATAATTGCCCAAACCATTTAATGGGTCGACCCAAGAAAATATCCCCTATACGGCCGCAAACATTTGCCTCATGTTGTGTTTGTTGCACTTCGTCGTCATGGGTCTGTTGGTCCGGTCAGCCTTGTCAGGTCGTCCGTAACAAACCTTTCAGCCCATCTTGCTGCTTTGCCATCTAGGGCTGTAATATATACTCGGCCCGTCTTGGAAGCCGATATTCCCGTCTCGGCCCGGACAGTTTATTCGTGTGCTCGCCCACACGGTGGTGAGAACGGACGATCCCGCTGGCGCTCCTTCATTGAAAAAAGAAAAGGATTAAGTCCTTTTGAGCCCTCATGTATTTGGCGAGTCCGGTTTCCCCCCTTGGTGTCCAAAATCGGGCATTCAAGGCCCCTCATCTCCCGAACCTGTGTGTTTCCCCTCCCTCGGTTGTTTTCTTGGTAGTTTTCGGGCCGCTGCTCGCCGCCGCTCCACCTCCATGACGCCGATTGAGAGGGAGGGAGAGAAGGAGGGCAGGAGGCGCAGCTGGTGGTGTTGCTGCCACTTCTCCACCGCCACCGCCCCACGCGTCGAGGGGGATGGCGCCCTGCAGCCGCGTGCGGCGGCGGCCAGGGGTCCGCGAGCTCAGCCCCCGGGGCAGCCAGCTGGCCGGCCTCGGCTCCTCCGCGTTGTCGGGAGTAGGGAACAGGGCCGACTCGCCGAGAGTAGAGGAGGGATTAGCATGGACCGCCATGGCAGCCTCAGAGGCCGGTGCAACAGCCCAACGCTGTGGTTGTGGCTGGATCTGGCCGCCGCTGCACGGACTCGACCAGCTCGTCGTCTCCACCGAGCTGCACCGCACCGGGTGAGCACAAAGCCAAGGGAGACACCTCTGCTCCAAGCTCGAGGACGGAGGAGAGGGGCCGAGGTCGCCGGTACCCCTGCCCAAGATCCACCGCTGTGCAAGAGCTCCGCCCCCGCTCGCGACCTTGGTCGCCCAGCTGGCAGGGGAGCTCCGCCCACGCTCCTGTGCTCGCGGATCCGCTGCTGGCAGGGAGGGGAGATCCGCTGCCTGCTTGTGCCCATTCATCCGTCGCTGCGAGGCCCACCGGCCAGCTAGCGTCGGGGAGGTGGGGACGAGGGGCGCTACAAGGCCCGCTGGCCGGCTGCGAGAACGAGGTGGCGGGGGTGGGAGAGAGAGGGGGGATGGGTGGGAGGGGGCCGGCAGGGAAGGTAAAAAGGGGAGAGAATGATGAGTGGGTCCCACATCAGTAAAATATCTAGGGAGGGAAAACACACGGGTTTGGAAGATGAGGGGCAGGGGCCTCGAACGCCCGGTTTTGGACAACGGGGGGAACCGGAACTCGTCAAATACATGGTTTTGGAAAGCAGGGGAACCGAACTCGTCAACATAAATACATAGGGGTCGGAAGGACTTAATCAAAAAAAAATTCCACAGGAAGTCCTTCACCGATGAGCACGGGCGCACGGCCAACTCGGGGGACTCCGGCGCACAGCGTCGGCCGGCGGACACCAGCCTGCCACTACCACGGCCACGCCCCCTACCAACGGCGCCCGCCGAGCCGGCCCCTACACAGCTACTCCATTAACCGCGACCAGCCTCCGCGGCGCGGCGGCTGCGGCTGCGGCTGCGGCTGCGCCTGCGCCTGCGCGCCCTCGCGTGGGTTCGCGACTCCGTCCGACCTGGGCCGCGACAACGGTCACCGGCACCGGCTCTCCGCGGATCCAATCGCGCAGGGGCATCTGGTCGCCGCTGGTCCCGTCGCGGATTCCGAAGAGATCACCTCGTGACCCTCATGTGTCGGTGTCGGCGTGTTTCGCTGGACACGCACGTCGTCGCTCGACGGAACAAGCCAGAACCTGCGAACCCCCTCGCCGTCGCCGGAGAGGCCCCAGTTCACGGCTTCCCCCACGGGACGGATCAACCTTGACTATCCACCGGTGCCTCCAGTAGATCGATCGGTAGTACACGAGCTTTCCGGATACAACGTGCGACCAACACATTGAACGGCGCCGCACAAAACCATGTGATCTGAATCTGACCCGGCTGTACCCAGCGCAACGTGCACAGTGTGTGTAACATGAGACGCACGCACCACCTCAAGCTTTAGAAGAAAGTGGCCGCCGCCACGAACAAACTAGCATAGTAACACACGCACAGCCTAGCACGAACATAACAGGGCTTTAGCAGCTAGCAAAGCGAGGAAAAAAAAGGGACGGAAGAACACCACGACACGTATGTCCGGAACTACAAAAGAATCCCTAGATCTCTCTCTCTCTCTCTACCAGTACAGAGCATCACATGGCGGCCACCAGCACGAGGGAGCAAGAGGCAGGCGGTCAGTTGTTGTTGAACAGTAATAGCCCGTGCGCCGCCGCTAACACCCGGCGGCTGATCGATCAAAACCCGGCGGCAGGCGCACCACCACCCTGTGTGCGGCACAGCCGAGACGGGAATAATCCTCCGCGAGCCGTGCTCAGCGGAAGAGGGCGGCGGCCAGGACGAGCGCGACGAGGGCGTTGCGCCCGGCCGCGACCGGCGCGGCGGCGTCGTTGTAGTCCGTGCCGGCTCCTGACGGGCCGTACGCGCCCGCGCCGCCGAAGGGTGGGCTCAGGGTGCTGCTGCTACCTGGGGTCGTGATCCCTGCGCCGGCGCCGGTGCCTGCTCCGGTGCCAGCACCGGTCCCTGCGCCCATGCCGCCGGTGCCTGCTCCGGTACCCGCTCCTGTGCCGGCGCCCATGCCGCCGGTGCCCGCTCCGGTGCCGGCGCCCATGCCGCCGGTGCCCGCGCCGGTTCCGCCCATGCCACCGCCGCCGCCCATGCCGCCGCCGCCGGCGCTGCTGCAGAAAGGAATCAAGAACGACACACGTTAATCGCACGAAAGAACCGCCCTTGTGCACCAAAAAAATCTTGGTATATCCATTCTTGCTTTGCTTGGAAAAGAAAGGTCTTTGGGTTGGATGAACCGCAGATGCATCGACACCGGTGCCACCCGGGTCCATGCGGCCAGCGGCTTTCACTCGGAAAAGACATTGCTTTAAGCTCGGACCGGGAGATCCGTTTCAGATGCCCTTTATTCTCACATGGGAGCAGAGAACCGGATGCCAGCCAACGATAATGCGGATACTGCTAACACTGCAAGCTAAAGGTGGGTGGTGCTTTTTTCACTACAATCCTCATGTTCAGATTTGGCATTGCAAGCTGCAACTTGCAGCGTGACACATTTCAAGGCCTCGTTGAGTTTAAACTACTGTCATCTGCGTGGCCGTGCACAGCCGTGCGTTCCCCATGCACAGAATCTAAAGTTTGGAGCTCGGTAATCTGATTAAAGTATGCGAAATGGCCTGACGCCGGTCCATGACAGTAACAAAACTCCAATCCCAGATAGTATGCTGCATCATGCTTAGGATACTCGACTCCCCAGATTCCAACTACAATACTCTAATCAGCAGTAACAAAAACAAACTAGCAGAGCCCCAAATCTTGAGAACGAAAGGCAATACAGCTGTTCCTAGTTCCACACTCGACAGTTAAACTACATCAGTGACAGTCTGAGAGAGATGGATAGATATATGTTACCTGGGGCCGGAGGCGAACTTGCAGGTGCCGGAGCTGGGGTCGGTGCTGGTGAGGGTGGCGACGCCGCCGAAGTCGCAGGTGGCGCCCATGGAGCTCCTGCTCTGGAAGTAGCTGTTGCAGATGTAGGAGCAGACGGCCACCTTGTTACCGTTGCCGTAGCACGGCCCGCCCTGCGCGGTCTGGGCGCAGTCGGCGCCCTTGCTGCAGGCGTAGTCGATCGCCTTCTGCATCATCGCGTCGGGGATGCCCGGCTTGCACACGCAGAACGCCGCATCTGCGCGGAGGAGAGGAAGGGGCGGGGCGGCGGTTAGTCCAAATCTGCCAGTCAGTGTGTTCTCGGTTCATATTTTCATGCACAGTCAAAACTCGCCCAAGAACAACAAACATTAGAAGATTTCCATTCAGGAGGCTACACAGACCGAGGGTAAAACAAACACCAAAAGGGCAAGAAAGAAAACCCCCATGCAAGACACCGCTCGCTGCAGATCCGGAGCTCGCTCACTCACCTGAGCCTGCGAACATGGCCGCTAAGAGTAGGAGCAGCAGCGGAGCCGCCATGGCAGCAGCAGCAGCAGCAAGAAGACCTCGAGCTCTCTGGAGGAGACCCGGACCCGTGAAGAAGAAGAACTCGAGAGAGTGCGAGCGAGGCGAGCACCCGGAGTGCGAAATGGGGACAGCTCGGTGTGGGGAGTGGTGTGCAGTGTCGTCAAGCTCTCCGCTGCGTCACCCCTCTTTTTATCGACGGAGCACCGACCACACGCTGAAGCGGCGCTGCGCTTCTTCTTTTTTTTTTTCTTTTTTTTGCCACTGCAACCTCCACAGTACGGCCGTGTGTGCGTGCGTGGCCGTGCAGGAGTGACTGACCCCTGGCTCCTTTGGGCGAGGAGCCCGCCCGTGTCTGGACTGGACGCCCCCAACGGCTCGATTTCGCTCGCTCGCAAAAGCCAGGGAAGAGGAGAGGTGACTCATCGTCGCGTGTTCTCTTTCGCTGTGCGTGTGTCAGCGAAAGCAAGGCTGGGGTGGGCTGGGAGGAGAGGAGAGGAGGAGGAGGGCTGCCTGCGTGCACGCCGAGCGGCGCTGTCCTGCTTTGTCCTGGCATGGGTGGCAATGGCATGGGAGCCGATGCGGCCGGGCTTTGTGGGCTCTGTCATCTGTGGCTCGCTCTCCCGTCGATCGAGACGGTGGGTGGCGGGGCGGGGGGCAGAACCGGCATTTCGCCGCCGCCGGACCTGAGGGGTTTCAACGTTCGGATGCAGATTGTCTGCTTGACTGCTTTTGCGTCTCCAAGGATTTGTTTTTCAAAGTGGGCATAAACCTTTGCCACTTTCGCAGTAAAGTAAGCTTTGAGGAGGAGTAAACTTTTTTTTTGTTCGTGTTGGTATGGAATGATTGTCGCGGCTAAGATTTATACTAGGTCGGTTTACTTTAAAAAAACAAAGATTTATAGGTCGGCAAATGGGCGCGCAAAGTACCGGTTTGAACAGCAAAATATACTTACTGCGGAGTGGATGCGCACCTAGTTACGCTCGCTCAGTCCCATCCTGTCAAATTTGTCAATAGACAGAAGCTATCTACAACATTTCCACTAGAATAGCATTCGACCCACACCACATGCTGGTCTCACAAATTTCATACACACCATTTTTGCTTGCCTAAAATTTTGAAGTTTACGGTGTTGCTATTTCAGAATGATTCCAAATTGTTTAACCAAACATCACAAAAACATTGGAATGCACGAATTATTAAGCATACCAGTAGACTGCGCATGCAGCCCGCACGTGTTTAAAAGATCTAGCAAATGATGATTTTATATTAATATGAAAAATGCATCTCCATCTAACAAATAGCAGAATACAAAATTATGTACTTAAAAATAACATTATTAGATGAAAAAATAGGTATTATAATAATAACCAATGATTAATTGAATTGTCGTATGTTGGTTTTTTAGTCATTCACTCCAACATGTCATGGATCACAACTACTACAATAAAACGGGTGCAATAATGTATTTTTGACCGAAGGTGCAATATTGTATTGCACGCGTACAATTTGGATGCCAACGTCACCTCTCTCATGAAAAAATACAGATCTCTTTGGATTAAGACTCTCACCTATTCTCGAATCCCAATCAATTGCTTCTCTTATCCTATTGTTGTAGCGGCCTTGATCAACAAACACATGCAAGAGATGTTGTAAAAAAACACATGCAAGAGATTATCTACAGAGAGGTTACAGATAAAATGCGAGAGACACTGGGATTCATGGCCATGCTAGACCGGCAGTGACGAAGTCATTTCATACTTGGCACAACTGCTGCGGTAGCGCGTTGAAGTCAGCCACTTTGGCGTCAGCATCAGACAGGCGGAGTAGACCATCCTAGATGCGCTTATCGGCGGTAGTTGGCAACATATCCGACGAGCACCCGATAGTGTGATGTCCTAGATAAACGGAGAAAGGCCGGATTCATGTGGAATATGGTACTACATATGTAATGGAGGATGGCTAAAATCAAGCATCAATAATAGGCAAGCAAAGAAAAAATAAAAGGACACAAAAATCATGTTGCATGCACTAATCACGAGTGATTAATTACCAAATTGATCAGGGTTGATGAAGTCAATCAGAGATGAATCAACCTGGAAGGAAAGAAATGAACGGGACACGCATGGATGTACGGAAGGAATAGTGAGATTAGGAAGATTACCATTTACCACTTGTAGTCCCAGGAATAAATGGAATGATTAGTGATATTAGAGGATGGTGATTGGCAACGTGAATCAATCAGGAAAGAAAGGAGTGGGGCATGCATGCATAGATGGAAGGATTAGCGAAATTAGCGATATTACTATTTACCACTACAATTGCATGCATAGATGGTACGATTAGCAAGATTAGAGGATAGTGATGGGCAACATGAATCAGTTATTACGGTAGGTGGACGTGATGAGATTATAATAGTGGACGTCGTGACATATGGGTCCATGGTTGGTTGCTGTGAGAGCAAACGTTTTCGATCCCTATAGCATAGATTAGTAATTACAACAATTAGTTTCCTAAAAAGACAATTACAAAGATTAGAAGGATAAAGATAAGGGAAATGAAAACTAAAACAAAAAACAAACATGGGCTGCACTCTACCAAAAAGATAGGTTGAATTCCTTAGGAAGATGGGCCTAGTAGGGGTAAATCTAGCGGTGGGGTGGGTGGGGCTCAAGCCCCCTCTACCGCTTGAAACCTCATGAAGCCCTCCTTAGCCCCTCGTACAATTTCTGATCAAGGATGAAGAAGGGAAGGAAGAAAAGAGAGAAGAGGAAGAAGAAAATGAGGGAGAGAAAGAAGAAGATGGGTGGATGAGCCCCTCATTGCCTCCCAACCTAGCTTCGCCACTGGGCCAAGCAAGGCCATTCGGCCTCAGCACAACTTTCGGACCATCCAACGCGATGAGCCGCACGTAGGTTGGAGTGGGATCGGTCCGCACATGAATTATTTTTTGAAGTGTTTGGAGCACTTCAGAGAAAAAACAATTGTACTCAGCAGCTTCATAAATTTTTCTTTCAAACGCTTTTAGCTCCACTAGCTTCAACTCCAAAGAAAAAAAGTGGAATAGGAGTAGATCCACCTTTTTTCCGAAGTACATCAAGCGATGCTCCAAAAATCCTCATGGACAATACCACTGGTTGCTAGTTTTGTTAGAAACGAGCAAATATTTCATTGATATTTCTGGTGATTACAGTCCAAGTTACAAAGACTTCCTTGGAAGAAAAGACATTACAATCTAATCCTTGAAAACAACACCTGATGTTCCTCACCATCGACGACTAGAACTCGCATCCGGAGGCCGGCCTTCTCCCCATTGAAGAAACAAAGTTTAAAGATGATCTCTTGAGTAACACATCATGACATGCTTTGTAGTTGCTGAATGATCTGGCTGTAGAAGTTGGCCAACAACCAACGCATCGTCGGGCCATGAAGAACCTGACACCCCAAGAATGCCAGAAACTCCAATCCACCGAAGGACGAATAACCCAGAAGGGTACGAGAACCACTGGAGGTGGGAGAAGAACCCCAACCTGATTTCTCATGGCAAGAGTAAGATACATACTCCCCAGATGCAACTCCAACACCCACACCAGCATCAACACCGACGTTGAAGATGATCTAGATGGGACAAAACCGGCAACACAAACCCTAATCCATCGGTAAGAGCATCAAGCCTCCTCTGGACAATAGCCATTTTGTAGTCACGGATTCGGCATCGCCATTGACGAGAAGACCACAAATTGTTAAGATGTGTGTATGTGACATAGGATAGGCTCGGCTTCGTGTGTGAGTTGTTGTAGACTTGTATAGGAAGTATAAAAGGTAGTTAGATCTTGTGTATCTTCTTATACTCAAAGATGTACTGCCATGCCAGGGGCTCTTCCTGGCCTATTTAACACAAAGCTGTGAGCCTGAGAAGGCATCACATTCCACCCATTTTCACAAGGTAATTAGAGCTAGAGTTCTTAGCATTCGCTTCCATGGCTTCAAGCTCCTCCGCACTCTCTGTTGTGCCCTCGATCGCGTTTCCCGTGGTCGAGAAGCTGAATCGCAACAACCTTCAATTGTGATTACCGTCGGTGCAGCACGACTGACGAAGATCGCGTTTCCCGTGGTCAAGAAGTCATGTCTCCTCTCCGTGGTGCGCAGAAGGTGCACTTCATTGTCGGCGGTGCAGCACAGCCGACGAAGACCATCAAGGACAAGGAGTCAAGGACCCCAATCCAGAGTATGATATCTGGGTTGCACAAGATCAGCAGGTACTCAACTACCTACTGTCATTGGTCTCGTGCGACATCCTCACGCATATCGTGACACTCCCGACAGCCGCCAAAGCTTGAAAGGACCTTGATGCCGCATAGAGGGGGGGTGAATAGGCGAGACGACCAAATAAAACTTTTCCCCCGAAACTTGAGCTTCACTGGCACAGGCGGTTAGACCGCCCCCGCCAGGCGGTTAGACCGCCCCTGGTGCTCTGAGCACAGAGGTGGCGGTTAGACCGGGTCCTGGGGCGGTTAGACCGCCTCCACCCAGTGAACCTGCAAAAAGACAACTCAAGGCTTCTCTTGACTTCTAGCAAGAACCTAAGTTCTTGAGTGGTTCCTGTAGATGATCACGAGCAGGGTAATGATCCCTGCACTCAAAGACAAGCACACCCAAGTAGATCGAGCGGAAGCAAAGTAAATATGCTAGAAATCAAAACGAGTGAGGCAAACCACAAAGGAGCGACGAGGATTTGTTTCCCGAAGTTCACCGCCCACTAAGGAACGGCTACGTCTCCGTTGAGGAGCTTGTAAGGGAATTCTCCCACAACAAGCCGGGTCTCTTTCAACCGCTTTCCTCCTTTCCACTAAGGCGATCTTTTCCACGAAGAGGCAAGATCACAGCCCTCACAAACTTGCCACTGCTCACCACAATCTTGGGAGCTAGCCGGCGACGCCTAGCCGTCTAGGAGGCGAACCTCCAAGAGTAACAAATGCTTCAAAGGCTTTCCGACGCGAACCACAAGTGCTCAACCTATGGGATGCTCTTGCTCAGCTCACACAAGCTCACAAAGGCTTAAACTCCCAACCCAACACTAGGATATGGCTTGAAATGCAAATCTCACAAAGAGAGGGTTGGGGAGTGTTTCTTTGGCTTTGGCTTATGAAAAACAGCAGGGGAAGCACCTCAGCAACCCTTGAAACAGCAGCCCCAACAAGTGGAGCTCGTGGGGTACTTATACCCCTCACAGGGAAAACTAGCCGTTAGAACTCTGGCCAGGGCGGTTAGACCGCCTGCCACCGGTCAGTTTGAAAAACTAGCCGTTGGCCTGCCTGGGGCGGTTAGACCGCCCTGGGTAGAGAGAGCCCCAAAACCCTTCACTCTTCTCACAAGCACTCCAACACGTGTTGAAGTGGCTAAGGTTGGGTTAGAGGTTTGTTAGACTACTCAGGAACTCTCTCAAGGCTAGTTCTCACTTAGGTCAACTAATGAGCACTTTTGATCTTTTGTCTTAGAGCTAATGTTGCATCCCTCTTGATAGTATGACGTACCTAAACTCAAGAATAAATATAAAACGCAGTTGATCACTTGAGCTTGTAGGTCTTCAATCTTGCCATACTTTTGCAATTTCAACTTGAGGGCTTTTAACATAGCCGATGTCTTGAGCAAATCCATACTTGAGCTAGTGACTTAGGATTTTTCCCTTTTTGCATGAGAGTGCACACTTTAATCCTTAAGTCACTCCATATTGCCAATCATAACATATTGATGTGTTGCATTGCTTCCCTCGGTTAAGGCTTGGATATGATACTTGGAGACCCCACGGATGCTAGAACTTCACCTTAGCAAAACACTAATGGCGGCCGGGCCAAGACCCCAAAGATTGCTTAGTCCCTCACCCTAAACACCTCGGTTGATCTCTTCATCACTTACCCAATCCTCTTTGAGTTTCACTTTGCTTCATCCTTAATTAAGTTCCATTTGAAAATTCCGCTTCAAATGCTTGTTCTTGATTGACAACGAATATGCAAGCTTCCTTTGAAGGACCATTAAGTTTACACTCATCCTCGTGTCCTCTTTCAATTACCACATGAAGCCTTGCACTTTATCTTAAGTGAATTATCAACTTCTCTTTGTATGATCCCTTTTTATTTTTAGTCAAGCTACCACATTCTTTGGAGACATGTAATTCATCTTCACAAAATATCCCAAAATATAAATCCACTTATTGTTTGACATTAACCAATGTGCATAAGGATCATCCATATATTTGTCTTCTCCAATGTGAGCCATATAATATTCATTCATAAATAAATACTCCAATAATTGCTCATGAATATCTAAATAAACATGCTCACAAACTTAGACAAATACATTAGTCCTTTAATCATTTTGTCATTCAATTCACCAAAATCCACTTAGGGGCCTAAATGCACTTTCAATCTCCCCTTTTTGGTGATTTATGACAACTCGATTAAAGCTTACAAATAAATCGATTAAGCTCATTTTTAATTCTTAGATATGGTTAGAGCTCCCCCTCAATGTGTGCTTTGAATGGAATTTCAAAAATTGGCCTCAAATGCCAAAAGCACATATAAGAAAGAAAACCATTAGAGCTCCCCTATATCTTAGAATAAGTGGAGTGCTATAGATGTGTGTGACAAAATAAAAATAAGACTGTGATGCATATGGCATGACAAGCATTCAACAAAGAGAAGTGTGTGTGCTGTTTGGGCAGGGGCGGTCAGACCGGGGTTGCAGGCCGGTTAGACCGCCTCCCCCAATCAGCCTACACAAAAACATTCACCAATTAAACAATGCATCACAAACTATCACAAATGTCACTTAGGATACATAAATAAGTTCTACACACCTGGTAGCACTCATACAAATACTCAAGTCCACAAGATAAAGTAGAGATCCATTTATTACAGACCAAGTCTCAAATCTCAGCTCACAGGGGCAGGGCGGTTAGACCGCCTACCCCGGGCGGTTAGACCGCCCTCTGCAGAACAGCTAAACTAGGAGATGAACACATTGCTTTAATCCACTTCTTCTCCCCCTTTGTCATCAAGCATCCATAAAGGGCCTGGAGAAGATGTTGCTACTGCCAAGTCACTGCTGCTGCTGCTACCACGTATCCCAAGTGTCTTCTCCGGTGTTCGGATTTGCAGCTAGGCATACACAAGAGAAATAAGATACAAAAGAGCTAGATATGGAAGAATTTCAGAATAGATGGATGAGTGATTTTTCCATACCATAGGAAGTGGCAGGTTGATCAAAGAACTCATGGGAGACACATGCCGCCCATTCATCAGTTGATGGAGGAGCAACCCAGGGTGGAGGAACATCCGTGTCACCTTCAAACATAGAGTCAAAACTAGTAGGTGGTGGTGGTGGAGGAGGAGGAGGAGCCGAGGAGGAAGAAGCACCTATATCCGATCCAAAGTTGCTTCCATACTGATAGTAGAGATCCGAGTTGAGGAAGCCTTGCACCCTATCATCCACTGAGGGTATCTCAACCTCTGGAGGAGATGGTGAGATAGGAGATCTAGGAGGCTGAATACCGGCCTGAGTGTGAAGTGCCTTCATGGTATCCCTCATCTTCTTATCCTTTTTCCTCTCCACTTGCTGAGCAACTTCTATGTCTCTCTAAATCTTGCACATACCCAAAAAGATGCTGATCAACTTGCGAAGCGGGGAAATATGCTTCTTTTCTCCCTGCCAGGGGCGGTCAGACCGCCCCTGGGGGACGGTTGAACTGCCCCCAGGGTGATAGGCCTCCCAGCTGCGCGGCGCCTCCCTTTCTTCAAAAATTTCTTGCTCCTCTTGCTGATCATTCTGTGGAGATGGCACCCTCACTGTCTTGCTAGGTTTTGGTTGCAAAGGGCGATGCTTTGTGTCATTTGGATACGCCCTTTGTGTGACTTTCTTGATAATGTAGCTAATGTATGGACCATAGCTACACAACCTTTGTGGATTTTCTGAAGAATTCTTTATTTCTTACCACAAAAAGTCACCAACATTAAACGCCGGCTCACCGGGCTTCATGGCAACCATCAAATTCCTCTGAAAAGCAGTGATATCCGAAGTGTTGCCATCCCTAGGCGTGAGAGTCTTCCTGAACAGACGGTTGAGGATTGAATAATATGTGTATAAACCCTTCACATGTCCCCAATTGTCCCTTGCATTCCTGGGATACATAAATGCCATCCTCTTTGCCTCAAGCGGGCCCTCATCATGGAGCTTCCGGGCGAACCCATCATTAGGTAACCTAAACAAAGTGAGAAAGTTGGAGAAAGTGAGCTGGTGATTCTCACCCTCAGTCATCCAAAACATGGCCCTCTCACTTCGCCCATCCTCATTTAGCACATAGCCAAAATAAACTGTCACATAAAACTAGGTGATGAGCTCTTTGTTCCAATGTTGCTTAAAGCCCATGAGGACCTTAATCCCTTTCGCTTCACAAGCCTGAATCACCTCATCAAAGATAGGATTATTTTTCCTCTCCATAAACTCCCAATCAACATACTGAGCATCATTGGTGATCTTTGCCTTTCTACCAGTAATAACGGCTGTGGTGTAATAGTCCTGCTGAAAGATGGTCCTAAATCTGTAATCTGTAGCAGTCCTAGCCTCATTAGCCAGACTGGTTCTTCTTAAGTTCACCACAGTGTCCGCCATCCCTGCCTGATAATAATCAATAGGTCCTCTGTAGGAAGGATAGTTAGGCTCTCTGATGTAGGGCCTGCCAAGCTACTGATGACCACCCCTCTGTTCTTCTTCCTCTTCCTCTTCCTCTTCCTCTTCCTCAACACTATCACCATCACTGTCATTACCTCCACCTTCAACTCCCTGCTGACGCCAGCTGACCTCAAAATTAAGAGTGGGATCCTCCACATCATCATCACTACTCTCCACTCTGCCACTCATCTCAATGTCATCACCATAATAGACAGGTGGTGGTTGCTGTCCTCTTGGCCTTAAATTATGCGTGCTTGGACCGGAGGATGTCCCGGCATCACCACTGCCTCTTTTCTTTCTTTTCTGAGAACTGGCACCCCTTGGCATTGCTGCTGTCCCTGGATCACAAGATGTGAAACAAAAGTGTATAATACACCAGGAACAAGATTGGCTAGAATGAGCATCGAGGCTCGGCATTCCAAAGCAATTGGCACAAAACTGGCCAGGGCGGTTAGACCGCCCCTGTCAGTTTTGAGTCAATGGCTCTTTTCGGCCAAACACAGCAACACAGATAAAAGGATATTGAATTACTGTTCATGAGACTAACTTAGATAAAGGAGATTAAATACATGCAGGAAAACAAGACTTTGGGCCAAACATGCGCAGGGCGGTTAGACCGCCTAGCAGGGGCGGTTAGACCGCCCCAGACAGTTAACACTAGTTTTGAGTTCATGACAATGTACTTAACGAAATTGAACCAAACTCTAGGAATGTCTTCTAGGGGTTGCCAGGTGATGTTTTACAAAAGGATATTCAAAGCTACTCATGGAGTTGATAGATCGGGCAAAAACAACATTTGAATACCTTAGGGAAGATGAAATCGAGGTGAAATCCAAAGAACCGGGTGGGGAACCGGTTCAGCCGCCTTAGGGGAGTCACTTCCACGAATGGGATTTGATTTTTAGTGGTGGAAACTCCAAATCGCCATGGGAGGAGGTGGGAGTTTGAGGAGGAAGAAGGGGGCCGAGTTCTGGTCGAGAGGGGCTGTTCCTGGTCGTTGGAGAGAGATAGGAGTGAATGGATAGGGTTAATGGGGTGTAGAGTCACGGGTAAAGGTAAAAACAGAAACTCCCGTGAGACCCGGTCTAACCACCCCTGGACCCTGGTTAGACCGCCCCACCCCCTTGACCGTGGAAAGCTGAGATGAGGATAGATTCCGTCCCTGTTTTCCACTTAACCCCCTGAAAGTCCTGATTTTGCGCTGAGGAATGAATTTGAGCACAGGGATAAAAGGTGGGTGGGGCGGTTAGACCGCCCCCACCCCCGGTTAAACCGCCCCTTGCCAAAAATTCAACCAGAGACACTTTATCGATAGTTCCGAGGTAGGGTCGGAAGTACCGGTGTTTTCCATAAATTTGACAGTGAGCCCTTATCGGTAGTTCTGCCCTAGGGTCGGTAGATCCGAGGAATACTTTTCCAGCCTTAGGAGATTTGATCCTTGATTTCCATGGAATATTTAGATATAAGACATATAGATGATTTTGATCCAAATTTCACAAATCTTAGAAGAACACGAGATAATCCAAATAATTCACATTCTTGATTCTTCCAAGAGTGTTTGAGAGAGAGAGAGAGAGAGAGAGACAAAGATATGGATTTAGAGATGAATTATGGACTTGAGTAAAATATCATGTTGACGGTTGATTGTCGTATCAAAGTTCGTTTGGATTTGCAAGCGGACAAATCCCCCATCGTAGTCAAGGGACCCTTCTTCCCTTAAGTGTGAGAACCCAAGGTATCGAATCCGTGGAACAATGTGCAACGCAAGGATTCAATCTAGTAAGGCAAAGAAACTCCTTTTGAAGAACCAAGTTGCACCTAATCTAAGAGATCATCAAGAAAACACATCTAATCTAATCTAATCTACTAACTCAAGAGGTAGCAAGAGAAAGCAAAGAGATAACCGATCTAGAGAGTCTAGATCATGCTTATGTTGTAGCTCCAAACAAGATAGATGAAGATAAAAAAGCGAATCTCATTAAAAGCATCTTTAAACCGTGGCCTCCGATCCGATTCTGAAGACGCCCGCCTTTTGGAGCCACCGTTCTGTCACAACGCACTCCTATTCGTGCGGGTTAGCCTAGGGCGAGTTCGAGAAGAACAAGTTGAAAACACTTGGTCGGTCCGGTATGCACCTCTAGCCACCGCGGCTACAAGAGCACCCTATGCAATCTATCTTAAGTATAGATTGAGGAAGAAGCAAAACCAAGGGAGAACAAAATCATCGAGAAGGCACTTGATCGCTAGAAATCGGATTCACTTAAAGACTTCACCATGAATGATTACATGAATAAGATCACCACCGGGATCCTACCTCGATCTTGATCCTTGCTCCGGAGCTCCGACGTGGTCTTCCATGCAAGGTTCCCACGTCGGCTAGGGAAACCCTAGACAACTAGCACGACCCTCCTCTCCGAGATGGTGTCCCTCAAGCTTCTCTGCTCCTCAGCGGCGGATGACGAATGAATTGATCTGTGGCTCTTGGCAAGGGTGCTATAAATAGTCCGAATGGCAGCTAGGTCAAAGGGGGCGCCGAACCGGGCTCGAAATGGGCTGGGCCGACCGGCCTGGGCCCGTTTCGGCCCAGTTCGGGCCCAGGTTTCTCCCGGTTGCTTCTCGTGTCTTCTGGAACTTTCCACTTCCTGCATGTGGGCCCTTGGCGTCAGTTTCTCCGCGGTTTGGATAGGGCTCCTTGTCGCGCAAGCTTCAGCATTTTCTGTTCAGGTCCTCAGAGTTTCAAGGCTTCACGCTTCGGTCCTTGGGCCACTTGGAGTCATGTTCACTTCGTGTCTTGACTTGTGCCGGGCTTCATGATCTTCTCACAAAGTGCTTGATGAACTTTCCCGGGAAGTCTCCCTTTTAGCATTAAAACCCTGCGTAAACACTAAACTCCAAATACCACATGCGAGTGCGAACATGACATATCATGAGGGTTAGGATCGTTAGTTAGGATATCAAATCAATACCAACACCGAAGGTAAACTCATGGCTAGGTTGACGGAAATTCACCGTCAACATATCACCACTTGTGACTAGCCATCAAACAACCAAGGGGAACTATAGTCACAAATGGATCAATAGGGTCACAAAGACCAAGAACAAAACATTTTTCAAATTAAGCACACTTTCTATACATGCTAGTTGGATTTTTGAAAAATCTATCCTATCCACGAAGTGCATGCATCCTCATCAAGTAAATTACCTCTTCAGTATATTTGGCTCATACCCTGCTCAAGAGACATTCACACGACACCAAGTCGAGTCTTTGTGAATATCAACCAAATATCTAGAGAGGCACACAAAAATTTACTTGAGGCAATTGCATACTAAGATGGTCACACTAGCATGGTATAATGGCCTAGATGCGTTTCGGTATTTAAAGAGGTTCATGAGTACATACCTTTGCCTTTAGATCATTTGAATTTGTGCATGAGTAAATATAATGAAATGCTAGCTCTTACTTGATTCTTTAAGATTTAGTAGTAAATTCAAGAGCTTGCTAAAGATGCACAAACACATGAGACTACAAGTTCACTAGAAGAAATTGTTAGTCCCACAAATGACACAACCTTTGAAGTAAGCTCCCCCTCGATTAGTGCTTAGAGAATTTTGAATCTCTCAAACTTAGCACGTAGTTCAATTAAGAACAAGGGAGATTGCTTCAAGGGTGTGTCTTGGCATAACAATGGTTTATCAAATTGAACTATGCTATGAATCTCATTACCATTGCCTTGGAATCACCAAAACGTTGGAAAAACAGCTCCATGTCGGGTCACCCGGCCCAAGGGGCCGGGTCACCCGCCATCCTCCAAAGACGCCTCGGGTCACCCGGCCATTGGTGCCGGGTCACCTGCCAGAAGCATTTCTGGGGAGCAGGCGGTTAGACCGTCCTGCCTTTCTTGGTCATTTTGGTGATCTTTCAGCTCTTGTCCCTTGATGAGCCTCTATAGTGCCTAAATAAATCCCTGCAAAGCTTATCACAACAAGTGCTCTTCTAGAGAGCCATTAGGAGCATCGAATGGCATGAGAGTATAAAATTATGAAAGTGTCAAGGTCACTTTCTCATGCTTCACAAACCTAGGTCTAGTGATCCATGAGTGTTCACAAAGAACTGAGAGTGACCAAGACACAACCTAAGTACTAGTTATCGAGATTGCATTGGTTGAGTGATGTTCACTTTCTAGTCCTTCTCATGGCAAGGTATCAAGTAATCAATTCTTTCTTCATTGCCATGACGTCAATGCAACTCGATCAATCTACAAGCTCAGCAAGCACTTTTTGGTACCCAACACCTGTGGGGTCCTACAAGGTTAGTCACAAGATGCTTAGGAACTCAAATAGCCCTTGTACTAATTTGAGGTGAACCAATCATCCTCATAGTACAAGTGTCAACCTTGTCATTCCTAAGCTTATGAAAATCATAACGGACAAGGTTGGATTGAGGAGTGTTACCATTCGGACAATCCTTGCCCAAGTGACCCTTTTCACGACAAGTGTAGCAAATACGACTTTTGGCACTTCTTGGCTTGGGATCCATTTGCTTGTCTTGTCTTGGCTTGCATGGAGGCTTCTTGCTTGAAGGGTGAGCTTTCTTCTCCTCGCTGCGGTGGTTCTTCATTGTGCTGGCCAGACCTGGTCTAACCGCCCTGGGGGGCGGTTTGACCGCCCCTGGTCAGCACTGCTGGCTTGTGGGCAATCTGCAGCCGAGTGACCCTTCTCTTTGCATATATAGCACAATCTCCTTCTGATTGATCTTCTTCTCTTCTTGGAGATTGTTTCTTGAGCCTTGAGCTTGGTGGGGCAATGTGAAGTGGCATGCCCCTTCTCTTTTTTTTGAATCTTGCTTTTGTTGGTCTTGATGTGTTGTTGAGGAGTTGAGCTCGTGACGGTTGAACCCTTCTCAAGCTTTTTCACCATGTCATCACGGTTATCATGAGGAGGTTGCACTTGGCTCTCTTCCTTCAACACATACAAGTCTCTTTTAAGCTTTTCGACCTCTTGCTTGAGTTCATCATTTTCTTGGACAATGAGGTCATCACAAGATTCTACAAATACATGCTCAATGCTAGATTGGCTTGCTTGAGAACAATAAGGTTTAGTGCAAGCAATTTCATTAATGACAAGTGAGCATGTGCATGTGGGTGTGAGAGGTTGTAAGAATTTTACTGATGAAACAACAATCTCATGAGCAATTTCTAGTGAAGCATATGAGTCCACAAGCTTCTCATGAGAACACTCAAGTTCCTTGTGAGTTGCTTGCAAAGCCATATGCTCACTACTGAGCTTTGCTATTTGAGCTTCTAGCACATCATTGGCTTCTTCTTCTACCTTAGCTCTATATGAAAAGGATTTGATATCATGATCATATTTGTTAGCCAATGATCCAAACTTACAAACCAAGGAGGCGAGTTCGGATTTGAGAAGTTCAAGTTCTCTTGTCGGAGAGTTTGAGGCTTCGATCTTTTGACTCCTTGCACCCTTGGCCTGCCTCTTCTTCTTGCTCTTCTTCTTGGCCACGAAGCAAGCGCCTTCACCGTAGTAGGTTGAAGCATCTCTGTTGGGGGCGGTTAGACCGCCCCTGGGTGGCGGTTTGACCGCCTCCCCCAAAGAGGTTCCACCCTCGCTTCTCTTGCCTCCTTCTTCCTTGAGGATTGATGCTTGATGATCAGTGGATGTAGTAGAGGTTGTAGAGCACATCTCCACTGGTTCATCTTCATCATCACTCTCAATTTCATCCCATTTGGTGTGTACTATCTCAAATAGTAATTCCCAAATGAGATGAGCATCTTCACTAATTTCTTTGCTCTTTAGGATGAGATGCTTTAATTCTCTACATACACAACTACACAAAAGGTTAGTAATAACGGCAATGAGTCGCTTCTTCTCCAATTCCTTTGGTGAGACACATGTCTTATCCTCCGGAAGGATACTCGCAACCATAATGCCCTCAGCGGTGGGACCCAAAACCTTAAGTGCAATGAGAACATTGGAACGCCAAGAAGAGTAGTTTGAGCCATCTAGAGCTAGAGGCTCAAACGGTACCTCACAAGTAGTCGACATCGAAAAACTCCGAGCGGTTAAGCTCGAACAGGAGCACCAAGTTTTGATACCAATTGAAAGGACCTTGATGCCGCCTAGAGGGGGGTGAATAGGCGAGACGACCAAGTAAAACTTTTCCCCCGAAACTTGAGCTTCACTGGCACAGGCGGTTAGACCGCCCCCGCCAGGCGGTTAGACCGCCACTGGTGCTCTGAGCACAGAGGTGGCGGTTAGACCGGGTCCTGGGGCGGTTAGACTGCCTCCACCCAAGGAACCTGCAAAAAGACAACTCAAGGCTTCTCTTGACTTCTAGCAAGAACCTAAGTTCTTGAGTGGTTCCTGTTGATGATCACGAACAGGGTAATGATCCCTGCACTCAAAGACAAGCACACCCAAGTAGATCGAGCGGAAGCAAAGTAAATATGCCAGAAATCAAAACGAGTGAGGCAAACCACAAAGGAGAGACGAGGATTTGTTTCCTGAAGTTCACCGCCCACTAAGGAACGGCTACGTCTCCGTTGATGAGCTTGTAAGGGAATTCTCTCACAACAAGCCGGGTCTCTTTCAACCGCTTTCCTCCTTTCCACTAAGGCGATCTTTTCCACGAAGAGGCAAGATCACAGCCCTCACAAACTTGCCGCTGCTCACCACAATCTTGGGAGCTAGCCGGCGACGCCTAGCCGTCTAGGAGGCGAACCTCCAAGAGTAACAAATGCTTCAAAGGCTTTCCGACGCGAACCACAAGTGCTCAACCTATGGGATGCTCTTGCTCAGCTCACACAAGCTCACAAAGGCTTAAACTCTCAACCCAACACTAGAATATGGCTTGAAATGCAAATCTCACAAAGAGAGGGTTGGGGAGTGTTTCTTTGGCTTTGGCTTATGAAAAACAACAGGGGAAGCACCTCATCAACCCTTGAAATAGCAGCCCCAACAAGTGGAGCTCGTGGGGTACTTATACCCCTCACAAGGAAAACTAGCCGTTAGAACTCTGGCCAGGGCGGTTAGACCGCCAGCCACCGGCCAGTTTGAAAAACTAGCCGTTGGCCTGCCCCGCCCTGGGTAGAGAGAGCCCCAAAACCCTTCACTCTTCTCACAAGCACTCCAACACGTGTTGAAGTGGCTAAGGTTGGGTTAGAGGTTTGTTAGACTACTCAGGAACTCTCTCAAGGCTAGTTCTCACTTAGGTCAACTAATGAGCACTTTTGATCTTTTGTCTTAGAGCTAATGTTGCATCCCTCTTGATAGTATGACGTACCTAAACTCAAGAATAAATATAAAACACAGTTGATCACTTGAGCTTGTAGATCTTCAATCTTGCCATACTTTTGCAATTTCAACTTGAGGGCTTTTAACATAGCCGATGTCTTGAGCAAATCCATACTTGAGCTAGTGACTTAGGATTTTTCCCTTTTTGCATGAGAGTGCACACTTTAATCCTTAAGTCACTCCATATTGCCAATCATAACATATTGATGTGTTGCATTGCTTCCCTCGGTTAAGGCTTGGATATGATACTTAGAGACCCCACGGATGCTAGAACTTCACCTTAGCAAAACACTAATGGCGGCCGGGCCAAGACCCCAAAGATTGCTTAGTCCCTCACCCTAGACACCTCGGTTGATCTCTTCATCACTTACCCAATCCTCTTTGAGTTTCACTTTGCTTCATCCTTAACTAAGTTCCATTTGAAAATTCCGCTTCAAATGCTTGTTCTTGATTGACAACGAATATGCAAGCTTCCTTTGAAGGACCATTAAGTTTACACTCATCCTCGTGTCCTCTTTCAATTACCACATGAAGCCTTGCACTTTATCTTAAGTGAATTATCAACTTCTCTTTGTATGATCCCTTTTTATTTTTAGTCAAGCTACCACATTCTTTGGAGACATGTAATTCATCTTCACAAAATATCCCCAAAATATAAATCCACTTATTGTTTGTCATTAACCAATGTGCATAAGGATCATCCATATATTTGTCTTCTCCATTGTGAGCCATATAATATTCATTCATAAATAAATACTCCAATAATTGCTCATGAATATCCAAATAAACCTGCTCACAAACTTAGACAAATACATTATTCCTTTAATCGTTTTGTCATTCAATTCACCAAAATCCACTTAGGGGCCTAGATGCATCTCAGTCAGGAGCTCGCGTCATCAACACCAGGATGTCCCCGGCAACCGCGCAGAAAGGAAGCTCCACCATCGTGACTTTTGGCGCCATGTTGTTATACAACAACGTCGTACTTTTGGCGCCTTGCTATCTTACTAAGTGATTTCTTGTGATGGTGGATCCGACGTGTCATAGCACGACGCTAAAAGTCACGACGTTGTTGTATAACAGCACGACGCCACGAGTCAGGGCGCTTTGTTGTTATAGAATGGTGCCCGTGACTTTTGGCAGCGTGCTACGGATCCATTTTTTGAGAATCTTCCCCCAAAGGTCCAAATGTAGAAATCTATACTATAAATGTTGAGCAAATTGAAAACAATTATCACCCAAGTTTAAGTCTACCCACCTCTCACAAGAGCTCCACTTGTCAGGCCAGGCCCACCCAAATTTGCTTCACCAAACCGCATGAGGACAAAAAAAATGAGGTGCTAGAAATTGTTTCCATCGAATCCCCTTGTTTTTTCACCCACCCCATTCTTACCCGCCCGCGTGTACCCACCCGACCTGCCCCGTCAATCACGACTATTGTTTCCTTTCTTCATTCTTTTCTCAAGGAAAGCGAAATTGATTGACATGATTGATGGCATGACTCAAAAGAAAATACTCAGGTGCTCAAAAGGAAAGAGATATCGGTGTACAGAGTAAAGGAAAATTGATTTTTGTGATTGATGACACAAGAAGGAAAGGAAAAATAAGGAAAGAATCATTGTGTAATTAGATGAACTAAGAAAAGAATTGCTGCGCCCAGGGTTAAATTTACCGACCGTAACCGGGTCGGTTAACGCGGTTACCGCTGGAACCGGTCCGGCTGTTACGGATCCGGCCGGTCGCAAACCGCCCAAATTCAAAATTTCAAATTTGAATTCAAAAAATAAAAATCTATACTATAAGAGTTGAGCAAATTGAAAACAATTCTCACCCAAGTTTAAGTCTACCCACCTCTCACAAGAACCCCACTTGTCAGGCCAGGCCCACCCAAATTTGCTTCACCAAACCGCGTGAGGACCAAAAAACGAGGTGCTAGAAATTGTTTCCACCGAATCTCCTTGTTTTCTTCACCCACCCCATTCTTACCCGCCCGCGTGTACCCACCTGACCCGCCTCGTCAATCACGGCTATTGTTTCCTTTCTTCATTCTTTTTCGAAACGTCAGAGGCAATCACAGTTGTTGTTTCCTTTCTTCATTCTTTTCTCAAGGAAAGAGAAATTGATTGGCATGATTTATGGCATGACTCAAAAGGAAATACTCAGGTGCTCAAAAAGAAAGAGATATTGATGTACAGAGTAAAGTAAAATTGATTTGTGTGATTGATGACACATAAAGGAAAGGAAAAATAAGAAAAGAATCATTGTGTAATTAGATGAACTAAGAAAAGAATTGTTGCACCCAGGGTTAAATTAACCGACCGTAACCGGCTCGGTTAACGCGGTTACCGCTGGAACCGGTTCGGCCCGGTTACGATTCCGGCTGGTTGCAAACCGCCCGAATTCAAATTTTCAAATTTGAATTTAAAAAATAAAAAAATCCCAAAAAAATCCCCAAAATAGTTCAAGTTGCCACGAATCTAATGGTGTCAAAGCTTTTCAAAAATTCATTCGTTTAGTATACTTTGCGGGCATTAGAAGTTCCACCAAAAAAGAAAAAGGAAAAATTGGCTCGTTGAACTTCTAATGCCCGCAAAAAATACTAAATGCACTAATATTTAAAATTTTTTGACACCATTAGATTCTACGCACCTTGAAATATTTTTAGAAATATTTCTTGTATTTTCCAATTTTTTAATTCAAATTTGAAAACACATCAAATTCTTCACTGCGCCAATTTTCTTGTCCCAGGGACCGGTAACCGGGCAAACCGGCCCGGTTTACCGGTCTTGCCGTCCGGCAAACCGCCAGAAACCGGTTGAACGGGGATTTGGTTTGGAAATTTGAATTTGAGTGGTTTTTTAACCGCTCAAACCGCTCCGGTAAACCGTTACCGGAGGCCGGCGGTTTTGTACTAACGGTCGGTAAAAAAAACCTGACTACGTCATTCATAAATAGTTAGCAAGGAAAGATCAATTAAGGAAAGATTCACCATGTCATTAGATTAACAACATTCAAATGCAATTAGATGGACGCCTTTTATATGTAAAAGATGTTTTGAGTCTTTGACTATTTCCTTTTTAGTTCAATGCCTTCAATCATGCCAATCAATACTCCTTCCTTTTTTACACCCCATGTCCCTATAAAACTCAATTCTCTCCACCCCATTCCCATATCCACGAGCCCTAGCACTACCACCGCCTCCCTGCACCTCCTCCGCTGGCCTCCTCCTCGCGTTGCCTCCCTGCGGGCGTCGACCCCTCCTCCCGTCGGTCTCCTGCTTGGCGTGGGCCTCGTCTTCCCTGCCGGCTGGTGGCGAGCTCCCCGTCAAGGATCGAGCACGTGGGTGGCGCGGTCGGCCTCGGGGCGGGCTCCCCCCCGCTGGATCTGCAGACCCTCACCCCCGCGTTGAAGGTGGCGGCGGTGACGCGTCGCCCTTTCTGGCCAGTCTCCTTCAAAGCCGCCTTGAAGGTGGCAGCGGTGATGCGACACGGTGCGGAGATGACGCGGATGCAGTTAGATTTACTTTAGTATCCTTTTACTTTTATTTTTCTACATACATACTAATTAAATCTTTTATGTAATTCTTTTTATATCACATGCGTGCCGCATGTGCCCTTCCACTAGTCTTACTGTAGAAGGATCAAAATGCAAAAATATACCCATCGCCACTTGTCTTCCTCCGCCGTATCCTCCTCCAACGTTCGTTCACTGAGGCTGGAGCAAGAGTCAGTCGATCGAGTGGGATTGGTCCGCCCGTGGATTATTATTATTTTTGTTTGGGAGTATTTTGGACAGTAAAAACAACTTCACTCTAGCAGCTTCACAAATTTTGCCGCCAAACGTTTCTAGCTCCACCAGCTTCAGCTTCGGTGTAAAATGTGGAGCAGGAGCAAATCCACTTTTTTTTCTGAAATACAAGAGGTTAGTACTGCCCAAAGGATAGTCCAGGTAATAGGTCTAAATTTCAGCCGAACTACTCTACTTCCCCAGTTCTGGCCCAAATCAGTCCCGTTCCGCTCAGGCCTGCTCGGTCCGTAGGCGCGTACCCCCGTACCCCGTCCTTCTCTCCCGACGACGCCCGAGCCCCCCCGCCCCTTGTTGCGTTGCGCCGCCGCCCTCCCACCGCCTCCTGCTCGCCGCCTCCCGGCCGCCTGCCCGCATCCCGTCCCGGGCCCCCGGCGGCGGTGGCCCGCTCGCCCCCCCGTGCGGCCCTACGAGGCGGCAAGCTTGCGGCCGGGCCGCGGTGCGACCTGCGACGGGCGACGGCCAGCCAGCGCCAGGCACCAGCCACCAGGTTCCCGCCATCCAGGTATTGTTGGCGATTGCCCCAAATGCTATTTCTGATATATGTCCAATCTTCTTCATACATTTGTGGCACTATAATAGAGTAATAGGCACTTTGGTGATTAACTTTTCACGAAGGATCAACGTTATCTCTCTATTTTGAGATTGGCCAATTTAGTCCCTCAATTTTTGTTTTTGGGTTAAACTCGTCCTTATGTTGATCTTCAGTATAAGGCTAATGCACAAATTCTATTTTACCCTTGAGTCATCTAGGTCAACACATAATGTTTTCATACCCCTTAATACATACACATAACAATATATTTTTAAACTAATACACAATATGGTTTTTAAAATTGGACCTAGTCATTTATTTAAAGTCATTCATATGCTCATAGAAATTCGATAGGAAAAATATATGTACTCAAAAAAGATATTCTTTTGAAATATATACAAACTAATAGTGCGTAGGTATGTTCTAAAATCAACATGTGCTCACATACTCGTGTTACATTATACATGTTCCATGTATATATTGATACTTCCTCGACAAATATATGTATTCTCATATTTATTTTGGATCATATGTTATTGTAATTCTAAAGGTGAAAATTGAAAAGAGAAAAGAACTGAGGGCAATATCGACCTTTTGTACTAATTTCGTACAAATATGGAGCCCAATATCAGCACAAGGGTGAGTTTGACCAAAAAACAAAAGTTAAGGGACCAAATTGACCAATCTGAAAGTAGAGGGACGAAGTCGACCCTTCCTGAAAAGTTCAGGGGCCAATATGCCTATTTTGCCTTATTAATATGTTCTTACTTTCTATTGTTTTTATATCGTACCGTTACCAAATTGCTATTTGGATTATATCGTAGCGGATTTTGATTTTTTTTATCAGGACTACCCAAGGTTCGAATCCTGGGTCTGCCACTGCCTGTCACATGGACAACGTGGAGTCTGCCCCTGACTCGCCGGCGCACGCGCCGCCGTCCTCCGCCTCGTCTCTCCCCAAGGTCCCTTCCTCCTCATCTTCTCTATCTTAAGGAAGGATAGTGTGTTACCATAGTGACTGATAGTTTCCTGTTATTTTGTTATTGTATGGTAGGAGCAATCGCAGGTGGAGTTGGAGCTGAGGCTTCTCCAGGCTCTCGAGTTCTACCCTCCGTCCAAACTCAAAGGTTTCACCGAACCCTTCTCGCCGTTTCCATTCTGAAATGTTGAGTCCCTTGTTATGAGCTAGTACCTGGGTACCATTTCATGCCTGCGTATAACTAATGTTGGTGTTTATTAAAAAAAAACGGGTATTTGCACTTTGAAATAAACAATATGTTCACATTGTTAAATCGGTGATTCGTGTCTTTGCCAAGTATTTTGATGTGCAAGTTTGGAATTTCTGTTGTTGAGGTTTCAACTAAGTATGTTGAGTGACGCACAAGGTTGGAATTTGTATTGTAGAATTGCAGGTACTAGCTGCAGGAATTCACCGCCGATTTGAGAAGTTCGAAAATATTGTAATTTCCCATTTGATATCTTTCCAAGGAAAAAAAACTGAAACCAACCTGTGGAGTTAATCATTTGAGGGCATGAAGTAGTATGATCAGCGATGAAACTACAGTGAAAATGTGTGTGGGGGTGGGGGGGAGGGGGGGGGGTTGATAGTAGATAATGTGGTAACATGTATATGGTAAATTTGTAATACAATTTTTTTAAAAATTTTGGAATATGCCACTAGGCGAGTATACAAATTTACACTCCTGAGATTGATGTGATTGGAGCCAAGAGCTTCAAAATGCGTATTCGGCTTCTTATATATACTTAATTCTTAAACTATTTCTCTAAAAAAATTGAATAATTGAGAGTTAAATAAAATAACTAATGATGGTGTCACCTGCTCGCTGCTTGAGAAATTTGCCTGCATGGGCGGCTGAGGAAGCTAGGAACGAAAAGCGCGGGCTTTCTTGTAGAAGTTTTAGCGCCTGTCGTGTTAGAAGTGTTGGTCGATCAATATTAAGAGAATTGAGCAGAGCAATATGTGATGGAGGATGAGCTCAGGTCCTGTTGGTGTCGCTGAACTACTAGCAAGTTTCTGGCTTGCCCTGGGCCAAAGTGTGCTGGTGCCTGCTGCTGAGTTGTTTGGTGGTGCACCACTTCAACCTGTGGGGGCGAAGAAGTTGCAGAAATTGAGGGTGGGCCACTTCATAATGAATGAACACAAGAGGTTCAGGAAAGAAATACTGAGATGAACTGGATAAAATTGATTATCTAAAAAGAACCTGGAATCAACTAGTGTCTAGGATTTGGGAATTCTGGCAAATAATGTTTTGCTGACCTTGTTTCAAGCAACTTAAACAAGGTGCTAAAGAATACATTTCTGTTTTCCCCACCTATGTTCTAATTTTGGCATGCTCGTTTTTAGGTGTTCATCGTCACTTTGTTCTCTATGGCCTCATGGAATATTTGAGAAAAAGGTGATCGCATTGGAATCTTCAATTTCCACTACAGTGAAAATATTACGGGATCTGAGCTAACCATATATTATATTCTGCAGCCTTGACCGCCAATTCTCTGCTGATGAGATTTTGCAACTTTTGGACCGTTTCTTTAACCTAGAAATGCTGGTAATCTGGGACGCCCGATATCTCGATTTCTTATATTTGTGTGAATTATTGGAACAAACCAGACTAGATTTGTGCATAAATTTACCACGATTTCACACTAGTGTCTAGGCTTTACAATCTGGTTGCAACTTGCAAGACATTATTATTTTTCATTGCGTTGAAAACAAATGCAGAAACCAGAGGATGATGAGAAGGACAACTTCAGTCAAGGGGAAGAATTTTCCTTGCCAGAGAGCTTTTTCAACAAGGAAGAATAATACCGAGCAACTCATAGCATGCTTCATAATGTCATGGAAGGTAGGCATGATTCTAAATTATTCATGGTGAAATTATTGCATGGTTCTAGCAAAGTTTTGCTTCCTGTTTTTATCACCATGTACGATCGTGATCATGATTCATAAGTTGCTCTGGTCTTGTAGGTACTTTGAGTGTCCTCTGGAAGAGAAATCAGGATGGTGGTTCCTAGTGAATCCCACTTCCTATTAGCTGTTGTCCGCAGTTAGTGGACACATTTGCTCAAGCTGTGTTCATGTTTACCGACTTGTACAGCTTTTGTTGACTCTAAGATATCTAATCAGTGGAATTGCTTCCATTGAGCATTTCCCCCAGCCTCGCTTTCAAACACAGACAGTTGCCTGTTACTCACTGAAAGGCAACGTTTAGTATTGCCCTCCATATTTCTTACGGGCGTGGTTTCCAACTCCACTGTGGAATGCTTATTTTAGTCGTTGCTGTGGTCGACATGCTCTACTTGGGCTTGAGCCAAAATGTTACCGCGAATTGTGAAATCTCAGACAGTAGGTTGATACGGGTCTCACAGCTCTATTCTGAATAGCAATGAAAGAAACCAAGAAGGCCATCGGGGGCTACTGGGCCTCCGCCGTCAGGTGAAGAGCACGTACGAACGCCTGTATGAGCAAGCAGCCAAGAGCCAAACGCCCTGCCTCCTTCACTGGTTTTATTTCTTGTGCAGCTCCGATCCATCCATATCCATATACGACACTCCCTCTCTCTTGTCTTGAACTGTTTATTAGCTGAATGTGCAAATTGTCCCTTTTATTTGCCACATCTGGTGCCTATATTTTTTGCCACATATGCATTAGCTTAATCGTTTGAACCTCTCTATTGTATGTCTATTTATATGTATATAGACATTGCTAAGCTTTTTTTTTTTAACGAACCGCACAAGACAGTGCATGTTTCATTGATAGAGCAGAAAAAAATACAAGACTATGACCCTGAGAGATCATAGGCAGGAAAAGAAAAGAAAGAAAAAATACACTCGCCCGGTTGGATTGGGACCTCAACACGGGTTACCGCACAACTGTACGCACTGGCCGGTTAGATTGGGACATCAACTCGGCCACAATTGTACACACAACGACGACAGCAAAACAAAGCAGAACCGCAGCTCCACCCACTCAACCCTCTCATACAAGTAACGAGACCACTGAAGCGAAGACTGCCGCCGATAGGGGACGGAGGGGCAGGCACCACCACACTGAAAGGGCCACCGCCACGCAGGACCCAACGCCGCAGTGCTGTTGCACCCGAACTGGCCACCGGGCCGCATGCAGACACCGAGTCAGAAGCAAACTCTCGCGTGTGTGGGGACCTCCAACCCGCCACTCAGCACGCCTCTCTCGTGCGCAGGGACCGCCAAACCCACCGCACGGCTCCACTCTTCAAACTCGTCTCAAGGATAGCCGTCACAGAAGCACAAAGAGGTGCCCCGCCCTCGGGAACCGAATCAAGCTGCAGACCACCACAGAGGTTCGAATCATCCCGTTGCTTTCCCCCTCGCGTAAACCGCCACCATCAAGTTGGAGACCGAAGATGTCGCCTGCGTCGTCTTCCGACGTTGTATCGCACCGGGGAATTTCAGCTGTGCTGAAAATCCCCGCCGCAATCCGCTGCAGGCCAAGTCTCCCCTGGCTGCAGGTGCCGCAAGCGCCGTCTCAGGACGCTGTCCCGCACCGCACCGAGGAGTGCCAAGCAACCCCGGGCGCCACGGAACGCTGCAAGCGGCAGAAGCCCGCAGACGAGAGAAGACCGTCGGACGCCACCAGGAGAGCCGACGACGAGGCTTGAAGGAAAACAACCCCTTAACACATACGAAAGAAAAGCCCCCACCAACCGGAGTGACCACGAAGGGCAGACCGAGCGTGCCAGCGAAGCGAACGGCGCCTCTAAGGCGACGCCTCCAGGGAGGTTACGGCGCCCGTCCAGAAACTGGACCGGGTTTTCACCCAGAGACCATGCAGCAGGATTGTTGCTCAAAGGTGGCGCCTTCAGCAGGGAGAGCGACGCCCGGGGGCGCCGCCGCCAACCCGCCAGAACGAGTCTGGCCGGGGCTTTCGTCCGGAGCGAGCAATCCTGCTGCAACCGTTCAATGCAGGAAGCCAGTACCACCCTGTAGTCACCGCCGGTGGGGAAGTGTTTCTGTCGCAGCACACCACTTCCCGCCGCCGAAGCTTCATCACACTGTCGCCGTCCCCACTCCCAAACGATGCGTCGGGCCGGCAAGCACACGGCCGCCGCCAACGCAGTCACCGCGGCCCATCTGACGGTAGCATCATCGCGAACTACGACCAGCCGAAGGAACCCACCGCCCGCCACCGGCGCGGAGAGGAAGACGCCACCGCGGCGCCGCACCTCTCATGGTGTCGCGCCGGGGGCCGAATCACGTCACCGAGGCGTCATACCGCCCGCCCGGGGGAGCTGGGCGCCGCACCAGGCGTCACACATGCCCAAGGCCGACCGGTCGTAGCAGGAAGCCGCGCCGGGCCGCCCCGCCGAGAGGAGCCGCCGTCGCCGCGCCGAGCCGCCACCAGAAGTCGCCGCCTCCAGAACTGGTGCCCCCGCCGCAGCCCGTCGCGGATCCGGTCGTGGGGGGCCGGCTCCGGGTCAGGGGACGCAAGAATCGCGCCCCCCGCGACCGGCGCCGCCGCGCACACACCGCCGCCGCCGCCGGGGCCCCCACGGCCTTGCGCAGCAGATCCGGCCCGGGGGCTGCTGGATCTGGTCGCGAGGGTCCCGGATCTAGCGCCCCGCCGCCGGCGTCGACCGGCCCGGTAGGGCGCCGCCGCGCTGCTCTGCCGCCCTGGGCAGGTGCCGCCGCCGAGAGGAAGGCCCCGCCGCCACCATCCTTGGAGCCCGCGCGGCTTCCCGGCCGGCTCCTCTGGCGGCGGCAGGGAAGGGGAGCTGGGGGAAGGGGGGCGCTCGCCGGAGGAGGGAGGCGCCGCCCAAGTCGCCCGAGGCGGGGGCGACTCGGACGGGAGGACGCGATAAGCTGTCTATTTCTCTATCAATACGCACAATACTCCTCCATAATATACAAATATTTAACAAAATGTGTGGAGGAACACAAAGTTTGTCAAACTGATATGAATTTGAGATGATCATATATGAGAAAATAACCATTCAAGATGAACGAGATGTTTGGCTTCTATAGTTCTATCCATGGCAGCTTAGAATTATGTCATACATATGGGGTCTTTATTGAAGGCATGGCTAGGATCATCAGATAAATAACATTGTATACTCAAGTTGAGTTGGTCAAAAAAAAGGTCACCAACAATGTAAAGCAAAACATTCGCAAAAAAAAAACAATGTAAAGTAAAAGGTAAGCAATAGAATTGAAGAACTTCAAAACCCAGCATAGTGGAACCAAAGGAGTGTACGACCGCTATGGGTGCATATGAGTATAAATCATGGTGGTGAAGGGGTGCGGCTGTCGGGAACGCGCTGGCCTTGGTATTGGTGGCACGCCCGGCCGGCGAGCTGCCTCAGGCGCCGTAGCATGTTGAGGTTGATCTGCCTCCGCTACCACCTAGCAAGTGCTCGACGGAATGCTTACAAGAGACAAGAGGGTAATGTCACCACAATAGAGGCAAGGTGACTGTATCCATTCTGTGCAACGTATCAAACACAATCTCAATCTAACCTGATTCTCTCGTAACATATATAAAACATAACATATATAAATAAAACAAGAGGCTTGCACCGTTCGAGCCAAGCTCTCGCTGTCCAGGGCAGTGAATCAAACACTACCCCCAGAAGGCCCAAAACCCCGGAACCCACGACCGGTGGGTTCCCAAAGCAAATCCACCGGATCGGGTTTTGGAGCAATTGACACAGATAAACCCCGTGCCGGGGGTGGGGACGCCCCCACCAGTCAGCCACCGAAACCACGCGGCGCCAGTGCGCCACGATCCCACGGCGCTTGCTTGCTCGCGGCCGCAGAGGCCGGCACGGCACATGGGCACGGGCGTTGGGGTGCTTGCGCTACCGCTCCAAAGCGCATCTCCTTTCCACCGGATGAGTCAGTGACACCCACTCCGCCGCCGCCGCCGATCTCCGTCCCCGCGGCCCGCCCGAGAGATCCCCGGCCGCATCGAGCGAGGATGCCTCGCCACGGCCACCACGAGCCGGCCCCGCCCGCCTGCTGCTCCTGCTGCTGCGGCTGCGCGGGCGCCGCGCCCGCGCCCTGCTACTACCCCGCCCCCGCGCCGGCCGCGCCCGGCTCCGCCGCTTCCGACCACCTCCTCCACGCCATCGCCGCCCACCTCCTCCTCAGCTCCCCGGCGCCCGCCCAACCCCAGCCGCAGCCGCAGCCGCAGCCGCAGCCCCAGCCCCAGACGCCGCCTCCGCCCCCGCCTCCTGCCGCCGCGCACCACGCGGCGAATCCCTACCCGTATCCCCCCCACCCCTACCTGCACCAGTACCAATACCAGCAGCAGGAGGCCAAAACCCACACCGCCTACGCCCACCCCACGGCGCCGCCGCAGCACAGCCCGTCCGGCGACCACGGCCACCTCCTGCTCCACTCGCTCCTGCGCCGGGTGGCCGTGCTCGAGTCCGCCCTCCCCCGCAGCTTCCCCGCCCCTCCCCCGTCGCGCCGGCCACCCCACCCAATCCCTCGCCCGCGCCGCGGGACCCGCTACCGGGAGGTGGAGGAGTCGGAGTCGGAGCCGGAATCCCCGCCGCCGCGGCCGCGGCGACCCGCGCGCGCGGGGCCGCCCTCCGCGGCGATTGAGCGCGCAGCGCGGACGATTCAGGCGCACTTCCGCCGCTTCCTGGCCCGGCGCTCCCGGATGCTGCGCCAGCTCAAGGAGCTCGCCGTGCTGCGGTCCAAGGCCGCGGCGATCCGGGGGTCCCTCTCCGGCCGCCGCGGGTGCGCCGACCCCGCCGCCGTCTCCGAGGCTGCCATGGGCCTCCTCCTCCGGCTCGACGCGATCCAGGTAACGGATGCCTAACCACGATCTCGTTCGATTCTATCCGGATGGTATCGGTGTGCCGGGTTTTGAATTGGGGTTTTGGTCTTTTGGATCAGGGAGGGGACCCGATGATCCGCGAGGGGAAGCGCGCGGTGAGCCGGGAGCTCACCCGGATCTTGGAGTTCGTTGACAAGGTGCTGGCCAAAGAGCACGAGCAGGTGGTCATGGGTGACGCATTGAGCGCCGGCAAGGACCACGAAGGCTGCAGTGCTTCGTTCGTGGCAGGACGCCGGCCAGCGAGCAAGAAGAAGGTGAGCTTCTCTGGTAATGGTCGGGTTCACGAGCTCAACGAAGCGACAGAGAATGGAAATGAGGTAGATGAGGGCTCTGAAAACTCGAGCTCTGCTGAGTCTGATGAGGTGAAGCCTAACAAGAGAAGTGCCAATGGTAAGCCTGGTCTTGCTGCACCAATGCCAGTGCACATGGAGTCGAGGAGGGTTGCTGATGCAAGGAGATGACTTGTGATTTGCATCATGTAATGCGCGTGGGTTTATAACCCTGTGGTTTGTCATCTCGTTGCTGCATTTCCACTGCTGTTTCCCACTGATGTTTCATGAGGGAGGATTCAATCTCCCAAATGGCGGAGAGTACAACTGTGAACTTTAGAACTAGGGCACTTGTATTGCTCAGATGACCTTCCTTCTGTTAATTGCATTGTGTTGTAGGATTGTACTACTACTAGTATCAGTTTTTTTTTGGGGGGGCACTGAGAGTGAGAAACTGAGAATTGATGCTTGGCACATTTTGTTGAACTGAAATGTTAATCCTGTTTTTCTGATCAACCCTGCTCATTATCATTCTGGATTGGTGAATCACAGTGCCACCATGTTCTGCTCCTTGCTGGTTGAAGAAAGATGCCTGGCTGTGTTCTTTGGCCGACCCATGCTCATACACTGATACGTTGGATCTGTACGTTTTGGTTGCATTTACATATTGTTGCTTTTAACATGTGATTTCTATAGCTGCTTCCCCAGAAGTTGAACCATTGTTAATTTAGTTCTGTTTGGAGTATACAGTTGTCTGGTCCCTTTCGGCCTGCCTTAATTTTGTGCGGTTCGGTTGAGTCAAAATAGATTGTTAAATTCCATCTTGAACTCTCATGCTTTGGACTTGTGAGGCAAATGAATAACTGTAGCAGTTGTCTACAGGCCAGCATTGGTAGAGCTGTGATAGTGAGAGCATTGGTAGTCTCGTAGAGCTCAGACGCTCAGTAGTGAACTACTGATTGCTGCTGGTTTCTGAACACCGTTGCGCAGGGTTGGATCCCCACAAGAATCTGAATACTGAGATTGCTTGTCTCAACAGAGCACAATTTTTACAGTCCTTTCAGCTAATCCTTGACAGCGACCAGCATGGATTTTGCAACCTGGTAATAGACAAGTTTGGTGTGATTCTTTTGTTGCACAATGTATTTGTATCATGAAACCGTAAAGGTGCTATTAAGCTAGTTTTTACTGGGATTTCGTGCGTTTATACATACTCTATGCGTCTAATTAAGCTCGTTAATACAAAAGTAACCACGAAACCGAATTCTAATGACTTATTTATGGGTTGACTTAGTCTATGTTGAGATCATAAAGCTCATCGCGTTGTCTGAAAAAAAACGCCCGAAACCCGTCAGAAATTATAACCTTCTTGATGGTTTTTATAATCTTTTCATTTCGCCGTTGTTGTTTTTCACCTTTTCCAGCTCCTCATGCGCCTCATGCCACGGCTTTTAAAGCCCACCGCCCTCCTAATTTCGCTCTCACGTCCCTCTGCAACTGCAATCCCCCTCCCAAATTCTCAATCCCTCGCGCCTCGCGCCTCCTCTCCTCTCCCCTGCTCCGTCGGCTCCAAGAAGCAGGCGGGCGAGACCCGATCGATCGCGCGCGCGCGGCCGCAGCCATGGGGCCGTCGTGGTGCCGGGGCCTTGGCCTCCTCTTCGTGGCGTCCCTGCTCGTCCTCTCCGTCGCCGCGCTGCAGCCGCCACCGCCGCCGCCGCCGTCCGCGGCCGACGCGATGCTCGCCCGCCTGTGCGACCCCCGCAGCGCGCGCCAGGCGCCGCCCAGCTTGTGCCACGGCATTCACCTCAGGCGCCGCGTCGGGGCCGCGGGGCATCGACGCCACAACCACCGCCACCGGCCCGAGCTGGTGCCGCTGCCGCTGCCGCTGCCGCCGCCCGGACGCGACGGAGGGGAGGAGATCGACGTGCGCTACGGCGTCGCCAAGCGGCTCGTGCCGACGGGGCCCAACCCGCTGCACAACTGAGCCGCGCGCCGCGCCACGAGGACGACGGTGGCGCGGCGCGGCCAGTTCTTGGTTTCTTGGGCGCCGGGTTCCTGGCGCGGTTGGAGGAGCGCATGCAATGCAAGCACACCGCCTCGTTGGCCTCTCTTGTTCCTGCTTTCCGGCCGGCGGAAAGGACTTACAATGGAGGCCCGATCGGCGCCGTCGCCTGCGTGACAATAACAGAGGACATACTGGATAGATAGGTGTGTGCCGTGTATAGGCTAGTAGTTCTTCGCCGTCCTCCCAATTCTTGGCTCGCCGTTGCTCTGTTTCTTGCTGGGGTCGGTCCCTTTGTAGTCAGCCTTCTTGGCTTCCATTGTTCACCAGAAAACTGGAAGTGTTTTCGCTCTCTCCCGCGGTGACGTCCGCAGAATTTGTTGTTTCGCCTCGCCTATCCGACGAAGTCTTCTTTTCCTCGCCACGGCGGCGGCCGCCGCCTGTCTGGCCGTCTCCGACGACGAAACGAGTGCCCAAACGCGCCATCGTTTTGGCTCCGCGACAGACGGACGAGATGAGGTCATGCGCGTTACTCCTCCGCCGCGGTCGGCGTCGGCCGTCGGCGTCGTCGCTGCGATGGGCACAGCGCCCTCGGGCTGTTATTAATGCGCCCTGGTTCTTCCTGTGACTGCAAAAGGAGGGATGCGAGGGGGTTAATGGCGCCCTCCCACGGCTCCGCCTTCCCGCATTGATTTCGTGGCGTCGACGGGCGCCTCCGTGCTCGCGGTCTCGGTCACGGCGGCGGTAAAAAAGCGCGGCGCACGGCCGTGGCGTGGTAACTCGGCGACTTCTGGTCGGGCGGGCCGTCGGTAACGAACTTAACTGCCGTAGCCTGACAGCAGCGTCAGTAATGAGCTCTGATGATTCAGAGTCCGAACTGACAGTGACAGGCTGACAGCCCTGCGTCATCCCCCCCTCGCCGATCAGACGATCTCCCGGTCCCCGCGCACGCACGGCTGCGGTGAGCGGGTTGGGCGGCGCGGCGAGCAAAGCGGGCGTGCGGCGGCGGCGCCGCGCGAGCCGGAGATCGGATCTTGCGGCGAAGCCCGCCCGTCAGACAACTCAAGTCCATGCCATGCCACCACGTCTGAACGAAAGGGATGAAGCGGGGCGCTTCGATGTATGACCCTGAACCTGTGAAGCGTTTGGTCATAATGAGCTCGCAAGCTGTTCGACGCGCTGACGCGTGAAAGAAACCTCGGCGTGCACCTGCTCATGGAGGCAGCCCTGCTGCATTAACTGAAACAGAGCTTGGATGGGATCAGGAAGTAACACCTCGCCGGTTGCCCGTGCGGCGATGGTGCTCCAATCTTGTGCACTCCGCAGCCTGAATTATGAGCAGCACCAAATTCGCCACCCCGTGTTCAAACATGGCCAAATATGGCTCTGCTGCAGGGTGGTAGGAGTAAATTTCATGTGCAGTAAAATCTCTGGTTTTCTATTGAAGGCAAGGGGATACATGTGCTTTCCTAGATTTATAGCCTAATAATGGTCCATTTTGGCCCAATAACTACATGTTTACAAATTTGACAATGTAAACCATGCTCCAAGCATGCACTGCAGCAACTATCTCTTCTTACAAAAACTATGCACAATCCACCAGCTTTTCTCTGCATCACCTCTTCCTTCCAGAGACGGTCTTCTTGACAGCCCCAACAGAAACCAGGAACTCGTCCAGAGACGAAAGCGTCTTCATGTCGTCAGGAGGGAAGTAGCTGGCCGCCTTCCCCATGAACGAGGCGAAGAGCAGGGAGAGGCCAGGCGCCGGCGCAGGGCGGTCAGGGAGGAACTCGTCAAGGAATGCAAAGGCGGCCAGGAAATCTGATCGGCTCGTGTTGATCGGGGCCGCAAAGTGGCAGGGGATTATCCTTCGGAATTTCCAGTCTGCAGCGATCCTGTCGACCCAGTCCCTCACCTGTGGGTCGAGGCAAATGACCTAGATTAGCTTGGATGGCTACTGTGTAGTGTTTACTTTGCATTATCTAGGGTTGGATGCAAATGCACGAGAACTAGTGATCTAGTACCAATCATATATGATTGTTTCCTAAACTCAGTGTGGATTGATGTGCAATTTAAGAAATATCAGAAAGCTGTAGGGTGAGATCATTCCACATGTAGCCAGAATATTCAGTTCTGTAAATCAGCATACCACATAGAAAAGAATGCTTATATTTCGAGTGCTAACTATAGTCTGAATAAGATACAAGTTATTAATTTACCAGTTGCTGGAAAGATTAACGGCCCAAGATAGTAGCATTGAAAGATGAATGCTGCTGATGGTTTATGTTGGTGAGCATGTGGTAACAACTAAAAATTTGAAGATTCGACAGCTAATTTGTTAATATAGGCAGGCTACTGAAAGACAGTGAACTCATTTTGGATTCCTTAGGTTGGGGGATTTTGGGGGTATAAATGATCTATTTGGTGCAAACATGCAAACATCAAACACTGGTATTGTGAGGAGATGTATGATCAAGAAACCATAAGCACACGAGTGACCTCCAGATGCTCAGTAACTTATCAACAGTGATATATGGTGCTAGATTTCAATTGCCACAATTAATTACCTTCTCTGGAACTTTGCTGAAAACGAGTGTCTTGACAATCGGTGAGACAATCAATTTTTGTGACATTTGAGCAAAACTTGCATTTGGCTCAAGAAGATTTGAGGGGCCAAGAAACAGTATTTGGAGCACCATCCTCTCCCATCCTGTGTAAAATAAACAAGGATTGTATCAGTATTTTCATGCCTTACATGATATTTTACTATTCAACATACAATTTTGCTATTGTTTTTCCACATCACATTGAGCTTTGATAAGAAAGTAAATATTTAAATATATCCATTTCTGTTGTTTAGAATATTGAATTATTACATAGAAAATATTGCATAACCACTAGGCACTCTCTGGAACATGCTTACACCAAAACTTCAGAGACAACAAAGTGACCGAGAGAGGACAAAAAATGTTCTAAAGCTTTTAATTGGTGACATAACAAATCCATCACTTGTAGATTAGGCCTGTCCACAGGGTTATTCCTTATGATGATACCAATGAACTACTCAAATCACGCGAACATGAACATGCATCTGTTCCTAGTTGGGCATCTGTTTCTAGTTGCGGATGATGATCAGAACTAGTCTCAAAGGGGTGCAACATTACTAAACTACTATGGTTAAAATATGAGAATTGCATTTCATTAATTTCATCTGATTTGTTTTCTGGTGTAGCAATGTAGTGAGAAACTGACAACTACTTCACACACAGTTGTAAGGTTTGTCTGTACAAGTAATTACCTTTCTGACGGTTTAGCTTATTGTCCACAACTGGTTCATCTGGAACATCTTTCCCTTTGCTCAATATCTTCACTGCCAATCCGTTCTTGGCAGAAGCCAACAACGATTCTTTGCTGATACACTCCGGAGACTGTCGAGGAACAAAGATTACAGCATCTGTCACCAGCAATGTCTTTGAAGGCTTATGGTAGAAAGCCACTTCCACGTATGGCCCAATCCCTGAAAGCACCGTTACATTCAGGCTTACAAGCAGAAATATGTGCAGCAATGGACGAAGCAATGCTGAACGTTTGCAGGAGCAATACCAACTTCCGGCGAGCTGAGCACCTTCTGCTCGATCTCGGTGGCCCACGGGGTGGCGTCGTCCTCGTCCTGGATGGGCTTGGCCCGGAAGATCCCGAAGAACTCGAGCGGCAGGTTGATTGGCCAGCTCCACTGCCTGGGCGCCACCCATATCTGCGCCTTGGGGAACTTCCTGGAGAAGGGCCCGACGAAGATCTTGTGCTCGTACGCGAATGTCGGCAGCACGATGTGCTCTACCGGCGCGTCCAGCTCCTTGAGCAGCTGCGCCCAATTGCAACCACATCAGCGGCATACCGTGGTGAACTCACTGTCGGGGGAAGAATTCACCAGGCGGGCAGGTAGCGTGCATACCTGGATGCACTCCTTGGTGGGCGCGATGGGCGCGTGCACCCAGAGCCCGCCGGACCTGAGCTTGATGACGGTCATGCGGGTGTTGGTGGAGACGCTGCTGAAGCCCAGCGCCTGCTCCTGCTCGAACAGCCATATGCTGCCCTTCACCGCCTGAATCGTTCGTTCATCCACCCGCAACAATCAGCGCGCACCAACGAAGTGGGGGAAAATAGTGAGGAAATTCGCCGTCCGGTGGTCGTCACGGAGCCAAGAAAAAGAAAACGCGAGGCGGCCTGCGGTGTGGGGGGCGAGAGGTTACCTCGGTGCGGATGGTGCGGCGGTGGAGGAAGGGGCCGAGCGGGAAGGGGAACCCGGTGAAGTTGAAGTAGAACCGCTCGCTGCCGCTGGCCGCTTCCGCTTCCGTCTCCGCGGCGGAGGCCGAGACGACGATGAGGCGCGGCCTGCGGGTGCGGAGCCGCACGGTGCTGAAGAGGCGCTGCGCTGGCGCGTGCGCTGCCGCGCCGCCGAGCGCCCGGCGGAGCGGCCGCGGGGTGGAGCTGGAGGCGACGGCTGCGGCTGCCATTGGTGTCCCCTCGGCGGTTTCGGAGCTTGCGGCTGGGGAAGCTTCGGGGCCCCGGCGGTTATAGCGCGCTGGATTTGCTGGCGGGGGTTCGAACTGATGGCTGGATGGGGCGACACGCGGAGGCGGCGGGTGGCTGGGAGGCGCTGGTGGCCGCCGCCCGCCGTGGCGTACTGGCGTGGAGTGGAAACGAGAGGAGCACGCGACGGATGGTCCTGGAATTTGGGGAGCTCGGGTCTCCACTTTCCGAGATATTTAATTATTTGCCATCTTAAGAAATGTCACACCTTCAAAAGCCACTTTTAGAATTTAGCTTACACATTTGCCACAGGAGAGAAATTTTAGCAACACATTTGCCATTTTGTCCTACGTGGCACGTCAAGTTACCCTTCCACGCTGGAATGACGACGTGAAATGACTCTTGTACCCTTGATCTTCCCCTCTCAAACCGCTGACGTGTGGGACCCACACGTCAGGGCCTTCTTCTACCTCTGAACAGCCAGTCAATGCCGGCGATGGCCACCAGGGAGCCGCGCGCCGCCTGTCCACGACTGCACATCGTCGGGGGAGCTCGCCCAGACAGCCTCGGGGTCGGGGGAGCTGGACCCCACGGCCGTGCCGCCGGCCTAGGGGGGGCTCTACCCCACCGGCCGCACCGCGGGCCTCGGCGGAGAGGGCGAGGCGACAGAGGAGGTAGAGGAGGACTGGCACTCGGCGGCGTACTCGATGAAGCTCTGGAAGGAGAGGCGGTGCAGGGGGCGGCGCGGGCGCGACTCGCGCTCCAGCGCATCGAGCTCGCTCCGCGCCTCCGCGGGGTGTCGCGGCGGCGGAGGTGGACCTCGACACAGACCCGGTGCGCCCAACTCGTCTGGTAGCCAAGATGCGATCCACCAGGACATCTGCGCGAGGCGGAGCGCGGAGAGGGACTTGGGGAGGTCGCCGTGGAGGTCCCATATGGCGACGAGGCGGAACGGGGATGGGAATTGCCGGTGTGCACAGAAGGTTGAAGACGACCCTGACATTTGGGTCCCACATGTCAGTGGTGGGAGAAAGGAGAAGAGGTGACTGCAGCAAGGAAAGAAGGGGCAAATGAGTCATTTCGCGTTGTCATTCCAGCGTGGAAGGGTGATTTGGCGTGCCACGTCGGACAAAATGGCAAATGTGTTGCTAAAACTTCTCTCCTGTGGTAAATGTGTAAGCTAAATTCTAAAAGTGGCTTTTGAATGTGTGACCTTTCTTAGGATGACAAATAATTAAATATCCCCCACTTTCCAGTGCTGTCTCGGTCGGATGGCCCGTGCGTGTTCCCGGCCTGCCACTCCAGTTTGCTCATGGGCTTTGGGAGATGTCTTCAAGGCAAAAAGCTCACGGAATCGAGAATCGACGGCAGACGTGAAATGACTCACGTGGAATGACTGTAGACAGCAGTGGTCCATCTCCGCTGTCTAGCAGCGATCCTACCGTAACACCCCGAAGTACTGTAGGGTGATTGGTAGGGTGCACAACCCCTCTCCCACCGCTGGATCTGTCTCTATAAAAAAGTAGATATGTTTTGTAAGGTTTTGGGTGAGCTAAAAAATATGATGTATGCATCCTACATATTCCTGGCTTGTGATGTCCAAGCACCACCAAAATCCACTCTCGAGTCCCGACTATACCACGTGCAGGTGCATTAGGTGTCTTGTCATCATTCCGTGTTCTCGCATATCCCCTTTCTGTGGAATGGGTGAGATCTTGCACAAGAAAGAAAAGTGTTCGTCACAACTCATAACCAAAGTCACCTGCCACGGGCGAAGAGGGGTACCGACAGTGACTTGGGGTCGGAGAGGAGAGTTGTGGGGTCACGGTCAGCCGACGATGTGGCTGATCAAATCCCGTCCACAACACCTGATAAAACGTTCATTAACTCACAGGCGGGGCGAACCTATATTGTCATTGGGGGGTGCAAATGCCCCCCCCCCCAAAAAAGGAATGAAAAACTGTGATAAAATCTATTTTTTCCACCATACATGCACTATGGACCCACAAGTCAAATGCACCTCCCTCAATTTACTTTACCTTCACCACTGAGCTTCACGTCCTTGCACGTGGCGTATATCACCCCAACACCCAGGTCACTCTTTTGGCGGCCTCATGCTGAAGAAAGTTCTTGAAATGGTATATTACGACACTTCATTTTTTGTGTGACATTTTTCAAACTTGTAAGTGTGTGACATCAAAAAAATAAAGTTATTTGTTTTACTTTAGGTATTTATTATCTTAGATACCATGGAAATCAATTGTTACAATGAAATTGAATTTGCTTAATTCTTCATGTTGGAGCAGGTACAACAATGGATGTATCTCCCAACACGTTACCGTGCATGCAGAGGTAGACGAGAGAGACAAGTGAGCCGATCGACACATTCGTTGGTGAGATGTACATGTGCTCCAAAGACATTTCTACTGTTCCAACACTCGCTGAATCCTGTCACCACTCCCCTTCCAATTTTCCAAGACAACAAACGATCGACAATATCTTCTGGTTGTTGTAAACATTAGGCTGCCCTCAGTCTTCGTACTCTATTTTGATCCTTTTAAAGAAACATTATATCATAGTCATCAAGATTCTCTCTTGTTGTACCGATATGTCCCGCACCCACTTCATCCTGGAAGAGCACAAATTAGCTACTGCATAGTTGTATCCACCCCATGGCATTCAACGCAAACCAGGATTGCTTTGATTTTGTTTATGGAGCAGACTAGTATGCTTTGGACGCTGTAATGCTCAAATTCGGCATACGGAGCTGTCGATTTCCTTGGCCCAAAAGAAAATTCAGTTCAGCATCCGACAAAATGAAATTAAGTATAGATGCTTGGAGCTGAAATGGTATGATGTAGTAAAGCCTGTAAACCAATACTTTATCCAATTCCAAAATTTAGCTGATGCTAATGTAATGTAATCACCCAAAAGCATTTCGCCAAACACCTAGCGTGCACGATCCCAAAACAACATTAGGAACAACAACCTTATCAGTTTCAAAGAAGAGAGATCACAACTTAGGGGGTGTTTGGCAGCACTCCAGAGCTGAAAAACAACTACACTCCACCAGCTTCACAAATTTAGGGCCTGTTTGGGAGCACTCTGCTCCACCAAATTTAGCTCCACTCCATAAAAAAATTATCCAAACACCCCAACTAGCTCCACCCCACTCCATCAAAAATTAGCTCCACTCCAACTTTTTTCAGAGCTCCTAAAGAGGTGCTCCACCAATTATTGGAGCTAGTAGAGTTGGGGGAAATTACCCACCATGCCATCGGTTACACACCTCCTCATACCATACCCATTCGAAAAAAGAAAAAGTCAACCAGCAAGACCTCGTCGTTAATCCCTCCCCACCGGGCCTTGCAGCCGCCCGCCTCCTTAGCCCGCTCGTCGCCTCCGACGCTGACCAAGGCACAGGTGTCGGCGCTCAAGGCGCGGTGCACGGGTGTGTCCACGTTCCACGCTGCAGTGGCGCTGGTGTGGCTGTGCGCATGCCGGGCACGGTCGCTGCCGAGACGCGGCTCTACTCCAAGATCGACATGCGCTTCCCCCTGGCTACTTCGACAACGTGGTGGTCCGCACGTCAGTCTCCGCCACCGTGGGGGAGGTGGTGTCCAACGCCGTCGGCTACGCGGCGCGGCACTCGCTCACAGTGACAAGCTAGGGCGGCAACTACGTGCGGTCGCTGGTGGACTACCTGGAGGGTGTGGAGGCCATGAACCTGCCCCGGAGCGGGATCTCCTGGGTGCACCTCCGCGCCATCAGAAGAGGAGGAGGAGGGAGAGGAAGGGGAGCGCAAAGAGGAGTGGGCGCACTGGCAGGGCCGCCGCGCGCGGGGGCTTGGAGTCGGCGGGCATGCCGGAGTCGCCACGATGGTTGGCGATGCGGGGGGCGGGGCACACTGATTTATCTAAGGTTGAAGATAAGCTGACAAGCGGGACCCACGTGGAAGTGATAGGAATTTAGATGGGCCAAGTTGGGCCGCTATTTGCACAGTGGGCTGTGGGGTGGAGGGAAGTGGGCTTCTAGAATTTGTGGAGTGGAGCTCTCCCAAACATGATTCTTCAAATTGCTGTAGTGGAGCAGAGTTTACGGAGTGGAGTTTGTGGAGCGAAACTATTTTTTTTAACATGGATCTGTCCAAATAGGCTCTTATTTGCCAAACACTTCTAGCTCTAGCTCCAGAAAAAATGTGGAGCTAGAGACCAAATCCACGTTTTTCCCGAAGTACGTCAAGAGGTGCTCAAAAACACTAGTTTCAAACCTACCCATGGAACTCCACATTATTTACCCACTACTACCACTGATTAATACCGGTTCGTTTATATTTTTTTTCTCCTCCCCGCGCCTCGTCCAGTCATCCTTCCGGCTCTCGCGGTCTCGTCGGCGCAGTCCTCGCACGCGTTCACTGACCGGAGCTGCGCGGCCCTCTCCCACCAGTAAGGATGCAGATTTAAGTGGGTCAACCCAATGACCCAAAACCCAAAAACATAAAAAATAGTGTGATTACCCATTAGGTTGACCCACTAAAATTTGGTGTCAAGCACTGCTACATGTTGTGGGTCACTTGGGTAACCCGATCTCTACACAAAAATTTCTACCCCGAGCTCCTTTCCTCTCTCGGATGGGGCCGTCCTCTTCCTTCTCTTGCTCGCCGGCGTGCCGATGCTCGTCGTACTCCCCGCGGAATTGCTAGCGGGAGAGCGGGCGGACGAGCTAGAGATTGCTGGCTTGCTGCTAGCAGCTAGATATATTGGAGTGGAGGGGATCGATTGAATTGGAGAGGGCTCAGCAGAGCTCCGACGGCGGATAGATTGGGGGCGATGAAGCTCCACTGGTTGGTGCGGTTCCTGTTCGGGCCGGTGCCGGTCTACTTCTCGGCGCGCTCGCGTCCATCACCAGGCGGTCCAAGCTCCTCGTCGTCGCATTCGACGACCTGGTCAAGTACGCCGCGGCGGGGGACCTGCCGCGGTCCGCGTCGCTGTGCCTCCGCGAGGTGCTCCTCGTGCTGCAGCGCTTCAAGGCCCTGGCCGCCGACTGCGTTGCGCGAAGCCGGATGGGGCTGCTGCTGCTGCAGTTAGACGAGATTGAGGTGGAGGTGCGGGAGCTGCACCAGAACCTGGCCATGATGCTCGACCTCCTTCCCGTCCCCGAGTTGGGCCTCACCGAGGACGTCGTCAACCTGCTGGCGCGCCAGTGCTGGGGGTTCGCGCCATCGGACGGCGCGGAGAAGGCGCTCGAGACGAGGTGTTGTCGGTGATACAGGAAGTCAAGCGGGAGAGGCTGGAGGAGATGGGTATCAAGGACTTGGCGAGCTGGCGACTGCATATCAGAGAAGCACCCAGCCAACGGCCGCATCATTCAGTCAATCACCATTGGTGTTTTTTTTTACCCATGAGTAAGAGATGTTATGGGTCAGTGGAACCCAAAACCCAAAATAAGTATTAGTGGATAGATTGGGTGAGCCACTGGTTGACCCAATGGGTACCCACTTGCATGCTTACCCACCAGACTGGAGCTGCGCTGCCGTCGCGGGCCGCGGGGGCGCCACACCTTCGGCCAGGCCGCACTTGTGGCCGCGGGGCCCGCATCGCAGGCCAGGCCAGGCCACGCCGCCGGAATGCCGGATGCGAGGAGGCCGCAAGGCAGGCCAAGCCGCACCGTGCGCCACCGGCCGCGGGGATGCTGCTCCGCTGGCCGTGAGGGGCCTGCACCACTGCCGCGCCGATGGTCCCTGCGCTGCTGCCGTTGGCGCTTCGAGCCACTAGCTCTTCAATTATTTTTTCACCAATGTCTTGTTCGTGCGAGCCTGAATTAATTTTGCTTGATTTTAGATGCTCGCTTGATTGGGTTTGGATTTGTTCAATCTCAGATGGAGCGGAGTGACTACCGCGAGCAGAGGACGAGAAAAGAAAGAGGAACAGGAAGGAGAATAGGGAGAGGATGACATGTGGATCCATTTATAATGGGTAAAATTGACTATTCACACCGTGATCTCGTGTTTTTGGATCTGGAGCACTGTATAGCCAAACACGTACATCAACTCCATATTTTTCTAGAGTTGGTGGAGTGAAGCACCAAAAGTATGAAGCTGGTGGAGTGGAACTAATTTTTGAAAGGTGAGGTGCTGCCAAACACCCCCTTAACCTTTCTCATCTAAAGCAGAGCATAGACTTGAGAAGCTTTGTGACTATTGAATTAATCAAATAGAGAAATAAGCGAGGTACAGGATCACCTCACCTGCACTATGGTGTAGCAAACTAGCAACTGGAGGTCAAGGCCACGTTTTTGCTCTCTGTTGACCTTGTTTAGATACGCAAATTGAAACATACGCTGCGAGAGAAGATATGACTTGATGTGATGTATGCATAGTTTGGTGTGATGGATTTGCAATTCAAATTTGCACATCTAAACAAAGGTGCAGCTCGTTGCTGCTGCCCCGTGCCATCTCGTGCCAAACTGCCAGTGCGGCAAGCCCCCTCAGTTCTGCTCTCTGTTGGATCGTGTTGAGCTCGCACGCTGGCTGCTAGGAATGCACGAGCCGACTGCTCGCGCCCCCGATCCCCATCGGTATCCCCGGCCGACTCTGTAACAGACAAAAAAAAAGGGAGAAAAGAAAATACCCCCCATAATACCCCTCCTCTCTTCTCTCTCTCATTTTTTTTCTCTCTTCCTCTCTCTTCCTCCACACACACCAGGGAGGAGCTCCCATGGCTCCCCACCCTTGAAGCCCCTAACCCTCACCGGAGATCGCCGGAGCTCGTCGGTAATCATCTCCCCTTCACCTCCTCCCTTTGGTTTCGAAGTTGAAGCCTCTCCAATGGTTTTCCCCTCCATCTCAAGGTCTCAAGTCAAGGAATCAAGCCCGATCTACTCCAAGGACGCTTTCCATCGAGTTGTGGCACTTCATCGGAGTTCTACTCATCATCGGTGAGCTATCTCCTCCCTTGAATCTCTCTCAAACCCCTTTTGATCGATTTCGGATCAAGTCAAACTAGGGTTTCAAATCACCTTTGATGAGTTCGAGCTCTAAAACTTGTTTCCCCTCGAATCCATTGCTTGGAATCAACTTTTTGCACTCCTATAAACCTCTTAGAACAAAAAACTCCACCAAAAATCATCGCCAAAACCACCGTCGGCGAGCTCAGTGCATTCTCGGATGACCCGGAAGTAATTCCCGGATGACCCGGTATGCTTCTGGAGGTTCCCGGGTGACCCGGCACCAATGTCCGGATGACCCGAAGCCCCCCTTTTCAGCCTGTCACCCAATCTTGCAAAATTCATATAAAATTGCATACAACTCGGAAAATTGTGAAACAAATTTTGTTGGTTTTATAATTATGTCAGAAACCTTTTAAAAATGATTTTGCTCTCAAAATAATTAAGTGATTTTCTGAATTAATTATATGAGTTGTTATCTTGTTAATTGCATAGTTCTTTCTCCTCTACTCCAAAAATTCATGAAACCAATTTTGATAGATCATGTTTGAGCATACCTTTTCTCATATCATTGCACTCATTCATGTCATATTTATTTATTTATGTATCATTGCATTCGTGTAGAGACCGAAGCGCCGGAGCAAGAGGTCGGCGAGTCCCAGCAAGACCCCATCGTCGACGACGCCCCAGCGGACACCCAAGGCAGGCACCTAAGCATCTTTTGAACCCTATTTTGGATCAAATTTGTATATGAGTCTTGTATGTGCATTAGTCAATAATTATGTACATGTTTGCTTAGTTTCTAATTTTGATGCATTATCCATCTTTGACCTAGAATAACCCACTCTAGATGAGTATGCTTGTTTATGTGTCACGATTTAATTCTTGCTTAGCTATGCTTAGCTTCGGTAGAAGTCGAGAGGTGGCAAGGTCACCACCACTCGCGAGTTATAGATCATGCTTGTTTAATAATATTTGGATAGTTGAATGGTTTAAAATTTGAGCTATGATAATCATGATTCGAGACTTGAGCAAGTGTGCTAGGGTCATTTGAGATTGGAGCTCACTTGGCATAGACTTGCTTAAAGTTGATTAAGGCCCGATGTTATCGCTTTGATACTGAGCACTTTTCCGTACAGACCACTTGCTAATTATGGGTAAGGTAAGCCAAGTAGCATAAGTCGCACCGTTCCTTGACCGGATTCGGCGCGGGGTGGGATGAGGTGTGATCAGGCTGCGTCTGGTGCACCTATACACTCTCGGCCGTTCGTTCATAGTGGGGTGCGGGTATGTGAAAGGTTGAGGGCATGAATCAACACTTATCCTGTGCACAAGGTTATGGTCGTTGGTCTTGCGCCTCTTGTGGGAAAAGTTGTACACCCCTGCAGGGTTATAATCTATTGCAATAGCCTCGCTCTAGGGTTAAGGAGCACGCTCATGTACTTCGACTTTAACATAGATTTACCGTTGGGAGTTCATGGAAGATTGAGCTCATACACTTTGATCACCTTTACTATATGTTTTTACTTGATGACTGGCTTAGAGAGCATAGACTGCTAGGTCTTTCCTTGTTTACTCACCATAGAATTTTATTAAATGCTTTTATGCAAATGATTCATCTATTACCTTCCTTGCTACTAAACCAAATGCATTCTCCTTGAGAGTCGGGCAAGTATATACCCATATTGTTGGATAAGACCTGCTGAGTACCTTTTGTACTCACGGTGCTGCCGATAAGTTGTTGCAGGTGACCAGCAGCCGGAGACAGTCTTTGGCTACTTTTACCCCACGGACGGAGGTGCGGGTAGGGAGTGAAGCTTAAGCTTGAAGGATGGCACTATCTTCATATAGTGTCAGCCTTCTGTTTAGGTGATCGGAGAGCCATGTTAAAACTTTTTCGCTGTAAAATCTCTGAATTTGCCGTAATTTAACTTGAATCTATTTATGTAAAGTGATGGACTGTGTTTGTATTGCTATTGGTTATGATGCCTTTGTTGTGCTTTGTGAGGTGTGTATAAATCATGGGTAATTCTCATGACACATCTCAAGGACTACCGGGGTTATTCCTTTTTAATTGGGTTGATCAGTGGTGATGACTCGATTAAACGTGATTAACTTGGGCGGTTCCTCGCAGACTCCGCGTCGGGCCGTCGCCAGTGGCAGATCCAACACCCGCCGATCCTAGCTTCATCTAATCAGGTCCGAACGTGAGGTGTTCTTGCAACGTGCGCGGCACGGCCTCATGCGGCGGACCCGGTGTTCTCATGCTACCTCGCACGCCGTGATACGTTGGTATACCCTGTCTCGGACTCTCGGCCCGTGCCAATGTCAACTCGGGCGCATCCTCCAATTCGAGCGAGACGAGTCCACATGATAAGCTACTGACGCAGCACCAGAACGCGACAGATAATACTCACGGACAGCGACAGATACGCTCAACAAAACACTGGAAATACCAGTTTTTTCAGCAGACACATGCAATGCTGACGACCGAGGGCGAAGGAGTTTAAACTATCGCAGGTTATGGCCTGGACCAGCTCCTGCTGCAGTGCAGAATTGCCGATGCAGACCACTCGGCTGCAGAGGCGACGACGGCGACGACATGGGCGAACGAATCAAGAGCGTAGCTAGTACGCGTAGCTAGACAAGATCTTGTCGTTTGGAGTTTGGACACACGTTTCACACTTTTCACACGCAGCAGCTGGTGTGGCGTCCCCGGCTAATCACATGGCCGTGGTGGCGGCCGCCACCGGCAGCAGCAGGCCAGCAGCTAGCAGGTCGTGACAAATCCTGATCCTAAACAAGTTCACATCATCACGCACAAAAGAAGAAAACAAACAAACTGAAATCCTGAACTAACTCCGAATTACGACGGGCTGATGATGAGCAACGTCAAGCTAGTTATGCACACGCACGAGAACGACACGACGTTTACCACCGGGCACCGGCGTTAAGTTGTTGCATGATCCGAAGCCGGCGGAAGGAACGACGGGTCGTCAGCCGCGCGGGACGCCCGCTACCACCTGCTTCTTGGCGCCGGCGCCGTACCCGCCACCGGCTCCGGCGCGAGCGGCGAGGCCGGCGCTGCCCACGGCGACGCTGCGGGCCCTGCGCACGGCGGGGCCGCCGACGCGCACGGCGTCGTCGGCGCCGAACTCGCACGGCGCGTCCTCGTCGATCCGCCCCACCGCCACGCTCCGGCTCCGGACCGGGACGCTGACGGCCGCCACCACGCCCTCGCGGCGGCCCGTCGAGGCCTGGCGCTCGGACATGGCGCGGACGAGCTCGCCGACGTCGTCGTCCCCGGCGCCGCGGCGCGAGCGGGAGCTGAACGTCGCGGCCTGGGCGCGCCCCGGCGCGAACCCGCCGCGGCCGCCGTACGCGGCGGCGTGCGTCGGCATCCGCCCCGCGCACGCTGACATCCTCCGCACGTACGAGTCGCACGCCCGCGACAGCGCACGCACCGGCGCCCCCAGCCACCGCCCCAGCTTGCTGCCGCTCTCCGCCTTCTTACTCATGATCCCTCCTCCTCCTCCTCCTCCTGCTGCTGCTGTTCCGCCGCCGCCGGAGCCAAGAACGAAACCGAGTGGGAACCGAGCGACGCAGCCGGGGCCTTTTGCGGTGTAGACACGCGCTCTAGCTCGCGCTGCTCGGGGTCAATGGTGGGAGGTGGGTTCGCGCGCAGCGCAGACTCGGGGGCACTGGATGGGGACGAGAGCGATGGATCAGCCGGTGAGTAGGCGATGATTGCCTTTCACCTGCCTTATATAAAGAGGAGGAGGGGAGGGAGAGCCAGCGTAGTGGTGCCTGCAGCTAGCGTCGGCTTGCTTCGTGGAAGGTCTCGTTGAACCAGTAGCCGCGCCCATCATTTTGTGAAGGGAAGCAACAAGGCGCAGCGATAGTCAAATCCACCGGGGAAAGATTAGAAGCGTTCAGCTGGGAGAGTGGGAGACTCTTGAATGAAATGAACACGGGAACCCGTCAAAGTCGCCCGCTATCTTGCTCCATTGGCCGAGCCAGGTGCTTGGGATTGGAGACAAGTTGCTGCCATTTAGGCGTAGAAAGAACAGTATAGTTGCTGTGTCGGATCGTTCTTGGAGGGGACAAATCCTTGCGTGCCAAACTGTTGAGATCGAGTATAAAATCGGAACAAAAAGCTTTGGCAACGCTGAAAACGTTTAACATGCGCTTCCCTGCCCAAATCGCAATTGTGAATTTAACTTGACCTTGCCCATTTGCTAGCTGCACGAAATCTACAGTTCGTCAACTCATTTTCTGCTCCCTTTTCACCGGAAAGCTAGAAGAGGCAGTGAGATCTTGGGGGACACGGTCTCTGTCTCGCTCTTATCTTGTCTTTCACTCACTTCCTTGTTCCTTCTGATTGTGAGAGGTTGCGATTATCGCACCTGCCCAGGCAAAATCAAGATCGTCGATGAGTAAAGACGACGGACCTGCGAATAACAATCACTGACATGCTTCATCAGCATTCAGCAACACAGCAACTTGGCTACTGCTTCACAGTTCATGCACAGTCGACGCATGCCAAGCTGATTTTGCAAATAATTCGCATCCCTGTCCGGCTGCTCTGCTTTGTCAAGACAGGGGAAAGCACCAAAGCGTTGCAGCGCCTCTGTTTTCTGTTACTTTTATTTTTGGGACCAAAACACCTTAGCGATAGCCGGGTTGAGTTCATCCATGTTGTTGGTAGGCTCCTGACTCCTGACCCAATCCCTTTACTGTTTCAGCACTTTCAGATATCTTAAAATAGGCATGGGAAATTTGACTTTAGACTGGAGAATTCTTGGATTGGGACGTGTGATCGATCATAGGATGAAGACGCGCGCACTCAGGCGCGGGCTAAAATAGTAATTAGGCCTGAAATTCTGAAGCAGGCCAAATGTTTGCGGATACTAAATTATGTAACTTATAATGGGAAATAATATTATTGCTGCATGCCATGTGAGGAATACTTATTCAGCTTGTAATATTTTTTGGAAATATATTTTGCTTCTGAAAAAAATTCAAATAAGCTTCAAAAGCAGCTTAATTTGGTGATTTTTTTAAGCTTGTATATACCAGCTGGTTTTATGCCAGTATGCCACCAAACTTTAATATGACACAAAGATGGGGAGAAAATACAAATCAGAGTTCAATAAGTATAGATATAGATACTAGTATAACATATTTAAATATACATATGTCATTTGTATTGGTGTTACAACTTCATCGCACGATGATGGACGGGGAAAAACAAAGAAAACTTATGCCTATGCTTCAGAGTTCAGACAGCTGAAACAAATAAAGAGAATGCCCCCTCCTACAATCCATCCTCGGTCCTCACTGCACAGCACACACGGCTAGGCCTGTCAACTCAAATTAGCAGCTCCAAAGAGCCAGACCGCCGCAAACGCTTGGGCTGATTGGGAACCCTGCGGTGCTGCATACGGTGGGTGGCGTTCCAACAAACCATTCCACACTGCGACAGCAAGATACCATGTTGTTGTTGTTGCCTCTCCAGTAGCTGTCGTCTAAATCAGTCATCCCATAGTAATGCGAAGGTGCAGGAGCAGCGCTATTGCCAGTCATCTGGTCCCAGTTGAACGTTGCTGTCTCACTCTCACCCTGCGTCGCCTGCACCTCTGGCTCAAACAACTGGCTGGATGGTGTAGTAGTGCTTGCCCTCTGCAACGCCTCTGCTCCGGGCAAGGTCTTCAGATAGTCTGATGTACCACTGATCTTCTGCGTTGCATCTGGTTCAGGCCAGAATCTGAGAAAATCTTGTTCAGATAAGCTGGGAAGTGTAGTGTTTGTATTGTTTTCCGCTGCCTCTGGTTCGGGATTGAGATCGAGATAATCTGATGGGCTGCCGATCGTACCCTGCAATGCTTCTGGTTCAGACAAGAATCTGAGATAATCCGATGAGCTGCTGATCTCGCCCTGAAACGTCATCTCTGATTGGGACATGAAAAAGCTGGGAGATTTAGTGCTTATCATGTTCTGCGCTGCCGCTGGTTCGGGAGGTAACTTGAGATAATCCGATGAGCTGCTGATCTCGCCCTGAAACGCCATCTCTGATTGGGACATGAAAAAGCTGGGAGATTTAGTGCTTATCATGTTGTGCGATGCCACTGGTTCGGGAGGTAACTTGAGATAATCCGATGAGCTGCCAATCATACCCTGCAACGGCTTGAACACGATGCCATCCAGTGTATCAACGAAGTTACCCTGAGACATCTCTGTGTCGGACATGAACAAGCTAGGATGTCTAGTGTTTGTCTTGCTCTGCGATGCCCCGAAGATTATTCCATCCAATGTATCACCAATCTCGCCATGGCAAGCCTTTGGTTCGAATGTAGCAGCCTCGCCCTGCGTTTCCAATTGAGATGTGGCCATCGAGACTCTGGAGCAGACCTGTTCTTGTGACGCCTCTGGTTTGGGAGAGAACTTGAGACAATCCAATGCAGGTTGTGATGCCCAGAAGATGAGTTGATCCAATGCATCATCGATCTCGATATGACTATCCTCTTGTTCGAACATTGCAGCCTCGCCCTGAGATTCCAATCGAGACGCGACCATGGTGACACTGGAGCTGACCTGTTCCTGTGACGCGGGCAGCAGCACTGGAGCAGAGGAATTGAAAAGTCGTCGCTTCGCCTTCACGGGAGGGGAGGACGCGTCGGCGTGCTCCTCCGTGGCCTTCCTCTTGCGCGCCGATCGCGAGGATGACGACGACGATCTCGAGCCGGAGTGAGCCTTATAGATCTTGCAAAGAACCAGCACGGGCTCGCCGCCGTGGATGCGCTCGTGATGCCCTTCCTGGCCCTCGGTGAACTCGACCATGTACCAGTCAGTCCTCTCGCTGCAGCTCTTGCCGTTCTTGCGCTTGTAGGAGAAGTACTGGCTGTGGCCGACGCAGTTGCCCTCGCCGTCGAGCACGGCCCGGGGAGCGCGCTCCGAGTGCCACGTGCCCGCGCCGCCGCCGACCACGCGCTTCTTGCGGCTGTCGCTGCTGCTCTTGGGCCTCACGTGGGTGAAAAAGAACCAGGATCCGCCCTCGCCCTTCCTCGCCGGGGCCGGCTGGTACCCCGCCGTGAGCGAGGCGGGATCGGCGGCGTAGATGTCGGACTCGTGGAAATGAGCCCCGGCGGCGGCGGGGAGGGCGTCGCCGGCGAGCTTCATGCGGAGGAAGGCGACGAGCCCGTCGTCCGCGGGGGTGGACGCGGCGGGGTCGCCGGGCTGAGGCGGAGGAAGCATGGTGGGCTCGCTGTAGGGCAGAGATCTGGGGAGCGGGGAGGATTAGGGCAAGAAGTGAAAGGCGGCGGAGGTGGGGAGAGCGAAATAGGAAAGAGAGCTTCTTGGATCTGGGGGGAGAGAGCCGCGAAATAGGAAAGATTTGGGGGAAATTTTGGCGGGTGTCTTCGATTCGGTTTCGTTTGCCGTACCCCGTACGTAAGCCTGACCGTCCGCGCCTGGATGGGTGATTGAGATCGAGAGGGGGGGGGGGGGGGGGGGGTTGGTGGGGCCATCTGATGATGGGATGGTCGGATGGGGAGGAGAGGCCGTCTCCGACTCGGACCAACCGCCGCCGTTGCTTCTTGATCAGTCAAGTCCCGCCCTCACCCGGCCACCCCCACCCCGATCTCCCCTGACCGGACCCACCAGTGTCCCCCCGCACCGCACGCACGCACCATGTCGTGGCTCGCGCGCTCCATCGCGGCCACCCTCTCCTCGCCGCGCGGGGAGCCCGACCCCGACGCCGACGAGCCAGAGCCCGAGGCCGCCTCCGCCGGGAGCGGGGCGGGCCCGGTGGAGGAGGAGTCCTCGCTGCGCGGCCGCAGCCCTAACCGGGGGCGCCACGGCGCCGAGGAGCCCGAGCAGCCCGGCACGCCGAGCCGCGGCGTCAAGGACGACATCTCTGAGCTCACCGAGACCCTCACCCGCCGCCTCTGGGGCGTCGCGTCGTTCCTCGCGCCGCCCCCGACACCGCCGGAGGCCTCCACCCCGCGCGCCGGCGCCTCGGCTCCGGCGGACGGGGGAGGGGATGATGAGGCTGGGGACGGGGAGGAGGCCGCGGCGCTGTCCCCTCGGATCGCGGGGATCCGGAGCGACCTGGCGGAGATCGGCGGGAGGGTGAGGAGCGGCTTCTCGATGCTGCAGAACAACCTGGCCGTCGCTGAGATCTCCAAGATCGCCTCGTCGCTCCTGCCGTTCGGGCAGGGGGAGGCCGACGAAGGGGAGCCCGTGCCCGGCGTCACCGAGGAGGTGGTGGTGTTCGTGAAGCACATCTCCACGCGGCCGGAGACATGGCTCGATTTCCCCCTCTTCATCAGCGAGCGCTACGCCGATGGTAACAGTTCGTGCCTATTTAGTGGTGTTTCATTTCGAAATGTCTATGAATTTGGATAAATGGAGTGCTTTTCGTACAAGTTAGCGTATTTGGTTGAGTTTGGTGGGGAATAGAAGCAATTGGAGGGAGATAAGTGAAATGGAGTGCTTTCCCTATATCAATTTTAGCCTGTTTGATTAAGATTGCTAGACTGTGTTTTGTTAACTCAAGCATTTAAGTGGAGTGCATTGTTACTACTTTCACTTATCAACACATGTGGGAAACAATACAAGTTATGCTGACCTGTAGTGATCCTGTGATTACATTTGCGAATGTTGCTTGACAAAGAGTACTGATTATTGCACAAATCATATGTTGTTAGGTTCCGCACTAAAGTCAAGTTATTTAGTTTGATTTAGCTTGGGTTTTGGACATTACTGTAAAAGAGAGGGCTCTCCAATTTAGCTTAGCAAATTTAAGGATCAGGCCCTATAAGGGCCGGGCCATGATTATATATAATTCTGAGCTAAAAAGTAGTAGGGTTTAGTTGGATTGTAAATAATGCATTAGGGCCATGGCCCATTACCACCCCTTGGACTGGAGGCAACTTTTGTCTTAATGCATATTTTCCATTAGTTTCTGCTTATGACTAGGTGAACGCTGGTTACAGGTACTTTTAAGGCAGTTTTGGCAAGATTACTTATAATATTTCTGTTATGAAACTACAGAGTTTAGTTATATCTTTGATATTGCTTGCTTAAACCTGAGAAGTATTGATTCGTAATACATCATTCAGTTCTCATGTTTTAGAATGCTCCGAATCACATAAATTGCTTAGTTCTATTCAATTAGTGATATAGATCAAACCTATTATTCTTAGATCTGGAATATCATTATATTTGCTTCTGGTGTCACCTATACTAGTAGTTGGCCTATACCTGCTAGCCTATATTTTGCTACTTAGCTTGCACAGCAGCCTGAAAGTTGAAAGATAATATTATGCATGGAATTTGTGTTCGCAGTACACCCTGTAATCTGCACAGTTCTGATGCAGTGAATTGTGGTTTGTGCGTTAATAATTTGATTTTTTGAATAAAACTAGTGTATTAATAATTCTCAATTGTTTTAAAAATGGTTTCCTTTGGTGCAAAGATCCCTGCGACCATATGCTCGAAACAGCACATTTCCTGAATATTTTGTCTGACAATGGGAATTACAACTTCTTCCAAAATTCAGGATCATGAATGGAAACTAGCAAAAAAAAAATATGAATTACAGCTTCCTTGGGAATTCAGAATCACGACCATCATGGATGGACATAGTAAATAATATAATGGAAAAAATGGCATAGGACAACACAGTGGAAGGAAGATCACTGGAGGGGACGAGGTGTCTAGCTTTTGATGTTTGGCAGGACAATATACTTCTGTGTTTTGTTGGCAAGTGCCAATCACTTTGTAGTCGTCTTTTTTCTGTCTTCTCTGTTATTAGTCTCCGTTGTGGGGTTGTCCTCAGCCGCCTAAGCTTTGAATCAGGTTATGTGTTTAGGGGGGTATCCTTGTCCTGGCTGCTTCTTCCTGTGTCGGTTGAACTTTGAAATTTCTGTTCTTATCATAATGGAAATGGGGAATGCCTCGATTTGGAAAAAAAATGTGTGGGAAACAGACCTGTATTAATCCTGTAATTATATTTTTGAATGTTGCTGGGCAAAGAGTACAGATTAGTGACCAAATCATATGCTGTTAGATTCCACATGAAAGTTGAATCATTTAGTTTGAATTGGTTTTGTTTGGACTTTTGGATGTTATTACTGTAAAGGCTCTTGTACTGGAGGCTGCTTCTGTTTTTATGAGCCATACTTCACACTTCTAGTAGTAGTCTGAATGACTATGATGATGATGATGATTCTGAAGTTTTCTAGTATTAATGCTGAAGTCATAGTTGGGGTGGAACTCGACCCTTCCTGTAGTGCTGGAACTTGCACATTATATTTTATCGTTCTTATGTGTTGAACCTTTGGAAAGTTTTGAGATTCCCATTAGTTTTTTTGCTTACAACTAGATGAACACTGCTGTATTCTTGATTTTAGTTACTGGTACTGTTGAGCCAATTTTTGGTCGCATTCCTTGTATTGTATTTCTGTTACAAGGCTACAGAATTGAGTCTTTTGTATCTTTGGTATTGTTTGCTTTTATCTGAGAAGCATTGATTGGTGATATATCATTTAATTTCTCAAATCATTCTACTGGTTTAGTTCTGTGCAGTTAGTGTAATGGACCGAGCCTACTACTCTGAAATCTGGAATACCATTATATTTGCTTCGGGTGTTATTCTGTTACCAATACTGCTTGTTGGTCAATACCTTGCTGAATGAAATTGTTGGTCCATGCCTGCTAGCCTCAATTTTTCTACTTTAGCTTGTGCAGCAGCCTGAAAGTTGAAAGACAATATTATTCATGGAATCTATATATACAGTGCACCTGTAATCTGCATGTCCTGAGTAGAATTCTCTTTTAGTGTTAATAACCCAATATTTGAATAAAACTTCTTAATCATCATTTGGTGCCAACTGCCAAGATCCCTATGGCTATATGATAAACAGCATTTTTTCTGAATATTTTGTCTGACAATGTGAATTACAGCTTCCTTAATTCAGGGTTGTGAATCATATCACCGTAGATGGAAAATAATATAAAATATAATGGACATGATTTTATACTCTGCAGCATAGTCTGTAATATCATATCCTGTCATTACCATTCAACAAGTTTGTTGGTATGTTTTCTGTTTTACTGGTCACATGATCATAGTCTATGCCATAGCATTTAAAATTTTTTCTACTGCCTTTGTCACCAAGTCATACATGTTTGCTACCTGCTGCAAGAATGCTCAACTTAGCTATTTAATTTGCCCTGTGGTCCTCTTGTTTTGACATTTATTTACATTTACTTTGTAATGAATAAGCTATGCTCCACTTTGTCCTGTTTACGTATACTTTCCTTCTGTTAATCCTTTAATGGTGATCAGCTATGTATTGTCTTTTTAAAAGTGCCATCACATTATGTGAAATAGACATCAATGATTCTGTCATTGTGTTCTTGTATCTTAACATAGTTTCTATTGCTTTTCTAGATTTTGAACTGTCAGATGCTCAATATGTGCACGCATTATCTATAGAGCACCTTGTCCCAGGCTTATCAGACTTAAAGGTTCAGATTTGCTCTACTGATATGACTGAAGCATGTTTCTGGAAGATCTACTTTGTTCTTTTGCACTCAAAACTCAATAAGCAAGATGCTGAACTTCTTTCAACACCACAGGTAATATCCTAGATCATCCACAGTATATATCTGTTGTGGCCCAATGTATTATTTCTCTTAAATCAGCTGCGGGTTTCTACGATATGCACATTGCAATGGATAGCATTGCTTTGCAATTGCAGCCTTTTTGTGCAGTCTGTAGAATACCAGCTTGCTTCTTTCCTTAGCTTTATTTTGTGGGGCTATAATTTTTTTTAATTCCACTTGTGTACACATGAGACCTTAATACCTTCTTATCCACACAGATCCTAGAAGCAAGGGAGCAATTGTTGCAAAGTTTACAGGATCAGAAGAAGCGGGGATCCAAGTTTACTGGTGAAGGTGAATCATCGGAGAACGCGAATGTTTCCGATGCTCCTGCTGAAGAGAAGGTGATTCAACCTTCAAGCATCCAAGATAAAGCTGGTCCATCAGAGATTTCATCGTTTGAAGAACCCACTTCCGATATCACACCAGAAATCGAGTCCGAAAAATACCCGATTTCAACCACCGAAGTGGAGGTAGTCGACAAGTCGGTGATCGAGGAAGAGCTGGCGGTGAAGAACGAGAGCAGGACTCCACCCGTCCAGTCCAAGCTTTGCTTCGAAACTGACGAGGATGAAGTTGATGAGTGGCCGGACGATGACCCTACTGAAGAGGACGTCGGCGCGGGAGGCAGCAGAACTTCATTAGGGCGGGAGGAAGACGTGTCCTTCAGCGACCTGGAAGACGACGAGGACGAAGACGATGTGAACAAAAGGCATGGGCAGTAGTCAAGTGGAGCAGGTTAGTTCGAAATCTGGTCCTGGCGCACAATCATCTCCCTGATCCAACACTCCCACAACCACATTGCTGGCTCCATTGGTGGAGTGAGTAGGGCCGGGATCACATCCAATCCAAGGATCATTGCTCTGTTATTATTAGAGCCCGGAAGTAATGAATCCAAGGAGTAGCCCGGTCTCGGATACCCCCTATTAGATAGATGCGGGATCCTAATGATATAAGCGAGCTCGTGTTAGCGTTTGATGGTGAGCAGTGCGTCTGTATTATTGACCCTGTACTGTGGCATGTACATAGAGAGATAGAGCTCCTCCCCCTTTGGGCCCTGTGTTGTAGACCTACCCACTCTGCCCAATTGCCCATCTGAATCTCATTACACCTCCTGTCCGTTTCATCCTTCTTTCATGCCAAGTGCAATAATTGAGATCTGAATCTTTGATCCTGATTAGGACCGGTAACAGTGCGTACTCGTGTGATTGTCGCCATGATATTTCAGTCGGCGGAGACGTCAGTTTTTTTTCCCCTCCTTTCATTCGGCATACAGCAGCGAGCAGTCTGCGTAGCTTCCGGGCACGGCGCGGTGCGATGGGATGCCGCGGCCTGGTCTCTGCGGCGCCAGGGCCGTGCCCGGCGGGCAGTAGTCAGGTGGGCTCACGGGCGAGGGAGCGACGGCCGACGGGACGGTCTCCGCCTTTCGGCAGAGGACGCCCGCGTGCCGGGCTGATTCCGGCAACCAGCCAGCGTCGCCTCTCGCTCTCACAGCCCTCCGGAGCGACCGGGGCAGGCCAGGCGGGCAGCCATTGCATCCCGCTCAGCGTGTCTCACGCAGGCATGTTGCCGCTGCCGCCCTGCGGGTCGGCTGCGTGAAGCATCCATCCATCTCTGGTCGGCAGAGCGATATGGAGGCCATGTGCGGACCGTAGCGAGGGGAGCCGGTGCGCGGCACGCACCAATTCCGCACCTGACGACGGCGCGCGCAGTCACCCACGGATAAAGAGGAGAGGGGGAATGCCGGCGCCGGGCGCCGCCCGCACATGGGACGGACACCGCGGAGGAGGAGAAGGCACCGCGACCGCGGGGCGCACGCCGTGCCCTCTGCTCCCAGGCCGCTGTCGGCTGGGCCGCTGTATACCGTCTCGCGCGGCGGCATCCGCGCGCGTGTTAGTAGTGTACGATCGCGGCCGATGGCGCGTCGCCGTCCCGGGGAACCTGAGCTCGTTTACGGACAAATTAAGGTCCTGTGTTTGGGCCGATCAATCAATCAATCGCCCCCCGGGTGCGAGAAACAAGCGTGCTTTGATTAAGTCCGAGTCCGAGATCTCGAGCGCGATGGGGACGTTACGTTGCAGTGCAGCGGGGTCGGGTCCTCCCTCCTCCCCGCTTTCCTCGGCGCCATGTGATGTGCGGTGCCTGCATTTTAGGCACCGTTCTTCTTCTTTATCCTCCTCTGCTGAGGAGACAAAGCTAAGGGTTTCCAAAAGCTGATCTGATGTGAAGTGGGCCTAATTATTTCTTTTGCAACCAAACTGTTCAACCAGCGTCACACCTTTCTGAACCTCGTAGAAGCTGAATCGTCAGGAACTATGCACAAACTGAACCTGAACCTGAGCTGGTACTCTGGTGAAGGTTAGTTTCCCCTCCAGCGGATGGGACCATCTCTCTAGTCACAAGTCCACAACTCAACAACTGCCAGTGCCTTGTGCCAAAGGACGAAGGAAAATACAACGTAACAGACGGAGCTGGTCCTCTGAAACCACACTCGCAAGAATCCAACAGATGTATATTTCTCACTTGACAGCAGCAGCAAACTTTCCGCTATGCTCATCAGAGCGCCAATTGGAAGGTTAGGAGAGCGAGCGCCATCAGTCGACACTCGACAGGCAGGGGGGCCAAACGAGCTTCCTACTCCCAGCGGGCAGCAGTGACTAGCATTTCTCCTATCTTGCTTTGCTTCCACATGGATTGCTGCGAACCGAGGGACACACTCATGGGTTGATGTCCTTTTCAGGGATAGGGAGGGACGCAAATCACACGAACACAAAGCATATCCCTGCCGAAATGCACATGATGAGGCCAAGGACGGCATGTAGCAACACAAGATGGTTCCAATTGTGGCTCATACCAGTATCCATCACACAGCTTATATATGACCATAAACACAAGATGGTGCTGTAACAAGAGTGCAATTCAGTCTATGTATAGGACATGTATATCCCAATAATCATGGTAATTGATTGATTGATTCATCAAATACATGGTAACCACAAGTATTTATCTTCATTTGAAGGTAAAGTCTGTCAAGAAAGAGAGAAAGAACCCATCTAGGCACAGAAATATTCTTACAAAAGAATCGCAACCTGAAAGAATAAAAGCATCTCACAGGCTAAATCCAAGCTATACCTATCTACAGCTCCACATTTCAGTATCTCTGGTGAATCTCCAACCCCTGGAGACACAGGGACCAAAGCTTCCTCGTGTAAAGCATCAATGAGTGCGACGCCCTTCCCTTTACAAAGGGCCGCTTCGATGCTTGCAAAGATTTCTTCAGGCAAAAAAAAAAAAAGAACCCATTATACTCTTTATTTTCTGTCACTCCACTTGTTCACCGATTAGGTCGAGACCGACGACCAAGAATGAGACCCCTTGGAACAGGAGGAAGTAGAAATGGATGCCCTGGGCAGACAGCAAGCTGCGTGCAGCTGCTGTTAGCAGAAGGAAAGACAGTGCAAGTTCCTTCCTGTAGATCCTATTGTGCTTCTTCTTCTTGGAGTCCTTTTTAGGATTTGACTCCTTTGTTAGCGCGTCAAGATTGGGCGCAGAACCCACTCTTTGTTGCTTAGAGTGTTTTTCAACGAGGCCGACGAGATCGCCCTCAGAAGAACGCCCTGATTTCTTGGTGACGACCCACTCGTAGGCACTCCCAAGCTGGAACAGGCCAGAAATCATGGCATTGAACTTGGTGACTGACATGGTGTTCTCAAACAGAAGGTATGGAACAATGAACGGGAAGGATTTTGGGGCTGGGAGGATGTTGAGGATGGACATTGTTGCTGGAATGTAGCATACTACCCACGTGGGGAGTTCAGCTTCAGGAACAAACATTGTCATGGGAAGGATGACACAGAAAAGGGTGAATGAATAGAAGGGTAGAATGAGCTTCCGGAGGAGGAAGAAAAGGAATATGAGATTGAACTTCTTCCAGAATCCAATCTGCAGTGGAAAGTAAGCAGCAACATTAGGCAAGCTATCCAATAATCCCATGCCTAGACTATGCAAGCATGAATATAAAAGCTAAAATGTAAAGAAAAAGGAATAAAAGACAAACCATAAGGACACTCAAATCAATCGTAAAAGAAGATGCATAGAAACTACTGGCATATCAACTAATTGAAATATCAGATTCTAGTTCGATGTTTTTTTTTTTTTTTGCTACAATGATATAGTCACAAAATCACTTCATCTTGTGACTTTTCCTATGAAACTGAACAATATAATGCAAAAAGGCCCATGCAAACAAGCTACATTTTACTGGCCAAGCTTAATACTTTTGCCAGACATTTTAGCTTTCGCAACGTGCCTACAGAAAAAGTGCCGTACCTTGGATTTGATTATGTCGACAAAGCAAAGCCTAAACAATTGCATGGGACCTGAGTGCCACCGGTGTTGCTGCTTTCTATATGCTTCATAGGATTCTGGCAACTCACATTGACACTGAAAGAGAAGTCACACAAGTTAATTACCATGCCTTAACACAAGACATATGCTGAGTAAGCAACAGAGAAAATTGTTTTTTTTTTTGACAAAGGAAACATTCCCAGCTTTTATAGAAAGCTAATAAACAGAGAAAATTGTGCCAATACCTCGACATCGTTTAGGAAGACAAACTTCCATCCCTTGAGATGTGCTCGGACAGCTATGTCCATATCCTCCACTGTTGTCCTCTCCATCCATCCTCCAGAATCCTCAAGCGCCTTAATTCTCCATACTCCCGCAGTGCCATTGAACCCAAAGAAGTTGAGAAATTCCCCATTCACCTGCTGCTCCACCTCAAAGTGGAAGCAAAGGTTTATGTTCTGAAGTCTGGTCAGCAAGTTCTCATCCTGGTTAACAAAAGACCATCTTGCCTGAACCAACCCGACATCATCCTTTCCCTGGAATTTGCACAATTAAAGCGTCAGAAAACATAACTAACTAGTAGGAATGGTTGTCAAGTACGACAGCTGGCATTAAGCCAAACCTTGAAATGGGGCACAGTGCGCTTCAGGAAATCTGGCTGTGGTTGGAAATCGGCATCAAAGATGACAACAAACTCATAATCTTTCACATAACTACAGTTCATGGCTGATTTGAGGTTTCCAGCCTTGTAGCCATCCCGGATCACCCGGTGCCGGTATATTATGCGCACACCCTCCCGCTGCCATTTCTCTACTTCCTCCTTGATAAGTGCTGAAGTGGTGGCATCATCAGAATCATCCAGCACCTGGATCAAGAAGTTTGACCTTGGCCAGTCCAGGCTGCAAACTGCACCAATGGATTGCTGGTACACCTGCAACATCCAAATTAAAGGCGTTATTAACTGAATTGGAGAACTGGATCATCTCTTATTAGCTTCTTCTCATCCTCCAGATTTGTGTGAAGCAGTGGCTTATGCTACACTTTGACATTCAATGACTAGAACTCCCAATTATTAACTGGTTGGCAACAACATCGGCACCGAGATTTGGTTACCAAGAAGTGAAGTCTGCTTCTGAGAGTACAAATACCAACCGCCAAACCAAAAACTTTGTAATTCAACAATTAAGTTTTGTTACTCCAAGGTGCCAATTTAGGTAAAGACCAAAGCAACATTAAAATTCAGAAGCACCAAATTATGATTGGAGACACGAGTCAAAGATCCAGACGAATGCATCTCCTCCACCCAAATTGTGCTGGGTTGACTAGAAGTAGAGACAGCTATCACTAAGAAGCCCCAAATTATTAACTAGAGTACGCCCAATCGCAACTGAAGGAAGCATGGAAGGGGAAGGATGGTTGAATGTTGCTTTGAGCTTACCTCCCTCTCATTGCACATGGGCATCTGCACGAGCACCATGGGGAAGTCCTCGGCGCCGGCCTCGACGTCCTCCTTGTCGGCGGCGAGCGGCACGGGCTTGATGCCCTTGAGCTTGATCCAGAAGAAGCCGAGGCAAAGGACAAGGCGGTCGACGCTCTGGATCAGGAAGAGGACGACGCAGGCGTTGGTGAGGAACTGCAGCGGCGGCGCGAGGTAGTCGAGGCGGGCGCGCATCCAGCCCGCGTAGGCGGCGGCGAAGAGGCCGTCGACGGCGAGGAGGCCCGCTTCCACCTCGAGGTGCCAGCCCTGGAGGTACGCCGCCACCTCGACGGCGAGCAGCAGCAGGGAGAGCACGAGGAACACCCGGATGCAGCCGTAGAAGCGCGCGCGCAGCGCCGTGTTCTCCCCGGGGGCCACGTCCGAGTCCGTCCGCCCCGCCGCCACCCTGCGCCGCGCGGCCGCCGCCACGGCGAGCGCCGCGGAGGCCGCCCCCGTGAGCCTCCCCGCGGCGCGGTGCGCCTTGAGGAGCAGCACCCACGTGATCTGGCGCGCGTTCTTGCCCCTCCCGGCCTTGCCCCCGCCGCCCGCCGGCGAGTCCGGCGCCGCCACCTCCGACGCGGAGACCTCGGAGATGGACCAGTTGGGGTTCTCCATCTTCACCACCACCGGCGTCCCGCCGCCGCCGCCATTGGCCCTCGCGTCCCTCCCCCACCACGACGGCGCCATTGGCACGACGCCCGCGGCAGTACAGCTAGCACCACCACCACCACAACCCCCTCCCCGTCAGACTCGGACCGCCGCACGAAACCCCGGTACGCAGCACAGCGCAGCGACGACCCGAGCCGAGCTCTCCTCCACCTCCGCCTCCCTCACCTACTCATCAAGAACGGCCTTAATAACCGGAAGACGGGCACCACCGCGTCTGGCCAGCCAGCTTATATCCCGCACAGACACACAGACACGGAGAGAAGGAGGAGAGGGAGCGCGGAAGAACAGCTCACCACGTCGGTCTAGCAGGCGAGCTCTCCCCTCCTCCCCGCTTCCGTTTATTTATTCGCAGGCTGCCCCTGTCCCCGTCTCTCGCCACCGTCGCCGTCGACTAAAAAAAAAGCCGCCTCCTTTTCGCTCTCCCCCCTCCCGCCCCGCCACCGCGTTCACGGTTAAAAGCAGCGGCAGCGGCAGCGGCAGCTGGCTGCTCAGCCGGTGGAAACCGGAAGCGGCTGGGGCCCTGTTTAGTTGGCAGATTTTTAACCAAAAATTTACTATTTTTTCAACTCTCTCTCCATCACATCACATTAAATACACCAAAAGACATATGTTCAGAGCAGTAAATGTAGGTAAAAAAAATAACTAATCACACAGTTCTGTTGTACATCACGAGACGAATCTTTTGAGCCTAGTTAGTTCATGATTGGACAATATTTACCACAAACAAACGAAATGTACTACAGTGTAGTACAGAAGTTTCAGAAGTTGCTTTTGCTACTTTTCCTCCAACTAAACAGGCTCTGGGTTTCCTTTCGTTTAACCGCGTGACGCGGCCGCGGTTGGGTCGGTTGGTTTGGTAGGTTCCTGTTCCTGCCGGGCGCGGGGCGGGGCGGGGCGGCTCTGACCGGCCGCGCGTGGGCGTGCCGCCGAGTGGGCTCGCACGACGACGGTGTCTATTCGTTGCTTGCGGTTGCAGCCTGGCCGCTGTCGGTGGCGGGCGGGGGCTCTGGTTTGTTTGTTGTGGTCTGGCTCCCACGCCGGCACAGGCACACAGCTCGCAGGAATTATCCGCCCGCCGTCAGCAGCTCACTGCTTCCGCTCGATCTGCAGGCTGCAACCAGGTAACCAGTCACCGGTCAGGTCAAAGACGCGTCCACAGTCCCTAACCAAATCAAGCACCGTGAAATCCGAGCAAACTCGAGCCTAAAAACGAGGCATCGTTAATCTCTGCAAACTCGATGCGGCGCTGTTGCGCGCAGGGAAGGAGGAGAGGGAGGATCGGAAAGGACAAGGGGAGAGGGAACGAGCGAGATTGGATCTACGGCGGCGGCGTTCCACTGGGCTCTGCTGGAATGGAGACAAGCTGCCTGTTTTGTTCCATTAACAACGCCCATGATTACGGGACGATCGAATCTGGGGGCGCCGGGACAAAATTAGCATCCACAGCAAAAAAAAAAGGCAGCTGCCGAGATTAGGGTTCCCGTACGTGTTTGGCACACGAGTGCCGGCCGCACACCGTGTGGATGGATCTTTCCGGCCAGCGAAAGAATTAATTGGTTTCCCTTCCAAAACAAATGCTCAAATCCATTCGAAAAAAAAAATGCTCAAATCCACAGTAGTAATTGAGAAGAGATCAGGTTTGCACGAAGGCAGCAGGCGTGGCGTGGGCCGCCGAGCCGGGCATTGAGTGATCAGTCGCCACAGACAGCATGATATCCGCCACTAATACGCTGAGTTATGTGGGAGGCGCGGAGTGATTATTGGGGACAGGATATGAACAGCAGCATCTCGCCGGCCGGCCGGCCGGGGGCCCTGGAGCTGGAGATCCCCCCAATCGTGCAGGCGCAGCCCCCCATCCATCCATCCATCCATCATACAGATACACAGGCAGATGCAGATGACGATGAAGGGATCGCCAACGAGCGTTGCGGTGGGCGTGCTCACGTTTAATGCGGCAGCGTTACAACACCTTGGCTTCGCATCGCGCTGATGCCATCTTGAACTCTGAATTTTATTCAGATCTCGATGACAGAGCGAGAGTGCCATGACATTGTTCTCGAGTCGAGGAGCCGAGTACCGCTGGTACCAGCGCTTTCAGACGGGAGATTCCTGCAGGAGCGTGCGTTAGAAACTTCCTCCGCGTTGTGTAAAGTAAGTATAGTATTGACAGTCTCGTGCTAGCTAGCTCAGGGTTTTTTTTACCCACCGGTATATTTATACCGCTACCCAGCGGTAACGGTATACCGCTATTTACCGCTCGAATTCAAAATCCAAACCAAAATGGCCTATACAAACGGTAAGCAGCGGTATACCGCGGTATAAATTATTTATACCGCTACGGTACGAATTAAAACCGCTACGGATTGCATTAATACCGCTCCAATGAAAAAGGGTCTCCGGCTTGAAAGAAATGAAAATTTTGGCATGATATTGGCACAAAGTAGTGTTAAATACCACCCCCAATCAATAATTTATAGTTATGCATAGAAATACCACACCAAACATAATAATATTAGGCGTGCATAAGTGAGTTGATAGTTCAAATACAAATAATTCGATACAAGTCATACAACACAATAAAAGTTCAATGGTAGAAAGGAAAGACTCCCATTTGGGACGCGGAGTTGTACTCGGCGATAGACATGACATTCAAGCCTCTCACCCTAAGCAACTTAGCCTTGTACTGTTGTCAAGTTAGGCCCGTCCACGCCGATGTTGTCTGCCATTCACTGACTAACATGTTGTAAAAATGGGGGTCTTCCCATTCATACACCCATGTCGTGTGTGCCTGCGCGTTTATGTCAGGAATGGGATAAAAAGACTGGGACTGAATAAATGCCAACACAAACAAAATAATTACTTAATCATATACCTAAAGAAAATGTACCTAAATCTGAAACAAATCCTAACTAAAATTGGATCCTACCACAAATCCTACCTAACATCTCCAAAATCCTACATAAAATCCTAAAGCAACAATTCTACCTCACATCCTAAATCCTACCTAAAATCCTAAAGCAAAATAAACCTAAATCCTAACACAAATCATACCTAAATCCTAATGCAAATGATACCTACAACTAATTTCTACCTAAATGGCTAAATCCTAAAGCTACTTTCTACACAAATGCAAAAAAAAAGGGCAAACTCACCTCAAGCCGCGGTCTACCGCCGGACCTACCGCGGTATACTGCCGCTCCCGCGCGGTAAGCCGCCCCGGCCGAGCGGGAGCGAGCGGATCCGGCCGCGGGGCGGCTTACCGCAGCTCCCGCGGCGCCCGGGCCGCGGCTTACCGCCGGCGGCGGCACGGACGAACCCTCCAGGCGGCGGACTGGAAGAGTGGAGCTGCGGACGGGAGGCTCTGAGCGGCTGAGGGTCACGGGCGACCGCCTGGAGATGCTTCTAGGGTCCTTTGGACACTTTGGGCCTCATGGGCCTTAACGGGCCGGCCCCTTTTTTTTCTTTTTCTTTTTTTCTATAACTTCTAAACCTCGAAATAAATACTAAATGCACTCAAATTTGAAAACTTTTGACACCATCAGATTCTATAAATCATGAACTATTTTTAAGAGATTTTTATTGATTTTTTCATTTTTTTGAATTCAAATTCAAATTTGAAAACCCCTAGGGGTTTCTACCACGCGGTACCGTTACCGCACCGGCGCGGTATAAACGGTAACCGCGGTTACCGGGGCGGTAAGAAAAACCCTGAGCTAGCTGTACACCTTGCCATTGAATCTTCTCCTTTATCTCACCACTGTCAGTTGCCAAATCTGTGGTTGCTACCTGCATGCTAATTCTGGAGCAAAGAGCACGCATGAGAAGAGACTCTAATATTTTTTATTCGAGGGAAGATGCCGGTTGACTTTGACTTGGAAAAAGATTTTACATTTCGGCCAATATATAGCTGATGGTTCTACATTAGTGTAAAGCAGGAATTACAGGCTTACCCTGCCTGAAGAAATGCAGCAAGGGGAAACAATGAAGGCTGAAGCACGTTGAAGGCTGGCGTACGTGGCTGATGACTTGCGTACGAGTCCGAACATGTGGGGAGCGAACGAAAGAAGAAGGTGACAACAAACCTCAGAAACCTAATTAACCTCACTAATCTAATCCTCCGCCAACCAGCGGATCGCACCTCCGATCGATCCTTGGACAGATTCCGCGGATCGTGCTCGCAAAGCTAGGGTTTACCTGCACGTCAATGGGATCAGATATTTATTATATATATTATATATGCTATATATGCTATCGCGACGTATGTTATATTATTAGCATATGGTAGACTTTGGAGAGCGTGTATTAGCAAGCTACTAGCTGTGATCAGTTTGACTAGTATATGTACGTACCTGAACGAAGATTAATCATCCCTTTGCTACTGCTGACATGATGGCATGTATAGTTAATTAACAATAATTCTACACCGAGCTAAACTTAGTCCTTGCAGCGTCATGGCCTGCACTAAGCGGCGTCTCCGGTTGGAGGTCAGAGCCAACAAGGCCCTTGGCAGGCTCACACCTGGCGTGTCCGTGCTGGCTGGAACCCCGGCCTCCCTCTTTCTCTCTACGTCCGTCCTGCGCCTGCAGGCAGGGAAAAGGCCGCGTCCGCGGTCGTGGCGCGCACACTTGGGAGTTGGAGGAGGCCAGACCAAACCGATGACGAGGAGGTCGGCCGCCGCGCTGACCTCCCGCGGGTCCGACCGTCCGACGAGGAAGATAGCCGTCGTCTCGTCGTCATCTTCTATTCTTGGTGGGGGAAAACGCCGACGGGAGAGAGAAGCGGCTGCAGAAAGCCGGAAACCTTCCGTGGCCGCAAAGCATGCGCGCACGAGGAGGGCTCTCCCCGTGCTCCGGCGACTTTACACCGCGAGCGGATCGGAGGCGCCGGTGGTCGTCGATCTCGAGGCGATCGCAGTTCGCGAAGCGGAAACCGCTGCAACAAGATGCTGGATCGGAGGGTATATTCCACCGCGGGCAAGATCTACGGAGCAGTACATATACGGAGCCAATGTATTTGCCGGTCATATTAATTAGCATCTCATCGGCTGCATACTGGAGTACTGAGACCACGTATTTCAGCATGATCCGAGGTATCTAGTTCGGCAAATTGCTTTCAATGTGACGGATGAATAATGACAATTTGCTAGTAACTTTCCGTCTTAAATCGTGTGTAGAAGTACGCCACAATGTGACGGACTAGTAGTGGGAATTTGCTAAATAAGGCCTAGCAAGAGTGAATTGTGACAGTAGTACAGTGGCGAGTTGGCAGCACGTGGGAGTGAGCCAGGTCCATCCTGAAGCGTGATCTGCATCATGAGTCCCTGTATTAAGCTATAGGATCGGAGGAGCTTGAGACGCAAGAAGCCAGGAGCAAGACCTGTGTAAGAAAGGAATAATGCGCATCGATCTCAGACTAATTATTAAACGCATAGGCAACACATGCCGCACAAGGCTACTACTAAAAAGCGTGAAAGGATCTGCAGGTTGCAGTGGCCGTGTGGCAGTTTACATATGGGCAACTTGGCACGGTACGTATCGCTTGAGATCCAACGGGACCATGCATATGATGTGTGCGCCACAAAGACTAGTCCTCCGGACTCCGGAGCGAGTGAGTGAGTGAAAGGGAAAAAATCGACAAAAACAGCACAAAGTCCCCACCATAGTACTGGATGCACTCTAATATAACCCATTGGCCGTGTATCTCATTTTACACGTTGGAGGCTATAGCTGCTGATTGAGTCAGCCAGCACTCATGCATGCATGCAAAAAGGGAAGGTACAGAAATCAAACAGCGCATCAAGCGTCGCCACATGCACGCATGAGTGTGTGATCTGCATCTAACAAAGGATTTCACTTCTCACGCGAGGTTACATTGCCATGGGAATTTGCAGTTTCGTATGCACTTCCCGTGCTGCGAAATAAAGGAAGGGCTTCATCAGAGCTGCCATATGATATGCCATCATTTACATTCATCTCTGCTAAGACTTTTGCCATCTTCGGTCAGTAGAGTTCACACTTGCAAAGCAGAAAAGGGAAAGGAAACCAATTCTCAGAAGCAAAATGTCATCGAGTCAGGTCCGAGATTTTTGGAACCTATGAGGATTGCTTTGTCCTGTACTGTTTTTCACACCTGGCAATCTGGCATTGCTTGCAGCTGCCAGAGTAGCTGGCAAGCAAAGAGGGGCCTGCTGCATTTCATCATGCGTCCTTTATCCTTTTGTGTGTTCCGTTTTGTCCCTCCCTGAACAGCTGGACAGAGGCAACAGTCAACAGAGGAGTTGCCAGTGAGCTGCAGGGACAATCTCCAAGTTTTACATGATGGCTAGCTTTCTCCAGCTAGGGCTGTAAAATTGCAGGCCCATTCCTGCGTTTTCCTTTTTCGAGCTGCACTGTGATTTTTTTTTAAGATCTGCATTGTGATTCCTGAAGTAGGACAAGGACTATGAAATCTTCCCTGGAGAATGCCTGATCTTTATCTGTTTTATTTAGGGCATTGTCTGATCCTTCGGAGGAAAAAAGAAAAGAAAATAAAAGAGATGCCTTGTTTGAAGCAATGGAAGGTGCAGACGAGCAGCACGAGGATTTGGCTTCTCCAAGTCCAAAAGGGCTGCTCGGGTACGAAACGAGATCAGATCGCACTCTTCATCTATCGTATCTGCAAACCGATCATCATCGAGCGACAAAGCCGAGATTCATCAGCACGTGCTGCTGCACAAGCACTCCCGAAATGAGATGGGGCGCCGACAAACGAGGGCAACGAGAAGAAGGTTCAGAAACCTGGGGGGTTCAGAAATGAGAAACCTTCCGTGACTGCAAAGCATGCGCGCGAGCAAAAGACTCTGACGCCAAAGCATACACCGCTGGGTTGATCGATCTGGAGACTATCAAAAACCTGGGAGATCTAATTGGTTCTGAAACGAGGCAGTATCCAGTACTATGAGTGAAGATGGAGCAAGTGATGCAGAAAATGCAGTGTTCATCAGAGATTCAGAGTTGCCATCATTTACATTAATCGATTGTCATTGAATCACTTCGAAAAAAAGATTTCGGATTTAATGATCGTTTTATCCTGTAGTACTTTCACATCTGGCAATCCTTGCAGAGCTACTGGAGTACCAGGCAAGCAAAGGGCCTGCTGGATATCATCCTCCTGCCTGTCCTTTTTTGGGTGTTATCGTCTCTCTCTGAACAGGTGGACTGCCAACATAGGATCTTTCTGTAAACTGCAAGAACAATCTCCAAGTTTGATATGATGGCTGATCAAGGCCTTGTTTAGTTCGGTGAAAAATTTGTCTTTTCAACATTTGGAACTCCTGTAGCACGTTTCGTTTGTTTGTGGTAAATATTATCCTACCATGGCCTAACTAGGCTCAAAAGATTCGTGTCGTAAAGTACATCAAAACTGTGTAATTAGTTATTTTTTACCTATATTTAATACTCCGAACATATGTCTTTTGGCGTATTTAATGTGATGTGATGGAGAGATAGTGGAGAAAACGTTAGAAATTTTAGCAAACTAAACAAAGCCCAAATTAGGGCTGCATGTGGTACAAGAGGAGAATTATATCGTTTCCGACTAGCGCTTTCTGGTTCAGTAGAGATGATGTAAAGCCTTTTTTTAAGTAAATTGATGTCAAGCCAGGAGAGAGAATGCCCTTGTGGCCTTGTCTGAACATCGCAAAAGATGAAATTGTGCATCATTCGTCAACTGCCACGCGCGCAGTTGGGCCGATCTAAATCAGTGGTGGGCCACATGAGCCTCATTTATGAGATGACAACATCACGGCTATGAAGAAGAAGGCGGCCCATGAGCCCATAAAGCCATGTTACATGTTGACTCAAAGATGGCGGAAATCCTGTACATCTTCCGGAAGATAAGATGGATGGGAACTTCCACTTTTCTGAGATTCGTGCGGGTACTCGTGAACCACACGATTGCTTCTTCTAGCCTTCGTATGTCTCCCGTGTCTCTCGAACGCCGCCGCCGTGGGAGGTCCTCGCGCCGGAGGGGTGGTAGGCGGGCGGGGGCAGCCGGCGGCGGGTTGCCGCCGGTGGCCGACGGTGGTCGAGGGGGCGGCCTTAGGGTTAGGGTTTCGGGGGTTCAGGGCCTTGGGGCTTCCATCTCCGGCGAACCTAGAAAGGAGGGAGGAGGTCGGGGGAGCCAGAGGACTGGCGGCGGCGGCGGTTCGGCCGGCGACGGAGGCGAGGCGGCGCGGTAGCGCCGCCGGCCGGCCGGGGTCGGACCGGCGGTGGGCCGGTGACCGGCATCGGGGCGACGAGGCGCGCCGGGTTAAGAAGGGCGGGGTCGCGGGCGGGCGGCGCGGCGGCGGGGAGCCACCGCCCGGGAAGGTGGTGGGAGGAGGCGGCGGCGGTGGTTGAAGGAAGAAGAAGAAGGTATCGGCTGACCTGGAGGTAGAAGACGACGGCAAATGGGCCTTGGTGGGCTGTGCGATATGTTGACTTCCTATCTTCCGGAAGGGAGATAGGAGCCCCCCAAAGATGGTGGGGGGATAATCATCACCACTTAATTTTTTTGTGAGTGATCACCACTTAACTTCATCATTATCTTTGCGTACATGAAGGACCGGGACAAACAAGGTTATAGAATTCTGGCAGGAGCCAGCCATCGAATTATATCATGAATGCCTTGGCTTCTTGCAGTTTTGGGCGTTTTTATAACACTCGGCATTTTTTATAATACTCAACAGATCTTCTGCTGATTTGTGTCTCCTGGATTGTATCTCGGTGGCAATCATTTCCATGTCTTGTTCCCAACTGTGAACATTATATACTTCTGTAGTTTTTAAAGTTTATAAGGTCCAGCCGTCCAGGCACAATCTTCCAGTCTCCCTCTTCTGGGAGTCGGTCGTCGTATGGATGAAGATGGATCCAAGCCATGTCGAAGTCTGTGATCTGATAGTGCGATCTTCTGTGGAGAATGACAGGAACAACACCTGACCATCAGTGCACATTCCTTAGCCCAAAGCGAATTTGTGCTGGAAAGTGAAAGCAAAAGTGATGCACCCACCTTCCTCTCCACTGTCAAGAAACGATCAGAGTCGGCAAGGAATCAAACAATACAGTCCAATCGGTTTTACCATCTTCCGTCACTGACAAGTGGGTGCTGTTCAAATGCACACGATTTTTTTTTTACCTTCTATGCACACTTGGATATGAGATTGAGTAGCTAGTACTCCACTTGACATTTTATAAATCATCTGATACATATAAATAACCTCTTCAAATCTTATCGTTGCCACTCGCCAATATGGTAGCAGTCTTGTCATTTATCAGCGCTATGTGAGCTAGCTTGGCATGCAGAATTCACGTCGAGTTGACCCCGTTCTCGTCGATGCTCCTCCTCAGCTGCCTTCGTCTGTGGTTCTTGGCCTCAGACGAAGCCATCGCCAAGCTTTGAACCCTCTCTCAGCCGTCAAGCCGGCAAAACGAGGTGCGGTGCTACTGATGCGCCGGCTCGGTGAGGTCGGTGCGCCTCCACCTTTAGCGGCTTCGGCAGAGGAAGCGGTGGAGAAGCTCTTTCGCGAAGCACCTCCGCCGCACTACATGGACGCAATGCGAGATTTTTTTCCGATGTTGAAGAGCAAGAGCTCTCCCTTCATGGGATTGAGCGCCGACTGAGGGCCGCCTTAAAGTCGGCTGTTTAGGTTGTGTTGTATGTGAGTAATCGGGTTCGATGTTATCTTTCGGGTTGTGTTTAGCTGGCTTGCCGGCTTGTGTCCATATGGAGTCCGTTCCATTTGGGTTGTATCCGAACTTTGTACCAATTTCTTCTCCGTCTTAATACAATGATACGCTGCCCGCGTATTCGAGAAAAAAAAAATGATGACATGTGATTCAAGTATTAATTAAAAAAATCAAATACTGAGAAGTTACTACCTCCGTTTCTTTTTATTTGACTTTTTATTTGACGTTTCAGACAAGTGAAAACAACTATTTGCAGGCTAAACTTTGTGTCTGAAACGTCAAGTATAGTAGAACGGAGGTAATATATCTTATTTACATCAAATCTGAAATGTTGTCCAAGATATAAAATCCCAAGAACCATGAGGTCCTGGTCCTGTGTCGTACTTGTATATATAAATCTTTCCTATTTTGAAATATCAGTGACAAAAGATTTTAAAAGGTTGATTGCATATTTGCTCATAACAAATTTGTTTACTATTTACTTTCCAAATAACTTATATTTGCTTATGATTTGGAAAACTTATTTATTTATGAATTCGGAGGAAGTATACCTCACATGCTCCCTATTCTTTTTCGAAATATTTTTTCTTTATTATTCTCCTTGCACGTAGGTTTTTGGTACTTTTTCCCCCTTTGCTTCTTCTAGCACGTCCCTTCTCCTTTCCCCTGACTTCCACCTTCCTCCAAGAAAGCAAGAACAGGGGACAAAAGCTAGTGAAGCAATCATCGAATCAGCGCCCTCCAGGCTCCAATCCAATCCGGTTGCTTCGTCTCCAACGCTACCCCACGGGCCACGGGGCGCGGCAACCGCCAGAACCTACCGTCCTCCGCAACCGGCCGCCACGCGCAGGTAACGGGCCTCACGCTTCTCCGCTTGTCCGGCGCAACTGTTTGGGCGCTTTAGGGTTTCGTCTGATTCGGCGTTCCTGAGGATCAGGAGTAGCGCCCGTTCTTGGCGCCCCAGGTGAATTCCGTTGTGGGTTTCGCTTACTGATCGGTGATTCTATCTATTGATTCATTTGGGCAGTGGAATGCACGAGAAAGATTTCTTCTTCGAGCTATTTCGTTCGATCTCTGTCGTGGTTCATTACATTTCATTAGACTTGTAGTTCTTCGTAGCTTCCGGTCCATGCCGAATGCGCTGGAGGTCTGATATTGATTACTAATGTTTTTGTTGGATGTATGTTTTTATTGTTTTGGGTCATTTGCAATGGTTCCTTTGTAAAAATCCATGTACCATTTACAAACAATATATATTTGCGGCCTTCTTGATGGATAATAAGGGGATGCATATCCAGTGAAAAATCAGCTGATTATTGCAAGTTTGTGAAAATAGGTGAAAGTGTGTAAGGGTGCATACTCGGAATATAACATTTTCATGGGATATTGTGCCTGAAACATGTTCCCTCCTTTGTCTTGGTATACTCTTACAAATGCCCTGATTTCACTTGTTACACTCAATGATCATGCTGGCTATGCGACACTAGATATCGAATGCTTATCATTCAATTTTTTTTCTATCATCTTTATGTTACCAGCTTAACTAACATACACCTCTCCTTGACTTCTTCCTTAGGTTTTGAGTTGATCAGATTTCAATGGATTTTCCTGTGGATCCAATCATGACGTATAAGTACAAAGCAGAACTGCTTCTTAAGGAATACTTGCTAGCAGATTCATATGTTCTGTACGCTGCTGTGCTTGGAGGGATCCTGATGTGCAAGTTGGTACTGTAATTTACTTGAACTTTGTTAAAAGTTATGATCAGTCCTCATGTGCATTAACATAGTAAGACAAGAGCATAATATACACAGAACCTCATATCTCTGCTTTTGTTTGTTTTCACTGGAACCTTTTTTCAAGTGTTATAAGCCTTTTCTTTTTCTTGGAGAAGTTGTGCAAATCTTATTTTTTTCCTGTCTAATACTGGTTCACGACAAAGAGAACCATTGTTGAGGCTTTATTAACGTTTTACTTTTATGTGAAAGTTAGTGTTGGCAGAAAATGACTGGGCTAAGCTCTTGACAGTATTAGGACTTTGGTTTGATCTTAGCTGTATTTTCTTTCAATTAGCATTAATTAATGCTTAAACGAGAAACACTTTAAAAGTACCATGTGATGTTTGAACTAACTCCTATCCCATTTGCAATGATTCTTTGAAAAGAGCACACACTACAGTATGATGATGGCTTTGTAGAATCCGGAATATATCTTTGCATTAATTAGGGAATCAAGTAGAATGATGCTAAAATACGATGTAAGGCTATTGAGGACCACATTGCAAAACTCCAAGAAGAAGTGAAATTATAAGAGCTTGTAGGAAGGGTCAAACAAGTGACTGACGATACACAGACAACCCATCGTACATATTAGCTTAGAGATAATTCAACTGCACCACACCTGCTGCAGTGCTGTTCTCATATCTAACATATTTACAGAATCACTGAGGAGTTGGAATGATTCCTTAGAGCCAAGATACTATGCTAATACTGAGCATGATCCAACATTGCATATGCTGATTTTACATTCTTCATTGGAACATTCCTATGATCCAAATTCTAATATACCAAAATCCTGTCACTGTAATAATTTATTGACTATTTTTTTGTTTCTACGAGTTCAGTCCTACGACATCACACACATGATCAGTGCTATCTACTTCAAAGGTTATGCTTCCCTTACAAATATTTGTAAGATCGAATGGAACAATAGGTACTACTATTATCACACTTTTATTTCCTGCAGCATTCTCTGTTTATTTTAAGTTTCTGATGATACTTGCTCTGATCTTTTTCTGCTCCAGGGGAATGTCCACTGTCCATGCAATATTCATTACAATTATGTCAGTATATCTAGTCTTCTTGTCAGGTTTGTTCTCTGATCGGCTGGATGGACCAGTAACATTTCGGAGTTCGCACCTCTCCAATTTTACATTAGGGGTATGCTGTTATTTTGCTGTCATATGAAAGTAGGAAACTTTCTTGTTTGATGTATACATGTTTTGTTCCCTTGCCTCATGAGTTGCATCTTTTTACCAGGTCTCTGTTGGGTACTTCATTGCAGATCTTGCCATGATATTTTGGTTTTACCCTTCCCTTGGTGGTATGGAGTATGTAAGTAAACAGACCGCATCATAGTCCACCCTCCCCCTCCCCTCCCCTCCCTTGTTTTAACCTAGGCATATTGCACTAAATCAGCCCCTGTAGATTGCATGCTTTGCCTGTAACATTTACTCTTGGTATCCTTTGTCAGGTTTTCCACCACATTCTATCACTTGTTTGTGCTGTATATGCTATGTTATCTGGGGAGGGACAGTTATACACGTACATGGTTCTCATCTCTGAAACTACGACACCTGGAATCAACCTACGATGGTCAGTGAGTTTACGCAAAATATTTGCTGCATGCTATCATCTTTCAATACATCTAACCTGTCGTTCTACCTCTGTTTCATCAAGGTTCCTTGATGTCGCTGGAAGAAAAAACTCCAAAGCATACCTTGTCAACGGAATTGCAATGTTTGTTACTTGGCTGGTAAGCACTTCGTGGTCACTTTTACTATGTCAGGGCAGATCTCATCACTAGTATACCAGGACACTAACTTTAATTGGATGCCTTATATTCGGCATTATGTCTATGATGTCCTTTTGTTGTGTCTATTTATGGAATCTCATTGTATATGGGTGCGCTAGTGTTGACGCCAAATGCCTTTATGCAGGTGGCTAGGATAATTCTGTTCCTCTACTTGTTCTATCACATCTTTATGAACTATGACCAGGTATTTGGTGGTTCTCATGAATTCAGTGTGCAAAATACTACCACCCATATATATTTATCAGTCGATACCTTCTTATTGACAGGTTAAGCAGATGGATACTATTGCTTGTCTTCTGATATCTGTTGCCCCCACTCTACTATTCATAATGAATGTAATGTGGTTTTCCAAGATCTTAAGAGGTCTCAAGAAGACACTGGCCAAGCGGCATGTTGAGTAGGGGAACGTGCATTCATGTACAGTCTGCAGTCACGATATCCACCATCTGCACATTCATGTACATCTATGTACAGATTTGCACTATTCAGTAGGCACTACCGCATAATGCAGCTACGCTGGTAATTTCAGCTTTTCCCTTGTGATCCAGGCTGCTCAACCTGTTTTGTGGATGCTCTATTGATATTTTTGGCTATAAATGTGTGTGCCTCATATACTTTATTCCGTTTGTAAGTTCAGTAGTGATTTTATATTTCAAAACCTAGGTTTATGCCATCGCTTCAATTCCATTTTGATTTTTGGGAACCATCATTTACCCCTGTTGTAGTCACGTTTTCCCCTTTTTTTACTACTATCCCCTGTGATAATCATGGACAAGAATGGGTAGTGAACCCAGTACCCTTTTTTTCTTCATTTAATTTTACCCCATTATTCTGGAGACCGATACTTTAGCCTCCTTGTTAGTCGGGATTGGTTAAATATACAGCTCACCAATGAGGTTTGACATGAATTAAGGCTTAAGTTCCTGAACATGTCTGAGATGGAGATATAAAAAACAGAAACCAAGGAAGCTTCTGCAAAAGTTCACTAATGTGCATATTTTTCATGTATTACCGTTGTAATTATAGAGGCCATTAATTATAGAGACCATTTATGGGATCCAGCATAGAAAGGAAATACAGGAAGGAATAATTCTTGGATACCATAATAGAACTACATTTCTAGTACAATCAATAGATGCAAGTGTCTGTTGGATTAGCATTGCTCTCTATTAACAAGGACAAATGGATGGCGATAAAGGTTGAAGGTGTCAAGTTATTCAAAATACTATGATCCTTCCTAGATACCAGCTAAATGAGATGCTAGGAAAGTGGCCCTCCTGACATCAAAAGTAGTCCCTTTATGTTTGCTATGTTGGCCATACAAGGCAAAATCTGCTGCAAACACTGAAATAGATATTGTAGCACAGCATGACTTTTAATAGCATAATATGGATGCATTTCATATTACTTGCATTATTAATCGCAAATGGATGCTTTTATTGATGTGAACAGCTTTCAAAGGCTTATAAATACTCCTAATTCTCTTCTGCTGCTCATACTATCACACAATATGCATCCTTTCATTCACATATACATCATTCTTCTTTGCATCATATCCAGCTTCTTCAGTTCCCAGGCAACAGATACCAAACCCCAGACCCAGAGCAGCCTTGTCCTTGGCCTTAGCCATGTCAGGTCTCTGTGTACTCCATCCATGACACTACTGAACTCCACAAAATATGACTTCCTGGACATCATAGAGCCAGTAACAGCATACACAGATGGCTACTTGCTGTCCCTGAACCTCGGCACACCCCCACAGATCTTCCAAGTGTACCTGGACACAGGGAGTGACCTCACCTGGGTCCCCTGTGGCACCAGCAGCTACCAGTGCATGGAGTGTGGCGATCAGCACAGCTCCTCCAAGCCAACTCCAATGTTCTTCCCCTCTCAATCCTCGTCGAACACGATGGACCTCTGTGGCAGCCGCTTCTGCGTCGACGTCCACAGCTCCGACTTGATCCTTGCGCGGCGGCAGGGTGCGCCATCCCTGCCTTCACCAGTGGTCTCTGCCCAAGACCTTGCCCTCCATTCTCCTACACTTACAGCGGCGGAGCACTGGTCCTGGGGTCCCTTGCTAGGGACTCTGTCACACTCCATGGAAGCATACATGGCATCGATCCTCTGTCACCCGTGGAGTTCCCAGCCTTCAGCTTCGGCTGTGTGGGCAGCTCCGTCAGAGAGCCGATCGGCATTGCCGGGTTCGGCAAGGGCACGTTGTCCCTGCCCTCCCAGCTGGGGTTCCTGGGCAAGCGGCGGATCCAGCGATGGGTCGGGGGGGCTCCAGGGCCCCCCCCCCCCCCCCCCTCCACTCTGGATCAAATGGTAATCCTACAAATTTTCCATAGAAATTTTGAGGAAGAGGAAGAAGAAGGAGGGAGGAGGAAGAAGATGAAGGAGAGCCCCCCTACCTCCCAATCCTAGATTCGCCCCCACTGCTTCCTCGGCTTCCGGTTCGCGAGGAACCCCAACGTCACCAGCCCTCTGGTGATGGGCGACCTCGCGCTGTCGTCGGCGACCGGCGGCGGCGGCTTCATCTTCACCCCGATGCTGAAGAGCGTCACCTACCCGAACTTCTACTACATCGGCCTGGAGGGTGTCAGCTTCGGAGACGCCGATGGCGGCGACTCTGCCTCCACCATGGCCGCCGCTCCCCCGAGCTTGGGCGGCGTGGACCCCCGAGGCGACGGCGGGGTGCTCGTCGACACCGGCACGACGTACACGCACCTCCCGGACCCGTTCTACGCGTGCCCGCCCGCCGCGCCGCATCCGCCCGCCCAAGGCCGCCCGCGTGCTCGCCCGCCCGCTGCTCCGCTCCGCCGCACGCGCGGTCGCGTGCCCGCCGCCGGCCGCCGCCGCCCAGATGCGCAGGCAGCCTGGTCTCTAACCTAAAACGTGAGGAAACCACTTAGTTTACGTTTTTACCCCTGGGTGGATAAGGTTCATAGCAAAAGACTGAGGGGTATTCGGGGGTATAATACAAAACCGCTCCGGTTCACTTGGAACCGCCCGGTTCACCGGTTCAACTAAAAACCGGCCGGTTCTACCGGTTCGAATGCATAGATGGTCTTTTAAGTGAACCGAGCCGGTAGAGGCTCTGGTTCGGTCTTTTAGCGGTTCGACCGCCGGTCCGGTCCGGTTCAAATAACTATGGCAGAACGTGGAGGTGGTGTACGATCTGGTGGCGGGGCGGGTCGGGTTCTCGCCGAGGGACTGTGCCCAGCGCGCCTAGTCTAGTGGTGCTGGCACGCACTTGGGGTTGGGTGGTTGGCGGCAGGCACGCGCCGGTTTGCACGGGGCAAGGCGTGCGACATGGCTCGTGTTGGTGGTGTAGTGTCCGGTGCCACTTTTGTGGCATCTTTTGCGTGCACGATCGAAGTGTTGCGTGTCGCAGTCGCAGGTGGTGCCGCGCCGTACGGCACGCGTGCAAGAAGGCTCAAGCGGCCGTACCGTGTCACTAGGAGAAAAAGTGGTCATCAGGCTGGGAATTGGGGGCAGTTCATGACGTGAAAGCAACTGGTGTTGAACGGAAAGATTGTGCCTTTTGATTCAGAAAGATGCGAAGTTAAAGGTGCTTTGCGTGATTGAGTTGTGGTAAAAGCTTGCGCGCGCTCTTTTATTAATCAAAGTGTTGCCTCCAATCAGGTACAATCGATAGTGTCGCAGTATTCTTGCTTTACAAAGTGTTAGATGGTGTAGATAGATAAAATAAAGGCCATGATCTGATTTTCGATAGATAGTACTACAGGATCTTTGAATCGAACAAGTCGTTGTAGTATAGTGGTGAGTATTCCCGCCTGTCACGCGGGTGACCCGGGTTCGATCCCCGGCAACGGCGTTAACATTTTTTTTTGCCGAACTCCTGCAGCAGAACAGAAGCACAGCCAGGGCGTTTGGGCAGGGCGGCAGCGCAGCCGGCCGGTGTGATCACGGTGGGGCTCGACAAGAACCAGGGGCGACACCGGAACGCGGCAGGCACTGACGACCTCGCCCCACGTCCTAGACGGCTGCCGCGCTTCCACCACTCCATCGTAGCGGCATTGCCGCAACCTGCAAGCTCTCATCTGCAGCCGTGTGCAGCAAACAGGATGACAGGCAAGCTAACCAGAAAACAAGCTACTTTTTCCATCTCCATTGCCTTGCCAAGGTTCCCCATTGATCTAAGAACCGCTCATGTTATTTATGTACAATTGGACCTAAAGCACAAATGCACAAATAGTTCCTTTTTTTCGTATAACTGTATATAATATGCACAACTAGTGATTTCATAACCTCTTCTTTATTAGAGAGCTCATATACCATTTCCTAAACTCGCTTTACCAGTATTTTTTATTATGTGAAATTCTTTTGCTAGTTTCATAGCTTAGGTACCAATAGTTCGCCAGAAAACCATTCGATCATTCCAAAAACCCAAAATAAAACGAGATGACTTCTTGCTGCGAATTTGCGAAAGATCCCTTCACTATTTGCTTGAACATCACTTAATTGGGCTTTTCATACTAATAATGCTGCATCGTGCTCGACTCGCGAACCAAATGAGTCCATTCGTGTTTTTCAGTGGACCCAAGCCGCTGAGCTCACTCAAAATCGTTAGTCTCAGCGAAAAAAAATTACATTTAACTTGCATTGGTATAGTAATCCGTCCGTGTGCTCCTGATGATTTTTTACATTTGGCAAGCTCACCTCAACTCATTATGACTGAGCGATGAAACTGGGAATACAGTGGTATGATGCATCATCTACGGAGTGGCTTGTCGATTTCTGCCGCATTCATGATTCATCTTTTCATCACTGGCGTCCGAAGAGGCTTGCTTGCTGATGAGAAAGCGTCCGTCGTCACCTTCACTAGGCAATGCCAATTCATTAGTTTAAATGGAACGCCGGACATCAAGGTCGTTGTAGTATAGTGGTGAGTATTCCCGCCTGTCACGCGGGTGACCCGGGTTCTATCCCCGGCAACGGCGACATAATTTTTTTCCCGACTAAATCATCTTGGGTTTGTCTGTTTTTTGCGGGTCTTGATTTCCGCAAGTAAAGAACTGACGCTGCACAAACGTGTCTTGATCCAAGGCGACATTGTCCCCACCTGGCTCTGTTCGTTCTACGCTTCTACCCTGCACGAATGTAGTAGTAAATCTCTACCATCAACACGGTCTTTATCATGTTTCAATTTGATTAAGAGGGAGATGAGAACGCCCAACCATGTCATCGGACAGTTCAAGATCACACGAGCGGTACCATCCATTTGATGGACATATACCTACCTGGTGACTTCGTTTATTATTACACTTTTGAAATGGTCTGGTTACGCATGTTACAATGGCCGGCGTAAAGGCCTTTTTTGTTCTGTTCCAGAACTGAAACACAAATTCATTTCGGCTGCCACATACAGAAAAAAATTAGCTTCAGCGTAGGGAAATGTGAAGCGGACAGTTCAATAAATCAATGTACTAATTCAATTCACAAATTATACACCTCTGGAGTTTACTACCTATAGATCACAAGTCAAGCGTCACAATTTTGCCAATAGTGCATCTCGTGCTACACCTTGTACGCTAGCTAGCTCATCCCTTTCTCCTATGCAGTCCGAGCTGAGACATCGCTCGTTCCTATGTGATGCCCAATTACTCTACGATATGTGAATCAGGCAGCTAATCTGATATGGCTATCTAAATTTGCCGGGGCGCAGTTTCTATAGAGTTTGAATACAATGGTGAATAAATGATGCCACAAACTGATCATCCCATTTGCGCTAGCCTGGATAAACACGCCATGGACTAATCAGTTGATTAGTTTTGTATACCGCATATCACGCTGCATAGATGATTATCTTCACTTCAACGAGGCTTCTGAGCCTTTGCCCGAGATGCATTCTTCCTCATTGTCCAGAATGCTGCACGGTACCGATTCTGCAAGCAACTCGATTGAGGTACGAATAAGATTTTGGTTGTCATGTCACATTAAAACAAGTGGCTCATGGAAATTCACAGTAAATTGTCAGGGATTGGAATGCCAGATGTCAATTAACAGAATTCAGCACAGCTTAACCCCAACTGTTAAGAATTGAGAGCTTTCAAAGTTAAATTAACCCAGACACACCAAGACCAGCTATGATCATGTGGATAGCAACATGCACTTCACAAATTATAGAACGCACTTCACAAATTAAAGAATCCCCTAGCTATTTGGAGATACTGAATTGGAAACTTACATGCATCATTGCTCTCATATTTGCAGTGTAAGTAGTTTCTATCATTTTCTCGACCTGCAAATCATATATCAAAGTAACCCACGAGAACAGCACTTCCATAAAAAATACACATAAATTTAAAGCATAAAACCTCACCTCCATCACAAATCCGTAATGGTAAGCAACCTTTTTCACATCTTCCAGACTTAGTTCAATAGACATATCCTGAGTTCAAGGAGATAAATCAGGCAACTTGAAAGAAAAGATACTGCTTACAATGAGCATAATGGAAGTTAATTAAATTACATCATCAGGCCCATATGAATCGGCAAAGTGATATAGAAGTGGGCCCAAGTTTATCCAGACCTGTTGATTGAAAGTAACACAAAGAATAGACATGAGTGAAAGAATGGTTTTAACAACGGTGAAGTTACAAAATTTGCTGAATATACAAATATTTGGTTTACCAAAAAAAAGTTAGTGATGATTCTCATGAAGAACACAAATCAGCAATCAATTCCTAAAGCAAAAGAACTCACCCCACCATCCTTAAGAACTTTTGATATGATCTCAATATATTCAACGATATTGTGTGCCGTATCCAGGAAGAAGCAAGTTACAACAGCATCCCATGCAGCTGGAACAACGAATAGTATTGCAAAGAATGTCAAAATTGCATTGCTCTATCATACAGGTACTACAGCCTGGAATCAGGACTGTAGTAGCAGATGGTACTACATAACTACATTGAGACTAAAGCAAACAGTGGAGTTATGCTTGTTCTGAAACATAACCTTTATTTAAAAGAATGTTAGATTATTTTAAAGTGTTCAAAAATATTTTAAATTCATGCTGTCTACTATGTATATTCATAAAGAACGTAAATATCATTGAGTTATCTCACATTCTTGGCTCTCCTCACTGTAGACCTCTACAAAATCCCCAGCACACATTGAAAATCCCTCCGTGATACCTGCACTGTTGATAGAAAAGAAAACTCGACATTCGTAAGCTGAGCATGTCAAAGCAAATCAAAGAAAAAGGCAAAAATCAATCACTCTTTTTTGCAGGACATATGGCTAAACAACAATGCAAACAAACACTCAGTTTTTACCTACATTATGAATAATGCCAAATGACTGAAACATGCCCAAGCATTAAACCCGAATTCTAGAATAAAATTAAGTTCAGATTAGACAGCACATTTGACAACTAAATAAAATATTTCAACATTCAAAGGTCACATTTTTGTAGGTAAAGTAAAAAATGCATCATATATAGCTGAGGTATGGATGCTGATATGATATACACGGGATAATGGGTACCTTGAGGGATGGATATCAGGAAAAGAAACAGGCCGAAGTTGATCATTGTCTGAAAGAGAATTGCAGTTACTGTGTATCCAAGGATATATAGTCCATTCATTAGCCTCTTGAGTGCTGGTACAGTGGTAAGAATAGAAATATCATTAGCATTATGAAGTATGAACAATAAATAGTTTGGCATGTAGAGATTATCATACTGGTTCAGGATGAAACTTGAACAAATCAGCATGTAATATGAGAACTCATTCCCCTGGCTTACAAAACCTGTTCAAGGTTTTAAAAAATACAACATCAAAACATATCTCAACGGTTCCCAGAGAATTTTAGCTAAGTTTTTTATCGAGAATTTTATTGCAGTACCCAGAGAAGATATCTCCAGCGCCAATCTCGCAAGCCCAGCACCAGGGACTAGACATGAAGGAGGCCTATGAAGTTTGACAAATGTAAATATCAATAATGAAAGAGTAACAGTGAATGCCAGAGTATCTTCTGTTTATTCCTAATAATGTTTTTTAGGACTGTTTATTCCTAATGTTTGAGATGCTTGCAACGATCATCCATAGCTAGGAACAGGTAAAAGTTATATGTTACATAATCAAACGCATATGAAGACAATCAGCAAGGAGAGTTACGCTAACTTCTGTCCTTAGAGCTTAGATTAAGTGCACAATTTGAGAGCAACAAAGTTACAACCTCACAGGGTTTTGGCCCCTGATTGACATCAAAAACAGATTTTTACCATTACTGATAACAAAACTTCCCATCCCGCCCACCCACGCACACCCATAAGCACATCCACAAGTAAAAAAGGACAGCAACATATACATACATGGATGCACAATCCATGCAAGCACACTTGTGAGCAAAGACAAAGAATAATACCACAAGGTTTACCTTCCATCGCTCCGGTTAGGAAAAAGACGATTAAGCTCCTCGAGAATAGGCTTGTAGCACTCATCACGTTCCTTTTGACCCTGGAATAAAATAAATAAATAAATAAATAAATAAATAAAACAGCAGTATTTTTCAATATTCATATCAGTAGAACAGAAAATTACCTCCTCAGCCCAATCTCTCACTATATTTCTTACGATGCATCTTACCTGCATAAAACAGATCAAGATGGTGAGTAATTGCATGTGGGCATAGCACCAAGTTCAGACAGAAATCACATTTCAGCAATTAAAATTTCATGGGCATAAAATAGAAATCAACACAATGAAAACAGCAACGTCACATACATCTTTGGCGGTCAACCAATATACCCTTGGCTAACTTCCACCTATAGCATTGTACTATCACTCTATCTGCACTGAATCAGAACACTTACCTTATCAACATCAATCGGAGGAACATTCAACTTGAACAATGAACCTGCGCGATGCCGTGGTGTTACCTAAAATAATGAAACAGGAATTCATATTACATAAATATTTGATTTAACTATCTGTGAGTCTACTAGAAAAAATTTAGAAGAGAAATAACTGAATCATAATGTGTGGTATCCTGTCCCCAACTTTAAGATTAGTTTGATATTAGCTAAAACTTTTAGGCAATGCTGATTCACTTCCTATCCTACCTTAATTTTCATGGAGTTATCTTTTTCTTATCCCTACATTCTCATGGGATGGCAATGGCACTGGAACACTATTATCACTTCATATTGTCTGTAATCTGTTTGGGTTCTGTTCTTTTTTCCAACTCGTATGACAAGCGGCTTCTCCATCATCATATGTTCTGAGAACAAGATTTGCAAGACTGTGATTTGCTATTGTTGAGCGCTTGATTCTGTGCAGGTTTATTGGCGTAATGATTAATTACTGCAATTTGAATTCCACATGTGTACACAATCTCAGTTGTACATGGAGTATTTCTCATTTAGAAATCCATATCCTCGAGATTCATGACAATGAAATTCAAGTATGATTGCATCATAATATCCCATTATGCAAATGAAAAATTATTCCGACAGCTTACGCCATGCAAGCAGAGCTTACATTATCAACAGCAGAAGATGCAGAGACATCTTTATCTTGACAATAAGCTGCTGTGCTTGCATCTGTATCACCATTACACAATACATCTAAACCTTGGGATGTTCCCAAGTTGCTGCCAACAGGCTGCGAGCAGCGTGCCATGTGATCTTCTTCATCCTGTTTGATATGTAGATATTTAATCAGTCAAATTCAACAAGCAATACAATGGAATCTTCAACAGTATATCACTGGTGATATTATCTAAAAGTGATACATAAAAAAGGATACAGACAAGTCGTGCCTTTTTATTGACAGTTTCACTTGAAGAACCATGGGCCTTGGCATCTTCTTGGGGGTTATCATGCTGCTCATCCAATGGTGTATTGCTTCTGGAAATAGAAATTGTTGAGCAGTCACCCCTCCCACTGGAATGAGTGCAACCCACATGAATATGGTCATGCATGTTCGAAGGATGATCATCATCACCAACATCTAGATAACGACTCATGTCGAAAGGATGCTCAAATGCCTGCATTGTTTTCATTTTTAATAATGCTATCATCATTGCAGTTTTTGACAAAACATGTGCATTGCAATTATCACCAAATAAACAGTCTCAAAAGGTCATACCTCAAGCATGTTCATAATAAAAGCTGCATTCATGGATATACACCTGTCAAGAAATAAAGCGTCAAAGAACAGCAGCAAACTTTAAGCGGTAAACATAAAGGAGGCTTTTACCCCTATGCCATTATAAAAGTTTGTAGTGACCTGTGTGCCATTGAAAATTTTGTGTGCACCTCTATGCCATTTACCCGAACTTTATTGACCCACAAGCCATTCCGTCAGAGTTCCATCTAGTTTTCACCGTTAAGGTCACCTGGCATGTGGACCCGGCTAGTGAAAATGTCCAAAATGCCCCTTCCCAATCTTCTCCTACCTTCGGCTCACCGTGGGCACGCACGGGCCGGCGGCGGTGGCGCACCAGCGTCGGCGTGGTGGTGCTTCCCCCCACCTCAGTGACTACCCCGGAGTATTACCCTGCACCTAGCGCATCCCCTCCCCTACTTCTCACCGCGGAACTCGAACCCTAGCCTACCCTCGGCGAGAGGCGACGCACGGCGCTCGAAAATCGAGCGCAACAACTCGAAGGCGAGCGCATCACCGTAAGGCGATCACCAAGGTTCGGTTTTGGTTCTTTGTTGACGAAGAGGAGCTCGGGTAGGGGTGGCTCGACGGTGGGGTGGAGCTTGTTCGGGTGGCAGCACTGGCGGCGGCGTGGACTTCAATATCCGGCAACTGGGGCCATGGCGGCAGACTAGAGGTGGTGTAGGAGGTAGCTGAGGAGGTTTGCTAGGTGTGAGAGGAGGGAATTGGGAAATGGCGGGGTATCCTAGGCGAATTTGGCTGGCGGGCATGAGTAGCTCGGCTTGCTCTGCTCCCGCATGGCCTCTGCACGGGCGGAGGCTGGTGGGCGCCAGCAGCGTCCGTCCGGCGGACTGGCGGCGACGGCGGCGAGCTGGTGCTGGAGCGCTACGGGAGCCGCGCTCACCATCTTCCCCAACGGCTGGTTCGCGCTCCGCGCGCTCGGCGTCACGCACAAGCTCACCTCCCACTACGAGGCCTGCGAAACGTGCGTCGCGTCGCCGATGATTGCCGTCGCGTGCCCGACTGGAGAAGTCAAGCTCAATTCTAGATCGATTCGCCGTCTGCTCGACTGAATTTTTGTCTTGATTCGCTACGTGCAGGTCCAAGGTGACCAATCTAGAGACCGGAGCCACGCAGGTGTTCCGCTTTGTCGGGAGCAAGAACAAGTGAGTTCATCCATTGATTCCTACACAATTCTTGGCTTGTCACGGCGATGCAAGATTTTGTAGGATTTTGTGTGACGATTCTGGTCAGAAACAGTAGCTTCCACTGATCTGCTTGGATGTGTTTCTTTGTCTGAACCGAAAATTTTAGGGGTGAAGAGGTCAGAGTGAGGGCGCTGGACAGGAATGATCTGCTGGAGGCGCTTGCGGAGGAGCTGCCGCCGGGCACCGTCCGCTTCTCGTCTCCATTGACACCGAGCGCGCGGCCGGCGACGCGTCGGAGACCGTCGTGCTGCGGCTGGGCGACGGTGTCGTGATTGGAGCCATGGTACGCCAGCATGGTCTCTGGGCCGACGGTGGTTCTGGCCCGGTGCCTGGCGCGAGCGGGCACGCCGACGGAGGGGGTGGCCGAGGGGTAGCCCTGAACCGGATGGAACTCTAACAGAATGGTTTGGGGATCAAAAAAGTTTAACTAGATGGCGTAGAGGTGCATACGATTTTTCTGATCGCACACAGGTCACTATGAACTTTTATAATGGCACAGGGGTAAAAGCCTCAACATAAAGGCCTTTTTTTACATATATGACAATAAGACATTCAAATGTGGTGTATCTGTACATCTCAGTTGTGCGGCAGTACCAAACATTAATCAACAAACAAGTAGAGAACTATTCTGAATAAGCATTGGCCCATCTTTTTAGAATGTTTTGGTAGAAAGCGCCATGAACATAAGCACATTGGAAAATCTTATATATAAAGTAGGAGAATTATTTATCAGTACTATATGGTTGCAAGCATGAAACACAGAATGTTACCATCTGAGTCTTTGGTACTTCAGACCAAGGTGGAAAAGAAGTTCCTACACAAAAATGGCACAAATGTGGGAGAGCACGCAGCATTAGATGAGCTAATAAATCAAAATAAACTCTAATGTAGTTAGCAAAGAGTAACTGATAAATATATATACCTTGTGCGCAGGAGGAAGCATTTTAAATGACCGCTCATATCTCTTGACATCACTTTCTGCTGCATCTTGATAGCTATTACGACCGCAAAAGAAATGTTTTAAAATTTTATTCTCATGTAGTTATATTGCTTAAATATTATTTCATGTTCCGAGGAGACACTAACAGTTGGACGTTACCAACTATTTGAAAGAAAAAAACAGAAACTGATGTTGCATAGATAAAACTTATAAACAAGCCAACAGCTGGCAGAAACTAAGCATATCTTCCAATCACCCATTCAACATTTCAAGGATTGTAGATTGGTCGACTACATCCAAAAGGTTTGCATAATTGCGGATTATAGACCTATGGTACCATTTTGAGGATTCAAAATGTCAGACTGCCATCAAATGCACCCTCTGATAGCCTCAATCAACAACCACCAAAAACCGGCACAGTGCTGCTGTGCTAGTAAACACCCACATCACTTAGGCACATCCACTGAAAAGTTTCTCCCTAATACGCCGAGGCTAACAAGTCAAGGAAACCAACAGGAACCTCACTTGGTTAAAATGGGTTGTGCAAATTGAGAACTCCTAAACAGCGTAGTCCCTTCATTCTCCAGGGGAGGGAAAACCAGCGCAGCTCCCCGGCTTCCTTGCCAGCTGGCTCCCCACCACTACCCAATCAAATCCGGCTAGCATCTCACTCTCCCGAACCGGCGAGCGCCCATGAACCCTACAACTCACACCAAAGCATCGAAGCGAACTGCTCCACTCCCAAAGTCCAAACTCCAGGCCACCCCGTCGCCCCACGAGGCCGCGACTCGGAATGGCACGCGGAACCGTCTCTAGCACCGAGTCCCGCTGCTTACGTACAACTTCCAACCAACCGCCTGGATGGCGGCGCCGCCGGGAATGAACGGGGGGGGGGGGGGGGGGCGGGGGGGGGGGCGATTCGTACGGGGTCAGGGCAGGGTAGGAGAGAGGGGGAGCGGGGGATGGGGGTTCGCGTACTTGGCGTAGGCGGCGAGGATGCGGCGGAGGGACTTGATCTCGAGGGCCTCCTCCTGCTCGGTGTACCGCCGCTCGCTCATCTTCTCCGGCGGCGGCGCGGCGGACTGTTTTTTTCGGATGGATTAACTGGTGCCTCTCAAAGTTGACTGACAGGGGTGATGATGACACGCATGACAGCCCCCGTCAGTTTACTCGGCCCGTGTCATGGGTCCGGCTCCGGCCCGGCCCTGCTTAAGTCCAAAGTGCCGTGTCAAGCGTTAACGAACACGAGCACACGCAACATTTGTGACATGCGCCAACGAGATCTAGTGAGCTGTCTCAAAAGTTGGCCGAAGAAAGTAGGGAAGCGTTAACAAAAAGTGCTCATTTGAGAGTTCTCATCACTTCATCAGACGTTCCGCTACAACATCGAAAATCTACATGTACAATAAGTGGCGGAGCTGCGGCCCAGGCCTGGGCCCTAGTCGCCGGCCCATATTTTGTATGCTGTAGCAGCTACTGTAGCAAGAATTAGGCTCATTTCTACACTGTCGCTGGGCTGGGCCTTAGTCGCTGGGCTGGGCCAGCTCCGCCACTGTGTACAATGTTGAAAAACATATGAGAAAACAAAATCGTTTGATCATGAAATTAAAAAAATCTCTTCACAAGTACTATGTTTTATGCAATATTCACTGTGAAATATGTCGAAACAATAGTTGCAACATAGAATGCTAACTATTGAAATATATTTCGAACCGTCCAATTTTATCTATTTCGAACACAAAAAAAGGATCTATTGCTTTTTTAATAGAAAAACATATAATTGTGTAAACAATTGATTGGTTTCTTTACTATTTCTTTCATGGGATTGCAGCCAAAAATCTTGATACCATTACTCCCTTAGCAACTCTTCATGCTTCTCTCATACATCAAAGTTGCATTTTAATAATTGGGCGAGAAAAATTGGAGCAACGAACCCATTATTTTCATTTTCGGTCACGCTAATAGCCTAATACTAATACGGCCTATAAACACTATGAGCCACATTTGAAAAAAGAAAAAAGATGTGCTGACTCAAGGTTGGTTTGAGTAATATAATTACACTAATAACATATCTAAGAAGAGCACGTGCGTGTTGCACGTGCATCGTTACTAGTAGAATGTTGACTATTGAAATATATTTCGAACTGTCCAATTTTATCTATTTCGAACGCAAAAAAAACTTGATTTAATTGTGAAAACATGGGCTGATGAATGCAGCTGCCCACAAAACGTCAAAGATTACCAGCGCTTGAGTTAGTTCCTTCAAAGATTACCAAAAAACCAAAAAAAAGAAAAGATGTCATGACCGGTTTTTTTACCGGTCAGTAACCAGTCTTACCGGCAGCGGTTACCAGCCCGGGAGAACTGGTTAACCTGACTGGGTAAGATCGGTTACACCGGTTAATTCGGTTGGACCGGTAGCGGTAAAAAAAAAACCTTGGTCATGACATACCATTACACATGCTCGTGCCTGAGCCGTGAGCTTGATGACTGAGTATACAGAGGCAGCCAGCAGTATGCCTGAGGCTGAGAGGCTGGGAACAGTTGGAACCGTAACACAACATACAGCGAACACAACTGCTCACATCGAATGCCATGCTATTTGGCGGGAGAGATTTTCTTTTCAAGCATTTGACTAAAAGAAGCATTGGTTAGGATTTACAGCCAGGGAGCGGGATCAAAAGGCAGCAGAATTTTTTTCCATTGTTTTACTTTCCTATGCTTTACTTTTTGAAACCTCCATATCCTATTTACGTCGAGGTTGGTATTGTTCTGGTGGAATGCTGGAGTGAGACGAAGGTTGCCCCTCCTTCGAGGGCAACATGCTTAAGAAACTTCCTTGAACAGGCTCCTCTTCATCCATGCTCTCTGCTCGGAGATGAATGAAGGTAAGTCCATTGATCACGCAGATAAGATAGTTGAGGGAAATGGAAAGTACTAGCTCTGCCCATTACCAAACAACGTCTTGATGGTCGGACGCTTTGGTTTTGAGCTCTTTTTCTTCAACTCTGCTGTTACACCAAGCACCAAATCATTTTGTCAAACTACATATTTATTAAACAAGGTGAAATAGTGCAAAGGATGAGCAAGGTTAAGGGAGAGCTGACCAATTCCTGCCACTTCATCGTCATTTACAATTTCAAAGTTCTTGTAAGTATATCCAACAAAGTTTGCATCCTTCGATGGAAGCATCTGTAAAAGAATAGTGTTCTTCAATTCATTGACAAAGGGCAGTAATAAGATGAAGATAAATACCCAAGAGTAAAATTTTCTAGTCAACTTCCTAAATAATATCCGTGCCCTCCAAATCATTAGTAAAGTTTCTTCATATTTTATGGATAAAAGATGCATAAGAATCCTTTTTCATGCCCGCATTGTGCCACTTATGAGTTCTTTTTTTTTTTTTGGGGGGGGGGGGGGCATTAAGGGATTAAGGCACAAACGTAATGAATGGAATTGTCTGTAACAAGATCTGTCCTGTAAACTTCCACTACCAAGAAACTTTCCATGGAAAACTCATGCATACCTTTCTCCATGGACCAGACTTGGATGAACTTTGCATTTGAGCTCCAGTCTGCAGAAATAGTGGAAAAGGAAATTAAATGAGTAAACAGTACAAGTTTTTACAATGTTTTAGTAAAATCATCGATGCAGTCATAATTCAAGTTTCACCATGTCAACAACAAACATGCTATCATGGAAACAATGAAACAGAGTATTACAATAGGATAATCCAAAAACTACATTTAGTACTGTTTAAAGCCCAATTGATATGAAAAGAAACCGCACTACATTCCTCCCAATCTGCCCAGTTGTATCGATTAGGTAGCAGATAGACTGTGATTAGATCACTGAATCCATTGATTGGTACTACTAGAGATCTGACCTGGAAAGTTTTTGAATATACCCTACAAGAAAGTTAGCTTAAAATGCACAGGGAACCAACACACTCCACTTGATTAGAAGTACAGCTACATACTTCCTAACAGGAGGAATTATCAGATGGTGAGTATTCACCTGGAAAATAAATATCACTCGATCTCTATCTGTTTGCGGCTTTGCGCCAGTGCTAGCAGGAAAATAGGGTCACAGACACCGTACCAAGTTCACACCATATTAAGCAATGAATGTTATGTGGCATTGACAACCACCCAGTTTTATACGGTAGGTAAAACTTATTAATGCAGATAATCTGCAGAATTAGACCAACTGGGAAAGTAGAATATTACCTCCTCAAATTTCTCAAAGTTCTGAGTATCTAACTCTCCATTAACTTCTGGTATGAAAGCAGCTTTCATCTGATACAACTTATCCCATTGAACGCCTCTAAACCATGGATGTGCCTAAAGTGGAAAGTAAAATGAAATTAGTTGGGTAATTGAGAGTAATGCGAGCTTATGCATAAAACATGACACACTTTTATCTCATGGGCTCCTTTTGTGCCTAGTCTCTGCTCGACATTACACAAAAGCTTGCTGATGAGATCCTTAGCTTCAGGAGAAAGCTTTGCCTCTTCAGGGAATTTCAAGTGACTTCTCCAGTTCACAATCTGCATGAACAAAGAAAAACTAAGTTGAGATGCATGCTCAATTGCTCATAAAGCCACAATAAATGAGGCAGATGGGGCATTTGCTTCCATACCACAACTTAAGATGCACTTTTAATCTATACCACTGGGCTAGTCAATGAGATGCGGGAACCTTTTATATAAACACACAATAATAATTAAAAAGGTATATAACCACCAACTCCCAGACACAAAGTAGTTTTTTTTTTTTTGATATGAGACACAAAGTAGTTGGGATTACAGATTTACAGGCAAGTCATAGTCAGACTACTGTTGCACACAAAGTAATCTACTCTCATGCAAGTGTTATCGATTTGACACTGCTATTTATGAAGTTCGCATAGGATGAACCTGAAAATATTTATTGAAAAAAAACTGAATGTAGAATATCACATGTACCTTTCTGCAAGTTGACATTGGATCCTCTGAATAAAATGGAGGGTAACCAACAAGCATTTCATACATGATAGCACCAAGGGACCACCTACGGAATAAAAAAGATGTCAAGAATCCATCAAAATACACAATCCACAGGGGGTGACAGAATTATTAAGTTTAATAACAAAAGATAAAATTGCAAGATAAGAACCCTAACCAGTCACACTCCATTCCATATCCTTTCTTTCGTAGAACTTCTGGAGCAATATAATCAGGTGTACCAACTGTTGAATACGCCTGTGACATACATAAGTGCAATTAATCATGCTAACTGCGGTGAACTGCTCAAGTGTAGAGTCAGCATGACAACACAGAAACCAGAATTGTGGAAAAAGGAACCAAAAAACTAGCGAAAGACATAGGAAGGACCCAGGTTTACCATCAACTGGTGTCATCCATGATTCATATAATCTTCTAGACAATTAAGGCCCAGAGTATTACTATGTGCCCTTTTGGTTTCCTTTGCAATGAGAATAGTGACATCATAACTGGTTTCGTTAGTTTCATCAGGCTCCATTCAAACTCAGTGCCCCACCCATTAGCCATTGAATCCATAATAAATATTGGTTTATGTCAAGTAGTCAACAAAATAATATACCCTTAGACCTGGGAACCATTTTCATCCATTTAGAAGTCTAATAATGATTGGTTGAGAGACACATGTCCAGATTTCAGACTAACTATGAACTGCATCAGTGAAAACACAGTTCAAAACTAGAAATTTGAAGGAGCAAATGTAACTTTTGTATGGCTTTATGAGAGATAGGAGACCAAAAGTTGGTAAAGTGCAGGTGGAGAAAATTGGGTCAATAAAAATCACCATAATATTGGAATGTTGCTTCCTAGTCATTGATAAGTTAACCAAGTTTGGATCTACTACTTACCAACATTCGGCGGTTCTTTTGCCAGTGTGATAGTTGCTCCTGCTGTGTACGCCTCGGTACAGAAGGATTGCTTAACCGACTGGTACTATCAGGCAAAGGTCTGGTGCCTTTTCCAGGCGTATAATCCGGTTCATTCAAAATTGGAAAATTACTGCTGTCCAAAGGTTTACACAAACCAAAGTCAGAAAGCTTCAGGTGACCACTCCGATCTAACAACAGATTGTCTGGCTTGATATCCCTGGCAAAAGGAAACGCAGAGGTACATACATCATTTCAATCATATAGGATCATCTCGTTTTTAAGGGGGGTAAAGGAACACTCGTATGGTACCGATGAATGTAGTTGTGCTTGTGAATAGATTCAATAGCAAGCACAGTTTCGGCAATATAAAATCTAGCCTCATCTTCTGTTAGTGTGTCCTTGCGCATAAGTAAAGTCATCATGTCCCCACCAGGAAGGTATTCCATGATGAGATATAAGAACTCTTCATCTTGGAAAGAATAATAGAGCTTAACTATGTAAGCACTATCAACTTCTGCAAGAAGATTCCGTTCAGCTTTGACATGTTCTACCTGAAATATGCACACACATGTCAGAGAATAACATGCAAATCAGAAACAGAGGCAATGCAAAACAATGCAGACAGACCATACATGGTACCTGGCCCCTACGAAGCATTTCAGATTTCTTGAGCTTTTTCATTGCGTACACATTCTTAGAGGTCTTCTCTCTACAAAGACGCACCTGCACAATTATAATTTAGAGTGGCATAAGTGAGTCAAGAAAAAGAATAGCATAATAATTAATGAAATGAAACAAGGTGGGGTCGACTGAAATAGAAGACAACAAAAGAATCAAGTTGCAGATAACTAAGGACAACAAAAGAATCAAGTTGTAGATAACGAGGTGCCCTTCTCTTTATGATGAAAGGAACATTTTTCTCTTATTTTCTTCTTGAAAATAAAGGAAGGTTCAGCCTTGCAGCAAAAAGTTGTTCATCCAAATATTGACTAAATATTTTTTTTAAAAAAACAGCAGATGGCAAAGATACTACAGATTAACTCCAAGAATCTGAAAGCCAGAATGGACACTATGGACAAAAGGTGAAATGTGAAAATGGTAAAGTTGAAACAACACCGGGTATGTTACATTTTTTGCGTAGTGCACGCATGGAAACTCAGCACAAGCATGCATCGAGGGACCACATGACAATTGAATGCCATCAATTTGGAGAATAAAGCTGGCATGGTCCAAAAAGGTCCAAATACTAAAGGACTCTAATGTGCCATATAATGTCAGCCAAATAAGGACAAAAAGGTTAACTTACTCCCATTTTTCTTACAAGCAAAAGAGTTGTGAATAAAGTTGTAAAATACAAGACGAAGCAGCAAGGCAGTACAAATTTCCAATTGTATGAAATATCCACATTTATATAGTGAGGAAAGATTTTATGAGCAATAATGTCAAGCCCAACATTAGTATGTAGAGAAGAATCACAGAAGGGATAGAATTCAAAAGGACAAAGAAATACTGCCATGTATATCATTGCACTGGTCTGCAAAAATTGTTAGAAGTCCCATAGTTGGGAGGCAAACAATGGAGACCGAAACGAACATTACCTCTCCAAATGCACCTCTCCCAATAATAGTCAGAAGTTCAAAATCTTCAACTCCCATCTTGTGTCTCTGCAAACGCATGTATTCAGTCTCCTTTTTCTCCAAGTGCTTCAAAATATTATTTTTCTCTTCCACAGGAACTTCAGCATCTTGTAATTTTCTCTCCAACATCCAGCGCCTAAAAGTAAACCAGCATGTTATAAAATTAAGATAAAAAATAGTTGGTGCAAGTGAATGTGCAGCGACTACAAGAAAATGTAGAGAAGTAGATTGGCATGTAGCATTGAGTGTACAGTGTGTGGTGGTGGTAGTGGTTGGGGGAGGAGGATGCCGCGCAGCATATAGAATGAGCGTGTAAGTTTATTACTTGCGTAAATTGTTTGAGTTTAATCAGGCGATCTTAAAAACAGCTCGTGAATTATATTTTGGTGCTAAGATATTGGTTTTGCTAAGTCACTGGTGCATCTCTAGAAGGCTAGAACTTAATATAGTACCTAACTTGAGTTAACGCCATAACTGAGCTTTCTATTCTAGGCACAGCCAAGGTTACACACTACTAAGGAGTAATAAGCACTTAACTATCCGCATGTCTGCACCTGTGTTTACCATTCCAGTCCCAACATGGCATGTGAAGTGTTGTTGGATATCCTTCTCATTAGCAGCAAGATAGCGATATTCATTTCTTTTCATTTCTACACTAACACTACAACTGTAATCAGATTTTTGCTACTTGTATGTAAAACTCAATGGGCACTAAATCTACAACTAAAGCAGGCAAGGACACAAGCAATTTCAAGTCCATTGAACTGCCTACCTCTCTTTCCTATCTTGCAGGGACTTCATCTGGGTCTTGTAGTGGTTCTCAATGTACTGCTTTGCAGCGGCAACCTTCTGTTTTGTCGCACTAGAAGGGGCGTCATCCATGGGGGGCTTTCCTGGATCCTTTCCATGGCTGGCAGCCACCACAGGACTCTTGGATTTGTCCCTCGGCTGGAACTTCTGGAACCAACTTCTGGCAGAATCCATCCCCACTCACAATGGCATCATCTCTGGAACCAACCAAGCCTCTTATCCTGAGAGAACGCAGCAGGCACGGGGGGTGTTGAAACGGTCAAGTCACTCAATCCGCACCAATTGGATCAGGTATCCAAATCAACAACTCTCCGTGGAACCCGATGCCGGAGACGACACCTCTATATCTGAAAGAAATAAAATAATCCGCAATCAGACTCGGAGTCGTTCCGCCAAGTTGTGCCATCCATCCATCGCACGACTAGATGGAACTGAAAATGTCAGCGGAACAGTTCGGGTTTTAATAATCCAATCAAGCCCGTTCGCCCACGGCACATATAAAACCTACTCCAAATTTCAGAATTCGACCACGCTGAACTCGAATTACCCATCCAAAGGAGTACCTCCAAACCCGGAAGGGAAGACGGAGCTTAAGATCTCAGCTCCAACCAGAAAAAAAAACTCAAAAAAATTCTCAAACTACTCCATTTCGGCACCCAGAGCCGCAGAATTCGGTGGAGGAATCGCATTGCCGCGGCGCGAGAGACCCCCAAAAATCACTAGCGCAAAGCAGCACCAAAACCCATCAACTAACCAAATTACCAGAACCAACCGCCGCTCAACTCACTCCCCGAAACCAAAACCAAAACCAGAACCAGAACCAAGCACCGGCGAGCACCAATTTCGCCACCGGAGGCACACCCGATGAGCAAGTCCCCCGCAACTCCCAGCACAGCCCCGAGCCCCCGACTGAAACCGCGGACGCGACAGCAGTTAGGGAGGACGGGGGGGAATCCCGGACCAAAACCGCGCCCCAAATCGAGCGGGCAGGGGCGGAGCCCCGGCGACGGATCGGTGGGGAGGGCGGCGCTCACCTCGGCAGCAGCGCGGCGGCGGGGCACGCGGAGCGGATCTCGCGCGGGGCGGCGCCGCGATTGGAGCAAAAGCTGGGCTGGGACTGGGGGGGCACTCGCGCGACCCGCTTTTCCCTTTCCTCTCCCCTCCCCTGTCGCTCCCCCGGGTTGGTTGTCTTTTCGTGGGCGGAGGCAAACCGTGTGAGACTAGAGAGAGAGAGAGGAGAGAGAGTGAGGGAGACTAGAGAGAGAGAGAGAGAGGGGCAGAGGTGTGTGTGCAGGAGGGGAGTAGCTTGTCTTGCCTTTGACTCGCGGAAACGGAACTTCCTGCAGGCTTCCCTCGGCTGGCTCCCTCCCTCCGCTTCTCCTCTCTCTACCGGCGGGGGGCGGGCGGCGCGGGGGGCGTTGCGCTTCCTCGCCCGCCCCGGCCGGCCTCCATCACTGTGCTGCAGCCCACCTGCCGCGCACAACGCGACTCCCCAGCGACACAAATCAAATCAGATCAATAGAGAAATTGGAAATTTGATATCTGATTTGACGTCTCAATTCCTTTTGATGCCTAATTCGTGACCCCTTCTAACATCCTTCAAAAGGAGGGACTCCTGATTTTTATCATTTTCCATGCACTTGTGCCTGTATCCTCGTGTGACGAGAGGATTTGAGGTGTTGAATTATGTGTCAAATTTTCAAATTTCTCAGATCAATTCCGCCTGTCCGATTCTACTTGGGCCGCTTTAGATCATGTTTAGTTCTAAAAATTTCTCCAACCATCCGTCACTAACACTAATTATCAATATTAATTGTGGATTAATGATAAAACTCAAATCGTGAGACGGTTCTAACGAGTTTAATTATGTCATGATTAGACAACGTCATGCTACAGTGAATAATCTCTAGTGATGTATTAATTAAGTTTAATGGATTCATCTTGTGCATCTAGATAATTACTCCCTCCGGTTTGGTAAATGAAGTCGTTTTGAACAACGACACGATCACCAAAGCACAACTTTGACTTATCTTTTCAATAAAAATATTTATTGGAGAGTTATATATGTATATTTTTATGAAAATATTTTGTCAAGATAAATCTATTGATATGGTTTTCACATTTCCAAACTCAGCGACTTAAAAGTTATTCATGATTTATATTCTCAATGTTTGACCAAATCTTGTCCAAAACGACTCCATTTATCAATCTGGAGGTAGTAGTTTAATCATTAATCTACGTTTGTTATCGTTAATGGACCTTTGAAAGGGATAAAAAAATGAGGCGACTAAACGGAGAGGCCTCTCCATTTAGGCTTAAATGGAGAACCCTCCGAGGTTACTTCCTACGACACAAAAATTACTTCTCTAACCAGAAAGAAACACATAGGAGGAAATAATTTTTTAGTCATACATAGAGAGTCCTCCCAGGTTACTTCTTGCAGCCACGGCCACGAGGGGGGCGAGGGGATGAACGGACCGCAATCCCACTAGGGAAAATACAAAATACATCGACTTGATGTTTTCGATGTCCCATTTGCTACACGTCAATGGACTGAAATTCACGTTAGGTGCCGTCGATGTCAGAATTGTTCGTCTCGGTGAGAGATACTCACTCCTCGGGAAATAACTTTATTAAATATAGATAAACAAATAAATGATATTTTATGATAGAAAAATTATAGTATTAGATGGATAATTGCTAATTTTTTATTAAATTTATTTGATGATACAAATGTTACACGTATTTAAAAAAACAAGTCAAAACTAACAATGATACTCTTTTGGAGACACAAAGAGTAGTCTGGAATTCACATTGCATGCTCCCAATGTTAGAATTATTGGGCGCAAATGCATGATTTTGATGGTCACTCTACTAATGTGCTCTCCTTGAGCTCGATAGCCTCGACGTGAGCTCAAAACATCAGGCGACTCATTGTGCACGGGCACCCCATCGGTAGTCGTGAATTTGTGTGGCTAAACTGAGTGTACGTACCGGTTCGGGTACGTGTCCAATTTTATACCACGAGCCCGGTATTGGATCGGGTATAAATGTCTCTTGTCGAGTGCAGGTGCTCATTGCTATTTTGCTGCCATAGGCCGCCTCCATGCTTGATGAGTTGGTGCCTTGGTGGGGGTGGATTTTTGAACCCAAAGCATGGCAGGTTATCTGTTTGAAAAAAAAAGGCAGGTTAGGCTTTCCGATCGAGTTGGATCGGACACACATTGACATTTTTTTTTGGGAAAACTTAGCTTTCATGCATTCATCACCCTGATTACAGTCACTAAGAAGTGAAGAAATTTGTTAACCTTAGCTCGTCCCGTGCTCGACACGGCGTGCTAGAAATTTTCGTGCATCACATTGAGCATGTTCGGACTGTACGCAGAATAGTGTTCGGTTGATAGATTGAATAGTGTTGTGTGAGAGGAAATAAGTCGAGATAAGCCGAACGAGCTCATTGTTGGTTAAGACGTGAGCCTAAAATGTGAAGCTACAACTCACTTGGCCAAACATATCACAAAACACTTTTTATTTGGTCTTGCCAATTTTCTTTGTTACGTTTCCGTCCGAAGTTAGAGCTTGCTTACAAACAAACAGAGTTCCAGCCATAGTGCAAAACATATTAACAAGAGAGAGAAAACTGGCTAATAAACTCTATTGGTGTTTCGTTCTTCCGCCACCAATCAGCGATACTTTTCCTTCATACTCCCTTGGTATTGCAATTAGGTGACGTTTATGACAGCAACACGGTCTTCAAAGTATAATTTTAACTTTTATTTTGTATAAAAATATTTATTGAAAAGTTATATATATACATGTTTATGAAAATAATTTTTAAGACAAATATATTGATATGATTTTCATATTTACAAACTCAACAACTTAAAAATTATCCAAGATTTATAATCTCAATATTTGACAACGTCTTCTAATTGCATTACAGAAGGAGTACCAATTCAACACCAGTCACTTGTCATCAACTAACCAGCGGTATTTTCCTTTCACAACAAAAACAACATCAACCATCAACCACCCATCTTAACACGTCACCGCACTTACGCTGCCTGCAAGCTACAGTAGCAAGCGAGTGTACCCTGCCTGCGCTGCACTGCACCGGTCGCAGGCTCGCAGGACTGCAGGAGGATCACACACGCCGCTTTGATCCTCTTAAGCGGCGCCGATCGACCGCTAGTGGCTAGTAGTCCTACAACCACACGACAGGGACGCGCATGTTCTGAATCCAACAACCAAAAATGCTCGAAACGGGGCCTGCACCCAGAGGCGCCGAGCGTGAGGCTACTACCACCACCAGTCAGTTCAGTTGCGAGTCTGCCCCGTTCGGTTTGGCCTCTTGTTCCATGTCGCCACCGAACTCGAGCAGGATCCCAGTTGCCTGTTGCCGTCGTGCTACCTACGAGTACGACGAGATATCTGCCCTTCCTTTCAAGTCTCGTCCGCCAGGGACAGTCTCGCTCGAGAGGAGGGGGCAGGTGCAACGAGCCAACGACCACCTCCCGGCCTTGCCCCGCCGTGCCGCCGCCCCCCGGCCGATCGGGCGCTTGTGGGCGAAGAGATGACCCGAGACGGCGGTTGCGTGACGCCAAATGCAACTCCGAGCCTGACTGACTCCGTCCGATCAAGGCCTTGTTTAGTTTAGTTGGTGGAAAAATTTGTCTTTTCAACGTTTCGAACTCCTGTTGCATGTTGTAGCACGTTTCGTTTGTTTGTGGCAAATATTATCCTATCATGACCTAACTAGGCTCAAAAGATTCGTGTCGCAAAGTACATCAAAACTGTGTAATTAGTTATTTTTTTTACCTATATTTAATACTTCGAACATATGTCTTTTGACGTATTTAATGTGATGTGATGGAGAGAAAGCGGATAATACGTTAAAAAGTTTTGCCAACTAAACAAGGCTCAAGGAGGGATAGCTGGCTGGATCGCGCTCGCGCGCGGCAACCCGCTTCGGGCTGGTCGTTGCGATGTCGCGTCCGGTTAAGCTCACGCCACGCCACGCGTCGGGTTGGGTGCTAGCTAGGCGCGGAAGTCAGAACGGGGGGATCCTATCCGGATCACACAGTGTGGGCTACGGTGTGTGTGTGAGTTTGGACTTTGGAGGCTTGGAGCAAGAAACATGGTGTGGGCGTGTGGCGGCTCTCCGCGTCGATCTCGGCGGAGCGCTGGACATGTGACCAGTGAGTCAGTGACCGTGTACGTTCAGATCGTGAGAGGCCAAACGCAATCATGTGCTTGTGTGCGTGTTCTCATTGCGATCGCCGTGTTTTAGATTTACCGGTGTGACGGGCTGGTACTTCGCACGAATCCTGATCAAGCTGCTGCTTCTTCTTCTTTAATTGCCCTGGTCGATTCATGATGGAGATGGACCGATGGCACGTGCGCAGTTGATCATGTTCGCGCGCGGGGGTGCGCACATGAGATTAGTGTTGTTGGTCTCCTAATTGTAGTTGTAGTCTTGTAGAATGGGAAAAAGAAAACGAGCAGCGGCAGTAAAGTGGTACGGTAACACACTTTTTACCTCGCTTATGGCTTTACGTACGTGGACACATGTCGTACTCATGTTACAGGCACGTGGAACATGTTCTCGGTGAGTCGTTGTAGCTGAGGTCTTGTTTAGTTGGTTGAAAATTTTGTCTTTTCAACTGCTGGAGCTCCTGTAGCACACTGTAGTACGTTTCGTTTGTTTGTGGTAAATATTATCCTACCATGGTCTAACTAGACTCAAAAGATTCGTGTCGCAAAAGACATCTAAACTGTGTAATTAGTTATTTTTTACTTATATTTAATACTCTGAATATATGTCTTTTGACGTATTTAATGTGATGTGATGGAGAGAGTGGAAAAAAAATTAGAAATTTTAGCCAACTAAACAAGCCCTAAGTGTATTCACGCTGCCGCTTCGGGGGTGTGGTAGCGGGACTTTCACTTTTCGCTTGAAGGTGAGCGAGGTCATGATCATTTTTTCTCCAAACAAAAACAAGAGTGTATATATGATTGCGACGGATGGGATACTTTTTGCACAATTTAATTGTTGCCCGGTGTAAGTCAAATTCGCCATCATGTTGACACGAGAGAGAGGCGATGACCCAATGATGGAGAGCTGTTTAACCTTCCCAACCACCACAGGCGAGCTTGGATCTCGAGACTCTGAATGCTAAAGCTAGCTGACAGTCAATTTCAGGGAGGAAGTATTTTTCCGTATGCGAAAAAATTATTTTATTTCAGTTCTCACAAAAACCCTTTCCTACGGTACTCGCATGAACGGCCATCCATGCAAATGGTTTCCCCAAGTTGTTAACAGAAAGGCGCGTGATTAGTGTGACTAATGGATCCTCGAAGACCGAGAAAGCAAGCTAAAGAACACACCCAAAAGGGGCCCATAAAGAAACGTAACACGCAAGCCAAGACGGAGTCTTCCCCTTTACGACCCAAATAACCCACTCAAAAAAAAAACCCACCAGCATTAGCGCTAATCAATCTGACCTCTCCACATAATCCTCGCGTTCCGCAGGCGTGCAAGTTTCCCCGAAAAAAAACCCATTGAATATTCCATCTCCCTTCCTAGCATAACATTTTTTCAGATTGGTCTATAAAAAGCTTACGATTTTCAGTTAACCTCTTTTCCCTGCCATAATTCCGGGCCCTTTTGCGATTTCCTATATTTCCTCTGGGTTTCCAAGGTTTTTTCTTAAGTCCTAAAGAGAGGAGAAGAGAAGGGAAGTAAGCAAGACTGAGCGGAGGCGAGCTGTGGCCCTCGCTCCTGTCCTCCCCCCTCTCTCTGCCTCTCGTCAGATCCAAACCCCACGCGGGAACCCAAACCCTAGCGCGCCGTTCGCGCCGCCGGGTGCTGCCTCGGGGGCGTCGAGGCGATGAGGGGCGTCAGGGCGGATGGCGGCGGCGGAGGAGGCGGAGGCGCCGCCGCGTCATCGTCTTCCACCGCAGGTGATCCTCCTTCGCGGGCTAATTTTAGCATGCTTCCGTTGGGATTTTGTCGAGTGCGGTTTTGGTGGTGGCGTCCTCGGGATTCTAGCGGTGGTTGTTGTTGGGTTGTTCACGGCGCGCTTGCCGCTTGGGAATTTGTTGGGGATGTTTGGTCTCGGTTAGCTAAATTCGCAGTTTTTTCTCCCTTGTTCTGCAGAGAACTCGCACTTCGATGCGGCGCAGTACTCCTTCTTGGGCAAGGCGCCCATGGAGGGGGCGGAGCTCGGCGGGGTTTTGGAGGATGGTGGCGTCGACGGCGATGGTGGCGGATTTGGTGGACATGATGATGGGGGCTACCAGTTCTCTTCTATGGGGGAAGAGGTGCGGTGGCTCTCGGCACCTTCGTATCTTGCAAAGCTGGACTCATTATTTGTTATGGATTTTGTGCATTGCATGCTTCATATAGGTTTGGTTTTGTTTGTGCTTGCTACTGTTGGATTAATACAGGGTGACTTGTCCGATATTTTCTATGATACGAGTGGGTACCTTGTGATTTTGATATAATCCACAACGGTAATGATATTTTTTTGCACCAAGGGATCAGATTGTGCGACCTAACTTTTCTGTCTCAGGCCCAGTATTTAGTGGAATTGAGATTCATACCTGTAGGCGAGGGCATGTATGTGATGCAATACATTTGAAAATCCTATTCCTAATTGTGTGACCAAAGCATGCACTGCAATTTGTTCCTCTAAAATAGATAACTTTGAACATATATTTATGTGTGGTAAGTAGAGAAGAAATCCAGGGCTTTTCTGCTAGTAACTAGTTTGGGCTTGTTTGAACGTTATTGAAATACCTGAATAGCACAGCTATGATGTTTTATGCCTGGATGAGGCTGTGGAGAAAAAACATAGTGTGATTTTTATGGTATTGTTTATTTCTGAATTAGCCTTCTGCCTTTCAAACAGTCTAAAAGGCCTAGCATTGTGTTTGATTTACTCCCTAAATCTTTTGTTGTCCTTTTGTGAGAATGATCAGGTAGGACATGTTAGTTCATTGAGTTCCAGGAAATGAGCCAAATGCAGCTGCTGCCTGTTGCTCATTCTCCGACTTCTGTTGCCGTAGAGTTCAACATTAAATTCAAGTTTGAAATATGTATAAATACTGTTACTCAAGCTTTATTTTTCTTATTTTCATTGTGTAAGTTCTTGACTGCTGTAGTTGCCTGTTCTCTATACTGCAAATTCCCCTTTCAACAAATATGGTTAGTTACTGCTAGGGGGCAGGGCATGGAATAGAAGGACTCCAATTAAACATAATGTATTTGGTTACTGTTGTGCATAGGTGGCATTTGGAGGTGTTGAGAGGTATAATGATTGTACGAACTGTTCATGAGCAAAACTGCGCATGTTCTTGCTGAAGATTTCATCAGTGAATATAGTTTTGTAGTTGTAGCCTTGTAGCTGCTGTACTTGTCTGGATCTGGATAACAACATGCTTTACATTGCTGTAATATAGTTGTGGTACAATGATATGAAAGATCAGCTACCAAACTTATAACACTAGCTTCTCAAGAGCCAAGGTTTTGCTACCAATTTCTTTCGTAGGCAATTCTAATAATCAATTATTCGTGAAATCCAGCATTTACTATTTGGCTCATTTGCTCCTTTCCTTCTCACAGTTCCTTTCCTTGCTTACTTCTATTCTTTCTATATATCATCTTGATCATTTTCCTGCCATTTTTCTTTCCTGCAGATTGATTGTATGAGTAACTTGTCTGAAATTGATGATCTTGCAAGCACTTTTGCAAAGGTTAGTTCCTTGTACCACTTGATTGCTGATCACTTCAATTTGTGTCTTCTGCTTCAAAATTCCCATACCTATCCATAGATGATATCTTTGGTTCATATGATTTACTGTATCCATGGTAGTGAATTGTTTGACCGGCAGATGTTTGGAGCTTTCTTAAGGTTATGCTGTTAATTCACTATAGTGCTTTTCTTTAATTCTTTTGCAGCTCTGTGCCTGTCTATTAGTATATACTGCAGCGCACAACCCATTTCATTTTTAGCCATGCACATAGAAGTGGTTAAGTTACAAAGTATTCTCAAATTCATCTAGTTGCCTAAATTATGCTACAACTCGTGAAATTCTCTGCCCCTCTTCCTTAAAATTTACTCTTTAAAAAAATCATTATGTGGTTGGCTTCATATACTTGTTTACAACAATAACTTTTTCATCTTATTCATATATTCAGTTGAACCGAAGTATTAGCGGAACAAGGAATCCTGGCGTTATTGGTGATAGACGATCAATTTCTAGAGAAAGTAAGTAATGTTTGTACCCTCTATTGCCATTAAAAAGCTTTGCTATCATCATCATCATCATCATCATTATTGAATATTCACTTTTGCACTGAGAACAATTTATTTACCTTTCTTTAGCTGCGCATCTTTGACATGCTACGATTTCGTTTTGTATCTGGTTCATTATTTATTACATTTTGAACACCTTATATTCTTTTTAGTCTAAAGTAGCTCTGGACAGTGTAAATATGGTACACTTGCTGTGGCGCACTGAAGATTAGATATTCTGCTGATGGGCAATCCAAAGTCTTTCTTAGTTTGTCATAATGCACCACACCTTTTGCAAATAACACGAGAAGAAAAAGGCACAAAATCTCCAGTTGGCCCTTGGTAAAAGAAAAGAAAACAAAACTTCATTCTTGCCCCAATGTGCCTCAAGCAAGTACTGGGGCTGATCACATTCCTATCCTTGCTCCGTCCAAAACCACCATCTCCTGCATGTTGCAAGTGCGCTCTCTGGAATCTCTGCTATCGATGTAATAATAGTATATTGCATTGTTGAGAAATGTCATTTTTTTTCATAGTTTGGTAATATTCACTGTCGTATGCAATTTCTTCCTTCAGGTTCTTTGACTACGGACTGGGTTCAAGATGCAGACTTCCACAGTTGGGTAGACCAGGGTATGCTAGATGGTGATGAATTTCTGGACAGCAAACAGTGGTGCTTGCAGCTGCAGTCTTCACCTCACTTTGGAGAGTCCAAACCACTATCTCGCACGTCTTCGTATCCCGATCAACCACTACAGCACCGCTCAAGCGAACCTATTCTACACAGATCTACTTCATTTACATCATATCCACCACCAGGTGTCAGTGCTGGGTTGCCTTATGCTGCTCAAGGTCTTACACGGCACGCGAGCATTCCATCACCTGGTGCTGGGCTCCACATGGGTTCTCCAAGTTCGTCGCTTTCTGGTTCTCCATATCATATGTCTGGTTTATCTCATGGACTGCCTTATGGACGAAGCACATCTTACACCGCTGCAGATCCATCAATAAACAGCATCATGCAAAATGAGTGGCCAAACCAAGCTGGACCACTTGCTTTTGATCACCTTAACCGGCGGCCCAGTTTATTGCAACCACAATTATCTCTTCCAAGCAGTTCAATGTCTTCATTGCTTTATTCTCCGCAGCATCAGAGATTACCACCAGTCCAGCCATCTTTTCAGAATTACCTAAACTTGCATCCTCACCTATTCTATCACCATCAATCTCCTGATATAATGGGCAATTTTGATCATGTTCCTAATATGCCTTCACCCAGAGACAAAAGATCAAGGTCAGGAAGAGGAAAGCGCAGCATACGTTTACCTCAACAGCCTTCTGATGCAAGTAGCCAACATAGTGAGAGTGCAGGGATAAAGTTCAGATCCAAGTATATGTCATCTGAAGAGATTGAAAGCATCTTAAAAATGCAGCACTCTGCAAGTCACAACAATGATCCTTACATCGATGACTACTACCACCAAGCTAGTAAAGCCAAAAGATCTGTTGATACTCAGAAGTCCAATTTCTGCCCCATGTCAATAAAGGACTTCCCCTCAAAGTCCCGCTCTGGTGGTGATCAGCATTCATATCTACAGGTTGATGCTAATGGAGGAGTTTCATTCTCTGCCATATGCAGACCTCGCCCTCTTCTTGAAGTTGATTTGCCTGGATCTGGTGATGGTTTGTATGATCATAAGTCATCCACGAGGCCACTGGAGAAAGAACCAATGGTTGCAGCTAGAATAACTGTTGAAGATTCTCTTCGTCTTCTTCTCGATGTTGATGATATCGATCGATTCTTACAGTCTAGCCAGCCCCAGGACAACAGCTTCCAACTGAGGCGAAGACGACAGGTCCTACTTGAAGGCTTAGCTGCATCCCTTCAGCTTGTTGACCCTTTTGGCCCCAACAAACCTGGCCACTCATCTGGATTGGCCCCCAAGGACGACCTAATTTTTCTTCGCATTGTTTCTCTCCCCAAAGGACGTAAGCTTTTGGCACGCTATCTTCGACTTCTTGTTCCTGGAAGTGAGCTGACCCGGATAGTTTGTATGACTGTCTTCCGACACCTTAGGAGTTTGTTTGGGGGTTTGCCGGCAGACTCTGGTGCTGCAGAAACAACCATTGGTCTTGCCAAGACTGTTTCCTCTTGTGTGCATCATATGGAACTAAGTGCTCTCAGTGCCTGCCTTGCTGCTGTTGTCTGTTCATCGCAGCAGCCACCTCTCAGACCATTGGGTAGCTCTGCTGGTGATGGGGCTTCTCTGATCATCAAAGCTGTACTGGATAGAGCAACTGAGCTACTGGCAGATCCTCATTCTGCAGCAAACTACAGCAGATCAACACGTTCACTTTGGCAAGCATCATTTGATGCCTTCTTTGGACTGCTGACGAAATACTGCGACAGCAAGTATGAAAGTATCGTGCAGAGGTTTGCCATGCAGGGATCAAACTCCCTGGGTGGACCTGAAGCCACCAAAGCAGTTAGCAGGGAGATGCCTGTTGAGCTGCTACGTGCAAGTCTCCCTCACACTAATGAACAGCATCGCCAGACACTGCTAGATTTTGCTCATAAATCTTCGCATGTCTCTGGTTTCAGCCCTAATGCTAGCTGTGGACATGTCAATACTGAATCAGTTCCAGGTTAACACCACTGAAGAGATCCAAAGGCTGTCGGTTAAATTATGTGTGCATTTTGTCTTCAGATGGTAGCTGGAGATTTGCTTGTGGCCTCATCGTAAGTTGCGAGCTTGGAGAAGTTCCATTGGCTCAGTGAAGTTAGGCATTCAGGATGTGACCATGTGTAGGATCGAGATTATGTAGGTCTTTTCATGTCACCCCCTGATGGTTATAATAGATTAGGCATGTATGTATCCTGTTGTAACTGTGTGGGATGAACTGGACATCCCTCGGAGGTAACCAATAGTTGACTTATTTTCTGCCATTGAAGACATTAGTTTGGTGGACAGCATCGCAACAGCATATTATACCAGTGCCTCCTACGAGGTGCTGTTTGCTTCAACTGGGGATGTGCCAAAGGCAGGAGTGATGTGCTACAGTTGTATCTACTGGTCCTGGCTCCCTATCTACATGAATTGCAATAAGCTTCTTGTGATTAGTCTAGTAATTGGTGGTACTCCCTCTAGTTCAAAATATATGTTGTTTTAACTTTTCTAAATTTATAGATGTTTGTATGCTAGAAATGTCTAGCGTACAAACATCTATAAACCTAGAAAAGCCAAAACAATCTGCTCCTATAATTTAGGATGAAAGTTAAAACAATCTATAATTGGATGAAGTATGCTTCATTTCTGAATTCTGAGGGCATTTTTCTAGGTTCATTCATCTCGTTATGTACAATAAATTATTCAGGTTTGTTTAGTTTGCAAAATTTTACAAAACTTTTTTTCATTGGGTCGCGTGCTGAGAGAGGTCAAATGCATTTTTTTGCAAAAACTTTTTGCTAAGTTTTACGATCTAAACGAATATTTATTTATAGAATATTTATTCACATTACCCTTAATTATAGAACAAGGTTGCAAATGTTAGTGTTTGGCAGAGGCAGCCAGCTAGGCAGGTTTAGGTTGTGCGCAATTGTATCGAGAAAATTGTGCAAAGTAACGAAGTAATTGTTGTGCTGCTCTACCAGCCAATGTTGGCAAGATGCTTGCCTTCAGTTCCGGAGACGACAGTCTAATCGGTTGGCAAACGAAGCGAACAAGGTCGATCATCACCGTCTTCTCGCAGAAGTCCCCATTCTGCCCTTCTCTCCGTTCTTCATCTGGCTTCCACAGTTCCATAGCACGCAATTTGAAGGGTAACACCGTAAATGCCCCGAACACAATTCTACGGGTAAACAAAATTGGATCTGTGCATTATAATTTCCATATTTTCGAAGAACGTCATTACTATTCAACTTACAATGTCAGTACCATTATGTACGCTCGAAGCTGTCCATGGCCCACCTGCAGATGTATTGGAGGGGCCGTATATTCTTGAGGTCTTTTAGGTACACAATACCACCCAACGGTGGTACGGTAGTATTATCGTTTTTTTTTCAGTTTTTTACTATGGGTAAAATAGTAATTTGCTTGATGTATATTATTTGGAAAAAATTTACCTGCTGCTAAGGTTACATAAAAAGACTTGATTTCCTATATTACAACAATATTATCTTCTATATTTCCGCTAATACCCATATACTACCCACACCAACTATGAATATCACTCATACCACACTAAAAAAACCGGCGGTACAGAATTAATCTCAACCGTCAGATCTTTACATATAGGTCTTTTTTTATTACATACGAGTCCTTTCCAATCGGTGGTACAGGGTGGTATTGTGTACCGTAAAAAACCTCATATTCTTATAGCCCTTCTCATTCCATCTCTCTCACTTCACTGACGTGCGGGACCCACACGTCAGGTCTTCTTCAACCTCCCGGCTCCCGCCCCTCCCCTCCCATCGATTCTCTCTCTCTCTGTCCCCCTCCTCGCTCCCTCCACCAGGCATCTCCCTCCGGCCCTCCCCATCACCTGCTCCCTCCCCACACTGGCCGGCGAGCGGACGCGGCCGCGCCATCCTCCCCAACGTGTCGAGGAGGAACCTCTCCCTATCCTTGTCCCTGCAGAGCGGCGACGGGCGAAGATCCAGGAGGCCGCCCACCGGGGTTGGAGCTCGCCCGCAGCTGGGGGAGCCCGCGGCCGGCGGAGCTCGCCCACAGTGCTCGCGGTCGGCCTTCCGCAGGAGGAATCCGTCGCCGGGGACTCGAGCTCGCCCGCGGTCGGCTGGACACTGGGGCCCGAGCTCGACGGTCGGAGCTCACTGGCGGACAGGCTCCCTCCCTCCCAATCTCTCTCTCTCCCGGTGGGAGGTTGAAGAAGACCCTGGCGTGTGGGTCCCGCACGTCAGTGAAAGAGGAGACAGGGAATAAGCAAGGGCAATCTTGTCCATACGAATATATGACCCTTCTAATACACCTGCATGTGGGCCACAGACGACATTCTTCAAACAAGTGCGAAATTGTAATGGTACTAGCATAGTAAGTCAAATAGTAATGATGTTCTTCAAAAACATGAAAATTATAATGACACAGATACAATTAACCCAACTAACAACCAGCTGCACTTCCTCTTCGAACCCATCGCCGGCGCGGCTCCTCACAAGTCACAACACCGCGATGGCGCCCTAGGGTTAACCGCTCCGATTTCTCCGCCCGCCGCAATGCAGAGCTCGTTCGCGGCGAGGCCGTCACCTCCCTTGGTTTGCGCCCGCCCCGCGAGCCTGAGCGGCGTTCCTCCGCCCAGGTCGGCGGCGGTGGTGCGGTGCCAGGTGGACGGGGAAGCGGCGGCGAAATCGGTCGGTTGGGCGCCTCCGGGGCCGTACACGGGGCGGGACCCGGACGTGAAGAAGCCGGCGTGGCTGCGGCAGCGGGCGCCGCAGGGGGAGAAGTACGCGAGGCTGAGGGAGTCGCTCGGTGAGCTCAAGCTCAACACCGTCTGCGTCGAGGCCCAGTGCCCCAACATCGGAGAGGTAGGAGTAGGACAGAACCAAACACGCGTTGCTAAAGGTGGGATTAAGATTCGATGCATTATAGGCTGCGTGTGATGCCTGATGTGGGTACAGTTGTCGATGTGAGTTTTCATCATGGCCATGGTGTGCAGTGTTGGAATGGAGGCGGCGGTGCCGGCGGGGAAGGGGACGGCATTGCGACCGCGACAATTATGCTCCTCGGTGAAACCTGTACCCGGGGTTGTCGATTCTGCGCTGTCAAAACTAGCAACAAGCCTCCACCGCCGGACGCCCTGGAGCCTCTGAAGACAGCCATGGCTGTGGCCAGTTGGGGGTATGATCCTTGATCCCTGGTCATTATTAACATGTTAAGATGAAATTCAATGCTACGAATTGCCTGATATGAAATGTCCTCTGCAGAGTAGACTATGTTGTGCTGACTAGTGTCGATAGAGATGACCTTCCTGATGGTGGAAGTGGTCATTTTGCTCAAACAGTCAGCGCTCTCAAGGTTTGTAACTTTGTAGTGTAGTTCAGTAAAATAGTGATTATGGTAAATATACAATGATCTGGATCTTTTTGGGTTCTGTTCAGGAGTTGAAACCTGGGATATTGGTGGAGTGCCTGACTTCAGATTTTCGAGGTGACATGGAGGCTGTCTCATCTTTAGCAAACTCTGGTCTAGATGTATATGCACACAACATTGAAACAGTGAAGAGTCTGCAGAGAATAGTTAGAGATCCCCGAGCAGGGTAATGCTCTTCTTGATTTCTTTCATCACAAAAGATTTCGCCAGTTCCTACTCTTAAGGGAATCTAGAGTACAATTTTATTGACACGTATACCTAGTTATTATGACACCCATTTTTACAATCTTAAGTTTTACAATACCAACCATGGATGGCTGCAATTGTCTAAGTTTGCTCACTTATACCTGCAACCGCCGAATGATAATTATAAAGAAACCATATAATATAGAATCAGCGAATAATAGCAGTGGCATTTGTCTAAGTTTGCTCGCTTATACCTGGTTTCTTGCCCCTACAGATATGATCAGAGTTTAGCTGTTCTGAAACATGCTAAGACTAGCAAAGTGGGCATGGTAACAAAGTCCTCTATCATGCTTGGTCTAGGAGAAACAGACGAGGAGGTGAAGCAAACCATGGCGGACTTGAGGGCTGTTGATGTCGATATTCTGACCCTAGGACAATATTTACAGGTTTGATCTTCATCCACTCTAATAATTTTTTTTCCTTTCTTGTCATAACACTATAGAGCATAGACTGAAAGCATCCTGAAATTTACAGCCCACAGAAAGGCACTTGACAGTTAGAGAGTATGTGACTCCTGAGAAGTTTGATTTCTGGAAGGAGTACGGAGAATCTTTAGGTTTTCTCTATGTGGCTAGTGGGCCTCTGGTAAGCATAACATACTCTTGCTGCTTTTGAATAATGTCATTCTGTAAAAGAAACACTGCTTTCAGAAAAGATTGGAGACTTTTTACCAATGTTCCTTGCAGCATAGGAAGGGATAGTCCTTGAACTTGTATTAGAGCATCCATTGAATCATATCTAGGAAAGGCTTAACCCACTGCTGTCAGTCCAACTTGTTAGCACATGCCATTTGGTGCTTCTGCTATTGCTATTCACTAGCACTTACTTTTGTACTTGTTGGATGTTTCCAGGTTCGGTCATCATATCGTGCAGGAGAGCTCTTTGTCCAGAATTTAGTCAGACGCAAAAAGGAAAAGCTTGCATCTGTTGCAGCTTAGCCAACTACCTTCAGGCTGCTTCTGTTCTTCGACCTTATTCCCATACTCAAAGATTGTACTATAGTATGGCCTGCAGAACGGCCAGTGATGCAATAATCCGTCAATAAGTTATATGGCGTTGGCATATGGCAGGATAGACTCGTCACACTGACCATCTTCCTGTAATTCCTTGTGTTGCTCAGGCTGCATAAGGCTGAGATTGCCAAAATTTTGGTTTGTATCATTTGCTTAGGCAGATGCTTATGAAGCTGTTACCAGATGATGAGAATCAACTAGTGTTTTCTTGGCGTAAAAGGAGTATCATTTTGCCTAAACCGGCGGGTGCACGACAGGTCGGCCCTTCAACGGGTGGTTCTCGCCCCTGTAATTTTGGAGGAGGCCAAGCTTTGGGCGTTGGCAGGATTCTTGTGGCTCTCCTCGATCTTAGGGATCTCGGTTTCGTCTTCTTCGGTGTTTTTATTTTGCCTTTTGTATTTGATCATAGGACTGTGTCTTGCTTGTACTACAACATTCTTTTTCTCAATAAAATACGTGTTATGCACATTTTTTAAATAAATGTTATTTTTCTTATTTTCTGCAATTCTCCGCTTTTACTGTTTTATCCAAAAATAAAATAAAATGGAGGGTCCCTCATCCAAATTTGAAACGTGCTTATTGATTATATATTGATGTTCTTTTTTTTTGAGCCAATTATATATTGATGTTCTGATCAAGCTGTAGAATACGCGAGAGCAACTGCGATTCATTCCAGCGGAAAGCTGCAAGGATGCGCCGACGTGTGTACTACAACCTTTGTTTCCTCACTGAGAAAAGCCAGCAGCCTAACCTTTAACAGTGTCTGAAGCAAAAAGGGCAGGAGTCGGGGATGAAACCTGAGCTTTGGCGCAATAACGCAATTGAACCCGTCTGAGTGCTGGTGATCCTGCTGTCCCAGTGTAAATAATTATTTTTGTTTCCGCAACTTTCACAACGGGGTGGTGGCGCAGTTGGCTAGCGCGTAGGTCTCATAGCTTTGTTGAGTAATCCTGAGGTCGAGAGTTCGAGCCTCTCTCACCCCAAATAAAGTTTGTGGCTTGTGATGATGAAATTGCTCTTTGACGCATGGGTCGTCAAGTTTGTCATCTTCCTAGATGAAATGTTGAGCTCCTCTGAGCTTCGCCCAAACCTTTTTTCTTCTTTCTTCTATATTCATTTGATTTTTATTTTGTTATTTGCAGGTGGAAAGTAATCGAACAGACTCCCATACCTCGTGGTAGAATGGATGGAAAAGTGATTCATGCATGGACACTTTGTTTGTGCGCTCAATTTGGCTCCACCTTCCAGGAGATAAGACAACAATGAACCTGTTTGGCTGATACGAAGAATTGATAGAATGAATAGTGTTGTGTGAAAGGAGATAAATCGAGATAAGTCAAGTTGAGATAAGCCGAACGACTTCAATCATATGCGTCTTGGACAACTGAGCTATCTGCAATCTGAGCCGGTCTTAACCAAAGGATTGTTTCGTGAGGGATACTCCCTCTGTCTAAGAAAACATGCAATTCTAGATTTTAACACGCATAACAAGAAACAAGTGAAATGACGAATATACCCCTGGCCTATCCAAAATTTGCAGCGGTTGAAAGTTACTCCATGGAAAAACGGAGCTCCGCCCCATACGACCCAATTGTGGCACCTGCTCACATATCACAATTGGAACTTCTCGAAGCTGCTAGCGCATGGTCTTTTCTCCAACTGAGTGCGACCTATGCTGTACTCCATCCGTTTCAAAATATTTGTCGCTGTTGATTTTTCTTTGCAACTTTGATCATTCGTCTTATTCAAAAAATTATCGCAAACATGTAAAACGATAAGTCAACCTTAAAATACATGAAACATTAAAATATATAACAAAATAAATTGTACTTGCACAATTTTTTGAATAAGACGAATGGTCAAAATTGCAGAAAAAGTCAATAGCGACAAGTATTTTGAAATGGAGGGAGTAATTTACAGGAAATGCCCCAGACCCACTAAGGTAATTGGCGTCGTGGCGAAGAAGTGGTAATCAAGGAGACAACGACAACCCTTTCCGTGGCACAAGGACCCGAAGGATCTTGCTGCATCATGTGGGTTGTCGTAAAAGGCGACGACAGGTGGTTCCAACCTTCGGGGTGGTGGCCTGCAGGAGTTGGGTAACAAATTATGTAGCTTTTGAAATACTATAAGACTGTTGTCGGGGTTCTCTACCGCCGGACAGTAAATTTGTATCGATCGTGTGCCGGGCTCGGATGGTTAGCGCAGGAGACAACGAGATTTATACTGGTTCGGGCCTCCGAGGAGTAATACCCTACGTCCAGTGTCGAGCTACCGTGTTCCCGTGCTAGGGTTGTTTGTAGTAGGGGTTACAAACTGGTCGGGAGAGGGTGTCGAGCCCAAGTCCCTTAGTATGAGTGTTTGGTTCGTCAGCCCTTGTGACGGTTGCCATCCTCTCCCTTTTATAGACGCAAGGGGCAAGGGCAAAAAAGGGAAATAAGAAAAGTTACAGTGTTTGGCCGCTGGGATGTCCTCTCGTGCGTCGCTGTCCGTCAGGGCGCATTGAAGAGGAGCCGCGCTACGTTGTCGTAGAGGCCGCCGCGTGGCCGGGCGGGGCTGTTCACTTTGGGACGCCTGGCGCTTCCTCCGAGTAGTTTGGTGGCGACTCACCGTGTCTGAGCACGGGATGAGCCCGCCACGTTAAGGCCTAATTATAGGCCTGTGCTCGTCGTAGGGGGCACTCGAGTGTCTCGGGTGGAGCTTGCGTGCTGCAGGGTCGGATGTAACGGCGACTTGATGGCCGCGCGGCTGAACAGAGCCGCATTAAGGCTTCTGTCGGGGCCACCTGCCCGCGCGGGCTGCGAGCTGGTGCGCTTGCATGGCATGGGGAACCGGCGCCCCACGCGTCGTAGTGGAAGAGTTCACGTGCCGGGGTCGCGCCACGTGGTACGGTTTGCGTCCTGGTCGGAGGCGGAGAGTGCTCGTGCGAACGAGCGGCTTGTCGTGCGGGGGCGGGGACTTGTCGTGCGAGGCGGAGACTTGTCGTCCGAGGCGAAGACTGGTCGGAAGGGGTTCCTCTAGTAGGGAACTTGTCGGAGAAGCTCCCAACTAGTCGGGAACAAGACGTCTTGCCAGTGATGGTCTTGACAGGGGTCCTTAGTCCTCCTCGTCTTGAATCTTGGCCTTCACATTGTCAATGGTGTCAGAAGACTCCACCTCAAGAGAGATTATCTCGCCATCAAAGGGGACCCTAATCTGGGCCCTCGTCAGCAGCCCCCGAGCCTGTGAGGGAGTCAAGGACTCGCGCGCAGACTCAGTCAAAAAGGCTTCGCGTCGGTCTTTGTTCTTGATCTTCCCGGTGGGTGTGCGCGAGCGCATCCGCCGGATGTAGCCCCCGAGCCCACAAGTGAGTTGTAGACTCGCTCGTGGGGTTTTAAGCTTCAGTAGTGCTGTTGTGGCCTTAGATTGCTCTGTTGAGTTAGTCGTGGGCATCGTGGGCGTCGTGGGTGACGTGGACGACGCGGGTGGCGCGGGCATCTCGGCCGATGCGGCGGACGAGATGGTTTGAAGGGACAGAGCGGGGACGGTTCAGGCTCCTGGGCCCAGCGAGAATCGAGGCGTCACGCGGGTGGGCGCCTGTCACGCAGGGGCACGCGCACGCGGGCGAGCGTTTCCTTGACGCGGTGGGCCCGGCATTTAAGGCTGGTGGTCGCGCTCCTTCCTTTTTAACCGCGCGCCGGCCAAAGGTTTGGGACTTTTACTCCCTCGCCTTTTTCCTCTGCCCTTGCCGCCCGCTTCTTTCGCTCCTCGCGCCCGCAGCGCCGCCACCGCTTTCGCCGGAGTCGCGCACAAAAGCTCGTCGTCGCCATGTCGAACTGGACGCGCTCCAATGTGACCTGCTCGATGTTGCGCCGCCTCGTCAAAGCTGGGTAGCTTCCTCCGCTCACCGACGCTGTAGAGTGGAAGGTGCCCGGAGAGGAGTCCGTGCCGCGCCCGCCTAGGGGGTACGTCGTCTCGTTCGTGGCCTTCCACGAGCGCGGCTTCTCCGTCCCCGCCGGGCGGTTCATCCGAGCGGTCCTCTACGAGTACGGGCTCCAGTTGCAGCATCTCAACCCGAACAACATCCAGCAGATGGCGGTGTTCAAGACGTTGTGCGAGGGGTACTTGGGAATCAGTGCCCATTGGCACCTTTTCAAGTACTTCTTCATGTTCGTGTGCCTGAAGGACGGCTCCAAGGCGGCGACGATCGGCTGCGCCAACCTTCGGATGAAGAAAGGCCGGGGTGACAAGTACATCCCTTCCTCGTTGACCAGCTCGAACAGCGGCTGGCACAAGGGGTGGTTCTATCTCAGGATCGGCCCCGAGTTCGCGCTGCCGGCGTTCACCGGGAACTCCATCGCGAATCCGCCGAGGAGCTGGACTGACGGTCCCCCGAAGGCGGAGCAGGAGAGGATGTTCAGGGATCACTGGGCGGTGCTGGCTCGCCTTCGTGACGCCGGGGTCGGCCTGGCGACCGTCATTGGCCAGTACCACGCCGGGGGAGTCGTCCCGCTCCGGAGGCGGCCGCTGCGCCTCTGCGAGATGACAGCCGACAGGGCCCCTTGGGCAGGGACCGTGACCACGCCCGAGTTCCCGTCGCTGAACGAGATCCAGCACCGCATGGCGTTGGCGATCGGGAAGTCGACCTTCCTGTGGCTGCCACCGCGGCTTCTTCCAATGCTTCCCAACGAGGGGACTGAAAAACTTGTAAGTGATTTCTTCTTTCGACAAGATTTCCGACAAGCTTGGTGCCTTCAATCAATGTTGATCTTCTCGGAGATTCTCGACGACTGCTGACTCTTCTGCCCCTTCTTCTTCCAGTTGAAATGCTCTCACCTTGTGCCCGCGAAGGCGCCTCTCCCGGAGGAGGCGATCTTCAAACGCAACCAAGCGGCCGCGGAAAGGTGTCGGGCTGCGCGCAAGGAGCAGCACAAGGAGAAAGAGATCGCCAAGCGCGATCGGAATGACAACCGCATCAAGCGCTGCAAGGCGGGGGAGCGCAACGTCTCCTCCGATGAAGATCCGTCACCGCCGCCGGCGTGGAGCGGAGACGAGCCCAACGTCGCGATCGACTGGAGCGACATGTCCGGATCGCCCTCATCTTCGCCGCACCAGGCGGTAGAGGTGAGCTCGTCGCGGCGGCCAGAGCCAGCCGCTCGCGAGAAGGGTGCGGGCTTGAGCTCAAGGCCGGGGGCCCGCCCCGCCCGAGAAGATCAGAGAGTAACCCGCTCCCAGGCGGCGCCTGGCGGCCCGCGCGCCTCCGAGGGGCGGAGGGATCCTCCGCGCCGAGACGATCCGCCCAAGCGGCCGGCGGAGCACGAGCCCTCTCCCCATCATCTCTTCGACGGCTCCGACTGCCCGGACGCAGACTCCCTGAAGAGGCGTTCGTCGAAGGCGAGATCGACTCCGCCGGCGTTCGCACCGAGCGCGCCGCAGGGAGCGGACACGAGCGTGCCTCCACGACGCCTCCAATCCTTAATCATCCGGGGCGGCGGGGCCCCGGACGTGCAAATTCCCCTCTCCGTCGGCGGGAGTCAGGGGCCGGTCTCCGACGTGGCGGAGGTCGAGAGAACTGCCCTCGAGCCGGCAAGGGAGCGGAGCGCCGCCCTTGAGTGGGAGAGGCGGGTCAGCCTCCACGCCAGCGGAGCGCCGGGAGTCAGCTCCCGAGTCGGCCGGGGCCAAGAGATCAGCCCCCGAGTAGGGCTCGTCGGATAAGCCGGCGAAATGGGCTCGCGTCTGATCCAGCATGTAAGCTCCTGCCCGCTACCTTTTGTCGTTCTTGAATTCTTCATCTTGTTTACTTCTCGATCTTGGTTCGTGTTTGCCTTAGCCGCGCCGACACCGGCGTGCTCAGCCTCGCGCCCCTGAAACGCGCAGCGCTGGGCGCGCGCGGTCCGCAGTCTGAGTCCCGCTCGCTGCCTCCCTATGCCGAGCCGTTGTCGGAGCAGGCCCAGAGCGGGCTAGTCGTGGCCACCGAGGTGGTTGGGCCGGTGGCGCCGCCGCCTCCATCGGACACCGACAACTCGGGCGGGGAGCAAACGGCTACGGAGGTGACCGCTGCCCAGGCGGCGGCGGAAGCGTTGGTCGAGGCCACCTCCGGGGGTGGCGACGCTGTGGCGGCGTCCACCGAGCAGATCGCGCCCCCACCACCGCCGGCCAGGGAACATGAAGTCGAGGCGTCGGCGGCGGCGGAAACTCCAGTGCCCACGGCGGCGCAAGCGGGTGGGGTCATGGCGGAGGTGTCGATGGCTGACACCATGTCCACCGACATTCTCGAGATCATTGACCTTGATGCTCCCGACCTACCAAGTAATGACAGGGACATTTACGAGGCCGTGCTGGAGTGGATGCTGGCCGATCCGGTGGAGTCGGGAGCTGAGGCCTCTGAGTCCGCCGCACCCGTGTTCGCGGCCTCAGCTGAAGCGGTGGAGTCCGCCAACGAAGAGCCCACGTCGGGCGCCACCGCGGCGGGACAGCTGACGCCGGATCAGGCCGGAGGTGTCGGAGGTCCCGAGTCCTCGACCGCGTTGGAGGCAGCCAAGGAGGTCCTCGGGGATTCCGCGACCGGCGCAGAGTTGACCTTGGTTGCGCCTTCGCCCCTGACCCCGGGGGTGGACTCGGCAGCAGCTGGGGCACCAGAGTCGTCGTCTCTCCGGCCTACCGCCCCTGTCGACGAGACGGCGCCCATGGTGAGCCCATCCCTCCCGGCTCCGCAAGAACACGATGCTCTCGGGAGCGCGGCGGGGGTCACCTCCCCGGAGATCCAAGAGGCCGGGGAGGGCTCTGGCGCGGCCCAGCCGCCGGAGCTTGAGGAAGGCGACGCGCAGATTTCCGACCTTGCCCGCTTCTCGTGGGCGGCCGCTTTCGAGGCGGACGCTCCTGTCGACGAGGACGAAGAGTCCGCGGCTCATCACAGCTCGAGCGCGGGCTGTTGTGGGCGCGTCGTGCGTTCGACGAACTCATTCTTCCTGCGACAACGGTAAGTCCTCTTGATGCGGTAGTCCACTCTTGTCTCTTTCTGTTCTTCCGAAATTTATGGTCGATGTATTCCTTGCCCGGAACAGACACTCGCAGAGTCCAGCAGGAGGAGGGCGCGCACCGTCGACGAGCTCCGAGCAGAGAGGGCCCAGCTGGTGATGCAGCTGGTAGTCGCCCGCGTGGCCGCCGCCGCGGCGGTGGCGAGCGAGGCGTCGTCGAGGATCGCGCTCGAGGCCGCGAAGCAGTCCGCGGAAGACCGCGCCATGGCCGCTCAAGCTGCTGCTGCCACCGCCACGACGGAGCGGGACTCTCTCGCGACGAGGTTGGCTCAGGCGGAGGTGGAGATCAAAGAGTTGCGGGCCGCCGTGGTGACCGCTAATGACGCCGCCGAGAAGGCCACCACTACCACCGCCACTGCCGAGGCTGCTGCCCGGGATGCCGCCCAGACCGCCGCCCAGGAGAAGACAGCGCTCGAGGTGAAGGTGGCGGAGCTGGAGCAGGACTTGGTCACCGCCGGATCAGACCTCAGGACGGTCAACCGGCAGTTCTCCGAGGTGACCAACAGGGCTCCAGGTGGTCTCGGACGAGGCGACTCGGCTTCGGGAGGACAACTCCAAGTTGTCGCAAGACGTCGACGGTGAGGCTTGACGCTTCCATCTGCACTTCCTCTCCTCTTGTTCGTTCTTCGCCTGTGCTGACTTGTTTTCTCGCGGTTTCAGGGCTGCGCGCATATCGCGCCAGGATGACCGTGAAGCTCATGGAGAAGACGCAGGAGCTAAACGCTGCCCTGCTCCAGATCATCGAGAAGGACAACTCGATCAAGCGGCTGTCGGAGCAACTTGAGAGTAAGCCCTTCGCTTTGATTCCGATCTAGTCTTTCTTTTGAACTGGTCGTGACTTGCTTGCTGACTTCGACTTGTTGACCTCCTCAGAATCCAGAGACGAGCTCGAGCAGTCCCAGATGGCTCGGGAGCAGGCCGCGGTCGAGTTGGAGCAGGCCAGGAACGCCCGGTGCGAGTCGGAGGAGTCCTGCAAGGTGAACATCCAGGACCTCGCCAGGCTCGCGAGGGCCATTGGCATAGTCATGACTGGGCTCGGCGTTCCCTTCGGGCCGATGCTTCCCGACAGGCTTCTCGAAGAGGTCGGGCGTCTCCCAGAGGTGATCAAGGAGTGGGAGTTGTCGACGGCTCAGGGGCGGTGCACCGGGTGCTCGCCATGTTCGAGTCGCACTATCAGGGGTTGGACCGCATGGCGCTGAGCGGCGGTTGGGCCCCTGGCATCTCCGACGCCGAGTGCGACGAGCTCGAGGAAGACTGCGCCGCCTTCGCCCGCGACATGGCCGACGCCGCCTTGAAGGACCTGGACCTGCTGCCAGAAGACGCACCAGAAGACCTGGAAAGCTCCAGGCCTTCATCTTAGATGTATCTTTTTTAGGTGCATGTAATTTAAGAACAGTTCGTACGTGCAACACCACGAAATAGCATCGCGTTATCAGAAACTTGTTCAAAAAGCGTTACAGCTCGAACGCTCCCGAGCGCCCAGGGTCGACCGCTATAATGTGTAGTAGACCTTAGGAACTCGAGATGACCAAGCTCTACTCTGGAGTCGCGGGGACGTAGGAGTCGAGAAGCTCGGCCCTCTCGAACCGCTAAGGGGTGCCACATGTTCGCGGCCCCCGAGCACTTGGGGGAGTTCGAGAAGTAACTCGCGAGGTTTGTCGTGAAAATCGTTTTAGACCGGAGTCAGGGCGGCTGCTCGGACGCTTTTGAAAAGAGGTATGATGAAGGCCTGAGGAATTGAGCTGTGCTCGCAAGTCTTCGCACCGTAGCCGCGGAGGCGTAGGCGCTAGGAGCTTTGAACGAGCAGCAGCGTCGTGCCCCACGCAGGCCATCATCTTTACTTCTCATCAGGTCGAGCCCTCCGCCAAAAAACCTTTCGCTCGTGCGATCGGTTACGACATATATGTCGGGATTTTTTTGAAAAAAATCGTAAAAAACGGAAGGAGGGCATCGTGTCCTGGGTAGCCCCCGAGCGGGGAGCGTTTCCGCATGGGTGCAGGGACGCTCGCCGCTCAGCCTTCAGGGAAGTTGCGATATATCGAAACATGGCAACCGAGGAGTTTTTCAAACTTATAGACATATGAACAAAGCATGCAACATTTATTCACTGATGTATAAGATTTAAACGGTTACTCAAGGGTAAAATGGCCGCAGGTGTTCGATGTTCCACGCGTTGGAGACGACTCGCCCGTCCTCGTATCGGATCTTGTATGTCCCGGGTCGGAGCACCTGGTGGACGATGAACGGCCCCTCCCAAGGGGGCGAGAGATTGTGTCGATCCTTGCTGCCTTGGACTCGTCGGAGGACCAGGTCTCCGACTTGGAACTCGCGAGGGCGCACGTTGCGCTCGTGGTAGCATCGTAGAGCTTGTTGGTACTTGGCACAGCGTAGGAGTGCCACGTCTCGCGCCTCATCGAGCTGGTCGATCGCGTCGTCAAGCGCGACCTGGTTGCCTTCCTCGGTATAGGCTCGTACTCGTGGACTACCGTAGTCGATGTCTGTGGGTAGGACTGCTTCCGACCCGTGTATCATGAAGAACGGTGTGAAGCCAGTTGCTCGACAAGGCGTGGTGCGCAGGCTCCATAGAACGGACGGCAGTTCGGCTACCTATCTTGCTCAAAACTTCTCGAGACGCTTGAAGATGCGAGGTTTTAACCCTTGTAGGATCATGCCATTCGCCCGCTTGACTTGTCCGTTCGTCTTCGGGTGCGCCACGGCAGACCAGTCCACACGAATGTTATTGTCATCGCAGAAGTTGAGGAATTTCTTCCCTGTGAACTGGGTGCCGTTGTCGGTGATAATCGTGTTGGGTATGCCGAAGCGATAGATGATGTCGGTGAAGAACGTTACGGCTTCCTCGGAGCGGACATTCACGATGGGTCGTGCCTCGATCCATTTGGAGAACTTGTCGACCGCTACGAGGAGATGCGTGAAGCCCCCGGGTGCTTGTCGAAGTGGCCCCACTATGTCGAGGTGCCATACCGCGAAGGGCCACGTGATGGGGATGGTTTGAAGCGCTTGCGCCGGGAGATGAGTTTGTCGAGCGTAGAACTGGCACCCCTCGCAGCGACACACGATATCCTTAGAGTCCGCCACAGCCGTGGGCCAGTGGAACCCCTGTCGGAAAGCTTTCCCGACAAGAGTCCTCGGACCGGCGTGATGCCCGCACGTGCCGGCGTGGATCTCGCGAAGTAGTTCTCTGCCTTGATCTCCGAGGATGCACCGCATGAGTATGCCTACTGCGCCTCATTTGTAGAGGTCACCCTCGATGAGGACAAATGCTTTAGCTCGTCGTGCGATGCGGCGTGCCTCTGTCTGGTCGGAGGGAAGCTTCCCCTCGACGAGCCATTCGAGGAGAGGGAAGCGCCAATCCGGGTCCTCGAGGTTCAACTCGGGCTGCTGGTCGATCGCCATGACTTCTGGGTCTTCTGCTTCTGGCGGCGGTTCCCCTTTTGTTCATACAGAGGGCGCGTGTTGGTCACTTGCGAAGACCCTGTGTGGCACCGGCTTGTGACTCGATGCAGTCTTGGCGAGGACGTCGGCGGCTTTGTTGTAGTCGCGCAGCACATGGTGAAGCTCGAGCCCATGGAACTTGCCTTCCAGCTCACGAACGGCCTGGCAGTATGCCACCATCTTCGGGTCAACACAGTTCTTCTCCTTCATGACTTGATCCACGACGAGTTCAGAATCTCCTCTGATCTCGAGACGACGGATCCCGAGCTCGACCACTATCCGGAGGCCGTTGATGAGCGCTTCATACTCGGCGACGTTGTTGGAGGCCGGGAAATGTAGTCGAACCATGTACTCCATACGCACGCCCAGAGGCGAGATGAAGACAAGGCCTACACCCGCCCCTTCCTTCATGACCGAGCCGTCGAAGTACATAGTCCATGTCTCGTGCTCGATTGGTTCCGGCGAAGTTTGTATCTCCGTCCACTCAGCAACGAAATCCATCAGCACCTGGAACTTGATGGCGCTGCGGGATGCATAAGAGATGTTCTGCCCCATCAGCTCGAGTGCCCATTTGGCTATCCTCCCTTCGGCCTCGGGGTTCTGGATCACCTCCCCAAGCGGATATTTGGACACCACCGTGATGGGATGTGCGTCGAAGTAGTGGCGGAGCTTGCGCTTGGTCATCAAGACGGCATATACGAGTTTTTGCATTTGCGAGTAGCGGGTCTTCAAGTCGGAAAGTACCTCGCTCACGAAATATACCGGCCGCTGGACATTAAGTGACCTTCCGAGCTCTTCTCGCTCGACCACCAGCGCGGCACTGACCACCAGAGTTGTCGTGGTGATGTAAAGGAGCATCGGTTCTTCAGGCGTCGGAGCTGTGAGGATTGGTGGACTCTTCAACATGTTCTTGAGGGAGTCGAGCGCTTCCTGAGCCTCGGGAGTCCACACGAAGTGGTCGGACTTCTTCATCAAGCGGTACAACGGCAGGCTGCGCTCTTCGAGTCGTGCTATGAAACGGCTCAGAGCTGCGAGACAGCCTGTGACACGCTGTACGCCCTTCAAGTTCTGGATCGGCCCCATGTTCGTGATGGCTGAGATCTTCTCGGGGTTTGCTTCAATGATGCGTTCAGACACGATGTTGACATTGCTAACATCATCGACTAGAAACGGATATAAGATCCATCTCTATCGACGGCACCAGAAATGCAAAGGTATATCTTAACATGATGCTAAGTGTATATCAGATGTTGCTTTCAGATTAAACTAAAAGGTGAACTCCGACATGATTCATAGCACAACTCGATATAGGTTGTCAGCCCTGACTGATGTGCCAGAAAACGCATGGATATGGTACTCTTACATATGCCTTGGATCTCTAGAAAAGAAGATATATATAAACTGGGAATCCGCAAGCGCACAGATATGAATATACCATTGTAGCATTTTAACCAGGAGTAAAACCAGGTATCGTATTTATATTCTACCACAGGGAAAGAAGTCTTTCTAATCCATAATAGCTAATACATGCTCATCTCTCAGTTTTATAATGTAGAGTGGCCAAAATATATCAATTGCTATAAACAGGGGTAAGTCACATAAAGATAAAGATATTGATAGCATTGTTCAAGTCATAACATCATGAGCAGCTAGAAAGTGTCATTATAGCAAGAGAAACATAGCAAAGTCTAGTTAGAGAGGATACTCCTCGGTAACTCTAAACTATATGTCAATGCAAACTATGATTAGTGCAAACATTTAACAATCATGGAAGAAGAACTATTATATTAATGCATGGGGAGACTATCCAGGAGGATCAAGGCCGAAACTTGAAACAACCCAAACAGTATAAGGCTCCACTAGTCCTATACACGGGGGGGTGGACTGGGAAGGACTCAATAGTGCTGTCACCACCACGATCTACCACACGACCCGGCATATAGGGTGCAATCGCAGATAAATACAATATAAGCACCACGCTTACACTGTCTTTACCGTTCACCCATGTTAACAAATGATCTAGGTGAGGGCTATACGACTCCATACATGAATATAAAGGCAAATCAACTATGCTAAACATGTAATCATAATAAACACCAAAGCATATAATGTCGAATATAATCATTGATAAGAACATATGTCTGTATAACAAATGTAAGGAACTAGATAAGAACTTACAAGAGCGAAGCTAGATCAGTATCTCGATCAGCCTCTAGATGATCAGGAGCCAAGTAGACGCCTTGCCTCCTCCTAGATCTAGACTAGCTAGCTACTCTGCTATATGGTGTTTCTAGGGCGTAGTATCTCTGACTTGATGACTTGATCTGGTGTATGCAAACTCAGGTTTCCAGATGCCTCTGCCAGGGGGCAGGGGGGCTGCTTATATAGCCCTGAGGGGTAGACGTGCGCCGTTTGATCAAACCGACCTAACGAGTGGTTTAGATTGATCCTCATAGGCGGTGGAAGAACCTTCTGGAAGTAGGGCTGAGGTGGCGCCCGGGGGAGGCCGACCGGCCCCACCACCAGGCCAATCGGGCTGGGGTGGGCCCCCCTCGGGGCCCACTTCGGCCAGGTGGTCCGTCGCTTCTTCTAGATGCTTCTTTCTTGGGTGCCAAGTCTTGTTGAGTTCCGGAGCCTTCTGGAGTCTTCTAGATTTGATTCTTTTAGCACTTTTCCCGAATGGTTCCCGGATTTATATAATTTACCAAATCTCTAGAAAAACTGTTAGCGGCACCCTATTCTAAGTTGATATTAACATTTATGCCCTTTTCTCATGTTTAGTTGACTTATAAATATATAGGATAAGATGTGTCAACACACGACAAAGCCGAGGAGCATGCCCCTCAGAACCCCGAAAACGCATTTCTCGGGGTTAAGCTTTACCCCATGCTGTCTCAGCTTTGCGAAGACCTCCGTGAAATCCGGGACTAGGTCGCCGGTCTTTTTCGACTTGACCACGATATCGTCGACATAAGCCTCGATGATGCGTCCTATAAGTTCCCCGAAGACGCGTCGCATGCATCTTTGGAACGTAGCGCCCGCATTTTTGAGCCCGAAAGGCATCGTCTTGTAGCAGTAAGCGCCGAACGGAGTGATGAACGAGGTTGCGAGTTGGTCCGCTATGCACATCGCTATCTGGTGGTACCCGGAGTACGCATCGAGAAAACAGAGGGTTTCGCACCTAGGTGTCGAATGGACTACCTGATCTATGCGAGGCAAAGGAAACGGATCCTTGGGACATGCCTTGTTCATGCCCGTGTAGTCAACACACATCCTCCATTTCTTATTCTTCTTCTTTACAAGTAAAGGGTTAGCAAGCCACTCGGGGTGGAATACTTCTCGGATGAACCCTGAACTAAGGAGCTTCTTGATCTCCTCGCCGATCGCCTTGCACTTCTCGTCATTGAAGCAGCGAAGGCGTTGCTTTACCGGTTTCGATCCCGGCTTGATGTTCAACTTGTGCTCGGCAACCTCTCTCGGGATCCCCTTCACGTCGGAGGGTTTCCATGCAAACACGTCGAGGTTCGCTTTGAGGAAGTCGACGAGCGCGCTTTCCTATTTAGGATCGAGCGCCGTCCCGATACGGAGCGTGCGGCCATCGTCGGAGACAGCCGCATCCTTGACGTCCTTGGTAGGCTCAAAAGAGCAGGCCGCTTGCTTGGACGACTCGGGGATATCCTGGTCCTCGGATGGAGGCTCGGCGTGGAGCCTCTCGGACCGGATCAGTGCCTCCGCAAATTGGAAACACTCAGCATCGCATTCGAATGCGCGCTGGTACGTGGTCCCTACTGTGATGATCCCCTTCGAACCGGGAATCTTCAGCTTCAGGTATGTATAGTTGGGCACGGCCATGAACTTCGCGTAAGCTGGCCTCCCAAGGATGGCGTGGTACGTCCCCGAGAATCCCACCACTTCGAAAGTGAGGATTTCTGTGCGAAAGTTTTGCAGGTCCCCGAACGTGACGGGCAGATCGATCTGCCCGATCGGGAGAGCCTCCATTCCAGGGACGACCCCGTGGAACGGTGCGGTTGACGGCCGCAGCTTGGACCACGGGACGCCCATGTCATCAAGCGTTGACGCATAGAGCATGTTGATCCCGCTTCCTCCATCCATCAGGACCTTGTGGATCCGTTTGGATTTGAACAGAGGAGCTACCACTAGTGGGTAGGATCCCGGCTGCGGTACGTGGTTGGTATGGTCCTTGCGGCCGAAGGTTATCAGAACCTCTGACCACTTTAGGTAGGACGACGTCGCGGAGTCGGCGTTGAGGACTTCTCGTCGAATCAACTTCTCGCGGCGTCTCGAGGGTCGCACCGGTGACCCGCCGAAGATCATGTGGACCGCGCCATCCTCGCCCGTGTACTGAGCCCCCGCATCGTCGTCGTCATCGTCGGGAGGCGGCGCTGCCTTCTTCGGCGGATCTATCGCCCTTGGCTTGAGGGTGTCGTTGACGTAGTTCTTGATCAAACGGCAGTCCTTGAGTGCGTGCTTCACGGGGACCTCATGGTGTGGGCACGGCGCATCCAGGAGCTTCTCGAAGTGGTCTTTTGGAAGGCCGGCCTTGGCTGTGTTGCCCTTAGGGCGCGACGCCTTGCGCTCTACCGCCGCAACCAAGTTGTCGTCGCGACGGCGCTTGTCGTTCTTCTTCTCCTTCTTGAAACGCGAGGACGTCCCCTCACCATGGTCCACGACTTGTTTCCCCTTTCCCTGGGGAGTGTTGAGGGTAGCCGCTACCGCCTCCTCACCATCTGCATGGTTGCTCGCGATGTCGAGGAGCTCCCGCGTGGTTCGGGGCGTGCGGCGCCCGAGTCGATGGATGAGGGAGGTGCAGGTCGTGCCGTTCTGGAACGCCGAGATGGCGTCGTTGTCCGTCGCGCCGGGAAGCTCGGTGCAGCGCTTGGAGGCATCGGATGTACTCGCGTAAGCTCTCCCCCGGCTTCTGCTTGTAGTTGCGCAGCTCCCACTGCTTGCCGGGGCGGGTGTACGTGCCTTGGAAGTTTCTGACGAAAACCCGTTGTAGGTCGGTCCAGTTGTTGATCTTGTCGCGGGGCAGATGCTCGAGCCACGTCCGTGCGGAGTCCCCGAGGTAGAGCGGTAGGTTCTTGATGATGAAGAGGTCGTCTGTCGCTCCTCCCGCGTGGCATGTGAGCCGGTAGTCCTCCAGCCATACGCTGGGGTTGGTGTCCCCATCGTACCTGGGAACATTGGTCGGAGCCCGGAAACGCGAGGGGAACCTCGCATCCCGTACGCCCTGTCCGAAAGCTCGCGGGCCCCTCAGGTTGGGTGAACAGCTGCGGTCGCGGTCGCCGTCGCTGTCGTAGCGCCGTCCGCGTCCGCGGTCGTCGTGTCGGCGTGGATGGTGCTCATCACGGCGGTTGCGGTCGTCGCCGTCGCGGTGGTTGTCGACGCCCGCAGCCCGTCGGCGAGCCTCGATGGTGTCGCGGGCGTCGCGGTTGGGCCCGAGACGGCTCTTGACCGCTGACGTTGCGACCCCGGCTCCACCCCCGCGACCCTGATTCTGGAAGGGGGGCGGGTTCAGGCGATGCGCGGAAGGCGCTGCCCCTCGGTCATGCTCCGACCGCTGGCATGAGGCGGAGCTCTCCGCCTGTTGTGCCGCCGCCGCTTCGAGCAGCGCCTTGAGCTGTTGGCACACTCATCTCTCCTCGGAGGTTGCCGCCTCCGGGCAGCCGCGCAGCAGCATGGCCGCAGCGGCTAGGTTCTGCGACGCCCGCCTGAAGAGCGGCGGGGCGTCATTGTTGGCATTGACGTCGACGTTCGCGCCTTCGTTGGCGCACCGGCCGTTGTCGCGCGTGTGTCCTCGAGCCGGCGGCGTCGGGGTGCGGGCTCGGGGTTGCTCGGCTGCAGGACGGCGCTCCTGCCGCTCGCCGTTTCCCTCACGGCGTTGCTCCTGCACCGGGACCTGCTGCGGGGCCGGCAATGGAGCGGGCTACAGGTTGCGGGGCTCATGGTCCTCCCCGAGCTCCCGGCGGAGGTTGGCCAGCTCCTCGTCAAGCTGGCGCCTGGCCTCGGGGAGCTCGTCGAGGCATGCCCTGCGTTGGGCGTCGGTGGCGCGGTGCTGGCTCTGGGTCGGTGGAGCTGCTTGAAGCCGACGCCACGCAAACGAAGCACTCGCGCGTGGAGTCGCGCTCGGGCGCTTGAGGTGCCCTCCGGGCCGTCGCGGTGCCGGAAGTGGTGCGGTTTGCTCGTAGGTCGTTCATGTAGGCCGTCACCGGGTCGTCCGGGAGGCCCGGTAGTCCGCAGGGGTACATGACGGTGTACCGCTCCATGAACTTGAAAGGACCTTGATGCCGCCTAGAGGGGGGGTGAATAGGCGAGACGACCAAATAAAACTTTTCCCCGAAACTTGAGCTTCACTGGCACAGGCGGTTAGACCGCCCCTGCCTGGCGGTTAGACCGCCCCTGGTACACTAAGCACAGAGGGGGCGGTTAGACCGGGTCCTGGGGCGGTTAGACCGCCTCCACCCAGTGAACCTGCAAAAGACAACTCAAGTCTTCCCTTGACTTCTAGCAAGAACCTAAGTTCTTGAGTGGCTCCTGTAGATGATCACGAGTAGGGTAATGATCCCTGCACTCAAAGACAAGCACACCCAAGTAGATCGAGCGGAAGCAAAGTAAATATGCTAGAAATCAAAATGAGTGAGGCAAACCACAAAGGAGAGACGAGGATTTGTTTCCCGAAGTTCACCGCCCACTAAGGAACGGCTACGTCTCCGTTGAGGAGCTTGTAAGGGAATTCTCCCACAACAAGCCGGGTCTCTTTCAACCGCTTTCCTCCTTTCCACTAAGGTGATCTTTTCCACGAAGAGGCAAGATCACAGCCCTCACAAACTTGCCGCTGCTCACCACAACCTTGGGAGCTAACCGGCGACGCCTAGCCGTCTAGGAGGCGAACCTCCAAGAGTAACAAATGCTTCAAAGGCTTTCCAACGCGAATCACAAGTGCTCAAGCTATGGGATGCTCTTGCTCAGCTCACACAAGCTCACAAAGGCTTAAACTCTCAACCCAACACTAGGATATGGCTTGAAAAGCGAATCTCACAAAGAGAGGGTTGGGGAGTGTTTCTTTGGCTTTGGCTTATGAAAAACAGCAGGGGGAGCACCTCAGCAACCCTAGAATCAGCAGCCCCAACAAGTGGAGCTCGTGGGGTACTTATACCCCTCACAAGAAAAACTAGCCGTTAGAACTCTGGCCAGGGCGGTTAGACCGCCTGCCACCGGCCAGTTTGAAAAACTAGCCGTTGGCCTGCCAGGGGCGGTTAGACCGCCCTGGGCAGAGAGAGCCCCAAAACCCTTCTCTCTTCTCACAAGCACTCCAACACGTGTTGAAGTGGCTAAGGATGGGTTAGAGGTTTGTTAGACTACTCAGGAACTCTCTCAAGGCTAATTCTCACTTAGGTCAACTAATGAGCACTTTTGATCTTTTGTCTTAGAGCTAGTGTTACATCCCTCTTGATAGTACGACATCCCTAACTCAAGAATAAATATAAAGCCGAGTTGATCACTTGAGCTTGTAGATCTTCAATCTTGCCATACTTTTGCAATTCCAACTTGAGGGCTTTTGACATAGCCGATGTCTTGAGCAAAACCATACTTGAGCTAGTGACTTAGGATTTTTCCCTTTGTGCATGAGAGTGCACACTTTAATCCTTAAATCACTCCATATTACCAATCATAACATATTGATGTGTTGCATTGCTTCCCTCGGTTAAGGCTTGGATATGATACTTAGAGACCCCACGGATGCTAGAACTTCACCTTAGCAAAACACTAATGGCGGCCGGGCCAAGACCCCAAAGATTGCTTAGTCCCTCACCCTAGACACCTCGGTTGATCTCTTCATCACTTACCCAATCCACTTTGAGTTCCACTTTGCTTCATCCTTAATTAAGTTCCATTTAAAAATTCCGCTTCAAATGCTTGTTCTCGATTGACAACGAATATGCAAGCTTCCTTTCAAGGACCATTAAGTTTACACTTATCCTCGTGTCCTCTTTCAATTACCACATGAAGCCTTGCACTCTATCTTGAGAGAATTACCAACTTCTCTTTGTATGATCCCTTTTTATTTTTAGTCAAGCCACCACATTCTTTGGAGACATGTAATTCATCTTCACAAAACATCTCCAAAATATAAATCCACTTATTGCTTGACATTAACCCATGTGCATAAGGATCATCCATATATTTGTCTTCTCCAATGTGAGCCATATAATATTCATTCATAAATAAAATACTCTAATAATTGCTCATGAATATCTAAATAAACCTGCTCACAAACTTTAGATAAATACATTAGTCCTTTAATCGTTTTGTCATTCAATTCACCAAAATCCACTTAGGGGCCTAGATGCACTTTCAATCTCCCCCTTTTTGGTGATTGATGACAACTAGATTAAAGCTTACAAATAAAATGATTAAGCGCATTTTTAATTCTTAGATATAGTTAGAGCTCCCCCTTAATGTGTGCTTTGAATGGAATTTCAAAAATTGGCCTCAAATGCCAAAAGCACATATTAGAAAGAAAACCATTAGAGCTCCCCCTATATCTTAGAATCAGTGGAGTGCTAAAGATGTGTGTGAAAAAATAAAAATAAAAATAAAATTGTGATGCATATGGCATGACAAGCATTCAATCAAAGAGAAGTGTGTGTGCTGTTTGGGCAGGGGCGGTCAGACCGGGGTTGCAGGCCGGTTAGACCGCCTCCCCCATTCAGCCTACACAAAAGCATTCACCAATTAAACCATGCATCACAAACTATCACAAATGTCACTTAGGATACATAAATAAGTTCTACACACCCAGTAGCACTCATACAAATACTCAAGTCCACAAGATAAAGTAGAGATCCATTTATTACAGACCAAGTCTCAACTCTCAGCTCACAGGGGCAGGGCGGTTAGACCGCCTGCCCCGGGCGGTTAGACCGCCTACCCCGGGCGGTTAGACCGCCCCCTGCAGAACAGCCATAAACACAAAGCTTTAATCCAATTCTTCTCCCCCTTTGTCATCAAGCATCCATAAAGGGCCTGGAGAAGATGTTGCTGCTGCCAAGTCACTGCTGCTGCTGCTGCCACCTATCCCAAGTGTCTTCTCCTGTGTTTGGATTTGCAACTAGGCATACACAAGAGAAATAAGATACAAAGGAGCTAGATATAGAAGAATTTCAGAATAGAGATATGAGTGATTTTTCCATACCATAGGAAGTGGCAGGTTGATCAAAGAACTCATGGGAGACATGTGCCGCCCATTCATCAGTTGATGGAGGAGCAACCCAGGGTGGAGGAACAGCCGTGTCACCTTCAAACATAGAGTCAAAACCAGTAGGTGGTGGTGGAGGAGGAGGAGGAGCCGAGGAGGAAGAAGCACCTATATCCGATCCAAAGTTGCTTCCATACTGATAGTAGAGATCCGAGTTGAGGAAGCTTTGCACCCTATCATCCACTAAGGGTATCTCAACCTCTGGAGGGGATGGTGAGATAGGAGATCTAGGAGGTTGAATACCGGCCTGAGTGTGAAGAGCCTTCATGGTATCTCTCATCTTCTTATCCTTTTTCCTCTGATCTTGCTGGGCAACTTCTATATCCCTCTGAGTCTTGCACAGACCGCCCCTGGGGGGCGGTTGAACCGCCCCCAGGCTGATAGGCCTCCCAGCTGCGCGGTGCCTCCCTTTCTTCAAATATTTCTTGCTCCTCTTGCTGATCATCCCGTGGAGATGGGACTCTCACTGTCTTGCTGGGTTTAGGTTGCAACGGGCGATGCTTTGTGTCATTTGGATACGCCCTCTGTGTGACTTTCTTGATAATGTAGCTAATGTATGGACCATAGCTACACAACCTTTGTGGATTTTCTGAAGAATTCTTTATTTCTTGCCACAAAAAGTCACCAACATTAAACGCCGGCTCACCGGGCTTCATGGCAACCATCAAGTTCCTCTGAAAAGCAGTGATATCCGAAGTGTTGCCATCCCTAGGCGTGAGAGTCTTCCTGAACAAACGGTTGAGGATCGAATAATATGTGTATAAACCCTTCACATGTCCCCAACTATCCCTTGCATTCCTGGGATACATAAATGCCATCCTCTTTGCCTCAAGCGGGCCCTCATCATGGAGCTTCCGGGCGAACCCATCATTAGGTAACCTAAACAAAGTGAGAAAACTGGAGAAAGAGAGCTGGTGATCCTCACCCTCAGTCATCCAAAACATGGCCCTCTCACTTCGCCCATCATCATTTAGCACATAGCCAAAATAAACTGTCGCATAAAACTGGGTGATGAGCTCTTTGTTCCAATGTTGCTTAAAGCCCATGAGGACCTTAATCCCTTTCGCTTCACAAGCCTGAATCACCTCATCAAAGATAGGATTATTTTTCCTCTCCATAAACTCCCAATCAACATACTGAGCATCATTGGTGATTTTTACCTTTCTACCAGTTATGACGGCTGTGGTGTAATAGTCCTGCTGAAAGATGGTCCGAAATCTGTAATCTGTAGCAGTCCTAGCCTCATTAGCCGGATTAGTTCTTCTCAAGTTCACCACAGTGTCCGCCATCCCTGCCTGATAATAATCAATAGGCCTCTGTAGGAAGGATAGTTAGGCTCTCTGATATAGGGCCTACCAAGCTGCTGATGACCACCCCTCTGTTCTTCTTCCTCTTCCTCTTCCTCTTCCTCGTCCTCAACACTGTCATTACCTCCACCTTCAACTCCCTGCTGACGCCAGCTGACCTCAAAATTAAGAGTGGGATCCTCCACATCATCATCACTACTCTCCACTCTGCCACTCATCTCAATGTCATCACCATAGTAGACAGGTGGTGGCTGCTGTCCTCTTGACTCAAATTATGCGTGCTTGGACCGGAGGACGTCCCGGCATCACCACTGCCTCTTTTCTTTCTTTTCTGAGAATCGACACCCCTTGGCATTGCTGCTGTCCCTGGATCACAAGATGTGAAACAAAAGTGTATAAGACACCAGGAACAAGATTGGCTAGAATGAGCGTCGAGGCTCGGCATTCTAGAGCGATTGGCACAAAACTGGCCAGGGCGGTTAAACTGCCCCTGTCAGTTTTGAGCCAATGGCTCTTTTCGGCCAAACACAGCAACACAGATAAATGAATGATGATTTACTGTTCATGAGATGATTCTAGATAAAGGAGATTAAATACATGCAGAAAAACAAGACTTTGGGCCAAACATGCGCATGGCGGTTAGACCGCCCTGCAGGGGCGGTTTGACCACCCCAGACAGTTAACCCTAGTTTTGAGTTCATGACAATGTACTTAACGAAATTGAACCAGACTCTAGGAATGTCTTCTAGGGGTTGCCAGGTGATGTTCTACCAAAGGATATTCAAAGCTACTCATGGAGTTGATAGATCGGGCAAAAACAATATTTGAGTACCTTTGGAGAGATGAAACCGAGATGAAATCCAAAGAACCGGGTGGGGAACCGGTTCAGCCGCCTTAGGGGAGTCACTTCCACGGATTGGATTTGATTTTTAGTGGTAGAAACTCCAAATCGCCATGGGAGGGTGTGAGAGCTTGAGGAGGAAGAAGAGGGTCGAGTTCAGGTCGAGAGGGGCTGTTCCTGGTCGTTGGAGAGAGACAGGAGTGAATGGATAGGGTTAATGGGGTGTAGAGTCACGGGTAAAGGTAAAAATAGAAACTCTCGTGAGACCCGGTCTAACCGCGGGTGACCCCCAGTTAGACCGCCCCCTCTGCTGACTTAGCTGATTCGCGAAAGAGACGAGATTCTGTCCCTATTTTGAGATTAGACCCCGGGATGTCCTGAAATTGCGCTGAAAGAGTGAATTTGAGCACGGGGATAAAAACTGGGTGGGGCGGTTAGACCGCCCCAACCCCCGGTTAAACCGCCCCTTGCCAGAAATTCAACCAGAGACCCTTTATCGGTAATTCGGAGGTAGGGTCGGAAGTACCGGTGATTTCCATAAATTTGACAGTGAGCTCTTATCGGTAGTTCCGCCCTAGGGTCGGTAGATCTGAGGAACATTTTTCCAGCCTTAGGAGATTTGATCCTTGATTTCCGTAGAATATTTGGATAAAGGATATGTTGACACTCAAAATTGGCAAAAGCCGCCTCAGGTCAGGCAGGCCGGTCAGACCGGGTACCAAGGGCGGTCTGACCGGGTCGTGCTGTAGCTGGTCCGGCAAAAGTGGCCAGGGCGGTCAGACCGCGTGGCCGGGGTGGTTAGACCGCCTCCCCCTGAGTCCGAACAAAATTAAGGAATCCTTGTAGATTTCGAGTTGTAAAAGGTTTCCTTGCGGGGCAAGACCTCCCCACCCTATTTATAAAGGGCCGTGGCCGATTGAGGGCCCATCACCCAATCGATCAATTATCTTTTTATACTTTTATTTCCAAACCCTAGCTTTTCCAATCTCTTTGCTTTCTTTGCTCGTCTCTACGGCGTTCAAGGACGTTCTGAGTGGCCTGCCGATCTTAGAGCAACCCTAGGCTCGTTGTCCCTGACAGGGTCCCTCCCGGGGCAGCGGATTTAGGTTTTCGGCGATCCTCTGACAGAGGCGGTTAGACCGCCCCCTGCTGGTGGTTTCGACGAGGAGCGTTTCGACGACCGCACGACCTAGCGCACCAGTGTGTTCGACCGGAAAAAGCGTCAACACACTTTTAGCGACTCCGCTGGGGAACACGAAGATCTGGTTTTCAAAACCGTTCAATCTTGCCCTAGTAAGATGGGATCTCGGTGCGAACTTGATATGGAGAATATCATCACGGCTTCGATGGAGGATCTCTCTCTGGAGGAGCAGCAGAAGTTCCAGGCGCTGCAAGAGTACATGAAGGTACAATTTCTAGCAGGCGTCAAGAAGGATCGTCATGGCAAGGTAGCAAGATTAAAGGAATTCGAGCTGCCGGCGATCAAGTTAAACAACAATAATGTTGAGGTAATTACCGCTGTAAGTCAATCTCCACAAAATCCTTCTATTTCTCAAAAAACAACTGTGGAAAGTGATGAGTTGATTGCCTCATATATTGCTCGTTTAGAAAGATTAGAAGATCTTGAAAAGGATAGGAGTGCTGGTTTTTACAATAATAATGAAACTAGTAATAGTGTTCCTAAAATTAATACTAGTGGGGTAGTTAATCCTAGCTTAGCGCCTTTACCTAGTACTAACACTGCAAATTACATGTATGGCATGCCACCTAACTTCAACGTTGGTCAACAAACGCCGACCCAGCCGCAATGGCCGAACACGGCCAGGGCGGTTAGACCGCCCCTGACAGGCGGTCAGACCGGCCTGACCAGCGCCATGGAATTGGTGCCCGAACAGCCTTTACCACTTTCTGTTGTGCCGAGTTCAGTGGTTCCTAATTTTTCTAATACAGTTGGTAATGCTGGACCTCATTATAATACAACAGTTAACACATCTGCTCAACCAAATTTAATTCCTGATGATGTGTTTGAAAGTTATAGGCTAGCTCAAGCTAAGATAGCTCCCTACTTAAATAAGATGAATTTGGTGAATGCAGCCCCACAACAGCCAAACAATCCTAATTGGGCGGAATTTAATAAATTTAAGGAAGATTTGGTTAGCGTGGTTAAAAATAAACTTGGTGTTGATATTGGTAATACTAATCTATATCAAAAGCCATACGATCCCGAGTTTGATAATTTTCCTCTCCCACGTGGTTGGCGTATGCCTGATTTGATTAAATTTAGTGGTGATGATGACCGAACCACATGGGAGCACATTAGTCAATATACGGCTCAACTTGGTGAAGCGGGTGCTTATAATGCTCTTAAAGTACGTTTATTCTCTTTATCGTTGACTGGCACCGCTTTTGCTTGGTTTTCTTCACTTGCTCCCGGTTCTATTATATCTTGGGATATGTTAGAGCGTAAATTTCATGATCACTTTTATAGCGGGAGTGTGCAATTAAAATTGACAGATCTAACATCGGTTAGGCAAGGTAGAGATGAAACTGTCTCTTCTTACATTAAAAGGTTTAAAGAAACTAAAAACCGGTGCTTTAATTTGTCAATTACTGATATGGACCTTGCTGATATTTGCTTAAAGGGCTTAAGGTCTTCAATTAGAGATAAAATAGAGGGTTCTGATTTTCTTTCGGTTGCTCAAGTTCAAGTGAGAGCTTTAATTATTGAAAACCGAATGAATAAGGAAAAAGATAGCTCTAAGTCACGTCGTTCTAATATGCATATTATTGACTATGATTCCGATAGTTCGAGCGATAGTGACAAAGAGGTATATGCTGCTGAATTTGTTTGGCCCTCTAAAGAAAAAGCTTATTCTTGTTCATCACTTAAACCGGCTCATAAGGGTCGGCAAGAAGAAGTAAAATTTACTTTTGATGTTTCTAAATGTGATCGTATCTTTGATGAATTACATAAATCTGGAAACATTAAATTGACTCATACTTTGCCTCCACTTGAAGAAATAAAAAGACGTGCATATTGTAAGTATCATAATTCTTATTCTCATGCTACTAACGATTGCAATGTGTTTCGTCGTCATGTTCAATCGGCCATAAATGAAGGTCGTTTGATGTTTCATGAGATGCAAGTGGACAAGCAACCTTTTCCTGTCAATACCATGGATTTGTAGCAGCCCAAGGTACTGGTTCGGCCTCATCAAGTCGATTCAACCAAGGGAAAGAATGTGGTAGTCGGGGAGGCAAAGCCCGATTTGAGAGGAAAAGAGTTGACAAGGGAAGTAGCATATGAGAAGACCCCTGATGGCAGAGAAACGTTTAAAATTACTGTCAAAGCTTCTGGACATGGGGGGGCAAGGGTCGTCCACATCTGCAACACCTACTGATCAACAGCCGTCTGCACCTGTTCAGGTAGGGGCGGTTAGACCGGGTGTGGCAGGCGGTCAGACCGCCCTTGTACATGGCCGTCCAAAGATGCTTATTCCGAAGCGGCCGGAAGTTGGAAACTGGAAGCTCAACATGGCAAAGAATCAGGGGAGTGTTTCCAAACCAAAGGTCACGTTTGATATGCTATTTGACAAATACTCTAAACAAAAGGCCGTTACAAGTGATCGGCCATAAAAAAAAGGATGAGATCACCTCCACGTCAAGAGAGGCCGTCATCGCCTCCAAGAGCAGCTACAAGATTCAAAGGTGATTCATCACAGCAAGGACAACGCTTTACTCCACAATGGGAACCTCGTCCGGTTTATGATGACAATGGAGTAATGTGGGTGCCTTATCAGCAGTCCTTCCATCCTGGATGGGGAGGGCCAAGAAGGCCAGCATTGGATCGGATTTCACGACCTACACAGGATCGTTGGGCTCCACGTTGGTCAGGGCAGCATCAGTTGGCCAACGCGGTCAGACCGCCTCCTACACGCGGTCAGACCGCCCTGAGGGCCAAAGCGGTCAGACCGCCCCCTATACGCGGTCAAACCGCCCTGCCCAGAGAAAATGTTCAATCTCCTCCGCGACTGGTGTACAAGCCCAAGATCAGAGAAGAGGAGGTTAAGAAGATGGATATTGATCCAGAGAGAACTACTGGCCAAGACATCATACAGATTGGAACAATGGATGTTCCTATTGAGAAAGGTGGCAAAGGACCGGTTGTGTTAAACAATCAGGTTGTGACACCTGTTCAGAAAGGATGTGCTGCTAATGATCATGAGGCCAGTGGGAGTGGTTCCAACTCCAAGTACTTCTTACCAAGGTGGTGTCCTCCCGGTTTGACGCGTAAACAAAGGAGGAAGCTTCAACGCTTGAGGTTTCGAGAGAAGAAGGAAAATGAGTTGGAGAAACAGAGAGATGATATGTTCAACCTCTACAGACCAATGGCACCACAAGGGAAAGAGTGGAGAGTCAAGGCGACACTACAGGCAGCACCTCAGGCAGAGGCGGTCAAAACGCCAGCTGAGGCGGTTAAACCGCCAGGGGCGGTCAGACCGCGTCTAGAGGCGGTTAGACCGCCTGGTCCAGAAAATTTGCCCATTTCAGATTCTTCGATTCCGATATCTTCAGTGCCTGCGCCAGAGGATGATGAGCAGCTTGTTGACTACAGTTCCTCTCCTGAGCAGATGAACCTTGAAATTAATGTTATACATATGTCTAGTGATGGTTTTATGCTTTCAGAGGAGGACATTGCTCACCTTGATTTGGGGCTGAAAGATGCTGTATTCCAGAAGCCAAAAGAGTCTGAAAATCATCTGAAGGCTTTATACGTCAAAGGGCACATCAATGGGAAGCCGGTCACTCGGATGTTTGTTGATGGGGGAGCGATCGTCAACTTAATGCCATACTCCTTATTCAAGAAACTTGGAGGTTCAGATGAGGAGTTGATCAAGACCAACATGACCGTCAGCGGTGTGGGAGGAGGCGAGCCGATGAGTGTCAAAGGCGTTGCTTCTATGGAGCTCACCGTTGGGAGCAAGACGTTAGCTACAGCTTTCTTCGTCGCTGAGATGCAAGGTAACTATAGCTTAATCCTTGGTCGTGATTGGATTCATGCAAATCAGTGTGTGCCTTCTTCCTTGCATCAGTTTTTAATACAATGGGTAGATGATGAGGTAGAAGTTGTGCATGGTGATAATTCTGCTTGTGTAGCTATAGCTGATAGCAATTCTATAGGAGTGCATGATGATGTAAAATGTCTATCTGGCTTAGATTTATCTAATTATGAGTTCATTAGTTGTTCTAAAGATGGCTTTGTCCCTGCTGTCATAAAGCTGGTGAATAATCGGCTAAACCATTTCATGTGATTCGATGGAGTCAAATCAAGAGTGGTTGCAGCGGAGACTTGAACACTATCGGGCGCAAAAGAACGATACGTGTGAAGCTATCGAAGATCTTGATGATTTGGGCAAGCTAGGACAAGGGTTTACGTCGGCCGATCCTCTTGAGGAGGTAGACATTGGTGACGGCACTATACCCAGGCCGACATTTGTAAACAAGAATCTTGATCCTGTTTTTAAGTCTGAATTAATAAAGTTATTAAAGGAGTATGTTGAGTGCTTTGCATGGAGTTATAATGAGATGCCTGGTTTAAGTCGTGATTTAGTTGAACATAAATTGCCAATTAAACCTGGCTTTAGGCCTTATAAACAACCTCGTAGGAATTTTAATCCTGATATTTATGACCGAGTGAAAGAAGAAATCAATCGGTTACTTGATGCTAAGTTTATTAGGCCTTGTCGATATGCTGATTGGATTTCTAATATTGTGCCTGTGGAGAAAAAAGGAAGTAAGAAACTTCGTATTTGCATAGACTTTAGAGATCTTAACAAAGCTACTCCTAAAGATGAATATCCTATGCCTATAGCCGATTTTCTTGTTAATGCTGCATCCAGACATAGAATTCTTAGCTTTCTTGATGGTAATGCTGGTTATAATCAAATCTTTATGGCCGAGGAGGATGTTTCTAAAACGGCCTTTATATGTCCGGGATTTGTAGGCTTGTTTGAGTGGATAGTCATGACTTTTGGTTTAAAAAATGCTGGAGCTACCTATCAAAGAGCTATGAATTTGATTTTTCATGACTTGCTTGGTATAATAGTAGAAGTTTATATCGATGATATTGTAGTCAAATCGGCTGGTTTAAATTCTCATTTAGCTGATTTAAGACTTGAATTCGAAAAAATGCGCCGATATAATTTAAAAATGAATCCACTCAAATGTGCTTTTGGTGTATCGGCTGGTAAGTTCTTAGGCTTTATTGTACATGAGAATGGTGTTGAGATAGATCCTAAAAAGATTGAGTCCATTCGAAAAGTACAAGCTCCTACTTGCAAGAAAGATTTGCAAAGATTCTTGGGCAAGGTAAATTATTTGAGGCGATTTATTTGTAACTTGTCCGGGAAGGTGAATGCTTTTACTCCTTTACTTCGGTTAAAAAGTGGAGCTGAATTTACTTGGGGGGGCAAAACAGCAAGAGGCATTTGATGAGATTAAAAATTATTTAATTTCGCCGCCCGTTCTTCAAGCTCCCAAGAGTGGTATTCCTTTCAAGTTATATATAGCGGCTGAAGATAGTGTTATTGGGGCTGTTTTGACTCAAGAGACCGATGGCAAGGAGTATATTGTGGCTTATGAGAGTAGAAGGTTATTGGACGCCGAGACAAGGTACACTTTTATTGAGAAATTATGCTTATCCTTATATCATGCTTGTACCAAGTTAAGGCATTATTTGTTATCAAGTATTTGTGTGGTAGCATGTCAAACCGACATAATTAAATATATGTTGCAAAAACCTATTCTAAGTGGTAGAGTCGGCAAATGGGCTTATGCACTTGTTGAATATGATTTATGTTATGAGCCATTACAAACTATGAAAGGACAAGTTGTAGCTGACTTTATTGTAGAACATAGAATTGATAAACAACTTGATTTAGATGTCGGTTACATTACTTTTACTCCATGGAAATTGCATTTTGATGGATCGGTTTGCAAAAGTGGTTGTGGTGTTGGAGTAATTATTATTTCCCCCACTGGAACGATTTTTGAAGCTCTTAACCGATTGGATCATGATTGTACTAATAATCAAACCAAATATGAGGCTCTCTTGTTTGGTTTGCAAATCTTGCATGACATGGGAGTAAAGCATGTAGAAGCTTATGGTGATTCTCTACTAGTGGTGCAGCAAGTTTCCAAGGTATGCCAGTGTCTAAATGGTTATTTAAATGCTTATCTTGATAAATGCTTGGACATTATATCTTGTATGGATGAGTTTGTGATTTATCATGTGCCACGAGAAGAGAATCCAAGGGCAAATGTTCTGGCTCAGCAAGCATCTGGTTATGATGTTCAGAAAAGAAATTTTCATGAACGAAAACCGATGTTTAGCAAAACCGAGGGTTATGCCCTGGAGGAGGCGGTCAGACTGCATACTCCACCCGGTCAGACCGCCCCACCCGGTCTGACCGCCCTGCCAGGCCGGTCTGACCGCCCTGCAGAGGAAGAAGTCGCTTCGGCCATTGTTTCTTCCAAAACTGATAAGGATGAAGTTGACGATTGGAGGAAGCCTCTGATTAAGTATTTGCAGGATCCTAAAGGTACAGTTGACAGAAAAATCCGACGATGGGCTCTCAAGTTTGTTTTGGAAGATGGTGAATTGTATCGTCGGACTGCAGATGATTTGCTTTTCAAATGTTTAGGACCTGATCAAGCAAGTTTAGCTATGGCAGAGGTTCATGAAGGAATTTGTGGTTCTCATCAATCGGCTCCTAAGATGAAGTGGCTCCTTAAGAGAGCTTGCTTTTATTGGCCTACTATGATAGCTGATTGTTTTCGGTACTACAAAGGGTGTGAAGATTGTCAAAAGCATGGGGACATTCAGTTGGTACCTGCTGTGTTGATGCATCCGATTATCAAGCCATGGCCTTTCAGAGGTTGGGGTTTGGACTTTGTTGGCATAATTCATCCTCCTTCATCAAAGGGACATTGCTTTGTGATTGTGGCAACTGACTATTTTACTAATTGGACTGAAGCAATTCCTCTTAAGAATATGACTCATCGGGAGGTAATTGAGTTTATTACGGAGCATATTATTCATAGGTTTGGCATTCCACAAACTTTGACTACAGATCAAGGAACTTCATTTGTATCTAAAGAGGTGCGTGATTTTGTCAATTCCTATGGTATTAAGTTGCTCAATTCATCTCCATATTATGCTCAAGCTAATGGTCAAGCCGAGTCTAGCAATAAAACCTTGATTAAGCTCATTAAGAAGAAGATAGAGGATAATCCTAGAAGATGGCATGAGGTATTATCTGAAGCTTTATGGGCTCATCGTATTTCTAGACATGGTGCTACTAAAGTTACTCCTTATGAGCTTGTGTATGGTCAAGAGGCCATTTTGCCCGTTGAGGTGAATCTAGGCGCATATAGACTTGCAAAGCAAAATGATCTTGATTTTGACACATATTATGCTTTGATGATGGACAATATTGATGAGGTGACCGACAAGTGATTGGAGGCCTTGGAGGCAATTGAAAGGGACAAGAGGCGAGTTGCTAGAGCATATAACAAGAGAGTTAAAGCCAAATCTTTTCAGGTAGGTGATCTGGTTTGGAAAACTATTTTGCCTATAGGATCTAAGAGCAACAAGTTCGGTAAGTGGTCTCCAAGTTGGGAGGGGCCATACAAGATTGTGAGAGTTTGCTCCGGAAATTCTTATATGGTGGAAACTTTGCAAGGACAGCAGCTGCCCAGGGCTATCAATGGAAGATATTTGAAGAAGTTCCATCCAAGTGTTTGGCAAGATGCTTGAGAAGACATGGCCGATTTGATAAATCGCCCTTAGAATAAAAAATGGCCGATGAAAGATATCACATCGACCTTAGATTTATTTTTTAGCATGCAAGCTTTACTAAAAAACAGGGGGGCATATGTTGACACTCAAAATTGGCAAAAGCCGACTCAGGTCAGGCAGGCCGGTCAGACCGGGTACCAAGGGCGGTCTGACCGGGTCGCGCTGTAGCTGGTCCGGCAAAAGTGGCCAGGGCGGTCAGACCGCGTGGCCGGGGCGGTTAGACCGCCTCCCCCTGAGTCCGAACCAAATTAAGGAATCCTTGTAGATTTTGAGTTGTAAAAGGTTTCCTTGCGGGGCAAGACCTCCCCGCCCTATTTATAAAGGGCCGTGGCCGATTGAGGGCCCATCACCCAATCGATCAATTATCTTTTTATACTTTTATTTCCAAACCCTAGCTTTTCCAATCTCTTTGCTTTCTTTGCTCGTCTCTACGGCGTTCAAGGACGTTCTGAGTGGCCTGCCGATCTCAGAGCAACCCTAGGCTCGTTGTCCCTGACGGGGTCCCTCCCGGGGCAGCGGATTTAGGTTTTCGGCGATCCTCTGACAGAGGCGGTTAGACCGCCCCCCATAGGCGGTTAGACCGCCCCCTGCTGGTGGTTTCGACGAGGAGCGTTTCGACGACCGCGCGACCTAGCGCACCAGTGTGTTCGACCGGAAAAAGCGTCAACAGGATATATATAGAAGAATTTGATCCAAATTTTACAAATCTTAGAAGAACATGAGATAATCCAAATAATTCACATTCTTGATTCTTCCAAGAGTGTTTGAGAGAGAGATAAAGATATGGATTTAGAGATGAATTATGGACTTGAGTAAAATATCACCACTTGTGACTAGCCATCAAACAAACAAGGGGAACTATAGTCACAAATGGATCAATAGGGTCACAAAGACCAAAAACCAAACATTTTTCAAATTAAGCACACTTCCTACACATGCTAGTTGGATTTTCAAAAAATCTATCCTATGCCACGAAGTGCATGCATCCTCATCAAGTAAATCATCTCTTTAGTATATTTAGCTCATACCCTACTCAAGAGACATTCACACGACACCAAGTCGAGTTTATGTGAAGGTATCAACTAAATATCTAGAGAGGCGCTCAAAAATTCACTTGAAGCAATTGCATGCTAAGATGGTCACACTAGCATGGTATAATGGCCTAGATGCATTTCGGTATTTGAAGAGGTTCATGAGGACATACCTTTGCCTTTAGACCATTTGAATTTGTGCATAAGTAAATATTAAGAAAAGGCTAGCTCTTACTTGATTATTTGAGATTTAGTAGTAAAGTTAAGAGCTTGCTAAAGATGCACAAACACATAAGACTACAAGTTCACTAGAAGAAATTGTTAGTCCCACAAATGACACAACCTTTGAAGTAAGCTCCCCCTCAATTAGTGCTTAGAGAATTTTGAATTTCTCAAACTTGGCACGCAATTCAATTAAGAACAAGGGAGATTGCTTCAAAGGTGTGTCTTGGCATAAAATGGTTTATCAAATTGAACTATGCCAAGAATCTCATTAGCATTGCCTTGGAATCACCAAAACGTTGAAAAAAACAGCTCCATGTCGGGTCACCCGGGCCAAGGGGCCAGGTCACCCGCCATCTTCCAGAGACGCCTCGGGTCACCCGGCCATTGGTGCCGGGTCACCTGCCAAAAGCATTTCTGGGGGGACAGGCGGTTATACCGCCCCTAGGGGGCGGTTAGACCACCCTACCCTTCTTGGTCATTTTGGTGATCTTTCAGCTCTTGTCCCTTGATAAGCCTCTATAATGCCTAGATAAATCCCTGCAAAGCTTATCATAACACATGCTCTTCTAGAGAGCCATTAGGAGCATCGAATGGCATAAGAGTATAACATTATGAAAGTGTCAAGGTCACTTCCTCATGCTTCACAAACCTAGGTCTAGTGACCCATGAGTGTTCACCAAGAACTAAGAGTTACCAAGGCACAACCTAAGTATTAGTTACCGAGATTGCATTGGTTGAGTGATGTTCACTTTCTAGTCCTTCTCATGGCAAGGTGTCAAGTAATCAATTCTTTCTTCATTGCCATGACTTCAATGCAACTCGATCAACCTACAAGCTCAGCAAGCACTTTTTGGTACCCAACACTTGTTGGGTCCTACAAGGTTAGTCACAAGATGCTTAGGAACCCAAATAGCCCTTGTACTAACTTGAGGTGAACCAATCATCCTCATAGTACAAGTGTCAACCTTGTCATTCCTAAGCTTATGAAAATCATAATGGACAAGGTTGGATTGAGGAGTGTTACCATTCGGACAATCCTTGCCCAAGTGACCTTTTTCACGACAAGTGTAGCAAATGCGGCTTTTGGCACTTCTTGGCTTGGGATCCATTTGCTTGTCTTGTCTTGGTTTGCATGGAGGTTTTTTGCTTGAAGAGTGAGCTTTCTTCTCCTCGCTGCGGTGGTTCTTCACTGTGCTGGCTAGACCGGTCTAACCGCCCTGGGGGGCGGTTTGACCGCCCCTAGTCAGCACTGCTGGCTTGTGGGCAATCCGCAGCCGAGTGACCCTTCTCTTTGCATATATAGCACAATCTTCTTCTGGTTGATCTTCTTCTCTTCTTGGAGATTGTTTCTTGAGCCTTGAGCTTGGTGGGGCAATGTGAAGTGGCATGCCCCTTCTCCTTTTCTTGAATCTTGCTTTTGTTGGTCTTGATGTGTTGTTGGGAAGTTGAGCTCGTGACGGTTGAACCCTTCTCAAGCTTCTTCACCATGTCATCACGGTTATCTTGAGGAGGTTGCACTTGGCTCTCTTCCTTCAACACATACAAGTCTCTTTTAAGCTTTTCAATCTCTTGCTTGAGTTCATCATTTTCTTGGGCAATGAGGTCATCACAAGATTCTACAAATACATGCTCAATGCTAGATTGGCTTGCTTGAGAACAACAAGGTTTAGTACAAGCAAATTCATTATTGACAAGTGAGCATGTGCATGTGGGTGTGAGAGATTGTAAGAATTTTACCGATGAAACAACAACCTCATGAGCAATTTCTAGTGAAGCATATGAGTCCACAAGCTTCTCATGAGAACACTCAAGTTCCTTGTGAGTTGCTTGCAAAGCCATATGCTCACTAGTGAGCTTTGCTAATTGAGCTTCTAGCACATCATTGGCTTCTTCTTCTACCTTAGCTCTATATGAAAAGGATTTGATATCATGATCATATTTGTTAGCCAATGATTCATACTTACAAACCAAGGAGGCGAGTTCGGATTTGAGAAGTTCAAGTTCTCTTGTCGGAGAGCTTGAGGCTTCGATCTTTTGACTCCTTGCACCCTTGGCCTGCCTCTTCTTCTTGCTCTTCTTCTTGGCCACGAGGCACGCGCCTTCACCGTAGTAGGTTGAAGCGTCTCTGTTGGGGGCGGTTAGACCGCCCCTGGGGGGTGGTTTGACCACCTCCCCCAGAGAGGCTCCACCCTCGCTTCTCTTGCCTCCTTCTTCCTTGAGGATTGATGCTTGATGATCAGTGGATGTAATAGAGGTTGTAGGGCACATCTCCACTGATTCATCTTCATCATCACTCTCGATTTCATCCCATTTGGTGTGTACTATTTCAAATAGTAATTTCCAAATGAGATGAGCATCTTCACTAATTTCTTTGCTCTTTAGGATGAGAAGCTTTAATTCTCTACATACACAACTACATAAAAGGTTAGTAATAACGGCATTGAGTCGCTTCTTCTCCAATTCCTTTGGTGAGACACATGTCTCATCCTCCAGAAGGATACTCGCAACCATAATGCCCTCAGCGGTGGGACCCAAAATCTTAAGTGCAATGAGAACATTGGAACGCCAAGAAGAGTAGTTTGAGCCATCTAGAGCTAGAGGCTCAAACGGTACCTCACAAGTAGTCGACATCGAACAACTCCGAGCGGTTAAGCTCGAACCGGAGCACCAGGCTCTGATACCAATTGAAAGGACCTTGATGCCGCCTAGAGGGGGTGAATAGGCGAGACGACCAAATAAAACTTTTCCCCGAAACTTGAGCTTCACTGGCACAGGCGGTTAGACCGCCCCTGCCTGGCGGTTAGACCGCCCCTGGTACACTGAGCACAGAGGGGGTGGTTAGACCGGGTCCTGGGGCGGTTAGACAGCCTCCACCTAGTGAACCTGCAAAATACAACTCAAGTCTTCCCTTGACTTCTAGCAAGAACCTAAGTTCTTGAGTGGCTCCTGTAGATGATCACGAGTAGGGTAATGATCCCTGCACTCAAAGACAAGCACACCCAAGTAGATCGAGCGGAAGCAAAGTAAATATGCTAGAAATCAAAATGAGTGAGGCAAACCACAAAGGAGAGACGAGGATTTGTTTCCCGAAGTTCACCGCCCACTAAGGAACGGCTACGTCTCCGTTGAGGAGCTTGTAAGGGAATTCTCCCACAACAAGCCGGGTCTCTTTCAACTGCTTTCCTCCTTTCCACTAAGGCGATCTTTTCCACGAAGAGGCAAGATCACAGCCCTCACAAACTTGCCGCTGCTCACCACAACCTTGGGAGCTAACCGGCGACGCCTAGCCGTCTAGGAGGCGAACCTCCAAGAGTAACAAATGCTTCAAAGGCTTTCCGACGCGAATCACAAGTGCTCAAGCTATGGGATGCTCTTGCTCAGCTCACACAAGCTCACAAAGGCTTAAACTCTCAACCCAACACTAGGATATGGCTTGAAAAGCAAATCTCACAAAGAGAGGGTTGGGGAGTGTTTCTTTGGCTTTGGCTTATGAAAAACAGCAGGGGGAGCACCTCAGCAACCCTAGAATCAGCAGCCCCAACAAGTGGAGCTCGTGGGGTACTTATACCCCTCACAAGGAAAACTAGCCGTTAGAACTCTGGCCAGGGCGGTTAGACCGCCTGCCACCGGCCAGTTTGAAAAACTAGCCGTTGGCCTGCCAGGGGCGGTTAGACCGCCCTGGGCAGAGAGAGCCCCAAAACCCTTCTCTCTTCTCACAAGCACTCCAACACGTGTTGAAGTGGCTAAGGATGGGTTAGAGGTTTGTTAGACTACTCAGGAACTCTCTCAAGGCTAATTCTTACTTAGGTCAACTAATGAGCACTTTTGATCTTTTGTCTTAGAGCTAGTGTTACATCCCTCTTGATAGTACGACATCCCTAACTCAAGAATAAATATAAAGCCGAGTTGATCACTTGAGCTTGTAGATCTTCAATCTTGCCATACTTTTGCAATTCCAACTTGAGGGCTTTTGACATAGCCGATGTCTTGAGCAAAACCATACTTGAGCTAGTGACTTAGGATTTTTCCCTTTGTGCATGAGAGTGCACACTTTAATCCTTAAATCACTCCATATTACCAATCATAACATATTGATGTGTTGCATTACTTCCCTCGGTTAAGGCTTGGATATGATACTTGGAGACCCCACGGATGCTAGAACTTCACCTTAGCAAAACACTAATGGCGGCCGGGCCAAGACCCCAAAGATTGCTTAGTCCCTCACCCTAGACACCTCGGTTGATCTCTTTATCACTTACCCAATCCACTTTGAGTTCCACTTTGCTTCATCCTTAATTAAGTTCCATTTGAAAATTCCGCTTGAAATGCTTGTTCTCGATTGACAACGAATATGCAAGCTTCCTTTTAAGGACCATTAAGTTTACACTTATCCTCGTGTCCTCTTTCAAATACCACAAGAAGCCTTGCACTCTATCTTGAAAGAATTACCAACTTCTCTTTGTATGATCCCTTTTTATTTTTAGTCAAGCTACCACATTCTTTGGAGACATGTAATTCATCTTCACAAAACATCTCCAAAATATAAATCCACTTATTGCTTGACATTAACCCATGTGCATAAGGATCATCCATATATTTGTCTTCTCCAATGTGAGCCATATAATATTCATTCATAAATAAAATACTCCAATAATTGCTCATGAATATCTAAATAAACCTGCTCACAAACTTTAGACAAATACATTAGTCCTTTAATCGTTTTGTCATTCAATTCACCAAAATCCACTTAGGGGCCTAGATGCACTTTCAGAACTCCCCCCAGGCGAGCGGCTCGGCTCCGCTGGCCTGGAAGGCGAGGTCAGTGAGGTAGTAGGCGGCGAGCCTAAAATGCTCCTGTGTTGGGTTTGGCCCCAACATGGCTATGATCGTCTCGTCCGAGAAGCCTCAGATGAACGCCGCGCGTCCCGCTGCCCCCGTCAGGATGTTGGGACGGGCCGGCCGGGCGAAGGTGCGCCCGGCGACGGGCTCCGCCGGCCCGGTGTAGACGAAGCTGAGGGAGCCGAAGCGCACGGTGGCCCCAGGGGTTAGCGAAACCCTGCGGCCCTCCATCCGAATCGTTGGTGAAGTTCGTCGAGACACACGATGTGCCCCTACCTGGCGCGCCAACTGTCCGGGTTCTCTACCGCCGGACAGTAAATTTGTATCGATCGTGTGCCGGGCTCGGATGGTTAGCGCAGGAGACAACGAGATTTATACTGGTTCGGGCCTCCGGAGAGTAATACCCTACGTCCAGTGTCGAGCTACCGTGTTCCCGTGCTAGGGTTGTTTGTAGTAGGGGTTACAAACTGGTCGGGAGAGGGTGTCGAGCCCAAGTCCCTTAGTATGAGTGTACGGTTCGTCAGCCCTTGTGACGGTTGCCCTCCTCTCCCTTTTATAGACGCAAGGGGGAAGGGCAAAAAAGGGAAATAAGAAAAGGTTACAGTGTTTGGCCGCTGGGATGTCCTCTCGTGCGTCGTTGTCCGTCAGGGCGCATTGAAGAGGAGCCGCGCTACGTTGTCGTAGAGGCCGCCGCGTGGCCGGGCGGGCTGTTCACTTTGGGACGCCTGGCGCTTCCTCCGAGTAGTTTGGTGGCGACTCACCGCGTCTGAGCACGGGATGAGCCCGCCACGTTAAGGCCTAATTATAGGCCTGTGCTCATCGTAGGGGGCACTCGAGTGCCTCGGGTGGAGCTTGCGTGCTGCAGGGTCGGATGTGACGGCGACTTGATGGCCGCACGGCTGAACAGAGCCGCATTAAGGCTTCTGTCGGGGCTAGTTGCCCGCGCGGGCTGCCAGCTGGTGCGCTTGCATGGCATGGGGAACCGACGCCCCACGCATCGTAGTGGAAGAGTTCATCGTAGTGGATCGAGGCCGCGGCAGATCGAGGCGGCGGATCGAGGCCGCGGCGGATTGACCTACTCGATCTCCTCCTAAGCCGACGCCTCGCTGTTGACTCCGCCCGCACCTCGCCGTCGACGCCGCGGTTGAGCCGGAGGCGGAGGATCCGGAGCCGGTGGCGACGCCCCCTTCTTCCCTCCTCCTTCCCCGAGCTCCTCCTCCAGGGCGCGCGCGGCCAACTGCCGCGAGCGATGCGCGAGGGGAAGTGCGAGACCGCTACAGGCCCTCCTCGTTTGCGCGACGGGAACGTCTGCACACGGAGGATTTTTGCAGATGCACACCGGGAAGCTCCTGGAGACAGTCTAAGCATGCATGACAGCGCTAAGGTAGTTTAACTAGTTTTAACTTGCATGACGTGAATAGTTGCATATCAAATTGAGGTGAACATTCAAAAACGAATGGAGCTGTACTTCTTGTTATCTGCTGTAGCGAATGAACTAGGTTGATTTGCATTACTCTTCCTTTACCTTCCTACAAACTTGTTGGTTCTTGCTGCTCCGTTATTCCCCAAATTCGGCATGAAGGTAAAAACATCACGCCAAAATGAAATAAATCTAGTGTTTCACACAAGTTGAACATCAGCTTAGTCCAAGAAGTCCACAATAGAGAGTTTGTATATATTTTCGTTTGCACAGCTTCCACAACGGGGTGGTGGCGCAGTTGGCTAGCGCGTAGGTCTCATAGCTGTCGAGTTATCCTGAGGTCGAGAGTTCGAGCCTCTCTCACCCCAAAATTAAGTTTGGCCAAGTGATGATGAAACGCCCTGTGACGCATGGGTCGTCGCATAGTTGCAACGTCCTCGTTGATGCCGGGCACCTCTGAGCTTTGTCAAACTCTTTTTTTATCTTTACCCTTTTAGTATATCTTTTCTTATATAATCCCACCCGACATTTCTGGCCCGTTAATTTTTGATCCAGCGAACACTACACTAATCTCACTCGCGCCGCAACCTTTCCCAATCGCAGCTCGTCGCCGATCCGCCGGCCCAATTGCTCCCGTCCCAGCCCCCCACCGCAGTCGCCACGATGCCGCCACCGCCGCCGCCGAACCATGGCTTCCACCTGCTCCGCTCCCAAACCCTAGCTCCTATCTTCCGGCGAAGCCTCAGCTGCGACCCACTCCTTTGCCGGCCCAGGCGGTGCCTCTCCGCGCGCGCCTCCGCTGCCAAACTCGCCGCCGCGGCCGTCACGACGGCGCAGCAACCCGAGCTTGGTTAGTTTTTAGTTTCCGTTTTGTCTTCGCTTCGGCGTTGGTTGGTGAACTGAACTCGCTGTAACTGTGAAGCGCGCGTTTTCGTCGCAGGGGTGGAGGATGCGGTGGTGGGCTTCCTCACCGGCAAGAGGAGGGCCACCGAAGTAGCCCACGCGTAGGTACTATAGTCCCTATCATTGAATATATGTGTATACTGTAAGACATTTCAGACGCTGAAATTTACATCATGGAATTCTTCTGAATCTAGCTTTACGCTCCAATTTTAGTCTTACTTACTACTGAGAGCGGTGGCGTTAGCTTCGGCTTGTGATGTACAATTGCTTCTTCTCCTTATATGACTACTGAGAGCTGTGGACGGAGATCTACTCCACTTCTCACAACAGTATACAACTCAAGTGGCATGTGTAAATGAAGCTATCTCCATGTTTCTCCAGTATCTAATTTTGCGTGTGTTTCTATCGTTAGGGTGTGGAGAAGTATTGTTCGGAAAGGGGATACAGTGGTTGATGCCACATGTGGGAATGGCAACGACACGCTTGCTTTGCTTAAGATGGTGGCTGATGAAAGAGCGCAGGGCCGTGTGTATGGGATGGACATTCAAGATTCGGCAATAGAGAGCACTTCCTCTTTTCTGAAAATGGCTGTGGACGATGACCATCAGGTGTGCATTTGAAGGAACTGCAGAAAATATGAAGTTTGTTGCAACTTTTCCTCTGAAGGATGACATAACTATGCATGGAAGATCTTTGCACCTGTTGTGATTATATTTGTTTTTGTGTGGCAGCGGGAGTTAGTAAAGCTATTTTCAGTATGTCATAGTAGAATGGAGGAAATTGTTCCCAGAGATGCTCCTGTCAGGTGATCAAGGTCCTTTTTATTCATTTCTATTGAATGTTATATATCGTTCAGTACTATAGCTCAACAAAACGGTTTCCTGGAAATGCCAGTCTGTAATTACAATTGTAGACATGCTGAATCACTGTAGCACATTTGTTCCAGGCTTGTAGCTTTCAACTTGGGCTACCTTCCAGGAGGAGATAAAACGCTAATCACCGTACCCAGGACAACTGAGCTAGCGTTGCAAGCTGCTAGCAGAATTCTCAGTTCTGGGGGACTAATAAGTGTTCTTGTCTACATCGGGCATCCAGGTGGAAGGTAAACACCAATTGCAAAAAAAGTGCCCATGTACTGTAATCTTGTTCTCTTATTACGGACCGCAAAACATTTACAAGTATAAACTAGTCACAGCTCTATATTCTGGACAAGGAACGTATTTCTTTATTGACAGTAAACAACCAAAATATTTACTGCTAGTTCTGCATGAATTTGATTTCCTGGCACATTCCACTTGTTTAATAGAACAGTGAATTCTGATAGCTTATTATTTGTTCTCTGATCCCTAGGGATGAACTCGATGTTGTTGAATCATTTGCATCAAACCTTCCGATCGAGACTTGGGCGAGCTGCAAACTTCAAATGGTCAACAGGCCAGTTGCCCCAGTACTCATTCTTCTGAACAAAAAGTGACAACAGTTTCAATACATCTGCGCAATGTTGGAACTTGGGCACTGTGGGTCACTCGGCACTTCAGCAGTGACCACGCTTGCCAATGGAGCAGCTCAGTACCTGCAACGTAGCTGGGATTCAAATTTTACCCAGGCATTGGGATGCATTTTCCTTGGCATTTGCACAAGCTTTGAGTGGCAACTGCAGTGTGCTTTGTGCATAATCTTGATGTCCCAGTTGATTTGTATTTGTCCTTTTCATGACTCAGCAGTGACTGCTTCTTAAATGTGTTAATGGATTTCCTCAAAAAAAATGTGTTAATGGATTACAGACAATTTCCATAGCATTTGATGCATTAGCCATGTGTTCTTAAACATGAGGGGAACATATCAGGTGGAAACCAACCCTTCCGTGCAAACTATGGAAACTTCAATCTGAGCCACACAATGTTAATTCAAGGGAAGACTTATGGAAGGTGGGAGGGGTGATGTGCAAAACTTATGAGAGGTGGGAGGGATGATTTGCAAAGACACTTTTCAAATCACCCCTCCCAACTCCCATGAGCCCTCCTTTGGATCAACATCGTGTGGCACAGATTGAAGTTTCCATAATTTGCACCGAGGGGTTGGTTTCCACATGATACGTTCCTTTCATAATCAGTATAAAAAAAGATTCGTAATCTTATCTTGTTAACAACCAGATGGACATAAAATGCTTGGTGTATTAGAATCGATATTTGAATCCACGCTTTGTTACAACCAAATGTGTTGGGGCGGCCTTTGAAAGAACTCTTTACTATGCGGTATTCACTGTCCTGCTATATCTATCTATCTATACCAATACATAAATTGTGGTGAGGTCGTTCACCCCCACCAACACCTTAACCCGCCGCCCCGCTTCGTGACGTCATCGTTGTCCCTCCCACGGTCCCCCAAACGCGTCATCATCGGCCTTCTCTTCCTCCCCCAAGTAGTAGCGTTGGGCTCGGGTGGCGCCCCCGGGGCTGAGGTCTGCGGCGCGCGCGCCTCCACGGCTAGGGCAGCTACGGCGGCGCCAACCCCGTCCTCCTTCTCGAGTCCGCTACCCCGTTCCTGGCGCCGGGAGAGGAGAGAAGGAGGACTGCCGCACTTCCGGGAGGACCGCGGGCCGAAGCCGCGGCCAGGACGAGCAGCCCGCAGCCAGGCGCGCGCGCGGGCATGGCACGGCCGGGTGCGGCGAGCACAGCGGGCCAGCACGGTGGCGAGCTGCCGGCAGCCAACGCAGAGCGGCTCCAAATTGGCGCCCAGTCCGCGCGGCGGCGGACGGTCGACGCGGCCCCAAATCAACGCCCAGGCCAACGCGGCAGCGGACGGCTGGCGCCTGGCGCGTCTGTAGAAACCTCGAGGATACCTGCTTCTCTTCTTCTGCACCCTCAATCCTGATACTCTTGCAGACCTGCTTAAATGAAAAACCTGAACAGACATACGTAAGGGGGACTGAACAGACATACCTGCATCTCTGGACAAGAAATTTCTAAAGCTAAGCAAGTTGTTCAGATCTGTCATGAGCTGTCATGGGCTCTGATCTATGTTTCCATCTTTCTCCTCACCAATGTGAATAGATCAAAGCGGCAATTATGGGATAGTTTTTGGGAACCAATGTCATAGGTCTGATGCCATAGTTTAATAGAGCATATATGGGATGTCGAGCATACTATATGTGGTCTTAGTACTATACATCAGACCAACTATAAATAACTGGTGTCAACACAAAGAAAATACCAAAAATATTATGAGAATTAAAGATTATGGCAACATTACAAAATACCCGAATCGAAACCAAAGTGTATATATCTGACTTGCATATAAAGAATGTAATGGATTTTCTCAGTGTGATACTGATACAGAAATGACTAATTATGCTTACTTCACAAAAAACAATCAGATATTCAGCACATGGAGCCGGGACGCTGCGCACGCACGCGGCACTGCGCTGGAGATGCGGTCGCCGGGGAAGAACTCCTCGCGCCGCTCGCCGCCGGACATGCTCCGGCTCACGCCGCATGGGGAGGCCTTGCCGGAGCAGGAGCGACATTGGCAGCAACGCCCAGGAGAGAGATAATGCGGCCACGGCGGGCCAGGCGGAGCAAGCTCCATGTCGTGGGTGCCCGCAGGCCGCAGCCCCGCACTGCCTCCGGCCTCCGGGGCAGCTCCTCGCCGCGCCGCTGACGGAGGCGTGCCGGAGGAGATGCCCGACGCGAGCTCCTCCACCGGACGCCGCGAGCTCCTATGAATCAAACATCAGGGAGAGAAGGGTACGGAGAGGAGGCGACGACCGGAGAGAAGAGGAGGGGCCGCCAGAGAGAAGAGTCCCGTTGATCACGCATGCAATGTTTTTAAACCAATCAGCCTGTTCGGCTGGATGGAAATCTGCCCAGTGGCTGATTTTTTTGTGAGGATGAAGCACTGTAGTTCTGGGGTACTGTAGCGATTGGTTACTGTAGCAAATAATTACTGTAGAGTTCTAAATACCAAGAATCTGATCATATGCGGTGGTACTGTCGCGCTGATCCGGCTGGACAAGTCAAGCGAACAGGATCAATAACGGTACAAGTGTTTGGTGTATATATTCTTTTTCTTAACCCGTTGCAGCGCACGGGCACTCCCCTAGTCTCTTTACATTGATTGCTTTTATCCTTTTCGGGGGGCTTTTGAAAGCTGGTTCTCAGGAGCTAAACCGACTTCTCGGAGAGGCAGACGACAATTGAATTCAGAACATGTGATATCTTGAGATTAAACGAACGGGGTGGTTAGATTCGGCAGGGAGAAGAGAAGGTTGGCTAGCTCGATCAATCCATACTGCTTAAACCTGGAAGACACTCCAGAAGGCGCAGTAGGGATGAATGAGCAGCTGGGTGTAAGCGTAACACGCCTGCGCCTTTGCCTGCTCTTTCACAGGGTTAGATGGAACGTCGGCACAATGGCGTGCTATCGCGATTCCTCCCTTGTCAGAAGGCAAGATAACAGTTGCGGGCAAAGATGTTCCTTGTGCTATCAGTTTTTTTCCTGAGGTAAAAAAAATTAAACTACAAAGCACTAAAAAGACCCAAATTGTCCCTCAGCTTCTTAGCGAATGTTTCTACACACGCGTCAAAGTTTCTGATTGATCACGAAAAATGGGAACTTCATAATGGGAGAAGTGATAAATCCTGGCCAACGGCTCCAAGGTCGGCGGCCGCCTCTTCATCCTCTCCATCTAGAGCTCGTCCTGGAAATGGAATTCATTGCATAGTGTGAGGACATGGACATAGATTGGCACATGGGGATTTGTTTGGTCAGAAACGAGGGAGAGCAACTTACGTGCTTCTCATCATCAGAATCCTTGCCGTCCTCAACATCAGAGTCAGCCTTGTCCTCGTCTGCCTTCTCATCATCTTCCTCATCCTGAGGTCAACATATGTAGAATTTAGATCAAGTACTTGGCCAGGGAAGTAAATGACCCAGGAAGAATAAGACAGATGTAGTGCTTACCTCTAGGTCATCGTCCTCGTCATCACCACCCTTGGCAGCTTCCTGTTGATAAGAGATTCACAATAAGTGATATAAGAAGCAAATACATGGTCCAGAAAAAAAAAACACTTCAGACATTCAAGATTTGCACTCCAAGTAAATAACAGAGTCAGGTGTATGAATTAAACTCCAACTGTATAATTTACCATTGTTTAATTACAGTTGATTGTAGTCACAAAATGGCAGCCGTATTTGTCTGTTAAACTCACATTTGCTTAAGTTTAATTAAGCATAAATAATTTCGTTTGACCGGAGGAGGCACTACCTATGGGAAACAGAAAGTTGACCACCTATCATCAGAAAACTAGTCCCTGGTTCACCAAGGACAAGGATGCATGACAATGACAACACTCCACAACTATTTACCACAATTTAGAATAACAGTTTGATACCCCTTGGTACAAAATGTTTTAAGGTTTATAAAATTACCTCCTCTTCCTTCTTTTTCTCAGCCTCGTCAAAAGCAGCCTTCTCAGCCTGTCAACACTTATCATATTTAGTGCATGTTGATCAACAATAAAAGTGATAGGGAATACAAAGAGAGAAACATGCCTCCTTGTGCTTGCCCCAGGTCTCCTCCGCAAATGTCTTGGCCAACGCGGGGTCATCGGCGATGATGATGTTGTCAAACAAAGTACCTGATTTAACCTGTAGACAGAAAATGCTGGCGTAACTAATTGGGTTTGCCATTTTAACAACAGAAACAAATCACAGACTATCAGAAACCAACCTGCCACAGCTCAATGCCAATGTACTTGAGGCTGTCAAAAGCATAAATGTATGGATCATCCTTGAAATCTGTGAAGCACAATAATCAGCATTAACATTTCACAAGCTGAACTAGTAGCAGGGAACAGGATCAATCTCAGGGGAACATACCTGGGTTGTCAATCATAGGTGCCTTCCATTTACCCTGGTAGTTCGGGTTCTTGATTTTCTGGCAAAAAGAAAGAACTATTGTCAGGCATAAGAATACACATCACTGATCTTGTGTTTGTATGTAGGTCAAGGAACAGTCATACCTTTTGCTTCCATGGTCCCTTGTATTCTGGGTTGGGAATGGTAGGGGCAGTCCATTCACCATCTTCCTCATCATCCCAGTCCTCAGGCTGCAATGCCACATTTTAAATGTTTAAACCAACACTGCAGTTCATTATATGACATGCATACTATATTTCCAGTTTAAGTACCTTCTTAGCGTCAGGGTCAGGAATTTCCTTGGGAATGTCATCATAGCCCTGAAAGTAATGAAAACAGGAAATGAGATATACTGCAAAAAAGAAGAAGAATACAGCTCGTTTCTAACTGTAATTTGCAAAGGAATTTAAGAAACTAGTGGCTAAACTAAGAGAAAATAGTTCACAGGATTAAATATCTTAATTATGGCCAGGTAAAACTTTTCACAAATATTAACATATGTTAGTAATATAAAAAAAAGTAACACTACCTCTGGCTTCTTGTCCTCAGGGTCAGGAATGTACTCCTTGTCATCCCAGTCTTCGGGCTGCAATCATCAATACAGAACCCCTGTTATTTCTGAAGAAACACAGGCAAGGAAATTTTAAGAAACAGCAACCAATATTATAGCTGTACCTTCTTAGCCTCTGGGTCCTTGATTTGCTTTGGAGGAAGAATATCCCAGTGCTCGTAGACGCTGCCTGTTTGCTTCTCTTCATTGTCAATGAGAATGCTGTATGTCGCATCAGGACGGATGATCAAAGTGTACACATGAGTCAACTGATCAGTCTCACAAGGCACATCCTTCTTGATGAGGTGGTTCTTTCCATCCTTTGTCAGGATAGTGTGAACCTTCTTGGTGCTGTACCCACAGATATCTGGTCCAAACATAATGCTGCAGTACAGAAGTACCAAGTCAACTACACAATCAGATCCAGTAGTAGGGAGAAAAGAGCACAAGAATAGAGTCCAACGTTACCTGTAAGGAGTGTCCCCACCAAATTTCTTCTGGTCCACATCACCGCTAAGCAACTTGACGTAACCACCACCGCAGTCCAGCTTTTGCTCATGCTTCACTGAGAACTGCAGTACCAGGGTCTTATCCTTGTTGCTGAACTCAGGGTACTCCGCCGAAATGGCATAGAACCTGTAGTCCTCAGAGGTCTGGATACCTGCACCAAGCAACACAGTTCAGTACATAATGAACTGAAATCATCGATCTTCCTCTCTGAGGTGTACAAAGGGATTGTGCATTCACCTTTGTCCTCAGCATCTCCATTCCATTTCCCAGATGTGTGGTTCCATTCACCAGCCATGTTCTCATCCTTCTTCCATTCGGATTTCACCCACCGACTTTCCCATCCATCTGGGTATAAACATGATCCATTTAGAAAGTGCAACATGCAAGGCACAGTGTTAAATCAGCAAGCAAAAATGTTAAAAGTCCTGAGGTATCCGTTTATGATTATAACACTGACAAATGCAATGGATGCGCTAACCAATCCTATTGATGATCGCCTGATGATACAAACTGAAACTGGTAAAGTACAGAACATGGACCTAGTCAACAAAAAAAATTAACACCATAACTCATCATCAGTCCTAGATGCTACTGGTATTCTCTAACCACTATCACATGCAAGTTCCAAAATCACCTATGTTTCTGAACAAAAAGAGAAAATATGGAATATCTGATCAGGCTCCTAAGAGCAATTGAAGTAAATTTCACCACATTGTCTGAAGACAACCTATCAAACATCAGAACCTGCGTATCAGAAATGTACAGCCAACAATTATCGAACAGAGAACCCGACTAGCATTACAGTCCACAACCAGAAAGAAGATCAAAATTCAAACTCAGAGAGTAATTTACGTGACGTCGCATACCACGATGACTGAGCACTGTAAATAAATAAACGCCACTAGATCCCACGAACAAATGCACTCTTATCAACAGAAAAACGACCGAATCCGCCAGATCGCAGCAGCCTGGCATCCTAAAATGGGCAGGAAAATCATAAATCCCAAACAATTCGACGGGAATGCCACCAGATCCCCGACGACCACCACACTCTAGACAGCTAAACCACCCACCAAAACGCTTAAACCCTACGGATCCGAACAAATCAACACCGACCAGTTCACAGGCACTGCACTCATTTGATCCACAGGACGTGCACATCCAAGCCAAGTGCATGGGCGCATCGCAACAAACCATATCGCGCTGCCGCTCCGAGAGGGGTGGGTGGTGGGATCACGGGAATCACCTTCGAACTTCTCCTGGAAGAAGACCTCCCCGGCGACGGCGGCGACGGAGGCGAGCGCGAGCAGCGCCGCGATGGCGCACGAAGATCCCCTGCGGATCGCCATCCCCGGCGACGCCCGAGACGGGAAACTCTGCAGAAGCTTTCGATCCGATCTGACTTCTGATCCCGCCCCGCTCGTGTTCTACCGGTCGTCGCGAAGCGCGGGCGAGGCCTGCTTAATAGTAGTTGGAGCCAGCCGTGGGGGGAGGGAGGAGGGTTTCCGCTCACCAACCCGGTGGGGCTCACCGCGCGTTGGCGTCTCCCTGACGGCTGGGCCCGGAGGGGGTGAGCGTAAGGGCGGCTGCTGCGGTGGCGGGTGTGGGCCATGGCGTCGGGCCAATGGGAGGCCATTCCTCGGTGGCCGGCCAATCGGGGAGCGACGCGTGTAGAATTCGACGTGTCTACACGCATGTCTTCCTCCCGCCTCGGCGGCCACATCATCACCACCGTTCCTTTAGGCCGGCCCGTCCTACATGCCATGGGCCGCGCCGGCATCTCCGCCGACGGGCGCAGCATCTCGCTCGAATCCTCTCGAAGGTTCGATTACTCCTACGCCTGGGTGGGCCCGTCGGCCGTCGCTGCATCCGCTTCCGCAACCGCCTACAGGCCTCAGTCACCGACTCACCGTCGTTTACAACCTCCTGCTTGTCCGGACCGCGCGGCGACGCTGCCCACCCCTTCCGCCGCTTCCGCGATCGCCGCCGGTCCGTCTTCCTGCTCGCCGGCCACAAAAGGACTACGTGCGCCGCTACCGCTAGCACGCCAGGACTCAATGTTCGACTGACCACGCTTGCTGCCATTGGAGCCCATCACCACAGCGCACTGTGAAATGAAGATCCAAATTTCACCATGCCATTGCTGCACCTTTGGCCGAGTCTGCTGCTTGTCATTTGCACCACGAGGCATGGTGAAATACTGAAATCTGCTACAAGGGATATCACTCTTGGATCTGTGTTGTAATTTTTTGATGACTCGTACAATTCTTCACATTTGGAATTACAATTTACATCAAGGGCTTGCTGCTTCTTAATGTGCCAATGAACTTTGGAAAAATTCCCATAGCATTGCTGGGTACCAACAATTCCAATATTGATTTGATTTCAAACTGCAATTGCTATGTATAACAACCTGATACCAAATCCAGCAGTGAAGCAGTGCTTAAAAAACAGAGTGTTGAACTATGGCATGATGAACTCGACTCTTCCAACAAATAACAGTCTTTCTAATACTTACACTATAACATTATGCAGCAGTACTAGATTTTACGTCCATTGGTACTTAATCTACCGTGCCTGCAAGCACACATTTAGGCAACATGGAAGGCTACCTTATTATAACTTAAAGGGGTTGAAGGTTGCAAGCTGATATGGAGTCGATGATCCATGCACTGCTCACAACTTTGCCACCAGAGGCGCAGGCCAGAGCCTGAGCATCATCTTGGCTACAACCAGTATTGACACCATCCTTGGATTTTGGATTACCCTTGTCTTGATTCTCAACGCTGTAGACAATGAGGATAAGGGAGCTGTCGTCAAGCAACTTCTGCTGATCTCTTGACACGGGCTTCCTCTGCAGGACAGTTCCACCGGCCGCAACCACAAGGTCTTGCAGGTAGCCCCTGTAGGACTGGGTGTAATCTCCATGGAGGTAGAGCTGAATTCCGGCAAATAATTTAGGTTGCTGCAGAATAAAGAAAGATTGTGATTACTAGAACATATCCCTGCAAATAATGATTCTAATGCTAAAAAATGTCCTTAACCTAGGCATTGTGCTAATATTGTGATCAGTGACAGTACAGATAATACGGGGACAACCAGATGGAGTACATAACAGAGGAACACAATCTTACCTTGTTGATAACTCTTTGTCTGCCTAACCTGGGACCCTCTCTAGTGCCATGTACATCAGTGGTAACTTCAAATCTCACTTCATCAACAGGTTGCATATGTTCCATGGAAGCTTTAACCCCTATGAAATCAAGTCAACATTTAGTAACAAAAGGTAGCAATTCAACAAGTCTACCCTGAGGTAGCCGAGTGGACTTACAGTCTATGGAGACAACCCATTTGCCATTCAGGATTGCCATCAGAAACTTAAGTGTGCGCTTGCAAGCACCAGACAGGTCGGTTGATGCAATAACATGAGTAACACTGGGATTCCAACTTGTGGAGATAGGCACACCAGCTATTTTTGCAAATTCTGATACAATGCCCTGAGTAATGATTTGTTCGATTGGTTTGAGTTGAAATGCATATGAAGCAAATATCATAAAAAATTATCAGGAAAATAAGATGGACACTAGAAGACACCTTTTCTGCAGGAGAAAGGGCTGAACAGCAGAGAACCCACTTCTGTGGTGATCCAGATGGCCATGTCCATTTATTACCATAATCTTGACAAAGTTTTACTTGAGCTGACCTGAAAGCAGTTATGCTACAGTAAATAGTTGTGTTTGTTGGCCCTGGCCTTTAAACTAACATACCGTAAACACTAAGAATACCCTTTTGGTGTCAGTCTCCTTTGAGACTTCTTTTTCAACTCAGAAGCTATTGGCAACTTTGAAGATTGGTGCAAAGGGCATAGCATCACAAAGTTTTCCTGTCAGCAGAAGAAAAGAAAATTATCAGCAATAATTTAACAGTGCTGGACTTCACAAAATATCAATAAGCTATTATAGGATAGTTGAACGTGTATTAACATGATATGAACTTACATCATCCCATCTGCATTCTGGGATCAACTTAGCACAGGTGAAATGGAAGCTTTTTCGACAACTCATGTCAAAGCATCCAAGTGCAGCACCTTTAATTCCACAGCAAGCACATTTGATCCTTCTACTTCTAGCCAACTCAGTTGTAAGATTAAAAACAGAGTCATCTTTGAAGTAGACATCAGGAGCCCTTCAGTAAAATAAAAATCATACACGAATTAGCTAGGGATACTGAAAATCAAAGTTCTAATAATAATGTTTTTTAAGGGACAAAACATACCACTCCAGGCAGTTTTTGTGGGAATGTATTACACCAGTCCCTCCATTAAATTCTGGAGGCACTTGTTTCCCGTTATGGTAGTGAACCATCTCGCCAGACTCCTTTAAAAAAGACATTTGGTTATTTTATGCATTTACTGAAAGGAAGGATCTGTAACTTCAAGAGAAAGACTTTGCAAACCACTTGTCTGCATATACCTCTGTGATATCATCAGACTGGCAGAAAGCACAGGAGACCTTAGGAGCTTTGTCCTCACATTTCTTTTTTGAACATTTGTCCTCACATTTCTGCAGGACAGCATTGCGTGCAGTGCATGATCTGCTAGTTTCTGCCGATTGTTCGATAGCTTTTACACTACCATTCATAACCAAGACATTTTTTACTGAAGGAACTGTTTGTCTGGCCTCATTAAATTGGCATCTCCCAAGTAAAGGGCTTGGTGTATTTGGACCAATGTTTGATTCCATGCTTTGTTTACTTTTACCATCCAAGTGTTTATGCTGGGTGCAGCCTTTGATGAGAGTGTGATGCTGCGGTGGTTCTGTTTTATTTTCAGCCGCTGAGATAACTCTTATCTTGTCAGCTACAGCACCATCAGAAATTCTTCTGATCCTCTTACTTCTTTGTTCATATTTGTTCTCTGCAGTCTTCGATGCACTATTCCCTGTTCTTTCAAGTTTTCGTCGACTGTTTTTATCATTTTTATGGGATCTTTCTGGAAGCTGGTTTTCAGGTGCTTCAACCTCCAAGCTATCTTCTTGCGGGGGAAATGTTTCCCTAGATTTATCGCTAGAGCAAAGAAATCTACTGCTTTTGCAAGAGACCTTGTTTCTTCCACTCGAAGTATTGCTCTCTTTTTTACCACTGTTTTTCTGGCCTGGCTTTGCAGTGATACTTACAGGGATATCTGCAACTTGGTGATCAGCATCACATCCTTTTATACATAGCTTACCACAAACAGGCAGTTTTGAATTCTTCTTGGTCCTAGCTCTTGCTGATTTTCTCTTCTTAATTTCTTCACCATTGACAAGCTGAGCAGCATTACTTTCCTGATCCAATTTATCAAATGAACCTCCAAGATTCATGTCTTCTTCATCATCTGTCTCTGTGATTTGATCTAGAATTTTCTTCGATTTACCCTGAAGAGACAGAACAGCTAAGTTAAATACACACAATGAAAAATGTACATAAATAGTCAGATTGTAAAAGTGGTCAAGAACTGGAAAGTAGAGAGCCACTGCCTCAGTTAACCAGAATACCTGTTTTTTCACCGGAGTAGATCGCAGCTCAGGGGAGCAAGGTCTTTGACTCCATTCAAAGATTTCACTGTCAAATATCTCTGAAACCTCAATTTTGCTCTGCAACACATGTAACCAAATGGTATGCACAAAGTTCAACCAGAAAACCAAAAAGAAGCAAAAGAAATGCTCACAAGAACTTACATTAGGAGTCATGTTATTAGGTAATTCATCATCAGAATCCATGATATCACTGAAGGTAGGTGCATTGTGACGCATGGGTGTGTCCAATGATGGTGGTTCACTTAAACTTCTAGCAGTGCCACCTTCTTCTTCCTCTTCTTCCCGCAGCCAAAAAAATGGTGACAGTGAGGGGCTTTCTGGTTTATCAGAATTCAATGTTTTATCTGTGTCCTCTTCAGCATCAACATTCAGCTTAGTTTTTTGCTCTTCAGGCTTCATAACCTTTTTGGGCTTTGTTGGCGTCTCAGATTCAGGGAATGTCGTCACATGTATTCTTTTGTTCGTGGAGATTGAAGGCTTTGCAGTAGGACAAGATGCAGAAGCTGCAGCAACCTTGGACGTATTGTTTTTCTTCTTTGATGCTACCTTCTTTTTCCGCGACCTTTTTGTCTTGCTACCACTGTTCCCACCGCATTGTGATCCATCTTCAAGTAAAAGTAAGAAAGTAAGTGTAGTATACTACTACTACAACAACAACATAGCCTTTCAGTCTCAAGCAAGTTGGGGTAGGCTAGAGTTGAAACCCAACAAGAGCCATATAAGACAAAGTAAGCCTAGTATAATTGTTCAATATCTCTGAAATTCAATTCTTAGAGAGTCAAAGATCTAAAACAGCAAATAAACACAGCATGTGGTCAGAAGAGTGAGATGCAAAACAATCATTGTAAGCATGTAACTAAATTTTGCTCATTACCACAAAACAGGAAAAAAAATTATATTTACCTGCAACCTTGGGTGAAGGAGCCAGAGGTGTTGCCACAATACTAGTACCTGCTGCAACTTCCATACTTTTGAAAACAGAAACCAAATTGTCCATGTGAGGTGCAGGCCGTATTTCTACAGGCAAAAAAGATCATTACATACAGTGAGTTTCGCACAGCAAGAGATCAAGGAATCACCTAAACATTTCCAGTAAATACCAATTTCATTTCATCATTTATAATCAGACATTAGCAAATTTTATCAGAATTGAAATGCACCAAAAGAGCACAACAAATCATTATGGTGCAGATTCCATTATCTAAAAGGTATTGTGCGTGTTTGGAATTCCTTCAGTTAATTTCCAAAAATAGGTAATCCAGTAACTGCAACAATCACCGCATTAGAGATCTAACCTCTTCGGCGGAATGGGACCTTGCACACCGGGCAGGTGGAAGCAGATTTCATGGACTCCATCAGGCAGCCGCTGCAATAAGAGACGATTGAGATAAAAATTGAACAAGACTATCAGTGGCCGATATGTTTCACAGGAGAGGAACAAGGGACGGGACTCACTTGCAGAAGATGTGGTTGCAGGTGATGGACACCGCCGAACTCAGCAGACTCAAGCTGCCAAGACCAAGAAATATTTCAGCAAATACGCAACAAATCGGAAGTCTCAAGATTTACCATTGGGAAACACCAGAAACGTAAGAAAAGACCTCGACGAACATCGCGAGCAATCAGATACACAAACAGAATAATACAGATCCCAGAAAACAAAGAGGCTGCCGGAGCATCGGGGCGGCGGCGGCGGCGTACCAGATGGGGCACTTGAGCTCCCGGCCCATCTTCTCGAGGCTCCCCGCGTCCGCCATCACGACTCTTCGATCTCGCTCCGGATCCTCGGCGACTCTTGCGTTTCCTTGCGGCCTCGTGCCTCGAGGATTTCTGGTGTCGGGTCTGGGTTGAGGGGAATGGTTTTTATCGTGGCGGGAGATTTCCCTCCAAATTTTCGTTCAATTGTGGTGCTTTCGCAAGCTGGCGGGGATCAATTTTGGTGCAGAGCCGCCGAGCGAGCGAGGCGGGGGGAGCCGGGAGGGGCGGGCGGGCGTATGGCCACTGGCTCGGGGCCGGGGGCCCATCGTGTTGGGCCGAAAATTTCTAGATTGCTTTGTTGCTGGATGGAGGAGGAGTCCAAACTTAATTTTTCTTTGGATAATTTATGGGGTCGGACCGGGGCCCATACAACGTTTGGATATTTTACGTGACGTTTGGATTTTAGATTAACCAATTATTTTAAATCAAGTATTTTACAAAAAAATTTGACGGAATTTTTTTACAAATTGTTTGACTAATCTATACTCACAAGTCAAATCTCTACATTTGAAAGCTGAATCAAACTCCACCACCACATCAGGCCACATCGCTAGCAAATTTTTCGACCGTCAGATCGCGCGGTGTACGGCTTAAGTTGAGAGGAGGATCGACGATGGCCCCACATGGGACCCACACATATGTCACATATTATTTGCTCACTAGTTAATTAGTTGATAGCTCGTGCGTTGATGCAGAAATGTTTAAAGAAAATTTTAAGGTGAAATTTTTTGACCGAAATCGGCAAGGGAAGCCTCTACCTTTTTTTATATTTGTTATTTCAGTTTCGTTCAATTCGCTCCCATGGAGAGTCAAACCCGAGCCTGCTAAATGCTACTTAGGTGCTCTAACCAATAAGCTAGATGCCCTTTTCACATTGTAAGGTGAAATTTGAAAGTACAAACATTGAGGTGATCATATGAAAATATTCTTTTGCAAACGATATTATATATGAAAACATGTTTAACATATGTTGAGAGAGAACATCTCTTAATCGGTTGTTCTCTTTAGTCACAGAAAATCGGTCGAAGACTTAAATACATGATCTTAGTGGATGGTGATATAAATAACTTGCATGTTAAGAGAAATAGAATGTGACTCTTAGTGGGGTGTATCTATATATGTTATATATTTGTTCTGTTTGTTTAATTTCATATTTTATAAATTAGGTAGCTACAGTTGAAAAAATAAAAATGGCTAAAGAAGGAAAAGATAAATCCAATAGCAAAAATGAACAGTATGTAGTGCAATTTGCAATTCTTTGCACAATTACATGGCAAATATGACACAATTGTTTGTCACTTGTGTTGTTCTTATATGCATTAGTGGTGATCGACCACAAGATTAATTGGAGGATTGGTTTGGTGGCACAATAGCCCAATAATTTCGCATGTTGCAGCGAATGTTGAAGAGCAATGCAAGTACTATTTCCAGTGTGCTGTATTTTTCTAATACTACCATCTAAAATTCCAAGTGAGCTCCGTCACGGGTTAGATCGCGTCGCATGCGGAGACCACAGCTTCTTCGCGCGCTCCTCGGAGAAGATTCTGACTATGCCCGCATGTACGTAGTGCCGATCTTAACTATTGTGTGTTTGTCTGCCCGGCGGCGTTATCTTGCTTCCAGCTATAGGTCTCGGGCGTATGCATGCGGTTTTGAGTATTTGTGGGTGATGGAGAAAACTTTGCTCGGCAGTCCCGTTACCGTAGCAGCCCTGGTTTTTTAGTCTTTTTAGTCCCGTTACCGTAGCAGCCCTGGTTTTTTAGTCTTTTTAGTCCCGTTACCGTAGCAGCCCTGGTGAGGTCTACACAATCATTGGACGGATGAATGGCATCTTCGTTCGTCTTGACACATTCTCCTTAATTAGAAGCGGCGTTGTAGTGCATATATCCCTCTCGCACCTCCGGCGACCGGCGACCTCTTGCTGTCTGAGTCATTTGCATGATAGTATATATGTGGGAATTGAAGTCATAGAGTGCCACATTCTCTTCGTTCCACATTTTAACTTGTTTAATTTAATGGTGGAATGTTCAGGTGTCATATTGAGTGGGTCGTTCTTTTTTTTTTTTGCAATTAGGGTCGTGTGATCTTGTAACTCCACGCCATGAGGAATTCTCTTGAGAGTGATGTGTTACTTATTTATGTTTTTCTTCTTGATAAAACATGTGGTCAACAATAATCTTCTCCCTAACACAAGTGCAAGTGTTTCTTATTTATGACAACGCTCCCTAACTGCAAGTAAGTGTTTCTTCTTAATAAAATACTTGTCGCTTATTTATGATTTTTCTTCTTAATAAAACATGTGCTCTCTATAATAATAGTGTTGACGGATAAAACTCGTATCCACCTACGACCCGCAAGCGTACGGACCTACACCTTTTTCACCACGGGGATTCCCTAGGTTCTTGTCAATCCGCGAAGCAAGGGGATTACAAACGTTTGATCTAGCACTACTAACTAACTTATCCAAACCCTAAACTATGGTTAATCTAGAGAACTACTACGCTACACTAGAGAGAGTTGTGAGACTCACAAGATATATAAAAGACACTTGCCCAAGGGTCTACGATACTTGAACATGCAACCGCTAAAAGATATGAAAACCGATCTAATCTACCGGGGGTTATGACCACGGTTTCGCCCTTTCCCTCCCCCCGTACTGTCACTACGCGGAGGTATTCGTGATTAGACCTATGATGATCACGGCGTATTGAAGGGTTCTAAGGGAGAAGTGAGGTCTATACTCCCAAACGGCATGGTAGCTAACCTTAAACATTAAAGCATCTTCAACACTAGATGATAGATTGAAACCATAAAAGTTGCGATTACATCTCAAGATCGTTTACAACCCATGGACAAATGAGCAGATTACCCCATCAAGGTGCTAGGCATAGCACTGTTGATCATGGTGACGCTTCCGACGGTGTCTTCCTTCTCCTCCGGGGGTGTCGTGGCAGGGCCTCGACGTCCTCCTCCACTTGTGGGTGCTTCCTTCGAGTCGAGCGATCCTTCTCGCGAATGATCTCTCTCCTCTCTTTCCTCTCTAGCTTGTGGACGGCCTCTCGGGCGAATGGCTCTCTCTCTGCGAATGGCGGCGCCTCCACGTACTTAGGGTTGCATCATCTTCACGCTCAAGAAATGGGGGGCCGAACCGACACGGGAATGGGCCAGGCCGGCCGGCCCAGGCCCATCTCGGCCCGGTTCGGTCGCCCCTTCGCGCACATGGGTCCTCTTGACATTTTGCACTTTGCCCCTTTCAATTGCATCATTTTGACGATGTCATCCTCGCGTCCAAGATAGAGGGTCTTCTCGCATGAAGTTCGGTCTTTTACGCTTTAATCCTCGGGGATGTTCCTTTGTAACACTTTGTTCCTTGCCACCTTTGGGAGTGATTTCATCATGCTCTTGAACACGAACGGGACTCCTTATTTGCTCCTTTGAACTTGTTGTGACTCCGTCCCTTTAGTCCATGTTTTTCTGCAAAAACATAACACTTCCAAATGCACATACAAAGATGAACTTCTTATATCATTAGTGTGCCTAGTGGCGGGTTAGTTTCATAATAAAGTCCAAACCAAAGTGTAATGAACATGTTTGGTGTACCAAAATACACCGTCAACATCTCCCCCACGCTTAGATCTTGCTCGTCCTCGAGCAAGTTTCTCGCAAAAGAACTTCTGTCCATGGTGTTGAAAACATACTCTGCTAATTCTTCCTTCACAAGTTAGTCAATCATTTATCTTTAATACAATAAACATGAGGCAATGATCGTGATACATAAACATGGGCGTTTAGAATTTTTACCAAATCGAGATTTACCCCACAACTCATACCTTTCACTCGAGGTCCTCAATTCCAGCCATGCTTATTTCTTTACTTCCATCGGAGGGTTTTCATGATTTTTCAAAAATAAAATTCCTGCAACAAGTATTAGACAAAAATCTTTCTCCAAGTTCTCACATGTCGCTCATATGAAGTGGCTATCCTAAACAATTCATAAACTCTCACCTCCCACAAGTCTCTCATATTATCATGTAAGGTGGAGCTATAGGTATGGCCAGTGAAATCAACACAAATATTGTCAAGCTAAGAAATTCCTCTAATGGTTGTTTACCTTTCAAAGCCAATGATCATGAGAATTAAACCATGATGTGGGGATATCAAGGATAAGAAGATATAGAATGGTGGACATGTGCAAGGGCAAAAGAAAATAAGACTACGAGGCACCGATGACGTCCTCGTTGTCGGATTGCACATGGTTGGAAAATGGAAGATTCGTCTCTTAATCAACAACGTGGCATCCTTCCTTACACTTTATTTGATTTTCACTTGATCCATCCCTCTTCATATCTTTCTTGCTTTTCCTCTTTCTTTCTTTCTTTCTTTTTCTTTTTCTGTTTCTCTGTTTCTCTTTTTTTTCTTTTTCTTTTTCTCTCCACACACACACACACACACATATTACTTATCTCTCTCTTGACATCTTTACCTCTCTTCCGAAGCTCTTTGCTCATCTTTTCTTGCATAAATACAATCTGAATTTTAAATGAAAACATGCTAGAGACGAGAAGAAACTTCGAACATAGGTTGTGTTCAAGGAATACGATGTACAAAAGAGATATTATGGTTTGGGTATGGAATTCGGCGATGTACGAGACTTTCGATGTGAGAGTCTCGTTACCGAATGCATGACGAGGCTAGCAATAAAAGATATATATAAGGACATGATCATTGCTCGAAATTAAAACTTCCAAGAGAGAAGGATCCCAGCCCAACTCATCATGCTAACCGCACTTATGGTGGAACGGATATTGAGTTGGCCTTGTATAGGATTTTTTTCTTTGTCTCTCAACTTGGAAAAAGAGAGTTTGCTAACCTTTATTACAAGGGTTTTTCGTATAATTTTCAGAATTAAACTCCTCCAACATTAGCATCGAACTTAGCACAACCGAAACATGGTTCTAGATCAAAGTATGGTGCGGGTACTTTTAAAGGTAAAAACTCCACTAAGCATCACGGTAAACGTTTCAAACCAAATGCTCATGCTCATATATCAAAAATTAAGGGAAAACATACGAGTAAAGAAAGAAAAAGCATCGCATGAGACAAAAATTAAAAGACACTTTTTATTTGATTTTTCGACTCGAACACTAAATTAACACACTTCAAACTGAAAATTTAAAAACACACCTAAAGATTTAACTCACAAACTCTCTCAAACTCTAAGCCAAACCAAACTAAACTTACTAAGCAAAACAAATTTAAGATCTAGCTAGCTAAATCTCCCCCATGCTAAAATCATACGACGTCCTCGTCGTATCTTACAAAAATCCTAAGGGGGAAAACCCTAACTTTCTAGTGGAACTTCCCACAGTCCTTGCACCACCTTTTCTTCATGTTGCCGACCATCCCGAATAACTTCCTCATGTTCCGATTAAGGAACTTGTAGTCGTCATCGACTACTCGTTCCAAATCCTCCATTCTCTGCCTCATCGCCTCCATAGCTTGGAAACACTCCTCGACCGACGCGTAGAGGTCCGAGATGGAGTGACGGCAAGCCGCACAACATAACGGATGCATCCCGAATGGGTCGTCGTCGCCGGGGTCGTCGCCGTTGTCGCCGTCGCCACCGTCGTCGGGATCTCCGCCGCCGTTTGGACCTTCGGGAGTCTTCTCTTTAGGCACCTCCTCCCAATAGAAGAGGTCATTGTCGTCCCTTCCGGCGGCTGCCCACGAGCTCGGGCTGCGGTCGTCGGAGTAATCACTCCCCCCGTAATCCTTCGGCTCGGGCGACTCCTCCTTGTAGTCTTTCCTCTTCATGCCTCGGAGTCTCTCCGATCTACGGACGAGAGTTGAGACCTCCTCCTTGACATGGTGGCGAGATGCAATCGGCCCGGTCGGGACACGCCCTCCGCAACGGATGCGGGCGGTCCTCTTGATCTCCATTGTAGGCTTGAGCTCGCATCACTTCGCCTCCTCCGGCTTCAAAGGCTTCTCGGCGCCTAGCTTGATCTCCTCGCTCCTTGGGGACATCATGGCTGCTCCTTGGGTGCAAAAGGATGTGAATTGGGATGGATTCCCGAGCTCCAATCTCGTTCCTTTAAATAGTCCGAGAAGGAATGCCCTAGAACCCATCTTTTCCTTTTCTTGACTTCCCTAAAATTCTCTGACCAAACAAGGAAGTCGAAGACGCGCGTCCCAGAGAAAAACGGGGGCGAACCGCCGCCCAGGCCCTCTGGGCCGGCCGGCCGGCCTGCCCTGTTTCGCGGGCCGGTTCGGTCCGGTTTTTCGCGTGCTCCACTATTTTTTTATTGCTAGCCCATGTAGAAAAGTTGGCCTGGTAAAACTTCGCGAGAAACTCCAGAAAAATAAAATAAGAGCTATTTACAAAATGCTCACCCTGTTTTACATCCTAGGCTCGACGTTCGGGCTCATCCTCCATGATGAAAATATCAATATGGTGAAGGGGCACAACGTCGGGTTCGAAATACACCTTAAGCCGTTGGCCATTCACCATGAATTGATCTCCTTTCATATCCATGATGGTAACCGCTTCATTGGAGAGCACCGAATGAACAATGTAAGGTCCATCCTACTTGCTTTGCAATTTCCCCTTTCCGAAAGTTTTGAATCTCGAATTATAGAGGAGGACCTTATCTCCTTCTCTAAACTCCTTCTTCTTTAATCTTTTGTCGTACCATCTTTTGATCCACTCTTTGTATATGCTTGCGTTTTCATAAGCCTTCAACCTCATCTCCTCTAGCTCGCTAATTTGGATTGTCCGTTTTACCACCGCGGCGTCTAGATCGAGGTTCATTTCTTTTATTACCCAATATGCCTTGTGTTCTAGCTCAACCGGAAGGTGACAAGCTTTGCCATCAACAAATTGATATGGGGTATACCTATCGGTGTTTTGAACGCCGTTCGATATGCCCATAAAGCTCCATCCAACTTCTTTGACCAATCCTTGCCTCCCTTCTCTATAGTCTTGTTAAGGATGCTCTTTAGTTGCCTATTCGATGTTTCCACTTGTCCATTGATTTGTGTGATAAGCCGTAGAGACTCTATGTTCAATCCCCAACTTGGACAAGCATTTCTTAAAGTTCTTCCCGGTGAAGTGAGTTCCTCCATCGCTTATCAAGATTCTCAGGGTACCGAAGCGAGGGAAAATCACACTCTTAATCATTGCAATGGATTCTTCCGTGGAAGCTTTGCGACATGGCATGGCCTCTACCCACTTGGATACATAATCAACCATAACTAGGATGTGCTCAAATCCATGTGAGTTTTTGAAAGGCCCCATGAAGTCAATTCCCCAAACGTCGAATAAATCGATTTGTAGATTATAATTCAAGGGCATAACATTCCTTTGAGAAATGTTTCCGGTCCTTTGGCATTCGAGGCATGATGCAACATATCTTTTAGTATCTTCATGCATCTCCGGCCAAAAGAATCCGCTGGACCATACCTTTGCTTGTGTTCGAAAATGACTATAGTGTCCACTGTATTCTGCCGAATGACACTTTCTCAAAATCTCCTGCCTCTCTTCTCTTGGTACACATCTTCTCATAACTCCATCATTCCCAAGTTTGAAGAGATAAGGTGAATCCTAAAAATATTTCCGGCTTTTAGAGATTATCCTCCTTTGAGTGTTTTTATCTAGGTGATCAAGAGGCATTCTCCGAATTGCTCGAATGATATCGATCATCCAAGTATCCTTGTCGAGTATTCGGTAGAGGTGGTCATCTCTCATCTTATCCTCTATGGGCTCTTTGTCATCTTGTCCACGGTTCATCCTAGACAAATGATCGGCCACAACGTTTTCCAACCCCTTTTTATCACGAATTTCAACATCGAACTCTTGGAGAAGAAGGATCCAACGAATCAATCTTGGTTTAGTGTCCTTCTTAGCCCAAAGATACTTGATGGCCGCGTGATCGGTGTAAACAATGACTTTCGAGTTCACGATGTAAGATCTGAATTTTTCAAAGGCAAACACCACCGCTAGCAACTCTTTTTCCGTAGTGGCATAATTTAATTGTGCCTCACTAAGAGTTTTACTAGCGTAATACACGGCGTGAACTCGGCCTTCCTTTCTTTGACCTAAAACCGCCCCTACAGCATAGTCACTTGCATCACACATAATCTCGAAAGGTTGGCTCCAATCCGGAGGTTGAATGATGGGAGCACTCACTAAAGCGTTTTTCAAGGTCTGGAATGCCATTAAGCACTTCTCATCAAAGTCAAAAGCCACGTCTTTTTGAAGAAGTTGTGTTAAAGGCTTAGTGATCTTTGAGAAGTCCTTAATGAATCTTCTATAGAATCCGGAATGGCCTAGAAAGCTCCTCAAAGACTTAACATCCGTCGGAGGTGGGAGTTGCTCAACCGTCTCCACTTTAGCTTTATCCACTTCAATTCCTCTCTCGGATATAACGTGTCCGAGCACTATGCCTTGTTTTACCATGAAGTGGCACTTTTCCCAATTTAGCACTAGATCGACCTCCGCACACCTCGTGAGAACCTTGTCTAAGTTTGCCAAGCAATCCGCTAATGTCTTCCCATAAACAGAAAAATCATCCATGAACACCTCGACAATTTCCTCGATAAATTCCGAGAACACCGCCATCATGCAATGTTGAAAAGAGGCCGGAGCGTTGCATAAACCGAAGGGCATCCTTCTATATGCAAACGTTCCATAAGGGCAAGTAAATGTTGTCTTGTGTTGATCATCCGGGTGAATAGGAATTTGCATGAACCCCGAGTATCCATCGAGAAAGCAAAAATAAGCGTGGTTTGCCAACCTCTTGAGCATCTCGTCAATGAACGGTAGGGGGAAGTGATCTTTCTTCGTTGCTTTGTTTAGCTTTCGATAATCGATACACATCCACCATCCGGTCACGGTTCTTTGCGGTATTAATTTGTTCTTCTCATTCTTCACCACGGTCAAACCTCCTTTCTTCGGCACACAATGTACCGGGCTCACCCACTCGCTATGCGACACCGGGTAGATGATTCCGGCATCAAGTAACTTGATAACCTCTTTCTTTACTACCTCGCGCATGGCATAGGTTAACCTCCTTTGATGGTCCACTACGGGCTTACATTGGTCTTCCATTGGTATACGATGAGTGCAAAAGGCTGGGCTAAGTCATTTGAGATCATTGATTGAATATCCAATCACCTTCTTATACCTTTTCAATAAATTCAGCAACTTCTCATTTTCTTCGGGACTCAACTCATCGCTCACGATGACTGGATAAGTCTTGTCTGGCCCAAAAATTCGTACTTTAATCCTTTGGGCAAAGGTTTGAGATCCACCTCGGGCACTTGTGGCTCTTCGGGTTTAGTGTCTCCTATGTCTTCAAATTTTTCTTCCTCCACGCTTCCATCTTGTGGTTCTAATCCCTTCGTTGCTTCCTCTAGTTCCTCGTCTTGTTGATCATTGGATTGGTTCTCCATCGCTCTTTGCAGCGGGTCTCTAAGGGTTTCAACAAAACAAAGACTACCTACCTCCTCTTCTTCTTCATCCTCGGGAGGGAAAGGTTTAGGATGACTAGAAGCGCGAAGAAAACTATATGTGCACTTATCTCCATTAAGATTTATTGTTACTTTGCCTTCTCCGGCATCCAACACGGCATCAACCAACTTAAGGAAAGGCCTACCTAGGATTATGTGATCATGATTATTGTAGTAGGCATCTATAACAAAGAAATCGGTTGGTATGCACTTTCCAGAGATGATTACATTAATGTTGCAAGCAATACCTAGAGGTTTAATAGTACCATCTCCCATGATTAACTTTGTTGAAGTTGGAGCTAAGTCTAGGTTATGGTCTTTAACTTTATCGTAAATTTTGGAGGATAGGACACTTACTTGAGCTCCGATGTCGCATAAAGCCTTGCATTGAACTCCGTTAATCTCGCAACTCAAGTGTAGCGTTGTCTTCTCCTCTTGATCGGATCCTATTGCATAAACTTCGGCGAGGCGAGCGTATGGCGATGCTTAAGGCTTGATCCCCATAATTCTTTTCACCTCGGCTATGTGATCCGGATCCACTTCATCATCACTAAAGAGCTTTCGAAAGATCTCACCGATGGTTTCAAGATCGTACACATTTTCCGCTTGCTTTTCCGGTGGGAAATCCACTTCCAATGCTCTTGCCATCCCCTTTTGGTTAGGGAACGGTCTTCTCTTGTCAAATACTTCTCCGTAATCAATTGGAACCCAATCCATTTGCTCGAACTCCCTTAATGGCTTCGCGTTTGACTCGGCGAAGTCAATGCTTGGGGTAGTTCTTGTCTTGGTGTGTACTTCTTCAAGCTTTTCCGGGATTGGCTCCTCTTTCTTGTCTTCTGGGGTTGCCTTTTTGGAAATTTCAGCACATGTCTTGGTACTTGAATCGCGTTCCGGCTCTCCCGAAATTCGTGTTTCCCAATCTCTTCGCATGACCACCGCTTTGCTAATCTTTTGTAAAAGTTGAGCGATTTCCGTGAGTGTTTTCTCCATGAGATCCCCACCTGCACACATTTGAACATGTTCCATGCAACTAGGGGTTAGGGAAAAGAAAAATGTATGCAAGAGTACGTCACCGGAGAAGCCGAGTCTTGGGCCTTGCTCAATCAACTCATTAAATCTATTCCAAGTTTGGTCTATCCCTTCCTCTTCTCCTTGCGTGAAGGTGATCACTTGCCTCCTTAGATGTCGAACCTTACTTATTGGAAAAAACTTCTCGCAAAATTTCTTCATTAACTTGTTCCAATTCCCTTCAACTTCAAAGGACGCAAACGAGTACCACGTCTTTGCTTCGCCGGCAAGTGAGTAGGGAAAGAGATTCCACTTGAACCATTCATCGGGAACTCCTTCTTGACGCACCGTGTTGCATAGCGTTGTGAAATGCTTTATGTGTCTATACGGGTTCTCCGTGTCCATCCCTCTAAATGGGGTTGCCGCCGCCATCTCGATGATCCTAGCCTTGATTTCATACTTTGTCGCTTCGAGCTTCGAATCCGACTCGTGTACTTTTATGTCTTCACATCGAGGACTAGCGTAATCCCGTAACGATTTCTCCGGTTCTTCCATAGGGTGGATAGCGAACGACATCTAGACAACAAAATAGAAAACCAAAAAACAAAACAAAGTGGTTTTCTAGGTAATAGGGGTTAGATGTTAGCAATAAACGATAAACGGAAATAAATGCAAAACTAAACGATGTAAACTGGCTTGCTCCCCGGCAACGGCGCCAGAAAAAGGGGCTTGTTGACGGATTAAACTTGTATCCACCTACGATCCGCAAGCGTACGGACCTACACCTTTTTCACCACGGGGATTCCCTAGGTTCTTGTCAATTCGCGGAGCAAGGGGATTACAAGCGTTTGATCTAGCACTACTAACTAACTTATCCAAACCCTAAACTATGGTTAATCTAGAGAACTACTACGCTACACTAGAGAGGGTTGTGAGACTCACAAGATATATAAAAGACACTTGCCCAAGGGTCTACGATACTTGAACATGCAACCGCTAAAAGATATGAAAACCGATCTAATCTACCGGGGGTTGTGACCACGGTTTCGCCCTTTCCCTCCCCCCGTACTGTCACTACGCGGAGGTATTCGTGACTAGACCTATGATGATCACGGCGTATTGAAGGGTTCTAAGGGAGAAGTGAGATCTATACTCCCAAACGGCATGGTAGCTAACCTTAAACATTAAAGCATCTTCAACACTAGATGATAGATTGAAACCATAAAAGTTGCGATTACATCTCAAGATCGTTTACAACCCATGGACAAATGAGCAGATTACCCCATCAAGGTGCTAGGCATAGCACTGTTGATCATGGTGACGTTTCCGACGGTGTCTTCCTTCTCCTCCGGGGGTGTCGTGGCAGGGCCTCGACGTCCTCCTCCACTTGTGGGTGCTTCCTTCGAGTCGAGCGATCCTTCTCGCGAATGATCTCTCTCCTCTCTTTCCTCTCTAGCTTGTGGACGGCCTCTCGGGCAAATGACTCTCTCTCTGTGAATGGCGGCGCCTCCACGTACTTAGGGTTGCATCATCTTCACGCTCAAGAAATGGGGGGGCCGAACTGACACGGGAATGGGCCAGGCCGGCCGGCCCAGGCCCATCTCGGCCCGGTTCGGTCGCCCCTTCGCGCACGTGGGTCCTCTTGACATTTTGCACTTTGCCCCCTACAATTGCATCATTTTGACGATGTCATCCTCGCGTCCAAGATAGAGGGTCTTCTCGCATGAAGTTTGGTCTTTTACGCTTTAATCCTCGGGGATGTTCCTTTGTAACACTTTGGTCCTTGCCACCTTTGGAAGTGATCTCATCATGCTCTTGAACACGAACGGGACTCCTTATTTGCTCCTTTGAACTTGTTGTGACTCCGTCCTTTTAGTCCATGTTTTCCTGTAAAAACATAACACTTCTAAATGCACATACAAAGATGAAATTGTTATATCATTAGTGTGCCTAGTGGCGGGTTAGTTCCATAATCAAGTCCAAACCAAAGTGTAATGAACATGTTTGGTGTACCAAAATACACCGTCAACAAATAGCTCAAAACATAATCTTAATTTTTTTCTAATAGTGATAAGAAGAAATAAATACACAGTCGTCTGATTGATGATATATATGCCCTCCATGTGTTCTAGCTACTAGGGGAATCTCACCCGCGTGTTGCTGCGGGAATTAAGAAAAATGCAATGATCATAAGAGAGAATTTCGGCAACCTCGCGCGTCTGATCATAAGAGAGAAGTTATATACAATACAAAACAGAACGGCGTATATACACACAATGTTGCTTCGATTCTAGACTAACAAAATTTAGATATGCTTTAGATTCAGCTGAGAGATGTTCACGACAAAGTACAGATTAAAGGACCAGAATCTTTTTCTCACAAATCGATTCAATAATGCAATGTACATTACGCCTCAGTGTTACATCCGATTCAAAAATTGATTCAATAAGCAATTCACAGTATGCCTCAGCATTATATGGCCTGCTCAGGACGAAGAATAGAGTAATAGACTGATCAGATCTTAAAATCGAAAAAGATCCGATCGTTATGTTTCTGCTAGGACTATCTACACTGCTATTCCTTTATATTCCTCAATTCCCTGCGTGTTGCCGCGAGTATGTAGGAGAAATCTATGAGTTAGAATATTACTATCACCCTCCTATTCTTTTTCTTTCTTCTTTTTCCTTTTCCTTTTCCTTTTTTTCATTCTTTTTTTTATTTTTCACTTTACTCTATACCAACTACCATCGATGGGGCCTATTTGTCATTTTATCAAAATATATTCATATGAGATCTTGTTTTGAAGGATTTATTAAAAGGAATCCAATGGTGTAATCAGAATTTAATTTGGTTTTTTTGATTTTTGAGTTATAACATCTTTTTAGCTAGTTCAAACAATGGGGTCCACCACTGGATGTCATGGTCTTAGTGGGACTGTTGAGGTGGCATACTTGCATGTTGAGAGAACTCCTTAGTGGGGAGCTCCTATATAAGAGTTATAGATTGTTGCATGCGGGGGACAATAATATAGCATATTTTACTCGTGTTTCACATGCATACATCATATGCGATCTACAACAATCTTTGTTTTTTCTTAGACGTGTGCCTATTTTAGAGTAAAATTTTGTTGAGGGGCGACGCCAGAGCCTTTTAAAGAAAGTGATATATATCTATTTCGCAAGGAAGTTGTTATCGACATAAAATGCCGCCTATAGAACATTGACTTTTTCTGTATATTATAAAGGATGATACTATATTAATATTTCATATTCCTTAAATTTTTTTACTTTGCAGGAGATGAACCACACGTACACCCACTAAATCTACATCTACTAGGATCGTGTATGTGCGTTGCTACGGGCAATAAAGATTTTCAATCAAGTGTACATTGTATCAAAATAAAAAAAATTAAATCATCAGATTCCAAATCAATAATGTATAACCATTCATTGTGCAGCTTTTATCTGTGTATCTTGGTTTTGAAAAAATGTGTCATTTATTTCATCCTTGATGATTTACAAAATAAAGTTATAGAATACATGAAGGGAACACTTTATTGTTATTGCCCAATTTGAAATTGTTGGAAGATATACAGATGCTGCTTTATGCTTCACAAATTGAAAAAGTACTAATACTTTACATTGAGATAATAGTAGATATACAGATGCTGCATGCCAGTGGAACCAGGGTTCGCAATTTCGCGGTAAACCGGTCGGTTACCGCAGTAACCGACCTTACTGCCGCGGCTCAGTAGGGGTAACTGACCGGTTTTTCGATAAAACCGAACCTACTAAACCAGCCTACTCGGTAAACCGGACCGGTTTTGTCGGTTTTGAAAACCGCTACTGTTGTGAAATTGCGAAGCCTGAGTGGAACTGCAAATGCAAAAGATGGTTTTAGCCATGAAACTCGCCAGTGGTGGAACTGCCAAGAACAATCCATGAAAGAATCTTATCAAAAAAAATCCATGGAAGAAGAGAAAGCTTACTGATTGATAACAGAGCACATATGATGCAGTTAGAAAAATGATATTCTGAAAGGAAATTTTACCTGCCAACGACACACTTACATGTAACAGAGGCTATCGGTAGGAGTTGGCAACTAATCAGCAGAGAAGTTGCTCTCATGCCACAAGATATGATAATGAGTTGGACAGCTAGTGCCCTATACATGGTGTGTATGTTGATGCCAGCATGGCTGCAAAAGAAGAAGTCAAGCTCTGTAGGATGGCAGATCTTCAATATGTGGCAGTAACGAATATTAGTTTTACCAGAGTAAAACTGAAATGTACAAGACAATGGCAAAATTTACATGGGACTATGTTTCAACTCCCCCCCATCAACTAAAATTTGATCGTTGTGGATGTGATCAAATTTACCTCATTACCTGGTATGATGGTGCTTCTGAACCACCATAAAAGTCACCTTCGGTTGGTATTTTGCTCTGCATTCTATCCTCCTCATCTATGGCCCTTTGGCGGTCTCTTGTTTCCTCTGTTTGCAGAAATTGTAAGTGGTGAGCAGTGAGATCAGCACAGAGCATGGCTATGAACAAGTTTATGCTTTGATCCTTTCAAAGCTTAGATAACTGACTACAAGGAAGTGACAGCTCACAGAGCACAAACCTTGCAGATGGCTCAATAAATAAATGATATTTCTGCTAAAGCGTCTTTGAGACATGAGACTACAGTGCTGTGGTCAAGCTCAAGACAACATTAGTTTGATCAGGACAGAAAATTTGCAAAATAGGTGGATTCAGCATGCAGAAAATATTCAGATAAATATGACCATTAGTAGAATGTATAAACCTTTCTTTGGCAAGGACACAAACCATTCTCAAAACGAGCAGGATTCAACAATTAAATATACACATTACTTTATTTTAAGCAATCGTTGAAAACAAGAAGTAGGAAGTAGTTTCAGTTATATGCTATGTATGTTTCCATGTGTTTTGTCTAGGAGTGCTGATTTCATTGGCCGTTCTTGGCAAGAAATTACCAACAATTCTTCAGGATCACACAAGAGAATCACAAATAGAACATGAAAACTTGTCTATCGCCACCAAGTTGCCACAGTGGTGCACTGAACCACCTGCATCGCAAAAAAGAAGAAAGGCACAAATTTAGTTGCATACCAATACATTTACATCTTCTATACAGTTGTGGCATTATTCCTTAAAAATTTTGAAGTTCTGATTTACTATTGGATCTCCAATAGTAATAATGATAACCATCACTGCAACTATCTGAACTCAAGATTTAAGATCAGAATATTCATCATGGTCACAGTAAGAACACTGGAAACATTCATAAAATGGCTCGGTGTTTTCTCCGCTTTATAACTCAGCTTCTATCTGCTGAAAAGTAATCTGCCAAGAAAAAATGAAATTATTTCCAAATAACAATATCCATCTTCGGTAGATCTATATTTAAAACCATATGCATGTTGAATGGCATTGGCTTCCTATCTAGTTTTCTCTCTTATTTGACACAATTCATATTGTAATTTGTTTGTCAACATTTAGACCAATATTTTCCCAACGACCATCATTAGGGCACGTACAACATCATTTATTGACCCGTCTATGGCCTTGTTTAGTTGGTTGAAATATTTGCAAATTTAACTGCTGGAACTCCTGTAGCACACTGTAGCACGTTTCGTTTGTTTGTGGTAAATATTATCCTACCATGGCCTAAGTAGGCTCAAAAGATTCGTGTCGCAAAGGACATCCAAACTGTGTAATTAATTATTTTTTTACCTATATTTAATACTCCGAACATATGTCTTTTGACGTATTTAATGTGATGTGATGGAGAAAAAGTGGAAAAAAAGTTAGAAACTTTAGGCATCTAAACCAGGCCTATATCCCAAAATATTTGCAAATAGTCCATTCACATGGTGCAGACAGAGAGGGGTCATCGTCTCGCGAGAGGACGGCTTCGGCTCGTGCTCCCAGAAACAGCTTGTGTTGTAGAATGTGTTTCCTCCCGGTTTGGATCCCGTGCGGACGCTAGCAGCAAAAACTCATAAAAAAACTCATCCCTGCGCATGATATTTCCCCTGTCTCACCCTGCCTGTTCTCCGAGCTCTCCTCTCGAGTTCTGGTCGCACGACAGCACGGCGGCAGCGCTGCCGTCCAGGTGTGCACAGTGGCGGCTTTGCAAGTACTAGCTGACCATAGGTCCATACTCCGTAGCGTCTGTTTCCTATGCGTCCGTGATCTGTTTGACCAAGGATCTGATGGGAAGGATACGAAGAAGGGGATGGACGGATGGACGGATGGTTCTTGATGAGACAGCCCATTTCAAATCGAAATCAAATCCAATATTAGACTAACTCCAGCAATGCCCTCATCTCTCCCCCCATCCCCAAAATGAGGAATGAAAAGGCACTGTAGCCCCTCCAACAATACCCCCTTCCCTTCCCTCAAAATGAAGGCACCACCTCTCTCACCCTCATTCCTGGGGTTTCTCTCTCCTTTCCCGCCCGCCGCGGCCCCTCAGCCTCCTCCTGTCCGCCCACCGCGCCTCCTCCACCTCGGCGGCGGCGGCGTTCCCTCGACCCAACGGCGGCGGCGCTCCCTCAATCTGGCGGCGGCGAGGCTCCCTCGATCTGGCGGCGGTTGAGGAAGCAGCAGCCGGCGGCGGACGTGATGTCCTCCTGGAGCAGCGCGGCGCGGACGGGGCCAGCGAGGAGGGAGGAGAGGAAGGTGGTGGTGCAAACGGGCGGCCTCTACCCCGCCTCGAGCTCAACCAGGGTCTGCAGCGGCGGCGAGCTTGTGGACGCCGACACGAGGGCCTGCGGCCGCCTCGACGCAGATCCAGTGGCAGGGTCGGCGCGGAGGAGCAGGTGCACTCGGCGGTGGTGACGTCGAGGCCCCATCTGTCGCGGAGAGAGAAGCAGGGATCCTGCGGCCGTCGGAATTCCCGGGGAAGGGCCATACCTGCGCCTCCTCCTCCTTCCATGGCCACCGGCGACGCAGAACCTGCACCTCCTCTGCTTCTGGATGCGGGCACGAGGAGGAGGTCGCGCCCCTTGGCCCCTGCATTGCTCACCTCCGCGGCGGCGGCGGCAGCAGAACAGGCGACGAGCACTACGTGAAAACCTCAAATAGGTCACGCAACATTTGTAACGGGCCCTTAACACCCGTTACATGCACCCACATCTGTAACAGTTGTTGTTTGGTGTCCGTTACCCATAAGCGCGGCAGGCCGACCCCGGGGTTGGCCTCCACAACGCCCGTTACCAATGTGGACTTCTGGTAACGGGCTTCTTAAACGCCCGTTACATTAATTCTTTGTAACGGATCTTAAAGCGAACCCATTACAAAAGTTAAACGTATTGGTAACGGGCTTGTAAAATCCGTTACCGATCAATGCCCTATCGGTAACGGTCCCTTTAAGTCCGTTACTGATCGCTGCGTATCGGTAACCGGTTTTAGTGTCCGTTACCGATGACCATTTGACGCCCGTTACTAGACTGAGAGCTCAATAATTAAAGTCTAATAGCACTCTTCGCTGCCGTGAAGCGGGAGCACGGCGGTAGTGAACAAATGAGACGGAGATTTGTTAATCCGTGTCTCCTTTGTGAAGAAAGGAGACGGAGGTTTGTGAATCCTCGTCTCCTTTGAGTCTGTCTTCATTGACAGGTCAGCTCGACCTCTCATTGCTTCCATTTCGACATACATGCACAATCAACACATATATCTTTTGAGACAAAACAGACATCATAAGAGAGATAAACTTGTCCACATAGATGAAGATAACTTGTACACAGAAATAAAGAATAATTATTACAAACAGTTAACTTAACTTGTCCATCAGGCTAGGACTTAACTTGTCCATTACATTAATTATTTACTATGGTCGTGCTATCTGACCATACACATCAACAAAAGTATGCCCCTTGAACATCCACAAAAGTATGGCTATCTGACCCTGCACATCAACAAGCTTGAACTTCCTCATGCCCCATCAAGATTGGTTCTTTTTGCAGCCTCTTCGTAAGCAACCAAGGATTCTTGAAGCCCTTCGAGCGCATCTTCAATGGGCTCGAGATTTTGTTCAGTAGTATACTTGTACCTCCTTATGTGCTTAGCCTTTTTGATGAGGATGTTCACTTCTTTCTTGATTTTTTCAAACTCAGGTTTGACATAATCCCAAACATTAAGGTTTAGAAGTAACTCAAGCTCTGCTCGCGACTCATAGAGTTTTGCCTGAAACAGGGTTAAACATGGTATAAGAATAACATAGTTAATTCAAAACTAATTTGCCTCAGAACTTGGAGCAGTATAGGCACAGTAATCATCATAGGAAAATTATATAAGAACTTGAAAATTATCCTAGGCTTCATAGCAGGGTGTGACAAGTAAAAGCAGAACTTAGTTCAGAACTGATTTGCCTCAGAACTTGGTATAAGATCATGACAAGCATGGAAGACATCATCATAGGCACTAACTTTATCAAGCTCAAGCTCAAGCTAGCTCAAGCTCCATCAATAGAACAAGTAAAAAGGCAGTGAGATTAAGAGAAACTTGCCTCGCCGTCGTCGTGGTCGTTGCCAGAGTCAAAGATGAGGTCCTCTACACCTTCGCCGCTCCCTCGACCCCTCTTCGTCGTTGCCAGACACTTGTGCTCGCAAACGTGAGGCAGGCGCCTCGCCCACTTCGCTGCCCCCTCGCCGGCACGCTCCTCCTTGCCGCTGCTTGGCCACTCGTCGGAACCCGAGAGGATCCAGTCGAGGACCCTCGTCTCCGGCATTAGGTTCACTCCACCGCCGCTTGGCCCCTCTCCGGTGCTCATCGTCGTCTCCCTCTTCGCCGCCATCTCGCCGGCACGTGCGTGGATCCAATTGCGGCACCGCTTCGCGTTCCGGTTCTCCTCGATCCCGGGTGCGCGGGGTCGTCCGCTGCTTGGCCCCTCGCCGGCGCTCATCGTCGTCTCTGTCTCCACGCCTCCTCTCACGCCTCCTCTGCGCTTTTTTTTAAGGAAAGTGCTGCGCTTATCCATTCGAAAAGAAGAAGGGGAGACGGAATGGGCCGGGGTGGTTGAATATTCATTTTGCAAAATGGATAGTCACTGCCGACGTGGGTTAGCAAACCCGTGTCGCTTTGTTGGCTGGTGCGCGGGCGGGCAACGGTTACCTTCTTTGTACTAGGCTGCTGACACTGACGCGTGGACCTGACACTTTTTTTTTGAAACGACACTTGCTTCCCTAAAAAATTAGGGTCCATAAAGCAGCACCTAAAAATTAATAAAAATACGACAATTCATAGTTTTTTTTAAGAATCGAACAACTCATAGTTGGACATTTGGTATTTTGAATAAAATATGAACAGTCACATGTCTCCTTGTGACCACATGTCTCTTTTGTGGCCAAGAGCTCTCCTGAGCGTACACGGGTTCCGAGGCGCGTGACCGGCCGCCTGACGGTTCCCCGTCTTGTCAATATAAATCCCCGGCCGGCCAAGAACTTCGTCAACCGCGGCACCAAGAAAACCCCAGTACCACCGTCTCCGGTCACAAGAAGTGAATCCAAGAGCTTCTTCTTCCTCAAGCGCGCGCATGGCATCGTCAAGCGAGCCATCCAGGAAGCGGGGGAGGGAGGAGGAGGATGACGACGAAAGCCGCCGCCGTCGGCTCGTCAAGGAGGGGACGGCGCTGGCGCCCGAGGAGCCCGAGGAGGTGCCGCCGCCCCCGCCCAACGAGCCCGAGGAGGTGCCGCCGCCCCCACCCGACGAGCCCGAGGAGGTGCCGGCTTCCCCGCCCGACGAGCCCGAGGAGGTGCCGGCTTCCCCGCCCGACGAGCTCGAGGAGGCGCTGGCGCCGCAGCCCGTGGAGGCCGTTTCTGCTCCTCCACTAACTGCTGACGAAGCCACTTGGTCAGTGAACTTGTTCCGCGATGCTTTCGTGAGGCTTCGACGGGTGGCCGTTCATCTCGGGGTCCCGCACCCAATGATCCGCTGCAGAGGACCGTGAAGGATTACGCCTTCAAGATCCATATCTTGGCTGGGGACCTTGAGAGAGGAGTGCTCGCCCCCGTCGTCGTGGCAGCCTCGACGGCTCCGGCTCCGACTCCGACGGTGGGGCTCCTCCGGCGGCGACTACCTCTGCTTAATTAATTTGTTCCTCTGTTAATGTGTTCCTCCTGTGTGTTTGTTCCTCTGTTAATATGTTCCTCCTGTGTGTTTGTTGAACTATAGTAGATCTAAGAGATGCGGGTAGATCAATCCATGTCTCTTATAACACATTGCAATGTCTATGGCAGCAGCTTACAATGAATTGCAATGTGTATGCCAGAAGTTTGTTACTCTGTTTGTGTCTATATATGGCAGCAGTTCACAATGAATTGCAATGTGTATGCCAGAGTTATGCCAGAAGTTTGTTACTCTGTTTGTGTTAATCCGCGTCTCCTTTGACTCGTGCTGCAATGAAATGTCAGCACAGATGAATTGATGAATTTTGTGATGTGTGACACATTAAGATTTGTGACCCAATTGTCATTCCATCCATTCTTTATTCATACAATTAAGTTTGTCATCTGTGACAAATTTTTCATTCTTCATCCACACAGATGAAGCAAAAGCACTACTTTTAACATCAGAATTACTTCTTTGCAGCATACATCCCCAGTAAACATCCAAATACTACACAAACAACAGCCGCAATAATCAAGTTCATCTTCCAGATCACATTGTCCATCTTCTCCTCCAGTGCTTTCTTCCTCTGCTTGTCCTCCAGTGCTTGCCTCTGCTCGCCGCTCCCAATTTGACATTCCATTGAATCAACTACTTCATCGACCGCGTCTGCCCAGTTCGACAGTCGAAAAACAATGACGCCAGCATCCTTCAGCATATGGAGATACTTCTTGTGGAAACGATAAAATCCACAATTCTTGGTGTACTGCAGAATCAAAAGCACATAAGAACCCTAACTCAGATTTGGGAGACACAGCAGACTACTCACCAAGTTCCTTGCACACTTGAAATAAAGACGACCGTGATTTTCACCTTCCTTCTGCATCCGCCCCTCCACCACCCGAGCCATACCACAGTCCGGGCAAGGGACCAATGGAAAGCCGCTTAGCTCACCGACTGGATCCAAGCCGATGGAGTGATTGCGGCTGCTCCGGCAATCTTGAACCCTGCTCCTCGCACGTGCACCTCCAGACGAATCGGCGTAGTGCGACATGTGCGCGACGGTGGGGAAGGACGGGCGGGCGGCGGCGGTGGAGCTCAGATCGGGGAAGAAGAAGGGGGCCGGGGCGTATGGATATTCATTCGGCCAGGGGCATTTCGGACAATGGAGCACTTGTTGGCGACGAGGGTTAGTGTACCAGCGTCGCCGGGGCGGATGCATATTCATTCGGCCAGGGGCATTTCGGACAATGGAGCACTTGTTGGCGACGAGGGTTAGTGTACCAGCGTCGCCGGGGCGGATGCATATTCATTCGACCAGGGGCATTTCGGACAATGGAGCACTTGTTGGCGACGAGAGTTAGTCTACCCGCATCGCCTTTGTCGGTCGGGCAGGCAACGGTTATCTTTTTTATATAGGCTTCTGACGCTGACGCGTGGGCCCGACACTATTTTTTCTGAATTGAAACTTGCTTCCCTCAAATATTAGAGCCCATAAACAGCACCAAAAAATTCGTAAAAAATACGGACAATTCATAGTTGGTAATTTAGTATTTGAATAAAATATCAACAGCCACACTTGTTTAACCAAATTTCTTAAAATTAGATTTTTTATCTCTTGTTTACGATATAATAATTATAATAACGTCTTAGTGTGTTCTAAAAATTCTACAAATTGACTTGACAACATAATTTAGGTCCCTAAGCTTGTCTACAAAAATTCAAATGGTTTCGAAAATGAAAGATTATACTTGTGTACAAATGTCTACATCTCTCACATAGTTTCTTAGAATGTTACTTCAACATTGAAGTTTTCCACACTTTAAGACATGTTCGAACTCATATGCATTTGAAATTTTAACATAACCTTATGTTCACCATAAGATTACGAGATGCAAGTTTCATTAGTAATGGTTGTGTAAAACAAATATTATTTCTATGTTATACTTATAAGGAATAAGATAAGGCGTATAAACAACATCCAAGAAATGGAATTACATACGAAAAAATGTCATAAATGAATAGATGTTGATTTTAGAAAAATTCAGGAACAAATATCATCAAATTTGGATTACGGATGACGGAGAAATACGTGATACAAAAGTTGATTGCAGATTAAAAGGGGAAAAGCAAACTGTTCTTCATTCGAATAGACCTGGCCCCGCCCCTTCATTGGCGACGGGTGGTTGTTAATCATCATATCATTTGCGCATCCGAACCTTTTTAATAAACGCTCGGCCCCGCCTTCCGCCTTCCGCCTTCTATCCCCTTCTCCGGCTTCCGCCTTCCTCGTCTCCATCGCAGCCTCGTCTCCGTCGCAGGGATGGCCCGCGACTCTAGGGGGAGGTTCTGCAAGGAGGAGGCCTCGCGGCCACGTCCCAGTCCGTCTTCCTCGGTGCTGTCCGCCGCCCCCGCCAAGAGAGTGAGGTTCCGCGGCGACGAAGAGGAGCCGTCCCAGCGTGCCGCCCCCGTGCGTCTTTCTCGACTCTCCATGGAAGAGGCCGGTTCTTCGTCGGCCCGGGGGAGGAAGCCGTACACACGCGCAAGGGCCAAGTTGGCGGAGTCCAGCGACGCCCGCCATGGAGAGGCAGGGTTTTTTTTCCTCGACACGAAGGAAGAAGCGGTCCACGCGCATTGAGGTGAGCGCGGACTCCTCCGGCGATGACCCGGGCAGAAGAGTGGTGGTAGACCTCATCTCCTCCGGCGACGACTACGGCAACAACTCCGGCGACGACTCCGGCAACAACTCCGGCGACGATTCTGAAGACCATGAGGCAAGTTTTGAAACCATCACGCATGATTTGTCCTTGTACCTTCACATCTTCACTGATCAATTGTTCTAATGCATGAATTTCCATTTGTTGTAGGAAGTTGCTGCACATGACATTGACAGGATGTGGACTGAAATCAACAAGCTCAAGGAATCGGCTAAAGAGAAGTAGGCAAGTTTTGAAACCAGTTAGAGCTAAACAGCTTTCTTGTAAGTTACAACTGTTATGAAGCTTGCATCAATATAATTTTTTCCTTTATTTTAGGAACGTGCTATTACTCGGGATGACATTGACTACATCTGGAAAGGAATCGACAAGCAGGATGAGCAGCTTAAAGCCACACAAAAGAGGCAGGAGATTAAACTTCTAAAGAAGAATGCTGAGCTGGTAGAAAGAGTTGCAAAACTAGAGACAAGGCTAGCTGAACTTGAGGCAGCAGCACAAAAGAAGCCATCTAGCTAACTAACTAGTTCCCTTGCAGCTACAATCTAGTTTGGTGATGCGCCCAGCTGATGCAGTCTTATTTTGGTGATGTGCCCTGCTGATGCATGTCAGATGTGAATATGTTTGTTATGAGTTAGTTTGCTTGGTGATGTGAACTTGTGATGCACGTCATATGTGAACATGTGATGCTATATCAACAGTCACACTTGTTTGCTTGGTGATGTGAAATTGTGATGCATGTCATATTAGAGCCCATAAACATCACCTAAAAATTCGTAAAAAATACGAAAAATTCATAGTTGGTGATTTAGTATATGAATAAAATATCAACAGCCACACTTTTTTAACCAAATTTCTTAAAATTAGATTTTTTTATCTCATGTTTATGATATACTAGTAGCAGAGTAGTACTGGACTACATTACTCGTTTTAAGGCCCACACAAGCCCACTCGCGCTAGGTTAGTAGGGAAGGACGCCTCCCTCACGCAGTCTCCTCCCACTCTCCCCTCGCGCCGTCGCCGCCGCTTTCTTCCCCTCGCCTTCGTCCCCCTCACCCCCCACGCCGCGACGCACGCTACACCCCTTCACTAAGATGCGCGCCACACCACGCTTGGCGCGACATGCGCCACACCTCTGACAGCGAGATCTCTGGAGGAGGAGGGACCCAACAGTGGCGATGACGATGACGATGACGACTAGAGGAGGGATCCAGCGATGACAACGACGACAACGACGACTAGGAGGAGGAGGAGGAGGAACCAGCCACGAGGTCGACGCGAGGACGAGGACGTGGCAGCGAGCAGGCAGCGACGAGGAGTAGAGATCCCTCCGCTCCAACAGTGACAAGGTCAGTGGCGAATCTAGGATTTGAGTTTATGGTATGCCGCTCTAAAAATGTCTTATACAATTCAGTAAATCCATTCTACTAACTCGGTAATAATTGTAAAATTAACAACAATTCAGTGGGAATTGCAGGGTATGCCGGTGCATACCCGGCATACCCTGTGGCTCCTTTGTATAAGTACATGTGGACATACTTAGCTTTTGATGGTTTACATACTTAGCATTTCCCTTTAAATTGACTCTTATATTTGATTTTGGTCTTGTTCCTATGTACATGTGCACATTCTCTCCAAGTTGAATAAGTACCTCATCAGCAACAGAGGCAGCCTGCATCTTCCTCTTTAAAATGGTAAGGTCGCATTGCCTAAACTAATTTTTTGGTTACTGAATTTTGCATTTATGTTAATGGTTTACCTTAGAACCAATGATATTATAGTGGGCTAAAGTAGTTACTGTAATTGTTTTCTTATGTGTTTTCTCATGCTTAGCTGCTAAGCATGGTTATCTAAAAATGTGCTCTACTTATCTTCTGTTGTAGCATGTCTCCTGGGAGAGCTAGCAGTATGATCTGCTTTTTGTGCTATTCTTGGACACTGAGCCGACCTTTCTCAAAATCCCCTGACTATTAATTCATAGGATAAATCTGACGAGGGCTATAGACCTGGGCCACAAGATGAAGAAGAGGGTTATGGCACTACTAGTGCACAACAAGGCCAGGTGGGTGGGGATCAGCGCCGCGGCAGAGCGCCAAGGACATCCACAAAGTGGCCAAGTGACACAATGATAGTCACTGACGTCGACATAGGGGGGATGCCAGTACCATTGACTCAAAAGCGCAGGTTCAGGGCGCTTGTGGGGCTCGTTGCTAGACAAAAGATACCTTTGCACTTGCCAGAATTCAAAGAACTAAGCAATGATGAAAAGTGGGACTTGTTTGATAAGCATGTGCAGAAACACTTGGCGTTCCAGGAAGGCGTGAAACCGCAGGCATTCAAGCTTTTCTGGAAGACGGCAGCCAAGGCATGGAGACAATTCAGATTTCAGCTTAGGCGAGATTTTATCAGAAAAGGACTTGAGTCATTTACAAGGCACCCGTTTATCGTCCCGAAACAGTGGAATGAGTTCATGAAACAGGAGGAAACCGAGCAAGCCTCATCTGCTAGTGTCAAGTTCAAAGAACTCCGAAGCCAGAACACAAGCGAGCACAGCATGGGTCCAGCTGGTTATACTGTGAAACTAGAACAATGGGAGGAAGAGGACAGACAATTAGCTGCAGCTGGGATCCCCAACCCATATGACACCTACCCTGACGATCGTTCCAAGAATTGGCTGCGAGCAAGGAGTAAGCTAGTGATTAAAGACCGTGTTGCCGTGATAGTGTTCAACAACAAAGAAACTGAAAAAGTGACTGCAGACATCAAGGAGAAGAATGCATGTGCAGAATCTTCAGGAATGGCAGGGCAGAGGGAGTATGATGTGCTAAGTTAGTGCTTGGGCCGCCCTGAACAACCAGGTCACGTGCGTGGTGGCTCCAGCTACCAGGGCTGGAAGTATGGATGGCCTCAGCACGCTTCCATGTACAAGAAGAGGAAGAGGACAAATACCGACGCATCAGTTGATACGGAAAAGATAAATGAACAAATCAAGCAAGAACTGGTGGCTGAGATGCAGATGCAGAACAGTTTACTAAAGAGGTTGTGTTTTCACCAGGTGGTGTTGTCACCAGTGTCCAATCACGCAAGCCCTTCACCCGCCACACTGAAGAGCAGCTGTGCGTCCGCAGATAATATAGGATTGATCGATTGCACTGCAGAGTTGACGATGGAGGTGCGCTGTGACGATCGTACACAGCAAGACCTTATAGGCATGTTGACTGAACCCACATACTGTGGCCTATGGATCACGTGGAAGGGTCTTCAATGTGAGGCTGCAATTGGTCTTGTTCATCCAGAGCAGACTACGCTACATACAGTCCCGATTCATGAAGACTGTGTTGTGGTTGAAGTGCTATTTGTATATGATATCTTTGCGGATGAACTGGTGGAATACCCTCCTAATGACGAGGTGATGACACTCCGACAAGCTAAAGGACAGAGGTTACAGTGGAGATGGTGTCGGATTCACATCAAGGGAGCACCAACATATAAATCTCCTTCACAGGATACAGTACAGATTCCTTGTAGTTCACAGAGTATGGGACATGTTCCTTTCTCACATGGTTCCCCACATCCTCCTCCTCATCAATCCCCACATCCACAAGACGTTCCATTTGGACCTCCTCCTCGTCCTGAAAAACTTGCATCCCCACCTCCTCCTCGTCATCCTGAAAAAACAGAAAAACTTGCATCCCCACATCTGCAAGATACACCAAATATTCCATCCTCACCTCCTCCTCCTCCTTTTCCTCCTCATGAAACAACAAAACCTACACCCCCAAACGAAAGTGCTCAAAACAATCATGCCAAAGCAGGAGCCCAGATTGATATGTTGGCTCATGCTAATAAATCTGCCGACGACATTTCGAAGAAAGCTGTAGGTACATCTAGGCCCAATACCTCTGTAATAGCTCCCGGTGAGACACCACTAGGCAAGAAAGCCCTTCATAAATCTGCCGACGACATTTCGAAGAAAGCTGCAGGTACATCTGGGCCCAATACCTCTATAATAGCTCCTAGTGAGACACCACTAGGTAAGAAAGCCCTTGAGAAACCTTTAGCCATTTCAAAGCAGCAAGGAAAGAAACTTGCCGAAAATAAAATCTCTACACCACGTACAGCAGCCAAGAAAGCCCTTGAGAAACCTTCAGCCATTTCAAAGCTGCAAGAAAAGAAACTTGCCAAAAATAAAAGCTCTACACCACCTACAGCAGGCAAGCAAGCCCTTAAGAAACCTTCTTCAGCCATCTCAAAGCAGCAGGAAAAGAAAATTGTTGTAAATAAAACCTCTAAGATGCCTACTAGAAAGCGATCTGAGAGAAACACCGAGAAGCATCCTTGGGCTATGACTAACCCAAAGTGATCTGAGAGAAACACCAAGAAGAATCCTTGGTCTATGACTAACCCAAAGAGATCTGAGAGAAACACCAAGAAGAATCCTTGGGCTATGGTTAACCCAAATTACAAATTCGGAAAGAGCCTTCTCAGTGATGATGATCTCAAAATGGTGGTTGCTCCTTGTACCAGAGATCTCCACACATTCTGCATGGAACGTGTTAAGTCAGATGATGAATCTTCGATTATGGTCGCACCTCGGGCCGGGACCAATGCATGGCCTAAGAGAGGAGACGAATCGTCAAACGGACTCGAGCAGATACCTGTGCCACTCAGTGATTTGTACAATCTCTTCAACTTGGATGCTTTGGATCTGGTACTTCTCCGCTGCTTCATCCTGTAAGTTGCTTGAAAATTTAATCTGCTTCTCACTAATCATTCTCTATCGAAATGTGTTTTTTTGCCTCACGTCATCTTTACCATGTATTTTGCCTCCTTACACTTTGTTTTTTCTTACTAATAGGAATATGGCTATAGAAGTTGAGAAGACGGGCGCTACAGTTGGCTTCCTTGATCCTGAATGCCTTTGCTCGACAACGTTGAACAGTAAGGATGACACTCTTGCTTTCTCTGTGTTCTATATGCACAGTGCCTTCAAACTATATGCTAAAAAGAAACTCATCCTTACCGCTTATCTCAGTAGGAACCACTGGATTGCAGTGGCGATCGTTCCGAAGCAGTAGAAGGTCTACTATCTTGATTCATTCAAGAGCATTAAGACTGATACTACCCCTTTCGAACTAATTGTTAATGAGTAAGTTATTTCATTTTTAACCTACAAACGTTCCTCAACAAACTGTGCAGAGTATATTAATTAATAGTGCCCTAACCATTGTTGCATATGTTTCGTTGTAGGGGTTGGGAACGTTACTGCGCCGACAAGAAGTTGCCCTGCAACACCTTGGAACATGTCAAAGATGTTAAGGTACATACCACTTATTTCCTCCTGTGGAAGCTAGTACTAAAGCTTGAGTTTATTTCTTCTCGATCACCACTATTTTTCTTTGTACATTTATTGCAGTGCCAACAACAACCTGCTGAATCCAAACTCTGCGGCTTCTATTGTGTCTATCACATGCTTAAATTAAAAGATAGAGGCCCAAATATAGAGGTACTTTCTTGGGATCTTCATTTGTAAAACCTGCAATTGAGCACAGTTCTTGCTTAGGGCACTATATATGTGTGCTGACTGGTGACATTGTTATATCCAGAGATTAGGGCTAGATGAGCATCTTCTCCACCACAACACGCTGGTCTATATTCGTGATAGAATTGCCACATTCCTCATGTAACAGGTGATTGCAGTCGACGGAAAATTTCATGCTGATGAAACTGTGTGGGCTAATATTGTACATGGTGAATAGGAAATTTTTGCATTCCTCCTTGTCCCATGAATTTTGTGATATTGTTGTCAAGCTAGTTAACTATGGCTGTGATATTGTTGTCAAGCCAGTGATGCTTCTTTACTTGAGATGATGATGCTGAATTTTGTCATATGATGCATGTAATTATGTGGATTTCTGTGAATTTGGATGCTGGATCTAATTTCTGTGAATTTAGTCATATCCTGGCTAGTTCTAGGATGCAGCCCCTGATGGCTGCCAAATCCTGACTGGTTCCAGGATGCAGTCGGCAAGCAGGCAGCAGGTTACTGTAGGGGTGGCCTACGTATCTGTAACGGGTGTTAATTAAAGCTCGTTACAAACACTGATCAGTGAGTAACGGGCTTCATTCGGAACTCCCGTTACAAACATGCTAACAATGTAACGGTTGTTGTTTTGGTGCCCGTTACCAAAGTTCCCTGTGGGCCCAGAGAAACAGTCATTTTCACGTGACCGGTGACTAGTTGTGGTAACGGTTGTTGTTTGATGCCCGTTACGAATCCTAGTTGTGCTGAGACGCGCGTGGAATAGACGCGTCTCATTTCGTCGAGATAGAGGAGACGCAGGTACACAGCACGCGTCTCCGATGTTGAGTTACTGTAACGAGCTCTGTTTTGTTGCCCGTTACCAAAGTTCCCTGTGGGCCCAGAGAAACAGTCATTTCACGTGACCGGTGGCTAGTTGTGGTAACGGTTGTTGTTTGATGTCCGTTACGAATATGTGTTATCAGTAACAGGCATCTGCCCGTTACCTTTCTTGGCTCATTTGTAACACTTGATCGGTAACGGGCGCTTTGCCCGTTACTAAAGGCAATCTATGCCCGTTACCAAAGTGAGTTTTTCACGTAGTGGAGCATAGCAGCGTGCCGCCCGCCGTCGTGGCCGCCCAGCAGATCCGGTAGCAACCTCCAGGCACCCGCGGCGGCGCTTCTCGAGTGGTGCGCGCGGCGGCCTCTAGGGAGCTCGCCAGCGTGGCCTCCTTCCTCCTCCCGCGCGGGAGCCAACTACCACGAGCGGATGTGCTGGGGATGTGCTCTACCGCTGGAAGCCGCACTTGTTTGCGACATGGACTTCTTCTCTCTCCTTTTCTCATACCGGCTGCTTGCGCAAAGGGAAGGGAAAGGTTGCTGGAGCCGGTCTTATGCTTCAAAATAATTATGATTTATTTTGTATCAATTAGCAACACATTGTCATACAAGGATCGTATTCATACTTGATCATGGCTAAATACAAGTATTAAACAACTTTTAGATGGTCAAATAGACAGCCCATTATATGAGCAGTCTATTTAGTTGTCTGTGTGCGGATTTCAAAAACTTATAGACAAACTGTTGCATGTGGATTGTACATACCCTTACTGGACGGAGGGAGTACTTTGCATAGAGGTTTTCGTACACATGATGATGTGGGGTGGCCGGTGGGTGTGCATGCGTTATGCCTGTGCTGATAGGGCCACGTGCATGTACATGATTTTGCTCATTATTATACGCGGTACGCTGGTGCATATTATTGGCTCAGAGGCTAGAAGCTGGAGGCACCGTTGGTGGTCTTCACACGGTCGGTGTCTCGAAGGAAGATGAGGCTCGTTTGCTGCCGCGTAGTGATTTTTATCTAGGGTTAATTGGATTTGTGCCATTATAATTTTCACGTTTTTGAAAAACACTATTACTATTCAACTTACTATGCCAGTGTCATTACAATTTCGCACTTGTTTGAAGAATATCATTATGTACGCCCGAAGCCATCTGTGGCCCACCTGCAGGCATATTAGAGGGGGTCATATATTCGTATGGACAAGATTGCGCTTCTCAGTTCCTGTCTCTCGTTTCACTGACGTGCGGGACCCACATGTCAAGGTCTTCTTCAACCTCCCACCAGGAGAGAGAGATTGGGAGGGAGGGAGCCTATCCGTCGGTGAGCTCTGACCGACGAGCTCGGGCCCCAGTGGACGGCCGGCCGCGGGCGAGCTCCAGTCCCGGTGGCCGGTTGGCCGCGGGCGAGCTCCAGTCCCCAACGACTGATTCCTCCTGCGGAAGACCGACCGCGAGCACCGTGGGAGAGCTCCGCCGGCCGCGGGCTCCGCCAACCGCGGGCGAGCTCCACCGGCCGCGGGCTCCCCCAGCCGCGGGCGAGCTCCTCCGGCCGCGAGCACCACGGGCGAGCTCCAGCCCCTGTAGCCGACCTCCTGGATCTTCGCCTGCTGCCACCCATCGCCGCTCTGCAGGGACAAGGATCCTGTCCGCTCCGCCCGTCGTGCCTGCTCCGTCCGCTCTGCCCGCCATGCCTGCTCTGCTCCACTGCGGCTCGTCCATGTCGCAGCTCTGCAGGGACAAGGATAGGGAGAGGTTTCTCCCCGGCGCGTTGGGAAGGATGGCACGGCCGTGTCCGCTCGTCGGCCGGTGTGTGGAGGGAGCAGGTGGGGAGGGCCGGAGGGAGGTGCCTGGTGGAGGGAGCTAGGAGGGGGACAGAGGAGAGAGAGAGAGAGAGAGAGAGAGGGTCGATGGGATGGGAGGGGGCGGGAGGTTGAAGAAGACCTAACGTGTGGGTCCCGCATGTCAGTGAAGTGAGAGAGATGGAATGAGAAGGGCAATCTTGTCCATAGGAATATACAGCCCCTCCAATACGTCTGCAGGTGGGCCATGGACGGCTTCTGGCGTACATAATGACATTGTTCAAACAAGCGCGAAATTGTAATGACACTGACATAGTAAGTTGAATAGTAATGACGTTCTTAAAAAATGTGGAAATTGTAATGGCACAGATCTAATTAACCCTTTTATCTATTGTCCACTGCGTGGCTCCAACGAGCAAACCTATTCTCGACTCACACGGACAACGTCGCACACGGTTCTTGAAAACCATTGATGATAATGGATCGTAGTCCCTCGTGCCTCTTTCACAATTTAGCTTAATCTTATCTTTAAATTTGTTAGGTCCATAGCAACGTGAAAGTTTGAAACTAGAAATCCTAGCCGTAAGTATCAAGTAGATCACCGGATCGTCATCCATCATTGTGACACTTGTTGAGCTATTGACTTATTTCATTAATTGTTTATTTATAATTTTGATACTTAGATCTTCACTTTACTTTGAATTTCAGCACAACTAATTACTTTTCTATATAACTTAGATCTTAGATGTTGTCGAAGAAACATTTATCAGTGCTTAGAAAAAAACAAGATAATTAATTGGTTGAATCACAAAGAGGTCATAAAATCCGGTTCGCCCGAGGGCCGTTGAAATCATAGAGCCGTCCCTGGATGAGGTGTGTCGTGCGGACGATAGCAGGGTTGTGTGCGCAACGGAGCTACAAGTAGTGACACGACATCGTAGAAGCTGAAGAAAATTGCAACAGGTGAAGGAGAAGAGGTAGCGGTTGACTGTCCAGACCTTAGGCTGGTGTTGCAGACTCATTGGCAATGAGTGGATGTCGATGTGTTCAGTTGTGGCATGTATGGCAATTGATGGATGTTTGATGGCAGTTCAGTGGGTGCTCAGGAGCGACGGAGTTAGGTAGCATACTAACATGGTTGATGTGTAGAGAAACTCACTGTTGGTGTGCCTGTGATCAATAGACTGGGTCGAACAGTTCGTGCAACACATAACAAATAGTTGAGGATGGTTGGCGGACAGTTCATTTCGAGGGTGAACATACCATGGTGCATGGCGGAGAGACTGGTGGCAACAGGCTAGTCAGACTGTTGGTCAGAGACATGCAACAACAGGATTAGCAATGTCGCATAGGACACTGGTAGAGTCAAGGGCTTCGGTCCCGATTGGTACGGTGCATAGGAACCTAAAGTCCAACCGGGACTAATGATGAGAGACAAAAGGGGGTCCTTTAGTCTCGAGTGAACGAACCGGGACTAACCGGGACTAAAGGGGGGCACGCCGGCGTCAAAAAAATATTTGAAAATACCTGGGAGACCTCTAACCTCGCGCGTAGCTTCCTTATCATCTCACCTACACAACACATATGACTGAGTAGAGGATGTAATCCTCTTATAGTAACTCACGAGAGACCCTTTTGTCTCGTACATGCATTCCAAAATGACGTGAGGACGACATGTAGGGTCATTTATATTATGAACTAGTAGGGGTTAATAAGAGCTACTCCCTCAGTCCCCAAAAAGTGTGTCGTTTTCACTTCCTAAGAAACAACTTTCACTAAATATGGATAAAAATATATTAATATCATGATACAAAATTAATATAATTAGATATATATTTGAATCTAGTTTTAAAAAAAATTATTTGAAGATACAAATGTTGAACGTATTTTCTAGAAATTTGGTCAAACTTTTGACATGGGAACCAACAACGACACTCTTTTAGGGAGGGGGGAGTAGATCATTGAGGGTCCGTTTGACAGGGATTCTACTCTGGCTCCGAGAGCCGTTTTCGACGAATCCCTGCCAAAGGGCGCTCCAAAATGCCTCTCTCACGGGAGGCAGCGAAATTTCCGCTCTCTAAACGTTTAGCGCGACCCGAAGTCAAAAAATGTGCCTCCCCCCCGACGGCGCGCGCCTGGAATGTCGTTACCAAATTGCCCCTACCGTTCGCGGGAATAACAACGAAAATACCACCCCCACCGCATTGAGCCATTGATTCCCTACTGCTCCCCGGTGTACCTGCAGGGTAGCGCCACAGAGGAGTTGACCGGCGGTGCAGGGGCGTGAAGACGGAGTCGTCCTCATCGTCGGCGGGGAGGTAGGCGGAGGACGCCGAGTTGAAGCAGTCGTTGTTGATGCAGAACGAGCTGATGTCGGCGAGCGCCTCGATCTCGAGGTTGAAGGTGCGGGAGGAGAGCACATGGTAGAACTCGTCCTCGAGTCGCGCCATGGCGACCTGCATGACGCCGCTCCCAGCGGCGGCGGCGGCGGAGGAGCCCGAGGACGAGGAGATGCGGTACGAATCACCGCATCACCACCCGCTCCACCGCCTTCGGCTCCGCGGTCGATCCGTCCATGGCCGAATCTGGGGAATCCGGTGAGGGAAGTGCGCCGACGGGGGAGTGTGCCGGCCGATGCAGAGCCGTGGTGGGGGAGGCGGCGAATGGATAAGAATGAAGGAGGAGAAGAGGAAGGATAAGAAGAAAAGAGAAAAGGGAAAAAAAGAGAAAAAGAATATGAAGAAAAGGAAAATAAAAATATAAAATGGAAATATAAAATAAAAAATAAGAAAAGGAAGGTCATTATGGACATTCACTCTCTTATCCACCTTACACAGCCAGGAAAAGCTGTTTTGCCTAACTTTTTCTAAAACGGTTTTAGCTCCACCACAGAATCCGCTCAACTAGCACAGTCACCGTAGGAGCAGCCACAACCACAGCCGGGAGCCCTGCCAAACGCACCCTGAAAGGATTGTCTTGTAGAGTGCTTAGAGCTGCTTACCAGCTCATACCATTGGAGAGAGCAGCCAATGCGTTCTCATGTCTATTACTGTACTTATTTGTATAAAAAATTAGGTAATTCCCCGCGTGTTATTGCGGGATTTAAAAGAATTTTTGGATAAACTATGAACCACTGTGATTGTTTTGTTGCTCATAATAAAAAATAGTGCATTTGTAGAGATTACCCCGAGTCTCTTGATGAAAATCATAAACTTTTATGTTACTTTTTAATAGATAAGAACAAAAATCTAATCCAGAATTCAAGATGATGTGCACCACGTAATAGAAAAATAGCAATTAATGCATCTTAGTGGGAGGTGATGATATGGTTTCACTAGTTGAAAACCCCGCGCGTTGCTGCGGGATTTTCAGAAAGACATGATGTTTACTCTTTAGGAATATTGAAATCAGAACATATGTTTAACTTACAGTCGTTACGTTGTTTGAAAAGGAAATTATATTAAGTTTTGTTGAAATTTCATTACATGGCTAAAAAAGAATCATATCTAGGAAGTTAACGGGACTCAAGACGATGCCACGGGAAGCCTGTTAATTGGTGGCATCACATTGAGCTGTAATCAAGTCTGCATCCTCTATGCAGAATTTCAGGGCTGAACATAGTGTACATGGAACAGTTACGTCAGTGATTTGGATACTAAAAAGCAAAAGTTATAGCTGAGGGGGAACTAACTTAGCTTCGGAACTTGTAACTTAAGTACTTGAACCCAAGGAAACTGAAAAACTTAAAAAGAGTAATTAGTTTACCCATCTAGACTTTGAATTTTAAGGGAAAAGGACGTAGAAAGAAAAGTCATTATACAATAATACTTAAGAAACCTAGAGATTTAGTAAATTTCAAGGCATGTTTGTATTATATGGAATGACTATATATTTACCTGCAAACGATCTTAGGCCAAATTGATATTGTACATAAACCAATAAGAATACAATATCAAGAACTACCTGACAGAACTGCATGGATGGATGTAGGCTGCTGATTCATCTTGATAAAACTGCAAAATAATTTACCTAATGTGAATAACAATTGTTACTGTAAGGAGATATTTTAAATTCTCAAAGCCATATGCTAGGAACCAAGCATCTGTAATACGTAGTATAGTATGAAATAGACCAGCGAGGTGGTCTTTGAACATGTTGGTTATATTGAAACTCATAAGAAAGATAAAACTAATCTGAAAGTGGGTGAGAGAATGTTGGAGAAATAACCTGATTAATCATTAAGTTGCTATGTTGTCCTCACACACTGCTGTAAATCGACAATGGAAAAATTGACCGGAGGTGAAGCAAAATTTGAGGAATGAATCAAATGCAAATGAAGATCATAATAAGTGTTGCATCCTTCTATGATAACCGGCTCTGCCACATAGCAAAATAAATAAATAAGCAGAATTCCACAGACACTTAGATGGCCATTTAACAAACAATTGGCAGCAACTCAGATTATAACTGTACCAAGTCGATCTCATTGGAAGAATAGCAACCTCCAAGTCTGATGGATCAAAACTAATTCTTGGAATACTGTTGATGCATTGGTTGATTTCATAGTGTTCCCAGCATGTGACAGAGGAAGATATAGCAGAGTTGACATTGGCTGATTAGTCTCATGCCTTCACCATGGACATGGGCATAATAGTAGAAATAGTATTGTTCCTCACAATGAATGCCAAACTCGTCACAAAGGAATTTTTGTGATGAATTAGTGATAAATTCAGTTTGTCAAAAAAAATGGAGCATCAAGTCTGTACCACCATGACGGAATGGTGAAAAGCACCGTGGAACTGTTTTCATCTGTGACGGACAAACTTTATTCATAGAACTCTTTCTGCTTCACATTTTTGCTCACCAAAGTAAAGTGCACACAGGAATCGATTGCTCTCCTCACCTGGGGCAGGGACGACGCGGAGAGGGAGATCGACAGCGGCGGGTGGAGAGGAGAGAAGCCAGTCTGCGCAACCGCCGGAGCTCCCGCCGGCGACTTTGGGCATGGCGGCAGCCGGGAAGAGGGGCAAAACGAAGAGGGGAGCGAGGGGAACCGATTCCTCTCCTCACCTTGGACTGGGACGGCACGGGGAGGGGCAGCCATGGACGGCTGCGAGCTCCCGCTGGCGAATCCGGCCACCTTAGGCAGGGATGGCATGGAGAGGGGCAGCGGGGAGGCTTTATGGAGACAGACGAGGGGGTGGCGGCGGGAGGGCGAGGGGACGGCGGGGAGGCGAGATGGCGGCGTGGAGGCGAGGGGGCGGGCGCTGGTGGGGACTGGGGAGTCGAGGCCTCGAGGGGCGGCGGCGCTTGGACAGGGACGACGCGGCGTGGGCTCGGGGGGAGGGGATTTAGTGGAGGTGACGTCAGTGGATGACGTGGCGAGCTGAGGATGGAGAGAAATAGGGAAGGGACTTGTAGTGGGTACCAAAAATATAGTTGTCTATGATGAGAGTTGAGAGAAATTCTTAGTGGGGTGATCTTATATAGTTATATTTGATATATGATACTACCTCCGTCCTTAAATATACGACGTTTAGGACAGGTTGCTTATCCTAAACGTCATGTATTTAATAATTAATAACTTATCTCCTAATTTCGCTTGTGTTTCTTCGTTCTGTCGCTCGTGGTGTCGGTAGGCTCATGCTGCCATGCCCGCGCGCTATAAGAAGGCACGGTATCACCATTCCAGGGACCTACGCCTTCTCGCCTCTCCTCGCATTCGCATCACCATCTGAGGGCACCACCCCCACAGATAGCTCACACGTTCTCCTGTCATGGCCATCCTGAACCACGCCGACACAGCCACGGCGAACGGTACCGGCCCGGCTGCTGCCGCTGCGGCGTCCGTCCTTGCACCTGCCACGCCTTCGCTCGTTCCGCCGCCGCTGGAGGCCGATGAATTCCGCAGGCAGGGGCGCTTAGTCGTGGACTTCATCGCGGACTACTACACGCACATCGACGACTACCCCGTGCGCCCGGCCGTCGCTCCGGGGTTCCTCGCCCGGCAGCTCCCCGTGACGGCGCCGGTGCGGCCGGAGCCCGACGCGCTCGCCGCCGCGCTACGCGACGTCCGCGACCTCATCTTGCCAGGCGTCACGCACTGGCAGAGCCCCCGCCACTTCGCGCACTTCGCGGCCACGGCCAGCAATGTGGGTGCACTCGGCGAAGCCCTCGCCGCCGGGCTTAACATCAACCCGTTCACGTGGGCCGCCTCGCCAGCGGCCACGGAGCTCGAGGTCGTCGTCACCGACTGGCTCGGCAAGGCGCTGCACCTCCCGGAGAGGTTGCTGTTCTCCGGAGGCGGTGGGGGCACGCTGCTGGGCACGTCCTGCGAGGCCATGCTCTGCACCATCGTCGCCGCGAGGGACAGGAAGCTCGCCGAGATCGGCGAGGAGCGGATCGGAGACCTTGTCGTCTACTTCTCCGACCAGACCCACTTCTCCTTCCAGAAGGCCGCACGCATTGCCGGGATCCGCCGGGGAAACTGCCGCGAGATACCGACGTCCAGGGAGAGCGGCTTCACACTCTCGCCCAAGGAGCTCCGCGCCGCCGTGCGCGCCGACGAGGCGGCGGGCAAGGTCCCGTTGTTTCTGTGCGCTACGGTGGGGACCACGCCGACGGCGGCGATCGACCCTCTCCGCGAGCTGTGCGCCGCCGTGTCTGGCCACGGCGTGTGGGTGCACGTGGACGCAGCCTACGCCGGCGTCGCTTGCGTATGCCCCGAGTTCCGACACGCCATTACGGGCGCCGAGGCCGTGGACTCGTTCAGCACCAATCCGCACAAGTGGCTTCTGGCCAACATGGATTGCTGCGCGCTGTGGGTGACGCGGCCCGCGGCGCTCGTCGCCGCGCTCGGCACCGATCACGACGTGATCCTGAAGCGGCAGCGGCGGCGGCGGCGGCGCACGATGACAACGGTGTGGTGGTGGACTACAAGGACTGGCAGGTGGCGCTGAGCCGCCGGTTCCGCGCGCTGAAGCTGTGGGTCGTGCTCCGTTGCCACGGCGTCGAGGGCCTGCGCGGCTTCGTGCGCGCCCACGTGCGCATGGCCGCCGCGTTCGAGGCCATGGTGCGCGCCGACGCGCGGTTCGAGGTGCCCGTGCCGAGGCAGTTCGCGCTAGTCTGCTTCCGGCTGCGCCCCGCCGCCGCCGCCGTCGGAGAGAAGAGCGCCCGCGGCGGCGGAGTAGTGGAACCGAACGAGCTCAACAGCTGGCTCCTCGAGTCGGTGAACGCGACGGGGCGCGCGTACATGAGCTCCGCCGTGGTCGGCGGCGTCTACGTGCTGCGCTGCGCCATCGGCAGCTCCCTCACCGAGGAGCGCCACGTCCGGGAAGCGTGGAGCGTGGTGCAGCAGCAGGCAACCGTTGTCCTGGCTGCCGCGACAGGGACGTGCGCGAACGAACGCGCGGTGCGCAGAGCGCGTTGTGTGGAGACGGACGCCGCCGATGCCCCAGCCTCCGTTCCTCCGGTGCGAATGAGGTCCTCGGACCTCGGGTCTGTCTTGAGCACGTGATTTCTTTTTCTTTTTTAATAAAAAAATAATCTTGGCCACTTGACGACTGGACGATTATACTACTCCGTATATATGTCCGGAGAGTAGAATCATTAAAATACAATCGGGCTCTAGAATCGCGTACTCCCTCCGTTCTTAAATATATAACACTGTTGACTTTTTACTTGAACTTTGACCATAAATATCTATTGATCAAGTTAGTCAGCTAAAGTAAAATATGTATCCTTATGTCTATTGTTACATGTACTTTAGATTCAACTTGTAAGTTTATCGATTTGCAAAAATATTTACAGAAAAGACGAATAGTCAAACGAATGAAAAAAGTCAATGGTGTCATATATATATATATATATATATATATATATATATATATATATATATATATAAGAACGGAGGTAGTATGTATTTTGGACGACTCATATTGTCATATACCGATTTGATAAATAAAGAGAATCTTCACACATATTATATCTTTTCTACTTTGTCCTTGTGCTTATCATGAAAGTTGAGAGAGAAGATCCAACTGCTGGCGAGTACTTCCTCCGTTCGGATATATTCGACTTTCCGATCAGATGCGCTAGTTCATTTTGCAAAGGCTGTTTCGGTTTGAACGTCACAACACTAGGGATGAAAGTGGTGTGGATAATTTCCGAATCCGAATTATGCGAATATGGAGAATAATTTTTGATATCCATGCGGATGTAGATAATCCGAATTCGATTGTGTGCGGATGCGGATTAGAATATGATGTTAGTGATATCCTACAGATATGGATTATCTGATAATTGAATGCAGATAATCCGAGGTCTATAATAGGATATCCGACTACTGTGAACTTTCAATACGGTCGATGCACTATGACCTTTTACCTATACATAATTTTTTAGCCCACAAAAATTTAGTCATATATATAGTGTGTGCACGTACATCAGAAACCCTAGCCGTAGTCCTGCGCAGAGCATCATCTGTCACGCGTCGGCATCGGCAGCCGAACGACTGCCCTGCTCCCTTTATGTGAAGTGTCATTCTCGACAGTGAAGATTACTTTCATTATTAGTGAACCATAAAGAGTATTTTTTAAAAATTATGTTGCTACTTTACGGCTTTGCTTTCAAAAATATTGATCACCATTTGAAGATGAATATATGCATGTATTATCCGACTATATTAATCCGTGTCCGCTTCGACACCGATCCGACTCCGCACCAATCTGACATCCGAAAAAATCCGCATCCGTAACCGCATTCGTGTAATATCCACTCCGCTCCACATGCGACAAAAAAATATGGATGTGGATGTGGTAAAGATATTATCCGATTCGATCTTATCCGCTTTCATCCCTACACAACACTATACTCTTCGTGGTATCCGGGACAATCAAGTTCATGATATACAAGTATTACTGAAAATGTGTGGTGTTGCAATTACATCAATTGTGAAAAATAAATCGGATTCAAGGGATTGTAATAAACTGTCACATCGAATGTTTTTGATGATATTGAGAGAATTAAACATAATTTAATTATAAAATAATTACATAAATTCTAGATTTTCCTGCGAAACAAATCTATTAGACCTAATTAAATCATAATTAGCGCATGTTACTGTAGCATTGCATGACTAAATTATGATCTAATTAGACTTAAAAGATTCATCTCGTGAAAAATCTTAGGAGTTATCAAATTCTTTTTATCATTTCTCTACATTTAATACTTTTAATTAGTATCAAACATTCGATGGGACAGAACTTATAAAAAACACGGCATAAACCAAACACCTCCTAAATTAGGATAAGTACATTGGTATCGTCTAATAAGTGGTCTCATGCTTTGACACCTAATCTTGAGACGACTCAACAGTCAAACCGTAAAGTGGCTCACCGGCAGCCCGGGCGTGCGCGTCGCCCTCGGCGTCCTACGCCGCCTTGAGCTCCCACTCGGCCCCCTCGAAGGCGGCCCTGAAGGCGGTGACGGCCTGCTGCGCGAGCTCCAGCTCGCTCTCCAGCAACACGATGCGCTGCCGCGCGTCGTTCCGCTGGGCCTAGAGCTCGGCGACAGGGTCGGCCCCGGCAGGGGCGCCGCCCACGACGGCCACCGGAGGAGCGGCCGGCGCGGACGGGCCTGCGCCGGAGCCTGGCGCCGGAAGCATCGCAGCACCAGCCGCGTCGTGGGCCTCGATCCAACGCGCCACCGGTGCGCCGTCGCGCGCGGCTTCCTGCTGTGCCGCCCGACGAAGCGCGGGCGGCGCCCTCGCCGAGGAGTCAAGCGAGCCCTCCGCCGAACGCTTCTCGCCAGCCATACGGCCATCAGGGGTTTGGAGAGCGAGGACTCTGGCGGGATGAGGAGCGAGGGAGCAAAGAGGCAGCGCGAGAGGGAGGAAGAAGAAAGACGAGAGGTGCGTTCGCTCCGAGCCTTCCCCGGGGTTTTATAGCCGTGCGGCGCCCCGTGCGCAGCGGTTACCCGGAGGCGAGGAGACGTTCTCTCTCGCTCTTCGCCTTCTCTCTCTCTCTCCCTCTCTCTGCTCTTCAACTCCCCATCACTCCGCCAGTCTCGGGGCACGATGCCCACCAACCCTGGGGAACCCCAAGGGTTTTCCCCCGACTTAAAAGATGAAGGCGAGTCGTTCGGCGGGATACGAAACAGGCGTCAGGCACGCAAAAGAGGTGTCAACATTCAGAGGACAAAGGGACAACTACATTTATATGAAGCCCTGAGTTCTAAGGCACAAGAGAGCGGCCAGGCGGGCCGTGAGCAAGTATCGTAACATAAAACACCATCGGCATGGTGGTGTTGCGTTTCCCGGCAGGTCAGAGTTGGAGGAGCACCTCACTGGACTCCCACTAACATCTGACGCGGCCGGAGACTCCCTGCGGGGACCAGGGAGGTGACCGGCGCCTCCACCGTAACTACCAAGACCCAGGAAGAAGACCAAGTTCCTGAGACCACCCCCGAACAGGCTGCCGACGAAGCATCGCTCCTCAGGGAGCAGCCTCGTCAGAGAAGCTTGTGCAGGGGTGACTTGGTGTCCTGCTGCTCCGACAAAACTCAGGGAAGCGACCCCGGGTATGCCGCAACAAGCAGCAGGAAGCGGCGATGGTGACGCGGACGCGGAGCGGCGGCTTGCCTCGGCGCCCCCTCCCCTAGCACTCGACCCCATGTCGCCACGGGGGCACGAGACGCAGGGCAGGAAAGGGGTGCCAAGAGCATGCCTCTCCGTTCGCTGAACTCCCACCAACATCAGGAGGCTTGAAGGATGGCACTACACTCAGGGGGACGAACCCCCCACGACCGGAGAAGTAGCTGCTTTCTTTCTCTCTCCATGTGGCAACCATGGAGTCTCACCAGGGCGAAGTGGAGCTCCTTTTATAGGGCAGCAACAGCCCAACCACGTGAGGGCGCGGTGGACGCGGCTTAGCTTACAAAACAAGCTAAAACGGCCACCCACCCCGCCAGGTGGTGCATTGAAGGCCTGCTGAGCCTCGCCGTCACATCGGCAGAGGCCAGCCACAGTTCCCTGTGAGGCTGGGTCAAATCCACCGTCCGGCCACGTCGACCTCAAAAGGTGAGCCAGTACTGACGGTGGCTAAAAAAAATCACCCCGTGGCAGAGTCCTCGACTCTACCACGGGTTCGGGGGCTACAATCGGCAAGTGTCGCGTGCCCTCACCGGACCGAGGAAGAAAAACAGAAGCTTGACCTCTCTGATCCTAAGGGAGAAATCCGTTCTTGCCCCCTTAGGCTCGGGGCTACCGAAGAGGGAAGCTGCCCCGCGCCGCGCGGGACGTGCAGCTGCAGCGGGGCACGCGGATCTGCTCTGTCAGGAGGTCAGGTAATGATGAGATTTTTCCCGGCGTGGAAGGCGGACTGCCCCGGCGTCCCATCACCTGATACTGAACAGTGTCCAAGGACATGTGAATCCTTCGCCTGTAAGACATCGAACAACGTGACCCGACCCAGCAAGTATCAGAAGGAAGGTCGAGGCTTGCAAGGGAAACCCCGACCTAACGTGACCAGCAGGCTCCTGGGTCGGAGGGAAGCCGCCTCGGGACGGAGGCCGAAGCTACGCCGCCCTACGAAGGCTACCGAGGCTGGGGCAGTGTATGGCGCCAACGGGAGACGAAGGCCCACGGCGTAGCACTGTTCTGACACTGTTGCAGTACTGTAGCAGAACGGGTTTTTACCATCTTAGCCCTTGTACGCTGGCCCTCCTTGAACTATAAAAGCGGAGGTTGGCTTCATGAACGGGCAGGACGAAAAGGATATACAAATACGGCAAGACGAAAACAACACACCACACCCATCGAGCACCAGCTGCTCTCGCTCACACACAGAGACTTGGGACTTCTTCCCTCTCTCGACCTAAGCTTGTATCCCCTACTACAAGTCCCCTGTGGGCGTATAGAACACTTTCCTGAACTGGACGTAGGGCACCCCCTCGGTGCCCGAACCAGTATAATCCCGGTGTCTCTAAGCCCAACCATCCGGATCAGACGCACGAATCATACCAAAAATTACTTGTCGGCGGTATCGAACCCCGACAGAAGTCACCTATAATCCAGGTGGAGACTCTACGAAAAAAAGAGAAATCCTAGAAATTCTCACAAAAAGCAAAACATCTGGCCATCCATGTAGTCATCATAGTCATTGGTTCTATCTTGTTTTTTTTTAAAAAATTACCCACTTATGTTATTATGAAAATAGCTTATTAAAGTAGCCCTTAAATTTATACCCAAATTATACACCTCTGCCATTACATAAATAAAATAAATATCCCCTATTCTTCATGAAAATTACAATGTGCCATTATAAAAATATTTAAAATAACCCTCTCAATTTGCAACTAAATTACCCTATACTCATACTTCAAAATAACTTAGAGTGATCCTTTATATTTGCAGCTATATTACCTACATATGTCATCCTTCATTTGAATCCAAATCACCTTAGTTAAAGATATACAACAATATATGATCCCGAATCATGTATTTGTTACACTATTTGTATACGATATAGTAATTAAGTTATATAGGCATGATGTGTATCACCATTTTTAAAGATATAGAGGAAGTGATAAGAATAAATATTTTTGTGTCAAATGCCAAGTGAAAATTTAAATATTATAAATATAGTTGAAAACATTGTAGAGTAATTAGTAACTAAAATCTATCACAATCGGATGACGGTAATAAATATATATATTTATATAAGTATTATGTTTGAATATTTAACAAATGAGGATAAATTGAACTAAGAAATACTTTAGGAGTTTATCTTTTCTTTAGGAGTTATATAGACTTTGCATATACTTGAGGGTAGTAATTTGAATTTTTTTCATAAAAAGTACTAAGATAACGCCTAATAAAAAATCTAAAGACATTAACCTTACCACGATTAAGTTTTACATGGTTTAATAGGAAGAACCTAACCAAACTGATCTGCCCTCAGTTCAGTTGTGTCAATTATTGTTCAGTACAACATTTACATTTTTGTATATCGACTTCAGAGGTACTCTCTCTGTTCCAATTATAAGTCGTTTTGACTTTATTTGATTCATACATAATGTTGTGCATTTAGATATACACCATGTCTAGATGCATAAAAATATCTATGAATTTAGAAAAGTCAGAACAACTTATAATTTGGAATGAAGGGAGTAGCATACAATATGATTCAGTCGGAGATAAAGGCATGTTAGAAATGTGAGACGACCGTACGTGCCTACACTCGATTTCTAGCATGTGTGTGGCTCGAAAATTTAATGTGGCGTGCACGGGTTGAGCGTATGAACCTCCACTAAACACATATTACAAAGATAGAATGATAAAGTCTTTTGTGTACGAGTGTACTTCCTCCCATCCCAAGTCACTATTCATTAGACTTTTGCTCATAATGTTTGATCATTCATCTTATTAAAAAATTAGGAAAAATATATGAAAAATTGAGTCATGTTTAAAATATCATTGGTGATAAAGAAACTCACAAGCAAAATACAATGATGGAACATAATTTTTTAATAAGACAAATGGGCAACCATTTTGAATAAAAATCAACAACACATAGTAATTTGGAATGGAGGAAGTATCCACGAAGTAGCTAGGTTCCTCTTTGACTTCAAAACCTCGTTTAGAGCAGGTACAATAAGCCACTTCAACTTGTCTCGTAGCCAAGCCACGTCAGCGCAATCCCATGTGGCGGAGAGAGAAAAGAAGAGAGAGAGAGGGATTCGTGATGTTGGGTGTTGGTGGCTTTCCCCCTCCTTCTCCGGCGGATTTGGGCGGGCGCGGCCGGCCAGCTCCCGGAGTTCCTCGCCGGTGCGGGCCGCCTCCCGCGGCGGCGGTGGCTGCTGTCGACGGATCCGGCGCAACCTCGGTCTGATCTGGCGTCTACGCGGTGGGGTCGCATGGTGGTGCGTGGAGGGGTGGCGGTCGTAGTTGGGCGGCGGCGACAGCGGCCATGGTCAGCAAGGACACCACCGGTGGGGGCTGTTGCCGGCACGAGTCGGCGGCGGTGGCGTCCGGTGCGGTGCAGGAGAGGCGGCCGCGACGTTGGCGGTGACTGCGGCTGGAGGCTTCCGACCCTACCTAGCCTGGGCCATGGCTGGCTGTGGTGGGTGGGCGTGGCTGCTTGTGGCTGCGGCCGCGGCTGGCCGTGGTGGGCTGGGGTTGGCGCATGGGCGACGGGCTCTGAGGTGAGACGGTGGATGCTTGTCCGACGCTGCCTTGGTGGTGGGGTTGGAGGCTGGCTGGTGCACGCCGGTGGCGCCGTGGTGGTGCTTCGGGTTGTGCCGGGCTTCTTCCGGTGGAGGCGATGCGGAGGCGAGGAGAAGTGGGCCACTGACCTGGTCAAGAACATGTGGTAGGCATGGTGCTGATTCGGGCGTAAGCCTTCACTGACATCTCGGTCAGTGGCGATGGTGGCGGCGTCCTTGTGGCGTCGCTCTACCTGCTCGGGGCACCATTGTGAGGCATCATGTCTCCTACTGCGTGGGGCTCTCGAGGATGTGAATCATGTCCATCTCTGGACATGCGACGACGGCGTCATGGCGTCGTGCCCTTCTTGGAGGCGTCGCATTTGAGACCCGGCTTGGTCAGGTAGTGGCGGTGGCAGGTTGCAGTGTTGCTTGCACGCAGCGGCAGAGGAGGCGCACTTTGTCCGTGTTGGCAGGAAGGTGTAGAGGGCCCGTGGGGTACTGGAGGACTTGAGCTGGGGCACATGGTGCGGTGGTGTCTCCGGCGACGGGCGGGCAGAGGTGTTGCTCCCTTAGCGGTTTCAGATATCTGAGTCCTTGGCAGAGGAGTGTGAGGCGGTGGAAGAGGCGAGACCCCCACGCAGAGTAGCTGGGATCAATGGTTTTCATCGGCGCTACGACGAGAGTTTTACGCTGAAGCTTCACTGGGGCAGGGGGATCACCGATCATGTGTGTGCGGCTTGAGGAGGACGGTCCCATGGTGGAGGAGTTTGAGTTGTTGCTCAAGATTGCAGCGGGCTGCGGCTTTTGGCGTGGCACAACGTTGGCGACGATGGCGCAGTTCTCGGGTGGCCTCTTTTGGCTCCTCTCCCAGTTTGTGGTGGTGATGTAGTGTCTTGTTGTGTGCGTTGTTAGCGTACGTTGTTTGTGTGGTGGTGTTCGCTGCGGCATGTTATGTACAATTGCTTCTTCTTCTTACATGATGCGGCAGTGCTCCTGCCTTTTATTTAAAAAATAAAAAAATAAAATAAAGTTTGCATGTGCGGTCTAGTTCAATAGAAAATGAATTTTTGACCTTTGCAAAGAGACAAGTTATTGTGTAGCTTAGCTACAAAGCCGATCTCCAAGTGATATGGTTTGGCTTGTTGACTTCGGGAATTGGTAGGATTCTTTGTATATTGCCTTTCTCTTAGCCTACCATATTGCACAGAGCTGACTACCACTCGTGTGAGATCATCCCGCACCATTGAGCTCATCACCATCAATAGCCAACTCCTGGCATCAGCTTCTTGAATCTCACATACTTGTTAGTAATTTCCTCTCGTTCGAGCGCCCAAACACACTTGACCATATTGCAATCCAAAAGGGAATGTCTCCATGAGTCCGGTCCTCCGCACTCCTATGCGACTCTACTGGGAGAAGATCGGCGAAAACTTTGTTAGGTTCCGACTCCTTCGGCTTCAGGTGAGCACTTGAGGAGTCGAAGTCGTTTTATATAGAAAAATCAAGTTAAAAAAAACGAATTCTTCTTCTTGGAGGAGCCCTACCGAAGAAGGCCTTAGTCCAGTTACCGTAGCAGTTTGCATCATGGATTTAGCTCGCCCTGCTGAGGTCTACACAATCATATAGTTTTTTTTTTATTTTTTAGAGAAAGGGGCGCTACTCCCCGGCCTCTTCGAGGCCAAGCGCGGTGCGGCACCCGGGTTCGAGCTCGGGTGGGTGCGCTCGCCTCCTCGAGTCCACACCAACCGAGCTAGGCTCGGTCCACACCAACAATCATATAGTTTCGCCGTGCGAAAACTCGATCCGCCACGAAAGGCGTCTTCGTCTTGACATTATCCTTAATTAAAGCGTTGTCCTGCATATCCCTCTGCATCTCCGTCGACCTCAAGCTGTCCGAGTTGCTGTCTGAATCATTTTTTGATATATAGTATATATGTGGGAAGTCGATCATAGCGTGTCAACTTAATTTAAGGGCCGTCCATTTAGTTAAGTGTAATGTTAAGTGAGTTTTTCCTGTTATTTTTTTTGCAATTAGGCTAGGGCCTTGTGATCTTGTAAGGGTTGTCTCAATAGAAGAAAGTAACACGTTTTCCATAGTACAAGAAATCATAAGACTGAGCCGATAAATCTTCGAGGTTGATAAAGTTACCACTGACACCTACCACTGATAGAATCGTGTCAGTTAAATTCGAAAATTAATCAGAAAATGTGACGAGTCGAGAATTTGAATTGTGGTGTGCGAGCCTTACCAGTTGAGCTACGTTGAGTATGCGTTCTTGAATATTTTTTCCTTGATAGTGATTCAGAACAAATAATATGACGTCCATGTGTTCGTGGCCTATTGTTGTATGGAGAGGTGTGGACAGTATTATAGCATGTTTTACTCGTGCTTCACATGCATACATATCATTTACGATATACTACAACCTTTGTTTATTAGACGAGTGTTTATGTTTTGATTATAATAATTTTGTTGGGGGTCAAAGCCAGAATTTTGTTGGGGGTCAAAGCCAGAACCTTTCAAAGACTATATACTCCGTACTCCGTATATGCCACCTATAGAATATTGACTTTTTCCTTATAATGATGATACTGCATTATTTCGTACGCCTGATGTTTTTATACTTTCCATACGACGCACCACACGTACTACAGCCGCTAATTCTACATCAAAGACTCGTGGTGTATCATGTGTGTATTGTTAACGGCCTTCTTCCTTCCATGATGAGATGAGACAAGTGACTTGCGAGTTGCGACACTTGTCCCTACACTAGCCGCACGATTTTGGTGGTGCCAACGCCCATCCTTCCCGACCCTCGTTGTCTTACGATCCGCTGCGGCTGTCTGACGCCGCCTGCCGCCGAACGCGTGGGCCACTACTGGTCGCTTGCCGCATAAACGCGCGTGGCCGCTGGCAGCTGGCAGCTGGTCGCCTGGCCCGGCCCCTGCTGCCTAGCCGTGGCCGCAGCTGGCCTTTTGCTGTAGCAAGTTTCAACCGGTTCGACTTATCTCGGCTCGGCTTATCCTTGCATATCTTGGTTTATTTTCTTTTACACAACACTATTCAATCTACCAGCCGAATAGAACGTTTATCGGCGGTGAGTTGCATTTGATCTGATGAAAAAAAGGAAAGTTGACTAGATACGCAGGAGGGAGCCGTCAAAGGCCGGTTACATAGGATTCAATTTGGTTGGAAATGATACATATAACAAAAAAATTCAAGATAAATATAATAAAAGACCGAATTTATTTCGGGTCGATAAATAATGTACTCATGATAGATACGACATGATACCGGGAATCAATATACGAGTTTGGATGTGTGGAATTTATCTCTCTTTTAGTGTACTTTTCATGAGTAGATTAGTTTCCGACTTGAAATAAATCATGATCTTTAGTTGTATCTATCATAAATTTCTTGTTATATTTTTATTTCTGACCCGGAACGATTGCTATGTAAGTGAATCAGGCCAAAATGGGAGGCCGACATATGCGCGGGAAGCTGCGATGGCGAGCGGCGGGGCATTGGTAAATATAGCTACCGACGTTCACGTAATAGCAAAGGAGAAAGCGAGCCAATGATTTTAGCGATTCTATTGGAAGACAGTTCTAGCAATTTTTTGCTACTTTTGTCGATTTATTTATAGTCATTCTAAACTTTAGTTGTCTAAATTTAATTGGGTGAATCAAACAAGACCTTACCTTGATCAACTTTTTTTCTAAACAAGAATACATAAACACTTACTGCACTTGATTGTTGTATGAATACATGTACACACTTAACTTTATGGATATATATATACACACGACCCTATCTTTATAAGCACCTTCAAGAGATTGAGATGGTGTAAATCTTTGAGATTGATGAAGTCATCATATATGAACCTAGATCGCGCTATCGACAGTCACGTCACCTATTGCACTACCCTACAAGGTAGTGCTAGCACCCCCTCCTTCCTAACTAGGGATGGCAATGGGTCGGGTCGGGTGCGGGTGGAGCAAAACCCACCCATTAAGACATCCATCACATTTAGCTACATCCACCCATTATCACACCCACGGGTGAAATTTCACACCCACACCCGCACCCACTAGGCACCCCCTGGGTGTCGGGCACCCACTGGGTCCATCACATTTATGACATATATAAATATGATGACATTATATCAAGCAATATAATAGGATAAAATCATGAAAGTCACAAATAGATAATTCTAACAAGCCAAACTTCCAACTTATAGTCACATCACGTCACATAAATGTTCATAGTTCCAGCGAGAAAGTAAATTAGTCACCATACTCAATACATCACATAAGCAAATATAGAATAAAGACTTAAACCTGGCCTTAAAATTGAAAACATAAGGTATAGATTACAACATCAATCATCATAAATCTATCAAATAGGTTTAGTACCTATAAAAATTAAAAAATAAATTATTATTTCGGGCCCTATGGGTTACCCACGGGTTAAAATCTACACCCGCACCCACACCCACTTAATACGGGTCGGGTCGGGTGTAGACCCATGGGTGAAATTCTGCACCCGCGCCCGCACCTATTGGGTGTGAAACCCATAGGCACCCGCACCCATGGGTCCGACTGCCATCCCTATTCCTAACCCTCTCTTTGTCTCCTGTATTCAGGTTCTAATTTTACCTTTCATCGACCTTTTTTTCTTTAAAAATGAATATGGGCGCAAAGCTCACATAACGTATGAATACAAGCGCGCGCACTCAACTCTATAAATACATGTGTGCTATACTATCTTTATCTACACACATATATTGTAACTGAATAAGCAAATTTTCAAAATTGACGAAGTCACCACATGCATGCCCAACTATCGATGTGCATGTCACCCGTCACCAAAAGATTAGTATCAATTAGTTTCGGAAATAAGATATGAACACTGAGTCACTGATACCTGAGTCAAGGACTTGCTACAAAGAAGCTCGCAGCTAACCTACACTCAATTCGCTGCCCTCGTTAATCTTGGAGCCGTAGCTCTCTTTTGGAGGCACCATCGAAGACATTTTCTTTTTGAGTTGTGGTGCTGGTAAACTTTAGAACTATGTGATTTCTGCGCGTAGCTACGAGATTTGAGAGAATTTTTTGATGACACACGAATTACTCAGGTTTAATAAAGAGGTTGCAACTCATGAGTAGGGTAGTGGAGTGGATAGAAGGAGATCAGGCAAAGCCTCAGGTTTAATAAAGAGGTTGCAACTCATGAGTAGGGTAGTAGAGTATACATAGAAGGAGATTATGCAAAAAAATGATTGTTCATTTTGTGTGCTATGATCAGTTTATGTAATGATTAGTTGGTGGGAGATGATATGGATAACTTGCATGAAAAGAATTAGTGGAAGATTACATGGATAATTTGCATAAACAGATAAATAGAGTTAATGATTTTAGTGGGTACAATTGTATACGTTATACAAATATTGATATGATGTGTTTTATAAATGGTTCTCTATGTTTTCCATGACATAAATGTGCACTTACGACTTTGTATATGTCGTCACAAACAAGCAACATCATCGACTGTCCAATTTTGCCAATAAACAAAAATAGTGTGTCCCCTTTCATCTCGAGATGAAAACGGCTAGACATTTCTCAACCAAATGTTCATGCAATTATTCTTTTAATACTAGATACATGACATGCCTATCGAGATATTATAGTATCACGACAGCAGTGGTTTGTCTGTCCTTGAGATTAACCAACCCGGCCACAGGCCATAGGAGTAACTCCATCAAATAAAATGTATGATGGGTTCTTGAAATTAGCCGTGAGTGTCATCTAGGTTATCGAACTATCAAAATGCACATGCAAATTCCTAAACTTGCTAATCGAATCACGTGAGTTCCAAGTACAAATCAACCATCAAACTGCCCATCACTACTGGAAAAACGCTCATTTGTACCGGTTGGTAACCCTCATTTGTACCGGATATCCAATCGGTACAAAGCATCCGGTACCAATGACATTGAGCATTTGTACCAGGTATCTCACCCGGTACAAACGTGAGCATTTGTACCGGGTGAGATTAAACCCCGGTACAAATGCCGAATGCCCCTGCGCCTGTTTCCTCTCCTTTTTTTCTTTTTCTTTTCTTTTATTTTCTTTTCTCATCTCATCTCATCTCATTCATTCATCCATCCATCCATCCATCCATTCACTCATTCATTCATTCACAACACAAATCACTATAAGAATATTCATAAGATTCATCAATATCTCACTCATCTGATCTCATTCACAACACAAATAGGATTTACAATCACAAGTTCACAAGAAACACATGAACAAGACCTCGAGAAACAACATCAAGAACCAACATCAACAACACTGCCACTGCCATTACCGCAAGCCAAAGTAGAGAAAATTTCTCACCGCCCGCTGATAGGGGCCGCGCCGGGCCCTCTACGGCTGCGCTCGCTCACGCCGCACCGGCCGCCCGCGCCGCCCCAGAGCCGCGCCCACCCCGCCCGGAGCCGGCGGCCGCGCCTCGCCTGGAGCCGCACACGCCTCGCCGCCTGCCTGGTCGGGCGCCCCTGCGAGAGGAGAGAGAGGGAGAGAATTAGATGGGGATCGAAATAGAAGAGAAGAGAAGGAGAGGATGAGGACGACCGGGTGGAGGGGGTTGGATATTTCTAAGTGTTGGTGTTGGGTGAAAAAAATTAGCTAAGTAACGGGAGGTCTACATTTGTACCGAACTAGATCACACCCCGGTACAAATGTGCACACATTTGTACCGGGTGGTGGCTCTAACCGGTATAAATGTGAGGCCAGCACATTTGTACCGGGCGGAGCCACCACCCGGTATAAATGTGAGGTATTTGTACCGGGTGGGTTGGAGGAGGCCCCGACGCACCCCTGTGAAGGGACATTTGTACCGGGTGGTGGCTCCAACCGGTACAAATGCCATCATTTGTACCGGGGGCAAAAATACCCGGTACAAATGAAAAATCAGGCCAGGGACAAATACCCAATTCTCTAGTAGTGCATGTAGCATGTTGACTGTGTCTGGACTGATACATGGATCTCACGTGTCACATGCACATATATTCTCCATCTCCTCTCCCTTCCTCTCTTGGCGAGCTGCTTAGATATGGGACCTTTGGTATGTGTTTGGATAGAGGGACGAAATGGGATGGGATGGGTTAAACCCCCCCTTGTCCCTGTGTTGGTTGCGAGTGATGCGGGACAGAGTCATTCCACCTGGGAAATATGCTCCCCACATGCGGGACGAGTGCGTCCGCCCAAATCCTGCGGACGCATCCGTCCCGATTGCATGATGTCGTAGCTCCATCTGGTGCGACCACACGAGGGAGAGAGGGGCCATAGACGACGAGGAAGTTCCCGCAAGGACGTGCCATGGTCGACGGGGAGCTCCGCGCGGGGGAGCTGGACTCCAAGGGTGTGATGTTGGCCATCCTGGCCATGCCCCCTGTGCCGGCGAGAGATGGGAAGCGAGACAGGGGCGTGGCCGTGGCCCAAGCCGGTGGGGAGAAGCGCCCCGGCCGCTATGGGCTAGATTCATATACCGCGACGTGCATGTGAGCACCCCAGTGCCAAACCGCCATGGCTGAGAGAGCTCCCCACGGAAGTGAGAAGATGAGGTTTCCTGAAGAAGATAAGGTTGGAAAAAAGTAAGGATTAAACATAGCCTATGACAGGTGGGGCCCATGTTTTAATGACAAATAGGGTCCACCAACTACATGTAATGGTGTTAAACTTGTCATCCATCCCAATATGCAGATTTCTCATACCAAACATAGAACTGGGATGAATCCATCCCTCTCGGCAGAACACGAAACGGAAACCGTCCCATTCAAAAAATAGGAACGAAACCATTCCATCCCACCTTGTCTCCCAATCAAATGCACCTAGTATAGCGGCAGACCAGGGTCGAGCAGCTATGCCTAGTGGTGCGGGGTGGATGGGTCGAGAAACGAACAACCTCCTGGGCGCGTGTAGATGTGGGCATGCATGGAGCTTAGACTGTCCACACTCATCGAATTCTATATCCTTCCTTTAAAAGAATATTATGTCCTAGTCATGGAGATTCTTTTCTTTACATCTAGTTTTCTCGCATCCATCTTCCTTTATATCTCTCCTATATACCAACTACCCTCGAGGGTCCCACTAGTCAAATTTGTTTACCCTGGCGTCCTCCCTCCCTCTCATTCCCTCTCCCCCCTTCTCTCCAGGGCGACGATGCCATCCTCGGATCCTCCTGGCCGACCCCTCCTTGCGGCGGCCAGCCCCTCCGGCCGCGTTCAGCCCCATCTCTCCCTCCTCAATCACGCCTCTCTCCCTCATCCACCCCACAGCCTTCCGTTGGCCGACCTTGCTGCCCGTCCTCCCTCCGCCAGCTGGCAGAGCTCATGAGGAGGCGCGTCGGGGGAGGGGGGCAGCCGGAAGCAGGGACGGTGCCGACCACGCCTCCAGGAGCTCCGTCCCCACGCTCAACCCGTTTCGTGGCCCCGCGTCACTCCCCTCCGTAAAGGAGCAGAGGCCGCGGAGGAGCATCTCCCGAAAGGATCTCGACAGTGCCCTCCCTCCCCGACGGTGCGGAGCTACGGCGATGGCCCCGTCGATGGAGCTCACCTGCGTGACAAACTCGTGGCGGCCCCTGCCATCTCCCCATGCAAGGTCGGACCTGACAGCCATGAGCATGGGGTACCACTAGTGGCGCAAGCGGGAACCACCCAGCGGTGGCACAAGGCACCAGTATCGAGGTGATGTCATGGTCCCCGTCCTCTCTCTTCTGCTAACGGAGGTCCCTACTCGTCCTCACTCCTCCTTGGCTGGTCGATGGAGGCGCGTCGCCGTCCATGGTGGATCCCTACGCGAAGACGGGAGACGAAGGCACCTCTACCTCCCTCGCCGTCTGGGTCATGGGGGAGCGGATATTTGGTGGCAGCGACAAGATCCAGGTATGCCATCCCTTGCTCCTCTTCCTCTGCTCGGGGTAGGGCAGCTTCGCAATGGCCTAAATCAACGCAAGGTCGATGAGGGTAGTGCCTCCCCTGCTCGCAGGTGCTTGGCGGCAATGGCCCCGGCTTCCCTCCCCGGCCTCCCTCCACTTCTCTCCCTTCTGTTCCTTCGCCGCACGCTCCTCCTCCCTCTTCCTACCCTGCCCGCTGCTACTCTCCCAAAACCGTGGGTGTGCAGCCCCACGCCACGTCGTCTGTCGGTAGTGTGAGCATGCTACCACGCTAGAATTGGCGTAAACAGAACGGGTGCACAAGTTAAAGTTTGCCTCCCAGTTGGCCGCTGCAAGGGAATTTACTGTAATTGGTTGCTTGAGTAAGCTTTACATGTTGCCAGTGCAAACATACATAGGCGAGATGCACCGCTTAGAAGTCGTCCCTGCCCCGCGGCTCGGGACCAACTGCATGTGCACACCACCTTTTTTTTAAGACATGCATAGCACGTTTTACATTAAGAAGAAGAGAGAGTTACAAACGACCGAAAGCGGAACACAAAGGAAGAGAACAACACAAACAAAGGCGGACGCAGCCGTGAACAACACGACCAGAAGCGGACACAGCCGCGAACAAACACAAGACAAAAACAGAAGACTCCTAACCTCACCGCCCGGAAAGCCAACCGAAGGACTGAACCTGCAGAAAGAAGCGCACTACCGCCAAGGATGTCGTCAAGGGTGAGCAAGCAAGACCGGAGACAACCACGAAGAACCACAACCGCGGCGGCGAAGGTCCGCCAAGCACGCCAAGGAGGCAAAGTAACGACCAACCAATAACCACGAACACGAAGGCAAAACCTCCGTCAGAAGAAGCACGACGACCAAGCATCCGTCAAACACAAGACCACCATCTGCACGACAGGGCGGCAGACATCCATCACGACCAACAACCAACATCCCAACATCAGCAACCAACATGGTAGGGCGGCAAAGCATCCGCCACGACCACGACCACCATGGCAACAGTGCGAAGAATCGAGTGCAGGTAGGAACAGAGAAGGGAACTACACCAACCACAAAGGCAACCACACGGAGGGGCAATCGAATGATGTCTCCAAGGAGAACATGGCGCCACATGGCGTCGACGTCACCGGCCTGCAAGCAGGCAAAGCCTTTTGCCTCTACCCCAACCCCCAGTACATCTGACACCATGGGCAAAAATGCCACCAAGGCGTCGGACGCCAGCGGGGGGAGCCGCCCCACCAGACTTAGCATCAATGCCTCCAAGGAGGGGAACGATGCCCGCAAGCGCCGTTGTTGAATACCCAACATCGGGCAAGGTTTTCACCTGAAAGTCTAGGTATCGGGCGACCCCCGCCCGGGCGGCAGCGACATGCAGCGTCCCCCACGACACCAGGCTCGGACCAGGCGACCGCAGAACCGACCAACACGACCCCAAGGGCGATGAAAGGACGCTCCTTTGGCAGCAGATCCCTCCCCGGAACCGAAGAAGACGACCACACTGACTGCCACTATCTAGGGTTAGCAGCAGATACCCGATCTGCGACACCCCCCGACCAGGACCACCGTAGAGCACCAGGTCCGCACACATGGGAACAAGATTCGCGCCCCCGGGCACCGTGCCCGACGACGGCCAGGTCGTGCCCGGAGGCGGGCGTACCCCAACCACGGCGCGCAGATCCGGTAGCGGGGGAGGTGCAGATCGAAGCTCCGGCGGCCGGTGGCCGGCGGCGGAACCGGCGGCGGATGCACCCACCCTGAGCGCGTAGATCCGGCCGCGGGGGAGGCAGATCCGGCTAAGGGCGGTGCAGATCGGAGCCCCACGGTGGCCGGCGGCGGACTCCGCGACGGTGTACAAGGAGAGGAGGGGAACGACCCAGAGGAGAGGGAGGGGAGGGAAAGGAGAGCGAGAGGAGAGGAGACCGCACCGCCACCGTCCTTGTCGTTGCGCGGCGCTCCGGCCAGCGGCTCCGGTGGTGGTGAGGCTGGGAGGAGGAGGGAGGGGGTGAGAGGCGGCGGCGGTGGGTTCCACCCGAGCCGCCCAAGGAGGGCGACTGCTTGATGACTGTGCACACCACCTGCATCTTGCGAAAAAGGGTGTCTTCGGTGTGGCTCCATATGAAACAACTTCAGCTTCATGCTACAGTACTACATGCTATTTAGCATTGTACATTACTATAGCACAAAATCAGATCAGACTCTGAGAGCACAATTTGAACTGGGAATAGGATGAAGCTCCTGTTGCTAAAAAAATAACTTCCTATAACTCTGAGGGTGCCTTTAGCACAACTTCTCCTACCGCTCCTAGAGTGGTTTCTGGCGAAGCTCTGCCAAACGACGGAGAAAAACAGTTCCTCCTCCAAAGCCACCTTAAAATCTGGTGACTAGAGCGATTTGGAGGAGGAGCCGTAAAAAGTTTGAGCAAATTCCCTCAGTGCCATTGGAATCTATACCGATCCCTTCGGTGCCATTGGAAATACACCAATCTCTTCAGTGCCATCGAATCAAATTTTCACTCCCTTCAATGCCATTGCGGTTAGTTTTAGGCACCAACGATGTTAAATGAAGGATGAAATGACAACAATACCCCCTGCATAGGATTTGTGTTCCTCTCATTCATTGGTAGCATTTCAATAAAAATAATAATGACACCACTTCATAAAGATAATGACAATTCAATAGTCACAGACGTCTCAAACACAGTCACTTAACATTGCAAATTGACCTTCATTTTTTTTATAGAATACGCAACCACTAAATATTAATGTTCATACCAACACATTGCTAACCATACAAAAAGTAGACATACAAAATCATGACCGTCCATACAAGCAGTCATACAACAGCACTCATTTCAAAATAGGCAGCCATTAAACGAGTAGTTTTGATGTCAATACAGGCATCATTGGAATCTAAACATTGCAATCAAGTAAGAGTTCTGACAGGCTACCAAACAGTTTACTGCAATCTCTAGTAACAGTTCTCACAGGCTAGCAATTAACAGTTCACAAATCCTATGCGGGGGGTATTGTTGTCATTTCATGCTTCATTTAACACCGTTACTCCCTAAAACTAACTGCAATGGCATTGAAGGGAGTGAATTTTTTATTCAATGGCACTAAAGGGAGTGATGTATTTCCAATGACACTGAAGGGATCGGTATAGATTTCAATAGCACTGAGGGAATTTGCTCAAAAAGTTTCTTCCCACAACTCCTCCTTGCCCGTTGTCAGTACGTCCTACCCCCCGGGTGAGGTTCGTTGGGGCGTGGCCGGCGGCAGCTGCAGGGATGCGGGAAGGAGGGGGGGGGCAGAGGCAGACGGTGCTAGGCAGAGGGAGGAAGGGGTGGCGCAAGCAACACAGGGAGGTGCGGGATAGAGCAGCTCCGACGACCGCTCGGCAGGTGGCTGCGCGGATGGGAGGAGCACCACGGTGGCGAGGCGCCACGACCTAGTCTCCTTAAACACGTTAGTATAGACGGTCGTGGCGACGACGACCATGCACGGTGTCGGCGAGGGGCTCCTGCCAGCCACAGCGTGCTAGGCGGCCGTGAGGCACGCCGCAACAGAAATTGACGGCGTCGGGAGCGGCGCCCCCACGAAGATCTAGATGAGACTGGGCGGTGCTGTCGATGGGGATATAGAGAAACAAATGTGTGGACGAGAAAAACTGACAAGTGGGTCTTGGTTGGGTGGAACGTTTGGCGCAACGGATTGACAAACGCCTAGCGTTATCTCTACTCCTAAAAAGAATGAACTTACGATAAAAACTTGGTACATCATTTTGCCGGTCGTTCGTGCGTCCGCCCCCGAGCGTCCGCCTTCCGCTCGCCCCCTCGCGACTTCCCTCGGTCCCACCCTCTCCCATGACTGCGCGTCCGCCTCCCCCCACCCAAAAGTCCTCCTTCCAATCCCACGCGCACCCGCATCCGCTCCCTCTCCTTCCGCTGCCGCCGCCGCCCGTCCCTCCTCCCATCTCCCCACGATGCCGCCGCACACCCCCTCATCTCCTTTCCCCGCGCCGCCGCCGCCCGTCGCTCCTCCTCTCATCTCCCCACGATGCCGCCGCACACCCCCTCCTCTCCTTTCCCCGCGCCGCCGCCGCCCGTCCCTCCTCCTCTCCCCGCGACGCCGCCGATCTGTTTTTTCCGGCTGCGGTTTTCTCGTGAAATCCCTATCCCCTCCGCCCAACGCGCCGCCGAGGATGTGAAGGTCGTGGTGGTCGGGGCTGCCGGCCGCACGTTCGCCCTCCGCAACACATCGAGGGTCTGTTGATCGAGGTTCGACGGCCTCCGCTCGCGCGGGTCTGCCGAGTGCTACATCATCCGTACGTCTGATTCAATTCCCCACGACGAATTCAATTCCTTGCCGGTGCGGTTCGATATGACGAGATACCTTGCGACCTCACTCCTCTCCCTGCGCCGCCGCCGCCTTCTCCTGCGACCTCCTCGCAGCCCTTCCCCGCTGCTGCAGCCACTTTCTTCCGAACCCTTCTCCCTTCACCGCCGCCGTCCATTCCTGCGAAGTTGCGACACCTCCCCGCCGTCCTTCGGATCCGCGGCGCACCTCGCCTCCGACGACGCCTACTGACCCTCTTGATACCGCGCCGGTGGGACCTTCTCGGCAATTTGCTTCTCGGTCTCGCCTCCCAGCAATCCCCTCCTCCCGATTCCCAACTCGTGGGATCAGTGCGCGAGCCGTGAGCAGTAGGGCGGGCCGGGAACCTCCAGTGGCTGGCGTGCAAGGTACGATTATGCCTATGTCCATTCTTGATTGGCATATTTTCCAATCTTAGTCCATTTTTTTACTCTTGATCGATTGTGGTCTGTTTCATGTACATGTTTCAGCTGACTTCTTGGGTACTCTACGTTCCTAGAACAGTCATGGATCCATCACCACCAACACTAATGTCCAAGGTAACCACTCTTACCAGTTAACTTCTTCCATTCATTAATCAACGTGTGGCATCAATACACAAATCTCCTCTAATAACTAGAAACAGACGGGGCTGAACGTAAGAGGCAGAGAGAGAACGTTTTGCATTGATGCCAACAGAGAAGAAAGATGATAGGAACAAGCAAAAAAAGATAGAGGTGATTGGTCAATAAACAGTGGGGTGGATCCAATTCACATTCACTAGCCGATAATGTTCATGAAGGTATTATTTCTTCTTATGTCCATATCCAGTTCATGAACAAAGACAGTTCCTCAGTCACCTGGCTTTAATGTGTAGGAGAGGGAGATGAACATAGTCAGATGTGGCTTTCGGGAGAGCTGAATAAACACAGTGAAGTTTTTGGGCCTGTTTGGTTGCCCGCCACAACTCGCCAGCGTACAGTAACTCGCGCCACAACACAGTACGCCATGCTACAGTCAACTGATTTTGCTGTTGTGGTTGCAGCAGAGAAAACGACCGCCACAGGTCTGTGGCGAGCCACACTATGGCGTGGTATTCCAAGGCGCCAACCAAGCAGCCTTTTTATTTCCTTATGTCAATAATATGCAGTGTTCATGATCAAGAGCAGTTTCTTAATTTAGTGGCTTTAATATGTAGAGGAGGATGCACAAATGAAGGTGGATGAAAGTATTCAATGGCTTCGTAAGGCGGAGTTCAGTGAAAGCACTAAATACCCTAATGGGAATAGTAGTGTTCCAGCCTTCCAGGTGCTTACCCACTCATCTTTGGTATTTATTGATGTGTGATTATCATTTTTTTCATGATTTGGCTGAGTATATTTTTTGTACTTGCTGCAGTGGTTTACCATAATGCAAAATACATGCTTTACTGATTCTAGCAGACAATATTTACCACAATAAATTCAAGCTATATGCAAGGTATGTTCCCCCGCATAAGGGATTTTTTCAATTGAATGTAACTGGATGAAAAAGTTCCTGAGTGGCAGTATTACTTTTAAGCATTTTCTTAGTTCTTACGTTTTGGACCATTTGTGTAGGAAGAATGCGAAATTGACAATTTTCAATGTTGTGAGAAGTTGAGTTTGTAATGGATTGGTTGTGCCTGCAGTTTGAGGGAGATATCACTACTTCATATGCCTTTGCATTGGTGGAATAATAAAAACTTAACAGTTGCAACTCATGTGACTCTTCAAAGCTGCAGCCTCTTGCTTCAATCTTTGCAACTGCATACTAAAGGTGAGTCTCAATTGTTTTTGTGCTGCAATTATTTATGGACAGGTGAACTACTTGATATGCCGTGGGGAATGGTGCGATAGGTGTGGCAGTGCGTGGAGGAGCCGCTACTCCTGCATCCCTCGCTGTGACGGCACGCTTGAGCCCTGAGGTCGACCTACACCGACGTGTCCCCAACTGGTCTCCTCATTGTTCATTTCAATTCCTCCGCCACTCTGCTGACTCCGTCATTCATGACTTCATGGTGCCGCTTTTGTCTCTTACATCAGCAGCCTACTTCCCAGTTTTGTGGCTCTTCCTAATTTCAATGTCTTTCCTTGCTTCACTTTGAACGGGGCTTTGTGCTTTCTTCTTTTGAGGGGCAAGTAGCCAGTAGTAGTAGCAACTACTGAATTTCGTTGTGAAGTCTTTAGGTAGACACCATTAATTGATAAAGTGATCTACATTAATAGTTTGCAAAGCAATTTTATTAGGTGTAGTTCTTGCAGTGGGGTCTAGGAAGGTGCAAAATTGGCAAGCGGAACATTTGATTTAGGCTATGTGGGCGTCTGATTTAGCTTATGGCTGGCGCTCCTATCATTTTATTACTATCAAGATTATTCTTAAAACTACGGGGACAATTAATTATGCTGATGAATGTAGATAGTTTCTCAATGTTATTTCTTATATTATGTCATCCATTTAGCTGACCCTTAGACTAGGACTATTCAGAAGTAAAATGGAATTTCACGCGCCTGAATTTTTGGGTGCTTCATTGGTTTTAATACTTTTGCTGGAACAGGATGAAGGGTGAGCTGCTAAAGCAAGCTAGAGTGGGAACAACTGAGGCAACAATAGTTATCGGTAAAGAAACTACTTTTTGGTTGACACGGGTTACATTGATCATTCGGTGTCTTCAATTTGGTGATTTGGATGCAGGGAAGACTGCTAGATGGTAAGATGGGTTGTTATGGGGATACAACTGTTTTACATAGAGGAAGTAGGGCATAGGCACAATTGACTCTGTTTCTAATTTCAATCTCCAAGGTAATTCAACATACAACTCATAATACGGCTGGAGGTAGCTCTGCCTTTGTTATTTCTGACTTGTGACTTGTTAGTACCTTGAGGATGGAACCCTTTCATGATAGGCTGGCATTCTAAAATTCTCTTGCACCTGGAACTTTGGACTGAACTGATTAATGCTTTGTGAAGTCCATACGGCAGAGAAAGAAGCAGCAAGTGCAATTTCACTTGGGCTCCAGGAATGAAACATGATAAACATGTCCAGTAGACAACTTCATTGTATGTGTTAGACTATTTCATAGTTCATATGTTTTATTTTGTTCTGATGTAGCTATGTATCTCCATTTTAAATATATAATTATCTTTGGTGCCCTTGCTCCAGTTTCTATCATCTAACTTTGCTTTTTATATTTTCCTACAAACAACTGGGCATATGAGGTCTTGCTATGCCTTCCTGTTTGGAAATAAGTTCAATTTGCATAGTCAGATCACATACAAATCACATTTGGCATGTATGTTTTAAGATTAGAATTATATCCTCATGGGCAAAAAAGCCCAGATAAAAGGCTACACATGCTTATCAGGTTCCTGTAGTAATTTTGATTGAAAGAAATAACATGGACATATTTGCTTCTCTGAATAAAGCACTGCAATCTGCAGGTCTCATGCAGTGAGAAACCAACCACATTAGTATTCTTTGATTTGCTGCGAAAATAACTGATACATTTCTTACTATTTACACATTCCCATTTGACATATTCCCTCTGTAGAGAGCTGTGTATATATATACGTTTAAATGTTTCTGGTTCATACCCAAAGCCAAAGGTATGCATTCATTCAATCAATTTTATGTCCATTCCATTCAAAATTATGGTTGCATCTCTTACGTCTGAGATTGTAGCATCACGGGGAGTTTTATATCCATTTTTGGTCGTGGGCAGCAATAGTAATAGGTGCCAACATTTGTTCTGTTGTAAACTGAAAGCCTTAATTTTGTTCGACCAATTATATTCTATAAGAGGCGTTCAAATTTAGGCATTTGGTGGGTCATATATCCTTCAGTAGGGTGCTCCCAACATGAAAAGTCCTAACTGATGAAAAATAATTAGTATGACGAAAAACTTTATTTTGCTCTACCATATATCTCATGCAATACGATAAAAAGTATTTTTATCCTTTTCTATCTACCTTATGTTTTGCCCGTAGCAACGCACGGGCATGTTCCTAGTTGAAACAAAAAAAGAAACGAAAAGGTAATAGTTAGAAAAAAGAAAATAGTAAATAAAAAGAAGGGTAGAGTGAAAAAAAAGGGCATCATGGACATCTGAGAAGCTGTTTTGTCAAACATTTCTTTAAAATGGTTTCAGTTCCACCACATAATCCGCTCCACCAGCGCAAACACAATTGACAGACACAATCCTAGCAAACACACCCTGCCTCTGTGCTACAGTAATGGTACACTACTGCATCAAAGGAGCTAGAGTTGGCCTAATAAGAGCATCCCCGGGAGTCTTTCTAAATTTTACGCTCTAAATCATCATTTATGGAGCCATTTGCATACAAATCATTTTCTATATCTTTTCACTTTCAACAGCTTTTCTATTTCTTATGCGCACTCTAGAGAGCTATTCACGTCTTTTATATTTGACTAGCGAAAAATCTAGAATAGAAAATAGTTATATTTGCATGACCATTTAGATAAGCTGTTGGAAGCTATTTTTTCACTAAAATCTTTCTTCGTCGTACCGACCTGTTCGGAAACCTGTTTCTCATCAAGTCGTTACTCGACCTATTTTTTCTTCTCTTTCTTTTTTATCATCATACCGGCCATCCTACCCGCTATGATGCTCGGATACTACTCTATGAGTGCGTTCTTGACGACCTCTGGATTTTTTTCATTGTCGTTACGATCTATTGGAAGCCTACTTCCTATAGGTCGTCACTCAACCTCTCTTCGCTCGGCAAGATTACAAATAGGTCGGCTGCTAAGCTGATTTATCTCTTTTTATTTTTGGACCGACGTGCACGCTATTCGACCTGTTGATAGCTTCAAGACTCCGTCATGACCTTCTTGAGGTCGCTGCGCCTACACATCGCTCGGGGGCTTATGAGACATGGGTACCCCTGGGTCCCCACTGACCAGGCTCACGGTCGTCCCCGACAAGTGGGTCCGGCCCACCGGAAGACTCGCCGACCTGATAGTGGTCCCAACAGACCTGATCTGTGGCCCACACGACCTCCCGAAGACCTTCTAGAAGATTCCCCAGATGACCTTATCCGATCTGTTCGGGTAACTTGGCGTGCAAGACAAGGCAGAAGACGTCGGCTGCGCCGCCAATCAGTCCGAAGATCACGTGATTATGTTGTAAACTACCTTAGATAGGTTTCCGTGTTGTAACCGACCTGGACTCTGGGTCCACCGACACTTGTCCGTCAGCCAATATAAGGCGGGCAAGGGCGTCCTTCCGAGGACCACCTGTACCTTCATCCGCAATACAAACACCAAGATCTAACGTAGGGTTTTACTCTCCGGAGGCCTGAACTAGTATAAACTCGCCGTGTCCCCATTGTTCCTTGTGCTCTTGCGTAACCTTCGAGTTCTTAGCCCTAGATCTCCTCCCCCGAACAAACAAACCACCGAGGCTGACCCCTCTTGGACTGCTCAGACCTAAACCTCTGACATGAAGGGAGTACAACTTCGACTATATTCATCTTATTCAAAAATTTATTGCAAACATATAACATGATGAGGCATGTTTAAAATGCCAATAATAGTAAAGTGTATCAAAAAAAAGAGTAAATGACGATACTTACATGATTTTTTGAACAAGATAGGTGATCAAAGTTATAAGAAAAAGTCAATGAAGACTATACCTGATCATGGGTAGGGTTGTATCGGGTTCGGATCAGGTCGGGTCTGGTCGAAATTCATGGCCCGCGCCCGACCCGCAACACATTTGAGTCGGGTCGGATCGGGTTGGGTTCGGAATTTTTTGTGTAATTTCTAGGTTTTTTTCTTGATTTGGTGAAAATTTTGGCCCGCGTCGGGTCACGTCGGATTTTTTTCGGACGGGTTGGGTCGGTTTTATCATATTGAGCGGTCTATGATCAGGTCTAATGAAGACACATGCTATATTTTAGTACGGAAGGAGTACCTTTGCGTGCTATTTTTCCCTTGTGTTTATTCATTTTGTCGCTCGTGTTGTCGGTAGGCTCATGCTGCCATGCCCCTGCATGCTATAAGATGGGACGGGATCTCTTGCCTCTCGCATTCGAATCACCGGACTCACAGTCTGAGCACTCGACAGGCAAATAAAGCACAGTTGAAAATACACACCCGCGCCCTCCTCCTACTCCACCACACCATAGCTCACACGTTCTCCTACCATGGCCATCCTGAACCACGGTGACACTGCCACGGCGAACGCTACCAGCCCGGCTGCTGCTGCTGCGGCGGCGGCCGCCGTTGCACCTGCCACGCCTTCGCTCGTTCCGCCGCCGCTGGACGCCGGCGAGTTCCGCAGGCAGGGGCGCATAGTCGTGGACTTCATCGCGGGCTACTACACGCGCATCGACGAGTACCCCGTTCGCCCGGGCGTCGCTCCGGGTTTCCTGGCCCGGCAGCTCCCCGAGGCGGCGCCGGCGCAGCCGGAGCCCGACGCTCTCGCCGCGGCGCTGCGCGACATCCGCGACCTCATCCTGCCCGGAGTCACGCACTGGCAGAGCCCCCGCCACTTCGCGCACTTCGCGGCCACAGCCAGCAATGTGGGCGCCCTCGGTGAAGCCCTCGCCGCAGGACTTAACATCAACCCGTTCACGTGGGCCGCCTCGCCGGCGGCCACGGAGCTTGAGGTCGTCGTCACCGACTGGCTCGGCAAGGCGCTGCACCTCCCGGAGAGGTTGCTGTTCTCAGGAGGCGGCGGGGGCACGCTGCTGGGCACGTCCTGCGAGGCCATGCTCTGCACCATCGTCGCCGCGAGGGACCGGAAGCTCGCCGAGATCGGCGAGGAGCGGATCGGAGACCTTGTCGTCTACTTCTCCGACCAGACCCACTTCTCCTTCCAGAAGGCCGCACGCATTGCCGGGATCCGCCGGGGAAACTGCTGCGAGATACCGACGTCCAGGGAGAGCGGCTTCACCCTCTCGCCCAAGGCGCTCCGCGCCGCCGTGCGCGCCGACGAGGCGGCGGGCAGGGTCCCGCTGTTCCTGTGCGCTACGGTGGGGACCACGCCGACGGCGGCGATCGACCCTCTCCGCGAGCTTTGCGCCGCCGTGTCGGGCCACGGCGTGTGGGTGCACGTGGACGCGGCCTACGCCGGCGCCGCGTGCGTGTGCCCCGAGTTTCGACACGCCATCGCGGGCGCCGAGGCCGTGGATTCGTTCAGCACCAACCCGCACAAGTGGCTCCTGGCCAACATGGATTGCTGCGCGCTGTGGGTGACGCGGCCCGCGGCGCTCACCGCCTCGCTCGGCACCGATCACGACGTGATCCTGAAGGACCCGGCGGCGGCGGCGGCGCACGATGACAACGGTGTGGTGGTGGACTACAAGGACTGGCAGGTGGCGCTGAGCCGCCGGTTCCGCGCGCTGAAGCTGTGGCTCGTGCTCCGTTGCCACGGCGTCGAGGGCCTGCGCGGCTTCGTGCGCGCCCACGTGCGCATGGCCGCCGCGTTCGAGGCCATGGTGCGCGCCGACGCGCGGTTCGAGGTGCCCGTGCCGAGGCAGTTCGCGCTGGTGTGCTTCCGGCTGCGCCCCGCCGCCGCCGTCGGAGAGAAGAGCGCCCGCGGCGGCGGAGTAGTGGAAGCGAACGAGCTCAACAGCAGGCTCCTCGAGGCGGTGAACGCGACGGGGCGCGCGTACATGAGCTCCGCCGTGGTCGGCGGCGTCTACGTGCTGCGCTGCGCCATCGGCAGCTCGCTCACCGAGGAGCGCCACGTCCGGGAAGCGTGGAGCGTGGTGCAGGAGCAGGCAACCGTTGTCCTGGCTGCCGCGACAGCGACGTGCGCGGACGAACGCGCGGTGCGCAGAGCGCGTTGTGTGGAGACGGACGCCGCCGATGCCCCAGCCTCCGTTCCTCCGGTGCGATTGAGGTATCCCTCGGACCTCGGCTCAGTCTTGAGCACGTGATTTATTTTTCTTGTATTTTTTTAATAAAAAAATAATCTTGGCCACTTGACGGCTGGACGATTATATATATGTCCGGAGAGAGTAGAATAATTAAACTGGTATCACGATCTCTATTATTGTAATAATACAATCGGGCTCTAGAATCGACTATATATTTCGGAGGACTCATATTGTAATATATCGATTTGATAAATAAAGAAAATCTTCACACATCATATCTTTTCTACTTTGTCCGTGCTTATCGTGAAAGTTGAGAAAGAAGATCCAACTGATCGTGACGTACTTCCTCCGTTCGGATAAATTCGACGTTCCGATCAGATGCGCTAGTTCATTTTGCAAAGGCTGTTTCAGTCTGAAGGTTATATACTATGCGCACAACTCATCGTTATAGAAAAATTATACGCACAAGTTATTCCTCAAATAATTGCGTATATAAGTTGTACGTATAAGTTCTGCGTGGCGTCAAACTTATGCTTCAAAATTATCTGACAAAATATTATATTTCACTATTATGTGTCGAAGTTTTGTGTATAAGTTCCAAAATTAGAAAGATGAAACAGATGTTTGAAAAAAGTTGCGCGCGTAAGCCAATTTTTTCAAAAAAAATTGTGCATACAAGTTGTATGTATAAATTATGTACGTTAGCAGTGTCAAAGTTGTGTTTAAAAATTATCCGATTTTATAACTCAAAGTTATACGTCGAAGTTATGTGTATAAGATATGGTATTTTAGAAATGGAAAGTTGTGGGAAGAAAAATTTTATAAAAATGGAAAGTTCACAGAGGGGAATGGAGCGGGTTGAATCGATCGCTGGCCTGCATCCTATCCTAGCAAGCGCAAATTAGCGTGACCCGACATCAAGTTTGTGGCAAGTTTAAGGTGGATTCTAGGGGTTTATAATAAAGGGAAAAGTCCGATTTACAACCTTGAACTAGCACACAAGTCTGGTTTTCAACCTTAAACTACAAAATCAGACATAAAAGGTCATCCAACTATTAAAACCGTGCAAGTTTCAACCATTGAGCGGTTTTGGAGGTGGTTTTCCATTTTGTGAAAATGTTAAAAAAAATTGTTTCATCTAAAAAATCATAACTAATTCATTTTAAATCAGAAAAATATGGAACTAATACCCAAAGTTTTATAAAAATGTCACCTATCTATTGGTGCACTATTTGGAGTTTTTTTAAATATTATATGTTCAAGTTTCTAGTTTTTATTGCTTTTTCTAAAAATACTAGGAATATGAATAATAAGATGCAGATGACTCCAAATAGTTCACCAATAGATAGGTGACATTTTTATAAAACTTTGGGTATAAGTTCCATATTTTTCTGATTTAAAATGAATTAGTTATGATTTTTTAGATGAAACCATTTTTTTTAACATTTTCACAAAATGGAAAACCACCTCCAAAACCGCTCAAAGGTTGAAACTTGCACGGTTTTGATAGTTGGATGGCCCTTTATGTCTGATTTTGTAGTTTAAGGTTGAAAACCAGACTTGTGTGCTAGTTCAAGGTTGTAAATCGGACTTTTCCCTATAATAAACTGCCACATCGAATGTTTTGATGATATCGGGGAGAACTAAACATAATTTAATTATAAAATTAATTACATAAGTTTTAGATTTTTTCGCGAAACAAATCTATTAGACTTAATTAAATCATAATTAGCATGGGTTTACTGTAGCATTACATGACCAAATTATGATATAATTAGGCTAAAAAGATTCATCTCACGAAAAAGCTTAAGGGTTATGAAATTCTTTTTATCATTTATCTACATTTAATACTTCTAATTAGTATCTAAATATTCCTTAACTTGTGGATACGGAAAAAAGAAATACTATGAGTCGCATAGCAACAATAACTCATACAATGATTATGAGTTGTCTCGTAATCCTACGACATTTTAACCCTGAGGTGGTTGGTTCGTGAAACAACTGCCGCTTTCTCTCCCATGCTCACTCTCCTCCACATCATAAAAAAAATCTCACGTGAAACTACATGAGACAACCTATGAGACCGGTGGCTGATAGCCGATGCTGATTTGTTACGAGAGAAAAATACCGCTGCTTGCTGAGTCCGATTTGGTACGAAAGGGAAAAATACGGTTGGCAAATGGTTGATAAGCCGGACGACATCTGGCAGCATCACTGATGTCAGCTTGTGTATAAGAACAATAAGCTGGCACTACAGTACAATGTACATGATATCGTCCGGCAGCATCAGCGTGATCCCGCGATGCCGCACGCACCCTCATCTCGGATCGCAGGCAGATCGGATCCGTTCACGGTGCATAACTTGCATTGTCTGCGGTTGTGTGCGTCGAGGCATTCGCCGGTGGTAGGCCAAGGCGTGGCAAGGGGCCAGGGATTGCTCGGGAGGCTTGGCAAAAAAACTAGATGTGCGACAAAGCAAGTGGTTGGGCAAGATTCGGCCATGCTGTGGTTGGTACTCCTCAATGTCCGTCATCTTAGCGCTTCAAATGGAGAGGATCACTGGAGAAGTGCAGTAGCCAAGCTGAGCAGTGCAGCCGGCAAGGATCGGAAGAGGCCAGCAGGAGACTCACAGCGCTGCAAGTGCGTATGCTTCCGTCGGTCTGCCCTTAGGATCCAGAGGAAGGAGAAAGCCATGGGCAACAAAGTCTTTTTACTCACCCTCTCTCTTCCAAAATCACAAAATTGCAGTGTCCATCAAACAAATTCAACGAGTGGAGTGTGTTGTGGGCTAAATTACAGTTTATTAGGGTCTTACAGACAAAACGTCCAAAAATAAACTTGGCCTAGTGATCTGCTGCTGCCCGGAACAGAGGCGACTATTTAAATTTAACATAGTAAGCATCATCGTAGGCCACAAAAATATACAAAATGAGCAATAAGTTCGTAGTTTGAAATAACAGGTTCGTATCTTCAAGTCCATTCACAAAATAAAATTATAGTATGTATAGGCTAGGCCATATTTTAAAAAATCACGGGTTTACAGACAACAGGAAGGAACTCGTGCACGTAAAATTGACAGGTAGGACAATTGCTCATGCATATAGAAACATCATCCTTTTAAGGAAGAGAAGAGTTATGGATGATTACATATATGTGCTTTGTGCGATGCTAGACCTGAAGAAACCCTGGTGCACCTGTTCTTTTCGTGCCCATTTAGTAAATGGTGTTGCCCTCAAAGCAAAATTTATCAAGGAAATTCTCATGATATTGGGCTGGGCTATTTGGTGGCATCGCAATGAAGTTACTTTTTATGGGGCGTGTCACTCTCCTTAGGGAGGTGGAAATGAGTTTTCAAAGAGAAATTCAGTTTTATCCTGCATCAGGTCAAGCTCTCTTTGAAAATGGAGCTCAAAACCTGGTTATGCAATTTCAGATATTTTTTCTCCATATAGCCTTGTAAATCTATACATACTATCTTACTATTATTATTTGGTTACTCCTTTCTTTTGAAATCTTCAGGTGAAATCACCTATAATCCTAGGTGGAGACTATACGAAAAATAGAGAAATCTTAGAATTCTCACAAAAAGCAAAACATCTGACACCATCGATGTAGTCATCATAGTCATTGGTTCCATCTTGTATTTTAAAAAAATTATCCACTTATATCATTATGAAAATAGTTTAAAGTAACACTTAAATTTATACCCAAATTATACACCTCTGCCATTACATAAATAAACTAAAATATCCCCTGATATTCATTAAAATTACAACTTGCGCCCTTATAAAAAATATTTAAAATTACTCTATAAATCTGCAATTAAATTACCCACTATTCATTCTTCAAAATAACTTAGAGTGATCCTTTATATTTGCAGCTATATTACCCACATATGTCATCCTACATTTGAATCGAAATCACCTTAGTTAAAGATATACAACCATATATGATCCTAAACCATGTATTTCTTACACTATTTGTATATGATATAGTAATTACGTTATATAGGCATGATGCATATCACCATTTTTAAAGATATAGAAGAAGTGGTGACTGGTGAGAATATATATTTCTATGACAAATTCAATCGTATACCTGCGATGCCAAGTGAAAATTGAAATATTATAAATGTGATTAAAAACATTGTAGAGTAATTAATAACTAAAACCTGTCACAATAGAATGACGATAATAAATATATATATTTATATAAGTATTGAATATTTAACAAATGAGAGGTACCTCAAGGTAATAATTTTGTTTGCAATGTGGCCTCATTTTTATCACTGGAGATTCCACATTAGTTATCACGAGATATATCCAAACGTATTCTAAAATACCTATATATCATTGTTTATATAAATATAATAATTAACATATATATGCATGATAATGTCACCATGTGGACCATTTATACATGTATATGTGAGGAAGTGATGAAAAATAATCATTTTTGTGCTAACATAATGTATGGAGATCAGGAGATGCGATATAAAATATAAAAAATGTGAATGTGGGTGAAAAGGTAATTTAAAATCAATCACAACTAGACAAAAATAAATGCATATCTATATGAGTATTATGTTGAATAATTGGAAAAACAAGAGAATAGTAGATAAATAATTCTAATTATTAACTACAAATTTAGTTTGCAGTGCAGGAGCACGGATGGACGAACTGGTGTGCTTATAAACAGATCCATGGATTAAAAAAAACTGATCCACGCCTAGGGCAAAGTACACTCACCTACCATGGTTCACATGTACGACCAAGGTGACATACGACCAATCGACCATCAGTGTTCATCGCGAGTTCCCGACAGGGCACGACCTGTTCCGAGACAACATGTCAGCCTGTTCGGCTGATCTGTTGAATAGCATTCGGCTGATAGATGAAATAATGTTGTGCGAAGAGAAATAAAGTCGAAACAAGTCGAGCTGAAACTCGCTAAATCACATGCAAATCGCTGTCATGCCGCACAGTGCAAACTGTTTACCACCACATCCATATTCCACCTCGCGCGATCGGCAAACTGTTTACCACCACATCCACATTCCAGCTCTTGCGGCGCGCGAGCTTCGCGTGGAGAAGTGAGTGGTCGGAGCTCACCTGGCGAGGCTGGTCTGAGTGTCTGACGGGGCGCTGTCGTGAGGTGCATTGCACACGCATGGGCCTGCACGACAAAATCTATCGGCCACATCCACATATACCATCAGGCCGGCAAAGTATAACTCGTGCTCGTGCGTCGGCAGGGCAGCTGCTGGTCACCCGTCTCGCGGATGCGACACATGGACAGCAGCGGTTTGTAGCGGCCTGCCGGCAGCGGCATGCAGCAGCTGGACGAATGCGGCTGCAGGGAACTCCCGTCGCGCGGCAAGCCGGCAACCACGCGGTTCCTGGGTCCTGAATGCCGAGGGCGCCGTGCCGGCCGGGCATTCCATTTCTGAACACCGAAGATATATGCCCACGACACTTTGCAGAATTGCAGTACGGTGGTCGTTGTTCAGTTGATTGTTCGCGACGAGCCGGCCGACAGCACCATTAGACTGATCTATCGCGTAAGGCGTACACGGGACTGCAGGTCTGCTCCTGGTGGTCGTTGCAAAGGGGGATGGATCGGTTGGAAACAATCGCAGGGTTTAATTGTTTTGAGCCCACCTGAGCACTCGAAATTCCTAGGCTCCGATCCTAACCATATATTGGATGAAGAGAATGGATGACACGATATTGTGCGTGAGTGTTTTCAGGGAGCTGCACACTCAAATTTTTAGGTTGATTAGAGACCGCATCACCGGCCGGTATAGATGGCCAAACGGGCGGCCCGGCCCGGCCTGTATAGGCCCGGTCTTATTGTCGTGCCAGGCTGGGCCGCCCGGCAGGCCAACCTTTCGGCCCAGGCCCGGCCTCCTTGGTGCTTATGCGGGCCAGGCCGGGCCATTAGCCTGCCAGGCTAGACAGGCCGGGCGGCCCATCAGCCCACCTAACACATTACCAATTTACCATCCACAGATCAGATGCAGAAAAAGAGAGGGGCTCCATGTCGCCGGCGGCCGGCGGACGGCGGCCTGTCGACCAGGGGAAGGAGGGGCGAACCCCATGAAGGGGCGTCGCAAGAAGCGTGGAGCGGAGCTCGCTAGCCATCAAAGGGATGGGCGCGGCGGCGGTGGAGGCGTGGAGCTCCCGGATTTCTTTAGCAGGAGGAGGGGCGAACGGCGAACCGCCACGACTGGAGCACCGAGACAGAAGGGGGAGGGCGGGACCATGGGAGGCGGTGCCGGTGACGGGAGGCGGAGGGCGCCAGAGTGAGCGAGGCGGCGTGCCGGCGACCGGCGGGCGGCGGCGGCAGAGAAACGGGGGAGTTCGGGGCAGAAGAGTGGATTAGGGTTAGGGGATTTGGTGAGATGTATATATGTGGGTGTGTTCTTAACGGGCCGTAGGCAGGCCAACTCTTATACAGGCCGGGCCGCGTGCCGCCCGGCAGGCCGCACCTCCGGCCCAGGTCCGGCCTGCAATGTCAGGCCGTGCCAGCCCGGCCTGTGGTTGTTTCGTGCCAGGCCGTTCATGGGCCGGGCCAAAATAGGCCGGGCCTCGTGCCGCCCGTTAAGCCCGGCCCATTTGGCCATCTATACCGGCCGGCTGTTCTTACACTTGAGCTCGTGCACAACTGGGAAGCTGATTTGGATAGAGGAGTATTGAAGTGGAATGAAAAAGATGAAGATAAAAATGAACTAATTTACATCTCAATTCTTCCCAAACAAGCCCTACCTACTAACCAAATCGCAATGGTAAAACTTGATGGGGGAAAAATCATAGTAGTTTTCCATTTTTAATAACGGTAAGAGTTCCGGCTCCATTCCCTGTATACACATTATTACACATAGTAGACGCAGCGGCGGAGCCAGCGGTGGGGCAGGGGGGGCTGGAGCCCCCCTACCGCCGGCGCCCCCCCGAAGCCCCCCCTAAGCCGGAGGTGGAAGAAGAAGAGGGGATGGGGGGCTGGAGGAAGAAGACGGCAGCGGGAGCCCCCCTGAGCTCCGGCGCTGGCTTCGCCACTGAGTAGACGAATATTACACGCTCCACTGCATAAAGGTTTAAACAAAGCAACCAAAATATCAAAAGCCGAATCGTAAACTAAGCGTCCATCCATGAGAAGCAAAACAACGAAGAGCTGATGTCTCCAATGTTTGGTTTGCCTTGATCGTCTCCTTTATCTCATCACTGTGCTGCAACAGCGCCTATTGCTGCAGTCGAAGCAAATGTGTTCCTCTGAGAAGAACCTGCATAAAAGTTTTTTGTTGGCATTTATCAACAACAACATCACTTCTCGTGAGCCAAATTGACCAACACAAAGTCGCCACCCCTGTCAATAAGTGTGGGTTTCATTTTTACCTCGCCTGTTGTAACTATTGATGGAACAGATCCTCAAAATTCAATGGTGGTGCAATTCCAAAAAAAAAATGTACTGCCGTCATAATAATATGGTGTATGAACAGTAAAGAACAAATGTTTTATAGTCATAGTCTCTTATGCGCAACAAAAGCAACAAAGCTTTGTTGCCATTTCAATTTCTCTTAACTAGATTGTCTTTTATAAGGAATACTCTTTTTCAAATACCATATAAAAAGATTGGGAGATTGGTGATCTTACCCCTGTTATGTAGTGTAATGGTGATTTTACCCCTATTTTTTCAACTTTGTGATTTTGCCCCTGCTATTTCAGATCGAAGAGAGCCTCTACCTCTGTTCTGTGAAGAGCGGTTAACGGTGTCAAATTTGTTATGAAAAGACAAGATTGCCTTTATAAATTTGCCCTTACTATTTTGAGCTTTTTGCGATTTTACCCCTGTTTTGGTTAAAAAAAGGGGCAGCACTTTGACACATTTATCATATTTTGACATTTATTGCATCAAGCAAAAAACACATTTTGACATATATTCACATGCTACAAGATCACACCATATTGACATATACTCGTCATAACACAAAGATCGATCCAGATTACACCCATAACATATCCGAATATGTTGTTATGTGTACATATAACATCACAGTCAACAAAAGCACTAGGGAACTAGTAGAGAGCTAGTACATATTAGCTCACAGTGAAGCAGTTATGCCTAACAAAGCAGTTATGCTCTCTAAATTTCTCCTCTTCCCCTTCAGGGGAGCTGAAAAATGAAAGAACTCTTACAAGTTCCAAATCCCTGTAATTTGACCTACAAATCACAACACCGAATTTAAAGTTAGCTAAATCGCTCTACAGACCACATCTAATTTACCCTACAGGCCCATTTTCATCGAAATCTATGGAAACATGGACATTCAAGATCAGGAATTACCCCCTTCCATGGCCTCCGTGCGTGCGCCTGGCGTCGGGACTGCAGGAGGTTGCGCCTCCCGCGATTGGACCGCGGCCGACATCCGGGCTGGTGGAGGCCGCGCCTCCCGCGCTTCCCTCGTGGCTGGCGTCGGGCCTAGTGGAGGCTGCGCCTCCCGCGCTTCCCCCGCGGCTGGCGTCGAGCCTGGTGGGGGTCGCGCCTCCCGCGCGGCTGGTGTTGCGCCCCCTCGCGTCGCACCTCCTTCCCCTGCCGTCGGGCCTGCGCAAGTCCACCCGCCCTGGATCTAGTCGCTGCCTGCCGGCCTAGGTTTCCGGTGTGGGTGAGATCGTGAGAGGAGGGAGTCACGGAGAAGAAGACCGAACCGTGTGTGCACCTGGATGGATAAGGTGAGTAAGGGGTACTTTCGTCTTTTCCCATGGTATTTAGTCTTTTTTCTATTTCTTTTATTTTTGTCAAATGCTCATCCTCTAACAGAGTTAGAAAGAGGGGTAGACGGAGGTTTCATCTACGAAAAGCAGGGGTAAAATCGCAAAGTTGAAAAAATAGGGGCAAAATCACCATTACACTGCATAGCCGGGGCAAGGTCACCAATCTCCCAAAAAGATTTTAATCTTTATAGGTAACTTTGTACGTCAAATTCGCTAAGTAATTCTTATCTTACTATTAATCATATGCTTACTCATGGTCCTCATCCAAAAAGGATATGTTAGCTTGAAGGGACCAAACAAAAATGTTCAAAAGTATCTTCACCTTTCTATAAGTTAACATTCAAAAGCCTTGCTACCAAGTTCAAACGGGTTACGTAGAGAGAGATGTACATCCTTCACGAGCAAATGTCAGGGCCTGTGTTTGGAGCTCCCACCGGTCCCACCTGACACAAACATGTACCGTAGCTGGACTTGCTGTCTTTTAATTTGGTGTTTGGTTCTTGCTCATCATTTCTTGTTCTTGATTTAGGATTTCCCTTGATATACTTGCGTGTGCTAGAGATTAAAGATTTTGTTTCTTTCATTTGATCTCCTGATTTTGTCTTGTGTAAATGATATGTGATCAGAGAGCACAAAGCGGTACTCAAGGTGTACGTGACAGCCTGCTGGTCGAACTGGCGGAATGTTTTTTCCTATGAATGTTTTTCCCTAGCGTAATGTTTTTCCCCTATGCATGTTCTTCGTTTTCCCCGCATGTGTGGACTGGACTTGTTGTTGTGATTTGTACAAGATAATTAGATAAGTAGTAGATCATTTTTATTTCAATGGTGGGTACAAGTTGTGATCACAGGAGTACCTTACGTTTGCAATGTGGGTAATTGCTTCCAGCGCCTGATTTGCGAGCGTGGCCACCAGATGTTCAGTTTTAGTGCTCTGTTTCTTAACTTGAAAAAAAAAGTGCTCTGTTTTTACCCTTCTTTCGTTGATCTTTAGAATTTTGTTTTTTCTTTTTTTTATGCTCCGATTGCATTTGGGCATCGGTTCGCGGAGTTGTGGCGGGTTTCTGATGGGGGGCGGGGCTCTTTTTCTTTGTTTTTCATTGCAGAGGCCCATGTACAAGGTGGACTGCGGTACCAGCAAAATTAGCATGCTTGGAGGCCGTGATTTGGTTGTGTCAGTGTTGTATTTTTTTTTTCTTTAGTTGAGTTTTAGGTACATGAAGGTTCATGTGTTCATGAGATGTGGTCGTTTTCTTTTTAGCTTTTTAGTTGAGATGTGGTCATTATTTTAATGTGTTCATATATTGTTCAGCACATGATCATGTGTAGTCGTAAATTTAGTGCTCAAAATCATTAGTATTGAAATCCCGGTTGTCGCATATTCATTAGATATATGATGGTGCAACAAAAAAAATTGTTGTGCAATTGATGAGCATGTGCAGTACCTCATGTGTACACAATCTTGATCAGGGGCTAAACATGATGAAAAAAATAGTGCTCCATTCTCATTGTTATACGTGTGGACAAGGAGATTAAAAAAATCTGGTACAGATGCTTGGTCCAGGATGAAAGGGGAACCCGTCTCGAGTGTCCGTGATGCATGTTGCAGCTTTGCCTCAAAAAGTTGTCCGCCTTTTCCATCTTCCCACACAACTTTATGTCAAATCCCGCTGTACAACTGAGCCCTTTTGTGCAACTTTATCTGACCCATACGTAGCCAAATGAGTTTTTAACTCCCGAATACACCACACGTGGGAGATGTCTCACGTGGATCGAGGCGAGTCGACGAGCTGGATTGAAACCACACCCCACACACACACAGCGGAAGAGTCGGAGTTGGCCGGAGCGGCACCAAACGAGAGAACAATTTCGATAGTGCTCAAGCTTCTCCCGCGGTTCCATGAAGTTAAAACTAGCTCCACGCATGAAGTACGAGAGTTTCTGAAACTGTAAGGCTCAGGCTCTGAAAAGACGCGCGATTCAGCTTGCTGCACTCTGCACTCTGCACTCTGCAGATCCATCGGCCCGTGGCGCGGATTTCTTCCTATAGTCTGAACCGTCACTTCTCGGCTTGTCGCCCGTTTCTCCACGCGGCGACCACCGATGCTGAATCCTGATGCCGAGCAGAGCAGCCGGGCACCGGGCATTCCATTCCTACTTCCTAGTGAATACTGGTGCCGACCCTTCGGACTGCACATCTGCACGGTGATCATTCAGTTGACTGTCCACGACGAAAGTTGTTGACTGATCTCATCAGCCAATGGTGACTGCACGGGACTGCAGATCTCTCCTGGTGACCGTCGGCAAGGAAAAGCCCTATCGTATCATATCATATCAACAAAACAAAGAAGAGAGGCCAAGGCCAATTGAACAAGCATACGGGCAGCAAAAATACTGAAGGGAAACGCAAAATCGACCCAGCTTAAATGACGCACTTTCTCAACTGTCCACATAACATACTCGAGCTCACGCATAAGGCTTACAGCATTTCCAGATTCACAGTATTAGCATATAACGTTTGCAGATCCTTTCGAAACACTGTAGTGACAGTTTTCAGCTTTCGCTAACTCCGATCTACAAGTACACTCACGACACACGTTGATTTACAGGGCACATCGGATGCTATTCTGCAAACAAGCAGTGCAATCCAAAGCAGAAATTACACGAGGTTAGTACCTTGATGTGGATAAATATAAGGAAAAAAATATTTATGCCACCACATCTGATCTCAGCGGTAAGGGTTCCTTGGGAGCGAACACCATCAGTTCTACAAGGGCTTGCCTCTACCCCAGCATCGACAAATTAACACACGGATTCTCTCCATTCCCATCCATGTTCTTGCTAGCAGATGCCCAACAAGAAAAGGAATGCACCGAACATAATTGTAGCACATCCAAAGTAGGTGCAGATTGGGGTATAAAAGGCAGTCAGACATGGCCCTTGTAGCTATAACATCCTGCCAAAATGAAAAGAAGGTTTCAGCAACATGTCAGAAGTGATAATCTTAATACCGGCATTAAAGGTGGCCAAGCTTGCAATACTGCTTGCCATAAAACTTCATGTTAAACATATTGCCATAAAACTTCATGTTAAACATATTGAGTTATCATGCAGCTGGAACAACTGTTGACCACTCTAAATCTAATATACATCATGGAAATATAGCATACATCAATTATTGCTTTTTATGTGTTATGTCATGTATATGTTTACGAGCAAACATGGTACTGAACATTAACTGAAGTAAACTTGATGTTTTTGAACCATAAAAATAGTGTTAAGATCAACTTGGAACTATTTTGGGGGCTCCAAGAGTTCCATATGATCCTATGAAGAACCTCATGAACCCTATACTAGGTGGGCCCTCCCTAACCTAATTCCAGTGCAAAGAAAATTTCCCATCACTACAACAAAAAAAACAGAAGGTCCCGAAAAAAATCTAATGATCTTAGGTGACTCACATGCAATGTGCACGAAAAGAAAGGTTTCTCATATTGCTGGGTAAAGTCTGTAGAAACTAGAAAGTAGTTATAACCGCTTAATTACAACAAAAATATGTGCCCTATAAACTATGGGACCACTGAACAATACCGACTATTGACATAATGGAAAGAGATGGAAACACTATATCCTTTCCAAAACTAAGCAGTCCATCTGGTCTACCCTACACGCAGGGGCGGATCTGGATTCGCCCCTGCCTACACACATATTTGACTTCCACGAGCTTCCAGCATCTTATTTTCCCTGTTCGTTTAATGGATAACTCGAAACCAGTATTGACATGGCAATCTTTGATGATCATGCAATACAGCTCTTATTAGCTATACTCATATAAAAAAAGGCTGAGTTCCACATATTAGACCGGATTCTGGTCCGGTGAGTGTGACAGTCCAACCCAACAATACAATCCAAACAAACCCACATGCATATGTTGCTACAAAGGGAATTGGGAAACTAATTAAACTTGATCCAGGCGCTCAGTGAAGGGATGGTTACACTTATTACCCTAAAAGGCTAAAAAGGATTCATTTTTAATTGCCTTTGTTCATAAGTCATTACTGGACTTCTAGCAAGGGCATCCAAGATTTGCTAAGATTCTGTTGGGATGAGGGGTAAAATGGTGTATTTTCAAAGCTCGAATTGGAAGGCTTTCAGAAGAGGAATCAGAATGAAGGGCCATTGTATAGTGATATAGTCAACCATTGTAAGCTGGATGGCTAAGATGAGCAAGGAAGCAGAACACCTACCTATAGTTAGAAGTTGGTACAACGGCAGAACCAGGAACTGACTAAATGCCCATGAGTAATGAAAACATTTCGTAGCAATCCATATGCAAAACTAACTAAATATGGAACACAATTTAATTGTGAAGGAATACACATAACCCTGTTGGCTCAACAATGTTGATTTGCACTGAGATAACAACAAACACGCGCTCACACAGCATCTAGAAACGGCAAGGTCAATGCCCTGGCCAGACTAAAGCGCAGTGAAAAAATAAAACTGTCATAAGGAGCCAGTGGATTGTTGATTTGTGCAAACTAGCTAGTCATGGATGTTTGTTTGTAGTGGGGACCTGGTTGCAATTGACTCATTGTGTCACAATGATGCAAGAATACAAAATTTGATACACAAAACAGCAATTACAAGCAAAAATCAGGCGAACATCAAATTTCAGTTCAGTGTACCTTTCATATATGAAGCTTCAAAAGCACCACCTCCTCTATGGATTAGAATGAATTCATCTCAAGGGTGTAAGTCCTCCGCTTGAGAAGCATCCTTGCTGCTGTCCGGTATGGCTCCTCGAATGCATCTAAAACCCAGGATGCCACAGAAGCGACATTCCCAACCATCTCCATTGTTGCCTCCTCGCTCGGCTTGATGGCCACCAAAGTCGCACCATTAAGCACCAAACCCCCAGGCAGCTCAATGCATGGCGCATACCACAGCCACATGCTAAGCTCTGGCATGAGTGTCCGGTGCGAGGCCGCAGATGCCGATACAGGTCTCACCCGCAGCTCCTGCAGTTGGCACTTGTCCATGGTGAGCACTCCCTGCCCATCTGCATCCGTCAGGTCCAAGCTTTCCAGCATTGTGTGATCAGCAACAATTGGCTGCAGCAAGTAATGCCTCCCTGCTGCTGCAATCAGCGAGCTGATGGTCCACACCACCCGCAGCCTCAGTCCCCCATTTGTATAGAACGACTCCGGGATGCTTCCTGAATCATCACATTCGTCAGGCTCACTGCGGCCACTATCAACAGAGGGAGCTGTGCTCGTGCCATCTGAGCCAGCGGAGGACGGCGAGGCCGAGGATGCGCCGAGGATGACGCAACTGCCGAGAGTGGACCCGAAGTCAGCCTTCCACTTGAGCATCACGCCGTCGTCCGTGCCAAGCTCGCCCGCCGGAAGCTCAATGCGAAGGTGGCGGAGCTCCTTGAAGGAGCGGAGCACCTCCGAGGGCGAGTGGTGCGACACGTCCCCAGGAGGCAGCGGCGAGTACGACGTCGAAGGTGGGGAGAAGGACGACGAGGAGGAAGCGGAGGATGCCGAAAACCCGGAGGCGGAGTTGGTCGGTGAGAGGATCTGGCCGAGCGCCTGGATGGGCTTCACGATGCCGCCTAGCACGATGCGCGCGATCTGTGAGAAGACCCCGCGGGCGCGCACGGAGGCCGTGGGAGAGGACGGCGCCGACGGCGAGGAGGAGGATGAGGGGGGCTCGTCGGGGATGACGCAGTCGACGCGGACGAGGACGGAGTCGACGAGGGGGATGAGCTCGTGGAAGCGGCGGGAGACGATGGAGCAGCGGCCGAGCGCCTTGACGTCGCCGATGCGGTTGAAGATGACGAGAAGGAGCGCGTCGGGGAGGCGGTCGAAGTGGTCGTCGCCGGCGGCACCCGAGAGCCAGCGGTCGTCACCGCCGAGGTCGCACCGCCACCGGCGGGATCCCGCTAGATCTTCGGACATCGGAGGCGGCAAGGTAGACCGGATCTGGAGGAGGAGGGACGGGGCCGTGGGAGACGTGGGCACGCGACGTCACGAGGAGCGGTAGAGAGAGAAAGTGGAGAGAGAAGGGAATGAGGTCGGCTCGCACTCTCTAGTGTTTCTTGTTTGGGAAGATGCAGAGAAGCCCCTGGAGCTCCCTGAAATTACTAAATACTCCCTCTGTTTCAAATATAAGACATATCTTAAGTCCAACATTTTTAACCTTGATCAAATTTATAGAAAATATATCAATATTATAACATCAATAGGTATATTATAAAAATATATCTTCGATAAATCTAATGACACTTATTTTTTCTACAATTTTGACTAAACTTTTAACTATTGATTTAAAACAATCACAAAACGAGTTATTTGTTGACAACGGGAGTATATGTTGTGAAATTTAACATTAGACCCAACTAGTAGTGCTTTAGCCTTTAGGTATGGTAGGACGTGCTTAGTTTCACACTGCAATTGTATCCTCTCGCCAAACTTGAGGCACCGTTTTCCAATGCCATACCTCTGATGTCGTCGGAAACAATTGAGGTTGTTCGGATGGTATGAAGAACAGTGTTCGGCTGGTAGATTAAATAATGTTGTGTGAGAGGAAATAAGGCGAGATAAGTCGAACAGTCTCAATGTGTGGCCAACTACGATCAGCAACCAAACACATGTACTTCCAAAAACCAAAGAATCAGCTAGTTCTCTACATGAACTCGCTTGAAGCTACTAAAATTATAGTTTCAAAGTGACTGCCAAATGCCAAATAAGGCCTAGTCTACGGCTCTATGGTAACCGTGGCTCTGGTCTCTGGAGAAATTCTTTTTACGCTTTGTTTATGTGATTCTATCATTTTTTTTTGTCCAACCTGGAAATAGTTAAAAGCTCGAGGTCCCGGCAGGTAGTTGATGGGTTGAGAGTGGATGCGGCGTGGCGTGATTGATGCTAGCCTGATTGATGGCCTTTCCTGGGCTCCGAATTTCTCCTTTTCTTCGGCCTCTAGGTCGAGCGAGGGCGTGGACTCCGCGCGACCGCGCCTCGGCAGCATCTCTAGCGGTGGCGCCGTGGCGGCCAGGGGCCGGAACCGGCGGGAAGGAGTCATTTTGCCGCCGAGCAGGCAAAATGGCCACCGTGCGGGCACCGTGCAAAAATGCAAAATGGCTACTGCAGTGCCGCACCCCGCAGCAGCCAGCAGTAGCAGAACAGGCGCGTGCGCGTGGCGCGGAAAACGAGGGCGGAAGTGGTTGGTTTTCCGGTCATTTCGTAGGGATTCTGCTGAAAAGGATGCTGTGGTCTTGGTGGTCACCGCTGCTGCCGCCTGCAGCGCACTGCTGCAGCAGATGCCATGCTCAGCGATCGCCGATCAGCACTCGGCAGGATGACGGCCGACGGCGACCAGCCGACCAGCTAGCAGGGTCACAAACGTTCAGAGTTTTTTCTCTTTTTTTGAAAAAGAACGTTCAGAGTACTAACATTTTTTTTTTGCTACAAAACGTTGTGACGTGGTGCGACGTGTTGTGTTGCTAAATGAAAGTCAGCAGGTTACCATTACCTACTGCCGGGGCTGCCGCTGAGTAGCTGGTTTGGTGTTTAGGCGGCCATTATTGCGCATTGTTTTCCAGTTTTCCTCCCTACGGAATTGCCATACAAAATTTCTCAGCGAGCACCGTTGGGCGTTGGTGCGCGCGTGCGCCGTGGCTCGCGAGGACAAGAGCGTCACGCAGCTCACGCTTCACCTGGCTGTCGCCCGAGTCCCGACGACGTAGTGGCGTGGACGCGACGAGCGGGCCGGACGGTGGCTGGACCGGCCGTTCGGTGCGGGACGCGTCCCGGCGGTGTCGAGCGTACTCTGGTCGCCGCCTCGTCCGAGCTCGAGCCTGACAGGTGACAGCTCACGCGTAAACGTTATCCGGGTGTGATGCTCGTCTCGTCCATCGGGGTGGTTGGTCTGGTCGCCGTCGACGCCGACGCCTCGACGGACGACGGCCGGTTGGATCTGCGCCGTCGGGCTCGGAATCGGGCGGCTCGTGTGCCCACGGGGGGTATGGTGCACTTGGTTTGTTTGGCTGGAGGTACCGACGCGTACCCTACTCCCGAGTCCCAACCCAAATTAGTCGACACGATTCAACCTCACCCCCATAATAAGGCCATAAACACTCTTAACTATTTCTTATTTCAATCGAACATGTAACATCCACACCCTGCTCACCTTAGTATCTTTGGCAGAAAAGACAGCGGGTACAGATGCAAAGGCCTCGGCTCGGTTCGGTTCGGAAAACGATACCGCAACAAGCAACGATTCCAAGGCCGGCTACGAGCAGACACGAGCCATTGTTCTCACTTCTCCCTTTGCCCATCTCCCGAATCATTTGCTGTCCTCTCTTATCATGCAAGAACAAATGCCTGATGGCTACGCTTTTGTTGCAGTGCAGCAGTGTTAAGGCAAATTCCAAAGAAAATACGGACGTCGACAAAAAGATAAATGATAATCTGTTCTGAGAACAAGCTTTAAATCAACTGGAAATGCAAAAAAATGTAGAAGAAAAGCCAGAACTTCAAACAAACAGCAAAATTCTGATAAGCTTCCAAAAAACAGAAACTAAAAAAAAGAACTGATTTTATATGAAAAACTGAAAAGCTCAGTTCTATCAACTTTTGTTTTTTCTTTAGTTCAAGAAGCTAAACACATCTAGCGTTGGCTTTTCAAAACTAAAAGACTAGCAGCAACTTCTCAAAAAAAAAAAGTTCAAAAGCTAGCTCAAACAAACAAAACCTTAGCTTCAGTGTCCAATATTCATTTCCAGAGTTTAGTCACCTGCTCGACATGCATATTTGCTCCTTAGTACAGTACTGCAGCGAATGATGTACACGTACAGAACTACACAGCGTCACAGATGATGTGCACTACCCATTCCACTTACCATTCATTTTTCCCTTAACGTGCCATCAAGTGGTCAAAATTCATGTATTCTCAGGGCAATTTCAATTTGTATCCAGAGATTACACAAAAAATTAAGAAATGTTTCTATCGAATGTGTTCACCCCATAGCTGAACATAGTCCAAAATCAGCGACCTGAAAGGGTGGAAGTTCGTTTGTCGGGTCAAAAAACATGATAACTCATGCTTTAACCTGCCAGCTATTATGTTACAAAAGGAAAAGAAGGATCTTCTACATTCTAGACATAAAGGGGGAGAATCAGAGTGGGGATACTGGTGCCTATAGCATGGGGAATAATTAATCAAAAAGGATATTGTACATGCAACTTGGCCACTCCTCGTCTTAAACTCAGGAAGCAAAACAAAAATATCCTCAAAAATAAACCGCGCAAGGAGCTGGATAGTTGAACACCAAGATCCAATTGGCACCTAAATTTTCAGGAATAAAAAATTAGCAACAAAATATATTAATGGTGACCACGCATAAGGAGATACAATATAAGTACTAGGGCAATCGAGTATTTCCACATTAAACAATTATGGGATCCTACACAACATACTCTTTGTATCGACAAGAAAATATAGACACATACCTAGGTGTCTTCTGAAGAACTACTGCATGAAAAACTAAGCATTTGGCGGATATATGCCCTCAAAGTATGATCTCAAGCGTTTAATGAGATTTTCCGCCAGTGACTCCGGAAATTTTGGTCTAAATATTCTTGCGGAATCTGATTTTAGGTGCTTTCTGCATTACATGAGAAAGGCATAGTGTTAGGACATGAATCAGGAAACACCTTGAGAAAATTTAATCCAACCTGAGCTTTGATATAAAATAAAACTAAGGAAAGCTACAGAATCTCAATCAGCAAACTTCCTGCAAACAAAGCAAAGGTATTTTCTGCAACTGACGACAGCAAAGCACATCACCTCATTGAATCGACATCTTGATGAATGCCTGAGCTTTGAATTCGCCGTCTCTTTTGTGAGCGCATAAAATTATAGACATCATCCACCCAAACAGACAGCCGAAGCTCAGAAGAAGCTGACTTGGCAAGCCTGGATTTTTTAATCAACAAAACACATAATTAGTACTATAAATGAGACAATGGTCAGTACAGACAAAAAAAAAGAGGAAATAATATATTCTGCACATACATCAAATGGGAGAAGAGAAAAGGGCTTTACAGTGTGAAAGTAGCTAATGCAAAAAAAGGTAAAGACACTATAATCCATACATGAGTCACTGCAAAATGTCAAATGGATTAGATGATGTGGGGATTGATGAGGCAAGGGCCTTCATGTGTGATTGTTAAACACTAGGGGTATTTGCAAAGGTGTCTCCTCACATCTGCTACATCTAAGCCCCATGAAAGTATGCCAAAAAAAGCACTGTTAGAGTTGATACTCTGTTTCAAAATAACCTCAAACAAACTATGTTCTGCAGCAACTTCTTTGCAGCATTAACTGATTACCATTTCTAAAACAACATATCTGAATCAGTCTCAGATGTTACTAGTTCTTGTCTTCAGACTATTGTTTCTCCCTGAGCTCTCCTGGGTCATTCAAGTAAAAAATGCTAGTAGTTCAAATAAAAAGAGGTTTTATGTGCAAACCAAAGGACGTATGAATTAATCGATGATAACATTTTTCAAATTCGTATTCTAGATCAAATTTCATGGAAAGATATAGCAAAAGTGACAAAATATTTCAAAATTCGATTAAGGCCTTACTCTTCCTTAAGCTTGTCTTCTTCAAGTTGGCGTTTCGAGTGCACTCTATCGTTGCCTGAAATCACTACATTCTTTACTGAGTTTGCAGACTCTTCGACTTCATGATGTAAAACTGGACTTTTAGAGACAAGGGCACCAGATGACTTCTCAGAATACTGTTGAGCCCATGTGGTAGTGCCATTACTTGGCTCACCAAGATCCTGGGAATGAATCGGATGGCCATTTCCATTTGCATCCTGCAATATTCTTTCTGAATGATCATCAATCTTTCCACGAGAAATAGTACCATTGGCACTCATTTTACTGGGTTCCACAAATTTTCCAGTCTTGCACCCATTTGATACTGACGGTGTAGCACTCTCATTAACTTCTAGGTTGATTTTTGAAGGGAGGTTTTCTTTGCCATTTGACTTAACCTTTTCTGTCACACTATTCTTAAAGTGAATCGGCTTGATAAGTGGACCTGATGCAATCTTGCCATTCTTCAGGGGTAGCAGTGCATTACCTTTGGTAGAACATGTACCATTCTGTTTTACCAAAGGTACCTTCAAGGTCTCACTAGATGAGGTGCCTGATATGCTAATTCCATTGGCGCTGAAAGATTTAGCTGCAGTAGAAGAGTAACCATTTGTACTAGGCTTTTGATTTTTCGAATTCAGTATGTAAAATAGGATATAGACCTTCTCAGACAAAACATTCTGAGAGCTTGATAGGGAGACATGAGAATCATTACAACAAAACCATCGACCAATAGCATCCTGCACATAATGCATGCTCCTTGTCATAATTTAAATAGATGTAAAGGAAGGGATCAAAGGAACATAAACTGATTGAATCCTTTATTACCTTAACATATGCATAGTAGTGACCAGACTCTGGGGAGAGCCCTGAGTGGACGATACAGCCAAAAAGATTATATGCTGGTGGTGAATCCTGCAGCTCCATGGAAAGCAATATATATTTTAACCAATCAAGGGGATAACTGATATGGAATATTGCTGATACTATTGATAACATGTGCACCAAAAATAAAAAATGTTTTCAAGAAGACAAGGAAAAGCATCATGACTTGACTGGATGAAAAAATTTATTGTTCCAAAACAGTAATGGCACAATATATGAAAAGCAAATTAGCAAAAATTGATAGTCATACAGACAACAAAAGCTAAATAATTCACAAAGGAGCTTGGGTGATCTACTGATCTACAATCAAATACAGAGAAAGAGAGTTCAAGTGGATAAAATCCTGCAGAGGAACCTACAGTCCACATTGCCATTGAACCTGTGATACTCTTGAACCCATAAATGCTATGCGCAAAATTATACCCACAATACCTACCTAGCAAAAATTTCCTTGAAACTAAACGGCCATGGGTCATGATTTTGACTGGCAAAGTTTAATGATAGTTTCATGTAGCAAAAATGGCTTTGAGTCTCAGGACTATTATACCTCATTAGGTGACTTTACTCTAAACAGGTATTTGACATCTTACCCCTTCCACACTCAAGGTATTTACTCTTACCACAATTCTCAATCCAATCTGACTTGTCACCAAAACAAAATACATAAAATGGCCCAAACAAACAAAAATTGATTCCCTAGAGCTGCATTTATACGTAAGATGTTCTATAGCTACCAATTTGGCTCAGATTCAAATACAGCAATCATTCAGTGGCTACTAATACTAAGTATACTAGTACAATGTTGGGAACCAACAGGAAACAGCTACTGAGCGCTAAAACCAAATTAAAATAGAACCCATGCAAAAATATACTTAGTTAAGATGTAAAACAACAGTTTGCAACATTAAAGGAGTTATTCATTACTCCTACCGTGTAAATTTATGCAGAAAGCATGCAGCCTGTTCTAATTTTGACCGATATATTAAAAAGAAAAAACTATATGCATTTGTCATATCATATGTACATAGGATCATTGGATTTGTGCATAGTGGGAACGTAGTGATGCCTAATACCTCATGCATACTGTGCTAAACAGTAATAGTATAAGCACACTGGTTGGACAAGAGCTTGCAAATAGCTCAAAAACAGCCAAACATGAACTCGTTACATCAAAACAGAGAACAGAAAATTAGGGCTCAACATGGCAAGGATTATCATTTCCCGTGCATGAGAGCCATTTTAGCGCTAAAAATGGTTTTAACTCAATTTTTCAGATAACTTAGCCTCATATATATTGACTATTACAGTGGTAAATAAACATCCTGGCCTAAAAAAATAGTTTGCTAACCGAATTAAAGATTAGCTCGGACAAAACCCATAGAATGAGCATCACAGATTATTAGACAAAGTTATCATAAATTAGTTTGTGTACGTCGTCTTCTTTTTTAAATTCGTTGGTTACTTCCATCAATTTGAAATTTGCAGCAGTTACTCGAATAAATTTGATCCAAATAATTGCAGACATAGTCCTTGAACAAACTAGAAGCTGATTGCAGCAATTATAGCATACCCAGAAACTATCAATGAATAGCTAACATATGGTTTCATCTCAATGAGCAACCTGTTATATTAGGCAACTCCAGATATGGTTGTTTAGGATTGATGTAATCCCGTGATAGCCTTCCTTATCTCTAGGGGAGGTGCCTTGCCCTCCAAGCCTTGTACTCTCATATATACCGCCCTAAGGGCTCATTGCAATACATCAACCACAGTATATACGCATCCTACCTTCCTACATGGTATCAGACGCCTAGGTTACGCAATCCTGACCTAGCCGCGCCACCGCTTCCGCTGCAACCCGCGCGCCCCTGGGGAGATCGAGATCGATCTCCATCGGGGGCAGCGCCCTCCTAGGATGCACCGCAGATCCCTCTGATCCGCGTCGTTGTCGTCGTCACCAGCCAGCAGAAGGCCGTACCTCTTCCCGTCGTTGTGGCTGCGCCGTTCGTCGGCGTCGCCATGGCTCCGCCTTGGGCCGTCGCCGCCTCTGCGTCATCGTCCCCGGCACCGCATCGTCGTCCCCGGCACTGCATCGTGCTTCCCCGCCCCCTTCGCGCCTCCGGCCAACCTGCCCCCACCCGGTCGCCGCCGCCGCACGGACTTAGAGTATATTAGGCAACTCCAGATATGGTAGTTTAGGATTGATGTAATCCCGTGATAGCCTTCCTTATCTCTAGGGGAGGTGTCTTGCCCTCCAAGCCTTGTACTCCCATATATACCGCCCTAGGGGCTCATTGCAATACATCAAGCACGGTATAAATGCATCCTACCTTCCTACACAACCTATTACAGGTGAATAAATAAGTTTCACAGATACATCTGCATTCGCAAATTTTGCATGCCTACGGAAAATCCAAATATTAAGAAATCAAAATTTCATGTTTTACCTGGTTTTTATTATACATGAAGTCGGAAAGAACAAGAGCCTCCTTGAATTCTATATTCCTGTTTATCTTTCCGCCATTTATCCCTTCAAACCTCTAATAGCATCATTAAGAGGAAAAACACATATCATCAGCAACAGCTCCTAACCATATTCAAGAAACAAGAACCAAGTTTTTCCCAAAACAAAAACATCAAAAATGACTGAGGGTCAATAACCTTGAGTTGTATGACAAGAACCTTAGGTGACCTGAGTATAAACATTTGCTTCCGTGCTGAGGTGAGCTTTTTGCATCTGTCATAACCAAAATCAGAGTTAAAGCCTGTTTGAATAGATGAACCGGAAATATAGGAGAAACATATTTGGATGAGTGAAAATAAAAGCACATAGGAAATTGTTATCGCATCATGCTGCAAACAAAAACTAAAGTTGACATTGACTGTAGGAACAAATACTAAAGACGAATAGATCACTTTTTCAAACAGTTGAGAGAGTCCATAGCTGTACCAAGGTTATCTGATTCCTTTTGCCTTGGTGTGAAATGAGTATAGTATACAATTTCGAGTAATGCAGAATAGTAAGGTTTACCTTCTCTAAAAAGTAGCCACGTAAATTTCAAGGGATTCAAACTAACATTTACATTCCTGTGGAATTGAAGGACTAGAAAACTGAGCCTAAGTTTATTCTACAGGGATAATTACATTACAAAAGCGGCTGGTGAAAATTCCTACAGGATTCACAATCCTGATTTTGTTTCCTCTGAAGATATTACGAGTAACCCCCTTAGGACTTGTTTGAATAAAACCCATTCCCTCAATCCTTTCCAAACAAGTGATTAGTGAAAACCAACAAAGCATGTAAACTTCCTCTGGAAATAATTTGTTCCCATTAAAAAAGCATACCTCTCACAACTATATTTGTTTGCACCCTCCAAGATCTCTGGCTGAAAGAAGCGAGCAAGGGCATCAGCAACAGAACTGCTCCCAGGTAGATCAAGACTGATATCCATTATCTCGTCTGTCTTGTTTGACTCTCCCTTGCACAGGAGGCACTTCACCTGACTAAGCAACGCCCCACCAAATGTCTCCCTCATAACCATACACGCACCCTGCCCCCGGCCCTCCTCCTCACCACAGTTTCCATTGGCAATTGCTGCGGGTAACCGCTTGCGAATGCGGAGACCAGCAGTGTGACATGCATCTACGACGTAGCGAAGGAATTCGTGCGCATCCTCCTGACGACCCCATCGGAAGTGCTCAGCGAATAAGGGCATGCAGCGGATGATCTTCGCTGGTGAGTCGAGCGCCCCTGCATCTGCCCGAAGGAGCCGGGCGATCTGGCGCTCGAGCACGCAGAACGCACACTCCTTGTCCCTGTTCGGGAACACCTTCTTGCCTGCAAGCAAACAAAACTACACGAACATCAACCGCCTGACGAATCGCGAAAACAGAAGTACACAAGGGAAAAGGCTGGCGTGCTAGGGTTTCGTACACAGGTTGGAATGGCGCGAGGCGAGGCAGAACGTGGCGAGGGGCGGTGTGGACGCGAGGCACTGGAGGACGCTGTTGAGGTAGCAGGTGTTGCCGAGGTTCTTCAGCCCCGGGGGCGGGCCCGTGCGGGGGCGCCGCGGCGGCGGCGGCGAAGACGGCTCCGCGGTCGGGGCCATCACCGGCTCCGTGGGGTAGCCGCGGCGGGGGCAGCGCCGCCGCGGGACAGCACAAGGCCTCCCTCCTCCTCCTCCGCTCCACGAAGCGCCGCTGCCGCCGCCGCCAACTCATCCGATCGCATCGCCCACCAGCGGGCGCCGCGGAGGAACGGCCACCGTGGAGAAGCTGGGCGCTCCCGAAGCAAGCTCGAGGGTTGGCGCGGCCGGCGAGGCGCGTCGCGAGCAGTGGGGAGGACGCGCGCCCTCGTATCGGGCAGCAGGACGCCGACCAGGAGACGCGAGACGAGAGGAGAGGGAGGGAAGGCGAGTTGTCGGATTTCCCCCCTCGGGGTCGGAGGAGAAGGGGAGTGAAAGAGTTGGGTTCGGTAGCTCGGTGTGGGCTCGCGCGGTCGAGTTCTGTTCAGCCACCGCCTACGAGAACGTGTAAACCGGCACACGGCAACAATTTTTGGTTTAGCTCGACCGTTTCAACGTTTTTAGCTAACTTTTCATATGCAGATGGTAGGAGCATCTTCAAAAGATTTCTTTTACCTTTTCTAACTTACAGAAATAGGAATTTTGGTTAAAAAATGTAATTGTGACTTTGTTTAATTTTCCAAACTTTGCAAACAGTTTTAGTGTTTTGGCCTCTTTTTCAAAATGAATCTAAACGTCATGTTAAAAATTGATCCTTTAAAAATGTTTGCATTTGAGAGTCATGAAACCCAAAACTGTCATAAAATACTTTGGGCACTGAGCTTGGCGGCCACTATCCCCACCCACTCCGTCGCTCAACCCTATCCTCTCGCACCCTCTCATTCTGCCATTCCCCGCTCCTCTCGCTTACTCTCTCTGCCGCAACCCTGCCCACTGCTGCTCATCTCTATCCTCTCGCTCACCCTCTCATTCCCCACCACTTTCACTCGCTCTCTTAGTCGAAACCTTAATCCGTTGCCGCCGCTACTGCTCTTGCCTGTTACCGCTGCTATCGTTTCCTCTTTGAGCCGCCCAAATCTATTATCGGCAAAATAAATTTGCAGAAATTTAAATATGTTACAACAACGTGAAATATTTCCTTATATATTTTTTGACTAGCATGTTTTCTATTTTCTTTTCTAACTTTTTCTTTCCCCTTGCGTCTTCTAAATTGGTAATTTTATTAGGTGTAGCTAACGTCTTCGAAAAATTAGTATTTTATAAAGCTGCTAGCATCAGTACGTTATTTATTAAAGTAGTTTCATCCATAATTACCTTAAAGAGGTGGATCCTGCAAAGTAATAAGGTGTGTTTGGTTAATCATTGTGATTGTTTAGTTGCTCGTAAAAATAGTGCACTTGCAGAGATTATACCCCAAGAGTCATATGAGCTATCTCTTGATGAAAATCATAAACTTTTATGTTACTTTTGAATGATGTGCACTACGTAAGAGAGAAATAGCAATCCACATAGTATAACATTAGGCAAGTTTGACTAAATTGGCAAGTATTTTGTTTGATACCTAACATTTGGTAAAGTTTCTTTAGGTTCCACATGTATTGAATAATGTCTGACAAATTATTTATGGTGAAGAATATGAACTTTCTACTTACGAGCATCATGAATTGAATTACAATCAAATTGCTTCGAATTGAATTACAATCAAATTGCTTTGGGTCGGTTACTAATTCTCATAATGGAAGATTACACAATTCAAATAATTAGGTTGTCATAGAGAGAAAACATGTGGCAAGATTCTTCTTCGGGTAATGCTAGCGTAAGGGCGTCTAGTGCCTGAGATTACAATGGGCATGGGTCCCACCACCTATCTGCTATGCACTAACTTTCATTGCACCCGTTTTTCCGACCACATATTGTTTCCTTCCCTCCACACACAAACCGACATCTCTCTGTGTCGCAACTGCCTACACCCTTCTCTTGCGGGTGTCACTGGACGCGACACCAGCACGAGCGTCAGGGGATTTGGTGGCTGACCCTCTCCCTCTCCTCTCCCACGGTGTGGATCTGGCGGCGGACGCACAGACCGAGTCGCGGCGGGCGTGGATCGAGCGTGGACGAAGGACGTCGGAGGAGGAGCTCCGCGAGTGTTGGGGCGGCGGGCCACCGCTCCCCCGCGGCTAGGGTGCACGTACTCGGCGTTCGCATGAGCTCCAGGGCAGCAACAATCCTGCGCAAGCAGCAGTGCGGGAGGACAGCCGCGGGGGCTCCAAGGCGGCACCGCACGAGGCTGGCAGCGAGCCATGCACGCGCGGGAAGGGGGAGGAGCAGATCCGTGAGTGCCTAGGAACGGGTGCTAGCGCACAAGGCTGGCGGCGAGTCGTCCTCCTCTTCCACCCATGCTCCACTGATTGTCCTGTACGTCGGATGTTCCTACTGCCATGTTTAAATGCATGTTGCGAATGTGCAATTCAAATGTTTAAGAACAATGTGTCAAGTTTTCATCTGTGATGCTGCAAAGTAGGTCATGATGTTACACGTGTTGTAAGTGTGTTATCTGGATGTTGTATTTTTCATCGAGAGATTTGAATGTTCAAAACAACGACATCTATAGAAACATTAAGGATGGAACGCTGGCGCGGCTGGGGAGGGGTTCCACGTCACCCGTAAATTCTCCGCCGCCCACGTCACCCGAAAATTCTCCGCCGCTGCGCGGAGGGCCTTTTTGTTCGCCGTCGCTGCCTGTTGGCCCCGCCTCCTTTTCTTGCTGTCCTGGCCCGCGCGGTTGCAGCCTCACCCAGGCTGCCCTCCCCTCACTTTGTGGCTTGCCATCGCTAACCGTTGGCCCCATCTCCTTTGGTTGCAGGCTTGCCGCACTCCCCTACCTGTGCAGTTGCAGCCTTCCCCGAGTCGCCCTCCCCCCCCGCCTTACCTGCTTTTCACTTTCCTCGCCTTCTCTCTCAGCCCGTCGGCGGTGGTCAGTTGCGGCGTGCGTCTGCTGCTTCCTCGGGTGTTCCTGCGGTGCTGATCCGCCTTTCCGTTCGAGCTTGCCGCGGGAGCTTTCCAGGTCGGCTTTCCTTTGTCTTCCCTTCCCCTGCTTTGTGCCGTTTTGTGCGCTGCTGTTTTTGCTTTGCGATCTAGATCCATTTTTTTCTCCTTCCTTTTTTTTTTGCTTCTTGGTCTTTTGTGCCTGACCGATTATTTATTCTGTGCAGGTCAGAGGTCAGAATTTTTTGGGGCTCTCATTTAGATGGATATTTAGGTCCCCTTGGCTCTGCAGCTCTGGAAGTCGTTGTCTTTTTGCAGAGCCTATACGGATTCTGTGTTGTGGATTATGGTTACGGTGGAATGATGCGCCACCGGTTGCTAATTTCGTCCGTTGTGGGATCTGCTGACAGCATTGTTAGTGTCTGCCAAGAACCTGTGAAGCAAGGTACCTGAAGCAGAACAATTGTTGGCTGTCCATTTCTGATTTGCGATTATTGTTCTTTGCTGTATAGTGGTGATTTTTCTTTTGGTGTGTCACTCTATGTCTGTGTTGTGTAGTTCTTTAGGAGGTTCTTTGGTATGGAAGTGACTCCGCATGTTCATCGGCGCTCTCGCCGTATGAGGAACCGTCATCCCTCCCTCCCCTTTGTTCACCCATCGTATGCTGCTCCTTCGGCGTCCGCTGAGGAGGCTCTTGATCGAATTCGCTACGCTAAGAGATACCGTAATACCCCACCACTTACCTCTTAATGCATACCTGAAATTTTGCTCTTTTTTTCTGCACCTGAGGTATTCCATACTTACCTTTTTCTTCATTTGTGTCTGTTGTCCTGTTCAGGGGATCAATTTTGTCCTTTGATGCCACCGTAGCAATCCAAGAAGCGTCGCCTTTCACGGATCAGTGCTAGGAGGCAATGTCGTCTGGTTGACGCAGGTGCTGATCTATGAGATTTTTGGGCTATCTCAGACTTTTTTCTGGTCCTACTAATTTTCTAATTGCTGTGAACATTTTCTTCATGCCAGGCCTTCATTCCTTTACTGCATCCTGTCCGTCGAGAGATATAGTACCCAGGCAGTATGCTGCAGCACTTAAGGGTAATGTTTCGTTACATGCTTTACTTTCCTTCCTGTTTTTTCTTCATATATAGATCTTTTCAGTCTAGAGTGACTTTTTGCCTGAATCTTGCAGACACATATGCCGGGAGATCCTATATTGGACGCCCTGAATACAAATGTCAATATTGTGGTGCTGTGTTCTGGTATCAGGAGAGAGTGAAATCTGAATCGGCTTTCACACAGAGGAGAGTTATTTACAACATGTGCTGCAAAGGTGGGAAAGTTCGTCTACCATCATTTAGTTCAGTACCTAATTTTCTTCAGCAATTGTTAAGGTTCGATGGTGGTCAGCGATCACGAGTGTTCTTGCAAAAAATAAGGCATTATAATTCCCTGTTTGCATTCACATCGATGGGTGCATCCGTTGATCGCAGTGTGAACAATGGGAATGGTCCTCCTATATTCAAGATATCAGGTCAGGTTTGCCATAGAATTGGCTCACTTTTGCCAGCTGGTGATGCGCCACCAAAATTTGCCCAGCTCTATATCTACGATACTTCAAATGAACTGGCCAACAGATTCGGAGCAATTGATCCTAATGATAGTGGGTCTGACGGTATGTGCCCTGAAATTGCTGCTGGTCTTATGGATATGTTGGATGAATTCAACCCATTGGTGAAACAATTTAGGGTTGCTCGAGATAGGTTGGCAGAGCATGGAAATGAGGAGATTGGTATTCGTATTGTTGGTGCCACCGAAGATGATCCAGTACAGTACGAAATGCCAACGACATGTGAGCTAGCTGGTCTTATAGTTGGTGATTTCTCTCAAGAAAATTACAAGAGAGATATAATAGTGCATGCGACAGATGGTGCACTTCATCGAGTGTCCTGTTTACACCCTGCTTACATGCCTCTCCAGTATCCTCTTCTTTTCCCGTATGGTGAACGTGGTTACCAACTTGGGATTCGTTACAGGGGCCTGGATTTCACTGATGAGAACTGCCGGTTGAAGGTAACAATGCAGGACTACTATTGCTATCGGTGCCATTACAAAATGGATGAGCCAAATCCATTCCTTTGTTATGGAAGGCTTTCGGAACAGGCTAAGGTGGATGGATACGCTTGCGTAGAAGAAAGTAGGCTCAAGTATATAAACGATCATCAGGATGAGTTGCGATGCGATTATTTTCAGGGAGTGGTGGATGCTGTCGGTAAGGGAACCTTGGACGGTAGCAGCATTGGCAAGAAGAAATTTCTACCGGCCAGTTTCACAGGTGGCAAGCGGTACATGGCGCAGAACTATCAAGATGCTTTAGCGATTTGCAGAGTTTATGGATGCCCAAATTGGTTCACCACATTCACAGCTAACCCAAAGTGGAAAGAAATTATAGAATCAGTGGAGTCTGAACCTGGTCAGCAGCCTTCTGATCGATCCGATGTAATCGTTCGTATTTATAAGATTAAACTTGATGAGATGATGGATGACATAAAAAACGGCACTGCATTTGGGCCTGCTGTTGCTAGTGAGTTATCTTCGCTTTCAATTACGATTTTTAGTACATTTTAATTCGTTTCTGAGAAATCTGCATTCTGTTCCCTTTGTTTGTCGTCCAGTTCTGCAAAGCATTGAATTTCAGAAAAGAGGATTGCCGCATGCACATATTCTGGTTTGGGTGGAGAAAAACGGAAGAGAAGGTACTGCCTCTGCTGTTGACTCCTTTATTTCTGCTGAAATCCCTGATCCTGCTGTAGATCCGCTAGGATACGCATTGGTTGAAGAATTTATGATACATGGCCATGTGGGCAACACAATCCTAGGTGTGTGTGCATGAAAAAAGGGGTTTGTTCGAAGAATTATCCTAAAGAATTTAATGATGAAACCTCTATTGATGAAAATGGATTTGCAATTACTGACGCCGGAACAATGGTAGGTACGTTGTAAAGAACGGGGTTCGTTTAGATAATCGATGGGTGATTCCGTACAACATGTACTTGCTCAAAAAATTCCAAGCCCATATTAACGTTGAGTGGTGCAACAAAAGTAAAGTTATTAAATATTTGTTTAAGTATGTCACCAAAGGTCCAGATTTTGCCAAAGTAGGATTCAAACGAAAGAAGAACTCTATAGATAGTGATGGCCATGTAAATAATGAGGAAATCGATGAGATTGAAGATTATCTTGAATGTAGATACCTTTGTGACAAAGAAGCACTTTGGAGATTATACAGTTTTGATATACACACTAAAATACCTTCAGTTGAGCGTCTAGCTGTTCATCTCCCTAACATGAATTGTGTCCTGTTTCGAAAAAGAGCTAGATTATCAGATGTTGTAACTAACGAATTCCTGCAAAGAACAACTTTAACTGAATGGTTTAAAACGAATGAGCGATACCCCGAGGCTAGAAAGTTAACCTATTGCAATTTCCCTGATGAATGGCGTTGGGAAAAAGATCAACGTGTTTGGACTCATAGAAGATATCAGAAAAAAGTCGGTAGGATTTATTATGTCCATCCTTCAGAAGGTGAGCGATACTACCTAAGGATGCTGTTGACAATGGTCGAAGGAGCACAAAGTTATGAAGATCTAAGAACATACCAAGGTACAGTTTACCCATCATTCAAAGAAGCGTGCGCTGCCAGGGGCCTTCTCGGTGATGATAGGGAGTGGTATAGTGCCTTTGATGAGGCTACGGTATGGGGCTGTGGGCGCCAACTTAGGAATCTATTTGTTACTATGATGCTTTACTGTGATATAGTAGATGAAAGGAACTTTTTTGAAAAATACTGGGCAACCATGTCAGATGATTTTGAGTACAACCTACAAAAAGCGATGAATAATCGCAGATATAGAGTTCCGGAAATTGAACTTCGAAACATGCTTATAGAAGAACTATCAATACTGTTTTCACGTAATGGAGCAAGCATAGCATCCTATAATATACCAAATGTTTGTAGGAGATCAGGAAAGAACACTATGAACAGCCTCATAGACGAAGAGCGGTCGTATGATATTCTGAATCTATTGGAAAAATCAGCAGAACTGTTTGAGAAACTTAACGATGATCAGTTGATTGCATTCAATAAAATTGTGCATAGTGTAGAATCCGCTCAGGCGTCTTTCTTCTTTGTTTATGGCCATGGTGGTACTGGGAAAACCTTTCTATGGAATGCTATAGTCTCTCGCCTACGATCCGAAAACAAAATAGTACTCACTGTGGCATCGTCTGGGGTGGCCTCTTTGTTGTTGCCTGGGGGCGCACTGCTCACTCGCGTTTTAAAATCCCCTTACAAATTGATGATGAAACAATATGCGATATTAAAAGAGGAAGCATTCTAGCTGAACTAATGCAACAGACTTCTCTTATAATATGGGATGAAGCTTTAATGACACACAGAAAATGCTTCGAAGCACTGGATCATTCATTGCGCGATGTGTTGTCTGTAGATGATGAAGCAGCTGCAGAAAGGGTATTTGGTGGCAAAGTAGTTGTCCTAGGAGGTGATTTTAGACAGATCCTACCAGTTGTTGAGGGAGGGAATAAGACCAAAACCATAGATTCTTGCATATTGAATTCGCCTATTTGGGATTCTGTTGAGATCCTAAGCCTCCAGGAGAATATGAGATTAAAAGATCCATCACTCGATGATTCTTCCCAGCTGGAACTGCAGAAGTTCAGTGATTGGGTTTTAGCTGTTGGAGATGGTCGTGTTGCTGCAGCCAAAAGTGACAAATAGACAGACCCAAATTTGATTGAAATCCCACATGATCTACTGATACACACCAACGATAACAAGATAAAGGCTGTTGTTGACTCAGTTTACGAAAATTTAGACCGTATGTATCGAGATCGAACATATCTTTGTGAGCGTGCTATTCTGTCACCAACCAACTCAGTGGTGGATGAAATTAACACCTATGTTTTGAGTGTTATGCCTGGTGAGGCAAAAGAGTATCTTAGTTATGACATAATAAGCAAAGCTAATGAGAAATCTTATGACATCGATGCATTGTACCCAACAGAGTTCTTAAATTCAATAACAGTATCGAACTTCCCTGAGCACAGGCTTACTTTGAAAAAGAACACACCAATAATGCTGCTGAGGAATCTCAATCAAAATTCGGGGCTTTGCAATGGAACAAGATTAATGATCCAGAAGCTTGGTGACAATGTTATAGAAGCTACCATTATAACAGGATCGAATATAAGTGATGTGGTCTATATCCCACGGATTGTTTTGTCCGCATCTAATCCAAAATGGCCTTTTGAACTGTGTAGGAGGCAGTTTCCAGTAAGAGTTTGCTATGCAATGACAATTAACAAAAGTCAGGTTCAGACACTATCAAATGTGGGAGTTTATCTAAGAAACCCTGTTTTCACACATGGACAGCTATATGTTGCAGTTTCTAGAGTCACATCAAAGAAAGGACTAAAAATATTGATTGAAGATGAAAATGGCAAATGCTGTAAGACTACTAAAAATATTGTTTTTCATGAAGTTTTTGATGCTCTTAGGTAAAATTACTCACAACCGCATGCCATTTTTTACCCTTCTCAGAATCCGTGATCTTATTACAACAGCCTGTGTTCACAATTTTTTTTGTATGCCTGGTTCTTTTTTTCGCAACACTTACTGTGATAAGGACACAAGATTACCACCGCAAGTTCAGTTGTCACTCCCAAACATAGAGGGTAAGGTTCCTGTTCGGTCGTCTTGCCTGGGTACTTTCAGATGTTTGTTGAATTTTAATTAAAATTAATCTCAAGGTCTGCTTCAGCTGTGCTATTGCCTCTTGCTGCGCATCTAATGTGTCAATTGATGTCTTCTTTTTCTCTATCTTAAAAGGTCAGAACGAAATGTCTTAAGCCTTTCTGCACCAGCAGCTGTTGCTGAGAGCTCGGCTGCGCCTAAACCATAAACCAGGTTGGTTTCTGTATCTCCGCCACTGCGCTTACATTTGCTGCTGAAGGTGATTTAATGGGGAATGAATTTTCCGTTTCTTTACAGTGACAAACCACAGATGTCCCTGCGCTGCTACAAACTCTGCTCTACCTGCCGTCTTCTATCGAGAAACTCTGCTCTACCTGCCGTCTTCTATCGAGCAACTCTACCCTATGAGCCAACAGAAACTACTGATGTTCTCATATTGACCTATCTTTACTATCCGGATTTAGTAAAGTGATAAGGAATTATGTACTTTTTATGAGGACAGCATAGAATTAAATCATCTTCACCAATCAATGGAGTTCACTGGCCAACTATGTTTGCACCATTGCTGCATGGAACATAGTTCCATCTTCTTCAGCTCTTCATTGCTGGACCTGATGATGTAAGTAAACTCACTGATACAATCAGCTAGAGATAACCTTAGCTCCTTTGTGAATCTTGGGTCATTTAGCTCCCTGTAATAGTCATGACCAAGAACATCAATAGATCTGAAGACGAAAAGACCGGAGAATCCGAAGCAGTGACTTAAAAGAAAAGGCGTATCACGACGGTCCACGATGCTTCCAGACCAATGTGACACCAGCGAATTATGGGCCGACACGCCACACGGCCCATGGCCAAAACGCCTTTGTGGACCGGTTCCTGGGCCGGCGCGCAAGGGCGCGCCCCCATCTGCTAGTGAAACATATGTTGTGGTGGGTTATTTCTTCATTTTTTGACAAATGGTTAACAATATCTTTTAAACATGTTTATTGATGTTACAAGTATTGATTTTCATTGTTATGGATGTTAAATTTTGATGTTGTAGATGACATTTTTTAGATGTTGCATACTCACCGTCCGGACGCTAGCATCCGGAACGGCCGTCTGAACGCTAGCGCCCGGAACGGACGTCCGCGTGCCAGCAACTTCGTTCTTCTTGACATGGTAAAGTGTGACTTCAAATTTGTTTGTCACATTTTTTGTGGATTGCCACATTTACCAAAGTCCAAAGATGGGGTGTGGCAAATGGTGTCTAGCAACCAAACATACCTTTACATCATTGTCTAATTTTAGTGTCCTCGCACTTCTAGTGGAAAAATATAGGATTTAGGTTTATGACAATTTGATGGTGAGATGTTTTGTGGATTTTTTTATCTTTTTACACATATCCATAGGATAAGTAGCGACTTAGATAATAGTAGATGCGCTAATAAAGGAGGCATCAGTAAAATGAACCTATTGTAGTTTGGTGTCATCAACACTCGTTGATTTCTCCCGAAATTAAAAGTTCCTTTGATCCAAAAGTCGCTTAAAAATGGTACAAAGTGTTTTGTATTAAGGATAGAAATCCTCAAATTAGTACTGCAGAGGTAGTAACGTTTCACGCACTATGAGTAGGTGACAAGATGTATCAACTATATAGTGATAATATGAGTTAAATAGAATATGTGAAGTATAAGCATGTAAGTTTTTTGGCAAAGAGAATTTGGACTTGTGCCAAAACAAATAAGTTTAAGAATCTTTATGTGAACCTAACTTTCATAAAAACGAATACACCATGAGTAATTGAATGTTATAGAACCCACTAGTATAATCGTTATATATTAAGACACTACTCTTTCAAACTACTTCACCCTTCCAAACTATAACTAAAAACATTTTTAGGTTAAATTAAACAATTCGGATTTAATCAAGTACATCATAAAAAAAATTCATGATTGATTTGATGATACTAATTTGATGCACTTATTTCACTATATATTTATATAGATTGGAATGAATCCAATAACAATAGTTGTATGTTTTTGTTAGATGTTGTTTGTTTGGAATGAATCCAATAAACATGCTCTCGCTGTCTCGGAATAATCCTCACTAGGATCATGCCCGTGCGTTGCTACGGGCAATTTAATCATTGGTAAATGGCATCTATCTTACATGAAAGAAACCAATTCAATAGATAATTTATATAGATTAGCCATTATTTTTATGTTAGAGCATCTATCTTATATGAAAGAAACCAATTCAATAGATAATTCAATGGGATTAGACAGTATTTTGACCGACAGATTACATTGCACTCTCTTTACATTGTCACTAAAATGTCAAGTAAGCATCGCTATTAATCACACCCTTTGCACATCAACGGAAGGAAATACTATAGCACGTAATCATCACTTTCAGTGTATGTTCTCCCATAGTCTGATGCAACAGGCCAACAACATCTTGAAGGCCAAATTTCCATGCGTGATGGACCAGTGGATAATCACATGTATCGTAGTGATGAAAAACCGTATTCTCAATGGATAACCTATACCAACCCAATATGAGTACCCACCGAAAGAAGTGGGACAAATACTGTTAAATGGCAACATAATATACCTGCAAACAAAGATCTATGCTTTCATCCCTTGAAATATTTGTTTTCTTTTTCATGCTTTCCTGACCTATAGACAGCATGTCAGGAATGAGTTCTACAAATTTAAAAGATTCTACAATAAAGAAAAAAACAGTAGCACGGAGGGGAAACTTGTGTCCACAAAAAATTTCAGATCCATCAGGTTGCGAACTCTGATGACGAAAGACTAAAATTTCCCTCCAAAATGATGACATCTAATGCATTGACCTGACAAAATGAAATTAGACCACACAATAGTTAGGAAAAGCATTATAAAGTGTAACAGGTTGCAAGACTTTTGTACTTTTCAATAGACCAATGTCACGAACTCGAACTCACAGAGGAAAAACAACTTTATCATGCTGACAGGTTTACAAGTGATTCCTTCCTTACTAAAGGTTTCAGAGCACGGTCGGTGCGGTTTCAAATCATATATCAGAACATTTACAGGCCGAGCAAGAAAAGAACACAGTTTATCTCACATTTCAACGAATAGTCAATTAGTGCTCTGATCACTACCACAGGTAGGCCATTGTAGTAAATCAGTGGGACAAAGTAGCAGTAGCTGGTGTTTCCACCTGTGAGATCCTGAACTTCCACAGGCTGGTCGAAAAGATTACATTGGAGTGTAGCATGCTATATAGTTTCCTCGTCATATGACATTTACCATGTTACATTGGTCAAAAAGATTACATTCACCAAGATATGAAATATAAGGGAGGTATCCATTTTCACCATATGATTCAAAAGGTAGTGAAATATTATCTAATGGTAATAGGCTACATGTAGTGTACAAAAAATTCCGCAACCTAACAAATTGGATTCCATACTAACAATATTTATCAACCATTTTCATAATACAACCACTTCTCCGCTGCCTGCAGATTGAATTGTGCATGTTCTTGCAGGGTCTGATGAGCATCAAAACATGTATGATCTTATGACAATCAGGAACAATAAATTTATTTTTTAACTAAACCATATTAGAGACCCACCAACTCTCTTGCCACTGAACTGCAGGAAGATAAGAAGAGTCCTTTTTTCTGTTCTAATAAACATTACTTCAATCTACATTTAAAACCTAACGCTATTGAGGAGAGTAACATCATCTTAATGTGGAACTGAACTCATGACCAGATTCAGTTTGTTCTCAATTAGGGGAGCATTAATAATGTCTAGTGCTGTACTACAAACCAACTTCCATTACCGGTATTCCAATACTGGAAAGTGCACCCACAAAAAGGACTTATTTCATAGTTGCAACACATAACAACATAGAAAAGATATAGGTTGACAAAAGGAAAAATCTCATTGTAGTCCTTGCTTCCATATTCATACTACAAACAGTACAATGATAACTTGATGCATTGCACATATGCATATGATTTAGATATGATAGATTCATTAGTGGACAGAAAACTGAATGTTTAGAATAAAGTGGATGAGCAAAAGGAAAGTTACTCCACTTTTGACCAATCTGCACTGAGAGATTTTACCGCACCTAGAAAGGTAGTTTACATTTGAAAATGTTTTATATTTCAAGAGGTAGGCAGATCAAGAAGGTAGCAAATAGTCTAACGAAAATCAGATAAGCAAGGGTTAGGGGCATTCAAGACTGAAATAGAGACTAATACCATCTGGTTGCAGCTGTGCTCGCACACGCGAACGACCGGTTGCCAACACGACCATCAGGACAACGAGCAGCCGTGTGCTTGTGCCTCCAGCCGTCCACCGAGATAGGGCGACAAGACGAGTCAGCGCGGCGATGACCTCAACAGAACCCTGCATTGATCTTTACGTGTCTGAATTCTGAGATGTTCAGAACAATGTTCAGAACACATCAAACTTATAATGCTTCTCAAAGCTCATTGACCCATCTCAGGATATCATCATGTTCAGAAAGCTGCAATCGACACTGGCAGTTTACTCTTGCGGCACTGCAATTAGAAATTTGCAAAATGCAAAAGTCAAAGGGTAGTTGGCAGCAAGCCATTTATGCTATATTTATCCGGAACTACATAATTCAATGTTGTATGAGTGCATAAATTATCTATTTATATTTTATCATAATGAAGTAATGAACCAATTAAACATACCTGATAATCTCCATCATGGTCATAATCCCAGTCCCTTTATTTAACCTGGATTCCTTCCAGATGCCTGCACAAAAAAATCGTAAGAAGTTCAGTGACAATAATCTTTGGATGCTACAAATACAAATGATAACACAACTTCTTGGTATGCATCAGTAGTCCATTGCAAGTGTAAATCCCTGCAGACATGTCAAATTTGTCAGATAACAATGTTAAACAGGAAGACCTAAACGGTATCAACATTTTTTTAGAATAAACATATATCAGATTTCAAAAATGCTTTGCTTAGATCAGGTGAAGAAACAAACCTAGTATGCATTGGCCGGTCGACCGGTCGTGGTCCTTTGAGTTGACTAATTCAGTGCAAACAAATTATCTATCTATCCAAAGAATAACACAGAATGAAGAACATTCTCAAAAGTACAAAATGAATACATTTGTCAGTACTCAGTAATAAAAGGAAAAGAATTATACTTTCTTCAAATATGTTGGCATTACACTTATGATCCCAATCTCTTCAAGTCTGTTCACAAACATCCTCGCATAGTCGCATTAGGAGTTGAGGATCTTGACAATGACTATAGCTCCTGCTGCAGCGATTGGAACAACCGCTGCTCTCCATAGCTGCCTGAAATGCATGATAGTTAAAAAAAATCAAACTGATGTCTGTTGAATTATTGTTGTGGATACTTATCACCAAAAAACTGAAGCTACGGGAAATTCATACCTTCACGGATCGGACTGAGATTTGGGGTCGATCCTGTTTCGTCGATGTTCGCTTGCAAGACCGGGCAGGGATCGATGGCCTCTTTTGGGTCGTCGATGCCGATTGCCGGAGAGGGAACCACCATTGCAGGGGCGTGCCACCTAGGAGTGCTTAGCGTAGTGGAGGAAGAAGGAGCCTCGGCTAGTCCCGTACCGACGGCGGGATAGATGGAGAAAGGCCAACATTGTAGATTTAGGGATCCTGTTATCCTTCGTGGAGCGGCGCGGGGAGGAATCGGCGGCGGCGCGTCGGCATCGCATCTCGACCTACAAAACCACAAACACAGAGAAAACGGCACCTCAGATCCTCCTCGACGGCGGGGACGGAGAGAGTAGAGGAAGGGGACGGAGGACCAGAGACGAACATGGCACCGTCCTCGATCCGGAGACATCAGAGAGGTGTGGTGGCGCGGCGGCATGTCTGAGAAGGCCATGGAGAGACGGACGGTTGCCGCGAGATCCGCGGCTGATGGGAACGACAGGGCAAGGGAGGCGTCGAGGATGTGCCGCGTGGGGAGGGCGGTCGCCCTGGAGGTCGGAGGGCGCGGCGTGATCTGCTGCTTGCCCTGGATCGGCGGCGCGGACGACGGGCGGAGGAGGAGGTCGCCGGTGGCGTGATCTGGATCGGATGCGCGTCCTGGATCGGCGGCGCGGCCGACGGCAGGCGGTTCGGTGGGGAAGGCGGCGCGCGGAGAGGGAGGCGAAGGCGGCTCGGCGGGGGAGGCGGCGTGCGGAGAGAGATGCGAGGGCGTCAGGTACGCGGCGATCCCAGATGACGGCAGGGACGGGGGATCGGTTCGCGGGGCGGCGGCGGCAGTCTCGGTTGGCGGCGATCCCAGACGGGCGAAGGTGTCGGCGGCATCCGGAGGAGGAGAGGAGGCTGTTTTTTTTTGAGGCGAGGGTTGGAGGAGCCGTGGGGGAGGCGGCGTCCGCGGGGTGGGGGAGGTGGACTCGTGGAGAGCGGAAGGCGGACGCGCGGGGCGGACACACGAGGGAGCGAAAGAAAGTACTAACGGATTTTTTTCTCCACTTCATACTTTTTAGGAGTAGAGATTGGAGTTACAGAAGTTCGTTCCAGAATAATCGTCGTTCCATAGAGTTATGTAGGCCCAGTGTCGCCTGATTTATTCCTTCCACTCCCCTCGCAAGCTCCCACCATGGCAGACATGCTCTCAAAACAAATTGTGTCTCACTACATAGTATGGGGTGTTTGTGACTTTTATCAATTGTATTGGTTGCCGATTCAATTTTCTCTGCCTATGGTCATTTCGAGATTAAGGGAGTACAAACTACTCCCTTGGTTCCAAAATATTTGTCATTGTTGATTTTGGATCACAACGTTTGACCATTTGTCTTATTCAAAAAAACTGTGTAAATATGCAAAATGACAAGTTATACTTAAAATACCTCTGATAATCAAGTCATAAACAAAACAAACGATATATATATATACCTATGTGCTATTCTACACCCAGTCACCCAAACCAACCAACAGACTCATCCTCCCCTCGAACAGACAAATCCACCAATCAGGTGCGTCGGACCCGCTAACCCGCACCCGCGCTCCACCGGACCCCCACCTTACGATTAAGTCTCTTTTCCACCGGCCGGTTCGGAGGGCGACGGGCCGACGACGAGTCTGAAGCGCGACGGCGGCGGCGGAGGGTTCCGAGCGGCGGTGACGGCGACGGCGGAGGGTCCCAAGTGGCGTCGAGCACTCCCCCCTGCGCGTCCTATCCCTATCTATCCTTGAATTGCCCCTCTCACATTCCCTTTGTGTAGGTCGCAACGTCGGCGGGCGGGGGATGTCAAGCGGCTGGCTGAGCGGAGACCTCGAGCGGCGAGGTGCGGCGGCGGCAGCCGTGGGGTTGCGGCGGCCGCGTGCGATTGTGACCTGGTGTGGGTTCGCGAGCTCATGTACTGGACTGGAGGCCTTGATCCATCTCGATTCAGTTGAGTTTTGTGATGCAATGGCAGTGCAGCAGGTGAATAAACAACATGCAGATCCATGCTTCTGTGGCAGAGTTCGATTTGCAAATTGGCAATGGCATCCACAAGCCTGTGTGTCAGAAATCAGCATGATTGATTGATTTGAACCTGTAGCCATGCGTTTCGATTTGTTGCAGATCTCGGATGAGTTGGTTTGCTTGATTTTTTCCATGGTGGCGTTGACCATCTGCTACTTTGATTTGAATCTGTAGCCATGCGTTTCGATTTGTTGCAGATCTCGGATGAGTTGGTTTGCTTGATTTTTTCCATGGTGGCGTTGACCATCTGCTACTGGTCTTTTCACAAGCAACATGTTCAGTAATAGAAATTGGCTTTAAGCTTCTTTTCAGTACATGAGTAAAACAAATCTGTTCTGTAATAATTTAACATTGTCTAGTAACACTAGTAGTTCACTAGATTAAATTCAGATCATTTTTTCAGCAATATCTTTTTGTCCAGTAATCAGTAATATTATATCAGTAACTTTTTATCCTACCCACATAACCAATTTGTAATTTCTTTTTCTATTGAATATATTGCCTGGACAACCTTATTTGCATGATCAAATTCAGATTATAATGCGGACCAGCCAACAAGACTTGTGATTACCAAATACAGATGCAATGAGCTAGCTCAGTAGTTCAGTAACATGGTAGTTTAGGTTAGTAATATGTAGTTCAATATTATCTCAGTAGTACATCTATGTCAGCCCAGCATATATGCGACCATTTTTTGTCTTAGCAACTTTGTTTGTCAATTAGCACCCATGTCCTTTTTTATCCAGTATTACAATTTTTGTTGGTAGTTCAGTAACATATGTGACCATTTTTTCATTAACTTTAGTTTGTTGATTAGCACCCTGAACGTTTTGTGTTAGTTGAGTCTTACAATTTGTTGTCCCTCAAGCAGTAGAACCGTGTCTTTGACCATCCCATGTGATTTTGGGGCATGTAGTTCATGGATTGTGCATCTTATTTCTCTATTGGTTATCTGGGCAATGTTCCTTTCAGTAATTTTTTCAAAACAGCAATAGCTTTGTATTGATGTGTATTCAATAGTTTGTTTAGTAATATAAATTTTTTCAATAGCATGAGCTTAATTTGTTCCATGCTTTCTTCTCAAGTAGTTCAGTAAAATATCGTCCTTTGGTAATTTTCAACCGTAATCGGCATTGATGTGTATTTAAGCTTACCATACACTTAATTTTTCCATTTCCTTCTTCTAAAGTAGTCCATTTATTTAACTTCATTAAGTTAAATTTGTTCAGTAATCTTTTACCTTCAGTAACTGTAATATACATGTGCTACTCAGGCCCCTAACACGGCTGCTTCTCGAATCCCAGTACAGGGCACGGTTTCTTTACCACAACCGCAACGGCAAAAGGCCCTTTCCTACTGAGATTGAAGAACAAGCTCTAGTCCACACATCTGCAACCTGTGGACATGTATGAGCTTAGTAAAACATGTATGTTCTTTTCTTACTAGTAACACATGATTTTTTAAATATGTTCAGTAATTAAAGTAGTGCAGTATCATTAACAAAGATTGAGTTTTGGATTTAGCAGATCTAGTAAATCCAAATTTGCCAACTATCTAGTGACATAGCTCCTCTGCCATCAACTTCAGTAATTGATACTTTGGATCTAGTACTGCATGCTAGCTTCAGTAATCAATACTTGGATTCACTAGTGCATCATCAGTTTCAGTATTTGATCCTTTGCATTTACTATTTAGTAATACAACAATAGTTTAATAATTGAGTGAAAATCAAAACTATTGTGCTTTGCTCAACTTGCTTGCATTATCACCACCAGTCATATTGGATATAGAGTCACTGGATAAAACGAAAAAGGAAAAACAGAAGTCATCACTAGTCCAACGGCACTACTGGAATACTATTGTAGTACAGGCAAGACATCCTGAACACGTGAGGTAATATATGTTCAGTATTTTCTACAAAACAGAATATGCACCACATTGCTGTGCACCATTGCCGAACATGGCAAACCACACAACATCAGTGAACTTTACCGAGCACCACTCTAACCCCCCTAGTAAGCGCTGATAGCACAATTACTTAGAGAGAATTTCCTTCGGTGCAATGGCCTTGTTATTACTTCAGTAATTGTAATATACATGTGTTGCTCAGGCCCTGACACATCTGCTTCTTGAATCCCAGTACAGGGCACAGTTTCTTTACCACAAGCGCAATGGCAATAGGCCCTTTCCTACTGAGATTGAAGAACCAGCTACAGTCGACACAGCTGCAACCCTGCGGACACATCATCGCTTGCTAATTATTTTGCCTCATGCGGATGACGCTGCAAGTACAGAGCTTCATGAGATCGCTCCAACAAGTGAACAACAAGGCACAAACAGCATGTACAAACCATGCCGGTTTTTGTGCATCATAGGCCTTTTTGTGTAATTAAAAAATATGTATATACTAGATACGTGCATTACTGACTTATTTTTCCGAATGGATTCAGTTATTCAATGCTTGGGTAATTTGTTTGAGATGCAATGACCAATGAGATGCATACCTTCAGTAGTTCTAGAGTTACTGTAATAATCTCTGAACCTTCAGTAATTCTAGTTGCTACGCAAATCCCCTAACACTCAGTAATTATGCACGCTCTAGTGAAAGAGATGCACATTTACAGTAATTTTCATATTCTACGGTAGCTCAGTAATCTTATCTTATCTTTTGTGTTTTTACTTAAGCACTATGCACTTTCATGAGCATTTTTATAGTTTATGTAACTCAATATTATATTTATTTTGTGTTCAGTTGTTTGATGGACTGCTATACCTCCACAACAAGTTCGATATTATCCAGCAGCACCTACTGCTACCGCAAGAATGTCACTGATGTTGGCTAGTATGACTTGTGTGCACTACTTGTTATTGAAGATTTGAGATCAAAGGTCGGCAAGTAGAAGAAATTAGGGGCTAAAGTGGATGGTGACATCGCCATTACAACTCTGCGGCCACTTTCTGTATTGCCAAAATAGCTTTTCACTGCAAAGGGATTGACGTTGCTCTTTTTTACCTTGTAATGGTTGTTAACTCCTGAGTGTATGCACTGATCCGAGGGGATTGATGTTGTTCTTTGACCCCACATTTGTTCTGTAATGTCGTGCTTTTAGTCACTATTAAATTACTAAATTACTGATGATGTCCATGTGTTGCTTAATCACGGAAAATTAGTGATGTCTTGCTATGTTGCCTTGTACATAGCAAGATATCACCCTGCACGCATCCCCTATGTTTTGTGATTACTAAGTTACAGGGGGAGTGAAGTTGTTAAATTACTGAGATGGTGTTGAATTCCGGTATTTTTCAGTAATCGATCTTTTCATCCTTTGGATTCAGTAATTGAGCATCCCGCCAGTAAATCAATTTCAATAATGCATCCCAATAGCTTCAGTGGTCGATGCTTTGGGATTTAGAAGTTCACATCAGCTTCAATAATCGATCCATTTGAAATTAGTGATGCATCACAGTAATTTGGTTACCATAACCCATGTAATATACATCAGCTTTAGTACTCAATCAAGTTTAGTAATGCATCCCAATAGGTTCAGTAATGCAATGCGTTAATATATTTTACTGTAAAAAGGAAAACCAAGACATTACTGAAGTCGAGTCTTGGAGATTCCAATAGATTTCAATTCAGTAATTTTAAATCTAAAGATGTGCTTTTACTTGTTTGATCTGGGACTAGTTCCAGACCTATTGACAATTTAATCCTCATTAGTAGTCAATCATTCCACTTTTTGGACTCAGTAATGCATCGTGTGAGCCTTTTTTCCTTGACTAGGGAAGCAGAGGTCAGTAATACAACGCTATAATAGATTCTAATTTAAAATGAGAATAACCGAGATATTACTGAACATTATGGAGTTTTGGAGAATCCAATAGCAGCATTGAATGACAGCAACCAGTAACCACCTACAAGTAGCATCATGCATCAGGAGACCACTACGGATGAGTTATTCAAATATCATCTGTTCTTTACAAAATACTCCAATCTTCCACATGGACAACCAATGCAACTCCTGCAAGCTGATTACAGATCTGATCCCCGTTGCACCCTCCCCCCTGCATGCTGAACATTCATGATCATAATAATTACTGAGTTAAGACCCAGCATTAATTGAATGTTCACCATGGAGCGTTGACTCAATTACCAAATGCGGCCGGCCGGGATCTAGTCATCCAACATGGAGCAACATCGAAGGAGATGCCCCCGCTGAAGATGAGGCCGACACGGAGCGGCCTCCCCTACTCCCCCGAGCTCCAATCCCATCGTACTGCTGCCTAGTGGACATCGCCGCGCTTAGCGGAGCCGTGAGGCCTAGCGCCACGGACGCGAATCCTAGCGGCAGGGTGTTGGCCGCTCGATCCATGCGCGCCGAGATACTCGTTCGCCGCCCTGCTGGCTGCTCGCCGGCCTTCGCACCCGGGCAGCCTCGCGCGCCGAAGGCCGTGCTCCGCGACCGCTCCGCCGCACCGGGATCCCCTACCTATCGGGTGCGCCGCCTCTGCTCCCGGCGCGCGCCCCCTGCTCCCGACGCGCCGCCTCGCGCTCGCCGCGCTCGGATTCCCTCGCCGCGACCACGCGCGCCGGGGCGGGGGGGGGGGGGGGGGGGGGGCGGGGGCGCAAAGGCCGGTTGGTTTGGGGACGGTGGAGACGGTTGGTTCGGGCGTTACAGACGCGTGTTAACGGGTTGGGGAGGCAGGGCGGTGGGATCCGGTTGGCTAGGTGTGGGTTTCTGTTGGATGGCTGGTTGGGTATAGAATAACACTACCGTGTATATATATAATTAACAGTAATAAGTAATTTATAAATTTTGAAACGGAGAGAGGACATTCGTATGATCTGCGACCGAATTTTGATTTAGAAATTATTAGAAAGTGAAACGGTACCATCGCCACAATCGGAGTGATTTACGCACATGCTATTAAAAAAGATGGTGGTTACGCACATACCACAAAAAATTTCGTAGACACCTGTATGCTACGCGCTTAACTTTTGTTTACGCACATGTGTTGACACATTTTATCTATGCATTTTTTCCCCACATTCATTGGAAAAAGGACTAAAATATAATTAGATCACCTTGTTAGGGTTTATATTGACAATTTTCACGAGTTTTGGTGAATCTATGAATCTACAGGGACTATTCAGAAAATATGCAAAGAAACCACTCTAGAAGACTCCAGAAGGCTCCGGAACTCAACGTGGCTTAGCACCTAAAAAAGAAGCATCTAGAAGGAGCAAGGACCCACCTGGCCGAAGTGGACCCCGAGTGGGGCCCACACCAGACCGACCGGCCCAGTGGTGGGGCCGGTCGGCCACCCCCTGGCGCCAAATGGGCCCGGCTTCTGGAATGTTCCTCCACCGACTATGAAGATCAATCTAAACCATATGTTTAGCTCGGTTTGATCCTACGGCGCACATCCACCCCTCTGGACTATATAAGCAGCCCCTCTGCCCCCTGGCAGAGGCATCTGAATCTGTCATACATCAGATCAAGTCATCAAGTCAGAGACACTACGCCCTAGAAACACCATATAGCAGAGTAGCTAGCTAGTTTAGATCTAGGAGGAGGCAAGGCTTCTACTTGGCTCCTGATCGTCTAGAGGCTGATCTAGCTTCGCTCTTGTAAGTTCTTATCTAGTTCCTTACATTTGTTATATAGACATATGTTCTTATCAATGATTATATTCGACATTATATGCTTTGGTGTTTATTATGATTACATGTTTAGCATAGTTGATTTGCCTTTATATTCGTGTGTGGAATCGTATAGCCCTCACCTAGATCATTTGTTAACATGGGTGAACGGTAAAGACAGTGTAAGCGTGGTGCTTATATTGTATTTATCTGCGATTGCACCCTATATGTCGGGTCGTGTGGTAGATCGTGGTGGTGACAGCACTATTGAGTCCTTCGTAGTCCACTCCCCGTGTATAGGACTAGTGGAGCCTTATACTGTTTGGGTTGTTTCAAGTTTCGGCCTTGATCCTCCTGGATAGTCTCCCCATGCATTGATATAATAGTTCTTCTTCCATGATTGCTAAATGTTTGTACTAATCATAATTTGCATTGACATATAGTTTAGAATTACCTAGGAGTATCCTCTCTAGCTAGACTTTGCTATGTTTCTCTTGCTATAATGACACAATCTAGCTGCTCATGATGTTATGACTTGAACAGTGCTATCATTCTCTATATTTTATGTGACTTACCCCTGTTTATAGCAATTGATAAATTTTGGCCACTTTACATTATAAACTGAGAGATGAGCATGTATTAGCTATTATGGAATAGAAAGACTTCTTTCCCTGTGGTAAAATATAAATACGATACCTGGTTTACTCCTGGTTAAAATGCTACAATGGTATATTCATATCTGTGCGCTTGCGGATACCCTGTTTATATATATATCTTCTTTTCTAGAGATCCAAGGCATATGTAAGAGTACCATATCCATGCGTTTTCAGGCACACCTGTCAGGCTGACAACCTATATCGAGTTGTGCTATGAATCGTGTCGGAATTCATCTTTTAGTTTATCTGAAAGCAACATCCGATATACACTTAGCATCATGTTAAGATATACCTCTGCATTCCTGGTATCATCGATAGAGATGGATCTTATATCCGTTTCTAGTCGATGACGTTAGCAATGTCAACAACATGCCATTCCGTCCACCATCTGTTAGAATTTAACGGTTCCAGAGATCTGACGAGTGGGACCCACGTATGGTAATGACTATTTTGCCCTTAGCTTCCATGTCAATCCCGTCCTCCTCTGTCTCAATCCCGTCCTCCTCCCTCCCGTCCGCCGCCGGCACGCCGCGCGGCCAGGCCGAGCCCCAGCCCGCCTCGTCTCCAAGCCGGCCATGGCGCGCGCGAGCTGCGCGGCCGGCCATGGCGGCGCGCGTCGAGCTCCGCGGCCGGCCATGGCCCCGCCCGCCTGCTGCTCCTGTTGCTGCGGCTGCGCGGACGCCGCGCCCGCGCCCTGCTACTACCCCGCCACCGCGCCGGCCGCGCCCGGCTCTGCCGCTTCCGACCACCTCCTCCACGCCATCACCGCCAACCTCCTCCTCAGCTCCTCAGCGCCCGCCCAACCCCAGTCGCAGCCGCAGCCCCAGACACCGCCTCCGCATGTTCACCCCGTCTGGACCTCCTCTACCGAGAACTTCTTCCTCTGGTGCGGCGGCGGCGGAGATGTTGGAGCTCGCCGGCGGCGGCGGGAGATGCGGCGCGTGCTGGAGATGGCGGACGAGCTGCGTCTGGAGACGATTCGCGGGGTTGTGGCGCTGCTCCGCCCCGCGCAGGCCGTGCACTTCCTCCTCGCCGCCGCCGCCGAGCTCCACCTCGCCGTGCACGACTTCGGCCGCCGCAAGGACGGGCACGCCCCTCCGCTCCCCCGACCGCGGCGACGAGCTCGAGGACCCCGTCGCTGGGGAGGAGGTGGAGGCCGCGGCGGCGCCCGCCGGGAGGCAGCTCACCCGCCTGCGAAGGCCGCGGCGGCGTCCGCCGGGAAGCGGCGCTGGGGAGGAGGGAGAAAGGAGAAGGGGAGGAGGAAGAAGAAGATGGTGGGGCCCACAGGGGTAGAATGGTCATTTCACTTGTCTGTTTGACACCGTTAGCTGGCAACATGGATGGAATGGCATGTGCGTAAAGAAAAGTTGAGTGCATGACACACAGGTGTCTACGAAAATTTTTGTGTGCGTAACCACCATCTTTTTTTTAATGACATGTGCGTAAATCACTCCCACAATCGACACGGTGAAAAAAATGTAAAGAGAGGGCATCTGCACTCCGAGAACAGAAGGAATGCCGGCTAGATAACCCCCACCGAAGCAATCCTACTCTCACAGCCTCACTTCTCCCCCTGCCCCACGCAAGGCACCTAAGGCCACCACCGCACCGCCTCCTCACCTCCCGATCAAAATCCCCCGCCGCACCTCGCGGAGCGCCGCCGTGACCAAGCTCGCATGAGGTGTGCCTCCCGGTGCCCGCAGCCATGGGAGCTCAGCAGAGCGTCAACGCAGGGAAAGGTCATTGCTCTTTGCTTTCTTTTTCCCCCCTTGTTCATCGGGGTTGTTGCGCGCGCGGGTAATGTGCTGGTGTCGCTCACCTGCTCGTGGAAATGCTGCAGCCAAGGTGGATATGCAAATCGACCTCACCCACATGTTGTGCGAGGCGCTGCTGCTGCCGCCCCTCAGGTGCTCGGTATTTTACCTGTTAGGGAGAGTTTGAACACGAGTGTGTGTGCCTTCATGTTTTTTTTTCTCTGGCCATTGGATCCTGATGTGTTGGTGTTGATTTCAGGAGCTCTGGCGTTGCATTATCACAAGTCGTTGGGAGGTAGGCCTGTGTCGGTTTTGCATCCGTTGATAAATTTAGTTCATGTACAAAACTTCAGTATCCGATGTCTGCCTATCTCTGCATATGCCTTTTGATGTTTGTTTCTTTGGACATGCTTGTGCTTGCACGCTATTGCCTACATGTTTGTGCTTACACCATCATTGTATGAGATCTTTGCAGTTGTAGATCATGCCTATGCATCTCTGTGTGTATAAGTATGTAGGTGCTTACATATTGTTTGAAAAATTTTCTACCGTGCTGTGAGTTTTGGAGTTTGGCTTGCAGGATCTCTATCAAACACCCAAGCCTCTTTGGAAGAAGCGAGAAGTTGGATGTTATATTGGATAAGGGGATCAATGATTCCAACGTTGTTGTTGCGTTTAGGCGCCCAAGGCCTGAGTGGTTATCACAGCAATCATTTGTGGTTCAGGTTGGCATTGTGTTCAATTTATCTTGGTTATCCTTGTGAGTTTCTTTTCTAAGTAAAGCTGAAGTGCCGGGAAACCTACCAGTGTTGTTGAACTTCCGAGTGAATCTCCACAATTTTTCTCACTTTTCCTGGTTTGAGCAATCAGCATTCAATGACACCAGAAGTTGCTGTCCATGGATTCCCGGCTGATAACTTCACACGATCAGGGAGCAGAGGGATAAACCTTAGCCGGCTGTCGTTTGGTTTGGAGCTTAATGAACCAGCAACATCAAACTGGACTTCTGGAACTAGTTTTAAGTTTGAGGTGGACCTCTACTGAAATTCATTTTAGTGTTGATACCATTTTATAGAAAATATTTATCTGATACCTTTTTCCGGCAGCATATCCGACCTGTTAATAATCAGGGCCGATCCATTGCCAGAGACCACGATGGCTTTCCTCTGACCTGCAGGTGACAATTTCATTTCCTGTAGGGGATTTCTCTAAAATGCAGCCTAAAGTGCTTATCATTTCTATAATCTTGTCATGCAGTGGTAACCTCCATGACAACATGATCATCTTCAAGCAAGAATCTGGCTATGCAGATGTTAATGATAACAGCTTCTTGAAAGTAAGTTTATGCCTACTTTATGATAAAATTTCGACCATAATGCGTACCTTACACATCAATTCTTATTTCTAGGTTAATTTCCAAATGGAACAAGGGTTGCCACTTGTACCAAAATCACTGACCTTCAATAGAGTTAAATGTGCAGTTTCAAAAGGCATAAAGTTGGGCCCGACATTTTTGGTTACTAGGTAATGGCCACCTACATTTATGTTTTGTAGAATGCTCTTCTCTGATTGTTCTTTTCTCTCCATCTTACAGTCTGACAGGTGGGTCCATTGTGGGGGACATGGCGCCATATCAAGCCTTTGCCATAGGTGGACTTGGTAGTGTCAGGGGCTATGGTGAGGGCGCGGTTGGTTCAGGAAGACTATGTCTAGTCGCTAACTGTGAATATACGATTCCCTTGGTATGTAAAATAAATCCACTCTACATTATGGATTTTGGTTTTATGCTTATAATACTTCAAAAAATTGATACTTAGAACAAAGGTCGATGAGAACCATACTAAGGATAGATGAATATAGAAACAGTTGACAGGAATACTTGAAAGCAGTAGTACTTACTTTTGACTAGTTAAATGAAGTGGCAACTTATTTTAGCTAGGTACTAGGTAGTTTAAGCAATTAACAAATACTTACTTTTGAGTGTGTGGTTTCTTTATTCTTAAACTTGAGGTTTAACAGGTTCCTGTTTGCAGTTTATCATGTGATACATCATACATGTTTGCCTGTTCTTAGTTTTTTACATGATACATGTTTGAAGGCCTCTTAGTGTTCTGTGGTAGTAAAGCTAATAATTGTACTGTTGTATTAATAATTATGAGTAGTTCATGCTGATTATTTGAAGTATTAATGTATTATGCTACAATATCTGAATCCTGAGGTGCTTCTATGTGTCACCCTTTTTGTGTTGCACACTGTTTAGAGCACTGACAATGGGTTGCCGATTCTGGGTAGTGCCCCTCATTGATGCAATGATGTTGACTTGTTGAGTGGTGTAACTTATATCCCTTAGACCCTTGTGCTTGATTTATTGAATGTTAAATACACTTTTGTAAGTTATGGTGGTGGTTTTCAGCCACCAACAACTCTACTACTGAAGTACTGATCGCTCAGTTTAAGATATGTGCAATTATTATTATTATTATTATTATTATTATTGTCGTTTGAAAAAAAATGGTAGTTTATTTGAATCTTTTGGTCAATTTCAGATAGGGATTAAAAAAATACAATTGTCGGTAATCAGGTTCTAGCTTGAGAGAAACAATGGTCACTAACAGTTTTCAAGGAAAAAATAGCACTTAGGCTCCAGCATATTGTACAAGCTAGTAGTCTCACTAAGAAATCTCCATGGAAGTTTCTCCACCAACATCAGTCCATTTTGCCTATTATTCAGAATAGCCATAATTCTTTGGACTGAATACAAAGTATTGATACTTATGTTTCTGTGAAGGCGAAGCATCTTGAGGGCTCTATTTTTATGGACTGTGGCAGTGACTTGGGATCTGCTCGTCATGTTCCTGGTAAGGGCGTTGCTTCCTCTGCATATTTCTCTTTGTTTCCAAAAAGACTTGAGGTTACTTGAATAATTCCCAAGAAAGTAACAGCATAATTTTCACAGATATCTGCAATCTGTTCCTTTTTAGACAAGTGCAATTTTTTTCCTTTCAAGAAAATATTGAAATCTTTACCAGAACCTTTTACGTAATCATAATTTGGATCAGGAATGGCAAAGTTAGTAATTCACCAAAAGCTGAAATATTTTTTTCCTACCCTGCTGGCCTTCATGTAATGACCAAGATGTCTTGCAGGATTTTTTTTTTTGTCGAAATGTCTAGATGAGATATTTTCCGCGTTGAACTGAGAAAATCAATAATCTGCATGATAGACAACAATGTCTTGTATAATACATTACACAACAAAAACACATGATTGATAATCGATGACTGCATACTCTTTCATCTCCAGTTAGGGAACGTGTAGTTTTTAACTTCCTGTACTTTATTTGCATCAGAAAAAAGCTGTAATTTTTATTGTCCTACGCAGATAATTCATTCCTGTAGAGTTGTATCATCAAGATTATTCAAAACATGATTGCAGGCAATCCAGCCCTCCGGCAGGGGAAACCAGGATTTGGTGTTGGATTTGGATATGGACTTCACTTCAATACGGACCTAGGTCAGATCCGTGTCGACTATGCTATGAACGCATTCAATCGCAAAACCATATACTTTGGCATCAACAGTAGTGGTGGCTCGTAGTTTATGAGAAACATACCCCTCTCACTTAACATAGACTTGCGATTAAAATTGGTTCTTGACATAGAATGGGTTCCCCCAGTTTCTTTCTTGACGGTGCGTTCCTGACATGCCAGCAAAATCATCTTGTTTGTATATGCTGGCATTCAAAAGATGTATAGTTGAGCTGCACGAGATGCATGGCCGTTATTATTTATTGTTGCATTCTTTCTTTCTTGGTCATGCTGAACAAAAATTTGCCGACAAGATATGTGTTGAACTGCTCCAAAGATACTTTGGTTTACATTATAACTTCACATCAGGTTTATAAACATATACAGGTACTAGATATTTATGGCCAATGTACCTTTATTGCTTGTCGTTAATCGTTTAGTTAGTGTACAACTGCTCCAAAGACACTTCATTAGGTGTGCTAAATATGCAAGTAGATATTTATTATGGTCAGTTATCTTATTGTTGAGTTGTGTCGACGTCAAACGTCGTATATTTGCCATTGATGGGCCGGCCGTTCGTCCCCTGGAACAAACTGTTTATCTTAATTCGTCCATTTTGATTCGCAAACCTGTCACCCCGTGCGGCAGAGGGAATCCGATGTCGTCCCTGATACGTTGATGTTGCCATTGTACCCAAAAAGAACCGATCGATCCAGCTTTCTTTTCTCGAGTGTCAATTGTCTCCTCTCGTCCGCACAGTTCTTAGCGGAAGGCAGGGAGGGAAGATGTGAATGCGAATGCGAATGCGATGCTGCTGCCGTCAGACAGCAATTTGTTGTGTGTGCAGCCCGTCGATTGCCACCCACGTAAAAGACTGCACATTTCCCTTGGCTCGAAGGAGCCCGCTTCACTCTACTGCCACACACTGGGTTTCCGCTGTTTGACCACGCGCGGATACGAATCCCTTGGGTGGTGGCAACTCGGGTGGGTGGATCACCCACCACAAATCGTGATGCGACCATTTCTTCGAGGCGATCCAAGGTCAAGAAAATGGGAAGAAAAATGAGGCACCAAATTGTCAAGATAATTCACATCGTGCTCAAAAGGTACAACAAGCTCAATTCACAAGCCAGAGATCCAAACTTCGATGAGGAGGAGGAGGAGGAGGAAGAAGAAGCATCACAGAAGTATTTGTAAATTGGACTACCACTACTTAAATCACCAGAGCACGCGAGCGGGAGCTCCGGCGAGGCTAGGCGCCTACGCCGGCGAGGTGGCCTCGACGAGGTCCTCTCCGAGGTCGCCGTCGACCTCATCCCCGGTGATCCGGTCGAGCACGAGCACGATCCCCATGGCGAAGGCGGCGTCGAAGCTTGCGCGCACCCAGAGCACGAACACGTCCCGCCCCATCACCACGTGCGCGTCCTCGTCCACCTTCCGCCGCACCTCCGCCACCACCACGTCCTCCTCCTCCTTGCCGCCGCTGCCGTCGCTCGCGCCCCAGGGCTTGGAGGCCACGACGCGGCAGCACCGGCGCGGGAACGACCCGTCGACGTGGAACTCGCCCGTGGCGCCCGGGGCGAGGAGGTCGACGAGGACGGCGGCGGCGCCCGTCCCGTGCCCGAGGATGGAGGAGCGGCGCGCGGAGAAGAGGGGCTTCTGGTGGCCGCCGTGGCCGTGCGCTCCACCGCCGCCGCCGCCGTCCCCGAGGAAGCCGTCCCACCGGTTGTGCAGGCTGGGGCGGTGGCGGCGCACCGTGAGCACGGGCTCCCCCTCGGCGTCGAGCAGCGCGAGGTCCCCCGCCGCCGCCCCGCCCCCGCACACCCCGCCGCGCCCGTACGTCTCGACGCGGAACGCCAGCGCCCCCGTCCGGTGGTCGTACGCCTCCAGCCCGTCCCCCGGCTTGAACAGCGTCGTCTTCCGCACCGTCAGCTCCCGGTCCTCCCCGCCGCAGTGCTCCTCCCCCACTATCACCACCTGCTGCTGCCCCATCCCTCCCTCTCTCTCTCTGCAACCTAGACGGGCTAGCGGTTTGGTTATTTATGAAGATCTCGGCGTTCGCTTTCGCGTCGCCCTCGCGGGGAGGGAGAGGAGGCGCGCGCTCCCCTGTTTATACACGCCCCACCAGCGCACCGTCCATGGGGGAGGGCGGGCGAGGGAGTGGGGCCAGGAGCGGGGGTGGATTTTGATTCGATTCGCCGTCCGGCCGCCGTCAGTCGCCGAGGCCACAAGCTTCGACCGACGCGGGAAAACAACGGGGGAAGAAGGGAAGCAAAGCAAGCGACGAGTCCGCCGGGTTGGATTAGGATGGGTATTACTGTAACGCGATCGACGATAACGTAGTATAATGCGCACGAAACAGTGTTGACCTGATTGCTTGCAACCGTAGGGCTCGGGTAAAGCTGGAGCTTATTGGCCGCGAGATAAGCATCGTGAATCCGTAGCCAAGACTTGTCAAAGCAAGCAAACAGGGACGCAGAGGCTGTGCGCAGGCGGGCGTGTGCCCGTGCAGTGCGGACACGGCCATTGGCAAACCATTCAAGCGTGTTGTACGGTATAACAGCAACACCACGGATGATCAAGTGGAAAAGAGGGCGACGCCGACGCGTCAGATCTTCTTTGCACACGCGCGGTCCACGTGGTGCAGGTCGTGCCACGAAGCCGATGCCCAGGCCTCGCTTCATCAGTCCTTGGCCTTGGGGGTCCCCGGGTGGGTGGTGTTGGGCTCCGGAGTTCTGGATTTCGGCACCGGCTTTGTCCCGTCTTTGGGGCGCAGTGTCAGGTGAGCGCCATCTCCGGACTCTTTTTTTTTTTAAACGGCGGCGCGGGGGACCCGCCGCGATGTTTAGTGGCAAGTGGTTCTCTTCTCTGAGAGCGGATTAGCGATGTTCAAGTGTTTGGATCCAGAGATCTCAGGATCCTGCTGAGAACTCGAGAGGAAGATTCCTTCCTCCAAAAATCTTGAACATGGAGTCATGGACACATGGTCAGTACAGTTCTCAGTAGACTGCGAAGCATGTGCTGAAGAGCCTTCCCTCCAGGGCAGGTACATTTGCATTTGCACAATGACCGCTGCTGCCGGCTGCGTGCCGATGTGCCGTGCGCTATGCTCACCCCGGAGGCCATAGCCGCTACTGGCACTGCCAGAAGATAGCTCAATTGCTCAAGCACACTTGATCTACCGCCTGAGCTCCGACGCGGGGCACGCGCTGGAAAAACCGCTGACTTGCCAAAGCCGAGGCCGAACCACGAAACCGCCGCCGTGCCCGACTGCCCGTGGCTGCCACAGTGAATGAACGCGCGCATTCCCATTTCCCAGCGGCGGGAATCCGATCGTGCGCTCCTCTACGGCCACATGACCACATCCGCGGCAGCCGGCGACCGCCGTTCCCGTTCTTGCGTGCCGCCGCTTGCATCTCGCCGTTCTCCGCGGGCCTGGATTGTTCCTTCGCGGACACCGAGCAGCGGGCCCCGCGAATAGGAATAGAGATCACACACTAACAGGTGGGCCCCCTTCAAAAAAAACTAACAGGTCCCGGTCACGCCATTCGCGCTGCACGTGCTGTCCCTTTCCGCTTCCGTCCTCCCTCCGCAGTTATCAGATCGCAAGCCCGAGGCCAAGCCCTAGCGCCGCCGCCGCCCACCTCCCGCCGCCGGTCCCAGCCCAGACTGCGGCGGAACAGAAGAGAACGCCTTTGCGGATCGGGATCGCGCCGCGGCGGCGGGACGACCGATGGGCGAGGAGGCCAAGTACCTCGAGACGGCGCGGGCCGACCGCTCCGTCTGGCTCATGAAGTGCCCCCCGGTCGTCTCCCGCGCCTGGCAGGCCGCCTCCGCCTCGTCCTCCTCCGACGCCGCCAACCCCAACCCCGTCGTCGCCAAGGTCGTCCTCTCCCTCGACCTGCTCAGCACCGAAGAGCCTTCCCCTTCCCTCCAGGCAAGTCCCCATAATCACCTCCGCTCGCTGAGGGATCACTCCTCCTACTCGATTCAGATTTGATTTGTAGAATCTGCTTGAGCAAACTGACGGGGGATCCCTGGTAATTGTTGCGGTTGGCTAATTGGCGGCCACACCGAAAGCGCTTGCATGTTTGAGTGAGTCGCTTGATTTAGGTGTTTATTTTTGGAAGCTCTAGGGTTGGAGAGAAACGTGCATAGGTTTAAGCGTTGGAACGGGAATTTGAATTTTTCCTTCTAGAGTCCAGGATTGGTTTTGAGTAAATGAGTCCACAGGGTAAACTGTATATTTGGCAGGAAGACCAAGAGCAGTCGATTGTAGCCTGCTGGAGATGGCACTAATTAAATTGATATTCAAGCAAAGAAAGTGTCCCTGTTTCAGTTGATTGTGTAGTCTACATACACTATGATTCTGTGAACAGCACATCAATCTTGTTGCAAACTGCCTGGTGGTTGCAAATCCCTGGATGTTTAATTTGAATAGCTGATGCCACAACAAGTGTTTGTTGGCGTTATTTATGCTCATTCTGTGCTTGTTTCATATTCATCACGTCTTTGCTTTTGGTGCCTATTGTTCTCACATCATGCTATTGGACTCACAGTTCAAGATGGAGTTGGCTCAAACTAATAATGCCGGCAATACACCTAAAAGCTACTCTTTGAATATGTTCCAAGATTTTGTGCCTATGTGTGTTTTCTCCGAATCAAACCAAGGTAGGATCCAATTTCACTGCTCGCCAGCTTTACACTGCTTTACTGCACACCTCTCTGGATGATTTTGAAGTAAAAATACTGTCCAGATAGACATGATTTCCCTTTGTCCTTGCATGTAAGATATCAAATAACTCTTTGCTGTACCTAAATCATTCTAGTTACACAGTTATGTTTTGGTACATGTACAATAGTAGTTTTGTGGAAACAGCCAAGTATGCCAGACTATCTATGTGTATGTCACATATGTTTAGTATTGCACATTTTCTACAAGAGTGATATAGCTATATTTCCAAACATTTTTGTGGGATAGTTCATTAAAATCTCTCCCCTTTTTATTAGCTTTTGCATTATAGTGGATTAGTCACCTGAAGTACATGCAGTTATGCATATGCACAATTAGCATTTATCTGACAAAAAACGTTGCGAAGCTATTATTATTTATTACAATGTATCTAGATTGTTTGGTTCACAGGGAATTCATGCGAAACTTTCGCATAATCTGTGCATGTTTATTATTTATCTTCTGAGAAAGCTATTTAGATTAAATAGGAAAATAACGGGATATTTAATCTTTTGCCACCGTAAGAAAGTAGTCCACTCCGTGAGATAGGACCTTTAGAATGGCTCCTACGTTTTTGCCATCGTGCAAAGTTTGAGGCAACATATTTGCCACTTTTGCTGACGTGGCACGCCACCTCCTCCCTCCAGCGTGGAATCGAGACGTAAAATGACCCTCTTGCCCTCCCCTTATCCTTTGCTCTCGAGGCCCGCATGTCAGGCCCATCTCCAACCTCTCGCATGCCATGTCCGTCCAGAGGAACGCTGCCGAGTTGGCCGGACGAGCACCACCGACACCGCCGCGCCATCGCCCAGCGGGCCCACAACCATCAGGAAGACCCTCACCGCGTGGCGGGACAAAATACTGATCCCAGGACTCCTTGATCTCGCAAGACCCTGCTCACGTCCATCGACTCGCGTAGCGGACACCTAGCAGGCGGCCTAAGCAGCGGCGATTCCCCAACGGCGCCACGCGAGGAGCTCGGCCTGAGATTCGGCGCATGAATAGGTCGGGCGGCGACAAGGCCGGCGTCGCGGGGAGCTCCCGGCCAGGGTTAAAAAAACCGTTTGCTACCGGCTGGCTCACCGCGGTAACCGGTGTTACCGGTCCGGTAGCAAAAATACCCGGTTAACCGCCCCTAACCGAAGCTAAAACAAGGCCCAACCAGCTAACCGGTCTGGTTCACCGGTTAGCCGGCCCGGTTTTTCGGGAGCGGCAAACCGGACCGGTAGCGGTTTTGTTAACCTTGCTCCCGGCGCAGAGAAGGTCGGGGGGCCCACGGGCGGCCGGCGGGCGCAGTGGAGCCGACCAGCTTGGAGGTGCGAGCGCTGGGGGCGGCCGCCCATGCGCGCGCCTCTGCCTCCCGTGCGGCGCGGGTGAGGGCAGCATCGCAGGGATGGCGCCGCCGGGGGAGGCGGGCGGTGGGAGCTGGCGAGGGGGAGCGCAGGCGGCGGGGTCGAGATGAGGATTGACGACGCCCGCACAGAGCAATCCGACAGAGGTTGAAGATGACCCTTACATGCGGGTCCCACATGTCAGTGATGGAAGAGAGAGGAGAGTAGGGTTAAGGCAGGGGCATTTTCAACTTTTCACGTGCCTGATTCACGCTGGAGGGAGGAGGTGGCGTGCCACGTCAGCAAAAGTGGCAAATATGTTGCCTCAAACTCTGCACGATGACAAAAATGTAGAAGCCATTCTAAAGGTCCTATCTCAAGGAGTGGCCTTTGTAATAGTGACAAATAATTAAATATCACAAAAATAACGTCATATATTAAGTGTCACCTAAACTGTTAAACTTACCTGAGATAATTATTCCCAGATTGATTTAATTATTCACCTAAGCGGTATGATGTTCTATGTTTGAAAATAATCAGCTGGCATCAGGTGGGTGTTCACTTGCTGGTCTACCGCTTGCAATCAGCTGGGAAAGTTTACAAATTTCCAGCAGTTCAGTTTCTTGATTCTTGAATGATTTTTGGGTTCTTCCAATAGCGCCCTACTTGTTCCAGGTAAACTTTCGTGCGAAGGAAAAGTCGAGCATAAATTCGACATGGAACCTCACAGTGATAATTTGGTGAACTATGGAAAGTTATGCCGTGAAAGGACACAAAAATATATGGTTAAATCTAGACAAGTGCAGGTAGAGTGGTTTGATGGTTTTATTACCTTATTATGAAATTTTCTGAAGTACCGTGGTTTACCCTTCTGTTGATCACTTGTAGGTACTTGACAATGACCATGGAATGAGCATGAGACCACTGCCTGGCATGGTTGGTCTAATACCTTCTGGTTCAAAGGTAGTTTCATGTTGCACTTCAACTCCTGAGAAATAAATTTCTCTGTTTGTCATTAATGATGGAAATCAATATTTTTATGTTAGATATATGGTCATTGCTTGTGAAACAGTTTGCATTGTTGAATTTACAGTTCTTTCCGGTCTCGCATCATCTAAATGTCACTCATGTCACCAGTCTTTTCATCCAGAACTATATAACTTCTCTTATCTTGTTCATTTTTGGCTTTGTCAGGAGAAGAAGAAGCCAACACCAACCAAACCATCTGATGTGAAAAGAACTCGTAGGGATCGCACGGAAATGGAAAATATTATATTCAAGCTTTTTGAAAGGCAGCCTAATTGGGCACTAAAGGCGCTAGTGCAAGAAACTGACCAGCCAGAGGTATTTTTCTGGCTCTTTCCTAATAGCTTTTACAAACATATTTCAACTATGGATAATTTGTTTTATTGTTCTTTAAGAGCTCATACAGTTATTGTTTGTCCTCAACTTTGTGCAGCAATTTCTGAAGGAGATACTGAATGATCTCTGTGTATACAACAAACGGGGACCGAACCAGGGGACGCATGAGCTGAAGCCAGAATACAAGAAGTCCACTGGCGAGACTGATGCTGCTTGAAGATGCCAATCCATCTTATCTGTTGTTGCACGAGAGATACTGATCACCTGATGGCCTGATCGTGCGGAATCATTAGTTTCTTGTTGGTAACTCAGGCTCAGGCTACATGTAAACATGATATTAATCAGTTTCATTTGTATGCTTTTGAGAGGCATTATCTGTAAGGATATGAATAATCTGGATATAAATTGTTTACAAAAAAGAAAGAAAAGAAAAGGAATTGAAACTGCATATAAGAGCCTGATTTACTGGATGGACAGATGATTTGTAACCATGTCTCGACCTGTTTGGCAGCTCCGGCTCCTTCAAAAACGGCTCTGAAAAATGTTTAGCAAAACGAATTCATGTGTTGGATTGATGTAGTAAAATATCTAAATTACCCTTCACTATATTTTTCTTTTTTATCCTTTTCCCTTCTCATTTTCTTCTTTTCTTTTTCTCTCCTTTTCCCCCTCCTCTCCTCTTTATCCATCGCCGCGGCCTCCCATCCATCGGCCTCCCTCCTCCCCGCGGGCCGCGCCGCTGCCGCCGCCGCCGCCTCCGACCCTGCCTCTCTGCATCCGCGTCCCCCTGCGGCATCCGCTGCTACGCCCCCACCGCCGTCGCCAACACCTCCCACCCCTTCTGCGTCACGACCGTCGCGCTCGACCCCGCGGGGTACTCGGGCACGCTCCCCGCGGCCGTCTTCTCGCGTCGCTGTCGCTCGCCGGCAACCGCTTCCACGGCGCGCTCCTGGCAGGGGTCCCGCTGCAGTCGAGCCTTCGCGTCCTCTTCACCGCCGACTGGAGCTCGCCCCCGGGCAATCCAGCAATCCTATGCCGTAATTTTCCATTGCGCCTACAGCTTTATTTCATTTCTGGGCCTAGCTTTCTAATAACTTCTGATGGGCTTTTATGCTACTGTCTGGCCCATACTACCCCTTCTCTGTATTCCTCGCTCTTCTTCCCCATCTCGGCAGCGAAAGTTCAGAATAGCAAGCAGACCTCAGGCGGCGGCGGCGGCATTGGAGAGAAGAAAAGCAGGGTTATCTCGCCGTCGGCGTCAGGTACTGTCATCCATTCCTGCAGCCGGTCGCTCTCCATCTCGATATGAACTGCAATCCCCGCCGTCAGCCTCCAAGCTTTACCACCTCTTTCCGGGAAGGGCATATCCGTTGCGCAAATGGTACATGTTTGTTTATGTAATTGGAGACGAGTTCTAGGATTGGTCAATTTCTCTTCCATAAAACTCGTGCTCCCCATCTCATGGCGGAACAGGTAACTGATCTACACCGTGCATGAGAGGTGTTCGTTCATATGCCTCAGTGGCCTGTCATTGTCATCTCATCCTTGGCATGTGCCACCGTGTAAATGCTAGTGCCAGTGTGCTGTATGAGCGCTTCGATAATTTGTTGTGACTATTTTCGTGATTCCATCGTAAGGCTCCCTTATCATTTTGTTCCTAGCAACCAGCCTTAGAGGTCGTAAATGTATAGCTCGATGTGATTACGGATGAGTACAGAGAAGCGAGATAGAGGACCTATAAAAATGAATGGAGGATTCTAGTCTGATGACATGTCCATGTTATTTCCTTTGGAGGGATACTGCAGTGAGATTTAAGCTCTGTATGTCAATTGTGTGTTAGGTATGTATATTGTTCAACTAGAGTAGAAACTGTTAAGTCTTTCAATATAGCACTTTGCAATCAGTCTTATCTTACCCCCATATTTGCTTAATAACTTATGCTCATTTTGCGAATTTGCGTTATTCAGAAAAGAATTAGCAGTGACTGGATTCAAATTGTCAGCCCTTGTGTTATATTGCCCCATTATGAGTTTTATAATCCATGTTTGGATAAAGAATAGGCGTCTATGAAAAGATGTGTCACTTTGAGGATAGTGACCTGCACCAGGTTTATCGAAGAGGAAGATTGAAGTCCACATTTATCATTTTGTCTTCTGATGTCTAGAGTCTGTACAGTGTTCAACCATTCATATATAAAGTGTTTTCTAATGCATTTAGTTATTCTGAAGCTTCTTGTTTTAGCTTCTGTGCACTAATTTGTCATCATTTAGTCATGATGTTAGATGATCAGCTGGTATGTGGTATCTTTATGCATCATGTTGTCGTCTTCCTTTTTACTGTTAACATTAATAGGGTCATAAAAAACTTTAAAGAATAGTATGCTAAAGTGAGAATTAGAATTTTGAACTAAATTGCTCTAATGCTTTCTTTCAAGTTCAAGGAGGGTAGCAAGAAAATCGTGATATTGCGTGTGTGGTTATATGATTATATCTTCTAACCTCATTTTCTCTATTCATGTAGATTCACCATGAGTCATGCCAGCACTGGATTGCTGAAAGGCTTGAGGAGGGTCTTAGAACAGCACAGGATTGCAACCGGTAGGTATCAGTATTATCAGATTACACCTCATATGTAACTGTGATCACTGTTTAACAATTCTATGACATACATTTGCGATGAGGTACAAGCTATATTAAACCTTTCTCTCTGCAGTTTTCTGCAGACAATCACGAGCTTGGAGTTCTACTGCGTCTTTTTCTGACCTTGACGAGAAGGGTGATATGGACTTTGACGATGATAGTACAGATTCAAAGAGAGAGTTACAGCCTCATACTGTAGATCCCAAAAAGGGCTGGGCATTCCGCGGTGTGCACAGGGTATTGACCATAAATGGAAATCCTATGTATTTATATGAAGTGATTCCTTTCACATTTAAGGAAAAATATGATTCCTTTTGTTTTGGTTTTGAGGAGCCTCATTTTACATATATTGTTCTGTTCTCTTGCTAGGCTATCATCTGCGGCAAAGTTGGACAAGTGCCTGTGCAAAAAATTTTAAGGAATGGGCGTACAGTAACCGTTTTTACCGTTGGGACTGGTGGTATGTTTGACCAGAGGGTAATTGGGCCTGAGGATTTACCCAAGCCAGCTCAGTGGCATCGAATAGCTGTTCATAATGACCGCCTAGGTGCTTATGTTGTCCAGAAGCTGGTGAAGAAGTATGTGGTTTGAATCAAAATACTCATTTTCATCTCTGAAAGGGTTGCTCTTTTCGCGATGAATGATGTTATATTTGTTCTTTTGCCTTATCTCAGTTCTACAGTCTATGTTGAGGGTGACATTGAAACCAGGGTCTACAATGACAGCATTAATGATCAAGTCAGAAACATACCTGAGATATGTGTACGACGTGATGGTACGCTGATTCAACAATCAGGCTTTTCCTAGTAATGTTTCTTAGTGAGAGTACATTCTATATAAGTAGTTTTCATAGTTAACTCAATGGTCTTTTGTATGTACTAAAACTCATTCAGTTCTGTTTTGGTTCAAGTATGTTCTGTTTGTATTGTAGTGTACACCTGCCTTTCTATCTGTGTCCCTCCATTGTGCAAAAGCCTTATGTTTGGATAACTATTCTTTGTGCAGGCAAGATTCGTTTGGTTAAATCTGGGGACAGTGCTGCTAACATATCATTAGATGAGCTCAGTAAGTTCACTGAATATCTTGAGATTCTGATATCATATGAAAGTCCACACACACATAGAAAATATGGGTACTTGATCCTTTTAGACAAACAAAAACTTGTTTGATCTCATCAAATTAATTTCTGTTTGATCTTCTTTTGAATAGTGTGTATGTAATTATTAATTACTCGCCCTGTTTCAAACTGTAGGTCGTTTTAGCTTGATAGGTTCAAAGATATTATTATGCATCTTGACATACACTATATCTAAGTGCACAGCAAGAACTATGCACCTAGAAAAAGCCAAAACCACCTACAATTTGGAACGGAGGGATTACTATTTTAGTGTCCACCTTAATTCATAATTTGTCAATTCAGCTAATAGCATGAAAAGGCTGAAATATTTTAAATATGGCAATTCAGTAGTCCTTAGCCGTTCACTTAAAAAAATGGAGTAGCTATCGATTTATTACCTTTTATCAGTCCATGTTTTTCGTTCACGCAAATGATAATAACAGCAAAATTTGATCGCAGGAGAAGGGCTGTTCTAGTGGTTAAGGATGTCAATGCAAGCAGATCGTGAGGTTGCTTCTTGCTTGAGGCAAGTTTGAGTACTTTTTTCTTTGTTATTATAAGCAGTGTCAATTTAAGTATAATGCTCGCATACTGTTCTGACTGGATTTTCATTCGGTTGAACTTTTGGGTTATATTGCCGAATTTACATATCTGCATTCTGCAGAACACTTCAGCCCTCAATGAAACATTTCCCTGTATACTTTAGTGGTACTATATTTACCATGTGATGCACATCTTGCACTATCCAGGCATTCTCAATATTCATGTTGACTATCTTTAAGTAAAAAGGAAAGCTTATAATTAGTTGAGTAAAATAACTGTTTACTCTCCGCACCATAAGAACTGAAAAGGAAGAATTGACTTCTGAATACAAATTATCAGAATCAATTGAATAAAATAAACAAGCCACCATGTGAATTTCCTAGAATTGAAAACAAAGAAATGTGGAAAGGAAGAATCAAGTCAAAACAGAGATGAGTTTTCTACAAATGTTGTCTTCGAAGAAGAAAGCATAAAGAAAAGAAGCTAGATGCATCCCTATAGATGGCACTTGATTCATGCACTGATCTTAAAACCACAGATTAATAAGATTGCTCGTATTTACACTTGACATGCTGCCTCACAATATATAGAAAAAAACCTTATAGGAAGATAACATTTAATAGATTGAGACTCTCACATCAATGCACTCACCTTAAGGCGACTAAAAGCATCTCCGTTGACAGCCCTCAATTGCGAAGCTTCTTACCTACTTTGCTACACTGGGCGTGACTTTGACGGTGCTGCTGGCCTCATCTTGTCCCCTGATCTTCTTCTGAGCATCTCCTTCATGCCATCAGCTACCCGGACTGCTGGGCTTGACAGCGGCAACATGCAGAATTCCTTATGAGCCTTAATAGCCTCTTCAATTCCATCCTGTCTGCTCCTGTCTTTACTGAGTTCATCCCTTACAGCCTCTGAGCATAAGCCACAGAGCCATTTCCCTCCAAAATTGCCCTTGACACTATCTATGTATTCCTGGGTGCAGTCCTCTTTCAGGCCACAGCAAGCGCACCTCACCGACTCAATGTCCATCTTCAGTGCTCATGAAAGCAAGGTGTGTGAGCCAGCGTAAGTGTAGAAATAGAGCCGGAAAGCGATAACGAGGAAGGAGAGGGAGACAATAGGTACCAGCAGGGGAACAATTGGGGCCTCAGCTCTGAGGACTAGGTTGCTACTTGTATGGAAAATTGGACAGCTTGTCTTTTCCTATGGATTGTATTGCTTAGCTCCGATTGATTGATGGTTGAAATTTTGCGATTTGCCCAGGCCCGTTGTATCTTGAGCAGTGCACTAGCTTGTGAAGGCCTATGATCTGCACCGGTGCCGCTTCACATGGCTGTAACTGTGATGAAGGTACGAGTAGCAGCAGAAGCCTGTACCCTTTGATTGGAAAATGCGGTAAAACTTGGTTCACCCCGTTTCTGCTTGTATATCTTCCTGACTTCCTCCATGTTTTTTTGGCACCTAAACAATCGTTTATGAAGCAACACTTTTAATTTTTCTCTGAAGCAATAACAATGGTTTATGGTTCCATATCTAAGAAACTATTGGCCAGAGTTTCATACACTTGACATGCTGGTCCTAAAGACCGGAATATCGAACTGGTACTTTTACTCTTTCTCACCTCTATCGTGCGCTAGCTCTTTGCTGGGCCCTGGGCAGATTAGCAACTTGTGTACTATGCCCAGATAAGCTGTTGTGTTGTGGTTCTTTTGCTGAAGGCTTGGATGATGAGACTCTTGAAGGAAGGCTTGGAGCCTTGGATCGTGAGAGAATCCCTTCGTTCAACAAGAAACATTACCTATTTCTGTCGCCTCCCCCGGTTCATCTTGGAAAATGTTGCAAGTTAAGTTTTTTCCTCTGCTTAAAGGATTTCCTTGATCCCCGGCCGGGAAGGCAGCGCCAGTACCCTGGCGTGGACGTTGCCTGCCGGCCGAGATCCCAGCCGTCGCCATCACTGGCCGTGGCGCCGTAGATCTCGGTCGCTATGCGCCACGGCCGCAGGCCTTGTCAATGTCTCTTCGTCGAGTAGTAGCGCATCGCACCCGGTAGTGGTAGTGGCAGGACCAAGACCCGGGTACTTCTCACTAGCTCGTAGATCACGTGTTAACTTGTGCAGACTGCAGAGTAGCACAAGCTTGGTACTGTATATTGAACGTCTTCTCTGCCCAAAAACTCCAGTGAAAAGGCGATGGAAACCATGATAACTTCACCTCTGAGCATGCGTAGATGCGCACGAATAGTTGCCACCTTTGTTCTCACCCCGATCGTAGCCCAGCACTGCGCGTGCACGTACGATTCGCGCCGGACGAGCTCGATTGACCAGGCGGCGCCCGAGCCCGCCGCGCGCGCTTCTTCCGGGGCGTGGCTTCTGCGGGTCACGGGGGCGCACGCACGACGGGCACCTGGGACAGCGCCCCGCGCGGTAGAGACGAGGCAGCCAGTTTCTCTCGGCCGGACGCCGGAGGGCGAGCGCGCAGCGGCGCAGGCCATGTGCGCGCGCGGCCGCGGCGGCCGGGGTCACGGGCCGGGGCCAGCATACGCGTGGCCGTGGCCGTGGCCGGGTTTGGCGCGGACGCGGAAGCGGCTCTGGCAACTCGGTGGGTCACTCGGGCAGCGCCTGCCCCGGCAGGCACCCGGTCTCTCCACGTGAAGGCGCTCCCCTCGCCGCGCGCGCACAGAAAGGATGGATGCGCGCCGCTGGTGCCGATGGCCGATCGAATGCACTCGCGTTATCGAACGACGAAGGGGGCGCTGAGCGGCCAAGAGTACGGTCTTGTCAATGCAGTCCCGAGGTAAATTTCCATTCCTATAGATCCGGCCGTGAACCATTTCATTGGTCCTGATCTGAAACTGAAAGGTCTCTGGTACGTACCTGTCGGTACCAACTGTATGTACCACCACGTACACAAGAGCCGGGAGACCAAATGATGCGTGCGATCGACAGGATTCTAAGATGGGCCAGTGATTCCCGAACTGTCTCCTGCCTGCAACTTAGTATTGCAAAAAAACTTCAGAAAGAGTCGAGTTCCCGGACGGCAGTTTCCCTTCCCCTGCACCGCGTGCCCTTGGTCTACGAAGTGAACAAAGCATGTAGTAACAATTCAGTCAGTAATCCGTTAATTATTTGCAATTTTGTGCACGACAGAGTACGTATCATCCCGGTCGAGAGAACGATCAATTAACAATGCGAATGTCATCCCGGTCGAGAGAACGATCAATTAACAATGCTGAATGCCACGTCTACACTCTAGTACTCTACACGCGCGCGTCTCCCCGTGCTGTCATGCAGAGATATGCAGCCCAAGTTCTCACTAGACCTCGCCCCCTGTACGTACTACTAAGTGGCAACATCACCCCGACCCCATTTGCACTCGTGCTCATCTCAGAACATGTTGCTGGCGGTGCGAGCCAGCCTGCCCCTGCTAGGCTTTCTCCTCCTCCTTGCCGCCCAGTGCGCACGGCGCGGCAGTGCGAAGAGTACGGCCGCACCAAACGCCAGGAGGAGGAGCGGGAGCGTGAACGTTGCCTGCACGATGAAAGCCCGGATGCGAGTCAAAAATCCTATTTGACGAACATTCGCCGCTACCTAGTAGCAATGAACGACGTCTTCAACCTCCAGCTGAAGAAGAAACAAGAGAACGTGGGCATGGGGCACCGGCGGGTTGTGGGCGACGGCCGCCGGCGGGTGGTGGTGGAGGCGGCGGAGCTTATGATTTTCGGGTTGGGGTTAGGGTTAGGGATTTGGGGTTGTTGGGGGAGGGGCTCCATGGTCGGCGACCTTAGATAGATGCCCGGGGGCCGTGGTAGGCCCGGCGGAGGTTGCGGCTCGCGGGGCGGCGAGGACGGCGGTGATGGCGCCGCCGACCGGGTGGTGGGAGACCCCCGGTGGGCGGTGTCGGCGGCGGGGGTCGGCGATGGGAGGGGTTAGGAAGGGCGGGGAGGCGCAGTGGGGGCGGGATGCGGGCGGAGCGGCGCGGCGGCGAGGTGCCGCCGGCCGCGGGTGGTGGTGGAGGCCGGCAGCGACGGTGGTGGTGCGACAGATGTAGAAGAAGAAAGAAAGAAGAAGAAAGGAAGGTGAAGGCGTCGAGGAAGAAGGAGGTAGAGAAGATAAGGTGGGTCCCACCGTTCGCGTGGGGCGAACGAGCGCCCAATAGCGGTTCCGGATGCGAGTGCCAGTGAGGACAGGAGCAGGTGAGCTGGGCGGGCGTGGTCGCCGCCGTGCGTGGCAGGCCCGATGATTTTTGGTGGTATAAGCGAGCGATCGAGCGTCGTGGCCTAACTGGTGTGTGTTGTTTGTCCCGGAACAATTATTTGCTCCTGGTGGGTCAGCTACGCGCCGCAAAGCTCTCTCTCCTCTCCTCCAAAGGGCTGAGCGTGTTGCTAACCGTGGGCCTTTTCACGTTTAAGACCATCTGCCAGGGTTCACAAAATCGATGGGAACCGATCCAGTTAGACCGGTAACCAGTTTTATCAGTCTGGCTTGGTACCAAAAACCTACCGTTACCCCCCTCTGATCGGACCGGTTCCAGTTTTGTGAACCCTGCCATCTGCAGCGCGCTACGGCAAAACCATCGGCATGCGGGTATAGTAAAATGCGCTGCAGCGCCTCACCTACTTCCTCTGAAGAGCGCCTCGACTGTTTCTTGGACGCGAATCAGAAGAAGCCATCCTCTCCCCTTCTCGTGGTTCCAACCCGTCCGGCAGTGCAGCCATCCGAGGCCTCAAAGCGCAGCAGCTCAAGGCTTGCCAACAACAAACCGGCTAAGATTCCGATAGCTCGTCATGGCGAAGTTCTACTCATGCGCCGCTTCGACATGGAGGCTGGTGAGTTTGACGGAGTCTTCAAAGCCGGTTTGTCAAGTGGTTACGCTGATAATGTACTGGACACTTCCCCTTGCGGAAGACCAATGCTAGTAAGGCTAGGGTGGGAGTGATCATTGTCTGCTTAGTGAGTAGTAGCACGATTACATCCTTTGTCCACCCCACGTCATACTTTCTGTAATATCTAGTGGGTGAGTTTGGCGTGCGTCTAACCGGCCACACGTTGTTGTAACAAAATATTTTCATTTCCTTAATACAATGATACGTAGCTCTCATGTGTATTCGAGAAGAAAAAATGCGCTTCAGCGCATGACGCTAAAGCTCACGGTACGAGAATTCAGGCGGGAGACGAGACGACCCCATCACCCCACGCACGTAAAACTGAATTCCACGTATCCGAGTCGTTTCCTGGCCAGCATCGCACGACTTCGGCAGCCAACTCAAGCCGCAACCGCGACCCCGCGCCAGATCCAACACGCCTTCCGATCCGCCGATCGCTCGATCCAGCGGCTGAGACCCGGCCATCCGCGTTGGCAACCCCTCGCCACGGACGCCGCCCCGCCACTCGCCGGGGCCCGTCACGAGTCACCACGAACACGCCGCCGCAAACCGACCGACCCAAACACCACCGAGACGTCACGCCCTGATCGCACCGCCGCGCCGCCCATAGCCATCGAGAGGCCGCCGCCGCCGCCGCGGCCTCGTTGATCGATCGTCCGGTCGTCCCCGCGAGCCCGCGCCGGCCGTCGCTCTCCCCGCCAACGCCGCCAAGATGGTGCTCGCGCAGCTGGGCGGGAGCATCGCCGGCGCGCTGGCGCGCATGAGCAAGGCCACCGTCGTGGACGAGAAGGTGCTCGCGGAGTGCCTCAACGAGATCTCGCGCGCGCTCCTGCAGGCCGACGTCCGCTTCGAGACGGTGCGCGACGTCAAGGCCAACATCAAGACCACCGCCAACCTCGACGCGCTCGCCGCCGGCACCGACAAGCGACGCGTCATACAGAAGGTACCCTCGATCGCTCGCTCGCTCGTTTTCTTCCCCGTCTCACGCAAGCCCGAATCCGGAGACAGCTTACAGAACGGACGGAGGGCTAATTTCTCTCTGTCGCCCCTGTTGATTGATGATCTTTTGCAGGCCGTTGTGGGTGAGCTATGCAGGATGCTGGATCCAGGGAAGCCGTCCTTCACGCCCAGCAAAGGGAAGCCCAGCGTCGTCATGTTCGTCGGCTTGCAGGGTTATTATCATTCACCTGCCTAATCGATTGCTTCGTTTTAGGTACTAGACACATTTAATAAGAAATCATTGTGTTTGTATACTGGTTTGTAGTTGTCGTGGCGTGATATTTCTTCTTCTTTTCCTGTCTCCGAGATAGCCCAATATATGGTTTTTGTTTATCTTTCTTTTCATGTTCTTTCTTAAGGTGCAATATATAGATTTTTTTTTTAAAAAACGATCAATTTGTCATAACTGTAGGTTCTGGGAAAACCACTACCTGTACAAAGTATGCAGATTATTATCGGCGGAAGGGGTTTAGCCCTGCGCTTGTTTGCGCTGATACATTCCGAGCTGGTGCTTTTGATCAGTTGAAACAGAATGCATCAAAAGCCAAGATACCATTCTACGGAAGCTACATTGAATCAGATCCAGTGAAAATTGCTGTTGAGGGTGTAGATAGATTCAGGAAAGAAAAGTGTGATCTCATTATTGTTGATACAAGTGGACGCCACAGGCAGGAAGCTGCTCTCTTTGAAGAAATGCGCCAAGTTTCAGAAGCTACAGTATTCCCACTTTCATAATCTACAGTACAACCGATGTAGCATTTGCACTGCTAATGAGAACTGAACTCCTTTTTGTGTGTGTGTAGAAACCAAATCTAGTGATATTTGTGATGGATGGTAGTATTGGTCAGGCTGCATTTGATCAGGCACAAGCATTTAAACAGAGTGCTTCTGTTGGTGCTGTCATTGTTACAAAAATGGATGGTCATGCAAAAGGCGGCGGTGCACTTAGCGCGTGAGTATTAATCTTTATTTTCTTGCATAGTCCACCTTGTGCTATTTCATGCCATATTGCTCTCAAGCGGTATCGTTTAGATTGAGTTGAAACTATAAAGCTCTTTTGGCAATTTCCCTTAATTATAGGTTACTATTTGATGAACTTGCACTTCATTCTTGAGTAAATAGGTGAGATTCGGATGATCTGTTTTTTCACATCTTTGTCTTTTTTTTCCAGGGTTGCAGCTACAAAAAGCCCGGTCATATTTATTGGAACTGGAGAGCATATTCCAGACCTTGAGGTTTTTGATGTGAAGCCATTTGTTAGTCGCCTGTTAGGTCAGCAAAATATATTCAATATACGCTGCAATTTTGTGATTCTTCTTTCTAGTTTTACCGAACTTCAATTTACTTATCAGGCATGGGAGACTTGTCTGGCTTGATGGACAAAATCCAGGATGTTATGACTGCTGATCAACTTCCAGAATTTGTGGATAACCTGACTGGTGGTTTCACTCTCAGACTTCTGTACCAGATGTTCCAGAATCTCCAGAGTATGTGTCCTCTTGGGCAGGTTAGCTATCGTTTTATTGTTTCAAATCTTGTATAGATTTGTTGCTTGCATTATTGTAATTAGTTTCAGAGGGAATTCTCCATACCCACGAGTAATATTTTAAATACCTACAACAGTATAGTTTATAACGTGGCATGAGCATGATTTGTACTTGGCACATGCAAGATTTTAGTTCATAATAACATTTTAACCGTGCGTAATAATCTAATTCTATCTTGCAGCTCTTCTCTATGATACCTGGCCTTAGTGCCCAGTTTATTGAGAAAGGAAAGGAAAAGGAAGGTCGAGCAAAGATTAAGCGGTACATGACTATCATGGACTCCATGACTGAAAAAGGTGAGCTAACGCAAGATTCTCTTCAATAACCAGGCTGGGGATGTACTCTGAAACTTACTTGAGTCTTGTTGTCCACCTGCAGAGCTCGACAACACGAACCCAAAGTTGATGAACGAGTCGCGTATCAACCGGATCGCTCGGGGATCTGGCAGGCTTGTGAAGGAAGTGATGGACATGCTCGAAGAACACAAGCGAATTGCCAAAATGTGGAACAAATTGCCGATCAACAACAAGAGACTAAATATGAATAACCACGACTCATTAAAGCCGATAGTTAATTCCCTCCCTCCAAATATGCTGAATCAGCTGGGTGGCCTGAATGGGCTGCAGAATATGATGAAACAGATGGGGGCTCAAAGAAGATGAGCTGATCATACCTTTGAAGTCATGGATGGCAATCTCTAGCCTTACTGCCTTAGAAAATGTAGATAGCTGTGAATACTCTTGAAAACCACCAAGAATCTGTGCTTTTGTTGGATGGAAAGTATAGCTCCTAGGATTTTCTCTTTTGATCTTTTCACATCGTCAAGTTTTGACTGGTGTGCTTGAGTTGTGTAGAAGAATGCTGAGAAATTGGATTATTCTTCGCTCCTAAGGAGTTGCTTACAAATTTCCATCACGTAGCCAACATACATCTATAGCCTAGCCTTGCATCTTTCTGAAAACGTTGGATCTACTGTGATGCATCTACAGTGTGTGCCAGCAGTACATGCTACATGGAATAGACAGCATGCGTATAATTTTAATACATTAGTGCAAAGCTGGTCTCAGCATCTTTGCTTACCATGGAAAAAATAGCGCGCTATCTTCACGCTATAGCTCCGCTATAGCTGTAACATCCTTGATTTTGCTTGTTTGTAAAAATGTGGAATTTCAAAAACTTGCTTTGGATTTGAGTGCTCATGAAATCAATTAAGGATGTCTTCCTTTTTCCCTTCCCTAAATCCTAGATTTTATTTAATTCCACCAATAATTTTAGGACTTATAAAATGCTAGTGTGAGAAGTTGGATTTTCATTTGGGATTTATTTGGATTTGTTTGAGTGGATTCAAATTTGAATCAAATAGCAAATAGGGTTAAGGATAACAGAAAAACCCTCAAACCTCGCGTGGGCCCAAAACCAGCCATTCAGCCCACCTCCCCTTTCGGCCCATGCGCGGCCCACCAAAACCACCACCTACCGCGCCCCTGTGCAGAGCCGCTGACCGGTGGGGCCCGCTCTGCGTCATGCTTACGTCACAGTGACGTCGCCGTCGTCATCTCCTTTCTTTACCTCTTTTGCTGATGCCGGCGCCAAAGCGCGGCCGCGCCGCGCATGGCCGCCGTCGCGACGCGCCCCGCGGGCCACCGCTGCATCTCCGCCGTCCACGTGTCCCGCGCCGCGCCTCGCCTATAAGAGGCCGCCGCCGCAGCCCCCAGGAGCTCCCAGCCCTAGCCGCCTTGGGGGAATCCTCCCCTGTCCACGCCACCCGCTCGCCGGAGGAGAAGAAGAAGGGGGGAAGAGGAAGGGAGGCTCGGAGGCCAACCACGAGTACGCCGGCGCCGCTGTGAAGACCCGGAGGCCGCCCGTGGGACTCCAGGGCGCCGAGGAGCCGTGAACCGCGACGCGCCAGCACCCCTGCTTCCTCTACGCCGCGCCGCCGACTCCTTCCTCGCCGCCGACCCTGCTCCACATCCCTTCACCAACGCCTGCACTACGGCCCGTGGCCACCAAGGTGAGAACGAGCTTCCCCGCTCCTCTAAGGATGCCCCGGCCTTCGAGCCGAGGGGGAACGCCACCGTTCGCCACCGCGCCGCCGCGCTCGCCGCTGGTGATGCCGGCCATCGAGCCAGGCTGGGAAATCTCTTCTTGCAGGTGCCGCTACCGTCTTCGCCGCGCGCGCAGCCCCGCTAGCCATCCCTTTCTTCCTCGTTCCCGTGTTTGTCTTCCCGGCCGCCGTGTCGCTGCCGCCGTTCCGGTCGCCGCCACGGCCGTGACTTTGGCATGCGCACGCGCGCGTCCTCGCGCACACCCGCGTGCCCGTGCACCCGCGCACGCGCGCGCGCCATCGGAGGGGCCAAAGTCGAGCCTTTGGCTCTGCCCCTGGCACCGAACCTCGCCGTCCCGCTCGCCGCGCCGCCGTGGCCTTTGCCACGCGGGTTGCCGTAGCGCACGCGCGGGCGTGGGGAAAAGGTGAGGCCTTTGGGGTCCTCCGTGTGCCCTCGCCGTCGACGAGGCCGCGTCCGCTCGTATGACGCCGTCGGCCGCGAGCGCCTTGTCCTTTTCCTGTCACATGTCGCCGAGAGCGCCGACCCTCTGCTCCACCATGGCCAAGCCGTCGAGCACCGGGCGTGGGTGAAAGTCCCGGCCTTTAGACCCGTTCTGCCTCGCTTGTTTCCCACGCGTACGCGCCGAGCATCTGGGCGTCCCCACGCGCCCTCGCCCGCGCGAACGCCGCCGCCGCGCAGCCACCCATCCCGCGCCGAGCCGCCGCGCAGCACCGTCTCGCCGTCGTGCGCCAACGCCCGGCCAAGGGCCGTTCCCTTCCTTGCCTTGGCGAGTTTTGGTTTCGGTCTTACCTTGTTGAGGAGCGGGCCGGGTCGCCGCCGTGAAATCTCGCCGCCGGCGAGATGCGGCCGAGCCGCCACCCCTTTGGGGCAAACCGTCGAGCACCCCTGGGTCGCCTCTAAACCCATGGGGGTTTTTCTTGTGCACGCAGGACCACACGCGGTTTTGGCCGTGGCCGATCCGCCGGATCTGGTGCGGCCAGCCAATCACATCCCTGGACGCACGTCTGCCTGCACCGCGCCGCGCCGCAGCGAATCCCGCCGGGATCCCGTGCGGCCGGCCACGCCAACAGCCATGTGGGCTGCAGCTGGGCTTAAAGCCGCCACGTGGACGCCACGTCCGCGCCTACAGCCGGCCTGCAGCCAGCTAGCAGATAGCTTTAAGCCCTTTAGAGCCAGCCAGTAGACAGCCTAAAGTTAATGCTATTGTGTATGCGTATTTTATTTCCAGAAAACTATTTTATCTTCGGAAAATCCTAGTAAATCCATTTTTGCTCCGAAAAATACAAAACCTTTTCCAGAAATTCTCTAAAATCTTAAACTCCGTGTTAGGCTAGTTTTTGCTCTCTCTTGGCTCTTAATTGCCGTTCTTTTGGAGTTAATTGCATTAGGGCCGCTGTTTATTTTCTTTTACGCGTTAATAGGAGCAGCTGGAGCCGGAGAGCTGATCCCGGAGTACGACTACGCTGACGACTTCGCCGCGGAGGACTACCAGACCCCAGGTTCACGCCCGACTGACTTTGAATACCTATTAGACATCACAAAATAGTATGCTAGCGCTTTACTTTATATGCATGTTGATTAACCTTGCACTGCCTACTTTAAATACCCTGTCCTTGATTGTCTTACTACAATATATGATTATAAGCGTGTATATACATTGTGCTTCGCGATGCATATGTTGGGATGGGAATAGTGGATCTTGGTGTGAGTGGGATAAAACCGGCAGGAGAAGGCGTTTTGGGTACTTTGGCGGGGGTGAGCTCAAAACAACCGATCTGGGATCGGGGACGGGGGTGCACTCCTCAGTGTATCCCCACTTTTACAGTTTTCAGAGCCTAGGTGTTGGAGTTTTACTTGCGCTTGGAGGACATGAGCTCACCCCGGTCTGAAACCGAGTGGGCCAACCGCTTCACGGGACTTTACGTACACACCACCTCGCCGAGCGTGGGGTTAGGGCCGAGTTGAGCTCAGCAAGTGCGGAACCATACCTACCAGTAGGATAGCGGGGTATCAGTGGGGGAGAGGTGGGGGAGACCACCTTCTCTCAGAGCGACTCCCGTGTGGCCACACAGGAGCATTTCACAGTTCTGGTGCAATCCCTTCCGAGGGGTGGATCGTTTTGAGGGCCGGATGCAGGATGTGACCGTAACTACCGAGAGTTCGCACGGTAGGATGGGCTTGGTCGGCCGTACACCGGCCGGGTGCCATTCCGAGTTGGGTACAGGTGTACACGCTCTGCAGAGTTGTTCGATCTATATCTATAGCCGCGTCCTCGGTCATGGACGAGCCCAGTGGATTGTTGGTTCTCATGTTTTGGGATTTCTACCTTCCCCCTATAGTTGAGAGTGTGGTGAGCCGTGGTTGCAGCCGGGGAGAGGAGAGTGGCTCCCTCTACCTCGCGGATCCGATTGCAATCATTGAGGTGCGAGGAGAGGAAGTTCTCGCATCGACCCTAGATGGGAGTAGGTTGCGGAGACGGGACCCTGGGTGACCAGGTGGTTCCGAGCTGTGCTGAGAGCTTTGGGATGGGAACTTGCTGGAGATATCTTGTTTCACTCTGCTGCTGCTGCATAGGAAACCCGAGCTGCTTCCTTGTCTCTTTTCCTTCCCTTTAGAAGTTAGGCCACTTAAAGCTGCATACAGTTGGTGACATGGACCTATCCCACTCCTTGGGGATAGACTTTGGGTGTGCAGGGTACGAGTCCGAGTACGACAACAACGCCGATGGATGGTACGACTGAGGGATGCGTCACTTCGCTGAAGGATGCCTGTGGCGTGGAGAATAAAAGATGGAGACCCTTCTGAGATGCTAGCTACCGCTGCGTAGAATTTCACTCTGATTCAGCCAAGAGGTTTGTAATGATGTACTCCATAATGGACATGTAATAAATTATGTACTATTGCTTATGTGTGATGCGATGTATGACTTTGTGATATTATCTGTGAGACGTTCTGTACGCGATAGCCACTGATCCAGGGACTATCGCGAAGGTACAGGGATTCGGGTTTTCTTTTGAAAATCCGGGGTTTTACAGGTGGTACCAGAGCCATACTTGATCGTAGCGCGTATCCCTAGGATTGGCCGATAGTAAATAAGGATTCTATACGTTTCCTTCCTTTATATAAACTCCTTGGAATATTTTATAAAAGCTTTCCCCTTTTGAAGAACATTCTTTCTTACCTGCGGGACTCAACTTTCTATACAGGGACACGACCTTTTGGTCTAGAACTTGTCCTGAACACGATGAAGGGGAGCAATGTTGAAACACCGTGTTAGGCACAACCTCTTAGAGATCTTTTAACGATAAATTAGATCGTTGATGTGCTCGCGACCTCTGACGCCCGAGTCAGCCTCGAGGAAGCTTATATGTGTATCTATCATGCTTGCTGAGTGTTTGGCTCTTAATGGAGTTAATTGAGTCTTAATGCATCTTCTCATTGAGTGATAGGTTATATAATTAGTAATATTATCATGCTTGTATATCAGACTCAATTTGTTAGTGAGTGACGTATCTGAGGCTTTCCTATATCCTTGGTCGTGTTTTTAGAAGGATGTCGATCCGACGGTCCAACCGTCTGCTGGCGCGCCTTGAGGAGGCTGCCGCCGAGGAGGAGGAAGCCCCACAGGGCTGTGGCCGTGGTCGTGGTCGTGCCGCCGCTCTTGGATGCGGTCGTGCACCTGCCCGTGGCCGTGGACGCCCACCCCTACGTGGAGGAGCTTTGGGAGCTCGAGGCCGGGGTGCCGGAGCACCGCCACCGCCGCCCGAGGGCCCGGAAGCTGAAGCTGCGGATGGGGAAGCCGAGCAAGACCAGCCCGAGCCGGACCAGCCTCCGCCGCCACCACCTAACTTGGTGGATGTGATGGCTGTCCAGACTCAGCTGATGCAGAGGATGGCGGAAGCCATGGAGCACCGTGGCAACGGTGGAAACCGCGTCGCTCCGCAGGACGAGGACCTCACGAGGAAGATCGAGAGGTTCATCCGCCTGAAGGCCCCCACCTTCAGCTACTCGGATGACCCGCTCGACGCCGACGACTGGCTGAGGGTGATCGAGACCAAGCTCGACCTCACCGTCTGCTCAGACGAGGAGTGCGTCGCCATCGCCGCGCACCAGCTGGAGGGTCCTGCCAACTCTTGGTGGGACAACTACACCGCCAGCCACCCGAACCCAGCTTTCATCACCTGGCTGGAGTACTGCGAGGCGTTCCGCGAGCAGTACCTGCCTAGCGAGCTGCTGGTCCAGAAGGCGCAAGAGTTCCGCACCATGACGCAGGGTGCGATGAGGGTCGAGGAGTTCGAGCGTCATTTCATGAAGATGATGCGGTACGCTCCCGACGACACCGACACCGACCAGAAGAAGCAGTTCTGGTTTCTGCGAGGCCTTCACCACGGCCTTCGTCAGGGAGTGAAGGCGAGTGAGCACAAGTCCCTTCGCCACCTCGTCAACCGCGCCATCACGGTCGAGGAAGAGAGGAGGGGCCACGAGGAGCGCATGAAGGGGAAGAAGAGGATGGGAGATCGGGATCACCACGACCGATCCTTCCAGAAGCCGAGGAGCGGACAGAGCAACATGCTGAGGGGGAGCTACCGCCCGGGGCACAACCAGCCTAGGCGCAGCTTCGGAGGAGGCCGTGGCCAGTTCCCCGGAGGGAGGAACCCCGGCTACCCACAGCAGACTGGAGGCTACAACCGTCCACCGCCGAGTGGCACGAGACCTACCGCTGGAGGCTTCACCGTGACCTGCTTCGCCTGTGGCAAGCCTGGCCACAAGTCCTACGACTGCCCGGACAAGAAGACCGCTGCTACTCCAGCGAGAGCACCTGCTCCTGGAGGACGACCTCCTCAGGCCGCACCACCGCCGACTGCCGGCCGTGGGAGGCTGAACCACCTCACAGAGGAGGAGGCTGCTGACGCTCCTGACGTCGTGATCGGTGAGTTTTTGGTTTGTGGTACTACTGCTTTGGTTCTCTTCGATACCGGTGCAACCGGGTCGTATGTTACCTCTAGATTCGTGAACAAACTCTCCCTCCCTACAACCACCCGATCAATTCCTATCATCACGAGTTCACCTCTCGGAGATATCCGATGCACCTTACTGTGTAAAGGTGTAGACGTGGTTATTCAGGACCGCAAGTTCTTGGGAGATTTGACAGTGTTACCCTCCAATGGCATCGACGTGATTCTGGGGATGGATTGGATCACCGCTCACAAAGGTGTCATCTCCACTTCACCGCGACTGGTGACCTTGGTACACCCCGATGGAACGAGGGTCACCTTCGAGCCAATGAAGTCTCGAGACATACCAGCCATGTACAGTCTTCACACGAAAGCTATCTCAGATGTGCCAGTGGTTTGTGAGTACGAGGATGTGTTCCCAGAAGAGCTGCCGGGTTTGCCTCCGGACCGTGACGTGGAGTTCGTGATCAACTTGATACCGGGAACCGCACCGATAGCTCAGAGTCCGTACAGAATGGCAGAGGTTGAGTTGAAGCTGTTGAAGGTAGAGTTAGACTCACTGCTTGAAAAGGGGTTCATTCGACCGAGTGCTTCACCATGGGGTTCACTAGCTCTGTTCGTGCCGAAGAAAGATGGGACTCAGCGTCTGTGTGTTGATTACCGTGCACTCAACGCGGTAACCATCAAGAACAAGTACCCACTACCACGGATCGATGACCTGATGGATCAGCTAAGGCAAGCCAAGTTCTTCAGCAATATTGATCTATGATCAGGCTACCACCAGATGAAGATTCGTTCGGAAGACATCTTCAAGACCGCGTTTGTGACCCGGTACGGGCAGTACGAGTACACTGTCGTATCGTTTGGTCTTACGAACGTCCCGGCGTACTTCATGAACATGATGAACAAGGTGTTCATGGATGAGTTAGAAAAGTGTGTCGTTGTCTTCATTGACGACATATTGGTCTTCTCCATGACCGCAGAAGAGCATGAAGAGCACCTGAGGATAGTGTTGGGAAAGCTCAGGCAACAGCAGTTGTATGCCAAGTTCAGCAAGTGTGAGTTCTGGATGGAAGAAGTCGCCTTTCTCGGTCACGTGTTGTCAGCTAAAGGAGTGGCCGTAGATCCGAGCAAGATAGAAGCAGTGTCCAAGTGGCAATCACCCAAGACAGTGACAGAGATCCGCAGTTTTCTCGGTTTAGCCGGTTACTACCGCCGGTTCATCGAGAACTTCTCCAAGATTGCAAAGCCCATGACAGAATTGTTGAAGAGCAACACACCGTTTGTATGGTCGGACAAGTGTGAAGCCAGCTTTCAGGAGCTCAAGACTCGCCTCACCACTACACCGGTCCTGACTCTTCCCGATGCGAGCAAGGACTTCGTGGTGTATTGTGACGCATCGAGACAAGGACTCGGTTGTGTACTGATGCAGGGAGGCAAAGTTGTTGCATATGCCTCGCGACAGCTTCGGAAGCATGAGGAGAACTACCCCACACATGACCTCGAGCTAGCTGCTGTCGTTCACGCTTTGAAGATATGGAGGCACTACCTGATGGGCAACAAGTGCGACATTTACACCGACCACAAGAGTCTGAAGTACATCTTCACACAGTCCGAGTTGAACCTGAGGCAGAGAAGATGGCTCGAACTGATCAAGGACTACGACCTGAACATCCACTACCACCCCGGTAAAGCCAATGTCGTAGCTGATGCACTGAGCCGCAAGCATTACTGCAACAACCTAATGGTGCAGAAAGAGCAACCGGCACTGTATGAGGAAATGGAGAAGCTGAAGTTGGAGATAGTTGAGAAGGGACAGTTGAACGAGTTGAGGGTGAAGTACACGCTAGAAGACCAGATTCGACAAGCTCAGAAAGGGTGCCCAGAAATTGAGGAAGTGAAAGACTTGATGGCTAGAGGCAAAGCAACCGACTACCGCCTCGACGAGCAAGGCACGCTTTGGTTGAAGGATCGCATCTGTGTACCACGGAGCAAGGAGATTCGAGACTCGATTCTGAAGGAAGCTCATGATTCTTGGTACTCGATCGACCCTGGTTGCACGAAGATGTACAAGGATCTAAAGGTACGGTTCTGGTGGGAGAAGATGAGGGAAGACATTGCCGAGTACGTCGCTCGATGCGACACGTGTCAGAGAGTGAAAGCAGAACACCAGAGGCCTGCTGGTTTGCTACAGCCGCTTGAGATACCCACATGGAAATGGGAAGATATCAGCATGGACTTCATAGTGGGACTACCTCGTACACAGAAAGGAAATGATTCAATCTGGGTGATTGTCGACCGTTTGACCAAAGTGGCACATTTCATACCCGTGAAGACAACCTTCGAGACGCACAAGCTAGCAGAGCTGTACATCGACAACATCTTGAAGCTGCATGGGGCACCGAGGAGTATAGTGTCTGACAGAGGACCGCAATTCACCGCCAAATTTTGGAGGAGCTTACATAAAGCCATGGGCACCGACTTGCACTACAGTTCCGCCTTCCACCCACAGACAAATGGACAGACAGAGAGAGTGAATCAGGTACTCGAAGATCTTCTGAGAGCTTGTGTGTTGACCTATGGATCAGACTGGGAGAAGAGCTTGTCCTATGCAGAGTTCTCGTACAACAACAGTTATCAAGCAAGTCTGAAGATGGCACCCTTCGAAGCTCTTTATGGCAGGAAGTGTCGGACACCGTTGATGTGGTCCGAGGTGGGGGAGCGAACCTTCTTCGGGCCTGCCACCATAGTTGAGGCCGAGGAAAATGTTGCTAAGGTCAGAGAGAATCTGAAGATAGCTCAGAGCAGGCAGAAGAGCTATGCCGACCCCAAAAGGAAAGACGTCTCATTTGAGGTGGGTGAGCACGTCTACTTGAGGGTTTCACCCCTTCGGGGCACGAAGCGTTTCCACGTCAAAGGGAAGCTCGCACCCCGGTACGTTGGGCCATACCTGATCGTGCAGAAGATCGGGAAGGTGGCTTACAAACTGGAGCTACCACCGGAGCTCGCCGGAGTACACCCAGTGTTCCATGTGTCTCAGCTCCGGAAGTGCGTGGTCGTCGAAAAGGGAGTGCCCGCACGCGCCCTCGACGTTCAGGACACCCTGGAGTACTTGGAGTACCCCGTCAGGATCCTGGATTGGGCGGAGAAGTCAACCAGGAGGACCACCACTCGCTTCTGCAAGGTGCTCTGGAGTAACCACTCCGAATGCGAAGCGACGTGGGAGAAGGAGTCCGTGATGAGGGAGAAATACCCTCATCTCTTTGAACCGGAGGTAACGTCTTAATCTCGGGGACGAGATTCTTGTGAGGGGGGAGTTCTGTAACATCCTTGATTTTGCTTGTTTGTAAAAATGTGGAATTTCAAAAACTTGCTTTGGATTTGAGTGCTCATGAAATCAATTAAGGATGTCTTCCTTTTTCCCTTCCCTAAATCCTAGATTTTATTTAATTCCACCAATAATTTTAGGACTTATAAAATGCTAGTGTGAGAAGTTGGATTTTCATTTGGGATTTATTTGGATTTGTTTGAGTGGATTCAAATTTGAATTGGATTCAAATTTGAATCAAATAGCAAATAGGGTTAAGGATAACAGAAAAACCCTCAAACCTCGCGTGGGCCGAAAACCAGCCATTCAGCCCACCTCCCCTTTCGGCCCATGCGCGGCCCACCAAAACCACCACCTACCGCGCCCCTGTGCAGAGCCGCTGACCGGTGGGGCCCGCTCTACGTCATGCTTACGTCACAGTGACGTCGCCGTCGTCATCTCCCTTCTTTACCTCTTTTGCTGATGCCGGCGCCAAAGCGCGGCCGCGCCGCGCATGGCCGCCGTCGCGACGCGCCCCGCGGGCCACCGCTGCATCTCCGTCGTCCACGTACCCGCGCCGCGCCTCGCCTATAAGAGGCCGCCGCCGCAGCCCCCAGGAGCTCCCAGCCTTAGCCGCCTTGGGGGAATCCTCCCCTGTCCACGCCACCCGCTCGCCGGAGGAGAAGAAGAAGGGGGGAAGAGGAAGGGAGGCTCGGAGGCCGACCACGAGTATGCCGGCGCCGCTGTGAAGACCCGGAGGCCGCCCGTGGGACTCCAGGGCGCCGAGGAGCCGTGAACCACGACGCGCCAGCACCCCTGCTTCCTCTACGCCGCGCCACCGACTCCTTCCTCGCCGCCGACCCTGCTCCACATCCCTTCACCAACGCCTGCACTACGGCCCGTGGCCACCAAGGTGAGAACGAGCTTCCCCGCTCCTCTAAGGATGCCCCGGCCTTCGAGCCGAGGGGGAACACCACCGTTCGCCACCGCGCCGCCGCGCTCGCCGCTGGTGATGCCGGCCATCGAGCCAGGCTGGGAAATCTCTTCTTGCAGGTGCCGCTGCCGTCTTCACCGCGCGCGCAGCCCCGCTAGCCATCCCTTTCTTCCTTGTTCCCGTGTTAGTCTTCCCGGCCCCCGTGTCGCTGCCGCCGTTCCGGTCGCCGCCACGGCCGTGACTTCGGCATGCGCACGCGCGCGCCCTCGCGCACACCCGCGTGCCCGTGCACCCGCGCACGCGCGCGCGCCGTCGGAGGGGCCAAAGTCGAGCCTTTGGCTCTGCCCCCTGGCACCGAACCTCGCCGTCCCGCTCGCCGCGCCGCCGTGGCCTTTGCCACGCGGGTTGCCGTAGCGCACGCGCGGGCGTGGGGAAAAGGTGAGGCCTTTGGGGTCCTCCGTGTGCCCTCGCCGTCGACGAGGCCGCGTCCGCTCGTATGACGCCGTCGGCCGCGAGCGCCTTGTCCTTTTCCTGTCACATGTCGCCGAGAGCGCCGACCCTCTGCTCCACCATGGCCAAGCCGTCGAGCACCGGGCGTGGGTGAAAGTCCCGGCCTTTAGACCCGTTCTGCCTCGCTTGTTTCCCACGTGTACGAGCCGAGCATCTGGGCGTCCCCACGCGCCCTCGCCCGCGCGAACGCCGCCGCCGCGCAGCGCCGTCTCGCCGTCGTGCGCCAACGCCCGGCCAAGGGCCGTTCCCTTCCTTGCCTTGGCAAGTTTTGGTTTCGGTCTTACCTTGTTGAGGAGCGGGCCGGGTCACCGCCGTGAAATCTCACCGCCGGCGAGATGCGGCCGAGCCGCCACCCCTTTGGGGCAAACCGTCGAGCACCCCTGGGTCGCCTCTAAACCCATGGGGGTTTTTTCTTGTGCACGCAGGACCACACGCGGTTTTGGCCGTGGCCGATCCGCCGGATCCGGTACGGCCAGCCAATCACATCCCTGGACGCACGTCTGCCTGCACCGCACCGCGCCGCAGCGAATCCCGCCGGGATCCCGTGCGGCCAGCCACGCCAACAGCCATGTGGGCTGCAGCTGGGCTTAAAGCCGCCACGTGGACGCCACGTCCGCGCCTACAGCCGGCCTGCAGCTAGCTAGCAGATAGCTTTAAGCCCTTTAGAGCCGGCCAATAGACAGCCTAAAGTTAATGCTATTGTGTATGCGTATTTTATTTCCAGAAAACTATTTTATCTTCGGAAAATCCTAGTAAATCCATTTTTGCTCCGAAAAATACAAAACCTTTTCCAGAAATTCTCTAAAATCTTAAACTCCGTGTTAGGCTAGTTTTTGCTCTCTCTTGGCTCTTAATTGCTGTTCTTTTGGAGTTAATTGCATTATGGCCGCCGTTTATTTTCTTTTACGCGTTAATAGGAGCAGCTGGAGCCGGGGAGCTGATCCCGGAGTACGACTACGCTGACGACTTCGCCACGGAGGACTACCAGACCCCAGGTTCACGCCCGACTGACTTTGAATACCTATTAGACATCACAAAATAGTATGCTAGCGCTTTACTTTATATGCATGTTGATGAACCTTGCACTGCCTACTTTAAATACCCTGTCCTTGATTGTCCTACTACTATATATGATTATAAGCGTGTATATACGCTGTGCTTCGCGATGCATGTGTTGGGATGGGAATAGTGGTCCTTGGCGTGAGTGGGATAAAACCGGCAGGAGAAGGCGTTTTGGGTACTTTGGCGGGGGTGAGCTCAAAACAACCGATCTGGGATCGGGGACGGGGGTGCACTCCTCAGTGTATCCCCACTTTTACGGTTTTCGGAGCCTAGGTGTTGGAGTTTTACTTGCGCTTTGAGGACATGAGCTCGCCCCGATCTGAAACCGAGTGGGCCAACCGCTTCACGGGACTTTACGTACACACCACCTCACCGAGCGTGGGGTTAGGGCCGAGTTGAGCTTGGCAAGTGCGGAACCATACCTGCCAGGAGGATAGCGGGGTATCAGTGGGGGAGAGGTGGGGGAGACCACCTTCTCTCAGAGCGACTCCCGTGTGGCCACACGGGAGCATTTCACAGTTCCGGTGCAATCCCTTCCAAGGGGGGATCGTTTTGAGGGCCGGATGCAGGATGGGACCGTAACTACCGAGAGTTCGCACGGTAGGATGGGCTTGGTCGGCTGTACACCGGCCGGGTGCCATTCCGGGTTGGGTACAGGTGTACACGCTCTGCAGAGTTGTTCGATCTATAGCTATAGCCGCGTCCTCGGTCATGGACGAGCCCATTGGATTGTTGGTCCTCATGTTTTGGGATTTCTACCTTCCCCCTATAGTTGAGAGTGTGGTGAGCCGTGGTTGCAGTCGGGGAGAGGAGAGTGGCTCCCTCTACCTCGCGGATCCGATTGCAATCATTGAGGTGCGAGGAGAGGAAGTTCTCGCATCGACCCTAGATGGGAGTAGGTTGCGGAGACGGGACCCTGGGTGACCAGGTGGTTCCGAGCTGTGCTGAGAGCTTTGGGATGGGAACTTGCTGGAGATATCTTGTTTCACTTTGCTGCTGCTGCATAGGAAACCCGAGCTGCTTCCTTGTGTCTTTTCCTTCCCTTTAGAAGTTAGGCCACTTAAAGCTGCATACAGTTGGTGACATGGACCTATCCCACTCCTTGGGGATAGACTTTGGGTGTGCAGGGTACGAGTCCGAGTACGACAACAACGCCGATGGATGGTATGACTGAGGGATGCGTCGCTTCGCTGAAGGATGCCTGTGGCGTGAAGAATAAAAGATGGAGACCCTTCTGAGATGCTAACTACCGCTGCGTAGAATTTCACTCTGATTCAGCCAAGAGGCTTGTAATGATGTACTCCATAATGGACATGTAATAAATTATGTATTATTGCTTATGTGTGATGCGATGTATGACTTTGTGATATTATCTGTGAGACGTTCTGTACGCGATAGCCACTGATCCAGGGACTATCGCGAAGGTACAGGGATTCGGGTTTTCTTTTGAAAATCCGGGGTTTTACAATAACAGCTAGAAACAAGTGCCCGAAGCTATTGCTGTTTTTCGGGTTATGCGCGCTATTGGCGCTAAAGTACCGCTAAATGCAAATAGCGCCGTAGCGCCGCTATTCAGCTGCTATTGGTGGCTAGCCCAAACCAAGCAGTGCGACCTGTTAATTCATAAAAAAACATCAGTGGATATTATCACTTTATCAATTATGAACTTATGATTATAAATTTATGATATATTTATATGTCATATGTGATATGATTATCAATGATTGAGGAAATAAGGACAAAGACAAACTTATATTTATATTTTCTGATTCCAAACAAATAACGCGCTATAGTGGTGCTATAGCGGTGTTATAGCGTGAGGAGCCACTGCCGCTATAGCGTGTTATAGCGGCAAAAAATGGAAAACACTATTTTTCATAGCGTGGGATTTTTTTCATTGCTGCTTACTGAAAATCTGACTTACGTGAAGTTGCGAAATTACAGCCGTATATAATTATATAACGCGGCCAACTCGAGGTTGCCGTCTTTCATAAGCGACGTTCCACGCGTTGATTAAAGAAAGCTTTAGGAAAGCGATAACACTTCTTGCTTTATTATATTAACTCCCTTTTTCATCTGAAAAGAAAGTAGCATGCCACGGCACTAACTTGCACTATAAACAGATAAAGCTGATAAGCGGTCTGTTACTTTTTTACTGGTCTACAATGCAAGGAGCACTTTGAACAATTGCATTCAAATCAAGAAAGCTGATACGCAACATTCACAAAAAAAAGTGTCAATTTAGAAAACCGGCGTGGAAAAAACGATGCTTTTTTTTTGAAATAGAACAGATAACATGTTTTTTCCACTATAAATAACCTAATGAACTCAACGATGTACAGTTCTAGAAGATCTACCTTATTCCTTCTAGTGCCAACCCAAAATAGTCTTTATATTATAGGAAAAAGTCCACTTTTAACCATCAAACTATATGCTGAGTTTGGTTTTGACCACTAAACTTCAAAATAGGATATCTTCGACCATCCAACTATCAAAACCGTTCACGTTTGGTCATCTGGCGGTTTTGCACAGCGGTTTTGCTGACATGGACACTACGTGGCGGTGGGACCCACTTGTCGGCCAATCTCTCCTCTCTCTCTTCCCTTTCTTCTCCAACCCATCGTGCCCATCCCGCCGTCGCCACCCCATCTCGTCGGCACGCCGCCGCCGCCCCCATCTGCTCCGCGCTGGGGCGAGGCCGAATCGAGCCCGCCTGCGCGCGCGCCGCGTCATACTGCTTCCACGCGGGGCGAGGCAGCCTGCGCCGCGCCGCGGCATACTGCTTCCGCGCGAGGCGAGGCCACCGGAACCGTGCCGGGCCAAGCAGAGGTCGCCCGCGCCACGCCGCAATAGGCTGCCACTGCGCCGAGGCGAGGCCGCCTGCGCCGCGCCACGCCACGCAGGTCCGGCGGGAAATTGTATAGTATGCTACTAATACCATCTCCTATCACTCGATTCATCAGTTGTGAGTTTGTAATAAGTTGCCATCTGCAGCAATTATGGCGAACTGCAATCAGTTGTGAGTTTGCTCGATTAAAAAAAGGTGTTTGCGGCCAGATTTGGAGCAATGCAGCAATGCCGAGCTGAATCAGGGCACCCAGCTCCCGCCGCGCAGCCGCCGCATCTCGGGAAAGCGTGGACCCTCAGGGACACCGGGGAACAGATTGGCCGGCGAATCTCGAAGGAGGCTCGCGTGGAACGCATGAGCGGCGGCGCTAGCAGTGGTTGCCGTCGCCGGCGGCACTGCAGGCTGGTCCTGCTCTGGGAGGAGAGGGAGAAGAGAGGAGAGATGAGAGGGAGAGGTGCTGACAAATGGGTCCCACCGCCACATGGTGTCCATGTCACTAAAACCGCTGGATGGCCAAACATGAACGGTTTTGATAGTTAGATGGTCGAAGATATCTGGTTTTAAAATTCGATGGTCAAAACCAAACTCAGTATATAGTTTGATGGTTAAAAATGGACTTTTTCCTATATTATATATGAAAGTTAGAATAGACTTTATAATTTACTAAAGAAATTCACTAATTTTTGGTTGAAAAATATACTGAGAAAACTTCAATGATATCTATACTTAATTAACATAACACGACCCATTAAAAAACAGAAAACTCCAAAACTAATCCCTAACAAACTGAATCCAGCCAGAGAAAAGGAAAAAAATTATAACTGATTAATAAGAATTTATAAAATAGCCGACCAATCTCTACCAAACCGAATCCATCCAAATTCCAAAGCCAAACCAGCAAGAAAAAGGCAAACAAAACCCCCCAAAACCAAAACCGAAGAAACGAACCCCACAGGGTGGGCCGGCGACTGGGCCCACTTCACAGTCTAAAAGAGGGGAGCCACCTCCTTCCTTCTCAGACGGACCCGTGTGTGAGCGCACCCCTTCCCCGCCCCCTCTCGTGCTCCCATGGAGGCCACCCCGATCTCCGTGAAGCCGCCGTCGCCGGCGCCGGCGGCGCCACCCCCGGCGGCTCTGGAGACCAGGGACTTTCCTACGCATGCCGTTGTGGCGACCGAGGTGGAGCCGAGCAGCATGAACCAGCTCGCCGTCGCAGTCACTCCGGACCCCAAGCGGTGAGGGTTGGGCGGCCCCGGACCTGGGGACTTTGGTTTCTTGATTTGGGCGTGTCGTGAAGATTTTGGGCCGTCTGATTTGCCGGGTTTTGTGTTCGAGCAGGCAGAAGGTGGAGGACGCCGCTGATGGGAACGGGTGCAAGCATTGCGCCTGTAAGAAGTCCAGATGCTTGAAGCTGTAAGAAACCCACTGTTTCCTCAGTTTTGTTTCGATTTTGTTGGTCAGTCTACGGCGGAGTCGATTTTCCTATCGCGATTCAAATTCTTAGCCATTTAATTGAGGGGTGAGCGACTGAGCGGGGAACGAAATGCTGGGTACTATGCAATCTGCATCCATTTTTGCGACAGGAGGAGCGGATTATTGCGGGGTGATGCTGGTTTAGTTTCTTATAATCATTGGTTTTAGTCAGGAATTTTTTACAGCCGCCTGTCTGTTCTCTGGTCCAGTTATTTCAACAGGTTGCATCCTGCTTGTGTAGCAATGTCAATTTCAGATATCTGTAAAATTTGGGTGCTAGCAGTGTTCTCAAATTCAAATAAAAAAATCCTCATGCTGAAAAGCATTTGTAGCACCAGTTTGTGATGTGGCGCATCATTTGATAACTTTGTACTACTTTGAAACACGGAGCTCGAGATAGCATTACATATACCTATGTGATCAATTTACAAATGCTGAAAGTCATTATTTTCCTTTTGAGGTGCAGTCAGGATGTTCTTGTTCTACTGCTCTATTGCAACAAACTATGTAGATTGAAATGCTGTAATGCTAAAATGATGGGAAATTAGGTGTTTGGTTGGTGCCCAAATCAAGCTTTCCGAAATTTCTTAATCACTGGATTGTTGCCAGTATTTGGCAAGCCTGTGCCCTATGTTCCAATCACATGGATTTCTTTCCGATCATTAGCCGGAAACATTGGGGAATAAAAAACTTGCACAAAGCCATACACTTGTACCTATTTAGAACTTTTGTGCCGATCTGTGCCAGTGGTGATCTCGAGTTTGTGTTTGCCTGGGCTAGTTCGGGCTACTTTTATGCCCAACCATGCGGAGTGCATCTCATGTGAAGTGGGATCCTAGCTGTTACAAAGTTATGGTAATTTTAGTAGTCAATATCTTAAGAACTTGGAGTTTGATCTTCAGTTCTATTCTGCAGCTCAATTTCGTAATCTGTCGCCATGTGAGATGTATTTATTTATTTTCTTGTAATGTTAGCTATTATTTGCTATTGTTATTTCCATCAGCTGACTGTTGCCTAGGTGGGCTCCTAGGTGTCCTCATGCCGTGTGTTCACCATGCCTTGCTGGATGACTTTGATAAATATGATAGGAGTGTAAGAATGCTTTGAATCTCAATCAGTTATTATCATCATTTGCAGCTATTGCCCATGTTTTGCTGGAGGTGGCTATTGTTCTGAGAAGTGTGGATGCCAACCATGTTTCAACAAAGATGCATATGCAGAAACAGTTCAGAATACCCGCAAGGTGTTACTTTCAAGACAGAAGCGTATGTCACTGAAAATTAATAGGAGATCTGAGGCAAATGCTGAAGCTATGGTTGTTATCCTAACTCAGTTAGATGATGTCAAAACTGTTTAAATTTCTGTTTGGTTTAATTACATATTTTTTTGTCACGTCTAGGAAGATGCTCACCATTCTTCTTCTTCAACTCCACCGAGGCGAGGTTGCAACTGCAAGAAATCAAGTTGCCTAAAGAAATACTGTGATTGCTATCAGGTTTCATCTTTAGCTGAAATGCTGTCCTTAATATTTGGGTGCGACATGATTACCAAACTCATTGTTAACTGTATGAACAGGATGGGACTGGGTGCTCCTTGTTTTGCCGCTGTGGCGATTGCCAGAATCCTTTTGGGAAAAATGGTACCTACAGAATACTTTCAGACTGTTATAGTTATTCAAATAATCAATTGTTACTACGTGCTCCTAATATGTCTCTGTATGCTATTATTGTATACTAGCTAATGATAGCTTCCCTACTGCAGAAGGCATAATGACTGAAGATAGTAAGCGCTATCTATACACTGGTGCAGATTTGGATCACAGTGAGGGTGAACATGAGTTTGTTGTGGAGCGTTCACCCCATCTACAATCACCTATGTCAAAGGAGTCATCTTTCCTCCAAACCCCGCCTCATCTGAGAGCCTCAAGCAGAGACACACATGTGTTCCCACAGGCTGTGTTGCAGTGGCAGGCACCGCCCCGGTCATGGCATTGTTCCAACAAGAGGAACAGCAACGACCGGGTGATGGACGACTCCGCAAACTACAAGAACTCGCACAATGACTGGCTGCTACCGAAGCCTGAAGACAGCTACAGCATATCGAAATGCATCAAGATCCTCAACGGCATGGTGGAGCTGTCGCAGGTGGAGAAGTCGGTCGCCCCCGACGTCTTCCTGCTGCCGGGCAACCGGGAGATATTCATCTCGCTTGGCGGCGACGTGCGGGCCCTGTGGCTGAAGCGCAAGATCCAGCACCTGACTTGAGGGTATGGTTCACCATCGTTGTGAGCAGAGGTTGGAGGGAGCATTGAGTTATCGTTTAGATTACGCATGCCCTGCTGGTCGTGGGCGTGCGCAGGATTCTAGGCTTTTTTTTTTTACCTTGCCGCCCTGTATACGGAGTGTATTTCCCGATTTGCATTATGTATGGCCTTTGTAGAGATAGCCGCTTCGTACCTGGTAATCCGTTATAATAAAAATGAGATTATGCGCCAACAAGTTAACTGCTATGGTTGCCGCTGTTCCGGCAGGATGGTCAAGTTGGGCACTAGAGTACCGGGGCGTATATGCCCATATCTGGTGCAAGTTGGGGTTGTAGAGGGCAACACGCGACGATGGGAATTGGGAACTCAGGTCCGACGTGCTTAAAGATTTTATAATTTCTACTCCGAAAGGATCCCCAGATCCGGTGCGTTCATATGATTCGATTCTATCAACAAATGGGACAGTATACTCCCTGACCTCAAAATAAGTCCTTGTAAGTCTGCACCTAATATATACGTTATTCTAACTATGTACCTAACCAAGTACATTTATTTTGGAACGGAGGAAATATGCTGACCATGGGATTGAAGATGACAAAGTCTTATTCTGCAAATTATACGTAAGCTGAGCTTCGGTCAAGCTCAACCATTCACCAAAACTATGCTTGGTTTGCAATATCTCGAATACTGGGGCAACTCAAGCTGATTCCATTACTGAAAATGGAATTTAAGTTGCACAATGTATTGGTGACATGCCACATAATAAGTATCCCAACACAGTATTCTGCCCCGAAGAAACAATTTTAAACATGAATATTGCTTGTTTCTCCAGAGGGAAGCATGGCCTCTCGTTTCCAGATTCACCAATCCTCCAGGTCTTATAACCACCGCGATTATCAAATGAGTTTGGAGGGCAACCAGCAACACTAATCTGGAGCTATATGAAGAGTAAGTCCTCCAAATCATATACCTAGCTATGTCGCCCTAGGGCTTAAAATAGCCACCACCTCAAAGATGAGATCCCTGATCAGGTAAATAACCCATGTTGGCATCAAAATTTAGCAGCTGAGTGTTTTCTGATATGCAACCTGCAGGCAGTGGATATTATGAAACAAATTTTAATGACAATCTCTAAGCAACAAACAACCACATGTAAATATCGAAATAAAAAAAAAACGAAGTAGAAACATACTGAGGTAGAAGTCTTCAGAAGCTCCCTGATAGCCATTGTAGCATAACATGATGCTGGTAAAGTAAATGCTAATTTAATGGCCATTTTTCTTGGTGCTGTATCTGGGCTGCTAGTAGGCTTATTTTCTAGGGAGTCACTCCCATTAGTTGGCAAGGAGGTATCTGAATCCTTCTCCAACTTATCCTGTAACTGACCGCTAGTTACAAGCTCATTTGCTTCTTTAGGCTTGGTTCTGGACAGAAGATCCAAATCAGTTTCGGCTAAAGATGAACTCTCATCTGTATAAGTCATGAGCTCCCTGCAATCATATTAGAAAATTTCATTAAGATCAAAACTTCCTCGTGAAAGAAAACAAAATGAAACCAAGAAAACCCATGGAACAACAAAAACTAAGAATGTCTATTGTGCATGGTAAAAAATTGATGGTGGATATATTACATACATACCACTGAAAATCAATAGGCCGCTGGAACACTCGACGGTAACCTCCTTTCATGCTTGTAATTGAAAACTCCCTAACCAATGGAGGTTACATACTTACATTAAAAGGAATATCAATTAGGATATAAGGTTGCAGATCAAACAAGCACGCCATGCTAATAAACTCACTTGACACCGTGAGCATTCTCCGTCAAGCTAATGCCGTCCTGAGACATAAATGTAAAATTCAATATAGTTCCATTTGTTGTCATGAACCTCACTCAAAACATGTCATTTCAATCATACATACTTCCTACAAAGAAATACTATGCATGCATCTAATGCTCACAAAAAAGTTATGAGTTGAGTTGAGACCAGCGTCAGCCTACTATCAATTCAAACCAAAAAGCTAAATTGCTAATACAGTAAGTTCCGCATCTAGGCAATTTTTGTTACTATCAGCGAAAGTAACAGGTTCAGCATGGCCATCATCACATCAAAGTAGCAAGGACTTTATACAGAAATAAAGGGGTAGCTCAAATGATTATTCCACAGACATTTAACATTGGTATCAGACTTCGTAAAGAGCATGCAATGCTCATACAAAAAGTTTAACACAGTACAATTTCCGCTAAAAAAGAAAAAGATCTGAACAAACTACTGAAACTACTAAAAACACACTATAGAATAATGTTTACCTTTTTGGCCATTTCATGGTATATCTCAGCAACTTCATTCCCAGGAAACATTGCTTGTGAACTGCATACTAATACAAATAAGCACAAACAAAAAAAAGGACAAAGACAGGGGAATTGGTAATTACCCAGGCAAAGGAAGGACAACATCATCAAATGTGTACATCCCCTTTAGCAAATCTCCAGAATCAACTATCTAGAAAAGAAATAAAATATTTGGATCATCAGGATCTTCAGAAAGTATTGTCTGTGTTGACACATCTGTAGCAAACCTTCACAGACTGGATTGTCTCCTCTGGTTGTGCTTCAGAACATAAATCAATCTCAGATGGATTTGTATGGCCATCATCAGTTTCTGGAATATCTAGAGAAGTAGATTCTTCTGGAGGGCTTTCTTTGTTATAAACCAAGTCACCTTCTACAACCTGTGAAATGCCTGTACCATAGAATATGAAAAAGGATGAATAATAGTTTAGTAGAGTAGGAAAAGTTTGCCATTAAAGACATAAGATAGCCATCTCAAGCAATTATATACACTAGTTAAAAATGTCAATTCATATAATGATTTATTAAAACATAGTAAAAGGACGAGCTACACTGACCATACTTTTCCACTCTCATGCTGGCAGCATGATTCCACAGGTAACTTTGGTAACTATGTAAGTACCTACATAGAATATTCAAAATAAAATTAAGAAAACATGGCTATCATTTAACAGAACTAGGTAGAATACCAATTACAGACTTAGGTTATTAAGACAACAGAACATGACATGGTAAAAAAGCATCACCTTACCGCATATAAAGTGTGCAGTGCTAAATTATGTGAGACAAACATTACCACATGTATACATGTGCAAGCTGTGATGCAATGGCTTGAGAGTTGAGAGAAATCACAAAAAAATGCATAATACGAATACAGAACTGGACAGAGGTACAGCTGTAATTAGATACAAGAAACAATTTGAAGCACAGCTGCACAGGAGGTGAAGAATAACAAATACCATGTTCATAATGAGGATAAACAAACTTTTTCCCATGCAAGTTGGGCTAGGCAACACATTCTTAATGTTCTAAAAGGTCATTCCTTAATTTGCTCAATAATAACATGGAACGAAACTAGAGTAAACATGTAACATACATCATTCTTAGTGTTCTTGGTATACCCTTCAGTGCCTGTAGATAGTTACCAGGGCATTTCTTCAGACACTGTAGCTGGAAACATGCAAACAATGGAACATACGAAAAGAATCAGTACGAGGTCACAAAGCCGAACTATTTCAATTAATACCAGGGCATGTAAAACAGTATCTAAACTTACTATAGCCCTCTCAGCTACAAGGTGTCGAGGGAAGTTCCTCAGTGCTTTATCAATGTCACCACGTTCCTGGTACTGTTTGCGCACCTCATTTATGTCATCACGCTGTTTGATTACTAAGTTATGTTTAACAAAAGTTGGCAGAGCTCAACATACAACTAAAAATGGGACGCATATAAAATATTTGTAGGATATCTCCTTCCCTTGGATCAAGAATCAAGTTTACAGCAGCCTTCCACTCTCCTCTAAGCAATGCAGCACCAACAAGGTGTGTTGGAACTGAACCACTTCCAAAACGCTAAGAAAATGAAATAGAAAAACTAGATGAGCTACAGAAACAAAAGGGAAATAGGTTTTAAACATGAGTGCATGATACAAATTATACCTGCAAACCATAGTAGTTGATAAACCCATTCTTTCCTAAGCCATCAGTAGCAGCTTTTATTACATCTTCAGATTCTGCAATGACACCCCTGAAGAAATACAGCAAAGCATAAGTTCTCCATTTGATCCATTTTTCCTAAAAGAGAAAACAGGTCTGTTGCATGTAGACTGAATATCATAGCAGAGAGTACAGGCCACAAGTACACAAAACATCATGTAAGTATACTAACAATAAAATGTTATAAGCATGATCCTGGGTTCTTCGGTCACATGGATATATTCTTAATCTAAGAAGTTATAGGGCCTGCTTGGTTGCAGGCCACCATTCGCCGCACCATGTGTGGCGGCGCCACACTCTGTGGCGAGCAAAATCACCGCCACAGTCTGTGGCGAGTTTTGTGCAGTCTTGTGTGCGATTCATTGTGGCAGGTACTGCTTACTCGGGAACCAAACAGCAGTTGGATTTTCTGTGGCGCGCCTCACCTGTGCGTGGCGAGGTGTGGCCGGGAGCCAAACATGCCCATAAGCATTCATGTCAATTTTGTGAGAACTTTGCAGAAAAAATCAGCCTGTTGTGCCAAAAAAGATGCTAGCATACATAGAACAAACAGTACCTCAGAGTAATTGTAAAACGATTTCCCATGAGTTGACCAAGAACAAGTCCTTCCTTCACATAACTAAAATGATAGGTTAGTTGCAGATGCATCAAAATTTATGACTACAATATCATGGGTATATCTACAAAGGAATAGAAGATAATGCTGATCATGTACCAGAAGTTTCCAACTTTAATCCCAAATAGCCGATTATTAAGAGCAGCCAATCTATTTGCTTGCACCTTGAAAACAGTTACCTAATAAAAAAACAAGAAAATATCCATTGAGATAATACAGATAGGAAGAAACTATTTGCATAGGAAGAATAGACAGGTAAATTAGTATATTAGCATGCAGTTCCTGACCGAAGAATCTATCACTTAGCAACCTGTTTGTAGCAGTCTCTTGCACAACTAAAATCACTGAAGTGTTTCCTTTCCACACTTATATGCCATACTTAACCAAAAAAAAAAGCACACAAACCAAAAACTCCAGCATTGACTACAGAAAATTTAGAGTGCTGTTATAAACTTGAGGAATACAAACCTGCTGCGAAGTAACAGCACGCTTATCCTTTGTCCCTGCAAACCCAAATGAACGTGGCTGCAAAAAGTGCAGTCAATCTATCAGCGGCAGGAGATGTAAGTGAATCCACCTATCCAGGACATATAAAACAAATTCTATGGATTGGCAACAGTGACATACCTGAAGTCCTAGCATTTTCCCTATTATTCCCAATGCTTCTTGAGTGTCCTTATTCTCTTTGTAGAGGTGAAACCTGAACAATGTCCCATAATGGTAACTCCAATTAAAACACTAGTAAGTGCCAAAAAAATGAACTAAACAGACAATACAGGGAGTGCTGTACAGCTACATTAGATGCATTGCTACGTTTGAAAAAAAAATAGAACACATCAGGTATGCCACACATGTGAAATGAGCCCATTCTAATACAAACAACAGTTAAGTATCACTGAACAGAGTAAACAAACCAAACATTATGTCAGGATGCCATCACCTCAGGAACTTCCCAACACGATCAGACCAATTACTAGACCCTCTACTGTCAAATGGCCGGTCGTCTCTCCAATCAGAACCACCCATGTTCTTACGTTTCCTTCCTCTCCCACCACCACCACCGCCCCTTCCACCACCAGCTCCTGACCCCAACCGCACCCTGATGCACCTCTGGACACCATCACTGTGTTCCACTGTGTCAGTGACAAGGAATTTGAAGTTCTTCTTAAAAAAGTTATGCACCTCCTGCAACCAAACAATGCATATGTCATACCATCCCCATCCAATCCAGTGGCACGAACAATCAGTAAACAGTAAGTGAACTGACCGATCTGTGAGCCTTGTCGGCGTCAGGCGAGAGAATGACCGGCGAGACATCACCGTCACCCCCGGCCGCGACCTTCTCGAGGAGCCCTTTCAGCGCGTCGCAGTCCGTGCCGCCGCAGAGCGCGAGGAACGATTCGAGGGCCTGCGAGTGGTCCGCGTCGGCTGAGGGCGCCGCCTTCTCCTCCTCTTTCACATCCACGCACTGCAATTCCACATTTGGACGCGAGATTGGGATCTGAGGTGCGAAAATGTGAACTCAAAATTGCAGGCAAGGCCTGATACCTCGGTGGGGAGATCGAATGAGGTGAGCTGGACGACGGTGCCGTCGCGGGCGACCTCGTGGACGATGAAGTCGGAGTAGCGGTGCTTGAGAACGCCACGGAATCCGGGGTGGGAGGAGGCGTAGCAGGAGATACCCGCCTCGGCCTCGGAGAGTGAGCTCGAGCGCGCCATGGGAGGTGGGGCGGTGGGGCCGGTGGAGGGTGTGCTAGGGTTTTGGGAGGAGAAAGAGGTTTACCGGTGCGGGATTGCCGGAACTGAAGTCCGGAAGGGAAATTTTCGCGCGTTGGTCCCTCGTTCCCCCCACTATTTCCATTTAAACCCCTCTTTGTCATTCAGTTGTATTTGCGTTTAGAGCCTTTGCAAATAGCACGCCACTTCGAACTTTTTTCTTGTTTCTCATGGAATTTGGAGTAATTGTACTAGTAGGAACAGTTATGAAATGCGCATGATTCAACAACGGGTCCAGTGCGCCCATCCTTGCATCGTGTGAAATCTTCGGATCAGCGAATTTCCACTCCCACGCATCATCGTGCTCTCCCAGCTTGTCCGAGATCTTTTCGTCGAGTTCCTTTAACTTGTCGTTGGTCTGGGTCTTGAGCTCGTTGAAGCACTTGTTCATCTCTTGCGTCTCGTGATTCATAGCGGAATGAAGATGTTCGAGGGGGATTCGGCGTGGATAGGAATTATGGCAGAGGATTTAGGCTGAAGAACACCCAATTCCACTCCACCAACCAGATTCAGTTACCAAATCGACCCCAACGAACCCCACCTCTCGGTACTGAGAGAATCGCGAGCAGAACAGCCGAGTATCAAAGTTTCTGATACCAATGGTTAACAACACAGAGGATGTAGGGTACAGGAATGTAGAAATTCAGAGGAACAACAGAGTGGGATCTAGATCCGGCAGAGGCTCGACGAGGGTGCTGCCTTGAGGTAGAAGAAGAGGAGGAATATTGTTTATTACAAATTCAACCATGATCCCCGTCCCAGCTACCTCCAGCCCTCCACTTGGCTAAGTACCCCAACGAGCATACGCATGCATTACATGGGCTGGGCCCGACATGATCTAAGCAGTGGTGTAGCCACCGGTGGGGCGGGTGGGGCTGGAGCCCCCCAACCACCGGCGCCGTCATGGAGCCCCCCAGAGCCCCCTAGGCTGCAGGTGGAAGATGAAGAGGGAAAGGTGGGCTGGAGGAGGAAGAAGGCAGCGGGAGCCCCCCTGGGTGCTGTTGCTGGCTTCGCCACTGGATCTAAGTACTCCATTCCGGGCCCACAACTCGTGGGTTGGGCTTCCTGCTCTTGTGCCTTGACGCCACTGACGGCTGACACTGTGGCCGTCACCGTCGCCCGCCGCCGTCGCTGCACAACAGCAGGCCAGCACAGCCCCCGTCACAGCAGCTAGCTGTTGCCATGACCCGTGTGCGCTTCGCAGCCTTGCGCCCTTGCCCATGCGTTGCTTACTTGCTGGAGCTGCAGGAGCCAGGCAGGAACGGGCGGGCGATTGAGAGGAGGCGGCAAGATACGAGAGGACCGGAGAGAGAGAGTAAGAGATGGATGGGCCTTGGGCCTAATTGGAGTACAAGCCTTGTGGTGAAAACGATAGGAGAACATAGACAGGGCGTGATTGGTTAGGGGGAGGGGAATTTTTATATATATATATTTTTTAATCATTTTGCAAAATTATACGACCGTTTGAAAATTTATCAGATTTGACCACCAACCGCCGTGCGTCACGGTGGCCGCCGTGGGTCACGGCGGTTGCAGGTCCAACCGCCGTAGCTCACGGCGGTTGGTTTTAACGCCGTGGGCCATGGCGGTTGTAGACGGCGGTTGCAGGAGCCGCACGGCGGCAGGCCGCGGTCATGCAACCGCCGTGGCCCACTGCGGTTCCATGAACCCAACCGCCGTGGCCCACGACGGTTGGATTTTTTTCTTTTTTTATATTTAGAAGAGAAAACACACACATTTGCAATGGCATGTACGACGCTTGTACAACCCTAACAAAGTGCCTTACGTACTGATAACATGCCTTATGGAATTTAGCAATTTTATTACAACATTCCTAATTAATCTAGTTGTACGAGAACTGCCCGGAGAGCATAGAGTCGTCGGAGTGTTGCGATGACATGTAGTAGTACCCAGGTGGGGGTGGAGGTGGTGAAGGTGCAGGGGACCAATCTTTCGGAGGGGGCTGTTCTTCTTGTGGCATTCACAAGTGCAGGTCGAACATTTGCAGTATCAGTCGTCTCCTGCGCTAGACGATGGATCTGGAGAAGCCAGTGCCTCCGACAGCTCCCACTTCAGGTTGTAGATGACGACATCCTCGAGGTAGTCGATGTACTGTTGATAGGGATCAATAGCTGGTGGATCCACCCATTGCGAGAAACCGCAGTTCTCTGATTGGGTGGAGTACTGCAAAAGGCAAGAAAACGTTAGCAAACCAAAGAAACATGATGAACAAATTTGTGGACATTGCTTACTCATGCATGTGGGCAGTGCCAGAAGCGACGACCGGAGTTGTTCCATCCTTGGTACACTTGCATCACGCAGAACTCACCGTTTGAACACCTAGGCCACAACACTGTTTGCTTCGGTGCGTAGCTTCTAACATCACGCATCGATCTGAAGTCACTCTTGCCTTTTAGTGGGAAATTGACTTCGAAATCTTCTGATTGCTGATGCCACAACTCAGGACCGAAACCATGTTCATCCCCACTCTACGAAGCCATTGCTTAATGCTGTGAGAAGAAGGCAATAGAGTGAATGGTGGTACATATAAGCAGAAGAACAATGCTGGCTGGGTGGTGGGCCCTTCGATCCGTGGGAAGGGAAACGAAGCAGTGACTCGGAGAAAACACACCCTAGTACTAGGGCACTCTCGCATTGTGGGCCAGTCAATCCATGGGAGGAGAACGCGTCAGTGACTCGGAGGAAACACACCGAATATCGGCTTATGACAGTCACTGTAACGAAACACACGTAACGGATAAAACACACTCTAATGCAGTTCGATTAAAGTTCTTAAGGATACAAACTATACCTGATCATGGGCTGCCCGACCCGATGAACCCGACCCGACCCACCCGAAAAAAACCCGACCCGACCCGACAGTGCGACAGGTCGGGCGCGGGCCGAAATTTTCACTCGAACTCAAAAAATAACTCGACCCAACCCGAAAATTATAACTAAAAACCCGAAACCCGACCAAACCCGACCCGACCCACACGTGTGACGAGTCGGGTGCGGGCCATGATTTTTGACTCGACAACCCGACATGACCCGACCCGAACCCGACACAACCCGACCCATGATCAGGTATAACTGTCACCGTTCTCCCCCTCCGCAAATGCAATGGCCAAAGGAAGCAACTGATTGTTACTAGGATTGTGACTTTGTATTTGCCTGTGAGAAAAGTGCCATCTATGCAAATGACCGGTCGACACACTTTGAAAGCCTCAATGGAGGCACCCAATACCAAGAATGACTGCTGAAGCACAAACTTGCCTGATTTCTCCTCACAAGCATAGTCCTTGATAGATATCATAGTAGCTGTCAGGATTCATCTGAACTATTGTGTGCAGCAAGTTAGGAAAATTGTGGTAGGATGCTTCATAAGTACCCCACCTATGCTGCAATATCTTCTTCTTTGCTTGATATGCCTTGGCGTAGCTGATGGTGTACCCCAAATTTTCCTAAATTGCACCGATAATTGCCTTCGGCTCATAAGTAGTACATTTCACAATGGTAGGGTACATGTGGCTTGTAACAAAATCGGCTGAAATATTTTGGTGCCTTGCATCAATACGATCAAGGGTACAAGTGTGACCCCTCACTTCTTTCACCTGTAAGTAATTATCTCACTTCCCCATATATGCATACACTCGAAAAGAACAATCATCCTTCTTGCAACACACATCATATATCCTCGGAGAGCTCTTCACTACCCAGAACTCCCTGTGTAGAGTCAAGGTGGACCACTGCTTCACTGCATCTTTCACATTTGCAGTACTGGGGTACATAGCGCCTACTGTAACCTCATTCTCCGTGTACTCTCATGGCACATTCTCACCACTATTAACAGTACACTGTGAGAAATCGTAGTTTTGCCAATCCTAGGGCACATGATCCTCATCATCATCATCATCATCATCATCATCATCATAACCATCATCTGAAGAGTCCTCTTCCAATGCACGTTCATCAGCTTCTAACTCTCTCTGATATTGTCTCATCACCTCTAGGCTTCCTTCTCCCTCATCAATAAAACCAGTGTCAACATAACCTCTAGATGTCTGCTCACCCTCAGAATTCCCTTCTTCCTCCTCTTGTTGTTCCACTTCTTCACCACCTTCCCTCTCGTCCACATCCTCAGCTTCCTCATGCACTTGACTGCTAGACCCACCCTTCTGGAAAACTTGGACAAACAAAATCACGGGCAAACCAACTCGGCATGCATTTCTGATAAAACTCATCCGTCGTGGAGTCCCTTCAAGTGGCACGAGCTCCCAATATACATGTTCACTTCTGTTGATTAGTGCCATCACCGACAGGAAATTTGACAAGTCAACTCCTTGTGGACCATATATAATTTCTCCAATTACATAATACAATTTGACTGTGATTGTCTCCGACATGTCTGATTCATAATAAAAAGCAATAACTGCTATCAAATACTACATCCAGGGACTAAGAAAAAAATAGACTAATATCTAAACTAAAATTGCAAACTAATCCGCCGCAATCTACACCTAACAGTACATATGTTACGTAATATAAACTACAACTACAGAACTGTACTCCAGAAATCTATACCATACATAAATCTACAAAAATCTACAGTAAACCGAAATAGTAATTATATCTAAGTAAAATTAGTAAAAGAGTTGAAATCAGCGAAATACCTGCAATGAAGTGAAGAAGCAGCAGAGCTTCACTGCTCCGCACCCTCCACCTCCCTCTCTTCTCCTTCTCAACCCTAAACCCTACAAACAGGACATATTTAATACTACAGATCTAAAGAAACGCAGTGAATCACTAATTACGCTTTCTAAGTATAGGTGCTAAAAGGGTTGAAATCGACGAAATACTTACAATGAAGCGAAGAACCGGCAGAGCTTCGCTGCTCCGCCCCCTCACTCTCTTCTCCTTCCCAACCCTCTCTTTCTTTTTTTCTGAATTATTATGACATTTTTGGGCTAATTTCGGCTCTTGTAGAGGCAACCTGTCGTCTGGCCCACGGCGGTTGCACAACCCTACCGCCGTGGGCCACGGTGGCTGGCCTTCCCGCCCGTTGGGCCCGCGGTCGTTGGCCCAACCGCCGTGGGCTACGGCGGTTGGACCTGCAACTGCCGTGGGCCACGGCGGCTGGCCTTCCCGCCCGTTGGGCCCGCGGCCGTTGGCCCAACCGCCGTGGGCGGCGGCGGTTGGACCTGCAACCGCCGTGGCCCACGGCGACCGCCGTGGCGCACGGCGGATGGTGGTCAAATCTGATAAATTTTCAAACGGTCGTATAATTTTGCAAAATGATTAAAAAAATATAAAAAAATCAGGGGAGGAGGAAGCTGTCCAGACCTACATCCGGGGCGGAATGATGCGCTTTAAGTTTGATCGGTTGATCTTGAAAGGACCTTGTGATGCCTAGAGGGGGTGAATAGGCACTCTTCGAAAATCTGCACAAAACTCAGCAGCGGATGAGATACCCGGATGACCCGGGCCTTAGGTCCGGATGATCTGGCAGCCAAGAACACGTTCACATGATTCAAAATCAGAGCTGAATTAATTAAAAGTGTATGAACCAAGAGTTTTGTAGAGATGTTAGGAACCACCTGCAACCAAAGATTTAACACGAAACAACACAAGTAGATAGATCGGGTCAAAACAAGCTTCTAGGGTTAGAAAAGGAGATGGACTCAAACAAACACAAGACAAGAGGTTTAATCCGAAGTTCACTCCCACTAAGAAAGCTACGTCTCTGTTGAGGATCCCACAAAGGGAGGGCTATCACGAAGTACCCTAAACCCTAAACCCTAAACACACTTTCAGATCTGCTAGTATATTTCTCGTGTACCATTTCATTCAGTTGAGCCCCTCCTGTCGGGATTTGATACCGTCGGCAAGTAAATTTCAGTACGTTCGTGCGTCGGATCTCGACGGTTGGGATTAGAGACACAAGACTTTATACTGGTTGGGAAAATGTTTATATGCCTGAGGGCTTGTAGTAGGGGGTGCAAGTTTAGGTCGGGAGAGACCTGGTCCCGAGTCTGGGGGGGGTGTTGAGCGTCTAGTGCTCTTGGCTTTCGTGGTTGTATGTGGATGTGTTTGGTCTTCTGTGGCTCGTTAGCTGTCTGTTTTTTTTTGCTTTGTCCCTGTCGAGGGTACCTGCTTCCCCTTTTATAGTTCAAGGGGCGCAGGTGTACAAAGGGTAGGAAGGTAAAATCGTGTCCTGCTACAGTGTTGTAACAGTGGTAAAACAGTTGTCAGAACAGTGCCGTGTTCCGGACCTCCGTCTTTGATTGGCGTCGTACGTTGGCTAGCCGCGGTAATCCTTGTGTAGGGCGGTGTAGGCGGCGAGCCCCTGCCCTGAGGAGGTTGCCCTCGACTTGCCGCCGCATGCACTTGGTAGGTCGGGATGCGCCGTCCGATGACTTATCCTCGAAGGATTCGCCTGTCCCTGGTCATTGTAGCGCTCTTAAGTGACGAGACATCTTCACAATGGCCCTCCCAAGCTGGGGAATTTCATCATCACCTGACAGCAGGATCCTCCTGCCACGTGACCCTGGCACGCCCGCGGGCGGCGCAGAGCCGCTCCCGCCACGTTGCGGTTCCCGTCAGAGGGGGGTGGCACTTGGTCAAGGGAGGCGAGGTCTTAGGTCGTGCGAGGAGGAGCTTTCCCTCGAGGTAGCTGTTAGGTCGGGACGCCTCCTTAAGTCGTGCGGGGCGAAAGCTTAAGTCGGAGACAAACCTTTGGGCGACACGGGCTTCATGTTGGATGACGATGGTCCCTTGACGTCTCGCTCGCGCGAGGCTTTGGGTCGGCCTTCCTGAAGTTGATGCTGGACCGTAGTGGCCGTGGGCCTTCTTGGTCTTGTAGATTGGGAGATAAGGGGCTAAGTTAATTACCCCTGGTTTATCCTCTTGTCACCTCCATCCTGGCTCCCCTCGTACGTGAAGTTTGAGCTTCCCTCACGAGCCAGGGTGGCTTGGTCCAGGCAAAGCCCAAGGGCCCATGTGTTAGTCACTCAAACCTTGGTACATGCATGCAAACAAACATAAGCTCGTCTCATACCGGACCAACTCAACCCAGTTGGTTCGGTCCTGCACCGTCCGACCATCCTGGATCGCAGGCCACGCCGCAACCAATCACGCCCACAAGGAATCACGATAGTGGTCTAAAAAAAACAAGGAATCACGAACAGAAGCTGATTTTTTAAAGTCAATTAAGAAAAAGTAAATCTTTTTCACTCAGTGTTATATATTTTTTTTGCAAATTTTCCTCGGGTGACTAAATCTGAATGACAATTGACATCAATTCTCCCCTTTATATAGACAGAAAAAATAAGCATGATAATATTTTGAGAGCTCCAGAAATATTTTCCACTATTTGAAATGCTACACAATATACATTCACAACACACAACACACATCCATCATTGCAAAAAATTTAAATATTAGTTTGCAAAATTCAAATGCATCAAGGATATGAATTTTCTTTTATACATGTGCATATCATATTTTTTTCATCAAGGAGAAAATTACAATGGCAACTTTAGAGGAGATCACAAAAGCGAAGAGACAAAAGAACAAGCGACCAGCAAAAAAGAAATCACAACATCACAACAACCACAACAAACTAAACACGACCTAGGAGAACTGAAACCTACAAAAGAAAACTTGCACATCACCAATTACCTAACAACCCGAAACCAGCAAAAGTAATGCAGGAAAGTCACCGATTACCTAACAACTCGAAGCAAGCAAAAAAATTCACCTCAAAGAAATTCTACTCCTTCATCTACAACGCACTCGAGGCTCATCCTATCTTCAGGAAAATCTAGAAAACCAGCTGCACGCCAAGAGTCAAATTCTTTGTTTGGCTTGTCCTGGTTGACAGGCTCAACACAAAGACCATGCTTACACGACACCACATTGGGGAGAGAAGTGATGACCTGTGCGTTATGTGTGACACAGGATCAAAGGAAACGGTGGAACACCTTCTCTTCTCATGCCCGTTCGCCAGGGAATGTTGGAACAAAATTCACTTCGACTGGAACCTCAACCTCGACATAGAAGACAGGGTTATGGAAGCAATTGATGGAAGTGGTCTGGACTTCTTCCCGGAGGCAGCAATGACGCGACTTGGGAGCTCTGGAAAGTTAGAAACGATAGCATCTTCCAAAGACAGGCCCAACGTTGCTCGTTGGTTTTGTAACTTTAGGACTCAGTGTCATCTACCGGCAGCGAGGTTTAATACCGACCTGCGGGCTAGCTTTTGCTTTTGGTTAGATGCTTTCAGCTAAACCCTATGTAAGAACTCTGTAACCCTGTGCCCTCTTTTCCCCTTTTAATTAAAAGCTTTTTATACTGTGGGGATCTCCTCACAATTCTCTTCCAAAAAAAAAAAAAAAATCGAAGCAAGCAAAGGTGATGCGGGAATGTCTTGCAAGGTGATGCCTCCAAAGGAGAGCAACACCAACAGTGTTATCGTCGGTCTGTCCACGAAAGACCTAACGAAACTAAATGAATTAGGTGACCGTAACAACACCTACAAGAAAGTGAGCTAAGGAACACATCCATTGTCCGCACCGGTGAATACCGAGCGACCCCTAAAACCAACTCCACGCAATGAACCGTCAAAACCCAATTGAGAGTCAAATCGATGAGATGGCAGCAAGCAATTCACAACAAAATGAACTACCGAGGATATAGATATAATCTTTGAATGGTCTGACAACACGATCTTAGTACAACAAAAATGAATGGTGCGATGGTCGCCTGGTCGGTGCTCCCAGCTGTCCAGGGTTCAGCTCCTTCACTGGTTACCAAAATATGAAGCATTTCCCACTTAAATCAGGTCAAACACATCTTATTGTCTATCAATGGATCGTTTCTCTGACGGTGAGAACAAAAGCTAGAAAAGCTTCAATTGATGAAACACAAGAAAGCTTCAGAATAAAAATAACACATTCCTTCCGCTGTTTGCAGTTTGCACACCTTACAGTGCGAGCCGACTTATTTGTGTGCTCGTAATGCTTCAAAGCAAACCTAGCAGGCATCTAGATCCCTGCAAGGAGGAGGTTTCGGCTCTCCGTGCAATGTGGTGTTGCCTCCAGCGGGGCCACAGTTTATCCGCTCTGGGTGCTGTGTGCCTCGCTGCAAAAGAAATTTTCATATAAAAAACACACGTCAAACCTTGATATACAAAAAATCAAACCTACAAAAAACAGGACAGAAATATCCAGTTAAGCTAGCTGGTACTTACAGGGGGGGTTTCTCCTCTCCTCAGCATCTCAACAATCTCAACAACTCGTTTTGGAGTGACGTCCTCCTGAAAATGAAGGGGAGAGTTATGACACTTTTTTGTCAAATCCTCTTCAGTTAGCAAGAAACATTTTTTGTTTGCCATGTCATGTTCTGCTAGAAGTACTTATGTTGCATGGTTTGAGCACATAACAGAATAACATGCAAATAGACTTACATAATAGTTGTATGTGTAACCCTCTGAACCTTTCGAGTAGTCAGCCACAGTAATCATGGGAGCATTCACACAGCAACCCTGCAAATGCAGGATAGACATGTGAATAAAAGTTGCACCCTAGTTCTCAAAAATAAAATAAAATAAAATAGAAGAGAAGAATCTATTATAAATAGCTGGAATTATTAAAAACATTCATCAACATATTATTATAGACTACTGCAGCAAAACATTTAAAACACAACTAAAAAGTGCAAGTTGAAAGCATCTGAAATAGCATTTCATAAATATTCATAATACCATGCACTCCATTTCTCCAACAGAAAATAAACCATCGCTGGTCACCTCTGCAAAGGCAAGAAAAATATCAACAATATTGCAGGGATAGCACAGGAGGCTCAGGCGTAGAGGACAATTCTGGTGGTAACCAATCAGAAAGTAGCCTAGCATGCTTAGTTAGAAGGTTTAAAGTACTGTGAATAATAATACAAACCATTTCGTTTAACTCCAAGGTGCTCCAACAATGTCTCTTCGATTTCACGTGAACCACGAATCATGCAAGGTGTAGTTCCACACACCAGAAGGTGGTACTTACCAACCTAAAAAAAGGAAAGGTCAATAGTGTAACAGAGGTCCTAATGGGGGGCAACAATAAAAAAAAAAGGAATTGATGCATCAATATACCTTAGTTCGATTAAACATTGTGTAAAATGTAGCAACTTCATATACTCTGATTGGCGCAACTTCAACAATTTTAGCAATCTGAAACAACAGAGACAACATTGTCAATAATACAGAAAAACACAGGAAGTTTTCCAAACACAGGGGAAGCAGGAGAAAGGTAACAAGTGTGCAAGTGTAACATAACCACTTTTAATATTCTAACTATCGATATGCTATGAGCATAATCAAATATGATAATTTCTTAATTTTCTTTTTTGGGGATGTCAGCTGCCACTAAGGCGAAAAGGTTTGTTGGGGAAAATAATTTTGAATTTTCTTTGGACTAGCAGCGCCAGAATAAATTGTATTTATCAAATGGTATTACATACAAATGTTGTCTACTCTACAAGATGTAACTTGATTCTCCCCTGTTTTCAGTACAGATCAGATTGAACACTAAAGAAAACTCAGCTACCATTACCCTCCTTGTAGAAGAAAGCACATACACATCGTAAATGTCCGACCATTAATACCAACCCTGACTCCCTGAGTTGGCAGGAGTTGATTTTAATTTATAACAAGGACTACAGTAACCCTTGCTAAGAGAAATGTCAGAGTTAAAGATAATTGACTTATTGACAGCAGCACAAGTCATTACATAAACCTACCACCAGATATGCACATGCTATTTCTCTGTGCTACCTGGAGAAAGTTCAGTAAGTAAAATTCCTAAAGAACTGGACAGGATGAAGATTATCCTGGGTAGGATTAAAGGAAAAGCAGCTGTAACACGAAACCAGGGTAAATCAGGTAGTGTCTGCTGCACAGTTACAAACTTACAACTGAAATGCAACTCTAGTAAGCCCGATTTGTCGTATTTTTTTTCAGATGGAACATAAGAAAACATACTGAAGGTAGTAAATAATAGGTTTTAACATAAAACATAGTAGAACTTACAGCATCCATGGCTGCAACTGGCACCCATCCACCATGCTGCTGCTGCGCAAGATCAAGCAGTGGAATAATACCTGATTGCTTGTAGTTGCTTGGATAGTGAGACAGTATCTCCTTGACCTGATTCCACATTGAAACATATAATTAAAACTCTAATTAAAATGCCCTGCTAACAAGGTCCATGCAACAATTATTAGCTGCATTCACTAAACACAGTCTTGTGTCAAATGCAACATTAAGCCCGATCCCTATATTACATTTGCCCATTGGTGAAGTGTCACATTACAAGGAAAGTTATCTCCCTTGTCATAACCAAAAATCAGCTCAAACTTCATCATCCAAGAGAGTCAACCAACACAATAGCATCACCGTGCCACAGGAAATGCTATCCTTGCTAGCATATCTTAGGCTCTGAGGATCCAAGCACAGGACTGAACAAAATCTAACGTATTCACTCCAAACCTAGACAGCTGATCCTACTGAGTAGTGCTACACGCGAATCACAATCAGCATGGGCAGTAAGTACCTTCTTCATGTTCGCCTCCGAGAACTCCCATTTCATGTCCGGCTTGTTCTCCGGCGAATCAATGTGCTGCGACAACAACACAAAGCGTCAGGTCAGCTCAACCCTCAACCACCAAACAGATCAGGCAAACGCGGGGGGCGGATCCGAGGAGTGCTCACGTAGTTAAGAGCCGTGGAGAAGGGCCTGGAGCTGGACACGGAGCCCCTAGAAGCCGCGGCATAGGACGAGGCGGCGATCTGGAAGGAGATCAGAAGATTAGTTTTGGGGTGGAGAAATGGTGAGGGGCAGGCGGAGCGGGGACTTACCGGTGACGGAGCCAGACGACGGGCGGCGGCGGCTTCCGATGCGGAGGAGGAGGCGAGGCCGAGGAGGCGGCGGGCCGCGAGGCGGGCGGCCGGCGGCAGCATGGTGGCGTGGCCGGCGGGGGAGGCGACGGGAGCGTGTGGCCGCCTTGCGAAGCCTGCGAGAGGAAGCGGACCCGTCTCACTCTGCATCGCGCTAAGACACGAGCATGACGGGCTTGATGGGCCGGATCCAGCTTTCGGTCCAATTTGAACTTGGGCTTAAAACCTAACCTGTGTTCCTTTTGTATGGGGGCAAAAGCCCTTCTTTGCTCCTGATTGATTTTTTTTTCTTTCTTTGCGACTTCCTAATTGATTAGGTATGACTGCTCCATAACCATAACTTGTTTCCGCTGATTGGCGCCATGACTGAGACCATGGCATCTTTAGAAGCTGTTTCACATTTTTTTTTACGGAATTGCTAGCGCCCGGACGTCCGTTCCGGGTGCTAGCATCGGACACCTTCGTGACCGTCGGATGGGGAGCGAATCAGCCGTCAGCCGTCCAATTCAAACTCCAGGGAGCAAATGTTGCGAGCCATGTTGCGAGAATGTTGCGTGCAACATCCACATCAGCCGGCCTCCTCCCTCCTCCCCCTGGCACAACACCCAAGCGACCCATGTTGCGACCATGTTGCGTGCAACATCTAACATCAGGAGCCCTCCTCTCCTCTTCCTCCTCGACACAACACCAACATCACATGTCGGCAACATCGAAACTCAACATCCGCAACAATAAAATTTAATGTTCGCAACATCCAACATCAGGGGTCCTCCTCCACCCCCCTCGACACAACACCCAACATCACATGTCTGCAACATCGAAACTCAACATCCACAGCATCGAAAAATTAATGTTTGCAACATCAAAAATATTTAGATCTAATTTTGAAACGTTCGCATGGGATACTCGCAACATGTCAAGAACACATATGCAACATGTGCACAACGATTGCAACATGATCGACAAATAATTGCAACATGAAGGCGAACGATTGCAACATGCCATGAACATTGTTGCAACACCGATATACAACACCAATCCGCTTCCTCCCATGGCCGGAACACGGCGCACCCCTTCCCCCCACTGCGCCTTCTCTCCCGGCCAGCGGCGGCCCTTGCGTGCCCGGATCGAGCGGCGCCAGGGGCGAAGCCCGCCGACCCCGTCGCAGACGTGCCCCGACGGAGGAGACCGAGGACGACTCGTGGTGGAGGAGGCCGGCGCGAGGAGGACGGTCGCGCGGCGAGGCGAGGTGGGGCGGGGCACTGCGGAGCAGCCCTCCTCCCACGGTCCCACCACGACAGGTGGCGCACCAGACTCGAGGAGGGTCGCGTGGACTGCGAAGGTGAGAGGCACGTCACGCAGAGCCGCGGCCGCGCGGAGGAGGGCGACGGAAGAGGCGAGAGCGGCGGCGACGACGAGCTGGTCGACGGGGAGGAAGAACTCGAGGCGGACCTCGACGTGGTCCCCCGCGGCGCGGCACTCGCCGGGTGCAGCGGGGTCGGCGAGCACCCTTGGCACGGGGGCCCTCGCGCGACGGGGGCGGCCTCTCCCCACGAGCGAGAAGAAGAGGAGGAGGAGGGAGTCCTCGAGGCGGAGGATCGGGAGGAGGCCATGGCGGCGGCGGTGCATCCGGACGTGGGGGCGGCAACCCGAGCACGGTGGAGTAGCCCCCTCCCCGCGGAGCACCGGCGGCGAGCGCGTCCGTGCGTCCGTGAGAAGACACCGCGCTCCTCCTCCCCACTTGGCTCCCCTTCTCCGCCCTCTGCCGCCGCCCTCGTTCGACGTGGCCGCGGCATCCACATCGCGTCGTTCCCCGGGGCCTCCGCGCCGTCCGCATCGCCGCTGGCAGGGGGCGAATGAGGTGCGCACGTCCGCGGGGAGACGCTGCGGTCCTCCACCCCGGTTGGCTCCCCATCACCGTCCTCCGCCGCCGCCCTTGATCATCCCGGTCGTGGCGTCCGCATCGCCGCCGCTCTGTTGCGTGATTCGAGAGAGAGAAATGGGGTAGGTGAGGCCGCGGCGTTACGGGTCAAAGCGAGATGAGGGTAGGTGGGCTGGCGGCGTTGAAAGAAGCTGGGTCGTAGGATCGGTGCGGGGTCGGAGGGTGGGGAGGGCGTCCGTTTTTTTTCTCCCTCCGGACGCCCGATCACGAGCATTACCCTTTTTTTTAATCTATATCTATATAACTTATATAATTAGTACTCACTAACTATCATTAACTTCATTTATCTCTTCATGCAAGCTACTAACATTATCTCCCACCAAACTAAGGGTTATTAGCTTTCTCTTTCTCTCTTCATAACTATCTATGTCATCTTACACTAATTCTTTCTTCATGCAAACTATCCACATCATCTTCCACCAACTAAGGGTTATTGCATAAACTGGTTGTGGTAGCACATTGGTTCATAATTCATCGAATTTTTTTTCTCAAATCCCGCAGCAACGCGCGGGGAATCACCTAGTTTGCTTGGAAGTTGGAACCTTAGTTATCTGGAAATGTAAGCATAACCGCGCAGCGGCTGGAAGTTTCGATGTTTTTCAGTCGATTTTTTGGTGATTATGTATGCAATCTCTTTGCGATTTTTAGTAGTGTAAACATCTTCAGTTGATTATGGGCACGTGCTTTTGTTAACCAGTGATCCCCTAAATTTTGTTACACACCCTGCGGTGACTATTAAGTATCAATTGACGTTCAGACGACAAAAGACAGAAGAGTAAATTGCAATAAGTTGCCTGAAACATCTACTATTTCGGACGGATAAGTAGTATATTTTATCATCTGTAGGATGGCCGAATTCTGCTATGATGTTTTCCTATGCGCCAGCTCTGCTTCATGTTAGCATTGGCAACAAACAATGTTCTCGTAGTTAATATGAAAATCAAGACTATAAACATGACAACCATGCACAACAACCAAATCATATGCTAAAAATGCCACGCACGCGTGACACTGCCACATGCCATCAAACTTCACACAGTGCGTTGTGCACACAGCATCTTTCATGCAATCTCAAACCATCACAAAACCAACAACTATACAAGTAATCTTCATTATTACCATCTCAGACGCAACAGATCAATTACAGTCGCATACAGCCCTACAGCCATGTCTTCAGTTGCAGACTTGCAGTTGCACCCACAGGTCGAACTCACACAGAGGTCAGGCTGAAAAAACACAGCTAGTAGCAGAAATCAAGAGAGGATTTCACAAATCACAGGGAGAGGCCGGAATCCTCGTCCTCATCGAGCGTGGATGTGTAGACGGTGTAGAGGGACCAGATGAGGCCGAACACGCCCAGCAGGATCCACCCCAGCAGGTTGTTGCTCAAGCCCAGGCTGAGCCCGGTGCCCTCCGTCGACATCCGCTCGTCCACCAGCGCCAGCGCCGGCGACGACGTCGTCATCGCGGTCGCCGCGGCCAGCAGGGACGGTGCGCCGCCGGCTGGAGCCGCCGCCGCCACCTTGCCGCTGCCGTCCTGCTGCTTCTTAGAGCAGGCGCTGCACCACACCCTGTCGGCTCTCGCTCTCAGCTGAGGCAGCCCTGCAGTTTGCACAGCAGCCTCCCTCATGTCAAGAGCCGCCTTACACGCCGCGGACAGATGGAAGGCTGCCGGCGTTCTTGCACCAGATCTTGAAGATGACGGATGAACTTACCGTGAGCTTGAGCCGGCCTGGCCACGGCGGCGCCGGCGAAGAGGACGCCAGATCCAGCGGCGCTGATGGTTGCCATTGCTCTCACTCGCGAGGCTAAAGGTCTGGTGTCTGGGTGGGGTTTTAGAAGGAATGGAACAAGTGGCAAGTGGAGAGTGAGCTTCTTGGAGGTGTTATTCTCCAGGCGTCCAGCCGAATTGCTGCCACTCAAAGTGTGGCTGCCGAATGCTCGGCCATCCTGTGGACCTGGCATATCTTTCTGGAGCCAATGGGAGCTGGCCACGAATACCCGGCGATTCCCACAGGAAAATAAGCAGGCGTCAACACAGCCCCGTCAGTTTACCCGGCGACTCCTGACCACCAGCTCAGATACAGCAAATATAAATAAGGTTCAGCAGCAGCACTACGGCAAGTATATATTCCAGAAGTCCATAACATGCAAGATATTGGTACCACTCTAAATAGGAGAAAATAGGAGAATGTATGATAACAATTTTGCTGCCCAGCTGAATGAATTGGCCAGGCAGATTGCATGTTATGGAATTGACAGGTGAGACACAAGGATGATACAAAGTCGCAGAAAGACAATGGGGAGGGAACTCCATACACAAAATATCTCCACTTTCAATTCGAAAACAGAAGTAGCACTCATGTTCTCACAACTCCAATGAAAACTAGAATTCATTGTATGACAATCTTTCCTCAGACAAAACACTAAGTGCTAAGGAACAAAGTCTTATCCGGTAACAGATAACAGCAGGTCCAGATAACTTCACCCCAGACATGAGCATGCCCTGAGACCTTCACTTGAGAGGGATAAACCTGGAGGAGTGGGTGGCACCGATACCGGGCCTTCCGTGCTTGACAGGCTTGTAGCTGATGGAGAATTCAGCAAGGTAGTGCCCAATCATCTCAGGCTTGATCTCAACCTGGTTGAAGGTCTTCCCATTGTACACTCCAATTATGCTGCCTATCATCTCTGGCACAATGATCATGTTGCGCAGATGGGTCCTGACAGGCTCAGGCTTCTCACCAGCAGGTGCTTCCTTTTTCTGTATATGTACAGACAACAAAAAATGGATCAACGGCTTCGCCTTATAACCCCAAAGCAATAGTGCACCACGCACCATACAAAATGCAACAGTGTTGATAGCATAATTTTTTACACTTCATGGCAACAATTTAGAAATGGTAAACAATAACTGTGGACAGTATAAACTGAGAAAACTCTACCAAATCATCTTCTCGATCAAATGGAATCAAAATCAGTATACAAATGTATTCTCAAGTCCCAGCGATTATGTATGCAAGCCCTATACTAATTGATATGGGTAAAATAAGAGAATACACACTCTAATTAGAAATATCATTGCCATAATATTCCTTATGAGAGGTATAAAAAGTTAATGAACTAGATGGACTATTCTGAACTATTATATAGCTTAGCTCCATTAGACTACATCTTTTAAGATCAAACTAACATTTCTGCTACATCAACAACCAAACTTACCATACATTTGAATTTCACAATTGATAAATTGGTATGTGCAGTTCAACAAATAATGACTCCATTTCAAACAGTAATATTAATGTGTTCAAGTTCAGATGTAGGCATGCAGAGAAGCTATATGAAAAAATACATTCAGTTAGCTGAAGTTTCAGCCATTCCTATTACTCAATGTAACAATGTGCGCTGCAAAATTACTGATACGCTTCCAAATTAATCATCTATACTACTCATCTGAAGCAGAGTATTTTGCGAGAACATCAAAAGTGAAAAATAAACATTGTGCTTATGGCAGTCACATCTGAAACTACATCCCAAAGAAACTACAAACAGATGAGCTGCCTTATGCACTCAACACCTAGACTACAAAATCAGCATGTTATAGCATCCCAGCATAAAAATTTACACTTTGGCATTGGGCATGATAACCAAGCAACGAGACAAACTAAATAGCAAAGTGGCAAGGAATGCATTACCGCCTTCCGCAGCTTCTTGATGAGAGCCATCGGCTTCCTCTTGAGACCCCTCTGGAACCTAAATCCACACAAAGGCACAGAGTCAGAACAATGATCAAACATTCGATCCACCAGCATCAAATCCCATAACTAAAGCACCATTTCCCGCATCTAGCACCTACCTTCTGCGGGCGCGGGCGGGGAAGAGCTGGACGAGGTCGTCGGTGGACATGTCGAGGAGCGCGTCGAGGTCCACCCCGCGGTAGCTGTACTTGCGGAACGTCCTCTTCTTCGGCTGCCCCGCGGCGGCGACCTCCGTATCGACATCGACGTCCGCCTGCGAGGCACCATCACGCGGGCAAAGGGGTTAGTTATCTCTGCGACGGCAAAATGCGGTGGTGTCCGGGATTCGAAGAGTGTGAGAGCTGTTGCCACTCACCATGGCTGCGGCTGGTTGGAGGATAGGGCGAAGGGGAAGACGAAGCGCGGCGGCGGCGGCGGCTCTAGGGTTTGAAAAGAATGGCGAAGTGTGGCCGCGGGTATATTAGGTACTCCGCGTTGCAAACTGGGCCGGCAGAGGTTACTTGCGACATTGAACCACTTGCGGCCCACAGTGGTGTGGAGAAAACAGAACTTTTAAACCGGCGGAATTTCACATCTTTGGACAACACTTTTTTTTTTTGAATGTAAAGGCAGGAGCGCTGCCGAATCATTTAAGGAGTAGAAGCAAGTTCGGGTTTACATAAGTTCTATTACATAATAAAACCGTGAAACTCAGCTCTCTGGTGCTAACACTGATCATATCCAAAACTCAAAGCATCCCTGGCACACTAGCTGAACCGTAGGCCTGCTGCCTCAGTTCCATCTCCTCCTTCGTCAGATGAAAGACCTGCACCGGTGTTAGGGCACAACCCTGGAAGACACGCCGATTTCTTTCTTTCCAGAGGTTCCAAGTTATGTAAATCAGGGTAGCAGCCTTTGATCGCCTCTGTACCTTTGGTAGGCCTCGCAAGGAAGATCTCCACCAGTCCTCCAATGATGTTGCCTGTGAAGGTTGCTGAATAATTCCATCAGACCAAGAGCTCGCCAGATTCCACACCTGCATTGCGAAAGGGCAGTGAAGGCAGAGTGCAAAGCCGTCTCCTGCTCCACAGCCTGTTCGTTTGGCTGGTGGCTGATGGCTGGTGCTGGTTTGTTCTGAGAGAAAAGTACTGCTGGCTGGTTGCTGGTGGCTGATTTGTTCTGAGAGAAAAGTACTGCTGGCTGGTGGCTGATAAGCCAAGCGAACAGGGCGCCAGTCCGCACAAGGAGCAGATGGGGTTACAGTTCCAATTCTTCTTCGCCATCTCGTCTGCCGTGAGGATCTTGCTGTGCACTAGTAACCAAGCGAAAAACTTATGCTTGCCTTCCATCGGCGCCTTCCAAAAGACCATGTTATCTGTCTTTGAGAAGGATCCTGCAAACTGTACTTGATACGCTGATTTCGCCGTATACTCCCCACTTGGCGTCCATCTCCAACAAATGTCGTCAGGCCTATCATTGAATTGAAAGCCATGCACCCTGTCCCAAAGCTCCACAAATTCTGCCATCTGATCCACAGCGGACATCCTCCATAGCCCTCTCGTCCAGTTCGCATTGGTAACTTCTTCAAAAACTTTCCTGTGTTTCCTCCATGCCAGCTTATACAAGTTAGGAGCAAGGTCCCTCGGGGCGACGCTTTGCAGCCAGGAGGAATTCCAGAATTCCGCAGTGAGGCCATTGCCGACCGTGACCACAGTACTAGCTCGGAACAGTTGTCTGTCTAACTCATTGACCGGGGGTTCAGTTCCAACCCATGGCTTATCCGGGTCCTTCCAGGCAAACCACAGCAAGCGCAAGCGTAAAGCTCTACTGAAGAGATCCAAATCAATCACCCCAAGCCCTCCAAGCTTCTTTGGGCGCATGACTCTCCCCCAACTAACCAGACAGTGCCCTCCGTTAGCATTCTCCGAACCCTTCCAAAGAAAAGATCTCCTGATCTTGTCAATTTTTTTGATCGCCCATTTTTTGAGTGCAAACACTGTGAGGTAGTAAGTTGGCACCGCCGAAAGGACCGAATTTACCAGTATGAGCCTCCCTGCTTTATTTAATAGCTTCCCTCTCCAAGCCGCCAATCTAGCAGCAACCTTGTCAATCAGAGGCTGAATGTCAACTCTTCTTAGAGCTCTCGTATGTAGGGGCAATCCCAAGTACTGGCAAGGGAATTCTTTGATTGGGCATTGGAAGCTTTGCATTGTTTCAGCCAAATCTATTCCAGCGCACTGGATAGGGTAAACAGCGCTTTTCTCTCTATTGGTAACCAGCCCCGATGCCACACCGAAGGTTTCTAGGATTTCCTTTGTTTCTCTGATCTCCTCTCTGTCCGGATTAAGGAAAATAGCCACATCATCAGCATATAAACTAACTCTCACTCTTGTCGCTCTGTTATGTAACGGTGATAGGAGGCCCTCTGTCGTTGCAATGTCAAAAAGCTTCTGTAATGGCTCCATAGCAAGAATGAATAACATCGGGCTCAAGGGATCTCCCTGGCGCAAACCCCGGAAGTGCCTGAACCAAGCACCTCGAGTTCCATTCAACAGAACAGCCGTGTGGGCTGTAGACAGGAGGATCGACACCCAACTACACCACTTTTGCCCAAAGCCCATCTGCTGCAAAACCTCCAACAAGAAGTCCCATCTGACACTATCGAACGCTTTGGCGATGTCCAACTTCATGAAAAGGGCAGGTTGCTTGGCTCGGTGAAGAGCTTTAACCAGATTCTAGGTGTAGAGGAAATTATCATGTATGCTTCTTCTTTTTATGAAAGCGCTCTGGGATCTGGAAACCAGCTGGTTCAAGAAAGGTGCCAATCTGTTAGCCATCAGCTTTGAAAATAACTTGGCAACACTATGAGAGAGGCTAATGGGTCTATAGTCGCCAAGCCCCTGAGCATCTTTTTTCTTTGGAATCAGAACCAAGTGGGCAAAATTCAGCTGCTTAAAGTGTTGATCATGCTGATTGTAAAAGAACACTACAGCTTGCATCAGGTCAGACTTTATGAGGTCCCAAGCCGACTTGAAAAAAACACCAATGAAACCGTCCGGTCCTGGAGCTCTGTCAGAGGCCAGATCAGTTATCACAGCATGGACTTCTTCCTCACTAAAAGGTTCCTCAAGAGAGGTCAGTTGCATCCTCTGCAGCCCAAGCAAATCCCAGTTCAGCGTGTGTGTGCGTTCAGGAGATAACCTTTTCACAAAATCATAACCTTTTCATATGAACTCGGATGGAGATAAAGTTTACATTAAATTGTAGACCTCGACAAGATATACATGTTAGAGGAAAATGATTCCTGTGTTATTGCTCCAACCCTAGAAGGGTGGGTATATAGACAGTGATACATGGGCCTCTATATGGGCTATACACAGGTCATATGGGCCACACTCACATATATACACATATACTCTAACACCCCCCGCAGTCTGGACTACCGGCGCAGCGGTGTACAAGACTGGCCAACAAAGAAAGAAACTCACACACAAGGCTCCCCGCAGCCACAACTAGCCACTGGCTACGTTGAGGCTGGACCGAAACTCCGAGAAGGTCGAGGAGGGAAGACCCTTGGTGAAGATGTCAGCAAACTGGGAGGTGGTCGGTACATGGAGAACCCGAACATTGCCGATAGCCACCCGGTCACGAACGAAGTGCAAGTCAATCTCCACATGCTTCGTCCGCTGATGCTGAACCGGGTTGGTGGAGAGGTACACGGCGCTGACGTTGTCGCAGTAGACGAGCATGCTCTTGGCGAGCGGGCTGTGAAGCTCAGCCAGGAGCTGTCGGAGCCAGGACGCCTCAGCCACGCCGTTAGCAACAGCCCGGTACTCCGCCTCAGCACTCGAGCGAGAGACAACCGGCTATCGCTTGGACGACCAGGAGATCAGGCTGCCGCCGAGGAAGACGGCATAACCTGAGGTAGAGCGGCGCGTGTCCGGGCACCCCGCCTAATCAGCGTCAGTGTAGACGACCAGCTCAGCAGACGGAGACCGGTGGAGGACCAAGCCAAAGTCAACAGTGCCTCGGACGTAGCGAAGAAGGCGCTTCAGCGCAGCAAGGTGTGACTCCCGTGGATCATGCATATGGAGGCAGATCTGCTGGACAGCGTAGGTGAGATCCGGCCTGGTGAAAGTGAGGTACTGTAGGGCTCCAGCAAGACTCCTATAAGCAGTAGGATCAGCCACAGGATCACCCAGAGTAGCAGACAGCTTCGCCTGAGTGTCAACAGGAGTGGAGCAAGACTTGCAATCAGTCATCCCGGCACGCTCCAGGATATCCAGGGCATACTGGCGCTGGTGAAGGAGAAGACCAGTCTGACGGGGCTCAACTGTCACGCCCAAGAAGTGGTGAAGCTGACCCAGATCCTTCATGGCAAACTCCTGCTGAAGTGAGGTTATAATTCGCTGAAGCAGCTGTGGACTGGAGGCAGTCAGAACAATGTCATCAACGTAGAGGAGGAGGTAGGCAACCCTATCAGTATGGTGATATATGAACAGCGAAGTATCTGATTTGGCCTCAACAAACCCTAGTGTCAGCAAGAAGGTGGCAAACCGAGAGTACCATGCCCGAGGAGCCTGCTTCAAACCATAGAGAGACTTGTTCAACCGGCAGACCAAATCCGGACAACTGGAGTACACAAACCCTGCTGGCTGGCCGCAGTAGACTGTCTCGGTCAGAGTGCCATGAAGACATGCATTCTTGACATCGAGCTGGTGCACGGGCCAAGACCGAGAGAGAGCCAAAGAGAGAACAGTGCGCACTGTAGCAGGCTTCACCACTGGACTGAAAGTCTCGTCATAGTCCACACCGGGACGCTGAGTGAACCCCCGAAGGACCCAACGCGCCTTGTAGCGCTCCAGAGTACCATCAGCACGGCGCTTGATTGTCCAAATCCACTTGCCGGTCACCACATTGCAACCCGACGGACGTGGCATAAGGTCCCAAGTCTGGTTGGCAAGAAGAGCTCCGTACTCCTCTTTCATCGCACGACGCCAGTTCGGATCTGCCAGAGCCTCACGAACCGACGTCGGGATCGGAGAAAGCCGCGGCTCCCCCTCGGTGGCGGAGAGAGCCCGCGGCCGAAGAACCTCGGCCGCCTGCCGGGTCACCATGGGATGGGTGTGGCGAGGATCCCGATGGATGACCGGCGGGTGGTACACGGCCGACTCCACCCGAGAGTGACGTGGTGGAGGCGGCGGTGGCGGCGGAGGCGGAGGCGGTGTGGGCGCCGGTGGAGGAGGCGGAGATGACTCCGGTGACGGTGGTGGAGGAGGCAGAGCCGTGGAGCGGCGCCCGTAGACATGGCGCACAGGAGGCACATAGTCTACGGATACCGCTGGTGGAGGAGCCGGAGAAGGCAGCGGCGGTGGAGGCACCAGACGGCGCTGGAACACCTGCACGGGCTCGGTGTAGCGTGCAGGTGGTGGCGGGGCCACGCGTGGCGCGGGAGGAGGCGCCGGGGCCGCGTGTGGCGCGGCGAGGGGCGCCGGGGGCACCGAGGCCGCGCGTGGCGCGACCGAAGGCACCAAGCCCACGTCAGGTGCGATGAATGGCACCGAAACCGCGGGTGGTGCAAGAGGAGGCTCAGGTGCCACCGTAGGAGCCAGAGCCGGTGGTGTACCAGAAGGACCTGCTGGAAAAGGAAAAACAGAAACAGGCGGCTGCACCACCGGGTCAGAAAATATGGACTCAATGTCAGGATCAGGAGTGGGTGTGGAGGAGGAGGAAAAGGGGAAGTCCGACTCGTCAAACACAACATGTCGGGATATAAGAACCCGACGAGAGGCGAGATCGTAGCAGCGGTACCCCTTATGGTCAGGGGAGTAACCAAGGAACACACAACGTGTCGAGCGAGGTGCGAGCTTATGAGGAGCAGTGGCAGCAAGATTCGGGTAGCAAGCACACCCGAAGACACGAAGGTGAGTGTAAGTGGGAGGGGTACCGAAGAGAGCGTGGTGAGGAGTCGGAGCGGGAGAAGCGGTGGAAGAAAGACGGTTGAGAAGGTAGGTGGCGGTGTGAAGGCTCTCTGCCCTGAAGCGCGGGGGCAGGGAGGCCTGGATCAGAAGAGTGCGCATGACATCGTTCGTGGTCCGAATCATGCGCTCAGCCTTGCCGTTCTGAGGAGAAGTGTGCGGACAAGACATACGCAGCTGAACACCTCGGGAGAGAAAGAAGGAACGAGAGGTGTTGTTATCGAACTCACGACCGTTGTCACACTGGACGGCCTTAACAGTGAGGCCGAACTGAGTGGACACCCAGGCAAAGAAGTGAAGGAGGGTAGGGAAAGTGTCAGACTTGGCACGTAAAGGGAAAGTCCAAGAGTAGTGAGAAAAATCATCGACCACTACCAGGTAGTACTTATAGCCAGAAATGCTAAGAACAGGAGAAGTCCACATATCACAGTGAACAAGATCAAAGGCGTGCGTCGCACGTGAAGAAGAAGAAGAAAAAGGAAGGCGAACGTGACGACCCAACTGGCACGCATGACAAAGATGCTCGCCAGAAGCCCGAGTGCAAGGAAGGTGTGCACTGCGGCTGAGCTGAGCTAACACGTCGCGGCCGGGGTGACCGAGCCGACGGTGCCAGGTAGAGGAAGAGGGAGTGGTGGCAAGAGCAGCAGAATGCGAAGGTGGTATAGTGGAAGTAGGAATGCGAAGGGTGTAAAGAGGTCCTGAGCTGTCACAACGGAGGAGTGAACGCCCAGAAGCAGAATCCTTCACAGTAAGGCCAGAGGAGTCGAACTCAACAGAACAGGAATTGTCAGTTGTAAACTGACGGATGGAAAGAAGGTTGTGGACCATCTGAGGGGCAACAAGAACATGGGGGAGACGAAAGGGACCAGGAGCAGAACCCACGGAGGTGACAGGGATACAAGACCCGTCACCAACCATGATTGAAGGAGAATCAGAGGGATGACGGGGGCGAACAGAAGAGAGGATGCTAGCATCAGGTATGGTGTGGAAGGAAGCCCCGGAGTCAGCAATCCACTCGGTGTGGACAGGTGGTGTTGCCCCCGTGGTGCTGAATGCCTGCGCCATAGTGGCCGGATCCCACCCCCCAGGCCAAGTCGGAGGCTGGTTGGGCTGAGTGGGTGCGAAGGGAGCAGCGGCGGCAGCGAACATGGCCACCGGCGGGGCCTGAGGGCGAGGATCCTGCTCCGGGACCTGAGCCGGCCACATCGAGGTGCGCCCTGACCATGGGTCGCTGAAGAATGGCCAGGGCACACTGGCAGGAGCGGGAGGAAGCGCAGACACGCGCTGACGATACCCCCTACGCCGCCGCCGCCCCCCGCCACCCCCGCTCGGTCCCGGAAAAGGAGCTGGGGCTGCAAGGGGAGAGGAAGTGCCGGGGCCGCACACGAGGGAGCAGGGACGCCGTAGGGAGCGGCACCAGGAGAGGCAGCCCGGCCGGGCAAGGTAGCAGTGGCCGCGGGCGGAGCGGATGGGGCTTCCACGCCCGCGGCGTGCCCAGCGTCGTCGTCGACGGGCGACGCAACAAGGGCCGCCGGGAGAGGAGGCACGACAAGGGGCGGCACGCTCAGGAGCAGAGCGCGCGCACGCACATCCTGGGCCTCGGTGAGGGCGGCCGCCAGGGCAGCATCGGCGGCGGGCGACACGACATGAGGCAGGACAGCAACACCTATGGGCGGAGCGAGGAGGGCTTCCACGCCGGGGGTGTGCCCAGCGGCGCCGGTGGCGGATGGCGCGAAGAAATCCGCCGGGAGGAGCACGGCTCTCGCGCGCGCAGCCTTGGCCGCGGCCAAGGCGGATGCAAGTGCATCGGCGGCGCGCTGGTCAGCGGTGGCGTAGGCGTAGACCGGCGCGCGCGGGAGAGCCGTGCCCGCGTTCGGCGGAGGCAGCGCCTGGGAGCGCACGTACGCGGCAGCAGCGCCCAAGGTATGTGGCGGCGGCGCGGCAGGTGCACGCGCAGCAGCAGCGACGGGAAGGGGCTCGCCAGGCAGCTGCAGAACGCCCGTGGGCAGAGCAAGGAAGAGCGCTGCACTCGTGGCAAGCGGCGGCAAGCCGTGCGGAGCGGAGGAGAGAGCCGCGCACGCGGCAGCGGCAGTAGCGTCCACGGGAGGAGACGTGGCGGCAGCAGAGGAGAACGGAGGGAGGGCGCCCTGGGAGGCGACGGCGCGAGCCGGAGCAGAGGAGGAGGCACCGTAGAGGGTTGCGACAGGGGCAGGGGACGCGCAGAGAGGAAGAGCAGGGGAGCGCCCCGCGGTCGGAGCAGAGGAGAGCGGACGGGGGCCGCCCTGGGCGCCCGCGGCAGCCGCGCCCTCGCCCAAACCGGCCGCAGGAGTCGGGGCAGAAGCGCCCCCGCGCACGGCCGGCGCGGTGGGGGCGAGCGCGGCCGGCGCGGCGGCCTGGGCGCGCGCGGCCGGCGCGGTGGGGGCGGGCGCGGCCAGCACGGCGGCCTGGGCGCGCGCGCGCTCAACCGCGGCGTCTGCAGCCGCGCCTGGGCCGGCTCCGGCGGCGGCAGGGCCGCGCACGGCAGCAGCAGAGGAGGAGAGGAGAGAGGGGAAGGCGGAGAGGAAGGAGGAGAGGGGCGGCGGCGGCGGCCGGCCGTCCATGGACGCCGGCGGCGGCTGCTGCAGCTCAGGTGAGGAGGAGAGGAAGAAAAATCCCAGCTGATACCATGTTAGAGGAAAATGATTCCTGTGTTATTCCTCCAACCCTAGAAGGGTGGGTATATAGACAGTGACACATGTGCCTCTATATGAGTTATACACAGACCATATGGGCCACACTCACATATATACACATATACTCTAACAATACAACCTTTAAGTTTAAATTTTTTGCATTTAGAATCATCTTGGTGTTCGAATAAACGATACAATGTTTAGATATGAAATTCAAATTTAGCCTCAAAAACCCAAAAGGAGATAGGATGAGAACGGAGCGGATAATTCATGCTTTTATCCCATTTGTGTTCTTTTTCCATAATTCTAAGTGCATTCTAACACAAAGTGATCATTGGTCAAACATAAGATTGTTTGGCTAGAATTGCATTCTTTTTAAAACGAAGAGGATATACATGCTTAAAACATTTAAACACGCCACAGGCGAAGTCAGCAAGCGTCAAGCAGGATTTGACAGTGCACAGGGGATTGCAGAAAGCCAGAAAGGCACCCAGCATTTTTAATTTTTGAAAGGAGAGGAAACCCACCACTTGAAGCCAGAGATTCAGAAGTCCAAGGCAAATCAGTTGTATTGCAAATTCGTAGGAATCACGGTATTGACTATTTTTCACGTGAAATCCCTATGTTTGAAAAGAAGCCATCTTTGATAGGCTATCTCCACAATCAAGTTCACGTGGTCACATGGACTTCAATTTCCTTTTTCTTGGGATGGTTCGCCAGTCAGCCAGCGGCTACGGATGTGCAGCGGATCTGAAGCGCGCCTCGCCCTTCTCGATGGCAGCCTTGAGCTCCCGCTGTGTCGGACATCTTGAGGGCGACATGACCAGGTCTTGCCACACCGACGACGAGCCGCCACTCGGTTGGCCATCGGCGTACAGCTCGTGTACGCAGTCGGCCTCCTCGTTCAAGCTGCTCACTCTCTCCAAGCAGCCGATCTCTTCAGGATCCACCAGCAAGTTGCTCCCGCCATCCTTCCATCCAATCAACTGCATCACAGGGTAGGCTTTTAGCAAAACTGATAATAATAGTGGAAGTAGGAGCCTAGGAGGGCATGCTAGTAACACAAGTACATGCTACAGGAATCTCATTATTCTTGCGCAATTCATGTGTCCGGAAATGGTTCGGTTTTGTCATGATAGTCTATCAGGCTAGTTTACCTTAGCAGAACCCAAGGTGTTGGTGCTGTAGAGCCTCGCATTATCGACAAGGCTGCAGTAGCTTCTGAAAGCAGTAGCAAATCGCTTGTGAGACTGCAGCTGTGACTTCACCCTCACTGCTCTCCCGGTGATTACAGCTCTCCTGCAAATTGTGGACTTTTAGTAGCGCACAGTGTCAAGTACTAGACACCATTTCCTGACATCACCGTTTCAATGTGAGATTCAGAGTTCAATGCATGGCCAATGTCTGAATGCGAAGAATGTTATTGACATAGTGGCTAATGTTGGCATGGATAAGCTATGAGCTGCACCTGATTCCCCTGACAACTGCTAGATAGGCATCGCAGACCACACCCACGAGCTCGATCCGGTAAGGCTTCCTTCCTGTTGCCTCGTTCTCTTCTTCGCTACTAGAATCCTCAGCTTCAACTGGCTCCCAGTACTCCTCGGTTATTGTCCCATCATCGCTGACCTTGTAGCCGCGTCCCATGCGGTACCGCTGCCTGTGCACGTCCCTGGCCATGGCAATCGTTTGCTGCACAAATGGCTCCCAGGACAGAGTGCCATCCATGATCACGTCCCGGCCTTCATTGAGGGCGGTGACAAGGAGCGAGGATGCCGCGTCCAATGATGACTGGTGCACCTGCATCGTCAGTATGGATCACTGAGGCCTAATTTTCAGTCAGAACATATGTACGATATAGAAGTGTAAGATCATGATGTTTAGAGATATATATTGATATGGAAACCAGTTGTAGTTTTCCTTGGTCACTTGTTTCAGATTTTCAATATGATAGCAATTCGCGCACAAGATTGGGGTTTCTAAGTCTGAACCATTACAATGTTGAATGTTACTCCCTCCATACCGTTTTATATGTCATAGCCGACAGGTTGTCAAAATTAAGGAAGAAAGGATTTTACCCTTTTGCCGATGGGAGCAGGCAAAGGCTGAGGGGAGCAGGGGATGTGCGGTACGATGGAGCTAGGGGTAAAAATGGGAGGTCACTTATGATGTGAACTAGAACATCAAATATTTCGAGTCCTTTTCTATTGAACTGCCATCAACAATTAAAACGATATGGAGGGAGTACAATGTTATGCATTTTGAGTTTTTGATTTGTTAGCTAGTGAGCTATAAAGCATACCCACGACAATTATTTATTATGATAGCAAATATGATAAAAAACTATTTACCAGCTCTGCTGTCCGCAGCATGTCATTGTGATGGCCTCTAGAGCTAATGGCTCGGTAGATTACATCAGTTTCCTTGAATGCATCTGCCTCCACCACCACTGAATTCGCTGATGCTCCAGACCAAAATGCTCTGCAAATCAAGAAATGCATACCAGGCCGATCAACATATATATATTAACATATATCCAGATGGTATCGTACAAGGTGTGCTGTCTATTTTAACTGCTACAATTGATTTGGTGAAAGTCACCAGGATTTTTTTCCTTCTCAATTAATTCTAACAACAATCATCTTTCCTGCATTTAAATGATGCAAAGACCAAATCAACATGTTTTCAATTTTCATGAAACTGGAAAGGTAAGATGATCAGCACAGTTTAAAGGGAAATGAACAGAAACTAAATAGTAGAAATGGTAAACTTACTCTTTGAGGATATCTTTAAGTACAGTGCTCTTGCCGGCTCCCATCCCACCACCCATCAGGAGTAAAACCGGGCTGCGGTTGCAATGCGCTACCGGGACCATCACATCATTCCGTGGCGAATCATCACGGCTAGATGGTCCTATGGCCTTCAGTTCCTCAACCAGTGTGGAGAAAAACCTAGTAACCTTCAAGCTTCTTGTCACCCTCTCAAATCTCTGTTCCCTATGTTCAGTGGAGGACCAATACATCACTGTTTTGTCATTAATTACATTTAATACTCCTAATTAGCATGAGAACATCCAATGTGACAGGTGAATAGTAGAAACTTGCCGATCTAAACAAGGCCTTACTTCTATTAGACTATGCACATTTTGGTGAAAGATTCAATGCCAGAATCCAGTCAGTCTTTATATCCAGTAGCACACTTCAATTTATGAATAAATACAGTCACATTAAATTGTTGTCACTTTGAAAAATACACTATCAATCTATTGCTTTTATGTTTAGAATCGGGAATTGCATAATTAACCAGCAATTCTTTTGAGCCATGATAAAACATCTCTAATCAGAAATGTACATTGACCATAAAAGTTCTTATCATCTAATTGCATGCGACTTCAGAAGATGTAGTTTCTGTTGAAGTGTCCATTTTGCAATCTGAAGATGATCTAGCACAGTGTTAGTGTAGTACTGGTAGTTTATTATTTGGTCAGATCAGAGATAAGATACATCATACAGGTCAACAGAATAAATAATAAGGTGCAAGCAACTAGTACATCAAGGAACGTGATCCAACATTAACAATCAATGAGAGATTCTCAGAACATAAAGTAGTATCGATTAATTTTCATTAATGACACTCCAATCAAGAGATCACATGGTTTAACTTATACGTAAAGTTGAAGACTTGAAGTAGAAAGTGCTTGTACTAAAAGTAATCAAGGGGAATTTGGAACTTAAAGTGCAAAAAGTGAATGAGCATAAGCAGTATAATATCAGCCTCTTAGCAATGAGGGTGAAGGTGGATACTCGCCTAGTGGCCTCTAACACCATGTTCTTGAACTTTCTTTTGGTCACACCTTCTACAGTGAGAACCTGTCAAGATCATTACTATATCAATATACAAAAGATAGTGCAATGAGAGTTTAACTAGGACTAGGAGACAATAGGAGGTAAACTTTGTACTCCCCCGTTACCTGGGTAATTATGTAAGTTGCATAGTTCCAATGGAAGGAGAAGTATCCTAGTATACACTTGTCGAGCTCCTCGATAAACTTCGCAATCAGGGGGTCAGGGTTCCCGCTATTTTGGAAGAATGCGAAAATATTGTCTTCATAGCCCTTATTCTTCCTCAGGTAATCGTAAGCTAGTGTGCACAGGTGGGGGCATTCGTTGACATCGTCAAATCCGATTTGCCTAGCTGAAAAAGAAGCAGATTTTTCTCATCGACCCAGACATGGCAAAGAGTGAGGGAAACAGTGCAGGTCCCAAGACCACAAAACCGGCATATAGCATAAGATGTACAAACTAAAAGGACAACTAGTCAATCACAGGTCTTAAATAGGCATATAGCACGAAATGTGCAAAAGTACAAGAAGAACCAGTCAATCACAAAGAATAAGTGTCATGTGGAATCTAGATCTGATCTTGAATGTAGCATGCAAGCGATAGAGGTAGAACCATAATTTCATATAAGCAAGTTGGCTCTACGCAACTCTCCACGGCACCTAATAATTTTATATCAACCGTGATGCTTCTGCACTGGTATGCCGAGCTGTATCCTTATATCTTGGGTCGGGCAAAGTAAACAAAGCAAATGGAAATGCGAACCCCGACGTGTTACCCCAGTTATTAGCCTAATGAACTGGGCCAGTTCTATCAGTAGCGTTCACTAGCACCAACGATGACTGCTTAGAGTAAATTGGCACCCGATGATCCGAACTGGAACCCAAAACTAAAACCCAAAGCTGATAGTCGTCCACACGTCATGGATGGAATGGAACTCAAATCTTACTTTTACCACACGCAATTCAAGTCGCGCGTCGCCGAGCCAATCCATAGAATCCGGATGCTACCATCAGCAAAGGAAAGGTAACAGGAGCAGATTTGGGTGCCATACCGACGTAATGCGAGAACTTCTCGAGCTCCTGGACGCGGCTGGAGGGCGACACCAGCAGCCGCGGCGACAGCAGCTCCGCCGCGGATCCCGCCGCCCCGTCGTCCCTCATGCCGCCGCCTCCGCTCCCTCACCTCGCCCACCCTCTCGCACCCGGTAGGCAGGCAGAGGCACCAGGCAGCGTCAGGCGGCCGAGCGCGGGCGGGGCAACGACGACGACGCCAGGCGAAGTGACGCGGTGCGCAGGCCTGCCGCTGCCAGGACCATGCTGCGGTGTCGGCGTCAGCGGAGGTGAAGAATGGGCTTCGGCCGAGAGACGGGGCACGGACCGACAGTTCCGCAAGCGAGGGACGCGCGGAGGAGTGCGACAGCGGCGTGGCCGAGCACCCCACGGAATCAGCGGCAGCGGCTGTGGACTGGCAGGCACGGCGCGGGGGCGGTCGCTGAAAAGTAGGCGAGGCCGAGCGGGGGACGCTGCGCGACGCGAGGCGGAGGAGGCGGGCGGTGGACGGGTCGCTCGTGGACCTCGCTTCCGCGCACGCGCGGTGGATGGGCGGTGGACTGGTGGGTGGCGATGGTAGCAGGATCGCAAAGCGCCAACGGTCAACGGCGCGCGCTCCCCTATCTGTTATCTGTTCATACTGTTCACCGGTAATGTCGCCACCGTGCCGGGACCGGGATGGCAAGCGGATGATGACGTTGATGGCGGCGGCGCGCGTCTATTCGAGAGTTGACGTTTATGGGAAGCTATAGCCTTTTATAAATGGAGAGAATGGACCAGGTACTCTTTCTTTTACCATACAGCATCCATTCCTCCTCTGCTTCCTCGTATTTCGACTTTATTTAGATTAATAAATTATTCACCTGTCACAATCGATATTCTCATACTAATATTCGTACTAAGAGTATCTTCAAGAATATCTTAAATCTCTATCTAATTCTTGTTTTTTATAGTAAGTTCATAATCTATCCTCCTAATCTATTAGCACTCCAATAAAATCACCTCATTCCGCGTAAAGTTATGCGCTTCAAAGTCGTGTCTAATCTAAAAGTAAAAGGACGCAGAAAGAATAAATAGTAGATAAGAATTCCCGATGCAGATATACAAGAGAGAATATATAAAAGTCGTTAGAGTAATTTATAAATAGTATACGTCGGAACTGCTAGCGCCCGGACGTCCGTTCCGGACGCTAGCATCGGACACCTTCGTGACCGTCGGATGGGAATCGAATCAACCATCAGCCGTCCGATTCAAAGTCCAGGAGCAAATGTTGCGAGCCATTACGAGCTATGTTGTGAGCATATTACGTGCAACATCCAAATATTAGCGGGCCTCCTCTCTCCTCCCCCATGTTGCGACCATGTTACGACTATATTGCGACCATGTTGCGACCTGTGTTGCGTGCAACATCCAACATCAGGAGCTCTCCCCCCTCATCCTCGACACAAATCCCAACATCACATGTCTGCAACATCGAAACTCAACATCCGCAACATTAAAATTTAATGTTTGCAACATCCAACAACATGTGTGTGTTACATTGACACTCAACATCTGCAGCATCGAAAATTAATGTTTGCAACATCGAAAAATTTAGACCTAATTTTGAAACATTTGCATGGGACACTTGCAACATGTCAAGAACACAGATGCAACATGTGCACAATGATTTGCAACATAAACGAGAAACGATTACATCATGAAGACGAACGATTGCAACGTACCAAGAACACTATTACAACACCAATATACAACAATTGCAACATCCAAAAAGTAATGCAACGAGGGAGAGGAACCCTCTGCTCCCCGCGCTCATCGCCGGTGGGGCCATCGCCGCCGCACCGCAGGAACGCGCCGCTCGCCATCTAGCAGCGGAGGGAGCGGGGTCGCTGCGGGGAGGGAGGAGCAGATCGCGCTCGCTGCCGGCCCCGAGGTCGTCCACCGCCCAGTTCCCTCGCCATCTCCAGGGACGGGCGCCGCCCCACACAAATCGAAAGGATTCGAGGCCGCTCGCCGCTCCGACCTCCGACCCGCCCTGTTGCAGAGCTAGTCCTGTGCCGCTGGCCAGGAACCCGACACCAGGGGCTCCGTTTCGCCGCCGGAGAGCACCTCTGCCAGGGCCCGTCCGCCGCCGGACGCCGAGGCCACCTCCAGCCGCAGGGAGCCCCGCGCGCGGGGGACGACGGCAGTCCGCGCTGGGCCGGCGCACGGCTCGCCCGCTCCCGGCCGCGGGGGCTCGCCCGCCCTCCAACCGTAGTGAGCACGAGGCGGCGCGGGGCACGGCGCAGCAACTCCGGGGGAGGGAGGTGTGGCCCGGCTCCGGCGGCGGAGCTCGCAGGCGCGGTCCGCAGCGGCCCCTGCGCGCCCGGATCGAGCGGCGCCAGGGGCGGAGCTCGTCGTCCCCGTCCCAGCGCGAGGAGGACGACCGGCGGCGCAGTGGCTGCGGGAGGTGCTGCAAGGGCATGGCCGGGGGACTCCGCTGCCATGCGAGAACGACGGGTTCGGCGACCTGGCTTTCATCGCGCACGCCGTCGATTTTTTCGGAGGAGAAAAGAGATGCTGGAGCGGCAGATTTTTTCGGAGAAGAAGATAAGAAGGAGACGACCTGGTCCACACGGAAGTGCAAGACGCGGCGTCCGACGCAGCGGACGCCCGAAGAAAAGCATTGATGTAAAATCGTCTTCTATACCTTTTTTTTTACAATAAGCACTTTATATATTAAGCCAACATCTTACAGAAAGACCCCTCAAAGAGGCCAGAATTACAATCTGATCCATGGACCGGATGAACACAACAGCTACTGCGGTGAAGACCAAGAACTCGTCGGCGGTGGGTTGCAGGGGCGCCAGAGGCGCGTACACCCGGGCGAAGGGACCGTGCGCAGTACTCTCTGCCGAGCAACATCAAGTGACGGTTGTCGAGGCCACGACGGAGCCGGAGAAGGGAGCCACACCAGACGACTGTAGAATTCGTAGATGAGTCGTCGCCGGCGATGTAGGATTGAGCTCGATGTCGAAGCCGATGTGAAGACGAGGTGGACTTAGCAGTAGCCGAAGGAAAATCGAACGGTTGGACCAGATCTGCAAGAAAGACTGGAAGACGATGGCAGAGACGAGGGCGGATGCAAGGGGGGCGGAGGCGAAGGGGCACCGATGCGTTCAACGACGATAACGTCGGAACAACCACCAGCGGGCGAGGAAGGTGCCTGGAGAGGAACCCAACAACCAAATCCACCCTAGGGTAAATCCGATCTACAGGTACCTGAAGCCAAGCACCCACATCTCGAGCCGGAACAGGGGCGATGGCGCGGAATCCCCAGCAACACTCGATGCGTTCAACAACGCCTAGGCGTAGGAACAACCACCAAGGAACAGGGGTGGCGGCGGGGACACTCCAGCAGCAGAGGATGGATGGGTGTGGAGGAGGAGCTACTGGAGGCGGATTTATTGAAAACAAACTAACCTTGGTGGCGACGGTGCCGACGACGAGTAGTCCGTGGAGGACGGCGGCGACAGCGGCGGCGGCGCAACACCAGGAGCAACTACCACTAGGGGATACGGCCATAAAGGAAACTTGAAAGGAAAAACTACTACTAAGAGGTGCGGGAGCACCGGATCTACAACCTGGGGAGCTCCCAGCCCTTCTCGCCGCCGGCACGGACACCGGCGGGGAGGAAGAGAGGGGCCCTAGGAGGAGGCGGAAGGGGCGAGGAGAAGGCTTCGTCTTCTATACTTTAGAAGTGGATTATTAGAAACTTTTAAAGATGACCTTCTTTATTCCTTCCACTACTTTCTTAAAAATTGCAAAAACTTTCTTAAAAATTGTAAAACTTTATACTTTTAGAAAGAAAATATTAGGTACTCTTGAAAATGCTTTAATTATTCATCTGTCACATCAGATGTTCTCGTACTAATTAAGAGTATTAAACATAGATTAATGACAAAAATCCAATTCATAATCCCAAATAAAACCGAGACAAATTTATTGAACCTAATTAGACCATAATTATACAATATGGTGCTATAGTAAACATCTTCTAGTAATGATTTAATTAGACTTAACAGGTTTGTCTCCATCTGTGTAATTAATTTTATAATTAGAGCATGTTTAATCTTTCTAATTAGCATCAATAAACTTGATGTGATATTTTCGACAAATTTCTTCACTTAACTAAACAAGGGCTTAGTAGTTATACCTATGCAGCGCCACCGGCCAGCCACAGTCGCAGGTCAGTCTCTGGAACCAGAGTAGACTACCGGTAACCTGAGAGAGGAGCATAATAGCCGACCGTTTTGCCAACGGCAGAACGAAAATACAACGTTTATATAAACTGAAAAGGCACTCGGATCAGGCTTAATCACGGCAGGGACTTTACAGGATGTATCTCTTTTCTTTCCCTTTTAAAGCTTAAAACTTGTAAATTACATGGCACACCAGCACAGGCCCGGAACCCATCATCTGTTACAACAAGCATTATTCCGACTGTAAGACTGTATACAGGGCTTCACATTACCAGCGACCGTTGGCATGACGGCGCCACACGGAGACTCCGTTCACCCCGCCCCCCAGGTTAGTGTAGTCACTGACCTGGTGTTGGTATCCATTTGTGTTAGCTCCAAGACTCACCGCTGGATTGGGAGAGCCATTCAGCCAAGGCTTTGAAATACTTAAGTCGGACAGGCCGTTAGAATAAGTACCCATTGAAGGAAATTGCCTTTCCCTCAGCCCATGGAGGGCACTCATGTCATAGGACCTTGAGAATCCGTCGTCATAGTAATGGTCGGTTGAATTGAACCGACCGGGACTGCTAACAGCAGTCATCTCCATATTTGCCAAGTTGTCTCTTGGCAAAAATGGCCGGCCAAATGCATGGTAATCTTGACGGAATGAATCTGGCATATTGCTGTTGATATGATCCTCCTCAAGCAAATCGTTTATGATGTCAAGGTGTGGAAATTCTTCTGGTACTGGCCCCTGCTGTTGGTGCCAGGCATGGCCATCGCTTGTCCCAGATTGGAACTGCCTAGATTGCACTCCTCCATACCTGCTGAGTTTTTCTGTTCCTCTGCTACTTGCTTGCTGATAACTATCATCCCTCCGTGGTTGTCCATATGCTTGACCATTGGTCATTTGTTGGTAAGGAGACTGATCCCTCCAGAGATGCTTATTAATGTTACTATCACCTTTCCACTGCTGCCAGCTGTCAGGTGCTTCTAATTTGCCCAGCCCAGACTTCAACACATGCCTAGTTGACAACTGATCAGGTCTTCCAGCAGGAGGCATCATAACTGCTGTACTTGATGCATATGCTGACAGAGGCTGCGAAGGCGTGGTATCTTGGCTCAGAGTTGACTGATATGAAAGGCTTGCGGATGTTGTACTAAGGCCAGCCTTACCAACAATGGCATTACGGTATGTCTGAGGAGTATAAGGTGGGGCAGAAGGGGAGGGACCATTTACTGATCGTCCAGCTGCTTCACTCATAGAGCGAGAAAGCGATGAAGAAATGTGAACATGTGAAGTAGTTGGTGCAGTTGATCTTGGTGTGGGGAACACAGGTGCACTTGAAGGCCTTGATGCTGTAACCTCGGAAACTAAGGTGGCTGCAACCTTCCTGGAAGTAGCTGCTTCTTGAGCTTCAGAGGTAGCATCCAGAGAAGTTTGTGGCAATACTGAGGATGGCAGGGCTAATTTATCAACTTGTGGTAGTCTTGGGGGAGCTGGAATAGGTTTATCATGCACTGATAATCTTGAAGGACCAGAAGCATCTTTACCACCTGTTGGTGATTTCACCAGAGTTGGAGAAGCTTTGTCAACTGGTGTAGACTTGGGAAGAACTGGAGTTGCTCTGTCACTGGCTGGAGATTTGGAGCAAACTGGAGGTGCTTTGTCAACTGCTGGAGATTTGGGGTGAATGGGTGTTGCTTTGTCAACTGCTGGTGATTGGAGACGAACTGGAGTTGCTTTGTCTACAGCTGGAGATTTTGGACGAACTGGAGTTGGTTTGTCAATTGCTGGAGATTTGGGGCGAACTGCCAGTGCTTTATTTGTGGATGGAGATCTGGGAGGAACTGGAGTCACTTTATCAACCAAAGGCAGTTTTGGGGGAACTGAAGCAGCTCTATTGATTCGCGGTGATTTTGAAGGAAGAGGGGCATCTTTATACACATCAACTGCTGGTGGTTTTGAGCAACAAGTAGATGCTATGTTGGCTTTCATTTTTGAACTCGGCCCATTAACTTTGTTTGAAACTGGATCAACTTTTGCTGTGGCAAGGGCAGTCACAGCTTCAGTATTAGGGGGTGGTACACCTGAAACAGCTTCCTCTGGCATGCGATTGATCACAGAGACATCCTTATTTGGCAGTCCATTAGCTTTTAGATCAACTGCAACTTCTGAGGAATGCTTTGGGCTCTCTGGAACATCAGGTGGATTCTCCAAAGAACTGGATGAGTTAGAAGACTCTGCTTCCTTTGCTTTCGCATCCCTAGCTTCAAAATGAGCTTTAAGAAGTTTTTGCCCCTCAATGTTCTTCTGAAAAAATACAAAAACAAAGCATGGTTTACCAAAAATGAATTGATTGATGCTAGTTATGAAGTAAACAATGAACACTTTAAATGTAAGTTGGCAAACAAGTGTCATCAGCTTTGTAATAACAACATAGCATCTACTTGTTGTTTTACAGGATGCAACTAGCACACGTTTTACAGAGATAACAAAGGAAGAAATATAATAACAACATACCCGATCACCAACAATATAGCACAAAAACTGATGGAAAAAGATCTGATATAATGATTTTGCTTGGAGATATAATTTGTCCAGATCATGAATGAATCAAATATATTTTTTGTTCACCATTTTGCATTTGAACCATGAACTCAAAAGCATAAAAATATGATACACAGGAAAAACATTGTATCGATGATTTGGAGAAGGTGTCATGATAGTCTTGACTGTTGAATCAATTACCTCAACCACCAAACCATGTTCTCTACCCACCTGGCTACCAGGGTGTCCCAGAATCATATTCCAAAAAAAAAATTTAATGCATTTATAGCGGAAAATATAGTAGCCAAACTATGATTGTGTTTGTGACAATTTAGACACTTCATTCACTTATATATGGAAAATATAGTATCCAAACTATAATTTTTATAACAAACATAACTTCATTAGTAATACTAAATTTACCTCGTGCAGACGCTGCCCTAGCTTACGAAGTTTATCTCTCAAGGTAAGTAGAACAGTATCCTGGTCCAATTTTGGAACTGTACAGAAGCCAGAACTATTGCGGCCTAGACCACCAGCAACACTAGAGGTGGAGGGAAGACCATCACCTTCTTCGGCAAAGCCAACAATGCTTATGCCCTTGTTACGCTGATTTTTTCCTCTGCACACAAAGTCCAGTTGAAGAACATGTGAATCTTACGAGAAAACACAGTACAACCATTTTGCTAACTTTTCACTAACCTATTTGGCATGTCTGATCCATCTGAAGAACCTTCTTCCAAGGCATCAACATTTGCTGTCACTTCCACCACTGGTAAACCATCACTATTATCGATTGCAATTTCATCATGAAATCTTTCCAGAATTTTCACTTCACTTTTCTCATCTCTTTCCTTGTCTTTAACCTTACGGTTGTTCTTCTTTTGTTTGGCCTGAAAAAGATACCAAGCATATCATAAACAGGACGGTACATGAGCAATGAAGGCATCAAGACAACAACAAGAGCTACAGGAAAGAACAAGGATATTTGAATATGGTTTTTTGTCAGTAACAAAGAAAAGATATGGACAACCAAGCCTGATGAAACTGCAAAACCTAAGATGACATCACCTGCTTTTTCTTCGCGCGCTTGTCCTTTTCATTTGCTCCACCACTACGCTTCCCCTTCATATGATTTTCGAGAAGCCCTGCCTCCTCCTCCTCCTCACGAATAAGCTCCTCCTGTCTTTTCAAAGCAACAGCTTCTTGGTATGCAACTTCAATTCCACTGAAACAAAATTTAAGAGGCATAAGCCACCATTAGAGAACAGCCAACTCACAACTTTAAGATATTTCCAAATTTCTTTTCAAAGTTCAAACCAAACTATAAAAGATGTCTTCCTCTATTGTGCATAAAATAACCAGAAACAATTTTTTATCCTCTTTTGAGATAGATAATCAGCATGTGCTTTAGAGTGTTATCAAATATAGTCGGTGCACTAGTATCACTGTATCAGACCATATATCTTCCATCTTCGCATTCATAATAAGTTCAGCTGAAGACCGTTTCACACAGGATTTCTAGTAGTTTCAACTTTAAGCCACCAGGTGCTGAACATTTGGATAAAACCATCTAACCTTTCAGTTCCAATCCTCATCAAGTTTGCTATGTCTAGTTTTGTCTAATATTATAGTTGAATATTGAAATTTGATGGATTAAGTAGCTCTATAAGGATGCCCAGGACTAAGAATAAACCAGCAAAGTCTGGGGATCAATCAGTTCTGAACTTCTGATACTAATCAAGAAAATCAACCGCATCCAAGCAATCAGAATTCAGATGATCAAAATAGATATACCAATAGTTACCTAAATATATGAGATAGCACAAATGTTTCAAGTATCTTCAGGCCAAGTTCAGTTAGCCGTCTTTCCTCACGCTCCATAGAAACTTTGTAAACCTCACCAGCAGTTCCATCCTACGGAGACCAGAATAATTAAAAGTAATTAAATGCAACAATGATTTCACTTCTAAGCACTATGCGATAAATATAAGCTAACCACTGCCCGGCCTACCATGTCACCAAGATAGTTTAGACAACATACTAATTGTGTATTCAAAATTCGTTTGTACAGAAAACATATATATATATATGCCTGACTTGAACTGGAACCACTGTTTTAACAAGGGAAAATTTTATGACCTACAACAGGGTATTCATTATATGATGTTATCTTTTTATGGGATTGTTGATATGATGCTGAGTAATAGTAAACACAGTTAATAACTATCAGAAACTATACCACATCACATACAGATTGCAACTCCAGTAAATAAACCTCTAGCTGAGCTCAAATGGATCACAAGTGCTTATACATGCTAGCAACAAAATTTCCCCAGTGTAATTGATCTAGTGCCAAGAAAATTATATTATTTCTACCTTCATGATGTTAACTTTTTATGGGATTGTTGATAAGCTGAGTAATCGTAAATGCAATTAAGAACTATCGAAACTACATCGCATCACATACAGATTGCAACTCCAGTGAATAAACCTCTAGCTGAGCTCAAATGGATCACCGGTGCAGACATGAGAAACTAGCAACAAAATTGCCCCATGTAATTAAGAAAATTATATTATTCCAACCTTCATGCGGCTTTGGGAAGTTTTGTCATCCTTGGGAGCTAAAGGTTGACAAGGTAAGGGCTCCGAGGCTGCTCTTTTAATCAAAGCTATAACATCACCAGCCAAAACAAACATGTCCATGTCAATATGGACCATAGGTGCAGCTAGTTCTTCCAAGTCTGATACTTTTATACTGCCTTTCTTTCCATTCATCTGGTATTCAAGTGCCTTCAGACTCGTATACATAGAGTCCATCACTAATGTGGAAGTAACTTCTTTCTCTACAAAGAAATGCTTCACCAAGACTTTCAATATAGTGTCAGTCTTTTCCCTGGACATGCGACGCCTGGTGTTTGGGTCGATTGCTGACCAGAATCCACAAAAGCTGTAAGACCAACAAATATTTCAATGGCTGAAAGTTTAGAAAAACGCTAGCAACAATAACTAATTTACTATGACTGATTAAACTAGGAAAATCAATTGTCTAACCTGGGCCATCTTGTCTTGTCCTCAATGAGTTTGCTAAGTTTACTTCGTCGCTCCTCAACAAAACGCCGGTATATTTGCTCCACTTGTGTCATATAGACACGAAGCAATTCTCTCCGATAAGGACGATCAAGGCAACGAAAAGGTCTGTCCACTTTCTCCCTTAAATGTCCAAAATACAGCAGACATGTCAGCATTTGCAAGATAATTTGACAATACCACAAAGAAACAAAAGTGAGTAAATTGTCTCATATACAGAACTAAGCACAACGATGGTTTGTTTCTTGAAGGCTATGAAATTAACCAGATTGAATTATACACTGGAGCAAATGCAGCAGACACTCCATATGGCATAGTCACGGCTGAATTAATAATGCATTTGCAGGGAGAAACACAATTTCCACACATATTTGGCAGACCACTTGTAGAAAATTCATAAATTTTTGAACCAGAATCATGATCAACCAGAGCACAAACAGATTAGCTACCTGATAACCTGAACTTGAGCTATGATTTCAAGAACATCATCAACAAGAAAACCATCCTGAATCTTTGACAACTCCATAAACTTTTTCCATCCCCAATCATGTTCCTTCTTCCAGAACCTATGCAAAGTATCTACAAAAATTATTTAATTAATGCCTGGATATGATGACAAGACAATTATTATGGGCAGATCCCTACGAAGAAAAGTAGAAAACAGACTAGGTTAGCTCACCTGAGTATTTCATCTTTTTAGGATCTACATTGCCTACAGCTATAGTGAACTGTGCGAAATGGCTCCATCCTGGAATTGATCAGGATCAAGAAGTTAATATCAGTGGGGCACTGGCATGTAAAATATAGCAGCAGACACAACAACATCAAACCTGGGAGAAGTTTGTCATGATTAGCAACGCATAGGAACAACGAAAGATGATTAGAGACATCACATCCCTGAGGATATACAAGGATATACCTGCATAACAATATTTCAGGAAAAAAAAATAAGCACAAGAATCAGCACGTTATCATGCAGAAGGTGTACAGCAGAAAATGGCATAGAAATGTAAGGTTTCTTTTATAAGCCCTCAATATAACTATATACCTTTCTAGTGTTAATAAATTCTCATAGGAAAAAGTCAAACCCATGGGGGTGTATTATATGTGTAGAATGCAATACATTATGTTAACACTACCAGGATATGTCCTCACTCCCTGTTCCCAGCTATCCAGAACCACCCACAACAAATAACTATATGACAAAACATAAACATATGGTGCCAATGGCGCAAATGAGAAAATAGTGTGCGACATATTCCAATCTCCAGCAGACACCACAGATATTTCCAATGCAGACACCACAAATATTTCCAATGTAGACACCACAGTGTATCAGTAACATAAAAATGTTATACCTATACAATGCAATGAATCAGAAAAGTGTGTATTTTCTGGTGGCAAGAGTAACCATATCAACAAACATTTACTTGACGATAGGCTTTAGGGTTGTGATTGCACATGACAGGGGTGCAAACAAAGAAAACATTAGTGAGAACAAAACTAGCATAATTATCATCCGTAGAATCAACATTAAAAAAAGATAAGCCTAGCCACGGTGAAATCAGAAAATTAGATACAAATTTTGCTCAACTTTCAGTGCACAGGAAATAAGCACTTGCAACTTGCAAGCAATGTCATATGAGGAAAAGAAAAAAAAGGTATGAGGTAATGTATGAAGCATTGACAACCATGAATAGTGTCATATCTAAACCCACTCCAAGTGATAAAGCATTAGTTCATGATAGCATCTATCATGAATGGCAGATCCCATCCCTCAATTCCCCAAGTCACATTTGAAACTAGGTTACATACTGACAGCAATGTTTAAGTTTTCTGAAAAGAAAGGCATAAAAGATAAACACCAAGACAATGTTTCCAAATAATTGCTATCAAGCACTTTACCATTTGTAACCACCAGCTTCAAACGGCTCACTTTTCATTTCTCTCTTTTTCTCCTTTGAGAAGTTTTCAATTTTCCAGGTGTGATGTCCGAATAATTCTGAAGGCTTGGGGCCTGCTATTGCAATTCAAAAAAAAGAGCTATTGAGAGGGCAAAACCAAACATAGGAACTTACAAAACTACAACTAACAACAAATGTAACACATGAATGAGGCAAAGGGCTTGTATTTATCCTTGACAAAACTTTGAATACTTGAGTACGATCAGTGCGAAAATCACCTTTCAGGAAGCCATATTCCAGTTTACTACTTACAATGAATTGAGACTAATATATAGCATATTAATAACACCATCAAGAGGCAAATAGAAAGGCAGTCAACAAGGTACTATGAATAAACTAGCATAATAAAATTTTGTTTCTTCACAAGAATAATTTGAGGTACACATATGATGAATTCAAAATCTAACGTGCATGCAGTCTTGAGTCTACATGCATACTGGGTCCCGCTCCCTTCTTGTTCCTATCTAGCTTGAATCAGGTTAGATGGCCACATGATGGGCCTCTCTGCAAGGCAGAGCTGGGTATCCTTCCTTTATCAACTTTTGAACGACTGTGTATTCCGTTTTGTTTGAAATGGAAATGGGGTGAGCCTCGGTTAGAAAAATATATATGGCATTCTGACCCAATCATTATTTATCCTTTTTAAAAAATACAAACATTTAGAATGAATTTGAAGTCTTGTACACCTATACAAAGCAAATCAGATATGAGAAGATACCAAATGCATGACAACGTTGTGCCAGAATCATCATGGTACAGTAAAAGTAACCAACATTTGTCAATCTTTATGCAGGTCATGAGTCATGACCCAGCATGAAGCCACTTTGGATGTTGTGGCATTGCGTAATGGAGCGATTAGTACTCCCCCAATGCCAGAACGGTAACTTTCTTAGACCTTACATAATCGGAAAAAAAACACACCACAGTTTCACTTCGGAAGAAGATAGGCTATAATTCCAAATAGACCAGCTCCCAGTGTCACAAAAAAGATTATTTATCTTTGACCTTGCATACATAACATGTTTCTACTATTGGATAACAGATGAATGTTATGCGAAGATGAGTCTCCTAGGAGGTGGACTTATCACAACAGATGTACACCAAAAACAATATAGTTATTCCAACTTATCCACCAGTTACCCTACTTCTAAAATTGCTGCTGTAAAACATGTGAGGTGGCAACGAGGCACTGATTAGCGCCTGTATACGAACAGATGTAATTCCTACGAGGGGTCTTTGCGGGAAGGAAGGTAAGGCAGAGGCAGCAGAGAGAGGCAACGAAGAAGGATGAGAATCTGTTGGTGCTATATTGGGTTGGCCCACTTAGCCAAGAGCAGTCCACGAAGTGACTAGAAGCAAACCCTAAAGGCTCCTCTTCCATCCTCCACTCCTTAGCAGCCTTCGTCACCCGGATGATCGTCTCCTTGTCCAGTGACCACGAATGGCATAAATCAACGGTGTGGAGGTTTTCAAGCACCTCTCTGTTTCATGAACACCGCCGTCGACTCACCATCACGATCACCCCTTTCATCCAACAGCGCATTTCCTTGTCCATCCTCTTCCGTACCAGCCTGCACGTGGCACACCATGCCTAGCCTGATTAACTGTCACCCTGGACCACCTCACCCTAGTCGCTCTGGCTGCCCAGCCTGTCGACTATGCCCAACTTGAGCGGCGACAGGGTGGCACTAGCCGCCAAGGTAGCCGCCTATTTAGCATATTAGCCTTCTAGAGCACTATCTAAAACATCGAAGGAGGCTAAGTGATAGGAGCAGTCCATTTAGAGAAGGTAAGCACTTAATAACTATTTGTAAGCCTCTTTGTGCGTGAGCAGAGCATGGTTGGACCACCTTTATATAACGGATGGATTAATCCAGCTAACCATAAAGGCCTTCAGCTAGCATTCACTGATTGAAGACTGAACAAACCGCATGCTATGCGTTAAGGCTACACACTTTTCAACCCTAGAGTTTTTGGAAGATGTCGGGACTTTGGGAACAAGCTATATGCCGTATGGTCATAGGTTCTGCTTTTGCAACTGAAGCAGTTATATTTGTGTATATAGCAGGAATATCAACTGCATTAAAACAGCATACCACTAACACTCAGTGTTACTCCAAAGAAACAGGCATTGGATCATGCAGGTACATTCACGCACCAGGGTCGTCATCCTCGTCGTCCGTGTCCCAGAAAGGCGGGGACGTCGAAGGGCTGTCGCTATCTGCACGCTCACAGGATCTCCACTCGGACAAGGACTCGCCGGACAGGCTGTGTTCGTCATCCCTCATCCCAGCTGTGCTTGCCGCAGAATCATCCGTAACCGCAGAACCGGCCATCCGCAAAATCCGCAACGGCTCCAACCAACCTTACTCGCAGCTGCATGCATGTAAACGGTAGCATCATCAACTTTAACTGAACCCGACACAATGGAATTGCTAAATCTCCGGCCCGACGATACTCCCAAAAAGATCAAATCCACTAGCTCCCCCGAAACCAACATGAAACCGCCCCCCGACAAGCATGCATATCACAGCCCAATCAACAGGAAACCCTCGAAATTCACTGAATTCCCATCGAATTCAGCACGTACGGGGGTCAACTGCCCGAGCTGAAAATCACCTCCCCGGACCCGACAGAACCCCAGCTCATCATCCGATCAGCTAACTTCCTGAACGATAGGTAGAAAAAAAAATCAACCACCCAGCCACTCGAACCCTAGCTCCCCGACCCGCGCCACCGCCCACATCGAGCGCGCGCGCGCTCCCCCGCGGCGGCGCGGCGGCAGACGGGCGACCCCCGATCTAACAACGCGCAGGGCGGGTGGGGTTTTACCTGCCGCGGCGGCGGCAGCGGCGACAGTAGCGTGCTCGCGGCGGCGGCGGCGGCGGCGGCGATGGGCGCGGACGCGGAAGGGAGGGGAGAAGGGAATATGTTTGGATTGGGGAATTGCGAGTTGTAGCAGCGAGCGAGACGGTCTCGAGCCGAGCCGAGAGAGAAAGGGGAGAAAGGGAAGGGAGGAGGAGAAAAAAAAAAGAGGAAGGTTCAGCCCTGCCCGAGAGAGAGACAGAGCAGAGGCGGTGAGGTGGCTGGCCTCGGCGCGGTCTGATCTCGCTCGCGTTGCGTTGCGTGCTCGCGTTGCCCGCGCGCGCCCGCGATGAGATGCGCGTGGCCCGTGCGGACGACGGACGGACGGAGGTGGAGGGGGAGGAAAAGCTGAAAACGGACGACGGAAATGGGGGAGAGGATGCGGGACGAGGTGAAGGAGGCTTCCGTTCGGCCTCGTTGGGGGCCATGTGTTTTGTTTTCTCTCCCGGTGTGCGTGCGGCGCCTGCTTGCTGCTGGGCGCTGGCCGTGCGCGCTGCTGCAGGCAAAAAAAGTAGGGAGATCCGGCTGAGCCAGCCAGAAGGGCTTTCGGTTTTGGGCTTTTGCGTAGGGTGGTTTTTTAGGTTGCTTTTGTGAATTGTGATGACGTTTCCTCGGAGAGTAACCCAATATAGTTATGTGCTTTATCCGCCATTTGCAAAATACGTGGATTCAAATCTATACATGGAGAATAGAAGTATACGTTCGTAAAACATTATTTGCACGTACGGGGAAACGGGAAAGGCTAGAATTTTCTCCCTTTTGATTGCATTCTACGATCTAAACAGAATTAGTGTGGAGATGAAACAGATATGAGATATAGGCCATATGCACGTGTTGAGGTCAAGTGTAATTAATAAATCTAAAATATGCAGGGCATCGGCTTACTCCGCTCTCTTTCTTTGTTATGTGGACATCTTGAGCGCTCGGTGGTTTTGGAAGGTCCAGATGCCCGAAAAATGCAAATTCTTTGCATGGTTGGTTTTTACATGGTCATTGCTGGACGTCGGACGGACTTCGACGACATGGCCTACGGGATATTGATGTATGTGCTTTATGCGCACAGGAGGTCCAGACTCTATATCACCTCCTTGTCGACTGTATGTTTAGCCGAGAGACGTGGTTCATAACACCAAGGCATATCCTCCTACCTACCCTAGCTCCGGACCGACCGCAGAGTCTGGCTACCTGGTGGTGCTCGGTCAGGAAGCAAGTCGCGAAAGCTCGAAGGAAAGGCTTCTTTCATCTGGTTGGTCGCTTGGTCGCTTTGGAAGGAACACAAAAGACGCGCGCATGATAAGGAGGCTCTCATGTCGGTCACGTTGGCACCGACAATCCTGGAGGAGGTCAGGATCTGGGCGTGCGTGGGTTTCCTACCGCTTGCTCATCTCCTTGGTGTACGACATTTGAGGCCGATGTAGCCTTCTTTTTCTTTTCTTGTTCATATGCTTGTTCGAATTGCAGCGTCGCTGTGTGTACTTGTGCCACAGCTTCCTCTCTTCTCTTATTGAAAAATTGCTTTGCACGTCTTAAAAATTAAATCTAAAATATGATATAACTTTCTCACATAAATGTTGTGGCAATATTTAGCGGATAATTGCACACACCATATTTGTGCTTTCAAGTGTGGGATTGAAATGCAAATGACAAGTTCACACAAAAAAAAAGAAATGCAAATGACAAAACTAAGAGCAACTCTAACGGCCTCTTTATTTTTATTAGTTAAATTTAGATTTTGAGCCGTTTGTAAAAATAGAAAACTCAATAATTGTATGGGTAAGCCAATAGTCTTGCTAAAAACTAAATAGCTAAATGATTGGCCCAGGAGACAGGAAGACGGCCCGCGAGGCATCGCTTCCACGGCGCCGCCCGCGTCCTACCGCGCAGACAGGCGAACGCACGGCGCCGTTGTCGCGCTAGGACGTGGCCGCCGAACTAAGTAGAACGACAACGCTTCATGTCTTCCTTCCATCAAATCAATTCGAGCTTGTCCGCTGCCGGCTCCAGCCAAGGGCCCAAGGCTGGCGGAATTCCTAACAATGGACACCCTCCATCTCTCCTCGCTGCCACCCTTTCTTCCCCTCGTCCTTGGTGCTGACCTTCGCGGAGGAGGCCACCATTGCCTGTGGCCAGGATCTCCCCTTCGACCACAACCACCACCCGACCGATCACGTGCACATCGACATCGACATCAACATCAACATCAAGATCCAAAACCCGCGTCTCCTCACGGCGCACAAGGCGCTCTAGGCACTCAAACACGCGCTCTACTTCGACCTGAACAACTTCACCGGTGATTGGGTCGGCCCCGACGTGTGCGCCTACAATGGCGTGTTCTACCTCCGGTCCCTGCACAATGCGTCAAAGAGCGCCGTCGCGACGCTCAACATGAACGCCGCCGATGTTGCAGGATACCTTCCGAAGGAGATCGGGCTCCTTGAGGACCTCGCCGTGCTCCACCTTAACTCAACCGGTTCTGCGGGGTCATCCCAGAGGAGATTAGGGACATGGCTGAGCTCTACGAGTTCGACGCGAGCAACAACCGCTTCGTCGGGCTGTTCCCTGCGGCGTTGCTTGATGTCCCCAAGCTCAGCTACCCCGACATCCGGTTCAACAACTTCGAAGACCCAATCCCGCCGGAGCTCTTCCAGAGGCCCTACGATGCCATCTTCCATCTACCGACCGCCACCTACCTCACCATGGACGCCCACCTTCCGGCCCCTTTGGGGCGACGATGGCGGTAGGGCTCATCAATTCGCTGGATTGCACGCGCCGCGGGGGAGGATAGCGTGGGGGGGCGCCGCTTTCTATATTTGACAAGCGGACAGGGGATTTTCGCGAGGCAGGATGACGAGCCGTTGTTTCCCGAGCCTGTTGGAACCACCGTCGGACGTTAGTTTTCTTTTTTTACCGATACAAACAAGGATAAAAGAGACTGTTGGAGTTGCTCTAAAAGATATTTTTCCATCATCCAGATTCCATCCTTTTTATTAAAAGTAACCATGTGTTGTGTTTTTTCACTCTAACGCTTGTTGGGTGATGGTTGCATTTGCATTGCCTGACAGGAATTGTTACAGTATCGTAAAAAAAAATAGGGGTTATTGCGTTCTTGCCCCAACTTTGAATGTCAATTATGATTTTACCCTCACTTTCTTCGTCAGTGTATTTTTACCCTTACGTTTTGAAAACGAAGCTTCAGTTTACCCCTAATCCGTGAACACCATGTAACGGTATTCAAAATGCTGACAAAAGACAGATTTGCCCATGCGAATATACCCCTACTTTTATTAAGACGTTGTGATTTTACCCCTATTTGACCACATGTATTTAGATACAATTCAACACATATCTGAAACTTGCATTCCATAATTAAGAACAGTCCAACAAAAGCAATATCTAGTACACATAGTCCACAGTCCACCACATCACATCCAACAAAAGCAAATACTATTACAATATTGCATGTTCATTAGCAACACATCACATTCCTAACAATGTAGGGGTAAATGTATTGCTTTGAACCCTACTATTCAACTTAGGCCACAAATAAATGTACTGCTTTGGACTCCACATTTAGTGTTCGGCTATGAAATCAGCCAATTGCATCAAGCCAAGTTATCGATGTCAACCATTTGAGTTGGCAGAGTTTTACCCTACTGTCATCACTTTGGTCCTCCATCAGGAAGACTGACAAAGGCACCGAACTGTAACAACAAGATTAAAATCCAGGTGATTTGACCTACAAATCACAATATGGTCAGCTAAAATCGTCCCAAGAATCTAAGCTAATTTCTGCAGGACTGTCTTCTCCTAGCAGTGCCCGCCCGCCCGCGCTTGGCGAGTCCGCCACCCGCTCACGGGGTCGCGCGCCCGCTCGCGAGGCCGCCGCCCGCTCGCGGGGCCGTGCGCCTGGTGAGGCCGCGCGCCCACTCACGGGGCCGCCCGCCTGCCTGCGCCTGGCGAGGCCGCCGCCCGGTCGCGGGGCCGCTCGCGCCTGGCGAGGCCGCCGCTTGCAGGGCCGCACGCGCCTCGCCGCTGTCGGCTGTCGCCCGAGAGTTCGAGAAAGCTGGGAGGCGTCGGTGGTTGACTGGGAGGACTAGCAAGAGATAAGGGGTACGGGTGTCTTTTCCCCATGTTACGAAGGTTTTTTTTTCATTTTTTCATTTCGTCTATTTCGAACCGACGGAGTTAGAAGTAGGGGTAAACGGTAGCTTCGTTTTCAAAAAGTAGGGGTAAAAATACACTGACGAAGAAAGTGAGGGTAAAATCATAATTGACATTCAAAGTTGGGGCAAGAACGCAATAGCTAAAAAAAAAAAATGATTGTATAGTTGATTAGCTAGGTACCGTATCGATCAGTATCGATGCCCCGGAAATCAATCATACTATCACTCAACCCACCCTGCCGACGCTTGACCGGCGGTCGCTCCAGGACACCAGCGTGAGACAGCAGCGCCCAGAGCTGCGTCATGAACTCGCCGCCCGCGCCGAGCATCTCGGCCTGGGTGTCCACGTTGTCCGACGGCGCGAGGAACAGCAGGAACTCCGTCCAGAACTCCGCCAGCACCTCCCACCGCCGCGCGTCGGAGGGCAGGGCCGCCTTGAGCTGGCCCCACAGCACCGCCGCCCGCTCGATCACAGTGGCACCTCCCGCCCTGTCGTACGTGCCGCCCTCCTGCACAGACGGCAGCTCTTGCGACCCGAGCTGCTCGAGCCTGTGCAGTATGTCGCTCGTCGTCGTGCAGCCGTCGAGGTGGTCCCGCGCCTGCTGCACCCCCGAGTCGAAGATCTGCTCGGCGGTGTTGCTCGGGTCCGGCAGCATCTCCGGCACGAAGGCCACCAGGTAGGCGCAGTAGTTGGACAGCATCGTCGCGGTGAGCCTGTGGTGCTCGTCGCCGGCGGTGGCCCGGCCAGCAGGGTGGCCGCCGTCGTAATACCACTCGCAGGTCGTGGTCACCACGTGCCACGCCAGGATCTGGTCGGTGAGCCTGGGGAGCATGCACGCCCACGCCAGGCGCGGCAGCAGGCCGTGCCTCCGCAGGGTCGTGACGCCGTTGCTGAGCTTGCAGTGGCTACGCTTCAGCGAGAGGAGCACGGCGCGCCTCACCTCGTGCGGCAGCGGCTTCCTCCGGCCCCGCTTCTGGCCCGGCCGCCGCGGCTCCACCAGGTAGAGCGTGAGCCACGAGAGCAGGTTCCACGGCCGGTGGCGGAACCGCTTCAGGAGCACGTACTGGCCAGCCTTCTGCTCCCAGTATCTGGTCTCCGGCGGCGTGATGCTCTCCTTCCACCAGAGGTGGCTCCGCAGCCGCTTCGACCACGGCCGGTCGTCGCGCACGCACCGGTACACGGCCTTGACGTACCTCCAGTTGGAGGAGAAGCCGGCCACCGCCTGGAACACCTCGAGCCCCGCGGTGATCACGACGACGAGCACCGTGACGGCGCGGTCGAGGTCGCGCACGCCGACGTGGGGGCGGTGATAGCCGGGGCCCAGCGTGCCGAAGAAGGCCGTCCACATGGTCAGCCCCGCCACGGCGACGGCGACGCAGATGTACGTCCTGGCCCCCAACAGCACGATGTTCCGGGTGTAGAAGAAGTCGTAGAGGAAGGAGAGCTCCGCCTCGACGACGCGGAACGCGGCGTCGGGGCCGGTGGCGCCGGCGTGGATGAGCCCGACCAGGACGAGGTCGCGCGCCTTGTCGGAGCCCGCCTCCGCGGGAACGTACCCGTAGAACCGCCGCTTCAGACTCTTGAACAGGGCGAACGCGAGGCAGAAGTCCCTGGCCTTGTCCTTCTCGAAATCGCTGTACGGCTGCTCATCGATCCACCGGTACACCTGGTCGATCGTGACGACCGACATGGCGGCGCTCTGGGAGAGCATGTTGTCCCGGGCGGGGCGGACGCCGTCGTGGACGACGGGCTCCATGACCTCCTCGCCGTGGAAGATGTACCTGTACCCTCGCATGGTGACGGGGTCAGGCGGCTGATCGTCGCCGGAGGTGGAGTCCTCTTCGACGGCCATGTACTCGGCGACGACCTTGACGGACATGTCGGGCCGGCTGGTCTGGATCATCTCGGCGATCTTGGCGGCCGTCTTGAGCACGTTGAGCGCCCAGAACGCCCAGATGGCGGCACGGTAACTGGCGTTCCGGCCGGTGGCGTTGACGATGAGCCAGAGCACGAGGCCCGTCTGGAGGACGTGCTGCAGCAGCAGCTTCTTGCGCTGGTCCACGTCGCGGCGGCTGTGCACGGGCGCCGAGTAGGCGCTCGCCTGGATGAGGAGCAGCGCGGCCGCCCAGAGCACGAACGCCTCGCCGCGGAAGGGCCCGTCCTGGATGATCCCCACGGCGTAGGAGACTACCACGTAGGACATGGAGTAGGCCATCCACATGGCGCCGCGGAGTAGCTTGTCGCTGCTCCGGCGGTTTGCCGAGCCGTAGAGCACCAGGACGGCGAGGATCAGCGCGCTCAGGAGCACCACCACCTCCAGACGCAGCAGGCTGCCCTGCACCGTGCTCAGGCTCTCCCTGATGCCGCGTATGGCTGCGTGGCTCACCTCCATGGCGAGCTCGCTCGGAGATTCGCTAGCCGACTTATGGCGGAAGCAGGTCATGGAGACTGAAAGCCTTGATCCATAAGAAGGCGAAAGGTGATTGAAGCAAAAACGAGGAAAAGAAAAGGAATGGAATTGGTGTCCACACCATTTGCAAGATGCTAACATGGCTTCTTTTGTGGGTTGCCTTAGAGGGCTTGTGGCGGTGGCACTCGATGCAAGATAAGAATCACCCCCAAAGTTTAAAGAAACATTTGGCAGAAACATTTCTTCCTTCTGAAACCTGTCAGATATCAAAAAACAGTTTCAAGGTTCTAAGCAGCTGGTAAATTTACCTTTGCACTTTGCTGTTTGACCAGGTGAAGAAAAGGATATATCCCATTCAGCAATGTTTGGAGATGAACGTGCACAAAAGCAGATATCCGTTCTCAACCAGTACCATGATTTCGTAAAGCTAAAAACTTGAGTGCATTTAATTCAAACAAAAAAAAAACTTTAGTGCTCAGGGAGAGCAAGCATACTGGCATGAGAAGACATGCTGCAATTATCGCAGCATTTTCAGAAATCTGAAAGCCCATAATAACCAGCGCATTGTGGCCAAACAAGAACTTGTGTGGGCTGATAGGCAAATACCTCAAAAACTAGATAACTACGATAGTCAAACAATTTCCAAGATTCTGACGCTGATTCACCATACCATCACAGCTGAAAGACGTAACACGATATGCAAAGCACAAGCTTGGATCAAGCTGCATATAGAGTAGGACAGGAGTCATTTACTACATACGAGTACCATCATAGAGGCGCTAGTTCTCTCTGAATTTAAGCATCTTCTTATTTAGGATAATACTACTTCATTATAACATCAATGGTCTACTGGGCCATGTGGAGCTCAAGCTTCTTGGCCAGCTCTTCCTTTATTGCACCGACCACCCTGTCCTTGACTTCGCCCTCCTTTATGAACAGGAAGGTTGGCATGGCCTCAACACTGAATTGCCCAGCAATGACCTGCTTAGAACATTGACCTTGTTAGGAAAGCGGACAACTGAAGAAACAAGTAAACTGTATTACGTTAATCTACAACGAATGATAAAAGTTCTACAACCTTCATTTCATCAACATCGACCTTCAGGAAAACAGCATTTGGGTTCTTCTTGGCCAAATCAGCGAAAATTGGAGCCATGAGGCGGCATGGCGGGCACCATGTTGCGGTGAAGTCGATCACTACCTATGGTTAACAAATATATTAGCATGGATTCAACTAAAGCGTGTTAATATGGTTTGAGCAGTGATAACACCATTACTATTCAACATTAAGAAAGGCCTACCTGATTTTGCATTAGAAACTGAGATTATTCATTAGGTAATGGGCCAAAATGAACAATCTGACCAAATTCTTCATAAAACAGTACACAAATCTCATCCGGTATCATGGTTTAGCGCTCTTAAGATTTTAACATGCTCGGTTTTACTATACAACTTGAACGTGCTATGATATGAGCATAAGCAATTCAATTTTGGCAGAATTTAAGCATTAGAAAATTAATGGATCATTTCACACATGCGCGAGCTTTCATCTTAAAGGGAGCAAAAAATGTATCTCTGTAGAATACAAAACAGTAAAGTACCAATCTGAACTTCTAGAGCAACACTACACATAAAAAAAAATCAGTTGTATAAGAAGCAATAACATATTGTCATCTGCACGCAACCATAATATAAAACAATAATAGGATATAACTTAAGGTTAAAAAAAATCAAACGAACTATAAATTAGAATGGAGTGAGTATTTTGGGAACGACTACTTCCACATCTGCTGCGGCCCTACGCCCCTACCATCTGTTGTCATCACATTTTCCACCTACCGGAACCATCGAGTTCGGATTAATAATATTCTAAAATAGAACACGCTATTTAGATAGAAAAATCTAAGATTTTTTAGGGATAAACTCATCTTTATGGTATAAATAATCCCTAACGCCACAACAAAATAGGGAAATAGAAACCTCCGAAATTGCTTCTCAAATCATCCAAACAACTAGATTACGGGGAGGCTTTAGCACAAAAGTACAGGTGGAAACAGCCCCTAGGGTTCGAAAATTTTACAGATCGGCATAAACCAAGGCCATCCAGTCGGAATACACCATCTACCCAGCATAGATTCTAACACGAACAGAGGTACGGACTGATCTAGCATATTTCCTCGCGGCAACAGAAACAAAGAAAAGAAGAAACAGGTACCAGCTTCTTTTTGCTGTTGGCCTCATCGATCTGGATGCTCCATTCTTCCAGGCTGTTGATCGCAATCACGGAACCCTCCGCCGGTACCGCCGCAGCCGCCGCCGGTGCCCCCGCCGCCTCAGCACCCGAAGACGCCATCTCTCTGTCTCGCCGCGCGTACCGCTTCTTTCTCACGCGAGGACTGGGCAGTGGGCACACTGGACGGACGCGGTTGTGCTGTCTGCCTGTCTCCCTCCCTCTCCTCCTGCTCGGCTCGCGTAGATATATTCGCCCATAGGGGAATCGAATAACCGTGGAGCGCACATGACGAATATGCCCTTGTGCGCACAGGAAATTACGATGAGAGGCTCGTCGTCGTTCAGGGTCCCGCCGACTCCCGACTCCCTAGACGCCTTGGTTCGGCTAAAGCTGTCCGATCCAGGGTTTTTTCTTTACCGACGGTTTGGTGAAACCGCCGGCCTCGGGTAACAGTTACTCGGTTACCCAAAAACAGCTCAAATTCAAATTTCCAAACCAAACTCCCATGCAACCGGTTTGGGAAAAAAATCGGCGTAGTGAAGAATTTGATGTGTTTTCAAATTTTAATTAAAAACTGAAAAATATAAGAAAAATTTCTAAAAATATTTCAAGATGCGTAGAATCTAATGGTGTCAAAAATTTTCAAATATTAGTGCATTTAGTATTTTCTGCGGGCATTAGAAGTTCAACCAAAAACGCAAAGTATACTAAACGAATGAATATTTGAAAAATATGACACCATTAGATTCGTGTCAACTTGATCTATTTTCAGGATTTAAAAAAAAAATCAAATTCAAAATTTTGAATGGGGCTGGTTACCAACCGGCCGGAACCGAAACCGTCCCGGGGCGGTAAGGTCGGTAACCGACCAGTTTTTTTGATATTTTTAACCTTGGTCCGATCAATCGAACAAACGGTTGGGTCGTCGGCCTACTTAGGCCAAGCGGCCTCCTTTTGGGTTTTTCAGTGGCACAGATGGTTGTGGCAGCTGGTTGAGTTTTTTTTTAAAAAAAAGCAAAGCACTGCCCTATTATTTAAAAAAAGTGACAGCCGGTTGATGTTGATTTATTGTGAAAGAAAAATATTGATGACTGATTGGGACAGATACCTGATGCTAATTTGGTGTGAGAAAAAAAATTACAAAATAGGCGTTCTTGTTCCTGAACTTTGCTCCAGAAGTCAATTTTGTCTCCAAACTTTCAAAAGGGTCAATATAGTCCCTCAACTCTTGTTTTTGGGTCGAACTCGTCCCCACTGATGTGGCACTGCATGTTTGCATAATATCGATGTATAATGTCATTTCTGCCCTTAGCATGAGACACCCGTCCTTCAACTGCTTGGAGCACTTTTTATTCTGCAACCAATAGTATGTTGTTCTTTCACCTATTTATGGTCAAGCTCGCTTGTAAAATTTAGCGGCAAGCTTAACAAGTTCTAATCCCCCCCCCCCCGTTACAGACATGAATTGCTGCAACCTGGTGCTGCTTCAAGTATTTCTAATAACTAGATTAATGTGGTCACTTCGTCTATTTCAGATCAGTTCTATTATGCAAAAAGCCATTCCTGATAATCTTGCATGCTTATTTGAGACACATTCATGCTTGCTATTACTGACTGCATTCAGTGGCGGAAGCAGGATGGAGGACAAGCGGGGGCTGAAACAATGAAGATGTTGATTTTCACGAAGATTTAATGGTGATTTAAGGCTTTTGCTACAGTGATTAGTGAAGAAACCAGGGTCATTAGGGGGGCTAGAGCCCCCCTAGACCCACCGGTAGATTCGCCACTGACTGCATTGCTTATTTGCAGAGCGCTGATAGAGGAAGACTACTTGCTTTGCTGACTGCTACTTCAAGTTTCTGATAGCATTGTGCTGCACTACTGCTCATCAAGCTGCTGGACTTGGTTATCCAAAAAAATAGATAGGAGCTTTATTTTCAGTTTTTTCCATGTAATTTGAGATGGATTGTATTAATTTGGGAATGAGATTTTCAACTCTTGTTGTGTCTTCAACTCTTCACTGTCTCTGTTTTCACTTATCCGAGATTCCGTACTGGCACTTTGGTTTACTAAACGCCTTAACATTTTTATTTTGGGGAAATTCGTTTGTTTGGTCTGCGTAAACATGTCATCTGTTTAACGTTATAAACCTATCCTGCTTATGAATTTCTTTAGCATTTCAGAACTCGACAGGCAGATGGAGTGCCCTGCCTCTGCAGTGTGCAGTCACAAGCACCAGAGCACTTTCAAATAAGTGAAAATGTAATCAGAAAATTACATCTCTTCAGTCTTCAATTTCATAGTCATAGCCTTTCCTGAATACAGGGGAATGAACTAAAATGCGCCCTCCAAACTAAGGCAAAAAATTATGTCTCTTAAACCGAAAATACATGTGTATTTGACCCCGCCCGGCAATCAGAAGAGGTACTTGGACAGCACGTACTTGGGAGCAGGTCTCCTGTCCCTGAGCCAGTGCTGCATGTGCACGCCGATGGCGTCCAGGTGCTGCCCGCTCCGGCCGTGGAATCCCACCACCTTCCCCTCCGTCATCGCCGACGAGAAGTAGGCGCCGAACTCATCGCCGAACGGCCCGTACTTGCCCCGGTTGGTGATGAACGTCAGCGATCTCAGGACCCGGGGGCCGTCCTCCCTGCTCGTGTTGTAGTAGCCGTACACGCACGTCAGGACCTCGTGAGGGTAGTCCAGCTTCACCTGCAAACGCATTCAGAGAAAAACGATGTCATGCTACGAGTACTGAGATAAATGTGGCAGCAAGCACTGATCATGTGATCATGTCATGTCTTGGCAAGACGATGGATGAACAAAGTGTGCTAGGAACTTGATATGGCACTCACCCTGTGGGTTATGTGGCCGCTGTTCCCATGCCTTGCAGACCAGACGGAGTAGCCACTCTGGTCATACTCGACCTGAATCGACCCGATGAAAGCACCTCTCATGATGTAGATTTGTTTCACCCCAGTGTAGACGCCATCATCCCATGGCCGGCCTCCCTCCCCGCCCCATGGACCTGGTCCCATTGGAACCGGTTCTTTCACCATGCCATAAGCAACCTGCAGAGTAGTTCGAAGCATCGGTCACTGTCTGTTTCAGCAATCTACTCTGCAAAAATGCTGCTGATGGTTCAACACTTTTTTAAGAACGTGATTCGGAGTTCATGCTTGCAAGAATTTTGGTTACCTCGTCATTTGTATATGTATTACTCTGCGTTTGAGCAAGCATGTTGTAATGCAGTGATGGACTAGTAGGGGTCGTCGGTCTGGTAACAAATCGCTGTGGTGCGACCTTGCCTTCCTGGACATGAACTCCAATGCCATCTATGTACCACCCCTCCCTGCCATGAAATCCCACTATCCTTCCATTGGTAAAACTTGTGGAGAAGTATGTCCCGCTCTCATCCCCGTATGGTCCATATGTTCGCTTATTTGTGTGGAATGTGAGTGATCTGACCACAGTTGGGCCCATGATTATTGCCGAATCGCAGAACCCGGTTATATGAGTCAACACCTCTGACGGGAAGTCAAATACTATCTGCAAGATAAAAGTTTCAGATCATCCAAACTTAATAAACGTTACTGTTAAGCAAAGAACTGGTACTGCAATCACATTTACCTTGTCAGGTGGAACACCTCCACTGAATCCATGCTTGTTACCCCATACTGCCTGCCCGTTTCGATCATACAGCACCTTCATAGAAGAAATTCCCACTGCACGTGTCAAATTGATCTGCCACACACCAGTGTATACACCATCGTCAAAGATTGTGCCACCACTTCCACCCCAGGGACCATAAGTCTGAGTGCTGTTCATGGCTACAGCTCCTTTATCTCCATAGTAACTAGGGAAAGAAACCATCTGCAAGGTGAAGTTCATATTTCGGAATTTAATGGTTGTAATATTATCAGGCACATAGCCAATCATCAGAATGCAAATATGGTAGTGTAGTTTGCCAAACCTTGTTCCAGACAGCTCCATCGCTGTAATTCGGTGATGGGTTTGCATACTGCTGCTTAGGTTGATTGCTAGCATAAACAGCATAGGTGTCGCCTCTATCTCGCACAGCAAGGACCATGTCAGCTCCAGTATCACCCCCAGTGAAGCTGTATCCATTTCCACTGTGTGGACTTGGGAGGCTTCTGGGTGTGGCAGGAGAATTCAATGGATTTGGAAAATGCACTTGCTTCAGATAGAAGCCTACTGAGTTGAGATATGACCCAGACCTTCCATGAAATCCAATGATCTTCCCACTGCTCACTGGAAGTGAGAAAGGTGTCCCATCTTCAGTGCCAAAAGGTCCATACTTTGAACTGTTGCTCTGAAATGTCAGTGATCTTATGATCACTGGAGTCCCGCAGACTGATCCATAGTGTCCACTTACAGACACAAGGGCTTCATCTGGAAAATCTAGCTTCACCTGCAGATTATATAGAACATAAAGAATTTTGAACGTAAGACATAAGAACTTCAGCATCAATGCAGAAGAACTTGTCTGAACTAGAATAGTCATCAAATTAGGCTTGCAGAGCATAATTTGATGGACCTTCAGTAAATCAGTTAACAAAACAGCAAATATCTTTCAAGTCAAGTTCATCGGTGTTCAAAACTTTATACAGATGTTTATACTTTTAAGAATTAATACCACCAATCAAAGAGATCTCTAGTAGGGTCCTTTTACAATTTAACTAGAAAAACTACAAATGCTTTAGTGAGGATTCAGTAAACCACACCTTATCTGTTTCAGAGCCTCCATCAGTACCCCCGTGAGTCTCTGACCAAACTGATCTTCCTTTCAGATCATACTCAATCCTTATAGAATCAATAGCTGCACCATGGGTGATCACAATCTGGCGTATTGTAGAGTACACGCCATCATCCCAAGGATATCCTCCTGTCCCTCCCCAAGGCCCAACCACTATGGGGCTCTTCCCGTTAATGGCTTTGATACTCTAGTAGACATAAATCAGGAAACTTTTGTTAGAACATGATAACTGAAGTTCAATTCTACAAGCTCTACGATATATCAAGAAACCATTATGTTTTCAACTTTTCAATTCATTGCCAGTGAAGCAAAATTATGGTAATGACGTTCTGTTAGGAACCTTTCCAGGTAAGGAAAAAGTAGCAACAAATGCAAGTCGTTTTACAGATTCTAAGATTTCTAAGAAATTCAATTGGTCCAAAAGTGTCCAATTCCAAAACTGGCAAATGAAAGCACCAAATGTATTGTCATGCGCTGTGATCCCTATTCTGTCAAATTATAGGATGCCATTTCTGAAGGTTCTATGCATGCTTAGAAGTTAATTAACTCATTGTTGACGCACACATATGTTCATGGAAGCAAACACAAACATGCACACACAAGCTCACGAACACACAAAAGAATGTACCATTTTTTGCTGCACAAATAGGCTCAAGCACTTGAGAGTAAGAGAATTGAACTTATGCCTTCTACTACTGCCCACCTGCTACTGCGTTGTGGGCTTATTAAGACAAGAAGAAGCACGCACCTGCCAATTTATAGGATGACTAGAGCAAAGGATGCCAGGGCCGAACCACGCTGGCCACAAGCAGGGGCCAGCGTTAACGGTAGAGGAGACCTGAAAGCAACCAGGGGAACTCGATTCTCTGACCTACTGGAGCCAATTCACGCACAAAGGAAACATGACCATGATGCGATTATCAGTCTTTTTTTCCAGCTTCTCGCCTTTTACTGATCTCCGACCCCAGGCCACACCGACTTTGCACGATTCCCTGCAAAACTAGCGATGGGAAATTAAAGAAGCCACATATTTTATATGACATCAATCTTGTAAATAGAATGCGTTATTCTGCGTGCTGCGTCTGTGGGTGTGTGGTGGAACTCAACTAGCAGAAATGTAACTTGTTGGGTTCTTGATTCCTTGCACTTTTCACCGGGCTCTTGACTTCTTTTTCAAGCAGTGGACGCACTGACTAAATGGAAATCAATTTTTCTAAACCTCCAGTTCTGCAAAAAGGAAACGATAGAAAAGGTTACTCAATCAATCCGGCGCTGTGCTTCTCGTTTGCTTCACCTCTCGAAGCGCCGCGGAGTTCCATGCCGTATCGGCCACGAGCGCCTCCCACACGAAAACGAATTTGGCGGGGAGCTCATTTTTCGCCACACCTGACCTTTTATGAACTGGAGCGCACCGCCGCACGCACCCGACCTGTGTGCGCGTTGGCGGCGGGGAATCGCGGGGAAGAGCGAGAACCACCAGCAGCAGCAGCGAGCGAGCGCCGCTCCCTGGAAGCGAAGCGTCGGACGCGACGCTCGACGTGACCCAACCGGGGAGGGTCGCGTCACCACCCACCTCACGCGTCGACCTCTCAGGTTCGCGGCTGGGCGGGCGGGTTCGCAGCGTGTGGCGCCACCAGCGGCGGCGTATCGAGATCGGAATCGATCTCCCCACGGGGAGAATGCAATGCCCTGCCGCGGCGTCGGCGTCGGTGCGGGCAGCGGGCGCGTGGCGAGGGCGCATTTCTACCGACGTGGAGCAAAACGACGCGCAGCAGGGCTCGCTCGGTTGGTTCCTCCTCTTTTCTTCTTCCGTCGTTCCCGTCTTCCCAGCGCAACTGGAGAAGTGCAGAACCTGATCAGGGTTAACAAAACTGCTACCGGTAGGGCCGGTTAACCGGTGACCGGACCGGTTAGCTGGTTTGGCCCTTTATTAGGTCCGGTTTGGGGCGGTTAACCGAATTTTTTTCTACCGGAGCGGACCGGTAAGACCGATTACCGCGGTTTTCCGGCCGGTAGCAAACGGTTTTTTAAACCCTGAACCTGATAGCACGTCGTTTGTGCTTGCCCACTACAGCAGACCCAAATCCAAACCTTGAACGAAAATCTCCAATCGTGACCTGTTTGGGCTTTGAGTTTTACAAGACTTTTCACATGAGGAATTCTATTTTGTTCAGTCGTATTGGTACAAATTCGTGCATTGCAAATGGTTCCTCGGGCTCGGGAGGTGTCAACACTGATGCTGGGCAACACACGCTAGAGTATCCTTTTCCCAAGTGTATCTGATTTATACTAGGCCCATACATCAAGATAAGAGCCGGAATGGCTTTCGGAAGCCCTAAGGCAGTTTGGTTCCTGGTGTTTGAGATTCGTGCAGCCAACGAAAGGCACACAATCTTCGCTACTGCTTACGTGTGTTGGTGGGAACCGAAAAGGGATGAGAGCAGGGGGCGGATCCAGCGTGGGGGCTGGAGCCCCTCTACCCATGCGCACTCCATTGAACTTTCTCGAAGCTTTCTAAAAAAAACGGTCATGAATGAAGAGGAAGAGGAAAGGAGAAAGAAGGAGAGAAAGAGAGGACAAAGGCCCTGTTCGCCTGTCTTATCAGCCACCAGCCAACAGTACTTTTCTCTCAGAACAAACCTGCCACCAACAACCAGTCAACAGTACTTTTCTCTCAGAACAAATCAGCACCAACCACAAGCCAAACAAACAAGTTGAAAGGAAGAAGAAGAGAAATGAGCCCCCCTTACTTAAATTCCTGATCCGCCACTCGACGAGAGGTGTGGGCAGCGGCCGTTGGTGAGGTCACTGTTGGACGAGGTGGTGGTGAAGGCGATGGCTGGGTTAGAGTTCGAAGTTGCTTGGGTGGAGGCTCCAACGGATGACGGTCATAGAAGAGGGGGTTGAGAGGAGTGTAAAGGACGGGTGATGGGGTGGATTGGTCGACCGAGTAGGGAAAGATCTTTAGTGGGTGATGGCGCGACAATGGTGAGAAAGGTCACTAATTTAAGAAAGGCGGGATAACCTAACGGCATCGGTTGATGGACGGTAAGGCTGCCACTGAGGAGGGTGTGGGCAATTCCACTCTTGTTCATACCCAAATTCAAATAGATATTATCCACTTCTTACCCTCCTAAATTTCACCCATACTCAATGGATAATTAATTTTGTACTATATTCTATACACCTAATTGATTATTTGTACCCTCTCATTTCTTTAATAGATACTTTTTTTCTACACATATCCTTCGGGTGTGGATTTGGATAAAGATAATGGATAAAAACAACATAGGTTTACTTTTCAAAAATTTCACCAACTACCCATCACATCAATCTTGGGACACTAATTAGGATTATTAAATACGGATTAATGACAAAATTCATTCCACAACCTTTACCTTAAATTTCAAGACGAGTCGAGTCTAATTAATTATGTCATGATTAGATAATGTCGTGCTACAATAACAGATTGATTATACTTAATGGATTCATCTCACGATTTCCAATTCATTCTTGTAATAAATTTTATATTTAATCTATGCTTAATAATCTTAATAGAGCTTGAAAGGGAACTCTAAAAATTTTCAACTAAACAGGAGTGGCCCTTGCGGCAGTTCTGGGAGTTGCCGGATGAGGAGCAGTTCAAGTCCTTTACCCCAGGAAGCCTGTTGCAACGTGTGGACGCACTAGATACTGATGTAGCTGCTCACTTCTTTTGCTGTGGCGCACTTGGCAAGTGAGGAATAATATCACACATGAGTGAGAAACTGTCCTTTGAAAGATCGATTAAGTTCCTGCAGAATTACTGGTCGGAACTGTGCAATATCCGACAACAAGGGAAACATGGTGATCCTCACGGTAAGTTGCCAATGTCTGACTCCCTGGCTGCAGGAAAACCTCGACCGGATGCAAAGAAGAATAGCAGGTGGTGTCAACAGAGCGTCATTGTCGAGACGGATTGCAGCACGGTTGCTGCCATGATGGCATCTAGGAGCGGGTGTTGGGGTAAATATTTCGCAACTAACCCCCCCCCTTATCTTCGGCTCATCGGAGAAGATCAGGAGTCGTTTGGGATTTTGCCTTGGCTATTTCAGGAAATGATCGCGGGTCAACTAGCGAGACCAAGCAAAGCTCGGAATCTTCGTTTCACGGAGGCAAGGCCCAACAAGCGAAAGGCCAAGCGAAGCTTGCGATCTTCGCTCTGAGAGGGCGAAGTCCGCACGCGAAGACGCGAGGGAAGAGTTGCCGTGAGGTCGAATCAGGGTTGGGTGAAGATGTGGTGCGAAGAAGGGCGGCCGAGAGAAGAGGCTAGTGATTTTCAGAGAAACAATCTTCGTTTGATCGGACGGGCAGTGATGGCGAAGATGCAGATGGCAACCGAGAAAAGGGTCGCGAAGAGAAGAGCATTGGTAAGAAGTTCGCGAAGAGCATGGAGGCAGACGAAGAATGAACTGCCACGATAGCTGACACGTAGATAGGTGAGGTGTAAAGTGATTGTCTGTAAAGTCTATGAGTACGGAGCTCTGCGAGGTTACCAAAATACCCCTAAGATGCTTCGCACAATGTGAAAAAGCAATGGTAGATGTTGTAAAGTGTAATTGTTACGGGTCTATAAAAAGGACCCGACGATAATGAAATGGGGGCGATTGGAAGGCAGCTGGGTTGCATTACGCCCAGTTGAGTTCGAGTTTTATATTCTTCGGTGTCGTAAGTGTTTTCCTTCGTTTCCTCTCTTGTTAGTTCATTTCGACCGTTGGCCCCTCCTCGGGGAAGGTTTTCACCCCAACAGTTAAGGCGCCCACCGTGTTCCGTCCCAGCCATGCCACCGAAGAAGCAACCGAAGAACCCACAACCACATCCAAATAGAGCGACCGATGATCCGTCGGAAGCAGAGAGTGAAAACCCCAGAGAGAGACAGATACCAGATAACACAAACAGGACAAGGGACATTGTCCTCAGTCCACGAAACCACAGAGCAGAAGAAGATCAAGAGCAAGAGGCGGAAGATGTAGCAGAAGGAAACTTCGAGGTCGGGTTAGCAGATGTGGGAGTCGAAGACGAGGATATTGCTGCGCTGAGAAGAATTGAAGAAAGACTTGTTGCGAAGATGAGAGAAAGACCAATGCCATCGAACATTCGCACAAGAGCTCAGGCGGAGGCCGCCATACTCAGGGCGAAAGAAATACAGAATGAAGATCCAGCACAAGAAAAGGCAAGATACAATGAAATGTTGCAGCAAGTCAAGAAGAAGAGAATGTTACTGCAGCAATTGCGGGAAGACGAAGAGCAGCAAGCAATAAGAACCAAAACATTACAGCTACAAGAACAAATGGCAATCTTGCAAGCTCAGTTGAACTCTATCCAGCCACAAGAACAGACCAAGCAACCTTGCAAAGCACAGGATCAGAGCAAAAAACGAAGACCTGTAATTGTTGACGAAGAAACTTACGAAGAAGAAGAAGAGAATGAGGAAAGCTCCATATATTATGACTCAAAAGAAGAGGCGTATGTGGAACGTAGGCCACAAAAAAGATACAGAGATGTTGCCTGCATCCTTGCCGGAGTTCGATGGTGAGTCAGACCCAAGACAGTTCCTCCAGAAATACACTGTTGCAATATCTTCGGGCGGGGAAGATGAGGTAGCAATGGCAAGGGCTATGATAATGGCCCTAAAAGGCTCGACACAGCAGTGGTATGCTTCGCTGCCGAAAGGAAGCATCAGGTCATGGGAACAGCTTCGGCGAAGAATAGAGAACAACTTCCAGGGGTATCAACCCCAAGATCTCACATCAGGAGATCTTCACCACATAAAACAAGAAGATAAAGAACCATTACAAGAGTACATCAAGAGATTTGCCAAGGCCAGAGCTAAAGCACTACACATAGAAGCCACAACTGTAATTGATGCAGCAATTGATGGACTGAAAGTAGGACCTTGTGGAGAGTATCTAGACCGAAGAAGACCCAAAACGGAGAAGCAGCTGTTTGACATAATGCAAGAATATTGCAAATCAGACAGAGGAAAACAGCGAAGAGTTGATGAGTACAACAAGAGAAAGAGTCAAGCGAAGTCTCAACCAGAATGGGGAAATAGGCCCCAGAACAATCAAGAACCTTCGGCGAGGTCAAACTTTTACAACAAAAGTAATGTGAACAATGTTTCAAGGAAAAATTCACAAATGGCATCTTCAGCTGCAACAGGAGGCAGAGGTCAAAATTCAGACAGAGGCCCACCACCTCAATCTGTGTGCTCCTTGGATGGCCTCAACAAAGGGCATTGGTCATACGAATGCAGAACGTTGCTTCGCAAGAAGCAGATCGAAGAAGACAAGAAAAGAACAGTGCAGAGCTAGGCGAAGACAGTCAATCACACATCAGCGACACCTTCGATGGCTCAGAGTTCAATGCAAAATTGGCAACCATATATCCCACAACCATGCTTCCAACAAATGCCACTCCCACCTCCTCTGATGTTCAACCCAAACATGATGCAACTACAACAGCAAAGCACCGCATCGTACCAACCAAAACCAGAGCCTGCTCATCAGGCACCTTCGCAAGCCAATCAAAATAGAGAAGATGAAGACCGCTACCGAAGAATCTCTACTCCTAAAAAGAATGAAAGGAAGACTAAAACTTTGTCCGCTTTTTTTCCTCCGCTCCCGCGGGTCAGCCTTCCGCGGGTCAGCCCTCCGCTCGCACGTCTGCCTCCGCTCTCCCCAAATCCCGCGCCCAATCCGATTCCGCCGCCCCCAACCCCTCTCCTGCATAACTCCTCCCGCGCGCCTCAGCCGCCGGCCCACTCCCCCAACTCACAGCAGCGGTAGTAGATCTGCTCGTGCCCTTCTCCTGTGCCGCCGCCGTCCAGTCCCCCGCGGCATCCACACCGTGCGAACTGCCCCTCCCGCGGCATCGAAGCTGTAACATCGACCCTCCACTATCCCCTTCAAACCCTATACCCCGATTCCGCCGTCGCCTCCCCAATCCGCATCTCCGTCGCCTCCTCCGTGCGGAGAGGGCGCATGGCGGTCGTGCGCGGCGACCGGCCGACGAACCTGGGGCGCGGGCTCTGACGACCATTGCGGATGTGCCGCCCCCCGCTACCCCTCTGGCCGTCCCTCATTTTTTCCCTAATCCGCTTCCCATCTCCCACCCATCGACGGCGGCGCTTAGGGTTCGAGCGGGCTCTGTGCGGCGGCAACGCACGAGCTTCGATGTCGGTGGCCCCTTCCCACTCCGGCGGCGCCCCCGTGGATGCCGTCGTCGCCCACTGCCATTGCCTGTGGATGCCGCCGTCGGCCACCCCCATTGTCCGTGGACGCCGTCGTCGTCTCCAGCGCCTACCCCGCCGCCGGTGTAGTCCACTCCGTTGTGCCAAAACGGGTCCACACCGTCCTCCTATTGCCCTATGTCGTCGCCATTGCTGTCCGCACGCCCCTCTATCCCACATACTGCATTCTTGATGCTGGAGATGCCCCCAATCCTTCCCCGGTGACGAACTTGACCTGAGTTCGACTTCCGATCTCATACCCGCAGTTAATTTGGCTTCTCACGTTTGCCTAGGTTATCCATGCAGATATTCCTGCCCCTATCGTGCCAAACCTGGGAAGTTCTTGGCGATTGGTTGACTTGTCAATCCCCATCCAAGCCAGTGAAGAGACAGGTATGGGTCCACACAATTTTGTCTCGTTCATTCTGGATTAATGATTTCATTGTGCATCCATAATTTTTTAGCATTTGATTAGACTTTTCTCTATTCATGATGCATCCAATTTTTATCGGAGATGAGCAGCAGCAAAAATCTGCCTTACTAATTCTAAGTCGATCTAATTCTCACAGTCTAGTTAGGTTGTTCTTGTTGTCAAAACACTGTGGAGCCATCAGCACTCAGGCAATCATCTTGATTCCCTAAAATCCAACACTAGCAAATTATTTTCCCGAGATGGGAAACCCATCTACTAATCACACTTACAGTGATGAGCAACCCATCTACTAATCCTACTGATTAGTTTTCTGTCAATATATGCTGTGCAGGAAAATCAAGAAGGAATCCCTCGACCATGGTGGGTAGTGCCCACATTGAATACCAGGAGACACATACATATGAGATTTTGGTTGCTGATCTTATTTGGGCCTCTGAAATACATGTAAATGTAGGTGGCTTCCCATTCAGATCTTCAGCTCCCACCTTCAGGTTTGCTACTGCTGTGTGTGTTGCCTCACCTTGCTCTGAATGATAACTTGACATGATGTCTTCTGCTGTGTGTTGCCTCATCTTGCTCTGACTTACTTTTAACATGCGTACACCTGAAATTATGCATAGATGGTCAATTTGGACATTGTAGCTTTGATGCTTAGTCTTCTAAATTATGCTTGGAGTCTTGAAGGAAGCAGACGTTATATATACTATATTTTCCATCCAATGCTGTGTCTAACTGCGAGCGGCAACCATTGATAACTAACACTTTTTCCCATCTCCTTGATTGGTTTCACATCAGCAAATTGAACAAAGTCTACTACTGATAGTTTCATTTATCTGTTGTGCAAATTCTACTGGAGAGGTCAGCTGAAAAAGAGATTTTTTAGATATTTATAATTTTCTTGTTCTTTTATTTAATTTCATATTGTTTATTAGATAGCTTGGTGTTTCCCATATTATGCCCTGTTGTATTTTTCTGATTGACTTTTAACTTAGCATGCCTAATACGAACTTAGAAATACTTATGCCCTTGTAGAGCTCAGTTATTTCATTCCGGTTGTACTCTTTCTGTCTTATGAGGTTACTGCTACAAGAAGTTGCCATTTATATATCAATAAAAGATGTATCATTATCAGTGGTATAGTTGTGAAGCATTTATCTAAACTTTCCTTGTTCACAACACCACATGTGGATTGGCGGATTTCTAATAGTCAGTGCTGATGCACATGCAACCATTTTTATGGTAAGAGACTATGATCCAACTACTCGATACAACGATCTATTAGATCGCGTCCTTAGACACCACGATGCAATCATATCCCACCTGAACTGGGTATGTATATTTCTGGGCACAGTTTTGGCTTGTACATTCATAATGATACCATGAGTGCTTTAGGCCGTCCCAAAGATATGTTTTCGGATACCGCCATACAATTACAACCCATCTTTGCTCAATGGAATCTCTTATCCCATTCATTCAAGTTACACCGTGCATACATTTTCCTTTGATTTTTTTAGTTTATGTGTATGCTGATGTTGGTGACAATGAATACATGCTTTTTGCTTATCGCCAATGATCGTGCTTGTTGTCTCCTTTTGAAAATGCATTGTCACTGTGCCTTTAACCTTGAGATCTTTGCACCCTTTTGGGGTCTTTGTAACTCTCATGTACCCATTGACATTAAAAAACTTTTAGTGGTTTAGAGGAAGTTCAAGCTTCTAAAGTTTGTGCACCATTCAAGTACAACTGCACTAATTTTTCGTTTAAATTTTAAAAATGGCCTTAATAAATTATTGCTATAAATCTTGGATTATTTGCAGAATTCTGTTATCTATCCAGAGTTTCATACTACAGGTATTATGAGTTTCGCTTGCTGAAGAGGAAAAAGCTCTTGGTCGGTCAAAAGATGCTCAAGCATACAAAATGGTTTGTGGCACAATTTGTTTTCTATATTTAAAGTTCAATAGAAATCTTGATGCTATATACTCTTGTTAGTGTAGCTAATTCTATCACTTCAAGCTAACTTATTGTAGACCTTTCTTTCTTTACTGTAGATCTTTCTTACTTTCTTTCTTTACTTTCCCTTGATTCACCTCTTCAACTCACAATTATGATTGGCAATAGTTCTCCTGAGTGTCTAGATTGAATAGTCTCACACTTCACTGTTGTTCATTACCGTGATATTACTGTCAAGTTTTCGCGTCAAATTATTTTCTATATGTCGTGGTCCTAACTTGCATTATCTGTTGACCTGCAGTATTCTTGTTATCTCGCAGGCGATGGGAATGGTCCTAAATTTCACCATATTTTAGCGCACAATCGTGAATTCTGCCCTGACTACAACAATAGTGGGAGTTCTCAAGGGTGTCGGGTCTATGGTAAGTTTGCATACTTGTGTTCGAGCAGTTCAAATTTTAATTGCAACCCTTGGAGCCATGTAGCTCAATTTCAAGAATTAACATATTATACCATTTCTTTTTATCCTTGAATTTCAGACCCTTTGTTTTGTTCTGTTGGGAGGTTGGAAGTCCACGCCCTTAATGTGATTGATGTCTGGTACTCCTATGCTATACGGCAAGTCGGCAAGGCACGGGCCACGGTCCATTCACCTGGGGAGGTAGGATTCAGAGGGATGGTAGGTAGTGTTACTGTGTTTTAGCACGTAAAATGGAGCGGTCGGTCAGCATGGCAGTGAATGTCGATCTTTGGTGCAATTTTTGATAAGTGCGAGAGTTTGTCGATAAGTAATGTCGGATGACAAAAACACATCGCCCGATTTTTTGGGTGCCAAAGAATCACTTGAAACTTAATTATTGGAATTCTGTTGTATTTGAGATTGTAGAATGAAGTACAATTTTTCCACGAAAAAATTTTGATGCTTATAGACAGAATTTGTTTGCCCGTAGCAACGCACGGACACGATCCTAGTACTATAGTATGAAACAATTTTTCTTCTAGATAATACTATTGCCTTGCCATTTTTAGCTGTCCCAACTACAAAACATAAAAAAATGATTTATTATCCAGAAAATTGACGTTTGAGTAGTTGTAACTTTTTGAGGGAGAAAAGTCAAGAAACAATAACAAAACAGGGCGCATCCATGGCTCCATTACCCTGGGAGATCAACGTTATTATAGTAAACTAGCTAGCCTCATAAGGATCCCTTGAAGATGTAGAAGACATGATATATCAGTAGTGCTGTAGAAGTAAACTGAGGTGACGACCTATCGCTGTGGTAAGTCTATTACAGGGCAGTTTACTAGTGAACATAATAAATGCTATCACAGGTGGGTGCAACTCACCCGAACACCTGACGAAGAGACAGAAGAAAGATCAGCAAAGAGAAGTGAGCCATGTATGTGCAGGGAAAGTTTTCAAAACAGAGTGGTCACACATTCCAATCACCTTCACAGAAGCAGATCTCAAGCTGAAGAGGTACCCTCACGAAGATCCTTTGGTCATCAGAGCAGTACTAGGAAAAAACACAAAGTACTTGTTGGGCAATGATGTGGGAGGCATCCTCGTAGATAACGGCAGCTCCGCAGACATCATAACTTATGAACTATTCAAGAGGATGGAGTTCAGAGATGATCATTGAAATGAACGTAAGTCTTGGAACAGGAGCACTGATGAGAACGGAGATGGTGACCTTCGACGTAGTGGACATTCCATACGCATACAAAGCAATCTTCGGAAGGGGAATCATAAACAAGTTCGTGGCAGTTATACACATGCCGTTCTTGTGTATGAAGATTCCAACTGCCAACGGCATTCTCACAATATACGGAGATCAGGAAGATGCACATGACAGAGAATACAATGTGGGCAACAATCAGAAACCGATTCACGTAGTCGAAAACAGCGAAGACACATTAGAGAGTGAAGAAGAAGAAGAGCCCGAAGAGCTCGAAATGAAAAAGAGGCTTTGCCAAGATGAAAAGAAGAAAATGCAACCTCACGAGCACACAAAGAAGGTACGTCTTTGCGAAGATGTTCATGACAAACTGGTCACCATAGCAAGGGGATGACCAAAGAAGAGGAGAAGGCACTGATCACGTGCCTTCGCAACAATCAAGATGTGTTTACCTGGAGCAAGAGGGATCTTAAGGGAGTGCCTCGCGAAGTGATAGAGCACGCACTGCGCCTATATCCAAAGATACCACCGAAGAGACAAAAGCTCAGAGTCATCTCACCTCAGAAAGAATTGGCAGCGCAAAGCGAAGTAGAGAAACTGTTAGATGCTGGGGTCATCAGAGAAATACAGTTCACAACTTGGCTTTCCAACATAGTGATGGTACCGAAGAAGAATGGAGGGCGGATAATGTGCATTGACTTCACACTTTTGAACAAAGCTTGCCCAAAAGATGACTACCCTTTACCAAGAATCAACGTGTTGGTGGATGCAGCAGCAGGATGTGAGAGAATGTCCTTGTTAGATTGCTTCTCTGGATATCACCAAATCTGGATGAAGAAGGAAGACGAAGACAAAACAAGTTTCATAACACCCTTCGGGGTATATTGCTTCGTCAGGATGCCCGAAGGCTTACGCAATGCCGACCCAATGTTTAACAGAATGGTGAAGATTGTACTTGGCCCACAACTGAGAAGAAATGTCTCAGCTTATGTAGATGATGTGGTCATACACAGCAAAAAAAAAAGATCAACACATCGAAGACCTCAAAGAAACCTTCGCGAACTTGAGGAAGTATGGCCTCATGTTAAACCCAGAAAAGTGTATCTTCGGGGTATCCAGGGGAAAGCTCTTAGGTTGCATGGTGTCAAAGTCCGGCATAGAAGCAAATCCAGAGAAGATAGAGGCAATACGAAACATGAGAACACCACAAACAAAAAGAGATATTCAGAAGCTTACGGGAAGAATAGCAGCACTGGGTCGCTTCATAGCGCGATCAGCAGAACGAAGCTTACCATTCTTCAAGTTGTTGTCTGCGAAGAACAAAATAACTTGGGGTCCCGAAGAGCAGGAAGCATTTGAGCAGTTTAAGTCATACTTGGAGAATTTGGCAGTGCTAACAAGTCCAGGAGACAAAGCGAAGTTGTTATTGTACATTGCAGCTTCAGCAAGTGCAGTAAGTGCAGCTCTAGTGGAGGAGAAATACGAAGAGGGGCAACTCAAACAAGTGCCAGTATACTTCGTCTCCGAGGCTTTATCAGGAGCGAAGAAGTTCTACTCTGAGCTCGAGAAAATGACATACGCAGTGGTAATGGCGGCAAGAAAGCTAAAGCATTACTTCCAGAGTTACTCAATCACTGTCCCAACATCATATCCTCTTCGCGAAATATTAGAGAACAAGGAATCTTCGGCACGGATAGGAAAATGGGCAACAGAACTATCCCAATATGCCATAGAGTTCACAGCTAGAACAACTATCAAGTCTCAAGTCCTAGCAGACTTCATTGCAGATTGGACTCCAAGTCAGAGCGACGAAATGAACGAAGATAAGCCAGAAACACCATGGGTGATGTATTGCGATGGGGCTTACTGCGATGATGGAGCCGCATCTTCGGTAGTTTTAAAGTCGCCATCAGGCATAAAGATGAGATACGCGGTGAGGCTCGACTTCGAAGGCAAAACAAACAATGTGGCAGAATATGAGGGATTATTGCTGGGACTTCGCAAGGCAAGAGCCATAGGAGCGCGAAGATTGGTCATAAACACAGACTCTGAGTTGATCACAAGGCAGATTGGCAAGTCATATAAAGCAAAACATGATGAAATGGCAAAATACTTGAAAACAGTGCGAGGCATGGAAAAATTCTTCTTCGGCTTCACGGTCAAAAAAATACCAAGAGATGAGAACAATGAGGCAGACATGCTAGCAAAGGCAGCAGCACAGAAAGAACCATTACCACCAGATGTCTTTTATGAAGTTCTGAAGTGCAAATCAGTAGACTGTGATGAAGCACCAGTGAGATATGTAAATGCGATATCAAGTGAAGATTGGAGGTCTTCGATAATGGTATTCTTGAGAGGACACTATGAACCACAGTCAAAAGAGGAGAATAAAAGAATGGCCTTGAGGGCAAGAACATATGAAATAAGAGGAGACAACTTGTACAAAAGCGGAGTGTGCGCACCACTACTTAAGTGCATCTCCACAGAAGAAGGAAAAGACTTGTTGCAGCAGATCCACTCTGGAATGTGTTCTTCTCATATTGGAACACGAAGATTAGTTACGAAGGCATTCCGCCAGGGATTCTACTGGCCAACAGCGGTCCGAGATGCCGAAGATATAGTGCGAAGATGTGATAACTGTCAAAAGCATTGCAACTACACAAAAACTTCTCCATATGAGATACAATTGCTACCACCAGTTTGGCTCTTCGCAAGATGGGGAATTGACATTGTGGGACAGTTACCAATAGCACCAGGCAATTACAAGTACGCGATAGTGGCAGTGGAGTACTTCTCGAAGTGGATAGAGGCAAGGGCAGTGCAAAGAATCACTTTGCAGGTGATACAAAAATTTTTCTGGCAAAGCATTGTGTGCAGGTTTGGAGCTCCCTACGAAGTAACAGTGGATAACGGCAAGCAATTTGACAGCACAAATTTCAGAAGATTCTGCTTCAGCTTGGGCACTAAGTTATGCTTCGCTTCAATGTATCACCCAGAGTCCAACGGAGCAGTAGAAAGGGCTAATGGCATCATCTTCACTAGGATCAAAAAGAACCTGACAGGAATGGCTAGGGGGAAATGGGCCGAAGAGCTGCCTAGAGTTGTGTGGTCTCACAACACAACTACATCCAGGTCTACAAACTTCACACCCTTCAGATTGCTGTACGGGGAAGAGGCTATCATTCCTGAAGAGATCAAGTTGGGGTCATTGAGGGCAGACCAAGAACCACAAAACGAAGAGGACGCAAATTTGGCAATCGATACAAGAGAAGAAGACAGACTTCAAGCACTAAGCAACATAGAGAAATACCAAGATGAAACGAGGAAGTGGAGAAATAAGAAGGTTCGTGAACAAAAGATATCCACTGGAGACATGGTCCTCCGAAGAAAAACAAGAGGAGTGGGAAAACTGGAAGAAAAGTGGGAAGGCCCATTTTTAGTATCAGAAACAAGGCAGGGGGCTTACAGATTGCAAACCCTGGAAGGAGAAGAGGTCCCTTACTCATGGAATCAGCACAAGTTGCAGAAGTACTGGCTCTGAGAATAAGTGTATCGTCTGTTAGATATCTTCATTTTTTAGTTTCTCTTCATTTTCAACTTTTGTAATCTTCATTTCAATTTCTTTTGCACTTTCAGTTTTTGTAAATATGTAGTGAAGTCCGTACTCTTTTCCTCGCGGGGAGAGTCTTCGGTGATCTCACAACGGGAACACCGAAGATGCAAGGTTTTTAACGAGGCGGGCTTGTGTAATATCCCCTTGAGAAATATAACAAGGGCTCCCCAAAAAAGACAGCCGTTATCTATCATCAGTCCCGAAGTAACAATCATCCGAAAAGATTGTTACTTTCGGGAAAACATTGCAGAAGTAAGTGAACACATGCGCCTGGCCTCGCGAAGACAAGTCGCATTTAGTTTACTTAAGAAAAAAAAATTGATTGAGGGGGCGCATGTGGGAACTGTTCTGCAAAGGTCGCAAAGATGTTAAGGAGCATGCTACAATCTGTCCCAAAGAAGAGGGCATGACTCGCTTAAAGGCCTACTTTCTGCGAACAAAAAGTCTTCGGCGGTCAATGAGCGAAGCCCCTCAGTAAAATGCTGTAGGGATAAGTCGACCCGTTAAGGGGCGTGGTCGCAAAATCATCCGCTTTATCACAAGTGAAGAAGCCTTCGGCGGTTAATGCGCGAAGCAAATTGCGAGGCAGGGCTGACGAGCCACCTCGAGGTCACATTTTTATGAAGTTGAGCTATCATGCCACTTCGCATAATGAAAATTCGTATGCAAGATAGCCTAACCATTCTATATGCAGGACTTGTTTTTATATTATAAATGATACAGCGCACGTTCAAAAGAAAACGAGCCACGAAGATCAAAACAGGAAACTGGGGGAGGCGCTTTTCGAGCGCAGTTCCCATGTTTCAATCTTCAGAGGAAGAAAAACAGCAAAGAACAAATGAACATGAAAAACAAGTAAATAAAACCATCATCTTCGCACAAGTGTGATTACAACAAAGCCATGGCATACATATTTGTTGAAAAAATACATTACAGGCACAGCAGTTCAGCACAACAGCTTAGTTCAAACGATTACAAGCATAGCAGCAAAAGCGACGAAGATGGATACATCGCAAAACAAATCAGCGAGGGCGCTTGTACATATACTCGTATTCCGCCTCTTCGGTGAGATCAATAACTTCAACCTTCGAGAGAACAAGGGGGTTCGAAGACGAAGATGTATCTTCGCGGGCAGGCACAACAGAAGATGGTTCAGATCCTTGAATTCGACGACGTTGAGAACCATCGTGACAGAGACGGTTGCGAGCATGTTCGAAGACTTATTTTGCGTCAAGATTCTTCTTCTCGTATTTCTCTATCTTACACGACATAAACACATCGAAAGGCACATCGGGAAATTTAGAGTTAAACTTGCGCCATATAGACCTAGACATAAAGTAGTCACCATAATTAATAGTTACAGGGCAAACATCTTCGGCAACCTGCGCAGGATACATCTTCGGCACCTGCATAGAGTTGCAAATGTTTCAGACGAATTGTTCACAAAATACCCCAACTGCCCAAACCACTAAGACTACGCACTCCCTCACACCTCTGGGGCTCCCGAAGTGACGTCTGTCGTCCGAACTTCATGCGGAGAAGCAGCCTGAGTAGATGGCGCAGCTGAAGACACCGCAACCGAAGAAGGATCACCCCCACCTCCATAAGATGCAGCAGTAGGCGAAGGTGTAGGCAAAGAACCAGGCTGAAACAGACAAGGAAAAGTATAAACATAAGAAAGAGACACGTTGGCGAAGTAAAAGGAGATCAAGGCAAGATAGGGTGACAAGAACCTTGCGGAGCACACGCCGACCTTCGGCAACAATTAACCCATAGCCAAACTTCTTGAAGAAGGTCTGCATAAAGTTCTTAGCGATATTCTTGGGTAGAACATGGATCTTCTCAATCGACGCTTCGGTTGGCCAAGCGAAGTTTGCGTCACGAAGCTAGCGAAGATCACTCTTAGTCATACTAGGCTCGCTGTCGCCAGAAGTTTTGAACAAAGAATATATGGCATGAGCAAGGCTTCGGACGGCTACAACTGTTGACAAGCACCAAGCTCTCTGAAAGAGCGCCTAGCAGACGCAAGTGAGCTAACACCGGTAGACAGCCAATCAAACACCTGACCTATAAACATCTCTTTGACATCATAAGGAGCAGGAGAGAGACCATAGTCCACAAGGAGATCATGAACCTTCTTGCAAAGAGGGGATACATGACGCTCAGTTTCATCACAGTAAGTTTCATGTTCCGCAGTCAAGCTGTCATGTGACCGCCGAAGATTAGCAAGCTCAACAACTTTAGCGTCATACAGCTTCTGCAACCCTTCGGCCTTCTTTTTCTCGTCTTCAGCAGTAGAAGCCAATCGACGAAGTTCAGTCAACTGAAGCTCCAATTCAGCATTCTTCTTCAATAGCTCATCTTTTTCACCAGAAATTTCAAGACATTTCTTCTTCTCGGACTCAAGCGAAGACGAGAGGGAAACCTTTTCAGCTTGCAGAGTCTTCACAACATCAATCTCCTTGTTAAGAGCTGTAGCAGATGTCCTCTCAGAAAGCTGATGAGACCGAAGGTCAGAACGACAACGTCGTTGAGCAGCGCGACAAGCCAAGAAAGATTTCATGCTAACATCTTGTGCTTGATACAGAATTTCTTCGGCACTCTCTTTGCCAAGTTCATCCTCCATAATAGGAAAGCCAAAACTGTCACCAGCTTCTTGGAGCAAAGTACGCTCGCGATCATCACTGCAAAATTGGAGCACCTTGCGCATAGAATTACCGAAGATGCGTGCGTTAGGCTTCATACCGAGACGCCGGGCAACAACACTAGGCGACTTGCTACTGACAAAGACACCACCACTTCTAGTATCGCTCTCCGTCTCAGACGAAGAGCCATCCTGTTCCACTCGAGTCAAAGTCTTATGGTGAATAGCCGATACAACTTTACTTCCACCAGGGGCTTCAGCAGGAGACGGCACTACAACTTCGAAAGCCGAAGGAGGAGGTATAGGAGTCTTGTCTTTTGAGGTTCGGGCCCGAGCGGCACAATCTTCGTCGTTCTCCGGTTCGGGCTCGCTATAATCAATGTCCAAGGGATCAGCAAGAGTGGCACCAGCAGCAGCAGCACCAGGAGAAAGAGAAGTAATATCTACTATCTCTTCGGGTTGGTCAGCAGAAGGAACTTCAACATTCGTACCAGAACCGGCACCAACTTCGCTAAGATGAGCTTCAGCATCACTCTTCGAATGATCAGACTCTTCGGGGTTGGATGACACAACTTCGGAGGTCGTCACGTGAGTAGTTCTCTGGCACTTGGAAACACCTCGTCCGCCGCCACGACCGCGCCGTTTCCTAATAACCTTCGCACGCGCGGCAGGGGCTGCGGCCTCGGAACTTCCTTGACCACCTTTCTTCGCAGCCCGCTTCTCTTGCGCTTCGCGACGAGCAACTGTAACTGAGCGATCACCAGCATGAATACCGAAGAAAAAGAAGAGACGATTGTCTCGAGTGCCACCAAGACGCTCTTGAATCTCGACATCTTCTTTGGAAGAGATGGGCCCAAGAATTTCATTAGCTCGAGCTTCAATCTCAGCAACATTGACAGTTGCAAAGAAAGATATAAAAAAATATCAGTAATATATATATATGTGTGTATAACAATAGCAAGCTAAGACCAGAAAGAAGCAATGAAGAAAGAGAAGATGTGTACCATTCTTCGTCAGACCAAAGCTTCGAGCGAACTCTGGGATTTTGATGGGTGAAGAAAAGTCGTTCCAGGCAACGACAGACCATCCAGCGCGAACGGGAAATATCTTCGCACCAATGTATTCCTCGACTAAGTCGCGAGTCGCATAAGTCTTCGCTAACTCCTGGAAAGCGACGAGAAAAAGACGGTCTGCATCCCCATCTTCATAAGCGGTGCCAACGCCCTTAGGCAAATTCTCAAACTGGGTGCAAACGAGAGGGAGCTCTTCGTCATCAACAGTATAATAAAACCAGTAGTGGTTTCAATTCTCATCCCACTTGTTCTTGTAGCCAACAACAGGGACATCAGTGTCACCACGATACTTGAAGTTCAGAGAGGCAAATTGGGCTTCTTCGCGAACTAAAGAACCTTCAACGAGACGTTCAATCTTCAAAGGTTGATGATGAACGGTGTGCACCCTGACAAAGTTGGCAGCAGTGGGGCTCACAGACATAGTCTTGCTGGCCCACATGTAAACGCTAAGCCGAAGAATAGCGTTAGGAGTGAGATGGTGAAGGTACATCCCAAAATTCCGAAGAATAGAGACAACAGCTCCATCAAGAGGAAAACGAAGTCCAGCAGTGAATAAATCACGAAAAACAACTACTTCATTGGGGCGAGGTGTAGGAGTAGTCTCTGGACCAGGGGCTCGGCCCTTCCCTTCCTTGATAAAACCGGAGGTCACAAACTCCGCTAGAAGGCCCTCTGAAACTTTACTCCTCCTGAAGACGAAGGTGGGAGGCGCTTTGTCAGCCTTGGGAGCCATGGATGCGAAGAAACAAGGAAGCGAAGAAGGAAACTACACATGCATAAAAGAAAATAAGAAACTAACAATGCAAAAGAATGGAAAAAGAGAAGGGAGCATAAGACACTTACGAAGGGAAGGAAATGAAGGAAGAGAGGAAACCCTTAGCTCTCGCGAAGGCAAAGGTCAATCCGCAAAGACTTTTACCGCGGTGAAAACAAATCCAGGCGGGGACATGCCTTTATATAGGCTGTCAAAAGTGGGAATCTCGGAGATCCTGTAGCGAAGGACGTGGAAAAAATCTAGGAATCCCGTTGGGACGTGGCGAAAATCACGGAGCTTCGCGGATAAACATGCAAAACAGTAAAAAGTAATTAAAAAATAAATATTAATAATAATAAAAATAGGAAAAGGAGGGGTAGAGAAGGAGTAATTTCCAAAGACGAGCCGAAGAGGGGAGGCGCTTTGGAGCGAAACATTTCCGCCTGTCACGAAGAAGGGTTGCTAGTTCGGCTCGTCTTCGGTGGAAACCCTCACTAGCAAGGGGTTGAATGTTGGGGTAAATATTTCGCAACTAATCCCCCCTGTATCTTCGGCTCATCGGAGAAGATCAGGAGTCGTTTGGGATTTTGCCTTGGCTATTTCAGGAAATGATCGCGGGTCAACTAGCGAAGACCAAGCAAAGCTCGGAATCTTCGTTTCACGGAGGCAAGGCCCAGCAAGCGAAAGGCCAAGCGAAGCTTGGGATCTTCACTCTGAGAGGGTGAAGTCCGCACGCGAAGACGCGAGGGAAGAGTTGCCGTGAGGTCGAATCAGGGTTGGGCGAAGATGTGGCGCGAAGAAGGCGACCGAGAGAAGAGGCTAGTGATTTTCAGAGAAACAATCTTCGCTTGATCAGACGGGCAGTGATGGCGAAGATGCAGATGGCAACCGAGATAAGGGTCGCGAAAAGAAGAGCATTGGTAAGAAGTTCGCGAAGAGCATGGAGGCAGACGAAGAATGAACTACCACGATAGCTGACACGTAGATAGGCGAGGTGTAAAGTGATTGTCTGTAAAGTCTGTGAGTACGGAGCCCTGCGAGGTTACCAAAATACCCCTAAGATGCTTCGCACAATGTGAAAAAGCAATGGTAGATGTTGTAGAGTGTAATTGTTACGGGCCTATAAAAAGGACCCGACGGTAATGAAATGGGGGCGATTGGAAGGCAGCTGTGTTGCATTACGCCCAATTGAGTTCGAGTTTTATATTCTTCGGTGTCGTAAGTGTTTTCCTTCGTTTCCTCTCTTGTTAGTTCATTTCGACTGTTGACCCCTCCTCGGGGAAGGTTTTCACCCCAACAGCGGGGAAGATCGACACTCAAGTTTATCATTGAGGAGGCCATTGAAGCGGGTGATAGGCTTCCTAGATGGACTGTTGTCCATAGGAGAAGAGAGAGTAATAATGTAGCTCATGAGTTTGCGCAATTGGCAAAGAGATCTCGCCACTTTGCGGTTTGGCATTTTGCAGCTCCGGTGAGTGTTGATTAAATTATTGCTCGGGAATGTAACTCTGTTTCTGAGTAATAAAAATTAAAAAGGCTCTCTTCTCCTTGAAAAAACAGGGGTGGCCCCGGTGGCCCCCGGTGGACGGTCAGAGTTGGTGGCCCCGGTGCGGGCAGTAGCAGAGGAGTTGGGACTTGGGAGTGGGAAGGACGCTGAGCCACCCTTCCCTGTTTAGCACACGGAAGCCAGATAGCCCCGACGGGCCCCAGTCGCCGTCTCGCCTACGCCTTCGTGGAGCCACCCTGCCCTGATGTCGGGTGCTTCATCAGGGTGGCCCTGGAGCAGCGTGGCGGTGATCCTCCCTGCAGACTGGCCCCCTCCTCCCATGGGGCCATGATGGTGGTGTTCGACCACGCTTACTTCCGCGAGACCTCCATCCGCAGGGGGGCCCATCGAGTACGAGGGGTTCCAGCTGACGCTCATCCGCCACGAGGAGGCGGAGTTCAGGGTCATCTGCCCATACCGGTGCTTGGTGGAGTTGGTTGCCACCAACTTTCCTCCTGAGCACTGGAACGAGCCTGGCATCCGGCGGGCTTTTGAGGAGTTTGGGCAGGTGTGCCGCGTGGACAAAAGCTGCCTGCGCAAGGTGACTGAAGCTGCTCTGCGTGACGATGTCGCGGCGACCGCGGACTTCTCGGCGGTACGTGTGTTGGTGCTCCTCGATGAGGAGGCTGTCATCACGTCCCACCTCCTTGTCTGCAACCCTAAGGGGGAGATCGCCGGCTTCGCCTCCCTACGCATCGTCGACTGGTGGGAGCACCCTGCCGACGTGCCCCTGTCGGACGACCACGACTTCTCCACCGACTCTGGCAGTGATGCGGACGACTCCCACGACGACATTCCACGCGCGCCCCGGTTCTCCCCGAGCTGGTCGGGACCGCTGGCCCGGTCGAGCTGCAGCGCTTGCCCCACGTTCCCGTCCTTTGGGCCGCGTGGCGGCGGTGGCGGTCGGGCAGGGGTACTTGGGTCACCTCTCTATCCCTCGGTCCCCCTCTGGGCCTTTATTTCTGGGGCTGTTTTTGCGCTCTCTCGAGCTCTATCTCTTGCAGGGGTTCCTCGTGTGGTTGTTCTAGACCTGCCTACTCCGGTCCGGCCGCGGACTCCTCCGCTTGCGCCACCTCTGTCGCTGACAAGCGAAGTGGAGGAGATCGAGCGCTCCAGCGAACGGGCGCTCTCCTCCATTCCCTCCCTCAGTGATCTCCTCGCTGAGGAGGAACATGAGGTCTCCATCCGCAAACGCCGGGCACGCCGCTGGCGTGCTGCTGAGAGCGCGTCGAAGGCTCTTCGCAGCGGGCGTCTCGCCGCCAAGGAGGAGCCGACCTACGTTGACGCCACCACGAAGGCTTCTCGCGTCAAAGCTGCGCAGTTGGACCTCACCAAGGCTTCCGCGCGTATGAAGAAAGCGGTGGAGGAGTCGGGGGTCCTTGCGCGCCCGCCGCCGGCCAGGATCCCCTCCCGCAAGCTCCGCTGCCTTGGGCGTATCTGCGGCCCCCCCACCTTTCGGAGGTGGAAGATGATCTTGTCTGATGATTGCTAGCGTTCCCTGCTGTGTTCGGGGAGGAGTCCATGGAGCTGTGTGGTCTCTTCTCTCTGTGTGTGCTTGGTTGTGTTGGTGGTTAGTTGTCGCTGGTTGGCTTTGCAAAGCCGCTGCATTGCGTAGGGTGTTCCGCGCAAATGCTTTGCCCCGTGGTGTTGTTGGGGTGGTGTGAGTCCTTGTAGTTGTAGTCTCGGTCTTGAGGTGGCCGATGTCATGTGTACACCTCCCTGTTCGTCTCGTAAACTTTGTTCAGTTCGTGTTGTGTACCCTTTGCGTCCCATTGTGCTTTCTGTTTCCCCTTCGTGCCCGGCGCGTTCTTGTGACCTTGATCTCCTGGTGCCGCTTTGGTCTTTATGGTAGCACGCACTGTCTCCATTCTCTCTTGGAACGTCCGCGGCCTAGGACAGTCGTGCAGGTGCGACGACGTGCTCTCTGAGCTCGTCGCTCGCCGCCCCACCTTCGTCGCCATCCAAGAAACTAAGCTTCAGGAGCTGAGTGTGTCAAAACACAAAACCTTTCTCCCCACTCGTCTCTCTTCTTGCGTCATCCGACCCTCGATCGGGACCTCTGGTGGTATCTTGACCGCTTGGGACGCGAATGCCTACTCCTTAGAGAGCTCCTCCCTTGGCCGCTTCTCCTTGACGACGATGTTCTCGGCTTGTGCTGATCGGCAACCTTTGACTCTCACCAACGTATATGCTCCCACTCTTCACACAGACAAACCCACTTTCCTGATTGAGCTCCGAACCATTGCTGCTGGGGTTGATGGGTCGTGGGTCATCTTTGGAGACTTTAATTTGGTGCGCGGCCCACAAGACAAGAATGCCGGCCCGATTAACGTTGGTGAAGCGCTCATGTTTAATTCCTTGATCAACGAGCTTGAACTACTGGAGATCCCTCTCCTGAACAGGGCGTTCACCTGGAGTAATAATCGAAGCAACCCCACCCTTGAGCGTCTAGATAGATGTCTAGTGAACCTAGCTTGGGATGCAACTCTCCCCAACTCTTGCCTATCCGCCCTAACTAAGTTTGCTTCTGACCACGTCCCCCTCGTCCTCACCGCTTCCACTCAGGTCCCGCGAAGCCCTTGCTTCCGCTTTGAGAACTCGTGGCTCAAGCACAATGCGTTTAAACGGGTGATGATGGATACGATCAACGAAGCAGTTCCAGGCCAGGGGGCCAAAGCCTTCGTGGCGCGTTTGAAGAAATGCAGGTCGGCGTGCCGTGGCTGGGCGCGCCAGGTTCGCCCCATTGAGCAGCGCGAGTGCGACACAAAACTCCTGATCGATGCGCTCGACCTGCTAGAGGAAGAGAGTGATCTCTCCGCGCCTGAGGCCACCCTCCGTCGGCTTGCGGTGCGTGGGCTTCAAGCTCTCCGTGACGAGAAACTGAGTTTCTGGCGCCAACGCTTCAACCTCCGCATCGCGGCTGACTGGGACGAAAACTCCCGGTTCTTCCATGTTGCTGCAAGCGACCAGCGTAGGGAAAACACCATCCAATGCCTTGAGCGCGACGGGGTTGAGTTGTTCTCCCATGAGGCAAAAAGCACTGTCTTGTTTGACTTTTATAGTGATCTGTTGGGTTCGGACGTTGCGACGTCCTGGAACTTTTCCCTCTCCGAACTTTACCCAATTCTCTCGGTTGCCAGTCATCCCCTCTCTGCTCCCTTCACCGATGATGAGGTTTCTGAAGCTCTCTTTGCAATGGATATGAACGCCAGCCCAGGGCCGGACGGTTTTGGGCCCTCTTTCTATAAAGCCTTCTGGACCGATCAGAAGCCGTATGTTATGGATTTATTTGCTGCTATCCATGCTGGAGGTGTGGACTTGGACGGTCTCAACCGTGCTCACTTGGTTCTGCTGCCAAAACACGAAGGAGTGCGCCGTCCGGAAGGTTTCCGCCCTATTTCCCTTCAAAACTACCCGATGAAACTCTTTACTAAGGTCATGGCCAACAGATTGAAGCCGATCATTCCCCTCATTGTTGATGCTGACCAAACCGGGTTCGTTCATGGCCGGCATATCGCCGAGAATTTTGTCTATGCGGCCGACCTTCTCAGCACCTGCTACAAGTGGGGTGTGTCCACGGTTGTGCTCAAGTTGGATTTTCGCAAAGCTTTCGACTCGGTTTCTTGGCAAAGTTTGGACACTATTCTTGCCTGTCGTGGCTTCGATCAGTGTTGGAGGGGCTGGGTGTCACAAATTCTCGGTAGTGGCAAAACCGCGGTTATGCTTAATGGCGTTCCGGGGCGTTGGATTAACTGTAAACGGGGCTTACGGCAAGGGGACCCCATCTCGCCATACCTCTTCATCATCGTGGCAGACGTTCTCCAACGTCTTGTTCAGAGAGCCTCGCGCGGGAGGGGGGGTGTGCTTGTTCATCCTATCGACGCCTCCCTCCCCTGTCCGGTCCTACAATATGCCGACGACACATTGATTCTGATTAGGGGAGAGGTGGCAGCTATGTCGGCCCTCAAAACTATTCTCGATGATTTTGCCGCGGCCACCGGGCTCGCCATAAACTTTCACAAGTCTACCTTTGTCCCCATCCACGTTCAGTCGGACGCAGCTGCTGCTATGGCTGAAATACTCGGCTGCACCATCTCCACGTTCCCTCAAACCTACCTCGGTTTGCCGCTCTCGCCCCATAAAATCAGGGTTGCTGATCTCCAACCCCTTGTTCTCAAGTTTGATCGATATTTAGCCGGTTGGAAAGCTCGGCTCCTAAGCACGGGAGGCCGGCTGGTTCTGGTTAATGCAGTCTTGAGCAGCCTCGCGATCTACCACATGTCGTCAATGCTCTTGCCCAAAACGGTGGTTGATTTGCTGGAAGCGCGCAGAAGGGCGTTCCTTTGGACTGGGGAGGAAAAATGCCATGGCTCGAAATGTCTGATTGCTTGGGACCGAGCGTGCCGGAATAAAGAAAATGGGGGCTTGGGTATTAGACCGATTGCCCAACAAAACCACAGTCTTCTCCTCAAATTTGTTCACAAACTCCGTGACAGGGAGGTGCTCCCATGGAAAACTTGGTTCCTGAGCCAGAACCCTAGCGCCCCAATGTCCATTGCCCATGACTCTTACATTTCCAGACTGCTAGAAGAGGAGTTGCCACGATACCGTTCCATCACCTCGGTGCAGGTGGGGGATGGACGCCTAACATCTTTTTGGGAGGATTTGTGGCTTCTCGGAACTTCCCTGGCGAGCACCTTCCCCACTCTCTTTTCGCATTGCGTTGCTCAGGCTCTCACGGTCCATGAGGCTCTCAATTCTGATCTGAACTTGCCGCTCAGGCCGCGGCTTACCAGTTGTCCCGCCGAGGAGAAACGGATGTTGCAAGACTGCCTCCTTCAAGTAGCCTTGACTGACACTGATGACAGGCGAGCTCTGTCCCATACTCCGGCCAAACCCCTCACCTCTCGTCATGCCCTGGTAGCGCTGCAGTCTGATCTCCCGCTAGACCCTGATGCCACTCCAGGTTGGCGAACCAAACTTCCCACCAAAGTGAAATTTTTCAGCTGGTTGCTTCACCATGGCCGATTGAATACGAGGGCTTACCTCTACCACAGGGACATCATACCTCGCGAGGGCGCCTATTGCGAACGTTGTCCCAGTGTCATCGAGACTGATACGCACATCTTCTCGGAATGCCCCAACGCGATGGGGGTCTGGCACCTGTTGGGTATCTCTCCACACCCGGAAGAATTCCGGCGCCCATGGCTGCTAGGCAAGGAACTGGGACTACCCACTGCTACTCACACGGACGCGATCCTCTTGGTGCTTTGGCACATTTGGAAGTCCCGGAATGCACTAATCTTCGATCGCAAACACTCCCCCCCTGCCGATATCATTCGCAAGATTCTGATGGATATGGAGCTTTGGCGCTGCCGTTTCAACAAGAAGATGCTTCAATGGGATGGTTGGATTAGCTTCATGCAGACTAGATTGTAGGTTTGTGCTGTACTTTTGATGTAAGGCTTGTAATACGCACAGATATCCTGCTCTCTACCCTCTCCCTCCCCCCTCTCGTTTCTCTGCCTGGGTTGCCAGGTTACCTTTTGTATTTGGGCCCCCTTTTCGATCAATTAATGGATTAAGGTGGGGGGGAACCCCCCCCCCCCCCCCCTGAAGTTGTTCGGAAAAAAAAAAGGACGCACGCTGCTCCTAGTAACACAACAATTCCATTTGCTGACGTTCTGTATAACATAACCATCGGACAAGTACCCTTTATTTATCTGGTAATCAAACTGCGTAACAAATCATCCGTACAGGTCTGGCTTTCTAAATTCATAGGCTAATACAAGTCTGACATGTACAATCGTGGAGTTCCACACCAGAGTATGGTTCGCGGTTGGCAAATACAGAGCAAACCTGGGCATCTCAGTGCAACTCAGCGGGTGTACAGAAAGAGCATACAGAGGAATATGGCGGGGCACCTGAATAAGCCAGTTGGTCTCGACCTACTGCTGGCAAAAGAGCTCGCTTCAATCTGTAAATTGTTGGAGAGAGAATGATCAGCATAAGGGAATGACTAGGATTCCATTAATAAGATACAAATGTCAAAGATATCAGTGCTACATAAAAGCAACTTTAATCTTACCTTCCATCCATAACTCCCTATGTTCATTGATCCATCAGTTCCAACAATCCATTCCAAGAGGGAACCTTAGAGAAAGACTGCTGCTTCTTGATTCCTTCTATACCAGAAAAATTGCCATTGGCCTGACATGATAACAGGTCATTTTAGTTAGAATGTCAATTTCTGCAAAGTTTTAAACGATTATACATGGCAAAGCAACAATTATCATGACTGAAACATAAAAGGTAATCAAACACAGATGGGAGCTAACTTAGAAATAATAAATATTAGACCAAACAATAACTCAGAGTCGGGTAAGGTCCCAAGCACAAGCATAGTAAAAGTTCAAACAAATTTCAAAAATATCTAGCGCATGTACCTTGTGGCACTGGGCACGAACTGTATCACAAATAGGATAGTCATGAGGGCAGCAGTACTTGTTGTCCTTGCAGCAAACTGCATTGTCCAGTCCACAGCAGCTCCAAGAAAGGCAGAAGCCCAAGACGCGCCACGAGCAACAACAGGTTGATCCTTCAGGACAGTAGGTAACCAGACTGCATTTGGTTGGGCCAGGGCCTGGTGAAGGCGGAGGATTCGGGCTTGTTTTGGTTGGAAATGATGGCATCATGTTTACACCGCAGATACCACTGGAAGCACCAGTGTTACGATGCATGTACATGTAGCCCTTCATTCCCCACCTTTCACCCCAAGAATTTTTCACAATCCAGTAATCCTTGCCACCTTCGGAACCATAACCCACAATCAACACAGCATGATCAAGAGATGTTGGACACGGACCATCAAAGATACCCTGCATAAGAATTAGAAGGAAAGTACAATAAATGGTTACTGTTATGCAACACATGTTAGTGACACGGGAACCAAATGCTGCCTCTGTACCTGAGAGTAGAGCTGAAATGCTCGTGCACTGCCACATATTCCTACACTAACTGGTTGCTGGGCAACAGCCTGGAGCAATAAGTCTTCTTTGTTCGAAGGGACATCAGAGTAACCATCAATTGTCACAACCCGCCTTTTCAGCTGTGATATAAGTAAATGCAACACATGAACATGGCATGTTAAAAGGCATCCAAACAGTTTGTGAGGGTAATTTTCTACAACCCCATGTTACCTTGTTCTTGTTACATGTTCCGTCCGCTTGACGATAGGGATAATCATCTTCCGTGTCAATTCCACCATTTTTAATCACGAACTTAAAAGCATAATCCATGAGGCCACCACCACAGCCGCTATTATATGACCTGTCACAGTCAATTAGTTCTTGTTCAGAAAGGCTGACCAGTGAGCCCGTCTTGATTTTGTTTATTCCTTCTATAGCACCTGTAGCTGAAAAGCTCCAACAAGCTCCTGAAAACAAAAGACACACAATTACTTGCAGAACCGGTGCAATTAGTGATCGGAAGTCGGTAGTAAACTGGTATCTTCAACAGAAAGAGACAAAACCTTTTCTCTTTGAGGCAATCAGGATGGGAAACCCAACTTTCCAATCATAAAACAAAACCAGTACACGCTGAATCAAAAACTAGATATAAGGTAGATTATGCAGAAACAGACCAATTTGTGCCAATCATCACTCCTACTTGTCTGATCCTACCACTCCCTACATTGTAAAATAAGATCTGAGAAGGTTCTTATGGGGCTCCCTTCAGTCGTCTATATTTGTGCTTTCCAATTTTTACCCCACGCCCTCTAACATATCCTAACTTAGAACACTGAATACTGGAAACATGAGCATTGGCACTTAAGAGAATCTTAAGAATGAGGTTTTTTACGGTACACAATACCACCCTGTACCACCGGTTGACAAGGACTCGTATGTAATATAAAAGGACCTATATGTAAGGATCCGACGGTTGAGATTAATTCTGTACCACCGGTTTTTTAGCGTGGTATGAGTGGTATTCATAGGTGGTATGGGTAGTACATGGGTATTATCGGAAATATACAAAATAATATTGTTGTAATATATGAAATCAAGTCTTTTTATGTAACCTTGGCAGCGGGGAAATTTTTTCCAAACAATATACATCGAGCAAATTACCATTTTACCCATAGTAAAAAACTGAAAAACAAACCGATAATACCACCGTACTACCGTTGGGTGGTATTGTGTACCGTAAAAGACCTCCTTAAGAATACCATGAAGACCAAATGCGCTCTGGATACAAAACACGCACATCTATTTCAACAGCAAGAAAATCCAATGATATAAGCTGCTCTTTAGTGCAAATTGCAAACACTGTAAATAGCCACAAGACCTATTGAAGTTCAGTTTAACATCTCATCATGCTGCAATGAAGAATCTTGTATGAAATATTCTTAGTGTGATCACATACGAAGCTAGAGGTGTGACTGTTGATATAGGATTATCTAGCTGTCACAGTCTCACAGAAGGTTAGTTTCAGTTTTGCAGACCCATCCCAAGCATAACAAAGCTTGCAGACTAACTTTGAAACTTGTAGTTGGTAAATGCACAACAATCCTAGACATGACATGCTTATGGCTTGACTGTGTGACACGATTCACCATAGGGGAGTGAACTCTGTACTTCTAATTGGTCAATTATGCGTTGTGTTTCACTGCACCTAATGAACCATAGGAGTGGAAGTGGCTTGCATCAACCTCAACACCCTTTTACTTTTAAGCATAGATTCCACTAGGAATCGAATCTGACTAGCATTAGGAATGGCCATATGGATATTTAAGTCAATGTGTTAGTGCTTGCACTTCATTTTGATATGCGGTAGCCCATTTGTTGCTAACAGTATCCGCAAGACCGCAACAAGCAGTTGGAAAACTAAACTGCTTTTTCCTGACGAAGTCAAAAACAAAATGGACCCTGCAAACCGCAAGGCAGATCGAGGAGGTTATAGCTCACCGCAGCTGCCCTGGTTCTTGACGTTGGTGACGGCTCCTTGCTTCCTCCAGTCCAGCGCGTCGGGCACCGCGGCGACGCCGCCGTCGAGCCCACCGAACACGGGCGCGGCGGCGCTCCGGAGCGTCGCCCCCGCCCGCCCGACCGCGAGGCGGCCGAGGCGCGCGGCGCGGAACTCCTCGTGCGTGAGGTCCGCGAAGGCGTTGAGCGCGAGCGTGTAGGACGGGGACGACCCGCCGCCGCCTCCGCCGTTGGCGTTGGCGCGGGCGTTGTGCGCCGCGACGAAGGCCGCGTTGTCCGCGAACACGGCGAGCCGCGCCGCGCGCTCCTCGGGCGTGGCGTAGGCCCTGCCGTGCTCCGCGCACCACGCGTCGAACAGCGCCTCGTGCGCCGACAGGCCCCCGCCAGCTGCGGCTGCTGCTGCTGCTGCTGCTGCCGCGGCCGAAGCCGCGAGCAGCAGCAGGGGGAGGAGGAGGCAGGAGGCGGAGGGCATTTTCGCGACTCCTCCGCGCTCCCGGTGGATGGATGGGTCCGGGTCAGAGCAGAGTCGCGAGGCGGAGTATATGAGTAGGGTTTGGGGGAGGATATGGATTGGCACCGGAGAAGGGTGGGCGGCGGCGAGATCGTCTTGACGAAGGAGAGCGACAAGAACGGCGAGACACTGCTCTGCGAGCGAGCAGATTGGTCCAGCCGTGTGATACACGTGGGCGAGGAACACTAGGGGCGGGTAGGTTGGGGAACCGGCCTCTGCTCGTCTGGGGCCCGCGTCATGCCACGCAGCTCGGTCTGGACGGACTCTGCGGGCTCGTTCCGAAGAACAAAATTCGGATGGAAACGGATAGTAATTCGGATACCATTTTTTAGCCGTTCTTTTTTTATTTTAGCTAAATTAGGTATAATATTTTGTATCTAAAAATTTATATTCTTGTTCTTGGCATTGTGCTTGTTAAGATTCATACAAAATAAACCCCAAATGTGTGCTATATTTTGATCAAATGATGAAAAGAAATTCGGATTCGCATTCGGATTCGGATACGGATGTTTTTTCACCTTTTCCTCTATCGAAAGCAAATAATTCATAAAAAAAATTGTAGCTAATTTTTTTATTTTTTCCAGTAATTAGCTAGTTATAATACATAAAAAATTAACACCAAATTTATTTTATTGTGATCTAAAAAAATCAATCTATGATACAATTCGGATGTTTTAGTTCCATCCCTAAATTCCGGTTTGGTGAACAGCAATGCTGCGTGCCTTCAGTGCAAAAGATCGTGGCGTGCTCAGAACAGAACTTGGCGAATGGCTAAACTCAGACTCATGTGCCGGGGCTCCCGTATGACCTCGTTTTCTTCCGTGAACCCATCGCAAGCGTGGCAGTGAGAGAAAAATACAGTATAAAAATTGTACGACAGATTAATTGCGAGAGAAAAATACTGTGCAATAAAAAAAATAAGACCTTTCCAACGTTCTCAAATTAACGAGCGTGACGGTGAAATGAGAACGACTTCGCTGGAGCACGGAAACAAAATGAGCACGGGGCGACTTCGAGAGCTGACGTGTTCAAGCTCTAGTTTCGGATGTTTTATTTGGATCGAGTTTCTCAAGTCTAATTGTGCCAATCAAATGACCTATGGGCCAGGGAACCGGTGGGGACTTCAATGAGACTCTATTAGTCTAGATTATCAAACACCCAACTAACAATATTTTTCTCTCAAACCAAATTAGTACCAGTCACCAACCAGTCATCGATATTTTTTTCTCTCAGAACGAATCAACACCACCACCACCCGACTGAACAGCTGATTGTAATGACTCTACGATAAGCGCTCTATTCGGGTCATTTCAATTTGCGTTAACTGCTGTAACAACAACAACAACTACTACTACTACTATTATTATTGTTGTTATTATTATTATTATTATTATTATTATTCCTGAAGCAGGCCGCAAAAATGAGCTCAATCAGGCTATTCGAGTTGTTCTTGTCCTGAGAACAGAACTTCGGTGATATCATAAGAATAAAATATGAGTAAAATGCACCAGCGGTCCTCAAATTTGAGCATCTGTGTTATCTCGGTCCACGAACTCACAAAGTGTGTCATTCCGGTCACTAATCGCTGTTCGGGTCTCACTAAGATCCAAATGAGTCTCATTAAGATCCAATGGCAACTTAAAAAGTCATTAGTGCTGACATAGAATGCCAACGTGGACAGTGACATGGACAACAAATCCAATCCCCCCGCTGCTGCTGGGGCCGGTGGTGCTGCCTGGTCGGCGGCTCAAATCCGCGCCCACCCTGCCTCTCCTTCCGTCGGCGCCCTGCTCGTGGAGTCAGGGGAGCTCCGTCGCCCGCCCCTGCTCCGAGCTCGACGCCGCCGTTGCTCCCCCGGCGCCCGCAGCTGCTGCTGCAACTTCATTGGCTCGATTTGACTGAGTCCGATTCAGTGGCTACATGGTTAGATTCAACGGCAGCAACGGCAAGGTTCGATTCGTCAGCGGCGCTCGATTCCGTGGCGATTAGGTCGTTCCGTGGTGCCTTGTGGTCGCCTCGCGTTCGTCTTGTGAAGCTGCTATCCTTGGCTCCTTGCCTAATCATGCAAGCGGCTGGCAAGGAGCTCGCTCTGGGCAGCAGCAAGCTCGAGAGCTCCGTGATGGCAAGCAAGGCTCCATCCACTGGAGGTCACCCGTTCGCCCAAATTAAAATCTCACAGCAAGAATCGAGATCCTAGCCACTCAAATTGAAATCTTGCAAGAGGAATCAAGGCCCCGACCCCGAGGCACAATGGCAAGAACGGAGGCGGCCGGTGGGCGGGCCGGGGCGGCTGCCGCCGAGCGCCCGCGACGAGAAGGCGCTGCTGTACACGAGACGCCACCGGCCCTGCAGCTTATCGAGGTCATTGCTGAGGTCGACGGGCCCGCCGCCCGCCGCCTCTAGCTCCCGCGCCACCGCGTCCGCGCGGTCCAGGTCCTCCTAGGTCGCCGCCAGGCCGCGGTTCAGCCCGGACAACCACGCTCTACAACGCAAGCACACGCGCCTAACCAGAAAAATGATGTAAAGAATTCGAATTCCGACCGAGCAAGAACAGGGGATGGTGTAATCCACGGATGGCGGCGGCGCAGCCGCTGTGGCGCAGACGGACAGCTGCCACAGGGACGGAGGGAGGAGGACCACCGGGGCGGAAAAGAGGGGCGAGGAGGCGGCCTCCGCGCGTCGAAGCAGCTAGCCCTGCCTCTCCGCGCGCCGAAGACGAGGGACGCCACCACCGCGTCGGCGGCGGATCTCTGGCAGTGAACGACCGGTGGCGTCGACGAGGACGGTGTCACACAGGAAGAGGATCCTCTGCAGTTCAGTCCCTGCAGTTGAGTGGCTGACATGTGGGCTCCACCACGGTGGGGCCCACATGTCAATGACCCAACTGCAGAGGTCACAGCTGCATAGGATCTCATTCCGTCACACAGGGAGGAGGGGCAGCGGGGCAGAGCAGGGGAGCCGCCGGAGAGAGAAGAGGGGGGCGGCACCGAGCCGCGTGAGGGGAGACGAGTACCACGCAAGCATGCCACGTCGTCACGGGGCACGGGTCTAGACCCATTTGGACCTACAGTGAGACCCGAATAGCGATTAAGGACCGGAATGACACACTTTATGAGTTCGTGAACCGGAATGACACAGACGTGTAAGTTTAAGGACCGCTGGTGCATTTTACTAATGAAATATTTCTCCACATCTGCAGCGTGGACGGAAAACGACATGGTAAATATAAGAGTACAAGAACATTACAACAGGCTACTGGTTACAGGACTACAGCTCACATTTCATGGCCAACGTGGAAATTTTAGTTACAGCCGTGGCGTGGTGAATCTGTACGAAAGCCACAGGTTCAGTTTGTTTCAGTCGTACAACAAACAAGTTCTGTACGTGTAATCCCCACGACTGCAACGACATTGGTTAAGGACTCCAAACATCTGTGCCCCCGAAGTGATACTACTTATTGACATAATCATCAATGTCCATTTCCATAGTCGATAACTGATGTCCAGCAGGTTTTGAAGGAGTGCAGGATCTATAGCTCGTCCTAAACACGAAACAAACAATTTATAACGTCAGATACCTCGTTCTTGTATGACTTTGGGCATACTACAGAATAAGGAATGAAGATGCTTTGCAACTTACATGGTAGTCGTAGTGCCTATGACGCTGCAAAGGAAGAGGACAGGAAGAATATGTCAGCATATGGTTGATGGATAAGGTACTCTACCTTATTACTGATGCTGACTACCCAGCTACAAACACTTGGCGGTTGGCACACAGTTCCACTAAATTTATTTGCTGGAGCGATGAAGTCTAAAAGTCTTCACTGGTGTGCTAGCTATGTCTATTACTGTCTTATTATTCATGCAATCATTTATATTGCCGATATACAGGGAAGCAAGGACCTACACTCCTACAGCTTGAAACCTTTGGCAGATAACCCTTAAGATGGCCATGGATAAATTAACAAATACTGAACTACAAATCAAGAAAAGAAGAGCCTATATGATAAGGACAAGACGGAGTGAATTGCGACAGCAGGAGGATCCAGTATGGCAAACGGAAGAAACATACCTTGTATCTATCCCTGTAACGGTCCCTGCCACGGTCCCTATCCCTTTCTCGCCTTCGTTTCTCCCCTTCCTCTCGTGCCCGCCGTGCTTCCTGTGGAAAAGAAACGCTGGTTAACTCCTCTCAGGCTCACATTCAGAATTGTTAACAGAGAACAGCAACCAGAGTAAGTTGAGGATCAGATTTCATGTTAATTAACCTCTTCTTCTCTAGCCTTCCTCTTCTTTTCAGCTCCTTCGAAGGCCTCCTTTTCAGCCTACAGTACGGAAATAGAATGAGCACAGTGTTCCCAGGGGGAGACAGCATGGATCACATGTCGTGCGCCTACCTCCTTATTTGCAGCAAAAGTTTCGTCTACAACATGTCTTGCATAGTCGGGATCATCACAAATCAAAATGTTATCAAAAACAGAACCAGCTTTGACCTGTACATCATGGTAGTAGTAAGTTCAGATAGGAATCAAGTCATTTAAACAACCAAGGATTGTGATGAGGGTGCAAGTCTTTGATCAACTACGATGTTTGATACCTGCCAGACTTCAATCCCCACATACTGCAAAGGTTTCAGAACGTATAGGTCTGGGTCATCCTCAAACTCTGCAAAAAGATAGCTCAATTAATTTTGGACCGAGAATGAAGATTTAGTTCATAGTCAGATATGCAATAAAATTACTGTCAGGAGGAATACATAAAACTGTAATGTGACAAACAGTAGACACAATCTACACGACAATATGTAAAGGGCACTACTATAGCACAAGGCGGAAGATTAGATATATGTCTCACCTGGGTTGTCAATCCATGGAGTCTTCCACTTTCCTTTGTAGTTAGGATTCTTAATTTTCTGAGAGCAGAAATGCATGAGTACATAATTATTCAAAGAAATAAAAGGTTATGGGAAGGTATCTAGTCAAGAAATAAACCTTCCGCTTCCATGGTCCCTTGTATTCTGGATTAGGAATCATTCTGGGCTTCCATATACCATTGTCGTCGTCATCCCATGATTCAGGCTGATTTAACATAAAACATAAGTCTCATCATCTTGTGTTTATTTTGTGATGGATGTCTATAAATTATTGTCACCCACTACCGAATCAGAAAGAGTGACCAGAATGTTAAAAACAAAGCAATAGTTAAAAGCTTGAATGAGTAAAGTCAAATATTTTTCTATTCTCATTTGTCTCATAATATAAATTGTACAGGTGTGATATTTGAATAAGTGCTGTAATGCATGATTGTGTGAGTTGACGGATTTATATATATATATTTTTTAAAAAGATCAGAACTCAGAGTCATGTATACCTTTTTGTCCTTTGGATCAGGTATCTCTTTAGGAATTGAATCATATCCCTGGTCAGTGCAGGTAAAAGTTATAGAGAATTATTGATCAAAATAAGTTTACGACAAGCAATATGACAAAACATACCTCTGGCTTAACTTGATCAGGATCTTCAATATATTCCCTGTCATCCCAATCTTTTGGCTGAAAGAAACAAATGTATGAGGAAAGGCATGGTGGATACTGTATGACAATGCCTAACATGCCAGAAAATCCCAAACCTTTTTTGCATTAACATCTTTGATCCTACGAGGAGGAAGAATATCCCAGTCAGTGTACATGCTCCCGAATTCTCTCTCCCGGTTATCAATAAGGAGGCTATAAGTGGCATCAGGTCTGAGAATAAATGTGTAAAAATGTGTCAACTTGTCTGCTTCACATTTTAGCTCTTTCTTGATAGGGTAATTTTGCCCTTGGTATGAAAGTATGAGATGGAGCTTCTTTTTCTGGTCCCCACATATATCAGGCCCAAACATGAAGCTGCATAAGTAAACATCAAGAAAGTTAGTAGGTAACAATCAGAAGTCAGCAGAAGATAAGACAGACCGAGCAATTACTAAGAGTTCAATAGGAAGGAAATGAGGACTGTACATTAGTCCTAGATCATTTTATGGCATGTACTGCCTAGGCTAGCCTCAAAGTTTTAGATTATCCCCCAACCAATTTTCAGCTGGTACTTACCAGCTACCAGTAGAAATATATTTTCATGATGCTCGTTCACTTTTTGAAGAAAAAGACAGTTATTGTTATAAGCTTCAAGCAGGCTAACACATTATTTTAATAATTATTAGTAAAGACTGCCCTTGACAACTGTGATCAATTTCAACAGATGACCAAATTACCTAATGTGGGACCATTACTAGGTTTTACTGAATTTTTTGTACTTCGAGTTTGAGGTGACAGATGTAGAGTTAATGGATAGATGAAACACATTTAATATCTGTAATCTTGAATATTATATGAAGGAACCTCAAGCGAAATGAATTTTTAGGCCAAAACTAGTGAGCAAATTGACCTGTAAGGAGTATCGCCCCCAAATTTCTTCTGGTTGAGATAGCCAGACATAAGTTTGATGTAAGCGCCACCACATTCAATATCCTGCTCAATCTTTAGAGAGTACTGGATCACCAATGTTCGGTTCTTGTTACTAAATTCTGGGAATTTTGCTGATATAGCAAAATGTCTGGCATCCCCAGTTGTTTGTATACCTGAAAGGTGGTTGCAGAATGCAAATAATCATATGACGCATGAGTAAAATCATGGCAAAATATAGCTATATCTGTTTTTGTTTAAAAGGTGAGACAATCAATAGAGTATGCTCAAATCTTGAAATGCTCCCCCCTTTTTGAAATGTTCATGACAAAAATAAAAACAGGGACCAAATGAAACTGGTACAGGCTGAACTCCTTGAAGATATCTAAAATTTTTTTTGCTAGAAATGACATGAATAGACCCAGGGCATAACTAGCTGGTGACTGAGTGTTAAAATACCCACTGTCACAATCCAGTAATAGAACTTCTCTTTGTAAAAATACAAAATACTTCAAAGAATGGGGGCCATAAGCTCCTATTGCACATAACGTAGGTCCACCCATGAATAGACCCTCACCTTTATCATCAGGATCTCCAGAATAGGTTCCCGCTGTGTGTCTGAATGTTCCGGCTTGTCCTTGGCTCTTCTTCCAATCCGATTTCACCCAACGGTGCTCCCACCCATCTGAATGTTACCACGTTGCACAATTCCATTAAGCACAAACAAAAAAATGCACATAAAGACAAGGGATTTGAGCAAAGGGACATCAAATACTGATAATCCCTTGGATTGCATAAGACATCCCACCAACATAACCGTAAGTTAACTCACACTCTATCAGGCCCTCTTCTTTGACTCATTAAGGTTGGAGTGCTGAACCACTGGAGCATACCAAATAGGCACAGCTAGCAGTAACAATCTCTCTGGACTAAATTTACCTCTACTGAAAGCAAAACCATATGAAAATAAACGATTCTCTGGACCTACGAGCTGGGATTCTGAATCTCTCGGTGTCAGCAGTAACTGGCGACAGTGACACCGAACTAAACGAGCGGATAGCATAAACGAACACCAAATCAACCCGGCACAGACGCAGTGCCATCGAATCGAATCTCGTAGACAACCGCCGACACCGAATCAGACACGCCAATCAGCTAAACCGGAAACAAAATCAAACCGGGTGCAGGCACAGCACAGTACCATCGAACCGCTCCTCGAAGAAGATCTCGCCGGAGGCGAGGAGGAGAAGCGACGCGAGGACCAGCGCGCGGTGAAGGAAGGCGCGGCCCATCGATCCCGCCCCGCCCTCAGTAGCCGCCGCTCACCCCGAGCACCCCCACCTGTACGGCGGCGAGCTATTCCCACCACTCCCGGTGGGCAACTGGGAACCGCGAAGGGAATATTTGTAACGCGAACGGATCCGAGAAGGGGCTTCCGTACAGGGTTTATTCACGGAGATGCCACTACCTGCCACGCCATGCTGCAAACGGGAATGGCATTCTTGTGGTTATCGTGAAAAGACGGGCCACATTGCTGGAGAGTGGGGTGGTCACTCGCTGGTGGAGAGACCGGCAGGGGAGGGGCGCAGGGCGAAGGCCGGTCCGGTCTTCCGTGGCGGACCGGCCGTGTGGGACAGAGCGACGCGGGCGGGCGACGACGTTGACTTTTCAAAGTCCACCGTGGACCGCGACCTCCTATCGGCCACCCCCCTGGGCTGAGCAGTGGGGCCCGGAGACCGGCTGCCGGGTGCCGCCGTGCCGGCGACTGACTCACTGCGTCGTCACCGGATACCCATGCAGCGAATCGCCGCTCGACGGAGCTGCGCCGGCAGCCACTAGGAGGCCGCCATGTCACCGTGACGACGTGTTGCTGCCCGTGCCGCGTGGCATGCTCCACGGGCCACGGCGGATGAAGCCTTGTCATCGTCGCGGCTCATCGTGTCCATGTCTACATCGAACTCAGACTTAAAGAGATGGGCAAGCACAAGCCCATGGCGCACGGTGTATATTCGGTGGTTGAAGTACTAGTGCTAACTGCTAAATTCAGAGGTTACGAGTATTTGGCCAGTGGATTTGAAAATTGCGCGTAAGTTCAGTGGTTGAAGTACTAGTGCTGACTGCTAAATTCAGAGGTTACGAGTATTTGGCGAGTGGAATTGAAAATTGCGCGTAAGACAAAATCACCAGTGATGCCACGTGACAGCTGCATCAACTGCCTCAGGTCGTTGTTGTTGGTCTACGGGCGCATGGTAATACAAAACTTGCAGGTGTTGAACTATATAAAGAAACTGACATACTACTAAGGGTGCGTTTGGCACGACTCCGGCTCCGGCTGTGGCGGCTCCGGCTGTGGCTGTGCTGGTGGAGCGGATTCTTCGGTGGAGCTGAATCCGTTTTGGGAAAACGTTTGGCAAAACAGCTTCTCCTAGCTGTGTAAAGTGGATAAGATGCTGAAAAGTCCATAATACCCTTACCTTTTCTTTTTTCTTTTTTCTTTTCTTTTTTCTTCTTTTATTTTCTACTTTCTATTTCCTTCTCATTTTTTTCTTTTTTCTTTTTTCCTTCTCTCCTTTTCTCTCTTCTCTCCTTTACTCCTCCTCCCCATCCGCGCACCCGTCCCCGTCCTTCTTTCCCCTCCACCTCGCACCCGTCGCTCCTCTCTCCTCCTCCTCGCACCCGTCGCCGCCGCTCGTTCCTTCCCGTCGGCGCTGCCTCTCTCCTCCTCCCCGCCGGCTCTCCTGCTCCCCCTCTCCTCCGACCAGCGCCCGCCAGTCTCCCGCCTCCAGCCGAGCCCGGTCGCGGGCCCTCTCGCGCGGCGCCAGCGTGCGACCGAGTCGCGCGTGGCTCCGTCGAGGGGCTCCGCCGCCGGGTGTTGATGGCGAGGCGGGAGATCCGGCGTCGCCCCACGAGCCGGAGAGGAGGAGCGCCGGATCGAGACGCCGCAGCCGGCCACCACGCCGGATCGACCTCCACCGCGCCGGAGCACCGCCACCGCCGCCAGATCCAGCCTCCACAGCACCACGCCGCGCCGGATCGGACCGCCGCCGCCCCTGTCAGGTACGCCCAACCGTCGCTCTCCTTCCCGCGCCCCTCCAACCGCCGAGGGCAAGCCTGTCAACGGAGGGGCGGAGCCGCGGGAGCTGCGGGGGAGCTGGTTTTTTCCAGCTCCCCCCGACCTCCCCGCTCCAGAGTCGGGGTTCCCGAGGTGCTCCCCCGCCGGAGCTGTTTTTTTTCACCGTTTGGCATGGCTCCGCGCAAAACAGCTCCGGGAGCCGCTGGCGGAGCCGTGCCAAACGCACCCTAAGTATGCATCCTTTTAGGGCGTGTTTGGCAGGGCTCCGGCTCCTCCAAAAAGGGCTTCGGCTCTGGCTCCTCTGGTGGAGTGACTTTTCTGATGGAGCTGAAACCGTTTTGGAAAACGTTTGGCAAAACGGCTTCACCTGTTGGATTGATGTTGTAAAATGTCCCATGCGCTTTTGTTCTCTTCCTCCTTCTTCCTCTGTACCGTCACTTGGTTTGTTTGTGCAATTTTTTTGTTTGGATCATAGATTGAAAATCTATGAAATAAAAGGAAAAAACAAAAAAGAGAAAAACAAAGAGCAATTGACTGGTATCTGTATGACTGTATAGACCGGTGATTAAACAAAGAGCCCAAATGTTGTTAGCGTCCACATCCACTCATTTCTTATCTTTCTCTCCTACGCCGCCGCATGCCGTTGCTCCCTTCTGCTCCTACGCAGGCGTGCTGTGGAGGCGGTCCGGTGGATGCAGCTCGCAGCAACCGGGGCGGATGGCGGGCGTGCTCCCCTCAGGCCCGCAGTGGGGTTCGCGGCGGCTGAGGCGGAGCAGCCCTCGCGATGGTCAGGGCAGAGCAGACCGCAGCGGTGCTCGTGGCGGTCGCGACTGACGACGGGCGAGCTTCCTCGCAGGCGCGAGGGCCACCTCCTCGAGCGGGACAGGGCGTCGGGGTGAAGGCGCGAGGCAGGCCGCGGCCAGCGCGCGCTCAGCACGGGCGGCGGCGCGGGCCGATTCAGGCACCCAGCGGCGAGCGGGACGGGTCGCCACCGCTGGCCCCCTGACCGCGGCCGCAGGAAAGATCTCCGTCGGTCCTCGTCCATGGGTGCGTCTGTCTCATCCCTCCTCTCTCCTCCCTCCAAGGCGGCGTCACCTCCCTCTGCGTCGCCCAGACCTCCCCGCCGGCTGCCTCCTCCGCGCCCTGGAGCCTGCTGCCGGTCTTCCGCCCCGCCGCGCTGCGCCTCGAGCCGCCGCTCGGCCTCCCACCCTCGTGCCCGCCTGGGGGCAGGGCTGGCAAACGTAGCGTGGAGCCGTTTGGAGCCGGGCGGAGCCACTCTTTCCCAGCTCCGTCCCGGCGAAAGGGCTCCAGAGAGCGCCTTTTGCGGGGCTCTGCAGCCGGAGCCGCCGGTGAAAAAACGTTTGGGAGGGCTCCGCCCGGAGCTGCTCGTGGAGCCGAAGCTGGAGCCCTCCCAAAGAGGCCCTTAGCTTGCTGTTGGGTTTTCACAATTTCCCCATTTGCCGATCCTAGTTTGAATTTTGACAGCATGGATCTATGTTCATTTCCAAGGGCTAAGGCCATCAAGATCTAGTGATCTGATTTAATCGATACCCAGCAAATTAGCGTTAAACCTGATAAGTGATAACTGGTATTGTCATATCACATAAGTTAGTGGCGCAGCTGGCAAAGCTTTCCACGGTAGAAAACAATCAAGCATGGACATGATTCATTTAGGAACCGAGAATCCATTGGAACATCAAATGGAGGCTCACCAGCCATCATTACTTTCACAGAACATTTGTCTCAATCGCAATATCTAATTTAAAACACTCAGAAGTCAACTACAGAAGCTAAATTGCAGGTAGATAGGTAAATCTTTGAAGCAACCAGCGTCGGAACCAGTCACGATTCCGGAGCTTAGACCTCCTGCACGCTCAAGCCTGCCAAATAGAGGGGGGGAAATCAGTATCTTGCATAGTAGTTGGGAAATTTCACATCCATGTTTCAACTTGAAACAAAGTAATACATGGAGGTAGATGCACTGATGAAACAATAAAACCAAATTTTCAGTCTAATCCTTCTCTAGTGCTTTTCATCAGAGGGCCTAGGATTTAACTAGAAACTTTGTTTAAAACGAGGCATGCCCAATCATGGAGCACAAAAGGCATAATCAGTAGCAATGACATGAATTCCTACATCACTGCAAATAAGTATGCTGGCATTTACAGGAACTAACAATAATGCAATGGGGTTTTATGAGTTATGACTATTTAGGCAAAGAACAGAGGAGCTTTCAGCTGAAAGACCTGAACCACAAACCAGAATCAAATAGAGCATGTAAAACAATGTAAATTAAACAGGTCATGCAAAGTTCATATGATGCACATATGTAAAATCTAATGGTTCTCGAATGATGTTCACATTATACCCAACAAAACCAGTAACAGTCAGAAGCCCAGAAATCTGGCAGTAGCTTGCCTACTCTGTGGTCACTTGTGTAAGACACGCAACAAAATGTCAATTCCACTAACCAAGGATACATCTTGATACATATCAATATCTCATGAAGATCAAACTGTGTTTAGCTAGCTACCCAGTACTATTTCAAAAACAAAAGTATAGGATACATACCAGGGGGTAGAGACTGCTTCAGCTTGTTGGCCTTCTCAGTGTCGTACACACACAGTGTGTAGAGGTACTTGGAGCAGCGAACCTTGAACTTGACGGCATCCTTGCTCCTCTTGATCCTCACGGAGCGGGCATCCTTCCTCCTCGCTGTGAGAAGGAAGTCCTTGATCTCATGGATTTGCTTCGGCTGCCAGCAAAACAAAAAAGTCAGAATCCAGTAACCCACCACTAACGGCAAAACAAATTATCATTTCTGCTCAGCAACATGACATAGCTAACCTGTAGGCTAAGCACTCCACTCGAGTCTAAATTAAACTTACCCCAACAGTGTTTACTCAATAACATTATAAAATCAAAATAATTAATGGACAATAACCGTAATTCAGTGCACACCCTGTCACATCTGAGTAATATAACTCCTGTAATAATTTCTATAATTTCAAACTTTAACATTCTGCTCTCACAATTGTCTCACTTTTCTTTAAAAGTATGAAATCCAATGACAAATCTCAGTATCCATAGTTCACTGTTCACCAATGAATTCGATTTTAGCTACAGAACCGAAATATACGTACGCGAAGCGCCAGAAGCCAGTTAGATCTGATGATAAGGTAGCGCCTTATTACACAAATAAAAAGCAAGGCGAGTGCACACTAGAGAAACAGAACAACGAAGGTACAAATCTCGCCCTCTGAATCCTAGAAAGTGCTCAATTCGTCGATCTACCCAGAAGCAAAAGAACAAGGGGATGAGATACTATCGGATTTGAGGAGGAGCCGAACTTACCATGATGGCTGCTCTTGAGAGAGGCCACGAACCCTGCAGTCGCAAACCCTAGCTATGCGCAGAGGACGAGACAACGGCGGCGGCGGTGGAGAACTGGAGATGTGCTTGGAGCTTGGTTTTGTAGCGAGGCGGACACCCTGCCTTCCATGGGCCGTAATTATAGGCCCAGCATTACAAAATTCAACGGCCCAAAAGTAGTAAGAAAAAAGTCCATTCCACAACCCTCATCTATAGGTGCAATCTGGGTTTCAACCCCCAACCACAAAACCAAGTATTGGACACCCACAAACTATCAAAACCGTCCAATTTACCCCCTTGACGGTTTTGTGGGTGGTTTTCGCCAACGTGGTGCCACATCATCCTGTCCACGTGTACAAATATTTACTCAAACCCCTTAAACTTCTATTCTCCTCGCAGAAAGGTCCTCCTCTTCTTCTACCTTCGACGCCAGAGATCCATGCCGCGACCGCAACCCTTGAGATCATGCTAGTGAACCTCGTGTACCGTTTCGACTGGGAGTTGCCCGCTGGGGTTGGGTTGACAGTGCACAGGAAGGAGAAGCTCTTCCTAGTCCCCAAAATCCCCTGCTGAGCAAACATGTAGCACACCTTTGTTTTGCTTCATGGAGCAGCGCGTCCGCGACCCCGGCAGCATGGTCACGGCGCGGCCAAGCTCGGCGCGGCCAGCGTGCTAGCTTCCGGCATGGCGCGTCCCGCAGGCGCAAGGTAGAGCGACGCGTGAGGGTTCGACCCTGGCCAGCGAGACAACGACGCCAAGATCGGTGTGGCCAGCGGCCGACGCGGCTCATGCGACCTGCCTTGCCCCTACCACGACGGCCAGCCATGGCCCCTGGCGGCGCCCCCACGGCCCTTGCCCCTACCGCAGTGGTGGATGCGGGAAGAGACCGACCTCCACAGGAACGGGGTCAGCGGCGGCGGCACCTCCGCGGGAGAACTTGAGCCCTGGCTGGCAGCGGCGGAGGGCCCCCGTCGAGGCCGCGCCTCCTCCTCCACCCCTACCGCGGCCCCTCCTCCACCCCATCCGCCTCGTCCAATTCCAAATCTCCGACCGAGCTCGAGGATGGTGGCGCAGGTGGTGGCAGCGTCGGGCACTGCGGCGACTTGGTCCCTGGGCGGCGAACCTGGGGCGGACGGGCTCCGGCCATCCCTGAGGCCGCAGCTCGGGATGTGCGCGTCCAGGGAGAGGTCGGGCGGCGGCGCCGTGGCCGCGAGGGTCCGTCGCGACTCGCAGATTGAGAGAGAGAGAGCCCGGGGAGAGAGGGGTACGCGAAGAGGAAGGGGGCACTTGGGTCCTCCTCGCAGGCGGAGGAGCGGGGGAGGCACCGGTAGAGGAGCATGGGAGGAGGGGCGACGCAGCGGAGAAGAGATGGTCTGGGCCCTGCTCGCTGACGTGGAGTCGCCACATATGTGAAAACCACCCTGATGTGGTGCCACGTTGGCGAAAACCACCCACAAAACCGTCAGGGGGGTAAATTGGACGGTTTTGATAGTTTGTGGGTGTCTAATACCTGGTTTTGTGGTTAAGGGTTGAAACCTAGATTGCACCTATAGATGAGGGTTGTGGAATAGACTTTCGTTAGACTCTGTCCTGTGTGTGTGAGGAGGCTGCTTAAGTGCTCAGACTATCCGATCCGCAACGATGTCCTCTAAATAACACCCCCTAAAGCAATATTTGAAGGATCCCCAACCAAAATTTCACCCCCCTAAAATAAAAATGCTGCAGCGGTGCCCCCCATGCTATCCCCTCCCGCTGCCCCATGTGGGTGGGCCCCACCTTATCTTTACCCATGCCAATTTTTCCCGAGTCCCCCGGCGGCCGTTCGCTGCGACGCGCTGGCGGACCACCCCTCGTTGTCGTTGGTGCCCGAGGAGGCAATGGAGGCAGCCACGCCGGGATGGCCAGCAGCGACAATCGAGCCACTCCGCCGAGCAAGCAGGCGGACGCCGCTACTGCTCCGCGACCACGCGCCGCGCGTCGATGGAAATCGGCGGGGCCACCATCTGCTCCAGCAGCACGTCCGCATCCTCCTTCCGGAAGCAGAGCAGCCCGAGCGCCGGCGGCGGCCTCGCGACCTCGCTCCCTCGCCCTCCTCCCTCGCGGGCGGACGACACGAGCACGGATTCCTGTGCGGCGTTGGCGAGCGCATACACGGGCACCCCGGTGAGCCGCTCCTCGATCTCGGCGACCCGGAGGGCCGCGGAGGCGGAGGAGGCCGCCCCTCTGCACGCCTTGCGCTCCGAGCCGCCACCGCGTCACGCAGTAGCCGACGCGACGACGACGACTTCTTCTCTGCGCCATCTTTCGCGGATGACGACGCCTTCCGCGCCATCTCGCGCCGGACGCTGTCGGCACCCTCGTCGCCCACCACACGCCGGAGCACCCAGTTTGCGCCCGCGGCGCGCACCAGGTCGTGGAACCAGAGGCTGCCGCGCGGCTCATCGCATACATCGCCGACACGCACCACTCCTCTAGCTCCGCCGCGTCGGCGCCGTCGAGGATGCCCGCGACGGACGCCACGGCGCCCGTGTCCATCAGCGCGGCGCGACCCTCGGAGTAGCGCCCGAGAAGCGCTGACGGCGACTAGGGAGAGGTGGTACAGCGCCATCCCTCGTCGCTGGGCATGGCCGACTCTGCTGGTGCCTCCCTTGTGCCGGTCTTCGCCGCGTGCGTCGGCTGGCACCTGCCGCCGTGGACCTCCTCGCAACCCGTGCGCCGCGACCCACCTTCTCCTCCCAGGTGAGCCGTCACAACCCTTCTCCCCAGAGCTCCGCCGACGCATCCGGGCTGGGACTTCCTCCGCCTCCATGCGCGCTTTTGGATGCGCCATCGCTCCTCACAGCCGTCACGCGCCCCCGCGACCTCCGCCTGGCCGACGGATCTTGGCTGGGAGGCCGGAGGCTGGGAGCCCCTGGCGGCGTCACCGTGCTGCGGGCGGGGTCGGAGGTTGGCGACACCGGAACGACAGCGAGAGGAGGCGGCGACGAGGCCTGCTACATGCCGTGCGCTGGGGGACCTACGCAAGCTTTGGGCGACGAAGATCGCAATGGGGAGACGGCGCGGTGGAGCTGTGGAGGGACGAGGGAGCGGGCGCGAGGTGGAAGCGTGGAGGGGGCGGGCGACGGGGTACGGGAGGTCGAATCCCCTATTTTTCCGGGTTCGGGATGCTTTACGGGCAACCGTTGCGGTTAGCCTTAGCCTTCAGAAGTTTAAGAAACTGAAAATCATATACTATGCGAGAGAAGAGCCTAAAAATTAAAATTGGTCACAAACTCCCTCAAACAATATCTGTCACTTTAATTATGCTCAAAGAAAAAATGGATCACAGAAAAATTCGTCAGCTTAGTGAGTGAAAACCTTTTAGACTGCCACCAAGTCTCTAAAAGAGAAGAAACGCGAGACTTATATTAAATCTGTCCAAAGAGAAGAGAGGGAACAGGGCACAATGTCATTGAACCAAAAATTTTTCCTTCCAATTTATATCATATCAAACGGATGAAACGAATACAGAGCAAAGCAATACATTTGCCTTTGCACTTTGTTACATGATCTGCAAGTCTGTAACAAACAGTTGAACAGATCCCCAATCCTCAAAAAAACAAAAAAGAAATTTCTGTTTAGTATCTCTCCATCCTTCAGGGGCTTCAGTGATGGATCAGAGCAGAATCAGACATGGTACCCTGACGCCCAGCTCTTGGAGTACTCGCCGTCGGCTTCCTCGGCGCCATCGTCGTCGAGCCTGAGCGCAAAGGCAAGCGCGAGCGCGGCCCACTCGAGGACGAAGATGGCGGTGCCGAGCCCGCCGACGAGCTTGAGGATGATCTCGCCGTCCTCCTCCCGGACGTAGGACCGCAGCTCGGCGAGGAAGTCGGCGGTGCGGGTGAAGGCGAGCAGCGCGGCGGCGCCCTGGAAGATGGCGGTGAGTACGGCCCCCGCGGTGTGCGTGGCGTGCGCGCGGCCGGCCCCGGCCCCGCTGTCCGTGAAGGAGCCCGAGCAACCCGCGGCGGCGAAGACGGCGGTGAGCGCGTGGAGGAAGACGAGGAGCAGGCCGCACGGGGACGGCGCGAGGCGGAGCGAGAGCGTGAGGAAGATGCACGCCGACGCCGCGCCCAGCAGCGTGTAGTTGCACAGCAGGAACGCCTTGTGCGCCGCGCGTCCGCCGCCGCACGCCATCGAATCAGCTATCGCCGGCTGCTTTCTTGGGTCGGGGGATCGGTATCGGCGACTGCGAGAGAGCAGAGAGATCGAGAGGCAGGGGAGGGTTGGGGTGCGAGCGCGAGGGATGGAGTGGACCGGAGAGCGAGGAGGCGAGCATTAATAGAGTGGCGCGCGGTGGGAAGGGGGACTTGGCGACCGTTGGCCGGCGTGGGGTTAACGGCTAGTGCCGGGGACTCGGGGTCGGGGGGGAGCCTTTTCGCTGTCCGCCTGGCATAGTGGCATGGCAGTCGCGTGCAACGGAAGCGAAGCGGGGGCAAGGCCGAGGGAGAGAGACGTTGAGGCCTTGAGTGCTGATGGGCCTAGAGAGAAAATATAAGGCCCAATAGGCTGTTCAGGTCAGCCCAGAACAGCCCATGTGTGAGGCAGGAGTTGAGAAGACAGACAGGCGGCTCCGTCCGTGCGCTGCGCCGCCGCTCTCTTCGATGCGGCCTCTCTGCCTGGCGCTATTCCTCTCCTCCTGAACAAAATCGGGGCGGCGCGGGGTTTTTAGGGTTTAGTGGCCGGGTGCCGTGCTGTCAGGTAGCCTCCTCAACTCGTCTTCAGCTTGTCCTCCGCGGCGGCGGCGGCGGCGGCGGCTTGGAGCGGAGCGAGAAGATGGTGGCGGCGATTAGGGTGCCAAAGACCAAGCGCGCCAGGCGGGAGCTCCTCAAGCACGCGCCCAAGCTCGTAAGCTTTCATTCCCTGCCCTTCTCCTCCTGCCCCCGTTCTCCTGAGGCTCGCGGCGTGCAGCGTGCTTCGAGAAGGGCCGTATCTAGGAACTTCTGCGGAATGAGCGCCGCGCAGGGTTTCACCGACCAAATTAGGCCCCCTACCCTTGTTTTTTTCTTTCTAAATTGTGGCAGATTAGTGGTTGCATTCCAGTGAGATATGGCAGCAGAGAGTAAATTTTGAAATCTCGGGATAGAATAGAGATAGCTTCAGAGTTAAGACATAAACTGCTATCAGTTCATAATACCCATCGACGAGGGTACATATTTCATATTTGTGCTAGTACTTTTCTTGGCAATGCTAATTTGAAGGCCTCCAAACTATGTGGTATGGCCCTGGTCCTCGCCGTGGGCTGCCACCAGATGACCAGAACCCCTCCCCTTGTTGTGTGTCCCTCCCCTAACCGGCTACACCACTCACCGGCACAATTCATGGCCTACACAGGCACACTCTTGTCTGCCAGGTGCCCTCACAAGTCACAAGGACGACCACTGGCTCTATGTGTCACAAAGACATGATTCAATGCTTTGTATTTAGCTCTTGAAAAATAAAGATTTGTTGCCACTGCATACTACTAGGGCACCATGACGCTGTACCATGTTCTATCAACCACTGCCACGAAACATTGCAGTTGTTGTGCTGCTGCCCTGCTGGGTCAGTGTGCAGGGAAAAATCTCAGAACAAACAGCACCGATAAGGCAATATTGGGATAACCTTCGGCAATTCTTGTGTTCTGCTCGTATCCTGTTTCTCACCTTCCTGTATTCTTGTTTTCTGTCGCGAGCCATGTAGCTCTATATAATTTAGCTTACTGGAAAAAGATGTGAGCTTTGGTTAGAGTGTGCAATTCAATATTCTTTATGAGAAAATCATGTGGAATTCTTTACGTTAGTTTGCCAGTATAGGTATTATGAAGTCCCCCATATTTTGAACCTTGTATACTAATAAGACACTGAAAATGGAAACACTACTCCCACCGGTTTGTCAATTAAAGTCGTTCTGCGCACGGCCCCAATTGCGTAAAAGAGTCGCTCTGCGCGTGGCGAGGGACTTTTGGACGTCGTTGCCCTGCATGCGTACGGAGTAATTGCGCTGCCCGTTTCCTGGTCGCGCTTCGTTTCCTGCGCCTAATTAATGCCTCCCCCACGCGGCCACGCAAAATACTTCAACAATAAATGCAAAAATATGCAGCCTCATGGAATGGAACTCTAGACCTCGCAACTCTAGAACTCTAAACCGGAGGGAGTACATATGTTTCTTTGTGACTAAATCTCATATCTGGCTTCTGATCAAATTTTGGCAGGTTGAGACCGGCAAGAAGACGCTGATCCTCCATGGTACCAAGACTAGTGCTGTGTTGAACTCTGTGTTGTCCGATATTTACCACCTGAAACGTGATAATGCTGTGAAGTACACCAAAAAGAATGACAACATCAGGCCTTTTGAAAGTGGTGGAGAATCTTCTCTGGAGTTTTTCTCCCTCAAGACAGACTGCAGCCTTATAGTGGTGAGTGACATCATTTTGAGTAGTTTGTGGTTTATAATTTGGGTGCTTAGTGTGAAAGTTAATGGTTTCCATTGCAAAATGATGTCATACTGTATTTGCCAACGCTGTAAATAATTCATGGTGTTGAGTAGAAGTAGAATGATCTAATGAGCTACACAATGAATTTCTGACAACCCCTGAGAAATCTATCTGATCAGCAGCATCCCATTTTCTATTTCTGTTTTAATGCTCGAGTCCTATGTTTTCATATATTGAACGTGGTGATTTGATGACTTTTCTTCAGCTCACTCCATTGTTTCCAATTGTATTTTGAACTTGTGTTGCAGTATGGTTCTCATTCAAAAAAGAGGCCCAACAATCTGATTTTGGGAAGAACGTATGACCACCACATATATGACCTTGTTGAAGTTGGAGTTGAGAACTACAAATCGATGGAATCTTATGTTTATGATAAGAATCTGGCACCAAAACTTGGATCAAAGCCTTTCTTTGCCTTCATAGGAGAACACTTTGAGAGCTCTGAAGAGCTGAAGCATTTGAAAGAAGTGCTGCTTGATCTATTTAGAGGAGAGGTGATCCATTTGTAAAAACCTCGTATGTAGGACATGGATATATGTCTTGAGCTTAATAATAAACTGCTGCTGTTAAATGCAGGCTGTAGAGAATCTAAACCTTGCGGGTGTTGATCGGATCTATGTGTGCACAGCAATCTCTTCCACTACTGTCTACATGATGCACTGTGCACTCCGCCTAAAAAGATCAGGCACATCTATTCCTAGAATGGAGCTGGTTGAAGTTGGGCCTTCAATGGATCTGGTAGTTAGGAGGCACAGACTTCCAGTTGAAAGCTTGAAGAAAGAAGCTATGAAGACTGCTGAACATGCGAAGAAGGTATTCCTGAATCAATGTATCTTGTATTGGATATTGCTCATGAACTTTGGTTCCATTAGCCTTCAACAACCACTGGCCCTTTGTGTTACATTCTCACCGAAATCTTCCTGAGTCACTGTCATGAACCTTCTTGTGCAGGTGAAAAATGTCACCAAGGATATAGTGCAGGGCAGGCTGGGCAAGGTCTACATGCCAGACCAACAGGTCTGTATCTTTTTTAACAATAAAAAAAGGTCAAGATTTCTTTTGACAAACCTAATTCATGGTTTTTACTGAATTCAGGTTGGAAAGTTGACCTTAACAAACGACATTAAGGGACTGAAGAGGGAGCGCCGCGAGGCCAAGAAAAACAAGGAGCACTCAAAGAAGCAAAAAGTCAACCCTGAATAAACCATAGTTTTGTTTTGCTTTCAAACTATTGCAAGCTACGCCAAGTGTAAGCCACTTGCTGTTAGATTGGGTGGTAAATAGCTTAGTGCCATCTTGTAGGCTAAAGACCTTTGTGTTTAACATTATTCCAACTCGTTATGTCAGACATAAGTAAGCATGGAAATTTTGAGCAATGCTATGTACTTGTGTTACTGTCATTCTTACATTTAGCAGTCCTGATTTAGCATGGAAATCCATGTGACTAAGAATCTGAAGCTGTTGCAGTTGTGATGGAACCATATTGCCACGCAATCAATTCTGCGTTTTCTATGATGTACCAGGATCGTGAATCATCTTCACTTGTCTGCTGTGTTCTTGTTTCTGGATAGTCGTACCCAGAGACTCAGAGAGTTATGTATGTCTGGGCGATGTGAGTATCATCACAACTTACGGAGTAACTTCTTTTTTTTTAGGCACACAACTCAACTTCTTTTGTGGCTAGCAATACACTGTAACAGATTCCAGAGGCTGAATCCAGTCTACTAGTTCTCAAGGTATCGTAGATTCCTAGAAGTTGTTTCCTCAATCCATGCAGTGTTCTTCGCTTCTTGCACATGGTCCTTAGTCATCCAGCAAAATAAATTCTGCAACTAGTCTAAGGAAGTTCTCAAGCGGGCATGATCTGATCTCGAGACTCAAGGGCGGAGCAAGTGACTATCTAATACTCCCTCTGTTCTTTAATATATAACGTTTAGGACAAACAAATTAGTTTATTTTTTAACTAACTAACTTGTCATAAACGTTATATATTTAAGAACAGAGGTAGTAGTATATACTGTTGGAACTTGGATCTGAAAACTGTAGATCGATTTGTATTGTTTTTCGCTGGTCCAGGCCGTTAGATCTTGATCCCTGTCAACGCCATAATTTTAATTAAAAAACAGAGTATGTTGGTGGTAGCCACATCGTATCATTCGGTCACGTAAATAAAATATTGTGAGATAATTCCTTTTAGAAAAATAAAAATGCAAATGCTAGCTGAAGAAGTTGTTATTGTTAGTGGTAAAAAAAACTGGCAACTTTGCACCAACATAAAAGAAGATGACTAGATATTTTTGTTTCAACATCAATTGGGAGTAAACATTTGCTTGTACTTAATTGCCAGGGTTCGATACAGCTTTACTCTCTACAGTATTTTGTTTAGCCCTGTTGGGTTGTCAGTGAGCGGAGGGCCATTAGCCCATTACTTGTAAAAAAAAACTTATTTTCATAACATAGCATAAAGCCAGCCAGGTTTTCATGAACAATCTTATGCATTGTTCTTCAGAGCAGTTCTCCATAATCCATATACCACCACTATAACTAGAGCTTATCTGCCCTTGGTTTTCTTCACCGTAGTACGTGCCTAGGTGCAATATCATGGCCCTAGCACTTGTCTTGCTCATCTCCTTCATCCTCTCCTGTCTACTCTGGGGCGTGAGCTCTGCCCCATGCCCCCCATCAGGCAACATCACCTCCATGTTCACCCTCGGAGACTCTCACATTGACACCGGCAACGCTCTCATCATGGCGGCTCCGGTGATCCCTGTGTGGATCGACAAGCCCCCTTACGGCGAGACTTTCTTCGGCCACCCCTCCGGCCGCTTCAGCGACGGGCGAGTCATTATCGATTTCATCGGTCAGTTCAGTAGTAATCTCATTCGACAATTTCATTTCATTATGCATGCATCATGTGAACCAAATACCGTCTGAGCTGAGCGGCATCACACGGTGACCTGCAGCTGAGGAGCTTGGCCTCCCGTTCCTCCCGGCCTTCCTGGCCAGCAGCCCGAATTCGAACGTCTCCCACGGCGTGAACCTCGCCGTCGGCGGCGCGACGGCGATCGAGGTCGCCTTCTTCGAGACGAACGGCCTGGTCCCGTTCAAGCTCCTCAACAACTCGCTGGACGTGCAGCTGGGGTGGTTCGAGCAGATCAAGCCATCGTTTTGCAATGATGGCGGCGCATCATCGGAAGGCCAAGACGAAGGGTACAACAAGGATTGTCTTGGCAAATCGCTCTTCTTCGTCGGGGAGCTCGGGGTGAACGACTACAACTTCATCTGGATGGCGGGGAAAACCAAGGACCAAGTCAAGACGTACGTGCCCAAAGTCGTCGACACCATTTCCTTGGCCGTAGAGGTACACACAATAGTACTACAATGCAGTAGTACTACTCTATTATTTTACCACCATTCATTATAGTTTTGTTTAAGAAGTTAGATTATGTTTGGATCCACTAAACTAAAATTTATAGCTTATATGACAGTTTAGCTAGCAATGTTTGAATCCACTAGTTAAATGACAGCTGAAGAGGTATTTGTTTATTCTACCTCTTCCTTCCATTTACTTTTTCTCGAGGAAGGTGGAGGACAATTAATTCGGTCGATCTTTAGCAGATTAGCTGGAATCCTCAATCAGTTTAATTTTAGCTGGATCCTACTTGAATTCGTAGCAACTAATTTTTTTTTTCTGGAATACGCGGGCGACGTATCATTGTATTAAGAGGGCGGCGTATCATTGTATTAAGACGAAGAAGAAATTGATACAATATTCGGTTACAACCCAACTAGACCGGACTCCAGCTGGACACAAGCTGGCAAGCCAGCTGAACGCAACCCGAATCATAAACTCGAACCGGAACTACTCATATCCCACACAACCCAAACGACGAGCTCGCGTAGCCCTCAGTCGACACTCCAGCCCTCAAGGGGAGAGATCTTGGTCTTGTTCTTCAACATCGGGAGTAAATCTTGCATTGCGTCCATGTAGTGCGGCGGAGGCACACCACGAAAGCTTGTCCACCGCTTCCTCTGCCGAAGCCGTGGGTAGGGGCGCGCCAATCTCACCGAGTCGCCGCATCAGAAGTACTGCTCCTCGCTTTGCCGGTTTGATGGCTGAGAGAGGGTCCAAGGCTTGGCGACGGCTTCGCGTGAGACCCAAAGCCTCTGACGAAGGTAGCTGAGGAGGTGCGTCGCCAAGGGAAGGGTCAACTCGACGGCGGGAAGCTGGCTTGTCCAGAAGAGGCGACGGAATATCCATTGTAACGCTGTTGACGAAGCTCTCCAAGGCCACCTCGAAGGCCGACTCAGTCGACTGTGACACCCCCACATATGGCGCCTCCACAGCCGGCACCTCCACAACCGGCACTTCCGCAGTCGGCACTGCCGGCACCACAAGCTCGACCAAGGGTGGAAACTCCATAGACGACACCACCTCGACCGGTGGCGGCACCTCCACAGAGAGAGGCGTCGCTGATGGTGGCTCCATCGAGTGGTCAGGAAGCGCCATCACAGGAGAAGGGGTGGCAGCCCGCTCAACAGCGCCGGTGCGAGCGAGGTCACCAGAGAGAACTGATGACCCCTCCCGTGAAGCGCCCGCCGCTGAAGCTCGATCTCGGATCTCCTGAGACCGAAAGGTGGCCACGAGCAGCTCGGGGAAGGCAGACTCGAGAGTGAAGTCCTCCTCCTCGACGTTAAGCACGGCCATGATGGCAGACTTGGCTACTTCCAAAGCGACCATGGCCAACGCATCAGTGGTGGATAGCGTGAGGACGAGGCCACTGTCAGCAACAGCGGCAGCAACTGGCAACGCACGCACGTTTGAGGTCGAAGTGCGAGCATGGCCATGCCCGATCCCAGAAGGGGTGACACTGCCATCCAGACGAGGCTGATCCAATCGTGGAGGCGGGCGGCGAGGTCGGGTGCAATCCTTGGCACGGTGCCGAAGACCATGGCAGCACAAGCACCACGATGGTTGCCGGCACGAAGCAACCCGATGCTTGAAGGAGAGACAGTTCAAGCATCGTCTATCGAGCTCCTTAGGGCAACTCCAACCCACCCCTCTTCTCCACCCTTACCTTATCTTTAAGGGCTCAAAGCCAAACAAACGTCTCCAACCCGGCTCTTATCTGCCTCCCGACGGATGAGGGACTCTCATTCCGCCTCCCTCCACCCTCACCTGTAGGGACTCCTTTTCCACCCCCTCATCCAGCGACGACACCAATGGCCGGCCCTCCCGCGCGTCCTCGGAGTTTTCCCCGCGCCGTGCACGGCGGTTTCCCCGCATGGGGCACATCGATTTCATCTCCAGTGGCAACACAGGCTAGGGGAGGGAGGGGAAATACCTGTAGATCCGGCAGAGACCTATCCCGCGGCGGCAGCAGCGGTCACGTCCGCGGCGGCGGCCATGGAGGGCGGCGGTCGCGCCCGAGGGGGCTGGCGGCGTCCCGCCTGATGGCCGCGCCCGAGGGGGCCGGCGGCAGCCCGTCCCAAGGCCGCGCCCGAGGGGCCGGCGGCGGCACCGTCCCGAGCCGCGCGCCGATGGGGCCGCCGGCGACCTTGCCGTGCGAGATGGAGAGGAGCGAGCGGGAGGGATCGAGAGAGAGAGACAGGGGATCGGGGTCAACGGGAGAGGGGCGGTTGGAACGGGAGGGAGGGTGGGGTTAAAATATATATGACAGGTGGGGTCCACGTGTGATAAGGGGGTATATAAGAGTTGGGTTGGAGTTAGAAGGAAAAGAAGACTCTCAAATGGAGATAAGAGGTCCTTATATGGTGGAGCATCTCCAGCAATAGCCCCTACTTCACACTCCCTACTTCTTGAGTAGGGGCTCCCCCAACTTTTTTGGGGCCTGATTTTTGCACCCAACTCCAGCAAAGGCACCTACTTGGAAGCCCTTACTCTTGTATGACAGGTGGGACCGGTTCAACAGGGACTCAAAATTTTTATTCCCCTCCCCCGGCGTCCTCTCTCTCCCACCCACCTCTCCTATCTTCCTCGAGCTCTCTCCCAAATCCAAGCGCAGGGAGGCCTTGAGCGCGCCCACGGTCCCGTGCGCGGCGGGGCCGCCGCGAAGGCGACGCCGGCGGAGCTGCCTCACAGCCGTGGAGGCGGCGCCCGCGCGAGCTCCCCCACATCTCCTCCCATCCCCTGCCGGCCAGGCGTGGAGGCAACGACGGCGGAGGGAGCTCGAGCTCCGGCCGTGCGAGGCTCGCCCATGGCCGCGTGAGGTGGCGCCCGTGGCCGTCGGTGTCGATTCGGGGCGCGAGGGTGTCGATTCGGGGCTCGATTTGGCGGGTGAAGCTCGAGGGCCGGCGGATCGAGATTTGGCCAGGCGCGGTGCAGACGAGCGCGGTGAGGGAGCTTCGAGCGGCCACGGCGAGGGAGCTTCGGGTGGCGGCCGTGGCGGTGTCGCGGCGGGCGGCACTGACGGTGGGAGCTCCGGGAGGTTGCTCGGTTCGGGGCTTCTGGCTCGGCGCGGGGAGCTCCCAACGGCCAACGACGGGATAGGGGGCTCTCTCTCCACCCGCAGGAGAAGGGGCCGAGGGGGGTGATTTGGGTGCCCAGCTAAAATAGGTGCCCGAGTTGGGGGCCTGCTGTAGTGGGTTTTTTTGCTTCAAGCCCCTACTTTTTGAGTTGGGGCTCAAATAGGTAGGCTGCTGGAGTTGCTCTAAGGGCTATAAGGGATCCATTGGAGTTGCCCTTAGGGTAGCAACTAAATTTAACAAGTTAAAATTTAGCTGGTGGACCCAAACATGACCTACCTTGCTCTATTTGACACCACAACAGAGGCTGATCAAGGAAGGCGCAGTTTACATCGTGGTGCCGGGGAACCCGCCGACGGGGTGCTCGCCGGCGATCCTCACCTTCCGGTTGAGCCCCAACAAGACGGAGTACGACCACATCGGTTGCCTGCGCGAGGTGAACGCCGTCGCCAGGTACCACAACCTGCTGCTCCGCGCGGCCGTGGGCAGCCTCCGGGGAAGGTTCCCGCACGCCAGGATCGTCTTCGCCGACTTCTACGACCCCATCATCAGAATCCTTGAGAACCCCGGCAGTTTCGGTAAACTCCGATCCACTGACTGGTTTCCCCCGTGTATCCATCGATCGATCGCGGGCCTGCATTCCTTCTTGCACGTCAGGACCTCGATCGACTGAGCTGTCTTAAAATGTGTGCAGGCTTCGCCGGTGACGCTCTGAGGGCGTGCTGCGGCACCGGCGGTGGTGCCTACAACTGGGACCCGAGCGCCTTCTGCGGCATGCCCGGGGTGGCCGCGTGCGAGAACCCGGCGGCGTACGTGAGCTGGGACGGAGTGCACTACACGGAGGCCACCAACCGCTACGTCGCCGAGGGGTGGCTCCACGGCCCTTACGCTGATCCGCCGATACTCAGCGTTCTACACAAATACTAATGCGAGCAGTTGTTAAAGATAGAGCTAATGAGGGTCCTGAATTGCAAGCTTTGCCGCCTTCGAGCAGTTGTAACTTGCAGTACTCATTTGTTGTGGCCAAGTTGCATTTTGTATAATGGAGGAAGAATTATCACGCATGTTAAGAATTGAATGTATTTTGAACTTTTGTTGCAGTATGGTTCTCATTCAAAAAAGAGGGCCAACAATCTGATTTTGGGAAGAACGTATGACCACCACATATATGACCTTGTTGAAGTTGGAGTTGAGAACTACAAATCGATGGAATCTTATGTTTATGATAAGAATCTGGCACGAAAACTTGGATTAAAGCCTTTCTTTGCCTTCATAGGAGAGCACTTTGAGAACTTTGAAGAGCTGAAGCATTTGAAAGAAGTGCTGCTTGATCTTTTTAGAGGAGAAGAGGTGATCCGTTTGTTAATATAACCTGGTATGTAGAACATGGATATTGTCTTGACTATGTGTGCACATCAATCTCTCCTACTACTGTCTTCATGATCCACTGTGCACTCCGCCTAAAAAGATCAGGCACATCTATTCCTAGAATGGAGCTGGTTGAAGTTGGGCCTTCAATGGATCTGGTAGTTAGGAGGCACAGGCTTCCAGTTGAAAGCTTGAAGAGAGAAGCTATCAAGACTTCTGAACATGCTAATAAGAAGGTATTTCTGAATCGCTGTTATCTTGTATTGGATCTTACTATTACTAATTGGAGGTTCCTTTTGAGGCCTTCACGTGAAGCCACCTAGGATCCTAGGTGGACAGTCTAGAAAAAAGAAAAATTAAAGAAGCCTCCACATGAAGCCACCTAGGATCCTAGGTGGACACTTAAAAAGAGAATAAAATTAACCATCTTTGCCATTATGCATACTTAACTAAAATAACCCTCTATATCTATGTCAAAATTACTTAAAATCCGCGTTTTATAAAATTAATCTAAATCAGCTCTCTAAACTATCCATCTGTTCTTACTATTACTAATTGGAGGCTCCTTTTGAGGCCTCCACGTGAAGCCACCTAGGATCCTAGGTGGATAGTCTAGAAAAAAGAAAAATTAAAGAAGTCTCCACATGAAGTCACCTAGGATCCTAGGTGGACACTTAAAAAGAGTAAAATTACTCACATTTGCCATTATGCATACTTAACTAAAATAACCTCTTATATCTATATCAAAATTACCTAAAATCTGCGTTTTATAAAATTAATCTAAATCAACTCTCTAAACTATCCATCACCTATAATCTTCATATGCAATCTGACTCCCCAAGATGAGTCCCTACACACAAAATCGATCTTCTTAAACCTTAGTGGTCTTTGGATGAGCATGAAAGCAGTCGCAACTCATAGTACGTAGTAATCCACGAGGCTGCCACAGACCGAGCAGACCACAAGCAGTCAATCAAGGACAGAGCGCAGGCCGCAAGCGAGGGTGCTATCCATGGCACAAGCAGCAGGAAGGAGTCAGACGATGCTCTAGGACGCATTGTCGTTCAACGTGCAGCAAATGGCAATGATCGAGAAGAATGTAGCCAACTGTTATGTTTGAGATTAGGAGAAAGCATGCATGCCTATTGATGGAGAAAAGTACATGATCAAGGGCTGTATTCCTACATATTTTACTAACCAAAATATTAAGTTTTTATGTCCTATGATGATAGGGTTTGACGGACATAGGTGGTGGAAAAGTAGTTGACACAGTTAAGATCTAAAAAATAATACACTATAGATTGAAGATATCTTGATTTTAGGATTATGCTGAGTTGATGACATGTGAGTAGCAGTATATATTCGCTAGCCCCTAGAAATTAAAGATCTTATTGCCTCTGTACAGATACAGCTCATTTTGATCTCTTTTTTTTAAATTTTTTTACATAATTTCCATGAAGCAAGCAATATTAGTACGAACAACTTTGCATGGTTGATTGATTCTAATTAATTATATTAATAGGGCAGCAGTAGTTACACACTTACATAACAATTTCTTGCATTTGAGAAAAGTGATGAAACAATACGCATTTATATTGAGGTGATTTAAGAGGTTCCATATACGTATTATTATGCGTAATGTGTTAAAAAGAGACGAGGTGTCTACGAGCAAGCAAAGAAAAAGATAGACATTAATGGAGAATTTTTTTTACTCCCTCCACCTATGTTTACAAGGTATTTACATGACTTGGCACGGTCTTCCAAATAGTAATTCAATAATTCATTTATCTTATATTATATCTATTTCTGATGATACACTTATGATCATTGTGGAGTATATTTGATTACGAATCCAACAATATAAAATTTATATTGTAAAAATAAAAAATAATAGCTAAATTTGTAAGTTTGAATCTTCATTTGCATGTGTGACTTATAAAAAGAAATGGTATACTATATATGTACACCCATATATAAAGCTTAATGGTATTGTCACGTAAGTATGACATTTCTAACCCATATACCTTATGTTTAAATATATCAAAATATGTGCGTACATAGTATAGAAGGTATATTTCCCATATTTCAGATAACATTTTCCTATCCATAAGAAAAATGTAGAAGTGTAGTTGATATAAATGATTCTTTTCGCATACAACATATAAGACCACATTGTTCAATTATTTGGGATGTTCACTTATATTAAACGAATAGTAAAGAATTATAATTATACATATAGAAAAAATGTAAAGTGTTTTCCTTCTAATACCCCCTTTTTTTTACAAATCACATTTTACTTCCCCGGACCCCAACCTTGTGTGAGAGCTTTCGCATTGTGTACTCTCTTTTTTATCACATTTGCTTTGTCCTAAATCAAATATATCAAATTTTGACCGAGTTTATTAAAAATATAACAACATCTATGATACCAGATTTGTATCATCAAATTCACCATGGAGTATGATTTGGTAATGCATATATTTGGTAGCCAGAATAATATTTATATCTATAAACTTGGTCAAAGTTGGACATATTTGATTTGTGATAAAGCAATTGTGATATGTAAAAAAGGAGGATGTACTAGATCTTCAATATTAAGTCATTTTAGTACTACTACTCGCTCTACAACAAAATGATCACATTTTATGGTAGCTTAAATTAGATTGATTGGTGCAAGCTGTTGGATAAAATGTTGGATATATGGAAAATTAATGATATTTTTAGGTAATAAACTAAATGTGTGGTCATTCATATTTATGTAATGTTAGCCCTGTTCGACTGGCTGGTGGTTGATAAACCAAACGAACAATTATGTTAAAGTTGCTAGCCCGTAAAGTGGCACGGGTTCATGGACTAGTATTGCTAATGAACTTTGTTTCCATTAGCCTTGAACAACCACTGGCCCTTGGTGTACATTCTCACCGTAATCTTCCTAAGTCACTGTCATGAACTTTCTTGCGGGTGAAAAATGTCACAAAGGATATATAGTGCAGGGCAGGCTGGCCAAGGTCTACATGCTAGACCAAAAGATGGGGAGCAGACGTGAGCCGCGCCGGATCCGAGAGCACCTCTGGTGGCAGGGGAGGAGGCGGCAGATCCGGAGCGGGTGAAGCTCGATTCCCATGGTGGAGAGAGGAGCGGCGGCCGCCCGCCGCGGTGCTGCCTGGGGAGGAGAGGAAAGGGAGGGAGGGGCCCCGCCGACGCGAGGAGGGAGTTGAGCGCCGCGGCGGCCGGCTGCCGCGGTGCCCTCGCCTGCCGCAGTGCCGCCTGGGGAGGAGGGGCCCCGCCGACATCGCATGGATGAGTAGGAGGAGCGGCGAGCCGGTGCGAGGAGGGAGGAGAGCGTCGTGGCGGCCGCCTGCCGTGGTGCCCTCACCTGCCGCCGCCGGCGCACAGAGGAGAAGCAGAGGATTGGGGGAGGGGATGGGAGAGAGGGGGGGAATGGGGAGCGTAAAGAAGAGTGAGAGTACTACAAGTGGGTCCCGCGCATGGTAGTTGGATGGAGGAGAGAGATAAAGGATGACGAATGCGAGAGGAAGTTGTATAAAGGAGAGAATTTGATGACTAGGCAAGAATATTCCATTTTGAAGGAGAAGATAAAGGATAAGGAAAAAGTCTACATCAACCCCCAACCTAGGAGGAGTGGACTACATAACCCCCCAACCTATGAAATGGTATATATCACCCCTTGAACTTTCTAAAACAGCTCAAATTACCCCCTATGATAATTTTTATAAATCATAGTAAATCACAGAAATATCATAAAATGGAAAATCCAATTGTGTTGGACTCCAAATGAGTAGATCTATGCAATAAACATATCATATGATATGTTTTAGTACAATTTTTTATAGCTATGAAGAAAAACATAGATCTAAAGCTACAACAAAAAATATATACTAAAGTATATCATATTTTATGTTCATTGCATAGATCTACTCATCTGGAGTCTAACACAATTGGATTTTCCATTTTATGATTTTCTTGTGATTTACTATGATTTTTTAAAATTGCCTTAGGGGGTAATTTGACCTATTTTAAAAAGTTCAGAGGGTGATATATACCATTTCATAGGTTGGGGGGTTATTGAAAGGATCTTGATGTCGTCTAGAGGGGGGTGAATAGATGAATCTGCACTTATTAAAAATTTCAACCCTCTGTTAGTACCAAAACCGGTCAAACTGGTTTTTGCTAGGCAGAAAACCAACAAACAAGTATATGCCCTCTACGAGTTCTAGCTCAAACCAAACTTGGTGTAGGACTTCCACAGGTGTTTCCAAGAGTGTCAATGAAGTCCCTGCACACAACACAAGCACACCAAAGTAGATCGAAGTGGAAGCACAAGGATTAAGCTAGAAACAACTAAAGGTAATGCAGGTGAATGTAAAGCAAGTAAGAGAACAAAGACACCGGATTTATCCCGTGGTTCAGCTCGCCACTAAAGCTGGCCTACGTCCACATTGTTGAGGTAAGCCACAAGGGCTTTGGGATCTCTTTTAATCCGCTCCTCCCTCACACCTATCGCCAAAGCAATAGATGGAGTGTTCCACTATCTTTGATTTGCAATTACAAACTTCTTGGAGCTGCCACACAACGATCGGGAGCTTCCAAACGACTTCTAGCCGTCTAGGAGCCAAAAGCTCCAAGAGTAAAAGATGCTTCACAAGATATTCAACGAAATCAGCAGGTGCTCAAGTGTGGGAAGCTCACTAGGCTTCTCAAAGCTCTCTAAAACTCTCACACAAGTCACTCTCTCAACCCAACACAAGGATAGGGCACTAAAGGCTTGAATCTCACTTAGAGAGGATGGGGAGAGCTTAGCTGGAGTTTTGGAAGGTGTTAGAAGTGTGGAGAACCAGCAGCCCCTCAAAGAGGAGCTCTTGGGTATAAATACCCTACTCCCACAAAACTAGCCGTTAGTCTGTCAGACAAAACCGGTCAGACCGGTTTGCCAAACCGGTCAGACCGATTTTCAAACCAACTAGCCGTTGGACGGTGTCAGTGCCCAAACCGGTCAGACCGGTTTGCCAAACCGGTCAGACCGGTTTGCCAAACCGGTCAGACCGGTTTGGGCCAGAGAGCTTGTGACGCCCCAGGTTTTTAATTAGCATCATTAGTGCTAATGACCGAGTCAAGCACGTTGACTCTAGTCAAACCGTGGTCAACCTGGGTCATCACCTCGAAAACCTAGTCAACAATCACTAATGACCCTCTTAATCAAGTCAACACACACTTGCGGTCAAACCTTGGTCAAAACCCTAGTCAAACCCCTATGTCTTTGAACCCCCGCTGGAACTTTTGCCGCGTTCTCAAGTTTTCACTTAAACACTTCAAAATCGGCCAATATAAAAGTTGTTTGTCTCTTCGAGGGACACACTTTTCATAATTTGCGGCATTTGAGATTTGGAGTGGAAATTGGTGACAAACTCAGTCAACTGCAGCTAATACTATTCACCAGCGCCATGAAAAACAGCAACTTTGCCTGCAGTTTATGCTCAAACCATTGAGCAAAACATAGGCCGGCCTTTGTAAAAGTTGTAGAGGGACCTTTGATCTACAACTTTGCTATTTGCACCTTAGTGCACTTCAGTTCAAATTTTTGGAGAATTTCGCAGTCAAACAGTGCTAAACGAAATTGAATCGGCACCGCGCCGCGACGTCGCGCTCCCGCGCGCCACGCCCATGCGCGCGCACCCGCCGCGTGTCGCCCTACCGCCCCTCGGCGTCCGGGCCCTCCCACGCTGGCCTGCGCCACCGAGCCGCGACTCCCGAGGTCGCACGCGCCTCGAGCAACCTTGGAGCCCGCGTCCCCGCGCGTGTCGTCCGCTCGCACCACGCCCCGCCGGACCCCCCGCCGGCAGTGCCTGCCGCGCTGCGATGGCTGGGCCCCCTCGCCCTCTTTCGTTTGCTTCGAGGCGAAGTCGTTGCGCCCCCTTGCTGGCTCGCTCGGCTATAAAAGCCCCGGCGTGCCTCCTCGCGCGCGCTCGTGCTCCGCTGCCCGCCATTACCGCCGTCGTCGCCGAGCTAGTCCCTGCGCTCGCCCCCTCGGCCGCTAAGCCACCTTGGCACCTCCCCTAGAGCACCCTCGAGCTTCCACTGCCACAAGTTGCTCCGCATTGCCTCGCTCTTCGCCGGTGTTCAAGCCGCAGCGTCCGCCGCCGCCCGACGCTGCCGCGCGCCGTCGCCGGCGACCTCGCCGAACCGTCCACCACCCCCAATCAACCCGTGGTGAGCTTAATTGCACTCTTGCGCCATCTGTTCCCCTCCTCCGGCCGTCTCTCGCTGCCGGCGAGCCTGCCGCCACTGGCAAGGGCATGGATGGGAGAAAAGTTGCCTCGAGGGCATTTCTGTGAGAACTAAGAAACTTCCAGGGGCCTGCTTGAAAAGTGAATCTTGAATAGTGATTGCATTTTTTCTGAATCTTGTAGAAAATTATAGAAAAATAAGAAAAGTGCAAACTCAATTTTTTTGGTTTCCTTGTGAATAACCCTACAACTTTTGTAAAGCTTGACCATACTTTTGCATGCTAGTTTTTGCATGAAAAATAGAAGACTGTTAAACCTAGATCTATTGTAGTTCAAAATCCACATGTGATCTGTAGCTGAATTTTAGATATGTTGTGCGTCATGTCATGCCTAGCCTCTGTACCAAAAATTGCACAACGTTACTTAGTAAATCTTTTAATATGATTTATTTTGTATTTATGATGAATCTGTCTAAATAATTTTTGTAGCTAAAAATAATTAGATTTTTGTATTCAACTTCTGCATGTGATCGTTTTATGTCTAAATGCACCTCTGGTGAATTAGTCACAATTTTATATCTATCAGAAATATTTATTCTTGTTTTATGCCTAATTTTCTATATAAATGCATAGCTCAAGATCTAGAGTAGATCTTGATGTGTTTGTTGTTTTCCTAGCCTAGATTTGAGTCAGTGAATTAGTGAGAGAAAGTTGGAATCCATTTGTTATTTATTTATTTTTTTATTCATTTCTCATGTTTGGATAGCTAGATTTTGTTATTTTCGGTATAATTAATTTTATAACTCATGTGAGTGTGAACCTTTGTGCAGTGGGTTTACTTCAGTTTGTAGTGCTTCAGAAATACACACACTGAATTTCATTAATTTATTTTTGAATAAGAGCAATAGAGGCCAATTAAAGCTTAATATTAAATTAAATGGGAAAAATCACCAACACACACCTAATGACCTTATGAATGTGTTGTGAAACATGCTAAGATGGTTAAGACCACTTCCTTGCTGTTTGTGAATTTTAATTAATTTATTTACATAAATGTGTACACAGTCACTATCAAAAAGAATAATTAATAAAGAACAACCTACTGTTCCTTATGTTGAATATATTCTTATCTAGGTGAATGTGGTCAACCATGCACCCCATGGTTGTCATTTGTTGTTTGGTAATTAATTACTTTGAAACCGTCAAATTAAATCGTGCATTTGCATCCTCGTGTAGATCTTCCCGACGGTAGCGATACGCTCGTGCCGGAAGGAGGAGAAGGAGGAGCTGACGGTGAGCTGCAGTAAGTGGACGTAGCTCAGGACCTGGACCAAAGTCCAGAAGGGCCCAAGGCCAACCTTGCCAGCGAAGGCAAGCCCCGGATCATTAACCTCTCTTTTTAAAATAATGCAATTATCCTTGCTATGATTGTGCATTTACGTTTCCGGAGTTGAATTGAAACCCTAGATGCATGACCCTTAGGTACCTATGCTCTTTTACTAGTATGCTAGGTCGATAGCTGCTATGCTATAGGACCCGGTAGAAGTCGAGTGATGTTCGTCACTCGCGAGAATAGATTCTTATGTTGGAATCATAAGATCTTTATAAATGGATTGCTCATGTGGTAAGAGCATGGGATTTGGGCTCCGGTCTAATGGCTTTCGTGGGCTAAGCTTTTGAACGTACTAAGCACTTGTCGGGAATGGGACCGGTAAGCCTAGTACCTTAATGAGACGGTGCAGGATCTTACTATTACTAATCTTGAGTATTCACCTGCCCGATTTGCAACCGGGAGGTGGGTACATGTGTGAGACTGGATGTATTGTGTGGGGCATGCCAGATAGCCTTGTACCCGGGACTGTAAGATTCGATCTCAAGCCGAGGACTTTTGGGAACTGCCTGGTGGTTGTCCAGTGTGAGGGCACCCTACCGTGTGTTTAGATTTACCTTGCAAGGTTATAAATCAATCGATTGTCGGCCTCTCACCATTATCTGAGACTGCTTAATCAACTGGCCATGATATCCCTTATTGGTGGAACTTTGTGAATATCACTGCTTGAATTAATTGTATTATACAATTCTTGATTGAATTAGTTGGCACACTTAGAAATGGTAATCAACTAGAATTTGTGCTAAAATATTGAAAGTAAGGACATACTCTTTGTTGCTTTTCAGCAAAAGAACTCCACCGGCCAAAAGCCTCTCATGTCTAGAGTTTGGTGATGTAGTTATCACCCGTCGGTTAAGTCTTGCTGAGTATTAGTATACTCAGCCTTGCTTTATTAAATGTTGTTGCAGGTGTTGTTTGGCCTGGTGAGACTCCACCCGGCTGGGAGCTGGAATGGGTGGATGATGACGAGTGATGGCATCACGGACGACCTCCTGTGATGTTTATCGTTGCGCTAGTTTATTTTATTCCGCTGTTTTCGAACTCTGAACCTTTACTTATCATGTCATGAACAATGGTTTGTAATAATTAACCCTTAGAGGTACAATTTGGATTTAATTTGTGTTTGTACTCTGGACTCGCCTTCGTGTGAGTTTTAATGCATATGTTCGATCCTCTGTGTGATTTTCATGTGATTTACCGGGTGTTGAACTCGTCAACCAACGACAGGATGATACTTTACTGTCGCTTAATGGCCAAAGTGGATTGGTTTAGGCGATAGTACGATATTTTTCTGGGCGGGTTGTCACAGAGCTCTACTAAGGTTTAGATCTCACGGGTTAGTCTCTCATGGGTTCACTTGAGCACTTTTTGATGTTTGTTGTCCAACCAATGATTCATCCCTCTTGATAGTACGGCATACCTAAACTCAAGATAAAAGATAAACCCTAATTAATCTACTTGAGCTTGAACCACCTGAATGGACCTTGTGATGCCTAGAGAGGAGGGGGGTGAATAAGATCACTTTAAAATTCTGCAAAAACTTACCAGCGGATCAGGGACCGGATGACCCGGCACGACTGATAGGATGACCCGGGGGGTCCGGGTCAACCTGGCACTTGTGCCGGATCAACCAACACGCGAAAGTAGAGTACAATAAGCTATGAAAAACATGAATTTGCAGAAAGTAAATGAATCAAACTTTGCGTATACGATGTAGATACCACCTGCAACCAAAGATTTTACAAGTAACAACACAAATATGGAGATCGATCCAAATATAGCTTCTAGGGTTAGAGGAGGGGATGAACTCAAGCAAGCAAGAGACAAGCGAATTAATCCAAAGTTCACTCCTACAAAGGAAGCTACGTCTCCGTTGAGGATCATACAAAGGGAGGGCTATCACCAAGAGCCGCTTTTCCTCATCTAATTCCCACAAAGGAAAATTGGTGCTCACTAAGAGAAATCCACAAAGGATGGGCAATACAAACGATCCCGGGTGCTCCACACGGAGAGGGCACTCAACGGGCAACGCCTAACCGTCTAGAAGCAAGCTTCAAGAGTAACAAACGCGAATCAGTCAACAAAAGCCACAAGTGCTTCTTGAGAGGAAGGAGTGAAGAGCTCTCACAAAGGGGCTAAATCCTACACCTCAAAGGCCTCTCACACCCAAACCCTAGGAGGAATCCTTGCTTGGAGTGCTTGGAAGGGAGTTGGGAGAGAGGGATGAAGCTTGGGAGGTGTTTCAATGGAAGGGGAGGCGGAACCCTAGAGAGGAGGAAGAAGGGGTATAAATACCTGAGCTCCCCGAGCTAGCCGTTATGTGGCTCCTGCGGCCTGGCCAGGTCACCCGGCACGGGTGGCCGGGTCACCCGGCTCTCTCCAGAGCCGACCCGGGTCGCCCGGCCACTCATGCCGGTTGACCCGGTAAGGCTGGGAGAGCAAGGTTAAGCTAATCTAAGGTTGTTTTTGGTTTTTCTAGGGTTTTCACTCTTAGAAAAGATGAGAGAAAACAAGAAGAGCACTTGTAGCGAACCTTGACCAACCGACCACATCTCTCTTTATAGTACGGTGTTTCCTAAACTCAAATTCAAACCGAAAATTAAAATTAAATCGCCGATTGAGCTTCAACACCATTCAAAAGAAAATGAGGGCCTTCCTTTGAATGTTCACATTTATTTATTCTTTAAAGCCTACACACATCTTATTGAAAGCATAAATCCACCCAAATTGCGTTGTCATTATCGCCAAAATAATTAGGAGCCTAGATGCACTTTCAATCTCCCCCTTTTTGGTGATTGATGACAACACAATTTGGTTAAATAAAAGAGATGTGTGTATCCAACAATCTAGTGAGGAACTCCCCCTAAATGTGTGCATTGTCAACTGGAGAGGCCTCAAATGCCTTTGCACACAATTTTGGCAAGAGCTCCCCCTAAATCTTTGCATTAACACATTGTGCACAAGTGTGATAAGAAATATCACGTGATGCATATGACATAATTTATCACAACAATAAAGTGAGAAATAATAAATCATCAACCAACACATGCATCACACATAACCATTAAGATCCTTACATTACACTAGCATAGATAAAAGTACCACAAATAAGTCTTACAAATAAAAGTTTGCACTTGGCACATCATCATCCATCACACCACACATAGTTCATTACATGTCCACTAGTTCTATTACATAAATAGCGATAAAAGATAGATAAAGATAGATATGGGCTTCCATCCACCAAATTCACTCCCCCTTTGGCAACAAGCACCAAAAAGGGAGCTACTCCTCGTCGTCCTCGTCGTACTCCTCCTCACCTCCATAGTCCTTTTCTTCCTCTTCATCATCAACCGGGACCCAAGAGCCAAGATCTCCCCTAAATCTTTGCATTAACACATTGTGCACTGGAGAATGTGGAAGATTGAGCCGAGTTGACATGTCCTTTTGATTCTTCTCTTGCCTATGAAGCTCTTGAGCCAACCACCGACGATCGGCCTCACGCTCTCTAGCATCTTTGCGGAGCATGTTGAAGCAAGCAAACAAACCCTTGGCAAGAAAGTTGAACTTCCCTCTCTTACCCCTTGGAGCCCCATGAGAGTGAGAGGCACCCTCCATTGGAAGGGGATCATACGGACTCTTTGTTGGTGGAGCTTGAGAGGAGGAGGCACCCGCATCAATAGGTCCATCAATAGGATAAATGCCCGGATACGGTCCTCTAGCATCAATACCGGTTGTATGCTTGCCAAGACGAAAAGATTGAGCAAGTTTCCCTTTGCTAGTCTTGTAGGGCTCATGAACAACATCCGTCTTAAGATCAAGTTTAGTGGCATGCTTAACCATCATAAAGATATACGGTGCATAGTGACATCCACTAGAAGAAGTGTGTGAGCAAATGATAATCTCATTCCAAAGGAAGTGGCAAGCATTGAACTTAGGTTGACCAGGAGCCATTTGATAAAGAAGGTTCCTAGCTCTATGAGATATGTTATCGGAATCACCACCTCTAGGACAAAGTGTGTACCTAAACAAGAGGTTGAGCATCTTGTAATAGGGAGTGAGTCCACTAGTATGCCCATAGTTGATATTTCCATAGTCACGATCATACATAAATCTCATCTTAGTCACTTCTAGCTCATCCTCACTATGAAGTTTGAAAAGTTCACTAGAGAATTGGTTTGTTGTGGTTGCACCTCTAAGTTTGAAAAGTGAAGCAAACTCACTGACAGAGATTGAGAATCTCTTACCACCAAGAGTGAAGTGCATCTCATTCTCATCTCGATCAACATAAAGTGTGGCATAGAATTGTGCCACCACCTCCTGAGAATAGTCCGAGCGTAACCCCATAAGATAAGCAATCCCCATGTACTGATAGCGAGTGTGGATAGCCTGTATAACCTCCTTAATAGGAGCAGGAAGGTCAAGCAAGAAAGGCCAATCAACCCACTTCATCTCAGTTGTGATGCGTCCCTTGGGTAGGATGGTTGACTCGTACTAATCCGCTTGATGAGCAAGCCAAAACCGATCATCACTGAAGAAAGACCTTTGGAGCCTTCTTGGGTCTTCAGGCCAAAAACGAAGTGACCTCATATCGGTCCCGGCCTTCATGAAGTTCACCAAAGGAGGGTCACGCCTTGTGCGCTCCGGAGGATGAACGGGAACAGCCATCTGCACATAGAGAGACAAGTCCATGTCTTCATCATATCGATCTCCAACTTCATCAGCGGTGCTTGCCTCTTGGTCCTAGCACCAACGGTTGTGGTCCTCTTCTTGAGAATAGCATTGCCATCATGACCACGACCACGGCCTTGAGCACGGGAAGGAGGAGCTTGAGGCTTGGTCCTCTTGTCATGCACATGGATACCATACTCCTCGCCCGAAGAATGTTCCTCCTCCTCCTCACTTGATTCCGAGCGAATCTCCTTGCCACGGTTGCTTACTTTCTCTCTACCCATCTGTAGATATGCAAGACATGATTTGAATTAGAATAGAGAGCAAGAATCCCCTCGAAGCAAGGCTCATTGGGTCACCCCGACCCTAGCCGGGTCAACCGGCACGGGTGGCCGGGTCAACCGGCGGGTCGGGGGTGAACCCTAGAGCCCATGAATCGAAGGTGCGCAAGATAAGTTTGCTGGATTGAAACAAGATTGTAGATTGTTGTTCTAGAGCATAAATGGAAGCTATTGACCGAGGGAAATCATCTAGAACAAACTACATTGAGAGATCGGAAAATCCGGAGTTTGAATCGATTTTACCGTTGGATTCCCGCGAAGTTTCCGGAAAACCCGAGGATGAGGAGGCACTTGAGAAGGAGGAGATTGAATCCCCCCAAACCGCGAGCAAATCCCGTGGAGGAGCGGCAAAGTCACCTAGGGGCGAATGGGGGGCGGTTCGTGGAGTATGAGTGTGATTTTAGGGTTGAGGCCGCCGGCCACGGGCTTTTTATAGTCCCTGCGCATGGGCCGGGCGACCCGGCACGGGTGGCCGGGCGACCCGGCTCCTACCAGAGCTGCGCCGGGTCAACCGGGCACCGGTGCCGGTTGACCCGCCCCACTCAGAAACAACCCAATAAGATAGATTTAGATGGCATGTTTTTCAATGAAAGAGATATATATGAATAGATTTGGGAAAGGTGAAACTTCAAGATTTAAGATAAAAGTATATAGATAGATAAGAGATTTTTCAAGACTTGAGATTGATAATAGAATTTATCTAGTGGACATATAATAAACTCTTGGCAACAAGTGACTAGCCACAATCAACATACATAACAATAGTCACTTGAGCCAAGTATTGATCCAAAGATCTCAAAATCCAATCTTTTGAAAAACTCACACACAAAAAAAAATTCAACCTATCTAGGCAACAATCAAGTATGTGCAACAAGTCAAGCCAAGTTACGAGAATCCAAGATATTTAGCTCACTTCTCAAAGCACAAAACCTTTGCTCATCTAGAGGCTTAGTGAAGATATCGGCAAGTTGCCTCTCGGTGCTCACATGACGTAGAGCAATATCTCCCTTAGCCTCATGATCCCTTAAGAAATGATGTCGAATATCTATGTGCTTTGTTCTAGAGTGTTGGACCGGATTGTTTGCTAGCTTGATGGCACTCTCATTGTCACACAAGAGTGGAATCTTACTAAACTCACAACTGTAATCACTCAACGTTTGCTTCATCCACAAAAGTTGTGCACAACAAGCACCGGCCGCCACATATTCGGCTTCGGCCGTGGATAAAGCAACCGAATTTTGCTTCTTTGAGCTCCACGACACCAAAGACCTACCAAGAAATTGGCAAGTTCTGGTAGTGCTCTTTCGATCTACTTTGCAACCGGCATAGTCCGAATCGGAATAGCCAAGTAAATCAAAATTGGAGCCCTTGGGATACCATAAGCCTAGGTTAGGAGTGTGTATCAAATATCTAAAGATTCTCTTGACGGCCATTAGATGACACTCCTTAGGATTGGCTTGAAATCTTGCACACATGCACACACTAAGTATTATATCGGGCCTAGATGCACAAAGGTAAAGGAGGGAGCCAATCATGGAACGGAATACCTTTTGGTCGACCGACTTCCCTTCTTCATTGAGATCAAGATGTCCGTTCAATGCCATGGGAGTCTTGATGGGCTTGGAATCGGCCATGTCAAACCTCTTGAGCATATCTTTCACATACTTGGTTTGACACAAGAAAGTCCCTTCCTTCAATTGCTTGATTTGAAAACCAAGGAAGAACTTCAATTCACCCATCATAGACATCTCGAATCTCTTGGTCATGATCCTACTAAACTCTTCACAAAATTTATCATTAGTAGACCCAAATATAATATCATCAACATAAATTTGGCAAATAAAAATATCTTTTCCAATTCTTTGAATGAAGAGAGTAGAATCGGCTTTGCCTATCTCAAAACCGTTCTTGAGAAGAAAATCCTTAAGGCATTCATACTATGCTCTAGGAGCTTGCTTAAGCCCATAGAGCGCCTTATGGAGCTTGTACACATGGTTTGGAAAATTTGAATCTTCAAAGCCCGGTGGTTGCTCAACATAAACTTCTTGGAGAGGTCCATTCAAGAATGCACTCTTCACATCCATTTGATGAAGCTTGAAATCATGATGAGTAGCTTAGGCCAAAAGGATACGAATTGACTCAAGTCTTGCTACCGGAGCATAAGTCTCTCCAAAATCCAAGCCTTCAACTTGAGTGTAGCCTTTGCCAACGAGCCTTGCCTTGTTCTTTGTGACGACACCAAATTCATCTTGCTTGTTCATAAAAACCCATTTGGTGCCGATCACATTTTGCTTGGGTCTTGGCACCAACTCCCAAACTTCATTTCTTTTGAAGTTGTTTAACTCTTCCTCCATGGCAATAATCTAATCCGGGTCCTCAAGAGTTTGTTCCACACTAAGAGGTTCCAAAGAGGAAACAAACAAGTAAAATGCACAAAAATTTGACAATCTTGAGCGAGTTGTTACCCCTCTTTGAATGCTCCCAAGTATATTGTCGACGGGATGATCCCGTTGAACCATTTGATGTACTCTTGGGTGTGGTGCTTGAGATTGACGTTGAATGGCTCCATCATCATCATCTTCGACTTGTGGAGCTTCTTCTTGAGCTTCACCACCTTGTTCTCCCCCTTGATCAAAGCCCTGTCCATGATCGTCACCATGAACTTGACTTTCTTCTTGATGAACTTGAGAACTTGGTGGTTCCACTCTTGTTGATGATGATGGATCTTGATTGCTTGTGTCACCCGGGGCTTGAACTTGAACCTCACGAGGCATCACTTCACCGATCCCCATTCTAAAGATTGATACACTTGGGCGTTCTTCATCATCTACAAGGTTTTCACTAACTTGCTCTCGTTGAGAGCCGTTGGATTCATCAAATTTCACGTCTTCCGTGGTCTCAACACAACCGGTGGTTTTGTTAAAAACACGATAGGCATGTTCGTTAGTTCCATAACCAATGAGAAAACCTTCATCAACCTTGGATGCAAATTCCGAGGCTTTAGGTTTCTTGTTAAGTATGAAACACTTACACCCAAAGACCCTAAAGTAGTGCACACTAGGCTTCTTACCGGTGATGATTTCGTAGGGAGTCTTGTTCAAGTACTTGTGGAGATAGAGGCGGTTGGCGGCATGGCATGCGGTGTTGATGGCTTCCGCCCAAAATGAGTCCGGAGTCTTGTATTCATCAAGCATTGTTCTTGCCGCTTCAATTAACGTACGGTTCTTCCTCTCAACAATGCCATTTTGTTGAGGAGTGTATGGAGCGGAAAGTTCATGCTTGATTCCTTCTTCATCTAGAAACTCCTCAACTTGAGTGTTCCTAAACTCCGGGCCGTTGTCACTTCTTATGTTCTTGACCTTGAGCTCGAACTCATTCTGAACTCTTCTAATAAACTTCTTGACCACTCCTTTTGCTTCTCTTTTATCTTGCAAAAAGAATACCCAAGTGAAACGGGAAAAGTCATCAACAATTACTAGACCATATTTGTTACCACCGATGCTTATGTAGGCGATTGATCCAAACAAGTCCATGTGTAGTAGCTTCAACGGTCTTGATGAAGATAGGATGTTCTTGGCGGGATGATGAGCTCCAACTTGTTTCTCGGCTTGACAAGCACTACACAACCTATCTTTCTCAAAAACAACATTTGTTAGTCCTAGGATGTGCTCGTCTTTTTGAAGTTTGGCCAAGTTGCTCATGCCAACATAGGCTAGTCGGCGATGCCATAGCCAACCCAAGTCGGATTTTGCCACTATGCAAGCCTTAGGGTCCACCTTCACTTTTGTGAAATCCACATAGTAAAGTTTTCCCCGTAAATGACCCGCAAAGACAATAGAGGAATCCTCCCTTCTAGAGACGGTCACACCCTCATGGGTAAAGAGACAATTGTAGCCTTTCTCACAAAGTTGTGAAACCGACAACAAGTTGTATCCTAACCCTTGAACATGGTAAACATCTTCAATTGAATTTGATGTTGAGATAGCAATCTTACCTAGACCGACCACATATCCTTGACCATTGTCTCCATAGATGATAGTTTCCGTAGGGTTGTCATAATGATCAAGGGATGCAAATAAGCCTTCATCTCCGGTCATATGATTAGTGGCACCACTATCAATCAACCATGCGCTTCCACCGGAGGAGTAGACCTACAAAACAAGTTTAAGCTTTTGGTTTAAGTACCCAAAAGGATTTGGGTCCTTGGAGGTTACATGCATAAACTTTTGGAACCCACACACTCTTCCTCATAGCCTTCTTTGTGTAGGCCCCAACATACTTGACCACCATTTTACCATTGTGGTCCAAGGTCACAACATAGTCACAAGTGTAGTTGGGAGAGGGCTTGTGTTCCACCACATTCTTCGATGCCTTAGGTGGAGAGTTAACCCCACCATTTCCTTTTGTGGTGTTCACAACCTTTAGCTTGTCCTTTGTTGTGGTAGAGGTAGTGACTCCATGGCCAATATCCATGATGGTGTTGAGGTAGCCTCCCTTGTTCCACAAGGGGATCTCATGCCCTTTCACCACCACTTTACCATTGACCTTGTTGTTCTTGTAGTACCCAAGTCCTTGCTTGTCAACCACCTTAGGAATGGACTTGGCACCGTTCTTGCCTTGAGTGATCAACATGTTCAACCGGGCTATCTCTTTGTCTTTACTCTTAATTGTCTCCTCAAGCCTTGCATGGTTAGTCTTGAGAGTATTTATATCGATATTAGAGCAAATAGAACAACCTTTGCTACTGGAGGCACTAGAGTCAAAAGTTGCCTTAGGATTGGCTTTGGTGCTTTCCCAAAGAGTACTATAGTTTGCTTCAAGAATTTTATATTTCTCCGTCAAGCATGAAAAGCTTGATTGAAGCTCACTATGAGTAGCCTTTAGGGAAGCTAGAGATTCATTTGCCAAGGTGTAATCCTTTGACATCCTCTTGTTAGAGTCATTGGCCAAGGACAAGTCCGTGGTCAACTTCTCCACCTTAGCCGCCTCTTCGGCAAGGCGTCTCTCTAGAGCAAGGTTTCTTTCCTTCTCAAGGATAAGCAAGTCTTCTTGCTCATGAAGAGACACTTTCTTTTTCTCTAATTTCTCCAAAAGCCTTTTTATTTCCTTATACCCCTTTTTACTAAATTACTTTATCATGTTGGCCTCAATTTCTTTTTCATCATCTAGATCATCTATGTCACTAGGTGTGGATGAAGAAGAGGTGAGAGAGGATGAGGTGGTAGTTTCTTGTACCTTGCTCCCCCTTGCCATGAGGCAAAAGTGAGAGTGGTCCTCATCGTCGGAGAAGTTGTTGAAGAGGCGTGGTGAAGATGACCCTTGTGCCATGGCGATAGTTGCCATGCCTTGCTTCTTTGGTTCTTCATCTTCGTCACTTGAGTCCCATTGTTGACCCACGTGAGCACGCCCTTGGTACTTGTTCTTGTACTCTTTGCTCTTCTCCTTGTATTTCTTCTCTTCCTCATTCTTGTTCTTGTTCTTGGGACACTCGGCAATGAAGTGTCCATACTCTCCACACTCATAGCACTTCCGTTGAGACTTCTTCTTCCTTTCGTCACCGCCTTTGCTTGATGCTCTTGACTTCAAGAATTTCTTGTACTTCCTTATGGCAAAGGCGGTTTCTTCATCCGTGCTTCCTTCATCACTAGTATCTTCCTTCTTGTTCTTGGAAGTCTTTGGCTTCACTTCCACCACTTCACTAGAGCTAGCATTGAGGGCTAAGCTCTTGTTCATCTTCAAGCTTAGAGACTTCTCCACATCTTGGTCAACTAGCTCTTGATGCAATATTTCTCCAAGAAGTTGATTGGGGGTCATCTTGTAGTAGTTTGGATCCCTTCTTATCATGGCTGCTAGGTTTTTGTCCTTTGGGGCAAAAGCTCTTAGCAACTTCTTTGTGACCTTTGAGTCATCCCAATCTTCACTTCTAAGAGCCCTAATGTCCGAGACAAGGAGCATGAGCCTATCATACATTTCTCTCACGGTCTCTCCATCCTTCATGAAGAATAGCTCAAGCTCTCCATTGATCAAGTCCATTTTTCCGTGCCTCACATGTTTGGTCCCCTCATGTGCTTCCTTGAGTGTGTCCCAAATCACCTTGGCAATTTGGATGTTCCGAACCTTGTTGAATTCTTGAGCACACAAGGATCCCGTGATGACTCTTGTTGCTTGCACGTTGCGGTGAAGGTCTTGCTCATGCTCAAGTGTGAGGGCTTCTCCTTCGGCGGGAATTGTTACACCTACAACCACAATCTTCCAAAGAGAAGGGTGAAGCCCGTAAAGGTGCATTTGCATATCATAAGCCCATTTGGGATAGTCTTTCCCATCGAAATGAGGAGGCTTTCCCAAATGCACGGAATAGAATTTTTCGTTAGGATGATTGCCCGGAAATTGTGCGTAGTTGTGGGGCATTTCATGGAAGCCGGAGTGAGTGTACTTGGCTTGCTCCTTCTTGATCATCTTCTTGAGGAACTTCTTGGCCATCTTCTTGGCCTTCTTCTTTTTAGCCTTTCTTCTCTTTTTCGCCGCCTTCCTTGCCGCGTCATCACCATCCTTGACGTCTTCATCACTTGAGTCGGAGTCCGAGTCGGAGTCGGATGAAGAATCGTCGGAGCTCTCTCCGTTGGAGCGGCTTGGAGCTTTCCCGGTGATCTCTTGAACGGCCTTAAGCTCTCTCTCTTGAGCTTCCTTGGCGGCGATTTCTTCGGCGGATTGGTTGTCTCCACTCCCCGACATCTTGATCCCTTAGCGGTTAAGCCTAAATCAAGGGATTAGGCTCTGATACCAATTGAAAGGACCTTGTGATGCCTAGAGGGGGGTGAATAGAATCACTTTAAAATTCTGCAAAAACTTAGCAGCGGATCAGGGACCGGATGACCCGGCACGACTGACCGGATGACCCGGGGGTCCGGGTCACCCTGGCACTTGTGCCGGATCAACCAACACGCGAAAGTAGAGTACAATAAGCTATGAAAAACTTGAATTTGCAGAAAGTAAATGAATCAAACTTTGCGTATACGATGTAGATACCACCTGCAACCAAAGATTTTACAAGCAACAACACAAATATGGAGATCGATCCAAATATAGCTTCTAGGGTTAGAGGAGGGGATGAGCTCAAGCAAGCAAGAGACAAGCGAATTAATTCGAAGTTCACTCCCACAAAGGAAGCTACGTCTCCGTTGAGGATCCCACAAAGGGAGGGCTATCACCAAGAGCCGCTTTTCCTCATCCAATTCCCACAAAGGAAAATTGGTGCTCACTAAGAGAAATCCACAAAGGATGGGCAATACAAACGATCCCGGGTGCTCCACACGGAGAGGGCACTCAACGGGCAACGCCTAACCGTCTAGAAGCAAGCTTCAAGAGTAACAAACGCGAATCAATCAACCAAAGCCACCACAAGTGCTTCTTGAGAGGAAGGAGTGAAGATCTCTCACAAAGGGGCTAAATCCTACACCTCAAAGGCCTCTCACACCCAAACCCTAGGAGGAATCCTTGCTTGGAGTGCTTGGAAGGGAGTTGGGAGAGAGGGATGAAGCTTGGGAGGTGTTTCAATGGAAGGGGAGGCGGAACCCTAGAGAGGAGGAAGAAGGGGTATAAATACCCGAGCTCCCCGAGCTAGCCGTTATGTGGCTCCTGTGGCCTGGCCGGGACCCGGCACGGGTGGCCGGGTCACCCGGCTCTCTCCAGAGCCGACCCGGGTCGCCCGGCCACTCATGCCGGTTGACCCGGTAAGGCTGGGAGAGCAAGGTTAAGCTAATCTAAGGTTGTTTTTGGTTTTTCTAAAGGTTTTTCTAGAGTTTTCACTCTTAGAAAAGATGAGAGAAAACAAGAAGAGCACTTGTAGCGAACCTTGACCAACCAACCACATCCCTCTTTATAGTACGGTGTTTCCAAAACTCAATTTCAAATCGAAAATTAAAATTAAATCGCCGATTGAGCTTCAACACCATTCAAAAGAAAATGAGGGCCTTCCTTTGAATGTTCACATTTATTTATTCTTTAAAGCCTGCACACATCTTATTGAAAGCATTAATCCACCCAAATTGTGTTGTCATTATCGCCAAAATAATTAGGAGCCTACATGCACTTTCACCACCAAGGTACGCTGGTAATTGATCTTCAATAGTTCGAGGGCTTCCAATGTTGTAAACCAACTGAGCACATTTTATAGATATAAATAGATTCATGTGCTTGAGCATATCCACCTTGAGCTAGTGACTTAGAATTCTTCCATAGAGTAGAGAGTCAACCACTTTGAATTCTAGAGCCACTCCAATTTATCAATCATGACACTAGATGCAATTTATCACTTTCCTCGGTAGGCTTGGATATGATACTTCTAAATCCTTGACGCTCTCCACTTCACCCTAGCCACTTTGCTTATGGTCGCTATCCATAGGCTTTGCTTAGTTCCTCGTTTTAGCCATCTTGATCTCTTCATCACTTATCCTTGCCACAGTTGAGTCAAGCCTTGCACCATAAAGAGAATTCCATTTGAGATGCCACTTAAATAATTGTCCTTTGATTGATTAAGAAATATTCTTGCTTTGCACACTTCTAGTTATAGGTCCATCAGAATAGAGGTAACCACATGACCTTTGTCAACGCTCTACTTGAAGTCTTGCAACTAGCTTCTTTGTATGAGTCAATATCCTTCACTTGATGTAAGAGTGAAATCCATTTGATATTATACTCGGTAAACTCATTGTCTAGTTCATCAAGTTCCATGTATCCATAGTGAAATCCCCTTGATGCCATACTCAACTTTGACTTAATTCTCCCATTATTATATCACAAGCTTCTCCTTTCTTCACAATATGCTTTGCTATAATTATATAGAAGCCATCCAAGTACCATATATAAGCATGCCTCTATATTTGCTTTTCTTTAGTTTAGGATCACTTGTTGTACGTCTTATGTAAACTCAATGGGAGAAACACAATAACCAACTCATGACATTCATCTTTAGTATGCTTGCATACATTCCATGTATAATGTCATGAGCCACCCTTGTCTTCTTTGCAATATGAGCCAAATACATGATCTTACACATAAATATCATTTCTCAATAATCAACAACCTGCTCACATGCTTTACAAGAGTGTTAGTGATTTAATTAAGTTGTCACTCGACTCACCAAAACCCACTTAGGGCTTGATTGCACTTACAATCTCCCCCTTTTTGGTGATTGATGACAAACTTGATTAAAGCTTATAAAAAATATGTAAATGCAGCTCATAAAGACTAAGATTTGGGTAAAGCTCCCCCTCAATGTGTGCAATGAATGGAATTCATTAATTTGGCCTAAAAATGCCAATTTGCACAAATTCAAGGAAAAACATGGAGCTCCCCCTAGATCTCAGCAAAGTGGGGTGCAACAAGTGTGTGTGACAAGATAAAATAAATGTGTGATGCATATGATAAGAGTTATCACAAACAAGAGACAAAACACAACTGGGTGTGTGCTGTCTGGGGCAAAACCGGTCAGACCGGTTTCACCCAGTTAGCCCACAAAACAAGGTAAGCTCGAGAGACAACTCATCCATCAAACAAACATGCATCACAAACTAACATTAAGTCACTTAGGGCCTTTAGAGTACATTACACACATTGTAGCACACATTACAAGAGTTCTCAAGTCCAACACATAAGATAAGGTTCAACAGATAATTATTACAGATCCAAATCTCTCAACAAGTCTCTAAGATAAAAAGATAACTGGATACATAGGAACTTGGGAGTGCTCAGCACAAACCGGTCAGACCGGTTTCACCACATAGCAGACAGACAGATAAGCTTTAATCTTCATTTCTTCTCCCCCTTTGTCATATATCACTAAAAACTTGGAGAAGAGGTGCTGCTGAGCTTCACTGACCACCATACTCCGGAGGAGCACCACCATGCGGAGGAGGGTAGTCTAAGAGAGAATTTGTAAAGATTAGAGTTTAAGAACTTGAGAAGAAATGATAGATGCTAAAGTATAAGAATTAGAGACTCATCATACCATCTAGATTGCCAAAGAGTGACTGATAAGCTTGAGATACAATGCTTTGACCACTAGTAGGAGGACCCATAGGAGGAGGTGGAGGATTAGGCACTTGATATCCATAGTGATGAGCATATTGTTGAAAATAGCCTTCAGAACCCAGCTGTGCTACCATGCTATCCACTGAAGGAATCTCGGGCTCCTCCGTCTCGGGAGAGGGTGGAGATCTAGGAGGTTCAAAGCCATGATGGTTATGCAACAATTTGAGCGTGTCCTTCATTTGTTTCCTCTCTCTCCTAGACCTCTGCTGCTCAACCAATACATCCCTCTGACTCCTACACATAGATGTGAAAAAGTTCATGAGCTTGCGAATAGGAGAGGGAGGCTTGTCCCTAGGCTGACTGCTGGTGCCAGCCCCAAACCGGTCAGACCGGTTTTCCAAACCGGTCAGACCGGTTTGGTCCTGATCAGTGGCTGCTGCTGGCTGGTGCTGCTCCTGCTGCTGTCCTTCTCCTCCCTCCATTTCTATCTCATCATATCTTCCAGGTGAGGGAGTCCTTATCCTCTTGGGTACCGGGACTTTGAAGGGCTCATGCTTAGTATCCTTTAAAAACTTTCTTTTTGCCACCTTTTCAATGATGTGCATGATATAAGGTGCATAGCCACACAACCTCTGGGGACTCTCGCTAATGGTCTTGATCTCCTCCCAAATAAACTCACTCACTGAGAATGGAAGATCGGGAGGCCTCGTGTGAACGAGCAAGTCCTTAGCATAGTTGGCGATATCCGCCAGGTTTCCGCCCCTAGCTGTGAGTGTCAACCGAAACATGCGGTTAAGCATGCTATCGTAAGAGTAAAGCCCCGCTGCATAACCCGCATTTCCTTGCTTGTTTCTTGGGTACATGAATTTCATCTCTGTGGGCTCCATTGGACGAGTGCCACGGTGAATGCAAGGGAGAGCCACATCCGCCGGGCTAACTCCAAGCAATCTAGCAAATTGTGTGAACGTGACATTATATCTATTGCCTTTGGTCATCCAATGCATCCTTCTTGTACCCTCGTACTCCTCAAAAGCAACAGTGGCATAGAATTGTGCAATAACCTCCGTGTTCCAACTGTGCCTAAATCCCATCAGAGGCTTGATCCTCAGAGTAGTGCAAACCTCAATGATATCTCTGAAAATAGCATTGTTTGTCTTCTCCATATATCCCCAATCTATCCACCGAGCCTCTGCAACAATGCCCTTCTTCTTAGCTATGATGGCAGTGGAATAGTAGTCCTGCTGGAAGAAAGTGTGAAATTTGTAATCTATCCCACTAGCCATGTCCTTAGGCTCTCCATAGGGCCACTCCCTTCTCTTCCTCCTAGCTGCCTCAGTCTTACCCATGCCAAGATAGTTAACCATGCGATGAGTGCCTGGATTGACTGGCCTCCTGATCTCAAGCATAAGCTGCTCTTCTCCTTCTTCTTCTTCTTCCTCTGCTCCTCTTTCCCTTCCACCATAATCCTCTTCTTCTTCATCATCATCATCATCATCTCCTGCTGGTCCGTTCCCATGCCTAAATTCCATTCTGTAGTTCTCATCACTCTCCTGATCATCATCACTGGAAGTCTCGTGCCCTTCTTCCACAATCTCGTCCACAACATTTGACTAAGCTACTCTAGACATCCTAGGCCTCAAGGTAGGACCACTGGAGGTGCCGGACGGCTCAATCGGATCGGGATCACCTTCCGGCTCATCAACCCTCTTTTTCTTCTTTGACCTTGTGTAGGTCCTCGAGAAGTCCGACATGTGATTCCTGACCACAAAAATGTGACAAAGTAGATATAAGGTCCATAGGAATTGAATCGAGACTCGACGAGAATTGAATTTGAAGTTTTGCACAAAAAGCAGGGCCGCTGTCCTAATAAAACCGGTCAGACCAGTTTCGCCGGCTGAAACCCTAGATAGTGGAATTCGAAATGTAGCCATCCAAATTTATTCAAAACTTAAAGATAGCTTCCTGGGCATACTAGTAGATGATTGCTTCAAAGGACTCCGAGAGATATGCATGGAGCTAAGAGATCGGGCAAAGAGAACTTTGAAGTACCTTGAGAGGATGGGAGAAGATGAGTAGAGCCTCAAAAACGGTCTCCAATCCGGTCAAGCCGAAGTTTAGCACTCCAAACTCTTAAACTCCCAAAGGAAAACCTTCTCCTTAAGCCTTCTTCAAGAATCCATGGTGGGGAGAGTGAAGGGAGAGTGGGGGCACAGGATAGAGAGGAGGACCACGGGCCTGGTGGGATGAAGTGAGGAGGTGAAGAGGAATATTCCACACGGGATACCCTTAAATGGGTGGACCCGGGGCAAACCGGTCAGACCGGTTTCGCTCAGGAAACCAGTTGAAGTTAAGAACCTGAGATTTGAAGCTTGATTTGAGAACTAATATGAGAATTGTGTTCAAGATATGTCCAGATATTAGTTCCTTTTCTGAAAAACCTGAAGCTTCAACTCTTTGAAGATATTCCATCAAACAATCTGGAGAAAGAGGGCACACTCTCCATAAGCATTGATAATAATCATCTAAAGTGTGACCTACTAAAAGCGGTCATGTCCAAACATCAAAAGTAGCTAACCAATCTTAGATAGGATCACAGGTTGACAACTAAATAAAAAGAATGGCACAGACAATTTCATCTTGCAGACAACCCTAGAGAAGAAAATATCTTAAAGGCTGCCTGGCAAATTAGCTGCTCTCGAAGCTAACAATAAAAAAATCAGTGTTCGCCACTATAATGTACAAACAATCTCCACAGAACTGCCCTTGGACAATTTGGCATTTACAGCAGCTTGTGTGATGACCAAGAGTTTTCTGTTTGTACATTGAAAGCATTTCACATCAGGCAAATTTCCCATTTTAATCTCTGTATGTTTTCATATAGTACTAGTAGTACGAAGTGTGATCAAAATGGTTGCCAGCTAGCACCAAAATGCAGCTCGAAGCTGCTACATGACACGCAGGTAAGAACAAGCGCAGCAGCCATATTTTTTTATGTCTGCAGCAACAAACGAGAGAGAGAGGCCGGGCACAAAAAGATTCTGCATCACACGAACATGATAGCTCAAACTTGAGTGCACTGGCACTGGAATCCTACGATCTTGTAGCAAAAAAGAAAGCTCCATAGAGCCCTAGCAGCAATGAGCACAGGATTCAAAGATCAGATCATGCACTCACACTCTAGACTCAATTGTTCACATTGAATAATCTAGCCTGCAACAACTAGAATAGGGTGCCAAGTTGCAAGAAATTTCATTACTTCATGCACCTGTAGTTCAAATTCGAAGTATGTAAAAAATTCAACGAAAAGAAAAAACTTATGAAATATAGCAAAATAATTTAAAATTACTCCAAATTTGAACACGAAGTTTCAAATAACGTGGGATGGACTCACAAAAAAATTAGGACAAAAAATCAAAAAAATAAAATTTATTCCACGAGTGCCTTGCCCTAGCACTCGGGGAAGAGACCCTTCCCCGAGTGCTAGGGGAAGGCACTCGGGGAAGAGGCTTGCTTCCCCGAGTGCTACGGGAAGGTACTCGGGGAAGAGTGTTTTTGAAATAGCTCCGCCTACTTGCGCCGTTAAATACTACTTTTCTTCCGCGAGTACCTCTCTTCCCCGAGTGTTAGGGCCTTCCCCGAGTGTCATGGACATTACTGCACTCGGGGAAGCCTCTCTTCCCCGAGTGCAATAATCGGGGAAGATTTTCTTCCCCGAGTACCCGATTTTTGGCACTCAGGGAAGCAAGGGACACTCGGGGAATTTTGTTTCTCCCGTAGTGATCATCTCCTTGTCTTGTCTACTGCGTTCTTGGTTCTGGACAGTCTCTGCATCTAGCCTAGCGAGTAACCTGATGGGTCCTGAATCCAAGCTTTGGGCGACGGCAACTTGTACTCATTTGTTGTGGCCAAGCTGCATTTTCTACAATGGAGGAAAGAAACCTCCTGGACTGGAAAGTCATTATCACGCATGCTCGTAGAGTCAACTGCATGCACTGCACGTTGTTTCCGTGCAACGGAGATTTGCCTGTTCTAGTTTGCAGCCAGAGGTTCACGTGCTGCCGTGCTGGTTATCCAAATTCTGCGTCTTTCTGGACAAATCCATAGTACATCGACATCCTTATTATTAACTTATTTTATCTCGGTAAGCTTTATTTCTCTGAATGCATCAATAATGATTCCCGTCCGGAAGCAGCTAACAACTAGTGCTGGATGGCTCAGTATGGGCGGATCAGCGTAGGGCCCGTAGAGCCACCCCCTGGCGACGTAGCGGTTCACGGCCTCCGTGAAGTGCACCCCGTCCCAGCTCACGTACGCCGCCGGGTCCCGGCACGCCGCCACCCCCGGCATGCCGCACACGGCGCCGCCGTTCCAGTTGTAGTCGCCGCCGCCGGCTCCGCAGCACGCCTTCAGAACGTCGCTGTCGACGACTCCTGCACCACACGGTCCACACCCCACATTGCAAAATCATTAGATTTCAGGCAAACGAAGACCCGGCCCATCGATTATGCAACTTCTCAAGAACCCAATTTTTTTTTAAAAAAAAAGATCGATACCGAATTGGCCGGGGTCTTCGAGGATCCTGCGGATGGGTGCGTAGAAGTCGGCGAAGATGACGGTGGCGTGGGGGTGCCTGGCCCTGAGGCCAACGATGGCCAGGCGGAGCAGCGCGTTGTGGTGCCTGACCACGTCGTTGACGTCGCGGAGGCAGCCGATGCGGTCGTAGTCGGCCGCGTTGGGGCTCCGGCGCAGGGTGAGGATGGCCGGCGAGCACCCGATCGGCGGGATCCCCGGTACCACCACGTACGCCGCGCCGCCGTCGTCGATGAGCCTCTGCACGGCCGAGGCGATGGTCCTGACAACTTTCGGCACGTAGGACCGCGCCTCGGCCTCGGTCTTGTTCGCCGAGAAGATGAAGCTGTAGTCGTTGACGCCAAACTCCCCGACGATGAACAGCGACTTGCCGAAACAGGCCCCCGACGATCCTGCTGCAGCTATCAACAACGGCCATCCATAGCTGTCAGCTGCAGCCTCGGTAAACTCTTGCCAGGAAGAGATCGCCACGGCGGTGGTCAGTATTCAGTAGCTACGTCGTGTGTACCTTCCGTTGCGTTGCTGCAGAGCGACGGCCTGAGCTCCTCGAACCAGCCCAGCTGCACGTCCAGCGAGTTGTTGAGGAGCTTGAACGGGACCAGGTTGTTCCTCTCGAAGAAGCCGACGTCGATCGCCGTCGCGCCGCCGACGGCGAAGTTCACACCTTGCGCGATGTCGTCGGAGCTGCTGTTCGTCGACAGGGAAGCCGGGAGGAACGGGAGGCCAAACTTTTCGGCTAATTGCACAAGAGAGACGCCAAGGACGACAAATGAGAGACGACATGTTCAGACGACAGGCAGGCATTCATTCAAGTAATGCAGGGGAGTCGATCATTTGCATGCACTCTCACCGATGAAATCTATGGTGACTCTGCCATCGCTGGCGCGCCCGGTGGGGCGGCCGAAGAAGGTCATGCCGTAGGGAGGCTTGTCGATCCACACGGGAACGACAGGAGACGCCATGATCACGAAGTTGCCGGTGTCGATGTACGAGTCCCCAAAGGTGAACATCGAGGTGAAGTTGGCCGATGATGATGAGACGGAGCTCGCAACGGAGGGACGGGCCAGGAGGAGGAAGGCGATGGAGAAGAGAAGCTTCAGGTCCGCCATGGCTGCCACGACCTGGAAGGCAGGACAGGAAGAGACCAGACGAGAACCGGAACCGCATGCTGGCCGGGTAATTATACGAGTAGCATGGAGCGATTGCTCGAGGCATTCTGTTGGCAAAGATAGATGGAAGAGCGTGCAGTGTTAAGAGTTGACCAACACGAGCTGTCTTAGTCCGTGCCCATTTAGGTCGATCAACGAAACGCCAAATGTCAACGACGTGGCCAGGTACAACTTGCTGCTCCGCGTGGCTTCAGGCAACACAGAGCCTGAAACTTGCGTTGTGCACGCGCTCTGAAGGATTAGTGCGTACCCGGCGGCGCCTGCGCCTACATCTTGGACCGACCCCAGCGTACTCTCTGCACGCCCGGGGTGGCGGCTCGCAAGGGTCGTCTGCGCACATGCACGTCTGGACGGGTACACCACTTCATTCACGGAGGCCATCGACCAATGTCGTACTGTCATTCCGGCCCTTGAGCTTATCATCAGCCGAAGTATGGGCTTACAACCACACCGGCCTCGCCTCACAATTTCTCAGGGGGTTGGTTTGCGTTACCACAGCAACCAAGCATAAAAACATCACAGCGAATTGAGCGGAAAGGCGAATAGGTAGGTCCCTCGATTACTGCCACGCACCACTGCCAGTACTAAGAAAGGCGAACAGGTTCTAGCTAGGCCACATTGTTTAGGGTTCAAGTTCGAGCAAGCATCGCAAAGGAGCTAGCAGGCGCTAAGGCTAGAGAGACACATCTAGTTCACGAGTTCAAACCGCAGGGTACGCCACTATTTACATTGTGACACCAACATGGGGCGCAGCTTTATTGCACGGCACGCCGGCACGCTTACCATCCACCGCCGCCGGCATCACCACCCTTGTTGCTGTTCCATGCGCCATCCACCGTTTTGTCCCAGGAACTGCCACCACCTCCTCCTTGGCTACCGCTCTCACCGCCTTTTCCCCATGAGCCATCATCATCTTTCTTGGGGGCAGCCTAAGAACCACCTCCCCAAGAAGACTTCTCTGGGGCTGCTCCTCCAGACGAATTCCAGCTATCTTCATTGCTCTTTCCCCAGGAACCTCCGCCTCCAGCTCCACCACCACTAGTTGCACCGCTTGGCTGCCCCAGGATAGAGGGAGATGATCTGTTCTGGCTCCAGGAGTTGTTTGCATCACTCTTTCCTGCCTGGTCATCTCCACCAGATGTATTCTGCGCTTCCCAGCTGGGCTTGCTTTTTGCAAAACCTTGACCCCCTTCATTGCTTCCTTTGTTGGCATTCCAGTTGGAAGACCAGCCACCTCCTTGCCCCCCTTCGCCACTTCCTTTGTTGTCATTCCAGTTGGAAGACCAGCCACCTCCTTGACCCCCTTCGCCACTTCCTTTGTTGCCATTCCAGTTGGAAGACCAGCCACCTCCTTGACCCCCTTCACCGCTTCCTTTGTTGCCATTCCAGTTATTGTAACCACCACGGCCACCATTACCCCTGCCAGAGCCCCAACTGCCACCATCTCCTGACCCAAAGTTGCTGTTACCTTGGTAACGATCACCTCGCCCATAGCGACCTCTTCCTCTGCCAGCATCGAAATCTCTCCTGTTCCATGGCTGTTCAGACCTTTCGCCACCTGATTCATCGTTTCTGTTTCCTCCATTCCACGAGGATCCACCATCCCCAAAATTCCTTCCTCTCCCTCTGCCTCTATATCCACGTCCAAATCCACCCCTACTGTTTCCACCATTATCATCACCAAACCTAGGCTTGCTCCACGTGGTTTCCTGATCTCCCAAAGAGAAATTTGGTTTGCTCCAAGATGATTCCTGATTCCCATCTGAGGAGCCAGCACCCCAGCTATCAGTTTTGATGTTATCATTACCTCCTTTACTACTCCAGGGATCATCAGCCTTTTCCTCAGATGGAGCGCCCTTTGCCGTAGTGTTCTGGCTACCATTGTTGTCGTCAGAACCCACAGTGGAAGGCACCTTGCTTGCCCAAGGATCAGTTTCTTGTTCTTTACCTAAACAAAAAAAAAAAGAATATAACCTTATAAAGAGACCCAGAAATGATGACTCGGTTGTTCAAATCAAAATGACAACATTGACAAGCAAAGTGCCAATATACACGGTGTAGTTAATCCCATGAGTACCTTTGTTTGACCCAATCTTATTTGCCCAGGGATCATTTTGACTTTCTGAACCTACACACAGAAGCAAATAAGATTGAAGCACATAGACAATTGAGTAGAATAAAAAGTTTGTTTTGCTTCAACACCGCATTCCCCACTTACCACCATTGCTGCAGGAGTCTTTTGCCTTGGTGTTCCAGCCACCACTGCTATCCTCAGCACCAGCAGAAGTCATCTTGCTTGCCCAAGTATCGTTCTGTTGTTCTTTGCCTGCAAGTGTAAAACATAATAAAAATAAGCCTAAAGAACAGCAGAAAGCTACAGCTCAAAACACCAAACAGAGAGAAACTATGCATGTCTCTGGTTGCCTCTTAATCACCTTCACTAGAAGTCACCTTGCTTGACCAAGGATCATCTTGTTCGCCTACACACAGAAGTTAAACCAATAAATGTTCTGTAGCATATAGTGAACCACAATATTTTGCATTATTCAATTATAATACTAACAGCTCTCAGCCTGAGGGTCAGTTTGTGGATACCCGAAGCATTAATGGGGCATTTGTTTTGAGGAACCTCATCTAGAATGGAATGGTTCATCATGTGGTCATCCCACAACTGTAGGATGAAACCACCACTCACTGTTAAGCTAACCATATGCTTCCAAGGGATGAAGCGGTGTTAGATTAGCAAAGCCTTTTTCATTCCCCAAACCAATAAAAATGCAAGGAGCAGGAAGGTGATGGATCACCCCATTCCTCTACCAACCCCATAAGCAAAGCAAGAAATTTTGTGTTGTTGCCATTTAGACACTAAATAGCACTAGAAATTTTGAACAGGAAACTAGAGCTAGAAATTAAACAGGCACAGGTTACTGACCTACAGACGTTTTGTTATCCTCTGAACTATTCCAAGTGGAAGGTTTATTTTCACCATATGACTTTGTGCCTCCACTGCTACTCCAGGGCTGGTTGCTTGGTGGATTTGTGGCATTCCAGTTATCTCCACCACCCCAAGAACCTTTATTAGATGCATCTTTATTCCAATCAGAAGCACCTCTGTTTCCCCATTTTTGCCCATCAGCACCGTCATTTTCCCTTCCAAACCCAGAATTGCTTCTATCGCCGTTTCTCCAACCATTGTCTCTTCCTCTCCCTCCATATTGCCCCCTCCCTCCTCTTCCCCTTCCCCTGTATCCACCAGAATCTCCAAATGCATTGTCTACAATACTATCAGACCCCCAAGAGGGCCTTCCAGCATTGTCGCCACCCCATGAGCTCTTCCAACTTCCATGGTCATTTGTGCCATCGGAATCTCCAGATTCACCCCTACCCCTACCCCTCCCTCGTCCTCGCACAAATCCACGCCCACCTCCAAAGCTTCCACGCCTGCTCCAGCTGTTATTCTGATCATCTGCCCTAGTTCCCTCTCCCTTGTTCCAGCTTGATGAACCATCACCGTCAAAAGATTTCGGTTTACCCCAATCACCCGAACCAGCTTGATCTAAAGCTCCTTTTCCTTTGCCCCAACCTTCCTCCTGTGGTTCAGCAACTACAGATGATTTATTCCAGTTAGCAGCAGATGTATCCCAACCTCCTGCACCACCGATTTTGTCAGAGGATCTAGCATCATTCCAGCCACCTGCTCCATCATTACTGTTCTTTGACTTGCCCCAGGTACCATCCTCGGTGGCAGGCAAAGCAGTATCCCAGCCCCCATTGTTGCCCTCAGCTTTAGAAATATTATCTTTTACTTGGTCTTCATTTGATTTGCCCAGAGGTTTCTCCCATCCTCGACTGACACCCTCCAACTTATTGTCTGGAGGCATTGTAGCCTTGTCCCAGCTATCTGTTCCTTCCATATCTGCTGCTTTGACCTTGTTTCCCCATGGGTCTGCGTCACCTCCAGCTCCCATGTCTGCCACCCTGCAGGCCTGTCCCCAGTTGTCACTCTTTTTACACTCCTGATTGACTGATGTTCGATCCCAAGAGCTGCCACCAGCATCAGATCCACCAACCCCAGCTTGTTTATCCCACACCTTGTCACTGGAACTTTCCTTTTGAGTGGCACCAGTGTTCAATACTCCAAAAGCTGATGATGTTGTATTCTTAGCCCATGGATCAGAATCACCATCAGCAGGAGCCACCACTTTCTTACCCCATGGATCGGAATCACCATCAGCAGGAGCCACCACTTTCTTACCCCATGGATCCGAATCACCATCAGCAGGAGCAACCACTTTCTTACCCCATGGATCAGAATCACCATCAACAGGAGGCACCACTTTCGCACCCCATGGGTCGGAATCACCATCAGCAGGAGGCACCACTTTCTTACCCCATGGGTCAGAATCACCATCAGCAGAAGGTACTGCTTTATTACCCCATGGATCAGAATCATCGGTTTTCTTACCCCATGGATCAGATTCGCCTCCAGCGGAACTTTTCTTACACCATGGATCACTTTCTGATTCTCCACCTGAAAATGCAAACATTCACACTCAGCAAAACTGTAATAACCTCAACACTGATAAATGAACAAACCGATATCATAAACACAAATAAGGATAGTAACATCTCTTGTGCCAGCTAAAAAAATATATTTTACAAATATTATCATCACAAGAGCCATATTCCATCACCATCTTTTCTAATTAATGTGGCTCTTGCTGGCTTTCATCTCCAACCTACATAACTTGTCTGGGATTCAAGCCTTGTTGTTGTTTACTAGAAACCTGTACTGTCAGTGCAAGATAGGAAACTACAGCTGCATCATAACATGTGGAAATGAAAAGATGCAATAACCAGCTATTCAACACTGCATGCAAAAAAAAGAAAAGATGCAACAATCACCTATTTCATTAAGTCGTGAGCAATCAACTAAACCAACCCCGCAAAAAACAGAAAAAAAATTTATATACCACATAAGAGATGCACCATTTAGAAAACAAAATAAAAGGCATGTGATAAATGTTGATTATATGCCATGACCCATTTCATCCTCCCACAACAGTCCAACTCTCACTAAATCAATGGGCTTGTTGCACTGCTCCTAGTGGTACACAGTCAACTAAAGCTACCATTTGCAGATTTCACATAATCAAGCATTTGAACAGATTAAATAAAATAAATGCCACTGCCCTATAAAAAGATAATAATAAGGAAATACAATTGTGATCAAAACACAAAAAATGATAATGAAGACCCAAGATGAGTAAAGAGACTACAAGCTATGTCAAGAGAAAGAATTAACACGACTATTACCTGCATTCTGGGCTGGTAAGGTGGAACTTGAAAAGGGTTGCCATGAGTCACTGTAGCACATCAAACAATGTGGTAAATACAAGGATGCGTGCAAACAATAAATTAGCTAAGAGCATCGATTCCTCCCAAGTGCTGCTACATGAGCAAATAGGAATGAGAAAGTAATTTAGCATCTTTGTTCCCTACAGAAATTTGGACTAGGCACAAGCAAGAAATAAACAGGGAAATGAGCAGGCAGTGCAAAAGCAAAATAATTGATACATCAGTAACATCAGAAAGGCCATAAGGAAATATATCTTAAATAATTCATACTGTGTGCCATGCGAAGACAATCTTTTCTCAATCATGCGAAATCAAGGTGAGATTAAATAAGTAAAACAAAAGGAATTCAGTTCTATCCACCTTTCAGATGTCATGTAAAACTCTGACTACAAAATAAAGTTGTGATTAAAGGTTATTGTACATCATTGGTCTTTTTATATGTGCACCTTTCATGTGCAGGGTACACCAACAGTAGAGATAAGTGTGGAAGCTCATTATTAGCTGTTGTGGAGGACATGTACTGGGTAAAGGGAAGTTCAATAAAGTTCAGGCAGCATTAAGAAAATAATCAGTATGAAAAGGAAGATGGCGTGCAATCGATCCAAGACAGCTAGGTGGTAATTAAGCTACCATAACAGGAAACATGATAAAAGCTGATACCATGTTAATAAGGCAACATATCTGGTGGAAACCAACCTCTCCGTGCAACTATGGAAACTTCAATCTGGGTCACACGATGTTGATCCAATGGGCGCTCAGGAGAGGTGGGAGGGGTGATTTGCAAAGCTCAGGGGAGGTGGAAGGGGTGATTTGCAAAGACGCTTTTGCAAAGCACCCCTCCAACCTCCCTTGAGCGCCCCCTTGGATCAACATCGTGTGGTTCAGATTGAAGTTTCCATAGTTTACACAGCGAGTTAGTTTCCACCAGATATGTTGCCTACTATGTAAGTATGGATTAGAATTCTAGTCACGACAGCATTCTCAGGCATCAAAGCCCGGCTGTCTTACAAATGGATGTCATAATCTAACACCTCTATTTGTTTACGCGTCCTCTCTAGTTCTGCCATCCCAGATGCCCAGCCTATATTTATTTCTCTAGTCATGCATATCACCAATTCCAATAAATCCACGCTGGCTATCATTGCATAGTAACGGTAGTTATCCAAATGCGAATCAAGGTTTACAATAACAACTCAAAAGAAAGATCAAGGATTGTCAATATTACGTTATTATGCATTCAACAAGTGCTTTGCTAAACAAAATGCTCCAAATGGTAAAGGATGCTAATATTTGAGGCTACAGATTCTTTCAAGGGATGGTGTAGTATTTGTCTTCTTTGGAAGTGAATGGCAGAGCACATGATTATCTACCAAAAGAAATATCCCAGAAGATTAAAAGTCACAGCGCCTCTCTCTGGTCATAAATTGTTTCTCATCATGCTAAATATACGAAAATATTGCTAACTGAAGACAACAAAAGGAAAATGACATAACAACACATAAGGCTACATGTGTAATTAAGTTTTTAATGTTTCGACTAGGTTGGTGCCCATTTCTAGAAAAATATCAACAGCAATCGATCTGGCACAGCATGCAACGTTAGGTTGAACTTGTCTTTGGTATTTTTACAGTTGATATATGTGCACTAGCAAGTCCTCCACAGTTAGATTTGGTGGGTGGTAGAGGGTGGGTATTCCAGAAAAAAGAGGATTCTAGATGTAGGAGAAATAAAACATAATAAAATCGAGTCCAATCTTAGTAATTATTGTAACCAACAAACTACTCAATTGGATAGGAAGCTGAAAACGTGAAAGAAAAAAACGAACCTGCCAAAAGATGGCAACCCATTGTCCCATGAAGCCTTGTCTGCTTCTGAACCTAAATGGAGAATAAATGTAAATAAAAATCCCAAAATCATCATCATGCCAGAGAGTAAAGAGAACCAAAACTCTTATCTTGAACATATGAACATCCTAAGTTAAGCTTTCCATCAAAAGAAAGTAATTCATTCCTCAACAGAGCAGATGGCTCAGCAGGCAAGCAGCAAAATATTTAGGGGAACATAATTTTCCCACGTTTACGCTATAGAGACAGATCCAAGAAAGTAGGACCCACAACTGTACATATGGATGTATTAAGGTTCAGACTTACCAAAGAAAGATGTGTCTTGACTTCCAAAATTACCAGCTTGAGCACCAGATGAGTTATCCCTGCATGTCATGTAGCATACTAAGAAGTTAACAAGTAATATTATACTACAATTTACTGAGAAGCTAACATAATGATGATGCAGTTGCATTCACACAACAAAGAAAAGAGAACTAAATCTGCTTCAGATGCTTACCCCTTGTTAGCTGGGACTGAAAGAAACTCAGCTTGCACTGCACACAACACAGAGAGGCAAAGTCATTATCCAAAGAGCAGCTCCAACAATATGCTAAGCTAACTAACCTGTAACAATCTTCAGTAAAGAATCTAGCTTAACAGTCACGTCATTCCGAAATATCCGAACTACTCGACAGAGATAGCCCTTCAAAGGGCCCTTCCTAATGCGTAGCATCTGTCCAATAGAGAAAAGTTGTTCTCTGGTGCTCCTGTAAGGCCTCTCAGCTGCATTATGAAGGAAATTTTAGAACAATAAACATGCACTGAGGTAACAATACAGAAGAAATCGATAAACACTTACTGTCCCGATGCTCTTTATGCACATAAGAAGGCTCAGAAAACATGGGGATTGGATTGTCCTGATACATCGAAAGCAAAATGAAACAATGAATATCTCCAATTGATTGACAAGTGGATGCATGTATATACGTACCAAGTTTTCAGAAGTAGAGCTTTCCTTCCGTTTCTTCACATTTTCACATGATCCAGATTGAGCACAGAAAAAACCACAGTTCTCGCTTTCACTTTCATTATAAATAAACAGTATGCCCATGTACAAGTGTTTGACGACACCTTGCTTACCCTGCAAATATATTAATCTATCAACATGTGTGCTAAATGGAAGAAAACACACTCTGGTATAGCTCCAAAAACACATGTTGGAAGTAGAAAGCATGCTATATATTACTCTAATAACAGTGCCATGCATCATAAATCAGTACTCCCTCCATTTTTGTATGTAGAGCGCGCAGGGAAGTACTCCAGATACCAAGGTGAGTGAATGAGGAACAGGCAGAGAGTAATTACTGGCTTTGGTTTTAACGCTAGTGGAGGCCTAGTCAAAGTTTTTGCATGAGGCCATGCAGGTGTCCCTTCGTTTTCCCCACTTCCAACTGTAAAAACAAAGTGCCCACCAATCTTTTTTCTATTTGCATGAGCCCATGGAGGTGTTTGCATTTTTGTGGGACCAGGACTTAATCAGACTTAACTCCTCATCAATGACCGAGAGGATTGTTTGGTGCTATATCAGATGGAACGCTCTACATATTTGGAAAAAAAAAAGAAAACACTGATACACCCTATATAAAAAAATGGAGGGAGTACAATATAGCAGTACAAATACTACCACAACCAATCCTCAGCGCAAGTATCTATGCCAGGTTTTCAAAAAGAATTCAAATGAATCGATTCCTTGATATTAAAAAAACATGAATTCCATAATGCTTGCAAAATGAGAGACAAACAACAGATTACTGTTAGATTTAGTTAAGGTGTCACCTGAAATGGTCCTTCCAGAACATTAACAGTGTCGTTAATAGATATTATCTTCTTCTGACGATCAACAGCTGTAAACATTTTGTCTACACAGCCTTTCTTAATGTCCTGCTTTTTTAATGTCACTGCAGATCCTTCAGGACCACCCTTTAATATCTACACAGAACTAAATCTTAGCCCAAAACAAGGATGTAAAAAAGAAGAGTGATTAAAGAATTATTACCCTAAGACCTTCTTTCTCAATAGCAACAATTACACCAAATTCTTTTCGCCTGCCCATTGTAAAATAAAAATATAAGGATGGTATCTGATAGTTAATGGACAATGATTATAACCATACAACACAGGCTCACCCAAAGAGTACAAGGTCATGGAGGTTGAATTCATCATTATCATCATAATTGTCAGTTGAAGTTGAAGCTTTTGATGCTTTGGAAGATTTCATTTTTGAAGATGGTGACTTGATATCTCGTTCTGCGGGAAGGTTCTTTTTCTTAGGGCCATAGATGCTGGAGACCCAATCCAAGTCATCAGCAGAAGCTCTATTGATTGGACTAGAAGAGAACTTCAGAAGTTCAGTCTCCGTTGGTTGTATCCCCCAGTAAATCAAAGAACTAAGTGCAACCCTTTTATATAAAAACCCATCTTTGAACATCAAACCGTCAAGTACTTCAAAAACTTCACCAGTCTGACGATCACGCTTCATTTCAATATGAGGTCTGAAGAACCTACATGAAAAATGAGGCAAAGACTAGTTAAAACTTAAAAGTAGCATAACTGCACAAGGGAACATCGGATGTAGACGGAAGTCATTACTCTAGTTCTTGGGAGCTGATTAACCGTGGAGCAGGAACTGCTGCTTCTTTTAGAGAGATGGCACCACCCTGCAAATACCAAAATATAACATAAGTTAAGCATTCAGCAATCATTCTGTTCAGCAAAAAGAATGGAAACAGCCAACATCCCCAGAGTTTCAGACATATATCATCCAGGTTATAAATATATATTATATCGACTGTAGAAAACATAATATTGGTGTATCTAGTTTCTAGGACAAAGATGTGGCTCACAGAATGGCATAAAAGCCCCCAGATACTTAAATATACATCCTACTTAATAATGGTGAGGAACACAAGAAATTTGAGTAGTTTGAAACAATAAAGAAAGAAATTCAGCTCAACAGTCATTTTTACTGCCAAGTATAAGAGTGTTACATATTTTCTCGAAATAGCATGGAGGTCAACTCTGGGTATGATTTTTATCATCACTCTTTTCCGTCCATCATCCTCGCTAACAACCTAAAGAGTCACAAGTAGATAGTAATGTAAGAACAAAGAAAATAGAAAATATTTAGAGGGCAGATGCCCACAGAAAGAGAAGCCACAAACACATTATACCATACCTGTGCTAGATCACCTTTATAGTTTCCATTCTTCATGCGAACCCATGTACCACGGGAGATTTCAAATGGTTTTGTACGGCTTGATAACAAACTAGGAACTTCAGATGCAGGAACAGAAGTAATTCTGCTTGCATACACACTACAAAATCCTTTGCATGCCTGTAATAAGAGATGCCGATATGGACAGCAAGTCATTTTACAGCCCAAATACAAGATGTAGAGAGATGATAAAATGGAATGAAATATTTAATTCTCTTGACTATTATAAACAGTTTTAAAAAATCAATACAAAGCTCTTCTCTTTCCCAAACATCCAAGGTATGAACTAGTAAAATTGGAGTGCATGGGAAATGAGGAAAACAAAGCAAATAGATGTCGCATGCAAAAACTATCAGCGTTTTATAACTCTGATATTGCATCCTATATTACAAAAACAGTTATAGCATAATAAACATAGTGAACTACATGTCGCCCAGCATGTCGTTGCCAACATGAATGAATTTCTTTCCTCTTGAAGTTCAAGGAACAAATTATGTACCTCTGTAACATCACAAGCCTTCTCCGCTTCAACAAAAACAAACCCCCTTACATGATCCAGTGCAAATGCTGTGATAATTGGCACTTTGGTACCAATTTTTCGCAGATCAACAAACTTCTGCATGAAGCAGAAAGCCATTTGGCGCTCACGCCCGACCTGAAAAAAAGTTAAACAAATCAGCACCTAGCCAACAAATGCTAGTTAAGCAATGTCAAATCAAGTTTTTGTTAATCACAAACCATGCATTTAACCCTCCAAATAGTAGGTTCCTTGAGTGCACCATCCATGGAGAAAATGTCATCATCTTCTGTAGAAAAATTGCGATCACCAGCATATCTCACACCATTACTGTATCGTTTCCTGATGAATTCCTCAAGTTCATCGCCACTAAGCTCCTCTTCCTTTACAAGAAAAGGAAGAGGGTGTGACCTTTCAGCTCTTTTGTTACCGAGATTTTCTGCCTGCTCCCCACCAGAAAAGAAACCTGCAGTTGCCATAAACAATATCGCATGAGCAGATGAGCCCAATCCCATCAATCACCAGGCAACAAACCTTCAGATAAACTTGTACACAAACAGTGGGATAAAATTGTGCAAAAGTGCTTACAGAATACCTAGAACATCCAGATAATTGCTACAACATTAGGTCAAGATCCAGATAATTGCTTCACCATTAGGTCAAGATCCAGATATATTTGCTAACAGCATTAGGTCAACGTGCAACAAATTTGCTGGAAGGCACCTAACCAGCTAATGACATTGAAAAAATTTAAAAAAGGAAAAAGAAGAATAAAACTCAAGATCGCACATACAAAAATAAACAGTGAAAATGGAACAGCAAACATAACAATCAACAATTATTCCATAATCCTTATATATGAACTACACAATAAAACGACATGAAAGAGCTCATAGATGACTAATTCTGGATATTACATATTTGTAGTATCTCGACTTCTTTTTTTTCATAATAAGGTAAAAATCCCAAAAAAAGACACTGTTGTTAATGTAAATTGTAAAATAGGAAAATCACATACAGGAGCAATTCCTTATGTAGAACGTGTTATGGTAAAGAAAACTCCGAATATACTGAATGCTGGTACACGCTAAGGGCTTGTTTAGGTATTAATGGATTGAAGTGGAACGGAGGGGAAATTAGTTCATTTTAATATCAATTCCCTTCATTCCACTTCAATACTCCCATATATGGGTGCAGGTGGTGTGGGCTGTGGACAGTCGCAACCCGCTTGATTTGGCCACAAACTTTTGTTGAGGCCTTTTCGTCTGCCGCAAACCCTCGAAGGAGAAATGTAAAATGGTTGGTGTCTGTCGCGATCAACTAACGAAGACTGCTAAAACCCGCAATTCTAGCAACACGCTCGTGTTCGTGGGAGGAAGGGATCGAGAACACCGTTGTGCCCTTGCTGCTCTTGCCGCTAGCTCCAACGGAATCAGCTCTGTGTAGACCCCGCGCCCGTGAGCTCGCTGGTCTCCGCACTTGCGCTCGCCGGGATCCTCACCGGAGCCCGCGCTCACCGAGCTGCGCTAGCCGCAGTCGCTGGTCGCTGCTGTGTGGCCCTGCCGCGGCCTGTCAATCGACCAGCGCACGCCGCACTGCCCTGCCAGTCTGCTTGTCGTGCCGGGATCCTCACCGGAGCCCGCACTCGTCGAGCTCAGCGTGCTAGCTGCAGCCGCCGGTCGCTGCTGTGGAGCCTGCGCTCGTTGAGCTCGGCGCACTAGCCGCAGCAGCTGCCGGTCGCTGCTGTGTGTCGCAACTGCAGCCTGCCAGTCGGCCTGTGCACGACGCGCCGGCCTACCTGCTTGTTGTGCCCATCTGGAACATCGAAGATTGAGAGAAAGCTGGTGCTTTGCAGGTTTTGCGGGCTCGCGACGTTTATCTTGTGGACTTCGCAAGCCACAAAGGTTTATGCCACGAGCCCACGACGATGTTGCAGCTGGTCCGCGTCAACCACAAAGGCTACTATTGCGGCAAGGCCTGGCAGGTTATGTTAACGACCCGCCCCGCCTGCATCCCTACTCTCCTATACCCAAACAAGCCCTAAATGAATGGATTTCATCATTGTAGGGATGTATTGACAGTATTCTGATAATAACCACATAAAAACAGAACTTTTGGGTAGCAAAGGTCAGTCATCAAACTTTGCTAAAGGGCAAACTTCCAAGTTCCACGCCAAAATCTAGCAAAGGTATCAATCATACCAGTTCCCTAAAGGACTCACAAACCATCGAACTAGTATTCCTATTAGCCAGGGATTATTGATGTTCCTACGGAATCTGTATAATAATACGTGAAATTTCTACTGTAGCGCACCCGACTCGACTGTTCCTGTCGTTAAAGAGGGGAAAACCCTCCCAAGAACAAAAACCCAATCGACACAAATATCAAACCTAGGTATCACACATACACAGAGAGAGGGATTGAGAGAGGAAGCGAAAATATATCTCCAAATAATCGACACAGGAAATCCACATTGCGCAGAACTAAAGCCCCAGATCAATCCCCCCAACCGAACCAACCCACGCCCCCCACGCACGACGCTAGCCTCATCTCGGGAAGCACACCGAATCCGTACTCACCGTCATCGGGGTCGGAAGCCGCCTCCTCCTCCGACTCGAGCACATCTTCCTCCTCATAATCGTTGTCGACGCCAGCCGCATCGTCAACGAACTGCTGGACTCCGGCGCGGCGGCGGCGCTTCGCCGCGGAGGACGACGAGGGCCCCGCCCTCGCGGAGCCGTAGCCGTAGCCATTCCGCCGCTTCCCGCCGGACCCGGATGCGCCGTCGGCGCCAGGGCCGGGGGGGTCGGCGGCCACCTGCTTGCCCTTGCCCTTCACCGCCATGGCGGAGGGAGGGAACAGCGAGTGGAGGAGTGGGGAATGGAAGACGACGCGACTTGCCCGAGGAGGCGGAAAGCTTTATCACGGCCAGGCCACCTTCCGTTGCCGAGGAGCGGCGTTTGCAGATGCCCCCCTAGGGTGATATGAAATTGTTTGTGTTCTCGCAGACGTGTTAACTCTTGGTCACTGGTCAAGTGGTCAGTTGCTACAGCCTGGGATCAGTGAGACTTGTGTCAGTGTGCGGCAAGCGTTAGGGAGTGATAATTGACGCCTTTTTAAGGGTGCAATTTACAAAGGTGCGGATCCGAGCTGGGTCGAAACAAGGCTGGACGGAAATGTGTTGGGCTGGAATCAAAGTAACTCACTCGACCCCAAATGTATGTATGGGCTGGTATCACACTATGTGACAGTTGTTCATGCTCATTTGTTTTGATTTTTTGATATACTTTTTTTATGTATTTCGATATAAATATATATAAGTGCATATTATGTATGTATCTATAAAAGACAAAATAAATAGTAATTGAAATGAGCGAGTATTGAATTTCAGGAAACATATCCATCTTCGGAAAGATGATAAAAGGTTGAATCTTCCAATATTTGATATCGGTCCAAACATTCGCATTCGTTGGATCACCACACACAAAAAACCATAGCCTCACCTCCCTCTCCATGCTACCCTTCGTTCGGTGGATGCATCGCCACCGCCACACCCTACCGCGACACCATGCGGGCTCATCACAGAGGGAGCAGGGCCCTTGGCGACCTTTGTAAAAAGCTAGAAGCTCGCGCCATGAATTCTCTAACATGGAGGAGTAAAAGTTAGAGGAGCAATGTAGTCATAACTTTAGAAGATTTTGACTATCTCGCCTAATATAGATGGTTGAGCATCTTCAACAATTTGCCAAATCTTATTGGTATTTTTTACTTTTGGCAAAAAGTTGAAAGCACTCCTCTAACATTTTGCAAAGGACTTGGCAATTTTTGACAACTTGGGAAAAACCTACCTCCAGCACATACATATACGCACACATACTCGGCTTGGCATCGACGTTTCTCACGATGGGAGGGTGAAAAGGAAATAAAGAATAGAAAAGGGTTCTTGATGCAAATGAATAAGAGAGAAATAAAGATTTGGCGAGTTAAAAATAGCAAACTCTTGGAGATGCATTCTATTTTTAGGTTGGCAAATCTTTTAGAACTTGACAAATCATAAGATTTGTTAAGTTAAGAATAGCAAGGACTGAAGATGTTCATAGATCACGTGCTATAGGAATGTTGTTAGAGTGCATATGCTATAATAAAATACACACAGTGCAATTGCTGCAATGATTAAAGTTAGCAGCACTTCTCCTTTTCACTAGATACAAAATCGATGATTTCCCTTCACAAAGTTGAGAATCCATATCGGTATTATGCGTGATTTTGATAAACTTATTCTTTTATTGTCTAACCGTATTTTTGTTGTTGAAACTAGGAAAGGGAGCTGACTTGTCTACAAAACAACTTGTGGCATCCCACATAACTAAAAATCGAGTGTCACAACACTGGTGCCAAATAGAATTTACCTTTTTATTTAGGAGGCAACTACATGGAGAGCCCTCTCCATTTAGCGCTAACTGGAGAGCCCTCTGTATTTGTCCTTGTTACCATTTATGGAAAGGTCCGCATCAGGCATGAAATTCTTGCTGGAGCCCGCATGGGTCCATTACTAGCATAATATGCGCTAGCGCCAAGGGAGAGTGCCCCAACTAGGCGGGAAATTTTGGGCGTGAAAAAAGGACGTTGATTTTTTGGCGTGGAAAAAGGAGAAGCGGAAAAGCATGTGATCCTAAAAAAGTAAAAAAAGAGTTTTGGTGCATACGTTCTACAGATGTTGGAGCGTTAGGAACATTCAAGATCCAGACATAAATCTGGGCAAAAGTAGATCAAAATTATAAGGAAAATACAATGAAAAACAACATGAAGATACAAACACTTCAGAAAGGAAGAGAGATCACTTCCAGGTACAAATCCTTTTGAACTAACACAATAGCTTAAAATTTTATAAACTAAAATCTTGGTTTCAAAGTGAAATGAGGCACATACATCAGAATCATGCAATCTTGGGATAACAAACATATGATTGTGTGCATGTTACAGCATAATTGTGTGCATGTTGGAGTATGTAGCAGTCATACATCAGCATAGCTTCGCCCTGCATCTCAAATTTAGATCTACATCTCTAAAAAGGATAACAAACAAAGTCATACTTATTAGGAGCCACACTTTCAGAAGAAAAACAAAGTTTACTTTCAATCTCATGTGGACATGTAATCAGTTACTTCTGAATGCTTACAGTTATTTCATTTGTCATGTGAAGTTACAAAATTACTTCCTATGTATTCTGAATGAGTGACTAGTTACTTTCTACCTTAGTTAGGTAAGTTTTAAGTTACACTCTACTTTAAATTAGTTGAATGCAGAAAACAGAGGTGAAACACACATGTTACTTCACTATATAAGGTGACTTCGTTCATTGCTTCAAGAGACATATCATATCATATGCTTGAAGAGACATATGCTCTAAAAATAATGCATATCAAGGTAGGAAAAATGTAAAGGTGACTTTGTTCAGCAGATTAACCATCCCTCGCAAAAAAATATAGGATAAGTTACTTTTTACTTTCTAGATGTTCAAATTAAGGAGCATGTAACTTCCTATATAATATAGATATAGGATTAGTTACTTTCTATGTGTTCATATGATGTAAATAAGCGAATTAGTTACTTTTTATATGTTTAGCTATTTAGGTGTTTAAATTAGTTACTTTCTAGGTATTCAAATTAAGGAGCGGTTTACTTCCTAAGGATTTCGCTCATGTAGCAAGAGATAAAAAAATATTCAAGTGACAATAAGTGCAACAAAATAGTTGTTGTTTACCATAACTCATAAAAATAAAGGATTATTTACTTTCAAGGTATTCAATTTAAGGAGAAAGTAACTTCGTATCTAACAAAAATGATTGAAACATTAAGGTATTAATACTTTGTTTTGCTTGGTGCATTTGACACACAAATCATGTACCAACAATGTTAAAAGCTGATAAGAATGTTGATCAACTCAATACAAATTAACAAATAAACCAAATGCAACAGATGCCTGACAAATGATACGGCTAATGCATCTAATAAGCTGCCCAGATTATCAACATAAACATCATAGGGCTGTTTTGGTGTGACAAAAAGCTAGTAAGATATAATTGTGCTAATGAGAAGAAACCCTAGAGTAATTGACATAAAAAAATAACATGATAATCATGCTTCTTGAAAATATTAATGTTCTCTACAAGTTTTTAGGTAATTGAATAGGAATTAACCATGTACATGTGATTCATGCCAAGAAACTTTCACAATAGATCAGATGCATTACTTATAAAATAAACCATTACCAAAGCAGTACTATTATGTAGGCTTATTATTCGTACTAAACCAAGCATGACACATTACATAATGACCCATATACATATTGTCATTTTTTTAAATAAACATAACATTCCATAAACATTGGAGAAAAGGAAATTTTCTCCAAGAGCTAAAAGTAAAGGTTGCATTAGTCGCAAATTGCTAGAAGTACCACCAAAGCAGAATGATTGGGAGGTTACTTCCTATCTCATGTAAAAAACTGACTAGTTACTTCCTATGTGTTTCAAATAAGGGGCAACTTACTTCCTATCTCATGTAAACCAAAGATATTTACTTCTTATGTGATTCAAATTCGGGATGTGTTTCAAATCAATGAACTAAAATGATACACCATGAAAAAGTGCCACTCTACATTCAACTTCAGATTCAAGATATATGGTTCTCAATGCCAAAATGTGTAAGGATCTTTGATAAAACACATGCACCATAAATACTACAACCGACAAAGCATAGAAAAACAAAGTAAGAAGTGCAAAATGAAAATAGTAGGTACTTCCTATTTGTATGGAACAGATGGCTACTTACTTGCTATATATTTAAATACACTGCTAGTTACCACTCATATAATGTCCAGACAAAATTTGTTATTCCCTTTACAATTGAAATTAAACAACTAGTTACATTTAAGTTTTAACTTAATAATGGAGGGAATAATTAGTTACATCTAATTTCATGTAAACCAGTGAGTAGCTACATTATCAATGCCATTACTAGGTGAAATGTATACTATGTTTGTAACTATTTTAATAATACTTATATATATGCAGACATAATCTGAAAATTATAGAGAAAGCTCAAAACAAAGATAAGCATGCACACAACAGAAGTTGCAAAAAGGACCACTAACTATGTAACTTCAGGTTTATGATAATTACATTATGGTGTATGCACATATTTTTCATGTAAACTTGATAAAAAAAGCACAATACACAACAACAACAAAAAAAATCTACATATCCATAGTCAGAAAAAATTTCAGACCAAAAATTAATAAATCCACTGATACACTAATAAGAGATCTGAGCCTCAGGTTGGCATGGACCCAATGCAAATAGACCACAATGCTACAGGGTAGCTGAAACATAGAAAACATAGACTACTCACTAAAACAAATGAAACAAATAGCACTAAAATGAAGACAAAAAAAGTAGGGTTCAAATGTTATAAATCAATTTTTGATCACAAACAGAAAAAGAGTTGTATAAGATGACTCAAACTAGAATTCTAATAAAAGCAACAGTACATACAAAACTGATAATAGAAAGTATATCATATTCTGTCATTTATAATCAATAGTCGCCAAGCAACTTAGTGGTTGCTCAGTGGTTTCTTTATAATAAGGACTAGACAGGATATTCCAAAAAAAAGGCACAATACTATTTGCATTTTGAAAAGTTACTAATCTTTGCATTTGAACTGCCGATAAGTTACTTCCTTGTTAATATAAAAACTGACAACTTACTTTTTAACAGAGAAATTGGCAGTAAGAGTACTTTCTACAACTCTAATTATCTATAATTTGCAGCACACATACAAAATGTTTTAAATATTTGGACTCCCTGCACCAAGAACAAGACTCTATCAACTGCTCAATGCAGTCTAGCAAGATATAACGATTCATTATCACAAGTTGACATCATGGTACACAGACATTATTCATATATAATGAGGAAAAAATCAGGATGCTAACTACTAAAGTTCCCACACGGAACATGAGCAATGCCTTTCAAAACTGAAAGGACCATGTGATGCCTAGAGGGGGGGTTGAATAGGATCACTTTAAAATTCTGCAAAAACTAAGCAGTGGATTAGGGACCGGATGACCCGGGGGGGTCTGGGTCACCCTGGCACTTGGGCCGGATCAACCAGCGCGCAAAGATAGAGTACAATAAGCTATGGAAAACTTGAATTTGTAGAAAGTATATGAATCAAACTTTGCGTATATGAGGTAGTCACCACCTGAAACCAAAGATTTTACAAGCAACAACACAAATAGAGAGATCGATCCAAATATAGCTTCTAGGGTTAGAGAAAGGGGATGAGCTCAAACAAGCAAGAGACAAGCGAATTAATCTGAAGTTCACTCCCACAAAGGAAGCTACGTCTCCGTTGAGGATCCCACGACGGGAGGGCTATCACCAAGAGCCTCTTTTCCTCACCCAATTCCCACAAAGGAAAATTGGTACTCACTAAGATAAATCCACAAAGGATGGGTAATACAAACGATCCCGGGTGCTCCACACGGAGAGGGCACTCAACGGGCGACGCCTAACCGTCTAGAAGCAAGCTTCAAGAGTAACAAACACGAATCGATCAACCAAAGCCGCCACAAGTGCTTCTTGAGAGGAAGGAGTGAAGAGCTCTCACAAAGGGGCTTAATCCTACACCTCAAATGTCTCCCACACCCAAACTCTAGGAGTAATCTTTGCTAGGAGTGCTTGGAAGGGAGTTGGGAGAGAGGGAAGCAAGCTTGGGAGGTGTTTCAATGGAAGGGAAGGCGGAACCCTAGAGAGGAGGAAGAATGGGTATTTATACCCTAAGTCCTCGAGCTAGCCATTATGTGCTGCCTGCGGCCTGGCCGGGTCAACCGGTCACAAGTGGCCGGGTCACCCGGCTCCCTCCAGAGCCGTCCCGGGTCGCCCGGTCACATAGGCTGGTTGACCCGGTCAGGCAGGGAAGGCTAGGTTAAGCTAAACTTAGGCTTTTCTAAGGTTTTTTCTATGGTTTTAACTCTAAGAAAAGGTGAGAAGATCAGGTCGTCGTAGACGGTGAGAACTACACGGGGAGCCGGCATCTTCAACACCAGTAGGTGTAATGTGGGATAGCCATAAACCTGGCCAGCATGGGGCGACCTAGGATGGCGTGGTAGGAGGACTTGAAGTCTGCGACCTCGAAGCTGAGGTACTCCGTGCGGAAGTTCTCCTCTGTGCCGAACGTCACCGGGAGGGAGACCCGACCCATGGGGTAGGCCGCCTTGCCGGGGACGATGCCGAAGAAGGGCTCGTCGCACTCCGTCAGCCTCTTGAAGTCGAAGTCCATCTTCTTCAAGGTGTCGACGAAGATGACGTCGAGCCCGCTTCCTCCGTCGATGAGGGTTTGAGGGAGTAAGGCACCCTCAACTATGGGTTCGACGACGAGCGGGTACGACCCGGGATCTGGGATGTGGACCCAGTGATCAGCCCTGGAGAACGTGATAGGCTGCTCTGACCAACGCAGGGGCTGCGAAGGCTTGGTGTGAATGAGCTGGATCTCACGGTTATCCTTGCGGTACCTCCTCCTGCTCGTGCTGGACTTCAGGCCGCCAACGATCATGTTGATCGACCTCTTGGCCTGCTAGAATGGGCCGTTGGGGTTGCTTGTCTCCGGTGGGGGAGGCAGGTCGCGCTCGTCGCGGCGGTCCTCTGGCTGCGGGTTATCACGTCGCCGGTCGTCACGACGATCGTTGTCTCCGCGGCCACGTCGATCGTCGCGGCGGTTGTTGTTGTAGCGACGTGAGGATGACCGGTCGCCGTCGCTTCTGGATCGCTTCGGGTCTTCGGGCGTGCGGAACGCCCTCTTGAACTGCTGGCACTCGCGAACGGTGTGAGTGCCCCCCTCGTGGAACGTGCAGGGGCTGTCGAGCACCGCGTTGAACTCATCGACGTTGAACGTCGAAGGTCGGCGTCCGTCCGCTGCGAGCACCTCTGAAGGTCGCTTGCGGAACTTGGAGCTGGAATCCCCAGCGGCGCCGGAGGTGCCTGCATCGTGCTTGGCGTCGGAGTCGAACTGGTTGACCAGCGCCTCTTCGGTGTCGATGAGCTTGTTTACGACCTCCATGAGCGGTGCGACTGCGGTGGCGCCCGACTCGTGGATCTTCTCAAAGACCTTGCGGTCCCTGAGGCCTTTCTTGTAGCTATCGACGACCTGGTCGTCCCGGACGCCAACGCAGGTGTTGCGGTTCTCAAAAAACCGGTTGGTGTAGTCACGAAGCCGCTCGTCGGTCTTCATGGTTACCCTTCTGAGGTTGAAGGCGTTTCCAGGGCGATTGTAGGTCGCCTGGAAGTTCGAAGTGAAGGCCTGGGACAGGTCGGCCCATGACGTGATGCTACCCGCCGGGAGGTTGTTGAGCCAGAGCGACGGTGCGTCGCCCATCACCAGCGGGAAGTAGGCCGCCATGTGATCGAAGTTGCCGCCGGCCGCCTTGACGGCGACGTAGTAGGTCAACAACCAGATGTTGGGGTCGGAGCGGTCATCGTACTTCTGGATGTTTGGCTTGAAGTTGTCAGGGTTGGCAACCGATCGGAGACGAGGCGCCAACGCGGGGAAGGTAGTGACGGCCATGTCGTCGCCGTTGTCTCCGACCTGGGCGGCACCCTCATCCTGTGCGGGGGCCATGACCTGGAACCTGGGCTGGCGATCCTGGTTAGGGACCGGACCCTCAGGGTGGCCGTAGTCCGCCTCGTACTGGGCACGTCGTCTGTTCTCGACGTCGTGACGATCGCGCTCTTCACACTCCATGATGCGGTGGACGGCGCCCGGGGGGCCGTACTCGCGATCGTAGTCCAGGCGACGTCCAAGCTCCCGCTCTTCACGCTCGCGATGGCGCTGGTCGATGTAGCCGCGAGCGTCGCGGCCGTGCCTGTTCTTGTCGAGGTTGGCGCACAGGTCGGCGCCCTGCGCGGCGTTCGCCCGGGGTTGGTTGACCTCCTCCTGGATGGTGGGGAGCTTGCTATGCGCAGGTCGATTAGATCGACTACGCGAATGCCGGCTCGACATAGATGCCGCAGACTTGGACGCCACGCTCCTTTCTTCCACCAGGGCTGTGGCGACCCGGAGGTAAGCCATGGCCGCATCAGCCTCGGGCGAGGGGTTGGCCTGCTGGAGACGTGCCATAGCCGCACCCAAGTTGGCCTGAGGGTTGTTGAACGTCGGCAGCCCCGCCTCTTCGAACTCGAGATGTAGGTCGCGGGCACACGGAGGTACCGCTTGGCGCTGCTCCTCCGCCCGCCTCTGGGCGCGATTGGCGTTGCCCTAGATCCGACGTGCCTCCTCGGAGTCAGTCACGCCGACCCGTGGTGGTTCGTTCGCCGAAACCACCAAGACGCACCGCCGGGTGGAGCTCTGGTCGTTGGGAGAGACGCGGATGCGGGCCTTCTGGAACTGCCGACGTCTGGAGACGTGGGGGTTCGCGCACTGCGCGGAGCATTGTGCTCCTGGTCGATCTTCTTCCGTAGTCGGCAGCCACGGAGGGTGTGCCGTGCGCCTTTGTGGTAGGTGCACGGTACATCGAGCGGGTCGCGGCGGGCGCGAGGCTCGATCTTGAGGTCGCCAGATGACTCCCGCCGCCCAGATTGGATCTGGGTGGACTTGGCCGCCTGACGGGCGTGGGCGTCGCTGGATGGCCGCAGACCGAAGGGGAAGGTCTTGAGGCGCGGCGCGTCCTGCGTTGAGCGCTGGGCTCTCTCGCAGGTCTGAAGGGTCTCCTCCATCATGTCGATGACTCGCTCCATCCCCTGAACGATATCATAGGGTTTGGGCGGGTGGGCCTTCGACTTCAGATTGGAACTGGGGGCGGCGACAGGCGTCGCCGGAACCTTCATGGAGACCGTCGGTGAGGTCGCCGCCGCCAGTGTGGTTGAGGTCGCCGTGAAGGAGCCGAAGCAGATCTCCACGGGGTTGGCGAGGATATCCGCCATGCTCGCCGGAAAAACGACACCAGATCGGGCCACCATGCTGCACAGCGAGTTCCCGATCTCCCCTACCTGGCGCGCCAACTGTTAGGGGGTGAGACCTGGACAGATCCGCAAGGGGGCTACCCAAGCGGTTGTAGGTTGATTGGAGGGGATCGGGACCTAAGAGCGTAAGTGGTAGTTCGCGGATGGAACTCGGAAATCCCGGCGAGACATGAGAGACACGGCGATTTATACTGGTTCGGGCCTCCGGAGAGTAAAACCCTATGTCCAGTTTGGTGGTGGTATTATGCGAGAGAGAGCTGCCCCCGTGGAGGGCGCCCCAGGCCGCCTTATATTGGCCGACGACCTTGGGCTACAAGTCGGTTTCCATCTATCCTAGTTGGTTACAACAGGGAAAGCTTATCCGAGCTGGTCTGTCTTGTCTTGTACTCCAAGCTGTCTTCATGTCCTTGGGCCCACATGTCAGGTCGGGTAGGGCCCATGGACAGGTCGGTGGGTCTTCTGGTAGGTCGAGCCCACCTGTTGGGGATGGCTGAGACCCTGGTCGGTGGGGACCCATGGGTACCCATGTCTCTCACTAGATGAGCACTTGTAGCTAGCAAGGACCAACCGATCATGTCCCTCTTTATAGTATGGTGTTTCCTAAACTCAAATTCAAACCGAAAATTAAACTTAAAGCGCCAATTGAGCTTCAACACCTTTTATATGAAATTGTGGGCCTTCCTTTGAGTATTCTCATTTATTTCTTTTTATTCCTGCACACACTTAGTTGAACCATCAAATACCCAAATTATATTTGTCATTATCACCAAAATAATTAGGGGTCTAGATGCTCTTTCAATCTCCCTCTTTTTGGTGATTGTGACAACTATAATTTGAGCACAATAGAGAGGAATAAAATGAAAGATTGTGTCCAATTATTTAGATGAAAGCTCCCCCTAAATATGTGCCTTTTCAAATAAAATGGCCTCAAATGCCAATAGCACAAATTTAGAAAGGGCTCCCCCTAAATCATTGCATACAATACAAAGTGCAAAGGTGTGATAAGCAATAATCCGTGATGCATATGACAAGTATATCACAACAATAAAGTGAGAAATAACAAGACATCAACCAACACATGCATCACACACAATAAATAAGGTTCTTACATCACACTAGCATAGATAAAAGTACCACAATTAAGGCTTACAAATAAAAGTTTGCACTTGGCACACCATCATCCATCACACCCACACATAGTTCATTACATGTCCACTAGTTCTATTACATGAATAGCGATAAAAGATAGATAGATAGTGATAAGGGGCTTCCGTCCTTCAAATTCACTCCCCCTTTGGCAACATGCACCAAAAGGGAGCTACTCCTCGTCGTCGTCGTCCTCGTCCTCATCATCATCGCGCTCACCACCTCCATAGTCCTCTTCCTCTTCATCATCAACCGGGACCCAAGAGCCAAGGTCCTCCCACGGGTTAGGAACGGGAGATGGAGGATCAAAGGTTCTCATCTCATGCACCGGAGAGTGAGGAAGATTCAGTCGAGCTGCCATGTACTTTTGATTCCTTTCTTGCCTATGGAGCTCTTGAGCCATGCACTTACGGTCGGCATCACGCTCTCTAGCATCTTTGCGGAGCATGTTGAAGCAAGAAAAGAGACCTTTGGCAATGAAATTCAGCTTGCCCTTCTTGCCCCTTGGAGCCCCATGAGAGTGAGAGGCACCCTCCATTGGAAGGGGATCATAAGAGCGCCTTGGTGGTGGTGCTTGAGAGGAGGAGGCACCCGCATCACCGAGTCCATCAATAGGATAAATGCCCGGATAGGGTCCCCTTGGATCAACACTGGTCTTATGCTTACCAAGTCTAAAAGTCTGGACAAGCTTGCCTTTACTAGTCTTATAGTTCTCATGAATGATGTCCGTCTTAAGATCAAGTTGAGTGGCATGCTTAACCATCAAAAAGATGTACGGTGCATAGTGACAACCACTAGAAGAGGTGTATGAGCAAATGATAATCTCATCCCAAAGGAAATGGCAAGCATTGGACTTAGGTTGACCGGGAGCCATTTGATAAAGCAAGTTTCTAGCTCTATGTGAGATATTGTCGGAATCACCACCTCTAGGAGTGAGAGTGTGCCTAAATAGGAGATTAAGCATCTTGTAGTAGGGGGTGAGTCCACTTGTATGACCATAGTTGATGTTTCCATAGGCTCTATCATACATAAATCTCATTTTTGTGACCTCTAACTCATATCCACTATGAAGGCGGACTAGATCATTGGAGAATTGATTTGTAGTGGTGGCACTTCTAAGCTTGAAAAGCATAGCAAACTCACTAAGAGTGATAGAGAACCTCTTACCACCAAGAGTGAAGTGCATAGTGTTCTCATCATTGTCCACATAGAGAGTGGCGTAGAATTGAGCCACCACTTCCTGAGAGTAGTCGGACCTCAAACCCATAAGGTAGGAGATACCCATGAACCGGCAGCGATCATGGACAGCTTGCATAGCTTCATGAATGGGAGGAGGGAGATCAAGAAAGAATGGCCAATTTGTCCACTTTATCTCGGTTGTACGCCCCTTGGGTAAGATGGTTGACTCATACCAATCGACTTTGATGAGCAAGCCAAAACCGATCATCACCAAAGAAGGACCTTTGAAGCTCTCTTGGATCATGATAACGATGTGGCCTCATGTCGGTCCCGGCCTTCATGTAATTCACCAAAGGAGGATCACGCCTTGTGCGCTCCGGAGGATGAACCAGAACGACCATCTGCACATAGGGAGTTAAATCCATATCCGCATCATATCGATCTCCAACATCTCCAGTACTTGCCCTCTTGGTTCTTGCCCCAATGGTGGTGGTCCTCTTCTGAAGAATGGGATTGCCCTCTTGACCACGACCACGGCCTTGAGCACGAGCGGGAGGAGCTTGAGGCTTGGTCCTGTTTGCATGAACATGAATACCATACTCCTCTCCCGAGGAACGCTCCTCCTCCTCCTCACTTGATTCCGAGCGAATCTCCTTGCCATGAGAGCTTCCTTTCTCTCTACCCATTTGAAGATCGATAAGATATGAATGGTATTAGGATAGGTAACAAGAGCTATCTGAATCAAGGGTCATTGGGTCACCCAGACCTTAGCCGGGTCAACCGGCTACATGTGGCCGGGTCAACCGGCAGGTCGGGGATGAACCCTAGAATGCATGAATCGAAGGAGCGAGAGATATGTCCATGGGATTGAAACAAGATCATTGGTAGTTGTTCTAGAGCATATATGGAATCTTTTGACCGAATGAAATCAACTAGAACGAGCTACATTAAGAGATCGGGAAATCCGGAGTTTGAATGAACTTTACCGTTGAATTCCCGTGAAATTTCCGGAAAACTCGAGGAGGAAGAAGCACTTGAGAGAGAGGAGACTCCAATGCCCCAAACCACGGGCAAATCCCGTGGAGGAGCTTGAAAATCGCCTAGGGGTGAAAAATGGGGCGGCAACGTCGGTTTGGGTGGAAATGAAGTAGATGCTAGGGTTCGAGGCGCTGGCCGCACCCTTTTATACGACCTGTGCATGAGCCGGGCGACCTGGCCAGAAGTGGCTGGGCGACCCGGCGGTCTCTAGAGCCGCGCCGAGTCAACCGGGAACATGTGCTGGTTGACCCGCCTCCCCCAGAAATGGCACAAGAAAGGCAGATTGAGATAGGAGAGATTTTAGAGATGCTTAAAGAGATATAGGATATTTCAAGACTTGAGATAGATAAAGAGATTTAGCTAGTGGACATATAAGAACCCTTAACCTCAAGTGACTAGACACAATCAACAATCCATAACCATAGTCACTTGGGCTAAGATTCGATCCAAGGATCTTAAAATCCAAATTTTTTGAAAAACTCACACAAAAAATAGAAAATAAATCGTTTTCACTCCTATCTAGCCACAATCAAGTATGTGCAATAAGTCAAGCCAAGTTACGAGAATCCAAGATATTTAGCTCACTTCTCAAAGCACAAAATCTTTGCTCATCTAGAGGCTTAGTGAAGATATCGGCAAGTTGCCTCTCGGTGCTCACATGACGTAGATGTCGGGCATACACCATGGGTACCTGCAAGGAAGGAGGAAGGCGCACTCCTCTTAGAATTCCCCTGTAATCCTACTAGGACTCATACCGTGTAATCCTACTAGGACGCCTACCTTGTAACCGACTAGGAACCCGCCCCCTAGACTATATAAAGGAGGGCTGGGTACCTAGGAGGACATCCACAATCCCTCCGGGGAACAACATCTAGGCGCAGGGCGCAATACTCCAAACAGGATGTAGGATACGCTACTCTGGCTACCCGAACCTGTATAAATCTTGTGTCCCCGCGCATACCCTCGAGTTCCAGGTCTGGCGATCCCCACTATCTACTCTCTGACGGGTACCCCCTATGGAGGTTGCCGGATATAAAACTCCGACATTAGCGCCCACCGTGGGGCTATCGTCATGACTATTGGGTGAATTCGAAGGACCTCTTCTCAAAATCAATCTACTCGACGAGAAGCAAAATCATCGAGTACCAATCTGAAGCTGATGCGGGAGATCAATTGGGAGATCATCTGATCATCACCCATGCCTCCGTACATGCTAAGGCTGCGCCACGTCTCCCGTGGCTCCAGGCGACGCTCGAGCAAAGCTCCACGTTCGGCAGAAAAAAATACCAGCGGTGGCAGAATTATTTTTTTCCGTCTCCGACTTGAAGTCCAAGTTGACTAATCCAAAACCAAAAGCAAGTTCCGGCGGGACCCATGGAATTAATTCTGTGGTTGTTTCTGCGCGAGTTCGAGTCCGAGACGGAAGACGTTACGCAAGCTCCAACAGTTCGTCCATGTTCGTTGGTTCAGTTTCCGAGGATAATTCAAATTCTTTTTCGACTCGGAATCCAGATTCTACACAGACGCACATCATCAGGCAAATTGTGTGCGCCCTGTAACTCCAGGAGCATCTCGTACCAAGCCAAATTTGAAGATTTGTGCTACCCGCACATGGAGATGTACCAGGAGTCAGGAGACCTGAAGATCACTGCTTGGCTCACACAAGTGATGCACGCGAATAAATCTACATCAACTCCCGACTGCCGACGACTACCTCGACTACTCATCTCGACTAGTTTCAACTAGAAAACTAGTCGAGAACGGCTTACGCGGCATCAACAACTAGTCGGATCCACCTCCGACTAGTCGACTTCACCAGCAACCGTCGCGGCTCCATCACCGACCGCCACGGCTTCGTCGACACTCGTCCACAAATCAAGCTAAGTCACTTATTTCAATAATTATTTTTTCTTTGGCTTGTTTTCCACATACAGGAAACAACGCTGAAGACTACTTCGTGTACGCCTCTCAACGGCTACTTGCCAGCAGAGCTACACCGTGCCAATTATTCCTTGAGGATGTTGACCGACTGCCACAGGCTTGGTGCACCAAATTAGGAGGCTCTTGCCATGACATTTTGTGTACTGAGTGCTGGAGGCGCATAGCGGCTACACCCTGAGGAGGCACTGCGCACAACACGTGCAATCTTGCTCTCTGCCATGTGGAACAACGAGCAATCACGCTCTCTCTTGTCGCCATGCCGACTACCTTTGTCTACCTCTTAATGGTCTCGCTTCAGTAATACATGCCTCAATCTGTGCAAAGCCTCGGCTCTCCTGTCATGCCTTCACGCCCATAACTGGCTATGGCTAAACAGGGACCTAACAGAGACCGTGTGCTTAACTGCATCAGGCTAACTACTCAGCGACTAACGACCACAACAAGAGCATGACACATGACATTTACATTTATATTCATATTTGTATTTGTCATTAGTAGATTCAATTTCTACAAAAATGCTATATAATGTACGCATTTTTACTTTCAGGTCAAGCTTCAAAAGACGACTTCCCAGGACGCTCCGCGTAACTCCACCGGCACGGCTAGTTCCCAAACTTGGGGGCTACGCACCACATCACTACTCGACAACAACTCGAGTAGTCTCTGCTAGCTCTCTAGCTCGGGGGCTCAGCACCAACAACTACTCGACGTGGCTCCTACGGCTCACCTAGTGATGAGCTCGGGAGCTGAATGCTACAAGAGTACTCGGATGATGACTTTCGCAAACACTGAAGACCCTTGGATTGATTCTTCAATCGTTCCAAGGCTCGGGGGCTACTAGGCTACACCCATCAGTCTATTTTTTCAAAACGGAAGATTCAGATTCAAGATTGACCCTCAGCCTGATTCTTCGACTCAACCTAAGGCTCGGGGGCTGCTCCATATGGAGTGTGATTTTGCAATCGCACTTCCATATAATCTCGACTTCAAAATAGATGAGCTGGACCACCTTGCAGCCTCGTGACAGTTCAAGTACTATTGAAGACTTCTCCAAGTAGTACTCGAGGACGCTCAAGAACTACTCGAAGAGGCTTCAAGACTACTCGAACTACTACTCTCGACTACAACGTGCTCGGGGGCTTGTCGGGCATACACCCCGGGTACCTGCAAGGAAGGAGGAAGGCGCACTCCTCTTAGAATTCCCCTGTAATCCTACTAGGACTCATACCGTGTAATCCTACTAGAACTCCTACCTTGTAACCGACTAGGAACCCGCCCCCTGGACTATATAAAGGAGGGCTGGGTACCTAGGAGGACATCCACAATCCCTCCGGGGAACAACATCTAGGCGCAGGGCGCAATACTCCAAACAGGACGTAGGGTACGCTACTCTGGCTACCCGAACCTGTATAAATCTTGTGTCCCCGCGCATACCCTCGAGTTCCAGGTCTGGCGATCCCCACTATCTACTCTCTGACGGGTACCCCCTATGGAGGTTGCCGGATATAAAACTCCGACAGTAGAGCAATATCTCCCTTAGCCTCATGATCCCTTAAGAAATGATGTCGAGTATCTATGTGCTTTGTTCTAGATTGTTGGACCGGATTGTTAGCTAGCTTGATGGCACTCTCATTTTCACACAAGAGTGGAATCTTACTAAACTCACAACCGTAATCACTCAACGTTTGCTTCATCCACAAAAGTTGTGCACAATAAGCACCGGCCGCCACATACTCGGCTTCAGCCGTGGATAACGCAACCGAATTTTGCTTCTTTGAGCTCCACGACACCAAAGACCTACCAAGAAATTGGCAAGTCCTGGTAGTGCTCTTTCGATCTACTTGCAACCGGCATAGTCCGAATCGGAGTAGCCAAGTAAATCAAAAGTGGAGCCCTTGGGATACCATAAGCCTAGGTTAGGAGTGTGTACCAAATATCTAAAGATTCTCTTAACAGCCATTAAATGACACTCCTTAGAATTGGCTTGAAATCTTGCACACATGTACACACTAAGTATTATATCGGGCCTAGATGCACACAGGTAAAGGAGGGAGCCAATCATGGAACGAAATACCTTTTGGTTGACCGACTTCCCTTTTTCATTGAGATCAAGATGTCCATTTAATGCCATGGGAGTCTTGATGGGCTTGGAATCGGCCATGTCAAACCTCTTGAGCATATCCTTCACATATTTGGTTTGACACAAGAAAGTCCCTTCCTTCAATTGCTTGATTTGAAAACCAAGGAAGAACTTCAATTCACCCATCATAGACATCTCGAACCTCTTGGTCATGATCCTACTAAACTCTTCACAAAATTTATCATTAGTAGACCCAAAGATGATATCATCAACATAAATTTGACAAATGAAGATATCTTTTCCATTTCTTTGAATGAAGAGAGTAGAATCGGCTTTGCCTATTTCAAAACAGTTCTTGAGAAGAAAATCCTTAAGGCATTCATACCATGCTTTAGGAGCTTGCTTAAGCCCATAGAGCACCTTATGGAGCTTGTACACATGGTTGGGGAATTTTGGATTTTCAAAGCCCGGTGGTTGCTCAACATAAACTTCTTCTTGGAGAGGTCCATTCAAGAATGCACTCTTCACATCCATTTGATGAAGCTTGAAATCATGATGAGTAGCATAGGCCAAAAGGATATGAATTGACTCAAGCCTTGCAACCGGAGCATAAGTCTCTCCAAAGTCCAAGCCTTCAACTTGAGTGTAGCCTTTGCCAACGAGCCTTGCCTTGTTCTTTGTGACGACACCAAATTCATCTTGCTTGTTCCTAAAAACCCATTTGGTGCCGATCACATTTTGCTTGGGTCTTGGCACCAACTCCCAAACTTCATTTCTCTTGAAGTAGTTCAACTCTTCCTCCATGGCAATAATCCAATCTGGGTCCTCAAGAGTTTGTTCCACACTAAGAGGTTCCAAAGAGGAAACAAACGAGTAAAATGCACAAAAATTTGACAATCTTGAGTGAGTTGTTATCCCTCTTTGGATACTCCCAAGTATGTTGTCGATGGGATGATCCCGTAGAACCATTTGATGTACTCTTGGGTGTGGTGCTTGAGATTGACGTTGAATGGGTCCATCATCACCATCTTCAACTTGTGGAGCTTCTTCTTGAGCTTCACCACCTTGTTCTCCCCCTTGATCAAAGCCCCGTCCATGATCGTCACCATGAACTTGACTTTCTTCTTGATGAACTTGAGAACTTGGTGGTTCCACTCTTGTTGATGATGGTGGATCTTGATTGCTTGTGTCAACCGGAGCTTGAACTTGAACCTCACGAGGCATCACTTCACCGGTCCCCATTCTAAAGATTGATACAATTGGGGGCTCTTCATCATCCATAAGATTTTCACTAACTTGCTCTCCTTGAGAGCCGTTGGATTCATCAAATTTCACGTCTACTGTGGTCTCAACACAACCGATGGTTTTGTTGAAAATACGATAGACATGTTCGTTAGTTCCATAACCAATGAGAAAACCTTCGTCTACCTTGGATGCAAATTTTGAGGCTTTGGTTTTCTTGTTAAGTATGAAACACTTACACCCAAAGACCCTAAAGTAGTGCACACTCGGTTTCTTACCACTGATGATCTCGTAGGGAGTCTTGTTCAAGTACTTGTGGAGGTAGATGCGGTTGGCGGCATGGCGTGCGGTGTTGATGACTTACTCCCAAAATGAGTTCGGAGTCTTGTACTCATCAAGCATTGTTCTCGCCACTTCAATCAACGTACGGTTCTTCCTCTCAACAATGCCATTTTGTTGAGGAGTGTATGGAGCGGAGAGTTCATGCTTGATGCCTTCTTCATCAAGGAACTCTTCAACTTGAGTGTTCCTAAACTCTGAGCCGTTGTCACTTCTTATGTTCTTGACCTTGAGCTCGAACTCATTTTGAACTCTTCTATTGAACTTCTTGATCACGCCCTTTGCTTCACTTTTATCATGCAAAAATAATACCCAAGTGAAATGGGAAAAATCATCAACAATTACTAGACCATATTTGTTACCACCGATGCACATGTAGGCAATAGGTCCAAACAAGTCTATGTGTAGTAGCTTCAACGGTCTTGATGAGGATAGGATGTTCTTGGCGGGATGATGCGCTCCAACTTGCTTCCCAGCTTGACAAGCGCTACACAACCTATCTTTCTCAAAAATAACATTTGTTAGTCCTAGGTTGTGCTCGTCTTTTTGAAGTTTGGTCAAGTTCCTCATGCCAACATGGGCTAGTCGGCGATGCTATAGCCAACCCAAGTCGGATTTTGCCACTAAGCAAGCCTTAGGGTCCACCTTCAGTTTTGTGAAATCCACATAGTAAAGCTTTCCCCTTATATGACCCACAAAGACAATAGAGGAATCCTCCCTTCTAGAGACGGTCACACCCTCATGGGTAAAGAGACAATTATAGCCTTTCTCACAAAGTTGTGAGACCGACAACAAGTTGTACCCTAACCCTTCAACATGATAAACATCTTCAATTAAATTTGTTGTTGAAATAGCAATTTTACCTAGACCAACAACATCTCCTTGACCATTGTCTCCATAGATAATAGTTTCCATAGGGGTGTCATAATGATCAAGGGAAGCAAATAAGCCTTCATCTCCAGTCATATGATTAGTGGCACCACTATCAATTAATCAAGCGCTTCCACCGGAGGAGTAGGCCTACAAAACAAGTTTAAGCTTTTGGTTTAGGTACCCAAAAATATTTGGGTCCTTGGAGGTTAGAAGCATAAACTTTTGGAACCCACACACACTCTTCCTCATAGCCTTCTTGGTGTAGGCTCCAACATACTTGACCACTATTTTAACATTGTGGTCCAAGGTCACAACATAGTCACAAGTATAGTTGGGAGGGGGCTTGTGTTCCACCACATTCATCGATGCCTTTGATGGGGAATTGACCCCACCATTTCCTTTTGTGATGTTCACAACCTTTGGCTTGTCCTTTGTTGTGGTAGAGGTGGTGACTCCATGGGCAATGTCCATAATCGTGTTGAGGTAGCCTCCCTTGTTCCACAAGGGGATCTCATGCCCTTTCACCACCACCCTACTATTGACCTTGTTGTCTTTGTAGTGCCCAAGTTCTTGCTTGTCAATTACCTTAGGAATGGACTTGGCACCTATCTTGCCTTGATTGATCAACATGATCAACCGAGCTATTTCTTTGTCTTTGCTCTTGATTGTCTCTTCTAGCCTTGCATGGTTAGTCTTAAGAGCATTTATATCAACATTAGAGCAAATTGAACAACCTTTGCTAGTGGAGGCATTAGAGTCAAGTTTTGCCTTAGGATTGGCTTTGGTGCTTTCCGAAAGAGCACTATAGCTTACTTCAATATTTTTGTGTTTATCCGACAAGCGTGAGAAGCTTGTTTGAAGCTCACTATGAGTAGCCTTTAGGGAAACTAGAGATTCATTTGCTAAGGTGTAATCTTTTGACATCCTCTTGTTGGAGTTATCGGCCAAGGACAAGCCCGTGGTCAACTTCGCCACCTTAGCCTCTTCTTCGGCAAGGCGTCTCTCTAGAGCAAGGTTTCTGTGACGCCCCAGGTTTCTAATTAGTGTTATTAGTGCTAATGACCTTGTTAACCAAGTCAAACACCTTGGCATTGGTCAAACTCTTGGTCAACCTTGGTCAAACCCCTCAAAACTTTGGTCAAACCCCTAGTGTCATACCCTTTCCTAGAACATTTGCCACGTTCTCCAAATTTCACATAAACACTTCAAAATCAGCCAATACAAAAGTTGTTTGTTATCTCCGAGAACACGCTTCACTCAATTGGCGGCATTTGAAATTTTGAGTGGAAATGATTCAAATTCATGGTCAAAGCTGTTTTGAACAGTATCGGGGGCCGAGAAAACTGCAAATTTGCCACGCGTTCTTGGGCAAGTCTTTCACCAAAACATATGTCAACTTTTGTGAAAGTTGTAGATGGTTGTCTCCTCTACAATTTTTGTATCTAAAGTTTTTGTTGCCCTATACAAATTTTTGGAGTTTTTCGCTTTTGAAAATGGTGTTGACCGGGGAAAACGGTGATGCTCTCGCGCCGGCGCGCGCGCTCTGCGCACCAAGCAGCGCGACGTCGCCCCGGCACCCACGCAGACCGGCTCTGGTTTTCCGCGCTGCGGTTTTCCCTCGGGGCCCGGACGCCGAGGGGCGTGTCCGCCACTTGGCAACCGTGGGTCGTGGGCCACGAACCTGTCTCCGGACCCTCTCGCCGTCGATGCACGCCGTGGCGGCACGCGCCAAGCCGCTGCACCGGACCCCCACCCCGGGCGTGTCGCTGCCGTGCCCCGGTCTCCATGCGCCATGACCTTCTGGTCCCCCCCCGCGCCCCACTTCCTTCATGGCGAGCTCCCGCGTGTGCCGCAATCGTGCCACCGTCACCATGAATGCCACCGCAGCGGAACTCCCCTCTCCGCTCTCCTCCATCGACTACCAGCAGCTTCTTCACCTCCCCTAGACCCCACTCGAGCTCCCCGGCTCGCTTGTTGTCCACGCTGAGCCACCTGCTCACCGGAGCAGCCGCTCCCGCGGCCACCGCCGCCCATGCTCGCCGGCGTCGTACCTGCCCCGTATTCGACGCCAAATAGACCTGTGGTGAGCTCCTAGTCATGCCCCTACCCATCCTCGGTCACTTCCGCCGTCTGTGAAAGGGAAACTTTAGTCGAGGGCCTTTCCGCAAAAAGGTCACTTTTCTTTGCAGGAAGTTTTACGTAAACCGAGGGCATATCTGTGAAAGGCAAACTTTAGTCGAGGCCCTTTCCGCAAAAAGATTCTTTAACCTTTGGAGTATTCTGGCCAGATATTAGAAACTTCGTAGAAAATCATAGAAAACTCAGAAAAATGTCAAACCAATTTTGTTGGTTTCATTGTGACTAGGTGCACAACTTTTACAAAGCATGACCATACTTTTGACTGGTAGTTTTTGAAATAAAATTCAAACTCAATTTGACCTACTTTTGTTGTAGTTCAAAACCTAGATAAGATGTGGGGCTGAATTTTGGATATGTTGCTATATATGTCATGTGTAGACTATGGACCAAAAATTGCACAAAGTTACTGAGCAGATCTTTTAATATGATTTATTTTGTATTTATGCTATATCTGCCTTTTTAGCTAAATATAAATATATTTTGGTGCTCAACTTCTGGCTATGATCATAAAATGACTAGATTCACCTTTTCTGAATTTATCATGATTTTAGGACTGTTAGAAGAATTTATTCTTGATTTATGCTTAGATTTAAATATATTTGTCTAGTTCAAAATCTAGAATAGCCCTTGATATAATTTTTGGGTGCATAGCCTAGTTTTAGGTCAAAGATGATGTGGTAGAAAGTTTGGCTCCATAAGTTGTTTATTTATTTTTATATGCATTTATCTTGTTTTGGTAGCTAGAAATTGTCATTTTTGGTATAATTAATTTATAGCTCATCTAAATGTGAAATTTTGCTCAGTGGCTTTACTTAGGTCTATAGAGCTTCAGAAACAGCACTCACTATATTTTATGATTTAATTTATGGTTAAAAACATGAGAAGCAAAATAAGCTCCATAATAGGTTAAATGGGAAAAACCACCCCTACCACACTTGGTGACCCTATTGTCGGTGTTTTAACCCGGCAACCTACCAAGGGGAGTACCCGAGGTAGACGTTTGTGGCCTTGCCGAGATTGGGAACTCGAAGGAGAGACACGTGGCACACAATTTAGACAGGTTCGGGCCGCGAGGTGCATAATACCCTACGTCATGTATGCTGCGTAGCTCTAGATTGATTGGGTGTGTTTACAAGATAATGCGGATGATGAGATAGGGGTCCCTGCCTCGCCTTATATAGTCTGGGAGGCAGGGTTACAAGTCGGTTTCATAGGGAGAGTACTAGTCGTACACGGCTAGGAGTACTCTACATGGATCCGGACATGTCTAGCTTCCTAACCGAGTACTAGTCCTCCGTATGCCTTGTGCTTCACGCCATCCGGTGTCATGCAGCCCAAGTCGAGTAGTCCCATGGGCCCACGCAGTAGTCGGTCCTGGTACGCACCTGAGTAGTGGGCCCAGAGATGTCCGTACGACAAGCCCCTGAGTACTTTGTAGTCGAGCAGGATGTCTTCGAGTAGTCTTGATGGCCTTGGCGAGTAGTCCTTGAGCGTCCCCGAGTTCCACAAGCCGAAAGTCCTCAAGAATGCTTGAATCATCCCGAGACTGGAAGGTACTCCAGCTGATCCTTGAGTAGTCTTGAAGTCTTCTCGAGTAGCCCTCAAGCGTCTCCGAGTGCTTCTCTCGAAGGTCTTCAATAGTACTCGTGTTGTCTTGATTAAAAAACCATATGGAAAATGCGATTCGAAGAATCGCATTCGATATGGAATGTAGCCCCCGAGCCTTAGGTCGAATCGTAGATTCAAGCTGAGGGTCAATCTGAAGTTCTGCCAATCTTATCCCGAAAAATCCGGAGAAAAAACCGAAGGACACGTGGCACGGAGCCCTCGAGCCTTGAGTCGAGTGTTTTTCTCTCGAATTGTTGACTGTAGAATGTGTCCTGAGTGGGATCTTGATTTGGTGTAGCCCACTGAGTCCGTTGATTGTAGTCGAGCCCCCGAGACTAAGAGCGTCGACTACTGGAATACAAAGAGTCAGTCCTCTGTCGCTGAGTCAGCCGCCCCGACCTTATCCACCCGTTCGGCACTGAACTGCCTGATGGCTTATAAATAGCAGGGCAACCCCTTAGGGTTTTTTACTTCTAGCGTTTGCATTCCTCTGTGCGTAGATCCAAAGCATCTCCTCCCTTCATTTCATCTACCGCCGTCGCCGCTGCTGCCGCTGAGTAGATTAGATCTACCTCGGCGCCGCCGCTGTAGTCCGCCCATCCTCATAGCCCCCGAGCGAATGCGAGTGAAGACACCCGTGACTTGGTGGATGAAGGCGTCCCCGGCGAAGAGCACCAAGACCGGCGCGTCGAAGAAAAGGAGCCGTGATGAGGCCGGCGATGCCAGCCGGTCATCGTCGTCGCGGCCCCCCTCCCCTCGCCCTAATCCGGCGAAGGAGTGGAAGAAGGTGAAGTTGAAGACGGAAGACCTCCTCACCCTGGTCAACAGTGGATTCCTCCGTGAGAAGGAAATGGATCTGTGGCGCATCGCTACTGGTGATCCGTACCCGATGGAGAAGAACCCGGATGAGATTCCAATGTTCGCGCGGTTCGTGGAGCATGGACTCACGCTGCCGGCGAGCGACTTCTTCAAGGGGATGCTTCGGTACTACGACATCGAGTACCTCAACCTCAACCCCAATGGTATCTTCCACGTCTCCATCTTCGTACACTTCTGCGAGGCATTTGTGGGGATCAAGCCCCACTTGATCTTGTTTCGGAAGTTCTTCCGGGTGAAGCCGCAGCCGAGTACGGATGACCCACGAGTTGTTGGAGGTGCAGGATACATATGCGCGAAGACGCCGCCAGGTAGTACTTGCCATACAAGCTGATCGACTCCAACCAGGATTGGAAGGAGCAGTGGTTCTACATCAGCAACCACCACCCCGAGCTGCCGAAGCCCAGCGGTCGACAACCAAAGCATGCACCATGGTGGAACACGGAGCCTACCATGCAAGAAGGTCTTCAGCTACCTCCACCGTTGAAGAAGATCTTCAGCTACTGCTCCACTGCTGCGAGGCCGTGAGGGAGGCTGGGCTGAGGGCCGAACATGTGGCCTTCAGCTTTATGAAAAGAAGGGTGCAGTCGCTGATGGCACGAGATACTCTAGGCTACCAGTACACTGGTGACGAAGATACTTCCCGGATGCCCGGTGAAGAAATTGAAGATGATGTCATCATCGAGAGGCTGGGCAAAATCTTCAAAGACATGCCCCCGTACACGTCGTGCCCTGTGCCGGAGTACTCCGCGGCACGACCGCCGAATCAGGTTAGTAGTCGTGCCCAGAGCCCCCGATACTAATCTGCTTGTGTAGTCGTACTTATGCTTGCTTGTAGGACGATGTGAAGAAGTATATCTCCATTCTGCCCTTCCCCACGGCTTGAGGAACAAACACAGGGGAAGGCGGAATCCAAGGCAAAGGAACACCGCAAAGCTGGCGAAGGCGACGATGCCGTCGTCATTGAAGACACCTCGGACGACGAGGATGAGGAGACGCTGCAGCAGCAGTTCCAGCTCCGCTCGAGATTCAGCTGAGCTGGAATGCCACACATTTCGCTGATCGAGAAGCCGTCCAGCCTGGAGGCGAGCTTGCCGGTGCCACCCAGGAAGCCCCGCAACGTGGCGAGGAAACGCGCCGTGAAGAAATAGAAGTTGTCGGAGGCCACCAGATAGGAGGTGAGAACCACGACTATAGTAGTCGAGTACTGCCAATGAGTAATCTTTTGCTGACTTCGTGACTTGTACTGTTGCAGGACATCCCTTCCCCGGACCCTGCCGGCCAAGAAGAGGAAGACATCTGGGAGACCGTGGGGGCGGCGGTCGGAAGTACCAGCCCGCCTCCGGCTACTGAAGACATTGTGTCAGAAGGGGCACATGAGCAAACACAGGCTGTGGAGCCACAGCCGTCGATCGAAGAAGTACACGGCCCTCCTCCAGCTGCGCCCGTGGTCGTTGGGCAGCCAGAAAAAAGAGTAGAGGAGCCTCCTGTCGATGCAGGACCCACCGGCGAGCCTGGCATTGTAGATATTGCCAGGCTACTGGGCGCCCCGACCGTCACTATGGTGCGGTCGACTCTGTAAGTTTCCAGAACTCCTGAGTAGTCATGTAGCCGTCAAGCTTGCGTTGCTGATTGAAGACTTCATGATGCAGGAAATCCACGGACTTGTCGTGGGATGGGGAGACTAGCACTCCTGCCGATGGTGAAGACCACTCGGCGGAGGTACGAGAACCCACACCGCCACCACAAGCCGACGTCGTGGCAGGGTCGAGGCTTGAAGAAGCTACCCTGGTGGAAGGTACGCATCCTGTCACAGCGAGTACTTATTGTAGAGAGTAGTCGTAGCTGTCAGTGATAATGGAGCTAATCTTGGCAGGGACACAAGTTGACGGAGCAGCGATCCCAGTGGCAGTAGCCATGGGGGCGGCTGCTGCTGAGGCAACGACTGCAAAGCCAATTGCCAAGCCGGCGACAGCGGCAGCCCCCGGGCCAACGACTTCGTCAGCCTCCGGGCCGGCGACTTCGACAGCCCCCGAGCCAGGCGCGGAAGCGCGGGTTGACCCGCAACCTAAAGCAGGGTCTGAGGTCATCGTCCGCGAGGTGATGATAGAAGATGCGGCGTCGCTCCGCTCAGCGCCCATGCCAGAGACTGGGACCTCGAGCCGTGGAGGTCTCGAGGTGCTGGATGATGATCTGATTGACCCAGCCTTCGTGTCTCTGAGCATGGAGTCGTGGCACCATACAGAGAACTGGATCAAGGTACGTTGCGAGAACCCTGGGTTGTCTTGCCTTATTGAGTACTGATTACTGATTGATCATTGGATCTTGCGCAGGGCCTGGTGGAGAGGTCCCGCCAGAAGACCGACCTTCTGAAGGGATTTTGTTACACAGTCCTCCGCGCCGAGGCTTTGGAGAAAGAGCTAGAGAAGTCGAAGAAACACTCAGCGCTGTTCCGATCCAAGCTTGACGGCACCTTCACCCAGTACCACAACGAGGTACAAGAGATGCAGGTGAAGAGGGATGAGTTGATCCGGAAGAACAAAACTCTGCGCCAGAAGAACAAAGTATGCCATCCGTTGTGACCACTGAGTACTCATTGCAGAGCTTGTAAGTAATCTGATGCCGTGACGAGTTGTCTGCAGATCTTGAGGCAAGGGTCGACCAGCTGAAGGCTTCCGAGACAGACCTCAAGAACATTGTGTAGCGGGAGACCGATAAGAGAGAGGTACTTGAGTACGAGTACGCACAGTTGCGCCATGAGTGTATCAAGCACATGGAGCTCCGTGAAGCCTCAGATCTTGACCTTGTACGCTGTTATAAATCTCTGCAGAAGCTTAATGAAGACTGCGAGAAACTGCAGTGGCAGCTGAAGGAACTCGAAGAAGCCGTGTTGCCCATAGCAAGGCTGCTGGTCCCACATCCGGGCGGGCCTAAGATAGCGCCCGTGGTAGACAGGCTGAAGGAAGCCCTCGGGTGCCTGGCGACGTACGTCAAGCATTTGGCGAAGTCGATACCGAACCAGGTACTCGCCTTCATGAAGTCGTACTTCCCGAAGGCACCAATGGACGTGGTAGCCGGAAGTCTTGCGGCGAACTGCATGGATGAGCAGTACAAGACCCTTTTGGAGGAGATGGCGCCTATCGCGGAGCAAGTCGCGGACAAGCTGAACCTCCAGTAGATGTACCTGTAGAGGTAGCTTATGTACAGAGTAGTTGATGTAAGACAAACAAAGTAGTCAGAAACTTGTTTGAATATGAATGAAGTTGGTTCACTTCTATATTGTAATAAGTACTCGTTGTCGCCGCTTGCACCGAAGCATGTGGAGTAACAAGTTGTTGAAGTTAGTAGTAGTACTCGATGAGATTTGCCTTGTTGGAAGGCACAGTAAACAAGTTGAATAGAATCAAGCTTTATTACTGATGAATAAGTACACCTGGATGGCCAGGGCTGTTACAAAGGAGAAATCGCTAGGACCCGTAGGCCGCCTACGGCTAAGTGATTGCTAGGGCCCTTGAGCCGCTTACAGCTGGAGAGCCGTTAGTAGCCGTATAGGCTGGATCTAGAGAGTACATGGTCCGTAGACCGCCGCTAAAGCCCTTAGACTATATGCGGCTCAGGATCCGTTAGTAGCCATTAACGCTGGACCCTGGATAAAAGTATTCCATAGACTAGTGCTAGGATTGAGAGGCCGCTTACAGCGAGGAGTCCGTTAGTAGCCGTATAGGCTGGACTCGTAGGTGAGGAGTCGAGCGACTACGCGTAGAAGCGACACAGCTGGTCGACGTTCAACGAGTTGCTGATGTCGTCGTCTTCAAGTTTTTGGAGACGATAGGAGCCTGGTCCGGTCACCTTAGAGACTGTAAAGGGATCTTCCCACGGCGAGCTGAGCTTGTGTAGTCCGTCCGTGTTCTGGATGCGACGGAGGACTAGATCACCGGCGTTGAAGGAGCGTTCCTTGACGTTGCGATCATGGTAGCGTCGGATACCCTCTAGGTACCTTGCTAACTGGACGAGCGCGGCACAGCAGGCTTCTTCGAGGTTGTCGATATCGACCTGTCGACTGTCTTCTGAGATGCCTTCGTCGTATTGTTCTACTGCCGGGGATTCCCACATTACGTCGGCGGGTAGAATAGCTTCGGAGCCGTAGACCAGGAAGTAGGGCGACTGCCCTGTTGGCTTGGTAGGTTGAGTACGAAGCCCCCAGAGTGTTTTGGGTAGTTCCTTGATCCACTTGCCTCCTTTGGGGTTAGCTGCATCGTGCAATCGCTTCTTGAGGGCGTCGAGTACCATCCCGTTGGCGTCCTCCACCTGGTCGTTAGCACGTGGGTGGGCGACTAAGACATATCGGACGTCGATCCCGCTGTTCTCGCAGTACTCCCAGAACTGGTGGTTGTTGAAGTTGGAACCCAAGTCCGTGATGATGCGATGGGGTAGCCTGTAGCGATGCATGAGTTCATCCAAAAAGTCGAGTACTCTTTCGGCCTTTGGGCAGGTAACCGGCTTGACTTCGATCCACTTGATGAACTTGTCGATGGCCACCAAGACTCTGTTGAATCCACCTGGTGCAGTTGGCAGAGGCCCAATCATGTCGAGCCCCAAGCAGGCGAAGGGCCAGGTCGGTGGTACGGTGACTAGCTTGTAGGCCAGGACGTGTTGCTGCTTGGCGAAGAATTGGCACCCTTGGCACCTTCTAACGAGTTCTTTGGCGTCGGCCAGAGCTGTGGGCCAGTACAAGGCTCGTCGAAAGTCTTCGCTCACCAGCGTGCAAGAGGATGTGTGGTTACCGCAGACGCCTTTGTGGATCTCCTCCAAGATGTCCTTGCCTTCTTCCCGGGGTATGCACTTCATGAGCACTCCAGAAGTGGCACCCCGCTTGTAAAGCTTGTCTCCGACTAGTACGTAGGTCTTCGCTCGGCGGACGAGTTGTTCGGCCTCGTTCTTGTTAGAGGGAACCTTCTGCTCGCGGATGTAGTCGATGAAGGGTTGTCTCCAGTCCACATCGATCATCATGACCTCCTGACCAGGCTGTGGTGGCCCAAGATCAGTGGTCGTTAGTGCCGGCTCCGGGATGGATGGCGCGCGAAGCTCGTGGACGAAGACTCCAACAGGTACTTGAGCATGAGTAGAACCAAGCTTCGACAGGACGTCCGCTGCAACGTTGTTATCGCGGACGACGTGGTGGAACTCGAGACCATAGAATTTGTTCTGGAGCTTGCGGACTTCCAGACAATAGGCGTCCATGTTCTTCTTGTTGCGGTCCCAAGACTTGTTGACTTGGTTGATGATCACTGCGGAGTCGCCGTAGACTAGTAGTCGCTTGATGCCCAATGAAATTGCGAGGCGGAGCCCATGTAGCAGGGCCTCATACTCGGCTTCATTGTTTGAGACCTTCCAAAAGATCTGCAGGACGTACTTGAGTTGTTCGCCCTTTGGAGAAATCAGGAGTACCCCTGCACCCACGCCCTCGATTTTGAGTGAGCCGTCGAAGTACATCACCCAATGCTCTGGTCGCTCTGTTGGAGTTGGTAGCTGATTCTCCCGCCACTCTGCCATGAAGTCGACTAGTGCTTGAGACTTGATAGTGGTGCGTGGCTTGAAGGCAATGTTGAGGGTGCCAAGCTCGACCGCCCATTTGAAGATTCTTCCAGTAGCATCTTGATTATGGAGTATATCACCGAGCGGGTAGTCAGTGATGACGATGATCGAGTACTCCTGGAAGTAGTGTCGTAGCTTCCGCGAAGTGATGAGTACTGCATAGAGTAGCTTCTGGACGGCTGGTACCGTGCCTTGGACTCGGACAGGACCTCGCTGACGAAGTAGACTGGTCGCTGGACTGGGTAGGCGTGGCCTTCTTCCTGCCGCTCGGCGACGATGGCAGTACTGACCACGTGAGTAGTCGCAGCGAGATAGAGCAGTAGTTGCTCCTTTTTGCGAGGAGCTGTGAGGACCGGTGGCTTCGACAGGAAGTCTTTAAGCTGCGTCAGAGCTTGATCAGCCTCTGCGGTCCACACGAACTTCTCTTGGTGCTTCAGTAGTTTGAAGAAGGGTAGTCCCCGTTCTCCGAGCTCCGAGATAAATCTGTTCAGGGCCACCATGCACCCGGTCAGCTTCTGGACATCCTTGATGCAGGTTGGTGCTTTCATATTGGTGATGGCGAAGATCTTCTCGGGATTGGCTTTAATGCCACGATGGCTGATGATGAAGCCAGGTAGTTTCCCCGAAGGTACGCCGAAGACGCACTTGTTGGGGTTGAGCTTCCACTGGTACTCTCGCAGAGATGCGAAAGTCTCTTCAAGATCGGTGATGAGCGTGTCGGGGTTTCTGGTCTTGATGACCACGTCATCCACATAGGCTTCGACGTTCTTGTTGAGCTGCTTCTTGAAGCAGGCCTGGATAGCTCGTTGGTAGGTGGCGCCGGCGTTCTTCAACCCGAACGACATTGTCGTGTAGCAGTAGGCACCGAATGGGGTGATGAACGCGGTCTTCTCCTGGTCTTCTTCCTTGGTAGCGATTTGGTGGTACCCGGAGTAGCAGTCGAGGAAGCAGAGCAGGTCGCAGCCCGCCATGGAGTCGATGACCTGGTCGATCCGCGGCAACCTGAAGGGGTCCTTGGGGCAGTGCTTGTTAAGGTCGGTGTAGTCGACGCACATCCTCCACTCGTTCGTGTTCTTCTTGCGGACGAGGACAGGATTGGCGAGCCACTCAGGATGGAAGACTTCTCGGATGAAGCCAGCCGCGAGTAGTTTGGCGAGTTCCTTCTTGATGGTGTCCCGTCGGTCGTCAGCAAAGCGGCGGAGATGTTGTCGCTTGGGGGTAGCTTTAGGATCGACGTTGAGTGAATACTCAATCAGCCTCCTGGGCACACCTGGCATGTCTGCTGGCTTTCACGCGAAGATGTCTCGGCTACGTCTTCCTATTTAAGGTCGAGCCCCACGCCGATCATGGTAGTCTTGCTGCTGTCACCAGTCCCGAGGTCGATGGCCTTCACCTGTACTTCCTCTGTTGGCTGAGGTTTGTTGGAGGTGTCGGTCTTCTCAGGTATCTCGAGTTCGGTTGGCGCGAGTTTCTTGGAAGCAGCGAAGATCTCCATCATTGCGTTGGGTACTTGATTGGTTGCTGCGAGTTCCACGGCTTCGGTGTCGCAGTCGTAGGAAATCTTCAAGTCCCCTTGCAGCGTGAGTACTCCGACAGGACTCGGCATTTTGAGTACCAGGTATGTGTAGTGGGGGATCGCCATGAACTTGGCGATGGCTGGTCTGCTGAGGATGGCATGGTAGGAGGTTTCGAAGTCCGCAACCTCAAACTTGATGTACTCGGTGCGATAAATTCTCCCTTGTCGTCCCAAAGGTAACTGGCAGAACCACTGAGCCGAGTGGTATAGCCGCGTTGCCTGGGACAATGCCGTAGAAAGGTGACGTGCTCTTGGTGAGCATGTCGGTGATGTCGAGCTTCATCTTCTTCAAGGTCTTGGTGAAGAGGACATTGAGTCCGCTCCCATCGTCGATGAGTACCTTGTTGAGTCTGGAGCCCACGACTACTGGTTTTAGGACTAATGGGAAACATCCTGGCTCAAATAAGCTTGTCCATTGATCCACGCGGGAGAAGGTTATGGGTACCTCTGACCAACTTAGAGGTGTCAGCACCGTTGGTTCAATGTTCAAGACTTCCCGTAGGGTGAGCTTCTGCGATCGCCTGGTGGGTAGTCCGCCGAAGAGGACATTCACCGTCTTGTCGGGTTCTTGGAAGTCACCGTTGCCTTTGTCGACTTTCTTCTTGCCCTTCTTGTCATGAGGGGGTCGTGGCTCGGGAACATCCTTGATTGCTCGCCGGAGTTGGTAGCACTGATCGGTTGTGTGATTGCCGTCCAGATGTCACGGGCACTTCTCTTTGAGCAAGTCTTTGAAGCCGCCAGAGGTCTTCTTGGAGTTGTCCTTCGCAGGGTGTTGTATAGCTGCGACTGTGTTGTCTGGCTTGCGCTTGCGGTTAGGACCCGAGTAGTAGTAGTTGTTGTTGTTGTTGTTGCGACTCCCTTGATCCTTGTTATGGTTGTTACCGCCCGTGTTGTTTTTGCTCTTGCCGCGAATGGAGTCGTACTTAGCATTGGCCTTGTCCTCTTCGTCGGCCCATGAGGTGATCATGTCTTTGAGCTTGGTGATGGAGCTTGGGCGACGACGATCGAAGTCTTCGAAGGTGCGACGGTGGTAGAGTCCGTCTTGGAAGAGGTCGATGACTTCTTTGTCGGTGACGTCGACTACGGTCGCACGCTTGTCGAAAAAGCGGCGCATGTACTGGCGGAGCATCTCGCCTTGCTCCTGCTTGACCATCGCCAAATCCATGCGAGTACCCGAGCGTCCCATGGCGCCCGCGAAGTTGCTGGTGAACTGGGCCTTCAGCTAGTCCCACTGGTCGATCGAGTTCTTGTCGAGCGACTCATCCATGTGAGTGGAGCCTGGTCCAGACAGAAGGGGAAGTAGAGGCACTTGGTGTCATTGTCGCCACCAGCGTTTTCGATAGCCAGGGCGTAGCACTTGAGCCACTGAACTGGGTCTTGCTTCGCGTCGTATTTGGTGATCCCGAGAGGTTTGAATTTCTCGGGGAGGAGCAGATCGCGAAGTCGTGCAGAGTAGGCGGGGAAGCCGTCGCTGTCGCTGACTTCGATAGTCTTCTTGGCGCGACGGATCTCGTCGATCCTGTGGCGGGCGTCGTAGTCGCCACGTGCGTTGCCGGTGGCGTGGCTGTTCGCGTGGCCTCAGCCTCCGCGATCGCCTCCGCCACCAGCTCTTCTGCTGCCGCCATGGGAGGAGCTACCGCTGCTGCCGCTGCCGCCACCGTCGCCGCCGCTAGCACCACCATGTGAAGGTCCTCCCGCGGAGACTCTGGAGCGATTGGGGGTTGGCTGGTGTTCGCCACAGACGCGGTTGCGTCCGACTTTTGCTGGGGTGCGGCTGCGACTAGTGGCTTCGTGATTCCCGGCTCTAGCGGTCCTGTTGTTGACCCGCATGAAGTAGGCGTCCTCAGCAAGTTTAGCGATGAGTTCGCCTGCGCGGTGTCCCTGAGCTGTTCGAGCTATGGTGGTGATGGACATGAGGCATTGCTCAGGGGTGGTATGGACCCGGTTGGCGACTTGGTCCAAAGCCTCATTAAGGTTCCGGATGGGAAGAGATTCCCGGAGCCGTCGGTATCGATCGGCCCGCTTCCTGTTGCGGTCGCGCCGAGCGTTCTTGTCTTCGGTAGTCTCATCTGCGGGTGCATTAGCTGATTCCTCGTCTCCTGAGATATCATCGAGGTACCGATCGGGTCGTGCCTCTGAGGTTCCAGCTTCTCCGGTTGCCATGAATACCTCGTGATCAGGCGTGGAGAGGCCGGAGTCGGTAGTCACCACCTCGGTGGGCGTGTGCTCGTCTTCATTTGGAGCCAGCGGTGTCCCCTCCTCGAAGGGGAGTGTCTCGAGGTATGCAACGCAGCGTGAGTTGTCATCAGTCAGGTCTGCGGGCTTACGGTCGGGCCAGTAGACGAATCTGCCGGCGGGAGTAGACGTGATGACCAAGCCAGCAGCAGGACCTGACAGCGGCTCCTCGATGGTGTTGAGCTCGGACTCAGATTCGATCGGATCCGAACCGAAGTCGAACTCGTAGGAGGAGTCCAAGTTGTAGTCGGGGACGGCGTTGGAGTTCGAGGGGTACTCGGACGCGACCTCCTTGCCGGCCCGACGCGAGGTGAGAGCTTCCACGTAGGCTTTGCTAGAGTTGCAGAGGCAGTACGGGAAGTGCTCGTGGGGGAGGACCGGCCCGCACGATGGCTCATGAGCCAACTCGCGCGGTTCGATCCAGGGTGACGTCGAGTTCGAGTTGGATCCAATCTCGAAGTCAGCGGCTTGGTTGTAGAGCGAAAATTCGTCTAATTTTTTGACCAGTTGGCCCGTGACGACTTCGGGAAGTGTCACGAGTCTGGTCTCCGGGTCCGGGGTCATGGTGAGGTAGCGCTGGAATGATCCAGCGCCGTCAGCGGTGCATACCCAGGAGCCGAAGACGAAGGTGTCACCGCGGTTGAAGGCGACGGTTGGCTTGATGACGATTGAAGCCGTCGAGTTCGCCATGAGATCTTCGGCGAGATCCCCTACCTGGCGCGCAAACTGTCGGTGTTTTTACCTGGCAACCTACCAAGGGGAGTACCCGAGGTAGACGTTTGTGGCCTCACCGAGATCGGGAACTCGAAGGAGAGACACGTGGCACACATTTTAGACAGGTTCGGGCCGCGAGGTGCGTAATACCCTACGTCCTGTATGCTGCGTAGCTCTGGATTGATTGGGTGTGTTTACAAGATGATGCGGATGATGAGATAGGGGTCCCTACCTCGCCTTATATAGTCCGGGAGGCAGGGTTACAAGTCGGTTTCATAGGGAGAGTACTAGTCGTACACGGCTAGGAGTACTGTACATGGATCCGGACATGTCTAGCTTCCTAACCGAGTACTAGTCCTCCGTATGCCTTGTGCTTCACGCCATCCGGTGCCGTGCAGCCCGTCCCAGGGGCCCACGCAGTAGTCGGTCCTGGTACCCACCTAAGTAGTGGGCCCAGGGATGTCCGTACGACACCTATGGATGTATTGTGGGGCATGATTAGGAGCTGAGAACCACCCTTGCTGTTTTTGTGATGCTAAATTAAATTTGTTGCATAGATGTGCACACAATCACTATCAAATTGATTATTTAATATAGCACCACATAACATTACTTTAATAGAAAGAATATACTAAATGTATGTTTGTCAAGGTGAATATGGCCAATCATACACTCCATGATTGTATGTGTTGCATAGCTTTGTATTTAATTAAATCCACCCCATTAAATGTTGCATATGCATTCCGTGTAGAACTTTCCCGACGGTAACTACTCGCTCGTGCCGGAAGTTGAAGAGGGAGGATTTGACGGGGAGCTGCACTTCGTGGAGGTGAACCAAGACACCGAGAAGTCCCAGACTAGCATTGCTGACGAAGGCAAGCACCGGAGCATTAACCTAAGTTTTTTTGAAATTATGCAACTATATATGTATGTTTGTGCATTTACGTTCAGGAGTTGAAATGAAACCGTAGATACATGATCCCTAGGTACCTATGCCCTTTTACTAGTATGCTAGGTCGATAGTTGCTATGCTATAGGACCCGGTAAAAGTCAAGTGATGTTCGTCGCTCGCGAGAATAGGTTCTTATGTTGGAATCATAAGATCTTTATAAATGGATTGCTCATGTGGTAAGAGCATGGGATTTGGGCTCCGGTCCAGTGGCTTTCGTGGGCTAAGTGTTTGAACGTACTAAGCACTTGTCGGGAATGGGACCGGTAAGCCTAGTACCTTAATGAGGCGGTAAGGGATTTTACCGTCACTAATCTTGGGATGCGTCCCACGACTAGCTACCGGTGGTGCATGTGTGAGGCTGGACGCTAGTGTGAGGCATACCAGGTAGCCTTGTACTAAAGACTGTGATCTTTTATCGTGAACCGAGGATTTTTGGGAACCGCCTAGTTGGTGAACTCTGTGTGAGGGCACCGTTCCGTGTGTTTAGGTCCACCTTGCAAGGTTATAAATCAATCAGTTGTCGGCCTCTCACCGTTATCTTAGACAACTTAACCAACTGGCCATGATATCCCTTATGATGGAATATTATCAACATTGATGTTTGATTAATTGTATTGCACAACTTATGCTTACAGTAGCTTGCTCATCTAGAAAAGGTAATTAACTAGAACTTGAGCTAAAATATTGAAAGTAAGGACCCACTCTTTGTTGCTTTTCAGCAAAAGAACCCACTTGCCAAAAAGCCTCTCATGTCTAGAGTTTGGTGATGTAGTTATCACCCGGTGAGTAAGACTTGTTGCGTATTAGTATACTCAGCCTTGCTATAATTTTGTTGATTTCAGGTAATGCTTTTAGTGATGTGTGGCCTGGAGAGATTCCACCCGGCTGGGAGCTGGAATGGGTGGATGACGACGAGTGAAGGAATCATGGATGGCCTCCTGTGATGCTTATCGTACCGCTTAGTTGATTTCCGCTGTTTTCGAACTCTGAACCTCTTTTATCATGTCAAGTACTTCGGTTTGTAATAACTAAACCCTTCGGGGCAAGTTTGGATTTAATTTATGTATTGTACTCTGGACTCGCCTTCGTGTGAGTTTCAATGCATATTGTCGATCCTTTGTTGCTATGTAAGTGATGTCACCGGGCTTGACCCGACAACTTACGATGGGATGATACTTTATTATCGATTAATGACCAAAGTGGATTGGTTTAGACGATAGTACGGTATTTTCTCGGGTGGGTTGTCACAGTTTCTTTCCTTCTCAAGGATAAGCAAGTCTTCTTGCTCATGGAGAGACACTTTCTTTTTCTCTAATTTCTCCAAAAGCCTCTTGATTTCTTTATAGCCCTTTTTACTAAATTGCTTTATCATGTTGGCTTCAATTTCTTCTTCATTATCTAGATCATCTATGTCACTAGGTGTGGATGAAGAAGAGGTGAGAGAGGATGAGGTGGTTGATTCTTGTACCTTGCTCCCCCTTGTCATGAGGCAAAAGTGAGAGTGGTCCTCATCGTCGGAGAAGTTGTTGAAGAGGCGTGGTGAAGATGACCCTTGTGCTATGGCAATGGTTGTCATGCCTTACTTCTTTGGTTCTTCATCTTCATCACTTGAGTCCCATTGTTGACCCACGTGAGCACGCCCTTGGTACTGGTTCTTGTACTCTTTGCTCTTCTCCTTGTATTTCTTCTCTTCTTCACTCTTGTTCTTGTTCTTGGGACATTCGGCAATGAAATGTCCATATTCTCCACACTCATAGCACTTCCTTTGTGACTTCTTCTTTCTTTCATCACCACCCTTCCTTGATGCCTTGGACTTCAAGAACTTATTGTACTTCCTTATGGCAAAAGGCTGTGTCTTCATCGGTGCTTCCTTCTTCACTTGATTCTTCATTCTTGGTCTTGGAAGTCTTGTGCTTCACTTCCACCACTTCACTAGAGCTAGCATTGAGGGCTAGGCTCTTGTTCATCTTCAAGCTTAGCGACTTCTCCACATCTTGGTCAACTAGCTCTTGATGCAAGATCTCACCAAGAAGTTGATTGGGGGTCATCTTGTAGTAGTTTGGATCTCTTCTTATCATAGTTGCTAGGTTTGGGTTCTTCAGGGTGAAAGCTCTTAGCAACTTCTTGGTGACCTTGGAATCATCCCAATCATCACTTCCTAGTGCTTTGATGTCCGAAACAAGGAGCATTAGTCTATCATACATCTCTCTCACGGTTTCTCCATCATTCATGACAAATAGCTCAAGCTCTCCGTGAATCAAATCAATTTTGCCTTGCCTCACATGATCGGTCCCCTCATGTGCATCCTTGAGTGTGTCCCAAATCACTTTGGCAATTTAGATGTTCCGAACCTTTTTGAATTCTTGAGCACACAAGGATCCCATGATGACTCTTGTTGCTTGCACGTTGCGGTGAAGGTCTTGCTCATGCTCAAGTGTGAGTGCTTCTCCTTCGGCGGAAATTGTCACACCTACAACCACAATCTTACAAAGAGAAGGGTGAAGCCCGTAAAGGTGCATTTGCATATCATAAGCCCATTTGAGATAGTCTTTCCCATCGAAATGGGGAGGGTTTCCCAAATGTACGGAGTAGAATTTTTCGTTAAGATGGTTGCCCGGAATTGTGTGTAGTTGTGGGGCACTTCGTAGTAGCCGGAGTGAGTGTACTTGGCTTGCTCCTTCTTGAGGAGCTTCTTGGCCTTCCTTCTTTTCTTCGCCGCTTTCCTTGCCGCATCATCACCATCCTTGACATCCTCATCACTCGAGTCGGAGTCCGAGTCGGAGTCGGAAGATGAGTCGTCGGAGCTCTCGATGTTGGATGGTGTGTGACTTGGAGCCTTCCCGGTGAGGTCACCTTCTAGGGCTGCCTTAAGCTCTCTTTCTTGAGCTTCCTTGGCGGCGATCTCTTCGGCGGATTGGTTTCCTCCACTCCCCGACATCTTGATCCCTTAGCGGTTAAGCCTAAATCAAGGGATTAGGCTCTGATACCAATTGAAAGGACCTTGTGATGCCTAGAGGAGGGTGAATAGGATCACTTTAAAATTCTGCAAAAACTAAGCAGCGGATCAGGGACCGGATGACCCGAGGGGGTCCGAGTCACCCAGGCACTTGGGCCGGATCAACCAGCGCGCGAAGATAGAGTACAATAAGCTATGTAAAATTTGAATTTGCAAAAAATATATGAATCAAACTTTGCGTATATGAGGTAGTCACCACCTGCAACCAAAGATTTTACAAGCAACAACACAAATAAAGAGATCGGTCCAAATATAGCTTCTAGGGTTAGAGAAAGGGGATGAACTCAAACAAGTAAGAGACAAGCGAATTAATCCGAAGTTCACTCCCACAAAGGAAGCTACGTCTCCGTTAAGGATCCCACGAAGGGAGGGCTATCACCAAGAGCCTCTTTTCCTCACCCAATTCCCACGAAGGAAAATTGGTGGTCACTAAGAGAAATCTACAAAGGATGGTAATACAAACGATCCCGGGTGCTCCACACGGAGAGGGCACTCAACGGGCGACGCCTAACCGTCTAGAAGCAAGTTTCAAGAGTAACAAACACGAATTGATCAACCAAAGCCGCCACAAGTGCTTCTTGAGAGGAGGGAGTGAAGAGCTCTCACAAAAGGGCTTAATCCTATGGAAGATTGAGAAAACCAGCGAGGAGAGGGGACTATGCACTAGCTGGATGGATTCGTTGGCTCATCGCCAAACGCCGGATCCGCTCGCTCGTCGCTGAAAGACGTCGCCTCCAACATAAGCTCTGTGCGCCCGAAGCTGAAGCCTCCGGTATGGCTGGCCGAGCAGCGTGGTCGCCTCTGCACGGTGACTTCGCGCACCGCCTTGCCTTGATTCAAGGCGAGAGGCTCCTCTCTTTGACGCCAAGGGCCTACCCAAGGCGCTGCCGCACGCCTAGATGTGGGTCAAATCGCCGTCACCTCTCACCTCGCCTCGTCGTCTCCGCTCGCCTCTCAACAGGGCTAGACGGCTAGTGGAGGCTAATAGGTGGGCCCGGTGTGATTAGGGGTGAGCGCAAGTGTGCGGAAAAAAAAGAGTGGTGCGCGCGGGCCCATGGGATGTCAAACAAACGGAGATAAAGAGGGGTCTCCGGACAAGACTAAAAGGAGAGGGCTCTCTACATAGATTATACGTTTTATTTACACGCCTATGTAGCCATTTCGAGCCCTTCCCTTCTCTTTGTTTCCACCTAAAGCATCTCTAACAGATTGTGTATATCCTTTCCTGTACCAAAAACTACCATTTTGGGGATTTTGGAGATGGAATTCACCTCCATCAAATTGTCAATCTCTTCTCCGATACCAATTCTTTTGGAACCTAACACAAGATGAACTCAGCCTCATCTACCTTCGATGTAGGGGAATGCAATACCCTTCCCTATCAACAATTGCTCATGGTGGGGGAGGGGGGTTGTTTACTTCGCCTGACGGCGTTGCTTGGCTACGGAGGATGGCGTTGAGAATTCCTACGCACCAAAACCCGTCCAGGTGGAAGGAAGGGAGAGCTCTGCGAGCCACCTACCTCCGTTGTAGGCCAGTTGAAGAGTTCTAGTGATTCGCCACCGCCGCTACCGTCGAGCTGCTTTCATGCCTCTGTCACCGCACTACGGAACCCAAGATCCTCCTCTTAGGACCTTTGTGGATCCTGGCCTTCTCCTGGGGCAGATCTAAGGAGGGAGGAAGAGGGAGGACTGGGGATTGCTAAATCAAGAGGAGGTATCGACATTGCCACCTCGCGTGCGTTACGACTCAAGTGCCACCCATGATAAAAGAGATGGGATCAGGAGACGCGAGATATGGATCGAGAGGAAGTAAGTAGACTAATGACATGTGGGCCCCACATATCAAGAAAGGTGTTGAAATTTGATTGTTGGAAGTCTACCGGAGCAACCATCTCTAAATAACGCAAAAACAGCTAAATGGGAGGGAGAGAAAATATTTCGATAATAACCCATCCTTCCAATTTACTACTCCTTTGAGTTTTCTAGCTGGACATATTACACATTTAATTAGATGCATAGAAAAAATCTATATCTTGAAAAACTAAAATGAATAGTAACTTGGGACGAAGGGAGTAGGAGATGAGCCATAGTAAATAAGGCTGAGCAGCAGTGATGCGGAGAAGATGGGTTGTCGTGGGTCGTCTACTGGTTTGAGCTCAATTGGGCCTTCGGCGATGGATTGCGAATCATCACTTCGGTGATGGATATTCACACCCCACCTGATGTCCATTCACACATAAAGGTTACTGTGGTTGTTTCATATTATTTGTCGTTTCAACTTATTTAAATACATTTTTACTATATATATATTTATATTAGATACATAATAAAAAGAATATATTTAGAAAAGCCGTAATTCAAAACGGAGGGAGTAGTTTGCATCATAGTCCCTTTGTGATCAGAAATTCTAGATTTGTGGTGTATTTCAGCTTCTTAATTCAATGAAAAACTTATATATATAAAAGAACACGCCGCCGTTTTGCTTTCGAGTTTCGACCAAAGTTCCGCAACCGCCTCAGTTCGCCCCGCCTAAGCAAAACCTCCACCGCGTCCCCCTTGCTTGGATCCTTGATCGCTCCTCCGCGCGGCGGCAGCAATGGAGTTTTTCGAGAACGCGCGCTCGGTGCGGCTCAAGAGTCACCTCGGCACGTACCTCTGCGCCGCCGACGACGCGGAGGCCGTCTCCCACGGCTACCGCCGCAACTCCCGCGGCACGGTCTGGGCCGTGGAGCCCGTCGGCGACGAGTACGTCCGCCTCCAGGGCCAGCGGGGGCTCTACCTCGGCGCCGACGACCCCGCCGCGGCGCTCGACGCCGCCACACCCAGCTGCGGGGTCGTCCAGGGCCTGCCGTCCACGCCCAATGACAGCACCTTCCTCTGGACGCCGCGCCGAGAGGAGGGGGAGCGCGGCGCCGGGTGCCTCACGCTTTCCGGGCCACTCGGCCGCCTCCTCCGCGCCAGCTTCGGGGAGACGCCGCGGGACAACGTCGTCACCCTCGACTTCGACGTCGGACCGGAGGAGAGCACGTGGGTGGTCGAGGTCGTCCCGGCGGAGCAGGCGGCGCTGGCACCGCCGCCCTGCCGCGCCCAGTCCTGCGACGCTCGGCTGGAGGCGGCCGCGGCGACGTTGGACACGGCGTCCAGCGCCTTCGTCAGGTTACATTCCGTCAAGGTAATTCGAACAGAAGCGTGATCCTGATTGCTTGCTTCGTTCTTTTTCTTGATCTCCCGTTCGTTGATTTCTTCTAGAACGAATTCATCTTGTTGAGGAGTTGCTAAGATTGATTTCCTGCGTAATTCACTGGCTAGTTCGTCCAATTAGTTTCTCGGGGTAAAATTATTGCTAACTTCATCGGTTCTTGGATCTTTGGGTAGTTGGATCCTGTAAATTTCTTGGGCAAAATCTATTGTTCTTGTCCATTCTGTTCTGAATGAGCCACATTCTGCTGAATTCGTGTCCCTGATCAGCATCTTGTCATTTCAGTTTGGCGATTTGAAACAGCTTGATTTGCATCCAAGTCTGAGAAACGCGTAATGGTTTTTACAGGAATCGATAACCAAGCTTGAGGAGCCGCCATCGATAGAGGAGCCCCTGCACATGCCGGCGCCGCGCACCATCTTCCACAACACGGCCAGGGAGGACGGCGGCGTGGACGATTTCGACGAGGGGACGTGGAGGTACTTCACGTTCGACGAGCAGAGCCTCGCCGCGCTGCACCGCAGGCTGCAAGAGGAGACCAAGCACAAGGACTTCGTCGTCTGCCGCCGGAGCTGCGGCCCCGCGCCGAGGCTGTTCCCCGTCGTCCTGGACCTGCCACCCGGCAACAACGAGATGGAATTTGTACTGGTCTTGGTGCCATCTAGAGGTACTGCTGCTGGCTACTGCAATCGTAGCTCTTTGGCATTCCTAGGCCGTTGCCAAACCTTATTGTTTGGTTTCTGAACATGTTCTTGGCAATTCTGCAATGGTTACTAATGCTGTACATCACCTGTAATTGCAGTGGCAAAGGATCTTCAGTGGCCACAGGACGTGAATCGGTTCCACTGCATGGAGCATATGGAGTAATTCGGCAGTTCGGCATAACATAAATATTTTTGTAGTGTGGTCTCTAGAGTTGTTCATAACTGAAACTGAACATTCTTGTCGACGCTCTGATAACTGTTCTTGACACTCTAACGAACTGTGTGAATAGCCTGAAACAGACTAGCAGAAAAGGTATACGTTTTTTTCTTTTTGAGATGAATTGTGAGCAGGAATGATCTTGGAGTTTTGATTAGTCTAAATGTTATTTGCGTGTACAATATGTGTCTTACCAATTACCATAGACGGTCACGTGCTTTGTTTCTGCATTTCTGATGCAGCGACGCAGATGTCTTTCTCTTCCCGTTTGACTTTGCCTTCTGCAATTGCAATTTAGAGATGCACACGCTGGAAGTGAGTCATTTCAGTTTTCAAGTCAAGAAGGGATCAGCTCACCACCAACAATTGTATATCCTTTACAATTTTGCAATAAGTTTCAAGGAATCTGAACCATGCAATTTACAACATGTTTCAAGCAAGCTTGCAGTTTACAAACATGAGGAAAAATCTACACTATTCCTAAAGGGAACGCTTTGCATCAACCCCAGCTATATGATATCTACCTGTCCTCTGCTTCTCACTGTAACAACCACATATATGCACAAAATCTTCCAAGACGGCATTGACTCATTGAAGATAAAAAAAAAAACCATGCAAACTAATGTCTCAACAAGCTATTTGGTCCCTGAAAGTGGCTATCTCCTCAAATACAGGCAGCCGCCTTGACCTGAATGGTGTCCACTCATTCATCACGAGGTCTAGTCTCTCCATGATCTCTTCATGGACACTTAGGTCAACATCTAATGGTGATGAAACACAATTAATCAGATCGAGTTCATGGAGAAGCTGCTCAACACGGGCCACCACCTTTTCATCTTCCGATCCATAGATTCTGCGTAGTCGAACATCCTCGAGTGTTTGTCTTGCTTCTGCATGCCTACCCTGCTTAATTAGGCACATCCCGAGGTTGCACGCCCTGTTGGCATCAGGCTCAATAGTTTGGGCCTTGCGGTACACTAATTCAGCTGCTTCGAAGTTGTTCTGCTGCATGTAAGCCCAACCAAGATTTCCCTAAAACATATACCAGGGAAAAATTTCAGTAAGCTGTGTGTAACTGAAAACTTCATCAACAGACAAGTTACCAATCAGCAGGAGCAACATAAGGAGCATTAACACATACCAAAATGCGAGATGTCTCCTGCTGGATTGAGACCTGGAACTTCTTGCCATGGGACCGTGCTTTCTTCGTTGCTTTCCCATTGAAGGCCTCACCAAGGTATATCATCTTCAGCTTCTGTTTCAGAAGCTCAATCTGTTCCTCAACTTTCCCACATTTCTGAAAGATGTGACGACATCACATTAGAATGCAGGAATCCTTGACCACTTGAGCAATATGTGCAGCAGCAAAGTGTACCTTGTACAGATCGATGAGTAGGTTGTCGAGGGATTCCTGAGCTTGCTTGGAGCATAGGTGCCTGAAGGATCTGATGGACTCGATCGCCTCCTCCGAGCGATCCTGCTGCTTCATCACCACGGCCATGTCCTTCAGGGCACTGTCCACCCTATCACCGGAGTTGATCGCCTTCCAGAACCACACAATTGCCATATCTGGTTGCTTCTCCACAAGCTGATTCATGCAATGGAAGTCATTACACACAGTTAGCTAAAGGAATTGTTGGGATAGACTAGGTCAAAATCTTGCAATAACACTAGCAAGCACAACTTAAGCTGTCTGTGATTAAGTGTTCTAAGTACTTAGCTACTAATTGATCATGAATCACATTATTTATTGGATCAGAATTACTCATCCTGCCAGTTGGACCACTCTCAATTTCTGGCAACCATCTGCCCCAAGCCCAATATAGTACATATAACGATTGATTGAACTACATCCTAATAGACCAAAGTAGAGTTCGAATAAGAACAGTCACAATCAATTTCCATATCAAGGCAAAGGAAATATTGCCAACAAAGTTGCGAACATACGATATTTAGTTTGTACTGACAAACAAAAAAAGCATAAAAAGCATATACTTTTAGGATTATCCAAAAAGGAGCTACGAACGCATGGAGGTGGTTTACATCAAAACCAGCGTCTAGTTGTGCAAAGGTGGAATGGCTTGGAGAGCATCTGGAGGCGGTCCAATACAATGAAAAATTGAAAAGTTGTTTGATTTGACGCACAAATGAACGCTCATGTACATATGCATACATAAGCAGGAGCTGTTTTTGCTGACTTGCTATATATGGCCAATTCAGAATTGTTGCAATCTACTCGAGAAAGGATACGGAGATTTGTCACGAAAGAGAGAAAGATGGTCACCTGGAGGTGCTTGGCTCTGACGTACGGGCTGTCGCCGGCGGGGACCTTGTAGACGACATGGAAGAGATCCTTCTTCTCCCCGCCAACGCCACCACCACCACCTCTCCTCTTCGAAGAAGCCATGGCGGAGCACTCTAGACGGAGGCCGGCTTGGCGAAAGGGGAGAGGCGGTGAGCGATGAGAACGATCAGAGAGCATCGCTGATAGGCGGTTTGTTTTCGCGGTTTGCGGGATCTGGGGGCAACGAAGAAGGGGGGCTCGAGGAAGATGACGAGGGAGGTGGAGTGAACCTGGACGGGACGGCGTCCGGGTTCCTGGGCGGGGTTGGATGGGGACATGGCGCCCATCCAGCTCGGCGGGTGGGGTGACGTGTCAGGATCCGAGCCGGGTGCATTGACGTGTGCTCGCGGCGCCTTGAAAGAGAGGCCGAGTTGTGACGGACAAAACGGGGTGTCGCTCAGCGCTCAATTATTCCAGATCGATCGAGCTTTGCCGCAGATAACTCTGATCTTGTTTAGATGGGAACATATCAAGTGGAAACTAATCCCTCCGTGCAAACTATAAAAACTTCAATCTGATTCACACGATGTTGATCCAAAGGAAGGCTCATGGAAGGTGGGAGGGGTGATTTGCAAAAGTGCATTTGCAAATCATCCCTCCCACCTCTCATGAGTTTTGCACATCACCCCTCCCATCTTCCATAAGTCTTCCCTTGGATCAACATCATGTGGCTCAGATTGAAGTTTCCATAGTTTGCACGGAGGAGTTGGTTTCCACCTGATATGTTCCCTGTTTAGATTGGCAATTTACCATCGTTTATCAATAACTTCTATTTTAATATACGCTTTGTGTAGTATTTTTTCTTGCAATAAATCAAACATTTTAAGATTTGTCTAGCATACTCGCTTACTCGCTGGTAGTATTTTTGAGGCTGACCTTATCTCCCCGTCGACAGGCTTTCCCGCACTGACCCTCGCGCTCCGGGTGCCGGCTACCGGCCGTCGATCTGCCGGGCGCGCGCCGTCCGCTGGCTACCAAGCCGCCTGCCCGTGCCACCGCCCAGCGGGCCAGCCGCTGCCTGCAAGGCTGCAAGCCTGCGGTTGCTGGATCGGGAGGGAACAGCAAATAGAGGTGAATTCCAATAGCATTCATATCCTGTACTCTTCAACCATTTCCTTTTAGGCTGCGTTTGTAAGTAAGCATTGGAGCCTCGGAATCGGAATTGACATTGATTATCTCCAATATCGGTTGTTTGGACGTCGGTGGAATTCGGAATCGGAATCGCGAGAGAATACCGCGGGGCATTCACTTGACTTGACGGCCTCCTCCAGCAAAACCGAGCCCCGCACCTCCGTATTGCGATGCATTGGCGTCGTCTCCGTGCTGCTCGTCTCCCTCCCCACGCGCCCGTCTCCTTTCGTCGTCCTTCGCACCCCATTCTCCCTCCGTCCATGGAGCCTAACTCCCTCCGCGCCACCCGTCTCCATCTGCGCCGCCCCGTTCCTGGAGCCCGAATGACTTTCTCGATCCTGGCGGCAGCCATGGCTTTCTCCGTTGCGCCGCCCTCCGCCGACGAGTCAGGTGCCTTCACACTGCTCCCCTCCGCCAAGTCTGGCACCGCTTCCCTCCCTCCGCCGAGTCGAGCTCCGCCGCGCTGCTCCCCTCCCTCCGCCGAGTCATGTGTCACCGCGTCGCTCCCCTCCCTCCGCCGAGTCATGTGTCACCGCGTCGCTCCCCTTCTTCCCCGTCGTCGGCGGCAGGCAGCCCTCTACGCGCTGGAGCGAGAGGAGGTGAAGGCCGTGTGGCGAGGGAGGAACCGCGCCGCCCTCCCCTACCTCCCTCCGCCGGTGAGCCATGCGCCCCTCCGCTGCCGAGCCTTGCGACTCCTCCGGTGTCGTGGATCTGGGATGGGCGCGTGCCTCCTCTTGCTCTTCAGGCAGCGGTGCTAGCTCGTACGTACAGAGCACAGTCTGGTGGAAGCTGGAAGAAGCAGAACAATACCATTCTATGCGTTTGTACGCCCAAACTGAAAATTGAATTGAGTTCTTTCTTAAGATTCTAAACACCACTGCAATGATATCCAAACAACAGAATTAGAATCGCATCTCATTTCAATACCATAGCTGATTTGGTATTGAACCCAATTCAATTCCATGCCTTCCAATGTCTACTTCCAAACGCAGCCTTAGTCGTTATTAAAAAACATTTCCTTTACACTGTATGGTTAGGGGGAAATGCTTCAAAGTTGTGCTCCATTCTTTAGTATGAGGCCAGTCATATAGTTTTTTCTTATAATTTATTTCTGCCATCTCTAACTTTTCTTCATGAACTAGCAAAATTGCGTATGTGTTTGAATTGCGGAATAAAAATCATGTGCGCATGATCGCATGCGAGACAATTACTATAACATGCAAATGAAGCAAAATGTCCAATAAATTCCTAATAACAAATTTTAGGGCATAGGTGAACCAATCAGACTCGAAAAAGATATCCTATTTTTTGGGTTCATGAATAAAACCACTTGCATTTCTAGTGGTGGTGTTAGCAGGTGAACCCTCACCATCAACTCCAATATTTATTTTAGCTAGTTGGCATAGATAATTAGACATGTTCCTTATTCGACGATGGGCTCTCGTCAATACTGAGCCCGACCCAGAGTAGACAAAACTGGGCCTGGACAGCTTGCGAACGCATGGCAACCAATCATCATATACTAGTTGGGCCTGGCATACCTTCTTTCTTCTTCTTTTTCTCGAAGTAAACTAGCCTTGCCGGCCGCTTGAGTGCTTCAACTTGACAAAAATGCATTGTAAAAAAAACTTGACAAAAATACTGCAGTAATACTACAGAATAGATGTCCTGAATCTTTAAAAATTTGGATGGCTCGATGTATGTTGCAATACTTAAATATCAATATTGCAACTCCTGTATCTACATATTCTACATATTTCACAGTGAACGTTGCAAGAAATATAGTGTTGATGTTGCGGTAGGAATTTTCTATTATAGAGTTAGATGGTGTAATCTCGACGAAAATACAATGTAAGTTGAATTGTTTCTTTAAGATTTCCGTTGAGATTAAGGTGGCTTGTGTTGTTGGGCATCCATTATGCGAATGCAAAGTCAGACGACATCGTTGACTCTTTGAGATCATTAGCTCGATTGCTACTTTGGGATCATCTTGCTCTAGAAATATGGCGGATACATTAAACTCATACCCTCCGACTTTTTGGGTGCACCTTATGTCTAGATACATATTAGTTATCTAGAAAAGTCGAAACACCTACAATTTGGAAGGAAGGGTGTAATATTTATACGTTGGTTGGTTCAGTTGTCCAGTAAAACCTAGCGTGACCTCTCTCAATATTTCCACCCATATTTAATTACTAATCCAATACAGAGTTTTATTTCTTTTTAACTTTTAGTATTGTCTAAACTTTGCTCAATTATCTGGACCTCTAGGCAACTTAAAAAAAAACAGTTCAACTAAAATAAAGGTTATAGGTCTCCTTCAAACCCATAATTTTGCATATAAATGTTTTTGTTCATGTGAGTACGTATACGTTTGTATGAAAAGTTATGAATGTCCAGCAGTTTAAAATTCAAATTACAAACATGGAAAGGTATCAAGCACTGGTACCTCAGAGTGGCGGCCTACTCCAAACTACGAGCTTGCCTTTGTTGGTTCTAATTTTACATGTACGGATTTTACTCACTGCACCTGCTACGTGGACCCAGTCCAGCGCTCCAAAGGACAGAGAGGGTATACACGGCCGGTACACGTACACCGTATCGTATGAGTGAGTTCTTTCTTTAACAAAAGATTGGAATAACCTGCATCATTCATCTCAAAGTGAGCAACAAAGGAAAAGACCCCCGGCCTGATTCGTAGACGGCCGGATCACATGCATCTGCCAGGATATACGCGCCTTTCCAAAGGATCTCTTCATCTCCAGCATCCATGCACGATCCACACGGGCTCGCAATGAGTAGTAGTAGACCGACTAGTACACGGGTTAAAGACGGCCGTATTTGACCGGGTCCTTTGCGGCGAGATACATCATGTGGCGGCGGCGGGTATATATATATATCCTCCTCCCCAAAGGCTGTTAAAGAAGGAAAATGCAGGGGCTCTTTTGGAAAAAATCTCTTGGGACAAGAGGAAAAATAGGGGTACCTGCCACGTACACGCTTGAACAATCAGACGCCATGGCTAAAGCGAGAAAAGCCCCCTTCTCGTGGTGGCATTATGCATGCGATGCGCTGGCCTTCCGGTCTCCATGACCGGCCGGGCAGGCGTTTTGCACCAATAAAATGGAAGATTTTGTTCTATTTTTCCTAAAGAACCTAAGGATGATAACTTACTGTAATGAATCCGTAATGACGTAGTGATGCAGTGAGAACTACATGACACATGATGTTCCCTTTTTAGGTAGTGATGTAGTCATGTAGCAGCTTTGAAACTTGTCTTGACTGTAATGATTTGAGCAGGATGTGCTCTATCTGGTAAGGCGTTTGCACTGGGATTGCCATGAACTGAATGCTATATATCTTTAGACCGAGTCCAACAACACAAGACAAAATACGCAATTCAATCCTTGGTTTGCCTCGCGTACAACAAATGTGCAGGCCACGCAAAAACCGTTGTCTCCAACAACAGTGATGCATATCCGCCGGCCCCCGTCCCAACCTCTACTCCTCTGCCAGCCTCTGCTCCTCTGCCGCTCGTTTTCTCCAACAGCGATGGAAAATCTCCCCCATCCCAACCTTTGCTCCTTCGCCCGCCTGGAGAGGGAGGGAGGCGGTGGGAGGAGGGGCCGACAGAGAAGCTCGATCCACCAGCCAGCACATCCGCAACAGCGAGGAATACCCGGACGACCGCGCTGTCACCCTCCTCGCCGCGCAGCTCGGCACGCCGAGCCCCATGGGCGTGGACGCCGCCACGCCGTGCTCCTCGACATATCCATCTCCGTGCGGGAGCATCTCATGTCCGCTTCAGGGCCCGGCGACCGCTCCTCGCCCCGCTCCTCACATCGCCTGGCACACACACCACCAAGGATGCGCTCAAGGCGCTTTTCGCCGGCATTAGTGGAGAAGCTCGGGGAGGGGCGGAGCAGGGTATCAGTGGAGAAGCTCTTCACCAACATCCTTCTTCCTCTAGAGGCGGAGCAGGACGGCGTAGAGGCCATGGCGGCTCAAAGGTGGAGGAGCGACGTCCACTGGATCTCCGGCGGCCGCACGTTCAGCCTGCGCCCCTCCTCCTCCATGCGCCCGAAGCCCTCTCCAGCGCTGGTGGGTCGCGGCGGGCGGCGCCAAGCCAGGCCATCCCGCCGGACTCCTCCCGGCGGGCGCGACGGCCTTCTCCCCAGCTCGGGTGCATAGCCGTTGGTGGGTGGCGGCTCGGTGGAGGCCGCAGCAGTGGAGGACGACTTCTTCTCCCGGGTCGCCTCCTCCTCCTCCTCCCGCGCGCGGCAGGCCTTCGCCCTCCCCTGCTGCCGCATACGCCTTCGAGGAGCCTCTCTCCTCAAAGGGCAGTTTGCCTTCCTCTATGCCTCCTCTATTGGAGGACTCCCACCACATGCACAGTAGCCATTCGAGAGGCAAAATTGCATTTGCGTCGTTTGTTGGACTCAATCTTATATGATGCAATAATGCAAAACGTGCCGGGTGTTGGGTTTAGTCCTACATCGGAAATTGATGGTGAGGGAACACAACATATAGATGGGGCAGTCCTCACCCATCAGGCTAGTCTTTTGGGTTGAGTTAGGCCCAGGGCCTTATTGTTGTGGGCTCCGGTGGACCTAGGCCTGGTGGGGCGCCGGCTCGTGGGTATAGCGGGCCGGGCCAGATTCTGCTTCGCCACTCTAACAAGTGGTATCAGAGCCGAAGGTTGGAAAAACCTGGGAAAACATCTCCGGGTTCACATGGCGACGGGGGAGCCCGTGAACGCCTCCGGAGGGTCACACAGATGGTTGTGATTGGAGAGTTGGACTCGGGGCCTAGATAACGTCTTCGGGAGATCACACGGATGGTTGTGATGGCAGAGTTGAGCCCAATATGTGACGGGGGAGATTGTTGGGTTTAGTCCCACATCGGAAATTGATGGTGAGGGAGCACAATATATAGATGGGGGCAGTCCTCACCCATCAAGCTAGTATTTTAGGTTGAGTTAGGCCTAGGGCCTTATTGTTGTGGGTTCCGGTGGACCTAGGCCTGGTGGGGCGCCGGCTCGTGGGTAGAACTGGCTGGGCCGAATTCCACTGCGCCACTCTAACACCGGGGCTGATCCCTTAACTCTCGGTACAACAACATCAACAGCAACTAGGTAATACCCCGCGTTGTTGCGGGAATTTTTAAGCAAAGTTGTAATATTAAAATTTGAAAGTATAAACTAAGATGATTACTATGCAACATTCTTTTACAAACGATAGCATATATGAAAATATGTTCATTTTATTGAGAGAAAACGATTGTTAAATGATTGATCTTTCACGTATTTCTATTGTTAGAATTTTGAAGCACGATACTGACAAAGATGCTATATATAGTAAAAAAATCAGTGGAAGACATAAATTGATGATCTAGTAGATGATGATGTGGCATGTGAGGTGGATGGGTTACATGTTGAGAGAAATTTAGTTAATGGCTCTTAGTGAGTTCCATCTATATAATTGTATATGATGACAAAGACTTCGGGTCCCTAGCAAAGTTATTAGGGTAGGTTACAGTTGAAACCCAATTCGATCCTTTAACTCTCAACTTAAAAGTTGCTAACATATGAATTGGGACATAAATGGAATGGTAAAAAATGTTGTTCTGGCCTAACTGATTCTGGTTATTCTTCTGGTGATTCTTGCAAAATCTTCCAGGTGATGATTGATTAATATCAAAAGTTAACGTGACTACCTTCTAATTACTTGCCAGCAAGCTAAAGATGCGTCCATACAAAAAGATATAGGGAGGGGAGGTGAAGTGAAATGATTGTGCGCAAGTACAAATACGGTCTGTTCGTTTGACTGTGGCTGGTGGTTGGTGCTGATTTGTTCTAAGAGAAAAGTACTGCTGACTGGTTGCGGGTGACTGGTTTGTTGTGAGAGAAAAGTACTGTTTGATGGTGGCTGATAAGCCAAACAAACATACTTAGAGAATTCAGCAACTCCTGTATGAAGTACGAACTCATGTGCTTTGGACCTACCTGTCACCGATGTTCTTTTCCCTCTCCGACTTGCGCATACTGCTTCGTGCTCTGAAATTTCATAACGAACATCAGTTTGAATGCAATGTAGCAAAATTTTCACCGTGACATATACTACATCTGTACTGTCGTGGTTCTCTACCGCCGATAAGTAATATTTCTACGATCGCGTGTCTCGAGCTGGATGGTGACTCAAATGACACAAAAAGTTATCCTGCTTCAGGCCAAATCAGCCCTATGTCCATTGTGAATCGGTGTACTCGAGTCCAAGTCCGTAGTAGGGGTACAAACTAGTCGGGAGAGGAGTTCGGTCCCAAATCCCTGTGGTGTGAGGCAAGCGCGTGTATACTAGTTGATCGGATCGTGTTCCTTCGGATTCCGTCCCTTCTCTTCGTCCTCCTCCTCCCCTTTTATAGTCGCGAGGGGTAATAGAAAGGGAGATAAGAGAGGGTTATAGGATGAAATGTATAAGAATGCTTCGTACAAGCTCGGTCGTCACGGCGAGACAGATAGTACTCAGGTGAGACGAATACTACCCGGATATAATGTCTTGTTGCGTCGTGGGGATATTTGGGTTGGTTTCAAAGGTTTTTCCGACCGTGGTGGGCTAGTTGAACCGGTTAAGTGGCCAACCCTGGTTCAGACCCTCATCATGTACACAAAAGAATGTGACTATGAGATCTGTGCCGGTCAAACTACTTTAAATTTGGCTAAATATAAAACAAATAGCATTAGCATTTATGTCTTCAAATACATTTATTATGAAAATAAATTGTATAACTAATCTAGTGGTACTTATTTTGTATCATTATGTTATTATTTTCTTATACAACTTAGTTAAAATTTAAATTATTTGACTTCTTGAAAAACAAAAATAGCATGTTTCTCTTGGCGCTCAGAAATGGAGCAATCAAATCAAATCCAACAATAGGATGACGGAAACGAAGTGGCGATGATCTCACAGTTGTCATTTGAAAACCTGCACGAAACTCGACAAAGAATCTAGTAGACTCCGCCAGCTCGCCATGCGGAACGCCATGTGGGCACGCACACTCACTGCCACTGGAGTACCGGACAGCAGCAGAGGCGTCCGGGCGGCCATGTCGAACGGGAAAGAACTGGTACAGTAGAAGCGAAGAGAAGCGGCCGGCCGGGGGGCCCGCCAGCTTCCAAAGAGAGGAGGAGGAGGAGCTCGAAGGGAAACGAAGCAGCAGCAGAGTTGTTATAAACGATGGCGAAAACGACGAGAATTAAAAGAGATCAAACCGCAAGGAGACACGAGATTTAACGTGGAAAACCCTCTCAACACGAGAGGGAAAAACCACGGGCGCCAGCCAGCAAGCAACTTCACTATGATCGGGGTCCGGTTACAAACGCCAACGGCGGCGGCTTACAAGAAGTAGAATGAATCAATCTCCAATGGAAAACCCTAACGGGTTTAAATGACCCGTACCGTACCGCGGGGGGCGACCCCCCAGTCGCGACCTGGCCAAACGGGGTACAACCCAATGGGCTAACTTCAGACTCCGCTCCGCTCCGGCCATAGCCTCCGGCGGGCCTCCGCTACGCTTCGTCTGAAGTTAGCCTGGCTCTTTGCAATGAATTTGGATCATCAATCAACAAGAGTAACGTTGGGTCGTTGGGAAGGCAGCTCCCCGCCCCATGCGTGGTCCCACAAAAGCGCGGCAGATTTGCTTTGAGCTCGCAAAGACAAAGAGCAAAGAGCAAAGCTATCAGGAAGGCAATGGAGATGGAGAGAGAGAAAGGGGATTAAAGAAGGGAGAGGGAAAGCGAGCAAAGCGTCGACGAGCAACGAAAGAAGAGAAGCAGCGCCAAGGGGATAAGAATGTTTACAAAACCAACCAGGCAGGCATGCAGGATCTAGGAGTACATCGCGGCCCCCAGATACCCACCACCGCCACCGGGCCAGCCACGCAAATTAAAGCCCGGGCCGCCCGCAATGGTGCCGCGCGCGCGCACTCTCTGACTGTGTCGTCCTCATCACCGATCGAGATCATTTGATCGCCAGCTAGTTAGCTGCACACCCGGCATCGCGCGCCGTCATCATGCCGCTCTGCTCCGCCCTTCCCTTCCCGGCCACCTCCCGTGCTCTGCTTTTCCGCGCCACCGGCCTCATATAGCTAGGAGCTAGAGCTCCAGCTGATGCCAAGAAGCGCTCAAGGACGGACGCCATTGCTAGCTAGTAGCGTCGTCTTGCGTGCCCCCCTGCGCTGGGAGAGCTCTAGGACCTGAGGCGGTGCTGGGAGGTAGAAGAAGAAGCCAAGAGAGAGGGAGCGTTCTCTCTCTATATGGGAGCAAGGCCAGGCAGGTCGCCGGGGGATTTGGTGTGCTGCAGCGGGCTGCTACGACTGCTAACCTTCTTCTTCTTCGTCGCCGTTCTCTGCGCTTGCGTTCTGATCGCCATGGCGGCGGCGATGGACGGCGCGAGCTTAGGGACGAACAATGCGGCGACGACGACCATGGCGACGGGCTCGCCGGCCCAGCAGCGCCCCGGCGGTCCGGACGCGTTCCGGAGCAGCGAGAGGAGGATCCCCAAGGGGCCCGACCCAATTCACAATAGGTACTACTACTATACCTTGCTGCCTTGCTGATGACTCCATGGTCCATGCACGCACTTGTCGTTTGCGTGCGTTTGGCATTTTCTAGCTAGTTCTACATTGATGAACGACTGCAGTTTTGCTTTTCGTCTAGTTCCTGACTGCATGAGTTGGTAAACATCTAAATGGTTCCTAGATACTAGCAGAGCTTCTTTTTGTATTCAAATTTATCATGCATACAGGTGCTCTGCTGAAATAGTTTAGTTATACAATGGACATCACACGAGCATGCCTATCAGAGAAAAAAATGCCTACGATTTGCAAAAAAGGGTGACACATATAATTCAATGTTTTGAAAAATACACAAACATATGCAATTCAAATGAAGCAGCAAACATATGATCCTCAGCTCGTAGTTCGAGATTTATCTGCTTGTTCCCTTTCTCTTCTGCCGATGCAGAGGAATTCCTAACCCCACATCATGCCCCCACATATGTGGCGTGCACATGAGGCAACTGTTCTTTGGATGCTTCTTTGCAAGCTTCGGGCTTTCGGCAAAGCAAAACTTGAATAGCAACAGCACGTAGAAACTGTACAAGTGTACTTCTGAGCAGAGCTGAGCGGAGCCGCAAAGCAAAGTAAATCATTGCACAAGTCACTTTACTGTCATTACTCTACTGACAATAGAAGCGCTACGGATAATACCCACTTAACAATAATTAAGCTTGTATTAGGTTCATCGGCTTATTACCTGAACACTAATAACACACTCAGCTTCTTCCCTGCTGGAAATGTGTTCCCAGGCGCGCGGGGAAGACGACGATCGAGCCGCGGCGGCGAGGCTAGCTGTCAACGGCGAGAACGACACCTCATCATCGGCACCATCATCATCATCATCATCTTCTTCCGTGGAGTGGTTTGGACGGGAAGGATCGGAGTTGTGTCGTCTGGCATGCAGGCAACGCAGTGGAAGCTACCTCATATGGGTAGCCGTGCTGGAGATGAGATTTGTGCAGTGCAGAGAGGTTACTAGCACCCTCCTCCAATGGGGATTTTGGTTTCTGTGTGGGGGTATGTATAAAGCTGCAATCTACCCTTGCAAGGTTTCTGTTTATTTTTTTCTTTAACTTTTCACCAATTCAAGCTGGTGAGTGAGATGATTGATTGACCGAGCTTTTGCATATTCTTCCGAGATTTGATTTGAAATATATGTGGTTATTATTCTACAAATTTTTTTCTCATGTAACCTTCGATCTTATGCGTGCGTGTGAGAAAAATTCAGAAAACCAAAGCTGCCGAATTGGCCGGCCGGCATCCTTGTCTTGCATTTTGCATTGCTCACTCTGTTTGTGGCTCGAGTCATGCATGTACATGTAGGCATGTAGCCGTGACATGAACCAAGCAGGCATATTCGCCTAGTGCTGCGTGAGACATGGATCTAGCTCTAGCTGAAGTTGTAACTGGTGAAAGCAAAAGGGGGACTAGTGGTGTATACATGCTACTAAAGCTTAGCATCGATGCGCACGGCCTGCGTCCATTCGTGTTTGTGCGTGTGCGCGTGTGCCCGCGGCGCCGTGCAGTGCTTTCCCCTTTTACTCCTTTTGTTGCAGGGCTGCTGCTGCTACTCCCATTTTTTTTAAAAAGTTTTTCGAAGCGTTCGAGAAGCAAGAAAAACTGAAAAAGAAGGGGAGAAAACACACTGCGCGCGTTCGAAGCAGCCAGCTTTGGAGCTTTGGTTGGCTCCTAGCACACAAGTACAACGACATGGCGCAGCTGTGCTCTCTTCGTCCCGACCGAAATGAATGTCGTTTTCGCTTTTTTATAAATAACTTTGACTAAATATATATTTTTATATATTATTATTTACGATACAAAATTAAAATTATTAGGTAGATATTTGAACCTAGTTTTTTTTACAAATTTACTTAATAATTTAAATGTTGCACTATTTTCTAAAACCTCGATCAAACTTGTGGAACGGAAACCAACGACGACAATCATTCTGGGATGGAGGGAGTAGTGCCGGCAGGAGTTGCAGCAACCAAGCAAAAGCAGAGCTGTGCTAGAGTTGCACGGTGGTGTGCGCGTGCGGCTCCGGCGCCCGGGCAGTTCGTTTTGCCCATCCCCGACGGGCGACAGGGCCGGGCAGCAGCAGATCGCCGCCGCAAATGCGCGCAAGCGCGTGGCGGGCCGCGAGAGGACGCAAAAAGGGATGGTGGAATTGGCCGAACTGCGAGTGATGATGAACGAAGACGGGTCTCCTTTCTTTTTCATGTGATTTTTTCTGATGAACGAAGGGAAAACATGAATTATGTCAGTTGTTTTGAAGCTACATTCTGATCTTGTGCACCTAAAAATTCGCAGTTATTCATCAACAGCTGGAATCTGAGATCTAAATTTATTTTATGGAACAAGTTTATTTTGCCCCCTCATCTATTTACGTTTTGTACTTCACACCCTAAGCAAAATTTGAGCTCATTTTACTCCCAAAGTATTTCATTAGTCCAATCTACCCCTAATTAGATTTCTCTTTTATTTCTGCACGTACAAGTTTATAATATTATGTTGTATGTTAGGAAAATACATTAGATATTTTTCATTATTATCTTTTACAGTTTTATATATCTAATAAAATATTCTTAATAATCTATGAAAATAATAATTATAAAAAATGGTAGTATAACTTTTTAACCTTCGGAATCATGTTTTGAATCTGCTTACAAAATTTGTAGTTTTCAACTCAAAATTCAACTCATACACAACTAAACAAAAAATATACTTAAGAGTAAATCGGATCAATGAAATAGTTTAGAGGAGTAAAATAAGCTTAAATTGTATTTAGGAGGTTAAGGTTAAGCGGATAAAGTGAATGGTTGAGAAGAGTAAAGTGAACTTTTTTTTTTCTTATTTAGGATTTGCATGCAACGCCAGAAGGTGACGGAAAGAAGACGAGCGACACACACACCAGACCGTCCTTGTCAAGAGGGAACGGGGCCGCTAGGAATGGTTTGCTGTGTCGTTCGAGCAAAAGAGCTACTCCTACTAGCTAGGGGGTAGGCAGGGCCAGCACAGCTCCGTGCCGCCGTCTCATTCGGCTTCACACGAGGGGTGACGCGAATCTCCTACGACAAGCGACACCCAACTTGACCGGTTCCTCCTACCGCTCCGACTGGATTGTGTTCCTTCACCTAAAATTCCCACTGCATCTCATTCCCAATGGTTTTGGTGTCCCTGACGGCAATTGGCGTATTCTCATCGTGTCCATCTCATCTCCCCGCATCGATCATTCTGCACTCACCAGCCAAAATGCCAAATGGTACGTGTGGTTACAACTTTGAGTGTAAATCACAGCCGCCAGGTGAAGGTATATATATAGCTAGAGACTACTTTTAGTGTTTTCACCTACCAACTGAATAATTAATTTATCATCCAAAGAATATCACATGAATTAACTATATATTGTACTACTTTTAAAAAAAAAAGAAAACATGTGATGCTGTATTGAATCTGTGCATTTATTCATGGGATTGTGTTATAGATGTCCATTCGGACCTGTCGGGCATACACCCTTGGCACGACCCCGCATGGCCCGGTGAACTCCATGCCGAGCCTGGCCCGACACTACTCCCCGTCGTGCCGTGTCGCGCCAGCCCATGGGCTGCACCGACGGCCCAAGTCCAGGTCCACGAGCCGAGTTTGTGCCGGGCCAACCCGTAAAGCACGGGACCTCCACCGTTTCTGTGCCGCCCAACGTCCGTCGCTCCACCATGCCGTCATCCGCGCGAGAAGGGGGTCGGGGGGAGTAGAAGGAGCGGTACACTAGGCCACTAGCCTCCTGCGGAACCAGGGTCGCCGCTCGCTGTCGGCCGGCCTGCAGATCCGTGCGGGGATGCAGGCGAGTCACCACCACCGACTTGCCACAGGGTAGGGCAGGGCAGTGCCCGCGCCGCCCGCACTGGCCTCCGCCGCGGGATGGAGCTCCGGCCGGTGGAGTTTGGCCGGGAGTCAGGATGGGGAAAAGTAGATAAAGATAGCTGAGGAGGTGATAGGAGTTAGGTGCAGATAAAATGGAAGTGGAGACGGGCCGCTGGCAGGCCGGCCTACTAATTTCGTGTCGGGCCAGGCCGCCCGGCGTGCCGAGGTGAAGGCCCACGCACGACACTAGATAACAGCCGGGCCAACACGATCTCGATAATCGCCGGGCTGGGTCAGGCTCGGACCGGGTTAAAAACTCATGCTTTCAGACGTGCTTTCGAGCTACAGGCTTTTTTGACATCAATAGATTGTGTACTTTATATACTGTGTACTCAGGTCTACTTGGTTGCCATTGAATGTCACCATGCCACAGATTTCCCCCTTGTGTGACAAATACATAATTGAGCAGTACTACCACCGACTGATATTGGATTATTGGTGGTACATCAGAGCCGGGCATGCTAAATGATCATCAAATTCAGAATGTCAGACGATCAATGTCCGCAAATGTCTTAGCCTCATTTTAAGCCCTACGGCATATGATTTCACCATATATGTTCCCCTCTAGTATCCAGACAACTAGAATCGGATCTCTTTTGTTACCGAGATGTGCCATGCGCTTTCACTTAACAAGTGTGACTGTGTGGGATGCATTCCCATTACTCTAGTCTCTAGGACTCCAATTAAAACACATTTCTAATCGTGTGAAAAATCGAGCATTTCTAATTAACGCACATGTAGCACTAGCTAATATACGTACAAACTGCCGGATTATTGGTGGGCACGTACCAAATCCGGGCCTGCTAAAACAACAGTCTGAAGCAGAGCACTAGAGCAGGAGCATGCACAAATCAGCAGGCAAGAGCTTTTCTAGGACAACATCTACCATACGCAGACACATTCTGCGCAAGGGGATATCTAAGCAAAGGTTACAATTACAGCAACTTGGCGGCCTTCTTTAATCGACGCACAAGGCGCGCGCCATTGACGACTTCGATATGGCTCGCCAGACCAGCTTGATCTCCCAACCTCTCCCAGCCCCAGAGCTGACTTCCAGTATATGCAGACACTACATGCACCATCCTCGTTGCCTAACCAATCAAACTAGCTAACTACCAAAGGAATTGTGGGTGAGGACTGATGAGGAGGTTCTATGACAGTTTTGGACTATGTTTTCGCTCCGAGCCACCATCGTATATATAATGCAGAGAAGAAGGTTGGAGTATTTATAACCGCGGCTGGTTTGCTGGTGCTTCTATCCGCCGAGTGAGTGAGTTTTAACGTGCGTTTCGCTTTGGATCGTTCCTTGGACCGGATTGGGCTGATTTCCTAGGGGACTTGGTACTAGATATGGTTGCCCAATATTCAGATGTGTTTACTGCAAACGAACACACACACATTGATTGATGACCGAGCGAGCTTTCAGAAGCTGCATAGGTTCTGAAACAAAAGTACAAAACAATGAAAGTCATATAGTTTTGCATATAAAAAAAACTCGACCCGCGGGGAATAAGATCACCCACACGGTATTGTATTAAAAAAAAAGAAGACCTTCTCAAACAGATTGAGAAAATCTCCGAACCCCTACCCCACTCATACACAGCGGCACCGCAACACACGTGAGATGAGGCTGACCTTTAACCTGTGCTTTGACGTGAGACAGACGAGGGGATTTTTTTTACAATACGCACTAAATATGCACATCCCACGGCCACAAATTCGCCTCCGAAAGGGTTCGAACCGTGGCCTGCGGAATACAACGCTAATGCCCTGACCAACCAGTCTAGGCACTTCTGTGTTGTGTGAGCAAAAGAGCAGGTGGGTCAGGGGCTCCTATATCGCTACCAGAAGGTGGATAAGAATTGCAACTTCCAACCCACCAAAACTCACATAACTTGCTAGCTATTATTTTTCCACCAGCCACCTCATGCTATTAATTAAAAAATAGACATATTCTAATATTTTTTTTCAAAAAGATTAGTTTAGTCAACTATTTATTGCCAACAATTTTCAAAATATTGCAACATTTTTCGTAAATGTTGGGACAACGTTTAACTTTCTTCCTTCCACCTCCGACAGGCCTCTTCCTCCACCTCCGGCGGCCGGTGGTGGCGAACAAGGCTGCAGGGTCGGCCGGCCAGAGCGACGTGCACAGGGCGGCGGGGTCGGCCCCAAGCGGCGCGCAGGGCCGGCCGGCCGGAGCGACGCGCGAGAGCTCCAGCCCGGCTCCAAGTGGCGTGCAGGGCCGGCCGGCCGGAGCGACACGCGGGAGCTCTAGCCCGGCTCCAAGTGGCGCGCTGGGCTGGCCGGCCGGAGCAGCGCGCGGGAGCTCCATCCCGGCTCCAAGCGGCCGGAGCGGCGACACGCGCAACCATGGCTGGCGGTGGGCGGAGCTCGACGCGCAGCGGAGGTGCGCGTGGGTGCGGCGACGACAGCAGGTGGGTGGAGGGAGGAGAGAGAGGGTGGGAGGCTAGGGTTTGCTTATGAGATATAAGGGTTGTAATCAGTTACACAAATCTGAGAATTTTTTTAACAAATATATTTATCTTTTCACAATTTTTCGAAAATGTATAGTGGATCCAAAAATTAGCAAAAGTAGCCTCCAACCACCGTGCTAAATGGCGGTAGGGACCTACCGCCACCGAGAACAGCGGCAGAGGTACTGTAGCAACCATACCGACATTTTCAATTGGCGGTTGATACAGTAACCCGCTCGCGTTACTGTAGCGGGTTCCTGCCGCCGTTTCCCGTGGCGGCTAGGATAGCTTCTCTTCAAAAAATCATAACTTTTTGGTATGAACTCGGATGAGGATAAAATTTATACGTAAATTGTAGCTTTCGACGAGATCTACAACTTTGTAGTTCAAATTTTTTCATTTGAAGTCATCTTAGGACTCAAAAAATCGATATACAATCCAGATCTAAGATGACTTCAAATGAAAAAAGTTTGAACTACAAAGTTGTAGATCTCGTCGAAGGCTACAATTTTCGTATAAATTTTATTATCATCCGAGTCCATACCAAAAAGTTATGATTTTTTGAAGAGAAGCTGTCCCTGCCGCCACGGGAAACGGCGGCAGGAACCCGCGGCCGTACCGCGGCGGGTTACTGTAGCAACCGACAGTTGAAATGGCAGCAAGGGTGCTACAGTACCTCTGCCGCCGTTCCCGGTGGCGGTAGGTCCCTGCCGCCATTTACCACGGCGGTTGGAGGCTACTTTTGCAAATTTTTGGATCCGGTATATATTTTCGAAAAATCGTGAAAAAATAAATATAAAAAATAAAAAAATTCCAAATCTGGGAAGTTCACACCTCTTCCCATGAGATATATTGGATTTTTCGTGGGTTAGGTAGGGCCAGCCCAGTTCCGTCACATTCAGGGCCACAAGGGACTCAGCCCATAATGAGGCTAAGAAGAAAAAAAAGAGAGAATGCATATAGGCCCAACAGAGCATCCGGTGAATACAGGCCGAACTATCACGCTTGGGCTATCCGCTCGCTGGGGGAAATGGCAGCACGGCTCCCTCGCTCAGACTGAATTGCCAACGACGACAAGCGACAGCCAGCTTGTCTTCATTACTCTCCTTAACCCAAAATTCCCATTGCATCTCATCCCTATGGTTTTGGAGCCGCGCTGATGGCAATTGGTATCTCCTCTCCCCGCATCATTCTTCTCTCAGCAGCCAAGTGGTAAGTGTGGTTACGATTTTGAATGAAGCTGGCTAGTATTTATCTACGATTCTAAGACATGCATGATACAGGGGGAGCGTGACTATTATTAGTGTTGTCACCTACTATACCAACTGAACAATTACTTTGTCATTGTTCAAAGAAGATCAAGAGAGTATCATATGAGTGAATGCTATATTGTACTTTTTTAAAAGAAAATGTGATATTGTATTGAATTCGTGTACCAAGGATTTTATCAAGTTTTGATGTGTGTCACGCGGAAGCGGAACAGCCATCTCTTGCACAGTTGCACGGAGGGTTGTTATCCATAGTGCGAAAAATCGAGCATTTCTAATCAACGCACGGGTAGCACCAATATACATACTGCCAGATCAGTGGTGGTCATATATCAAATTAAAGTTGGGCATGCTAAAAGATCATCAGAGCCTTCCATAGGCATTGTAAATACTTCATAGACCGACCATATATGAACATCTCTAGATACGTCGATCAAGGGCGGAGCCTAAGCCTATTTGTCGGCGTCAATCCTTACTGTTCCAACAAGTGAGTGGAACTAATCTGTAACGGTGTTGATACCATCGCCATTTTGAGCTACCTCCGTCCCCGACTTCGATATATCCTGCGCAGTGGGATCTGTGGTGAGATGTTAAAATTGAAGCAACTTGGCTGGCTTTCGTAGTATCTGCGCGGTGCATGAGCCATTGGCGAGTTTGATGCTCAAGAGCTGACCAGCTTGATCTCCCAACGCCTCCCAGCCCCAGTACGTATGCAGACACTACATGCAGTGCTATCCTCGTTGCCTAACCAACCAAACTACCAAAGGACTTGTGGCCTTGTGGGTGATTGAGGTTCTACGACGGTTTGGACTCAGTTTGTGCAGAGAGTATATATGCAGAGGAAGGCAGGAGTATTTATAACCTCTGCTGGTTTGCAATGCGTCGAACGAACTGCCAAGTGATTAATTTAGACCGGGCCAGGCTGATTTGGTGGACCTGGTACACCATACGCTGGCCCAACATTCAGATGTGTGTGTGTGTGTTTTTATTGCAAACGAACACACGCGTGGCCAACGGCAGCGGCAGCCATGCACGCATATTCGTTGAAGAAAAAGATAAACAATAAGAATAACATAGAAAGAAGCTCACGCAACATATTCTATTTAGCTCCAAATATAATTTTGTCCCTTGCCTCCTCCTTAACCAAATGTGCCACATGGCTCCGTCTCAAGGGCCAAGGCCTGATTGCACACGAGCGGATGGTTTCACTGCAGCTATTGAGTACACTTTATGGATGGACCAGCTATTTGTGGGCAGTGCATATATAGTTGCCACGAAGTGAGTTTGGTTCCAACCATCAACCATCTGACGAATTATCTTCTTCCTTTCCACCAAGGATCGTCTATGCAAGTTTTGATGTGTCATGCTAGCAGTTCTTGAGTGGAACTGCATGTCCCTCATTGTGCCAAAAATCAAACATTAAATTTCTAATGCTCTCTCATGTCCAAATTGTAAGTGATTTTGACTTTTCTAGGTTCAGAAAAATTATTATGCAACTAGACAACATTATAGCTAAGTGCATACAACACTACTACAAAAATTATTTGTAAGAGCCACCGATTTTTTTCAGGAGCGGGCGGTTTTGCCGCCCGATCTAAGAAAAAGCGCGGCACTGTAGCAGCTAGGCCCGCACATATAAATCTTTTTGGGAGTTGGTGACCCATCACCCGCACCTGGAAACCATTTTCAGGTGCGGGTGACGCTATGACCCGCTCCTAGAAATATTCTCATTTCTAGGTGCGGGTGATGGTGTCACCCACACCTGAAAATCATTTTCAGGCGCGGGTCGTGATGTCACCCGCTTCTGGAAATGATCTTGTGCCAAAAGATTCATAACTTCTTCATATGATCTCGGATGAAGACAAATTTTATATCAAAATTGTATAGCTCGACGAGGCCTAAAACTTTGTAGTTGACAAGTTTTTCATTTGAAATTGTTTAATATTTCAAAATATCCATTTAAGTACTATAAGATTGTTTGCAAAAACCTATATCTCTTATATAGTTTCATGAAACTATATGTGAGATGTATAAGATTTGTGAAGAATGTTATTACCACTATACCGGATGACCAAATGACAAAAATAAAAGTTGTTCATCTTCAAAAGTCATAGAACTTTATAGTTGAACTATTTTGTATTTGAATTACTTTTGTCAAGGTAAAGTACACCCGAATTTTTGAAATTTGAAAATTTGAATTTTTCAAACATGAAAGTTGTAGATCCTCAGAAGTTATGAAACTTTGTAGTTTACAACTTTTTTATTTGAAATCATATTGTCAATGAAATTCAAATTTGAATATCTTAAATTTGAAATTCAAATTTTGTAAATGACCTCAAATGGAAAAACTCCCAACATGAAAGTTGTAGATCTCAGGAAGTTATGAAACTTTGTAGTTGACAAGTTTTTAATTTGAATCCGTTTAGAGCCTAAAAAAATTATTTACACTCCGTGTAGTATAATATGAGTAGAATGAAAACCGGATATAGATGCATATGAGTGTGTGGTGCAGTGGTAGAGGAGGCTTCACGCAAGTGTGGAGCTCGCGAGTTCGAGTCTTGGCGAACGCGCAGCGTCGCGACGTTACGCGAAAAAATGCGCGACTTGCCACCCCTAAAAAAGATTTTTTTCGCTATTTATTTTGAGCTTTTTAACGCATCCACGTTATTGGTTGGAAATCCATTAGCAGGTGCGGGCCACCCCGTCACCCGCACCTGCAAATGGATTTCCAAGTGCGGGCCATTTACCCGCTCCTAGAAACATCTATTTCTAAAAGCGTCAGCTAGGAGCGGGTGTTGCATCCGCACCTGAAAATGCGATTTCGCCTGCTCCTACAAACATTTTCTGTAGTAGCGCAGTAGCAAAAAATGACGCACCTAGAAACACCAAAATGACCTGAAATTTGAAATGAAGGAAGTAGTTACTAACAATACTGAGACTACCCGTATTTGGCAAAGATGGGTATATGAAATGGACGATGCACTTTACATTGATCAATATTGGCTCATTCAATTCTCGGAGCTCTTGTTGTTTTGAGTTTTGATTAGCAAGTGCATGCGAAAGAGCTTATCTCATTGCTTACTAGTAACTGACTATTGGGCATGTATGCAATTCAAAGTTATGAGACCATCTGTCTATATTGTGCTAGAGCTGTTCATGTTGGCATATAGATGGAATATTTTTTCGATAGAGGAAGTTTTATTAATTTTAAAATTGCTACATCAAGTTGATACAAAAATTCTGAAATACTCTTGACCTGTGCATATCTAGGATGCACACAGTCTTACAAAGGAGGCATAAAAAGAAAAACGCACACTAAAAACACTCAATTCGATGACTAGATTGCCACTCATGTGCCTGGGTAAAAAATTGTTTGCCACTAACATCAAGCATTGTGATGATGTAATAACCATATCCTACAGGCAGAACTATACATGTTGTAGCTCATCCGACGGAACTAGCAGCGCATCCTGCTAGTTCATTGCACATTAGACCTTAAATGACATATAGCTACACAGTTTTAGCAACACTGCTGGAGAAGATAACTTTGTGATACCTAACTTTTTCTCTCTCCTAACCTAAAACCAATTTTAAGCCCCTAATTTACCAACTCTGCTGGAAATGCTCTTAGAAATGATTTGGTTTCGGCATTCTTTACGGTGAGAGTATGCTCTGCGCCTCTGCTACGTCGTGTGAGGCTGCGAGCAAAAGAGAGGAGGAGGGTAGGCAGGGCCAACCCAGGAGCTCGGTCCCATTCGGGTCCACACTTGTAGTGGCACTGAAGCGCCTATGACAAGCAACACTCAGCTTCACCGGTTCCTCCTACAGCGCCGACTGGATTATATATTTATATTCCTTCACCTAAAATTCCCACTGCATCTCATCCCAAAGTTTTGGTGTCGCTGATGGCAATTGGCTTATTGGCATCTCCTCCTATCTATCTCATCTCCCCGCAACGATCATTCTGCACGCACCAGCCAAATGGTACGTGTGGCTACAACTTTGAGTGTAAATCACAGCTGCCAGGTGAAGGTAGCTAGAGACTACTCATATTAATTCAAGATTTTAAGACAGGATGCCGCAGGAGCATGGCTTTGTGTGTTTTCACCTACCAACTGAACAATTAATTTATCATCCAAAGAAGATCATATGAGTTAACTATATGATGTACCTTTTAAAAAAAGAAAACATGTGATACTGTATTGAATCTGTGCATTTATCCATGGGATAGTGTACTTTATATACTGTGTATCCAGGGTCTACTTGGTTGCCATTGAATGTCAACATGCCACAGATTTTCTCCATTGTGTGACAAATACATAATTGAGCAGCATAGTAATGCCCGAGAAGCTACTAGCAACTGATACTGGATTATTGGTGGTAGTACTAGTATCAAAGCTAGGCATGCTATTCAGCTGGAAATTCAGAATGTCAGACCACCAATGTCCGCAAATATTCTAGCCTCAATTTAAGCCCGGTGTATCATTGCACAGAGGGGCAGGCTCGTACTCTAGTCTCCAGCTGACAATTAGACTCAGATCTCTTTGTTACCGAGATGTTTTTTTTTGAACGGACGGCAAAAGCTTTGCCGAATTTTTATTAGAAGAGGAAAAAAACACAAACAACAACTAGAAACACCACTCACTCCGCACCCACTAACTCTGAACCACCCCAACTGGGAAAAAAACAGCCTATATGTACTGACTAAGGAAGAAAACAAAGAGCCAACACCACTTGCTATCCTGCTTCGTCTATGGGAGCGTCTTGGGGTTTGGCCAACTGAAATTGTTGGATGTCTTCCTTGATAAGAAAAGCAACATCATCGACAGGTTTAGCTTCATGGTTGAAAACTCGTCTATTGCGCTCTTTTCAAATGTTCCACCAGTAATAAATGATGAGGCCATCAAAGAGAGCTTTGTTCTGTTTGTCGATTAGGATCCGACGCTTCTTCCACCATTTGTGGATTGAAGGCGATGCACTGCCGGGGGGTAAGTGTTGGAGAGAAAACCATCCTCGTAGCCTATCCCAAACTGCTTTTGTGTAAGGGCAGTCCTTGCAAAGGTGTGTAGGCGTTTCTGGTTCCAAGTTGCAAAGCTTGCACAGTGGGTCATTCGGCCATCCCTGCTTTTCCAAGTTGTCAGCCGTTAAAATTCTCCTATGCAGGAGAATCCATGCAAAGATCCGGCATTTGGGTTCCGTTCTAGCTTTCCAGATCGGGGTGATGCTCAACTTCTTTAATTGGCTTTGGAATTGGATGCGGTATGCACTCTTTGTTGAATATTCCCCGTTTGTTGTCCACCTCCATGAAATTTCATCTTCAACATTAGGGTTCCTTGGAAGTAGATTTATGTCTTCCCAAATGTGACTGTGACATGTGCTTTCATCACTTAACAAATGTGACTGTGTGATAGAGACATTTCCACTACTCTATGACTCCAATTAACGCATTTCTAATTGTGTGAAAAGTCGAGCATTTCTAATTAACGCACGGTTAGCACTAATATACGTGCTCCCGGATTATTGGTGGATCACATGTATCAAATCCGGACATGCTAAAAGATCAGCAGAAAATCAGAGGCCTCCATGGATATTGTCTTAGACCGTACATGACCATAAAGGAACTTCCTACTGCAAATTGTATTGATCATAGCTAGTCTGGTGTTTATATTATACATGTGCAAGAGCACATCGTGCAGCATAACGGGTGCCTAACTAGCATGTGAGAGCTTTCCTCGGCCAACATCTACGAAGTCCTGAGTCCGGATACATCCTCCGCAAGAGGATCTCCGAGGATAGGTTAAAACTACAGCAACTAGGCGACCTTCTTCAGTCTACACGCGGGTTGACTATCTCCAGCAAGTACCTGTCGCGCATCTGCAAAAAAGACGGATATGCAGCAGCGGAGAGGAGAATCCCGTGCTGCAAAAGAGGATGGTCTCCAGCAGTGTTCCCCAACCCTTCGCGCAATGACCCATGTTGTGCTCCCGCGGGCGTTGGGATCGAGCGGGCGGTGGCCGGAGGTGGAGGAGCGAGGTGAAGATGGGGAGGCCTGCCACATTTTGCAGCTGCCTTTGCGGCTACCGTTGGAGCCGCTACAGTGGCTCCCGGTTCTGCAAAATGCAGTTGCAGCACGCCTGGAGACGGTTGCCATCGACGAGTTTGATGCTGACCACCTGGCCAGCTTGATCTCCCAACGCCTCCCAGCCCGACCAGTACTATGCAGACACTACAAGCACCATCCTCGTTGCTAGACCAACCAAACTACCAAAGGGCCTGTGGGTGAGTGAGGTTCTACGACAGTTTGGACTCGGTTTTCGCTCCGAGCCACCGTCGTATATAATGCAGAGGAAGGCCGGAGTATTTATAACCGCTGATGATGGTTTGCTGGTGCGTCAGGCGAGCCGCCGAGTAAGTTTTAACGCGCATTTCGCTTTGGTTCCTTGGACCGAACCGGGCTGCATGATTTGGTAGGGGACTTGGTATAAGATACGGTGGCCCAATATTCAGATGTGTTTACTGTAAACGAACGCACACACGTCCGTCGATGACAGAGCTTTCAGAAGCTGCATAGGTTATTAGTTCTGAAATCATATAGTTTCCGAGCTTTCAGAAGCTGGGTAGGTTCTGCGTCCGGCCGTTAGGAGGAACGGTTTGCTTTCGGCCTTCTACAGTTCTACGGTAGGTGGGCTATGCCTCGCTCGATGGGCAGTTTTGTGGTAACGTCACAACCAAAAATCGTTCTCCAGCCATGGTAAGAACAGAGGTATACTTCCCGTCAAAAAAAAAAGAACAAAGGTTATACTCTTCGTCTGTGTTGAGGCTCAAGAACAGGATGACATGCTCTCGTCCCGCCACACCATTGACCCATTGAGTAAAGGTTCGCCCGCATCCTGAAGCCCACGAGCGCTACGCGGTCCGGAGAAATAATGGCTGCACGGCTTGCCCGCTCGGACTGAACCTCCAACAACGACAAGCGACAGCCAGAGCCAACTCGTCTTAATGATGCTTCTTCACCAAAAATTCCCATTGCATCTCATCCCTAGGTTTTGGAGCCGCTGATGATGACCATTCATCACATCTCCGCATGTCCGTCTCGTCTCCCCGCATCATATTTCTCTCATTCTTAGCACCTAAGTGGTAAGTGTGGTTACCATTTTGAGTGAAGCTGGCTGCTATTCTCTTTATTTAAAAAAGGTGGCTACTATTTATTTATCTAAGATTTTAAGACATGATGATACCGGGGGAGCGTGGCTTTTAGTGTTTTCACCTACCAACTGAACAATTAATTTGTCATTATTCAAAGAAGATCAAGGATATAAAATGAATGCTATATATATTGTACTTTTTTTTGTTATGTGATATTGTATTGAATTATTTGTGCACCAAGGATTTTATCAAGTTTTGACGTGTGTCATGCAGAACAGTATTAACCCACGGGTAGCACAAATATACATGCTGCCAGATTATTGGTGGTTGTATATCAAAGATGGGCATGCTAAAGATCATCAGAAATTAGAGGCTTCCAAAGGCATTGTACATAGACCGACCGTAGATGAACATCTCTAGATGTGTCGATCAAGGGTGGAGCTAGGCCAATTTGTCGCCTGACGCCAATGTTCTTACTGTGCACCAATCTGTTACGGTGGCGATAGTGATACCATCAACATTCTGAGCTAGCTCCGCTAGTGACTTCGATATATCTTGCGCCATAGGATCTTCTACAACATGTTAAAATTAAAGTAACTTGGCAGCCTTTCTTAGTATCTGCGCAATACATGAGCCACTGAAGAGCCTTTCTTAGTATCTGCGCAATACATGAGCCACTTACGAGTTTGAAGCTCGTGACCTGACCAGCTTGATCTCCCAACGCCTCCCAGTCCCAATATGCATGACACTACATGCACCATCCTCGTTGTTCAACCAACCAATGCAAACTACCAAAGGGCTTGTGGGTCAGGTTCTACGACAGTTTGGATTCAATTTTCTTCGAGCTGTCATCATATATAATGCAGAGGAAGGCAGGAGTATTTGTAACCTCTCCTGGTTTGCTGGTACAACTATGTTGGCCCAACATTCATGTGTAAACTGTAAACGAACATGCATTCACTACCGGAATCCCCACCTCTGCCGAGAGCACGTTCCTCTCGGCAGAGGGCCCTTTCCTCTCGGCACAAGCTGTGCCGAGAGGAAACTCTCAGCAAAGCACACTCGGCACAGCCTGGTCAATAAAGGGTTCTTTGCCGAGAGCCACGTCAATCCCTCTCGGCACACATGTGCCGAGAGCAGAGATAGCTCTCGGCAAAGACTTTTGAAAAAGAATAAAAAAAGCCAAAACACCCCACAACACGGGCCCACCGGCCGTCCACCGTGGCCCGCCGACACCACCACGCACGCCGCCTCCTCCGTGGCTGCCACCACCAGCACCGGAGAGAGGTGGCACCGGCCGGCCCACCACCTGGGAGACCGGAGGCCGCCACCAACACCGCCGGAGACTGCCGCTACCACCATCGTGGCTCGCCGCCGCCTCTGCCGCACCAGAGAGAGAACGAGAGAGAGAGAGAGAGAGAGATAATCGGATCCACCACCACCTTACCCAGATCTGCATGGAGGGTGCCCGCCGCCGCCCCATGGAGCTTGGGACCAGAGATCCGGAGCCGCCAACGCCAGGGCACCTCCCGTTTTGCACCGCCACCGCTGCAGGGCTCGCCGGACCACCGCCGCCGCACCTCACCCCGCCGCTGCTCGTCACCGCTGATGAGGGGCGAGCGGAGGGGGAGGGGAGGCAGAGGAGGGGGACGGTGGCGCGGCCGGGAGAGAGGAGGGGAGGTGACTCCTCCGTCGGGAGGGAGGAGGAAGGGGGCGGCAGATCTGAGGGAGAAGGGGGCGGCGCCGGGAGGCCGGGAGCAGGGAGGATGCGAGTGGGGCTAGGGTTTCCGGGTTGGAGCCGCCAGTTTTATCTTGAGCGAAATCGACGGATGGCCGGCGATCTGGAGATCGATGACTCTAGGCGCCCGGCGGATAGATGGGCTCGCATTAGGCCCAGGTGGGAGAGGCGCTCTGGCCGATTCGGCGTCCTGTTCGTCGGTTTGTGGGCTTCGAGCCCAGCCTGAGATCTTCGCCGAGAGGAATATTCACGGCAAAGAAAATTTTAATCAAACAAATTATTAAAAATAGCAAATAGATGTGAAAATTTTCTAAAACATAACATGAGACTAGTTATGTTGCATATTACTTATAGAGAAGTTTTTTTTAGTCAAACTCAAATTTTAATGTCTCTAATACTCCAAATCTAATGATATTAGTTCAAATTCTTAGAAACTTCTCGTGAAATGTTCTGGTTTCTAAACAATGTACGCGTCAAAGTGTTCAAAATATTCTCAATTTTTTTACCACAACCTCCACATATGATATCATGATCACTTGACAAATTTCATGATTTTTAAACTTCATTTGAATTTTATATAATTTTAAAACCTTTGTACCTCATGATCTTCATCATGATCAAGGAACCAAATGCCGGAAATTTAGCTTCATTTCGTGTACATGGTCTTAGAGATGTCTCATGGACATGAAAATCATTTTTCCAATAACTTTACTCTATGACTTCATGCACTTGCAGTTCATATCGGACGTATACGAAAAAAAATACCTAGAAAGAAGTAAATTTTTTAAATATAGCAAACAGAGCTGAAATTGTGCCAAATTTGAGCATAAGTTTTGTATAAGTGAATGCTGATGATAGAAAAAATGTGAAGGTAAAAAAAGTGATTTTTAAAAATTTCTTTGCCGAGAGCCAGCCTGTTGACTCTCGGCAAAGAAATCTTTGCCGAATGTTTTTTTCTTTTCCGAGAGTTTGCTGGTTGGCTCTCGGCAAAGAAGCCTATTTGCCGAGTGTTTTTTCTTTGCCAGGTGTTTTTCAATTTACTCTCAGCAAAGCCTTTTTTGCCGAGAGTTTTTTACTTGGCTCTCGGCAAAGACCCGGACTCGAGGCAAAGCCTGTGATTCCGGTAGTGATTGCGCCGTCCACCCTTGTTAGAAATGCACACTATCAGATGGACGATGATTTTTGGTTTGAAGAAAAAAATTCAGTTGGTTAAGAATTTCACTCTAAAGAAGGTTAAGCTAAAACTATTAGTAATTTAGTATGGAGTGATTATTAAGTTACATATTGTTTATTTGGTGGGAAATATTGGTTGATGATTTATTTTCATCCTCGGAGGTTGTGACCTAAATAAACTACAAACTCCACCACTTGAGAAAAAAAGGATGTTGCTAGCGTCTGAAACTCTGAATGTTTCATCTGGGTGCTAGTAGTCACACGTGCTACAATGTTTGAGGCAATATCCATGTGGAACTCCTTTGAAACCTCCCACAAGCAACTTTCTAAATGTTGGAGGATGGCTTTTCTGGTGGTAAAAGTAAGAAGCAAAATAGATATAATTCTTTTATAACAAACATCTCTAATAAAAAAAGAAACTACTGCAACATAAAAAACCATCCGACGATAATTTTGGAATCAAACCATGGAGCTTCAAATGTCCATCCACTGCAACATTTATTTTGTTAATTTTGCAACGTCACCAATCCATTATAGACTGAGGTCGTTATAGATTAAATCATGCATCATCGTCAAAGAAGAATCGCTGCAACATGGCCGCATGGCTGGTTTCTCGGACCGAGGGTGTGTTTGGTTGAGCTGTGGTTGTGAGAAAAACTACTCTGAGTTGTGAAAAAAAGCTGTTGTGACTGATGTCAGCTATAAGAAAGCTCAAAGCTATTTGGTTGAAACAATTATGGACAAGCTGTTGTGAACTGTGAGTTGTGTAAAAAATCTATAACACCTTGATTTGACAACGTATCATATGCAAACCAACCACTCTGTGGAAAATATGGAAACTCGAACCACTATGCCTGCTAATGGGGCGGGTTGTAATGAGTTTTATGGTGCGGGTTGTTTCATGTGGTGTGTTTGGATGAGTGGAAATGAGTTTTATATCTAATGGGTTGGGGCGGGTTGGGTATAAGACAAATGCGGGTTGGGGCGGGTTGGGGTGGGTTGAATGTGAGGTTTTAGGATCCGGCTTTTGACACGAGGCCCACGTATAAGTTCAGGCGCACCATTTTGCACAGAGTAGTGGGCTATCAAATTGAGTCATCTGCATAAATTTCAGCCAATTTCTTTAAAATTTTAAGGTGTGAACGCGAGGTTTTAATTTTAGGGTCCGGTTCTTGACGCGGAACCCACGTATAAGTCCAGCCCCACCACTTTGCGCAGAGTAGCGGACCATCAAATCGAGTTATTTGCATAAATTTCAGCCAATCTCTCTAAAATTTTAAGGTGTGAACGCGAAGTTTTAGTTTTAGTGTCCGGTTCTTGACGCAGGGCCCACGTATAAGTCCAGTCCCACCACTTTGCACAGAGTAGCGGACCATCAAATTGAGTCATTTGCATAAATTTCAGCTAATTTCTCTAAAATTTTAAGGTGTGAACGCGAGGTTTTAGTTTTAGGGTCCGGTTCTTGACGCGGGGCCCACGTATAAGTCCAGCCTCACCACTTTGCACAGAGTAGCGGACCATCAAATTGAGTCATCTGCATAAATTTCAGCCAATTTCTCTAAAATTTTAAGATGTGAACGCGATGTTTTAGTTTTTGGGTCCGACTCTTAATGTAGATGCTACAAGCAATACAAGCAAATAACTACAACCTATTTCCACCCACACATAATGGGGTGGGGTGGGGTGGGTTGACATAATTTAATCATTAAGAATGGGGAGGGTGGGTTTGCCCCCATTAGCAGGCCTACGAACCACAACCGTGGGATCTCCATCCAATGCCCAGAGTGGTCTCATGTAAAAAAGATATTAATGAATAGTAAACCTAATAAATTGTAACACATAATTTTTATCTGTTTCTAGACCCTTTCTCATTTTTCTTTCTTTGTTCGGTAATCATTTCCTTTCTTCCTTATCCGATCTTTTCTCCCTGCCGAAGTGCCGCTCCCCTTCACCTCGACGCGGCGCCGTTCCCCTGCCATCATCAGCAAACGCATGCTACGCCGCTCGTACCGACATCACCCATCAGCCCAGCACTTGCTTCGACAGATGCTCAGCACCACTGTCGCTGACGACAGTCGGAGCAGCGGCGCCGGCGTCGGCGACGAAGGAGACGACGACTCCATGACAGTGGCAACAACGCCGGCGGCAACAACTCAACTGTGGCGGCACAATAACGCAACGGCCTCCTCCCTCATCTTCCTCTGACCCTCTCTCTTCCTTTCTTCTTCTTGCCCGGCCAAAACATAGCAAACAGAGCAGCTTCCGCTCGCCGGTAAAATTCGTGGACCACATCCCACCTCCAGTCGATTCCTCTCACCCACGGCACCACAACCTTCCCATCTCCATCCAACGCTAAGCCCTAGGCGCAGTATAGCTCAACCTCGACGGGAATCGCGGATCTCGTGACCTCCATTGACGTTGGTCATCCGAGCTCCACCCGCTGTCGATTTCGTGGGCTCGAGGGGAGGCAAAGGTGGGGTGCTGCCGTCTCGAGGGAAGGAGGAGGCCCGCGCCCATGTGCAACGGCGGTAAAGCTCGCGCGCGCGGCCGCGTGCGGCGACGGCGGAGCCCTACGCGCGCCCGTGTAGATGCGGCGGAGCTCACGGCCGCGCCTCGCGTGCGGTAGCTGCAGCAGAGCCCTACGCACGCCGGTGTGGTTGCGGCGGAGCTCACACCCGCGCGGCCGCGCCCGCGTGCGGCAGCGGCAGAGCAGGGGAGGGGATGACGGGAGAAAAAGAATCGAAGCGGTACGCCACTAATGGATGGCATTGCGGGTAATTTTTCGAAGTGCTGCCCGTCACAGCCGGAAAGAGCTACTCAAGAGCAGCTGTGGGCACGTGGCATTTGTGAAGGAGAAAATTTTTGGAAAGCCAAAGTAAAAAAAAAAAATCTCAACCGGACGACAAGCGACATCCAGGTCATCTTGATTATGCCCCTTCACCGAAAATTCCCATTGCATCTCATCCCTAAAGTTTTGGAGCAGCTGATGGCCATTGGCATCTCCTCCTTTCCGTCTCGTCTCCCCGCTCATTCTTCTCCCACTCTCTCTCATCAGCAGCCAAGTGGTAAGTGTGTGGTTACGAATTTGAGCGAAGCTGCCTACTATTCTTTATATAAAAAAGCGGGCTACTATTTATCCAAGATTTTAAGACATGATACCGGGAGAGCGTGACTTTTAAGTAGTGTTTTTACCTACCAACTGAACAATTAATTTGTCATTATTCAAAGAAGATCAAGAATATCATTTGAATGAATACTGTATTGGACTGCTTAAAAGAAAAATGTGTGATATTGTATTGAATTCGTGCACCAAAAGGATTTTATATCTCAAGTTTTGATGTTTGTTATGCGGAACAGCCAGCTCTTGCACAGTTGCACGGGGGGTGTTTCTCCGTTTTGTGAAAAATCGAGCATTTTCTAGTTAACGACGCATGGGTAGCAATTATACATGTACTGTCGGATGATCGGTGGTCGTATCAAAGTCGGGCACACTTGAAGATGATCAGAAATTAGATAGAGGCCTTCGTGGACATTGTACGTAGACTGACTAGAGACGAACATCTCCACGATACGTCGATCAGCAGCGAAGCTATGCCTACACAAATCTGTAACGGTGTTGATACTGGCGCCGTTCTAAGTTAGCTCCACCTCTGACGAGTTCGATGCTGCTGCTCTGGCCAGCTTGATCTCCCAACGCCTCCCAGCCCCAGTGTGCAGACTGCAGACACTACATGCGCCATCCTCGTTGTTCAACTAACCAATGCAAACTACCAAAGGGCTTGTGGGTGAGGTTCTACACAGTTTGGACTAAGTTTTCGCTTCGAGCCTCCATCATATATAATGCAGAGAAAGGCTGAAATATTTATTACCTCTGCTGGTTTGCTGGTGCGTCAAGTGAGTTTTACGCGTGTTTCACGTCGGTTCCTTGGATCGGGCCAGGCTGATTTGGTCGGAGCTTGTACACGATACATACGTGCTGGCCCAACATTCAGATGTGTGCATTGCAAACGAGCACACGCGTCGACGGCCAATGGCTGCCTTGCATATTTGTTGAAAAAAAGGATATAAAAAAATAAGAATAACATAGAAAGAAGCTCACGCAAAGTAACATATATTTATTTATCTCTAAATATATTTTTGTCCCTTGCTCCCTCCTTAACCACATGTGCCACACAAGGTCTGTGATAGCACACACACGGATGGTTTCACTGATACTGTGATACAACGTGCATGCGGCCTTGTCGCAAGCTGAGCAGGAGCCAACAAGTGGAACGAGGCCCAGAAGAGCAAGTGGTCGGCCCAGAGTGTGACTCTATCGGGCCTAGCCCATTTATTACTGGTAGGATGTACTTATAGGTGGAGATGGCTGAGGAAATGACATTGATGATTATTGTATCAAACACTACTACTCTGTTCATCTTCCTCTCCAAAACAACTTCCCTACCGCAGCTCTGTTCTTCCTCTTTCCCCAGCGTTTCCTTCTCTAATTCCCCAAATTCCCTTCTCTGATTTCTATTCCCACTACCTGCTGTTTTATTTGCGGGTACCCGCTACCTGCTGTTAACACAAACATATAACACTACTACAAACAAGAGAAATGAACAGCAGGTGGCGGCATGGATTGGACACCCCGGCCTCCTTCACACTGAGTGGTCGGCCAGCGCGTCACCAAGCGAGTGGTGGCTAAACATCACTTCGACACCGGACACCCCCCCCCCCCAAAGCTTCGCGTTCTGTGGCGTTGCTAATCAATTGGAAGATTTGGAAAGAGAGGAACAACCACATTTTTTATCGCAAAGAGTCGTATGTGCCCTCTGTTGTAAATAAAATTAAAGTATAATTTTCAATTTGGATCCGCGGGCACCAAATGTTTAACAACCTTGTTTGTGCCAGAGTAATCGCTCGTTGACTTTGCCCGGCTAGCCGGCATGCACATATCTCCTCTATACCAATGAAATAGCCACTGTGTCGTGTGCCCGTTCGTTCAGAAAAAAAATGAACACCCTCAACCTTCATTCACATCTAGTAGACTAGTAGTAACTAATTCCTAGTGCATCACATTCCCAGAACCCACAGTGAGGTGACTAGATATCTTGTGGCCCTGCTCGTTCTGCTCCCACCTGGAGCGAAATGGCACGAAGGCAACCGTTTTCATTTGGCAGTTGAGCACTACACTATATATATGGATGACTAGTTATTTGTGGATCACATATATAATTGCACACAGAGTTTTCATTTTTTTAAAAAAAGTTGCACACAGAGTGAGTTTGGTTCCTACCATCAACCATCTATTGAATTATCTTCTTCCTTCCATTGCGAGTACTGGTTTACTGGCTCAATTATCACAAGTAGATATATATTTTCATTTTTTTTGTCACTCCACACTAAATTAAAGTAGATATATATGCTATTCATAAACCATCATGAGTCACCCCAGCTCTCTTATATCAAGAATAATAGAATTGATATTTGTGCAACATGACCAAGGACTACAGTCGACATGTTAGAAGATCATCACTACTCTTTTTTTTTTTGGTTGGGATCTTACTTTCAGTTTCACAGTAGTAAAAAAAAGTACTACTCCTACATTGCACCAAGGATCACGATCATCTATGCAAGTTTTGATGTGTCGTGCTAGAGCAGTTCTTGTGTGGAACACTGTTCCTTCATTGTGCAAAAAATGAGCATTTAATTTCTGTGCGGTAACTACTAATTACTAACAAGTAGCAATACTGGGACTACCAGTATTTGGCAAGATGGATTATATGCTAAATGCACGATGCACTTTAAATTCTTCTTTTGCTACCGAGACATGATATTTCATATGTGAATTGTATTGACCGTAGCTTTACAATGGAGGTCACTCAGAAGAAGGTGGCTAGGAGGACTCTCTTCGAGAAGTCAATGACATATAGTGCTGGAACTATATACTGTATGTTGGCCCGTTCAATTCTCTGAGCTCTCTTGTTCTTTTGAATTTTGATTAGCAAGTGCGAGAGAGCTCATCTAATTGCTTATGAGTAACTAACTCCTGAGTATATGCAACTCAAAGTTAGGAGGCCATCTGTCTATATTGTGCTGGAGCTGATCATGTTGGCATACAGATGAAATGATATTCTGTAGCTTTTTTGACAGAATCAGCAGCACATCATGCAGGCAGTTAAGGTTTAGCCTTTTAGGTGCGCAAAACCTATGACGACGCGTCCTCGGCCAGTCTAGCCTGGCGAACTTAGTCAGGAACATGGCGCCACGCACAGAAGGGCTCATGTATTGGCAACGCACACTCATTGTCTCTGCTAGACTAGTTGTATCCGAAATGGCTAACAAACTCAATCTCCCAGCGCCTCCCAATCGCGATGACCACTCTCTCCTCCACCAGGCCCCCCAGGAACGAATGTACACACACGCAAGGAACGAATGATTCCAGCCGCGCCCCCATTTATATGCATATAAGCAACAATCCAAATATAGGCATGGCAGAATATTTATGTCCGGGTTGTTGGTGGGCCACTATCCGGTGTGTGATGAGTACGTTCTCAAACTTCACTTCAATCAACCTGTGAAAAATAGTAGAGAAAATCTATTTTTTTGCAAATATAATAAAAAGGAAAAGCTATATATATGTCACTTGTGTGAAATAGACCACCTCTTAGAGACTTACATATCTGTGAAACATCCGATAGCATTTGAGTAGTTACTCTAGTAATGGAGTATATGAAACATATGAAAATATTGTCAGGTACTCAAGTTTATGAAACATAGCACTGTCTGATATTATAACACATTCTGAAATGGTTACTGATACTGATATGGTTTGATTTCAGGGTTGCCATACTGATGTCCACTGGAGCAATCGGAAGGTGATATGCAGGTTGAAAGTCTGCAAATTTTGTATCTTTGAACAGGAAAATTGTCCATTCGAAAAAAAATTGTATCTCTGAAACTGGTTTAATTTCCTATGTGAAACACTTGCATTCCTGAATGTGAAACTGTTCAATTTTGGCCCTGTGAATGTGAAATGCACCTTAATTTTATTTTAAAAATGCTACACTTCTCATGCCACATTTGATCACAACACATGCAAGACCTAAATGTTTCATCATGTCTATGAAACTGTCTCTATGTAATTGTGCATTGAGAGAGATAGTTTCATCATGTTGAAAAGGTGACGTGGCTGACTTAGTAACCGTGTTCATGAAACTTTCACTGAGACTTATCATCCCTTTAAATATATCATCAGCTCTTCCTCGTAAACAAGTAATTCATTAAAAGCCCAAACTTGTTGATGCCCACACATAGCTAATCTAGTAATCTCGCATGTGAGAATGAAGAGTCACACGCTTAATTAAAGCTCGAGACAACCATTAATTGGATAAACAATTGGACTAAAATAAAAATTTTAAAAGAGATTTTTCAGTCCTGGCAATACATGATCTAGAGAGCCACCAACACCAACTGACCTGCTCATCTCCTGATGCTTCCCAATCCCCGCTTGCCTTGAAGGAGCTGAGTTCGAACAACCAAACATGTGGATCAGTCTCGTCCCATGTTATCATCCTTCCGCAATCTGACAAAGGAACATTTGTCGCGTCGTGGGGTGATCATGAGGTTTTAGGTAGTTTCAAGTCTGAGAATCATATATGTGCTGGAGCGAAGCAAGCTAGCTATACATGTAAGAATTAATATTCATGGTCGTTTGTTGGTGCATTGAGGTGCTACCCAGTGCGTGCATTCTCAAACTTCATTTCATCAACTGTATAAAATAGCAAAAGAAAAAAACAGATTGCAAACACAGGAAATTCAGGATGACAGACGACCAAGGTCCGCAAATATCCCTTTCACACTCCAACATCCATGCACAAGTGCACATGTTATGGACCGAGGTCCATTAAGGATAACCACCGCCGGGAAGATAGCCGGGCAGAGTTGGCTTGGAGGGAGACTAGACTTTTGGGGGATTTTGAGAATAATACTTCTTCATTGATTTCCTGATTCCCCAAAGGAGATACAATCCCATCCTTATATAGATGAGAAGACTTGACCCTGAAGAAACTAATCAACTTGACCCTTAAGGAACTAACCTAATCTTATCTTAACTAACCCTAACCTCAGATTACTGTTCACGCGCACTATTCACGCGCTACAGTACCCCCGTGGGACCCAGGCCTAGCTGGTCCCACCCCCATGACAGCACACACATAGAGATAGAGCTTAGCAGGTGCAGCGGTGTGTTGCGCTAAAGAACTACACTTTATCTTTTTACTGAGGTGTGACGTATGTTTTGCTTTGCTGAACAAGTGTGTGGCCGTGGGTGACAAGCGTGAGTGTACACAGTTAAGTGCGCGAGTGGCTGCTGCATATGCTTGCTATTCAAAATCCTGAGATCTGTCTGCACACTGTACATAGTACAACTTGAACATATTTGCAATCACACGGATTGCTTGGGAATGATGGCGTGTTTCATTGCAACAATGTACATACTGATTCCCTGCTTCTGTGCAGTCACTGCCAGAGACAGGTTAATTAGGTCTTCAACAACTGACCAGCTTGATCTCCAAATCCCTCCCAATCTTAATATTCAGACGCTGCATGCATGCATCATCTTTGTCGCCCCCTAATAATGAATGTTGGTATAGAAGAGGTGGCATCTTTGTCTCCCCTCATATCTGTCTTGCCTCTCTCATCCTTCCACATTCTTCTTTCAGTGAGGTGGCATGTGAGGAGAAGCTCGCTATATATAGTTGCATGCAGGGAGAGCATGAATTTTATTCTTCACTAACCTTCATTATTTATCTTGTTCCAATTAGTAGCTCAATGATCAAATAGTTCAAGAAAAATCGTGTGCAATGCATCATCTAAATATGTGATTCCACTTGTGAAAAAAGTACGTAGGACATCATTTCCTCACGTTCGTGAAAAAGGAAAGCAGTAAAAGAACATCAAATAAACATTCCAACAAAGCAACTTTTTTATTTTCACTTTAGAAATATCTTGTATTTTGGTATTTGTTGAGGATTCTGGAATGGGATGGAACCCCCGAACATGTACGAGAAGAAACTCAAGAATACATTCGTGAAGGAACTCAAGAACTCGGAGACAAGGAATCTCCGAAAGTCTGTATTTCTCCTCCAAAGTCATGAACCCCTTTACACATGCCCCCCCGGTCCCCTTTTATAGGGAGACGAAGGGACTTTTACATTCCGATATTACCCTCGGATCTAAAGAATATTCCAAATGAGAACATGTACATGAATGTCTTTTACATCCCGTAATTTACGGAGCTAACTTCAGATATTTGCAAGCTTGCCATTCGTTCACACCTCGAACCCGGACTTATGACGCTGCGCCTTTGACTCGGTCTGTTCGTGGCTCTTGCCTTCATTCGTGAAGATCACTGAGCGTATAGATTCCCGCTTCGGAAGTCCGAACCCGGCACCGAGGCCAAGTTTCCCGAGCCGCAAGGTTCCCCGAAGTTTTCATCAACCTGATACTGCCAACACATTCACGAACAATTTCATGAACTCAAGCATCTTCAGCGAACCTTTCGCCCGAAGATGTCAACTGGGTTAGAAAGTTTTCCGTTCGTATTTCGCACAAGTTATAATTCATGAAAGTTGAGACCGCGTTCTTCAGAAATCACGGAACAGAACGCACTGCTTGGCCCTTTCTCGTTCAAATTACCGAATTTATGAGAATCCCAAAATCTCCAAAGATTCGAGGGTGAAAGGTTTTTACCCAATTCCCCAACACTAGCCCCTCGGGGAAGCGGGTTGACTCCGACGATCCGTTTCCACAAAAATTTCTCGAATTGTGGTAAAAAACGTCACCCTCAGAACGTCGGAGTGTACACACGTCCCACTCTGGGTGGTGCAACGGTTATATCGAGATATCTTCTCGAAACTACCCCCTCTCCCCTATAAATAGAAACTCCGCGCGGTAACTTCGTTTCACCGTTCCGCTGTTTTCTTTGAAATTTTCTAGCATCTGCGCTTCGAGCTTCACATCTTGAGATTTCGGAAATTCTGCAATCTTTTCGTTCCCCGAAGGTAATTTCTTCTCCTTTCTCATATTCTTGAATGTCATCTTTGTTTTCTTTGATTTTCCGTTACTCCCTTGTTTTGACTTTTCATTAAACTTTTCTTTTGGGAGGTGGCTCGCACTAAAAGCACTGCCAAACCAATTACTGCCAAAGAATTAGCCGCAACCGGCCTCCCTCCAACATCGGAGAACATTCCCCCAAGCGCTGAAAACCCGATTACTGAAACTATTCAAGAATCTGGAAGTCGCGAAGATGGGGAGATCAAATCTGGGAATAATTCTGGCGATGGTGAGGATATTTCGAACGTCGAAGTTAATCTGAACGAGCTTATTGGCTCAAAATCTTCGGAAGGATGTTGACAAGAGTATTGACGTCATAAACACTCTTCGTGGCGCAAATGCTGAACTTGTCACACAGAACGCTGATATTGCCAAGACTCTTGGTAAGAAAGAGAAGGTTATTCTAAAGCTTGAGAAAGCACTTAATGAGCGACGCGAAGCTATGAGTAAGGGCGCTGATGGCATTCGGAAGAATTTCAAACTTTTGTTTGAAAAATACAGCGAAGCTCTTGGGCAGTTCGGTACTCATCCCAACCCTTTCCCTGAGAATGAAGATGCTTCAGTAGTGATGGATTGGATGCTAACTGAATTCAAAGCTCTTCCTGAAGTCGTCTCTGGTGCTAGTGATTTTGTTGCTGTCTTCAGTGTTGAGAGCTTGCTCAAACTTCTTTAAAATTATGACTGCTTTGATCTTGAGAAGTTTCGTGGAGTGATTCAGCAATTTCCAGATGCTTCAAGTACCTCCCTTATTCAAGCAAATGAAGATGTTCGGGCAGTTAAAGTCAAATTCATGAAAGAATTCTGGATTGCCAGCGGTAGAGAATTCGCGAAGAAAATTGCTCGCGATAAACTTGAAGAGGTGGCTATCTCCTAAAACTTTGAATTCTTCCTTTTTTCTACTCTATTGTGACTTTGCTTAATGTGTCACTTCCTGATTCTTTCGGTTATTGGTTTCCTTCAATTCATGAGGAAGGAAACGAGCGATGAAATTCGCGAAGCTCTTGAACTAAGTTCTGAGTCTGACGGTCAAGCTGGCGAAGAAGGTGATGCTGAAGATGGCTCGAACAGCAGTAGTAGTAGCAGCAGCAGCGAGGACAATGACGGGGAGGACGACAGTTCTAAGCAACGTACCAGTTCTCCGAAGGTTGTCATTGATGAATGAAGCAGAATTTGCTCAAACTATTGCTTTTGTTCTTTAGAACTGTGAACTTGTATATTCGTGGGTCATGACCCGCTTTTCGAAACTTTGTTTTGTAAATTTTAGCCTGCGCAGGTCCTGCAAGGTGGGCCTGTGCAGGACGTCATACTTTTGCGTTTCCATCGCCAAGACCAGATAGTTAGTGGCGAAGCTTGGCGTTTGTATAAAGAAGCTCATCCTGGATGCAAGTTCTCCGATTTTTGGCTTCTGTGTTGGCAACTTTCAGCTGGGTTGGTTTTTTCTTCATCGCGACGGTTATGCTCTTGCAACTGAAGCTTCAAGTTCGCGTACCTTCGTGAAGACGGAGCCCCTTAGCCCCATTAGTGATGATTGCGACTTTGCTTATGCTTGCGATGTTGCAGAAAATAGGGGCCGTAAGCCAGGCCATGTTGTTGAATTACCTTTCTGAACTTTAGCTCATCGAAGCTATGTAACATACTCTATAAAATTTTGTATGAAACTAAGGCAATAAACTCGTTTTTTAAGAAAAAACGTCACCCTTCCCACCTTGCCATTTTCATGCAAAATTTCATGAATAGCTCCTTTCGTGAACTTGGTTTTCTCTCAAAGCATAAACTTATACTCAGAGTACGAGTCGACGAAACTTGCTTCACGAGTTTCGTGGACTTGTGCCTATGCAGCGAACCTGCTTAGGTTGATATCGCAACTTTCAGTTGCTTCAACCTGGCTTTTCTTTTTATGCGAGAGCATTTTTATTGTGTCTACCCAAATCTTGAACTTGTATGAAAATGTTATACTCGTGTGCTTTTTCACTTGACATTTTTTAAGGGCAGCCGAACCTCTTAGTCTATAGAATAGCATTTTTAGCTCGAAAATTTTCTTGATAAACATCACTTCATAGACTTATTCGCGGATATTTATTGCCATGATTCTTAAGTCTCTTAGCATAGAAGCCTGAACTCAGGATCCAAAGAATTTTGGATCGGATATTACTTCGTAATCTTTTTCACGAATATTTCATATCAAGACGTTTGAACTTTCTGGGCCACAGCTTGTTGTTGTCTCTGGCCTTTTTGTAGGATGTCCCTTTACTCTGGGATCTAGGCCACAACTTCTTGTTGTCTCAGGCCTTTTCGTAGGATGTCCCTTTACTCTGGGATCTAGGCCACAACTTGTTGTTGTCTCTGGCCTTTTCGTAGGATATCCCTTTACTCTGGGATTTTGGCTTTCACGGAGCCCTCGGCTATCAAGGAGCCTTTTCACGAAACTTCTCTTTCGCTTTTGGAACTTCGGCTATCACGGAGCCCTTTCACGAAACTTTTCTTTCTCTTTGGGATTTCGGCTATCACAGAGCCTTTTCACGAAACTTTTCTTTCTCTTTGGGATCTCGGCTATCACGGAGCCTTTTCACGAAACTTTTCTTTCTCTTTGGGATTTCGGCTATTACAGAGCCTTTTCACGAAACTTTTCTTTCTCACTTTGGAACTTCGGCTATAACGGAGCCCTTTCATGAAACTTTTCTTTCACACTTTGGAACTTCGGCTATAACGGAGCCCTTTCATGAAACTTTTCTTTCACACTTTGGAACTTCGGCTATAACGGAGCCCTTTCATGAAACTTTTCTTTCACACTTTGGTACTTCGGCTATAACAGAGCCCTTTCATGAAACTTTTCTTTCACACTTTGGAACTTCGGCTATAACGGAGCCCTTTCATGAAACTTTTCTTTCACACTTTGGTACTTCGGCTATCACGGAGCCTTTTCATGGAATCATTCTTTCTCTTCGGGATCTCGGCTATCACGGAGCCTTTTCACGAAACTTTTCTTTCTCACTTTGGAACTTCGGCTATAACGGAGCCCTTTCATGAAACTTTTCTTTCATTTTGTAACTTCGGCTACCACGGAGCCTTTTCATGGAATCTTTCTTTCATTTTTGAACTTCGCGACACACACGGTTTGGGGGAAAGCTCTTTTCATATATGATAGAAAGAGTATTTACATAGGATTTACATAGTGGGTTTCAGTGGAAAGTAAGCATTTGAAAGTAGTATTGTAGAAGAATGTAAACTTGTTTCCTTGTAATGTAACCTTTGTGATTCATGCATGAGATGTATTCATGTAATGCGATGCTTATGATGCATGCTGATGCATATGAATGAAATGCTTGGATATGCCTAGATTTATTTAAGATCTGAGAATGTATGGAATCATGAAGGTTATAACTTGGTGCTTTGAAAACCATTCTTTCACAAGAGTCCATTGATTGATGAATACCAAAAGAGATAATCCCAATGGATGATGAAAGCCAAGTTGTTAAGATGATTCCAATAGATGATAAGACGAAGTGTCCATCTGAAAAAATATCATGTCCCAATTCGATGAAAACCAATATACCTGCAATTGAGGAAGCATCTGTATTTTTTGAAGGATATTTTAATCAGAAGTATGATATCATCACAAATAAACAGATAAGTCGACAAAAGCTTGACCAAAAGCTTTTGTGGACTTACTTTCAGCTTTAGTCGATATAGCAACTCTAAGTTGCTTTCGACTATTATCATTAGACTTAGTTCTATGGAGAATGAAAATTTCATTGAAAATGAGTACTCACACTGGTGAGGTCCTGTAGGTTAGCAAGAAAAATTTCTAAGGAACAAAATGAGTTTCTAAGCATAGCCCCTCTAGTGTTCTAGAAAAAGTTTTCAACATAACAAAAACTTCTAAGAGAGATGATAGTATGTAAGTATGCTTAAATAATATATATTTTAAAGGATACGACCTGCAAAATAGATATATTAGTGATACACATATAGCAGTATGTATAACCTGCATAAGTGCACTTGAGCAATATACGAAAACCATAAAATATTCACTTTGGTCACTTTGATAGATAGCTTCGAGGATTTTTTTATTTTATCAAAGTTTCCTCATTTTTGGTCCCGCGGGTTCTGGAAGTTTGGTGAGGTTCTATTCATTGCTAAAGATTCCAGATTTCTTCTCATGTCATCAAGTTTCCAACAGCTGGGCAAAGTTTCCATTCCTGGTGAATAATAGACACGTACGTATTTTTAGTGTGATCTATTTCTTTCAACTCGAGGACCACAACTGTGTACGATTGCAAACCGAGATTTCGCTCGTCCCGGGATTCTAAGATTTCGCTGGTTCCTAGATTTCAAGATTCCGTTCATTTCGAGATTCTGCTCATTTCAAAATTAGGAGAATTCACTCGCTCTGGGATTCCAAGAATTTTTTTTCTTTCTGTAATTCTAAGATTTTCCCCTTTCGAGATTCCGAGGTTTTCTCCTTCCGAGGTTCCGAGATTTTTGTTCTTCTGAGATTCTGAGATTTTTCTTCTTTTGAGATTCCGAGATTTCCGAGCGCAACTTGAACTGCGAGGTTTCACTGTGTTTATGAAGCGCAACCTTCCACTTTTTTTCTGAATAAACTTTCCACTTTTTTTGAGATTCCTGGCTAGCTTCGAAGGTGCTGACTGGTGCGAGATTTCCAAAATTCCTAGATTCTGAGACTTCGCTCGAGGTTTTCGAGACTCAAAGAGTTTGCTCACTCCAAGATTTCAAGATTTCGCTGGTTCCGAGATTTCCGAAATTCCTAGATTCCGAGACTTCGCTCAAGGTTTGCGAGATTCCGAGAGTTTGCTCACTCCAAGATTCCTAGATTTCGCTAGTTCCGAGATTTCCAAAATTTTGCTCTTTCTGAGATTTCGATATTTTGCCCTTTCTGAGATTCCTAGATTTCGCCCTTTCTGAGATTCCTTCGATCTTCCGAGGGTACTAGCAGCCTCAAGGCTGAGCTCTTTCTGCCGAGATAGATATTGTACTTGCCTTCCTAATGATTAAAGAAAGAGCTTTTTGGCTTCAAAAATCAGTTGAGAGTGAGATAGCTTTAGCTTCTCTTGAGCATGCCCTGAACCTCGAGTTAATTTCTTATGAAAGTTGAGTTGCACCACCGTGATGGGATGCTCATGGCGGCACCAACAACTGTGTAGTACTCTTGAACTTTGAAATTTTTTTTGTTGTGGTAACGGTGAACTTTGTTTTCTGCGCTATCTTCATAAATCAGTGACGCTTGCTTTCATGAGAATCGGATCAAGAAATGAAGTTTCAAAAGCTTGGATTTCTTTTCTTCTCTCAAATTCCTGAAACTCAGATTCCCCGAATAGTCAGCTTCCCTAAACTATCTGATTCTTGGAAAAAAATTTCCTGAAACAGCACAAAAACGAAAGAAAATTGGATTGTACTGGGATTTTAATTCCCCGAGGGTCAAACAGTTTAATAAGTCTATGTATAAAAGATAAAAAATTGGTGAATACGTAAGATGTTATAAAGGATACATCCCGCAAGCATAAAAGTTAGTATAGATAACATGTATATTATTTTTCTACAAATTTTCGCTTGAGGTAGTGAGGTTCTGAGATTCCAAGATTTCGCTTGTTTCGAGATTCCAAGATTCCGGCTGTTTTGAGATTTCCGAGATTTCGATTGTTCCAAGATTTCTGAGATTTTTCTCCTTCCGAGATTCCAAGATTTTTCTTCTTCCGAGATTCCAAGTTTTTTCTTCTTCCGAGATTCCAAGATTTTCCTTCTTCTGAGATTCTTCTGCTTCCGGGTTTCCGAGATTTTTTTACTCCTGTGATTCTGAGATTTTTCTTCTTCTGAGATTCTGAGATTGTGCTCAAGGTTTCAACTCGTGATCTAAGAAAAAACCAGTTGAAAGCGTGGTAGCCTGATTTTCCTCGAGTTCTGAACCTCTAGGTGACTTGTGAAACTCGTGATGCTCAAAAGTGATTAATCACCCATTGAAGGTGATGCTCAAAACTTTTTTTTTCTGCCGTGAATCCGAGATTCTGGATTCTGCTTCTTCCTATATTTTGCTTATTTCGAGATTCTGAAATTCTAAGATTTCAAGATTTCGAGAATTTGAAATTCCGAGATTCCGAGATTTCGCTTGTGTTGAGATTTCGAGATTTTCCTTCTTCTGAGATTCCGAGATTTTTCCTTTCGGAGATTTCGAGATTCTAGTCGTTCTGTGATTCCGAGATATCTCTTCTTCTAAGATTCCGAGATATTTTTCTTCTTCTGAGATTCCGAGATATTTTTCTTCTTCTAAGATTCCGAAGTTTCGCTCGTTCAAAGATTCTGAGATTTTTCTTCTTCTAAGATTCTGAGATTTTTCTCCTTTCGAGATTTCCAAAATTTCGCTCGTTCTGAGATTCCAAAGTTTCACCGAGATTCCGAAATTTTGCTTGTTCCGAGATTCCGAGATTCTTAGATTCCAAGATTTCGCTTATTCCAAGATTTCATGCAAGACAATCTTCTAATGATGGAAATTATCAGCCTCGAATGGTCTCACTCTTACTGTCAAGTATCTCCTGGTCTCGATATTATGTTTCTAGAGATGGCAGATGACCTCGGAGGCGGAATAAGAGCTTCCAAATGATTGATGTAACAAGAGTACCCTCGCAGTTTCAGAGAAGATAACAAGATCATAGTATTTTTTCGAAGAAATGTATAGTGACCCTCGATATTTCTAAAGACATCTGAACTTTGACGAGATGGCATAAGTTTTTTAGAGTACGTCCTCAGCCAGTTGTTTCTGCTCTTTCGAGGTTCCTGGCTCGATGTTTCTGGCCAGCAAGCATGAATGAAAAAAAATTGCACGCATGGTGGAGGTAAGAAAAAAGAAAAGGGCCGAAGGTGTCTAGTGGCCAAGTCTTGTTAATTCAGGTGTATATTGGACCTTCGAGAAGTTGTCCAAGATTCCAAACAAACAAATTCACGACATGGAGGGTGATGAGCTGAAAATGATGTATCAAAAATCATGGCCAACACTTCTGATCTTTTTGAAAAATCTTTTTAGTTGTGGTAATCGTGAACTTTTGTCTCGTGCAAAAAATCACGGTGGGCGCCAATGTTGGGGATTCTGGAATCGGATGGAACCCCGAACATGTACGAGAAGAAACTCAAGAATACATTCTTGAAGGAACTCAAGAACTCGGAGACAAGGAATCTCCGAAAGTCTGTATTTCTCCTCCAAAGTCATGAACCCCTTTACACGTGCCCCCCGGTCCCCTTTTATAGGGAGACGAAGGGACTTTTACATTCCGATATTGCCGTCGGATCTAAAGAATATTCCAAATGAGAACATGTACATGAATGTCTTTTACATCCCGTAATTTATGGAGTTAACTTCAGATATTTGCAAGCTTGCCATTCGTTCACACCTCGAACCCGGACTTATGACGCCGCGCCTTTGACTCGGTCCGTTCGTGGCTCTTGCCTTCATTCGTGAAGATCACTGAGCGTATAGATTCCCGCTTCGGAAGTCCGAACCCGGCACTGACAAGTTTCCCGAGCCGCAAGGTTCCCCGAAGTTTTCATCAACCTGATACTGCGAACACATTCACGAACAATTTCATAAACTCAAGCATCTCCAACGAACCTTTCGCCCGAAGATGTCAACTGTGTTAGAAAGTTTTCCGTTCGTATTTCGCACAAGTTATAATTCATGAAAGTTGAGACCGCGTTCTTCAGAAATCACGGAACAGAACGCACTGCTTGGCCCTTTCTCGTTCAAATTACCGAATTCATGAGAATCCCAAAATCTCCGAAGATTCGAGGGTGAAAGGTTTTTACCCAATTCCCCAACAGTATTTCTTTGGTATCACAAAATTGTACCACTCCAGTCAAACATGCCACAACGTTTAGCTATTTTCTGCGGTATCTCAGACTGCACCAAGCCAGTGATCAAACATATCACAGGAAGTTTCCATGTTGGAAGATATAGCCCGGCAAGCTCTCGCAGCCCCATTCTAAGTAGACCAGCAAGAGCTAGAGTCACAATTAACTCATTTGTAGAACATGCAGGCTATAACCAACCATTGTTACTCCAGCTCAACTTATGACCGCTGCTTGCATTTTTGAATTGTCAGGAGCTTTCCTCAAAAAAAAAAAAAGAAGTCAGGAGCTGATCAGAGGGTTGGAACCAATATACAGGACTAGCTAGTTTACAGTGTTTTTCTGCTAGCTACAAATTGTCATCTAGAGCAACAAAACATCCGCAGTTTTCACCTCAAGTTCCCATTGCCTGATCGCCTCCCATTCCCCGCCGGATACCATGGAGGTGCGCATGACCTATCTGCCTGTGCTCCTGGCGATAGGTTACGGTATCATTTTGCGCGTTCTGTTCTTACTAGCAGAGAGAATTGGACCTTTGTGTAGTTTTATCAAGTAATGGAACCAAACAAAGACATACTTCAGCTCTTGCGACAAAAGCAAAACAAGCTAGCATCCTGTTAGCGGCTTCTTGTGTAGACGGCAACCAAGGCATGCTGGCAGGGCGAAAGTTGCTCATTGGTCTAGCGACATTCTGAATATGCACGATGAGATTACATATTTCCCACACTCAGTGGCGAAGCCAGGATCGAACCGCAGGGGGGGCTCTCCTGTGCTTCTTCCACCTCCGGCTCCTTCTTCTTTCATTCTTTTGCTCAAAATTTGTAGGAGGGGCTCAGGGGGGGCTTCACAGCATTTCCGGCGGTAGCCGGGGCTCGAGCCCCGGCCACCCCGGTGCTGGATCCGCCGCTGCCCACACTTTGTAACCCCTCCTTTCTATGCTGTCAAGGCCATACACGACCCAGAAAGCCGCTAACAGACGAGCTCAATCTCCCAATGCTTCCCAATCCCAGTTGGAACGAAGGAACATTGTTCGAACTGCCGGACAACATGGACAATACTACATGTTTGATCACTCTCCTCCCCTTTCTCGTCCTCCCAAAATCTGCCAAGGAGAATTCATCGGCTGATCGGTGGTTTCAAATACGGGGTAGTTTCGCTTTGAGCCGTGCTGCCATATATATAGCATATATGCTGAAGAGGAATGAAGAAGCTCTAGCGGATGTATATAAAGAAGAAGTGGATGGAAAAGAACACAGAAAAACGGAAAAACTTAAAAGGTATGTTGGTGTGCCGATCGAGCTGGCCAGTGCATATACTACGTTCTCAAACTTAAAATCATGGACCGCAAAATAGAAAAATAAAAAAAATAAAAGGAACCTTAGAATTGTAAACATAGGCCCAGTGTGTGGGTGACATTTGTCTATGATTCATGTACTATGTTCACAAGCCGGCCTGTGCGTTTTGGCAATTTTCACAAGCATGCACAGTCTGCACATTGTATATACTAGATCTGAACATGGTGCAAACAGGCGCCTTGCTTCAAAATTAAAGGAACTACTTTAGGTCTCTGGGATGGGTACACGATGCAGATAACCTCTGACAAATTTAAATTAAAGCAACAACAGAGCCAGATTTGTTCACGATTAGTCCAGCTAGGCGAGCGGCAAATAGTAGATTGATGATGATGTGTACTAGACCAAAGTACAGAGTGATCGATTCACTGCTTCTGCGCAATCAGTGCCAGAGACGTGTTCGATCATCATAACCTGACCAGCTTGATCTCCTAATCCCAATATTCAGCCACGCACGCTTCCACCCAGAGAGTGAAGGAGAGGGGTGGCATTTGGGACTTAGATCAGTAGTGCTGGAGTATTTTTATAGCCCTTTGCTGGTGCGTTGAGTATACTGTCCCGGACCGGGCTGATTTGATCTGCTTAGCTCAGCTGCACGTGAGGCCATGGCGTGGCTCCGTGTCGGAGTACACGTACCATAGAATTCGAGCGATCACATGTACGGAGTATTTCACATTGTGGAGATCGAGCATTAATGCACGGGTAGCAATTATACATGTACAGCCAGATGATCGGTGGTCGTATCAAAGTAGGGCACACTTGAAGATGATCAGAAATTAGATAGAGGCCTCCATGGGCATTGTACATAGACTGACTAGAGACGAACATCTCCACGATACGTCGATCAGGAGTGAAGCTATGCCTATTTGTCAGGTGACACCGATGATTCTTTACTGCTCCAACAAGGAGGCAGGAGCTGACACAAATCTGTAACGGTGCTGATACTGGCGTCGTTCTAAGCTAGCTCCACCTCTGACGACTTCGATGCTGCTGCTCTGGCCAGCTTGATCTCCCAGCGCCTCCCAGCCCAGTATGCAGACTGCAGACACTACATCCGCCATCCTCGTTGTTCAACCAACCACACGTATGCGGCTTCCCTTCTTTCTTAAAAAATCGTTCTCCCTTTTTCTTTTTATTGTTCAATCTTTTTTCTTTGTTTTTGTTTGAAATAACACAGTATAAACATAGATACTCACATACACGTACCTACAGTAACTTCTACGACCACACGTATGCACTCTTACCTCTAAGAGCACACTCGAAAGACTGAACAGACTAATTCTCGAGATTAGCAAAGCTAACACATCGTCGAAGGACACATTGCCTAGCACGGAAAGCATAGCGCCAGTTAGAAATAAACTATTTACAAATCATGCTTCTATATTCTCAATCTTCTTAGTTAAGTTGTTACGAGAAAATTAGAATTTCTTATTCTCCAAAATAGCAACTGCGAACCTATTAAATTTACTATAATAAATTACTATCTCAATGTATACCTTTATGCATACTAAGTTTCATCATATCTTCTATCGCTCTGGACACCTGCGTCGCCCTCCCCCAGGGCGGCTCGGGTGGTACCTAACCCTAGCCGCCGCCACCACGCTTCCCCCTCCCTCCCACCCTCGCCGTCGCCGGAGGGGCCCGCCGGAAGTCCGGCCGGCCCCTAGGACGACGACGACAGGGCTATCAGGGTCGGATTTGTCCGCGGGCGGCGGCAGGCGCGGTGGAGGCTGAGGCGTTTCGAGGCGAGGCGCAGCTTGCGCGGATGGCCGCGGCTCAGGTGCGGCGGCGGCGGGTGCCGGAGGCAGGCGTCGTGGCGGGATGGCGCGGTTCGCGTCTGGGCGCGCGGAGCTGGCCGCGGTTGCGTCTCGCCGTCCGCGGTAGGTGGTGCGGTGGCGGCGGTTGCCAACGACGGGTCTGGTGGTCTTCGACGGCGGCGGGCCAGTTCCATGGGAGGAGAGGGCGGTGGACGGGCTTCTCAGATCCAGGTCATGGCCTGCGTCAAAGTGGGCAACGGAGGAGGCTTGCTGATGGGTGCCAGTCCGTGGAGCCTACCTTGCTCGGACTAATTTCCGGGGAATGGTTTGGTTTTCCGTGGCCGCTCCTGAGGTGAGTTCGACGGTGGCCTGTGGCAGATGGCGGCCTCGACCAACCTCGTGCTCTCGTGTGTGGACCTATCTCGTGGCCTAAGTGCAGCGGGGGTTCGCCGGTGTGCAGCGCGGTGACGTTGGCGGTTGGCGGTTGCTGAGGGCTGCTTTCATCCTTCGGCGTCCCCTTGGAAGATCTGGGTCCTTCCAGTCGGTGTCGGTCTGCCGGCGAGCTGAGTTGAGTGTCGCGACTCTCGTGTCGTTGGTCGTCGGTCTGGTCGAGGGGAGCCTAAGTGCTCGCCCCTCACACTACTGATGGCCTGCGGCCAGTTTTGCGGCTCAACTTTTTCTTCGTCGTCGGGTTGGCATTGGACGGAGCTTCGGGTGAAAGCTTTACCCGGCTTTGGTGTCGGTGTCAACTGCGACGACATCTTCGGGTGTCATGAACCTTCTTGGAGGCGTTGTTGGGTTGCTTCCTGCTTGGTTTTGATTGTCCAGGTGAAAACCTTTCTCCGGTTATCGGAGGAGCGACGACGGCGGCTTCGACGTCGTTTCCTTCTTGAAGGCGTCGCTTTGGAAATCATGACATGCTTCACCTGTGGAGGAATGGCTAGGCGGGCGTTTGAAGAGTTGAAGCCTGATGGAGAAGAAGATCGAAGCTTAGTCTTCTTTTTTCTTTGTCTTATTGTTTTTTTTCCTTGTGTCTTTCTTTTCCTCGATGCGAGGTTTAGAGTCTAAGAACTCTAGTTTTGCGTAACCTTGGCCGTAGGCTGGATTTTAATCCTTAATCTAAAAACAATTTCATCACATCAGGTTGCTTCTTTGATTCAAACCTACAAAATTTCTCTACATCTATACACTTGCAACTTATATTGAAATGTGATGCTTTGCATCCGTGCGATTGGTTTTATGCTACATAAACATCTTATATGCATATCACTGACGCACATGGTCCCCAACACGGCAGAGCGCGTCTTTCTTCCTAGTTTGACAAATAAACCCACAAACGTCTTCATGCATGCATCTATCATGCTAGCTGATGTTGCCGCTGTCGGCATTAGTCACGCTAGGCGAAATCGATCGGAAACCATTAACCATGCGACATATGTGCCTTGGAGATCCACACAATGACTTGACACCTCATTCCCTTTTCCTTCTGCGTATCAGTCCGGGCAATACACGACCTAGAGAGCCACGAACACCAACTGTCTTGCTCAATCTCCTGATTATTCTTCCCAATCCCGGCTGGCATTATTGGAGGAACTGATGAGTTCGAACTGCCGGGTATAAGTGTGGATGGTCTACACGTCCGATCGTCCTCCCACAATCAACATAGGAACAATCGTCCGTACGTCGAGAGTTTTTGCTCCGCGCTGTGCTGTCATATACCCATACTATATATTGTGCAGGACGGGGAGGAATTAGCATTTATGGTTGGTTGTTGGTGCACTGAGCCAGCCGACCAGTGCGTTCTCAAACTTCTTCATTTCATCAACGGTATAAAATAGGACAGACAGATCCTCACGTTCGTCAAAAAGGAACATATTAGATGCAAATCAGACACTCCATGCAAATTTGGAAACTTTTAATCAAGACCACATGATGCTCATCCAAGGGTAGAGGGGAGGGAGATTATTTTGCACATACCAGCCCACCACCAACATCTCCAATGAAATTTTGTGATAACCTCTTCCCCCCCCCCCCCCTGATGAGCATCTTGTGGTCTTGCTTAAGTTTTTAAGTTTAGGTAAGCAATAAAGTAACTTCAAATGAAAACTCCAATAAATCAGCTATATATGATTAGTGCTTCCGAACCACCGATTAGCCAATGTATTAACACAACATTACTGCAGTACCAGCCATCTATATATGTTTATTACCACACAAATTGTTACCGGTAGTAGTCACAAATAGGTTAAACGATGCAATATATGATCACAAGCATTAAAAAGGAACATGAATATATTCCATCGATTTATAACCCCCTCCCCCCCCTAAAACGGAAGCAAGCGCATTTGCTTCAATTTCTATTAGCCTATTCTTTAAAAAATCCAGACCCAAAAAACTGAACTAGGATTAAAAAAATGCAAAATTCCACATACAACTAGATGAGCGCTCGCTACTAGAGGAGCACCCTCAAACAATTTTTTAAAAAACAATCACATGGTTTCAAAGAGTGAAAACTATCTAGCATGTGACTAAGAATGCACCTCTATAGGCAAATTTGACTAAACACAAATACAACAATCATTGAAAGCTACAACACAATTGACAACTATAAATCAGTGAAAAGACCACCACCAACTCTTACCAGAAGCACGTACTATAGTCAAACTACAAGTAAAGAATTGATCTAGCATGGGGTTGATAAAGATGCAGACTGTTGTTCGCATCGTACGGTTTCATAGCAAAATGCACCTATAATTACATATATATCCTGATTTAAGAAGTCATCACAAGCACCTTGTTTTCGCTAAATAATAGTATAATTTGTTCATGGAAAAAAATATGAGCAATCATGTTGAATAGCATGTTCCACAAGAAATTACCTAAATAACTAAGCTCACATTGCAATCAAAATACACATTGCTTTCTTTCGCAAAAAAAATACACATTGCTTTAACCTTGATAGTTCATTAATTTGTTCTCCATTTGTGCACAATTTCTTTTGCATGCATATTCTTTTGTCTAGCACTCCAGCTCCTTTTGTTTTATTGAACGAAATGCCTGCAGGAAGCGATTGATGTAGAGTTTTCAATCATGTCAGATAACTAAAGTATGAAGGAAAGTTAGTTGTAACAACAAAATATTTTGGTGTTTTCTCGGATGTTTACGATTCATGACGGAATTTAACAGTGACTGACAATCCAACAAGAAAACTGCAACGTGTGCTTATGTTAGCTGGGACTAGAGGAGAGCATCAGGTTAGATATCAGAACCATATGCATGGTTTGAAAGAATGTCGTCCAGCACACCACGAGTCCGTTGGAATTTGGAGCCACGGCCTCTGTGGAAGGCACTGTCCCCGTGTGGAGACATGGACGGCGGGTTGGCAGCTCGAGCGAGGATCTCTACAACAGCATGTCTGTGAAGCTCGTCCACGGCGTACTGCACGGAGGACAACCGGCAATTCTACGAGTGAAATGTCCAAGTGCAGCATGACTGGCGTATACAGAACTTGGGGATGCTTTTGGCCATCCTAGCCGACTCCTAAGTCCAGTACCTTTTACCAGCATAGTTTGGCTTATGTTCCCCGTGCATCCCACTCCCAACTAGTGGCGAAGCCAGGAATTGAAGCAAGGAGGGGTTCCCACTGCTTCTTATTCCTCCAGCCTCACGTCTCCCTCTTCTTCCTCCAATTTTTAGGGGGCCTTGGTGGGAGGCAGCCAAGGGTTGAAGGGGCACCAGTCCCTCCCGCCCCACCGCTGCCTCCCAACATCATAACCACGACTTGCTGACATGGAAGCACCACCACGTTCACATCGGATACCTCATGCTAATCTTAGTGTATTTCAAGAAAGAAGCTAGCAACAAGCAAGCTAGCTTTCTGTGCCAGCCACTAACCAAACTGCTTGCAACTAAAATTTCTCATGTGTTGTTATGTATGTAGATAGGTTCTACATAAAACGAGTCACTTATTTATGATCCAGCTATGGCCGATGCATCAATGCATGGGTGAGGCACCACTCAAACTTCAGTTCTAGCTGCTATTATATTGGTTAGTATTGTTCCCCCACTATGTGATATCAGCCAATATATATTTTACATAACATTAATTACTACATTGTACCAACCATCTAAATTTATTGCCTCACACATGATTGCCGGTAGTACTTGCTAGAGATTAACTAAATGATGATGCAGCATGATTCATAATAAAAACAAGGTGCATGAAAATGATCAAACCATATCTATACTATAAAGAACAAGTTGTTTTGAAAACATTTCTCACCCAATTTAGGCCCGCCTTACCCCTGACGTCAGACCCACCCATCATCTAAATGGGGAGTGTATAGGGTGGAAGACCCATAGAAATCACAATTTGGAGAGTGTTTCTGCCAAAAACATAATTGTTTTTCTCACCCGCCCCTCCGTACACACATTGGGCCCACCACCTGCACTATGTCACGTCGGATCCACCCACCATATTATACTGAGACTGAATGGCCGACTCCGTAGCGCACAGACGGACTCCTCCTGCCGTTGCCTTTCCTTATTACGTATGGATTTTTCCTTCTCGTGTCACACGTCCACATGCCTATCGATCTCTTATTGGAAGTATGCACATTGGGCCCACTAGGTTGCCGATTCTCACACGAAACCAATTTGCAGGAAGCCAATCCATCTAGCAAAGGAAAAAACAACAACGTGTTGATTCCATCACGTACATGCATGCACTTTTCCGCGCAGCCTGGCCTCACCGCCGCAGACACCACACGAGGTAGAGCTGTGCTGTGAGGAGGGAGGAGAGGCACGACGTGGAGGTCCTCCGCGGTCGTCCGTTCTCTCCCGCCGCCGCTGCCACCGTACAGGTTCACTGGGGAAGGGGCGAGGGTCGGGGAGGGAGGTCGCGTCGCCGTCAGGGTCCCAGCTCCCTGAATCGAGCGCCGCCGCATTGCCGAGGCAGAAGAAGAGGGAGGAGTATGCAGGGAGGGACGGCCGACGCTGTTGTCCTGCTCTCCACCGCTCACCTGCAGTTGCTCCCCGCCGCCAGAGGGGAGGGAGAGAATAGAGAAGGGGAGGAGCAGGCCGCCGGAGGGAGGAGCTCGATTACCGCCGTTGTTGCGTTTGCCGTCCGCTGCCGGAGGGAGAGAGGTGCTCTGCTACCGGAGGTTGAGAGGGAGGGAGGGGTGGCGTGGAGGAGGGAGGGAGGCCGATGGAGGAAATGAGGAAGGGAGGAGAGAGAGAGAGAGTGAGTGAAAGGATGCGGTGGGATTTCCTGTGCTATTGTTGCTGTTTTTACTGAAAGTTGTTATTTGATTGGTCTACTGGTAACTGGTAAGGAACTGCACTGACATGATATACTATCTACTCAGGTTGACCCAGATGTGATTTCAAGAGTTCCAGCACGTGTAAGTTTTACTCATCTCAAAAACTGAGCTGAGAACGAAATTCTTCATATTCTGAATCTTAAGTATGTCTTTTTTGTCATTTATTGGTGCAATTTTGTAGTTCATGGTCCTTTCTTAATCTGTGTATAACCAAATTAATTGACGCACCTGTAGGTATGACATCACCCCTTGTGATTATGTTTCAGTACTCATAACAGATTATGGATTGGTAAGATGCACTTTAGCTTCTCATTTAACTCTTTGTGCAGTACAGGAAAATTGTATTACATTCATCCTAATTGTGCCAACTTAATGTTTCTAAAAGTTCAGTGTGATGTTCCTTTTACCGTATTCTGAAAAGTTGTCAAATGGAAACGGGATTTTTTTTCGTAACACATTGCTTTCACAAATTTGAGCTGCAAATGTCTCTCCTTTTGAACACAACCTCTTAATATTAGCCATAATAATTACAGTCCTTTTTCCATTAATTTCTGCAACTGATTATTTTTACTTGCTAATCACATTTAATTACTTGATTGTATAGTGCTGTACATACACAAGTTGAGTTTCAATTATTAATTAGGTGCATGCAAAGATGCACTATTATGCTTGATGGTGTATGCTTTGTATTGCATTAGTGATCAAGACTGATACATGCCTGTGACTAGTTGTCTAGCACTGCTGTGTACCTGTGTTGATAACTTGAAATTATTATTAGTAATGAGAACAGAAATTAGGATTATCTTGTGTTTACACATACGATTGAACCTATGCTTGTTTTTGGATTGGGTTATTATCAATTTTGTATTTTGAGTGTGAAAAGATTGTTTCAATATATCAAAATTTTAAATATCATCATGTAAACAAGTTACATGCGCGTGTCATCCGAGCATTATTGCATGAATGTACTATATATTGCACCAAGAAAACTCAATATATGAGATTTTGTTGTTTTTAGTACATAATCAAATCTTTGGTTACAAATGTACTTAATAAGTTTTAGTTGAATAAAAGAAATTGGTACTACTAAACATGTTCTATGAAAAATAACAAGTATTTAATAATATTTTTTTCAAAATACATGCGTGTCGCACGTGCACCTTACTAGTTTTTTTTTAAAAAAAGACGAAAAGAGCATTGGCATATTTTTTTATGAGAATACAGGGAATCGGTTCCGTATTTAGAAAGAACTACAACAATTTACACTGGGAAAAACCTGCAGATATCTCATAACTAGATGAACGTATATGCTACATACTAGAGGCCTGGAGACAACTGCCACGACACAAAACAACGCTCAGCTGACTAGTGCCGATCAGCCGAACTTTGGGCTGTTTCTATCACAAACTTTGAGCAACGATCTTGGTTTCACCCCAGTAAGTGCGACATGCATGCTAAAGTTGAATGAGCTATGGCGCATCCACCTCTGCCTCAGGTACAGCACGAGCAGAGACCTCAGCTGTATTGGTATTGCCGATGAAGTATGGGTCTCTGCCACGCCCATGCCTACAACTTAATGTTCCTGCCTTTTGCAGCCTGGCTCCATGCTAGCGAGCAGCAGCTACCATTGAACCAGTAGACGTGCGTCTCCCGGCCAACGCAAACACACACATTGAACCAGGAACAGTGAGATTTTTCCACTAAGCTCACATTCCCCATGCATCTCACTCCCTAACAGGGGCGTAGCCAGGATTTGACCGTAGGAGAGGCCGAGACACCAAGTGGAAAATCATTTTTAAAAAACTTTTATAGTAATTCTAGCGTGTGATGGTGCATATGTATTTTATTCTAATTTTGGAGCTTGCACTTCAACCGACTCAACCGCTTGATTATTTTTTGTATTGGGATTTTCATAAAAAACAACAGACTTATACTCTAATGGATCGTTATCCTCTTCATCTTAGCTAACGCAATCAGCTATAGCCGGAAGATTGGGGAAAATGTCATGCAATTTGAGAAAAAAAAGAGAAGGGAGCAGCTATTGTGTTATTTAATCTAAACTCAGAACAAAACAATTGTCGATTTTAGTTAATCTCTATTGCCCTAGCCTCTCCCACAAGATCAATTAAATTATAGGTTGCGAAGCAATAATGGGATAGGAAGCTTAATTGTTGGTGTATTGCAGGCTGCAAACTTGCAGCAGTGTAGCACTAGTTGGATAGGAACCTTAATTGTTCCGCGCGCCTGGTATTCCAATTGGCTAATGTTGGCCTATTATGATTGTGAGTTGACCCACATAGGCTAATCAGGGTAATTAATGTTAGAGTGGCGCAGCAGAATCTGGCCCGACCCGCTATACCCACGAGCTGATGCACCACCAGGCCTTAGGTCCACCGGAGTCCATAACAACAAGGCCCTGGGCCTAACTCAACCGAAAAGACTAGCCTGATGGGTGAGGACTGCCCCCACCTTTATGTTGCGCTCCCCCACCATCATTTTCCGATGTGGGACTAAACCCAACAATCTCCCCCGTCACACATTGGGCCCAACTCTTCCATCACAACCATCCGTGTGATCTCCCGAAGACGTTATCTAGGCCCCGAGTCCAACTCTCCAGTCACAACCATCCGTGTGACCCTCCGGAGACGTTCACAGGCTCCCCCGTCACCATGTGACCCGGAGATGTTTTCCTAGGTTTTTCCGACCTTCGGCTCTGATACCACTTGTTAGAGTGGCGCAGCGGAATCTGGCCCGGCCCGCTATACCCACGAGTCGATGCACCACCAAGCCTTAGATCCACCGAAGCCCACAACAACAAGGTCCTGGGCCTAACTCAACCCAAAAGACTAGCCTGATGGGTGAGGACTGCCCCCACCTTTATGTTGCGCTCCCCCACCATCAATTTTCGATGTGGGACTAAACCCAACAATTAAGGAAATAATTAGAAGACACCCTGTGGTGTTACTGAGGTATTGCTCCGCCCCTGCTCCCCAGGCAACAGATTTTGCCATGCAACTACCACGCCATTTCCGTTTCCTCGTCTGCTTCTCTATTTCATCCTATAAGCTTGCCAAAATAGGAACACCCACTAGCTAGGCTACTCACAAGTCGCAACGAATAAAATTTCTGATCTCACCTCTTGAAGATCATATATAGGTGTTCCAACCTTCCACTTATGTAGTGAACATGGCCTCATAAGACATTTGTTCGAGTTTGATTTTGGTGATTAATGACAACATGATCAATGGGACAAACCAAATTGTTGAGCATGTCTTTGTAGGCATTCATAGGTCTCATGGATATTACCACAAGTTAACATACTATGCCCAAGTTAACATGTCATACCACAAGTTAAGCGAAGTTAACATACCATGCGCAAGTTAACATGTGCATAGCAAAAATGAGGACTTAGTATATATTTTGAGGCGTTAAGTGATGGTATGTTAAGTGATGGTATGTTAAGTTCAAGTGATGGCAAGTGGAAGACGCAAAGAAAACAGCAAAAAGGTACCGTCGGATGAACCGATGGTCCATTTTCTAGATGTGCCGGATGAATACCAGAGGTGAACCAGTAGGAATCAGTAGCACCGGATGAACCGACGGTCCGGTCAGTTCGACCGTCGGTCTATCCGATGATCAGTTTGAAACAAGACAGAGACGCGTCAAGACAGGAGCAGTAGCACCGGATGAATTGACGGGCAAGCATCGGTTCATCCGATGGTAGAATATCAGCTAATAGTAAGGTTTTGACGTGAAGTTCTTCAGCACCAGATGAACCGTTGGTTACAAGGGTTTGAGCAGCGGTTCATCCGACGGCCTTGAAGAAGCTGCTAACAGAGATGGTCTAGCCACGGAGTCTTCAGCACCTAATGAACTGACGGTGCATTGGATGAAGCGTCAGATGATTTGTGTCAATGGTCATCTGCAGTGGAGGGCAACGGCTAGTAGCACCGGATGAACTGACGCCTATGAAAAGGGGAGCATCGGTTCATCCGATGGTACTACTTTCTGCAGCTTTTATCCAAAGGCTCTTTGGACGCCTTGGGCTATTTATACCCCCTCCACTCACCCATTTGAGGCTGGCTGGATTGTGTGGAAGTGTAGAGGAGTGTGTGTCACACCCGTTTTTCCGAAGAAAACTGAATGCATCTCATATGTGTGCCAGGATCAGAATTTCACACGTATGATAGACTCATGAGTGTAATATCACAAAACAATGCTCAAAACATACAGAAAAGTTTTATTAACTTTATTACACTCACAAGGGTAGACTCGAAGGTCTTTACCCGAACAACGATATCTATGACAATGCGACACCATCTTCATCTTCCACAGACATCTGACTGGTGGATCGCATGCCTTAGAACTCCTCGTAGCCACTAAAGTACTCCATTCCAGGGTTCTCATCTGAACAACATTTATGCAAGGATGAGTACACTTATGGTTGGTACTCAGCAAGACCACAGAAATAACCGGAAAGCAAATTATATCCATCTTTAAGTTCATTAATCATGTGAGGGTCCAGGCCGCTCTTGACCGCGAGCACGGCTGATCGATCAGTTTTACACTCTTTAGAGGTTGTACACTTTCACCACAGTTCGCGTAAAAGTTCGAAAGAACTTTGAACCCAACCATGCTTGTGCTGATCAGGCACAATACCACATTGAGGTGTGATTGCATAGAGACGCTACGAAGCCTTTATAAAGATATGCAAAAGACCAACAACCCGCATAGTTACAGATCAGGGCAGACCATAACCCTCCCTAGTGATCAGCACCTTAGCAAAGGCTGCTACCCCAAAAGGACCAGGTTATACCCCTGCAACCCCGAGCCCCCTCTGCTCCTTTCAGATAAGGTCATCAGTTCATTCACACGCCTAATCAATTGACTAAGCCAGAGCCATATGGACTGTGGTTGCACTATCTTCCTGGGTGGTTCTCCATGTTCCAATTAATTTATAGTATTATTGTATTAAATCATAGGTATAAGGGTGGTTAGGGTCACTTGCCTTTCACCAACCACAAGTTACTTTCCTTTTCTTCAAAGTTCTGCACTTGCTCTTCTTCGAACGACGCGTCTTCTACGATCACACAAGAAAACATATAATAAATAAAACAGTGCTCAAACATTACCAAAAGACTAAAAACAAGCTTCTAAAACTAACGGGCTTCCTGAGACAATCGTGTGGACACAAAAAACGCTTAAAACGGAGCTCAGACGGAAAAGATATGACTTAAACAAGGTTCAGGGGCTAGATTGTGAAGGAAACTAACTTCCAGGGGCTTATCTGCAAGAATCTAGGGACCTAAACCTAATTATACGTATAAAGCAAAGGTTTATAGCGCAAAAGAACCTAACTAGGATGGCTGACGCAAAAACTGAGAAGATCAGGGGCCTAAACAAAGAAAACAGGACTTATGTGTAAGGGTTTTCAAAGGTGGAATGGTATTGTTGTGAAAACCAGAAACTAGGGGGCTCTTTAGCAAAAACGCCGGTGAATGCCTGGGTTGACCGGTATGCGGTTTGTTGACTTGCGGGTCGGGCGGATCTGGGCCGTCCAAGCCAGATCAGGCGGCTGGCGCGGCTCCGGTGGAGCGGGCAGCGAGCGGCGGCGCCGGGCGGCGGACTCGAAATCAAGCATCCGGGCTCAGTTTGAGACACGGTTGGGCTCTACGCGAAGCTGGAAACAAGACGAACCTATCCAGGGACATAGGGAGGTGGCTAGGGCAGCGGAGAGGGCACCAAGGCCGGCGAGGCGGACGGCGGCGGCGAGCTTCAAGTCTGGCGAGCTCGTGCGGCTTCTACAAGCTCTGGCGCGAAAGGGAAAGGGCGTAGGCGGTGTCCTCACCTCGATGCGAAGCTCGGGTGAAGAGCGCGGAGATGAAGAGGAAGCAGGGGTGTAGATCGACGCCGGCGGGCTCCGGCGGCGCTCTGGCTTGGGCGGCGACTGAGCTTTGTGTGAGCGGGAAGGAGCGGAGGAGAGGTGCGCGTTGGAGGGGAGCTCGGGGTCGCCTTTTATAGGGTCGAGAGGGGTAGGGGAGGGGGCACGCAAGGTGGTGGGGGAGAGCTCTGGCGGTGGCGGCCATTAAAGCTCAATGGAGCTTCGGTGGAGAGGCGGTTTCGAGAGAGGAGGGGGCGAGGCGGCGGTGCGAGTGCGCCGACGCATTGAAGGCGCGCTCGTGGAGGGGAGGGTAAGAGCGAGGGAGGCAGGGGCGGCGGCGGTGCGGTCGGTCCATGGTCGGTGGCGGGAGGATGGGGACGGTAGGAGGTAGGAGGAGGAACTGACGGGTGGGGCTGGGACGTCAGCGGCTGAGAGAGAGGGGAAGGAGAGGAGGTGGGCCGCGGGATCGCTGGGCCGAGCGAGATGGCTGGGCCGGCGGGAGGAAAAACGGATCGCGGGGAAAAAAAGAAAAAGAGAAAGGAGGGAGGAAGCTGGGCCGAAAGAGAAGGTTGGTCGGTTTGGGATAAAAGAAGGGGAAAGAGATTGAGAGAGAGAGAGAGAGAGCTTGAGGGTAGTTTTGGGACTTGAGTTTTTGTTCTTTTTGTTTGAAAACTTCAACACACATTCAAACAAAACAAATGATGCAAAGGCATGTATGCATTCAAACACTTGGTAAATTCTAAATTTAAATGTTGTTTAAATTAATTAAAGGCAAATTTATTTAATCCTTAGAAAATGAAAACTAAACCATGTTGCTAGCATTATTTTAGTGTGATGGAATTTTCGGGTGTTACAGTGTGAGACACATACAAGATCATATCCAAACCATACAAGTACTAAATTGCTCATCCATAGACTTGCACATGCTTTGTGTGTGTGCTTAGTGCTAGGCTTAGCTTAGAGCTGAGTGCAAGGTGTCTCTACCTTGTGAGGTGATTCTTCAGTGGATCAAGCTGTACAAGGTGCGCCGGAAGCCTTGGGGCTTAAGTGGCTCACCGGCAATCATCTTCGACCCTCCGGCTTGGTGTGGAGTGGCGACGACACTTTGTGCGGGGGACGTGGAGACCCCTTTCCTAAGTGGAGAAGCTCCTTAGTGGAGGCGGCATCAAGGTGACCAATGGAGCTTGGCGAGTGTCTTAGTGGCGAGCCTTTGTGGCGAGTCAAGTGGTGCTCTTGGGAGAGACTTGGTGATCGGGAAGCAATACTCTTGTGTGAGTGCTTCAACAACGTGGACTAGGGGTGGCTTAGTGCCTACCGATACCACGGGATAAATCGTGTGTCAAGAGTTTGCTTCCTCTCATCCCTTTTTACGTTTCTGGATTACTCTCTTGCAATCCTTGTTTGCCTTTACTTTCCTAGAGTAGTATCATGCTAGGATTGGCTATAGGTTGCAAAACTTGTTTTGAAATGAGAATTTCACACTAGATCAACCTTAGAGTGCACATCTAGATAGAAATGATCTAGTTTACTTTATGCAAAGTAGTGAAAACCATATGTTAATGTTTTAAGTTGACTAATTCACCCCCTCCCCCTCTTAGGCTACGAGCATCCGATTCCTTACAACTTAAAAAGTCAGCAAGCTTTATGTGTTAGCCACTACTAATTAACCATACTACTTGCTTGCAACCACAATATTCTCATGTGTGGTCGTATGTCACACATAAAAACTACTCACTTACTCTCTCTGTTACAAATTATAGGTCAGTTATACACTATGCCTAGATAGATAACAAAGACTATGAATCTAGAAATATTAAAATGACTTACAATTTAAAACGGATGGGGTATTTATGTTCTAGCTAGGGCCGATGGGCGAGTTGTACACGAGTACATACTTTCCAACCACCAACAACCATATATATCTTAATTAAACACGACATTATTACTACACATGCACACTGCTAACCATCTACTTCCTCAATTTCAAATTGTATGTCGTTTTAGCATTTGTAGATTCATAATCTTTGCTACTCCTACGTACCTAGACATAGTGTATATACAGATGAATAACAAAATCTATGAACCTATAAATACCTAAAATTTACAACGAAGAGAATATATATGTTTTGCGGGCAAAGGCAGCTCTGCGTCCACACTTGGCAACATGATTCATAATAAAAAAAAGTGGCATATATGCAGAGAAGCGTATCGGAAGGAAACCAAGGGTGTTGTGCAAACTTGGAAACTACGAATAAGGGACGCAGGTCAAGATCCAATGGCCAGAGAGAGAGAGAGGTGCGTTCATTATGCACTTAACACCCCCAGTAGCATAAGTAATCAAAGTTTTGCAATAACCCCCTCCAAATCAGACCCTGGGAGCCCACGACCTGTTCTGCCGATATCAGTTAGAAACTCCAAATAATTGGTCTTTTATTTGTTCCAGCATGCAAAATATCCTCAGTGCTTTGGAGTGTACGCATGATTTGTACTCACCGATCAAGCCTAGCATGGTGATGAAGACAACTGCTATCAGCTTGGGGTTTCATATATATAACAGAATGCTGGATGTGGCTTTCTTTTTTGTTCCAAGAAAGACAAAGGAAGAAAAACATGACATCCGTGCTTTCGTGCGTATGCATGATTTGTGCGCACTGATCAAGCATTGCACACCATGATGAATACAACAGCTCTCAGCGTGACGATGTTTCATATATAACAGAGTGGCTGGATGTGATCCTCCTACCCAACAAACTACCTTGTGTTAGTTACTCTGAGGGCTTGTTTGGCAGCGGTATTTATCAGCTTGATGTTTTTTTATAGAAAGCAACGGGGGCAGCGGCCCACCTGAATCCAATTTTCATTTCTTCTCAAAGCGCAAGAACAGGTTACGAAAGGGCTCCGAGAGCAGTAAGGAAGCATGCATGAACGGGGGTGGGAGAGAATTAGGGCAACTCCAATGGACCTCTTATCTCACACCACACCTTTTTTTTAAAGGTCCCAAAGCCAAAAAAACTCCTCCAACCCAACTCTTATCTGCCCCCTCGACCCTCACCTGTAGGGGCTCCCGACGGGAGCCCTCATCCGCCGGTGGCACCAACGGTTGCTCCTCCCGCGCGTCCACAGAAGTCTCCGCAGCGGCGACCCGCCTCGATACTGCGACAGCGACCCGCCTCAAGGCCCCACGCCGGCGGAGATCGCCTTCGAGGCCGCGGCGGCGACCCACCTCGAGGCCGTGCGCCGACGGAGAGCCACCTCGAGGCCGTGCGCTGACGGAGATCCACCTCGAGCCCGCGCGCCGCGGAGATCCGCCCGAGCCTGCGGCGGCGACCCGCCTCGAGGCCGCGGCGACCCGCCTCGAGGCCGCGGCGGCAGGGACGGAGCTCCGGGGAGGCAGCTGGGAAGGGAGCTCCGGGGAGGCGGCGGGAGGGAGCTCCGGCGGAGGCGGCCGGGGAGGGAGCTTCGGGGAGGCGGCGGGGAGAGAGATCCGGCAGGGCGGCGGTGTTGTGCGAGAGAGAGAGAGGGAGAAGGAGAAGGGGTCGGACCCGTGGGGGCGGGCTGGTGGCTGCCGCCGCCGGCGCTCCGCCCCGGAGGCCGCGCCGTGGGGGCCGGCGGCGCTCCGCCCCGGAGGCCGCGCCCGAGGGGCTGTCGCCGTCGGTCCCTGCACGTGGACGGGTGGGGAATTGGGGATGGATCGGGTGGGGGAAAGTCACGGTGGGTGGAAAATGGGAGGGGGGTGGTGGTTAAAAAAAAGCTGATGAGTGAGCCCCATGTGTAAGAGGTGAATAAAAAAAGGAGATAAGAGGGTATATGAGAATTGGGTTGGAGTTGGAAGGACAAGAGGAGCCTCAAATCTGGATGAGAGACCCTTATATGGGAGAATAAAGACTCAAATTTAAGAGTTCCATTGGAATTGCCCTTAGCTAGCTAGCTAGGGTTGTGAGCATGGTCCAGGTCCGGCACCAGGACACAATTACTTTGAATGTCGTGACCTCACTAGCACCTGGTACGTGTTGAACCAGCACGCACATTTTTATTGCGTCTGTTCAGCAAAATCACAATGAGGCCCGAAGCAACGTCTATTCCAAATTCAACTTGTGTTCCTTCACACTCCCAGGCAGCAGATATTGCCTTGCAACCGCGGCCACTTCAACTTGCACCTAGGATATTATAACAATTACAATTTGACTCCCGCTGCTTGCTACTACATATAAGAAAAGTGATTTCATCCTATTATATATACTCCCTTCGTCCCATAAAAAGTGCAATTCTAATTTTTCTAAGACAGATTAGTGGTGGCGCGAAAAGATTTTAATGCCCCTATTTTTTAGCCACATGCAGTAAGTTTTGACATGCGGATCAGATCTGATTACTTAATTAGACAACTAATTAGATCTATTTTCTAGGATTGCACTCTTTGTGGGATTTTTTTCAAATTCTGGGATTGCATTCTTTACGGGACGGAGGGAGTACTAGCTAGGAGCAAGACCACAGCTCTAGTGGCGCAATGAAAAGGAGGTGCCGCGCCATATGGCCCTCATTTCCAGAACTGAATGACGGTAAAACCGAAAAAACGAGTGAGCTGGTGCGGCAACTCACACCTGTCGCGCCACGCCGCATGGCGCGGCAGACTTGTGCACGGTACGGCAACAAGACCGCCAACATCGATGTGGGTCCCAAGCCTCCTGGCGACGGGCCTCCGCTTCGCTCCGTCAGAAGTCGATCTTTCTCTTGTGCAATATAATTTGAGGTTTTACGGTACACAATACCACCCTGTACCACCGGTTGAAAATGACTCATATGTAATAAAAAATGACCTATATGTAAAGATCTGACGATTGAGATTAATTCCGTACCACCGGTTTTTTTGTGTGGTATGGGTTGTATTCATAGGTGGTATGGTAGTATATGGGTATTATCGGAAATATAGAAGATAATATTGTTGTAATATATGAAATCAAATCTTTTTATGTAACCTTGGCAGCGAGAAAATTTTTTCCAAATAATATACATCGAGTAAATTACCATTTTACCAATAGTAAAAAATTGAAAAAACCCAATAATACTACTGTACCACCGTTGGGTGGTATTGTGTATCGTAAAAGACCTCTATAATTTGGACCATAACTCAACATGTTGTTGTTGCTTCTTGCCACCAGAAGCAGATTGAACCCAGAGCAACGGTTAAACATGTTCAGCTTTACTCCTTGTGCATCCCACTCCAAGTCAGCATCGCGCCTTCGCAACGGTTGCCACTTCAGCATGCTCATCGTCAGGGTCCATATTGGCTGGTGTCATGCTTCCAACCACTCAATAACACTAGTAATGACACTTGCTTCCAAAGAAAATCTTAGACCTCCTTTCAGGTACACAAGGCGGCAGAACCGCAGAAGCTCACTTGCAAACCCACAGAGGCGGACCCACCCATACGGCAGGGTGGGGCAGCTGCCCCAGCTACCGCTGGCGTGAAATCCTAATCCCCCCAGAGTTTTTAGGCAGGCAGAGGCGAGCAGGAGATCAGCGGCGAGCATGGCAGCGGCGTCTGTGCGTCTGGAGGAGGAAGAAAGAAGAAAAAGGCCGTTTTGGGCCAACTGCTAGAAGCTAAGTGGAGAGTCCCAATTAATTTTAGCCCAACAGCACACCGTTTGCACTTTGGCCCCTAGCACAGTACTAGCACCTGCCGCTGACTCTCCCTGACTCGCGCTTCGCTTAATCCCATGAGGCCGACAGAGGCGCTCGCGCCTTCCCTGTCGCCTGCTGGTGCGGTGGTGCCCGACCAAACCCTAGCCGCCGGTGACTCGCCGCCAGGATCCCGGGCACCGGCCTCCGGCGTGGTCCCTGCCTGGCTGCCTTCCTGGACATAGCCAGCATCGCGAGAGGACGAGCTCGCGGAGGACGGGATGAGAGAGCAGCAGCAGGGGAGGGGCGCTAGCTCCGGCCGCCGTGTAGATGCCGCCACCGCCGCTGGGCGCGGCCATGGAAGAGGGGGCGGAAGCTCTGGGTGCAGGTGCGTGCCCCAAATCGCTTGGCAAGAAGAAAATGGTAAGAGGTAAAATCGGCCCGGTATTTCCATTGAATTGGAAATCTTAGAATGAACGATGAGTGACTTAATAACCTGACATTGTGCTACATTGAGAAAGAATTTTAATTTTTAGAAGCAGCAGACGGAGATGAAATCAAGAAGACATTTAGCAAGCAAGAATCGGACTATAGATTTGCCTTTGCCAGTCACCTAGAAAACTTAAACATGTGTTGAAAATTATGTTATAAGTTATAACATCTTAAACATTCATAGTGTGTGCTGTTTGTGTGCTGTGGTTTAAATATAAATATCGTATGTAAATGTTTTTTCTCACTGTCGTGGTTTCAATATAATATCACATGCAAATGTTTTTTCCTCTTATGTTGGTCGTTGCGAGTCCGCCCCAGCTAAATTTTTTTTCTGGGTCCGCCACTGCAAACCCACCGACCAGCTTCGGAAGAACAAAGACAACTTGCTGCTCATCAACACCCTCCCCTCACCACCTCCTCCCAACCGGCCATGGACAACAGGTTTCTAGTTGAACTCCCTACCTCTTTGCATGGCTTTCGCTGCTACTCAGATGCATCCACTTTGCCTGATGTACCTGCCAATGCTCTAAGACAAGCAGGACTAGGCATCTGTATTGTCAATACTGACATTCAGCCACCTGTAAGCATGTCCATCAAGGCAGCTTTGCCAGTTTCATCCTCTGTTCTCATGGCAGAAACTGCAGGTCTCGCTCTTGCAGCTACTTTGCTCAACCGGATCGGTATTCTCAGTGCTAATCTTCTTACTGACAACCAGCTTTCGGTGAACCATCTCAATGCCTACGACCATTACAACACCCCGGATTGGAGAGTCCAACCTTTGACTTAAATTGTCTCCTACTTTGACAGATTTATGCAGGGTCTACAAAATCAGAAGAACTCACAATCAAATGGCGGATTCATTGGCAAGACAAGGACTTGCCACTCTACAAATGAATCAGCTTTTTTTTTACAGGATTATGTACTAATCCTAGTCATGTTCATGGGTGCCCACTCTTAAGTGCACTCCAATTTGTAACCATTAACTCTGTAATGGTTCTTTCAGCCTCATGATGTCAATCTATCAATGAAGTGTTTCTTGTAAAAAAAAAATCTAGTACATGGAGAAGTTTTTCTATATTTTTCTGTTTGTGCAGGAATACGTGGGCGAGATGACGACACTCATAATTATTCAGGTTAAACAGTTAGTGCTTTGCGGGAGTGCTGCAGCCTGGGCAGTTGCTAGCGTGGCTGTCCTACTGGGTTTCTCAACTCAGTTTGGCTCGCGAGCAGCTCGAGCCAATTCGTTAAATACAAACAAGCTAAAGTTCTGGTACAGCTCATTAGTAAAATACAAAGAGCCGAGTAATAAACTGCGAGCTAATGAGTCACAAGCTTCTTATTCATCCATAAGGACGAGGTGTTGTTTGATGAAAATATCAAATGAAATTTATTTTTTGGTGATGATAAGGGGAACCTGAAAATTAGGAGGGCCCATGCTAAACGTATATTTAGGCCCTTGATTTCAGAATGGCCAATACAAAAAAAAAAGTTATTCGAAAATTTGTTCAGCGCGAGTTGGTTTCGGCTGTTCCTAGCAAGAACACGGAGCAGCGATCTGGTTTCATCCCCATTGCGTGCGACATGCATGCTAAATTTTGATGAGCTACTGTGCATCCACCTCTGCCTCAAGCGCGTCATGAGCAGGATACCTCAGCCGTATTTTCGATCGAGTATGCGAGGATGCATGGGTATCTGCCACCTAAACGCTAAGGTTCCTGCGTATGCAGCCTCCACGCTAGCGCGAACACTGCACACATATTGAACCCAGGAACGGCGAGATGTTTCCATTCAGCTCATATTCCCCATGCGTCCCACTCCCCTGGCAACAGATTTAATTTCGCCATGCAACTGCATGCCACACCATTTCAATTCCCTCGTCTGCTTCTCAATTTCATCATTGGATCCCAAGCACCAAGTTTATTTGGCAAGCTTTCTTACTTATACGAACACTCACAAGTGACAACGACTAGAATTTCACCTCAATTCTTCACGATTATATATATGGTGGTGTTACAACCTTCCACTCAAAATTAAAGGTCAGCAAGCTTTATGTACCAGCCGCTAAACAAACTACTTCCGTGCAACCTCAAATTCTCATGTGTGGTCGTACGTAGGATGTCACACATAAAAACTACTCACCTATTTTATGATCTAGCTACTTTCAACCATATAATATTACAGACAACATTACTACACACAGTGCCAACAACCATGTGGCTATATCTCACAATATTGTTTTTACACATGAATGCATGGTTGATGGTACTACTCTCGCCGGAGGTTAAAGGATGCAGGATGATTCATAATAAAAACGGGTGGCACTCAGAGTCCCATCAAAATGTTGCTACTAATAATGTGGTACTTATGATCTAGCTAGGGCCGATGGGTAAAGTAGGGATGGCAACCGGCAACCTGCTGGATTTTGCCACCCACAAATCAATATGCTCGTGAAGATAAAATCCACCTATTAAAAATAAAAATCCATGACCCATCACAGATTTAATTTTACTAATTCATCAACCCATGCCTCTGCACGGGTTAGTACCTTTTTATTATTGTTTGAAGTTGTTTAATTTTATTAGTAGCGTCATAATAAGGTTCATATTATTTTGCCACATGGGCTGTAAATGCAATATACTAGTTAGCATTTTGTCCCCATAATCGGGGAGAGAGATCAATATAACATAATTTTAAAATTGTGTTGTGTACTATGCTTGAAAATGATAAGTATAATTAATTTAGTTTTTTATTGATATATCCACCACATTAAGGAAGCACAAATCTTAGCGTTATAGTTTGCATCCCAATGTAGCAGTTGATCAAGACAATTTGAGTATATGGGTGGGCTGGAGGCTTGCCTTCTGGAATTCAATTGTATATATATCAGCATTTAAAATGGCATCTGTTAGTTTATCATATGTTAATAATCCAATTATTAACTAAGAGTTGTTTAGATCACTACCTGTAAACGCTCCACCACAATGTATTTGTTTGTTTTATGTGTCTCATGACTTGCTTCATTTTTCTTGAACCATGGTATCCGGTTGATGGCAGGTATCTCCAGTGATGCTTTCCGATCTTCTGCTTCCTCAATGACGTTGCACATAAATGACACAAATAGGTTAGGGTAACCAACCAAATAACATGTCATCGTAACATCTTGGTAGTTTTTTCTTTGTAATAATTTGTGCATCCTTGAAAAGAAGATGGTAATATTATCAACCTGACTAGCTTTTGTGTCGCTCATTTCACCAGGACGACGCTTTCTATATTGCTCAATACAAGTGTTAAATGGAATTGATTTAAAATCGATGCAATATGGAAAGAAGTTATATGAAGAATTTAAGGTGTAATAGCGAAAGGAAAAAAGTATCTAAAGAATCTTGCATATATCTGAATTCTGAAAAAGAGCAAACCTCTCCTATAGTAGTTTTGTGCTAATCCTATCAATTACAGTAGTAGTAAAGATAATTAAATTATCTTATTTTCATATTAATATAGGTTGGTCGGGTCCTATCGACCTATAACTAATCCATGTGTTTTTTAGAGTATATAGGAAAGGGTAGGGTGATTAGTATGTTACCTGTGCAATACAATTTTGTATTTATCTTTATAAGTTTAGTGAAGTGCATTGAGTAATAATGCATATCTTTTCTGAGTCGAGCTCATGAATTTTAAAAGGTCTTAACTACCTTGAATTATTTTTCATTAGTGTGTAGTCATGTTCTTTTTATCCATCTTGTTTTTTTAAGCAAGAGGTAGTGCACTTACGGATCTATTATGTTAGTTGTATTAGCTAAATATTCTTTTAGGATAGATTTTTATTATGATTTAAATATAGGAGAGAAATAATTAAATGCAAGAGATAATTACATGGCTGCACTTGACACGTGTGCAGCATAGTTAGAAGATTTTTTAATTGAATTAAAGAGATTAGTGGGTAATTTTAGAAACAAAGTACATCCAACGGCTATTAAAATCACTCTGTTTTTTTAAGTGTCCACCTAAGATTCCTAGATGGCTTCATGTAGAGTCTTCTATGAGATTTATCTAATTTTAGAGCATCCACCTTGGATTTCTTGGTGGCTTCGTGTGGAAGCTTCAAAAGAAACCCCCAATTAGTAATAGTAAGATGCCCAAACTGCCCTTGGGTTAACGGTACTCACGGGTCTTCCGTGCGTGGGTACACACCGAAGCAAGAAAAAAAATTACCATATGCACAGTCAATATATGCACATTGAGGTAAACCAACAAAAAATATAGTAAGTTAAGATATAAGAGTTATCAAATTATAAATTTATAACATCAAGTGTGAACAAAACACTTCATATAAGTGAAATAAATGCGTAGTATTGATCTTAATTAACCACCAAAGTTCAGGGTTTAACAATTTAATTTATATGTCTCATATTATCAGTTCATGAATGTGTGTCTTAATTGCATGAATCTGGAGTTGGCGGCCTCCAGCTTGGCCTGCGTCCCTCAATGCAAGGTCGTTGGCCGCCTTCCGGCTGCGCTCCTCGCCCTGCATCGCTTCGCAGGACCCTGGTCTCCTCGTTTCTGCCGGCAAACATGAGGTCCCCATCTGCTGTACTCGTGTGGCCGTGAAAAAAAAACAAGTCCCAGAGCTCAGGTGTTGCTTGGACACGCTTGTTGCCATCGGGTCACTTTTGGACGGTGGATGCACAAGGTAAAGGTACGTGGTGACTCGCTGAAGAAAAGGCACTGAAGATCCTTAAAAAAAAGGCACTGAATCCTTTGTTAGATGATAGGTAATATTCCGGTATATTTTAATTCCATAATTAAATAGATATTTCAATATTACGGTGAGTGAAACAATCCATGTACAAATGTTAATTGTCGGGGACAGCCATAGGGTCCCCTAACTATAGGAGAAATCACCCTTTCCAAAAAATTAATATAAAACCACAATAACATCACCCAACCAGTCGCGGCCTAAAAATGAGGAAGGCCCACGGTCCGCTCTGGCCCAACAACCTCCATGGCCCATCAAACAGCCGTCCCCAGCCGCCCTCGAGCAAATCTCCGCCTCGCTCGAGGGTCAGGACACCGCGCGGCAAACTCCCGCCCCGCGGGAAGGCACGACACCCCGTAAGCAGGACTCCGCCTCGCTCGAGGGCTTCAGCCCCTCGAGCGGGTCACCGCTTCGCTCGAGGGGTCGGCGTCCCTCGTACAGATCTCCGCCCCGCTCGAGGCCGACTCTCGAAGCGATAACGCCCCGCCTGTTTCACCTGACAGGGGCATTAAATGCCCCTGCCCGCCGCAGGTGCCTTAGTCAAAAGGCGATCCCAGCCCATGTCGCGCCGCTGACGCCGCCAGGGCTTCTGACCCTATCACTGTGCGGCCAAACCCCGTCACTATACCGTCATTTCCAGCGCTGTGCAGGTGCTGTGCGGACAAGCTAGTGTCATTCCAAGGCACTGCACCGCCCACTCTCGTCCTTCTCCCACGGCGAGCCCCTCGGAAGGGCATGGGCGCACCCTCGAAGGGCGTATAGGCGGCGACCGGGCGCACGATGCGGGCGGCGCCACGGCGCGGAATACATTAAGTACGTCCCCTCCGTCGTCTCCGGCGCTGCACAAGGCCATCCCCGGCGCTGTGGAGCCATCCCCAGCGCTGTGGAGCCCTGTTACGATGGGACATCACCACGCCGGCCCCTGTATGGCCTGGGCGCCCCCGCCATCGAGGCCCTCGAAAGGGCACGGATCATCCTCGAAGGGGGGCCGGACGGCGAGCAGGCACGCACATTGACCGCTGCCGCCGTACGAGCGACGTGCGACGCGTCCCCTCCACTAACTCCGGCGCCGCCTGGTCATCCCGGGCGCTGTGCAACTGACCCGGGGTCTGTGCGGCCATCATCAGCACTGTGCGGACCTCCCTAGCCCTGTGGCACCATCCCGGGCGCTATGCACCCATCCCCGGCGCTGTGGGGCCCTGCTCCGATGGGACGCCGCCACGCCGGGCCCTGTACAGCCCCAAGTGCCCTCGTCAGCAAGACCCTCGAACTGGTGCACGAACGGCGGTCAGACGTGCACGCCGAGCGAGCTACCCTCGAAGTTATTCCCCGGCAGGTACATAGCCACCACGACACCAGCAAGTACTGAGACGTCAGGACGCCATCAAATCGCCAACGCTGTGTACCAGTACCACGATACTGTGTAAAACCCCGTGCAGCACATTTGTAAGCCGCCTCCCCTAGGTCTATAAAAGGAGGAGGCGGTCGCCCGGCCACCGGGAACGGGATCATCACGTCACACCCACACTCACCCGCATACTGAAGGACCGATTAGGCGAACTAGAGAGGGGGGGAGTGAATGAGAGCCGATAAAAATTCTTCTCGAAGGAGATGAGAACTCCAACAAGACGAACACGGCTTCCAACTCACGTCTCCGACCCAACTACCCAAGTTGGCCAAGACCACGCAGCCACTGGAGTGCTACTGGTCCTAGGAACCAACACTCAACCCTGCGAGCCAGAACTCACCAAAATACACAGCGGAAACTTGCACGGCTTGCTGCCTGTGCTACACCGATCAGACCGATGGCTACAGCAGCCGCACAGCAAACGTTCCAGGAAGCCTCAGTGACTCCTCTAGGCCCTGGAACAAAACCACCTTCAAAACACAACCTGGAAGGAAGAAGAACCCCTCACAAAACCTAGCAAAACAACTTCAAACACGCCAAGAACTGATCAGCAGGACCACGGGACAAAACCACACGGACAAGGCTATTCCCCGAGACAAAAACCCACCTAGGGCTAGCACCGGTCAGACCGGTCAAGAGCACCGGTCAGACCGGTCGCGCCTGGGCAGCTCGGGATGAACAGCGCCCGCGAGTCAACTCCCCCAAATCCAACTCCCGATCTCCCGATTCGCTCCACGGTTTTGCACAAGACTTTGGGGATAGTAGGAACACCTCATGGGTACTCCATAGCCAACATTTGGTCCACCAAAACTTGTCAAATCAAGAGGAATCGAAGAAATCCCACCAAGAACGCCTCTAACCCTAGAGCTACGAAAACCCCAAAATCGAACCCCTTTGCTCACGGATTTGGAAGGGGAATCAAAGGGAAAAGAACCACGAAGGGTTCATGCATACATCCCCTACCAAATCCCAAAGAGAAAGGCCTCGAAATCGCTCCAAGAAAATCACCAAGAAAGGGCTCCGAAAATCACCAAAAAGGAGAAACGGGAAAGACACATCCAAGCCTTAAGGAACCACGCCGAATCATCTATACATACCAAAGAGGTTCATACAAGGTCTAGCTTGCCGCTCGATCATCCTTCCCTCTCACAAGATCTCACCATGAAGCTCTCAAGCTAGTCCTACGAAAATCCTAAGGAAAATAGGAAGGAAAATAGGAAAACCAAATGAGCTAGGGTTCCAAGAGATGGCTGCCATCCTCTCACCCCTTGGGTTATATGGAGGCAACCGAAAGACTAAAATACCCTTACTAGCTAACTAGGGATACATGCCCCTCGAGGGCGAAATTGGAAGTCTTTGTCCTCGCACCATCGGACGGATGCCCAGCGACCGCAAACTTGCTTAGCCTCGACGCAAGCCTTGCGATCCCGACGCGTGTCCTCCGATTCGAAGATTCCGGACTGCGTCGTCGCACACCGGTCCGACCGGTGCTCTTCACCGGTCCGACCGGTACCCACCGGTCAGACCGGTCTGGAGCTGCTGCACCTCCGTCTTCGGTTCTTCGGTCTTGGCTTTGTGGATCAACCAAGAAACCCAATGGTTTTCTGGTGAACCACCGGAAACCCTGCGAACTCGGTGTAGCCTCCGCCAATCACCACTCATGACTCGGCTCCCACGTAGTCCCGGCTCGACCTTGGTTTTAAGGCTCAACCAAGAAACCGTCCATGACTTCATCTTGCCGTTCTTGCCACCATGCGGCCCGCACTTGACCCCGCTGGCCACCGGATCCCTCGAACCAAACCTACTTGTCTTCTCCACACCTGGAGGCCTCACCGGCAACGACCTTTCGCGCTTGTTCTTCACCTTCACCTGCACCAGTCAAGCCGCAACCTGCACCTGCAATACTTAGCCAAGAATCAGTCCACACCACGTTGTCAATCACTCATCACACTAGGAAGCGACCATCCACCGGTCCTCGAACCACACCTGGCTCTCAATCTCCCCCTTGATGAGTGCATTGACAACACACACGTTGTGGTAACCAAGAGAAAAGGAAAAGAAAAGAAACGACTAAAAGAAACTCCAACAAGCGATCGAAAGCCAAAGAAAAGGCAAAGAGCAAGATCACTTGAAGAAGACAAGTCTCGGACCCCTTAGGCAAGGGCAACGGCTCGACACATCCGAGACAAAACATGCTCAAGCAAAGAGCACAAACCAAAGCTCGAAAACCACAAAGAGCTCCCCCTGCACATATGCAACTCCCCCTAGACAAAGCATGCGAACCACTTCACGAAACAGAGCAGCTGCAACAGCTCAGCTCTGACCGGTCAGACCGGTCGACACCACCGGTCAGACCGGTGCGCAACATGTGAACAGGACCAGCACTCTGACCGGTCAGACCGGTGACCTCAACCGGTCAGACCGGTGCACAACAGAGCCCAGAAATGGCTCGAAATCACCTGAAAACCTTCCAAATGCATTCAGTAGGCCAAAACATGCTCAAACTTCTCCCCCTTGTTGACAATGCATGAATCAAGCCAAAAATGCAAAAAATGCAACCTAGAGCTTCTCAAATAGACGAAATTCAACATAGGATGCTACACATGTCCAAACGAGCAAGTTAGATACTCTATAGCTTCGTAATGACATAAACTTCATGATCACCAAGTTTCACAACCATTGGGCGAAGCTAAGATAGAATTTAGCAATTTTGCGAAAAATCACCCTCTCATGAGCAAAGTCCTAAACATGAGCAAAACATGTCAAAATGGCAAAGCCACACAAACTTCATGCTAGGACAACCATTCTAAGCATAAGACCATCATAAACACCCACAAGCACCTCATGTCATGTCAAAGCCACCGAACCATGTGCCTACTTCTATATATGAGACTTCTCATTGGTAGTCATCATGCAACGATTTAGCACTCAAAGCAACTTAAAATTAGCACATATGACATGGGAGCATATTTTTCAAGCAATTTACATTTTATTTTCAGATTTATAATTGATACATGAAATGTCTTTGCGACAAAAAGGAACTTATGCCCCTCCACAAGATGAAGCATGGGGGCTAAACATTCATGATGGCAAATGAGCCTTTGGCCCCATATGATCAAAATAAGCTATCCAACCACAAATTAAGCATAGCCAAGCCACAAAAACATGTCAAGATCATGTAAAGGCATTTACTCACAAGAGAGCATACAAGTGAAATTTTCAAAAAAAACATAGCCATCAACCATGGATACAAACCAAGATTATCAAGAGCTAAGCCAAACTAACCATAACTTACCAAATTAGCTCACAAAGACATATATATCATTCCATGGTGAACAATGTATATAGGAGAAGCCTTTCCTAAACAATGCATATGATACAAAATGCATACAACCTAAGATACAAAGATGCCTATACATCATGTTACATATGCCATGCCAAATGCAAGAATTGCACAAAGGAAAGCTATACATATGCTACAAAGGAGCTCCCACATGCCAACTCAAGAAATCAAACAAACACCAAGCTCCCCCCGCAAACGAGTGAAAGTTGCTTGATCAAGGGGTTTGGTGAAAATATCGGCTAGTTGGTCATGTGTGGGTACATGGATCAAAGCTATCTTCCCTTTCTCTACGTTGTCTCTCAGAAAATGATACCTCACTTCTATGTGCTTGGTTTTGGAATGGAGCACTGGGTTCTTTGCAACGCTTATGGCACTGGTGCTATCACATTGAAGTGGGACTTGGGTATACTCCTCACCAAAGTCACTCATGGTGTATGTAATCCAAAGGAGCTGAGAGCAACAACTAGCTGCGGCCACATACTCTGCCTCGGTAGTGGATTGAGCAACACTCGACTGTTTGCGGGAAGACCAAGACACCAAAGAAGAACCCAAGAACTGGCAAGTCCCAGAAGTGGACTTCCTATCCAACCGACACCCGGCAAAGTCCGCGTCTGAAAATCCATGAAGCGCCAAAGAAGAAGACGCAGAGTACCAAAGGCCGAAGTCGGGAGTGTGTCGCAAATACCTGAAAATGCGCTTGACTGCTTGCCGATGCGAAGTCCTCGGAGACGCTTGAAAACGAGTGCACAGACACACCGAGAATTGGATGTCCGGCCTCGTCGCCGTCAAGTAGAGGAGTGACCCGATCATGCTCCGGTACTCCTTCTGATCCACGTGTTCACCTTCCTCGTCCGCATCAAGAGCTGTAGTCGTACTCATAGGCGTTGCCATGGCCTTGGAGTCCTCTATCTTGAACTTCCTCACAATGTCCTTGGTGTACTTAGCTTGGTGCACAAATGTTCCTTCCTTTGATTGCTTGATTTGTAGCCCGAGGAAGAACTGCAACTCGCCCATCATGCTCATCTCAAATTCCCCACTCATGTCTTCTGCAAACCTTGCAACAAGAGAGTTAGACGAGCCACCAAAGACAATATCATCCACGTATACCTGCACAATCAGGATATCTCTGCCCTGCCTGAGGAGAAACAAGGTCTGGTCGACCTTCCCCATCTCAAACCCTCTCTCAAACAGGAACCCCCTCAACCTACCATACCAAGCTCTAGGCGCCTGTTTCAACCCATACAGCGCCTTCCTCAACTTGTACACCCGGTGGGGGTACTTCTCACTCTCAAACCCCGGTGGTTGCCTCACAAACACCTCTTCCTCCAACACACCGTTCAGAAAAGCACTCTTCACATCCATCTGGTACAACTTGAACCCTTTAGCCACGGAAAAGGCTAGAAGGATCCTGATCGCCTCCAAACGAGCTACAGGAGCGAAAGTCTCCTCGTAGTCGATCCCCTCTTTCTGACTGTACCCCTGAGCAACAAGTCTCGACTTGTTCCTCACCACTTCTCCTTTCTCTCCCTCTTTATTTTTCCACACCCATTTTGTCCCAATCGGCTTACACCCTGGGGGAGGGTCAACCAACACCCAAACTTGGTTCCTCTCAAAATTCTCCAACTCCTCATGCATCGAGTTAACCCAATTATGATCAGATAACGCGTGTCCAATGTCTTTGGGCTCAAAGGTGGCAACAAAAGCAGCATGAGCGAAATGAGAATTGTTCCGAACCCTCGACCGTGTAGTACGTTCATTCATGTCGCCGATGATTCTCGAAGCTGGGTGATCCACTTGCACTCGTCGGGGAGGTTCTCGCCTTGATGCTACCTCCCCCTCAACAGCAGCTTCGCCTTGATCTGGGTTTGTCGTTGTAGGTGTGGGAGAGGGTCCGTTCTCGATCGTCGTCGAAGTAGTAGGTACATGTTCAGCTGAGGGCACCACACCGCCATCTTCATCATCTCCATGTTCATGCTCCTCCTCCTGAAAGATCTCCTCGCCAAGTTCGTCGTCACCTGCACACTCAAAAACAAGCTGACTACGTGGCTGTGTCTCGTCGAAGGTTACCTCGCAAGTCTCCACGATGGTTAGTTTCAAGATTGAGCACACGAAATGCTCTAGAATGAGATGCATAACCAAAGAAAATGCCATCGACAGACCTAGCCTCGAACTTGTCCAACTTCTTCCCTTTCTTCAGAATGAAGCATTTACAACCAAAGATATGGAAGTGACTCACCTTGGGTGTGCGACCGTGCATCAACTCGTAACAGGTTTTCTTCTTATGAACCCTGAGGTAGATCCTGTTCGACACATAGCACGCGGTATTGACTGCCTCAGCCCAGAACCTTCTCGGAGTCCTATGCTCGTCGAGCATCGTCCGAGCCATCTCGCACAAGGTCCTACTTTTCCTTTCCACCAAGCCATTCTGGGGAGGCGTATACGGACTCGAAAACTGATGTTCAAGACCCAAGTCATGGCAAAAGGTTTCGAAGCGAGAGTTTTTGAATTCCGAGCCATTGTCACTGCGGATCGCTCGTATGGCATCTCCGTGCCTCTCGTTTCTTAACCTCAAGACAAGATCTCGAACAAAACCAAACGTCTCCCCTTTCTCTTCAAGAAAGAACACTTCCCACCTGCAGATTGCACACGAGCTGGGCCAACAAGGTCCATATGGAGCAGCTCGCATGGACGCTCAGTCATCACATCGGTGAGAGGCGGGTGAGAAGAGGCTACCATCTTGGCATGCCTACACGGCGCACAAACCAACTCTTTCTCAAATCTCAACCGTAGCAATCCTCGGACCAAATTGAGTTTACTCAAGCGAGACAAAAGGTCAAAGCTCAAGTGACCCAACTTCCTATGCCACTTCCACAACTCACTCGAAGAACCAGCCAAGAAGCAACGCTCCACACCAAAAGACTGAGAAAAATCAGCTCGGAACACTTGACCCTCGGGAACGACCATGCAAACAAGATCCCCCCGAGAATCTAAAATCCGAGAACCACCAGGCCGAAACAACACCTCAAAACCCTCATCGAACAACTGGGACACAGAGAGCAAATTGTATCCAAGCGATTGAACAAGAGCGACACGCCTGAGAGTGATCTTGTCACTTACCTTAATCTCACCTTCTGACAGTACACGCCCTCGCCCATTGTCCCCAAAGGTGATGTACTTCTTTGTCACCACCGGGACGAGACTTGAGAACCACCCCTTGTCTCCAGTCATATGCCTCGAGCAACCGGAGTCAATCAACCAAATGTTCTTCAAGTCTCCCACCTGAAATTCAAAAGCGAGCACGTGAGTGAACAAATGACTCAGCACTGGGGTTAGTACCAAAAGAGTAAAACTAGTGCCGAGTCATTTGCTCCAAAGTGGGGTTAGCACAAACCAAATCATCACGCCTATCAAAGCTACCACCACGGTTACCACCACGAGGGAACCAACCCTCTCTAGCTGGAGGAGGACGAAAGCCATGAAAAGGAAACCGTGGATCGTTCCTCCTCTCCATCTCAAAGCTACGACTCCTCCCACCCCCGTATTGAGCACGAGGTGGAGGACGCCTAGCAAACTGACCACCTGCAAACTTTCCAGACAAACCACCAGAACCATGACCTCCAGAACCAAACCGAGCAGCCTCACGAGCACGAAACCCGACTCGCTATCTGCCCAGACCTGCACCGGTCTGACCGGTGTAGCTCGGCCAGCAGCAGCACCTGCAGCCTTCCGGTCTCCCCAAGCCGGAACCGTCCTCACAATCGCCTTGGCCCTGGGCATCTGCATACGAGGCTCAGGTACACCATTAGAGGGGTGGTACCTGTCCTTGTTAGCCCACTCTCTAGCCATTCTCTCCTCACACTTCCTCTTGAAGCAAAACTCATCCTTGTGACCATCTCTCCCACAATACCCACAATGGAACTTTATGGGCTGTGGCTTAGGCTTAGGCTTGGGTTGGGGCTGCCCACTCGGCTTCTCACCCTTCTTCTCTCCTTCCTCACCTCCCTTTGGGCTCACAAACTTCATCGGTTTCTGGAAATCATTTGTTGGGTGAGGGAATATGGGTGGATCTGGAGTAGTGTCAAGTTTGTTTCTGAGATGGTTAGGCTTGCGCTCAAACTTGTTCTTGTGTCTGTTTGGTGGTGGGATAGGAATCTCTCAAACTCTCTCAACTCCCTCACCACTGTTCTCTCCAAGCTTGTCAGCCCCAAGTGCCTGACCATCATAGCGTTTGAAAGCCGCTATCATGATACCAAGCTGAGGCTCCGGACCCGACAACCAGCTCATACATTTTCTCAGCTCATCATTCTCATCCTGCAAGCGATCAACATAATGTGCAAGCTCCAAATTCTTAACCGCATGCAATTCACAAGTAGAGCAAGAAGTGGGAATAGGCTCTTTCAACTTAGCCTCAAGCGAAACAGTGTAAGCATGCATCTCATCAATCTTTCCATGCAAAACAGGGCAAGAAGTGCAAGCACCTAGCAAAGCAGGTCTAGACTTAAGCTCAGCCACTTCAACCCTAAGCATATCTAGCTCATCACAAGTAGAAGCATGCTTATCCTTAAGAGCAGTAAGATCAGCTAGGTACACAGAGCAATCACAGCAATCAATCTCATCAGAAACCACAGGAGAAGCCTTAAGCGAATCAATCTCAAGCTTAGCATCTAGGTTCTGGGTTTCTAGCTCAGCCACACGGTTCCTAGCATCTTCTAGTGAGTCCCTAAGTTCTTTCCTCATCTTCTTGGCCTCTCTAAGCATGTGATCGCAGTTATCAAGCAAGTCAACCAACTCATCATTCTCCTTGCGCAAAGAAGAGAGCTCATCACATACCTCATCCTCAGAATCAGAGTCCGAGTCACTCTGGTGGCTCTTCTTGCTGCCGGAGCTACGGGCCATGCCGCAGAAGCCATCTCCCGCGAAGCAGCTCAACCCGCTCAAGTTCCTGGATGACTTCTTGTTCTTGCGCCGATCACCTTCATCTTCACTGCTACTCGAGCTCGAGGATGAGTAGGCAGAGCTGGAGTCGACGTCGCTCGCTCCGACCATTGCTCGGACCTTCCTGCCGCGGCCATCCTTCTTCCTTGACCGTCGCTCGTCCTTGTGCTTGTTCTTGTGCTTGTGATCGCGCCTCGACCGGTACTTGCCATCCTTGCTCGATCGGTGCCTGTAGCCGTCCTTGTAGCCGTCCTTGTTCTCCGTCTTCTCAGGGCAGTAGGCGACGAAGTGTCCTGGCTTGCCGCACTGAAAGCACGTCCGTGCTGTCCTCCTCGTGTTCACCCGGTTCTCGTGCAGCCTCTCGAACCGCCTGGTCAGCAACGCCAGCTCGTCCTCTCCAAGCACGTCGAACTCCTCGTCTGGCAAAGACATCAAAGAAGACAGAGAATACATCCTGGAGGATGCGTTAGCGTTAGGCTTAGCTCCTTTGCCACTAATGAGAGCAAGACTATGAGAATCAGTCGGGCTCTCGATCTTGACTGTCATACCACGGTCCAACTCAGCCGACTTGAGCTTCGAGAGCAGCTCGTTCACCGTCAAGGTGCCATACTTCTCGGACTCAACGATAGCCTCAAACTTCCCGTCCCATACGGTACGATCCAACGAGTGCAAGAGCTTCACGGCTCTATCATGATCATTGTATGGGAGGACGTCCACATTGGCTCTCATGTTGTTCACAACGACCGTAAATCGCTGGAAAAGGGCATCGACGGACTCGCCGGGGAGATGAGTGAAGTTCTCGCACTCTCTCCGGTAAGTCACGTACATCCGAGCCTGAACCTGAGCATTCCCAGCATGAGCATCCTTCAACTGCTCCCAAATCCTACAAGCTAAGTCCTCTGTCTGAACCCGATCGAATTCAGGCTGACACAGAGCACGAAACAAGTAGTCGACAGCCTTGTTGTTGGCTTCGCACATATCCCTTGATCCTGGAGCAAGGAAGTTCATCGGATGAACATAAGCTGTGTTCACCGTGACATCCCAAAGGATTTGACCCTTTCCGCGGAGGAACGCCGCCATCCGCCTTTGCCACATCTGGTAGTTCTTCCCATCGAAGTGCGGAGGACCCGAACCCCGTTCCTGGTACGCCATCTTTGGATCTTAGACTGGTAAGAGTCAATAAAGACCCGAACCGGCTCTGATACCAATTGAAGGACCGATTAGGCGAACCAGAGAGGGGGGGAGTGAGTGGGAGCCGATAAAAATTCTTCTCGAAGGAGATGAGAACTCTAACAAGACGAACACGACTTCCAACTCACGTCACCGACCCAACTACCCAAGTTGTCCAAGACCACGCAGCCACTGGAGTGCTACTAGTCCTAGGAACCAACACTCAACCCTGCGAGCCAGAACTCACCAAAACACACAGCGGAAACTTGCACGGCTTGCTGCCTGTGCTACACCGGTCAGACCGATGGCTACAGCAACCGCACAGCAAACGTTCCAGGAAGCCTCAGTGACTCCTCTAGGCCCTGGAACAAAACCACCTTCAAAACACAACCTGGAAGGAAGAAGAACCCCTCACAAAACCTAGCAAAACAACTCCAAACACGCCAAGAACTGATCAGCAGGACCACGGGACAAAACCACACGGACAAGGCTATTCCCCGAGACAAAAACCCACCTAGGGCTAGCACCGGTCAGACCGGTCAAGAGCACCGGTCAGACCGGTCGCGCCTGGGCAGCTCGGGATGAACAGCGCCCGCGAGTCAACTCCCCCAAATCCAACTCCCGATCTCCCGATTCGCTCCACGGTTTTGCACAAGACTTTGGGGATAGTAGGAACACCTCATGGGTACTCCATAGCCAAGATTTGGTCCACCAAAACTTGTCAAATCAAGAGGAATCGAAGAAATCCCACCAAGAACGCCTCTAACCCTAGAGCCACGAAAACCCGATAATCGAACCCCTTTGCTCACGGATTTGGAAGGGGAATCAAAGGGAAAAGAACCACGAAGGGTTCATGCATACATCCCCCACCAAATCCCAAAGAGAAAGGCCTCGAAATCGCTCCAAGAAAATCGCCAAGAAAGGGCTCCGAAAATCACCAAAAAGGAGAAACGGGAAAGACACATCCAAGCCTTGAGGAACCACGCCGAATCATCTATACATACCAAAGAGGTTCATACAAGGTCTAGCTTGCCGCCCGATCATCCTTCCCTCTCACAAGATCTCACTATGAAGCTCTCAAGCTAGTCCTACGAAAATCCTAAGGAAAATAGGAAGGAAAATAGGAAAACCAAATGAGCTAGGGTTCCAAGAGATGGCTGCCATCCTCTCACCCCTTGGGTTATATGGAGGCAACCGAAAGACTAAAATACCCTTACTAGCTAACTAGGGATACATGCCCGTCGAGGGCGAAATTGGAAGTCTTTGTCTTCGCACCATCGGACGGATGCCCAGCGACCGCAAACTTGCTTAGCCTCGACGTAAGCCTTGCGATCCCGACGCGTGTCCTCCGCTTCGAAGATTCCGGACTGCGTCGTCGCACACCGGTCAGACCGGTGCTCCTCACCGGTCCGACCGGTACCCACCGGTCAGACCGGTCAGACCCACCGGTCAGACCGGTCTGGAGCTGCTACACCTCCGTCTTCGGTTCTTCGGTCTTGGCTTTGTGGATCAACCAAGGAACCCAATGGTTTTCTGGTGAACCACCGGAAACCCCGCGAACTCGGTGTAGCCTCCGCCAATTACCACTCATGACTCAGCTCCCACGTAGTCCCGGCTCGACCTTGGTTTTGAGGCTCAACCAAGAAACCGTCCATGACTTCATCTTGCCGTTCTTGCCACCATGCGGCCCGCACTTGACCCCGCTGGCCACCGGGTCCCTCGAACCAAACCTACTTGTCTTCTCCACACCTGGAGGCCTCACCGGCAACGACCTTTCGCGCTTGTTCTTCACCTGCACCTGCACCAGTCAAGCCGCAACCTGCACCTGCAATACTTAGCCAAGAATCAGTCCACACCACATTGTCAATCACTCATCACACCAGGAAGCGACCATCCACCGGTCCTCGAACCACACCTGGCTCTCACATACTCGTTCCCCCTGATATTGGCACTTTGCCTCAATCACTTAGCAGGGACTTGGAGGCCTCTCCTCCTCTCCCGCCTTGCTTGTAGCCCCCCTCTACAGGCACCACTGGTGCGAATCAATTCAGCGCGCACGCGCAAATCTGCTGGACATACGACCCCGCAGTCGGAACCAGGATAAACCCGTGTCCCTGTGTTGTCATTTGCACCAACCATCGAGAAGCCGATCACAGCGTATCTCACTAGTTAGTGTCGGGACTAATCCTAACACCGACAGGTTGCGCGCCAGGTAGGGGACTCGCACTGTGATCAACCCCTCACCAGCAGTCTCGATGGTGATTCGCACCGAGATGACGTCCCAGAGGTACGCCATGGGGAGCTCGGACCCTTTCCCTGCCGGATTCGAAATCCGGTTCGGGAGCCTGAACTTTCAGGCTATGGGGAACGGCTACCACATGCGCCTTACCAATCGGGATGAACTCCACCCGTGGCGGTCAACCGGGCCGGGCCCGATCCCTGCCACGCCGACGTCCCAGCGCCGGAACCCACGACGGCGGTTGCCTCGACGTCCCGACGCCGCAAACGCCCGGGTCAGCGCTCGCATCAGGCGCGCACGGAGCGGCGCGGGGCGGCACGCGACGCGGCCCGGAGTGACGCACCACCGCCGAGCGACGCGACGACGCACCCTGCAGGGGAGCACGCGGCCACAGGGCCATAGTTCCCCTACGGGATGCGCAACTCTGCTGCGACGTACGCCTCATCCGTCAGCACCGACATGGCCGCATACGAGGATCTCCCGGGCCATCACCTGCTGTCAGCCCGGAACCTCATCGCCACCACCAACGACGAGTCGTACCACGGCTCGCCCAGTGAGCTACCACCCTCGACCTCGCTTGGCTATGCGGAGTGGGACTTCTCCGGCGTACCGGACCCTGTGGTATTTCGGCGGTTCCTTGACGCTGCAGACTACTGGTTCGGTTGCTCCGACGACTCCAGCGAAGGGAGCTACGATCCCTCGCGTGAGTGCTTCGTCGTCGCCGCCAACGAGCATGCTGACAGCGCAAACGGAGCAGGCGACGGGGACGCGGCCCAGCATCCAGAGCCAAACCCACCACCGGCCCCACCAGCGGGCAATACGGATATTAATGCGTAGCTAGCCCAGGCGCGTGAGCTCGAGGCAAAGCTCGCGGAAGAGTACCGGCAGGTGCGGCTGCTGCGTGCTACCATCGCAGGGGAAGCCTCGGCACGTGGCGAACGCGCCCGAGAAGCTGGGAGCCAGGCTCACGAGCGCATCAACGCTGACTTCAACGTGGATGACCCACACACGCCACTTCGGGCCAGCCAAAAACTCATCGCGGCAGCGACACTACTTCGGGCCATGCCCGAGCCATCGACGCCCGAGGCACGAAACCTACACCGCGAGCCACAGGCTCTCATCGAGCAGGCGGCCGTACAGCAGGCCGAGAGCTCTGCGTCCCGCATACGCAACCAGTCCAGCGCACGGGGCGACGGCGACGCGCAGGACCAGGAGGCGTCCGTCCACGCGGACGGCGCGGCAGGACAACCGGCCAACCGGAGCAGGACGCCTGTCAGGGAGCGGATCCTTGACACGCGCGGCCAGGCCCACGACGGCGATGCCCGCAACATCCTCAACGCCAAGAAGAGGGGCGACGCGGAGGCGCGGACGGCGGCGGGCTACCACCCCCGACGAGGTGGTCGCTACGACAGCCTGGAGGACCGCTCGCCAACGCTGGAACCCCCGGGAACCCGTGTGTTCAGCCGGGAAATCCGCGCGGTGAGTTTCCCCCGGCATTTCCGCCAGCCCACCACCATCACCAAGTACACGGGGGAAACAGATCCTCGGCTATGGCTCAACGACTACCGCCTGGCTTGTCAGCTGGGTGGCGCCACCAACGACGCGGTGATCATCCGCAACCTGCCACTGCACCTTGCGGATTCGGCCCGGACATGGCTCGACCATCTGCCGCCCAGCCAAATCCACGGCTGGGACGACCTAGTCCGCACCTTCGTGGGAAACTTCCAGGGCACGTATGTGCGCCCCGGGAACTCGTGGGACCTGCGAGGGTCCACTCAAAAGCCCGGTGAGTCGCTTCGGGACTTCATACGGCGCTTTTCCAAGCGCTGTACCGAGCTCCCGAGCGTCGCTCAGTCGGAGATCGTGCACACCTTCCTCGAGGGCACGACCTGTCGCGACCTCGTGCGCGAGCTCGGGAAGAGCCCGCCGGTCGACTCCAACGAGCTGTTCGATATCGCCACCAGCTTCGCCTCCGGAGAGGAGGCGGTGGGGGCCATTTTCGACGGCAAGAAAGGCAAGCGCGTGGACGACGCGCCCGCGGAGGGCAGCAAGTCCAAGGAGCCCGCGAAGAAGCAAAAGCGGGGCAAGAAGGGCAAGAAGCCCCACCATGACGCGCGCGCGTGGGGGCGCGGCGAAGACGACGACGAGGCCCTCGCCGTTGACCCTGCCCGTAAGGGTCCTCGAGGGCCCCCTCGAGGCCCGGGCGTGTTCGACGACATGTTGAAGAAGCCCTGCCCGTACCACAAGACCCCGGTCAACCACATCCTCGAGCAATGCGATATGCTCAAGAAGTACTACAGCCGTGTCGCCGCGAAGGAGGACGAGGCCAAGAAGGATGGGGGTGACGGAGGCGCTGACGGCTTCCCCGCGGTGGAGAACGTCTTCCTCATCTTCGGGGGACCGACGGTGGACATGTCCACCAGCCGGCGCAAGCACGAGCGGCATGAAGTTCTCGCCGCTGAGAAGGCCCTTCCTTCCTTCCTCGACTGGTCAGAGGAGGCCATCACCTTCAGCCGCGAGGATCACCCGAACCGCATCCCCAACCCGGGCCAGTACCCGCTGGTCGTCGACCCCGTCATCGGCAATGCGTGATTCTCCAAGGTGTTGATGGACGGCGGCAGCAGCCTCAACATCCTGTATGCGCACACCCTGCGGCTGATGGGGATCGGTTTGGATCAGCTGCGGCCCAGCACGGCGCCATTCCATGGCGTCGCGCCGAGCAAGCGCGTCCAGCCCCTCGGGCAGATCGACCTGCCGGTCTGGTTCGGCACGCCGGACAACTTCCGCAAGGAGGTCCTCACCTTTGAGGTGGTGGGGTTTCGGGGCGCGTACCACGCCATCCTTGGGCGTCCGTGCTATGCCAAGTTCATGGCGGTCCCAAACTACACCTACCTCAAGATGAAGATGCCGGGGCCAAAAGGCATCATCACGGTGGGCTCGTCGATCGAGCACGCGTTCGACTGCGATGTCGAGTGCGTCGAGCACGCCGAGGCGCTCGCACTGGACGAGTCGCTCGTTGCGGACATGGAGAAGTTGGCCAACGAGGGCCCCGACTCCCCTGCCAAGCACGCGGGCAGCTTCGAGGCTGCCGAGCAGACCAAGGACGTACCCCTCGACGCTGCTGCCCCCGAGGGCAAGACGTTGAGGGTCAGTTCCACCCTCGACCCGAAATAGGAAGTGGTGCTCGTCGACTTTCTCCGCGCCAATGCAGACATCTTCGCGTGGAGCCCCTCAGATATGCTGGGCATTTCGAGGGAGGTCGCCGAGCACTCCCTTGACATCCTACCTCACTCCAGAGCTGTGCAACAGCGCCTGCGACGCTTTGACGAAGAAAGGCGCCGGGCGATTAGAGTGGAGCTGCGAAGGCTCCTGGAGGCCGGATTCATCAAGGAGGTGTTCCACCCCACGTGGTTAGCTAATCCTGTACTGGTTATGAAAAAGAATGGGAAATGGCGGATGTGTGTAGATTACACCGGTTTGAATAAAGCATGTCTCAAAGTTCCCTTTCCTTTGCCACGAATCGACCAAATAGTGGATTCCACCGCGGGATGCAAACTATTGTGTTTCCTTGATGCCTATTCGGGCTACCACCAGATAAAGATGAAGGAGTCCGATCAACTCACGACCTCTTTCAGCACGCCGTTCGGCATGTTCTGCTACGTAACGATGCCATTTTGTCTTCGAAACGCTGGGGCTACATACCAGCGATGTATGCAGCATGTTTTCGGGGATCACATCGAGCGGACCGTGGAGGCGTACGTAGATGACATTGTCGTCAAAACCAGGAAGGCGGATGACCTGGTCAACGATTTGCGTGTTACGTTCGATTGCTTGCGGGCCAACGGGGTAAAGCTAAATCCCGAAAAATGCGTCTTTGGGGTGCCGCGCGGCATGCTACTGGGTTTCATTGTCTCCCAGCGGGGCATCGAGCCCAACCCCGAGAAGGTCTCGGCCCTCGAACGGATGGGGCCAATTCGAGACTTAAAGGGGGTGCCGAAGGTGTTGGGCTGCCTAGCCGCTTTGAGCCGCTTCATTTCACGGCTCAGCGAAAAGGGTTTGCCCCTCTACTGACTCCTGAAGAAGCACGAGTGCTTCTCCTGGACCGTCGAGGCCCAGGAGGCACTCGACAAGCTGAAAGCGACGCTCGCGCACGCGCCAATCCTCACGCTGCCCCGAGACGGTGAGCCTCTGTACCTCTACGTCGCGTCAACCACCCAGGTGGTCAGCGCGGTCATCATAGTGGAGAGGATAGAGGAGGGCCACGCCCTACCAGTCCAAAGGCCGGTATACTACATCAGCGAGGTGCTATCCGAAACCAAAGCACGGTACCCACAGATTCAGAAGCTGCTTTACACGGTGGTGCTTGCACGGCACAAGCTGCGGCACTACTTCGAGGCCCACCCGGTCACGGTGGTCTCATCGTTCCCGCTAGGGGAGATAATCCGCAATCCAGATGCCTCGGGTAGAATCGCGAAATGGTCCATGGAACTAATGGGGGAAACTCTCACCTACGCGCCGCGCAAGGCGATCAAATCCCAAATTCTTGCGGACTTCGTCGCTGAATGGACAGACACTCAATTGCCCCCATTACAGATCCAAGCCGAGTGTTGGACCCTCTACTTCGACGGGTCGGTGATGAAAACCGGAGCGGGCGCGGGCCTGCTCTTCATCTCGCCCCTCGGAGAGCACATGAGGTATGCAGTGCGCCTGCACTTCCCCGCGTCGAACAATATGGCGGAATACGAGGCCCTCCTTTGCGGCCTCCGAATCGCCATTGAGACTGGCATCAAGCGCCTCGACGTTAGGGGAGATTCGCAGCTCGTGATCGACCAAGTCATGAAGAACGCAAGCTGCCACGACGAGAAGATGGAAGCATACTGTAACACCGTACGTGCGCTCGAGGACAAATTTTACGGCGTTGAGCTCAACCACGTTCCCCGCAATTACAACGAGGAGGCGGACGAGCTCGCGAAGATTGCGTCGGGACGGATCACCGTTCCTCCGAACGTTTTCGCGCGCGACGTCGCCAAACCTTCCGTTGACCTTAGCAAAACCACATCGAGTCCGGGAAAACCCTCGGGGGCTCCCTCTAATCCGAGGGACGCGGAGCCCATGGATGAGGACCTCTCGAACGAGGTGTTCGTGCTCTCCCTGCTCGAGGGGTATGGGGCCGACGAAGCTGAGGCCATGGAGATTGAGACGCCCCCCTCCCCCGCGGAGGACTGGCGAAGCAGGTACCTCACCTGGATCTATCGAGGGGAGCTACCCTCGGATCGGACCGAGGCGAGGCGCGTCGCCAGAAAAGCCAAATCATTCACCGTGGTCGACGGTGAGCTGTATAAGCGCGCCGCGTCGGGAATCCTACAGCGATGCATCCCCATCCCCGAGGGTCGTGAGTTGATCTGGGACATCCACGCAGGCGTGTGTGGCCATCACGTGGCGCCGCGCACCCTCGTAGGCAACGCATTCCGCCAGGGCTTCTACTGGCCCACGGCGGTCGCTGACGCCAACAAGGTCGTGCGCACCTGCGAGGGGTGCCAGTTCTACGCCCGCAAGACCCACCTCCCGGCTCACGCCCTCCAGACCATACCCATCACATGGCCGTTCGCCGTGTGGGGATTGGACATCGTCGGGCCCCTGCGGAAGGCGCCCGGGGGCTACACGCATTTGCTGGTCGCAATCAATAAATTCTCAAAGTGGATCGAGGTCCGCCCCATCACTAACCTCAGATTCGAGCAAGCCGTGTCGTTCTTCACTGACATCATCCACAGGTTCGGGGTACCGAACTCCATCATTACCGACAACGGCACCCAGTTCACCGGCAGGAAATTCCTGGAGTTCTGCGACAGCCACCATATCCGCGTGGATTGGGCGACCGTTGCACATCCACAGACTAATGGCCAGGTAGAACGTGCCAACGGCATGATCTTACAAGGCCTCAAGCCTAGGATCTTTGACAGACTGAACAAGTCTGGTCGCAAGTGGATTCAGGAGCTACCGTCGGTCATCTAGAGTCTCAGGACCACCTCGAGCAGAGCCACGGGATTCACGCCGTTCTTCCTCATCTATGGCGCTTAGGCCGTCCTCCCCACGGACCTGGAGTATGGATCTCCTAGACTCAGGGCCTATCAAGAAAGCTCGAACTAGCATGCTCGCGAAGACTCGTTGGATCAAATTGATGAAGCCCGAGACGTGGCAATGATGCACTCGGCAAGATATCAGCAGGCACTCCGGCGATACCAAGCTCAGAAGATCTGGCGCAGAGACTTCAGTGAAGGCGACCTGGTGCTAAGACTGCGACAAGACAACCGGGGGCGACACAAGCTATCGCCGCCATGGGAGGGGCCTTACATCGTCGTCAAGGTGCTCAAGCCCGGCACGTACAAGCTTGCAAACGAACAGGGCGAGGTCCTCACCAACGCTTGGAACATACACCAGCTACATCGCTTCTACCCTTAGACTTCCAAGTTTCTTTTCGTACATCTCGCATTCCATAATAATAAAAAAAGGGTGACTCGGTTTTACTCTCGACCAGAGCCCCAACCCAAACCAAGTCCCCCTCGGGGGCTACGACGACGGGGGGTTCCCCCCAGAGTGCCCCGACTTTTTTTTCGCAAAAACACGTACTTTCTTTCTTTCTTTCAAAATATGTTAAAGTGTTACGTCTCGAAGGCTCAGGGAGAACGAAGGCCAAGCGCGAACTAACTAAGCCCAGGGCCAGCCGGGACGCGGCACCGCCGACGCCTCCGAGAGGATAAGCATCCCCCTCGCTACCCTACGGCTAAGTTGGTTCGTGAACGCTAACTCCTTGGTCAAAGTTCCCCCGAAAGGCCCGAGGAGAAAACATGACAACATATAAGAAAGAATTCATAAACGCACGCACAGCATAAAGCGTTGTTTATACAAACTTGTTCAAACATCTAACAAAATACTAATGGGCCTTGAGACCCGAGTCTTCAGGGAGCACGGGGGCTTGGAGCAGCGGCGGCTTCACCCTCATCAGCGTCGGGGAACAGGTCCACCTCGAACATATCGGCAAGGGCCGCAGCAGGCTCCGCCATGGACGCGTCAACCCTCCTCACCACTTCAAGCTCGGCGTCCTCACCTACGACGTCCTCAGGGAGGATGTAGCCATCCCCCAAAAGACCGAAGTCGAGGATGTAGTGAGTCGAGGTCAGCGCCAAGGTCTTCTGGACACCGAGTCGAAGAGCACCGCGTAGGCGCTCAGTGACCCGGCCGCCCAGGGACCGCAGGCGGCTCGCCATCGAGCTACCCGAGGCCTCGCCCTCAGCCCCCTCGAGCTCATGGCACACCTCGAGTACAGCGGCCTCCAGAGTCTTAAGCTCGCCCTGAGCTTCGTTGTAGGCGACCTGGAGGGATTGCATCTCTCCTGAAGGGTCCGCCGCGCTCTTCTGCAGCTCTGCAACGTCAAGGAACGAACATCAAGCCTTGAAAGAGCGCAACGAAGAACTAAGACGGTTAAAGAACAAGACTTACCCTCGGCTTGCTTCTTCTCAATCTCGAGCGCGGCCCGCGCGGCGTCGACGTCCCGCTGGAGCTGGAAGATTGAGGCGTCGCGCTGCTGAAGCGTATCCCTCACTCCCCCGAGCTCCTCGCGCGCGAGCTGGAGCTGGGACTGGGCCTCCTGGAGAGCGGTGCCCGCCTGCTCGATCTCCCGGGCTTTTTCCGCAGCCCGATAGAGCTGGGCCCGTGCCTCCTCAAGCGCCTTCCGCTCCTGCTCAAGTTGGACCTGAGCCTCGGCAAGAGTCGCGTCCTTCAGCGCGAGCTGGGACTGCGCCCCCTCACGCGCGGTGCGCTCCTCGGCGAGCTGGCCCTCCACCGTCGCCAGTGCGTCACCCTTCTCCCTCAGAGCGGCGGCGAGCCCCTCGGCCTCCTGGGCTTTCTGCTCCGTCTGAGCAAGGCGCGCCTGCACGTCCTCCAGCGACATGCGCTCGCGCTCGGCGCGGGCCTGCGCCTCGACCAGGGCAGCGTTCTTCAGCACGAGCTGAGACTGTGCCTCGCTCAACGCCGCGCGCCCCTGCTAGAGTTCCCCCTCCTTGCTCTGCAAAGTGGCGCCGAGCTGTTCGGCCTCCCTGGCCTTCTGTTCCGCCACGGTGCGGTGGGCGTCGCATTCCTCCACCGCGCGGCGTAGCTCGCCCCCTTCGACTCGAGGCTCACCTTCGTCTCGAGCATCTCGTCGCGGAGGCACTCCATCGCCAGGCCCAGATGCTCGTTCTCCCGGCACGCCGCCTCATGGAGTGTGTGGAGCTTGGCGAGGAAGGAGATCTTATCCCCCGCGTTGCCCCATAGCTTCTGCCAAAACAAATAAAGGGGAAAAGACTCAGACAAGGCACAATTGAAAGTAAGGAAAGCGACGGGACTAGTACACGAACCCGAAACAGCGGCGCCGCCACATCTTGGTGAAGCCTCGAGGCCTCGTCGAGTAGGTCTTGAACTCGGGATCCCGCATCGAGAAAATCCCCCCAGTCCAAAAACTCTGCCTGCAAACACTCCACCGTGTCCCAGGGGACGTAGGGGTGGTCCAGCCCAGAGCACCAATCACCAGGGAATTCGTCGTAGACGCACTGGCGCGAGGACGATGCGCCGGCCCCCTGTGATGGCCCTCCAGACGCGCGCTTGGGGCATGGGCCGACCCCGTCATCGTCTGCCGGGGTCCTGTCCCGCGGGACGATCACATTCGTCGCGCGCGGAACGTCCTCGGCACCGCTCGTTCGAGGGGCCCGACCCCTTGAACCTCCTCCATTCCTGGGCCCAGCCGCCCGGGCCCACTCCCCTCCTCGCGCAACGTCTTGCGACGCCGCCGCCGCCTGCCGCGACGTTCTCGCCGAGCGAGGGCGCGTTGCGCGGACCGTGTCCCGCGCCTCCAACCTTAGCGCCTTGGTCGGCGCTAGCTCCGGCGCGACAGGGCCACCGGCACGGCTGGGAGAAAGGAAAGTAAGGGAAATCAGAATCCCAAATAAGTAAAATCAGGTAAGACAATCTCGAATCAACGCTCACCGTCGGGACGACACCTGGCGCTTCCTCTTCCTCGAGGCCTGCGCGGACGGCGCGTCTCCCGCACCGGGCGCACCCCCCGTCGCGGCGCCCTCACCAGCCGTCGCCGCGCCCACCTCTGGTGCTGGCGTGCCGTGGGCCCGCGCCGGTGACGGCGCAGGTAGAACGGCCGTCTCCTTGCCCTTGGCCCCCGTGGCCAAAGGCTCGTCGTCTGCTTCTTCTTCCTCATCCTCCAGCTCGGACCAGACGACGCCGGCATCGCTGCCGCTGCTGGTGTCCTTCGGGGTCGGCGGGGGGGAGAGGCCCACCTCCTCCCGCCGCGCACACTCCCGATCATGCGCCTTGCGGCGCTTCTCACACTTCTTCTTCTTCGCCTTACCGGCGTCCGCCTTCGCCTTCACCTCCCGCTGCTTCGCGCGGTTTTCAGCACGAGAGTTGGGCGTGGGGGGATCCGAGCCAAAGGCGCTCGTCTCCATCTCCGACTGTCGGAACCACAGATGTCAGGAACCGGCCCTCGAAATCAAAACCAAACCAAAAAATCCGTGATATTGACAGAAATCTCTTACCAAAACAATGGCCCCATCATCGGGCCGCATCCGGGGCGACCACAACACCATGTCGGGGTCGCACACCATCTTCCTCGTGTCCACCGCGCGCTTCGCCCTTGTAGCCGCGTAGGCCGGGGCAAGGGGCTCGGCCAGCAACCGAGACCGAGTCAGCACGTCGGGGTCCGCGCCCTCCGCCATCTCGTAGATGGGAAGCGCCCTCTCCATGAGGGGCACTACCCGCCGTTGATGGCACTACGCGAGGACGGCCGCTGCGGTCAACCCCGCGTCCGCCAAGGTCTTCAGCGCCCTCAGGTAGGGCGCTAGCTTCTCCCTCCGCGCGTGGTCCGACACCCCCGGCCCCCAATGGAACGGGCGGTGGTCCAGCACCTTGCCGGTGTACGGTGGGAGGCTATCACCGTCATTGCGGAGGTAGAACCACCCCCGGTCCCACTCCGTGTTGTTGCTCGTCATGGTGCAGGGCGGGTACATGCTGACCCCCTTCCCCCGCAGCGTGAATGTGAGCCCGCCGGCGCGGACGGGTCGGCGTCGACCCTTACCGCCAGCCGCCTGCGTGAACAGCTCGCCCCGGAACAAGTGGAGCCACAAGTCCCAGGACACAGGAACGCCCAGGAAGCCCTCACAGATGCCCACGAAGGTTGCCGCCTGTGAGATGGCGTTGGGGGAGAAGTTGTGCAACTCCACACTGTAGTGGTAGCACAGCCCCCGCATGAACCGCCCGGCGGGACCGTTGAATCCCCGCTCGTGCAATCGAACGAGGCTCACCACATACCCCGCTGGGGGCTGCGGCTCCTGATGCCGCGCTGACGGGACGATCCATGCCGGCTGATCCGGGTCGGTGTTGGCCGTCAGTTGCCCGCCGGCGACCAGCCCTTCGAGAAGATACGCATCCACATTGGAGCGACTCCACGGCCCGACCTCTAGGTACTCAACCATGGCAAACTAAGCAGGGGAAGAGGGGCGCGGGGGCGGAAGATGCGAGAAAGGCACGAGCTCGGGAGGCGGGAGGAAGGAGAAGGCAGACGCAACGCGGGTGAAAATAACTAAGGTAAAAAACTCCTCCTCTTCACCTGCTCTTTTTATAACGAGAATAGGCGCGGAGATCGAACGGGCGGGGGCTGGGACGCGCGGCCGCAGTTAATGCGATGGACGTCACCCGGGTCCCACCGTCTCGAAACCACCGCGAGCGCCGCGCAAACGCCATTATTACGGCACCGTGAAAACGCGAACCGCTGCGTACTTCCTCCGCACCACCTAAAAAGGCGCGTGCAACGCTCTCCCAGGACGCCACGTGGGCCACGACCCCACGCGCGCAGTCCACCCCGGTCACAATCGAGAACAAAGGGACGGGGAGGGGCTCCTTCCGTGAGAAGGAGCCTTCTCAGCGCCCAGCAAACAGGGAACCGAGGCCCGACCCCTCGACAGGCCCCTAACGGACGGCCCGAGGGGTCAGGGCGATCTCGAACGCGCTTGCTCAAGACAGCCCTCGAAAGCGCGGGCGGAGGGATACTCGGCGCCACGTCGAAAAATTTCTTACTGATCAGCGGCTCGAGGCCCAGCCCGCTGAGGGTACGGTGGGCGCCGCAGATGCCCCTAATCTGGGGATTTACTGGCCTTCACGGCTATACTGATCAGCGACTCGAGGCCCAGCCCGCTGAGGGTACAGTGGGCGCCGCAGATGCCCCTCGATCTAGGGATTTACTGATCAGCGGTTCGAAGCTCGACTCGATAACAGATCAGTGAGCGCCACAGATCCACCAAGACGGAGGCACCCGGTGCCACCCCGCAAAGGCCCTACTAATCAGAGGTACGGAGCCTGGCCCTCGACGGGTTCGAACAGGCGCCTCAGATTAACAGAGTCAGGGACGACCAGGGCGCGCGTGATCGAGCCGATCCTCGAACCCAAAGGTTCGGGGGCGCCCCATAGTTCGTGTTCAAGGCCGAACGAGGGCAGCTAGTCGAGGGATCCCATCGAGGGAGAGCTTTCGTGCCCTCAGTCCTAATCAAACAGGACCGAGCCCTGCCTAGCATACCCGTGTAAGTGCTCTTATGGACGTGTCTCCAGACCACGAGCCGACCCTTATCGAACGGGGCACGGACGTCCACTTGAATTACCCACTAACAGCTCAACGAGGGATCCATGACTCGCGGCCCGTTCGATGGGAAGCATGGACCGCCTCACCCCTCCGCCCTGCGAAAGGGCGGCGAGGGGCGCGCAAACAAGTCGAAGAGCTCGTCCCGATCGCCTCGAACGGGCCCGGGCTCGGGGGCTCATCGCACGGCTACACCTCTTGGACATGTCTGACAAAAGTCATGTTTCCCCGCTCCTTCGAGGGCAGCGAGCGAACCCCCCAGGACTCATCCCGGGTAGGGTTAACACATCGTTCCGCACGCATAGGATCGCCGAGGCCGGCTGAAATATCGCCGAGGCCGGCTGAAACAAACGCCTTACGGATCGGCAGCTCAGCATCAAAACCTTACACGAGTGCACGCACTCCTCCAAGGCTTCGGGGGCTACACCCGCGGGTGCGCTAGCGCGCCCCCACGGAACGTCATACACATCCAGAAGGGAAGAAAGTCCTAACAAAAGCTTCAGCCTTTGCGGATCACTTTGGATGCCCCTGCAAAGGCTCGGGGGCTACTGTCGGGGACAGCCATAGGGGTCCCCTAACTATGGGGGAAATCACCCTTTCCAAAAATTTAATATAAAACCACAATAACATCACCCAACCAGTCGCGGCCTAAAAATGAGGAAGGCCCACGGTCCGCTCCGGCCCAACAACCTCCATGGCCCATCAAACAGCCGTCCCCAGCCGCCCTCGAGCAAATCTCCGCCTCGCTCGAGGGTCAGGACACCGCGCGGCAAACTCCCGCCCCGCGGGAAGGCACGACACCCCGTAAGCAGGACTCTGCCTCGCTCGAGGGCTTCAGCCCCTCGAGCGGGTCACCGCTTCACTCGAGGGGTCGGCGTCCCTCGTACAGATCTCCGCCCCGCTCGAGGCCGACTCTCAAAGCGATAACGCCCCGCCTGTCTCACCTGACAGGGGCATTAAATGCCCCTGCCCGCCGCAGGCGCCTTAGTCAAAAGGCGATCCCAGCCCATGCCGCGCCGCTGACGCCGCTAGGGCTTCTGACCCTGTCACTGTGCGGCCAAACCCCGTCACTATACCGCCATTCCCAGCGTTGTGCAGGTGCTGTGCGGACAAGCCAGTGTCATTCCAAGGCACTGCACCGCCCACTCCCGTCCTTCTCCCACGGCGAGCCCCTCGGAAGGGCATGGGCGCACCCTCGAAGGGCGTACAGGCGGCGACCGGGCGCACGATGCGGGCGGCGCCACAGCGCGGAACACATTAAGTACGTCCCCTCCGTCGTCTCCGGCGCTGCACAAGGCCATCCCTGGCGCAGTGGAGCCATCCCCAGCACTGTGGAGCCCTGTTACAATGGGACATCACCACACCGGCCCCTGTATGGCGTGGGCGCCCCCGCCATCGAGGCCCTCGAAAGGGCACGGATCATCCTCGAAGGGGGGCCGGATGGCAAGCAGGCACGCACACTGACCGCTGCCGCCGTACGATTGACGTGCGACGCGTCCCCTCCACTAACTCCGGCGCCACCTAGCCATCCCGGGTGCTGTGCAACTGACCCGGGGTCTGTGCGGCCATCATCAGCACCATGCGGACATCCCTAGCCCTGTGGCACCATCCCGGGCACTATGCAGCCATCCCCGGCGTTGTGCGGCCCTGCTCCGATGGGACGCCGCCACGCCGGGCCCTGTACAGCCCCAAGTGCCCTCGTCAGCAAGACCCTCGAACTGGTGCACGAACGGCGGTCAGACGTGCACGCCGAGCGAGCTACCCTCGAAGTTATTCCCCGGCAGGTACATAGCCACCACGACACCAGCAAGTACTGAGACGTCAGGACGCCATCAAATCGCCAACGCTGTGTACCAGTACCACGATACTGTGTAAAACCCCGTGCGGCACATTTATAAGCCGCCTCCCCTTGGTCTATAAAAGGAGGAGGCGGTCGCCCGGCCGCCGGGAACGGGATCATCACAACACACCCACACTCACCCGCATACTCGTTCCCCCCGATATTGGCACTTTGCCTCAATCACTTAGCAGGGACTTAGAGGCCTCTCCTCCTCTCCCGCCTTGCTTGTAGCCCCCCTCTACAGGCACCACTGGTGCGAATCAATTCAGCGCGCACGCGCAAATCTGCTGGACGTACGACCCCGCGGTCAGAACCAGGATAAACCCGTGTCCCTGTGTTGTCATTTGCACCAACCATCGAGAAGCCGATCACAGCGTATCTCACTAGTTAGTGTCAGGACTAATCCTAACACCGACATTAATGTTTAAACAACAATTAAACATAAATATATTCATGATTATACAACTAATAAACATGAATACTAGTTTAAGAATGCACCCCGTGGAAGGTAGGGTGACGGCGTCACCCGACGTTCTGATATCACTTGGATCAGTCATACTGATCGTAGAGTGACCTCAGTCGATGTAGCCGTACGAAATTGGTGCAGGAAGATGATCGTAGTGAAGACCCGACTGTAGATGAAGGAGTCGTTCCGAGTTGATGTAGAGGAAGTAGTCGTTCGTAGTCGATGTAGCGGAAGTAGTCATATGGGAGCGAGCAGTCGCGTGAAGATGCTCCCCAAAAACCTTATCGCCCGCCTATCCCGAGCAGGATCTCAGCAGCAGGACGAGGTTCCGGAGGCTCTGCTCTCGCCGGTACCGTGCACGCGGTGCAGGCGATGGGAATGCAAAAGAAGCAGCAAACAGAGGGAGGTTCCGGAGGCTCTGCTCTCGCCGGTACCATGCATGCGGTGCAGGCGATGGGAATGCAAAAGAAGCAGCAAACAGAGGGAGAGAGGGAGAGGTCTCCTGAATAGGAGTACCTTAGTGTGAATTGGTGAACCGAGCAGGAGGAGGAGGGGCGTCTTATATAGGTGGGCAGGCACGCGGGGGGATGAACCTGGACGTCGCGGTTAAGGCGCCTCGGGTAGTAACGGTCGCGGTTAAGGCGCCATTGTTAAGCCTCAGTAACGGTCACAATTAAGGAGCCATTATTCATTTCCAACAGCCAACAGCAAAAAGATGCTCCCGCCCCGCAACACGTCACGTCTGTCCGTCCGCACCGCACCGCACGTCTTATATAGGCAGGCAGGCGCGCGGGGGGATGAACCTGGACGTCGCGGTTAAGGCGCCTCGGTAGTAACGGTCGCGGTTAAGGCGCCATTGTTAAGGCTCAGTAATGGTCGCAGTTAAGGAGCCATTATTCCTTTCCAACAGCCAACGGCAAAAAGATGTTCCCGCCCCACATCACGTCCGTCCGCACCGCACGCTCGACACGGCCTCGGCCCGGCTCGGTGAGGCGAGCGAGCGCGCGCGTGTGGCACGCCTATCTCCTTTATTCAACTTCACAAGAGGTGTACCGAAAGGCTACCTCATAAGTTGGATGGGAGACCCCTCAAATACCCATGTGGTATTTCTCACTTTTCCCTATCATTAAATAAATGGGTTTTAATTCTTTCATTATCGTAATAAATGGCTCTAGGCCCATTTAATCTAACATCTAGCTCTGTGGGCGTTAGCGTGGAAGCAGCAATTGTGCCACGCTGCACTGGTTCAAGCGGTGGGCATGGAAGCAGCGATTGTGTCATGGTTTCTTCAGAGACTATGTCTTTGCTTCAGAGAAACAAATACCTTGTTTCATGAAAGCCACTTGGAGCACATTAAGGTATACATACCAACCTGCCATACAATTTTGAAGAGAAATGCATCTTTCCATGAACCGAGCCTTCTCAAAGGTTCTGTTCTCTCAGTCAAACCATAGCTTGTTTCACTATCTTAATTCACGGGATCTCCGATCACATAAGACAGGTTTCCACTATGGAAAAACTCACGTGGGTCTCAAGCCCAGTTCCATAGATGCATTATCTATCACAATACGTGATAAACCCTTTGTGAATTGATCTGCCAGGTTCTTAGACATATGGATGTAATCCAAAGCTATGACACCGGTGTTTCTCAATTTCCTGACAGACTTCAACCGCCTCTTGACATGCCTGGATGACTTCATGTTGTCCTTTGAACTGTTCACCTTGACAATCACCGTTTGATTATCACAGTTCATTAGAATTGCCGGTATAGGTTTTTCAACTATCGGCAAGTCCATTAGGAGTTCACGAAGCCACTCGGCCTCGACAGTGGCAGTATCCAATGCTGCGAGTTCTGCTTCCATTGTTGACCTGGTTAGAATGGTCTGCTTGCAAGACTTCCAGGAAACAGTGCCACCTCCAAGTGTGAACACATATCCACTTGTGGCTTTTAACTCATCAGCATCAGAAATCCAGTTTAACCCTCCAAGTTCATTGTGCCCACTAGTTTGCATCACTATATCCCTCCAAGACTTTGGGGTCTCCGGAATAGTGAATGCCATAGTTCATTGTGCTCACTAGATAGCGCATTACCCTCTCGAGAGCATGCCAGTGTTCACTGCCCGGGTTTGAAACAAATTGGCTCAGTTTACTAACTGCATATGCAATGTCAGGTCTCGTGGCGCTAGCCAGATACATCAGCGAACCAATGATCTGGGAGTATCTCTGCTGATCCACCATTATCCTCAGGTTCTTCCTTAGAACCAAGCTGGCGTCGTAAGGAGTTGGTGCGGGTTTAGAGTTGCTGTAGTCAAACTGACTTAGCATCTTCTCATCATAGTGAGTCTGTGATAGAGTCACCCCACCATTTTCCCCCTTTATCAGCTTTATGTTCAGGATAACATCAGTCTCTCCCAAATCCTTCATCTCAAACTTTTGAGATAGAAAGTCTTTGACCTCCTTGATCACTTCAAGGCTCGTGCCAAAGATAAGTATGTCATCTACATACAGACACAAAATCACTCCTTCGCCCCCACCATAGCGATAGTACACACATTTGTCTGCTTCGTTTGTAACAAAGCCAACAGATGTCAAAGTTCTGTCGAACTTATCATGCCATTGCTTAGGTGCTTGCTTGAGGCCATAGAGAGACTTCACCAGTTTACACACCATTCTTTCTTGACCCTTTACTACAAATCCTTCCGGCTGATCCATATAGATCTCCTCTTCCAACTCTCCATTTAGGAAAGCTGTCTTAACGTCCATCTGATGAACGAGAAGACCATGAGAGATTGCCAGAGAAAGTAGTACTCTTATGGTAGTCAATCGAGCGACTGGTGAGTAAGTATCAAAGAAGTCTTTGGGTGTAACCCTTGGCCACAAGTCTAGCCTTATACTTATCAATAGTACCATCAGGCCTAAGCTTCTTTTTAAGCACCCATTTGCATCCCACGGGTTTGCACCCGTAAGGACGTTCAACAACCTCCCAAGTTCCATTTGACATGATATAGTCCATTTCACTTCTCACTGCTTCCTTCTAATAGTCAGCATCAGGTGAAGAGTAGGCCTCTGCAATGGTCTTGGGAGTGTCATCCACGAGGTATACGATGAAATCATCTCCAAAGGATTTCTCTGTCCTTTGTCTCTTGCTCCTCCTAGGAGCCTCATCGTTATCCTCCTCAGGATGCTCAATAAGTGTAGGCTCATTGAGTTCCATCGGCTTGGTGGAGTCGTCCTTCTCGACAGACTCTTGCCTAGATGAACTTGTTTCATCTCTCATTAGAAAAATATTCTCAAAGAATGTAGCGTCTCTGGACTCCATAATTATGCCGACAAGCAAGTCAGGCACTCCAGATCTTACTACCAAGAATCTATATCCGACACTGTGAAAAGCATAACCCAGAAAGACACAGTCCACCGTCTTTGGTCCAAGTTTACGTTTCTTGGTGATTGGCACACTGACTTTGTTCAAGCAACCCCAAGTGCGTAAATATGAAAGAGTTAGCCTCTTCTTCTCCCATTCCTCGAATGGTGTTACTTCCTTATTCTTCATAGGCACACGGTTCAGGACATGACAGGCTGTCAGTATCGCCTCACCCCACCATTCCTTAGATAGTCTCGCGGTTTCTAACATGACATTCACCAAGTCAGTCAGCGTGCGGTTCTTTCTTTCGGCAATCCCATTGGATTGGGGTGAATAAGGCGGTGTCCTCTCATGAACGATACCGTGTTCCTCACAGAATGAATCAAAAGTATTAGAGAAGTATTCGCCACCTCGATCAGACCTTAAGTGTTTAATTTTTCTCTCAAGTTGATTTTCTACTTCAGCTTTATAGATCTTAAAGTAATGTAACGCTTCATCTTTTGATTTTAACAAGTAGATGTAACAAAATCTAGTGCTATCGTCTATCAAAGTCATGAAATATCTTTTACCACCCTTTGTCAACACACCATTCATTTCGCTCAGATCGGAATGAACTAATTCTAGAGGTGCCAAGTTTCTCGCCTCAGCTGCCTTATGTGGCTTGCGAGTTTGTTTTGATTCAACACATACGTGGCATTTAGAATTTTTGACAGAGGTAAACTTTGGAATTAAACTCAAACTAGCTAAACTCATCATACAACCAAAATTAACATGACAAAGCCTCGAATGCCAAACATCTGATTCATCATTCATCACATGGTTCACGACATTATCATCGAACAATAAAGAAAAGCGGAACAAGCCTCCGCTATCATAGCCTTTTCCAACAAAGGTACCAAACTTAGAAATGATACATTTATTCGACTCAAAGACTAACTTAAAACCGTCTCTACACAGTAGAGACCCGCTGACTAGATTCTTCTTGATGGTAGGTACATGCTGCACATTCTTCAATTGTATGGTCTTCCCCGAAGTGAACTTCAGAGTGACCATACCAGCACCAAGAACACGCGCATGGGCACCGTTCCCCATCAACAAGGATGTAGTCCCCCTGACCTGGTAAGAAGAAAGCATAGAAATGTCAGCACATACATGAATATTAGCACCGATGTCTATCCACCACTCTAGTGAAGAACATACTGAAAGAACTGTAGGTAAGAAATTACCGTACCCCGATGTTCCTCCACCCTCGCTAATAACCATGTTCACTGTCTTGGGGGCCTTGCGAACTTTGCGATCCGGGCACTTTGCAGCAAAGTGATCCGGACTGCCACATGTGTAGCAAGCACCCCCGGCTTTCTCTTCTTCTTATCAGGCCCGTCGGCTTGCTTAGCCTTGGGCGGGTTCTGTGAAGGCTTCTTCCTCTTGTTCTGGCTGTTCTGGAACTTGGGATTGCCCCTCTGCACAAAGTTTGTGCTTGAGGAGCCGGCTATTGCCTTTCCACGTGTGTCCTTTGCTCTCGCCTTCTCTTCAACATCAAGAGTCGCAATAAGGTCATCAAAAGTGAATTCCTTTCTCTTGTGTTTTAGAGAGGTAGCAAAATCCCTCCAAGAATGTGGTAGCTTAGTGATAATGGCTCCAGCCACAAACTTGTCGGGCAACGCACATGGGGCCTCTTTGCTGTAGTTTTCAAACTCCTTAGCCAGCGCCTGTACTTCATGGGCCTGTTCCACCACAGGACGGTCTTCAACCATCCTGTAGTCTAGGAACTGTTCCATTACGTACATCTCACCGCCGGCGTCAGACGCTCCGTACTGAGCCTCAAGAGCCTCCCAAATGTCCTTCCCCGTCTTGTTACGGAGATAGGTGTCCACCAGGTTATCAACCAGAACGCTGATGACGGCACCCCGGAACAGATTATCATCTGAATTGAACTTTTCCTCCGAGACACCCTCGGGAGCTTTTCCGGTGATGACGTATATCACGTTCATGGCGGTGAGCCACAGGGTGGCCAACTCGCGCCACCTCTTAAAGTTGGAACCATCAAAAGGCTTTGGTTTAATTGCATTTGCAAAGCTAGTGGCACCAAACATATTCCTATCAATATGATAAGGTTTTTAGATTGTTAGATGATAGGTAATATTCCGGTATATTTTAATTCCATAATTAAATAGACATTTCAATATTACGGTGAGTGAAACAATCCATGTGCAAATGTTAATGTTTAAACAATAATTAAACATAAATATATTCATGATTATACAACTAATAAACATGAATACTAGTTTAAGAATGTACCCCGTGGAAGGTAGGGTGACGGCGTCACCCGACGTTCCGATATCACTTGGATCAGTCATACTGATCGTAGAGTGACCTCAGTCGATGTAGCCGTACGAAATCGGTGCAGGAAGATGATCGCAGTGAAAACTCGGCTGTAGACGAAGTAGTCGTTCGGAGTTGATGTAGAGGAAGTAGTCGTTCGCAGTCGATGTAGAGGAATTAGTCGTACGGGAGCGAGCAGTCGCGTGAAGACGCTCCCCAAAAACCTTATCGCCCGCCTATCCCGAGTAGGATCTCAGCAGCAGGACGAGGTTCCGGAGGCTCTGCTCTCGCCGGTACCGTGCGCGCGGTGCAGGCGATGGGAATGCAAAAGAAGCAGCAAACAGAGGGAGGTTCCGGAGGCTCTGCTCTCGCCGGTACCGTGCGCGCGGTGCAGGCGATGGAAATGCAAAAGAAGCAGCAAACAGAGGGAGAGAGGGAGAGGTCTCCTGAACAGGAGTACCTTAGTGTGAACAGGCAGGCGCGGGGGGATGAACCTGGACGTCGCGGTTAAGGCGCCTCGGGTAGTAACGGTCGCGGTTAAGACGCCATTGTTAAGGCTCAGTAACGGTCGCAGTTAAGGAGCCATTATTCCTTTCCAACAGCCAACGGCAAAAAATGTTCCCGCCCCACATCACGTCCGTCCGCACCGCACGCTCGACACGGCCTCGGCCCGGCTCGGCGAGGCGAGCGAGCGCGCGCGTGTGGCACGCCTATCTCCTTTATTCAACTTCACAAGAGGTGTACCGAAAGGCTACCTCATAAGTTGGAAGGGAGACCCCTCAAATACCCATGTGGTATTTCTCACTTTTCCCTATCATTAAATAAATGGGTTTTAATTCTTTCATTATCGTAATAAATAGCTCTAGGCCCATTTAATCTAACATCTAGCTCCGTGGGCGTTAGCGTGGAAGCAGCAATTGTGCCACGCTGCACTGGTTCAAGCGGTGGGCATGGAAGCAGCGATTGTGTCATGGTTTCTTGTGCCCATCAGTGGAAGCATGACGAACCCCGGAAGACCGTATTCCAACGTCGGACTCGTATTCCTCGTGCATCTCGTTCCCAGCTAGCATAAAACTTGCCAATTCTGCTACCCCTCTTCTATTAATCTATTTCATCTTGAACTTCATCTCCCTAGCTAGCTTCCAACTGTTATACGTAAAACTTTACAAGGGTCAAGGTGTGTTGATGATAGTGCTAGCTGGCTAGGAAGCAAGCCATTTTTGGGCATATGGAGTAGTAGCAAGCATTGGAAATCTCTATTTCTACACCAACCGGCTAATAGTTCAAGAATTTATCTTGTGCAGAGCAGGAGCTCAATAATCATCAAACCAATTAGTTCAAAAGGACTGGGAGGACAAGTAGTAAGGCATATGCGGAGCTGTCTAATTTATTCACTGGAGTCAATTATGCTTTCATATCAGGATGTATAATGTTAGACGTACACCCGGCCAGATTTAAGCTGTGACTCCACACTTCCACAGTAGGTACTGTTGAAAGTGAATGATTGATTGATTTGAGAGGGGGTGGACCCCACTATTTATGTACAAGGAAGGGGCACGAAGGCACCCTTTGGCAGGAGGGGACGCGCCCGTACGGGAGAGACACACCCGTACGGGGAGGGGCTGCCTCTTCCTAATTACACACTAATGATTACCTTAATTACATAATTAAGCTAATGATCATCACTAATATTTCTTAACACTCCCCCTTGATCAATAGCTTCATAAGGTCTTGATGTAATTTGACTTCAATCATCCTTGGATATCATCTTGTAAAACTCCTCCAAAAATCTTATGGGAAAATCTTGAGGAGAAACCAATCTGTATGTATATGCCACTAAAACTCCTTTAAACCTAGTGGGAAAATATTAGGAGAAAATGATATGGCAATATTATCTCATTAGATACTTGTATGAGAAAACCTTTGGCAAGGAAAAACTCATCAATAAGTCTAGAGAATAATGATCTGAGGATCATATTTGAATATCCTTCTCCAAAACCTAATAGGAAAATATGAGAAGGGATTTTATATCTTCTTAAAAACTCTTATAGAGAAAACAGAAGATACGACATAGAATATGTCATGTATATCACCTTTAAAACCTAAATGGAAAAATTAGGTGATATGATCTTGTATTGACATTGCCTCATTAAAACCTTTTTATGAGAAACCTTGTGAGGAAAACTCATATAGGAAAAAGAGTACAATAATCAGATGATTATATATAGGTTATATCAAAATGAGTCTCCCCCTGATTCTTGCAAATCTTTGAGTTGTCTCATACCAATCCCAAAAATGTATTTCTGGAATAAGGATGTTGGTAATGATTTTGTGAATAAATCTGCAAGATTATCACAAGATTTAGTTTGTAAGATCTCTATCTCTCCTACCTTCTGTAGTTGATGAGGATAGAATAATTTGGGAGCCATATGTTTTGTAAGATCGCTCTTTATATAACATGCTCTCATTTGTGCAATACAAGCAGCATTATCTTCATACATCATGGTAGGATTCATGATTGAACTTATACCACATGATTGTTGTATGTGCTTAATCATTCTGCGAAGCCATACACATTCACGTGATGCTTCAAATAATGCAATTATTTCAGAATGATTTGTGGATGTGGCTATTAGAGTCTGTTTTGATGACTTCCATGAAATAGTCGTTCCACCATGTAAGAATACAAATCCTGTCTGAGATCTGGCTTCATGGGGATCAGATAAATAGCCAGCATCTGAGTATCCAACTAATGTTTTATCTTGGTTAATTTTGTAAAATAAGCCAAGATCTATTGTGCCAATGAGATATCTGAAGATATTCTTAACTCCCGCCCAATGGCGTTGTGTTGGAGCAGCGCTGTATCTAACTAGCAAGTTTACCGCAAATGCAATATCAGGCCTGGTGCAATTTGCGATATACATTAACGCTCCAATAGCACTGAGATATGGAACTTCTGGTCCCAATACCTCTTCATCTTCACCTTTAGGTCTGAATTGATCTTTATCAATTTCAAGAGAGCGTACGACCATAGATGTTTTGGATGGATATGATTTATCCATATTGAATTTCTGTAGAATCTTTTGGATATAAGCAGACTGGTGTACTAAAGTCCTTGTTGGGAGGTGCTCAAGTTGTAAACCTAAGCAAAATTTGGTTTTACCCAAATCTTTCATTTCAAATTCCGTCCCAAGATGGTTGTGTGCTTCATCTATATCTTGTTGAGTCCCAATGATATTGAGGTCATCAACATATACAGATATAATACAAAATCCAGTTGAGGATTTCTTGATGAATACACATGGGCAATCATCATTGTTTGAAAAACCCTTCTGAAGAAGGAATTCCTTTAGTCAGTTGTACCACATTCTTCCCGACTGTTTTAAGCTGTATAATGACTTTTGAAGTTTTACACAATACATGTTGCGTGAATGATTCTTGTTCGGGATATCAATTCCTTCCGGAACTTTCATATATATATCCGAATCTAGTGACCCATATAGATATGCCGTCACCACATCCATGAGATGCATGGATAGACCTTTTTGTGCTGCCAATGATATTAGATATCGGAATGTTATACCACTCATAACTGGAGAATATGTTTCATCAAAATCGATGCCGGGTTTCTGCGTGAACCTTTGTGCTACAAGTCTCGCTTTGTATCTCACCACCTCGTTGTTTTCATTCCTTTTACGGACGAAAATCCATTTTGATCCCACAGGAAAAATATGACGAGGAGTAGGCATCACTGCGGAGAATACCTCTCGTTTCTTGAGCGAGTCTAATTCTGCCTTGATTGTTTCCTTCCATTTGACCCAGTCGGAGCGCTTGATGCACTCTGCCATGGACTTAGGTTCTGGATCAATGCGAAGTTCACTTGCAATCTTAGTGGCAAAGTAAATGTCGACATTTGTAGTCTTTCTATTGTATGATTCTCCAGAATCAATATAATTAATGGAAATTTCTTGTACCCCTTGTGACTCATCATGATTTCCCTCAACGATAGAGTCCGGGTCTTCCGATGTCCTAGCACTTATATTATTTTGTGCACTTGTGCTAAGTATGTGATGTATCTGTTGAACATCCATATTATTTGGATTTATAATATCCAATTGGTGTCTATCAACTTGATGTTGATCTGCATTTACTGTTGTGGAAGTGACCTTCCTAGTTTTCCGCGGAGGCTTTTGTATAGCCTTATCCTTTGTTGCAGTACTTCTCCCCCTCTTATTTTGATTTGGGAGTTCTTGAGTAGGAATTTCTACTCTTTCTGGTACATTTGCAGCAGGATTATGTGATTTTGTGACACCCTTATAATCAGTAAATGCTTCTGGCAGATTATTCGTAATGTTTTGCAAATTGATAATTTTCTGAACTTCACATTCAGATTCTATAGTACGTGGATCATAGGACTGGATACCCGTGGTATTCCAATTTATTTCCTGGCATTCTGTTTGGTACTTTTCTCCCCCTAATGCCGGGAAATTGTCCTCATCAAAGATGCAATCAGCATACCGGGCAGTGAATAAATCCCCTGTAAGGGGTTCGATGTACTTAATGATTGATGGTGATTTGTACCCCACATATATCCCCAATTTTCTATGGGGGCCCATTGATGTACGCTGCAGTGGTGATATCGGTACGTATATAGCGCAACCGAATTTTCGCAGATGGGAAATACTTAGTTGATTTCCACGTACTAACTGCAACGGGGAAACCGTGTTGTATGCAGTAGGTCTTATTTGAATCAAGTCAGCGGCGTGTAATACCGCATGACCCCAACATGATGTTGGTAGATTGCAATTCTGTAGTAATGGTCTAGCAATTAACTTTATTCTCTTGATAAGCGATTCGGCTAATCCATTTTGTGTATGTACATAGGGAACAGAATGTTCCACATTTATTCCTAGAGCCATACAATAGTCATTGAAGGCATGTGAAGTAAATTCAGCGGCATTATCCATCCTGATGGTTTTAATAGCATATTCAGGATGATGTGCTCTTAATTTGATAATTTGAGCAATGAACCTTGCAAAAGCATGGTTTCTTGTAGACAATAAACATACATGGAACCATCTAGTAGATGCATCAATAAGTACCATGAAGTACCTAAATGGTCCAGTTGATGGATGGATAGGACCACAAATATCTCCTTGAATGCGTTCAAGAAATTGTAGTGGTTCAGCCTTTATTTTAAGATAAGAGAGTCTTAAAATTAATTTTCCCGTGGCACATGCGGTGCACACAAAGTCTGAAGGTTTGGGAAATTTTGAAGTATTTAATTTGTGACCAATTGAATTGCCGATAATTTTTCTCATCATCCCTATGCCGGGATGACCCAGTCGATCATGCCAAATCTTGAAGACATCAAGATTTTGAAAAATTACCTTGTATGCAACATGTTGTACGGGTTTGATGTATGTGTAATACAATCCTGATGATAGTGAAGGAATTTTCTCAAGCAGTAGCTTGCTATATCCATCATGTTTAGTGATGAATAGATATTCATCTTTGTTGTCACTGTTTGTTTCCACATGGAAACCATTGCGACGGATATCTTTGTAACTCAATAGGGTACGAGTTGAATCGGGATACAGGAGTGCATCCTCAATTACTATTTGAGTACCCATAGGGAGAACAATTGTGGCTCGTCCTGAACCAACAATTATAGCATCGCGGCCCGCGATGGTTGTGACATTTCCTTTACTCTTTTTGAGAGTTTGGAAATATTTAAGTTCTCTGAGTATGGTGTTAGTTGTGCAACTATCCACCAAACAAAGTTCTTCCTCCATTTGGATTGTCCCCGTAGGATAATCTAGAATGAGTGAATTAAATGATAAGTTTTGAACTCATAGATTATATAATACATACTTTATTCAATAATATCATAAGTATCATATGTCTTACAATATTTTGTGACAACACTTATTTACAACACAATTATTACATAAATATGGCTATAGAACGAAGTTCTTTTAAACTATAGAACAAAGTTCTTGTCGGGGAGTGTAGAAACTAAGACATGTCTCCGAACATGTCATTGGATGGTCCATCCACAAGCATGTTGTCGGTGTCGTCGATGCTATCGATCATCATGTCATCTGTGCCGAAACATTCGTCCAATTGCATTGGATCTTTCTCCTTGTTGTGTTCCGCGGGAACATCCTTGGAGCAACTGGCACCCGGAGTGTGAGTAGTGAAGTGCACTTCAAACTTGTCCCCATGAACTTGCTTTCCAGCATACTTTTGGTAGAGATCAACCAAATGCTTAGCAGTGTGGCACTTTCTAGTTGTGTGATTGTGACAACCACACCTCTGACAAGCTTGGGAGTTGTCATGAGTATTAGGTTTCTTGAAAGTGTCCTTGTTGTTGCTAGAACCCTTGCCTTTCTTAAAATTCTGCTTCTTCCATTTCCCCTCGAAACTCCTTTTGAATTTCTTGCCACTAAACTTTTTATTATTATTCTGAGCATTGAAATGTACTTCCGGCAGAGGTGCTGCACCCACAGGGCGCATTTGATGATTCTTTGTTAAGAGCACATCATGCTTTTCTGCTTGGAGTAAATCATATATTAAGTCAGAATATTTAGTATACTTGTGGCGACGGTATTGTTGTTGCAATATCCTATTAGCAGGGAGAAATGTAGATAGAGTCTTTTCTATCATTTCTGCATCATCCAAAGGTTGATTGCAAAAGCGAAGCTTGGTACAAATCTTGTGGACGACAGAATTGTATTCTGTAACAGATTTGAAATCCATGAGACGGAGTAAAGACCACTCCCGTCTTGCTTCGGGCAGAATTACGCCTTGTTGTTGATTGTAGCGTTCTTTGAGAGAGTCCCAAAGTTTCTTAGGATCATCTTCCATCATGTATTCGGCTTTGAGGTCATGGTGGAGATGGTGTCTTAGGAAATGCAAGGTTGCAAACTTTTGTGCCTCTGGGATAGGATTTTGTGGGTTAGGTTCATTAATTGTATTAATGTAACCTTTGGCTGTTAGCACAATCTTGACATCCATAGCCCAGGTTAGGTAATTACTACCATCGACTGCAAGTTCAGTGAAGTCTTTATTGATTAATTTAGCCATTTTCCTACATGAGAGAACCATGTATAGGATTAATTTACTGAAGTAAATTTTGTGTTGCAAAAGTAGGCAAAATAATGTATGTAAGATGATTCTTACAAAAACTAAGGTATATGAATTTTTTAATTCCTGTATGAATAAATTTGACTTGATAGTTGTTTATATGAAATTTTGGATATACACTTTGAAGGTAATCATCATAAAGATGTAGACCTCACAATGATGAGCAAAAGCTGCCTAAAAGCGCGGATCTCAAGGCAAATAAGCTCTTAGGAAGAACTTATCGCAGCCAGCGCCTAGGTCACATCACCTTGTGTTATTCCAAATTATATTTATAGACCTTAATTTGAATTTTTGCTTGATATTCTACTTGATGTAGAAAATTGATTATTTAAACCATGCAAATAAAATAAATTGCATAAGAATTGTTCTAACACCTAGAAATGATCTGCGGATCATAAACATGAATAATTACTGCGGTAATTATAACATTTAAATTACATAGGTGCGTATACCGGATGGTACAAATAATATTGTTCATCACAACATAAAATTACAGAACAATTCAGGGTCTAAATCATAAATATACAACACTAATAAGTCTGAATATGTAAATAGATAAAAGCCTGAGGGCTAATTTAAAGTTCAGGGGTTTTTTCTGGATTTTTCGAAGTTGAGGGGGGTCCGACGGACTTTTGGAACTAGGGAAGCCATGCGGTCCGGTGTGGCCTGTTTCTCATCCGGCCTGTGAACGGCCCGCCGAAGGCCTGCCGGCCCGGCCGGCCCATATGCCCGCCGAATAAAAGGGGTGTGGGTGCGGTTAGGGTTTCCCCTAACCCGCTGCCGCCCCCTAGAGCCGCTGCCGCCTGCTGGTGCTGGTGGTGATGCCGGCATCGCCGGTGCCGGCCGGTCGGCGATCCGCGGAGGCGGATCCGCAGCCTCCTGGTGTCGCTCCTCCTTCTTCCCCTCTCCCCCTCTTCTTGCTTCATCCCTTGCCCCCGGTTGCGCCGGCTTGTGCCGGCCGCCGGCCATGGCCGACTTTCAGAGGTCGGAGGAGGGGAGCCCCAGGGCGGTCGGGCTCCAGGTGCCACGCCGGATCCCCGGGCGGCGGTCGACGGCCCCGACGCGGCCAAATGGACGGGGTGCGGCTGCGGCCGCCTCCTGGGTCGCCGTCGTCGAGGATGCTGATGGTGGTCCGCCGGCTTCGGAAAAGAACGGCGGGGCACCGCGGCGAGCCGCCATCGTCCCAGCCGTGAAGCTCGGGTGAACCACCGTAGAAGGTCCGGCGAGGCCGGGGGACATGGCGGCGGCCGTGAAGGAGTGGATGGCCGCCGGTCCAGCCTGAGGGCCGAAGCCAGCGTTGCCGGCCGCCGTCTCCGTCGCTGGTGCAGGTACATTCATGTCGGGGATGACCCCAACTCCTTCTGTCTGTGTTCCAGGACGGCGGATGCGGACGACGAGGCGGCGGCGAGGTGGCTCCTCTGGAGGCATCGGCGTCGGAAGACGCTGCGCCGCCGGGGATGGGCTACGGTGGACAAGCCCTGCGGTGTACCGCGGTGTCGACATCCAGGCGTGCTCTGAGGAGCGGTTGCTGCTTTCGGCCGGCGAAGCACGGCGCGGTGGAGGGGAACGACGTCCACGGCGGCCATGGAAGCAGCGACCACGACCTCCACGACGACCACGGCGGCCATGGCGAGCACCGCGAGTGCAGAAGAAGCAGCGGCCTTGGTTTGTGTTGACAGGGATGACTAGGTAGGTTGTAAAAGCAGTTTCTACTAGGCGAAATGGAGGATCCATTTTTCTCACCCTGGGAAGGAGGCCGGCGTTCTCGCCGGCGAGGCCCTCGGGCCTCTGTTCTTGTGTGCGTGCGTGAGTGAGTCAGAGCAAAGTGCCGATAACGTGTTGAAAGTGAATGATTGATTGATTTGAGAGGGGGTGGACCCCACTATTTATGTACAAGGAAGGGGCACGAAGGCACCCTTTGGCAGGAGGGGACGCACCCGTACGGGAGAGACACACCCGTACGGGGAGCGGCTGCCTCTTCCTAATTACACACTAATGATTATCTTAATTACATAATTAAGTTAATGATCATCACTAATATTTCTTAACAGGTACTACAAAGAGATCCCAAGTGCAAACCGTGCAAAGCGGCTTCCTCGCGCCACCGTTAATGGTTTCCTTTCAGTTCTCTTGGGCACACACATATATGTTATCTTTCCCGGTAATGTAATAAGAATGTAATAAGGCTGCGGCAAGCCAAATTCATCAGAACGTCAGATGCTAATGCCGGTGGTAGATGTCAGTACAATAGAACTGAAATGTGTTTTGTACATGCTGACTTTTGGAAGCAGAGAACTTGTTGTGAATGATCCATAATGAGGAGCCCATAAGACAGGCAGAACAGAACTGCTTGAGAACTACTAGGCAGGTTTAATTTTTTAGCCTCACTGCAGACATTCGAGGAGGAGTTGGATAAGCGGTTCGGCATCCCAGCCCCAATAAGCGGATCTTTCACTCTTTCAGTATACTCCCTCCATATCAAAATAGTTGACGTTTCCAACAGTTTTGAATAAATTAAGGAAATAGTGCAATTACCTTTGTGCCCTTTGTCCAATGGTCCATCTCTACTGACCAGTGACCACGCATCACACTCCTTGCGCGGTGGAGGCCGAGGGGATCATGTGTTAAATCAAGGGTAAAAGGGAGAAATGTCTCTGCTGCATACTACTAGCGACAAGTATTTTGAGTCATTCTCGTTTCTACTAGCAGCGACAAGTACAATGATATGGAGGGAGTATCTCAATTCTCACCACCAAAATTTCGACATCCTCACCTCGTGCTCCCCCGTGGACAACTAGACGATCCATCTCATGCTACGAAGAGTTACGGACCAAAAGTCCCTCTATTTAGGGGGCTATATATGATTTCTCTAGGGTGTTACGGTTTCCTTCTAGATAAATACGCTATTCAGGTTTTCAGGAACGAATTATTGAGTCACTAGGGTCAATCATGCTTTCAGATCGGGATCGTTAAATTTATCTACCTTTGTACATGTTTTATTTTGTCAATTTGGTAGAAGCTTAAAAAAGATCAACACACCCCTGGGTCCAGCTTCAATTCTATTAAAATTTCCAGGAATAATAATGCAGTTTATTTAGAGCGAGCAAAGTTCTTGCCAGACAGGAACCACTGGAAACGTAATAAACCTCCACCATAATTGTCTTTAAACTCATAATTCACTCCACTAGCTAAACCACTAGAGAAGCGACAACAAACAAGAGAATGCGCTAGTACAACCAGATAAAAAGCAACCCATTTCAGAAAGCGTACGGTGCAGCCTGCCAAAGAGATTTCGTCAGGTCAGCAAAATACAAATTCAATTATTGTAACTTGGGTAGCTAGTTCAGTTATTCTGTCTGCAATCCTTTAAGCATATTTTTGTTTTCATTGAACAAGAAGGAATTCCTCCTTATATGATGATTTTGCTATCACGGTAGGCTCGCACACATGCTAATTTTGTTGATCAGATAATAATATGTGTAGCGGTTAGTTCTGGGATGCAAAATCCCCTCTGGATGTCACTACCCTTCAGCTTTTGTGCCTATGCAGGATTTTTTCGCGCTGATCAAGCTTTGCACGGACTACTGCCAGGTGTGACTTCGGTCGGGAATGGACTGAGTAGTTGTTTCGGGCAAACCACAACTAGATCACAACGCATGGATGAGATTTCACCATCGCAATGACAATCGAGACGCCTCCAATTCTTGACAATGTCGCGACCTCACGAGCGGGCCTGGCATATATAGAAATGGAGAGCATCCATTTTTTCTTGCCAACCGGACTACGGGAGGGCGCTGTGCGTTCGACTTGTATTCCTTATGCATCCCACTCCCAAGCAGGAAATAAATCTTTCCTTTGCTATACGATCGTCACCAATTCAAGTTTTCAACTCGCTCATCTCGGCTCGACATACTCATTGCCTACTACTAGCTAGAACAATTGCAGTTTCTTGTATTACCCCACATGCCAATATATGTAGAGAAAAAATTGTACTTGGCCTAGCTAGGAACGACACGGCTATTGCTTCAGGTCTAGCAGATATATAGTGCTTCAAAAAACCGGTTTTAATTAAGATCAATGTAACAAGTATAGCGTACTAGTGTTAGTACACTTGCTATTAAGATTTAATATCGATGTATCAACAGTACCATAGAAGTTTTGGTACATGCATGGTAGCTAGAAGAAAAAGTTACGATTAGAATGCATTACTGGAAAATTAGTACCGGTTAGGAATCCCTTCAATACCGAGTGCCTGGCCGGTACCGGTTAGCCGGTACTAAATGCCCATATCTTTAGTACCGGCTAAAATGCTCGGTACTAAAGGGAGATTTAGTACCGGTGGGTAACACCAACCGGTACTAAACTGCATGTAACATCACCCGTGCCCGAGCTTTCCTTTCCTTTTCTTGCTTTTCTTTTTTTTCTCAAATACAAATTCACATCAAAAATCACAATCGCGGATTTCACAAGAATCAAGAGTTATAATAGTACATTTCACAAGAATTAAAAAATCCTATGAACATCTTGCAAGTTTTCATCTTTAGGCACCCTCGGCGGTCAGCGGCTCGGCCCGTGGCAGCCTGAAGGCGGCCCCACGCCCCAGCAGCCTTGCGCGTGTTGGCGGCATGGCGACGACCCTGCGCGCCCAGCAGCAATGCACCAGTGGGCGACAGAGAGAGTGGAGAGGAAGGAGAGGTGGAGATGTTGTGAGGAGCCGGCGGGAAAGGGAACTGGAGAAGATAAGGATTACACGCGTAGTGGGTGGGGAGATAAGTGGGGAGAGATACCATAGGGAGGGAAGGTTCTACCGGGCGGAGGTAGTGACCGGTACTAAATTGTGACAATGTCATTTAGTACCGATCAAAGCTACCAGCAGCCGATCCTCGTGCCGCCATTTAGTATTGTTTGAGGCTACAAACTGGTACTATAGGGGCTCCAGTGGGATCGTGCGTGACGACCGGTACTATTGGGGCTCCAGGGGATCCTTGTGATGAAAAATGTGACCGGTACTAATGTGTTGGACGAATATATGCTCGTTTTTAGTAGTGACGGTACATGCAAGGTGTATTATATTCATTGTATTCACCTTTCGAGAGCATATTGGTTACCCCCTACCCCATATTGTGGAGGGATGGGGGGGGGGGCTTGTGGACTAGTTATTTAATTTCTTCCACGACAAGGATTTGTATTATTTTTTTGCCAGGAATCTGCATACATATATGTGGCCGCCGCATGACAAATCTCAACCGTATTGTTTTATTGATGCTTGTATAGTTATGCTGGAGGTATACTGATCAGACAGATGTTATATAGGATGCAACATGATTCATCATAAAAATGGTGCCCTGCAAATGAGCCACAATTTAATTTGCCATTCACCAAGGAAATAAAAAATGCATTCATATAGGGAAAAATGCATTCATCTGCAAGCTAGAACACACAAAAGAACGTACACTAGCACGACTGTACCAGCTAATAAAATTAAGCAACACATTCAGCCAAAGAGGTTTCGATAGTCAGTAAAATATAAATTCGTTTGTATCTACTAATAAAGTTCATTTTGTCTACAATCCATAAACGAGGAAGGACTTCCTCCCTGTGTATGTATATGATGACTAATTTAATTTGCTGTCACTGCACATGCAGGCTCACACATGCTAACTTATTTGATGACCGGAAATTAAAGTACGTCTGGCTTGTCATGTAGAATCCCATCAGAATATTTATTAATCTCCAAATTGTTATTAGAATTTATTCGAAAGAAAAAATGAAGACCTCCGTGGCTTTTGTGTGCCTACACATGATTTGTACGTGCTAATCAAGTTTTGCACGGTGATTAAGAGTGTGTTTGGTTGCACTCGCGATGACGATCTCTCGGACAAGTTTGGTTCTTTCATCAATCCATTTCACCGAGTGGACGCTCTTAGCTATTTGTTCCTTCATCCTGAATTTCTGTTGCATCCCATTTCCAGGAATCACCAAGCCATCATGGATACTTGCACTCCACGATCGACATCATTGTCTTTCTCCTAGCATCCAGCTATATATTACCTGAAAGCTACAATTTGGTGTCCTGAAAATGCTATCTCGTGAGAGAAGCAAGCTATTATTTATTGGTATATAGTAGGCTTCAATATATGTAGCACGCTGTGGGAATCTGTATTATTTCTTCACCAACCTGCTAGCTGGTAATTTAGATGTCTTGTCGGTTCATGAATTTATCTTGTGCGGATTGGTACAAAGCATCTCAATCATCAAATACTAGTTCAAAAAGATTGGGAGGACCACTGAGGTATTAGGAAGCAAAGTGAGCGAGATTATTTATAGTCACTGGCCAGTCATGCATGCTTTCTCTGATGATCAGGGTCAATAATAATCATGCTATAATAATACCTATTTAGAGGAAGCATTTGCCTTTGTTAGAGAGAATTGTGCATGCATATATACTACAGAGCTGCAACACTTGCATCAGATTCATCTTGTACACACACGGAGACATATATATGTCCAACTTTTATCCGTTCAACGCCGGCCGGCGTGTGCCTCAGTTGGCTGGACTGCTGATTAATGGCCGGCACGGTCCACCCGTGAGCGCCATCTCTTGTGCGATTGCCGTAGATAGATGGTAGTTATATTATACAGTGGCCATCATAAGCAACACAGCCATTTTGAGGAAAGCAATTGTGTTTGAATCCCCACCAGTTTTTTGCTTTCCCCGTGCATCCCACTCTCAGGAAACAGATCATCATCGTGCCATATGCAACTGCTTGCCATATTATTTCAAATGACTTATGTCTTGATGTGCAAGCAAATCAGCAAGCTATAGGTCGATCCTATACCACCACGAACAACTGCGATCTCACTTGACCCAGCAAAAATGTGAAAGCTGCTAGCTATTTATATGCTTAGCTAGAAGCAAGATGTGTTAGATTTCAGGCCAAGAAGCTAAAGTGCCAATTAAGGAGGTGGGCAGTTTGTACTTTGTACTCTCTGTGTGGTTTTTGGTTTCAAGTATACCTTTTGTAGTTATGAGGGCCAGAATTCACTTAAAGTATTTATTTATGATGAACCAACTACTACTGCTGCAAAACGTCTCATCCGTGTCGGTTCAAACCACACCGGTTTACTACTACATCTATCATTGATTACTTGATATTTCGGACAGCTAAAGTGATTTGCAATTAGCTACATACCTTGAGTTGTCGAAAACATCATACTCCCTCTGGTTTGGTATTATAATTAGAAGTTATTTTGGACAAAGTTTGACTCAAACATTGGGAATATAAATCATGAATAACTTATAAGTTGTTGAGTTTGGAAATGTGAAAATCATATAAATAGATTTGTCTTGAAAATTACTTCCATAAGAATTTACATATATAACTTTTCAATAAATATGTTTATTGAAAAGATAAGTCAATATCCCCATGATGTTGAGTCCGTCTTTGCTGATGCTGAGAGCTTTCATGTTGCATTCCCATGGCCAGATTGCAGTACTCCAGTCACGTGTCTTCACTGGTCTCTAAGTCCTGGCCCTTGGTGTTCTCACTCTCGGCAGAACCAATATCTTGCGGCCCTTTTCCAGATCGCGTGCCCAAAGTGAGCATTGCAGAACAAAAGATCTTCAGTTCTAGTTCCCCGTGCCTCCCGTTCCTACCCGACATCGATGCTCAATTGCCACCTGATGTCACTCAACATGTCCCCCGCTTAGCATTCTTGTTTGGTTCTCCATCACTTGTCCACTACAAAACTCTGTATGTGTCTGCACAATTTGTGTTGAGTGCACGTCTTCTGCTGAATGTTGATCAGGGAGGTGCGCAAGAAGTTATTTATGGATGCACATGTTGGATCGGAGCACCATCGAGTAAACTAAAATTGAAATACTTCACCAACCGAAGCAACAGTTACAGCAGTTTTAAATTATCTTCTGTGTAAATCAAGACAAGGCAGCAATACTTTGTTTTATGGTCAACTCATTCATTCATCTATGGCCCTGACCGGCCAGTAGGATGAAAAACAATGGCACACATTACAGCGTTGAAGGTTTACATTGCGTTTGAAAAGATCAAACACCAGGCAACAGGCATCACATATCCCAACTGCAGATGGTAACCTGCATACCCAATTTTGCGCTTCCTGTCGGCACGTCTGTAGCGTTATCGACCTTTCATCCCAAAACTCCAGGCCATTCCTTTGTTTCCAATGTTGCCAACAGCACAGCGGAGAAAGATCTTTTATTAGGAAAGAACAGTCTCATTTTTTATTATTACGGTAATATATATAATACTAAAGAACACATGTACGAAATCTACGCTCCGACATATGTTGCAACAGTTAAGCCTCGATGTTGCAATAATTGTTGCATGAAACATAGAGTTCGTGTTGCGATGGGAATTTTCTATCCAGAGCTAAATGACGTAGTCATTTTTACATATTATTTTTCATGACTGCTAATGTCACATTAAGTAATTTAGTCATCTTTACATATTATTTTTCATGTTGCAAACAGTGACCGCTAATGTTGCATTAAGTAATTTTTAATAATTCATCGTAGCGCCGACGCTAGCAGCCCCGCCCGTTATCCTCACATCATCCCTCCCCTCTCCCACACACAAAAAAAGTGCAGTTATTGTGATCAACTCTATGAATGAAGATGCCAAAAAAAATATGTATCGCAGAAAAAAGGATCACTATAAGATTATTGCTTACAACTTTAATTTAGACCAGCATGCACTAAAATTTTGTCCTCGGTCTTCACTCTATCACATATCTCTCCTGTACACACTACTGTCTAATCTTTCTTTCATTTAAATTTCTGGTGCATCATACCAAAGGTCCTGGTGTATATGGTCGCAACCAGACCCGGGTTCGATTCTTCCTTAGAGCGAATTTACGGGACTTCAAAAAAATCCCCTTGCTGGTAATTAAGCATTCATGGTGCATCACATCCCTGGATATCGCTTCGGGAACAGTTGTACGCCATGCATTCCTGGTGCATCACATCCCTGAATATCTCCTTAGGAACAGTTGAATATTTCCTAACCATGCATCTTTTCTAGTTATTCCCTTCCCTTTATCGGAGGAAGAGGTTTCTAACTACCTTAGGCCATCTCCACTGGCTGATCTTTCATCCAACTTGGCATGGATGTTAACGGTGAAGAAGCCAATTCGTGACTATCATGAGGAGTATATAAATAAATTAATATGCTCACTAGCAGGACGAAACCTACGTGCTGCTCCTTCCCTAGAAGGCCTTTTATGGTTTTTGTTTCATCGGCATGGTTATGCTCTAAAACGGTTTTAAGTGTTACGGACTCTGATACATGGATATGGCAGCAAGCAACGATTTAAAGAAAATTCATCGTTTGACATTAGATGATAATTCATTTCTATCTATGATCCTGAATATTTTCCCCCTCCCCTATATGACACGAGGTCTTTTACGGTATACAATACCACCCAACGGTAGTACGGTGGTATTATCGGTTTTTTCAGTTTTTTACTATGGGTAAAATGGTAATTTGCTCGATGTATATTGTTTGAAAAAAAATTCCCCGCTGCCAAGGTTACATAAAAAGACTTGATTTCATATATTACAACAATATTATTTTGTATATTTCCGATAATACCTATGTATTACCCATACCACCTATGAATACCACCCTTACCACGCTAAAAAAACCGGTGGTATAAAATTAATATCAACCGTCGGATCCTTACATATAGGCCATTTTATATTACATACGAGTCCTTTTCAACCGGTGGTACAGGGTGGTATTGTATACCCTAAAAAACCTCATATGACACAGTGTCAACTTTTATGACCTATCTGTCCATTTCGCCTACTCACGGTATTAATAGCCACCTGACAAGACGATTTTGCACATCGTGGTTCCAAGAACCAACGTTTGAATTGTTTCATTTGAGATGGTGAGCATACCCAATGAACATCCTTATGATTTGGATGATGGTACATTAGTTCATTTATTTTTTCCCTATTTTCCAACATTTCTCACCAAGAGATATTTAAAAAGTATGGCCACAACAGTATATATTTTTACAAGTTGTTTTATTTGCAAATGCAAGCGCACATACAAATTCCTCGTCAAACTGCAATATGAAGTTCAAAAACAGAACAATCATCCAAAATTCCAATAACCCATGCAATTGTACAGAAACATGGAGAAAATTGGATGCTCAATTAAGAAATAGATCTTCCACAAATCTCCCAAAAATCAGTTGTGCTTGCTTGGGTCGAGTTCCCTCAAGTGGCCATCGGCGATCAGCTACCTTGCGTCTCGAGCGGTGGCAAGGATCCTCACTGGTCGCAACACCAGCGTTCAGCAACCAGAAACAGCAAGCAACCGGCAAAGGTTCTCGCAAGGCTGACCTAAAACTATCAGGAGGAGGAATAGAGTAGCGCAGGCGAATGCATCGGCATTATAGAGCGCTAGCATATTCTCTGGCTGAGCCTGTTGGTGCGCGTATGCAGCAGTTTGTGACAAAGGTTGAAGATAATCAGCAGCACTAGCTAGCCTGGAATGAAGAGCTGGCTTCTTGCTTGGTGTAAAGCTCAACAGCTTTGAGATGTCGAACTCCGTCTAGCACTCCCGATATGCATCCTACTCTCACCAATGACCACTATGGCACCACATCCCATCCTTTACCCCCCACTTGCATTGTGTGATATGATGGCACACACATCAATATATCCTCATCGCGGATACGGCCTCACATTCTACATTCCCTGATCTGTGTCCTCCCCACACCACAACCAAAGGAGATGTGTGGTGCAAACTTTAAGTTCAGATTTGGGTCTTGATCTGATGGAGATGCTAATGCAACTATTTATATACTTTCGCTATTTGAGCTATATTGTGTTGGTTTTCGTGTATGGAGAAATAGTTGGTTATTTATATACAATCTATGCCGAAGTGAATTATATAGGTAGTATGTTTCCAGTAATAATTATTATGAAGACCAAACTTGCTAGAATATATCGACATTATAGTTGTGTAGCACTTAATTAATGAAGCATATAGAATCTCTCACATCCGTCCTTCTGTCCTGCTCTATGTGAGAGATTAACCAAAAATATATATTTACATAGGTGAAGCTAGAATAATCTAAGTGCACCCAAATTTTGATATTGAACAAAAATTGTGTATGGAGTAAGAAAAAGAGAGAAATCAGCCTATGAATAGCGGATTGCATATGTTTCTCTCAGATCCGCAACCCATTACTATTTACAGGCTGATTTCACTTTTATTTTTCTCCTCGCACAAGCATGTGTTGCCACTTAACTTTGCATGGTGGTAGATATTTGTTGTTTCCATTCATATTTTTATTGTAATTTTTCATGTGCATCTATTAGAGGTTTATAATTATTACACATGAGTACTAGAGCATAGGAACTCGCGGGAGTACACAAAATGTTCTCTTAGGCTCAATGCTTCTTACAGCTAATGTCCACACCCAAAAGGGTCATACTTGAAAAAAATTGGAACTAGCTACATTCCTCGTGCCTCGCATACCTAGATATCAATCTTTGCTCTTTTTTTAATGAAACATGAGGGGCTAAGGCCCCTACTGGTTATATATTTCAGGAAAAAAGTTAAATACAGGCAAAAAACATAAACACCAAAGAAAAGGAACATTACAAAAGGGATTGAAACCATAAATGCCACGTTCCGCCTCCTCCCTATACCCTTCCCTTATAATGGAAGTACCTACAGAGATTTCAGCATGATTGTTTTATGCAGTAAGGAGTAAAGGAAGTTATTTATAGGCAGAGAGCTGCAACTCTAGATTATTTGGTGTTTTGCCAGATAATATTTTGCATACTATACAAGCATATATATGTTGCACTATGTGCACATAAGGTGCTCAACTGCTCATAGGATGAAATTTGACATAGCCGAGAACATGGTCGCTCGCATATACTTATATTATGACGACCAACGTATATAAGTCTGATTTGTGTGTTGGACTGATTAACCTGCCGGTCTTGATAACAATTTGGCTGAAGAGAAACTGATTGAGCAACATGGTAAAAAAATCTGACTAGATATTATAAGAAATTTAAACAAAACTGTATCAACAAGAGAAATCAAATGAGTATCCAAAAGAGAAAACTAAATTTCACATTTGCACTGCATTTGACAAGACCGCTTGAAAACATGCGACTAGTCTTACGATATATTTTTTCCTTCATGTTAGATAGATGATGAGTTGTATTGTGCCTCATCTTTGGAGCAATAAGTAGTCAGTGATGCCGAGACATGTTTGGTTCGCACAGTGGGTCACTGATCCCCTGAGTTTTCTTCTATGCCTTGACTCATCTAACATGCTAAATTTACTTCTCATCATATTCCTCCCCTTCATCTTAAATTCCCGACGTATCACATCCCTAGAGTATGTAGCGAATATGGTCATAAAAGTCATTTGTTCATTATGATTTTGGTGATTCATGACAACATCATCAATGGGACTAACCAAAGTTTCTAGCATGTCCTTGTAGTTATTTTACATCCTATGGATGCCACCACACATAATGCAAAGCATCATAAAAGAAAGATATGAAGTCGGGACAAAGAGAGGAATGAATTGGACCCTCCTCATGAATAATTATTTTTGGATTCACCAAATGGCATGGAACGCTACAAAATCATGCATAATATTTCACAAGCTTTCCATAGAGTCCAAGATCATCAAAATCGGACTCCGAAGTAAAAGTTATGCCTGAACTAAGACTAAAAACAGGGCATAGGATGAACCGATGGTCCACTTTTTGTGAGCACCAGATGAATTCCCAAGAAGAAGAAAACAAATGAATAAGCACCGGATTATATGGTGGTACCATCGGAGTAATTTAATTTGCACAAGGCCTCGGTGCAAGCATAATTGCATCAGAGACTTCCAAAGAGGTTTTTGCGCAAAGAAGACCACCACCGGAGAAGGCCAACTAGCATGTCCATTAATTATTCGTGGATGACATTTGGCAATTGGCACCTGATCGTCAAGACGACAATTCTGCATGGCAACACAAGTGCTCCCAAAGAAGTGAAGAACAATGCATGACCAGCAGTCCAGTAGTATATTGGTCCCATTATTAATGGGTTTACGATGATGTTCTGAAAAGGATTACATGATCACTAATTGCATATAAACAATACCCGCAAAAAAATTGCATATAAACAAGCCATCAATGGACTATGAGCTCTGGAAGCCTGTTCGCTTTCAGCTCAAATTCACCATGCATCCTACATCTAAGGGTAGATGGTTCCACTCCTCTCCTATCCCACAATCGGATGGTTGACGTCGCAAGTTCTCACTGAATCGGCAGTGGCAGACCCAGGATTTGAAGCTAGGGTAGACCTAGCTATAAATTTCAATAGTCAATATGTTACGCAATTCGGTAATACATATATAAACTTCTTGAACAACACGGTATACGAGTATAAAATAACCAAAATTCACATGCAAATGGCTTGATGAATACACTAATGACAACTTCACAATCGAATCTAAACTTACTATTTAAATTCAGATGAGCAAACCTATGAGCAATTAATTACTGAATCAGAGAAATACTCCCAATTTGTAATTCAAAGCGGATTGAACAAATGCCAATAGACTATTAAGCAATGGATCAATGAACCTACACTTTCAATTGCAATTCAAAAGCGGATATAGTCATATAGATGGAATGTACAGTAGCGTACACACACCATGAGGTATGTACGTAGTTGCCGATTGAGATGGAACGGGGATGGCTCTAGTGCCAGCGTGGCAGCGTGCTACATCTACACAACACATAGGTGTAGCAAACCAGACGCGCCAATGCGGGACCCATGGGCTTGCGACCTCATATGCCGGCTGGTCCGCCAGCCGCTGCCTGGGCATCTCATGGAAACGGCAAATGACGACTGCTGGCGGGAGCGCAGGACACTCGCCCGCTTGAGTTCAGACTCAACGATGGAGCCAGCTAAGAACGATAAAATATTTTTCGCTTGAGCCAGCTTTAATTTTATTTTTAATTTTTAAATTATTTATAATTTATTTTTATTCAAAAAATTAATAAAATAATAATTTCGACTGATAAAATATTTTTCGGACTCTGCCGATAAAAGCAAAATTTCGGATTTTTCGTGATATATCGTGCGAAATTTTTTTCCCGGAGCTAAGTACATGGGGCATGAGGCACATGAACGCTGAACGGTGAACGCAGGCAGAGGCAACCAACCAAACAAACCATCGGGGACAGACTGTTGGGCCAGTTGTTGGGCTACGAAAGGAACTACTAAAAAGTTTTTGGGCCAAATTCTAGGGTACTTCCGGGCCTACCTGGACTACCCACTAGGTCCGCCATTTCGATGCTATCTAGCTCTAACGGGCGACGTGTGAAGGATATCTGTTGAATGATGGCTCACCCTCTGATAGTTGCCCAATGCAGCACTGGCAGAAACTTGTAGTTTTCGGTGGTCAGTTCAGTTGATCAGCAGGAAAGGCCGACGAATCACCCGTTTGCCCAGTGCTGCACTCCAAGGAACTTTTGGAATGAGCATGTCGTCTAACTCCATCTACAGCTCGGGTTCCTAATGCATCCCATCTCTCCAATAGATTTTTGCATGCGGCAGATCAAAACAATGTCGGGAACTGGAACTTACGCAATATTTATGCCTCAAAAATCAAAGGTACCATCGAACTATGGTTCTTAAAAACAACCAACTACTAAAGCTTGACAGGACACAATAGAACAGTGTACTGTGTAAAGAAATAATTATAGAAGCCATGCTGTTTTGGTACTAGAAGCCCTACCGAACGGGTACAGAATCTCTTCCTGCTAAAAAAAAACGGGTACAGGAACTCTGTAATTAGAGGAGGTGCAGACACCCATTAATTAGCCCAATCTGTCATTTCTTTTCTGTAATTACACGCAAGTGCTCCATCGAACCATGGTCAACAGTCCACCCAGTATAATGGTCTCAGTAATTGGTTTAGGGTGACCGCTAATTGCATATAAACAGAAAAAAGAAGAAGAAAGTACTATTTGATTGAAAAACAATGCGTACCTAGTGGTTAATATGAAAGGTCCTCAAACCTAAGTGGTTAGAGCTAGAAATACATGGATTCGGATCGAATACCGTACCTATGGAATCGAATTCAGGTAGCACTATTTATCATATTTTAATTCAAATTCGGATACAAATTATGCGAATCACATCGGATAATATAAGAATACAAAATGAATATTTTGAATTTAAATTCTTATTCAGATACTTACTGGACTTGGAACATAGCGTCATATCGAGTATCAATTTACTTTATCGATGATTTATAGTAAATAAAAAACCATGCTACGAGTAGGGAGTAAATTATGCGGATATCACACAATAGATAGATTATTAGAATTTGAAATGACATATATTTACTAATACATATTTAAATAGTCAAATATATATAATTGCTAGCATTTAAATAAATGATGTCATAAATATATAAATTGTTTAATCAGAAAATAAGCACATTATACATATAAATATTTTTAATTTAATGTATTAAAAAGTATGATTAGCCACATTAAACTAGTTAAATAATATCATTATTCACTATGTATAACTAGTCATATTAGTCTAACATAATTCAAAGATATCACTTTTTAATAGTTCGAATGGTGTACAAAATTACTTTAGTAATGTTAAAGTTAACATCATTTATCATTAGTAATTAGTTATAGAAATAAGTTTTAGAGGATTTCATGGGATACTTTACTCTTTGCGGACACGATTACTTAGTATCGGATATTTTACGTTTTTTACGGATACAAATCTTTAATCGGGTAGAGAAAAATATTGAAGTCAATCGAAGTCGGATATATTCATTTGACATTCATATTAAAATCGAATATGAATGTGGATAATCATATTAACGTTTTAGACGGATACGAATATGATGGATGATTCGGATTTCCAGACATCCCTGTCCACCTATGTAGCAAACATGGCCTCATATGCCATTAGTTCGAGTATGATTTTGGTGATTCATGACAACATGATTAAAGGAACTAACCATATTATTTAGCATGTCTTTGTAGACATTTCTAGGTCCCAAGGATGCAAAAATACCACATGCCAAAATATTTTTCAAGGGTTAAAACCAAGAAAGAAAAAGAAAAGAAAAGAATTGACATCGTCGGATGAACCGACGACACCCTAGAAGCTAGCATCGGAGTACTTGGTACACTGCGTGTGGTCTCCAGTGAACAGGCACCGTCGGATGAACCGACGACGAAGGCGCCGGATGAACCGACGGTCCATTGAGGGCACCGTCGGTCTATCCGGTGGTCCACTGGCGCAAGACAGAGAGGCACTGGCGCAATGGCTAGTAGCACCGGATGAATCGACGGGCCAGGCAACAGTTCATCCAACGATCATGTATTTACTAACAGAAAGGTTTTGGCCGTGAAGTCTTTAGCACCGGATGAATCGACGCACCATCGGATAAAGCGTCGGATGAATTATGTCAGCAGATTCGAAATGGCTAGATGACGTGGAGGGGCACCGGATGAACCGACAGTGGTAAAAAGGGGACCATCGGTTCATCTGACGGTATGAGTTTCTGCAGCTTTTGGCCGATGGCTCTTTGGACACCTTGGGCTATTTATACCCCTCCACTCACCTATTTGAGGTTGCTGGATTGTGTGGAAGTGCAGAGGAGTGTGAGACACATACAAGATCATATCCAAGCCATACAAGTGCTAAATTGCTCATCCATAGACTTGCACATACTTTATATGTGTGCTTAGTGCTAGGCTTAGCTTAGAGTTGAGTGAGTGTAAGGTTGTGCCAACCTTGTGAGTAGATTCTTGAGTGAATCAAGTTGTACAAGGTGTGCCGAAAGCCTTAGGGTCTAAGTGGCTCACCGGCAATCGTCTTTGACCCTCCGGCTTGGTGTGGAGTGGCGAGGACACTTTGTGCAGGGGACGTGGAGACCCCCTTCCTAAGTGGAGAAGCTCCTTAGTGTAGGCGGCGGTGACCAAGGGAGCTTGGCGAGTGCCTAAGTGGCGAGCCTTTGTGGCGAGTCAAGTGGTGCTCTTCGGTGAGACTTGGTGACCGGAAAGCAATACTCTTGTATGAGTGCTTCAACAACGTGGACTAGGGGTGGCTAAGTGCCTACCGATACCACGCGATAAATCGTGTGTCAAGAGTTTGCTTCCTCTCATCCCTCTTTACGTTTCTGCATTACTCTCTTGCAATCCTTACTTGCCTTTACTTTCCTACACTACGTGAAAACCTCAAATAGGTCACGCAGCATTAGTATCGGACTTATGTGCCCCGTTACAAAAAATATTAAAGGTAACGGACATCATTTATGCCCATTACCAATTAGTCTACACCCGTCTCCTATGAGACCAACAGACAGTAGCCCAACCTTATGGGTAACGGACATTAATTAACACCCGTTACCATTAAACTTTGTTGTAACGGGCTATGGAATGTCCGTTACTGTTTATGTTCCCGGACCCGATTTTTTGCTTCAATCCAATTAACTGTCCAGTGTCCGTCCACTCGCGTCCGCCCTATCCACCCACTAGTGTTCAGTGCCCTATCCACCCACCACTCACCCCCTATCCTCCTGCCTCCTCCCCCCACGGACCACCACCACAACTGCTGCATCCTCTTCCCACGGTCCACCCCGGCGGCGCACCACTCCCCTCCGCTTCTCCTTCTCTAGGCTGGCGGCGCACCTCTCCCCTCCGCTTCTCCTTCTCTGGGCTAGCGGCGCACCTCCCCCCTCCCCTCCTCCTCCTCGTCATGGTGCCGCGGCCTCCTCAACGCGGGGAGCCGGGGAGCAGCGGTGTCAACACAGGGATCCTGGGCCGCGCTGGCCCCGCCTGGCCGTCGCGTTGTCAACACGGGGATCCTGGGCCTTAATTTCCAAGTGCAGTTTCATATCTCATCTGTTAGGAGATGTCCAGTTCTTGTGTCGTCTGGCTGGGGATCATCACTAATTCTGTTTGCTCTGTGTTTTGTTTTCCAATCTGTGCGGGATGTCAAGTGCCAGGGCTGTTTCAGCATGTAAGGCTTCTTGATCCTCGCTCCCCTTTTTGTCTTATTATGCAACTCAAATCGCAATTTTGAGTGATTTAGTTTGATTAAGCCATTAGCACAAATTTGTATAGATTGTGGCAAATGTGTTAGGTAGTTTGTTTGCTCTGTGCGCTCATTGGAATGGTGCAGAAACTGTGTTTAGGCATGTTACCTAGATGTCAGCTAGTAGTAGCTTGCTTTGCTCTACAAACACATCTTTTCCTGAGTTGATATTATTCAGTAAGGTCATATCACATAATGCTAGCTGAAATATTGGCTGGTTATTTTTCCAAGTCAGTACACTACTGCTGCCATTCTAAAAAACATGCAATGTTCTGTTCCATTGATTGCTACTAATTTGCCTTTACCAGACATATATTTTGAAATCTTATTAATGTTTGTCAACAGGAGGGATTCAATGGGGATGTTCCAAAGAGGACAGGAGCAAGAGAAAAGACAAGTGATCTGAGTGTACGTGCTATTGGATAGTGATCTGAGTGTGTATGGATAGTGATCTGAGTGTAGGTGTGCATGTATAAAATAAAAGAACAGAAAGTATTTTGATTTTTTTTTGGTTTTTAGTTCCACATTTGTAACGAGTATTACCATTATGTGTGTTACCTATGACTGGTATTGGTAACAGGCGTAGAATGCAGCCCGTTACCAATAACAGACATTGGTAACGGGCTGCATTCTATGCCCGTTACCTTTGTCCCATCATTTGTAACGCTTGATCGGTAACGGGCGCGATGCCCGTTACCAATGGCAGTTGGCGCCCATTACCAAAGCCTCTTTTTCACGTAGTGCTAGAGTGTATCATGTTAGGATTGGCTATAGGTTGCAAAAAAAATTATTTTGGGATGAGGGTTTCACACTAGATCAACCTTAGATTGCACATCTAGATAGATTTGATCTAGTTTACTTTATGCAAAGTAGTGAAGTCATAGGTTAAAGTTTTAAGTTGCCTAATTCACCCCCTCTCCCTCTTAAGTTACGAGCATCCGATTTCTTACACCTTAGTTATAGACTTATAACACCTGAGTAGCAACCATAATCTCGAGTTTCACTCCCCGTGGGTTTGATCATGATTGTTCGCGCATCCTTCAGCTGATGCTCTGTTCAAAAATGTCTCAACCCTAACAGTTGCCCAATGCGGCAATGCCACATCGGTAGAAGCAGGGAAAGCTTTACCACGCTGCATTAAACGAAAAATGTGTCTCCGTCTACAGCTCGGGTTCCTAATGCATCCCATTTCTAACAGGTTTTGAGGCGGAACTAAGTTGGGAGCTGGGGATGCCACTGCAGAGTCCTCATTATATGCAAATTGTGCCTCTGCCACTGCATACTGTACCTGTGGATTAAATAGTTTGTTCCTGCGCATTATATATATTCCCCTAGCAACTTATCTGGCGAGTACCTTATTAGATCATTTGCTAGATAAGTAAAACATGTAGGAGGTGTAACTTATTGCCGAGCTAACTGTAGTCATCACTCATCAGTACCAAAATATGTATATGAGAGGCACTCTATTGTGTTTTGGGTGACAGCACTTGTTGCTATCATTGTAGCAATACGATGGCTTGGGGTACGTAACTCATATTTTTTTTAATTAAAGATTACAATCCGGCCTCTGTATCCACAAGTGGATATACACAGCCAAAGATTACAACAGAGCGCTTAGACTCCAAACCTCGCACCGAGGTAAAGAAAAAACAAGAGGAAAACACTACGACAATAAAAAGAAGACTAAGCTTCAAACTTATTTTGCAGCCACACTCCAAATCTTTCAACGCCCGTCGAGCCAAACCACAAGTGAAGCAGGTCACAGGACTTCCAAAGCGACGCCCCCAAGAAGGAAACGGCGTCGAAGCCACCGTCGTCGCTCCTCCGAAGATCCGGAGCACGGTTTTCACCTGGAAGACAAAGACCAAGCAGGAAGCATCCCAACAAAACGCCTCCAAGGAGGACTACGACGCCCGAAGACGCCGCCGCTGTTGACACCGACACTGAAGTCGGGAAAGCTTTCGCCTGACGTTTCGTCCAATGCCGTCCCAACGACCAAGGACAAGATGAAACGCAACACTGGCCGCGACCAAATGGTACAATGGTTCTTACAAACAGCCAACTACGTACTAAAGCTTGCTAGGAAAACAGAATACTGTCCAAAGAAATCCTAGAAGCCAAAGCTGTTTCGGTAAGCCGCCCTACCAAATGGGTCGGAGTCTCTGTAATTAGAAGATGTGCAGACATCCATTATTAGCTCAATATGTCATTTCTTTTTCTGTAATTAAATGAGGATGCGAACACTTAATCTCTCAGACTGTCTCCAGCGGATGCCCTATCCCCTCCGAAATCCTCAAAATGAGGAAGGCACGGGCACTGTGGCGGCTGCAGCAGCAGCCGCAAGACCTGCTGCAAAATGCGAACGCACCCCGGGCACCCTCATTCCTGGGACTCTCTCTCTTTCTCTCATCTCAACTGTCGCCTCTCTCCTCCTCCCGCACGCCTCCCTGCGTCCTCCCTCCCGCGCCGCCACCTCCCCTTCCCGTCCCTGCTTCTTCCCCACCCCGGCCGCCCGCCCTCCCGGCGGCGGAAGACGTGCGCGCGGAGGCCAAGGCGAAGGCCCCTCGGACGCGGAGGCCAAGGCGAAGGTCGGGAGGGCCTTCCTCCGCCGCGAGGGCTTGCGAGGGGCGGCCAACGATTGGCGTCGGATCCATCGCCGCCCAGGCCGCTGGGCGAGATCCGCCGCGTGGGAGGGTCGATCTGTCGTCGGCGCGCCATCCTCTACTCCCACCGCCGCCCAGGCCGCCGGACGAGATCTGCCGCGGGGGAGGGTCGATTCGGCGGCCGCGGGCGACAGGGGCACGACGGCGGAGGCCCTCCGGCCTCCCTCTCCTGCTCCTCCGCCTCGCGCCTCCGCCGGATCCGACGACAGCTTCCTCCTGGGCGCCCTACAGCATGCCCCCGTGGGCGGCGACGCGGGGCCCTGCTCGCTTGACAACACAGGGGTGTTGTCGTCGTCGTCTCCGGCTGCTCCCGCGCCGTGCAATAGCGACGGCGGGGCCGAGCGGGAGCAGGTGCTGCCGACGACGCTCGACGTGGACGCCTGCGTTGGCGGCGGCGGCGGGCCAGGGGAGCCTGCTCCTCCTTCCCCGTCTTCGCTCCACCCCATGCTCCTCCTTCCCCGTCCTCCGCCTCCGCCCCTCCCCGAGCTCCCTCTGCTCGCGGGAACCAACGGCCTCTGCGGGATGCGCAAGGGATGCGCCTGTCTGCTGCGAGCGTAGGTGGCGCTTCTTCTCTCTCCTTTCCTCAGGTAGGGCTGTTTGCGCATGGGAAAGGGGAACATTGCCTCAGGAACGAAATAGAAGCACCATTGGTCAGTGACACTTCAATCTAACTCCCTCTACATCCTCCGCATGTAGCAACGTAATAAGGATAGATGCATGTGCAAGCTATTATATCTTTATTTCCTCCACAACATTTTTTTCTAGAAAATTTCCTCCACAACTTTGAGTGTTGAAAATTGTAGCGCAAATACTACCATTCGAGAAGGACTCGTATGAAAAGATCTGATGATAGCGATTAATTGTATACTACTAAAATTAAAGATGTAGTATAGGTATTATGAATAACATAGAGGTTGCGAATGGGCTTGTAGTCCAATGGTAGGACGGTCTAGTGGGACGCTACCCACCAGGGTTTAAATCCTGATGCTCGCACCTTTTCTTGGATTTTCCAGAATTTACCGGCATTATGCGTTAAGTGGTAAGTGACGTCCCTGTTGACAACGAGGCGCCAATGGTGACTTCGGGAATCTCTAGATCTGCCGGGTGCTCAGTCCTTCGGAGGTGCTCATAGGGGTAGGGTCTGCGTACGTGTATTCATAGGGGTGAGTGTGCGTGCGTGTTATGAGCGTATGCGTTGTACTGTGTAATTCTCAAAAGCACCAATGGTGACTTCGGGAATCTCCGGATCTGCCGGGTGCTCAGTCCTTCGGAGGTGCTCATAGGGGTAGGGTTTGCGTACGTGTATTCATAGGGGTGAGTGTGCGTGCGTGTTATGAGCGTCTGCGTTGTACTGTGTAATTCTAAAAAAAATAACATACAGGTATGATCGAAAATATGTAACATAGAGGTATGATCGAAAATATGTAAAATAGCATCGTTGAAATATTTCTCCTCGCCCGTCTTCATCCCCCATTGCCACCAGTGCCGCTCACGACTCCCCACCCTTTCTCCTGACACATCGGCGCCAACATGATTCTCCGTCAATTTTTCCTTCCGGTAAATTATAATTTTACCCATACCAAAAAAATGGTTATACTTCATACTACCGTAGTACTGTGCTCTGTAGAAGACCTCAAAATTGGAGCATGAATCAAAGAACCAAGGTTCCTCTGTTGAAAGATGGGTCCTCTGACAATTGACAACAATTGTATCAACATCAGTAGAGGACCTGATGCTTTTCGGTGATCATCAGCTGAGCAGGCAAGGCCAAATCACTGTACGCCGATCGGCAGTGTGCTGTAGTCCGTGAAGTTTCCATGAACATGTCGTTTAGCTCCATCTACAGCTCGGGTTCCTATTTCCTAATGCATCCCATTTCCAACAGGTTTTGCGGCGGAACTATATATGTTGGGAACTGGGGATGCCACTGCATGCAGAGTCCTCATTTCTAGTTTGTTCCTACGCATTCCCTACTATGTTATCTGGCGAGTACCTTAGCTCATTTGCAAGACAAGTAGCACGTGTAGGAGCTGAGTATAGCTTATTGCTGAGCTAATTCTGTATGCTGAATCGCGGATTAGTCAGTACCGAAATATGCATATGAGATTATGAGATGCACTCTCTTGTGTTTGGGGTTACAACACTTATTTACTATCATCACATCAATACGATGGTTTGGGGTCCATAACTCCATATTAGTTTATGCCTGTTCGTTTGGCTGGTGGCGAGTGACTGGTACTGATTTGTTCTGAGAGAAAAGTACTGCTGGCTGGTTGCTGGTGGTTGGTTTGTTCTGAGAGAAAAATACTGCTGGCTAGTGGCTGATAAGCCAAACGAACAGGGCTAAACAGCCAACTAGTAATAAAAGCTCTGCTTGCTAGGACAACAACAGACTAGTGTCCAAAGAATTACTAGAAGCCAAAGCTGTTTCGGTACCTGAAGCCCTACCAAACGGTCCTAGTCTCTGTAATTAGAGAAGGCGCAGACATCCATTACCTCAACCTGTCATTTCTTTTTCTGTGTAATTACATGATGATGCAATTTCTCAGGAAATAGAAGTACATTTGGTCAGTGACGACCTTCAGCTATGCATTGAAACACATAAACACCATTGATCTCTGCTGTAACACCCGTGTTTGTTTAAACACCACTAGTTCACCACAGTTTTTTGTAATTAAGGAAAAGTTCCGGTTTCCACTTACAATGTCTTGTAAGCTTACAACCATAACTAACAGACACCAACAATCAGCACGTAGGCTGCAAACAAAAACTAGAAATCAACCCCGTCAAGTGCAAGGCAAAACAGACCGGCAGCACACAGGCTGTAAAACAGTTCTAGATAAAACTCCACACAGGCGAGCGCCATGGTCACTCCCCACAGAGACTTCAAAGAGTGCGAGTACCCATTACGCTTGAAGAGATTCCAACCGGAGAGTTCACCACAGCTTGGGCACGGGAAATATCTCTGAACCGACAGCCAATTGAAAAGCGTTATATGCACTGGGAGCACATTTGACTTCCATGGCAGCCGTGCGTTACGACGTATTACAGCATGTCCCTAAGTTGTAGCTTCATATTTGATTTCCAATGCCTCACATTTCCAAAGCAGATCTCACCCCACACAGGTCGCTCAAGCGCGCAACACACACTAGGCCAGAAATGATTTCTCCTGGCACAAGTAAATTATTGGCACCCGCCAGCACAGTGGTACGTAAGAGCGCCGGGTCAGCAACCGCTAGCATTGAAGGATTAGTGCTGGCGGACGACATATGCCACCCGCCAGCACAAATGGTCCCATTTATGCTGGCGGGCGGCTTATGTCGACCGCCAGCATGGATCTTTACTACTGGCGGCTGGCATATGCACCCGCCAGCACAGTGAAACTGCAAATAGCTAGAACTTGTTACTTCTGTCACCAATATTTCAACATGGACAACAGCAACAAGTCAAATTGATTCACCAAAAAGTCAAATTCAAACTGAAATATCAACACAAACAGCACCTTAGAAAGGTTTATTTCACACAAACAACATGCATGATCACAAATGTTTCAAAGCACACCAACACAAATTAAAGTACACTACAATAGGGGCCTCACTCATAAGTCAACTACAACTTGCCTCACTCAGTTCTTAGACAGTCCGCTAGTGAGATAACTACCAAGCACTACACCTATTATCAATATCACAAAAGCGAGGATGGTGCCCTACATGCATAATCCTTTATTTTTCTTGGGCTTCTTCCCACAGCCATCCTTTGCCAAATGTTCAGTTAATTGCCCTCGTTGTTCTCCAAGTTCCAGCCTCATTTCATTATGCGACATCTTCAAATCACTAAACCCCAACTTCAAATCAGAAACGACAAACTTTAGCTGATTCAATTGATCCATAATTTCAGACACGGGTTGCACCTGCCCCGGCGGATACACTACACTAGACGGTTGTGGTGCCGCTTGTGGTGCTGCTTGTGGCAGTGCAGCAATACTGGTGAACATCTGATAGTTTGCCGGCACCAAATGTGGGTAATTTGATCTCAAATGCTGGAGGTATTGACCTTCCCACCAAACTTCCGGACATGAATTAGGGTCGTCCTACAAGAATAATCAACAAATACAACTATGTTATTAGGGCAGTAACAAATGCAACATAGTTGATAATTATCCATATATGGCAAGATTGATTTCGGATTAACATCATCTACAAGAACAATCAACAAATCCTAAGGTGGCTGCCATCAATAAATTGGATAATTATCTAGACATAAACCAAATTAACAGAATCACTAAAATTATATCAACTGAATCACTAATATTATATCAACCGAATTACTAATAATCAACAAATCCTAAGGTGACTACTAATCAACTGAATTAGGGCAGGAGATGAAAATCAAATCAGGTGGTTGTTCGGGCACTTGTAGATGATGTTATTTGCCTTGCTCTTGAACCAAACCACCCGGATCTGGCAGTACTTGCATTCCACCAGGGGGAGAGGCACGAATTGGCTAAGGTTCGGCGCGGAGCTGCTCGCCATGCGGCGGTGATGGTGCTCGACGTCCGTCGAGGAACTGGAGGTAGAAGATTGGGTCGACAGCTTGCCTTCGAGCTCCTCCTCCACCGCAAGCTGCGACGGCGGCCGCGGCGCACGAGTGCTGGCGCGCGCGGTGGCGGGGCTCAGGCGGCGGCTTGCGACGGCGGCGCGCGGGCGAAGCTCACGAGCGGCGGTGGCGAGGCACGGGCGGTTGCGGCTGCGGCGAGGCTCGCGGCGGCGGCTAGGGTTGGGAGCAAAGCAAGAGTGTGTGAGTGAGTGTTGACCATTCCGACCGGTCTTATTCGGACCAGCGTGCTGGCGGGTGGCTTAAGAGCCCGCCAGGAGAGATATTAGTGCTGGCGGGTGGCTTAAGTCGCCCGCCAGCATAAAGGTACACAGTGCTGGCGGTCAACATAAGGCACCGCCAGCACAGAAATTACTACTGGCGGTTGGCTTATGCCACCCGTCAGCACTGTACCTTCTATAAATATAGAAAAGCCCTTTCTTCCCAGCAACCTTCCATTGGCGCTTTGCCCGAGAGGAGCTCGGGAAAAGCTCCAAAAACACCAAATCTAGGGGGAAGGTTTTGCTCTTGATTTTCTTGGAGGAGGTGGCTATATAAGGTGAGTTTGTGCTATTTTAACCTTAGTTTTCTCCTTTTATTCATGATTTGTATGTAGATAGAGATCTAGATCTAGACCTAGGGTTAGCTAGGAGAGAGAGGGGAGTGAAGAGAGATCTTGAATTAGAGATTTATTTTTTAAATAGCTTTAGATTTTCATAATATAATAATTGCAATTATAGAAGCAAGTTTACATATTAAATTATTTAAATTATTAGTTTGTTAATGCAAATTATTTAAATGTTCATAATATAATTATTGCAATTATAGAAGCAAGTTTACATATTAAATTATTTAAATTATTAGTTTGTCATTTAAATTATTAGCTTCATAAATTAAAATTATAGAATTTAGTTTTGTTTCCGTTTTTTACATATTAATTGAAGCAAGTTACACAATTGAGTTTGAAATTGTAGAATTCAGTTTTGATTATACGTGAGTTTATAATAGAATTATCTTTTATAGGTTGTTTAAGATAGAACATAGAGCATGGATGTATGGCATACGGAGACATTCGTCTACATTCTTGATAGAGTTAACAAACTTTCTTGAGGTTGCGCAGAAGCATGCCCAAATTTCTAGGACAAAGCAAATACGTTGTCCATGTTGTGATTTTTGCAACAAACTTGTGTGGGAAGATATTAATGCCATCAAGATGCATTTGATAAAGCGCGGTTTTGTGAAAGGATACAAAACTTGGTCCCACCATGGTGAAGCAGAAAGTAGTTTCAACAATGCAGACATCGGCACCGGTATGATGAAGTGGGTGATGAAGATGCAGAAGAAAATGATCATGTCATGATGGATGATGCTTTTGGCTGTGAAGATCAAAATGATGATCAAACAGATGCACCACAGGTGGACGAGGAATGTGATGTTGATATGGAAGAAATGTTGCGCCACATTGAACCGGAGGTGTTGCTAGGGAGTGCTAATGGGTTAGAAAATTTTGAGACACTAAAGAAGGCATCAAAGGACCGTATGTATGAGGGTTGTGGGAAGGAGTGGACCGTGTTGCGTTTCATGCTCCATCTTCTGATTGTGAAGGCAAAATTCGGATGGTCGGACAATAGTTTTAACGAACTCCTTACTCTGTTGGCCAATCTACTCCCGAAGCCTAACTTGGTCCCAAGAAACACATATGAAGCAAAGAAGATTATCAACCCATTAAAGATGCGAGTGCAAAGAATACACGCGTGTAGGAACCATTGCATATTGTACCGCGGTGACTATGCAGAACTGGAGAAGTGTCCAAATTGCGATGCTAGTCGTTACAAAAGTAATGCCGATTTTGCTGTGGAACGGGTCATTGCATCTAAAGGCGCGAAGAGGAAGGTGGGTGGAAAGAAAAGTGCATTTTCTCAAGTTGAGGAGGAGTATAGTATTGGTACTGACACTGCTAGTCAACGTAAAGTCCCTGCCTTGGTGATGTGGTACTTGCCGGTGGAGGACCGTCTGAAGCGATTGTTCTCGAACCCAAAGACCGCTGAACTAATGACTTGGCACGCAGATCGCCCAGAGAAGTCTGATGGGAAGCTTCGACATCCTTCTGATGCTCGCCAGTGGAGGACCTTTGATTCCAAGCATAAAGAGTTTAGAGATGAAAAAAGAAATATACGGTTCGCGTTAAGTACAGATGGCATGAATCCATTTGGTGAAAGAAGCAGCACGCACAGCACATGGCCAGTGTTGATGACCATATACAACCTTCCCCCCTGGCTATGTCACAAGAGAAAGTTCCTTTTGCTTAACATTCTAATCCAAGGACCGAAGCAACCTGGTATCGACATAGATGTCTTCCTGGAGCCATTGATGGAAGAAATGGAGAAGTTTTGGAAATATGGGGTTGAGATGTGGGATGAGTACAGAAGGGAGACATTCACACTTAAGGCAATTGTCTTTGTTACCATTAATGATTACCCTGCCCTATTTATTTTGTCTGGTCAGAAAAAAGGAAAAATAGGTTGTGTAGTTTGTTTGAATGGTACAATATTTGTGTACCTGAAAGGATCTAAGAAGACAGTGTATATGGGGCACAGACGCTGGCTAATAAGGACTCACAAGTACCGCAAGATGGCAGACTCTTTTGATGGAAAGATTGAGAAAGACTCTTTTGCCCCACAACCGGCCACCGGTAGAACCGTATTTGAAATGTGTCAGAAGGTCAAGTTCAAACTTGGTAAGAAGTCAAAGGGTGATGTTGATGATAATTCAAAAAGGGGAAGGAAGGAGGCTGAAACTACAGAAAACATTGACGTGCCTTTCAAGAAGATGTCTATATTTTTCAAGTACTTGCCATACTGGGAAGATTTGGCAGTGCGCCATGCCATCGATGGGATGCATCTTCAGAAGAATGTGTTTGAAAGCACAATGGGATTCTTAGGCTTAACAGGAAAGGTAAAGGACGGACTGAAGTCGCGTAAGGATCTTGTTGACCTAAAAATTAGGCCAGAACTCCACCCACAACCACGTCCTAATGGTAAGCAGTACCTTCCACATGCTAGCTACAACTTAACACAACATGAGAGGTTGGCTATCTGCAAATGCTTGCGTGGGCTGAAAGTGCCAACCGGATTCTCATCCAACATCCGATCATTGGTCTCGTTGAAGGACATGACGCTTACTGGTTGTAACTCTCATGATTGTCATGTGATGATCACTGTTTTTCTCGCGATTGCGATCCGAGCTGTCAAACCAGTATTCCTTAAGATGGTTATCACAAGGATGTGCTACTTTTTCAACATCATTTCGCAGAAAGTGGTACATTGTGTAGAGTTGGCAAGGCTTCAGCTGTTTATGTCAGAAACTCAAGCCCAGCTCGAGATGTGCTTCCCTCCGTCATTTTTTGATATCATGAAACATCTAATGATCCACATGGTCGAGAAAATTACTGAACTAGGACCTATGTAATTTCATCAGATGTGGACGTACGAACGGTTCATGTCGATTCTCAATGGATACATGAGAAACAAGGCATTTCCAGAGGGAAGCATGATTGAGAGCTACCATACAGAAGAGAGTGTTGATTGTTGCATAGACTACATAAAAGATGAGAGAGCGATCGGTTTACCGGAATCTCGACACGAAGGCAGATTGTCAGGGAAAGGGACCATTGGAAGGAAAAGATCCATTGACGATGACAACCAACAACTGGAGAAAGCACATGCTAGTGTTCTACAACAACTTGCAATAGTAGAGCCATTTATCGTGCAACACGAAAATGAGATTCGTGAAGAAAATGATAGTCGGTCTGAGGATTGGGTCATCAAAGAGCAAAAGCGTCGTTTCCCATCATGGTTAAAGGAACATGGGCATCTATTTCAAGGAAATTCCATAGACGACACAACGTTGACCAGGTTGGCGGCTGGTCCATCAAGCAATGTGACCTCATGGCAAGCATACGAAATTAATGGGTATAACTACTATACAAAGGCGAAAGACAACAAGAGTGTCGCGTATCAAAACAGTGGTGTTCGCATAGATGCGATTGATAAATCCGGAAACAACATCACTTACTACGGGTTCATAGAGGAAATATGGGAACTTGACTATGGAGAGAATATCAGGTTCCCCGTGTTTCGGTGCCAATGAGTCAAACACCCGAATGGCGTCACAGATGACAATTATGGGTTGACACTTGTAAACCTTGCCAATGTAGGTTACAAAGATGATCCATGGGTACTCGCCGAGCGTGTTGCACAAATTTTCTACATAGCTGATCCTATGAATGTAAAGAAGCACATTGCCGTCTCCGGAAAACAAAGAATTCTAGGAGTAGAAAGTGTAATTGATGTTGAGGATAACAATCAGTTTGAGGAACTAGTCTTGTTCAAAGATCATGAGAAAAGAATAAAAAAAATTGAAGCTAGCATTCCTAAATCGGAGAAGCCATGGTTACGTACAGACTGTGAAGGGAGAATTGTTAAAGGATAAATTTGCACTTCTTATTAGTCGGACTTGATGTATCACTTGTAAGACTTTATATAATTAGTGTTGTTGTAAGACTTTCAATCATTTTAGGAGACTTTTGGATGTTTCGATGAAACGAGACTCTAGGGTCAAACAACTTATAACTCATTAGGTGTATGACCCTAGAGTCCCATTTGAACTAACCTTTTCAAACTAGGACTTCTTTTACAAGAGACACACCTCCTATACTTAAATTCAAATATTTTATGATACTTTTGGAAGTTTCAATGAAATTTGAACATTTTAAGCCATGATTTCAGATTTTTCAAATTCTGGAAAAACACTATGCTGGCGGGCGTCTTAAGTGCCCGCCAGCGGTGAGACTCACCGCTGGCGGTTATCATAAGTCAACCGCCAACACAGTGGTTTGCCAAAATCTAAAATTTTGAAAACCTGACCTAAAAATTTCCAAATTCATTGAAACTTCCAATATTATCCTAAAATATTTGAATTTAAGTATAGGAGGTGTTTTCTCATATGAAAAGGTTCCTATTTGAAAAGTTTAGTTCAAATTCTGGCAAACCACAGTGCTGGCGGTCGCTTAAGATAACCGCCAGCGGGGAGGCTCACTACTGGCGGGCGCTTAAGTCGCCCGCCTGCGCTAAGGGTCACCGCTGGCGGGTGGGTAATGTGGCCCGCCAGTGTTGCTTTCCTTTATATATAGCAGCCACACTCTGAAAATTTTCTAAGTCCCGGCGCGAAAACGAAACGACGCCGTCAGGCTGCCAAAATTTCGCACCGGAGCGCCGCCGCCGTCCTCCCCGAGCGCCGCCGCCCCTCCGACCACCACGCCGTCCTCCACGAGCGCCCCGCCGTTCTCCGCGAAGCCGCGGCCGCCGCCGACCTCCACGAGCGCCCCGCTGTCGTCCGCGAGCGCCCCGCCCCTTCTCCCCGTGGACCGCCGCCGTCGTCCGCGGGCGCCCCGCCGACCTCCTCCCCGAGCGCCGCCGCCCCTCTTCCCCTAGCAGGATGACGTCGTCCTCCCCGCCGGCCGCTTCCCCAACCGCTGCCAACGAATCCCCCGCCCACGAACCGCCGCCGCCGACAGCTCCCCCGCCCCCGTTCGCCGCCGACGGCTCCTCTTCTCGACGAGCGCCGTCTCCTCCGCTCGTCTCCTCGGCACGCATCGAGGCCGGGGATGGGGCCGGCGGTGCCGCTACGAACACCCCCGCGAGGAGGCTCGGTTTGTTTTTATTCTTTTTCAAAATGCAATTACATGTAATTTAGAAAATATGGACTATGGTGGATTGTGGATAAAATTGTATAAAAATGGATTATGGATTGTGGATAAATAGATTTATTATATAAAAATGGACTATGGATTGTGTATAAATAAATTTTTAAATAGATTTATTATAAATATGGACTATGGATTGTGTATAATTTTTAAATAGATTTATTATATAAAAATGGACTATGAATTTAATTTAATTAGTTTTATTGTATAAATATGGACTATGGATTGTGTACTATAGCTATTCAAATATGGACTATAGGAATATGGATTTAGTTTAAATAGATTTATTATATAAAAATGGACTATGGATTGTGTATAAATAGATTTTTAAATAGATTTATTATAAATATGGACTATGGATTGTGTATAATTTTTAAATAGATTTATTATATAAAAATGGACTATGGATTTAATTTAATTACTTTTATTGTATAAATATGGACTGTGGATTGTGTACTATAGCTATTCAAATATGGACTATCGGAATATGGATTTAGTTTAAATAGATTTATTATATAAACAACAATTACCTATGATCAATTGTAAAAAATATGGAGGAATTGTAAATTATCTATGATCAATTGTTAACAGTGAAGAATCCGGTGAGGAGGATTCCGGTGATAGTGCTATAATTGGAGACTATGAAACTCCATCTGAGTACGAACCAAGCGAACCACGACCTCGTAGGCGTCCCGAAGACGATGATGTTGATTACGAACCAAGCGATAATGAGGTCTGCATGCACATTCACTCAAATTAATGTTTGTTTTTCAAATTAAGATATACTTTAAATAATGTTTTATGTGTAGAACGATGAGCGATCCCCGCCACGACGTCGTAGAGCATCTAACATTCTTGCCCAAGAGGCAGAAGTCATTTCAGCACCACAACCTTCGGGTACTACTAATTCTAGTAACCTGAAAAGGAAACGTGGTCATAGAAGAAGAAACCAGATCCCTGAAAGAGGACAACTTGTGATAGAACAGTTGGGTGACAAAGGTGAGCCCGTCGAACCTAAGGGGATAGCTGCTAGGTTTCGGAATATCGTTGGTGCAATTGTCAGAGACCAATTGGGGTCTTGGATCACAACTAGTAATTGAAAGACTGTGCCTAAGGCTACGAAGGATGTATTATGGGCCAAAGTGAAAGAAAAGTTTGCTTATCCAGAAGGAACAGAAAATGCAGGTAGAACTTTTGCTGAGGGCCTCTGTGGAAGAGCTCTTAGGAATTGGAGGTCTACACTTAATACTGAATTTGTCCAGAAAGGCAAGGATGCTAGGGATGTGTATGGTAACATTCCGCTAGCAGTGTGGGAAGAATTCGTAGAACAGAAGAAGACGACAGAAGCAGTAGCTCTGAGTGTCCAACAAAAGGAGAAGGCTATGAAAGCTGCTGAGAACCCCCATCATTTGGGTTCGGGAGGATATGCTGCCAAAATGGCAAAATGGAGGAAGGAGGAAGAAGAAAGGAGGGTAGCTGGTTTACCAGCTTTGTTTGAAGGCATGGATGAGCGTAGCAGGAATTGGTGCCTTGCTCGAGTTCCGGCTATAGCACCTGACGGCAAGGTTTCATTCCATAAGCCCACAACAGAACAAATTTATGAGAAGCTGGAAGGACTTGCGGAAATGCAAAAGAATGGTCTTTTCATGCCCGACAGGGAGAAAGATATGCTAACCGCCGCGATCAGAACGCCTGAGCACTCTGGCCGTGTTCGAGGGATTTCTTCTACCTTGTCATGGGGTAAAGCATTTCGTGAACACCGAGCAAGTTATAAGAAGCGGGACCGTTATAAGAAGCACCTTGAAGACAAGATGAGAGAAATCGCCAAGCAAGAGTTGATAGGCTTCTTCATACAACAACAACAAGTTTCTGTTGGGCCTAGTGCAGAGAATGCAATATCTGGTCGTTCTGGACAGGTCCCTCCAAACTTGCTGCTTGCTCAGATCGGAACCATCCCGACTCCAAGTAGTGTTGGTTCTATTGCTAACGCCAAGCATCCTGTAGATGACATTGTAGAGGATACACCATGCAAGTTGGTTATTCCATATGGAAGAAAACTAGATAAGTTTCGAGAAGTTGGGACAGCCATGGCACTAACAGGTCATGTGTTTCCGAATCCACCACCGCCAGAGTACGCATGGGTTCAAGTTGTTTCGGTTTCTGATGAGTCATGCGAGATTGATATCCCTACTGAGGATGGGATCGAGCTTCTCGGTGATGCGAGGAACCAATACATACTGTGGCATCGTTGAGATATCATTCTTAATGCATCACCAAGTCCCTTACAACCTAGCCAAGAACGAGTATCCCCCAAGATTCAGATGCTGCAATGGTCGAGTACACGATGGGTGGGGAGCATGGAGGTAACAATGACAACAACATGACCTTCCAAGATGTTGCAGACATCGGGAACACGGAACAAACTACGATGGGTGGGGAGCAGGGAGTTAACAATAATGACAACAACATGCCACAACCACCCCTCCAAGCAGACGTCGGGAACACGAAACAACCTACGATGGGTGGGGAGCAGGGAGGTAACAATGAGAACAAATCACCCATCCAACAAACTCTCGATGAAGGGGCATCATCACCGAAATCTGTTCCAAGACCACCATCTCCTCCGCCATGTCCAGCAACCAAGACGCCAGCAATACACCGGATGATAAACTCATATGAACCAAAGACGAAATCATCTGATGTTGACTTGTTCTTGAAAGTACTGAAGAATAAACCTAAACGGGCTCCAGCATCCGGTAAAGAATCATCTGATGTTCAAGTACTCAAGAAGGTACCAGATGAAAAATCTTTAACCCGCACCTCTTTTCAAAAACAAAAGGAGGAGCAAATAAGTATGTTTTCGTCGGATGAGGTGCCCGACAAGTATGAGCATGGCAAACCATTCTGTTTTTGGTAGCAACTGAACGAAGGACCGCCATAATTGATGAGGCTGCATGGATGGATCATGCATGCCATGAAGCAAGGCATTCACACTGTCACCGCCAATGTCCCGAAATGGGTGTTCAGTAGCTCTTTAGAACGGAAGGTTGCAATCGATTTCCCCGATTTGCATGCGATGTTCCATCGTGACAAACTCGACGTCAATCTCGTCACCATTTGGTCCATGTAAGTCAACATCCCTATACCACATACAAATCTATTCAAATCCATATGTATTGTTATTACCATCCTAAGTAAAAATTTTTACAGGATGCAAGCATTGGATGAAAGGAATACAAATGGGAGGTGGAAGGTAGCATATATGGACCCGCAACAAGTAAGCAAGCCACAACACACGTTCATAATTTCGGATCATCTAAGAAAGCAAATAGAGGAACAAGCAAAGACACCACAAGAGAAAAGAAGAATTAACAAAGGGTTACGAGAAAGCTAAACTTCATGAGGTGGCTGTATACATTGCAAGGGTAATGAGGAAAAACCAACATAAGGATTCTATCAAGTGTGCTTACAATTTTGAGTAAGATCCTTTAAATAACTATTTCATCATTTGCTTTCATTTTTTAGTCTATTTATATTAATTATTTTAATTTTATGCAGTGATCATTTCATTTGCTTTCACATGTGTCCGAAGTTTGGAACTATGGGGGTCTTCGACTCATTACACTATTCAGAGGCTTCTTACCGAAAAATCATTGAGATTATAAGAAAGTAAGACAACTCAGTACAATATATAATCACTATTGCGTGTATCGGCTGTAGTTCAAATTGTATTACTAACTTATGTCTTTGTATCCTTAAAGTGCGTATAGGCTATACATAGTCAATGGTGGGCAGCACCCTCCAAAGAAGAAAAAATTGGTGATACGACATGCCAAATGGGTAAGAACACTTCTGTTAATAAGTACCAATCATTTTTATCAGAGTTGTACACTTCTGTTAATAAGTACCGATCATTTTTTATTTGTTTGCAGTGCTACAAACAACCTCCTGGCAGTGTGCTATGTGGATATTATGTGTGCGAGGTTTTGAGAAATAATGGGAGGTACCGGACAAATCCTGAAGACGTAAGCCTCTTGTTTGTACACAACTATGTATGTGCTAATTATGGTCCTGATGGTAATGCATAACAATCTTCATTTATTGTGTTTACGTGCAGATGCCTACCATTGAGGGATCGTGGGGGCAACTTGGTGACAATCAAATCACCAACATTTGTGCGGACATGGCGAGATTCATCCTACGTGAGATTTGCCACGAGGATGGAGAATTCTTCGATAAAGAAGGAGTCTTGACATTAGACGATGCGGAAAGGTTACGTAGATGTGTGTCTTAGGGTTATCTATTATGCACGATGTTTTTTTTGTAATGTAACTTATGTATACATTTTTTATATTTTAGTTTGGATTATGTGTTTGTGAGACATATTTGGATTTGGCGGTTAAATACAAATTACAATAAATTAAAGTGAATTTGGCCTACAAATGCAAATATGAAAAAATACGGGCGAATATAGCGGTCAAATACAAATAATAAACGAAAATGACAAATTATATACAAATAATAAACAATTATGGGGAATTATATAGCAAATGAGGAAAATGCTTTCTGTGGCGGGCGGCCTAAGCAACCGCCAGCACAGATGACCTTTGTGCTGGCGGGCTGCTTAAGGAATCGCCAGCACTGATGGCATTTGTGCTGGCGGGCTGCTTAAGGAACCGCCAGCACTGATGGCCTTTGTGCTGGCGGGCGGGGCAACCGCCAGCACAAAGGGCCATTTCTACTGGCTCAAAGTTGCTGGCGGGTGCTGCGTCTGCCAGCAAAGACCAGTTTTAGCCGCCAGGACAAATCGTTTCTGGCCTAGTGACAGCATCCGTAATAGTCCTCCTGACTTATTCATCCTCCCACTGTATTTCTATCGACTAATAAAAGTGATGAAATGCTAAGATGTGGCGAATAAAAGTACAAGCCAACAAATGACTAGCTACCATGCCCCCTGTTAATGTTTTGACCTAGAACTAGTAGGAACCAAATATCTTAATTATTTAAATGCGCCAACATCGTGTGGTTATTAATTATTATTGTTGTCGAAGGAGCTACGGACGGTTATTTTTTAGATGTGTGATGTAGTCATGGAGTGCTACGAGATAGTATCTGCATATATAAACAATTGACTTTCCCACGCTCTTAATATTACAGTAGCAATGGCATCTGTGTTCACAACTTCACATACAGATAAGGGAATTTGACTATTATGTGGCAGTTGCCATCACGAATATGCAAATGTTCACTTGGGGGTGATTTGAAAGATTTGTGAAACGTATATGATATGGTGGTTGATTTGATGAACTAATTCAGGCTATGTTTTGAAACAGTCTTTTTTTAACAATTCCTTCTGTTCAGCAAATTCCAATGCGGCCTGTGTTTCTTTTCGCAAGTCCTGCTAGCTGTAATAGAATTGCATATTTTGTCTACTTTGCAAAAACGTGCTCTATATCTGTAGTTTAGACTTCGACATCCTTGAGCCTAACGCATTAAAGTGTGGGTGTAAAACATGAAGGACTGCGAGACATGTCGTAGGTATATATATATACCCATGTGTGCACTGTTGCCTATATACGCTGCAAATATAAAATAAAAACAAGTTGTGATGAACAAAAGGAGAAAACCCAAATAATAAACTACGTTCATTCAAACAGGCTAAGTAAAAAAGGCAAAAAAATGGAATACAATGTCGTTCTATTTCTTGGAACCATTTCGACAAATATGTATTCGTTTGGATGTGTCTTCACAGAGAAATGACTCACAAATTAGTACCTAGCATTGGATGAGAAAAAAGAAGCACACACGACCTCCTTCACGTTTGCTAGAAATCCTGAATTTGTGGCTCACCAGCACAAATTTATAATCCTAGCTTGTTGATTAAAAATATACTATATAGGCCATCCATTAGTGTTTTTGTTTTCAGTCCCTATGGCCCAAGTGTTATAGCATGGCAGGATATATATGCTAGGATTACTACTAATATAGGCTCAGACTAATTTATAATCCTTGTTGCTCAGTTGTGTGGAGTTACATTAGGTGTGGCCGTGTGGCTGGTACTGAATAACCCTACAGGTGGGTTGGAAAAGGTCGCACACACCATGTTTGCTATTTAGATTACCTCGTGTTTCAGTTTCAGGTCGGCACTGATTCCCGGTGTCTCGCACTCATAGCATGTAGCAAATCTGGCTCTAGACCATTAGTTGTACTTGTGCCACCTTAAATCCTCCCATCACTATTTCTTCGTGTTTTCTTCTACTTGCTAGCTACGAACTAAAAGGAGAGGCTCCTATACATATGTGGACATTACAAACAAGGTTATTTACGTTTTCACCTACAGCATTGTGTACAAATACAGGTGGAATGACTGTAATATATATGTGAAGTGATCAATGTTTCACACTATTCGACTATATATCAAGTCTTCTTTATCTCACGAATACACAACCTATTAATTATATGGCAATTGGCATCACACGATATATATGTACATGATCACTTGGGGGTGAGATCTGAAAGATTTGTGAAAGCCATATGGTGGTTGATTTGAACTAATTGAGGCCATATTTTGAAATGTTTTTTTTTTCACAATTCCTGCTGTTCAGTAAATTTCAATGCCGCCTGTGTAATTTTTTCACAAGTCCTGCTGTAATAGGATTATATATTTTCTTACTTCGCAAAAATGTGTTCTATATCTGTAGTTTAGACTTGGACATCCTTGAGCCTAACACATTAAAGTGTGGGTGTAAATCAAGACTACTATACGAGACATGTCATAGGTACGTAATTACGTATATATGTACACTATTGCCTATATATGCTGCAAATAAAAAAGAAAACAAGTTGTACGTGATAATGAACGAAAACAGAAAACCCAAATGATAAACTATGGGCTAAATAAAAAAAGAAAAACATGGAATACAATGTTGTTCCATTTCTTGGAACCATTTCAACAGATATATATTCGTTTGGACTTAATGAAGGCATGTGTCTTCGCAGAGAAATGGGTCGCTGATTACTACCTAGCACGCACCAGATGAGCAAAAAGAAGCGCACACGACTTCCTTCACGTTTGCTAGAAATCCAAAATTTGTGGCTCACCAGCACTAGGGAGCATGACATTTCTCTCATCCATTGCACATTGCTTTTAGGTCCTAGCCGTACACTCCCATTTTTAGGTCCTAGAGCTTCAACTTCTATTTCCGATGCCTCACACTCCCATTTTTAGGTAATGGAAAAGTTTCGGCTTTGTGTGCGTATATTTATATGGATACACCAACCTTTGTTTTTATTTCAATAGTATATACGGAGCATATGCCTTGCATTCAATGTGTACTTCTGAAAGTGACGATCGAGTGACAGTAGTAGAGATATTCGGACATAGCCCTGTAGTAATATATATAGGTACATGGGCGGGTAAAGTGGCAAGATGAGTAGTGTATGTTCAAAGATTTTCGAGTAGACCAAAAGGCCATTTATCCGAGTACCCTAGCGATTAAGTAGTCGGTAAATTGTCATTATTCACTCATCATATCGAATTGTACTGTTCTCTCTATGCACGCGGCCTAATGCGACAAATCCTACTATTACTAATTGGAGACTCCTTTTGAAGCCTTCAGGTGAAGCCACCTAGAATCCTAGGTGGACACTTTGAAAAAAAAAAGAGAAATCTTAGAAATTCTCACAAAAAAAAGTAAAACATCTGTCATCAATCGTAGGCTCAAATCATCATAACGATTAGATCGGTTATATTTTCTAAAAAATTACCCACCATACCATTATGAAAATAGCATAAAATAACCCCTTAAATCTATATATAAATTACCCACCTTTGCCATATAAAAATAATTCGAAATAACCCACAACTAATACTTACAGATAACTTAAATTAACCCCTTAAATTTGATTCTATTATTACCCTTAAAGATTTAAATGCGAATTAACCATTAGATCAGTTACAGTTTCTAAAAAATTATGAAAATAGCCTAAAATAACCCCTAAATCTATATCTAAATTACCCACATTTGCCATTATAAAAATAATTCAAAATAATCCCCTAAATTTGCAAATAAATTATCTACAACTAATACTTAAAAATAACTTAAATTAACCCCTTAAATTTGAATCTATTATTACCCTTAAAGATTTAAATGTGGATGAAAATGTTGTAGAGTAAATTCTAACTAAAATATATCAATGAGATGAAGATTATAAGTATATATTCCATATAAATATTGTGTTCAAATATTTAACAAATGATAGGCAGCTTAAGGTAATAGTTTTATAGCTATGTAGCCTTAATTTTTTTTTCCATGAGATACTCCGGCATTAGTTCACACTTCCCACGAGACATATGGTAGGAAATAGATCATAAAAATTCTCACAAAAATCTAATGGTTAAGACTCCTCAAAATAATAACCCCGTACATAGCGCGGGTTGGTGGGTTAGTTGTTAGCAAATTGTCACTATTCACCTGTCACATCGAAGTAATTTACCGAAACAAGGCTTAAGTGACATCCAACTATCTTTGCACTTATGGTTTCTTTAGGAGGTCTAAAAGACAGACATATCTAGCACATGCATGGTGTATCTCGATGCGATTGAAATTTGTAGGTTGGGTTATGAACCCCCTTTTGAAATATTAATTAAACTGTATTTCTTTTTCTTTGAAAGAAAGAATATAATTGTTATTCGCACGACACCAAATCCAAATGGTAAACTAGGTCCAACCTTGGTGCTAAAAAAGAACCGAAGTACCGGATGGCAACAAACTACAGAGGGCTCTTCAGCACCGACGACCGGTTTCCACTAGGGGACTGTTTGGCAGGGCTCCGGCTCCACCTAAAATGACTTCGGCTCCGGCTCCTCTGGTGGAGCGGCTCTTCTGGAGGAGCTGGAGCCGTTTTAAGAAAATGTTTGGCAAAATGGTTTCTCCTGACTGTGTAAGAGTGACATGTCCATGATGCCCTTTCTTTTTTCTTCTTCTTTATTTCTTTGTTACCTTTTTTGCTTATTTTTTTCCCGGTGTCCTTATCTTCTCTTCTCTGGATTCTTCCCCAGAGAACCGGTGCCCTGCCCGAGCACATCTGATCTCCCCGTCTACCTCCACCGGTGCCTCCAGAGATCCCCGCTGGCGGGTGGCGGAGGAGCCCCGCGGTCGGCGCGCGCCCTCCTCTCCGTCCCCACCGGTGGCTGCGTCTCCCCGCCACTGCGGTCGGCGTGCACCCTCCTCTCTGTCCCCACCGGCGGCCGTGTCTCCCCGCCGGCGCCCGCGTCTCCGCTCCGCCCTACCGCGCCTCCATCCGGCCGCGCCTCCGCTCCGCCCCGCCGCGCCTCCCTCTGGCCCCGCCGCGCCGCTGGCCGCCTCCGGCCCCACCCTCCTCCTCCCCACGTCCTCCCTCCTCTCGCTCCTGTCGCACTCCCGGCGAGCCCCACTCGGGGGCGAGGATGGAAAAGGCCGGCAGAGCCGGTCGGAGCCGGGCGAAGCCACACTTTTGTGGCTCCGTCCAGGCGAAATGACTCCAGAGAGTGCATTTCGAGGGGCTCCGACTCCGGAACCGAGGTTGAAACACCCGTTTGGGAGGGCTCCGCCTAGAGCCGCTCGTAGAGCCAGAGCTGGAGCCCTCCCAAAGTGGCCCTAGGGGCGGCTAGTTATAGAATGTGTGGCGAGTTGACCATTTTTGAGTTTTTGGATAGTTGCTAGTGTTTCTGTCTTGCTCGAGTTGACAGTTGTTTTTTATTTTTTATTATTTCTTTCGTCTAATAAAAATTCGGCAAATCTTTTCCCATCCATTGAAAAGAAAAGAACTGAAGTATGCATATGAATAAATTGAGCCATTTTCTCTCTGAGATACCACAATCACTTGTTAATTACTTAGTGTAGATGCTGTGCCACATTATTTATTTGGATGTGTGCTTCTCACATAACATGGGTCGCTCGAACGATTAGTAAGAACAAATCGGCTAGGCTTCCAAACTGCGCCACCTTTGCGATTGCCGCTGTTGCTTGCGTTAGGCAAGGACGTGAACATGGTTTCGACTTTCGCGCTATGAGCCGAGGATTGGTGAATCTCACTCTCCTCGCTTCAGTAGATTCACCCCCGCGTTATGCAAGCAGCCAACAAGAACATGACCCTCTCGAGGACATGGACCACTCCCGGCACGGTATCACCAAGTGGGAGTATGGGCGTGTCGCGTGACCACCTCCTTTGGCTTCGATTTCCGATGCCTCCACTGGTAGAGAGATGACCTTTAGTTCTGTTTGGTAAGAGGTATAGGAACCTACCTCCTTTGGCTTCGATTTCCGATGCCTCCACTGGTAGAGAGATGACCTTTAGTCCCGTTTGGTAAGTGGTATAGGAACCTAAAGTTACAACCGGGACTAATGATGAGAGACAAAAGGGAAGTCACGCAAAATATACACGTGCGCAGGGATTCGAACTCGTGATCTCCAGCCTCACGCGTAGCTTTCTCACCATCTTACCTACACAGTAGAGGATGCTATCCTTTTATATTAACTCGTGGGAGACCCTTTAGTCCCGGTTGGTAACACCACCCGTGAAAAAAGGCCCTCCCTTTAGTCTGGGTTGGTGTTACCAACCGTGACAAATGGGTCATCCCCCTTTAGTCTAGATTTGTGTTACGAACCGTGACAAAAGGGGGACCTTTAGTCTCAGTTCGTAACACGAACCTAAACTAAAGAGGGTGACCCTTTTGTCACGATTCGTAACACAAACCTAAACTAAAGGGAGGCTTTTTGTCACGGTTCATAACACGAACCTAGACTAAAGGGGGTGAGCACTCATGACATTAGTGACCACGTCGATAAAATCCGTTTAGTCCCGACTCCAAAGTTGAACCGGGACTAAAGGGGCGTACCAAAGGCTCTTTCTCTACCGGTGCTCGTACTTGCAGCCGCAGCAAATTTGCACATCTAAACAGCCTGAGGCCTCACGCTGCATTCATTCTCTTCCATTTGTTTTCTCACGCAAGCGATGGCTGCTAAATTTATAAGCGATCTGCTACCGATCAGTACTGGCATGGCGAACAAGGAGGCTCTGCATATATAGCTACAGAGCCATGTTTGAACACACTCCCTCCGTCCCGGAATGTAAGCATTCCGGGCATTCAAACTGAGAAATAGCAGTGGCTGGAAAAGATGCATGTGCCCTTGAGTTCATTTACTCCGGAGTATGAGACAGAGGAACAGAGATGATGTGGCCACACCACGGCATGCGAAAGCCGCCGCCGTAGGAGTAGCCACGGCTGCCGCACCCGTGCGTGCTGCGAAATCCGCCATGGCCGCGGCTCCCATCGATGCCGCCGCACCCGTGCATGGCGTGAATGCCGCCACCACCGCGCCTCCTGCCACTACGTGAAAAACTCACTTTGGTAACGGGCATAGATTGCCATTCGTAACGGACAAAGCGCCCGTTACCGATCAAGTGTTACAAATGAGCCAAGAAAGGTAACTGATAACTGGCATCAAACAACGACCGTTACCACAACTAGCCACCTGTCACGTGAAATGACTGTTTCTCTGGGCCCGCAGGGAACTTTGGTAACGGGCACCAAAACAGAACCCGTTACAGTAGCTCAACATCGGAGACGCCTGCTGTGTACCTGCGTCTCCTCTATCTAGACGAAATGAAATGCGTCTATTTCACGCGCGTCTCAACAGATCTAGGATTCGTAACGGGCATCAAACAACAACCGTTACCACAACTAGTCACCGGTCACGTGAAATGACTGTTTCTCTGGGCTCACAGGGAACTTTGGTAACGGGCATGAAAACAGAGCCCGTTACTGTGAACTCAACATCGGAGACGCGTGCTGTGAACCTGCGTCTCCTCTATCTCGACGAAATGAGACACATCTGTTTCCACGCGCGTCTGCTGTCTCTCGACTAAAGGAGACGCGTGCTTTCAACCCGCGTCTCCTATATCTCGACGAACGGGCCAAGTCCTGGGGCCCACCGATCAGTGCTGGTAATGAGCTTTTACACTGCCCGTTACATTATTGGCATGTTTGTAACGGGCTTTCCGAATGAAGCCCGTTACTCACCGATCAGTGTTTGTAACGAGTTTTAATTAACGCCCGTTACAGATACGTAGGGCACCCCTACAGTAACCTGCCTGCTTGCCGGCTGCATCCTGGAACCAGCCAGGATTTGGCAGCCATCAGGGGCTGCATCCTGCCATCCTGGAACCAGTCAGGATATGGCAGCCACCATAGCAAGGAGACGTCACAAACACATTCTCACATCACAGATATAGGCAAGCAAGATCACATTTATAGACAAGCAAGATCACATTTATAGACAAGCTAGGATCACATCAAGTTTCAAGTTACTCTCATCAAGGCTTGTTTGGATGGAGTCATGAGAAAACTGCCTGACCCAGGCAGCATCTGACCCCAACCAAGCAAGCCAAGCAGGTTTCTCAGGCAACAACACCTGACTAAAGAAGACTGAATGAGTTTCAAGTTTCTGGCTACAATGAACTTACGGTGCACCATTATAGAAGTTGCCCTTTCAGTCGATGGTCTCCTTAAGAATGTACTCGCACAGCATCTCCCGGACACGCTTTAGATCTTCTGTGGAAACATCTATAGCAGATTTGAAATCCTGCAAAATACAATCATTTATGAGAATACAAGTAGAAATCAATTTCTAAAATCAGATGGAGAATATGAGCAGAGACAAGGTTGAGCATTATTATCTACTTACATCAGCCTTCTTGATGTCAGGTATGTCATCGAGTAGTCTTAACATATGGAATGCCACATGGAATCCACACAAAGAGGACCGCCATGGCTGCTGAGCACACTGCATCGAGATACCAAAATGACAAGTTAATGCAGTTCCAAATAGGTAAGAAGGGACCATAAAAAAACCTCGGTCTTACATCGAGATTTGTTTTGTGCTTGAGTATGGCTTTTGGCTTTTTTTCTTTCCTTTCGTCACTCCGTCCTGTGCATGATCACCAAAGGCCCTGCATGATCAGCAATACCAATTAGAAACACTAAGAGATTGAATTTTTGTGAACAAAACCTATAAGATACTGTACCAAAGGCCCTACATGGTCAGCAATACCGTTTAGAAATACTAAGAGATTGAATTTTTGTGAACAAAACCTACAAGATACTGACCAGTCCACAACAGATTTGAGGTCTGAGAACTTTAGCGGGGGATGTTGTTTAGCAGAATCTAGATACCAAACCTCTTTGAACTTCATACAGATGATCACTGTTACCCAGTGGCTAGTGTAGTAGGCACCCACCACGTAGTCGTTGTTCATTGCATTTGCGATTGCTTTAGTAACAAGGCCAGAATGCTGAGAAATATTTGTGGAAGTAATAAAACCTGGATCTAAAAATCCAACACCGATCTGCATCTCCGCTGCCTTGTCCATCATTTTCCTACAAAAAATCAAATTGTTAGCATGCATGAACTTTGTGGTCAAAATTAAAGAAATATCTTTTTAGGTTTTAAGGGACTTACAATGTCCACAACCTCAAGAAGGTAACATCCAGAGAAGCAAGAGTTATAAGGTTATACATGCTACTGAATGCAATGTTTAACATTAAAACACCACCACCACCTTTAAAGTAGTGTTGATCCACCTTTGCTGGAAAGGCAAGTTTTTCCTTACTGTGTTCCATGACGTAAGCATGCAACCTGGCACAATTTGGTCCAGCAGCCTCTAAGTTTGCTTCTGACAACATAGGTGCACCAGGCTTGTATTTTTGTCGTTCCTGTTCTGTCCCAATAATACAGTTAAGAATCTCATCTTTAGACAGAGGTTTCCTGGCCTGGTTCCCCTTCTGCAGTAGAGATTGCCTGGGCTCCTCCTCCTGTTGCAGAGGCTACTGTACATGTTGCATCTGCTGCTTAGGGGGAGATTGCCTGCGCTCCTCCTCCTGCTGCTGGAGAGGCTGCTGTTTCGTCTGTTGCTTATCCTCATGTTGCAGCTGCTGCTTAGGCGGAGTTTGCCTGGGCTCCTCCGGCTGTTGTCAACGCTCCTGCTGCGTAGTTTTGCTGATCTGCTGCTGCTGCTGCTGTTGAGCCTTCTCTTACTGACATTGAGCTGCAGTACCTCCATCTGATGCTGTACCCCTGCTACCTGTTGCGGCTTCAGGGTTGGGATGTCTCGTCATGGGTGGTATAAGGATCCTATCCTTTGGCCATTGGATCCTCTGAACGAGAGCCTCAGCTAGGGTTGCTATGTCACCCCCATCAATTGGTACAGGCAGAGGGAAGTGACCCGTATTGGCCCACACATAAGTAGGTTGCACCACAACATACCCATCCTGCACCGGTACTGAATGGCAAGCCTTTTGAAATGGAAAGACTTTCGCTAGTGCGAGCTCCACATTAATCCCGGTGCCATCCATAAGGCTGCACGTGGTTGGCTCTGTCAGCTTATCTATTGTGTCCAGCATAGGTGATCGACTATCACTGTGCACGTGATTTGCTTCGTCCTCGTTGGCATTCCAATGGTCTTACTCTCTGCCACATGCATCTTCCTCGCTGTCATGCGCATGTTCTTCCTCGAGGTCATGCACATCTTCTTCCTCGCTACCATGCACGTCTTCTTCCTCGCTGCTACTGGCAGGCGCTGGTAATTGGGAAGGAAGAAGTACATTTTTCAGTATTTCGATGCCTGATAGTTTTAGAGCATGGACAACTGATTTAAATGTTATGTCCATCATATCATGAGCATCAGACCTCTTGTTCCTCTTCTTCTTCATGTACATTCCAGCAAACTCTTCACCAAACCCTTTACCCCAGCCAAGTGAACTAGACACGCCTCGGACCCGACCTCGATGCTCTGGAGTCTCAAGTGCTGCGGTGAGGATATCATCCTCCCTAACCCCAGAGAAAGAACCATCGCTACCCTGAGCTGCAAGTGTTTTCACCCTATCTGCTACCCCCACCACCGCAGGGTTACTGAATGTTATGCCCCCGCTTCCTTCACTAGTATTCTTCCTCTTCTTCCCTACCCTTGCTCGCAGATAAGGTCTCGAACGTCCAGGAAATTGGTCCCAAGGGTTCTGTTTTCCTTCTGCATCTAGCTTTGCATCCTCCTCCTCCCACTATTTCCTTTTACCACGATAACCTTTTCTGCCCATCTTGTCTGGCTTATTATGTAATGCTCTCTTTTGTTTCATCTCCTGGCTCAATTGCTGAAATGAAAGAGAATTAGTTTCCTACACAAACATGTCCCAGTCTTGTTGCTGCAAAAAGGCATGCTTCACAAAGGGAGTCTCCTCTTCGCTCACATATTTTTTTCTTAAATGGGCCTTGAACCGTCGTTGCAAGGTTCCAATCTCTGATATAGCTGCCTTAACTGCCTTCTTGCGAACAGATTCTTCCAGATTGGCTGGGTAATCTAGCTTTTCCTCTAAAACTAGATGTTCCTTCTCAATTGGTGAGAGATCATCAACCGTCTTGTTGATTGACACCCTCTCCCGAGCAATGAGGCCACAGACCAATACAAATCTATCCCTCGCAGCATCTGGGGTAGGCCAAAAATTGGCATCAAGTCCAATTGCAGTCAACTTGTTTTCTGGCCATTTGGTTTGTGTCCTTGACCCGCGGGATCGAGTACTACTCGCAGCAGTCTGTGCTGAGTGACCCTATGAAGAAGGTTCACCACCGATGGGCTGTGATGGTGCACTGGAGGTAGAGGAGTTTGTTGTTGTGGGAGACTGCATAGATGATATGTCAGGTTGTCAGTAGAGTAACATAAGCAAGACTGAAAATCTAAACAAAATTCTTATTAGATAAATTCGTTTTCTCTGACAGGCAAAATAGCTAATATTACACTAGAAATCATTACAAGTCGTAAATAAAATCAGCATAGACATACACAGTTCATATTTTACTTAATTAGCATACAGGGATAGGTGCTAACCATTTTGACAGGGACACAACAATATGCTTATATATCAAAGTAGAGAATAAATTCCTTCAACTGCTTCCTTGTCCAACTTCAACAGTGATGGATTGTGTGTTCCATGTGTACATGCAACAAGAGGATGAAGCAATGATCATGACATTATATATGACAGTAGTGAAACAACACTCACAACACATCATGACACCAACAATAACAATATATATGACAGTAGTGAAACAATTAACACTCGCAACAAAGCATAGGACAGTCTAGTTATCACTACATTATAAATCACTGCGATGCAATTCCACCGACATTATGTGGCCATTAGAATTAAAGTATGCTAACAGGTCCAAAGCATAACTGTCGATCTGGTACATTCACAGCTTAGCAGAATTAAAGTATGCTAACATCCTCAATGCTTTTCATGAATTTACAATCCAAAAATTGTAGCACCAGGAACATGAAAATGAATTTCAACAGTTCATATAACTTCATCTGTTTACAACAATTTATTCAAACAGACTTGGAGCAACAAAATCCATCTATCAAATCCACAGTCAATCAATTAAAAATGAACTATTAAGTCATGTCTCCCTAATCCACCTTGACATGAATATATAGCAGATTGGGTGGACTACATTATAAACCACTACGATGCAATTCCCACTGACATTATGTGGCCATCATAATTAAAATATGCTAACAGGTTCAAAGCATAACTGTCGATCTGGTGCATTCAAAGCATAGCAGAATTAAAGTATGCTAACAGGTCCAAAGCATAACTGTCGATCTGGTACATTCACAGCATAGCAGAATTAAAGTATGCTAACATACTCAATGCTTTTCATGAATTTACAGTGCAAAAATTGAAGCACCAGGAACATGAAAATGAATTTCAACAGTTCATATAACTTCATCTGTTAGCAACAATTTATTCAAACAGACTTGGAGCAACAAAATCCATCTATCAAATCCACAGTCAATCAATTAAAGATGAACTATCAAGGCATGTCTCCCTAATCCACATTGACATGAATATATAGCAGATTTGGTGGCCGAGCAGAGAGAGGGTGTTGGGGGTTCAAGCAGGACTAACCTCTGTTGCGAATGAAGTAGTTGTTCTCGTGATGGTCGGAGGGGCCGGATCCACGTCGGCTCGTGGCCTGAGGTGGCCGGCTCGTCGTCATGGCCGGGGATGACGGATCCGCGTCAACCGTCTTTAGGTTGGCCGGGAAGCCGTCCGCACGCTAGTAACCGCGTCCTCGTCACCGTCTCACGCAGGGAGCGGTGGGGCTGGAGAAGAGCAGGGCATGCGGCGGGGAGAGAGCGACGAAGGTGAGCGGGGAGAGAGCGGCGAAGGCAAGCGGGGAGAGTGGCGGCGGCGGTGGGGAGAGTGCGGGCGTTGTGGATCTGTCTAGCGAGGAGCCGAATATGTGCCCTGAGGAACTACGCGCGTAACTGTGTTTAAGGAAATTACTGGCATGCCCTTGACGGCTCTCTGGTGGAATTGGAATTCCATTGGTATTATAGTCAATATAGGTGGGAAATTTTGAGCAGCCCGCGCACGGTTTGCCTGCTGACGCTGACGCGTGGGCCAGTGTCATTGGCGACAATGGTTAGTAAACCCGCATCGCCTTTGTTGGCAGTTGGGTCCGGCGGGCGGGCAGCGGTTATCTTTTTATTTTGGCTGCTGACGCTGACGCGTGGGCCAGCCACTATTTTTTTCGAATGAAACGTGCTTCCCTAAAATATTAGAGCCCATAAAACAGCACCTAAAAAATCATAAAAATACGAGCAATTCGTATTTGGACATTTAGTATTTGAATAAAATATCAACAGTCACACTTGTGTGCCCAAGATTCTTAGAATTCGTTTTTACATCCCATGTTAATGATGTAATAATTCTAATAACATCTAGTGTGCTCTAAAAAAATCTACAAATTGACTTGGCAATATAAATTTGGTACCTAGACTTGTCTTCAAAATTTCAAATGGTTTCGATGAAGGAATAATATACTTGTGTACAAATATCTACATCTCTTACATAGTTTCCTAGAATGTTCCTTGAACATCGAAGTTTTCCACACTTTGCAACATGTTCGAACTCATATGCATTTGAAAATTTAATAAAACCTTGTGTTCACCTTAAGATTACGAAAATGCAAAATTTCATTACAGGAGGTGTGGAAAACAAATATTATTTATATGTTGTACTTACATAGAATAAGATAAGGCATATAAATATTGTTCAAGAAATGGAATATATACTAAACAATGAAAATAATGAAAACACGGTGATTTTAGAAAACTGTAGAAAAAAATAATCAAATTTGGACTAATTACGACGGAGAAATACATGTTACAAAATTTGATTGCAGATTAAAAAGAGAAATGCCGTCGGCGACGCGGGACGGATAAATTGTTCTTCATTCTCCAATAGAACAAATGAGGAAGCAGAGGGCACCGCCGCCTGCCACCACCCCCGTCGCCGCCCCTGCCGTGCCCGCTTCGGCGGTTTTGACACCCAAGAGGGCATCCTAGGCCTCGTCGGCGGCAAATGAGACCACCACAGCCTTCGATTTGACTCACAAACGTGACAAATCAAATATTGTCTATCAAAAACCGATTAAAAACCGACATCCCGATAAAATCAAATCCGCGTTTAGTAATATCTAATAATTTACATTCAAGATAGATAATGTTCGTTTATGCTTGTGCCTACATCCCGATGTTCATCCTGCTGACGGCGTACTCCACGGCGGGGCGGAAGTTGCGCGTCCAGAGGTCGAACTCATGACGGATGCAACACTCGGCGCTGCAGTAGTGGATGATCTCTGAGGTCTCCGGCCCGTAGTGCCTACATCCCGCTGCCCAAATGTAGACGTGGGGATTCTGGACGGGCAGCAACGGAATGTCGCCGTCGCCGTCATCAAGCCAGTACCACCACGCAATTTTCTCGATATCCCGGTTGACGAGGTAGCATAGCCGCCGCAGGTTGTGGTTCTTCCACCGCCCGTCAGGGGGCGACGGGCCGCCGCTGATTTCCTGGAGTAGTGCCATGGCTTCGGGGTCCGTCGGGTTGCAACGGTACTTCAGCATCGCTAAGAAGTACTTGGCACCGGAGTCTTCAGCAGCGGCATCTCCGATGAGCTTGAGACCCTTATCGGGGTTCCGCCACCTCATCAACCTCTCCATCCCCTCGAAGCATAATGCCTCCGGATGATTGGCCTCGCGGAAGCGCCGGTCAAAGCACGACCTGATGTAGCGATTCTTGCACACCCGACGAAGATCACGCAGCGACACGTGCAGTAGTACCTCATCGGAGTCGCAGATGCGCCGGAAGGTGCCGCAGATTTTATTGCGAAGGTTCAGAAAATGGATGACGGGCTCATCCTTGATGGAGTGGATGATGATCTGGGTGACAAGATCATCTGGCAGCAGCTGCATTAAGCACACCGCGGCCATCAAGGAGAAGGGGAGGAAATAGAAAAGCGACGGGGTTTGGAAATTGAAAGGCGACGGGGGTTGAAGTTGAAGGCGACAAGGGTTGAAGTTGAAGAAGGCGCCTCGGCCAACTAAAATAATAAATGGAAATTGAAAAGGTGCCGCAGTTTGGCTGCTACCGCTGATGAGTGGGCCCGACATCATTGCCCCTGCCCCTTCTCCTTCCCGCGTAATTGAAAGGTGATGCGTGGTTTTGGATGGTTTTGCGCCCGAAACGGAGCCTGATGCGCAATTGAGTGGCACGTACTGGCAGTAGTGGAGTAGTGGGTGGGGGCAGAGACGCCTGACGGTTCCGCGTCTTGTCAATATAACTCCCCTGCCTTCCCCCGCTTTCCCCTGCTTCTTCCATAAGCTTATCATCTCTTTCGCTTCTTCTTCCTCCTCGCGATCCACCACTACAAATCTTCGATCACCGAGAGATCACCAAGGAGGAGATGGCGTCGAGGAGCCCGCCGCTGTCAAAGCGGGGACGAAGGGAGGACGACGACGACGAAAGCCGCAGTCGGAGGAAGTTGGAGAAGGGGAAGGAGCCGGCAACCAAGGACGCCGACGAGGAACCGTTCTTCGACGACACTAAGTTCGCCGTCGACCGGCTCAGGATCGCCTTCACAAAGCTTGAAGATGTTGGCGCGGCCTTCGACATCAAGGCGCATCATGAAGTGGACAAGGACCCGAGCGTGAAGGGTCTCGCCTTCAGGATCCACGGGTTGGCTGAGAAGCTCGAGAACCTCCCCGTGGTCAAGCGGGCTGGCCGCCGCCACTTCGTCTTCGACGACGACGGCTCCGACGGCGACAACGGTAGCCACGACGGCGACGACGGCAGCCACGGCGGCGACGACGGCAGCCACGGCGGTGACGACGGTGGGACTCCGACGGCGGCGACCGACTAAATGATAGACTCCTCTACCATGTATAGTAATAATGTGTGTGTGTGTTTGTGTCTTCGTCAGGTTGTTGGACATGAACTGCTTAGTTTGTTTGTCGATCATGAACTGCTTAGTTAATTAGTTTGGTTGTTGGATTTTGTATGTCATCAACTCGATCTAATAGACGCGAGTAGATCCATCCACGTCTCCTATAATATGTGTTCTGTTGTGATGAACTGGAGATCTGTTGTGATGAACAGGAGATCTGTTGTGATGAACTGGAGATCTGTTGAGATGAATTAGATCTTAGAGACAATGGATAGTCATTGCCGACGCGGGTTAGCCTGCTGACGCAGACGCTGACGCGTGGGCCAGTGTCATTGGCGACGATGGTTAGTGAACCCACATCGCCTTTGTTGGCAGTTGGGTCCGGGCGGGCAGGCAACGGTTATCTTTTTTATATTGGCTTGCTGACGCTGACGCGTGGGCCTGTCACTATTTTTTTGGAACGAAACTTGCTTCCCTAAAATATTAGAGCCCATAAAACAACACCTAAAAAATCATAAAAATACGAACAATTCATATTTGGACATTTAGTATTGGAATAAAATATCAACAGTCACACTTGTGTGCCCAAAATTCTTATATTTCGTTTTTACACCCCATGGTAATTATATAATAATTCTAATAACATCACATTTGCTCTAAAAAATCTAAAAAAATTGATTTGGCAACATAATTTGGGTACCTAAACTTGTCTTCAAAATTTCAAATGGTATCGATGAAGGAATAATATACTTGTGTACAAATATCTACATCTCTCACATAGTTTCCTAGAATGTTGCTTGAACATTGAAGTTTTTCACACTTTGCAACATGTTCGAACTCATATGCATTTGAAAACTTAACAAAACCTTGTGTTCACCTTAAGCTTACGAAATGCAAAGTTTCATCACTAATGGTTGTGTAAAACAAATATTATTTATATGTTGTACTTACAAAGAACAAAATAAGGCATATAAACATTATTCAAGAAACGGAATATACACTAAACAATAAAATTAATGAAAAGATGGTGATTTTAGAAAAATTTAGAAAAAAATATCAAATTTGGACTAATTACGATGAAGAAACACTTGTTACAACAATTGATTGCAGATTAAAAGGAGAAATGCGAACTGTTCTTCATTCGAATAGAACTGGGCCTCACAGTCATTAGCGACACGGGACTGATAACTCGCGTCGGCTTTGCTGCTCTTCCAAAATTTTACACAGATAATACGAGCAACATACAAAAGCTAATCCACTACTGATTTCCTATTCCAATACTCTGTTCGAACTTCACCATTTCACAGCGGAGCCTACAGTCTTTGCTGCAAAACAGAGAAATTTCAAGTCATCCTTTATCCACGCCGCAGCAGCCGCCGTTGCCTGCGCACGGCTGATCGCCGCGCACCTGTGCCGGAGGCGGCAGCGGTTCACCCCAAATGCGCCAAGTTGAGGAGTGGATCACACGCGCAGCCTTCTCGCGCAAAGGCAAACACCCCTCGTTGCTCAGCCATCTCGACGTCGTACTGCTGCCGCCCGCGACCCGCCTCATGTACTGCTTCGTGGTGTCGTCAGCGGCGGCACCGCCATTGATGGCGTATAGATAGGCCGCCGCATCGTGCCCACCCTCGGCGGCGCGCCGGAGATCATTGCATCCCCTGTTTTCCATGAAGACGGATTTGATCCCGGAGAAGAAGCAAGCTTCCGGATTCCGGAGATCGGTCAGCATAGCAAGGAAGGCTTTGTAGGCGGTGGGGTCCCACACCTAAGAAATCTCATCTCGTATCCCCTCTATCGACAAACGCCGGGAGACGTCGCCGTGGCCGCACACAAGGCGCATGGTCGAGCAAGTACCACGTAGGCTGCGGAGGTCAGCCAAGGGCCGCTCCGAGGTCGCACTGATACGCGCCACAATCTCAATGCGGAGGTCTTGAGGGAGGTCCAGCAGCGACGACGGCTGGTGCCGCCTGCTTCTTCCCGGCATGCTATTCATCTCCGGAATGGTGACGATGAGGAGTGGGCAGTTACTGTTTTTTCGCGAGTAGATGAAGGGGCAGGGGATCTAAATTATTTTGGAAGGAGAAGATACAGGAGATTTGTTTCCAAACACGGTTTAAGTATGCAAGGGAGACGACGTTTGGTTAATCCGCGTATCCTTTAATTCTCCATTGCAGACGACGTTTGTCTAATCCGCATACTATCCTTTAATTCTACATTGGAGACGACGTTTGGTTAATTCGTGTATCATTTAATTCTACATTGGAATCACTGCCTCTGCTCTCAGCCATTAATTGGGCAACTGTTTCCCCATTGACCGGATCTGGCATCAATTTCTTGGGAACCTTCCTGTTTCCTGTGCTCTTGATCTTATCCCTTCCTCTTTTTTTACAACCGATCTTATCCCTTCCTTGTTTTTGCTATAAAAAAGACCGACGCCTATCGGTCCTCCTCACTTGCTTCCTTCTTCTCTAGATCTAGATCCAGCTATGGAACCTCCTGATGTATCAATGATGATTGTAATCTGTGTGTGTGATTTTGCATCTCAAGAGACATGCTTGTGTGATTATCTGTGTGCAGTACAATTTTTTGTATGATTTACCTACTCACTTTTGCAAGCATGAAGAAGAACAAGCCGACAGGGGCTGGCTAATCCGCGTCTCTTTTGACTGTAATCTGTGTGTTTGATTTCGCATATCTTGCCCATAACAAAGGCGACGCGGGTTGGTTAATCCTCGTCTCTTGCCCGTAACAAAGGCGACGCGGGTTGGCTAATCCTCGTCTCTTTTATATTAACGCCCGTTACTGAACTGAAGCAGAATATAAACACAATATATATAGTATCTTAGGCAGAATATATTACAAAAAGGATTCAAATTCCACCACATCCTATATATTACAAAACGGATTCAAATTCCACCAATACATCACATACTTTATATTACAAAACGGATTCCATTTCCACCAATAGACACATCCTGCATTACAAAAAGGATTCAGCAGAAATCAGGCTTGCTTTTTCTTCCTTGATTTCTGTATATGGATTTTTTTCACTATGGTCGCTTCGCAAGTACGGTGTTTTGTTAGTTCACAAGAGTCGGGGCTTGTATGAAGTGTCAAAGGATGGAATTTCGTCAAACTGGTTGTATTCCTCCTCCTCAACAATATTTTCAACCCCAACAATCCTTTTTTTAGGCATAACCACAGACCAGTTCTTCTTTGCAAGGTCAGGTACATAGAACACTTGCTCAACATCGTTGGCGAAGACAAACGGTTCATTTTTGTAACCAAAGACCCGGAGATCAACACTAACATAACCATATTTGTCCTTGCTCACAGCTCTCTTCCCATTGGTGACCCATCTACACCGAAACAAGGCTACCTTCAATCCTACATAATCAAGCTCCCATATCTCCTCTATTTGACCATAATATGTGTCTGTCTCCGTGTCATCATCATCATGACTGTCGTCGACGACGGCCCGTACACGCACACCACTATTTTGATAGACACTCTTTTTATCTTGGACCATGGTGTAGAACGTGTATCCATTGATATCCATTGCTTGGTATCTTGTAACAGTGAACAATAGCCCCGCTGCTAGATTCCTTATCTTGTCGGTTATTACAGCATTATTGCTGCATGTCTCAACATAATCTCGGAGCCACCTGCTGAAACCTTGCATGTGCATCTATGCAAGCCAAGCCCTACCACGGTCAGGGTTGTCTTCACGTAGTTGTCGCTTGTGCTCATTGGCAAACGGTGTAATTAGGTGCAGATGTTGTATCACAGTGAAATGAGCCTTTTGAAATGTCACACCCGTTTTTCCGAAGAAAACCGAATGCATCTCATATGTGTGCCAGGATCACAATTTCACACATATGATAGACAAATGAGTGTAATATCACAAGACATTGCTCAAAACGTACAGAAAAGGTTTATTAACTTTTGTTATACTCACGGGGTAGACACGAAGGACTTTACACGAACAACGATAACTATGAAGATGCGACTCCATCTTCATCTTCCACAGGCATCTGACTGGTGGATCGCATGCCTCAGAACTCCTCGTAGTCTCTGAAGTACTCCTCTCTGGGGTTCTCCTCTGAACAGCGTAAGCAAGGATGAGTACACTTATGGTTGGTACTCAGCAAGACCACAGAAATAACCGGAAAGCAATATTAAGTCCATCTTTAAGTTCATTAATCATGTGAGGGTCCAGGCCGCTCTTGACCGTGAGCACGGCTGATCGATCAGTTTTACACTCTGCAGAGGTTGCACACTTTCACCACAGTTCGCGTAAAAGTTCCGAAGAACTTTGAACCCAACCACGCGTGTGCTGATCAGGCACAATACCACACTTCCGAGGTGTGATTGCATAGGGACGCTACGAAGCCTTTACAAAGATATGCAAAAGCACCAACAACCCACGACAGTTACAGCTCAGGGCGGACCATAACCCTCCCTAGTGGTCAGCACCTTAGCAAAGGCTGCTACCCCAAAAGAACCAGGCTATACCCCTGCAACCCCGAGCCCCCTGTGTTACTTTCGGATAAGGTCACCAGTACAATCGCACACCTAATTAATTGGCTAAGCCAGAGCCATGTGGACTGTGGTTGCACTGTCTTCCTGGGTGGTTCTCCATGTTCTGATTAATTTATAGTATTCTTGATTAAAGCATAGGTAGAAGGGTGGTTAGGGTCACTTGCCTTTCTCCAGCCAAAAGGTACTCTCCTTTTCTCCAAAGCTTTGCACTTGCTCTTCCTCGATTGGCACGTTGTCTACGATCATACAAGAAAACATGTAATAAATAAAACAATACATCAAACATTACCAAAAGACTAAAACAAGCTTCTAGAACTAACGTGCTTGTTGAGACAATCGCGTGGATACTAAGAACGCTTAAAACGGAGCTAGGACGGAAAAGATATGGCTTAAACAAGGTTCAGGGGCTAGATTGTAAGAAAACTTGGCTTCCAGGGGCTTAACTGCAAGAAACTAGGGACTTAAACACAATTATGCATATAAACTGAAGGTCTATAGCACAAAAGAACCTAACTAGGACCTCTGGCTGGAAAAACTAAGAAGATCAAGGGCCTAAGCGAAGAAAACAGGACTTATGTGCAAAGGTTTTCAAAGGTGGAAGGACCGGCTTGCGATATCTGAAAAGAACAGGGGCTCTTTTGCAAAAAGGCCAGCGGCGGCTTTGGTTGACCGTTAAAAGGAAGTTTGACCCGGAGATGGGGCTAGATATGAGCCGTTGACACGCGATCGAACGGCAGGAGGCGGCTGGCAGCTGCGGGCGGCGGCGGGCAGACTGCTAGGCGGCGGCGCGCGGTGGTGCTAGGCGGCGAAGTTCGCCGGAGACGCTTGGAAACAAGCATCCGGCCACGAAACTCGACAGGGAAAACTCCAGAACAAAGATTAGGGACTCGCGATCTTACCTCGGCACTTGGAGAGGCGGGAGAAGCGGCGGAGAAGGAGATCGGGGCGGGCGGAGCTCCGGTGGCCTGTGAGCTCAGGGCGGCGGCGTTGCGCGGGCGAGGAAGAGAGGAGGAGTGGTGCGGGGAGGAGAGGACCTCGGGGGCGCCTTATATAGGTCCGAGAGGGAAGGGGAGGGGGTGCGGTGAGGCGGTGGAGGGAGCTCGGTGGCCGGCGGCCATTAATGGTCACGGAACTTCGGTGGGGAGGCGGTTTGGGAGAGGAGGCGAGGCGGCGCGTGGGTGCGCCGGCGCGCGTTGAATGCCGTGCTCGTGGAGGGGAGGGGAAGCGGCGCGGGCGTGGGGAGGACGCCGGGATGGCTGGGGAGGAGCGGCGGCCATGGGGGAGAGTTGACCGGCTGGAGGTAGGGGAAACGCCTGACAGGCGGGCCCCACCTGTCGGCGAGAGGGAGAGAGGGAGAAGGTGAGGTGGGCCGCTGGTTGTAAGGTGGGCCGGGTGAGATGAGTGGGCCGGCGGTGATAGAAAAAAAAGAAAAGGCCGCGGGACGATTTGGGCCAAGAGGGAAGGGAAAAGGAGAAAAAAGAAAAGGGAAAAGGGAGATGGGCCGCGAGTGAGATGGGCCAGTAGAAAAAAAGAAAGAAGGAAAAGAGAGGGAGAGCTTGAGGGGATTGCTTTAGGACTTTTAAACTTTTTGTTTTTTTTAAACCACACAACAACAAACAAAACAAATGCAAAGGCATGAATGCATTCAACCACTTGGTGAATTCTAAATTTAAATGTTGTTTAATTTAATTAAAGGCAAATTTATTTAATCCTTAGAAAATAAAAACTGAACCTTGTTGCTAACATTATTTTATTGTGATGGAATTTTCGGGTGTTACATGGAAGGCATCTGGTTCCGGAGTGACTGACTTTTTCCCCGGGTCCCAACACCTGAAAGCCTACCTTCATGCCATGAGCGAGGCACACCAATAGGGTTTTGGGGGTCCATATAACCCATGGCCCACTCCACTGCTTCGATGGTCTCGTAGCCACGAACAATGGCTCCCTCCGGAAATAACCGGTTATGTACCAATGATTTCAGGAATCCATAGAACCTCTCATATGGAAACATCTGATGAAGGTAAGATGGGCCAAGGAACCAGATTTCCCTCGCGAGGTGTGCTGTTAGATGCAGCATGAGATCAAAGAATGATGGTGGGAAGGTAGCTTCAAGCAGGCATAGGGTCTCGAAATGCCTCGTCTCTAAGTCCAATAGTTTTTCCTCATCAATCACCTTCTGTTCTATTGCATTGAAGAATAAACACAAGCTCGTGACCGCGTCACGAACCAGTTCTGTCTTGATACCTCTAAGCGCAACAGAAAGAAGAGCTGTCATCAACACATGGCAATCATGAGATTTCATCAAGTTGAAATTCATTTTCATGTCCTTCACCGACACTAGCCTCTTGAAGTTTGATGAGTAGCCTGAAGGTACTTTCAAATCATGCAAAAACTGACAAAATTCTTTTCTCTCTGCCTTTGACAAGGTGGTTGCAGCAACGGGAAGGTTCATCCCCGTCTCTGTTTCCTCTGCATAGAGCTCTGGCCTAATGCCCAGTTCTTTAAGATCATCCCTTACATTTTTATGATCTTTTCCTTTGGACTTCTGTTGTAGCAATGTTCCACAAGTAGCTTCACACACATTCTTCTTGACGTGCATGTTGTCAATCGAATGACGTACATCCAACATCGGCCAATACTCTAGCTCCCATAGAATTGATTTCTTGTTCCACATTCCTTCTTCTTCTTCTTCTTCTTCACCATCTCGTTTCTTTCTTTTGCCAAGGGTTTTTCAGTCAGTTTGGGTAACTCCGCAATAGTTTTGACGTCCTTGACTTTCAAGTGGACCAGATCTCTAGTCACAAGCAACGGCGCCTCTCGATTCTCCTTTTCCCCATTAAACTGAAAATCCATGGCCCGGTATGGATGTTTCTTGCCGAGGAAACGACAGTGCCCCATAAATACATATTTCTTTGAATGTCTTAGCCATACTGTGCAAGTATCTTCCAAGCAGTGTGGGCAAGCTGCACCTTTCCTTTTACTCTGGCCAGAGAGGTTGCGATGAGCCGGGTTGTCGTTGATGGTGGTGAACAACATGGCGCGCATTGTGAACTCCTCACGCTTGTACTCATCCCAAACCTCCTTCACACCAGGCTTCCACAGTATCTTCAAGTCACCAACTAGTGGCCTCAAGTAGACATCAATACGGTCGCCAGGTTGCTTTGGCCCGGAGACCAATATTGTCAGCATCATATATTTCTGTTTCTTGTATAGCCAGGGTGGAAGGTTGTACAACGACAGCACGACATGCCAGGTGCTATGTGTTGAGCTCTGGTTACCGAATGGGTTCACGCCATCTGTGCCCATAGCAAACCGTATGCTCCTTACGCCAGGTGCTATGTGTTGAGCTCTGGTTACCGAATGGGTTCACGCCATCTGTGCCATCTGAGGAGAGAAATTAAGCGTGATCCTCAGAGCGCGCGCAGCTGGCGGCGGCGAACGGGACAGGCCGGCGGGGACATCTGAGCAGAGAGATCGAGCAAGTGACCTTCTGAGGAGAGAGAGCGAGTGTTGTTGTCGGAACGGGAGTGGCCTTCTGCGGAGAGAGAGCGAGTGGTGTCGGAAGGAGAAGACAGAGACGAGCAATAACAACGTGCGTCTCCGATGTGAGAAAAAAGGCGACCTTGGGTGGCAATCAAAGGAGACGAGTCCTAAGACACGAGCGTATCCAATTGGGTTGCCAGCAAAGGAGACGCATCCTAACAAGCATGCGTCTCCAGTACGAAATTATCGGTAACAGACTTTATAGCCCGTTACCAATACGGCAGTGATCAGTAACGGACTTAAACAGCCCGTTACTGATAGGGTATTGATCGGTAACGGACTTTACAAGCCTGTTACCGATAGGTTTAACTTTTGTAACGGACTCTATTTAACGTCCGTTACAAAGAATTCATGTAACGGGTGTTTAAGAAGCCCGTTACCAGAAGTTCACATTGGTAACGGACGTTGTGGAGGCCAACCCCGGAGTCGTTCTGGCGCGCTTATGGGTAACGGGCGCCAAACAACAACCGTTACAGATGTGGGTGCATGTAACGGGTGTTAAGGACCCGTTATAAATGCTACGTGACCTATTTGAGGTTTTCACGTAGTGTGCCCCAGCCGCAGCAGCCATCACCGCCGCTGCACCCGCGGCTCCTGCCATTGCGCCTCCCACTGTTGCGACCCCACCCCCACCCGCCGACGCGTGACCCCGGATCGGAGCTCGCTCAGTTCCCCATCACCAACATACGGCCTGGAGGACCACGTGGGCCAGCAACCCCGGCCTCCTCATCTTCCTCCCCGTCGTCCCGTCCCCACCCAGCAGGTCGAGGTCGGTGAACGTCGACACCGTGCTGCCTCCAATCGACGGCGCTGCACCCGTGGGTGGGGAGCTCCTGGTGGCGGAGGGGCGCGAGGCCACCGGCCTTGGCCGCGGGATCGACGGGGTGGGGAAGAGGGGCGAGATCAGCGCTGGGACGGAGACGGAAGTGCGAGGTGGGGGAAGATGTGCGAGATCGACGAGCAGTGGTGCATGGGGAGCTCCTGGTGGCGGAGCGGCGCGACACCGCCGGCCTTGGCCGCGGGATCGGCGGGGTGGCCTCGTGCGGCGCTGCGGAACGGAGGTACGGGGTGGGGGAAGGTGCGGATGGGGATGAGATCTCGAAGGGGGGGGGGTGCGGCGCTGGAGATTTTTTTTTGAGGGGGAATCTATTGTGGGGCTCACAACTCACTCCCAAATGCTTACATTCTGGGCAAAAATTCAAATGCCCCAAATGCTAATATAAGGGGACGGAGGGAGTATGTGTATACTGGTCCGGATGAGTATGTGGCATAAGATAATTCATCTCATCAGTAAAAGTGTTATATGCGAGGAGCAGAGGTGGTGGTTGGCGTCTTCATCTTTACACGAGGTGTTATATGCGAGGAGCAGAGGAAGTGTCAATAATGTGCTGAACAAAAGGCAATATTGGAATTAAGTCCATGAAATGAACCTGGTTCTCAGCTAACACAACATCATGCATGGTTCTCCTAGCTAGTTGGCAGGTTAATCAAGGAGAACTCGGTCATTTTACAGAACATATCGCCCGGGCCACAACAGAAGAATTCTGTGCCACGTGCCAAACAGCCGTGTGAACTAACGTAGTGGAGCATGTCTTGTGACCCTCTACACTGAATTCCGATGCCTCCTACTCATCGTGCCTACTGTAGTTAGTGGTATGTCCCCAGCACAAAACTATTATGTGGCGGTTCAATACAAATTTGTATTCATTTTGGACTTAATGGAGGCGCATGTGTCTTCGCAGAGAAATGGGTATCTGATTAGTACCTAGCACACCAGATGAGCAAAATTAAACCAAAAAAAAAAAAAGCACACACGACTTCCTTCAGGTTTGCTAGAAATCCAAAAATTGTGGCACACCAGCACCAGGGAGCATGAAATTTCTCTCTCGACCATTGCACATGGCTTTAGATCCTAGCCGTACGGTGCGTTTGGCGAGTCCTAGAACCCCTTTGTTCTATGCCTTGCACACAGTGTGTACTTCTGAGGCCCCATTTGGGAGGGCTCCCGCCGGCTCCGGCTCCATCACTGTAGCACTACTGTAGCACGGAGCCGGCGGAGCCACCCAACCCAGCTCCATGGGCTCCTTGCTACAGGGTGTTTGTCAGTGAGAGAGGAGGGAGGGAAGGAGGTGGAGCTGCTCCACGCTACAGTAGTGTTACAGGAGGTGGAGCTGCTTTGCTGGAGCCGCTTGGAGCCCTCCCAAAGGAGGCCTGAAAGTGACGATACATAGGCACATGGGTGGGTAAAGTGGCAAGATAAGTATCGTATGTTCAATGATTTTCGAGTAGACCAAAAGGCCATTTATCTGAAATACCCTAGTGATTTTTTTTAGTTCGGCAAATTACCACTGTTGACCTGTCACATTAAAGCGTACTGCTATCTCTATGCACGCGGCCCAATACGGCAAGTTGCTAGCAAATTTGCCGAAACAAGGCCTAAGTGACATCCAACTATCTTTGCATTTATAGTTTCTTTCGGTGAACATATCTAGTGCAAACCACATACCCTGTGCAAACTTATAAACTTTCAATCAAGGCCACAATATGCTCATCCAAGGGGCACATGGAGGGGGGTTATCGCAAATTTCATTGGAGATGTTGGTGGTCAGCGGTTATGTGCCAAATAACCACCCCCACCCCACACACACACTCTCTGACCCTTTGGATGAGCATCTTGTGATCTTGATTGAAGTTTGTACAGAGTACTTTGTTTGCACTTGATATGTTCCCTTCTTTGGAAGGCCTAGAAGGTAGGCATATCTAGCACGTCGAGTATCTCAATGTGACTGAAATTTATAGGTTAGGTTATGAACACCACTTTTGAATAATTAAATTGTATTTCTTTTTTCTTTAAGAGAAAGGATATAATTGTTATTCGCACGACACCAAATCCAAACGGTAAACTATGTCCAACCTCGGTGCTAAAAAAATAGAACCGAAGTACCAGATAGCAACAAGCCAACAACTACAGAGGGCTAGCTCTTCAGCACCGATGATCGGTTTCAACTAGGGGGTTGCTAGTTAGAATGTGTGGCGAGTTGTCCGTTTTGAGTTTTCGGAAAGTTGCTAGTGTTTCTTTGTTTTTTCTTGACTTGACAGTTGTTTTTTTATTTTTGTATTATCTCTTTCGTCTAATAAAAATTCGGCAAATCTTTTGCCATCTGTTAAAAAAAAGAAGCGCAGTATGCATATGCATAAATTGAGCCATTTCCACTCCGAGGTACACAGTCACTTGTTAATTACTTGTTAGACACTGTGCCACATTTTTTTTATTTGGATGTGCAATATGCTTCTCACATAATCTTGCAAAGAAGGCTCAAATAATGTCTACAAGTTTGGAAACATAACATATTGGGTCGCTTAAACGATTCGTAACACCAGCTTGCGATTGCCGCTGTTGCTTCCATTAGGCAAGGACGTACGTGGACATGGTTTTGCGCTATGAGCCGAGGAGTAGCGCGCATCTCACTCTCCTCTCCAGTAGATTCACCTCCGCGCACCGCAAAGCAGCCAATGAGCTCATGACCCTCTCGAGGACCTGGACCTGACTAACACTCCCAGCACGGTATCACCGAGCGGTAGTATGTGCGTGTCGCGTGACCACTTCCTCTGGCTTTGATTTCCGATGCCTCGCACTCGCAGCCGCAACAGATCCCACACCTTAAACCACTAGATGCCTCACCCTGCGCATTCATTCTCTTACATTGTTTTCTCACGCAAGCTGGCTGCTAAATTTATAGGCGATCTGCTAGTGCTCAGTACTGGCATGGCGAAAAAGGAGGCTGCCGCTACGTCACAGACTAGACACTACGGGAAACAGGACGATTGTCATGCGTCAAAATATTTGCCGTGCGCAATAAACCATGGGCGCACGGCAATCAGTACTGTTTGCCGTGCGTCAGATAACAAAACGCACGGTAAAAAAAAGCGCACGTTAAAAATAACCTTTGCCGTGCGCCTCCCACGAAACACACGGCAAAGATTATCTTTGCCGTGCGCCACCCACCAAACGCACGGCAAAGATTATCTTTGTCGTGCGCTTCCCACGAAACGCACGGCAAACACGTCGCACGTCGCATGAACGTTTGGTGGGGGACGGGGCGGCGCACGTCTGTTAACTTTGTCGTGCGCCTTCACAAAACGCACGGCAAACAAAAAACTTTGCCGTGCGTTTTGTGGCGACGCACGGCAAAGTTTTATGTTTGTCGTGCGTTTTTTGGCGACGCACGACAAAGATTCAAAAAATGAATTCTCACATTCTTTCTATTTGTCCACTATAAATACATTACTTTGTAATATATATTTCAATTTGGTACTCATTTCGATCTTTTTACTATTTTTAACGTATTTATTTCATTAAAAGGATTTTTTCCGTTTAAGTCAAATTTGAACTACAAATGCATAAAATTATAGAGTAAAGTTCGTGGAAAAATGATATTCGTGTAATTGAGTCCATTTTAAGACCTTATCCATGAAATTTGTTGAAATGTTGAACATTTTATTCGCGAGACATGGAAATCTACGTGATTTAGAAATGTTTTTTAATTGTATAAAATGCAAACGAAGTTTGAAAATCATGTGATTCGTCGAGACCTCATGATATACTATGGGAAGACTGTGAAAAATAGTAGAGAAAGGTTTTGAACAATTTGTCACGCATAGTGTTTACAAACCGGGACATCTCACGAGAAGTTTTAGATTGTTTAGAGTAACTGCATTGGGTTTGTGGTTTTAGTAAAGTTCAAAATGTGTTTTTGACTTCAAAACTTTTTCTCTAGTGAACATACATCATACATTGTCTCATGTTAGTTTACGGTAATTTTCCATATCCATTTGTTAATTTTTTTATATTAACATTCATGAAAAGGTAAAGGAATTGAAATATATAGTTGTTTGCCGTGCATTTTTGCATGGGCGCACGGCAAAAGAAAATTCTTTGCCGTGCGTTTTGCTCCCGACGCATGGCAAATCCCCGGCCGATGCCGTTTGCAACGCGGGCGCTGTGAGTCACTTTTTTTTTGCCGTGCGCCGCCCGTGACGCACGGCAAAGATTTTTCGCCGTGCGTGGGTGGAGAAGGCGCATGACAATGCGAGTTTACCGTGCAAAAATCTACCGTGCGTCTCGATAAAAAACGTATGGCAAAACCTTTGCCGTGCGTTGGCAAACCAAGAATTTCCCCTAGTGAGAGCCATGTTTGAACATATATATGTATACCTGTCCCGATGAGTATGTGGCATAAGATAATTCATCTCACCATTACATTATTAGCTATAAAAGTGGTGGTTGGCGTCTTCATCTTTACACGAGGTGTTATATGCGAGGAGCAGTGGAAGTGGCAATAATGTGCTGAGCAAAAGGCAATATTGAAATTAAGTCCATGAAATGAACCTGGTTCTCAGCTAACACAACATCATGGTTCTCCTAGCTAGTCAGATCAAGGAGAACTCCGAGGAAGTGGAGGAGGAAGGTGTGCGGCGGCAGGCTTCTTCCAGCAGCGGCGACGGCAGATTTGGTGGCGGGCGGTGCCGCCGGTCTTCGTCGACGGGGGAGTTCGGGGCGTTAGATCCACAACCCAGGTGGCTGATCTGGTGCCCCGAGGTCCAGTCTGCATGGGTCTGCTGTACTGCGACCGTTTCGCGTGGCGGGTGGGCATCTCCCGGCTGGCGGCTCGTCGGGCTTCGGCCGCGTGCGCGGCGACGGCTCGGTGACTACGCAAGGGTCGCCTGTCGATTGGCTACCGCGACTCATCGGCGCGTGGCAGGCTGTGTTTGTGTAGCAGGTAGGAGGTTGTTCTGGGTGAAAGCCTTGGTGACGGCGCCGTTGGGCGTTATTCTCCCCGTTGGGGGCGCCACTTTGGAGCAGTACCTGTCGCATGAGAGGTCTCTGGATGAAAACCTTGTCCACTCGTGGACGAGCGTCGACGGCGTCTTTGGCGTCGCATCCTCCTTGGAGGCGTCGCTTCTTGGGATCGAGCTTGACTTGTGGTGTTGGTTTGTCGCCAATGGTGAAAGAAGTCGGCCTTGGTTTGGTGTGTGGCCAGTTGGGTGGTGGTAGCTCGTCCGTGGCTGTCGTTGTGGACCCAATGCAATATGCGACGAGTGCAAGCATCGTGGCGAGGAAGATGGAAGATGAGTCCACTCGATCCATCCTTGGCACACTGACTCATCTGATTTCCGATGCCTCCTACTCATAGTAGTAGATTTTCTCTAATATTCCTCTTACTGGAACTTGTTAAAATGAGTACAAAAGGGCTATATATACAGCATAGTGAAACTTGAGATATACTATCATACTGATATGATTTAAGGCTAGTAAAGTGTCTTCGCGGAGAATTGACTTAATTATTGCTGATTAGTACCTATAATATAACACCGTACCAGAGCAAAGAAGCGCGCACTTCTTCATTCACTTTGTGCTAGAAATCCCTCCCCATTGTTCGCGTCCTAGCCCTGCATTGCTTAGGGCGAGTACTAAAACCGCTACTTCAACTTGATGGTTCTAGGCAAGTACTGCAGCTTGTAATTTTGGAAACTAACTTGGGCCGATTGTTAAAGATCAACCAATCTTACTATTACTAATAGGAGGCCTTTTTGAAGCATTCACATGAAGCCACCTAGGATCCTAGGTGGACACTCTAGAAAAAGAGAGAAATCCTAGAAATTCTCACAAAAAAAGCAAAACATCCGGTCATTGTTGGGTATTTTAGCGTCACACGAATAAATCCGCAAGCGCACGGATACTATTGTAGCTTTCACCTCAGAGTATTCCAAGGGTATCGAATCCAAAGGAACGTGTGTACTAACTTTGTACAGTCGGTCCAAGGACACACCCAGACAAGATGTAAGGATAGAGAGGATTCCTAAAGATAGTACTATAGATGAGATTAAAGGTCGATCTCTAGATAGAACTTGGCTTAGGGTACCGATAGCCCTGACTTAACAGGCGACTCCGGTACGCGGATGTATGTGGAACGAGCTCTGACTATATCCAACTGCGGAGGATCAATGAGGGCCAGAAGGGCTGTCACCACCTCCTGAACTGCCTCTACCTAACCTTGGGATAAGCTGAACGGATGATAACCGGTAGCGTGTCACAACGTTCACGCTGTGGTTATTGCCGTAGCCAACAGACTACGACACCCTGTACCGATAGAACTACGACCACGAAAGAGAACTGATCTCACTCACTATAGGTACTACTAGCTTATGCTAAAGGCATACGAGAGAGCACTCGGTCCCGTACTATGCTTCCAACGTATACGAACGACTTGCAGCAGACGAATGTATAAACCCAGGATCTACGCACTAGCAGAGGAAAAAGGCTACTCATGCAACCTAGCATAAACTATTAGAAAGGAATCACGAACACACTTTATTCTAATTAAAGCATGCAAGCACATCCACTTTATTCTAAATGACGAACATGCATACAAACGGATATGAGTACTTATGAACCTATGCTACAAGATCGAAAGGTAGTGTTCGAAGAACACAAGCCTCTAAATCAAGAACAAGCGAAGAACACAAGAACATATCACATATGCATGAATGCTACTTTAGTCTAAATAGGAAATGCGGAAATACTTACTTTACTCTAATTGAAGAACAAGCATCCGTAGAGATACAACTCTCTCTCACTCTCCTACTCTCTAATCTACCAAGAAGAGGCCTCTCCTTTCAAGGGAAGCTCTCATCCTTAGGTGAAGTGGTGTGTGTCCTTTCTTACCTCTCCCCTCATATTTATAGGCAAGGACAGGTGCTTCTCCCCCTCATTCTGCTACTCTCCACACGCCACCTGGCCCCTGAAGTGTGCTCTGGAAGGTTCTTGAGGCGGTGGAAGAAAGAACTGGGCGAAAACCGGATCCTAAGTGGGTGAACCGGAGGTGAACCGGTCGCTGGGTGCCTGAACCGGGCGGTCTGGAGCAAAAATCGCTGGGAAAGAGGGGCCAGCCGGCCGAGCCAGCCAGCCGACCTGCGGCCGGCCACTAGGCGCCCGCCACCTGGCGGCCCGGGCCAGCGCCCGCGCGGTTCCCGCGCGCGCACCCGCGCGCATGCAGCGGTGCGGCTGGTGGGCAACCGGGGCGCGACACGTGGCCTGGCCGGGTCAGCCCGCGCGCGCGCACCCCGTGCATGTGCGTGGTCCCGCGCCAACCAGGGCCCGCCACGTACGCCCGGCGGGACGCGCCCCCCGCGCGCGCAGCGACGCGCTGCGGTGCCAGCGGCTGGCCACTGACCGCCTGACACGTGGCGTGCGCTGGTGATTTCCCGCGTGGAGGATTGGGACGCTGGCGTAGTGCTGATGTCACCATTTTCTGATACTTTATTTATTCCATATCTCCTTCGTACGAACCCCAATGCAAGCAAATGATATATCCATTTTGATCGTCTCGACGAGCCCGTCGCAATGGTGCAATCCAATTTGGCATTTGAGGTTGTTTATGATGACGTCCTTTATATGTCATTACTTCACTTGCTCTCAACTGTACCATTTAGCACGTATTTCGGTGTGCCCTGCAACAAAAGCTAGAAGCACCAACACTTGTGGAAATTGTCAGTATAAAGCTCTATTCTAGTGTTGATGGTATCTTTTCAATTATTTTATGCAGGAATTGACGGTGTAAAAGCAGTACTTAACAGCCGTCAACAACACCCCCACACTTGACCTTTGCTCGTCCCGAGTGAAGAGAGAACAAATCAAGTGCAAGCATAAGAGATATTCCAAACCATACCTTGTACTTGTGAACTCTGTGGAGTGTCTATCACGCCATCTTGGGTAGTTGAGGAATGGAACGGTAATGAATCAAATCACCTCTGCTCGTCATGTCAAGTAACTTAGGGTTTTGCGATTAGTTTTCAAAACAAATCTTTGCTTAGCTTCCTCATTTGATTCTCTTAGATCACTCAATGTGTATATGTCCTCACCAAGGCATTAGATTTGCCTTTCTTTCACCCTACTTCTAATGATGGCTGTATGTGGAGCTCAGGATAGGATAAAAGATAAAGCATACTTGCATCACATATATTGCAAAGTCAAAAATCGGATCCATGGAGAAAATCAAATCAAGATGTGCACGTGTATGGATGTGATGGATATGGTAAGGTGGATACTAGGTCCGGAATGGGTGCTAGAAATTACCATATATATATGATGAATGTTGTGGTGATGGTAAGGTGGACACTAGGCCCGGAGCGAGTGCTAGTTATTACCATCAAATTTATCAGAACTCCTTTTTGCATGATCACATCTCTCTCCTTTTCCTTTTTTATTTTGGACATGGGTTATCCTTTCTTTGTTTCTTTCTTTTTTTTATCATGCCTTGAGCTTGTATCTCTTTCATCTTTTTTTTTGTTTTGCATACCTCATGTCTCTTTTTGAAGGACACTTTTGGAGAGAGAAAGGTCACACCACACATGGAGCTTTATTTTTATGGAATGAATGGACGGTACAATGCTAACTTCCAGTGTAGAAGCATAGCAAGGAGATATGGTGTGCACATGAATCTTGATCATGAAAGCATGAAAAGAATTCTCACAAGGGTCACAACAATTTGACAAAGTTCAATGCAATAACAAGCAGCATATGAGTATAAAGTTTTCAACTAAAAACATCATATGGTTTTGGTAGGACTATGGCATATCAAAGAGGAGCTTTGCAAAGGGTTTTCGGTTTTTCAAATAAAATTCCCAAGCACTCAAACATTCTGAGAGAATATCATATCATCAAACCATATCACAAACATCAACTACTTAGATGAGCATGCTTTCCTATAGTTTTTTGCTCACAAGCATCAAGATAATAAATATGGAATTAAACATATGCAAGCCAACCACAGGAAAACATGTAGAGCAAGTAGAGCACGATTCCAAGAGTTTGATTTAGCAGAAAAGAATTGAAACTCATTCAAACTCATGAACCAAAGAGAATGAGACAAAGGGGTGCGCATACCATCGCTCCTGAAGAATGTGAGCAACAAAGAAGACTAGTGGTGGTTCAGCTGACCCATAGGGCAGCCGGCTCACTCTAGTTTACCTTGTCCCTTGTCATGAAAGCGCAGTCGATGTTGTGCAACACATGTGTGGGAGATCTCAAGTGTGTATGTCGATGATAAGTTTGGGAGATCTCCCCTACACTTGTTCATGTACCTGGTGCTGTCTTCAAACAAAATGGGGAAAAAAAGAGGGACTCTACTGGCTTGAGAACCAGGGAGCCTTTATTCAAATTCAAAATAAATTCACCATGAGACCTAGCTCAAACAAGGTTGTCATGCCTTGGCTTACCTTCCCTTTTGAATCAATCTCGATGACTTACCCCATTTGGATTCGAAATTCCTGCAAGGGTTAGTCCGCACATACAACCAATATCCATGCAAGCATCAACTATAAGGTTCATCAATCAAACCCGACACCATGTCTTGTTTGATTGAAGAAGACAGTTTTAACCTAAGCACCATGCTTAATTTAAAATAGCCTATGAATGCACATAGCTAAACATGCACTCAAACCATAGCATTACGAACATAGATAAAGGAAGCATGAAAGCATGATCAAGCTATTCCAAAGGGACATAAACATGAGCAAAAGATGGTGAACATCGGGCAACCTCTCGGAAGGGCTTTGTTTAAAGTCAAAAGCAGGACATACCTAACTGGACAAGAAGCGAGAGCTAACATCATCTCCAAACCAGGATAAAATTTGGATGAGAAGAACTTTACTCAAGATGCTCACATACCTCCCCCACACTTGAAGTTTGCATTGCTAAGCAACAAAACTCAAGTGTGTGGGGATCAAGCTTCCTTTTGTAAATGTTTCCTCACAAAAAAACTTAGCAAGGTGTTGTAGTTGGTGTAGCTTACATGTCCTTAGGCATCACCTGTCCACCGTTCTTTTCAATCTCCACCTGAAAGGTTAGCGACCAAAAATATCCGAAGGACAACCTTATCCTAAAAACATGCTCTTGCTTTTTATTTGAAAAGGTAAATAAAACAAACCTATGCTAATCCAGGCTTTCTCCTGGTAGTGCTTTGTTTACGGTCATAAGCTCGACCATGGGAACTTTTTCCTGCAGCTATCATTGGTGATGTCATTCCCGTCTCACCACCAATTGTTGATGTATCAGTGAAGCTTCAGCTGCAAGGTTAGTGCCACAGTGCATACACAAAATCTGCAATGCTTATGGTAAACATATGCATCTACAACCAACCTTCTATACATTAAGCAAAAGAGGACCAAAAGGAAGTTGTAGTCCTCGTGCGTGCCAAGTGCACTAAGCATGACTGACTCTGGAGAGGCATGATGCAAGCATGGTTCATGTGGTGTATCAAGAATGAAGCTACCATGCTCATCAATGGAATCCTTTCCTTTGGACTCCAGAGTCGGTGCCTCATAGATTTCCATGACCCATGATTTCTCCATCTCAAGAGATACATCGTGAAAGCTCGATGTTGATTCTCGATCAAGGTCGAGAGCAACATAATATGGGCCAATGGGAAGAGGCTCAAACTCGATTGAGGGTGATGAGGATCGTTCGCCTTCACAAAGGTGAAGAGGATCTTCCGAGTCGTACTCTTGAGGAGTAGAAAATTCTACAACCTCAATGATAGAGGGCTCGGAGGATGCGAACGGTGATATATGCCTCATCTCCTTGAGCGGGTTTTGCTTAGGAAGAGGCTTCACCATAGAACTTTCTGAGAACAAGGGAGTGGTGGCAGAAGCGGCTTCCCTAAGCTTTTCATCCAGGCTCCCTCGGGATGCATCGAGAAGTTTTTCTACAGGGGAGCCTAGGAGGAGATCAAGATTGAGGATATCAAAGATGTGGAAGTCTAGATTAAGCTTGATCTTGTCTACTAGGAGTGGCACGGCACATGCAACCCCCTGACACTCAAGAATATGTCCGGAGGGACAACTCTTGAGGAGTTTGTCGGATGGTCTTAGCGTAACATTGCCCAACAAAGTGTACACTAGGTGCCATGGCATAATATTAACCTCCATAGTGGGGTTAAGATGGGCTTCTATGATAATTTCTTTTATGGAACAAGAAATGTTCGTAGAGGGTGAACGAATCCAAAGTGCTTCGGAAATGTTTCCCACTCCAGTCGACCACTTCTTCTCCACGGCCTCCATGATAGATGTTTCATTTGGAGGATCAGGAGGCAAAGGAGGTACCGTAGGCCTAGGGGAAGGTTCTGTCAAAAGATTTCTAGCTGGCTGGATTTAGACAGAAGAGGGCTCCTTCCCTAGTTGGACATCTAAGCAATTCGAGGTGTTTCTGAGATTTTCAAGAGGGTCATCCTCGAATTGATAGAGGAACTCTGGAGGCTGAATTTCTTCTTCAGCCATTGTTCCTGGTTCGGGAGAGGGCTCAACGGACGAATCTTGGGATGCGGAAGTCAAAGGCTCAGGTTCAGTTGTTGAGAGACTCTTATGGATCAAATCTAATTTTTGGCAGGGTTCGTTATGGCAGGTAAAAAGGGAAGAGTTTTCTGAGAGGCTGTCTAGGATTGCTCTTCCTTCCACTAGAGTTTTGTGTGCAAATGAACCTCCAGCAGCGATGTCAAGATCTTGGGCATCGTCCATGTCTAAACCCATGCAAAATGCGTAAAGCAAGACATCATCGGGTAGAAATGAGCCGGGTCCAGATGCATAAAGGCGTATGAACCTAGCCCACGCTGCTCCTATAGACTCCTCTAATTGTTCGAACTCGAGAATATCCCCTGGGAGAGAGGCCATATGAGTATACCATTGCACCGTCCTCTCCATGAGAGAGAATGAGTTGCAAAAGTTATCTCGAAGTTTGCCCCAATCACCATTTACACTTTTTACAGTGTCAGTGTAACATTACTCCGCCCTTTCTGACAGAGAGAGGGGGAACAACTTCCACCTTATGGATTCCTGTGTCATGCGTGGGAGAACCAGACGCGAACACAGATCCTCGAATTCTTCCAAATGGAAGTAGGGGTCTTCATTGATCGCTCCAAAGAAGGGTCGATCCTGAACCATGCCCATAATGTGAAAATGAAGTTCATGGTTGGATGAAGACGTTGATGGATCATTGAACTCATAAGCTGAGGTGGAGAGGTCGTGAAAGGATGATCTCTCCATGGGTAACGGGGGTAAAGGTAGAAACAAAGAAAAACAAAAGATACGAGGACCACTGGGTACGAAGATAGATACAACAACCATTCCCCGGTAACGGCGCCAGAAAGCTTGTTGGGTATTTTATCGTCACACGAATAAATCCGCAAGCGCACGGATACCGTTGTAGATTTCACCTCAGAGTATTCCAAGGGTATCGAATCCAAGGGAACGTGTGTGTACTAACTTTGTACAGTCAGTCCAAGGACACACCCAGACAAGAGGTAAGGATAGAGAGGATTCCTAAAGATAGCACTACAGATGAGATTAAAGGTCGATCTCTAGATAGAACTTGGCTTAGGGTATCGATAGCCCTGACTTAACAGGCGACTCCGGTACGCGGATCTATGTGGAACGAGCTCTGACTATATCCAACTGCGGAGGATCAACGAGGGCCATAAAGGCTGTCACCACCTCCTGAACTGCCTCTACCTAACCTTGGGATAAGCCGAACGGATGATAACTGGTAGCGTGTCACAACGTTCACGCTGTGGTTACTGCCGTAGCCAATTGACTACGGCACCCTGTACTGATAGAACTACGACCACAGAAGAGAACTGATCTCACTCACTATAGGTACTACTAGCTTATGCTAAAGGCATACGAGAGAGCACTCGGTCCCGTACTATGCTTCCAACGTATACGAACGACTTGCAGCAGACGAACGTATAAACCTAGGATCTACGCACTAGCAGAGGATGCATGCTTGCTGCTGTCGCTGGGTTTGTAGATGCGTGCACAGTTCGATTAGCACTTAGTCACTTACCACGGCGATCACTCTAAGGATTTGGACTTCTAATTATAGCTATATATCCATCTATACGCAGAGATTATCGGTAAAAAAAAATCTATATGCAGATAAGCATTAGCTGCATGCTAGCACATGAGCACAACACTGCAGGCCGGAACTTGGTGCAAAATGAGTCGTTGGCCGGCAGCTTGCGATGGTATGGTACATTGGAGATTATGTTTTCAATAAAAACATGAATTCTAGGAAACTCCTGCATGCAGAAATTTACGCCAACATGCATGAAGCTATGCAGGTGCTTTGGTGTAAGAAGTTTTTATATGTCATCTCTTCCTGAATGACACAAATAAAGCTCACATTCACCAAGATGGAAGAACACCAAAAACTCATTTGGCATGTCTATGTATACCTATTCATTGGTATGGTTAACAGATCACACTCCACGGTGAGAAGACCCAACATGGATGGCAAGCTTTTGCTTCAGATGAGGCCAGCAGGTATGCACTCAGTCCCTGTACCCATAGTCTATGATAGTTTATTCGTACCACTCTCGCTTAGTGAGAATGACTTAAAGAATGAGTAGTCCACAATTACATGTCAAACAGACCTCTCACTACTGCATATGTAATACTCCCTCTGTCCCAGAATATAACTTTGTTTAGATTTTTTCAACTTTGACCAACAATAACCTTTAAAATAATTTATTTCAAATATAAAAGATTACATATTTTGAGAGTTTGTTTCATGATAAATCTACCGATGTCATTTTTATGTTATTAAATTTATGATTATTTCGTTATTCATGATCAAAGTTGAAAAAAATTGACTTTGAAAAAGTCTAAACAAAGCTATATTCTGGGACGGAGGGAGTATATAGGAATAAAAATATATAGGGGGTCTGCTTTCCTTTGCATATAGTTGTCTGCTTTTTTAATTCTTCTGAAGGCTTTGGCTTCATGATTCATATAAGGTTTGTAGATCAATCATTATTTTAACCACGCAACCCATTTGCAAACTGATGACTAATAGTTACGTAAAAAATAGAAAATTCATGCAAAACCCAGGGGGCGTATATAACCAACCTATATGTGTGCCGAATTATTTATTAACTTCAATCAGTATACATGTTAAAACCTGATATGAGTCATAGTTATTAGTCATAAAAAAACCCGATGTGTCTTAGGCAGGCTATACAAATATCTACCATGATAGCAACAACACTTAGGGAAGCCAAAATTCAGATACCTGAAGTCCAAAGAGGAGCTACAATAATGGAACTTCAATGTAGTCTAAGCAAGGGTTTAAACTAATGGTATAAACATAAGATAACTCCAGTGGAGGGGAAAATTGGAGTGAGGTACCATGTATATATATGTGTTTTTGTTATACTATGCAAAAAAATTATTATCGTAGTTGGATTCAAATAGGCCATGACAATGTGGCACAACTATCTAGATAGAAATGAATGATAAAATACCAAGAGAACCATATTTGACAGTATGAAAGGGACTTTAAAACAATTATCTAAACATCAAAGTTTGAGAAGGTATGTTTTAATATTGAAAATAAAAATGCATTTTTATTTACAAACAATAAATTTGAATCCTACTTCCAACCATACTAAATATTAAATATCCAAACACTCTTATAAATATTTATATTATTGACCAGTATCATAAAGACACCCAGGCTGCGTAGACCATGCAACGGTAACCCCGAAAAAATAAAATAACTGCTAAATCTCTCTATATATCTCATAGTTCTCTTATATATGCCTCCATATTACCCATTGTGTGATTATTGATATAAAAATGCTATTCCAAGGTATACATGCATTATGAATCCATATATATGTGTAATAATGCTCCATGTCCATGTCAAACATATTGCTCAAGCTAAGATTTCAACTAAGCACATATAAAAAAAACTTGGAGGTGTGATGCAAAAATGAATAAAAATTGAGATGAAGTTGCATAAATACTAATTAGCAACTAAAGCGTATCGCACTCGGATGTGTGAAAAAAAATTTAAAAAATCAATTGATTATAGGCCCATATATTTTTTATGATTTTTTATAAGTATATCTCAAAAATTAAATTACTAGCCCGTGCAGAAGCACGGGTTGATGGACTAGTTAAAACAAATTAGGCTTTCATCGACCAAAGGTTATCACAATCGCTAGGAAGACCCGAGGAGCACCTGATTCTTTTCTTCAAATAAGTTATCAGCTAGAGAGTCGAGGAGCACCATGACTTTTTCTCAAGGACCTGGCTAACGAAATAAGGCTGACCAACACAGTAACACAAAATGGCATGCAGTTTCCAGATGGTCGAACAAGGGAACTCGAGTTCCTGGAACTTCTGGGACAAGTGAAGACCAACACGCGGCTTGACAGATTGGAGCATGTCGCGTGACCACTTCCTTGGCCTTTAATTTCCGATGCCTCACACTCGCAGTACCTTATTAAACCACGCCCCACACTACAAACACCCTCATTCCCGGCCCCTTCCACATTCTCGCGCAAGCTGGCTACCAATTTAAAGGCGAGCATGCTATACTGACATGAAAAATAAGGAGACTAATTAAGCACACCCCACAGTGATCATCATATAAAACTATATAAGAACACCCCACTACAGATTCTCTCAACCATTACCGCGGCGTGTCATCCTCTTGTGTCATCCCCACTCGCCTCCCCGTGCCATCCCCCTTGCCTTCTCCACCTGTCGTGCGGCGCCTCAAAGACCGCCACCGCCCCCTCGCCTCCCAACAACCTCTTTATCTCCTCACTCTCCCCTCGCATGCCCCGCTCACCGCTGCCACTTCCCCCTCTTCCTCCTCCGCATACCGCCCCCAAGTGACGTGACTCGTGGCTCTCCCTCCACCAGCGCCACATCTCTTCCCTCGCGCAGCTGCCGCCGCCGCGAGATCTCCGGCTGCCCGTTCCATGGTCACCGCCTTTAGCCTCGCGCTACCGCGGGGCGGCCGCATCCTGCCTGGTGCGCACGCACGCTGCCCCCCCCCCCCCGCCCGATCGGCTTCCTCTGATTTGCGCCTCCACAATCGATGATGGTGTGGTGTTCCCAGAGGCCTCTCCAAGCCTCGCCTTCCTAGGTAACTCTGATGCCTCTGTCCATCTATGCAAAAAACATAGCTGGGATAGCAGTCGGCACAATCCCGTCCTCGTCCATGAGCTGCCGCCGCCCGGAGGCCGGAGCTACCGCCACGCGCTGCTAGGAGGCTGGAGCCGCCGCCGCATGCCGGGGACCTAGGTTTGCGCCGTGCGGTGGTGGCTGGCTGGTTGATGTGTTGCTGTGTTTGCTGGAGGAGTGGAGGTGGCCAATGGACCAGTTTTAGTTTTTTGGGCTGCTGGGCCAGTGGGCCAAAACGAGATAACAACGGCCAAAGGCCCAGTTCGAGGGGTATTTGTTTCTTCAACCTCCATTTTCGTTGAAACCATTGACAAGGGCTGTGCCATCCAGCCATCCAGCCATCTCCGTTGGAGCTCAGGCTGGAGAAGACGGGGGTATTTGTGCAATCCCAACTTTAGCTGGGGCGGCCACCCTAGATCGCCCCAACATAGATCTGCTACTGCATTCACACAATGATTGAGCTATCGTGAAGCAATTGCTGAAGGCCTGGATGCGAATTTTCTAGCGCCGTTTTTCGCGTGGGAATGGTGTGGTTGTCCCGAGATGCTTATGTTGATTTTGCTAGTTTTCTGCGAAGGTTGTCTCCATCTGCATAAGGTAGCGGGGGGAGTTGATTTTATGAACTTATGAGTTATATGTGCTTCTCAGGTTTGAAATCCAATAGCTCCATGTAGTTGGAGTGCCCCATATGTAGACAGGATGTCATAACTGCTCTGTATGCTCCTTCCTTTGATGCTCAATAGTAAGAATTTACACACAAAAATCTACCAAAAATCTCTCTCAAATCCCGTAGCAACGCGCGGAGAATCACCTAGTATTTTATGTAAAGAGTGTCCCACTTAACCTCCAAAATTTATCCTACAGATAGTGTCTTCTTAATTTATAATAAACTTCATCTAATTAAATCAACACCCATACCAATAAAAAAAGTATATAAAGAAGTGTGTAGAGCCATACAATTGAGCCATTGATGTTATTTCTCTGGGAGCGCGTGTGTACATATACTAGTCCACTGGATGAGTAATAAGGTTAGTTGGGGCAAGTTTCGCAACTTTTCACTATTCACTCGTCACATCAAATCTACGAATACTAATTAATAGTATTAAACGCAAATTAATGATAAAACCCATTCCATAACTCCGGATGAAATTTTCGCCGTAGCCGCGTGGACCTTGGCTGCCCATTGCTAGTGCAGCACGAAGAGTGGTTGCAGTGCTTGCCAATGGTTCTTAACATTCCCCTGCACAATCCAAGCCGTTCTTGGCTTGGCCCTACCTGGCTTAGCCTCAATTTGGAATGAAGAGACCGAGCTTGTGTTAGGTTGATCTCCACTAGTAAGCCCAAAGGCTAACCGGTCCCTTGACAGTGTCCTGATCGGGGACGCTCAGATCAATAACATGGTTGGTGGATTCCTGTCGTGGAGCGCCATAAATAGGAGGTGGGGCCACAGCTCAAGACACGAGGTTCATCACCGCTACTGTTTCCCCACCGTCCAACCATAGTCCAATTGAGAGGGGGCGCTGCTACCGATGGGAAGCCCACCGACGCCAACGTTCTCGCTACCGCAAGAACGTCCCGTCACCACCACGACCTCGTAGTCGCCCTCTGCAGCGCTCGTCGCTGGCCGTGCGCAGACTACATTGACAGAACCAGTGATGGATGCGCACCAGCAGAGGTCAAAGAAAGGGCGGCGGATCAGAGGTCCTACCTGGGCTCACCTCTAGCCGCCACCACCGCTGTCACGCGCGACAGTTCCCACCGCTGCACGGGAAGAAGGACGAGCCACGTGGCTCGCCGAGCCTCCGTCGCATCACTGACGAGAGGAACATGGCCAGATGGCACCGCTACTGAGCTGCTCGACGGCGGCGTGCTCACTCTCGGGTGAACGTGCGCGCCGGCAAGGGGGCCAGCGGGCGGCGCCGGCACTCTCTGGATGTCACATGATGTGGCACAAGATAAGAGCGGGAGGGGGAGGCGGCCACAGCCTCACGCCGGCGACGCTCGCTCTCCCCATCGCCTGCGAGCCGCTGCAGACACAGGGCAAATCACCCCGCCGCCGCTGTGCGGTGCTGCTGCGTAATATGATTTCTTGCTTGACACCTTTGTATTGTTATTTTTTTCATTCAGGACATGCCGTATAGGCAGATTTCTTGTCTCCCTTTGGTTTAAAAACTGATCTCACAATTGGGTTGTGAAGGAGAATGTGATTACTACTTGGGTCAGGCTAGTGGTGTGGTCATAAATGTGAGTAGCTTGTTCTCTTTTCTTGCTATGGAGTGTTCTTTTTAATTCAGTTTGCTTCCTGCAGCAAAAATACGTCCGCTATCTTGTTCGACGATTCCATGCTGTCCTAGGACAACAATGGAATTGGGCATAAATTACATTGTTGTCCTTTCACCCTATTTACATAGTTTTTTAAACTACTAGCATAAATAGTCATTTCACCCTGTTTACATAGCACAGAGAAGAGGAAGGGAGCGAGTCATCTCTATGGTAAGTCAGCATGCAGTGCGATTTTGATAAAGAAAAAAATTCTTGGGAGATTGGCAGGGGTGAGCAAGTGTTTTATTCATTTACAGTGCTTGCTCCGTATTCGTTTTGGAAGCACTATTGCATGGGTGTCAAGGAAGTTCATGAACTATTTTTTTCAGGTGATAGAATTTCTATGGTTCTTTACGTAGGAGAGACAATTACATTTATTTTAATTCTTGTTACATCCATTTGATTCTGTTGAGAAGCACACCATGAAGTGTACTCCAATCTGATTCTTTTTAGACTGCAGCTTCTCTAATTTTTCAGCACCTCGGTAAGAGATAATGAGATTATTGGATGGTCTTATATATAGATCACTATCTAAATTGGTCCAAATATATACTCTTATGTATGAATGATATTGAAAGTTTTAAATGGTCTCCATTCTTAAGGTAGCCGGCAGCGGTGGTGGTTTGTGGATGGGCCATCAAGGTGGTGGGGATGTCGCCTTCGGCTATTGGTGGGAGACATCAGGTTGTCAGTGGAGTGGAGGAGTTGAGGGTGTGTCGGAGATTTTCTAAGGCCGATTTGGGTGATGATGGGGTGGTGGGGGTGAAATCGGCGACTCTTACTATCAAATTAGTTCTACAACAGGCAATGGAAGCAGATCTAATGACAAGGGTTGTTGGAGGTGGTGGAGTGGGTGGCATAAGGGAGAACATTGAGAATAGGTGGAGGAGCGGTGTGTCATCATGTCGGTCGCGAGAAAGACGATGGTATGTTGGGTTGTCTCGTTTGTGAGGATTGTTGCCTTTGATAATAAAATTATTGTGGTATTGGATTATATTTTTGTTATTGAATATGTCTTAATATTAAAAAAATTATTATTATTATGTTTTTTTGAGACATGTGCGTGCCACACATGCATTTTACTAGTATTGTACAGGAAACATGACTTCGTTGCAAGGAGATGAATTTCTTTAGAGGCATTAAACTTTCTGTTTGAAAAAAACTTAGAAGGCCGCAAAGGAAAATATAGTTACATGCATGTAATTAATTAAGCTTGCTATTCTGATACACAAATAATAATTTTAACAAAGCCTAAGGTCTTCTAGCGGACTTGGTTTGGGGGCTGAGTGGCACCTCCCTATATCCTGGATTCTGATTCCTCATGAGAGCGAATTTCAAGCTGAGCTTACAAAAATTCCTCTTGTTTGTCCTATGTCAAAGCATACTGGTAAACACTGGCGGAACCAGGGGGCCAGTAGGGGCCATGGCCCCCCCTATGACCGTGAAAAAATTTTAACCCCTCCTATTATTTGGTCAAACAACTCTTCGTTGCATGCGATGCTCCTTTAGCTAGTACTAACAGGTACTCAGTCAACAGTTTAACACCAATGACCACAAGACTTAACGTTATGGTCTACAGGGCATGGGTGTCTGAGGAACTGTTAGACATTCGTTTATGCATGACAATTGACAGCTTCTGCCTTCGAACTGCGAGTGCAGACTGCAGCAACAAATACATGCAACACCAAGCAGTATACAATGTAGTCATTAGGCAATTATGCAAAGCACCTACCTCAGGAGGCTTTGTTGTACCTCCTCCTCCCCCCCCCCCCCCCCGCTCTCTCTCTCTCTCTCTCATCCTGTAGTTGCGCCACCGCCCGCCACCCGAGACCGCCAGCGTGCACTTACATTGGCCCGTGTCGGAGCCCACTGCGTGCCTGCATTGTCGGAGCTCCATAGGATTACTAGAGAAGACGGAGGTGTAGTGAAACAACTACAATGCGCGGTAGCTGGGGCGGTTGCCCCACTCTGCCTATAGAGTGGCTCCGCGCGGTGCATGTACAATGAGCTGTCGATAGTGTTTGGTCGGCCCCCCTACTCAAAATTCCTGGTTCCGCCACTGCTGGTAAATACACTTTTATTATGGCCGTGTGGACCTTCTTCCACATGGAGCACATGGATAAACCATGTTGGATAAAATCAGCTGACTAAAGCGAACAATCTGCATTTCTAGCATTAAAAGTGCTTACTTATATTGGTTTAATTTCTTGTTTTTTATATACATGACAGAAGTTTGTAACTTCAGTAAAGGAACTCATTCGTGTGCCTTGTGGATCAGCAGCATCAAACAATTTTATAACTGAGAATCAATAAATGTCCATCTTCATCGACAAAAATTAGTGAAGAACCGTGGTGTGCTTGCAAGCTCGCCACCGCCCTATAGCTTTTCGATGGTTTCGAGCTAGGCTAGTTGGGCGCTTCTTGGGCTGAACCAACACCCCGATTGCTTTTCCTGCTTGTTTTGATCCAACGGGTGTAGGCATCAGTAAACAAAACACCGATCAGCAACCACATTAGGGCAACTTTAGCGTTTATTCAGATAGGAATAGGAGGTGCAAAGGGATGACACGTCACTAGTTACTACACGGCACAAATTACTCCAACGTTTAGTTCATCCAAAGCACCTCAGGGGGGCCATTTATGTACTTTTTTTTGAACGTAACCATTTATGTACTATAAAAATATCACTACTTCTCTACCATGTTGATGGGTGAAAAGAGCATGCATTAAATGGTCAGTATCAAACGTCAGAAGAAATAATTTTCAATCGTTAGAACATGGTGCTAATTAGGTTGGGCTCCGGTGCTGGGATTTTGCTAAGCTAGCACCTGTCCTCTAGTGTATCGCACCTCTGTTTCACCTTTACTCTCTCCTCTAGCACCACCTTAGCGCAGACGCTGGAGGCCTGGAGCTGCCCTTATATTCTCCTCTCAAGAAAGTGTCAAGAAACCATACCCTTGCTGTGTCGTGGCTACGTGAGATCGCCGTGGCCACGGCCCTTCGCTGCCCACAGGTGGTGGAGTAAGCAGAGTGGTTGCAGCACTTGCCACTGGTTATTCACAGCTCCCCTGCGCAACCCAAGCAGTGGATGGCTTGGCCTTGCCTAGCTTAGCCTCAGTGCAGAACGAAGAGACAAAGCTTCGATCTCTGCCGAGGGCCTCGCTTCCTACCCCACCACGTTTGCGCATTCTTCCCAGCTGCGCTACATGACTACCATGGAATACTACTGAATAACTACTTTGAGTTCTAATTCCCGATGTCTCCCGTTTCCACCAGACATTGATCGATACTGATCTCAGTCGCCACCAGATGTGTCCTTTAATGTTGATGTTGCTCCCATCCTCCCCATTTCTTGTTCAGTTCTCCATGGCGTCAACAAATATCTACATCAGAGGAGGTGGCATGGTTTAGCTGCGAGTCTTTGAGTTTGACTGATCTAATAGGTGCCAATGTAGCTCTATTACAGAGATTGACCTGTTTGGTAGGGCTTCTGGTACCAAAACAGCATGGCTTCTAGAATTTATTTGCACACGTTCTATTGTGTACTATCAAGCTTAGTAGTTGGTTGTTTTTAAGAACCATAGTTCCATGGTACCTTTGATTTTTTGAGGCATAAATATTGCGTAAGTGGTGTAACCCAACTATACGAACACAAGAGTGTGCATCTCATATATACATATTACGATAGAGTTAGCTCAGCAATAAGCTGCACCTTCTATACGTGCTGTACTTTGTCTGGCAAATGAGCTAAGGTACTTGCTAAGCCGCTAGAAAAATCGCGTAGAAACAAACTAGAAATGAGGACTGCAGTACTGGCACGCATCTCCAGTTCCCGACATTGTCCCGATCCGCCGCATGCAAAAATCGGTTGGAGATGGGATGCATCAGGAACCCGAGCTGTAGATGGAGTTAAACGACATGCTCATGCCAAAAGTTCCTTGGAGTGCAGCATTGAGCAAACGAGTGCTTCTTCGGCCTTTCCTGCTGATCAGCTGACCACCGAAAACTACCGGTTTCTGCCAGTGCTGCATTGGGCAACTATCAGAGGGTGAGGCATCGTTCAGCAGAGCATGCTTTGAAGAAAAAAAGCTGGAACTTCCACTACGTGAAAACCTCAAATAGGTCACGCAGCATTTGTAACAGGCTCTTAACGCTCGTTACATCCACCCACATCTGTAACGGTTGTTGTTTGGCGTCCGTTACCCATAAGCGCGGCAGGCCGACCCCGGGGTTGGCCTCCACTACGCCCGTTACCAATGTGGACTTCTGGTAACGGGCTTCTTAAACGCCCGTTACATGAATTCGTTGTAACGGACGTTAAATGGAGCCCGTTACAAATGTTAAACCTATCGGTAACGGGCTTGTAAAGTCCGTTACCGATCAATGCGCTATCAGTAACGGGCTGTTTAAGTCCGTTACTGATCACTGCCGTATTGGTAACGGGCTATAAAGTCCGTTACCGATAATTTCGTACTGGAGACGCATGCTTGTTAGGATGCGTCTCCTTTGCTGGCGACCCAATTGGATACGCTCGTGTCTTAGGACTCGTCTCCTTTGATTGCCACCCAGGGTCGCCTTTTTTCTCACATCGGAGACGCACGTTCTATTGCTCGTCTCTGTCTTCTCCTTCCGACACCACTCGCTCTCTCTCCTCAGAAGGTCACTCGCTCGATCTCTGTGCTCAAATGTCCCCGCCGGCCTGTCCCGTTCGCCGCCGCCGCCAGCTGCGCGCGCTCTGAGGATCGCGCTTAATTTCTCTCCTCAGAAAGTCGGCGCTGCAGCAGGCCGGCCGGCCGCGTGCGAGACGGCGAAAGGGGCCAGCGGACGTCGACCGCGCCGTCCTCCGCGCTGTCACCGCGGCCGCGACGCCGCCTCCGATCCTCCTCCTCGGCCGCGCTCGCCACGTAGAAAGTCATCGTCAAAGTGGAAATTAATTGCCCCCTTTTATTGAAATTTTTTGTGTGATGAATTATGCTTATTTTGTGTATGGAATGCAGATGGCGTCTGCTGCTCGGGCTTGGATGTACAGACAGCCCCAAGAAGATTGAGAGAATTTCTTAAGCGGGGTCAATGATTTTCTAAATCAAGCAGAGGCGGATATGAGAAACCGTGGTGTTCAGGCAATTCTTTGCCCCTGTATAGATTGTCTCAACCAGAAGAAATTCGCACAACGGGAAATCATTTTTGATCATTTGGTCACACGTGGTTTCACAAAAAATTACACGTGTTGGAATAAACATGGTGAGGAAGGCCTTAATGAACTCGAAGCAGGCTGCCTAAATGAAGGTGAAGTGCGACACCATGCTACCGACCATGATGAAGAGTTGAAGACCTTGATGACGGTGGAGTTTTTGAGAAAAATGAATCATTATTCCCACCAAATGTGATGAGGCCTGAGGATATCACTGATCAAGAAGTTAGGGGCTTCGATGATGGTGAGGTGTTGCAACGTGTGCACAATGTTGATCAAATGTTGCGGGATATTGAGTTTCAACGAGTGTATACACCTTCTGAATTAGCGAGGTTGAAGCAGTTCATTGAAGATTCAAAGAAACCCCTCTATCCGGATTGCCAGAAGTACTCTCGCCTTTCTGGTGATCTAAAACTTCTGCAGCTTAAGGTAGATCATGGTTGGAGCAACAAAAGTTTCAAACATCTATTGGATGTGCTTAGAGACATGCTACCTGAAGGAAACCAAATAGCAGAGTCTGTCTATGAGGCGAAGAAGATAATCTGTCATCTGGGAATAGAGGTTGAAAAAATCCATGCATGCAAGAACAGTTGTGTATTGTTCCGTGGAGATTATGCAGACCTTGACAAGTGCCCCAAGTGTGGCTATGATCGGTACAAGAGGAAAAAGGATGGTGGAGATGATAATAATGTTGATGACGAGAACGAGCCCGACGAGATCAGAGGCAAGAAGAAGAAGGCTAACAGAGGGGCTCCTGTGAGGGTGGCATGGTATTTTTGCATCATTCCTCGGCTGAGAAGATGGTTCGCAACACGAAAGGAGGCCGAACTCTTGCGTTGGCATGACAAAGGCCGAAAGGAGCTTAAGAAAGATGGCAAGTTTAGGCACCCCGCAGATGCAGCACAATGGGGTAACATTAATAACCACTTTCCGTGGTTTGACAAAGACGCAAGGAGCATACGGTTTGCTATGAGCACATATGGCGTGAACCCATTCGGTAACCAGAGCTCAACGCATAGCACCTGGCCTGTCGTGCTGTCGTTGTACAACCTTCCACCCTGGCTATGTAAGAAACAGAAATATATGATGCTGACAATATTGGTCTCTGGGCCAAAGCAACCTGACGACCGTATTGATGTCTACTTGAGGCCACTAGTTGATGATTTGAAGATATTGTGGAAGCCTGGTGTGCCAGAGGTTTGGGATGAGTACAAGCGTGAGGAGTTCAAAATGCATGCCATGTTGTTCACCACCATCAACGACAACCCGGCTCATCGCAACCTCTCTGGCCAGAGTAAAAGGAAAGGTGCAGCTTGCCCACACTGCTTGGAAGATACTTGCGCAGTATGGCTAAGACATTCAAAGAAATACATATTTATGGGGCACCGTCGTGTCCTCAGCAAAAAACATTCGTACCGGGCCATGGATTGTCAGTTTAATGGGGAAAAGGAGAATCGAGAGGTGCCGTTACATGTGACTGGAGATCTGGTCCACTTGAAAGTCAAGGACGTCAAAACTATTGACGAGTTACCCAAACTGAATGAAAAAACCCTTGGCAAAAGAAAGAAACGAGATGGTGAAGAAGAAGAAGAAGAAGAAGGAATGTGGAACAAGAAATCAATTCTATGGGAGGTAGAGTATTGGACGATATTGGATGTACGTCATTCGATTGACAACATGCACGTCAAGAAGAATGTGTGTGAAGCTACTTGTGGAACATTGCTACAACAGAAGTCCAAAGGAAAAGATCATAAAAATGCAAGGGAGGATATTAAAGAACTGGGCATTAGGCCGGAGCTCTATGCAGAGGAAACAGAGACGGGGACGAATCTTCCCGTTGCTGCAACCACCTTGTCAAAGGCAGAGAGAAAATAATTCTGTCAGTTTTTGCATGATTTGAAAGTACCTTCAGGCTACTCATCAAACTTCAAGAGGCTAGTGTCGGTGAAGGACATGAAAATGAATTTTAACTTGATAAAATCTCATGATTGTCATGTATTGATGACAGCTCTTCTTCCTGTTGCACTTAGAGGTATCAAGACAGAACTGGTTCGCGACGCGGTCACGAGCTTGTGTTTATTCTTCAATGCAATAGAACAGAAGGTGATTGATGAGGAAAAACTATTGGACTTAGAGAGGAGGCATTTCGAGACCCTATGCCTGCTTGAAGCTACCTTCCCACCATCATTCTTTGATCTCATGCTGCATCTAACAGCACACCTCGCGAGGGAAATCTGGTTCCTTGGCCCATCTTACCTTCATCAGATGTTTCCATATGAGAGGTTCTATGGATTCCTGAAATCATTGGTACATAACCGGTTATTTCCGGAGGGAGCCATTGTTCGTGGCTACGAGACCATCGAAGCAGTGGAGTGGGCCATGGGTTATATGGACCCCCAAAACCCCATTGGTGTGCCTCGCTCACGGCATGAAGGTAGGCTTTCAGGTGTTGGGACCCTGGGGAAAAAGTCAGTCACTCCGGAACCAGATGCCTTCCAAAAGGCTCATTTCACCGTGATACAACAGCTGCACCTAATTACACCATTTGCCAATGAGCACAAGCGACAACTACGTGAAGACAACCCTGACCGTGGTAGGGCTTGGCTTGCAAAGATGCACATGCAAGGTTTCAGCAGGTGGCTCCGAGATTATGTCGAGACATGCAGCAATAATGCTGTAATAACCGACGAGATAAGGAATCTAGCAGCGGGGCCATTGTTCACTATTACAAGATACCAAGCAATGGATATCAATGGATATACGTTCTACACCATGGCCCAGGATAAAAAGAACGTCTATCAAAATAGTGGTGTGCGTGTACGGGCCGTCGTCGACGACAGTCATGATGATGATGACACGAAGACAGACACATATTATGGTCAAATAGAGGAGATATGGGAGCTTGATTATGTAGGATTGAAGGTAGCCTTGTTTCGATGTAGATGGGTCACCAATGGGAAGAGAGCTGTGAGCAAGGACAAATATGGTTATGTTAGTGTTAATCTCCGGGTCTTTGGTTACAAAAACGAACCGTTTGTCTTCGCCAACGATGTTGAGCAAGTGTTCTATGTACCTGACCTTGCAAAGAAGAACTGGTCTGTGGTTATGCCTGGAAAAAAAAGGATTGTTGGGGTTGAAAATGTTGTTGAGGAGGAGAAATACAACCAGTTTGATGAAATTCCATCCTTTGACACTTCATAAAAGCCTCGACTCTTGGGAACTAACAAAACATCGTACTTGCGAAGCGACCATAGTAAAAAAATCTATATACAGAAATAAAGGAAGAAAAAGCAAACCTGATTTCTGCTGAATCCTTTTTGTAATGCAGGATGTGTCTATTGGTGGAAATGGAATCCGTTTTGTAATATAAAGGATGCGATGTATTGGTGGAATTTGAATCCTTTTTGTAATATATGGGATGTGGTGGAATTTGAATCCTGCTTGTAATATATTCTGCCTAAGATACTATATATATTCTGTTTATATTCTGCTTCAGTTCAGTAAGTATGTTGCAGGCTACTTCAGTTCAGTAACGGGCGTTAATATCAAAGAGACGAGGATCAGCCAACCCGCGTCGCCTTTGTTAAGGGCAAGAGACGAGGATTAACCAACCCGCGTCGCCTTTGTTATGGGCGAGATATGCGAAATCACACACACAGATTACATCAAAAGAGACGCGGATTAGCCAGCCCCCGTCGGCTTGTTCTTCTTCATGCTTGCAAGTGAGTAGGTAAATCATACAAAAAATTGTATTGCACACAGATAATCACACAAGCATAGCTCTTGAGATGCAAAATCACACACACAGATTACAGTCATCATTGATACATCAGAAGGTTACAAAGCGGTCATCTATGTTCATCATCACTAGGCACTACCAGGATGAGGAACATAGATCTAAACTAAGCAAAAGAGATATACTTCCGTCGGCTTGTTCTTCATGACGAGAGGTGCTGACTTGGCGATGTTGAGGCTCAAAGGTCGATCTTGCTCACCTTCCCTAGGCTTAAAGGTCGATCTTGCTCTCCTTCCCTGCCCGTCAGTCGGTCATCGGAGGTGAAGAGAAAGGAGGCTGCCGTCGGCTTGTTCTTCATGACGAGATATGCTCCAGATTCTGGCTTCTTCTTCATGCTTACAAGTGAGCACAAGAGAAAGATACAGAGAGGGTGGAAATATATCCCTACAAAAATCCTCCTCCTGGAGGAGGGAAAGCAAAAGGAAGCGCAAGTTTGACGGGAAAGCTCCAGCATAATGTTTCTGGCTTTCTGTCGGCTTGTTCTTCCTGATGCCAAGAGGTTCTGGGCTACCTTCCCCCGACAGCTGATATATCACAAGGATTTTTCTAGCAGCTGTGCTAGAGGGATGAGCAACCCAATCACCCATATCACAAGAATTCTTCTAGCAACTGAGAGATCGAGGAGGAAGAAGAGAGAAAAGCAAAAGCTTGCGCCCTACAAGATCTATTCTTTGTGCCATAGCTAGATCTAGATCTAGAGAAGAAGGAAGCAAGTGAGGAGGACCGATAGGCGTCGGTGCCTTTTTATAGCAAAAGCAAGGAAGGGATAACATCGGTTGTAAAAAAAGAGGAATGGATAAGATCAAGAGCATAGGAAACGGGAAGGTTCCCAAGAAATTGATGCCAGATTCGGTCAATGGGGAAACAATTGCCCAGTCAATGGCTGAGAGCAGAGGTAGTGATTCCAATGTAGAATTAAATGATACGCGGATTAACCAAACGTCGTCTCCATTGCTTACTTAAACCATGTTTGGAAACAAATCTCCTGTATCTTTTCCTTCCAAAATAATTTAGAACCCCTGCCCCTTCATCTACCCGCAAAAAAACAGCAACTGCCTACTCCTCATCGTCACCATTCCCGGTCGGAGATGAATAGCATGCCGGGAAGAAGCAGGCGGCACCAGCCATCGTCGCTGCTGGACCTCCCTCAAGACCTCCGCATTGAGATTGCGACACGCGTCGGTGCGACCTCGGAGCAGCCCTTGGCTGACCTCCGCAGCCTACGCGGTACTTGCTCGACCATGCACCGCGTGTGCAGGCACGGCGACGTCGGCCGGCGTTTGTCGATAGAGGGGATACGAGATGAGATTTCTTGGGTGTGGGACCCCACCGCTTACAAAGCATTCCTTGCTATGCTGACCGATCTCGGGAATCCGGAGGCTTGCTTCTTCTCCGGGATCAAAGCCGTCTTCATGGAAAACAGGGGATGCAATGATCTCCGGCGCGCCGCCGAGGGTGGGCACGATGCGGCGGCCTATCTATACGCCATCTTGCTCTACAGAGACAATGGCGGTGCCGCTGCCGACGACACCGCGAAGCGGTACATGAGGCGGGTCGCGGGCGGCGGCAGTACGACGTCGAGATGGCTGAGCAACGAGGAGTGTCTGCCTTTGCGCGAGAAGGCCGCGCGTGCGATCCACTCCTCGACTTGGCGCATTTGGGGTGAACCGCTGCCGCCTCCGGCACAGGTGCGCGGCGATCAGCCGTGCGCAGGCAACGGCGGCTGCTGCGGCGTGGATAAAGGATGGCTTCGAATTTCTCTGCTTTGCAGCGAAGACTGTAGGCTCCGCTGCGAAATAGTGAAGTTCGAACGGAGTATTGGAATAGGAAATCAGTAGTAGATTAGCTTTTGTATGTTGCTCGAATTATCTGTGTAAAATTTTGGAAGAGCAGCAAAGCCGACGCGGGTTATCAGCCCCGCGTCGCTAATGCCTGTGGGGCCCAGTTCTATTCAAATGAAGAACAGTTCCCATTTCTCCTTTTAATCTGCAATCAAATGTTGTAACAAGTATTTCTTCATCGTAATTAGTCCAAATTTGATTTTTTTTTTCTAAATTTTTCTAAAATCACCATCTTTTCATTAATTTTATTGTTTAGTGTATATTTCGTTTGTTAAATAATGTTTATATGCCTTATTTTGTTCTTTGTAAGTACAACATACAAATAATATTTGTTTTACACAACCATTAGTGATGAAACTTTGCATTTCGTAAGCTTAAGGTGAACACAAGGTTTTGTTAAGTTTTCAAATGCATATGAGTTCGAACATGTTGTAAAGTGTGGAAAACTTGAATGTTCAAGCAACATTCTAGGAAACTATGTGAGAGATGTAGACATTTGTACACAAGTATATTATTCCTTCGTCGATACCATTTGAAATTTTGAAGACAAGTTTAGGTACCCAAATTATGTTGCCAAGTCAATTTGTAGATTTTTTAGAGCAAATTTGATGTTATTAGAATTATTATATAATTACCATGGGGTGTAAAAACGAAATATATGAATTTTGGGCACACAAGTGTGACTGTTGATATTTTATTCAAATACTAAATGTCTAAATACAAATTGTTCGTATTTTTATGATTTTGTAAGTGCTGTTTTATGGGGTCTAATATTTTAGGGAAGCAAGTTTCATTCCAAAAAAATAGTGACGGGCCCACGCGTCAGCGTCAGCAGCCAATATAAAAAAGATAACTGTTGCCTGCCCGCCCGGACCCAACTGCCAACAAAGGCGATGCGGGTTCACTAACCATCGTCGCCAATGACACTGGCCCACGCGTCAGCGTCAGCAGGCTAACCCGCGTTGGCAATGACTATCCATTGTCTCTAAGATCTAATTCATCTCAACAGATCTCCAGTTCATCACAACAGAACAAATATCATAGGAGACGTGGATGGATCAAACAACCAAACTAATTAACTAAGCAAACAAAATCAAACAACCAAACTAATTAACTTAGCAGTTCATGATCTAGAAATAAACTAAGCAGTTCAACAACCTGACGAACACAAACACACACACACACAACCTAAGCAGTTCGACCAAGCAGGAGTCTATCATTTAGTCGGTCTCCACCGTCGGAGTCCCGCCGTCATCGCCGCCGTGGCTGCCGTCGGAGCCGTCGTCGCCGCCGTGGCTGCCGTCGTCGCCATCGGAGCCGCCGTCGTCGAAGACGAAGTGGCGGCGGGCAGCCCGCTTGACCACAGGGAGGTTCTCGAGCTTCTCAGCCAACCCGTGGATCCTGAAGGCGAGACCCTTCACGCTCGGGTCCTTGTCCACTTCATGATGCGCCTTGATGTCGAAGGCCGCGCCAACATCTTCAAGCTTTCTGAAGGCGCTCCTGAGCAGGTCGACGGCGAACTTAGTGTCATCGAACAACGGTTTCTCGTCGGCGTCCTTGGTCGCCGGCTCCTTCCCCTTCTCCAACTTCCTCCGACGACGGCTTTCGTCGTCGTCGTCCTCCCTTCGTCCCCGCTTCGACGGCGGCGGGCTCCTCGACGCCATCTCCTCCTTCTCTCGGTGACCGAAGATTTGTAGTGGTGGATCGCGAGAAGGAAGAAGAAGCGAAAGAGATGATAAGCTTATGGAAGAAACAGGGGAAAGCAGGGGAAGGCGAGGGAGTTATATTGACAAGACGCGAAACAGTCAGGCGCCTCTGCCCCCACCCACTACTCCATTACTGCCAGTACGTGCCACTCAATTGCGCATCAGGCTCCGTTTCGGGCGCAAAACCGTCCGAAACTACGCGTCGCCTTTAAATTACGCGGGAAGGAGAAGGGGCAGGGGCAATAATGTCGGGCCCACTCATCAGCGGCAGCAGCCAAACTGCGACGCCTTTTCAATTTCCATTTATTGTTTTACATGGCCGAGGTGCCTTCTTCAACTTCAACCCTTGTCGCCTTCTTCAACTTCAATCCTCGTCGCCAACTTCATCCCTCGTCGCCAACTTCAACCCTCGTCGCCTTCAACTTCAACCCTCGTCGCCTTTCAATTTCCAAACCCCGTCGCTTTTCTATTTCCTCCCCTTCTCCTTGATGGCCGCAGTGTGCTTGATGCAGCTGCTGCCAGATGATCTTGTCACCCAGATCATCATCCACTCCATCAAGGATGAGCCCGTCATCCATTTTCTGAACCTTCGCAATAAAATCTGCGGCACCTTCCGGCGCATCTGCGACTCCGATGAGGTACTACTGCACGTGTCACTGCGTGATCTTCGTGAGGTGTGCAATAATCACTACGTCAGGTCGTGCTTTGAGCGGCGCTTCCGCGAGGCCAATCATCCGGAGGCATTATGCTTCGAGGGGATGGAGAGGTTGATGAGGCAGCGGAACCCCGATAAGGGTCTGAAGCTCATCGGAGATGCCGCTGCTGAAGACTCTGGTGCCAAATACTTCTTAGCGATACTGAAGTACCGTTGCAACCCGGTGGACCCCGAAGCCATGGCACTGCTCCAGGAAATCAGCGGCGGCCCATCGCCCCCTGACGGGCGATGGAAGAACCACAACCTGTGGCGGCTGCGCTACCTCGTCAACCAGGATCTCCACAACATTGCGTGGTGGTACTGACTTGATGACGGCGACGACGACATTACGTTGCTGCCCGTCCAGAATCCCCACATCTGCATTTGGGCAGCGGGATGTAGGCGCTACGGGCCGGATACCAAAGAGATCATCCACTACTGCAGTGTCGAGTGTCGCATCCGTCATGAGTTCAACCTCTGGACGCGTAGCTTCCAGCCCGCTATGGAGTGCGCTGTCAGCAGGATGAACATCGGGATGTAGGCGCAAGCATCAATGAACATTATCTATCTTGAATGTAAATTATAAGATATTACTAAACGTGGATTTGATTTTATCGGGATGTCAGTTTTTAATCGGTTTTTGATAGATAATATTTGATTTGTCATGTTTGTGAGTCAAATCGAAGGTTGCGGTGGTCTCATTTGCCGCCGACGAGGCCTAGAATGCCCTCTTGGGTGTCAAAACCGCCGAAGCGGGCACAGCGGGGGCGGCGGCGGGCGGTGGTGCCCTCTGCTTCCTCGTTTGTTCTATTGGAGAATGAAGAACAGTTTATCCGTCCCGCGTTGCCGACGGCATTTCTCTTTTTAATCCGCAATCAAATTTTGTAACATGTATTTCTCCGTCGTAATTAGTCCAAATTTGATTTTTTTTTTGCTACAATTTTCTAAAACCACCGTGTTTTCATTATTTTCATTGTTTAGTAGTATATTCCGTTTCTTGAACAATGTTTATATGCCGTATCTTGTTTTATGTAAGTACAACATATAAATAATATTTGTTTTCCACACCTCCTGTAATGAAACTTTGCATTTTCGTAATCTTAAGGTGAACCACAAGGTTTTGTTAAGTGTTCAAATGCATATGAGTTCGAACATGTTGCAAAGTGTGGAAAACTTCAATGTTCAAGGAACATTCTAGGAAACTATGTGAGAGATGTAGATATTTGTACACAAGTATATTATTCCTTCATCGAAACTATTTGAAATTTTGAAGACAAGTCTAGGTACCCAAATTATGTTGCCAAGTCAATTTGTAGATTTTTTAGAGCACACTAGATGTTAGTAGAATTATTACATCATTAACATGGGATGTAAAAACGAATTCTAAGAATCTTGGCACACAAGTGTGCCTGTTGATATTTTATTCAAATACTAAATGTCCAAATACGAATTGTTCGTATTTTTATGATTTTTTAGGTGCTGTTTTATGGGCTCTAATATTTTAGGAAAGCACGTTTCATTCGAAAAAAATAGTGGCTGGCCCACGCGTCAGCGTCAGCAGCCAAAATAAAAAGATAACCGCTGCCCGCCCGCCGGCCCCAACTGCCAACAAAGGCGATGCGGGTTCACTAACCATCGTCGCCTATGACACTGGCCCACGCGTCAGCATCAGCAGGCAAACCGTGCGCGGGCTGCTCAAAATTTCCCACCTATATTGACTATAATGTCCATGGAATTCCAATTGCAGCACAGAGCCGTCAAGGGCACGCCAGTAATTTCCTTAAATACAGTTACGCGCGCCGTTCATATTCGGCTCCTCGCTAGACAGATCTACAACGCCCACACTCTCCCCACCGCCGCCGCCACTCTCCCCGCTCGCCTTCGCCGCTCTCTCCCCGCTCGCCTTCGCCGCTCTCTCCCCGCCGCAACCCTGCTCTTCTCCAGCCCCACCGCTCCCTGCGTGACGACGGTGACGAGGACATGGTTACTGGTGTGCGGACGGCTTCCCGGCCAACCTAAAGACGGTTGACACGGATCCGTCATCCCCGGCCACGACAACGAGCCGGCCACCTCAGGCCACGAGCCGACGTGGATCCGGCCCCTCCGACCATCACGAGAACAACTACTTCATTCGCGACGGAGGTTAGTCCTGCTTGAACCCCTAACGCCCTCTCTCTCCTCGGCCACCAAATCTGCTATATATTCATGTCAATGTGGATTAGGGAGACATGCCTTGATAGTTCATCTTTAATTGATTGACTGTGGATTTGATGGATGGATTTTGTTGCCCCAAGTCTGTTTGAATAAATTGTTGCTAACAGATGAAGTTATATATATGAACTGTTGAAATTCATTTTCATGTTCCTGATGCTACAATTTTTGCACTGTAAATTCATGAAAAGCATTGAGGATGTTAGCATACTTTAATTCTGCTATGCTTTGAATGTACCAGATCGACAGTTATGCTTTGGACCTGTTAGCATACTTTAATTCTGATGGCCACATAATGTCAGTGGGAATTGCATCGCAATGATTTATAATGTAGTGATAACTAGACTGTCTTATGCTTTGTTGTGAGTGTTAATTGTTTCACTACTGTCATATATATTGTTATTGTTGGTGTCATGATGTGTTGTGAGTGTTGTTTCACTACTGTCATATATAATGTCATGACCATTGCTTTATCCTCTGGTTGCATGTACACATGGAACACACAATCCATCGCTGCTGAAGTTGGACAAGGAAGCAGTTGAAGGAATTTATTCTCTGCTTTGATATATAAGCATATTGTTGTGTCCCTGTCAAAATGGTTAGCACTTATCCCTGTATGCTAATTAAGTAAAATATGAACTGTGTATGTCTATGCTGATTTTATTACGACTTGTAATGATTTCTAGTGTAATATCAGCTATTTTGTCTGTCAGAGAAAACGAATTTATCTAATAAGAATTTTGTTTAGATTTTTAGTCTTGCTTATGTTGCTCTACTGACAACCTGACATATCATCTATGCAGTCTCCCACAACAACAAACTCCTCTATCTCCAGTGCATCATCACAGCCCATCGTCGGTGAACCTTCTTCACAGGGTCACTCGGCACAGACTGCTGCGAGTAGTACTCGATCCCGCGGGTCAAGGACACAAACCAAATAGCCAGAAGACAAGTTGACTGCAACTGGACTTGATGCCAATTTTTGGCCTACCCCAGATGTTGCGAGGGATAGATTTGTATTGGTCTGTGGTCTCATTGCTCGGGAGAGGGTGTCAATCAACAAGGCGGTTGATGATCTCTCACCAATTGAGAAGGACAACCTGTTCACAGTTTTAGAGGAAAAGCTAGATTACCCAGCCAATCTGGAAGAATCTGTTCGCAAGAAGGCAGTTAAGGCAGCTATATCAGAGATTGGAACCTTGCAACGGCGGTTCAAGGCCCATTTAAGAAAAAAATATGTGAGCGAAGAGGAGACTCCCTTTGTGAAGCATGCCTTTTTGCAGCAACAAGACTGGGACATGTTTGTGCAGGAAACCAATTCTCCTTCATTTCAGCAATTGAGCCAGGAGATGAAACAAAAGAGAGCATTGCATAATAAGCCACACAAGAGGAGCAGAAAAGATTATCGTGGTAAAAGGAAAGAGTGGGAGGAGGAGGATGCAAAGCTAGCTGCAGAAGAAAAACAGAACCCTTGGGACCAATTTCCTAGACGTTCGAGACCTTATCTGCGGGCAAGGGTAGGGAAGAAGAGGAAGAATACTAGTGAAGGAAGCGGGGGCATAACATTCAGTAACCCTGCGGTGGTGGGGGTAGCATATAGGGTGAAAACACTTGCAGCTCAGGGTAGCGATGGTTCTTTCTCTAGGGTTAGGGAGGATGATATCCTCACCGCGGCACTTGAGACTCCAGAGCATCGAGGTCGGGTCCGAGGCGTGTCTAGTTCACTTGGCTGGGGTAAAGGGTTTGGTGAAGAGTTCACTGGAATGTACAGGAAGAAGATGAACAAGAGGTCTGATGCTCATGATATGATGGACATAACATTTAAATCAATTGTCCATGCTCTAAGACTATCAGGCATCGAAATACCGAAAAATGTACTTCTTCCTTCCTAATTACCAGCGCCTGTCAGTAGCAGCGAGGAAGAAGATGCGCATGACCGCGAGGAAGAACATGCGCATGATAGCGAGGAAGATGCGTGTGGCAGAGAGCAAGATCATTGGAATGCCAACGGTGATGAAGCGAATCAAGTGCACAGTGATAGTCGATCACCTATGCTGGACACAATAGATAAGCTGACAGAGCCAACCGCGTGCAGCCTTTTGGATGGCACCGGGATTAATGTGGAGCTCGCGCTAGCGAAAGTCTTTCCATTTCAAAAGGCTTGCCATTCAGTACCGGTGCAGGATGGGTATGTTGTGGTGCAACGAACTTATGTGTGGGCCAATGCGGGTCACTACCCTCTGTCTGTACCAATTGATGGGGGTGACATAGCAACCCTAGCTGAGGCTCTCGTTCAAAGGATCCAATGGCCAAAGGACAGGATCCTTATACCATCCATGACGAGACCTCCCAACCCTGAAGCCGCAACAGGTAGCAGGGGTACAACATCAGATGGAGGTACTGCAGCTCAATGTCAGCAAGAGAAGGCTCAACAGCAGTAGCAGCAGCAGATCAGGAAAACTACGCAGCAGGAGCGTCGACAACAGCCGGAGGAGCCCAGGCAAACTCCGCCTAAGCAGCAGTTGCAACATGAGGATAAGCAACAGACGAAACAGCAGCCTCTCCAGCAGTAGGAGCGTCAACAACAGCCGGAGGAGCCCAGGCAAACTATGCCTAAGCAGCAGCTGCAACATGAGGATAAGCAACAGACGAAACAGCAGCCTCTCCAGCAGCAGGAGCGTCGACAACAGCCGGAGGAGCCCAGGCAAACTCCGCCTAAGCAGCAGCTGCAACATGAGGATAAGCAACAGACGAAACAGCAGCCTCTCCAGCAGCAGCAGCAGGAGCGCAGGCAATCTCCCCCTAAGCAGCAGATGCAACATGCACAGCAGCCTCTGCAACAGGAGGAGGAGCCCAGGCAATCTCCACTGCAGAAGGGGAACCAGGCCAGGAAACCTCTGTCTAAAGATGAGATTCTTAACTGTATTATTGGGACAGAACAGGAACGACCAAAATACAAGCCTGGTGCACCTATGTTGTCAGAAGCAAACTTAGAGGCTGCTGGACCAAATTGTGCTAGGTTACATGCTTACGTCATGGAACACAGTAAGGATAAACTTGCCTTTCCAGCAAAGGTGGATCAAGACTACTTTAAAGGTGGTGGTGGTGCTTTAATGTTAAACATTGCATTCAGTAGCGTGTATAACCTTATAACCCTGGTTTCTCTGGATGTTACCTTCTTGAGGTTGTGGACATTGTAAGTCCCTTAAAACCTAAAAAGATATTTCTTTAATTTTGACCACAAAGTTCATGCATGCTAACAATTTGATTTTTTGTAGGAAAATGATGGACAAGGCAGCGGAGATGCAGATCAGTGTTGGATTTTTAGATCCAGATTTGTTTACTTCCACAAATATTTCTCAGCATTCTCGCCTTGTTACCAAAGCAATCTCAAATGCAATGAACAATGACTACGTGGTGGGTGCCTACTGCACTAGCCACTGGGTAACAGTGATCATCTGTATGAAGTTTAAAGAGGTTTGGTATCTAGATTCCGCTAAACAACATCCCCCGTTAAAGTTCTCAGACCTCAAACCTGTTGTGAACTGGTCAGTATCTTGTAGGTTTTGTTCACAAAAAATCAATCTCTTAGTGTTTCTAATTGGTATTGCTGACCATGCAGGGCCTTTGGTACATTATTTGTAGGTTTTGTTCACAAAAACTCAATCTCTTAGTGTTTCTAATCGGTATTGCTGATCATGCAGGGCCTTTGGTGAACATGCACAGGACGGAGTGACGAAAGGAAAGAAAAAAAAAGCCAAAAGCCACACTCAAGCACAAAACAAATCTCGCTGTAAGACCGAGATTTTTTTATGGTCCCTTCTTACCTATTTGGTAATGCATTAACTTGTCATTTTGGTACCTCGATGCAGTGTGCTCAGCAGCCATGGGGGTCCTCTTTGTGTGGATTCCATGTGGCATTCCATATGTTAAGATTACTCGATGACATACCTGATATCAAGAAAGCTGCTGTAAGTAGATAATAATGTTCAACCTTGTCTCTGCTCATATTATCCATCTGATTTTAGAAATTGATTTCTACTTGTATTCTCATAAATGATTGTATTTTGCAGGATTTCAAATCTGCTGTAGATGTTTCCACAGAAGATCTAAAGCGTGTCCGGGAGATGCTGTGCAAGTACATTCTTAAGGAGACCATCGACCGAAAGGGCAACTTCTACAATGGTGCACCGTGAGTTCATTGTAGCCAGAAACTTGAAACTCATTCAGTCTTCTTTAGTCAAGTGTTGTTGCTTGAGACACCTGCTTGGCTTGCTTGGTTGGGGTCAGATGCTGCCTGGTTCAGGCAGTTTTCTCATGACTCCATCCAAACAAGCCCTGATGAGAGTAACTTGAAACTTGATGTGATCCTAGCTTGTCTATAAATGTGATCTTGCTTGTCTATAAATATGATCTTGCTTGCCTATATCTGTGATGTGAGAATGTGTTTGTGATGTCTCCTTGCTGTGGTGGCTGCCATATCCTGGCTGGTTCCAGGATGGCAGGATGCAGCCCCTGATGGCTGCCAAATCCTGGCTGGTTCCAGGATGCAGCCGGCAAGCGGGCAGGTTACTGTAGGGGTGGCCTACGTATCTGTAACGGGTGTTAATTAAACCTCGTTACAAACACTGATCAGTGAGTAACGGGCTTCATTCGGAAAGCCCGTTACAAACATGCCAACAATGTAACGGGCAGTGTAAAAGCCCGTTACCAGTCCTGACCGGTGGGCCCCAGGACATGGCCCGTTCATCGAGATATAGGAGACGCAGGTTGAAAGCACGCGTCTCCTTTAATCGAGAGGAAGCAGACGCGCGTGGAAACAGATGTGTCTCATTTCGTCGAGACAGAGGAGATGCAGGTTCACGACACGCGTCTCTGATGTTGATTTCACAGTAACGGGCTCTGTTTTCATGCCCGTTACCAAAGTTCCCTATGGGCCCAGAGAAATAGCCATTTCACGTGACCGGTGACTAGTTGTGGTAACGGTCGTTGTTTGATGCTCGTTACGAATCCTAGATGTGCTGAGACGCGCGTGAAATAGACGCGTCTCATTTCGTCAAGATAGAGGAGACGCAGGTACACAGAAGGCGTCTCCGATATTGAGCTACTGTAACGGGCTGTGTTTTGGTGCCTGTTACCAAAGTTCCCTGTGGGCCCAGAGAAACAGCCATTTCACGTGACCGGTGGCTAGTTATGGTAACGGTCGTTGTTTTATGCCCGTTACGAATATGTCTTATCAGTAACGGGCATCTGCCCGTTACCTTTCTTGGCTCATTTGTAACACTTGATCGGTAACGGGCGCTTTGCCCGTTACGAAAGGCAATCTATACCCGTTACCAAAGTCAGTTTTTCACGTAGTGTTCGGATCACGCTCATCGCATGAACTTTGTATAACCCACACACATATATAGTAGATATGAAGGAATGAGGGATGATGAGAGGAGTGGAAACATCTTGGAAAGACGAAAACTAGGTTATTCTCGGGCCGGGCACGCAATATCCACGTCGCCCTAGAGCTCGATAGCCGTTCGATCCGGTGAGAACTCGTGACGTCAACTGTCTGATTGCAGTTGAGGAGAGGAGTGGAACCATCTATCCTAGGAGTAGGATGCATGGGGAATTTGAGCTGAAAACGAACAGGGGCTTGCAGAGCTCATAGTCCATGATGGCTTGTTTATATGCAATTAGTGATCATGTAAACCCTTTTTCTCCTTTATGATTGAGAACATCATCGTAAACCCATTAATAATGAGACCCATATACTGCTGGACTGCTGGTCATGCATGATTCGATGGGAGCACTTGTGTTGCCGTGCAGACGGACGACATGGTTATTAGGAAAGACCATTGAGATTTTGGGAATTGGGATGATCGGACGCGTACATACTCGCCGGATTCTAGCGCATCTCCGGTAACCATGTCTGTCGTGGTTCCGGAGCTCCGTCATCTTAAAAGGAAATGGGAAGCTTCTTTATAATGAGAACTTGTGGTATCGACGAGTAATTAGTGGACACGCTAGTTGGTGAAGAAATATTATGAAAATTCAGAGTCGATTCAGTTTGCCTGTATAAGTAACTTGGCTTTGCTTCTCCAGGCATAAGAAACAACAGTACCAAAAACTTCAGTTTCTTTGCTAAGGGGAGCAACAGGAGTGGGGAGGGAGGCAGTAGTAGCTGCAGTAGAGAAATGTGGCGGCATATTGGTTGATTGGCGATGTTTGCTGAGTGGCGAGATTTGATGCTCCAGGGATGGGATACATTGGGAATTTAAGATGAAGGGACGGGACGAGGAGAAGTAAATTTAGCAGGTTAGATGAGGCAAGGCATAGAAGAAAACTTAGGGGATCCATGACCGCCTGTGCGAACCAAACGTGTCTCGGCATCACTTACTCCTAAGAAGGGGCAACACAACTCATCATCTAACATGAAGGAACAAATATATCGTAAGATGTTAGTCTCATGTTTTCAAGCGGTCTTGCCAGATGCAGTGCAACTGTGCAATTCATTTTTCTCTTTTGGATACTCATTTGATTTATACAGTTTCGTTTAATTTCTTAGAATATTTAGGAGATTATTCCCTATTTGGCCCTGAAAAACTTACTCATTTCTTCTTGACCCTGAAAAAGTTTTAGTTCCTTATTTGACACTGGCTTTAACTTTTGATTCCTTGTTCGACACTACTGTACATTCGGGGCAGTTAACTCACGTGAACAGTAACTAATGAATAGTAACTTGTGCGTTCACTTAACAAAATGCCGTCCAAATCACCTCTAAATTCATGCAAATTTTTGTAGTGATACAAAAGATAGAGATGAACTCAGTTTACAAAAAACACTCGTATATGTATTTTAAAATATTAAAAATAAAATTCACCAAAATACACTACTTCTAAAGACCATGTGAATTTTTAGAGCATAAAAATTCTTTCAAACAATTACATAAAAGTATCCAATAATCCTAACACATGATGAAGTGATTTATGAAATTATTGTATTAAGTTACAAATTTAAATATTTATTTATTATGTAATATTTTTATTTTAAACAACTTAAATATTTATCTATGTAAAATGCTATGAATAATATATTTATAAATTACTTCATCATGTCATAAGATAATTGGATGTTTTTACGTAATTTTTTGAAAGAATTTTTAAGCTCTAAAAATTCACATGATCTTTAAAAGGATATTTTGGTGAATTTTAGTTTTAATATTTTAAAATATATATGTGAGTTTTTGTGTAAAATGAGTTCATCACTATCTCTTGTATCACTACAAAAATTTACATCAATTTTAGAGGTGATTTGGATGGCATTTTGTTAAGTGGACACACGAGGTACTGTTCACAAGTTACAGTTCACACGAGTTAACTGACGGAACGCATGGAAATGGACGGTAGTGTTGAATAAGGAGCCAAAAGTTCAAGTCGGTGTCAAATAAGGAACGAAAACTTTTCCATGAGCAAGAATGAAATGGATAAGTTTTCAGGGCCAAATAGGGAGTAATCTCAATATTTAGACAGATTTTTTTACCATGTTGCTGAATCAGTTTCTCTTGAGCCAAATTGTCATAAAGACCAGCAGGTTAATCAATCCAACTCACAAACCAGACTTGTATACATTGTTCGTCAGAATAGTATGTGTGCGACCATGTTCAGCTCTGTCCAATTTGATCCTATGAGCAGTTGAGCACCTTATGTGCACATAGTGCAACATATATATGCTTGTATAGTGTGCAAAATGATATCCGGTGAAACACTTAATAATCCAGAGTTGCACCTCTCTGCCTATAAATAACTTCCTTTACTCCTCCATGCATAAAACAATCGTGCTGAAATCTATGTAGCTACTTTCCATTATAAGGGAAGACTGGAGGTGGCGGAACGTGGCATTTGTGGCCCACGGTTCAATGGTGAGATTGATCTCTAGGGTTGCGAAGCACGAGGAATGTAGCAAGTTCCAAATTGTTTTTTCAAGTATGGCCATTTGAGTGTGGACATTAGTTGTAACTGTAAGAAGCATTGAGCGTAAGAGAACACTTTGTGTACTCACACGGGTTCCTATGCTTCAGTACTCATGTCCAAAAAAAACTCTAGTAAATGCGCATGAAAAATACTAATAAAAATATGAATGGAAATATGAACCATCATGCAAAGTTAAAGTGAGAGAAACAGACCCAAACCGAGTGACAACGAAGCATTTTACGAGGAGAAACATAAAGTGAGATCAGCCTGTAAATGGTAATGGGTTAGTTGCAGGTTTGAGAGAAACAGACCCAAACCGCTATTCATAGGCTGATTTCTTTCTCTCTTTTTCTCCTTACACAATTTTTATTCAATATCAAATTTTAGGTGCACTTAGATCCTAGTATCGTATGTGTATACAGATTTTTTTTGTCTATTTTTATGTACTTTTTGGGCATGTGAGATTTATGTGCACCTTGAGGACAGAAGGACGGGTGTGAGAGATCCTCTGGTGCTTTATTAAGTGCTACTCAAGCAGCTCTAATGTCGATATTCTGGCTAGTTTGATCTTTATAATAATTACTACTTGAAACATAGTACATATTTATTTTCTTCTCCGTAGCTTGTCTACAAATAACCAACTATTTCTCCATGCACCAAAACTAGCACAATATTATTGCTCAAAGTGAAAAAGTATATAAATAGTTGCATTAGCTTCTCCATCAGATCAAGACTCAAATCTGAACTTAAAGCTTGCACCACATCTCCTTTGGTTATGGTGTCGGGAGGACACAGATCAGAGAATGTGAGGCCGTATCCTACGCTTACTCTATTTTTTGAGTATGATATCGATGCATCGGGAGTGCTAGACAGAGTTTCACATCCCAGTGCAGTTGAGCTTTGCACAAGCAAGAAACAAGCTCTTCGATCTCAGGCGAGCCAGTTCTGCTGATTCTCCTCAACCTTGTTGCAGTGTTGCTAGCTGAATATGCTAGCGATCTAATGCGGATGCATTCGCCTACGCTACTCTATTCCTCCTCGTGATAGTTTTTGGTTAGCCTTGGGAGAACCTTTGATGGTTGCTTGCTGTTTCTGGTTGGTGAAAGCTGGTGTTGCGACCGGTGAGGATCCACGCCACCGCTCGAGACGCAATGTAGCTGCTCGCCGATCGCCAACTGATTTTTGGAGTGCCATCGCGGATTTGTGGAAGATCTATTCATTGAGCATCCAATTTTCTCTACAATTGCATGGGTCGTTGAAGTTTCAGATGATTATTCTATTTTTGAACTTCATATTGTAGTTTGACGAGGAATTTGTATTTGCTCTTGCATTTGCAAATAAAACCATTTGTAAAAATATATAGTGTTGTGATGATATTTTTAAATATCACTTGGTGAGAAATGTTGGAGAATACTAGTGAAAAAAGGAAATGAACTAATGTATCATCATCCAAATCCTAAGCATGTTCATTGGGTATGCTCACCATCCCAAATGAAACAATTCAAAATTTCAAATGTTGGTTCTGGAACCACAAAGTTCAAAATTGTCTTGTCAAGTGGCTATTAATACCAGGAGTAGGTGAAATGGACAAATAGGTCATAAAAGTTACACTCGGTCTCATATAGGGTAGGAGAAAAAAATCAGGATCATAGAGGGAATTGAATTATCTTCTAATGTCAAATGATGAATTTTCTCTAAACAGTTTGCTTGCCCTATCCGTGTATCAGAATCCGTAACACTAAAAATCTTTTCGATCATAAGCATGCCGATGAAACTAAAACTTAACCATAAAAAGCATTCTAGGGAAGGAGCAGCACGTGGCACTACAGGAAATCCCAAATACGCCGAGTGTTAAAGAAGACACCGAGTGTTTTCCATCGAGCACACGGCGAATAGGCTCTTCGCCGAGTGCGGACACAAAAACACTCGGCGAACCGTTGACACTTGGCGAATAAGCTATTCGCTGAGTGTATTTGTCCAACATTCGGCGTCTACAATATATTTGCCGAGTGTATTTATCTAACACTCGGCGTCTAGCTTTTTGCCAGGGACACTCGGCAAATTTGATTTTTTTTTCTTCTTCCCCTTGGCTTCAAACTTTGTCTTTAATTCTCACACAACATGGGATACTCCATGTCAAAATTTTGTAAAGTTTTACATTTATTTGCTATATTTAGTAAATTAATTGCATTTCAAGCAATTTTTTGAATCAAGTCAAATTTGAACTACAAGCTATTTAAATAATAGAAAAAATGAGTAGAAAATTAGTTTTTACGTTGTTTAGCTTAGTTTGAAGCCTTGCCCGTGAAATGAAAAGAAAATTTGAACATCTTATTAAGAAAACATGATCATGAACGTGTGGCCGAATGATTTTCAAATTCTAAAAAAAAAATCAAATGAAGTCTAAAAATCATGATATTTCTCATGATGTGATGTTATCTTACATGGAGGGTGTGCTAAAAAATTGGGAAAGTTTCACATATTTTCTCAAGTACAATGTTTATAAATCAAAGCATCTCATGAGAAGATCCTAAGCATTGAGAAGGATTCGATAAAATTTGATGTCAAAGTGATGGTCGAATTGTGATTTGACAACAAAACTTTTTTATAGACAATAAACAAAATAGATTGCTTCGTGTGAAATTTTGGTAATTTTTTGAAATCATTTGATAATTTTAATGTATTAAATGTCATTATAGTATTTTAATTGATATAAATTAAATTTGAGTTAGGCCAGTCTCAGTGTAGATGTCATGAACACGATTACCTAAAGTGACACACCATCTACAAACATTTCAAACAATAATGAAACGCCTCACTCTCAATGCATAATTTCATCTATTGTTGTTTTCTAAGTTGCATGCAAGACACAAGTTGTCTAGGTAACTGTGTATAGGAGGTGCCATCCTCATGAAACTCATTTTACCTCTCTCTTCATTAATACACTGCCACATCATCAAAAGTGCTCACATGACAACTTATTTAATTTCTATGAAACCCCCACTGAGATGAGCTTTATAAGTGCATAAAATAATTGAATTACATGTGTGCCTTATAAGTGCATAAAATAATTGAATTACATGTGTAGAAAAATCAAATACATATTATTAAGTGCATTTCACAAGAAACTGCACAATTGATTTATATTAATTTCAATTTATGTTATTGAAATGAAAGAGAAGAAGAAAAAAGATGAAAAAATAAAAAAATGTTCACCGAGTGTCATTGGCATGACACTCGGCATCTACCAACCCGACACTCGGTGAATAAGTTAGTTGCCGAGTGTTGTCTTTTTACACTCGGCAAAACTGCCACGTTATCAATCTTATCCCTTTGAACAGTGCGTGCTCATTGGTTGAAATTTGTTCCACCGGATCCCCCAACCCAACCCAAAACGGATAAGGTCAACTCCCACCACCTCCTCCTCCTCGCCTCACACGCGTGCCGCCCGCGGCCCCGCGCCCTTCCTCTCCTCCAGCGCCGCCCGCTCCCCTTCATCTCTTGCACGCACCGCCGCCTCCCCTCCCTCTCCTGCCCGCGCCCTTCTTCTTCTCCACCGCCGTCGGTCCCCGTCCTCCACGCGTCGTCGCCTCCCCTCCCTCTCCTGCTAGCGCCGCCCGCTCCCCTTCGTCTCCCGCCGGCGCTGAGGATAGGGCGGCGCGGAGTGGCCCCTGCTCCTCCACTCTGACGGCGCTGCCCCCTCCCCTACTTCCCGGCGGCGCCGCCGAATCCGCGCCCGCGCGGACCTCCCTCGCCGGATTCGCGCACACGTCGGCCTCCCTCGCCGGATCCGCGGCCTCGTCCTCCGCCGAACCCCGCGGCGCGGCCACCAGCGCGGGATGGACGGCGGGCCGCAACCAGCAGTGGCGGGGTCAAACGTGTTTCTAGGCGGCGGCGCGGCGCGGCTCCGGCTCGACCTAGGCGGGGTGGCGCGCCCGAGCGCGTCCCTGCTTCTCCTCCCTGCGTCACGGCACCGGCGGTGGACGTGCACGGCCTACCTGGAGGTCTCCCCTCGGCCCAGGCGGCGGCGGCCGGAGCGCCCTTGCGGCGTGGCCGTACGAATTTTTTTTTATTTCGTGAAATTGCGTTCGCCGAGTGTTGGTCGTGATACTCGAGCCTATTCATTTATGTACTCCTCATGATCGATAGTCATGAATTTGAATCGACTCATCTCTCTCTTGCTCACGAATTGGCTTCTCCACCGTTAACATCCATGTTATGCATCTGCCACTGGAGATGGCCTAAGGTAGTTATTAGAAACCTCGTCACGGGACAAAGGGAAGGGAAGACCTAGAAAAGATGGTTAAGATATGCACAATACATTGAGTGACATGCACGGTGTACAGCTGTTCCTGAGGAGATGTGCAGGGATGTGATGCACCAGGAATTTTAATGGAAGAAAGATTAGACACAGTTGTGTAGATGAGAACATTGTGATGGAGTGAAGATCGAGGACAAAATTTACTAGACAATCAACATCGATTACCATTAGGAATGGTGCATACATGCTGATCTAAAGTTGTAAGCAATAATCTTGTAGACATTATTTTTCTGCGATTCATATTTTTCTTTGACATCTCCATTCATGGAGTTCATCACAATAACTACTGTACTTTTTGTGTGTGGGGGGAGGATGGGAGTCATGATGTGAGGATAATGGGGCTGCTAGCGTCCGGTTGTCCATGGTTCGCTGTAATGTGTGCTGAGAACTTATTCATCCTACTGGCCGGTCAGGGCCATGAATGAATGAATGAGTTCACCTGAAAAAAATATATTGCTGCCTTGCCTTGATTTATACAGAAGAAAGATAAGTTTAAAACTGCTGTAACTGTTGCTACGGTTGGTGAAGTATTTCAGTTTAGTTTACTCGATGCTCCAACATGCATCCATAAATAACACCTTGGGCATCTCCGTGATCAACATTCAGCGGAAGACGTGCACTCAACAAAAATTTGCACACACCTACAGAGTTTATTAGTTGAGAAGTGATGGAGAACCAAGCAAGAACGGCGGGGGACATGTTGAGTGACATCAGGTGGCAATTGAGCACGATGTCGGGTAGGAACGGGAGGTACGAGGAACTAAAACTGAAGATGGTTTGTTCCAAAACGCTCACTTTGGGCACGTGATCTGGAAAAAGGCCGCAAGACCTGTTAGAAAAATAGGCAATTTACACATTATTTTAATCCAGAAAAATAAAGACATAAACATGATGACATATATATTTTTTATTATGATGTATAAAACAAAATCTAAAGGAGGCAGAAAGAACAAAACATAAATAAATAGAAGGGACAAAATCAGATACCCAGCAGCGTTAGCGTTGGAAGAGCCCGATGGATCAGCCATGTTGTCGTTGTAGCAGCGTAGTCATTGCAGGGAGTCGGGAGTTGTCGTCTTCGAAGACAGTCGCTAGAACGCTCCCCAAAAACCAAATCAACCACGTACACTTCGAGCAGAGATCATGTACAGGCGTCGGTTCCGGAGGCACTTGTCCTCCAGCGGTCCTGTGCGCGCAGGACTACTAGACGGGAATACCCAGGAAGCAGCAGAGAAGTTTCTGTTCGGTGGTGTGTTTCTGATTTTTCTTCTGTTAACCGGATGAGAGACAGGCTCTCCCGTGTATGTAGAGCCACGCATGAGGCGAAGGGTGCCGGTGCCGGCAGCGTCACGGGATACGAACGGAACAGTCGGAACGCTAAGAGTTGCCATCAAATCCAACTCCGTTTCATTAAGGTAACTCCTACACTTAGTTGATAGTGCCTGCCAAAATGAACTACGTTTCATTAAGGTAACTCCTGCACTTAGTTGATAGTGCCTGCCAAAATGAAGAGTCCAATTGACCGTTCGTTCGCCGCCTGCCTGCCTCTCACGACACGACTCGCCGCCAGCCACGCCACGCACGCACGACACGGCTCGGCTCAGCACGGCCGGCGGCGGCGGCGGCGCGCGCGCGCGTGGCACCCGTGTGCTCCTATTCAACCTCTCTAAATAATTGGAACAAATCCAACTATTTAAGTTGAGTAGGAAACTCTTGAAATTCTCATCCGATATTTTGTTATTCTCAAATATTTTTGTACCATAGAGTTGAATTAAATTTTAATGGGCCAAGCCCAAATAAAATTCCAACAATCCCCACCAAACTCTAGGGTACACATCAGCAGAACACAACTCTTTGATATACCAGTGTTTCGATGAAGACTGTTAAGTTGAACATTCATCTAGAACTTGAACTTTACTCAATCACAACTATACAATGGACTAAGTCTTGAATTGACAGTTTTGTGTGAAATGAGTTCCATTCAAGTCCTTTACTGGTACTAGGCTGAAAAAAGGCATCCCCTCTGTTTGAAGCATATGAGTCACACTTCTGTACCTATTCATGAGAATTTAGAGATCACCCAAGTCTCATATACTGTGATCAACAATCTGTCTCATATAGGTGTATTTCTCAACATATGTTCTGTAGGACAACATCTCAAATGAAATACATTAAGGTGAAAACCATCCTGCCTTACAGAAAGGAAAGATGTGCACCAGAGATGAGTTCAGAAAGGATATTTCCTCACAATCTACTACTAGCTTGTTTCACCATCCTAATTCACAAGATCTCCGATCACATAGGACAGGTTACCACTAAAGTAGATTTCAAGTGGGTCTCATACCCATCTCTCTCGATGCACTCTCTATCACATTACGTGATAAGCCCTTGGTAAATTGATCTGCCAGATTTTTCGACGTATGGACATAGTCCAACGATATTACTCCAGAGTTTCTCAACTTTCTGACAGATTTCAGCCGTCTCTTAACGTGCCTTGAAGACTTCATGTTGTCCTTAGAACTGTTAACCTTTGTAATCACAGTTTGGTTATCACAGTTCATGGAAATAGCCGGAATTGGGTTTTCAACCACCGGCAAGTCCAAAAGGAGTTCACGAAACCACTCGGCCTCAACCCCAGCAGTGTCCAATGCAGCGAGCTCTGCTTCTATTGTAGACTTCGTTAAGATAGTCTGCTTGCAAGACTTCCAGGTAACAGTGCCACCTCCAAACAGAAACACATATCCGCTTGTGGCATAAAGCTCATCAGCATCAGAGATCCAGTTGGCATCACTGTATCCCTCTAACACTTTTGGGTGTCCTGAATAATGAATACCATAGCTCATGGTACCCTTCAAGTAGCACATCACTCTCTCAAGAGCACCCCAATGCTTATCTCTAGGGTTTTTCACAAACCGACTCAGCTTGCTCACAGCATAGGAGATATCAGGTCGTGTTGCATTTGCAAGATACATGAGAGAACCAATAATCTGGGAGTACCTTAATTGATCTCTTGCAATTCTGCGGTTCTTACTCAAAGAAACACTAGGATCATAAGGTGTGGGTGAAGATATACAGTCACTATAACCAAAGCGACCTAAAACCTTTTCCACATAGTGAGATTGTAACAAAGTTACCCCACCATCACTGTCTCTTGAAAGCTTGATATTAAGAATAACATCAGCTTCTCCCAAATCTTTCATCTCAAAATTGTTTGACAGGAAATGCTTCACTTCCTCAATCACTCTGAGATTAGATCCGAAGATCAAAATGTCATCAACATATAAGCACAGTATGACACTTACACCCCCACCATGTCGATAGTATACACATTTGTCAGCTTCATTCACAATAAAGCCCGCAGACATCAATGTGTTATCAAATTTCTCATGCCATTGCTTAGGGGCTTGTTTAAGGCTATATAATGACTTCAAAATTTTACACACTTTGTTCTCTTGACCACTTGCAATAAATTCATCAGGGTGATCCATATAGATCTCCTCCTCCAACTCTCCATTTAGGAAAGCGGTCTTAACATCCATTTGATGGATTATAATACCATATGAGGCTGCCACGGAAAGCAAAATTCGAATGGTCGTTAAACGAGCAACTGGTGAATAAGTATCAAAGAAGTCTTCACCCTCCTTTTGTGTGTAACCCTTAGCCACAAGCCTTGCCTTGTACCTCTCAATTGTACCATTAGGCCTAAGCTTTTTCTTGAACACCCATTTACATCCAATAGGTTTGCACCCATAGGGACGATCAACAACCTCCCATGTACCATTGGACATAATTGATTACATCTCACTCCTGACTGCTTCCTTCCACAAGTCAGCATCAGGAGAGGAAAATGCCTCTTCAATGGTTGTTGGAGTATTATCCACAAGATACACAATGTAGTCATCACTAAAAGATTTTGCAACCCTTTGTCTCTTACTCTTTCGAGTAACTACAATGTCATTCTCCTCTGGAGGATTTTGCACATGAGTCTCTTCAATTTGGTCATCTGAAATGAGATTATCATGCTCATGGGAAATTATAGATTCATGATTAGAACTGCTAGATGTAGATTTCATAGGAAATTCATTTTCAAAGAATGTAGCGTCTCTTGACTCCATAATTGTACCAACATGCATGTCAGGTACCTCAGATTTTATAATCAAGAACCTATATCCCACAATGTGAAAAGCATAACCAAGGGACACACAGTCTATGGTTTGAGGTCTAAGTTTGCGCTTCTTATTGATTGGCACATTCACTTTAGCCAAACAACCCCAAGTGCACAAATAAGAAAAGATTTAATCTTTTCTTTTCCCATTCCTCGAATGGTGTGATTTCTTTGTCTTTCATAGGACATGACAAGCTGTCAAAATTGCCTCACCCCACCATTCCTTGGATAATCCCGCAGTGTCTAACATGGCATTCACCAACTCTGTTAGAGTGCGGTTTTTCCTCTCGGCAATCCCATTGGATTGAGGTGAGTATGGCGGTGTCCTCTCATGAACAATCCCATGTTCAACACAGAACTCATCAAAAGCATTAGAGAAATATTCCCCACCTCTATCAGACCTCAATCGTTTAATTTTCCTTTCAAGTTGGTTTTCTGCTTCAGCTTTATAGGCTTTGAAATAATTTAACGCTTCATCTTTTGTTTTCAAAAGATACACATAGCAGAATCTAGTACAATCATCTATAAAAGTCATAAAGTATCTTTTCCCGCCTTTTGTCAAAATGTCATTCATCTCACACAGATCGGAATGAACCAGCTCTAAAGGTGTCAAGTTTCTCGGCTCGGCAGCCTTGTGAGGCTTACGAGTTTGTTTGGATTGCACACATGCATGACACTTAGAGCCTTTGACATGATTAAATTTCGAGATTAAACTCATATTTGCTAGCTGCGTTAAACATCCAAAATTAACATGACATAAACGTGAATGCCACAAATCTGGCTTATCGCAAACACTAACAGAGTTCACAACATTATTACATACATCTATCAAAGATAAGCGGAATAAGCCTCCGCAATCATAACCCTTACAAATAAATGTTCCATGTCTCGACACAACACATTTATTAGACTCAAAAACAACTTTGTAGCCATCACGACACAACAAGGAAATACTAACAAGATTTTTCTTTATTGAAGGGACATGCTGCACGTGCTTCAATAGCACCGTCTTTCCCGAAGTAAGCTTCAGAATGACGGAACCAACACCATGAACATGCGCACGCGATCCGTTCCCCATCAGCAAGGCTCCAGTCCTACCGACCTGAAAGGATGCAAACAAAGATATATCAGCACACACATGGATATTAGCTCCACTATCCATCCACCACTCAGGTGAATTACAGACTGAAAGAACATAGGGTAAAGGATTACCATACCCAGATGTCCCTCCTCCAGTCTCATTGATCACCATGTTTGCTGATTTCTTTTCCTTCACAAATTTGCTAGGACACGCACTAGCCCAGTGCTCAGTGCTCCCGCAAACAAAGCATCCATCATTCCTTTTCTTGTTAATTTTCTTCTTGAACTCGGTGGTCTGTTTTGGCTTAGGGTTGTGACCTTGCTTTCTCTTGTTCTTATTCTTGAAGTTACGAGATGCATGAAAGTTCCTTTTCTGTACCATGTTGGCAGCAGATGACTCAGGATCTTTCCCACTGTTATCTTTTCCCCTTGCCCTCTCCTCCACATCAAGAGTACCAATGAGGTCAGCCACATTGAACTCTTGTCTCTTGTGTTTTAGAGAGGTGGCAAAATCCTTCCAAGAAGGTGGTAACTTGGCGATGATACCGCCAGCCACAAACTTGTCATGAAGAAGACATGAAAAATGTTCCAGTTCCTTAGCCAAAGCCTGAATCTCATGAGCTTGCTCTACAACAGAGCGGTTCTCAACCATTTTGTACTCATAGAGTTGTTCCATGAGATAGAGCTCACTTCCGGCATCGAAAACTCCAAACTTTTCATTCAATGCATCCCATAACAACTTGCCAGATGTGTAAGATATGTAGTTTTTCTCATACTTGCTATGAAGTACACAAATCACAGCGCCTCTAAAGAGGTTATCGGCAGCCCAAAATTTAGACTCCTCATCGGTAGTCAAGTTTTCGGGCTTCCCCTCCGCGACATGATAGCAATGCATAGCAGTCAACCACAACACCATCTTAGCACGCCAAGTCATGAAATTTTTCCTATCAAAAACAGTTGGTTTCAACACAACAGCAAAACCAGTAGCGGAAAATTGCCTATTATTTGGTTTTTGGATTGTTAGAAAAATAGGCAATTTACACATTATTTTAATCTAGAAAAATAAAGGCATAAACATGATGACATATATATATTTTATTATGATGTATAAAACAAAATCTAAACGAGACAGAAAGAACAAAACATAAATAAATAGAAGGGACAGAATCAGATACCCAGCAGCGTTAGCGTTGGAAGAGCCCGATGGATCAGCCATGTCGTCGTTATAGCAGCGTAGTCGTTGCAGGGAGTTGGGAGTCGTCGTCTTCGAAGACAGTCGCTAGAACGCTCCCAAAAACCAAATCAACCCCGTACACTCCGAGCAGAGATCACGTACAGGTGTCGGTTCCGGAGGCACCTGTCCTCCAGCGGCCGAGCAGAGATCACGTACAGGCGTCGGCTCCGGAGGTACCTGTCCTCCAGCGGTCCTGTGCGCGCAGGACTACTGGACGGGAATACCCAGGAAGCAGCAGAGAAGTTTCTGTTCGGTGGTGTGTTTCTGATCAGAGATCACGTACAGGCGTCGGTTCCGGAGACACCTGTCCTCCAGTGGTCCTGTGCGCGCAGGACTACTAGACGGGAATACCCAGGAAGGCGTCGGTTCCGGAGGCACCTGTCCTCCAGCGGCCGAGCAGAGATCACGTACAGGCGTCGGTTCCGGAGGCACCTGTCCTCCAGCGGTCCTGTGCGCGCAGGACTACTGGACGGGAATACACAGGAAGCAGCAGAGGGCGGGAATACCCAGGAAGCAGCAAAGAAGTTTCTTGTGCGCGCAGGACTACTGGAAGCAGCAGAGGACGGGAATACCCAGGAAGCAGCAGAGTGCGCGCAGGACTACTGGAAGTAGCAGAGGACGGGAATACCCAGGAAGCAGCAGAGAAGTTTCTGTTCGGTGCTGTGTTTCTGATTTTTCTTCTGTTAACCGGATGAGAGACAGGTTGATAGTGCCTGCCAAAATGAAGAGTCCAATTGACACGACACGGCTCGGCACGGCCGGCGGCGGCGCGCGCACACGCGTGTGGCACCCGTGTGCTCCTATTCAACTTCTCTAATTAATTGGAACGAACCCAACTATTTAAGTTGAGTAGGAAACTCTTGACATTCTCATCCGGTATTTTGTTATTCTCAAATATTTTTTTACCATAGAGTTAATTAAAATTTAATGGACCAAGCCCAAATAAAATTCCAACAAGACCTTGGTTCTGACGATGGTGAGAACGCCAAGGGCCAGGACAAAGAGACAAATGACACATGGCTGGAGTGCAGCAATCTGACCATGCGAATGCAACAAGAAATGCCTCTGGGTCAACAAAGACGGACTCGACATCAAGGAGATGTTCCTCACACACTTGTGGCTTCACGGTTGTTCTTTTTCCCTCCTCTCAGTAAGGAATCAGATACTCGTAGTCTAAGAGGGGGAGGGGGTGAATTAGACAACTTAAAATCTTAACCTATGATTTATCATTATTAGCTCAAAACATAAACTAGAACATACTACCTAGATGTGCAACTAAAGTTGTTCTAATGTGAAACTCCCATTTCAAAACAAGTTTTGCAACCTATAGCCAATCCTAGCATGATACTACTCTAGGAAAGTAAAGACAAACAAAGATTGTAAGAGAGTAATGCGGAAATGTAAATAGGGACGAGAGGAAGCAAACTCTTGACACGCGATTTATCCCGTGGTATCGGTAGGCACTAAGCCACCCCTAGTTCACGTTGTTGAAGCACTCACACAAGAGTATTGCTTCCCGGTCACCAAGTTTCTCCCAAGAGCACCACTTGACTCGCCACAAAGGCTCGCCACTTAGGCACTCGCCAAGCTCCTTTGGTCACCTTGATGCCGCCTCCACTAAGGAGCTTCTCCACTTAGGAAGGGGGTCTCCACGTCCCCCGCACAAAATATCCTCGCCACTCCACACCAAGTCAGAGGGTCGAAGACGATTGCCGGTGAGCCACTTAGGCCCCAAGGCTTTCGGCGCACCTTGTACAACTTGATTCACTCTAGAATCACCTCACAAGGTAGGCACACCTTGTACTCACTCAGCTCTAAGCTAAGCCTAGCACTAAGCACACACACAAAGTATGTGCAAGTCTATGGATGAGCAATTTAGCACTTGGATGGATTGGATATGATCTTCTAGGTGTCTTGCACTCCTCTGCACTTCCACACAATCCAGCAACCTCAAATGGGTGAGTGGAGGGGTATAAATAGCCCAAGACATCAAAAGAGCCGTTGGCTAACGTCCACTGAAAAGTGTAGCGTCGGATGAACCGATGCTATATTTTTCCCAGGCGTCGGTTCATCCGGTGCCCTCCACGTCACTTAGCCGTTGCAGCTCTGCTGACACAACTGTTCCGACGCTTCATCCGACGTACCGTCGGTTCATCCGGTGCTGAAGGGTTCCTCGCCAAAACCTTACTGTTAGCTTATTCGAGACCATCGGATGAACCGCTGCTCCACCGTCGGTTCATCCGGTGCTCCTACCTCAGTCTTGTTGCGTCTCTGTCTTGTTCAAACGAGGCATCGGATAGACCGACGCTTCAACCAATCAAGGCGTCGGTTCATCCGGTGCTACTGTCTTCTGCAGCTTTGCTTCTCTCAATCATCCGACGCATCTAGAAATGGGACCGTCGGATCATCCGACGGTGTACTTTTGCTGTTTTTTTGCGTCTTTAACTTGTTTCTTTGCTTCTTTCGATTGTGGTTGCATCCATGGGACCTAGATAAATCTACAAGGACATGCTAGACAATATGGTTAGTCCCTTTACTTGTGTTATCATGAATCACCAAAATCAACTCGAACAAATAGCTTATGAGGTCATGTTCGCTACACTCTCGAGGTCGTGTATGACGATGATTATTAGTTGTGTACAAGAAGCGTCAGTGTTACTGTGTGAGTAATTAAAAAAACATGATATTTATGCTGCACAGACGTGGTGATGAGAGACCGTGACACGGTGGCCTCTATGTGCGTGGGTGCACACGCATCCTCTCCCTCCTCACGCCTCGTTCCGCATCGTATCTCCCCGTGTCCACGCCAACAAATCGGATGAGTCTCCTCTGCAGTTACTGCAGAGAGACTCTGTCACTGCCGTGTGGCCCTGATGGTCACCGGGTCCGCGTGACAGTGAGTCAGTCCCTCTGCAGCTACTGCAGAGGATTTGCTTCCCAACAAATCGGGCTTGGCAGCAAGGCCTCGCCATCAGACGTGGTACGGCGAAGCCAAGCAGGGCCACTGAACCACCCCAGCATTGTAGTAGCAAATAAACTAACATCTCTGCTCAACCAACTCGCTCTGAAGGCTAGGCTATCATCTATTCATCTGTATGGAAGAGTTAACACTGTCGGTAAATCCTAAGCTTCATAAAATTGGATAGAGTAATGGACTCTCATATATGGAGCCATTGTTCATTGGAGGACAAATATCATTTACTGTATTTCCTTTTACTGAAGCCATGTATTTGATCGCCTGATCGCACAGGCATTGCTTTGGGACTGAAACATAATTCTTATATTTGAGGTCGCTCCTTTAAAATTGAGCTCACGGACACCAACTTAGAATTAGCTTAGAATTGCACAAAAGTAATTTATAGTAGCACGCATAACAGGGATGCATGCCACAGACTTCGAGCGTGGGATTTCACAAGGCTGCATGGAGCGAGATGGCTGGTGAGTCATCACCAAATATACCCAGCGTCCGCACCCGTGAATTAACGGAATCATCAACTATCAGGGAAACAACCTTTTGTACCGGGTCTCAACCCCTTTAGTACCGGGTGTTGAACCGGTATTGCCATGTCGGTACTAGGGGGCATTAGTATCGGGTAGTTCACCCGGTACTAAAGGGTCCTTTAGTACCGAGTGTTCTCTCAGCCCGATACCCGAGGCTACCCTCCGCCAACTGTCATATCAGTTTGTCCTGTCGTCCATTTCTTTTTTTCATTTTCTTCTCTTTTTTCCTTTTCTTTTTTCCACTCAATCATCTATCCACACATATTCTCAATCTCATCTCATCTTATCTCATCCAGATAGCAAATCACAAGATTCATACAACAAGTCTCAAATCACAAGATTCATACTACAAGACTCACAATCACAAAAAATCACAAGATTCACGAGATTCTCAGCTCACAAAAATCACCAACTCACTGAAGCCAACTCGCGCGCCCCATGCCCAAGGCGGCGGGCTCCTATGCCCAGCCATCGGGACTGCTCCCACCTACGCCCCCGCGGTCGCGCTCGCCCACGCGCCCCTATGCTGTCGAGAGGCTGCGGCCTGCCTCCGCGCGCCGCTGGCTGTGTGCCTCTGTGCACCCCTGCGCCACTAGGAGGCCGCAGCCTGGCTCCGCGCGTGGTCGGGAGGCCGCAGGTCCGCCTCCTCTAGTCGCTGCCTGGCCAGATCGAGATCTGCTACATGTGCCGCTCCTTAGAAGAGAGAAGTGAGATGAATGAGATATATAGATGGAAAATGAGAAGTACAAGGGGGAAGAGAAAGGAGAAGGGGCACCTGAGGGAGATAAAAAGAGAGGGAGGCAGCGGCAGAGTCATCAGTACAGGTGTCTTTCGTCACCAGTACTAATTTCCTACCCTGGTACCGGGTGGAGCCTTCACCCGGCACTAAAGGGCGTCTGACCCTTTAGTACCGGGTCTAGCCCCCTCCCGGTACCTAATGGGTGCCATTAGTATCGGGTCCAGCCTTCACCCAGTACTAATGTGGCTCACGGGGGGCGCACCGGGGTCCTCCCTCTCCACCCGGTACTAATGTATACATTAGTACCGGGTGCAAAAATACCCGGTACTAATCGATTTGGAGGTTCAGGATCAAATGTCGATTCTCGAGTAGTGATCATGGGTGATCACAGTAGAAGCTCTTGCGCACCTACTTAACAAGCTCCTATGAGGTGGACTGCGCGAATGCTAGCTGTTGGTGTAGCGAACATGACCTCATATGCTATTAGTTTGAGTATGATTTTGGTGAATCATGACAACATGATCAATGGGACTAATCATATTGTTTAGCATGTCCTTGTAGACATTTCTAGGTCCCATGAATGCAAAAATACCACATACCAAAATGAGAAGATAGTTTATTTTTCAAGGATCAAAATCGTGGAAGTAAAAGAAAAAGAAAGGACACCGTCGGATGAACCGACGGTACCTAGAAGTGAGCGTCGGTGCAAGCGTCGGAGTACTTGGTACACTGCGTGAAGACTCAAGTCAACTGGCACCGTCGGATGAACCGACGGTCCAATTTCTAGATGTGTCGGATGAATAGAAGAAACGAAGCAGCGAAGTCAGAAGCGTCGGATGAACCGGCGGTCCATTGGTGGGCACCGTCGGTCTATCCGATGAGTCAAGAAATTAAGATAGAGAGCAGCTGGTTCAGAGGACTTAAGCACCGGATGAACCGACAGTGTATGCATCGGTTCATCCGACAGCCTCGAGGAAGCTAACAGTAAGGTTTTGGTCGTGAAGTCTTCAGCACCGGATGAACCGACGGTGCGTCGGTCAATGCGTCGGATGATTTGTGTCAACGGTCATGTGCAGTGGAGGGCAACGGCTAGTAGCACCGGATGAACCGACGCCCGGAAAAGCATAGCGTCGGATTATCCGATGGTACTACTTTCTGCAGCTTTTAGCCAACGGCTCTTTGGACGCCTTGGGCTATTTATACCCCCTCCACTCACCCATTTGAGGTTGCTGGATTGTGTGGAAGTGCAGAGGAGTGTGAGACACATACAAGATCATATCCAAGCCATACAACTGCTAAATTGCTCATCCATAGACTTGCACATGCTTTGTGTGTGCTTAGTACTAGTCTTAGCTTAGAGCTGAGTGAGTGCAAGGTGTGCCAACCTTGTGAGGTGATTCTAGAGTGAATCAAATTGTACAAGGTGCGCCGGAAGCCTTGGGGCCTAAGTGGCTCACCGGCAATCGTCTTCGACCCTCCGGCTTGGTGTGGAGCGGCGAGGACACTTTGTGCGGGGGACGTGGAGACCCCCTTCCTAAGTGGAGAAGCTCCTTAGTGGAGGCGGCATCAAGGTGACCAAGGGAGCTTGGCGAGTGCCTAAGTGGCGAGCCTTTGTGGCGAGTCAAGTGGTGCTATTGGGAGAGACTTGGTGACCGAGAAGCAATACTCTTGTGTGAGTGCTTCAACAACGTGAACTAGGGGTGGCTAAGTGCCTACCGATACCATGGGATAAATCGCATGTCAAGAGTTTGCTTCCTCTCATTCCTCTTTACGTTTCCGCATTACTCTTTTGCAATCCTTACTTGCCTTTACTTTCCTAGAGTAGTATCATGCTAGGATTAGCTATAGGTTGCAAAACTTGTTTTGGGATGAGGGTTTCACACTAGATCAATCTTAGATTGCACGTATAGATAGATTTGATCTAGTTTACTTTATGCAAAGTAGTAAAGCCATAGGTTAAGGTTTTAAGTTATCTAATTCACTCCCTCCCCCTCTTAAGTTACGAGCATCCGATTCCTCACAGCTGGTCACCCAAGCAAGCGGCAGGGTGATGAGATGGGGCCTCGCCTCGGTGAAAGTGAGATGCATCAGGAGTAACGGTCTAGAGCGGAAATTCCTCACTTGCTCAGATTTTGGGCCTCCAACGGTGCACTAGCATATTCTAGCAGGACCATCATTGCTTGAAGCACTTAGCTTCCGTCCATGTTGGTTGTTGTGTCCTCGTGTGAGGCGGCCTAGCTTCACTTGATTATTTGTTGCGGTAAAAACCCACTACGGGTTTGAGCTGCAAAAAAAAAACATTGCCACAAATCACAAACTAGGAAAACTGAATAAAACCCAAAGTGAGGAATACGAGCTTATATATGCAAGTACATTTAAATTATACATCAATGATTTTGCTGGCATACATCATTGTTCTAGAGAAAAAATATAAGTCTTATATGTTAGTTTATTTGACTCGGTTTCTCATAATTTCTGTTAAGCAAGTGAAACAATTGAAAACTTGTGTTTATAGTGAAGAATTGATTGTTTGGCCTACTCAATTACAAAAAATGTGACTTATGTCAGCACACTATTGTGAGATTCCGCTCCTCAATTTGTTACTCCCTCCATCCCTAACATCTATGAACTTAGAAAAGCTAAAAACGACTTCTAATTTGGGCTGGAGGGAGCCTGCATTTTAGTATTGTCCGACTGAAATGTGACCAAACACTTGAATCAATGAAACATGCAAGCACAAATAATCATAAACCTTTCGAAGACAGATTGATTGGCGGATGTCTCAATTACTTATGTCTGCAAGTAAGGCTCTAAAAATATACATGTATATTTTTTTAGAGCCTTCAAGGAGGGAGGGAGAGAGAGACAGAGAGGAGATAACGCTGAAATAAATTTATGGTGCATGCATGACAGGGATGACAGACTTTGAATGGTGGATTTTACAATACTGCGGGTTATAAATAGTGAGACAATGTATGGTGTGATCAAGACACAAAGTACCCACATCGTTCACACCCAGGTCACTCTGCGTCCATGCAAGTGTGCGACTGCTTCGGCTTCATTATATATACGTGCAGTGTACCAGCAGTCCAGATAGCAGTAGAAGCTGCTTGCACCCAAGCAGCTAGGTGTGAGATGGGGGAATGAGATCCTCTGCAGTTGTGACCTCTGCAGTTGGGTCACCGACATGTGGGCCCCACCGCGATGGAGCCCACATGTCAGCCACCCAACTGCAGAGGTTGAACTGTAGAGGATCTGGTTCCGAGATGGGGGCATCGCCGGAGTGAGAGTGGGATGCATCAGGAGTTATGGTATAGGGCGGAGCTAACTAATTTGCTTATTAGCTTCTGGCCCTCCAGATATGGGTTTGAGCTGCAGCAAAAAGCATTAGCACAAGCTAAAACTGAATAAAACACAAACCTAGGGATACAAGCTTAAATTGCACTAAGCTGTGTGGCTACGTGCGGTCGCAGAGGCCGCAAAACAATTCCATTTTCTAAAAAAATATGCAGTAAGCTACAGATCATTCATCTTCCTGGAAAGATTGTTGTAGAAAAAAATAATCAAATCTTTATGTTCCGGGGGTCATAAGAGAAAACATTATGTTGGTAGTAAATTTATGTTGCTTTCTTTTGACTCGTTTTTTCATGGTTTGTATTAAGCAAGTGAAATACAACACTGGACACTTGTGTTTATTGTGAAGAATATGTCTGTTTGATATGCACAGTTATAAAAACGTATTTATGTAAACAGACTATATTGCGATCAAGGTTTGAGATTCCACTTGTCTATTTGTTATGTATTTCAGTGATTTTTCTCATTGACATGTGACCAAAGACCAGAGTCAGTGAAACATGCAGGCACAAATCATGAACCTTTGAAAAACAGATTGGCAAATCTCTCTGTCTTTAAGTCTTGAAGGAAATGCGATATTATTTATTGAAGTTCCATTAAAGTACATGATACCTTGTTTTTGGAGAACGCAGGTAACAATACGCATATGCTTGACGTTACAGAAGGACCTTTTATATATCTTTGGCTAATCAATATATTACTCTCCTGCTGTCTTGACTAATATTGGAAAAACTGGTTGTTGAAGAAATACTGGTACAGTTCAAGTTACTCAATAATGCTTCTGTATGCATCCATATGTAGCTGTATAGGTAGCTCTTTGATCAGGCAGAAGAAGACTCATAATTAACTATATATATCTTGCCGCCTCCTCGATCAAGATATTTGTTAACGCCATGGAGAACTGAAAAAGAAGAATGGGGGAGGATGAGAGCAGCACCTACAGTAAATGGCATCCCGTGGCAATTGAGAACGTCGGTCGACGTATGGTGGGAACGGGAGACATGGGGAATTAAACCGCAGCAGCGAAGGAACCTCAAACGTGGCAGGGTCAGAAGCAAGGCCCTCAGCATAGATCGAAGCCCTGCCGCTTCGCTGGGCAATGAGGCTAAGCTAGGCAAGGACTAGACAAGAACTGCCTAGCTTGCGTGTGGGAGGAGAAGAACCATTGGCAAGCGCAGCATTGGCTGACGGCCCTAGAGTGTTTATTATGAATAATATGATTGTTTGAGATAGACAATTACAAAAATCATGATTTGTGCCATTGTGTGAACATACTGTTGCAATCAGAAAGCATTGAGATCCCACTGCTCTATTTGCTTTGTGTTTCAGTAATTTGTCTCATTGACATGTGACCAAAAATCTGCGTTAGCGAAACATGTAGGCAGGCACAAATCGTAATGCAAAGATGTTGATCGGTGTTTCAGCGAAGGCACACAGCGAGGAGAATATAATGTGGTTGCTGATCGGTGTTTTGTTTACTGATGCCCACACCCGTTGGATCAAACCAAGCAGGAAAAGCAATCTAGTTGTTTTTTCAGACCAAGAAGCGTTCAGCTAGCCTAGCCCGGCCGAAAAGAAAAAGCTATGACGGTGGCGACGAGCTTGTAAGCACACCACGGCTGTTCACCAAATTTTGTTGATGAAGATGGACATTTCTTGATTCTCAGTTATCAAAGTGTTTGATTCTGCTGATCCACAAGCTAGGCACACGAATATGAGTTCCTTTACTGAAGTTACAAACTTATGAAAAACAAGAACCGACATAAGTAAGAACTCCTATTGCCGATTTTGCAGGCCCCTCCCTCTCCTCTCACTGCTGGCAATGGGTGTCATTACATACTCTCCTCATGCAACTATAGCCAAAGTTATGACTACGACACCCCTCAATTTATCTTTGAGGAGGGCGTTGGTGGATAACAAACTTATAGAATAACCTTGTAGCACAAATCGCTCATGTTGAATTGGTGGATGGGTCCGATATTTTTAGATGGAACTTGACCAAATCCAAGTCATATATGGTTTGATCTCTGTATTTGCATATCATAGATAGAGAAACACCTTTTCGACATAAGATGATTCAGAAATTAAAGATTCCTCTAAAACTTAAGATTTTCCTCTGGTATTTGCAAAAGGGGTGGTTTTAACCAAAGACAATTTCGCTAAAAAGAACTAGATAGGAAGCCAAAATGTTGTGACTGTAATAGTAATGAGACTATAAAACATCTTTTTTAGACTGTCCTTATGCGATAATGGTTTGGAGGATAATTTGCTACTGGATTGACTCCACTTGGACCGATTGGTCATATTTTTAGTTCCTAGCTTTCTAATCAATCTAAAAAAGATTAGGAATTTGATTTGGGTGGGGGTTGCTACTGTGTGCTGGGCAATCTGGCGATGCTGAAATCATATCATTTTTCACAAAATCAAGTTTAATTCGATTTTGCATGTTATCTTCAGGGAAACATACTGGTTACGTTTCTGGGCGCAGCTGCAGCGTGATGAGCAAGCCAAGAATGCACTCTCCTTGATGAGCAGAAACATAGAGATCGATTGTTGCTATGGAGCATGTCAAGGGAGGGTGGAAGCATATCTACCGTATGCTATAGTCTTTTGATCTGTTTGAGACTAGCTTCACTCTTTTGTTTTTTATGCAAACTTTGTAATAATGGGTTGTGTACGTCTACGGATGTAGAAACCGGAGGTTTCATCCATTATAAAAAAAAATACATACTCTCCTGCTGGTAGGTGAAGTACTATATAGTTCAAGCTACTCACTGCTCCTATATGCATCCATATAAATGGGCAGACACCCATTAGCTCAATCTGTCATTTCTTTTCTGTAATGACACACAAGTGCTCCATCGAACCCTGGCCAACAGTCCAGTATAATGGTCTCCAGTAATGGGCTTAGGATGACCGTTGCATACAAACAGAAAAAAAAGAAGTGCTATTTGATTGAAAAACAATGTGTACCTAGTGGCTAATGTGACCTCTAACCTAAGTGGTTATAGCTAGGGATGCATAGATTCGGAATACGCATGGAATCCTGGACTTGGAACATAGTGCATAGATTTGGAATACTCCTCTCACCATCCCCATTACTGTTCACCTCTACATTAGACTGGGGGGGGGGGGGGGGGGCGGCGCTATGTTTGGAGTGTTTGACTTGTGCTGGTCATATACAAAGTAGAAGCCAAGGCAGCTAGTAGTGCGTGTGTGTGTGTGCACTTTGCCTTCATCACTACAAGCCGTAGTGACATTCAAGAATATCATACTGTTATCTTGTTTTTAAATTACTACCTGGACATCAAGACCTGGCACAAAGTACAATTATTTAGGCAAGATAAAACAGTCTTTATCATGTGCCACGCATATAGGCTTCCAATTGGGAACCATCAATTTAAGAGGACATCAACAAGATTCCACTTCAAAAAACGGTCAGTTCATGGTCTCCATTGCGACATGGCATGGCAGGATCATACCCAGTGATGATGAGAAATGGCAGACCTAGAAAGGTCCAAGCATGACATGTTTCTGTTTGGTAGGGTTTAAAAAAAGAATCGTTGGGATAAAATCAACAGATTCAAAAAAAAAAAAAACTGGTCATGGAAAAAGTGAGAAGGAGGTTCCACCAATGTCACAAAAACTACTGTGTAAAACTTTTTGCCATGGGTCTTCTCTGTTTTCTTCTCAGCTAAAGTGCCATCCAACTTCGATTCCTCCGGTCAGTTCAACCAGAACTTCAGTCAACAAGAGAAGAAGAAGAGCGCAGATCCTTCATTCCTTCATTGATGTGGGCACAGCTGACCATGAAGGATCGGCTTGTCTTGGTAGCTTGGTGGTGCAAATCTGATCAATTCAAGCTGTTGAGCTTCTCTCGTCACCATCGTCTTTTGAACTACGGATACAGCAGTGCCAATCTAATTTTTTCCATTTCAATTTCCTAACTCACTCAGCATCGATCCTCCGCATGTAGCAACCTAAACGATTGATGTGCAACCTAATACTGTATCTTTATTTCCTCTACAACTTCGAGTGTTGAAAACTGGAGTACGAATGGGAGAACCAAGATTGCTAAAGGTGGAGGCTTAGCCGTGCATATAGGTGGTGCCGTGCGTGCATCTATGCAGCAGCATTCTTCTTATGGTATACCAAGTTCGGGCGATGGCCGATGAGCATGATCAAGACATTTTCCTTCAGCTCATGATCTGTTCAGAAATGTCTCGTCCCTCTAACAGTTGCCCAATGCCACATCGGTAGAAGCAGGAAATGCAGAACCACACATGTAAGTTTTTATCTGCAGCTGGGGTTCCTAATGCATCCCGTTTCTAACAGGTTTTGCGGCGGAACTACTATGTTGGGAGCTGGGGATGCCACTGCAGAGTTATAAACGACTTGCTTTAATGGAGGGGGTATATGAGATGCACTCTTGTGTTTGGGGTTACAACACTTATTACTATCATCACTATCATCACTGCAATACGATGGCTTGGGGTCCATAACTCATATTTATGCCTGAAAAAATCAAATTAAAGGTACTATGGTTCTTAAAAACAGCCAACTACTAAAGCTTTGCTAGAACAACAGAACAGTGTGCAAAGAGTTCCTAGAAGCCAAAGCTGTTTCGGTACCTGAAGCCCTACCAAACGGGTCTTGTCTACGTAATTAGAGGAGGTGTAGACATCCATTAGCTCAATCTGTCATTTCTTTTTCTGTAATTACATGAGGATGCGGACACTGAATTTCTCAAAAAACAGAAGCACCATTGGTCGGTGACATTGTTATACTACATTGAAAACATAAGAGCCATTCTTTGCTCTAAGAACCATGTTTGTTTAAACACCACTAGCAGTTCACCACAGCTTGAGCACGGGAAATATAGCAGCAAGGACAGCCGATAGCCAAATGAAAAGAGATACATACACTGTGAGAACATTTGGAGCTTCAGATTTGATTTCCCATGCCTCGCATTTCCAAAGCAGATCTCACCCACAGGTCGCTCAAGCGTGCAACACAGCATCCCTAATAGTCCTCCTGACTTATTCATCGTCCCACTGTATTTCTATCGACTAATAAAAGTGATGAAATGCTAAAGATGTGGAAGTCAATTTATACTACTAGCATACTGAGCAAAGGGATTGAGAGTTGAGAGACAAAACACCAAGAATATATATATACAGTATGTTTCATTGATGCACTAGGATCGTGTTGACGCAGGTCTAAATGTACAACATCATCTATGAATCTAATAAAACCAAAACGACCTATAATTTGAACAGAGGGAGTATATATACTTACTTGCTCTAAAGAAAAGTACGTCAACAAATGACTAGCTACCTACCATGCCCCCTGTTTCAATGTTTGACCTAAAACTAGTAGGAACCAATAATATCTTAATTTCTTAAATGCGCCAACGTGTGGTTATTAATTACTATTGTCGTCGAAGGAGCTACGGACGGTAATTTTTAAAATGTGTGATGTAGTCATGGAGTGCTACGAGATACTAATTACCTGCAAATATAACAATGGACTTTCCCACGCTCTTATATTACAGTAGCAATGGCATCTGTGCTCACAACTTCACATACAGATAAGGGAATTCAACTATTATGTGGCAGTTGGCATCACGAATATGCAAATGTTCACTTGGGGTGATTTGAAAGATTCGTGTGAATGATATATGATATGGTGGTTGATTTGATGAACTAATTGAGGCTATGTTTTGGAAGTCTTTTCTTAACAATTCCTTCTGTTCAGCAAATTCCAATGCGGCCTGTGTTTTTTTAGATAGCTGTAATAGAATTGCATATCTTGTCTACTTTGCAAAAATGTGCTCTATATCTGTAGTTTATTAGACTTCGACACCCTTGAGCCTAACACATTAAAGTGCAGGTGTGTAAATCATTAAGGAGAAGGACTACGAGATACTCCATCCGTCCTAAAAAAAATTATGTCCTTTGGCATTCAAATTTGTCCCAAAAAGAATGATGGTCTATCATTCAAATTTATCCCAAAAAGAATGATGTTCTAAGATTTAAATCTTGTGTATGCATAATTTGGTGCATTGATGTCATGAATGCATAATTAAATAGAAAATATGTTCACCATTTTCTATTTGCAAAACTAAAATAACTAAGGGTACATGCGTCTTTTACATTCACTCTTAATCTGTCTAGAAAATCCTAGGACATCATTGTTTTTTTGGACGGAGGGAATATGTCGTAGGTATATATACCCATGTGTACACTGCTGCCTATATATTCTGCACATAAAAATGGAAAAACAACAAGTCGTGATATTGGCAAAAAAAGAAAACCCAGATGATAAACTATGGTCAATATTCTACAAACAGGCTAAGTAAAAAACGAAAAACACAATGCCGTTTCATTACTTGGAACCATTTCAACAAATATGTATTCGTTTGGACTTATTAACGAAGGCATGCATGTATCTTCGCAGAGAAATGAGTCGCTGATTAGCACCACATGAGCACAAAGAAGTGCGCACGACTTCCTTACCTTCACGTTTGCTAGAAATCCAAAATTTGCGGTACGGTGCGTAAGGCAAGGCAAGTCCTTGAACCCCTGCTTCAACTTTTATTTCCGATGCCTCACACTCCTTTTGTGCTTATTAGATGATGGAAAAGTTCCGTCTTTGTGTACCTTTATTATGTGGATACAACATTTGTTCTTTAATTTCAGTAGTATGCCTTGTTGCACTCATAGTGTTCTCCTCCCTCGAGAGGCTAGCTCGTTGCCATCAAACATAAATCCTCACAGAAAACACGAGCACTTCTTTATTTTCCCGGTACGACTAACAACTGATCGAAAGTGACGAGTAGTAATATGCGCATGGCCGGGTAAATAAAGTGGCAAGATGAGTATTCTATATTCCTGTATGGTGGTGTTTCTCTATATGAGATGTCACTTGTGCTAGTGTAGACTGTAGACGCTGTACGCATTTGGATGTGTGTATGCATCATGCATGCCTTCAGTTGTTACATAATCTTCCAAAGAAAGCTCAAATAATGTCTACAAGTTTGGAAGCAACATGGGTCGCTCAAAGGATTAGTGAGAACAAATTAGCTTAGCAGGCTTCAAAAGCCAGATGGCGGTTGCCGCTGTTGCTTGCGTTAGGCAAGCGACGCAAAGGACATGTGGTTCTGCGATACCTGAGCCGAGGAGTAGCGCATCGCTCGCATCTCACTCTCCTCTTCAGTAGACTCGATCGATCACCGTTCACCGCAAGCAGCCGATGAGCACATGACCCTCTCGAGGACCTGGACCTGAGTACGGTATCACTGAGTATGTGCATGTCGCGTGACCACCTCCTTAATTTGGCTTTGATTTCCGATGCCTCACAACTCGCAGTCGCAGCAGGTCTATACCACCTTAAACCACTAGATGTCTCACGCTGCATTCTCTTCCATTGTTTTCTCACCCAAGCTCCCAAGCCGCCTAAAGGGCTCTTTTACAGCGGATCATGACACCCTAATATCACAGTTTGAAAAAAACGAGATCTGCTACTGACATGGCAAACAAGGCGTCTAGACTGCTTCGTAGCTAGCTCACGGCCCACAACCATGTTTGAACCATATGTATACGTACTTATTACTTGATCCGGATGAGTAAAGTAACATATATATAAGACATCTCGTCCAGGTATTCGATGTCCCTAGTTATATTATTAGCTACAAACTGGTGGTTGGCGTCTTCATCTTTATTTACACGAGCAGGTGTGTTATATACGAGGACAAGAACACCAGAGGAAGTGGCAATAATTGATGTGTTGAAGTACTTCCAATAATATTGGAAAGATGTAAAAAAAATGGATGAAGAAGCAATAATAAACTCGAGGTTGTGTGGCTTTGGATATTTTTGTCAAAAATGGATGGAGAAGCAATAATAGATTCTGTTTTTGATTTTTTTTCTTCCTATTATGTGTGTGTTTTCCTGTTTAATTATAAGCTTTAACACTGAGAATGATGTAAAAACTTTGCTGCATGTTGTTGCAGAGGCAGGAAACGATTTCCTTTTTTCTAAAAAAATAATATTTGAAAGATGAACCATGATTCTGGTTCTCAGCTAACACAGCGTCATGCATGGTTCTCCTCGCCAGTCGGCTGGTTGAACAAGGAGAACTTGATCATTTTTACAGAACATATCACCCTCAACGGAAGAGTACCGTGCTAGGAGCCCAGCAGCCGTGTGAACTAGCGTAGTGGAGCATGTCTTGTGACCCTCTACACTGACTCATCTGATTTCCGATGCCTCCTACTCACAATAGATTTTCTCCAATATTTCTCCTATCAGTTTTTCCCGGTAGCTACTGGTTAAACAGAGAACAAAATGGCTATATACAGCATGCACACACAAATACAATACTGTGTGCATGTGACTTGTGAGATGGTTTGGGGTTAGTAGAGTGACTTATTAATTACGACACACTGTATCTATCCCTGGCATCAATCGTGCCTACGGTTAGTGGTCTGTCCCCAGTACAAAACTATTATGCGGCGGTTGATGCATGTTAAATACATGCACATGCATGGTCACTACTCACTTGGGGGGTGATCTGATGGTTGCTGATTTGGACTGATTGAGGCCACGTTTTAAAACAGTATAATATTTTCACAATTCCTCCTATATATGTGGCCAATGTATTTCTACTTTCCAAAAAGTTGCTACAGATATGTAGTTTAAACTTTGATGTAAATTGTTGCCGAGGATACCACATTAAATTTGAGGATGGGGCAATAAACATTTTAAGACATACCATGTGTGCACACAGTTGCATACGGCCTGTGCAAATACAAAAGAGAAAACCTGCTCAAAAAATACAAAAGAGAAAATAAACCATAAACAACTGCCGTCATGCTGCAACCCGTCCAAATCAGGAGAACAAAATACAGTGCCGGTCCATTTCTGTGAGCCATTTCAAATATATGTATTAGTTTGCACCTAATGAAGACGTGTCTTCGCGGAGAATTTTGACTTCATTGCTAATTAGTTACCTATATATAACACCGTACCAGAGCAAAGAAGCGCATACGATTTCCTTCACTTTGTGCTAGAAATCCAAAATTTATGCTGCTCGATCAGCAGATCCATCGAGCATACGCATTAACACTCATCCGCCCCCCACATTGATTTGCGTCTTGGCCCTGCATGCAGTGCTTTTGGTCACTCCATCCGTTTCAAATTATCGTGCACTAAGACATTCATTATACCTAGGTGCATGGTTAAAACTATACATTTAGAAAATACAAATTGACTTACAATTTGGAATGTAGGATGAAAACCTACATGTGGAGAACCCACCTTTAGTCAACCAGAACTAAGAAATTGGGACTAAAGTCTCCAACCATTTCAAATGGGACTAAAGAGTTTTGTGAAAAAATATTCTAAATTTTAGAGAGGCTCGCACACATGCACAGCGTCGCAAGTCATAATTCACACCCACAGAGCACATGTGATGAAGTTAGATATGCTTTCCTTTTGAAATAACCCATAGAGACTCCTTTAGACCAAAAACTAGGATGGTGGGTAAGGTCGCCCCATGGGTTTTCATTAAGAAGAAGGAACCTTCTCCCCATGCCTCTCCCTAGGAGGGAGGGGGGCAGTCTGGGCGACACCCATGGGCCCATTAGGCTGGGGACCACGAGGGTATCAAGTGTTTAGACGTATAGGACAGTAGATACTAGATAGTTCGACGATTCGCAAAATCGCACACATGAGAGAAGAGGAGGGCGACAACGACTAGGGTATCCTCGACAGCAGTCGGTCTCCCACCTCGCTCGGCCGCATCACATTCACCTCCTCGCCAGTAGCCAATCCGCCCGATCGCGAGTCCCAGGCGACCAGGCAGGGACGCCTTCTCGTCTTCATCTTCTCGATCGCCCAACGCAGCAAGCGGCAATGCTGAACGTCGATCGCTACTCCCAGGCAGGGACGGACTCGCCGACTCCGCCCAGGCCTCACTCCGCTACGGACGACAATGACGACCTTTTCTAGTTCTCCACGGCAAAGGTATGAATTTGATTACAGACTTGCAGTTTAGTACTAGTGTACAGATCAAGATCAATACTTGATTAGTGCTTACATGGATAGAGGTTGGCTTTAGAGATTCAATTTCTAATTCAATGTTTTTTTATCATGTTAGATGTTGCTAAAAAGACACAAGTCTGGTGCTCAAAATGGAAAGAAAGAAAACAAAGAACTTAAATCTAGAGAATTGCAAAAGGGTGCTTTACATAAGTTTTTTTTGTTGTTTTTTATCTTCTTTGATGTACTATTACTTTTCCAAGAAGAATTAAATATATGCTACAAGTTATCTCTTATCAATACTATTATATATTGTAATCGTTATATTAAAATATCAGATTGTCGAACCCTTAGTGTCTTTTTTTACTGGCCCAAGGCCCGTAAATTTATGGGACGGGGCTGCTTCTCCAAGTTAGTCCCGATTTGTGTTAGTACAAAACCGGGACTAAGGAGATCTCCATGGACTAAAGTCACTCACCTCATTAGTCCGGGTTTGTGTTACAATGGACTATGAAATTTGGATCCGGGGGGTTGTTAAAGAGGTCCAGTTTGTTTCAAAATTTTTGTTGAGGATCGAAGTTCAATTTTCGTGACCCGTATTTCAACTTGTTATGGTTCTGGGCAAGTACTGCGACTTGTAAAGCTTGGAGATCGAAAATTAAAGCTCAAACAATTAGAACAAATAAGGCTTCCATCGACCAAAGGTTGCCACAATTGCTAGGGGGCGAGGAGCACCGAGTCTTTTCTCTCTCAGCTATAGAGTCGACGAGCACATAGATGGCAAGCGCATCAAGTTCATGAGTTAACTTCTGGCACAACTGAAGGACACCACGCTGATGATAGTGTCTCTGTGTGGCTTGACTGCAAACTGGAGCATGTTACTTGACCACCCGCTGTTGGCCTTTGATTTCCGATGTCATCACACTCGCAGTAGATCCCACCCTTAAACTACGCCCCCACACTACAAACATGCACTCACATTCACCTCCCACATTTTTTTCCTCGCCCAAGCCGGCTACTAATTTAAAGGCGATCAGCTACTGACATGGAAAACAAGGGGACACACAGCCATGTGCGTACATATCTTTAATAGACCTAAAACGGGGGGATTTTTGCCCCCCCCCCCCCGCGTTGAGCCACGTCCGCAGGAAAAGGACGGCCGTCGGATCGCGCGCGGACGGCTCGGATCCATCCGGAAAGCTTGGCATTTTTGCAAAAAAGACCTCGCACTTCATCTGAATTAATGTACAGACCACCTCACACTTAGTGACTTTTATTAAAACCCCCTCGAACTTTACATTAATAGCATTTGCCCGAACCCCTCTCAGAACGTTTTTTCGGTAACCCCATCGGGTTTTGAAGAAATGTCAAGAAGACTGCCAAATTTACAAAATCCCCATCGAACTTTATCAAAATTAAACTGTACTCCAACCACTACTCCGACAATTTAATGATAATCAACCTGCGATATATGCATCTTCCACAAACCTGAGCTTTACAGAAATTAACACACGGCCCACATGATTCTACGTAAAGACCCTACAGTTTCTGCAAATCTACCCACATACCAAAATTTTGCAGAAAAGACCCCCAGCTTTGTCACGACCAATCTACAGTCCCCTGTATTTCAACTAAAAATACCCTAATCACTGGGCTACAGGTAATGGCGCGGCAACGACACGCCGGTCTTTCTAGTATATACTGGTCCGCCGGACGAGTGATAAGTAACCTAGGACACTTCATCGACGAGTGATAAGTAACCTAGGACACCTCATCGCGCGCCCAGGTATTCGCCTCGTCGTTCATGTTTGCACAAGGTGTTGAGGACTAGAGAGGATTCATGATAGGCACATGATAATTGGTGTGAATTAATTAAGGCTGCACGTGAAACAAAGATTATATTGTGATTTTTGGTGACTGTAAAAAGACAGTGATCAATAGTACCATTAAGAACAATTTGGCATAACCGCATAAGGAGTTTGAAGACGAGTTCCTGAGGCTTCAACCATCATGCAGTAAGGTGGGGGTGCCGGCGTGCCGGTCTACCAGAACCAAGACATCGAGTTAGCCATGGCGACTGAGCCTGAAATGCACGAGCTAACTTTTGAACAAACTGGAGGGAACACCAACATGGTCAGTTGCTTCCGCTCTCACCTTCCTGGTAAACGAGTGATTATATCCACTGGAGGCAAGCAAAGTATTGACAGATTCCATGAATTATCCTTTAAAAAGCACAGGAATAGGTAGTCTGAACAAAAGGGATATTGGACGTCAGATGAACATTGCACGATGTCTTCTTCGTGAACTAGCATGCACAAAATCAGCAGCCATAAAGAAATGAAAAGTTATATCCAACAGCTGCAGCGGACACCTCATAAGCTTATATGCAGCATTGGCTGCGTCAAATTTTACAAAGACCTCAGTGCCGTGACTTAGAGAGCAAGCAATGATACGAAAACGAATTACACAAACCTACAATTTACTGTTAACACTAATAGGATCAAGAACAGACACCAGATTCCTCTCATCATTTATGTGCCCTCACACCTTCACCGGGGGTTTCTTGAAATGTCTGCTAGAATAGACAGCTCATTTCACCTCGAGAACAAAAAAATATTGAATACTGCACAAAACAATCAGAAAAAAAAGGAAAATCTTCTTCGTAGAATCTATTGTAACACATCTACATGGATCCTAAGCCTTGCCTTTCCTTTTAGCATCTAGAGCCTGTCAACCATGAAAATCAAACAAAAGGAAATGTGACCACATAATCTAATAACCAGACAAGTAACGGTTTGAGATCAGAAATGCCATATAACAGGATACCTTTTTCTGGAAAGTTCTCATTACCAATACAATTAGGTCACGTAACCTACATCAGTCAGATAATCAGATATATGATTTTTATTTGCTTTGCAAACATGAAAAAGAAAATGTGCCATAGAGAAGGTTGGTAGGGAAGTATGGTAACTATACCTAACATCATGGTCCTCATTGTTTGTCTCTGATAGTCCCTGTGTGTTAAATGGTAGATTTGTGCCCGTAGAAGTTACCAAAACAAATTGAGTAGTGCGCCCATTCGGAATTTTGGTCTGAAGACAAATTGAATATAGAACAGTCAAACAGACATGTTAGACTTATCAAATAGTTAGCGTAGATTTTGTCAGCTAGCCATTCATCAGAATTACTCCCTCCGTCCCATAAAAGAGTGCAATTTTAGTTTTTTAGGACAGATTAATGGAGGAATGAAAAGACTCTAATACCCTCATTTGTTTGCCAAATGCAGTAAGTTTTGCCATGCAAATCAGATCTGACCACTTAATTAGGAAGGTAATTAGATCTATTTTCTAGGATTGCATTCTTTGTGGGATTTTTTCAAAAGCTAGAATTGCACTTTTTATGGGACGGAGAGAGTACTAAAATGGACAACTTCACATGGAAAAAAATACCTGTAGATTTGGTGAGTACTTCTCATTAATTATAACTTCACCAGTATGCTTGAACTTAATCTGATAGCTAGGCCGTGTAAGCACCAATGTAGCCAGTTCCCATTCTTCAGGAGAATATGCCTGCTGCACAAAAGGTAGAAATCAGCCTCAGTGCTTAGATATTGTTCGATCAGACTTTTAGTAGAACATATGGCATGACACAACAACACTAGTGAAATCAAGTATTCAGGAAATGTTCAGCTAGCAGCACCAAATAGTTGCTAGGAGACAGGAGTGTAGGACCTTCCCAGAAGGAGAACAGGTGTACTTTTTCCCAGAAAAGATAACAATAGCTAAATACTTCTACACAACTGTTTTCTTCAACAGTAGGATGCATTAACCTATTCTGCACGGGAGAAGGACACATCCAGACACCAACTACACAAACCAAACAATAAAATAAGATAGAACATTTTATATCACATTGCTGTCTTCCTAGCACTGTAAAGAGATCACATCAAGTGCCTTCAAGACTTTATGTCAAAGAATAGTGAATGTATGTATTTTAAGTATTAACTCAATAATTCATCCAAGACGAATTGCAGCAGTAAGCAGTCATGGGAGTTACAACTACATTAGCAACAATATCATGCTTGCCCAAATTAACATCCTGTTACCTTCATAGGGCAGCATCAAATGCTAATTAGCAGACATAGTGATTTAGCAGACATAGTGATGGGGCAATAAACATTTTAAGACATACCAGGACATAAACTTCAAATTCAGCACTCCCATTCGAAATCCATGCATCGATATGATTCTGCATCTCTGGATCTGCATATAGGAAACAAATTGCAAACAAAATGATGACTAAATGCAACTAAGGCTAATGGAGAGCTGGGGGTGGTTTGGAAACAGGGTGATTTCAGCAACAGCACCATGAAGGATCAGTTATGTAAAAATACACATCAGGCAAATTTTAAAGCCGCTAGGTGATATACATTATGCCATCTCATAGGTAAGGAAGCAAGTAGAAACACTATTATAACAGCACTTTCGTGCCTTTTTGTTCAAGTTGTTAAAGCCATGCCTGTTAGAGACAACTGCATGGCCTGTCCTTCAGGTAACTGTAACTCAATTTCTCAGCGAATTAGTTTTAAAAAATCAATAACAGGAGAAAATTAATAGTTATCTGGAAATTTATTAAAAATCGAAATTACAGTGATATTTTCTTTTTTCTGAAGTAATAGCACATGACAGCCCTATCTTGGGCCACATGAATAGCAAGGGCTGCAATCATGCAAATGGTCAAAACCACAAATGCTTTCTATAGATAATTTTCCTTAGTTCAAGGTTGTAACGAGATTAATTTATTAATTTATTATTATTATTATTATTATTAATTGATGTAAGTAAAGATTGCCTTTCAGCTTTCGCCAATAGCAAAACTGACCATTACCTTTTGGGGAAAAAATAGAGGATACCCTAGCAATGTGTTGTATGTCCAACAACATTTTAAAAGCATGGCATGAGAACATGTAAGTTCTAATAAGTTAATCCAATCATATTGAAGAAAGCATTACAATGTTGCAATCCATGAGATCAGCAATCAAATAATGCAGCAACATTGCAGTAAAAACTCACCACAGGTTATCTTATGCCCATCATTAGCAAATCTTGTCACCAAATCACCCTACAAAAAAAAGAGACTTCTTACACTAGGATAATAGCACTGTAGGTGGAATTAAATGCAAAACAGGCCAGTATCAGATGCTCATCAGCTCAGTATTCAAAACAGCACATGTATAAGATGAGTACAGTCCTATCATCTACTCCCACCGTCCCAAATTACTAGTCACCGTTGATCAAAAGTTGTGATCAAAAGTCAACAGTGACTAGTAATTTGGGACGGAGGGAATACATATTAAGCATGACATTCCCAAATTACGAAAAGGGGAGCCAGGAGCCTGTCTTCCAAATTTACAATTTAGCACATATTCCCTCTGCTTTTTTTTAACATGTCACATTAGGTTTATCCTAATTCAAACTTATCCAACTTTGACCAAATTTATAGAAAATATAACATATGTAATACCAAATATATGCACTATGAAAATATATTCCATGGTGATTTCAATGAAACAAATTTGATATTATAGATGTTATATTTTTCTATAAACTTGGCCAAAGTTGGACAAGTTTGATTTAGGACAAACATAATGTGACATAAAAAATGGAGGGAATACTATTATTGACACAGAATTGAGAGAGCGGAAACTTGTCATGATAGTGTTTCTACTCACTCCTGTATAACAAATGATACTTTAAAATGTGTTTAGTGAAAAACATTGTACTTGATCATTGACATATATAGAAAAAACTTATATTGGTGTGCAACCTATTCTGAATTACCTGACGGCCATTGTCATCCATAGGCGTGCAGTCTACAGCAAGAAGAGTACCAACATCATCTGCAGTAACCACATAGTCGTACATCGTAGCACCTGGATTTCAAAATATAAAGAACTAGTCAGCAAACTTAAATTGTCTCTGACAATATATTATAGAATGTAGAACAAATTCCCCAAGTTACCTTCAATAGACTGCCTGGTACCATTCTCAAGATGGCGAACCCACTAGAATAGCAACATCATGGGACGAAAGGTTTCACTCATAAGATTTAACCATTTAAAGAAATTACAAAAGAAACAGGATTACAAGTCAGAAAACAACATACCTGGAAATTGCAAAGTGTAGTACCGTTTGTAGGAAAACCACATGCCCTTAATGTAGATCCTAGAGTAGGCTCACCAACAATTTGAAAGCCCTCAATACCAGGTAAGGGATCACCTAAATTAACTGAAAGAATACATCAATAGATATATTCTGGAATCTTTTTTAGTTACAGAATTAGCTCTTATTTACCATCAGGTGGGTAATCTGGATTTTCATGCCTGTACAATTGTGAGTCACTATCTAGTCTTCCTTCTCCATTACGAACATTTTCTTCAAAATAATTAGAAGGTGTAGCGCCCGCAATATCCCTAAAATAAAGTGGTTGCCAAGAAACAGGCGTCAAAATATTTTCATACAGAACACAGGTTGGACTGGATGGCAACAAATGATAATTAGATAATTAAATCTTGAGCATACTGCTGAAAATGGGATTCATGGTACATTTGCTCAACATGTCGATCACTTGAACCTTGAGCATACCGAAGAGTGTTCCTATTTGCATCCTGTAAACAAGAACCACTTGATCAATTACGTATGAAGCTGTGGTAATAGGAAAGTTATGTACAGGACCACATTACCATATTATAAGATGAGGAAGGTTCATTTCTCGAGGGAGTTGCTTGCTGATGATTGGGATTATATATGTTTCCAGGTTGAGTCATATCACCTAAACTGTCCTGGATCAGTACAATCAACTAAGTGTCTCAAAAAGGATAACTTGAGATACATCAAAATGCTACCAGTAGGTAAACTGGTTGTAGCAACGTCCAACAAAAGACGGGCTATATGAAGGCATGCAGATGCATACTGGCACACAATCATATACATGATACACAGCAATGCAGCTGGTTAACACGCTGAAAAAGCAGTTTCCCGAATATTTCAAAGCACAATTCGACAAACCCTTGAACATGTCAACTTTCTAGCAACCTTAGTTTACACAGGTACAATGATCAACAGTGGAGTTAAATCAAGAGACTCATATGTAAGTCCAAACAATCATATAAAACATAGCTGCCCCATTGGAACTATGTAAATTCCAAAAGAGAGACCATTGAACATTTCTTTTCTTGTGGAAATAGAAGAAATAGGAAAGTTAAAAAACTTCAATGAAAAGGAGAAATAATTCTTTATATAAGATGATCACAGTAGCCGATCAACTAAAACAAATTGAGATGTACCAGTAGTTTCATTACATTTTTTAGAGACAAAATCCGTTGAGCCACATTCAGTGTCTCGATAGAATACAAGAAAGGGCATTTATAACTAGTTTTTTCCAAAGTCATCTTGCCACTATGCCACGGATATTATTTTGCAAGTAAAAGACCTTACAAAACAGTACCGAACATTTCAGTATTTCACAATCTTAAGGACGCAAATTTGTGGGCACTTACATTTAAAGATCTGATCTTCCAATACAACTGCTGGTACAACCGCTGAAAATTGTGGCCAAAAGAAACTGTTATACCCTCATGTTAGACAGTGAACAAACGTAACATAAAGGAACTAGTCAACAGGTCCAATTTTTAAAGACTATGTAGGCATACTGTAGCAATGATATGAACTGAGGGAAGCACTAGAGGATAGGAGGAACAAATTGTTTTTGAAGAATTGAGCTAACTAAAACGCCAAACAACTTCAGCTCTGTAAGAGATTATGATGGCAGCTAGCCATGTAACAAAAACAACTCAAAAGTCATGCCATGAAGACTCATTGTAAACAAAATAGCAGCTAGCTATTGCTATACTAACTAAGATGGTGCACAAGTATCAGAGTACATCTTATCAGTAAGTTTGTGCAAGCAGGTCAAGATGTTAGAAAATGTCATTCTAGTAGGGTTCAGTTTTGGCAAACGAGTGAATCCAGTAACATTTGAGCAAAAGAGGAGAGATATATTACATAGAAAATCCAAATTTCAAATAAACTGTAATTTCATCAGGAATTACTGACACTGTTAACATTTTTTGGAAACCAATGGCTCTGTCAACCAGTAATTGGATCAATAAAATTTTGTTTCTTCTAAGACCCAGATGGCCAGATAGTATCATCACAAACATAAACTGCATTTATGTTTAATTATCACAGAAGAAATAAAGGGAATGACTTGGACCACAACATAGTAAATGCTCGACAATTCAAACATGTTGATGCAGTAAGAATTACCTTTGTACCAGTCGTAATGGTGGAAGCATTTATTTGAGGTGGGCGAACATTGTATTCTGCTAGCATGCTAAGCAATGATGAAGTGAAAAGGTATAGCTCTTCCTCCTCAGCCTAGAAGAATTCCATAATAGTTTATAAGTTACCAGAAACACAAAAGAAAAGCATGTAAGCGATTGATGCAAAGCAGCTGATAACAAAAAAAACGTAGACATATGCAGAAAACTAGAGGTGATATTTAACATAAATGCCACATAAAAGCATGTGGTTTGGAAGAAAAAGAATTATACTTGATGTCTCATTAATATGTAGGCCAAGGACTTAGGAACCGCATATTATATTCAATGCAAAGCATTTTTTAAATAAAAATCTTTGGAGTGGCTAGCAAATAAAAATCACATGATGAAATAACATGAGAAATAAAATATCTAAACAGGGCATTGCATACAGAGATTTTGAGCATACATTATAGAAATGTACAATAGCATCATACTTTTAGATCATTTGCCAGTCTCATATTTTCATCAATATGGTTTTTCTTCTGGTTCAATTGTTTCATAGCACCAGATATAGCTTCCTCCTGCTTCTCGTCGACAGCCTAGCAAAGTAAGATTTAAATCAATGCATAGTTCTACGAATCGAACATAAAGCTAAGTGACATGTATCATTCATAGAGACCATCCTCAAGTCTGTGAGCCTCCTCTCCAGAATATGTTTTTCATTCAGCAATCTCAGCTCCTACCACAATAAATTGACTACAGTTATAAATTAGGCACAGTGGTAAAGGAAAGAAACTAATGTTGAGGCGTTTAACCCTTTCTGACCTCCTACCTTGAGAGATGCATCTGCAACTTGCTTGCGAAGCAACAAGATCTCATCCTCTTGTGATTGTGATCTAAAGTACAGTTCCTGCAAAAAAGGAACATCAACAGGTCAAGGAATTGGCACGATGAAAAGAACCAGCAAAACGTAACTTTTGTGAACAGTTACCTTGGTCTCAGGATCCATGAGACGAGTATTGGGGTCTTCCACAACTAAGTCTTTTTGCAAGGATGCACCCTGGAGTTGATGCCTGCCAATGCAAGATATAGCCTCATTTCACAAAGAAGTCAACAAAATGAAAGAAAACATCTGTGCAGCAGTTATTTTTGCTCAAGAATGAAGACCTGACTAAAGTGTCGGAGTTTGGAGCGAAGGACTTGGCATCACCATTTTGTAAGCTATAGTCCCTAGTAGGCACCACACTAGTCCTGGAAAGTTGTTTGCCACCATTATGATCTGCGTTAACAAGATCAACTGGCGCATCAAATGGATCCCGCATGTCCTTCCTATGAAATTTTGATGTAGATGGATAGCATTAGTCAAGTGCAGTACGAAAACCCAATGCATGTACACACGATTCATTCACTTGTAAGCTGACAAACAAACACATAATTATCTAGGTAACCCCTCAAACCAAAAAAAAAAAAAAAAACAATGAACCATCAACCAAACTACACCCAATGATCGGGTCAAGCAAAGGCAAACGCCCCGATCCCGCAAGCCATTTTTCAGTGACCTAAACTAGAAGAGCAAGTGTTAAAACAAGCGCGTTGTGAGGCCTGTTGACCTGGCAAATTGACAAGCGAAATTACCAGACCAAACATGTGTTCTTTCATTCTCACTGTTTCTTATTAGATTACCATGGCACCCTGAATTGGACACGACAGAAACACTGTCTTTGAAATGGAAGTTCAACTGCAAACACCAGGCACAGAACAGCATACAGAAAATTTCTGTGCGGGGGGGAAACATGGATTCGTTACCTTAGCCGGATTGGAAGCACAAGCAGCACCGGTCGGCGTCACGGGCTCCTATCCCCGGCGTCTCGATTTGGGGGGGCAGCGACAGGGGAGGTGGGGGCGGCGGCGACGGCGTTGAAGGGCCAGTCGTCGGCGCAGAACCCTAGCGGCCACCACGCTGCGACGCCTGCGCCGTTGGCAAGTCGGCTGCGGCAGACGACGACCGCGGATGGGGCTGGCGGCCCCCGGGCGGGGTGGAGCGGCGGCCGGGGACAGGGGCGACGCGGGGACGGCCTCGGCCGGGCGGGGGCGTGGCGGAGGAGGGAGTGGCGTGCGAGATGGGGGCGCGGCCGCGGAGGGGTTGGGAGGGAGCGCGCCGCGTCGGCCTGGGTCGGACGCGGCCGGGGGCTGACTCGGATTCGGCGACTTCGCTCGAGCGGGTCGCCGTGACGCCGTGTGGCTTTACTGCTACACTGCATCGCGAGCGCCTGTTCCAAATCCAACGGCTCTCGCGAAAACATCGCCCAGACGGCCAGACTAGCTTTTGAGCAGGAGGAGGAGAAAGGGCCCATTCGCGCGGTCTTGACGACCTGACGCACTGTACTGTACTATTTTCTACTCGATTTTGACATGTGAATTCCGTCCGGAAACTGATTCAGCAACTCAAACATGCATGCTTGAGGAAAAAAAACTCTACCTCAAACAAAAGAACAGAAAACTTTCCTAACAAAAGCACTAAATAAAATGTATTTGCAAAATCTTTTCACATATGAGTATATTTTTGCCTGATGAATCTAATAAGCCTAATTAAGTCATGATTTGCTACAGTAAATACCCTCTAGTCGTGAGGTTAAAGACCTCATTAGACTTGTCTCGCGATTTAGCTCGGGATTATGGAGGTAGTTTTGTAAACTGATTTTATTTAATACATCTAATTTGTGGTCAAACTTATTAATTTAGACCGGCTAAAGTTTTGCCGGCCGAACCAAGCACGCCCGGTGCAGAGCGCCGCGATGCGCCAGCCGCGACAATTGCCGCACACACTTTCACAACGGCTAGATTTTGAGCACCTCTCACCCTTTAAAGTTGTTGCTAAGAAAGTAGCAGCTTTTATCATCCGCTTGAACAAGCATTGTCATCAGTGCACGAAAGACACGCACGCACATGCGAAAAACATTAGCCAAAGCATCAAACAAAGTAACCCGTGTAGACATGGAGAAGGAGAATGTTAAGGGGGGCTAGAGCCCGAGAAGAAGAGGGGGACAACAATCAACAAGCAGAATAAGTGGAAGAAAAAGTGAAGTTGAAGAAGAAAGAAGAATTTATTAATCTTGTCTCTGTCAGATAGTATTACATCATTTTGCTTTTTTCCTCATGTATGTTTGAATGGAAGCAAATCTCAATATCTTGTGCTCCATGTGGCAGATAAGAAAAACATTCTTGCAGTATAGTCAAAATACCCATTACGAGCAAGTGTATCAAAATAATAAATTAATTCCAAAAAGAAATTTGTACCAAATTAGTTCTAAAGGACTATTCGTTACTTTAGTGCGGTGATTTTGGATTAGTATCCGAAATGAATACATGTTCAAATCATTGTAGTATTGATGTTATCGCTCCGGTCCTCGGATGCCTATCGAGTTGCACAGTAGCCACCACGGCCCGTGAGTTTCCAGACCGAGGCAATGGACACAGTGACTACATACGGCTCCAAACTAGCTTCATCACTATTTCTGATGCCTCGCACGCTCACACACATCTCACACTATGACCCTCAACCTCAAGCCACTTGTGATCGTAACACACAAACAAACTAAAACTTTGTCACCTTCCTGCATTTCTACACCACTTTTTCTTCCCAGTACCTAGCAAATGAGACTCTGAAAGAGGTGATGAGCAACTATATATATATGGACATGGCGGCCAACAAAGAAGCCTGTTCAACCATATAAGCCTCGTGTGCATACACTGTATGTAGGTGGAGAAAATAACTGCCACGAGTTATCCAATAATTCAATGGATTACCTAATAATACACTACTGGAGAAACACTTATTTGTATCGGTTGGTAACCCTCATTTGTATCGGGTATCCAACCGGTACAAACCATCTGATATAAATGAGAGATGATATTTGTACCGGGTATCCCAACCGGTACAATGCTCACATTTGTACCGGGGTCCCCCGTCACCTCCGTCTGTCGCCGTTCTCTTCCTCGTTTTCTTTTCTTTTCTCATCTCATCTCATCTCAAACAAACACAATATTCATCATCTCACCTCACAACACAAGATTCATCTCATCTTATTCACATCACAAAATTCACACCTAAGATTTACATGGACAAAGTTCACGAGATCCACAACACAAAATTTCTTCACAATTAACAGATTCAAAAATCGATTCTCGTCTCTCTCACAAGAACAACACCACAAACATGTACAACAAAAATCAAACTCTGTCTCACCAGGGCACGGGCGCCGCCCCTGGATCCGCGTCGCCGCCTCCCGGCCTCCCGCGCGCGCCCAGCCGCCGCTGCGCCGGGCCTCACACCACCACGCGCCCGTCGGGCCTCGCGCCGGACGACCGCGCCGCCCTGCGCCCGCCGGGCTCCGCGGTAGCGGCCTGCGCGCCGGCGGCCGTGGCCTGCGTGCCCGGCCGCCCGTGCTTGCCTGGCCTCCGCGCCGGCCTGGCCCCGCGCCGCCGCGGCCAGTGTCGGCTCTATAATTTTAAAGGCCCTTGGGCAAGCAAGAAGATAAGGCCTGTTAAAATAATTTTTAATATCAAAATTATAGTGGATAATAAAAATTATTTTTCATATGTATATCATGTAAAGCAAAACAATAGTATAATAAGTAAATAAGTACAAATACTTGTTTTTTTAGCACACGACAAATAGTTTTTAGGCAATATCTAGTATATACAAATAAGTACACTGAATAATAAATTTGTAAACCTAGCATCGTAAACAGTGTATACGTCATACACAAAACAAAGAAGAAGAAAATTAGGAAAAACTAAGGATCATGGACCGGGTATTGGTGTGTTGCTTCTTAATGTGACTGCGTGCGCGTCTGTTGTCCGTCGTCCTTGCAGTTGCCGGTCGCCAGGCGTCGAGGAAATCGATCAGATGGGGTTCGTGCGTCCATAGACAGGCATCGCACGGAACCTAGATCAGCGTCGACGCTGTCCGTCCATAGGCAGGCAGGGTGCCAGGGTTGCGGCAGCGGCAGAAAACCAAAACGAAATGTCTAATAGTGCATGCGTTAGCTCCCCTCGGTGATATTTGACTTCCCTACGGCAGGTATATACGCATGTACATCATGAGTTTCAAAGGCTTATTATGCCAAATAGAAGATTATATATACTATTTACCTACATGTTTTTTGGCCCCTCGCCTCCATGGGCCCACGGCGTTCACCCTGCCTGCCCTCCCCTCTGAGTCGGCCCTGGCCGCGGCCTCCACGCCGCCGCCACCTGCAGAGAGAAGAGGAGAGAGGTGAGATGGAGGAAGAGAGATGCAAGAAGAGAACGAGAGGATAAGAGAGAGATAGTGCCAGACTGCCCGTTTTTTCTGAAGAAAAGAGATAGTGCCGATTTTTTCCAAGGGACGGGAGGGGGGACGACACGCGTGGGTGGGAGGTTCATTTGTACCGGGCTGAATTCAGCCCCGGTATAAATGTGGGACATTTGTACCGGGGTGAGCCAAAGCTCGGTACAAATGTCCCCTCACAGGGGCGCGTCGGGGCCCTCTCCTTCCCACCCGGTACAAATGACCTCATTTGTACCGGGGGTAAAAATACCCGGTACAAATGAGAAATCGGTCCAGGGACAAATGCCCGATTCTCTAGTAGTGATAGTTGACACTATTTTTTAGTATGCTCGATAGCCATTGACATGTTGGTGTTTGCGCGTAATGTTAGGTTGCGATTCGGTGAATCTTGATTTTGATTAATCATTTAACGATGTGCTTGGGACCACTAATGGGGATTTTTTTTTCTCCTTCGATTCTTTGAACACATTTTAATTAATTAATTAATTAATTAACATTGTGTTTAGTTCATTTTAAACCCCTAAACTGAGTCATTTAGTTCAATTTATCCTTAACTTGTCATTTCCTTTCCATGCACAAGTAGAATTTTATATTAAAGTTTTGTATATGATATAGCAGACATTCATCTCGCTGACATTGGAAGTTAGCCGAACGCGCACACCGGGGTAAAATCAACCGCCTTATCGGACTATTAGGGCAGTCCTAACGGTAGACCTAAGTGCAAAGTCCAAGACAATCACGTCAGCAAAAATGAACATTAGAGATCATCTCCTACAATGGTACAAAGTTCAAGACAATAAATGTAGTGAAATCATCTCCTACAATGGCAGGCGGGGCCGCAGCGGCGCAAGGCTCCAGTCAGGTCTTCCCAATGACGATTTTGCTAGGTCTTGCCGTCTTGATTCGCGTGAGGAGGTCAAGTCTAGAGGAAGAAACCAGGTCTTGTGTTTTCCTTCTCTTTCTTCATTAACTATGCTGTCATGTCACCAATTTGCTGATGTGTTATCTCATTTATTAGGGGTGGACTCCATCCTACGTGGACCATTGGGACTGCCCTTAGGGCGTGAGCAATGTATGAGACCGACCATTGGGACTGCCCTATACAACAGCACCCCTAGGCTGTTAAAAATCTCACAATGTAAAGACCCATAGTCATCATTAGGTTGGATCTATTGCCAAATAATAAATTGAATTCATCTGCTTCCTCTTTGCGGTGGGAGATGCAACGGTAGGAGAGAGAGTAGAGTGTGAGAGAGAGAAATCAATTTTTTGTTTCATGGAGCTCGATCCTATGTTAAGAGCCCGGCCCTCTATAGGAGCAAGGCTACAATATTTGGGATCAGGTCCAAAACTTCAAAGGATCGGCTTTCTGACAACATTAGAGAGGCCCTTGCAATCCACAAAATGACGACGGAAACATGAAATTTAGTGATGCCATATTGATGCACGGCTCGCCGAACAACCGAGCAAAGACCAGGCTATGTGAAGCCAACAGGTCAACAACATGGAGGAGTCCACGAGAAGCTAATTGCTCCAGGCTCACGGTCAGTGGACAAGCCTGCTGCTAGCTAGTACTCCTACAGCACTAGCATGCAGGTTCAATAATTAGACCTTGACTTCCCTAAACGTGTCACCGGCGAGCTCAAACCACGAGACCACCCACGTTAGGGTATGTACAACCCACAGACAGCTGCTCATCTGCAGAATCTCGATTCTAACATACAGACAGATGGACAGACAGCTTATACAACCCATAAATAGAGAGATCGTCTGTAAGTTGTTTAATACTTTGTGTGCAGCTTAAGATAAACTACACATGTATTTGTATATACCATTGTGTGGCAATTTGGATAGCCAAATTTCTACAAAATGCCACTGCAAAGCTTCAATTAAAGTTGCCATTTGTACACTATTTTTTCCTAATTTATTACCATATTTATTTTCACCCTTAATTTTTTATTTCTCTCTCATTTTTCTTTTTCTTTCTTCAGACGTATGTCTACATGCTGGTAGCATACATGCTCCACATTTTATACTATTAAGTATGTGGCAAACATATGTCCACACATGCTCCACGCCTCCTTCCACCTTATCTCCTGCTTTCTTCGTTCCACTTCCATGCAAGGCCGCAGCCCGCAGCACACGCACAACTCCCTCCGATCCGCCCGCAGTTTGGTGCCGGTGACCGGTGATGCCCACCTGGCCTCCTCCACTAACTCGCAGCTCCCCACTGGTAGAAAAAGAGGTTTTGGTACGTCTTTTAGTCTCGGTTCAACTTTGGAGTCGGGACTAAAGGGGTTTCATCGACGTGGCCACTAATACTATGAGTGCTCACCCCCTTTAGTCCGGGTTGATAACACCAACCGTAACAAAAGGCCCCCCTTTAGTCTAGGTTTGTGTTACGAATCGTGACAAAAGGGTCACCCCCTTTAGTCTAGGTTCTTATGAACCTAGACAAAAGGGGGTGACCCTTTTGTCGAACCTAGACTAAAGGGGGTGACCCTTTTGTCACGGTTGGTAACACCAACCTAGACTGAAGGGGGGTCTTTTGTCATGGGTCGTGTTACCAACCGGGACTAAAGGGTCTCCCACGAGTTACTATAAGAGGATATCATCCTCTACTCAGTCAGATGAGCTGTGTAGGTGAGATGGTGAGGAAGCTACGAGCGAGGCTGGAGGTCACGAGTTCGAATCCCCGCACCCGCGCACGCGTATATTTCGCGTGAAAAATCGCGTGACTTGTGACCCTGGCGTGCCCCCTTTAGTCCCGGTTGGTATTACCCCTTACCATCATTAGTCCCGGTTGGAACTTTAGGGACCTATATCCCTTACCAATCGGGACTGAAGGTCCTCTCTCTACCAGTGCCCCCTCCCTCCGCTGCTCGAAGCCCGGCTTCCCCGAGCTCGCCCTCCTTCAGCCAGCAACTGCGAACCTCTCCTCCCCGGCGGCGCTTGGTAGCTCGACGACCTGGAGGTGCAGGCCCGGATGCTCCATCGCGTGTCGGTGCTTTGTGTGACAACCCGCCCAGGAAAATACTGTACTATCGCCTGTACCAATCCACTTTGGTCATTAAGCGATAATAAAGTACCATCCCGTCGTTGGTTGCCGGGTCAAAGCCCGGTAAATCACTTGGATATCACACAGAGGATCGAACATATGCATTACAACTCACACGAAGGCGAGTCCAGAGTACAAACACAAGTTAAATCCAAATTTGCTCCGAAGGGTTTAATTATTACAAACCATTGTTCATGTCATGATAAGTAAAGGTTCAGAGTTCGAAAACAGCGGAATAGAATAAACTAACGAAACGATAAACATCACAGGAGGCCGTCTGTGATGCCATCACTCGTCGTCATCCACCCATTCCAGCTCCCAGCCGGGTGGAATCTCTCCAGGCTAAACAACACCTGCAACCACATTTATAAAGCAAGGCTGAGTATACTAATACTCAGCAAGACTTAACCGTCAGGTGATAACTACATCACCAAACTCTAGACATGAGAGGTTTTTTGGCCGGTGGAGTTCTTTTGCTGAAAGGCAACAAAGAGTATGTCCTTACTTTCAATATTTTAGCTCAAATTCTAGTTAATTACCATTTCTAAGTGAGCCAACTAATTCAATCAAGCGGTGTACAATACAATTAATCCACGCAGAAATATTCACATAGTTCCATCATTAAGGGATATCATGGCCAGTTGATTAAGCAGTCTCAGATAACGGTGAGAGGCCGACAATCGATTGATTTATAACCTTGCAAGGTAGACCTAAACACACGGAAGAGTGACCTCACCAAGAGTTCACCAACCAGGCGGTTCCCAAAAGTCCTCGGCTTGGGATCGAAGCTTACAGTCCCGGGTACAAGGCTATCTGGCATGCCCCACACAGTACACCCAGCCTCACACATGTACTCTCGGTTGCAAGTCGGGCAGGTGAACACTCAAGATTAGTAAGGGTAAGATCCCGCACCGTCTCATTAAGGTACTAGGCTTACCGGTCCCATTCCCGACAAGTGTTTAGTACGTTCAAAAGCTTAGCCCACGAAAGCCACTGGACTGGAGCCCAAATCCCATGCTCTTACCACATGAGCAATTCATTTATCAAGATCTTATAATTCCAACATAAGAACCTATTCTCGCGAGTGATGAACATCACTCGACTTGTACCAGTCTTATAGCATGGCAGCTATCGACCTAGCATACTAGTAAAAGAGCATAGGTGCCTAGGGATCATGCATCTAGGGTTTCATTCAATTCCCGAAACGTAAATGCACAACATAGCAAATGTAATTGCATAATTTTAAAAAGAAAGGGTTAATGATCCGGGGCTTGCCTTCGCTAGCAAGGTTGGCCTTGGGCCCTTCTGGACTTTGGTCCAGGTCCTGAGCTACGTCCACGTACTGCAGATCACCGTCAGCACCTTCGTCTCCTCCTTCCGGCACGAGCGTACAGCTACCGTCGGGAAGATCTACACGAGGATGCAAATGCAAGATTTAATTGACGGTTTTGATTTAATTAATTACAAATAACACATGACAACCATGGGGTGCATGGTTGACCACATTCACCTAGATAATAATACATTCAGCATACTCTTCCAATAAAGGAACAATATGTGATTCTTTATTAATTAATCTTTTTGATAGTGACGGTGTACATATTTATGTAAATAAATTAATTTAACTTCACAAAACAGCAAGGGTGGTGACACTTAGCTCCTTAGCATGATGTACATCACAACTAGGAGGTCATTAGGTGTGTAGTTGGTGATTTTTCTATTTAACTTAATATTAAGCTTTAATTGGCCTCCATAGCTTTTACTCATAAATAAATTCATAAAATTCAGCGAGTGACATATTTGAAGCCCTTTATCCCTATACAAAGCCACTGAACACACATGCACACTTATAAGAGCTATAAATTAATTATATCGTAAAAGACAAAATCTTGCTATCAAAACATGAGAAATACATATAAAAATAAATAAACAACAAATGGATTCCAACTTTCTCTCACTGGTTCTCTGACTCAAATCAAGGCTAGAAAAGTAACAAACACATCAAGAGCTACTCTAGATCTTGAGCTATGCCTTTACATTGAAAATTAGGCATAAAACAAGATTAAATACTTATGGCAGATATAAAATAATGATTAATTTACTAGAGGTGAATTTAGGCATAAAAAGATCACATGCAGAAGTTGAGCACAAAAATCTATGTATTTTTAGCTACAAAACTCATTTGGACAGATTCATCATAAATACAAAACAATTCATAATAAAAGATATACACAGTAACTTTATGCAATTTTTGGTACAGAACCTAGACATGGCATGAATCACAGCATATCCAAAATTCAGCTACAGACCACATGTGGATTTTGAACTACAGCAGATCTAGGTTTAACTGATTTCTATTTTTCATGCAAAAACTGTCAGTCAAAAGTATGGTCATGCTTTACAAAAGTTGTAGGGCTATTCACAAGGAAACCAACAAAATTGAGCTTGCATTTTTCTGATTTTTCTTTGATTTTCTATGGATTTTACAATATTCAGCCAAAAGCTTTCACTATTTAAGATTCAAATTTCAAGCAGGCCCCTGGAAACTTTAGGCTAATCACAACCATACCCTCGCTTCTCACACAAATGCCCTCGAGGCCAAAAACTCTCACAAGCATGCCCTCGCCGGCGGCGAGAGACGGCCGGACGCGGGCAACAAGCGGCGCAGGAGTGTGATTAAGCTCACCACGGGTTGATTGGGGGTGGTGGACGGGTCAGGGAGGTCGCCGGCGACGGCGCGCGGCGGTGCCAGGCGGCGGCGGGCGCTGCAGCTGAAATTCCGGCGAGGATCAGCGTAATGCGGGGCAACAAGCGACGGCTTGAGCTTCTGTGGGGTCCAGGGGTGGCACTAGAGTGGTTGGGCGGCTCGGGGAGCAAGCGGAGGGGAAGCTCATCGGCGACGGCTTCAATGGTGTCCGGCGGCGGGGCTCTGACGCGCGCGAGGAGGAGCAGCAGCGCCTTTTATAGACTGGAGAGGGAGTGCGGCTCCAAGCCTTCGCCGCGAAGGGAAGGTAGCGAGGTGGGGGACCCGGCCTGCCGCGGGGTGCGTGCGGCATGGCCGGCGGCAGCGCGACAGGGGGAGGGTCCGGCGTCGCGGCGTGCGTGCGTGCCGTGTGGCCTGCGCGGCTCTCCCGACCGAGGCGCGGGCTCGGGGCGCGCGCGTGGCTGACGCCAGCGCCGGGCGCGCACAGTGCCCCCCCCGCCCGGGCCCCGGTACGGCGGCGCACAGCGGCGTCGCGGCGGCGACGCGTGGCACCCACACGCACGACGTCGCGCGCGTGCCTGCGTTCCGGTCCGCGCTCGATTTAGTTTAGGCTGTTTTGACCAACAATTTCTCAAGATTTCGCAACATAAGTGCTACAAGGTGTATATAGCAAAGTTGTAGAGCATCCATAGAGGAGCAACTTTTGTAAAGGTTGACCTATGTTTTGATCAATGGTTTGAGCACAAAAAGTTGGCAAAGATGATGTCTTTCTTGGCGCTAGTGAATAGTGTTTAGCTGCAGTTGACCGAGTTTTTCACCAATTTCCACTCAAAATTTCAAATGCCGCCAATTATGAAAAGTGTGTCACTCAAAAAGATGAACAACTTTTATATTGGCCGATTTTGAAGTGTTTAAGTGAAAATTGGAGAACGCGGCAAAAATTCTAGAGGAGGTTCAAAGACATTGGGGTTTGACTAGGGTTTGACCATGCCCTTGACCAAGGTTTGACCACAAGTGTGTGTTGACTTGATTAAGAAGATCATTAGTGATTGTTGACTAGGTTTTCGAGGTGATGACCCAGGTTGACCAAGGTTTGACTAGAGTCAACGTGTTTGACTCGGTCATTAGCACTAATGATGCTAATTAAAAACCTGGGGCGTCACAACCTACCCCCCTTAAAAAGAATCTCGTCCCGAGATTCGAAAGTAAAAGACGAAGTAGGGAGGTGTGCTCGGATAGAGATGTTACCCATGAAATTAAGCTGGCCTTGCTTCACTTGAATTGTCGGCTTCTTGTCGTGATTGCCTTTAGCTGCTTCGGGGTTCTGATTCTGCTGCTGGGGCTTGTGTTGCTTAGGGTTCGGGCACTCATTTGCATAATGCCCGGGCTGGGCTGTCTACAATTGTAGCAAATGTGGGGCGGAAGTTCCTTAGGCTTGGAAACTTGTTGTTGATCCTTCCGGTATTGGAAATTTCCCGAAGGCTTATCCTGGGACGAGGTCACTCTCCGCTGCCCAGGTGACGAGGATTGCGAAGACCCATGAGTATTCTTCTTGACAAAGCGGAACTTCTTGCTCGATCCACTTCATGAAGTGAAATCAGCTTGTCACTTCCTATCTTTCTGGGCCTTCTTCATGGCATCCTCCTGAGAGATAGCTTTGTTTACCAACTCATGATAACTATAGGGTTCCAGGAGATTTAGCCTTTCGTACAAGTCACCATTAAGACCATCACGGAAATATTCCATCTTCTTGTCATCGGTGTCCACGTGATGTCCTCCGTACTGGCAGAGACTGTTGAACTTCTGTGCATATTGATACACAGTATCAACTCCTTGCTTAAGAGCCAACAACTCTTTCATCTTTCTATCCATGAGTCCTTTAGGGATATGGTGGTCCTTGAAGGCTTGCTTGAATGCTGCCCAAGTGACTTCGTGTCCAGCAGGTTGCATGGACTTGAAATGCTCCCACCACATCAGAGCTTCACCACGAAGTTGCAAGGTCGCAAAGTTGGCCTTACGCTCCTCAGAGCAAGGCAGGGTAAAAGCAGAAAATTTGGCCTCTATGGCCCTGACCCATGCATCAACTTCAAGGGGTTCTTCTGCCTTAGTAAACGTCGGGGGCTTCATCCCAATAAACTGGGTGTAGGTGGTGACCGCATGCGGTCCATCATGATTAGCCCCATGTGGAGGTCTCTATCGCAGCTGTTATATCTGTTGGGCCATCTGCTGCTGCGTCTGTAGGATCTGACGCAACACTTCGGTCTGCGTTGCCATGAATGCCTCTGCCGGTGTCACGGGCGGTGGCGGCGGTAGGTCACCACTACCCGACGCACCAAAACCATTGGGGGTGCTGCGTGTCGGTCTAACCATCTGAAAAATTGAGTTTTCATTAAACACACATTCATAAGCTTACTCATAAAATTAACAAGTAGAATATGCACGCCGAAAACTCATTTATGGTAAGTTTTACGAAACCGGACAGCACAGCGGTCATAAGCATAAAAATTCACAACTCCCTGCTCATGTACCGAAAAATTCTCATTTTTGGTTAGTAGGCGTAGGATTTCATAAGCTCCAAGGTTGGTATTCAACTCCGAGGCAAACTCCGAAGTTAACGTGCTTGAAAAAATTCCATCACCGGGGTATTGTCTAGCTGATTTGGACAGCGAGCAGAGTCTCACTAAAAAATTTCGTAACTTCCGGTAGGAATGTGCAAAGATGCTGAAATTTGGTGAACACGATCTTCATAAAATTTTGGACAAGTTTGGTACTCATCATGGAACTCAAATCTGACCACAATTAGCGGATTTAATTTCTTTACAAAGATCACTGCCGAAAGATGTTCAACCAAAGCATTACATCGATGCCAAGTTCTGGGATCACCATAACAATACCTGAGGGTTACAAATGCAGCCTAGCCGCATAAAAGAAAGCTCCTAGTTCAGCCTACTACAAAAACCAACCAAAAGCGGCTGCACACACTAGGGGTTCCTTACTACTACCACACTCGTACAACTCCTTACTTTTATTACAAGCATACCAACTCCCAACTAGATAACAAGCTAGTCTTAGGTTTACTTCCTACGGGTTGGGCTTCCATTCCGAACAAAAGCTCAAGGTGAAGCAGGTCCAGACTCTACTCCAGATTCTCCTTGAATTTCTTCCGCATCTCCTTCATCTTCTGGCCCGGGAAAGACAGGTTCCAGGGGTGGAGCTGCTATCGCTTCCAGTTGATTCTCTAATTCAAGTATATATTGGTCATTATGCTCTAAAATGAAATTCTGCTCATGAATAACTTCACTCAATTCTCATATCTTTGCCTTATCCTTGCGTCTTCCCTTCTTGAGAGTGGCTATCATTGCTCGGGCTTCCTTCAACACTTGAGCGGTACTTTCCACTTCTTTAACTCATTGCCTATAGATTTGACGTCTATAGAATGCACTTTCTCCCACCATCAGTCGATAGGTGTCATACATGGCTTCGGAAAAGCGAACTGAGGTGACAAGATCAGGACTATAGTGAGAGTTGCCCTGAGCTGAGAGAAAAGCTTCGCGTTCGACCCATGGTCTAGTGTGTCGCTCAGGTAAAGGAATCACTTGGGCTGCTGTGCCAGCTACCACGTCAGGATACTTCCCACAAAAAGTTGTGAGCGCTTCAAGAGTAGCCTTTTGCACAGTGTCAGCCAAGTTCAACCCTTGTGCCTTACTCTCCCATGCTTCCCAAGCAGGATTTGCCGGGCACGCGACGATCTTCACCTTCACTTCACAACGAAGGAGTTGGCCTATGGTAATGACCTCACGTGTCGAGTACTCTGGATAAGCAGTGTACCCAAAGTCCTTCAGGGTGTCCCACAAGAGCGCAGGGAATCCACCCTCCTCGAGGTAGTTCACGAGAGTCCATGCTTCCACATCAGCCGACGCAAATCCAATGTTGTCCATCTGGACATAACGACAAAAGTGAGAACCAATGGATGTGAGTGTACAAGGATAGATTCGGTCAACGATAAAAAGAGCACGTGGTTAAGAAATGGGGTAGCCATTGGTACGAACATACAACTTGGCAAAGTTCTGGCAGTTGTGAACAAAAATTCATAACTTAAAACCAGAGCCCCAAAAATCCCCAAATTTATGTAGCATCTTAGCAAGGTTATGAGGCACATTTTTGGTATTCAATGGTTGAGCTAGAAAGGTTAGGAAGGTGCTTCAACTAAGCAGGGTTTCAGATTAGGTTCCAAGAAAAACAGCATGACGGGGGTTCACCAAACTGAGCATAACTTGAGATATACAAAAGCTATGACCGTGAGTTTTTGCGAGCAGAAACTAGATTAGATATGGAGCAATTTTGGTATAGATCTTCTAGTCCAATTATTTTTAGAGCAGGGTGCAAAAATTTAAGCAAACAGCCCTATCAACTTTTGGACAGCAACACATCTACACATGAGAGGCTACGCAAAGGATCGCACACTAGCAAAATTTCACCTTAGAGAGCACACAAACATGTATGGGTTCAGTTTTAAGTTTCCACGATTTTTAACATGATGCAAGACGTCCTATTCGTCCTCACAAGGCAATCAAGCCAAAAATCGAAGTTAGTACCGGTGGCAAGGCATGTACGCGTTTCTCCCTATAATAACTAGTCGAGAACTAGTCGATGCTCACTTAGCGACTTACGCAACGTGGTTAGTGTACCTGCAGAAGATCACAGAACACATCGAACCTTTCGTGCCAGCACTCACGAAAGCGTCCACATACATTACCGGTCACTATAGAAACGGCACCCATGTGTTTATCGCTGCATGGATAGCGTCCAACCTCAGACACCCTCCGTTTGAATGGAGTGTATCCTTGCCTCGCATATTCGTAATGCGGACGCACACGTATGGCAAAACGTGGCGGCATCACAACCCATGACATGTTCATCTTGAATAGAGTATGTCATCCTTCGTATGACTCGCATACGGAAAGCGCATGTATAAAACACGTGGTATCCAACCGAGAAGATGGGATCCGTGGAATAGATCACTCCATCAACCCTCGCATACTCGTGATGCGGCACAGCACACATATGAAACACGTGGCTCAAGAAGTGCTGGAAGTTAGCAAAATAAACCATAGATTTGTAAGCCACCTGAAAGAACCCAAAAATTCCCTCTAGGGCCTCTCGGTCTATTTCCATCCTTAACAATCCAACGTATTTTGCAAATACAAACAATCTTGACAAGTTTTATTCAAAAACATGTGATTAAGATTGTTAATTAAACTCCGGTGCATACAATCGCTCTGATACCAGCTGTGACAACCTGTTTAGGAAAATACCGTACTATCGCCTATACCAATCCACTTTGGTCATTAAGCGATAATAAAGTACCATCCCGTCGTTGGTTGCCGGGTCAAAGCCCGGTAAATCACTTAGATATCACATAGAGGATCAAACATATGCATTACAACTCACACGAAGGCGAGTCCAGAGTACAAACACAAGTTGAATCCAGATTTGCTCCGAAGGGTTTAATTATTACAAACCATTGTTCATGTCATGATAAGTAAAGGTTCAGGGTTCGAAAACAGTGGAATAGAATAAACTAACGAAACGATAAACATCACAGGAGGCCGTCCGTGATGCCATCACTCATTGTCATCCACCCATTCCAGCTCCCAGCCAGGTGGAATCTCTCCAGGTCAAACAACACCTGCAACCACATTTATAAAAGCAAGGCTGAGTATACTAATACTCAGCAAGACTTAACCGTCGGGTGATAACTACATCACCAAACTCTAGACATGAGAGGCTTTTTGGCCGGTGGAGTTCTTTTGCTGAAAGACAACAAAGAGTATGTCCTTACTTTCAATATTTTAGCTCAAATTCTAGTTAATTACCATTTCTAAGTGAGCCAACTAATTCAATCAAGCATTGTACAATACAATTAATCCATGCAGAAATATTCACATAGTTCCATCATTAAGGGATATCAAGGCCAGTTGATTAAGCAGTCTTGGATAACGGTGAGAGGCCGACAATTGATTGATTTATAACCTTGCAAGGTAGACCTAAACACACGGAAGAGTGACCTCACCAAGAGTTCACCAACCAGGCGGTTCCCAAAAGTCCTCGGCTTGGGATCGAAGCTTACAGTCCCGGGTACAAGGCTATCTGGCATGCCCCACATAGTACACCCAGCCTCACACATGTACCCCCTCCCGGTTGCAAGTCGGGTAGGTGAACACTCAAGATTAGTAAGGGTAAGATCCCGCACCGTCTCATTAAGGTACTAGGCTTACCGGTCCCATTCCCGACAAGTGCTTAGTACGTTCAAAAGCTTAGCCCACGAAAGCCACTGGACCAGAGCCCAAATCCCATGCTCTTACCACATGAGCAATTCATTTATCAAGATCTTATGATTCCAACATAAGAACCTATTCTCGCGAGTGACGAACATCACTCGACTTGTACAAGTCCTATAGCATGGCAGCTATCGACCTAGCATACTAGTAAAAGAGCATAGGTACCTAGGGATCATGCATATAGGGTTTCATTCAATTCCCGAAACGTAAATGCACAATGTAGCAAATGTACACTACAAGAAAATCGTTGACTAGTGACGCAACCACATTTTAACGTCATTGATTTATGACGTTCCTGGCTGATCTCGTCATAATATTTCACTCCCGAGCAAATTTAGTGACAAAATTTTTTTTCGTCATTACAGTTGGTACTGTAGCCGGGCGTTCCCTGTTCCATGCTGTTTTGTGACGCCATAAGCTCTGAAAAAACGTCATAAACCAACATCGGTCCCACATGTAAGTATTATTTTAAAAACAGAGTGTTCCAAGTCGTCATAAAATTCAGTAGGGTCCCACATCTAAGCATTTTTCGAAAATAGAGTGTTCCAAGTCGTCATAAAATTTTCCAGGGTCCCACATGTAAGCATTTTAGCCATGTCAGCGGCGTCATAAATCAACTTTGGTCCACATGTAAGCATTATTTTAAAATAGAGTGTTCCAAGTCATCATAAAATTCAGTAGGGTCCCACATGTAAGCATTTTTTTGAAAATAGAGTGTTCCAAGTCGTCATAAATAGTTTCAGGGTCCCACGTGTAAGCATAGGTCACGAAATGTTGCAAAAATAATATGCCATGGCATGGGTTCGAACCAGGGACCTGAAGGAACAAGGTTGTACTGTTTACCACTGCACCACTTGTTGGTTGTGATAGGTATATGGGAAACTCTACTAATAGTTCATGCGAATTCTTTACTATGACCAGGTCCCACATGTTAGTTTCAGTTGAGTCTATAATTACGTATCGAATGGCTGGCGAGACACTTCACTCAAACTTCGCAAAGACTTTTGACTTCCGCTACGCAGATCTGCAATAGTTCGTGGTAGGAATGGCGGATCCTAGCGGTGAGGGGAAGATGGTTGCGCCGCCACATCCCAGCAACAAGAGGATGAGACAGCAAGACGAGGTTGGTCCTCTGGTTTGAGCCGCTATATTTTCCCCTATCTTACTAGGGTTGGGGATATCTAGATTTGGGGATCTGGAGGATTGATGAGCATATTTGGTAGATTTAGATTTCATTATCGTACCTTTAGATTTGCACTTCGATAGGTGTTAGAAGTTGATAGGCTATAGACAATTCATGTTAGATTCAGTTAGTTTTCAATTTGCATCGTCTTACAGTAGGTTTTGTGTTTTAGTAGCTTCTAGATGTGCTTCAAGCCACTCGTTTTACGGATTTTTGTCGAGGTGCACAATTGATAGGATTGATAGGTCCATCGTTTTATGAATTGGTAGATTGAAGATACTATTTCAGAGCTGCAGACCGTTGAAGGGACATCTGGATTCTGCCACGATTGTTAGCGTTTGCACAATTCATAGGTGTTAGATTCAGTTAGTTTCCAATTTGCATCGTTCGATGGATCGATAGGTTCATTTAGGACAACCATGCCCTTGCTTAGTTTATGTAGGTAGCAAACAACCAGGTTTTGTGGCGTGTGGTGGTTGTTTTACTGTACTCATACAAATGGGTTCAAGGGATTTAGGTTTTTTTATAGACCGAGATGAGTTTATTTTTCAGATCAAGATGAGTTTTCTCCAAGGATTAGTTTAGTTCTACAAGAACATCTTAATGTTATTTTAGAAGATCTGGATGCCTCATCTCGGGGGAGAACTCTATTAGGATCTCCAAAGAGATCCTAAACATGATAGAACAACTAGCTGAAAAAGAGAAACAACTTCAGTACACACCTAAGAACAAGAAAACTGAGGGCGGAGATTATTCTTCTTACCATAGATATTGGAATAAAAGCGTCAATAAATGGATAGGACATTGAGTTTGTTTGGTCCGTCTTTTCTTTTAAATGTTCAAGAAGTTCGTTGTCAGTTGGACTGAAACAGGTACCCTTGCCTATTAGTACCCGTTTCAGTCCAACAGACAATGAACTTCTTGAAAATTTAAAAGAAAAGACTGACCAAACAAACTCAATATCCTACCCATTCATTGACGCTTTTATTCCAATGTATATGGTAAGAAGAATGATCTCCGCCCTCAGTTGTCTTGTCCTTAGGTGTGTACTGAAGCTCTTTTTCTTTTTCTGCTAATTGATCTATGATGTTTTCGATCTCTTTCGAGATCCTATAGAGTCCTCGCCCTGAGATGAGACATCCAGATCTTCTGAAAGGACATTAAGAAATGCAAGAGAGTCCGCCAAGGCCACAAAATTCACGGTAGGAGGTGCAGAAGGTGAAGGAACAGCAGCAGGAGGCCAAACATGAGATGGAGTTATGATTATGAATGAGTAGTGATGATTATTGTGAAACTTGTATCATGATTGTGTTTTGGTGTTGGCTACCGGATCATCGTATGATGTTTGCTACTTGTTGGTGGACTGGTGGTGTGAACTTTGTGGTGATGAGTTGCTATGAGATGTCATCTTATTATGCCGATTTGGTTTAATCTATTCCAAATTAATTCGAGCATACTCACCATTCGGAATTCATACGCATTGCAATGGAGGTCATTGAGAATTGCAGTTAACGACTGGCACCGGGCGTTAACCGACGAACTTGTGTACACACCCCCTCTGAACGGACGTGTCGATCATTGTGAATCGCAATGCCTGGCCTTATTTACTCTCGGTCGCCGACATGTACCAAGTCGAAAGGTTGAAGTTGCACTGTGCGTCAAAGATGTGGGACATGGCAAGCGAGGAAACTGTGACTTCATTTCTACAATGAGCAATTCAGGCTAACTGCACACAATTGCAGGACAAGTGCATGTCTCTCTTAAAGCAAATCTTTCCTCACGGAATATTCACATATGATTGGGCGGTTGTATGCACTGATCATCCCGAATTTATGCACAATCTCCGTAGAAGATCCAAACTCATTCGTTTCGAGCATACTCACCATTCAGAATTCATACGCGTTGCAATGGAGGTAGAGAAAGAACAATGGAGGTATGGTGGTAATAGATAGAGAAGGGGGAAGTTTTGATTGAGGAAACTCCGGCCTGTTGATGTTTCGCAAGGAGGACCTTCCTAGTGGTAAAAAGGGAGGAAAAGCTAGGATGCTGTTTGTTTGGATTGATCCAGAATCGGATCGTCCGTCCTTTTGATGGTTTGCAGGAAGGACCTTTCTGAGAAACAATTGTGTAACTACCCCAACAATGCACGGAGCGGTTCTGGTAAGTTGGCGGGAGAAAAGCGCGCACGACAGCCAAAAAAAAGTTTTCCCGCAGACAAGTGTATATATCTCATTTCTCTCGATGACGCGGCGTACACTACTGCAACTCTGCAAGAGACTCGCCGGCACTCAGGAACTCAGGATGATCTTATTCCGGAACTCAGGAGCTCTCTTCCAGGGAATAGGCTGCCAAATGTCCCCCACGAATGAATGCAAAGTTAATTCTACCACCTCAGCTTCTTTCTCCTCCAGAACAACAAAGAACAATCGGTCTTCACCTTCGAGTAGAGAAGAGTTGCCCATGCTAATAACCCATGACAATCGAAGTCCAACGGGATGGGGAGGTGCCGGAAGATCCTGCCCCAAGTAGATCCGCATGTGTTCAGAAGAACTGCACCAGAAATCTTCCGAAGGAAGTGTAGTCCAGTCGGATTGGCTACCCAAATGCCACATGGAAACGAGCAATGACTCAAGCGCTGCAAAAGATTTCTCTGGCCAAAAGAAAGTAATCACGACAAATGACTCTGCACCAGTTGCTGTTTCAAGGCACAAGATACAAGCTTGGAGAGTAGCCATTTGGCTCCATTTCGGAAGTCGAGGAAGGCAAATGTGCTTCCGAGGAGACAAAGGATTCTGCATGAGCGCATTGCACCAATCTCTGCAATCTAAGGCGACTAGGCTTCCAGATCCGCCGCAACCAATCAATCTGGTCCTTTTCCCAGCCAATGCAGGAAAGGAGACCTCAAAAAGCCGCATATCAGCGACAGATGCGAATGTCACTGCTCCAGATTCACCGATAAATTCAGATTTCAGAATCCAAGGGTCAAACTGGCGTGCCTCACTTGAACGAGCGCAGTTCCAACCCTTGCAGACAGCTTTGAACATGATGAAATCTCTTGCATCACTGATCTTATTGGCGACGCTCACAACAATGTCAGGAATAAGATTTGCCCAGGGACGAGGCATCATTGACAGGATAGCCAAAGAACAAGGTTGTGGGAGAACAATGGAGGAGATACAGCTCCAACAAAGACAAATGAGTGGAAAAGGTAGTCCAGAAGGTCCAGTATACTGATGTTTTGCTAAAAGGACCTTCTGGACTACAATTATTTCTTCCGGTCTGTTAACATTCCGCTGAACGGTCTTTCCCCCTTCCTCAGAACGTCCTCCCTCCATCCACAAAAGAATGCAATTCTCACTTCCCGATAAGTTTATATGAAGATATAAGTGTAAATTTGGTCAAAATTGAATTAGTTTGAACTGAACGGATCCCACAACTACTCTAATCTTTTCGGGAGCAGTTTTTTCAATAATGGCTGAATGGGTTCCTCTAGCCATAAATATCCCCCTTCCTCCCAGCGCCTTCTTCTCCTCTCCCCACTCTTGCAACCAACAAAAAACCCCATTCTTACACAGCGTCCTCTTCCTCTCCCAACTCTTGCAACCAACAAAAAACCCCATCCTCGCACAGCGCTCCCTTCCTCTCCCCATGGAGCCATTGTCTCCTAGAGGTGCGGCGCAAGCCACATCCTCCTCCTCTTCTGATGAAAGGGAGGATCTCCAGTGGTCTGATGAAGAGGAGGCAGAGCGGAGGCCCATTCGAGTGGTGGTTGACACATCCTCTGATGATTCGGAGTTTGTGGAACAAAATGAAATCCAAGATCATGTGCCTCTGAAACATCGCACCCCTCGCAAGTCAGCAAGAGGTGCCAGGGGTGAGAGGCGCGGAAGCACCGCCACTCGTCGGGGAACTGTCGTCTCCAAGCGCCGTCATCCTCTCTCATCCTCATCGGTCGGTGGCAGTCGATCTCTGCCATCCTTGTCGAGCAGAGGCCATCATCGACCGGCCGTCATCATCCACCATGGAGCGGCGCCAAGGCCATGCTCGATCGGCCGCCATGGAGCGGCGACATCATCCTCTAGCGGCAGCATTGGAGGGACGGCCTCATCCGCGGGTGGCACCCTGGGAGGTCCGCCACCATCTTCCACGGGTGGCGGCAACAGAGCGACATCCTCGTCCGTGAGCAGCTGCAACAAGGCGTCAGGTGCACCATCGACAAAGAAGCGGCGCCTTGATTAGTGGATTAGTGGTAATTGCTACTAGTAGAAGTAGGAGTAGAAGTAGAAGAAGCAGAACGAAGATTCGCCTTCCGTTCATCTGGTCTGATTGAATACTACTACTACTGTTTTTTCCTTGTAAGATGTTGGTTTTCTCATTACGTAGCAGTGACAATTTAATCCGGTCCGTCTGAAAACTACAAACCGGACTCTCGTCAGTGTTCTTTCGGTATTTAAGAAATCAACGGAACGGACTTTCTGTATACAACGAATTTATACCGAGGGAGTACACACACAATACCATTTTTATTAGAAACAACACAATCCAAATACAAACGACACAAATGCATGCATACGCATTGATTACACATGAGGATGGATGGATCCACCATAGTTCGAACTACAGCGACATATTCTGAACGACATACTACTAGCATCTACCATCATGGCTCATACTACTACCATCACCACATACTACTAGCATCTACCATCACGGCTCATATACTACTACCATCACCACTTACTACTAGCATCTACCATCACTTCTCATACTACTACCATCACCACATACTACTAGCATCTACCATCACGGCTCATACTACTACCATCATGGGCTCAAGGAAATCCAGCCGCTGCACGGAGTGCAGTAAAACGTGTCTCCTGGATCAGATACTCCTCCAAAGCGCGATGCCTCACCCTTGCATCCCAAATCCAGGCAGGCAAAACGGCGATGTTATGCGTGTGTAATAGCAGGTCACGAATGGTCCATTGCCTGTGACCCCTGTGGAAAAAAGGGCACACCCACATTCCTTCGTGATAAACACGGGCGAGCCCGCCCTGCTGAAGCCAAAGCAAAACAGACCATTTCAGGTCATGCGATTCATCTTGTTCAATGAGCACTGGCCGCGGGGGTGGCATTTCAATGGGCAACAGCAGAGCTAGCGGCCTGGGCCGTGGGTGAAAAGGTGGTGCCATGAGGTTCAGCTGATCTTGAGCTGCCGTTGCCAGCGGCTGAACTGGAGGTGGCATCACCCCCGGGTGTTGCTGAGGTGCCGATGCCAGCGGAAGTGGAGGTGCCATTAGGGCCGGGTGCTGCTGAGGTGCCGACACCAGCGGAAGTGGAGGTGCCATTGGGGCCGGGTGTTGCTGCGGTGCCGATGGCAGCGGCTGAACCGGGTGGCGGTGAGGTGCTATTGCGCCCGATAGCTCCCCCTTCCCCGACTCCTGCAAGTTCCATGCTCCGTCCCTTCCTTGCCCGGCCATTCCCCACGTACTGCATACACAAACGAAGAACAAACCCTACATAAGCTAACAATGTGACCGTATCGATACCATGCATACATCAAGTAAACAAGATTAGCCAACAAAATTATCTCACCCTTGTATCCCACTGAAGTAGAGAAATGCAAGGCGGGGAACCGATGAGTGTTGGCCTTGCCTTTCAAGAACGCTCTGCTGCACTCGCCTATTTATCGAGGACTACAACGGTCATGTGTGCTCGGTGTAACATTGCTAAAGTTACTATGGAAAACGTGAGATGCTCGGAATATAGTCAGGCCTATGCGTGATAGGAATCTATCTAGGTCAAAATCTTCAGCGGCGTGCATCAATTACATGTGTGGACGATGGGTATCACGGGATGAGCCCGACGTGTCTAGGTAGTATGTGTTTACTTCTGGACTTTCCTCTCTAGTGCACGAGAAAGTCCTGCGGACAAATCACGCCGCATCAGCTGCATCTAATGGCCGTCTCACTGCATCAGCTCATGCCGCATCAACAACGAGACAACTCTCTACCGTTTATTTATGTAATGGTTTAGGTGTCAATTGCATCTAGAGAACAAGATTGGGTGCTGTAATCAGATGGACCGGATGGTTCTTGCATTGCAACACGCAGGGTGCGGGGTGACTTGACAAGTCCTCCTCGATCAGGTACACTACGTTAGTCGTGACTGTAAAGGTCTACGAATGGTCTGGATTCGCACTTGATGATTCCCGCAGGCCTTGGAGACTGAGAAACGTGATGAACTTGTTGACGCGACAAGACCAAAACGGAAGAAGCTGGAATTGGAATAGCAATATAAGTTTTTTTTATTTTTGTTTGTTTGTTTGTGTGTGTGTGTGTAATATTAACATGCATATAAGCACAGAAGGGCATCTCGAATGGGCGTTTGGGAACGACACGCTCTCAGAAGTTGATCCACGTGTCGATCATTGAGAATTACAATTAAGCACTAGCACCGGGAGTTAACCGACGAACTTGTGTGCACACGCAGCACACCCCCTCTGAACGGACGTGTCGATCATTGTGAATCGCACTTAAGGACTAGAACCAGGAAGTTCATGACCCGAACGTGGTCACACTCGCTCTGAAGGGACGCGTCCATTCCGAGTGGTAACTGATGTCCACGAACGGACGTTTCGGAACGACACATTCACTCCCGGCCCACTATAATAAGAGACACTTTAGGCATGAGACGATCAATGTAGGCCATTTGTGTTAATGGCTTTAGACGCTAAAATGATTTCTTCCATGCAAGTCGACTTCTCAGTCTCAAGCCAGGAAGCGAAAGCCGAAGGAACCGCAGGCAACTTCATGGAATACGGTACGTTCATGGTGGGAGGCCGTCAATGGAAACTACGTTGCTATCCTACAGGTATGAATGATCATCAGTGGATGGATGTTCCAGACGGCATTGCCGTCGTCCTCGTTCCTCTGCACAAATCCCAAATGGTACGTGTCTCGTTGCTGCTATGAAGACATACACTCACACATGGCGATACAGTCGCATTATGTTATTGTTTGTCAAACCTGTGACTGCTTCCACGTAGGTGCAATTATTGTTGTGTGCGATGGCTGGAGACCCAAATGATGAAGATGATACGTTTCGAGTTCAAGCTACAAAAGAAGTTTGGTTCATGAATTGGGATCTAGAAGCAAGAGGATTTGAATGTCTGGTGGAGCATCATGACATTGAGCGCATGACATTCAGTGAAGATCGCATACACATATCATGTGTTGTTTCAGTACTGGAGGACGACTCCATTGAAGTTCCTCCTCCATCAGTGGAAAGAAGCATATGCCACACCGTTGTAGCCCAAGCCCCTGTGGAAGTTGTGTTCCACATAGGTGCGGAATGCCGGGTGATACGAGCGATACATGCCGATGTGGCGAAAGTATCTTGTGTGATGGAGGCAATGCTCTACGGCCCAGGAGTGGAGTCTAGCTCTGAAACTATTACAATTATTGACACACACCCTGATGGCTTCTCGGTCCTGATCAAATATGCTAGTGAAGGATCACTCCCGGAGGAGGCTGATTTATGGGACGCTCCTGCCAATGCCTGGCCTTATTTACTCTCGGTCGCCGACATGTACCAAGTCGAAAGGTTGAAGCTGCACTGTGCGTCAAAGATGTGGGACATGGCAAGCGAGGAAACTGTGACTTCAATTCTACGATGGGCAATTCAGACTAACTGCACACAATTGCAGGAAAAGTGCATGTCTCTCTTAGAGTGAATCTTTCCTCACGGAATACTCACATATGATTGGGCGGTTGTATGCACTGATCATCCCGAATTTATGCACAATCTCCGTAGAAGATTACCTGAAGGGTTGTACCAGGGTCCCCTGTAGTTTTAATGTTTTATTTAAGTGTTTGTAGTCATGTAATAAATAGTTGAAACAGTACGTTATTTTGTTGCAGTGAGTACATTTGTAATGCGAATATCGGATCATCCGTCTTATGTGAATATGAAGTAGAGTATAGTCCTCTGTGTGTTTGTCCATTCCATGATCCATGGTGGCACGGACAACCCAGTCAACAACTTGCCTCTCTGCGTAAGGTCGCTGATGTTTGGGTCCGACACCCAAGCGGTCTTTCGTTTGGGTCACTGACGTTTGTGTCCATGATCCAAAGTCTTTCGTTTCCCGCTCTGGCCCACAAAGGCGGGACTTGAAAATTTGAATTCCCCGCTCCTCCTTCTGGTCCTCCTCGTTTATATATAAAACAAAGAGGGAAACCAGATCTCCCAATTCCCTCCTGGTAATTTTCCAAAATCAGGAGATCTTCTCCTCGACCGCCGAAGAGACCTAGATCTGCAGCGGAAGCAGCAACGGAGGCCTAGCTACCGACGACGGCTTCCTCTGCTACGAGCGGCGACCTTCCTCTTCTACGAGCGGCGGCCTTCCTCTTCTACGAGCGGCAACCTTCCTCGGCAACGTCCTTGAAGCTGCAAGATGGTTCAAACTCGTTGCTCCGTCGACTCCCCCGAGACTCACCCTGGCGGCCGCAGATCTGCAACAGTTGCGCAGAACATCGTGCTGAAGGCGCAAGGTCGGGCTGCTAAATCGAGACGGCATTCGGCACCTTCTTCCCGTCGTATTCGTCAGGTCTGCGGTCTCCTCCCTGTATTGATCGATTGAATTAGATTGCTTCCCCATGCTCTTTGGCTTTCTATAATATTCTTTCATGTTTGGGTGATTGTGGATCTACTGTACCCTATCACAAGAGTTTGTTAGTTGAGGTTTGTAGAAATTTGTAGATGAAATTGTTGGACTGCTTCCCCATGCTCTTTGCCTTTGAATATTGTTGTTGCATGCTTGGGTGATTGTGTATCTACTGTATCCTATCGCAAGAATTTGTTCGAAGTCATTTTATTTGAGGTTTGTAGAAATTTGTAGATGAAATTATTGGACTGCTTCCGCATGCTCTTTGGCTTTCTATAATATTCTTTCATGTTTGGGTGATTGTGGATCTACTGTACCCTATTGCAAGAGTTTGTTAGAAGTCATTTTATTTGAGGTTTGTAGAAATTTGTAGATGAAATTGTTGGACTGCTTCCCCATGCTCTTTGCCTTTGAATATTGTTGTTGCATGCTTGGGTGATTGTGTATCTACTGTACCCTATCGCAAGAATTTGTTCGAAGTCATTTTATTTGAGGTTTGTAGAAATTTGTAGATGAAATTATTGGACTGCTTCCCTATGCTCTTTGCCTTTGAATATTGTTGTTGCATGCTTGGGTGATTGTGGATCTTCTGTTCCCTTTTGCAAGAGATTGTTCCAAGTCAACTTACTTGAGGTTTGTAGAAATTAAAGGATGAAATTATTATATTGCTTACCTATGTTCTTTGGCTTTCCATATTTTTGTTGCATGCTTGGGTGATGATGGATTGGGTGTGATCGTTCATATACCGCATTGAACTTAATAAATGAAATTGCTTCTGATTGCTAGTGACCTCAACCCTTATCTCTTGTTCTTGTACTTGTTTCCGCGGGCCAAAGGGTCAACATCTGTAGTCGCTCCTGTTCAGACCTGCTCCAAGGTAATAAACTCAACACCTTCTTTGTTTCCGATTGCGAATGATCTCAACACTAACCTCTTGTTCATGTACTTGTTTCAGCGGGTAAAAGGGTCAACGTCTGAAGTCGCTCCTGTTCAGACTTGCTCCAAGGTAACAAACTTAACACCTTTGTTTCCGATTACGAATGATCTCAACCCTTACCTCTTGTTCTTGTACTTGTTTCAGCAGGCCAAAGGGTCAACATCTGAAGTCGCTCCTGTTCAGATCTGCTCCAAGGTAACAAACTTAACACCTTTGTTTTCTTAGTTCGAATCAATTACAAGGTCCTAATCTAACTTGGGATCCACTGTTGCTAGATGGAAGCTACCAAGTCAATGATGCTTCTTCCCGAACAAATTAAAACAGAGGCAGCAGTACTCAAGAATGAGTACCAAATCCTTATGTAGTAGTGTTGATGAAGAGCGAGTTGACGCTCCCAATCAGGATGGGGTACAACTTCGACAATGGTTTGTTGCTCACCAGAAAGAGTTATGTTGCTTGAAGAAGACCGAAGAATCAGAATCAACTCTGAAAATGCAGTCTGCTGAGATTAAGAGGTTGCAGAAGCTAACCGAAGACAGTGAGGACCTCCTTCGTCTACTGCTTAGCAGTAAAAGATGAAGAGGTTAAGATCATTAGATCAAATCTCCACTTTCTCTTGTGATTATGAACTGGATTTAGCTTTGTTAATCAATGTTCCTTGTGATACTGTTATCTTGTAATAGTTTGTGATATGTGATGAACAATATGGTCGTGCTTGATAATAAACAATAGTTTGCTTTATTGTATAAAGAAATATGTGCCGATTACTATTTTGCCAACCAGATCAGAATTATTCAAAAAAAGGATCAGAATTGAAATTAAATCCATTAATACTGATGCATGATTAGTTAATTTTATATTGTCCTTCAGTGGGCTTAGCCCACTTTTAATTGGGTCAAAAGTCATTTTTTGTCAAATTAACATGACACAGAAGGCCGCAACAATGTGCGCACTTGTTGGACTCGACCCAACCAAAACGGGCCCACCCAAATCAAATTTCATCTGAAAAAGCTACAATTGGGCCCAACAAAATCTTTTTTGAGCTATATGAACAACGCCAGCCTACAGGAACAGTTTTGGGCTCAACCCAGTTACAAACGGGCCAAATTCGTTTATGACGCATACGATTTGTCACAATTGGCCTGCCACATCAGATTCTGTCCAGCGTGGCAAAGCTGCAGGAACGAAGTTATGACGCATTGTATAGACGAATTTCCACGCGTCATTAAACTCATGACGCCGGGAAATAAGGTCTCGTCATTAATCGTGGTTTGTGACGCTCGATTAATGACGGCGCGTTTTCGTAAAAACCGACGTCATTAATCAATGTTTATGACGAGAAACGACCTTTTTTTGCGTCACTAGTCGGCGTTTTTCTTGTAGTGGTAATTGCATAATTTTAAAAAGAAAGGGTTAATGATTCGGGGCTTGCCTTCGCTGGCAAGGTTGGCCTTGGACCCTTCTGGACTTCGGTCCAGGTCCTGAGCTACGTCCACGTACTGCAGCTGACCGTCAGCACCTTCGTCTCCTCCTTCCGGTATGAGCGTATAGCTACGTCGGGAAGATCTACACGAGGATGCAAATGCAAGATTTAATTGACGGTTTTGATTTAATTAATTACAAACAACACATGACAACCATGGGGTGCATGGTTGACCACATTCGCCTAGATAATAATACATTCAGCATACTCTTCCAATAAAGGAACAATATGTGGTTCTTTATTAATTAATCTTTTTGATAGTGACGGTGTACATATTTATGTAAATAAATTAATTTGACTTCACAAAACAGCAAGGGTGGTGACACTTAGCTCCTTAGCATGATGTACATCACAACTAGGAGGTCAATAGGTGTGTAGTTGGTGATTTTCCTATTTAACTTAATATTAAGCTTTAATTGGCCTCCATAGCTTTTACTCATAAATAAATTCATAAAATTCAGTGGGTGACATATTTTAAGCCCTTTATCCCTATACAAAGCCACTGAACACACATGCACACTTATAAGAGCTATAAATTAATTATATCGTAAAAGACAAAATCTAGCTACCAAAACATGAGAAATGCATATAAAAATAAATAAATAACAAATGGATTCCAACTTTCTCTCACTAGTTCTCTAACTCAAATCAAGGCTAGGAAAGCAACAAACACATCAAGAGCTACTCTAGATCTTGAGCTATGCCTTTACATTGAAAATTAGGCATGAAACAAGATTAAATATTTCTGGCAGATATAAAATCATGATTAATTTACCAGAGGTGCATTTAGGCATAAAAAGATCACATGCAGAAGTTTAGCACAAAAATATTTTTATTTTTAGCTACACAAATCATTTGGATAGATTCATCATAAATACAAAACAATTCATAATAAAAGATATACACAATAACTGTGTGCAATGTTTGGTACAGAACCTAGACATGGCATGAATCACAACATATACAAAATTCAGCTATAGACCACATGTGGATTTTGAACTACAGCAGATCTAGGTTTAACTGATTTCTATTTTTCATGCAAAAACTATCAATCAAAAGTATGGTCATGCTTTACGAAAGTTGTAGGGCTATTCACAGGGAAACCAACCAAATTGAGTTTGCATTTTTCTGGTTTTGCTTTGATTTTCTACGGGTTTTACAAGATTCTGCCAAAAGCTTTCACTATTTAAGATTCAAATTTCAAGCAGGCCCCTGGAAACTTTAGGCTAATCACAACCATACCCTCGCTTCTCACACAAATGCCCTCGAGGCCAAAAATTCTCACAAGCATGCCCTCACCGGCGGCGAGAGACGGCCGGACGCGGGCAACAAGCGGCGCAGGAGTGTGATTAAGCTCACCACGGGTTGATTGGGGGTGGTGGACGGGTCGGTGAGGTCGCCGGCGATGGCGCGCGGCGGTGCCAGGCGGCGGCGGGCGCTACAGCTGAAATTTCGGCGAGGATCGGCGGAATGCGGGGCAACAAGCGACAGCTTGAGCTTCTGTGGGGTCAAGGGGAGGCACTAGATTGGTTGGGCGGCTCGGGGAGCAAGCGGAGGGGGAAGCTCGTCGGCGGCGACTTCAATGGCGTCCGGCGGCGGGGCTCTAACGCGTGCGAGGAGGAGCAGCAGCGCCTTTTATAGACTGGAGAGGGAGTGCGGCTCCAAGCTGTCGCCGCGAAGGGAAGGTAGCGAGGTGGGGGACCCGGCCTGCCGCGGGGTGCGTGCGGCACGGCCGGTGACAGCGCGACAGGGGGAGGGTCCGGCGTCGCAGTGTGCGTGCGTGCCGCGTGGCCTGCGCGGCTCCCCCGGCCGAGGCGCGGGCTCGGGGCGCGCGCATGGCTGACGCCAGCGCCGGGCGCGCACAGTGCCCCCCCGGCCGGGCCCCGGTACGGCGGCGTACAGCGGCGTCGCGGCGGCGACGTGTGGCACCCACGCGCACGACGTCGCGCGCGTGCCTGCGTTCCGGTCCGCGCTCGATTTAGTTTAGGCTGTTTTGACCAACAATTTCTCAAGATTTCTGTGACGCCCCAGGTTTTTAATTAGCATCATTAGTGCTAATGACCGAGTCAAACACGTTGACTCTAGTCAAACCTTGGTAAAACTAGGTCATCACCTCGAAAACCTAGTCAACAACCCCTAATGGTCAACCTTTGGTCAAAGCTTGGTGAAACACTAGCTAAAACCCTAGTCAAACCCCTTGACACACCTGGTCCTTCTAGAACTTTTGCCGCATTCTCCAAATTTTACCTAAACACTTCAATTTCTCCCAATACAAAAGTTGTGTAGTTTTTAATGGGACACAACTTTCATATTGGATAGCATTTCAAAGTGGAAATGGGTGAAAAACGTTGCTCAATGCCAGCCATCACTGTTTACAGACGCCAAGAAAATCTCCAAGTTGACGTGCAGTTTATGCAAAATCCGTTGATCAAAACACCTTTGAGCCTTTGTAAAAGTTGTAGAGGGTAGTGAGATCTACAACTTTAGTATAAACACCTTGATGCACTTTAGTTGCAAAATTTCGAGAAAAACGTGGTCAAACGAAGCTGCACCGAAACGTTGTCATGCTGGAACGCGCCCGCGCGCGCGACGTCGCCCCTGGCGCGCCACGTCGGCTCTGCCGCCGTATGCCGCTGTACGCGCACACCGAGGCGGGCCTGTGACCGCCGGTCCGTGCGCCGTGCTCGCGCGCCTGTGCGTGACGCGAGCAAGTCCTCTGGTCGGTGCCACGCGGCGCTCCATCACGCGCCAGCCGGCCGCACCGCCGTTCCCCCACCGGACCGTCCGTGTCCCCCTGCCGTGCACGCCTGCCGAGGCCAGGCCACCGTACCGCGACATAAACGCCGGGGCATCCTTCGCGGCAAAGGCTTGTAGCCGCACACCCTCTCGCCGCCTATAAATAGGCACCACATTTCTTCCTCGCGCGCACCCGAGCTCTGCCACCGGCGCCATTAGAGCCGCCACCGCCGAGCTGCACCTCCACTCCCTCTCTCGGCCGCCCAACCGCTCTAACACCTTCTCTAGGACCTACCGAAGCTCGAGCACCCGCACTTTGGTCAGCTCTGCCTCGGCCTCGCCGGAATTGCAGCCTGCAGCGGCCGCCACCACCGTGCGCCGCCGAGCACGCTCGCCGGAGCCGTCCCCGACTTCGGTTCGGCCACCAATCGAACCCTCGTGAGTCGAATCACACCCCTGCGCCATTTGTTTGCCTCGGCGGGCCCCACATCACCGCCGGCGAGCCGCCGCCGCCGCCGGAGGGTATGGATGTGAGGATTTTTGGCCTCGAGGGCATTTGTGTGAGAACCGAGGGCATAGTTGTGAAAACCCAAAAGTTTCTAGGGACGTCCTCGTAAATAGATTCTTCCTTTTAAGTGTGTTTTGGCTGATTCTTGTAAAATTTGTAGAAAATAGTAGAAAATCAGAAAAATGCAAACTAAATTTTGTTGGATTCCTTGTGAAGAACCCTACAACTTTTGTAAAGCTTGACCCTACTTTTGAGTGATAGTTTTTGCATGAAAAATAGAAGACTGTTCAACCTAGATCTGTTATAGCTCAAAATCTACAAGTTCTCTGTAGCTGAATTTTGGATATGTCGTGTGCTATGCCATGTCTAGCTTCTGTACCAAAAATTGCACAAATTTATACCGTATATCTTTTATTATGAATTGTTTTGTATTTATGCTGATTCAATCCAAATGATTTTTGTAGCTAAAAATAATTAGATTTTTGTACTTAACTTCTGTATGTGATCTTTCTATGCCTAAATGCATCTCTGGTGAATTAATCACAATTTTATATCTGCCAGAATTATTTAATCTTGTTTTATGCCTAATTTTCAATGTAATTGCATAACCCAAGATCTAGAGTAGCTCTAGGTGTATATGTTGCATGCCTAGCTTAGTTTTGGACCAGAGGCCATGTGTGAGAAAGTTGGGATCCATTTGATGCTTATTTATTTTTATATGCATTTATCATGTTTTGATAGCTAGCTTTTGTCTTTTTCGGTATATTTAATTTCCTAGCTATCCTAAGTGTGCATGTGTATGCAGTGGCTTTGTATAGACTTGTAGTGCTTCATAAACTCTTACACTGAATTTTATGAATTTATTTTATGAATAAAAGCTATGGAAGCCATTTAAGCTTAAGCTTAATATTAAGTTAAATTGGAAAAATCACCACATCCACACCAAATGGCTTTATGAATATGATGTTGATCTTGCTAAAAAGCTAAGTGTCACCACCCTTTGCTGTTTTGTGAATTTAAATTAATTTATTTACATAAATGTGTACACAGTCACTATCAAAAAGACTAATTGATAAAGAACCGCATATTGTTCCTTTATTGGAAGAGTATGTTGAATGTGTGTTTGTCAAGGTGAATATGGCCGACCATACTCTTCATGTTTGTCATATGTTGTTTGTAATTAATTAAATGAAAACCGTCCATTAAATCTTGCATTGCATCCTCGTGTAGATCTTCCCGACGGTAGCTATACGCTCGTGCCGGAAAGAGGAGACAAAGGAGCTGACGGTGAGCTGCAGTACGTGGACGTAGCTCAGGACCTAGACCAAAGTCCAGAAGGGCCCAAGGCCAACCTTGCCAGCGAAGGCAAGCCCCGGATCATTAACCCCTCTTTTTAAAATTTTGCAATTACCTTTGCTATGATTGTGCATTTACGTTTCAGGAGTTGAATTGAAACCCTAGATGCATGATCCCTAGGTACCTATGCTCTTCTACTAGTATGCTAGGTCGATAGCTGCTATGCTATAGGACCGGTATGAGTCGAGTGATGTTCGTCACTCGCGAGAATAGGTTCTTATGTTGGAATCATAAGATCTTTATAAATAGATTGCTCATGTGGTAAGAGCATGAGATTTGGGCTCTGGTCCAGTGGCTTTCGTGGGCTAAGCTTTTGAACATACTAAGCACTTGTCGGGAATGGGACCGGTAAGCCTAGTACCTTAATGAGACGGTGCGGGAAGTTACTATTACTAATCTTGAGTAATCACTTGCCCGGCTAGCTACTGGGGGAGGTGGGTACATGTGTGAAGCTGGGTGCCTTGCGGGGTACGCCAGATAGCTGTGTACCCAGGACAGTAAGATTCAATCCCAAGTCGAGGACTTTTGGGAACTACCTGGTGGTTGTCCATGTGAGGGCATCCTACCGTGTGTTTAGGTTTACCTTGCAAGGTTATAAATCAATCGATTGTCGGCCTCTCACCATTATCTGAGACTGCTTAATCAACTGGCCATGATATCCCTTAATGATGGAACTTGGTGAATATTACTGCTTGAATTAATTGTATTGTACAATTCTTGATTGAATCAGTTGGCACACCTAGAAATGGTAATTAACTAGAATTTGAGCTAAAATATTGAAAATAAGGACATACTCTTTGTTGCTTTTCAGCAAAAGAACTCCACCGGCCAAAAAGCCTCTCATGTCTAGAGTTTGGTGATGTAGTTATCACCCGCCGGTTAAGTCTTGCTGAGTATTAGTATACTCAGCCTTGCTTTTTAAATGTTGTTGCAGGTGGTTTGGCCTGGTGAGTTTCCTCCCGGCTGGGAGCTAGAGTAGGTGGATGACGACGAGTGATTGCATCACGGTCGGCCTCCTGTGATGTTTATCATGTCGCTAGTTTATTTTATTCCGCTGTTTTCGAATAATTGTTTGTAATAATAACCCTTAGGGGTACAAGTTGGATGTAATTTGTGTTTGTACTCTGGACTTGCCTTCGTGTGAGTTTCAATGCATATGTTCGATCCTCTGTGTGATTTCCAAGTGAATTACCGGGCGTTAACCCGGCAACTAACGACGGGATGATACTTTACTGTCGCTTAATGGCCAAAGTGGATTGGTTTAGGCGATAGTACGGTATTTTCCTGGGCGGGTTGTCACAGCTGGTATCAGAGCGATTATATGCACCAGAGTTTAATTAACAACCTTAATCACTGGTTTTTGAATAAAATTTGCCAAGATTGTTTGGATTTGCAAAATACGTTGGTCCGTTAGGGATGGATATAGACCGAGGGGCCCTAGAGGGAATTTTTTTGGGTTCTTTCAGGTGGCTTACAAATCTATGGTTTATTTTGCTAACTTCTAGCACATTTTATTCTTGTCAGAACTTACCTTATGTACAACCATACTAGTTCATCACGTTTTGCCATACGTGGTGGTGCCACAGGAAAGTCCTGTGAGGGATGGATGGGACCTATTCTAATGGGAACCCACGTCGCGTCTATGTCTCGCCATGTTTTGCCATACGTGGACGTTCCGCATTGTGAATGTGCGAGGCAAGGATACACTCCATTCAAAAGGAGAGTGTCCGAGGTTGGACGCTGTCCATGCAGCGATAAACGCATGGATACCGTTTCTATAGTGAACGGTAATGTATGTGGATGCTTTCGTGAGTGCTGGCACGAAAGGTTCGTTGTATTCTGTGATCTTCTGCAGGTACACTAATTACGTTTCGTAAGTCGCTAAGTGAGTATCGACTAGCTCTCGACTAGTTATTATAGGGAGAAACGTGTATATGCCTTGCCACCGGCACTAACTTCGATTTTTAGCTTGATTGTCTTGTGAGGACGAATAGGACGTCTTGCATCATGCTAAAAATCGTGACAACTTAAAACTGAACCCCTGCATGTTTTATGTGCTCTCTAAGGTGAAATTTTGCTAGTGTGCTTTTCTTGCATAGCCTCTCAGGTGTAGATGTGTTGCTGTCCAAAATTTTGATAGGGTTGTTTGCTTGATCTTTGCACCCTGTTCAAGAATCAATTGCCTAGGTGATCTCTACCAAAGTTGCTCCATATCTGATCTAGTTTCTGCTCGCAAAAATTCACGGTCATAGCTTCGGTACATCTCAAGTTATGCTTAGATTAGTGAACCTCTGTCCTGCTGTTTTTCCAGGAATCTAATATGAAACTTTGCTTAGTTGAAGCACCTTCCTAACCCTTCTAGATCAACCTTTGCATACCAAAAATGTGTATCATAACCTTTTTGAGTTGCTGGTAAAATTTGGGAAATGTTGGAGCCTTGGTTTTTAAGTTATGAATTTTTGTTCACAACTGTTAGAACCTTAGGTCATTATGTATGTATGCTCGATTCGAGTTCTAACATACAGTTGTACCTTTGTACACGTGACTACCCCAGTTTTGCCTAGCATGAGAAAAGAACTTTCTGTTCTACCATGTCAATTGAGTAATGTCTTGATCTTAGGGTCCAATCTTCAATTATCATCTCCGCCAGTCAAAATGTTATCTCCATCGACATGTATCCCTTCCAAACCCCTTGAGTTTGTACATGTAGGAGCCCTAAGCTATTCTTTGTATTGATATCCTTGTCATGATTACTTCGATCTTTGAATCATGAACTTATTCTTCTTGGTCTTGCTCACAACATTTTGGAAAAAAAATGTCAAATTTGTGGGTATGCATTTGCATAGCACGTGCATTTGGGAACCTTGGGTGAACTAACGTGCATACGCATGGAAGATTTCAATACTCCTACTCTATCCTTCTTATGATTGGTGATGTCGTTGTCCCATAACTAAAGGTGCCGCGACGGAACCTAGGGCATCAGGTGCGCTGCAGCCATATGATTGCCACTAGGAGCGCGCTAGGTATCTTGGTTGTGAGAATGCGACTCGCCACACATATACCCCTCCTCAACTCTTGGATGGTCACTCTTTTTGTGGGTAACCGAGTCATGCTAACATGCATCATGAGCACCATACCACATGAGCATGTGCATCATGCCTTCATAAGCATGTGCATCACACCAGCTTTTAAAATCATTGTACCGTAAGGTAACGAGTCAATACCACCCAAATTCACAAGTTAACTAACATGTGAGCAAGATTGTTCTGAAAATTCTCATACTAATTTGTCTTCCATACTTTCCTACCTTGTATTCGTAAGCCATTCCTTGCGAATGCCTCTATGAATTCACCTTCCTAGACTGTTCTTATGAACCACCTCGACCGAGCATGGGAAACTTTTGACCCATAAATCACATCCGTGTTGCTCCCAAAAGAAATTACGGGAATCTTAATTGTTTACTAGCCTTCCTTTTCTTCATAGAGATCCGTTTTGGAAATCACTTTTCGACTTGGTCTCTTTCCGTCCACTCTCAATGTTCTCTTAACATCAAATCAGATCAACCAGCTAAGTTGAAGGAGTAGAAGTAGAGTTTTCTTGAGCAATCAAGATTCTCTACAAGTCAAGGTATGAGAGTCCTCCATCGCTTATCAATCTATGATCATACCCTCCAAATCCTAGGAATCAAGAAAGGAGTAAACAAAGGATCGGTAGAAGCTCTTGCTAAATTCTCCTCGTTATGCTCTCGAGCCCAGAGGGCGGATACCCTGAGCTCTTCTCGTTATTCCCACCGTCACGGTCAGTCCTCAGACCGTGGACCGCCTCCTTTTCAATGCCACAACTGTACGATGCCGTGGCGTCACTCTGCTCGCTGTCCAAATCAGCTAGCCAAAACCCTAGTGATGGAATTTTTTTCCAGCATGTTAACCCTGGAGTTTGCCTCGGAGTTGGATACCCACTTTAGAGCTGGAAAATCCTACACTTACTGACAAAAAAAATGAGAATTTTTCGGTGCATGAGCAGAGATTTATGAATTTTATGCTTATGACCGTTGTGCTGTCCGGTTTCACAACACTTAGCATAAATGAGTTTTCGTCGTGCATGTTCTACTTGTTAATTTTATGAGCAAGCTTATGAATGTGTGTTTAATGAAAACTCAATTTTCAGATGGTCGGACCGACACGCAGCACCCCCAATGGTGCTGGTGCCTCGGGTAGCACCCCCAATTCTCAAGATTTCGCAACATAAGTGCTACAAGGTGTATATAGCAAAGTTGTAGAGCATCCATAGGGGAGCAACTTTTGTAAAGGTTGACCTATGTTTTGATCAATGGTTTGAGCACAAAAAGTTGGCAAAGATGCTGTCTTTCTTGGCGCTGGTGAATAGTGTTTAGCTGCAGTTGACTGAGTTTTTCACCAATTTCCACTCGAAATTTCAAATGTCGTCAATTATGAAAAGTGTGTCCCTCAAAAAGATGAACAACTTTTATATTGGCCGATTTTGAAGTGTTTAAGTGAAAATTGGAGAACGCGACAAAAATTCCAGAGGAGGTTCAAAGACATTGGGGTTTGACTAGGGTTTGACCATACCCTTGACCAAGGTTTGACCACAAGTGTGTGTTGACTTGATTAAGAAGATCATTAGTGATTGTTGACTAGGTTTTCGAGGTGATGACCCAGGTTGACCAAGGTTTGACTAGAGTCAACGTGTTTGACTCGGTCATTAGCACTAATGATGCTAATTAAAAACCTGGGGCGTCACACTTTGCTCCCTCCCTTTCCTCCTCCACCCTCCAGCAGACACCCTCACGGCGCGAGGAGCTCCGACGGCGGCCACCCCTCCTCCCCGGTGCCGCATGACGAGCAGCGGCGGCGGAGCTCCGGGCAGGGATGGGGGAGCGGCGGCGCGGATTTGGCCGCCTCCGCCCTGCCTGCGCCCTCTCCCGTCGAGCTCGTCAATTTGGCCGCCTCCGCACTGTCTCTAGAACGGAAGAGCGCGGGGAAAGCTCGGCACTGATGGTTTTGGCACGCGGGGGAGGGGAGAGAGAGGAGTGCGCGGGCTTGCGGGATCCGGCGGCCGTCGCCTCGAGAAGACGCCGCGGTACAGCCCGCGCTTGCTCGTCTGCAGGATGTTGGGGAACGGGACGGAGCCGTCCTTTGGCGAGGCGACGCGGGCGTCGTCTGTAGGCAGGCGCGGGGGGCAAAATGAAAATGTGTCGGTATACCGACGCGTTGTACATGCCCTTAGCCAGCTTTGCGTATGTCTCTCCATCACAGCTCGAACATAGCATCGATCACATCCATTTCCTATACCTTGCACTCCCACTAAATACCCGATCTCACCCTATGACCCTCAACCTCCTCGCGTGACTTGATCGTGACATCCAGGCATTTTTGCGTGTCACCCTCCTGCTTTTATCCACTCCTTTTTCTCTCGCTACCTAGCAACTGAAAGTGGTGAGACCCTACCTACCATCCATGCATTGAAATAATCAGAAGGAATGTATTGGATTGGATTGATTGTGTCAAGGGTTTATCCCTACTTTAATATCAGGTTAAGAGTTATATGCCTACTTATCAATAAGAGCTTTGAATTAGGATTTTGAATAAAGTAGCCATAAGTCTAGCAAGATATAGTCTAGAATAAGGTAATATGAGTCTTTTTTATTAGGAATCAAATTGTGTAACTGCTATACATTAAACACTATATTAGAGCATCTCCAAGAGTTTGCCAAATTTTATTTTGCAAATCTTGTGTTTTGACAACTTATAAAAGATATGTAAGTACAAAAGAGCTTCTCTCCAACAGTTTGGCATAATTCGTTTGTCAAATCTAGATTTAACTTACACCTCTTATGATACGGACAGATGCGCCGGATAGAAATAAAAAAAATTTACGTCCTTCCACCTCTTCTGATACGGACAGATGCGTCGGATACGAGCGCATATATATGCGCGCGCAGAGGCTCTTTTCCGAACTTGGGATAAATGACATTCTGGGACCGGGAACGATTAGAGAAGGGTTTTTTTTTTTGCTGTTTTTGTCAGAAAATTAAGAATGACAACCTCGAATTAATGGGGAACTGTTGGAGATGCTCTCCATTGGCCAAGCGTTTTAAATTTTTTCTCTCCCCCATGTACGTTGAAATGGAAGCAAATCTCAATATTTTGTGCTCCATGTGGCCAATGGAAATCATTCCTGCAGTACAAAATAGTCAAAACACCGGTAATTAAGAGTAAGTGTATAAAAGTAATACAATAATTTTCAAAATAAATCTGCATGTATGTTTATATGTTTGCAAAGTAATAAGTATTTTAATCTTTTCACCAAAGTTTTAAATAATATCCATATTTTAACTTGGGAAAGTCTAATTTTACCGTAATACTGTGTCTTTATACCCTCGTACTATTGATGTTGCTCGGAGTGTGGAACCGGCGCCGTCTGCACTTTGCGGGTGCCTTTGGCATAGCTTCGCGAGCAGCTTCGACAGCTGTTTCGCGCGAAGTTGTGCCAAACGGCCTCCCGAAACAACTTCGCCAGCGAATAGCTTCCTAGCATCCCATGATTCGGGCTCTCTAGAGCGGTTTGGTTAGGGCGAAGCTGCAAAGGCCAGCTTCCCCCACTTCGCCTGCCCTTTGCCAAGCCTGCCCCCGGTGGGGCCCACGGGGAGGTGGCGGAGCTGGAGGTCAGGGACGAGGCGACGTACCTGGGAGCGCGACGGCAGCTTGGCGGGCTCGGGATCGACGACGGCCTGGAGGCCGGGGACGACGGCAGCTCGATGTCGCTGGTGGTGGAGATGGCCGGTCGGCGGCGGCTGCAACCTGCAGGGCCTCCACGGCCAGCCGGCAAGCTCACCCTGATGGGTGCTGCGGAGAGGGGAGGGCTAACCGGCCGGCAGGGCAGAGGACTGCGGCGGGCGAGGCCCGAGGTGGGCACCGCGGAGTAGACCGCGGCGGGCGAGGCCTGAGGCGGGCGCCCCGGAGACCGCCGTCGGCGAGCTCCTCCTGGGCCTCCTCCATGGCCGACGGGCGCGGACCGCGAGGGAGAGCGGGGGGGAGGCAGTGAATGGATATGGATGGAGGAGGATAGGATAAGAAGAGAAGAGAAAAGGAAAAGAAGGGAGAAAGAAGAAATAAGAAGAAAAGGAGAAAATAATTGGAAGGAAAAGAAATAGAAAAATTAAAAGGGAAATAAAAAGAGGGAAGAGCACTATAGACATTTCACTCTCTTATCCACCTTACACTGGTGCTCGCACCTTTTTCTGGATTTTCCAGAATTTACCGGCGTTATGCGTTAAGTGGTAAACGACGTTCCCGTCGACGACGAGGCGTCAATGGTGACTTCGGGAATCTCCAGATCTGCTGGTGCTCAGTATTTCGGAGGTGCTCATAGGGGTAGGGTTTGCGTACGTGTATTCATAGGGGTGAGTATGTGTGTTGTGAGCGTCTGCGTTGTACTGTGTGATTCTTAAAAAAACGTTTTTCAAAACGGTTTCGGATTGAGTAGAGAATCCGCTCCACAAACACAACCACAACCGCCGAAGCTGTCACAACCGCAACCACAATTGTGCCAAGCGCAGGCTGCATGCAACTCCGATCCGCATGGATCAGTGTCGCATCGCGTGCAACTGTTCATTACCAGTCCGGTTCACTGATCGCCAGTGGCAGGATCCGACTAAAGACTAGAGGAATAAAATGTGAGGCCGCCAAGCCAATCTCGTGGCACCGAGGTCCAGACGATCGGCAGGAGTCGAGGAGAGCTGTCGCGGTTGCATGTGGCCACTCGTCCTGCCGGCATCCTTGGATGTCAATCGAGTTGCTCACTATTCACCACGGCCAACGAGAGGGTCCAGACCGAAGCGCTACAGCTGCTTGCTGCAGGAGTCTGCTATCCAGCTCTACCACAAATTCCGATGCCTCGCACTCACATCAGACCTCATGCTTTTGACCCTCAATCTTACTCCTACTCCGTAACTCACTTGAATACTTGATCGTAAGTTCGTAGCACCCAAACAACTGAAACTCCCTGTCACCTTCCTGCATTTCTACACTACTTTTTTTTGTCTCCCGGTACCTAGCAACTGAAACTCTGAAAGAGGTGAGCGAGCCAACAAAGAAGCCTGTTCAACCATAGCCTCTTGTGCATATATATGCAGATGAAGAAAGTAACTGCCACGAGTTATGCAAGAATTTAATGATTATACCTAATAGTTGGCACTGTTTGCTCAAGTATTCTCGATAGCTATATATTGACAGGTAGGTGTTTGCTCATTATCCATCGAGAGCCTGCAAACGTAAGGTTAAAAAAAACGGTTGCGATTCGGTGAATCTTAATTTTGGTTAATTTTTTAATGCTGTGATTGGGATCACTGGGGATTTTCAATTTCTTCTTCAATTCCTCTGACACATTTTGATTAATTAGTTAGCGCTGTGTTTGGTGCAATTTACCCTTAAACTATGTTATTTGATTTAGTTTACATGCAGTGGCGTAGCGGGGGGGGGGGGCTGGCAGGGGCCATGGCCCCCCCTAATGTTCCAACAAACATATGCTTAGTGCTAATGAAAGCTAATGAATTTGTAACAGGCAACCACATTGATAGAATGATTATTAGTTATATTTATATATTTGTGACTTGTGAAGGAGGTATAAACCATTTTGGGCATACGAAAAAATACGTAACATATTAAATTAATCTTAAATTGAGTTAGACACTTGTATATTGTTCACACGGCCCCCTCTATGCTCAAATCCTGGCTACGCCACTGTTTACATGTAACTTAATTTATATATATATTTACATGCACAAGTGAGGTATTAGATAAAAAATTTTGCTAAGATAATAGCAGTCGTCCTCCAAAGCATCCATGTGGGTTGGATGCCGATCGAGTAGCGCGAGGATGCTCTTGAAGGGTAGTTGTTACCTGTAGCACCCAATGGAACTCCACGATGAATTTGGATTCCATCATCCGCTGATCCAGCACCATCGACATTCTCTGCACCAAAGATTCAAAGGAATGTTCTTGTGCAACCCCGTCTGCACTCTGCATCGATCTATCACGTCAACACGGGCAGCCGTGCTTAATTACTACTCTGGTTCACCGACCACCAGTTGCAGGATCTGATGAAAAATAAGAAAAGTCCAGAAGTTCAGCAGAAGTCCAGAAGTCCAGAAATTTGGCAGGTGATCCAGGAGAGCTGCCGCAGTTGCGTGGCTAGTGGCTACTCCGTCCTGCCAACATCCTTAGAGGATGATTGAATTACACTTTATCCACTACGACGTGCACTCAAGGGACTTGTTGTACGAGTTTCCCCCATAGCTCCACCACTATTTCCGATACCTCGCACTCACATTGGATCTCACGCTCTGACCCTCAATCTTAAGCCACTTAACCGTAACAACCAAAACTCCATGTCACCTTCCGGCATTTCTACTCTACCTTTTTTTCTTCTGGTACCTAGCAACTGAAATTCTAAAAGAGGTGAGCAAATATATATGGACATGGCCAACAAAGAAGCATGTTCAACCATAGCCTTATGTGCATATATGTAGGTGCAGAAAGTAACTGCCACGATTTATCCAAAGAACTCAATGGTTTACCTAATACTAGTTGACACTACTATTTTTTCAAGTAAGCTCGATAGCTGTTGACAGGATGGTGTTTGCTCATTGTCTATCACAAGAGCCTTCAAACTGTATGGTTGTGATTCGGTAAATCTTTATTTTGATTAATTATATAACGTTGTGCTTGGAACCACTGATGGGGATTTTCCTTCTTCAATTCCTTGAACATATTTTAATTAATTAATTAACAATGCGCTTGGTTCACTTTACTCCTAAACTACATCATTTGGTTCAATTTATCCCAACTTCTCTTTCTTCTTTCCATGAACAAGTAGAGTCTTGAATTAAAATTTTGTAGCAAACATCCTTCCTTCCGGCATTGGAAGTGTAGCAAAAGAAGTGTATGTGGCACTCATTGGAACTCAACGGTGAAATACGATTCCATCAGCTGATCCAGCTGCACCGTCAACATTCCCGGAATCAAAGGAATGACGACAGATACATGATAGCAGTGATGCCACGTATGCACGGCTCGCGGAACAACTGAACAAATATGGCCAGGCTTCCTGAGACCCAACGTGGTTGCATCGCCTTAGGAGGACAGCTAGGAGTACGAGAAGCTAATTGCTTCGGGCTCGCGGTCGGTGGACAAGTTTGCTACTAGTACAGCACTAGCATCCAAGTTCAATCGGACCTCGACTTCCCTAAATGTCATTGGCGAGCCCAAACCATGAGGCCTCTCACATCAGCATGCTTTGCGTATGTCTCTCCATTACAGCTCCAGTGTAGCATCACCTCTATTTCCCATGCCTCGCACTCACACTGAATATACCAGATCTCACTCTCTGGCCCTCACAGTTAAACGTGACATCAAAGCATTGTGTCTATGTCATCACCCTCCTGCATCGCTCCACTCCTTACTCCTTTTCTGTGAGACGCTATATATGCACATGACCAACATATATAAGTATGTTCAATTGTATAGTAACATTGTGTGCATAAATGTAGGTGCCGGAAGTAACTGCCACGAGATATTATCCAAAAATTCAATGGTTCACCAAGCAACTGACGCTGTTTTTTTCCCAAGTATGCATCATACTCGATCTATAGGCACCGCTGATAGGTTGGTGTTTGCTAATTGACTATCGAGAGCTTGCAAAATTGAGGATGGGATTTCGTGAATTTGGATTCAATTTAATTAATTTATGTTGTTGGAATAGCTGATGGGGATTTTTTACATCAATTCCTCCAAAAGATTAGTTTTGTCTAATCTAATAAAAACAAGAAAGAAAAACATTCATGTTATATAGGTCCCCCTTTGAAAACTTGACATTTTTAAAGTAGAAAAGAGTACGTCTTCCTTCGGTGCTACCAGAAACTGCAAGTTTCCAACTAGATCGGCCCCGGTTAGTTTGTGAGGTGAAACTTTTAGGTCGTCTATTAGAAGTATTGAACGTAGACTATTTACAAAAATAATTACACGAATAGACTCGAAATTGCGAGACAGACTAATTAATTCATTATTAGAGATTGGTTACTGTGGTACGATGTTGTCTAATCATGACATAATTAGGCTCATTAGATTCGTCTCGAAAATTAAAGTGGGGGTTGTGGAATGAGTTTTGTCATTAATCTACATTTAATACTTCTAATTATTGTCCGGAAGATTGATGTGACGAGTAGTTGATGAAATTTTAGGAAACTAAACTAGACCCTAGGATTTGCTCGGATCTCTTCTTGAGCACTGCATTGCTCTGCTCATAAAGGATATCAAGTGAGGCCATGAGTTTGGATGCGCAGTCAGATTTTCTCGGTGTTTGTATAGGCAAGAATTAGCTTGCTAGCTCTGTCAGGCACGGAACGCGCCAGAACACCGGTGATCGGCCCCGGCAAGGCTGGAACGCTGTCGAACACGAAGAACACATGCGAACACTTGGAACACAATGGTCACGAGAATTTTTTGTGTTGCTCAAGGACCGCGGCGTTTGCAGTTGTATTCTTCCTTTATTGTGCAATACAAAGATAAAGAAACTACCGGTGGCTTGCCGCACACCACGCTAACGACGACGTGTCCATCACCGCGTCTGCGATGCCCGCCATGACCAGTTCAGCAGTTCTCGCGAGGGTCGTGGGCAAGCTTTTCTCACACCACATGCCGGTGCTCGTGCGCATGCATAATAGAAACAAACATGAAATCCTAACTGACACAAAGCTCAAGGGAGCCGAATCTGGTCGCCCGGCCTAACTACGGGCCTCATTGCCCGTAGTGCTGGCAGGAGTGGTGAGGCGTGATCAACCTAGCTCAGAAATGAAGCAAGCTCTGAGAACACAGCACAGTACCTCCCACAGTAATCGCACATTGCATTGACCGGAGCGGATCTTGAAACCCCCTCTCCTCCTTTGGTTTCCGATGCGTCTCATTTATACTTGTATTTCAGCCATATCTTTAAGCCTCTTTCTTGTCCAGAATATCTTCAATTTACACTACTTTTTCTCCCGGTACGTAGCAAATGGAAGAACTCTGAAAGAGGTGAGCAACTATATATGGACTTGGGCAACAAAGAATCCCCGTTCAACCATAGGCTTGTCCACTTGTGTGTGCATATACTGTATGTAGGTGGTCAATGGTTTACCTAATAATTGGCACTATTTTTAATTATGCTTGATAGACGTTGACAGGTTGGTGTTTAATTTGCTCAGTGTCTATTGAGAGCCTGCAAAATGTAAGGTTGTGATTCGGTGAATCTTTATTTTGACAATTATTTAAGGTTGCGCTTGGGACCGCTGATGAGAATTTCCGTCTTCTTCTTCAGTTCCTTGAACACATTTTGATTAATTAATTAATTAACACTGGTGGGGTTTATCCCTAAACTTTGACATTTGTTTCAATTTAACTGTAACATAATTTAGTTTTAAATTAATATTTTGTGAGATGATAGCAGACGGTCTATGTTGCTTTGCTGAGCACATGCCATTTGCAACATCGGTGGATTGCGTTTGGAAAGACTATAACTACCGCTGCCTTCATTACCTTGTCTTGATCTGTCATTATGTTGGTTGGTTCTTGCCCACCCATTGCTTCCTTCAAGCTCTCCTTCACCCAAACAAACATTTCAGTTGTTACGCACACCCAACTGCAAACCTTCATCCTCCATGCATCAATGGGTGCCGATCGAGTAGCATAATGATGAAGGGCTGACCCGCCAGCTTCCGCTTCTATGCCACTCGAAGGGTACCTGTTTAGCTGTAGCACCTAATGGAACTCTAATCCACGATGAATTTCGATTCCATCAGTTGATCTAGAACCGTCAGTACCAACATAGTGTCACCTCTATTTCCGATGCCTCGCACTCACACTAAATACCGAGATCTCATCCTAATCCAATGACCCTCAAACTCCTCAAGCCAGTTGATCCGGACATACAAGCATTCTGTGGCACCCTCCTGCATTTCTCCACTCCTTTTTCTCTCGGTGCCTATCAACTGAATTAAAGTGGTGAACCGCTATATATAAACATGACCAAACCTATAAGTAATTGTAGGTGAAAAAAGTAACTGCCACGAGTTTATCCAAGAATTCAATGGTTCACCTAATAATTGACATTTTTTTTGCAAGTATATACGATAGCTGTTGATACGTGTCTATATGTTTGCTCATTGACTATTGAGCCCTTGCAAAATGTAACCTTGGGATTCAGTGAATTTTTATTTGAATTAATTAATTAATAACGTTGGGCTTGATATCTGATGAGGATTTTTTCCCTTCAGTTCTTCTGAAAGTTCAGCCTTTTCGCCACAACAATGTACTAATAAAACAGGAAAGAAAATATTGTTACATGATTACAGCCTCGACCTCCATTTGAACACAGGGACATTTCCAAAGCAGAGAAGCGCACGTGTCTTCCTGTGGCGCTAGCAGAAACCACAGTTAGCAAATCCTACTCAAGGATTTGCTTGGATCCTCTTCTCAGCACTACTGGGGTGTTTGGATCCACCTAACTATTACTAGTCAGATTAATTTTAGTCCATAAAGGGACTAAACTTCCAAACACTAGGGACTAGAAACTGACTAAAACTAGTCTAGTATCTAGTTAGGGGTACCCCAACTTAAGGGGACTAAAGCTCATTCTCTCCGCAGCCCCCACCTCGTCCTGCGTGCCCGCCCCCTCATCCTCATCCCCGCGCGCCCCCCTCAGCCTCATCCGCTCTGCACGGGAGGGCACGCGCCGCCGCCCTCGACCGCGCCGCCCTACGTCGCGCCGACTCCGCCGTGCAACCTCCGCCGCGCCAACTCCGCCGCGCCACCGCCCTCCACCGCGCCACTCTACGTCGCGCCGACTCCGCCACGCCGTGCCGCGCCTGCAGATCTGGCCGCTCGTCCGCCGCGCCGCGCCCGTTCCTCCGCCGCACCATCGTACGTCGCGTCGTCCTCCGCCACGCTGCCCTCTCTATCTCACGCGAAGGGCGTGGCTGTGGCGAAGGGGCAGCGGACGGGCGGGCAACGCGCCGCGGCCCGGCGAGGTAGCCGGTGCCGCGAGCAGTGCTTGGACGAGCCGCATGGGTGGGCATCTGTGGCGTCGACACTGAGGACGATGACGTCGTGGCATCCCAGAGCGCGGCGGAGGCTCCAGCGCTCGGTGAGCCGCTACCGCGCCAACAGGCTTCGCGCAGACCAGAGTGTGGAGGCCGGCGGCGAGATCGGGGTCGGCAAGGTCGATGCGACCATGGATTTGGGGGTGGCGCGGGGAGGGGGGAGGGGAGGGGAGGAGAGAGAGAAAGGAGAGGGGAATGGGTGGGAGTGGATTTAATGCTGACTAATTTTAGTCCCCTCCAAACAGGACTGACTAAAAAATTTTAGTCCGACTAAATTTTAGTCAGGAGACTAAATCTCCATACACCCTCTGTATTGTTTTGCTCATCAAGAATATCGAGCGAGGCCACGAGGTTGGATGGGCGGCCAGATTCTATCGGTGTTCGTGTAGGCAATAATCAGCTTCAGCTTGCTAGCTCAAGAGTCAAGAGAGCCGAATTTGATTTCCGACGCGTCGCATTCACAGTGTATATACGTATTTCAGATTAGCTTAAAGCCACTTGGGATGCCGCTCTAGTATCCTTGCTAAACTCCACGACATCTGCATTTTCCCAACACGGTTGCCATTACAAAGTGGCAAGGTACTCTCTGGACGTGGAAAAGAAAATGCCAAATACCCATCTCGTGATACGGGATATGTGACATTACGGATGGTTGTGAAAGGCTATTTATCTTGGTGACCGAGTGCCCTGGCTAGCGGCTGACATCGATCTTTAATTTGCTTATGTCCTTTGCTTGGGGTACTACGGTGGATCATACCACCACTATATAGCAATTTTTAATAAAGGTAAATAGGTAATTTTTATAAATTTAATAAATTATGTCCTAATTGCACCCTGCCCCCACCCATTTATATCGGTTCTTTAGAAACAGTAGTATACGGTGATATGGTCCACTGTAAAAAAGCTCTAGAAGATACAAACACAACTCGTGGTGTATCTTGAATTCACGATCTGAACTTAATTGTTGAAGCCATAACTTTGGTAAGGTTTCACAATTCCTTTTGGTAATTCTAAATTTATTTCTGAACTGTACTATGTCTATTTAGGTGTTTTGATTCCTTTTAAAATCGTTGTTACTCATGCCCCTTACAAAAAGAAATCTCATCTCTTTATTACTCATGTTCAGTAGCTTCTGGAACACCCAACATTGGTTTCGAAAAATATAGTAGCAGCTTTTATGCCCGAGATCCTGACATATAAAAATGACTTAATATCGAAGACTATTTATTTATGAGAAATTTTAGGGTGTTTGTAAGTAATGTGAGGCATACATTTGGTGAAATGGTACTACTGGGCAACAAAATGGTACTACCCTACTGGTAGCTTTTATGCCCGAGATCCTAACATATAAAAATGACTTAATATCGAAGTCTATTTATTTATGAGAAATTTTAGGGTGTTTGTAATTAATGTGAGCCATACATTCGGTGAAATGGTACTACTGAGTCCACCAAAATGGTACTACCCTACTCGTACTACTCGGTATTACCTAAATTAATTTGCTGGTGAAAAAATATTAGTATAAGGTACCACCTGGTACTATCCAAGCACCGGAACAAAGCTCTTTACGTACTTTCCTTTCCACGGCCCATGGAAAGTAACTGTCTGAGTTTAAGCCCAAAGGAAGGCACTTATCTTCTCAATTGTACACTTGTTGAATTAATTTATGTATGTGGTTCAAACCTCATTTGTTGTGTAAATATATCCGGCAAAAAAATGTAGACGCCATGGCCCGTGAGGATACGGACTGAGACCTTGTGTGGAAAATTGTTGCACGTATCTCCGATCTAGCTCCACCACTATTTCCGATGCCTCCCACTCACACTGCATCTTACACTATGACCCTCAACCTGAAGCAACTTTGATCGTAACACCCAAACAACTAAAACTTAGCATCACACCTTCTTGCATTTCTACACACTTTTTTCTCTCCGTACCTAACAAATGAAACTCTGAAATTAAAGAGATGAGCAACTATATATAGACATGGCCAAGCATGTTCAATCATAGCCTTGTGTGTGCATATACTGTATGTAGGTGGCAGAAGTAAAAAACCACGAGTTATCCAAGAATTCAATGGTTCACCTAATAGTTGACACTATTTTTTAGTATGCTTCATAGCCATTGACATGTTGGTGTTTGCTCATTGTCTATCAAGAGCCTGCGCAAAATGTTTGGTTGCAATTCGGTGAATCTTGATTTTGATTGATTATTTAACGTTGTCCTTGGGACCACTGATGGAGTTTTTTCTTCCTCAATTTCTTGGGGGTGTTTGAATCCTATGGTTATTTTTCAGCTCTCCTCTTTTTAACTCAAAAATAGCCCAAAAGGAGACAAATATGTGAGCTATTTGCAACTAACCTACTTAAAAAATTATCCTCCCAAGAAGTGCTAATTGGAGCCATTTTGAGTGAAGAGTGAAAGCCCAAATAGCTTTTTTACTACTTCTCCAAACACCCCAACCCCCCCCCCCCCCATATTTCATTTCATAACTAATTAATGAATGATGTGCTTGGTTCACTTTAACCTCTAAACTGCATCATTTGGTTCAGTTTGTTCTTAACTTGTCATTTCTTTTTCCATGACCAAGTAGAATAATAAACTTTGTAATTAATATGATAGCAGGCGTCCATCCTGCCGGCATTGGAAGTTAGTCAGACGCGTAGATCGAGGTAAAATCGGCCGCCTGATACGATTACAATCCGCAGAATGATGACGGATACATGAAGGTAGTGATGCCATTGACGCACGGCTCGCGGAACAACCAAGCAAGCACCAAGCTATATATCTGAGGCCCAATGACGTGGTTGCATCATCTTAAGAGGACAAGAAGTCTACAAGTAGCTCTGGGTTCGCAACCGGTGGACAAGTTTGCTACTATAGTACTAGCATGCAGGTTCAATCAGACCTCGACTTCCCTAAACGTCATCGGCGTCGGCGAGCCCAAACCATGAGACCTCTCACATCAGCCTTCTTTGCGCATGTCTCTCCATTAAAACTCCAACGTAGCATCACCTCTATTTCCGATGCCTCGCACTCACACAACACAAGATCTCACTCTCTAACCCTCAATGCAGCCTCCTCAAGCCATTTGATCGTCGTGACATCCAAGCATTCTGCGTGTCACCCTCCTGCATTTTCACTCTTTTCTCTCTCGGTACCTGGCAACCGTGGAAGTGGTGACTGGTGGGCCGCTTTATATAAATTAAACATGACCAACATTTATATGTATGGTCAACCGTAGCATTGTGCGCATAGATGGAGGTGCAGGAAGTGACTGCCACGAGATATTATCCAATAATTCAATAGTCTACCGTAAATGAGCTCATTACAATTACCTCTATTTTTATTTAGATGACGTTCAGACAAAATATTTAGCCTGCTGCCACTACAATTTTTGGTGGGGGCGTCAACTATTCCCAAACGGAGGGAGTCACTTTTTTCAAGTACGTACATATATATGCTCGATGGCCGCCGTTAGTTGATAAGTTGATGTTCGCTAATTGACTATCGAGAGAGCTTGCAGAATGTAGGATGGGATTCGCTGAATCTTGATTCAAATTAATTAATTAACGTTGCGCTTGGAACAGCTGATGCCTAATGGGGGATTTTTTTTTCATCAACTAACTCCTCTGAAATATTAGCTTGTTCTAATCTAATAAAAACAAGAAAGCAAATCGTACATGTTACAGAGGTCTCCGTTTGAACACTGGATGATTTTTTTTTCGACCGTGCCTTGGCACGTATTTCATTAAGAGGAAGAAGAAGCAGTACAACACGACAGCCTCATCATCGGAAGTGATGACGCAGCCAAAGTTACACAAGCAAATTAATCTACATCATCTACACTTTGGCGACCAACAACACCCTGACTAAGAGGCAAAAGAGAGTGGTAGCGGGCAGCAATCCAAGCATCTAACTCCTGCAAGATATGAGAGACTACATCTAGTACAGTGCGCGATCGACGATTGAAAACCCGCACATTGCGCTCAAGCCAAATGAACCAACAGACGAGAAGGGTCAGCGAGTCCAAAGCTTTTTTTGACCTCCTGTTTAATCCTCTTCTTGGTGCCATCCACCAAGTGATATGGCAATCATCAGTTCCTGTAGGTGCTCTGTTTTCCCAGTCGTATCTCCTCATGATGTTGAACCAGATTTCCCTACTGAACACACAACCAACAAGCAAGTGTGTGATAGTTTCAGGTTCTTGGTCACACAAGGCACAACTGTCCTCACTTTGCAGCCCATGTTTCCTTCTTCTTGCTGCTGTCCAGCATTTGTTGTGTAAAACCAGCCACAAGAAAAACTTGCATTTTCCGGGCGCCCTTGTCTTATGCAGCAACTTGGCCCCTGGAATGGCATGCTGGCCTCTGAAGAATGCACGATAAGCTGAAGCTGTGGAGAAACTTCCGTCTCTTGTCCACCTCCAGATCACTTGATCCGGAGCATCGGTGAGTGTCACACCTTCGAGCCGGGCCCAAATAGATAGGTATTCGATTATGACTTGAACAGTAAGAACACCTTTGATATCCTGCACCCACCTCTTGTTGTCCAGCGCGTCGCGGACAGACCTCCTCCTCTGAATCCTAGGGCCAACGGTCTGAATGAGGCACTGGATGACTTTCAAGGTAAAAAAGAGCACGTCTTCTTGCGGCACTGTCAGAAACCGCAAGTTACCCACTAAGGATCTGCTTGATCAAGGGTATGAAGGGAGGCCATAAGTTTGGGTGCGCTATCAGCTGATTTTATTGGTATTTGTGTAGGTAGAATTAGCTTGCTAGCTCAAGAGATCTTCTCGCCCGACCTAGCAAGAGATCTCATTTCCCGCGCTAGCAGGAGAGGTTAAGGCGAGATAAACCTAGCTTGGAAACTAAGCAGGATCTGAGAACTCTCACGGTAACCGCACATTGCAGGGAGCGGAAGCTGATGCGTCGCATTCACATTGTATTTCCTCTCTTCAGCCTTAGCTTGAAGCCTCTTGTGTCATCTAGTATCCTTGCCAAACTCCAGAACATCTGCATTTTCCCAACACGGTTGCAGCTACAAAGTGGCAAGGTACTCTAGACGCGGAAAATAAAATGCCAAGATATGGGATATGTGACATTATGGATGGGTTGTATTTATCTTTGTGATAGAGTACACTAGAAACGTCAGGCATAGCTCGTGGAATCGTGGTGTATCTCGAATTCACGATCTAAACTTAATTGTTGAAGCCATGACTTCGGTAAAGTTTCACAAATCCTTTTGGTAATTTTAAATTTATTTCTGAACTGTACTACTATGTCTATACATTCACGTGTTTTGATTCAATCGTTGTTACTCATGCCCCTTACAAAAAGGGACCTCATCTCTTTGTTACTCATGTCCAGTAGCTTCTGGGGCACCCAAAATGGTTTGCAAAAATATAGTGGCAGCTTTTATGTTGCCCGATACGCTGACATATAAAAAGGACTTAATATCGAACACTATGTTATTCATGCTTCCTTTTTCACGGGGCATGGAAAGTCAATATCTGAAGAACACAAGTTTATTTGTTTTATCCACCGTTGGTCTAGAAAAATATACTTGCTTCAGCTTTTTTTTTTTACATCACCTAGCAAGCAGATGTCCGGAGAACAGAACATATTCATTCCTCTCTCTGGCTGCATGCAGTGGGAGTGGGAACAAATTAGGCCCAGATGCCAAGATTTGTTGCGGCCGGAAGGGGTGGACCCAAAGCAAGACTGAGAGAGGCTCGCAAGTCCGGTTCCTCTGTGATGGAATACGGGGTGGCTACGCTAGCGCAAAACAAAATTTTCTACCCCATAAACCAGGAACTACTGCTGTTATAGATCACGGGATTACCACTAGACGCACAGATGTAGCGGAACCGTCTCGATGTAGACGAACGTGTCGAGGGTAGCAGGCAGTGTAGTTGCTCACGTCCTTCTTGTCCTTCACGTGTGGCTCGTCCGATCCAAGTGCTCCAGATGCAGCACCTCCAAGGTATCCACACGTACGGAGAAGGAAACGTCGCACGCCGGACTGCTAGGTCCGCGAGTGCGACGAGGAGAGAGCGTTGGTGGCGCGGTTGCTGCTTGAGAGTCGTGCCTTTTCAGGAGGGGTGTGGTCCATATTTATTGGGAGGAACCCCCCCCCCCCACCACACACACCATCGTCCATTAGCAATACGGAACTAATAGATGGTGTACCCCTTGCAACGTTAATGGGCTTTACAACATTTGTGGCCCATTAAGACTTTTACACCATAGGATCAAATCCATCTGAGCCCACTAGTGGATCAAATCCAGTTGGGTCTAGGGCATATTTCCAACACTCTGCCCACTAATTCCTTTGCGCATGGTTGCAGGTCATCATGGCACAAACAAACGCCCTGTTCGTTTGGGCTTATCAGCTACCAGCCAGCAGTACTTTTCTCTCAGAACAAACCAGCCACCAACAACCAGCCAGCAGTACTTTTCTCTCAGAACAAATCAGCACCAGCAACCAGCCACCAGCCAAACGAACAGGCTGAAACATCCTCTGTGCAAATTGGATGATGCTCTCTGTCAAGGACATGGTTCTCCCGCGTAATATGGTAGCAGTGTGATTTGCTTTGCGCAGGTTTGCACGTCACCTCTGTTTCCGAGACCTCGCACTCGCATTAGACCTCACCCTTAACCTCCAGGGACTTATGGTGGCGAAGTGGCCAACACTACTTGAGTCATTGGCACCATCCCGTATTTCATTCACCACTCCTTTTCCTCTTGGTACCTACCTAGCACCTGAATGTGGTGAGCTAGCTGCTGTATATATGGACATGACCAGCAAAGAAGCTTGTTCAGCCGTAGCCTTCGTGGGCGTATAATGTATATATGTAGGTGCACAAGTAACTTCCATGAGTTGTCCAAGAATTCAATGGTTCACCAAATATTTGCACATTTGTCAGGTCGGTGCATGTTTGCACATTATCTATTGACAGCTTGCAAAATGTAAGTTGCATACGGTACGGTGAATCTTAATTTGAATTGAATAGTTAATTGAGTATGCTCTTGGGCAGCTGCTGGTCAGTTCCACTGCAAGTTGAGGGATTTTCGTATTTTTCTTTTAAAAAAAGTAGGGAATGCAGCATGATCAGAACAAATTTCCTGCACTGTGATTCCCCTGTTAAACGTAGGGAACTTTTTTTTTTGTTTCCAGTAAGATTCCTGCACTTCGTAAACAGGTCCTAAATTAACATGCTCCAAGTCTTGAATGCAACATTTGTCATAAAAATCACACTTCATAATTAATTTGTGTTTTTTACTCAAGGACTTCAAATATAATTTAATTATCGCTCCAATTTATAAATGTATCTTCGTCCTTCAAATACAACTTCGTAATTCATGTGTCAATCTAAGCATGCTCCAGTCTATAAATGTCCCTTCGTCCTTTTTTTTCTAAGTATGCTCCAGTTTATAAAAGTACTTTCTCTTAATTCTTTGAAGTGATTCTCTATCCTGATTTTAAAAATTGATGTTAGAGAATCAAAGAGAATCACTTTCAACAAAAAAAAACCAGAGAATCGGCTCCTATAGAAAATCAGAATCAGATGGAGATCGATCAAACATACTCTAAACAAGAAGAGTAGTACTTTTTTTCCGTAAAACAGATAGGTAACGATATTGGCGATAGAAGATGATAAAACTTCCAATAAGACTATTTTACAGCCGGCTGTAAAATAGCTTAACATACATCCGACTTTTTTTTGTAAGTTGACGCTCCACGTTTCTTTTCCTGGCAACGGCTTCTAGGCATTTCCAGGATTATGGCGCACGTTGCCAGGCCCACATTTGGCGGCAAAACAGGTCAAAGCAATCAAAACTCTGCAGCACATGGCTTTCCTTTTCTGTTTTGGAATGCCCACCACCCTCCACCCCCTACCCGAACAGCTCTGGCAAGCCCAAAAAGCCTGCACGCTGCATGCTCTCCTACCCATTTTTTCAAAGAGCCACTCAATTTTTCTAACATATCATTGTCAATGCACACAAACTGAGGAAGCAATAATATCAGAAAAATTTTGTGAACAAGGTATGATCACGAGATCCTAGATTTCCTGTCAACCTACTCCCTCCGTCCCTTATTGTTGGTCGCTAGGAAAGCATGCCTGTGAGGGGAATCACTGTTCTTTGGCGACCAACAAAAAGGGACGGAGGGAGTAATTTGCAAAATTTAGGGTTTCCAATAGCCTGTTACATACACAAATGAAAAATGTCCATATTAATGGGATTGCATGGGTATCCCACAAAGAACACAAAATGCACATTGATGTACTTTATACTTGCACATCCAATAATCTCCTTTCATGAACTGCGGTACAAATAAAAAAACAAATCAAATCATAATGTAGCACATAATAATTAAAACAAGCACAATACAAGTAAGATGAGGTGAAACACTAGCTTGCATATCCTAATAAACAAATCAGTAAAAAGGTTATTAGAAATTGTCTAGCAATTGCATTGCTTTGCTCGTTCCTAACGAAAAGTTGCATGATGTGATCCATTGGATTGCCTTCAAAACTTAGTTTGCCCAAATCCGCAACAAGAAAATTTGTTTGCTCCTACCCATTTTATTATCTGGCACATGATCATATGATTGTCCACTGAATTTAAGAAATAAAATGAGTGAAATCTAGTTGCATGTGGGGAGGCATACATATAAGAATACTAGGTGATACCCCGCGCGTTGCTGCGGGTTCTTTTGGTGAAATTTGAAAATAAAAATACTAAAGTAAAATTTGGAAGCAGACACACTAAGATGATTTCTTCGTATTGTTACATGTTGAGAGAAATAGAAATCAATGTTTTGTAGTGGGGTGTTTGTGTATACTTTAATATAGATAGATATATAGATTTTTTAGATTGGACGGTGCAAACAATTAAGAAGATGTGGCTGCACCGTATGTGAGAAGTATATAGTTTAATATAGATATAGAATTAGCGATCAATGCATCTTGGTAGGGTGCTTAGTGGAGGATGACATGGCGCGTTGGTGGAGGATGACGTGATGCGTTGAGGATTGGTGGGGTGCTTAGTGGAGGATGATGTGGCGCGCTGCGATAATTAGTAATTAATGCATCTTTGTGAGGTGCTTAGTGGAGGATGACGTGGCGCGTTGATGATTGAGAGAATTCCTTAGTGGGGAGCGCTAACATAGTTTTGTATGATAACATGGCTGGGCGCAAGTCTACAATCGCAAAAATACAACCATTGCATGACACTAGTATAGTGATACATACCACATTGGATGATGACACTGTTGTGTGACATCTCTGTCATGTAGCCATAATCAAAACTGCAGTTGAGTAAGAAAACGAAAAGGAAAGACATAAGTTCATAGAGCTAATCAGAGTCATTGTACAACAGAGTTCAGAATAGAAAATGCTTAGGTACACATGCGATGCATAACCAAAGTTTTATCACTATTTACTGAAAATAACACCACATATGTGGTAAGTAAAACCACACCTCATGTGCTGCTTACGTGCACGAACTGAAATAAAACCAAAGTTTTATCACTATTTACTGAAAATAACACCACATATGTGGTAAGTAAAACCACACCTCATGTGCTGCTTACGTGCACGAACTGAAATAAAAACAACACAAACTGTTGTTGGAAACAAAATCAGAGACATAACTTGCCAAGTTACAACTGCAAATTTGATATGGCACATAACCTGGAAACTGCAAGCAGGTTCACTGAAAAGAAGAAAAGGGAAGAATAGATGAGTGAAACAAGAAGAAGTGCATTCAATATCAGGAGTTATCACCATGGCTGGTTGCATTTAGTAATATATAAGTACAAAAAATGCCTGAAGAAAGAACGTAGCAAAACAATATTTTGTCTAATATAGAATTGATGCAAAATATATACTCCATATTCTTGCAAATTCAGAGCCATATTATTTCCTACTAAGTATATTGGTTTGCCTACCTCTGCAACATATTTTTCCTAATGAATCACATTGTTTTACAGGCATGGTTCAATGTAAAAAAATCAGTAGTGGTCGACAACTAAATTGGTTAAATCCAAATGCTAAGTTGCTGAGTCAATTGGTATAAATGACTTACTATCATATGGTTAATGTAGAAACTCGGTGTTAGTGAGTGCTGGGGACCACAAACACTACCATATGGTTAATGTAGATACTCAGTGTTAGTGAGTATCACTATTTTTACTTCATACTTCTCAACAGGTAGATAAAAGCATGAAGTTGATCAATAGAAAAAAAATAGATGGCAGATTGTCAGGTCATTAAAAATGCTTAAATCAGAAGACAAGAATGCTAGATTAAAATGAATAATTTGGTAATTTATTTAGCATATACTGCTTACAAGATGAAATACATGAGCTCAAAGTGACAAAAGAGGACATGATGTGTATTGAATCCAGCAACAATTGTCTGGTAGTCCTAGTATTGAGGCAGCCAATCAATGTGAATTATGAAACATATTCAATTTTAAATCCTAATAAGGGGTAAGAATACATGTATAATAAGTTCTGGTTCTTTTGCAGAATCCTAATGACTGCTACAAAGTGTCAAACATGTTAATTGATGGTACTTACTCACCATAGGGAATGTTTTTCTACAGCTTGCTAAGGCTACATGGCTTGATGGATTTAGTGTCACACATTTCAACATTAACTTGTACACAGGATAAAAGTTCAGTCCAATTTTTTTTAAAACAAGTATACTTACATGTGGGAAACATGTGTGGCCGATCAAACATGTGTTGTACACAGCCACACATTATATTGCCTAACTAAAATTACTACTTTGCCTAACAAATATCAGTACTTTGCCTAACTAACAATAGTAGTTTCCCAGAGCAGCCGTACCCTACAATATACTCACCCTCAACCTCTTCTTAATCAATTAGACCACTCATATCTACCTGACAAAACTGTTGCTGCTATAAAAAAAATCATACTACTATACTGCACTATACTGGAAGTCATACAAGAACATGAGTAATTCACTAACTAAAAAATGTTTACGAAATTATGTAAAAACTAACTACCTCTCTGATACAAAAACACATTCAACATAGTTCACCTACCTTTACCATGTGCGTTCACCCTTGTTCTGGTCCATAAATATTATCCAACTCAGTTCTACAATAAAAAAATTACAATAAGCAATTTTTTGGAATCTCATAAGAAAGTTATGAAAAAAATCGAAGCAAATTAGATCATGAACCATGCCATGTTCTATCTATTTTTTTCAACACATAGTATTTGTCAAGAACTGGTAAGCTAAACAACTAGTCAACATGTCACTAAAGAAACTAGCACCAGGACAACACGTTGTCTTATGTCCTTGTAGTTATTTAGGGCACCCGCAGTGCTGGTTCAATCTTTTCTAACCCCAACCATCGAATACAACCAGAGTTCGCTACACACAGCGTATGCGTCGATTGGCGGGGCCACCATCGATTAAAGAAAACAAAAAAAATCCCATGGACCTCACCCCTCGCGCGAACTCAGGAAACGGCCAACTGCAACAGCTATTCTTTATTCATTTCAGCGGCTCACGGTGCGGCTCATCTGCAACAGCCGAACGTTGTGATGGTTCGATCTCCACTATGTTCACGGTTCGCTTTTTCCAGCGCACGGTTCGCTTTTCCACTACACTGCGGGTGCCCTTACCTCAATCTCTAACCTACTCGGGTTAGATTGAGAGGCAGTACACAAGCTTATATGCGTGAACTGCTATCTATTCCAGTCGCTGCCCCGTATGTCACATTCATGGAATGAAACATGCATGGGATTTTGCTAGTAGAATAGCTTAATTGGGAACAACACATTTTTACCAAAGTGAAAGAAGTTTATATAGTATGCATCATGCATTTTACGAGTCAGCAATGAGAAGATGACAACATAAAAATAACCGTGGATTTCACAAAAGTTACTAAATGTTTAGTAATGATTTTCTTACACAAGAGAAATACATGTAGATTTATAGGGACTGCAATATCAACAAAAGAAGATGACATGAATGATCTATTATTGAGAATAAAAGGAAACAATATCATTCGCCACCTCTATGCTATACGGGCATATGCTATACTTTAGAATTGTATAATATTCTCAGCACTAGTCAAGTACTGATACTACTGGTAAAAAATATCACTTTTCAGATGCTTTTATTCCAGCCTAAATCACTGGTCTTTAACAACAACAACACTGATTCATTTTGGTGAGGAACTAAACATTTGATTAATTCACCAACCAAAAACAAGCCAGACATGATTAAATAACCGAATCACCAAGATAAATAGAACAATGGGTGGCATCTGTCGCTCCTACATATAAACCTAACACGATGGCCTTAACACAGAAGTGGCAGCTAGACGCCGCGCACATGCCTTGCCCGCGGGCAGGGCTCAAGCGGCAGCGGCAGCACAACACGGGCACTACTGTGACTTGCAAAAATAGAATGACAGCGGCACGAGGGCCGGGCAAATATCACCGGTGCAAAAAAGAAATGAGAGGTTGTGGCACCAGCTTGAGCTTGCCGATCAGGCATTTCCTCAAACAATTTGTGGTCGAGGTGGAGGCCGACATATATAGCAGGGGTTGTGGCCAGTGTGAAGGACCGAACTGGCGACCAGAGAGGGGGGAGTGAATGGGAGCCGATAAAAATTCTTCTCGAAGGAGATGGCTACTCCAACAAGACGAACACGGCCAACCAAATCACGTCTCCGATTCAACTACCCAAGTTGGCCAAGACCACGTAGCCACTGGAGTGCTACTAGTCCTAGGAACCAACAACCACCTAAACCTACCCGAGAACACAGCGGAACAAGCAACTCGAGCAGCTACACACCACACCGGTCAGACCGGTCCCTGCCGGATCTTCCGGACTGAGCCGCCGGAACACCTGACACCTACCAAAGACACACCAGGTCACCCTGGACCTTGAGCCGGGTCACCCGAGCAAGACTTGGCAATTTCCACTGAAAGCCCCTACACCGGTCAGGCCGGTGCAGCTCACCGGTCAGACCGGTCTGAGCATGGAAATCCCAAATCTGCAAACCTGACCTCCCGAGCTCCAAACTGAACTAAACTCGAACCAGCAGCAACACAAGACAGCAGGGAAGACACCAACACGTTCAACCGAGCAAAACCCAACAGGGGTTGGCACCGGTCAGACCGGTGAGAGGCACCGATCAGACCGGTCAGGACCTGGGTGCTCGGGATGAACAGCAACCCGCGGGTCAAATCCCCCAAATCCAAACCTTGGTCTCCCGATTCGCTCCACGGATTCGCACAAGACTTTGGGGATAGTAGGAACACCTCATGGGTACTCCATAGCCAAGACTTGGTCCACCAAAACTTGCTAAATCAAGAGGAATCGAAGAAATCCCACCAAGAACACCTCTAACCCTAGAGAGAAGAAAACCCCAAAATCGAGCCCCTTTGCTCACGGATTTGGGAGGGGAATCAAAGGGAAAAGAACCACGAGGGGTTCATACATACATCCCCCACCAAATCCCAAAGAGAAAGGTCTCAAATCCACCACAAGAAAAGGCTTCGAAAATCACCAAAAAGGAAAAACGGGAGAGACACCATCAAGCCTTGAGGAACCACGTCGAATCATCTATACATACCATGAAGGTTCATACAAGGTCTAGCTTGCCTCCCGATCATCCATCCCTCTCCCAAGATCTCACCATGAAGCTTTCAAGCTAGTCCTAGAAATTCCAAAGGAAAATGGAAGAGGAAAATAGCAAAACAAAATGAGCTAGGGTTCCAAGAGATGGCGGCCATCCTCTCACCACTTGGGTTATATGGAGGCAACCGAAAGATGAAACTACCCCTAAGGCCTAACACTAGGATACACGCCCCCGAGGGGCACTTTGGGAATCTTCGTCGTCGAACCATCGGACGGATGCCCGGCGACTGCACCCTGCGTAGCCTCGACGCACACCATGCGATCCTGACGCGTGTCCTCCGCTTCGAAGTCTCCGAACTGCGTCGTCGCACACCGGTCAGACCGGTGTCCTCCACCGGTTAGACCGGTCAGACCCACCGGTCAGACCGGTCCGATGTTGCTGCACCTCCGTCTTCGGTCTTGGCTTTGTGGATCAACCAAGGAACCCAGTGGTTTTCTGGTGAACCACTGGAAACCCCGCGAACTTGGTGTGGCCTCCGCCAATCTCCACTCATGACTTGGCCTCCACGAAGTCCCGGCTCGATCTTGACTTTGTGGCTCAACCAAGGAACCGTCCACGACTTCCTCTTGCCGTTCTTGCCACCATGCGGCCCGCACTTGACCCCGCTGGCCATCGGGTCCCTCAAACCAAGCCTACTTGTCTTCTCCAGACCTGGAGGCCTCACCGGCAACGACCTTTCACGCTTGTTCTTCACCTGCACCAACACCAGTCAAGCCGCAACCTGCACCTGCAATACTTAGCCAAGAATCAGTCCACACAACGTTGTCAATCACTCATCACACCAGGAAGTGACCATCCACCGGTCCTCGAACCACACAAGTCCTCAATCTCCCACTTGATGAGTGCATTGACAACACACACGTTTTGGTAACCAAAGAGAAAAGGAAAAGAAAAGAAACGACCAAAAGAAACTCCAACAAGCGATCGAAAGCCAAAAGGAAAGGCAAAGAGCAAGATCACTTGATGAAGACAAGCATCGGTCCCTTTAGGCAAGGGCAACGGCTCGACACAACCGAGACAAAACAAGCTCAAACAAAGAGCGAAAACCACCAAACCAAAGCTCAAAAACCACAAAGAGCTCCCCATGCACACATGAAAGCTCCCCCTGAACCAATGCAACTCCCCCTGGACGAATGCATGCAAACCACTTCGCAAAATAGAGCAGCTGCCTCAGCCTTGCTCTGACCGGTCAGACTGGTCAACTGCACCGGTCAGACCGGTGCCCAACATATGCACAGGGCCAGCACACCTGACCGGTCAGACCGGTGACCACGACCGGTCAGACCGGTGCCCAACAGAGCCCAGAACTTGCTCGAAACCACCTGAAAACCCTCTAGATGCATTCAGTAGGCCAAAACATGCTCGAACTTCTCCCCCTTGTTGCCAATGCATGAATCAAGCCAAAAATGCAACCTAGAGCTTCTCAAATAGACAAAATTCATCACAAGATGCTACACACATCCAAATGAGCAAGTTAGATACTCTATAGCTTCGTATGAATGTCAACTACATGATCACCAAGTTTCACAACTATTGGACGAAGCTAAGATAGAATTGAGCAATTTTGCGAAAAATCACCCTCTCATGAGCAAAGTCCTAAACATGAGCAAAACATGTCAAAATGGCAAGGCCACACAAACTTCATGCTAGGACAACCATTCTAAGCATAAGACCATCATAAATACCCACAAGCACCTCATGTCATGTCAAAGCCACCGAGCTATGTGCTTACTTCTAAATATGAGACTTCTCATTGGTAAGCAACATGCAACGGTTTAGCACCCAAAAGCAAGTAAATTAAGCACATATGACATGGGAGCACATTTTCCAATCAATTTACATTTTATTTTCAGATTCATATTTGGTACATGAAATGTCTTTGCGACAAAAAGGAACTTATGCCCCTCCACAAGATAAAGCATGCGGGCTAAACATTCATGATGGCAAATGAGCCTTTGGCCCCATATGATCAAAATAAGCTATCCAACCCCAAATTAAACATAGCCAAACCACAAAAACATGTCAAGATCATATAAAGGCATTTACTCACAAGAGAGCGTATATATGTCATTTTTCAAAAACAAAGCTATCAACCATGGGCATAAACCAAGATCATCAAGAGCTAAGCCAAACTAACCATAGCATACCAAACTAGCTCACAAGATCATATATAGCACATCATGGTGAACAATGTATATGAGAGAAGCTTTTCCTACAAAATGCATATGATACAAATGCATGCAACCTAAGATACAAAGATGCCTATACATCATGTTACATATGCCATGCAAAATGCAAGAAATGCACAAAGGAAAGCTATACATATGCTACAAAGGAGCTTCCACACCCAACTCAAGAAATCAAACAAACACCAAGTTCTCCCCGCAAACGAGTGAAAGTTGCTCGATCTATGGGCTTGGTGAAGATATCGGCTAGTTGGTCATGTGTGGGTACATGGATCAAAGATATTTTCCCTTTCTCCACATTGTCTCTCAGGAAATGATACCTCACTTCTATGTGCTTGGTTTTGGAATGGAGCACTGGGTTCTTTGCAACGCTTATGGCACTGGTGCTATCACATTAAAGTGGGACATGGGTATACTCCTCACCAAAGTTGCTCATGGTGTATGTGATCCAAAGGAGCTGAGAGCAACAACTAGCTGCGGCCACATACTCTGCCTCGAAGTGGATTGAGCAACACTCAACTATTTGCGGGAAGACCAAGAAACCAAAGAAGAACCCAAGAACTGGCAAGTCCCAGAAGTGGACTTCCTATCCAACCGACACCCGGCAAAATCCGCGTCCGAAAATCCATGAAGAGCCAAAGAAGAAGACGCGGAGTACCAAAGGCCGAAGTCGGGAGTATGACGCAAATACCTGAAAATGCGCTTGACTGCTTGCCGATGCGAAGTCCTCGGAGACGCTTGAAAACGAGCGCACAGACATACCGAGAATTGGATGTCCGGCCTCGTCGCCGTCAAGTACAGGAGTGACCCGATCATGCTCCGGTACTCCTTCTGGTCCACATGTTCACCTTCCTCGTCCGCATCAAGAGTTGTAGTCATACTCATAGGCGTCACCATGGCCTTGGAGTCCTTCATCTTGAACTTCCTCACAATGTATTTGGTGTACTTAGCTTGGTGCACAAATGTTCCTTCCTTCGACTGCTTGATCTGGAGGCTGAGGAAGAACTGCAACTCACCCATCATGCTCATCTCAAATTCCCTGCTCATGTCTTCTGCAAACCTTGCAACCAAAGAGTTAGACGAGCCACCAAAGACAATATCATCCACGTATACCTGCACAATTAGGATCTCTTTGCCCTGCCTGAGGAGAAACAAGGTCTGATCTACCTTCCCCATCTCGAAACCTCTCTCAAACAGGAGTCCCCTCAGCCTGCCATACCAAGCCCTAGGCGCCTGTTTCAACCCATAGAGCGCCTTTCTCAACTTGTACACCCGGTGGGGGTACTTCTCACTCTCAAACCCCGGTGGTTGCCTCACGTACACCTCTTCCTCCAACACACCGTTTAGGAAGGCACTCTTCACATTCATTTGGTGCAATTTGAACCCTTTAGCCATGGAAAAGGCTAGAAGGATCCTAATCGCCTCCAAACGAGCTACGAGAGCAAAGGTCTCCTCGTAGTCGATCCCCTCTGTTGACGGTTAAATAACGCGTCAAGTTACGATCCGCAAGCGCACGGGTCGGTTGTAGCTTTTCCCTTAGAGTATCCCCCAAGGTTAATCAATCTGTGGAACAAGTGGATTGCTATGCTCAACTAAGCACTAATGTTGTTGATTTAAAACTCTTTATCAAATATGTGTAAGTAAGGAACTTAATCTAGTCTAATCTAGATTAAAGAAAGCAAAGTAGAGTGATGGAATGGAGATCTCAAGAACGTAGAATGCTTGTCCAAGGGATCTAGGATCACTTGAAGATGTAACCACCTAGCAAGAACAACCCGATCTAATCTATCAAAGGTAAAGGTGCACGGAGTCCAACCCTTTCCCTCTCGCGCACTAGTCACTACACGAGGGTAATCCGTGATCGAACACCAAGTGCACAAGACATTGATGTGTTTTAGGTATGCATGATCAAAAGTGTGAACCAAGTTCATTATGTTTTCCCTCCCGCGCACTGTCACTACACGATGGTAATCGCATAAAGAACAAAAGGAACACGAAACGTGAGACTACGAGCGATGCATCCCCAAAGCAAGCCAGCCGGCCAATAAGATTAACGCACCATCAACATGAATATGATAGCAAAAAGATCCAAAACATAGGTTTGGTGATTACAACTCAAGATCTCCCTTCAACCCCTAGGACAAACAAGGACTTTACCCCATAATGTTACACATTGTAGCACTGATCATGGTGTAGAATCCTCCGAAGTAGATGAAGGCCACGAGTGCTCCCTTCGTGATCCAATCTCCTTCTTGTTCTCGGTCTTGCGGCAGCGGATGACGAATGAATCTCCCCATGGCTCTTTGCGTCCAAACTCTTAATAGCCCGAGGGGGTACTAGGTCAAAGGGGAGGTCGAACCGGGCCGAAAACGGGCCAGGCCGGTCGGCATGGGCCGGTCGGCCCAGGCCCTTTTGGCCCGGTTTGGCCCCATTTTTCGCGTGCGAGCTCCTCGTGTAATTGTTGATTAACCCATTTCTGCATGTGGGCCCTTGACGTCGTTTTCTCCGCGGTTTAGATAAGGGTACTTGTTGCACAAGCTCCTGCATCTTCTGTTTAGGTCCCTGGAGTTTTATGGCTTCATGCTTTGGTCCTTGGGTCATTTGGAGTCATGTTCACTTCGAGTCTTGACTTGTACCGGGATTCATTATCTTCTCATAAAGTGTTTGATGAACTTTACCCGGAAGTACTTATTTAGGTGCTTAAATCCTTCATAAACAACATACTCCAAAAACCACATGCAAGAGCGAACTTGTTATATCAAGGGGGTTAGTACCATTAGATCGGATATCAAATCAATGCCAACATTGAAAGTAAACTCATGGCTAGGAACGTCAAAGTCGACCGTCAACACCCTCTTTCTGACTATACCCTTGCGCCACCAACCTCGACTTGTTTCTCACCACTTCTCCTTTCTCTCCCTCTTTATTTTTCCACACCCACTTCGTCCCAATCGGCTTACAACCCGGTGGAGGATCTACCAACTCCCAAACTTGGTTTCTCTCAAAGTTCTCCAACTCCTCATGCATCGAATTAACTCAATTGTGATAAGATAATGCGTGTCCAATGTCTTTGGGCTCAAAAGTATTAACAAAAGTAGCATGAGCAAAGTGAGAATTGTTTCGAACCCTCGACCATGTAGTGCGTTCATTAATGTCACCGATGATCCTCGAAGCTGGGTGATCCACTTGAACTTGCCGGGGAGGTTCTCGCCTTGAAGCTACCTCCCCCTCACTTGCAGCTTCTCCTTGATTTGGGATTGTCGTTGTAGGTGTAGGAGAGGGCCCGTTCTCGATCGCAGTCGAAATAGTAGGTACATGCTCAGCCACGGGCACCACATCGCCATCTTCATCATCACCATGTCCATGCTCCTCCTCCTCAAAGATTTCCTTGCCAAGTTCATCATCACCTGCACAGTCAAAGACAAGAGAGCTATGTGGTTGTGTCTCCTCGAAAGTAACCTCGCAAGTCTCCACGATTTGGTTAGTTTCCAAGTTGAGCACACGAAATTCTCTAGAGTGAGTAGCATAACCAAAGAAAATACCATCGACCGACCTAGCCTCAAACTTGTCCAGATTCTTGCCTTTCTTCAAAATAAAGCACTTGCATCCAAACACATGGAAGTGACTCACCTTGGGAGCGCGATCGTGCATCATCTCATAGCACGTCTTCTTCTTGAATGCTCGAAGGAAGATCATGTTTGAGACATAGCACGCGGTATTGACCGCCTCAGCCCAGAACCTCCTCGGAGTCCTATGCTCGTCGAGCATCGTCCTGGCCATCTCACACAAGGTTCTGTTCTTTCTTTCCACCACGCCATTCTGGGGAGGCGTATACGGACTCGAAAAGGTGTTCAAGACCCAAGTCATGGCAAAAGGTTTCGAAATGAGAGTTTTTAAATTCTGAGCCATTGTCACTGCGGATCGCTCGTATGGCATCTCCGTGCCTCTCGTTCTTCAACCTCAAGACAAGATCCCGAACAAAACCAAATGACTCCCCCTTCTCCTCCAAAAAGAAAACCCACGCATACCGAGAGTAGTCGTCCACCACAATAAGGACATACCACTTCCCACCCGCAGATCGCATACGAGCTGGGCCAACAAGGTCCATATGGAGCAGCTCGCATGGACGCTCCGTCATCACATCGGTGAGGGGCGGATGGGAAGAGGCTACCATCTTGACATGCCTACACGGCGCACAAACCAACTCTTTCTCAAACCTCAACCGTGGCAATCCTCGGACCAAATTGAGTTTACTCAAGCGAGACAAAAGGTCAAAGCTCAAGTGACCCAACTTCCTATGCCACTTCCACAACTCACTCGAAGAACCAGCCAAAAAGCAATGAGCCACACCAGAAGACTGAGAGAAATCCGCTCGGAAAACTTGACCCTCGGGAACGACCATGCAAACAAGGTCCCCTCGAGAATCCAAAATCTGAGAACCACCAGGCCGAAAAAACACCTCAAAACCCTCATCCAAAAGCTGGGAAATATAAAGCAAATTGAATCCGAGCGATTGAACAAGAGCAATACGCCTGAGAATGACTTTGTCACTTATCCTTATCTCACCTTCAGAAAGCACACGCCCTCGCCCATTGTCCCCAAAGGTGATGTATGTCTTTAACACCACCGGGACAAGACTTGAGAACCACCCCTTGTCTCCGGTCATATGCCTCGAGCAGAGTCAATCAACCAAACGTTCCTCAAGTCCTCCACCTGAAATTCAAAAATGAGCACGTGAGCGAACAAACGACTCAGCACTGGAGTTAGTACCAAAAGAGTAAAACCAGTGCCGAGCCATTTGCTCCAAAGTGGGGTTAGCACAATCCAAAGTATCACGCCTACCAAAGCTACCACCATGAGTACCACCACTAGGGAACCACCCCTGCCTCCCTGGAGGAGAACGAAAGCCACGAAAGGAAGACCGTGGACCGTTCCTCCTCTCCATCTCAAAGCTACGACTCCTCCCACCCTCATATTGAGCACGAGGTGGAGAACATCTAGCAAACTGACCACCACTGAACTCACCATGCCAACCACCAGAACCACGACCTCCAGAACTGAACCGAGCATCCTCACGAGCACGGAAACCAAACTGCCAGCCACCCAGACCAACACTGGTCTGACCGGTCCCCCTGACCGGTCTGACCGGTGGTGCTCGGCCAGCAGCACCACCTGCCACCTTTCGATCTCCCCAAGCCGGAACCGTCCTCACAATCACCTTGGCCCTGGGCATCTACATACGAGGCTCAGGTACACCATTAGAAGGGTGGTACCGGTCCTTGTTAGCCCACTCCTTAGCCAACCTCTCCTCACGCTTCCTTTTGAAGCAAAACGCATCCATGTGACCATCTCTACCACAATACCCACAATGGACGGCTTAGCTTTAGGTTGGGGCTGCTCACTCGGCTTCTCCCCTTTCTTCTCTCCATCCTCACCTCCCTTTGGGCTCACAAATCTCACCGGTTTTTGGAAATCATTTGTTGGGTGAGGGAATATGGGTGGATCTAGTGTTGTGTCAAGTTTGTTTCTGAGATGGTTAGGCTTGGGCTCAAATTGTTCTTGTGTGTGTTTTGTGGTGGGATAGGAATCTCTCCAAATTTCACATCTCCCTCACCACTGTTCTCTCCAAGCTTGTCAACCCCAAGTGCCTGACCATCATAGCGTTTGAAAGCCGCTATCATGATCCCAAGCTGAGGTTCTTGACCCGACAACCAACTCATACACTTCCTCAGCTCATCATTTTCATCCTGCAAGCGATCAACATAATGTGCAAGTTCTAGATTCTTCACAGCATGCAATTCACAAGTAGAGCAAGAAGTGGGAATAGGTGCTTTCAACTGAGCCTCAAGAGAAACAATGTAAGCATGCATCTCATTAATCTTTCCATGCAAAACAGGGCAAGAAGTGCAAGCACCTAGCAAAGCAGGTCTAGACTTAAGCTCAGCCACTTCAACCCTAAGCACATCTAGTTCCTCACACTTGGAGGCATGCTTTTCCTTGAGAGCAGTAAGATCAGCTAGGAAAACAGAGCAATCAACACAATCAACCTCATCAGAAACCACAGGTAAACCCTTAAGCGAATCTATCTCAAGCTTAGCATTAAGGTTCTGGGTTTCTAGCTCAGCTACTCGGTACCTAGCATCTTCTAGTGAGGCCCTAAGCTCTTTCCTCATCTTCTTGGCCTCTCTAAGCATGTCATCACGGTTATCAAGCAACTTGCCAAGCCGTTCATTCTCCTCGCGCAAGAAGGGAAGCTCGTCACGTACCTCATCCTCGGAGTCAGAGTCTGAGTCACTCTGGTGACTCTTCTTGCTGCCGGAGCTGCGTGCCATGCCGCAGAAGCCATCTCCTGCGAAGCAGCTCAGCCCACTCAAGTTCTTGGATGCCTTCTTGTTCTTGCGCTGATCACCTTCATCTTCGCTGCTACTGGAGCTCGAGGAAGAGTAGGCAGAGCTGGAGTCGACGTCGCTTGCTCCGACCATCGCTCAGGCCTTCCTGCCATGGCCGCCCTTCTTCCTTGATCCTCGCTCATCCTTGTTCCGATGCTTGTGCTTGTGATCGCGCCTCGATCGGTGCTTGTTGTCCGTCCTCGAGCGGTGCTTGTAGCCGTCCTTGTTCTCCATCTTCTCCGGACAATCGGCGACGAAGTGTCCTGGCTTGCCGCACTGGAAGCATGTCCGTGTCGTCCTCCTCGTGTTCACTCAGTTCTCGTGCAGCCTCTCGAACCGACTGGTCAACAGCGCCAACTCGTCCTCTCCAAGCACGTCGAACTCCTCGTCTGGCAAAGACATCAAAGAGGACAAAGCAAACATCCTGGAGGATGGGTTAGCGTTAGACTTAGCACCTGAGCCACCGACAAGAGCACGACTATGGGAGTCAGTCAGGCTCTCGAGACGGGCCGTCAAACCACGATCGACCTCAGCTGACTTGAGCTTAGAGAACAGCTCGTTCACCATCCGTGTGGTATACTTCTCTGACTCAAGAATGGCCTCGACCTTTTCATCCCATACGGTACGATCCAGCGCGTGCAAGAGCTTCACAGCTCTATCATGGTCATCGTACGGGAGGATGTCCACATTGGCTCTCATGTTGTTCACCACCACCATGAACCGCTGGAACAAGGCATCAATTGACTCACTGGGGAGATGAGTGAAATTCTCGTACTCTCTCCGGTAGGTCGCATACAACCGTGCCTGAACCTCAGCATTTCCAGTGTGAGCATTCTTCAACTCCTGCCAAATCCTACATGCTAGGTCCTCTGTCTGAACCCGATCGAATTCGGACTGACACAGAGAACGAAACAAGTAGTCGACCGCCTTGTTGTTGGCGTCATGCATGTCCCTCGATCCAGGAGCTAGGAAGTTAATCGGATGAATATAAGTTGTGTTCACCGTAACGTTCCAAAGGATCTGACCCTTTCCGCGGAGGAACGCCGCCATCCACCTCTGCCACATCTGGTAGTTTTTGCCATCGAAGTGCGGAGGACCCGAACCCCGTTCCTGGTACGCCATCTTTGGATCTTAGACTGGTTAGAGTCACAAAGACCCGCAACCGGCTTTGATACCACTTGAAGGACCGAACTGGTGACCAGAGAGGGGGGGAGTGAATGGGAGTCGATAAAAATTCTTCTCGAAGGAGATGACTACTCCAACAAGACGAACACGACCAACCAAATCACGTCTCCGACTCAACTACCCAAGTTGGCCAAGACCACGTAGCCATTGGAGTGCTACTGGTCCTAGGAACCAACAACCACCTAAACCTACCCGAGAACGCAGCGGAACAAGCAACTCGAGCAGCTACACACCACACCGGTCAGACCGGTCACTTGCACCGGTCAGACCGGTCCCTGCCGGATCTTCCAGGCAGAGCCGCCGGAACACCTGACACCTACCAGAGACACACCAGGTCACCCTGGACCTTGAGCCGGGTCACCCGAGCAAGACTTGGCAATTTCCACTGAAAGCCCCTACACCGGTCAGGCCGGTGCAGCTCATCGGTCAGATCGGTCTGAGCCTGGAAATCCCAAATCTGCAAACCTGACCTCCTGAGCTCCAAACTGAACCAAACTCGAACCAGCAGCAACACAAGACAACATGGAACACACCAACACGTTCACCTGAGCAAAACCCAACAGGGGTCGGCACCGGTTAGACCGGTGAGAGGCACCGGTCAGACCGGTCAGGACCTGGGTGCTTGGGATGAACAGCAACCCACGGGTCAAATCCCCCAAATCCAAACCTTGATCTCCCGATTCGCTCTACGGATTCGCACAAGACTTTGGGGATAGTAGGAACACCTCATGGGCACTCCATAGCCAAGATTTGGTCCACCAAAACTTGCTAAATCAAGAGGAATCGAAGAAATCCCACCAAGAACACCTCTAACCCTAGAGGGAAGAAAACCCCAAAATTGAGCCCCTTTGCTCACGGATTTGGGAGGGGAATCAAAGGGAAAAGAACCACGAGGGGTTCATGCATACATCCCCCACCAAATCCCAAAGAGAAAGGTCTCAAATCCACCACAAGAAAATCACCAAGAAAAGGCTCCGAAAATCACCAAAAAGGAAAAAACAGGAGAGACACCATCAAGCCTTGAGGAACCACGCCGAATCATCTATACATACCATGAAGGTTCATACAAGGTCTAGCTTGCCTCCCGATCATCCATCCCTCTCTCAAGATCTCACCATGAAGCTCTCAAGCTAGTCCTAGAAATTCCAAAGGAAAAATGGAAGAGGAAAATAGCAAAACAAAATGAGCTAGGGTTCCAAGAGATGGCTGCCATCCTCTCACCACTTGGGTTATATGGAGGCAACCGAAAGACGAAACTACCCCTAAGGCCTAACACTAGGATACACGCCCCCGAGGGGCATTTTGGGAATCTTCGTCGTCGAACCATCGGACGGATGCCCGGCGACCGCACCCTGCGTAGCCTCGACGCACACCATGTGATCTCGATGCGTGTCCTCCGCTTCGAAGTCTCCGGACTACGTCGTGGCACACCGGTCAGACCGGTGTCCTCCACCGGTCAGACCGGTCCGATGCTGCTGCACCTCCGTCTTCGGTCTTGGCTTTGTGGATCAACCAAGGAACCCAGTGGTTTTCTGGTGAACCACTGGAAACCCCGCGAACTTGGTGTGGCCTCCGCCAATCTCCACTCGTGACTTGGCCCCCACGAAGTCCCGGTTCGATCTTGGCTTTGTGGCTCAACCAAGGAACCGTCCACGACTTCCTCTTGCCATTCTTGCCACCATGCGGCCCGCACTTGACCCTGCTGGCCACCGGGTCCCTCGAACCAAACCTACTTGTTTTCTCCACACCTGGAGGCCTCACCGGCAACGACCTTTCGTGCTTGTTCTTCACCTGCACCAACATCAGTCAAGTCGCAACCTGCACCTGCAATACTTAGTCAAGAATCAGTCCACACAACGTTGTCAATCACTCATCACACCAGGAAGCGACCATCCACAGGTCCTCGAACCACACAGGTTCTCACAGTGGCCACGCTCGAGTACAGTGTGCAGATCGGGGTCGCAGTCCAGCGGCTCTACCTCAACGGCGTGGCAGGCTCGTGGTCCTGCGTTGGCTTGGCGGCGTGGACGACGGTGACGAAGTCAGGGTGCCCGGCAACAGCGTCGCCCGCGGCTCGTCGTCGTCGTTGGCGACTGTGCCGGCTTGGAGCAGGAGCACTCTGAGCGTCGACGGCGTTGTGGCTCCATAGCTCGACTCGCCGTTGCAGGAAGCCTCCGAAGCGACGATGTCGCACGCCCTCGCGGAGGGGGGTCACGAGCGCACCCTGGATCCGCCTCCGCAGAGCGCACCACTCGCCAGGATCCGCCGCTGCGCGGGCATCCCCAAGGGGCCGACGAGCGCCCTCGCTGGGGGTCGCCGCGCGGGCTTTCGCGGGAGGCGTTGCCGACGTGTTGCCTCGCCGGGGTCCGATGCGCGCGCCTGGATCTGCTGCATTGGAGAGAGGGAAGAGAGGGAAGTGACTGTGGGGATGAATTAGAGAGAGAGGAGAGAGATGCCGACGTGAAAGAGAGGAAGAGGCAGGAGGAGACCAACCGTCGCCGGAGTCGATGGATCCAAGCCGTCGCCGGGCTGTCACGAGCGAGAGAAAGGTCGAGACCGCGAGAGAGACGAGATCTAGAAGCGCAGGGAGAAGCGTGCGTGTAGCGTGTTTGCTGAGGATAAGGTTTTGCGCGTGGGCCCCACCGGCTGTAACTTTGCCAAAAAAAACAATCGGCTGCCGTTAAGTCATTACCATATCTCTATACCATGTATACCACCTATACCACATGTGCAAATTGTGGTGGTGTACAATTAGAGAGCGTTCGGAAGACCTTATACTGGGCTTGTTGCGCAGTACTTTCCTCTCACAACCAACCTGCCGTACAACTTCTTACGTAGTATTTTTCTCTCACAAGCAATATGTCAGCTTATGCATTTAAGACCTGCCGAACACTCTCTCAATATGCATTTAATCTCAACAACCGTCAGATCTTTTCATACTAGTCTTTTTTCAATAGTGGTATAAGGTGGTATTGTCCACTGTAAAAGAGCCCATATATGTATACTTCCTAGGTAAAAACCCCATTGGTTGATCTTCCTAACTTGTGCACCGAAGAAGAATGATCCTATGTCTGTTGAGTCAAGGCGATCGAGTGCCTCATATATGTAATCATAGGAAGGGCAGATCTCAAGTGGGGGCTTAAGAGGTAGAACTAGTCCGGTTCACTGATTGCCGGTCCGCCAGTCACATACATGAGAAGCGAGTTGAAGTAAAAGGTGAGGCTGCCATGCCGATCTCACGACAAAGAAGTCCACATGGTCGCCGGGAGATCGAGATGAGCTGCCGCGATTGTGTGGCTAGTGGCAACTCTGTCCAAACAACATCCTCGGATGCCGATCGAGTTGCACAGTAGCCACCATGGCCCGTGAGGATCCGAACCGAGATCTTGTGCACAGTCGTTGCATGTATCTCCGATCTAACTTCACCACTATTTCTGATGCCTCCCACTCACACCGCATCTCACACTATGACCCTCAACCTGAAGCAACTTTGATCGTAACACCCAAACATAACTTCGAACCACACCTTCATGCATTTCTCTTAGTACCTAGCAAATGAAACTCTGAAAGAGGTGAGCAACTATATATGGACATGGCCAACAAAGAAGCATGTTCAACCATAGCCTTGTCTGTGCATATACTGTATGTAGGTGGCGAAAGTAACTGCCACGAGTTATCGAAGAATTAATGGTTTACCTAATAGTTGACACTATTTTTTTATATGCACGATAGCCATTGATAGATTGGTGTTTGCTCATTGTCTATCGAGAGCCTGCGCAAAATGTTAGGTTGTGATTAGGTGAATCTTGATTTTGATTAATCATTTAACGCTGTGCTTGGGACCACTGATGGGGTTTTTTCTTCTTCAATTCCTTGAACATATTTTAATCATTTAATTAATTAAGTCATGCTTGGTTCACTTTAACATCTAAACTACGTCGCGATTAGGCTTGTAGTCCAATGGTAGGACGGTCCAGTGGGACGCTACCCACCAGGGTTCAAATCCTGGTACTCGCACCTTTTCCTGGATTTTCCAGGATTTACCGGTGTTATGCGTTAAGTGGTAAGCGACGTTCCCGTCGACGACGAGGCGTCATTGGTGACTTCGAGAATCTCCAGATCTGCCGGTGCTCAGTCCTTCGGAGGTGCTCATAGGGGTAGGGTTTACGTACGTGTATTCATAGGGATGAGTGTGCGTGCGTGTTGTGAGCGTCTGCGTTGTACTATGTAATTCTAAAAAAACATCTAAACTACGTCAGATGGAGATCGACCAAACAGACTCTAAACAAGAAGGCAGTACTTACAACCTACTTGGCCGAAGAGGGGAAAGGAAAATACAGTGCAGGTCCATTTCTTACTCATGACGATTTTCTGCATGCTCCTTCTAATTCTAAACATATATATTCATCTGAATTGAGCTTTTTAAAGAAATGACCATGCCAATGGAACACTAACACCACCTAGTGCTAGAGCAGGGAGGCACAGATGTCTTTCCTCCTCATGCCACACCACTGTTCTAGAGAACTGCCGCACCAAGAAGCTTCATGTGGGCTGGGCCTCATAGTCAACTAGTGGCCCTGGGATTCGACCTTCGATTTCTGATGCCTCACATTTGTAGTGTATTTCATTCTAACACCTCTCGTACCACCTAACATCCTCTACAAACTCCAGCATTTTCCCAATGGTAATTAAAAGTGGCGAGCTAGGTACTGTGGAAGTGGCGAAGAAGAAAACATATATTGAGAGGCACCGCGCATAGCACATAGATATAGGTAGCCATATGTGTGCAAAGTGAAAGAGATAAGTGGTCCATGGCTAAATGGTTCATCACACAACCAAAAGGCTATTTATATCTTGTTGAGATCTGAAGGGGTTCCCTCGAATTGCATTTCCTGGAAGCTAAAGCTTTCACTGAAAATAAAGATATTTTTGTAAAATCTTAGGAAAGGGCCGGGTAATATTAACTAATGATAATCAGGTGAAACAAAGAAGGAAGGGGTGCACAAAATGACAAAACGTTGCTTCTGTAACTCGGAAGAGAGTATTTTCACTATTCAGCACCTGTTTTTTATTGTCATTTGGCCCGATGTCTTTGGAACTTAGTGCATATTTCATTTGGGATTCGTTCACCTTCTAGTGTGCAGGATCTATTTGAGTCATGGGTCAAAAGATTCCACAAGAAACCGGGAACCATGATTTTATTTGTGGTGGCCGCCTTGTGTTGGCCTGTATGATTAAGTAGGATTGATATTATTTTAAAACAAGGCGGTCATAATTCTTGTTTGCAGGTCATCTTCACATGGACATTTTGGATCAGGAACTGGGCACAACTATCTAAAGAGGAAGTGAAGTGCTCCTTGAAGAGGAACTGACATCCTCTGGAGGTCACTGCCATGGATATTTTCAAGGGTTTTGGTTGGAGTTTAAGAAACCGGATTGAGTATTAGGCATGTTTTGCTTGGGAGAGTATGGTAGGGTGAAACCTTGTGTTCCTTGCGTATGGTAATGGCAGTCTGAGTACTGCACTTATGTAATCTTTGGCTGTAGCCTTTCAAACTGATTGATAAGCTGAGGCTGGAACCATGTTTCCTTCATCTAAAAATATCTTGCAATCCGGAGTACCCTGGCTAAAGTTTCAGCTGATATCTTGATCCTTTGCACATCATGTTCTCTTGGGGGACTAGAATGCGTAGTTCGTGGCATCTCTATTTTATTCACGTAAACTAAGAGGGTGTTTGGATACTCTTTAGTCCCATGATTCAAATTAATCAGACTAAAAGTTTTTAGTCACCCTCTATTTGGAAGATAGACTAAAGTGTGATTTAAAGAGCATTAAAGTCCGAATTTTCTCTCTTCCTCTCCCTTTCCCGCTGCCTTCCCCTCTCCTCTCTTGCTCCCGACCGCCATCTCCCCGTCAGCGGCCCTTCAGGCGCTGCTCCGCCCCTGCTTCCTCCACGACGGATCGACGACGATAAGGGGAGCCGCGCGGGGTGGAGCTCGGCGGCGGCGGACAGTTTTCCCACCCCCCCATCCTTCTCTCTCCCCACCTATCCCTGTCACCTCCTTTCCTTGCCGCACCCCTACTCCCTCCACCCACGGCATCGGCCCTCCCACCCTGCCTTCTTCGGCGAGAAGGGGAGAGGAGAGGCAGTCCTCAGAGGCGGAGGAGCCTGAGGCGGAGCCACGAGGGCCGGCATGGACGGCGCGCAAGGATTCTCCTCCGTCGTGGCCGCGCCGCCGACCCCGACCTTTGGTGTCTCCATGAGGATGTCGCCGCCGCGCTCTTACTCTGGCGGAGTTCCTACGCGTAGAGCTCAGGTCGTGGCCGCTGGATCTGGCTGGCGATGAGGCCCCTGCAGTAACTCACGACGCGACAGAGCTTCCTCGCCTCTTCACTGCATCACCGGCAGTGGGATCTTGGGACGACGCAGCCACAGGAATGGTGGCCCCATATCCCAGGCGGCCAGGTCGACGCGGTTCGGCGGCAATGCCCGCCGTAGCCCCCAGCAGCGCCTGCCGTGGGGGATGTCGTCGTCGTCCATGGCAGATCTGCGGGTGTTGTAGGGGTGGGCAGCGCGGCGGTGGTGTCGCTGGCGGCAGTTGGCGGTGGGGAGCGAGGAGACGGCCCGTTGGCGGCGGGAATAGCAGGGGAGGGTTGGCGGCGGGACGGGTCTCGCGAACGGCCTGGTTTCACGAATGGAGGAGGAGGCGACGGGTCGAGAGAGAGAGGCACACTAAATGAGAGAGAGATGACTAAAACAATTTTTAGCTATCCCTCCTGTACTAAAGAGTTTTAGGAGATGTTTGCAGTTCCGCCATTCTCAAAGGTGGGTTTCGCTTGTTTGCCATTATGCAAAAGGATTCGAAAAAATGTCATTATCAAACGGAGTCACACCGCTACAATGTCTTCTTTGACCATACTACCCTTCCCCTTCTCCTAACTCCAATCCAGCAACCCGCCGCCGCCCCTGCTCCTCCAGCCACCCCGCCGGCCCGCCGCGCCACCCCCTGCTCCTCCTTCCTCGCGGCAGCCGCGAGGCACGGTGGCATCCTTCCTTCCCAGCCGGCCCGCCGAGCCTAGTGAAAGTACTTGTAACTCTTGCTTCCGATGCCTCACACTCACACAAAAAGATCACACCTCGCCGTGGCTCGTGCCATACTTTTCTTCTCACCCTCCCGTGTTTCTCCATTCATTTATCCCGGTAGCCCATCAGCAACTACTATATATATAGGAAGCCTGCGACTGTGGCAGTCAATCGGTATATTGATATTTGCACATGGTCTGTTTGGGCTTTTGTACGTGGAAGCAAGATTGATGACTGAATCAGGTCGATCTGGTGCGTGGCGAATCTTGATTAATTCATTCGAATCATACGAATTTAAGTTAAAACCCCTATAAAGAAAAGTCTGATTTACAACTTTGAACTAGCACACAAGTCTGGTTTTCAACCTTAAACGACAAAATCAGACATAAAAGGTCATCTAACTATCAAAACCGTGCAAGTTTCAACCTTTGAGCGGTTTTGGAGGTGGTTTTCCATTTTGTGAAAATGTTAAAAAATGGTTTCATCTAAAAAATCATAACTAATTCATTTTAAATCAGAAAAATATGGAACTGATACCCAAAGTTTTATAAAAATGTCACCTATCTATTGGTGCACTATTTGGAGTTTTTTTAAATATTATATGTTCAAGTTTCTAGTTTTTATTGCTTTTTCTAAAAATACTAGGAATATGAATAATAAGGTGCAGATGACTCCAAATAGTTCACCAATAGATAGGTGACATTTTTATAAAACTTTGGGTATAAGTTCCATATTTTTCTGATTTAAAATGAATTAGTTATAATTTTTTAGATGAAACCATTTTTTTAAACATTTTCACAAAATGGAAAACCACCTCCAAAACCGCTCAAAGGTTGAAACTTGCACGATTTTGATAGTTGGATGGCCTTTTATGTCTGATTTTGTCGTTTAAAGTTAAAAATCAGACTTGTGTGCTAGTTTAAGATTGTAAATCGGACTTTTTCCCTAAAGAAAAAGGAAACCTCTCGGCTTGGGCCATATAGCTCTCTCTATGCCTGCCTAACAAAAGGGGGTGTCATATGTTAGTGCTGTATGTATGAGCTGGTGATTGTTAGATGAGGTTGCAGGCACTCGATCCAATTAGCATTTCACACAGCAGCATTGTAAAAAAGAAACCAAACTGCAACTCTCTAAAATATACTGTATATGTCCATGTGCTGATTACAAGATTCATATCACATAAAAAAATGAACACGTAATTACATACTCATCCACACCAACAGGATCGAAAGAAAGAAATCTGAGCCTTCAGGCAGACAATTTGGCACCACACGCGCGCACTTCCATGGCGCACGCACTCAGAAGAGGTAGCCGAAGACGAGCGCGGTCAGGGACGCGGCGGCGACGGCGGGAGCGGCCATGGACGCACCGGACGCCGGGGCGGGCGCGGGGCCCTCGGCCGCGGAGGCGGTGGCGAGCAGGGACGACGCGGCGACGGCGGCGACGGCGAGGATCCTGAGCTTGAGGGTGGTGGCCGCCATTTGCTCCGCGCGGGTTCTCTTGTGGAGACGACCGGATTTGCAAGTGAAGCTACTAGAAGCTGGAGAAGTGGAGAGGCTTGTCGTGCTCTTGGTTGGCTTGGACGGAGAAGAAGAGATCACTCGGGTTGTTATATACGGCAAGGCGGGCAAGGTTGGTAGGCGGGAGGCGAGCCTTGGAAACGAAGGGTAGAGGTAGAGGCTGGAACCCGGCTGGCATTTCCCCGGCGATTCGCTGGCGGCGGCCTCTCTTTCTTTCGGGATTCATGGCCGGTCTGGTTTGGTTGGCTGCCTCGCTGGTGTTGCGTGATGCGCCCGCTGGCGCTTGATTGGCGGCTGGGTTAAAATACGGGGCAGTTGCAAGGCGCATGGCTGGCCGGCCTAGCTGCAGGCCTGCAGCTGTTGACGGGTTGGGTCCCCCCGTTCGTGTTGTGTTGGTGGGTGGCGTTTGATCCGTGTTTGGCCGCGCGCGCGATGAGCTGGTTCTCTCGCTGGAACAACAGCCGTGGCGAGGGGTTGACAGCCAGCGTCCTGCTGACACTTGACAGCGTGTTACTGTGTTAGCTTGTATAAGTACGTAGAACTCTGCGTGTACTGTTCCGGCTGTCACCGTACGGTATTCATGAGCTGATGGATTTGTAGGAGGACTCTGACGTACCTCCGCAGCCCAATAAGAGTACATGGTTTGATTCAGCCGGCGTTGTTTGACTGACATGGGCCGTGACCCATGGGCTTCTTGCCTACCTCATAAAGCGTGCTGGGCGGAGGCGATAGAGAACGGGAGGAAGCCCAGCACTGAGAAATCTTATATACCTTTCGGATGATTTTTTCCAATACAACTTCCAATGTTTAAGATTCGTGCAACAACTCACAACTCTTGGATCCCACCTTCTAACCCTAGCCTTCTCTCTCCTCTCTCACGTGATCACGCACCGCCCGCCGCAGGAGCCCCGCGAGCTCCGCGGCCGGCCAACCATGGATGCGGCCCGTGCGCCGCGCGTGAGCTCGCCGGTGCTCCGCCGGGGGCCCACCGGGAGCTGCTGCGCCGCTGGGCGTCCACCGGAGGTGGGAGGTGGGAGGTGAAGGAAAAATGTTGTTCCAACATTTTAAACAATGTTGCAATTTTTTGCAAAATGTTGACAAAAAATAGTTGACGAAACCAATATTTCTTAAAAATATTGGAATATTTATGAAAAATATTGGAATATTTTTTAATTAATAGTCATGAAATTGTCTGGTGGGAACATTTAGATGGACTTTAGTAGGTTGAATGTTCGTACGCTTATCCACCTTCCGGTAGCCATATAGGAGCCCCCACCCATCCCTACCTAAGTGTTCAGTACCCGGTCCCCTGCTTTACGCCTTTACTTGGCGATCTTCAGAAGGCATCACAGCAAAGCAGTGATGATTGATTATGTTCAGACGTGTACCGTTTCACCACTTCACCTTGTGGCAAATTTTATGCCTCTGACGTCTGACCTTAACAACAATTTTCCTAGGCTGCCAGATATTTCTACTTTGACCCTAGTTTTATTTTGTAGCTGTGCAAAAACAGAAAACGTTTACTAAGAGGGTCAGAGCTCTTTCTCCGCGAACAATCCAACAAATTTGGTGCTTATCTGTACTCTCACTTTTTGCCAAGAAGATTTTGACGTGCACTCTCCGAAAGCGAAAACATAGATGCTGACGACGTCGACCGCAGAAGCCTTCGACAGCCCTGGGCCTCCCATCAAAAGGACATGGAGCTTCGTGCCACAGAGAATCGGCACCGCGCATGTATGCACGTACGTGCGCATTCGGCCCAGCCGGCAGCCGCTACCGTGATATTCTGCCACACCAATTTTTCTCAAAACGAGCCGCAAATTGTCCGGTGTGCTGCGGCTTAATCCGAGTCCAAGGGGCAGAACAAGCGTAAAGCGACGGAGGCCAGGAGGTCACGCTCCCTGTCACTATGTCGCGGCACCACGCCGGAAAACAGAAGGCGAGCTGCCGCACGAGATCCAGGTCCACGGGCCACCCAATGGGAGATTTGCCTCTGATCTCATTTCTGACCTCACCCCGCCTCCGTTCACGCGGCTGCGGGCCATAGGGGGAAGTCAAGTGAGTGAGTAGGGGAATCCAGCTTTGGCAACGAGAAAGACGTCCAGGTTCAATGCACCCACACAAATCCCGGGCCAAATCCAGTGCCATCCCCGGTCACGCCTGCAAGCCGCATCTTGGCCGCCTCGCAGTGGATGCGCGCACATAAAAAATTCGTCCAACTCTTCTCAATTGCTACGAAGCAACGGGCGGGCTCCCAACGTGCCACTGACATGTGGGGACAAAGCGCACAGGCCCACTTGTCAGCCCCTCGTATACGACGCGTGGTCGGCACAGTCGTCAGGTGTGGACCGCGGGGGTGTGCTTCACCACTGCCGTTTCCCTTCTTCCCCACTGGAATCCACCACCCTCGCACGCCCGCACCGCGCGCATACACCGCGACCCTTTCGTATCCCTGACGTGTGGAGCACTCGTGATGAAATCTGAATCTACGGAGCATTACTGTTCTATAGACCACGTCCAGGAGGATGATCTCCACTCACTTACCCCGGTGGGGCCAGGGTCCCTCGTCCCCTTTTCCCCCAATAAAGCCCCGTACCCGTCGTCCCGTCCGGCACGACCCCTCGGCCGTGCGAAGCGCCTGCCCTGCCCCGCACGAACCTACGCTCGCTCGCTACTCCGCCAGCCGCCAAACCTCCATCCAATCGCTTTTCTTCCTCCTCCGGGTTCCGGCGATGTCGGCGGCGGTAGGGGGCGCCGAGTTCCACGGGTTCCGGGGCGGGGCGGCGCAGCTCCCCAGGTCGCGGATGCTCGGGAGGCCGCTCCGGGTGGCGCCGCCACCCGCCGCGGCACCGGCCGGCGGGGGCGCGTCCTCGGGCAGCATACGCGCCGTCTCCGCGGTGAGTGTTTGTGGGTGTGTGTTTCTAGATTCGTGCTTTTACCTGAGATTCCTCTCGCTGGGACGTTTGAAATGGCACCATTTTTAGGGGATCATGGGTCGTTTCTTTAGGGATTTGGGGAGATGTTTTATTCAAAATGGTACGGCGAAATGTGACTCGAATCTGCGGGTTTAGGGGAATTTTCTGTGGGTTTAACTTGAGCTTGATTTAAGGTTTATTTAACAGTATTATTAAATTTGTTCAGTGGTGGACTGGTGGTAGTGTTGGATCGCCTGTCGGACTCTTATTGTGATTCTCAGGAATCCAAATACTGGCAAGGAAGTGAGAGATTCTATTAAATTACTCAGTGGAGTAGTTGTTATTTCCAGAATTATTGTCGTTTTGTGTGAGGGTGGCTCGTGGGAACGCAGTCAGATGAGCTTTGTGATAAGTGTGAAATGTTCTATTTGGAAACGTTATTTAACTTGTTTGCGCCCAGACAAGATGTCTTATATTAGTAGTTCCTTGCAATGTTTGTTACAAACTGATGCACTAGTACATATATATTTTATATTTCACTTGGTACAAAAAAAATTCTATGATAGAGCAACACTTGTGTTACCTGAAGTTCTAAACTCGTGAGTCTGTGACTCGTTCCTGCAGCCTCTGAAGAAGGATGCAGCTGAAGTGAAGCGAAGCAAGGTTGAGATCATCAAGGAAAAGAGCAATTTCCTCCGGTACCCCTTGAACGAGGAGTTGGTCTCAGAGGCCCCAAATATCAATGATAGCGCTGTCCAGTTGATCAAGTTTCATGGAAGCTATCAGCAGACTGATCGAGATGTCCGTGGGCAGAAGAATTACTCTTTCATGCTCCGTACAAAGAATCCTTGTGGGAAAGTTCCAAACCAGCTTTACTTGGCTATGGATACACTTGCTGATGAGTTTGGCATTGGGACACTCCGTTTGACCACCAGGCAGACATTCCAGCTGCATGGTGTTCTTAAGAAGAACCTGAAGACTGTTCTCAGCACTGTCATAAAGAATATGGGCTCAACATTGGGTGCTTGTGGAGATCTGAATAGGAATGTGCTTGCACCTGCAGCGCCTTATGTCAGAAAAGATATCCTTTTTGCTCAACAAACAGCAGAGAACATTGCGGCACTCCTTACACCACAATCTGGAGCTTATTATGACCTGTGGGTGGATGGAGAGAAGATAATGTCAGCTGAAGAGCCTCCTGAGGTCACAAAAGCCCGCAATGACAACTCACATGGAACAAATTTCCCTGACTCTCCGGAGCCAATCTATGGCACCCAGTATCTGCCGAGGAAGTTCAAGATTGCAGTTACTACAGCTGGTGATAACTCTGTTGATATCCTGACCAATGACATTGGCGTTGTTGTTGTCTCCGATGATGCAGGAGAGCCTGTTGGCTTTAACATCTATGTAAGGCCTACAAAAAACATTCTGCAACTGATTTCTGCCTTTGATAACATTTTTCTTACATGTTAATTCCTAATTTTTATTTTATAATGTCTTTCTTACCCTATCTTCCAGGTTGGTGGTGGCATGGGAAGGACACACCGAGTCGAAACTACATTCCCTCGGCTGGCTGATCCATTGGGCTATGTTCCAAAGGAAGATATATTATATGCTATAAAGGCCATCGTCGTCACACAGAGGGAAAATGGAAGAAGGGATGACCGCAAGTATAGTAGGATGAAGTATTTAATTGACCATTGGGGCATTGACAAGTTCCGGGCTGAAGTTGAAAAATATTATGGGAAGAAGTTTGAAAGTTTCCGGCCATTGCCTGAGTGGCAGTTTAACAGCTACCTTGGCTGGCAAGAACAGGTATTATTCTTACGTTGTCTTGGGCAATAGACTGTTACACTAGCAGACTAGCTGCAACCACAAAGAAGAAAATTGAATACAAAAACTTATGTTACATTTGAGGATATCCTTCAGTAATCTGTAGTCTTTTACTCTTTTTTTGTATTGATTTTAAAAATGATCAGTGTCAAAGATTATTTTACTCACTTAATTCTTCTAGTTTTGACATGACACACTTATACTATTTGCATTTACTCTGTGCTTCATAAGAATCAAATCTGATCAGTCACAATATTTTTACGTACATTAGCTATATCTAAGTTATCTCTATTTTTGTCTGTTATAGGGTGATGGGAAATTATTCTATGGAGTGCATGTTGATAATGGTCGTGTTGGTGGGCAAGCAAAGAGAACTCTACGGGAGATAATTGAGAAGTATAATTTGGATGTTAGTATTACCCCAAACCAAAATCTTATTTTATGTGGGATCGATCAGGCATGGAGAGAACCCATCACTACAGCTCTTGCACAAGCTGGCCTGCTGGTGAGATTTAGTTTCTCTATTCTATATGTCCAAATACATCTTTATTTCTTTGGATTACACAAAGTTCTTTCAGTTCTTGTTTTTTCTGCCACCCTGATAAAACCACCATTTACTTAAATACATATGGAGGCTTTTCTCACTCTGAAAATCCCAAGAAAAAAATATGAGCATTGCAATATTACTTTCTACATTTGATTTCTGCAACATTGTGGTATGCTGCTGGAATATAACTGAAGTTGCTGTGTTCATGTATATAGGAACCAAAGGATGTGGACCCCCTGAATTTAACTTCCATGGCATGCCCTGCCTTGCCACTGTGCCCTTTGGCACAAGCAGAAGCTGAACGTGGGATCCTACCTGTTCTTAAAAGAATTAGAGCAGTTTTCAATAAGGTATTTATCTGTCACATTGTTAAAAATTACATTAGTAGATGCACAGTATGTATTGGAGACTTGTCATTTGATATTACTTCATCTGCTTAATAGGTTGGTATCAAGGATTCCGAGTCTCTGGTTGTGAGGATAACTGGCTGCCCTAATGGATGTGCTAGACCATATATGGCAGAGCTTGGTTTTGTTGGTGATGGCCCGAAAAGTTACCAGGTAATAAGAATATGGGCATATTTTAGACATCATTTTGATTACATCCTTTTGTATTTGTTGTACTCTACTTTAGTTTTGTGTTCCTTCTGTATTTATTGTACTCTACTTTACTGTGACAATAGATCTGGCTGGGTGGAACACCAAACCAGAGTACCCTAGCAGAATCATTCATGAACAAGGTGAAGCTTGATGACATTGAGAAGGTTTTGGAACCTCTGTTTTCCTACTGGAACAGCACGCGTCAGGAAGGTGAATCTTTTGGAAGCTTCACAAACCGTACGGTAAGTTGATGCTACTCTTTCTGCATATACTGTTCCTGCTAGTAATTTGGTCCGTTTGGATGGTGCACCATCTGGAGTTTGACTTAGGGCTTTCAGAGTAGTATTCCTTATGCAGTGCTCAAACTCACTTAACACTAGTACCAGTTGAACTTAGTAAGTGGAAAACCAACTAGATTTTTTTATCAATGCCATTTGTAAATGTATTGACTATTGAAACTGTACTTTTAGTTATCCCTTGTTAATCTGGAGAAGCTGAGAATGGCTACATGAATGTGGGATTATGAATACTTATTGAAAGTTTACAGCACTATTGCACGTCTGTATGAATTGATATGAATATATACCAAGCTGTGTATCATCAACCACATGGTACAACAGCATTACTGTAGTTATGCAGTGCAACAAATCCTGTGTTTTCAACAACAAAAATAAAGTATATAGGCAGCATGTCTGCCATCATTCTGGAGATTTTAGTCTTTGATTATGTTAGGGGGTGCCTTTCAGTTGAAATTTTCACAAAGGTGGGACTGCATTCTTAGAAACTTAAAATGTGGCAAGCTTTTTAGTAAACTAGTGAAGCTGACTGCTTATACCAGTGACTTCCCCCTACTGAAGCTAAGTGCTTGTATGTTGGCATGTTGCAATCTTTATTTGCCTATGATCTCTTGTCTCTTGCTGTCTTGGTTCTGTCCTTTATTCGCCTCTGCACTGTCTTTTAGTCGGTTATCTTACCCACCTCTCGCATTCCAGGGATTCGACAAATTGAAAGAGGTGGTGGACAAGTGGGTAGAGTCACCATCAGCCGCGTAAAAGGATCACTGGTTTGCAGCACAATTTTTGTCTCCGGGACTTACTAGCGTGCGTGACGAATGGCTCTCCAGATAAACGAGAGAAGAGGTTGTCAACCCCGTTGACAATAAAAAAAAACGAAGGCTCGGTTTGGAGTCATTATGTTTTGTTGGGTCGAGTGATCAAAATTTTTTTGCGTGTGCTTTGAAGGAAACCTATGTCGACTTGAATAAATTCCTCGCAAAATTGTGCGCCACTGAGAATAAATTCGACCGAGGTAGTATTGTTGAGCTCTGGCGCTCTGTCTGCTGGGTTGGTTTAGCTCTTCATTTGTGTGCGGTACGTACTGTACTGGGAAGCGCATTTGAATTCGGCGGTTGTTAGCGGGCCTGGCCCGCATGGAATACGGACCTGGTTTGGGCTGGGGCCGTGCAACAACATTCGTATGTTTGCTGCGTGCAGTTGCAACAGCAGTCGCGCGCACTGGCAGTGACCAGTCCCAGGATCGAAAAGGGTGACCTCTGCTTCGCTGGAAAAGCTGGTGCGCAACGAGGAAAAAGGTCGTGCCTGACGAGCTCGGGTGCCCCTGCGCGCGTGTCGGCACGCGAGTGACCTTTTCCCCGAGTCGTCTGGATCGAGAAACTGCCGCTGCCCTGCCCGCTGGCGCTGGGACTGCCGCGCCTGCACGTCTGCACCCGTCACCCTAGGCTGCCGAGACTGCGAAGGCTGGCTGGGGCGACGGGCGGCGAGTGGCGGGCAAAAGCGCAGCCCCGCCCCGCTCGCTGCGCGCACGCCGGCCGCATCCCACCGTTCCGGTCGGGTCCTTGACGACTCCTGATAAAAGATCCGGCCGTCCCGGACGGCGGGATCTCGTAGGTGCAGCGCAGCGGGGGCCGAGTAGCACGGCGAAAGTCGCAGGGTAGCGCTGCTGCCGGGCTGCAACCTGCACGGTTGGTTAAAAGTCTACGACGACGGGGGGGACACGGGCGGCGGACAGCGCGGTGGCGGGGAACGCAACGGCCACAACGGCGACGCGCCACGGGCGCGATCGGAGCAGGGAGAGCACGCGAGCGGCGGACAGGCGGCCGCACGTGCGGGTGCGGCGCCGCACGCCGAGCCGTCGACGCCGTGCGATCACTGGACCCGCGCCGCGGGGTGCGCGTGCCGTCGCTGCCGATGCCGTCCCCGTCTGGTGTGTCGGTGGCTCCAGTGCCATGCCGTTGAAGCCTTGAAGGAACGAACGAACGAACGAACGAACGGAAGCCACCACCCCCAAGTCCAAACGAAAGATCAAGCTGCGAATCTGCGACAGTTTGCGACGGCTCGCGGTGCCAGTGCAGTCGCGTACTCTTGCCCGTCGCAATGGGCTCTTGACGCCTGTCCCCTGCTGCAGCATTGAAGGAGAGGGGATCCCGTCGCATTGGATCGGCAATTCGGTTGCACAAGGCATGGCCATATATAGAGAGGGTAGGGGTAGCTGATGTGCAGAGTTATTGAACTGTCCCGTGCGCGCGAAGGGGCCATTGAATTGACATGGACCAAAATCGTGATGGATCAGTCATCATACCACATCGTCCTGGTAACCTGATTCGTGAAACAAGTAATGAAACCTCACACACACACACAAGAAACAAAGAAAAACAGCGAAATTATCTGAAAGAAAAAAGGTATTCCAAGTCCTAACTTCAGAATCGCATTGCAAACTGAGCATTTGAGCCAACGACGTGGTGGCCACATTGGCTAGTGAAGAATGGGAATGGTAAAGCAACACGAATGGAGTACCTTTCCAGCTCTGAATGACTCCATGTTGCAAAAGAAAACCCAACATTACAACTGGAGAAAGCACTGATCAGAACAGATTTTTAACATCAAATTAAGGGCACTGGAACACCATGACACTACAAAGAGCACGTCAGACAGAGCCTTTCTGATCTGGATCAGAAGGCGCTACTCAACTAACCTGGGACTGGGAGTAATTCTTTCTCGCCCGGATAAAAAAGCCAGACGAGATTACTCACCAAATCAGGCTGCTGCTCTAGTTACTCCTACAAAGCTAACCGTGGAGTGGAGTAATTAACTGACAGGCGACAGCGGAGACCGGGGGAAGCCGGAGAGTAGAGGAATTTGCGCTACAGGAAGATGAAGCATTCCATGGCCACCAACGGGTTGTTCAGGGACTCGTTCCCCTCGCCGTCGCCGGCCACGGCGACAGTGCCAGAGCCATCCTCCTCTGGCAGAGGCTGCTGCTGCTGCGGCGGCGGCGGCGCCGGCGGCTGTGGAGGCGCAGTCGGCACGAGTGGCGGCGCCGGCGGCGAGAGCTGGGGAGCCGCGGGCGCCTCCTGCCCGCGGCGCGGCGACGCGCGGCCGCACGGCCTCGCCGGGACGGGCGGCTTACGTTGCGTGCCGGGGGTAGCAGTGGCGGCGGCACCCGCGCCCGCGCGGCGCTGCTGCTGCGTCCGCTTCGCCGCGGGCGACGGTGACCTCCGGCCCGGCCGCTCTCCTGCGGTGTCGCGCCGCCGCGTCGGGGGCGGCGGCGAGGGCGACGCGCGCCCGCTGCCCCCACCAGCGCGACCAGCACGTGGCACGACAGGGGAAGCGCCGCCCCGGTCCCGCCTGGCGCCGCGGGCAGGCTCGCCAGTCGCGGCTGCCGCCCGCCTCCTGGCCGCCGCCTTCGCCGGCGACCGCTCGGGCCCCGTGGCGGTGGTCGCGGCCGAGGACTCGGAGGCTACCTCCGACTTGGAGTCGCAGGAAGGCCCGGAACGCGCCGGCCTCGCCGCCCGACGCGCCCTGGCACCGCCACCATCCTTCACCCTGGCACCGCCACCATCCTTCACCCTGGCACCGCCACCCTTCGCTTTGGCCACAGCCTCCGCAGCAGCTTCTTGCCCCGCGGACGCGGCCACGCGCCTCGGCCTGGGTCTCGGCTTGGCCTTCGGGGTCTCCGAGAGCACCTCTTTGACCGTTTCCTCCTCCGGCGTCGGCGGCGGCGGGTCGCGCGCCTCCGACCGCCGCCGCGCAGCCTCCCCCACGGCGCCCGGCGACTCCTCGTCGCACTTCTTGCTGACGCAGCAACCCATTGCCTCCCTTGTCCTGCTTCACGCTTCCTGCGGGGGACTAGGCAGCCATTTTCCCGCGAGCTTGTGCTTGTGTGGAGCGGGAGGAAGGGCACTTGGGAAGCAGAGCAGTGGCGACTGGCGAGAGAGTCGAGGGGAGTGTGGCGTTGGGTTTCCCTCCGTTGTGCTTTGAGTTGTGTGAGGGGGCAGAGTTGCTGTGGTGGGAGACCGGGAGTCAAAAGGGCTGAGCCAATGGTTTAATCTCTGAAGCGTGCTTAAAAAAAATCAGCTCGAGCTTAGTGACACGAATTTGCAGTCTACAATGCCAGCCAGCTGTGTACTCCCTCCGTCTCAAAATGATAATCGTTGTTGATGTTCATACAACAATATTTGATCATATTTGTAGAAAATACGTGCAATATTTTTATCTCTAAATAATTTTGTTAAAAAACTAGATTCGAATATATATCTAATAATATTAGTTTTGTATCATAAATATTAATATATTTATATATATAATTAGTCAAAGTTATTTCTCGGGAAGCGAAAACGATCGTCTTTCCATGACGGAGGGAGTAAGATTTAATAGTTTTATAATTTGATGAAAAAAGTGGTTGAAAATATCACATCGAGTTTACCAGTACTAATCAGAAGGATTAAATATAATTTAATTATAGAATTAATTATAAAAATGGACTGAAATCATGAAATAAATCTATGAAGTCTAATATTTTTTGAAATATCTGTTAATCCTGATTAAGTCATTATTAGAAGATGCTTACTATAGCACCACATTAGATGGTGTAGTATGCTATTTACTAGTCTAATTATCTTACTCCCTTAATCACACAAAGATTGTTCGTTTGGAGACCTTGTAATAGATGATCATGCTATCTCTAATTTCTTATATTTGTTGAGGTTAAAAGTTGTGCTATCTGTTTGGTTTTATGGTCCTGAATAAACAAGAGAAAAAACATCAATTAATAATTTTATTGGCTCTGTAAATTTGTCAATCGACTTTTTTTCTTGGCGTGAGTGTCGCTTTAATTAGATTAGTTTTACTATGAGTTAAAAGAGCACTTTTGTGAGGCAAAATTTGAAAGCTAAATGGATATTTTTTTTGGGACGAAGTGGGTAGGAGTTAAGTTTCCTTAAAAAAACTTACGAGTTAAGAGACAATTTTGAAGTTTCTCACAGTGTAGGAATTAACGGAAGCCATATCTTATAATGTAGATCAATTTTAATGAAAGTTTCATCAAAAGAGTATAAGTCATTAATAATAGGCCACATCAACAATTTTGGTAACGTAAGAGCATCTCCAGCGGTTTGCCAAATCGAGTTGTCATCTTTAATGGTTGGCGAAAACATTAAAAATACTTACTCAACAGTTTGGCAAAAGACTTGGTAATTTTTGGCAACTTGGGAAAACCAGCCTCCGACGTGTAAATATACGTGCACGGCTCGTGTTTGGCATCGTTGTTTCTAGACAAGTGGGAGGGTGAAAAAAGAAATAAATAACAGAGAAGGTTCCTGATGCAGGTTTTCAAGAGGTGGAAGAGCTTAAACATTATTTTGTTTCTCTCTTAGGGTTTCTGATGTAAGTTAGATCTGATTTGGTAAGTGAATTATGCCAAATGGTTGGAGATGAACTTTCTTTTGGTTTGCATATCTTTTTAGAAGTTGGCAAAACACAATATTTGTCAAGTAAAATTTGACAAACGGTTAGGATAGCAACTGAGCTATACGGGGAGGGGAGCTGTAGCTGAGAATTTTAGTTTCATTAGCGGTTCCTCTAACACTACCATACTCCTGTCAGGAGCTAGCTACAGCTCCACCAAAAATATCCTCTCAACCCTTTTAACCGTAGTAGTGTGGCATGATTAAGTTTTACTCAAAGTTTATTTGTATAAGTTGGGGATTAGCAAATATTTTGATAAATTATTCACATTTGTTACTTAGTTGAAACAATGTTTTGCTGAGATGAGAGAATCAAACTAGAAAAAGCTTATTGGGCGTATGGCTTAAGATGTGAACTCGACGATATTAAAGATGAGTTCTTTTATTTTTTTTATTATGTGAAATAGATTTGTTCAACTCGAATGTTTCCATCCAATGGGTTTAGAATCAGTTGGTCGCTAGAAGCCTAAGACCATCCGCACCGGACAACTGCAAAACCCCCGCCATCCGTTTCCCGTCGCTTTTTGCAGTCAAAAGCGCCGCAGCGGCGACGGGAGAACCTACTGGGAAATGGCGTCGCGCCCCCGCCTCCTTTAGATTCTAGGGGATCCAGGAGGCTCCGCCAGCATGCGCCCGGCCCCACCACGGGTCCCGCTGTGCTGCCCCAACGACCTCGCGCCGCGCCTGCCCGGGAGGGAGGGAGGGGAACGGAGCTCCGCCGCGGAGAGGAGGGGCTCCCTCGACGGCGCTCGTCCCGCCACCGTCGCATCCGCCCGCGCGCTCGTCCCGCTCGCCGTCGCGTTGACCCGGAGAAGAAGAGGGGAGCGACGAGGCCGGGTCGGCGGCGCAGGGAGGGAAGGTCGCGCCGCCTCGCCGGGAGCGGGAGGGAGCCGGCCACGAGCACACCAGCCGCAGGGAGGTCGCCCGAGCCGCCACCAACGCGCCGCGCACGCCCGTCCGTCTGCCGCCGCGCGCCTCCTCGTGAGCTCCGTCGCCAAGAGCTCGGGGCGAGCCGCTGTAGCGCGCCGTGGCCCTGCTCCTCCGCGTGGCGCCGCCGGCCGGGCTCGCGCGCAGCCACCCCTGTGCATTCCACCGTCGCGCTAGCAGGACGAGCGGCGCCCGCCGCCAGGATCTCCGCTGAGGAGTGCCATCCGGAGGTCAGGCTCCCTGCCGCGCGCGGGGGGATGGAGGGGAGGGAGGGGATGGATGGGGCGGCGCGCCGGCGGAGCAGAGAGAGGCCCGGTGGAGCCGGCGGCTGCCGGAGCAGAGAGGAGAGGGTGGGCGCAAGGGAGGAGGAGGCGGCGGAGCCGAGGGAGAAGAAGCAGAGGGTGAGCCTCCGCCTCGGCTCCTCCGCTGGCCTAGAGGCCGTCCCCCGCGCGAGCGCCGGCGAGTTGGGGGCGGGCTCGCCGGAGAAGGGCGCCGGCCCCACCCTGTGGCGGAGAGGGGGACGCGCTGGTGTTGGGTGGAGAGGAAACGGGTGGGTGGGTAGGGAGGGAGGGAGATAAGGCTGACGAGTGGGTCCCGCCGGAGGTAGTTGAGATGGAGTTGAGATATAAAGGAAGATGGGTGCGGGAGAAATAGATATGAAGGAGAGAATCTCGATGACGGGGACAAAATATTCTGTTTTGAAGGAGGTTTTGAAGTATGACGAGTGTGGATGGTCTAAATAGTACCGGGTCTGATCTCCTCCGGAAGCAAATTTCGAAGGATTTTCTAGGAATTTTACTTAGACTTCTGCAGTCTCAATATATGCTAGGAATTTTACTTAGGTTTTATGGTGATCTTACCTCATACTTTGAAGCTCAACGGTGTTTTTATCCTTATTTTTTGAACTTTGTGATTTTGCACTCATCTATTCATAAGCCAATGAGATTTTACCTTTAATATTTGGTGTAGTTACACATATTTTTACCATTGACTAGAAGTTAAATCGGTTAAATCGTATTGACTTGTGAGTAGTTGATGGGAAAAAACATAAAGTTGAAAAGTAATGGCAAAATCACAATTATAATTCAAAGCAGTGTGATGTGAAAACAAATAAAAAAGATTGTTTCCATATAGACCAAGTATAAAAATCACCCCCTAAAGGCTCAAATAGTTTGAATTTTGCTAAAATTTTTCATAAACTAAAAAAAAAATCCGATGGGGCTCTCTCAAAAGAAATTTCCTTGCCATCAGGAAAGGGACGCCACACCAAGACGGTCCCGCACCGTAGGGCCAGTCTGGCCTTTCGGATCTCCGGTCCCATCTAACACCTTGCCTGACCCCACCTGTCATGGACTACGAAACCCCACAGCAAACCCGCTCGGTTCTCTTTCCGCGTATTCGAAGGCAGCGCAGCAGGCAGCAGCAGGTACGCCACTAGCGCAGCAGCGGTTGGCCACCACCCGACCCGACGCCGGAGGAGCAGGCGGCGGCGCCGCGATGGCGGGGAAGCGCAACGGCTACGACGACGACAACGTGAACCCCTTCGCGGTGAGTGCTCCTCGCTTTCAGCCTCTGCACCACCCCGACCAGTGACCCTACTCCACGGCCTCTCCACCCGCGTAGATCTCGCGGTGTGACCATCCCGATCCGATCAGCTTCCGCTGTGCTCGCATTTGGGATCCAGCCGCTTCATGGTGCCTTGTGTGCCAGATCTGAGCGTTGGAGGGGGGACTCGATGGGCGAGATGCGGGTTTGCGCGCTTTGAGTTTGGTAACCACGTGCCCTGTGTAGGCTTTTGTTAGGCTGCTCGGTGGAGCGGCTGCTTAACTCTAGATCTGTGCGTGCCCCTGTGGGGAACTAGGATGGATGATCAATAGCTTGTGCCGCGAGGTTGGGTGAGACATTCGGTTCTGCATTTAGCTAGTTGCAACTTGGGGATTTGGTGGTATTAGCTTGGTATAATGGGATGTCAGAACGTAATGCTGTGATGATGCATGGGCGTCTCCCAATCTTATACGTCCTGCTAGTTTTTTTTTGAAAAAATAGCAGGAGCACTGCTATGTCATTTAAGGAGGAGAAGACTGCTAGGTTTGGATCACTCATTTTTTTTAGATAGGTCATGCTTTTTTTTGACAGTTTCCTAGTGCAAAGTTTAACTTATAAGTATAATCATGGAGAGCCCTCGATTCGCAAAAAAAAGTATAATCATGGAGCGAGTCTTCAGACCACTTGAACTGAAACGATTGGTGTTTCTGTTACAGTTAGCTTATTTCACATGCTTTTCGTTTTATGGTGTTATGTCTTGATTGTTCTGCTAAATAATTGTTTGCAGCTGTTTTTTTAATCAATGACTGATTTATCTTCCAAATTTCCCCTATTCTGCAGGGAGGAAGTGTTCCACCAGCCACCAATTCTCGGCTCTCACCTCTATCGCATGAACCAGCTGATTTCTACAATGTAGACATTCCTCTTGATTCAACGAAGGTACTTGTAATCTCCTTGAATCCGGAACCCTGTACAGTTGCACCTAATCAAAGTTTTGAGAACCCCTTTTGCCATTTAGGGCTAAACAAATAGACTTAACTAAGCTTCCTTCTGTAACTGGGTACATGCACTCTTCATTACAATTTTATTAGAATTTCATGTCTAAATAGCTCATGTAAGTCATTCAGTGTACTTTCTGTTTGCCAAGTTAGTTTTGATTATTTAACTGATGATTTCTCACACCATACAACATTTTTTATATCTCCGTTTAGGATCTGAAGAAAAAGGAGAAAGAGCTCCAGGCTATGGAGGCTGAGCTAAACAAAAGAGAAAGGGTATGTGCCTATGAATTGCAGAATTTTCAGCTTTTTTCTGTGACTTTTGCCAGCTCTAGCAGCTCTAATAAATAAAATGGAAGTTGTGTACAGCATACAAGATTATGTTTATAAAACTATTTTATGACGTGCAATTTGTCTGCTACCTGATGCTCTGTTTTAGTAAACATTATTTGTTGTATCCAATCAAACCATGAATTATACTTATTGCAAAGCATTCTTACTCCAGACAATACTCAAATATTTCACTTCAGAGCCTTGCTTGCTCTATATATGATTTATATTGATGACTAAAGCACTCATTCTCCATACAGTACTCAAAGATTTCATTTGAGAGAGCCATGTTGCTGTATATTTATTATGGATATTTTGTTGAGATATTAGAGAATTTTGAGTCAAGGAGGAAATTTGTCCGTTTCCGCTGTGCCTCGGGTGTTTGACTTTGAATCCATGTTCCATCTGTTTATTTACTTTGCACATAATTCTTTCTCTAAAATGTTGATCTGATTCCTTTCTATTTGCCTCCATTGGCCTAGGAATTGAAAAGGAAGGAAGAGGCGGCATCACGTGGTACATTGCATACCCGTTCCTGTTTTTATATACCTGTGTATTCATTTTTGCTACATTTGTTAATATAATTTTTGAATTCATAAGGAAGGTATTGGCAAAGGTGTTATAAATGTACTGAGAAACCAATGCCTACCACTCAAGTTATGTGAAGCATTTAATGCTTCTATGCTCAGTTATCTCTGATATTTTCCAAGAAGATTACCTTTTCTAGATGGTGTTTGTAAATACCAATATGTATGTCTTCTAAGTTCTAATTGTAAATACCAAGCAACACGAACAATTCTGGCTTGCTATATATATTCACTAACCTTTATGTTTCCCCAGCTGGCATTGTGATAGAAGAGAAGAATTGGCCTCCCCTTTTCCCTCTCATCCACCATGACATTTCCAATGAGATACCTATCCATCTACAAAGGACGCAGTACCTTGCATTTTCATCATTTTTGGGTAAGCTCTTAGTGCCCGAAATTGTTAGTCGGTACTAGTGTGCTGTGCTACCTCACTTTTTTCTTTCTGGCTTAAACATATGGGATTGATTTTTTTATTTTTTTATTTTACATATGATGCACTACAATAGTTTTATTTCCAATTAGGAGCGATGTCAATAAGCTTCCACTCCTTTGCTTATTGCATAAAGGATTTATCATGGCCATTTGATTGGTTGACTGATGAATTCTACAGAAAAAAAAGAATTATGATAGATAGTGGTTTCTCCCTTAATTTTGTAAATGATTTCTCAATAGTGCTTCTCTTATCCAGTACTTGTTTCTTGTGCAGGATTGGTAGGATGCCTCTTTTTTAATGTCATAGCAACTACAACAGCATGGATTAAAGGGGAAGGTACAGTTAACATGCACTTTATTGACATCTAGTATATCTTCTTACATCAGCACCTATTAGTCTACTGACACTTAAGATAATATATGATCACTCTACTTCAAAAGGTGTTATCATCTGGCTGCTTGCCATTATCTACTTCATATCTGGTGCACCTGGGGCTTATGTGTTATGGTACCGCCCTCTTTATAATGCAATGAGGTTGAGTGTGCACATCTGCCTGATGCTACATTTTTCTTTTTCACCTTTTCAATTGTTTCCTTATGGCCATAAATCCTGTTTTGTTTGAACGTCTATTTCAGAACTGAGAGTGCTTTGAAGTTTGGGTGGTTTTTTCTGTTCTACATGGTAAGATATCAACATACAATAAAGTAAAGGTTTTACACAATGGCATCTATCTTAGTATTGTGCTAATGCATAAATTACTGCATGGTTTGCTGACTCTTCCATTTCCAGATTCATATCATCTTCTGTGTGTGGGCAGCTGTGGCTCCTCCGTTTCCTTTCAAAGGAAAATCCTTGGCGTAAGTCTTGCTATGTTACTGAAAGGATACTTATTTTTTACTTCTTGTGATGCCATAACTCATAACTGTTGTAAGTTCTACCTTTTAGGAATCATTATGCATCCCTAGTCATAATTGTTTTTTAGCAACAATTTTACTCCATAAGTTAATTCGTTATTTCACTTAAGAACAGGATTATGATTGTAGATGTGTGTGGTTAAATAACAGTTCATGAACCCACACATTGCCTTCTTAAAGCCTGTTGTCAATGTTATATGACAGTTGCCCCAAATTTTCAGCATAAGCACAGATACATTTCGTGATCCTGGAAGTGTATGTGTCAAGTACTAGAATTAACTTAAAATAATGTCCTTGATAATTGTTTGATAGCTATATTTCTTGCTATTCATGTTGCTCTTAAGCATCACCATCATTAATTGACAAGACGTGTCACTTGGTTCATAAGAACCTAGGCCACAAGTGCCAAATTGCGCATACAGTTTAATTAAAATTATCAGCAGTATTGATAAAGTTTGGGTGGTGCTAGCACCATTGATAAATTCCAGTTACTGTGACTCTTGATGTTGTCTAATTTTCTTGGGGCAAAACACTGCTTTTGAGTGTTATGAGTTCTCAAAATCAGATTCTTGAACTTGTCGACCACAGTATGTTCTATTCGTTTACAGTACATACAACTATACAAGGCTTTTGTGGTACTAACTATCTTTGCTGTTTCATCAGTGGAATTTTGCCAGCAATTGATGTCATAAGCAAGAGTGCTATTGTTGGGGTAAGTTCACAAGTCTATCAGTATTTATTCTTATACCATGGGGCTACTAAAGTTTATAATTACTGAAATAGTACGGTGTTAAACTACTTGGTAGACATGCTTCTCAGCACTTCATGCAATCGACTCCCATAAGCACCTGTAGCCTTTCTGCCTACTTTAGTTCTTAAAACCGCGTGCTTTATCAATGCTGCTGCACTGGATAGTCATATGATGGTTGGCTTATTTCGTCTCATGCTGATTTGCAATTACTTATTCTATTTGGCAGATATTTTACTTTGTTGGATTTGGCTTGTTCTGCCTTGAATCACTTCTGAGCATCGCTGTCATTCAGGTCAGCTAAACCTATTCTTTATTCAAACGAACCCTTCGTGGCCCAGGGATATTTTCTCTTGTGGCCTTTGCAGTAAGGAAGATTGTTATGTTCTTCATATCTCTTGATCATTGAATTATTTCACTCAACACGCAGCAAGTATACATGTACTTCCGTGGAAGTGGAAAAGCCGCGGAGATGAAACGTGAGGCGGCACGTGGTGCGCTAAGTTCTGCTTTCTGATGAACATACGGATCTGATTACAGCCAGTTGATGGATAGAAGGAAACCAGATGTGTCATTTTGAGGCATGGGGTCTTGTACATGGCTGCGGTACGCGTATTTGGGTCATGGAAAGCGTACAGCTGATCCTCCTTTTGCTCTTCTGTAAGATATGAATATGGATGCGTAAGGATGTTGGTTTCCATTTCTTGCCACGCTTTAGATGTGGTTGATAGGCAAATCGGTGGATTTTGTTGGTGGAATAGTAGGATATGTATTTGTATACGCTTGCATCTGAGTGAAATCGCTTGATTTATTGCCTAGCCGATGCTGTGTTTTTTGAACGTTGACCTAGACGATCCTTGTGCGGTATAGGATGGTCTATGCTCTGCATTAATTACTACAACGTTCTTCGTTGCAACGGCTATGTTTTGTCGGCGCTGCGTTGTAATGTACGCTCGCTCACACGGTGTTTAGATATTGAGTACAATGCATTAGAGATTTATCAACTCGTAAGGAGGTATGAAACTTTGAAAGTACAACTCTAGATCCATAATTATTAAATGTGCTAAGAAGAACGGCAGACGAATGGGGGCAAAAGGAGGTTCTGTGCAATTGGTCGGCGCACACTCTTTTACAAGCCAGGCGAACAAACCGAGGTCGGAATTGTGAACCAACTTTTTATGTTGAAATGTATCAATAAAACATTTCAAACCATGTTTTTTTTTCCTTGTCTTCTGTATCAGTATCCTTTCACTAGACAAAACTAATTTGAACGATCGCTATATTGGTGTAGTTGAAAATTGAAATTTACGAGAGGTTGCATGAAGGCTCTCGTCCTGGAATTCTAGAGAGGGGGAGAGGGAGGAGAAAGAAGCCTCAACTCCATATGGCCCTGCCTCCAAATTCCATCCATACCCGCCGCCACAACAGAAAACCCTAAACCCATGGCGCCGCCACCGCAACGCCTCCCTCTCGGTCCCCAAAACCCCAGCGCCGCCTCCCCAACCCATGGCGCGGCATCCTAAGCCCCCTTCTCCCTCCCCGCACCCGCCGCCCTCGGACTCCGACACCGGCGTCGGCTTCGACCCCGTCGAGGAGTGGCTCGTGGACTTCGACCCGGCCATGTCGGGCGAGCTGGGGAGCCCGGCCAAGGGCCTCGGACCAGCCGAGGAGGCGGCGGTTCCTCACGTGCCCGCGCTGACGGCGACGGCCTGCGCCGTTGGCGTTGGAAAGGTCGCGGATGGTTCGGCGGCGCCCAATAGCTGTGAGTTTGGTGTGAAGGCGGAGGCCGTCCAGGTGGACGGCTCGCTCCGCCAGGCAGGAGAGTTTTGCGGTGGAGAAATCGGAGAGAAGGCTGAGCTTATGGGCGACGGATTGGACGAGCTGCTTGCCCCGGATCAGCTTCTGGCGTCGGGGATTGGTGACTTGGCTGTGAAAGAGGATGCCTCAGAGGGAGCGATTGCTATGGAGATGGCTGCTGCCCCTGCTGATGTTGAGATGAATACCGTGGTGTCAGGCGGCAAGGTGGAGCAGGAAAGCAGCGAGGAAGAGTCGGAGAGTAGTGAGGAGGACTCGAGTGAGGCTTCCTCGAGCAGCGATGATGAAGAACAGGGGGACAAGAAGGATGAGGAGTCGAGTGAAGCCTCATCAAGCAGCGACGAGGAAGAGCTGGGAACCATAAAGCTTGGTGGTGCTGGTGAGGGCAATAGCTTGGAGGCCCTCCTTGAGGAGGGTGAATTGATGGTTGGGAGTGATGAAGAGGATGAACAACCAAAGGGCCGCAACAAGTCCAAACATGAAGCAGAGGTATCGAGTTGCTCTATCCTGTGATGTGCATCTTCGATTAATATCCATTAAGTCATGGTTTTGTTGCTGCAGTGGTGTGTTAATCATTTGTGATCGAGTTGCAGTTATGTTTCTAGTTGAGACAAATTTGTGTTACATAGTTAAATTCTTGAATAGCTTACACAGTTTACACATATCCTTTGCATTGAATATGTTTACGGTTGTGATTGTTAGTTTGTTCTTAGTTTCTTACCGAGACCCTGTATTGTCTGTAAGGCTGTACAGTAGTAGTAATTGTAGAAACTGTGTGGCAACATGCCACTGTATTGCTATGTAGTTGGAATGCTGAAGTAAATTGTTACAAACAGTAGGATCATAACAAGGATGTATTTTCCGTTTTCAATATTCCCAAAGGTTTTTCCCCATTGTATATATTCTAACATAGTTATACCTCACAGGTCCTTCCTCCAGTCCCAAAGATTGAAATACAGTTGGAGCCACATCATCAGACTCTTCCAGTAGGGACTATCTCAGCTGTAAGTCTTGCACCTCCTGAGCAGCTTATTTTGTGTTATATATTTATCCGTGGAGACCCCAGTTTTTGTGGACAAAACCTGTGTTCTCCTTTTCTGAGTACATTTAGATCATCTCCTTGTTTTATCTCACGGTTGTCATCTACTCATCTGTTCAGAACAAAGCTAGTTCACTTCATATTTTTAGGTGCTGAAAGCAGTAGGGATTTTTTCAGAAGATAGTGTACTGAATCCTTTGTTTAGGACTCAATTGTGAGAAGCCCTCCTGGATATTTTCCATTTCAGTACTTCAAACCCATGAAATTTTAGCTGCTTGAATTACTGATAACCAGATCAGTTTCTTATCCCTGAGTTTCCCTGGCCACCCTGAGAGGCAGAAACTAAGATGGAATATGCTGAGTCCCTCTGTTGTCATGACCACCCGGAGATCCAGATGAAATCTTCTGAATCTTCTTGTATACAGTTTTTTTCTTCTTTTAACAGAGTATGTGCACTTATGCAGAGACATATCGTAACAATGTATTTAGCATAATCTGAAGCGTGTAGGTGCCTGAAGTTCGCTAGTTGTTTTTTTACTTGGTTTGCTGTTGTTATCACCTTCACTAATGTACTCTCAGATGTGGTGTTTGAGATTGTTGTTATAGAATGGTTAATTGAGGCCTATATTTGTGAAATGCTGCTATGCGATCTACAAGTCTTTTGACTGTGCTGTCTTCTGTCTATCCAGATTATGAGTGAGAGAGTGATTGTTGAAGGATCAGTCCAACACAATCCCCTTAATGAGGGCTCAATTCTCTGGATAACAGAAAGGAGGACGCCCCTTGGTATTGTTGATGAGTTGTTTGGACCTGTAAAGAATCCATACTATCTGGTGCGGTACAACTCCGAGGAAGATGTTCCTGCAGGGATCAGTGCAGGAACCAGTGTCTCTTTTGTAGCAGATTTTGCTGATCACATCCTGAATATGAAGGAGCTCTATGCAAAAGGTTATGATGCATCCGCAGACAATGATGACCAAGAAGATGAACTTGAATTCTCTGATGATGAGAAGGAGGCCGAGTACAAAAGGTCATTACGCCAAGCAAAAAGGCAGACTGATAGACAACAGGAGCCAAAGAAGCATTCTGGTGATAAGAAGAGATCACAGCCCAGAGGTGGTGGCTTCCGGAAAGACATGCCACCAAAGAACCTGGATGCACCAGCACCAGGTCACCAGCCACAGTCCCATTTCCACAGCTCAGACATATCTCCTGCAGTTGCTAAAAATACAGCACATTCATCGGGCCCTCAAAACGCTCCTATGAATGCTCCAACCATGCTGCCGCCAGGCCCAATGAATCCTGCCATGCCATCACCAGTTCACATTGCAAATCAGATGGGTAGCTGCTTCATCAATCCAGCACAGCAGTTCATGCCACAGCAGCCAAACATGATTTGGCCTGGTGGGCTTCCTCCACCGGCCAATCCAAACATGGGGGTAGACGGAGCTGCCCTCGCTGCCAGCATCATGCAGAACCTTCTTGCCGGAGCAAGCCAGTTCCAGCAACAGCTGCAGAACCAGAACTTTGGTGGTTTCCCGAACCAAATGCCCATGCCCTTCCCGCAATTCATGCCCCAGACTGGAATGCCCGTGAATCAGTTGCCATTCACCAATCAGTTGTCGTTCGGAGGTGGACCCCCAGTAGGGAATTCCCCATTTGGTGCAGCACCTCAAATGCCTATGGGACAAGGCAACTTCGGTCAACCACCTCCATACATGGCATCCGGGAATAGGCAGGAACAGGGAGCCCGTCCTGGATTCCCTGCTGATTCACAAGGATTCACAAACCCAGTGCAACCCCATGGAGATGGTTCAGAGCATTCACCTCCCCAGTTCAGTTCTGGGCAGTTTAATCAAGGGAGCCCGTCCTTCCGTGGTGGAAGGCCGCAGCGCGGTGGCCGGCATTCCTCAGGCAGAGGTGGCGGAAGAGGTGGCCGGCATCGCAGATAGGTGTCTGGCACCCAGATTCGGGGGTGCTCTGGCCCCTTGTAATTTTGACTTTGTTATCAAACTATTGCTAGATTCCGGTAAGCGTGTTCCTGTCTATTAATCGAGATATCAGGTTGCTGTAGTACGAGAAGATTGCTTCTTGTAACGAAGCTTGCTGCATCGACTTATACTGTGCCAGAAGCCCAGAATATCCTCTTCTTGCCGCTTAGCGTGCTCATATGGTTATCCAACTTATTTGCGCTGAAAAAAAGGGTATGTGCATCCTGTGGTTTTTGTGTTATTTATATTTACGTTGAAAAATAATAAATGCTTTTTTGCCTGGCTAAGAATAATTGAAATATTCTGAGACTTTAGAAAAATATAAAAGCTGACAAAGCAGCAATCTCTAGCAAACAGGCTCGAGTTCCGGATATGGATGACAAGTTGAACGTCGTGTTTGGAACACGACTACGCGAGCTGCTGACAGAGTCTTCTCTTTCCGGTTGCTTCCAGTGTTCCCAACTTCCAACTCCATCTCTGCCGCTGCAAACCCCTACCGCGTTTTCACCACAAAAATTCGGAAACATCAAACCCAATACAGGGAAAATTCGAAAAAAAAAAGGATCGAATTTAGAAGAACAGTTGCAGAGTGATACTTCCTGAAGAAGAATCTTCCCCACGCGTCCCTCCGCCTCCATGGCTTCGCTCCGGCCTGCTCTTCTCGCTCCTCCCCCACTCTGCTGCTGCTCGCACGCCTTCCTCCACCCAAGCTTCAGGAAATTGCCTCCGAGATTCTCAAATGGGGCCTGTTCCACGGCGAGGCCGTTGGACCGGAGCGAGTTCTTGGGGAAAGGCGAGACGCTGGCGTGGAGAATGGCGGGGAGTCAGCAGCAGCGGCGGCTTGGCGCCGCCGGAGCCGGGAGGGGCCCCTTCTTTGGCGGCGGCGGGAGGCGCATGGGCAAGGGCATGGGACGGGTCGTGGGTAACCTCGCCTTCGCCGCCGTCTTGACGTACCTCGCCGTGACCGGTCAGTTCCGGTGGGTTCTTGACGCCATCGTCTCCCTCTGGGTACGATAATCCTCTCGCAGCTGCTGAAATTTGCGGTATCTGGTTAATTTTCTGTGTAATTTGTTTCGGTGAGGACATTTGGATTTGTGGCACTAAGTTATATTAGACTTTAATTTTCTTTTTCGATGCCTGGTGGTAGGAAACAAATGTCAATTGTCAGCTCAGCTAAAATTGATACCTGAATTTGACCTCCAAGAATGCACTGCGATTTTGTGAGGCATGGTTTTCTAGTGTATGTTGTAATGAGTTCTTAGTTGATCTCTAGTTTCCTATCAGTTTGCCTTATCACCAAGTATTTGTTGTTTAGTAGAGCTAAGATGTGCTGCTATTGGCTTGCTAGTCCATAATTCTGCACTGTACCCAGTGGCGAATACAGGATTGAGTGGTAGGGGGCTCTCCTTCCTCTTCTTCTTCCTCCCTCCTTCTTCTTCCTCTTTCTCCTTCTTTCTCCTCAAAATTTCTATGGAAAAATTGGAGGCATTACCATGGGATCCAGGGTGGTAGGGGGGCTGGAGCCCCCCCCCCCGACCCACTGCTGGATCCGCCGCTGACTGTACCATTAGCTCATGGAAACCCTGATCAGTTATACTCCATAGAACCTGGATGATCTGAATCCTTGATTTAGCTTTACTCTATCTATGGTGCTAGTAACTGGATGAGTTTAGGCTAGTGATTTGTATACCACAAAAAGGAATGATTCTTCTCAAATAACATCAGTATGTTTATATGACTAAATTTTGTCTTTAAATCTCACAGAAGTTCATTCATTCTTCAGATTTTTTGTTTATTTTATGGTATTAATTGCTTAAGTTTATAATAACTTTGGATGTTTACATCTCTTATGACAACAGCTCCTCACAATACTGCTGCCTATTCTGGCTCTGGGTGCATTTTTCTTCTTTGCAGGACAAGATATACTCCGGAGCGATGTAAGTCTCCCCGTAAATTTGGCATTCGCAATTCTAATGATTGACTTCTATCTACATTTGGAAAAAAGTTTCTGTATAACCCTCCCCACTTTTTAAGCATTACTTCTTAAAGTTCCATAGGGAAAGGGAAAGGTTATCAGGTTGAATGGCAAGTAGCATTACTATTGTTATCTTTTATTCCTACCCAAAATTAGAAGAAACTCCGCTGTCTGTGTGCACTTCTGTTCATGTTCCCACACTCATGTTCTGTTTTGTTGGCAGTGTCCAAACTGTGGAAAAAGCTTCCGAATACTGAAGTGAGAATAAACGAACTATATAAAACTTCAAAGATGTGTGCTTTAAATGAACTCTGATTAGCTTAATTTTCTTATAGGTCTGCTTTGAAGGATGGACCACAACTGTGTCCTTATTGCACTCAGCCTTTCTCTGGTATGCATCTTTTGTTTCTCTTTCCTGCTTACTGATAAATGACTAGTCACATTCTTCCTCTGTTTTTTATGTCGTAGAAGAACTGCTTCTTCGATGCACATGTTTTTGCATAATCACATTAGTAACTGCTACTAAAAAAACACACTGAACCTAAGGTACTGTAGACTGCTATGACAACATAGTTATGCTGTACCTATGGTCGATGGTCATCACTTATGTATTATGAAGTTGCAATCGAAAACTTTGGTTTCAACACTTTATTTCAGTTTAAGAATCACATTCTCTGGTGATGGCACTTATATGCTATCTTAGCCAAATAAGAATGGAGAATTGTGTGGTCGCCTTTGCTTAGCATCTTTATTATGCTTGTCTGTGTGGAACTTGAGTTGGAGCTAAGAGGTCAGTGTACATAATAATGCAGTTCAGGGCAACAAATTTGTTAGAGAATCTGCTAGATTTTCATCTGGAAGGGGTGCTGCTGCTACAAATGGACAGGTGTTCAATGAATTATTCAACCGTGGAATGAGAGGTCCGAAATGATTTTTTTTTGATTGAATATGAGCCATCAAAAGTGACCAATGGCTGCCTATGCTTAATAAACATCATGAATAAACACATTTTGTGCTTCTGTATGTAGGAACGGCCCCTTCTGGAACAATTGTGGACGTCGAGGCTGAAGTCAAGGATGTTGAATGATATCTCCGCAGATCCTACATAGCATCTTCGCCTATCAGTATTGGCTCTTCTGCCTTCCAGTTGAATGCCAGTTTTGCTGCAGGCTATACGAGTCCATACCTGCAGCATCGTTCATATATGTTTGAAAGCAAAGATTGGGTCCCCGATGTCAAAAACTAAGAAGCAGCTGAAACTGGGTGGGCATCTCTTGGCAAATGTATATAGATTGACAATGGATATAGTAACAGGATAGCGTGACCGGAACAGGAGTAGAGGCACATGGTATGCTTAATGTTTTGCGTGTATGCATGATAAACTGTAACGGGAGTACTGTAGCTTGTAACAGATGAGTTGTCGTGTGGTTGAAGAGTATTACAGCTCCAGAGACTTGGAATTACCGGCTCTCCAGAAACGGCTTCCGTTTGAGGGAGATTCTTGCCGTTCATCCATTTCAATCGATCGCTTTGTATTATACCTGTAAATTGTAAAAGAAGTCATTAACATAACTCTCTGTACTTTTGAATCATTTGTTTCTTGAAGTTACTTAGGGATGAGGTCGGATGCTTGCTTGTATTAATAACTACCGTTATCTTTTTTATAACAAAAAAGTTATTTAATACCAAAAATTGAAAGAAGAAACGCCAAGAAACTCTGTTATTTGTGTATACGTTCTGTTTTCTTTTGCTGGCAGTCTGGCACTGTCCAAGCTGCCAAAAAAGGTTTCCAGATACTGAAGTCAGCATAAAGAAATTAGGGTGAAATTTCTTGTATCACGGAGCTGTCAGCTGTGCGTGAAGCTAAACAAAATAAAAAAAATTAATCGCCGTTGCCGGGGATCGAACCCGGGTCACCCGCGTGACAGGCGGGAATACTCACCACTATACTACAACGACTTAGATGTCTGATGCAATTTACAGAGGCACAAAAATGAAAGCTCGTCCAAACAAGGCGCCGAACAAATAAAGTTCCCTTCGTCGGGGGCCTTTTGCAAGTTGCGGATGTGACAATGGGTGCGGCATCACGCATCAGGGGGCTTTTGCAAGTTCCGAAGATGACGGATCCTATCCTGCTACAGCCTGCTGTACAGCATTTCCATTGTCATCGTTCAGACATGCATGGCGCCCAGTTTTACCCCAATCCAGCCATCATAGTTACGGCGAAGTACAAAATGAGCACGAGCTGAACCATCTTCCCCAAACAGAAGACCACCCAGATACATCAGGCATGGCGCAACAACCACCCCAGACCGCACCGCGATCTCATAGCAGTCAGCAGATTGGCTGCAATGCAACAATAGAGCCTCAAAAGGTCGCAAGTCCAGGCAAAGAACACTCCCAACAGCTGAACCAAAGACAATGTTCCCAGCAACAGATACACGTTGTAACACATATGCACATACACTAAAGACGTGGTGGTAACAAGCTGTGCCATCCAGCTTTCAGTTACAACAAAAGTTACAATCAAGCATACTTCGCGTGGGAGCCCAACCCAGGGGAACCTATCAGCCGGGGAAGATGTATAGAGTAGCAGGTGGCGACCGTAAGAAATGTGCAACTAAACGCTACAAAAACCTTGAACCACACTGACGAAAACAGGGTCAGGTACGTGAGGATGCCCGTAACGCCGACTACTGCTGTGAAATTCGCAAGGCACTTGAGTGTCGACAGGTCCCCTTCGGTCCCTTCATTCGGGAAGTGGCCTAGTGTCAAAAAATTGGACAGGAGTTCATCCTTCAGTCGGAACCGCTTGATCAGCCAGCCAGCCACTTCATCTTCTGATGTCGGTATTTCAGAAAGTTGGATGCTGTAGATATGGATGTGGACTTCGGAAGGATCGATGCCATAGACGTTGTCCAGAAAAGTTGGTAGCCGATGTTTATATGCAATTGTGATATCATAAACTGCATCAATCAGCCAAATACAAGTCATGTAACTAAATGGGCAAATCTAATATTGCCAACTATTGACCCTCTGTTCACCAAAAAAAAAAAGTGTAATGTTACTAAAAATTCCTGCAACTCAACCTTTCACTTCTGCATAACTTATTACCTTTGACAGTAAATGCTACTTGCAACATGGACTCTTGACTTCATGCACTACAGTAAAATTTCCGGATACTGCAAACAGCAAAACTGCTACAATATTTGGATTTTTGTTTTGCAACTACCGTGAAGAGTTTTTTAGCAAACCAGCCAGTTGGTCCAACAAAAAGTGAATTGAACTAGCCAGAAGAGTTCAGAGTAAGATGCTAAACTTCTAAAGAATGAACAAATGCTAAAATTGAGTTCAAGACACAGCTATATGCAAATGGTTGTTTGCAAATGCTACAATAAAAAAGTAAAATTTTCCATGGACAGTATGAGCAGTTACCAGCATCTATGGAACTTCTCAGCTCTTGCAAGCAGCAATTGAATCCCTTTGTCTTTGGAAGGAGTACATTTTTTAGAACAGGCAAACCATGCTCTACTGCATACTCTTGACTTATGATACATTTCTTCTCACTGAGACATTAATATAATCTCTAGTTAGCATATGATACATAAAAAGGCAGGCACAAAGCAAAACAGATTCCCACAAAGGAAAGCATACAGCATAGCAGATTCTCACAGATGCGGAACGTTATTGTGCATGAGACAGAACAATTAGCATGTATCTAGAGTCTAGACAGTGTACATGCAACTACTATACATAAAATCAATTCATAAAAGTGATGACTGGATATATCCTTCCAGAAGCCCAAAAATATAGAAGCAAGGTGTGCCAGTTATTTAGGCAAAAATGTGGTAATAAACTGAATGGGAAGAGATCTTACGTATAATCAGTGCCTTCAGGAAAAACAGCCAGCCAAAGGGGATCCCTAGGGTTCTTAAATTCTGATAGCCTCCTTCGGATGATTGGCTCATCAATCTCCCACTTCCGATCTACCGGGATAAACTCAATAAGGTGAAATGACCAGTTAAAAACAGGCAACTTCATCAAGCTTTTCTTAAGCATATACTTGATACACTGCAAACGGCCTTTCCTCAGTGCAAAATCCCACAAGTACATCCAGTCAACTTCCGTCCTGTGGTTAGCAAACAACAGCACACGCTCTTTTGGGGGCACACTTTCGCCAGAGAAAATAAACCTCGTCTTGTTAACCTTCTCAAACAGAAAAGGCCACATGACTAACCACATACCAAACAGAAAACATGTTGACTTTCTGCTGTAATGCACACTGAACAACCGTACGAGGAAAGTAGTTATAGGGGACAGGTAAACCATCATCATGAATGCTGTTAATAGCATAATCACCAGACATAGTACTCCACGACATCGTCTTATTGGGGTCAGGGGACGGTGTCTTGGTCCATTGTTCACGATGGCAGGACCGGGAGGATCAGTGCTCTGCTTTCCATTAACATGATGCCCTTGGGAACTAGTTGAACTTGGGCAGTCCATTTTGTATGGCTAGAATGAAAATCCTTCAGCCTCCATGAAATTCACATTGCCAGCACAAATGAAACCATTCAAGCTCCACACGTGATGGGAGAAGTATGAACTGAACAGAGTCATTAGAGATTCGTTGTAAGTATGGCAGTATTAGGACAACTCAAAAGAAATCAGCTCCCTTATGCTTGCTGATGTAAGTCTATAACATCAAAATGGGAGAGCTAAGAAAAGCACAATTATCACAATTAAAGTCTAAGCCTCCGATACATGCATTATGCGAGAGCTGTTATAAAAGAAAAGCCATACGAGTGTCAACCACACTGCCACTATATCCTGAACCCTCAGTGCAAGGAAACACCATCCGACAATCACTAAAATCAGATTAGATTATTCTTTCCTAGTTCGCACTTTGGTGCTACATGACTACGTCTCCGCTTTATTTGTTCTTTAATGCACATTTGTCAGTGCCAATAATTTTTTTTTTAAAAAAAACTCCATGTGAAGGAAAGAAAAATGAAACATCTAACAATTCCATTGAACTAGGACATTTAGCAAATCTGGACAAATACTGCCAAAAGGTTGACGCGATCAACACTATGTGCCATGGAAGAGTGTCCGAAACACTTTCAGACTATTGCATTGAGCAAATCAGGAAAACACTAAACAGAGCAGTGCTACCAAATGCCAGCGCGTCCCGGGGAACCGGAGCGCACGGCTCGAACCTCGCCATCAGATCTCGACGGCGGCGGCGGTCGCACCCGCAGCAGCTAAACGAAACCGCATCCGCACGCAAAGCTGGAGGGCCAGGTCCGCCGTCCGGGAACCCGGGCACTGGAGAGACGAGGAAGGGTGGGGACGGAATTTACCGGGGGCACGACCGCGCCGGCTGCCGCGGCGGGCGGCGGGGCGAGCCGCTGGCTGGAGATTCCGATGGGATTGGGGAGGAGGGGTGGTGTGTGGGGTTTTGCGGTGCGGTGTGAGGTGTCTGGGGCTCTCCCTTCTCGTCTGGTCGGTGGAGGCCAGGGGAAAGCGAGAGGAGGGGAGTGGCCGCCTGGGCATCTGGGCATCCCATTTCCCCCAGTCACATTTGCCCAGAGAGGTGGGGAGGGAGGGTTTAACCGCGGATGGGTGGGCGCGATTCCAGTGCAAAACAGCAACGCAGCAACAGAGGCGTGGCACATGGCACATGGCACATGGCACAGTGCACCTTTGTGGAACTTTGTGGTTTCTCCACGACATCACCCAAAGTGTTATTCTGTCGTGTGCAAATAATCAATATTGATTTATTCATCATGTGATTTGGTTGAATTCGTAATACATTGCACTGAAAAATTAATCTTCTCCAGATGAGAAGAGCCCTGAAAGACCATTCAGGGCCTCTCTGTGCTAAAGTATTTCTGCTTCTTTGCGCAGTATTTTTTTATCTTCGTAACAAATCAGTCGTTTTAAGATCTACACCTGCTTCTATCTTTGCTACAGTATTTTTTTTGCTTCTTTGTGTAGTGTTTTATCATCACCCGTTAGTGTTACCGTGTTACCAAATTCAAAATGAATGCCCGTAGTGATCATAAAATTCCAATAAAAATATGAGTGGATAGCTCGTACCATCTTCTACTATCATCGTGCAAAAAATTGAGATGCAACGAAAACACGTACTAGATCAAATAAAAAATGAAACTACACTGTAGCAAACAATGGCCCCCCACCAGGAGTTGTAAAATTTCACGGTGAACTCTGTTCTATCCTAGTGACTTCTTGTTGTTGACTCCAACAGCCTTTGAACTCGCGTTAATTGACATGATTATCTGGGAAGCTTGTAGCATCACCGGTCTCGAGAGTACTATAGTATATCTTTTGTTCATCGCTAGATGATACTATGCGTGTACTCAATGAAGGAGATCGAGTGCGGACAGGGACGATCCTACCAAAAGGGGGTGGAGGGACTGTGATCAGGGTTTTTCTTGCCGACTGGTCGCCCGCGCGACGGTAGCGACTAACCGGTCCGGTAAGACCGGTTACCGATAAAAACTGAACAAACTCAAATTTCGAATTCAAATGCATAGTTCAACCGGTTAGCCGGCTGGTTGCGATCAACGAAGAAGTTAGCGTATTTTCATATTTGAATTAAAAATTGAAAAATAAAAGAAAAATTCCTAAAAACATTTCAAGGTGCGTAGAATCTAATTGTGTCAAAAAAATTAAATATTAGTGCATTTAGTATTTTTTGCGGGCATTAGAAGTTCAACAAAAATTTTTTCTTTTTTTTTGTTGAACTTCTAATGCCTGCAAAAATAATAAATGAACTAATATTTTAGAAAAATTGACACCATTAGACTCTACGCACCTTGAAGTGTATTTTTAGAAATTTTCTTTGATTTTCATTTTTTTTTGAATTTAAATTTGAATTCGGCCGGTTGGAACCGACCGGTACCGCTACCAGTCCGGACCGATAACACCGGTTACTCCGGTTGGAACCGACCAGTACCGCTACCAGTCCGGACCGATAACACCGGTTACCGCGATATCTGGACCGATAACAGTCGGATTTTTTAACCCTGACTGTGATCTCCACCGAGGAATTCCGCGATGATCAGAAAAAAAAATTGACGAGCTCTTCCGAGTTCCCGCGTCAGAATTCAGAACATGCTTCGACTGTCCAATTATACTGTACAACCCTGCCCACGAGCAGGCTATCGGGCATCCATGTCGTGTACCACTAATTTGCATGATGAAGCCAGCCAGCACGTCGACCGGCCTTAGAATTCATCGTCTTGGTTGGGCTTGGGCGAGGTGAGGATGGCGGTGTAGAGCCGGAGCTTCTCCTCCCCGAGCGAGGAGCACCTCGACAGCGGCCTCCGCGGTCGGATGAAGGAGAGCGACGCGAGCGTCTTGCGGTGCTTGTACCTCCTCCACGCCAGCTGCACGGCGACGGCGGCCCACGTGCGCCACCCGGGCGAGTAGTACCTGGCGCTGCGCCGCACCTTCTCGTTGGCGAAGGTGTAGCGGAAGTGCTGCGTCACGTACTTGACGTCGGCGGCGTCGAGCCCGAACGCCTCCGTGCTCTCCAGCGTCACCAGCGTCGCCGACGCCGTCGGCAGCCGGTCCCGGAACGGCCGGCGCAGGCACCACGACAGCAGCTCGTCGCCGCTGAAGTTGCCCGGTCCCAGCGTGCAGCTGCTCGTCGCGCCGTTCCGCAGCGCCTGGCTGCACGCCAGGTGGCCGCGCACGATGAACAGCATCCGCCGCACCACGTCGCCCTCCCTCACGATCGTCTCCCCCTTGGGGAAGATGAGGGACTTGACCCTGTCGCAGATGTTCTCCAGGACGAGGTCGTCCATGTGCTGGAACAGCGGCACCTGCCGGACGAGGTCCAGGCAGAGGTGGTACTTGATGTCCCGGCGGAGGCCCTCGGGGAGGTCGCGCACGATCTGGCACTCGTCGACGCCGCGGGTGGCGGCCCAGCGCTGCCGCTCGAACTGGCGGACACGGTGCCGGAACGCGCGGGGCAGGCCCTTGCGCCGCATCCACCACTCCACGGCGCGGAGCCGCGTGTGCATCGCCTGCTTCTTGGAGGTGGTCGCGTTCAGGAACACCTTGATGTTGCCGATGAGCATGGTGACCAGGACCAGGCCGCCCGTGATGGTCACGATGTTGAACACGATCTCCAGCCACTCCGTCGTGCTCTCCAGGTTGCCGAAGGTGCTCAGCGTCATCAGGCCCCAGAAGATGGGGAGCAGCATCCGCTCCACCCGGCTCGGGTTCGCCACCAGCATCACCGTCCACTTGTACGCGCCGTACTGGTAGCCGCCGGTGGCGCCGTCGCCGATGCTGCTGGGGAGGCACGTGGCACGGGCCTCCGCGTTCCGGGCCCACGCGAGCCTGCCGCCACCGCCACCCCCGGCCGCGGCGGTGGAGGGGGAGCCGCCGTAGTAGAGCGGCGCGGCGCAGGCCACCACCGCGCCGCCCCGCGCGCACCCCCCGCCCCCGGCCGCCGCCTGGAGCTGGCACTGCTCCTTGAGGCACTTGCTGGCCCGCTGGACCCCGAGCAGGTACCAGCACGCGCCCACGGCCTGCACGCATCGACGAGCACAGAACGGAGGCGCATGTTCAGTTCAGTTCAGCTCAGCAATCGATCAGCATGCATGTGTGCGGTTCAGTGATCAGAGGGACTGAGACGACGTACGTGGGCGGCGACGAAGTAGGCCATGAGGTTGAGCACGATGCCCCACCAGATGGTGCCGAAGACGTAGCCGGAGTGGCTCTGCATCCGGCGGAGGAAGCGCACGGCGTGGTAGATCTTGGGCAGGTACTCGACCAGGAACGCCACCAGCATCACCGTCATCACCGCGTCGTCAGCCCCGCCCGGATCATCGCCGGCGCCGCAACCCACACCACCACCTGCATTGCTATCCAACCATCACATGACACGATCGCACGAGCCGTGGCCGGCTGCTGGCCCCCCATCGCCCGCTTTACGAGCCGCCACCAATGGCCGCTGCTCGACGAGAGCTACAAAGGGGCACGACACAGGACCAAAATAATGCGCGTCGGGACAACCGGACAAGCAGAAGCAGAGAAGCTAAAGGCACGCGTCGTGTGCCCCACTCGTGTCACCAATAATCCGTGGAGCCTGGGCGGCGGATCACGTCGCCGTGCCAGTTTTGCCTTGCCTGTGCAGTGCTAGCGACGTGAGATCGATGCTGGCCGGATAGGGGAGTAGACTCCAAGCTGTCAGAGAACACTTCGGACATGGCAATGCACATTCGGAAAGCTCCAAGCCGTGCCACTGTTCGTGGACAACGATCTGGGCAAGCAAGATCAATCCTGCACTTATGATATGCATGAGGCGATGGGCCATAAAGAAAAATTGAGAATAATCTCGACTTGTGCGGCATTATGTGAATTATTCTTCGATCTGCTTCGACATTCTGTCTGCCGAGGCCTACAGTATAGTATTTTTTAGTGACCCGAAGTTCACTTACTGAACACTTTAATTAAGCCTGCTTCATGGATGTTTCTAGGCCCTGATTGATTCAGATTATAACCGATTTTGAAGCTAGATTATAGCCGATTTTGAAGGTTCGATTATGGGAGATTCAAAAGTCAAATGACTCCCATAATCTAGAATCGAGACTCCATCTGGATTCAGGATTATGGATTTTGCGGTCATCTGATTTTTGAATATCTCATAATCGGACCTTCAAAATCAACAATAATCTGAATCAAACAGGACTAGTCTATCATTGATTAAGGTACTCCTAGTTATCTTAGCCAATGTGACCCTTGTTTAAGTTCCAATTTCGATTTGTGCAGAAAAATAATTTGATCTTTTTTGAGAAAACATTTCAAATCTTATTTTAAATAGGTGACCAGTGCAAAGTAGACAGGCCCTGCAAAACTTGTCAAGGATCGGCAGGTGTACGGTGTACCGCGTGTACCATTCTTAAATATTACCAGTACACATAGACTGCTACTCCATGAAAACAAACAAAAATATAGACGGATTAAATCAATCACATGGTCTATTATTGAGAATCATTTAAATAGGAAATACCGGAAAAAATTAGTAATTATTTTAAGATCTAAGGACTATTCTACTAATTGAAGTGTTAGTTAAGTACTCATGGCCAAATCAATCATTTTGAAATTATAGATCATTTTAATTTTTTAGTATATAATTTTTCTATACATCTAGATGTAGTATATGTCTAGGTACATAATAATATCTATAAACATATAAAAGTTGAAATAACTTATAATTTGAAACAGATGGAGTATGTTGTGAACTAACAAACATGATATACAGTTAAAAACAACAGGGCTGCACTGTAGTAAAGAGAGGAAAATTAAATCATGCACTTTTGTCTCAGCAAAATGAACATGATAAGTGATAACCTAACTAAACCAAAGTGTAGATCACTGAGTAGAAACATATGTCATCGATCTGATCAATTGCCAAATACATCCTATTATTTTCAGGAAAATATGTTGCCCGGGTGTGTGATGCCATACCTTGATGGCATCGGCAACGGCAACACACGTAAATAGACTAGGATCACTTCCAATAACAGCTACTACATGGTTATATACATCTTGACTTGACAGGTAGACCACGGTTTAAAAAGGACTCCTAAATCTTGTACAAGAAAAAGGTCTGAACATTGACTAGTGAGTACTCCAGTATAAAACAAGTTGCGCACCTGCATCACGGGGAGGATGACGAAGAAGTCCAGCATCAAGGCCTTCTTCGACCTCGCTCCCGCTGGGACCTTGCGCGCGACCTCGTCGGCGCCGCCCTCCTCGTCCTCCCCCTCCCCCACGGCCGCCGCCTGCCGCTCCTCGTCGGCCGAGCTCCTCCCCTCCGCGCGCTTGCTCCCCGCCGCGCCCCGCAACAAGCGGTGCTGCGTCGCGACGTTCCACACGTGCATGGCGTCCACCGCGCAGCGCAGCGCGGTGACCGCGGCGGCGAGCCAGCCGTCGAGGAAGAGGCACATGAGCGGGCCGCTCACGGACACCGTGTACAGGAAGAGCGGGTCCACCATGAGCCCCGCCGCGCAGGCCAGGAGGTAGGCGCGGTTCCACTCCCGGACCCACCTCGCCCGCGGGTCCAGCGCCCACGCCGCGCCGAGGCCGCCGGAGGGCCACCACCGCGCGCGCCGCCGCCGTCCCCGGCGGGTCCTGCTGCCGCTGGCGACGTCGATCGCCTCTCCTACCCGTGGCTGCGGCGGCACCGCCTGTCCTGCTTGGTCTCTCCGCCGCGCGTCATCGCGAGGCGACGCGGCGGCGGAGCAGGAAGGCGACGAGCGCGCAGTGGGGTCACTTGACATGGCGGTGCAGGAGGTGCGCCGGCGAGCTTGGCCGTTGATGATGCCGCACTAGCACAGCAGTGGACATGAACCAGCAGAGCAGCGGAAGCGGCGAAGGGCGTGTCGTGTACTCGGAGCAACAGGTGCGGTGGACGGATATAAGATGACGGATTGGTGGTGTGCACTGTGCTACTGTACAGCGCCTGAAATGGCCAAATTGCCCTCACCTTCTCTGCGTTGTAACTTGTGCTTGGAGCGTGCAAACGCTAACAAGATTTCTAGTTAACTCAGAGTCCGTCCGGCTGATCTTTAGCAGAATTGTACGACAGGTTTTTTTAAGAAAATTTTTTTGTGACATATTTGTTGTGAGAGGAAAATTCTCCAGAAGAAGTTGAATAAAAGAAGGAAAAAGTTCATTTTACTGCATTCATCTATCCACTTTGTCCGTTTAACCCTCTAACCAAAATTTAGATTTAATTTACCCCCTCTAATATTTAAGTTGGTCCAATCTACCTCTAATGAAATTTATCTTTTTTTATTTCTTTGTTTTTATAGTTGATTTTTGAGTTCAAATTTTTTTAGTTGACTTGTAACACAATGTCATACATTATAAAAATATATTATGATTTTTTTCATTGTTACTTATATACAATTGGTAAATATTCTAGATTTATGAAAATAAAAAAATGTTAGTATATTTAAATTTAAAATAACAAAAAATGTTAGTATATTTTTTCATCATTACTTTTATACAATTATACAATCATGTTTCCTATCTACTGCAAAATTTAGATTTAAAATTCAACTTGTATGTGGAGAAATATCACTGGGTCAGATTAGACCAATTGAAACAGTTTAGGGTAGTAAATTGATCCTAAATTTTGTTGAGAGGGTTATATAGGCAAAACAAATAGGTGAGGGTGGTAAAATGAACTTTTTCATAAAAAAATGAATGAAGCCGAATTCCAGAGTAGCAATCACTTATTTTCAGAACAACAAATTTCTCGGTCAGTTCCTCTTGTGTTGTGAAAAAAACTCTTTGCGGCACATGATCCAAGCAGATCTAGCGAAAAATAACAACTAAGATGGTACATCCTACACAACTGAGGATGCGGTACACGAGGGCATAGGTGCGGTATGGGTGCCACACCCATCCCTAAAACCTCTATAAAAACTCATAATGTAAGGAAGGGCTTTTGCACCACAAGATTATAATCCTTCAAAACCTCCTAGAAGGAAAAGCGAGTGTTTTCTTCTTTCTTTTTTCTCTACTATATATAGGGAAAGTTTATTACAAACGACGACATCGATGGGTGGGATGGTAACACTAAGTTCCTCAACATCTTCAATGTTGTGGTTTGTTTGCAACTGGCTTCTTCGTCCACAACAATTATATCCTTAGTTCTACAAGTTAGAGTTTGTGTAAGAAATAGGTTTTATATGTTTTATATAAATAGATGGGATTTGACAGGTGCTATATCAAAACAAAGGAGTCTGAAAGACTAGTGTTTGGATGACATGTGATAAACTTTATCACCTATCAAATCAGATCTTTGGACACTACTTAGGAGTATTAAATGTGGGTTAATGAAAAAAAATCCATTTTCTGACTTTAGGTTAATTCGTCAGACGAATCTATTAAACATAATTAGATCATGATCAGACAAGTAGTGCTACAAAGACATGCACTGATAATGGATTAATCGGGCTTAATAAATTCATCTCGCGAATTATTAGGCTCCGTATGTGTAATTATTTTTATAATTGACTCAAGTTTAATTCACTTAATTAGCATCTGAACATCCTGATGTGATACTGTAAGTACTAAACTTGACCACTTTCATCCAAAGAGGTGGTCGTTCGGTAGAAAAGGAGAGTGGTTGTGACGTCTGGATTGGTGGCAACTATTACATGGGTGTCAAGCCGGATGAAATAATAATTGCACTGCTTCTGTCTCGTAATAGTATATAGTACTAATTATTCCAAATCCGATGGGTGGCCTTCTGATGGAGAAATTAAAAGGAGCTGTGTAATTTGTCTGCAATTTTGCACAGTAATGTTCTGCATAAAGAAGAATATCCTTACCCTTAAAGAGAATAAACAGGAAAGGACGTCTTGTATAAGCATAATTGTGCTGTGCAGGGGCAGCAGCGACAACGTGCATGGAAGGCCTACGAGGCTCCCTCTCCTCTCAGGCTCTCTCAGCAGTTGGGACGTTGGGCCCGACGGCTGAGGATTAAAACGTGTCAACCCCGCTCCCTCACAGACCGCGGCCCGATCGACGTACACGTACGTACAGGGAGGACGTGGCTGGGTTTGGGCATCAGAACCTGCCTGTGCGGCTGTTCCGTACCTGAGGAGTCACATTTGGAGGCTGCAGGGTTACGTTGGCCAAATTATTTGGCGATGAACGTCAACAAGTACAACTGAAAATTGATTTCTTCTGTATCTCTGTCGTTTTCAAAAACATTCGGTCTTACCAAAATCTGGCAAGACCTCGAGACCTAAATTATTCGCATGCCGGAAGCAGCAAGTGCGAGATCATTCACGGATGAGTTATGTAGATGCGGAGATGCCGATCGAATTCATAAGGAAACAGAAACAAATCGAAGAGGGAGACCCATCGGATAGACTAGTTTAGTATCAAAAAATGTATGTGTCTCGTTTACGTTTGTGCCATGTAAATTGTAGGGAAAGTTGTGGACTTGTGGTCGAAGCCAAATTATTGGAGATCCCCATCTGCTAGAGCTCGCTTATATATATCTTTATATTATCTGAAGATACGGGAAGAGGGATCGACGCATGCTGTGTCGCTCCGAGACTCGTTAATCTACAATTGCTGCTGTTGTGCAGCAGCACCTAACTATACTAATTATTTTCTCCAGAAATCTCCTAGGACAATGACGTCCGGATTTGCCAGTTCACCGGAAATCCTCCCGGAAACAGCGTTTTTTTAAAAAAAAAAGTATCAGAAACACTTTAAAAATGCAAGCCACCACCAAGAAGCAGGGCAAGAGCAGGGTTAAAAGGTGGATAGCTGTGGGGGATGCGTGTAATGGAAAACGACGAGCCACCGTGTGGGCTGGGCATAAGGCTGGGAATGGTTTGGTTTTAAACCGGTTTTAATGGTTTAATTTTTCTAATTGGTGTTAGTTGGTTTGGTAAATAATGTGGTGACATACATACTGGTTTGGTTTGGTTTGGTTTAGCAATCTTAATAGTTTGGATTGACTGTATGTGTCACATAGATCAAATGTTGAACTCTGGAACTAAAAACTCACGTTCACATCTTAAAATTTCAACGAATTTGACTAGAATTTGTTCGAGATGTCTTCGAGTGACAGTCCGCTACTTTGTGCAAATTATCATACATAGATCCACACGTGGGCCCCACGTTGAGAGTCGGACCCTACAATTAAAAGCTCACGTTCACACTTTAAAATTTCAACGAATTTGACTGAAATTTGTTGGAAATAACTTAGAGTGAGAGTCTGCTACTTTGTGCAAATTATCATACCTAGATCCATAAGTGGGCCCCACGTCGAGAGCCGGACCCTAAAATTAAAAGCTCGCGTTCACACTTTAAAATTTCAACGAATTTGACTGAAATTTGTTGGAGATGTCTTAGAGTCACAGTCCGCTACTTTATGCAAATTATCATACCTAGATCCACACGTGGGCCCCACGTCGAGAGCCGGACCCTAAAACTAAAAGCTCGCGTTCACACCTTAAAATTTCAACGAATTTGACTGAAATTTGTTAGAGATATCTTAAAATGGCAGTCCACTACTTTGTGCAAATTATCATACCTAGATCCACACGTGGGCCCCACATCGAGAGTCGGACCCTAAAATTAAAACCTCACGTTCACACCCTAAAATTTCAACGAATTTGACTGAAATTTGTTGAAAATGTCTTAAAATGGCAGCCCGCTACTTTGTGCAAATTATCATACCTAGATCCACACGTGGGCCCTACGTCGAGAGCCGGACCCTGAAACTAAAAACTCGCGTTCACACCTTAAAATGTCAACGAATTTGTCTGAAATTTGTTAGAAATATCTTAGAATGACAGTCCGCTATTTTATGCAAATTGGTACAGCTAGATCCACACATATGATATATATATATGGAAAATGGATTTTATGTGACATAGAACTGGTTTGAGATATAAGTTTGGTTTGGTTCGTGGTCTTCTACACCACTTAGTTAGTTTGGTTTGGATACATAAGAGAAATGAGTTGGATGGTGTGATTTCAAATTAATTTTATTTTATGTACGGTTTGGTTTGGTTTTGGGGCGGTTCTCAAACCATTGGCAGCCTTAGCTGGGCACTTGGATTTCACTTCCCATAAAGCAAAGCTTGTGCACAGGAGACGTCCGGTGATGCGATGATCTGACGACGCTGGGAGAGAAGACAACATCATGCTCACAGTAGATGCTTAGGTGACAGAAAACGATGTTTAGGTGACAGAAAATCAGGGCTTCTTCAGCAGTTGGCTGTCATCAGTGTCACCGCACACCGCTCGCTGTGCAAAAAGTTTCATGAGACGACGACCGTCACCGGCGCCGTCGCTCGATGATCGAGTGCTGGATCGTGGACACTGGACAGGACGGGACAGGGGAAGGTTCTCCGCAGCTTCGCGCGCTGTCTTGTAGGCCGATCTGTCGCTACTACAGCGGCTTTGTGTGCGTGTGGAGTCAGTCTAGCGCGAGCAAGAACCTACCGTACGAGTAGTCAGTCTCAGGGTTCGTCGGCGGCCAAAGCACGTGTGGCGCCACGCGCTTTGTCCGAACCCTGACGGTCCGGTCGCTTCGCGGTTCCGTACGGAACATTTCGTTCTCAACAGTCTCAGGCTTCCAGTGGAGACGTACGGACAGCGTAGAAACATCATCGTCGTAAAAAAATCACGCACGTTGACGCGTAGTAGTCGTCACAGCGTTTTATCAGTACGGTGGTGGCAAACATGCAAGTGGAATACATATAGTCCGCGCCGCACGGCCGGTGCATGCGGCGGAAAGCCGGAGAGGAGCTAGGAGAGAGCAGGCCGTCGTCAGCCGATGAAGATGCCGCGGACGCAGACCCACCGCCCGTGGGGCAGCGGCGCGGCGCCGCAGGTGTAGTTGTAATCCTTGTTGAGCACCAAGAACTGGGTGAGGGTCAGCCGGAAGTCCCGGGCCACGGAGGCGCACGTCTCGCCGTCCTTGAGCACGTGGAACTTGGTGCAGCGCACCGTCACGGCGGCCAGCGGCAGCGGCACCCGGGCGGCGCTCGTCGGCGCCCCCGCCCCCGCCCCGTGGCTGGTGCCGACTGCGCCTTGTTCCTTGCTGGCCGCCGCCTGCGCCTGGGCCGTGCCGACGGCCATAGCCAGGAGAAGGATCGTGGCCACGGCGCGGTGGTCGCTTGCCATCTCTGTGTGTGGCGGAGCTAGCTTTTTTTGTGGTGGGGTTGGAGCTTGGTTGGTTCGTCCGAGTCGGACCCAAAGGAATGCGCAGTGTCAGGTCAGTGTGTGCGCGCGCTTATATGGCTAGCCCGGAACGAGCAAGCAGGCATTAATTTTTTGCTGTAACGTGCAGGGGTTACGGGTGGGTGATGGTAGCGGTTTTTGATCGATGGGAAACCGAGAGGATGCGTCAATGGTGAATAATAAACTGATTGAGGTTAGTTCCTCGGCAAACAGAAGCGAGTAGTAATGGAGGAAAATTAAAAAACGTCGTGGCACACTCATTCACTACTGGGCTGAATGATGACGAACTAGCCCCTCGGCAAAGCAGAGCCCAACGCATCTTCCATCGGCCTGCTGGAAAGCCCAAAACCACAATGATTTCAGCCCACCGCAGAAATTTCTTAGCCCACTGATCCCCCAACTGTAACGTACATGCGTGCCGATCCCAGTCCCAGCCAGGAGGGGCGGCGTGTCAGGCACCTTTAAATTTGGCATGTGATCTGGTCCGGGGGGCGACGCGGTGGCGCCGGTGCACCGCCGCTTCCGCTAGGCTCCATGCCGATGCGGTTTCCTCTTGCGGAAAAGATCCTCCGCTCTGCTGCAGGGGATCGGCCGCGGCCAGCGCGCTGCGGCCTCGACCAGCTGCCCGCGTGCCATGCCTGCCGGGCGGGCCGCCGTGGCAGTAACTATCGCATCGAGACCGATCCGCGCGCCCTTTCGCCAGGCCCGCCGGCGTGCGCGTAAACGTCAGGGCTCAGGGCACCCAAAACTGGTGCAGCGGCTTCCTGCACACCACAACTTCCGATCCGGTGCTGCATTTACCAGCACTTTCGCTTCCGCGTCAAACAGTCAATCCGTGGCCATCTCTCTCGCGAGCGCGCTCGCTCGCTACCCTCCTCTACCGCTGCGCCTCCGATTCGAACTCCAGGTCGTCAATGATGGATGCTGCGCTGCCACCTCCACCTTCCTCCTCCTAATTCGAAATTCGAAATATTTTCTGCTTGTAAAGAGCACGATTCTTGTTTTCGGACCAAGTTGGGAAAAGGGAGGAAATCGACGAGCCACGGGGGTGTGAACGTCTCGCGACAGCCACATGCTGACATGCATTCCGTTGTCACGGGCGCAACGCAAAGAGTGCAGCAGTAGCACGCAGCCTTTCTCGGCCTTCCTTTTCCCCGTGGCAGAGAGGGGACCAAGGCCAGCGGCTGCCCAGCGCCGATGGTGGCGATGGGCAGAGGAGGCAGAGCAGCATCCGCATCGATCCTCGAGACCCCCCGCGATCCCAATGCCGGCCGCCGACTGAGTAGCTAGCTAGCAGCAGCCATGCCGGTTCCGCGGCGCGGATGCCACGGTCCGGCCTCCATGGCAGGGCAAAGTGTTGATGGCGCCGGCGCCGCGCGCGGCTGGCCCCGGCAAGGGCTGGATGCGACGCGAATCCCAGTTCAGATGCACCCGATCTTCTCGAGTACTGCTAGCTGCTACCCCACGCCATGGCCGCCTGTATCCGCCGCGGCGATCTGTGCGTGATCCCGTGGCGCGGCGGTGGCCCAGCGCCCGCCACCAGCACAGCAGCTAGGCAGGCGTTTTTCTCCTTCGGGGCCTCCTGCGCCCGCGTGGCCAGAAGCCTAAAGCCGGCCCTGCCCCCTCCCCGTTCCAGCACGGTCACAGGTGGTGGGTGCCATGCCATCCCTCCTACGCGCTTCTGGTGTTGCTCCTCCTCATCTCTCTCGCTGTCTCGCAGGCCAGAGGCAGGCCACCACGAGTCCACTCTGCGTGCGTTCACCTCTGTGGTCCTCCTACTCCAGCGAGGTCGCAAGCCAGCATGAGCATCGCACCAGGGGCCAAGGGAGGAGCCCGGCCGGCCGGCGAAATCTGTGGCAGTGGCCCAGGCCGCGCAAGCAGTGCCAGTGCCAGTGCCAGTGGTAGTGGCAGTTCTCGCCAGCGCTTTGCTTTACCATCTGGCACTGGCGCGTCTGTCCGGACGACCTTCTCCTTTTGGGGGCGGCTACGGTTTGCTTTCCAAGCCTGGGCAGTGCAGGGAGGCCGAAAGCTAGCTGCTGCTGACCTGTGACCCCTGCCCCTAGTGTCAGGTGCAAAGAGGGCGAGGCCCTTTTGGACCTTTTTGGTTTGCTTGCCCGGCCCGTTGCCCTCCCCCTCTCTCGTATCATCATCAAATTAAACTCACCGCATCGATCACCATCACCTATGATGGGTTGCAAAATGGACGCCGGTAGTAGATAGCCTTTGTGTTGACGCCGAGTGATTCGTGCCATAGCAATAATAGAGCCAAGCAAATCTATGGTAGCTAGTAGCTAGGGCATAATTGAGAGCTGATATATACACGTACCTCTTTGAGCATGGATCTGCTCGAATCATCTTGCCACATGCATCCGCGTCACTTAATACCTGAGCAAACACTGCATCTGCGCCACAGTTCGTTAAAATCGAGATCCCCAGGCTCTTCAAGACATATAGCTAGCTATACGGGCTAGAGACGAGAAAACGAAGCGGGCAGATACGGGCGGTGTCCACCGTGTGATCTGACCTGATTACCTCTTGCAACAAGATGGTTGTCCCCACCCCGCGCGCCCCACATGAAAAAAGAGATAGATGCTGGGTGGAGAGGCATCTTTGTACTGACTACTACTTACTGACTCAGGAATCAGGATGAAGGCTGCATCTGCATGGCACGCAATGCAAAGCCCCCTGCAAGGTTACGACGCGTCTGCCCTCTGTCGCCGTGATTCTTTGCAACAAAAAAAGAAGGAAAAGCAACGTTTCATGTAGACCCACCCAATCATCCACTGCAAAGGTAGGATCCAAATGAGCAGCCGGTCAGGTACAGTTTGTGCATGGCTGCGAATGGGAACAAGACGCATCAAGAACAGAGATCAGTTCCTCTCATCTTTAAATGAACATCAACTGCTGCTCGATCTGCACACTCAGGCAGACGCAAACCAAGTAGTAATAACCAACAACTACTGTAATATATTTTAGAGCAAAACAAAAGGAAAATAAATGCGATCCAAGGAAAAAAGCATAGCAAAACACAGAGACGGAGAGAGAGAGAGACAAATAATGAAGCGCGTGCGATCTATTAGAGCAGCATCCAAATCTAGAGCACGCGGCACGCTTTGATCCTGTGATGCGACCTACCAGATACTCTCTCCTCTGGAGACGCGTGATCCGGGCCATGATGTCCCATCAAAATCCGGCAGCCGGTGTGTGTCCCGTGTCCGTGCATGCACAGGCTGCGCTTGGGCCTGAACCTTCTGCGCCCCGGCTCGTGATCTGCTGCAGCACTGGCGGCATGGTGCCGGGACACGATGATGAGCGCAATATGCAGCGTCACCTCCGCAGAAAAGCACTCTCACAACGATATGTGACCGCATACGCTATCCACCGGCACGGCGCCATGAGTCATGGCGCCGTTGTATAATAGCACGGCGTCATGACCCGTGGCGCCGTGCTGCCGGCGCGAGGTGGGGCTCGGGAAACGGCCGCGCGTGAATCTTGGTGCGCCGCCGGCCGCCCGATAGCCCCTGCGGCCGCATATCGTTCCGAGAAAACCGGGTTGGTCACCTCCGGTATCCCCGGCCCGGACGGACCCCCCTCGCGCGCTTCAGGTCAAAGATACCGCAGCTAGCGAGTATACATCCATGGATTTTGGTCGTCTGGGGTGCAACCGTGCACGGATGTGCACCATCCATGGATGTACGTGCTTGGTGTTGGTGGTGACAAATTGAAGGTGAGGTGCAAATCGACGGCTAGGATCCAATCCAGTGGGTAGCTAAATGACAAACAGGCCCGACCCGGCCGGGGAGACCGAGTCGCACACCCGCACGAGAGCCCGCGTCCAGAGTCTTAGGGCCCGCTTGGCAGCCTTGTCCACGCAGTCATGCAGTGCGTACAAAATTGTAGTGGATACCTATACCGCATGCAATACGTGCAAACAGTATAATGTGCCTGTACGTCTACGTCGCTGCTCGCTAGTCCTTGTACATGGCCTGGGATTCCACGTATGGCCCCATCTGTCAGAGGACCAAGACCACCTGTCTCCCCCATTCTTCCTCCAGCTATAAAGCGCAGCGCCCTCCCCCCAGCGGCCCAGCCCCAGGAGCAGGAGACAACTCCCTTCTTGCCCCACATCCGCCGCCCACTCGCCGACAGTGCCGCAACCCCCTCTCGCCTTCCTCCTCCCATTCCCATGGAGACCAAGCCCTACTTCCTCTGGGGGGGCACGAACGCCTCCTCCGCCGCCGCGGCCTCCGACCCCGACCTCGCGGCCGTCTTCAGCTCATCGGGCGCTCCGGTGACGGCGCTGCTGGCTTCGGCGGCGGGTGACACGACCGCGGTCTCGCCCGAGCTCGGGGCGGGTGCCGGCGCCGCGGTGGCGCGCCCGCGCCTGCGCCGGAGCTCGTCCGGGTCCGGGAAGCAGGCGCAGCAGCAGGCGGGCGGGGCCGGCAGGAAGCCGCCGCAGCGCGGGCTCGGCGTCGCGGAGCTCGAGCGCCTGCGCTGCGGGGGAGACCCGCTGCGCGAGCTCTCCGCCGTCGTCGTGGACGCCGCCGGCGGGCAGGGGCACCCGCTGCTCCACTACCACCCCCATCACCACCACCTGCAGATGCCGCCCTCGGCGTTCGAAGCCGGCGGCGGCGCGCGCTACTGCTCGCAGCTGCTGGCCCCGGCGCCTCCGGCTCCACCTGCAGGTCCCGTCTGCTTCGTCCACCCGCCCGCGGCGGCCGGCTGCCAGAGGGCCCCGCTCGTGGCGCCGGAGCAGCAGTACTTCAGGGACCGGTGGGGTCGCATGGGGGGATTCTCCCCGGCGGTCAATGGCTCCGGCGGTGGCGCCGAGCACCAGCCACAGCTGCTGCTGCCGGCGCCAGAGCACCCTTCAAGCCAAAACACCATCTTGCGTCCTGCTGTGCCCTCCCCCTCCTCCTGCCTCCAGACCGGCCACCGCTGCGACTTCTGCTGCAGGGTAATTAAGCTGCAAACTTTTCTGAATCCCTATCTCTGTGATCATGCGATCGATCCCCTTTTCTTCACAATCACAAGCACTAATCTGGTCTCCTTGTTTCTGTTGCATCTGCATTTCTTGACGCTTCCACAGAGGATGAGGACCTTGGCAGAGAGAGGAGCACCGGCACCGACGCCTCCTGCATCTCCGAACGCCGGCGCCAACACCAACGCCATGCCAGACTACTCCATCTACGATCTCGCCGCGGCCATGGCCACCGCTCGCCAGGTAACAACATCTATCAGCAATGCAGTTGCTCGTCTAGTACGCTCCATCTGCTCGTGGCACAAAATGCGGTCTTTGCCTGCTTCTGAAAGTTTCCTGTGCAGGGAGATGGGTTCTTGGCCCTGGAGACGAAGGGCGGAGCGGCGGCGGCCGAGGCGCCGGTGAAGAAGGAGGTGAGGGAGATCGAGTTCTTCCCAGCGGCAGGCGCGCACCACACTGGAGCCCACGACGAGTCCGAGCTCGCGGCGCCCTTCTCCTCCCCGTACGGCGCCGCCGCCGGCCGCACCACACCGCAGCTGGACCTGTCTCTGAGGCTGTAGGGGTAGGGGGTCGATCAATCGTTGCACCGTCTTGGTGGTTTAGGGTTTATTAGCTTGTGTTGTTGCTTGCATCGGTCTTCGTTTGCTATGCTATAATACTGTTCTAGATAATTTGGTTTGTTTTTGGAGTTTTGGATTGTAAACGTCGTGATATTGCCGTTGTTTTGATCTGCTAAAATGCTGCCGAATCTATGATCATGGATGGACATACCAAATGTGTATTTATTTACTGTTTACATATGAGGATAATTTAACCGACAGTGAGACCCCAATAGCCAATGATCATTGACCAGGCAAGGCGTTGTCACCAGCCCTTGATCACAGGCTCACGCACAGCACAAGATGCCATGGTGAGCAACTCCAAGAGTTTGCAAAATTTTACTTCACAAACCTTGTGTTTTGCCAACTTGTAAAAAGATATGCCAAGTAAAAAAAAAAGTTCATCTCCAACAGTTTGACATAATCCACTTGCCAAATCCAGATCTAGCTTACATCAGAAACCTGAGAGAGAAACAAAATTATGTTTCTACCATTCCACCTCTTGAAAACTTAGATCAGGAATCCTGAGAAAAAACAAAATTATTTTTATACCCTTCCACCTCTTCTAATCCAGGAGGATGCGCCGTGGATCACTGCGCGCATATATGCGCGCGCGGAGTCGATTTTTCCCAACTTGGGATAAATGGCAACCTGAGATGGGGAACTGTTGGAGAAGGTTTTTTATGTTTTTGCCAAAAAAATAACAATGGCAACTTGGGATCGGGAACTGTTGGAGTTGCTTTAACAAGAGTTCTCGGATTCGAAATGCAACCTTGGAAATTTTGAAAATTTCAGGTTGCGATTTGGTTGTTTGACTGGGCAACGAAATCATTTTTATGTGAAAATTGGCTAGAATTAGATGTATAGATTTATGAATTGAATAGAACCAGGGAGATACGATGAGCAGCTAAAAAGGAAGATGGTGAAAACATGCTGCCGTTACAAAGTGAGAGATACGTAAAAGAGATATGTAACTAAAGTTTTCATATCTTTATAATAACTGATGTCGGTTAATTTTTTTAACCATTTCGATTTCGTTTTGGTAGTTGAATTTCAATAATTTCGGACCGAATCGCAACCCTGGATTTAAAACACCTTCCTGACTATTCCATTAAAATCTAAGATTGCGCGCTTCTGACTTTGTGAGAGAGATCGAGAGCAATTCCAGTGAATACGAACGTAGGGGGTTTCGATGTCAATTTGAATGCTAAATTTTTTAGAATTACACTGTACAACAGAGACGCTTCGATGTCACTTTTAATGCTAAATTTTTGAGAATTACACAGTACAACGCAGACGCTCACAACACGCACGCACACTCACTTCTATGAATACACGTACACAAACCCTACTCCTATGAGTACCTCCGAAGGACTGAGCACCGGCAGATCTGTAGATTCTCGAAGCCACCACTCGTCGTCGAGGGGAACGTCGATTACCACTTAACGCACGCACACTCACCCCTATGAATACATGTACGCAAACCCTACCCCTATGAGCACCTCCGAAGGACTGAGCACCGACAGATCTGGAGATTCTCGAAGTCACCACTCGTCGTCGAGAGGAACGCCGCTTACCACTTAACGCATAACGCCGGAAAATCCCGAAATAAATCCAGGAAAAGGTGCGAGCACCAGGATTTGAACCCTGGTGGGTAGCGTCCCACTGGACCGTCCTACCATTGGACTACAAGCCCATTCGCAATTTTAATGCTAAATATCTACATCCAAATACAGCTTAGTAGATTTTTGCCGAGACACGTGTCAACTTATTAAAACATGTTCCTCCTAGCCGCCGTTCACGAGGACATTGTAGCCACACGCACAAGAAGCACGCCCACATGAACGCGATGCACTGGCGGAGAGGATCCACGACGGCCGTCAGCGGCAGCGTTCGCCACCGTGATGAAGTGATGATGGCTGCGCCGGAGTCGATGATCATGCATGCCCCCGGAGTCGAGTTGCGTCAAGGCGAGCGGCGAGCCCGCCCGGGCACCGTACGCTGAAGTAGCAGCGGGTGTCGAGGCCACCAGAGGCACCAGCCCATCTCCGCCGGTGCGGTGTCCACGGGAACAGACCTCGCTGCCACCGTTCTATCTGCCTGAATACTCTGCAACCAAAGTGGCGTAGAGAGCCAAAAAGCAGAAACGCACCCCACCCCGAAAGGCAAAAAAGCACAAGATGGCCGATGCACGCAGCAACAGTATTTCCATTTCAGTAACAACTCAGACACACGCATGTCACGAAGCAAAAAAAAAAAAAAAAACAGCGGGGGACTCGTCCATGATCTACAGTTTCTGTTACAAACACAAAGGTGCAGAGGAGCAATGGGTGACCGCAGAAGCGAGCACTCATGTTTACACTAAGGGCTGACGACGTGAAGGACCCTGCTTTCTCCCTCTCGTAGCCGGGTGCCCTGCTTTTCCCCTCATTTCTCTGCAAACAGACGAGGTGAACATCAACGGCGTGCTCCAATCATATCATATATGCAAGTACAATGTTATTAAACAACCTTTGTCAATCAAAGGAAGCATATATATGCAAGTAGTAAACAGCTTGTCAATCAACACATGCAAAACACTGCCAATAGCTTGAGGACAAAAAACAGGGAAGATCAAAAAAATTGCGCTGAAAATAATTTGCCTGAAAATGTTAAGGCGCGGTTTTTACAATGTCAATGACACCAGAACTGATGCAAATAGAGAACATGATGTAGCACCTCTTGCTTTCTGGTATCCATGTTGAGTTATAGGATTTAGAATACAAGGACCATGGCCAAAGCATGCTGTGCTCCATGCATGGAAAGAGCTTCCAAGTTTGAACATTGTGGTCCAACTTAATACGTGTGAAAGATAGCACTCAGGCTAGTCAAGTCAGCAGTTCCACTTTCATGTTGGACCAGAGATGATGCATCTTGGTTGCTACACCAATCAGTTCAGCATTTGTTTGGTGTGCACAAAAGGTCAAATAATACAACCTACACTAAAAATGAAGCTGTGAGGTAAGTTTGTGCATATACTGCAAGCATTTGCCGAAACAGTGGCCACGGAGGCATATGAATGCAAATGTTAATAAATGAAAGAACACGACATGATCTGACTGGAAGTTATCTAATGCCAAACAAAAGGTACCAATTTGCATAGTGCATCAACATTTTAAAAAGCTAAAATAAGCCATCTATGGAAATATTGAATAAATTCATCTGCCAAGGCAAAAGAGTGCACAGCTGGACATGCATAGATATACGGCATTTCTAATTCATCATGTTTTAGCATGAATCCAACTCTTGTGCCTGTGACATTGAGCTGGTGGCGCAGAATCAGAACTCCACATTCAATATCTCAGGTCTAGGGAGACCTAGATTAGACTTACCCTATGAGTAAATTTGTCAGGAAAATAAGGCACTTAATTACATAAAACCTCAAACTTCTTCCAAATAGCACGCAAGCTCTTGCAAGCTTATAAGCATCACAGAATCAGCATCTTCACAAAAGGGTTTTATAATACGATATCATGCGGGAACTTAAAGCAAAGATCTCTAGCTGTGCTTTTGTGCCCATTCAGCTAAACATTACAGAAGGATGCAATTTTCCTCCCTATATCCTCTAAAAACAGTTTCGAGAATAATTCTCTTAGGGATAAAGGTGAACATAAAAACAGACTAGTAATGTCAAGCGGCCATTACTTTGCATAGCTATTCAATTATTATCTAAATGTTGAGCAGAAAAAAATCACTTTATGTACATTCTATGTTAATGCTTATTTTGACAATTGCAATTTAGTATTTCCTCTGCTTTCAAATATATGACATTTAGGGCAAGCTAATTACTTCAACTGTTAGGTAGTCCTAAATCTCATATATTTAAAAACAGAGGGAGTACTTGGCAGTTCCCTTTCACATCATGTATATGAACATGACTATTGTACATTTGGATTTAAACAGAAATCAATGCTCAATTATGCAACTATTAGCATTGTTCTGTCCTAAAACACAAACACAACTACAGATCAATGCTACAATGAAACAAATGTCAGATCTAGAAGAACATGGTTAGGAAACAATTTCCTTTTTCTACAAAAAAAAGAAGAACGTGATTGAAATTATAATTTCACGCACTATGTTCACAGTTATATAGGTGATTGTTTCCATAATAAGGAAATTCTACCAGGCTACGAATTTGTCCTGCTATAAACATCACAATGTCTGTAATCACTGTCAATTGAGTATGCCTGAACTTCTTGTCAACAAAAGAGAAAGCTGTACCTCTAGTGGAAAACTATGCGACAAGGGCAGATACTCGGATGGGGTACTCACTTGCCATATCAACACAAAATGGATCAAACGTTGTAGGGAACATTCTTTAATGGATTAATTCAACACTTCTAACGCAATACCCTCTCTTTACCATCAATACACAACAATGCCTACTATTGGCCAGCAGTACAGCAAGGACGGTTACCAGCAGGTACTTGTAACGTAATATGAAGACAGAAGCAAACCATTGCAGATTAGGCTTTCCTGCTAAAACTAGCTCTATTCTTGTAATGCCATGTCTCAGTTTGCAACAGATACTCTACCCTTTTTCTCCTTGTGAATATCATTAATCCACTCCAATGCCACATCACTCAATTACCTACTGCATGGAAAACTAATCGGCAAACAAATGGAGCACGTGAAAGATTAAGTAAATGGACACACCTTTCTGCGCCTCTGGCGCCTCATGATACACAGGCTCATTTTCTGGCACCGTGCGCAGCTCATCCCCGAAGGTGTCGCCGCCAGCAGCTCCCGCAGCATCATCCGGGAAGCGCACAACCACCACGGGGCAGACGCAGTGGTGCACGCAGTAGTCGCTGACGCTCCCGAGCCTCCCTTTGCCGGCCCTGCGCGAGGCGCCGAAGCCGCGGCTGCCCATGATCAAGGCGGAGAGGCCGAGGCGCTCGGCCTCGAGGCAGAGGCGCTCCTTCATGTCGTGGTCCTTGACGATGTGGATCTTGAAGGGGATCTGCGCGACGACGAGCGGCTGCGCGAGGTCCTGCGCCTTGGTGGAGGTGAAGGCGTCGAAGTCCTCCTCCCGCTTCTTCTTCGCCTCCTCGGGCTCGTGCTCCTCCCCGGAGGCGGCCGCGCCGCGCGCCGCGCCCTCGGCTATGCCGGCGTCGGGCTCGTCGTCGTCGACGGAGACCGGGATGGAGCCCCAGTCGGCGCCGTAGAGCACGGAGGTGGGGCGCACGTGCAGCAGCACGACGGCGTCCCCGGGGCGGAGGTAGTTCTGGACGGCCCACTTGACGGCGAAGGCGGACTCGTCAGAGAGGTCCACCGCGAGGCCGATGCGGCGGTGCGGAGAGGACGCCGCGGCGGAGGCCGCGGCCAGCGAGGAGAAGAAGTACCGCGGCGAGGTGGGCTGGATCGCCGCCACCGCCTGCGCCGCGGACAGGCGCACCGGCGGCGGCCCGGACGGCGACCTGTCGCCGCCGGCGCCGGCGGTGGGGGAGGCCGGGTGGGTCGCCATCGCCGATTCGCCCAGGGGGTGTTCCTCCTCTGGCCCTCGAGATTCCTTCCGGCTGCGGCAGCTCGAACCGAATCGAATCGGGCTTGCGGTCGATCGGGGACGGGCCGACGGGGACGGGGAGGGAGGGGAGACGGCGAGGGTTTGGGCTGCAAATGACGCGGATTTGCGGAGACAGCGACTAGTGTGGTGTGGACTCCGTTGAGCGTGGTTTGTCAGTGATTAAAATGATGGTGTTAGTTTGGGGGAATGGACGGTGCCGATGTTACACGTGGCTGCCGACTGCCTGCCCTCACTTGTCGTTTTGTGCTTCCGCCAATAAAATATAATTTGTTCATTCAGTTCGGCATGTACTTCGTATAAATTATTTGTTAGTATGTGTAAAATTTGTTCCTCAAAAAAGTATAAATTATTTTTGATTGAAATGTAAATAAAAAAGTTTATCAAAATACGGCCAAATGAGATCTGTGTTTTGAAATTTTTATCAATATAAATTCAATGTTTCAATCCGAATTTAATTTCGCCAATTGATATAAGATTTATCGTTTTTAAAATTCCAATCATTTTTCATATGGGGTATATCACCATCCATTTGGCAACCTCTCTGCTCCATAGCGTGCTATTGTGATACATAACCGCACCCACCGTAGATTCTAAAAAAAAAAACCCGCACCCACCGTAGAATCCTCCAACAACCACCTCATCCTCATCTTTATTTTGATGTCGGGCCTCCCAACTCGCATTCCGAGGGCTCGTTCATCTCCACCATATTGTATTCTGGCATAAATTGATAAATATAACAAGAAAATTATGATAGCTACTATAAGAAATTCAGATTTATTCCGGATCGGAAACTAATTTACTCATGATATGTACACCAAGAGACCCGGAATTAATCCGCTAGTCAAGAAGAGTGGAATCAATCCAGATCTTCGGTATCTTATTGTACTTATCACGATGAATAAACTAGTTCTCGATCTGAAATAAATTCAGATCTTTATAGTATCTATCATGATTTTCTTGGTATATCTATCATTTCTGGGCGGATTGAATCGGATGGAAACGAACAACCTCCAAGAGAATCTCTCTCCTTTCCGCATCCTCTCCTTCCAACTATTCTCCTCATCTCACTCTCGTCTGCCACCTTCTCCTCCCTTCATGGCCATCCATCCCACCCTACCCACCCACTGCGCCACAGAGGAGGCCTGCCACGCCCCTGCCCCCACGTGACCGTCAGTGCGACGGCGTCCCCTGCCGTGTCCACTCGTCCCCCACCCGCGCTCACGATCGTTGTGCCTCCATCTGCTTCGTCCTGTAAGTGCAATCAAACTCCTAAGTAAGTTTTGGTGATGTTGACCACACAATTAAAGGACTAATGAGCTTGTAAGTGTTTGTGACAGGTACTTAGTAGATCATGGGTGCAAAAGAGAGAAAAGGAGACCCCTCATTTAAAAGAAAGGCTTTCCATAATTCAAGTTGAAGATTAATTCCTTTTTTTTTCGAATTTGAGTAAGGAAAAGTCATACTACTCAGAGGGATACTAATGGTGGTCAGAATGGAACCAAGTGCTTAAATAACATCAAAAACAAAATCTACCCCACCCATAAAAAGCTACAACAGCCTGCTGTCTTTTTCTGTTTCCTCTGAAAAATCCCGGAAGCTCCGAGTTTTTCCTCGGAGGTTCCGGGCTTTGCCTTGACAGCCTGATGAGTCTTCCAGATCGCGGAAGTTCCGGGAAATTTCCCAGAGGTTCCGAGATTTCAAAAGTAACCGTTGCAGATCTGGATCTCGGGGTATTTATCCCCCCTTCGTCCCCAACGATCATCCTCTTCCTCCCTGCGCTGAAACAGTAGCATTTGCTTCCCTCTCACTCAAGCATTGACTCTCACCTACTTGAATCCAAAATCCAACCCTAGCATTCAAGTTTGGAGTGATTCCTTGTGAGAAAGAGCAAATCCAATCTCTCTCTTGTGTTCTTAAGCACTTGGTGAAACCCTAGCTACTTGGTGGATCTTTTACTCTTGGATTCTTGAATCCTAGATGGCTAGAGGTTGATTGGGAGCTTCCAATCTTCGTGTGGCAGCCCCAAGAAGTTTGTATTACCCTTGTACGCTTAGTGGAAACCCTCCATCTATTGCCTTGGTGATAGGTGTGAGAGAGGAATGGATCTAGAGAGATCCCAAAACCTTTGTGGCTTTCCTCAACAACGTGGATGTAGACCAACCTTTGTGGTGAGCTGAACAACGGGATAAATCGTGTCTCCTGTGCTTTACTTTCAGTTATATATTGCTTGTTTGTTCTAGGTTGTTAGCTCACTAGTTCCTCTAGGGTTTGCTTTGTTTCTTGCAATTCCTTTTGCCCTAAGGTTGCTAGTGTGCTTAGGCCTTTATCCCTTAATCTTGTTAATCTTTATCTTGCTCTAGATCTGTTCTCTAACCTTTAATATGCAGTAGATCTTGTGCAGGTGGGATTCTCGGAAGCTCTAGGAAAATACACTATTTGTGCATTTTCCCGGAGGTTCCGGGGTCTGACAGCATTTTCACAAGAAAAGTTTGAATTTGTTTTGCAGGCCTATTCACCCCCCTCTAGGCCACTTGTCTTGATCCTTTCACGTCCGCCGCCGCTGCCCCTCCGCCTCCTCCTGCCTCGCTCACCTCTGCGGCGGCCCCATGACCGCGATTCCTCCCGCGATTCCTCCTCGTCCTCCTCCTGCCTCACTCTCCTCCGCCTGCCGCCCCCGCCCTTACCACTGTGGCGCAGATCCGGACAGGGGTGACCTCCCTCCCCTAGGCTCGAATCTAGTGGCGGCCTTCTTGGTGAGGTCCTACGTTGGCAGCCTGCGGCGGAGCTAGAGGCGGCCTCCCCGACGAGGGCCTGTGGTGGTGATTCTCTGCTTCTCTGCCCGTGCAGCATCGACGTCCCGTGTAGAAGGGAAACATGGGACTGTGGGAGGCAACTACAACAGGGCGGATGCACGAGGGGATGTGCTACACCGCTACAAAGCTTTCTCTTTTGCGCGATGGGGTTCTTCTCTCTCCTGCCCGCATAAGAGTAGTTTGTGCATGTAGTGTGCATTGCTGTTACGGCCAGTCTTGGCCGATTGACCTCTCAAGTCTCTATTCACTCATCACATCGAGTCACATCTTCTCTCACAACACGCGACCTAATGCATACTTTTTTCACAACTTTCCACCATAACGCACTATTCATTTAGACCAATTTGCCAATCTAAACACACCCTTGGAGGTGACTGTCAGATTGCGAGATCTGGGCAGATCCATGGGGGTACCGACGCGGTTGATTTGGAGGTTAGGAGGGATCGAGAACAGAGAGTGTAGATGGTTATGCGATGAGCACACAAAACAAGGGACACGTCGATTTATACTGGTTCGGGCCTCCGAAGAGTAAAACCCTACGTTCAGTTCTTGGTGGTGTTGTATTGCTATGCGCAAGAGCCGAGATGCCCTTGGAGATGTCCTCGGCCGCCTTATATAGCCTGGCGGACTAGGTTATAAGGTCAGTGGACCCAGAGCCCAGATCGGTTACATTATGGAAGTCTATCTCTACGGATTACATATAACATCTCATGATATCCGGACTGATTGGCAGCACGACCGACGTTTGTCATGCACGCCAAGTCTTGCGTCATCTTCGGAGTTGTCTTCGGGACCGCACATAAGGTCTATTGGCCCCACATGCAGGTCAGCAGATCGTCTGACTGGCCGGACCCACTTGTCGGGGACGGCTGAGACCCTGGTCGGTGAGGACCTATTGGGTAGCCCCATCTCTCAGTGACACGGTCCTACGTGCATAGACACTCCGATCTCCAACTTGCATGGCTCCTTGGAAACAACTTTTTGAAGTAATATATCAAATAAAATGGCAGTATTATTTAAGGTACATGTGAAGAAAAGAACAATAGTTCCAGGTAACAATGTTGTTAATATAAAAAAAAGAAACACAACACACAACAATTTACTTTGAATTGTTCTTAACCCATCTTTCGAGTCAATTCCTGGTGCAGTTTGCAAAAAGCATAATGGTCGTGTCGAGCTAGAACGACTTAAAACTTTCCTAGATTTCTCGCTTTATCGATGGACAGGTAGCCGAAGATGACGAGGTAGGGCCAGAAGAGATATATGATGTTGGCGACGAACCCGGCGACGAGTTTCAGGGGCGTCAGCTTCGTTCTTCCGTTAAAGAGGACCGTGCTGTCGTGGAAGCTGGTGATGAGGAACCAGAGCCCGTCGAGCAGTGCGAGCGATGACATCACGCAGGCCGCGATGGCGGTGCCGCGCTCCACCGGCGCGAGCAGCAGGTAGAGGGAGAAGGCGAAGGCGGCGCAGAAGCTCCGCGCCGCGCAGAGCAGGAGCGCCAGGGAGAAGGACACCAGCGTGAACCGCCGCTGGATGTCGACGGCGGCGACCCCGCAGTAGACGAGGCTGAAGGTTGCTAGGGTGGAGCAGATGAACGCCAGCGTGTTGGAGACCACGAACCCGTCGAAGGCGTACCTCCCCGTGAGAAGCGGCGTCCCGGCGTGGGCGGGCGCCGGCGCGTCGCCGCTGTCGGGGCTCCAGACGCCCCCTGGTATGGTTATGGCCGCCGCGAACGTCGCCGTCGCGACGAGCACGGAGCCGATGCCCACGATCTGCGCGAAGTCCTTTATCTTGCTCGATTCTTCCTCCTCGTTCAGGCTTGGGTTGTACTCCTCCATCTGATCGCGCCGGCGGTTGCCGCTGGAAGTCTGAGCATTCGCGAGGGTCAGCATGCCGAGGATCCTCCGAGGTGCAGTCTGCAGCAAAGCAAGGACGATTAGCTAACAGCAAGCAAGGATTAGCCAAAAATTGGTGTAGTTTTTTTTACCAGTCCGAAGTAAAATCCAGAGCGGACTTTCCCCAGGGCGAGATCCATGGGAGTGTTCCCTTGGTTATTCTGCAGGTTTATCTTGACAACCCGGCGCCTGATGAGGGATCTGAAGATGTCCAGCTCCCCCTGGATGACAGCCAGGTGCAGGGCGGTGTTCCCATCCTTGTCCTGCACGTTGAGCATGGACTTGAAAGATGTCGCGCGGTGGCACACGAACTTGACGACATGGAACCTCTGCTTCTCGACCGCGACGTGGAGGAAGGTCCGGCCCATGGCGTCGCGCAGCCCGGCGCAGCCGGGGTACCTGGTGAGCAGGACGATGACGGCCACCATGCTCTCCGCCGATGCGGCGACGTGCACCGGGTACGACCCGTGGACGTCCGGCTGGAACGCTAGGGATGGCTCGGCCTTGAGCAGCTGGGGGAAAGGGAGCTCCTTCCACTCGTAGAATCCTGCCAGGCATGCCTGAGGTAGAAGGACGGAGGAGCCCAAGAAATGGCTCTCCAATTTGCTCGTGGTGAAAACGAAGCTTGTAAATTGGAAGGAGGGGTCTGCGGCTGATGCAGCGAAGTGCATCGGCGTGCTTCCGTTGATGTCTCTTTGGTTCACAAGGCCCTTGTTCCACTCCAGCAGCAGCTTTGTTATAACTGAAGTTGCAATGAATTAATTGTGCATTACATAAAGGAAGAGTAAGTAAATAAATAAATATAATATGCCACACTGAAACCTTTGTAATGGTACTGCGAGGTTTGACTTACGACAAACCTAAAACGACATTTTTTTTTGACAGTGGGAGTTCATTATTTTCACATGGGAACTGCAAGGTTGAACTTTTGAAACTTCTTCTGTTTTTTTAATAATATGTATGCAACACATGGAGAATATTAATTCATTTGCGTAGAACTTTACTCTTGTAATCTAACAGTTATACAGGTGTAATACTAACAAATTATTTAAAACAAGTAAGAAATAATACACAAATATTGAATATTTATTAGTGTGTTATTGCATGAAATACCTCCACCAACCTTTCATATAAACAGACAACAACTACCAAATTTACAATGATTTTTCCCCATGTTGTGTTTGTGTAACACTCATCCATAAATCACACAATTGAGTGAAGAATACTAAAAATATGTATTATTTAGGAGGAGAAAATATCTCATGTTCTTTATTAGCAAAAAATATGGAATCCTAATATGATATTCGCCGAAAAGGTAATTATCTTAGTTTATTTTAAAAGGTCCCTTGACCCACCATTCTTCGGAGCCTCGGAGACTTTTTGTAGGAGGCAGTGTGGAGCCCTGGCAGCTGTTGGCTAGCTCCTCCCTTGAAAAGCAACCGCTCATGATTTTTAGCAGGGGAAGCCTTTACCTTTTTTTATAAATTTTATTCCAGTTCCGTTTAATTCGCTCCAGGAGTCGAACTCGGGCTTGCTGAGTGCTACTTAGATGCTATAACCACTAGGTTAGAGGCATTTTCATAGATTTTGTGCAATGTGACTAAATTTAATGTGAAATTACTTCAAAATGAAATATGGTATGTGGGCTATGGAGCCAACTTCAAACTACGATTTTCATAACCCAACGCAAAAATTATAACAAAAAAATAAGCTAAATTTGATTTACTGAGCAAATACAACTATGATATATGGCGAGTGATTTTTTGCCGTGTCTTAGAATTATATTTTGACCATTTTTTGTCATATGATATATCGGTTATTATAGTTATAAAACTAGTATAATGTGAAATCACTTCAAAATATATATCTAGTTATAAAATTTGTACAAAATTTGGTAAAAAAATACTTGACATCACTAACCTTTAAGAGTTTTTTCGATATATATAACTTTGATCTTCTAATAGAATGAGGTTATAATATCTACATTTTTTATAAGACAAGGATAAAACGATAATCTTATTTCTGCTACTATTCATGTGGTTGTATCTGGATGTTTGTGCGCATATAGCATTCCAAAAGAAGACATTTTATATGGAAAAAGTCTATTTTACTCCCCTCACCTATTTACTTTGTCTACTTAACCCTCTAAACAAAATTTAGGCTCACTTTGCTCCCTCAAACTACTTCATTTGGTCCCATCTACCCCCTAATTAGATTTTATTTTTTGTTTCTTCACGTACAAGTTGAGTTTCAATTTCATATTTTGTCAGTTGGCTTATTACATGATGCTCTATGGTAGAAAAATACAATAGAAATTTTTCATGACTAATTTTTGTACATTTTGTCTATCTAAGATAAAATTTTTATTAAATATTCCTAATCTATGAAAATAGTTATGAAAAAATATTAGTATAATTTTTCACATGAGGCATCATGTTTTGTTTTGTGTCCACTCACAAAACTTGAACTCGAAATTCAACTTATACAGAGAGAAATAAAAAAGAGAAATCTAATTAGAGGTAGATTGGACCAAATGAAATACTTAAGGTAGTAAAGTGAGCCTAATTTTATTGAAGGGTTAAGCGGACAAAGTGATTAAGTGGGGAGAGTAGAATGGACTTTTTACCAATTTTTTTTATACGATGCTTAAACAAAACAAGGGCAGTTCACCTTTATGGTGGAGGACAGCAGCATGCAAGGCATTTTGCCCATCCGGGCCGGAGTAGGACAGCCCTTGCCCGTCGGCTTTTTGGTGCAGCTCGACAGCAATACCTCGACGGCCCAACGAGCAGGCGATGTACAGCGGCGAGGTGCCATCATTGGCGACGACGCGGCCGAGCCCCCTGTCCGCGTCCATCAGCGCTCCGATCATATCATTCTCCAGGCCGCAGAAGCGGACGGCCTCGTGCAGGGCGGTCTCCCCGCGCCCGTTCTGCGCGCGCACCAGAGCCCTCGCCTCGTCCACGTCCCCGGCGAGCTCGACGAGGTGGGCGACCATCCGGGCGTTCCCGGCCCGGGCGGCGCAGTGCAGCGGCGTGTCGCCGTCGCGGTTCGGCGTGCACAGCAGGAGGCGCTTGTCCCTGCGGCAGATCTCGCGGGCGCTGTCCAGGTAGCGCACGTCGTCCCCGGCGGCCGCCACGATGTGCAGCGCGGAGGAGCCCGTCTCGTCCGTGACGATGGGCGGCTCCAGCGCGGGCTCACCGTCGTCGGCGGCGACAACGTCGATGGCGACATCTTTAGGTGGTGGCGATGGCGCCACCGCCCCCGCCGCGAGGATGTCCCCCCGCCACTGGCGCAGCTGCCTGGAGTCGCCCGAGCTCGCGGCCATGAGCATCATGCTGGCCCGAGCTCGACGCGCGGCGGCCGAGGCGCTGTCGTCGTCTCGCGCGCACTGCTCCGCTACGCTTGCCTTTGACTCCATGGCTGGCGTGGTTTTGTATGATGGCCTGATCAAGGCTATACCAGTATACCACACCGACCCAGGACAACAGCAGCTTGCTATGCATGTGTTGTGTATATATATATAGTTGGCCACCACGTAAAGCTGATGTGCATTGCGTATGGCATAGGCTATTTCTAGCTAGAATATTGTTCTTCTCATAATAAGATACTAAAATATGTTCGTTGCTTAGCAGGCCGGCAAATGACAGCTAGCAGGACTAGATGCCCATGGACCATACGTACGGTATATGTAGTCTTTATTTATTTATTCTTACGTGAGCAAGAGGAGATGCGCCGCCGGTAGCCTTATGATGCACTTAAGCACCTCTTCTGACTTCCGAGTCGAAGGATGAGCATGTGTGTCAAATAAGTTTTAAACGTAGTCTAGACCGGTGATTTTTAATTTTAATTTAAAACTGTTAACATGCATATGTGCCACACGTGCATTTTCTAGAAGGGTCGATCTTCGTTCTTTTATCACAGCAAAAAGTTTTATAACTTATAGTTTTTAGGTAATTTAGAAGACCATTAATTTACCCGACTTGACTAACTTTCAAAAACAAGGAATAGTTATGAATGAAAGAAAGCTTGATGTCAAGGAAAAAATTCAGAGTCATGAAAGAAACTAGGTGATACTCCACGCGTTGTTGCGAAAATTTTTTAAACAAAATTTTAAGTTGAAATTTCAAAGTAGAAACACTAAGGTGGTTGCATGAAAACATTCTTTTGAAAATGACGTTGTACATGAAAAAATGATCATTTTGTTGAGAGAGAACGACTCTTAAATGATTATTTATCCTCCATGTATATTTTTACTATAGGACTTAGTAGCGTGATACTCGCAAAGATTAATACACGGCAAGAAAGGTGCTATTTGTCACAAAAAAAATCAATGAAACATATAAATACACAGTTGTAATGGATGATGACGTGGATAACTTACACGTTGAGAGATGGCCCTTAGTGGGGTGCATCTATATAAGTTATATAGATTGGGTTATATTTCGGTGTTAAAATATAGAGATTCGTTCTCTTTCTTTCCTTTATTTATAATCATCTAGCCCTAAAAGAAAGCAAGGAACCTTACCTTGCAAAGCCATATACAGAACCTTCATGCCCATGATTCTCTCCAAATGAGATCAATCTTTTGAACTCTCTCAATTATATTATAATTTAATATCATTTTATAAAATTATTGTCAATCATCATACAAAACTATATAAGACCTCCCCACTAAGAAATTTTCTCAACTCTCAGCACGCCACATCATCCACTTATCATCGTTTGTCATTTATTCACCCCAAATGACAGCATGCATGGCAGTTCAAGAGACCTGCAGTCACACGGCATGCATGGCAGCTCATGAGACTTGCAGTCACACGGCAGCTGATTTGCTGAAGCGTCTGCCGACTCAGAAACAGAGCTTTTAAAGTCCACGCTGGCGAAAAGGAACCGCCTGAGTGCATGCACGCCACTCCACCTCCCATTTAACACCGCCCCCCCCCACACACACCCACCCAAACGATGTTGCCTCTCCTAATATAAAGGGAACATATCATGTGGAAACCAACCTCTCCGTGCAAACTATGGAAACTTCAATCTTAGCCACATGATGTTGATCCAAGGGAAGACTTATGGAAGGTGGGAGGGGTGATGTGCAAAACTCATGAGAGGTGGGAGGGATGATTTGCAAATGCAATTTTGCAAATCACCCCTCCCACCTCCCATGAGCCCTCCTTTGGATCAACATCGTGTGACTCAGATTGAAGTTTCCATAGTTTGCACAGAGGGATTGGTTTGCACCTGATACATTCCCTAATATAAACGCGAATCCTAGAGGGAGAGGCCTCTCGATTTAGTCTTAGATCGAGAGCCCTCCCCCCCCAAAATGGAAAAAACGAGGCAATCCGAAGAAGCAGCAGCTAGAAAGGGAAAGAAGAGGAAAAGTAACAAATCAAACAAAAAAGTAACTCTACCTTCTCCGGCCATCTTCTCCAACTCCGGTGGTTGGTGGGCGGGGCGCCGACGGCGGGTCGCCGTCGGGCGCGGGTGGCGGTGGAGGAGGCGGCCTTAGGGTTCAGGGTTAGGGTTCAGGGTTAGGGTTTGGGGATCCTCCATGGCCACCGGACCTAGAGGGAGGTCCGGGGGCGGCTGCCGGACCGGCGGTGGTGGCGGAGTGTGGGCGGAACGGTTGGCGGCGGCGGCGCCGCCCGCCGGGGTGGTGGAGGAGGCCGGTTGGGCAGGGTAGGTGGCAGGGGCAAGAGACAGGCAGCGGGGAGGTCGTCGTCGATGGATCCGGCGGCGGGGAGCCCATGGGCGGCACATCCGGCGGCGCCGCCACCGGAGCCGGGAGGGATGGGTCGGTGGCGGGGGAAGCACCAGGACTGGTTAGGAAGGGCGGGGAAGGGGACCGCGGCGGGAGGCGGGCGGACGGCACGGCGGCGGGGTCGCCGCTGGCCGCGGGCGGGGTTGGAGGCTGGCGGTGGCGGGGTGGGAGGGGCGCGAGGTGAGGCCGGGCTGTCTGGGGGAGGAAGACGACCGCGTCGGGCTTTCTGGGGAGGAAGACGACCGCGGGTTGGTGGGACCCACGTGAGATCTTCTGTGGCCGCGGTGGGTGAGGGGCTCTCGCGTTAGTGCTAAAGGGAGAGTGCTCTCCCGGTAGCAGCCTCCTAATATAAAACGTGCACAACGTGTACCCAGATTCTTCCAACAACTGCCGCTGGTGGCTACCTGCTAGCTAGCCTCTTTTTTCTCTTTCGATGTCTACTGCATATGTGACCTGAGACGATGCACGTCGATCAGTCTCACCGGCGCTTCCCCATCTCAGACCGCCGCTTTCTCTGAGGTTTGATGGCCTCTCCACCGCAGACCCACGCCATACGGCGCCTGGGCATCACTCTTGCAGTGGCGCAGCTCCCGAAAAGGGCCAAAAAGCAAAAAAAGTCTGCTTTTTTGGCCCTTTTCGGGAAAGAATCTCACAAATGTGCCCCTTTTGGAAAGATTTCAAAAAATGGACCCCGACCTCGGCGTCGCAGTTCATGGCGCCGAGCTTACACGTCTCGGCACCGAGGGGGTACGGTTCGCGAGCGACGTGGTCGAACGTGGCATCCGACGTGTGGCCAGGGACTCGGCACCCTAATCCACGGTGCCGACCTCGGCGCCCTGATCTGTGGCGCCGAGCTGCGTTTCATTACTCCAGCCCTCTTCCCGAGCCGAACCTTACTCGTTTTTCTTTCCCTCCTCTCGGTTCCTCCCCTCCTACGTCGCCACATTTCGATTCCTAAGTTTTGACCATAGAAACTTCGATTTGATCCGTAGATTGTGACAAGGAAGGTATTTACTCACCCCTCCTCAATTTTAACGCATTGATTTTGTGTATATAAATTGTATTAAGTCATTTATAGATACTTTGTTAGTTTGGGTTTGAAGCAATATAAGTTTGGTAGGAGTTGTATTATGGCATTTATTGGCAATGTGAATTGTTGAAATATGAGTTGTAGTATGAAATTTATTGGCAATGTGAATTGGTGAAATATTTGAATTAACACACTAAAATTTGAAATATCATCTTGAAATTTGAAAAAGCATGTTTATTTGTTGCAACACTCACTAAAATTAGTAAGAGTAAAAAATGTGTAGTTTTTGTAAATTTAAAGTCACTAAACCCTAATGTTAGTCAATCAGAAACTAACTAAAATTTGAAAAACCATCTTGCTTGTTTTAGAATTAAATATCATCTTGTTTTGCAGCTGCAATGGCTACCTAAGGTACTGAGTTGGACTTGGATTTCTGTCAGGGGGTGAGACCTGGACAGATCTGCTAGGGGGCTACCCAAGCAGTTGTAGGTTAATGAAGGGGATCAGGAACTAAGAGCGTAGGTGGTAGTTCACTTGTGGAACTCGGAACATGGCAAGAATAGCGATGAACACAAGGGTTTAGACTGGTTCGGGCCTCCGGAGAGTAAAACCCTACGTCCAGTATGGGGTGGAATTATGCGTGGAAGGGGCGTCCCCTCGAATGGAGCTCTAGGCCGCCTTATATGGTCAACGGGCTAGGGCTTCCATTCGAAGTCGGTGGACCCTCATCGGGGTCGGTTACAAAACAGGAAGGTGATCTGCCTTGATTACAGGGGTATCCCACAATCTACGGACCTACTAGCGGCACCAAGCCGTGATCTGGTAGCTCGCCTTGCGCTCCAAGTCCCGCGGATCCTCCGAGATCTGGATAAGGTCTTCTGGAGTCTTCCAAGGTCGTCGGGGATATGGATAAGGTCTCCGGGCCCACTTGTAGGTCGGTGGGGCTTCTGACAGGTTGTGCCCACTTGACAGGGACCTCTGGGACCCTGGCCGGTGGGGACCCATGGGTACCCATGTCTCTCAAGCCCCCGATCGACGTGTAGGCGTAGCAGCCGAGACGAAATCACGTCGAGGTGAGGTGAGGTCCTGACGTCATCAAGGTCGTGTAGGGTGCACGGGGATCCAAAGAAGAAGAAAAACCCTTGCAGCGCGCATGAAGCCGAACATCGAGCTCCTGGAACGTAGGGCCAGAAGGTCGAAGAGAAGGCAAAGTGTTGTCCTTGAAGAAACGCCGACCTGACCTGAGTCAGGCAATCATGAAGGAATCAACATGACCTTGAGGAAGGTCTCGTCGCCAACCTAGGTAGGTCGAGCGGAGGGGTAGTGGAAGCAAGCTTCCAGTAGGTCGATGCGACGTAGAAGAAGAGGGCATCACAAGACGCACTCGTGTAGTAGCCCCCCGAGCAGTAAGGCGACCGGGATGGTCGGGTTAATGCTCGAAGAACAAAGAAATAGAGAACCTATAGCCTTGTGCTTCCCTTGCGATGCTCTGACCGACTGAATAGGACAAAGTACCTAGAATCTTCGAGTGAAGCATCAGGCGCCAGCGATTTTGTCGCGTATCGCACCACGGGTGTACTGTACGGTCACGGGACCTGCCTCCAAGCAGGGCTGCAGTCACTACCCGGAAAAGACAAAAGCTGCCAGGACGGTGTCAGGTAGGAGATAGACGCGCCGATGTTCTCGCGGGTGAACAGGGACCTCGCGCTTCACGTGGCAACAACCACCGGATAAGGACGCCACGCCAGCTGTACTACAGATGGGATCCAAGGCCTTGTGCTGCGGCTATAAATAGCTGATCACACCACCGAGACCGTCGTTCCAGCCAACCAAGTGAACCATGGCGAAGCTGTGTAGTAATTTTGCAGTGCTTTGGGCTTGTCTCCGTCCACCAGAGCGTAGCGCTAGGTTACCAGCGTCTGGAGCTAGAAGAATGCTTGTGAAGTTGGGGGAACTCCATCAGCCGCTTCACCCACGCCCAGCAAGGAATCCAGGTGCAGCATGGGGCTGTACAGGCCTTGACTGACCTTGTGACCGGAGGCCTGAGGCCGTGCTGGGAGTCACCATGCTGTACTGGGGAAGACCCGAGGCGACGCTGGCCCGATTTGGAGTCTTGTGGGGGAACCCAGACGTAAGTGTGGGTGCCACGGGAAACCTTCTGGGGCTAGAGTAGAGGTGGCTGTGTGGCAGCTGCGACCTCGGCGGTGGTGGAGGTCTCCAAATAGGTCCTGAAGCTAGAAGAAAGCTTGCAATGCGCTTCATCAGTCTAGGTTGCGTCGTAGACACCACATAAGGTAGATCAGGACCTTTAATATGTTTGTATCTTGTAATTGGCCATGGCCAAAGTCCTTTTGCAGCTTACAAATATTGTGTACACATGTTTGATTGACAAACAGTGTGTGTAGAAAGTTGAGTAGAGGCGCCTGGGCGGCAGTGGCATGGCCAAAGTCCCAGCGGGGCTGTAATAGCACGCCGACCTTCGAAAGGTCATAGGAATTGACGAGAAACCCGTGTCGACCTGGGTCAACACGGCCGTTGTGCAGTGACACAACGCAAGGTGTCAACCTGGGAGCTGTAGGTCTTGATCGACCCAGAAGGCAGCGGGGCCTCAGCAAGGAGCTGTAGACAAGACCAGGAGGTCGCCAACGGGCAGTGGAGCCTTTAAGCACAGGGCCGTTGGTAGTATTCGCCGCTGTAGGTCGAGGCAACCTAGAAGGCATATGGGCAGCTGGGCCTAGGAGATGTGGTGTGAACCCGCCGTTTGTAGGTCGAAGCGACCTAGGAAGCCGTCGAGTTCTTGCCGACCTCAAGGAGGTAGTGGGGCAGGTTCACAGGTCGTCTGTGGGCCGTGGCGACCATGAAGTTAGCATCAGACGTATCATATTTGGGGGGCTTAGATGTGGGGCATGACGAGTCCGCGGCCGTCTGGAAGTTGATGGAAAATCGACGGGCACAGATTCCCGCACGGGACTAGCCATTACTGCCTTCTATCCGTTAGGCCGAAAGAGCCGTTGGGGATTAGATCCGTTGAGCGGAGATCCATTGGGTCGCCGCGAAATCCGTGAGAGAGACGTTGGGTGCAGCGGCCCATAACACCGCTGGAGCCTAGCTATATAAGGCCGAACCGCGGGCCGGGACCTCCACTTGCTTTCATTCCCGCGCAGCATCTAGGGTTCCGCCGCCGCTTGAGTGCTCCAGCGAAATCAGCAGCACCCTTGTGCTTAGGTCCGCCGCGCCGCACAGTCTCTAATGCGCACGAAGTCGCTCATGGTGTTTAGAGCTAGATCCACCGGAGTAGAGGAGGAGGAGATGGAGCCCGCACTTGCGCCGGCGTCGGAGGTGATCTGGGAGTCATCCACGGTGACGGAGGAGTAGATCCAGGCACTGGCGACCCACGGGCTGCTGAAGCCCAAGGCGGAGGTGGCTTGGAGGCCGGCCGCCGATGAGGCATTCCCCACCGAGGGGACCGGGGAGACCGTCGTCTTCCTCGCACACGTCGAGCGCGGATTTGGGGTCCCGACCGGCGACTTCTTCCGCGGGCTCCTGTACTTCTACAGGATCGACCTGGTACACCTCATCCCCAATGCTATCACCATTGTCTCCTCCTTCATCCACCTGTGCGAGGCCTACTTGGGCATACCACCGCACTTCAACCTGTGGCGTCACTTCTTCGAGCTGAAGAAGACGGGGAAGTCCGACGTTGTTGGCAGCGTCGGGTTCATGTTGCGCCGGTACACGAAGTCGGTGTACATTGACCTGGTGCTGCCCGACAACACCACAGGCTGGAAGCAAGGGTGGTTCGCCAAAAATGCTTGTTGACATTGCTAATATCATCGACTAGAAACAGATATAAGATCCATCTCTATCGACGGTGCCAGAAATGCAAAGGTATATCTTAACATGATGCTAAGTGTATATCAGATGTTGCTTTCAGATAAACTAAAAGATAAATCCAATACGGGTCATAGCACAACTCGATCTAGGTTGTCATCCCTGACAGAAGTGCCACTAAAACACATGGATTGGTACTCTTACATATGCCTTGGATCTCTAGATAAGAAAATATATATAAATATGGGTATCCGCAAGCGCACAGATATGAATATACCATTATAGCATTTTAACCAGGAGTAAAACCAGGTATCGTATTTATATTCTACCTCAGGGAAAGAAGTCTTTTATCTATAATAACAAATACATGCATATCTCTCAGTTGTGTAATGTAGAGTGACCAAAATATATCAATTACTATAAACAGGTGTAAGTCACATAAAGATAATGATAATGATAGCATTGATCAAGTCATAACATCGTGAGCCACTAGAAAGTGTCAATATATAGAGAGAAGCGTATTCATAGCCTAGTTAGCGAGGATACTCCTCGGTAACCCTGAACTATATGTCAATGCAAACTATGATTAGTGCAATACATTTAACAATCATGGAAGAAGAACTATTATACTAATGCATAGGGAGACTAATCAGGAGGATCAAGGCCGAAACTTGAAACGACCCAAATAGTATAAGGCTCCACTAGTCCTACACACGGGGGGTGGATTGCAAAGGACTCAATAGTGCTGTCACCACCACGATCTACCACGCAACCCGGCATGTAGGGTGCAATCGCAGGTAAATACAGTATAAGCACCACACTTACACTATCTTTACCACTCACCCAAGTTAACAGATGATCTAGGTGAGGGCTATATGACTCCATACACGAATATAAAGGTAAATCAACTATGTGTTGACGGTCGATTTTGGTACACCTAGCTATGAGTTTACCGTCAACATTTGCACGTATTTGATATTCTAACTAATGGTAGTAACCCCCCGGAGGTATCAAGTTCACTCTTGCATGTCGATTTTGGAGTTTGTTGTTTATGTAGGAAACTAGCGCTTAAAGGGAGACTTTCGGGATAAGTTCATCAAGCACTTCAAGAGAAGATCATGAAGCCCGGCACAAGTCAAGACACATGATGAACATGACTCCAAATGGCCCAGGGACCGAAGCCTGAAGCCGTAAAACTCCAGGGACCTGAACAGAAGATGCTGAAGCTTGCGCGACAAGGAGCTCTATCTAAACCGTGGAGAAGACGACGTCAAGGGCCCACATGCATAAGGGGGCAAGTCCACAATTGACCGAGAAGCGTCGGGGAGCGAACCGGGGCCGAACCGGGCCGAAACGGGCCCAGGCCGGTCGGCCCAGGCCGGCCGACCCAGCCCCTTTTCGTGGCGGTTCGTGACCCCCTTTGACCTAGGTGCTCCTCTATATATTGCCTCTGCCTCCGTCGGCCGCCACATCCATCCATTCATCAGAGAGCCGCCGACACGAAGGAGAAGCACCGGGAGGAAGCCGACGTCCACCGCGAGTCCTCGAGTTGCTTAGGAGATGGCTTAGGCCATGCCCTAGCCGCCATGGTTGGCCCTGCGTGGTGAAGCCATGGTGGAGTTCCGGAGCCATGCCTTGGATCCATCAAGGCATTTGTACTTTCGACATTCGATGGTGATATAAATCAATCCTTGTCTTTACTTTGATCTACTACGAGTTGTGCTTTTTCATATGTGTAGCTACCATATGCTTTTAGTAGGATTAGATCGAATCATGGTGATTAGTCTTGTCTTGCGGATACATCGTTGTAGTGCACGGACCGAGGTTGTCGTTTGGTGATGATTATCCTTGCGTAGTGACAGTACGGTGGAGGAGAAAGCGGCGAATGAACGTGTATCGGACCACTCCATATCGGGTTACTCCATATCGAGTGTACTCCTTATCATAGTATAGGTTTAGATTGGTTTTTCATCGTGGCCGGAACGGCAACAAGAAGACGATAGGCTAGGGTTACCCTTTGGTGTTTACCTTTATGGCTAGGTGGATGTGATCCATACATCTTTTCATGTATGTTTAACCTTTATGCAATCAATGCTTCACATAGGGTTAGACTGGTAGGTTAGATAAAGAACCTTAGTGGTTTTCTTCTGATCCTTGGATTGACAAACCTTGGAGAACCCTCCTTGGTGAAAAAGGCACCAAGTCACCCGTACGCTTGCGGTGAACTTGAGCACGGTTTTGCACCGTCAACACTATGCTAAACATGTAATCATAATAAGCACCAAAGCACATAATCTCGAATATAATCATTGATAAGAACATATGTCTCTACAGCAAATGTGAAGAACTTATGAAGAACTTACAAAAGCGAAGCTAGATCAGTATCTCGACCAGCTTCTAGATGATCAGGAGCCAAGTAGACGCCTTGCCTCCTCCTAGATCTAGACTAGTTAGCTACTCTCGCTATATGGTGTTTCTAGGGCGTAGTATCTCTGACTTGATGACTTGATCTGGTGTATGAACAGATGAGAGCCAGATTCTCTTCTGCCAGGGGGTCAGGGGGTTGCTTATATAGTCCTGAGGGGATGCCATGAGCGGTACGATCAAACCGACCTAACATACGGTTTAGATTGATCCTCATAGGCGGTGGAAGAACATTCCAGAAGTAGGGCTGACGTGGCGCCCGGGGGAGGCCGACCGGCCCCACCATGGGGCCGACCAGTCTATGGTGGGCCCCCCTCGGGGCCCACTTCGGCCAGGTGGGTCTTTGCCTCTTCCAGATGCTTCTTTCTTGGGTGCCAAGTCACGTTGAGTTCCGGAGCCTTCTGGAGCCTTCTAGACTTCATTCTTTTCCTATTTTTCTGATTAGTCCCTGCAAGACATAGAATTCTCCAAAACTCCAGAAAAACTATTAGTGACACCCTATTCTAAGTTGGTATTAACAATTATGCCCTTTTCTCATATTTAGTTGACTTATAAATATATAAGATAAGATGTGTCAACAGCGGCCCAGGCCCGTGAAGCTGATAGAGAGAGGAAGAGGGAGAGAGCTCGCCGGGCCAAGGAAGCTGGGCCGGATGTCATCAGGAAGGGGAAATACCCCCGTTGTACTCAATAGACCTAGAGTATTAGTCAGACTGTATCAAATAATTCCAGATTTCATGACATCGTCAACTAGGGTCCTCGGTTTGTATCCTTAAGAACTTTAATATTTCCTGCATTAGAGTGTGTTTTCTCCGTTATGTGTGTTTCGTTACAATAACTGTCATATGTAGAGTCCATGTGTTTCCTCCTAGTCACTGACGCGTTCCCCTCCCACGGATCGACTGGCCCACAATGCGACAGTGCCCTAGTACTAGGGTGTGTTTTCTCTGAGTCACTGCTTTGTTTCCCTTTCCACGGATCGAAGGGCCCACCACCCAGCCATCCTCCTTCTTCTGCCTATATGTAGCACCATTCACTCTATTGCCTTCATCTCACAACATTCAACAATGTCTTCCTGGAGTGGGGATGAACACGGTTTCGGTCCTGAGTTGTGGCATCAGTAATCTCAAGATTTCGAAGCCCATTTCCTACTGAAAGGCAAGAGTGACTTCACATCGAAGCCCATTTCCCACTGAAAGGCAAGAGTTTTCATGTGTTCTTTGGTTTGCTAATGTTTTCTTGCCTTTTGCAGTACTCCACCCAAACAGAGAACTGCGGTTTCTCGCAATGGGTGGATCCACCAGCTATTGATCCCTTAACATCGTCCTTCCAAAGTAGATTCTCTGCAAGGTGCCGAGTACACCATCGATGCTGTATAGGTGGATATCCCTCCATCTGCTCACGCACAACATTAAGTATGCCCCTGTGCCTATCAGATATGACACCCACCTCCCTACCAGGCCCAACCACATATATCCGGACAAGCCTCAAGAACCGTCCCCAGCTGTCATTGTTCTCCTTTTCAACAAGAGCAAAAGCCAAAGGAACCAACATATTGTTTGCATCACATGATATGGCTATGTGCCTAGGTACTTGCCTATAAGAAATGTGCCGTCGATCGAGAACACGGGACGACAATACTTAAATGCCTCGACACACTGAGGGAAGTACCAAAATGCACGAATGAAAATTTGCCGGCCACCCTTAGTCTTGTTTGGATTTGCCATGTACTCATAATGCATGCCGGGATTGACCACTTTGATTGCATTCAAAACTTCTGGCAACCTCTCATACGCAGTCTCCCAATCCCCATATATCATTTTCCATGCAGCCTGCTTCGCCCTCCAAGCTTTACCATAGGTAATCTGATAACCATCATAAATCTCCCTTACTGTGTTTATAATTGTCGACACCTTCATATTGGGTTGTCTGTGAGACATGGGTACCCTTGGGTCCCCACCGACCAGGCTCATGGCCGTCCCCGACAAGTGGGTCCGGCCTGTCAGAAGACTCGCCGACCTGTTAGTGGGCCCAACCGACCTGGTTGGCAGCCCACACGACCTCCTGAAGACCTTCCAGAAGACTCCAAACGACCTTATCCAAAACGACTTCAAGACTTGGCGTGTAAGATAAGACATCGGTGGATTCCGACCAAGCAGATCGACAGATATGGCAAGTGTTGTAATCAACTAGACTTAGGTCTCTTGGTCGTAACTGACCAGGAATCTGGGAACTGACCTTGTCCGCTGGCCAATATAAGGCGGGCAGGGCGACCCCTTGTACAATCACGCAATCCTCAAGCAATCTACACCAACAACTGGACGTAGGGTTTTACTCTCCGGAGGCCCGAACCAGTATAAAATCGCCTTGTCCCTTGTGTCTCGCCGTGATTTCCGTGTGCTACGCTAGCATAACCATCGCGTTCTTAGCTCCCGATCTCCCCGCCGAACAAATAAACCACCGGGGTTGACCCCCCTGTGGACTGCTCAGATCTAAACCTCTGACAAGGCGCTTGTCCCTTCAAGATATGCAGCATGCGCTTGGCAATTAGTGTGGAGGTCAACTGTCGGTGGCTTCTTCTGAGCTCAAGTTCAACACAAGTGTGTGGGCCAACAACCTTTGTGATCTTCCACTTACCGGTGACCTTTTGTTTCCTTCCACAAACCCTCCAATTACAACCTTCCTTGTCGCACACAACTGTGTACCGCCGCTCGACATACGAATGTAAGACCTTGTATGGCCTCTTTCGTATCACTACATAATGCTGGAACCACCTCTTCAAAGCAGGAAGGTCATTGAAAACTAGGCCTTTCTCAATAACCATGCCGTGACTGACCTCAGGAGCATCTAGAAGGTCATCATCCCGTCCTTCTGCAATTGCCATACCGGATAGTTCAAGATTCCTAAATTCATGTACCCTAACGTCAACACCAGGGAGAACACACTTCATTAGCTCAACATCACTCTCTGTAAGCTCCCCAACTGGGCGGTCATCATCAGAATCACTGGCCCTAGCAATGTCATAAGGCTCCTCCTTATTCATGTAATAAGGCTCATCATCATCCATGTCATGAGCCTCCTCTGCATTCATAGCTTGAGGTTCAACTTCGACACTATTCGAAGCGCGAAATCCATCTTCAAGATGCTTACTTGGGGGAATGGGAGGTGCACGTGCATTTTCAGCAACATTTCCTACAACACATGACAAAACACAAAACACAAGTACTGAATGAGAGAAATGATTGATGGGAAAACCCTAAGATTCGAAAAAATTTGTGCTTGCAATACTTACTAAGATAATTCTGTGTCAAAGGAATCTCCTCAGGAGGAGCAGCCCCACCATCATGTCTCTATGGAATTTCCATCATGTCAAAGGAATTTCCATAACGGTCTCTATGGAAGTTGCTAATTTGGAGACCATCATGCAGCTGATCATTGGACCAAGTACTCCGTACTCATCAAATTGGCATGCCATCCATAAATATTACTAGGTGAATTCCCCGCGTGTTGCTGCGGTATATTTTGTGTAATTGTTAGATGAATTTGAAAAAGAGTGAAGATTTGAGCTTTTTTACATTAAGGTTAATTATATTTTTATTTAATAGATAACTAAGGATGATAATACGCACAAAATGAATCTGAGCTTAACGCAGGTGAGTTGGCAGTTACTTCCATCACCGATGACCATAAAAAATTATCAAAGATCTCACATTCAAATCAGAAGACATTTTTGAGGAATCTGTTATTGGTCAAGAAGCTGATCATTTTGAGAGCTCTGCATATGTTGGTGATGGAAGCCACTCAAAATGAATATGACGTTACCACTTACCATTCAGAAAGTGCTCAAGTGGAATCTGATGTAATTCAAGATGATGAGTATGGGATTAGCACTGCAGTTGGTCAAAAGAAATTTGAAAGTGCAACATGTGAATCAGGAGGTGCTTCTTTAAAACCTGCTAGACCTCAAGACACTGATGGCCATATTAATGACATATATGCAACTGATGGTTCACAAAATGATACTACCATGCCAAAATGTGATGCTTGTGAAGATGTTCATGTTACTGAAGAAGCATATCAGTCTTTGCAAATACCTGCAGAATTTTCTAATGCAAAAGAACCTCCTATTAACAACATATGCAATGGGATGAACTTCAAAGGTGATGTATATTTTGATCCTGCTAAGTCCACCACATGTCTTGAAGAGGAGGAATACCTGCAGGGTTTCAATCCGTGAAGCACCAAATGATGGATGAACAGAAGAATGCCATGCCGCCAAGGAATGGATGATCGATTTAGTGCTTAGGCAGGCAGTGACAAATTTAGCTCCTGCTCAAAAGAATGGACAGCTCTCGCACCTGTAGCAGAATGGCGAGGGAGGCAGTCCGGCGGTCGATCTTGTGGCCTGGACGTCGAGGTGCGGGCGTGCGGCAAGGGTTGCGGTCCCTTGGACTGCTGCAGGACTGGATGACGAGGGTGGGTGGCTGTCCTTTGAACTGGCCGGTGTTGAAGTTGAGCTGCTATCAAGAACATGGGAGGCTCCTCAGGTGCTGAACCGGTTCAGCTGCTGTGTAGCTGCCGATTGACCTCCTTTGCTGCGTGCTGAGTAATTAAAAAAGAGCTGCCGGTTGATCTGTTTTTGCTGCGTGCTGAGTAATTAAAGAAGATTTTTAAATGGCAATTGTGTGTTGTGCTTCAGTGCTCAGGGCATTCGTCACCTGGATCTTACTATTAAATGGAAATTGTGTGCTGATGATGTGGCGCATCCAGGATTGAGAGAAATAGAGAAGGGACTTATAGTGGGTACCAAAAACATAGTTATGGAAATTGTGTGCTGATGATGTGGCGCATCCAGGATTGAGAGAAATAGAGAAGGGACTTGTAGTGAGTACCAAAAACATAGTTGTCTATGATGCACATAAGTTCATAGCTGTCATCAACATAAATATCCCGCAGCAATGCGCGGGGTACTCATCTTGTAAGTTAATATTGCAGGTTCCCAAATCTAGTATAGATATCGGTACCGATGTACATAAAAGGAGGATGATTCTTAGATTCATATATAACTTGCATGTTGTGTGGTAAGCCCGGGTGTGTACAATACAATGCATACCAAGTGGTAGTTTGCGAGCAGCTTTGGTGTGGGCAAGCCACATAATATAATGGTTGGCCCTGTTTGGATCCAACTCAACACTAAAGTTTAGCTGATTAAAGTAGTAGCTAGCTAAAAATCAGCTAGATGTGTTTAAATCCACTAGCTAAATGATATTTGTATATATGTATATTCAATTTTACCCTTCTTTTTCCCTCTCCACTCAACCTTCTCTGTTTCTTCTCCCTCTAAACGAAGCAGAACCTCCCTCGCATTCCTCTCTCCCGAGGGCGACTCGCCCCCCTCCACTGCCAGAGCTCCCCACCGGAGGCCGGCGACAGCCGCCGCCGTCGCCTCTGCCAACGGCGGTGGCCCAACCCCCTCCCTTCCTTCCTCCCTCCTCCCACTCGTAGCCCCCTTCTCCTTCTTCCTCCCTCTCCCAGCACCACACCACCCGGTTGCTCTCATGGTGGTCCGCCGCCACCCCTCTCCTCCGACCACGATCGGTGTCGATGCCTACCTCGGTGCCGGCGACCCTCCGAGCAGCGCCACCTCTCCCCCCCCTTAACTTCCTCTTTCTCTGAGCATCCCGAAACCCTAGATCTGGGTGGGTCCCGGCAGCGTCGCCGCCCCTTGGCCAGCGGGTTGTCGTGATCTGCCCTGGCTGCACTGGCACTCAGCTCCCTGCCCTTGGCGCGCGCCCACTGGTAGAGCCCTAGCCTTTTGTACCGGTTGGTAAGAGCCATAGGTCTCTAAAGTCCAACCGGGACTAAAGGTGAGAGACAAAAGGCCCCCCTTTAGTCCCAGGTGAACGAACGTGGACTAAAGTTTTCCAAAAACAAAAAAAACCCGATTCCCCATCCCGGTCCCCGTCCCCCGCTGCTCTCCAAATGAAGAACAAAGAAGAAATGCTCGAGCTCTCCAAATCAAGAACAAAGAAACAATTGGCATGCTCATTCATCAGTCCATCACGAATTTATTCAACACAAGTTCATCTCCCCAAGCTCATACAAATCAATTCGCATAAGATTCACATCATATCACATGAGTTTCGAGTTCATTAAGAACACATTCACCAACAAAAATGCACCAATTCCATTTAGATTTGCTTCGAATCACAAGTAAAAATCAAATAAAATTGCACAGACAGATCAACGAACCGCACCACCCCAGAGAGCGTGAGTGCCCGCGCGCCCTCCGGCAGCCACACTGCGCCCGAGTAGGGGCCGCGTGCCCCTCGCTAGTAGACACGCCGCGCCCCAGCAGGAGCCGCGCATCCCTCGCTGGCAGCCACTAGTTCGTGCGACGCCCGGTTCACCGTCAAAGTCTGGTCAGTTCGCTCTGCCCAGCGCAGCCCTCGCCATGGCTCTGACCCCCTCCACCGCCAGAGGCTCAGCCCGAGCCCAGCTCGCCCTCTGCCTCGAGCCCCTCACCGGCAGTGGCACGCCTGCGAATGGGAGGAGAGAAAGAGACGTGAACAGAGAAGAAAAAGAGTGAAGATAATGAGAAGATGAGTGTGGATGACAGGGAAAAGGAAAGAAGATAAGGAAGAGGAGAGAGAAGGGAACATGGGCGTCGGTGGTGGGAGTGACTTTAGTCTCGGGTGGAAACATCACCCGGGACTAAAGGCTGACGCCAATCATTGTTGTAAAATAGCAGTTCGATGCCCCCTTTAGTCCCGGTTGGTGTACCAACTTGCTAAAATGGGGGCGGCTCTCACAGCTATTTCGAGCCACGTCGATGAAGCCCCTTTAGTCCCGACTCCAAAGTAACTGAGACTAAAGGGGTGTACCAAAGGCTCCTTCTCTACTAGTGGTTGCCTCTACCACCTCCAGCGCTGACGGGACGCGGCGGTCGCCGGATCTGCCGGTGGTGCCCGTGTGTGCGCTCCGCGTCTGGTGTCGCGTCTCTGACCCCAGGCTGGAGCCTGGCACCCCGCGTCGTGCGGCTCTGCGTGGTGGGGCCGTAGGGGTCGGCGGTGGCCTCCTCGCGCTCGCTTCTGGTGGCCAGGTGTGCGGTCCTCGGACGGCTCGTGGCGGCGGCTCCTCGCGGTTGGGCCCAGTGTGGCGGGCGCTCAATGGCCGACAGTCCTGGTGGCGTTGTGCGTGTGCTCGGCTGGCTGGCGACACGACCAGCTTCCTCAAGGTCACACCTTACGGCACTGTGAGCCCCGTCGTTGTCTCCCTCCCCCTTCTAGTGTCGAGCCATGGTGGGCTCGGCTTTGCTCGGAGCCGCCGACGTGCCTTCTTCTGGCGTCTCGTCCTCCTCTTCTTCTACGGCGGGCTGTGCTGTTGGGGGTTGCCCGGCCCCTCTCCGCTCTGACCTCCCCGCCGCCCACCTCCGGGGCTTGGGCTGCGCCACTCCTCTTCTAGCATCGTTGCCCCTACCTCCGGTGCGGGTGCATCACGGTGGGCATCAGGCTCCCTCCCACCGGTGACCACGGCCCCTCCTACTCATCGGCATCGTCCCTGGGTTCGCGGACTCCTCTCCTCCCAACTGCCATGCTTGTCGCTGTTGCGTACTCACCTGCTGCGGCCGCTGCCCTCGGTTGCTTCATCCCCCTCTTCGCCTCCTGTGCTGATGGGTCGCGGCGGCCATGGTGGCCTTCTTTGTCGAGCTTCTCCTTGCTCGGCGTCGTCGGGTCTGCCGCGGCTGCTACCACTACTAATGCGTTGCCTTCTTCCCCCGTTGCTACCCTGGTGTTGCCGTCTCTAGCATTTGGGTCAGGGTGTAAGTGCAATCAAGCCCTAAGTGGGTTTTGGTGAGTTGAGTGACTACTTGATTAAATCACTAACACTCGTGTGAAGCATGTGAGCAGGTTGTTGATTATTGATAAATGATATTCATGTGTAAGATCATGCATTTGGCTCATATTGCAAAGAACACAAGTGTGAATCATGACATTATACATGGAGTGTATGCAAGCATATTAAAGATGAATGTCATGATTTGGTTACTAAGTTCCTCCCATTAGAGTTTGTATGAGACCTACGACAAGTGATCCAAAGCAAAAGGAAAATCTAAGTCAGAAGCATAATTACTGTTGGCATTTCTTAACGTCATCACTAGGTTATGAGTTCCTAGCAACGATGCCAGAAATAACCAAATGGTAATCCTAACGATTACAATAGTCCGCAAGCACACGGAAGTACCATTGTAGCATTTCCCCAAAGGAGTATTCCAAAGGGTATCGAATCCAAGGAAGGCTGAGCGGATAAACAAGTCCAACACTATTGCAAGGAGTATAAATCATAGACGGGAACAAACCAGACACTCAAGTACAGGGGTAAGGTATGATAGATAAGAGGGTAGTGTGAACACACAAACACACACTCTCTACAGGTCCTAGGCATAGGAGGCAACATACGAGTTAGTTCTAGGTTCTAAGGTACTAAACACACAAAGTTAGTCAGACAAGTTAGATACACACTAGCATTGCATGATTGCTGGCTCAAGCACCCAGGTACAAACGGGGAGCTAACCTCCCGCGTCGCTTACGCACGACTCCGGTTGTTAGACTTTAGACTCCTACAGCGTATCCGAACGTGGGGGATTCCAGAAGGGTCCAACGGCTGTCACCACCGCGGCCTAACCCAAGACAAACCGTGGGATACACTCGTAAGCAACGTAGCTACGCAACCCAAGCACCACGCTTACGTTGTTAGCAGGACCCTGACCGGCCCGGGCTATTGTGACCCAGGTCAGAGCCGCCAGATAAACCGGCCAATTACACCGAGTACCGTAGCTTAAGCACGAACTTCATGCAACACGAACATGGGATCTAACTAGATCAAACTAGGCTAAGTACACAAACGGATTTGTGCTTTCCTATGTCTATTCAACAAGATCAAAGGGTCGTGTTCGTGGAGAACACGAGCCTCTAACTTATGAACAAACACCGGAAACATGTATAAGTCACTCGTCAACTGGATCGAAAGGCCTTGTTCATCAAGAACATGAGCCTCTAAATGATGAACAAGCAAGGAACACATGAACAAATCACCCATGTATACAAGCACAACTTTATAAGAAATAGCTGAATAACTGAAGTAGATCAAAGTCATACAATAAAATAAAGATACAAGAGAACTCATACCTAGATCCCAAAGTAGACTTGGAACCTGAAGTAGAACTACTCTAGCCTACCTCCTAGCCTTAGAAACCAAAAGTGAGAGAGGAGGAGTAAGGTGTGTTGTTAAGAAATGAACCCCCTCCCCTTCTATTTATAGGCCAGAGCACCAGCGCAAAGAGGAGTGAAACACCCCTGGAACGGCCTCTAGGACCAATGGACAAGCTCCACGTGGAAGCCTAGGATCAGCCGACCCAAGGTCGGTTCGGCCGATCCTAGGTCGGCCGACCCCAGGTGAGCCCCACTCAGGGTGTGCTTCCTCGGGGTGGCTGTCCTGTGGGCCCTTAGGTCGGTCCCCGGTGTACACGTGTTCTTAAGGCGGTTTAGGCGCTCTGGTGGGCCCATGGATCCATGTGAAGTCCACGTGTCACGCTCTGATTCATCGAGGCTTGCCTCTCTTGGATTGGTGACATGGCGTGCATGCATGGCACCTGAGGTGGCTTAGCTTGCATGCATGGCACCTGAGGTGGCAGCCACTCCTTGAGGTGACGTGGCATGAATCATAGAAGGTGAGTTTGCCACTTCTTTTATGCTTATTTTCCTGCAATCACATAATCTCCAAGGACAAGTGGAACTACATTATTCGTAACTAAAATGCGTGTAAGAAATGCCTCTTGCTCCTTTATTCATGAGTAAATTGGCGGCTAAAGTAAGCACTTAACAACCGTCAACAACTCCCCCAAGCTAGCCTCTTGCTCGTCCCGAGCAAGACACTTAGGACTTAGGTTGGTTGATCAGGAGTTGCTACGATGTTGTATTCCTAGTTTATGACAAGCATACGACTAGGTACTCTATCAAGGATTGAATAAGTTAGCATTAATCTTACCTTACGCTTGATTGATATGGGGCTTGTAGCTTCACCTGCCTTGGGCGGTTGAAAGATAGAATGGTTGTATAGAAATTACTAATCACAAGTACCTTGATCAGTCGTCAATCCGGAGGTTTTGCAAATTTTCACAAAGAAATCAAAGTTCCTCGAATGATACTCTCGGATCGCTCATTGTGTATGATTCCTCACCAAGGCATTAAATTGCCTTCTTTCTCCACCTACTCCTAATATGCTGATATGTGGAGCTGTAGGTAGGGAAACATGTGGCATACCTGTTTCTCATATGTTGTCGAGTCGAAAACCGGATCCTTGGGAGCAATAAGTCATACAACCTGACCAAGATGTGCATGTGTGTGTATATGGTGGATGGATGAAGAACTCCTTTTTGTATATGATTCTCTCTTCTCCTTTTGAGATTTTTGAGACTTGGGCTATGCTTCTTTATTCTTTCTCTTTTTCTTTCTTCTCTTTTTTTCTTTTCATGCTCTTGAGCATGTGCTTTTTTTTCATAGCCCATTGTCTTTGTTGAATATTTTTGGAGAGAGAGTAATCATGGAACAATGCGCGGAGCTTTATTTGTGGAATGGATGGGGGATGGATAAAATGATGGGTGCTAACTTCCGGTGTAGAAGTTTAGCATATAGTGGCTGTGTACGTGATCTTGATCATGGGAGCATGACAAGTTTCTCGCCGAGGGTCACAACAATTCGACAAGACTCAATGAAGAAAAACAAGTAGCATATGTGGAGGCTAATAACAGCTAGGATCAACATATGGCTTTGGATAGGAAGTTCTCATCATTGAGGAATCTTATCATTTTATTTTTCAAAAGAAAACTCCGGATATCAAACATCACTTAGCACAAGCTCATAGCAACCCTATTATACCATATCATACCTCACAACAACCTAGGCAAAGGCCATGCTTTTTGCTACCCACAAGTTTCAAGCTAAGGTTTGATCATACAAGCCAACAAACTCAAAACAAAGATAGGGTACTAAGCTGTAGCAAGGCATACAAAAGGAATAAACAGAGCAACTATTCATCATTTCAACCATGAATAACAGAAAGCATTCTTACCGCGCATATGGAAGCAAACTAAATTAAGAAAGCAAATAGATATTTTTGGTCTTTTTAATTTTGCAGATTTTTATGTGTTTTTAGCATATGAGATTCTAAAATAAAGATACAAGTTACCTCAGAGTGGGGGTCCTCCCCCAAGCTAGTTTCAGGCTCACTACTGTGGAGGGGGAAATCCCATCCACCGGTAGTAGGCCCTCTGCTCCTCCAGCTGCTGCTGTTGTGCCAGCTCGATGGCGTGTAGTCTCTCGCCAGACATCCGCTGCCAGTCCCGGGTGGACTCGACGTGCTGGTGCACGGTCTCCTCCATGTCGCCAACTCGGATGTTGAGCTCGCTCATCTGCTGAGTGAGGGTGGCCCCACGAGATGACGAGCGCAACCCGGACGACGAAGACGTCGCATCTCCATAGGCAGTACCAGCAGGGACGGCCCACTCGCCACTGCTCGTGCTAGCCCAAGCTGAGCTACTCGCACCCTGCTGGTACATGGGCTGGTCCCAACTGGGAGCATATCCGGGAGTAACCCCAGGCATGTACTCGGTAGAGGTCCATGTACCAGACGGAGGCGTGGTAGGCTGAGGCTGTGGCTGAGGCAACAGCTGCGGGGATGGCTATGGTGGCGGCTGTTGTGCTCCGGCTGCTCTCCTCGATGCACTCCTAGTTACCCTGTCACCAGAGACACTAGAACGATGAGGTTCCTCGAGAGGAACGGTCAGTGGCCCCTGGCCGTACAACCTGAAATCCGGGTTAGGTAATCGAATCTGGTTTGTATGGCCCGGGTAAAAGAAAACCAAAGAATCATCTGGACCCTTCTTAAGAATATGCCCCTGAGTCAAATAAGCCTCGTCAATTTGAGTCCGAGGATTAGCAATGGAGGGCACGTTGGGCCCTTGCGTAGTCCCAAGATTCGTGACGATGCGAGAAATCAGAGACGTACATGTTGGGGAAAATATTTTGCAACTCACCCCCCTGTATCTTAAGCTCAAAGGAGAAGATCGGGAGTCGTTTCTACTTTTGCCTTTGCTATTTCAGGAAACGATCGAGGGTCAATTGGCGAAGACCAAGCAAAGCTTGGGATCTTCGTTTTACAGAAGCCAAACTCACCGAGCGAAAGGCCAAGCGAACCTTGTCTTCGCTCCGAGAAGGCGAGGTCCGCGCGCGAAGACACGAAGGAAGAGTTGCCGCGAAGTCGAGTCGAGGCCTGGCGAAGATGTGACGCGAAGAAGTGCGGCCGGAGGCGAGGCGTGTGATTTTCAAACAAGCAATCTTCACTTGATCTTCGGGCGGTGACGGCGAAGACGCAAATAGAGACCAAGAGAAAGTCTGCGAGGGAAAGAGCTTCAGCACGGATTTCGCGAAGAGTGTGGAGGCAAACGAAGGACGAGCTACCACGGTAGCGGACACATAGACGGGCGAGGTGTAAAGTGATTGTCTGTAAAGTCTGTGAATACAGAGCCCTGCGAGGTTACCAAAATACCCCTAAGATGCTTCGCACAATGTGAAAAAGCAAGGGTAGATGTTGTAAAGTGTGATTGTTACGGGCCTATAAAAAGGACCCGACGGTAATGATATGGGGGCGATTGGAAGGCGGTTGGGTTGCATTACGCCCAGTCGAGTTTGAGTTTTCTGTTCTTCGGTGTCGTAAGTATTTCTCTTAGCTTCCTTTCTTGTTAGTTCATTCCGACTGTTGGCCCCTCTTCGGGGAAGGTCTTCACCCCAACAGTTAAGGCGCCCACCGTGTTCCGTCCCAGCCATGCCACCGAAGAAGCAACCGAAGAACCCACAACCACACCCAAATAGAGCGACCGATGATCCGTCGGAAGCAGAGAGTGAAAACCCCATAGAGAGGCAAGCACCAGATAACACAAACAGGACGCGGGACATAGTTCTAAGTCCACGAAACCACAGAACAGAAGAAGATCAAGAGCAAGAAGCGGAAGATGTAGCTGAAGGAAACTTCGAGGTCGGACTAACAGATGTGGGAGTCGAAGATGAGGACATTGCTGCTTTAAGAAGAATCGAAGAAAGACTTGCTGCGAAGATGAGAGAAAGACCAATGCCAGCAAACATTCGTACAAGAGCTCAGGCGGAGGCAGCCATACTCAGGGCGAAAGAAATACATAACGAGGACCCAGTGCAAGAAAAAGCAAGATACAATGAAATGTTGCAGCAAGTCAAGAAGAAGAGAATGCTACTGCAGCAGTTGCGAGAAGATGAAGAGCAACAAGAAATAAGAAACAAAACATTACAACTACAAGAATAAATGGCAATCTTGCAAGCTCAGTTGAACTCAATCCACCAGCAAGAACAGACCCAACAACCTCGCAAAGTGCAAAAACAAAGCAAGAAACGAAGACCTGTAGTTGTTGATGAAGACACTGACGAAGAAGAGGAAGAGTATGAAGAAGACTCTTTGTACTATGATTCAGAAGAAGAGGCGTATGTGGAATGTAGGCCACAAAAAAGATACAGAGAGGTGCTCTCAAGCAAGGCGAAGGCCGCTTCTCCTCTTTCTTCAGAACTTGAGAAGGCAGATTGGCCACCGAAGTTCAAATTACCTGCATCCTTGCCAGAGTATGATGGTGAGTCAGACCCAAGACAGTGTCTTCAGAAATACACTGTGGCAATATCTTCGGGTGGGGGAGATGATGTAGCAATGGCAAGGGCTATGATAATGGCCCTGAAAGGCTCGGCACAGCAATGGTACACTTCGCTGCCAAAAGGAAGCATCAGGTCATGGGAACAGCTTCGGCGAAGAATAGAGAACAACTTCCAGGGGTATCAACCCCAAGATCTCACTTCAGGAGATCTTCACCTCATAAAACAAGGAGACAAAGAACCATTACAAGAGTACATCAAGAGATTTGCCAAGGCCAGAGCTAAAGCACCACACGTAGAAGCAACAACTGTGATTGATGTAGCAATTGATGGACTCAAAGTAGGACCTTGTGGAGAGTATCTAGACCGAAGAAGACCCAAAACGGAGAAGCAACTGTTTGACATAATGCAAGAATATTGCAAATCAGACAGGGGAAAACAGCGAAGAGTTGACGAATACAACAAGAGAAAGAATCAAGCGAAGCCTCAGCAAGAATGGGGAAATAGGGCCCAGAATAATCAGGGACCTTCGGCGAGGTCGAACTTTTACAACAAAAGTAATGTGAACAATGTTTCAGGGAACAATTCGCAAATGGCATCTTCGACTGCAATAGGAAGCAGAGGCCAAAACTCAGGCAGAGGTCCGCCACCTCAATCCGTGTGTTCCTTGCATGGCCTCAACAAGGGGCATTGGTCATATGAATGCAGAACGCTACTTCGCAAGAAGCAGATTGAAGAAGACAAGAAGAAAACAGCGCAGAGCCAGGCGAAGACAGTCAATCACACATCATCAGCGGCACCATCGATGGCTCACAGTTCAATGCAAAATTGGCAACCGTATATCCCACAACCATGCTTTCAGCAAATGCCACTCCCACCTCCTCCGATGTTCAACCCAAACATGATGCAACTACAGCAGCAAAGCACCGCATCGTATCAGCCAAAACCAGAGCCTGCTCATCAGGCACCTTCGCAAGCCAACCAAAACAGAGACGACGAAGATCGCTACCGAAGAATGAACATAATCAATGCTATCACAGGCGGATGCAACTCACCTGAACATCTGACGAAGAGGCAGAAGAAGGAACAACAAAGAGAAGTGAGTCATGTATGCGCATGAAAAGTTTTCAAAACAGAATGGTCACACATTCCAATCACTTTCACAGAGGCAGATCTCAAGCTGAAGAGATACCCTCACGAAGATCCTCTAGTCATCAGAGCAGTATTGGGAAAGAACACATAGTACTTGTTGGGCAATGATGTGGGAGGCATCCTCGTAGATAACGGCAGCTCCGCAGACATCATAACTTATGAACTATTCAAGAGGATGGAGTTCAGAGATGATCAGCTTCAGAAAACTTCGAAGCCGTTATACGGCTTCGGCAACAAGAAGGTTGAGGCTCTGGGAACAATTGAAATGAACGAAAGTCTTGGGACATGAGCACTGATGAGAATAGAGATGGTGACCTTCGATGTAGTGGACATTCCATACGCATACAAAGCAATCTTCGGGAGGGGAATCATAAACAAGTTCGCAACAGTGATACACATGCCGTTCTTGTGTATGAAGATTCCAACTGCCAATGGCATTCTCACAATATACGGAGATCAAGAAGATGCACATGACAGAGAATACAATGTGGGCAGCAATCAGAAACCGATTCATGTAGTCAGAAACAGCGAAGACACAGTAGAGAGCGAAGAAGAAGAAGAGCCCGAAGAGCTCGAAATAAAAAAGAGACTTTGCCAAGATGAAAAGAAGAGAATGCAACCTCACGAGCACACAAAGAAGGTGCGTCTTTGCGAAGATGTTCATGACAAACTGGTAACCATAGCAAGGGGGATGACCGAAGAAGAGGAAAATGCACTGATCACGTGCCTTCACTATAATCAAGATGTGTTTGCCTGGAGCAAGAGGGATCTTAAGGGAGTGCCTCGCGAAGTAATAGAGCACGCACTGCGCTTAGATCCAAAGATCTCGCCAAAGAGACAAAAGCTCAGAGTCATCTCACCTCAGAAAGAATTGGCAGCGCAAAGCGAAGTAGAGAAGCTATTAGATGCTGGGGTCATCAGAGAAATACAGTTCACAACGTGGCTTTCAAACATAGTGATGGTACCGAAGAAGAATGGAGGGCAGAGAATGTGCATTGACTTCACACTCTTGAACAAGGCTTGCCCAAAAGATGACTACCCTTTACCAAGAATCAATGTGTTGGTGGATGCAACAACAGGATGTGAGAGAATGTCCTTGTTAGATTGCTTCTCTGGATATCACCAAATCTAGATGAAGAAGGAGGACGAAGACAAAACAAGTTTCATAACACCCTTCGGGGTATATTGCTTTGTTAGGATGCCCGAAGGCCTGCGCAATGCTGGCCCAACGTTTAACAGAATGGTGAAGATTGTACTTGGCCCGCAACTGAGAAGAAATGTGTCAGCTTATGTAGATGATGTGGTAATACACAGCAAAAAGAAAGATCAACACATCGAAGACCTCAGAGAAACCTTCGCGAACTTGAGGAAGTATGGCCTCATGTTAAATCCAGAAAAGTGTATCTTCGGGGTATCCAGGGGAAAGCTGTTAGGCTGTATGGTGTCCAAGTCGGGCATAGAAGCAAATCCAGAGAAGATAGAGGCAATACGAAACATGAGAACACCACAAACAAAAAGAGATATTCAGAAGCTTACGGGAAGAATAGTAGCACTAGGTCGCTTCATCGCGCGATCAGCAGAACGAAGCTTACCATTCTTTAAGTTATTGTCTGCGAAGAACAAAATAACTTGGGGTCCTGAAGAGCAGGAAGCGTTTGAGCAGTTCAAGTCATACTTGGAGAATTTGGCAGTGCTAACAAGTCCAGGCGACAAAGCGAAGTTGTTGTTGTACATAGCAGCTTCTGCAAGTGCAGTAAGTGCAGCTCTTGTGGAGGAAAAATACGAAGAGGGGCAACTCAAACAAGTGCCGGTATACTTCGTCTCTGAGGCTTTATCAGGAGCGAAGAAGTTCTACTCTGAGTTGAAGAAAATGACATATGCAGTGGTAATGGCGGCAAGAAAGCTGAAGCATTACTTCCAGAGTTACTCAATCACCGTCCCAACATCATATCCTCTTTGCGAAATACTAGAGAACAAGGAATCTTCGGCACTGATAGGAAAATGGGCAACAGAGCTATCCCAATACGCCATAGAGTTCACGGCCAGAACAGCCATCAAGTCTCAAGTTCTAGCAGACTTCATTGCAGATTGGACACCAAGTCAAGGTGACAAAATGAACGAAGACAGGCCAGAAACACCATGGGTCATGCATTGTGATGGAGCTTACTGTGATGATGGAGCCGCATCTTCGGCAATCTTAATGTTACCATCAGGCATAAAGATGAGATATGTTGTGAGGCTCGACTTCGAAGGCAAGACAAATAATGTGGCAGAGTATGAGGGATTGTTGCTGGGACTTCGCAAGGCAAGAGCCATAGGGGCACGAAGAGTGGTCATAAACACAGACTCTGAGTTGATCACAAGGCAGATTGGCAAGTCATATAAAGCAAAACATGATGAAATGGCAAAATACCTGAAAACGGTGCGAGGCATGGAAAAATTCTTCTTTGGCTTCACGGTCAGGAAAATACCAAGAGATCAAAACAATGAGGCAGACATGCTAGCAAAGGCAGCAGCACAGAAAGAACCATTACCACCAGATGTCTTCTACGAAGTTCTGAAGTGCAAATCAGTAGATTGTGATGAAGCACCAGTGAGATATGTAAATGCGATATCAAGCGAAGATTGGAGGTCTTCGATAATGGCATTCTTGAGAGGACACTATGAACCACAGTCAAAAGAGGAGAATAAAAGAATGGCCTTGAGGGCAAGAACATATGAAATAAGAGGAGACAACTTGTACAAAAGCGGAGTGTGTGCACCACTACTCAAGTGCATCTCCACAGAAGAAGGAAATGACTTGTTGTAGCAGATCCACTCTGGAATGTGCTCTTCTCACATTGGAACACGAAGATTAGTTGCGAAGGCATTCCATCAGGGATTCTACTGGCCTACGGTAGTCCGAGATGCCGAAGATATAGTGCGAAGATGTGATAACTGTCAAAAGCATTGTAACTACACAAAAACTTCTCCATATGAGATTCAATTGCTACCACCAGTTTGGCCCTTCGCAAGATGGGGAATTGACATTGTGGGACAGTTACCAACAGCACCAGGCAACTACAAGTACGCAATAGTGGCAGTGGAGTACTTCTCAAAGTGGATAGAGGCAAGAGCAGTGCAAAGAATCACTTCACAGGTGATACAAAAATTCTTCTCGCAAAGTATCGTGTGCAGATTTGGAGTTCCTTACGAAGTGACAGTAGACAATGGCAAGCAATTTGATAGCACAGACTTCAGAAGATTTTGCTTCAACTTGGGCACCAAGCTATGCTTCGCTTCAGTATATCACCCAGAGTCCAACGGAGCAGTAGAAAGGGCAAATGGCATTATCTTCACCGGAATCAAAAAGAACTTGACAGGAATGGCCAGGGGAAATGGGCCGAAGAGCTGCCTAGAGTTGTGTGGTCTCACAACACAACTACATCCAGGGCCACAAACTTCACACCCTTCAGATTGTTGTACGGGGAAGAGGCTGTCATTCCCGAAGAGATAAAGTTGGGGTCATTAAGGGCAGACCAAGAACCGCAAAACGAAGAGGACGCAAATTTGGCAATCGATACAAGAGAAGAAGACAGGCTTCAAGCACTAAGCAACATAGAGAAATACCAAGATGAAACAAGGAAGTGGAGAAATAAGAAGGTTCGTGAACAAAAGATATCCACCGGAGACATGGTTCTCCGAAGAAAAACAAGAGGAGTGGGAAAACTGGAAGAAAAGTGGGAAGGCCCATTTTTAGTATCAGAAACAAGGCAGGGGGCTTACAGATTGCAAACCCTGGAAGGAGAAGAGGTCCCTTACTCATGGAATCAGCATAAGTTGCAGAAGTACTGGCTCTGAGAATAAGTGTATCGTATGTTAGATATCATCATTTTTTAGTTTCTCTTCATTTTCAGCTTTTGTAATCTTCATTTCAACTTCTTTTGCACTTTCAACTTTTGTAAATACGTAGTGAAGTCCGTACTCTTTTCCTCGTGGGGAGAGTCTTCGGTGGTCTCACAACGGGAACACCGAAGATGCGAGGTCTTTAACGAGGCGGACTTGTGTAATATCCCCTTGAGAAATATAACAAGGGCTCCCCAAAAAAGACAGCCGTTATCTATCATCGGTCCCGAAGTGACAATCATCCGAAGAGATTGTCACTTTCGGGAAAACATTGCAGAAGTAAGTGAACACATGCGCCTGGCCTCGCGAAGACAAGTCGCATTTAGTTCACTTAAGAAAAAAAATTGATTGAGGGGGCGCATGTGGGAACTGTTCTGCAAAGGTCGCGAAGATGTTAAGGAGCATGCTACAATCTGTTCCAAAGAGGAGGGCATGACTCGCTTAAAGGCCTACTTTCCGCGAACAAAAAGTCTTCGGCGGTCAATGCGCGAAGCCCCTCAGTAAAACACTATAGGGATAAGTCGACCCGTTAAGGGGCGTGGTCGCAAAATCATCCGCTTTATCACAAGCGAAGAAGCCTTCGGTGGTTAATGAGCGAAGCAAATTGCGAGGCAGGGCTGACGAGCCACCTCGAGGTCAAATTTATATGAAGTTGAGCTATCATGCCACTTCGCATCTTTGGGCTATCATGCCACTTCGTATCTTTGGGCTATCATGCCACTTCACATCTTTGAGTTATCATGCCACTCCGCATAGTGAAAATTCGTATACAAGGTAGTCTAACCATTCTATATGCAGGACTTGTTTTTATCTTATAAATGACACAGCGCACGTTCGAAAGAAAACGAGCTGCGAAGATCAAAACAGGAAACTGGGGGGAGGCGCTTTTTGAGCGCAGTTCCCATGTTTCAATCTTCGGAGGAAGAAAAACAACAAAGACCAAATGAACGTGAAAAACAAGTAAATAAAACCATCATCTTCGCACAAGCGTGATTACAACAGAGTCATGGCATACATATTTGTTGAAAAAATACATTACAGGCACAACAGTTCATCACAACAGCATAGTTCAAACGATTACAAGCATAGCAGCACAATCGACGAAGATGGTTACATCGCAAAACAAATTAGCGAGGGCGCTTGTACATATACTCATACTCCGCTTCTTCGGTGAGATCAATAACTTCAACCTTCGGTAAAACAAGGGGGCTGGAGGACGAAGGTGTGTCTTCGCGAGCAGGCACAACAGAAGATGGTTCAGATCCTTGAATTTGATGGCGACGAGTACCATCGTGACAGAGACGGTTGCGTACATGTGCGAAGACATTTTTCGCGTCAAGATTTTTCTTCTCATATTTTTCTATCTTACGTGACATAAACACATCGAAGGGCACGTCGGGAAATTTAGAGTTAAACTTGCGCCAAATAGAACCGGACATAAAATAATCACCAAAGTTAATAGTTACAGGACAAACATCTTCGGCAACCTACGCAGGATACACCTCCGGCACCTGCGCAGAGTTGCAAATGTTTCAGACGAATTGTTCACAAAATACCCCAAGTGCCCGAACCACTAAGACTACACACTCCCTCACACCTCTGGGGCTCCCGAAGTGACGTCGGCCGTCCGAGCTTCATGCGGAGAAGCAGCCTGAGTAGACGGTGCAGCTAAAGACACCGCAGCCGAAGATGGACCACCACCTCCTCCAGAAGATGCAGCAGTAGGTGAAGGTGTGGGCACAGAACCAGGCTGAAACAAATAAAGAAAAGTATAAAAACAAGAAATAAATAGGTTGAAAAAGTAAAAGGAGATCAACACAAGGCACAGTAATACGAACCTTACGAAGCACACATCGACCTTCGGCAACAGTCAGCCCGAAGCCAACCTTCTTGAAAAAGGTTTGCATAAAGTTCTTGGCTATATTCTTGGGCAATACTGTGATCCTATCCACAGATGTTTCAGCTGGCCAAGTGAAACTGGCATCACGGAGCTGACGAAGATCACTCTTCGTAAGTCTAGGCTCGCCATCTCCGGAGGATTTGAATAGGGAGTACACAGCGTGGCAAGGGCTGCGGGCGGCAACAACAGACCCACGTTCTCTGAAGGAGCGCCCAGCAGATGCGAGTGAACTAACCCCGTTAGACAGCCAATCAAAAACTTGACCTATAAACATTTCTTTGACATCATAAGGAGCAGGGCTAAGTCCGTAGTCAACTAGGAGATCATAAAGCTTCTTGCACAGAGGAACAACATGACGTTCAATTTCATCACAATAAGTCTCATGCTCTGAAGATAGCCTGTCATGTGACTGCCGAAGATCCGCGAGCTCGGCAACTTTAGCGTCATATAGCTTCTGAAGACCCTCAGCCTTTTTTTCTCATCCTCTGCACTAGAAGCCAAACGACGAAGTTCAGTTAGTTGAACTTCCAATTCGGCGTTCTTCTTAGCCAAGTCATCTTTTTCCTTGGCAATATCAAGGCACTTCTTCTTCTCAGCCTCTAACGAAGATGAGAGGGAAACCTTTTCAGCTTGCAGAGCCTTCACGACATCAATTTCCTTGTTAAGAGCTGTAGCAGATGTCCTCTCAGATAGCTGATGGGACCGAAGGTCAGAACGGCAACGCCGTTGAGCAGCGCGACAAGCCAAGAAAGATTTCATGCTAAGATCTCTTTGCAAAGTTCATCCTCCATAATAGGGAAGCCAAAGCTATCACCAGCCTCCTGAAGCAAAGTACGCTCGCGATCATCGCTACAGAATTGAAGCATTTTCCGCATAGAATCGCCGAAGATGCGAGCACTAGGCTTCATGCCGAGACGCCGGGCAACAACACTGGGCGACTCGTGGCTAACAAAAATGCCACCACTCCTAGTATCACTCTCAGTTTCAGACGAAGAGCCAGTGTCATGTTCCACACAAGTCAAAGTCTTATGGTGAATAGCAGAAACAATCTTGCTACCACCAGGAGCCTCTGCAGCCGAAGGCACTACAGTTTCAACAACTGAAGTGGGGGGAATAGGAGTCTTGTCCTTGGAAGACCTGGCTCGAGCAGAGATGTCCTCATCGCTTTCGGTCTCAGGCTCACTATAATCAATGTCGAGGGGATCAGCGAGCGTGGCACCAACGGCAGCATTAGGGGAAAGAGAAGTAATATCTACTATCTCTTCGGCCGGGTCAGCAGAAGGAACTTCAATATTTGTACCAAAACCGGCACCAACTTCGCAAGGATGTACTTCTGTATCACTCTTTGAGTGATCGGACTCTTCGAGGCTGGATGAGACAGCTTCGGAGGTCGTCACTCGAGTGGTTTTCTGACACTTTGAAACACCCCGTCCACCGCCGCGACCACAACGTTTTCTGATAACCTTCGCGCGCGCAGCAGGGGCTGCGGCCTCAGAACTCCCCTGACCACCTTTCTTCGCCGCTTTCTTCGCTTGAGCTTCGCGACGAGCAACAGTAACAGAGCAATCGCCAGCATGAATACCAAAGAAAAAGAAGAGACGATTGTCTCGAGTGCCACCAAGACGCTCCTGAATTTCAGCGTCTTCCTTCGAAGAGATAGGTCCAAGAATCTCGTTAGCTCGAGCTTCAATTTCAGCAACGTTAATAGCTAGACACAAAGATATAACCAGGTATCAGCAAAATAAAAAATATATACAGCAATAGTAAACTAAGAGCAGTAAGAGGAAACGAAGAAAAAAAGGGCATGCATACAATGCTTCGTCAAGCCAAAGCTCCAAGCGAATTCAGGTATTTTGATGGCCGAAGCGAAGTCGTTCCAGGCAGCGACAGACCACCCAGCACGGACAGGAAACACCTTCGCGCCTATGTATTCTTCAACTAGGTCACGAGTAGCATAGGTCTTCGCTAGCTCTTGGAAAGCAATGAGAAAAAGCCGGTCTGCATCCCCATCTTCATAAGCAGTACCAACACCCTTAGGCAAGTTCTCAAATCGTGTGCACACGAGAGGGAGCTCTTCATCATCGACAGTGTAATAGAACCAGTAATGGTTCCAGTTTTCATCCCATTTATTCTTGTAGGCGACAACAGGAACATCAGTGTCACCACGATATTTGAAGTTCAAAGAGGCAAACTGGGCCTCTTCGCGAACTAGAGCACCATCAACGAGACGTTCTATCTTCAGAGGCTGATGATGAACAGTATGAACTCTGACGAAGTTAGCAGCAGTAGGACTCACAGACATTGTTTTGCTGGCCCACATATAAACACTAAGCCGAAGAACGGCATTAGGAGTGAGGTGATGAAGATACATCCCAAAATTCCGAAGAATAGAGATAATAGCCCCGTCGAGAGGAAAACGAAGACCAGCAGTGAACAAATCTCGGAAAACAACTACTTCGTTGGGGCGAGGAGTAGGAGTGGTCTCGGGACCAGGGGCTCGACCTTTTCCTTCCTTAATGAAGCCGGAAGTAACGAACTCCGCTACAAGTGCTTCAGAAACCTTACTCCGGCCAAAGACGAAGGTGGGAGGCGCTTTGTCAGCCTTGGGAGCCATGGAAGCGAAGAAGAAAACTACACATGCATAAAAGTGAATAAGCAACAGAACTAGACAAAGAGATGGAAAAAGAGAAGAGAGCAGAAGACACTTACGAGAAGGAAATGAAGGAAGTGAAGAAGTCCTTAGCTCTCGCGAAGTCAGAAGAAATCCTTAGCTCTCGCGAAGGCAAGGGTAAATCTGCAAAGGTTTTACCACGGTGAAAACAACTCCAAGCGGGGACCGGCCTTTATATAGGCTGCCAAAAGCGGGAATCTCGGAGATCCTGTAGCGAAAGACGTGGCGAAAATCCAGGAGTTCCGTTGGGACGTGGCGAAAATCACGGAGCTTCGTGTATAAACATGTAAAATAGTAAAAGGAAATTAAAAATAAATAATGATAATAATAAAAATAGGAAAACGAAGAGGAAGAGAAGGAATAGTTTTCAAAGACAAGCTGAAGAGGGGAGGCGCTTTGGAGCGAAACATTTCCGCCCGTAACGAAGAAGGGTTGCTAGTTCGGCTCGTCTTCGGTTGAAACCCTCATTAGCAATGGACTGAATGTTGGGGAAAATATTTCGCAACTAACCCCCCCTGTATCTTCGGCTCAAAGGAGAAGATCGGGAGTTGTTTCTACTTTTGCCTTTGCTATTTCAGGAAACGATCGAGGGTCAATTGGCGAAGACCAAGCAAAGCTTGGGATCTTCATTTTACAGAAGCCAAACTCACCGAGCGAAAGGCCAAGCGAAGCTTGTCTTTACTCTGAGAGGGCGAGGTCTGCGCGTGAAGACACGAAGGAAGAGTTGCCGCGAAGTCGAGTCGAGGCCTGGAGAAGATGTGACGCGAAGAAGTGCGGCCAGAGGCGAGGCGCGTGGTTTTCAAAGAAGCAATCTTCACTTGATCTTCGGGCGGTGACGGCGAAGACGCAAATAGAGACCAAGAGAAAGTCCGCGAGGGAAAGAGCTTCAGCAAGGATTTCGCGAAGAGTGTGGAGGCAAACGAAGGACGAGCTACCACGGTAGCGGACACGTAGACGGGCAAGGTGTAAAGTGATTGTCTGTAAAGTTTGTGAATACAGAGCCCTGCGAGGTTCCCAAAATACCCCTAAGATGCTTCACACAATGTGAAAAAGCAAGGGTAGATGTTGTAAAGTGTGATTGTTACGGGCCTATAAAAAGGACCCGACGGTAATGAAATGGGGGCGATTGGAAGGCGGCTGGGTTGCATTATGCCCAGTCGAGTTTGAGTTTTTTGTTCTTCGGTGTCGTAAGTATTTCTCTTAGCTTCCTTTCTTGTTAGTTCATTCCGACTGTTGGCCCCTCTTCGGGGAAGGTCTTCACCCCAACAGTACACTCAGTAGAACCCGTCATCTTAAAATTCGTTAACCACTGCCGAATCATAGCTTGCATAGGGGAGATCTTGATCCGTCTGACCGCAGCATATAAGATCATCATCTCGCCAGTGCGCACGGTTCGTACATCATCCCTTGGAAAGAGAGTGATGGCGAGCCACTTGTGCCACAGTCGGAGAGTGGGATGCAAGATATCGTTGCACCGAGGTGTCAACTTGCCGCGAACAGGACGACCAGAGATCTCTTCCCAAAAACTCTCACGATTAAAACCAGCGCAAGCTTGCTCAAGAGAAATAGCGCAGCGACGATGAAAACCGAGGGTGCGACTAAGATCTTTCCATGAAACTCGATACGGAACTCCATGAAATCGGAATGAAATACCGGGCGTATCCTCTTGAAGAGTGCAGAGGAACTGGATGGTGGTAGGTCTAGAACCAACCTCCTGAATTGGGACAAAATCCTCCCATCCTAGAGCTTGCCAAATGGAATCAAACTCGGAGTCCATACCTGTTTTCTCGATAAGGTCCGGGTCGAACTCCTTGGTGTTGGCGAAGACTCGGTCCTTGATGAGAGCGTAGGCTTGTCTCTCGCGATCATTCCGCAAGTTGATGAAGGCGGCGTTGACGGCGTACACTTCCTCGGCTTGTGGCGTGGGTAGCTCTTCCTCTCCCTCCTCTTCACAGTCGGTTGACATTGGACTTGGTGCAGCTTCGGAATGACGAGACGAGCTCCCCCCGTCACGTGAACGGCGTGAGCGAGTCAACTTCCGGAATGCGCTGGAGGCCCAACTCATCTTGCACAACGATCGGACAACACGAGCAACTCAGTGATGCGTTAGTGAAACCAAATGAAATCCTTACCGAGTTTGCTCCACCAATGATCAATATTTCAGCAGCACTTGGAGAGAATACTTGGCACCTCAATCTCGAGCGAGAAATCCACGAAAACCAGAGAGCAAGAGCAGGAGAGGGAGAGAGTGATGCAATGGGTGAAGACACTGCCCAAACCCCCTGGTATTTATAGGCAATGAAGCCGGGCACCGAGACATGGGCCGTGTGCAACGGCTAGGAGCCGTTGGAGGAAGGGGGGCCGAGGTAACCGTTAGGCTGGGTCAGCCGACCTGTGGGGTCGGCCGAACCCACCTCGGGTCCGCCCGCCTCCAGCTTTTTGCAACGGCTCTCTAACAGTCATGTGATGGCCTGCCTAGGTGTCCCAGTCCAAACTTTCCCAAAAACTTGCTCAGATGAATTTTAAGGATTTTTCTAACTCAACATTTTATTTTCAGAATTTTTATTTAAAAAGGGAATTTGGCTAGAAAAAATCTAGCATGCAGATGCAAGGATGGAAAATTCAAATATGCATTAGAAAAATTAAATTAAATTTTGAAAGGGAAATATGAGATAACTACCAATTTTACCTTTTGGCGAAAGGACTCATCATTTTAAGTCCGAGAGTGGGAATTTTCTCGATGATCAGTTCCACTCGTCACCCCACTCCCGAGAAGTAGAGGGGTGTGATCTCTGTACCTCCCGCCACACCTTTCGTGTTTTCCTTGATTTGCTTGGTGCGGTCAGAGGTTGCGTGAGCTGGGGTTGTGGCTCCGTCCATCCCCAAGTTCGCTCATCATTTCCTTGCACTGAATAGCATTGCTCTTCTGTTGGTCGAAATTGGAACATCAAGTTCTTCTTCCAATGCGGAAACGGATGGTCCCATTTTCCACATTGATCCTTGCCCGAGTGTCACTTAGGAACGGCCTCCCAACAATGAGTGGCATTTTTGCATCATCTTGCATATCAAGGACCACGAAGTCTGCGAAGATGCAGGAACCTTGGACAAATACCAGTAGGCTTTCCACAATCCCCTCCAGATACCGGATTGATGCATCAGCAAGTTGAACTGTCCTCGAGGTTGGAGTAACAGCAGGATATCCCAATCTTTCGAACATCGCCTTGGACATGAGGTTAACACTCGCGCCAAGATCACAGAGAGCATTCCTGATTTTCTGGTAGTATATTGTGCAAGTGATAGCCGGATAACCAGGGTCTTTCCTGTGCACAATTGCTGAAGGTTCCCATCGATCAAGAACCTGCTGTATGGGTCTCCCTGCATAGTCAGCAGCTCGTGCCCTCCCAGATGGCTTACCCCATCTGGTGGACACTGCACAAACATTCTCACAAGAAGACACGGGTTGCCCCGAAATCTTCCCGTCTTCAGCAGAAGGAACCAAAGCAGCTAACTGAGCCAACTGGGTTTCTATCATTTTGTTAAAGCTCAGCTGGTTCTTAAGAGCAGAAGAAAGGCTATCAATTTTAATGTTAAGGCTTTCCAAAGCCTTATCATAGGCAGCTGTTTTCTTATTAAAACCATCATTAATCTTAGCTTGCCCGAAAACCAGATCTCTCAGGGAAGGTTGGTTTGGATTGAAAGAATTACCTTGATTACCTCCCTGATAGTAAGGGCGTGATTGATTCCACGTTTGACCTCCTTGTGGACGATAACCATTGTTGTTGCCATTCATGTACATCACGTCCTCCTGGGTAGTAGGGTAGTAATTCCCGAAATGCCCAGTGTCACCACAGACTTCGCAGGTCATGCGAGCATCCATAGCTTGAGTAGTGATGGCCATGGCAACCTTCTCAATGGTCAGAGCATCCATTCTCTTCATGAGTAGGTCCATCTTGGCGTGCAGCATATCCGCTTCCTTGACGGTATGTGTACCCCTCTGACGTGGCTGGAGTCGATCATCACTCCACCCTTGGTTGGAGACCATCTTCTCAATAAGTTTAGTTGCTTCAGCGATAGTGAGAGAGAAGAAAGCCCCTCCAGCAGCATCATCAATATGGCCCCGGGCTGTCGGAGTCAGTCCATTATAGAAACTCTGAAGAATAAGCCAGTTGTCAATCCCATGATGGGGACAAGCCAAGATGTACTCTTGAAGCCTTTCCCAAGCTCCTGGAATGGTTTCATTTGCTGCTTGCTGAAAGCTCGAAATTCTCCCCCGGAGGGCATTGGTCCTGCCCAACGGAAAAAACTTCGCGAGGAACGCTGCTGAGCACTTCGCCCAGGTGTCAATATCTGCACGGTTCACATAGAACCACTGCTTTGCCTTTCCCAGAAGTGAGAATGGAAACAGTCGCAGACAAATGGCATCTTCCTCCACTCCTCGTATAGTGAAGGTACTGCACAGCTCCATGTCAGGGGGTGAGACGTGGACAGATCCGCAAGGGGGCGACCCAAGCGGTTGTAGGTTAATTGGAGGGGATCGGGAACTAAGAGCGTAGGTGGTATTTCGCGTATGGAACTCGGAACACGGCAAGAATGGCGGTGAACACGGGGGTTTAGACTGGTTCGGGCCTCCGGAGAGTGAAACCCAACGTCCAGTATGAGGTGGAATTATGCGTCGAAGGGAAGTCCCCTCTAATGGAGCTCAAGGCCGCCTTATATGGTCAACGGTCTAGGGCTTCCATTCGAGGTCGGTGGACCCTCATCAGGGTCGGTTACAAATCAGGAAGGCCATCTGCCTTGATTACAGGGGGAATCCCGCGATCTGCGGACCTATTAGCGGCGCCGAGCCGCGATCTAGTAGCTCGTCTTGTGCTCCAAGCCCGGCGGATCCTCCGGGATCTGGATAAGGTCTTCTGGAGTCTTCCAAGGTCGCCAGGGTTGTGGATAAGGTCTTCGGGCCCACTTGCAGGTCGGCGGGGCTTCGGGCAGGTCGGGTCCACTTGACAGAGACCTCTGGGACCCTGGCCGCTGGGGACCCATGGGTACCCATGTCTCTCAAGCCCCCGATCGACGTGTAGGCGTAGCGGCCGAGATGAAGTCATGTCGAGGCGAGGCGAGGTCATGACATCGTCAAGGTCGCGTAGGGTGCACGGTGATCCAAAGAAGAAAGAAAACCCCTTCAGCGCACACGAAGTCGAACATCGAGCTCCTGGAACGCAGGTCCAGAAGGTCGGAGTGAAGGCAAGGCGTTGTCTCTGAAGAACCGCAGATCGGACCTGAGTCAGGCAATCAGGAAGAGATCATCGTGACCTGCAAGAAGGTCTCTCTGCCGACCAAAAGTAGGTCGAGCGAGGAAGTGGTGGAAGCGGGCTTCCAGTAGGTCGACGCGACATAGAAGAAGATGGCGTCGCCAGACGTACTCGTGTAGTAGCCCCCGAGCAGTAAGGCGACCGGGATGGTCGGTTTGATGCTCGAGAAAGAAATAAAGAATGAAGAACCTACGGCCTTCTGTTCCCCTCTAGATGCTCCGACGATCCGATCGTGACAAAACACCCAGAATCTTTGCGGAAAGCACCAAACACCAGTGGTTGTCATATCTTGTATCCTAGAAGCACTGTACGGTCACGAGACCTGCCACTAAGCAGAGCTGCAGTTGCTACCCGCAAAGGACAAGGACTGTCATGATGTTGCCAGGTAGAAGACAAGCGCACCAATGCATCCCACGGGTGAACAGGGACCTCGTGCCTCACGTGGTAGCAGGGACTGGATAAGGATGCCACGCCAGCTGAGGTGCAGATAGGATCCAAGGCCGTGCTCCGCGACTATAAATAAGTGACCATACCACCAAACTCATCACTTGAGTCAGCCAAGAGAACCATGGCGAAGCTGCGTAGTAATTTTGCGGTGCCCTGGGCTTGTATTCGTCCACCAGAGCATAGCGCTAGGTCATCTCTATCCGGAGCTAGAAGAATGCTTGCGAAGTTAGGAGAACTCCATCAACCGCTTCACTCGCACCCAGCGAGGAATCCAGGTGCAGCATGGGGCAGTACATGCCTTTCAGGCCTTGTGAGCGGAGGCCCGAGGTGATACTAGAGGTCACCATGCTGCATCGGGGAAGGCCCGAGGCGACGCTGGCTCAATTTGGAATCTTGTGGGGGAACCCAGACGTAAGTGTGGGTGCCACAGGAAACCTTCTAGGGCTAGAGTAGAGGTGGATGTGTGGCAGCTGCGACCTCGGCGGCGGTGGAGGTCTCCAAGTAGGTCCTGAAGCTAAAAGAAAGCTTGCGACGCGCTTCATCTGTCTAGGTTGCATCGTAGGCACCATGTAAGGTAGATCAGGACCTTTAATATGTTTGTATCTTGTAATTGGCCATGGGCCAAAGTCCTTTGTAGCTTACGAAGCTTTTGATACACATGTTTGCATGGCAAACGATGAGTCTTGAGTGTTGTGTAGAGGCGCCTGGGCGGCAATGGCGTGGCCAAGGTCCCAGCAGAGCTGTGAAAGCACGCCGACCTTCAGAAGGCCGTAGAAATCGACAAAAGAACTCGTGCCGACCTGAGTCAACACGGCCGCTGTGCAGTGACACAATGCAGGGCGTCAACCTGAGGACTTGTAGGTCGTAGTCGACCTAGAAGGTAGCGGGGCCTCAGCGAGGAGCTGTAATTAAGACCAGGAGGTCGCCAATGGGCAGTAGAGCCTTTAAGCACGGGGCTGTTGGTAGTATTAGCCGCTGTAGGTCGAGGTGACCTAGAAGGCATATAGGCAGCTGGGCCTAGGAGGCATGGTGTGAACCCGCCGTTTGTAGACCGAGGCGACCTAGGAAGCTGTCGAGTTGTTGACGACCTCCAGGAGGCAGTGGAGCAGGCCCATAGGTCGTATGTGGGCCGTGACGACCTTGAGCTTAGCATTTAGAGATATCATATTTGGGGGGGCTTAAATGTGGGGCATGACGAGTCCACGGCCGTCTGGTCGTTGACGAAAGATCGACGGACGCAGATTCCCGTAAGGAACCAGCTGTTACTACCTTTTATCCATTAGGCCGAAAGAGCCGTTGGAGGATAGATCCACAAGGGGGCGACCCAAGACCTACAGAAGGCGACGACGGAGCCGCCGGGAGGTCCGTAGACCTACAGAGGGGCAACGACGGAGCCGTCAAGAGGTCCGAATACCTACAGAAGGGCGACGACGGAGCCGCCAGGAGGTCTGAAGACCTAAAGACGGCGACGACAGAGCCACCGGGAGGTCTGAAGACCTACAGAGGGGCGACGACGGAGCCGCCGGGAGGTCTGAAGACCTAAAGACGGCGACGACGAAGCCGCCGGGAGGTCTGTGGACCTACAGAGGGGCGACGACGGAGCCGCCGAGAGGTCTGAAGACCTACAGAAGGGCGACGATAGAGCCGCCGAGAGGTCTGTAGACCTACAGAGGGGCGACGACGGAGCCGCCGAGAGGTTCGAAGACCTACAGAAGGGCGACGACGGAGCCGCCGGGAGGTCTGAAGACCTAAAGACGGCAACGACGGAGCCGCCGGGAGGTCCGTAGACCTACAGAGGGGCGATGACGGAGCCGCCGAGAGGTCTGAAGACCTACAAAAGGGTGACGACGGAGCCGCCGGGAGGTCTGAAGACCTAAAGACGGCGACGACGGAGCCGCCGGGAGGTCCGTAGACCTACAGAGGGCGACGACGGAGCCACCGAGAGGTCCGAAGACCTACAGAAGGGTGACCAACCCCCAAGCGTGGAAGCTGGATGAGTCGTGGAAGTGTCGAATCGCCTCCCCCCGCGAGCCAGAGAGGTCCGCTAGGCAACAGGAGACACGTCCATAGGTCAGAAGTACTCCGAAAGCTGGACAAGGAGCTGGCCCTGTGAAACAAAGTAGATGCAAAGACGGTGTATTAATCAGCACAAATGTGATGAAAATTTGGCCTGGGCCTAAGACATGCTTGCGATGTGTTTTGTTTGAGAAAGCATTCCCCTCATCATGCCAGGTGCAAATTATGCGAACTCAAATGCTATGAAGCTGCAAAACGTGTCCCCTCCGCTAACCCAACTCAGTGGAGGAATGGCTTACCGACTGCACGGCTCAGCGTGGAGGCTTAGGTGTAGTCGGCGCACGGAGGGGGGCCTTGGATCCAAGGTCTCGCAACCACACGACTTAAGAATGCGCATAATAAGTAAAAAACATCTAAAGGGAGAACGCACAGAAGTTAATTAAGTCCCTCAGGTCTGATGACCCTTAGATTGGCAAAGCCAAGCCCTCGAGCGTGTCGAGGTCGGCTACGCCAAGCCCCTGAGCGTGTCGAGGGGGAGGGGAAAAGAACAGGAAAAAAGCATGTGAAGCAGGTCGACGAAAGAAATTGAAGTCGTAAAATATTTAATTGCAAATACGACTTAGCTTGTGTGTAGCTGAGGGCGGAACATAGTCATCGGCGCGGGCTGGAGATGCTGACGAGGTCGGCGAGCTGTCGAGGTCACGGATGAGTCGCTGAAGGACGACGCGTGGTTGCTAACGAAGCCGACAGATTCCTGAAGGCGTGCATCATGATGACACACGACACCACCGGGGAGCTAGCGCTCCAGGACGGCAACAAAAAATTTCCCGTACGCTAGCTTGTGCTTGTACAAGCATGTGCACGTGCGTGAAGTCTTTGTATGCACCTTGCTAGCTCCAAAGATCGAGGATGTACGGGCATGCTATAGATTAGAAGCATGCATTCCTGTACTGTGGCTTGGTGAAGGTCAACTCCTAGACGTCTCCCTTGTGTACTTCCTCGAGTCGTCGTAGGCCGAATAGATCGGATTCCTGACATCTTGTGCACACGAATGACTCTGATTCGTCTGGTACGGACGCTATACACCGAAGTTGATTTCGCAGAATCAGCAACACCGAGGTCGGGTCGTCGAGATCGATTTGTGGAGAGGCGACGGCACAGGCCGAAGCCGCACGTCGTCACGATACACGAGACCGACGACCGATCCAGGGGGTCGAGTCGCCGAATTGCCATGAAGGATGTTGGCGGGTGGGCACAGAAAATTTTTGGCGCGCCGTCCGGAGAACAAAGACGTCGACCTCACGATTAGATCAGAGGGTGGCAGCAAGCAGGTCATTGCGGAGATATCCATCATGTCGTCGTAGAAGATGTCACCGGAGCGAGCTGCCATCGCGCTACACGAAGAGCTCCCGATCACCCCTACCTGGCACGCCAACTGTTAGGGGGTGAGACCCGGACAGATCCGCAAGGGGGCGACCCAAGCGGTTGTAGGTTAATTGGAGGGGATCGGGAACTAAGAGCGTAGGTGATAGTTCGCGTATGGAACTCGGAACACGGCAAGAATGGCGGTGAACACGGGGGTTTAGACTGGTTCGGGCCTCCGGAGAGTGAAACCCTACGTCCAGTATGAGGTGGAATTATGCGTCGAAGGGAAGTCCCCTCGAATGGAGCTCTAGGCCGCCTTATATGGTCAACAGGCTAGGGCTTCCATTCGAGGTTGGTGGACCCTCATCGGGGTCGGTTACAAATCAGGAAGGCCATCTGCCTTGATTACAGGGGGAATCCCGCGATCTGCGGACCTACTAGCGGCGCCAAGCCGCGATCTATTAGCTCGTCTTGTGCTCCAAGCCCGGTGGATCCTCCGGGATCTGGATAAGGTCTTCTGGAGTCTTCCAAGGTCACCGGGGTTGTGGATAAGGTCTTCGGGCCCACTTGCAGGTCGGCAAGGCTTCGGGCAGGTCGGGTCCACTTGATAGAGACCTCTGGGACCCTGGCCGGCGGAGACCCATGGGTACCCATGTCTCTCACTCCAGGAACTGTTGCAAGAGAGCACTCGCGTCTTCATTGGCCTTGCCATAGAATGGGCTAGCCTGTACCATCGTAATGAGGCCAGTCTTGATCTCGAAGTTTCCGTTCCCGGTGTTGATCTCGGGGCCAGTGGGCACCTGATCAGCAGAGAGAGCAGAGTACTCGCGAAGAGTCTTCTCTTGATTGGACATGGAAGTTGATGCAGATGGCACAAAGGAAGCTGGGTCAACTTCCGTACGTACACGCTGGGGAGAACCGAAATGAGTTCTAGCTCTCCTTATGAGTGATTCAGGATCTTCAGTGAAATTCGGCGGTAAGTCGAAACCAGTCATACACTACCTGTCTTCGTCATCGATAGACAAAGAAGACATTCAAAGTTAGCCTATATTGAGAACTGTTTTATTCCTGTCATGATTATAATCATTACAAAGTGTTGACATGTTATCCTTAGCCTTCCCCAGCAACGGCACCAGAAATGCTTGTTGGCATTTCTTAACGTCATCACTAGGTTATGAGTTCCTAGCAACGATGCCAGAAATAACCAAATGGTAATCCTAATGATTACAAGAGTCCGCAAGTGCACGGAAGTACCATTGTAGCATTTCCCCATAGGAGTATTCCAAAGGGTATCGAATCCAAGGAAGGCTGAGCGGATTAACAAGTCCAACACTATTGCAAGGAGTATAAATCATAGACGGAAACAAACCAGACACTCAAGTACAGGGGTAAGGTATGATAGATAAGAGGGTAGTGTGAACACACAAACACACACTCTCTAAAGGTCCTAGGCATAGGAGGCAACACACGAGTTAGTTCTAGGTTCTAAGGTACTAAACACACAAAGTTAGTCAGACAAGTTAGATACACACTAGCATTGCATGATTGCTGGCTCAAGCACCCAGGTACAAACGGGGAGCTAACCTCCCGCGTCGCTTACGCACAACTCCGGTTGTTAGACTTTAGACTCCTACAGCGTATCCGAACATGGGGGATTCCAGAAGGGTCCAACGGCTGTCACCACCGCGGCCTACCCCAAGACAAACCGTGGGATACACTCGTAAGCAACGTAGCTACGCAACCCAAGCACCACGCTTACGTTGTTAGCAGGACCCTGACCGGCCCGGGCTATTGTGACCCAGGTCAGAGCCGCCAGATAAACCGACCAATTACACCGAGTACCGTAGCTTAAGCACGAACTTCATGCAACACGAACATGGGATCTAACTAGATCAAACTAGGCTAAGTACACAAACGGATTTGTGCTTTCCTATGTCTATTCAACAAGATCAAAGGGTCGTGTTCGTGAAGAACACGAGCCTCTAACTTATGAACAAACACCGGAAACATGTATAAGTCACTCGTCAACTGGATCAAAAGGCCTTGTACATCAAGAACATGAGCCTATAAATGATGAACAAGCGAAGAACACATGAACAAATCACCCATGTATACAAGCACAACTTTATATGAAATAGCTGAATAACTGAAGTAGATCAAAGTCATACAATAAAATAAAGATACAAGAGAACTCATACCTAGATCCCAAAGTAGACTTGGAACCTGAAGTAGAACTACTCTAGCCTACCTCCTTGCCTTAGAAACCAAAAGTGAGAGAGGAGGAGTAAGGTGTGTTGTTAAGAAATGAACCCCCTCCCCTTCTATTTGTAGGCCAGAGCACCGGCGCAAAGAGGAGTGAAACACCCCGGGAACGGCCTCTAGGACCAATGGACAAGCGCCATGTGGAAGCCCAGGATCAGCCGACCCAAGGTCGGTTCGGCCGATCCTAGGGTCGGCTGACCCCAGGTGGGCCCCACTCGGGGTGTGCTTCCTCAGGGTGGCTGTCCTGTGGGCCCTTAGGTCGGTCCCCGGTGTACACGTGTTCTTGAGGCGGTTTAGGCACTCTGGTGGGCCCATGGATCCATGTGAAGTCCACGTGTCACGCTCTGATTCGTCGAGGCTTGCCTCTCTTGGATTGGTGACATGGCGTGCATGCATGGCACCTGAGGTGGCTTAGCTTGCATGCATGGCACCTGAGGTGGCAGCCACTCCTTGAGGTGACGTGGCATGAATCATAGAAGGTGAGTTTGCCACTTCTTTTATGCTTATTTTCCTGCAATCACATAATCTCCAAGGACAAGTGGAACTACATTATTCTTAACTAAAATGCGTGTAAGAAATGCCTCTTGCTCCTTTATTCATGAGTAAATTGACGGCTAAAGTAAGCACTTAACAACCGTCAACAATTACATCATTATTACTTGGTTGGCTTCTATATGATTAAAGCAACGCATATTTTGAAGAAAGGAGAAGCTTGTGATATAAAAATGGGAGAACTAAGTCAAAGATGAGTATGGCATCAAGGGGATTTCACTATTGATACAAGATGGAACTTGATGTACTATACAATGAGTCTTAGCGAGTATGATATCAAGTGGATTTCACTTCTACATCAAATGGAGGATATTGACTCACACAAAGAAGCTATTTGCAAGACTTCAAGTAGATCTTTGATAAAGGTCATGTGGTTATCTCTATTGTGATGGACCTATAAATGGAAGTTTGCAAAGCAAGGATATTTATTATCAATCAAAGGACAATTATTTGAGTGGCATCTTAAATGGATTTCTCTCTATGGTGCAAGGCTTGACTCAATTGTGGCGAGGATAAGTGACGAAGGAGTCAAGATGGCTAAAATGAGGAACTAAGCAAAAGCTATGGATAGCGACCATGAGCAAAGTTGCTAAGGTGAAGTTAAGAGCGTCAAGGGATTTCGAAGTATCATATCCAAGCCTACCGAGGAAAGCGATGAATTGCATCTAATGTCATGATTGATAGATTGGAGTGGCTTTAGAATTCAAAGTGGTTGACTCTCTACTCTATGGAAGAATTCTAAGTCACTAGGTCAAGATGGATATGCTCAAGCACATGCATCTGTTTACTCATCTATAACATGTGCTCAGTTGGTATACAACATTGGAAGCCCTCGAATCATTGAAGATCAAACACCTGCGTACCTTGGTGGTTCAAGCTCAAGTAAATTAATTAGGGTTTATCTTATATCTTGAGTTTAGGTATGCCGTACTATCAAGAGGGTTGCATCATTGGTTGGACAACAAACATCAAAAAGTGCTCAAGTGAACCCATGAGAGACTAACCCATGAGATCTAAACCTTGTTAGGGTTCTCTAGCCCAAACCGGTCTGACCGATTTTGGCACTAACACCATCCAACGGCTAGTTGGTTTGAAAACTGGTCTGACCGGTTTGTTGTCTGACAGACTAATGGCTAGTTTTGTGGAAGTTGGGTATTTATACCCATGAGCTCCTCTTTGAGGGGCTGCTGGTTCTCCACGCATCTAACACCTTCCAGAACCCTAGCTGAGCTCTCCCCAACCTCTCTAAGTGAGATTCAAGCCTTTAGTGCCCTATCCTTGAGTTGGGGTTAGAGAGTGACTTGTGTGAGAGCTTAGAGAGCTTTGTGAAGCCTAGTGAGCAATCCCACACTTGAGCACCTGCTGATCTTGTTGAATATCTTGTGAAGCATCTTTTACTGTTGGAGCCCTTGGCTCTGTTGGTATTTCTTAACCTCACCACTAGTGGCATGTCTAGCGTGAGTGTGTAAGGAACACCCGGGTACACTGACGGGTGCGAACGAGTCCGCAAGCGCACGGATACACCGTTGTAGCACTTCTCCCTCCGGAGTATTCCAAAGGGTATCGAATCCAAGGAACGGTCGGGGTACTCTACGAGTGACTTACCCAAGGACACAGGATCTCTGCTGAGGTAGGTGAGAGGTATGGTATCTCTTGTAGGTACTCAGTTCTGGTGGGGTACAAGCTGCAAAGGATCTCGCTTCAGACACCGGACCCTCCTGGCTATAACAGTCGGTTCACGGCAAATGGTTGCCTACACCTGTATCCGAACGTGGGGGATTCTGAAAGGGTCCAACGGCTGTCACCACCGCGGCCTACCCCAAGACAAACCGTGGGATACAGGGCAATCGAAGGGTAACCCGTAGTCCAGACACCACGTCTGCACCACCGACTACTACTATAGCACGGCTATGTCTGACGTCCCGTAGCAACACTATAGCACTCCGTAGAAATACGGAGCGATGAACCTGTGAGTACAACTAGTCCTTGCCCATCATGGAATCAAGATGATACAAAGAGATATGAATGACACTTTGGTCTAATTCAGATATGCAGAGTACTCACTATATTCTAATTGACAAGCAATCATACAAACGGAATGCAGAACTATTCATCCAATCAACAAGATCAAAGGATCGTGTCACGAAGAACACGAGCCTCTAAATGATGAACAGATGAAGAACTCTAGAACATATCACCCATGTATGAATGCGACTTTAGTCTAATTGGAATATAACGAAATACTCACTTTAGTCTAAATGAAGAACAGTATCACTCACGAGGTATAAAGAGATGATGAACGAAGAACGGATCATCGCATCTCCCTTCTACTCACCCACACTCTCTCCTCTCTACCTAGCACTACCTAAGCTAGATCCTCCTCACACTCATACTCATGGTGGGATGAGGTTTCACATCCACCAAGAGGGAATGAGGAGGAGAGGAGGCTAAGGTAAGAAGTTGCCTTCAAGTGTGTTGTCCTATTCTTACACCCTCCCCTTCTATTTATAGGCGCGGGCACCGGCGTCAAGTGGAGCAAGACACCCTGGGGATGGTCTCTAGGACCAATGGGCGAACACCACATGGAGGCCCGAGATCAGCCGACAAAGGTCGGTTTGGCCGATCCCAGGGTCGGCCGACCCCCACGTGGCCCGCCTCGGCTTGTGCTTTCTCTGAGCGGCTGACTGGTGGGCCCTGAGGTCGGTTCCCGGTGTACATGAGTGTTGGAGGCGGTTTAGGCGCTCTGGTGGGCCCATGGATCCATGTGAAGTCCACGTGTCACGTTCTGATTCGTCGGGGCTTGCCTCCCTTGGATTGGTGACATGGCTTGCATGCATGGCACCTGAGGTGGCAACCACTCCTTGGTTGAGGTGACGTGGCATGGATCATAGAAGTGTGCTTTCTCTTCATTTCTTATGCTAAACACCTGCATTCATCTTCATACAGCCACTTGTGGAAATTGTTAGTTTAAAGCCCTATTCTAGGGTGGATGCATGATTCTCATGTTGAAATACAGGGATTGACAGCCTTAAATTAGGTACTTAACAGCCATCAACAGGCGCCTAGAAGGCTTGAAGTCGCTTGGAAACTCCCAGTCATTGTGTGGCAGCTCCAAGAAGTTTGTAATTGCAAATCAAAGATAGTGGAGCACTCCATCTATTGCCTTGGCGATAGGTGTGAGGGAGCAGCGGATTGAAAGAGATCCCAAAGCCCTTGTGGCTTACCTCAACAACGTGGACGTTGGCTAGCCTTAGTGGCGAGCTGAACCACGGGATAAATCCGGTGTCTTTGTTCTCTTACTTGCTTTACATTTACTTGCATTACTTTAAGTTGTTTCTAGCTAAATCTTTGTGCTTCCACTTCGATCTACTTTGGTGTGCTTGTGCTGTGTGCAGGGACTTCATTGACACTCTTGGAAACACCTGTGGAAGTCCTACACCAAGTGTGGTTTGTGCTAGAACTCGTAGAGGGCTTTTCTTAGACTGTTGGTTTTCTGCCTAGCAAAACCGGTCTGACCGGTTTTGGAAACCGGTCTGACCGATTTGAGTACTAACAGTGGGTTGAAGTTTTTAATAAGTGCAGATTCGTCTATTCACCCCCCCCTCTAGACGACATCAAGATCCTTTCAATTGGTATCAGAGTAAGGAACTCCGATTCGAGCTTAACCGCTTGGAGAAAAGATGTCGACAACATATGAGGTATCTTTTGAGCCATTAGCTCTAGGAGGCTCAAACTATGATTCTTGGTCAGCTCATGTACTTAATAGAATTAGGACCATTGGTCCACATGCTGAGCAGGTTGTAGTTGCTAGTATTCTTCCTCCTCACACTAGAGTAGACAACATTGACTTATCGAGCCTATCTCTAGAGGATTTAGAATGGTGGCAACTCAACGCTCAAGTTACTAATTATATTCATAGTACCTTGAGTTGCGATGTGCAGGAATTAATTTGTGATGACATAATTGATGCACATGACATTTGAGAGATTTTTCAAGATCTTTATGGCATGCCCAAATATGAAGATCAAGATCAAAGAGCAAGCATGCAAAGTGAAGCCACAGCTGCAAACCACACATCTTCATGTGCTCATGATGACACCTTGGCCAAGGATGATCAGAGAAGAGAAACCAAGAGCCAAAATGAAGATTTGGGGTTTGAGCATGACAAGCCGTCAATAAGTGAGGATCTAGTGGCAAGTGTGCCTTCAGAAGAGTGCTCAACCTCAGAAGCACACACTGATCCTCTAGTGACCTCACCCGTGGATAGGGGTGGGCGTTCGGGTTACCCGATTAGTTCGGGTCGGGTAATTCGGGTTTTGAGAAATTCGGGTAGTGAGAATCATTACCCGATATCAGCTCCAGAAAAACACTACCCGCAAATTCGGGTACCCGCAAAATTCGGGTTCGGGTTACCCAATTTACCCGAAATCTATAATCAAAGTATACACTCAAACACACATAATTTTGCATAGACTAGTAGTTTGTGTTGAATTTCAACTACAAGTTGAGAAGAATAATATATTATAGGCACTTGTTCAAATTAAGAGAATTATATTCTAATAAAGTGACAATTTCAAGTGTTCAACTAACAACATGTGAATAAATACAAAGGCAAAGGGCAAATTTCGGGTAGTTCGGGTAGTTCGGGTACCGGAGTGTATTACCCGAATTACCCAAACTAATTTTGGGTAATGACAATCACTATCCGAACTTGGGATCGGGTACCTCGGGTTCGGGTAATTCGGGTTCGGGTAATTCGGGTACGGGTAATGGGTATCGGGTATCTTGCCTAGGCCTACCCGTGGATCAACAAGTCAAGAAGAGCAAGTCGGGTGACCCTGTGGGGAAACCGGTCCAACAGGTTTCCAAAACCGGTCTGACCGGTTTTCACAGGATGAACACAGTCAAGGGTAACAAGTGTTCAAGAAGGCGATCAAGACAAGCATCAGTGTTTTCTAGGTCCTCAACTCCCAGTGTTGATGATCACAAGTGCTTGATGGTTAAGAAGAGCAAGGAAACCAAGGAAGATCAAATGGCAAAGAGAGTTGAAGATCAAGTTGACACCACAAAGTCCTTAACTCAAAAGCTTGAAACTTTCAAACTCTCACACTCTACCTTGGTCAATAAATATGATGTCTTGCTTAATAAAGTTGCTTGTGCTACTAACTTGTCTACATGTGTAGCATCTTTGGAGCAAGAAAAGCAAGTGCTCAACGATAAGCTTGAAAAGCTCACTAGCGAGCATATGGCTTTGCAAGCATGTCACAAGGAGCTTGAGTGCTCTCATGATAAGCTTGTAGAATCATATTCTTGTCTAGAAATAACTCACAAGGTTGTGCTTTCATCGGTAACATCCACTCAACCTCTCTCACACACATGCACATGCTCACATGTCAATATTGAATTGTCTTGTACTAAACCTTGTTCTCAAGCAAGCCAATCTAGTATTGAGCATGTATATGTCGAGACTTGCGATGACCTCATTGCGAAAGAAAATGATCAACTCATGCAAGAGGTTGAAAAGCTTAAAGAAGACTTGAGTAAGTTGAAGGGAAAGAGTCAAGTGCAACCACCTCAAGATAACCGTGACAACATGGTGAAGAAGCTTGAGAAGGGTTCAAACCGCACTAGCTCAACCCTCCGACCGAAGAAGCAAGGCAACAATCACAAGGCTCAAGAAATCAAGAAAAAGAAGCTTGATTACATACAATGCTTCAAGTGCTCAAATATGGGACACTATGCATCTATGTGCTCTCCTCAGCTCGAAGGCAAGAAGAAAAGGCAAAGGAAGCTAAGGAGGAGGATATGCTACAAATGCAAGCAGCATGGACACTTCATTGAGGCATGTACACAGGTCACAGGGGTGTTGCCTGCACCAAACCGGTCTGACCGGTTTTGGCAATAGCAGCGCCTCAAGAGCATATCAAGCGCAATCAAGTTTCTACAGCAACCCACAAGACCAAGAAGCAACAAGTGAACAAAAACAAGAGCAAGGCCTCAACAAGCAAGATCAAAAGCCGCATTTGCTACACTTGTCGGTCAAAGGGACATGAGAGTAAGGATTGTCCAAATGGTAACATTCCTAAGTCAAAACTTGTCGATTATGCTTTTTCTAGGCTTAGGGATGACAAGAATGGTATCTATGCTACTAGAGTGATTACTTCACCTCAAACTAGCATAAGAACCATTTGGATTCCCAAATCTCTTGTGACTAACCCTAAAGGACCCAACATGGTTTGGGTACCGAAAAGAGCTTGCTAGAAATGCAGGAGCATGGAGATGCATTGGAGGCTTGGCAAAACTCAAGAGAAGGACTATGAGCTAGAACAATGTCAAGCATTAAGTCTAAACTTTTATATTCCTATTCCAATGACATCTCGGTAACACACGCTTTATATCTCATCTTAGTCAATTGATCCTAAGTGGATACTTGTGCTCAAGGTCTTGGCTTTGTGCACTTGGCTTGACTAAGTATTTTCGTGTACATTTATGCTTCTCGTACCATATGATGCTTGTAACCGCTCTCTAGTAGAGCACGTTGGTTTAATTGGTGCAGGTAAAAGAAGAAGTGAAATTGTAAGTCAATCAAGCGTTTTGGCCAAAGGTGATGTTAGACCAAGTTGAAGCTCAAGAAAAGATGAAGAATAATTTCCAAGCTTCAACACCAACTCCAAGGGCCAAACATCCCTGATTCAGTGGAAGTGCAGACCCGGAGGTTCCGAGAAATTCTCCGGATGTTCTGGAAATTGGCAAGAACTCAACCTCCGGGAATTTCCTCGGAGGTTCTGGAATCTGGGAATTCAGACCTATAGAGCATCAAGAATCAGGGTGATTATCATCAATTGAAGATTCCTGAAGATATACCTACATCGTGAGCTGTTAGAGTCTTGAAGAAAGTTTTAGTTGGACTAACTAGTAAAACCGGTCTGACCGGTTTGCCAAACCGGTCTGACCGGTTCTGGCCCGGTGCTGCCCAACTAAGTGATATAATTCAAGATTAATTCAAGAAATTCAAATGAATATCCTCAGCTCTTAAATAGCATCATACAAGTACTTTCTTGGTGATAGTAAGTACTCTTGGCACAATTTCAATATTTATAAATTATTTTCTCTTGTGCCTTAACCAAATTGTGAAGTGACCTCTCCAAGATCATTAAATTGACTAAGTGCTCGTTTCATGCAACTCAAACCCATGATGCATATACCTGAGCATTTTTAGCCCGGCCCGGCCCGCGCCAGGCCCGCCCACAGACTTTATTGGACGGGCGTGGGTAGAGATCTTGAAGCCCGCAAAAAAATCTTGGCCCGAGCCCGGGCTGAAATGCTGTTTTTAGTTATTTTACACTATAAAATACGCGGGCGGCCCGCCCAAGCCCGGGCCCGGCCCGAAAACTGAGGCCCGACACGTCCCATGGGACGATCATGGGCAGGATTTTCTCAGTCCGAAAAACCTGGGTTTTTTTCGGCCCGGCCCGGCCCATGGAATGCTCAGGTCTAATGATGCACCTATTTAGGGGGAGATCACTCTATTTGTGTTTTTGAGACTAATGCTTTCATCTAGTGATTTTTGTAGTCTCAAAATGAGAGCTTGTCTCTCTTCCCATGGAGTATGCTATGACTTTGAGTCCAAAATGGTAAAATGGACCTAATCTTTCTCTTTGGGTTATGAAACTAATCTTAAGCATAGCTACTCACCACAATATAGTTTAAATTCCTCGAGTTGGACTTAATTGCCAAAATGGTGCATGTGACCTTAGTCGTTCACATTATTTCATATGCTCCATAAACAAAAGGAATTTGATCTATATTGTGAGGTTTCAATTTTTAGTGGACCTCTTGCCTCTCTAACCCAAAAGGTCACTAAGGATTGGAACTAGTGCTTATGCTATTTAAGTGTCTCTCTCATGTTGTGCTCAAAAGGTTTATCAAAATGAGAGCTAGAACTTGGAATTAACATGGCAAAGCACAAGTCAAAGGAAAATCACAATTCACCAATGTGAAAATGTGATAAGCTAGAGGCAAAGGTATAGTTCACACTCACTCTTATTCTACCTTTATCATCTAGGATTTGTTCATGCTAGTGTGTACATTTTCTTGACATGTGGTCTATTCAAGGTTCTCTCTTGTGTGCCTATTGGATATTTAATTGATGCCTACCTTTATATTGGCTCTACGTCAAATGCTTGTTATAATGTGACAGGCATGAATTAAACATCCCAATATGGTCCTAAAACTTGTTTAGCTACATGTTTGTGTGACATAGGTTAGATTTTGGAAAACTCAACTAGCATGATAGGATTTGTGTGAATTTTGAAAAATATTTGGTTTGTGGTCTTTATGACCCGATTGACCCACTTGTGACTATAGTTAACCTTGCTTGATTGATGGCTAGTCACAAGTGGTGAGATTTTCTTAAGTCCAACATATTCTTCATATCTACGTCTCTCTAAGTCTCTTGGAAGAATCAAAGAGCTTTTGGACATAATTGGAAAAATCTCTCTATGGGAGTTATCTAGTGACTAGAGTTCATATCTTTATCTCGCTATCTCACTAGATCTATATCAAAAGGAAAAAGAGCAAATTTCCTTTCTATATCCTATATTCCCTATCTAATCACCACTCGCGGAGAAAAAGAGGTTTTTGGAAAAAGGGTTGAAGCTTCAGGTCTTTCAGAGAAGAAACTAGTATCTGGACATCTCTTGAACATATCTCTCATATTAGTTTTTGAATCAAGCTTTAATATCTCAGAATCTAACTTCAGTTGGTTTCCCGAGGGAAACCGGTCTGACCGGTTTCTGAAACCGGTCTGACCGGTTTTGCCCCAGACAGCACACACCTCTGTTGTGTCTCGTCTTTTGTTTGTGTTAACTCTTATCATATGCATCACACATTTATTTTATCTTGTCACACACACTTATTGCACCCCACTTTGCTGAGATTTAGGGGGGAGCTCCATGTTTTTCTTAAATATGTGCAAATTGGCATTTTTAGGCCAAAATAATGAATTACATTCATTGCACACATTGAGGGGGAGCTCTACCTAAATCTTAGTCTTTATGAGCTTCATTTGTATATCCCTTATAAGATTTAATCAAGGTTGTCATCAATCACCAAAAAGGGGGAGATTGTGAGTGCAATCAAGCCCAAAGTGGGTTTTGGTGAGTTGAGTGACAACTTGATTAAATGACTAACACTCATGTGAAGCATGTGAGCAGGTTGTTGATTATTGATAAATGATATTCATGTGTAAGATCATGCATTTGGCTCATATTGCAAAGAACACAAGTGTGAATCATGACATTATACATCGAGTGTATGCAAGCATATTAAAGATGAATGTCATGATTTGGTTACTAAGTTCCTCCCATTAGAGTTTGTATGAGACCTACGACAAGTGATCCAAAGCAAAAGGAAAATCTAAGTTGGAAGCATGATTACATCATTATTACTTGGTTGGCTTCTATATGACTAAAGCAAAGCATATTTTGAAGAAAGGAGAAGCTTGTGATATAAAAATGGGAGAACTAAGTCAAAGATGAGTATGGCATCAAGGGGATTTCACTATTGATACAAGATGGAACTTGATGTACTATACAATGAGTCTTAGCGAGTATGATATCGAGTGGATTTCACTTCTACATCAAATGGAGGATATTGACTCACACAAAGAAGCTATTTGCAAGACTTCAAGTAGAGCTTTGATAAAGGTCATGTGGTTACCTCTATTGTGATGGACCTATAAATGAAAGTTTGCAAAGCAAGGATATTTATTATCAATCAAAGGACAATTATTTGAGTGGCATCTTAAATGGATTTCTCTCTATGGTGCAAGGCTTGACTCAATTGTGGCGAGGATAAGTGATGAAGGAATCAAGATGGCTAAAACGAGGAACTAAGCAAAAGCTATGGATAGTGACCATGAGCAAAGTTGCTAAGGTGAAGTTAAGAGCGTCAAGGGATTTCGAAGTATCATATCCAAGCCTACCGAGGAAAACGATGAATTGCATCTAGTGTCATGATTGATAGATTGGAGTGGCTTTAGAATTCAAAGTGGTTGACTCTCTACTCTATGGAAGAATTCTAAGTCACTAGCTCAAGGTGGATATGCTCAAGCACATGCATCTGTTTACTCATCTATAACATGTGCTCAGTTGGTATACAACATTGGAAGCCCTCGAATCATTAAAGATCAAATACCGGTGTACCTTGGTGGTTCAAGCTCAAGTAAATTAATTAGGGTATATCTTATATCTTGAGTTTAGGTATGCCGTACTATCAAGAGGGTTGCATCATTGGTTGGACAACAAACATCAAAAAGTGCTCAAGTGAACCCATGAGAGACTAACCCGTGAGATCTAAACCTTGTTAGGGTTCTCTGGCCCAAACCGGTCTGACCGGTTTTGGCACTGACACCGTCCAACGGCTAGTTGGTTTGAAAACCGGTCTGACCAGTTTGGCAAACCGGTCTGACCGGTTTTGTCTGACAGACTAACGGCTAGTTTTGTGGAAGTTGGGTATTTATACCCATGAGCTCCTCTTTGAGGGGCTGCTGGTTCTCCACGCATCTAACACCTTCCAGAACCCCAGCTGAGCTCTCCCCAACCTCTCTAAGTGAGATTCAAGCCTTTAGTGCCCTATCCTTGAGTTGGGTTGAGAGAGTGACTTGTGTGAGAGCTTAGAGAGCTTTGTGAAGCCTAGTGAGCAATCCCACACTTGAGCACCTGCTGATCTTGTTGAATATCTTGTGAAGCATCTTTTACTCTTGGAGCCCTTGGCTCCTAGAAGGCTTGAAGTCGCTTGGAAGCTCCCAGTCATTGTGTGGCAGCTCCAAGAAGTTTGTAATTGCAAATCAAAGATAGTGGAACACTCCATCTATTGCCTTGGCGATAGGTGTGAGGGAGGAGCGGATTGAAAGAGATCCCAAAGCCCTTGTGGCTTACCTCAACAACGTGGACGTTGGCCAGCCTTAGTGGCGAGCTGAACCACGAGATAAATCTGGTGTCTTTGTTCTCTTACTTGCTTTACATTTACTTGCATTACTTTAAGTTGTTTCTAGCTAAATCTTTGTGCTTCCGCTTCGATCTACTTTGGTGTGCTTGTGCTGTGTGCAGGGACTTCATTGACACTCTTGGAAACACCTGTGGAAGTCCTACACCAAGTGTGGTTTGTGCTAGAACTCATAGAGGGCTTTTCTTAGACTGTTGGTTTTCTGCCTAGCAAAACCGATCTGACCGGTTTTGGAAACCGGTCTGACCGGTTTGAGTACTAACAGTCGGTTGAAGTTTTTAATAAGTGCAGATTCATCTATTCACCCCCCCCCTCTAGACGACATCAAGATCCTTTCATAGGGTCGTGGGTCTCGGCACAGCCGCCCCTTCCTCTTAACTTGGCTTCGTCGGGGTTGGGATTGTTGCATCTGCTCCTCACTAACACCGCATTCCTCCGCGACCCTCTTCCCTATTGCTCCTCGAGGTCGTCGCTTCTCATGTGCCTGCAGATGTTGCTTGTTGTTGTCACCTGCTGCAAATTCCATCGCTTTGCCTCTCATCTTAGTTCTGGCAGTGGGCGGTGTGGTTTTGTCTTTGGAGATGTTTGGTGAAAGCTTGGTCTAGCGCTCGCTAGTGCTGACAACGGTTGCGCTCTCTTGTGTAACTTACCCTGCTGGGGTTGTTGTTGCGACCTCCAAATCCTCTTGGTCTTCCAGCTAAAGACTTGGCATGTCCATATGTGGACGGGTGGACGATGGCGGCGTCGTCGTCGCTTCCTTCTTGAGGGTGTTGTCTTGCAAGACTGTTTCATTCTGCCTCCGCTTTCTCCAAGTTGTTAGGCTAGCGGTGACGTGCATGTATCCTTGGTGTATCCCTCCCCTGCAGGTGTATGTTGTCATATGTTGTTTCTTTGTGGTGGTAGTGTTCGCCTAAACGGGCCTAAATGGCCGTTTAAACAACGTTTAAACGGTAAATGGTGATCAACTAGCTTGGAAACAAACGAGAAGCTAGCTCCAGAATCAAACAGAACATATGCGTCAAATGAATCAACAGAGATAGTACTTGTCACCACGTCACTACAGTCTCGACCGTCAGTTGAGGGCATCGAGTATGCCCTCTGAACACCACTAGAAGAAGAAGGCCTCAGAATCCCAGACTGTGTAGGTGCCTGTGAGACATGGGTACCCCTGGGTCCCCACCGACCAGGCTCACGGCCATCCCTGACAAGTAGGTCCGGCCTACCAGAAGACCCGCCGACCTGTTAGTGGGCCCAACCGACCTAGTTGGTAGCCCACACGACCTCCTGAAGACCTTCCAGAAGATTCCCCCGACGACCTAATTCAACACGACCTCAAGACTTGGCGTACAAGACAAGACATCGGTGGATTTCGACCAAAGCAGATCGACGGATATGGCAAGAGATGTATTCACCTAGATTTAGGTCTCCTGGTCGTAACCGACCTGGAGTCTGGGAACCGACCTTGTCCGCTGGTCAATATAAGGCGGGCAGGGCGACCCCTTGTACCAATACGCAATCCTCAAGCAATCTACACCAACAACTGGACGTAGGGTTTTACTCTCCGGAGGCCCGAACCAGTATAAACTCGCCGTGTTCTCTGTGTTCCGTGTGCTCTTGCACAACCTTCGAGTTCTTAGCCTTAGATTCCACCCCGCCGAACAACTAAACCACAGGGATTAACACCCCCGTGGGCTGTCCAGATCTCACCATCTGACAGTTGGCGCGCCAGGTAGGGGCGGAATCAAGGTTCTTCGTGCAACTCGATGGCTTCGACCAACGGCTTCATCTTCCCGGAGAGCATGGTGGACATCCTCGCCAATCCTGTCGACATCTGCTTCAGCTCCATGACGGCGAAACCCACCGCTCCAGCCGCCTGCCTCGTCATCGAGAGCAACGCGGTCACCTCCGACCAACAGATCGGGACAGATCTGTTGACGGATCCCCACCCACCCACTCCTAGCGACCTGATCGCGGGGATCGATCGTGTTGAAGGCATGCTCTCCAACACGATCAAAATCTGCGAACGCGTCAAACGCCCTCGCAGGACCTCATCATCATCCAGCATGCCTCTTGGCTTGCGGAACGCAGCTCACATAGCATCCCGCTACATGAAACGCAAGATCCAGATCGAATCTGGACCCAAGACACCAGATCGTGGAAACTGCAGGAGTCACCTCGATGAACCCTGCCCTATCCACGAGAATCCCAAACACACGGCTCGCTAGTGCTGTGTCCTCAAGAAGCTTCGACGACCTCTTACTGCGGCCCATCGCCGCCAGATCAACCGAGCGCCATCCCCGGATCGCCTCGCGTTCCAGATCGCCCACACGACCATCTCCCCGAACTATCTGGGAGAAGTGTTCGAGACTCCAGATCGCGAGGTCTTGGTTGTCTCGGCAGATGTACCACCTCAGGATGGAGAAACAGATGAACAACATGTGGAGCGCGAGAACGCCAACGCTGCACGAGCCGCACGTCGTCAACAAGAAATCGAGGCAGCCGCAGCTAATGTGGGACAAGGCGCCGGCGACCAACCCGGAGGCAACGTCGTCAACAACGGAGCGCAAGCACCCGCGGCTCCAGCAGCTCCTCAACAACGCAATGAGCCTCGACGGAACCGCCTACGTGCCAGAGATCTCCTCAGGGACTTTGAGCAAGATGGCCTTGAAGTCTACAACTCTCCTCAAACCAACCTGGGAGCCGCTCTTGCTGCACTAAATCAGCTCGAGGACACCCTGCAATACGGCGTCTCCAAGCTAATGTCCACGTTGCCGCCGCTCAGATTGAAGAACGGGGCCCAGGGTACAGCAGATCGGCTGCAAGCTCCTACTCCAGGAGTAGGTCAGACAACCCTCGGCAACGACGTCGCTCCAACGCCAACGCTCCTCTTCAGCCGGTGCCTGAAGAAGGAGGCGGTGAAAATGAAGTGGTACAGCCAGTCAACCCTGCTGCCAACGCTGCAGCTAATGCTCCAGCCAATGCCGTCGCCAACAATGCAGCTAATGCTGCCGGCGCCCAAGCAAATGCCGCTGCAAACCCAAGGCAAAACGCAGGAGCCCAACCTCCACCGGTGCAAGCTAACCACGCTGAAGGTAGCCAGCGTCGACGGATACGAGATGAAGTGGAGATAGCACGTCGTGCTAACTATGACCGCGTCAATGGGGTCCCCGATCCCCTCAACGCCAACAATCCAATCCAAGCAACGGAACTACGAAACATGCACGACCAGGAGCTCCTCCGACGTGCCTAGTACGACCAAGATAACGGCCCTCCCGATGACCTCTACGTCATCCCGACGGCCTACGCCCCATCAGCAAGTCCGGGTGCGGTCAACAACTTCCCTGCGTTCTCACGACGTCTCCGGACAATCAGATACCCCAAAGACTTCAAGCCAGCTATCGAGAAATACGACGGTCGCTCCAACCCAAGTATATGGCTCAAAATGTACAGCATCGCAGCACGCGCTTCTGGAGGCAACGAAGACCACATGGCGGGATACTTCCCCCTTGTGATGGGCAAGGCGCCACTCCTGTGGCTCGACAATCTCCCAGCAGAGTGCATCACCTCTTGGGCAACATTGTCTCGGCTCTTCACGACCAACTATCAGGCGACCTACAACCGACCTGGTAACACTCATCACCTCGCCAGAGTGCGGATGAGACGCGACGAAACTCTTCGGGAGTACACCAACCGCTACTTCGAGAACCGCAACACCCTCGCGGGTGTCAAGGACGAGGACGTCGTCGCCTACTACAAGAAGGGAGTCACCAACATCAAGCTCTTCGAGAAGATCCATGAGGCTGACGCTCACACCATCGCCGACCTCATGGCTTACGTCGACAAACTAGTCGACACTCAAGACGCGGTGATGCACGACTTCAATGGAGAGGATCACGATGATGGAGGAAACAGGTCGCGCAAGCGATCTGGCGAAGCTTACATGGCAGATCCACCAAGACCTTCCACCTTCCTCGAGGGTGACTTCAACATGGTCATGGACGACCAATGTCAATTCCATCGCGACGCCAAACATACCATGAGGGAGTGCGAGCAGCTGAAACGTGCCCTTGGGGTACCCTCCGAATCCAAGAAGGCCAAGAGCGACAACAATGACGACCGGAACGGTGACCGGCGTTTCGACAACCATAACCGTCGACCCGATCGACGTGATTACCGTGACCGCAGACCCTACCGTCGCAACGACGACAGGGATCGACGTGATTATCGCCGCGACTACCGCCGCGATGACAGGCGCGACGACTACCGTCGCAACGATCGTCACGACGACAACCGCAACGACAGGCGTGACGACTGAAGGGGTGATCGCCGCGATGACCAGCACAATGACCGCCGAGATGATCGGCGTGATGATCGACGTCGCCAGGACGACCACAACCGCAACGACAACAACCGCAAGGAGCGCTCTCCACCATGACCACCAAAAGGGGGCAACCCTAATGGTGCGTTTCAATCAGTCAACCGAGAGATCAACTTCATCGTTGGTGGTCGCCAAGCGACCAAAAGCAACAGGCAGCTCCGATCAAACGCAAGGGAGATCAGGCACGTCAACACTGAAACTCTACAACCTCTACGTTGGTCGGAGTTCCCAATCACTTTCTCCAGGAAAGATCATTGGGTCCACATACCTGACCCCGAGACCTACCCGCTGGTCGTTAACCCCATAGTCGATGGGGCGTTCCTGCCTAAGACCCTCATTGATGGGGGCAGCAGCATGAATATCATCTTCACAGAGACGCTCAGAAAGATGGACTTCGACTTCAACAAGATGACCGCCTGCGACGAACCCTTTTATGGGGTTGTACCCGGCAAGGCTGCATACCCCATAGGTCGTGTATGCTTGCCGGTTACCTTTGGCACAAAGGAGAACTTCCGCACGGAGTACTTAACGTTTGAGGTCGCGGACTTCCGCTCCTCCTACCATGCCATCCTCGGACGACCTATGCTAGCCAAATTCATGGCCATACCTCATCACACCTACCTCATCATGAAGATGCCAGCACCAAACGGAATCCTTTCCGTCCTCGGGTACATCATGGTCTCCTACAACTGCGAAAGCGCCACCGTCGAGCTCTCCAAAGACTTCGCGGTCAAAGCTGCTGCAACGGTCATGGTTGCCCAGGCAGCCAAGATCGACCACACCACTCTGGAGGTGCCAGAGCAGAAGCGCACAAGCACAGCTTTGGACCCAAGTCTAGCTGTAAAGAAGGTTTGCCTCGGCCTGCCCGACGCATCCAAGGAAGTCGTCATCGGGGCCAACCTCGACCCCAAATAGGAACTCGCGCTCACCAGTTTCCTCAGGGACAACGCTGACATCTTTGCATGGAGCCCATCCGACATGCCCGGTGTCCCCAGGAGGCTGGCTGAGCACGCACTTGAAGTAAACAAGACTGCACGACCTATCAAGCAAAAGCTCCGGCGATTTGCAAAAGATAGAAAGCAGGCCATAGAAGCAGAAGTCTGTAAGCTCTTAGCTGCAGGATTTATCAGAGAGTGTAAACACCCGGTTTGGCTTGCAAACCCGGTCCTTGTACCAAAGAAAACTGGTGGATTAAGGATGTGTATCGATTACACCGATCTCAACAAGCACTGCCCGAAAGATCCCTTCCCTCTTCCTCGCATTGATCAGGTCGTGGACTCCACGGCTGGTAGCGTTCTACTCTGCTTCCTCGACTGCTACTCGGGATATCACCAGATAGCCCTGCACCCCGACGACGAAGACAAAACAGCGTTCATAACGCCCCATGGCATCTACTGCTACAAGGTCATGACTTTTGGCCTAAAAAATGCTGGAGCAACATATCAGAAGGCAATTCAGAAGTGTCTGAAGTCGCAGATCGGGAAGAACGTCGAAGCCTACGTAGACGATGTGGTCGTCAAGACTACCGAGGAAGATCAGCTCATCGCCGACCTCACCGAAACCTTCGCCAATCTACGAGAGTTCCAATGGAAGCTTAACCCGACCAAGTGTGTCTTCGGTGTACCCTCCGGATTGCTCTTGGGCTTCATGGTCGGGCACCGAGGCATTGAAGCCAACCCTGCGAAGGTCGACGCTATACACAACATGGCCAAGCCATCTAGCAAGAAAGACGTCATGAAGCTTACAGGGATGATGGCGGCTCTAGGTCATTTCATCAGCAAGCTCGGCGAGAAAGGCTTACCCTTCTTCAAGCTATTGAAGAAGGCAGACAAGTTCGTGTGAGACGACGAGGCACAAAAGGCGTTTGAAGCTCTCAAGGAATCCTTGACGACACCACCAGTTATGACACCACCAGTTCCGGGAGAAACACTCCTCCTTTACATCTCTGTCACCACTAATGTGGTCAGCACGGTTCTCGTCGCTGAACGAGAAGAAGAAGGGCAGGCCTATCCTGTTCAACGACCTGTGTATTACGTAAGCGAGGTCCTGGCCGACGCTAAGACACGTTACTCACAGCCTCAGAAGTTGCTCTATGCACTCCTGATTACGTCGAGAAAGCTTCGCCATTACTTCCAAGCCCACAAGATCACGGTCCCATCGTCGTTTCCTCTAGGAGAAATCATCCGCAACCGTGACGCCAACGGCCGCATCATCAAGTGGTCGGTCGAGCTTGGAGAGTTTGACATCGAGTTTTGCCCTCGGTAAGCAATCAAGTCACAGATCCTCGCAGACTTTATGTCTGAGTGGACAGAGATCCAGATGCCCCCTCCCAAGGAGCGGCCCGAACACTGGGTAATGTACTTCGACGGTGCCCTAAACCTCGAAGGAGCAGGCGCAGGCGTATTACTCATTTCTCCTCAGGGGGAACAGCTCAAGTACGTCCTGCAGATACACTACAAGGCCTCCAACAATGGAGCAGAGTACGAAGCCCTGATTCACGGACTCCGTATAGCAGTATCCCTTGGCATCAAGCGACTACTAGCTTTTGGCGATTCCAAGGTCGTCATCGAGCAAGTCAACAAGGAATGGGACTGCGTCAAAGACACAATGGATGCTTACTGTGCCGAGATTCGCAAACTCGAAGGCCACTTCAAAGGGATTGAGTTTCAGCACGTACCACGAAACAACAACGTAGCAGCCGACGTACTCTCCAAACTAGGCTCTCGACGAGCTCTAGTCCCGGCAGGCATTTTTGTCCAAGACTTACGCAAGCCTTCAATAAAGCTACTGGACCCAGACAGTCTAAATTCACCTCAACACGAACAAGCCTTAGCACCTCCCCGCGACGTGCTGATGACAGAAAAAGAAGATGATTGGCGCAAGCCTTTCATAGACTTCATACTCGACCAACTCGTTCCAGAAGACAAAGCAGAACGTGAGCGTATCACGTGACGAAGTGCCAACTACATCGTGATTGGTACCGACCTCTACAGAAAAGCCGCCTCCACAGGCGTCTTGATGAAGTGCATCTTGCGATCAGAAGGTCCACAGCTCCTGGCTGAGATCCACAGCGGCGAATGTGGCTGCCACGCATCATCCGCCAACCTGGTCGGTAAGGCGTACCGATCTGGATTCTACTGGCCCACAGCCATGACCGATGCAAAAGACCTCGTAAAGAGGTGCAAAGGATGCCAATTCTTTGCCAAACAGCAGTACCTGCCAGCTCAGGCCCTGTGCACAATTCCTCCATCATGGCCCATTGCCATGTGGGACCTCGACTCAGTGGGACCGTTCCGAACGGCCCCAGGCGGATACATGTTTATACTAGTAGCTGTCGACAAATTTACCAAGTGCATTGAAGTCCGACCTATTGCGAAAGTAACATCGGAAGAAGCAGCAAAATTCATGCAAGACATAACACACCGCTTCGGTGTGCCTAACAGGATCATCACCGACCTGGGCACGGCCTTTACCGGCTCTGCCTTTTGGGACTTCTGTCAGGGTAACACCATCGACGTCTACTACTCCTCGGTCGCCCACCCTCGGTGCAACGGCCAGGTCGAGCGTGCCAATGGCATGGTCCTTCAGGCTATCAAAGATCGTATCTTTGACGATGCCTCAAACTACGCCACCCGGTGGTTAGCCGAGCTACCACACATGATTTGGGGTCTAAGGACCCAAGTCAGCTCCGCCACGGGCTTTTCGCCCTTCTTTTTGGTCTACGGATCAGAAGCCATATTACCCACCGATGTTGCCTTTGGAGCTCCACACATCCAATTCTACGAGGAAGGAGAAGCCGAGCAAACACGTCGAGTTGACCTAGATAGCCTTGAAGAGCAGAGGCTAGCTGCCGTCATGAGACAAGCTCGTCACGACCAACAACTTCGTCGGTATCACGATCGCAACGTCAGGGAAACTTCCTTCAACGTTGGCGACCTCGTCCTCAGGCGCATCCAGAAGACCGACGGCATGCACAAGCTCTCTGCCCCCTGGGAAGGACCCTTCATCGTCACTGAAGTCATCAGCCCATCCACGTATCGCCTCCAATGGGGAGACGGGCAAGGAGTGCCAAACCCCTGGAACGTGGAACATCTACGACGATTCTACCCGTAGAATATTTTTTAATTACAGCTATGTATTTCTTTTTACCTTTTTCAGATTAAATAAATATTAGTTCAAGCAGTCATCTGCTGTGTGCCGAGCCCTACCTTCTCCTCTCTCGTGTCATCAACCCTCCCCCTCGACACGCTCGGGGGCTTGGCTAAAGCCAACACATGGGTCGTAAAACCTGAGGGTTATAATTTTCTCCTACTCCTCCCCCTCGACATGCTCGGGGGCTTGGCTCAAAGCCAACCTAAGGGTCGTTAGACCTGAGGACGTCATCCCTAATGGGTATAAGCCCTCTGTCGCGGCGAGCATGCTTGGTCGATAAGGTCGCCAGACCTGAGTCCTAGACTCCTCCTCGCGCGCCGACCTCACGTAAGCCTCCACGCTGAGCTGTGAAGGTCGGTAAGCCAGCCTCTCCGTGAGTAGTGGTCAGCAAGGCAAGAAACAACACGTCATCACCCACAAGACTACCAAGCTCGCGCAGGCACAAGGCAAGTACTCCACTTAGGCATAACAAAATATTCATCAAGAAGCATTGTTTACACGACAGAGAAGAGGAGGAGGTACAGCTCTTAGTCCAAGACTACTGCCCGCCGTCATCACCTTCATAGTCCAAGGAGTTCACCACTTCCATGGCGGCATCTTGAACTTCCAGCTCCAGGGCTGCAAGGTCTTTTTCAACATCAGCACCCCCCTTGACCTTGGCCATGTCAGTATCGGGGTAGTGCGATTTCACCCTCACCAGCGCATCAGTAGCTGCCGCCAAGCTCGTCGCCTTCAGCAACGTGAGGAGTCTGTCAGGGGTCTCTATGAGACGATCAACAACAGACTTGGCTTCCCCCCTTCAACCGGCACCGCTATGCAGTCCATAGCGTAATTGGCGGCGCCCTTCAGGTCGTTCAGCTCCACCTCATATCTTGCAATGGTTACTTGGTCATTCTGCAATGACTTCAAAGCCACCTCAAGATTGACCTCAAGGTCTTGCCGAGCTCATTTCTCATAAGCCAACTTTTGAGATACGGCATACTCACTGTCAGTAGTTTCTTTCATCGCCCGCTTCAGCTCTTGGCCCCCAGCCTCGACCTCACGAAGCATCACCTCCAAGGACCGGACCTTTTCCTTGGTGTTCTTTAGATCGTTGTTGAGGTCCTCCTCACGCTTGCGGAACTCTGCAAAATATCCAACAAAATTGATACTCAACACAAAGACCTCAGCTCTACAAGAGGATTAACAACGTAAAGTCTCGATCTTACCTATGCTCACAGCATTGAACTGCGCATTGGCCCCCTGGGTCTTGCGCTTTTCCTCGACGAGCTCGTCCTCGAGCTTCTTCTTCTCTACGGCCGCCGCCTCGCGGACCTGTTTGAGCTCTTGCTCAAGTTCAGTAACCCGCCGCTGCGTCACACCAGCGTTATTCAGCAGGTCGATCCGGCTCTTCGCATGATCTGCTAGCGCCTGGTATAACACAACAGCTCGTCAGTAACAAATCAACAATACGTCGTCAGAACAAACATCAGAGGTAAACTCACCGTCAATGCAACATTGATGGTTACAATGCCGGTCCGCACGGCCTGCATATCCTCATTGTCGTCAAAAATGTCCTCCTGCCAAGGGGTATTATTCCAGTCAATCTCCCGTCGTGGCAACCTCAGGCACGACGGAGAAGAATCAGGTACCTGTGCGCCAGACGTCCCCGGACCTTTTGGCGCTTGGTCAATCTGGGCCTGATCCTTGACCAGGTCCTCCTCTACCCCACCAGGCCTCGCGCTGATGGGATGCACGTCAATGACCCGCGGAGAAGTCGACGTTCCGACGTCCCCCATGGCACCTCCTGCTCCTGCATCATCTGCAGGCGGCGGAGTCGCCGTCCTTGAGTCCGTAGCCAGTGGCGGAGTCGCCCCCCTTTCATCAGCAACCGGTGGCGGGGTCGCCGTTCTTGCATCAACAACTAATGACTGCGCCACGACCTTAGGGTCGGGCGACCTTTTGCGGGAAGGCGAGGCCTGAGCGCCCAGGCCGCGTTGAGGCTCCGCAACCGACCTACATAGTCCACCACACTCAAACAAGCATAAAAAACACGGCAACAATGAGTTAGGGATATCGAGTGTTCAAGACCTTACCTTGTGATGGTCGGGACACGAGGCTTCGGCCTAAAAACCCATGGCCTACTTAAAACAGGCATCTTTGCCTGCGTAGCAGCGATAGCTCGCTGCGCCTCCAATCCTTGACGGAGGGCATCCTCCGTCGTCTTCTGCGCCAACTCCCGCTGCCTCTTGGCTGCGGGGCTCAACGACCTCCTCACCGATCGTTCTTCTACGACCGGTGGCTCCTCGGTGGCTTCATCTTCCTCTTCATCAGATTCGACCTCCCGGGACGGAGGTGTAGGAATCACCGGCGTCTCAACTGCCGGTGGAGGACTTGTCTTCCTCTTCCTCTTTTTCTTCTCCGCGGTGACTTTAACAGCAGCCGTCGAGACTGACTGCTTTGCTACCGCCGCCCTGGTCTTGCGCCTGGGCTTCGCGGCACTACCCGCCTCCGGGCCGGTCCCGGCGTCATCACCGACCTCAGTATCGGTGTCCTCATCGGCCTCCATCGACGAGTCGGACTCGTAATACTCCAGCAGCCGGGCTGCCGGAGGTTGGTACTTGTCCGACCTCAGCTTCCGCCGGTGCTGCTCGCCTTCGTGAAGAGGTGCAGGGCACCAAAACTGACGTTCACGATCCTGCAACAACCAACGACCAAAAGGGTTAAACAACGTAAATCTGCAAACGAAGTAAAATGATCTAAAATAATCCCAGGACTTACCGGATCAGCCGGCCTCTTCAGCGAATGTGCCTTGGGGCACTTCTTGATCTTCACCTTCCCAGAGTAGATCTGGGACACCCTGGCTGCCATCTCCTCCTTGGAAACCTTGCGGTCCACCTCACGAGTGGGGTCTGACTGCCCCCAGTATTCATACGCAGGGTGGACCCGATCCTTGATCAGTTGAATCAGCCGCCGGCAAAATGACCTGGCGACCGAACCCCCTGTCACACCCCGGTTCTTCAAATCCTGGACCAGCTCCAGGACCTCCTTGATGTCAGCAGCTTCACGAGAAGACAGCCCCAAATCCCATTCAGGAATCTTCACGGGCTTGTGGCCAGAGCGCCGCGGAAGTGCCGGCAGCTGATCAGCGATGTAAAACCACTCCGACCTCCACCCAGCGGTGTTGTCGGGCAGATCGGTGTCAATCCACTCTAACTTGAGGCCCGACCTCAAGCAGAACATCACAGCCCCTACTGGCCCAGACCTCTTGCCAGTGCTCTTCACACAGAACAAGTGTCTCCAAAGAAGAAAGTGAGGCGATATCCCCAGATATGCCTCATAGAAATGGATGAAGGTCGACACTACGGTGATGGAGTTGGGAACAAGATGTACCAGCTCCAGCTTATAGTAGTAAAGAAGACCCCGGAAGAAGTCACCCACGGGGAGGTTGAAGCCACGCTCGAAGTACGACGCGAAGACGACCTGCTCCTTCACGTCCTCGGTCGGGAACTCCTCTCCCACCGCCGCCTTCCACTCCACCTCCTCCTTCGGCCTCAGCAGCCCACGGTCCACCAAGGATTGGATCTTGGCCTCCGTCATCGTCGACCGCACCCACACAGTGCGTGGGTCCGGGATCGGGAGAGCCTCCGCCGCCATTTCCTCACTAGGGTTGGATCTAGATCTAAAAGAGCACAGGGTCTTGATGCGCATGCGCAGCGCCGCACGGCGCGGACGGCGGTGCTAGCACGCGAATGGCCGGAGCTGGCGATGGATTGGCGGATCGCGCAAGAACGGCAGGTGCAAGGCTGCGGTGGCTACGGTGCGGCGGCGGCGAAAGCGATGGGGGGAGGAAGAAGACGACTGCGGTCAATTGCGGCCCTTGACATTCTATTTATAGGGGAGTCCACCGGGTCCGCCCGTTGCGGCTCCTTCTGCTGTACGGTGCTCACCGCAACAGCTCTGTTCTGATAATTTCGCGAGAAGATCACACCGGATTTTTCGCCAAGCGAATGAGCAACGACCTAAGCTCCGAGTTTAGGTTGTCAGTCACAGTAACGTCACCAGGTCACCCTGATGACAATATTCCGATCCTCACAAGGTCGATAAGCCTCCAAATCATATCAAATTAGGTCTTTTGACAAATCATTTTGTCAAAACGACCAAGCATATGACAGAAGAGAGCGAACATTACACGGGTCCTCTGAAGGTACACAGGTCGCCTGCGGCCTCATTGGATCTAGCACCCGGCACAAGAAAATAAACGTACTCGAAGACCTGATCTACCTAGAGCAGTCCTTGAGGCGTACTCCGATACAGCAGAGCACGTCGCAAGAATTCTTCTAGCCTCAGGACCTCGATGGTGGCCTTGCAGGAGACAGCTGTCAGACGTCACATGTAGCAGGGCACGTTCGGCCCCGACTATTGGAATGCAGACACGAGCTTGCTCTTCGGCGCGGGACTCCGACCCCTGACGAGCACCCGATGCCCACCAGTGACGCCCAGCTTCACCTCGAGCCTCTACAGCATCACCTCCAAACTCTACCTAGTACCACACAGAAGCACGGTACAAAGAGTGGGGGTGCTGCCTACATTTCGCAAGAGTTCTTCTAGCTCCAAGCTTCTACAAACATGACATCCTACAATCTGGTGGACGGACACATGCCCATGGCATGGCTTCAAAACTACCCTGCGGCTTCATAGCTCAGCAATGCTCGGTGCTTGCCCCCCTCAAGTCTCACGGTGCTATTTATAGCCGAAGCCAGACCTCGGGTAGATGGCTGAGTGATGACACTGTTGCCACGTGGTCCAGAGGGCCTGCAGCCATGTGCACGATTAAAGGCGACGACTTTATTTCCTGTCTCGCGACGTCTTTTGTCGCTAGTGCATCAATGATGCCTGAGCCCGCCACAGAGTCACATGGCTACAGTACCCTCCTTGATTCGTGGGTAGTTTGTCGTTTTGTGGGTGGTACGAGTATCTCCGACCACTGTTGACCCGTGACCCTGCAGTCTACGGTACACGACAAAGCCTGACTATGTGTCAGAAGGCCCTGCGCCTCGTTATATCTACAGACAATGACGACGACGATGACTCTACGACCTTCCTCTACGACCTGATGTCTTTTATTTGCACCCGCTAGGCTCTGCGTCCTGGTGCACCCGCTATGGCTCTGCACGTAAACGGACCTATTCCAATCAGCCTATATTTCTGTTTCCTGAGCAGAATGGTCGTAGGTTCGATTGAAGACCTTCCGGGGTAGGCATGCCTCGCTGCTCTGCCAGATCCTTCTGGGCGCCTGGAGATCAGAAGCATCATGGAGATCTACGATTTTCGTCGGGCCCCCGTGGTCGGTGTGCCTATTGCTGAGGTCGTCAATACCTTAGTGTCATGGCTCTGCTGGATGGCTAGCAGCTATGTTGGTCGTCTGGGCACCAAAACGACCTCCCTGAGGTCGGCGTGCCTTAGTACTTAGGTCTTGCAATACCTTGGTATGTCTACGGCTCTGTCAACCTAGTTGGGCGCCCTGGATGCGTGACCTTCCGAGGTCGGTGTGCTCTTGTAGCCCTGCCAGCCTGCTTTGGACACCCAGGATTTTACGTCAGGAATGAAGGCCTTCCTGTGGGGTGCGCGCCTAATGGCCCTGCCATGTACTTCCGGGTGCTTGGGCGCTTCTTGATTTGAGACCTTCTTGAGGTCGGCATGCCTCGGGTGGCTCTGTCAGACTCTTTGCAGCCATGCAAGATATCTGGGTGTCTCTACACTCCATACGTTCAAGATCAACATTATTTCGCCAGACTTCGTCATCGTTCGTTTCAACCACTACAGAAGACCTCTTCACGCAATTCGCCTTTCAAGATCCTGCTGGATATCCTCGGATACTGGACAAAATTTACTTGAGGCCTCTTTGAGGTCGGCACGCCTGCAAGGCCTCCTCGAGGTCGGCCCTGCCAGACTCCTTGCAGCTATGCTAGGAGACCTGGGTGTCTCTACACTTCGTTTGATCAAGACCATGACTCAATTTTCTTCACTTTTTTGAGCATCAAACCAGCCATGATGCCTGCTTCAATGCTCGGGGACTACTCTACGAGTGCGTCTTCGACGCCCTCTTGTTTTCTTCGTCATACCGACCTGTTGGGAAACCTGTTTCTCATCAAGTCGTTACTCGACCTAATTTTTTCTTTTCTTTCTTTTTTGGATCATCATACCGGCCATCTTGCCCGCCACGATGCTCGGATACTACTCTATGAGTGCATCCTTGATGCCCTCTGAATTTTTTCATCGTCGTTTCGATTATAGGTCGTCACTCGACCTCTCTTCGTTCAGCAAGACTACAAACAGGTCGGCTGCTAAGCTGATTTGTTATTTTTTGGACCGACGTGCATGCTATTCGACCTATCGATAGCTCTACGACTTCGTCATGACCTTTCTAAGGTCGCTGCGCCTACACCTCGCTCGGGGGCTTGTGAGACATGGGTACCCCTGGGTCCCCACCGACCAGGCTCACGACCATCCCTGACAAGTAGGTCCGGCCTACCAGAAGACCCGCCGACTTGTTAGTGGGCCCAACCGACCTAGTTGGTAGCCCACACGACCTCCTGAAGACCTTCCAGAAGATTCCCCCGACGACCTAATTCAACACGACCTCAAGACTTGGCGTACAAGACAAGACATCGGTGGATTTCGACCAAAGCAGATCGACGGATATGGCAAGATATGTATTCAGCTAGATTTAGGTCTCCTGGTCGTAACCGACCTGGAGTCTGGGAACCGACCTTGTCTGCTGGTCAATATAAGGCGGGCAGGGTGACCCCTTGTACCAATACGCAATCCTCAAGCAATCTACACCAACAACTGGACGTAGGGTTTTACTCTCCGGAGGCCCGAACCAGTATAAACTCGCTGTGTTCTCTGTGTTCCGTGTGCTCTTGCACAACCTTTGAGTTCTTAGCCTTAGATTCCACCCCGCCGAACAACTAAACCATAGGGATTAACACCCCCGTGGGCTGTCCAGATCTCACCATCTGACAGTGCCCATGTTGGAGCTGATGGAGTAGGAGCATGAGTCACCCAATATGCATCACTAGGAATAGGGGTGTGTGAAGAACCAAGCATCGGTGCCGCTGAAGGCGCAGACAAGAGATGCTGCGAAGAGGGCGTAGGTAAGTACTGCTGTGCGACAGGTGCCGGTAGAAACTGTTGTGCTAGAGTAGTGTGCTGCTGCCCAAAAGAACCTCCAACCATCATGTGCGCAGAACTGCGCTGACCAAACGAGGAAGACCAAACGACGAAGAAGTCACTGACTCCCAGATCAGCTTGCTATTTGGATTCTTCCTACACACATCCTCCTTATGATCATGACCACTCATAGAGCACCGACTAGTCCAATGACAGTTCACACGGTGATGAGCATCACCGCAACGGAAACAGAGCAATCCTAACCCTGGCTTCACGATAGCTCGATGCCGAATAGAGCCATCTCTAGAACCACCTCCAGAACCTCGAGACTAAGAAGAACTACCATTGTACGGATGGTGACGATGATGCTTATCCTTCTTCTGAATTGGACCACTAGAATGGCCCTTCTGCTCCTTCTGCACATGTGCATGATATCCACCTCTAAGCTCCTCAGTAAAGTCATCCTGCACCTCAACTCCCAAAGCTCTCTCAACAGTCGAGCGAAAGTCCTCCACAACAAAAGCACCCAAAACATGGCGAATGGAGGCCTTCAAACCTTGTCTAAAAATACGTGCCTTCTCATAGTCATCACGGGCCTTCAAACTCAACCTCATATTCTGGCATTCTGCAACAATCCTCTTGCCTTGATAACACCTCTCAAGCTGAGTCTTCATCTTATCCATGAAACCAATAGGATAGAACCTCCTCTCAAACTGCCCAACAAAATCCATCCAAGTGATAGGACCATGTGCAACAGGATAAGAAGACTGAACACCTGTCCACCATACTAGAGCCTCACCCTTTAGCAGCTGATGAGCATAATGAACCCAATCTGAAGCAGGAACCTGAAAGGACTCTAGCTTGTCAACCACTGAAGATAGCCAATCTGCTGCCTCAATAGGAGCACCTGTACCATCAAACTTCTCTATGTCATACGGACGCTCAGGAGGCACTACTGGCGCTCCACCAGAAATAGCACCAGGGGCATTACCAAGAGCACCACCAGGAGCACCACTCGCATGCGCAGGTGCCTAACGTAAGGCATTCATCTCTGCCCGCATTGTCTGCATCACTGCTAAGATTGCAGCCAGATCTGGATTGGCACGAGGATCCTCAGGAGCAGGTTCACCCCTACCACGACCGCGACCGCCGCGACCACGACCGCGACCACGAGGAGGCATCTACAACCCACACGGCAATGTCAGTACAACAACACAACCACAAGGGAAAACAAAAGACACAACAACATATAACCAAACAACTCCCATCCTACGTGTGCAAGTGTGTCAAGTTTAAAATTGAGTCAAGTTTTAACTGAAAGAACCTATAATCTTAAGCTCTGACACCAATTGTGACACCCCAAAATAACAGCAACATTCTGGAGCATTACCACACTAAACCAAGCTATTATAGGCACACTCACTTTAAAAAAACAACAACAAAGATAACTAAATAGATCACGCGAAAGCAATAAATCGTCTAGACAACCATCTCAAAACCTAATCCAACGAGATTATAAGCTAAGCAAGGACTTCTCAACTAAACATTTTTATTACAACACATGTGTCAAAAATATATATATAAAAAAGGTGTGTGCACACATGCTGCTACTCCCATCCACCATCGAACTCCAAACTCAAGGACCTGCGGGGAGGGGAAAACGTACGAGGTTTATGGAAACCTCAGCAAGCAAACTGCTTCAACCATGCCATTTAAATCACAATAAATTAATCGGCAATTTAAGAATCACTATTATAAAAGATGCACCATATAACTTCAAGTAGTAAGATAAAATAAATACTCCACAATAATGCTTCATGTTGAATTGCAAATGGTGCAATGCAATGCATGTCTTCACTTCTACCCACACATCCCGAAGGAAGGATATGAGGGCTGCAACCACATTTCTATATCTCAACGTGTGTTGCTGTACTGGTACTTACCGCATCAATCCGGCTACAGTTTTCTTCATATGCATAAAAACATGAGAATGCAAATGTAAGATTGCAATGCATGAACTTCATATACTTCATAATTCATAACTTCAAAAGTAAAGCCACAAGTGGATCAAGATACTTCAATACAAAGGTAAATTCAGATTTATTTTGCTGGTGTGAGGTACAAAAATTAAATGGAGGCAATTCAAACAACAAAGTTAAAGCATGCAGACCATCGCTACGTTTACTTGCCTTCACCGAAGAACAGGAATGTGAGCTAAGCACGATCCGAAGGTGCACCACCTGTCCACAAACATATCTCAGCACCAACACATACACACAAGCATAAAGAATTTAAATCACAGTGCTCCTACGTCCGAACCCGACATTCTCAAAAAAGACACACAAGTCTAGACATGACAGCAGCGATATGGCTTCTCTTTTTTGTATCCTTTAATTGTGATGGCTAAAAATTCCAATCTTGTGCCAATAGAAAGACAACTTCATAAGTCACAACTTTCTAGTGATCCACAAAGAGAGGAAAAAACATGAACATAGGCTAATCTTGAGATGAATCTCATACTGAAAATCTGGCAACTTCTGCAGAACAGTCCTAGTAAAATAGGTGTATCTTGAGCTCCAAAATTCCTATCAAGATGAACTTAACCAATCTGGAAAGGTTATGAAATTTCCTAAAACTTCTTTAGTCATCCAAAGATCCAGTGCTGTCGTTTGGGTTGCCTAAAATTTAAGTGAACAGATTCTGCCCAGAATTATGATGCTGAAAAACTGACCGAAAAAACATTGATATCTCTCAGATCTTAAATCCAATTGAGGTGTTCTTTACGGCTATGGAAAGCTCTGGAGATATCCTACAACTCATATATAGGTTTAATATTTTTTTGAGACCTCTAAAACCACGAAAAACCTATATCAACAGAACTACACAGATTGATTGCATGATGAGAACAGCCACGAGATTTAATCCCTAACCCCAAACTTGTCGGCATTGTCTTCCACTAGCAACAGGTGAAAACTCATCTAAACTTGGGGGAAAACAATTAATGGGGACATACCTATGACTCAGATCTCACTTGAGGATAGCAGGAGGAACAAGACTGTTGCGACAAGAAATCCAACAAACTCGACCCCTTCCCTTCTAGATCCTTTATGCCATCTCCCCTCCTTTTTCTTCCTTGATGGCATACGTGAGCAGCAGGGAGTAGATCAGAGGGGGAATCTCAAAGCCAAAAGTTTAAGAGTATAGACTCACCAATCAAGAGGGTGCTGGCTCCCTCCTGCTCTTCGTTTTTTCTTCATGGATGCAGATCGACAAGATTTGGCAACCGCTACGCAAGGGAGAGGTCTTCATGGTAGAGAGGCAGTGGCTCTAGGGTTGATGGAAAAGAACCGATGCTGCCGATGTGAAAAGGGGAAGGAGGGACGGAACGGCTCGGCCAGGATTTGGTTCGATAAGGAGTAAGGACTTCGCTACCACGATGTAGGTCCAGCTCCAATTACTGTAGCCGTGATTACTGTAGTAGTCAAGGTTAAAACTTGTGCCATGCGTAACTTCTTGATCTGAATCCCGAATCATGCATGTGATGAATAGTCAAATGGAAAGGATTCGATGAGCTCTACGCAACCATGACCTCTGTTTGTCCATCTGAGTGACGTACCAAAAGGTCATATTTTAACCCTCAACCGTATGTATTCCATCATACAAAGCATATTTTACTTTTATGCATTCTTGGTGTTACATAGTGACTAACGGTCTTGGTGCATCAGAGGATATTTGTTATCTTGTTGCAATGTTCATCGATTTGGTGACCAATAAACCAACGGCTTTGCTTGTTGTATTGGGAATGTTAGACTTATCAATTTGCCCACTGGGTGTGTAAACAAATACTATATACATATAAACTAGTGGGAGATAAGTGAGAGAAATGGTTGGATCTAGTGAGAAAAGTTGTAAACTTTAAACCAGACAACCGAAGTGATTCGTTTATTTGGAACTCGGGCAAGACTTACTCGGTACAGTCCATGTACATTGATCTTATGAGAGAAACGGGGACACCGATTAGGTGTCTAGAGTGGAAGATAAAAATACCCCTTAAGATTAAGGTCTTCCTTTGGTATTTAAAACATGGGATCATCATAACTAAGGATAATCTTACTAAGAGACAGTGGAAGGGAGATACTAAATATTGTTTTTATCATGCAAATGAGATCACACATCATCTCTTTTTTGATTGCCATATGGCACAGATGGTATGAAATGTAGTTAACATTGCTTTTGGGTTTCAACCTCCGGATAAGGGCAAGTACATTGCAGTCGTCTGGTAGGTCGTCCTATGCATTGACACGTAATATTGAGTCGACTCAGCAGAGTACCTGTACAATGAGTTGTCTTATAAGTTGTCTTGTAGAGCAATAAAATCTCTTAATTTGTGCATGTAAAAAAGGAATATTATGAGTTGTATGGCAACAACAACTCATACAATGGTTTGTGAAGTTGTCTCATAAGGTGGTTGTTTCGCGAAGCAATGAGGTACGGCCAGAACATGTATACGACGTTGGCTATGAATCCCGTTCCTAGTTTCACCCACGTCCTCTGAACCCTTCTGCTCAGAAGCACCGTCAAATCTTTGAAACTCCACATCAGGAACCAGAGCCCGTCGAGCAACGCGAACGATACCATCACGCAGGTCACCACGGCGGTGCGGTACTCCACCGGAGCAAGCAGCAGGTAGAGGGAGAACCCGAAGGCTGAGCAGAAGCTCCTCGCCGCGCCGAGCAGCATCGCCAGGGAGAAAGACATGAGCTTGATCCGCCGGTGTAGGTCCACCGCGGCGACCCCGCAGTAGAGGAGGCTGAAGGTGGCCAGGGCGGAGCAGATGAACGCCAGCGCGTTGGAGATGACGAACCCGTCGAAGGCGTAGCTCCCGGAGAGCACGGGTGTCCCGGCGGTTGGCGCGGCGACGACGACGCCGGCTGCTGCGGTGTTGTTCCCCGCCGCCGCCGCTACGTCGCCTGGGGTCCTTACGCCCCCGGGCATGGTTATAGCCGCTGTGAACGTCGCAGTCGCGACGAGCACGGAGCCGATGCCCACAATCTGCGCGAAGTCCTTAATCTTCCTCGATTCTTCCTCCTCGTTTATTAGACTCGGATTGTACTCCTCTATCTGATCGCGCCGGCGGTTGGCAGTCTGAGCATTCGCGAAGGTTAGCATGCCGTGTATCCTCCGAGGCGCAGTCTGCAGCAAATTAACCAAGAATTATTAACACCCGAAAAAAAGTTGACTCATATGAAATTACTGACTGAAACAGAAGAGTTCATTAACTAGATCGAGGATATGGAAAAACACCAGCAGAGTGTTTCTTTTGATTTTTACCAGTCCAAAGTTGAATCCATACTGCACTTTTCCCTGGGCGAGATCCATGGGGGTTTTCCCTTCCTTGTTCTGCAGATTTATGTGAACGCCGCGGTTGCCGATGAGGTACCTGACGACGTTCCGCTCCGCTGCAAAGACGGCGAGGTGCAGGGCGGTGTTCCCGTCGCCGTCCTGTATGTTGAGCACCGACAACGTCGAGGGCTGCTAGCACCAGCGGCGCACGAAGCTCAGGACGTGGTGCCTCTTCCTCTCGACGGCGACGTGGAGGAAGGTCCGCCCCCTGCCGTCGTGCAACCGAGCGCAGCCAGGGTACCACGTGAGCAGGACGACGATGGACGCCATGCTCTGTCCGCCGACGCCGCGACGTGCACCGGGAACGACCCGTGGATGTCCGGCTGGAACACCGACGAGGGATCGGCCCGGAGCACCTGGGTGAGTGTAAGGTTTATGTGCTCGAAGAGTCCGGTCAGGCATTTCTGCGACAGTAAGAAGTAGGAGCCCAAGGAGTAGTGCTCCAAGTTGCTCGCGGAGAAAACAAAATTTGTAATTTGGAGGGAGGGATCTGCTGCTGATGCAGCGAAGTGCGTTGGAGTACTCCCGTTGATGTCTCTTTGTTTGAGAAGGTCTTTGTTCCACTCTAGCAGTATAGATGGCCATTTGGCCCAGGCACGATGGGCCGGCCCAGGCCCGGCACTAAAAAGCACGGCCCGAGCATGGTCCGCCCCGACGGTCATCGTGCCCGTGCCTGGCCCGACACGGTAGACGGGCCGTGCCTGGGCCACCAAACAGGCCCGTAGTGCTGGCATGGGCCCGACCCGACGGGGGACTCCGGCACGATTTTGGCCCAATAACAGCCCGAGTCCCCCTATCTATCTTCTCTCATATATAAACCGAATCCCCCTCTCTCCTAACCCTAATTTCCCCTCCCTCCCTGCCTCACGCCGCCGCCCCCAATTTTGCCCAACCTCCGCTCCCCAGGTGCTAGTGCACCACCGCTGCCGTTGCAGCCCCGGCGCCGGCAGAGCCGCCCGGCCTCCTACGCCCGCAGGGAGCAGAGCCGGTGGAGGCCGTCCCAGCCTCCTCCGCGCGCGGGAGCAGCACCGGCGGGCGACGGCCGCGCCTGTGAGCCGTGCTCGCCGCCGGCCAGATGGGAAATCGGTCGACGAGCGCTTCCTTGCCGCTCGACCAACGGCCGACGATGGCGGCCGCCGCGGGTGCGGGTGGCAGCCGTCGCGGCCAACGAGGATGGCGGGAGCAGCGCTGGCGAGCGACAGGGCCGGCACTGGCACTATGTGCCGCCGTGCCGAGGGGCACGGCACGTTATGATTTTGGAGATGGTCGGACCGTGCTAGTGCCTCACTCTCGGCACGGCGGCACTACCAGGCACGGCACGACAGTGCCGCCGACAGTGCCGCCGTGCCCATTCCGTGCCGTGCGGCGCCGTGCCCATGCCGTGCCGGCACGATGGCCATCTATATCTAGCAGTAGCCTTGTCATTTCTGCGGTTCCAATTGAGTACATTAGAAAAAAAATCAGCGTCAGGAAAACTTATGCTAAAATGAAAACGTATAAATGATCGTAGAGGAATATGTTAATGCAATACAAATACAACGGAACAAAGACAAGTTGTTGACCTCTGTCATCGTGGAGAACAGCAGCATGCAAGGCGTTCTGTCCATCCGGGCCGGAGTAAGACAGGCCACGGCGGTCCTTGTCGTGCATCTCGCGCGCCATCCGATGGCGTCCCCACGTGCTTGCGAGGTACAGCGGCGAGGTGCCGTCGGCCGCGACCACGCGAGCGAGCTCACCGTCCGCGCCCACGAGCGCCGCCACCATCTCGTCGCCGCCGAAGCGGACGGCCTCGTGCAGGGCCGTCTCCCCGCGCGCGTTCCGCATCCTCGTCACCAGGCGGACGGCCGACCTCGCCGCGTCGCCTTCTTCTTCGCCGCCGCCGTCTCCCCGGCCGGCGAGGCCGACGAGGCGAGCTACCATCCTGGCGTTCCCGGCCCGGGCGGCGCAGTGCAGCGGCGTGTCGCCGCCGGCGTTGCGCTCGGCCAGGAGGCTCCTGGCCCTGCCGCAGATCACGCCCGCGCTCTCCAGGTAGTGCGCGCCGTCCCCGGCCGCCGCCACCACGTGGAGCGCGGAGTCCGCGTCGTCCCCCAGCTGCGCGGCGGCGTCGGCGTCGATGCTGGCGACGTCGATGACGACTTCAGGAGCCTGCGGCGGCGCCTCCCCCTGCTCGTCGCCCGTCAGGATCTCGTGCAGCCGCAGCTCCTCACGGAACTCGCCGGAGCTTGCGGCCATGAGCAGCCTGGGACTGGGGCGCCTGAGCGACTCCATGACACTCTACTTGTCGCTGGTGTTCGCGCACTTGGTGTCGTTGGACGACGACAGCTGCAGCTAGTCACCACACCAGCATATATATACACACGCGCATGTACGATCGAGTACATAGTTAGCGGCCACTTAAAGGCAGTAATTCATTGCGTACAACGATAAGCTAAGCTGTCCTTGCATTCGATGCTTCCTGTATGTATAAAGTTAAATACGGAGTAGTATTTTCGTATCTCTGCTTCCTCCGGCATTGAGACGCGCTAACGGGCACGTGCCCACGTGGTGCTCGATCGATCCAATGTGGCAACGGATACGGTCTTTATTCTTACGTGAATGGCAAGAGATCATCTGGACGTATAACAAGAGGCCAACTGGGCGTATGCCGCGACAAGCCGCCGCGAAAAGCATTTGCATGAGATGTTTAGCCGCCGTGACAGTCGTATACGAATCGAAGCAACTAGCCTTTATTTCGAGATCACGCACGCCAAGCTCCCTTTACGGTGTGTGCAATGCGTGCTTTATTTAGGCGGGGGGCATGCATGCAGGCATGCAGCAGGTGGCGCCTGTACTTTTCCTCGAGGACAAGCCGTGTTGAATTTGTCGTGTAGCCCTAATCCAAAACTGAAAATGCCAATTTGTCGTATTCGCATACTCCAATTTCAGTGAAGCCATTTCTAAGGTTTTGTCCTGAGTGGGCTCGCTTGCGAATGTTACAGTGGGCTTTATCGTTGTTCCCACCGGCCCAAGAAAAGCTGCAAGCCTCATGGCGATTTGCCGATTTGTTGCGGGCTGGCCTTGGCAGATCTCAGTTTCTGTTGCACCGGCGATCTTCTTGTTCGGCCTCGCGCCGCCAGATTTGGGGCAAGCAGTTCAGCGCGCCGGGGACTCGGCGTTGAGCAACGGCTGGCCTCGCCACCGCCCTGACCGTCGTCCTCTCCGGCCACGACTTCCGCCGCTGCGGATTGGAGAAGGTTCTCGGCGCCGCCTGCAACAATGCAAAGGTCCCAACCTGCCAACCCCATTCGATTCGATCTGAAATCTCTAGAATGCTTTTCACTATATATACTAGGACGGATTACACATCTTTCTCACCCTATCTGTTCCTAAATTTAAACGCACAATCCACAAAACTATAATCCCCTGCATTTCCGCATTCGCCAAACAAGATAGCAAAGGAACCAATAATGCCACTCTAGTACTCTACGGTATACATCTCGCGCTATGGTAAGTAGGAGACGCAGCAGCTAGCCTTCTACCGACCCTCAACCATGGTGATGGTCATGCTGTCGACGATGCTGCAGTCGGGCTTGCTCCACGACCTGTCTTCGGCAGCAGCTGTTCTTGCAGCGAAGCCTGGCTGCTTGGGAGTTGGCAACGAGGCAGTGTCAGTGCTGGACAACATCATCAGCACCTGGGACATCAGGGGACGGTCGTCGGGGTTCTCTTGCACACATAGAAGCCCTACTTTGAGGCACTTTGAGACATCAGAATAGTCACCGAATCAAATAAGCGTTATTAAATTAAACTAATGACTGTTTACTTGTGTAGCATTGGTGAATTGGGTGGAGGTTGATGCTCACATGTGCTAGAAGGTTGAGGTGGCCGGAGTAGCTGTAGACACCTCGGTTCCTTGTACCAGTAATGATTTCCAGCACTATGACACCAAAGCTAAATACATCTGATTTCACTGAAAACACGCCATCCATTGCGTACTCTGGAGCCATATAACCACTGTAGAAAACCATGTCAATGTCATCATTATCAGGAGATTTGATGCATGGTCAATACATTACATGATTGATATGTCTGTCAGAACTCAGAACACTTAGTTACTTACTATGTACCAACTACTCTGAGAGTATTGATTTCTGTATCGTCGTTGCCAAACATTCTAGCCATGCCGAAGTCTGAAATCTTAGGAGTCATCTCCTTATCCAGAAGAATATTGCTTGTCTTGAGGTCTCTGTGGATGATTCTATACCTCGAGTCCTGGTGAAGATACAGTAAACCTCGGGCAATTCCCTCAATTATACGATATCGTGTTTGCCAATCAAGTAGTTTGCCCTTAGTTTTGTCTGGTAACAAAGATAGGTTGTTATTTGTTGCTTGACAGAGTTTGAATTTTGTTTCTCAGAAAGGTTAGTACATACCAAAAAGAAAGAAGTCCAAGCTTTTGTTTTCCATGTATTCATATATAAGAATCTTTTCTGGTCCAGAAATGCTGCACCCAATCAATCGAACAAGATTCCGATGCTGGAGTTTAGCTATCAATAAAACCTCATTCTTGAATTCCTCAAGACCCTGTGTTGATGTCCTTGAAAGTGTCTTAACAGCTATTTCCTGTCCATCCTCAAGCTTACCCTGTAGTTATGAATTTCATGCATTTTTAATCAGACAAAAGTGAAGGTAAGTGTACAATTCTTGTATATATATAAATAGAGCACATTTTTAAATTTTTGGACTACCAGTGATGTATGTTTAATACACCATTACATAAAAGAACATTCTATTCGGAAATGCTTGAAAATCTTGTGCTTGCTGAAATGGTGATATTTCATTTAGACATTTACAGCAGCTGAGCCATCCTGGTGCCACTTTGAATTTTTATAAAATTAAGATGCGACTACACTACACGTATCATTTATGTTGAGATTTGTACGTACCTTGTATACAGGCCCGAAACCACCTTCACCAAGCTTGTTCTCAGTTGAGAAATCCTCTGTGGCTTTTGCTATTGTCTCGTAATCGTATACTGGCAGCTCCAGATCATCCCCATGGTCCTTTCCTTCACTCCCCTCCTTACTGCGTGGACCAGCTCTCCATGTGCTTGATCCTATCAAAATTCCGAAGTTAAATTTGCATCAACCTTAACGTTGCCAGTTATTTTGTTTTTTGTTTTTTGTTTTTACATTTTTTACTTTAAAATATAGAGATCCCTTTTAGAGGAGGTCGTCAGTCTGTAGTGATCATATGTCACCTGTTTTTCTTGCTTTGGTTTTCTTTGCTTTCCAAATGAAAAAACCTGCAACTGCTAGAAGAACTGCCAGTGCAGTTATGCTGACAACAACTGCGATCACAATATTGACCTTCTTCTTTGACTTGCTTGTTTGAGCTGCACAAGAAATCGTAAAAGATTAGTTTGATCACAGATTTGCTTGCACCTAAGTGTAGGCAATAATATAATGCTGTATATGAACTGTGAGTGTTATAGTTTCTGATAGGCATGTAAATAGATTCATTGGGCTCTTGCATTTTGCAGAAATAAGTGCCCACCCATTGCTGCAAAGCATTTGCAACCATGGATGAAGTAATTTTGTTGCATCAGTTTACTGAAAACTTTGCTTGTGAATAACTGGATATCATGGGATCAACTACATTGGCGGTGATTCTTCCCAATTACCAAGCTCTTAAATCTGTGGTCCAGGTTTAATTTGTTAAGACATGAAAAGAGCATTCAGCACAAAGGGTCCATGCCTAGCCTGGACCATGTCGGGATGAGTAGGGGATGCCTCGATCTATGTTCATATGGAAAAGCCGAAAAGGGGTTGTTCATGATATTGCAGTGGAAAGAGAAGCCGAGTGTTATCATTGTTGGCACCCATTGGTCCAGTGATGTCCTTCACAACCAAAATATCAGCACGATGATGTGCCGGCCCTGACTGATGGAATGGGGCCAGCTCCATGTGGTGCACCAAATGGCATGCCAATGAATTTTTACCAACTGTGAGCAGGGTTGATCCACATACATAACTGGTAACTGTCAAATAGATGCTGCAATGCCCATACAAAAGGGGGGTGATCTGGGTTTCCGTACACAGTACCAACAATTCAGCAGGGAGGCAGAGAAATTTTCTTGTGTTCATCCTTTAAATCATACACAGTACCAACAATTCAGCAGGAAGTATGTTGGTGCTAGGAAGTAAAGGAGAAACAGAAGTGCCCTACCACACATGACAGATCCTCATGACCTCAACCTAGTGTACTACAGTTTAGATCTAAAGAAGCTCATATGGACCATGATTAGTTCTAAAGGAAACAACGCCCTTTCATAATGTCACTATTATGGTACAAGATAGTAGCATTCAGGGGAGCTACTGTGCCATAAATACAACTATTCTGGGTGTGTGCATCCATTGTCAGTTAAGTTCTCTGATGATTTACTTTCTGTTGAAACTGGGGCATACATGATGTTACAAGTACATAACTGAAACACCTCTTTATTTGTTGCAGACAGCTTTACGGTCTCCCATAGAGTTCCCTTGTTCAACGCCAACATTGCAATTTCTCAAGCTTTGTAGCTGCAGTCTTGCAGCAAACAAAGGAGGAGATGCTTCAGGTCTGTCATTTACCAATCTATTGCATCTTTATTTGGTCACAGAAAGTTGCTATTATTCTTTTGGTCTCTCTAGTAGCTGAATATAATGCACATATAATCATCTGGTAAAAACAGAACCTTGGTCGCTATCTATAAGGGTGTTTCCTATTTCCTGAGCTTTTCTTTTGTTGCTTTGTTTATCTGAATTATTGACCCATAAAAAGAACATTGAGTTAACAAAGCACTTCTCCATGTGTTTCTCATGTATTCCAGCCTACCACACACCAACTGACCAACCTCATGTGAAAAACCACATCCCCATCCACAATACAGGACCACATACCCACATGCACGCGACCTGGACATTGTTGACTTGGTGCTGGTCTGATGCATTATAGTGCTGTCGACCCGTTGTTCTCAATGCCCCATTACTGTTCGTCGTGGTACCTAAGAAAACCTAGCTACCAATTGGTCGACATCGCTGTTGCCAAATGTTTACTCGTGCACCACACGTCCACACTATCAAGTTCAGTGCCGTCGCTCGTCGGTGACTTGCCGCAACACGGAAACATCACAGGCGCAAAGGAAGACCCGTGTGGCCGTGTGCAGGGCTGAGTAAGAAGATGCTGCTGGAACAACAGCTAGCAGCAGCACACTGCTGTAAACTATAAAGTGAAGCTGAGATGCTGTTTAGCATCGTCGAAATCAATCTTACTGTGCTGTCATGTGCAGTGGTGTGGGTTAGGCACCGAGATGGAAGTCTTCTCGAGAGGGCCAGGGTTGATTTGGAATGGAATCTATTATCTCATCACCGCCAAGTGCCTAAGTCACACTGGTCATGCAGCATCCATCCACATCCTAATCATGCATGCGTTCGTTGGGCTGCACCATCAGGTGACATATCAGAATTGGGAAGTGCGAGACGTGCCTGGTAACATCTGAAAGGCACGGGACCTGGAGAGACCTGCCTCAACATCACTGCGCTGCTGGGAATTGGGACCTTACCTGATTCAGGTAGCGAAGTTCAACTTGTATCTAGCTTGCTGACTGGTCAGTGTACGTCGATTTCGACAGTAGATTGTGCTTTGTTATAAAAAAAAAGACAGTAGATTGTGCTCATTCTACCCGTCTCTGTCAACAATGGACTCGTGATTTTGTATGGCAGAGACTGAACTTTGCTGGGTGGTATAAAGGATTTTGGTCATTGTTGGAATGGCTACGATCCACGAATGCAGGTCACGACCGTCTTCTGGCAGGCAGAGGATATGCTTCCCAGTGACAGTAGTGACACGAACTGAAGGAGAAGAGAAAGAGTGAAGCCTTAAGGGTCTGTCATCTAGCGATGCTTTGATACTCCTTTTACTGTTTGATGGGGACGAACTACAGATTCTGGAATTATTGGAGAAAACTAAAGATTAACCCAGATCATGCTGCTAATGAGGCTACTCCTTTTTAAGTGGTATGTAGCCTGAGTAATTCTGTGCACGCTGTGAAAAGGGGTCAGGGATGGACAGCTGAATTGGCTGCTATACCAAGTTTTCAGTCACCCACCAAACTGCATCATTGCACGGCAGAAACCGGAAAGTTAGTTAACGTACTCTCTCCACTAACCAGCATGCTAATCATAGTAGGGCAGCAGAATAAAATAAGTTTGTTTTTTTTTTTTTTGTCATGACGACAAGAGGATTATTGTGCATGTGTCTACGTACGAAAGACACGAAGCGATGGAGCGATGGGTGTGTCAGTAACGTACCGAGGTCGGCGGCGGCGAGCCGGAAGTAGAGGTCCTGCCCGTAGCCCGGGTACACGCGGAGGTCGTCGAGCCCGCCGGTCCACATCACGCAGCCGCGGCGTCCCGGCCCGCCGGTGAGGTTGGCGCTGGCGTACGCCGTGCAGGAGCAGTTCCTCAGGCACCGCTGCCGGCACTGCTCCAGACTGGACGCGTAGTCCACCACGGCCTCCGTCGTGTCGGGCACCTTGGCGTGCGGGAGCACCGCGAAGCCGTCGTCGGTGCGGTTGCCGCAGCCCAGCGGCGTCGCGCGGACGCACCCGTCCCGCCCGTCCCGTAGCGCCCACGTCGCCGGCGACCGCGGCTCGAACCCCTGGAGGCACCGGCACGGGGGCACGCTGCTGGTGTCGCACACCCCGTTGGGACCGCACGGCGACACGGCGTCGCACTGGTCCTTGGGCGCGTACCAGTAGAGGCTCCACGCGCCGGCGGCCTCCAGCCACGTCCACCGCTGCATCACCCCGGCGGCGCCGCCAGTGCCGTTGAGCGCCAGCCGCGTCACGATGCTGGCGTCGCGGACCTGGAAGCTGTAGGTGGCCTCCTGTGGGGTGTTGACGAAGCGGATGTAGGTGATGGTGTCGGGGACGCCCGTGAACTGGACGCCGTCCCAGGGGCCGGAGCGCCACACCTTTGAGGGCCCGTTCCAGACGAACACCTCCGGGTCCCCCGACGTCTCCATCGCCGCCACCACGGGGCCCGGCGACGGGTCGGAGGGGCTCGCCCACGCCGTCAGGGTCATGTTCTTCCCCGACGCGAAGTCCACCCCGAGGCGCATCCCCGGGAGGAGCGTGTCGGTGGGGTGGTCGAACCCCTGCCACGCCACGCGCCCGCGCGCGTCCGACACCACCAGGTTGCCGTCGTCGCGGATCCGCGCCGTGCACGCGCCCCCCGCCGCGGCGGGCGGCGGCGACGACCACACCGCGGTGCCGTTGGCGTCCGCGACGGCGAGCGCGCAGCCGGCGGCGGACACGGAGAGCGTGGCGCCGGCGTTGCGCGCCGCCGGGCCGGGGACCGGGTCGGCGCGGTTGGCAACCCAGACGACGGTGCGGACGGGCAGCTTGGCGTACCAGACACCGACGTAGGTGTTGTTGGAGCCCGGCGGGGAGAAGAAGCCGAGCGCGAAGGTGCCGGTGCCCGAGGAGACGAGGGTGTCGTTGCCCCGGAGCGGCTGGCCCGGGGAGATGGTGTCCCTGGCGCGGGAGGCCGCGGGGAGAAATAGCAGCAGAAGAAAAACCGCCGCGAGGCGGAGGGGGAGCCGGTGGTTGGGCGCCATCCCGGCGAGGTCCGAGGTGAGCTAGCGCAGCAGCAGTGAGCTCGCTGGTCGACGACAGCTTGGCAGCATCTTATGATTTCTGTCGTGTCAGTGCCAATGGGAGATTGGGAGGACGCGCTCTTTTGTTTCCGGCGGAGTGGCCGGCAGATCTGGGCTCTGAGAGGTTTCCTAATCTGGACAAATTCTTTGGGCTATTTGAGTCCAGATGGGCTGCTCGAGTTTTTTTTGCATCCCTCTTACCTGGGCTATACTTCTATCAGTCACTCAGAAAAATTGGGCGGGCCATCACAATCCCAATGATTATTTATTGGGAGAAATAGGCCCAGCAAAAAAACGCATCATTTTCTCCACTCTGTCGGTAGGTGACCACGAACGAGCTAGCTAGAGAGATCTACCGGATTGTTGAGCGCTCCGACCTGTAGCTGTAGGCCGGCGGCCGAAAGAGGAGCAGAGATCATCGCGAATGATGGGTGGCGAGACAGCCTTGAGGTTGAAGCCACACAGACTCACACACGCCAGAACGAAGCGTCGCATCCATGCACTGCACGCATCCATCAGGCGGCCGTGCCAATCCGTCGGCGGCACCGGCACGGGCTCTTCCATGCCTCCGACGGCCATCATTGACGCCGCTGCTTTACAGCAAAGAAACGCCGGTGGCGATGGATGGATGGCCAGGATGGGTGAAACGCCAGCTCCGGGGTGGAATGAATGAATGCTCCGCCTGCACGCCGGGACCCATCGTTCAAACTTCAAAGACAGCGGCAGCATCTCACTCCTCCGATCGGCTCGATCGTCGATCAGCATGAGATCTCCGGCGAGCTTAACCACCTGCTGCTAGATGATTTTTTTTGAGTAATAGGGCCTAGCCCCAGTCACTCCATTGCAGAAGGACCAGAATTCAGTTTTTACAGCACAGTTAAAACTCAAAGCGAGAAACAGGGTAACAGGGAAGCAAAGGAGCCAAGCCTAACGTCTATTACACAAAGCCAAAACCCAGACAAGGGTGGATCCACTACCTATTACAGTTTTTAGGCAACATCAGCTTTGAAGGCCAAACTTCTTCACCTTCGTCTTTTTCAGATCACCCTGCCATCAGCTAGCAAGGTGGTCAGCTGTTGCGGTGCTCCAGTTACATCCCAGGTGTCCCCCTGTTTCGCCAAGAAACAGAGTAGCTCTTTCTTCAAGGCTTCGTTTAAACTGCCAACCGGGCCGGCTGCTCGGCTAAGCACTTCAGTTTGCTTAGCTTTTGCTCGAGCTCTGAAGTCTCCCTGGCTGGACAGAGTATCTTTCCAGTTGCTGACCAAGGCAGCTATCATTTTCATTAGAGAGCTCACATCTCTCCAATGTCCACCCTGAAAACACAGAGATTTTCTTAGTTTCCAAAGCCCCCACAGGGCTGCCGAGGTAAAGATGTTTGTCACAATGTATTTCTTGTTGCTAAGCCAAAGAGTAGCTACACTTTCAAAGCAGATATCACAGTTGATCCCTACACAATCATATATTATACACCAAACCTGTCTAGCTACCACATAATCAAAAAAGAGGTGGTTGACAGTTTCCTGCTCACAGCAGAACAGGCATCTGTCATCCTGAGGCTGACTCCAACAATGAGAGGCAAAGCCATTTTTGCATCTCCATTTGCACTGTGCATCATGAAATCAGTCTCCAATAGAAGAGGCAAAGAAGTAGGCATTTTGCATTGTGAGGAGAGAGGTGAGGTAAAAATGGATTCCCTCTCTCCTGCTAGGCAAATCCGGCGGGCAGCACGGGGGCGAGCGACTGGGGCGCGCGGGCCGCGCGGGCCGAGCGCGAGCAGCGGGCGACCTCACGCAAGGAGGGCGGCGCAACTCCGGCGGCGTGCGGGGCAAGCAGCGGCAGCGCGCGGGACAAGCAACGGCGGCGCGTGGAAGAGGTGACTGGCGCGCGGAGGAGGACGGCCGCGGGGTTTGGATAAAGCCGCCGGCGGCGGCGCGAAAGGCGAGGTGAAGGACGAGGAGGCGACCTCCAGTGCCGTCGCCGCCGCGCCCCGCAGGACGGTGGGGATCCCGCCCCTACTCCTGCAGCGACGGCGAGGGCGCTGAGGAGCTCCGGCAGCGCCATACGCGGCCCCGCCATCGCCCACCACCGGTGCGGCACCCATGGGCCATGGTGGCGGCGCTCAGATCCAGCGGGTAGATGCGGTGGAGGAGAAGGGGAGCGGCTCGCCGAGTCGCCGCCGGCGGAGGAGGAGTTGTGCTGGTGGCGGAGGGGAGAAGACGGGAGTTGGGCTCGACCCCGCCACCGCCAGCGAAGGGGAGAAGGGAGGAGGAATGGATTTACCTGTGCTGTTGCGCTGCGCTGTTGGAGATGAGAAAATTTGCATGTGCTGTGTGCGATGCAAATCAGAGAATGCCTCTCTCATTTTGCGTTGCGCTGTTGGGGTCAGTCTCAATGTTCTTCCTCTTTTTCACATTGTCTCTAGTGAGGGTTTTGTTCTGTACGAGAAGCCATAAGAAAAAGTGCACTCTTGGGGGAATTTTCAGGCTCCAGACTGCCGGGGTATGCACTTGTTTCACTCCTCTAAAGTTAATGATTTTGTATAGGGACTGAGAAGAATAGACTCCATTTGAATTGAAAGTCCAGATCATCTCATCTTCCTCATTGCTAAGGGTTATAGTAGAAGCTAGCTGGAGAATTTCTTCCCATTTACAGAAGGTAGTCACATCTACAAATCTTCTAAAGGTGCATTTTAGTTGTGAGCCATCCCACAACTCATGGACAGTTTTATTCTTTTCATTTAGGATCATATACAAGTCCCAGTACTGGATGGCTAGGCTGGAGGAACCCAGCCAATTGTCTTCTCAGAACTTAACCTTTTTACCATTACCAATTTTCCATCTATACCCCATCTTTGCTGCTTTGGCAGCCCACATCATTCCTCTAAAGAACTGGGAACTCCCTGTTGTATTACTGTAAAAGATGTTAGGCCTGTCAGTGTTGTATTTATCATCAATAATCTGCTTCCACAGCTTATCTTTATCTATCTTATATCTCTTCAGCCAGGATCCTAAGAGACATATGTTTAGGTCTCTTAGATTTGGAATCCCTATGCCCCCAAAGCTCTTGCACATGCTTAAGCTCTCCCAGTTAGCTAGGTGCCATTTATGGTTATCTTCCTTATCATTCCAAAGGCAATTAGCCATATGGGATGTAATGGTTTTGATAGCCCATTTTGGAAACTTAATAAAGGATAGAAGGTAAACAGGAATCGAGGCTATACAGGTTTGAACCAGTATAATCTTAGCTGCATGAGAGAGCAGTCTACCTCTCCAATCTGTGATCTTATTCAGGATCTTATCTATCAAGGGCTGTAGGTCCTCTCTCTTGAGTTTTTCATAATGCAAGGGCACTCCAAGGTATTTTATGAGGAAGCTGCCAATTGGGCACCCAAAGAGGTGAGCAATCTGGTGAATTTGGTTACTTTCTAGGTTCATAGGAACTATTTCACTTTTGTAAAAATTAATCCTCATCCCAGAGATTTGCTCAAACACCGCTAGGGTGCTTTTTAGATTTCTCAGATTTGCTGGATCAGAGCTAGAGAAAAGAATGGTGTCATCTGCATATTGTAATGAGATGACCTCTTTCTCACTACTAAAAGACAGACCTTTTATTAGCTGTTTATCAGCAGCTTTAATCAACATTCTTGTCAGAATGTCTCCTAATAGATTGTACAAGATTGGTGAAAGTGGGTCCCCTTGCCTCAACCCTTTCCCAGTCTTGAAGAAAGGGCTGTCCTCCCCATTCAGGGTGACCCCAACAGACCCCATGGTGACAATTTTCTTTATCCAGCTGATCCATTTAGGACTAAAACCTCTGGTATGCAGGATTTCAAACAGGAAGTCTAGATTTACCCTGTCATAGGCTTTCTCATAATCCAATTTGATGATAACCCCAGGGGTTTTATGTTTATGAACACTATGAACTATTTCATGGGCCACTACCACACTCTCTAAGATGTATCTTCCTCCAATAAAAGCACTCTGATGGGGGGAGATTAGCCTATTGGCAATCTTCCCTAACCTTAAGGTCAGAACCTTGGAGAAGATTTTAAAGCTACAGTTACAAAGACTAATGGGTCTGAATTTCTTCATATTCCTAGCCCCTAGTTCTTTAGGGATCAAGGTGAGGAGGGCAAAATTAAGTTTGTATAGGTCTAAGTTCCCATCATGGAAATCTTGGAACATAGCTAGTATATCCCCTTTAACTACTTTCCAGAACTTTTGGTAGAAGAGGAAAGGGAGGCCATCTGGCCCTGGAGCCCCTTCAGCATAATAGCTGTCAATGACCTCCTTGATTTCTTTTTTAGTAAAAGGAGCTAAGAGGATGTTGTTTTCTTCTATGGTGACCTTTCCCCCCTCACTCCAAAAGTTCTCCCCTAGAGAAATGTCCCATCTACTCTCTTGTTTAAAGAGATTTTTGTAGAACTCTACTGCTATCTTCATCATGCCCTGTTCATCTTCAACAAGGCCATTAGGCCCCTCTAAACCATCTATTCTATTTCTCCTGCACCTTTGGTTAGCTACTGCCTGGAAGTAGGCAGTGTTCCTATCTCCCTCTAAAATATCTCTATCTCTAGACCTTTGTCTAGCTTTAATCTCTTCTAAAGCCCAGATATTCTTTAGCCTCTCTGCTATTTCTTTCATCTTTTCTTTCTCCACTTCTCTCAAATTGGCTTGCTCTTCTTTCAACTCCAGGGTCCTTAATTCTACTGTCAGGGCTGTCTTTTCTTTGTTCATGGCTGCTGTTTCATTAGAAGCCCAACCTCTAGTGAGCCTTCTAAGGGTTCTTATTCTAAACTGCCATATATCAATAGGTTTTGAGTTAGGACAGGGGGTTGTCCAGGCTTTATTTATTACATCCTGGAAACTTTCTTTCTCCAGCCACCATTTTTCAAACCTGAATTTTTTCTTTGGCCTAGCCACATTGTCTCCTGTATCTACTAGGAGGGGGTTGTGGTCACTAGGTGTTCTATCCAAAGCTTTGACTCTAGAGAGGGGAAAGGCTAGTTCCCAGGATGTAAAAACAAAAATCCTATCCAGTTTGGCTAAGATAGGGGGTTCCTGATTGTTAGACCAGGTGTAAAGTCTATTGTTTGGATTTAGTTCTATAAGCCCCCATTTGTCTATCCAATCATTGAAGGCGTCCACCCATCTATGATTTATGTTTCTATTGCTCTTTTCCATGATGGATCTAACTAAGTTAAAGTCCCCTCCCAGTAGGATGGGGCCTTGCCAGGAATGCATAATTTGGTGTAGCTCCTCTAGGAACTCTTACTTTCTATCTTCATAAGGACTACCATAAATCACTACCAACTTCCAATTAAAACCTTGTTTCTTATCTTGAAGAAAAATAGAAGAAGAGTATCTTAGATTATCACCCACAGTGATATTAAAAATCTCTGAATTAGCTCCTACCAGAATACCCCCTGCACTACTTGTAGCAGGAAGGGAATGCCAAACAAAAGGAATATTGCCAGTCAAGGCTCTAAGATAACCACTAGTGAAGGTATCTTTCTTAGTTTCTATAACTCCTACAAAGTCTACATGGTTGCTTCTGATTTTATCTACTAGGGCAGGTACCCTTCCTGGTAAGCCCAAGCCTCTAATGTTCCAGAAAAGACCTATCATTTCTTTTTTTTTCTTTGTGATTTTTTTCCTAGGAACTACTTCAGACAAGGCCTCAATAAGATGCTCCTCTAGCTTTTGGGCTTCGATATGTTCAGGTGGGGTCACAGGGGCCTCTCCCTGGTTGCCCAAAATCAGACTATCATCTACATTCTTACTACAACATTCCTGTTCTTTACAGATTTCCTTATAAGAGATATTCCTATCTTTATCTAAGGTAATAATGTTGTCTAGGGCACCACTGTCCACAACATTCTCTCATATTCTAATGTCTACATTCTTAGTTATGAAAAGAACATCAGCAGAGTTTAAGGTACAGATTTTGTCAGGAATTGTTGTACCTGTATTTCCTTCTAGGTTGACTTTCCTCTTCAGGTTCTGTGCTTTCTCCAGGGCTGTCTTGTCATCATCTTTCAGCATGTTGCTTCTTCTCTCAGCTATTGCAGGCCCCCAAGCTTTCTCTTTGTGTTTGCCTTTTTGTTTGTTCTCCTTCCCCCATGTGGTGTTTTTTGATACTTTGTTCTGCTTGCTTTTTCCAGTGTTGTCTTCGAGCTCCTCATCATCTTTGCTGGTTAAGTCTTCCCTTTCCTCCCTCTGGTTGTTCAGTTTTCTCTCTTCCACCAAAGTGTACACCCATTCCTCTGGTAGACAGGACATTCCCTGATCATTATCTTCAGATTCCAAATTTTCTTCCATGTGTTCCTCCTCCTTATCATCTAGCTCCATAGCTTTCAACAGGTTTAAGCAATAGGACTTATTGTTTTCCTGTAGTTCTCCTTCCTCTTCCATCCTAGCAACAGTTCTCCTTGCTGCACTTATGGTTTTAGCATAGCTTTCCTGCTGGTTCCCACTCCCTCCCCCAGAATTTGTTTTTGGTGTGACCTCTCCACTATTCTTTTTGTTGGGGTCTTGATTTTTCTGACTTGAGCTTCTCTTGCTGCTGTCATCTAGATCCTCTTTGAGTAGGTCATCCTCATCTAGATCAGGGTCCTCTCCTCCATCATCTCCTTCATCCTTGTCTTTATCTGATTGCTGTTGCTCAAACTCTTCTACCTTGTAGGATAGCAAGAACAGATCATCTTGTATCTCCAGCACTCTTTCCTTAGGGATTTTGCATGGGTCTTTACATTTAATCTTCAGTCTTACCATAGTGAATTGGCTAGAAAACAAAGAGTACCAATCCACATCTGTCAACTTCCCTAGACTTGATGCCACCTGTTGAAAGACAGTCCATTCACTCCATTTTGGTGGGATCCCTCTGACCTGTACCCATGCTTCCACCAGTTTTCCTATGGGTTTGATCTCTCCATCCCAGGCTTTAAGTGATGATGTCACTCCATCTTTGTTCAAGGGGAACCAGATCATGTCTCCCATTACCAGATCCTCAACTCTTTTTGAAGGTGGGAATCTCACCATGTATCTGTACTCCTCAAGAGCTTTAAGTTTCCATTGTCAATCCTTATCAAACATCCTTCTCAGCTGTTGCTTAATGCCCTCCTGATCTATGTCTCCTTCTTCCACTGTGAGAACTCCATAGTTGTCTGTAGCCCCCCATAGTTTAAAGCTGTCTCCCTTTTGTTCTACCTCTACATGCAGAAAACCCAAACCTTGATTGGCACTCCCAAAGTACTGGGCACTCTTCTGAGGTTGCTTCCATTCTGGACATTTATCAACTAGGTGATCTTTCTTCTGGCATATGAAACAGACTTTGGGCTTGAGGCAGCTAGAGCTGTAGTAGTCTGGATCCCCACAGTTGTAGCAGAAGATGGTCTTCTCCTTTTCTTCTTCTCCCCTCATAGTCTCCTCCACGGCTTCTGAATCTGCTTGTTGCTGTGCTGCACTTGCTGGTTTCTGTTTCTCTTCTTGCTCTGCTCTCCCTTTCTGCTGAGACTGTTGTTGGTTTCTAGCATTCCCTCTCCATTGGTTTTGCCTTGACCTCGGTCCCTGGTGTTGTGGCGGTCTCTGGAGATTGTGTTGCTGTGGGGGTGGCGGCGGATGGTGGTAGGGCGGATGGTGGGGTTGCTGGAGGTGGTGCGGGGGGTAGTACCCGTACTGTGGAGGTGGCGGTCCTGGCTGGAAGAACGGAGGCGGCGGTGGGTGATGCGGCCATCCGTTGTAGGCCCACTCTTCCTCCGGCGGCGGTCTTGCCCCTCTCCCCCTTCCTCGACCTCTGCCCGCCATCAAAGCCTGCAGGAAGGTCAGCTTCTCCCCTTTAGCCCAGAGATCTGACGCAAACCTGAGTTGCTTCGGGGATCCACTCCACGAATCTCTCTCCGCAACTCTGAAGCAATCCTCAGCCTTGAATTGCTTGCTCTCCCACAGCGATTTCTGGATCCAGACTAGGTTTTCCTTTGGTTCCCTGAGGTCCTCGCCATGGCTGCGGCGCAAGGTGGAAGGAGGCGAATCAGGGATCAGCCACAACTGCCCGTAAAATTCCTCTACTACCCCTCCTTCGTCCTGCTCCGTCGGCCCTGCATGTCTGTGGGATCTCCCCTGGATCTGCGGATTTGGATGGCGTCGAACCCCCTCTCCCCGCGGATGGGTGCCGCGTGTCTTCCGCTGCGCCTGATCTACGGTTTGAGCTCCTTCCCGCGCAGGGGTATTCAGCGGCGGGGGAATTCCTCTCTCTCTCTAACCGGGCTCGACGCTGTTCGCTCCCGGCGGTGGGTTTGCGGCGGCACCTTCGCCGGAGCGGGGCGCGGACGCCCTCTCGATCGCCTCTCGGTCTTTCCATCTTAATATTTGCAATCTCAGGGTGACGAGTGATGAGCGCGGGATCGAAGCGCTTAATGGCCTGAGTATTCTTGTCCGGAATGGCAAGCATCATAGCATAGCATGCCGCTTCCAGAACCCCGTCACCGTCAGGATTGTTGGTGGTGACAGCGAGAGATCGTCATGCAGGCGGAGGCATCTTGGCAGGCATGGTTGGGAAGGATGGAACAGGACCTCCTCCGTGAATCCTGCAGAGATTGTGAACCGGCCGATTACGAAGTTAATTACCGTGCTCCAAAGGAAGCTCGAAAAATCCGACGCCGTTGGTTGGTGTCTGCACTCTGCACGGAGCTTTCAGGCCTAGCTAATGTACGAGTACGCGGCAAAACACTAACTGCTGCTGCCGAAATTTCTTGTTTCTTTTCTCTGACGAGGCGAAAATTTCTGAATTCTGATGCAACCCTGACGTGCAGATGGCCTGACGTGGGCACGCGGCACTCGCCACGCTGGATCACGCACACACCGGACGCGAGCCCCTCGGCCGCTCCTATAAATACTCTGCTCTCCCCTTCGTCTGCACGGTGTGCACGCTGCGTTTCTCGAACCCATTAAACAAAGACAAGGCGAGCGTCCTCGACTCGATCCTTCTTCCCCTGCCTCCAGTCTCCAGATCTCAGATCCGAAGAGCTCCAGCTCTTCTCCAATGGCGGTCAAGGTCTACGTCGTGTAAGTGTCCGCCGCACCACCCGCCTGCTTTTCCTTTACTACAAATTATTAGAAGCCGTCGATGCATTAAGATCAAATTAGACCGCGCGGTGCTGAACTCGGTTGTTTTAGGAATTAAATCGAAGTAGTCCCGTAATCAGAATTCACTGGCCATTGCTGTATGTGCCATTTCTTTTAATTTCCTTCAAAATTGCTCTGCTACTTTCGGTGACGCTTCTCAAGAAGGATCGATGAACTTGAGGCAGTTAGGGGAGGGTTTAGGCTACTGAATAATTTGGTTGGGTCTCAGTTTTTGCCTGTCAATGTCTCTATCACAGGGGTGGGTTAGGCCATGGCCCCCTGCGTGATGCCCTGACGGTGGGAATGTATCCTGCACTAGTTTTAGTCATGGCCGTGGCCGGTTGGCTTTACTCGAGACCTTTTCCTCTTGTCATGGGAAATGCTGATAGATTGGGGGAAAAGAATACTTATGGGCATCCCGATAGATTTTCGCCCCGGTGAAGTTATTGGTGTCTTGGTGATGCCTCGAGCGTTCTTACAATGATTTCTAGTTTTATACTGGTGGCTCACATCATCACTGATAGTGGGACTCACGGCGATTTGATTAGGTTTCTATTATCATGAACGGCTACTTTGACAGGCATTTGATTTATTCATGTATGACAGCTATACCAACTCCCTGTTCCCCACCAGCTACCGAGTTTAATTGGTCATGACCGATTACAAATCCATCTTTTTTTTATTATCTTATTAATGCTGAGAGCCAAATCATTTAGCATTTAGCAGTACATTTTCTATTCTAATTACATGAAGTTAGACTGTTAGAGTATAAGTCAACATTAAAAAGATGGAATCCACATGTTAACTGCAGTCAAGGTTAATCTATCGTCGCAATTTGCAAAGACGTGCAGTTTGTATCTGTCATTCGAGAGATGAAAATCCTAGCAAAATAAAACCTGGCCTCAAATTACAAAGAACCATTAAATTCTCCATTGTCTCCATCTAAAGGGAGTTTCATGTGTGTTCTAAAGTTGTTTTCTGTAAAGAAGCAAATTTCATCTGCTCATCGAACTGACCTTAAATTACAATTAAAGCGTTTCCTAAAACTGTTTTTCTATTTTTTTCACTTTCAGTAATCTAGCTTGTTCCTGTTTCTATTACTTTCAATTAACAAAATCCATCAGTGCTCCTTACATAAATCGTGTGCCTCTTAAACTTTTGATGCTGCTGTTTCTGTCTGTTTATGGAGAACTTCTAGAACAACTTAATGATACATTACTTTTCTTTCGTGGGCAATTATGAAATCCGTGGATGCCCTTTTTTGTTGATGTGGATTTTCCACTACAGCAGTACAATCCCACTCTGTCCTCTGATGGACCCGCATGTTTGCTACCTCTTGTTGCTCCCTGCTTGCACATCAACGCAAGGACCCATTTACCTGATGCACATTTTTGCATGTCTTTCTTATTTGCATCCCAAACTCAATCAATTGCATAACTAATATGCAAATATTATGACCATGAAGTTCATTTTAGTTTTACTGAATATTTGAACTTAGTTGCAATTCACCATGATCAGAAAAAAAAAGTGAGTTAGTTTTTGGGCGCACTTGATTGCGTTAGTTTTTGGCTCATGGATGGCCTGTTATTAGAAAACAACAATCTGTCAGTCCACATCACATAACTTTAGTTGAAGTCACATGCATATGACAGCTTGAAAAGGTAAACAACCACTCTAATATCATAAGTAAATAGTAACTCACCCGTCTTAGATTTTTCTGCCTGAATGGGATTGTCCAACTACTAAAAAAGTGAGCATCTAGAAACCTTTGGATAAAAGATGGGGAACACGTGTTTCTTTCCAGTGCATCTTTACAGCTAAATACCTAACTGACACTTGAAATATATTTTTAGTAATGTTATTGGTGAGCACTAATTTACATAAAAAGGATATACCATTTGGAGGCTTGGGGCAAACATTGATGGTGAATTTATATTCATACCATACCATCCTTGCTGAAGTAATTGAATGATATATTGATGTGAAGTTATGGAGTTAATTAGATGTGAACTCCTTTTTTTTATTTATGAAAAAACATCCCAATTACAATTTGGGTTTATGATACCTACATTCTTTCGATGTAAGCTTTACTCTGTTCTTACTTCCTAAAGAGTTCCATGAGTGTAAATTGTGCATATACCGAAAGTAAGAGGGGTCAATATTCGATCGTTCTAGTTATTGCAGAGTGGTTCTCATCCGTCGTAACAGCAGTCAAAAACTGTTCCTGTTTTTTTCATTAGGTTTTACTCCACGTACGGGCATGTTGCCAAGCTAGCTGAGGAGATCAAGAAAGGCGCCGCCTCTGTCGAAGGTGTGGAGGTCAAGATATGGCAGGTCAGTGCCAACATGCATATATTATTGTACGGTAGTTGGCAACACTGCAATAACCTCTGATGTCAATGCCAGTCAGGAGATGGAGCTAATGTGTTTCTAGTGGTCATTCTATCCTGCATGCTTGGCAATTGTCAACTCTGCTTCTGACGAGGCATGTAAAACCCACGCCGACAGGTTCCCGAGACTCTGTCCGAGGAGGTGCTCGGCAAGATGGGCGCGCCCCCGAAGACGGACGCGCCGATCATCACTCCGCAGGAGCTCGCGGAGGCCGACGGGATCCTCTTCGGGTTCCCCACGCGCTTCGGCATGATGGCGGCGCAGATGAAGGCCTTCTTCGACGCCACCGGCGGCCTGTGGCGGGAGCAGAGCCTGGCCGGCAAGCCCGCCGGCATCTTCTTCAGCACCGGCACCCAGGGCGGCGGGCAGGAGACCACGGCGTGAGTCGTCTTACTGCTTGATCACGTCGCGGATCGGAACGGATCATAGACAGATAGTGATAGGTAGGGACAGCCGGGTAACTTGTGGATGCTAACGTTTTCTCTTGGTCAGGCTGACAGCAGTGACGCAGCTGACGCACCACGGGATGGTGTTCGTGCCGGTGGGGTACACGTTCGGCGCCAAGATGTTCGGCATGGAGAGCGTGCAGGGCGGCAGCCCGTACGGCGCGGGCACGTTCGCCGGGGACGGATCGCGGTGGCCGACGGAGGTGGAGCTGGAGCACGCCTTCCACCAGGGCAAGTACTTCGCCGGCATCGCCAAGAGGCTCAAGGGAGGCTCCGCCTGAGCGCCATGACAACACCAGTGCTCGCACGCGTTCCTCTACACCTACTACATATACAGTTATACACTCTGTGAATAGCTGTTCTTGTGGATCTGTCGTCCGCTTAATCTACACTACAGACGGCGTGTGAATGTGTGATTCGGTCGGTATTGCTGTGGTTTGGATTGAACCGCTCGTTAATTTGGTACGCGGGTTGTGCGTTTGTGCTTGATATACCACTCTGTGCTTCTATTTTGGTTTTTAACAGGATCAGTGGCTCACTGTGCTCTTTTTTTTTAGCCTCACTGTGCTCTATCAGCCCCGCTGGCTTGGGCTACGGAACAAAACTATTCGGCCTACTGAATACTGATTAACCTTTTCGTTTTGGGCGCAATCCAGTCAGTGTACGCAGCCAAAGCTAGCGCGGCCCAAGTATCGGTCTTCTTAGTCAGGCCGGCCCAAAAAAAAGACACCTAAAAATGGATTTCCTTCCATCCATCTTCTATCAATAGTTAATCTCAAAAAAAAAAAACTCTATCTTCCGGTTGATACATAATTAAACAATATAACCCAACAACTGACCCACAACTGTCTAACTAATTATCTCAACATTTTAGACGAACTATCTTAACATGATCTTGCTCTTTCCTATCTACATTATTCTTTCTTTTTTTTACGCAGCTGATGAATGTAAAAAAAAATTGGTGGGTGTAAAAAAAATTGTTGGTGCATGTAAAAAGGGAACATATCAGGTGGAAACCAACCCCTCCGTGCAAACTATGGAAACTTCAATCTGAGCCACATTATGTTGATCCAAAGGAAGGCTCATGGGAGGTGAGAGGGGTGATTTGCAAAAGTGCGTTTGCAAATCATCCCTCACACCTCTCATGAGTTTTGCACATCACGCCTCTCACCTTCTATAAGTCTTCCCTTGGATCAACATCGTGTGGCTCTGATTGAAGTTTATATAGTTTGCACGGAGGGGTTGGTTTCCACCTGATATGTTCCCATGTAAAAATGGTTGAGTTATTTTTTATGAGTGTAAAAACGTTGTTTAAAAAATGTGGGTAATAATTAAGCTAGACTTTTTTTAAAAAAACTATTGATGAATGTCAACAAATATTGGTGGATGTTACAAAGAAATATTAGATACGGCCTTAATATGTTTTTTTAAAGTGAGTGGATTATGTACATCCCGAAAGGCATATAAGAGCCTCGTAAAAAGATCACCCGGCCCTAAGATGCCCCCCACCCAACCCACCCACCCACGCACACAAAAAGTGTCGCAAAGACCCCTACGATAGGGTTTAGCTTTTTCTTCCGTTTGTTTGAACCCCTTAAGGGTATGATATATGACACATCACATGTTTGCATACTTGTTTCTATTAATATGCAGTATATCTCGATGATAGATAACAACTTCAACCTCAATCGTGAGTTGATTCTATTATCTGTACTATTACTTGATTCATACTCATGCATTGTTACATGAAACAAACCATTTCATAAAAAATATTTGTTATAAATAATTTTTAATAGAGACAATGGGATAATAGCTAATATAGTCCACTAATTGTTGAATGGGTACTGATTGTTAAAATGGAAGAATCGGAGAGGACTGCGATGACAAATGGCATGGAGTGGGTCTGCCTAGTGATCCATGCCTTTTGTAACACCTTATAGACCTAGGTGTCTTAAAATTTTATATTTATGATTAAATGGAGTGTCATAAAAAACTAATTTTTAAAGCAAATTATTCATGATATTTTTGAAAGTTTATTTTAAATATTGAGAATGACATATATAGGTGGTTCTTCCAAAAAAATGGCATTGGCAATTGAAGCTTAATGCTTAATCTAAAGTGACACGTACTTAAGGGTGGAGGAGTAGCGTGGACTACAAGCATGTTCATGATGTGAAATATTTCAACTTTTTTGAAAGGAAATATTTCAAATTGCAAATACTTTTCAATAAATTATCCAATTGAGAAACACATCAGTAGGGTGTGGGGGTGGTAGTAAAGGGCTTTTCCAATTTAGAGTTAAGTATATATCTAGGTACTAGGTACGCTTTTGAATAAGTTACTCAATGTGCAACTTGTCTAATAATTCGTGATAACTTGTTTTTTTTATAAAAAAAGACCAACTGAGCTCACTTACTATGGTTGCAAAGCTAACCTCTCCCTTTTGCTTGCATGTTTTAGCACCATTATTCCACCATCATCCACCCCCAACCTATCAATAATAGCGCGCATATCTCATTCTCATGAACCTGCCCGGCTGCCCCCAGCAAATATATCCATCTTAACCTTTGGCACTCATGCAGCAGGGTGTGTATGCACACAAGTGCATGTGGTCTTTCAGCATCTCGTGTTGTGGGTGGATTTCTTGCGTTCAATCCAATTAATATCTAAACATCCTCATAAATAGGTTACAGCTCAGGTTTTTCATTTCCTTTTGCTTCAACACTACTGACATGTGTCTCTACCTTAGAGCTATAAGCTTCTAGCATGTCTGTCTCTACCGAAATGTTCCCCCAAAGTTAGGGTGCCAGAACTCCGGCGCTGTCTCGCTCGCAACCGCGTAAGCATAAGTGCTCGCCACCGGGACAAGGCACAGTCCTCGGCTTCGCAGGTCCTCCTTCGCCTTACCGCCACCGTCTTTGGCATGATACGAAACCTTGTTAATTCACGGGGGAAAGTGTGATTCTTCTTATATGGTAATGAAGACCAAAATTCTAAATAATATGGTGAGGGAAACAATTCTGACAGTACAATGACACTCAAAACGACGATGCTTAAGAAGTGGCAGATGCATATTACCTGTTGCTGCTGTAGCTGCTGCACCTGGACAGGGCGTCCACAACTCAGGTACGGAGAGCTCAAGGACTGCAGGGGGTTGGTTCATTAGCTCTAACCACACAAAATTTGTGCATGTTGAAAACATGTACTATACACCAGTATTAATTAACCATGAATGTGTTCAGTGACTATTTGATCACTGTGAGCTATGAATGAATTCGTGTACTTACTGCCACTTGATCGTGTAGGAACCTGATGTATTCGATGGCCTCGTGAAGAACCGATGCAGTATCCGTCTAAATTTCGCGGAACGAGATGGATCAAAAATTTTGATCAACTTGGAGTGAGATAGTTGCTCGTGTGAAATTCAAAGGATGACGAACAGCAAGCTAGGAGAGTAACCGAAAGGAGGGGAAAATTATAGAAAAAGGGTACCTTTCCAAAAGGCGACACGAGTTGCTGGAGCGCAGTGATTCTGTCCCCGAGCTTCTCTTTTCTCACCTGCCCGCGGAGAAGAGAATCAAAATCAAAGCAATCACGATCCAATCGATGATCATCATAGCTAACGAGAATACATATATCCATTATCTAGTCTGAATTGCAAGTTGAGCTGGAAATCGAAAGATGTCCGAAGAATTGAAGGTGGAAGATGATATAATCTCTTTCGATCGATTGCGTCACGGGCCGGCCGCCAGGCCAGTGCAGTGCACACCTTGAACGTCGGCATGGAAGACGGCGTCGCGATCCGGGGCTTCTTAGCCGCCGCCGGCGAGTCGGGAACGCTTCTTGATCTTGTAGCCGAGGAGCAAGCGTCCTGAACATGTTCCTTATGGGACTGCACCAGAGAGGCCGAGTCGTCAGAAGAAACCCTAACTGCTAGCTGATAAGCGGTAGGCCGGTGCCGTCCCATGATCATACCTTGAAAGCTTTGTTCTCTAAGGCCTGCAAGAGAAGCGGCTTCGTCGTCGTCGTGGTCGTCGGCGGCGGCTCTGACGCCACGTCCCTGAAATTCCGCGTCGACGGGGTAAAGAAGCCGGAGACGAATTGCTGCTGAGAGAACGGCTTCGTCGTCGGCGCCGTCGGCACGTTGCCGTAGCTGGAGTACTGGTTGCCCCCGTACAGGGACGCGCTGTGCGACGACTCTCCTGCTGGTGCCACGGGCGCCGCGCCGTCGACGGCGTCGGGCTGCTGATCGAGCAGGAAGTGGCGAGCCGCGTCGTCGCCGTGGAGTTGGAGGAGCGCGTTGAAGCCAGCGGTCGCCGCTCTTCCGCCGCCCCTGTCGTTGCAAATCGCCATGAAGAATCACCGATGCAAACCGTCATTATTACGCACGCCAACGTCGAAGGCACGCACACCCGCGGCAAGCTTAGATTCACTGCTTACATGTAAGAAGCTTGCGCTTGCGCCCAATCCACCTCGGCGAGAAAGGACGGCGGCGGCGTGGCGGCGGCGTCGACGTGCAAGCTTGGCTGGAAATGATAATCTGTGGAGGTCGAACTCTCCGCCGCCGGCTCTGCAGCGTCCTGCTGGACAGTGGACTGGACGGTCGAGCAGGCCGACGCGCCGTCGCCGGCACGCGCGGAGCTCCACCACTCGTCTGCCATGAGGAGACAGGAGAGCTTGCTAGCTAGAGCCTAGAGGGCACGCCAGCGCCGTGTTGTACGCAGCAGTGGAATCTCGTCGCCGGTGATGTTTATATCAGACGAAGTAGCTACGCTTGGAGTGAAAGTTAACGCGTGCTATACACGGTGGACTCTGATCGATCAGCTTGTCGTGGAGACCATTCTGACCTTTGGTAGGCACGTACGCGTAGTTTATGGTCGTGAGACCCTTACTTTTCTTGACTGTATTTTTTTTTTAGAAAGAGTGACTGGATTGGGACGGTATCAGGCTAGCTTGTCCTGTCTCCCCTGTGCGCGTGTACAGCCACGCACTCATGGTGTAGCCACAAGCAAAAGCACCGTGTCGATGAACAGTGCGGCCGGCGACATTTTGGGACCCTAGCTAGCTAAAGTTGACGCTCTGGAACGGGATTGAGGCCAGCCCGGTGACGACGGTTGCGGATGGCGCTGCCGGCGGTGAAGAAGGAGAATGACATTACTGATCGGAGCACAAGAATATAAATCAAAAGCGGTATTGACGTATTGTCGATCGGGGAGGGTGCATTACGACTTTTCAAGTGTTATAAACTATGTATTTTTCATTTTCATTATTGTTCGATCTCAGTGGCTTTCTCGCATCGTGGTAGTCTCCTCAGTGCGGTGCAGCCTGCTCTGTTGGTTCCCTGTTGACGCAGGGTCACCGCCTCTAGAGGAGATAAATTCACACGCGGACCCTAAACTTGGCACGTGGTATGATCTAAGTCCCCGAACTCCCAAAACGCATACTCAAATCCATAAATTTGCTAATTGGTTCACGTGAGGTCCAAAACTCAATTACCCACACTAAACATGCTGACGTGGACCTGACATGTGGGACCCATGTGTCATCTCCACCTCCTACCTCCCCTTTCTCTCTCCCCTTCTCTTCCCACCGCCACCGTTCTTCACTCACGTAGGGGCGTGACCAGCGCCGTCGCATGCTCCACCCCTACAGAGCCGCATGTCGCCGCCGCTCCTGCCTGGGTCTCAGCCGCCCAACCGCGCTCACCGGCGAGCTCCTGCTCGGGTCCCTACCGTCTCCGCCGTGCGCACCTGCTCACCCACCACTGCCGCTGCTTCCTCGACCGCCACGCTCGTCCGACAGGTGGCGACATCCGGCATTGACCCCTACCAGCATGGAGTTGAGGCTCGACGGGGCAAGGCTGGCAGATGCGGTGGCGGCAGCCGAGGGAGGACACGAGGCTAATGTTGCTAGTGCGAAGCGGTGCTTGTCGGTGAGTGCGGCGGGGGAATTCGGGCGGCAGCGGCGGCAGCGCACGGCTCAGTCAGGGTAGAGCAAGCAACGATGCTCGTCGCGCCTTGCACAACAGCACAAGTAGAGAACGATAGCGATGGGAGGAGCATACGACGGTGGGGAGAGAAGGGAAGAGAGAAAGGGGAGGTAGAAGGTAGATCTGACATGTGGGCTCCACATGTCAGGTCCACATCAGCGTGTTTAGTATTGGTAATTGAGTTTTGGATCTCACGTGAGTCAATTAGCAAGTTTAGGGACCTGAGTGTGCATTTTAGGAGTTTGGGGACCCAAATGATACATCTTGCCAAGTTCAGAGTCCGCTACTGAACTTATCTCTCTTTGGAGGTTTCGGCTACTACATGAATGTGAATGTCAGTGGGTGTCGTGGTATGGCGGCATGGCTTCGTTTTTGCCGCCGCAGTTGTTGGTGGAGTAAAATCTGTTTGAGATAAGTTGAGTTAGTTGAGATGAGTGTGTTGACTTGGTGCTACATCATGTGTTGATGATCAATCCAACTTGTTTTCGTCCGGTATAAGACTTTATCTATTTTTAATATAATCGACAGTTCTCTTGTATGTTTGATTTTTTTTATTATTGTTCAATCCATGGCAGACCACTTGCACCAGATTAATATCCAAAATAATCCAAAAGCTTGAAGACTAACAAAACAACTTTAAAAATTATTGTTCAATCCATGGAGAACAACTGACACCAAATTAATATCCAAAATAATCCAAACGCTTGAAGACTTAGTGAGAGTGTTCGGCAGGTCTTAAATGTATATGCCGGCATATTGGTTGTGAGAGAAAAGTACTGCGTAAGAAGTTGTACGGCAGATTGGTTGAGAGAGAATTACTGCGTAATAAGTCAAAACAAGCCTTTCGAACGCAATCAGATGATTTGCACCTAGCGTTTGTAGGTTGTTGTTTCTGAACATTTGGTCGATTTGCCTGCCTCCGCGTGTTTTATTACACTACTTGCGACAAAGCTAGCTAGTTTGGACGCGCTGGTTTGCATTAAGTGTAAAGCAACGGTGATGAGGACGTGACTAGAGAGAGAGGCCTCTCTAGTTAGCCTTAGGTGGAGAACCCTCCGCTTTTGGCCTCCTTTCCATTTATGGAAAGGGCATATCCTCAGGCGAGGGGGTAGAGCACGCGGGAAAAAGAAAAAAAAAGTGACGTGGGAAAATTTTCCGTTCTGCCATAAATAGGGTGCTAAGTGACAAAAAAAAGTGATGACCAGGTTAATAAGTAACAAAAAAATGAGTTTGTAACCCGAAAAAGTAACATGATCCTTTTTGCCTGGAGGCGCTACAGCCGCAATATAATTGTCTGTCAACCGCTACTGCTTGAGTGAAACACAGCCAAGATCCAGACAAAGGAAAGGACAAAATCAGATAGAAAACAGAGGGAAACAACGGGAAAATGAAAAATTCTTCCAATTCACATCAAGCTTGTCCAGGTATATAAATTTTACATCCTAGAACATACCAATTTATATTGAGAGATTCCTCTAGTGCCTGAGTCTCCTAGTTTGAGCTGCAAGAAATTAGTTACATCTTAGAGATAATTCATGTCCTAAATATAGATTTCTGGTAGCATGATATTTCTCTATACATATTTCTCCTCCCGTGACATTAACGTCCAATCTTGCTTCCTTCAACAAGAACCACTTGCATCCTGTTGCATTATGTAACCAAATCTACACAAGACAAACCCTGAAAGCAAAAGAACGTGTGAGCTCTAATCTTTGGATCTGTATCTCTTTCCCTAAAAGCAAAAGAATCAAATTCACAGTTAAGATCCCATTATCATCACAAGAATTGTAAATAACTAAAAGAGCTAACAATGAGCAAAAGAACATGAATATGTTGTAAAAAATTGAAAATTAGTGGTATGTTACTTACTATCATGTAAAAATTATCTGTTGATTACTTCTTATGTATTGTAAAACAGAGGGAAATTAATTAGGACATAACGTGAATGGAAGATTAGTTACATTCTATTGAATTAAAATTAAGGGAAAGTTACTTGCTTCATCATGCAAAGTGATGATTAGTTACTTCCTATATGTTTAAAATAAGTGGAATGTCACTTACTGACATATAAAAATATATTAATTAGTTACTTCCTATGTGTTCTAAAATCGGAGCAAGTTATTTACTACATCATGCGAATGAACTATTAGTTACTTATGTGTCAAATTCAAAAAAAACTCATGTAAAGTGGCAGGAAGTAATCAGAGAGAGAATAATAAGAGCAAAAAAATATATATACCTCCATCTACTTATTCTGGACCAACTAATCCTGAAGATGGTTCCTGTTCATATTAAACTGACACAAGAAAAAAGGCTACATACGGGTGTATGCATAAAAGCACAGGTAAAGTTAACTAACCAGTGTCTTCAAATCATAAACAATTTACAACTAAACCAAAGGGAAGGCTCATTTCATTTAAAAAAGCAGGTTTCAGTCTAGCTAGAAGGAAGCCGGAAAAGGTGAAATGTGCTGTTTGTGGTTCAACCGAACACACACAACAGACAAGTGCAACACCAAGTTAGGTAAGAAACAGGGGCATAAGATTTCACGATCCACCAGTATGTTACTAAGTAAATGAGTATTTGATCCTGACATTAGCCATGTCGGATTAGTCAATCTATGGCATGGTTTTGCCATCCCAATATTAAATGTACTTAAGCTTGTAGAAGCTAGTCACATTTGCCACAAAAAAAGGTAAGTAATGAGGACAGATGCAAGTGGCACATGATGAGCAAAAACTGGGCACATGTTGTGAAAATAAGCAGGTTTCAGTCTAGGACAGATTACTTGTTATTTCTTACAGGAAGGGAAAAAAGAATGAACAATGGAAGTTACTTACTATGTATACGCAGTCACTGATTTGTTACTTCTATAAATTATGATTTGACTTAATTTCAAACCATTCAAACATATAATGTCAACCAAAGTTCAATTACTTCCTATATGTTTAAAATGAAGGTCAGGTTACTTCCTATCCAATGTCAGTAAATTGTTAGTTACTTCTAATCTCATGTAAACAAGTTATTAGTTACTTTATAATTCATATAAATATAGTGTGAAATGCCAAATGGCAGTCCTACCAGTACCACCTAGATGGGCTTTACTGAAACAGGTTTCACTGACTCCTTCCAATCTAAGCATGAGGCGCATGTCAAGTTCATGTAAGTGTTAAGGCCTGTAACAAAAGCATCACCCACACATCAAAGAATTATTTCAAATGTTTATAAACATTAAAACAATTTTGATGTTGATGTTCCTGTCCTGAAACTATAATAGAATAAGCAAGCTAACAATTGATATTATTTCTGCAAGTAATCACCAATCAAACTTGGGCTTTCATTAGTTCATATTAATCCTATAAATAACAGACATTGTATTGCCTATTTCCATTAGGAAGGAAAACATGTTTGTATCACAAAAAAGAAATGCAGAATTGCATTCCTCGTTACTCTAGAGTTACCCCCATGACGCCTGATAAAAAATAAAAATTAACCACTAGAAGATAGATGCCTGACAAATGGTATGGCTGATGCATGTAAATTGCCCAGATTATCAACCTAACCATAAGCTAGTACTATCATGTGGTTAATGTTCTATGCAAAAAGAAGGAATGTACTAAACAATAACAAAAAAAAACTTAAGGTTCTTGCTGGTAGTTGTTCCCTTGCTCTGTTTTTTTATCCTAGTGGCTTTGGGGTCTAAGCTTAGCCTTCATGTTTGCATTGGGCTGTTTGCTTCCAGATTGCTGCTCAACGATGTCACCTGTGTTATGTGGAGACTTCATAATGCTAGCTTTCTTATTAGTTCCGTCACCGCAAAGACAAAAGTACATAATTAATTACTTCCTATCTAACGTTACAAAAGGGTACAGATTATGAAAATTTAATTAGGTAAATCCTAATTAAATATTTGAAACAAGGGACTCTTTGCTTCCAACATAATGGCACAAAAATTTTTAATTGATTCCTACATGTTTGAGATGAAAACCCGGTTACTTCCTATATTATGTCAACAAAATCATTAGTTACTTCTAATCTCATGTTTCATAAATTTAATTACTTTCTATATGTTTAAAACGAAGGCATGGGGTTACTTCCTGTTTAATGTCAGTAAATATTAGTTACTTCTAATCTCATGAAAACCAGTTAATCCCAGTACCATAATCATATCCCAACTTGCTGTAACACTAAACTGATGGCAAATTACTTAGTATGAAATATGAAAAAAGAATTAGTTACATATATGGGTAACAGTTGTTCGACTGTACTAGTTTTGTAAAAGATGAATGCGAAGCAATATACTAATTGTGCTAAGGAATAATTCTTACAACTTTGAAGGTGATGTTGGGATCAGACCTTGAGTGCCCACATTGCCATCCATCAAGAGATGGGTGGCCTCTGCAAGCGGCAAGCAAAGTACTTCAACCTGGATATAAAAATAATTACAATCAAGATATGCTTAGATATATTCCATTCAAAAGCATTTCAGGAAAGCTATTTAATCACAAAGGTTGCAGAGCTGAATGCAGTGTCGGTTCTGATTATCAGAGAAGAGGTATCAAAAAGAAAAGAAACAGCAACAGTGTAGCCGAAAGGATAGGCCACCCCAAGCCTCCCACTTTTGAAAACCCAAAAGTTGGCCATTGTTCAAGTATCTTGGCTTCCACAGAAATCTGCTAGTACCCAAACAGGGAAAGAGATCTGAATACCTTGCACCAGATGGTGAAGCAATACGATACAGATAATATTAGGAAACAAAACTTTATATGTTTCCCATGTAGATAGTTCTTGATGTTCAACTGGGAAGGCTTAAAGTTCTAATTTCTCCTTGAGCAGTCCGAAACTACAAATTCGGTTCCCACTAGTACCATAATTCTTGACTGTGACGATTAACAACTGCAGGACCATGTGTCCTGTAAAGTAAAGTAGTTTTGGCAACTTGCAAACAGATTATCTATGTTAAGTTCACTAACTACATGAATAGTTCAATAGCTCATTAATCTCTTATTGGCTAGTTAAATGTTTGCAATCACATGTCCATAGAACTATTTCAGTATGTCTGCATGATGGTGCTATCTCATTCACAAGGCAGCAAGAATTGGTTAAGCATTTACTAAGACAAAATGAATAGCAAGTTAATTTCAATTTAAAAAGAGAGGTAAACTTCGAAAATTGTCTTTAAACGGTTACAACAAATGTAAGGAACTGCTATTTGAAATTACTGAAGCTAGTGCCATTAGTAAAAAATAGCACTAGCTTTGATCTGCTGACTTCAGAGTTCAGACTTAGACCCCTATCTTGGCTCTTTTACTCTTTAGTCTTTACTACTGTCTCTAGGTATATAGCAGCTTGATATTCTTTTTTTCAAGTAAACATAATATTCTATCAACACATGTTACATCCTACGGAATAAAAATTCAGAACTAGTTACTTTTGGTATCACTAAATATATGTTATGTTACTTTGTATAGAATATAAATATATAATTAGTTACCTCTTATGAGATTACATATGTGGGAAAGTTACTTCCTATTGTAAGTTAAGCTCGTTACCACAAAAAAAAGAACAGAAAACGGCCATAGAAAACAAAATGTATAGTATGGGAAAATAGAAAAACTCATCCTCGACTGAAACAACACACAGCTAGCAGGAATTACAGTCTATTGGATGCACAAAGTAGTAAGGATGACTTTAATGAGTTCATTAGAAAACAACCTTCATAAATAATGAGTCGTGCTAATCTTGAATGCCAACTCTTTTTGATCTTCGTCTGGTAACAAAACAGAATAACATTGGTTAGATCAGCAAAAAAACAGATGTTGAACTACTGAATGCACTATGTGTTATAGTTTCAGCAAGTGTTAAAAAAGTGTAGAGTATCAGCTCACAAGCTGTAACGCCCGCGTTTTTAGCCCTAATAAATCACCTGCTAAACCACACGTGTTTTCAAAACTTTTCCGCTGAGCTCGATCATCTCCTCAAAACCCCGATCATCTTTTCCCTCCCTCCTTTCCTCGGCGCGTGCCGCGAATCCCGCCGGCACCGCCCATCCCGCACGCCACCACTCGAACCGCCGCCGCCCTCCGCGTCATGTTGCACAGCACCGCTGCAGCGCCGCTGTCGGCCACCTCGCCGGGAATCCCGAGCCGCCATGGTCCCGCCAGCCGGCCTGCTCCGCTGCCGACACCGCGTCAGCCCCGCTAGTGCGAACCCGAGAAAATCCTTTTTCCCCTCTCTCCTAATTTTCCTAGGATTTCTTCCAATTTTCTAAACCCTTTTTCTTTTTTTTCTTTCTTTCCTTTTTCCTTCCTTTCTCTTTTTCCCTTTTCCTTTTCCTTTTCCCTTTCTTTTTTGTTCTTCTTTTCCTTCTTTCTCCTTCCTTCGGCTGGCGCCTCTGCCCCGGCCCCGCTCCTCTGCTGCGGCACGACGCACGCCCGGCCTCCGCCCCGCAGCACGCCCCCGCGCCCTGCTCAGCCTCTGGCCGCCGCGCGGCCTCCCCTTCTCCTCCACCGATGCGCTACGCCTCGCCGTTCCCCTGCCGCGCACCCGCACGCGCGCGCGTCGCGTCGAGCGCGCCGCGCTGCGCGCGCCGCGCCAAGGACCAACGGTCGCAAGGGCGCGCCGCAGCCCGGCCCCGCACTGCCGTCCGTACGCCGGCCCCGCGACGGGACCACTCCCTGCCACTCTACGCCGCGGCCATTAACCCGCCTGCGCGCGACCCGTCACCTCCGCGCCACCACCATTGCCGGTCGACGCCGTGCACCTCGCGTCGCTCCACACCACCGCTCGCTGCCACCACGGCCGGCCTTGCACGACACAGCGACGCCGCTGCCCGTCGAACAGCACCATCATTTACTCCCCGCCGCCTCGCCTGCCCGAGCTATCACCTCCGAGCACCACCACAGCCACAAGCTGCCACCCGCATCACGCCGCCGCTCGTCGCTGCAGCTGCCCGGCTCGCATACCACCGCGTGACGCCGCTGCTCGACGAGTCGCGTCCACCAGCAAGGTCGCAGCGACGCCTTAACTCCGCCCGAGCCCCGCCGCAGCACCGAGCCGTCGCGCCACCGAACGCCGAGCGGCATTAACATCGCCGCCCTGTGCCAACCGCCACAAGCCACCGTCCACCCCGCGACGCACCTCAGCCTGCCACCGCCAGCTCGCACGCCCCGCTCGCCTTCACTGGTCGACGAGTCACCTCCCACAGTGCCGCTGCCGCTCCCGGCCACGGCGCCATTTACTCCACCGCCGGCCGGACCTCCATGAAGAGCACGAGCTCCGCGTGCTCGGCTTCCGGTCGCTCCACTGCCCTTCCCGGCTATAAATAGCCGGCACCGCCCTCACGACCGCCACCCACCTCCCAGCTGCCTTCCCCCTCTCTCCCGAGCACCACACCCAGCGCCGCCACCACCATTGCCCCGCCGGCCGCCACCGCCCGCCGATCCACCTCCTCGCACCACACCAACCCAAGGTGAGGAAGGGGATCGACTCCCCACGGCCTCCTCTCGCTTTTGCCCCTAACCCCGGCCGCTGCCCTGCCCGGAGCACCGGCAATCGCCGTTGCCGGCCGACCCGGCCACTCCCCTGCCCCTCCTCTGTTCTGGAGTCGAGGGGAAGAAGCAAAGGGGGATGTCCCTTTTTGCACGAGGCCCCTGCCTCTCTTCCTATTTCCACCGAGCCCCCCCCCCTCTCTATTTTTTTCCCTCTCTCTCTTTTTCCTAAGCCCTTGGCTTATTGTTTAATTATGATCTAGTCCCTGATCAGAAATATGCAAACTACAACTAAGCCCTTAACCAAGTTTACACCATTCAAATTAAGTCCTCTTCCATTAGTGTAAATTACAGATAGGTCCTTACCCTCTTAATTAAACCCCAAATACCCTGTTAACCTATTTTTTCATACGCGATTTTATCTCAAATCGTGCCCCAACCTCACCACACCCGTCCCGGGTTTACCTCCACCGATCCATCACCCAAACCCCCCCTAAAGAAAAAAAATATTTATTCCTCCTTTTCTATTTATTTTCTCCCCGAGCTCAGACGGTAATTTTTTTTGTGTGCTTGTATTGATTGCATGCTTGTGTGTGCGCTATAGCCGACGGAGTGAACGAGGAGGAGTACCGCGAGCCGGAGCTTGGAGCCGAGTACTACGAGCAGGAGACCGAGGTCCCGAACCGCGAGCAGGAACTTCCCGAGGACTTCGAAGACGGCAAGTTCAATCTCATCCTTTGATGCATGCTTTGATCCCAGTTTTATAAATACAACCCTATGAACCGTTTTATAAATTGCACATTGTTTTACTGTTAAAACCCGGTAGGATAGCCACCCTTGATTGCTATGATTAATCTTTGTTTGCCCTAAATGATTTCTTTAAAATGAGTGGGTGCTTTAAAAACGGGAATGGGATATTTTGGAAAATGAGTAAAGAACTGGGTAGACGGGATGGACGCGTGTGTCAGGAGTATGGGTAAGCTCGTACCTTTGTGGTTGAGCGTGTTGGAGATGTCCATCTTGTCGTTAAGGACCGGGTTGCGTGACATCTCACCTGACCCAATTATCGTACTACCACTCGACCGTTGTATGTGGCAACGGCTTAGCATAAATCCCACTAGTTAATCTACTTGCCATCAGGAGTGCGGGTGAGCAGTGGGAGATCAGGGAGTAGGGGTACGATCTGTGTGAGGTACGCCCTGATTATGTGAGATAACCCCTTGGTTGCTTCCGTGGTGGCTCGTAGGGTTAGCTAAGGTGGGTAATGGCTTTCATAGGATCCGCACCGGCACTAAGGTGTTCGTGTGGCGGTACCCTACTTGTGGGTAAAGATGTACAACCTCTGCAGAGTGTAAAACCTATTCGAATAGCCGTGTCCACGGTATTGGACGAGTCATGGTGTGGTCACAAAACTAGTGTTTGGGGTCGGGATGATTTTCATGGCGTGAGTTGTTTTCTGGAAAAGTGTGTGGCTGTGTGCCTGGGCTACGGCGGACGGGGAGTCCGGTAGTCCTCATTTGGTTTTCATAAAACAACTGAGTTACTTGAGTTATAAAAACTGTTTGCGAAAACCTTTTAAAAAAACAAACCCTTGCATGAGTGAATGCATTTGCAAAATAAACCTTATCCTGATCCTTGATATATCCTGTGCATGATCTGGCTCTTAGCCCCTCCGTGGGTGGGGTTGAACTTGTTGAGTACATATGTACTCACCCTTGCTTGATTAACTGTTTTTCAGAGGAGGATCCTGACTTCGCCCCCGAAGACGTCGAGTAGGTTGCTGTTCTGCACCCAACCCGTGCCTGTGGATTCAGGGTCTCCACAGGAAGCTTCCATGGTGCAAGACTCTGAAGATATCTTAGATGCTGTTGCTATCGTAGTTTGGTCTGTAGTTCTTATGTTGCTTCTCGTGGCAGTGGCGCTCCCATGCCCACAGCCTCGACGTGTTGTACGGTAATGAACCATCTGATGTAATAAATGTGGTACCAGCCTCCTGGGACTGGTATTTGTATCACATTTAGTCACCTCTGATGAGGGGACACTTCAGGTGGTATCAGAGCCGTAGTTGGCCGTAGGACGCGACCCCTAGGACCCGAGACCTTTTCTAAGCTTTTCTCTAAATCTTTTCCCTGCTTAGCTCACCTTTCCACAAATCTCTTACCTTAACCCTCGCCTGGTTCCAGATGGCTAACTTGGAATGGAGTGGAGGCATCTGCCCCGCAGAGCCTGGCCTCCCTAAGTTACTGCTACTCAGCCTAGAGCGCATCGAAGTAAGGGACCCACCGGAGTACATCTATCGGGAGTACGAACACAGTGGCACCCTTCGGTGTAAAGTGACGATCTTCGTGGGAAGGAGCACACTCTACCCCGACATAGATCCTTGGTTCATCTCCACCACTGGGTTTCGCTTCACCGACACATACCCAAAAGCTGCCCGAAAAGCCCTGCGACGCCTACGAGTGGTCTATAGGAAACACCTTCGACGGACTCCGATGGGATTTTTCCCACCCTCTGGAGGAAGAGGACGCTCATGGATCGCCCGGATGAGAGGACTTGGAAGAGAAGAAGAAGACCTAGAAGATACGATTTCTCACCTGTCCATCTACCTCAATGGCATAGACCACCTTTTCCATGAACAGGCCGAGCAGCTGAAGCACCAAATCGATAGGGCAGAAAGAGCAGAACAAATGATAGAATTAGAAAGGATAAAGACGAGAGCGGTGGAGGTTTCCCTAGCTAACCTGCAGCGAGATTACGCCAGAGAAAGGGAACGCTCTGAAGTATTCCACAAGAACCTATGGGATGAGCTCCACGAGGAACGTAGGAGAAGAGAAGAAGCGGGGTTGATGGATGATGAACCCGAAGAAACCCACTGGGATAAGGGAACCCAGACCGAGGATGTGATGTTGGAACAAGACCTTCCACCGAAGAAGCGTCGCATTCAGCCCGAGGAAGAATCCCCATAAGAAGAGAATGGAGTGCCTAGGCTAGAGCTATCATCCTAATAATAATGAGTGTACCCCTGAGGAGTGTACCCAACCTTGTTGATAAATAAAACTATCTATCTTTTGTACCCTACCCTTTGCACAACTTGTTCAACTCTACCCTTGTTTTCAGATGGCCGAAGATGGATGGACCCAAGGCGTGTGCCAGGAGGAGCCTGGTTTTGCTCGCCTTCTTATCAACTCCCTGGTGCGCCTCGGTATCACTGAGCGCCCAAGGTACTACAGTAGAGAGTACGAGCAACTCGGCACTCTTCGCTGTAGGGTGGTCCTCTCCATCGCCAGAAGCACCCGCTACCCCAACATCGAGCCGTGGCGCGTGACCGCCACAGGTTTTCGACATCGGGATACCTATCCCTTGGCCCTCCGGAAAACTCTCCGTTACCTGTGCAGGATCTACGAGGAGCACCTTATCTCCACACCGATGAGGCTTTATCCTCCCGCCATCCGGACTCCAGTCTGGCAGGCCCGCATGAGAAACCTGGAACGACGCCGTCACCAAGAAGATCTTTTGTACCATGTAGTTGCCTACCTCGTCTCCCTGGATAAACTCTTTGATGACCAGGCCAAGTTCCTAAGAGAGCAAATTGGTCGGGCTGAGCAAGCGGAAGTCACAGTAAGGATGCACCAAGTTCGAGTAGCCCAAGCTGAGGCAAGGACCGCGGCCGCCATAAGTAGTGAAGCTGTTGCCCATGAGAGCCTCAGGCGGATCCAGGATCAGCACATACAGGAATGGACCAACAGTGGAACACCCGTTCCGGCTGTGGGAGAAGCACAAGTCCTAATTGGGACACCCCTCATAGGATGGGGAGGAGTTCCTGAGACCCCAACACCGTCTGTAGCCGCCGAGCAACCAACATCAACCGTCGAAGAAGGAACTTCCGCCCAGCCCCAAGAGAACGGGAACCCCCAGGATGATGATGGTGATGAGCTGCTCATCCCACTGGAAGCACACTCCGCCCCAGAAGATGGCTCACCCCACGAGTAGCGTGCCCCAGAAGCCCTTGCCAAGGAATGAATCCGTAATGGTCCAAGCTTAGAGTCGCACCTTTAACTTTTGACGTGGTACCAAGTCGTGTAGTATACCAGCGTTGTACCAGTCGAGTAGTTCGGGATGTATCCTCCTCTCATGGTTGAAATAAAGTTGTTTGTGCTTGATTGTCATGTGTGCTTGTTGTGTGCTTGACGATAGGAGTCAGATCCTGTCTTTTCAAAAGTCCGTCTTAATCAACTTAAACATCACATAAAATCTCATAGAGACCCACTCCCCTACAGATGGTTTCAAGGCGTCCCGCCAGGAGCTTCCAAGGCTCCGGTCGTATGGACCCAAATGCAGAAGGATCGCATGCTGAACGAAGGGAGCGCCCTAACGACCAAGAGGTGAATCAGGACGAAAATGGAGGAGAAAATATGGTTCCGCCACCGCCACCACCTGCCGTAGACCTAGCGCAAGTATTGGCTAACCAGACCCTGTTGCTGGAAGCCATAGCCAATGCCATCACCCGCCCAAAGCCCCGTGTTCTGGGCATGAATGAGAAACTGATAGAATTTCTCCGGACAAAGCCACCCACGTTTGGCAGATCCGTGAATCCCTTGGATGCAGATGACTGGCTAAGGGCCATCCTAAGGGAACTAGAGCCATTCAACTGTGAGGATCGGGACAAGGTTCTGTTGGCCACTCACCAGCTCACTGGAACAGCCTTAGCCTGGTGGGAAAACTACTGTGCAGCGACCAAAGATCCCTCCACCATCACTTGGGATGAGTTTGTGGAAGAGTTTCGTCGCTACCACATCCCAGAAGCCACACTGAAGCACAAGGCAGACGAGTTCCGTGAACTTCGCCAAGGCAACAAGTCCGTGGAGGAATACACCTACCAGTTCATAGAGTTAGCCCGCTATGCCCCTGAAGAAGTGGACAAGGACTCGAAGAAGCAGGACATGTTCAAGAAGGGCTTGACTCCGGAACTGAGGACTCTGCTTACCCCTCAGATCTACCCAGACTTCAACACCCTTATGAACATGGCCATCCTCACCGAGAGAGCCAAAGCAGAGGAGAAGAAAGAAAACAAGCGCAAATTCATGGAGAACAAGGCTCAGCAGCAAGAACGTTCCCAGAGACAGAGAAGCTTCGGTCACCCCATGTCCAGGTTCCACGCCCCCATGCAGTACAAAACCCAGTCACAAGCCACGAGCTCTCAGGGCCCCAGAACCCAGTTTAAACAGTACAACAACCAGAACACCATGAAGCCTCCACAAAATAATACTAGCCAGGTCACTGCCAACAACAGCAACACCCGAGTATGTTTCAACTGCCGTGAGACCGGACACTTCATAGCCAACTGCCCATACGCCAAAAAGCCAGCAACCTCAGCCTTCTCCAACTCAGTGCATGGGCCGAGACCGGTTGTATCTGGAGCCAACCGCGTGCCAGTTCGCAGCAACAACAACTTCGGCAACAACAACCAGCAGATGAGGCAGCCCCAGCAGTCTTATGGACGAGCCCGCGTCAACCACATCAACGCACAAGAGGCTCAAGAAGCACAAGGCGTAGTGCTCGGTGAGTTTCTGGTCAGCTCAGTCTTGGCAACTATATTATTTGATTCAGGAGCATCACATTCGTTCATATCTTCAAGTTTTGTGGAAAAGCATAATATACCTACAGTACTACTAAAAGCACCCCTGCTAACCCGAACACCCGGAGGTGACATCAAGTGTCAACTGGGTTGCTCCCGGGTGAGAATCATTTTAAGTGGGGTAGAGTTCGTAGCGGACCTGGTGGTACTGAAGTCCAAAGGGATAGATGTGATTCTTGGGATGGACTGGCTAAGCCTTCACCACGGCCTTATAAGTTGTGCCGATAAGGTAGTACACCTAACCAACCCAGACGGAGTGCAAGTAACCTGCCGTACCCGAGGAAGCAGACCAGACATAATGGTTTTTAGCATGGAGGCCAAGTCCCTAGAAGAAATCCCAGTAGTGCGGGAATACCCAGATGTATTTCCCGAAGAACTTCCCGGAATGCCACCAGATAGGGATATAGAGTTTGTTATCGACCTCATCCCCGGAACCTCTCCCATAGCCAAGAGACCCTATAGGATGGCAGCCCCTGAGTTGGCAGAGTTAAAGAAGCAGCCGAGAGAACTTCAGCGAAATGGGTTCATCAGACCAAGCTCGTCACCATGGGGAGCCCCAGTGCTCTTCGTCGAAAAGAAGGATAAAAGCCTGAGGATGTGCGTGGACTATCGCTCACTAAACGAAGTCACTATCAAGAACAAGTATCCTCTCCCCAGGATAGATGATTTATTTGACCAACTGAAGGGAGCCAGATATTTCTCAAAGGTCGACTTAAGGTCAGGATACCATCAACTCAAGATTAGGGAGAGTGACATCCCAAAGACCGCCTTCGTCACCCGTTATGGACAATACGAGTTCACCGTGATGTCCTTTGGACTCACTAACGCACCGGCATACTTCATGAACCTCATGAATAAGGTGTTCATGGAGGAGCTAGACAAGTTTGTCGTAGTTTTCATTGACGACATACTTGTTTACTCCAAAAGTGTGGAGGAACATGAGCAACACCTTCGAGTGGTACTGGAGAAACTGAGGGCGCACAAGTTGTACGCAAAGTTCAGCAAGTGTGAATTCTGGTTGGAGAAAATATCCTTCCTTGGACATATTCTGACAGCAGAGGGAGTGGCAGTAGACCCTGGGAAAGTCGAAACAGTTTCCAACTGGCGACAACCAACCAATGTGAGCGAAATCAGAAGCTTTCTTGGTTTAGTAGGATACTACCGAAGGTTTATTGAAGGATTCTCCAAGATTGCCCGACCCATGACAGAGTTGCTCAAGAAGGAGAAGAAGTTTGTCTGGACCGAGTCGTGTGAGAAGAGTTTTCAAGAGTTGAAAAGAAGACTGACAACCACCCCAGTGCTAACCCTGCCGGACATTCAACGGGATTTTGTCGTCTATTGCGACGCATCACGACAAGGACTAGGATGTGTCCTTATGCAAGATGGGAAAGTAGTGGCGTATGCTTCCCGCCAACTCAAGCCCCACGAGCAGAACTATCCCACCCATGATTTGGAGTTTGCAGCCGTAGTGCATGCCCTTAAGATTTGGAGACATTACCTGATTGGAAATAAGTGCGAGATCTACATGGACCACAAGAGCTTGAGGTACATTTTCACCCAGCCTGACCTGAACCTAAGGCAAAGAAGGTGGTTGGAATTAGTCAAAGACTATAACCTAGAAATCCATTACCACCCGGGAAAAGCCAACGTAGTGGCAGATGCCTTAAGTAGAAAGTCCTATGGAAAAGCAGTACCTAAGAATGCCCAATTACAAGAGGAAATGGCACGACTCAACATGCACATTGTTCCCCAGGGCTACGTTCGCCAACTAAGTGTCCAGCCCACCCTGGAAGACAGAATCAGAAAAGCCCAAGGGTCCGATAAGGAGTTAATAAAGATCCGCAAACACACGGGGGAGAATAAAGCCCCAGACTTTAGGGTGGATAGTCACGGTACACTATGGTATAAGAACAGGATATGCGTACCTGAAGACGGAGAATTCCGGCAGACCATCATGGATGAGGCACACAACTCAGCGTACTCCATCCACCCGGGATCCACTAAGATGTATATGGATTTAAAGCAGAAGTATTGGTGGAATGGAATGAAAACAGACATTGCACAGTTCGTCGCCCACTGTGACACTTGTCAGAGGATTAAGGCGGAACACCAGAAGCCCGCAGGACTGTTGCAACCCTTACCCATCCCAGTATGGAAGTGGGATGAGATAGGCATAGACTTCGTAGTAGGCTTTCCCAAGACACATAAAGGATATAATTCCATATGGGTAATAGTAGACCGACTCACTAAAGTCGCTCACTTCATACCCGTACGTAATAATTATGACGGAGAGAAGTTGGCCAAGCTGTATATAGCAAACATAGTGAAGCTGCATGGAGTACCTAGCAGGATAGTTTCAGATAGGGGGACTCAGTTCACCTCTAGGTTTTGGGAAAGTTTGCATAAATCCATGGGAACCAAGTTGGATTTTAGCTCAGCTTATCACCCCCAGACGGATGGACAGACCGAGAGGGTGAATCAGATCATGGAAGACATGCTAAGGGCATGTGTCCTCACCTATGGCAAAGATTGGGAACAGAGCTTACCATATGCAGAGTTTTCGTACAACAACAATTATCAAGCCAGCCTAGGCATGTCACCATTTGAAGCCCTATACGGTAGAAAATGCAGAACCCCATTGATGTGGTCAGAAGTGGGGGAACGTGCCTTGGTTGGACCCGCACTCATTAAAGAAGCCGAGGAACGAGTAGCTGAGATCCGAGAAAAATTGAAGGCTGCCCAATCCCGGCAAAAGAGCTATGCAGATAGGAAGAGGCGAGAAGTAAGCTTCAGTCCAGGAGACTTTGCTTATCTCAAGGTTTCACCTATCCGAGGGACTCGGAGATTTCAGGTGCATGGGAAATTAGCCCCTCGGTACATTGGACCGTACAAAGTGCTGAAGAGAGTTGGAGCAGTAGCATACCGGTTGAAGCTACCAGAGGAAATGGCGGATATACATCCAGTGTTCCACGTTTCTCAGCTGCGAAGGTGTTTGAAAGTGATCGAAGAGAAATGAGTGCCGGTGGAAACAATTGACTTACAGCCAGATCTTAGGTACCAGGAGGTGCCCGTCAAGATTTTGGACACAGTGGTCAAAAGGACAAGGACATCAGAAGTACGGGTGTGCAGAGTCCAATGGAGCAGACACGGAGTAGAAGAAGCCACGTGGGAACGAGAGGACGCGCTGAAGAAAGAGTTTCCCCACTTGTTTAAGAACTAGCCGAATCTCGAGGACGAGATTCATTTTAAGTGGGGTAGGTTTGTAACGCCCGCGTTTTTAGCCCTAATAAATCACCTGCTAAACCACACGTGTTTTCAAAACTTTTCCGCTGAGCTCGATCATCTCCTCAAAACCCCGATCATCTTTTCCCTCCCTCCTTTCCTCGGCGCGTGCCGCGAATCCCGCCGGCACCGCCCATCCCGCCCGCCATCACTCGAACCACCGCCGCCCTCCGCGTCATGTTGCACAGCACCGCTGCAGCGCCGCTGTCGGCCACCTCGCCGGGAATCCCGAGCCGCCATGGTCCCGCCAGCCGGCCTGCTCCGCTGCCGACACCGCGTCAGCCCCGCTAGTGCGAACCCGAGAAAATCCTTTTTCCCCTCTCTCCTAATTTTCCTAGGATTTCTTCCAATTTTCTAAACCCTTTTTCTTTTTTTTCTTTCTTTCCTTTTTCCTTCCTTTCTCTTTTTCCCTTTTCCTTTTCCTTTTCCCTTTCTTTCTTTTCCTTCTTTCTCCTTCCTTCGGCCGGCGCCTCTGCCCCGGCCCCGCTCCTCTGATGCGGCACGACGCACGCTCGGCCTCCACCCCGCAGCACGCCCCCGCGCCCTGCTCAGCCTCTAGCCGCCGCGCGACCTCCCCTTCTCCATCACCGCTGCGCTACGCCTCGCCGTTCCCCCGCCGCGCACCCGCACGCGCGCGCGCCGCGTCGAGCGCGCCGCGCTGCGCGCGCCGCGCCAAGGACCAACGGTCGCAAGGGCGCGCCGCAGCCCGGCCCCGCACTGCCGTCCGTACGCCGGCCCCGCGACGGGACCACTCCCTGCCACTCTACGCCGCGGCCATTAACCCACCTGCGCGCGACCCGTCACCTCCGCGCCACCACCATTGCCGGTCGACGCCGCGCACCTCGCGTCGCTCCACACCACCGCTCGCTGCCACCACAGCCGGCCTTGCACGACACTGCGACGCCGCTGCCCGTCGAACAACACCGTCATTTACTCCCCGCCGCCTCGCCTGCCCGAGCTATCACCTCCGAGCACCACCACAGCCACAAGCTGCCACCCGCATCACGCCGCCGCTCGTCGCTGTAGCTGCCCGGCTCGCATACCACCGCGTGACGCCGCTGCTCGACGAGTCGCGTCCACCAGCAAGGTCGCAGCGACGCCTTAACTCCGCCCGAGCCCCGCCGCAGCACCGAGCCGTCGCGCCACCGAACGCCGAGCGGCATTAACATCGCCGCCCTGTGCCAACCGCCACAAGCCACCGTCCACCCCGCGACGCACCTCAGCCTGCCACCGCCAGCTCGCACGCCCCGCTCGCCTTCACTGGTCGACGAGTCACCTCCCACAGTGCCGCTGCCGCTCCCGGCCATGGCGCCATTTACTCCACCGCCGACCGGACCTCCATGAAGAGCACGAGCTCCGCGTGCTCGGCTTCCGGTCGCTCCACCGCCCTTACCCGGCTATAAATAGCCGGCACCACCCTCACGACCGCCACCCACCTCCCAGCTGCCTTCCCCCTCTCTCCCGAGCACCACACCCAGCGCCACCACCACCATTGCCCCGCCGGCCGCCACCGCCCGCCGATCCACCTCCTCGCACCACACCAACCCAAGGTGAGGAAGGGGATCGACTCCCCACGGCCTCCTCTCGCTTTTGCCCCTAACCCCGGCTGCTGCCCTGCCCGGAGCACCGGCAATCGCCGTCGCCGGCCGACCCGGCCACTCCCCTGCCCCTCCTCTGTTCTGGAGTCGAGGGGAAGAAGCAAAGGGGATGTCCCTTTTTGCACGAGGCCCCTGCCTCTCTTCCTATTTCCACCGAGCCCCCCCTTCTCTATTTTTTTCCCTCTCTCTCTGTTTCCTAAGCCCTTGGCTTATTGTTTAATTATGATCTAGTCCCTGATCAGAAATATACAAACTACAACTAAGCCCTTAACCAAGTTTACACCATTCAAATTAAGTCCTCTTCCATTAGTGTAAATTACAGATAGGTCCTTACCCTCTTAATTAAACCCCAAATACCCTGTTAACCTATCTTTTCATGCGTGATTTTATCTCAAATCGTGCCCCAACCTCACCACACCCGTCCCGGGTTTACCTCCACCGATCCATCACCCAAACCCCCCCCCCCTAAAGAAAAAAAATATTTATTCCTCCTTTTCTATTTATTTTCTCCCCGAGCTCAGACGGTAATTTTTTTTGTGTGCTTGTATTGATTGCATGCTTGTGTGTGCGCTATAGCCGACGGAGTGAACGAGGAGGAGTACCGCGAGCCGGAGCTTGGAGCCGAGTACTACGAGCAGGAGACCGAGGTCCCGAACCGCGAGCAGGAACTTCCCGAGGACTTCGAAGACGGCAAGTTCAATCTCATCCTTTGATGCATGCTTTGATCCCAGTTTTATAAATACAACCCTATGAACCGTTTTATAAATTGCACATTGTTTTACTGTTAAAACCCGGTAGGATAGCCACCCTTGATTGCTATGATTAATCTTTGTTTGCCCTAAATGATTTCTTTAAAATGAGTGGGTGCTTTAAAAATGGGAATGGGATATTTTGGAAAATGAGTAAAGAACTGGGTAGACGGGATGGACGCGTGTGTCAGGAGTATGGGTAAGCTCGTACCTTTGTGGTTGAGCGTGTTGGAGATGTCCATCTTGTCGTTAAGGACCGGGTTGCGTGACATCTCACCTGACCCAATTATCGTACTGCCACTCGACCGTTGTATGTGGCAACGGCTTAGCATAAATCCCAATAGTTAATCTACTTGCCATCAGGAGTGCGGGTGAGCAGCGGGAGATCAGGGAGTAGGGGTACGATCTGTGTGAGGTACGCCCTGGTTATGTGAGATAACCCCTTGGTTGCTTCTGTGGTGGCTCGTAGGGTTAGCTAAGGTGGGTAATGGCTTTCATAGGATCCGCACCGGCACTAAGGTGTTCGTGTGGCGGTACCCTACTTGTGGGTAAAGATGTACAACCTCTGCAGAGTGTAAAACCTATTCGAATAGCCGTGTCCACGGTATTGGACGAGTCATGGTGTGGTCACAAAACTAGTGTTTGGGGTCGGGATGATTTTCATGGCGTGAGTTGTTTTCTGGAAAAGTGTGTGGCTGTGTGCCTGGGCTACGGCGGACGGGGAGTTCGGTAGTCCTCATTTGGTTTTCACAAAACAACTGAGTTACTTGAGTTATAAAAACTGTTTGCGAAAACCTTTTAGAAAAACAAACCCTTGCATGAGTGAATGCGTTTGCAAAATAAACCTTATCCTGATCCTTGATATATCCTGTGCATGATCTGCCTCTTAGCCCCTCCGTGGGTGGGGTTGAACTTGTTGAGTACGTATGTACTCACCCTTGCTTGATTAACTGTTTTTCAGAGGAGGATCCCGACTTCGCCCCCAAAGACGTCGAGTAGGTTGCTGTTCTGCACCCAACCCGTGCCTGTGGATTCAGGGTCTCCACAGGAAGCTTCCATGGCGCAAGACTCTGAAGATATCTTAGATGCTGTTGCTATCGTAGTTTGGTCTGTAGTTCTTATGTTGCTTCTCGTGGCAGTGGCATTCCCATGCCCACAGCCTCGACGTGTTGTACGGTAATGAACCATCTGATGTAATAAATGTGGTACCAGCCTCCTGGGACTGGTATTTGTATCACATTTAGTCACCTCTGATGAGGGGACGCTTCACAAGCATACTAGAGAATGTGCATAATTTTTCAAGAATATTTCATTAAAAAAGCTAAATAATGCTGATGAAATAGTACTGAATAGCTATATAGTTCAACAATTGTTAGGCTTGAATGCTAGGAAAAGGGTGTAAGTGACTTAAGAATCTCAGTTCAAAAGGTTCTTAACACTAAAAAATCCCGAGCCGGGAACAAAATTATCAACAAATTTGAAAATAGTTATAAGATTTAAGTTTACATGGACAACACATCCTAATTCATCACTTTTGTTTTGCTAAAAAAATGTAGGAGTTAGTTTGTTTTCGCTGTCAGCTTGATACTGAGCCTCTAACAAACAGATGGTGAATTACTTAAAATTGGTTATCTTAAATTTTTAATCATATCCTAACTTGTTGTAACATTGAATTGATGGTAAATAGGAGCATGTTACTTCATCTATTCACAAGAATGTTGAGAAAAGCTACTCCTTTGCTTTGCAACTTAGGGTCTTCTTTGTCATATAAGCTATTAACAAGTTACTTCCTAAGTCAGATAAATAGTGACAAGTTACTTCCTAATTCAAAATAGAAAAGGGACCGAGCCACATCATTTATTTGGAAAAATCAGAGGACAACAAAATCAAAACAAAGTTATTACTGACATTGATCTTCAACGATTGTTATTTTAAAGCATACATAATGAGGTATCAATAAGATAGTCTTGGCAAAAGAACATGTGAATCTAATCTTTTTTTCATGTAAACACAACATGTGTAATGTGTTACATCCTATGAAATAAAAATTTAGAACTAGTTACTTCTTGTGTCACCGAGTGTATGTTAAGTTACTTTGTATGGAATACATAGAAGTAGTTACTTCTTTTGAGACTACTACATATGTGGTAAATTTACTTCCTATGGTAAATTAATCTCATTGCCAAAAAGTATTAGTGAAATGGTAGTGAGAAATTGCAGGTTGTTATGAGAAGGGAACAAAATATAGTATAGGAATATACAAAAAGTCATCCTAGACTGAGCTAGCAGAAATTATAGTCTACTAGATGCAGAAAGCAGTAAGGATGACTTTAAATGAGTTCGGTTAAAAAAACAACCTACATGGAAACTGAGTCAAAGTGGACGCAATAGTTCCCTTCTGATCTTAAATGCTAACTCTTCTGATCTTTATATGCTAACAAAACAAAATAACTTTGGTTAGATTAGCAGAAAACATATAGCGTTCTGTTATCAAAATTATACACACAGATATGAATAAGTTTGGCAAATCTAAATCTGATTCATGCAATTAAAAATCAAACGGGAAACACTCAACAATCGAGACGATCTCTAGCTGACTGTTAAGGAAACACTTCCAGTATCCACTTTAATTTAGAAAGATGCAAAAAAGCTAATGTAGTTACATTCGATGGAAAACTTCTTAATGACAGGGGAGTTTTACCAGAGGTACTTGCTAAAACATCAAAATATAGTTACATTTAAAACCATCAACGCAACAAACTAACACAATATCAAGGTTCCAGAAAAAGTACATAAAAGTAGGGATGCTTCGGTGGGAAGTATGCTATCATGGAAAACGCCGGACTGCTGAAAATCAGTTAACTTAATCATATCCTAATCCCTAAATTTCAGTTTCAGCGAGAGTTGAAAATGTGCATAGTTTCAGCTCACAAGCACACTAAGAAATGTGAGTAACTTTTCAAGTATTTCATTAAAAAATCTGAATAATGCTGCTGAAAATAGTACTAAATATCTTATTCTATATAGCTTAGCAATTGTTAGGCTCACTTGCTAGTAAAAAAGTGTCAGTGACTTGAGTTTCAGGTCAAAAGGTTAACACTAAAAAACATCATGAGCTGGGAATAAAATTATCAAATGGAAGTAGTAACAAAATTATAATCCTTTACTTGGACAACAAATACTAATTCATCACTTGTTCCGCAAAAAAGTTACACAAGGTGTTATTTTGCTTTTGTTGTCACCGAACCTAACACATGAGTTTGTACTTGCTACTGTATACTGAACAGTTCTGCATTGGTCATGAATATTAGATGCTCTAACTGACATGATGAACTACTGTTATCATAATAATAGGGCAAACTTTTTTTTAAAGAAAAGGCAGGCACACTGCCATATCATATCCTAAACCTATTAGCTAGAGACATGCTCCAAAAACACTAGACATACTCCAAAACTCTAAAACAGTTATCTTAATCAGGTCCTTACACTAATGTAGAAGATAGGAAGGATTGCAAACAAAATAATCAAGAAAACAATATAGATCGCCACATGCACGAAATAAGAACGTGCTTATAAGCTGATGAATTTGTGCCATAAACAACACATAGGCATGAACTAGTAAAGTACTAATAAGCATGATGAAATTTGTGGAAAAACATCACATTATTCTCGATGGTAGCAAAGAACAGGTTGAATAATGAGAAGGGTCTGGACATACCTACCTACTGACCGACCAGCACCTTGTCGGAGGACAAGCCCCACACGCGTAGTCGACGGTGCTGCCAGGATTTGACTCGCAAAGAGCAGTGGAGAAGAGGTTTAGGGGTGGGGTACTAGATCCGCGCTTGGCCGAACGCCCTCAGCTCGACGTCGAACTGGAGATTCACGGTGGAAGGCTCGACGTCGACTAGATCCAGGAGCAGGAGCGGCGGGCCGAGCTCCAGGAACAGGGGTGGCAGAGCAGCGGCCGCGGCGGGTGGACCGCCAACACCGCTCGCCCTCTCCGCGCGCGCCTACCCCCTCCCTTGCCGGCGCGATTCGGCATCTTCTCATCCTCGAGCTCTCCGCCTCGGAGCGGCGGTCGCCTCCCCTTCTTCCCCGTGGCGGCCACGCACGTCTCCCTCCTCGCCGGCGCGTGGAACTGCGAGCTGTCGCGGGCCCCGACAGCGGATGCGACCTGTGGCCGCGGCGGAGCTGGCGGCGGCTCCTGCGGTGGCCTCCAGGCGCGGCGAGGGGAGCGCGAGCGGCCCCTTCCTCCTCCTCGTCACCAGCCCCGCCGGCCGCCTCCTCCTCCTTCCCCGGCCACCGGTGGCGCAGATCCGAGGCGCCGGAGCCTCCTCCGCCTTCCTCCACGCGCACGCGGGAGCCAACCCTAGCCTCCCCTCTTCTCTGGCTGGAGAGCCGCGATGTGTGACCGGAATCAGGACCTCTCCCACAGACGAAGAAGAACACGGAAAGGGGAAAATGAAGGGTGTGAAATTTTCTCTCTCCTCATAGGCTCACCCGCTGCACGTCTTCTCGTCCACTCGTTTCCACAAGTGCGGTCTGCCCGTTCGATCGGAAACTGACGCAGATAAGAAGAGGTCTCGGCATAAGACTAACGTGAGACCCCTCTCGATGTAGGATTTGCGTTAGCTATATATGGTCATGGATTGAAGCTTCAGATTCGGTCAACCTCATACGCGTCTTTCGTTTTCAAAAACAAAAAAGACGTGCCTTTCATTTTTTTTAAAAAAAATCTCTAGATGTAAGCTGATTTTGAATTCATCGTTCATGTTTAGCTCGGTGTCCTGTTTTCAGACCCATCAGCTAATAAAGGGCTACTACAGGGACTCTAGATTTTTTTTAATGACGGGACGGGACTCTAGTTTTCTTCGTGTACGTGACGTCAGCCTGTCGTGGCGCCGGGGACGGCGAGCGGGGCCCAGAGGCTCGCACGCGTGCATCTGCGGCTACCCGTTGGCCCGGCAGGCCGACGGCGACACGGCGACCGACGACCAATATGTTCCGGTCGTCGGAGTCAAAAGCCCCGAGAGCGACCGTCGCCGCCGCCTGCAGCCGCCCTGCACCATCCGTGATCTCCGTCCATGCATCTCCGACCTCAACTCGGTCTGCAGTGCACAGCACCGCGCTCCGACCCCAGCTAATCCAGCACTAGCTGTCTGCTACCGATCTGATCCTAATTGTAGCGAGCTGTTGACGTGGAATCCCTACACGTATCGCCGCGCTTTGCCTGACAAAACCCTAACGATTCGGCTCTCTGAGTTCAGCACCGAGACTCGCTAGCCTGGTCGGGTGGAATCGACGGACCGATTGGACTTTTGGATCGGAGCAGAGCAGGTTTGACAGCCTCATCCTTGCATTGCTTACGCTTTCGAGAGATATTGCACGCCTCTCGACATGCGCGTCCGCCAGAATCCGCTACGGTTGTCGTCACGACGCGGCGGCCGGTGGTTCCGTGGACGGGGACTGGCCGTCGTCGCTGGAGAAGACGACAAGAGGAGAGGTGGGGTCGACGACCATGCCTCTCAAATCAACCAAATTAACTACTTCATGGCGGCGCGGCTATACAAGCAGACAGGGTTAGTTAGACATTTGCAGGCTAGAGCGCAACTGCTATGAGGAAATTAAGCAGCCTCTGGTCAGTTCAGTGTTACAGCTAGCCAACGCAACGGGTTTAGCTAGCTGCAGAATATAATTAATCCCAACAGCGAGTCAACGACAGCACACACCGGCAAGTAGTAAAGCATGATGACAACAAGTTCTTATGCTCTAGTGGTTGAGGCTGTTGATTTGTAACAGCATTATTGAACACTTTCGGAATCCCTGTTCTTCCTGCCGCCGTAAGCGCTGCCAACGAACCTACTTGTACCGTTCGTTGTGCGCATCGTATCCCTGCAAACTGCAGTATTCTAGTATATTTCTATTCCTAGTTTCCACCAGATCAGTGCCCAAAAAACCACCCCTTGTTCTGCTCTTCTCTGATGTAATCCCTTGTCTCTGCCGTTTCTTTCGCGGCTTCGTGTTGACTCGATTGTGAGCTCCATTTGGTTGAGCTGAACCATATGGCGTATGCATCTCAAAGGTCTTAATTTTTAATACACAGTACTGTACATAGATAGAAAAATAAAGTCGGGATATGTTCTAATCTCCCTCTAATAAGATTATACTGAGATAGTTCTTCACAAAGTCAAGACCTGTCAGGGGACAGATTTAAAAAAAAACTTTTGTCCTCTCAGAGATCGCCTTTAAAGATCCGCGATCGTGACTGCCACTCCCAGGAAGAGTCGTCTTGACTGATTGCCGTCCAGTCCTTCCAGTCAAGCTCTGATTTTCCTGGAGATGCGATGCTGCAAGTGATGAGTGGACTAGTTTGGCCCGTTAGTCAACACGTCCATGAAGTCAACCCGTGGAGTTGACTAGCGTTGTGCATGCTTCGCTTTAACATTACAGATACCAAGAGTGGGACGAATGCAAGGACGACTAAGGCATCTGACAAAAAATCTAGAGATTCCACACATACAGTCAGTGGGTGATTTGTGGTCAGCATTCAATTGCGTTTTCTATGTAAACAGTAAACACAAATCATAGGGCTTTTCTTCTTCTTTTTGGAACGAACACAAATCATAATTGAGACTGTTTGTTTGAGCTGCTGTTTTTGAGTTTTTTCTTCTTGTGAAAAAGCTTTTAGAAGATGTTTTTAACTTTATGAGCTCAAAAGACTATGAAAATATCAAAAACTGAGGTTTCCATATAAATTTAGGTTTTTTCGAATTTTCAGTTTTTTGAAGCTACACAAGAATATCGTTATTTGTTTGAGCTTCTGACTTTTCACACCGAGAAGCCGCTGAGCTAAACAACCAACACGATTTCATCTTTTTTAAAAAAATAAAGTCTGGTGCATAGTTGGTTAAAATAATGCTTTTTTTTTGCGGGTAGCTAATCTTAACAGAGTTGAGAAGGAAAAAGCATGGAGACTTTTTACAAAGGTCGTACGCGGGAACGGAAACAAAAGAAGAAGAGGAGAATTTTTTTTTAGAGTTTATTATAGGTTGAAATTGACCACCTTTTACGGCTCCAGCAAGTTGGGCCTCTTTTCCCTTTTCCACTCACACTCTCCTCCGTCGTGGGGGCTGATGGGCCGCCAACACACGAGCTAAGGGCCCATCCATTTTCGCCCTCGGCCCGACCTACAGTTGCGCCTGGATTGCTCGGCTTAACTTCAAATTGTGCGCAAATTGCTCGGGAAGGCTGAGAGCCTGAGAAGGTCGGTTGTGTACTTGCACAAATTGCTCGCGCACTGTGCGCTACAGTTCCGTGATCCCACCGACCGACCCGAGCCGTATGTTAAAAATTGCTCGCGCACGAAACGAATCCGTGGACCATGAAAGTGCGACGAGTCGATCCGTACGTGTATCGTGCACGTGTCTCATGTCTCTCTCCGCGCGCACTTTCGTTTTCGTCTGCGTGTGCGTGCACCCGGCTGGGGCGGCCGGCTCGAGGCGTGTGTACGTGCGTGCCGTGGGGCCACTGTTTATACATGGCGGGCCCACACGTCCAGCTGTGGCGCGCTGCGGAGATCCACGGACACCGACCGCGCTGCTCGGCGTGTCGGCAGACGACGGGAAAAAGACCGGGCGGGCGGGGGGGACACACGACACGAGCATGTAACGCGATGCGAGACGCCGCGCCCGTCTGGGACGACATTCCCTTTTCGCGATCTGCCCCCGTCCGTCGTCAGCCGCTCGCCGGGCGCTACCCCCCTGCACCTATATATATACTACTACTCGTCGATCGGCTCCTATCTGCGCGCTGGTGAAGGTGCTAGTACTGCGCGCCGTACGTCGCCGTGGCGATGCCCTCCCGAAATAGCCAGCGGCGCCGCAGCCGCAGTGGTGCGGCGGCGAGGAAATGGCCAGCGGCGGCCCCCAGAGGAGTAGAGGAATGCAGACGAATGGAGCAGCAGATCGAGTGATTGATGGACGCGGGGATGGTGGATGGATATGGGGGTTGGGGCCGGGGGACGTGAAAGGCGAGAGCGCGCACGTTGAGAGGCCACGGACACAGATGCCGCCCCGCCCGGACCCCTTTTCGAAAGGCGGGGCGCGGACAGCGACTGCTCGGGCGACACCAGTTCATCAAACTCGCTGAGGGCGCGCGTGTGGGGTGGCAGCAGCTGGCATGTGCCGGCCGCGGCACAGGGAGGGGGGCAGCCACAAGGAATAATGTCCCGACATGTCGCCGGGCGCACAGTACATCCGGAAGGAATGCCGACGTACGCGCGCACAACAGGCCGTGTACGCCGGGAGCCATGCGCACAGGTCGTGGCGATGGTGGCGTTGGCATCCACATCCGCACCCACGAACGTTACGTACAGGTACAACAAACACGGACAAACTTTGGCCAGCACTGTGTCATTTTCAAAGGGACACGTACGGCAGGCGACGTCTCGGCCGGCGTAGCCGTAATAGGTAGGGCATGCAGCCACCACGCGCGCGCGCACTAGCGAGCCGATCGACCGGAAAGGCGCCCGGCCGGGTCGATCTACTACTATACCACCTCGCGTCGCGTCAGCCGGTAAGGGGCCCGCGGAGCGTGATCTGGAAATGGTGGCGCGGCCGAGCCCCCGAGAATCTCTTGCCGGGGCGTGCGCACAAGTTGCGGCTCGCGCGCTCGTGACCGCCTTTTGACCTGGCCACTTGGGAACGCGACGTACGGGCAGCCGATCGCGCCGGTGCCGGCGGGGCTCCGTGCTATTCCGCGACAGGGATCGGAGCGCCACGGCCATGCATGCCACCAACTGCTCCGCGCGCACCGGCTCAGTGGCCGGCCGTGGGAAAGGCTACGCTACAGGCTACTCCTCCGCCTCATGATATTGATGGGTCCCTGCGTGCTTGCTGGCTGGCTGCTACACGCCTTCTAGCTGGCTGGCTACCGACGAGCGAGACGACGGGCGGGACGGGTCGGGTTGGATGATCAGGAAGGCCGCCGGCCAGCCGCCGATCGAGCCGCGGCACCCGCTGCCGTGCGACGTCGCCGTCCCGGGAGCTAGCTCGATCTACTAGCTCTCTGCCGACGGCTGTCGCGCCGGCCGGTCGCTATCCGCTCGCGGCCGTGCCGTGCACCGGCGCGCCAAAAGCGCAACATGGCTGCATGCGTTGTGCGTCAGTGAGCGGAAGAACCAAAGCAATTGGCCGGATATGTGGCGTGGACGAAGCACGCTATACTGTCGTAGGGGTCGATCACGTACAGCTCGTGAGCTACACGTACGTACGACTCGACAGGTCCATCCATGAATCCATGTGTACATGCACAGCATGTCTCTGTCTTTGCATTGGCAGGGCCACAGATCGATGCTGACTGGTGATCGAGCGAGAAAGGAAGAAAGAAACCGGCGATGCACGCCTGTTTTTATTTACATTTAGATTTATTTTTGTTCTTTTTGTCGGGACAGTGAGTACGTGCAGCGCGCGGCACTGATTAATCAGGGCTTAGCATCAAACCAACACATTATTACTAGGAAAATAAAGACAATATCGTCGTTAGGAAAAAAGCAGGCCAGCCGGCCGGATTTTCTCCCCGGAAAGATTGCAATCATACTGTCGATATATCGTCCTAGCAGAAAGCATTAGGGCGTGCTTTATTAGCTAAAGCGACATTTAATTTGACCAGCCAAGAACAACTAACTAGCGGTCCAAAAGCTAGCCAGTGTACGACCAGGATTTGAAGAATATAAGCTATACTCTATTGCCACTGATGCTAGCAAGCAAGAACAGTACACCAATCACTAGCTAAGCCTAGATTGCATTCTTAGGTACTTAGATCTAATCATCACTGAGGACCTATATGCTTCTTGTTGGCAATGTTAATCATCATCAGTTCATGGCGGTCATAGCTATGCTGCTTATTGTGAGCAAGCTAGGATGCATATACACATGCAATTATTTGCCATCTCCGGCTGGAATCAGGAACACTCTATAGGTTGCATTGAGCAGTTGCTTTCACCTAAAAGACGACGACAGAGCATCCGTGGTTTATGGCGAGCAGATAATAAGCTCTTACAATAATTGCCCAAGTTGTTCGATCTACATGTAGGGAGTACTGGAGTACATTGATTTGAACCGAGTGACCGTTGTTATTACGTGCTCTACTTGCTTGTTAGTCGTTGGTTTAGGGCGAGAGAGATACGGGCCTCTCCGTGCTCCTCTTTAGACAGGTGACAGCATGCATGATGATGCATCATCAAGACATCAACAGATCACAATCAAGCATCCTTCTCGACAGCAACCGGTTCTAGTGTGCACCTCTAGTCACAAATACACTAATTATATAGTACTAATCAAATTAACTTTAGAAACATCTTCTATCAACATCTTCTGTCTCTTTCTTCAAAAAGGATCCATGGATGGACGAAGGAGAGACGTACCATTTTCATTAAAGAATATGTGAAAAACAAACAGAAAAATAAGGTATTGTTTTTAGTTGGGTGAAGAAACTTGTCGAAACTGTCACATCAAGTTTACCCATGCTAATTAGAAGGACTAAATATGACACTACGTATAAAACTCACTTTGGTACGGGCATAGATGGCCTTTAGTAACGGGCAAAGCGCCCGTTACCGATCAAGTGTTACAAATGAGCCAAGAAAGGTAACAGACAGATGCCCGTTACTGATAACACATAGTCGTAACGAGCATCAAACAACGACCGTTACCACAACTAGCCACCGGTCACGTGAAATGGCTGTTTCTCTGGGCCCACAGGGAACTTTGGTAACAGACACCAAAACAGAGCCCGTTACAGTAGCTCAACATCGGAGATGCCTGCTGTGTACCTGCGTCTCCTCTATCTAGACGAAATGAGATGCGTCTATTTCACGCGCGTCTCAGCACACCTAGGATTCGTAACGGGCATCAAACAACAACCGTTACCACAACTAGTCACCGGTCACGTGAAATGGCTGTTTCTCTGGGCCCACAGAGAACTTTGGTAACGGGCACCAAAACAGAGCCCATTACTGTGAAATCAACATCGGAGACGCGTGCTGTGAACCTGCGTCTCCTCTGCCTTGACGAACGGGCCAAGTTCTGGGGCCCACCGGTCAGTACTGGTAACGGGCTTTTACGCTGCCCGTTACATTGTTGGCATGTTTGTAACGGGCGTTCCGAATGAAGCCCGTTACTCACTGATCAGTGTTTGTAACGAGCTTTAATTAACGTCCGTTACAGATACGTAGGCCACCCCTATAGTAACCTGTTGCTTGCTAGCCGGCTGCATCCTGGAACCAGTCAGGATTTGGCAGCCATCAGGGGCTGCATCCTGGAACCATCCAGGATATGACTAAATTCACAGAAATTAGATCCAGCATCCAAATTCACAGAAATCCACATAATTCACATGCATCATATGACAAAATTCAGCATCATCATCTCACAAGTAAAGAAGCATCACTGGCTTGACAACAGTATCATAGCCATAGTTAACTAGCTTAACAACAATATCACAAAATTCATGGGACAAGGAGGAATGCAAAAATTTCCTAGTCACCATGTATAATATGAGCCCACACAGTTTCATCAGCATGAAATTTTCCTCCGACTGTGATCACCTGTTCCATGAGGAATGTGGCAATTCTTTCACGAACATAGACCAGCGTGGATTTGTGGAGAGGATGCTCATCTAGCCCTAATCTCTGGATATAACAATGTCACCAGTCAGCACACATATATATGTGGTTACCAAACATGTGCAGTGCTAATAAGCAAGAACTGTGCTCAGTTGCAGGTTTTACAAATGAAGATCCCAAGAAAGTACCTCCATATCTGGGCCTCTATCTTTTAATTTAAGCATGTGATAGGTACAATAGAAGCCGCAGAGTTTGGATTCAGCAGGTTGTTGGTGGCACTGCAATAAATGTACAAAGAAAAATAGTGGTGATCGAGAAGAAATAAAATCAAGCTTTAGTACTAGCTTCCACAGGAAGGAAATAAGTGGTATGTACCTTAACATCTTTGACATGTTCCAAGGTGCTAAGGCGCAACTTCTTTTTGCCACAGTAACGTTCCCAACCCCTACAACGAAATATGCAATAATTGTTAGGGCACTATTAATTAATATACTCTGCACAGTTTGTTGAGGAACGTCCGCAGGTTAAGAAAGAAATAACTTACTCATTAATGATTTGTTCGAAAGGGGTAGTATCAGTCTTAACTCTCTTCAATGAATCAAGATAGTAGACCTTCTGCTGCTTCGGAATGATCGCCACTGCAATCCAGTGGTTCCTACTGAGATAAGCGGTAAGGATGAGTTTCTTTTTAGCATATAGTTTGAAGGCACTGTGCATATAGGACACAGAGAAAGCAAGAGTGTCATCTGTGCTGGTCAACGTTGTTGAGCAAAGGCATTCAGGATCAAGGAAGCCAACTGCAGCGCCCATCTTGTCAACTTCTACAGCCATATTCCTATTAGTAAGAAAAAACAAAGTGTAAGGAGGCAAAATACATGGTAAAGATGGTGTGAGGCAAAAAGCACATTTCGATAGAGAATGATTCGTGAGAAGCAGATTAAATTTTCAAGCAACTTACAGGATGAAGCAGCGGAGAAGTACTAGATCCAAAGCATCCAAGTTGAAGAGATCGTACAAATCACTGAGTGGCACAGGTATCTGCTTGAGTCCGTTTGACGATCCGTCTCTCTTAGGCCATGCATTGGTCCCGGGCCGAAGTGCGACCATATTCGGAGAATCATCATCTGACTTACCACGTTGCATGTAGAATGTGTGGAGCTCTCTGGTACAAGGAGCGGCCTTTTTGAGATCATCATCACTGAGAAGGCTCTTTCCGAATTTGTAATTTGGGTTAACCATAGCCCAAGGATTCTTCTGGGTGTTTCTCTCAAATCGCTTTGGGTTAGTCATAGACCAAGGATTCTTCTTGGTGTTTCTCTCAGATCGCTTGGGGTTAGTCATAGCCCAAGGATGCTTCTCGGTGTTTCTCTCAGATCGTTTTCTAGTAGTCATCTTAGAGGTTTTATTTACAGCAATTTTCTTTTCCTGCTGCTTTGAGATGGCTGAAGAAGGTTTCTTAAGGGCTTGCTTGCCTGCTGTAGGTGGTGTAGAGCTTTTATTTTTGGCAAGTTTCTCTTCTTGCAGCTTTGAAATGGCTGAAGGTTTCTCAAGGGATTTCTTGCCTGCTGCACGTGGTGTAGAGATTTTATTTTCGGCAAGTTTCTTTCCTTGCTGTTTTGAAATGGCTGAAGGTTTCTCAAGGGCTTTCTTACCTAGTGGTGTCTCACCAGGAGCTATTACAGAGGTATTAGGCCCAGATGTACCTACAGCTTTCTTCGAAATGTCGTCGACAGATTTGTCAGCACCACCCAACACATCACTCTGGTTGCCTGGTAACAGTGGTGTCTCACCAAGAGCTATTACAGAGGTATTAGGTCCAGATGTACCTGCTTGATTGTTTTGAGCACTTTCGTTTGGGGGTGTAGGTTTTGTTGTTTCATGAGGAGGAGGAGGAGGAGGTGGTGGTGGTGGTGGGGATGGAATATTTGGTGTCTCTTGCGGATGTGGGGATGCAAGTTTTTCTGTTTTTTCAGGACTAGTAGTAGGTGGGGATGGAATATTTGGTGTATCTTGCGGATGTGGGGATGCAAGTTTTTCTGTGTTTTCAGGATGACGAGGAGGTGGGGATGCAAGTTTTTCAGGACGAGGAGGAGGAGGTCCGAATGGAACGTCTTGCGGATGTGGGGATTAAGGAGGAGGAGGATGTGGGGAACCATGTGAGGAAGGAACCTGTACCGTACTCTGTGAACTACAAGGAATCTCTACCGTAGCCTGTGAACGAGATTTACATGTTGGTGCTCCCTTGATGTGAATCCGACACCTTCTCCACAGTAACCTCTGTCCTTCAGCTTGTCCGAGTTTCATCACCTCGTCATTAGGAGGGTATTCCACCAGTTCATCCGCAAAGATAGTATATACAGTGAGCACTTCAACCACAACACAGTCTTCATGAATCGGGACTGTTTGTAGCGTAGTCTGCTCTGGATGAACAAGACCAATTGCAGCCTCACATTCAAGACCCCTCCACGTGATCCATAGGCCACAGTGTGTGGGTTCAATCAACATGCCTATAAGGTCTTCCTGTGTACGATCGTCACAGCGCACCTCCGTTGCCAACTCTGCAGTGCCATCGATCAAACCTACATTTTCTGCGGACGCACAGCTGCTCTTCAGTGTGGCGGGTGAAGGGCTTGCGCGATTGGACACTGGTGACAACACCATCTGGTGACAACACCACTTCTGCATGTTCTGCATCTGCATCTTAGCCACCAGTTCTTGCTTGATTTGTTCCTTTATCTTTTCCGTATCAACTGATGCGTCGGTCTTCGTCCTCTTCCTCTTCCTGTACATGGAAGCGTGCTGAGGCCATGCATACTTCCAGCCCTGGTAGCTGGAGACACCACGCACGCGACCTGGTTGTTCAGGGCGGCCCAAGCACTGACTTAGCACATCATACTCCCTCTACCCTGCCATTCCTGAAGATTCTGCACATGCAATCTTCTCCTTGATGTCTGCAGCCAATTTTTCTGCCTCTTTGTTGTTGAACACTATCACGGCAACACGGTCTTTAATCACTAGCTTACTCCTTGCTCACAGCCAATTCTTGGAACGATCGTCAGGGTAGGCGTCATATGGGTTGGGGATACCAACTGCAGCTAATTGTCAGTCCTCTTCCTCCCATTGTTCTAGTTTCACAGTATAATCAGCTGGAGTCATGATGTGCTCGCTTGTGTTCCGGCTTCGGAGTTCTTTGAACTTGACACTAACAGATGAGGCTTGCTCGGTTTCCTCCTGTTTCATGAACTCCTTCCACTGTTTCGGGACGATAAACGGGTGCCTTGTAAATGGCTCAAGTCCTTTTCTGATAAAATCTCGCCTAAGCTGAAATCTGAATTGGCTCCATGCCTTGGCTGCCGTCTTCCAGAAAAGCTTGAATGCCTGCGGTTTCACGCCTTCCTGGAACTTCAAGTGTTTCTGCACATGCTTATCAAACAAGTCCCACTTTTCATCATTGCTTAGTTCTTTGAATTTTGGCAAGTGCAAAGGTATCTTTTGTCTAGCAACGAGCCCCGCAAGCGCCCTGAACCTGCGCTTTTGAGTCAATGGTACTGGCATCCCCCCTATGTCGACCTCAATGACTTTGTATCACTTGGCCACTTTGTGGATGTCCTTGGCTCTGCCTCGGCGTTGAGCCCCACCCACCTGGTCATGTTGTGTGCACTAGCAGTGTCATAACCCTCTTCTTCATCTTGTGGCCCAGGTCTATAGTCCTCATCAGATTTATCCTGTGAATTAATAGTCAAGGGATTTTGAGAAAGGTCGGCTCAGTGTCTAAGAATAGCACAAAAAGCAGACCATACTGTTATCTCTCCCAGGAGACATGCTACAACAGGAGACAAGTCGAGCACATTTTTAGTTAACCATACTTAGCAGCTAAGCATGAGAAAACACATAAGAAAACAATTACAGTAACTACTTTAGCCCACTGTAATATCATTGGTTCTTGGTAAACCATTAACATAAATGCAAAATTCAGTAACCAAAAAATTAGTTCAGGAAATGCGACCTTACCATTTTAAAGAGCAAGATGCAGGCTGCCTCTGTTGCTGATGAGGTACTTATTCAACTTGGAGAGAATGTGTACATAGGAACAAGAGCAAAACCAAATATAAGAGTCAATCTAAAGGGAAATGCTAAGTATGTATACCATCAACAGCTAAGTATGTCCACATGTACTTATACAAAGGAGCCACGGCATACCCTGCAATTCCCACAAGTACAAGTATATTTATACGCATTTATATAAAAAGAAAAACATACGCACGCATATGTTGTACACTTGATTATCTGAACGCATGTGTGCTGCATACGCTCGCTTGGCCTAATTGCATAAACTCGAGCAAATATACCAAATTACGTTGTTAATTTTACAGTTATTACCGAATTGTTGTTAATTTTACAATTATTACCGATTTGGTAGAATGGATTTACCGAATTGTATAAGACATTTTTAGAGCGGCATACCATAAACTCAAATCCTAGATTCGCCACTGACCTTGTCACTGTCGGAGCGGAGGGATCTCTACTCCTCGTCGCTGCCTGCTCGCCGCCACGTCCTCGTCCTCGTGTCGACCTCGTGGCTGGATCCCTCCTCCTCCTCCTAGTCGTCGTCGTCGTCGTCGTCGTCGCTGGATCCCTCCTCTAGTCGTCGTCGTCGTCACCGCTGTTGGGTCCCTCCTCCTCCAGATCTCACTGTTAGAGGTGTGGCGCGCGTCGCGCTGAGCGTGGTGCGGCACGCGTCTCAGCGAAGAGGTGTAGCGTGCGTCGCGGCGTGGGGGAGGTGAGGGGGACGAAGGCGAGGGGGAGAAAGCGGCGGCGGCGGCGCGAGGGGAGAGTGGGAGGAGACTGCGTGAGGGAGGCGTCCTTCCCTACTAACCTAGCGCGAGTGGGCTTGTGTGAGCCATAAAACAAGTAATGTAGTCAAGTACTACTCTGCTATTATATCATAAACATGAGATAAAAAATCTAATTTAAGAAATTTGGTTAAACAAGTGTGGCTGTTGATATTTTATTCATATACTAAATTACCAACTATGAATTTTTCGTATTTTTTACGAATTTGTAAGTGCTGTTGATGGGCTCTAATATGACATGCATCACAAGTTCACATCACCAAGCAAACAAGTGTGACTGTTGATATAGCATCACATCACATGTTCACATATGACATGCATCACAAGTTCACATCACCAAGCAAACTAACTCATAACAAACATATTCACATCTGACATGCATCAGCAGGGCACATCACCAAAATAAGACTGCATCAGCTGGGCGCATCACCAAACTAGATTGTAGCTGCAAGGGAACTAGTTAGCTAGATGGCTTCTTTTGTGTTGTTGCCTCAAGTTCAGCTATCCTTGTCTCTGGTTTTGCAACTCTTTCTGCCAGCTCAGCATTCTTCTTTAGAAGTTCAATCTCCTGCCTCTTTTGTGCGGCTTTAAGCTGCTCATCCTGCTTGTCGATTCCTTTCCAGATGTAGTCAATGTCATCCCGAGTAACAGCACGTTCCTAAAACAAAGGAAAATTATATTGATGTAAGCTTCATAACAGTTGTAACTTCTTACAAAAAAGCTGTTTAGCTCTAACTGGTTTCAAAACTTGCCTGCTTCTCTTCAGCTGATTCCTTGAGCTTGTTGATTTCAGTCCAAATCCTGTCAATGTCATGTGCAGTAACTTCCTACAACAAATGGAAATTGATGCATTAGAACAATTGATCAGTGAAGATGTGAAGGTACAAGGACAAATCGTGCGTGATGGTTTCAGAACTTGCCTCATGGTCTTCAGAATCGTCACCGGAGTTGTTGCCAGAGTCGTTGCCGGAGTCGTCGCCGGAGTTGTTGCCGGAGTCGTCGCCGGAGGAGATGAGGTCTACCACCACTCTTCTGCCCGGGTCGTCGCCGGAGGAGTCCGCGCTCACCTCAATGCGCGTGGACCGCTTCTTCCTTCGCGTCGAGGAAAAAACCCTGCCTCTCCATGGCGGGCGTCGCTGGAGTCCGCCAACTTGGCCCTTGCGCGCGTGTACGGCTTCCTCCACTGGGCCGACGAAGAATCGACCTCTTCCATGGAGCGCCGAGGAAGACGCACGGGGGCGGCGCGCTGGGACGGCTCCTCTTCGTCGCTGTGGAACCTCACTCTCTTGGCGGGGGCGGCGGACAGCACCGAGGAAGACGGACGGGGACGTGGCCGCGGGGCCTCCTCCTTGCAGAACCTCCCCCTAGAGTCGCGGGCCATCCGTGCGACGGAGACGAGGCTGCGACGGAGACGAGGAAGGCGGAAGCCGGAAAGGGGATAGAAGGCGGAAGGCGGGGCGGAACGTTTATTAAAAAGGTTCGGATGCGCAAATGATACGCTGATTAACAACCACCCATCGCCAATGAAGGGGCGGGGCCAGGTCTATTCGAATGAAGAACAGTTTGTTTTTCCCCTTTTAATCTGCAATCGAATTTTGTATCACGTATTTCTCCGTCATCCGTAATTTGTTTCTGAATTTTTCTAAAATCAACATCTATTCATTTATGATATTTTTTCGTATGTAATTCCATTTCTTGGATGTTGTTCATAGGCCTTATCTTGTTCCTTATAAGTACAACATAGAACTAATATTTGTTTTACACAACCATTACTAATGAAATTTTGCATTTGGTAATCTTATGGTGAACACAAGGTTATGTTAAAATTTCAAATGCATATGAGTTCGAACATGTTTTAAAGTGTGGAAAACTTCAATATTGAAGTAACATTCTAAGAAACTATGTGAGAGATGTAGACATTTGTACACAAGTATAATCTTCCGTTTTCGAAACCATTTGAATTTTTGTAGACAAGCTTAGGGACCTAAATCATGTTGCCAGTCAATTTGTAGAATTTTTAGAACACACTAAGACATTATTATAATTATTATATCGTAAACAAGAGATAAAAAATCTAATTTTAAGAAATTTGGTTAAACAAGTGTGACTGTTGATATTTTATTTAAATACTAAATTACCAACTGTGAATTGTTCGTATTTTTTATGAATTTCTTGGTGCTGTTTATGGGCTCAAATATTTGAGGGAAGCAAGTTTCAATTCAGAAAAAATAGTGTCGGGCCCACGCATCAGCGTCAGAAGCCTATATAAAAAAAGATAACCGTTGCCTGCCCGATCGACAAAGGCGATGCGGGTAGACTAACTCGCGTCGCCAACAAGTCCTCCATTGTCCGAAATGCCCCTGACCGAATGAATATGCATCCGCCCCGGCAACGCTGGTACACTAACCCTCGTCGCCAACAAGTGCTCCATTGTCCGAAATGCCGCTGGCCGAAGGAATATGCATCCGCCCCGGCGACGCTGGTACACTAACCCTCGTCGACAACCAGTGCTCCATTGTCCGAAATGCCCCTAGCTGAATGAATATCCATACGCCCCGGCCCCCTTCTTCTTCCCCGATCTGAGCTCCACCGCCGCCGCCCGCCCGTCCTTCCCCGCCGTCGCGCACATGTCGCACTACGCCGATTCGTCTGGAGGTGCACGTGCGAGGAGCAGGGTTCAAGGTTGCCGGAGCAACCGCAATCACTCCATCGGCTTGGATCCAGTCGGTGAGCTAAGCGGCTTTCCACTGGTCCCTTGCCCGGACTGTGATATGGCTCGAGTGGTGGAGGGGCAGACGCAGAAGGAAGGTGAAAACCACAGTCGTCTTTATTTCAAGTGTGCAAGGAACTCGGTGAGTAGTCTGCTGTGTCTCCCAAATCTGAGTTAGGGTTCTTATGTGCTTTTGATTCTGCAGTACACCAAGAATTGTGGATTTTATCGTTTCCACAAGGAGTATCTCCAGATGCTGAAGGATGCTAGCGTCATTGTTTTTCGACCGTCGAACTGGGCAGACGCGGTCGATGAAGTAGTTGATTCAGTGGAATGTCAAATTGGGAGCGGCGAGCAGAGGCAAGCACTGGACAAGCAGAGGAAGAAAGTACTGGAGGAGAAGATGGACAATGTGATCTGGAAGATGAACTTGATTATTGTGGCTGTTTTTTTGTAGTATTCGGATGTTTACTGGGGATGTATGCTGCAAAGAAGTAATTCTGATGTTAAAAGTGGTGCTTTTGCTTCATCTGTGTGGATGAAGAATGAAAATTTGTCACAGATGACAAACTTAAATGTATGAATGAAGAATGGATGGAATGACAATTGGGTCACAAATCTTAATGTGTCACACATCACAAAATTTATCAATTCATCTGTGCTGACATTTCATTGCAGCACGAGGCAAAGGAGACGCGGAATAACACAAATAGAGTAATTAACAAACTTCTGGCATAACTCTGGCATACACATTGCAATTCAATGTAAATTGCTGCCATATAATGACACAAACAGAGTAACAAACTTCTAGCATACACATTGCAATTCATTGTAAGCTGCTGCCATAGACATTGCAATGCGTTATAGGAGACATGGATTGATCTACCCGCGTCTCTTAGATCTACTAGTTCATCACAAGTTCAACATACACACAGGAGGAACATATTAACAGAGGATCTACTAGTTCATCACAAGTTCAACAAACACACAGGAGGAACACATTAACAGAGGAATAAATTAATTAAGTAGAGGTAGTCGCCGCCGGAGGAGCCCCAGCGTCGGAGTCGGAGTCGGAGCCGGAGCCGTCGAGGCTACCATCGTCGCCGCCGTCGTCGTCGACGGGGGCGAGCACGCCTCTCTCAAGGTCCCCAGCCAAGATATGGATCTTGAAAGCGTAATCCTTCACGGTCCTCTGCAGCAGATCATTGGGTGCTGGGACCCCGAGACGAACAGCCACCTGTCGAAGCCTGTTGAAAGCTTCGCGGAACAAGTTGACTGACCAAGTGGCTTCGTCAGCAGTTAGTGCAGGAGCAACGGCCTCCACGGGCTGCGGCGCCGGTGCCTCCTCGGGCGGGGGCGGCGGCACCTCCTCGGGCTCGTTGGGCGGCGGCGGCGGCACCTCCTCGGGCTCCCCATCGGGCGCCAGCGCCGTCCCCTCCTTGACGAGCCGACGACGGCGGCTTTCGTCGTCATCATCCTCTCTCTCCTTCGCTTCCTGGATGGCTCTGACGATGCCATGCACGCGCTTGAGGAAGAAGAAGCTCTTGGATTCACTTCTTGGTGATCGGAGACGGTAGTGCTGGGGTTTTCTTGGTGCCGCGGTTGACGAAGTTCTTGGCCGGCCGGGGATTTATATTGACAAGACGGGGAACCGTCAGGCGGCCGGTCACGCGCCTCGGAACCCGTGTACGCTCAGGAGAGCTCTTGGCCACAAAAGAGACATGTGGTCACAAGGAGATGTGTGACTGTTCATATTTTATTCAAATATCAAATGCCCAACTATGAGTTGTTCGATTCTCAAAAACAAACTATGAATTGTTCGTATTTTTATTAATTTTTAAGTGTTGTTTTATGGGTCCTAATTTTTGAGGGAAGCAAGTGTCATTTCAAAAAAAAAGTGTCGGGCCCACGCATCAGCGTCAGCAGCCTAGTATAAAGAAGGTAACCGTTGCCCGCTCGCGCACCAGCCAACAAAGCGACGCGGGTTTGCTAACCCGCGTCGGCAGTGACTATCCATTTTGCAAAATGAATATTCAACCGCCCCGGCCCATTCCGTCTCCCGACTCTTCCCTTCTTCTTCCGAATGGATAAGCGCAGCACTCTCCTTAAAAAAAAGCGCAGCACACGACGCTTTCCTCATTTCTCACTGGGGTGAGAGGACGCGTGGAAACAGAGATGACGATGAGCGTCGGCGAGGGGCCAAGCAGCGGACGACCCCGCGCACCCGGGATCGAGGACAAGCGGAACGCGAAGCGGTGCCGCAACTGGATCCGCGCGCGTGCCGGCGAGATGGCGGCGAAGAGGGAGACGACGATGAGCGCCGGAGAGGGGCCAAGCGGCGGTGGAGTGAACCCAATGCTGGAGATGAGGGTCCTCGACTGGATCCTCTCGGGTTCCGACGAGGGGCCAAGCAGCGGCAAGGAGGAGCGTGCCGGCGAGGGGGCAGCGAAGTGGGCGAGGCGTCTGCCTCACGTCTGCGAGCACAAGTGTCTGGCAACGACGAAGAGGGGTCGAGGGAGCGGCGAAGGTGTAGAGGACCTCATCTCTGACTCTGGCAACGACCACGACGACGGCGCGCCAAGTTTCTCTGGATCTCACTGTCTTTTTACTTGTTCTATAGATGGAGCTTGAGCTTGAGCTTGATAAAGTTAGTGCCTATGATGATGTCTTCCATGCTTGTCATGATCTTATACCAAGTTCTGAGGCAAATCAGTTCTGAACTAAGTTCTGCTTTTACTTGTCACCCTGCTATGAAGCCTAAGATAATTTTCAATTTTTTATATAATTTTCCTATGATGATTACTGTTCCTATACTGCTCCAAGTTCTGAGGCAAATTAGTTCTGAATTAACTATGTTATTCTTATACCATGTTTAACCCCGTTTCAGGCAAAACTCTATGAGTTGCGAGCAGAGCTTGAGTTACTTCTAAACCTTAATGTCTGGGATTATGTGAAACCTGAGTTTGAAAAAATCACGAAAGAAGTGAACATCCTCATCAAAAAGGCTAAGCACATAAGGAGGTACAAGTATACTACTGAACAGAATCTTCAGCCCATTAAAGATGCGCTCGAAGGGCTTCAAGAATCCTTGGTTGCTTACGAAGAGGCTGCAAAAAGAGCCAATCTTGATGGGGTATGAGGAAGTTCAAGCTTGTTGATGTGCAGGGTCAGATAGCCATACTTTTGTGGATGTTCAAGGGGCATGCTTTTGTTGATGTGTATGGTCAGATAGCACGTCCCATAGTAAATAATTAATGTGATGGACAAGTTAAGTCCTAGCCTGATGGACAAGTTAAGTTAACTGTTTGTAATAATTATTCTTTATTCCTGTGGACAAGTTATCTTCATCTATGTGGACAAGTTATCTCTGTTATGATGTCTGTTTTGTCTCAAAAGATATATGTGTTGATTGTGCCTGTATGTCGAAATGGAAGCAATGAGAGATCGAGCTGACCTGTCGATGAAGACAGACTCAAAGGAGACGCGGATTCACAAAACTCTATCTCCTTTTGTCACAAAGGAGACACGGATTAACAAACCTCCGTCTCCTTTGTTCACTGCCGCCGTGCTCCCGCTTCACGGCAGTGAAGAGTGCTATTAGACTTTAATTATTGAGCTCTCAGTCTAGTAACGGGCGTCAAATGGTCATCGGTAACGGACAATAAAGCCGGTTACCGATACGGCAGCGATCAGTAACGGACTTAAAGGACCCATTACCGACAGGGTATTGATCAGTAACGGACTTTGCAAGGCCGTTACCGATAGCTTTAACTGTTGTAACGGACTCGATTTAATGTCCGTTACAACGAATTCATGTAACGGGCGTTTAAGAAGCCCGTTACCAGAAGTCCACATTGGTAACGGGCGTAGTGGAGGCCAACCCCGGGGTCGGCCTGCCGCGCTTATGGGTAACGGGCGCCAAACAATAACCGTTACAGATGTGGGTGCATGTAACGGGTGTTAAGGGCCCGTTACAAATGCTGCGTGACTTATTTGAGGTTTTCACGTAGTGTGATATTATAAAACTATTTACACCGATGGACTAGAAGGAGTGAAGGAGCACTTGCTTGTGTAAGAAAGCATGGGGTATTTGTAGAATTCGTCAAAAATAATCCATCCTCACAAGGGCGGCGCTTATTTTACTTTTGGAGAGTTCTCTTTTAAACAATATAATTATAGTGTTTATTTTCTTGGATAGAGCTGGAATAGCTCAGACAGAATCCCTTCATACCTGAAAAAAGAAACCAAATAGAATGGGCAACGATCGACCTCCGATCCACTACCTCACAAAATGTCAGATGGAGTGTACAGCAGTAGATATGAAACAGACCACGCGGAACTTGTAAATTCATCTCCACCCTAGTGGATACATATATATAAAGTCAATTCTAGTTAGATTTAGTCGATCCATTTGAATAAACAAAAACCTGTCTCCTGTGCCAGCCAGTGAGCCAGGAGAGCACAAACGTGTGCATGTCATGGGAGACTTGGAATTTTCGTACAATGACCTGGGGATTGCAGGAGAAAGCAGGAAATGTGGGATTAATTAGTCAATGGTATGTTGTGAGATTAGCAAAAGTGGACTTCGATTATAATAGAAACAGGGATATATTGTGAGACTAGTCATCACGTCGTTCTATCTCCTAATATAAGTGTGTAGTAGCAAATAGAAAAACTGATTTGTTCCTAATTAAGTATACTAACCAAGTTGCAAATTATTGTATGTTTTTGCATCTAGACGAAACGAAACCAAGGTGAACATGAGGACATCATATCGAGTAGATAGCAGTAGTGACCAACTGACCATTCTAGAGTATTTGATATGGTGCTAGTTCATTACTTGATGCTAGCTAGCTAGGTATATAGCCTCTGATCTGGGAGACAATGCAAAGACAGTGAAGCTTAAGCTGGATTAGCCATTACAATAGTACGGTGGCTGAGGTCCGGGACGTGGTTACGGGGGACAGGAGCCGCGGCAACGGGCTCATCAGTAGTGGTGTGTTAGCCGTTAACAACTCAACAAAAGTAGTTGTAGTTCTCCCTGCGAGTCTGTCGCTATGTCATCATAGTTACAACAGCAGCCCTCCTCTCATATTTATGAGGAGGCTCGGGTTACAGAGTATGACACGAACTCTACCCTATACTGCTAAATACAACTCAAGTCTCATCGTAACCGGACTGTACAAATATTCGACACAATATCTAACAGTAGTTCTAGATATAATCCTCATCCTACGCCTAGCTACTACATTCTGCGAGAGCTGCATACTCGGGCTGTCATGATAGAGGGTTGTTATATATCCGTGTTATTAGTAGTACATCTTTGATGAGCTTGCGCCCGGTCGAGTGTCTTCAGTTTTGGCCTGCCACCGATCGAGGTGATAGGTAGCCAGCCTCCAGCCAGGCAGCCACAAGGTCCACGTAGGTTGTTGCCGCACATGTATTTGGGAGTGTCGTTATTGGGTTGCCGTCGTCACCGCCGGTGTCCTCTGGAGTCTTGATAAATGATCAGCATCATCCTCTTTCCGGCGGATACGAAAGGTCAAAGGTGGCCGACGACGATGATGCATTTGGCTTGCATTGCCGTCGTGGAGATCGTATGGTCGGGGTTGGCATTTGGCTCACCACCACCCTCCGGAAGAAGTGTAGCTAGCTAGTCTGTCTAGCCGGTGGCGCATGCAGTACAAATTAAGTCTACTTGCGGCCGCCGCAAGTACTCCTAGCTACGAAGATGTGCAATTACGGCTAGACCGGGAGCGACTATACACAGTGCCTGTCTCGGCCAGTCGGCCTGATGAGACGCCAGCAGTTATATACTCTGGCTGAGAATATATGCAGCGCTACATAGTTGGGCGCACGGCACAGCATGCATGTCTGTTCCAGCGTTCTCGCGTGCTGTGCATGTAGAGTATGTGTGCGCACCGGAGTGCGTGCAGTGTGGTGTCTGAAACTTATGTGCATGCCAGGGTGTGGGGGGTTTGTGTTCGTTTGAGATGAGATGATCTTTCTCAAAAGACTACACCCACTCCCTGCTTCAACAAGAAGGCGCCTTTTCGTTCCCTGACTGATAACAGAGATGATGCGTACGTGCGCGTAGAAAATGACACCTGGACCGTCGATCGCTGCACGATCGCCTCGCCCCAACGCCTCAACTTTTCCAGTACTACGCATGCATATAGGACAAGGAGTCAAGGACACACACGCGCATGCGCATGTGTGCGCGCGGATGTGCCGGCGGCCGAGCCAGCCGCGAGCTGTACGCGCGCAACCGCAAGCGCGGCACCACACACACACACGTACGGTACGGGGCGAGAGGACGAGACGGACGGACGGACGACGGAACGGCGCGGCGCCCCCGGCGGGTCGGGGCTGGCGCGCTGTCACGGCCGGGAACCGCGCTACTGTTGCCGACCCATCGCCCGGCAGCGCACGCGCCATCGCGGCTACTACCGCGCCAAAGGCCCGCCGTGTCTGCGGGGCGCTGCCGGCAGCTGCTCGTCAGGCATTCACTACTCCATCTCTATCCCAATCCCGATCTCCTTGGATTCAGTTCCACCAACACTTCGCTGCAAAACTGATGGATGCATTTCTCGATCCTCTGGAATGTCCGGTCGAGATTTTTCTCCTTTATTGTTTTCAATGATACTCCTACACAAGCAGTTTCCTAGCTACAATTCAAAGCTGCATGCATGTAGTACGGATCGGAGAACGATGAGCCGTTGGATCAAGCAAGCCGTCGGCATATCGATCAGGTTTACCTGGGCTGGGACGATGGGCATGGGCGCAGTGCGTGCTACCTCGTCGCCAGCCGGCCGGGGAGATCGACAGCTAGCTTTTTCCTCAATTGAAGGGGCTTCGGCGTGAAGGTACGACCAAGCCATCCGAGGATGGATCATGGATCGATCAGCTATAGCTGGGGAGGGCGTTGAACGCAATACAAAATCGCTCCGCTGTTAGGACCACCGGGGGCAATGTGAAAGGCGCTGATTTTGTAGCGCGCCTGGAGTGTCAAATATATCAGCAGGATGTATATATCTTTGTATCTCTACATCCTCCACTACTTTGGCACTACTGAACCTATACTAGATTTTAATTATTTCGGGATAACCTCTGTTTTTGGTGACCCGTGAGGGGAGAATTAAGATTCTTTTGCTAAAAAAAAACTAAAATCTGCTTGTAGTGCTGATCACAAACTTCTAGCACAAAACTACACGGAAAAACGCCCACCACCAAGTGAAATATGGATAGTGGTATGGATCACCCAAAACTTGAGGCACAATAAGGACGTACGGATCAGCCGCTACGAACTAGCTAGCGCCGCCAATGATTGATGCTGAACTGTGGATGCGCTGAAATAACATTACCACCACTTCCCACATTTTTATCGTTGTTTGAATATTTTTATCTCAGAGCAGACTTTAAATCCCGGCTGCTGCTGCACCTTGCAGTCTTGCACTGCCATGTTGTCCCGAACGCATGATCACAAGGCCTAGGGGTAGAGATCGAGATAGGATCGGATCATGCAGATCGTATGCCGGCTAACCTGAATCGCGCCAGAACTGAACCGTTTCGCCACTTGCACCCCTGCACGTCATTTATGTGACTCAATCATAGAAACCACGCCTCTTCCAGCTCGTCTCTCTCGTCGCCATGAATTCCAAAACCTCTCACATACTCCGTATACAGATAGTATACTCCGTACTCCTTATCCAAAATACAAGCGTTATAGTAACTTTTGTTTTTCTCTTTTGGAAAGTGATATTCCATTTCGTACGTACGGGACGATCGCTACAAGACACACTAACAGTGCCAGCACGGGCCGGTGGCCATGCCACCAACCCCCGGGCGGCCGGGCTCTATAAATACCGCACACCCCACTCCCGCTTCTGCCACACAAGATCGAACACGAGCTTGATCTGAGCTCAGCAAGCCACTGATCCACTTGCCATTCGAGAGCGAGCGAAGCGAGAGAGAGGCTATCATCACGAGCTAGTAGCTAGGCGACACACACAGCTTGCACGCAGCGTTCCACACCACAGGGTAGCAGCGCGTAGCGGGCCGGGGTCGGGAGGGACATGCCGGAGGCGCCGGTCGCCATGCGAGAGGCGGCGGCGGCGGCGGTGCTGCCCGAAGCGCACCGCGAGGGGCTCGAGTACATCGAGCGCGTGACGGCGGGCGCGGCGCAGGTGCAGCGCCGCGTGCTGGCCGAGATCCTGGCGCAGAACGCGCCGGCCGAGTACCTGCGCCGCCTGGGCGTCATGGGGGACGCGCCGGGCGCCGTCGAGGCGTTCCTCCGCGCAGCGCCGCTCGTCACCTACGAGGACATCCTCCCCGACGTCCTGCGCATCGCCAACGGCGACACCTCGCCCATCCTCTCCGGCAAGCCCATCCGCGAGTTCCTCACCAGGTACGTACCCACACGCTGCTCGATCGATCGGTTCGCCTCTAGCTAGCTAGTAGCTAGCCTCGTCGTGAGCGCCGGCCGGATCGCCGCCGACGTACGTGGTAGTAACGTCGTCGACTGATATCGTCGATCCTTTTCGCGCGAGCATGCAGCTCCGGCACGTCCGGAGGGGAGCGGAAGCTGATGCCGTCGATCGCCGACGAGATGGACCGGCGCTCGCTCATGTACACCCTGCTCATGCCGGTGATGAGCCAGGCCGTCCCCGGGCTGGACAAGGGGAAGTGCATGTACCTCTACTTCGTCAAGGCGGAGTCCCGCACGCCGGCGGGCCTCCCGGCGCGCCCCGTGCTCACGAGCTTCTACCGGAGCCGCCACTTCCTCGAGCGCCCGCACGACCCCTACACCGTGTACACGAGCCCCGACGAGGCCGTCCTCTGCGTCGACTCGTACCAGAGCATGTACGCGCAGCTGCTCTGCGGCCTCGTGCACCGCGCCGACGTGCTCCGCGTCGGCGCCGTCTTCGCCTCGGGCTTCCTCCGCGCCATCCGCTTCCTGGAGAAGCACTGGCCGCGCCTGTGCCGCGACATCCGCGCCGGCACGCTCGACGCCGAGGTCACCGACCGGTCCGTGCGCGCCGCCGTGGAGCGGGTGCTCCGCGCCGACCCGGCGCTCGCCGACGCGGTCGAGGCCGAGTGCGCGAGGCCGTCGTGGGAGGGCATCATCCGGAGGGTGTGGCCCAACACCAAGTACATCGACGTCATCGTCACCGGCGCCATGGCGCAATACATCCCCACGCTGGAGTTCTACGGCGGCGGCCTGCCGCTGACCTGCACCATGTACGCCTCCTCCGAGTGCTACTTCGGCATCAACATCGACCCGATGTGCAAGCCCAGCGACGTCGCCTACACCCTCATCCCCACCATGGGCTACTTCGAATTCCTCCCCGTCCCCTCCTCCGGCGGCAACCCCGCCGCCGAGCCCCAGCCCTGCGACCTCGTGGACCTCGTCGACGTCAAGCTCGGCCACGAGTACGAGCTCGTCCTCACCGCCTACTCCGGTGCGTGCGTGTGCCTGCCTGCCTTTTCTTTATTCCTCATATAAAATATTCTCCGGCCGATCGATCGAGATACGATACTATGTGTGTGCGGTGACACTGACCGTGACTACTGCACTACTGCACAGGGCTGTACCGGTATCGCGTGGGCGACGTGCTGCGCGTGGCGGGCTTCAAGAACCAGGCGCCCATGTTCAACTTCGTGCGCCGCAAGAACGTGGTGCTGAGCATCGACTCGGACAAGACCGACGAGGCGGAGCTGCACGCGGCGGTGGCCCGCGCGGTGCAGCACCTGGCCCCCTTCGGCGCGTCGCTCGTCGAGTACACGAGCTACGCCGACGCGGCGACCATCCCGGGCCACTACGTGCTCTTCTGGGAGCTCCGCGTCGGCGGCGGCGGCGCGACGCCCGTGCCGGCGTCCGTGTTCGAGGACTGCTGCCTCGCCGTGGAGGAGGCCCTGAACAGCGTCTACCGCCAGGGCCGCGCCGCCGACCGCTCCATTGGGCCGCTGGAGATCCGCGTCGTCTCCGAGGGCACCTTCGACAAGCTCATGGACTACGCGCTCGCCCGCGGCGCGTCCATCAACCAGTACAAGGCGCCCCGGTGCGTGCGCCCGGGACCACTGGTGGAGCTGCTCGACGGCCGGGTGCAGGCCAGGTACCTGAGCCCCAAGTGCCCCAGGTGGAGCCCCGGCGGCGGCAGGCAGTGGAACAGCAACGCCGCCGCCCTCCCCGCCGGCGCCATGATGAATGCCGACGGCAATGGCGGAGGGGAGATCATCGCCGCGTGATTGAGGATTTATTAGCCGGCTAATCTTTGGAATTGTTGTTGGAGAGATCATCAGACCGAGCGGGATGGTCGTCGATCGATCTAAGCCGGCTGTGCGTGCATGGCAACAAGTGATTATAGCTACCTAATCATCGGGTGAGGGTGCGGTAGCTTCTTCATTATTGTACTACGCGTCGTCTGTCTGTCTGCTTGTCTATCGTGGCCTTTTGTTTCTCTCTTTTCTGTGGTTTTGTAATAAAGTTGTAGCGACCTGTACCCCTTTTGTTTTTATCAGATCTTGGCATGTTGTGTTAGATGTTGATTGCGGAGCTTATCTGCCCGGCCAAAGCATCATGTCGTAATCTATCTCAGGACTAACAGCAGACCAATGCCCGTTCCGTGCGCTACGTTGGTTCCATGATGGGTTCAAGTGTGTGTCGTGGACTAGTGTTGTGTGTGCGCCACTGCCACACTGGCGCTTGTTTTGTTTCCAATTTGGAGCAACGTGCTCGGATTTGCAGTTGCTGGCGCTTAATGACAAGCTTATCCAATTTGGAGCAACATGCTCGGATTTGCAGTTGCTGGCGCTTAATGACAAGCTTAGTCGCTGGTTAGGAGTGGAGACATGCCAGACCTCAACTTTAGACATGCTATCCTACCGATTCAGCTTTTGCCACCGGCAATTCTGTTGTTTCACTATTATTATCCCCCTTGTCCTTGTAGTTCTGCTACACGATATCACTTTGAGAATAGAAGGCATGCATGTTATATTACCAAACTTAGGTAGGCATAAGATTTAATTTGATATATATTTGCATCGGTGCTTAAATATATGATGTTAGGACAAGATAGTTATTTTAAATAATTACTCTTCATAATGTATTTAATAATGGCAGGTTGTTTAGTTTGGCAAATTGCTATACATCACATCATATGGTACTGCTTTATCTATTCACGTAACTCAATGCAGCAAGTTGCCACTATTCACCCGTATAATTTGCCAAACTAAACAAGTACTCCCTCCGTTACTTTATATAAGCATTTGTAAGGTTCAAAATTTTTGTCAAAATATAAGCATTTCTGGGTATATGACAAAATTAAATAAGATTGGTGGGTGGGTGGGTGGAGAGTTGGTAGGTAGTGTAAAATGAGGGGTATGATGTCATTTTCTTTCACAGTTGTTTGTTGAGTTTGAACCCTTGGAATGTTTATATAAAGGAACGGAAGGAGTATGCGTACTCATTAATTGAGTAGGCCTGAGCAAGCGTGTCAGGCTAAACCCCGGCCCGTGGCTTTATAGGACCAGATGTGCGCGTGTACTACGACCCGTTTATTTTGTAATTGTTTTTCAACTAAAAAGAGTGGCTCCGTTTGATCGGAGCCTAGCTAGACAGAAAGCTCGAAATGGTCCTTCTGAAAGTTGTTCATGATGAGCGAGCTTAGTCACATTTTTTGCTTGAATTATTTTGGGTTTTTTGCCGACCCCGAGCCATATTTGCTCGGGTCTACTCATGCGTCTCTCATTTGATGTTCACATTCTTGCTCCTCATTGCTTCTCACTTCTTTACCATTCCTTGCAGTTTCCTCACTTACTCTTCCCAAACTTTCAGTTTGAAAACACATTGACACAACATTTGCAAATCAGAGGAAAAAAACAAGATGAGATTTATTTTCTATCATGCGCCTAGGGTGTGGGGATCGTGCAGTTGCATGCATGTGAAGCACCAAATAAGCTCTCGCTCGGAGCCTCGCGTCGCCCCCGCGCGGGCGACCGAGGCTCCCAAACCCTAGCGCCGCCGTCCCCTCTCCCCTCCGAGCATCCCTGTCGTGCCGCCGCCCAAGGGGCCTCTGGGTAACCCACAAGGCGTCGAAGGACGGTAGCGGCGGGGCCGCCTCCCCTGGCTTGTGTGGGGCGCGGCAGGTGCGGCCAGCCCGCCCCACGCGAGTGCTCACCGGCGTCGGCGGCTTCCGCGGCGGCGGTGGCTTGTGGCCACAGATCCGCTCCCGCCCTGCCCGGATCCGGTGCCTGCGCGGAAGTGGCGCGCTTGTGGATGTGGGTGGGCGCGTGGTGGACTGGCGACGGTGTCCGGTGCGGACGGCGACGGCGGCAGCAGTGGCCGACGCGAGACGATGACGGCAGTGGCAGGCGTGGGTCGGTGACGGCGGCGGCTGAGATCGGAGCAGGTCAACGACGGCGGCTGTAGCCGGTGCGGGGCAGCGAAGGAGGCTAACACGGGTTGCAGGCGCATATGGATGCCTGCCTATGCAGGGACAGCGGCGGCGGTAGCGTGTTGTGAGGTGCAGGGCGCTGCGGCTCGATGGTGTCGTGGGAGGTACTGCGTGAGGGGCGCCACGCCACGATGCTGGCCAATCTTGGTCATGGTGACCTGGAGACGCTGGTGACCTCTTGCATGCAGGCATGGGGATTGGAGGTGAAGCGGCCGACGTTCCCCTCCTCTTCTCCTCGATGGCGATGCAGGTTCGACGCTACTTTGGTGGTGGGGTCGGGTGGTTTGTGCTGGGTTCTCTCAGCCCAGGTGTGTTCTTGTGGTGCCGTGGTGGCATTACTGGATGTGCCGAGCCATCTCTTCGGAAGAGGCGTTGCGGAGGCGATGGGGAGCGAGCCACTGCTGCTTGTCTTGTGCAACAGACATGGTGCCATTTCGGGCGTAAGCCTTCACCGACACCCTGGTTGGTGGTAGTGGTGGCGGCGCCATTGGAGTGTCGTTCTCCCTGTTGAGGGCCCCATTACGAGGTACCTTGTCCTGTAGCACAAGGTCTCGGGGTGAAAACCATGTCCAGTTCTGGACGAGCGACGGCGGCGTTTCTAGCGTCGTACCCTCCTTGGAGGCGTCGCTTCTTGAGACCCGTAGCGGCTTGTGGCAGTGATGGTGGTGATCTGGTTGCTGGGGTTGTTTGTGCGCAGAGGTGGAGGGGTGCGCTAGGTCCGTGTTGGCAGGAAGGTGCAGAGGGCCCATGGGTTTTGGAGGACTTGAGTTGGTGCGCATGGTGCGGTGGTGTCTCTGGCGACAGCTGGGCGGAGGTGTTGCTCTCTTAGTGGCTTCAGATATCTGAGTCCTTGGCAGAGGAGTGTGAGGCGGTGGAAGTGGCGAGGCCCCCACGCAGAGTGGTCGGGATCAGTGATTTTCATCAGTGCTACGACGGGAGTTTTTATGCTGAAGCTTCACTGGGATAGGAGATCACCGATCGTGTGTGTGCGACTTGAGGGGGACGGTCTCGTGGTGGAGGAGTTTGAGAAGCTGCTCATGCTTGCAGCGGGCCGCGACATTCGGCGTGGCACAACGTTGGCGACGACGGCACCGTTATTGGGTGGCTTCTTTTGGCTCTTCTCCCAGTTTGTGGTAGTGTAGTGTTTTGTTGAGTGCGTTGTTGGTGTGCGTTGTTTGTGTGGGGTGTTCGATTCGGCGTGTTATGTATAATTGCTTCTTCTTATACGATGTGGCAGTGCTCCTGTTTTTTTTTAAAGCACCAAATAAACATGAACGCTATGACGAAAAAAACGACGCGCCGACGCCCATGTCGCGGTGTTGCCGCGCGCGGCGAGCGCCCGGGCCGCCGGTAGCAGGGAAGCGAGCGCAGCGGGGAGCAGATTCCTGACAAGGTACAGCAGTGTTCACCTCTGCTTGCTTGGTCGATCGAGTGCATGTCTGCATGACTTCACTGCCCCCGGGCCCTGGTCAGTCCACTCCATTGCGTCGTCGCGGAGCTAGCACAAAGGCTGCATTGCAGGTACATGGCGTGCCCATTTTTTCCACACGACCAACCACACGGCTACGAGCGTCTACGAGACTGGGAAAAGGAGAGTCCCTTGGCCTGGGCCTTGTTTAGTTCGTGAGAAAATTTGTCCTTTCAACGTTTTGAACTCTTGTAGCACACTGTAACACTTTCGTTTGTTTGTGGTAAATATTATCCTACTATGGCCTAACTAGGCTCAAAAGATTCGTGTCGCGAAGTACATCAAAACTGTGTAATTAGTTATTTTTTTACCTATATTTAATACTCCGAACTTATATCTTTTAGCGTATTTAATGTGATGTGATATAGAGGGAGCGGAGAAAACGTTAGAATTTTTAGCCCTGGTCTGGTATGGACAAGAGGGCCACAGGCCACAGCGCCGCAGGCAAGCGGCTTATCCAAATGTCCAGGCCAAAGAAGGCATCTGCGGAGGACGCGCTGCAGATCGATCAGTCGATCGGGGGAGGCAAAGGCCTCGAGCTTTTTTGCTCTCGACTCGAGGCCTAGTTTAGATGCCTAAAGTTTCTAACTTTTTTTCCACTCTCTCTCCATCACATCACATTAAATACGCCAAAAGACATATGTTCGAAGTATTAAATATAGGTAAAAAAATAACTAATAACACAGTTTGGATGTCCTTTGCGACACGAATCTTTTAAGTCTAGTTAGGCCATGGTAGGATAACATTTACCACAAACAAACGAAACATACTACAGTGCACTACAGGAGTTCCAACAGTTAAATTTGCAAATTTTTCAACCAACTAAACAAGACCCGATCACTCGATAAGTCGATAGTGGAGTGGCTAGGGCAGCTAGCTATACCTATATAGTAGCTCGGACATGCATGATTGTTCCGTTTGCTGCCGTTTTAGCCAACAGTATCTTTTCTTGATTTCGCCTAGCCAAAAGGAGCGGGGGGCACTATCTGGGCCGCTTTTCTTTCGCTCTTGTTTGCTTCCCACACCGTGCAATTATGTACCAATATAGTAGAACCATGCTTGTGATGCACTGGCTGGAGTTGTGAAAAGGAATGGCTATTGCTGGGAGCCTGTTTCGTTTAGTTGTTACTGCTCCAAGATTTTTCCACTCATCACATTGGATGTTTTGACGCATTATACTCATTTGCTCCCTCTGTTTTGATTTGTATGATGTGCTTGTTAGCTCAAATTTTAGCTATAAGCAAGCAAACAACAATAACATAGTTTTTTTGTCCCAAGCAAATTTGAGCTAAGCAACGTCAAATAAAAAATAACGGAGGGAGTATAAGATAATCATATTTGAAATACCCTCATGGGAATATCTTGTCTATTATTAGGTTCCGTAAATTTAAGCGCCTTTACGACGTTGAGCGTGCGCTGGCTGCTACAGCCTACAGTTAATATACTCATCTAATTACACTAACACGTTGGAAAGAAAGATAGTGTACAAAGAAATCTAGGTTTTTGCTGTACAAATTCCAAAACCCAAGCTCCCTTAAAACCACTCCAAACGTTTAATTATTGGTCCGAGCATGAACCATGAAGCATACCTGTCAAACAAGGTTAAGATTCACCAACACCACCACCACGTCTGATCCATGCGTATGTAGACGACAACACGACCGGAGTCCATGTCGTCGTCGACCCCGCCGAGCGTGCACGTACACGTGCAGGAGCAGGGACATGTGGGTCGGCCTCTTCCTCAACCCCAGCAAGCAATGCACGGGGGCGGTAGGGAGAAAGGGCAGCGCCGTTAGGTGGCGCGCGCAGGTCCCTTGCCGTTTGTCGCCAACCCACACAGTGGCGCGGCCCGTGCGCGCGCGCGTGCTCCATCGCCCATCCATCTCCGACGACACCGGCCGGCTCATTATCAGCTAGCAGCAGCGGCAGTAGTACTGTTGCAGATCGCCTGCACTAGCTAGTGTGCTCTCGACACGTTCCTCGTGCAAGCCGGAGCATCGCTGTGCGTGCACAGCGGAACGGGCAGCGGCCGATGGTTGGGTTGGGTGCCTGGGTGGGGCTTGGTCCGGCGATGCATTGCGTGCCGCCAGCAGCTAGCCGGCGAGCGGTGTCGCCGCTGTACAGTACGACGCGTAGCCCCCGTGGAAAGGAGGAAGGCGTGCGCGCCCGTGCGACCGCGACACGGCGACCGCGCGCGCGAGGGAGGGGGACATTCCGATCTCGCCGGGGGATCCCGGCCGGCCGCCGCAGGGTCGGTCGCCGTCCCGCCACAGCGCCCTACTGGCTACTGGAGTAGGAGTGGCTCCCGTCTGCACGCGCGCGCTCTGAGGCGTTGCCATCGGCTGGAGCCTGGACATGGCGTTTTCCTTGGAGCCCACCATCGACAAGGCGCACGATCGGAGGCATCCTGCAGCAGGCACACAGTCACCTCGATCAGCTTTAATTCTGCCAATAGTAGATATGATTATGAATTACTATATTTATTATCTGTAGGCTGTAGCAGCTAGCGCACGCTCAACATGTATATGGTCACTTCAGATGCACACCACGGTACAGTTTTCGTATGTTCGGTTTTTTCTGTTTGCACACTGTTTCTATTTTCTTACATAGTATTTTTATCTCATAACAAATCAGTTGTAGAAATTGGTAGAAATAATTTTCTTAAAAACTTTTTTTTGAAGTCCAAACTACTAAACCATGCCCGGTAGCTGTGTTGTGTTTGGAGTTAGACCGTACAAGTTCCACGCAATGTGTTGTACACATTCCAACTACTGATTTGTTACCGCGCCGTTCCCATTTACTACTAGTCTTTTTTTTACACGATTACTAGTAGTCTTTCAAAACTTTTTTGATCTGGCATGCGGGACTGTTCGAGCGTGCGAAATTTTCTAATGCAACAGTCCCCCACAGTTGTTTCTGTCTCCCCTCGTGTAAAATTCAGTGACTGACAGAGCACGAGGTTTTAGCATGATGGCAAGGTGTGGGCTGCCGGTGGCGCGACACTGTGGCTGTGTGCATCCAGGCCGGCCAGGATGCACGCACGTAAACAACAAACAGCGAGCTATAGCTAGTTGCCTAGTTGCCGGGCGGGCCTTGAGATGTCACCCATCAGCCATCCGGGTTTGGCGTTTGGCCGGCAGGAATAAACATTCACCTCCAGTTTGTCAATGAGTGAATAGTCCAGCTGACCTGAGGTGATGGTAGATATAGTGTCATTCGCTGATTCAGATGAGGGCCATTGCACCTGCACACATGCTCTAGCCAGGGAATGTTGCAACAGAACGTGGCGCCAAGCCGATCCTGTCACCCTGAAGTTATTTTCTCGCTAACCTACTCCCTCCGTCGTTATTGATGGTCGTTTGGAATGCGTGTCTGTGAGGGGAATCACTATTTTTTGACGACAAAAAAAAGGACGGAGGGAGTACCGTGGAAGACACGATGCCAGCAGCAATAGAGGGCAGCAGCGGCCACGGCCAATGGAAATCAGGTGCAGTTTCCTATTGCAAGTGTACATGAATCACTTATTAGCGATCCAAACATTTCTGTTTCAGGTACAGGACGTCTGTTATGGCCGTATGGCAGACAGTTTGCTTGCTTCACGAATACCTCAAAACCATCATTGCAGCTAAAAACGGGTGCTGTTATATGTTGCTTCAGCGACAAATTCTCTCCGTGTCGCTGAAGGAAAGGTACCTCAAGGGGGTTGGAGTGCATGCATGCAAAGGAAAACAAAATTGATGACATCAGCCACATGTAACATTGATTGAAACTAAAAAAAATCTATAAATCACAAACCAAACATCAAAATTAAATTCCGATCGCACCATTTGATTTTTGACAATAAAAACTTCGAAACAAGATCCCACTTGACTATATTTTGACAAACTTTATTTTATTCGTATTTTTAATTACGGTTATATATTCTGTTATCGACGAATGAAGTGCCAGAACAAACGAGAACAACTGTCAGAACAAGTTTATATGTCATTCCGAACAACAAATGTGGTGTCAGAACAAATTAGAACAAGGGTCAGACACATGTTATTATTATAGACAGAACAAGACATTACTATAGGCAGAACAAGATATTACTATAGCCAGAACAAGTTTGTATGTCATCTCGAACAAAAAAAGTGTCAGAACAAAATCATATTATAGTCGGAACAATTTTGTGTGTCATCTCGAAAAAAAACAGATGTATTGCCAGAATAAATCAGAACAAGGGTCAGAATAAGTTGTTATTATAGCCCGAACAAGATACTTATAGCCAGAACAACTTATTATTCTAGCGAGAACAAATTTACATCTCATTTCGAACAATAAAAATATTAATGGAGGGGAAAATATTAAAAAGGAAAGAATATAAAAAATGGAAACAAAAACAAAAAAAATAAAGTAGAAAGTAAAAAATGAATAAATAAAAATAAAAGAGAAATAAGAAATAGAATAAAAAAAGAAGAATAAAAAGAAAGAAAGAAAAAAGAAACAGAAAAAATAATGTTAGAAAGAAAATATAAGTAAAAAGAAAAACAAGAAGAAAAAATAAAAAAGAAAAACAGAAAAAACGTTTATAAATAAAAAAGGAAAACAAAAAAGGAAAAAGGAATAGACAAGAAAAAGAAAAGAATAATAAAAAGAAAAAAACAAAAAAAAAACAAAAAAAGAAACAAAAAAAAGCACCCCCAGCCGCGCCCCCCCACGCGGCTCCCCGGCATTCAGCGACAGAAGAAGATTCTGTCGCTGAAGCGATACATAAGATTCGCCGCTAAAAACTCCAGTGCCCCAAATGAAGGTTTTACAGGAGCCAGGAACTCATCCGACAGGCTACGATATATTAGTTCCCTGCTTCGGAAGCATATGTACATATCAAAATCTGCTAATCTAGGAAGGTTCTTTCCTGTGTGGAGCTGATATGTTCCATAACTAGAGGCATTCAGCACATCAGACCAGCCGACCAGGTCATGGAAGGGCCTTCAATATGTGCAATGACACAGGTCATTCCATTGTGCTTTGTGCTTAAGAGCACTTTCAGGCTGAACATTTGCCCTGACAAACCTAATTTTGGAGCGAGGACCAAGTAGTTTGCAGGCAGCAGTATAATGGAATGGTCAAGAGACAGAACGGACGGCAGCAACTCATTTGGGTAAATCATCCCATCCAACTGACTGACTGGCATTGATCAATTTAATCTTTTTCTCTGATCCATGACGAATCACAATTCGTATTCGCAAATGCTTAGCTCCCTGAAACCCATCAGGTTTTCAGAGAGTGCGCCGCCGATCGTCACTAGAAGTGAAAGTGAGCGATGCACGAATCTGTTAGCAACCCGACGATAGAAGAAGGGAATTTGGGTAGGAAGCAAGCAGGAGACGAGGAATCAGATGGACGGGAAAGGAAGAAGCAGTAGTAGATGAATAGTTTGTTACAATTTGATTCCTCCCTTCCTCTTCCTACCCTTCTGCTACTTATCGCACGCAGGCGAAGCCAGACACACGCCACGCCAGCTAAGCACAACTCATACGCCAGTGTTCTCACTTCCAATCAGGCCCAATGTACTTCGGGTTGGGCTTCTTCACACGGGCTCCCACTCTTGGCCAGCAACACCCTCCTCATTAGCAGTAGTAGTAGTGGTACTAACATCCCCTGCCCCTAAAGAGCCTGCTTGTCCCCAAGCAGGAGCAAGAGGAAAAGATTGTTTAAGAGCTTCATAATCTTCCCAGGTAGCTAGCTCCTTGGACATACCAGACCATTTAATTAGCACTTGTTCGACAGTAGATACCCCACGTGCCACCAGCTTCTTCTGAAGGATAGCCTCAGGTATCTGATATTGATCAGTGGAATCAGGTAATGCAGAAGCTACCACTTCAGTAGCAGGAACTGCAATCTTAAGCTGAGACACATGAAAGATAGGATGGATAGTAGAGGAAGCCGGCAAGGCCAACTTGTAAGCCACAGACCCTATTTTGCTTAGCACCTTGAATGGGCCGAAGAACTTGAAAGCTAACTTCTGATTTGCACGACGAGCCACAGACGATTGGACATAAGGTTGTAGCTTAACATAAACCCAATTGCCAACTTCAAAATGTCTCTCGGACCGGTTTTTGTCAGCCTAAACTTTCATTCTCTGGCGAGCACGAAGAAGATGTTGTTGTACCACAGTACGCATGAGCTCTTTGTCCTTCAACCAACTCTGAAGATCGGTGTTATGACAAGCTGATATATCCACTCCCAGACTGCGTGGAGTATATCCATACAGAGCTTCAAAAGGAGAACATCCCAGCGCGGAATGATAGCTAGAATTATACCAAAATTCTGCCAATGCCAACCAATGGATCCACTGCGTAGGGCAAGCGTGGACAAAGCAACGCAAAAACGTCTCCATACACTGATTTACCCGTTCAGTCTGGCCATCGGATTGTGGATGATAAGCCGAGCTCATGTCCAAACTTACTCCTGCCAAAGTAAACAGCTCTTGCCAGAAGCGACTTGTGAAAATGGGATCCCTATCAGACACAATTGACATTGGTAACCCATGTAACTTGTATACTTCAGACAGAAAGACCTTAGCAACAGAGTGTGCTGAGAAAGGGTGTTTGAGTGGGATAAAGTGAGCAAACTTGGAAAAACGATCAACCACCACAAGAATGACATCCTTGCCTCCAGATAATGGTAGACCCTCCACAAAATCCATAGAGATCATTTGCCAAGCAGAGGAAGGAGTTTGCAAAGGCTGTAAGAGGCCAGGGTACTTACTTCTGTCAGGCTTTGATTGCTGACAAGTAGAACAGCCAGCAACAAACTGCTGCACCATCTTCTTCATGCCTGGCCAGTAAAAGAGTTGCTTAATGCGTCTATAGGTAACAGGTATCCAGAGTGACCTCCAATAGCAGAATTATGCAAAGCTGTCAATACTTTAGTTTGTAACTCTGTACTGGAAGCTAACCAAATTCTGTTCTTGTATTTCAGAACACCATTCTCCAGCTTATAATGCTGTACATAATCAGGATTAATAGACAGCTTGGTCAGCAACTCTTGAGCCTTGGCATCATTGGTGTAACTAGATTGAACCGTCTCCAACCAAGATGGAACCACAACTGACAAAGAAAAGTGTTGAGTAGCTACCACATGTGGTCTCCTTGAAAGAGCATCAACCACTCCATTATCAACCCCTTTCTTGTACACAATTTTATAGTTGAGGCCCAATAATTTGGTAAACACCTTTTGTTGCCAAACAGTATTCAACCTCTGCTCATTAAGGTGGATGAGAGACTTCTGATCAGTAAAAATTGTGAATTCCCCCAATTGCAAATAATGTCTCCATTGTTCAATAGCTAGCAGAATAGCAAGGTATTCTTTCTCATAAGTAGAAAGACCTTGAGTCTTGGGTCCCAGGGGTTTACTGATAAAGGCTAAAGGGTGACTAGCTTGTAACAAAACAGCACCAACACCTGTTGCACATGCATCAGTTTCAATGCAAAAAGGTTTGTCATAGTCAGGAATAGCCAGAACTAGAGCAGAACTAAGAAGTGACTTAAGTGTGTTGAAGGCAAGATCATGCTCAGAAGTCCAGATAAACAGAACTCCTTTCTTCAACAAATTGGTGAGAGGTCTGGCAATAACAGCATAATGGTGCACAAATTTCCTGTAATAGCCAGACAATCCTAAAAAACTTCTTAGCTGTTTCACATTGGAAGGAATAGGCCATTGCACAATAGCATCAACCTTAGCTGGATCAGTAGAAACTCCATGCTCAGAAATAATATGGCCAAGATATGAAATGCTATTTTTGGCAAAAGAACACTTGGACTGCTTCACTTGCCACTGATCTTGTTCTAGCAACTGAAACACAGCTCTGAGGTGCTGTAAATGCTCCTCAAAAGTATTACTGTAAACCAAGATATCATCAAAGAAAACCACAACACATCTCCTGAGCAATGGAGCTAGAGTAGAATTCATGGCACCCTGAAAAGTTCCAGGGGCCCCAGACAGACCAAAAGCTACTACTCTCCATTCAAAATGCCCATAGTGAGTAGAGAAAGCAGTTTTATATTCTTCCCCTGCCTTGAGCCTGATCTGGTGGTACCCAGATGCTAGATCCAGAGTGGAGAACCACCTTGCCTTGGCTAATTCATCTATCAACTGATCAAAGATGGGTATAGGGAATTTACTTTTGATTGTGAGGGCATTCAAATACCTGTAGTCCACACAAAACCTCCATGATCCATCTTTTTTCTTCACAAGCAACACAGGAGAAGAAAACTCACTAATACTGGGTTGAATGAGTCCTTTAGCTAGCATTTCAGCCACTTGTGTTTCAATCTCATCCTTGAGAGTAGGAGGATATCTATAAGCTCTTATCTGAACAGGTTTAGCCCCAGCCACCAGAGGAATACTATGATCACAACTTCTGGAAGGAGGTAAAGAAGAAATAGGAGCAAATACAATTGCAAACTCAGATAACAGCTTGACTAGATCAGGGTGCATCTCATCACTAGGTGGGACAGTTGTTTGCTGATCTACCATAGAGCATAACTGTAGAACCAGCATATCAGGTAATTGAGGAACAATACCTTGAATAAAAGCAGTAGCACCCTTGTAAGGAATCTTCATCCATTTATGAGTCCAATGAACTTCCATGGGACTGAATGCCTCCAGCCAATCCATGCCCACAATGACATCATACTTGTGTAAGGGTATAATTCGCATATCGGTTTGAAACTGGAATCCATCTACAGACCATTGAGCAGAAGGAATAACAGAAGAGCAAGCAACTGTTTGCCCATTAGCCACTTGCACTTGTAGAGCAGAACCCAAAACTTGAACACCAGATAACTTACTAGCCACAGCTTCACTCAAGAATGTATGAGAACTGCCTGAGTCAATGAGGATTAACACTTCCTCAGACTGAATATGACCCCGCAGTTTAAGAGTTCTGGGTCCAGCATTACCAGAAACAACATCTTTGGAGAGAGCCAAGAACAATTGTTCATCCCCTTGACAAACATCACCACCCTTTTCTCCAGAATCATCAGTGCTGAAAAGAGCTAACAACTCATCCATCACATGCAACTGAACTGTTGTAGGGCATTTATGATCCTTATGCCATTTTTCAGCACATCGCATACATAGCCCCTTGGCTCTGCGGAATGCACGCAATGCTGACAGCTTCTCATCAGGAGGAGGAGCATAATCAGTACTCCGCTTGGCTTCAGAATAACCAGATGACACAACCTTCTCAACCTTTGGAGGCGGTGGCAAGGGCAAAGGTCCCCTGGCAAAGGGCTTGGACTGATAGCCAGATTCAGATTTCTTGTAATCACGTCGACGAATAGGCTCCCCTACTTCTTCCTGTAACAAAGCAAGAGAGGAAGCAGTATCCAAATCGCCAGGACGTTGCATAAGCACAATAGGTTTAATGTCATCACGCAAACCATCAATGAACCTCATGGTATAGTACAAAGGATCAGTAGTATGCCCATAAGCAACTAATTGGTCAACCAATTCAGCAAACTGTTCAACATATTCAGTTACTGTTCCTTGCTGTTTAATGTGAAAAAGCTGCCTAATAAGGAGCTCATGGTGCTGTTTACCAAAACGTTCAGTAAGAAGAGCACAAAATTGATGCCAACTACAGGTTCTCAGCTTATGCTCAACAGATAACAACCAACAACTAGCAGGAGGGCTAAAATGCATGGTAGCTACTTTAATCCACCGCTCAGGTTCCAGAGGGCACATCTCAAAATAACTCTCACATCGAGAAATCCACAAACGTGGGTTCTCACCATCAAACAAAGGAAAATTGAGCTTGGGTATTTTTCCAACAAAAGGTGAAGAACTAGCAGATGGAAACTGACGATTCACTCCAGAACCCGAATTGGGAAAAATTGTAGGACGCTGGTCAGAGTACATACCCTTGACCGGGAGATTGGTATGGATCAGGACAGATCCAAACCCATTCTCCCGGTGTTGAGTCTCGACGCTGTGCCCGTTGGGCCCGACGACTGGTTTGCCGGCAAATGGAGTCGCCGCAGTCATCTCTGGTTTGGGAAGGATGCCCAGTGGAGGCACTCCCCGATCGAACGCTGTGCGATCCAGCTTGGCGCTGATGTTGGCGATCTGAAGTTGAAGCTCTTCCACGGAATTGACCTTCCCCACTAGGTTCTCGACTGCTTCCACCTTGCCGACGAGATCCGCCACCGAAGAGTCGACTTCCTGCTTCCACTCTGAAATTTCCTAGGCCTTCTCCTCGATCGGCTTCAGACGCTCTCCAACCGCGTCCACGCGGCTCTCGAGGTTGGTGAAGCGGCCGTCAAGGCGGTCGCCGAGCTTCTTCATCTCCTCGAGCAAGAGCTTGGCTGTGGCGTCCATCGCCCCGTAGAACTTCTTCTGATGACGGGTAAAGTGGTCGTGGTGACGATCCAGCCCGAGCTAGCTGTGTGAATGGCGCTGTGATTCTGGATCGGAGATCAAGGAAACGAATCGGCCACGACGAATCGCGCTCACCGAATCTCCCGAGATCTTAATCGCAAAATCAACAACACACTCACCGATCCGCACCAGGAACCGTTGTCTCTGATACCAGATTGTTAGCAACCCGACGATAGAAGAAGGGAATTTGGGTAGGGAGCAAGCAGGAGACGAGGAATCAGATGGACGGGAAAGGAAGAAGCAGTAGTAGATGAATAGTTTGTTACAATTTGATTCCTCCCTTCCTCTTCCTACCCTTCTGCTACTTATCGCACGCAGGCGAAGCCAGACACACGCACACGCCACGCCAGCTAAGCACAACTCATACGCCAGTGTTCTCACTTCCAATCAGGCCCAATGTACTTCGGGTTGGGCTTCTTCACACGGGCTCCCACTCTTGGCCCAGCAACACCCTCCTCATTAGCAGTAGTAGTAGTGGTACTAACAGAATCAGTGCGGGATTGAAGTGGTGCCATTGCTCCGCAAGATGAGCAGCCGCACCTGGGAGCCATCCAAGGTGACATCCTTCACACCCACGATGCACGATCGCTTGAATAGCGCGGCCACCGCGGCGGTCTCGATCTCCCGGTCCACTGCGAGGGCGATGCCGCCGCCGCGTCGGACGGCGCGTTCAGCTTCGGCCGCGAGGCGGGACGGGAAGAGCGCGCCGGAGATCGCCGAAGGGTCATCCGAGAACACGAGGTCGAAGGCGGCGCTCGAGAACGGGAGGCGGTGGGGGTCCGCGCGGCGGACGAGCGGCGGGAAGTCGACGAGGTCGGTCCCGGTCACGTCCGCCACTCCCGCGGACCGGAGCGCGTCGACCGCGTGGCCGGCGCCCGCGGCGAGGCAGAGGACGCGGGAGGGGGCGGCGAGGAAGCCGAGGCCCCGGAGCGGGGGGAAGGCGGACGCTGCCAGTGAAGCGGTGCGGCGGCGCCACCGCGATGAGGCGCGCAGTTTAGCGAGGCGGCGGTCGGGCGGGACCACGCGGCGGGAGGCGGCATCGCAGGAAGTGCGGGGAAAGGGGGCGAGCGCGAGTGAGTGCGACGCGGGGAAGCAGGAGGGCGATGCGTGGCGCAGGAGGTGTACTAGCGAGAGTGTGGCGAGGGCGGCCAGCGACACGGAGACGCGCGTGACCAGCCGCTGCGCGCGCCGGTCCATCGCCGGCGGCGAGCTCGCGGTGGAGGTCTCAGATCGGATCGTCCTTTTTTTAGCACGTCCTGATTCATGAAGTCGTCTACGGGCTGAAATGTTGACTTGGGCCAAATATCTCCAGCAGCCAGCCATAAATTTTGGCCCAATGTAATTTTGTGCCTCGTACCGAACCCACTTTCCGGCTCGCTACAAGTCCAAAAAAGGCATTTCTTTATTACACAAATTCACATTTCTGAACTTTGTGGTGATCAATTCATTTTGTTCTTCAACTTTTTCATCACAGAAGGGGCTCGTGACAAAGATAGTTTTTTTTTTGTTGGTCTTGATAGGTTTGAGCCAATGTGAAACACACAGGAAGTCTTCATTCATCAGGAATCATGAATGATTCTGTCGCCGTGATCATGGTCGAATGGAACTGACTAAATTTCAGATGCCTGTTTCTATGTCACATCCGTTTTGCTTGATTCTTCTGAAGCTAATCAGCAACCTAGCCCTACTTTCTTTGCCATGGTGTTATCTGCCATGCACCCTAGGCTCCTAGCGGAAGTTTGGATCGCTAATGGAGATAGCTAGGTAAACTTAGTTGGGCGTCCATGCGCTCGTGTACACGGCGCCATGGCCCTTCCAGGTGAGCACGAGCATGTCCTCCTCCCGCTTGACGCCCCAGCCAGTCGCGTGCTCGCTCAGCAGGCGCCTCACCTCGCCCGCCGCCTCCTCGTCGAACGCCACGCCGGCGAACCCGTTCCGCCGCATCCGCTCGGCGAGCCTCGCGCCGGACTCGGATCGCTCCGCGCCGTCGGCATCGTCGGCGCCCACGACGCTCTCGATCTTCCGGCCCAACGCCGCCTCGTGCTCCGCCCGCCGCGGGCTGTCCCTGGGAGCGGACGTGTCCAGCGCGTCGAACAGGATCCAGTGGAAGTTGAGGCACGCTTCGATGCGGGACGCGAGGCTCGGCGAGTCCAGGTCCGCGTCTTCGTCGGTCACGGTGACCAGGCACGGGTTCAGCGCGCGGACGGCGTCGAGGAAAGCGTCCCTCGAGCCCGGCGCGACGTGGCGGATCCAGCCCTGGCTGTTGATGATGAGCGCCTCGCCATCCCGGAGCGCCAGCGACTGCGGGTCGGAGAGCACGGACGCCAGGTCCTGGCAGGGCGCCGCCTGGTTCTCCGGAGACGACGTCGGGCTCGTGCCTGTGCCCTTGCCGACAACGTTGAACTCTAGCCGCACGCCTTTGGACTGGGCAAAATTGGCCAGCCGGACGCCGAGCTCCTCGTCCGTCGCGCCGAGCAGGGGAGGCACGGCGGGGCGGGCGGACGGCACGGTGATGCGCAGGAGCGCCGGCGGGCCCCCGGGCCGCTTGGACAGCATGTCAATGAGCGTCGGCCACTGCATGCAGCGCGTGACGCCGAGGTCGACAACGTGCACGGCGGCGCTGCACGCCACGGCCCGGAGGATGGTGCCGTTGGAGGCCGTGAACCCGAACCGGTGCCATGGCGTGAGGTCGACGTACTCGGCGAGCTCCGTCACCGACACCGCCCGTTCCCGCAACCTGACGGCGGGCGCCGCCGGGGCGCACAGCTGGCGGCACGCGCGGGCGACCAGAGCGCGGAGCAGCCACGAGGTGAGGCGCTGGTTGGGGTCCCCCTGCGAGGAGGCGATGTTGTTGAGCACCCACATGGCCTGCTGCGCCAGCGTGACATCGTTGGACTCGAGCGCGGCGGCGCAGTGGAGCAGCAGCTGCTGGATGCGAGGGCCGTCGATGAGCGCGCCGGAGAAGCAGACGGAGCTGCTGTGCGCCCTGAGGCCGCCGCCGCCGCCGGAGGCAGCGGCCCTCGTCTCCTGCTCCATCCCGCTGCCTAGTCTCTCGCACGGACGTGCCAACGTGCTACAAGATTTTTGGGCGCCAGGCCAAGCAAATAGGCTATGATCTCGACACTTGTCGACCTCCCATTGGGCGGCTGCGGATCATTTTCAGAAGAGGTGGAACGAAGCGATCCCTAAGGATTGAGCTTATGCCTGCTAGTTCCTACACTAATTTGGCATCTTGAAGTTGCAGGGTGACTTGAGTGAGAGAATTAGCAAGGTGGGTTGAGGTTCTTGTTCGCAGTTTTGGTTTGCCTGTTGGAATGACTTGGCCTATATATAAGAGCTCTGTGAAAGATCCTCCCTTCATCTCCATGGGGGAGGAAATTAGATAGCAATTTGGACTCTTCCCATTGGGGAAAAGACAATCTGAATTATCATTCCTAACACCTTTGTCTGATTGTGTCTGAATTCTTGTTGTACTACCGACTTTATACTACTCCAGATTGTGGAATCTTTTAGTTGATCCAGAAATTCTTCTCAACCGGATTGCTACTGACTGCTCAAATTGAATTATGCTAGAAAACACACTGAAAAGTGAAAGCACGCCCTCTATATCAAAGCAGAAGACAGCATAGTTTCGACCAACTCCTTTTATTTTTTCGTCAGACGACGGTGGTGGTTCAGCAGCTTGACGACACTAAAACGAGTTTATGACCTGTGCACAACCTAGCTATGCCGTTAGCCGCAGCGTCTGTCCCTGCTGTTAACCTATAGATTAAAAGAAATGCTGGTGAGAAGGCGACGGCGGAGCAGCCATAGCCGCCCGGACTCTTTTGGCCGTCGAGAGCAACGGACGAAGAACGTCCGATTAAAATTACCCCGCCTTGTCATTCTCCGCACCGCGTTTTCTATGCCGGAGGGGCGGGCGCTCCTAGAACCGAACAAGCAGGAGGCGCCAACTGTGAACGGGGTGCGATCCACACGAGCGGGCATCTCCGGCGCTGACGAAGAAGCTGCTGTTCTCTCGTCACTCTCTCTCCGAGCTTGATTGAAACATAATCGGGATTCGGGAGCCTGATGGAGTATGTCTGTATCGCCGCCTTGTCGTATCTCTGTCCTCTAGCCGTTGATTTTGACGAGCATGATTGGCTGGCGAGGGAGCGGAAACGACATGGAATTCAGCTCCGGCGATCCTCCGGTGCCACGTGTGCACTGCCCGTGGGCGCCCCCCTAGCTCCTTGTCAGTTGTCAGTCAAGATCAGTCAAAGATACCACGCAGCTAGGAGTGAGAGGCTGAGAGCTCCTCTGGTGATGATGGGCATGGAAGGACAAGGGATTCTGAAGAACACCTGTCGACTGCTGGATCACTGGAGCTGTAATCCATTACGATAAGAGCATCACGGAAAGATGATTGCTCTGTGAACAAATGTCTGTTAAATCTGTTATGCAACTGCCTGTTGCACTTTGAAAGATGTTTATTTTACAGCAGATCGTGATCAATCACCTAAAGATGTCTGGCCAATAATTTCCCAGAAGAATATCCTGACGAAACGAAAGCGCCGGCTCTCATCAGAGCTCTGATGCTCATGTGCCTGACGACGGAGGACAAAGGGACGCGCGGGTGATAGTGAGCCTTCACGCCGAAAGAAAACAGAAGAATCCGCATCCACCTTTCGGAAAGCCGCGACCTGTGACTGTGAATTTATATTCAGCTATTTCGGTATCATGTATAGGTAATAGGTCTCTCGATGCTGCATTTGAACGACGATGACGACCAATGCGACAGTGACACTATGCAAATTAGCTAGTCAATTCCACAGTTGGCACTGAAGAACATATTTCATACATCGTTTCAGGGACATGGTGGATCAACCGATAACGCATATATGCAGCATGCGATGATCTTAGGTTTGCTCTTTTCTCCCGTCTCCATATCTTGCAAATTTTTTAAATCAAAGATTATGCCATCGTTTTCCATTTCTGTCGACTGCTCGAAGAATAATGCTCTCCTGCAATGGGGCGGCGAGGTTCGGATTCTCACTCACCCTCAGGCGGTGGCCTGGTGGGCATCGCCGGCCTTGGGAACCTTTATCTCCAGCGACCCCTCGCCGTCGTCGAAGTAGGCCTCCACTTTCCTCCACTCTGCGTCCTCCGGCAGCTCCACGCGCCGGACGAAGCCGTGCTCCCACCACCGGCCGGCGCGCCAGTCCCGGCCGTCGGCTGGCGCCGCCCGCCACAGCCCGCTGATGTCGACCACCTTCATCGCGTCCCCGCTCACGTCCACGTCGCATTTCCTGCCACCTGAATGAACACGGGAGAGAGAGAGAGGAGAAATCAATCTTCAGACCAAGAATAATTAATAACTAGGTGATATTCGCACGTTGTTGCGAAAATTTTTATGTAAAATTATAAGATAAAATTTGAAACCAAAAAAATTAAGATGATTTAATGACAACATTTTTCAACAAGTGATTGAATTACAATATTCTTTTGCAAACAACATCTAAATAACCTATATAGATGCACCTATTAAAAAATTTTCTCAACATGTAATTTGTCCACGTTACCATCCATTAATTAGAACCATCAATTCATGTCTTCTACTTCTATCAATATTTTTTTGCGATTAATAGCATTCATGCATACAATGTGTTAGTCTTTGCGAGTGCCACGCTACAAGATTTTCAAACTGTTCTTTCTCAATAAAGATAGATGAACATGTTTCATATATAATGTTGTTTGAAAAAAAAGTTGTGATGCAATCACCTTAGAATTCTACTTTCAAAATTTTGTCTTCAAATTTTGTAGAAATTCCCACAGCAACACGCAAAGTATCAGTTATACATGAAATATATTCATTTTGTCGAGAGAACGAGTTGTTAAATGATTGATCCTCCATGCATTTCTATTGTATGAATTTTTTAAATGTGGTACCCGCATAAACTAATAAACTGCATACACGGATGCTACTCATCACAGAAAATCGATAAAAATCATAAAGATGGCACTATTAGATGGTAACGTGGTGTGTGATGCAGTGAATTTCTAAATGATGTGAATATCTTAATATTGAGATAAATAAAATTAATGATATTGTGTGAGTTGCATCATCGATGCAGAGTGATCAGATCACCATGCAATGGTTTCTTTGTTTTCGCAATCGTCTCGAACACGCTTACATGTGCTGGGCTGCTTGCAAGTCTACACGCCACACCTCAGTGTGCCACACGCAAACGCAAGGTATATTTGTAGAGGAAAAAGTAAGGGTTCTAATGTTACTATAGTGATAAAGCCAAGGAAAGCTAGTGGGGGAAAAGTAGGCTACACACATGACCTCGTGCTGCTTTCGGCCTCTAGCTCTGCTACTAGTTGCAAAGATTTCTCTAGAAGACCGTCAAGCATCTCAATTCTGAAGCGAGGAGCGTGGATGGACGGCACGCGACCGCTGCGATTTGCTTGGTCACACCTGCTTATATTCCGAGAAGACGCAACCGCAGCAGGAACTCACTAACTGGGTAGTTGATGCGGCAGGACTACTACGGACATTACAGGGAATTCATGCATATATGCAGCATCTTATCAAGAGTTACTAGGATTTCAAGTTCTAAAGCTAGGATTTCAAGCTAGGATGTCAGGTTACAATCTGAAGTTTGCAGTTTTGCACGGGGATGTTGTGTGCCTGTTAGGCTGTTACTGAATGTCTGAACAAATGTTCTGAAACCAATCCGAAGCTTGGGCAAGGATGCTGTATGCTTGCTAATGAACATCGTGCTATTTCGATGGAGCTGCGCGTACCTGGTATGTCAGCCCTGAGGTAGTACTCGGTGTCGGTCTCACCCCAGTCGACGGTGATCCTGGCGGCGCCGCGGCGGAGCGCGGCGAGCAGCACCTCGGGCTCGAACTCCCACAGCGGGAACGCGTCGGCGGGGTCGAAGAAGTTGCCCAACAGGTAGGGGCTGAACAGGGACCCCTCCGCGAACACGGCCCTCGCCGCGGCGTCGGCGCCGGCGCCCTGCAGGAACCCGGCGAACGTGTTCTCCAGCAGCGACATGCGCCACTTGGGCGGCGCCGAGGCGTCGCCCGGCTGCAGGCGGACCTCGATCGCCCGCCGCCCCGGCATCGCTGCCTCAGGATCTCGCGGGGAGGGAAAGCGCGGCCTGGAGGGAGGCGATGGTTTATAGGAGAGCAGTGGCCGCCGTGGTGGCGTGGAGCAGGAGCGACCTGGTTGACCCTTGGGGAAAGCAGAGGATGAGAGGTGCGATTCCGTTTGGTGTTGCCTGGTTACGCCATTGCCATCGATGTGATTCCCGCATTTTTCCTTTTTTATACTGGCCTGTGAAGGTGTGATAATTGGGCCTGGGGTTTGCTGATAAATGGGCCGACTCGTGGCAGGCCTGGCGAGTGGCATCAGGATTTTCGCGTCTATCTCCTCACGGGCCCGAGAACGCAGAACCCTAACCCAATCTCGTTTTCCGCGTCCCTCTTTAGCGATGGGGCTCTTCTCGTGGTGGAGGAGGGGAGGGCGACGCGGCGGCGGCCCGCCGGAGGAGCGGGGCCAGCAGGCCGGTGCGGTCGCGGGGGCCGTCAGCGCTGAGGCGGCGGCTTCCGGGGCGCACGGGGCGGTGAAGGTGCGGCGGCAGCGGCAGGCGGCGGACGCGACGGTCTTCGAGTTCGGGTCCGCGGCGGAGTCAGGGGTTGCCGTCACGCTCGCGGGATACTGCCCCGTCTCCGACGACCTCGAGCCGTGCCGCTGGGAGCTGGTGCCAGCCGCCGGGGAGGGCGCGCCGCAGTTCCGGATCGTGTTCTGAGCGCGAGCAGAGCACCCCTCGTGTCGGTCGGATTGTACCAGGTTCTATAGGTATGAAGGTGTGGGTTGTGGCCCTTGCCGGTGTACTGGTAACCGTGTATTCAGTGAATAAAACTTGAGGTACAATTGATGAATTGCTGATTAGTTTTGACCATTCATGGATGTTCGTCTGTGCTTGATTTCCATGCGAATGATTTGATTGCCATTATTTAGGTGAACTAATTAGCCACTGGGAGTACAGGCAAACAATAATGCGAGATGTCAAACTAGCGTCTCAGAGTGAAACTGTAATTTCTCTTTGTCGGGTTTGGTGGGACAATGGAATTTGTGATTGGGTTATATAACATGGTTGAAAGTTTTTGCAAGATACATGTTCGGCGTAGGTGGGACGGAGTTGCTGCCTTAAAATCATCGCGGTAGTTGTTGACATAATATGTTTAGGATACAGTAGTACATTGAAAATCCTGGTAGTGGGGTTTTATGATCTGTAAGAAGGTAAGGATGGCATCTTGGTATTTTGGAGAGACCAGAAGTTATCAATTGTTAGACCTAGACTTACAGTACCTTGCTCATCAATCGCACATACTGACCATGGCATGTGTGTGTGGGGGGGGGGGTGGGGGGGGGTGGGGGGTTCCGAAAAAATCGGATGGAGTCGCCGAACAAGAACGGCAAGGGATTCACGAATGAGTGCGCGAAGGAGCTCGATCCCGCTGAGATTTCCGAAGTTTCCATCGCTAGAGTTTCCAGAATTTGCTATGTTCTCCGAAGTTTCCACTGTCCTGAAACAAGAAACAGACCTGCGAATTTGTGGTCATTCGGCGATTGTTTCGCCCATAAGCAGAGGGTTAGTGAATTCCTTAAAAATCATGAGAGCAAAATCTTCACTTGGCTCTTTTCTGCACGTTTCTATGAATTCGCCGGAGTCCTGACATATCCGAAGTTTCGAGGGTGAAAGGTTTTTACCCAATTCCCCAACACTAGCCTCTCGGGGAAGCGGGTTGACTCCGACGATCCGTTTCCACGAAAAATTCTTAGAATTTCGGTAAAAAACGTCACCCTCGGAACGTCGGAGTGTACACGCGTCCCTTCTAGGTTGCGCAACGGTCATCTCGAGACATCTTCTGGAAACTACCCCCTCTCCCCTATAAATAGAGACCCTGGACGGTAACTTTATTTCACCGCTTTGTCATCTTCTCCGAACTTTTCGTGGCATTCGTAGCGCAAGGCCTTTCGTCTCAAGATCCCCGAAGTTCGGCAATTTCTTCGATCTTCTAAGGTAGTATATTTGTACTTCTTATTTTTTTCGAGCACTATCTCTTTTTTCGTAGATTTTTTCGTTAGTCGTAAATTAAATGTCTTTATTAATTTTTTTCTGAAAAAGGTGGCTTGTACTAAAAGCACAGCTAGACCAATGACCACTGAAGAACTTGCAGCGGCTGGTATTCCACCATCATCAGAGAATGCCCCTCCGGGCACAAGTAGTTCGGTTGCCGAAGTTGTTCATGAATCTGAGAGCCCCGAAGATGGGGAGGTTCGATCTGGGCACGAGTCTGGTGATGGCGAAGATATTTCAAATATCGAGGTTAATCTGAGCGAGCTTCTTACTTCAAAGATGTCGGCCTATCCCCCAGCTTTCGTCTTCGGCAGATCCAAAGTTACAGCCGAACTTATCAAAGAATATGAAGAGGCTGGGTTTTTTCCTCCTGGTGATGGGCGTTCCCCTTCTGACGAAGAGACTCCTACTCCTGAAGAAAACGAAGTTGTTGTTTTCAGAGACTTCTTCACGTGTGGTCTCAGATTTCCTTGTGATGCTCAGCTTCTCGCCCTTCTTGAGAAATTTTCTGTGAAAATGCATCAGTTAACACCCAACTCATTTCTGGAGCTCTTGAAGTTTTACTGGATCATGAAGACCTTCAGATGCATTGTTAGTGCCGATCTCTTCGCCCGTTTGTTTGAGCTTGTTGTCGAAAAAGATATCCTCAAGCTTAGCGATGGAAACTTCTATGAAGCTCACTACGGGTGTTGTACCTTCAACACTCGAAGAAAAAATGTGCATCAAGATCTTACTCGTATCCAGCTTGCCCCGTGCAGTAAAAGTAACTTGGCCGAAGATTGGCGCTCGTACTGGTTTTATGTGAAGGCTGATATGTCTAAGATTCCTGGCTATACTGGTCCAGAATATCCTTTTTATTCACCCATGTCCCCCTTGACCGCTGTTACTACTGCTACCTTTGACCGTCGAGGTGAGAGCTTCAAGGATGGTGAAAAGAGCTTTTCTTTGGCGTGTACTATTCTTGGTGCTCGCGATGTTATTGAAGAATTTGTCGCCGCTCGTATCTGGCCCTTGTCACACGGCTGGAACCCTTCTCAGATAATCCATCTGAAGGTTGACTGGGCTTCTCAGAGGGTGCCTTTTCCTCGATTTGGCCTTCGACTTGAGAGTGGACAAAGTCTCAACGACTTCATTCTTGAAATTGAAGCAAAAGTCACTGAAATGGTCGGCAAATACACCCTTAATGAGTACAAAGCTTTCAAGCATGTTGTGAAGCATAAAAGAAGGGTGAACCGTGCGTTCTCGGAACTTGGTGCGGAAAGTGCTATGAGATCTCGTCCGCCGGGAGTGGACAAGAAAGTTCCAGCTGTTCCTGTAGCTGGTTGTTCGGCTGCTCCTCCTAAGGCTCGGAAGAAGAGGGCTTCTCAGAAAGAGAAGGCAAAAGGCGGCGCTGGCGAGAGTTCGTCTCCAACCGTTTGCCCGTCAAAGACTAAATCTCTAGAATCCAGCAAGAGGAAAAGGAAGATTTCTGAGGGTACTTCAGAGGCTGAGGTTCAAGCGGCTTCTGGTCTTGCCAACTTGGGCAGGAAGAAGTCCAAGAAGGCTGTAAAGAAGGTTGTCGCTGCTGTTGTTCAGCAAGTTCCGTCGGCACTTTCTGACGAAGAAATGGTGGATGAACCTCGCCGAACAGGTTTATTTTCTTGCTTGTGCTGTGAATTGAGGTTCAGAGTTCATCATGCTTGTACGCTCGGTTCTGAGAATGAATTTGTTGATGTTGGTACTTTTTCAGACATTGCTCCTGAAGTTCAGGCTACTCCTGATAAATCTGCTGCCATTGCTTCCGCTGCGGCTGGAACTTCCAAAACTCTTGTTGCTAACGATGAAGCCTCTCCAAAATTTACTGAAGATTTGGAGCGTACGGTGGATCGGAGCGGTGGTTTACTTGAAGATCCTCCTTTGGTTGGGACCCGCGAAGATATTCCCGACGAGCAAGACCCCACTCCTTCAGTTGCTGCTTATAACGAAAGCTTTGGTACGTCTTTCAGAGGTGAATTGTTAAGCGTTGGTGGTCAAGTGGTTGGTGCAGATGGTGGTAGTCCTAGGTTTTCTGTGTTGTGGAAATCTCCTAAATTTGTGAGTGACACAGGAGGAGATGCTCTGAAGAAAACGCTCCGCTTGACTGACAAAACAAATATCACTTCTGAGAAGAAAACTTCTTCCTTTTTTCAGAAATCTTTGTCAATTTCTGACTCTGCTGTTCAAGGGTCTTCGAAGACGTTTAATGCAAAAGGTTTGTTAGTTTCATCTCTATTTTCTGCAAATCCTCCTACTTTCCTTACTAACCTTGTTCCTAGTTCCTTCTGGTTTCCATAGCTTTTGAAGAAAGTGTGCGAAAACGCTCTGCCGCGGACCTCTCTAAGTTCAACTATATTTATAGTCTGAAGACAGCTCTTGTCGGCAAAGTCGTCTCGGAAAAGTTCAACGAAAATGAGGAACTTGTCGCCAAACTTAGCGATGAATCTCAGAACTTGAAACGTGACTTGGACAAGGCACATGCTTCAAACTTTGATCTGGAAAAGCAGATTACTGAGCTAAAAGATTCTTTGAAGAAATCTCAAGAAGAGAAGAAACTTGCTGAGACTGCTCTTCATGATTTGAAGAAAGATCATGAGAAACTTGGCAAAACTCGTGAAGATGACCTTAAAATGATTGAGAATCTTCGCAAGGATGCTGACAAGAGCACAAAGACTATCGACGAGCTTCGCGGTACTAACACCGAACTTGCGGCAAAGAATATCGAACTAGCGAAGACTCTTAGTACGAAAGAGCAGGCTATCTTAAGCCTTGAGAAGGCTCTCTCCGAACGGAGTGAGACTTTAAACAAGGGAACTGATGAAATCCGGGAGCGTTTGAAGCTCTTGTGCCAGGAATACAAAGAGGCTCTTGGTCAGTTTGTGTAACGCCCGCGTTTTTAATCCCTAATAAATCAGCAAATAAATCACCCGCTAAAAATCTTTTTCAAAAATCTTCTCGTCGTTTGAGCTCAATCCTTTTTATCCATAATCCATCCTAAGCATTCATCTTTCCTAATACTTTTCTCCTTCCAAATGAGCGACAACAATTTCTCCTTAACCTTGCTTCTCCCTAAGCCTTAAACTATCAAGCCTAATCTTTCCTTATTTTATTTATCATTCTAAATCAATAGCAGCAGCAATCTTTATTTCTCTCAAAGCCATCAAGTAGCTATCTTTTCCTTCACGTATATCACCTTTGGCCTCCTAGCTTTTGAGCTCATATGTATGCAACATACATACACCAGTACACCTGTACACGTACAGAGACAAGTTCACTTGCAAGCCTTGCCATGAGCACCTCCCCTTGCTGTGATCTGCACGCATGTAGCAAGCCACCCAAAGCAACAAGCAGTAACAACACACCGAGCTACAGACCAGCAGCAATGGCATCAGGGCACGCACGACTCCGCCCGGCAAAGGTCGCAGCAACGCTGGCTGCCGCACGAGCAGAACTCCACTACCAGCAGCACCGCATTGACGCCGCGCCGGCCCCACGACGAGACCTCACACTGACGCTCGACGCCGCGGCCGCCATTAACTCCGCCTGCCCGAGCCGTCTTCTCCATGCCACCATCACTGCCGCAAGCCGCCTCGCGCCACCGCCTGTCGCTGCCAGCTCGCCGCCACAGCGAGGCACCGCTGCCCCGACGCGTCCCGTCCACAGCGCCGCATTCACTCGCCTGCCAAAAGCCGCCAAGGCCCCGCCGGCTAGCCCGCCTCGCTACCCGAGCTGCCGTTGCCGCCAAGCCACCTCGCCGGAGCCCACCGGAGATTTTCCCCCCGAACCGCCTTCCCGCGCCTATAAAAGGGCACCGCCACACCTCCACCTCGTCGTGAACCTCTCCCTCGCCTCCATTGCCCCCCCTGGCGTGTCACACAGAGCCGCCGCCGCCATTGCTCTGCTCTAGCCCGCCCGCCGCCGTCGATCTCCCTCCACAAGCCGTCTCCGCCCAAGGTGAGGAGGGGAATCGAACCCTCTCGTCTTACTCTCCGTTTTCCCCCTCTCCCCGGCCGCCGCCGTGCCCGGAGACGCCGGCGAGTGCCGCCCCCTTGGACGGCGACCCGAGCCCTGTCCGCTCCTCTATTCTGTTCGACATGGGGAAGAAGAAAGGGGCAGCTTTGCCCATAACCCCCTCCTGTATCTCCTTTTGCCACCACGCAGCCCCCTCCCTCTATTCAGTTTTACCCAGAACCCCCTCCTCTATTTCTGCTTAACCCCCACGTAGCCCTTCCTCTCTCTCTTATTTCGGTTTTACCAGGAGCCCCTCCCCTTTTTCTTTTTCACCCGAGGTCCTTCCCCCTCTCTCTGGTTGTTCGCCAGGAGACCCTCCCCTCTTATGTTTCTTTACAAATCAGTCCTTGTGCCCTTAAACTACCCCTAAATACATGTGTAACCCATCATTTCATGCACCATTTTGTCACAAATCAATTCCGAACTTCACCACCTCCTTCCCGGGATATTTCTGCCGACCCATCCATAAACCCCCCTCCTAAATAATATTTATTCCTCCGTTTTCTATTTATCTTCTCCTCGAGCTCAATCGGTGTGTTGTGTGTGCTTGTGTTGATTGTGTGCCTTGCTTGTGTGTCGTAGCCGACGGAGTAAACGAGGAGGAGTACCGCGAGCCAGAGCTTGGAGCCGAGTACTGCGAGCAGGAGACCGGAGTCCCGAACTGCGAGCAGGAACTCCCCGAGGACTTCGAAGACGGCAAATTCAATCTCATCCTTTGATGCATGCTTTGATCCCAATTTTATAAATACAACCCTATGACCCGTTTTATAAATTGCATATTGGTTTACTGTTAAAACCCGGTAGGATAGCCACCCTTGATTGCTATGATTGATCTTTGATTGCCCTAAATGATTTCTTTAAAAATGTGTGAGTGCTTTAAAAATGGGAATGGGATATTTTGGAAAACGAGTAAAGAACCGGGTAGACGGGATGGACGTGTGTGTCAGGAGTATGGGTGAGCTCGTACCTTTGTGGTTGAGCGTGTTGGAGATGTCCATCTTGTCGTTAAGGACCGGGTTGCGTGACATCTCACCTGACCCAATTATCGTACTACCACTCGACCGTTGTATGTGGCAACGGCTTAGCATAAATCCCACTAGTTAATCTACTTGCCATCAGGAGTGCGGGTGAGCAGCGGGAGATCAAGGAGTAGGGGTACGATCTGTGTGAGGTACGCCCTGGTTATGTGAGATAACCCCTTGGTTGCTCCCGTGGTGGCTCGTAGGGTTAGCTAAGGTGGGTAATGGCTTTGATAGGATCCGCGCCGACACTAAGGTGTTCGTGTGGCGGTACCCTACTTGTGGGTAAAGATGTACAACCTCTGCAGAGTGTAAAATCTATTCGAATAGCCGTGTCCACGGTATTGGACGAGTCACGGTGTGGTCACAAAACTAGTGTTTGGGTTTGGGATGATTTTCATGGCGTGAGTTGATTTCTGGAAAAGTGTGTGGCTGTGTGCCTGGGCTACTGCGGACGGGGAGTCCGGTAGTCCTCATTTGGTTTTCACCAAACAACTGAGTTACTTGAGTTATAAAAACTCTTTGCGAAAACCTTTTTGAAAACAAACCATTGCATGAGTGAATGCGTTTGCAAAATAAACCTTATCCTGATCCTTGATATATCCTGTGCATGATCTGCTTATTAGCCCCTCCGTGGGTGGGGTTGAACTTGTTGAGTACGTATGTACTCACCCTTGCTTGATTAACTGTTTTTCAGAGGAGGATCCCGACTTTGTCCCTGAAGACGTCGAGTAGGTTGCTGTCCTGCACCCAACCCGTGCCTGTGGATTCAGGGTCTCCACAGGAAGCTTCCATGGCGCAAGACTCTGAAGATATCTTAGATGCTGTTGCTATCATAGTTTGGTCTGTAGTTCTTATGTTGCTTCTCGTGGCAGTGGCGCTCCCATGCCCACAGCCTCGACGTGTTGTACGGTAATGAACCATCTGATGTAATAAATGTGTTACCAGCCTCCTGGGACTGGTATTTGTATCACATTTAGTCACCTCTGATGAGGGGACGCTTCAGTTTGGCACCCGACCGAGTCCTTTCCCTGAAAGTGACAGTATTTCAAATATGATGGACTGGATGCTGACAGAGTTCAAGGCTCTTCCTAGTGTTATCTCTGGAGCAAGTGACTTCGCTGCTATTTTTTCTGTGGAAAGCCTACTCAAACTTCTCTCTGATTTTGATTGTGTTGACCTTCCGAAGTTCCGTAGAGGACTCTCGCAATTCCTGGATGCTGCGGGCACCTCAGCTATCCGAGCTGATGAGGATGTCCGTGCTCTGAAAAAGAAATTCGTAAAGGAATTCTGGATTGCTAGCGGACAGGAATTTGCGAAGAAGATTGCTCGTGAGAAGCTTGAGGAGGTTATCTCTCTGAATTTTTGTTGAAATTCTAGTGTCTTGTAGACGTCTTTCTTCTTGATACTGATGACTTCTTTTGTTTCTTTTTCAGCTGATTCAGAAAGAAGTGCGCGCCGAAATTGAGAAGATCCAAGAAGCAACTTCTGAATCTAAAGGGGATGATGACACTAACGATGGGGAAGATACTTCAGGAAGTGAAGGAAGTAGCAACAGCAGCAGCAGCGGTGGTGACCAAGATGACGGAGAAGGAGAAAGCTCTGATCGACGCACCAGTTCTCCGAAGGTTGATATTGTTGGATGAGACGAAACCTATCCGAACTCTTGCTTTTGATGTTTAAAAGCTGCGAACTTGTATATTCGTGGGCTACGACCCCTTCTAAACTTTTGTCTTGTAAACTTTAACCTGCGCAGGTCCTGCAAGGTGGGCCTGTGCAGGACATCATACCTTTGCGTATTCATTGTCAAGACTAGATAGTTAGTGGCGAAGCTTGGCGTTTGTTCAGAGAATCCCATCCTGGATGCAAGTTCTCTGATTTCTGGACTCATTGCTATCAATATTTCTCGATGAGTAGCTTCCAACTGAGTTGGTTTTTCCTATACCGTGATGGTTATGCCCTTGCAACTGAAGCTTCAAGCTCACGCCCCTTCGTGAAGGTGGAGCCCCCTAGCCCCATAGATGGTGACTGCAATTTTGCTTATGCTAGCGATGTTGCAGAAAATCGTGGCCGTAGCCCTGGCCGCATTGTCGAACTTTCTTTCTGAATTTCCGGCTCCTCGAAGCTGTGTATTGCACTCTTATGAAATTTCGTATGAAAATAAGGCAATAACTTCGTTTTTTAAGAAAAAACGTCACCCTTCCCACCTTGCCATTTTCATGCAAAATTTCATGCATGTCCTCTTTTGCGAACTTTGATTTTCTCTTTAAAGCGTAAAACTTGTACTTTCAGAGTATAAGTCGACAAAATTTGCTTTGCGAATTTTGTGGACTTATGCCTATATGGCGAACTTGCCCAGGTTGATATCGCAACTTTCAGTTGCTTCAACCAGTTTGTGCACTTGCCGTTTTCACGAAGATAGCTGAGCCCCTTAGCCCATAGAATAACATTTTGGCTGAAAAGCTTTCCTAAATAGACGTTACTTTATGAATTTGTTCGCGGATGTTTACCACTATGCCAGTTCATTCTTATAACTGAAAAATTTTGAACTTCATACACTTTTTCTCGAAAATCTTATGCCAAGATGTTTGAACTTCCCGGGCCACAACCTTCTGTTGTCTCCGCCCTTTCGTTAGGTTATCCCTTAACTCTGGGATTTAGGCCACAACTTGTTGTTGTCTCAGGCCTTTCGGTAGGACGTCCCTTTACTCTGGGATCTAGGCCACAACTTGTTGTTGTCTCAAGCCTTTCGGTAGGATGTCCCTTTACTCTGGGATCTAGGCCACAACTTGTTGTTGTCTCAGGCCTTTCGGTAGGATGTCCCTTTACTCTGGGATCTAGGCTTTCACGGAGCCCTCGGCTATCAAGGAGCCTTTTCACAGAACTTCTCTTTCACTTTTGGAACTTCGGCTATCACGAAGCCATTCACTTTTCTTTCATACTTTTGGATTCCTCGGCTATCACGAAGCTTTTCATGAACTTTTTCTTTCACGCGATGGAATTTCGGCTATCACAGAGCCTTTCATGAACTTCTCTTTCACACGATGGAATTTCGGCTATCACGGAGCCTTTCATAAACTTCTCTTTCACATGATGGAATTTTGGCTACCACGGAGCCTTTCATAAACTTCTCTTTCACACGATGGAATTTCGGCTATCACGGAGCCTTTCATAAACTTTTCTTTCAGACGATGGAATTTCGGCTATCACGGAGCCTTTCATAAACTTTTCCTTCACACGATGGAATTTCGCAAGACACATGATTTGGGGGAAAGCGCTTTTCATATATATCACAAAGAGTATTTACATAGGATCCGCCTCGTTAAAAACCTTACCCCTTGATTTAGGGCCCCCTTTGCAAGGAAAAGAGTACGGTCCTTTTTATTCTAAGGTAAATGCGAGAAGTAAATGTTTTTGTTCCCGAAGCCACTTATAGCTCTGTAGTTCAGGTTTTTACAATTTTTATGGAATTTAAATTTGCGAAAAGAAATGCTGAATACTAAATCTAACTACTTTCATGATTCTCAAGGGTAGTACCTCTTTAGATTGTCTGCATTCCACGAATGCGGCAATTCTTCGCCGGTTTGGTCTGTTAAGCGAAATGCTCCTGGCATACTAGTTTCTTTTGCTATGTAAGGTCCTTCCCAGGATTCCTGAAGTTTCCCGGGATTCTCCCAATTCTTCTTTCTTTTCAGCACTAAGTCACCTGTCTTGATGTCTTTCCTCACTATCTTCTTATCTTTCCATGCCTTAGTTTCCTTTTGGTATTTCTCAATGTTTTCTGAGGCTTCAAGAATTGTGAGCTCTATCATGTCCTTCTCAATTTTCATTTCAACTTCTTCAATTTCTTTCGCTTTCTGAACTCTCAAGCTTTCATTCTTGATTTCTTCTGGTGTCATTGCCTCAGTCCCAAATAGCAGGCGAAAGGGCGTGAAACCTGTTGCCCTCGACATTGTTGTGTTGTGAGACCAGATTACCCTTGGCAACTCATCTATCCACTTGCCTTTTCTCTGATCATACAGGCACTTCTTGATTCCTGAGAAGATTAACCCGTTCGCCCTTTCTACAGCCCCATTAGACTGCGGATGGTAAACTGATGAATACTTCACGTGAGTGCCCAGAGTTTTGCAATATTCTTTGAAAGAATAGCAATCGAACTGTTTTCCGTTGTCCACTGTTAGCTCTCTTGGGACTCCGAATCTACAGATTATGTTTTGCCAGAAAAACTTCTGAACTGTCGGCGCGGTGATATTCGCCAATGCCTTCGCCTCTACCCATTTGGTGAAGTAATCAACTGCAACTGCTGCGAACTTACAATTTCCCTGAGCTGTCGGTAATGGCCCAACCAAATCCATTCCCCACCTTTGCAGAGGCCATGATGGTGGTATTAGATGAACTGGCATAGACGGTAAATTTTGCTGATTCGCTATTTTTTGACAAGCTTCACATTCCTGAACTAACTTCTTTGCGTCAACGTTTATAGAGGGCCAAAAGAATCCCTACTTTATTGCTTTGCCCGCTAGTGCTCTTGTTCCTATGTGTGCACCACAGAACCCGCTGTGAATTTCTTTGAGAAGTTCCAAGCCTTTTTTGGAAGTTATGCACCTCAGCCATGGTTCGGTAACTCCAGACTTGTAAAGTTCTCCATTCACTACAACGTAGCCTCTTGCTCTTTGCCTTAGCCTTTTTTCCTCCAATTCATCTTGTGGTTCATAATGGCCCCTCAGGTATGCCATGATTTCAGCCCTCCAATCATGACTTTCTATGTTGCTGACGGTTCTTGGCTTCAGATCTTTGATTGATGGTTCTCTGATAATTTCGAAGAACACATCCGGAGGCATTGATTGCTTCTGAGCTGCCGCTTTCGCTAGTTTGTCTGCTTCGTTATTGTCATTTCTCGATATATGACGAACTGAATAGCCCTTAAAGTGCTTCTCCATTTCTCTGACTTTCTCAAGATACTTCACCAGAATTGGATTCCTTACTTCGCTCTCTTTCTCGATGTGTTCTTGGATAACTTTGGAATCTGTCTTAACGATGAAAGTTTGTTGGCCCAATGCTTTCATCTTTCTCAGAGATAAGAGTAGAGCCTCGTACTCGGTTGTGTTGTTCGTATAAGGCACATCATCTGCGAAGTCAAGTCGGGCAGCATATCTTATTACAACTCCAGTTGGAGATGTCACAATTGCTGCTACTCCGACACCTTTGTCGCACCAAGCCCCATCGCAGTGTACGATCCATGGCGTGACTATATCTTCGCCAGAGTTCTGTGTCGGCGATGTCCAGTCTACGACGAAATCTGCCAAGACTTGCGATTTGATTGCACTTCTTCTTTCGAAGTCCACAGTGTATTCTGATAGCTCTGCTGCCCATTTGACAATTCGGGTTGAAGCTTCTTTGTTTGTGAACAAGTCGTTCAGTGGCTGATTCGTGATGACTCTTATTCTGTGACCTTCGAAATAATGCCTCAATTTTCTTGCTGCCATAACGACTGCATATGCTATCTTCTCTAGTTCAGAATAGAAAAGCTTAGATCCTGAAAGAGCTTCCGAAGCAAAGTACACTGGGATTTGTTTCAGCTTTCCTTCTTCTTCTTTCTCTTGCACTAGTACAGCGCTCACGGCTGAGTTGGAAGCAGACAAGTACAACAGAAGTGGCGATCTTGGCTCTGGGGGACATAGCTTCGTCATGTTTGACAAGTAGTCTTTGAGTTCTTGGAAGGCTTGTTTCTGAGATTCAGACCACTGAAAGTTCTTGGAGCTTCGGAGAACTTGGAAGAAAGGCAAACTTCTCTCTGTAGCTCTGGGTATGAATCTGTTAAGGGCAGCCACTCTCCCTGTTAATTTTTGCACATCTTTCACCGAGACGGGGTCTTGCATTTCGACTAGAGCCTTGATTTTATCAGGGTTTGCTTCAATACCCTTTGTCGAAACCAAGCAGCCCAAAACCTTTCCTTTGTGAATGCCGAAGACGCACTTCTCAGGATTGAGTTTGAGATTTGCTGCTCTGAGATTCGTGAAAGTTTCTTGCAAATCGCTAATGTGGTCGCCTCTTTGGACGCTTTTGACGATTATATCATCGACATATGCGAGAATATTTCTCCGAAGCTGAGGGTGCAGCACTATTGCTATCATTCTCGAAAAGGTGCAGCCTGCGTTCTTTAGCCCTTCTGGCATTCTCACGAAACAGTATGTTCCGAATGGTGTGATGAAGCTTGTCTTTTCTTCATCTTCTTTCCGCACCCTGATTTGGTGGTATCCCGAGAACATGTCCAGAAGCGAAAGCATTTCACTGTTTGCGGCATCATCAACAACCTTGTCCACTCTTTCCAGAGGAAAATCATCCTTTTTGCAAGCTTTATTCAGATCTGTGAAGTCCACACACATTCTCCACTTCTCATTTTTCTTTTTCACTGGCACGGTGTTAGCTAGCCATACAGGGTATATGACTTCCATGATTACTTTGGCATCCTGAAGCCTTTGCACTTCGGCCTCTACTACTTTGGCTTTTTCTTCAGACATTTTCCTAAGTTTCTGCTTCTTCGAAGTTATTTTTTCATCTGTATCAAGGGCATGTTCAATGATATCCCTGTCAACACCTTGCAAATCTTTTGCTGACCAGGCGAAGACATCTTTGTTCTTGTTCAGGAATTCAACAAGCTTTTTCTCTTCTTCAGGACTAAGATGAGCTCCTATCACCACTGCTCTATCTGGCATATCATCCAGGTACACTTTTTTCGTTTCACCATCGGTACTTATTTCCACTTTCGCTTTGTCTCTTTTGGGCTCAACCTACGATTCTTTCTTTTCTTCGGTAGAGTTCAAGTGGTGCACATTGCTTTGACCAGGTGTATGGCCCTTCTCTATGTTTCTGGCCTCTTGCTGATCACCGAACACTGTGATGACCCCTTTTGGTGCCGGGATTTTCATGCAAAGGAACTGTTGCCTTATCACAGCATCGAACTTATTGATGAATCCTCTGCCGAAGATTGCGGGGTACGGATGATACATGTCAACCACGTCGAAAATGAGAGTTTCGGTTCTAGCATTGTCAAGATCTCTGAAGGATACTGGAAGAGCTATCTTTCCCGCTGGCTTGATTGGCTTTCCTCCGAAGCCCAACAGTGGGTATTCTGGTGGCTGTAGCATGTGTGGACTCAAACTCATTTTCTCGAAGGTTTTCATAAATAGAATATCAGCCGAACTTCCGTTGTCCACCAGGATTTTTCCGATCACCCATCCGGCGATATTCACCTCGATGACCATAGCATCATTGTGGTCAGTGGATTTCAGCTTGAAATCTTGTTCGGTGAAAGTTATGGGCACCTTGGCCCATTCTGGACGCGCTGCTGGACCATCGTTGATGACCGTGTTCACAGATCTAAAATAATTGTTCCTTTGCATTTTTGTCTCGAATTCCATAGCTGAGCCTCTAGTGATGGGCATGATGGTTCCGAAGGAGGGTAGTGCTTTGGGGTTACTGCCTCGTGAACTCGACTCTGGCTTTACCGAATTGGCTGGCGGTGGTGGCAACATTTCTTGAATTGGTTGTGGTTGTTGAATTGTTTGGATTGCCTGAGACTGAGGAAAGAACTGTTGTGAAGGCTGCCATGACGACTGTGCCTGTTGAAATTGCTGAACTGGGATCGGGCTTGGCTGAGGGCCCATCAGCTGTGGCTGCCAGAAGTTTTGATGGAACTGGTTTGGCATTGTGGAGGCAATAGACATCATGGTTTTCTCTTGCTGAATTCTTGCTACATTCTTTTTTGTTTCTGGGCAAGCTTCGGTGCTATGACCCCTTCCGTGATATCTGCAGTAAAAGTATGGATCTCTTGGATCATGATTTTGGATTTTCAGAGTTCCTCTTCCCCTTCCTCTTCCTCTTGACGGAAAACCCCCTCTTGTGCTTGGCCTGTTGTCTTGGTTGAACTGTGATGAGGGATTTTCCACGTTATTGATGTTTCGTGGGGTTTGGAATTGAGGCCTCCATCCTGTTCCTCTATTACCCTGTCTTGCTTGGTTTCGTTCAGCTACTCTTTTGCGATGATCTTCATCAGACTTGATGTATTGTTCCAGTTCATCAAAAAGTTCTCCAATGCTTTGAGGTTCTTTTCTGGTCAAGTGCGAAGCTGTTGGTCCTGGGGTCAGACCTTTGATTAGTGCTTGGATTGTTGTTTTGTCGTCTATTCCCGGAATTTGGGATTTTTGTTGCATGAATCTTCTTACGAAGTTCTGCAGTGGCTCCCTGTCTCTTTGTTTGCAACTAAAGAGATCTGATGGCTTTGTAGATGTTTCATTAAACACTTGAAATGCTTGAATGAACTTTGTCTTGAGATCAATCCAACTGCAGATTGAGTGTGGAGGTAGCAGGGAGTACCAATTGAGAACTGGGCCTTCGCAAGTAATGATAAAGGATTTGTTTATATGCAGTTGTGCAGTCTATATTTATTTTGCGTGTTTGATGTCTTACATATCTTTAATTCCTTATACAATATATCTTTAAAGTAGTAGAACATAGTAATATGTGTAGCGCCACACAATTGTTATTCAGAAACCAGTTGATTAATTTTGCGATTGATTATGGTTCTGATTGGGTATAGCTGATTTTGTCAAATTGAATGAGAACAATTGGCTCGTCACAACCATGGTTAAAAATACCCAAAAAAACCGCTCGATTACCGCGGTTACCGCTCGTACCGCGCCGGAATGGTAGCGGTTCCGGTCGGTTGGTAACCGTCCCCATTCAAAATTTTGAATTTGAATTTTTAAAAAATTGCAAGCCATCAATGTGGTCTTTAGTGAGACTAGATACTTCTAGGACTATAATCTTCACATTTTTAGAGCATACACAAATAGAATTGCTAATGAGAGTTTAAACATTGTTGCGCTGAGTTCCACAAAAAAAAAATCAATGTAACATGATGAATAAGTCTAATGTAAATACTTGGACAAATGTGGCTCGTCTAGCAGTGAAAACAGGTTATTTAGTTAAACATGTGCGGACATGGGGTGGGAGCGTAACGTGAATGAGTTGAGGTTGGCCATTTGTAATAAAATGACATATAAGGAGGAATTTGAAATTTGAAGTGATTTATGGGTTTTTATGCAATTTTACCCCAAAAAAAATCAAGCACCTATTGTTTGTCATTGTCATCTCCCCTTTCATTATTTGCCATGAGATGCGCGTGTATCATTTGATTGTGTGCCTGGAGGTTTAGTTGTGGAAATAAAAAATTGCAGCCCTTGCGCGTCGATTGCCCGCTTCACTAATCATGTCGCCATGTCGGATGGTGGAGCTGCCAACATATTTGATTGAGACTTTGGGAGCTGACCGTCACTGTATGTCTGGAGTATATTTGATCGAGGCTTTGAGAGCTGCCTCTCGCAAATATATATTTTAAGGGAAAGCTATAAAGATATACTCAACCCAGCACACGCAGAGCACTAGTGACAGATAGACAGACCCATATTTTATCATGACTTCGAGTCTTGGAGCGCTGTGACTCGAAGCTTTTTTTGTTTGTTTCATTCCAACGATCAGCACATCACGACCGACGAGGCTCCCAAGCCCGAATCCTCAACCCAGCACACGCAGAGCACTAGAGCAGCACACAATGGCTTCAGCTGAGACCAGCCAGAAGCTACGCATCCTGCTCATGCCCTTCTTCGTGACCAGCCACATCGGCCCCTTCACCGATCTCGCCGTCGGTCTCGCCGTGGCCGGGGCGGGCGCCGTCGAGCCCACCGTCGCCGTCACCCCGGCGAACGTAACGGTGGTTCAGTCGGCCCTCGAGCGGCACGGTCCCGCGGCGAGCGGCCTGGTGAAGGTCGCCACGTACCCGTTCCCGCGCGTGGACGGCCTCGCTCCCGGCGTCGAGAACCTCTCCGCGGCCGGAGACGACGCGTGGCGCATCGACGCCGCCGCCGTCGACGAGGCCCTCACGCGGCCGCCGCAGGAGGCGCTCGTCAGGGAGCGGTCCCCCGACGCCGTCGTCACCGACTTCCACTTCTTCTGGAACAGCATCGTCGCCGCCGATCTCGGCGTCCCGTGCGTCACGTTCTCCGTCGTTAGCCCTTTCTCGGCGCTCACGATGGGCCGTCTCATCGCCGCCGTCATGAACGACCCCGTGTCCAGAGAGGTGACGCTGCGTGAGTCCCCGTGGCCGGAGATCCGAATCCCCGTTACGGAGATGCCGGAATTCTTGAGTTGCGGCCAAGACAGGGTCGGCGAATTCAACCCGTGCGTGGAAGCTCTAGGCAGGTGCTTCGGCCAAGTGATGAACACGTTCTTGGAGCTGGAGCAGCCGTACTGCGAGCTGCTCGTCCGCGAGGGGCAGGGGAAGCGCGGTTACTACTTCGTCGGCCCCCTCTCCCCGCCGTCGTCGCCACCCGCCGGAGTAAGCACCGCCGTCGAGCCGTGCTTCAGGTGGCTCGCCTCCAAGCCGAGCTGGTCGGTTGTGTACATATGCTTCGGATCCTTCGCTGCCATCTCGGAGGACCAGCTCCGGGAGCTGGCGCTCGGCTTAGAGGCCTCAGGCCAACCGTTTCTGTGGGTGGTGAGGGCAGGCGGGTGGGCGCCGCCGGACGGGTGGGAGGAGCGCGTCGGGGAGAAGGGGATGCTGGTCAGAGGGTGGGCGCCACAGACTGCGATACTGGCCCACCCGGCGGTCGGAGCGTTCTTGTCGCACTGTGGGGCGAACTCGGTGCGGGAGGCGGTGACGGCCGGCGTGCCGATGCTGACGTGGCCGCTGGTGTTCGAGCAGTTCCTCGAGGAGAGGCTGGTGACGGAGGTGCTCAAGATTGGGGAGAGGGTGTGGAGCGGGCCGCGGAGCACGAGGTACGAGGAGAGAGAGGTCGTGCCCGCGGAGGCCGTGGCGCGGGCGGTGGCGAGCTTCTTGGAACGAGGCGGCGCCGGGGAGGCGGCGAGGGACACCGCGCGTGAGCTCGCTGCGAAGGCGAACGCGGCCGTGGCGGAGGGCGGCTCGTCGTACCGTGACCTGCGCCGCCTCGTCGATGACCTGGTCCAAGCAAAGAGAGCGGCGGGGCGACTGTCCATTGCAAGCTCTAACGACGTCGACGTTGGATCACCACTTTGATTGATGCCCGCGCGCGGATAACAAAGAAAAGTGACATGATAATTAATGTGGTCCCAGCTAGGATGATCGAGTTCGGTGTTTCTCTCTATCTGCAAACCATCTAAAGGATGAGCGAGTGCATGAAAGGGAACAATGCATCAGTGATGAATTTTCACCTATGTATGTACTCAACAATTCCATTGTCATCTCATCAATTTGTTATGAAGTTCAACCATGCTAATAATATGCTACAGTGCATTATAACTCATATAACAATATTTCCAACTCAAAGAGGTCATAATACACATTAATCTCCATAAGTTTAGAGGTCTTTTACCGCGCACAATACTACCTTGTACTATTTGTTGAAAAGGACTCGTATGTAATAGAAAATGACCTAGATGTGAGAATCAGACGGTTGAGATTAACTCTATACTACCGTTTTTTTTAGCTGTAGTACGGGTAGTATTCATAAGTAGTACAGGTAGTGTAGGGATATCATTGGAAATAAAAACAATAGCATTGTTGTAATATATGAAATGTAATATATGAATTTTTAACGTTATTTCATCTCCATGATACGTCGCCGCCGCTGCCCAACGAAACACGCCGTCGTCGCCGCCTCCAACAGCTACTGCGCCGACGTCCATGGATGATGCGCCTGCGCTGGCCATCCAGGTCCCGGCCGTGCCGGCCGCCCAGGTCGCGCCCGCTCCGGCCGCCGGACAGCCAATGGCGGCGCTGACTTTGCGCAACCACGGAAGAATCTAATCGGCGATACGACCGCGGACAAAATAATTATTAACTTGAATCAAAGTTGCGTAGACGTGCGATGCACTCCGCGGCTACCAATTCAATCATTCAATTAAACTTTCATATTCGAACGATCACATATCTTGATCAAAGTTCGTCAAGGATCCATCCATACAACAGGAATGACTAGACCATCCGTACCGCCTCTAATGGCCTCCAAACGATGGCTTCTCCTCTGCCCGCTGTTCCCATTGCTGTTCTTCGCTGTTCCCAGCAAGCCAGGCCGTGGCCATCCGTCTCCAGCTGACGCACGTGGACGCCCGCGCCCGCCTCGCGGGGGCTGACCGAGTCCGCCGCGTCGCCGAGCCCTCAACGGTCGGCGCGGGCGGCCAGCGCGGCTGGGACCGGGGCGGCCGGCGCGAGTGCATCTTCATCCATGGCCGCCGGCGAGGCGGCGCGGGGCTCTCGCAAAACGGGGACGGGTGGGGGATTCCAAATTATATTTCAAAGAAATTACCATTTTACCCATAATAAAAAATCGTAGATACTACCGTACTACTGTTGAGTAGTATTGTACGCTGTAAAAGAACTCTAAGTTTACCCTTATTCTTCAAACACAACATTTTTCACTAACAGATCATTGTCCAGGTATATCAGGTCTCCAAAATAACATGTTCTAGCCACATATAGCATATTTTAACAAAAGCAAATAGTAGCTCACAAAACAATTTGTTCAAGACTTCAAAAGTTGCAGCATACTAACTCGAGGTCACATATGTTTATGCAAAATAAGCATATGAATCAGCAACATTTCACAAAATAAAAGGTTTCATGATAGCAATGCATATTTGAATATGTTCTGTAGTTTATTTTAGGATCAATACGTTTTATAGTTATAAAAAGGCTTTTTTTACAACTATAGTTATAAAAAGGTTGATGAGGTGATGTAAAAACGTGGCCCCAAGACCCCAATTTACCTTCAATAGTTTTTTTTTTACAACAATTTACCTTCAATAGTTGAGCCTGGTACATAATATAGATAGGGGATTGCAACGGGTTCAGTGATTTACCTTCAAAATTGTCTCGATTGCTCACTTCCATACACTGAATTCATATCTTGAAAAAAAACAGAAAAATGTTAAAGTAAACAAGAGATATTGGTAGAGAGTACATCTATACATTTGGGTAAATTGGGAAGTTTCTATTATTCACCTATCACATCAAATGTCCTCATGCTAATTAGTAGTATAAATGTAAATTAATGATAAAACTCATTTCATAACCACGAGTAAATTTGTGAGATGAATCTATTGAGCATAATCAGATTGTGATTAGATAATGTGGTGTTACAGTAAATCTCTTTAAATTATGATTTAATTAGGCTTAATAGATCGTCTCCTGATTTCCAGTCCATATGTGTAATTAATTTTATACTTGAATCATATTTAGTTCTTCTAATTAGTATCGATAAATTTGATGTGATATTTTCACAAATTTTCTTCAAACGAGATCCTGTTGAGGTGTTCTTCGGTCGGCAATCCAGCCGAACGGAGAATCAACTCTGCAACACTGACGCCTCCCTTATCCTGGAGTGTCAATTTTAGAAATTCCTCCCTGGTCAATCCGTCTGCCTCTCGCCGCCTCCTCTGTCCTCCCCGACCCCAACTCGCCAGGCAGTGGCGCCTCCGCCGCCCGCCGCTCAGCCAGGACGTCGCCTGCCCCACCCCGCCGCGCCACAGCCGCCCCCAGACGGCACGCTAGATCCATTTGGTGGAGTCCTGTCCTGTCGGCGACAACCCCGGCTCCAAGGTCCAGCAGCACCCCCCGCCCCCAAGGTCTCTGGCCCGTGCGCCTCCTTCATCCGGCTTCCGGCATCGCGCGGCCTTCCCCTGGCTCGCGTTACGCTGCCGCCGCCCGGCACCGCGCGCGAACTCCTCCTGGCCAGCACACCGCCTTCCCCCGGCCCGCGCCTCTGCAACTCCGGCGGCCCTCATCCCCTGTTGCTCCTTGGCTCGTGAGGAAGAAGACAGAAATGAGAGAATGACAGGTGGGGCTATGAGCGGTAACAATTGCAATTTCATTCTAAGAAACGACTCACATTCCTAGCCAAACAGCTCATCTAGACAGCTCCAACTAGCTCAGCTGAAGTTTGGAGTTGGAGCCATGCCAAGCCAGCCCGTTTCGGCTAGCTCCTCACTCCCTTCCCTCTTCCTCACCATGGCTGCCGTGGCCGCACCAACCACCTCCTTCCTGCCGGCGCGGGGGCTGACGAGGGTCAAGACGGCACCTCAACGAGTGCTTCTCAGGGTGGCCGGCGAATCCGCCATGGTTCGTGTACTATTCCTGGCTCTGTATTGCCTGATTTATCCACTCTCATTCGTTCATGCTTTTCTTTCTGCTCTTGTTATGGTACTGTTTAGCACAATTATAAGTTAGATTAGGCACATTATTGGTACCAGTCTGATGTTCAGATATACTTTTTTTAATCTTCTCATGCTATGGTGCATTTTTAGGTTGCTGGCGACACATTGCTTGGTTTATATGAGAAAGAGAGATTAGGCCTCTCACAGTATGCAGACGAGGAGTTTGAAGAAGAGAGATACTGGGAAACCTTGGATGCTGATTTGCGCTACTGGACTAGATCCCTGCGCCCAGTGCAGGTATCAGTGTGCATTAGTGGAATCAATTAAACTGGCATATCTACTCAGCATCATATGTGTTGTAAAATTACCTAAAGTTCATTTTTGTCGTTCAATTGGCACTTTGCAGTGGTATCCTGGTCATATTGCAAAAACGGAGAAAGAATTGAAGGAACAGTTAAGGCTTATGGATGTTGTCATAGAAATCCGTGATGCTAGGATTCCCTTGTCCACCAGCCACCCTAAGGTTAATGCTTTTGGTGATTGCTCGTATTTATCTGTACAAAACACCAACTTAAGATGTTAGTAAAGTCATGCTGTGTATGATCAGATGGATTCCTGGCTAGGTAACCGGAGAAGAATCATAGTCTTGAATCGTGAGGATATGATCTCAACAGAGGACAGGAATGCATGGGCTACTTACTTTGCCAATCATGGCAACAAAGTTGTGTTCGCCAATGGTCAGCTGGGCATGGTAAGATAGCCTCGTTCAGTTTTGGCAGCTAACTTACCGGGCCTTTCTGGTTGAGTACATGATGCATGTGCCATTCATTTGCCACCATTTTCTTTGCTGGCGTCCAGGGTACAATGAAATTAGGCAGGATGGCAAAATTGGTAGCATCTGGTGTGAACACAAAGCGGAAGGAAAAGGGACTACTTCCTCGCCCAGTAATCCAACTGATATCTTGGTTTTATTGTTTTCAATTGCTCATTTAATTACTCTATTTGTGAAGATTAGTATGTGTCAAGGGCCTCAATGCCCAAGGCAGCAGCTCCCCGGCTACGGAGCTCGTAGCCGGAGTGGGTAGGGACGGCGGCGCTGCCGCGCCCGCCTGCATTGGTGGAGAAGGGGGGAGACTAGAAGCAGAGGAGGTAGGAGATTAGATCAATTCCTTCTTAACCAAATTACCCTGATTACAATTGTTTAAATAGGCACTAGGCCTCTAATCCAAGCAATCTAACTAATCTCTAATTCAAACAAATCCCTAACAAACCAAATCTAATCCCAACTGAATCTTAGCCACTTTGCGGTGGCTGTTCCTGGGCGGCGCCAGCCCTGACCTTGGGCCTGCGACTGTAGTGGCGGCGGCCCCACATGACAGTATGTCATAGACTCATAGGACTTGTTTGAGATGTCATAGAATTTGCATGTGTTATGTCCAAACTCCAAACTATTAGCCTAATATTGTGAAGTCTCTAGGCCACTTCCTTTTTTATTACAGGAACTCGCTTTTGTATAAGTTCATTCATAATTTTTTTGGAACTTCTTTGAAAATAAAAATATGTTGATTATTCAAAATATAATGACGAACCATGACATATTTACTTTGAACCTTGTTTCTATTGTGCCTTGAAAGGTTCGTGCTGGAATAGTTGGATATCCAAATGTTGGTAAATCTTCCTTGATTAATCGCTTGCTAAAACGAAGAATGTGCCCAGCAGCACCGAGACCAGGTGTCACAAGAGAGTTGAAGTAAGCTATGTAGTTGCATACGTGTAATATTACATTGTGTACCCATACAAGCAATCCTCTATTTGCATCATTCGATTTCTAACCTTTGGAACTCCGAACAGGTGGGTTTGTTTTGGAACAGACCTAGAGTTGCTAGATTCACCTGGAATTTTGCCTATGCGAATTAGTGACCAGACAGCTGCAATTAAGCTTGCTATATGTGATGATATTGGAGAAAGATCGTATGATTTCCCTGATGTGGCAGCGATTCTTGTACAAATGTTGATAAGACACCCTGCAGTAGGTCTGTTTTCTGATAAACTAATGATTCTCGTATTGTATTTGACTTATGCTTTTTTATTCTGCTCATGTCTTCAATCGTTGCTGATGGGCTTACATCAAACAGGTTCTGAAGCGTTTCGAAGGCGGTATAGGACTGATGTAGACAACGACTGCGGTAAAATGTATGCTTTGGTTGATCCTCTCTAGTTCTTCTCAACATGGATCTGGAAGTTAAAGTCGATGTTCTGATCGCATGCTTAACAAATTGCAGGTTTGTTACAAAGCTCTCTGTTCACTTGTTCAATGGAGACACGAACCAAGCAGCTTTCCGCATATTGTCAGACTATAGGAAAGGCAAATTTGGTTGGGTGGCGCTGGAGAGACCTCCAACTTAGCAGTGGAGACATCAGATAGTTATAGATGCTAGAGATGTGCTTGTTCATAGTCCAAGACAATGTAATGTACTAATGTTCTTTGTGCAACCATTATAGGACAGTTTTTCTTGAACTTGTACGAGGAATTAAAGAATAGAGATTTGTATAATCACTTGACTGTGCTCAGTATGCAATGTTACTTTAAGAAGCGAAAGCGGATTGCAACGATGCATTTTTAGTTGCTTGTGTGCGCTTCTGGATGATCCATTAGATTGGGGGTACTGAGGTTTACTTTTTGGGCTCTGACAATAGGTATCCATCTACTGTTTCCAAAAGTAAGACTGCAGTTCATACAACCTAAGGCACCATATGGGCACCGGACATTCCTGCCAAGTGGCCATGAAAATTTAGAACACCTAGATACTCATACTTTTTTACCCCTTCTTTTTTCAAAAGTTGCACTTTCCATCTCTTGTACAGGTAGAAACCACAGATAATTTTTACATGATGCTTTCCTATCACGATGCCATCTTTGCTACCACCGGTTTCTCCTGTCAATCTCAGAAGTTAATAACTGGAAGCACGCAAGACATCCTAACCAGAAGAGTGCACGCCTTTCGTGTTGCTATTGGTTGGAGAGTGGCTATTACTCTTGCTTAGCCGACTCTGTTTGTTGTAACTTGGGTGGAGAGTGGCGGGCACTGGAGCATGCATTTTGCCCCCCGCTGTTCGCGTGCTGGAGGGCAGCAAGAATAAGAGCAGGTCCAATAATGGTCGAATCGACGGACACGTCGTCTACGAAGACGAGGTGGAGGGAAGAGAATGTCGTGCTTGTTGTGAAAAATCCTTCCAGTACGTTGTAGCCCGGGCGGTATCAATCCAGGCAGTCGCTCTTCATCGGCGCACGTGAGATCTTTGGCAGCGGCGCAACGTTGTGCGTTTTGGCGAGTAAAAAGTTTGTTTGGCTACACTTTTGCAGTGTAAAGCTCAGGTAAAGCTGCACAAAAGACAGTGATAGTATAAAGAGGTGGGATATAAAGTTGCATAGAGACATGAGAAAGGCGCATGACCTCTCTGACACGGGTGGGGGTTGCATTCTGAACCTCGCGAATGCATTCTGGACCATGCAGTCTACCATACCTATTTTATTGTCTAGTCTTTGTCCATTGGAGTACTTGACTTAGGTAGTGGTATTTTTTTTAATTCGGTAGCAGCCACTAGTCCAATACCAGACGCTCTACATAACACACAAAAGGTGATCACAACATGGACAACATGTGTACAACTATGATGTATTCTGTTCCCAGTCGTGACTCCAGCCATCTGCTAGTGGAATAATAATGTAGATTTATTTTTAGTCATTATACATTTTTGTTGTAGTTCAAACTATGTACAGAAACATGCTCACCCGTGATCATTTTTACGATCATCTCACGTGAGTTAACTATTTAAAATTGACCTTCCAACTTAATTTGGATCACATGATTATAAGTACACCGGGAGTACTAAACATAATTATCAAAAATATATATATATATATTTTTTATATATATACACACGTACACAATAAGTACCAAGCATGCACAATCAAGAAACGAGAAAAAAACAATAATCAAGGAACACAAGGTAGAACAGAACACGATGATGTAAACATTAAAATCAAAATATTTTGATTCCCATGCACCATCGAATTGTTAGTGGATGATCACCTGATGAACAATAATGTAGCAACTACTCATAATGAACAGCATTCACACACATCTAATTTCCAGTGAACAAAATAAGAACTAAAGACTTCTATACAAACAAATCATAATCACGAAATAATGACACAAACCACATACCAAGAACGGTCCTGAGACAGCAGACGAATTAAGGAATGAGCAACGTAGAGGCTATAGTGGGAAAGCTTTTTTTAAAAAGGTAAGTTATAATGGGAAAGCTAAGGACTGCTATTCTGAACAACTTTAGTGTCCAGAACCACTGAGTCCTCCCGTCGGGCTCCTTCCCATCTCGTGCAGAGCCTCCATATTTGCTACGGTCCAACAGCAAAAAAGGTCTGCACCATACACTGCGATGCCAGGTACTCCCGTCAGGGACGCCATATCGATTCAAGTACCACGCATGCACGGTCCGGATTCAAATAACCCGGGTTTCACTCTCATAATAATCTGCTTGTCCCTCCTGTCGTCGCTGAGCTGAACACGAAAGCCAAGACTCCCTCATTCAAGTGATGGGTCCCACTATGCCTTTTGGCCCACAAATTCCAACTCCTTTCTCCATATCTCTGACACAGGGAAAAGTACGTTTACTCCCACTAGCTGCAGCTCGTTCAATCCGGCTCGTCCGTCTTATATTGGAAGTCGTGCGATCTTGTCACTTGTGCATGTACTTTTAGTGTAGATGGTTTATTTTTTTAATGTTGTCTGACACTGCACATAATGATAGTCAGACCTCCACCACTTCTCCACTACTCGTTCAAAATTCATATGGGTCTATTTAATATTGAATGTATCGAGATGATGAAGTATAAAAAATAGTATCAACACCTGCGATATTTGCTTTTTTATGTTATTTTTTCTTATGTCTAGTTATCGCATGTACCATTCTCTTAATTATATATGTGCAATAATACACACAGGGTACACACTAAGTACCTTGAGAGCACATAATAGGTAAAAAGCACACCACTGGTTGTCAAAATATCACATGCAGATTGCACATAACATAAAATTACAAAATAAAATAAACAATAATTCAACTAAATATTATCAAATCTAGACAACACGATATGCTAATCGGATTGACATTCCAAAGCAGTGAAATTTACAACAAGCACAAAATAAAGTGACATCTTTTGTGTTTTTTTTAAATTCCAACACCAACACTCTAATTACTTTCATTTATTGTACTAATACTAAGTACCATTTGAAAAGAAGCACATGAAAGATCATCAAAATATCAAGTGTATAAGCCACGTATACTGCATGTACCACACATGTACCGATCCCGTATAGTAGAATAATAGGTACTGAAGGAATGAAATAGACTAGTTATTGTGTGAGTTAGGTGGTAAATTTATTTTTTATGATGTAGTTTTGACTACAAAACAAGTGTTGTTGATCTTACTGAGATCGGGATTCATAAGGACGAGGTAAAAGACAAACCTGCGCGGTTGGAGTTTGATCTGAGCGAGGAGAAAAATGTTCATTATTAAAAAAAAAGCTCTAAAATTCCCCACCTAGATAACGCCTTATCTTCTCTGGCACCGACGCTTCCCGCGCCAATGGCCCTGAACAACCTTCCTCCCTCCAAGGCCGCGCTCAAACCTCCGCTCCAGCCACTCCCGACGCGCGCGTCACTCCCCGCGCCACCGCGACGACCCCGTCTCCTTCCCTCCCTCACCTTCTTCCTCACCGAGCCGCCGCGGCCGCGGCGCGTCGTCCACTCGTCCGCGTCGTCGTCCACGCCGTCGGACGCCGCGCCCGCGCCCTCGCCGCCGTCGTCGAGGGAGGAGGCCGTCGCGCAGGCGCGGTCCTGCCTCGCCGCGGCGCTGCAGAGGCCGCTCAACAACTCGGTATCGCTCAAGAAGCTCAAGAGGCAGCGCCAGCCCCGGCTCCGCGCCGAGATCCCCGTCGTCGACGACTCGCCGGGCTCCCTCGCGCGCCTCGCGCTCGACGTGTTCTCCGGCGGCGCGGGCGTGTCGAGGAAGGGCGCGCCGGCGAGGCTGCTGCTCGTCTGGCCCTCGGCCGACGCGCTGGCGGTGGCGCTGCGGGAGTTTGAGAGCTCGGGGGACCCATCGACGGCGCACGCGCAGCTGGGTTCGGAGGCGCCCGATGCGCTGAGCGCCTGCGACGCCGCAGTGTTCCTGTCCCCGGCGCCGGCGCAGGTGGAGCTGGTGAAGACCGCCGCCGCCGCGGTGGACCCCAAGCCGGTGGTCCTGTTCAACCCCGCGTGGAGCTTCGATGAGGAGGAGGGGGAGGCGTTCGGCGCCGGCGCGAGGGGCTTCGTGGGATCATTTAGCGTGGTGTACTCCTTCACGGGGCTGGAGGTGCGGGGCCTGCTGAGCAAGAAGAGGGGCGTGCTTTTCCGGTGCGTCGACTGCGGGAGGTTTGGCGGCGAGAGCTGGGTGCTCATGGTGGAGAATGACGGCGGCGCGCCCGAGGGGCAGGAGTTCAAGGTCGTGTCGCGGTTGAAGAAACGGCCGACGATCGGCGAGGTGGAGACGATGCTGTACAACCTCATGGCCGCCAACTCGCCCGTGACCAAGTCGGCCAGGTTCCTGAGGGAGATGGTGTCCAATGTGACCGGGAGGAAGGCGAAGCAGTGATTCGTCCTGCTGCTTTCATGAGTCCGATTTTGAATTCGATTTTGAGATTGGTTGATTTGGATCATTTTCACGGTGTCCTCTGAATTTCTTGCGGCATGCACGCAGGCACTGTTTTTGTTTGCAATTCCTTTTTTTCAGGTAATTTGCAATTCATTTCAGACGCGACATTGCAAGATCGGCAAGCAACTCATTAGATTGGAACCGTCCCCTGCAAGATTATTCTGTTCGGATGTATTATGCAAATGCAATTAAGGTTCATCCTTGTATTATTACCAGCACTAGTTCAAACAGCTCTAGCTTCAAATTGAAATTAAAATCCCTGCTGGCCTGGTCGATGGAGACACGGAGATTAGAAAAAAGGTGTAACAGTTCTTTAATATTGCGACTTTGCGAGCAGGCTTTTGCATTGTTTTGTACCAAACTTAAAAAGAAAAATAAAGTTGGTTGTACGCACTAGTACTAGCATAAACTAATTACCATGAGATTAGTACGCTGAATGACAATTAAAGCTAGAGCGCTCCTGCTGCCCTCTCAACCCAAATCCTCACAACTACACATCCTTCAATCAGCCATGGCTACAGCTGGGCAGAGCACGAAGCTGCGCATCCTTCTGATGCCCTTCTTTGCCACCAGCCACATCGGCCCGTACACCGACTTCGCCGTACGCCTCGCAGCTGCCAGGCCGGGCATCGTCGAGCCCACCGTCGCCGTCACCGTCACCCGGCGAACGTCCCGGTGGTTCGGTCGCTCCTCGAGCGGCACGGCCCCGCGGCGTGCGGCCTGGTCGAGATCGCGACATACTCGTTCCCGCGCGTGGACGGCCTCGCTCCGGGCGTTGAGAACCTCTCCGCTGCCGGAGACGATGCGTGGCGCATCGACGCCGCCGCGATCGATGAGGCGCTTACCCGGCCGGCGCAGGAGGCGCTCCTCAGGGAGCGACGCCCCGACGCTGTCGTGAAGGACTACCACTTCTTCTGGAACAGCAGCATCGCCGCCGAGCTCGGCGTGCCGTGCGTCGCGTTCAGTGTCATCGGCGCCTTCTCGTTGCTTGCCATGCGCCTCCTCGCCGGTGCCGTCAGAAAAGGCAGCTCCGAGTCCGGGGTGGTGGTTGTCCCCGGGTTACCGGGGCCCGAGATACAGATCCCTGTGACCGAGTTGCCAGAGTTCTTGAGAAGGCCACTGGAGCCATACGACAAGCCCAACCTGGGCTGGGCGGCGCTGTCCAGGTGCCTCGGCGTCGCCATGAACACGTACCAGGACCTGGAGCAGCAGTACTGCGAGATGTTCGTGCGCGTCGCATCCTTGAAGCGTGGCTACTTCGTCGGTCCCGTCCCACTTCCGTTGCCACCGGCCGCTGCAGGCACCGACGAGTCGCCGTGCATCAGGTGGCTTGGCTCCAAACCGAGCTGCTCGGTGGTGTACGTGTGCTTCGGCACCTATGCTGCCATCTCGGCCGATCAGCTCCAGGAGCTGGCCCTCGGGCTGGAAGCGTCAGGGAAGCCATTCCTTTGGGCGGTGCGGGGCGACGGGTGGTCGCCGCCGGACGGGTGGGCGGGGTCAGAGGATGGGCGCCGCAGACGGCGATACTGGCCCACCCAGCGGTGGGCGCGTTCCTGACGCACTGCGGGTCGAGCTCGCTGCTGGAGGCGGCGGCGGCCGGCGTGCCGATGCTGACGTGGCCGCTGGTGTTCGACCAGTTCATCGAGGAGAGGCTGGTGACGGACGTGCTCAGGATCGGGGAGCGGGTCTGGAGCGGGGCGCGGAGCACGAGGTACAAGGAGAGGGAGGTCGTGCCGGTGGAGGCCGTGGCGCGGGCGGTGGCGAGGTTCCTGGAGCCCGGCGGTGCCGGGGCGGCGGCGAGAGGCAGGGCGCGGGAGCTCGCCGCAAAAGCCCACGCTGCCGTGGCGGAAGGCGGCTCGTCGTCCCGTGATCTGCATCGCCTCATCGATGACCTGATTGAGGCCAGAGCGGCTGCTGTCCTGACGACCTCACCGTCGTCCGTTGCTCCGGTACAAACGAGCAACGATACTGACGGCGAGTAGAGGTGGAATTTCAGGAGATGTCTCTTGCGAGCAGTGTTCGATGAGCGGAAACAGCGACCATGGACAAGTGCGTCGTGTACTCGTGTGGGGTCTCATGAGTGTAAATTTGATGTTTTTTTTTGACTGAATTTGTGTTGTTTGCCATTGGTCTCATTCCAAGAGACCAGAACTATGATTTGTATTTGGTATCTGTTAAAAAATACTCTAGTTGCATGGTAACTTTGTAAGTAAAATAACCGTTACACTAAACCTCCATTTCTGTCAGCTGTGTGCAGTGCAGATGCAGTCTGTTGCCGAGTGCTTGTTCACCAACAAAACATGCTGCGGCAATTCTAGGAAAACAAATGCTGTACTAGGTCAAAGAGCTAGGGAACGGCTAAAAATAATGTGAGTTGCAATTGCATCAGATGGCATGTAATTCTTGCATCTCACGTCTGCAGAGATTTCTGACAGCGAGGTGAAATTTAAACTAACGTTTCCCTTGCAGCAAGGAAGAAAAAGGAACTGATGGAGACTCGTTCGAGCTCTCTGAACACTAAAGTTTATATGCTGCAGCTGAGCAAGGTGTGCAGCGAACATGGCTGTCTAGCAATTTATTCAAAGGTATGATTTTAGTGATTCATGATAACATAGTCAATGAGACTAACCATTGTGGTTGAGCATTTCCTTGTAGGCTTTATAGGTCCCATAGATGAAACCACAATCAAAGTTAACATACCATGGATTAAACATAGCAAAAATCTAGATGGTGGTATGTCAACTCTAAGTGAAGGTAAGATGCAAAAGAAACAGCAAAAAGACATCGTCGGATGAACCGACGACATCCTAGAAGCAGCGTCGGTGCAAACATAGGATGAAGTGGTCTACTGCGGAAGAAAACCCAAGTTTACAGGCACTGTCAGATGAACCGACGGTCCACTTTTTAGTTGCGCCGGATGATTGCCTGAGCGTCGGATGAAGCACCAGATGAATCGATGGTAGCGTCGGACGAATGCGTCGGTTCATCTGACAAATTATTTGGTCCAAGACAGAGAGTTACTGGCGCGGGGACTTTCAGCACCAGATGAACCGACACACCGTCGGTCGAAGCGTCGGATGAATGACGTCAGCAGGATTCAACGGTCAAGAGAGGTGGGAGGCAACGACTAGTAGCACCGGATAAACCGACGCCTAGGAAATGCATAGCGTCTGATCATCCGACGGTACACAAAAAAATGCTAGTCGTTGGAGCAACAGCTCTCAAACAGCTCTATGGACGCCTTGGGCTATTTATACCTCTTCCACCCCGCCATTTGAGGTTGCTGAAGTAAGCTGAAGTCTAGAGGAGTGCAAGACACATTGAAGATCATATCGATGTCATACTACTGTTTTAGTGCTCATCCAAAGACGTAGCACATACTTTGTGTGTATGTTTAGTGCTAGACTTAGCTTAGAGCTGAGTGAGTGCAATGTGTGCCAGCCTTTTGAGGTGATTCTTGAGCAGATCAAGTTGTACAAGGTGTGCCAGAAGTCTTGGGGCCTTAGTGGCTCTCCGGCTAGTCTTCGGCCCTTTGACTTGGTGTGGAGTGGCGAGGACGCTTGTGTGCGGGGGACGCGGAGACCCCCTCCCTTGGTGGAGAAGCTACTTAGTGGAGGCGGCATCAAGGTGACCAAGGGAGCTTGACGAGTGCCTTCGTGGCGAGCCTTTGTGGCAAATCAAGTGGTGCTCTTGGGAGAGACTTAGTGACCGAGAAGAAATACTCTTGTGTGGAGTGCTTCAACAACGTGGACTAGGGGTGGCTTAGTGCCTATCGATACCACAGGATAAATCGTGTGTTAAGAGTTTGCTTCCTCTCATCCCTCTTTACGTTTTCGCATTATTTTCTTACAATCCTTGCTTGTTTTTACTTTCCTAAAGTAGTTTCTTGTTAGTATTGGCTATAGGTTGCAAACTTGTTTTGGGATGAGGATTTCACACTAGATCAACCTTAAATTGCACATCTAAATAGAAATGATCTAGTTTACTTTATGCAAAGTAGTGGAAATCATAGGTTAAGGTTTTAGGTCGTCTAATTCACCCCTCCCCTCTAAAGCTATGAGCACCCGATTCCTTGTAAGGTGTTTGTTTACTCGGTGGTAGAGACAAGTCCTACAGTCAAGAGCGTCGTTGACAGCAGAGGGCTGCGTTAATCTGTATAGTTCTCAAAAACTTGTCAAACACCCATCACATCGGAACTTGCGATACAAATTAGAAGTGTTAAATATGGATTCATGACAAAACTTATTCCATAGCCCTCGGCTCAAATCATGAGACGAGTCTAACGAGGTTAATTATATCATAATTACACAACGTCATGCTGCAATAAACAATCTCTAATGATGAATTAATTAGACTTAATAGATTCATCTCGCGATTTTTTGTCCATCAGTGTAATTTGTTTTATAATTAATCTATGTTTAATACTCCTAATAAGCTTTGAAAATGGCCTTTTTTTCCAAAAAAAAAAACTGTTGACGTCACCATTTATTAAAATCATTAATTTCTGTCTACCGTTTTTTTGCAGCTAATACCATCCATACATGCAAGGTGATGGTCTTAGTGAGTACGATGCAGCAAAATTTTCAAACCGTTCTCTCAATAAAATAATGTTACAATGCAATTATCTTAGTGTTTCTAGTTTCATATTCCATCTTTAAATTTTGTAGAAATTTCCGCAGCAACGTGATGAGATATCACCTAGTACAGATTTGAATGCAAATGCACAAGTTTTTTTTAGGGCAAATGCAAATGCACAAGTTGCACAAGTTATATTATAGCAACTCTCCATCTACTCCAGCTTCCTACTCAAAAGTAGGGGTCGTGAGCGAAAAAATAATCGACTCCAGCAAAGTCCACACTTAGGGAGGCACCTAGCTTCCCATATCCTTTTGAGTTGATATTATAGGAGTAAACAACGCAAAGCTGGCCGATTCGAGTAACAAAATAAGCGCACATTTAGGGCTTGTTTGGTTGGAGTCCTGAGTGACTTGCCTGGTGAAAAGTGTTGCTGGTCAGGCAAGTTCCAAGTTGATGTATTTGGTTGGAGGCCTGCGCCTGGACATACTAATGACTCAAGATGCTCAAGATAAATTTGTTTTTATAATCAAATATGGATTATAGTGTGCACTATTGTTTTGCTAGTAAAATAATTTTCTATAAATAAAACCTTAACATGTTTTGATAAAATATCTAATCAAAGCAAGTATCGAATGAATGGAAGCGGTCGCAAAATATCATTTATTAAGCTACATGATACTGTGCCCTCGTTGTAAAAAACTGTCAAAAAAACAATGAGAAAATGAGTTGGTAAAAGTAATATGTAAGATATAGAATCTGATTAATTAATCAACTACTCCTAATCACAGTAGTTAGGCCAGGCAACAACCGTGCTGCAGCCAGGCAGTCCATTTTGTTGGCCTGGGGACGGCGCACCTTGCCTGGTACAGGCAGCTACTCAGGACTTCAACCCAACACCTCACAGGCAAGGTGCAGCAGGATCTACCTGACAGAAGTTTGGTTCAGGGCCTGGAGCAAATCTACCTGATCAATATCTTCAGGATCCCCTCCGTGTTATTTAAGCCTTTTCAATATATAACTTTTGATATACACCTAGATATTAGATGCCTACTATGTCTATCAGGTACATAGCAAAAGTTACATATCTGTAAAAACCAAAATAAATGATAATTTGAGATAGAGGGAGTATGTATAATCAACTGCGCTTCCAATGGCTAATAACTTGTACATGCATAAGTATGAAAAATTATGAAAACGATAGGACATAGATGATATTAAAAATATTCGGCATACTCAGTTCTACCATTTTTACTTTTTTATTAATAAGTATTCAGACACAATAATTATATAAGTATGTATGTATCTTTATCTATTCACTATATAAAATTTAACTAAACCTTTAGTTTGCGTTATATGTTTAATATGAATACCACTATTCTCACTTCTTCCTCCATATATTTATTTAAATTATGCTAAAACATATCTCTTGAGAAGTTGTATTTATAAATTGTATGGCAATCTTACGCACAAAGTTGTATGATAAGCCTTCCTAACAATGCTATCATGGAAGCTATGCCCAAAAGTTGTACATGATAAATTGTTTGACAAAAAGTTGTGCATAAAATTTTTATGTATCCTCAAATTTATGCAAAAAGTTATCATACAATAAATTTTTAAAAAAGTTAAGCATAAAAGTTATATGTATCACAAAAGTCACGTTGAAAAAATATATCTTAAAAATATATACATATTGTGTATCATGAAAGTTGTGTTAAAAGATCCTATGAGATGTTATTTTTTACGAGAAACTATGCACATGTAGTGCAGTGGGCGAAAACATAACTCGTCTCGTCGTCGTCCACCCCAGCCGCACAATCACACCAACACCCCTGAAGGTCCCCGACCTCGTTGTCGTCCTTGCCGAGGCCACGCTTGCTATCATCCGTGACTCTCAAACTCCACCCTCATCTGCCACAACCTCACCTTCCACAGCCGTTTTGTTCTTCTCATCGTGCATACTCCCCGTCCTTGCATATTGTCGTCCGCTTCTCCTCAGCTTCGCCATCACCCACCTCAACTGTGTTGTCATCTCCCCACCTCACCGACCTCATTGTCCGTGCTACCCCGACCTCGCACGTTATCATCCACCCAGATTGTGCCATAAACTAGCCACCCCGTACCTTCACGACCTCACCATTATCCTCATCTCGTCCATGCCACCCTAACCTCGCCTACCATTATTATGCCTCCTAAACATCGCCGTCATCTGCCAGACATCTCCTTTCCCAGCCGCACTATCATTCCCATCGCACATCCACCACACGCCGACCTTGCTCGCCATAGTCCGCGTCATCATCCCAGCCTTTTCGGCCTCACAATCACGCTCATGCCACCCCAACCTTGCCCTACGTCATCAACAACGACCTCATCTTTCCCGTCTATGTAGTCATTCCCACTGCCCACACACATCATGTCACCCATCATTGTCTGTACCTCCCAAACATCGATGTCGTATGCCTGATCTCACCTTCCTCGATCGCACCGTCTTTCCTATCGCGCATGTGCCACACCCCCGACCTCGCTTGCTGTCGTTTGCACCTCGCAGTCGTGCTGTCGTCGTGCCTCAGTCGCGCCATCATCCCCGCCTTCCCGGTCTCACTGTCACGCTTGCACCACCCCGACCTTGCTCACCCGCCATTCTCCGACCTCGTCTGCCCATGTGTCTTCCCAGCACAATCGGATTGAGATAACTCTACGTACATCAAACATTATGTATTGTTGCTTGATGGCCTACCAGTCATTGACATGCGGGTTGATTTTAAAAACAAGTGAGAGACTGTTTTTTTTTTGCAAAATAACAATGACGGTTGGAAGAAAATAGGGGCGGAGCCACCCTATCGGCGGGGTGGGGCGGCCGCCCCAGCTACCGTTGCGCACATCTTACAACCCTCCTACCTCCTTTGATCACTACCTATCTGTTTCAGACGATTTAACATCGATGATAATAGCTGAAGACGAGGAAGGGTGAGTTCTTAGCGTGGGAAGAAAGACGATACTCTTACTGCACTTGTTGCTATGCTAGCCCAACAACTACCCGTAGGTTTAGTCTTGAGTGATATATCCAAATTTGTTCATCCACTTGTGGTTCCAAAACTAGCCGACTTGCTGTGGCGCGTGCACAAGTGAACCATGCATGGTGTACATGCCGTGGCTGCCGATGCAAGCATGCAGAGTATGAGCAAAGGCTAGCTGCATAGTGGCATATAAGGCATGGCCGCATGAGTAGGCAAAATTCACTTTTGTTGGTAAACAATTTTTGTTTTATGTTACTTATGTAAGTTTTGTGTGCATTAGTGTATATGTCATTGAGTTTAGTTTCTCACTAGAAACCGTCCCACCTCTAAATTTTTTCTGACTCCGCCACTGGAAGAAATAATAACACTTTATATTTTTTATTACTAGATATATAGAAAAGGTATGCATAAAACTTGCGTACATAATTTATATTTTTAAAAGTACAAAATTATGGGGAAAAAGTTTACTAAAAAGAGGGAGAGTTGTTGGCTATCTGAGATCGCGTGCTGGTTGGCCTCCTGGCGATGCGACGCTACCCGACCGATGAAAGTCGCGGCATTTCTTGTGCACCGGTGAATGCAACTCGTAAGATGCATAGTGGACGTACGCACCAGAACTCCAGAAGCACCTGCCGCTGGTAAAATCCATTTGCACTTTAGCCATGGACTTTCAGCAAATCACACCAGCATTCCAACAGTAGCACAGCAGCAACCAAGTGGCGGAGTTGGCGAATTTTGACGGCTAAGGCTGCTTAATAAATGCTTAAACCACTATCTCAGTGTAGTTCAAATAATAGCGATAACCATAATAGAGAGTCAATATAATTGCTTAAAATGCATGATTTAGACTGGTGCATCTATACTGTAAAGATCGAATAATTTGAAAAACCTTTCTCACCCAAATCGGGGCCACCATACCCCTCATATCGGACCCACCTGTCATATATTTAGAGGAGTGGATAGGGTAAAATACCCATAGAATTGCAATTTAGAGAGTGTTTCTGCCAAAAAGGTAATTCTTTTCTCACCCATCGCGACCTTACCCGCCTGTCCCATACCCGTGGTTGGGCCCACCCACAAGCACAGTGGTCTCCCACCCGCAATTCCTCACCGCCGACCCACGCACCGCCGCGGGGAGGACGCCACGCCTGGGAAGGCTCTGCGCCTCCACTGGAGAGGAGGCTGCCGGTGGCCGCGGCGGGGAGAAGAGCGGACGGGGAGGAGTGTCGCGTCGGGGAAGGCGCCGCTGGGGAGGATGTCGTGCTCCCGCCGCCGGGTGACGTCCTCGAGCTCCTCCGCCACCGGGTGACGTCCTCGAGCTCCCCCGCCACCGGGAGGTGGGTGGAGCCGATGGCCGGGTCCCAGACTGAGCAAGCAAGGAAACAATGCAAGGGAGGGAGGAACTGCAGGAGCTCCTCGGGCTTGCGAGACGGTAGGTGTGGAGGAGCCGCAGCCACCCGGGCCCACCACAGGGGAGCCGCGCTGACCCTGCCCCACCTCCTCCACTTCCGCGTGCCATCTCCAAGATGTTCGCCATCGCCGCCCTCATGGCCCTGGGTACTAGCTACCAGCTGTGACTTGAAATTTGTTTTCTTTTGTTGTTGATTTGTTCTCGAATTCCCTACTAAGGTTGCTGTCGATCTTGTAGGTGACGAGCACGTCGAGGTCGCCTGGGAACCCCTGCTCGCCGTCGTAGCTGTGGTAGGAGAAGGTGATGTGGGGGAAGTCGCCTGTGACGCGCTCGCGGACGGACCAGAACACCTTGTTGAACCTGCGGTGGCTGCCGTGGAGCGTGTCGCCATCTCCGAGATGTTCGCCATCGCCCCCCTCATGGCCCTGGGAACCGACTGCCGGCTGTGACTTGAAATTTGTTTTCTTTTGTTGTCGATTGCTTCTCGAATTCTCTGCTGATTATATGACATTGGCATTTTGAACGCTGGCAACTGCAGGCACTGTGATTCATCAGGGAGAGGCGCCGAGCTACTACTTCTAGAAGTTCATGGAGGACAACTCGGTGTTCGGCTTCATCACGTGGAGGTGGATCCTGACGTCCGGGTTCGACCACATGTTCTCCTCGCCGGTCTTCCTCGGCCTCCTCGCGCTCCTGCACCTACACAACCCAATTGCCCATGGTAAAGGTTGCAAGAAGGTTAGCTCTTCACTACCGGAAACGAGGCCTCTGCCGTGAGCCCGCCGCTTCACCGAGAGCCAAAGGCCCGGTTCACGGCAAAGGGGCTCTTCGCCGAGAGTCGTGGGTCCCGCTCTCGGCGAAGATTGGGCCCACGGCACAGAGCGCCTTCACCGAGAGCGTGGGGGCTCGGGCTCTCAGCGAAGGGCCGGCCCACGGTGCAGACCTTCGTTGCCAAGAGCTAGAGACCCCAGGCTCTCGGCGAAGAATCCAGCTGACGGCGCACGACTGACGCCGTCACAGCCGTTACCCGTCCATCAAATCCACCGAGAGCCAGGCCTCCTCGGCTCTTGGAAAAGAGGTTACCCATGGCATAGGGAGCACCTTTGTCGAGAGCCTTATCTCTTTGGTGAGTGTATGCTCCCTACTCACGGCAAAGTTTTCAAAAAAACTTCACATTTTCGACTTCAAACTTTTTCCTTGCTCAACATACACTCATACAATGTACATGTTCAAAATTGGCGCTATTTTGTCTTTGTTTGCTATATTTAACAATTTTACTTCTTTCTACGCAATTTTTTCTTATACGTCCGATATGAACTGCAAGTGCATAAAATCATAGAGTAAATTTGTTCGAAAAATGATATTCATGTTCATGAGACATCTCTAAGACTATGTACATGAAATGAAGCTAAATTTCTAGCATTTGGTTCTCTGATCATGATGAAGATCGTGTGGTGGAAAGGTAAAAAAATTGTATAAAATTCAAATAAAGTTTGAAAACCACGAATTTTGTCGAGTGGTCATGATATCATACATAGAGATTGTGATAAATAGTAGAGAGCGTTTTGAACAATTTGACACGTACACTCTTTAGAAACCGGAACATCTCACGAGAAGTTTCAGAGAATTTGAACTAATGTCACTAGGTTTGGTCTCTTGGAGAAATTTAAATTTGAATTTGACTACAACAACTTTTTTATAAGCAATACACAACATATCTAGTATCATGTTAAGTTTTGAAGAAATTTTGAATTTGTTTGCTATTTTTAAATAAAAATTGGTGAAAATATTCTTCGCCGAGAGCCGTACACGTGGCTCACGACAGAGGGCCGGCGCGTGGGCACGTGCGGGCAACGGCCGGCGCGTGGGCCCGCTTCCGGGCTTTGCCGAGAGCCTTGGATCTGGGCTCTCGGCGAAGGACCCCTCTTCGCCGAGAGCCGGATAGGTGGCTCACGACAAAGGGCCGGCGCGTGGGGCACGTGAGGGCAACGGCCGGCGCGTGGGCCTGCTTCCACTCTTCGCCGAGAGCCCTGGATCTAGGCTCTCGGCGAAGGAGTGTGGCCTGGCCCACTTATAGTCACACACGCACAACACCACACACACCACACCACACAGCACACACTCAACACACAGACACACCACCCCGCCGCCCCCGCCCCCGCCCCGCCCCGCGCCACCGTCGTCCTCGCCCGCAGCCTCCCTCCGCCCGCGGCCGCCTACCGCCCGCGGACGCCCCCTCCCCTGCCGCCTCCCCCACCGCGCCACTGCCCGTGGCCACCCCCTCCCCTGCCGCCTCCCCCACAGCGCCACCGCCCCCTCCCCTGCTGCCCCTTCTTGAGGAGAAGAAGGCCGGAGGAGGAAGTTCAGGAGGGGGAGAAGGAACCCACCACCCCTAGTCCCGGTCGGGCCTCGCCGGCTGCCAAGGAGAAGAAGGAGGGGGGCGAAGGAGGAGGAGGAGATGGAGAAGGCCGACGGGGAGGAGGAGGGTTAGGAGACGTCGGAGCATCCATTGTCACAGCCGCATCGGGCGCCGTTGCTTCACCCCTTGTGAGTGCTCTCTCGACCTCCTCTCGATTTCAGTAATTTAGTGACAAGTGATGAATTAGTGATGTTGGATATATAACTATAGATACATATAGACATGTATGTATTGAAATGTATGTTTAGATTTTTTAATATAGAATTATAGATAGGTATAGAAATTTTGGATTTAGAATTTTAGATATAGAATTTTAACTTGTCATGACTCTCAATTTGAATTGTAATGCTTCTCAATTTGACCACGTGTCGTGCGGCACCACATGTCATGTGTCCGGCCATCGAGCCATGAGAAGAAACTTTTTGTGTGGCCCGACCTTCATGTTGTGGCTTTTCTTGCAGGTTTTGAAAACCTCACAGTGCAGGGGAGGTGCTGTCGAAATTTTTAAGTGACACTATTATGTTCATTTTTTTCAGGAGTTGAGCACCGACCTCCGCCATCGGGTTCCCGCTGCCTTCCTCCATCTTCTTCAAGCCAGCAAGGTGAGACATCGTCTTCAAGGCACATGTGATTTGTGCAGCCATCACATGTGTAGCCCGGCCTTCGTGCCGTGGCTTTTGTTGCAGGTTTTGAAAACCTCACCGTACAGGGAGGTGCTAATTTTGCTTCATCTGCATCTTGCAATCCTATGAAACAAATGTTTATTCTCCATGTACTAATTTTGACTTTATTCTCCTTATTTTCAGTATGCTGATCAAATAAAATCTTGTTAATAATGATGCATGTTATCTCCTTGAAAAAAAAACATGTCATTCACTCATTTCATGATCAAACTTTGTACTTACATTTCAGCTAAAGAAAGAATTTCAGTCAGTCACCAGTTCCCAAATGACCATTAGAGCTTATATTTAAGCTATTCAGATCTGGAATATATGAAATATGAGTTTAATAGTTTTTTTATAACACATGCGTGTCGCATGTGTACTTTACTTGTCGTAATTTAAGATCTAATTGTATGAGAAAGTAGATAAAATCTAACTAGTGCCGGTCTTGTTATCATCTACTCGCATACCTTATATTTATATCTTGATCAACAGTAGGAGGAAACCCGAGCCGAAGCCTACACACGCAAAGTTGGAAATTTTAAATGAACTAGTAACGTGCACACGTATTTATAAAGCAACTTACTGAAATGTGATGGACTGGAAATGGAACAAACCAAACTTATATTCATAGTCACAAATGAAGGGAAAAGTTTATATACAGAGACACTGACACATGCTTTACGGCTTAGCAAGCTAGTCTGCCTCATCAAGTAGAGCAAGCTAAGCATGTCTCTAGTAGTTGCAACTTTCAAGGTGCATAAAAGAAATCTGTCTTTACATCTATTAATTTTATTTGATAATTCTATTATACTCAACCATCTGAAATGTCAACAATTTCACTTCTGGTTGGTGTTACCAATGGAGAAAACAGAGATTTACCTTTCCTTTGTACTAGTAAAGTGCACGTGCGACACGCACGTGTTTTGAAAAAATATAGTTAGCAACAAACCAAAATCTTATATTTTAAGTAAAGACATACACCTGAAAAAGGATGGTGTTTCGAAACAGAATAAAAAACACTTTATTATTTAGTAACCAACAATTTAGATATTAGTACTCTTCAAATAAAAAAATAACACATGCCAAAATTTGAAATATTGTGCTGTCAGAGTTCAAGATGTTGCACAAACAATGGCAACACCTTCATCAGAAACGTTTAGTGAGAACAGGTCGAATGTTATTCCGGTGCAGCCGCGGGGGCGTTCCACCCGTTCGGCGGCATCAGCACACCATGCTGCTGTTCTTCTTGGTGACGAGCCTCTTCCAGAAGGTGGTGACCTCCTTCTCGATCTCGTGCACCGACTTCTTGTGCGGGTGGTTCTTCCCGGCGTGCGCGTCCATGTCCACCATGGTCTTGCCCAGGTCAGCGATGAGCCGCTCGGTGAGGCTGAGGCTGAAGTCCTCGCGGATGACGACACGCATCACGGTGACGTGCTCGGCGTCGGCAGGCATGGTGTAGGCCGGCACGATCCAGCCGAAGCGGCGGAGGCTCTCGGCCACCTCTAACACCGTGTACTTGGAGGAGTCCTTGAGGGAGAAGGCCACCAGCGGCACGCCCGAGTCCTTGGACACCATGTCAAAGTAGCCCATCTTCTCGATGCCCTCCCGGAGCACCGTCGTGTTGTCGCGGTAATTCTGCATCACGTCCTTGTACCCCTGATGAATAGCACATCTTTCAGTTAGGATCGGTGGATTGTTGGTGATGCGGAAGAACATTCGGACTGCATGACACTGGTAGGGTGAGGGACTTTAGTCCCAGTTGGTAAGAGCATTATGTCTCTCAAGTCCAACCGGAACTAATGATGAGAGACAAAAGGCCCCCCTTTTAGTCCCGGGTGAACGAACCGGGACTAAAGGGGTCCTTTAGTCTCGGTTGGTATTACCAACCGGGACTAAAAGGTTTTCCAGAAAACAAAAAAAAAGCCTGTGGCTGCTGGTGTTCTGCATGCTCCAGCTCCGCCACCACTCGTCGGCGAGCATCATGTTCCAGCTCCTCCGCCGCCGATCATAACAATGGAGAATTGACAAGAATAAATACAAACACTACATACGAGAAGTATTCATCACATACTTAACCATCACATGAGTAAATCAATCAATTTCACCACTCACGAATCACAAGTTTGATTCAATTCACAACACAAATTTCCTTTGCATCACAGGTTTGATTCGATTCACAACACAAGTTTCCTTCACATCTCACAAGTAAAAATCAGAAGAAAAAAAATTGACGAACCCGTCGGACTGCGCCCGCGCCGGCGGCCGTGGCCGCGCCCCGCGCCTGCCTCGGAAGCCGCTCGCGTCGGGGTCTGCGCGCCCCCGTGCCGGTGGCCGCGCCTGCCCCAGGAGCCGCCAGCGCCGGGGCCGTGCTCTGCCGCCGTGGCCGCCCGTGGCCGGGGCTCGCGCGCCCGTGCCCCGGGAGCCGCCCGCGCCGGGGTCCGCGCGCTGCGCCGGTGGCCGCGCCCGCCGCCAGGAGCCGCGCGCCCGCGCCCCGGGAGCCGCCCGCCGGTGGCCGCACCCGCACGCCGGGATCTGCACGAGAGAAGAGAGAGAGATGAGATAGAGAAAGGAAGGAGAAGAATGAGATGCGATTTGACCGGTGGGAGAGAGAAATAGGAAACTGTTGGTGGGTGGAATGGCTTTAGTCTCGGGTGGAAACACCACCCGGGACTAAAGCTTGGCGCCAATTATTGTCGTAAAATAGCAGTTCGAAGCCCCCTTTTAGTCTCGGTTGGTATTACCAACCGGGACTAAAGGGTAGGGGTGTTCGCGGGCATTTCAAGCCATGTCGATGAAAACCCTTTAGTCCCGGCTCCAAAACTCAACCGGGACTAAAGGGGCATACCAAAGGTCCTAAATCTACCTGTGTGAAGAATCCCAACAGACTAAACAGACAGCTGAAACTGAAAAATGCATGAATGGCGTGTTCGTTTGCTTGCAGATAAGCGCACACGTTTCTGTGTGGCCGGGAATGTCAGTCAGATGTTAATTACTTGCAACATTTACCTCGAATCCGAGGTGGATGAGCTGGTAATACTGGGCGATAATCTGGCTGCAACCTAAACCTATCCGATTTCGAAGAGAACAGAGGGATGAACCGATCATGTTGCTCACTGAAAACCTGAACAAATCAAACATGATCAACAGAGCCGTGCAGCGTACCTTTGGAGAAGTTGAGCGTGAAGGTTGGCTGGTCTGCGCCGAGGTAGTTGATGTGGAAGATGAGCTCGTCGGAGAGGTCCTCCTTGCTTCGCCAGATGACCCAGCTGACGCCGGCGTAGACGAGGCCGTACTTGTGGCCGCTGACGTTGATGCTCTTGACCAGCGGCAGCCGGAAGTCCCACTCCTGCTCCGGGTAGATGAAGGGCGCGATGAAGCCGCCGCTGGCCGCGTGGACATGGATCAGCCCGGTCTCGGCGTTCTTGGCGACGAGTAGGTTGTTGAGCTTCTTGACGTCCTCGAACTCACCGTTGAGCGTGGAGCTGAGGATGGCGGCAACGCAGATGATGTTCTCTAGGGGTGGCCACATTGAACCCGAAACCCGAAAACCGAACCCAAATAACCCGAATTATCGGTCTATTCGGGTTTCAGGGTTCGGGTTTGGTCCAGATAAATTTATAATTCGGAGTTCGGGTTCGGTTTCAGTTCTTGTGATCTATAACCCGAATAGACCGAATAACCCGAAATTTAATATAGTTGCCTATTTTGATTCAAACTATGATGTTACAACTATGTGTTTTAAACTATTTCTTGAATTTTTTCATGAACTTGTTAGTTACTTGCTTTAGTCGAGTAGTCCTTAAATCCATAGAGTTGAAATGAGATGGGAATTTGAATTTCTACCATAGAGTTTTGAGAGGTGACGAGGATACTTATAAAAATACGGGTAATTCGGTGGACCGAATAGACCAAACCGAAATAATCAGTCTATTCGGGTTCGGTTCCTATTAATCTTTTTAAAATTTCGGTTCTCACTTTTCCAAAACCCAAAATTCCCAAACACCGAATAGACCGAACCGAAATGACCGAATAGACCGAATGCCCACTCCTAGTGTTCTCGTCGACCATCTCGGCGGCCTTCTCGGGGTCCATGACGTAGTAGCCCTCGCTGAGCTTCACCTCCTTGAGCTCCACCTTGAAGTAGCGCGTGAATTTCTCCCAGCACGTACACCTGCACGTTGGTGCCCGTGACGATGTTGGGCTTGTCGTAGGGCTTCCCCGCTGCCTTCATCTTGTTCTGCCACTTGCGCTTGAACGCCCGACCGGCGAGCATGATGGCCTCCGAGGAGCCGACGGTGCCCACGCCGACGGCCGTCTCGTCTTCGCCGATCGGGGCGTTGAAGAGGTGCGCGATCATGTTGACGCACCGGTTCTAGAGCTCGGTGGTGACGGGGTACTCGTCCATGTCGTCATGTCGACGTAGTTCTTGTTGATGGAGGCCTGGATGAGCTTGTCGCACTCGGGCTCCATCCATGTGGTGACGAAGGACGCCAGGTTCAGCCACGGGTTCCCGTCCAGCATCAGCTCGTCGTTGATGATCTGGTACACCGCGTCCTTCCTTGGGGATCGGCCGCTCCGGGATCTTGAACCTGCGACGGCACGCAGGCCGGCCGATCGATCAGTCACCCAATCACCCGGGCACGCAGCCAGGCACACGCAGCTGAGAAATCATCGCGACATCACGATCGCTTGCCGTGTTACCTCGGGAGCGCGGTGCGCACGTAGCTCGACGACGCCGGGGAAGCCCACCTGCGGCAGTGACCGGTGGGGCAGCGTGAGGGACGACCAGTGGTGGTGGGATGGGTGGTAAGGGTGGGCCCGACGATGTGGGTACGGGGTGGGTGGGTAGACGCGGAGTGGGTGAGAAAAACAATATGTTTTTGGCAGATGATGCACGTGATTTTTTGAAGAATAAAATAAAATTTTAATTGTAACCATCAAGAACATGAGACCCATCCTAAGCCTTGTTAACCCTTCCTCCCTTTTGCAACTTGTTAATACTCCTATGTTCATCCAGAGTTACATATTAACCATATAGAACACGTTAGCTCGGATTACCTGGCAACTCCAGCCCAAAAGAAACTACGCCTGATCTATTTTCAGATTTGCACGTCCTCAAGGCTGAAACAAAGCATTTTCAGGCTAATTGGAAAAGTTGGACTGTATTTGAGGGAGGGGGGGGGCGCTCGTAGGGGCGGCGTGGTCGATGAGGCCGCGATTCAGGGGATGAGAGAAAAGGACTATTTAAACGGAAGGTACGACGTGGGTACAAAAGCGGGTAAGAAATTGATTGGTGCAAAAAGTAATTCATTTTTGGCACAAACGCTCCCCAAATTGCGATTTCTATGGTCGTTCCACCTTTTTTGTCCTCACGCAACTTGACGGGTGGGTCCGGCGTGAGGGGTAAGGCGGGTCCGAATTGGGTGAGAAAAGTTTTCAATTGTCTTCACTCCTTATAGTATAGATAGATAAAAATAATTTAGTTTTCCCAATTTGCATCGCTTCTCCTCTCTAGGCTTGAAAAGTCATTAATTAATCTGGATACGAAGAATAAACCATAGTGATTGAAGGAGCACGAGCTGTGAGGGTTGATCCGGGTTGGGTAGCTCAGTTAGAGTGGAGTTTGACAACTCGATTTCGATTCTTGTCGGGTGCATCTTCGCTAGAGTAGAAGATGGTCCGGTCGGGGCTTGAACTCTAGTACCGGACATCTGGCCTGATTAAATTCAAATGATGCAGAGGACTACTCCCGTCACTAGTCTCTTTCTAAAAAAAATCTAAGCAATCCAGTCTCTAGCCCCTTTCTAAAAAAAATCTAAGCAATGCATGCATGGGACCTTGGAATGCACGAGATCAAAATCAGATGTGCGTTCCTAGCAAGAATACTGTTAAGCCGCTACATAGCCATGCTTAACAGCAGGAAGCTCGGTTGGGAGCTGTCGGGGACAGCCATAAGGGGTCTCCTAGCTACGGGGAAAAACGCCCTCTCAAAAACAAAAATCGCTAAACACACTCCCCAAACCAAACACGGTTAGGACACGAACCAAGCCCACGGCCTGCTACGGCCCAACGGCCTCCGCGGCCCGTCAAGCAACCGCGCTAGTCACCCTCGAGCGAACTTCCGCTTCGCTCGAGGGTCAAACACCACGCGGGCGGGCTTCCGCCTCACTCAAGGGCCCGACACCCCTCGAGCGGATATCCGCCTCGCTCGAGGCTCCCCCTCGGCCCAGAGCATTTCACCTACTCCTCCCGACCAAGGCATTAAATGCCTCGTCGCATCACGGGCACCGCGGTCAAAAGCAAGATCCCCGCCATGCCGAATCCCTGACAGTGCCCGGGAATCCGGTCCCGGCGTTGTGCGGACAGCCCGCCGCTGTGCGGCCATCCCCGGCGCTGTGCGGGCGCTGTGTGGAGTGGCCGGTGTCATTCCATGGCACTGTGCCACCCGCTCCCGTCCTTCCTCCATGCCGCACCCCTCGAAAGGAGATGGCGACACCCTCGAGGAGCGTACGGCCGCTGACCTGACGCCCGCGCAGGACAACACCATGACGCAGGGCGAGTGGAGCACATCCTCACCGTCACCTCCGGCCCAGTGCGGCCATCCCTGGCCCTGTGCCACCATTCCGGGCGTTGTGGAGCCATCTCCGGCGCTGTGGGGTCCTGTTCCGATGTGACACTGTCACGCCGGCCTCTGTGCAGCCCGAGCTCTCCCGTCAGCGAGACGCTCGAACCGACGTACGGACAACGACCAGACGTAAACGCCGGCCGGACTACCCACGAAGCTACTCCCTGGAGAGTACGGAAGTCATCACGACGCCTGCGAGTGCCAGGATTCGCCAGGACATCCATCAAGTCGCAAGCACTACACGCCAGTACCGCGACACTGTACAAGAAATCATGCAGCACATCTGTAAGCCGCCTCCCCTTGGCCTATAAAAGGAGGAGGTGGCGGCCCGGCCGCGGGGAGATAGCACGACACCACTTTCATCCGCATTCACCATACGCTCATTCTCCAGATATTGGCACTACGCCTCAATCATTTCGCAGGGACTTGGAGGTCTTTCCTCCTCTCCCGCCTTGCCTGTAGCCCCCCTCTACAGGCACCCCAGGGCATTGCAATACAGCGCGCACGCGCAACCTGCTGGACGTACGGCCCCGCGGCCGGAACCAGGATAAACTCGTGTCCCCGCGTTGCTTAGCACCAACCATCGAGAGGCTGATCACGGCGCATCTCACTAGTTAGTGTCGGGACTAATCCTAACACCGACAGGAGCTCAAGCTTAGCTCACAATAGAAAGCTCGCACTGGTAGAGCGGGAGGCTTCTGTACGCCCCTTTAGTCCCGGTTCAACTTTGGAGTCGGGACTAAAGGCCTTTCGTCGACGTGGCCAGAAATGACTGTGTGAGCCGCATACCCTTTTGTCCCGGTTGGTATTACCAACCGAGACTAAAGGCTCTGCTTCCAAAAGCTGGAGAGGCAACAATCATTACGTAGACCTTTAGTCCCGGGTGGTGTTTCCACCCGAGACTAAAGGGACCCTTTTAGTCACGGGTGAAAACACCACCCGTGATTAAAGGCCCTCCTCCCACCTACCGCAGGTCCCTTCCCCTCTTTCGTATTTATTTCTCTCCCACCCACCAAGTCAACTCATCTCCTTCATCTCATTCATTTTCTTGCCTTCTTCCTTTTCTGCATCTCATTCCTTCCCTGATGTGCAGATGCACCGATGGCGGGCGGCCGGCCTCGTGGCTCAGCACGGCGGCGCCCCGGCGCGGGCGGCCCTGCGGCTCGACACAGTGGCGCGCCGGCGCGGGCGGCCAGTCTCGCGGCTCCGCACAGCGACGCCCCGGCGTGGGCGGCCTGCCTCGCGGCTCGGCACGGCACGGCGGCGCCCTGGTGCAGGTGGCCCTGCGGGCGGCGTGCCGGCGCAGGTGGCTCCGCGGCTAGGCACGGCGCGCGTGCAGGCGGCCGGCCGCGGCTCGGCACGGCAGCGCCCCGGCGCACATGCGGGCGGCCAGTTTTTTTTTTGCGTTTGTGAATGATTTGTGTGTTGAGGAATTCATACGTTGTGATGTGCAAAAGAATCTTGCGAGATGGATTTGTGAGATAAATTCGTGTTATGAATTTGTAGATGATTTGTGAGATGAACTTGAATGAATTTGTGTTATTTTATATGTGAATGGTGTAGTGAAATTGAACCCGTTCCTGTGAATGGTGTAGTGAAATTGAACTTGTTCTTGATGGAATTGAACTTGTTCTTGTTCTTGTTGGAGTTGGGAGTTGGGAGTTGGAGTTGAAGTTGGAGCCGGCGGAGCTGGAGCTGGCAGCAGATGTCAGCTTTTGCTGGGCTTTTTTTATTTCCTAAAAACCCTTTAGTCCCGGTTGGTGTTACCAACCGAGACTAAAGGCCCCCTTTAGTCCCGGTTGCTCACCCGAGACTAAAGGGGGGCCTTTTGTCTCTCATGATTAGTCCCAGTTGGATATAAGAGACCTATTCCCTTTACCAACTGAGACTAAAGCCTCTCTCCTTACCAGTGTCGATTTGGGTGAGGCGTGGGACTTGGAGCTCCATTCCGTGGCAAGGATCTTGATGGCAGGGGGAGCGGCGGCTGTTCGGCCTGCTCACGCACGTGGGAGGGCCACGAGCGTGTTTGTCTAGGAACCGGATCCTCTAACATTGTTGATTTTATGTAAGAGGGACGTTCTCAGTGGTGGGACGTTGATCAACCATCCAACGGTCATCAGGCGCGTCTGTACAAAAAGAGCATGGGCCGACATCCAGCCCATCAAGCAGCGCCATCGCTGCTGAGGGAGGGACCGCCGGACCGTCGCGCCGACGCACCGTCAAGGTCCACGGCGCCAGCGGCCCGGCACCTCGTCGATGTTGCGAGAGCCGCCGTCGTGCTAGCTTTTGCTCGTCGTCATCCACAGCGTCGATGGGTGCCGCGCCTCACTCGCTGCCGTCGTTTGGGCACTGCCGACCACCGTGCCGCCAGGTGCCATGGCCCCATGGCTGCCTAGCCGTCGTTGTCCGGGCACCTGTAGAGCAGGTCGCCGCTATGGATCGAGGAGCCCATGCGCGACCTGCAACCTGCTGCTTTACAGGTTATCCGAGGAGCAGAATAGCAGATTGAAGGTTATGACTGAATCTGGCAGCGGGCGCACGCGCAGAAGCAAATTATCCGAGGAGCAGAATAGCAGATTGAAGGTTATGACTGAATCTGGCGGCGGGCGCAGAAGCAGAAGCAAATTAAACATCACCGTCGATGTTAATCGTAGCTTGTAAGCCACAGAGCCCGCCATGGTGGTGCAGTTGATGGTGGGCGGCGCGCTGAGATTGGCAGAGCTGAAACTGAACGTGGTTGTGAGTGAATGAGTTTAACTGAATGTTTGTGAATGTTCAGACTCTTCTCCATGCTCTCGGATGCTTTGCTTTCCTAAAAAAATCAGTGTTACTTGTGTTACAAAGACAATTGATCATCAATTCATCATATTCAATTTTTAATCACAATCTCATTTCAATCTCAACTAACATCCAGTCACAACGTCTTTACAAAAAAGAAAACATTGAGTCATAATCTTCAATCTGCTATTCTACTCCTAGGATAACATGTAAAGCAGGTTGCAAGTCGCATACGGGCTCCTCTATCCACGGCGGCGACCTCCTCTACAGGTGCCCGAACCACGACGGTGAGCCAGCCATGGGCCCACGGCGGCACGGTGGCCGGGAGTGCCCAAACGACGGCGGCGAGTGAGGCACGACACCCATGGACGCAGGCGCCGCTTCGGCCCGCCGGTCGTGCCGGCGAGGCGCCAGGCCTTGACCTCGAGGTCGGGACGAAGGACCTCCTCGCCGGGACGCAGCTCGCCGCGGCGGCCCTCCTCCCCATCTCCGGCTCCTCCCCCCTCTTCCCGTCGCCGGTGACCCTCCTCCCCATCTCCAGCGCTCACCCCTCCTCCCCCAATGGCGACGGCGTTCCATCCTGAGGCGCGCCGGCGCGGCCACAGCGGCTCAGGCAAGGTGCGGCGTGGGGTGTCATGGCAGCACGGCGCGGTGGCCCCGACTCGGGTATGCGAGAGTCGGGTGGGTGGGGTGGGCACGATGCGGGTACGCTGGGCGGGTACGCGAACATCAGGAGAGAAAAACAATTCGTTTTCGGCAGAAACGATTTCCAAATTGCGATTTTTTGGTATTTTATAGTTCTTCCACCCTATCCACTTCCAAAAACATATGACAGATGGGTCCGGCGTGGGGGTAAGGCGGGTCCGATTTGGGTGAGAAAAGTTTTCAATTGTCTTCACTCCTTATAATATAGATTAGATAAATTGGATATGCAACGTACTACTTGCACTACGACTACAGGAAACATAAATCGGATATGCAACGTACTACTTGCACTACGACTACGAGGTAATTGAGATAATTTTTGTAGTTGATTCTTCAATTCTTGAAAATAGTACAGAATTTCAATGGTTGCCTCGGTCTTGGTGAAATGACAGATCGCGGCCAGGGGCAGCGGAGCTCGGCTGGGCGCGCGCGCCGCTCTTCGCGGAGCTCACCGGCGCAGGGATCTCCCCCTGAGGCCGTCTCTCTACCTCCGCGTGGCCAGGGGCGGAGCCCGCTGCGGCCATCTCTCCGCCTCCGCGCGACCCCCCGGCGGCGCGGGCCGCCGCTCCACGCGGTCAGGGCGGAGGTCGGAGGAGCTCCGGGCGGCAGTCATGGTGGCCAACAGGCAAGGTTTTTGGGCATGTTGCAAGTCTACGGTCCATGTGTTTGAGATGTTTCAGAAGAATATTGCAAGTGTTACATGCGAATGTTGCAAAAATAGATCTTGATGTTACGATGTTGTAACTATTTCAGACACATGTTGCATGTGTGTTAATCTGGATGTTGCAAAAGTAAATCTAGATGTTTCAATGTTGCATATGTTATTCTCCACACCGCAACCGTTTGATTCTCGATGTTGCAAATGTTGTTTTTGAATGTTGTGGATGTTGTTTTCGAATGTTGCGGTTGTGATTTGTTTTGACTCGCGATGTTGCACGCAACACGGGTCACAACATGGGTCCCCTGATATTGGATGTTGCACGCAAGATGCTCGCAACATGGCTCGCAACATGGCCCCTGAACATTTTTTTTGATGTTGTAAAAGTTTATTTTGAATGTTGCAAAGACTCATTTCTATGTTGCGAACATATTTTTGGATGTTGTGAAACGTCCGATGGGAACGTTCCCATCGGGCGTCCCGGCGCTAGCACGCCTGAAAAAAGAATATCAATGTCTTAATCCTCTAATCCATTGAGTAACACTAGTCTACAATCTACTAAATGGGCACAAATAATCTCATGAATCAGTTTATTCAATATAAGCATAGAATATGACTTATGGGGAATGGGGATTGTCCGATTGGAGATTCAAAACTCACATGCTTGACCGCTTGAGCGTGGCCGTCGGCTCATCGCAAATCGCGCCAGGTCGCTGGACTCCGCGCTCTGCCCCTCCGGACTGGACGGTCGGATTGGCCGATTGGGGAGCCAGCCAATGACACAGAGGAGTCGAGAAGGGAAGTGGGAGGAGGGGGAAGTTGGGCGAGTGGGAGTAATAGGATGGCCGGCGCCCGCAGCCTGCCAAGCCACCAGCGCCGTTGCGCTATTAGGGCTTGCCGTAGCCGAGCAGCCGAGAGGAGCGAGCAAGCCAGCGATGGTTGAGGAGATGCATCGCGGGGGAAGGAGAGCGAGGAGCGACCCCATTCTGGGTGTACAGGCCGCTCGGCGCAAGCAGGCAGGCCGGCTGGGCTTTTGACGATTTGTTGGCCTGCAGGTGAATTTGGGCTGTCCGATGACTAGGGCCAATCATCAGGAAATCCTATATACCTTCCGTAAGTTAGAATGAGTTGAAATATAACCTGTTAGTAGCCCAATAATAGCCCATATAGCCCAGCAATAGCTAACACTAGTCCCCTTCTTCCACCTCCTTCCATCCCTGCCTGCCGCCGCCATGGCCAGCGTCCCAAAAAAATGTTACAATAATTTGTAAAATGTTGACAAAAAATGACTAAAAATGTTGGCAACATTTTTGAAAAATATTGCAACATTTCTGAAAAAATGTTGCAACATTTTTTATTTAAGGAAAAAGTCCAAATTACTCCCCTCAAGTATAACCAAAGTTTGGATAGCCCCTTAAAGTATATCTTGGTTCAGTTCAGCCCCTAAACTATTTAATTTGGTTCAATTTACCTCTTAACATAATTTATCTTTTTTGTTTCTTCGTGCACAAGTGGAGTTTTAAGTTCAAATTGCGCAAGATGATAGCAGACAACATAAGGCATGTTAAAAAAATATATCATGAATTTTTCATCACTATTTTGATAGGATAGAATATTTAATAATTAAATTTATTATTGAGTCACAAATTTATATAAAACTAATGATAAAAAAATCATAAAATATTTTTCTAATATAAATTATGATGTCCACTACCATCTTGCAAAGTTTCAAATTAAAATTCAACTTGTGTATGGAGAAACAAAAAAATTGCATTATGAGGTAAGTTGAACCAAATAGCTAAGTTTAGGTGGTAAATTGATCCAAAATATAGTTTAGGAGGTTATCTGAAGTTTCACTATACTTGAGGGGAGTAATTTGGAATTTTCCCTTTATTTAACAGTCATAAGGTGAGATGGCTGGAAAATAAGAAACATTACATTTACATGGGCTTTGGCGGGCTAGAAGTTTCAACCCTTATCCACCTTCCGATAGCTATATAGAAGCCCCCCAAATCATCAGGGTTGCTTGCTAGACTATGGTGAAAATATAGGGTGTACAAGAGGTTTTTCTGCCCACGCCTAGGGCCATGGCCCTAGTGGCCTTGGCCCAACTCCGGCCAGAGCAGCAACTACATCTGGTGCTTCCCCAATGTGTTCGGCAATTTGCATCTGCCGAGTACATGGGAGCACACAATAAGCACCCGGTGAACTGGATCTTCCTTCTCTCATTGTTGGGGAATTCGGACTCAATTGTTTATGCAACGGTTGTTCTTAGGGGTCCTTGTGCGATGTCGAAACCTGGAGGAGCAAAAAACATTCGCTCGGCGTTTTGGCAGATAAGGTTTCATTAAGCGCCTCTCGGAGCAAATCCTTCTATCACGAAAGGATTGGTCTCACACCTTTCGTCTCACGAATCGTCTCTCATCTTCCAGACTTTTTGATCCTCGGCTTTTGTTTCATCTATTCTCCGGCCGAAAGCCAGGGGATGAAACTATAGCTCGAAAAGGATTGCCTAGGATCTTTCGGCTGAAGGTTTTGATTTCTAATGATTCACCATCATACTATTGTTTTTGTGCTCGACTGTAGGAATAGGATCGCTCGGACGAAGGGACACACAGGAAAGGCTTTCACCCGACAACTGCACGTGTTTTTGCCTAGAGCCGCGACGCGATCTGCGGCACGAGTTTGGCAAGGTGTGGATTGTGTGAAGGCCATGATGTAAAATCCCAAGTTATGTTTAGTACATTCTGGAATGATTCTTTTAATATAAGGTTTTTTCAGAATGTAAAAGTCAGTCCGGCTCCCTATAAAAGGAGGCTGACCCGCACTTGTAAAGGGCGTTCACAATTTCTGAAAGAGTAATAGAGTTCAAGTTTTCCATCCTTCGAGTCTTGTTCGTTTGAGCTGTTTTCTTATTGTTCGTGATTGATTTCTCGGGATCACAACACTCGTCGTGACGTGGCCCGAGGCAAATTCCCAAAACTTGATTCCTTGATTCACCTTGACAAGCAGGTTACGTCGGCCTCCGGGAATTGTCGCCCACCATGCTAACTGTAGCACGATGTTATCCAATCATGACATAATTAAGCTCGTTAGATTCGTCTCGAAAATTAAGGTCGGAGTTATCGAATGGGTTATGTTGTTAATCTACATTTAATACTTCTAATTAGTGTATGAAGATTGATGTGACGGGTAGTTGGGGGAAATTGCAAACTAAACACATATATGTTGCACTAGCGATAACAATCTGTCGCACATGTATGGGTCTCACCTGTCAGCGGTAGGACACTGGATCTAGCTGTCAGCTCTACCTTTTTCTTCCTGTCTATCCTGCGACGACGCTCCTCTCATGAAGACGACGGCGGCGGCAGTCGACCTCTTCCTCTTATTCTTCTTCAACCCTGCGACCATAGAATGGGCTAGCCAGGGGAGGCAGGCAGACCAGGCGGTGGGGATGGTCGTCAGGCGGCGTAAGACCCTAGTGGTGGCAGCGGCGGTCGGGTCAGGTCGGGGCGGGGGAGCCTAGGGTCCCAACGAACTCCAATTGTGGTGGCAGCGGAGGGGGGCCTAGGGTTCCGACGAACTCCGGCGGTGGTGGCGGCGTAGGCAGAGGGGTGGGAAGGAGAAGGCTGTCGTGGTAGGGTCTCCTTGCGGCAGTGGGCAGTGTGGGGCGGGATGGCGGTCAGTGATAGAGAGTAGGGGAGGAGGATGAGGGGAGTGACGACACTGAGGGAGGAAGGTGATGTTGTGTTGGGCCCTCCACAACATTTCGCTTGAGTGAAGCTAGAAAAGGAGAGAGAAGAAATAAGTACCACTTGTCATATTGCAACCAATGATGCTAATGCCAACAAAAATGGGAGCGGCACAAGAACGTTCGTTGACGCCTGCCTGATGCCTGCTTATTAAACAAACGGTAAAAAGTACAACTTTACTTGGTTATGTTGCTGTTGCAGGCAGCAGACCAACTAGTACTCCTATTTAGTTTCCAAAAATTTAACCGACTACCCGTCACATCAATTTTCAGATACTAATTAAGAATATTAAACGTGGATTAATAACAAACCCATTTTTTTGAGAAAGGCTTAACCTTGCTTTTATAGAAAGCATATAAGATTTGTTTACAAAAGCTTTGCAGCATGCTGGCATTACCAGCTTCTCCATCCAAAGCACCGGCCGACATGGCCAAACCACTACCATCTAAAACAGAAAGCCATCCATGACTTGACAGGAACTACAGCAAATGTAACAAGCCATGCAAAACACTAACACACTATCATGCTATAAAAAGTCTTCCTCCATCACTCTTTCTTTTACTTTATTTTCCACGTCATCCAGCCAAATCCGCAGCAGCGCACTCCATTGGTCCATCTTGTCTTGATCACCAGGTTTCAGCCGCAGCCGCCATTTCTGCATGCAGGCAAGTATTTTGTGGAAGATGTCAGTTGGGTTTCGAAGGAACGCCCCCTCCATAACCATTTTATTGCGAGTTGTCCGGAGTGTCCAAAGAATTGTGGCCAAAGCGAACAGTTTAGCATTAGAACTATCACACCCCAAAGACATCCTCTCATTTTGGAAGTCCTGCAGCCCCGTAGGCAGCCTCCCCCATCCCATAGCTTCTCTGAAACCTGTCCAGATTAGCTTAGCCACGGGGCAAGTAAATAGAATATGATCTATAGTTTCTGTTGCCCCACAAACAACACATCGCTTATCCCCTTTCCACTTCATCCCCCCTAAAACCTCACCCGCCTGGATTCTCCCCTGGCACACAAGCCACATGAAGACTTTTATCTTCATAGGTAGCCTACATTTTCACAGGCGCCTCATACGTCTGTTCAGCACCCCCCGATGTAACCTATGCCTGTACATGGACTTAGTGGAGTACACCCCCGATTTCTCGAGCATCCACCTCACTCGGTCTTCCGAGTCGTTCACGTTTATATCTCGGATCATTTCCATCAGACTATCCCTTTGGCCTGCTTCGGTAGGCGAGAGCGGCCTTTGCCCAACACTCGCTTACCAAGCAACTTCTCTCCCCACAGTACTCGCAGAGCTTCGGGAAAACTAGTTTCAAGGGCACCGTGCCTATCCACACGTCCTCCCAAAACCTGGTTTTTTGTCCATTGTTTACTGTGAAGGCGACCCCCTATTTTATGTTGTGTTTTACCTTGTTTACCCCTTGCCAGAGTTGCGATCCCCCTTTTTTGTATCTCGATATGGGTTTTCCCTTCAAATACTTGTTCCTCAAGAGCTCGCAGCACATATCCTTGTCGCCCCCATTATATAGCCTCTAGACCCATTTAAGTATCAAAGCTTCGTTAAGGATTTTGGTGTTGATGATGCCAGCCCCACCAAAGTCTTTCGGCAGACATGTGTTTTCCCACTTGACCATATGATATTTGTTGTTTTTCCCCATCACTCCCCCAGAAAAATTTGGATCTGATGGTGTCCATCTGATGGTGTGTGCTCTCATGTAGCTGGAACATGCTCATCATGTAGATCGTCATACTACTCAGTGATGTGTTGGTTAGTATTAGCCTCCCCCCTGAAGACATATGCCTCCCTTTCCAAGGTTGTAGTTTCCTCCTCATCTTCTCCACAATGCCTTTAAAGGCGTTCACCCCCAATCTATTACTACTTATGGGAAAACCTAGGTATTTCATCGGCAACTCTCCCACCACACAGTCCAGCATATTTGCAATCTTTGTTTCCTCCTCTTTTTCCATACCAAAAGTTACCACTTCACTCTTATGATAGTTTATTTTCAGCCCTGTGAGCCACTCGAAGCAATATAGCAAGAATTTCATGTTTGTTATTGACTTCTCATCCCCCCCCCCCACACACACAAGAGAATGGTGTCGTCGGCATACTGTAAGTGGGTTAACCCCCCTCCTCCCATCAAGTGAGGAACCACCCCCTGAATATATCCTCTCTGTTTAGCTTTATCCAGCAACTGTGCCAAAGCATCTGCAGCCAGGTTAAACAGTAGCGGTGATAACGGATCCCCCTGCTGTAGGCCTCTATGTGTCTTAAAGTACGGTCTATGTTTCTCATTGATGTTTATACAGACTCCCCCCCACCACGATGTCCATAATACATTTTTTGAGTTGTGGGCAAAAACCTTTGCGCTCCAGCACCTCATCCATGAAGTCCCATCTGACGCTATCGTAGGCTTTTTCGAAGTCTATTTTGAAGACAACCCCCCTTATTTTTTAACTTTGAGCTCATGCATAACCTCGTGTAAGATTACCACCCCATCCACTATATAGCGTCCTTTGATAAAAGCTGTCTGACTGGGACTAATTATCTTGGTTGCAATATCCGTCAGCCTCAACATCAATAATCTTGTAAAAATCTTAAAGCTAACATTGAGGAGGCAAATCGGCCGATATTGTTTGATGTTATTCGCCTCTTTGGTTTTTGGCAACAGTGTAATCACCCCATAATTAAGCCTGGATATGTCAAGTCTCCCCATGTAAAAGTCGTTGACCATCTCCATTAGGTCTTCTTTCACTATCATCCAGCACTTGTTGTAGAAGGTTACGCTGAATCCATCAGGACCATGGGCCGAGTTCTCCTCCATGCTAAACACCACCTGTTTGACCTCTTCCTCCAAGAATGGTCTAGTAAGTTGCTCATTGTCCGCTGTCGTGTGTCTTTCACCCCCCCCCCCCCCCCAAAAAAAATTTCCCTCTAGTTTAAATGTTCTCTCCCTTTGCTTGCCAAATAACTTTTTATAGTAGTCGTAGATCTCCGTGCAGATCTGCCCCGGATCTGTGGTCACACCCCCTTCTTGTTCTAGGGATATTATTAGCTTTTTCCTCCTCCTCCCATTAGCTGCTAAGTGAAAAAAGTCGGTGTTTTCATCTCCTTCGAGCAACCACTTTTCTCCCCCTCGTTGCTGCCAGTATAATTCCTCCATTTCCATCAGCTTTTCCAATTCATTCTCGTATAAATACCTCTGCTTACAGCTGTCCTCATCAAGTCCCCCTCCCCCCCCCCCCCATTTTCTTCAGCCGCGTCGATTTTTTGGATTTGTTCCATTAGTCCTTTCCTTTTCCTGTACTCTCCCCTCACATTTCTGCCCCACCCCTTAAGAAAGCTTCTTAGGCCTGCTATGCATCCATGCCAACGGTCCAAAGAATACGTAGTGACCGGACATCTCTCCATGAGCTCTGCCCATTTTTCCTGCACCAAGTCAATAAAGCCACCCATTTGACACCACTGCTTTTCAAAAAAGAATTGTCTCTCCCCCGCTAGACTCGCGCCCCCTCCTGTGTCAAGCAATAGTGGACAGTGATCCGACCCGACCCTAGTTAGGGTATACAGGTGGCATCTCGGGAACTGAGTTCCCAATCAGTTGTTATCAATACTCTGTCAATGGCACTCTGAATCGGGTTTTCTTGCATATTTGTCCATGTATATCTGCTCCCCCCTATGCAGCTCTCTCAGATTACAATTCTCAATGAATGTGTTAAAGCTTAAGATCAAGGTTGCCTCCCCCGCACCAGAACTATTATCACCGACGACTCTGATAAGATTGAAATCTCCCCCTATCATTGTCGGCAGCACCGGCTCCTTACATATGTTTTCTAGCTCCCCCAGGAAGCCTTCAGACCCTCATGGTTTGCCGGGCCGTACACGATAATAACATCAAACCTAACGTTGTTGCATCTGTCACGGATAGTCACCCCCACATAATAAGCTCCTGTCTCCCAGTTTTCCATCTCGAGTCTATCTTCCTTGACCCCACCAGGATCCCCCCCCCCGAGTGACCAACTGCTGGCAGCCAGTTCCATGCAAAACCTCCCCCTGGGCAAATCCTCATCATATCCGAAACTGAAAAATCTTTTTTGATAGTTTCTTGTAGGCTTATTATTTCCACCCCGTCCTTTATCTCAAGTTCTCTGAGTTGTCATACTCTTGCGGCCTTTCCGAGCCCCCGGACATTCCAGATGAGCATCTTCATTGATAACTTATTCTCCTGAGCTCTCTACTAAGCCTGCTCCCCCTCGCCTTTCTGTTTTTCCCCTTTGGTGATTTTTCATCCGCACACCCCCTTATGCTATTGTCGACACAACTCAAGGTCAAATTCTCCCCCTCCACTACATGTGTTTCAGCCAATATTTTTTCCTACCTCTGGATGTATTTAGCTTCAGCAAGAGCCGCTCTGGCAATTTCTTCCATCCTCATAGCACATATGTTCTCATGAATTTCCTTTTTATCCCCTCCTAGTCCCACCCCACAGTTAATGGCAATAGATTCTAATTCATCTTCTGTTAAGGAGTTAAGTATTGTAAAAGAATTGAGAGAATGTGAGTCCGTACCTCCCACGCCCACCGTCTTCTCGCTCCCCTTGTGCTCTTCCTAGCTGCAACCACCGGGTAGAAGCCCCCGGACGGTTTGTTCTTCTATGGTGGTGGCATCTTGTCTGAATTTTCTTCTTCTGTCCTCCTCCCGGCATCCATCCCTCCATCATTGTCTTGGTCTATCACCCCTTCACCTAGTGACTCCTGAGAGCTCCCAACATTTTCCTCCTCCCTGTACTCGAGCTGTTTTGCCGTTTTTATGGGGTCAAGCTCCAGCCTCGGCCATTTGGCTCTCGACATGCATGTCAGCCCGCCGCCCTCGGTATGCACCAGGAAGTACCCTTCTTCACTGGTTGCACTCACATTGCACACGCGCTGCTCCTGTGACTGAGTCTCGCCGTCATCCGAAGCCCTTTCCGCCATTTTGCATGTATCAACTTCCATCAGTTTCTTGGTTATCAGATCATATGCCGCCAACGGGCGAGGTGTATTCTCCTGCACCGTCAGGGCATCAACTGCCATGTTTTCACCCCCTAGGTTCTCTTGCTGTTGTTTGCCTCTGTGTGTGTTGGAGGATCTATCAGGTCTTCTCTCTGGGCTGCTGTTGGTATTTCTTAAGTCACTGCTAACAGCGCCTTGCTAGCATGAGCGTAAGATCCACCTGGGTATACCGACGGGTACGAAAGAATCCGCAAGCGCACGAAAATACCGCTGTAGCATTTCACCTCAGGAGTATTCCCAAGGGTATCGAATCCAAGGAACGGTGTGTACTACCTTCTACCCTAGGAGAATGGTCCAAGGACACAACTCTATAGGATGAGATGAAGATGGAAAGGATCCTGCTGATGGTGGGCAGAGTTGAGAACAATCTCTCGGTTAGGGACTCTTGTTTCGGACACCGGACCCTCCTGGCTATAACAGTCGGTTCACGGCAAATGGTTGCCTACACCTGTATCCGGACGTGGGGGATTCCAGAAGGGTCCAACGGCTGTCACTACCGCGGCCAACCCCAAGACAAATCGTGGGATACAGGGCAATCGAAGGATAACCCGTCGTCTAGACACCATGTCTACCCACCGGTTACTAGTATAGCACGGCTACGTCTGTTGACCCGTAACAACACTATAGCACTCCGTACGAAGACGGAGCGACGAACCCACGAGGGAGAGACCAGAACTCACTCAGGTAACCGCTATCTATACAAGGATCACGGAAGGACTTTGGTCTAAACTAGAATGCAGGAGCATCCACTTTACTCTAATTGGACTAGCAGGCATACAAACGGAATTAGCGACTTATGAAATACACCAGAAGATCAAAGGCTAAGCTCATGAAGAACACAAGCCTCTAAATCATGAACAAGTGAAGAACACAAGAACTATTCACCCATGCAAGGAGCCACTTTAGTCTAAATAGAGAATGCCGAAATACTCACTTTATTCTAAATGAAGAACAGAAGCTTCCGTAGAGGTTCGTTCTTGGGGAAAGGTGCCAAACACCATGGCACGTCCCCAAGTCACCCCCTCACCTTCCTTCTAATCTCTAAAGCACTAGCAAGACAACACTAATCCTATGCAAAGGCACTCCTCTCCTAGAGAGGTAGGAGCCCAAAGGCAAAATAAGGAGAAGAAGTGTGTGTCTCTATTCCTACCCCCTCCACTTCTATTTATAGGCTGGGACACCGGCGTGAGAACACCCCGTGCGCCCCCGGAATGCAACCAGGAACCAACCAGAGGCCACCACGTGGAAGGCTGAGATGAACCGACACAATGTCGGTTCGGCCGATCCTAGGGGTCGGCCGACCCCAGGGTGGCCCCACTCGCCTTGTGCTTTCTCCAGGTGGCTGGCAGGTGGGTCCCTAAGGCGGTTCCCGATGTATGGGTCGGTTGAAGGTGGTTTGCTCGGGTTGTGGGCCCTTGAATCCTTGTGCTGAACACATGGTGGCGTCTGATTCGTCGGGAAGTGCTTCTCTTGGATTGATGAGGTGTCATGGACACATGGCATCCTGTGTGCTAGCACGTCGCCACGTGGCCTGGTGTGGGTCCCACCAGGCCCACATGATGTCCTGTGCTTATCTCTCTCATCCGGGCTCCGATGTATGCAAATGATATATCCATTTCGATCGTCTCGACGAGCCTGTTGCAATGGTGCAGACCAATATGGCATTTCAGGTTGTTTATGATGATGCCATATCTATGTCATTGGTTTACTTGCTCTCAATTGCATCATTCCATGTGCATTTCGATGTGTCCTGCAACAAAAGATAGAAACACCAACACTTGTAGAAATTGTCAGTATAAACCCCTATTCTAGTGTTGATGATCACTTTCCATTTATTTTATGCAGGTATTGACGGCCTAAAAGTGGTACTTAACAGCCGTCAACAGCTGCTCTCCTCCCCTCCCGACTGGTGTTTCTTCTTCTTTGCGTCTTCATCAGAATCAAGCAGATCATCATCCCCATCCTCCTCAAAGCCGCCATCCCCTGTAGGCTTGGCATATGCAGCCGGGTCCACTGATTCCTTTTTCTTGGGCAATTCCGGCTCATATATGACATAGTATTCTATTCCATCGACAAAGAACTCAGAGTACCCCTGAGTTTTCGCAATCTCCCTGGCCCTGATTTTCACTCTCACCGCCCCCACTCTGATTAGAGACACTTCGTCCACCACAATAACCTCGCCTATGAGTTCAGCAATCGCTGTCACTGCCTCCACACTCCTAGCAGAATTCGGGACCTTGTGCATCTGCACCCACCCCTCTTGCAATACTGAAGATGCCGCTGGATCAATGTCGGTGAAGGTGACAGTCACAAACAATTTAAATAACGCCATCTCAAAGCCATTGGATCGAGAGAAAGTTTCCAGAATTTGTTTGTTGGGAAAAATTGCAACATACTCTTTATGGGCCACCTTCTTCACTTGCCATTGCCATTTCTCGTCGATCATATGCTTAAGCTCTTTCTCCATCCTCTCTACACTGTCTTCCCCATGTTTGACTCTGATGAGCCCCATGTTCTCCCGTGGTTTCTGCTTGGGAGGTCCAGGGATCTTGAGGACATGGAACCCCTGGCCAGGGAAGCCGAAGCCAAACATCTTGATGGAGATTTCTCTATTGCTTGGGCACTTTGCAGCGATGTGTCCAGATTCCTTGCAGCGGAAATAGAAGGGAGGATTGGTACAATTTGCTTGGTGGTGGCCTTCCTCCCTGCACCAATAGCACACATCGTTGAGCGCCGGCTTTCCCTACTCCGCTCTACCTCCTTCTCCACGATTGATGCTCCCCCGGCCGAGGGGGCCTCTCCCGTCGCCACCACCTCTCTGAGGATCTGGCTGCTGGGCTTCGTTCCAGTTCCGGCGAGGCTCCGGCGGTGCCCGACCGAAATTGCCCCTGTGCTCCATCTACCTCCTATCTTGGGGTCTCCCTTCCTCTCTGCGGTACCCGCCTTCACCACCAAGATGCCCGGTACCTCTCTCCCTGAGCGCCCTCTCCCGCAGCTGCGCCTCCCTGCGGCCGTCATCCGGGCCCCGCTGTCCAGGTTCGTCGGCGTAGCGGCTGCCCGAACGATCCTCTGCGAATCTCCGCTTGAACCCACCGCCGCCGCCGCCCTACTCTCGCGACATCCTCACAATTTCGGCAAACGATTTGGTGAGTGGTGGTGGCTTGGCAACCCTAGACACACGACGGGCCCGATGTCCAAACCTCCTAATCTCCTCCAAACGAGCAGGGTATTCTGGGCCCCCATCCACCATGGGCTTGGTGACCCAAACCCATCTGTCCCTCGGAATAGCCCGCCATGAATGGTCGAATAATTCTTCAAGTGTTCGTCTGTACGGATTTCCCCTCAATTTTCGACCAGCGGCCCCCGATCTTCGATCGTCCTCCTCCCCCCAGCTTCTACAGTCTCAGAGTTCTTCCAATTTGGGCTGCAATCCTCTTCTCCCCCCTGTTTTTCTGCTCCAGAATCATCACCCCCTCCCCTGTGTTCATGCTCTCTGGGAATTCGGCTGATTGCTTCATCAAGTTGTCTGGAAGCTCTCTCCAATTGAAGCAATTCCTCATCCAAGCTTCCTCCTCCCCTGCGATCGTCACCCGACTCATCAGGCGAGTCATTCACGGCACCCTCCGCGAACAACGCGCGCTTGATGGATCGGGCGAGTCGCTCGAGTTCTTCTTCCTTCTCCCATCCCAATCTCCTCAACCGTGCCCCCCGATGCTCCTCCGCGTCGATCCTCCGCGAGATCTCCGCCCGCCCCTTCTGATTAATGCAAGTTGCTTCGCGACCTCCCCTCTGATTCACCTCGGCCCGAAACCGCGGATCCCCGTACGATGGCTCGGAGGCCGCCGCCGGGAATCCCGTCACCGACTTGCGGCGGAGAGGAGAGCTCGTCGATCGTAGTGGGGTCGACGGGAATCTTGACTGCAACGACGCAGGGGGTGAGCTGGAGCGGTTGCTCTCGCGTGAGCGGTTACGAGTTGCCATCTCCCTCGTTCAACAAAACCCATTCCATAACCTCTACTTTAATTTTTGAGACAAATCTAACGAGTCTAATTATGTCATAACAACATTGTGCTACAGTAACCGATCTCTAATGATGTATTAATTAGGCTTAATGGATTCATCTTGTGATTTTCGATCCATTCGTGTAATTACTTTTGTAATGATTCTACGTTTGATACTCCTAATAGAAAGTGGAACCCAAAAATTTTCACCGAACTGACGTAGATTGTTTATTATTTTTCTTTTTTATGTTTTGGGCATCACAAGTGAAGCTTCACGCTGCAGTGTTTCAGAGTAACGCCAGGTCTGATCATGGGACTCACCTTGTACTTTGAGCATCACTCCACGCAGCGGAAGAATACGTTGTCGCTTGGGTGATGCCTAATCGCTTCCACCCAGCACCGACCGAAAGCTGGGCAAGGCGTCGCGCAACAACATTTGCGGTTGCACACCAGGGTTTTTTTCCCGTCCGGTTGGCGGTAATCGCAAGCCGACGGTAGCGGTTAGCCGAGCGGTTACCGCCGGTAACCTCTAATTACCGAACAAATTCAAACTCCAAATTCAAAACGTAGTTCAACCAGTTGCTAGCGGTTAACCGGTCGGTTAGAGCGGTTAGCCGAGCGATTAGAGCGGTTAGCCGGTCGTTAAGGAATTTGCGGCAGAAAATATGAAAATGATGTTACTTAAAAATTGTGCGAAGTGAAATCAGTATGCACATATTAATGTAAAACGATCAAGAAAGATCAATATTCAACGGTAGTATCACACCGTCCACGACTCCACGCCGATGTTGTCTGCCATTTCTTTTTTTGTTGAACTTCTAATGCACACAAAAAATACTAAATGTACTAATATTTGAAAATTTTTGACATCATTAGATTCTACGCACCTTGAACTATTTTTAAGAATTTTTCTTTCATTTTTTAATTCAAATTTGAATTTAGAATTTAGGTGGTTTGGAACCGGTCGGTACTGTCACCGGTCCAGACCTGTAACACCGGTAACCGAGGGAACCGGACTGGTAGCGGTCGGTAAAGAAGACCCAGCTGGACACGCGCATGGTGGACGCTCATTGTCCGGTGTCCGTCCAGGCCACACCCACTATTCTCAAGACTATCTGCATTCGTCATACTTCATATCCTCCTCTAAACCAAAATATTCTTGTGTGGTCATCAATATTCTCTCCTTTATACAACTTTCCTATGGACTCGTCATCCTTTATATCTCCTACTCTATACCAACTACCAACATGCGGGACCCCATGTCACTCGCCCCCCTCTTTTCAACACCACCCCCACCCACCTCGTCCCCTCCGCCGCACATGCTATTCCTCTCTCTCTCTCTCTCTCTCTCTCAACCTCCCTCTCCCCGGCGCCGGTGCCGGCCGACGGCGTGCCCCCTCCTCTTTCCCCCCTTTTTTTTTCCTCTCGGAGCCGCAGCTCACGTCGTCCCAAGCGCTGGTTGTTGGGCCTCGCAGCGGCGTGCCTCGCTCCACGGCCGGCTAGCGAACCCGGGCACCGACAGCTGCGTGGTGTTGGCCTCGCGCTCCTCCACCGGTGGCTCCTTCTCCTCCGGGATCCGCAATGGCGGCGGCGGCCTCGATGGCAGGTGTCACACCCCAAAATTTCTATATTGGGATGTGAACAAATAACACTAAGAAAACAATAGAAATTTCCCATATTTCTAAAATTTTCCAACAATTAGATAATAGAGAAATATTTAATTTAGAAAAACAACATTTATTTTCTAAACAAATAATGAATATAGGGTATATGGTTTGTTTTGTGCATTCATGCTGTATAGTTTGCACTAGGTTTTTATTGGATGAAAAATTATATTTTGAAATTCGATCGAGTTCGTTTGTTTTCGTTTGAGTTTGAAATCGAGTTAGCTTTAATCCTAAATCTTTTAGGCCAAAACCACTCCTATCCAACTCCTGGCCCAACATACCTCCTCTTATTTCATTGACTGGTGCGACCCACTCGTCATCCCTATTCCCAGCACCACAACACAACTGATCAGCACCCCGCTCCCACGTCCGCACCCACCTCGCAAGGATCTTGATCCATCTGCAACTTCTCTCTCTAAAACCAGACATCGCTATGTCGTTCGTCCCTTTCGCATCTATACATCTCACCAAAGTTCCATCGTCAACTAGTAGATCAGCCGCAGCCGCCGCCAGGATCGTCGGCACAAAGCCGCAAGATGTCGATGCACTCCCTGTCTTCCCTTCCTTAGTTCCTTTCACCCTCTCATCTCTGTCTCTCTCCTTACCACGTCGCATCATCACCAGGAAGTACCGTCGCCTCCTCTCGTCGTCGTTCTGCAAAAGGAATGAGTCCACGGCGAAGCACTCCTCTCGCTGTCCCCTCCGCCTCGAGCTCGAACTACACCGCCGGTACCCTCCACGACCCCATAGGTGAGATCCCCATCCCGGGGCTTTCCGTTTTGCCGCTTCCCGTCGAATTCCGTGCACCCAGGGGCAGAGCTGGGCCTGGGCCAGTAGGGCCATGGCCCTAGGCGTGGGCCAAAAAATCAAGTATACCCCTGTATTATTTCCTATAGTGGCCAAGCAATCGATCAGCCCAGCAAACCTCAGCCTTGGCCTGCCTCCCAAATTTCTCTCGCTGCAACAGTGTGACTCACCCACCCCCTCGTGGTCTCGCGTCTGGCCGACTGCTCCTCGCATCTCGCAAGGCCCGCAGGCGGCAGGCCGCAACCCTAGCGGCAGCACCGGCCACCGGGCACCGGCGGTCGGCGGTGGCCTTAGGCGCCTGACGAGCAGCCGAGCAAGGCACAGGGCAGGACGAGGTGACCGGCGGCCCTTGCGGCCTTGCCCCTGCGCCCCTGCCCCTAGCCGGCGCCGGCGGCGGGTTGACTCCGACGGGCAGCGGCAAAGCGCAGCTGCGCAGGTACTTTTTAATCTCCATTCTCCCATCTTTCAATGATTCAATTTCAATCTGCAATCCCCAATGGCCAATTCCATACTGAGTCGGTGATTATTTATATTTATGCACTATTTTGTTGATTAGCATTTCGCAATGTCAACGAATAAGAGGAATAAGACATTAAGGTCTTTTTTTCTCCTGCTCCAACACTTGTAATTCCATCAAGGCAACCAAGCCAACCATCTGTTCAAGTTCAACCAGAAACAGAGTCACTAGTACAATCTCAAGAAGTAGCAAAAGGAGTTAGCAATGTCAATGTGGGTGCAGAAAGTATAGAAACTGAAAGAGAAAATGTGGAAACTGAAAGAGACAATATGGAAACTGAAAGAGGTAGCAATGATCCTAATGTTACACTTAATGATGCTAACATTGTTGCAGATCCTGGGCTGCGGGTTCCAATTGACAACCTACATCCAAACCTTAGGGATGCTGCTAGAAGAGTATATATTTTGAAGGGTCCTTGCCAACCAAAAGGTCATAATTATCCGAGAAGAACAATATGCGGTCGCAAAAGATCTTTTCAAGAGGATTGGTTCAAAGATAATCCATGGTTTGAATATAGTGTAGATAAGGATGCTGCCTATTGTTTTTATTGTTATCTCTTTAAGCAGTCAAGAGCTGAAAATTATGGTGTTGATGCCTTCACAGTTATTGGGTTCGTGGATGGAAGGATGGACGCCAATTAGTTGGAGATCATGGTAGTGGCATTGATCACAATAAGGCTAGAAGGTGTTATCAGGACTTCAAAAATCAGAGGCAAAGTGTGTCACATTCGATGCATTCTGGAGGCAAGAAAAATGAGTGGGAACATAAAGGGCGTTTGATTGTTGTGTTAGCAATTATTAGATTTCTTTTATTGCAAGGTCTTGCTTTTCATGGACATGATGAATATGTTAGCTCTACCAACAGAGGTGTTTTTCTGGAATTGTTAAAGTGGTACAAAGATAAGGATAAAAAGGTAGCACGTTTGCTTCGTGGTAGTCAAATGACTTCACCTGATATTCAAAAAGAAATTTGCCAAGCTTGTGCAGAACAAACTACCAAAGCTACTATTTCAGATCTTGGTGATAGACGGTTTGCCATTCTTGTTGATGAGGCACGAGATGCATCAATAAAGGAACAAATAACCTTTGTTTTGAGGTGTGTTTCTAACATTTTTCTTGCTGTTTTGTAACCATTTGCTTGCTGTTTCTTTTTATTCAAAGTCTAGCAATGAGTATTAATCATGTTTCTTTCTCTATGTAGGTATGTGAATGCAAGGGGTGAAGTGATTGAGAGATTTCTTGGTTTGAGAGAGGTTGCTGACACATCATCATCATCATCACTAAAAATGGCTTTGGATGGTATGCTTGCTTCTCATGGGTTGTCGATATCTAGAATTCAAGGGCAAGGGTATGATGGGGCATCAAATATGAGGGAAGAATTTCATGGTTTGCAAAGACAGATATTAGATGAGAATCCATATGCTTTTTACATACAATGCTTTGTACACGAACTGCAATTAGTCTTGTTTCGGTTGCCAAGTGTTGCTCTTCCATATTTGACTTCTTTTAGACCTCCACTTTAATTGTGACCACTGTTAATGCTTCTTGCAAGAGAGGGATCAATTGTCCCAAAAACACCATGATGACCTTGTGCGTCAATTAGAGAGAGGTGAGATTTTCTCAGGGAGAGGGAAAAACCAACAAACCAATCTTACGCGGCCTGGGGATACTCAATGGGGTTCACATTATAGAACCTTATGTCGTATTCTTCTCATGTGGGATGCTATTTTAGAAGTATTAGAGAATGTGGCTGAAGATAGATCTAATGGGGACAAGAAATGTGCTGCTTCCAGTTTGATAAAACAAATGGAGACCTTTGAGTATATGCTTATTTTGCATCTTATGATCAGATTATTGGGCAAAACTAATGACTTGTCAATGTGCTTGCAAAGGAAAGATAAGAACATTGTTCGTGCTGTGGGATTGATTGAGGCCACCATTCAAACAATTCAAGACATACGTGAGAATGGTTGGGAGGAACTGTTTGAGGAGATAAAGGCCTTTTGTCTCAAGCATAACATAGTCGTGCCAAATATGGAGGATATAGTAACTATTAGGGGCCGTTCAAGGGGGTGTGGAGGGCAATTAGTGACTTAATATCATCATTTCAAGAATGAAATCTTTAATGTGGTGTAGAACCAAATTATTGTGGAATTTAACAATCGCTTTGCTGAGAGGTCTACACATTTATTGAGATGCATTGCTTGTCTAGATCCAAGGAATTCCTTTGCCAACTATGATAAAGAAAAATTAATGGAATTGGCTAAGCTTTATGATGATGATTTCTGCGATTATGATCTTATGAGGCTTAGAGAACAACTTGATGTATGGATTAATGAGGTGAGAAGGGATCCTAAGTTTGCAAATTGTCATGACATTGGTGATCTTGCTATCAAGATGGTCCAGATTGAGATGAACAAAGACTACAAATTTGTTTACCGCCTTATTGAGTTAGCCTTAATTTTGCCGGTTGCAACTGCCACAGTTGAAAGAATTTTCTCAGCTATGAAAATTATCAAGGCAGAGTTGAGGAATAAGATGGGGAATGATTGGTTGAATCATAGGATGATATGCTATATAGGATGATATGCTAGATTGAATCATAGAATGATTGGTTGAATCATAGGTTGAGGAATAAGATGGGGAATGATTGGTTGCCAGAGATTTTCGCAAGCATTGCAGATGATGATATTCTGTACCATTGGCAAGATTTGAAGAATCGGTTGCAAAAGTTACCACCTCGTAGCTGTAATTCAAGTGGTATGTTTCATATCCAATAATCCAATTGTCATTTTTCTGCTATTCAATTATGTTTTGCATATGTTTTATCTAATTCATTTAAAATTTACTTGTTTCCATGTGTAGGCTTGGCATCCTTCCTACTGTGATATGCGAGACGTCAATGATGGACCAGCCCGCACTAGTTAGATATTTATTTTATCAAGTTTGTTATGCAAATGGATCTAAAACTGTGACGTACTAGTCTAAATGATGCATTTTAAGTACTTCTATCGATATATGAACTATCGTTATTGTAGCTATCACTATTATGTGGACTACACTAAAACTGAGTGGTACAAGCGTTTATTAAGTGGCCCTGGGCGTTAGAATCCTCCAGCTCCGCCACTGCGTGCACCGTAGGCCGATCCGCCGGCGAAGTTCCGGCCGTTTCCCGGGAGCTCGTGCATGGCGCCCTTCGTATAGACCCGGTTCACCATAGACCGTAGGCTAATCCCCTCCGGTTCATGAAGCCAATAGACCGAGTTCGCAGCACAGTAGCCACCACATCAGCACCAAATCAGCAGCTGCGCCTGACCCGTCCTTTTCGGTAATCATCGCACATTTATTCTTTCTCATGTTAATCTTGCATTCTAGCACCTAAATGCCTTGATAATTTTATCCTGAACCAATACCATGTACTTTATGACACCAAAATCCTTGTTCTTGTTTTTATTCATTCATTGTTCATATCTTGTTATAATTCTGTCCAAGCCATTCTCAAGTTTAGATAATTACATATATATCCCTAAAGCTTCAAATGTTCATATCTCAATAACAGTAGCTCCATTTTAAGCTATTCTTGCGCTCACGCATTCGTAGCGATGCGTGCTAAATGTTAATAAAGTTTTCATCGTATTTTACTACTATTTGGTGTACTGTTCTTTGTATTTATTGTGTGTTGTTTTCAATTGTTTGTGCGTTTAGGAAGTGAGCCGTTTGCGAATCTCCTGGTTCAAGAGTTCAAAGTTGTTGAGCACTCTTCTTCCAAAGGCAAGTGTCCTTGATCATATCCTAGCATTCTATTTTGTTTTATTTTATTAGAATTTCGACCATTAGTTGCATGCTGAGTCAAATGTGAAATCCATGTTAGGGTTTACAAGATTTTCCAACATCTTCCTTGCTTGGGTCGGGTTTTGTAGTATCATGCTTAGCTTCGCAGTCTTGTGCGTTGGGCTAATCAATTTAATCTTAATAATTTCTTGAGGTGATCTTGATGAGGTTGGAAATCTCGATAATATGTTGGCATGGGAAGAGTGGTATGATGAATTGATGACTTTGGTTTGGTTCTCTAGGTTTGTGCTGGATTCCTAGATCGGATTCTAAGGACCGTTTCATGGACAAGTAACCTAGCTTTATCGCGCAACCACGAGGGCTACATGGATTTGGACCTGGTCAATTAAGTAGTTGTCCCACTATTTCATTGTCGGACAGTTTAGTGGCACAAGAGGGGGCTTCTGCAGTGGAGGAAAGTTAGCGGTGAACCCTTAGTGGGTGTTTACCGGTGGGAAGTTGCGACTTCTGAAATACCTTGTAGTGGGACCTTGGCTCATCACCTTGGAAGTGTGAGGTGTAATGGGAAACACGACTCGTGGGTTGAGGACCTATGTGGTTCGAGGACCGATGGATGGTCGCTTCCTGGTGTGATGAGTGATTGACAACGTTGTGTGGACTGAATCTTGGCTAAGTATTGCAGGTACAGGTTGCGACTTGATTGGTGTTGGTGCAGATGAAGAACAAGCGCGAAAGGTCGTTACTGGTGAGGCCTCCAGGTGTGGAGAAGACAAGTAGGCTTGGTTCGAGGGACCCGGTGGCCAACGGGGTCAAGTGCGGGTCGCATGGTGGCAAGAACGGCAAGATGAAGTCGTGGACGGTTCCTTGGTTGAGCCTCAAAGCCAAGATCGAGCCGGACTTCGTGGGGGCCAAGTCATGAGTGGAGATTGGCGGAGGCCACACCAAGTTCGCGGGGTTTCCAGTGGTTCACCAGAAAACCACTAGGTTCCTTGGTTGATCCACAAAGCCAAGACCGAAGACGGAGGTGCAGCAGCATCGGACCGGTCTGACCGGTGTGCGACGACGCAGTCCAAAGACTTCGAAGCGGAGGACACGCGTCGGGATCGCATGGTTGGGTGGATCTGGCTCCTTTCCCCCACCTCAACCCAGACGCATCTGCTGCCTGCTGCCCCGTTGGGTGATTTTCCTGACTGATTGTGCTATGATTGATGTGAAATTAGAAGCTCTGTTTGGATGCGTTCGCCGTGGAACGCATCGGGTGCTTGTCTGTCTTTGTCGAAGCCCTCCAAAGGACAACGGGACAGGGATAGCCCTCAAGAGGACTCGCAGTTTATGGCTCCACGCCCGACATGCTCTACTGTCACAGGCAGCGACGTACAGATGCGGAGATGCCTCTTGTCCATGGGTACCAAATTTCGTTCCCACCACGTCATATCGTGCTTAAAGAGTAACAGTAAAACAAGCGAGACAACAGATGCTGCCTCGAGCTGGAACTCTGGAAGACTGACCTGAGACTCTGAGAGGAGCTGCAATAGAAATGGCTTCATCACCCAAGGAAAGCAAGAAGCTGCGCATCCTTCTGATGCCCTTCTTCGCCACCAGCCACATCGGCCCCTTCACCGACCTCGCCGTCCGCCTCGCAGCGGCCCGGCCTGGCATCGTCGACCCCGCTGTCGCCGTCACCACGGCGAACGTCCCGGTGGTCCGGTCGCTCCTCGACCGCCACGGCCCCGCGGCGCGCGGCCTGGTCCAGATCGCGACGTACCCGTTCCCGCGCGTGGACGGCCTTGCTCCGGGTGTTGAGAACCTCTCCGCCGCCGGAGAGGACGCGTAGCGCATCGACGCCGCCGCATTCGATGAGGCTCTCACCCGGCCGGCGCAGGAGGCGCTCCTCAGGGAGCGGTGCCCCGACGCCGTCGTCACGGACTACCACTTCGCCTGGAACAGCGGCATCGCCGCCGAGCTCGGCGTGCCGTGCGTCGTGTTCAGTGTCATCGGACCCTTCTCGTTGCTCGCCATGCGCCTCCTCGTCGGTGCCGTCAGAAAAGGCGACTCCGACTCCGAGGTGCTGGTCGTCCCCGGGTTACCGGGGCCCGAGATACAGATCCCTGTGACCGAGTTGCCGGAGTTCTTGAGACGGCCACCGGGGCCAGACAACAAGCCCAACCTGGCCTGGGCGGCGCTGTCCAGGTGCCTCGGCGTCGCCGTGAACACGTACCAGGACCTAGAGCAGCAGTACCGCGAGATGTTCGTGCGCGTCGCATCCTTGAAGCGTGGCTCTGGCTACTTCGTCGGCCCCGTCTCGTTGCCGTTGCCACCGCCGGCCGCTGCAGGCACCGACGAGTCGCCGTGCATCAAGTGGCTTGGCTCCAAGCCGAGCTGCTCGGTGGTGTACGTGTGCTTCGGCACCTACGCCGCCATCTCGGTCTATCAGCTCCAGGAGCTGGCGCTCGGGCTGGAAGCGTCAGGGAAGCCATTCCTTTGGGCGGTGCGGGGCGACCGGTGGTCGCCGCCGGACGGATGGGCGGAGCGCGTCGGCGAGAGGGGGATGGTGGTCAGAGGATGGGCGCCGCAGACGGCGATACTGGCCCACCCCGCGGTGGGCGCGTTCCTGACGCACTGCGGGTCGAGCTCGCTGCTGGAGGCGGCGGCGGCCGGCGTGCCGATGCTGACGTGGCCGCTGGTGTTCGACCAGTTCATCGAGGAGAGGCTGGTGACGGACGTGCTCAGGATCGGGGAGCGGGTCTGGAGCGGGGCGCGGAGCACGAGGTACAAGGAAAGGGAGGTCGTGCCGGCGGAGGCCGTGGCGCGGGCGGTGGCGAGGTTCCTGGATCCCGGCGGTGCCGGGGAGGCGGCGAGGGGCAGGGCGCGGGAGCTCGCCGCCAAGGCCCACGCCGCCGTGGCTGATGGCGGCTCCTCGTCCCGTGATCTGCATCGCCTCATCGATGACCTGATCGAGGCCAGAGCGGCTGCCGACCTGACGACCTCGCCGTCCGTTGCACCCGACCCCCGTGGAAACGAGCAACAATACTGATGACAAGTAGAGGTGGAATTTCAGGAGATCTCTCCGGCGAGCAGTGGCTGTTTGTCGTCGATGAAGAAAAAAAACAAATGAGAACGGCCATCGTCGACATGTGCATCGTGTTGCTTCTCCCTTAGAGACCGGCGGTACAAAGGTGTCTGATTTAAGAGACCAAAATATGGTCTGCATTCACCCTTAAAATCTATTTGCTAGGTAATTTAACGCTTTTGATTTAAAGTCTGGTAACTTAACAGTATTGTATGCCACATCCTTAATCTTCATCTCTCGGTTGTGTGCATATGTCTGCGGAATGAAACTTTTGGGTCTCCTTTCAAAGTCTGTCAGGTGTATTGAACGTAGATTATTTACAAAAATAATTACACGAATGGACCGGAAATTGCGAGACGAATCCATTAAGTCTAATTAATCCGTCATTAGAGATTGGTTACTGTAGCATGACGTTGTTTAATCATGACATAACTAGGCTCGTTAGATTCGTCTCGAAAATTAAGGTAGGGGTCGTGGAATGGATTTTGTCATTAATCTACATTTAATACTCCGAATTAGTGGAAAGAAGATTGATGTGACGGGTAGTTGGTGAATATTTGGGGAACTAAACTGGCCCGTAGTTTGTTGTGCTTGTCACCAACAAAACATGATGCATGTCCTTCGTACTTTTCTCAGAACAAATCTACCGTACAAATCAGCACACACTACTTTTCTCTCAAAACAAATATACCGTACAAATTTTCAAAAGATCTGATAAACGAAGTAAAAAAATCAGGTCGGTACCCCCTCCCCACCCACCCCACCCCACTGTAAAAAAACATGTCATAGATGTAACGAATGGAGTAGAATGCGAGTTTCATTAGCATAGATGACATGTAGGGTGTGATTGGTTGCTCTAGGGGTAAGGAGCCGGGATGGGGGACCGGTACTGGCTCATGGGAGGCAGTGTCGGGATTTGATACCGCTGGCAAGTAAATTTCGGTATGTTCGTGCGTCTGATCTGGACGGTTGGGCTTAGAAACATAGGGGTTATACTAGTTCGGGCGCCGCGGGGCGCCCTACGTCTACTTCGGAGAAGTGTTCTATATGCCCACGGAGACTTGTAGTAGGGGGTACAAGCTTAGGTCGAGAGAGGGAGTAGGTCCCAGGTCTCTAAGTGTGGTGGAGAGCTCGAAGTGCTCTAGAAAGTGTGTGTTTTGCTATGTGGTGTTTCCCATGTTGTCTGTCGTTGTTCTCTCATGTCCCGTGTCATGGTACCGGCTTCCCTTTTATAGTTCAAAAGGAGCCGGTGTACAAGGATTGGATGGTAAAATCGTGTCCTGCTACAGTGTTGCAACAGTGCTGGAATAGCGTCGGAACAGTGTCGTGGCGTGGTCCTCTGTCTCCGGTTGGCGTCGTACGCCGGGCTAGGCGTGGTAGTCCTTGTAGGGCGGCATAGGCGACGGTCCCTGCTCCAAGGCAGCTTCTCCCCGACTTATGGCCTTGCAGGACTGGTAGGTCGGAGGCTTCCCGTGCAAGCGTCGACCTTTCCTCTGATAGCCGCTTGGTCGGGACGCGTCGTCCGATGCCTTATACACGAAGGATCCGCCTGTCATTCGCTACTGTTCCGCATTTAGGTGATGGGACGCCGTTGCAGTTCGCCTCCCACACTGGGGGAAATCCCATCATGGCCTGACAGCACGGATCCTCCCGCCCTGCAGCTCCTGCACGTCCCCGGGCGGCGCGGAGCCGCCCGTGCCACGTTGCGTCCCTCGTCGGGGGGCCCCGTCGTCGGGTTTGCGGGTGGCAGGGCCTTAGGTCGTGCAAGGCGGAGCCTTCTCCCGAGGTAGCCGCGATGCCAGGGTGCTCCCTTAGGTCGCGCGGGGCGAGCGTCTAAGTCGAAGCCGAGCCCTTGGATGATATACCGGGTTGCCGTCTGCTGGAGATGATGGGCCTGTATTGCTGATGTTGATGCTGGGCCGTGGCGGCCGTGGGCCGTTCTTAGTCTTGTTGGTTGGGGATTAGGGGCTAAGCTGATTACCCTTGGTTTATCCCCTCTTCAGGCAGGTTGGCGTCATACAAGTAGTTGTGTTTGCATTTAAGGTTTCCATCCCGGCCGACAATCACCGTGATTGGTTGATAAATCAGTTGAAGTGCTGGTGATTGTTGCACAGCCTTACATATTTCCATCTCATCTATTTCCAAATCGAAAAGTAAAAGATTAAGAACAAATGAAACTGAATTAAACTGAAAAGAAACAAAAATCTCTAAGTTGAATGGCATATTCAGTAGTAGGACTGATTCTTTTGAGAATCCAAAGAAATGTTTGCAACCTACCCGATGTTGACACAATTTCACTCACGAAGCTACCTACTCTAAGAATTGAGGGGGGGGGGGGGGATGGAATACACAATACATACAGGCAACATGCGAAGACGAGGATGGCTAGCGCGGTGTAGTTGCGCACGTAGCTTCTGACATTCTCCTGGACGCGGAACCAGGCCTGGGTCAGGGTGGGCGGCCAGGAGTAGGAGACGGTGCCGGGGGGGGCCGACGAAGACGAGGGACGAGGACGGGGTGGGCGCGGCGAGGTCCGCGGCGGAGAGGGCGTGAAGGGGTTGAGTGTGAGGAGCGAGGCGATGGTGCGGGCGAAGGTGAGGATGTCAGCGGTGACGCCGGAGGAGGGCGAGGCGGGGCCAGTAGTGGGGTTGGCGGCGGCGGTGGAGGAGGTGGGGGCCCACGAGGCGGACGAGGAGGAGGGGGCCGTGGCGGTGGAGTCGAGGAGGTCCAGGTAGCCGCAGGGGCGGGGCTATGTTGATTCATGGGTATGCAACTGAATACCCATTATTTTTGCAACAAAGTTTGTATACATGGTTTATCCTATATGTATATGTATAAAAAACAATAATAAGCACAGGCTAACATTCAGTCTAAACCAAAAGTAGCTTAGCTGATTAGCTCCTTCCTTCCCCCTCTACTCCATTCATGGACAAATGATCCAATCTCTTGTTATCTGAAATTTTGGATACCCATGTCCCAATTTCTGGGCCCGCCCCTGGGTAGTCGGTGTCGTGGAGCCACCGGTGGAGCGCCGGGTCCGGCACGCCAGAGGAGGCTGAGGCGAGGCGGGGCGGCCGCGGTGGGGAAGAAGAAGAGGCGGTAACCCTATCCTCGCGCCTGCATCAGGGAGGATACCGCCGTGTAACAACGTGGTTCGCTCGCCTCACCACACCGTCCCGGCTCACATGGGAAGCCCGATTTAAGCGTATGATTTGCCTGTATCAAAGCAATCTCTGATGAATGGTCTCATGTGTCGATTTCATTCCAGAGAGGAAACCAAACACAACGCTAGAACAAGGCCATCCAGTTAAATGGTGCAGGGACGAGCTCCTGCGGGCTACCAATCACCCCCGTAATACACTGATACTTACATCCGAAGTCTTGCAAAGTAGACATATAACAGTAGAGTTGGAACTTGGACCGTGCCGTTTGTGGGCCATACGAAGTACGACATTTTGGCATGATCTAAAATACCGCATGACACGAAAAAATTTGGACTGTGACGGCACGACACAAATGCAAGGGTGGTGTTGTGCTTAGCATCTCGACACGACGGGTGGTACGACACATCACATATCTTGGGCCGTGCTTAGGCCAGCACGTCACGAAAATAGCCCATAAGCACATCTATAGGTTATATCATCGTACATCATTCGTTCTATGTGTCATATAATGACATAACAAGAAAACCACAAAATCTAGCTTACATGCATGGGATCGTGATAATGATAATTCATAATGTAATAATACTCTCATATACTCCCTCCGTCCTAAAATGACTGTCATTTTCACTTCTTGAGAAACAACTTTGACTAAATATATAAAAATATATCATTATTTAGGATACAAAATTAGTATCGTTAGATATATATTTAAATCTAGTTTTTATAAATTTATTTAATGATTTAAATGTTGCGCATATTTTTTACAAACTCGGTCAAACTTATGGCATGGAAATCAATAACGACAATCATTCTTGAACGGAGAGAGTAGTCATAACATTCACCTATAATATTTATATATAATACAATGTGTTTCCTTTATTAATTTTAAAAATTATTTTTTTACATATGAGAATAAAGATACTTACAAACAAATGAGTATGAATAAAAAACATACACATGTATTACGAGGGATGTGCTCGAGCTGGCACTGCACGAAGACGTGACAACGTACCACAGGTCGGGTTTGAGCCTAGTAAAAGACTTGTCATCTATGTCGGCATGGCATGACATGCCTACAAATCTAGACACGATGTGGCCGACACGGCATGGCTCAAGTCCCAACTCTATCTTGTCAGGCTAAAATTAAACTTTTCTTTTTTTAGAGAGACCGCAAGAGATCTCGGGTAAATATGTAGTGCAAACCACCTGCTAGGTGGAATCATGAAAACTCAAATTTTTGCTACTCGAAGTGTATATCGATTACAACTCGAACTACTGGTTAGTTGCAAATGAAGGGGTAGTGTACGGTGTTAGGCGGGAGTGCATAGTGTACAATACCAGGTGAGGAGTTATATGGGTAGTATACAGTACCGGTCGGGTAGTGACTAATAGTTCGAGTTGCAATCAATGTATACTCCATGTTGTAAGTAATTTGGTTTTCAGGATTCCACTTAGTAGGTGATGTGCACTTCATATTTTCCCAGAGATCTTCTCCTTTCCCTTGTAACAACGAAGAAAAGGAGGCTGATCAGGACTTACAGGCAGGCTCGTTCTGATCTTAGTGCCGCTGAGCAATATCTATAACTCTTATATAGGAGCTCCCCACTAGGGAGTTCTCTCAACATACAAGCATGCCACCTCAACAGCCTCACTAAGACCATAACATCCAGTGGTGAGCCTCATTGTTTGAATTAGCTAAAAAATGTTATAACTCAAAAATCAAAAAACCAAATTAAATTCTGATTACACCATTGGATTCCTTTTAATAAATCCTTTAAAACAAGATCTCATATGAATATATTTTGATAAAATGACAAATAGGCCCCATCGATGGTAGTTGGTATAGAGTAAAGTGAAAAATAAAAAAAAGAATGAAAAAAAGAAAAAGGAAAAGGAAAAAGAAGAAAGAAAAAGAATAGGAGGGTGATAGTAATATTCTAACTCATAGATTTCTCCTACATACTCGCGGCAACGCACAGAGAATTGAGGAATATAAAGGAATAGCAGCGTAGATAGTCCTAGCAGAAACATAACGATTAGATCTTTTTTCATTTGACATCATGAAATATATCCATTTTTATACTAAATAGCTATTCAACACGTGAGTAGGCCCGGCACCACCTCTAAACTACGCTTAAAAAAAGTGTAAGTTATGATTTCTAAAGTTCCTTTTGGACGCTGACAATCCGTGAAAGGGAAATGTTATTGTAAGAGAGATATGTTATTGTAAGAGAAATCGTGCAAACTGCAAATAAAACTAGGTGAATTTTGGTGAAATACCACCGTGACTTTAGTATGTCATCATGCTAACACGCGGTAACACCGCTTACTCTAGGGTTTAGGGCCGCAGCAACACGCGTGGTGTTCAAACCTATATCAAACCTAGATCAAAGAATTACCAACGGCGGCGACGAGGTTGCCGAGGTCGCCGAAATTCTCTCTTATGATCAGACGCGCGAGGTTACCGAAATTCTCTCTTACGATCATTGTATTTTTCTTAATTCCCGTAGCAACGCGCGAGTGAGATTCCCCTAGTTAGGCATAAACCTGTGATCGAGTCCCTTGTACATAGACTAGGCGTAGCGTGTTGAGTCCGGTCTGTAAACCAGAGCGCGTTCACGCCGTGCGCGTCGTGCAGGTACGTCGTGGAGTCCGAGTCCTTAGGAGAAGTGCAGGGCGTGCGTTTCGTCGTGGGATGGCACGTCGTGGTAGCTGTGTGCGTGCCACACTTGTAGGAGTTTAGTTGCTTGTTAGTTTCCTTTAAATTGCATTCAATCAGAAAAGCTCTCTGCCAAGTTTTTGCAGCACCAAAACACTAGACTCCATTGTTGTTCCTTGTGTGCTCGTGTTCCTGAGCTCGCCGGCGATGCAAGTCCGGCGAACCTCCGGCCATCTACAACAAGCAAGGTGCTTGTCACCCCGTGTTAGAGTGCCATTGACAGTGCGGTCATGCTCCTAATTCTACAGAGGACCGGGGCGCCAGACTCATCCCGAAGGCGAAGGAAATGCACAAGAGAACACGAAGATCACCTGAATTTTCCCTCTCACTGTTGCAGTGTAACTGTGTGAGCAGATTAGATGGGCACCAATTTGCCTGGTAACTCTGGCAGTCTGGCTGCATTCTTCACAAACTCTTCAGAACAAAGCAGACACCGCACGCCGCAGGTTTTGTTATAGCCGGCAGGGATCCGGCTGGTAGCAATCCGCTGGAGCAAGTCGACGCCTGTTCTGTTCTACGTTTAGGTTGGGGAAGAGGTTTGGGAAAGATTGATCTATTGATTGATTGAAAGTAGTTACAAGGCCTTTATATTTGCAGGCCAATCCTTGCCCCTTTTTCAAGACTCTAATACTAATCTAATTCTAAACAAACTCCTAAACCGAGCTAATCCTTTATCTCTAACAGAATTGACTAAATTAAGAACGGAACTGCTAGCGCCCGGACGTCCGTTCCGGGCGCTAGCATCGGACACCTTCGTGACCGTCGGATGGGAAGGGAATCAGCCGTCAGCCGTCCGATTCAAAGTTCATGGAGCAAATGTTGCGAGCATGCGAGCCATGTTGCGAGCATGTTGCGTGCAACATCCAAACATCAGCGGGCCTCCTCTCTCTGAGGACCTGTGTGGTTCGAGGACCGGTAGATGGTGGCTTCCTAGTGTGTTGAGTGATTGACAACGTTGTGTGAACTGATTCTTAGCTAAGTATTGCAGGTGCAGGTTGCGGCTTGAATGGTGTTGGTGCAGGTGAAGAACAAGCGCGAAAGGTCGTTGCCGGTGAGGCCTCCAGGTGTGGAGAAGACAAGTAGACTTGGTTCGAGGGACCCGGTGGCCGACGGGGTCAAGTGCTGGTCGCATGGTGGCAAGAACGGCAAGATGAAGTCGTGGACGGTTCCTTGGTTGATCCACAAAGCCAAGATTGAGCCGGGACTTCGTGGGGGCCAAGTCATGTGTGGAGATTGGCGGAGGCCACACCAAGTCCGCGGGGTTTCCAGTGGTTCACCAGGAAACCACTGGGTTCCTTGGTTGATCCACAAAGCCAAGACCGAAGACCGGAGGTAGCAGCATCAGACCGGTCTGACCGGTGGAGGACACCGGCCTGACCGGTGTGCGACGACGCAGTCCGGAAACTTCGAAGCGGAGGACACGCATCGGGATCACATGGTGTGCGTCGAGGCTACGCAGGGTGCGGTCGCCGGGCATCCGTCCGATGGTGCGACGACGAAGATTCCCAAAGTGTCCCTCGGGGGCGTGTATCCTAGTGTTAGGCTTTAGGGGTAGTTTCATCTTTCGGTTGCCTCCATATAACCCAAGTGGTGAGAGGATGGCAGCCATCTCTTGGAACCCTAGCTCATTTTGTTTTGTTATTTTCCTCTTCCATTTTTCCTTTGGAATTTCTAGGACTAGCTTGAGAGCTTCATAGTGAGATCTTGAGAGACGGATGGATGATCGGGAGGCAAGCTAGACCTTGTATGAACCTTCATGGTATGTATAGATGATTCGGCGTGGTTCCTCAAGGCTTGATGGTGTCTCTCCCGTTTTTCCTTTTTGGTGATTTTCGGAGCCTTTTCTTGGTGATTTTCTTGTGGCGGATTTGAGACCTTTCTCTTTGGGATTTGGTGGGGATGTATGTATGAACCCCTCGTGGTTCTTTTCCCTTTGATTCCCCTCCCAAATCCGTGAGCAAAGGGTCTAGATTTTGGGGTTTTCTCCTCTCTAGGGTTTGAGGTGCTCTTGGTGGGATTTCTTCGATTCCTCTTGATTTAGCAAGTTTTGGTGGACCAAATCTTGGCTATGGAGTGCCCATGAGGTGTTCCTACTATCTCCAAAGTCTTATGCGAATCCGTGGAGCGAATTGGGAGATCAAGGTTTGGATTTGGGGGAGTTGACCCGCGGGTTGCTGTTCATCCTGAGTGCCCAGGTCCTGACCGGTCTGACCGATGCCTCTCACTGGTCTGACCGGTGCCGGTCCCTATTGGGTTTTGCTCGGGTGAACGTGTTGGTGTGTTCCTTGCTGTCTTGGGTTGCTGCTGTTTCGAGTTTGGTTCAGTTTGGAGCTTGGAAGCTCGGTTTGGGGATTTGGGGTTTTCCTGGCTTTGACCGATCTGACCGGCGTGCTGCACCGGCCTGACCGGTGTGGGAGCCCTCTGTGGAAATCCTCAGGTTCTGCTCGGGTGACCCGGCTCGAGGTCCAGGGTGACCCGGTGTGTCTCTGGAGGGTGTCGGGTGTTTCGGCGGTTCAGTCCGGAAGATCCGGTGCAGGTGACCGGTCTAACTGGTGTGGTCAGTAGCTGCTCGAGTTGCTTGTTCCGTTGCGTTATCGGGTAGGTGTAATATCCCGAAATTTTGAACATCTTGCCAAAGTGTGAATTTTCCCAAAAATTTAAAACTTTTTGTTTGAACATGTGTGCTACCAAATTTTATCCCAAATTGCTAGCTCTCTTCTCAAATTCCAAATAAAATAAAACCATATAAGAATTATTTTCAAATTAAGGTGTAAATGTGATTTGGATTTTCTTGGAATTTATTTTGGAGTTTCAATTATGTGAAGTTTTGAATTTGAAAGTTATTCAAATTCAAACCTATAGTTTAAACTATATTCAAAACTAAATTCAAATCCTTTACTAACCCTTGGGCCTGCTAACTCTCGGAGAAGTCCAGCTAACCACCTTCAACTCCTAGCCCTTGCACACCTAAACACCCCGGCTTTTCCTTCACGATCAAAGCCGGCCCAGTCTCGGCCCACCAGCCCAGCTCGCCCTTTTCTTTCACACCGAGGCCCTGTGCTTCTTCCTCACCGAGCTGCGCCGCTCCGCCGCACCACGCCGCGCGCGCGTGCGCCTGGCCGCACCGCACCGTCCTGGCACACTGGCGCGCACACCAAGGGGGTGACCCGCACGCCGAGGTGGCCACGCATTTTCCCTCATCCACGAAACCACGGATTTGCCCCTGGCAATTCCCGCACGCCAAGCTCTCCCGCGTCTCCCACGCCACGCCTTCGCCGCCAAGGAAAGGGAGGGGGACAACCCTGGCCCGCGCTGCGCCCCGGTCCCCTTAACCTTGCGCACGCATAAAACTCCCAAGGCCGAGCCCCTCTTGGCCCCGTCACCACTTGGGGAATTTTTCCCCCATCCCCTGTTCCGCTGACGGGTGAAGGAGGAGAGGAAAAGGAGGAGAAGGAGGGGGAGAAGAAGAAGGAGGGCGCGCCTTACCACCGCACGGAGAAGACGAAGCCGAGGAGCTAGAAGTTGAAGCCGTTCGTGACCCGGAGTAAGGCCGTCCACGAGCGGGGAGAAGCCGGAGCAGAGGAACCCGCCGCGCCGCCGCCACACCTCGCCGTCGCCGTCAACATCTTCCCCGCCGCGGCCGTCTCTGCAATGCCTACACCTCCGCCTCTCGGTGAGCCCACGATCTGCCCTTCTCCTACCTTGCACCATGGGAGCGCGCCCCTGCGCCGCGCCGCCGGCCTTCGTGCCGAGCTCTGTGCACGCGTTCGTCGCCGTGGCATACCCCAACGCCACGCCGGTCGTCGCCGTCCTTTTTCCGCTGTGCTGTCGCGCATCCATGTCCGGCCTTCATGCCGTGTTTCTTCCTGCAGGTGCCTTGTCGTTGCGCCGCATCGCCGTGTCGAACGCCGCGGCTCCGGATCGACGGATGCCCGCGCACCGACCGGGCGTGTCGCGCCAGGGGCTAGCCCTGCGCGCACACGTGATTGCGAGGCAAAGCATCCCCAGGCGCTACGCCGCAGTAGACGCCTTGCTGCTCTTGTGCCGGTCGCGCAAGCATCGCCGAGCGCCGCCGCCACACCGCACGCCGCGCCACGCCGCACCTCGCCGCGCTGCCTCCACGGGCTGAGCCGGCCCTAGGGGTCCCCACTGGGAACCCGGTCGCGCTGTGAAGCTGTGGAGCTAGCGCCGCACCGCCGCTTCACCTGTTTGCTCGGAAACCTGCCGGTGCTGCCTCCGCAGTTCGCCGCGCGTCGCATCACCATCGCACGCCTCGTCGTGTCGAGTCCTCCTTCGCGTCGCGCCGCGAGTCTCCTTCACGAACTCAGTCCAAAGGCCGACCTAACCTCACCACAAGATCCTAGAGCACCTACCCATGTGCTTGCACAAGCACCAGAAACACCACCGCCATCAATCGTCGTCCGCCGTCGCCGCCGGGTGCGCGCCGGGGCGCGCCGACGCGAACGTGCGGGTGGCAGGGTGCACCGCTGCTTCCCAGCTGAACTCAGGGTGCAGCGGTGGACTTCCTTTCGGTGTACGCAAGGGAGGCCGCCTGGGCTGTAACCCAATACGGCCCACACATCGGCCCTTTTTCTTTTTATCTGTTGCACTCAGATTTTAATCCAGGGTTATCAAGCAGACTTAACCCTCTTGGCCCAGTGGGCTAAGTCCTGTGGGCCGAATCCGGCCCACTGCCACTTTCGGCCCACCACGGTCCACCATTTGTGATGCTGACATCACGATGACGTCATGCTGACGTCATCCCTATTTTCAAAATATAAAAATCCTTTTCTGTTTTAAAAATGATTTTGGAAATTAATTTATAAAACCTTTAACCTTTGAAAAATCATAACTAATTATCCGGAGCTCTGAAAATTATGAAACCACTTGCGTTGGTTTCATAATTCCGAGACGCTCGCTGCTACCCTATCCTTATCTGCTCTTGCCCTTGAATCGAATCTTTTTTGCCCGCGAACTGGGAGTAGGATTCGTGGCCGCTGCCCGCCACTGCACTTTTGTGGATCTGGGACGCCGGAACCCCGCAACTAGCCACTGGTCTGCCGCGGACATGAATAACTTCTCCAAGTCTTGTTCACACTGCTTCTCTTGCTTGCACCGCTTCCACCGCAACCTGCATACCCGCTCTCACTCTGCTTTGCTTCGAGCCTTGTAGCATGCGTCGTACCCAGTGTTAGTACCCGGAAAGCCGCGCGTGATGGACGGCCGTGCCTTGAGCAGAGGCATCTGCTTCAAGCGCGGCAACCCCGCGTTGCAACCTGGCTACTACACCAGGGTTATCATTGCATTGCTAATGCTTGTTCCATCGTGCTCTCGAGCACGCCTTACCGTATCATCACCCTTTTGGCCGACCGTAACTCGATTCCTTTCCCTCTCTCGGTGCTGCCACCGCACACCTTGTTCTGATAATACCTTACCTAACTCGTTCTGCCTTACTCCTCTCTCTTCATCCTCTGAGCTTCCACTTTATTGCACCTATCTGTTGCGCTAATACCTTGCAGGCGCAATCACCAAGGCCCTTAGCCTTTGATCGACAACCCAACCTTGAACTAACCCTTCGCTCTAACTTGTCTTCTAGTATATAAAGCTAGTAGCTTAAAACTATTTTATGATAAAAACTAATTACTTTAATTTTCTTAAAATTAAACTAGTGCTGCTTGTAGCTAGTTCGGATTTATTTGGTTCTTCTAATTGATGTTATTTGGAGTTAATGCTTAGATGATTGTCGTTATTTATTTTCGCGTCGCATCTCGTGTAAGCTTGTGATCCCGTTTGAAGACCCGAGCTGCGACGACGACCCGAGCCGTGACGTTTGGGAAGACCTTCGACCCGAAGGAAGAGCCCAACCTCTACTACTCTACGACGACTACCGCGCAGGTGTCATGTCACTTCCGACCATGTAGATTACATGCATGCTATTTAGTTGCTAGTGCTTTATTTATGATGCTTTGGATGATCGAAATGCATAGACAATCTTTTAGCCATGCCTTGGAATTTATTATACCCTGATCCTTGAACTTCCTACCTTTGGGACTAGCCACAGACCCCTAGCTAGTCCCCGATATTTTTCTATCCATACTTTTTACCTGTTTCGTGATATGGATGGATCTCTGGTTTGGACCGAGATTGGGATATCTCGGTATTCTAGCATGTGTTTTGGGTGAGTGTGTATCCTTGATGTGTTACCGCGGGAGTGAGCCGCTTTTGTTACTTGTGAACGCCTGTCTAGGGGGGATGCGACCTGGCCTCCCGCCCCAGCGGCGTGTCGTTCGTATGGAGTTGGTGAGTGCTCGCTCTTTGCAATTAAGGACCGATCGACAGTTTAACCATGATCTTTGGGCTTTTTTCGTACAAACCGTTCACCTTGTTATGGGTGGGGTTCGGTCCGAGAACTAGTTGGTGGTTGGCACTCAGCTTGTAGGCGGACCGGTGTGGTCGTGTGAGGGGGACGGGTTATACCCCCCGAGTAGACGTCGCCCCGGCTCCTCTGGGGATGGTCTCACAGCTCCGAGGCCCTGCTGGCAAGTTTCGCGCCCCAGTTCAGGACGAGTCAGGCTTGGAGAGGCAGGAGAGTGCCACCCACTGCTAGGTCTCCGGTCGTTAGGTAGGGATGTGGAACGGCGGCCACCGTTTCTGCCCTATCCGGTGGGTCCAGTTTTACAACCTCTGCAGAGTGTTAAACTATAGCTATAGTCTGTGTCCACTGGTATGGACAGCCCATGGGTCTGTTACTCTGGCTAGACTTTTCTTGTGCTGCTTCTCTCCCCCGAGTGTGTGAGCCCGGCTTGGTGCCGTTGAGATGGGAGGTAGGAGTTGGTGACCTCACATCGCAGATGAGAGTGGGATGCTGTGTCTCGGTTGAGATCTAGTGTGTTGGTGTTCTTTCCCTGGCTGGGGTGTTGACCCCGGAGGCGTTGGCCTCGGAGGAGTGGATCTCCTCGGAGATGGTGACCTCTCTGCATGACCGCTTACCTTGATGTTGCTACCGCTGCTTGCATAAACTTACTACAGCCAGATATAGGTTTATCCATGCATACTAGAATTCATCCACCGCTTTTGCTCTTTGTTGGGAAGCTGACATGACCTACCCGCTTATCGGGTAGATGGCGATGCTTTCAGACCTGGTGATCGACTACGACATCGACGATGAAGGATGGGAAGACTAGAGCTGGTCCTACACTCAAGTTTGCCTGTGGAGCTGGAGACGCTTCGCTTCGATAGATCCGCTGCGTAGATGATTTACTTTTCTTGTTTAGTCCAGTTGGACTTGTACCCGGCTTATGCCGAAATGTTGTACTCTGATGTATTAATAAAATTATGTAATTTTTCCCTTTAAATCCTGTGTTGTATGGATTTGTACCACTTGAGACAGGGTTTGCACGTGATAGCCACTTCCTGGGACTATCACAGAGGTGCAGAGGATCGGGTTTCTAGTTTTGGAAATCTGGTTCGTTTCAGTAGGCTTCGGTGGTTGTTGGTTCCTAGGACCAGTAGCACTCCAGTGGCTGCGTGGTCTTGGCCAACTTGGGTAGTTGAGTCAGAGACGTGATTTGGTTAGCCGTGTTCGTCTTGCTGGAGTAGCCATCTCCTTCGAGAAGAATTTTTATTAGCTCCCATTCACTCCCCCCCTCTCTGGTCGCCAGTTCGGTCCTTCACCCTCCTCCCCCAATGTTGCGACCATATTGCGACTATATTGCGACCATGTTGCGACCCGTGTTGCGTGCAACATACAACATCAGGAGCTCTCCTCCCCCTCCTCCTCGACACAAATCCCAACATCACATGTCTGCAACATCGAAACTCAACATCCGCAACATTAAAATTTAATGTTTGCAACATCCAATATCAGGGGCCCTCCTCCTCGACGCAACACTCAACATCACATATTTGCAATATCGAAACTCAACATCCGCAACATCGAAAATTAATGTTTGCAACATCGAAATTATCTAGATCTAATTTTGAAACATTCACGTGGACCACTCACAACATATAAGAACACAGATGCAACATGTTCAGACCGATTGCAACATGAAGACAAACGATTACATCATGAAGGCGACCAATTACAACATGCCAAGAACACTGGTGCAACATCACATGAAACACTACGAAAGATGTCAAGAACACATGTGCAACATCGATTGGCAGTGACTGCCGCCGAAGAAAAGGGCGCGACATCAGAGGAGCTGGGGCGCCGCGCTCGGACTGCCGCCGCCGGATCTGAGGCCCACCCCGCCGGAGAGCAGCCGCCGCCCGCAGAGCAGGGAAAGGAGATGGGGGCCACCGTGACCCTGCTCCCTCAGCCATGGGGAGGTCCGCCTGGCTGCACGGAGGCGCCGCTGGAGCTCTAGCCTCGGGGAGCTCCGCCACTGGAGCTCGCCCGCCGCCGCCCCGGAGCTCCTCCACATGTCGTGGAGGGAGCAGCAGGTGGTGCGGTCACCAGAGGTGCGCCCGCATGGAAGCGGCGTCCACTCGCGATGGGCGCGGGAGCGATAGATCTGGAGGTCGAGAAGCCGCTCCAGCGACCACAGGGACCGGCGACCAGGGCGACCTAGGGTTGAGGTTGGGAGAGGAAACAACCGGGGAGCACGAGACTGCTGCGCCGCCGTCATCCTTGCCTCCCCTCGACCGTGGGGAGCTCCGCCCTGGCCACCGGCAAGCTCCCGTGCGGAGACGGCCGCGCGCCCCGGGGCGGCGGGGAGCTCCTGCTCCCGACCGCAAGGGGCTCCGTCTTGGCCGCGCGGAGGCGGAGAGACGGTTGCAGGGGCTCTACCCTGGCCGCGCTGAGGGAGACGGCCGCGCGCCGGCGAGCTCCGCGGGGAGCGGCGCGCGAGCCCAGCCGGCGAGCTTGCCTCCCGCACCTGGTGGCGCTGCTGGATGCCTAGATCTGGTGCGCCTGCAGCTGCGGGGAGCAGTTCCTCCCCCTCGCACCCTGGCCGTCAGGACTGTCGCAAGCCACCCTGTGTGCCTCGCGCTGCCGGTCGCCGGCCCATCGCGAGCGAGCTCCCTGCGCGGCTGGCAAAGGATAAGATACGTCGACCACAACTGCCAGTGACATCACGTGAGTTGAGTATTGAGTTGAGGCTGACCGTCCGGAAAAATTTCTCACGCCGGACGCCTGTACTGGAGCATTTCCGAATTAAGAATCCTAACAAACTACTAAGCCTCCTCAGGCGCCGGCTGGGCCAACCGCTGCTTCTTGCGCCTGGAGTAGTATTTGCCCCACATAACATCACTCCCCCCTGAGCAACAGCTCGTCCTCAAGCTGAAATTGTGGATAGCACCTCTGGAATTGCTCAAGAACTTCCCAAGAGGCTGAGGATGGGGGCAGGCCTTCCCACTGCACCAAAGCTTGACGAACGCCATCGGACATGCGGAGTCGGAGCACACAAGTAGGGGCTGGAACAACAGTGCCATTGTGGCCATTGTGGACAGGAGGAAGCTGCGGTGGAAAGTCCGGCGGTGTGCCCACAAACTTTTTCAGAAGACCAACATGAAACACATCATGCAACCGAGCCCCTGGTGGCAATGCCAAGTGAAAGGCTACAGAATTTATCCTTTCAACCACCTTATAAGGTCCGAAATATCACTGACGAAGCTTGCCAGAAGATGTAGATGCCAAGGAACCATGGGGGCGGTGGTGCAAGCGCAACCAGACCCAATCACCAACTGCAAAAGTGAACGGACGATGGTGACAATCATTCTGCTGGGCTTGCTCCAGATGCAAACGAACATCTTGCAGGAACTCATCGCGCTCAGCCAGATTCTGGGCAACGGTAACCACTCTGATTTCGCTGGCATTGTAGGAGCGAAGAGAAGGAGGATCGCGACCATAAACCACACGAAAGGGAGTTGTCTGTAAGGCAGTGTGGAAAGCTGTGTTGTACACATATTCTGCCCATGGGAGCCATCGGAGCCACTGGCACGGCCGATCTCCGGTGAGGCACCGCAGGTACAAGCCAATAGCCATGTTTACTGCCTCTGTCTGTCCGTCGGTCTGGGGATGGAATGCCAAGCTCGTGAGGAGTGCTGATCCTAAGGCTTTGAATAGCGACCGCCAAAACGCAGAGGTGAAGATCGGGTCATGATCAGAGACGATGGAGGCTGGCATACCATGAAGACGAACAATCTCTGCAAAGAATGCCCGAGCAACTGACTCCGCTGTGTACAGGTGACCGAGAGGGATGAAGTGGGCATATTTAGACAGCCGATCCACCACAGTGAGGATGACTGACTTACCAGCAACCTTGGGCAGACCTTCCACAAAATATAGGCTGATGTCTTGCCATGCCGCCGATGGAACTAGCAATGGCTGCAACAATCCGTCGGGCTGCAGCAACTCGGTCTTGTTCTTTTGGCATACAACACAAGCACGAACAAAGTCTTGAATAATCTTTCGAGCAGAGGGCACATGAAAATCCCGGTGGAGCCTGTGCAGCGTGTGCTGGATGCCTTCATGGCTGTCATTGTGTACAGCAGAGAGGATGGCCTGCAGGAGACAAAAATGAGCAGGGATGTAGATGCGCTTTTGGTACAGCACAATTCCATCCACCACAGACCACGGATCGCCCAGTGTTCCTGCTGTAATTCGGTTGCGCAGGTCCTCCAATTCAGCATCTGTCTTAGCAGCTAGCTTGATATCATCCAGAAGGTTGAAGGATAGTGAGGAGATGGCATGGAGCTAAGCGTCGGGCGTGTCACGACGAGAGAGAGCATCAGCCACAATGTTTGTGCGCCCAGGCTTATACTCGATGGTGAAATCGAAGCCCAATAGCTTACTGACCCAGTGGTGTTGTGGAATTGTAGCAAGCCTTTGGTCCAAGATGAACTTGAGCGGCTGGTGGTCAGTGCAAACGATGAAAGCACGGCCCTAGAGATAAGGATGCCAATGTCGGACCGCCTAGGAAAGACCAATGAGTTCCCACTCGTACGCCACCAGGCCGCAATGTCGGGGCGGAAGGGCGCGACTGCAGAATGTGATGGCGTCGTCTGCTTGGTGGAGAACTGCCCCAATGCCTGAGCCGGACGCGTCGCACTCGACGATGAACGGGCGTGTGAAGTCCGGAAGGGCAAATACCGGGGCTGATGTTAGGCTCCTCTTGAGGGCCAAGAACGTCGACTCTGCTGCTGGTGACCACTGGAACGCGTCGCGTTTGAGTAGGCTGGTTAATGGAGCAGCAAGCGAACTGAAATCTTGTATGAAGCGTCGATAGTATCCGGCGAGGCCCAGAAATCCCCGGAGCGCGCGTACTGAACGCGGGCGTGGCCAGTCGGTGATGGACTGGGTCTTGCTAACATGCATGGTGACACCCTCTGCAGAAATCACATGCCCCAGGTATGCCACTGACGCCTCACCGAAGGAGCACTTGGAGAACTTCAAGAATAGCTGATGTGTGCGTAGGACAGATAGAACCTCCCTGATGTGATGCAAATGCTCTGCCCATGATGAACCGAATGTAAGAATGTCATCGAAAATTACCAGGATGAACTGACAGAGGAACGACCGCAGGACGTCGTTCATCAGGGCTTGAAAGGTAGCCGGCGCGTTGGTGAGGCCAAAAGGCATGACGAGGAATTCGTACAAATCATCGTGAGTGCGGAACGCTATCTTCTCCACGTCTACTGGGTACATGCGAACCTGATGGTAGCCGGAACGCAGATCTAGCTTGGTGAAGAACTTGGCACCGCGTAGCTCGTCCAGGAGCTCCTCCACGACGGGAATGGGGAACTTGTTCTTCACGGTGCGGTCATTGAGGGCGCGGTAATCCACGCAAAGCCGCCTAGTGTCCTCCGCCTTCTTCACCAAGAGCACCAGCGCGGAGAATGCCGAGGTGCTGCGCCGGATGAGCCCTTGCTGCTCCAGGGCGCGACATTGCCGCTCCAGTTCATCTTTCTGCAACTGTGGGTAGCGGTACGGGCGTACAGCTACAGGCGCAGTGTCAGGCAAGAGGTGGATATGATGATCACGTGCCCGAGGCGGCGGCATTCCCCTCGAAGTAGCGAAAACATCCTCAAATTTTGCCAACAGAAGATCCATGAGTTCTCGGCCGGCGGTCATGGAGCAAATGCGCAGCTGTGGAGCGCCCAGGCCAGCCACGCCGCGCCAGTGCACTCGGTGACCGTGGCGCCAGAAGGACATGGTGTGGCGGCCGAAATCCCAGAGGATCGGTCCCAATGTGGCCAGCCAGTCGGTACCGAGCACGATGTCGTAGCCGCCGAGCGGCGAGACAAAGAAGTCTACGCGGAACGCCTCAAAGTCGATGTCGAACGGGGCATCGTGGAAGACCCCGGTTGCCAGCACCTTGCCCCCATTGGCCAACGTGACGGCGATGTCAGTGCGGGGAATGAAGCACAAGCCGCAGCGAGTTGCTGCCGGTGCCGAAACGAACCACCACTTGCATCGTGTCGCGGGTGCGGACGCCGGTGATGGTGATCAGTGAGATGTGCAGCTGTTCCGGTGGCTCGTCGGGGTCGTCTTCCTCATCTGCATCATGGAGCTCGAGGTGGAAGAGCTTGGCGCAGACCTGATTGTGGCCCCGGGCATACTTCTCATCGCAATTGTAGAACTGCCCATTGCAGCGTCGCTCGTCAATCTCATTCGGCGAAAGGCGGCGGACGGTTTGGCCGGCCACCGTGACGGTGCCAGGTGTCGCTACTGCTGGGCGCTGGGCGGGGTTGCTGTCGAGCCCGAGGTCGGCGAAGGGAGCGCGAGCACCGAGGGCGGCGCCAGCAGAAGGCCGCGGGTCGTCGGCGAGCGGCTGGGGCGGACCTGTGATGGCGCAGTCGTGGGGGCGGTCAACTGTTCGCGCCGCTTGTAGGCGCGCGCAAGCTCATCGCGAGCTCCAGCGAAGCGGGGCCCTGGAGTTGGACGTCGATGCTCAGGGGTTCCTGGAGGCCGGTGGTGAATAGATGCACCTTCTGGGACTCGGTGAGGGGCCCGGCAGGCGTCTGGAGAGCCAAGAAGTGCTCCTGGTAGTCCGCCACCGTGCTGGTGCGGCGGCAGACAACTAGCTCGCCGAGCGGATTCGACCGGTTTGAAGGACCGAAACGTCGATCCGGGAGCTCGGTGAAGCGGTTCCATCTCGGGGTTCCTTCGTCTTGATCGAGCCGCATATACCATTGTTGTGCCGCGCCTTGCAGGTGCATCACGGCGAGCCAGACCTTTTCCTCCTCGATGGTGCGCTGGCCGCGAAAGTAGTGTTCGCAGCGATTGAGGAAGGGGAGCGGATCTCCGCCACCGTCGAACGTTGGAAAATCCAGCTTGTGGAAGCGCGTGTGCCCCATCATCGGCCCCTCCTTGCGGAGATTGAGTATCTCGGGCCCGCGAACACGGAGAATCTCCTGCTGGCCGGACTCAAGGCGGGTCAGTCGCGCGTCGGCGGCATCGAGGGTCTCCATCTTCTTCAGAGGCCCACCATCAGCTGGCGGAGCTCCGCGTCGTCTTCCTTGGTGCCGCTGGTGCCTAGCGGTTTCTTGCTGGTGGTGGTGTCGTCGCCCATGGTGCCGAGGATCGTGGTCTCTGGATACCAATGTTATAGCCGGCAGGACTCCGGCCGGTAGCAATCCGCTGAAGGAGCAAGTCGGCGCCTGCTCTGTTCTACGTTTAGGTTGGGAAGAGGTTTGGGAAAGATTGATCTATTGCTTAATTGAAAGTAGTTACAAGGCCTTTATATTTATAGGCCAATCCTTACCACTTTTTCAAGACTCTGATACTAATCCAATTCTAAACAAACTCCTAAACCGAGCTAATCCTTTATATCTAACAGAATTGACTAAATTAAGAATCCTAACAAACTACTAAACCTCCTCGGGTGCCGGCTGGGCCAGCCGCTGCTTCTTGCGTCTGGAGTAGTATTTGCCCCACATAACAGGTTTCGTTTGCAATTTACTCGAAACAAGATTTGATTTTGATCCGCGCCGCTCAAACAAGTTACGATGGAGTTTGGCCTTCATTTTTGGCTTGCATTGTTTATTCCTTGGAGTTACGATGTCGAGGTCAAACAAGTTGATTGCTTCGTATTTTATACTCCCCCGAATCGTGAACGTCTGGCGTGATCTGGCAGGCGCTTGGGATGCGATCGGTGCTTGATTGGTTGGCTGAATAAGCACCACCTACGCCTGACTCCGACGGTGCAAAACAGATGCCCCAGCCAGGCTCCGCGCATACGATGAAATTAGGCCGAGAGAAGCGGTGCAGGAGAGAGGAGAGTGAGCTGAGCAGCCCCAACCAATCAATTTCTCTGCATATCTTGGTCACATACTCACATGCACACAATCAACCAATCAAGTGCAGAAGTGCTTGTGCATCTTCAGAAGTCAGAACCTGATCGATAGGCGCCTGGTGCGCTGACACGAGCCATGCTCGGCTGGTTCAACAAACCAATCAGGCCAAGGGTACGCTGTCTTCTATATCCTGCCATGAGGTGCGCACGCCGCATTGTTTACTAGTAGCTCCGTAACAGGACCGAGCGGCGTGCTTATTATAGGCAATGCAAGAAGATCGCTCCAGCCACCCGGCCAAGCCCAGAGCAACCCTCAAAGTCTCAAACCATCAAGCGAGCGAGCAAAACCATGGCTTCCCCTACGCGGAGCAACAAGCTGCGCATCCTTCTCATCCCGTTCTTCGCCAGCAGCCACATCGGCCCCTTCACCGACCTCGCCTTCCACCTCGCCGCGGCCAGGCCAGGCGCCGTCGAGGTCGAGGCCACCGTCGCCGTCACCCCGGCCAACGCCTCGGTCGTCCGGTCAGCTCTCGCCCGGCGCGGCCCCAGCGCCGGCGGCGCCACGGTTCAGGTGGCGACGTACGCGTTCCCGGCCGTCGACGGCCTCCTGCCGGGCGTCGAGAACCTCTCCACCGTCGCGGCCGCCGACGCCTGGCGCATCGACGCGGCTGCCTGGGACGAGGCGCTGATGCGGCCGGGGCAAGAACGCCTCATCAGGGAGCGGTCGCCGGACGCCATCGTCACCGACGCACACTTCTTCTGGAACGTCGACGTTGCTGCGGACTTGGGAGTGCCATGTATCATGTTTCACGCTATAGGTACGTTCCCAACGCTGGCCATGACGAACCTTATACTCGGCGGCGTCGACAACGCCACTAGCAGCGTGGTGACTGTCCCTGGGTTCCCAAGCCCAGATGTACGGGTCCCTGTTACGGAGCTGCCACTGTTCCTGAGATCCCAACAAATATTAATCCCAGCCTCCACCGCCGGAGCCCGACCTTTCTCGGCACAAGGAAGATGCCTCGGGCTCGCCGTCAACACTTTCTTTGATCTTGAACATGGATACTGCGAAATGTACGTGCGCAATGGCTACGTGAAGCGCACCTACTTCGTCGGCCCCCTCTCGCTGCCGTCGCCGTCAGCCGGAGCGATCGCCGGCGGCTTGGCGCCGTGCATCCGTTGGCTAGACACGAAGCCAGCCCAGTCAGTCGTGTACCTATGCTTTGGAAGCTTGACTCATGTCTCGGAGGCTCAGCTTCTCCAGCTCGCTCTCGGATCAGAATGTTGGAAATAAACTGTTATCGTGATCTTCTCGGTCTCCAACCGAGAGAGTGGGAGAATGTTGGTGATCACGATAACAGTTTATTTCTAACATTCTCCTACTTGATCGAACGGTCTCCAACTTGTTCGCATCATACTAATGTTCACACTCGGTAAAACAGTAAATACTAGACCAATGTGTCATCAGTAGCATTTAATTCACTACCGGGACCTCATTACCCATAGTTTCACTGAGACACCTTGTTAGAACGCTTATACATTATTAGGAGTTCATAACGGCCATGAACCAGGACCTAAAGACTATCCACCAGACCCATGTCTAGAACATGTTGCTTAAATAAATTAGGTGGTATGCCTTTAGTGAGCGGATCCGCGAGCATCTCATTAGTTCTTATGTGCTCGACATTAATAGTACGATCCTGGTCTCTTTCAATAACAACACGATACTTAAGGTCAATGTGTTTGGAAGCACCACTTGACTTGTTGTTCTTTATGAAAAATACTGTTGATTTATTATCACAGTATAACTTAAGTGGTTTTGTAATGATGTCTATAACCTTAAGGCCCGGAATAAAATTCTTAAGCCACACAGCCTGTCCTGTCGCTTCATAACATGCTATAAACTCAGCCTGCATAGTCGACACTGCAGTTAACTCTTGCTTAGAGCTTTTCCAAGAAATAGCTCCTCCTGCTAGAGTGAAGACATATCCTGATGTAGACTTTCTACTATCTTCACATCCAGCAAAATCAGCATCAGAATAACCAATAACTTCAAGATTATCTGATCTCTTATATGTAAGCATGTAGTTTTTAGTGTCTTGACAATAGCGTAATGCCTTTTTGACACCCATCCAGTGGACCTTTCCTGGATTTTGCTGATATCTTCCAAACATTCCGGTTGCAAATGCCAAGTCCGGACGCGTACAGACTTGAGCATACATTAAGCTCCTGACAGCAGAAGCATAAGGAATATTACTCATTTCACTTAATTCCAATTGGTTTTTAGGACTTTGTTCTTCACTAAATTTATCGCTCTTTGCTATTGGAACAGGTGTGGGCTTACTATTTTGCATCTCATATCTCTTAAGTATTTTATCAATATATGCCTTTTGAGATAATCCCAGCACTCCTTTGGTCCTATCTCGGTGAATCTCAATGCCCAGAATATAAGAGGCCTCACCGAGATCTTTCATATCAAAATGGGATGATAGAAATCTCTTTGTCTCACGTAACATTTACTTATCGTTACTTGCTAATAGAATATCATCCACATAGAGTACTAGAATGACAAATTTTCCACTTTTTATCTTAATGTAGATACAATTGTCTATAGGATTTTCCTTAAATCCGAATTTCTTAATCACTTGATCGAATCTAAGATTCCATTGTCTTGACGCTTGCTTAAGTCCATAAATGGATTTCTTTAATCTGCATCCCATATTTTCCTTACTTTTCACAACATAACCTTCCAATTATGTCATGAAAATTGTCTCGTCTAAGTGACCATTAAGGAATGCAGTCTTAACATCCATCTGATGTAGCTCTAAATCAAAATGAGCCACTAGCGCCATGACGATTCTAAACGAATCTTTCTTAGACACAGGTGAAAAAGTTTCATTATAATCAACCCCTTCTTTTTGTGTATAACCCTTTGCTACGAGCCTTGCTTTGAATTTATCGACATTCCCTTTAGAGTCACGCTTAATTTTGAAGACCCACTTACAGCCTACTGGTTTGACTCCATCAGGAATTTCGACTAAATCCCATACATCATTAGTGCTCATAGACTTAAGCTCATCTTCCATAGCCTCAACCCACTTAGCGGAATGCTCACTTGAAATTGCCTCTTTGAATGAGACAGGATCATCTACCTTTCCGACATCATACATATCTTCACTTAAGTATGTCTCATAACAGTCAGAAATGGCAGACCTCCTTGGCCGTTGTGATCTCCTTATAGGCTCATTCACAACTGGCTCAGAAATGGGTAGAGGTTGCTCAACAGGGTTTTGCACTTCATTATTATGCACCACTTGCTCTTGCTGTGGCACAATCACTGGCTGATGTGGTGCCTCAACTTGACCTGTAGCACTAGAAGTCTGAATAGAGGGTAAGAACAATGACACTAACTGAGATGTCACTGATTCTTGAGTCACCGGAATAGGAAGCTCAGCCCGGATTTCCTCAAGACTTATTTCCCTCGTTGGAAAGCTCCCACTGATTTCTGCATCTTCTAGGAACATAGCCTGTCTAGTCTCTACGAACTTAGTGTGGCGACTAGGACAGTAGAAACGGTACCCCTTAGACTGATCGGGATATCCAATAAAATGGTAGCTTATCGTCTTAGTATCTAATTTCTTTTGTTGTGGATTAAATAATCTAGCTTCAGCTGGACAACCCCACACACATAAGTAATTAAGTGACGGTTTCCTTCCAAACCACAATTCATAAGGTGTTTTGGGCACTGACTTACTAGGAACCCGATTAAGAATGTGTGCATCTGTTTTTAATGCTTCCATCCACAACTCCACTGGCAAACTAGAATAGCTAAGCATGCTACGCACCATGTCCATAAGTGTGTGATTGCATCGCTCAGCCACTCCATTCTGCTGTGGTTCGCCCGGCATAGAATACTGGGCCTTAATACCATTTTCCTCAAGGTACTTAGCGAATGGTACAGGAATCTGGCCATATGGAGCATGTCTCCCATAATACTCACCACCTCGATCTGATCTTACTATTTTAATAGTAATACTATGCTGATTTTCCACTTCAGTCTTATAAATCTTAAATTTATCTAATGCTTCAGATCGATCGCGAATGGGGTAAATATGACCATAACGAGAGAAGTCATCAGTGAAAGTAATGAATGAATCATAACCATCCACTGAAGTTACTGAGAATGGGCCACAAATGTCAGTGTGAATAATTTCTAAGAGGCCCGAACTCCTAGTAGCTCCTTTCTTAATTGTCTTAGCGAATTTCCCCTTAATACAGTCGATGCACTGTTCTGAGTCTGAGAAATCTAATGAATGTAATATCTCTTCTCTAATGAGACGTTCCATTCTCCCCCTCGAAATATGACCTAAACGACAGTGCCATAATTTTGAAGAAGACTCATCATTTCACTTACGCTTTTTAGACACATCACTCACATTCATCACAGAATAATCTTTATCAAGAGAGAGCATATAAAACTTGCCATGCAAATAACCAAGACCAGCATTTATATTATGATACTTAATATTACACTTATTGTTGCCAAACTCACAAATATGTCCCGAATAATCTAATGCTGAAACTGAAATGAGGTTTCTCTTTAAGTTAGGAACATAAAGGACATCATCTAATTGAAGACTGAAGCCGCTTGGTAGCTCTAATGTGAAGTTTCCAACGTCTTCGACTTCAACTTCATTTCCATCGGCAACTCTAAGATTTCGCTCCCCCCTTCTTATAGTTCTCATCAAACTGAATGCCTGTAATGAATTGGAAATGTGCACAGTGGCACCTGAGTCAATCCACCAAGTATTCGGGGAAAAATCAGCTAAGAATGATTCATCAATAAATGAAACAACATCAGTACCTTTGTTCTTTAGCCATTCCTTAAACGCTGCGCATTACTTTTGCAGATGTTTAGGAGACTTGCAGAACTTGGAAACTTTAGCATCTTGAGCATTCTTATGTGAAGTGGTCTTATTCACCTTATTTTTCTTAAATTTCTTCTTAGGCTGCTTGCTGCTTTCTGATTCAGCTTGATTTTTAGAAGGATGATTAAACCCAACAAGGTTAGCCACATTCTTCCCTTTTTCAGCCTTCTACCTTTCCTCTTCCTCAACACAATAGCTGATAAGCTCAGCTATGTTCCAAGTCCCTTTCTGAGTGTTGTAACTTATCTTAAAAGGACTATATTGAGGAGGTAGTGAAGTCATAATGAAATGCACCAGAAAACCATCCGAGATGGCCATATCTAGTACCTTAAGCTTATTGGCCATATCACACATGCTCAAAATGTGCTCCCTAATACCACTTTGCCCATTATACTCAGATGTTAGCATTTTCATAATGAGAGTGCTAGCATAGGTCTTAGAGGAGCTCTTAAAGTTTTCTTCAACCTTATCGAAGAATTCCTTAGCGGTCAACTCACGACCATCCTCATGTTTATCAGGAATAGCACCTCTAATGGCAACAGAGATCGATTGCTTAATGATCATGTTGGCCATTCTGTTGTTCCTATCCCACTTATCGACATGAGAATTGCCAGCATTGGGAACAGTAGAAACAACAGGCCTAGCCTCACGTAAGACTGAGTCATACTCTAAAATGCCAAGTATGACCTGCACCTTTTCCTTCCAGTTAGGAAAGTTGGTGCCATTAAGTGGCTCAATGGTGTTTAGGTAGCTGGTCACATTGTTCATTGAAAATTATGGAAAATTATGTTTCAGTAAAATACACAATAAAGATGCACATAAAAGCATAATAATAACCTTACGATGGTCCGATTAAAATTATGCAATAAATTTCAATTTGCATCACCGATGGGCAGAAAACAAACGAAATTTATCATTAAACTCGTAATTAAAACAACGATGGTCAGAATTAATTACAAGTGTACTCTAACTAAGCTTCTCGATGGTTCCACTTAATTAGAGAGCATCTTAATTGCATACTGGTGGAAAACATAATTTTTCAGCGAAATAATGCAAACTAAACAGTAATTAAAACAATTATATGACTTATAGAAATTAAATAAGCTGGAAAGCATAAAAGATAAAAGGAAACTTAAATGGGCTCAAAACCTCAAAAGAAGCCCATATGTGCATTCAGCCCGCAGCAGCCCATTTTACGGCCTGCGCAGCAGCCCAACTATCAGCCCACTGCGGCCCGGCCTGCTCGCGCCGTTGATCTGATGCGCGCGATCCTGGCCGTTCGTCGCAGATCGGACGGCGGAGGGAAACCCGAACCGGGTCAAAACCGGCCGGCGGCAGAGGAAACCCTAACTCCCCTCGCATTCCACCCGCACGCCGCAGTCACCCCGTCTCCCCTTTCTCCTCCCCCAGATCCCGAGCTTGCAAACGCCGCCGCCATGATCCACCGCCGCCGACCGTAGGCTCCGCCGCGGGCCCTCTGGCCGGAGGACGTGTGTGACTCGGTCGCGCGCGCCTCGGTCCAGGGGCTCCGCCGGTGGTGCTGTAACGGGGCGAGCGGGGCGCGGGTGGCGTTCTGGAGCGTGGGCGGCACTCCGGCCTAGCGACGTCAGCGACGGCCTGGAGCTGATGGCGCGCCGATGAAGGAGTCACGAGGGCGGACTGCGGCGGTCTGATGCCGCAGTTGCTCGGCTCGGTGGCCCGAAAGCACACCGACGGCTGCACAAGGTGTGCGCGCGCGGTGGCGGCGATTCATGCCGTGCGCGTGCCCCCTTGCTGATGCGGCCGGTGAGGGAGATGACTGTGGCGCGCGCGCGATGTCCTGATGCCGTGCGCCGCCATCAACCAGGGAAGCCCTTAATCCCTAGGGTTAGGGTTATGGTTCGCTGATTTGGGGATTTTCGAATTTGGGGATCTTTTCTGATGAATCTTTGTAATTCGATTCGATTCCCCTCCTTCTACTTGCTTATGCACTTTCAATTTCACAAATTGATGAGTAATTTCGCGAGATTGAGTACTGACAGTGCCTAATTGGGGTTAACAGGGATGAACTAACCCTAATTACTTAACATAATCATGAACTTAAAATTAATTAGGGTCTAATTATCGTAATTAGGCATGCAATTAGGCACATGAGCATCTAACTCGGTTCTAACAGGTCAAATTAAACTTAAACTTGAACTTTAATCATTAACCGAACTAGATTACATCTAATTTGCATATGATTGCACTTAATCTTAACATTTGCTTATCGTTACTTGCTAATAGAATATCATCCACATAGAGTACTAGAATGACAAATTTTCCACCTTTTATCTTAATGTAGATACAATTGTCTATAGGATTTTCCTTAAATCCGAATTTCTTAATCACTTGATCGAATCTAAGATTCCATTGTCTTGACGCTTGCTTAAGTCAATAAATGGATTTCTTTAATCTGCATCCCATATTTTCCTTACCTTTCACAACATAACCTTCCGGTTGTGTCATGAAAATTGTCTCGTCTAAGTGACCATTAAGTAATGCAGTCTTAACATCCATCTGATGTAGCTCTAAATCAAAATGAGCCACTAGCGCCATGACGATTCTAAACGAATCTTTCTTAGACACATGTGAAAAAGTTTCATTATAATCAACCCCTTCTTTTTGTGTATAACCCTTTGCTACGAGCCTTGCTTTGAATTTATCGACACCCCCTTTAGAGTCACGCTTAATTTTGAAGACCCACTTACAGCCTACTGGTTTGACTCCATCAGGAATTTTGACTAAATCCCATACATTATTAGTGCTCATAGACTTAAGCTCATCTTCCATAGCCTCAACCCACTTAGCGGAATGCTCACTTGAAATTGCCTCTTTGAATGAGACAGGATCATCTACCTTTCCGACATCATACATATCTTCACTTAAGTATGTCTCATAACAGTCAGGAATGACAGACCTCCTTGGCCGTTGTGATCTCCTTATAGGCTCATTCACAACTGGCTCAGAAATGGGTAGAGGTTGCTCAATAGGGTTTTGCACTTCATTATTATGCACCACTTGCTCTTGCTGTGGCACAATCACTGGCTGTTGTGGTGCCTCAACTTGAGCTGTAGCACTTGAAGTCTGAACAGAGGGTAAGAACAATGGCACTAACTGAGGTGTCACTGATTCTTGAGTCACCAGAATAGGAAGCTCAGCCCGGATTTCCTTAAGACTTATTTCCCTCGTTGGAAAGCTCCCACTGATTTTTGCATCCTCTAGGAACACAGCCTGTCTAGTCTCTACAAACTTAGTGTGGCGACTAGAACAGTAGAAACGGTATCTCTTAGACTGATCGGGATATCCAATAAAATGACAGCTTATCGTCTTAGTATCTAATTCCTTTTGTTGTGGATTAAATAATCTAGCTTCAGCTGGACAACCCCACACACGTAAGTAATTAAGTGACGGTTTCCTTCCAAACCACAATTCATAAGGTGTTTTGGGCACTGACTTACTAGGAACCCGATTAAGAATGTGTGCAGCTGTTTTTAATGCTTCATAAGTGTGTGATTGCGTCGCTCAGCCACTCCATTCTGCTGTGGTTCGCCCGGCATAGAATACTGGGCCTTAATACCATTTTCCTCAAGGTACTTAGCGAATGGTCCAGGATCGTGATCTTCTCGGTCTCCAACCGAGAGGAACTTGTTCCTCACGTTTTTCCCCTACGTGATGGATCAGAACTCGTGTTCTGTAATCGGCAGGAACACAATTAGAATTCTATTAGGACTCTAGGCCCTGCCTCCACAGCTCCATATAAAACTAAGGGTAAGGCAAAGCCTCCAACGCATTAAAATCAATTCAGAGCTTTAGCCTAAAGACCAAACACCGATTGCTAAGGGAGCTGGAGGAGGTAGAAGCCCTAGTTCCTCGTCCACGTCCGGATCAGTGCCGTTGGTGTCCAGAGGGGATACGTTCAAGTTGTCGATCAAGAACATCACAAGTTCTTGAGTCGGCGTTCGTCATCGATTCTACTACTTCAAGACTGAGACCCGTACCGACTACATCGTCTCAGGAGGCTCCCATGACGGCTACTAACACTGATATAAGTTTATCCCACCTAATTCCGTATTAGCAAATTAATTATGATTTAGACTATGTGATCATGTGTTTATGTGCTACTTATGTTGAACAGCAATATTCAACATAGAAGCCTCCGGCAAGTCCTTCCTGTGGGTGGTCAGGGGTGACACGTGGATGCCGCCGGAGGGGTGGAAGGAGCGCGTTGGGGATAGAGGGATGGTCGTCACAGGGTGGGCCCTGCAGACGGCGATCCTTTCCCATCCGGCGGTGGGGGCGTTCGTGACGCACTGTGGATGGAACTCAGTCATGGAGACTATAGCGGCCGGCGTGCCGGTGCTGACGTGGCCGATGGTGGTCGAGCAGTTCATCACCGAGAGGTTCGTGACGGAAGTGCTAGCGATTGGGGAGAGGCTGTGGCCGGAGGGTGCTGGAGTGAGGAGCACAAGGTCTGAAGAGCACGAGCTGATCCCAGCCGAGGCTGTGGCACGAGCGGTGGCCAGGTTCATGGAGCCTGGAGGAGGGGCAGGGGATGCCGCGAGGAGCAGGGTCAAGGAGCTCTCCGCAAAGGCTCACGCGGCCATGGCTGAAGGTGGCTCCTCCCACCATGACCTGCGCCGCCTGATTGATGTCTCATCGAAGGAAGAACGGCGTGTGCAGGGACGATGCCGATGTCTGATACTCCGATTTGAGCTCAGGTAGTGTGTCCCGTCTTTGAGAATCTGTTCTCAGTTTTTCAATGATTGCATTGGGTTAGTACGCTCAAGTATATCGGGTGCACTGGGGCATGGTGGATGTAGCGTCCAAAAATGAATGCTTAATGCTCTTTCTCACAAGGAATTTTGTACCTGTATTTCCTGAAAAAAAACTTTGTACCTCTACTATTGTCAAGACTGAATCGTATCTGACTGACTACTGAGTGTGTTTGTGCTGCTGCATGCATAGTTGGTGACTGAGAAAGCAGGTGTCGTGTGTTTGCTTGCTGGTCTGGTCGCTCAAGTAGGCAGGTAGCATCAGCATATCTTCAGGTGGATGCATCAGCACATCTTCAGGTGGATACTCTCGCTGATATGTTTTTTTAACCACACGATAGTACTCTCTGACCCTAGTCCCTACGAAACACACGCATGCGAAAGTACATCTGAAAAACTAAGCTAGCAAATTCTCGAGATTGGCAAAATCACCATTGGGGTCTCACTGTTGACCACATCAGCTACAACTGAAAGGATAACATTGGTTAAACTCTGGAATAACTCAAGAAAAATATGAGCAACAATAGAAAGAGGTTGACATAATAATAGTCCTTTGTAGTGATATTCCATCCAACGTAGCAATAGCATATGTAGAGTTAGACGCATCAGAGTGACTTCATCTGCAAGAGTTCAGCGATCCTCTTACTGAAACTCAATTGAACAGATAGAACTGCATGGCTATAAAGGAATGTCAACTGCAGTCTGCAGATAACATGAAGTTTTGTAGAAGTTAAACAGGAGAAGACCAAGAGGAAATAGAAGCTTGAGTCCTTGAGATACTCTGAAATAACTGCATTTCTTTCTCTACCTCAGTATCCTTTTTTGGTGGAGGGGATAAAGGCAATTGCTCAACCTCAGTATCTTTTTTTAGAATTACACAGTACAACACAGACGCTCACAACACGCACGCACACTCACCCCTATGAATACACGTACGCAAACCCTACCCCTATGAGTACCTCCGAAGGACTGAGCACCCGGCAGATCTGGAGATTCTCGAAGTCACCACTGGCGCCTCGTCGTCGACGTCGACGGGAACGTCACTTACCACTTAACGCATAACGCCGGAAAATCCCAGAATAAATCCAGGAAAAGGTGCGAGCATCAGGATTTGAACCCTGGTGGGTAACGTCCTACTGGACCGTCCTACCATTGGACTACAAGCCCATTCGCTGCTCAACCTCAGTATCCGCCACTTCAATCTTTCACTCTAACAGTGGAAAGCTGTTAGGTATCAGCAGTACATCTGTAACACTGAGAGAGTAAATTTTGATAAATGAACATGTTGGAAGCAAAATCAGGTGTTGCCAGTGTTGGTGAGCATGATAGCTCACAGGTGTATATTTTTTTATACCTGTTAAATGGAAGAATAGGCCAAGCACCAGAAGAAACTTGATTTTTATGCTTTTCCATTAAATAGGATACATTTTTTTGAACACAAAGGAATGGTTGAACGAAAACTACTGCCCCTTGGTAAATCTCACAGGACAACCTGTAAATATGTGTAAAGTAAAAAAAGAGTCACATATATGTTTCATGTTTTAGAAAAAATGACCTTTTATTTGTTGTTGTTGTTGTTCTCTTCCATCACCGGCAATTAAATTGCCAGTCTGTTATTTCTGTTAAGAATATTCCCATGACCCAAAATGGTTTCACAATAACCCCAAAATGAGAAACCTTGTAATAGGAAAGTATTAAGTATCTAACTCACGCCTTGAATGCAATATCATAGTGATGCTAACATTTTAAATAATTGAAACAGAAAGTTTTTGTCTTGCTGTAAAAGTTTATGCTTATCAAAATGCCAGTATGTGAGGAATAAAGCAAGGCACGTAATTGATGAAAACACACCTGCATATAATCAATCCATGTGAATTTGAGGTGATCAGGTACTATTGATGCAGGCTCTGTAGCATTAGTCTAATATATAAATAGTGGACATCGTATAGATGAAATATGAGAGAAGCACAAGGACACAGCATCATATTAGTTGGAAGTGTTGTTTCATAGCACATAGAGATCACTATAATAGGCACACATGATACATACGACTTCATGAATAATCTTTACACATTTAGAGTGTTTGTGTGAGAAATTTGAGTCGTACTGTGAGCATTCAACTGGATTATAATGATAGTTCAGCCAATCCATTAGGCTGGAAATTATAAAGGTATCAATATCCAACAAAATGTAATATCTAGCCATTTTACAGTGTCGTGTACAAAAATTCAGAATTACTCTCTCCGTTTCAAATTGTAGGTCATTTTGGCTTTTTCTATGCTCATAGATGTTTACATGCATCTAAGCATACATTATATGGCGCATAGCAAAAACTATGCACTTATTAAAGCCAAAATGACCAACAATTTGGGATGGAGGGAGTACTAAGGAAATTACAGAGTCTGTCAACACATATGAACATCTGAAATCTCCCTCACCGAGATAGCATAGACAGCTCCACATGCAGGAAGCATATAGCTGGCAATATCCTGGAGCAAAAATCAGACTATTCTTTTCAATATTTGGTACGCCTTCATCAGAAATCAGCTTACATATCTTTTCAAAACTTCTAGAGTTTTAGATACTGAGTTTCAAGATTTTTGAGTATCAGCTCCATCCCAAATTAGGTCCCTGAATAACATTCACATATAGCCCTGGCAGGCATTCAGTAATCTGGGAATTCTGTGTGGTGATTCTGCCAGACTTAGTTTGCTCGTAGTGGTTGCAATTCCAGGCCAAATCATACAAAACTATAAAAGAGGTCCCCACTAACTATTTCTCTCAACTCTCAAAGCGCCACATCACTCGTTGATGTCATCTACACTCAATTCCCCCACCCCCACCCCTCCACCCCGCGCCGCAGACCACTGTCGCTGAACTTTCAAGGCGCATGTCCTTTGGATCCATGCATGGTGACCGGTGAGTAATGACTTTGAAGCTGAAAGGAACAACCACGATGCCCATCCTGGTTCCCCACAAATGACTGGTGAGTAATGAACATCTAATACTTTGAAGCTGAAACGAATAGTCACGATGTCCATCCCTCGGTTCCCTACAAATAAATACTCCAGCCCCCACTGTTCCCTGGCTCGCAGGTCCTCCTTGCGGAGTTCAACATGACCTCTGGCGGCGGCGCGCAAAACTGCAAGACCCAGGCCGACAACTTCATGTGCGTCGTGCTCCCGGACATGGCGTTCCACCAGCTGTCCATCACCCCGGGCGGCGTGATCCACCTCCAGGACGGCACCAACACGCTGTACGTGACTGGCACGGCCTTCCTCTTCATCGTCTACAGCGACGTACTGCTGCGCACGGGAGAACCAGGCCGTGAAGCCGGAGCGGCTGCGGGAGTTCGCGCGCAGCAGACGGACTACCTGCTGGAGGCTGCCCTGATAGTGTAGCCATGACTGTTATTGAGGTGTTATTTTTGTTGCCTCTCTGACTCTCCTTGATCTTTGTTCCTCACAACGATGACCACACACACACAACTATTACAGAATGCAGTGTGCATATGATTGTCCAAGCCTTTCATAATGTTTCTTGGTGATAGAACTTGAAATGTTTGGCTGCAGTTCCTTCACGTCTACAATTAATCTTTTTGATAAAGCCTTGTATAAAGAGCACAAAAATTGTTAATCTTCATATCCATTGTTAATCTTTCTTTTGAATGAGGCCTTATATAAATCATTTGTGAATTCACCGTAGGTTTATGACTTCCATCAATTTTCAGTGAGTATCAATAAAATGAACGTGATGTTGTATGGAAAAGAATTTCAAATAATATTGTCATGTAATCATCTTAGTGATTCTACTTTTTATTTAACTTTAAATTTTGTTTTAAAAATTCCCGCAGCAACGCGCGGGGTATCACCTAGTTGTTCATGAATTTCATGCCAAGTCTTCACTTACCTTAATATCTGGGCATTCATGCAACAACAACACCAGATCATTTGATAGGATCTTGATCCTATTAGATTCGGAAGCTCCATCTGCAGTTGATGTTACATGTGATTCCTCTGACGGATGACTACTCTGACAAATGCTTTCATGGAACATCTGAAGTGCATGATCTGCTGTTATTTCTTGCACAGAGCTCTGCACATCTAGGAGTTCTCTTCTACACTGGGCATCAGGCACAAGCTTTTCCTTCAAGCTGTCAGGAAGGCTAGCTAGTGCACTGCTTGACGAATAACAAACAAACAAGAAAGTCAAAATCAGAGGAGATGCTAGAAGAGAATGGCAGTACAAGATATCTATCCTTAGCAAGAGATACCTGGTAACCCCACGAACAAGGCCCCACTTGTAGCCAATGTTTACAGATTGCCTAAACCCAACATTGAAGCCCTCCTGGGCAGAGTCCTTCTGCCCTTCTGTTATACCATCCCTATAGCCCATCTAGAGTAAAATCGGAAGCAAAATATTTTAATCATGCCTGCTATCAACAAAAACTGCAGAAGAATAATTAGAATTAACAACTGTGTCCCATATAAACTTATACGGTATACCTTATGAAACTGGTTCTGCCTGTGGATCCATTCTCTGTCTAAGTTAGAAGCATGACCAGGAGAATCTGAAGCATCATCCCATATGTCATCATCTTCGGTAGCAGCAACATCATCACCATTAGCTGTGACAAAATTGAACAAATCATTTCTCATTTTTTTGGCACAAATTAACTAATTGTGACAGATGATACTAGTGCAAGAGGTACTTATAATAAAGTAATAGCTAATGGTATGAATTATCTGTTAGGCCCTAGTTGTCACTGATGATTAGATAAAAGATGGGTTGCCCTTGTCAGGGAGACGCACCATGCTGGGCGATTTCAGTCCCATTTGATGAAGGTTCTGCTTCTACACTTAGTTCCCCCATGGAAGTGGTCACGCCCTCTGCACCCCCGGGGCTGGCCATTCAGAAACTCAACCTGCAGTCAGAGTACCATGTGATTGTGAGGTGAGAGGTGGCGTGGTGGAACCAGGATTTTAACCTGGGGGTAATCCTAGCCAATTTTTCCAGCATCTAATTACGTAAAATCCAAGACACAATACAGTATGCAAGAATAAAATATGCCAACAATTTGACATGTATTAAGTATATACCAACATGAATGTCTAAAACTGTGGTATACACAGCACAAACATGATTCCAGTTCTCAACTTAATTCTTCACTAACTCATAGTGGCATCCTAATTAACAATGCAACTTAGTTTCATTCTATATTACACGAATACATGAAACTTTCATTTGCTTTGAACAGGCATATGAGGAAGGAGGCAGTAAGTCAGTAACCCACACACACAAAAAAAAAAGATAAGGAAAAGCACGATGAAAAACATATTATTATTCAAGTTCAAGGCATCCAATTTGTAGTGCCACACAAGAAGTTTGCAGTCGGCTTGTCAAGTGAACAGAGAACTGGCACCACCTGCCGTATTTGATTAGGAAACTGTAGAGCAGACAACCGGCAACCACTACACACGGCAGTGCCTCTTTGCACTCGCACTTCCAGAATTTTCACCAGACGTCCAATTCAACGTCAGGGAAAATTGGAGACAGAGAAGAAAAGATAGGTGAAATTCGAGCTCACCACCGAATGATATGGCGGAGTCGGTGTATAGGGGCCGCCGGAGGTGAGGAAGCCGAGGCGCAGCGGCCGGAGACGGCGAATCACCGGCTGCGGCTGTTTTGGGCCAAAACCCTAGCTGCGGTTTCCGGCGGCGCTTGGCACTACGAGAGAGGACAGGGAGCACGGAGGCCGGAGCACAGCCAGGAGCAGGGAGGGCGACCGGCGGGCACCGGGCAGCGGCGGAGCACAGCGAGGGCCGGAGGAGGAGCGGACGGAGTCGCGCGACTCGCGGTGCTCGCAGGCCTCCGATGTTTTACAGGCCTAACCGCCTAGGTGGGCTGTGCTCATTTCTTCAGTTTGGGCCGGCCGTGTTTGGATGGCCGGTGTAATTTTTTTCAGAATTTTTTTATATATATTTTCACGATTTTCCAAAAATAAATGACAGTTCGAAGAATTGTCAAAACTATACTATTGTTGTTATACCATCCGCCGTCGTATGGTATGGCGGTAATAGTATAGTTTTGAAAATTCTTCAAACTATCATTTATTTTTGGAAAATCGTGAAATATATATATATATAGGTAACGTATATTTAGCAGACAGTGTATTGAATAGTATTTAACATCCCGTCGGAGCGCCGCCCACCTCCAGTGATCCAAGAAATTTCGTAGTCGTAAATACCTAATCAAAGCAGTAAAAACTCAGGCAATAAAAGCACCCTCCGTGTGAATGCAATAATGCCTCAGCAAATGGTGCTTTGGTTTCTTATTAATTGCACCTTCATTTCTAGATCGTGGTGGTGGCGATGCAGCTGCGTGGGCGTTGGCAGTGGGCAGCCACCCCCTTGCGCCCTGGCATCGACAACACTTCCTCAATCATCGATATCCCGGGAACGGCGCAACCCTTCTTCCAGGCAACGGCATCATGGCGAGCCGCGATGAACCGACATCGATGGCTTCAAGGCCCGGTCAGTGGCTACTACAGGGTGGCCTCCTTTATATGCAGGAGCTCCTGTACTGTTTCTTCTCTCGCTTTTTTTTTTTTGACGCCTCTCATCTGGGTACAGCTGTAGCATCTATTCATACACGTATACTCACTCCTACTCAACACACGCACACCACACTCACACCCATACGCGTACAAACTGACCTACAACTACACACAGATATACCATCGCGTCCTTCTGGAGATCACCGGAACTTCACACGGTTCCGTAAACGACGGGTGCGTCGCACTCCCTTTGTGATTCCACACGTGAGAGGCTGCAGAATTTATTTAGGAGCTTCCCTCCAGGTGAGGGAGCAGCGTCGAGACCGAGTCTCGAACGCTGACCGGCACGGAGCAAGCCACCGGCTCCTGCCACCCGCGCTACGCGCGGTCCTCGTTTCTTCTCTCGCTTGGGGCAGGGCAGGTCCCCAAAAGTAGTGAAGTCTCTGTGGTCTTTTGTGGTCTTTGGTGGACAGCGAAAGACACAGGAAAACATCATCGGAGACGAAGTCTTGGCAGGAAGGCGTCTGAGGTACCTGATCCGCTCAGGGTCCCCATGTTATCTACATTTCAATTTTCTAGAAAAAAACAACTAGATCTGTCAGTAATTAGTTCGGATCTTTTTTTTTCTTATTTCTCTAATTTGATGCACACATCTGTTCTGTTCATTAACTATAGGATGGCGTGTTGGATCCCGTGTGCGTCAAGATGTGGTATAATATTGTTCAACATTTTGACATAGGGCCCGTTTACTTCACCAAATTTTCACCAACAACCCGTCACATCAATCTTCTTTCCACTAATTTGGAGTATTAAATGTAGATTAATGACAAAACCCATTCCACGACCCCTACCTTAATTTTCGAGACGAATCTAACGAGCCTAATTATGTCATGATTAGACAATATCATGCTACATTAAACAATCTCTAATGACGGATTAATTAGACTTAATGGATTCGTCTTGCAATTTCCGGTCCATTCGTCTAATTATTTTTGTAAATAATCTACGTTTAATACTCCTAATAGACCTTGAAAGGGGACCCAAAATTTTCAGTTCGCGAACTAAACGGGGCCATATTGTAACACCCGCGTTTTTAGCCCCTAATAAATCACCTGCTAAATCACGCAAGTTTTCAAAACCTCCCCGCTGAGCTCGATCGTTTCCCCAAAACCCCGATCATCTTTTCCCTCTCTCCTTCCCTCGGCGGGCGTGCCGCGAATCCCGCCGGCACCGCCCATCCCGCCCGCCATCACTCGAGCCGCCGCCGCCCTCCACGTTGTGTCGCACAGCACCGCCGCAGCGCCGCTGTCGGCCACCTTGCCGGGAATCCCGAGCCCGCGTCGGTCCCGCTAGCCGACCCGCTTCACCGCCGACACCGCATCAACCCGCGAGTGCTCGAACCCGGGAAAAATCCCACCAAAAATCCCTTCCCCTCTCACCTAATTTTTTTTAAAGATTTTTTCCCAAGTTTTTCTAATCATTTTTCTCTTATTTTCCTCCTTTTTCCCTTTTCCTTTTCCCTTTTCTCTTCTTTCTTTTCTTTTTCTTATTTTCCCTTCTTCATTTTCTTTTTCCTTTTCCCCCCTTTTCCCTTTTTCCTCTTCTCCTTCTTCTTCCTTTTTCCTCCTCCTTCTCCCTCCTTTGGCCCGGCGCCTCTGCTCGGTGCACCGCTCCCTCACCCGAACGCCAGGCTCCCCTTCTTCTTCAACCTCGGGCCCGCGCCCCCCTAGCCTCCTCTGCTCGCTTCCAAGCACGCCGCGCCAAGCCACCGGCCGGCATAGCCACACCGCAACGCGACATGCCGTCACTGCACGCGCCGCACGCGCACGCCGCGGACCGCTGGTCACTGTCCCGCGGACGCTGCTGCCGCGCTGCCCGACGCGTCGCGTCGCCGACCCCGCACTGCTGCTGCGGCCATTTACTCTGCCTGCGCCGACGCATCACCTCAGCGCCACCGTCACTGCCGCTCGACACCGGCCGGCTCGCAGTCCGCCACAACGCCGCTGTCCGACGAGTCCCGTCCGACAGCCGGACGCAGCGACGCCATCACTCCACCGCTGCTCCGCCGGCCGCCTTAACTCTCGCCTGCCCGAGCCGTCGCCTCGGAGCGCCATCGTCGCCGCAAGCCGCCGTCCACCCCGCGACGCACCTCAGCCTGCCACCGCCAGCTCGCACGCCCCGCTCGCCTTCACTGGTCGACGAGTCACCTCCCACAGTGCCGCTGCCGCTCCCGGCCATGGCGCCATTTACTCCACCACCGGCCGGACCTCCATTACTGCCGACAGCACGAGCTCCGTGTGCTCGGCTCCCGGCCGAGCCGCCGCCCTTCCGCGCCTATAAAGGGGCCCTGCGCAGCTCCTCGTCGCACCTCGCACCTTCCCAGCCGCTTTCCCCTCTCTCCTGAGCTTCCCGGCGCCGCCGCCCATAGTCAACACCGCCCCTCTCTGCCCGCCACCGCCGATCCGCCTCTGCGCGCCACCACAGCCCAAGGTGGGTAGGGGAATCGATCCCCCTTGTCGTCCTCTTCGTTTTACCCCACATCTCGGCCACTGCCGTGGCCCGGCTCGCCGGCAATCGCCGCCGGCCGGCCGCCCCAGAGCCGCCTTTCCCCTCCTCTGTTCTGAATCGAGGGGAAGGGAGGAGATGGTCATTTAGCAAAAGACCCCCTGCCCTTTCCTTGTTACACCGAAACCCCCCTTCTTTATTCCCTCTCTCTCTTTCTTCTTTCAAATAGACCCTAGCCAATGAACTAATTCACAAACCAGCCTATACTACTCCAAAAATCAATTACAAATAGGGCCTTAGGCTGTTTTATTTAAACCTCACCTTATAGATGTATTACAATTAGGCCCTTTTCTTTTAAACTTAATAACAACTAAGTCCTTAATCCCTCTAAATCAATCCTAATGACGTCTTTAACGCGTCATTTCATGTTCATATTTCCACCCGATCAATCCCAGCTCTTGCCCCGGCCCTTCACTTATTTTCCGCCCAGTCATATATCCATAAATAATATTTACTCCTTCATTATCTATTTATTTATTTATTTATTTATTTTCCCCTCGAGCTCAGCCGGTAAAACTTGTGTGCTTGTATTGATTGCATGCTTGCTTGTGTGTGCACTATAGCCGACGGAGTGAACGAGGAAGAGTACCGCGAGCCGGAGCTTGGAGCCGAGTACTACGAGCAGGAGACCGAGGTCCCGAACCGCGAGCAGGAACTCCCCGAGGACTTCGAAGACGGCAAGTTCAATCTCATCCTTTGATGCATGCTTTAATCCCAGTTTTATAAATACAACCCTATGACCCATTTTATAAATTGCATATTGTTTTACTGTTAAAACCCGGTAGGATAGCCACCCTTGATTGCTATGATTGATCTTTGATTGTCCTAAATGATTTCTGTAAAAGGAGTGAGTGCTTTAAAAAACGGGAATGTGATATTCTGGAAAGTGAGTAAAGAACTGGATAGACGGGATAGACGTGTGTGTCAGGAGTATGGGTGAGCTCGTACCTTTGTGGTTGAGCGTGTTGGAGATGTCCATCTTGTCGTTAAGGACCGGGTTGCGTGACATCTCACCTGACCCAATTATCGTACTACCACTTGACCGTTGTATGTGACAACGGCTTAGCATAAATCCCACTAGTTAATCTACTTGCCATCAGGAGTGCGGGTGAGCAGCGGGAGATCAAGGAGTAGGGGTACGATCTGTGTGAGGTACGCCCTGGTTATGTGAAATAACCCCTTGGTTGCTCCCGTGGTGGCTCGTAGGGTTAGCTAAGGTGGGTAATGGCTTTGATAGGATCCGCGCCGGCACTAAGGTGTTCGTGTGGCGGTACCCTACTTGTGGGTAAAGATGTACAACCTCTGCAGAGTGTAAAACCTATTCGAATAGCCGTGTCCACGGTATTGGACGAGTCACGGTGTGGTCACAAAACTAGTGTTTGGGTTTGGGATGATTTCCATGGCGTGAGTTGATTTCTGGAAAAGTGTGTGGCTGTGTGCCTGGGCTACTGCGGACGGGGAGTCCGGTAGTCCTCATTTGGTTTTCACAAAGCAGCTGAGATACTTGGGTCATAAAAACTGTTTGCGAAAACCTTTTCGAAAACAAATCCCTGCATGAGTAATTGTGTTTGCAAAATAAACCTTATCCGGATCCTTGATATATCCTGTGCATGATCTGCTTATTAGCCCCTCCGTGGGTGGGGTTGAACTTGTTGAGTACGTATGTACTCACCCTTGCTTGATTAACTGTTTTTCAGAGGAGGATCCCGACTTCGTCCCCGAAGACGTCGAGTAGGTTGCTGTCCTGCACCCAACCCGTGCCTGTGGATTCAGGGTCTCCACGGGAAGCTTCCATGGCGCAAGACTCTGAAGATATCTTAGATGCTTTTGCTATCGTAGTTTGGTCTGTAGTTCTTATGTTGCTTCTCGTGGCAGTGGCGCTCCCATGCCCACAGCCTCGACGTGTTGTACGGTAATGAACCATCTGATGTAATAAATGTGGTACCAGCCTCCTAGGACTGGTATTTGTATCACATTTAGTCACCTCTGATGAGGGGACGCTTCACATATTGAAAAGTTTTCCTGTATATTGAAAAGTTTTCTTGTTCGTCAAGATGCAAAGAGATCTGTTAGTGGTTAGCAAGCAGTTTATTTTAATTCGGTCTGTTCTTGCAGATTGCCAAGATTACTAATCAAGCAGATTAGTACCACTGGAGCACCATGCAAGATTGTTGTGAATAATTATGGATTATTGACGATTCTATATTTTCATTCTAGCCGGAATAATAATCCTATCAAATTACTTATTTTCACGAATAATTATTAAATGCTCACCATTCCGTGGCAGGATGCAACTTTCCACCTTTTGAGACATTTAATTGTGAAAAATGATACTGGCCCGATGCAGTTCTCTTTACAGTTTTACTGTTGCAGTTCTTATTCACATGAATCTACAGATCTTGGCATGCTCTTTCTTGTTATACGTGTTGATGATTGGCCTATTTGTGCTAGCAAAAATATTACTTCTTTAAAGCTATCTTGGATGTTACTTCTTTCTATTTGAAAAATACTTCTTCCAGCAATAATGATGTCAAGCGAGTTTTAAGCTGATGTAGTAAAGTTTGAAAATTACTTATAAGAATAACAATGAGTACTTGCCAAAACATATTTATAAATAATACTTTCATACTGTCCGAAAGGAGTAAATTTTGAAGAAAGAGAAATGATTTTCATAATTGGGTTTACAAATCAAGATGAGTAATTATCCATGTGAAAAGGAATAATTATTTATGCATCAGTACAAATATACAAAAGCAGTAATCCTTTATGCACAAATGGAGTAATTTTGCAGAGTAATGAATAATTTCCCCTAATTGTTTCATGTATTCCCCTAGTATGTGTAGGGTACTACTAGATGGCACATGTCATTTGATCACACGCTAGCTAGAATCACGCAATGTTAAATGCATTTAAGTCTATTTCTCTCCACCAAACATGAATGCACATGCTTTTATGTCGGTTATAGAAATCTACCTGTCCGGCGCGCAATTTTTGCATGAATATAATAAAGAATGCCATCTTGCAATGTTGCAAATAGTGATTTACTCCATTTTAGGTTGCGAGAGGTAAAAACAATTGATTTTTACTACCAACGATGAGATAGTGTACGTTAGTCTATTAATTAATACAACGAAATGTAGCATACCAAGGGTCATTTATGTCAAGAGTTAAGACCCTACTACCACGTACTCGTCATCTACGTTAAGCCGCTTCTACCACTTGCAAGTACTCTTTTTTATCAATTGGAAAATACTCCTATGTAGTAAAAAATACTCATGATATTTGGAGGGAAAAAAGATACTTCTATTCACAGTTAGAAAATACTCCCAGGGTATATTCAATAATACTCCTAAATCAAACTCGTTTAGAGGCAACATCTAGGCTAAGATAGTCACCCCATTTTGCTACTGCTTTTATTGTTTTTATCATGCAAGCTGGGAATTAAATGCACCTCCTAAAATCTTTGTTTAAATTTTCACATGCATGCTGGCTATTTCTCTGCCTCTATCAAACATTCATAGTTTCATACATCCTAGTTTTAACTATGCCTCAAATCCCTCCTTTTTTTTATTGCACGCATGTTGCTCTTCCCTTTCACGGTTCAATCACTATTTGGACTTCCATGTATTCTTGACCACTCCAGCACGTTCAAATCTACTAAAAAATAGTTGAAGGTCGGTAGAAACTAAAATTCAAATATGCTAAAAATATATATAATTTGCAGTACGAAACAGATGAATGCAACCTCCATTCAAGCCCTGCATTGCATATCTTCATGTTGCTTACCTGCCGGCAGCGCGTTATCATCGCACGTCAACCGCTACTTGTCATGCCTCGACCACAAAATTCACGGTTGTCGAGACTCACCAGCGGTTGTCGAGACTCACAAAATTCACCGGAGGTGCGCCAGGGACCGCCGACTGCACGTATTCAGATTAACCAACCCATGAAGCAAAACCAAAAGCTAAATGGCAGGTGATCCAGTTTTACCACTCAGAAATGAAGTGAAGTAATTTTGTGATTACCTAGCTCCCCGGACCTCCGGCCATGTCTGGCGGCTAGTATGTCGGAGCTTTCATTGCAAGACTCTGTTATGCTACTATTCATCAGCTAGAGTGTTGGGTTAATGGAAAACGAGGCGTGTAAACGTCACATGATTGATTTTTACAGTTGTAGGAACCAAACCTTAGTTTTTACTATCACGGTACCTCGCCGGAGTTCCAATTCGTAATCCATGCATGCGTGCATCTCTTGTCCAGGTTGGATTCAAGCGGCAGCAAAAAGAATGGTGTAATTGATGGTGGAGGGACCCGTGCACATTAAAACGGAGCCATAATGACGCTAGGAGATGATTTTTACTGCCACAGATGAAAACCATAGCTTTTTACTGTCACGAATGCCAGCCGGAGCTCCGGCCACAACACCACCGCAGGTGTTGAATATTATTCAACGCACAGCTTGGTGAATATCCCTATCATATATATATATATATATATATAATCTTTTTTCACATGAGGAATCTTGCACGTATGTAGTACTAAATGAAGTCGATTTATAAAATCTTTTCACAGATAAGTGCAATTTTGCGTGATGAATCTAACGAGCATAATTAATCCATGATTCACCACAGTAATGCTACAGTACCATCCTCTAACTGTGCGGTCAAAGACCTTATTAGATTCGTCTCGCGATTTTGCTAAGGGGTTGTGGAGGTAGTTTTGAAATCTGATTTTATTTAATACCTCTAATTAGCGGTCAAATGGATGATATAGTAAAAACATTTTGGGTCAAATCCAGCTTGGATGAACTGCCGAAAATTTTATCCATCTTCCCTAAAATTATAATACAGTCGTAATGAAAAATTAAAAATTTAAATATCAAATACTTTGTGGGTTGATTTTAGATGCTCGAATTGAGTTGCAAGTTCTTCGTGCAATTGTTGCATTGTATTTCGAGAACACTAGATGTTTACACTAGTAGTTCTGGTGATGTCGTGCCATGGGTTATATGTTACTTGGGAGCGAACTTAGGTTAACTCGGTTGGTAAGATCTCTTTACTCAATTATATGTTGATACACCACGGATGTATTTTACTCCTTTCCATATCATTCATGGATCCATTCTTTTTCCTTAGACATAAAAGCATCTCCAAGAGTTTGCCAAATTTTATTTGGTAAATCTTGTATTTTGCCAACTTTTAAAAAGATATGCCAAGTAAAAAAAAAGGTTCATCTCCAACAATTTAGCATAATTCACTTGCCAAACCCAGATCTAACTTACATCAGGAATCCTGAAAGAAACAAAATTATGTTTATGCCCTTCCACCTCTTGAAAACTTACATCAGGAATCCTTCTCTATTCTTTATTTTCTTTTTCACCCTCCCACCTACAGGGAAACGCCGATGGCAACCACGATCCGCGCGCATATACGCGTGGGGAGGTGAGTTTTGCCAAGTTTCTATTTTTACCAAGTTGGTTTGCCAAACTGTTGGAGCCTAATTTTTCTTATTTTGCCAAAATCAGATGGATGCCAAATTGGTTTGTCAAATTGTTGGAGTTGCTCTAAGGATGATGATGAATTATTGCCTTATTGGACCCGAGAAAGACACTATTGCGTGCGTTATTAACGTCGTGTTTAGTAAAAAATTTTGAAGTATTAAATGCGACTTTGACCACTAATTAAGAGTATTAAATAAAGGTAGTTTATAAAATTACTTCCACACCCGTATGTAAATTTCCGAGAGGAATCTAATGAGGACTTTGACCATATGATTAGAGAATAATTACTGTAGCATTACTGTAGCAATTATTAAATTAATTATGCTCATTAGATTCAGCACGCAAGGTTACACTATCTGTGAAAAGATTTTACAAATAAACTTCATTTAGTGCTCCATGCATACAAAATTTCTTTTTCCGAAAATTTTTGAAGAGGAATCTAAACATGACCTAAGACGAAGAAATCGCAGCAAGCAATTGCATTGTCTGCATCACGTACTGATTGACATTGACATGGGGATTGATGACTAGGTGTCTAGACGCACGGTGTCTGTACGACGACGGCGATGGCGTGGTGAGGCTAACTGCAACGGTACCCTGTACACCACCTTTTTTTTTTTCCCTGAACCCTTAAATTTAGCAGTTTTTTGCCCAACACCCCCTGCAGCGGTACCCTGTAAATGGACCCTCATTTTCCCAGAAGTCGCTCGGTTCCGGTAAATCTGGGGTGGCTCTTCCACCCCCAAATCCGCTCGCGCTTCCCCGTCCAACCGGCTCGATCCCCTCCGCAGCTCTACCAGCGCCGGCGCCTCCTGTCCCCGCACGTCCCCGCGAGTCCTCCTCCTCGACGCCTCTCGTCCCTGCCTGCGACACCTCATCCACCGCCCACCGAGCCTCCCGTCTCCATGCACGGCGAAGCCGGTCGTCGCCGAGGAGCTCGCGGAGCGGCGCCACTCGCGGATGGAACGCGCTGACGGCGTCAAGGCGGGGCCCGAGGAGGAGCAGCGCCGCTCGCGGGCGTTGTGTTGTGGCCGTATATGGAGCACATGGCGCGCTCCCACGACGCCGACGTGCCAGTGCTCGCCGCGCGCCCCAGGCGCGTCGTCTGGATGGCGCTCAGGTGCCTGCACTGCGGCCACGAGGCTCTGACGCCTCCGCATCCGCCTCTGCTTCGGCTGGGCCACACGTCGCTCCAGAAACGCCGCAAGAACACAGCTTCGAGCTTTGTTGCTTCCCGTCCAACCACCGCCGGTGCCGCTTCCCCTCGCGCCTCCCTCTCGCCGCCGTGGGCGCGAGGGCCTCGAGGTTGCAGGTGGAGCACCTCGAATTGGCGCAGCTCCCGATCACCCGCGTACCACGGTGGTGTCGCGTCCTCGTCGCGTCGTCTCGACGCCAGGGCTGGCACGGTCTCGGCGAGGCCGCGGAGACCTGGAAGGCGGATTCACCAACACGCTGGACCGCTGGACTCGACCGCGGCACATCTGCGCCGCCGGACAGCCAGACCCGACCGCCGGCCCATGTATCTTGAGGCTGGCGGGGCGAGCTTCGGGAGGCGTGAGCGGAGGCGTGCCGGGCAGAGCGCGCCGGCCGCTGTGGCCGCGGAAAGCGCCTTCCCGGCTTCCCCTCGCGCTTGACACTGAAGCAGAGGATGGGACGTGTCCTGCCGGGATCAAGGGAGGCGGAGTCAGGGGAGGAGGCGGTGGGGAACGGCGGCATGGCAGAGCAGCGGGGCAGCCCACCGCGCATGGCCGCGCCCGCACCGGCGGCCACCGCACCAGGGCGCGCTCCTTCTGGCGGACGCGCCGGCGCGGAGGTCGTGGCACCACGCGTCGTCAACCCTAGCCACCGCTCACTCCTCCTCACTCTGCACGGCGGATGGCGTCGCGGGAGGAGAAGATCCGTGCGCCGCCTGCGGAGCTCCCACGCGGGGAGGCCTTGGTTCGCTCCGCCGTGCGGCGCCTCGGCCGGCATCACATCGTCCTGGGGCGCAGAAAGAAGCCCCTGAACTTGGCGGCGCTTGCTCCTCCGCGTCGTCGTTCTTGGGACCCGCCATGGCGTGGCGTCAGCGCTGCCGATGGCCGCGACGCACGCGGCGGCCGCCGTCAGCATCACGGATCTGCTGGCCGAGGACGCAGCAGTGCCTCGAGAGGTGGCGCCGGCGGGCATGGAGAGGAGGCGCGGCCACCAGCGTGTGGGGGGATGGGGTGCGACTACACGTGCGGCGCCGGTGACGAGGGAGATGAAGAAGAGGTGTGGGCGCAGGTGCAGGGAAGGAGCGGGCGGAGGACGCGGCGGCGGCGACGGAGCAGAGGACCTCGGTCCTCGGGAGTCGGGACAGCGGAGGGAGGAGATGCGCGAGGCAAAGGAAAACAGATGGAGGAGGAGAAATACAGGTCACCGCTGCAGACTATTATGATTTGGAGGGTGAAATTTTTCGAAAGACCCTCCAAATCTTGCTTTAGGGGTTGAATTTTACAGGCTACCGCTGCGGATAGCCTGAATATGAATTGCGCTCGTTCTGGGATCTGGTCATCTGGAAGCAGGCGGGTTACAACTTTTACAAGAGGACGGGATGATAAGAAGCAAGCATCGACAGAGATGATTTGTATTACATTTGCAAAGGAAAAGATACCTGATCGAAACTCACGCTGCTTGTTCTGATTTCTGAGCATTCAAATAGTACATAGACGACTTTGCCCTTGGTAATATGCACGTGTCCCTCTCAAGTAGGTCCTCAAAGTAGTGGGCGTTCAAAAGTCAGTATGAACGGGAAAGTCTTCAAATAATTAATTATTATGACTCAAATTATAATTTTTTTCAAACAAATTGCACATCACACATTTAGGAATGGAGAAGATGAATTACTAGTGAAATACATGCATAAAAACTCAACAGCAAACAGCTTACACACGCTTACATGCACGAACGCGCGCAAATAGCGAACCAGGATAAAATGTCTGAACTCAAGCCGGAATCAAGTGCGCAAAGCAGATTCGTTCAGAAACAACTAAGATCTCGCCGCTGCAGCGGCCGTTCTTGCTTCCATCAGGTCGTCGATCAGGCAGTGCAGATCACGGTGAGAGGAACCTCCTTCCCCCACGGCAGCGTGAGCCTTCGCGGACAGCTCCTTCACTCTGGCCCTCGCCGCGTCCCCTGGTCCCCCGGGCTCCATGAACGCCGCCACCGCCTGCGCTACCGCCTCGGCAGGAACCAGCTCGTGCTCCTCGCCCGTCATGCTTCGCACCCCGGCACCCTCCGGCCACAGGCGCTTCCCGATCGCGATGACCTCGGTCACGAAACCGCTCGGTGATGAACTGCTCGAACACCATCGGCCATGTCAGCACCGGCACGCCGGCGGCCACGGTCTCCAGGACCGAGTTCCATCCGCAGTGCGTCACGAACGCCCCTACCGCCGGATGCGCAAGGATCGCCGTTTGAGGGGCCCACCCCGTGATGACCATCCCTCTACCCCCAACACGCTCCTTCCACCCCTCCGGCGGCATCCACGCGTTAGCCCTGACCACCCACAAGAAGGACTTCCCGGAGGCTTCTAACCCGAGAGCCAGCTCGCGAAGCTGAAGCTCGGAGACATGGCTCAAGCTTCCGAAGCAGAGGTACACGACCGACTGGGCCGGCTTCGAGTCCAACCAACGGATGATGCACGGTGAGTCGCCGGCGCCTGCTCCGGCTGATGGCAATGGCAGTGGCAGCAAGAGGGGGCCAACAAGGTAGGTGCGCTTCACATAGCCATTGCGCACATACAGTTCGCAGTACCCATGCTCCAGATCGAAGAAAGTGTTGACGGCGAGTCCGAGGCATCTCTTTTGCGCCGGAGCAAACTTGTTCTCCTTGGGGATCTGCTGGCTCCTCATGAATTCCGGCAGCTCGGCAACGGGGAGACGTATCTCCGGGCTTGGAAAACCAGGAACAATTGCCACATCGGCGCCGGCGTCATGGATGCCAGCGTTTGCAAGGTGCGTCAGGGCCAGCGTTGGAAACGTACCTATAGCGTGAAATGTGACACAGGGCACCCCTAGATCCGCAGCGATGTCGGCGTTCCAGAAGAAGTGGAAGTCGGTGATGACGGCGTCCGGCGACCGCTCCCTGATGAGACCTTCTTGCCCCGGGCGCATGAGATTCTCGTCGGCGGCAGCGACATCGATGCGCCAGGCGTCCGCGGCCGCGACCGTGGAGAGGTTCTCCACGCCCGGCGGGAGTCCGTCCACGGCCGGGAACGCGTACGTCGCCACCTGGACCGCGGCGCCGCCGCCGGCGCCGGGGCCGCGACGGGCGAGAGCCGAGCGGACGACCGTGGCGTTCGCCGGGGTAACGGCGACGGTGGCCTTGACAGCGCCCGGCCTGGCCGCGGCGAGGTGGAAGGCGAGGTCGGCGTAGGGGCCGATGTGGCTGCTGGCGAAGAAGGGAAAGAGCAGGACGCGCAGCTTCTTGCTTTGCTCTTCAGGCTCCGCTTTGGCGTTATCTCTTGGCTTTCGGCGTGATAGTCGTGGGGGACTATTTCATGGCCCGTAGTAGGTACGATGCACGAACCGGGTGGATCTGCACATCGCTATCCGGAAATGGGTATGCATATGTACATCACAAGCGTGACGCGTGCAGCCGCGGAGGTACGGCGGCGATCGGTATGTGGTAGCGATGCTAGCCGTAGCATGACATCGAACAGACAGCATCGTCTCTCGTTGTCAACTGGAAGTCTGGCATGTCGGGCGAGAAGGTTTCTGAAGACTGGAGCTCCTGGCAATGGAGATTGAGAGCGCGCGTCAACTCGTCCCGAATCCGGCCAGGCGGCCAAGCCGTGGTCACTGGTCAAGCAAGGAATCAGTCACGGGGGGGAATTCACCTCGGCCACGCCAGAGTTACCGTACTGCAACCGGGAGACCAAAGCGGTGGATCGGACGGACGAGGCCACGCCTCTGACGTCGATGACACGGATCCCAGCCGCTAACCTCTCCAGGCCCACCAGCCAGAGTCTCACCAGCGCCCGCTGACGAGCGCCGGCCGGGCTCTCGCTCCACGCGCCCCAAATCGACGCCCGCCCCCACCGCATGATCCGCCCACCTCGACTCCTCGCCGAGCACTGGCCATTCGCCAATCCGCCACCGCCTCCCCCTCTCTCCGACCCCGCGTGGCTTACGCCGTCTTGCCGCCCGCCCGCCGCGCGCCGCCTTCCGGGCCGCGCAAACCCTAGCCCCCACGGCCCGCATCGGCCCTGTTCTCGGCCTCCTGATGGATCCGACCGCGCCCGTCCCGGCCACCGCCGCTGACGCCGACGCCGAGGCCGAGGCCAACGGCTACGAGGACGCAGCGGAATTCGAAGACGCGGAAGCTGGCGGCGGCGACGACTCTGGGCCCGGAGCGGCGCCGGCTGGCGGTGGCGAGGAGGTGCGGGAGCTGCCCGAGGAGCTCGCCAAGGGGGTGGTGTGCCTCGAGTGCGAGACGTCGGCCGAGGCGGCGGCCGCCGGGGTTGGCGGGACCTGCCGCGTCTACGTCGTCGGCACGGCTCACGTGTCGCAGGTGAGCTGGTGTTATCAGTTATGCTCCACGACCAATGTGATTTATCAACCATCGACGGTTGTGTGCGTGATCGAATTGGTTTGCCAGAACGCAAGTTCTGCGTGTAGGCGTTGCATCGAGTTTAGAGAACACTGAATGATCAGATTATACATTTATACTGGGTTGTGTGGCGGTAATGTTACTTGGGAGACAAATTGGTCTGATTGATGTGTAAGAATTGTGAAAATCCTGGTATAAAATTAGAACAGCGAAAGCCATGAAGTGAACTGACCCAATCTCACTTTTTTCTGCTGGGATTCTGTCTATACTATTAGTTCTGATGTTTTCCCCCACTAACTAAGCCACTGTGATTCGTATCTAGAATATATTGGAATGTGAATGTATCAAAATGACAGAATTCTTACAAGTCTGGGGCTTGGCTATTTGACGCTTGATTTTATTGCAGGATTCATGCGATCAAGTGAAGGCCGTCATCAACTACCTGAAACCTCAGGTTCGTCCTCTATTTGCTCATATCAGTAAATTTTGCAAGTGCTAGATTTTGGCAGGTTTGCTGCCTGCTTTCGAATGTTTTTTTTACGTTTGTTGTTAGATAGTAGGATATTCCTCTAATTCCATTGCATCTCTCTTTCATTTGTAGGCTGTTTTCTTGGAGCTCTGTGCCAGCAGGATTGCAATTTTGACACCACAAAACCTTCAGGTATCTACTCTCAACATTTGTATGATGAATAACCAACCATCTTACTGTTAGGGGCATTCTCCTTTATTTTATATGAAGGTTGACAAAACAATAAGCTACAATGGTATGTTCTATGTTGGATATGAGTCATCCATAAGTAGGGCATGCTTGTGTATGCATGAATACTGGTTTTCTGTGTAGTAAAGATTTTTACTGGACCCTCCCTGTAACTTTTAAGTATATGACCATAGAGATGCACTATTTTCTAGAGAAAAGTTTGAGTGGCGTCATCCAAATAAAAGATGTTACCGTTTTCCCTAGATTTTAGTGTATCACCCTATTCGTCCTAAATCTGTTCTTCACAGGTTCCTACTATGAATGAAATGATGGATATGTGGAAGAAAAAGAAGATGAACACATTTGGGATTCTCTACAGCTGGTTTCTTGCAAAGGTATTGGTTGATTTTTGTCTTCACGGTTATTTAAAGTTCAGTCATCTTCTTATCACCTGATGCTGACATTGTTTTTTGTTATACAAGGTTGCTAGCCAACTTGAGGTTTTACCTGGAGCTGAGTTTCGGGTAGCATTTGAGGAAGCAATGAGTTATGGTGGAAAAGTAATCCTAGGAGATCGCCCTGTCCAGGTAAGCAACCTAGCAATGGAGTTTGGTTGTCACCTTTAGAATAAACATAATCAACTTCTGATCTGGTTATTTTTTTTTTTGCATTTGACATGATGATTCAAATATAATGGTTATATATTTTCATGTACTAGTCAATGCCTCGTGCAAACTTATCCTTTTTAAGTTTCTGAAAATGACCTTTGTGTACCTTTTTGGATTGCAATAAGGACAATTATCACCTCTTGCTTATTTTGTTAGTCTTCTGCTGTGGCATTCCATATCTAATAAGAGAACTTCTGTTGATATTTGACCAAAAGATTGATATACGCCTACTAATGTAGGAATTGCTTTTTTAGGAATATAATATGAAGCATTTTAGGGGTTTACCCTATGTTTGTTTTGTTGTTGACTGTTGCTACTTTCTGGCATCACAAATTTTTCCTGTTGCATATTGGTCAATGCCTTTTGAAATCATAGTTCTGAAATGTACTGCGCAATAAGTCAAAGTTTGGTTAATTGTTACTTTTAATTAGTGACTAATACCATCTCATCTTTATTCTTCATTTGTTTTGAAGATCACTTTAAGGAGGACCTGGGGAAAGATGTCACTCTGGCACAGGGCAAAATTTCTGTACTACATTATTTTCCAATCAATTTTTTTACCAAGCCCAGAGGAACTTAACAAAATGGTATGCTGTTCTAATGGTTCATTCCCTCCATACCACCATGAAATTTCACAGTTCCTTTTTATGCCACTTAGTTTATGACAGCGGCATGTGGCCCTGGGCCCACATGTCAGTGTGGCATCATGGAAGTTAATCTAACTTTTAGAATTTTTATTAGAGTAAATATACAAAGAAATCATTGTTATTGCATTCACGTTGTGACGGCAGCCCTCCCTCCTCCTCCTTGGCTACAGTTGAAGGACATGGATGATGTTGACATGCTAACACTTGTTATTCAAGAGATGAGCAAGGCATTTCCTAGTTTAATGGAGACTCTTCTACATGAACGTGATATGTGAGTTCCTTTAGTACACTAATTTGTGTAAAGCAGCTCCTTTTGTTATTTCCAGTGTTTAGTAATGGTAAACTGTAATGTTAATATTAAATTGTGTCTTCAGGTATATGTCTTCAAAATTGTTGAAGGTGGCAAGGGAACATTCTTCAGTAGTTGCTGTTGTTGGAAAAGGGCATGTTTCTGGAATAACGAAAAATTGGCAACAGCCAATTCAGGTTCGTTTTTAAGGAAAATACTTCAAACAACTTGACATAAATCCCTTTAGGAATAGGAATGTCCTCACTGAGTTCATGTCGCCCTATAGGTTAATGTTTGATTAGTTACCATTACCAATAAATATTTTGTAATTAATTTGCACACTTTAACTTTGAATGCCCCTTACAGGTAAAAAGTTTATTAGAACTACCGGTGGCTAACAAAGGTGCTTCAAAGCTGAAAATTTTAGCTTCCATTGGAGCATTGAGCGGTGTAGTAGTAGCATCCGGAATATACATATGGGGTAGAAAATAGCAAATGTGCACACAATGTATTCAGTGTGCCTCAGTCTCCAAAAAAAATGTATTTAGTTTATTTACTTACATTGTTTCATTTGTTTTAGATATATGTAATTTCTGAAATTAAAGCTAAACAAATGAAAGAACAGGACAAAAGGTGCTCCAGATAATGAAACATGGTTCGTTTCGTCGCTATTTGTTTTTTGTTTCGACATTCTGATAAATAACTCCAGTTCCAAGCATTAAGCATATGCACCTGACAGACTTAGTCGCATCTCATGCTCGACTCACTTGGACAAGTTATTGTAGCTTGCATAGAGGCTGACGCGTTTTCGATAATACTACTAAAATCTCACGTGGTTTGGCAATAACCCTTTCTTTTAGAACAACTGGTCTGGATTGTTAAAAAAAACACTGGTCTAGCAAATTGGTGACCAAATTGTGGTTGACCAGACCAATGTGTACGTGCATACTTAGTCAAACCATCAACGCTCTGAAGAGTATGGATAAGTGATAACAATAGCAATAGCAACTACCTCATGCTTGACGATTCGTCACTGACGGAGTGACGGCCATGTGAACAGGACAGAATTCTCGGATTGCCAGCTTATAGTAGACTATCAGTACAGACTGACATAAAACCGTACAGATTAACTGCATGTTATATGCGCAATCCAACCCTGAACCTAGTCAACAAAAATGCCGCAGGTCGGTCTGATCTCCCCGAGGTCGCCGACGAGCACGTCGGTGCGGCCCATCTTGACCATCGCCGCGGCGAAGTCGGCGTAGTACTCGTCCGGCGACTTCGCCTTGGCCACCTTCTCGACGTACCCCCTGGTGACGGGGTCGTGGAGGAGGCTGCCGTCGGACTGGAACAGCCCGCCCGTGGCGAGCACGTGCCGGTAGTAGCTCAGGTCGAAGGTGTAGTTGCTGCCGGGGTCCAGGGGCACCTTGGTCTTCCCTTCGCCGTCCTCGCCGCCTCCGCCATCATCGTCGTCGTCGTCGACGACGCCGGGACGGAGCGGCGGGCACAGCTTCTTGAGCTCGGCGGCGTACTCGGGCTTCAGCGACGGGTCCTGGTCCATGCTGCCGGTGAAGTTGTAGAGCCGCTTCCGGATCGGGCCACAGTGGGAGGTTCCGATGCTGTGGCACCCTGCGCAGCGCAGTACGTGTCCGAGGCGACGCGGCCGTTAGCTAGCGGTCGAGAGGAGTGGTTGGCTCGGCTAAGCCGTTGCTGTCGCTCACGCGGAAAGGAAAGGAAAAGGAAAGGAGAGGAGTAGGCGGGTGGGCGGGCAGCGAGCGACTGAGAGCGAGACGTACCGAAGAGGACGGCTATGTCCTTGGAGTTGAGCGACTTGACGCTGAAGAAGGTCTTGACGTCGACGATGTTGGAGTCCGGCGGCGGCAGGTCGTTCTCGACGTACTCGGCCACGGTGAGGTTGCCGTCGCGCCGCCCGGTCTCCACGTCGTACCACGGCCCGTGGCTCTGGACGACATAGCGAGCGAGCATTCGCGCGCGCGGTCAGCAAATCAAAGAGCAAAGCAGGGCAGCACAACGACGAGAACGAGCTCGATCCGGTGGCGCCTCACCAGGTAGACGGCGTCCCTGGCCGCCATGGCGATGATGTCGGCGCAGGAGACGGTGAGCGGGCAGACGGCCTCGAGCCTGGCCTTGATCCGCTCGATGGCGTCGTACCCTCGCATGCTGCGGTTGGGGAGCGCGTCCCGCTCCGTCTTGCTCCCCTTCTTCCTCGACCGGAGCATGATCGATCCGTCGCAGCCCTTTCGCACACGGAATAGCAGAGCAAGCAGAGCATCAGGATCACCAGGCAGAGTCCGGCACGCACGTACGAACCTTCATGCTTTGCTGAACAGAGCAGGCTAGCTGTAGGCTGGGTTGCAGTTTACCTGCACGAAGCAGTCGTGGTAGTGCATCCGGAGCAGGGCCGGCGCGACGGTGGCGTCCTCCATGAGGATGAGCCTCATTTCCGCGAGGACGACGTCCTCTGCGATGGGGCACGTCTCGTGGTAGAACCCGACCTGCAGCGCGGCCTCCGCCGAGGTCGCGAGCGCGCCGACCACCATCACCACCAGGGACGCGGCCGCCACTAGAAGCCGCGGCGGCCGCTGCCGCTGCCGCTCCCTCCACATCAAAGAAACGGCTGCCGCCGGCGGGGGTCGATCGGAGCACGAAGCGGGACTCGATCAGCCGGGGAGCTGAGACGATGATCGACGCGGACAGGGCCGGGCAGGGCAGCGGTGCAGTGGGAGGGATCGAGGGGAGATGGTGGTGCGCGATCGATCGAGTGGTACTATGTACTACGCGCAGGCGCAGGCGCGCAGCACGCGATCGCGATCACACGGCCGGGGGAAGTCAGCGTGTCTGGTTGGCCGGTGCCTATCGGATGGTGCGCGTGACGAGCCCAGGCGGCCGGCGATGATTGAGTGCGACGGGCTCCGTGTGTCTCCGTGTCCCCCTCTCGAGGCTCCGAGGGAGGGGAGGGGAATGGCGTTGCGGCTGGTGCGCGCTCGCGCCGTCGCGCGTGTCTCCACTCGAAACGGTTGCTGGCTTGCTGCTAGCTCAAGTGTAGGGGACGGGCCGGGGTTCGCTGGGTACAATCGGTTCAACAGCTTCGGCTTTCCGGATGTGTGTTCGTGGTTGGTGGATGAATGACGTCGGGTCGTAGCCATCCGGGGGCAAAGGTTCCAGACAGCCTTTCCAGATCAAGGGATCGAGATGTTCCCTCGAGGTTGAGTAACTTCGTCGCAGAGCGCACGTCAGCTTGAAGCGAGCCCCGTTCAGGACTCGAAAATTTCCTTCTAGTTTCGCTCGGCTCTTGCGGGAAATATTTAAACAACTGTCTCCCGCGAAATGACAGCTAAAATTTGTAAACGTTTCACACTACTAGTATAGAAGAGAGGATAAAGATAAGGTGTTACCTGTATAAAACTGTCCACATCACCTTCTATGATTTTTTTTAGAAATTGACATCACCTTCTACGATAGCAAACACATCTACATTCTATATGTGCACTGATCCTCACATACCACTCATGTTTGCACATTTTGAATATTGATGTACGAAAGTGTTGCTTGGAACAGAGATGCACCAATTAAATCCAACCTTTTTCTGTCTGTTGATGACCAAGATTAACATTTAGCAAGGATTAGGAAAAATTCGGGTCGAAACCGGTCTGACTAGTTTTGAAAACCCGCCAGACTGATTTCCTTCTGTAATCCGACTAGGACTTTTAGTTTGGGTTAATTACGACTTGTAAAACCTATTCCTTGCGGGCAAAGTCCTACCCTCCTAATAAATATAAAGGGATTTGTCCGATTGAGGGATAACACAATCGAATCGAATCAATCTATCTTTATCGTTTTTACCTTTCTTTCTAGTTACCCTACTTTGCTAACCTCATGTGATGTTCCTCTATATACCTGAGCATTTTTAACCCGGCCCGCTGGGCCGGCCCGGGCCCGGTCCGCACACGGACCTTACTGGACGGGTGTGGGCAGAGATCTTGAAGTCCGCAAAAAAAAAAAAAAATGGCCCGAGCCCAGCCCGAAATGTTGTTTTTAGCTATTTTACACTACAAAATATGCGGGCGGCCCGCCCAAGCCCGGGCCCGACCCGAAAACTGAGGCCCGACGCGTCCCATGGGACAGTCATGGGCATGATTTTCTCGACCCGAAAAACCCGGGGTTTTTCGGCCCGACCCGACCCGTGAAATGCTCAGGTCTATTCCTCTACTACCTCCGCGGCATGAGCGGACGTCCTAGCTGCCCTGCCGAGTCTAGGACAACCCAAGGTGCTCCTGTCCCGACGGGTCCCTCCCGGGCGGGCGTTCGTTGGTCTACCGCCGGGATCATCGATGACCGGTCTGACCAGTGCCTGTGGAGAGGTGTTGCAAGGAGCTCCTTCGCGCGCTGTTGGCTTCGAAAAGACGTCAACAAATTGAAGACTCCGCTGGGGAACAAGAATCTAGCTGTCATGGCCAATCTATCTAACCCTAGCCACATGATGACGTATGAAGAATTTCGTATGTAGTACAACAGGGAATTCGATCTGGTGGTTGAAAACTTGCTTGTATCATGTTTTCGTCAAACTGATCAAGGCATCATCAAGATAAAGGAATTGCAGCAGCTGTTTACTATCGACATATTAAAGGAAATGCAATCCTCAGGTAACTTATTTGATTCTCTATCCGTCTTTGTGCTCAGAGCTTTGATTGATAGAGAGGATAGTTCAAATTCAATTCCTGTTAATCTAGAGTAGGTTATTAAGCCGATTGATGACATTATTAATCTTTGCAAAATTTGCCTAATTGTGATGTTGTTGGTCAAGAAATAAGTTGGTTGTCTCTAGCCGAAATTGTTGACCCAAAATCCCCTAACAAGAGCATTGAAACTGCATCTAGCACTTCAACGCTCGGGGAGGGGGGGGCAACAAAACAAAGGCAACGATGCCGGTTGCATTGTGACTGGTCTGACCAGTTCCCAAACCGTTCTAACCGCCTCATCTAGGGTTTCACAAAATAAATCAAAACCAAAGATGGTTAAACCCAAGAAACCCGAGATTGGTGTTTGGAAAATTGTTGAATCCAAAGGCAGTCATAAGCATCAAAGAGAAAAACCGAAGTGTAATGAGAAACTTCCAGCTAAGTCTCAAAGACAAAAGAATGTCAATGATGCTAGTCGGTCTAAAAATTCCAAATGCCCAAAATCTTCTCCTAGAGAGAAGCCCATAACCGGAATCGGTAATGGAGTAATTTTCCTACATCAATATTGTTTCCTTCACATGGATCACCAATGCCTACACCATGGGAAGCTTACATTAATATACATTATTTTTATCCTCTATGGTATTATAATTCTTATATGTCGTCTCATCCTAGATATTTGTGTTCTGATTATATTACTTATAGAGTGTCGGTAATTAATAAGTACTCACCTAGGCATAGTGACTGTTTTGATCAAAAGAATCAGTGCACGCAGAAAAATAAGCATAAGGTGGTGAAAAAAGTCTATCGTGTCATAAGAGATGGTAGATTAAATAAAAATTCAGATTTGACACTAGACATAGAAAAGTAAAAAATTGAATGATCACCGACTAGTTCTATTGATTAGGTTGCCTCTAACGTCGAACAAGTTTCAAATACTATAGCTGAACAAAAAACAAGTTCGGCTGGGGGCAAGGCGAGACAAAGAAGGTCGACAACACATCAACCAGTATGGCCACTGTCCAAACTGGTCAAACTGGTTCTGGAAACCTGTTGACGGATAAAACACGTATCCACCTACGATCCGCGAGCGTACGGACCTACACCTTTTTCACCACGGGGATTCCCTATGTTCTTGTCAATCCGCGGAGCAAGGGGATTACAAGCGTTTGATCTAGCACTAACCTAGTTAACTAACCAAACCTTAAACTAAGACTAATCTAAAGGCTACTACTCTACACTAGAGAGGGATATGAGACTCACAAGATATAAAAGACACTTGCCCATAGGGTCTACGATACTTACAGATGCAATCGCTAAGAGATACAAAACCGATCTAATCTACCGGGGGTGTGACCACGGTTTCGCCCTTTTCCTCCCCACGTACTGTCACTACGCGGAGGTATTCATGACTAGACCTATGATGATCACGGCATATTGAAGGGTTCTAAGGGAGTAGTGAGATCTATACTCCCTAAAAGCATGGTAGCTAACCTTATACATGAAAGCAACTTCAACACTAGATTGATAGATTGAAACCATAAAAAGTAGCGATTACATCTCAATAACGTTTACAACCCCATGGACAAATGAGAAGTTTTACCCCATCAAGGCGCTAAGCATGGCGCCGTTGATCATGGTGACGCTTCCGACGGTGTCTTCCTTCTCCTCCGGGGGTGTCGTGGCAGGACCTCGACGTCCTCCTCCACTTGTGGTTGCCTCCTTGGACTTGAGCGATCCTTCTCGCGAATGATCTCCCTATTCTCCTTCCTCTCTAATTTGTGGACAACCTCTCATGCGAATGGCTCTCCCTTTGCGAATGGCGGCGGCCACACGTGCTTAGGGTTGCATCATCTTCACGCTCAAGAAATGAGGGGCCGAAGCGACGCCATAATGGGCCAGGCCGGCCGGCCTGGGCTGACGGGCCTAGGCCCATTTCGGCCTGGTTCGGTCGCCCCTTCCTCCACATGGATCCTCTTGCCATTTTGCCCTTGGACCCCTTCAATTGCGTCATTTTGGCGACGTCATCCTCGCGTCCAAGATAGGGGGTTTTCTCGCATGAAGTTCGGTCTTTACGCTTTAGTCCTCGGGGATGTTCCTTTGTAACACATTGGTCCTTGCCACCTTTGGGAGTGATTTCATCATGCTTTTGAACACGAACGGGACTCCTCATTTGCTCCTTTGTACTTGTTGTGACTCCGTCCTTTTAGTCCATGTTTTCCTGCAAAAATATAACACTTCCAAATGCACATACGAAGATGAACTTGTCATGTCATTAGTGTGCCTAGTGGTGGGTTTGTTCCATAATCAAGCTCAAACCGAAGTGTAATGAACAAGTTTGGTATACCAAAATACACCGTCAACATCTCCCCCACGCTTAGATCTTGCTCGTCCTCGAGCAAGTTCCTTGCAAAAGAACTTTTGTCCATGGTGTTGAAAACATGCTCTGCTAATTATTTCTTTACAAGTTAGTCAATCCTTTATCTTTAATATAATAAATATGAAGCAATGATCATGATACATAAACATGGGCGTTTCGAATTTTTACCAAATCGAGATTTACCCCACAACTCATACCTTTCACTAGAGGTCCTCAACTCCAGCCATGCTTACTTCTTTGCTTCCATCGGAGGGTTTTCATGACTTTACAAAAATAAAATTCCTGCAACAAGTATTAGACAAAAACCTTTCTCCAAGTCCTCACATATCACTAATTTGAAGTGGCTATCCTAAACAATCCATAAACTCTTACCTCCCACAAGTCTCTCATTTATCATGTAAGGTGGAGCTATAGGTATGGCTAGTGAGATCAACACAAATATCGTCAAGCTAAGAAATTCCTCTAATGGTCGTTTACCTTTGAAGCCAATGATCAAGAGAATTAAACCATGATGTGGGGATGTCAAGGATAATAAGATATAGAATGGTGGACATGTGCAAGGGCAAAAGAAAATAAGACTATAAGGCACCGATGATGTCCTCATTGTCGGATTGCACATGGTTGGAAAAATAGAAGATTCGTCTCTTAACAACAACGTGGCACCCTTCCTTGCACTTCATTTAATCTTCACTTGATTCATCCCACCTCATACCTTTCTTGCTTTTCCTCTTTCTTTTTCTTTTTTCTTTTTTCTTTTTTCTCTCTTTCTTCTCTTCCCTTTTTTTTCTTTTTCATACACATACACATTTTTTTCTTTACTCTTCTCTCTGTTCTTGACATCTTTACCTCTTTTCCGAAGCTCTTTGCTCATCTCTTCTTGCATAAATACAATCTGAATTTTAAATAAAAACCATGCTAGGAACGAGACGAAACTTCGAACATAGGTTGTGTTCAAGGAATACGATGTACAAAAGAGATATTATGGGTTGGGTATGGAATTCGGTGATGTACGGGACTTTCAATGCGAGAGTCTCGTTACCGAATACATGACGAGGCTAGCAATAAAAGATATATAAAACAAGGACACGATCATTGCTTGAAATTAAAACTTCCAAGAGAGAAGGATCCTAGCCCAACTCATCATGCTAACCGCACTTATGGTGGAGCGGATATTGAGTCGGCCTTGTATAGGATTTTTCTTTGTCTCTCAACTTGGAAAAAGAGATTTTTCTAACCTTTATTACAAGGGTTTTCATATAATTTTCAGAATTAAACTCCTCCAACATTAGCATCGAACTTAACATAACCGAAACAAGGTTCTAGAGCAAAGTATAGTGCGGGCACTTTTAGAGGTGAAAACTCCACTAAGTACCACGGTAAACTTTTCAAACCAATTGCTCATGCTCATAAATCAAAGATGAAAGAAAGACATACAAGTAAATGAAAGAATTAACATCACATGACACAAAAAGTAAAAGACTCTTTTTATTTGACTTTCTGACTCAAACACTAATTTAACACACTTTCAAACTAAAAATTTAAAAACACACCAAAATTTAAACTTGCAAGCTCTAAACCAAACCAAACCGATCTACTAAGGCAAAAATTTAAAACTAGCTAGCTAGCTCTCCCCCACGCTAAGATCATACAACGTCCTCGTCGTATTTTACAAAAAACCATAGAGGGGAAGAACCCTAACTACTTAGTGGAATCTTCCACAATCCTTGCACCACTTCTTCTTGATGTTGCCGACCATCCCGAAGAGCTTCTGTACGTTCCGGTTAAGGAACTTATAGTCATCGTCGACTACACACTCTAAATCTTCCATCCTTTGCCGCATTGCTTCCATGGCTTGAAAGCACTCGTCAATGGACGCGAAGAGGTCTGATATGGCATGACGGCAAGCCGCACAACACATGGGGTGCTCTCCAAACGGGTCGTCGTCGCCGGGGTCGCCGCCGTCGTCGGGATCACCACCGCCATTGGGACCTTCGGGAGTAGGTTCCTTAGGGACCTCCTCCCAATAGTTAGGTTGTTATCATCCCTTCCGGCGGCTGCCCACGAACTTGGGTTGCGGTCGTCGGAGTAGTCGCTTCCTCCATAGTCCTTCGGCTCGGGCGTCTTCTCCTTGTAGTTCTTTCTCTTCATCTCCCGAAGACGCTCCGATCTCCGGACGTGAGTTGCGGTCTTCTCTTCCTTGACGTGGTGACAGCTTGCGATTGGCCCGGTCGGGACACGCCCTCCGCAACGGATGTGGGCGGTCCTCTTGATCTCCATCTTGGGCATGAGCTCGCACCGCCGCACCTCCTGCGGCTCCAAAGGCTTCTCGGCCCCTAGCTTCACCTCCTCGCCTTGGGGACGTCATGGCTGCTGCTCTAGCTAATGTGGGGGCAAGAGAATGCGACTTGGGATGGATTCCCGAGCTCCAATCTCATTCCTTTAAGTAGCCCGAGAAAGAATTCCCTAGAACCCAACCTTTCCTATTCTTGACTTCCCTAAAATTGTCGGACCAAACTTGGAAGTCGAAAACGCGCGTCCCAGAGAAAAATGAGGGCGATCCGCCGCCCTGGGCCCCTGGGCCGATCGGACCGAGCCGGCTGACCTGCCTTGGTTCGTGGGTCGGTTCGGTCCAATTTTTTGCGTACCCTACTATTTTCTGATTGTTAGCCCGTGCAGAAAAGTTGGCCTGGTAAATCCTTGCGAAAAACTCCAGTAAAATAAAATAAGAGCTATTTACAAGATGCTCACCTTGTTTTATGTCCTAGGCTTGACGTTCGGGCTCATCCTCCATGATGAAAATATCAACATAGTGAAGGGGCACGACATCGGGTTCGAAATACACCTTGAGTTGTTGACCATTCACCATGAATTGGTCTCCTTTCATATCCATGATCGTAACCGCTCCATTGGAGAGCACCGAATGAACAACATAAGGTCCATCCCATTTGCTTTGCAACTTCCCTTTTCCGAAGGTTTTAAATCTTGAATTGTAGAGGAGGACCTTATCTCCTTCCTTGAATTCCTTCTTCTTAAGTCTTTTGTCGTACCATCTCTTGATTCTCTCTTTGTAAATACTTGCATTTCATAAGCTTTCAACCTCATCTCCTCTAGCTCACTAATTTGGATCCTCCGTTTTATTCCTGCGGCGTCTAGATCGAGGTTCATCTCTTTTATTGCCCAATATGCCTTGTGTTCTAGCTCAACCAGAAGGTGACAAGCCTCGCCATAAACAAATTGATATGGAGTCATACCTATTGGTGTCTTGAACGCCGTTCGATATGCCCATAATGCTCCATCCAATTTCTTTGACCAACCCTTGCCTCCTTTCTCTATAGTCTTATTTAGGATGCTCTTTAGTTGCCTATTCGATGTTTCCACTTGTCCATTGGTTTGCGGGTGATATGTCGTAGCCACTCTATGTTCAATCCCTAACTTGGACAAGCACTTCTTAAAGTTCTTCCCGGTGAAGTGAGTTCCTCCATCGCTTATCAAGATTCTCGGGGTACCAAAGCGAGGGAAAATCACACTCTTAATCATCGTGATGGATTCTTCCGTGGAAGCTTTACGGCATGGGATGGCCTCTACCCACTTGGATACATAATCAACCATGACTAGGATATGCTCATATCCATGTGAGTTTTTGAAAGGCCCCATGAAGTCAATCTCCCAAACATCGAAGAAATCGATTTGTAGATTGTAATTCAAGGGCATAGCATTCCTTTGAGATATGTTTCCGGTCCTTTGGCATTCGGGGTATAAGGCAACATACCTTTTAGTATCTTCATGTATCTCCGGCCAATAAAATCCGCTGGACCATACTTTTGCTTGTGTTCAAAAATGACTATAATGTCCACCGTATTCCGCCGAATGACATTTCTTCAAAATTTCTTGCCTCTCTTCTCTTGGTACACATCTTCTCATTACTCCATTGTTCCCAAGCTTAAAGAGGTAAGGTGAATCCCAAAAGTATTTCTGACTTTCAGATATTATCCTCCTTTGAGTGTTTTTTTCTAGGTGATCAAGAGGCATTCTCCGAATTGCCCGAATGATATCGATCATCCAAGTATCCTTGTCGATTATTCGATAGAGGTGGTCATCTCTCATTTTATCCTCTATGGGCTCCTTGTCATCTTGTTCGCGGTTCATCCTTGACAAATGATCGGCCACAACGTTTTCCACCCCCTTTTTATCTCAGATTTCAACATCGAACTCTTGGAGAAGAAGGATCCAACGAATCAATCTTGGTTTAGCGTCCTTCTAAGTCAAAAGATACTTGATTGCCGCGTGATCGGTGTAGACAATGACTTTTGAGTTCACGATGTAAGATCTGAATTTTCCGAAGGCAAAAACTACCGCTAACAACTCTTTTTCTGTCGTGGCATAATTTAATTGTGCCTCATTAAGAGTTTTACTAGCGTAGTATATAGCATGAACTCAGCCTTCCTTTCTTTGTCCTAAAACCACCCCTACGGCATAGTCACTTGCATCGCACATGATCTTGAAGGGTTGACTCTAATCCAGAGGTTGAATGATAGGGGCACTGACTAAAGCGTTCTTCAAAGTCCGGAATGCCGCTAAGCACTTCTCATCAAAGTCAAAAACCACATCTTTTTGAAGAAGTTGAGTCAAAGGCTTAGTGATATTTGAGAAGTCCTTGATGAATCTTCTATAGAATCCGGCATGGCCTAAAAAGCTTCTCAAAGATTTTACATCCGTAGGTGGTGGGAGTTGCTCAACCGTCTCCACTTTAGCTTTGTCCACTTCAATTCCTCTTTCGGATATTACGTGTCCGAGCACTATGCCTTGCTTTACCATGAAGTGACACTTTTCCCAATTTAGCACTAAATTGACCTCCGCACACCTCGTGAGAACCTTGTCCAAGTTTGCCAAGTAATCCACAAATGTTTTCCCATAAACGGAAAAATCATCCATGAACACCTCGATAATTTCCTCGATGAATTCCGAGAATGCCGCCATCATGCAATGTTGAAAAGAGGCCGGAGCGTTGCATAAGCCGAAGGGCATCCTTCTATATGCAAACATTCCATAAGGGCAAGTAAAAGTTGTCTTATGTTGATCATCCGGGTGAATAGGAATTTGACTCAACCCTGAGTACCCATCGAGAAAGCAAAAATATGCGTGGTTTGCTAACCTCTAGACCATCTCGTCAATGAACGGCAAGGGGAAGTGATCTTTATTCGTTGCTTTGTTCAACTTTCGATAATCGATACACATCCGCCATCCCGTCACGGTTCTTTGCGGTATTAATTCATCCTTCTCCTTCTTCGCCACGGTCAAACCTCCTTTCTTCGGCACACAATGTACGGGGCTCACCCACTCGCTATGCGGCACTGGGTAGATGATTCCGGCATCCAAAAGTTTGATAACCTCCTTCTTCACTACCTCTCGCATGGCATGGGTTAGCCTTCTTTGATGGTCCAATACGGGCTTACATTGGTCTTCCATTGGTATACGATGAGTGCAAAAGGCTGGGCTAAGTCCTTTGAGATCATTGATTGAATATCCGATTACCTTCTTGTGCTTTTTCAATAAATTCTGCAACTTCTCATTTTCTTTGGGACTCAACTCGTCACTCACGATGACAGGATAAGTCTTGTCCGGGCCCAAAAATGCGTACTTCAATCCCTTGGGCAAAGGTTTGAGATCCACCTCGGACACTTGCGGTTCTTCGGGTCTAGTGTCTCCTATGTCTTCGAATTTTTCCTCCTCTACGCTTCCATCTTGTGGTTCTAATCCTTTTGTTGCTTCCTCTAATTCCTCGTCTTGTTGATCATTGGATTGGTTCTCTATCGCTCTTTGCAGTGGGTCTCTAAGAGTTTCAACAAAATAAAGGCTACCTACCTCCTCTTCGTCTTCTTCCTTGGGAGGAAAGGGTGAGGGAAAACTAGAAGCGCGAAGAAAGTTATATGTGTACTTGTCTCCATTAAAGTTTATTGTTACTTTGCCTTCTCTGGCATCCAACACGACATCTACCAACTTAAGGAAAGGCCTACCTAAGATTATGTGATCACGATTATCATAATAGGCATCTATAACAAAGAAGTCGGTTGGTATGCACTTTTCAGAGATGATTACATTAATGTTGCAAGCAATACCTAGAGGTTTTATAGTTCTACCATCCCCCATAATTAATTTTGTTGAAGTTGGGACTAAGGGCCTATTTGGGAGCACTCTGCTCCACCAAATTTAGCTCCACTCCATAAAAAATACCCAAACACCTCAACTAGCTCCACTCCACTCCATAAAAAATTAGCTCCACTCCACCTTTTTTTGAGAGCTCCTCAAGAGGTGCTCCACCAATTCTTGGAGCTGATAGAGTTGAGGGGAATTACCCACCATGACACTAGTTACACATCTCCCCATACCATACCCTTTCAATAAAAAGAAAAAGTCAATAGCCAACAACCAGAGCTCGCCGGGATCCCGCCGTTTGACCGCGTCGCCGGAGGACGAGCTCTCCCCGTGCTCTAGCCTGGCCCTCCTCTGACCTCCTCTGACCCCAGCCACGGCGTCGCCCGCGTCGCCGCGTCGGCGCCCGGCGAGGCAGCGGATGTAGGTGGTGAGGGGCAGGTTGACCGACTGCCGCCCGCCTCCTCCTCAGCCCGGTGGACGGCGACGTGGAGCACGGCGACGCCACCGGGCCGCAGGGTGCGCTCGATCTTGGCAGCGAACCGGTCTGGGTAGAGCGCGTGGTCGAAAACATTAGAGAACTCGAAGTCGAAGGTGGCGTCGGGGAACGGCTGCGCGTGGAAGTCGCCCCGGACAACGAGTGGTGGTGCCGGGGCGAGGTCGATGCCGACGGCGCCGGACACGCCGACCTACCACAGCGCGGCCACCTCCTGCCCCAGGCGCGCCCCGACGCATAGCGCACGGGAGGTGTTGCGGAGAAGCGGCGTCATCGAGGCCGTGGAGGTGGCGATGCAGACGGTTGCCGCAGAAGCAGAGGAGGAGGAGGAGGAGAAGGAGGAGGAGGGAGGACAGGACGGGTCGTCGGCGAGGCTCCGCAGCTGCCCCGGGGTCGCCAGGGAGAGGCCCACGAACACGGCCGCCGTTGCCGTTCCTGTGCTCGTCAGATCTAGCACCGAAACAGCAAAACATTGAGATCTTGATCCATTGGAAGGTTGGGACATCTGCACGGTGAATGGAATGGAATGCTCGCGAATCGAGAGGAGGTGATTGGATCGGATCCTCACGGTTCTTGGAATGGAATGCTCGCGAATCGAGCTGCAGGGTGGGAGAAGGAGAATAGGGGATGGCGTCGACCGGCGCTCGTTGAGCCTGACGCTCTCCGCCGGCACCGCGGTCATGGGCGGCGCAGAGTGCCCAGCTCCCCCGCTCGTCCGCTTCTACTGCCACCAGGAGGATGGGGACGACGACGCACACAGATTTGGGGTCGCCGGTGGCGCACACATACTTTTTTTATCTGAGGTTGAACTGACAAGCGGGACCCACGTGGAAGTGAGAGGAATTTAGATGGGCCAAGCTGGGCCGCTATGTGCATAGTGGGCTGCGGGGTGGAGGGAAGTGGGCTTCTAGGATCTGTGGAATGGAGCTCTCCCAAACATGATTATTCAGATTGCCAGAGTGGAGCAGAGTTGGTGGAGTGGAGTTGGTGGAGTGGAGTGGCTGTTTTGGGAGTGGAGTGCTCCCAAACAGGCCCTAAGTCTAGGTTATGGTCTTGAACTTTAACATAAATCTTGGAGGATAGGACACTTACTTGAGCTCCGATGTCGCATAAAGCTTTGCATTGAATTCCACTAATCTTGCAACTCAAGTGTGGGGTCATCTTCTCCTCTTGATCGGATCCTATTGCATAAACTTCGGTGAGGCGAGCGTATGGCGATGCTTCGGGTTTGATTCCCATGATTCTTTTCACCTCGGCTATGTGATCCGGATCCACTTCATCATCACTAAAGAGCTTTCAAAAGATCTCACCGGTGGTTTCAAGATCATATAGATTTTCCACTTGCTTTTCCGGTGGGAAGTCCACTTCCAATGCTCTTGCCATCTCCTTTTGTTTAGGGTATGGTCTTCTCTTGTCGAATACCTCTCCATAATCAATCGGAACCCAATCCATTTGCTTGAACTCCCTTAATGGCTTCACGCTTGACATACTCCTCTTGTTTGTTCCATTTGACTTGGCGAAGTCCACGCTTGGGGTAGTTCTTGTCTCGGTGTGTACTTCTTCAAGCTTTTTCGGGATTAGCTCCTCTTTCTTGTCTTCTGGGGCTGCCTTTTTGGAAATCTCAGCACATGTCTTAATGGTTGAATCGTGTTCCGACCTTCCCGAAAGTCGTGTTTCCCAATCTCTTCGCATGGCTGCCGCTTTGCTAATCTTTTGTAAAAGTTGAGCGGCTTCCGTGAGTGTTTTCTCCATGAGATCCCCACCTGCACACATTTGAACATGTTCCATGAAACTAGGGGTTAGGGAAAAGAAAAATGTATGCAAAAGGTCACCGGAGAAGCCGAGTATTGGTCCTTGTTCAATCAACTCGTTAAATCTATTCCAAACTTGGTCTATCCCTTCCTCTTCTCCTTGTGTGAAGTTGATCACTTGCCTCCTTAGATGTTGAACCTTGCTTATTGAAAAAAACTTCTCGCAAAATTTCTTTGTCAACTTGTTTCAATTTCCTTCAACTTCGAAGGAAGCAAACGAGTACCATGTCTTTGCTTCGCCGGCAAGTGAGTAAGGGAAGAGATTCCACTTGAACCATTCGTCGGGAACTCCTTCTTGACGCACCGTGTTGCATAGCGTCGTGAAATGCTTTATGTGTCTATACGGGCTCTCCATCTCCATCCCTCTAAATGGGGTTGCCGCCGCCATCTCGATGATCCTAGCTTTGATTTCATACTTGGTCGCTTCGAGTTCGACTCTTGTAATTTGATATGTTCACATCGAGGGCTAGCGTAATCCCGTAGCGATTTCTCCGGTTCTTCCAAAGGGTGGTTGGCGAATGCTATCTAGACAACAAAATAGAAAAACAAAAACAAAAACAAAACAAAACAAAACAAAGTGGTTTTCTAGGTGATAAGGGTTAGATGTTAGTAATTAACAAAATCAACGCAAAATCAAATGATGTAAACTAGCTTGCTCCCCGGCAACGGCGCCAAAAAAAGAGGCTTGTTGACGAATAAAACACGTATCCACCTTCGATCCGCAAGCGTACGGACCTACACCTTTTTCACCATGGGGATTCCCTAGGTTACAACCGTTTGATCTAGCACTAACCTAGTTAACTTACCAAACATTAAGCTAAGACTAATCTAAAGGCTACTACTCTACACTAGAGAGGGATATGAGACTCACAAGATATAAAAGACACTTGCCCATAGGGTCTACGATACTTACACATGCAACCGCTAAGAGATACAAAACCGATCTAATCTACTGGGGGTTGTGACCACGGTTTCGCCCTTTCCCTCCCCACATACTGTCACTACGCGGAGGTATTCATGACTAGACCTGTGATGATCACGGCGTATTGAAGGGTTCTAAGGGAGTAGTGAGATTTATACTCCCTAAAAGCATGGTAGCTATCTTATACATGAAAGCAACGTCAACACTAGATTGATAGATTGAAATCATAAAAAGTAGCGATTACATCTCAAGAACGTTCACAACCCCATGGACAAATGAGAAGTTTTACCCCATCAAGGCGCTAAGCATGGCGCCGTTGATCATGGTGACGCTTCTGACGGTGTCTTCCTTCTCCTCCAGGGGTGTCGTGGCAGGACCTCGACGTCCTCCTCCACTTGTGGTTGCCTCCTTGGACTTGAGCGATCCTTCTCGCGAATGATCTCCTTCTCCTCCCTCTCTAATTTGTGGACAACCTCTCGGGCGAATGGCTCTCCCTTTGCGAATGGCAGCGCCCACACGTGCTTAGGGTTGCATCATCTTCACGCTCAAGAAATGGGGGGCCGAACCGACGCCAGAATGGGCCAGGCCGGCCGGCCTGGGCTGACCGGCCTAGGCTCATTTCGGCCCGGTTCGGTCGCCCCTTCCTCCACATGGATCCTCTTGCCATTTTGCACTTGGACCCCTTCAATTGCGTCATTTTGGCAACGTCATCCTCGCGTCCAAGATAGGGGGTCTTCTCGCATGAAGTCCGGTCTTTACGCTTTAGTCCTCGGGGATGTTCCTTTGTAACACATTGGTCCTTGCCACCTTTGGGAGTGATTTCATCATGCTTTTGAATACGAATGGGACTCCTCATTTGCTCCTTTGTACTTGTTGTGACTCCGTCCTTTTAGTCCATGTTTTTCTGCAAAAACATAACACTTCCAAATGCACATACGAAGATGAACTTGTCATATCAATAGTGTGCCTAGTGGCGGGTTAGTTCCATAATCAAGCTCAAACCAAAGTGTAATGAACAAGTTTGGTGAACCAAAATACACCGTCAATAAAACCGGTCAGAACGGTTTCTCCAAAAAGTCTGTAGAAGCCCTAAGTCCAAGAAAAAGGTGAAGCCGACCTTTCAGGAACTTTTAGCCAAGTATGAGAAGATAACATCAAACCAGAAGCAAGGAAACTGCCAAATAAAGGTAAAAATTTGAATTCTTCATTACCAAAATATCAAAGTAGACCATATTCTTATGAATCTCAAGTAAATTATGTTGTTGCACCTTATTCATATGCTGGATCGACCTCACCATGGTCGTGGTCATATCCTTGCTATTATTTACCTTTGGATAATGCTAATTTATATATGCACTCATATATGATTCAATATCCTCCTGCATATGTAAATTATGACTCGTTGCAAAGACTGTTTGTTGATAATAATCTGGTCAAAAGTGCACTTATTGGCTCTAAAGGAGGTGATAAGGACAGCAAGGGAGATTCAAGATACTCACAGTCGAGATGGTGTCCCTCAGGCTTAACTCACACTATAAAAAAAGAAAATTGCAGCGCATGCGCAAGAGATCAATGGAGCAACAAGTTGAAGCGAAGCTAGTAGTGAATATGAAGACAAGGATGGTGTGGAGGCCAAAGAAAGTTGCTTCAACTTCAACTTGAGCAAGATATCATGACATGACCGATGTATTCTAGATGAACATCGTCCTTAGAACAATTTTGGTTACTGAGTGTTTTCTGATTCGCAAGCTTCACCAGGAAAACAGGGGGCATATGTTGACGACTAAAATTAGCATGTATAACAAGGACTAGGAAAAATCCGGTTTTGGAAACCGATCAGTCTGGTTTCCTTCTGTAATCCGACTAGGACTTTTAGTTTGCATTAATTACGAGTTGTAAAACCTATTCCTTGCGGAAAAAGTCCTACCATCCCTATAAATATAAAGGGATTTGGCCGATTGAGGGGTAACACAATCGAATCTAATCAATCTACCTTTATCGTTTTTACCTTTCTTTCTCGTTACCCTACTTTTCCAACCGCATGTTTTGTTCCTCTACTACCTCCACAGCATGAGAGGACGTCCTAGCTATACGTGAGCATTTTTAGCCCGGCCCGGCCAGCCCAGCCCGCGCTAGGCCCGCCCACGGACCTTACTGGACGGGCGTGGGCAGAGATCTTGAAGTCCGCGAAAAAAATTTTAGCCCGAGCCCGGCCCGAAATGCTGTTTTTAGTTATTTTACACTATAAAATACGCAGGTGACCCGCCCAAGCCCGGGCCCGGCCCGAAAACTGAGGCCCGACACGTCCTATGGGACGGTCATGGGTAGGATTTTCTCGGCCCGAAAAACCTGGGTTTTTTTCGGTCCGGCCTGAACCCGGCCCGGCCCGTGGAATGCTCAGGTCTAGTCCTAGCTGGCCTGCCGAGTCTAGGACGACCCAAGGTGTGTGCCTACCCCGACGGGGTCTCTCCTGGGCGAGCGTTCGTTGGTCTACCGTCGGGATCATCGACGACCGGTTTGATTGGTCACCTGCAGCGGTCTGACCGGTGCCTGCGAGGAGGTGCTGCAAGGAGCTCCTCCGCGTGTTGTTGGCTAGTTTAGGATTTTTCGCAAGAGATGAGAGAGATATCTAGTTATCTCTGCTAACGGGCCCAAATTCAACAGCATGGACCATTCGTTGGCCTGGTCCAAGTTCATTCTTTCCAACCCCGGGCGTGGGCCTCAAATATATCAACATCCCAGCCTTTTCCCCAAACCACAGTGACCCCAGCCTTGCAGGCTGCTGCAACTGCAAATCTAAAATGTGCTTTTAGAGATCTGCCAACTAACTCATTGGATGGAATTCGCAGCACTACCACTAGTGCATCCACTAGCCACTGCCCCTGCAACCCTATTTTGGCCCGTTCCAGAGCTCTCCGATCCGGCGAGATGCCATCAGCAGCCAGCAATGTGTGATCTGCTGCTCAATAACCTGTCCCCTGCCGTTACAAACATTCGGGAGAGCCTTGCCCGTACCAGTAAACAAATGGCGCGCCAGCGTGGGGGCGTGGGGCAGCAGCCAGCAGCTAGCGCACCCAGCCACCCGCAAAAACATCGCCGGGGTCAGATGCCCGGCCGGAAAACACATGCCGTGCGCGCCCATGACTCCATGAGTGGGGCGCGGCGATCATGAGTGCATTATTGACCGGTGTCCCTCCGGCCACGGCCGCCGCCGCCGCCGCCGTCAGCAGGCGCCGGTCGAGCACGCGTGTCGCCTTGCGCATGTGAGCCACAACTGGATCGCCGATGCGTGGGCACAGTCATTTTAGTAGAGTATGTGCACGGCAATGGCATCTCGACTGACACAACAGGCCTGGTATAATCGACAACTCAAAAAGGATACCTTATTGTATTATCATCAATCAGATCCTGATCCTGATCCTGGAGAGGAGGGGGAGATTACATACATGGACGGCTGTAATTAACGAAATAATCAACCAATTACATTTTACATACAGTGAAAGAAAACATTTGGAAAAAAGTAAAACTCTTGTACAATCTTCTCAAACCAAAAGTCTGAACGAACGAACCCATACTGACCGACAGGTACGGTCAGCTAGAGTTTTGAGTTAATTCGCGACGCTGCACTTCTTCCTGATCTCCCCCTGGCTGCCAGTGAGCACCTCGACGTTGCCCATCTTGACCATGGACGCGGCGAAGTCGGCGAAGAACTCCTCCTTGTAGGCGCCGGTGGCGTGGCGGAGCACGTACGCGCGGGTGAAGGGGTCAGTGAGCAGGGTGCCGTCGGAGTGGAAGAGGCCCCTGCGCTTGGCCACGTGGCTGAAGTAGCTCAGGTCGAAGGTCTTGAAGCTGCCTGGGTCCATCTCCACCAGCGTGGTGTTGTCGTCGAGGCTCGGGCACTTGCCGCGGAGGCGCGCCATGTACATGGGGTCCAGCGTCGGGTCGGTGTCGTGGGCGTTGTCCATGCCCGTGAAGTTGTAGAGCCGGTCCGTGAAGGAGAAGCAGTGGGAGGTGCCGATGGTGTGGCCGGCGGAGAGCACCACGAGGTCCTTGGCGTCGAGGTTCTTGGTCGCGAAGATCTGGGTCAGCTCCGTGAAGTTGCCCGTGGGGGGCGGCAGCTGGTCGAGGGCCTCGCTGGAGTTGGACACCCTGCCGTCGCGACGCCCGAGGGGCACCGCCCAGAACGGGCCCTTGCTCTGCGCGAGAGACGTACGTACGTGAAAGGATCAGCGAATTGAACGAAATGTGTTATTGTGAGAAGTTTTACTCGGAGAATGCACGCATTATTGTGCTCACCAGCCACACGGCGTCCCTGGCGATGAGCGCCAGCACGTCGGCGCAGGAGACGGTGTCCGGGCACGCCTTCTCGACGGCGGCCTTGACCCTCTCGATGAAGCCGTAGCCGCGCAGCGTCAGGTTGGGCTTGGCGTCCTTCTCCGCCGTCAGGTTGGGGGTGGAGTCCAGGAGCACCGAGCCGTCGCACCCCTGCACATATGCAGCAAAATGCATGGGCCGGGGTGAGCAAAATCCAATGGCACGCAACAAGCCGCGATATGTTGTACAGAGCACATGATGAGCAATGCAACGCACCCTGACGAAGCAGTCGTGGAAGTGCATCCGGAGGAGCGGCCCGGCGAGGCTGGGCGCGGCGGAGAGCGCGCGCACCATCTCCTTCCGGACGACGTCCTCCACGCTGGGGCACGACTGGCTGTAGAACTTCTCGTCCAGCTGCGCCGACGCCGCCGCCGCCGCGAACGCCGAGAGCAGCAGCACCACGACGGCCGCCCTGGACGCCATCTCTCGAAGCTGCTGGTGGCCGGCCGGAGCGAGGCTAGCTAGCTAGCTTGCTGATGAGCAGAAGAAGGGAGAAGCGTGTGCTGCTGCTGAATTGGCTGCCACGCCACGGGGCTGAGATTTATAGCGTCGGGGCGCCCGCGTGTGTTAGCTAGGCTGGCTTCCGAGCCTGCTTGCATGGATGGCTCCGAGTATACGTGGGAATGGATCAACATCCATAATCTAAAGAAGAAAAATCCAGTAAGATCCTAAATTATAAAGCTCACATCCAATCCAATCCAATTCACTCACTCAAAATCCAATATCCAACAATATAATCCAACCACCACCAGGTTGGCTACTCAGATAAATCTATACGTGGGACACATGTCCAGAGCCGGACCCTAGAATTAAAAGCTCGCGTTCACACTATAAAATTTTAGCGGATTTGACCGAAATTTGGTGAGATGCCTTAACATGACAGTCCGCTACTCAGTGCAAATCGGTGAAGCCAAATCTATATGTGGGACCCACGTTCAGAGCCGGACCCTAGAATTAAAAGCTCGTGTTCACACTATAAAATTTAGCGGATTTAACCGAAATTTGGTGAGATGCCTTAATATAACAGTCCGCTACTCAATGCAAATCGGTGAAGCCAAATCTATATGTGGGACCCACATCCAGAGCCGGACCCTAGAATTAAAATCTCGCGTTCACACTATAAAATTTTAGTGGATTTGACCAAAATTTGGTGAGATGCCTTAATATGACAGTCCGCTACTTCGTGCAAATCGGTGAAGTCAAATCTATATGCGGGACCCACGTCCAGAGCCGGACATTAGAATTAAAAACTCCTGCTTGGACATCAAATACTGATTGGATATCCAATTTAATTTAGCATGTGGACATCCACATCCAAAGTAATCCAGTCCAACGAAGTCCAAAAGAAAAAAATCCAATTGGATTCGGATTTTCCAAAATCCATTACCACGTCTAGCTCCGAGTGAGTTGTTGTTCCTGCTCGCGGCATCTTTTGCTGTGGCAGGTACAGCGGCCGGGGTCACAGCGACGTCTGACAGACAGACCGACTGCTATGCTGAGTTGCTGACGAAGAAGAAGTCCAAGAATAGAGCAAACATGTTCGATCAGTTGCGAACAAACTCATGTGGAGTTTAGTTAGCAATTAGCATGGGCTGCCACGCTAATTGGCACCTACGCTGGTGGTTAGCATTAATCATACTGCTTGCACTTTGTGAACTTGCAATTGGCCGCTCCGATGCTTGTACTTTCTGGTTTTGCGAGTGAAGGATCATCGACCTGATACTGAAACAAAGCGCGACGTTGACGAGTCCCCATAACACGCACCTCAGTATGGTCAAAACCTATGCATATATATACACGTAGTAGGACTGTACCGTGATTGCTTGGAGCGGAACTGAACCGGACAGTGATGTGCAGATCGAAGAAAGGGATCGGGAAACAAATCGCGCGGTGGTACTGTACCAGTACCACGTTTTGGCCACAAAAAGAACGTCAGTACTCTGCTGTGTTCGTTCGTTCGTTCGTTCGCAGGTAGCGATCCTGCCCTGCGGCTCCCTCTTCCGCCAAGCACAGCCGCGAAGTACGGCCTCTGTCCATGCAGCACCGATCGGCTCTCGAGCGAGCCCTGCATTGCACGCAAAAAGCTGATGCCGGGCAGATTGGTCAGTGTCGTCAGCTAGCTCATCATCAGCAGGCGCCTCTCTCACACAAAACACTTTCCAAAAGTGAAAATGAGTGAAGTGAACTGGTGAAAAAAAACACAATCATACAGGATCAGGATCATGCGTAACGACCCATAGCTCGAGTTTTTCACCTGAAAGCATCAGCAGCAGGAACGTGCGTGTGCTAAGGACAGAGGCCGGCTTATGCAAACTGGTCGCTAAGCATCCCATAATTCCGGCGCATGTGCAAACCGGGTTACAATACAGGGGCGGGCGGCTAGGCAGGCGCCGAGCCAACCCGAGTCTCTCCCATGATTGGCCTTTGGGCCGGCGCCGGCCGTTCAACATTCAGCACCCCTGTTATGAGGTGAATCGGCGTTGCCACAGTCCCACACACACGCAATCGCGTTCCAAATTTGTAAAATTTTCTCTTATCAATCATCATTCATCAACCATCCCAAGAATTAAGAACCCAAAAAAACTGGAAATTTTGATGAGCACAAGATGAAGGCCGGGCAGCTAGGCAACAGTGTGGATTGCATCATGATTCACGGCCACATGGGGCAGCTCGATCAAGGGCAGCGCAAAGAAGGAATTTTGCCCAGCCTCCGCTGAACTACCTACTGGTCTGGTAGTACTAGCCCCCCAGGCCCCAGCAGCTGAATAAACTGGCGGCGGCGCGCATGTGGGTCTCGTACTTGCCTTGGATTGAGAATCCGGCGCTGGTCGGAACTGACAGGGAGATTTCACCCTCTCCGGCAAATGATTGGGAAAAGGGGCGACGAACCGACGATGCTAGCTTCCCTCGTTTTTGTGGTTGTTGAATGGAAGAACCGAGCTGCGACACTGATCCTATTCAAGGGCGTTTGAGCATGTCCAAGAGACCGGCGGCTGAGGGGAGCTCCGTGTCCAGTGTCCTGATTTCTGTGTAGTTCTGGGAAAGATGCGTCGATCGCCAAGATGGTTGGGGAAGGGGACACGTTCGAGAAAGCGATGGGTGAGAAACAACAAAACGAATATACGTACGTGTCTCTCCCCAGAGCAAATGAAATTTGACATAGAGTACTCTTTGATATGGAGTATGTTGCAAATATTTTTGGAGCAACGGGGGGAGCAATACAAGCCCGCCATCTGCCATATGTATTCGGGGCTTCGTACTACAATTCCATTTGGTATTTTTCTTTTTTCTCACTTTCTATAGAGCAATAAATTACTTCCTTGAGGGAAGAAGGAAGTTCTTTCTTCCCTTATTTTTGTTAGAAATTTGTTATTTCTATATCTCACAAACGAAGTCGAGATTAGACAAAATATTTTACAACATATCATCATATCATTTACATTTGTGATTTTTTTTATGAATTTAGATGATTTTTTGTCGTGATTTGCACAATTATCATGAATATTGTGATTTTCACTGTTCCCAGTGGTATAGACACCACTAGAGATGGAGTCATGGAGGGAAGGAATTGTCAGTGCTGAGAAGAAAAGACACGAAGAAATTGATCAGCTCTTGCACGGTTACACCACATATTCATTCACCTTATCACAAAGGCTCTTTTTTTGGTTTGAAATTTAGCTTTAAAAACCAATATGGTATTATTTGTAATTTTGAATGAGACATTTAGTTGAGATGATGTCATGTTGAGCCTAAGCGTAATTTTAAGTTTTCAAGAAAAGGAGGTCCAAGGAGCAGTTTGATTTATTATTTTTTTGAGAGAGAGGTGACGATGAACTGGTGACACGATTAAGCCGGAGAGAATTAATTTAAAAAAAGCCCGAGAGAAGATTGTGGATCCAGATCTTGGGCCCAAATGGTAAGGGCCTTTGGCAGGGCTCCGGCTCCTCCGAAAATGGCTTCGGCTCTGGCTCCTCCAGTGGAGCGGCTTTTTCGATGGAGCTGAAGCCATTTTGGAAAATGTTTGGCAAAACGGCTTCACCTGTTGGATTGAGGTGGTAAAATGTCTAAATTACCCTTTTTCTTTTTTACCCTTTTCTTTATTTTCCTTATTTTCCTCTTCTTTATTTTTCTATTTTTCCTCTTTTCTTTTTCTCTACTTTTCCCCTCCTCCCCTTCTTATCTGTTTCGGTGCTTCCCCTCACGGGCTCCCGCCGCCCGACCTCCCTCCGCCGGCGCCCCGCCGTGCCCTGCCGGCGCCGCGCGCCGCCGCGACCGGCCACCTCGCTACCTGCCCCGCCTCCACCTCCGGCCGGGCCGAGCTCCCTCCGCCCCGCCGCCTCGCGCCCTAGCCCGCCTCCGCCTCGCGCCGACCTGAGCTCCCTCCAAGGCGCGATGGGGCTCGACGCAATCCGGCCGGCGGCGAGCTCTCCCTCCCCTCCTCTCCGCCTCGCCGCGCCACGGGCCGCCGCCGCCCGGCCTTCCCCGCCGCTGCCACCCGAGGGCACTCGCTGGAAAAGGAGGGCGGAGCCGGTTGGAGCCACGAAATCGTGGCTCCGCCTCCCCTTTGGAAGCCGCGAGGTGCTCCAGGGGCGGCTCCACACCTGGAGCCGTTGCAAAATCTACCGTTTGGGAGGGCTCCGCCTGGAGCCGCTCGTGGAGCCGGAGCCGGAGCCCTCCCAAACAGGCCCTAAGTTCAGATGGGCAGAAATCAGCTGTGTAATAAATGCAGAAATCCTATCAGGCTTTCGGAATTTTTGTCTGGAAAAAGTTTATATTACCCGCTCACCTATGGGAGTGGACTACATAACCCCCAACCTATGAAACGGTCTATATCAACCCCTGAACTTTTCAAAACCTGTCAAATTACCCCCTAAAGCAGTTTTGAAAAATCATAGTAAATCACACAAAAATCATAAAATGAAAAATCTAACCGTGTTGGACTCCAAACATATAATATAGAATATGATTTGATACATTTTTTGTGTTGTAGCTTTAGATCTATACTTTTCTTCATAGCTATAAAAAATGTACTAAAGCATACCATATTATATGTTCATTGTGTAGATATACTCATTTGGAGTCCAACACAATTTGATTTTTCATTTTATGATTTTTCTGTGATTTACTTTGATTTTTCAAAATTGCTTTAGGGGTAATTTGATGGGTTTTGAAAAGTTCAGGGGATGATATAGATCGTTTCATAGGTTGGGGGTTATGTAGTCCAACCCCCATAGATGAGGGGTCGATCTAGACTTTTTCCATTTTTGTCTTATATGGCTTTCGTGTTTGAGATTCGTGCACACAATATTAGCTCCTGGATCTTCATCCCAACCCTACCTCTCCTCCTACCTGCGAGAAATTTCAAAAAATGACATCGAATAGAAGCACCTCACGCCATTTGATATCGAATTCACGAGCCTTTCAAAAATTGACACCGGAGACACGAATTGCTTCGAAATGAGGGACTCTCTCCTATTTCATCCTTCAGCCACCGGCGAAATGACCAACATACCCCTTTTTTCTACCTCCATCTCTTCTTCCTCCCTTTCTTCTTCACCGCCGACGGGCTCCCTTTCTTCTTCTCTGCGTAAATGCGACGGATGCGTATCTGCAATTCACATTTCACACAATCATACTCGATATCTCCATGCAACAAGCCAGCAATATCGATTCTCCTGCAAAAAATAAACTACATGACACGATAACAATCATCAACTCAGGGCCAGCAACATCTATTTCCCATATATGAGATGCGATTGAGTTGGCATGAGAAGCAACTTTGTAGTTCCCCGTACATCCTCCTGAAAGCTTGTCAAGTGTAAACCCCCAAAATTGTATTTGTTCAAACAAAATACTAGCTCCTTTGGTTACACTTTCTCTCCCCTGTACACTTCCCATGAGACCATGACATCAACCTCGTCACATTCCTAACAATACCCAAAATTACCAAAAGAAGAGAATATGTAAATCCACGCGCCGGTGAGCACACAGAAACAAGGCACGCAACAAAATTAAAAGGCAAGCACACTAGCGCACCATGTCATCCCAGCTAGATACATCCACGCGAAGTGTTTCCTTACCAACACGAACAGGGGCTTTACAAAACCTTCCAAAAATCTGTTTACAAAGCTCCAAATATCTGCAGTATTTCCCTCCTACAAGCATCGATCTTTTCAGCTAACAGAAAGTGTTTTTTCCACGCACAAAGTAGCCAAATCCATTGTCCTCGATCAGCTGCATTCTATAAAAAACCAATCCCATCACCACCATCTCACATCATCAACCAAAGAGCGCGATTAGCCACACCAAACAACACCAACAGAGATCTGCCAGTGATCCGTGCTGAGATGGCCAAGTTCGTCGCCGTCGCCGCGGCGGCAGCGCTGTGCCTGGCGGCACTGGTGGCCGTGGCCGCCGGCCAAAGCGAGCTCGAGCGGCAGAGGCTGAGGGACCTCCGGTGCGTACGCGAGGTCGAGGGGAACCCGCTGTGGGCGTGCCGGCAGGTCCTCGACCGGCAGCTGACCGGCGGCATGCGCTACGGCGTCGGCCCGTTCCGGTGGGGCACGGGGCTCCGGATGCGGTGCTGCCAGCAGCTCCAGGACGTGAGCCGCGAGTGCCGCTGCTCCGCCGTCCGGCGCATGGTGCGCGGCTACGAGGAGGCCATGCCGCCGCTGGAGGAGGGGCCCTACAGCTACGGATACGGCGGCGAGCAAGGAGAAGGGTACTACGGCGGCGGCGAGGGAGGGGAGGGGTACGACCTGCCGTTTCCTCCTAGAAGGGTCGGTCGCGTGAGGTTGACGAAGGCCCGGCAGTACGCCGCGGGGCTGCCGATGATGTGCCGGCTGGAGCCACAGGAGTGCAGCGTCTTCTCCGGCGACCATTACAAAAAGTAGGCGTGGAGTGAGGTGGCGCGGCGGCGTGCAAGAGCTTGCATGCACGCGTGCAAATCCCGAATAAAGTAGCTGTGACGTGGGTTCTCATCAGTCCTCATCAGATTGTCGTGTGCTACATACAAAGACAATAATGATGATATAAGTGGATCGCAAAAAAAAAATGATGATATATAAGTGATGAATAACGGAATGTGGCCAGCTGATACCGATTACTGAATTCAGTAAAGTGAAATTGTGCGTAACCCCAATTATTGATGATTACTGATGAAATGGATAGCACAATTATTGAGTATATTTAACACATTCATAAAAGTGAAAAGCGCCAATAAAGCCATCCAATATGATATCTGCATTCATCATATGATTATAATAATCATTTTAGACATTGTCAGCCTAGTCCGGATCAATTTCTTTATCATGCTGTTTTTATTTACTCACTAATCTTACTATTACTAATTATAGACTCTTTTTGAACCTCCATATGAAGCGACTCCTTTTGAAACCTCCATATGAAGCCAACTTTTTTTTTCAAAACCATAGAAAGCCAGATGTTGGGGAGCCGAAAAATCGGAAGGGGTCCCCGAACACAAGTAAAGGAAATCGCTCGAACGAACACGCGAAAGTGAATTGGGGCGCGGAGACAAAGAATCTCCGAAAGTCTGTCCTCGCCTCAAAAGTTGTGAATCCCTTTACACGTGTCCTCGGGCCCCCTTTTATAGGAAGACGAAGGGACTTTTACATTCCGAGATTACCCTCGAATCTAGAGAATATTCCGAATGTGAACATGTACACGAATGTCTTCTACATCCCGTGATTTGCGGAGCTAATTTCATACATTTACAAGCCTGCCACTAGTTCACACCTCGAACCCGGACTTTTCGCACCGCCCCTTTGACTCGGTTCTTTCACGACTTTCGCTTCATCTCTGAAGACTTCACCGAACTCGGACTTCGCCGAACCTTCGGAGATCTTTCGCATCGTGGCCCTAGTGTAGTTCTCCCGTCTCCAAGGAGTTCTTCCGAAGTTTCCATTGCTAAAGTTTCCCGAGTCAGCAGGGATCTTTGAAGTTTCCCTCGTCCTGAAATCAGAAGCAAACCTGCGAACTTATTGTTATTTGGCGACTGTTTCGCCCATGGTTAGAGGGTTAGCGAATTTCTTGAAAGTTGCAAGAGTAAAATCTTCACTTGTCCCTTTCCAGTGTATTTTCATGAATTCGCCAGAGTCCAAACCTGTCCGAAGTTCCGAGGGTGTAAGGTTTTTACCTAATTCCCCAACACTAGCCCCTCGGGGAAGCGGGTTGACTCCGATGATCCGTTTCCACGAAAATCTCTCAGAATTTCGGTAAAAAACGTCACCCTCGGAACGTCGGAGTGTACACGCGTCACCCCTGAAACGTGCAACGGTCATCTCGAGACACCTTCTGGAAACTACCCCCCTCTTCCCTATAAATAGAGGCCCGACACGGTAATTTTATTTCACCGCTTCGCCGTTCTCTGAACTTTTCGTGGCATCTGTTGCGGACAGGATTTCGTTTCAAACTTCTTCAGTCTTCTAAGGTATTCTACTTTCTTTTCCTATACTTTCGAGCAATATCTATTTTTTCGTAAGCTTTTCATTTTCTGTAAGTTAATACGTCTTTGTAAAAAAATTTCCTTTCGAAAAGGTGGCTCGTACTAAAAGTACTGCTAGGCCAATGACTGCCGAAGAATTGGCTGCTGCTGGTATCTTGCCTTCATCGGAAGATGTTCCTTCTGGCACAAGTAACTTGGCTACCGAAGGTGTTCATGATTCTGGTACCCGGGAAGAAGGGGAGGTGCGATCTGAACGTGAATCCGGTGATGGCGATGATATCTCTAATGTTGATGTGAACCTCAGTGAACTGATATCTTCTAAAGCTTTGTATCCCCCGGCTTTTGTTTTCGGCAGATCCAAAGTTACAGCCGAACTTATCAAAGAATATGAAGAAGTTGGGTATTTTCCTCCTGGTGATGGGCGTTTTCCTTCTGACGAAGAGACTCCTACTCCCGAGGCAAACGAAGTTGTTGTTTTCAGAGACTTCTTCACATGTGGTCTCAGATTTCCTTGTGACGCTCAGCTTCCTGCCCTTCTCGAGAAGTTTTCTGTGAAAATGCATCAGTTGACACCTAACTCATTTCTGGAGCTCTCGAAATTTTACTGGATTTCGAAGACCTTCAGATACGCTATCAGTGCCGAACTTTTCGCTCGCTTGTTCGAGCTTTTCATCGAAAAAGATATCCTCAAGCTTAGCGATGGAAGCTTCTACGAAGCTCACTACGGGTGTTGTACCTTCAACACTCGAAGAAAAAATGTGCATCAAGGTCTTACTCGTATCCAGCTTGCCCCGTGCAACAAAAGTAACTTGGCCGAAGATTGGCGCTCATACTGGTTTTATGTGAAGGCCGACATGTCTAAGATTCCTGACTATACTGGTCCAGAATACCCATTTTATTCGCCTATGTCTCCCTTGACTGCTGTTACTACTGCTTCCTTTGACCGTCGAGATGAAGGTTTCAAAGATGGAGAAAAGGGTTTTACTTTGGCTTGCAGTATTCTTGGTGGTCGCGATGTTATTGAAGAATTCGTCGCTGCTCGCATCTGGCCCTTGTCACACAGTTGGAACCCTTCTCAGATAATTCATCTGAAGGTTGACTGGGCTTCTCAGAGAGTTCCTTTTCCTCGATTTGGCCTTCGTCTGGCGAGTGGACAAAGTCTCGATGACTTCATCCTTGAAGTTGAAGCAAAAGTCGCTGAAATGGTCGGCGAATACACCCTTAATGAATACAAAGCTTTCAAGCATGTTGTGAAGCATAAGAGAAGGGTGAATCGTGCATTCTCGGAACTTGGTGCGGAAAGTGCTCTGAGATCTCATTCGCCGGGAGTGGACAAAAAGGTTCCAACCGTGGCTGTAGCTGGTTGTTCGGTTGCTCCCCCTAAGGCTCGGAGGAAGAGAGCTTCTCAGAAAAAGAATGCGAAAGGCAATGCTGGTGGAAGTTCGTCTCCAGCCGTCTGTCCATCGAAGACTAAATCTCTAGAGTCCCGTAAGAAGAAGAGGAAAATTTCTGAGAGTACTTCCGAGGCTGAGGTTCAAGCGGCTTCTGGTCTTGCCAACTTGGGCAGGAAGAAGTCCAAGAAGGCTGTAAAGAAGGTTGTTGTTGCTGCTGTTCAACGCGTTCGGTCAGCACTTTCTGACGAAGAAATGGTCGAAGAACCTGGCCGAACAGGTTTATTCTCTTGCTTGTGCTGTGAACTGAGGTTGAAAGTTCATCATATTTGTACCCCAGGTTCTGAGAATGAATTTATTGATGTTGGTACTTTTTCAGACATTGTTCCTGAAGTTCAGGCTACTCCTGATAAATCTGCTGCCGTTGCTTCCGCTGTGGCCGGTACTTCTAAGGCTCTTGTTGGTGACGATGAAGCCTCCCCAAAGTTTGCTGAAGATTTGGAGCGTACGGTGGATCGGAGCGGTGGTTCGCTTGAAGATCTTCCTTTGATTGGAACCCGCGAAGATATTCCCGATGAGAAAGACCCTACTCCCTGAGTTGCTGCTTATAACGAAAGTTTTGGTACGTCTTTCAGGGGTGAACTATTAAGCGTTGGTGGTCAAGTGGTTGGTGTGGATGGTGGTAGTCCTAGGTTTTTTGTGTTGTGGAAATCTCCTAAATTTGTGAGTGACGCAGGAGGGGATGCTCCGACGAAGACGCTCCGCTTAACTGACAAAACAAATATCACTTCTGAGAAGCAAGTTTCTTCCTCTCTTCAGAAATCTTTGTCGATTTCTGATTCTGCTGTTCCAGGGTCTTCGAAGATGTTTAATGCAAAAGGTTTGTTAGCTGATTTCATCTCTTTCATCTGCAAATCTTCCTTCTTTCCTTACTGATCTTGTTGTTGATTCCTTCTGGTTTCCACAGCTTTTGAAGAGAGTGTACGAAAACACTCTGTTTCGGACCTTTCCAAGTTCAACCATATTTAGAGTCTGAAGACGGCACTTGTCGGCAAAGTCGTTTCGGAAAGGCTCAATGAAAATGAGAAACTTGTTGCTAAACTCAAAGATGAATCTCAGAACCTGAAGCATGCCTTAGACAAGGTGCAGGCTTCAAATTTGGAATTTGAAAAGCAAATTGCTGAGTTGAGAGAATCTTTGAAGAAGTCTCAAGAGGAGAAGAAACTTGCTGAGACTGCTCTTCATGACTTGAAGAAAGATCATGAGAAACTTAACAAGACTCGTGAAGATGACCTTAAAATGATTGAGAATCTTCGCAAGAATGCCGACAAGAGCACAAATACTATTGAAGAGCTTCGAGGTGCTAACGCCGAGCTTTCGACGAAGAATACTGATCTCGCGAAGACCCTAAGCACGAAAGAGCAAACTATTTTGGATCTCGAGAAAGATTTATCTGAGCAGAATGAAACTTTGAAGAAAGAGACTGATGAAGTGCAGGAACGTTTGAAACTCTTGTTCGAGGAATACAAAGAGGCCCTTGGTTAATTTGGCGCCCGACCAGATCCTTTTCCAGAACATGATGATGTTTCATCTAAGATGAGTTGGATGCTATCTGAGTTCAAAGCTCTTCCGAACGTCATTTCTGAAGTCAGCGATTTTGCTGCTGTCTTTTCTGTTGGAAGCTTGCTTAAACTTCTTGCGAATTATGATTGTGTTGACTTTGCGAAATTTCGTGAGGCTCTTCCGTGATTTCCGAACGCTGCAAGCACATCAGCTATCAGAGCTGATGAAGATGTCCGAGCTCTGAAAGTGAAATTCGCGAAGGAATTCTGGTATACCACCGGACAGGAGTTCGCTAAGAAAATTGCTCGTGAGAAGCTTGATGAGGTATTTTCTCTAGATTTTGTTGAAATTCAGATGCCTTGCATACTTCTTTTTCTTGAAACTGATGACTCTTTTTGCTTCTTTCTCAGCTGATTCGAAAAGAAACCCGCGCCAGAACTGATGAGATCCAGGAGATTTCTTCTGAATCTGAAGGGGATGATGATACTAGAGATGAGGGTGATGCTTCCGGGAGTGAGGGAAGTAGCAGCGGCTGTAGCAGTGGTGACGACGAAAACGACGAGGGGAGTTCTGATCAGCGCGCTCGCTCTCCTAAGGTTGATATTGTTGGATGAGGCAGGGCTTATCCGAACTTTTGCTTTTGTTGTTGTAAAGGCTACAAACTTGTATATTCATGTATTCATGGGCTGTGGCCTTCTCTGAACTCCTGTTTTGTAAACTTTTTAACCTGCGTAGGTCCTGTAAGGTGGGCCTGTGCAGGACGTCATACCTTTGTGCATCCACCGCCAGGATCAGATAGTTAGTGGTGAAGCTTGGCGCTTGTACAAAGAGTCCCATCCTGGATGCAAGTTCTCTGACTTCTGGACTTATTGTTGTCAGTACTTCTCCATGCGTAGCTTCCAATTGAGTTGGTTTTTTCTTTACCGGGATGGTTATGCTCTTGCGACTGAGGCTTCAAGTACGCGTGACTTCGTGAAGACGGAGCCCCTTAGCCCCATAACTGGCGATTGTAGCTTTGCTTATGCTAGTGATATTGCTGAAAATAGGGGCCGTAGCCCAGGCTGTATCGTCGAACTACCTTTTTGAATTTTCAGCTTTTCGCAGCTGTGTAACTGTACTCTTATGAAATTTTGTATGAAACTAAGGCAATAAATCTCATTTTTTAAGAAAAAGCGTCCCCCTTCCCACCTTGCTGTTTTCATGCAAAATTTCAAGTATGTTTCCTTCTGCTTACTTTTGATTTCTTCTTAACGTGTAGACACTTGTACTTCATCAGAGTGTAAGTCTACAAAATTTGCTTCGCGAATTTTGTGGACTTATGCCTATATGGCGAACTTGCCCAAGTTGATATCGTAACTTTCAGTTGCTTCAACCAGCCTGTGCACTTGTCATTCTTACGAAGATAGCTGAGCCCCTTAGCTCTTATAATGATATTATCGGCTAGAAAAAGGAATTTACTGAATAGACGTCACTTCATATACTTGCTCGGGGATGCTTACCCCTATACCAATTCATTCTTGTAACTGAACAATTTCGAATCTGGTATTACTTCATGAATTTTTTCACGAAAAAGATTCCTTCACTTGTTACGGTAGGATGTCCCTTTAAGGTGGGATCTAGGCCACAACTTATTGTTGTCTCAGGCCTTTCGGTAGGATGTCCCTTTAAGGTGGGATCTAGGCCACAACTTGTTGTTGTCTCAGGCCTTTTGGTAGGATGTCCCTTTAAGGTGGGATCTAGGCTTTCACGGAGCCCTTGGCTATTAGGAAGCCTTTTCTCAAAACTTCTCTTTCACTTCTGTAATTTCGGCTATCAGAAAGCCCTTGCGCGAACTTCTCTTTCATATGATAGAATTTCAGCTTTCACGGAGCTTTTCACGAACTTTTCTTCACACTTTTGGGATTTCGGCTATCACGGAGCCTTTCACAAGTTCTCTTTCACACTTTGGAATTTTCGGCTATCACGGAGCCTTTCACGAATTCTCTTTCACACTTTGGAATTTTGGCTATCACGGAGTCTTTCACGAATTCTCTTTCACACTTTGGAATTTCGGCTATCACGGAGCCTTTCACGAATTCTCTTTCATACTTTGGAATTTCCGCATAACACAAAACTTGGGGGAAGGCTCTTTTCATATATATCACAAAGAGTATTTACATAGGATCTGCCTCGTTAAAAACCTTGTCCCTTGATTTAGGGCCCCTTTGCAAGGAAAAGAGTACGGTCCTTCTTATTCTAAGTTAAATGCGAGAATTAAATATTTTTGTTCCCGAGACCACTTATAGTTCCGTGGTTCGGGTTTTTACAATTTTATGGAATTTATATTTGTGGAAAGAAATGCTGAATACTAAATTTACCTACTTTCATGATTCTCAAGGGTAGTACCTCTTCAAGTTGTCTGCATTCCACGAATGCGCCAGTTCTTCGCCGGTTTGGTCTGTTAAGCGAAAAGCTCCTGGCATGCTAGTTTCTTTTGCTATGTAGGGTCCTTCCCAAGATTCCTGAAGTTTCCCGGGATTCTCCAAATTTTTCTTTCTTTTCAGCACTAAATCACCATTCTTGATATCTTTCGTGACTATTTTCTTATCTTTCCATGCCTTGGTTTCCCTTTGGTATTTTTCAATGTTCTCTGAAGCTTCGAGGATTGTGAGCTCAATCATGTCATTCTCTACCTTCATGTCAACTTCTTCGATTTCTTTTGCTTTCTAAACTCTCAAACTTTCATTCTTGATTTCTTCCGGTGTCATTGCTTCAGTGCCGAATAGCAAACGAAATGGTGTGAAACCTGTTGCCCTTGATACTGTTGTATTGTGAGACCAGATTACTTTCGACAATTCATCTATCCATTTGCCTTTCTTCTGATCGTACAGACACTTTTTGATTCCCGAAAAGATCAGCCCGTTCACCCTTTCAATAGCCCCATTGGACTGCGGATGATAGACTGAAGAATACTTTACATGGGTGCCCAGAGTTTTACAATATTCTTTGAAGGAATAGCAGTCGAACTGTTTTCCATTGTCCACTGTTAGCTCCCTTGGGACTCCGAATCTGCAGATTATGTTCTGCCAGAAGAATTTCTGAACTGTTGGTGCGGTAATATTCGCCAATGCCTTCGCTTCCACCCACTTGGTGAAATAGTCGACTGCAACTGCTGCGAACTTGCAGTTCCCTTGAGCTGTCGACAATGGTCCAACCAAGTCCATTCCCCACCTTTATAGAGGCCACGATGGTGGAATTAGATGAACTGGCATAGATGGTAAGTTCTGCTGATTCGCTGTTTTTTGGCAGGCTTCGCATTCTTGAACCAGTTTCTTTGCATCAAGGTTTATGGAGGGCCAAAAGAATCCCTGCTTTATTGCTTTGCCCGCTAGTGCTCTTGTGCCTATGTGTGCACCACAGAATCCACTATGAATTTCTTTGAGAAGTTCTACACCCTTTTTGGAGGTTATGCACCTTAGCCATGGTTCAGTAACTCCGGATTTGTAGAGTTCCCCATTCACTACAGCGTATCCTCTTGCTCTTTGCCTTAGCCTTTTTTTCCTCTAACTCATCTTGTGGTTCATAATGGCCCCTCAGGTATGCCATGATTTCAGCCCTCCAATCGCGAGTTTCTATAGTGTTCACAGTTTTTGGCTTCGGATCTTTGATGGATGGTTCTCTGATGATTTCGAAGAACACATTTGGAGGTATCGCTTGCTTTTGTGCCGCTGCTTTCGCTAACTTGTCTGCCTCACCGTTATCATTTCTTAAAATGTGCTCGACTGTGTATCCTTTGAAGTGCTTCTCCATTTCTCTAACTTTCTCCAGATACTTCGCTAGAATCGGGTTTCTTGCTTCGCTTTCTTTCTCGATGTGTTCTTGAATCACTTTCGAATCTGTTTTGATGATGAAAGTTTGCTGACCCAAAGCTTTCATTTTTCTCAAGGATAGTAGTAGAGCTTCATATTCTGTTGTGTTATTCGTGGAATGTACGTCATCCGTGAAATCAAGCCGAGCAGCATATCTTATCACGACTCCTGCTGGAGATGTTACAACCGTTGCTATTCCAACCCCTCTATCACACCAAGCCCCATCACAGTGCACCACCCATGGTGTGGTTATATCTTCGCCAGAGTCTTGGGATGGTGACGTCCAGTCTACTACGAAATCCGCTAGGACTTGCGATTTGATCGCGCTTTTTCTCTCGAAGTCTACAGTGTATTCTGATAGTTCAGCTGCCCATTTGACAATTCGGGTTGATGCTTCTTTGTTTGTGAACAAATCATTCAGCGGTTGATTCATGATAACTCTTATTCTGTGACCTTCGAAGTAATGCCTCAATTTTCTTGCTGCCATAACGACTGCATACGCTATCTTCTCTAGTTCAGAGTAAAAAAAGTTTGGATCCTGAAAGAGCTTCTGAAGCGAAATATACAGGGATTTGTTTCAACTTTCCATCCTCTTCTTTCTCCTGCACTAGCACAACACTTACGGCAGAATTAGAAGCAGACAAGTATAGCAGAAGTGGTGATTTTGGCTCTGGAGGACATAGCTTGGCCATGTTTGATTAGTCTTTAAGTTCTTGAAAGGCTTGTCTCTGAGATTTGGACCACTGAAAATTCTTGGAACTTCGGAGAACTTGAAAGAAAGGTAAGCTTCTTTGTGCGGCTCTGGGAATGAATCTGTTAAGGGCTGCCACTCTCCCTGTCAGCTTCTGTACATCTTTCACCGAAACTGGATCTTGTATCTCAACTAGAGCCTTGATTTTTTCGGGATTTTCTTCAATACCCTTTGTCAAAACTAAGCAGCCCAATACTATTCTCTTGTGAATGCCGAAAACACACTTTTCAGAATTTAGCTTAAGATTTGCAGCTCTAAGGTTCGCGAATGTTTCTGCTAAATCACTGATGTGGTCCCTTCTTTGAATGCTTTTAACGACTATGTCGTCGACATATGCTAGAATATTTCTCCAAAGCTGAGGATGTAGCACTATCGCTATCATTCTCGAGAAAGTGCACCCTGCATTCTTCAGACCTTCTGGCATTCTAACGAAGCAATAGGTTCCGAAGGGAGTGATGAAACTTGTCTTCTCCTCGTCCTCTCTTCGCACCCTTATTTGATGGTACCCTGAGAACATGTCCAGGAGTGAGAGCATTTCACTATTTGCAGCACCATCAACAACCTTGTCCACTCTTTCTAAGGGGAAGTCATCTTTCTTGCAAACTTTATTCAAATCTGTGAAGTCCACACACATTCTCCATTTTCCATTCTTCTTCTTTACTGGCACAGTGTTGGCCAGCCAAACAGGGTACATGACTTCCCTAATCACTTTGGCATCTTGAAGCCTTTGCACTTCGGCTTCTACTGCTTTTGCCTTTTCTTCAGACATTTTTCTGAGTTTCTGTTTCTTCGGTGTTATTTTCTCATCTGTGTCCAGGGCATGTTCGATAATGTCTCGGTCAACACCTTGCAAATCTTTTGCTGACCAAGCGAAAACATCTTTATTCTTGTTTAGGAACTCGACAAGCTCTTTCTCTTCTTCGGGGCTGAGATGAGCCCCTATCACTACTGCTCTATCTGGCATGTCATCTAGATATACTTTCTTCGTTTCGCCATCAGCAGCTATCTCAACTTTTTCTTTATCTCTCTTGGCCTCAACATATGGCTCTTTCTTTTCTTCGGTGGAGTTTAGGTGATGCACATTGGTTTGACCTGGTGTATGGCCCTTTTCTATATTTCGGGCCTCTTGCTGATCACCGAACACGGTGATGACTCCTTTTGGTGCCGGGATTTTCATACATAGGAACTGTTACCTTATCACAGCATCGAACTTATTAATGAATCCTCTACCGAAAATCACGAGGTACGGATGATACATGTCAACCACGTCGAAAATGAGAGTTTCGGTTCTGGCATTGTCAAGATCTCCGAAGGATACTGGTAGAGCTATCTTTCCCGCTGGTTTGATTGGCTTTCCTCCGAAACCCAGCAGTGGGTATTCTGGTGGCTGTAGCATGTGTGGGCTCAAACTCATTTTCTCGAAGGTTTTCATAAATAGAATATCAGCTGAACTTCCGTTGTCCACCAAGATTTTTCCGATGACCCATCCGGCGATGTTCACTTCAATGACCATGGTGTCGTTGTGGTCAGTGGACTTCAGTTTGAAGTCTTGTTCGGTGAATGTTATGGGCACTTTGGCCCATTCTGGACGCGCTGCTGGACCGTCATTGATGACTGTGTTCACAGATCTGAAGTAGTTGTTTCTTTGCCTTTTGGTTTCGAACTCCATGGCTGAGCCTCCAGTGATAGGCATGATAGTTCCGAAGGAAGGCAGTGCTTTCGGATTGTGGCCTCTTGAACTTGATTCTGGCTTCGCTGAATTATCTGGTGGTGGCGGCAGCATTTCACGAATTGATTGTGGTTGCTGGATGATTTGTATTGCCTGAGACTGGGGAAAAATTTGTTGTGAAGGCTGCCATGATGATTGTCCCTGTTGAAATTGCTGAATTGGGATTGGGCTTGGCTGAGGACCCATGAACTGCGGTTGCCAGAAGTTTTGACGGAATTGATTCGGCATTGTGGAGGCAATGCTCATCATGATTTTCTCTTGTTGAATTCTTGCTATGTTCTTTCTAGTTTCTGGGCAAGCTTCGGTGTTATGACCTCTCCCATGATATCTGCAGTAGAAGTATGGATCTCTTGCGTCATGATTTTGGATCTTCGGAGGTCCTCTTCCTCTTCCCCTTCCTCTTGATGGGAAGCCTCCTCTTGTGCTTGGTCTGTTGTCCTGGTTGAACTGAGGATTTTCCACATTGTTGATGTTTCGTGGAGTTTGAAACTGAGGCCTCCATGCTGTTCCTCTATTGCCTTGCCTTGCTTGATTTCGCTCAGCAACTCTTTTTCGATGATCTTCATCAGACTTGATGTATTGTTCTAGTTCGTCGAAGAGTTCTTCAATGCTCTGTGGTTCTTTTCTGGTTAAGTGCGAAGCTATTGGTCCTGGAGTCAGACCTTTGATCAGTGCTTGGATTGTTGTTTTGTCATCTGTTCCCGGAATTTGGGACTTTTGTTGCATGAATCTTCTCACGAAGCTCTGCAGTGGCTCCCTGTCTCTTTGCTTGCAATTGAAGAGGTCCGATAGTTTTGCAGAAGTTTCATGAAACACTTGAAATGCCTGAATGAACTTTGTCTTGAGATCAATCCAGCTGCAGACTGAGTGTGGAGGCAACAAGGAATACCAGTTGAGAACTGGACCTTCACAAGCAATGATAAAGGATTTGGCTAATGCAACATCATCTCCTCCTGCTAAATTTACAGCTGCTTCATAGCTCATAATGAATTGCCTGGAATGCCCATATCCATTGTATTTCGGGAGAGAAACTGGTTTGTATTTCGGTGGCCATGATGCTGTTTTCAACCCTAGTGAAAGTGGCGATTCAGGATCTGCGAATGGCGAGATTCCATTGCCCGTGAAGAAGTTTTCTCTTGGGGTTCTTTTGTGCTGGCCAGAGTTCTGGTGTGGCGAATCGCGCCATAATGAATTGTTTTCTTGCTCTTTCATTTTATCAATTTCTCTTTACATTTTTTCTAGTTGTTCTTTTGCCTGGTTGAGTTTCTCCAGTTTCTCTGAAGCTCTTCTTTTTACTTCCAGCTGGTTCGCGAATCTTTCTTTCTCCTTCTGAAGCATCAGTACTTTTTGGTTCACTATTTCTAGTTCTCTGTCCACAGCCTCGTCATCCTCCTTTTCAGCTTCTTCTTCAGTAAATGCTTCCAGAGTATGCGCCGCTTTCTCAGCTCGTGCCTTCTGGAGGGCTTCGAGTTTTGCTCTCCTTTCCTGGTCTGAGATCTGCTAAGGTTCTGCAGTGAGAAAGTTTCCATTATCTTCTTCAACGTGATGATCTTCCTGGTTAGTCTCAGCGGGTGTGTTCTTCTTGGACTTCTTCTGTGGAGGCATCGTGAGTTGTTTATCGGCTGAGACCACGGTGGGCGCCAATGTTGGGGAGCCGAAAAATCGGAAGGGGTCCCCGAACACAAGTAAAGGAAATCGCTCGAACGAACACGCGAAAGTGAATTGGGGCGCGGAGACAAAGAATCTCCGAAAGTCTGTCATCGCCTCAAAAGTTGTGAATCCCTTTACACGTGCCCTCGGGCCCCCTTTTATAGGGAGACGAAGGGACTTTTACATTCCGAGATTACCCTCGAATCTAGAGAATATTCCGAATGTGAACATTTACACGAATGTCTTTTACATCCCGTGATTTGCGGAGCTAATTTCATACATTTACAAGCCTACCACTAGTTCACACCTCGAACCCGAACTTTTCGCACCGCCCCTTTGACTCGGTTCTTTCACGACTTTCACTTCATCTCTGAAGACTTCACCGAACTCGGACTTCGCCGAACCTTCGGAGATCTTCCGCATCGTGGCCCTAGTGTAGTTCTCCCGTCTCCAAGGAGTTCTTCCGAAGTTTCCATTGCTAAAGTTTCCCGAGTCGGCAGGGATCTTTGAAGTTTCCCTCGTCCTGAAATCAGAAGCAAACCTGTGAACTTATTGTTATTTGGCGACTGTTTCGCCCATGGTTAGAGGGTTAGCGAATTTCTTGAAAGTCGCAAGAGTGAAATCTTCACTTGTCCCTTTCCAGCGTATTTTCATGAATTCACCAGAGTCCAAACCTGTCCGAAGTTCCGAGGGTGTAAGGTTTTTACCTAATTCCCCAACACCAGATAATAATCCTAGACGTGGATGCTCTAAAAAGAGAGAAAAACTCATAGAAACCTCCACAAGAAGCTAGATAGAAATCCTAGGTGGACACTTTAAAAGGTGAGAGAAATCTTAAAAATTCTCAAAATATCAACTTTGTTTCTAAAATTACCCACCTATGTCATTTTTAAGCATTAAAATCAACCCCCAATATTTATGTCTAAATTATCCACATTAAATCTAAACGATCCACCCATCACATCGTACATTCATACACAAATATTTTTGTTTCAAATAAAATAAAAAATCATCTAACTAGCCTGCCCTGCCAGTCATGTGTGACGCAGCTAATCTCTTGCTCTTAATCTCTCTCTAATATTTAAATTATAAAACTAATCTAGCGTTATATAGGATCTTTAGCCAATGCTCATTAATGTATTATACACTGTTTAATTAAAAAAATATTATTGATTGTTCTCCCTATCTAAATAATAATTTATAATATTTATTATGTCATGAAAAAGTACTAGCCCGTGTGGATGCACGAGTTGATGGACTAGTAAATATAATGTTCATCAATGGGTAAATAACATTGACACATTCTATATTATTTCTTTGATAAAAATTGACAATTGCAAACCTTGGAAAGGGGAATTTGCAATTCCTATTAACATCATGTAATCGGATAGAAATTTTGTACAAATTAAATTAAAAAATATGTAAGTAGATGGACATACAAAAAATTTCGAAGAAAGCAGGACCAGACATGAATCTTTCAATTCCCAATTTATCAAGGATTCAAGATAGATTGTGGTATTTTTTGCCGAAAGATATAGATTAAACGATTGAGTATATAGTAGGGTTGGATTATTAGACAAATCACTGTTTGAGTGTTTTCCAAACCATATGCACATACCCAATCTGAATGCAATACACAAGACTGGCGGTGAGCAGAAGATGTGTAGGGGTGCATCGGCTTTCCACTCCTCGCCGGTGCCAAGCAGCAGATCAAGGCCCGGCAGTATGTGAACCAGCTGCCGGCCATGTGCCGGATCGAGCCCCAGGACTGCAGAGTCCTCTCTTCCGGACCAGGACTAGGCTTAGTTGACTAGAAATGGAGTACTGGTACTAGAGTGCATGGGCATGCGGCGTCACGGCCTGCGGACCCTGGACAGTAAACGTGGCGTGTGACACTCTTGCCGCAACCAAATTTCTAATGAACAATGAAATGTTGTCACACAATAGCGACATCTCTATCTCTGCATCTCTGAACGAAGTTTCTACCCAGCCATACTCCTAATTGAAGCATAACAACATGTGTGCTCCATGCATGATTATACACCCTGAGCTCATCGCCAGCCACTGGGTGAAAACAGACTCCTATTTCTCATGCGAAAGATCAGGGTGTGGAAAGACAATTACTAAAACGAACAGCAACTGAAAGGAGAAACGAGCGGACCAAAAATGGCTTCCTGGCCAGAGAATTTTCGTCCAAGGGAAGACAGCAGCTGCCTCATGCCCGATTTACCATCCACAGAGAAAGGAGCGCGTGGCAAGAAACCAAGTGGAAGAAAAAATAGAGAAGAAAGGAAGGGAATATTACCTTCACATCCTCTTGCTGTTCTTCGTTTGCATGCAGGGATCGGCACGAGGGTGCTCGCCCACTCTCGCGTCGATCCGGCAATTCCATGGGGCTGCTGAGCTCGGCCAACAGATGTGGCTGCAAGAACCTCCTGAGTTGCAACCTCCTCAGATGCGCATGCTGCTGCTCGTGGATCCGTGGTGTCTGTGGCAGGGCGAGCAGGGAGGCAACACAAGAGGCGTCGGGCACCAAGAGGAAAAAGAAGAGGAAGTGGTTTCTTGGCCTCTGTGGTGGGGCGGTGCGAGAAGTGGAGGAGCCGTTGGCATCATCGGAGCCGAAGAAGAGGAAGAGGAAGAATCCGACAACAATCCCTGAGCCAGAAAAGGGCAAGTGGACAAAGAAGATATGGAAGAAAAAGAAGAGGAAGAACCAACAGAACGGGTTGGCAGCCCTAGTCAAAGAAATTTCGCTCTCAAGTAACACTCCAGCCTTCATTTTTTTCTTCCCTTGATTTTTCATCTGCATGCACGTACAAAAGAATATATTACAGTAAGCAACTGGCCATGGCCTAATACCACCAATTCTTGAAACAACAAAGTTACAAAAGGAAAATGGATATAGTACATGGTAGTAGCATTGAAGCATTGTGCGCCCGGTTGGCCCGCGTTGTAAAATCACATTTCTTTCTTCTTAATACAAAGATACGCAGCTCTATTGTGTATTCCCGAAGAAAAAGCATTGAAGCATTGGATTGGAGAATTTTTTTACTTACAGATGTCATCGCAAAAAGCTTGCTGCTGCACTTCATAATGGACCTCTTGAATCCCACTGTAAATCTCTCCACCGATGCTAAACATATTGAAAGAGATTGTTCAGAAACATATAAGGATAAAGAGCAATTAACATGTTCATGAAAGTTTGTATGCCCATTGGCTATTGGATTATTCTTGGACTTAATTTCACCCTGAAATTCATCATTACCAAGCTAAAAAGTTATGATTAAACCCAATAACAGTTTTTGTTTTACGTGCAGACAGTCCCAAGCACAGGGCTCAAGCAGGGGAGATACTACGGATTGGCAACAACAACATCCCTAGTAGGGTGTTCACATTCCGTGAATTGGTTGATGCCACCAACTCTTTCAGCACAGAAAACTTGCTGGGCGAAGGCGGCTTTGGAAGGGTGTACAGAGGATACATTCCAGACACTATGGAAGTAAATAAGCATTTCTCCACCAAATTCACCCTTCTACGTTCCAACCATTGTGATTACAACCATAACTTGTTGTTTATGTTAACTATGCCATGTCTAGGTCATAGCAGTGAAGCAGCTTGACAAGGATGGGTTGCAAGGAAACCGTGAGTTCCTTGTTGAGGTGCTGATGCTTAGCCTACTGCATCACCCAAACCTAGTTACCTTGCTCGGGTACAGCACCGACTGTGACCAGAGGATCCTAGTGTATGAGTTCATGCCACTTGGTTCATTGCAAGAACATCTCCTGGGTAATACAAACTCACAACAAAAATTCTTTTTTTAGAAAAAAAATAAATGTACATTTGTGAATTATAGTTGTACCTGTTTGTTCATTGAATTGTACAGATGTCACTCCAAATTCCCAGCCACTATCTTGGCATACACGGATGAAGATTGCAGTTGGTACAGCTAGAGGCATTGAGTACTTGCATGAGGTAGCCAACCCACCAGTGATCTACCGTGATCTCAAGGCATCAAACATTCTCTTGGATGGAAACTTCAATGCCAAGTTATCAGATTTTGGCCTGGCAAAGCTTGGTCCGAGTGGCGACAAAAGTCATGTCAGCACAAGGGTGATGGGCACATACGGGTACTGTGCTCCTGAGTATGCTATGACTGGCAAGCTAACAAAGACTTCAGACATCTATAGCTTTGGTGTAGTTCTCTTGGAGCTCATCACTGGGAGGCGAGCAATCGACACCACGAAGCCGACTCGTGAGCAGATTCTTGTTCATTGGGTGAGCTTTCATTTAGCTTCACTTCTCATTCGAGCAAATATGCAACATTGAAAACTCGTTTTTTAGAAATCATATCTAACTGCACCCAATTAAATAGTTCAGAAATCCATACTGTTAGAATTACAATGCTGCTCTTCTAAATGTTGTTTATCTGCAGGCAGCACCATTCTTCAGGGATAAGAGGAAGTTTGCAAAGATGGCTGATCCATTGCTTGACAAGAAATTCCCTCTGAAAGGTTTATACCAGGCACTTGCAATCTCATCAATGTGCTTACAAGAAGAAGCAAGCAGTCGACCGCTGATCAGTGATGTGGTGACCGCACTTACATTTCTTGCTGATCCAAACTATGATCCCCCAGATGACATCCAAGATCCTCTACCCATAACAGTTCCAAACATAGACATAGAACCTAGCCAAAAGGAAACTGGAGATGAACAATTACAACAAAAAGAAGACGAGAGTAGCTGAAACGGCCTCTGAAACTAAGAGATGATAAATCAAGACGGAAAGGTCTCACATAGGCAGCATGTAACAACAGATCATGTTCTTCAATGAAACTGATGTATGTGGTTTGATAGATGTAATCAATCTTTCAACAGCATGTTCTTGAAACTGATGTATGACATATATAGGCAGGATGTAACAACAGATTATTTTCTTTAATGAAACTAGTGTACATGCTTTGGTTAGGCATAATCAATTGTTCAACATCAGAAGAGATATCCATGTGCTAGAATTGATGGAACACATGGTTATAAGCATTTAACGGCTACAACATTTTTCAGTTGTATTGAGATCATCAAAAAATAGAGTTTAGGATGTTCACATGAAAAGGTTGCATTTGATGAAATGGTATAAGAATCTGGATACAAACCACAACGTTCACATAATACTAAATCGTGCAATTTTTCATGATAACATTTTACTTTCCATTGAAAAAGTACTGCAGTGGCACACTTCTATGCCTAAAAATGGAACTGCAGTGACAGCTAGCTGTTGATTTTAGCCTTCCCACATAAAGAAATAAAGCTGAAGAAATCGTGAGTGCTATTTGTATCTACAGGTTCAAAATCAAAATTCTGGAGAACCGTGACATGAGCTGGATTATTGGAATGTATCTCATTTTATCATTAACATAGGATAAGTATGGCGAACCAGGATCAACTGTTGCACAGCTGCTAGTACCAACAGACTAAGCTAAACATTAGTATCCATTATTTGTTAGGAAATCTCTTAAGTGTGGCTAATTCTTTATTGAGAGCAAAATACACATATTCTTTGCAAATTGCTTGCTTAGTACAATCTAAGCAATATAATGATTACCAAAAATTTTATGGGATATGCAGGCAAGTCCATAATGTTGCAGTTCACTGAAGTCAATGAAAGCTGTAAATCAGCATGAACTTGAACAACTGATGAGTTGAAGGTTTCAGGTTTCTATGCAAACGCAAAGCCAGGAAACTCAATAGTAAACAATAACTGCAGCTGCAGTCAGCCACTCAGCCAGTCACCTTTCCTGCCATTGAAGTTTGTACCTGAAATGGGTCTGCTGAAATCCCCATCAGGTGTTTTCAATGATACCCACATTGCCATGATCTTCATAAAAAATATTTGAACAGAACCATCTGGTTTCAAGAAATTTGTTGAATATCATTTATTTAAGGATTATTCTGTTGAATATTAGCGTAAAGACGAAATATGAGAACCTTCACCAAAAGGGTTGCTGACTCACTTCCAGAATTTGCAGATATGCGAGGATCATTAGCAAGGCCCGTGTCACAAACCAGTGGAACTAGACAACTCCAAATGTGCAGCAAGCTCAAACATCATCACGACGCCAGCAAGATATGTTCCAAATGTGCATACACCTAGCAAGATATATTCCAAATGTGCATACACCCAATAACCCCAAGTTGCTGAACGAAAATTATTTACGCAGTAATGTGGTGAGCTAACGCGCAAACAATGTAAGAAGTACCAAATGCTGTAAAAAAAATGTAAGAAGTACCAAGCAAATTGAGTTAATACTAGCTTGATCTGGAATTCTAGATCTGCGAAAATTCCCACACCGAGTAATAAGTAAGATAGAAATCACACCTAACGGATTAGTGCATTGATTGCAGCAATTCAAACTAAGTACACATCAAACAAGTATCGCCGCGTGTCAAAATCCGAGCACTACTTGTCGTCGACGAAGAGGGAAGTGCGATAAACCAACCGATGCCGATAAGCACTGAAACTGCAGCACGGATGAGCAGCGGCGCGTCGCTGGGAGAGCAAGGCGATGCTCTCCGGCGACCGAACGGAGAGCACAGGGCAACTTCAGTGTTCGTGCTGTATGCCCGTATCATGCGGCGGACTAGCGAGCGGGGTCTCCTGTCCGCCCGCCGGAGCGGCGCGGGCGGGAGGCGGAGGCGGCCAGTCACAGCGCTGCCCCGCTGCAGTTTTCATTTTCGGGGGGGGGGGGGGGGGGGGGGGGGGCAAGGAAAACGAAAGAAGAGAAGAATTTTTTATGTATTTTTTAATTATTTTGCAAAAATATACTACGATTTCAAAATTTTACAGTTTTGACAATCATTCGCCGTGACCCACGGCGGTTTCAGGTCTAACCGCCCACGGCGATTCGGCAGTCGCCCGTGGGCCCCAACGGGCGTGGAGGTCAGCCGCTGTGGGCCACAGCGGTTGACGGCAAGGCCAACCGCCGTAGCCCACGGCGGTAAGGCCCGTGCAGCCGCCGTGGCGTACGGCGACAGGTTTGCTACCTCTATATAAACCGAAAATTAGCCCGGAAATGTCATAAAAATTCGGAAAAAAAGAAAGAGAGGGTTGGGAAGGAGAGGGGAGGAGAGTGAGGGTTCAGATCGATGCGTGATGTTAGAAGCTACGCACCGAAGCAAACGGTGTTGTGGCATATGTGTTCACATGGTGAGTTCTGCGTGATGCAAGTGTACCAGGGATGGAACAACTCCGGTCGTCGCTTCTGGCACTGCCCATATGCATGGGTAAGCAATGTCCACAAATTTCCTCATCATCTTTCTTTCGTTTGGTAACGTTTTCTTGCCTTTTGCAGTACTCCACCCAAGCTGAGAACTGTGATTTCTCGCAATGGGTGGATCCACCAGCTATTGATCCCTATCAACAGTACATCGACTACCTCGAGGACGTCGTCATCTACAACCTGAAACGGGAGCTGTCGGAGGCATTGGCTTCTCCAGATCCATCGTCTAGCGCAGGGGAAGACCGGTGCTGCAAATGTTCGACTTGCACTTGTGAATGCCACAAGAAAGATTGGTCCCCTCTACCTTCACCACCTCCACCTCCACCCCCACCCCCACCGGGGTACTACATGCCGTCGCAACACTCCGGCGGCTCTATGCTCTCTGGGCAGTTCTCGTACAACTAGATTCATTAGGAATGTTGCAATGAAATTTCTAATTTCCCTAAGGCATGTTATCTGTACGTAAGGTGCTTCGTTAGGGTACTAGCACCGTACATGTCATTACAAATGTGTGTGTTTTCTCTCGTTAATTAAAAAAAACTAACCGCCGTGGCCCACGGCGGTTGGCCACATGCAACCGCCGTGGCCCACGGCGGTTGCAAGGCGGCTTCATGCCGCCGTGGGGGCACTGCAACCGCCGTCTGCCACCGCCGTAGGCCACGGCGACTGCCGAACCGCCGTGGGCCACGGCGGTTAGACCTGAAACCGCCGTGGGTCACGGCGGCCGCCGTGGGCCACGGCGAATAGTTGTCAAAACTGTAAAATTTTGAAACCGTCCTATATTTTTGCAAAATGATTAAAAAATATTTAAAAAAATCAGAAGAGAAGGACCTGGCTGGAGTCGAAGGCCGGCCCAGTATGTGGGCTGTATTTGCAAGGCTTGCCCCCTGATTAGGCTGAGCCCACGTGAGGCGTGTGCCCAATGGGAAATCCTATATATCTTCTGGAATGTGGAAAATCATCTCCTTCCTCGTGTGCTCTTTGCGTTGCCGCCCTTGCGCGGGTCACAACCACCGCGCCGCCGGGCCGACCGTCGGCGCTCCTCCCGCGCGTGCACCACTAGTGCGCTCCCGCGCGCGCCGCCATGGTCCCACATGCCTCGCGGAGGGAGCAGGGGGGCCGGTGCATGCCATGGCCGCGCGCGCCGAGCTCTGCCGCCGGCAGCCATGGTGGATGCCACCGCGGGTCGCGCCGCCGCGGGCCGGCCCGCGCCTCCTCGCCTGCCCGCGCGCGCCCCGCCACGGTCGACCGGCATGCCGCACGCCACCGTCAGTGGAGAACTCAAAAAATGTTGGCAAAAAATAGTTGACGAAAGCAACATTTTTGAAAAATGTTGTAACATTTTTGAAAAATGTTGTAACATTTTTGAAAAATGTTGTAACATTTTTAAAAAATGTTGGAACATTTTTTAACTAATAGTCACGAGGTGGGCTGGTAGTTAGAGTTAGATGGACTTTGATGGGCTGGAAGTTAAAATGCTTATCCACCTTCCGGTAGCCATATAGGAGCCCCCGTGCGCAACTGTGTGTATAAGTCTAAAAACAGAATTTTTATTTTTATATTATTATTTTTGGAATTTACAAAAATACATGTCCCTCTCAAAGTTTTGCAAAGCTATACTGATACCCCCGTTTAAAAAGTTTTGCAAAGCTATACTGATACCCTCATTTAAAACCACTGTTTTAAATGAACTGTCGGTAGGATGTTGCTCTCTATACGCAGTACTGTAGCAGTTCCTACCACCGTTTCACCAATCCGACTTCAAAAAGTCATAACTTTTTGTTTAAACTCGAATGGAGATAAACTTTATATGAATATGAAAATTGTAGCTTTCGACGAGATGTACAACTTCGTAGTTCAAACTTTTTTCATTTGAAATCATTTTCAAACTCCAATAATTGACATACTATCAAGATCCAAAATTTGAATTTTAAGCTAAACATTATGTCAATAATTTGAACACGAAAATGAATTCAAATGGATACAGTTTGAACTACAAAGCTATAGCTCTCGTCAAATATACAATTTCGGTGTGGAGTTACCTCCATCCGAATTTATATAAACACGTTATAATTTTTTGAAGATATGTTGTCGAGAGAAAATTTTTGTCAAACTTTAGATATGAACATAATGTAAATTATTTGAGATCAAAATGATTTCAAATGATAAAAGTATGAACTACAAAGTTGTAGGTCTGAACGATACTTTTATTTCCATCCGAGTTTATATGAAAGAAATATGTTTTCTAAAAATTGTGTTGTCAAGAGAAGAAACATTTGTGTAGATTATTTGAGTCCGAAGATCATTTCAAATGAAAAAAGCTTGCATTAGAAAGTTGTAGATTTTATCGAAAGCTATAATTTTCAAATAAAGTTTATCTCCATCCTATTTTACAAAAACATTATAATTTTTTAAGACAAAGTGGCTCTACCGCTATTTAAAACAGCGGTTAAGAACCACTACAGTACCCACGGTGGGAAACAGTACTCTACCGTCATTTTATTTGACGCTAGGTTAGTAAAACTTTAGGAGAGATATATAAATTTTTTAATTTGTAAAAAAATTAAAATAAAAATATTCAAGAAAAGGGGCTCCAGCGAAAAAGCAACTGGCTTCCCGGTCTATCTTTCCCTCCTCCTCCTCCTCCTTCTTCTTCTTCTTCTCCATCTCTTCCTCTTCTTCCCCATCTCACCACTGTCACCGCCGACCCGCCATCCACCGCCACCCTCGACCCCGCCCTACCTAACCCGAACACTTATCACGCACCCCGCCACCAATCACCAGCCCACCGGTCGTCCAACCCCGCCCAACCGACGGCGCGGCAATCATCGCCGATCCTTCGCGGCACCCCACCCACTCTTTTTCTATGCTCGCCGACCGTTAGAGTCCCTCTCACTCAGCAACCTGAATCTTAACTCTAAGCCTAATTCACCACCGCGTCCACCACCACCTCACCCGGCGGCGACCTCACCATCGTCCGCTTCTCCACCACCAACCCCCACTGGTGCGCGACGGCAGCGCTCACGAGCGGCGGCGGCGCGTGACAGCGTGAGTGGGCGCACGTGGCCGTCATCTCGACCACCACTCCGGCCTGCGGCAACCCCCACCCACTGCCGCTCCGAAGCACGTGCGTCGCCGCGAGAAGGCCGAGCGGTGGGAGGAAGAATAAGGAGGATTGACAGCTCAGGCCTCTTGCACGAATCTTAAAGCCAGATGGGATTTGCTGAAAAAATGAGTACATCACTGTATCAACAAAAAATTTTTTACCGAAGTCATCAGGGGAAATCCCTACATATTTTTTATAAATTTTATTCCTATCCCATTTAATTCACCCCGAAGGCAGTCGAACCCCTCATGTACTCTAACCACTAGGTACTTAGGTAGAGCCCCTCAAACTTTCTTCTGCGAGCAACGTGCTGTTATTCCTGGTGCCGTTTGACGCACCAGAACGAAATCTGCTGGAAACCATTTCCTGGTGCCGTTTTGCCTAGAGTAAATAATTTTATCTCTCGCCTCTGGGAGTCATCATCAGCTAAAACATATTCTTTTATTCTTTGTTTTTCTTCAGGCTCGTAAACTCCGGTTCTCCATTCATTAAAAGAATCAGCTAACAAAATGAATTTTACACACCAACAACAAATATACATCGTAAAAATGCATCACGTATGACGCCATCGTCGTGCCATGACATCCCGCCTCCCCGACCCCATGCATGCACCGCCACCGCCGTCACGACGACTCGACGGCCTCCGGGATGCTATGCAGCGCGGGCTCCCACCGCCGCCGCCGGCAGCCGCCAACCACCACCTCGCCGGCGCTGACGATCTCCGCCAGCACCTCCTCCACCGTCATCCCTCCGGCTGCCTCCGCCATCAGCTCCTGCAGCCGCCTCTTGCTGATCCTGACCGCGACGGTCGCCTTGACGCCCGCCCTCTCCTCGCCGGTCTCCGCCCGCTCCGCCCACGACGACGCCGGCTCGCTGCCGCCGTCGCCCCACGGCTCAGCGCCGCCGTGCCGAGACGCCGCCTGGCACACGCAGTTGCCCATGCGAGAAGGAGATATCGCTAGCTAGCTGCTTGCTTTATTGCTTTTGCTCGGAGAACGAAGAGGTCGTCGTCGTCGCCCTCGTGCGAAACTGAGAATGCAGGAGACTGAGGGAGCGTGCGAGTAAGGCAGGCGGGAGGCATATATATAGCTTCGGTGGCACAGGTCTCAGGTCTGGAAGAAGGGAACTGCGTGGCCGCCAATTGTCAGAGACGGAGGCTGACTCTGGTGGCTGATCGTGATCGAGCCTGCTGCGGAGTTCGTCAGCGACTCCGCGGAAAGCCGGTAACACACAGTGAAATCCTCCGGGTTTCAGGTGCCGGGTCAGACATGACCTACCCCTGATTATATTCCTCCTCGCTTTCGCCGGCCCACAGGTAAACCTGAATACCTGATGACGATGCGATGTGAAGTGAAGCTGCCGAACATGCAGGCAGGAAGTGGTACGGCAGAGTACGTTCTCCAGCGGCCTGGGTACGGCTTCCAGGTTGGCGGACGATATGAACGGCAGCGTCAGGTTCGATGAGGGCATATCAGGGCGCAATGAAAACGTTTCTCAGGTTGCATGCAGTCCGTAGATGAAGGCGAAGAAATATGGGCGACGGGCCGGCAAGCCGCAGCTAGCTGTATGTATATCGTGTCGTCGTGTACGTACGTGAAACTTCACGGGAAACAATGGCGATTGAAGGGTGCGAGAGTCAGAAATGCATTACCGCATGTATAAGCGACCGGCCGACCGCAGAGCTTATCGAAAGTCTTGCATGTCACACTTATCTATACTATAAGGAGCGAAGACAATTGAAAACTTTTCTTACCCAAATCGGATCCGCCTTACCTCTCACGCCGGACCCACCCGTCATATGTTTTTGGAAGTAGATAGGATGGAAGGACTATGAAGTACCAAAAAATCGCAATTTGGAGAGCGTTTCTGCTAAAAACAAAAAAAAATTCTCACACACCCCGCGCCTACCCCCACCTGTACCCGTTTTGGGCCCACCCACATGCGTACCCGCACCGCTGTGCACCCACGCGCACTCGCGCCTGCCACGCCGGGCGAGTCGCGCCACCGCCGCATCCTCCCTCCGCTCAGCGCCGACCTCCTCCCTAGTCCCCACCACGCTCGCCCGCTGCACGTCGGCGCACCGCCTCGACTTCTCCCTCTGCGTGCACGTCCCCCACGCCGCCCTCGCCGCCCTCACCACCGAATCCTCCTCCCGCGCCATCGACCTCTCCCGCTCCTGGGGGACTCGAAACTCACCGACCTCGACCTCTCCAATGGTTCCATCTTGGGGACACGACAGCCGCGGAGGTGGCGCGGATGAGGAGGCTCCGGAGTCTGCGACCTCTGCGCACAAGCTCGTCAGGCCCTCGGTCCCCGTCGACCCCGTGCTGGGCACCTACACCGTCAACAACGAGCTCGTGTGTGGCACCTACTCGACGGCGGCCGGCCGCCTCCTCCTCAAGAACATGGGGTCCCCTCCCAGGAGCTCGCCTTCGCGGACTAGATCTTCCGCCGCCGCGTCTCCCTCCGGTGCCTCCACGCAAGCGCGCTGACGGTCATGGGGCCGCCTCAGGGGAGCTGCGTGCGCTGTTCCTATCCTCTGGCGAGCTCTGTGATGGGCTCCCTCGCCTTCACCGCCGCCGGTCCTCTTTCCAGTGGGTTCCCCGCCTGTATCCCGGCGTCCGCGCTCGCACCATAGCGCAGCGCCGCGCGCTGGTAGTCCGGGCCCAGGCCAGGGACGCTGACGAGACGAGCGCGAGGTCCTCCTCCTCGCCGTCACCGGCCGGCGGCCGCCACCCCCGACGCCGCCGCAGCCCAAGGCGGCGAAGAAGCCGGCAAGCCCGGGTCTCTGGGACACGCTGGCATTCAGTGGCCTGCCCCCCGAGCGCATCAACGGCCGCCTCGCCATGGTGGGCTTCGTATCCGCGGCTCCACGCTCGCCATCGAGGCGTCCCACGGTGGTGGCCTCCTCTCGCAGGCCGGGAGCGGATCCGGGTTCACCTGGTTCGCGGCGACGGCCGTGGTGCTTGACGGCGCTGGTGCCGGTCCTTGAGACAGCGCTGAAGCCAAGAGCGGCGGCGTCATGAGCGCCGACGCCGAGCTCTGGAACGGCCGCTTCACCATCCTCGGGCTCGTCGCGCTCGCCTTCACTAAGTACCTCACCGGCGCACCATTCATCAACGCCTAGAGACGCTGGCGATCGTGCGCCTAGAGTTGTGCCCCCGTCCGTCCGTGGTGTCTACACTGAATTTGTGTGTCTGGAACTGCACGTCTACAGTATGTAGATAGCTTGGTAGGACTGCGTATGCTAATGCTACCTTCTGTACTGTCCTGAGGAATCGATTAGCTAGGAAACATATTACCCCAAAAGCAGTTAATCTATTCACTAATGAAATCTGTAAGATCAGGACATATTTATTTATATTAGTGTTGAACTGTTAATGGTCTCTGGATGTATATTAGACAAGTTTCAGAACTGATATTACGCAACAGAAGATAATTCAGAATTTTCAGAAGGGAAAGGAAAAGGAGAAAGAAGAGAAAATTCAAAAGAAAGAACATATCACATCATGCAGCGAGCTTAATGCCTTAATCTGAATAATTGCGATTATGCATCGAGCTTAATCTAAAACGCAAGTCTGTCTGAACCTAAGTTTTTTTTTGAAGTTAGTCTGAACCTAAGTTCATGCCAGCCTTGCCCGCATCTGCCGCAAAACTGATTGTCTGAACACACTGAGCAAAGGCATGCCTCCGTCTGCTTCAGTGGACAACAGTCCACCACTCCCACGTCATATCAACAATTCAAAAACTCTTCAGAAGGGCGTTGCTAACATATATGGTTGCCAATGCTAGGTTGGCTACCGCTTGTTCAGTTGTTCCCCCTTTTCTTTCTCAAGGCATGTATGAAAGAAAAGCCGAAGAATATAATAATAGATGGTATTATTGGGCTTTTACTTTTTGTTTGGTTGCAGAAGATGATAGTTGATTTTGAGAGGGTTCAGAAGAATCAAGCGGAAAGACAGGTATAATGGAGTCATGGAGAGGATCACACCTTGTTCTTTAGTCTTGCAAATGATTAACTGATTCCTAATCTAAGTGCCTGAAAATAACTTGGAAATCTATTATTTTTATTGAGATTAGTGTGATCATCATGCCTTGATATGTTGAACCAAGTGATCGAGGTGCAATGCTCAATAACAGCGTCATGTGCCCTTAATTTCCGATTGAAGTTAGTATTATTTTCCCTCATTTTGGATCCGTAATGTGTCCTCGGTCAACACACGAGCCGTAATTTCCTTAATCCCTTAAATTATTATGCAATATAGCAAAACAAAGATATAGTAGATGCATATTGTTCAAATTTTTTCGATCGACACACGAGTGTACTAGATTGTGCAGTCATCGAAACTCTTTATGATTCCATGTAAACTAATTATTATCTCATAGCATGTACTATTTAATATATATGATCAAATAGCCATGGCAATATAGGTCTTGAATTTTGTTTCATATATAATCTATTCATTTTGATATCTGATTTAATAGTTTTGAACAATTTGATGGAGTCTGTTTATGATTGAATTTCTAAGTGGATCAGTTTTGAGGGAGTATGATGGGATAATTTGAATTGAGCCTGTAACCATTATTTTGAAATCCAATATTTTGGGTTCATTTTGATGGAAGTTTACAAACATCTATTATACAGGGAAGTATTGCGTGTGAAAATTTGCATATGACATTACATGTGAAAAAAGCACCTACAACGTGCAGTTGGCTACACGTTGTATGCAGGCAGAGATTGGGGTTGGTAGTGTTGCGATCCATATTGTAAGAATTACACTTTATCTTCATATCAGAAAACTTGTGGCGTTTGCTTAAATGCACTTTATGTTTATGTAGACATGTCCAAAGAGAATTATAACTGATACTTGAATATAAAGTTCTATTGTTTGCCAACATATAGCTAGAATGTGCCGCTTGCGAAGCATGCCAGAAAATTGTCTCTACCTTTCCAAATTTTGGCTCTATTTTTTCACCACGAAATTTTTTGTAAAAGTGATGATCCCCAAACCCCGATCACTCATGGGATGCTGCAGTTGTTGACATTGTCAAGGAGAAATGGCAATGTGCCGCATGAGAAGTTCTAAAAGAGAATTATACCTATATAGACTATGTATACAAAGTCTTATTTACTCCGTGTTCTTTTAAATACGTGCGTGTCGCGCGTACACTTTACTAGTAAGTTTTCAAATTTTTTGAAACTTTGCACACCAATAGTTCGGAACTAGATGTGCATTGTCCCAAAATTTGAGAGTTATGAATTTTTACAAAAGTTGTTTGGATATCAAATTTTGAGAAAATGCGCATCTAGTTTGACACTATTGGTGTGCAAAGTTTCAAAAAATTTAAAAACTTCTAGGTGTGACATGCAAGACTATTTCGATAAGCTCCGCGGTCGCTTATACCAGCGGCATTTTCACTCCGGTGCGAGAGTCTGTGATCTGAATGTGTACACACCTAGCTTCTTCAATTCGTGGAACTTGTGGGCACGTGCAGACGCTTTCGATCGTGCACTTCGTTCCAACGCGCGATGGACTGTTGGTAGCTTGGGCACGGAATGTTACCGGGGTCTTTTACGCGAACCGGCCATTTGCGTTGAAGAACACCACACGTGCGTCTTATATAAGAATTATGCCATCTTTGTTTTCAAAGTATACACAGGACGATTTGATTCTTTTGGAATCGTACTTTTTTATTATGCACCTAAAACAAAATGTATATCTAGACTAGACGCGTAGCAAAATTACGAATCTAAAAAAAAATCTAAAATGGCTTGGAATTGAGACAGAGAGCGCATTACAGAAGCATCGTGTCCAAATTAAATTAATCTTCGCCCGGTGTCTCGTTCGATCGTCGTCACGCAGGGAGAAAGAAGGTCGTTCAAGGGGATAAAAAAAGGAATTCGTAGACATGGTAGTATGTAGGACGCCTTCCCAATTGACATTACATGACCTTAAATGGCTAAATTAGTATAAGACGCACGTGTCCCCTTCATACTTCATAGCCAACTACAAACACATGCTAAATTGTTCTTCGCTTGAGAAATTAAGAAATGTTTTCGCAACAGAATGCAAAGTTTAGGGACAATATGCTAGCTAGGTGGGCAGGCTCAGTAACCTGCAGCCGATGCGCACGTTTTTTTTACCCGCCAACGATTTGCGGCAGATACCTCTGTGTCGATTACTTTGAGGCAAAAAAAAACAATAATAAAATCGCAAAACTGTAAAATGGTACAAGTATAATGAAGGTCTTCTTGATGGGTCTACTAAGCCAAAGACGGGCCTGCAAACTTCCCGGGCAAAATTTGAGACCATGCTCAACTAAAATAAGATTTTGTTTAGTTTATATTTTTAAATTTTGCAAAAAAATATGTTGGTTTCCAACTCCGATCCTTGTCAACTCAAATGACAAGATATGCAAATTAGCAAATCGCTATTTCAGTGGGTGTTTGTTAAAATTTTGCCGTCGCCAAGTAAATGTGATACTTTTTAGAATTTTTTAAAACATGGTACAAAGTTCTATAGCACCTCCGAGATAATAAACTGAATATTGATGGAGTCACCACCGACATCTTTCTATCAATGAGCACGTTACCTAAAAATAGCACCATTATTTCGTAAAAGCAAATTTAGAAAAGGCAACGTATCAGGTGGAAAGTACAACCTTCGTGAAAATCTATGCAGACCACGCAAAAAGGTCTTCTAAATTCACAAAAAATCACATGTAGATGATATGATGATACACAACATTGTAAAATATTTTGTCTAAACTTAACTTCATTTTTATATCTCACAAACGAAGTCGAATTTGTACATGATATTTTACAAGGTTATGTATCATCATATCATCTACAAGTGTGAATTTAGATGACTTTTTTGCTGTGGTTTGGACGTATTTTCATGAAGGTTGCGGTTTCCACTAGATATGTTTCCATTTAGAAAAATACTAGTCGAAAGGACTCAAACCTAGTTGTCACATGAAACCTAAACAACTATATAAGGTCAACTTAGAGCATCTCCAGCAGTTTGCCAAATCGAGTTGTCATCTTTGATTTTTGGCAAAAACATTAAAAATACTCCGCCAAAAGTTTGGTAAAAGACTTGACAATTTTTGGCAACTTCGGAAAAATCAGCCTCCATCGCGTAAAAAAATCAAAGAGGGAGCACACTTGGCATCGTCGTTTCTAGACAGGTGGGAGGGTGAAGAAAGAAATAAAAACATAGTAGGGTTCCTGATGTAAGTTTTCAAGAGGTGGAAGGGGATAAATATAATTTTGTTTCTCTCTCAGGGTTCCTGATATAAGTTAGATCTGGGATTGACAAGTGAATTATGCAAAACTGTTGGAGATGGGCTCTTTTTTTACTTGGCATATCTTTTTAGAAGTTGGCAAAACATATTGAATCCTTGGTTTCCCGGACTGGCGATCACAGGGCGATTATGGCCTACCTCGCCGGCGGCGGCCTTCCCGGCCCCGGCGTCCATCTCCCTCGTGATTCCGGTCTCCTAGCTGTTCTCTCCGCTAGTTTCTAGCTTCGTCGACGTCCTGTCCGTCAGGCCATCGGCGATATGCCGATGCCCAGCGGCGTCTCGATCGCCCCCGCAGTTCGCAATGCTTTACGGCAGGTTACGACAAAGGACAAAGTGCTGGAGAAGAGTGTTGCAACTGCTCGTCTAAATCTCCAACGCGCTCAAGAAGCAATCATGCTTGGAATGGCCGGTAAGATTGAAGCTACCCAAGGCAAATTTTGGGATTCTGATTCTAATTCAGAATGTGTTGATCTTGGTAATGTGGATGATCTGTTCGCGATAAGGTGTCTTTCCGATCGAGTGGAGCAACCTGCACCACCTCCAATTGGCATGCTGAAGTCCCTTCTCCGGCGCCGGGAGCCCCTTCGAAGCTTCACGCAGGGGCGTCTCCGACCAAGGGCGTTCCTCAGCCCTGGAAAAAAGGAATGGAAGGGGCCTCTGCCGCCGTCGAGGGTGTCCCCTTCACGCACCTTAGGGGATGTCCTCGAACCGGTGTTGCGGGCAGCCGGGATGGCCGATGGCGGCGAGCAGCGACGTATCACCATGGGGGTCTGTTCCGTATACGGAGCCTGCTGTGCCAATCAAAACCAGGCTGGTTCTTCCTCCAACCGGTTCGGTTGGGCGGCCTCCAGTCCAGCTGTTTGCTGGCAAACCCAACAGGCGCCTGGTGCAACCGATAGTCCTATCGTACACAACACCAACGCAATCTATGCCACCAACAAGGAAGCCCACGCAGACTTCGTTGCCAAGGACGCTACCGCAGCCGCGTACGTACGCTCAGGTGCTGATGGCTGGCGGCCATGGATCTCACCAAAATCCTCGCGCGCCGCGGAACCGTGCTCCGGGACGCCATCCGCGTGGATGAGGGGGCGCGCGTGGCTACGGTGCCCCGATCGCAGATCCAGGTCGCGGTGCTAGAGGTGGCGGCCGAGGACAAGAGCGCAGGGGTGGACCTCGCGGTCGTGATGGCCGTGGTCGGGGTCATGCTACGACTGCCGCGGCTGTGGTGGAACCAGCTGTGGCCGTCGAGGACCCTCACGTAGGTGTGACAACCCGCCCAGGAAAATACCGTATTATCGCCTAAACCAATCCACTTTGGCCATTAAGCGACAGTAAAGTACCATCCCGTCATAAGTTGCCGGGTTAACGCCCGGTAAATCACATGGAAATCACACAGAGGATCGAACATATGCATTAAAACTCACACGAAGGCGAGTCCAGAGTACAAACACAAATTAAATCCAAATTGTACCCCTAAGGGTTAAATTATTACAAACAATTGTTCATGACATGATAAGTAAAGGTTCAGAGTTCGAAACAGTGGAAAATAAACTAGCGAAACGATAGACATCACAGGAGGCCGTCCGTGATGCCATCACTCGTCGTCATCCATCCATTCCAGCTCCCAGCCGGGTGGAATCTCACCAGGCCAAACCACCTGCAACAACATTTTATAAAGCAAGGCTGAGTATACTAATACTCAGCAAGACTTAACCGTCGGGTGATAACTACATCACCAAACTCTAGACATGAGAGGGTTTTGGCCGGTGGAGTTCTTTTGCTGAAAAGCAACAAAGAGTAGGTCCTTACTTTCAATATTTTAGCTCAATTTCTAGTTAATTACCATTTCTAAGTGAGCCAACTATTGCAATCAAGAATTGTGCAATACAATTAATTCACGCAGTCATATTCACAAATTCCATCATTAAGGGATATCATGGCCAGTTGATTAAGCAGTCTCAGATAACGGTGAGAGGCCGACAATCGATTGATTTATAACCTTGCAAGGTAAACCTAAACACACGGTAGGATGCCCTCACACTGGACAACCACCAGGCAGTTCCCAAAAGTCCTCGGCTTGGGATCGAAGCTTACAGTCCTGGGTACAAGGCTATCTGGCGTGTCCCGCAAGACACCCAGCTTCACACATGTACCCCCCTCCCGGTGGCGAACCGGGCAGGTGACTACTCAAGATTAGTAAGGGTAAGATCCCGTACCGTCTCATTAAGGTACTAGGCTTACCGGTCTCATTCCCGACAAGTGCTTAGTATGTTCAAAAGCTTAGCCCACGAAAGCCACTGGACCGGAGCCCAAATCCCATGCTCTTACCACATGAGCAATCCATTTATAAAGATCTTATGATTCCAACATAAGAACCTATTCTCGTGAGTGACGAACATCACTCGACTTCTACCGGGTCCTATAGCATAGCAGCTATCGACCTAGCATACTAGTAAAAGAGCATAGGTACCTAAGGATCATGCATCTAGGGTTTCAATTCAACTCCTGAAACGTAAATGCACAAACATAGCAAGGTAATTGCATAATTTTAAAAGAAGGGTTAATGATCCGGGGCTTGCCTTCGCTGGCAAGGTTGGCCTTGGGCCCTTCTGGACTTTGGTCCAGGGCCTGAGCTACGTCCACGTACTGTAGCTCACCGACAGCACCTTCGTCTCCTCCTTCCGGCACGAGCGTATGACTACCGTCGGGAAGATCTACACGAGGATGCAATGCAAGATTTAATTGACGTTTTGGATTTAAATAACTACAAAACAACCCACGACAACCATGGGGTGCATGGTTGACCACATTCACCTAGATAAAATACATTCAGCATACTCTTCCAATAAAGGAACAATATGCGGTTCTTTGTTAATTATTCTTTTTGATAGTGACTGTGTACATATTTATGTAAATAATTTAATTTAATTTCACAAACAGCAAGGGGTGGTGACACTTAGCCTCTTAGCATGATTTACAACACATACACAGGGTCATTAGGTGTGTGTTGGTGATTTTTCCCAATTTAATTTAATATTAAGCTTTAAATGGCTTTCATAGCTTTTATTCGTAAAATAATTTCTTAAAATTCAGTGGGGGTGTTTATGAAGCACTACTAACCTATATAAAGCCACTGAACAAGACCTCACATTTACAGGAGCTATAAAATTAATTATATCCAAAATAGAAAAATCCTAGCCACCAAAACCAGATAAATGCATACAAAAATAAATAAACAACAATTGGATTCCAACTTTCTCACACATGGCCCCTGGTCCAAATTTAAGCTAGGCATGTAACATATACACCTAGAGCTACTATAGATCTTGAGTTATGCATTTATATTTAAAGCTAAGCGTATTTCAAGAATAAATATTTCTGACAGATATAAAATCATTATTAATTCACCAGAGGTGCATTTAGGCATAACAAGATCACATGCAGAAGATGAGCAAACAAATCTATTTATTTTGAGCTACAAAAATCATTAAGTCAGATTCATCATAAATACAAAACAATCATAATAAAAGATATAAAGCATAACTTTGTGCAATTTTTGGTACAAAAGCTAGGCATGACATAACTCACAACATATCCAAATTCAGCTACAGATCACTTGTAGATTTTGAACTACAGCAGATCTAGGTTTAACTGACTTCTATTTTTCATGCAAAAATTATCAGGCAAAAGTATGGTCATGCTTTACAAAAGTTGTAGAGTTATTCACAAGGAAACCAACAAAATTGGTTTGGTATTTTTCTGATTTTTCTACGATTTTCTATGAATTTTACAAGAATCAGCCAAAAGCTTAACACTATTTAAGAATCTTCTCTCAAGCGGGTCCCTAGAAGTTTTCAAACTCTTACAGAAAGACCCCTGGTTTGCAATAAAGTCCCTAGAAAGATTCAAAACCTAGCAATGTGGCCCTCGGGGCAACCAGCGGCGCAGCCGGCCGGAATTCCGGCGGCTCCGGCGGCGGGGTCGGCCGGGGAAGGGGCGGAGGAGGGCTAGGGGCTCACTGTGGGTCTTCTGGTGGCCGGAGTTGGGGTGGAAGCGGCTCCGGCGAGCTCGCTCGGTGGCGCAAGGCGGCGGCGGCCGCTGCGGCGCACACTCCGGCGAAGGGCACGCTCGTCCGGGGCAACACGCGGTGGCGCAAGCTCTGGTAGGTGCTAGAGGAGATGCTAGAGGCGTTGGCCGGCGACGGGAGCTTGCGGAGGGGCGAGCTCATGGTGGCGGCGACAATGGCGGGGTGGCGGAGGCGTGCGCGCGGGGAAGGAGGCACGGAGGACCTTTTATAGGCCAGCGAGTAGAGCAGGAGCTCCAATGCGTCGGCACGAAGGCAAGGCGCACAAGACAAGGGGGCCTTGAGGCCGCGGCGCACGGGGGCGCGGCAGCGGCAGCGGCAGCGGCGTGCCAGGGGGCCGGCGCGGCGGACGCAGCGCGTGTCGCGCAGGGGAAGGAACGGCTAGGGGGCCCGGGGAGCGGCGTGGGTAAGCGCGCGGCCTCAGGAGGCACGGCCTCAGGCGTTGCGGGTCGGCGTGGGGGGCGGATGCCAAGGGCGGCGGCGCCACGCGGTGGGCACGCGTGTGGACGCGGCGTGCTGGAGCGCGGTGCGCGGCGTGACGTCGCAACTTCAACCCATTTGCACGCGTTTGACCAGCGTTTGCTCGAAATTTCCAATTAAAACTTTCAAAACTTTGAATACCAAAGTTGTAGAGCAATCATAGGTGAACATTTTTTGTAAAGGCCGACCTATGTTTTGATCAACCATTTGAGCATGAACTGCAGGCAAAGTTGCTGTCTTTCATGGCACCAGTGAATAGTGTTTAGCTGCAGTTGACCGAGTTTTTCACTAATTTCCACTCAAAATCTCAAATGCTGCCAATTATGGGAATTGTGTCCCTCGAAAAGACGAACAACTTTTATATTGGCCGATTTTGAAGTGTTTAAGTGAAAACTTGAGAACGCGGCAAAAATTCCAGAGGGGTTCAAAGACTTTGGGGTTTGACTAGGGTTTTGACCAAGGGTTGACCACAAGGGTGTGTTGACTTGCTTAAGAGGGTCATTAGTGATTGTTGGCTAGGTTTTCGAGGTGATGACCCAGGTTGACCAAGGTTTGACCGAAGTCAACGGGTTTGACTCGGTTGATTAGGTCATTAGCACTAATGATGCTAATTAAAAACCTAGGGTGTCACAGCCTACCCCCTTAAAAAGAATCTCGTCCCGAGATTCGAAACTAAAAGACGAAGTAGGGAGGTGTGCTCGGACAGAGATGTTACCCATGAAATTAAGTTGGCCTTGCTTCACTTGAAAGATCGGCTTCTTGCCGTGATTGCCTTTAGCTGCTCCGGGGTTCTGATTCTGCTGCTGGGGGTTGTGCTGCTTAGGGTTCGGGCACTCATTTGCATAATGCCCGGGCTGTCTACAGTTGTAGCAAATGCGGGGCGGGAGTTTCTTAGGCTTTGAAACTTGTTGTTGATCCTTCCGGTACTAGAAATTTTCCGAAGGCTTATTCTGGGATGGGGTCACTCTCCAGTGTCCAGATGAAGAGGGTTGTGAAGACCCATGAGTACCCTTCTTGACGAAGCGGAACTTCTTTCCCATTCGTTCTTCTAATATCTCAGCTTGAGAGCGAGTTTCATTTTCGAGGAGCTGGTCGATTTGATTTGATGCCAAGAGAACGTTGAGAGTGGACGGAAGGAGACCCAGTCGATAAGTGATTACCAGAACAGATTTCTATGAAGAAAAGGAAGGCTAGTAAACAATAATTTTCTAATTTGTTTACTAAGATTCCCGTAGTATCTTTTGGGAGCAACACGGGGGTGATTTATTGGTCAAAAGTTTCCCATACTCGGTCGAGGTGGTTCCTAAGAACAGTCTGGGAAGGTGAATTCGTAGAGGGCATTCGCAAGGAATGGCTTACGAATAATAGATAGGAAATGTATGGAAGGCAAGTTAGTATGGGAATTTCAGAACAATCTTGCTCACATGTTAATTAATTTGTGACCTTTGGGTGATATCGATTCGTTACATTAACGGTGCAATCATTTTAACAGTTGGTGTGATGCACATGTTTATGAAGGCATGAGGCACATGTTCATGCGCTATGGTGCTCATGATGCACGTTAGCATGACTCGGTTACCCATGGGGTTGAGAAGGAGTATATGTGTGGCGAGTCGCATTCTCACAACCAAGATACCTAGCGCACTCCTAGTGGTAATCATATGGCTGCAGCGCACATGATGCCCTAGGTTCCGTCGCGGCACCTTTGGTTATGGGACAACAACATCACCAATCATAAGAAGGATAGAGGAGGAATATTGAAATCTTCCATGCGTATGCACGTTAGTTCACCCAAGGTTCCCAAATGCACGTGCTATGCAAATGCATTCCCAAAAAGCTTGACATTTTTTTAATTCAAAACGTTGTGAGCAAGATCAAGAAGAATCAGTTCAAGATTGAAAGATCGAAGTAATCATGACAAGGGTATCAACACAAAGAATAGTTTAGTGCTCCAACATGCATAAACACAAGGGGGTGGAAGGGACACATGTTGATGGAGATAACATTTTGACAGGAGGAGATTATAACTGAAGATTGAACTCTAAGATCAAGACATTACCCAACTGACATGGTAGGACAGAAAAAGTTCTTTTCTCATGCTAGGCAAAAACTGGGGTAGTCACGTGTACAAAGGTACAACCGTATGTTAGAACTCGAAACGAGCATACATACCTAATGACATAAAGTTCTGGCAGTTGTGAACAAAAATTCATAACTTAAAAACCAGAGCCCCAAAAATTCCCAAATTTGACCAGCAACTCAGCAAGGTTATGAGGCACATCTTCGGTATTCCAAGGTTGATCTAGAAAGGTTAGGAAAGTGCTTCAACTAGGCAAGGTTCAGAGGGGATTTCCAGGAAAAACAGCATGACATAGGATCACTAAACTGAGAATGACTTGAGATATACAAAAGCTATGATCGCTAATTTTTGCGAGCAGAAACTAGATTAGCTACACTTTGGTATAGATCACCTAGGCAATTTAATTTTTGAACAGGGTGCAAAAATTTAAGCAAACAGCCACATCAGATTTTTGGACAGCAACTACACCTACACATGAGAGGCTATGCAAGAAAGTCACACACTAGCAAAATTTCACCTTAGAGAGCACACAAAACATGTATGGGTTCAGTTTTAAGTTTCCACGATTTTTAACATGATGCAAGACGTCCTATTCGTCCTCACACGGCGATCCAGCCAAAATCGAAGTTAGTGCCGGTGGCAAGGCATATACACGTTTCTCCCTATAATAACTAGTCGAGAACTGTTCGATGCTCACTTAGCGACTAACGAAACGTTGTTAGTGTACCTGCAGAAAATAACCTTCCGTGCCAGCATGTCACGGAAGCGTCCACATACATTACCGTTCACTATAGAAACGGTATCCATGCATCAAGCCGCTGCATGGACAGCGTCCAACCTCAGACACCCTCCGTTTGAATGGAGTGTATCCTTGCCTCGCATATTCAATGCGGAATGTCCACGTATGGCAAAACATGGCGAGACACAGACGCGACGGTGGGTTCCCATTGGATTAGGTCCCATCCATCCCTCACATGACTTTCATGTGGTACCACCACATATGGCAAAACGTGATGAACTAGTATGGTTGTGCAAGAAGTAAGTTTTGACAAGAATAAAATGTGTTGGAAGTTAGCAAAATAAACCATAGATTTGTAAGCCACCTGAAATAACCCAAAAATTCCCTCTAGGGCCTCTCGGTCTAGATCCATCCATAACGGAACAACGTATTTTGCAAATACAATCAATCTTGGTAAGTTTTATTCAAAAACAAGTGATTAAGGTTATTAATTAAACTCTGGTGCATATAACCTAGATCTGATACCAGCTGTGACAACCCGCCCAGCAAAATACATTACTATCGCCTAAACCAATCCACTTTGGCCATTAAGCGACAGTAAAGTACCATCCCGTCGTAAGTTGCCGGGTTAACGCCCGGTAAATCACATGGAAATCACACAGAGGATCGAACATATGAATTAAAACTCACACGAAGGCGAGTCCAGAGTACAAACACAAATTAAATCCAAATTGTACCCCTAAGGGTTAAATTATTACAAACCATTGTTCATGACATGATAAGTAAAGGTTCAGAGTTCGAAACAGCGGAAAATAAACTAGCGAAACGATAGACATCACAGGAGGCCGTCCGTGATGCCATCACTCGTCGTCATCCATCCATTCCAGCTCCCAGCCAGATGGAATCTCACCAGGACAAACCACCTGCAACAACATTTTATAAAGCAAGGCTGAGTATACTAATACTCAGCAAGACTTAACCGTCGGGTGATAACTACATCACCAAACTCTAGACATGAGAGGCTTTTTGGCCGGTGGAGTTCTTTTGCTGAAAAGCAACAAAGAGTAGGTCCTTACTTTCAATATTTTAGCTCAATTTCTAGTTAATTACCATTTCTAAGTGAGCCAACTATTGCAATCAAGAATTGTGCAATACAATTAATTCACGCAGTCATATTCACAAATTCCATCATTAAGGGATATCATGGCCAGTTGATTAAGCAGTCTCAGATAACGGTGAGAGGCCGACAATCGATTGATTTATAGCCTTGCAAGGTAAACCTAAACACACGGTAGGATGCCCTCACACTGGACAACCACCAGGCAGTTCCCAAAAGTCCTCGGCTTGGGATCGAAGATTACAGTCCTGGGTACAAGGCTATCTGGCGTGCCCCGCAAGACACCCAGCTTCACACATGTACCCCCCTCCCGGTAGCGAACCGGGCAGGTGACTACTCAAGATTAGTAAGGGTAAGATCCCGTACCGTCTCATTAAGGTACTAGGCTTACCGGTCCCATTCCCGACAAGTGCTTAGTACGTTCAAAAGCTTAGCCCACGAAAGCCACTGGACCGGAGCCCAAATCCCATGCTCTTACCACATGAGCAATCCATTTATAAAGATCTTATGATTCCAACATAAGAACCTATTCTCGCGAGTGACGAACATCACTCGACTTCTACCGGGTCCTATAGCATAGCAGCTATCGACCTAGCATACTAGTAAAAGAGCATAGGTACCTAAGGATCATGCATCTAGGGTTTCAATTCAACTCCTGAAACGTAAATGCACAAACATAGCAAGGTAATTGCATAATTTTAAAAGAATGATTAATGATCCGGGGCTTGCCTTCGCTGGCAAGGTTGGCCTTGGGCCCTTCTGGACTTTGGTCCAGGGCCTGAGCTACGTCCACGTACTGTAGCTCACCGACAGCACCTTCGTCTCCTCCTTCCGGCACGAGCGTATGACTACCGTCGGGAAGATCTACACGAGGATGCAATGCAAGATTTAATTGACGGTTTTGGATTTAAATAATTACAAAACAACCCACGACAACCATGGGGTGCATGGTTGACCACATTCACCTAGATAAAATACATTCAGCATACTCTTCCAATAAAGGAACAATATGCGGTTCTTTGTTAATTATTCTTTTTGATAGTGACTGTGTACATATTTATGTAAATAATTTAATTTAATTTCACAAACAGCAAGGGGTGGTGACACTTAGCCTCTTAGCATGATTTACAACACATACACAGGGTCATTAGGTGTGTGTTGGTGATTTTTCCCAATTTAATTTAATATTAAGCTTTAAATGGCTTCCATAGCTTTTATTTGTAAAATAATTTCTTAAAATTCAGTGGGGGTGTTTATGAAGCACTACCAACCTATATAAAGCCACTGAACAAGACCTCACATTTACAGGAGCTATAAAATTAATTATATCCAAAATAACAAATCCTAGCCACCAAAACCAGATAAATGCATACAAAAATAAATAAACAACAATTGGATTCCAACTTTCTCACACATGGCCCCTGGTCCAAATCTAAGCTAGGCATGCAACATATACACCTAGAGCTACTATAGATCTTGAGTTATGCATTTATATTTAAAACTAAGCGTATTTCTAGAGTAAATATTTCTGACAGATATAAAATCATTATTAATTCACCAGAGGTGCATTTAGGCATAACAAGATCACATACAGAAGTTGAGCAAACAAATCTATTTATATTTAGCTACAAAAATCATTTAGTCAGATTCAGCATAAATACAAAAAAATTCATAATAAAAGATATATAGCATCACTTTGTGCAATTTTTGGTACAGAAGCTAGGCATGACATAAATCACAACATATCCAAATTCAGCTACAGATCACTTGTAGATTTTGAACTACAGCAGATCTAGGTTTAACTGACTTCTATTTTTCATGCAAAAATTATCAGGCAAAAGTATGGTCATGCTTTACAAAAGTTGTAGAGTTATTCACAGGGAAACCAACAAAATTGGTTTGGCATTTTTCTGATTTTTCTACGATTTTCTATGAATTTTACAAGAATCAGCCAAAAGCTTAACACTATTTAAGAATCTTCTCTCAAGCGGGTCCCTAGAAGTTTTCAAACTCTTACAGAAAGGCCCCTGGTTTGCAATAAAGTCCCTAGAAAGATTCAAAACCTAGCAATGTGGCCCTCGGGGCAACCGGTGGCGCGGTCGGCCGGAATTCCGGCGGCTCCGGCGGCGGGGTCGGCCGGGGAAGGGGCGGAGGAGGGCTAGGGGCTCACTGTGGGTCTTCTGGTGGCCGGAGTTGGGGTGGAAGCGGCTCCGGCGAGCTCGCTCGGCGGCGCAAGGTGGCGGCGGCCGCTGCGGCGCACACTCCGGCGAAGGGCACGCTCGTCCGGGGCAACACGCGGTGGCGCAAGCTCTGGTAGGTGCTAGAGGAGATGCTGGAGGCGTTGGCCGGCGACGGGAGCTTGCGGAGGGGCGAGCTCACCGTGGCGGCGACAATGGCGGGGCGGCGGAGGCGTGCGCGCGGGGAAGGAGGCACGGAGGACCTTTTATAGGCCAGCGAGTGGAGCATGAGCTCCAATGCGTCGGCACGAAGGCAAGGCGCACGGGACAAGGGGGCCTGGAGGCCGCGGCACACGGGGGTGCGGCACGGCAGCGGCGTGCCAGGGGACCGACGCGGCGGACGCAGCGCGTGTCGCGCAGGGGAAGGAACGGCTAGGGGGCCCGGGGAGCGGCGTGGGTAAGCGCGCGGCCTCGGGAGGCGCGGCCTCGGGCGCTGTGGGTCGGCGTGGGGGGGCCGGACGCCAAGGGCGGCGGTGCCACGCGGCGGGCACGCGCGTGGACGCGGCGCGCTGGAGCGCGGTGCGCGGCGCGACGTCGCAACTTCAACCCATTTGCACGCGTTTGACCAACGTTTGCTCGAAATTTCCAATTAAAACTTTCAAAACTTTGAACACCAAAGTTGTAGAGCAATCATAGGTGAACATTTTTTGTAAAGGCCGACCTATGTTTTGATCAACCGTTTGAGCATGAACTGCAGGCAAAGTTGCTGTCTTTCATGGCGCTGGTGAATAGTGTTTAGCTGCAGTTGACTGAGTTTTTCACCAATTTCCACTCAAAATCTCAAATGCCGCCAATTATGGGAATTGTGTCCCTCGAAAAGACGAACAACTTTTATATTGGCCGATTTTGAAGTGTTTAAGTGAAAACTTGAGAACGCGGCAAAAATTCCAGAGGGGTTCAAAGACATTAGGGTTTGACTAGGGTTTTGACCAAGGGTTGACCACAAGGGTGTGTTGACTTGCTTAAGAGGGTCATTAGTGATTGTTGGCTAGGTTTTCGAGGTGATGACCCAGGTTGACCAAGGTTTGACCGAAGTCAACGGGTTTGACTCGGTTGATTAGGTCATTAGCACTAATGATGCTAATTAAAAACCTGGGACGTCACAGTAGGTGAGGCTGTTCAACACGACGATGCTCATCTCCAACATGGCCAACAGAAACGGAATCGCAAAGACGATTATGCAAGGTGTGCTGCACAATTTGTGCGGAGGAGCACTATGCAACTTCTTGTCCCCAGCTCCGCAGTCCCAAACCTTCAGTGTCCTATTGTGGGGTGGCAGAAGATGGGTATGGCTTCTTTACAATCCAGACTGCATGTTCTGAGCACATCGTCTACACTGCTCGGACCTCTGTTTCTGCACTGGCCAAAGTTCAGGAAGGCTCAATTTCAGCAGATCTTCTTAAATCAGAGTTGGCTAGAGTTCTTCACTGAAGTGGGAGTGGACGGTGCAGGAGCATGGTCCCAATTCTTTTGTGGTTCCTTTCCCTTGTAAAGAGGAGTTGGAACGAATGGTTGCTTTCTGTACTTTCACAACCAAGAACAAGGAAGATGTCCTTATTTTTGAGGAGCTGGATACAGAAGTCAAGCCAATTAAGGTACTGGACGAGGTCTGGGTAAATGTGACTAATGTACCGCGGCCACTCAAAGCTTTTCTACCTCTGTGGGTACTGGGCTTTTTGATTGGTGCTACTCAAAAGGTGGATATGGTTCACCTTAGGCAGACGGGAGAAGTTTGTATTTTGGTAGCTGTTTTTGATGTCAAAAATATTCCTAAGCAGGCGGACATCTGTGTTAACAAGAGCATATATCAGATTCTCTTTAAACCAATTGAAATGCCTCGGGATGATTCCTTTGATCCCGATGATGATGACTTGCTGGAGCATGACACCAATACAGACTTTAATGAGGATGTTAACAAAGGAGGGGACGACAGTGGTGACCATGCTATGGAAGATGCTACAAATGCTTCGGATGCTCCATCTATGGAACCACCATCGACTAAGGATGTTTCATGAAATTCGGCTCAATTTTTGTCTCAGGAGCAGCAGGACACTCTCATTGGAGAAGTTCTTGACATTGCTTGTGACAAGTTGTTTGACGAAATTAGTCTTAAGGTGATGTTGGAGCCAGATGATGTGGACATCAATAGACCTTATTCTCCACCAAATGAAGCTGATCTGGCCCACTTCCAGGAGATGGCGCATTTCACCACTCTCCCTCTGACCACCCGTTCCAGTCGGGGTTCGAGGTGGAGACCGACCCTCTCCGTGCTGCTCCACAGGTGCTACAGGTCTCGTTGTTGGGGGAGGGCTCTCCTCCAAGCTCGCCCTCCCGGACCGCGAGTAACCCGCCCTCTCCGCAGCCTAGCGCTGTCCCAGAGGGCGTTGGACTGGAGGGTGCTCCGGGGGCTGACCCGGATCCAGCCGAGGTGACTGTGCAGGTTGGGGGGGCTTCTCCGTCACGCTCAGCCTCCCCCGCCTGTCCCTTAGGCAGTCTTCCAGAGGCGCCGACCCTGTCGCCAGTGATGATCGCGATCTCTGCGGAGTTGCATAGGAGGTAGTTGTCGTGGTTTGTCAGGGTGTCTCGCATACATTGGCCCCTGCCGTCGCTACCCCCGAGCGGATCAACCCCAAGTGGTGTTGGCGCCTTCTTCTCCAGGTGCTCTCCAAAGCAAAGGTACTGCTTCTGGTTTTACAGGGATTGTTTCGGAGGCTCCCCCTCCACTTCAGGAGTCAGTCCCTACGAAAAAGCTACCCACTTCTAGGCCAAAGGCCAAGGGTGGGAATGTTCCAAGCAAAGCACCGGAGGTAGAGGCCGCTAAGAGCACCAAGATTCGCAAAAGCTCCCGTTCTAAAGCTAAGACGGATGATCACACCCTACAAAAGACTGCAAGGATGGCGTCTAAAAGGAACCTCGAATCTCCAGGTACATCTTTTACTGCCTTTACGAATTCTGTTATTCAGTCAAACCTTCATAGGGTAGGCATCAATCTTAGTTCTTCTACTAATGTTGTTAATGCTGGCATGCTGCCACTATTGCTATTACAAACCTTGAGGTGGATAGACTGGTAGTGGCTGCCAAAGTTAAGAAAAGTATTTTAACTGCTACAACTTTACAACAAGAGAGTGATGATGAGAGGAAATCTAGACTTGATGCAGTCCTCGGCCACACCTGTGGTATTTCAAATGAGGATATACAGGATACGGGTCTGGATCAATTTGTCGATCTATCCCCTGTCCGTAGAAAGCGAAAGTTTAGTAATACCAAGCATTCAAAAGCTGGTAAAATTCCCAAAACGCCAAAAAACCCCTCCGAAATTGTTCTTCAATGGAAGGAGTTTTCTTGAATAGCAAAGGTCTTGGTGACTTGGTTTTTTGGCTGATCTGGTTAAGGAAGAGCAAATTAATTTCATAGCGCTCTCTGAAACCGGAAGTGACGAGTTTCCAAATCATTTTCTAAAAAAGCTTTGTGCGGGCCGGGACGTTCTTTGGCATAGTATGGCTCCACATGGGCAATCTGGAGGCATGTTGTTAGGTGTCAATCTTAACATCTTTGACATTGGAGAAATCGCGAAAGGTGATTTTTATGTCAATTTCACCTTACGCCTTAAACAAGATGGCTTCAAGTTTGCGCTTTATGTGGTTTATGGTCCCCCTCAAGCACAGAAAAAATAGGCGTTCCTGGCAAAGATGGCGAACACGTGTTCCAAAGAATCCCTCCCATTTCTTATCGGGGGAGATTTTAACATTATGAGACATCCAGAAGATAAAAGTTCTGGCGTGTTTGATTTTAAATGGCCAACTCTGTTCAACACTGTGATAGATTCTCTTGAGCTCAAAGAAATAGTGATGTCAGGCTATCGTTTTACTTGGGCCGGTCCAGGTGATAATCCTACCTTTGAGAAGCTTGATAGGGTTCTTGTTAGTACCGAGTGGGAAAATAAGTTTCCTCTATCAAGTGTAGAGGCTCGAGATAGAAACATTTCTGAGCATACTCCTTTAATTCTTAATACGAGTGCTTCCACCCATTATTCTAGCCTGCTTCCTTTCAAATTTGAGAGAGGATGGTTCCTCCGGGATGGTTTTTATTATATGATTGCAAATATTTGGCAATTGGAGTCGAGTGGAAGTACGCCTTTAGAGCGATGGTAGAATAAGATCCGTAAGCTTAGACGATATTTGAGAGGTTGGGCTAAGCATACGTCCGGAACTCTCCAGAAAGAGAAGAAAAAGCTTCTGTATCTTTTAGATAATCTGGATAAAAAAGCTGAAAATATGGTCCTTTCGGATCAAGAAATTAATTTCAAACACTACCTAAAGGAGCGTCTAGTTCTTCTCTTGCGAGAGGAAGAAATCCGGTGGTATGAGAGACCTAAGGTTAAGACCCTTTTAGAAGGGGATCATAACACTAGGTTCTTCCATTTGGTTGCAAATGGGAAACATCGAAAACAACACATTTATAGACTTGAGAATGATCAAGGTGTTGTTGTCGGCGATTCCCACCTTAAGAGCCATATCACCCAGTATTATAAGAACCTCTTTGGCGAGTCTGATGTTTCTACTATTACACTGGTAGAAGATTAGATTCATGATATTCCTCAGGTATCCCAAGAGGAGAACGACACTCTCATTCGAGAGTTCACAGAAACTGAATTGAAGGAGGCCGTGTTCCAGATGGAACACAATAAAGCCCCAGGACCAGATGGTTTCTCGGCTGAATTCTACCAAGTTTGTTGGGAAATAATTAAGTCCGATCTTATGGCTCTTTTCTCAGACTTTCATAAGGAGGATTTAAATATCTTTAGTTTGAATTTTGGGATCATAACTCTTGTTCCTAAGAGTGATGAGGCAACTAGAATTTAACAGTATAGACCTATTTGTGTTACAGCTTTAAAATTTTCACTAAAGTTGCTACTAATAGGTTAAATAAAGTGGCACTAGCGGTGGTTTGCCCAACTCAGACCGCCTTTATGTCTGGAAGAAATATCATGGAAGGAGTAGTAATTCTACACGAAAATATCTATGAACTTCATTCCAAAAAACGGAACGAGGTCATTTTCAAAATTGATTTTGAAAAGGCCTATGATAAAGTTAAGTGGTCTTTTCTTCAGCAAACCCTACGCATGAAAGGTTTCTCACCAAAGTGGTGTAGATGGATTGAAGATATGGTCACGGTGGAAGTGTGGGTATCAAAGTTAATGACGAAATTGGTCCCTACTTCCAAACTAAAAGAGGACTAAGGCAAGGTGACCCGATGCCACCTATCTTGTTTAATATAGTGGCCGACATGTTAGCTATTCTCATCAATAGAGCTAAATCAGAGTGTCAAATTAGAGGTGTCATACCACACCTTTTAGATGATGGTTTATCCATTTTACAATATGCAGACAATACTATTATATTTATTGACCATAATTTGGAGTAGGAAAAAAATTAAAACTTTTGCTCTTTGCTTTTGAGCATTTGTCTGGGCTCAAGATCAATTTCCATAAAAGTGAGGTCTTTTGTTATGGTGCAGCTAAAGAAGTTGAAGTTTCTTATTTAGACATCTTTGGCTGTAATGCAGGAGAATACCCGTTTTGTTATTTGGGGATTCCGATGCACCATAGACAACTTCTAAATTCCAAGTGGCATAAGGTAGAGGAGCGCTTTGAAAAGAAGCTCCCCTGTTGGAAAGCCAAGTACCTCTCTTATGGAGGGCATTTAGTCCTTCTTAATTCAGTCCTTAGCAGCTTACCCATGTTTATGATGTCCTTTTTTGAACTTCCAAAAGGGGTTTCAAAAACCTTGATCATTTCAGATCACATTTTTTTTGGCAAGGCTCTTCTGAAAAAACATAAATATAGACTTGCCAAATGAGACATTGTGTGTCGCAAAAGACCAGGGTGGACTTGGAATCTTGGATTTACAATTACAAAACAAGTGCCTTTTGGCTAAATGGTTGGTCAATTTGCTCAACACGAGTGGGTTGTGGCAAACTTTGTTAACCAACAAATATCTTAGGTCCATGTCCTTAAGTCAGGTCCAAGCTAAACCTTATGATTCCCATTTCTGTTGGGGTCTAATGAAAATTAAGGATGAAGTTCTCTCAAATGGCTCATTCATTGTCAAAGACGGGAGTTCGACTCGCTTTTGGGAAGACACTTGGGTAGGCGAGGTGCCTTTCAAGTTTAGATATCCAAACCTGTATAATGTGGTGAGAAATCCTCATGCCACAATGTCTAAAGTTATGGCCACTCAGCCTCTTAATGTTTCTTTTAGGAGAGCACTTGTGGATAATAAACTTGTTGAATGGTATAAATTGGTAGCACAGATGGCTAATGTTGTTCTGGTGGATAGTGCAAATACTTTTGTTTGGAATTTAACACGCTCCGGCTCTTTTACTGTTCGGTCTATGTATCTTCACTTTCTCAATTCTCAACCACCTTTTCGACATAAGTTTATTTGGAAGTTACGCATTCCTCTAAAAATTAAAAATTTTCTTTGGTTTCTTAAAAGAGGTGTAGTATTAACTAAAGACAACCTCGCAAAGAAAAATTGGAAAGGAAGTAAAAAGTGTGTTGCGTGCAATCTTGATGAAACAATCCAACACCTCTTACTTGACTGCCATTTTGATAGAATGGTTTGGAGGATTATTTCTATTGCTACCGGGTTGTCTCCACCTAGGTCCATAAGCAAGGACGGATCCAGCGGTGGGGCGGGCGGGGCTCGAGCCCCCCTACCGCTGGAAATCCAATGGAGCCCCCCTAAGCCCTTCTACAAATTTGAGGAAAAAGGATGAGGGAAGGAGAGGCTGGAGGAAGAAGAAGGAGAAGAAAGCCCCCCCTAAATTTATTCCTGGATCCGTCACTGTCCATAAGCCATTTGTTCGGAAGTTGGCTTACTAATGATAATGATAATGATAAGATTAAGAATTTGATCTGGGTGGGAGTTTCTGCTATATGCTGGGCTATTTGGAATTGCCGAAATGATATTATTTTTGATAAAATCAAAATTAACTCTATTATGCAGGTTATTTTCAGGGAAACGTATTCGATGTGTTTCTGGGCACAGCTGCAGCGTAACGACTAACGACCAAGCCAAGAACACACTCTCCGCCATTAGTAGGAAGCTTGAAGCTATTGCTTTAGAGCAAGTTAAAGGAGGGTGGCAGCATAATTTACGTTTGTTGTAGTTCTTTTGATGGACTTTGGTTCATTGACAATTTGTTGAATTTTGTAATATTGAGCTGTATACGTCTTCATACGTAGAGTTCATAGGTAGAGGACGGATGATTATCCTTTATTAAAAAAAGAAGATTTGCCAAGTAAAATTTGGCAAACTATTAGAGATGCTTACTTCACATGGGAAAAAACCGACCCTATGTTTTACCTCCATCTTTCACATGCTACTTCCTTCATCGCAAATTGCATCATGTCGAAATTAATCTTCGCCTGGCGTCTCGCTCGATCGTCGTCACGCATGGAGAAAGATGGTCGTTCAGCAGGGGGATAAAAAAGGGAAAATTGAATCTTTAGCATCAAAAGAACTCATTTATAGATATGTACCATCAAAAGAACTAGACTTAGATATTTACCATTGAAAGGTTGCACGTTATAGCTCTTTGCCATTCCGTTGCCTTCTGTCTGGTGGTCAGTCTGGCTTCTGTGACGGAGCACTTCTTCTCCCCCGCCCTACGGACAGCGGCAGCTTGTTGGATGTGCCTGGAGTTGAGCGCGGGGTCGGAGACGGTGGGTCGCCGGAGATCGCCGAAGGAGTCGTCGGTTTTCTACCCTGCGGAGGCTGCGACACGTGCTAGCGACGGGGCCAGGGGCAATGCTAGGAAGCGGAAAGTACCACCCGCGGGTGCCACCGGACGGAAGGATTTCAGCTTGCTGTTTGATTTTTTCTGCCATGCATTGGTTTGATCTCAGCTCTTCCTCATAGTTGATGCGGGGTGGGCGGTGGCCTGATGGCCTCATCAATCATTGGGAATTTTGGTTGCAAAGGTGCAGAGTGGGTGACATCGAGATCCCTGTGATGGCAGGACCATCGACGTCTGGCTGGTGGACCTTTCAGCTCCACGATAGCATAGTTGAAGAAGACGTCTGGCTCCTCAAGGTAGTCCTGGTCGGTGGCACTCAGCTCGCGCAGCTTCAGTAGCGCCCTCCACGCCCGCCCATGTCGGCCATTGCGAGCAGCATCTGTGTGCTCCGCCCTAGGGAGGTCTCGACTTGGAGCTCCACGTTCGGCTCCGCATCGGCGGCGGCGGCGCGGGCCTGGAGGAGCCCGGCGAGACGCGGGAGGCCGCGGTGGGCTCCCTGCTGCAAGCCGCATGGCGAGAGGGAGGAGAGATTCATGAGGACGGTGTGTCTCTCTGCACGGAGGAATCGAGGAAGAAAGAGGCCTGGATGTTCCGTCGGAGAAGCCAGACGGACCACCAGACGGAAGGCAACGGAATGGTAAGGAGCTGTAACGTGTAACTTTTAGATGGTAAAAATCTTAGACCAGTTCTTTTGATGGTACATAACTATACATGTGTTCTTTTGATGCTAGAGATCCAATTCTCCTGATAAAAAATGGAATTCGTAGACATGTAAGTATGTAGAACGCCTTCCCAATTGACAATACAGGACCTTATTAAATGGCTAAATTTGTATAAGACACAGTGACGCACGTGTCCCCTTCATAGCTACAACTACAACCACATGCTAAATTGTTCTTCGCTTGAGAAATTAAGAAAGTAAAAAGTCTGCATCATCCCCAACCTATGGGAGGTGGATTACATAAACCCCAATTTATGAAACGGTATATATCACTCCTGAACTTTCTAAAACTGGTCAAATTACCCCCTAAAGCATTTTTTAAAAATCATAGTAAATCACAGAAAATCATAAAATAGAAAATCCAATTGTGTTGGACTCTAAATAAGTAAATCTACACAGTGAATATATAATACGATATGCTTTAGTATATATATATATATATATTTGTATCTTTAGATCTATGTTTTTTTCATAGCTGAAAAAAAATGTACTAAAGCATATCATATTATATGTTCATTGTATAGATCTACTCATTTAAACCCAACACAATTAGATTTTTCATTTTATGATTTTTCTGTGATTTACTATGATTTTTAAAAATTGTCTTAGGGGTAATTTGACCGGTTTTAGAAAGTTCAAGAGGTGATATATACCATTTTATAGGTTGGGAGTTATGTAGTCTACCCCTCATAGATTTGGGGTGATGTAGACTTTTTCCGATTAAGAAATGTTTGCGCAACAGAATTCAAAGTTTAGGGACAATTTGCTAGCTAGGTGGGGCAGGCTCAGTAAGATGCACACGTTTTTTTTCACCTGCCAACGATTTGCGGCGGATCCTGGCGTCTGTGTCAGATTACTTAGGCATAAAAAAAATCGACAACTGGGTGAGACCGCTCTCGAGGGGGCCGCTCGAGAGCCCGCGACGGAGGCGACTCCCCGCCGCCCGAGCGCCTCCGCCGCCGGATCTCTCCACTCCGACCTCCTCCGCTCCTCCCAGCCACAGATCCGTGCTCTCCTTGACTCATTCTCTCCATCCATACATCTCATGGCTTCCCTAGAGGTGTGCGTAGGGAGATCGGGGAGGACGACTTAGCCTCCACACCACCTCCCGTCGCCGTCGCCGCCGCTGCCGCTGCCGGCGGCCTCCCCGACCCCGGCGGCCCCCTCTCCGGCCCCGGCAGTCCCTGCTCCGCCCCTACCCCCGCCGCCCCAGTCCGTCCACACCTCCGAGCCGCCGGCCACCCGCCGGCCGCTCTACCCTGTGCGCCGCCACCGCGCCATGGCCGCCTTGGTGGGCTTCGACGACGACCTCCTTGACGACGATGACGACCCCCTCGACGACGTGCAAGGCCCCCCCCGACCCCCACCCGCCACCTCCAGCTCGCCGAGGCAGGAGACGCCCTCAGCTGCTGCGGTGGGCACGGACGCACCAGGCGCGCCGGCCTCGGCGCTCCCGACTACACCGGAGGGCAGGGGTGAGCCGAGCACCCCTTCTCCGTGCTCCGGCGGGCCAGCGCCCGCTTCCACGCTCTCGCCCGCGGCGGCGCCCTTCTACCCCAACGAAGCTGACCGCGTCATGGCCAACCGGTGGATGGACTTCTCCGCCGACGACGACGAGGTCATCGACGCCCGGGAGGTTGCTGCTCCCTCCCAAACACCCTACCTCGATGCCGTCCGCCGCGGTCCTGCTCCAGCTTCGAAGCCCGCTCTCCGTTCCATCGTGGTGCAACCACCCCGTGGTGAGGGTGGGCACCGCAAGCGCCCTCGGCGGCGGGGTCGCTGCCCACCCTCTCCGCCACCCCGGCGTCGCTCCCGGCGCGGCACCCGTCGACACGGAACGACGGAAACGGTGATTGGCCTACGGCGGTACGACCACCCCCACAAGATTGGCCGGGCTACCTCCGCTCCCCGTGTCGACCCTGATGGTTGGCAGCGTGTTCAAAGGCGACGCGTGTCTTCGCGGGTCGAGCGGGCTCCTCAGCCGGAGGCGCCGGTGCGGAGATGCTTCCCCAAGGAGCTCGATGGACGATGCTTGAATTGCCTCTCCTTCAAGCATCGGGTTGCTTCGTGTCGACAGCCGTCGTGGTGTTTGCGTTGTCATGGTCTTCGGCATCGTGCCAAGGACTGCACGAGGCCTCGCCACCCGCCGCCTCGCTCGGACCATCCTCGACTGGGCGGTCATGTCACCCCTTCGGGGACTGGGCATGGCCATGCTCGCCCTCCAATCTTGGATGCGCGTGCGTCGCCTACGACGGTTGCTACGGTTGCTACGGCCACTGATGGTGGTCTCGCCCTCACACTCTCCGCTACTGATGCCTTGGCCGTGGCTACTTTGGCCGCGGCCAAGTCAGTGATCACGGTTGCGCTTCGCATCAAGGACGACGACTTCACCCTCAAGCCTGACTCCCCCGAGCTGTTCGTGACCACCTTCCGGTCCCAGGAGCTCCGAGATCGAGCTTCGAAGGTGAGTGCTTCTCAGGAGAGGCCTCCGGTCTCCAGTGGTCAGGTTGAGGTGCCGGCTGTGATGGTGCCTCCTGTGGAGGTGCCACTGCGGGAGGTCCTCATTGGCGTTGGGCCGACGGACGAGGCCACTGCGCCGCCGCCACATGCGCATCAGATCGCGGTGATCCCGGCAGTCGACTCTGTCGCGGCGACGGACGATCGCCCGCCACCTGAACCCTGCGCGGTGGACGGCGGCCTACAGCTCACCCCACTGCTGGCTGACGATGACACGCCCCCGGGCTTCACTCCACCTCGGACGTCTACTCCGCTGCGGGGTCCCGCTGCCGCCACAGGCGCCACTGATGTCTTGGGCCGCCATGATCCAGCAGCAGATAAGCTGGAAGTCTTCGTCGCCAATGTCACGGAGGTTGTTCCGACGCCTCTTCTGGACATGCCGCCTCGTCGTCGTCGAGTTGACCCTATCCTCGTTGATGTGCCTCCTCAGCTGCCTTCGTCGGAGGCATCTGGCCTCAGGCGAAGCCGTCGCCAAGCCTTGGATCCCCTCTCGGTCGTCAAGCCGGCTAAGCGAGGGACGGTGCTTCTGGCGCGGCGGCTCGGTGAGGTTGGCACGCTCGGTGAGGTTCGCGTGCCTCTGGCTTCGGTGGCTTCGGCGGAGGAAGCGGTGGACAACTTCTTTCGCGAAGGGCCTCCGCCGCACTTCATGGAAGCAATGCAAGTCTTATTTCCGATGTTGAATAACAAGACCAAGATCTCTCCCGTGTGGGATGGAGCGTCGACTGAGGGCTAGGCTTAGATCCAGTCGTTTAGGTTGTGGTTGCGCGAGATGTGAGTAGTTCATGTTAGAGTTTTTTTTTGTTTCGGGTTGTATTCAGCTGGTTTGCCAGTTTGTGTCCATCTGGAGTCCGTTTCATTTGGGTTGTAACCGAACACTGTACCAATGCTTTTTCTGCTTAATACAATGATACGCTCCGCGCGTATTCAAGAAAAAAAAATCGACAACTGTAAGATGGTCCAAGTATAATGAAGGCCTTCTTGATGGGTCTACTAAGCCAAAAAAACGGGCCTGCAAACTTCGCCTGCCAAAAATTTGAGACCATGCAAATTGCTTTTTCAGTGGGTTTTTTATTAAAATTTAGGTGGAGGTTATGTTGGCGTCGCCAAGTACGTACTCCCTCCGTCCCTTTTTGTTGGTTCGTCAAGAAACAGCGATTCCCCTCACAGACGCGCTTTCCTAGCGACCAACCATAAGGGATGGAGGGAGTATATGTTATATTTTTTAAGATTTTCTTAAAAAATGGTACAAACTCCTATGAGCACCTACGAGATAATAAATTGAATATTATGGAGTCACCAAAAACATCTTTCTATCAATGAGCACTTTACCTAAAAATAGCACCATTATTTCTTTAAAAAATAGAAAAATACTAGTCGAGAGGACTCAAACCCAGTTGTCACATGGAACCTAATAAACAGCTGAGGTCAACTTACTTCATAGGGGGAAAGTATCCCATGTTTTACCTCCGTCTTTCACATGCTAGTTGCTACGTCCTCCATAACGGAAATTACTATTCATTTTGCCTTTTCTAGATACATAACTTTTACAATGTATTTAGAAATGCGTACGTCTAGATTCATAGCAAATAAAAACGATCCTATGGCACATCCAATCCATATGTATAAATCTAGTGCAATGTGACAAAATGTAAAATGAAAACGTTCCAGCAAAAAGTGGGTGCAAGGTGCAACAAAATGTTTAAATCTAGTGCAATGTGACAATATGGCTCCAAAAAGTGGTGTTTCGTGCAGTTCACTCTATATGTATATTTGTTCGGATTATAATGGAGATACAAGTGCCAATTTGCACACGGCTGATGTTAAATACTAGTGATACATAATCAGATGTAGATCGTTTATATGAAAATGTTATAGAACTCAACAATATCTACAACGTTGTAGTTGGCAGCATTTTAATTGAAATCATTTAAATGCCTAGAATATTTTATAAAGTTTTCGAAACAAATGTTAAAAGGTAAAAAATATCCACTTTGGTAGTGATAGGAGTAGTTAGGCGGGCATTATTAATCGATTAACCAATACAGTAATTAAGCTACTCCTAGTAGCAGTAGCATAGCTTTAGGCGACTTGATTAAATTCTGCATTAATTTCATAAGCTGCTCTCCTTGTTTAATCATACTACCTAGTACTAGTAGGGCGCAATTAACCACTCCTACCCAACAGAGTACTGCCGGTATAGTACCATCATCTCAAGCAGACGATCAAGGTCAAAAACAACACGCGCACATGCCGAACATGACCATCCAAAGTTCCAAACATACTATCCTCCCCACACCCCAATGAGACGCTCAACCACTGTCCTTAAAACGTTAACCCTAGCGTACTTAAGTAACCCATCCACTGATCGTAGCTCCTCTCGTTGATGCTCATCGGAACGGCCGGCCGGCCTAAAAACATCGATCCCTGCTTCTTCTTCCCGCCTGCCAACGACGCGTCAAGAAGAGCCTTGGAGCTCTGCAAGATCCTCACGCCTCACATTCAGAGTTTCAGACCCCTACGCATCGATCGCCGCAGCATGACTGATCGAACTAGCTAGAGAAACTGCTTGCGATCCTGACGACGATCAGTTCGGCGGTCGATCTGCATGTGCACATCCTGTTAGGCTTGTCATAATACCCTCCGATCCAGCGGCGCCTTTAAGAAAACGCAGCTATATATCAAGGGCCATCTTGCAGTTTAGCAGGGAATGATCATGACACATGTGCCCGCGTGATGCTCGCCTTGACCAAACCACCCACAGCCACAGGCCACAGGTCGTGTGATGCAGATTTGCGAGCGCGCTCAGGGTATGCACCTTTGCCTTGCCAAGAATAATAATGCTTCTCTCGTATAGTATTACTAGCTAAGCTTGATCCATCGCTATCATTTTTTAAGAGTCTATAGGCTTGATATCGGTTGTGAGTTGTGACTTAGAGTCTAGAGCGTTATGGTCGTATGGTATGATTGCCTTGCTTCCCTTCACGCTTTCCATCTCCCGGCTTTGCGGCTCGATCAACTGGTGCTGCTGCTGCTAAAAGAAAGCGTCCCAAAAGCTTCTAGTTCTAGCCCACACAGACACGCTGGTACACTACGGGAGAATGGAAATTCCCCGAGTGCTCCGGGCTTCTCCGAGTGCTAAATATCGGGCACTCGGGGAAGAAACTCTTCCCCGAGTGTTGCACTCAGGGAAGAAATGCACTCGGGGAAGAGAGGCACTCGCGAACGAAAAATGATGTGGGAAAGTGGAGATATTTTAAAAACACTCTTCCCCGAGTGTCTTTCTCTAGCACTCGGGGAAGCCAACCTCTTCCCCGAGTGTCTCACCCTAGCACTCGGGGAAGCAAGCCTCTTCCCCGAGTGCCGGAGAAGGCACTCGGAGAATTTTTTTTTTAGTTTTTTTTGCCTCATTTTTTTTGTGAAGCCATCCCACATTATTTGAAACACCTTGCTCAAATTTGGGGTTATTTTGAATTTTTTTGGTATATTTCATTAATTTTTTTCATTTTGTTGATTTTTTTATCATACTTCAAATTTGAACTGCAGGTGCATGAAGTAATGAAATTTCTTAATTCAAAAAATGATATTCATTATATTTGGTGTATGTTGAGGCCGTATCTAGGAAGCCACATGAAATTTCGAACATCTTTTTGCCGTAACATGACGAACAACTAGCAGGAAAAGTGTTTGTAAATTATATAAAATCCAAACGAAGTCCGAAAATCATGAAACTTGTCTGGGTGTCATGTTATGGCATGTAGAGGCTGTATGCAAGAATTGAGAAGATTTCGAGCAAGTTGGGACGTCGGATGCCTCAAACCCAAACATCTCCGGCCCAACAACGAACCCTAACCTTATAAAAAAGCCCCCCCGGGCGCCCCGCAACCCCCCAGCCCCTTCCTCTTCCTAGCGCCGCCGCACACCCCCACCCCCTTCCTCTTCCTCAGGCGCCAACGCGCAACCCACCCCGCCCCCTCCTCAGATGCGCCGCCGCGCCCCACCCCGCCCCTCTCCCCAGATCCGCTGCCGCACCTCATCCCTCTCCTCAGATCCGCGGCGACCTCTACTCTCCCCGGCCCGGCGAGCTCCACTCCCTCCCCGACGGCGGCCTCCACTCTCCCCGCGACGGCGGGCTCTTACTCCAGGCGCGGCGGCGGCCTCCTCCACTCCGGGCGCGGCGGCGGCCTCCTCCACTCCGGGCGCGACCTCCTCCACTACGGGCGCGGCGGCGGCCTCCTCCACTCCGGGCGCGACCTCCACCACTCCGGGCGCGGCGGCGACCTCCTCCACTCCGGGCGCGACCTCCTCCACTACGGGCGCGGCGGCGGCCTCCTCCACTCCGGGCGTGACCTCCTCCACTCCGGGCGCGGCGGCGGCCTCCTCCACTCCGGGCGCGGCGGCGGCCTCCTCCACTCCCTCCTCCGGGCGCGGCAGGATCTACGACCTCGTCCACTCTGGGCGCGGCGGCGACCTCCTACGACGGCGACGGCGACGGAGCAGAGGCAGGCGGCGGCGGCGGAGGGGCGAGATCCACGACGGCGACGGTGGAGGACGGCGCAGAGGCGGCCGGCCGGCCGGAGTGGGCCACAGTGCCGGGCCCCCGGCCGTAGGGGGCCACAGTGCCCCGGGTTTTATTTTTTTAAAAAAAGAACAAAAATTCTTCCCCGAGTGATTTGATGCCTCTCGGTGACGCCTTCCCCGAGTGTGCGATTTTCGGCTCTCGGGGAAGGCGGCTTCCCCGTGAGGCTCTTCCCCGAACCCCCTTCCCCGAGAGTTGCACTCGGGGAAGGCTTCCCCGAGTGCAACTGGTCCTACCCTGAGTGCATCTGGCACTCGGGGAAGACCCTGGCTCCCGTAGTGGTAGCAGCAGAAGCAGTTTCCTTTTCCTGACGACGATTTGGAGGAGCACCTTCCTCTTCGACCGTGCGCTCACGTTACAGTGTGTAAACAATGCACAAGGCTTAGGAAGTAGCTCGCAAGTGAGAGCCTGCGATTAAAAAGTTTTCCAAGCCAGTGCAAGAGTGATCAATAAACTTTTCACAGTGGTAATTTAAACTGTGTGATTGATTCTTCACAAAACTGCAAACAGATGAGCTAGCTCATCGTTTAACACCCCGCATTGCAGTGTCTCGTGCTATCGTATCATCGGTGGTATCCCTGTAGATGTGCAGGGCTTCCGCTTGACCCTGTCGTCGCTGCCTCGCTCCTGCATGGCTGTTTCGACCTAAAGCCTCCAATCAGAGGAGCACAGTACGTGTACAGAGATGAGAATAAGGCATGCACAAGCGGCCAAGCTGCGGCCCCGAGACCGCCAGGAAAACGCCGCCCCCACCGCCGCCGAGGATACGGAGAGCCGCCGTGCCATGTCCCCCACCCTCTGCGCACTTGTCGTCAGGGCCCTACGATCCGCCCGGCATGGAGAGGTGGTGGATCAGTTTTAGAGCTTCTCAATTCATTTCTGCTCCAATACAATGCAATACAAACATCACACAAGGCTCTCACCAACATTTAGCCAAACAAAAGTGCACGACGACACTGTTAAGGCGCCGTATAATATAAATTATCTCTTCAAACGTACGTATAGCTGGAAAATTCAAATTTGAAAACTCTCGTGCGGCCACTACTCTTGAATCAGGTTCGTAGAGCCAACGTCCATTCATATATTGTGCCAAGAGCAGAGTACTCGTACTTCCCAAATCCCATGTACCCGCATTGCATTGCTTACTGGCGGTACCATACCAACTCAGATCGATCACATACACCATTGGAGCGCTATCTCCTCTTAAAGTTAATCTTCAATTACGGATGTTCCTCATCTAGCACCTTAATTTGATCTGCGATCCTGAGCTGAGATTAGCAGCACACCGGATCCTGACGGTGCGGTACACCACCACCGATCGATCAGACATAGACTCCGGACCAGAGTATTTATGCAAAGCCACCACGGTCCCTCACTTTCATGTGAGCTCTCTCTCGCAGCTCCTCCCCGCTACCTGTAGTTAGCCGCGAATTGAAGGGACACGCCACGAACTCCGTGACGCCCAGCGGCGCGGGCAGCAGGCGTCGAAATCCCAGCCGGCCGCGGGGTTTTCGCTTTCCGCGGCCGGGCACGTTCGTGATCCGGGGGAGGTTGGCCTGGCAGCGTCGTCGGCGTCGGCGCCGGCCGGCTTGACCACGCATGAGCCGTATCATACTATCACGGGCTTATCCCGCTGGTGAAGTTGACTAGTTGAGTGAGCTAGGAAGGCTACGAATCTACGATCAATGGAGGTCTGAAACTCACACACAGGGGATCGGACAGTATGTAGGGGTTGGTTCTCTAGCTGAACTCATCCTGTGCCGATCGAGGCACGTGTGGGCGACCGCCATGCCGCCGTTCAGGCGTCGCGGTCCTCCTTTGCTGTAGGACTCGACAGGACGACGCGCGACGTACCCCGCCCGACTGGGCGTCGTCGCATCGCAGCTGGCAACCTCTGCTCTGCGCTGCGCCAACGCTCCGATGGTCTGCCGAGCAACAACCCACGCGTTGCCATCGCACCCATCTACGGTGTGGCCGTGTGGGTAGGTCATCCATGCCGTGTCGTTGGGAAAAAAAAACTCACACTGTCGTCGCGAAGTGGGCGCTAAATTCACGACGAGATCAGTTGCTGGGCATGTGGGTGTGCTAAATTAGGAAGATAACGGAAACCCCGTACGATCCGGGTGGTTATTAGCTTCGTGTCCCATTTCTGTTAAAAACTAATCTCTATCGAGTATACGGTTTTTTTTTTGTTATAGTTGATACATTTTGGTATTTATATATTCAAAATTTTATTGTATATCTAGACATGGTGTATATGATCTAGATGAATAGTAAATGGTATGACTTGGAAATGACAAAACGACCTTCAATTTGAGATGAACTGGAGGAAGGTGCTCCTTGTAGATTGTCATGTCTCATATTTAGACAAAAATTAGTGTGAAATATAATATTTCGTATTTTTTTAGAACTCCATATATAAACAACTCTATTTAACATTTCCCTCTCCGCATCCTTGATTCTTCAATTCCTTGAAGCCCGTAGCGTAGTCCGTGTCGAGTTGTCCGATCCTTTGTCAATATGTACAACGTTCGTTAAGAACTCAGCATGTCATCATATTCTAGCGAACTCCAATCTGTTGGCTCTGAAAGTGCATTTGCTAGTTCGAAAGAAGTTGAGTCTGAGTGCAAATGGAATTTCAAATGATTCTTCTGTTTCGTAACAAACTCAACCTAACTGTTCTAACTTCTAACATCCGGTTCAACAATACCAAATTGGAATTCTTGCGTACCCTTCATATGTACCATGCTCACACTACAGCTTGCAATCAAGATCCTAGCAATTAAACTCTACTGAATTTCAAATGATTCTTCTGTTTCGTAACAAACTCAATCTAACTGTTCTAACTTCTAACATCCGGTTCAACAATACCAAATTCGAATTCTTGCGTACCCTTCATATGTACCATGCTCACACTACAACTTGCAATCAAGATCCTAGCAATTAAACTCTACTGAATTTCAAATGATTCTTCTGTTTCGTAACAAACTCAACCTAACTGTTCTAACTTCTAACATCCGGTTCAACAATACCAAATTCGAATTCATGCGTACCTTTCATATGTACCATGCTCACACTACAGCTTGCAATCAAGATCCTAGCAATTAAACTCTACTAGTATCATTCTCGTGTATATAAGTAGACAAGTAGTGCTCCAACAAAGTCAGCCCACATCTCCAAAACCATTCCAACCTCCCCTAGTCCCAAAACATTTCACAACCCAACAATCCACAAGATTTAAAATATATATATAGCAAAAAAAAAGAAGAAAAAAGGGCGAACTATTTCCTTCCAGTCACCCCCTTTCCCATTCCCCCTGCCAAATTGCCCATGTTCTCCAGCCTCCTCACAGGCCTACAGCTATAGAGTACCCGTCGTCGTCTCCCCGGGCCACCACCAGCCCACCACTAGGCGCTCGCTACCGCTACTGGTACTAGATCTCGCGCGCAACCCACCCGGCGCGCGCTATTCGCACGGCAATGCCACTGGCCTCGCCGCCGCCTCGGCCCGCGCGCAGGTGGTGAACCGCGGCCGGCATGGCGCGCCCTCGACGCCCGGCGCTCGTGGCGGGGTCTCCGGTCAGGGCGAAGGGCCCGGCAGCTGCTGCTGCCACCACCACCACCCCGCGCCAGGCGTCCCCCGCCCGCCCACGCCGGGGCCGGCGGCTGCGCGTCCAGAGCCCCTCCCTCGCCTCCGCCCGCCGCGGCCCCGCCACGGCGCACGCGCCGCCGCCGGCCACCCCGCCGCTCCGGTGGCCTGGGGACGCCGTGGCGCCCCGCGAGAGCGCCGGCGCGGGCGCGTCCGTCAGGAGGATCGCCGCGGCGCTGTGGCGGGCGCACCCGCCGCCGCGGGAGCCAGGGGAAGCGCGGCGACGGCCGGAGGTGAGCATGTTCCCGACTCGAGATCCGTGCGCGTTATTGCTCTCTAGGGTCGCGGGTCACCGTTCTGTTGTGCATTCCGCGATTTCGGCATCGCCTTGTGCTAGTTTGGGGAGTCTTCTGCGCTGGGAGCTCGGGATTTCGCGGAGCAGCTGTTGAGAGTAACATGAAATTGAGTGTGCCGGTGCTTTGCGATCATTTTTTGGTCAAGGCGAAGTGTACGCTTCTTTGGTTGTTATGGTTGTTGTTGGGGGAAGTGCCATTTGATGCTAGTAATGCCTTGGCGCTTCTCTGAATTTTTTCAGCACAATGTTCGTAAAGCTTAGCGCTTTGTGCCTCCACGAGCGAAGGATTGGTTCTTCCTTCTGCCAATTTCGTCCCAATTCCATTAACTTGCGTGAGGTCTTGAAATTTGCACTGCAAACTCAAAATCGAGCTGAGGCTGAGCTTTCTGCTGGAGGTGGAAGTTTAATATCTTGGATAAAGTTGGCAGAACTCTCAGCCAATCTTAAGTTGTGCTTTGTGATTGCATAATTATGTGGCTTTCGTGAATTTCTCTCCACAAATTTCCATGCCATGCACCGAAACTAGCTGCTTAAATTTTGGCTTCTTGAGGAAGAGCACTCCATCTGTGGACCAATTGTGTTGAGTTTCATGCTAGATTATAGTAAGTTCTTTGTTGGACCAATTGGTGATCCTTATCGTTCCAGAATCCAGACTGCTTTGGGTTCTTTCCATTTCCATGCATCTCTTTCAACTGGGCCTGAAGATGTGACATCCCCATATTTCTGTGTGTCCATCTACAGCGTTGTTGTTAGGATGTAACCTGTGTGGTCCCAAGATATTAGCTGCTCTTTAGTTGTGAAATGAAGACATCCAGTCCACGGATTTTGACATGTTTTACTGTATTTGCAATTTTGCATGCAAAATTCTGTAATACCAACATACCGAATATATTTCTTAAGTATTTATGGTGGACTAACATGAAATAAAATTTACAGCCTAGCCCAAGACATCTGCATACTCCCGATCGTTGCAATTACTATAAAGCGGTCCTTGAAGGCAGGACAGGGAAGAAGCCTCTTGGTAATGGCATCGCCCATGAGGTATACATCTTATTCGTAAATTAATATTTCTGGTATAGATTGCCACCTTCCATTCCGATCCAATTTTATTTAATGGCGTGCTTATGAATGACAATTAGGTGGGACATTCTTCATCACCCCGAATTGAAATGGAAGTTGCAACAAAATGGGACCGTCGATGCTTGAACACATCGGGTGGTGCTGACTATGATTTCTGTGACCGTCATATGGCATCTGCAGATGAAGAAGTATCTGCACTTAAAGAAGAGCTTTTGCAGGCCCGCAACCGGATTCATGAACTTGAAGCTGAAAGCCGGTCTGCTAAAAAGAAGCTTGATCACTTGGTGAGGAATCTTGCTGAGGAAAAGGCTTCTTGGAGGAGCAGGGAGCATGATAAGGTTCGAAGCATATTAGATGCTGTTAAAGGGGATCTAAATCGGGAGAGGAAGAATCGACAAAGGGCAGAATTTATGAACTCCAAGTTAATGGACGAGCTATCGGAGTTGAAGTCGTTGGCTAAACGATATTTACAAGATTATGAAAAGGAAAGAAAGGCCAGAGAACTCATGGAGGAGGTGTGTGATGAATTAGCGAAGGAGATTGCAGATGACAAAGCTGAGGTTGAGGCTTTGAAGCATGAATCAATGAAGGTTAGAGATGAGGTGGAGGAAGAAAGGAAGATGTTACAAATGGCAGAGGTTTGGCGTGAAGAAAGGGTACAGATGAAGCTTGTTGATGCCAAACTGACACTAGACAGCAAGTACTCGCAACTGAGTGAGCTTCAGGCTAACCTTGAGGCTTTCCTCAGTTTCCACCGAGGGAGCAGTGTAGACAAAGAAACATTGAGAGATGGAGAAAGGCTCAGGGATGCAATCTGCTCAATGAAGTTTCATGGTAAAGAGTTCTCATACAAACCGCCACCTCCTTCTGAGGACATTTTTGCTGTGTTTGAGGAACTCAGGCAGAGGGAAGATACTAACGAGAAGGAAATTGGAGAGTGTAATGGAGAGACTCCCATAAGCCATGCAACAAAGATCCACACAGTGAGTCCTGAAACTGACATCTTTCTGGAAAAACCAGCAAACAAATATTCCACTCAACCATGCGCCCGAAATGAGGATGAAGATGATAGTGGGTGGGAGACTGTCAGCCATCCAGAGGAGCAAGGCTCTAGCAATTCACCAGAAGGAGGAAGTGAGCCATCAGTAAATGGTTTCTGTGGAGGAAACGATGCCTCAGCAAGTGGAACCGATTGGGAGGAGGAAAATTGTGAAAACTGCAGGTCAAATAGTGGCATCAGTAGAGTTTGTTCAACCACAGGAGAGAAGTACCGGAAGAAGGGGCCTTCTTTCTCCAGACTCTGGAGATCATCCAATGGCGACATCCGCAGGAAAACAGGATCCGAGTTACTGAATGGTAGGCTCTCAAGCCGCAGGATGTCCAATGCCGCCCTTTCTCCCGATCCCAAGAATGGTGAGGTGTGCCAAGTCTCACCAAGTGTCGGGGACTGGAGCCCCGACTTGCCAAACCCACACGTGGTCCGTGCCATGAAAGGGCGTGTCGAATGGCCCCAAGGCGTGCAGAAGCACAACCTGAAGTCCAAGCTCCTGGACGCGAGGACTAATGGCCGTAAGGTGCAGCTGCGCCAAGCGCTAGAACAGAAGATATAGCATGGCGCACTCACATGCATTCTCCAGAACACCGTGATCTTTCCTGGTGAGGGAGGTGTTCTGGAGGCTGGAGCAGCCATTGTTGTAGTCTCGCTGCTTGGGTCCTCTGAAAATCTAAATCGGGTGTATCACTCGCTGTACTTATAATTCACGCCCTTGTAGACCATCGAGCTCGCTTAGAAGAATCGTGAGCTCCATGTAATCAAATGTAAAAGTAGTAATTCTCCTTTCGATGCGTTATTCAATAGTATTATCAGTTTCTTGCCGTCTCCTTTCTTCAGTTTGTCTTTCTTTCGAATTCGGATCTATGATAAGCATACATATAGCCTGCCTCGGCGACTGTTTTCAGGTGAAATTTGAGGCGAAAACAAAAACTGAAGCCACCGAATCCTAGCGATTTCAATTAAAAAGAATCTTTTCTGTACTCAGGAGAGTAGTAAGTGAAATCCGTGTGTGCTCTGCTCACCATGGCCTTGGGTGTTTTGAATTATGTTGTATCACAGTACCATCTAGGCCGGCCTGTAAATTTGAACTGCAAACCCATCGGCAACAAAAACACGTCCTGGTTCACGGCACGGAAGCTTAATAAACCAACAACAGTAGCAATAATACGGTTTGCCGTCCACATCTTTCGCTGTTTAGCTCTAAGGTTGGTTACTGACGACGCGGTGCATTTTACTGCTCCGCGTCCAAAAATCCAGAAGATGAGATGAGATCATACACAAAGAAACGGCTTTTACATGAATTGAATAATTGATAGGTAGATCTAACGGACGCCGAGCAGCTGTGTAAATGAGACGTAAATGAGGCGAGCTACTGTACAGCCGAAACGTGACAGTTTCTACTTCCAACAACCGATATGCATGGGCAATTATTGTAGTCGATCTTCAGGGAACAACCTCCATGTTAAAAAAAAAGTCCCTCGTGCCGAAAGCTCCAATGAGACGAATGATAACCCCGAGCGACTTGGGTTGGTTGAGACCCAGGTGCGTGAACAACTCGATGCGCCGAGATCGTGCTGTCGCCGGGTCCGTCAGTCACGTCCCGCACGACGTCATCCATATTGCGCCGTACGCTGCAGGGGTTGGTGCGGTGCGCCCGAGAACGTCCTCACCGTCGGTGAACATCCCACCCAACGAGCCACACCAGTACACCACCAATCTGCTTGCTTGCCTAGAGCGAAAGCGGCACCCGTTCCCTTGCGGACGACCCCGTGTCCCATCCAGAAAAAGAATTCACAGAACGAAAAATTCGTCTCCATTCCATCGCATTCACTGATTCACAGGCTTGGACAGCGCAACCAACAAAACACAGGCGGAAGGCGAGGAGAAATCATGCCATCAGAAGGAAAACGTTTATCAGCACCCAAGGAAGGCAGGAACCAGACCACCGTTCTTCAACGCGAGATTCACAACTCAACTATACCTGGAGCGAAACTACATAAAGCCAGAAGAAACTGAAGCAAAACCATTGCAGAACAAAGGAAGTGCACGAGACACAATATCAGCATCATAGCCAAACACAGAGTACTTTTATTAAGTTGGTAACAATACTCCATACAAGCCATACCCATAGGCTGGAGGCGCATAATGAGGAAAGAACACAACTTGCATCAAGCAAAACACACTCGATAATAGCACAATACTTCTAGAAAGCAGTAACCTATATTATCACTGCCTCAAGCTTCCCAATATGCGTTAGCGCACAATATTGCGCGCACGCATTTACAGGTCCCTTAGAACCCGTGAATCTTGATGTTCTCTTTCTTTGCAATCCCAGCCTGCCAAGAGAAGCAAATAGATAATGAGCTTTATGAAGCAGGAGTCTACATCTCTAAAAACCAAGGCTTGAGATTCTGAATGTACCTGAACTAGGAAAGTGGCGACATTCTTACGCTGATCACCTTGGAGCTGAATGACCTGCAGCCGGCAAAACACATCATTAGTACCACAACCAGCAGAGAACATTGTTTAACTTGAAATGCAATGCTGCTTCACTATACCTGGCCTAGCTCTGGGTCCTGGACTACAGTACCATTGCAGCAGAATTCCTTCTTGAGATCCTTCAGGATCTTGTTGTAGCTGAACTCTTTCTTAAGTCCCTGAACAGTAGTCAGACTCTTTCTGCCGTTGCGTTGCTGGATGCGCACATGCACATAATCCTTTGTTCCAGGGCCAGCACCAGAGTCCTCAGCATTTGCCTCAGCAAACGGATCTATCAAAATGACACCATACTATCAGGAATCAAACATGCACACAAACGATACAAAGCAGAAGCATATTCAGGATGGAACTACTTTATGCATGTTATCAACTCATTCAGTAAAACTATATAGAAAAGCCACATCATCATGCCATTCAAAACCACAACATAAGCAATCATGGACGGAAGTTACACATACCGAAGGCAGATGGAAGCTGGACGTCGAGATCAGACATGAAACTTGGTTGTTGAAGTTGGATTGGCACCGAGCCGATCAGGCTTTGATCTATTGGTTTTTATGCAGAAGCTGCACACAAAGCAAACAATACCATCAATCTCGGAATCAAGCACAAAATATATGTTGGAAATAGAAAACCCACACAAATCACCAGAGACAGGATTCGACAATAGCAGCAATAGCACAATAACAAGGTAAAGTAGAGGCTACAATACAAGACAATCATCCATAGCTGTCAAATCAGTTAAGAAACTACCACTGAAACTACAGATCCACAATTTTCTCGGTCAAACTTTAGGGAATCCAAAAATAATACATCAGCTTAGATACTAGATCAGGAAGGGACTGGACGAAAATTTCCCAAATCCTTGTAACCACTGTGGACAAATCAAAATCAGGAGACTACAGACACGCCTACAGATCATCCACAACATGGAGCACGATGAATCATCAGGTGAAAACCGATAATCCCCCAGAACGGCCACAAGGCACAAAAACTTCCCCAAAAATCCAGTAGCTCACCCACCCAAACGATTCCAATTGAGACAATCGTCCATAGCTGTCAAGTCCGTAAGAAACTACCACTGAAACTACAGTTCCGCAAATTTCTCGGTCAAACTTTTGGGGTTCCAAAATTATACTCATCCAACAGCTCAGAAACTAGATCCAGAAAGGGACTAGATGAAAATTCCCCAACTCCTCCTAACCGCAGTGGACAAATCGAAGTCATGAAACTACAAACACGCCTACTTCTCATCCACAACAGGGGAGCACGATGAATCGGGTGCGTGAAACCCCATGATCCCCCAGAGCGGCCACAAGGCGCAAAAAAATTCCCCAGAAATCCAGCCTCCCTCCCAAACGATTCCAATCGATTCATTAACCGCTACCCAGACGCCGAGAACGGACAACTCTACCAATCATACGAATCATAGGGCGCAGATTCGCACACATCCCGGAGGCTACGATCCGAGATCCGTTCGTCCCCAGAGCTAATTCGCGGCGTGACGCGATCGAACCACTCCAGATCCCCAAATCCCACGGGCTACCAGACGGATTGAATCAGGGAGAAGGGGGAAAGAAAGGGCGTTGGTGCTCACCTTTCTCTTGCCCGGAGGAGGCGTGGAGCGCACGCGGCTGGAGGCGGATAAGACTTGACCAGGGCCTGTCCCGTTTCCACCCCCTCCGCCCGGCTTGGCTGGTTTTATAGGCGCGTGGTGCGTATAATTATGTGGGCGAACCGCCGTTCCGGGGTACGCTTGCTAATTATGCATCCCCCACACGGCTCTCTGGACCTGGATACCTGCCGACCTATCGAGACGGGGCCGTTTTTTTTTCTTTCAAAAAAAAGACGGGGCCGTTTTTTTATTATTCTTTTTCCTTTTTTCTCAATTTTTTTATTTTCCCCTTTTTAGAGTATTTATACTGTATTTCTCTCAAAGAATGGATGCACTCCTCCTTGGGTCAAAAAAGAATGTAATTCTAGCATCCTTCACACAAATCAAATGGGTAAAATAATGTTATTGGACGGCTCCTAAAAGAAGTTGCTAGAAAATTCTAGCTGCACTTTCCTTTTCTCTAGTGCGTGGCTGCTACAGACGGTATCAAAATTGAAACTGCTACGTGCACCCCATCGTTGAAGATTTTATAATGAGTTCATGCATTAGTGGGTCCCACATTAATTGGTGCATGCTAGAGTTTATATTCTTTGTGGACAACTTTTAAATCCTAGAATTGTATTATCTTCGGGATGGAGGGAGTAGTGAATACAAGTATACAACATGTATTATCATGAGTTGATGGTTGACGATAAACACTTTGATCGTTCATGCCAATCATGTGTTGGCTCATGTTTCATGGGTTGAAATTTTTAGAAGAAACCATATCATTACTAAAATTGCTAAAAACAATACAGAGATATGCCATATAATAGTGATACTTTTTTTAACGGAAATGTGCAAGAAAATACATCTTTTTTAGGACCAAGAAAATATATCTTTTGAGAGGAACATGCAGGATAATTAGTTGAGACCAACTCATGCACGGGCCAAACAAAGTGTTTGAAAGGTCAAAGGAGGCCCGCTGGCCCACATTGGCTAGTTGGGCCAGGTACTGAAGTCGGCAGAGGGGCTTCTATATGACTTCCGGAAGATGGCCGGCTGCCGGGGCAGGGGAGGGCGGTCGGCCGACAGCGAGCACGCGGGGCAGGGGAGGGCGGTTGCGGCGGCACGACCCGCCATGGCCGGCGGTGCGAGGAGCTCGCCCGGCCCCAGGCGGCGGCACACGAAGCTCCGACCGCGGCCACAGGCGGCGCGCAGAGGGGCTCCAGCCCCAGCTCCAGCGGCGGCGGACCGGAGGTGGGAGAGGATAGTGGACGATGGTGGGCTAGGGTTGCTGCTGTTGGGCTTCCAGTGGGTTATAGATGCTTAAGAAAAAATCTTCCGGAACATATATAGGATTTCCGAGTCGGCAGTCACTAGCAAAAGCATCGACATTTTCCCCTCAAAGAAATGTCGGCATTTTCTTTACTAAAAAAACGAAAAGAAAAACATCCCACGACTCTCGTTGTACCACTGTGTTATGAACTCATGTCATGGCAAGAATATCTTAAACTGCTAGGGTAATATTATTCTCCGAATCTGCGAATATTGCATTGTTGTAGAAGAAATGTAACCCTCCGGATCGTAGAGGAATATCGGGAGCATAAGCATATGTCGCGTCAGCCGTCAGGTATAACAAAAGCAGCAGATTCCAGACCAAGGCCCTATCCTACCGATACGCATGCGCCTGGGCGCCATTGCTTTGCAAGTAGCGTGCAGCATGTTCTGAAATCTGAGCGGCATCCACGAATCATCACATTCACAGCTGTCACAGGATAACTTGATGTAAATTTGTAGGGAAATTTTGCTGTGGGACACCGAAGAAACATGTAATAGGCTAGTTCACACCGCCGGACGGATAATTTGCCAAAAGACATTGTAAATTTGTGGTTCTTGCCCAAACACACCGCACCGATTATTTTATTTATTTCCCAGATTTCAGAAGAGAGAAGGTGCTGGAAAATTTCGCCTCATTGTAACTGACTAACTTGTGCTAAAAAAAACTAACAAACGTTCTAATCATTCCATCCAATCACTAGTTTGAAACATGCACGAGAAGTAGAACATTTATGTATTTTGATATTAAGCCAGCGTTACAATTCAGAGGCAAAGAGTTCCTGGAAGAAGCTGTTCAAGTCACCGTTTTGTGTATCGAAGGCCATCAATTTAGTCACAGCATCCTGAAAATTGCAAAGAGATTATGTTTTGATTCAAATGTCTTTTGCCCAGTTTGTATGTAAAATCAGCATAGATGTTTTTCCCATTGTCGGGCAAGTTATGCACCTGGTACTGCTTGTCGGTTGCTCCTAATTTCTCGCTTATCATGCGTCTTATAAGTCTCTTGGAATGGATGTCCTCCAAAATACTCTCAGATCTCTGGATAACTTCATTTGGGACACCTGCGAACAGCAAGCACAAGGAGCCTTGAGTGTCATGATAACCATCCAGATGAAAAATTTATGGTTTAGACTTAAGTGAAAAATTCATGTAAATCCCTTCACTACAGCGAAAACTCATTTTGAAGAAAAACAATTTGCACAAATAGTACAGTAGTTTGGCAAAAAACAGTACTCGTGTTATTACAAATTGTAGGTTACTAGAAGTTTGTCGGTACATACCAGCAAGCCGTGCACAATGTAGACCTGCAAGGGAAAAAATTGTCACCCTGTATCTGATCCAAAAGGATCCATAACAATTGTTGGTCAAATGTAGTCTGTACACTTACCAAAGCTTAAGTGTGCTTGCCCAGGTACAAGGCTTCACCATGTGCATTACGAATTAATCAAAACAATTAGTACAAAAGGAAAATATAGCGGGAACAAGACAAAGGCATGGCCGGTTTCTTGTCTACTTACCGATAAAGGAATGTCATATCGTCATTGCTTGTCTGTCCATCAGGATTCAGAACACTCATGGTATAGCATTTGATATGTTCAGACTGCAAAATGTCTCAGATTTTTTTAATTATCAGAAAACAATCAGTTCCACGCATTAGCAAGTGGATATTGACCATTAACCTGTGGTAGGTAGTTCGCAGTGAAGATCTCTGTCAGATGTGTTGACAAAAGGACCTGCAATATTTTATATCGCAACATACTGCACTGGTAAATGTTGTTGCCATGCTAGCCAATTTTAAGCAATATAAAATATAAATGGATATACTGCTGACCCATGTTTGGATAAGCTATTTACGTACAAAATATACAAGAGTCAATCAGCAATTACAAAGATTTATTTCTCTTCCATTGAGTATATAAATGGCATAGCACACAGAACCACAAAATCCATTAAGACAGCATTTCAAGGCTTCAAGCCACCAATTATGCCTGGCATAGTTGTTACTCATTCTACGAGAACTGATAGGTCCTATTTAATACGCCAATTACTTGCATGGGTAATAATTACTCGTGCTTGAGAAATGCAATGTCAAATTGCTTTATTGTATTTAAAAAAATTATTTAAAAAAATTGCTTTATTGTATGCAAAAGCAAATAAATATGGAAGAGGTTACAGGGAAAATATTTAAAAGATCTGAGAATCTGACGTGAAATCTTTTCCTACTTCATCTACACTACAGTCAAACAAATGCATATCTGCATTTCTAGTTAAAAAATGACTGTATTTATAATTAAGTGATTCAGGTTTAACAATGCATTAAGTTGGTCACTGAACAAGGGTAATCATTCTTGCAAACTCTATTCTCCACTTAGTACTTACATTAGAAAATGGCATCAAAATTTCTAAATGAATTGAAAAGAGTCAGGAGGAAAATAAATTGGGTTGTCTGTGCATGGTTGTCCATTGTGCATGGGGTTGTATTTGTTTTGTCTGTTGTAAACTCTCTTCTTAACGAAATACTTGCATGGCACGTTCTAGAAAAAAAAAAAACAGGAGGAAACTAGAAGGAACTATTAGAAAACAGAAAATCTGAGCCAAACAAATGGTGCAAAGAAATCACAACTTCAAAGTGATTGAAAGGAAGACCACCAGCCAGACTAGCACCTTATTATATTGAATTTCTACAGCAGCATTTCCCAAGATAGCTATCTAACCTTTGGAGGGAAATCACAGTTTGCAAAATGACTGATAGTCCCTCCAAGAAGACCAATGCCATCTACAAACAATCAGGAAAGAAAAATAATCATATAATCTTGAGCCATGTTGAGGATACATGGAAACGAAACTAAGACTTCCTGTGGTCATCACTCTCACCTTCAGTTAGAGTGCCCTTACCAAATTCATCCAACAAGCACAGAGATCTTAATGTTGCATGCCTGAAAAAACTTATTGAGCATATTGGCACAGCTGAAAGATCATGAGACAGTAAGCTTGAGGGTCACTACTAGCATACCTTAGCATGGTTCCAACTTGATGTAAATCAATCATAAAAGTTGACTGTTCAGTTGTCATGGATTTGCTTCCCATTGCACAGAATATCCTGCAAAACATTCTTGAGAATGTCAAAGATTGCTAGTCTAATGTTAACATGTACCATACTGTGTATGGTCCAAACCATGTTTTCTGTGTACATGCATATACATGTGATATAGAAGGAAAGTGCTTATATGTTAGACCAACCTATCTGTCAATCCAATAATAGCAGAATCAGCAGGAACGAAGCTTCCGATATGAGCAAGAAAAACTATCAATGCCACCTGAAAGATGATATAAGAAGCAACTTGATCTTTTATAGTTTGTGTTTATCAGAGTAGGAAGCAGGGTTTTAAATCCCGACCGGAACCGGGCCGGATACCGCGGGAACCGGTTCCGGTCGGTTCCCAACCGGTCCAAATTCAAAATTTGAATTTGAATTCAAAATAATGAAAAATTCTCAAAAATACTTCAAGGTGTGTAGAATCTAATAGTGTCAAAAATTTTCAAATATTCGTTCATTTAGTATACTTTGCGGGCATTAGAAGTTCAACCGAGTTGAACTTCTAATGCCCACAAAAAATACTAAATGCACAAATATTTGAAATTTTTTGACAGCATTAGATTCTATGAACCTTGCAATATTTTTAGAAAATTTTCTTTTATTTTTTCAATTTTTTAATTCAAATTTGAAAACACGTCAAATTCTCCACTGATTCGGTTTTTTTGGTTCAATGACCGGTAACCGGTAGAACCGGACCGGTATACCGGTCGGTCCGGTCGGTATACCGGTCTAAACCGATTGAACTAGGATTTTGAATTGGAATTTGAATTCCTCCGGTTCCCGGTCAAACCGGACCGGTATACCGGTACTGAAGCTCGCCGGTTCGGTTCACTGCACCGGTATAAAAAACCCTGGTAGGAAGTGTTCTAAAAGTCAATTACCTGTTTAATATAAATACTTTTCCCTGAGTAGTTGGGCCCAGTTATTATGTTTATTCTTCCTAAATAAAAATAAAAATAAAAAAACTATGTCAGAAGTTTGCAAGAGCTCTAGTAGTGCCATAAGATTGAAGGTTTGCATCTCTCGGGAACTATTTACCTGCGTCACGGATTTTGGTATCATTTGGAACAAAGGTATCAACAGTCATTTCCTGCAAAGCATGTCTAAATGATACTGAAATTTTAGGCAATTGTACACATGTAAAGCTGAAGATGGTCAGCAATATTCAACAACCATGTAACATTAACTCAACTACAATAAATACTAACCTGCCATTATGAATCTCGATTATTGAATCCTCAGTTAAGATGGGCCTCACATAATTGTTTTGGCGAGCAACAACCGCTAATGATAAAATACTGATGTAACAAAATCCAGAAGAGCACATTAAACCAGCATACTGTCAGTAAGGTGATCTATACTGCTTGTATGCCCAATAAAATCATACTTACCAATCAAGTTCTGCTGCAAAGTTCACTGCTTTTGTCAGTTGAGGTAGAAACTGAAGGACGCGACACACCAAATCCCTCATGATTGCTCTCTCCATATCTGCATGAAATATAGCAAGGCTTAAGCAAAAATCCATTGTGTCTAATGGTCTATGGTCGGTATCCTAAATATGTTTGCTCAGTTGCCTATATATTTTCAATTTTCATGCACATCACTAAAAAGGTACTTAGAGATTTAGGTCATCTCCACGTTTGGGTTCAAACAGGAATTAATAGTGCAGAGAGTAGAAACTAGAAATCAACTTGATTTTGACAAAGGAAATGAACCAATTAGATATAAACTTAAATTATACATACTCCAGTCATTTTGCTTAACTTCTAGCCTTAAACTTTTCGACATAACCTTACTTGCATACAGATATGACTTGTAAAAATATTTTAGATTACAGAACCTTTAATTCTTAAGTAAAAATAATTTCGTGAAGATACTACAATAGTTTAACAAGATCATAGGGGTGAAAAGGGGGGAATGCAGAAGCTACCAAGAATTTTATGATAAATATCTCCAAGAAGGTTGTCGAGTTCTCTTGTCTTTTGGGTGTGATAGTAGAACCTTCTCTCCTCACCTTCCTCTGAAAACTGATGGAAACAAATTTTATTGCTTACCAACAGATTTTTTTTCTCGAATTATGGAGGAGAGCTGCATGTCATTTCATAAAAATGGAAGAAACAGAATAACGGGCCTGGATATAACCAGGTCGAGGAAACACCACACACACACACACACCAGAACTAAAAAGGTTGGGCTATATAAAAAGGATAAAAGACACTGCATACCGCAAATTCGTAATCCGGCAATCCTACCAACAAGGCATCACTAATCTTCTCATCAAAAAAGCACATTAGGTACCCTGGAAGCAGCACATATGTGAGGATACAAAAAGTGAACACATAAACTGGAACAGGATTATGTAGCAACTATGTTAATTGTTTAAATTTATCTCCTTATAAATTTTACAGAACCTTTTCATTAGAGGAATCAAACAAGCAATCGCATCAAATATTTGAAGGTAATAAGGATATAAGTTCAAACAGCATCAGCTTAACCATGATGCCAACCTTTAACAAAGTGAGACTACATCCAAACATCCCTCAAATGGAGGTCAAAAGACTTATTATGTGCATTGACCTTAAGATCGAGCTTAATTCGAGTAGTAATCTCTCATGCATCAACACAAAAAATTCAACAAGCAAATTTACCACTGTTTCCTAAGATAGATAGGTATTTTAGCAATATATACATCAGTTTAGTTAAAATGCAAGTGGTTTAGTTATAACATCTGTTATGTACAGCACTAAGTAGATGAAGAAAGGATACTACATAAGAAAAAGAAAGAAAACCGGATTGAGTTTGAGCGCATAACAGAAACTTTCACATACAGAAGGCTAGGTAATATCAAACCAATTAACAAGATAAGAGCAGAGTTATAATTAAAGATAAGGAAAGATCATACCTATTTGGTGTACATAGACTATTGATGGAGGTATTCTGAATTCAAATGAGAAATGTAAGGATGCATTCTCATTAGCTGACACCTACAGGCAATTGAACTGTCAGGAATTACCGAATAAATACTTTAAAACTTAATGTTTCAAACTAAATTTGGGTTTGGAAGATCTATCACCTGCTCCAGGAAGTCAGGTAATCCTTCATAAACCATCCTCAGCTCATCCAACTGATTTATACAAAGAGATGATATTGAATTATACTGTGTCCATAACTTAAATAGCAACTACAGAACAATCCAGAAGCACATGCTTGTGATACATATGGAGAAAGAAAATGAATAAGAGCATAATAAATATAATCTAGCAAATAGTTTTTTTTCTGTAGCAATCCTGATTTGAAATACAGAGACTTGTGAGAATAAAAAAAAATACAGAGACTTGGCCATTGAACAGTCTGGAAATTTCTTTTGCAACTATACAGATGAGTTGTTGCTACATTGACAAATGATGTAGAAACTCCAAATTCATGCACCCACTCTAATACATACAAGCAAGGTGCACGATATGATCTTGAGCATAACCTATTTTCTAAGACAAGCTATGTTTGGAAAATGTCATCATGACACTAGGTGGAAGACAACTACATTTGAGGAAAATGTGGGTAAATTAAAAAAAAAGGGTACTGTAATGAATGGTAAAAGAGTGCAACATCCATGTTCTTAAAAAAATAGGAAGAAGTCCATTTTTGACCATCGAACTATTGACAAAGTTTGATTTTAACCATCGAACCCCAAAACCAGGAATCTTTGACCATCAAACTCTTAAAACCGTTCACTTTTGGCCATCCGGCGGTTTTGCATGACGGTTTTGCTGACGTGGCTGCCATGTGGCAGCGGGTCCACATGTCAGCCCATTTCTTTCTCCTCTTTTTCTCTCTCTCCCCCACGGTTTGGATTCCTGTCGCCGCTTCCCACTCTCCTCCCTCCGCTGGCTGGCCGCAGGGCCGCGCCGCCCTCCCCTCCTCTCTCCGCGCGGGGGAGAAGTAGGGCGCGACGGCAGGTCACGGTCTCAAGCGCGGCCGCCGGCGGTCCTCCCCGCGCCGGCCCTCCTCACGCAGCTCCGGTCCTCCTCTCTCCTCTCCCTCTTTTCTCTCTCTGGCGCCTGCAGATCGAGCCTTGCCCCGATTGGCTCCTCGTGCTTTCAACTCCACCTCGCCGCCGCACTTCACCTCCCGCCACCGCCGAGCGCCGCCCTCTATTACAGGTGCCGGCGGGGGTTGGCCGCGGAGCCCTGCTCCTCCGCCGCCGGCAGTACACAGAAACTAATTGATGAGGCTTAACGAGGTCATGGAAACAGATAAAGGAAACGAAACTAGCTGGACTCGTACGGAATAGAGGAAATTGAAAATGGAATGGTTCCTGGTACTCTGCTGACACTTCTACGAGCTCCCCATGGTGAAGTTGAAGTTGCTGCAGGTGGTGCTCCTTCCCAAGACCAGCCCACCGAACCCGAATGTGCTCTTCTCCAGGTCGAACAACACCAGGTTGTTCTCCATCTGGTGTGCCCCGAAGATGACCGCCGGCGAGTAAACGCCGCCGACTGCTCGTTCGACATGCTATCGAACGCGAAGCACGCTGTCCCGCCACCGAACTGCGCCAGCAAGCTGTCGCTGGGAAGCGTCCAGTTCCGGCCGCCGTCAAGCATCAGGTCGATGTTCGGCACGGCGGGGCCGACCCGGGTCGAGAGGACCCCGGAGATGTCGTAGTCTCGTAGCACATCTGGAAGGGCGGGAAGGGCTTCCGGCGCGGGATGCCGCGGGTGACCGCGTCGCGGTGCTGAACACGACGCCACCCGTGCCCTGGCGGCGGTCGAGGGCGAAGGCGCCGGCCGGCAGCTGCTCCTGGTTGACGGCGATGCCGCGGACGCCGAAGTAGTAAGCGCCGTTCTTGGGGTTCTTTAGGAGGGGGAGCAGGTTCTGGTAGATCTCTCCGGCGAAATCAATGGGCTGTGGAACGGCCGTGAGCACGAACGGACCGCCGCCGAAGATGGCAGCGCCGGTCTGGCCGCTGCCAGGGAGGCACAACGCGAACTCCTTGGCCACCTTGAGCCTGGACCCGACCCGGGACAACAGCGACTTGGCTCGGGGACGCAGCACCCGCCGTACACGAATGGCGAGGCCGCGGCGCTCGTCGCGAATGGCGGCGTGCCACACCCCATAGCCCACTGGGGCGAGCGAACGGTAGTGTGGCGAGCCAGCGAGCGGTCCAGGCCGTCGAGCTCGTCCGCCGCCGGCTGCGAAGGGGAAGGGCGGGCAGAGAGCGCCGGGGAGAGAGAGGAGAGACCCTGAGAGAGAGAGGAAGGGAGAGGAGAGAAGAGAGAGATGTGACTGACATGTGGGCCCCGCTGCCACGTGGCAGCCGCGTCAGCAAAACCGCCATGCAAAACCGCCGGATGGCCAAAAGTGAATGGTTTTAAGAGTTTGATGGTCAAAGATTCCTAGTTTTGGGGTTCGATGGTTAAAATCAAACTTTGCCAATAGTTCGTTGGTCAAAAATGGACTTCTTCCAAAAAAATATAACATAAACTTGCACCATGGGAACCAAAACTGCAACATCTGAGAATGATGGAAACAAATATTGTATGTATGCAGTCGCATAGCAACATGAGAATACCACATACATTCTGGTTATACAGAAAGAATATCTATATTGCACTCAGAGGCAGGGAGTCCCCACATTTTTTTACAGTCATTAAAGCCATTATATAACAGAAGGCAACTCAAAGATGGAAAAGGCAAGTCTGACCTCATCACATAACCCTTCTTTCACCACTGTTTCATAGCCTTTCTCCTTAGCCCGTTGCACATCAATCACACCAACTACCTATTGATAATAGGACATGATTGCCGATTTATGGTGTATGAGACAGTAAAATGGGTCCATAAAAAGCTCTTAGTATTCAACAGTAGCAGCAACAAGAGTTGCAATTTCCAGCAGAACATTCAAACACAAATGAAAACATAGCAGGAACCTTTTTTTATCACGATAACCAGAAAATTTTGCAAGAACCATACAGCTGTCATTAGTCACCCAAAGATATAAAATGAAGCTGTACACAACAAGTGCTCCAGAGACAAAATGAAAGAAAAAAGAATGGTTGCTGCACAATTTGACCTCCTATCAATTACCTTTTATGGGCTTAGTTATTTGCAGTAAAAAACAAAGTGTCAACCAATTTTGACCCCAATGGACCGGACCAAATAGCAGTGCTCATCAAAAGCCTATAACGTTTGTTCAAGCTTGAAGCAACAAACTTCACAAACAATTATCCCATAAACATGCATAATTGTAATTATACTAATATCATTGGCAGTAAATGAGGTCAGAGCAAACGAGGTCAGATATAATATAAATCTCTAGAGAGGGGGGGAGAAGACTTAGTCATTACTCCATCTGCTAAAAAATAAGTGATGCTTAAGAATTTTTGCAGTCAAAACCTTTTATTGTGCCCATAAGTATTGTTATGCATGTTTTTTTAATCAAACATACCAATAATTTCCAAACGAAAATGAAACCTAACAAGATTTTGAACTGACCAGGTCTGAAACATAATCCAGCTCAGCTGTAATGGAAGAGTTTGCCTGCAGACATAAATGGTGCACAAATGAGGGGGTTACAATAACAGCATGAAGCCTGTCCAAATTTCAATATTGAATTGGTGGAACTGATGCTGTCCCCCTTGGAGATTGATACCTTTCCAATCAAATCGATGTTCATATGTTGCAACTTATTTGCCAGATGCTCTGATATTCCTACTTCAAAAATCTTATTTATATGCAGCAGAGAGCAAATGCACTGAAAAGAAAGGGGAAAACATAATCACCAATAAGTTAATGGGGGAAAAGATGAAGAATAAAAAGAATGTGACGAGCCCATGATGCATACGTGCTCACTGAATATCTAAGGAAGCCATAATTTTGAATGCAAAATAGTAAACCGGCTAGGAAAACAGCCAAAATAAGAGGTTTTTCAAAATTATCATGAATTTATTTTCAAAAAGTTCTGTAAAGTAAACCCAACAACCCTGAACTGTAATACATTGAGCCATTATAGCTTCATTCAACTTTCTAAATCAGGGGTATAAGTATAATGCTTGCTAGAATAAGGAGACCGTGAATCCAAGTAGAAAGTGCATGCACGTGGTGATTGAGGCACTGGATTCTAAGTCCCACTTCCCTTAAAATCAAACAGTTTCTAAAATGTATTCTAGATTTATAGAGGAGCTTCAAATACTTGATGACTAGAAGTTCTAGCAAGAAGAGTAAGCATACCAATTATGCTTAAAACCCATGCACCAACTATGACCAATAATCTTACTTTCCCAACACCATTAATAAAAAAACATTGCATGAAAAAATGCTACGAAGCAATGATCAAATCATGTGCATGAGAAAATTATTCAGAGAGTTCCTGCAAGAAATTCTAACTATTGATCTTAATATTTAGCATGTTCAAATAAGCAGTACCACGCATGGCTTGGTATGAACTTTATTACAGAACCTACTTGTGGGGACTAGGGAGGCATGTTTTCAAATTTAAGTTTTCTATCAGTACTCTACTGCACAAGCATGCAACGCATAAAAGAACTAATGTTCTAGAAAGGCAGATATTTTATATGTTCTGGGATAACATGTAGGAATTAAGAAACAAAGACTTTTGGGGTACCTTCAGAAATGTATTCCAGTCACTGCTTGTACAGAAGAAACTTGGAGAATTGAATTTCTACAGAAAAAAAGAAAATTTCAGGTATGCATGCTAAAGATGAATCAGCATTCTTGGAGAAATTTTTAAGAATGGCCACTATGTCCTATGAACAGCATATGACTATCAAGATTCAACTATGTTACTCAAATAATGAGGTTTTGTTTTTACCATCCAGACCAAAACAATTTTTGAAGCAACGAATCTTGAACCCATTTGATATATAGAAAAATAATATGTACTATGTTATGTCAAACTCGCTATATTTGTAGCACCATATTTCTCGCGAACGTGCCTGAGCACATGTTTCATTAAGAGTACACAAGAACAGAACAGGGTGGGAGAAAGAAAATATCCAAGAACACAGAATAATTGGGGAGCAGGTGAAGGGTGAAAATACCCAGACCCAACACTCTCCGAAGCACAATTTGAGGCCTATTTTCCGTAAAGAGAGCATAATGTATAGTAGATATTCACTTTATTTTTTAAAAGATATTTCTATGACATGGTAAAGGGGTTATGATTGTACTATAAGTTAATAACCAAAGAAGGTACAAATAGCACCAGTGCACCACAATAAAATCTGTTTGTATTGCAAAATAGCAAGCACCTTGAGCATGTGGGGAACATCTCTGACAGACTTTAACGTCTCACGCAATGCAGACATTACTTCTTCACAGCAAAGAAAGAATGTTATCTACCATTTCTAGGAAAACAGTAGACAAAACCAATGGTGCCTATTGGGCATTGAGAATTGAGAAAGTGAAATACATATATATTATTCAACAAAACAAGGATACTGTGTTGAGGCGATTATCTATGACATCGATATCAATTATAGGACGTAAGAACCATGCCCTGACACAAAAAACGAATAGTTAATACAAACTTGGATTATCATTATTGCAATCATTATTATCAGAGGTAAGAGCTACCTCAAAAGACGTCTTCCCATTGGTGTGACACACTATATTCAAAGCACAGTCAGTGATTTTCAAAAAAGAAATAAATAAAAGGAAGAACTTATTTACCTTGTTGAGCATGCCAAAAACTGAGAACCTGCAGTTTGTCGGTATTATTTAAAATTGGAAGCTGACCAAAAGCTAGAATAAAAACCTTGATGAAACATTCTTACCCTTCTTTAGCCCTTCCAATTCCCATGTAGCTGGGGTGTTTATCTACTTGAAAAATTTGTAGTGCTTCATGAGCAGTTGCATCAAGTTTAAGGAACTTGTCCCTGCGAGAAGTCAAGGAATACAATGCTAACTCAAAAAAAAAGGCAGGTGAATGTCACCCTGATATAAGTGTGTGATGTTGGCTCCAAATAAGACTATCACTGGAAGAGTTAAGTAGATCTCAATACATCAGTGTGTTTGGTTTATCTCATAAAGGATAAAATGAGATCTGTGCCACAGAATCGATCGCAATGGATGCTCCACCTTCCATCTGCTCTATGGTATCAAGAAGCCTCTCATTGTCTAATATAGCTATGAGACCTCCAGCAGCGCGAACTTGAACATCGCTTCCAAGATCCATCATGGAATTAAGCTGCAAGTAAACCAAAACGAAAACGATGTCTCCATCTCAAAATTAGAAATGGTTTACAAAATTTGGGAGTGAAGATGAATGGTTAAAAAAGAAATAGCCAAAATTGTCAGCCACTGATTTTAGTCAGATACAGGATACCCTGGCTTGACATATTGGATAATATCGGTTTAGAAGGGAACAATAAAAAGGAGCAGGATCAGACTTTTTGCGGAGCTTGCTTAAATATTATCAGTATGGAAAGATGTACTTTTATCACTTACAAAGCAGATCCTTTCTTTTACACTTAGCCCATCATCCATAGCTGCAACTTTCAAGTAGATCAATCTGCAGTTAAGATACGCACACAAAAGTATTACATTGTCAATTTTTTGGATTAAAGATGTCGATTAGAGAGACATCAAAACTATTATAAGGCTACGTGGTTACTCATCACAATGTACATTACAAGAACAGATCAAGTTTTTTATTTTATTTCTTCACTTCCAAATACCAGAATATAGACATACTATACAAAAAAAAATCCTGGTCATAGCAATATCATAGATTCATAGGTCATCACATATACTTTCAGTGAAGTGTTTAAATGCCCTTTTCCCAAACGGGCCAAATTAAAAATATATGATTGTAGGTGCCCAGCTAATAGAGTTTTCCAGTTGAAAGTAATAATGTCTCATAGCTATGAATGGTGAATTTGGTTGGTAAAATGGTCAAGTATGAATACAAAAGTAATCCAGGAATGCATGTCTCATAATTTAGTATATTTGTAAATTCTGTACTGTGCATATCAAGACAATCCTTATAATACTCATGTAAGGCATATAAATAATACTTAATAATGCAATTAAAAAGGGTCTGGTTCTGTAAATAGTATATAGAGCAACTAACCTGTGCCAGGCTTGCTCATAGCTGAATGTTGAGCTTTTCATGAGCTTCACAACAGGAGCCTCATCATTATCATCTGCATGATCCCATGCAAAACCATCAAAAGAGAACTGAAATCAGTTTGAAGAGGTGGTTGTGGCTCATACCATTTCGTTGTAAGGCCGACAAAAGTGCTTCTTCCGTTTTTGTGCTTGCATATATTGTGCTTGCCTTTGACTGGAACTTCACTGATGCGACACAAACATCACAAAGTATCAGCTATATGGTTTTATCTTTTTCCTATCTAAACATTCAATTTCTTAATATTGGAAACATACACAAGTTTTTTTTTCACAGCAAACCCTATGTCTATATTCCAAACAAATAGACAGCAAATTTCAACTGCTATTTATGTGAGGAACATACCAAGATCGATGAGAGGAAATTCCCCAGCACTGTCTTCCCAGATTTCTAATACAAAAAGCTGCCGTGTACTTGAATCATAGTATGCAACTCCAACTCTGAGATCACAATAAAATAAAAATGAATTATAATAACTTAACTATCCGCTGTGCTAGTTATCCACAAAAAGTAAAATTCTAGCACTGGGCAATGGTGCAATGATAAATGGGGGTATTTACTTGCCACACAGATAAATGTTACAAAGAAGGAGAGTTCTGTGTTATTTCTGTTGAAAAATATTCGCAATACTATCTAGATTGAAGTCTGGCATAGTGGCATTCACGTTCTTGAGGAATTGTATGAAACAGGATCCTATAATTAAACTAAAATAGAAATAATAAGAAAGCATTTCAACTGGCATGTTGCACGTCAAGTAAAGACATAACTAACAAAAATAGTGAATACAAATTGATAGCTAAGGGACAATGAGCAAAGCATGCATCAAAATTTACCTACGTCCTTGCATTACACAAGCCATATGGACCTGAAATAGAATCATAAAGACATTCAATGAGTACATTGATAGCATGAAGATATGCACATCCACACAAAATAGCTGATACCACATCCCAGATTCAAAAGCAGTTGGATAGAACATAAAGTGACTGTCTAACACAAACTAAATTTTCAGTTACAGATGAAACAATCTACTAACGGATGAACAATCTCTACACACGCCAAACTAGACCATCCAAAGTTTTTCATACCTGCCACGGTTCACACAGAACAGATCCAACACAGTGAGAAGTTCAAAATGGCGTATTTTGTGAAATGATGTTGATATGCAAAATATTACTGAGACTGAAACCGTAATGTATGTTCTTCAAAGTGCAGGTTGAGCTGAAATTGTCATATTTGATCGCAAACTGAGATGTGCAAGCCCAGTTGAAACAACCAAATATCTCGAAAGTAACAAGACCCATATGTCACTTTCTCACTGTTATTACTGCCCTGACAAATTAATTTACAATCTGAAAGGGCAGATTTAGCAGAAATAACAGATACACACGCACGGCATCCCTAAAGGATAAAACTACATACGAACTCAAGGCCCGTTCTACACATGCGAAATTAGAAAACCCCATTTGCATGCTACGGAGTGAGCTGCAACATGCGCTAGATGGAATTATAACAAATTAATATACGCTAAGTCAGCAGCTGCTCTACACAATTCAGATTAGGACGAAGAATTGCACAAAAAAATGGGGTTCCCGCAGAACGATTCGATCGGGCGCAGGGAAACCATAACCGAGAAAGCTTCACTCCGCATTACGCGATCGGAGGCGAGGGAATGGAAGGAGGGGCTGGATGCGCACCTGGGAGTCGACCCCCGTCTCGGCCATCTCCTCATCCTCCTCCTCCTCCTCCTCCTGAAACTCCTCCGCCTCCATTTCGCTCGGTCGCTCGCGGCTTGGACGCTTGGCTCACCTCCGCTCCGCGCCTCGCCGCCGCCTTTCGCGGTCTCGCTCTCGTCCCGCGGCGGCTTCCCGATTCGACGAGTGCCGACTGCCGAGGGCGTCCCTCTGGGGCCCCCGTCATTTGTGCTCCGGACACGGAAGTCAAACGGGTGGACGGGTAGTCGTGGACCTCTAGTCCGACACTGAAGTGCCGGCGTTTTTATTAATTTTTTAAAATACGTCCGCTATTCATTTATCTAAAGCCTATTTGTACTTGAAGCTAAGAGCGTCTCAAGAGACTCTCTATATTTTTTCTAAATGGTAGAAATAGAGATTTTGGTGAAAAAGTGCCTTCCAACAGCTTATGTAAATAGTCATCTAAATATAGTTATCTTGTATTCTGGATTTTTCACTAGTCAGATATATAAAACGAGAATGACTCTCTAGAGTGCACATAAGAAATAGAAAAGTTGTTGAAAATTGAGTGCGCATAAGAAATAGAAAAGTTATTGGAAATTGAAAAGATATAGAAAACGATTTTTATGCAAATGACTCTCTAAATGATGATTTAGAGAGTAAAATTTAGAAAGACTCTTAGAGACGCTATAAGACCAAGTAAAGTAAATTAAATTCCTCACGTCATTGATTTCCGAGGCATGTGAGGGGAATTTATTCCTCCGACCGGATGCCAAAGCGACAATTTGGTATTTCTTGATGCAAAAACACAAATAGGTATTGCGTAAATAGATTTTTCAGATTTCAAAATAGGTCTTGGATAAATGAACGATGGAGTACAGCTGGCGATTTCGTGTCGGTAAATGAACAATTATTAAGAGAATGGATAAAATATGAAATTTCGTGCGGAAGGGCTCCGATCACGCCGTTGGAGTGTTTTTTCCCCCTTATTTCTCCATAAAGCTTATTTGTAGAAATAAACAAGAATTTTGCAAAATATGTTGCTTATTTTCACCAATTCTAGCTTATGTAGTAAGCCACTTCAAAGATATGAATTACGAGAAGCGAAAAAGAGAAAAAAATCTTCATTTAGATTATTATAATCTAAATGTGACTGGGATAAACTATCCAAACATAACCCAAGTAAGATGAACTAAATCATGCTTAACAAAGGAGGTTTGAGATACTCAATCTGGAGCTGTATAGAAGAGCGCTTCGGTTGTGCTGGTTGGGTTGTGCATGGACTGAGCCGGACAGACCAGCATCAGCACTCCACCATCCTATGATGAAGCTGATAAACAATTGTCAATTGTGGCCGCAAAGTCCGCTTCTAGCAATGTAGGAGTAGATGGCTTAATGGTCGGGCGCCTACAGACATTGCGCCTACACAAATTGGTCTGAAGGAAGAAACAACATGAGAGGGGATTTTACCGATTAGAATTGGATCAGGCCGGAACATGTGGCACATGGACAATGTGGTGGGCTGGTGGCAAATGAATTTGTTCTCCTATTGGATCAAGTGCAACAACTTCACATATCGGATGAACCGGACCCAAATTATAGAGAATCGCCTGTTCATCTGGTTTATCAGCCACCAGCCAGCGGTACTTTTCTCTCTAAACAAATCAGCACCAGCCAAAAGAACAGGCTGAATGTCGGCTCCATCCACAGCTAAAAATCGACTGCAGTCTACATAGCCCAATGCAATTGCATGCACCTATTGTACTTTTCATGGCAATTGGATTTGGAAAGCATTTGCGGAAGGAAAACATTCTAACTGCTGATAAACTTCTCGTTAGGAATCGGCCATGTGATCAACATCCAGCCTGTTCGTTCGACTAGTGACTGGTGCTGATTTATTCTGAGAGAAAAATACTACTTGGTTGACTGGTTGGCTGCTGATTTGTTCTGAGAAAAAATATTTATAGTTAGTGGCTGATAAGCCAGACGAACAGATCGCGGTCTTTACCTTTGTGTGATCGAGCTTGTGAGACCAAGCGAAATGGTGCGAATTCTCGACTGAAAAACAATGGCTGACCTGGGTCCCGTTACGTGGTATGGGATGAGTACGAAGCGATTATGATCAACACCCTGTTCGTCCGGCTTATCAGCCACCAGACAGCAGTGCTTTTCTCTCAGAACAAACCAGCAACCAGCTAGCAGTACTTTTCTCTCAGAACAAATCAGCATCTGCCACCAACCAAACGAAGAAGCTGCAAATTTGCATTCAACATAATTCGTGGAAACTTACATGTGTCATGAGTGTCTTTTTATGCATGACGTGTTTCTGCACAATGCAGACGTTTACACCGTGGAAAAGATTGCCGAGTAGTAGGACACAATATGTTTTTTCGAAGATTGCCGACTAGAACACAGGAAATCGAATTGGTTGCGGACGACAGCAAATCCCACGTTAATTTTTTTTAAAAAAAGACGGATCGATCACAACCGTGTTGTTCATGTTCCAATCACACCGGTACATCTCTTGTCTCTGTTCGGTTAAACGTACTGTGATGTTTTTATGCCACTCTGAATCTTTCGAGTTCTCTGACACCATCAGCTTGATAACGTGATTAAACTAAACTACAACCCACACCGACACCGTTCGACGCCAGAGTTCAACAAGAACTTCAATTATTCGAACCACGGCGGTGCGTGCGTGCGCCCGCAGGCGACTACGAGTCGGAGGAGCACCGTGTTCGCGCACGCGCCGGCACCTCAGATACAAATACCGAGGCCACCGGGCACCGGACGTGTCGCCAGGCAATTAAACCGCTTCCCATATCGCGCTTGTCGTCGTAGTCGTACGTCGTCGTAGACCGGTCACCGTAGGAGTATTTCGCAATGGCTCTCGTGCCGCGGCGGCCCCGGGTGCTCCTGCTGCTCCTCGTCGGCCTCGTCGCCCTCGCCGCGGCCCTAAGCTGCGCGCACGGCGCACGCAGCCCGAGTCCCCGCGGCCACTCGACAAGGACAGGCACCCGCGCCCGCGCCCGCGGCTGGTGTGATCGTGCCGCTCGTGCGCGCCGTCGACGACCAGCAAGCCGCGGAGCACGCCATCAGCGAGGGGGTCATGCGCTTGTCGTTCGGTGGCGGCGGTTCTCGTTCCAGCGGCAGCTCCGGAGGGAGTTCTAGATCCGGCGGCGGCGGAGGCGGCTCTCGTTCCGGTGGTGGCAGCTCAAGAGGTGGTGGTGGTTGTGGTTCTCGTTCCGGCGGCGGCAGCGGCTCAAAAGGTGGTGGTGGCTCTCGTTCCGGCGGCGGCGGCTCAAAAGGTGGTGGTTCTCGTTTCGGCGGCGGCTGGAGAGGTGCAGGTGGTTCCCGTTCTCGTTCTCAAGGCACCGAGTGTGAGAACTACGACTACTCGGCTGCCGGTGGCCGCGGTGGCGTCTGGAAGGCAGGAGTCTCTGCCACGGTTCTTGCAGCTGTAGATAGACAGTAGACACGGGGGGTCTGCCCCCGGTGGTTGGATGGCCTCGCATATGTGCGCTCGATACTCTCGCTCTCTGATCAACTAGTTAGGGGTTTATTAGGACTTAGATACACACATTGCACATGTTTGGACCATCCTGCTCTTGTGTACAGGAGATAATAGTGTCATATTGTTTGTTAGCTTGCATTAAACACTAGTCTTCTTTTTGCTGCTAAGTAATTAAGTTTAATGAACTATCTTGAAGTGCCTGGTCGAAACGTGATTTTGCAATCGTCTTTTGGTCTATGAGAACCGGATTCAGGCACGAACACCTAAATTTGCTCAAGGATATGCATAATCTTATGAAAATCCTAATTGCAGTAGCTAGACGTTAACAATACTCCAAGCTAAGGCTGTTCATAATTTTGAGCAAATCCTAACTCGATGATAACCTTGGAATGTGTGAGGGAGAACCCGGCCTCGGCGGCGAGCTATATATAAAGAGATTGCCGTAGGTGACAAGTGGCTTTGTGGTAGCGTGGATAGCACAGGCATCGAGTATTAGAGCATCTCCAAGAGACTAGCAAAATTCTACTGTCTATATTTCTATTTAGCTAGTCATTTGGCTAAGATTCACTCTCTAAGGCTAAGTTCAACAAGGCGTTGCAATTTTGAGAGGCAAAACCATATTTGCATCGTGTGCACAGTACAGAGGAGAGAAGGCAAAAGGTGGCGTCTCCAGCAGGCGAGAGGCAAAAGGCAAAAGTGCCGGAGCAGCTCGCCTCGTCGCCGTCGCTGCAAAATGAGTGCGCGCACCGGCCCTGCCTCCCCTCGCCCACCGCCATGCCCGAGCTCGCCGACGCCCACCGCCGCACCCGACCTCGCCGTCGTCGCACCGGAGCTGGAGCGGCTCGATTCGGGTCCTCCACGCTGGATGCCACCCCTGCTCCTCCACGCTCTGCTGAACGCCGTGGTCACCAACTCACCATCGCCGCTCAGCTCACCGCCCCAGGCGGCGAGGACGAGCTCATGGAGGCGGGATGTGGTGGATTGATCCGCCGGGGGCACAGGGCCGCGGCGCTGCCGGGTTGTGGAGAAGCTGCCGAGGAGGAGCAGGGGAGGAGGAGCAGAGGGCTGCCGCGGGTAAGTCCGGCCGCTGCCAGCTGGGGAGGAGGACGAGCACGGGGAGGATGACTGGCGTGGGGAGATGGAGGGCGCGACCGCTGGAGGAGAGGGAGGGCGCCGGCGCGTGGAGCGAGTGGCCCGCCGAAGCAGAGGGTGGGGAGCTCGCGCGCACGCTGGGCGCGGGGTAGCGGCCTCTAGCGCGGATTCGGCCGCATTTCCCTCCTCCTGCGCGTGGGTGGAGCTCGCCGCCTCAACGATGCTCGTGGTCCGCCCTCCCGTCCTCTCTGCCGGATCCGCACCGTCCTTCCTCCTCTCCGGCGGCACGAGCTCCTGCCTCCCTCTTCCTCCCCGGCGAGGAGGCGCAACGCGCAAGATGAAGGAGAGCAGGAGAGAGGCGATTCATTTTTAGCTCACCTCTTTCCTCGCAATGCAAACTGCCTGCTGCTTTGCCTCTTCTGTTGGAGCTTCCTTCGGTGATGCACAGTGCCGCGCGGGAGGCATATATGCGTTTGCATATTGTTGTTGGACTCAGTCTAAATTGACATCCAACATACTAGCAAAATCAGACTCTCCATTGCATAAGTGCTGGGTGGGCCCCACATGTCATTTTCCTATCTTCTCCCCCGTCCGGCCTGTGTCGAGGACATGGGTGGCCGCCCTCACGCCTCCGCCCTGCTCACTCCGGCCGGATGTCCTACCTGCGCACCCCCTCTCTGCTCTGCTCCCCTTTATTCCCTCTCCTCCTCCGCCGTCAATTCGTTCCCATGCCGCTCAAGCGCAAGCGCGGGACGACCCGGTTGCCACCGCTACCACGAGGTAAATCACCCACAGCAGTTGCTAGGTCTTGCTTCCTCCCCCTACCTTCCGCTTCTCCGGCCACCGGAGCCATCTTCAGGCCTGGACCCCACACGAAGCTCCAATCGTTGTTTCGTGCTGCTTTTTTCCACAGATTAGGCCCATGTATTCATACGGATTCACTCATCCCAATCCATGCTTCCGGCCGAGCAAGCTATGCTGCTCCAGTTTGCTTCCTGCGCTGGATGCGTCGTCCTTGCGACTCGTCTCACTTATTTTTTTCCGCCGGAGCACTACGCTGACGAAGCCCGTGTTCCAGGGGAACGGTCACGTGCATGCGGGAGCAAGCTCGTCCCGAGTGGAGAGAGAGTAGAGGCCGGAATCTGCGGAGGGCATATGTCAAGCGGCGCGGCCTCGCCAAACATACCGAGCGAGGGGTCCGTTTTTCTGATGCGAATAGCGAGTTGGCTAGGATGACGAGTCTATTGGATTGCATTTTTTGAGTTTTTCTTAAATTTTAGCTAGTTAGATCTATTTCTCTTAGATTAGCAGCACCGATAGAGAGGCAGATGAGCAAGGTTGATCATACGAGCCGTGATTTTTGATAGCAAAGAGTGGAAAATATTGTGGCGCACTGTAGTGTATTATGATGGATAAAAAGAGTGGAAAGCGTGTTGGAGGAGTTGATGGACCACGCGCCTAGACGGAGCTACTACGGATGATGGTTGATGTGGCCATGTGGGGTGAAGGCATAATCTTTTGTTCACCCTAATATAGATGGCATATACGCTTTACTGAAATTGGCGAGGAGCATGTATGCCACAAGTTTTTTTCGAACGAACGTGCACAAGCTAATGCCTATTTCATTTATAAATATGCACAAACTTTAATACAGCCGACAACTTATGCTAGTTTTGTTGACTGATATCATCACTGCTAGCGGTCAGATGGCTGATAGTAATTTTCTTATTAGATGCTGTGTTGCAACATCAAAACAAAACAAAGGTAACGTCATATCGAAAGTGTATAGCTACAACATGAAAAAATATATGATAAATTATTACGTTGTTTGAATATAAAATAGAAAGTTCCATTGCAGCATGAACACTATGTTTCATATAAGATTTAGTATGAACCATGTTGAAACGACAATTTTTTAGGAAACTTTAAAATAACTAGTAAAATGCATGTGCGGCACGCACGTGTCTAAAATCACAGTAATTGAAAATAATAATTATTTATATAACAAAAGTGCTTTAAAAACTCGTAGTAAATAAGAAAATATACTTTCAAAAGAAGGTACATGGGTAATATTTAATGTGTTGTTCGCCTGGCTTATCAACTACCGACCATCAATATTTTTATCTCACAACAATCAACATCATTTGTATGACACCAACCAATCAACGAATTATTCTTTCACAACAAATCAGCATCAACCAATTGAACAAGGTGAATAATAGAGAAATCTAATATCATACCACACACGTGTCTAAAATACCACAATAATTAAAAAATATATATGTATATAGTAAAATGCAGGTGTAGCACACACATGTCTAATCATCATATAAGTTCGAGACTTTTCTCATTTCAAATGTAAGAAAAGTACATACTTGACCAATTTTAGATAGCGTTTGTTAGAAGACAATCCAATAATCCCATCTTATAGAGTCCATGAAAGAAGCTCCTCTTAACTCTAAATATGCAAAATCCAAGGTAAGTAGAACTCAATGTCACAAGTGCATTTATTGTCCTTAACAGTGAGGAACAATGCTAGGCAGTAGACACAAAGTGGCAATACATACTGGACTTAAAATATAGATACACCAGCTTCACGAGTACACAATAATTTACATGTCAAACCACAGTGGTAATTGCTAATGTTAATCGACAAAATCACTCATGTCCACCAGGACATGTCTTCACTTTTTTGAAGTTCAGTCAATGTGCTTTGTGTGCTTCCATATTGCACCATAGCATCTATCTTGGATGTTGTGGCTTTCAGGATCTCCTAATCATCTCCTGAAACTTCACAACATATGATCAAGGCTAGGGTTAGGACATAAATTTTTATCAAGGATCCAGTTGTGCCAAATCAGGAAATCAAAGGTTCTTAATTCTGGAGGTTTTATGAGAAAACAGTCTATACTTATCTACATGGAAATATAAGTGCTATGATACAGTGTGATACGATCAAAATACTTCCCTACAAGCAAGCTAACCATTCAGAAAATGTTATTCACATAATATTGTGCTAACATGACAGCTAGGGTCCTGTATGTTTTCCCTCTTCATGGTCTAAATGAAAAATCCTTACATTTAACAAAGTTTGCTATACTTCCTAAATGCAGCTATGGTTTTGATCTACAGAAGCATCACAGCAGGTCTCTAATAAATAAGTTACAATGGACTTCGGAAAAAAAAACTCTAACCTACCATAAGAAATATATTTTTAAAAGAAGGTATATGGCATATTCAATCGCCTTATTTGTTTGGCTTATCATTGGAAACCTAACCAGCCGCACAATCTAAAAGGTCCAACCATGAAGGAGATACAATTAATCGCTCAACCCAAATCTTGAGCCAGCGCAAAGCCATAAACCCTACACGCACATAAGAAATATAAATGTATTTTGATAAAATAAACACATCTGCAATACAATATAAATGTATTTTGCAGAGAAACAGACACAGACAATTCACCTTAATGCACCCACTATATAGTATCAGACTACTTTTTTTATGATGCAGTGCTGACTAAATGTGTCCACGCTGAAAATCAGAATATAAAGACAAAATCATATTTAAACCAAATCGCTGACCACAAAAGTACTCAAACTGGCCGTCAAGTGTAGAAACTTTTAGGAACAACAAAAATCAGAAAAATAAAACTTTAAAAAATGTCACGGGAATGGGAATGGCCGATCCTCACCTTGGTCGTCGCGATGGAGACTCGCCGGGGAGTTCGTTGAAAAGATAAACCTTTTCCAACCTTTCTTGAGATTAATCAATTTATGAAACATTGCCACTAATTAAAATGCTTCTGGGGCAACCATCTAAGATAAAAGCCATGGAATTGCTCAACTATCCTGATTTTCCTACCAATTCGTCAATATCTACTGTTACCAATAAGGAATGATTGATATTCTGAGACAAAGATAATTTAAATAAAAGTGAGGATGCTTCATAAACTTGGCCTTTTAATCAACAAGTCAGATTTTGTGTTGGCACTCCTCTGTAGGACCTTGTATCTACACATATACAAATCGTTAGTCCATCGAAATGTGTATATGGCAAGTGAAGTGACATGAAAAAAACAGAAATGATGCACCTCAATAAACCAAGTTGTATTGCAAAATAAGAAAATGTTGCAAAAACTTTACAATATCAGCAAGTTAATTGAGATGAGTATTAATCAAGGCGAAGAAACTTACAGGAAAATTTGAGAGGCAGGATGGGGCAGCAGAAAAAAGGGTACAGTTCCAAGCAAGCCTACCCATTTTCTCTGAAATCAAAGCAAAACACACTAATTCTTTGCTTTGTCAAGGCAGACGCAGGATCAATCATGATGTTATCATCCCCAAAAACAGTTTTACATTTGAATAAATCAGGAAACAATATATGAATTCTCTGACCATGTCATGCAGAAAGAAAGGCAAAAGCTCTTCGGCAAAAGCTCTTCTTGTTCAGATGGTGACATGCTCATGTACCTTGCAAGCTGCTAAGCCATGGCACAGGACTACAACCTTGTTCGTCCCCGTGTGATGCAGCATCCACAAGATTCTCGCCATGATTGTTCACTACCACCACTCTCTGTTCCGAAACAGCTGCTCAGAAACAACATCGGGTTAGCTATTAGGAGTAATCTCTATGCCAAGTCATTAATTCGAATCTCAATTCACAATAATGCAATCCAAAAAAAATCACAACAATGCGGAAGAAATTCAGGAAAAGAGAGGTGCTCACGACAAGATCGCCTCCTCTTCATCCGCATGTGCCTCCTCCTCTTCGCCTGTACCCGACACAGGCGCATGCTCCCTCGAGATGTCACGGCTGCCGGCGTAGGCATGGAGGCGCGCCTTGGCCTTGGCTGCCCTGCGCCGATAGCCCCTCTCGACTCGAGTGGATATGTGGTAAAGATGGGGATGGTTGAACCATGGTAGCTCCATTGGTGCTCCGTGTTAACCATTTCGCAAACGAGGGTCAATGGATCCATTTTTTTGAGTAACGCTGATCCATGGATAACATGGATGGAACCATAATCAATAAACCAAAGGGTACAGAGCTCAGACAAATCTATAAGCACGAAGCATCAATGCTAATGCTGCTAGCTTGGTCCCGCCGCCGCCGTTGAGGCCATTGCCGCCGGCGAGCTGGAAGTATTGGGCGAAATTTAAAAAAACACAAAGAGCCAAAGAATCGCAACAAAATCATTCAAGATCAAGGGAACCCAGAAACAAAATCTCAACAATTGCTCATTCGATGATAGAGAGGAAATTAATTACCTTTGTGGAGATGCATCCATCCACCAGGATTTGGAGGTCGGTTGCCACACCGCGGGCTGTGCGTCGCCTCCGTGTGCGGAGAGAGCCCGCAGCCGGCCGCGCCCCGCCGCCGCGAGATGTGCCCTCAATCGGCCGCACCGCCGCCTCCCATCCTCCCCTCCCGCGCCCGCTGCCGTCACGGCCGTGGTGGCTGCGCCAGCCCCTGCGCCGATAGCCCTATCCCCCACTCGAGTGGATCTGGAGAGGCGAACGGACGGGGTCGTGTGGCTGGTGCGGCGGCTGGCGGACACGGATCAAGCGGTGAAAGGTCCGTGGGCAGGGGTAGGGCAAGCGCGAGGCAGTGCGGCGGACGGCGCTGCTCGCTGGGGAAAGAACGGATCGCACCTCGGGGAGAAACGATTGGGTGCGGCGGCTACAGGGGCGGGTAGGAGAGACATCCGTAAGAAAAGAATTGGTGGGCCCGATGTGGGTATGGTGGGTGGGTTGGGAGAGGCCGGGTGAGAAAAACAATTCATTTTTGGCAGAAACGCTCTCCAAATTGCGATTTTTTTGTACTTCATAGTCCTTCCACCCTATCAACTTCAAAAAACATATGACGGGTGGGTCCGGTGTGAGAGGTAAGGCGGGTCAGATTCGGGTGAGAAAAATTTTCAATTGTGTTCGCTCCTTATAGTATAATAATAATAAATAGATAGTTACAACATTGAATACACACATGTGCACGTAAGCATCAACGGTTGATATATTATTTCAGGAAAAGAATAGAAATATCGACGGGAACACGTGGCTAACTGTACAAGAACGTGCAGTTGCAAGCGGATGTCCAGCCAATCCGAGCTGTACGCGTAATCGCGTATCCATTCCGAAAAAAAAAGGAAAAAACGAAACCGAACTTGACAACTTGTCGATCCGCCACGAGCCTAGTACGCGGCTACGCCTAGCACGACGACGAGTAGCACAGCAGCTGCCCACAACTTCCCGCAGGGGCGGCTCCACCACCACTCGCCCGCCGCGCCCGTGCCAAATCGTCCGAGACTCTACTACTGCGCGCCACGAAAACGCGGCTTTTTGCCTGCCCTGCCGTAACAGGCAAAAAGACACGCCTCGCTCGTCCCCTGCTCTTTCCCCCATCTACTACTACTCTCCCATCCACACCTCGGAGCGACGCGCAGGCCGCCGCAGCCAGCCACCCGCATCGGCGACGGCAATAATGAGAGGCGGGACGAAGGTGCTCTGGGCGCTGGCCCTGGCGCTGCTCTGCGTGGCCGCGCACTTCCAGGGTGCCTCCTGCCGCGGCGGCGGCGGCGGGGGTGGCGGGAGGGGCGGCGGCGGCGGCTCGGGAAGAGGTGGCGGAGGGTCGGGACGAGGCCGCCCCGGCCGCCCGTTCCTCGGCGGGGTGGGGGCGGGCGCCGCCGCCGGCGTCGGCGCGAGGGCGGCCTCTGGAGGTTCGCACGGGCACCGCAGCAGCGCTGCGGGTGGCGCGGGCGGGCGCGGCGCGTGGAGGGCGGCCGGAGCCGGCGCCGTCCTCGCCGCCGCAGCGCTCGCTTGGTGCTGATCGCACCTGCTGAAGGCGTGCTCCACAGATTCGAGAGGAGTGGTTCCTCATTTTTTTGGTTTGTACTAGAGGTTCGCTTGGTGGTTGGTAGCACGAGTTCATAGCAGTAGATCGGTTGGTTGATGCGTTTGTATGTACTACTACTACGCTGTTCTGGGATCCGAAAAATCCAAGATTGTGATTAGCTGTAGGACGACTGGAAGAGTTTGTGGTAGTGTTGGGTGAATGTCACGCACTTGAAATGCAGAGGGGATGAAGGCCTTTTTGTTGCCGGCTTGCTTGTGAGCCTGTGTGGCACTGTACATTCAAATCTGCAAATGCTTTTTCTGGTTTCTGTAACTTGTGGTATGTACATTGCTTCATAGATACACTTTTAGGGCCTGTTTGGCAGGGCTCCATCACCGGCTCCATGAGCGGCTCCTGCCGGAGCCCTGCCAAACGGTGGAATTTGCACCGGCTCCGGGTGTGGAGCTGGTGCTGGAGCCCCTCGCGGCTTCCGAAGGGGAGGCGGAGCCACGTTTTCGTGGCTCCGTCCGGCTTCGCCTCCCAGTTTCCAGCCTCGCCCTTGGTGGGGACTGCAGAAGCACAGCAGAGGACATTGGCGCTCGTGGCCGGAGTGAGAGGAGGGAGGCACGGCGCACGCCGGCGGCTAAAGGGAGGGCGAAGAGGATGCGGCCGCGGTGTTGCCTGCGGCCGGCGCCGGGAGGAGGCCGAGGAGCACCGAGGGAAGGAGGAAGAGGGGGAGGAGAGACCCACCGTCGTCAGATCTCGCCGGAGCCTGCGGATCCAAGCCGCCAGCGGCGTCCTCCAGGGTGGGCTGCAGCCGCCGGTTGTGTCCTCCAGAGTGGGGAACGAGAGAGAGGCTGGGAACGATGATGGGTGGGGGAGCTCCACGGGTGGGATGGATAAGGAGGGAGGTGTGGGCCCCACCCAAGTTGCGGTGTGACTTATGCATTTGCAAAAAAAAACAATAGATTGATGAAGGAAATTAAAGAAGAAAAAAAAGAAAAAAGAAGGGTATTATGGACTTTTCATCCTCTTATCCACTTTACACAGCCATGAGAAGCCGTTTTGCCAAATGTTTTCTTAAAACGGCTCCAGCTCCACCAGAAGAGCCGCTCCACCAGAGGAGCCGGAGCCGGAGCCGTTTTGTGTGGAGCCGGAGCCCTGCCAAACAGGCCCTTAGCGTTGAAATAGGCTTGTGGTCTTGTGGGAGTTGAGCACGCACTTCACTTTGATTGGGTTCTCAAATCTCACTCAATTCATGTGGATTGGATGATATTTTGGATGAACTATGTCAAACTGCAACAATGTCGAAGTTTCAGCTTCAATTCTTCTCAACTAACTGAAGTTTGGATCATGTTGTTACTCTGGCGCACTAATTGAGGAGATCATGACAAATACCACTGATGAATGAGAGAAGTGTAGTGTTCGTCTTCCTCCAAGGGCCAACAAATTTGTTGTACTTTTTGATGATTTCAATTGATTCGCTTGGAGTTGACTAGTGAGCATGGGATATTTGCTGTCGGCGTTGTCTTCGGCAAATGTAGGACTGCAGGTGCCGCGGGAAAAGCAATTGCAAGTCAAACAACCGGCGCCTGGCGCGCTGTTCGCTCTAGGCCTTCAGCGGCACCACTTGCTTAACATAACAAATGGTTTACGGTTTCGTATCTGCTAATCTGCACATATGTTTTAGCTTGAGCGTAAGTTAAGAACTATTTCTGTTTAATTAAATTAAATCGAACTTCAAAGTCGTAGAAAATGAAAGCAATGTGATCCACATAAGCTGCAGGCGGGGGTGCCTAAGGAGGAGGACGAAGAGGAGAAGATGAGGTCGCACATCCAGTGGCCACTTCGCGTCTTCGCCGACACGACGACGGCGGCCGTTGCTCCCTCATTCTAATAGTGAGCAGCGATCACTCTTTCGACGGGGACAGGTGCATCTCCAATAGCGACCATTCGGCAGCATATGCGTATTCATCGCCGGATCTGATTCACATTCTGTTTGGATCGAGTGTGGGCCGGTTTGCCAGCTGCAGTGGGGGATGTCCGGAAGGCGGCATATCACTTTGCCTTTGCGTCGGGCGCGCTGAGGTGGGGTGTTCATGGGTCTCAATTCTTCGACGCCATGGATGCTAGTTGATCTTTAGTACACTTTTCTTGTACTAGAGTTTTTTTCTTCTTCTTAGATCTTGTAATAAGTTTGGCTGTGTGTGGTCACGCAGAGGCTTTGGCTGTGTGCGTTACCGCAGAGGCCGGAATGAAATTCCGTTATCTAAAAAAAAAGAGGGCAGAACATGAAAGAGTGATGAAAAGTGTCTCGAATTTGTATATTAACTTACATCTGTTATAAGGGTCTTTAAAAAGGAACTCGTTGGTATAAGTAGTGTTAAAAACTTTGAACATACATACTTGGGTTTTAAATTCGAGAAAATAATACTATTTGTCTATTTGCACTTCCTCTGTTCACTGGTTTTATCAGGAGTTCAGGACATCGATGTGATCTTTATCAATACGAGCTTTGACCAGTAAATTCATAAAAATGTTATCCTAAATTTGTATTATAAAAGTATTTTTCGCAACAAATATAGTAACGACAATCATGCATATTTAACCTTTAAAAAGTATCAGATGTTGATAGTCAAATGTAAAAGAAATATACACAGAGAACCTAGGGAAACATATTTTTTGTAGGAGCAAGTATATGTGCCAAAATCATACTGAGTTTGATGGGAGAAAAAATTTAATAAGGGGGAGCAAATATTCACTGAAGGAAAAAAATATTTACAGAAGTGAAACAAATATTCACTGAGTGAGAACAAATTTGCAATAATGTAAAATAAATATTCACTTAGGACCAACAAATATTTGTTGAGCAAGAATAAACTTTTATTGATGTGAACAAATATTCACTAAGAAGAACAAATATTAAATAAAGGAGAATAAATATTCATTGAGATGGAACATTATGAAGTGGAAAATATTTTCATTGAGACGAAATAAATATTCATTAAGGGAACAAAAACTCATTGAAGGAGAACAAATATTCACTAACCCGGAACACATATTCACTAAAGGAAGAAAAATTACAAGAAAAGAAAGAAGAAATTGAAAAAAGAAAGAATAAAAGATGAAGATAAACAAGAAATATAAATAAATAAATAGAAGGAAACAAAAAATGAAAAAGAAATAAGAAAGAAAATAGAAAATATAAATAAATAAAAAAATAAAGGAAAGAAGAACATAAAGAAAGGAAAGAAGAACAAAAAGAAAGAATTTGAAAAAATAAAAGAGAAATAGAAAAATAAAAAATAGAAGAAATAATAAAAAAGGAAAGAAGAAATAAAAAGAGAAACAGGAAAAATAAAAAATAGAAAGTAAGAAAAATGAAAAGGAGAATAAAAAAGAAAGAAATAAAAATAGAAATAGAAATAGATAAATAAATAAATAAAAGGGAAAGAATAAATAAAAAACAAAAGGAAATACGTACCTGGTTGGGCTCTGGCAGGCCGCAGCTCACGTCCAACGTCCGTCTCGCACCCACCTCCCGCACGGTGTGATGAAATGCTACATATCCGTCGTGCGCATGCCAGCAGATTACATCCTCCTCGTATATATAGGATGATGTTTGACACACCTCATGCCCTTGCCTAAACAACTGTAGCGAGCGGAAGGCGCATAGTTTGGATGGAGACCTAGGAAATTTGCTCGTGGCAGTCAGCTGATCCAGTCATTCGATTTCGTGTGCCTAGGGCCAGGATCGCTGCCTGGGCACAGGTCTACATGGCATGTAAGTTTTTTAAATGACATTTTTTAGTTTTATAGTGCTTGAAGATTTTAGGATTATTTGGCATGTAGAGTTGGGTAACCAAAATCTTGAACCCAAACTTCACAAATGCATTGATGAATCTTGAACCTAATTTCCGAAGTAAAATTTGAACCGAGTTAGAAGTTGGAACTCGACCATTGTACATGGACGACAATTCTACAACTCTGACACTAGAACCGGAAAACCTCTATTGTTGGGCATTGACATGATTCAATTCCATTCAGGGAAGGGGACTGATCTCGATCGGGGTCTCGGGGACAAGGAAGTACGTATGTTTGTGGTAAAATATGGAATTTTTCTTCATTGCCAAAAATCTGCCGGACTTCGAGCGCCCTCCATCCGCTACAAATACAGAGGCAATGCGCCGGCGATGGGCGTCATATACACATAGGCCTCTTGAGTCTTGATCGACATGGCTCTTCCGACGTACCGCGCCAGCGTGCTCCTGCAGCTCCTCGTCGTCGCCCTGGCGCTCGCGGCGGCCTCGAGCTGGGCAGACGCGGCCCGAGCCCCTGACCAGCAGGGACAGGCCCCCGCCGAAGGCGGCAGCGGCGCCGGCGTGCCGCCGGTGGGCGAGCGTCTCGTTGTCGTCGACAAGCGCGGTGGACTCGGATACGACGGAACCGGGCACCACCACCACGACCACGGCATCGGCGGGGGACACAAGCACAGACACAACTCGGCCCCCGGCAGCCGTGATGGCGTCTGGAGGGCGGGAGGGCTCGCTGCCACGGCTGTCGCCGCCGCCTGGATTCTGTAGGGGAGCTCGAGGTGCATCGGGCATCGGCGTCGCAGTGTCGTGGTAGTATCACCGTAGTCAGGGTTGTCATGCATGCGCACGACACGAGCACGAGTGACACGTACACGTGATTTTAGGAGAGGTTGTGCATCGCGCTGTCGTGCGCATGTTGTAGTTTAGACATGGTAATTCCTGTGCGGCTGTGCCTGGGCTGCTGGGCACCAATTTAATTCCCATCAGTAGTAGATCGTCCTTTTTTTTGCATCGAGCCATTTGGCAGCTATGAACATGTCAAATCATTTGGGCATGTGTATCGAGTCATTTGTCTGGTTAATGAAATATATATACAGTAGTTCCTATTAAAGTTCCATCTTTTCGCATGATTATTGCTCTCGCAGATGAATGAAGTACTACAGTCTACAGGAAGTTCCAGCTGAAGGATTTTGCCATGTACTAATTGCTAGTAGCGTGGAAACTTTATTGTACTAATTGCTGTCGTATGGCTTTTTCCCTTTGTGGTAGTCGCCGCCTGGAGGTTGCCGTCATCGTTGTAGTCGCCGGAGCTCTATCCGGTCTCTACGCTGCCGTCACGCTCTCTTCTCAGGTGAGTCGTAGTACAATAAAGTCGCCATCTCCAGCTTCTTCCCCTCCGCCTCCCTCACCTTGTTGCTAGAGTTCCCCCGCTACCACTCATGCTCTGGTTGGTTTTGAGGTTTCACCTCGCCTCTATCTGGCCGGCGTGGAGCCTATTCGGGTGCAGCCGCCTCTGGATCCAGCTCCCCTTTCAGTGGATTTGGTCCTGGTGGCTTTCAATCAATGGTTGTTCCGACGAGTTCCATCGTTGAACGCATCGACCTGGCCCGGCGTCAGCTCCGCCGCTGCCACTGGCGTCCTCATCGATGGTTGTTCCAGCGTTCTTGGCCCCTATTTCAGAGTCCTCTACAGTGTCGAACGCATCGATCCCCTTCAGCCTCAGCCACCCCGCCCCCCGCCATCGATCCAGACCTGACCGGAGCTGGGTTCGATTCGCACTCTGGTGGTTGTTCCGACGGTGATGCCGTTGTTGAACGCACTGATGTTCCCCCGCCTCCGCCTCCGCCATCGCCTCCACCCGTGTCTTGAAGCGGTCTGGTTCTCTTCAGCAGATCCACATTGCCCCTGCAGCAGTTTTCTGGTGGTTGTTCCGAAGATCTCGCCTCCACCTTGGTTGCGACTTGGTGGTCCTTCTTGTATCTCCAGCGACGTTAATATCTACATCCTTCGGTCGATTGGAGTGGTTCTACTAGCCCCGTCGCTCCTTCTACAACTGGCGCATGGCGCGGTCCTCCACCCTGGTGCAAGCGCCCTCGAAGCCCTTGCGACCCCCGTCGGCGAGCTCTCTATTGTTGAACGCACCGATGTTGTTGTTGTGTTTCTTAGGTCTGTGGACCTTGTTGTAATTCCGATCTTCTTTGAGGACCTTTATGTAAAATGACTGCTTCATATTAATATATATGTTTGTTGAAAAAAAATGTGTGTTCTCTTGCAACGCAACGTCTAGCGTGTGCGCCGTGTTTGTCCGGCTTATCAGCCACCAGCTAATAATATTTTTCTCAGAATAAATCAGCCACCAACAACCAGCAAGCGGTACTTTTTTTCTCAGAACAAATCAGCACCAGCCACCAGCCAAACGAAAACTGCTTATCTCGCAACACAACATGACTCTCCCGACACGTCGCCCTCAGCGTCCGCATGTTCCATTGAGACTACACCTTATTAGTCTGGCTTATCAGCATCAGCCACTTGACACCAACGAACCAACGATATTTTTCTCTCACAACAAATTAACACCAGCCACCGAACCGACCAGTTGCATCTGAAAAAATATATGTATCCAGAAAAATCAAAACGGTTGAACTCGTTAATGCAACGAAGGAAGAGTGCGTAATTGCTGGTTCAAGAATTTTGCAACGTGATGCAATCCACATGGAAATAAAGGATAACAACTTCGAGTTGGTTCAGGCAGCTACAATGAACATGGGGCTTTACTTCAAAAAAAAAAATGAACATGGGGCCCGGTCACCCGGAGGCAGGACATACTTCGAAAATATCAGTGCTTGCGACTTTGCTAGTTGCGATGGCCCCGGCCGCGCGCCTAACTTCCGTACGTGAACATGGGGCTCTCGCCTGCGCAGCTGCCATCGCCGTAGAGCGTGCTCTCGTGAAATACTCCACCTCGCCCCACACTCGCCCCCATTTTTCCAAGCCCCCCACCCGGCCTGCCACCCAGCTCCCAGCCTCCCACCAGGCCAGGCGAAGGAGAAGGAGAGAGAACAACGGTCCGCGAGCAGCCATGAGACGTGGGACGAGGGTGATCTGCGCGCTGGCGCTGGCGCTGCTCTGCGTGGCCGCGCACTTCCATGGCGCCTCCTGCCGCGGCGGCGGCGGGGCCAGGGGAGGAGTCAGTGGTGGCGCGAGGGGCGGCAGCTTCGGCAGCGGAGGCGGCGGCGCGAGGGGAGGAGGAGGAGGAGGAGGAGGACGCGGCGCCGCAGCGGAAGAAGCCGCCGGTGGCTCCGGGAGCACCGGGGCGAGGACCGCCACCGCCGCCGCCGCGGGAGCAGCGAGCGGCAGCGGGCGCCGCAGCGCCGCGGCCGTCACTGGCGAGCGTGGCGCTTGGAGGGCTGCCGGCGCCGGCGCGGCCCTCGCCGCCGCGCTCGTCGCCTGGTGAAGACTGAAGAACAACCGCTCGCTGATCGCGGGCACGCCGCACGTCACGTACGTGTGCAAGCGGGCGGAATCCAGGTTAATTTGATAGGCGACTTGTTGGTACGAGAGCAGTAGCTGCTCAAGCTTGCTTGGTGATAGTATTAGCTGAATCTCGTGGAGTAGTTGTAGACTTGTAGTAGCTCACTAGTTGAATCTGTTGGGGTAATTGTGTGTGAACTACTGAACTTGTGATCGCGCATATCGTCTGTCGAGTCCATTGTCATCACGCACCAAGAAGTAGCGAGTTCAGGGCTGTATATTTGGCCTGCGATTGGGTTTGGTTAACACGATGTGTCCATGTGTTGTGACCTTCGCCCATACTGTGTGTCACGCAACTCTTCTACTAGCAAGCATTTGTATGAAAGTTTAAAACTTGATCACGAACACTAATGCAAGTGCGCCGCTTGCCGGCCGCGGCTCCCGGCCGGGGAAGCAGCTCGGGCTCATGAGGCCAAGCTCACTCGAGCTGTGACGAACAACACATGTTTGCCCCTACCATTATTCGTCAAAAGTACTCCCCTCCTGCTTACCCAGACGATCAAAGACTTTCTTGGTTGCTATGGCACATCGCACATGGAGTATGGCACCACCGCACAGTAGCAGACTGGCAGTGTTGCATACAGTACTCTGTAGATAGCAGGTTGCCATAGGAGTCTGCTGCATCGCCATGTGAACTATGGGCCTCTCGCATGAAAGTAGGCTCTAGGCGCAGTGATAAATGGCAGCTCCAAGCAGTTGTGGACTTGTGCCAGTTGTGCCTGTGCGTGTGGACGATGAGCCGATTCTTGTGTCTGGTTCTCAGTTTGCTGAGGTACTCCCGCTAGGCCGCTAGGATGCATGTCACCTTGCAAAAGCAATCCATCTGTCAGTGGTGAAGGTGACGGTATATTGTTGGGAGCATTTTGTTTAGACTGAATCACTTGCATTACAAACACACACAGCACGATTACAATATCGTGCCTGACTAAGTCAACTTAATTTATGGCATACTATTTTCGGTTCTAAGGATTTTGCCATGTAAGCACTCGCATGGAAAATTTTAAAATGTGGTAAGATTATGTTTGGTTGTGCTACGAGCTAGCATGATGATGAATCAGAAGACACAAAGAACGGGACATGTGGCCCAATAAACAACCCCAATTTCAGACAAGTAAACCCAACCCCAACGCGTTCATTGGGATAACTTTTCTGCTTCTTTTAATTTCCATCGTGCAAGGAAAAGAAAATCATCCCCGGCACACGCATGCATGGGAACAAAATAGACATGCAACTAAGGCCTCATTCGTTTTCATGGGATTCAATCCGGCCGGGAATGACAAATGCTATAGAAAAAATCAATATAGATACTATAGAGACCCAGATTTATTCCAGTTTGAGAGCTAATTTACTCATCATGATAAGTATAACAAGGATCCAAATAGCCGGATTGATTCCACACCTCTTGACTAGTGAATTAATTCCGAGTCTCGTGGTGTCCATATCATGAGTAAATTAGTTTCCGGCCCGGAATAAATCCGGATCTCTTAGGGCAACTCCAACCCACCCCTTATCAAAACTCTTATCCCGATTTTGAGAGTCCAGATCGAAAAAACCTCCTCCAACCCACCTCTTATCTGCCCCCCCGAGCTATGAGGGGCTCTTATTCCCCCCCTCGACCCTCACCTGTAGGAGCTCCCGACGGGAACCCTCATCCGCCTTGCACGCCAACCGCCGCTGCTCCCGCGCGTCCGTGGAAATCTCCGACGGCCGCAACGCGTCTCGAGGCTGCAGTGGCGACCCGTCCTGAGGCCGCGCGTCGGCCGAGATCTGCCCCGCAGCCGCCATGGGGGCCGCCCCGCGCCGCGCCTCAATCCGTGTTGGGAGCTCCTGCGGCCGGCGCCGGAGATCCGCCCGCACGCCGGAGCTCCGCCAGCCCCCGCGCGCGCCGGAGGTCCGCCCGCCTGCCCGCTCGCCCGCCCGCGCGCCGGAGGTCCGCCCGCCCGCGAGCTCCGGGGCGGCGCGGGGGAGGCCGACGCATGGAGGGGCGACGCCCAGCGACGGGGGCGGGAGGATGGGGGATTGGGGGCGGCGGCGGTATGCGAGAGAGAGGGAGGGGAGAGGGGTCGGGAGGGAGCACGAAAGGGAGGGGATGACCGGATGAGGTTGGAACGGGAGAGGAGGTGGGGTTAAAATATCTCTGCCGTGTGGGGTCCATGTGTGATAAGGGGGTATATAAGAGTTGGGTTGGAGTTAGAAGGAAAAGAAGACTCTCAAATGGAGATAAGAGGTCCTTATATGGTTGTATAAGGGCTCAAATATAAGGGTTCCATTGGAGTTGCCCTTATAGTAGCTATCATAATTTTCTTGTTATATTTATCAATTCCGGCCGGATTCAATCCGGTGGAGCCGAATGAGCCCTAAGGGTGTGTTTGGTTGAGCTGTGACTTTTGGAATGTGCAATGTGTTTTTTTAAAAAGCTCATTTGGTTGAGCAGATGTAGCTTTTGGAATAACTAGTCTCACTTACAATCGGGCCCGACATGTCATGCACACATTCTTCTTCCTGTCCCTGGAACTACGTGTGCACGCCCCCGGCTGGAGCTCGCTGGAGCCCGTGCTCGCCCGCGATGGAGCTCCCGTGCGCGGCGACGGAGCTCGGGTCGCGCCGGTAGTGCGCGTACGGGGCGGAGCTCACTAGAGCCCGCGCACAAGGCAGAGCTCTCGCACCTAGCGGTGGAGCTTGCCCGCGACGAAGCTGGGGCAGGGGCTGCTCTGCGCCGCTGCACCTTGGAGCAAGAGCTCGCCCCCACACGCCTCAGCGGAGCTCCTCGCGCTGTGGAGGAGCACGTCTGCGGGCCGCGCCCTGACGGAGATCCCCCACGGCGAAGGGGCTCGCCCGTGGGCCGCGCCCCGACGGAGATCCCCCACCCCCACCCCCGCGCGTCGCGCCCCGACAAAGCTCAAGGAGTGGAGGGGAGGCCCCACGACGGAGTGGACTGGTCCGCGGCATACGGGGACGGCTCGCGGCGAACGGTCGGCGACAGAGGAGAGGGGTTGTGCTCGTCGGCCGCGCCAGGAGGGAGGGGAGCTCCGTCCATAGGTCTGGTGACAGAGGGAAGATCCGGCGGCCGGCCATGGACGAGAAACTTCATTTGCGTCGCCAGGAGCTCGCCCGCTGAGGGCTTGTCGGGCACTGGACGTCGGGGGCTCGCCGGCGTGGGAAGAGGTGGCTACCCGTCGGCGGCTCGCTGGCCTGGGAAGGGCAAGCGACGGGCGACAAAGTGGCGCTGTCGCGTGGGAGAGGAGAGAAAGATCGCTCGGGAAAAGAAAAGAACGAATCGTTTTTTCATAACCAGTGGCAGGTGGATAATTTCTTTACCCAAAAGCAAGTGTCACTGGGGGAAAGGTGCTTTCATGTTTGTAATACGCAAAAGCTACTTTTGGCTGTGACTTTTGATGGCAGCCAACCCTTTAGTTGGGCTTTGATTTTTGGCAAAAGCAAAAGTAGGTAAAAGCTTCCGCGTGGTATATATGAACATACATATTAGCGTGATAGGCACGCCGCACGCAGCTAGCTTCCCCTAGATGAGCTTGCGCGACGCCGACGTGCCAGAGTCGAGTGAAGTGAGACAAGTACCGTGTAGTTTCGATCTACCACTGACCGTTCCGTTCTGAGATGTGAACAATTTGACATCTCCACAAGGCTGGTCTAATAACCGCCCAAAGCTAGCTGGCAGTCTGCCACCCCCACCTTGATGATCTACCCAAATAATTTGCCTTGGTTAGTTGGATGAATAAACTTGTCGAAAATGTCATATTAACTTTACCGATACTAATTAGAAGGACTAAACATAATTTAGTTATAAAAATAATTACACAGATGTGATTATGTACTGAAATCACGAGATGAATCTATTAAGTCGAATTAAGTCATCATTAGAAGATGTTTACTGTAGCATCACATTGTCTAACCATGGCCTAATTAGGCTCAACAGATTCGTCTCGTGAACTTACTCGAAGGTTATGAAATGGGTTCATTTTTTCATTAATCTACGTTTAATACTGGTAAATTAGCATGAGAACATCAGATGTGACGGGTGAATAGTAGACACTTGCTGATCTAAACAAAGTGTAGCCCATCTTTTTTTAAAACAAAAAGTGTAGCCCATCTTAAATTTGTCATGATAAAGTAAATAAAATGAGTGTGGATTGAAAAAAATACCAAAAAATAAACAATACCCTAAAATCGGAACGAGTTTTCAAATTTTGTGCTGTGTGAGAATTGAGATGCAGCCATGCAGGTCGCGTAGCGTAGCCATGTCAACCTTGCATCCTTCTCTTTCTAAGAAGAATGGCGTGGCAAATGTAATTTTTTTTAAGCCCAAACATAGGAAGATCGAAGCATATAGGTTATTATATTACCCACTAGTTTGACAAAGTGGTATCTAGAGAAGAACAAAACTAAAAACAAGTCTACATTCTACCTATTCTTCTCCAGTACTTACAAAAGTTCTTTCACAAAAAGGCCCTACATCATGTAGAGAAGTAGCATCGGAGCTCCCACAAGGCCTGCATTGCATTGTGCAGTGACACCAAACACGGAGACGAGTTTTGCTGTGCCTAATGTTTAGAAGGCAAAGTCAGCTGGCAGCCAAGGGACCGGCGGTTTTCTATCGATCGTACGTATGCCGGAATCGTTTGACGATGAAGCAAAGCAGCTCGTCTCGCCGAGCCGGCACGAACAATGGGCTTTCGTCGACTTTAGATTAGATAGATGCTTTCCTTGATCCGCCAACAAACCTTCCTCTGCGGTGCAACGAACGCCGGCTAGCGGTCTAGCGAGCCCAGCCGGCAGAACCGGCGGCCGCCCAAGACGTCGCCTCTAGCTAGCTAGATCCACATCCACCGAAAGCGGCAGCGGCCGGCCGCATCAACGACGACACGGCAGCGCGCAGCAATTTCCCAGTCCCTACTGTTGAAGCGACACCACCAAGTGTGTGCCAACTTTTCCGCTGCTTCGTCCCTCGCCGTCGCCGTATAGAAAACGCGCACAGCAGCCGGGAAAGCAGGGAATGAAGCAGCTTGCGTTGAGCTCACCGCAGAGACGCCGCGCGCGGATAGCCGCCGCTTGATAGGCGTGGATGGGCGCGGCGGGCACGCAGCTACAACTTCCCGCACACGAGCGTGCAGCTGCACTACGTCGCAGGGACGCACGCGGCACGCACACGGCACGCACCTTGCACTTGCCACACACACACCAGGCAGAGGCGAGATCGGAAACCGGACGCGTCGCGCGAGTCCATCCATAGTTCGACACGCGGCGCGGGGCGTCCATCATGCAGCCCCGGCACGACCGGACCGAGGCATCAACGGAGGCCGGCCCCACCCTGCTGCGTGCTGCGGCCCGGCCGGCCTGCGCAAGCAGCAGGCGAGACGAGAGCCGAGAGTAGCAGCGCGCCACGACGCCACGGGCTCTCGCCTGCGCTGCGCTGCCGCAACCGGCAAACCGGCAAAGGCCACCACCCAACCAGGAATTTTTTAAAACCCTTTTTAATCTAATTTTTTAAAAATAACCCGTCCTCAACTAAATTTTCAAGAAGTAGCCCTTTTGGTCGCGCCAGAGCCTGAGGCGCGACTGACGCGCCACCGGGCGCGCACGGCCAGCTGCTGAGGCGGCAGGGTGAGTCGCGCCACATGCTCTGGCGTGACTGAGTCGCGCCAGGCGGCGTGGCGCGACTCACTTAACATAGCCCGGGCCGCCGGGCCCCCATTCTTCTTCCTCCCTTCTTCCTTTTCCTCCCCAACCCTCCCGAGCAGGTCGCCATGGCGTCGCCCCGCCGCCTCCCCCTCTACCGGATTCGAGTGGATTTGTGTAGGAAATCACTCATTGAAGGTACCTCCTCCACTTTAACCGAGTAGTTTTTGTTGATTTGGTTGTTCTTCTAGGGTTTAGCCATTGCTAGGGTTTGTTGACTATGTGGCTCCAATGGATGATTGAGTACGAATCGGTCACCGTTAGTTGGCTTGTATCGATGCATTGGTTGATTGTAACACCGATCTATCGTGTAGTTTGCAATGCATGTTTTGGTTTCGATGGATTTGGATGGTGTAGATGTTGAAGTAATGTTGAGGATTATGAACAAATGCAATGTAGGCTCATGTTTTATTGTCACTACCTTTGAGTAGTAGTAGAAGCTTTGAGTAGTATTTTCACTAGCATTTCTTTACTTACCTTTGAGTAGTAGTATTTATTTTTCACTAGCATTTCTTTACTTCCCTTTGAGTAGTAGTAAATGAAATGTAGGTTAGTGTTTAGCCTGTTGTATTTTGATTGATATTTGAAATGCAAGTTATTAAATCAATGCTCATATGCTAATTTATGAAATTATAAATTTAGTACAAGATTTAGAATTAGTAGTTAATTTTTTCTTTTGCTCATGACTTTAGTGGGTTGTAAATTCTTTTCACTAGCTATGTTCATGACTTAGTAGTTTTTTCACTAGCTTTGCAAATTGCAATATAAGTAAACTAGTGGTGATGTGTAGAAGTTGTATGTATGTTGGAGATAGTAGTATGTTCTTGCTCTAGTACTTTGGTCATTTTTTTACTAGCTTTGCTCATCTAGTAGTATTTTTTTCACTAGCTTTTCTTATGAATTTTAATTTTATTTCACATATGCATGCAATTGTTTAGGTGGGTTATAAATTTTGTTTTCTTTATTTAGGACCATGGCGCAACAACCGGAGTACCACCCACGGTATCCAATCCTTGAGACGTACTATGATGAGAATCACCGTGGGAGGAAGCTTGAAGAGCGTTTGGAGGTAGGATGAGAATCACTAGTTAATTTTGTGGTGGATGGAATGAAATTGGATTGTCATATACTAATCATGTGTTGTCAACGTTGATATTTGTTTGCAGGTTTTGAAGCCTTTATGACCCTTCACTCACACTCCTCTACAATGGGATGATAGATACACGCCTTTCCTTCGCCGAGCGGGTTTCCTCCCGCTTGCCACATTGACCAAGACGGGGTTGCCGAAGATGGACAATGCTGCTTTGACAGTGTTGGTGGACCGGTGGAGGCCCGAGACACATAGCTTCCACCTTCCCTGTGGTGAGATGACTATCACACTTGAGGATGTAGCCATGCTGTTTGGCCTTCGTGTTGACGGGTATGCTGTGACTGGTCACATAAATCCACAAGGATGGAGGGACCTTGTTGAGGGATTGCTAGGAGTACGGCCAGATGAACCCCAACAAGGTGTGAAGGATAGGAAAACTACTGGAGTGAATTCGTCTTGGTTGGCCCAGCACTTTGGTCATCGCCCACCACCACATGCTAATGCCCTTCAGATTGAGATGCATGCTCGTGCATGGTTGTGGCACATGGTGGGTGGATTTCTTTTTCCTGATTCTAGCGGGAATACCATATCTTGGATGTGGATACCAATGATCGGGCAACAATGGGAGGGCATTGCAAGTTATAGCTGGGGGAGTGCAACTCTTGCATGGTTGTATCGGCAGATGTGTGATGCATGCAGGAGAAGTGGTCCTAATGCTAACCTTGGCGGGTGTGTTTACCTTCTCCAGTTGTGGATGTGGGAGCGGCTTCCAATTGGTCGGCTAGAGCGCTACACATTTGGTGTACGTAATTTGCATCTCAAATATTCTTAAGCATTTGTCCTTTGAGTTCTTATTTAGATTTGGTATGTTGCAGGAATTACCATATGACGGCGAGGTTCCCTTGGCTACCGTCGGGTATCTTTGGACCAACATTGCAAGGGTCCATGGGAACCCAGGACGGCGCTACACAGATTACACCAACGGCCTGGACTGCCTTCGACCAAGTCATGTAAGTGATATACTTCACCACTACTACTTTCTTTGCTAAGGACTGTTTATCTACTTGGCAGCCATATACAAGGGATGAGGTTGTTGAGGGAGAATTTAGCCCAATGTGCACAATTGATCAAGATTATTGGCGTAACATTTGCCCTCTTATTTGCTTCTATGTTGTGGAGTACCATCTGCCACATAGAGTGGCACGGCAATTTGGTCATCGTCAAACCTACCCTCCAGAGTATTACAACACCAGCCACAACCTCCACGAGTACGTATTTTTCATATGTTGCATACCCTTCAAATTGTTGATTTTCTAACAAATTACTCACTATGTTGTTTATTTACTATGTAAATGCAGAACTGACCGTCGCAAGCAAAGAGGTGCCAAGAATTGGATGGAGCATCACATCCATGCGGTTAATGCATGGAATCAAAGAGCCAACAACATAGTGGGTGGGGGGCCTCAACACCGTGATGGTCCGTTCAATCAATACTTGGATTGGCTAAAACAAAACACCCGCTTAAAGCTAAGGGTTGCAATGGATAAAGAGTATATTGAGGATCTACCTTCTGATCCGGAAGATGTTTTCCCCGAGTACGACGAAATCACTAGAAGTGGGAGGCAGCCAGAGTGTGGTCCCTTCGAGGATTATATTGTAAGTGATGGCACTCATGTCAGTAATTTGAAGTCTCACTTGGTATTGTGACATAATGTTAATTTATTATTAACCACATATAGGGCCAACAACTCGGAAGATTTGCTAATGAGGCTGAGCAAGCTTTGGCTGTCCCGATAGGATCTCCGGAGGAGGCGGGTGTGTTGAGGGGGTTTGTGCAGGTAATATCCTTTTTGCCTAATATTCTCTGACTGCTAGTTATGGATGCATGCTCAATTTGTTTATGGTGCTTTACAGAGGATCAGACGGGGATGTAGGAAAGCGGCGTTCAAGTTGAATTGCTTGGCATGACCGACACCGGGACCCGAACATGATGCTGGACCTTCACACTCCGCACAAAGATCCACGAGACGAGCACAAAGTGCATCAACTTCAGGTGTGTGGCCTTGATAGTTGTAGGTTTCTCTTTTTTTAATCATTTTTGGGACATCAATGATGCATATATGGTTGTTGTAGGAGGATCTCGTCGTCGTGCACCGGGGATTGTAATTAGATCCCCTGCACATACCCCTGAGCCGGATGCTGACTCCGACACCAGTGAAGAGTCTGAGTAGAGGGACCCTACCTTCGGTCAAGATGAGATTGGGCTCTCTCAGCTTCCTGACGCTCCTCTTGGCACACAAGCAACTCCACCGAAGCGGCGGACGAGGCGAGAGCGTGCGGATGTGGGCAGTCAAAATGTCGTAGCCACGCAGCCTGGACGGGCTCGAAAGGCGAAGAAAGTCTACACTCCAAATCCTTAGTTTGTGCTCAGTTTGATATGTTGAACGCCCTTCCAGCAGGCTTGTGGTCGAACTATGTTGGGTTGTGCATTATGATCGAACTATGTATGCTTGTGGCTTGTTGTCGAACTATGTAGGCGGGCTTGTGATCGAACTATGTAGGCGGGCATGTGATCGAACTATGTAGGCTTGTGATCGTTTATTGTGGCTTGTGATCGATCTATATATGTGTTGAACTATGTGCGAATTTGTGTTTCAAAATTCATGTGAAATATTTGTGGTCGAATTTGTGCAATATTCGTGGAGCAATTCTTGAACTCACTAAAAAAGTCACAGACTTAGCCAATTTCTCAAACTGCTCTTATCTGGAAAATGACTTAGGGCAGTACTGAATTGGGGTCTTGTTTGGCGCGACTCCTTCACGAGTCGCGCCATGTGTCTTGGCGCGACTCAGTGTTGAGTCGCGCCATGTGTCGTGGCGCGACTCTTGTTCGACAAATGACTTAGGGCAAAACTGTATCTGGGTATTCATTGGCGCGACTCAACACTGAGTCGCGCCAAGACACATGGCACGACTCATGAAGGAGTCGCGCCAATGAAAACCCAGATACAGTTTTGCCGTAGTTCATTTTCCAGATAAGAGTAGTTCGAGAAATTGGCTAAGTCTGTGACAGGTTGAGTAGTTCATATTTGAGTGGGTTTCACTAGGACTTGTCTTAACCAAAATAGTTCAAATACACCAAACATTCAACATGCCCTTTGCCATTGCTTCCACTGTGTTCAAACATTCGACAAGGTCCACGACAGAAGTTCATTACATGGCGTAATTAAAATAGTCGATGAGGTACACAACACAAGTTGATTACATAAATTAACTACTCCGAATCGAAATCAAACAAAAGTTCATCGTCGCTCCAATCATCATCCTCCACCTCAATCACTTTGCCTTTGCCCTTGCCCTTGTCCTCCACCTCTTGCGCCTTGCCCTTGCCTTTGTCCTCCACCTCTTGCGCCTTGGTAGCAAGTGTCTTTATCGCCTCCCATTGAAATTTGGTAGCCGCATCCACCATTTTGTCTACATTGTTGCTACTATTTTTTTTGTTGTAAATTTCGACAATTCTTTCATAAGAGCTTTCATTGCCTGCAACTGCGTAATTTTTGCCTCAATTCTAGCCAACTTCAAATTAATCCCTCTTTTTTTTGCCTCCGCCATTTGGAACCACTCGCCTATGGAATCCTTAGGAAATATCCTAGATGGATCAAACTCACTCCAATCACGGCGCCACTTTTCCCTCATGTTACGCATGCATGTCCCTCTTCTCTCCTCCTCCTCTTCCTCCTCCCTCAACCTCTTCCTCCTTCTCTCATCCGCACTTAGTGGTGGTGGATAGTTCATCCTATTCCGCCTCCAAAATTCAATTTGGCCCTCTCTAATGCCCTCTCCAACAGTAGTTTGTGAACATCCCTTCTCTCTAGCAAGTTTATCCTTAGCAATTGGTCCAAACAACTCTTTATCCGATGGAATAGGGACATCATATTTCTCTCTTAATTTATTTTTCTGGTTGGCTGTTTCCTTCATTTCCAAATAACCCGAACATTACCCCAAATGTAGACGGAGTGCTTCCCTCCCTACAAAGCTCTCCCAATCACATGTTCTCCCTTCCTAAAAAATTTAATGGCAATTTTTAGTCAATGTAACCATCTAAATTGCCACAACACATGGATACGAAGTTAGGAAAGTGACTTTACCCAATAATCTCCATATGAGTTACCATAATACCATCCATGTCCAAGCTCAGATGGAACCACACCCTTTCGAGCGAGTATCCCACACTTGCAACGAGGCCTATAAGGCTCATCACATGGCCATGGCTTCTCCCCACTCTCGAATGCTTGCACGTCTTCTTCTGACGGCCAATGAGACTTTGGACCGTATATGTCCTCCTGAAAATCACATAGGGGCCATCCATCCTGCACAACAAATTCAATGAGATCTCTATATGTCAAAATATCGACCACAATGAATTTGTCGGGAAGCTCAATGATGCTTACATGTGTTCTTTGCTTGCACCGAAAGAATGGTGTGAATTTGTCGGGAAGGTCAAGATCAGGAAGTTGCAACTTGCTTGGCCTCCCACAATGACACAATGGAGGGTTGCTAACACGCTTGCATCTTGCCTCTTGTTTTTCATGGAATGTCATTTGTGGTGGATTTGGTGGTGGTGGCACCCACTGTCTGAACTCATGATAGGGTTGCACCACCGATTCTAGCCACGGAAATAATTGGATCCTAGGGTCAAAATTTTCCGGTCCATCAATCCACTGGTGGAAAAAGCAAGGTGCTATGTTGTATTCACTTGGCAAGCCATCTTCACTAAGTATCCACTTTGTTGCACATGTGTAGAACGCCCTTCCAGCTGTTGCCTCATTCCTTGACTGCTTCACTGGAGCTGGAATTGCATCAGATCATTTATACAAAAGGAAAGGACAACAATATTATTTACATGATTAAAAAATAAAGACATGAAATCCTAAGTAGCTACAGTATGCCCGCTCCCATTAGATTGTTTATGTCGTTCCTTCCGATGACCCTCCTCGTGGCAGACACTACATCGATTCTTCGTCTTTTCTTGGTCAAACTCCCCGGCACCGTAAATATCCCTATCGTACCCACTTGTTTGGTCCATCTCATTGCGTAATCGCTTTTTCTTCCTCCTTCCAACACCTGTTTTCTTCTTCTCGTCATCTGGGACGTAGTCAGGACCATTGTACTCAGGCCAATGTGTCTCGTCTAGTATTGGCTCAAAACGAGCCGCCCATGTCTTCAATATTGTTTCCTTAGAATATAATTGCGTCGTGTACACTGGTGCTAGCCAAGACACCCCTCTAACAGTGCATGCGGCCATCATATGAGAGCATGGACCATGTAGCAATTGAGGTATACAACAAGTGTAAGTAACTCCTGAGAGGTCCACCTTATATATGCGTCCGCCCGTCATCTCACCTCCAACATTCAAAGCTGAAGCTGTCCTCACTGAGTACACATACAATGTGGGATCGAACAACTCAGCCCTCATGCCCACAACTTTCAAACCTTCTGCGTTTAAGTGCTTCTTTGTGGCTTTACCAAAAGTATTTACACCACGTAACCCCCTATCTATGTGGTCTCTTACTTTTTTCCACCTATGCACAAAATATGAATTGATCTTGTAGAATGTGTACTCCACAATAGCCGATACTGGCATAGCATGGACACCTTTGAGGACCTTGTTGAGCACTTCTGATAGATTTGTATTTTGCACACCATATCTCCAACCACCTTCATCAAATGCATTGGCCCACTTATGCTTATTAACCATTTGCTCCTCCAACCACTCTTTTGCTTCCGGATTCATCATTTGTTTTAGTTTCTCTAGTCTAATATTAAACGTCCTCTCCGCTTTGGCTGCACACACCAATTTTAGCTGCGCTCTCACTTTCTTGTTAGCTTGCCTATGCCATATGTTCGCTGCAAAGTGTCGCATGCACCAATGACTCACGATAGGTTGGTACCCTTCCATGTAATCCTCAACCGCACTTAGTATTCCTTGATGGTGGTCTGAAACTATGCACACCTTCCTTAGACGTCCCCCAACGTCCCGACGGACCAAATGCAAGAACCAAGACCAGCTGTCATTATTCTCACTTTCAACTAAGGCAAATGCAAGGGGTACCAATCTATCCTCACCATCAACACCAGTGGCGATCAACAAAACACCCCTGTACTTTCCAGTTAAGAATGTGCCATCAACACTTATCACCGGTCTGCAATGCTTGAATGCCTCTACACATTGGGGGAAGCACCAATACACCTGCTCCATTACTGGCTTCATTACACCTTTGTGAAGCTCCTCCTTTCCCGTTGTATGAGTGCACCACTTCGTACCCGGGTTGAAGTGTGTTATTGCTTGTAGGATTTTTGGCACCCTACCGTAAGCATCCTTCCAATCACCCCACAACATGGATATTGCATGCTGCTTAGCTCTCCAGGCCTTTCCATACTTCACCGTGTAGTTGCTGAAAGCTTTGATGGATTCAATGAGGGCAGCTATAGAAACATCGGGATCCTTATGAACCATGCCAGCAATCTGTCTTGAAATGTAACGAGCCGTGCATTGAGAATGTTCTTGTGCCACTTCCGACGTCCCACATGTATGAGGTTGGACAACTCTTGTGATTCTCCATTTGTTCCTATCATCAGGAAGTGGACGCGCCCACACCTTCCAATCACAATCTTGTTGGCAAGCAACCGTGTACCTTGTTTTGGCCGATGAATGAATCACATTATATGGCCTATGGTGCCGCACCGAGTAATCCCTTAAGAAAATCTTTAATTCTTCCAAGTTATCAAATTGCATTCCCTTAGTTATAAACAATTGACCACTGTCGGGATTAACTTCAGTAAGACGTAACCCTGAATCACAATATGCCTTCCTTGGAACCGAATGGAAAACGGAAATTTCAGGCACATCAACATGTACAGCTTCCAATTGCCTCAACTCAGTTGGAGTGAATCCTGGCACTCGAAATCCAGAAAGAGTATACACCGATCCTCTAGACGCCTCATCTACCCTCTCACCAAATAATGGAATCTCTTCACCCAAAGGACTAATTTGGTGTATAGGATTTACTCGAACTACAGGTGTTGGTTGGGTTGGTTGTCTAAGTGGAGTTGGGGTTGGTTGCCTAAGTGGAGTTGAGGTTGGTTGGCTAACTGGAGTTGGAGTTGGTTGGCTAACTGGAGCTGGGGTTGGTTGGATAACTGGAGTTGGTTCTTCTTCTTCTTCTTCTTCAGAACTCACAGATATATCATCCCCATCCTCTTCCTCATCATCCTCATACTCACCAAAGTTATTGTTCAACCCACATCTATCAAAGTCATCTTCCCCATCTGAACCATAAGAACATTCCTCATCATCACCACCTTCTTCACCATCCTCATTCTCATGAACCTCATTGTGTGGTACCATATCTTCCTGAGTTAAGTGTTCCATGAGCTCATCATTATGCGGTGAATTTACCGGAGAGTAAACATCAACAACTAACTCGGCACAACGAACTTGAGATTCTTTCACACACTCTTTGTAAAATAACCAATCATCACCACATGTAATAGGCATCATCACATAGTGACTTCTTTTGTCACCGGAATCAAACCTTCCATGAATCCTTAATCCCCCCCCCCTCATTTCCAACTTTGAACAAAGAATTCACTCGGGTTTTAATATCTTCAAATGTTGGAGGACTATCAAATCTTGCTACTTGTTGCCTCATGCTTTTAAACTCCCCATTGTCATCAACCATGCCACCCGAAAATATACGAACTAAACGATCCATCTACACACAACCACAAATTAAATTGATTATACCAACCCTCATCTCACTTATCAATAGCATCTACACTATCTAACATGAAAATGATAAAATCCTACCATGCAAGAGAAACTACACGATAAGAAGGGGTTAACATCGGCCACTTGCACGATACACTACACTTAATCATACCCGATTCGTACTCAATCATGCTATCCAACTCAAATCATACACAAAACCTAACCACCTCAAATCCAACGAAAACGACGGAATCCACGAAAACTAATTGGTTAGATTGGAGGAGTTACCTTTCAGGAGCTATTTCCCACACTTTCCTCTTCAAAACGGGTGAGGGATGGAGTGGATCTAGAGGGGGAGGGTTAGGGGCGGCGCCATGGGAGGGGATGAGCTCGGGTTAGGTCTTGGGAGTGAAGGGGGGAAGTGAGGAGGAGAAAGAAAGAAGGGCCCGGCGGTCCCGGTATTTTAAGTGAGTCGCGCCACGCCGCCTCGCGCCAGAGCATGTGGCGCGACTCACCCCGCCACCTCCGCAGATGGCCGCGCCCGCCCGACCGATGTGGCAGGTCGGTCGTGCCACATGCTCTGGCGCGACTCAGTGAGGAGTCGCGCCAGGCGGCCTGGCGCGACCAAATGAGATACTTCTTAGAAATTTAGTTGTGGACGGATTATTTTTAAAAAATTAGATTAAAAAGGGTTAAAAAAAATTCCGCAACCAGCTCGTGAACACCTCCGCGGGTCTTTCTCTCGCCACAGTCGCCACTCCCCCTCGGGCCTCTCCTGTGCCTGTGCGTCATGCGCGCAGCACCATTATTGATCAGCAAAAGTATCCTAGCTACCGTTGAATAGTGGGCATCGGGGATTTCTTCGTGCCCTTTTCACCTGTCATTCGAAGTCACCGCCGAGCTTCCGGCTTGGCGCTGGCCGTTTTGATTTTTTCGATATATAACCTTTTGCTATGCATATGGACACAATATATTATATATCTAGATAGATGCATAACAAAATCTACATATCTAAAAAAAATTAAAATTAGTAAGTTGGGACGGAGGAGGTACGGTTTAAACTTCTGTGCAGATTTGCATCACGTAACCGTGTTAGTTCTGCATCTTCATTTTTACAACATGTTTGGAATCCTTCTACACATTGTCGAATCGTGAAAGCATGTTTGTTACATGTCGTGCACTCACTTCAGAAAAAGCGATGTGCTAGTGTGAGCCTTTATGTGTTTGGAAGGAGGTAAGGAAACCTTTTAGAATATAATTGGATCCTTTTGGCACATTATCAAGCTATGTCTAAGGAAGAGGGGCGCTTAATGTGTGTCTTTATGTGTTTGTGTGGAAGCTAAGGAGTTCAGAACCCAAATATATGCGAAGCTTCATGGTCCATACCTTTAGTTTCACAAAGCAGTCCCTAGAGAAAAATAAAATTGTAGATATGTCCCCATCACATCTTCTCGTGTTACAAAATCTGTCAAAAAGAAAAAGATCCTACATAAAAAAGAGATAACATCCAAGCTCTCGACTCGCTCTACCTGCCCCAGCTGAGCACCACGTGCCAATTCCGTAAGTTCTACGTCGGTCATTTATACGCAGAAGTAAACTTGATTAATGAAAATGAGAATATGCAGTTAAAAAGGTTATTAGCTCATTGGGGATTTTGAATAACTCATTTGTGTGGAACTTTTTCTAAAAAAATGCTGGACTTCGAGCACCGCGGCCACACGCGTCGGCCCAGGCGGCAGGTGCCCCCTCTCCGCTATAAATAGCAGGGCAATGCCGCGCTAGCTGCACAGAAGGTGCGTTTGCCTAATTGCCTTGCCTTGCTTGCCCACACAAAGCATGGCGCTCCCGCTGCCCCGCCCCAGCGTGCTCGTGCCGCTCCTCCTCGCCGGCCTCGCGCTCGCGGCGGCGTTCAGCTGCGCGGACGCTGCCCGAGCTCCCGTGGCCCTCGAGGAGGACAGAGCCGCGGCCGCTGTCCGGGGACAGGCCCCCGCCGCAGCAGGCCGCCGCGACGCCATCGTCCCGGTGGCCGAGCCGCTCGAGCATGTCGTCGAGCACAGAGGCGGCGGCGGCGGACACGGCGGCGGAGAAGGTGGCGGTGGCCACTCCAGCGGAGCGGCGGAAGGAGCTCGAGGCGGCGCAGCGGAAGAAGAAGGCGGTGGCGGTGGCGGCGGCGCCGCCGGCGCAGGCGCGAGGGCCGGCGCCGCCGCGGCAGCATCGAGAGGCAACAACGGCGGGGGCCGCAGCGCCGCGGCCGGCGCGGGAGAGCTTGGCGCGTGGAGGGCTGCCGGTGCCGGCGTCGCCCTCGCCGCCGCGCTCATCGTCGTCTGGTGAAGGACCGCGCACCGCACGGCATGCACACATGTGGCGGCGGGATTCAAGGACGGTTCGACGGGCGGCTTCGTAGTCGTCGTAGCAGCAGAGACTAGCTTAGTCGCTTGGTTTGGTGCAAGTGGTAGCAGATTCTAGCTCGTGGACGTGGAGTAGTTGTGTGATCCCCTATATGTATCGTAGTCTATCGATCGAGTCCCTGATCACGTAGCAAGAAGTCGAGAACTAGCTAGCAGATGATTTCAAGCTAAGGCTCCTCTGTATGTTGAATAATTGTTGCCTGATGATTTTTAACTCCGCCATCGTTCATCATGCGTGATCTTCTCTTTTACTAGCAAGGATCATCAAAACTCTAGTAACACCATACCAGTTTACTACACTACCCTCTTTTCTCGTTTTTTTTTGTGAAAATTCTCTCTGTCCTCTTGTGCGCGAGGGTTTTCCTTGGGGCTAGAGGCTGGCGCTGCCGTAGTGGCACACAGAGCCTGAGAGCCACAGATCAAGCAGGTCGCGCATAGACGTCTGCATCACCATGCCAGCGTACTAGTTGATGGCGGAAGAGCAGTTCCGACGGGCAACTGCGTCCTTGTGGATGCGGTTCGGGGAGAGAGCCGATATCGGCAATGAGAGATATATGATGATCGATTTCTGGCTTGTTGCCGGCCGCATGTCATCATGTTCTCAGAAATAAGGTAAATGCATAGCACCCGTTACCGTTACCATGTGAGATCTGACTCGCGTGCGTGGGCCAAGAAAAATATCTTATACTCTATCGATCACTAGTAAAAAACGTCACAGCAAAGGCCGGGTTGAAAACTTGAAATCGAGATCACCAAATCACAGCTAGCTAGGATGCTTGCATTGCTTCGTCTTCCGCACAAAAATGCCCAGCAGAGCTTTGTGCGCATAAAACCCAGATCTATTCGAATTCGGTTACTATATCTTCGGACAGCAAATTAAAGATAAAACCATCTAGCTAACCGTCTGTTACACATGCCTCTCGCAAATGAAACTAGTAGAGGGATCCCACAGAACTAGCAGAACCTTCATTTTCTTGCTGGGCTGCTTATTTTGGAGCTTATGGTTGATTAGAAATGACCTAGTGTTCAATGATGTTATAATATCGTCACCTGATGTTGGGATGTTTCGCACTATCTCTTTTATGCAGAAATGGAGGATCCTGAGCAAGGCAGAGGACCAGCCCCGGATCGACGCAACGATGACCAAGCTCCGGCACTGACTCTCGTCCTTGCGATCTGAGTGACAGTCTTGTTAGACCTTTCGGTCGTCTTTTGGCCATGTAATTTACCTTTGCTGTTGGTTCTTTGGACAGGGTGCTGAAGGTTAGAGCGAGTTTAGAGGGGGAGTAGTTTGCAAGCTTTCTTTTACTGCCTTTTCTTTTGGCTTGTAATGCTGCACTTAAGTGCTCATCTTGTAAAACTGGTAACCTTCTATCTAAAAGAAGTCATCAGTAGACTCTGATCTAATTTGTGAGCTACTCTGTGGAAAATTACCCCTACTACTACCTAGGCCCTAATAATCTGGTGGTATTCAGAGTTTCTGAGTTAAGAAACGATTAAGAGTCAGTCGTCGCATTGGAAGTTTTAGGCGCCAAAAAAGATGAGGGCGACGAGACAGAGTCGAGCGAAGCTGATCGACAAGGGCCGTGCCGCGGCGATCCCACACCCATCATCGCCATTGCCGTTTTGAGATGTGAACAACTTTAATTGATCCTGACCCCGGCACGCGGCCGGCCGGCCTAGCGAGCCTACAGGGGAAGCAGCTCGATCGAGCTCACCCACCGCGCGCTGTCACACGGATGATCGCTCCTGTCCCGTCACGTACTACACCGCCTTACTACGATCCTTCGTCGAATGCTCCAATTCCGTAAGTTCTACTACGTCGGTCATTTATATGCAGAAGTAAATTTGATTAATGAAAATGAGAATTTGCAGTTAAACAGGTTAGCTCATTGGGTATCTTGAATAACTCATTTGTGTGGGACTTTTTCTTAAAAAAAATGCTGCACTTCGAGCATCGCGGCCACGCGTCGGCTCCAGGCGCGCCCCCCTCCGGTATAAATACCACGGCAATGCTGCGCTAGCTGCACAGACGGGTTCTCTGCTCTTGCGAGTGCGTTTGCCTAGCTTGCCACACAAAACATGGCGCTCCCGCTGCCCCGCCCCAGCGAAGAGGAAAAAACAGCCGACGTGGCCCAGTAAGGAGCCCGAGCTGGACCCAAGATTCGGATTATAGAGATTTGAACATCTTTGTTCGACTCTTGATACTCAGGCACAAACTCCATTCTTCTGAAATCTCTAGCTCTAGACAAAATCTCACGAACAATGTGCCTGGTGGGACCTATACCTGTTCATTCTCTTATTTGTTGAATGACTGATGAATTGTCACACGCAATTCTAAAGTTTTGGAAAGCTAGATCACTGGCCAGCGACATGCCTTTCCTGCATGCAATCGCTTCCATAGCTTCTAGGTCCGTTAAATCAGACAAAATACACAACGATTAGCTCCTATATCTCTTGCAACTACAACAACTGATGTAACACTCGATCGAGCTCTTAGATAGAGCCGCATCGACTTTGATTTTCACCGATCGTACGAGTGGGGAAATCCACCGCTGCACAACTGCCTTGCGCAGCCTATCCATCGAATGGCCCTATCCGCCGTGGCCCACGGCGGTGGTCGTATAGTTTTGATAAATTTCAAAATGATCGTATAAATTTACAAATTCGAATATATATATATATATATATATATATGACAGAGATATTCACTACGATGTGTGGTGAATAATATTCACCACCCGCCGCCTGGTCTGGCCGGAGCTCCGGCGAGGTAAATTACTACTCACACGTCTACTCCTTTTCATGTTCTAGTAGTAAAAATCGAATCCCACCACCATAATGCATCCGTTTTTAGTGTTTGATTGACCAAATTGACCACCTGGCCATAGATTGGATTTGGCCGGCGGATCCCTAAATGCCTTCTGCATCTGTTTTTGACACGCCAATGGCCGAAACACCATGGTGCTCATCCGCGGTCGTCGTCTCGATGCCAGAGAGCCACTACATGGACGTGTCACCGCCGGTTACGGAAGCGCTCCGCCAGCACGCTCGTGGCAGCCATGGACATCAGATCGGCAATGACATTCACTTTCCCTCGCTGAGGCCGCTCTGTCCTTCGCCCCGCGTTCGGCGCATCGACTACTGCTGCGTCGAGCATCGGTATGTAGGAGGCGGCGGCCGCCTGCAGCTGCAGGTACGCAGAGGACTAACATATGCGTCCATGGAGTGCAGGCTATGCAAAAATATGTTCAGAATGCATGGTCCATTGCAATTAATGTAAATTACACCAAGAAAGGGATTTCAGTAGTCAGTTAATGCTCGCTAAACCGGATTTCCAGCTAGTTATCCTGGCAATCAAAATCAGTCCGCATGCAGGTAGCGCTACTCAATTTTTAATGCGTGCTGGTCCATTGCAATTAACGTAAATTACAGCAAGAGAGGGATTTCAGGAGTCAGTTAATGCTTGCTAAACCGGATTTCCAGCGAGTTATCCTGGCAATCAAAATCAGTCCGCATGCAGGTAGTGCTACTCAATTTTTAATGCGTGTTGCATGCAATTAACGCAAAATTTCTCCCTTTATGTGTTCCCCGGCAGTAAAAAGCGTATGTGTCACATATGCAATCACATTTAATCCTGTGTTCTTTGGGGGGGGGGGGGGGTACTACCAGGTGTCCTCCAAGCGTATGTTGTCCTTCAGGGAGTAAAAATCGTCAAAGCTGATGTAAGAAGTCGTTTTTTTTTGTGCACTAATTGCTCTATTGCCAATTCTCTTTTGATTCTACTAGCAAAGAGAGGGATTTTCGGCCAAACTTCATACTTGCATGTACATGGATTTCAGCAAGGAGTAATGTACGTCTGTTTCTTTAAAAAGTAATGCATTTATCATTCCGTGATTCTAGCTAGCGTGCACTCAAATGACATGTGCCAGCTAGCAGTACCCCTCATACTAGGGGAATATGTGAAAAAATAGGGGAAATTATTCATTACTCTACAAAATTACTCCAATTGTGCATAAATAATTATTCTTTTTAAATGGATAACTACTCATCTTTATAACCCAATTATGAAAAATTATTTCCCTTTGTTCAAAATTTACTCCTTTCGGACAGTATGAATGTATTGTTTATAATATATTTTGGCAAGTACTCCTTGTTATTCTTAGAAGTACTTTTCAAACGTTATTATTGTTGAAAAAAGTATTTTACAAACAGAAAGAAGTAACATCCAAGATAGCTTTAAAGAAGAAATATTTTTTCTAGCACATATTGGCCGATCATCAACACATATGACAAGAAAGAGAATGCCACGATCTATAGATTCATGTGAATAAGAACTGCAACATGCATCAGGCTAGTATTATTTTTCACAAATGAATGTCAGAAAGGTGTAAAGTTGCATCCTGCCACGGAATGGTGAGCAACTGATTCAAATCACCAATCAGGTAGCAACAATTTCCCTTTATTATCTAGTATGCACGAGTTGCATTTTTTCAGACTCTACCCTCCGTATGCTGCAGAGAAGAAAAAAAGAGTCAACACATTTTTGTTCAGAGCATGGATCCAAACCAATAGACGAAGAAACACAAGAACTACATGCTACTCTTCGTGTGAAGATCCAACCATGGAGGAACTTACCAAGCAGTTTACCGCCGCGCTGCTGCCGCAGATGATGGTGCGTGGTCCCAGCAGAAGAGGAGGCCTCTGCCCTTGTGACGCCTTGCGTCACCACTGAGGAGAGCCATCACAAGCTTCGTGAGAGGAAGGGGAGAGGAGAGCATGCAATTGAGAAATTTGGGATCGAAAATAATCAATAATGTCAAAAAGATCTGACATTGGGATGGAGTTCTTACCCGGGATTCACTAATGGATGGACAAAGGGGCAGAACAGAAGCATCACCCTTCATGCCATACTTCCAACGTCCAGCGCACATGGATTTGGCCGCCAACGACGTTTGCCGGTTGACATCCGCCATTGTTTGATGTGTGGGGAGGAGCTGTGCCGGTCCTAGGAAATGTCGTGGTAGGAGCCGCCGATGTTGAATTGCTGATGTTAGAGGACAGCTCCAACGCATGTGGCTGCATCGTGCTGTCACCGGGATCGAGCAACGCGGCATAGGGAGCAGGAAAGTGGGCTATTTAAAGGAGTAATGTAAATTTAGTTTGGGGAGGAACTTTTATTGAGCGAGAATTTACGGTGTTGTTAAGGTTTTTACGGTTACGAGGGTTTCGTTAGTTCGCCGGAGCTGGTGGCGCTCCGCCGAAGTGTTAAATAATATTTAACACACTGCGTGAAGAATATACATTACCTATATATATATATATAATTAATTAATTCAGTGAAGTGCGAACAAGATGAAGTAGCATTGGGCCTCGCAGGTTTTATCGAGCCTAGAATGGATCGAGGCCCATCTAGTAGGTTGAACTATGTGCAACCGAATTCATCTTCATCTCCAAGCAAACATTATTTATTGATAAAATTTTATTATTTACCATTAGAATTTGTAATTGTTCCTTACTTGCCACTGTAGGTCCTGGTGTGGTGGCCGCAACACGTCAACACAGTTTCTTCGCCAAAGGACATGTGTTGGTGTTTTTCTTTTACAGAATTGATATGATTTCCGAATGTTTTTCTTCGCATTGAAATATTTTTGAGCCTAAGTAAAAAAACAACCTTTTGCCGCCGTCTGTCGCTCTCGCTCGTCCCCGAGCACGAACCGACCCCAGCTTTTGCTTCGCCGTCGCCTTGCGGGTGCTGCCAAACGTCTCCGCGAACGCTAGCGCAGAACCCGTGTCCGTCAGGGATCCCGCCTCGGCTGACGCCAGGCCTCCACCGCCTCTGCTCACCCATAAGTAGCGCCCGCGGGACGACCTCTTCCCCTCGCGCTCTCGTATCTTCCTCTTCCGTGTTCGGCGCCCGTAGCGTTTGCGTTTCCTTCCCTTTCGTTTCGACTTCGATCGTTCTTCCTTCTCAGCTTGCTCGCAGAATCCAGGGCCAATCGTCGATTCGCTTTGTGTCCCGCCTCCTTGCGACGCGGGGACAGATTCCGAGTTAATCTGGTCGACGATTTTCTTTTGGTTTTCACCTTCTCGGTCTCGGCGTGTGGGTTGCAGGGTTAGATCCCAATTGGGTGTTGGAGTTCGTCGCCATTGCCTCACTTGGCAAGGGATCAGGCTCTGGAGGTTGCGGCAGGGTCAGTCTCTCATTCAGATCGGGCAGCTCCGATTTTTCTTCACTGTGATTCGGTCTTCTCAATTCTCATCCATGCCGAATCATCGGTTATTACTATGCACATGAGGGCTCCTCCTTGCGACGATTTTCTTTTGGTTTTGAGGGCTCCTCCTTGCGACGCGGGGACAGATTCCGAGTTAATCTGGTCGATGATTTTCTTTTGGTTTTCACCTTCATTGCCTCACTTGGCAAGGTATCAGGCTCTGGAGGTTGCGGCAGGGTCAGTCTCTCATTCAGATCGGGCAGCTCCGATTTTTCTTCACTGTGATCCGGTCTTCTCAATTCTCATCCATGCTGAATCATCGGTTATTACTATGCACATGAGGGCTCGACCGCTCGAGGCCCTGGTTGATTTGTTACGCGATAACCGCTTATCGCGGTTTGGTATGTGTACTCAACTACTCATGTGGCATGTCGTCCTTCACATGCACAGGGAATCTTGATTACTGGTTAAGGAGTGGTACTGACGGGTTTCATTAAGAAAAAAAGTGGTACTGAAGGGTGAGGTTTGCCTGTGTCGATCGTTTGCGGTTTGTTGTGGCTCATGTTTGTTTTGAAACGATGATGTTATGGGAAGAGTGTGCTTCGGATCAAATAATTAGAAACTCAGATCATCCTGATTGTTGGAAATTGTTACTGAATCAACAGGCGTCGAGGTTTACATTGTTCCGGTGATTGGAATGGAATTGTCTAGACCAGAGTCCATTGCATAAGTACAGCAAAACCATTTGGATATCTCTATCATTTGTTTTGATTTTCTTATATGATGAAACATAGTTCTCTCCTGCTATAATTTTTTTATATTTTTTTTGCGTATTTAATTTTTTATATTTTTGACTTCCCCGTAGACTACATTTGGTGATCTGCAGTTGGGGAGACACTAACTCGCAGCTGATCATACTTTGCTATCATATTAAGGCTTTATCCCTACATATGTAACAATTCAGATATTCTGATTAATTTGCAGTGGTAGAAGGTAACAGCATATTTTGGAGCTTCAACCCAAGCTGTACGAGGAATTTTCTAACTGGAAAAACTTAAGTGCTACCCAAGTGCCCGTTAAACTTGCTGACACTCAATTCAACTCTTTCAAGCCACAGATCCTTTAGCTCATCAGACTGGTACTCTGCAAACTCTGGTGTTGGGGGTCCAAAAGTCGGAAGGGCCCCCCGAACACAAGTGAAGCGAGATTCCCGAACAGACATGCGAAAGTATGTAAGAGCACGGAGACAAGGAATCTCCGAAAGGCTGTTCTCACCTTAAAAGTCGTGAATCCCTTTACACGTGCCCTCGGGCCCCCTTTTATAGGGAGACGAAGGGACTTTTACATCCCGAGATTACCCTCGAATCTAGGGAATATTCTGAATGTGAACGTATACATGAATGTATTTTACATCCCGTGATTTACGGAGCTAACTTCATACATTCACAAGCCTGCCACTAGTTCACACCTTAAACCCGGACTTTTAGCACCGCCCCTTTGACTTGGTTCATAAGTGATTTCGGCTTAACATTCGTGAAGATTCCCAGGCGCTCAGGTTCCTGTCTTGAGTCGCTGAAATCATCACCGAAACAGAGTTTCCCGATTCCTGCAAAGATCTCCGAAGTTTCCGGTATCCTGAAATAACAAACAGAATGGCGAACTTGTGCTCTTTCGGCGATCATTTCGCAAGAAAGCAACAGGTTAGCGAATTCTTCCTTTCGTACTCTTCATAAAAACTTCCGAATTCGGGAATCGCGAAAATGAACGTTCCACTCGATTCTTTCTCGCCCACTTCTTCGAATTCGCAGAATTCATGAAACCTCCGAAGTTTCGAGAGTGAAAGGTTTTTACCCAATTCCCCAACACTAGCCCCTCGGGGAAGCGGGTTGACTCCGACGATCCGTTTCCACGAAACATTCTCAGAATTTCGGTAAAAAATGTCACCCTCGGAACGTCGGAGTGTACACGCGTCCCCCCTGAAACGCGCAACGGTCATCTCGAGACACATTCTGGAAACTACCCCCCTCTCCCCTATAAATAGAGGCTCGGCACGGTAACTTTATTTCACCGCTTCGCCATTCTCTTCGAAGTTTTGCTGAATTCGTAGCGCAAGGCTTTCCGCCTCAAGATTCCCGAAGTTCAGCAACTTCTTCGTTCCTTGAAGGTAACTTGCTTATTTTTCTTGTATTTTTTGGTTATCGTCTATGCTTGTCTAGATTTTCGTTGCTCGCTTGATTTTAATGATTTTGTATTGGTAGGTGTCTCGTACGAAAAGCACAGCTAGACCTATGACTTCCGAAGAGCTAGCCGCTGCCGGCGTTCTTTCGGCGTCGGAGGACGTTCCTCCAAGTGTGAGTGCTCAGATTACCGAAGCCGTTCCTGAATCTAGTGGTCGTGAAGAAGGAGAAGTTCGGTCTGGGTGTGAATCTGATGCCGGGGAAGACATTTCGAATGTTGAAGCTAACTTGAGTGAGCTCATCGCTACCAAGGTTACCTCTTATTCACCAGCTTTTGTTTTCGGCAAGTCGAAGGTTACGGCGGAAGTCATTAAAGAATATGAAAAGGCTGGATTTTTTCCTGTTGGTGACGGACGCCCCCCATCCGGTGAAGAGGTTCCTGTCCCTGAAGCCAATGAAGTCGTTGTTTTCAGGGATTTTTTCACCTGTGGACTTAGATTTCCTTGTGACCCTCAGCTACCTTCTATCCTTGAGAAGTTTTCTGTGAAGATGCGCCAATTGACACCGAATTCTTTCCTGGAACTTTCGAAGTTTTTCTGGATCATGAAGACTTTCAGGTGTACTATTGGTGCTGATATATTCGCACGTTTATTCGAGCTTGTGACTGAGAAGGATATTCTCAAGCTTGACGACAGGAAATTCTATGAAGCTCATTATGCATGCTGTACCTTCAACACCCGAAGGAAGAACACGCATCAAGGCCTCACCCGCATCCAGGATCCAGCTTGCACCTTGCAGTAAAAATAACTTGCCTGAAGACTGGCGATCGTTCTGGTTCTATGTGAAGGTCGATATGTCTAAAGTTTCTGGCTACACTGGACCGGCCTATCCGTTCTATTCGCCGATGTCACCGGTGACCGCTATTAGCACTGCTACGTTTAATGGCCGGGCCCTTGGTTTCAGGAATTGTGAGAATGCTTTCTTCCTTACCAGCACCATTCTTGGTGGCCGCGATGCTATTGAAGAGTTTGTTGCAGCTCAAGTTTGGCCCTTATCGGATGGTTGGAAGCCTTCAGAAATTATTTTTCTTGAAGTGGATTGGGCTTCTCAGAAGGTGCCATTTCCACGATTCAACTTATGACTTGATGATGGTCAGAGCCTTGATGACTTCATCCTTGAAGTTGAAGAGAGGGTTACTGGAATGGTTGGCGAATTTACTCTAAACGAGTATAAAGCTTACAAGAATATTGTGAAACATAAGAAGAGAGTGAATCGCGTGTTCTCAGAACTTGGAGCTGAAACTGCTCTCCGATCTCGCCCGCTAGGCGTAGACAAGAAGATTCCAGCTGTTGCCGTGGCTGTTTGCTCGGCCGCTCCTCCTAAAGCTCGAAGGAAGAGGGCTTCAAAAAAAGAAAAGGCTAAAAGTGTTGCTGGCGACACCTCTTCTCCTGCTATTTGCCCGGCCAAGACTAAGTCCTTGGAATCCAGCAAGAAGAAGAGAAAAGCTTCTGAAGATATTTCCGACGCTGAGATGCAAGCGGTTCTAGTCTTGCGAAGCTAGGCAGGAAGAAATCTAAGAAGGCTGTGAAGAAAGTCGCTGCTACTGTTGTCCAGCGTGTTCCTTCGGCTTTTTCTGATGACGAGATGATTGATGAGCCTCGTCAAACATGTTTCTTTTCTTGCTTGTGCTGTGAATTAAGATTCGGAGTTCGTCATGCCTATACTCCGGGTTCTGAGAATGAACTTGTTGACGTTGAAACTTTTTCAGACACTGTCCCCGAAGCTCAGGGAACTCTTGGTGATTCTACTGTACCTGCTGAGGCTGAGGCTGGTACTTCCCATGCTCTTGCTACTAATGATGAAGCTTCTCCAAAATTTGCTGAAGATTTGGAGCAGACAGTGAGTCGAAGTGGTGGTCTACTTCAGGATCCTTCTTTGACCGAGACTCGCGAAGACATTCCTGAAGAACAAGACCCTACTCCTTCCGTCGCTGCTTATAATGAAAGCTTTGGTACGTCATTTAGAGGTGAACTGTTAAGTGTCGGTGGTCAGGTGGCTGGTGCGGATGGTGGTAGTCCTCAGTTTTCTGTGTTGTGGAAGTCCCCTAAACTCGTGGGTGCAACAGGAGGAGACGCTCCGAAGAAAAAACTTCGCTTGACTGCCAAAACAACTTCTGCTGTTGAGAAGCAATCTTCTTCCTCACTCCAGAAACCTTTGACGATTTCTGATCCTGATATTCAAATTTCCTCGAAGACTCTTAATAAAAAAGGTTTGTATGTTACTTTCATCCTTATTTTCTGCTGATGTTCTTACCTTCCTTACTGGTTTTGTTGTTGGTTCCCTTCTGGTTTTCGCAGGTTTTGAAGAAAATGTGCGCAAACTTTCCTCATCGGAGCTTTCTAAGTTCAGTCATTTTTATGATTTGAAGACATCTATTGTTGGTAAGGTTGTCTCTGAAAGTGTCGGGGACAGCCATAGGGGTCCCCTAACTATGGGGGAAATCACCCTTTCCAAAAATTAACATAAATCGCAAAAACACCATCCAAAACAACCGCGGCCCAAACACGAATAAAACCCACAGTCCGCCGCGGTCCGATAACCTCCACAGCCCGTTAAAACAGCCGCCACTAGTCGCCCTCGAGCGAAGCTCTGCTTCGCTCGAGGGTCGGACGCAGCGCAGCAAATCTCCACCTCGCTCGAGGGCGCGGCACCCCGTGGGTAAACTCCCACCCCGCTCAAAAGCACGGCGCCCCGTGACCAGGACTCCGCCTCGCTCGAGGGCTTCAGCCCCTCGAGCGGGTCACCGCTTCGCTCGAGGGATCGGCGCCCCTCGTACAGATCTCCGCCTCGCTCAAGGCCGACCCTCGAGCGATAGCGCCCCGCCTATCTCACCTGACAAGGGCATTAAATGCCCTAGCCCGCCGCAGGCGCCTTAGTCAAAAGGCAATCCCCGCCCATGCCGCGCCGCTGACACCGCCAGGGCTTCTGACCTTGTCACTGTGCGGCCAAACCCCGTCACTATACCGCCATTCCCGGCACTGTGCAGGTGCTGTGCGGACAGGCCAGTGTCATTCCAAAGCACTGCACCGCCCACTCCCGTCCTTCTCCCACGGCGAGCCCCTCGAAAGGGCATGGGCACACCCTCGAAGGGTGTACGGGCGGCGACCGGGCGCACGATGCGGGCGGCGCCACGGCGCGGAACACACTAAGCACGTCTCTTCCATCATCTCTGGCGTTGTACAGGCCATCCCCGGCGCTGTGGAGCCATCCTCAGCGCTGTGGAGCCCTGCTACGATGGGACACCACCGCGCCGGCCCCTGTATGGCATGGGCGCTCCCGCCATCGAGGCCCTCGAAAGGGCATGGATCATCCTCGAAGGGTGTACGGACGGCGAGCAGGCGCGCACACTGACCGGCGCCGCCGTATGAGCGACGTGCGCCGCGTCCCCTCCACTAACTCCGGCGCCGCCCGGCCATCCCGGGCGCTGTGCAACTGACCCGGGGTCTGTGCAGCCATCACCAGCGCTGTGCGGACATCCCTAGCCCTGTGGCACCATCCCGGGCGCTATGCAGCCATCCCCGGTGCTGTGCGGCCCTGCTCCGATGGGACGCCGCCACGCCGGGCCCTGTACATCACCAGGTGCCCTCGTCAGCAAGACCCTCGAACTGATGTACGGACGGCGGTCAGACGTGCACGCTGAGCGGGCTACCCTCGAAGCTATTCCCCGGTAAGTACATAGCCGCCACGACACCTACAAGTACTGAGATTCGTCAGGACACCATCAAGTCGCAAACACTGTGTACCAGTACTATGATACTGTGTAAAACCCCGTGCGACACATTTGTAAGCCGTCTCCCCTTGGTCTATAAAAGGAGGAGGCGGTCGCCCGGCCGTCGGGGGACGACATCGTCACTTCTCGCCCGCACACACCCACACACTCACTCCCGTGATATTGGCACTCTGCCTCAATCATCTAGCAGGGACTTGGATGCTTCTCCTCCTCTCCCGCCTCGCTTGTAGCCCCCCTCTACAGGCACAACGGTGCATAGCAATACAAGCGCCACGAGCGCAATCTGCTGGACGTACGGCCCCGCGGCCGGAACCAGGATAAACCCGTGTCCCTGTGTTGCCATTTGCACCAACCATCGAGCAGCTGATCACAGCGTATCTCACTAGTTAGTGTCGGGACTAATCCTAACACTGACAGTTGGCGCGCCAGGTAGGGGGACTCGCGCTGTGATCAACCCCTCACCAGCAATCTCGATGGTGATTCGTACCGAGATGACGTCCCAGAGGTACGCCATGGGCAGCTCGGACCCTTTCCCTGCCGGATACGAAATCCAGTTCGGGAGCCTGAACTTTCAGGCCATGGGGAACGGCTACCACATGCGCCTTACCAATCGGGAGGAACTCCACCCGTGGCGGACGACCGGGCCGGGCCCGATCCCCGCCACGCCGACTTCCGACGCCCCGGCACCAGAACCCACGACGGCGGCTGCCTCGACGTCTCGATGCCGCAAACGCCCGGGTCAGCGCTCGCGTCAGGCGCGCACGGAGCGGCGCCGGGCAGCACGCGACGCAGCCCGGAGCGACGCACCACCGCCGAGCGACACGACGGCGCACCCTGCAGGGGAGCGCGCGGCCACGGGGCCGCAGTTCCCCTACGAGATGCGCAACTCCATCGCAACGTACGCCTCATCCGCCAGCACCGACATGGCCGCATACGAGGATCTCCCGGGCCATCACCTGCTGTCAACCCGGAACCTCATCGCCACCACCAACGACGAGTCGTACCACGGCTCGGCCACCGAGCTGCCGCCCGCGACCTCGCACGGCTACGCAGAGTGGGACTTCTCCGGCGTACCGGACCCCGTGGTGTTCCGGCGGTTCCTTGACGCCGCGGACTACTGGTTCGGTTGCTCTGACGACTCTAGCGAAGGGAGCTACGATCCTACACGCGAGTGCTTCGTTGTCGTCATCAAAGAGCATGCTGACGGCGCAAACGGAGCAGGCGACGGGGACGCGGCCCAGCATCCGGAGCCGAACTCGCCACCGGTCCCACCAGCGGGCAATGCGGACATTAATGCGCAGCTGGCCCAGGCGCGCGAGCTCGAGGCGAAGCTCGCAGAGGAGTACCGGCAGGTGCGACTCTTGCGTGCTACCATCGCAGGGGAAGCCTCAGCGCGCGGCGAACGCGCCCGAGAAGCTGGGAGACAGGCCCGCGAGCGCATCAACGCCGACTTCAACGTGGACGACCCACACACGCCGCCTCGGGCCAGCCAAAAACTCATCGCGGCGGCGACACTACTTCGGGCCATGCCCGAGCCATCGACGCCCGAGGCATGAAACCTGCGCCGCGAGGCGCAGGCTCTCATCGAGCAGGCGGCCGTACAGCAGGCCGAGAGCTCCGCGTCCCGCATACGCAACCAATCAAGCGCGCAGGGCGACGGCGACACGCAGGACCAGGAGGCATCCGTCCACGCGGACGGCGCGGTGGGACAGCCGGCAAACTGTGGCAGGACGCCTGTCAGGGAGCGGATCCTTGACACGCGCGGCCAGGCCCACGACGGTGATGCCCGCAACGTCCTGAACGCCAAGAAGAGGGGCAACGCGGAGGCGCGGACGGCGGCAGGCTACCACCCTCGGCGAGGTGGTCGCTACGACAGTCGGGAGGACCGCTCGCCAACGCCGGAACCCCCGGGAACCCGTGTGTTCAACCGGGAGATCTGCACGGCGAGTTGCCCCCAGCGCTTCCGCCAGCCCACCACCATCACCAAGTACATGGGGAAACAGACCCTCGGGTATGGCTCAACAACTACCGCCTAGCTTGTCAGCTGGGCGGTGCCACCAACGACGCGGTGATCATCCGCAACCTGCCGCTGCACCTTACGGATTCGGCCCGGACATGGCTCGAGCATCTGCCGCCCAGCCAAATCCACGGCTGGGACGACCTAGTCCGCACCTTTGTGGGAAACTTCCAGGGCACGTATGTGCGCCCCGGGAACTCATGGGACCTGCGAGGGTGCACTCAGAAGCCCGGCGAGTCGCTCCGGGACTTCATACGGCACTTTTCCAAGCGCTGTACCGAGCTCCCGAGCGTTGCTCAGTCGGAGATCGTGCATGCCTTCCTCGAGGGCACGACCTGTCGCGACCTCGTGCGCGAGCTCGGGAGGAGCCCGCCGGTTGACTCCAACGAGCTGTTCGATATCGCCACCAGCTTCGCTTCCGGAGAGGCGGAGGGCAGCAAGTCCAAGGAGCCCACGAAGAAGCAAAAGCGGGGCAAGAAGGGCAAGAAGCCCCACCACGACGCGCGCGCGCAGGGACGCGGCGAAGACGACGACGAGGCCCTCGCCGTCGACCCTGCTTGTAAGGGTCCTCGAGGGCCCCCTCGAGGCCCCGGCGTGTTTGACGAGATGCTGAAGAAGCCCTGCCCGTACCACAAGACCTCGGTCAACCACACCCTCGAGCAATGCGACATGCTCAAGAAGTACTACAGTTGCGTCGCCGCGAAGGAGGACGAGGCCAAGAAGGATGGGGGTGACAGAGGCGCTGACGGCTTCCCCGCGGTGGAGAACGTCTTCCTCATCTTTGGGGGACCGACGGAGGACATGTCCACCAGCCGGCGCAAGCACGAGTGGCATGAAGTTCTCGCCGCAGAGAAGGCCCCTCCTTCCTTCCTCGACTGGTCGGAGGAGGCCATCACCTTCAGCCGCAAGGACCACCCGAACCGCATTCCCAACCCGGGCCAGTACCCTCTGGTCGTCGACCCCATCATCGGCAATGCGCGATTCTCCAAGGTGTTGATGGACGGCGGCAGCAGCCTCAACATCCTGTACGCGCATACCCTGCGGCTGATGGGGATCGGTTTGGATCAGCTGCGGCCCAGCACGGCGCCGTTCCATGGCGTCGCGCCGGGCAAGCGCGTCCAGCCCCTCGGGCAGATCGATCTGCCTATCTGGTTCGGCACGCCGGATAACTTCCGCAAGGAGACCCTCACCTTTGAGGTAGTAGGTTTTTGGGCGCGTACCACGCCATCCTCGGGCGTCCGTGCTACGCCAAATTCATGGCGGTACCGAACTACATGTACCTCAAGATGAAGATGCCGGGGCCGAAGGGGGTCATCACGGCGGGCTCGTCGATCGAGCACGCATTCGACTGCGACGTCGAGTGCGTCGAGCACGCTGAGGCGCTCGCACTGGACGAATCGCTCGTCGCGGACATGGAGAAGTTGGCCAACGAGGGCCCCGACTCCCCTGCCGAGCACGCGAGCAGTTTCGAGGCTGCCGAACAGACCAAGGAGGTACCCCTCGACACCACTGCTCCCGAGGGCAAGGTGTTGAGGGTCAGTTCCACCCTCGACCCGAAATAGGAAGTGGTGCTCGTCGACTTTCTCCGCGCCAACACAGACATCTTTGCGTGGAGCCCCTCGGACATGCCGGGCATCCCGAGGGAGGTCGTCGAGCACTCCCTTGACATCCTACCTCACTCCAGAGTTGTGCAACAGCGCCTGCGACGCTTTGACGAAGAAAGGCGCCGGGCGATTGGAGTGGAGCTGCGAAGGCTCCTCGAGGCCGGGTTTATCAAGGAAGTGTTCCACCTCACGTGGTTAGCTAATCCTGTACTAGTCAAGAAAAATAATGGGAAGTGGCGGATGTGTGTAGATTACACCGGTTTGAATAAAGCATGTCCCAAAGTTCCTTTTCCTTTGCCACGAATCGACCAAATAGTGGATTCCACCGCGGGATGCGAACTCTTGTGTTTCGTTGATGCCTACTCAGGCTACCACCAAATAAAGATGAAGGAGTCTGATCAACTCGCGACCTCTTTCATCATGCCATTCGGCATGTTTTGCTACGTAACGATGCCATTTGGTCTTCGAAATGCGGGAGTTACATACCAGCAATGTATGCAACACGTTTTCGGGGACCACATCAGGCGGACCTTGGAGGCATACGTAGATGACATCGTCGTCAAAACCAGGAAGGCGGACGACCTGGTTAACGATTTGCGCGTCACGTTCGATTGCTTGCGGGCCAACGGGGTAAAGCTAAATCCCGAGAAATGCGTCTTTGGGGTGCCGCGCGGCATGCTACTGGGTTTCATTGTCTCCCACCGGGGCATCGAGCCCAACCCCGAGAAGCTCTCGGCCCTCGACCGGATGGGGCCAATTCGAGACTTGAAGGGGGTGCAGAAGGTGTTGGGCTGCCTAGCCACCCTGAGCCGCTTTATTTCACGGCTCAGCGAAAAGGGTTTGCCCCTCTACCGACTCCTGAAGAAGCACGAGCGCTTCTCCTGGACCGTCGAGGCCCAGGAGGCGCTCGACAAGCTGAAAGCGACGCTTGCACACGCGCCAATCCTCACGCTGCCTCGAGACGGTGAGCCTCTGTACCTCTACGTCGCGGCAACCACCCAGGTGGTCAGCGCGGTCATCGTGGTGGAGAGAACAGAGGAGGGCCACGTCCTACCAGTCCAAAGGCCGGTATACTACATCAGCGAGGTACTATCTGAGACCAAAGCGCGGTACCCACAGATCCAGAAGCTGCTCTACACGGTGATACTTGCACGGCGCAAGCTGTGGCACTACTTCGAGGCCCACCCGGTCACGGTGGTCTCATCGTTCCCGCTAGGGGAGATAATCCGCAATCCGGATGCCTCGGGTAGAATCGCGAAATGGTCCGTGGAACTAATGGGGGAAACTCTCACCTACGCGCCGCGCAAGGCGATCAAATCCCAAATTCTTGCGGACTTCGTCGCTGAATGGACAGACACTCAATTGCCCCCATTACAGATCCAAGCTGAGTGTTGGGCCCTCTACTTCGACAGGTCAGTGATGAAAACCGGAGCGGGCGCGGGCCTGCTCTTCATCTCGCCCCTCGGAGAACACATGAGGTATGCAGTGAGCCAGCACTTCCCCGCGTCGAACAATATGGCGGAATACGAGGCCCTCCTTTGCGGCCTCCGAATCGCCATTGAAACCGGCATCAAGCGCCTCGACGTCAGGGGAGATTCGCAGCTTGTGATCGACCAAGTCATGAAGAACGCGAGCTGCCATGACGAGAAGATGGAAGCATACTGCAACGCCGTACGTGCGCTCGAGGACAAATTTTACGGTGTGGAGCTCAACCACGTTCGTCGCAAGTACAACGAGGAGGCGGATGAGCTCGCGAAGATTGCGTCAGGGCGGGTCACCGTTCCTCCGAACATTTTCGCGCGCGATGTCGCCAAACCTTCCGTCGACCTTAGTAAAACCACCTCGAGTCCTGGAGAGCCCTTGGGGGCTCCCTCAAATCCGTCGGGCGCGGAGCCCATGGATGAGGACCCCTCGAACGAGGCATTCATGCTCTCCTTGCTCGAGGGGTATGGGGCCGACGAAGCCGAGGCCATGGAGATTGAGACACCCCCGCCGCGGAGGACTGGCGAAGCAAGTACCTCACCTGGATCGATTGAGGGGAGCTACCCTCGGATCGGACCGAGGCGAGGCGCATCGCCAGAAAGGCCAAATCATTCGCCGTGGTCGACGGCGAGCTGTATAAGCGCGCCGCGTCTGGAATCCTACAGCGATGCGTCCCCATCCCCGAGGGCCGCGAGTTGATCCGGGACATCCACGCAGGCGTGTGTGGCCATCACGCAGCGCCGCGCACCCTCGTAGGCAACGCATTCCGCCAGGGCTTCTACTGGCCCACGGCGGTCGCTGACGCCAACGAGGTCGTGCGCACCTGCGAGGGGTGCTAGTTCTATGCCTGCAGGACCCACCTCCCAGCTCATGCCCTCCAGACCATACCCATCACATGGCCGTTTGCCGTGTGGGGATTGGACATCGTCGGGCCCCTGCGGAAGGCGCCCGGGGGCTACACGCATTTGCTGGTCGCAATCGATAAATTCTCAAAGTGGATCGAGGCACGCCCCATCACCAACCTCAGATCCGAGCAAGCCGTGTCATTCCTCACCGACATCATCCATAGGTTCGGGGTGCCAAACTCCATCATTACCGACAACGGCACCCAGTTCACTGGCAGGAAGTTCCCGGAGTTCTGCGACAACCACCATATCCGCGTGGATTGGGCGGCCGTCGCACATCCACAGACTAACGGCCAGGTAGAACGCGCCAACGGCATGATTTTACAAAGCCTCAAGTCCAGAATCTTCGATAGACTAAACAAGTCCGGTCGAAAATGGATTCAAGAATTACCGTCGGTCATTTGGAGCCTCAGAACCACCCCGAGCAGAGCCACGGGATTCACGCCGTTCTTCCTCGTCTATGGCGCGGAGGCCGTCCTCCCCACGGACCTGGAGTACGGATCTCCCAGACTCAGGGCCTATCAAGAAAGCTCGAACCAGCGTGCTCGCGAAGACTCGTTGGATCAAATAGATGAAGCCCGAGACGTGGCAATGATGCACTCGGCAAGATATCAGCAGGCACTCCGGCGATACCAAGCTCAGAAGATCTAGCGCCGAGACTTCAGTGAAGGCGACCTGGTGCTAAGACTGCAACAAGACAACCGGGGCCGACACAAGCTATCGCCGCCATGGGAAGGGCCTTACATCGTCGTCAAGGTGCTCAAGCCCGGCACGTACAAGCTCGCAAACGAACAGGGCAAGGTCCTCACCAACGCTTGGAACATACAACAGCTACGTCGCTTCTACCCTTAGACTTCCAAGTTTCTTTTTGTACATCTCGCATTCCAAAATAATAAAAAAGGGCGACTCGGTTTTACTCCCGACCAGAGCCTCAACACAAACCAAGTCCCCCTCGGGGGCTACGACGGGGGGTTGCCCCCGAAGTGCCCCAACTTTTTTTTCGCAAAAACGCGTACTTTCTTTCTTTCTTTCAAAATATGTTAAAGTGTTATGTCTCGAAGCCTCAGGGAGAACGAAGGCCAAGCGCGAACTAACTAAGCCCAGGGCCAGCCGGGACGCGGGACCGCTGACGCCTCCGAGAGGACAAGCATCCCCCTCGCTACCCTACGGCTAAGTTGGTTCGTGAACGCTAACTCCTTGGTCAAAGTTCCCCTGAAAGGCCCGAGGAGAAACATGACAACATATAAGAAAGAATTCATAAACGCACACACAGCATAAAGCGTTATCTATACAAACTTGTTCAAACATCTAACAAAATATTAATGGGCCTTGAGACCCGAGTCTTCAGGGAGCACGGGGGCTTGGAGCAGCGGCGGCTTCACCCTCATCAGCGTCGGGGAACAGGTCCACCTCGAACATATTAGCAAGGGCCGCAGCAGGCTCCGCCATGGACGCGTCAACCCTCCTCACCACTTCAAGCTCGGCGTCCTCACCTACGACGTCCTCAGGGAGGATGTAGCCATCCCGCAAAAGACCGAAGTCGAGGACCTAGTGAGTCGAGGTCAGCGCCAAGGTCTTCTGGACACCGAGTCGAAGAGCACCGCGCAGGCGCTCAGTGACCCGGCCGCCCAGGGACCGCAGGCGGCTCGCCATCGAGCTACCCGAGGCCTCGCCCTCAGCCCCCTCGAGCTCACGGCACACCTCGAGTACAGCAGCCTCCAGAGTCTTAAGCTCGCCCTGAGCTTCGTTGTAGGCGACCTGGAGGGATTGCATCTCCCCTGAAGGGTCCGCCGCGCTCTTCTGCAGCTCTGCAATGTCAAGGAACGAACATCAAGCCTCGAAAGGGCGCAACGAAGAACTAAGACGGTTAAAGAATGAGACTTACCCTCGGCTCGCTTCCTCTCGGTCTCGAGCGCGGCTCGCGCGGCGTCGACGTTCCGCTGGAGCTGGGAGATTGAGGTGTCGCGCTGCTGAAGCGTGTCCCTCACTCCCCCGAGCTCCTCGCGCGCGAGCTGGAGCTGGGACTGGGCCTCCTGGAGAGCGGTGCCCGTCTGCTCGATCTCCCGGGCTTTCTCCGCAGCCCAAGAGAGCTGGGCCCGTGCCTCCTCAAGCGCCTTCCGCTCCCGCTCAAGTTGGACCTGAGCCTCGGCGAGAGTTGCGTCCTTCAGCACGAGCTGGGACTGCGCCCCCTCACGTGCGGTGCGCTCCTCGGCGAGCTGGCCCTCCACCGTCGCCAGCGCGTCACCCTTCTCCCTCAGAGCGGCGGCGAGCCCCTCGGCCTCCTGGGCTTTCTGCTCCATCTGAGCAAGGCGCGCCTGCACGTCCTCCAGCGACATGCCCTCGCGCTCGGCGCGGACCTGCGCCTCGACCAGGGCAGCGTCCTTCAGCGCGAGCAGGGACTGCGCCTCGCTCAGCGCCGCGCACCCCTGCTGGAGTTCCCCCTCCTTGCTCTGCAATGCGGCGCCGAGCTGTTCGGCCTCCCTGGCCTTCTGTTCCGCCGCGGTGCGGTGGGCGTCGCATTCCTCCATCACGCGCCGTAGCTCGCCCCCCTTCGACTCGAGGCTCGCCTTCGTCTCGCGCATCTCGTCGCGGAGGCACTCCATCGCCAGGCCCAGATGCTCGTTCTCCCGGCACGCCGTCTCATGGAGGGTGTGGAGCTTGGCGAAGAAGGAGATCTTATCCCCTGCGTCGCCCCATAGCTTCTGCCAAAACAAATAAAGGGGAAAGGACTCAGACAAGGCACAATTGAAAGCGAGGGAAGCGACGAGACTAGTACACGAACCCAAAACAGCGGCGCTGCCACGTCTCTGTGAAGCCTCGAGGCCTCGTCGAGCAGGTTTTGAACTCGGGATCCCGCGTCGAGAAAATCCCTCTAGTCCAGAAACTCTGCCTGTGAATGCTCCACCGTGTCCCAGGGGACGTAGGGGTGGTCCAGCCCGGAGCACCAATCACCAGGGAATTCATCGTAGACACGCTGGCGCGATGACGACGCGCCGGCCCCCTGTGATGGCCCTCCAGACGCGCGCTCGGGGCATGGGCCGACCCCGTCATCCTCCGCCAGGGTCCGTCCCGTGGGACGGTCACATCCGTCGCGGGCGGAACCTCCTCCGCACCACTCGTTCGAGGGCCCTACCCCTCGAACCTCCTCCATTCCTGGGCGCAGCCGCCCGGGCCCACTCCCCTCCTCGCGCATCGTCTTGCGACGCCGCCGCCGCCGCCTGCCGCGACGTTCTCGCCGAGCGAGGGCGCGTTGCGCGGACCGTGTCCCGCGCCTCCAACCTCAGCGCCTTGGTCGGCGCTAGCTCCAGCACGATAGGGCTACCGGCGCGGCTGGGATAAAGGAAAGCAAGGGAAATCAGAATCTCAAATAAGTAAAATCAGATAAGACAAGCTCAACTCAACGCTCACCGTCGAGATGGCACCTGGCGCTTTCACTTCCTCGAGGCCTGCACGACAGCGCGTCTCCCGCACCAGGCGTGCCCCCCGTCGCGGCGCCCTCACCAGCTGTCGCCGTGCCCGTCTCTGGGGCCAGCGTGCCGCAGGCCCGCGCCGACGACGGCGCAGGCAGAACGGCCGTCTCCTTACCCTTGGCCCCCGTGGCCAAAGGCACATCGTCTGCTTCTTCTTCCTCATCCTCCAGCTCGGACCAGACGACGCCGGCATCCCTGCCGCTGCTGGTGTCCTCCGGGGTCGGTGGGGGGGGTGAGGCCCTCCTCCTCCTGCCGCGCACACTTCCGATCATGCGCCTTGCGGCGCTTCTCACGCTTCTTCTTCTCTGCCTTACCGGCGTCCGCCTTCGCCTTCACCTCCCGCTGCTTCTCGCGGTTTGCGGCACGAGAGTTGGGCATGGGGGGATCCGAGACAAAGGCGCTCGTCTCCATCTCTAGCTGCCGGAACCACAGATGTCAGGAACCGGCCCTCGAAATCAAAACCAAACCAAAAAATTCGTGATATTGATAGAAATCTCTTACCAAAACAACGGCCCCGTCATCGGGCCGCATCCGGGGCAACCACAACACCTCGTCGGGGTCGCACACCATCTTCCTGGTGTCCACCGCGCGCTTCGCCCTTGTAGCCGCGTAGGCCGGGGCAAGGGGCTCGGCTAGCAACCATGACCGCGTCAGCGCGTCGGGGTCCGTGCCCTCCGCCATCTCGTAGATGGGAAGCGCCCTCTCCATGAGGGGCACCACCCGCCGTTGGTGGCACTGCGCGAGGATGGCCGCTGCGGTCAACCCCGCGTCCATCAAGGTCTTCAGCGCCCTCAGGTAGGGCGCCAGCTTCTCCCTCCGCGCGTGGTCCGACATCCCCGCCCCCCAATGGAACGGGCGGTGGTCCAGCACCTTGCCGATGTACGGCGGAAGGCTATCACCGTCGTTGCGGAGGTAGAACCACCCCCGGTCCCACTCCACATTGTTGCTCGTCATGGTGCAGGGCGGGTACACGCCGACCCCCTTCCCCCGCAGCGTGAATGTGAGCCCGCCGGCGCGGACGGGTCGGCGTCGATCCTTACCGCTGACCGCCTGCGTGAACAGCTCGCCCTGGAACAAGTGGAGCCACAAGTCCCAGGACACAGGAACGCCCAGGAAGCCCTCACAGACGCCCACGTAGGTCGCCGCCTGTGAGATGGCGTTGGGGGAGAAGTTGTGCAACTCCACACCGTAGTGGTAGCACAGCCCCCGCATGAACCGCCCGGCGGGACCGTTGAATCCCCGCTCGTGCAATCGAACGAGGCTCACCACTTACCCCGCTGGGGGCTGCGGCTCCTGATGTCGCGCTGACGGGATGATCCACGCCGGCCGATCCGGGTCGGTGTTGGCCGTCTGTTGCCCGCCGGCGACCAGCCCTTCGAGAAGATGCGCATCCACATTGGAGCGACTCCACGGCCCGACCTCCAGGTATTCAACCATGGCGGACTAAGCAGGGGAAGAGGGGCGCTGGCGCGGAGGTTGCGAGAAAGGCACGAGCTCGGGAGGCAGGAGGAAGGAGAAGGCAGACGCAACGCGAGTGAGAATAACTAAGGTAAAAAACTCCTCTTCACCTGCTCTTTTTATAACGAGAATAGGCGCAGAGATCGAACGGGCGGGGGTCGGGACGCGCGGTCGCAGTTAATGCGATGGACGTCGCCCGGGCCCCACCGTCTCGAAACCACCGCGCGCGCCCGCGCAAACGCCATCATTACGGCGCCGTGAAAATGCGAACCGCTACGCACTTCCTCCGCGCCGCCTAAAAAGGTGTGCGCGACGCTCTCCCAGGACGCCATGTGGGCCACGACCCCACGCGCGCAGTCCACCCCGGTCACAATCGAGAACGAAGGGACGGGGAGGGGCTCCTTCCGTGAGAAGGAGCCTTCTTTGGGCCCAGCAAACAGGGAATCGAGGCCCGGCCCCTCGACAGGCCCCTAACGGACGGCCCGAGGGGTCAGGGCGATCTCGAACACGCTTGCTCGAGACAGCCCTTGAAAGCGCGGGCGGAGGGATACCCGGCGCCACGTCAAAAAACTTCTTACTGATCAGTGGTTCGAAGCCCAGCCCAATGGGCACGATGGGCGCCACAGGTCGACGAAGACAGGGTCGCACGTGTGCGCCCCGCAAGGCCCCTACTGATCAGAAATCCGAGCCCTGGCCCGTGAAGGGTTCGAACAGGCATTTCAGATCAACAAAGTCAGGGACGACCAGGGTGCGCGCGATCGAACCGGTCCTCGAACCCAAAGGTTCAGGGGCACCCCATAGTTCGTGTTCAAGGCCAAACGAGGGCAGCTAGTCGAGGGATCCCATCGAGGGAGAGCTTCCGCGCCCTCGGTCCTCATCGAACGGGACCGAGCCCTGCCTAGCATACCCACGTAAAGTGCTCCCATGGACGTGTCCCCGGACCACGAGCCGACCCCTATCGAACGGGGCACGAACGTCCACTTGAATTACCCGTTAGCAGCTCAACGAGGGGTCCATGACTCGCGGCCCGTTCGATGGGAAGCATGGACCACCTCACCCCTCCCCCCTGCGGAAGGGCGTCGAGGGGCGCACGAACAAGTCGAAGAGCTTGCCCCTATCGCCCCGCACGGGCCCGGGCTCGGGGGCTTGTCGCACGGCTGCACCTCCTGGACGTGCCTGACGAATATCACATTCCCCCCCTCTCTCCTTCGAGGGTAGCGAGCGAACCTTCCAGGATTCATCCCGGAAGTGGTCAATGCCACTCCGCACGCGTAAGATCGCCGAGGCCGGCTGAAACAAAAGCCTCACGGACTGGCAGCTCAGCATAAAAACCTTACGCGAGTGTGCGCACTCCTCCAAGGCTTCGGGGGCTACACCCGCGGGTGCGCTAGCGCGCCCCCACGGAACGTCACGCACATCCAGAAGGGAAGAAAGTCCTAACAAAAGCTTCAGCCTTTGCAGGTCACTCTGGTTGCCCCTGCAAAGGCTCGGGGGCTACTGTCGGGGACAGCCATAGGGGTCCCCTAACTATGGGGGAAATCACCCTTTCCAAAAATTAACATAAATCGCAAAAACACCATCCAAAACAACCGCGGCCCAAACACGAATAAAACCCACAGTCCGCCGCGGTCCGATAACCTCCACAACCCGTTAAAACAGCCGCCACCAGTCGCCCTCGAGCGAACCTCTGCTTCGCTCGAGGGTCAGACGCAGCGCGGCAAATCTCCGCCTCGCTCGAGGGCGCGGCACCCCGTGGGTAAACTCCCACCCCGCTCAAAAGCACGGCGCCCCGTGAGCAGGACCCCGCCTCGCTCGAGGGCTTCAGCCCCTCGAGCGGGTCACCGCTTCGCTCGAGGGATCGGCGCCCCTCGTACAGATCTCTGCCTCGCTCAAGGCCGACCCTCGAGCGATAGCGCCCCGCTTGTCTTACCTGACAAGGGCATTAAATGCCCTAGCCCGCCGCAGGCGCCTTAGTCAAAAGGCAATCCCCGCCCATGCCGCACCACTGACACCGCCAGGGCTTCTGACCTTGTCACTGTGCGGCCAAACCCCGTCACTATACCGCCATTCCCCGCACTGTTCAGGTGCTGTGTGGACAGGCCAGTATCATTCCAAAGCACTGCACCGCCCACTCCCGTCCTTCTCCCACGGCGAGCCCCTCGAAAGGGCATGGGCGCACCCTCGAAGGGTGTATGGGCGGCGACCGGGCGCACGATACGGGCGGCGCCACGGCGGGGAACACACTGAGCACGTCTCCTCCATCATCTCCGGCGCTGTACATGCCATCCCAGGCGTTGTGGAGCCATCCCCAGCGCTGTGGAGCCCTGCTACGATGGGACACCACCGCGCTGGACCCGGTATGGCATGGGCGCTCCCGCTATCGAGGCCCTCGAAAGGGCATAGATCATCCTCGAAGGGTGTACGGACGGCGAGCAGGCGCGCACACTGACCGGTGCCGCCGCACGAGCGACGTGCGCCACGTCCCCTCCACTAACTCCGGCGCCGCCCGGCCATCCCGGGCGCTGTGCAACTGACCCGGGGTCTGTGAGGCCATCACCAGCGCTGTGCGGACATCCCTAGCCCTGTGGCACCATCCCGGGCGCTATGCAGCCATCCCCGGTGCTGTGCGGCCCTGCTCCGATGGGACGCCGCCACGTCGGGCCCTGTACATCACCAGGTGCCCTCGTCAGCAAGACCCTCGAACTGATGTACGGACGGCGGTCAGACGTGCACGCTGAGCGGGCTACCCTGGAAGCTATTACCCGGCAAGTACATAGCCGCCACGACACCCGCAAGTACTGAGATTCGTCAGGACACCATCAAGTCGCAAACGCTGTGTACCAGTACTACGATACTGTGTAAAACCCCGTGCGGCACATTGGTAAGCCGCCTCCCCTTGGTCTATAAAAGGAGGAGGCGGTCGCCCGGCCGCCGGGGGACGACATCGTCACTTCTCGCCCGCACGCACCCACACACTCACTCCCGTGATATTGGCACTCTGCCTCAATCATCTAGCAGGGACTTGGAGGCTTCTCCTCCTCTCCCGCCTCGCTTGTAGCCCCCCTCTACAGGCACAACGGTGCATAGCAATACAAGCGCCACGAGCGCAATTTGCTGGACGTACGGCCCCACGGCCGGAACCAGGATAAACCCGTGTCCCTGTGTTGCCATTTGCACCAACCATCGAGCAGCTGATCACAGCGTATCTCACTAGTTAGTGTCGGGACTAATCCTAACACCGACAGAAAGGCTCCTCGAAAAGGAGGAACTTGTCAGGAAGCTTACTGATGAATCTCGAAAGTTGAAGCGTGATTTAAACAAGGCTCAGGCTTCAAGTCTCGATCTAGAGCAGCGAATCGCTGAACTGGCAGATTTCTTGAAGAAGTGCCAGGACGAGAAGAACCTTGCTGAAGCTGCTCTTCGTGACTCTCAAAAAGATCTTGAAAAACTTAACAAGACTCGTGAAGATGACCTCAAGATGATTGAGAATCTTCACAAGGATGCTGACAAGAGCATGAAAACTATCGACGAGCTTCGTAGTGCTAACAGCGAACTTTCGACGAAGAACATGGAGCTCGCGAAGACTCTCAGCACCAAGGAGCAAACTATTCTATATCTCGAGAAGACTTTGTCTGAGCGAAGCGAGACTGTGAGCCAGGACATTGAAGAAGTTAAACAAAGTTTGAAACTTTTGTTTGAGGAGTATAAGGAAGCTCTAAAGCAATTTGGCACCCGTCCAAGCCCACTTCCCGAAAGTGAAGACATTTCAGATTTGATAGATTGGATGTTGAAAGAGTTTCAGGCTCTTCCAAATGTTATCTCAGGAGCTAGCGATTTCGCTGCGCTTTTTTCAGTGGAAAGCCTTCTCAAGCTTCTCTATGACTTCGACTGTATTGACCTTCCGAAGTTTCGTGGAGCACTCTCGCGATTTCCAGATGCTGTGGGTACTTCAGCTATCCGGGCCAATGAAGATGTCCGAGCTGTAAAGATTAAATTTGCGAAGGAATTCTGGATTGCAAGCGGGAAAGAATTCGTGAAGAAGATTGCCCGTGACAAGCTTGAGGAGGTTATTTTTCTAGACTTTGTTGAAATTCTGGCGCCTTATAGACGTCTTTTTTCTTGGTACTTAACACATTCTTTTGTTCCTTTTCAGATGATTCAGAAAGAAACACGCGCCAAGGCTGAAGAGATTCATGAAGCTACTTCTGAGTCTGAGGAGGATGGTGACACTGATGGTGGGGAGGAAGGTTCAAGAAGCGAGGGAAGTGGCGACAGCAGCAGCAGCAGTGGCGACCAAGATGGCGGAGAAGAGGAAAGTTCTGATCGTCGTACCAGCTCTCCGAAGGTTGACATTGTTGGATGAGGCGAAACTTATCTGAACCTTTGCTTTTGATGCTGGAGAATTGTGAACTTGTACATTTGTGGGCTGCGTCCCCTTCTGAACTTTTTTCTTGTAAATTTTAACCTGCGCAGGTCCTGCAAGGTGGGCCTGTGCAGGATGTCATACCTTTGCGAATTCATTGTCAGGATCAGGTGGTTAGTGGTGAAGCTTGGCGGTTGTATAAAGAAGCTCATCCTGGATGCAAATTCTCAGACTTCAGGACTTACTGTTGTCAGTACTTCTCCATGCGTAGTTTCCAGTTGAGTTGGTTTTTCCTTTACCGTGACGGTTATGCTCTTGCTTCTGAAGCCTCTAGTTCGCAGCCTTCCATGAAGACGGAGCCCCTTAGCCCGATAACTGGTGATTGTAGCTTTGCTTATGCTAGTGATGTCGCTGAAAACAGGGGCCGTAGTCCAGGCCGCATCGTTGAACTTCCTTTTTGAATTTTCAGCTCTTCGAAGCTGTGTAACTATACTTTTATGAAATTTTGTATGAAACTAAGGCAATAAACTCGTTTTTAAAGAAAAAACGTCACCCTTCCCACCTTGCCGTTTTCATGCAAAATTTTGTGGATGTTTCCTTTTGGTTACTTTTGTTCTTTCTCATCGCGTCATAATTTGCATTTCATCAGAGAGTAAGTCAACAAAATTTGTTTCACGAATTTTGTGGACTTGCGCCCAAATGGCAAACTTGTCTAGGTTGATATCGCAACCTTCAGTTGCTTCAACCGGATTGTGCGATTGCTATTTTCACGAAGGTGACTGTGCCCCTTAGCTCATAAAATAACATTCTCGGCTAACAAGGCTTTTCTGAATAGACGTAACTTCATAGATTTTTTCATGCATTTTCGCCACTATGCTAATTTATTCTCATAGTTGAAAAATTAATTGCTACTTCATGAATGTTCTCACGAAAATTTCGAGGCAATGCGTTGAGACTTTCCGGGCCACGACCTTTTGTTGTTTTCTCCCATTTGGTGGGATATCCTTTGCTCTAGGATTTGGGCCACAACTTGTTGTTGTCTCAGGCCTTTCAGTAGGCTATCCCTTTAAGGTGGGATCTAGGCCACAACTTGTTGTTGTCTCAGGCCTTTCGGTAGGATGTCCCTTTAAGGTGGGATCTAGGCCACAACTTGTTGTTGTCTCAGGCCTTTCGGTAGGATGTCCCCTTAAGGTGGGATCTAGGCTTTCACGGAGCCTTCGGCTATCAAGGAGCCTTTTCACAAAACTTCTCTTTCTCTTTCTGAGCTTCGGCTATCACTGAGCCTTTTCATGGAACTTCACTTTCTTTTTCACACGATGGAACTTCGGCTATAATGGAGCCTTTCACGAACTTTTCTTTCTCACGATGGAACTTAGGCTATCAAGGAGCCTTTCACGAACTTTTCTTTCTCACGATGGAACTTAGGCTATCACGGAGCCTTTCACAAACTTTTCTTTCTCACGATGGAACTTGGGCTATCACGGAGCCTTTCACGAACTTTTCTTTCTCACGATGGAACTTAGGCTATCAAGGAGCCTTTCACGAACTTTTCTTTCTCGTGATGGAACTTAGGCTATCACGGAGCCTTTCACGAACTTTTCTTTCTCACGATGGAACTTAGGCTATCAAGGAGCCTTTCACGAACTTTTCTTTCTCACGATGGAACTTCGCAAGACCCAAAAACTTTGGGGGAAAGCTCGTTTCATATATGTAACATAAAGAGTATTTACATAGGATCCGCCTCGTTAAAAACCTTGCCCCTTGATTTAGGGCCCTCTTTGCAAGGAAAAGAGTACGGTCCTTCTTATTCTAAAATAAATGCGGGAAGTAAATATTTTTGTTCCGGAAACCACTTATAGCTCCATGGTTCAGGTTTTTACAATTTTATGGAATCTAGATTTGCGAAAAGAAATGCTGAATACTAAATTTGCTTATTTTCATGGTTCTCAAGGGTAGTACCTCTTTAAGTTGTCTACATTCCACGAATGCGGCAGTTGTTCGCCGGTTTGGTCTGTTAAGCGAAAAGCTCCTGGCATGCTAGTTTCTTTTGCTATGTAGGGTCCTTCCCAAGATTCCTGAAGTTTCCCGGGATTCTCCCAATTTTTCTTTCTTTTCAGCACTAAATCACCATTCTTGATGTTTTTCCTGACTATTTTCTTATCTTTCCATGCCTTGGTTTCCCTTTGGTATCTTTCAATGTTCTCTGAAGCTTCAAGGATTGTGAGCTCAATCATGTCCTTCTCTACCTTCATGTTGATTTCTTCGATTTCTTTTGCTTTCTGAACTCTCAAACTTTCATTCTTGATTTCTTCTGGTGTCATTGCTTCAGTGCCGAATAGTAAGCGAAATGGTGTGAAACCTGTTGCCCTTGACACCATTGTGTTGTGAGACCAGATTACTTTCGGCAATTCATCTATCCACTTGCCTTTTTTCTGATCATATAGACACTTTTTGATTCCCGAAAAGATCAGCCCGTTCGCCCTTTCTACAGCCCCGTTGGACTGTGGATGGTAAACTGAGGAATACTTCACATGAGTGCCCAGTGTCTTGCAATATTTTCCGTTGTCCACAGTTAATTCCCTTGGGACTCCAAATCTGTAGATTATGTTTTGCCAGAAGAATTTCTGAACTATTGGTGCAGTGATATTCGCCAATGCCTTCGCTTCCACCCACTTGGTGAAATAGTCGACCGCAACTGCTGCGAATTTGCAGTTCCCTTGAGCTGTCGGCAATGGCCCGACCAAATCCATTCCCCACCTTTGCAGAGGCCATGATGGTGGAATTAGATGAACTGGCATTGATGGTAGGTTTTGCTGATTCGCTGTTTTTTGGCAGGCTTCACATTCCTGAACCAGCTTCTTTGCATCAAGGTTTATGGAGGGCCAAAAAAATCCCTGCTTTATTGCTTTGCCCGCTAGTGCTCTTGTGCCTATGTGTGCACCACAAAATCCACTATGGATTTCTTTAAGAAGTTCTACACCCTTTTCGGAGGTTATGCACCTTAGCCATGGTTCGGTGATTCCGGACTTGTAAAGCTCTCCATCCACTATAGCATAGCCCCTTGCCCTTTGCCTTAGCCTTTTTTCCTCCAATTCATCTTGTGGTTCATAGTGGCCCCTCAGATATGCCATGATTTCAGCCCTCCAATCGTGAGTTTCTATATTGTTCACAGTTTTTTGCTTCGGGTCTTTGATGGATGGTTCTCTGATGATTTCGAAGAACACGTCTGGAGGTATCACTTGTTTTTGTGCTGCTGCTTTCGCTAGCTTGTCTGCCTCGTTGTTGTCATTTCTTGAAATATGCTGTACTGTGTAGCCCCTGAAGTGCTTCTCCATTTCCCTAACTTTCTCAAGATACTTCACTAAGATCGGATTTCTTGCTTCGCTTTCTTTCTCGATGTGTTCCTGAATCACTTTGGAGTCTGTTTTGATGATGAATGTTTGCTGCCCCAAAGCTTTCATCTTTCTTAAGGATAGCAGTAGAGCTTCATATTCTGTTGTGTTGTTCGTGGAATGAACGTCATCCGCGAAATCAAGCCGGGCGGCATATCTTATAACGACTCCTGCTGGAGGGGTCACAATTGCTGCTATTCCAACCCCTCTATCACACCAAGCCCCATCACAGTGCACCACCCATGGCGTGGTTATATCTTCGTTGGAGTCTTGGGATGGCGATGTCCAATCTACGACAAAGTCTGCCAGGACTTGCGATTTTATCACGTTTCTTCTCTCGAAGTCTACAGTGTATTCTGATAGCTCAGCTGCCCATTTGACGATTCTGGTTGAGGCTTCTTTGTTCGTGAACAGGTCATTTAGTGGCTGATTCGTGATGACTCTTATTCTATGCCCTTCTGAGGACCATGTGTGGTTCGAGGACCGGTGGATGGTCGCTTCCTGGTGTGATGAGTGATTGACAACGTTGTGGGGACTGATTCTTGGCTAAGTATTGCAGGTGCAGGTTGCGGCTTGACTGGTGTTGGTGCAGGTGAAGAACAAGCGCGAAAGGTCATCGCCGGTGAGGCCTCCAGGTGTGGAGAAGACAAGTAGGCTTGGTTCGAGGGACCCGGTGGCCAGCGGGGTCAAGTGCGGGCCGCATGGTGGCATGAACAGCAGGATGAAGTCGGTGGACGGTTTCTTGGTTGAGCCTCAAAACCAAGGTCGAGCCGGGACTTCGAGGGAGCCGAGTCATGAGTGGTGATTGGCGGAGGCTACATCAAGTTCGCGGGGTTTGCGGTGGTTCACCAGAAAACCACCGGGTTACTCGGCTGAGCCACAAAACCGAGGCCGAAGACTGAGCGTGGCTGTCAGGTCAAAACCGGCCTGACCGGTTTGGGAAACTGGTCTGACCGGTTTGGGGTCGCAGGGCGTCGAAAGCTTCGAAGCGGAGGACACGCGTCGGGATCGCAAGGCTTGCGTCGAGGCTAAGCGAAGTGCGGTCGCCGGGCATCCGTCCGATGGTGTTATGAAGATAAATTCCCAAAGTGCCCTTGGTGGGTGTGTATCCTAGTTTAGGCTTTAGGGGTATTTTAGTCTTTTGGCTTGCCTCCATATAACCCAAGTGGTGAGAAGAGGGCAGCCATCTCTTGGAACCCTAGCTCATTTGGTTTTCCTATTTTCCTTCCTATTTTCCTTAGGATTTTCATAGGACTAGCTTGAGAGCTTCATGGTGAGATCTTGTGCGAGGGAAGGATGATCGGGCGGCAAGCTAGACCTTGTATGAACCTCTTTGGTATGTATAGATGATTCAGCGTGATTCCTCAAGGCTTGATTATGTTCTTCCCGTTTTCCCTTTTTGGTGATTTTCGGAGCCTTTTCTTGGATTTTCCGTGGGGAAGTTTTGGGGGCGTTTCTTTGAGGGATTCTTGTTGGATGTCACGTATGAGGACCTTGTGCCTCTTTGCTTGGTGATCTTGCTCCAACAAACCTTCCGAAACGGCTTCAATTTGGTGGTTTTCGGTGGAATCCATGGGAAGGTGTTCTTGAGGGTTGACTTCCGATTCCTCTTGATTGAGTAGGTTTTGGGGACCGAGCTTCTAGCCAAAGGTAGCCCACGAGGTACCCCAGCTATCCCCAAAGTCTCACTTAAATCCGTGGAACGAACTGGGAGATCGATCGAGGTGAAGGCTAGGTTTTTCCCGCGAGCTGAGTTCTTCCCGACTGTCCAGGCAAAACCGGCCTGACCGGTTTCCCAAACCGGTCTGACCGGTTTAGCCCCAGTGGGCTGTCGTGAGGATTTTGAGCAGGATAGTCTTGTTCTGGCTATGGCTTTTCTTGTTCAAAGGTGGAGAGGTTCTTGAGGTGTTTTGGTGAAGTTTTGGCCTCGAAGGTCTTTTGGGGATTTCCTGGACAAAACCGGCCTGACCGGTTTCCCCTGCCTATGAGAGGCTAAGTCCCAGAGAATCGGTCTGACCGGATTCAGAAACCGGCCTGACCAGTTTTGGTTGCCAGCAGCAGTTTCGAGTTGTTTTCCGCTGCGTGTTTCGAGTGGCTGTTGGTTGGATCTTGCTCCTAGGTTCAGTAGCACTCCAGTGGCTACGTGGACTTGGCAAGAGAAGCTTGCGGAGGTGTCCGAGTGAAATTGGGTTCATAGGCCGAATTCTTGAGTAGAATTTTTATCGGCTCCCATTCACTCCCCCCCCTCTCTGGTTCGCCGTTCCGGTCCTTCAAGTGGTATCAGAGCCGGTTTGGGTCTTCATTGACTCTTACCAGTCTAAGATCCAAAGATGGCATACCAGGAACGGGGTTCGGGTCCTCCGCACTTCGATGGGAAGAACTACCAGATGTGGCGGAGGCGGATGGCAGTGTTCCTCCGCGGAAAGGGTCAGATCCTTTGGGACGTTACGGTGAACACAGCTTATGTTCATCCGATGAACTTCCTTGCTCCAGGATTGAGGGATATGTTCGACGCCAACAACAAGGCGGTCGACTACTTGTTTCGTGCTCTGTGTCAGCCCGAATTCGATCGGGTTCAGACAGAGGACTTAGCTTGTAGGATTTGGGAGCAGTTGAAGGATGCTCATGCTGGGAATGCTTAGGTTCAGACTCGGATGTACGCGACTTACCGGAGAGAGTACGAGAATTTCACTCATCTCCCTGGCGAGTCCGTCGATGCCCTTTTCCAGCATTTTACAGTCGTGGTGACCAACATAAGAGCCAATGTGGCCGTGCTCCCATACGATGATCATGATAGAGCCGTGAAGCTCTTGCACTCGTTGGATCGTACCGTATGGGACGGGAAGGTTGAGGCTATCCTTGAGTCCGAGAAGTATGACACCTTGACCGTGAACGAGCTGTTCTCGAAGCTCAAGTCGGCTGAGTTGGACCGTGGTATGACAGCCAAGATTGAGAGCCCGACTGACTCTCATAGTCTTGCTCTCATCGGTGGCAAAGGAGCTAAGTCTAACGCTAACGCATCTTCCAGGATGTACTCTCTGTCTTCTTTGATGTCTTTGCCAGATGAGGAGTTCGACGTGCTTGGAGAGGACGAGCTGGCGTTGCTGACCAGGCGGTTCGAGAGGTTGCACGAGAACCGGGTGAACACGAGGAGGACAGCACGGACGTGCTTTCAGTGCGGCAAGCCAGGACACTTCGTCGCCGACTGCCCGGAGAAGACGGAGAACAAGGACGGCTACAAGCACCGGTCGAGCAAGGACCCCAAGTACCGATTGTGGCGCGATCACAAGCACAAGAACAAGCACAAGGACGAGCGATGGTCGAGGAAGAAGGACGGCCGCGGCAGGAAGGCCCGAGCGATGGTCGGAGCGAGCGACGTCGACTCCAGCTCCGCCTACTCTTCCTCGAGCTCGAGTAGCAGTGAAGACAAAGGTGATCGGCGCAAGAACAAGAAGTCATCCAGGAACTTGAGCGGGCTGAGTTGCTTCACATGAGATGGGTTCTGTGGCATGGCTCGTAGCTCCGGCAGCAAGAAGAGTTACCAGAGCGACTCGAACTCTGACTCCGAGGATGAGGTACGTGACGAGCTTCCCTTCTTGCGAGAGGAGAACGAGCGTCTTGGCAAGTTGCTTGATAATCGTGATGACATGCTTAGAGAGGCCAAGAAGATGAGGAAAGAGCTTAGGGCCTCACTAGAAGATGCTAGGAACCGTGTGGCTAAGCTAGAAACCCAGAACCTAGATGCTAAGCTTGAGATTGATTCGCTTAAGGCTTCTCTTGTGATTTCTGACGATGTTGATTGTGTTGATTGCTCTGTGTACCTAGATGATCTTACTGCTCTTAAGGATAAGCATGCTTCTACTTGTGATGAACTAGATATGCTTAGGGTTGAAGTGGCTGAGCTTAAGTCTAGACCTGCTTTGCTAGGTGCTTGCACTTCTTGCCCTGTTTTGCATGGAAAGATTGATGAGATGCATGCTTACACTATTTCGCTTGAGGCTAAGTTGAAAGAGCCTATTCCCACTTCTTGCTCTACCTGTGAATTGCATGCGGTTAAAAATTTGGAGCTTGCGCATTATGTTGATCGCTTGCAGGATGAGAATGATAATCTGAGAAAATGTATGAGTTGGTTGTCGGGTTAGGAGCCTCAGCTTGGTATCATGATAGCGGCTTTCAAACGCTATGATAGTCAGGCACTTGGGGCTGACAAGCTTGGAGAGAACAGTGGTGAGGGAGTTGAGAGAGTTGGAGAGATCCCTATCCCACCACCAAACAGACACAAGAACAAGTTTGAGCCCAAGCCTAACCATCTCAGAAACAAACTTGATACTACTCCAGATCCACCCATATTTCCTCGCCCAACAAATGATTTCCAAAGACCGGTGAAGTTTGTGACCTCCAAGGAGAGTGAGATTGGAGAGAAGAAGGGTGAGAAGGCAAGTGAGGAGAAACCGAGTGAGCAACCCCAACCAAAACCAAAGCCAAAACTAATCCGGTTTCTTTGTGACTATTGTGGGAGAGATGGTCACAAAGGGGAGTTTTGCTTCAAGAAGAAGCGAGAGGAGAGAATGGCAAAGGAGTGGGCAAACAAGGACATGTACAACCCATCTCATGGTGTGCCTGAGTCTCGTATGCCACTGCCTAGGGGTAAGGCCATTGTTCGCACAGTTCCGGCTTGGGGAGAAAAGAGTGCTTTAGGTGGAAGGAACCCTGCTGGAGGAGTTAAACCGGCCAGACCGGTTTGGGCTGATCGGACAGCGAAACCGGTCAGACCGGTTCCAGAATCGGTCAGACCGGTTTGGAGACAGCAGGGTGACCAGTTTAGTTTTCGTGCTCGAGATGAGGCTCGGTTCAGGTTCTTTGGTCGTGGTCTAGGTGTTTGGCATGGAGAGTCTGGTGGTGGTCAGTTTGCTAGTCGTTCTCCACCTCGTGCTCAATACGAGGGTGGGAGGAGTCGTAGCTTTGAGATGGAGAGGAGGAATGGTCCACGGTCTTCTTTTCGTGGCTTTCGTTCTCCTCTAGCTAGAGAGGGTTGGTTCCCTCGTAGTGGTTACCGTGGTGGTGTTCGTGGTGGTAGCTTTGATAGGCGTGATGATATGGTTTGTGCTAACCCCACTTTGGAGCAAATGGCTCGGCACTGGTTTTACTCTTTTGGTACTAACCCCAGTGCTGAGTCGTTTGTTCACTCACGTGCTCGCTTTTGAATTTCAGGTGGGAGACTTGAGGAACGTTTGGTTGATTGACTCCGGTTGCTCGAGGCATATGACCGGGGACAAGGGGTGGTTCTCAAGTCTCGTCCCGGTGGTGTCCAGGACATACATCACTTTTGGGGACAATGGGCGAGGGCGTGTGCTATCAGAAGGTGAGATCAAGGTAAGTGACAAGGTCACTCTCAGGCGTGTTGCTCTTGTTCAATCGCTGGGGTTCAATTTGCTTTCCGTGTCCCAGTTATTGGATGAGGGCTTTGAGGTGTTGTTTCGGCCTGGTGGTTCTCGTATTTTAGATTCTCAAGGGGACCTAGTTTGCATGGTCGTTCCCGAGGGTCAAGTGTTCCGAGCTGATTTCTCTCAGTCTTCTGGTGTGGAGCGTTGCTTTTTGGCTGGTTCTTCGAGTGAGTTGTGGAAGTGGCATAGGAAGTTAGGTCACTTGAGCTTTGACCTTTTGTCTCGCTTGAGTAAACTCAATTTGGTCCGAGGATTGCCACGGTTGAGGTTTGAGAAAGAGTTGGTTTGTGCGTCGTGTAGGCATGCCAAGATGGTAGCCTCTTCTCACCCGCCTCTCACTGATGTGATGACTGAGCGTCCATGCGAGCTGCTCCATATGGACCTTGTTGGCCCAGCTCGTGTGCGATCTGCGGGTGGGAAGTGGTATGTCCTTGTTGTGGTGGACGACTACTCTCGGTATGCGTGGGTGTTCTTTCTTGAGGAGAAAGGGGAGACGTTTGGTTTTGTTCGAGATCTTGTCTTGAGGTTAAGGAACGAGAGGCACAGAGATGCCATATGAGCGATCCGCAGTGATAATGGCTCGGAATTCAAAAACTCTCGCTTCGAAACCTTGTGCCATGACTTGGGTCTTGAACACCTGTTTTCGAGTCCGTATACGCCTCCCCAGAATGGCGTGGTGGAAAGGAAAAACAGGACCTTGTGCGAGATGGCTCGGACGATGCTCGACGAGCATAGGACTCCGAGAAGGTTCTGGGCTGAGGCGGTCAATACCGCATGCTATGTGTCAAACAGGATCTACCTCAGGGTTCACAAGAAGAAAACCTATTACGAGTTGATGCACGGTCGCACACCCAAGGTGAGTCACTTCCATGTCTTTGGTTGTAAATGCTTCATTCTGAAGAAAGGGAAGAAGTTGGACAAGTTTGAGGCTAGGTCTGTCGATGGCATTTTCTTTGGTTACGCATCTCATTCTAGAGCATTTCGTGTGCTCAATCTTGAAACTAACCAAATCGTGGAGACTTGCGAGGTGACCTTCGATGAGACACAACCACGTAGTCAGCTTGTTTTTGAGTGTGCAGGTGATGACGAACTTGGCGAGGAGATCTTTCAGGAGGAGGAGCATGAACATGGTGATGATGAAGATGGTGGTGTGGTGCCAGCGGCTGAACATGTACCTACTACTTCGACGACGATTGAGAACGGGCCCTCTCCCACACCTACAACGACAAACCCAGATCAAGGCGAAGCTGCTGTTGAGGGGGAGGTAGCGTCAAGGCGAGAACCTCCCCAGCGAGTGCAAGTGGATCATCCAGCTTCGAGAATCATCGGCGACATGAATGAACGTACTACACGGTCGAGGGTTCGGAACAATTCTCATTTCGCTCATGCTGCTTTTGTTACCACCTTTGAGCCCAAGGACATTGGACACGCGCTATCTGATCACAATTGGGTTAACTCGATGCATGAGGAGTTGGAGAATTTTGAGAGGAACCAAGTTTGGGTGTTGGTTGACCCTCCCCCAGGGTGTAAGCCGATTGGGACAAAATGGGTGTGGAAAAATAAAGAGGGAGAGAAAGGAGAAGTGGTGAGGAACAAGTCAAGACTTGTTGCTCAGGGGTACAGTCAGAAAGAAGGGATCGACTACGAGGAGACTTTTGCTCCTGTAGCTCGTTTGGAGGCGATCAGGATCCTTCTAGCCTTTTCCGTGGCTAAAGGGTTCAATTTGTACCAGATGGATGTGAAGAGTGCTTTCCTGAACGGTGTGTTGGAGGAAGAAGTGATGTGAGGCAACCACCGGGGTTTGAGAGTGAGAAGTACCCCCACCGGGTGTACAAGTTGAGGAAGGCGCTGTATGGGTTGAACCAGGCGCCTAGAGCTTGGTATGGTAGGTTGAGGGGGTTCCTGTTTGAGAGAGGGTTTGAGATGGGAAAGGTCGATCAGACCTTGTTTCTCCTCAGGCAGGGCAGAGATATCCTGATTGTGTAGGTATACGTGGATGATATTGTCTTTGGTGGCTCGTCTAACTCTCTTGTTGCAAGGTTTGCAGAAGACATGAGCAGGGAATTTGAGATGAGCATGATGGGTGAGTTGCAGTTCTTCCTCGGGCTACAAATCAAGCAATCAAAGGAAGGAACATTTGTGCACCAAGCTAAGTACACCAAGGACATTGTGAGGAAGTTCAAGATGGAGGATTCCAAGGCCATGGCGACGCCTATGAGTACGACTACAGCTCTTGATGCGGACGAGGAAGGTGAACACGTGGACCAGAAGGAGTACCGGAGCATGATCGGGTCACTCCTCTACTTGACGGCGACGAGGCCGGACATCCAATTCTCAGTATGTCTGTGCGCTCATTTTCAAGCGTCTCCGAGGACTTCGCATTGGCAAGCAGTCAAGCGCATATTCAGGTATTTGCGACGTACTCCCGACTTCGACCTTTGGTACTCTGCGTCTTCTTCTTTGGCGCTTCATGGTTTTTCAGACGCGAATTTTGCCGGGTGTCGGTTGGATAGGAAGTCCACTTCTGGGACTTGCCAGTTCTTGGGTTCTTCTTTGGTGTCTTGGTCTTCCCGCAAACTGTCGAGTGTTGCTCAATCCACTACCGAGGCAGAGTATGTGGCCGCAGCTAGTTGTTGCTCTCTGCTCCTTTGGATCACATACAGCATGAGTGACTTTGGTGAGGAGTATACTCGTGTCCCACTTCAATGTGATAGCACCAGTGCCATAAGCGTTGCAAAGAACCCAGTGCTCCATTCCAAAACCAAGCACATAGAAGTGAGGTATCATTTCCTGAGAGACAATGTAGAGAAAGGGAAGATAGCCTTGATCCATGTACCCACACATGACCAGTAGCCGATATTTTCACCAAACCCCTAGATCAAGCAACTTTCACTCGTTTGCGGGGGGAGCTTGGTGTGTGTTTGATTTCTTGAGTTGGTGTGTGGGAGCTCCTGTGTAGCATATGTATAGCTTTCCTTTGTGCATTTCTTGCATTTGGCATGGCATATGTAATATGATGTATAGGCATCTTTGTATCTTAGGTTGCATGCATTTTGTATCATATGCATTGTTTAGGAAAAGCTTCTCCTATATACATTGTTCACCATGGAATGATATGTATGTCTTTGTGAGCTAGTTTGGTAAGCTATGGTTAGTTTGGCTTAGCTCTTGATAATCTTGGTTTATATCCATGGTTGATGGCTATGTTTTTTGAAAAATGTCACATGTATGCTCTCTTGTGAGTAAATGCCTTTATATGATCTTGACATGTTTTAGTGGCTTGGCTATGCTTAATTTGTGGTTGGATAGCTTATTTTGATCATATGGGGCCAAAGGCTCATTTGCCATCATGAATGTTTAGCCCCCATGCTTGATCTTGTGGAGGGGCATAAGTTCCTTTTTGTCGCAAAGACATTTCATGTACCAATTTCAAATCTGAAAATGAATTGTAAATTGCTTGGAAAATGTGCTCCCATGTCATATGTGCTAATTTTAATTTGCTTTGGGTGCTAAACCGTTGCATGATACCTACCAATGAGAAGTCTCATATAGAAGTAGGCACATGGCTCGGTGGCTTTGACATGACATGAGGTGCTTGTAGGTGTTTATGATGGTCTTATGCTTAGAATGGTTGTCCTAGCATGAAGTTTGTGTGGCTTTGCCATTTTGATATGTTTTGCTCATGTTTAGGATTTTGCTCATGAGAGGGTAAATTTTCGCAAAATTGCTCAATTCTATCTTAGCTTCGTCCAACGGTTGTGAAACTTGGTGATCATGAAGTTGTTGTCATTACGAAGCTATAGAGTATCTAACTTGCTCATTTGGACATGTGTAGCATCCTATGTTGACTTTTGTCTATTTGAGAAGCTCTAGTTGCATCTTTTGCATATTTGAGCCTTGATTCATGCATTGGCAACAAGGGGGAGAAAGAACGGCTGAGAAAAGTTGCATTGCATCCTTGGAACCTATCCCGACAGTCAAGGGGGAGCTTGTGCATTTCTTTTGCATTTTTGGCTTTTGGGGGTGTGATCTGCTGAGTTAAATCGGTCTGACCGGTTTTGGGAACCGGCCTGACCGGTTTGGTGGAACCGGCCTGACCGGTTTGGGAAACCAGTCTGACCGGTTTGTGCTCAGTGTTGGCACATGTTCAAGGGGAGTATGCATATGTGCAGGGGGAACTCTTGTATGCTTTGGTGGTTTGTGCTCTTTGCTTGAGCTTGTGTTTGACTCGGTTGTGTCGAGCCGTTGCCCTTGCCTAAGGGGACTGAGTCTTTCCTCTTTCAAGTGATCTTGCTCTTTGCCTTTGTTTGGTTTTCGATCACTTGTTTGAGTTTCTTTTAGTCGTCTCTTTTCTTTTCTTTTCTCTTTGGTTACCAAAAATGTGTGTTGTCAATGCACTCATCAAGGGGGAGATTGAGGACCATGTGTGGTTCGAGGACCGGTGGATGGTCGCTTCCTGGTGTGATGAGTGATTGACAATGTTGTGTGGACTGATTCTTGGCTAAGTATTGCAGGTGCAGGTTGCGGCTTGACTGGTGTTGGTGCAGGTGAAGAACAAGCGTGAAAGGTCGTCGCCGGTGAGGCCTCCAGGTGTGGAGAAGACAAGTAGGCTTGGTTCGAGGGACCCGGTGGTCAGCGGGGTCAAGTGCGGGCCGCATGGTGGCATGAACAGCAGGATGAAGTCGGTGGACGGTTTCTTGGTTGAGCCTCAAAACCAAGGTCGAGCTGGGACTTCGTGGGAGCCGAGGCATGAGTGGTGATTGGCGGAGGCTACATCAAGTTCGCGGGGTTTGCGGTGGTTCACCAGAAAACCACCGGGTTACTCGGCTGAGCCACAAAACCGAGGCCGAAGACCGAGCGTGGCTGTCAGGTCAAAACCGGCCTGACCAGTTTGGGAAACCGGTCTGACCGGTTTGGGGTCGCAGGGCGCCGGAAGCTTCGAAGCGGAGGACACACGTCGGGATCGCAAGGCTTGCGTCGAGGCTAAGCGAAGTGCGGTCGCCGGGCATCCGTCCGATGGTGTTACGAAGACAAATTCCCAAAGTGCCCTTGGTGGGCGTGTATCCTAGTTTAGGCTTTAGGGGTATTTTAGTCTTTCGGCTTGCCTCCATATAACCCAAGTGGTGAGAGGATGGCAGCCATCTCTTGGAACCCTAGCTCATTTGGTTTTCCTATTTTCCTTCCTATTTTCCTTAGGATTTTCATAGGACTAGCTTGAGAGCTTCATGGTGAGATCTTGTGGGAGGGAAGGATGATCGGGCGGCAAGCTAGACCTTGTATGAACCTCTTTGGTATGTATAGATGATTCGGCGTGGTTCCTCAAGGCTTGATTGTGTTCTTCCTGTTTTCCCTTTTTGGTGATTTTCGGAGCCTTTTCTTGGATTTTCCGTGGGGAAGTTTTGGGGGCGTTTCTTTGAGGGATTCTTGTTGGATGTCACGTATGAGGACCTTGTGCCTCTTTGCTTGGTGATCTTGCTCCAACAAACCTTCCGAAATGGCTTCAATTTGGTGGTTTTCGGTGGAATCCATGGGAAGGTGTTCTTGAGGGTTGACTTCCGATTCCTCTTGATTGAGTAGGTTTTGGGGACCGAGCTTCTAGCCAAAGGTAGCCCACGAGGTACCCCAGCTATCCCCAAAGTCTCACTTAAATCCGTGGAACGAACTGGGAGATCGATCGAGGTGAAGGCTAGGTTTTTCCCGCGGGCTGAGTTCTTCCCGACTGTCCAGGCAAAACCGGCCTGACCGGTTTCCCAAACCGGTCTGACCGGTTTAGCCCCAGTGGGCTGTCGTGAGGATTTTGAGCAGGATAGTCTTGTTCTGGCTATGGCTTTTCTTGTTCAAAGGTGGAGAGGTTCTTGAGGTGTTTTGGTGAAGTTTTGGCCTCGAAGGTCTTTTGGGGATTTCCTGGACAAAACCGGCCTGACCGGTTTGCCAAACCAGCCTGACCGATTTCCCCTGCCTGTGAGAGGCTAAGTCCCAGAGAATCGGTATGACCGGTTTCAGAAACTGGCCTGACCGGTTTTGGTTGCCAGCAGCAGTTTCGAGTTGTTTTCCGCTGCGTGTTTCGAGTGGCTGTTGGTTGGATCTTGCTCCTAGGTTCAGTAGCACTCCAGTGGCTACGTGGACTTGGCAAGAGAAGCTTGCGGAGGTGTCCGAGTGAAATTGGGTTCATAGGCCGAATTCTTGAGTAGAATTTTTATCGGCTCCCATTGACTCCCCCCCTCTCTGGTTCGCCGTTCCGGTCCTTCACCTTCGAAATAATGCCTCAATTTTCTTGCTGCCATAACAACTGCATATGCTATCTTCTCTAGTTCCGAACAGAAAAGCTTAGATCCTGAAAGGGCCTCCGAAGCAAAGTATACTGGGATTTGTTTAAGCTTTCCTTCTTCATCTTTTTCTTGCACCAGTACAGCGCTCACGGCTGAGTTGGAAGTAGACAAGTACAGCAGAAGTGGCGATTTCGGCTCTGGGGAACATAACTTCGTCATGTTTGACAAGTAGTCTTTGAGTTCTTGGAAGGTTTGCTTCTGAGATTCAGACCACTGAAAATTCTTGGAACTTCGGAGAACTTGGAAGAAAGGCAAACTTCTCTCTGCAGCTCTGGGTATGAATCTGTTGAGGGCAGCTACTCTCCCTGTTAGCTTTTGTACGTCTTTCACTGAAACGGGTTCTTGCATCTCAACTAGAGCCTTGATTTTGTCAGGGTTTGCTTCAATACCCTTTGTCGAAACCAAGCAACCCAAGACCTTTCCCTTGTGAATGCCAAAAACACACTTGTCGGGATTCAATTTGAGATATGCTACCCTGAGATTCGCAAAGGTCTCTGTCAAATCGCCGATGTGATCACTTCTTTGAACACTCTTGACGATTATGTCATCGACATATGCTAGAATGTTTCTCCGAAGTTGAGGATGAAGCACTATCGCTATCATTCGCGAAAAAGTGCATCCTGCATTTTTTAGGCCCTCCGGCATTCTTACGAAACAATAAGTTCCGAATGGTGTAATGAAACTTGTTTTTTCCTCGTCCTCTCTTCACACTCTGATTTGGTGGTATCCTGAGAACATGTCCAGGAGTGAGAGCATCTCGCTGTTCGCAGCATCATCAACAACCTTGTCCACCCTTTCTAAGGGAAAATCATCCTTCTTGCAAGCTTTATTCAGATCTGTGAAGTCCACGCACATTCTCCACTTCCCATTCTTCTTCTTTACTGCCACAGTGTTGGCCAGCCAAACAGGGTACATGACTTCCCTAATCACTTTGGCCTCTTGGAGCCTTTGCACTTCGGCTTCCACTGCTTTGGCCTTTTCTTCGGACATTTTTCTAAGTTTCTGTTTTTTTGGTGTTATTTTCTCATCTGTGTCCAGGACATGTTCGATAATGTCTCGGTCAACACCTTGCAAATCTTTTGCTGACCAAGCGAAAACGTCTTTATTCTTGTTTAAGAACTCAACAAGCTCTTTCTCTTCTTCGGGGCTGAGATGAGCCCCTATCACCACTGCTCTGTCTGGCATGTCAGCTAGGTATACTTTCTTCGTTTCGCCATCAGCAGCTATCTCAACTTTTTCTTTATCTCTCCTGGCCTCAACATAGGGTTCTTTCTTTTCTTCGGTGGAGTTCAGGTGATGCACATTGCTTTGGCCCGGCGTGAAACCCTTCTCTATATTTCTAGCTTTTTGGTGGTCGTCGAACACTGTGATGACCCACTTGGGTGCTGGGATTTTCATACACAGAAATTATTGCCTTATCACGGTGTCGAACTTGTTAATGAATCCTCTGCCGAAGATTGCGAAGTAGGGGTGATACATGTCGACCACGTCGAAAGTTAGAGTCTCGGTTCTAGCATTGTCCATATCTCCGAAGGATACTGGAAGAGCTATCTTTCCTGCTGGCTTGATTGGCTTTCCTCCGAAACCCAGCAATGGGTATTCTGGTGGCTGCAGCATGTGTGGACTCAAGCTCATTTTCTCGAAAGTTTTCATGAACAGAATATCTGCCGAACTTCCATTGTCCACCAGGACTTTTCCGATCACCCATCCGGTAATATTCACCTCGATGACCATGGCGTCATTGTGGTCAGTTGACTTCAACCTGAAATCTTGTTCAGTGAATGTTATCGGCACTTTGGCCCATTCTGGTCGTGCCGCTGGACCGTCATTGATGACTGTGTTCACAGATCTGAAATAGTTGTTCCTCTGCCTCTTTGTTTCGAACTCCATAGCTGAGCCTCCAGTGATAGGCATGATAGTTCCGAAGGAAGGCAATGCTTTCGGATTACTGCCTCGCGAACTTGACTCTGGCTTTATAGAATTGGCTGGTGGTGGTGGCAATATTTCTTGAATTGGTTGTGGTTGCTGAATCATTTGGATTGCCTGAGATTGAGGAAAGAACTGTTGCGAGGGCTGCCATGACGACTGTGCCTGTTGGAATTGCTGAACTGGAATTGGGCTTGGCTGAGGAACCATAAGCTGTGGTTGCCAGAAGTTTTGACGGAACTGATTCGGCATTGTGGAGGCAATGTTCATCATGGTTTTCTCTTGCTGGATTCTTGCTATGTTTTTTCTAGTTTCTGGGCAAGCTTCGGTGCTGTGACCTCTCCCATGATATCTGCAATAAAAGTATGGATCTCTTGCGTCATGATTCTGAATCTTCGAAGGTCCTCTTCCTCTTCCCCTTCCTCTTGATGAAAAACCTCCTCTAGTGCTGGGTCTATTGTCTTGGTTGAACTGAGGATTTTCCACATTGTTGATGTTTCGTGGAGTTTGGAACTGAGGTCTCCATGCTGTTCCTCTATTGCCTTGCCTTGCTTGGTTTCGCTCAGCAACTCTTTTTCGGTGGTCTTCATCAGACTTGATGTATTGTTCTAGTTCGTCAAAGAGTTCTTCAATGCTCTGTGGTTCTTTCCTGGTTAAGTGCGAAGCTGTTGGTCCTGGAGTCAGACCTTTGATTAATGCTTGGATTGTTGTTTTGTCATCTGTCCCCGGAATTTGGGACTTTTGTTGCATGAATCTTCTCACGAAGCTCTGCAGTGGCTCCCTGTCTCTTTGCTTGCAACTGAAAAGGTTCGAAGGCTTTGCAGATGTTTCATGAAACACTTGAAATGCCTGAATGAACTTTGTCTTGAGATCAATCCAGCTACAGATTGAGTGTGGAGGCAACAAGGAATACTAATTGAGGACTGGACCTTCACAAGCAATGATAAAAGATTTGGCCAGTGCAACATCATCTCCTCCTACTGAATTTACAGCTGCTTCGTAGCTCATGATGAATTGCCTAGAATGCCCATATACATTGTATTTCGGGAGAGAAACTGGTTTGTACTTCGGTGGCCATGGTGCTGTTTGCAACCCTAGTGAAAGTGGCGATTCTGAATCTGCGAATGGCGAGATTCCATTGCCCGTGAAGAAGTTTTCTCTTGGAGTCCTTCTGTGCTGGCCGGAGTTCTGATGTGGCGAATCGCGCCATAGTGAACTGTTCTCTTGCCCTTTCATTTCATCAATTTCTCTTTGCATTTTTTCTAGTTGTTCTTTTGCCTGGTTGAGTTTCTCCAGTTTCTCCGAAGCTCTTCTTTTTGCTTCCAGCTGGCTCGCGAATCTCTCTTTCTCCTTCTAAAGCATCAGTACTTTTTGGTTCACTGTTTCTAGTTCTCTGTCCATAGCCTCGTCATCTTCTTCTTCAGCTTCTTCTTCAGTGAATGCTTCCAGAGTATGCGCAGTTTTCTCAGCTCGTGCCTTCTGGAGGGCTTCAAGTTTTGCTCTCCTTTCCTGGTCTGAGACCTGCGAAGGTTCTGCAGTGAGAAGGTTTCCATTGTCTTCTTCGATGTGATGATCTTCTTCGTTAGCCTCAGCGGGTGTGTCCTTCTTGGATTTCTTCTGTGGAGGCATCGTGAGTTGTTTATCGGCTGAGACCACGGTGGGCGCTAAGGTTGGGGGGTCCAAAAATCGGAAGGGGCCCCCGAACACGAGTGAAGCGAGATTCCCGAACAGACACGCGAAAGTATGTAAGAGCACGGAGACAAGGAATCTCCGAAAGGCTGTTCTCACCTGAAAAGTCGTGAATCCCTTTACACGCGCCCTCGGGCCCCCTTTTTTAGGGAGACGAAGGGACTTTTACATCCCGAGATTACCCTCGAATCTAGGGAATATTCTGAACGTGAACGTATACATGAATGTCTTTTACATCCCGTGATTTACGGAGCTAACTTCATACATTCACAAGCCTGCCACTAGTTCACACCTTAAACCCGGACTTTTGGCACCGCCCCTTTGACTCGGTTCATAAGTGATTTCGGCTTAACATTCGCGAAGATTCCCAGGCGCTCAGGTTCCTGTCTTGAGTCGCTGAAATCATCACCAAAACAGAGTTTCCCGATTCCTGCAAAGATCTTCGAAGTTTCCGGCATCCTGAAATAACAAACAGACTGGCGAACTTGCGCTCTTTCGGCGATCATTTCGCAAGAAAGCAACAGGTTAGCGAATTCTTCCTTTCGTACTCTTCATAAAAACTTCCGAATTTGGGAATCGCGAAAATGAACGTTCCACTCGATTCTTTCTCGCCCACTTCTCCGAATTCGCAGAATTCATGAAACCTCCGAAGTTTCGAGGGTGAAAGGTTTTTACCCAATTCCCCAACATCTGGTAGTGTGTCAGTTGGGTATTGTGATATCTGGTTTGGGGAATCTATCTGCATGGTTTGATTTGCTTAATCTATATTTTGTGCTCTTCCTCTCTGCATGTTGATTGCAAGATTAGTTTGACGCTGGGGATATCTATAGCAAAAAAATGGCACTTAATAATTGTGTTTGATTACTTTGGTGATTTCAGGTCTTAATGGTTGGCTGTGCATTATTTTGGCTCTCCAATGGACAATAATATTGATCCCATAGTTTGAGGTTTGAGATCTTGGATTTACTTAGAATTCGTTTAAGCTGATCTTCGTTGTGGAAGCGTTTGTGAAGAGATGTAGGTAGACAATGACTACAGAGATTCAGGGTCCATCAAGACATACAAAAATTGAGCTGGGTAGAGATTTGGTTATGGTTGATGGTAGTTTTCACATTATGGTGATATTGTCAGTAGCTATGAGAGCTCTGATTGAATTCATGTCCAAGTTCAACTCTGTACAACAAGTCATTGGAGATGGATTGACCTTTTACCCAAGTGGATATTATATCGGAAAAATTTGTGACTCTTTGTTGAATACAATCTAACATAACACTTCTGATTTCTTGCTTTAAAAATTCAATTTTCGGCTGCATCAATTCTGATGTTTACTTTTCTGTTCTACAGCAATTGAAATTATGAGGGGATTCTTTTTTGCTGCAGCAGTTGAAATATAAGCAGGCTGCTACTTCGTAAATTTGATCATTTATTCAGTCACTTTCTTCGTCCAATAGCTCTGAATTTCTTTCAGATGTGATACACAGATGATGAGATCAGATTTTTAATCATTGTGTTGATCTCTCTCTTATCAAGGACTGTCTCTATCTGTATCTCACTTGACATTTACCTTAATTTTAAGTAGCTTTACCCCCAATACACAGGGAACCATAGAATGGTCCCTTTGGTCGTTGCAGATTTCACATTGACAATTCTACACAATCTGATGCTAAGCATGATCTGTGCTTGTCTTCCAAATTCCACTACCTTCTTTGTTTTTCTGCCAACTTATAAATACCAAATGTTGATACAAAACTCTATATAGCTCTTTGGAATATATGTGCTAGATTGCCAATTCGCTAACTCTGCATAGTGATTGGCACATCACTTTCCAATCCACTCATTGGATTTGACTCGGTTCTAGTGATGACAGTCTTTTTGGTTTTCAGTTATTATTTGATTCAAGTATGGATGCTGAAATTCAGAGTTATGGGCATTTCACAAGTTGCAGAGTTTGCACTTACTTGCATTTTATAATAAAATGCAGAGTTTGCACTCACTCGTGCTATTGATCCTGATTGCTCCTTTTTATTTTGGGTCTACTTTGTCCAAATTCAGTTGTTAGTTGACTTCGGTTGGGGCTGAGTGAGGGTGGATGTGAGAGCATTCTCAAGAATGTGTGGCTATGTATTCTCCTTCCTTCCTTCATGTGTTCTCTGCAATAACTGTTTGCAATTTGCACTGTCCTGCTCTCAAATTTCATCCCCTGGTGTACATTTGCACTATTTGAGTTCTTTTCTACAAAGAAAGGAATGATTTCTCTTGTTAGATATATGGACCTGGCCCATATAAATAATTCTGAATAAATATCAAAGGCCCATTAGCGTTAAAGGGGTACACCATCTATTAGTTCCACATTGCTAATAGACAAGGGTGTTGGGAGTTTTTCTCCTAATAAATATGGACGAACCCCTCATGAAAAGATCGCATTATAGACTACCACACGGGAAGGCCCCGAGTAAGGCTATCCATAAGGTGCTCTATACGAATTAGATTTTGCCTCTTCTCGTTGTTGCGTCACCGTCGCCAAGACTCCAGCCCGATCGTTCGCGTGCACCAGCGACCGGGCAAGCAGGTCTCCGGAACCGTCGTCTTTGCGATCCTGCACTGGGAGAAGGCGAATAAGGTTTTTGGGAAGCGCTCTTCGCGCGACTGCTCTCGAACATCTTCATCTACGTCCTGGTGACCGTTCGAGGGACTTCACTACGTACATCTTCCTGCATCGACATCGTACGACTACATCGACTGAGGTCCTCCCACGATTAGTATGGCTAATCCAGAGGATAACGGCGCATCGGTTGCCCCCGGCAACCGCCCCGTCTTTGGGTACACTCTCATCTTACTATGGTTTTATTTGTTCATCATGATCAATCTACCTTGTCTGTCTAGTGTACGAATCGTGCTTACACTAGTTGCTATGATCTGTGATATGAGTTTCCTACACATGCTTAATCTAGTTTTATATTCTGGTTTTAATCTGGAAATTGCCTAATATTTCAACAATCCAAAAACCTTATAATAGGTCTTTTCCAGTACCTATGGCTAGTTTTGTTGATGCGCTGAGGCCGGAGAAATTCTCTGGTGAGCACTTTAAGAGGTGGTCTATTAAGATCACGGATTGGCTTACTGCCATGGAAGTTTTCTGGGTCAAAGATGGCTTACCCGAGGGAGACATCTCTGATAAAGATCAGAGTAAATTCCAGAAAGCCAATGATATCTTTGTGGGAGTTGTGCGTAATGTGCTTTTGAATCATCTGTTTGATTCAATGATGCATATACGAGACGCAAATCCTTTATGGGATCATAGCGCCCACTTTGTCCAGAGAAATTTCAAAGGCAAGAACAAAGGAAAGGGGAAACAACAGCCTTTCAATGCCAAAGCAACTACTACCTTTAAGAAGAAGAAAGATATGTCTGAGATGTCTTGTTTCACTTGTGGTGAACTAGGACATTTTGCTAAGGATTGTCCAAAGCATGCAGACCGTAAAGAGAAAAAGGTCAACCTCGTGACTGCAACCAATGCCGATGACGGGTATGGTAGTCTTCCTACCGTACTTTCGGTGTTTCAATCACCTAGTTGGTGGCTTGATACGGGTGCTAATATTCACGTGTGTGATGATGTCTCTTTATTTTCTTCTTACCAATTGCTCCAAGGTTCTTCCATTCTGATGGGGAACGGGTCACATGCTTCTGTTCGTGGTGTTGGTACGGTAGATCTGAAGTTTACTTCGGGCAAGATCGTGCAGCTGAAGAACGTCCAGCATGTCCCTACTATTCGCAAGAATCTTGTTAGCGTTTCTCTTTTATTAAGAGATGGTTTTAAGGTAGTGTTAGAGTCCAATAAAGTAGTTATGTCTAAGCATGGACAATTTATTGGTAAAGGCTATGATTGCGGAGGCTTGTTCCGCCTAAGTTTAGCATATTTTTGTAATAAGTCAGTCAATCATATTTGTGGCACAATTAGTGATAATTCAAGTGTTTGGCATTCTCGTTTATGTCATGTGAATTTTGGTTTGATGTCACATTTATCTAGCTTGCGGTTAATACCAGATTTCACCATTGCCAAAGGTTCTAAGTGCCATAGTTGTGTGCAATCTAAGCAACCTCGAAAGCCTCAAAAGGCAGCGGAGGAGAGACACTTGGCACCTCTAGAACTCATTCATTCTGATCTATGTGAGATGAATGGTGTGTTGACTAAAGGTGGAAAGAGATATTTCATGACGTTAATTGATGATGCTTCTAGATATTACCATATTTACTTGCTGAAAACTAAAGATGAGGCTTTAGACTACTTTAAAATCTTTAAGGCTGAGGCTGAAAATCAACTAGAAAGAAAGATTAAACGTCTAAGGTCAGATCGTGGTGGTGAATATTTTCCTATATTATTTGATGAGTTTTGTGCGGAACATGGTATTATTCACGAGAGGACACCTCCCTATTCTCCTGAATCCAATGGGATTGCCGAGAGGAAAAACCGCACTTTGACTGACTTGGTGAACGCCATGTTAGATACTGCTGGTTTATCTAAGGCATGGTGGGGGGAAGCTATTTTGACTGCAAGTCATGTCCTGAATAGAATTCCGAACAAAAGTAAAGAGACAACACCATATGAGATTTGGGTTGGAAGGAAACCATCACTTTCATATTTGCGCACGTGGGGATGTTTGGCGAAAGTCAATGTTCCAATTACAAAGAAGCGTAAGCTTGGACCAAAGACGGTAGATTGTGTCTTTCTAGGATATGCTCATAATAGCATTGCTTATAGATTTTTAGTAGTAAAATCTGAAGTTTCTGATATGCATGTTGATACAATTTTTGAATCTCGTGATGCTACATTTTTTGAGAATATTTTTCCTATGAAAGATATGCGTAGTAATGCTAAATTTTCCACTGAAATAGCTCCTGATCATACTATACCTATCGAGTCTCCTATTGAGTCATTTGAGCAAACACTTGAGAAGGATGACAATGAAGTTCCTGTGAGGAACAAGAGACAAAGGATTGCAAAATCTTTTGGTGATGATTTCATTGTGTACCTTGTGGATGATACTCCTACCTCTATTATAGAGGCTTATGCGTCTCCAGATGCAGATGATTGGAAAGAAGCAGTTCGTAGTGAGATGGACTCGATTCTTTCTAATGGAACTTGGGAGCTATCTGAATTACCATTCGGTTGTAAACCAATTGGTTGTAAGTGGGTGTTCAAAAAGAAGCTTAGGCCTGACGGTAATATTGACAAGTACAAGGCTCGACTTGTGGCTAAAGGTTATACACAAAAGGAAGGCGAAGATTTCTTTGATACTTACTCACCTGTTGCTAGAATGACCACTATTAGAGTACTACTATCCTTGGCTGCCTCATATGGTCTGATCGTCCATCAGATGGATGTGAAGACAGCTTTTCTTAATGGAGAGTTGGATGAGGAGATTTATATGGATCAGCCTGATGGGTTTGTAGTAAAAGGTGAAGAGCAGAAGGTGTGTAAATTATTGAAATCTTTGTATGGCTTGAAACAAGCTCCCAAACAATGGCATGAGAAGTTTGACACTACTTTAACTAGTGCGGGCTATGTCGTTAATGAAGCTGATAGGTGTGTGTATTATCGACATGGTGGGGGTCATTTTGTTATACTATGCTTATATGTAGATGATATTCTAATCTTTGGAACAAACATGGATATTATAAATGAAGTCAAGTCATTCTTGTCAAAGAGTTTTGACATGAAAGATCTAGGAGAAGCTGATGTAATTTTAAACATCAAGTTGATTAAGGAAGAGAGTGGGATTACTCTATCACAATCTCACTATGTTGAGAAGGTATTGAGCCGTTTTGGCTATATGGACAGCAAGCCTTCTCCAACACCTTATGATCCTAGTGTGACATTGCGAAAGAATATGAAAGATACCAGAGATCAATTGAAGTACTCTCAAATTGTTGGTTCACTCATGTATCTTGCTAGCGCAACTAGACCGGATATCTCTTTTGCTGTGAGCAAGTTGAGTAGGTACATGTCCAACCCGGGTAATGATCATTGGCATGCACTAGAAAAGGTCTTGCGTTATCTTAAAGGTACAATGAGCTATGGGATTCACTATTCCGGGCACCCAGCTGTGCTAGAGGGATATAGTGATGCGAACTGGATTTCTGATATTGATCAAATCTACGCCACTAGTGGGTATGCCTTTACCCTTGGAGGTGGCGCAGTGTCATGGAGGTCTTGCAAACAGACTATTTTGACTAAATCAACCATGGAAGCTGAACTTACAACTTTGGATACAGCATCTGCAGAGGCAGAGTGGCTGCGTGAGCTCTTGTCTGACTTGCCGGTGGTTGAAAAACCAATACCGGCTATCCTTATGAACTGTGATAATCAAACAGTAATCACTAAAGTGAATAGTGCTAAGGATAATGCAAAGTCAACAAGACACGTTTGAAGACTGTCAGGAAGTTGAGAAACTCCGGAGTAATTACTGTATCTTATATACAAACAGACAAAAACCTGGCAGATCCCTTTACAAAAGGGCTATCACGGAATGTGATAGAAATTGCATCTAGGGAGATGGGTATGAGACCCATGTGAGTTTACAGTAGTAGTAACCCAACCTTTTTGATCGGAGATCCCGTGACTAAGGACCTGGGAAAAATAAGCTATTGGTAAACTGAGGAGAGTATAATGATAACCCTCTCTATGTGAAGATGCAATACTCTCAGAGCAATGAGGCACTGTGAGGTAGGTTGGCGAAGATGCCTTAATATGTTCTATTGACTTTAACGAGTAAAGATGCTGTCCTACAGAGCATTCTTGAAAGAACATACCTATATGAGCTTGACTGTTAAACGTCGCAGTCTATGAGACTTGGGTGATCTCTAGTAAACTCATGAAGAGACTAAGGAGTATGTCGTATATGCTCCACCCACGGGGTAAGGCTACTGGCAGCCAAGTACTAGTTTGGCTTTGAATAAAGCTTGTTCGCACAAAACTTGCAATTCAAGGCCTAGTCCATTGTTCAAGTTGTGAATAAGTGTAGCTTGAAGTTCTATACGGAAGTTCAACTTAACAGTCTCTGCCGAAACACTGGTATATCGAACAGTAGTGAGAACAGGCAAATCTCTAAATAGGCATTTGAGATCTGGTGGGGGATTGTTAGATATATGGACCTGACCCATATAAATAATTCTGAATAAATCTCAAAGGCCCATTAGCGTTAAAGGGGTACTCCATCTATTAGTTTCACATTGCTAATAGACAAGGGTGTTGGGAGTTTTTCTCCTAATAAATATGGACGAACCCCTCATGAAAAGATCGCATTATAGACTACCACACGGGAAGGCCCCAAGTAAGGGTATCTCTAAGGTGCTCTATACGAATTAGATTTTGCCTCTTCTCGTTGCTGCGTCGCCGTCGCCAAGACTCCAGCCCGATAGTTCGCGTGCACCAGCGACCGGGCGAGCAGGTCTCCAGAACCGTCGTCTTTGCGATCCTGCACCGGGAGAAGGCGAATAAGGTTTTTGGGAAGCGCTCTTCGCGCGACTGCTCTCGAACATCTTCATCTACGTCCTGGTGACCGTTCGAGGGACTTCACTGCGTACATCTTCCTGCATCGACATCGTACGACTACATCGACTGAGGTCCTCCCACGATTAGTATGGCTAATCCAGAGGATAACGGCGCATCGGTTGCCCCCGGCAACCGCCCCGCCTTTGGGTACACTCTCATCTTGCTGTGGTTTTATTTGTTCATCATGATCAATCTGCCTTGTCTGTCTAGTGTACGAATCGTGCTTACACTAGTTGCTATGATCTGTGATATGAGTTTCCTACACATGCTTAATCTAGTTTTATATTCTGGTTTTAATATGAAAATTGCCTAATATTTCAACATCTCTCTCATTTACTGTAGGTCCCTATTTCATTTTTCAACGATCAATCAGGAGCTGAGAAATGATTATCTATATTGAGAAATGATAAAACAAGGGAACATCATCACATAATTTTTTCAGCAAATGATAATTACCGATTTCTATTGGATAGCTGGTTATTACTATCAAATACTTTTCAGCTGGTTGTGGCTCTTGTGATCTCAGTTATGGCCTGGTTTTTCATCCAGTAATCACACGACCCTTATTTGTGAATTTTGATATACTGAATTCTTAAACTGTCAAGATAAATACTACACCAGATTATGAACTATCACAATCTTTTTTATATATTCTGCGAAATCAGTTGCATCTTTATGGAAGCTGGGTGGCATGGATTTGTACAATCCATATGTACATTGGATGTCTCTAAATTGATATATGCCTTCTGACTGTTCATTTCAGAAATTATAAGTGTCCTGTACCTTTATGTGGCTAATCAAATTCTAGTTTTTTCTAGACAAATTATCTGAGCTCCTTGCATTGGTAATTTGGTATGCTTATAAGTGATGGATACGCAGCAGAAGGTTTACTCACTAAACAGTCACCAATGTGGAATGTCCAATCCAAAAAATTAAAAGCACCTATAGTTTTCTTCAACCGTGGGCTTCCAAATTTATCAGTGTAGCCTTTCCTATACTTAGCTCTGATTTGTGGCGATGGAAGTTTGATAGTGGCAATGCAGTGCTCGCCTTTCTTTTCATACTCACTGAATACATGAGTACCAATTGGTTACACAAAAGAATAACATGAAGAACTTGGCAGTGTTCCTTGCTCATGTTCTTATTTTAAGTTCACACCAGTAATTAAAATCTCCCTCTTTGTCAGGTTTTGAAAACTATATTTCTTTGTTTATGCCAGAATATGTGTTTTAATCTCAGTTTATTTTGCAGTGTGCAATTCTTGCATTGGTTGTATTTCTTGTGTTCTCAAATTTTTGTTCTGTTTCATTTTTTCTTGTCTTCAACCTGATTGGTGAGCTTGGTCTGATCTTTTGTAGTGTTTATTTATTCTGATTTATGGTTCATTTGCAGTTTATAACACTACCTATGCCGGTCCCAAGCCCGGATGAGAAAATGTGGAGGGAACGACCTCCTTGAACTTTCTTATCTGAATTTTTCAAAGAGAATCACAAGCAAAATTGATGATACTTAGTATTTTGATAAGAAGTATAGATAAATTGAAGTGTGAATACATGGTCACCTTATTAGTTTTATAATTCCTCCATTTCTTCATTATATAAAGGTGTGCACGAATGTTGAGGTTCATTTTATCATCTTTAACCGACATGCCCAAGAGTTTTTTTTATTCCGAGTGATAAAATTTATAATAACCTCAAATTTATACTTAAATTCACTTCTATATGAGATGTGGCTTATAATAAAATCTATACCTTATAGCACTAGACATTTTGAAATTTATAATTAAATTCACTTCCTTCAGACATACCTTCTATTTTGATGTTTGTAGTTAACCTTTGAAGAAAAAACAAATAGATTTCAGTTAAAACTTAATTAACATATATTATTATAGAGTAAAAGTTACGGAGTAGATAAACTCCACAACCGCTCACTACCTACCTACCTGATATGTACGCACACGCAGCGCGTAAAAATGGTTTCAGTTACGTTCAACTCGCCCGGCCGCCCCTTCCCTCTCTCACCGTATAAAACGCCAACAACAACCCAGGACGGGAGATACGGGACGCGATCCAGGGCTACTGCGAGATATCAGAAGCTGCTTGCAGCAAAAAAAAAAGTGCGACCAGCGACGATCAACCGAGCGGCGGCCATGGAACTGAGAGGCAGGAGGAAGAGGCTGCTCTGCGCGGCGCTGCTGCTGCTCTGCGTGGCCGCGCGCTTCAAGGGCGCTGTCTGCGGCGGTGGAGGTGGTGGAGGCGGCGGCGGTGCTGGCGCCGGTGAAGGTGGAGAGGAGGGAGGGATCGGAGGTGGAGGCGCCAGCGAAGAGGAAGGGGGCCGTCGCCGCCGCCGCCGGACCTGTTGCCGATGAGAGCGAAGCGCCTGACCATGGAGCCTGGAGGGCCTCTGGCGGCGCCGCCGCCGTCGCCGTTTCTGTCGCTGCCCTCATTTGCTGAGATCGCCTAGGTCAATTAGACAATTACAGGTTAGAGTCAACTGATCGAATCAGTTGCATGCAGTTTGGTAGAATGGTAGTGGTAGATCGACTCGTGCGTGCGGATCAAATAAGCACGTGAATCTTTGTGAATCTTTGTTTTAGCAAAAAAAAAAAAAGTTTAGGTCGTTATCCTTATCTACCACCCATATACCGTGTTCTTGTGGAGTAGGTTAATCATTAATCAAACTTTCGATCTGGAAGTATAATTGCAATGAAACAACTGAGACGAGTAGTTTCAGGCATTGTTCCGTTCCGGATTCTGGATTAGTGTACGAGATGGTTTCTCGAATACTAATCAATCAGGTGGTCAATGCTGCGCGTCTTGATCCGCCGCTCGTCCTCGTCATTCTGATTTTCTGCGAGATGTTTGCGTGTTAATCCTCTTCAATTTGACCTCCTCATTATTGTTATTATTATTCCCTAGTACTATACTATCCACGCGTTTGCCAAATTAAAGACAGTAGAGTGCCGTGCAAGGTGCGCCATCCCGTTTAGTTAGTGCGCCACAACTTCGTGCTCTTGCTGATTTGCTAACTGCCGGTTCGCGCGTCCTGTATAAAAACGCCTCCCAGGTAATGGCGGACTGAGAACGTTTACCGGTGAGAGACATCAATGGGAGGTAAGACGACGACGAAGTTGCTCTGCGCGGCGCTGCTGCTGCTCTGCGTGGCCACGGGCCTCCAAGGCGCTCTTTGTGCGGGTGGCGGTGGCGGCGGAGGAGGCGGCGGCGCGAGGGGTGGAGGAGGTGGTGGTGGAGGCGGCGGCGCGAGGGGCGGCGGAGGAGGTGGTGGCGGCGCGAGGGGCGGAGGAGGAGGAGGTGGGGGCGGCGGCGGCGGCAGGAATGGCGGTGGCGGGGGACGCGGAGGGAGCTCGGGCAACAAAAGCAACGGCGGCCGGTCTGTAGGCGGAGGGAGCCCGCCGAGCACGAGCAGGAGCGGCGGCGGGTCCGTCGGTGGAGGGAGCTCATCGGGCTGGAGGAGCTACGACGGGGGATACGATGCGTCCGACGGGCGCGAACCGCTTGGCCGTGGAGCCTGGAGGGTCTCCGGCGCCGCTGCCAGCGCGGTCGTTGCGGCAGCTGCGCTCGTTTGGTGGTGATCAAATGGTAGTTAATAATCAAAAAGCTGCCGAGTGAATTTGTAAATTGCAAGGTTCATGTGTGTGTATACGTACGATTTGTGATTGGTAAGTTGTAAATACAGTGTACAATCGAATAATGGATGGACGATTATCTATATATATAAAACTTATATTATCGGTATTAGGATTAGTCCCGACACTAACTAGTGAGATACGCTGCGATCAGCCTCTTGATGGTCGATGCTAAACAACACAGGGACACGATTTTATTCTGGTTCCGGCCACAGGGCCGTACGTCCAGCAGATCGCACGTGCGTGCTGTATTGCGATGCACCAGGGGTGCCTGTAGAGGGGGTTACAAGCAAGACGGGAGAGGAGGAAAGGCCTCCAAGTCCCTGCTAGATGATTGAGGCGAAGTGCCAATATCAGTGGATGGAAGGGTGGTGAATGCGGATCAAAGTCAGAGCGATCCCCGCGGTCGGGCGGCCGCCCCTCCTTTTATAGGCTAAGGGAAGGCGGCTTACAGACGTGCCGCATGGTATTTTGTACAGTGCTGCGGTACCGGCGTGCGGTGTTGGCGATTTGATGGTCGTCCTGGCGAATCTTGGCCCCTGCAGGCGTCGTGAAGGCCCTTGTACTCGCCGGAGAGTGTCTTTGAGGGTGGTCCGGCTGGCACCCGCGTCTGGTCGTCGCCCGTACATTAGTTTGAGGGTCTTGATGATGGGAGCCCCGGCGCCGCACAGGGGCCGGCGCGGCGGCGTCCCATCGGATCGTGTGTGCGTCAGGTGAACGGTCACGTGAACGGTCGTACGCTCTTCGAGGGTGTCGCCGGATCCGTTCGAGGGGCTCGGTGTGGAGGAAGGACAGGAGCAGGTAGCACAGTGCCTGGGAATGACCCCGGCCTCTCCACACAGCGAGCGAGCAGTGCCCGCACCCGCATAGTGCCCGTACAGTGCCCGGGAAGGTGGCACAGGGTCGGCGTGACCGCACAGCGCCGGGGCCAGATTCCCGGGCGGTGTCAGAGAATCTGCGTGGCGGGGATCCAGCCTTTGACCGCGGTGCCTGCGGCGCGACGGGGCATTTAATGCCTTGGTCGGGGGAGCAGGTAAAGTGCCCTTGGTCGAGGGGGAGCCTTGAGCGAGGCGGAGATCCACTCGAGGGGTGCCGGAGCCTCGAGCGAGGCGGAGACCCGCTCGAGAGGTGCTGGAGCCTCGAGCGAGGCAGAAGCTTGCTCGCGAGGCGTTCGACCCTCGAGCGAGGCGGAAGTTCGTTCGAGGGTGACCGGCGCGGTCGCTTGACATGCCACGGAGAAGGTTGGGCCGTAGCAGGCCGTGGGCCTGGTTTGTGTCTTAGTTGAGGTTGGTTTGGGGGGGGTGTTTAGCGTTTTTTATTTTTGAGAGGGCGTTTTCCCCGTAATTGGGGGACCCCTTATGGCTGTCCCCGACAGTAGCCCCCGAGCCTTTGCTGGAACGGTGAGGAAGTTCCGCAAAGGCTGGAAGCTTCTGGTAGGACCTTTCTTCCCCTTGAGTGTGTGCAACGTTCCGTGGGGGCGTGCTAGCGCACCCGCGGGTGTAGCCCCCGAAGCCTTGGGGGAGTGCGTGCACTCGTGCAAGGTTTTTAAGCTGAGCGACAGGTCCACAGAGCGTTTGTTTCAGCCGGCTTCGGCGTTATTTCAGCCGGCCTCGGCGATCCACGCGTGCAGGGCGGTGTCTACCGCGCCCAGGACAAGTCCTGGAGGGGTTTTGCTCTACTGTTCCGGGGGGATGACCCTTCACGGAGTTGTGCGACATGCCCGGAGGGTGTAGCCGCGCGAGGAGCCCCCGAGCCCGGGCCCGTATGGGGGCAATCGGGGCGAACTTCTCGACTTAACCTCGTGACCCTCGCCGCCCTTCCGCAGGGGGGAGCGGTGTGATGATCCATGCTTCCCATCGAACGAGCCGCGAGTCATGGACGCCTCGTCGAGCTGTTAGCGGGTGGTTCAAGTGGACGTCCGTGCCCCGTTCGATAAGGGTCGGCTCGTGGTCCGGAGACACGTCCATGGGAGCACTTCACATGGGTGCGCTAGGCAGGGCTCGGTCCCGTTCGATAGGGACCGAGGGCGCGGAAGCTCTCCCTCGATGAGATCCCTCGACTAGCTGCCCTTGTTTGGCCTTGAACACGAACTATGGGGCGTCCCTGAACTTCGTGTTCGGGGGTTGGCTCGGTCGCGCACGCCCTGGTCGTCCCTGACTCTGTTGATCTGAGACGCCTGTTCGAACCTTCCGCAGGTCAGGGCTCGAATCTCTGATCAGTAGGGGCCTTGCGGGGAGCATTATGCGTCCTCATCTTTTGCTGACTCGTGGCGCCCGTCGAACCCTCATCGGGCCGGGCTTCGAACCACTGGTCAGTGGCGACCTCGTTAGGAGGTGCATCTGTGGCGCACATCGAACCCTTAGCGGGCAGGGCCTCGAACCACTGATCAGTAAGGGTTTTGGGGCGAGGCATCAGGTATTCCTCAAACTGCGCTTTCGAGGGCCATCTCGAGCAAGCACGTTTGAGGTTGCCTCTGACTCCTTGGGCCGCCCGTCAGGGGCCTCTCGAGGGGTCAGGCCTCCATCTCTTGTTTGTTAGGGCCCACGGGAGCTCCTTCTCTTGGAAGGAATCCCCCGTCCCTTGGTTTCCGATCGTGGATCCGGATTGACTGCGCGCGTGGGGTCATGGTACACGTGGCGTTTCGTAAGGGTAATGCGCGCGCCTTTTTAGGCGGCGTGGAAGTGACGCGCGGCGGTTCGCGTTTTTACCGAGCCGTAATGATGGCACTCGCGCGTGCGCGCGGAGATTTTGGGGCAGTGGGTTGGGCGACGTCCATCGCATTAACTGCGACCGCCCGCCCCGGCCCCCGTCTGCTCGATTCCCACGCCTCCCTTTGCTTTATAAATGACAACGAGTGAAGGGGAGGATTTTTACCTTAGCCATTTCACCCGCACCGCGCTCGCCTTCTTCTTCTTCTTCTTCTCACCCTCTGAGCTCACGCCCGCTCGCGGTTTCCGCCCTCACGCTCAGCTTCCGCCCCGTGCTCACCATGGTTGAGTATCTTGAGGTCGGACCGTGGAGCCGGTCCAACGTGGACGAGCACCTCCTTCAAGGGCTCATCGTCGGCGGCCAACTGACGGCCAACACCGACCCGAGCAGGCCGGCGTGGATCGTTCCGCCGGCGCGGCACCAGGAGCCATAGCCCCTGGCGGGGTACGTGGTGAGCTTCGCCCGCTTGCACAAGCGGGGATTCAATGCTCCCGCCGGCAAGTTCATGCGGGGGCTGTGCTACTACTATGGTGTGGAGCTGCACAACTTTTCCCCCAACGCCATTTCGCAAGCGGCGACCTTCGTGGGCGTCTGCGAAGGTTTCCTGGGCGTCCCCATCTCATGGGACTTGTGGCTCCACCTCTTCCGAGGCGAGCTCTTCACGCTAGCGGCCGGCGGCAAGGGCAGGCGTCGACCCGTTTGCGCCGACAGCCTCACCTTTGCGTTGCGGGGGAAGGGAGTTGGCATATATCCGCCCTGCAACATGACTACCAACAACATGGAGTGGGATCGGGGGTGGTTCTACCTCCGCAATGACGGCGCCGGCCTCCCGCCCTACACCGGCAAGGTCCTCGACAGCCGCCCGTTCCACTGGGGGCCGGGGGTGTCGGACCCCGTGCGGCGAACAAAGCTCGATCCTTACATGAAGGCCCTGAAGGCTTTGACGGATGCGGGGTTGACCGCAGCGGCCGTCCTTGCGCAGTGTCACCGGCGGCGGGTGATTCCTCTCATGGAGAGGGCGCTCCCCATCTACGGAATGGCGGAGGGCGCAGACCCCGACGCTTTGGCGCGGTCACGGCTACTGGCGGAGCCCCTCGCCCCGTCGTACGCGGCGCAGCGGGCCAGGCGCGCGGTGGACACCAGGAAGATGGTGTGCGACCCCGATGAGGTGCTGTGGTCGCCCAGAATGCGTCCCGATGACGGGTTCATCGAGTTGGTAAGGAATCTCCACCGATCTTGCCGGTCTTTCGGATCGATTTTAATTTTGACGATTAATCTTTGACGGTTGCAGCGGTGGCAGCCGGCGATGGAAACGAGCGCCTATGGCTTGGATCCCCCCACGCCCAACTCCCACGCGGCCAACCGCGAGAAGCAGCGGGAGGTGAAGGCGAGGGCGGACGCCGATAAGGCGAAGAAGAAGAGGTGTAAGGAGCGCCGCCAGGCACACCACCTGGAGTGGGTGCAGCGGGAGAAGGAAGGCCGCTCCCTCCCGCCGACCCCAGAGGACACGAGCAGTGGCAACGACACCGGCGTCATTTGGTCCGATCTGGAGGAGGATGAAGAAGACGAGGTGCCTTTGGCCGCAGGGGCCAAAGGCAAAGAAGTTGCTCAACCCGCGCCGTTGGCGGTGCGGGCTCGCGCCGCACCTACCTCCGCGACGGGCGCGGCTTCGGTCGGTGAGGGTGCCGCTGCGGGGGATGCTCCCATCGCGGGGGGGCGCTCCGCCCGAGCAAGCCTCGAGGAAGCGCAAGCGTCAAGTGTCAACTCGATGGTAAGCGTCACATCAAACTTGTTTCACCTGACTTCGTTTGATCGAGTTGTTGATGTGCCCTTTCCTTTCTTCCCAGCCGCGCTGGTGCCCCCATCGCGCCCGAACTGGCGCCGACCAAGGCGCTGAGGGCGAGGGCGCGTGACACGGTCCGAATGACGCGTCCTCGCTCGGCGAGGACGCCGCGGTCCTCGACGGCGACGGCACCGCCCCTTCAGATGGTGGTGTCGCGGGGTGTCCTGCGGGAGGAGGAGCGGACCCGTGCGGCTGGGGCCAGGACAGGAGGCGGTTCGAGGGGCGAGGCCCCTCGAACAAGCGGAGCGGGAGAGGTCCCGTCTGTGGCGGATGCAGCCCGCGCATGGGACAGGACCCCAGTGGAGGACGACGGGGTGCGGGAGGAGGCCACGCTTAGGTCTGCGCCTGAGGCGCTGCCGCAGGGGGCCGGTGCATCCTCATCGCGCCAGCGCGACTACAACGAATTCCCTGGTGATTGGTGCACCGGGCTGGAGCGGTTCGAGGTTCCCTGGGAGACGGTGGACCACGCGTACGCAGAGTTCCTCGACTGGTGGGAGTTTCTCCAGGTCGGGTCCCAGGTGCAGGGCCTGCTCCGCCAGGCCTCGAGGCTTCGTAGCGACGTGGCGGCGCCGCTCTTCCGGGTTCGTGCTTTCGTCTCGTTGCCCCTTCGTCGTTCCCTTCCCCCTCAATTGTGTCTTTTCTGAGTCTTCTCCGTTTCTTTTGTTTCGGCAGCGGTTGTGGGGCGATGCGGGGGACAAGATCTCCTTCATCGCCAACCTCCACACCAAACTGGAGGAGGCGTGCCGGGAGAATGAGCACCTAGGCCCGGCGATGGACTGCCTCTAGGACCAGCTGCACGAGGTGAACGCGGACCTCGACCTGAAGAAAAGCGACCTGCGTCGCGCGGAGGAAGAGCGCGATACCCACCACGCCGCGGCGGAACAGAAGGCCAAGGAGGCCGAGCAGCTCAGCACCGCGCTGCAGGGCAAAGAGGGCGAGCTCCAGCAGGAACGCGCGGCCCTCGGCGAGGCAAAGGCTCAGCTTGCCCTGAGGGACACCGCCCTTACTGAGGCGCAGGCCCGCGCGGAGCGCAAGCTCATGGCCCTGGAGGACGCGCAGGCGCGCCTTGCTCAGGCTGAGCAAAAGGCTCAGGAGGTCGAGGGGCTCGCCACAGCCTTGAAGGAGAAGAGCGACGCGCTGGTGGCGGTGGAGAGCCAACTTCTCGAGGAGCGCACCGCCCGTGAGGGTGCGCAATCTCAACTCGCACTGAAAGACGTGGCCCTCACGGAGGTGCAATCTCAGCTTGAGCAGGAGCGCAAGGCGCTCGAGGAGGCGCAAGCCCAGCTCTCCCAAGCTGCGCAGAAGATCCAGGAGGCTGGGCAGGCGGGCGCGGCTCTTCAGGAGGCACAGTCTCAGCTCCAGCTCGTTCGTGAAGAGCTTGAGGGGGCGAAGAACGCGCTCCAACAGCGGGACGCCTCGATCCTTCAGCTCCAGCAGGATATCGACGCCGCGCGGGCCGCGCTCGAGACCGAGAAGAGACGGACCAAAGGTAAATTGTGTCCCTCAGTTGTCCCGATTTTCTGCTAAGTTCGTTCGAGGCTTGATGCTTGGTTTTGTGCTACAGAGCTTCAGAAGAGCTCAGCGGATCCTTCAGAGGAGATGCGATCTCTCCAGGTTGCCTATGACGAGGCCCAGGGCGAACTCAAGGCCCTGGAGGCCGCTGCCCTCGAGGTGTGCCGCGAGCTCGAGGGGGCTGAGGGTCAATCCTCGGGTAGCTCGATCGCGAGCCGTCTATGGTCCCTGGGTGGTCGGGTCACCGAGTGCCTGCGTGGCGCCCTTCGACTCGGGGTCCAGAAGACCTTGGGGCTGACCTCAACCCACTACATCCTCGACTTCGGACTGCTGCGGGACGGCTATGTCCTTCCCGAAGGCGTCGTGGGTGAGGATGCTGAGCTCGAAGCTGTCAAGGTGGTTGATGCGTCCATGGCGGAGCCCGCCGCGGCCCTCGCCGACATGTTTGAAGTGGACCTGTTCCCTGACGTGGCTGAGGGTGAAGCTGCCGCCGCTCCGAGCCCCTGCGCTCCCTGAAGACTTCGGGTCTCGAGGCCTGTTAATATTTTGTTAGAATTTTGGATGAACGTTCGTCATTTGTACAAACAATATATTATGCTGTGCGCAAGTCTATTTGTACATTTTATCTCGTATGCTGTCATGTTTTCCTTGGGCCTTTCGGGAGAACCTCGACCAAGGAATTAGCGCTCACGAGCCAACTTAGTCGTAGGGTAGCGAGGGGGATGCTTATCCTCTCGGAGGCGTCAGCGGTCCCGCGACTCGACCGGCCCTAGACTTAGCTAGTTCGCGCTCGGCCTCAGTCCCTCCAAAATGCTCGAGGCGTGACATTCTAACACTTTTGAAAAGATAAAGTAGTTTTTTGTGAAAATTTGGGACACTCCGGGGGGAACCCCCTGTCGTAGCCCCCGAGGGAGACTGGGTTTGCATCGAGGCATCGGCTGAGGGTTAAACCGAGTCGCCCTTTTTATTTATGATTTCAAGTGCGAGATGTACAAAGAAAGCTTGGAAGTCTAAGGATAGAAGCGACGTAGTTGTTGTATGTTCCAAGCGTTGGTGAGGACTTCGTCCTTTTTGTTTGCCAGCTTGTACGTGCCGGGTTTGAGCGCCTTGATGACGACGTAGGGCCCTTCCCATGGCGGCGACACGCCCCGGTTGTCTTGTCGTAACCTCAGCACAAGGTCGCCCTTGCTGAAGTCCTAACGTCGGATCTTTTGGGCTTGGTATCGCCGGAGTGACTGCTGGTACCTTGCTGAGTGCAGCATTGCCACATTGCGGGCCTCGTCCGCCTGGTCTAGCGAGTCTTCGCGAGCCTACCGGTTCAGGTCTTCATGATAGGCCCTGAGTCTGGGGGATCCGTATTCCAAGTCTGTGGGGGAGGATGGCCTCCACGCCATAGACGAGGAAGAATGGTGTGAACCCCGTGGCTCTGCTCGGGGTGGTCCTGAGGCTCCAAATGACCGATGGTAGCTCTTGGACCCATTTATGGCCAAACTTATTCAGTTTGTTGAAAATCTTGGGCTTGAGGCCTTGTAAAATCATGCCATTGGCACGTTCGACTTGGCCGTTGGTCTGTGCGTGTGTGACGGCTGCCCAGTCCACGCGGATGTGGTATTTGTCGCAGAACTCCAGGAACTTCTTGCCGGTAAATTGGGTACCGTTGTCGGTGATGATGGAGTTGGGCACCCCGAATCTGTGGACGATGTCAGTGAAGAACGATACCGCCTGCTCGGACCTGAGGTTGGTAATAGGGCGCACCTCGATCCACTTTGAAAACTTGTCGATCGCGACCAACAAGTGCGTGTAGCCCCCGGGCGCCTTCTGCAGGGGCCCGACGAGGTCCAACCCCCATATGGCAAATGGCCATGTAATAGGGATGGTCTGGAGGGCATGAGCTGGGAGGTGTGTCCTGCGGGCGTAGAACTGGCACCCTTCGCAGGTGCGCACGGCCTCGTTGGCGTCGGCGACTGCCGTAGGCCAGTAAAAGCCTTGGCGGAACGTGTTGCCCACGAGGGTGCGCGGCGCCGTGTGATGGTCGCATATGCCTGCGTGGATATCCCGGATTAGCTCGCGGCCCTCGGGGATGGGGATGCATCGTTGTAGAATTCCTGAGGCGCTGCGCTTGTACGGCTCACCACCGATCATGGTGAACGACTTGGCCTTTCTGGCGATGCGCCTTGCCTTGGTTCGATCTGAGGGTAGCTCCCCTCGATCGATCCAGGCGAGGTATTTGCTCCGCCAGTCTTCTGCGGGAAGGGCCTCATCGATCTCCATAGCCTCGGGTTCGTCAGCCCCGTATCCCTCGAGGAGGGAGAGCACGAACTTCTCGTTCGAGGTGTCCTCGTCCATGGGTTCCGCGCCCGTGGGTATCGAGGGAGCCCCCAAGGGTCCTTCCGGGTCCGGGGAGGCTCTGCTGAGGTCGATGGAAGGTTTGGCGTGGTCGCGGGCGAAGATGTTTGGAGGGACGGTGATTCACCCCGACGCGATCTTCGCCAGCTCGTCCGCCTCCTCGTTGTACTTGCGCGGGATGTGGTTGAGCTCGATGCCGTAGAATTTGTCTTCGAGCGCACGCACAGCGTTGCAATAGGCCTCCATCTTCTCGTTGTGGCAGGTTGCATTCTTCATGACTTGATCGATCACCAGCTGTGAATCCCCCCTGACGTCGAGGCGCTTGACGCCGATCTCGATGGCGATGCGGAGACCGCAAAGGAGGGCCTCGTACTCTGCCATATTATTTGATGCGGGGAAGTGCAAGCGTACCACATACCTCATGTGTTCCCCAAGGGGTGAGACGAAGAGCAAACCCGCGCCCGCACCTGTTTTCATCACCGACCCGTCGAAGTAGAGGGTCCAACACTCAGCTTGGATTTGTGACGGGGGCAGCTGGGTGTCGGTCCATTCGGCGACGAAATCTGCCAGGATCTGGGACTTGATCGCCTTTCGCGGTGTGTAGGTGAGGGTTTCACCCATGAGCTCCATGGACCACTTCGCTATCCTACCCGAGGCGTCCGGATTGCGGACTATCTCCCCCAGGGGGAAAGACGAGACCACGGTAACCGGATGGGCCTCGAAGTAGTGCCGCAGCTTGCACCACGCTAGCACCACCGTGTAGAGCAACTTTTGGATCTGTGGGTACCATGTTTTGGTCTCGGACAGTACCTCGCTGACATAGTACACCGGCCTTTGGACTGGCAGGGCGTGGCCCTCCTCTGCCCTCTCCACAACGATGACCGCGCTGACTAGCTGGGTGGTTGCCGCGACGTAGAGGTACAGAGGCTCGCCGTTTCGGGGCGGCGTGAGAATCGGGGCGTGCGCGGGCGTCACCTTCAGCTTGTCAAGGGCTTCCTGGGCCTCGACGGTCCAGGAAAAGCGCTCGTGCTTTTTCAGCAGTCGGTATAGGGGCAAGCCTTTCTCACCGAGGCGCGAGATGAAGCAGCTTAACGCCGCCAGGCAGCCCAACACCTTCTGCACGCCTTTCAAGTCCCGGATTGGCCCCATACGGTCGAGGGCCGCGACTTTCTCGGGGTTGGGCTCAATGCCTCGCTGGGAGACGATGAAACCCAACAGCATGCCACGCGGCACCCCGAAGACGCACTTCTCGGGGTTCCGTTTGACCCCGTTCGCCTGCAGGCAGTCAAACGTTACACGCAGGTCGTTAACCAGGTCGTCCGCCTTCCTGGTCTTGACGACAATGTCATCTACGTATGCCTCCACGGTCCGCCCGATGTGATCCCCAAAAACATGTTGCATACATCGTTGGTATGTAGCTCCGGCGTTTCGAAGACCAAATGGCATCATTACGTAGCAAAACATGCCGAATGGTGTGATGAATGAAGTCGCGAGCTGGTCGGACTCCTTCATCTTTATTTGGTGGTAACCGGAATAGGCATCAAGGAAACACAAGAGTTCGCACCCCGCGGTAGAGTCTACTATTTGACTGATTCGTGGCAAAGGAAAGGGAACCTTGGGACATGCTTTATTTAAACCGGTATAGTCCACGCACATCCGCCACTTCCCGTTCTTTTTCTTAACTAATACAGGATTGGCTAGCCACTCAGGGTGGAACACTTCCTTGATGAACCCGGCCTCTAGGAGCCTCCGCAGCTCCACTCCAATCGCCCGGCGCCTTTCTTCGTCGAAGCATCGCAGGCACTGTTGAACAGCCCTGGAGTGAGGTAGGATGTCAAGGGAGTGCTCGGCGACCTCCCTCGGAATACCTGGCATATCCGAGGGGCTCCACGCAAAAATGTCTGCGTTGGCGCGGAGAAAGTCGACGAGCACCACTTCCTATTTCGGGTCGAGGGTGGAACTGACCCTCAACGCCTTGCCCTCGGGGGCAGCAGGGTCGAGGGGCACCTCCTTGATCTGTTCGGCAGCCTCGAAACTACCGGCGTGCTTGGCGGGGGAGTCGGGGCCCTCGTTGGCCAGCTTCTCCATGTCCGCCACCAGTGATTCGTCGAGCGCGAGTGCTTCCGCGTGCTCGACGTACTCGACGTCGCAGTCGAATGCGTGCTCGATCGACGAGCCCACCGTGATGACGCCTTTTGGCCCCGGCATCTTCATCTTGAGGTACGTGTAGTTCGGGACCGCCATGAATTTGGTGTAGCACGGACGCCCAAGGATGGCATGGTACGCGCCCCGAAACCCCACTACCTCCAAGGTGAGGGTCTCCTTGCGGAAGTTGTCCGGCGTGCCAAACCAGACGGGCAGGTCGATCTGTCCGAGGGGCTGGACGCGCTTCCCTGGCGTGACACTATGGAACGGCGTCGTGCTGGGCCGCAGCTTGTCCAGGCCGATCCCCATTAGCCGTAGGGTGTGGGCGTACAGGATGTTAAGGCTGCTGCCACCGTCCATCAACACCTTGGAGAACCGCGAGTTGCCGATGACGGGATCGACGACTAGCGGATACTGACATGGATTGGGGATGCGGTTCGGGTGGTCCTCGCGGCTGAAGGTGATAGTCTCCTCCGACCAGTCGAGGTAGGATGGCGGGGCCTTCTCCGCGGCAAGGACCTCATGACGCTCGTGCTTGCGCTGGCTGGTGGACATGTCCACCGTCGGCCCCCCGAAGATGAGGAAGACGTTTTCCACGGCGGGGAAGCCGTCAGCACCTCCGTCACCCCCGTTCTTATTAGCCTCGTCCTCCTTCGCGGCGACGCGGCTGTAGTACTTCTTGAGCATGTCGCATTGCTCGAGGGTGTGGTTGACCGGGGTCTTGTGGTACGGGCAGGACTTCTTCAGCATGTCATCGAACACGCCGGGGCCTCGAGGCGGGCCTCGAGGGCCCTTGCGTGCAGGGTCGATGGCGAGGGCCTCGTCGTCGTCCTCGCCGCGCCCCTGCCCGCATGCATCGCACTGGGGCTTCTTGCCCTTCTTGCCCCGCTTCTGCTTCTTGGCGGAGTCCTTGGGCTTGTTGCCCTCCGCGGGCGCGTCCTCCGCGCGTTTGCCCTTCTTGCCGTCAAAGATCGCCCCACAGCCTCTTCCCCAGAGGCGAAGCTGGTGGCGATGTCGAACAGCTCGTTGGAGTCGACCGGCGGGCTCCTACCAAGCTCGCGCACGAGGTCCCGGCAGGTTGTGCCCTCGAGGAAGGCATGCACGATCTCGGACTGGGCGACACTTGGGAGCTCGGTGCAGCGCTTGGAGAAGCGCCGGATGAAGTCCCGGAGCGACTCACCGGGTTTCCGGGTGCACCCTCGCAGGTCCCAAGAGTTCCCGGGGCGCACGTATGTGCCCTGGAAGTTCCCCACGAAGGTGCGGACCAGGTCGTCCCAACTGTGGATCTGACAGGCCGGTAAATGCTCGAGCCATGTCCGGGCGGAGTCCGCAAGGTGTAGCGGGAGGTTGCGGATGATCACCGCATCGTTGGTGGCCCCGCCCAGCTGGCATGCCAGGCGGTAGTCGTTGAGCCATACCCGGGGGTCAGTCTCCCCCGTGTACTTGGTGATGGTGGTGGGCTGGCGGAAGCGCTGGGGGATGTTCGCCGTGCGGATCTCCCGGCTGAACACCCGGGTTCCCGGGGGGTTCCGGTGTCGGTGAGCGATCCTCCCGACTGTCGTATCGGCCCCCCACGTCGAGGGTGGCAGCCCTGTGCAGCCCGCGCCGCCGCATCCTCCCGCCTCTTGGAGTTCAGGACGTTGTGGGCGTCCCCGTCCTGGACCTGGCCGCGCGTGTCAAGGATCCGTTCCCTGACAAGCGTCCTTCCCTGGTTCGCCGACTGTCCCGCTGCACCTCCTTGCGAGGCGTGGACCGATGCCTCCTGGTCCTGAGCGCCGCCACCGCCCCACGCGCTAGACTGGTTGCACATGCGGGACGCGGAGCTCCCGGCCTGCTGCACGGTGGCCTGCTTAATAAGGGCCTGCGCCTCGCGGCGCAGGTTGCGTGCCTCCGGCGTTGACAGTTCGGGCATGGCCCGGAGCAACGTCGCCGCCGCAATGAGCTTCTGGCTAGCTCGGGGTGGTGTGTACGAGTCATCGACGTTGAAGTCGGCGTTGATGCGCTCACAGGCTTCCCGGGCGCGTTCGCCGTGCGCCGAGGCCTCTCCTACGATGGTGGCGTGCAGGAGCCGCACCTGCCGGTATTCCTCTGTGAGCTTAGCCTCAAGCTCACGGGCCTGGGCCAGCTGCGCGGCGATGTCCTGGTTGCCCACCGGCGAAGCCGGTGGTGCGTTTGGCTCGGGGTTGAGGGGCGCGTCCCCATCGCCTGCCCCGTCCGCTTCGTCGGCGTGCTCGTTGATAGCCACGATGAAGCACTCGCGCGTGGGGTCGTAGCTCCCTACGCTGGAGTCGTCGGAGTAGCTGAACCAGTAGTCCGCAGCATCGAGGAACCGCTGGAACACGACGAGGTCCGGTACGCCGGAGAAGTCCCACTCCGCGAACCCGTGAGAGGTCGCGGGAGGCAGCTCGCTGGTCGAGCCGTGGTACGACTCGTCGTTGGTGGTCGCGATGAGGTTCCGGATCGCCAGCAGATGATGACCTGGGAGATCCTCGTACGCGGCCACGTCCGTGCTGACCGATGAGGCGTACGTCGCGGCGGCGTTGCGCATCCCGTGAGGGAATTGCAGCCCCGCAGCCACGTCTTCCCCCACGGGAGTTGGTGGGGGTGCGTCGCCCCGTGCCGCGGCACGTGCTGCTCGGCGTCGTTCCATGCGCGCTAGGCGTGAGCGCTGACCTGAACGCCTACGGCGTCGGGCTGTTGGGGCGGCCGCTGCCGCCGCTGGTGCTGGCGCCGGGGCTTCTAGCGCCAGTGCGGTGGGCACCGGGCCTGGCCCGGTCGAACGCCATGGGTGGAGCTTGTGCCGGTTGGTGAGGCGCATGTGGTAGCCGTTCCCCGTAGCCTGAAAGTTCAGGCTTCCGAACCGGATTTCGAATCCAGCTGGGAAAGGGTCGGAGCTGCCCCAGGCGTACCTCTCGGACGTCATCTCAGTGCGAATCACCATCGAGACTGCTGGTGAAGAGTTGATCACAGCGCGTGCCCCCTACCTGGCGCGCCAACTGTCGGTGTTAGGATTAGTCCCGACACTAACTAGTGAGATACGCTGCGATCAGCCTCTTGATGGTCGATGCTAAACAACACAGGGACACGATTTTATCCTGGTTCCGGCCACGAGGCCGTACGTCCAGCAGATCGCACGTGCGTGCTGTATTGTGATGCACCAGGGGTGCTTGTAGAGGGGGGCTACAAGCAAGGCGGGAGAGGAGGAAAAACCTCCAAGTCCCTGCTAGATGATTGAGGCGAAGTGCCAATATCAGTGGATGGAAGGGTGGTGAATGCGGATCAAAGTCAGAGTGATCCCCGCGGCCGGGCGGCCTCCTCCTCCTTTTATAGGCTAAGGGGAGGCGGCTTACAAACGTGCCGCATGGTATTTTGTACAGTGATGCGGTACCGGCGTGCGGTGTTGGCGATTTGATGGTCGTCCTGGTGAATCTTGGCCCCTGCAGGCGTCGTGAAGGCCCTTGTACTCGCCGGAGGGTGTCTTCGAGGGTGGTCCGGCTGGCACCCGCGTCTGGTCGTCGCCCGTACATTAATTCGAGGGTCTTGATGACAGGAGCCCCGGCGCCGCACAGGGGCCGACATGGCGGCGTCCCATCGGAACAAGATCCCACAGCGCCAGGGATGGCTTCACAATGCCCGGGATGGTGGCACAGGGTCGGAGTTGGCCGCGCAGGATCGGAGGTGACGGAAGGGACGTGATCCGCTCACCCCGCGTCACAGCACCGTCCTGACCGTGCGTCAGGGGAACGGTCGTACGCTCTTCGAGGGTGTCGCCGGATCCGTTCGAGGGGCTCGGTGTGGAGGAAGGACAGGAGCAGGTAGCACAGTGCCTGGGAATGACCCCAGCCTCTCCGCACAGCGAGCGAGCAGTGCCCGCATAGTGCCCGTACAGTGTCCGGGAAGGTGGCACAGGGTCGGCGTGACCGCACAGCGCTGGGGCCAGATTCCCGGGCGGTGTCAGAGAATCTGCGTGGTGGGGATCCAGCCTTTGACCGCGGCGCCTGCGGCGTGACGGGGCATTTAATGCCTTGGTCGGGGGAGCAGGTAAAGTGCCCTGGGTCGAGGGGGAGCCTTGAGCGAGGCGGAGATCCACTCGAGGGGTGCCGGAGCCTCGAGCGAGGCGGAGACCCGCTCGAGAGGTGCTGGAGCCTCGAGCGAGGCAGAAGCTTGCTCGCGAGGCGTTCGACCCTCGAGCGAGGCGGAAGTTCGTTCGAGGGTGACCGGCGCGGTCGCTTGACAGGCCACGGAGGAGGTTGGGCCGTAGCAGGCCGTGGACCTGGTTCGTGTCCTAGTTGAGGTTGGTTTGGGGGGGGTGTTTAGTGTTTTTTGTTTTTGAGAGGGCGTTTTTCTCCGTAATTGGGGGACCCCTTATGGCTGTCCCCGACATATATAGATGAAACCCACTAAAAATCATTAATTATATTTTTCTCAACATGCAAGCCATCCACCTCACATGCCACATCATCATCCACTAGATCATCAATTTATGTCTTCCACCGATTTTCTGTAACTATAGCATCCATGCACATCTTTGTGGGTATCATGCTAAAAATTCCAACAATAGAAAGATGTGAAAGCTCAATAATTTAACAACCATTTTCTCTCAAAAAATTAACATATTTCCATACATAGTGTTGTTTGTAAAAGAATGTTACATAGCAATCACCTTAGTTTATACTTTCAAATTTTCACCTTACAACTTTGTTAAAAAAATTCCCCGCAGCAACGCGCGGGGTATCACCTGGTTGCTGCGGTAGCCATTGGTCACTCGAGCGTGTCCTCGATAAGTTGGTTGCAAAATAATAAAGGAAAGAATAAGTTGTACAGAAATTAATAAAAATATTCCCTCCATTCCAAAATACTAGTCGTTTTGATTTTTTAGATAAATTTTATTTGTTACACCCTACATATATATTTATGTATAAGTACATAACAGAATGTAAGTAGAAAAGTCAAAATAACTAGTAATTTTGGAGCGGAGAAAATAAAAGGGTTCAAAGAAGTTTGTACCCAGCTATATTCTTGCTGAATTAGCTATGTTTGGGTCCATCATAAATAGAGCTTGCTTCACCTCTTTCGACAATAAAAGGCCCAGTCACGTGCTCATTCATCTCTGCAGAATTTTTTTAAAAATATATTTATTTTTTCACAATTTTTCGAAAATATATATCGAATCTAAAAATTTGCAAAAGTAACCTCCAACCGCCGTGCTAAATGGCGGTAGGGACCTACCGCCGTGGGTACTGTAGCGGGTTCCTGCTGCCGTTCCCCGTGGCGGCATGGACAGCTTCTCTTCAAAAAATTATAACTTTTTGGTATGAACTTGGATGAGGATAAAATTTATACGAGAATTTTAGCTTTCGACGAGATCTACAATTTTGTAGTTCAAACTTTTTTCATTTGAAGTCATCTTAGGACTCAAAAAATCAATATACTATCCAGATCTGGATACTGTAAACTGAGATCTGGATAGTATATCGATCTTTTGAATCTAAAGATGACTTCAAATGAAAAAAATTTAAACTACAAAGTTATAGATCTCGTCGAAAGCTACAATTTTCGTATAAATTTTATTTTCATCCGAGTTCATACCAAAAAGTTATGATTTTTTTAAGAGAAGTTGTCACTGCCGTCACGGGAAACGGCGGCAGGAACCCGCTACAGTACCCGTGCGGGTTACTGTAGCAGCTGCCAATTGAAATGGCGGTAGGGTGCTACATTACCCCGGTGGTGGTAGGTCTCTGCCGCCATTTACCACGGCGGTTGGAGGCTACTTTTGCAAATTTTTGGATCCGCTTTATATTTTCGAAAAATCGTGAAAAAATAAATATAAAAAATAAAAAAATTCCCGACAGATACTTGGCCAGTCGGCTCAACATACTACTTCATTGGGCTCCAAATTCTCTTGGGCTGCGAAGAGGTCCTTGTAGAACTCCACGGTAAGCTCCTCGATATCATGCCGGATTTGTCAATGCTGATATTTTATTGGTCTTTGCACTTTCTCTTGCAGTTGCTTGGGATAAAACTGTTAAATGTAATTGGGAACAGTAACAATGAATAGTAATCAAAGACTTGATCTTTATTGATGAATACTATTACATATATATAGTACATGCCCATAGGGTAGTTTTCCTGGCGCCTGGCAACTGTCATTAGCAGTTGCTAACCTCCCAAGTAATTGATCATTAAGAATATTAGAATATTCTCAACACTCCCCCGATCAATTATCTTTTGAAAACTTCAATGTTCATCATAATTACTAATTCTTGAAAAACCCTGTGGGAAAAACTTAGATATACATTGATATATCAGGATAAAACTCCTTAAAAACCCAATGGGAAAATATAGGAGAAAACACCATGATAATCATGTGTATGCCCTTACAATATCATCCTCTAAAAAACGCCTGTGGGGAAAAACAAGATGATATGACATACATAATGCTGATATTGTCTCGTTAAAAATTTCATATGAGAAACCATCAAAGTAAAACTCATATAAAGAAAAGAGTACAATGCGATGCACCAAGGATTTATTTATTCAAATTTACTCCCCCGGATTTCTACAAGTCTTTAAGTCTCTTCATACCAATTCCTTCAACACATTTATGAAATGGTGAATATGGTAGAGATTTTGTGAATAAATCACATGACATAGTTTGCAGAATCTCTATTCTCCCATCCTGTTATAACTCATGGGGATAAAATAACTTGAGAGTAATATGCTCAGTCAAGTTATTCTTGATGTAGCATGATTCCATTTGTGCAACACAAGCAGCATTATCTTCAAAGATAATTGTTGGTGCATCAAGTGCGCCAACTCCACATGATTTTAATATGTGGTCAATCATTCTGCGAAGTCAAACACACTAATGTGATGCTTCATACTATGCAATTTATCTCAGAATGATTAGTGGAAGTAGACACTAAAGTCTGCTTGGAAGATTTCCAAGAAAAATTAATTCCACCATATAAGAATACAAAGTCTGTCTCGGATTTGCTGTCATGGGAATCAAATAGACAGCCAATATTTTCTATGTATAGCTACCTTGCTATACATATATCCTAGATGAAAACATTCAAGCTGTAAGCCTAAACAAATTTTGGTTTCACCCAAATCTTTCATTTCAAACTCCGTCAAATGATGACGAGCTTCATTGATGTCATGTTTGTTACCAATGATATTAATATCATCAACATAGACAGACACAATGCAAATATACGTTGTAGTTTTCTTTGATGAAAACACATAGACAATTATTATTGATTATGTATCCCTTATGCTTAAGGAATATACTCAACCGATTGTACCACATTCGATTTGATTATTTTAAGTCAGATCATGACTTCTGCAACTTAACACAAAAACATATTGCTATTTGCCTTAGGATTTAATATACTTATTCCATCAGGAACATTCATGTATACCTTAGAATTCAATGACCCATACAAATATGTGGTCACTACGTCCATCAACTGCATAGATAGACGATTTTGTACTGCCAAAGATATTAAGTATCTAAATGTTATGCCACTCATAACTGGAGAATAAATTTTGTTGAAAATCAACATCAGGCCTTTGCGTGAAGCCCTTTGTAACTAGCCTTGCATTATATCTCACTACTTCATTGTTTTCATTCCGTTTCCGGACAAAACAAATTTATATCCAATAGGATGGACACTAGGAGGTGTTGGCTTAACGCCAGAAAACACTTCCCTTAATGAGTAAGGCTATCTCTGTTTCTATTGCATCCTTTCTATATGTTCCAGTCTGAGCGCATCAGGCACTCTACCATGGATTTAAGATCTGGATCATTTTGAAGGATTTCGGCAATTTATCAGAGAAATAACTGTCGACAATGATAGTAAGACTCTCCAGTCTCTATGTAGTTAATGGCAAACCCTTAATAGATCATCATGATTTCCCAAAACAATCAATCTAGGGTCTTTAGATGTCCCAGTCTCATAATTTATGCGCATATGTGAGCTGGGTAACAATCAAATCTCTCTCAAAAGAATTGATTACTAAAAGATTTATATCAACAAAAGTTGATCTTCGTTTACCACTTTCTTTTATTTCGTATCTTGCATCTTAGAATTGCCTCTCCCCCTCTTGCGTCCAAGAGGGATTATTCGAGTGGTTATCTTTAGGATCTTCCACTCTTTCAAGCATGTTCCTTGCAAGATAAAAGGGTTTAACAATACCTTTGTAATTGGTAAACAAATTTGGCAGATTATTTGCAACATTTGTAACACTATAAGTCTCTGAACTTGAAGTTCAGTTTTCATAGTACATGGACCATAAAAATGACATGCTTTCTAGCATTTAATTAATTTCCCGACATTCAATATTATGGTACAATTCTCCCCCTTAATGCCGGAAAATGATCCTTATTAAAAATACTATCAGCGAAACGGGCCGTACATAGATCACCTGTCATAGGTTCTATATACTTAATGATCGACTGAGATTTAAATCCCACAAAGATCCCTAAATTTCTTAATGGCCCCATTGTTGCCGCTGATGTGGTGAGACGGGTACATAAATAACTTACCCAAACTTACGCAAATGGGAAATACTTGGTTAATTTCCACGTACCAATTGTAAGGGGGAATATTTATAATATGCAGTTAGTCATGGTTGGATTGATTCAGCAGTGTGCAGTACTGCATGAAAATCCCAACATAATGTAGGCAACTTGCAATTCATCAATATTGGTCTTGATACTAGTTTAAAACTCTTTAATCAATGGCTTAGGCAAGCCTTTTTTAATGTGGATATATTGTATAAAATGCTGAACCTGAATTCCCAACAGAAAATTCAGCAGCATTGTTTATTCGAATCAATTAAATTCTATGTTCAGAATAATGAGTCTCCAACTGTATTAGTTGAGACTATTTTAGCTAACTTTATTCATGGTTTCATGTCAATAAAAGAGACACATAAGACCATCTTATAGATGCATCTATAAATACCATGAATTATCTGAACGATCCACTATCAGGCTGAATCAGTCCACAAATATCACCTTGAATTCTTTCAAGTAATTTATTTTGTTTCAGCATTCAATTTCCCTTTAGCATGTGTAGTGCATATAAATCTAAAGATTGTGGGAACTTTGCTTTATGCAAATCAAGACAAATGGAAATGCCAATAATCTTCCTCATCATTCCAACTCCAGGATGACCTAGTCTATCATGCCATGCTTGGAATGAATTTATATTTCAGAAGATTACTTTATATGCAATAGAAAATATAGGTTTTATGTATGTTTAGTGCAATCCAAATTCGAGGGATGGAATTTTCACTAATTTGTTTGCCATATCCCGTAAGATTAGTGAAGTAAATTAATTCTTCTTTCCCGTCTACATGTATTTCCACATGAAGACCATTCTTACGGATATTATTATAGCATAATAGGGTACAAGTCAATTCTGGATACAATAAGGTACCATCTCTCAATAATTGAGCACTCTTAGGGAGAATAATAGTGGATCAAACAGAACCAACTATTGAAGCATCATATAGTGATGATCACAATATTTCCTTCTCTTTTCTTAAGAGTCCGAAAAAAATTCAACTCCCAAAGAATATAGTTTGTAGTACCACTATCAACAATATGTAATCCCTCCTCTATTGGATTGACATTAAAATATTCTACAGTATAATAAGAATGCAAACTAAAAAGGACTTCTTATTAAACATATAGAAAAACATACATAATCACACAAATGTATTATAATATCCAACATATGAGTATGATATTAAAATATATATGTGCTCACAATACATCCATCACTAACAAGTTTGGAACTTTTCAAATCACATAGAGTTTGCACAACTTAAATTATTACAACACTTTAACAATCCCACACAATAATCAAATAGATATCAACTTCGGATTGAGACTCTTAGATGAAATCTCCAAACATGTCATTTAAGGAGAACTCTATGAGCATGTCATCGGTACTTGGAAACTTCTCATTCATGAGATCATGGTTGTCATTTGGTTCCATAGGAGCCATGCTTGAACAACCTACTTCCTTAGTAGCATTAGGAGCAAGATTGAAATGTGCTTCATATCTTGTCGCTTTGACTTTACTTTGCTTTGCTGCCTTTAAGGACTTTTGGTAGAGAGCAACCAAATGTTTTGGAGTACGACAATCCTTAGCAAAGTGATTAAAAGTGCCACATCTATGACATTTAGTGTCATTCTTGGCCTTAGTATCACCCTTTTGCATAGGATTTGGCTTTTGCTTCTTGTTGAATTTGTGTTTATCAGGCATGTTCTCTGGGTCACCAGAACTGGATCCCGTGAACCTTTTATTATTCTGTACACTATGAACCTCAGGAAGAGGTGCTGCACCCGTAGGATGCTTATGATGGTTCTTCATTAGAAGCTCATCATATATGTCAACCTGAGTTAGTGTATGAATAAGCTGAGAATACTGAGTGTAATTACTCGCCCGATACTACTGTTGTAATACTCGATCCATAGGAAGCATGGTAGAAAGAGTTTTCTCTATCTTATCACCATCCGTTGGTTATTTCTCACAGAATTTCAACTTAGAGAAAATCTTATGAACAACATGATCATAATCAGCAATGGACTTGAAGTCCTGCAAATGCAAATGATTTCACTCTTGATTAGCCTCAAGCCATATGAGTTCATTTTGCTCCTCATATCGCTCTTTAAGCGGAAGCCATAGAACTCAAGGGTTCTCCTCCATAAGGTACTCTTCTTGTAGATCATTTTGGATTTAATACCTTAAAATCATTAAGGTACCGTTCTTCTTTTGTTCATCTAATACGACACCTTCAATAGGCTCGTTAATGAATGCCAAAAGTCCGCAGGACGCAAAGTTAATCTTTATATCCGAAGCCCAAGTGGGGTAATTGTGACCATCAATGGCAAGTTCATCGAACTCCTTTGCCATGGCCATAGCTTACAAAGTAGGACCACATGATTTAATAGTTCATACATGAAATATAATCAAGTGGCTAAACAATGTTGTAATAAATGCAAATTAATTCGAATAACATAACTCTTCAAGGATTTAGAAAAGTACAAGGTAAACAAATAGCATGTAAACCCTCAATTTTTAATCTCATCAACTTGTATACATGGTAGATAGTCTCAAATGCCATAGGACATGGAGTAGATCAAAAATGATAGGCAAATAAATTACTGCCAAAGCATGGTCTCAAGGCAAGTAATTCATCTTGAATTAAATGCAGCCTTTGCTAAGGTCTCTATCACACCATATGTATACTAAAGTTAATGATTAAGCATTTAATTTGGTAATCACTACAATAGTGTAAGCCAAAATTCCCAATGGTAATCACTTCAATAGTGTTAGCCATTGTAATATTTTAATAGTTAATCCTTGTTTTGGGAACATTGTATAGGTAATCATCAATCTTCAAAATGAGCATGATGTAGACCTTTAGTAATAGACCGTCAAAATCCACGTACAAGGATATGATCTCTATTACCTAATTTTTGTATCCCAAAATTATATAGAGGAATGCATAAATTAATTGCAAAGATCACTAGTAATATTTTACTAATGAATAAAATCACAGCGTTGAGATGGTGTATGTGATAAAATTATGGCAATAACGAAATAAAGTATGAAAGTGACAAATTTACACAAACATACTAGCATTAATATTCGAAATTGCACGGTACATAGGTGATAAATACACATTTGTACATAACCATCACATGATAGATCTAGACTTAATCAAGTAGCAAGACTAAACAGTGATAATCAGCAGTAATTAACATAGTCTAAAAGCAATGATTAAAGATTAAAACTGCTGGAAAATAAAAAAATAGAAACATAATTAAAACAATGAAGGTGGCCCAGCGCAGCCACCCGGCCCAGCCGGCCTGCGCCGCTGCGCTCGGCCTGCACTGCTGGCGCCCGGCCCAGCTGGCCGACGCAGCCGCGCGGCCTGGCTACCATCTGGCCTTCCTGGCCCGTTCCACCGCTGCCTGGCCCACGTCGGCCCGGCCGGCCCACGCTGCCGCCGTATATGTGGGCGGCGGTTAGGGTTTTCAACCCTAACCGCCCTCTCCCCCAATCCGCGCAACGCAGCCGCTCAAGGCACAGTAACAATGAATAGTAATCAAAGACTTGATCTTTATTGATGAACACCATTACATATATATAGTACATGCCCATAGGGCAGTTTTCCTGGCGCCTGGCAACTGTCATTAGCAGTTGCTAACCTCCCAAGTAATTGATCATTAAGAATATTAGAATATTCTCAACAAAAACCAGTGTTCCCTATCACCTCTCTTCAACCACGTGATCTGTGTGCTCCCTGCATTCCTCCCTAGAAAGGACTTCAGACAACTTGCCCTGAGCCAAGAGACAACCTAGCCACCATCTTTTGGTAGGGGGAAAGAGGCCGTCCAGACCGCCATCCAGTATAGGATGATGCACTTTTAGTTTGTTTGGTGTGCACGCTCGTATGATTTACCTGTATCTATTCATACACTTGCGTTTGGTAGCCCGCATCTGTCTCAACCAGGCTGTGAGCGTGCAGGACACCAGTGATTGGTTGTCTAGTCAACCTCCTCAGCCAAGCTTTGCGCGTGCAGCAGCCACCCCGCAGCCAGGCTCCGCGGGAACGAGCGAATCGGCCGTTGCTGCCGGGCCTGGCTGGCCGGGTGCGGTTGTTTCCCTCCTAATGATAGTATTAGTGCATGATTAGTGAATACCAAGTGATATTAAGGTGTTTTAAAGATAATTAACACATTGTTTGATAAAATAAGTATTTTAGAAGTGTATTTTCATAAAAATAAAAATCATATTTATAATTTTTTAATATCTTTATCTCATGCAACGTACTTCGTACAGGTAACCAAGCAACATCTCTTCTCAGCCAGGCTGTACTAGTACGCGAACCAAACACGGTAGAGTTGCATGTGTTCAACCTGTCCCGTGTGATCCTGGCTCCTAGATGCGAGCCAGGCTCTGCAGGTACGTGAACCAAACAAGAATTGGTTTGCTTCCCCAGCGAGCCAGGCTCGGACGAGAGAGCCATGCCACGGCTGGCCAGCCCCAACGCATGCAATTCGAGTATGATTGGTTTGTTGGTTCGTTTGAGCCATGATGAAAGAAGATAGTGATTGGTTGCCTTCATATGTGTAAGGTGGACCAATTTTTACACTGACCTGAGAGACATGGGTACCCATGGGTCCCCACCGGCCAGGGTCCCAGAGGTCCCTGTCAACTAGACCCGACCTGCCAGAAGCCCCGCTGACCTGCAAGTGGGCCCGGAGACCTTATCTACAACTCCGGCGACCTAGGAAGACTCCGGGCGACCCTATCCAGATCCCTGAGAATCCGCCGGGCTTGGAGCACAAGGCGAGCTACTAGACCGCGGCTCGACGCCGCCAGTAGGTCCGCAAATCGCGGGATTCTCCCTGTAATCGAGGCAGATGGCCATCCTGATTTGTAACCGACCCCGATGAGGGTCCACCGACCTCGAATGGAAGCCCTAGCCCGCTGGCCATATAAGGCGGCCTAGAGCTCCATTCGAGGGGACTTCTCCTCAACGCATAATTCCACCCCATACTGGACGTAGGGTTTCACTCTCCGGAGGCCCGAACCAGTCTAAACCCTCGTGTTCATTGCCATTCTTACCGTGTTCCGAGTTCCACACGAGAACTACCACATACGCTCTTAGTTCACGATCCCCTCCAATTAACCTACAACCGCTTGGGTCGCCCCCCTTGCGGATCTGTCTAGGTCTCACCCCCTGACAGTTGACGCGCTAGGTAGGGGAGATCAGGAGCTCGCTGTGCAGCATGGTTGCCCGATCTGGTGTCGTCTTCCCCGCAAGCATGGTGGCCATCCTCGCCAACCCCGTGGAGATCTGCTTCGGCTCCTTCACGGTGACCTCGCCCGTTCCGGCGGCCACGACCTCTCCGGTGGCCGCTGTGCAGATTGCAATGGCGCCTGTCGCCACCCCCGTTTCCGATCTAGCATCGGAGACCCACCCGCCCAAACCCTATGACATCGTTCAGGAATGGAGCGTGTAATCAGCATGATGGAGGACACCCTAAAGATCTGCGAGAGAGCCCAGTGCTCCACACAGACGGCGCCGTACCATGGGCCTTCCCCTTTGGCCTGCGACCTCCCAGCGACGTCTACGCCCGCCAGGCGATCAAGTCCACCCAGATCCAATCTGGGTGGCGGCGGCCCGTCGGCGACCTAAAGCCCGAGCCTCGCGCATGCCGCGACCCGCTCGACGTACCATGCACCTACCATAAGGGTGCACGACATACCCTCCGCGGAATCCTCTCCAAGCGGGGCTCCAAGCGAGCGCTGGTCCCGGCCAGCGTGTTCGTTCAAGACCTACGCAAGCCTTCCATCAAGCTCCTCAACAACCCAGAACATCTGCCTGGCGACGTACCCTCGCAAGGCAACCGCGACGTCCTCATGACCGACGCCGAAGACGATTGGCGCATCGATATCATTGCCTACATCCTGGAGCACAGGGTCCCTGAAGACAAGGTCGAGCGTGAGAAAGTCACAAGGCGCAGCGCCAACTACGTCGTCATCGGCACAGAGCTCTATCGGAGGTCTGCCTCCAACGGCGTGTTGATGAAATGCATCCTCAGATCGGAAGGGCTCAGGCTCCTGCAAGAGATCCATGGTGGCGAGTGCGGCAATCACGCGGCCTCTACCAACTTGGTGGGAAAAGCTTTCAGGTCGGGCTTCTACTGGCCCACTGCCATGGCTGACGTTCAGGACCTCGTCCGGCGATGCAAGGGGTGCCAGTTCTTCGCCAAGCAATAGCACGTTCCAGCTCAGGCCCTGACGACAATTCCTCCATCATGGCCCTTCGCCATATGGGGTCTCGACTCTATCGGGCCCTTCAAAACCGCCCCTGGCGGCTACAAGCATATCCTCGTGGCGGTGGACAAGTTCACCAAATGGATTGAGGTCCGGGCCGTAGCCAGTGTCACATCGAAGGAAGCGGCCAAGTTCATCGAGCAGATCACTCATCGGTTCGGGGTCCCTAACAGGATCATCACCGACCTAGGCTCGGCCTTCACAGGGGTAGACTTTTGGGACTTCTACCAGGATAACCTTATCGACGTCTACTACTCCTCGGTGGCGCACCCACGCTGCAACGACCAGGTCGAACATGCTAACGGAATGGTCCTGTAGGCCGTCAAAGACCGCATCTTCGACGACGCATCTCCCTATGCCACCAGGTGGCTGGCGGAGCTCCCTCACGGGATCTGGGGTCTCCGGACCCAGGTTAGCTTGGCCACGGGGTATTCCCCATTCTTCTTGGTGTACGGGTCGGAGGCCATCCTCCCCACCGACCTTGCCTTTGGCGCTCCTCGCATACAGCATTATGAAGAGGGCGCAGCGGAGGAGACACGCAAGGTCGACCTCGACAGCATCGAAGAGCACCGAGTGGCCGCACTCATGCGACATACCCGTCACGAGCAGCAACTGCGTCACTACCATGATCGCAACGTGCGAGAATGATCCTTCAACGTCGGCGACCTGGTCTTGCGGCGTATTTAGGACACCAAGGGCATGCATAAGCTTTCTGCACCTTGGGAAGGCCCGTTCATCGTCAAGGAGGTCATTGGACCGGCGACCTATCGCCTCCAGTGGGCTGATGGCCAGGGCGTTCCGAACGTCTGGAATATCGAGCACCTACGTCGCTTCTATCCTTAGAAGATCTGTACCAAAATAAAAGCTATGTACTCTCCCCTCTTGTAATTTCCAGTTAATAAAGATGAGATTCCTCTCGGCAGCCCTCCTGTCGACCTGCATCTGGGTCTCCTTTTTACTTTCTGTTTTGTTTACCCTTCCCCCCCGAAGTGCTCGGGGGCTTGGTCTAAGTTAGACCCGACACGCTCGGGGGCTTGGCTTCGCCAACCTAAGGGTCTCGCGACCTGAAGGGGTTCTTTATGTCTTCTTTTTACCTATCATGACCTCTCTCAGTGTAGCTCTTACTCTTTTCATGCGCGTTCCTGAGTTGTGTGATTGCGAGACCTAGGGTCCAAGATTCCCCTCCGCGCGCCGGCTGCACATAAGCCTCCACACTGAGCCGTGCAGTCGGTAAGCCGTTCCTCCACTGAGTTGGGTTAGCGGAGGGCACGTGTTGCAATCTTGCCACTCTCGAACCTTCATAACAAGTGTTTTTGCTACTCAAAGGGACCGCGTGCTTTAAATAAAGTTGCATTCTTTTTATTCAATGCAAGGTCTTTTTACAATATAGGCCACCGGCCTAACCTATGCCTACTCTCTAATGCATCATGAGCCCTGATTTTTCAAAGGTCGAACTTCTTGACGACCTCCTCTGCGGCGGCTTGAACGTCCTCACGGCCCACCAGCTCGGACAAGTCGACGTCCTCCGCGACCTTCTGCAGGTCGAACGACGGCTCGTGGAACTTCACCGTCGCCAACGCCGCGGCCGCAGCCAGCTTGGCGGTGTCCAGCAGCAAGGTCTTCATCTGACCTTCAGCTTCATCCAGGCGGTCGACCAGCTCCTTTGGCTCCGCCCCCTGTTCTTGAGGGACGTAGATGTCCATCAGGTACTGGGCGGCCTCCTTAAGGTCGGTGAGCTGCTTCTCCAGACCTGAATAAACAAGAGAAGGCTCGCTCATATCCTCGGTGCAACTACGGCAAAGACTTACGGGGAAAGGGCCGCTCACCTTCTCGGACCTCTGTGGTCCTCTCCTTAAGGATCCTCACCTGATCCTTGGTCTCCGACAGCTCCTTCTTCAGGGCCTCCTCCGTCTCCCTGGCGCCTGGACATCTCAAAGGTCGAAAAATGAGAAAAAGACCTAAGAACAAGAAGACAACACCCAACGACCAACAAACATACCATCAGCAACGGCCTGGAGGTCGTCTGCGGCATCTTTCGCCTCCCGTTGGGCAGTCTCCAGCTTCTTCTTCAAGGAGTTTACCTCCTTCTCTGCCTGGCGAGCAAGGGCGTCCTTTACGCGCTGGATCTCCTGCACGGCCTCGACCTTGGCTTGCAGCAAAGTCTCTCGAGCCGCGGCCGCCTCCGCGTGGGCATTGGCGGCCTCCCTCACCAGATTTGCCCGGGCCTGCGCTCGCTCCGCAAGCGACTGCAACAGAAGAAGATCCACTACACATCAAGACCTCGAAAAAAATAACCGGAATAGGCGCCAACGATATCACAGGGACAGTGTTCAGGTCCTTACCGAGAGCGTCCGCGCGATCGTTCACGACGCCGCTTTGAAGTCGTCAACATCGCGGCGGTCGGCGATAACGTCGTTCTCCCACGGGGTCCCGGCATACAAGCACCTGTCCTCCTCCTCCTCGAGTCTAGGCCCGCCCACCTCCGCAGTACGCTGGTCCTGCGTTGGCGGTGGGGCGGACACACATAGGTCGTCCTGGAGACCTCCAACGGGCTGAGCATCACTGGCGGCCCCCTTCCCCGCCTCCGACGCCGCCGTCACCCCGGCTCCAAGGGGCTGGCTCGAGATGTCTGCTGCTGAGGCCACTGGTGATTGCTCAACAGGCGCCTTCCCCCCTTTGTGCCCGAACGCCTCCTGGCCCGAGGCATTCTTGGCGCTCTCCGATGTCGCCGGGGTCGCCCTATGCACAGGTGACGACCTTCAACAACATGACCAGCCGAGAATACGATGCCTAAAGCAAGAACGGGCATGGGTTTGGTGACTTACTTGCTCGCAGACCTTAGCCCAGGCTTGAGGGGCTTAGGTGGGGCCTTCCTCACCCTCTTCTGCGACCCTGCGTCGCCTGACACGTCCGCGCTCGACCTTGAGCGCTCCTCCCCTCCAACGACCTTGCGGGGCGTCTCCGCCGCTCGCTCGGTCGATGCGTCGGGCAACTTCACGTCGTCCTCCTCCTCGACGTTGATGGTCTCAACGTCAGAGCTGGCCGTGACCGTGTCTGCTGACATGGTCGGGCCCGCCCTCTTCCTCTTCTTCTTCGATTCCGCCGCTTGGGTAGTGGCGATGGTCGCTGCAGCCCAAGACGCGGACATCTTGCCCGTAGTCTGCCGCGTGCGATGCGGCCCTGGCGCGGCGATCTTCGCCAGCGCTCTCCTCACCGCGGGTTCTTCATCATCACTACCCACCGACGAGTCGGAGAGGTAGTCTTCAATGCATTGCTGCGGAGGGACTTGTACATCCTCCGTAGCCCGGACCTTGAAGCTCCGGTCCTCTTCATTACGTAATGGCGCTGGGCACCAGTACATCCCCTCGCGACCCTGAAAACAAAAGACCTGCGTCAAACTCATTCACCCATTCAGATAGCAAATAACCAAGGTTGATCTGGGGCTCGAAGACTTACGGCTTCAGTGGGTCGGTACACGCTGAGCGCTTTGGGGCACGTCCTGTTGCGGATGCGCCCGGCGAAGATGCCCTTCACCCGCGCCACCATCTCCTCCTGGGAGACCTTACGCCGGACGACCCGGGTGGGGTCAGACTGCCCCCAATACTCGTTGGCTGGGTGTACCTGGTCCTGGATGGGCTGCAGCAACCGTCGGCTGAAGCTAATTGCCACGGCACCGCTAGTCAACCCCTCCGTCTTCAGCCTCTCGAGGTCTTCCAGGAGCGGCCGCAGGTCGTCGGTCTCCCGCGACGTGAGCTGGTTGGACCACTCGGGCCCCGGCACGGGAGCGTGCCCAGACCTAGCGGGGAGCGCTGGCGCCGGGTTGTCGAGGTAGAATCACCCCTGCTTCCAGCCCGTAGTGTTGTCGGGCAGCACCAGGTCGATGTACACCGGCTTCATGTAACGGCGCAGCATGAACTCGACGCTCCCCACGACGTCGGACTTGCCCGTCTTCTTCAACTCGAAGAAGTGCCGCCACAAATGGAAATGTGGCGGTATCCCGAGGTAGGCCTCGCAGAGATGGATGAAGGAAGAAATGATGGTGATGGCGTTGGGGACGAGATGTACCAGGTCCATCCTGTAGAAGTACAGGAGCCCGCAGAAGAAGTCACCCGCGGGGACCCCGAACCCGCGCTCGATGTGCGCGAGGAAGACGACGGTCTCCCCGGTCCCCTCGGTGGGGAACGCCTCGCCCGCCGCCGGCCTCCACACCACCTCCATCTTGGGCCTCAGCAACCCGCGGGTCGCCAGGGCCTGGATCTGCTCCTCCGTCACCACGGACGGCTCCCAGATGGTCTCCGGCGCCGACGCAAGTGCGGGCTCCATCTCCCTCTCCTCTACTCCGATGGACTTGGCTCTAAACACCACAAGCGACTTAGTGCGCATGCGCGGGGGCGAGGCGCGGCGGACCTAAGCACGGCGGCGCTGCGGATTTCGCTAGAGCAATTGAGCGGCGGCGTAACCCTAAGTGCTGCGCGGAAATGAAAGGAAGTGAAGGTCCCAGCCCGCGGACCAGCCTTTTATATATGGGCCCCAGAGGCGCTACGGGTCGCTGCGCCCAACGTCTCCACCGCGGGCTTCACGGCGACCCAACAGATCTGCGCTCCACGGATCTATCCTCCAACGGCTCTTTCAGCCTAACGGATAAAAGGCAGTAACGGCTAGTTCCGTACGGGAATCTGCGTCCGTCAATCTTTCGTCAACGACCAGACGGCCGTGGACTCGTCATGCCCCACATTTAAGCCCCCCTAAATATGATATTTCCAATGCTAAGCTCAAGGTCGCCACGGCCCACAGACGACCTATGGACCTGCTCCACTGCCTCCTGGAGGTCGTCAAAAACTCAACAGATTCCTAGGTCGCCTCGGCCTACAAATGGCGGGTTCACACCACGTCTCCCAGGCCCAGCTGCCTATATGCCTTCTAGGTCGCTTCGACCTACAGCGGCTAATACTACCAACGGCTCTACGCTTAAAGGCTCTATTGCCCGTTGGCGACCTCCTAGTCCTGTTTACAGCTCCTCGCTGAGGCCCCGCTGCCTTCTAGGTCGATCAAGATCTACAGCTCCCAGGTTGACAACCTGCGTTGTGTCACTGCACAATGGCCGTGTCGACCCAGGTTAACACAGGTCTCTTGTCAATTTCTACGACCTTCTGAAGGTCGGCGCGCTGCTACAGCCCCGCTGGGACCTTGGCCATGCCATTACCGCCCGGGCGCTTCTACACAACACTCGGCACGCACTGTTTGACAACACAAGCATGTGTATACAAGCTTCGTAAGCTGCAAAAGGACTTTGGCCCATGGCCAATTACAAGATACAAACATATTAAAGGTCCTGATCTACCTTATATGGTGTCTACGACGCAACCTAGACTGATGAAGCGCGTCGCAAGCTTTCTTCTAGCTTCAGGACCTGTTTGGAGGCCTCCACCACCGCCGAGGTCGTAGCTGCCACACAGCCACCTCTACTCTAGCCCCAAAAGATTTTCTGTGGCACCCACACTTACGTCTGGGTTCCCCCACAAGATCCCAAATCGAGCCAGCGTCACCTCGGGCCTTTCCCGGTGCAGCACGGCAATCCCCAGCATGGCCTCAGGCCTTCGCTCACAAGGTCCGTCAAGGCTTGTACTGCCCCATGCTGCACCTGGATTCCTCGCTAGGCGCGGGTGAAGCGGCTGATGGAGTTTCCTTCACTTCGCAAGCATTCTTCTAGCTCCGGATGCTGGTAGCCTCGCTCTACGCTCTAGTGGACGGATACAAGCCCAAGGCACTGCAAAATTACTAAGCAACTTTGCCATGGTTCTCTTGGTTAGCTCAAGTGGTGAGCTCCAGGGCGAGACTACCTATTTATAGCCGTGGCGCACGGTCCTGGATCCCATCTGCAGCACAGCTGGCATGGCGTCCTTATCCGGTGACTGTTGCCACGTGAAGCGCGAGGTCTCTGTTTACCCGCGAAAAAAATCGGCGCGTCTGTTTCCTACCTGACACCATCCGGGCAGCTTTTGTCTCTTGAGGGCAGTGACTGCAGCTCTGCAGCAGGTCTCGTGACCACATAGTGCACTCACAGCTCGCGACGCGACAACCATTGCTATCTGGCGCCCTACTCGAAGATTCCAGGTGTTTTGTCTCATTCAGTTCGGCAGAGCATCCAAAGGGGAACAGAAGGCCGCAGGTTCTTTACTTCTTTCTCGAGCATCAAACCAACCACCCTGGTCGCCTTACTGCTCGGGGGCTACTACACGAGTGCGTCTTGTGATGCTCTCTTCTTCTACGTCGCGTCGACCTACTAGAAGCCAGCTTCCACCACTTCTCCGCTCGACCTACCTACGGTCGGCAGCGAGACCTTCTTCAAAGTAATGTTGACTCTTTCTGGATTGCCTGACTCATGTCGGGTCGGCGGTTCTTTAAGGACAACGCCTTGCCTTCACTCCGACCTTCTGGACCTATGTTCCAGAAGCTCCATGTTCGACTTCGTGCGCGCTGAAGGGGTTTTTCTTTCTTCTTTGGATCACCGTGCACCCTACGCGACCTTGACGACGTCATGACCTCGCCTCGCCTCGACATGACTTCATCTCGGCCGCTACGCCTACACGTCGATCGGAGGCTTGAGAGACATGGGTACCCATGGGTCCCCACCGCCCAGGGTCCCAGAGGTCCCTGTCAAGTGGACTCGACCTGCCAGAAGCCCGCCGACCTGCAAGTGGGCCCGGAGACCTTATCTACAACTCCGGCGACCTAGGAAGACTCTGGGCGACCCTATCCAGATCCCTGAGAATCCGCCGGGCTTGGAGCACAAGGCGAGCTACTAGACCGCGGCTCGACGCCGCCAGTAGGTCCGCAAATCGCGGGATTCTCCCTGTAATCGAGGCAGATGGCCTTCCTGATTTGTAACCAACCCCGATGAGGGTCCATCGACCTCGAATGGAAGCCCTAGCCCGCTGGCCATATAAGGCGGCCTAGAGCTCCATTTGAGGGGACTTCTCCTCAACGCATAATTCCACCCCATACTGGACGTAGGGTTTCACTCTCCGGAGGCCCGAACCAGTCTAAACCCTCGTGTTCATCGCCATTCTTGCCGTGTTCCGAGTTCCACACGAGAACTACCACCTACGCTCTTAGTTCCCGATCCCCTCCAATTAACCTACAACCGCTTGGGTCGCCCCCCCTTGCGGATCTGGACTTGGCTTAGGCGATCCATCTTCTTCAATCGTTTTTGCATCGCCTCAGCCAGGCCCAAAGGCTGATCTGGGTAACCAATCATCACGAGCTTGCATCTGGATAGCCTAGTTGTGTGAGATGCACCCAACCAAACGGGATGGCGTCATGCAGGCAGAGGCCCATACATAAGTCACCTAAAACTTCCATACATGCGGACATCCAAACAAAAGATCGTCTCATACAGGATCACTAGCAAAAGCAGCTAATCACAACCGCCTGCTGGTAGGTCTGCTAATGTACTATTCTTATTGCCCTAATGTACTATCCACGCGTTCCCTTGCTGACTTGCTAATTACCGCCGGTTCGCACGTTTTCAGTTCCAACGTGTATAAAAACGCCTCCAGGGTAACTAATGGCGAACTGTGAACGTGTATCGACCGGTGAGAAACATCAATGGGTGGCAGGACGACGACGAAGTTGCTCTGCGCGGCGGTGTTGCTGCTGATCTGCGTGTCCGCGGGCCTCCAAGGCGCTCTGTCTGCGGGCGGGGGTGGTGGAGGAGGAGGTGGTGGTGGCGGCGGCGGCGTGAGGGGCGGTGGCGGAGGAGGAGTTGGTGGTGGAAGCTCGGGCGGGAGGAGCGGCGGCAGAGGTGGTGGGAGCTCGGGTGGGAGGAGCGGCGGAGGAGGTGGTGGTGGGAGCACGGGCGGGAGGACTGGCGGTGGTGGAGGAGGCGGAGGAGGGAGCGACGACGACGGTGGGTCCGGCGGTGGGGGGAGCGACAACGGGGGATACGATGAATCCAACGGTCGCGAACTGCTTGGCCGTGGAGCCTGGAGGGTCTCCGGCGGCGCCGCTGGCGCGGTCTTTGCGGCAGCTGCGCTGGTTTGGTGGTGATCAAATTGCTGGTTAATCAAAGCTGCCGAGTGAATTCGTAAATTGCAAGGATCATGCTTGTGTGTACGTATCATGCTTTGTGATTGGTAAGTTGTAAATATAGTGTGTGATTGGGAGGTGGTAAAATACAGTGTACGATGGATGGACGATTGCTGCGGTAGCTAGTGAGCGCGTCCTCGATAAGTTTGTTGTAAAATGTAATAAAGGAAAGACCATGTTCTTGCTGAATCAACTACAGTACACACCAACTTTTCTTTGTACGGTAAAAAGGAAAAAGGTGATTGCTGCATCTGATAAAACCAGGTTAATTGTTCATAGCAACCGGCAGATGCTCCAGACGCCATCCATGCAAAATGATTTCCATGTAACATGGCAGTTCGAGTATAGTCTTTCACCTCTGCCAATAATAGAGTTTATTTTACTTCACTCACCTATTCACTTTTCGGCTTTACTAATTGCTTAAGCAAAGTTTTGCCTAATTAGAATTTTCTTTTTGTTTCTTCCTATATGAATTGAAACTTGAGAGCATATAAAAACATGATGCCTTATGTCAGAAAATTATACTAAAAAATTTTCTTGGTTATTTTAAGTTTTGAATATTTAATAAGAAATTATCTTAACCTGAACGAAAAGTACTCATGAAAAAATAATATAAATAATAGAGAATCATGTGTTATAAGTCAACTGACAAACAAAATTAAAAATCAATTTATATGTGAAGAATAAAAAATAAATATAATTAGAGGTAGATTGAACCAAATGAAATAATTTGAGAAGTAAAGTGAGTCTAAATCTGGCTAGAGTTTAAGCACACAAAGTAAGGTGAGAAGAATAAAATAGTTTTTTCTCAGCTATGGTATATGAGTCATCTTTCAATGAAGACGCGGTTTCAAATTATTTTCCTTTGGGAAATACTATCGATGTCAGTGTTCACGGGAGTACGGGACCCCTCGAACAGTTTGGCATTAGGAAAAATCTGCCTCCAACACACAAAGATACGCGCATGTACTCGACTTGATATCAATGTTTCTCCCGTGTATGAAGTCAGATGGGATGGTGAAAACAAAATAATGAATGCAACGCAAATGTATAAGAGAGGAAGAATAGTTTGACAAGTTACAAATAACAAATTCTTAGAGATGCATTTTTTTTCTACTTAACAAATCTTTTGAGGAGTTGGTAAATCATAAGATATGCCCAGTTAAAACTAGCAAACTGTCAGATATCCCGTGACCCTCTGCCTCTTTTTTCAAAGTGAAACATTGATCAGGGTCTTTCCTTTTGTGCCACACTGCCACTAGAATTCTGCTAGCAAGCCTAGGCACAAAGGGCGAGCAGATGCTAAACGACATGTCTGAATCTATCTGAATTCTGATTCACTAGCAGCTTCAAATTCGCCTCTGCATACCTTTACCTGAGAGCAAGGGAAAGATAAGCAACTATCAGCAGCTATTCAGCTCCCCTGTTTCCCCGTCGCCTCCTCCCTCCCCGCGCGCCATGGAGACGCAGGAGATCGCCGCGGCGGCGCGCCACTTCGCCGCCATGGCTCGAATCGTCGGCCCGGTCAGTCCCCGTCGCCTCTTATTCAATCAGCAAACCGACTCCCCCCGAATCTCGTCGCTAACCGCCGTGCTCCTCCGGTCCTCCTCCCCCTCCCCGGCGCCTCTCGCTTCCAGGACCCCAAGGCCGTGAAGATGCGGCGCCACGCCTTCCACCTCCACCAGTACGCCACCCCCCTTCCCCCCATCCGTTGGTCAATTCGCTGAATTCGAGCAAGCGCTGTGCTGACTTGGTGCTGGGTTCCAGGTCGGGGTCCACCACGCTATCGGCGTCGGCCCTGCTCCTGCCGCGGGGCGCTCTGGCCGAGCCGCCGCCGCTGCTCGACCGTATCTGCGCGGCCCACGGGCACGCGGCGGGGGACGTCGCGCTCACGGCCGCGTCGCTCGTCGAGCCGTTCCTGGTCGCGGAGCAGCGCGGTAACCCCGGCGAGGTTTGTTGGTGTACACAGGAGTCTGTAATCACTCTTTCCGGTGCTAAGCTTTTGCTTGCTTGCTTGGACGGCTGCAGGAATTTCGACCGAGGTTGGTACCAGAGGCGCGTCTTGATGTGCTTGTTGAGGTAAGGATAATAAGCATCTCTTCGGAATTTGGCATCCAGAGTACTTCGTGCTTAGCACTCCCATCACTTCGTTCAGTGTCTCCTTGCGAAGAAAACTTAAGCAGACTCACATTGATGATTGATGGACGTGCATCAATTACAACTAGAACTCAACTTTGCATGATATACTATCTGGTACTTGTGATATGGTAGGGATTTGTTCCTTCCAAAATACCAGTTTCAAAGAATTTTTGCTGAAGAATGTGCTCTGCTTGGTGCAGCATGAGTTGGGGAACACTCGAGATGGAAAGTCTGGACTTCCCCGGTGGCTTTCAGCTAGATTGCTTGCCATGGTGAGTACTGTCATTCCTTAGTCAGATTACAGTGATACTGATAGATGCGTGAAAAAGTAGCAGACATTAATTGGATAAAAACTTTGTTTCTTAGTTTATTTAGATTCTGAGGATGTTCTGAGTTCAGAAAGAACTGCGATTGACAAGTGGACTTCCATTTTTTTTATACGCAGTATGCATTTACCGCAGCAGTGCAGCGCTTTGTTTGTTTTTATTAAACTACGATCAGCATTGTGCTTATGTTTAGCCTTCCATTGACAATGTTATGTGTCATCCTAACAAATGACCTATAGTTTGGATTTGGGTTGCTCACATGGAAAAAACCAAGATCAGTAAGAAAGATATATTTTGTTTAAATAACCTTTTTACAACTTACAAATATTCTTTTTCTACTATTTTTCTTTGCTACGAGTGAATTACATTTACCCTACGAGTGATCTATATTTGTGCTTATTGGAAGAATGGCCATGCTTCTGTTGAATAGTAAGAGGACATTTGTAGGCTTATGCTTGACTGATCAGGAGCCTAATTTCTTCATTAGGTTGATGTACCTGCAGCTGCTGACTCTGTTTTATCCTTACTAAAACATGATGACTCATTCATTGGAAGACCATCATGGGATGTAGGCTGGTCATTGGCCAGTGTCAATGAGAAACAGGTCCTTTTGTTCATCAAATCAAATTGCTGTCCCTCTTTTGTCATGCACTAAAATTGACTGTCATCAGTGTTCCTCAGGTTGAAAATGATATCAGATCTTCCCCTACGTCTAACAGGAATAACGCATATGTAGAGTCAATGGACCTATCGATGTCGGCCAAGTCTGCCACAAGAATTGCTATTCTAGGAATTTCAACCGTCAACTCAAATGTAAGGCACAGGTTGACATATTTTTTTTTCCCTTTCTTGGACATTTAGCACCTTGAAATTACAAGTGGTAGTTTTTTCTTCTGTACGTATAACTCTAGGTCATTGGTGATAGGATAAAAGACGAATCAATGTTTCAGTGATGCAACACCGAGGAGACCCTTTGCTGATAGCAGGATCTCCATTCGGCCTCCTGTCACACTTCCATTTCTTCAACAGGTTTTTTAAATTCTATTGCTTTTAGCAGAATGTCTATTAATATGCACCAGAACTTAACAAATGCAACCTGTCAAATCTCTGGATTTGATTAACAAGAAAATAGTCTGGGCATTCATAATGTTGACTTATGCAATGGTAAACTCTAGACTTTTTAAAACTTGATACTTTTCCATATGCTATATGGTACACAGACAATGTAAAACTGTTGCTATCTAGAATTTAGTAACTCTTTGCTTTGCATGTCATCACTATACACTAGAGCTTCCAAAACAATCTTAGTTTTTGTTCTGGGTATGTTTATTGACCTTGAAAGCATATTCAGTGTAACTGTACTGATGTTTCTGAAACTGGAACAACATATGACATGCTATTGTTCACAATTTCTTGTGCCGCAATTATTAGAAAACGGAGTAAGAGTGTAACTTTCATCTGTATTATTTAAGCAGCATATCAGTTGGTGCTGTTGCAAATTGCCTTCCTCCATGCGCTGTGAGGTGCTCGTTGCTGATGGCTGACATCCAATGTCTCCCTGGTAAATATCACTCCGTATTTCTTTTTTCATATATTATGATGTTAGCTATTGATAATTTCTTAATTGACCAAGGTATGGAAGGTGCTCCAGTGTTTGACAGGAATTCTTGCCTTGTGGGGTTGCTGATGAACCCATTAAGGCAGAAAGGCAGCAGCATAGAAGTGCAGGTGAGTCCACTCGTTTCAACAAGATACTTTTGCACATCGAATAAATGAAAACTTAGCTACTTAAAATCTACGTACCAGCTCGTTATTACATGGGATGCAATATGCACTGGATGGAACAACAAGAAACTGGAGGAAATTGAGCGAGACCCAAGCAAGCTACCTAATGACAAAAATGCAGAGAGTAAAATGATGGAATTAAAGCATACAGATAACTATGGGAGGTTTGTCTCTTCTACAATCAAAAAAATTAACCAGTATTGCATTTCACCCCCTTCAATCAGAGAGGCTATATCCGCAGTTGTTCTTGTCACGGTTGGTGATTCATCTTGGGCTTCAGGAATTATACTAAACAAAGGGGGTTTAGTTCTGACAAATGCTCATCTTTTGGAACCTTGGAGATTTGGAAGAACTTCACCTTTAGGTGCACAAACCTCATTTGCTGGAGAATATCTCAGTGACAGAGAAAACAGATCATTGCAGCCACTACAATGCATATTCTCTAACGACGATACTGTCAAACATGAGGTTTCATTGTTTAACTTGGATTTCAAAAGAGAGAAGAGAATATCAGTTCGTTTGGACCATGCGGAGAGACAGGTGTGGTGCAGTGCTAGTGTGGTTTTTATCTCAAAGGGTCCGCTTGATCTTGCGTTGCTTCAAATGGAAGAGGTTCCAATTGAGTTAAATACAATCAGACCAGAATTTGTTTGTCCAACGGCAGGATCATCTGTATATGTAGTTGGACATGGCCTTTTTGGACCTCGATCAGGTGACAAATCTTAGAATCTGGTGCTTAAGCCGTTTGATCCTTCTTTTGATCAATGAGCATGCCATTTCGAATGCCGTTTGATCCTTCTTTTGATCAATGAGCATGCCATTTCAAATGTTTTGAGTTTTGTTAGTATGGAACTGACAATTGAGTTGAATATAGGCCTATGCTCCTCTCTATCCTCTGGGGTTGTGTCAAAGGTTATCCAAATCCCATCAACTCAACTTTCGCATCCTTCCGGTACTGTGGAGGCTGACAATATGGACGTGCCAGTAATGCTGCAGACAACAGCAGCAGTTCATCCAGGGGCCAGTGGCGGTATTCTTATTAATTCGCAAGGGCTAATGGTTGGGATAGTAACAAGGTAAGAAATAAGACTTCTAAAGCATTATTTCAGAGAGTAAGTAGAGCTTTATGTACCGTTTCGTTGCCAGTATCAACTTGCAATCTTTTACCCCCCGCCCGCCCGACACACACACACCACTTATATCTTTTGTTCCTATATCCAGTAATGCTAAGCATGGTGGTGGAAGCACAATACCTCATCTGAATTTCAGCATCCCCTGCAAATCACTTGAAATTATCTTCAAGTATTCAGGTCATAATTAAGTATGCTTGTTTTATTTTATTCTCTCAACTTTAGTCAGCATTGATGACATCAAAACCCTTCTGAGTACATATGAAATAAGAAATGCAATCTCTTTTCTTGGCAGAAACTGGAGAGCCTGTGATTTTGGAGCAGTTAGACAAACCCAATAAAGTGCTCTCCTCAGTTTGGGCTCTGGCGCCATCATCATCCCAATTTATCAACAACCCCCCTGAAAAGGGCAGAGAGGAAAAGGTTCTGGAGTTTTCAAAGTTTCTAAGTGATAAGCAAGCAACTCTGAAATCTAGCACAGATCTAAAGGAACTCTTTAAGCGTAAGATGCCCAGCAAAATGTAGATTGGATCAACAAATGGAAGTAGGATTGGGTACGGACAATATTTCAAAGTCCTGGTCATGGCGAATAGCAAAAGTTGCTTTTTTGGGACAGGAAACAATGGTTGAGGGATTGATATTTCCTGACCAAATCCCAGATTGTTACATGCCGCTCTACTACGATTTTCGGGGCAAAGGCCTTTTTAAAGGGAGAAACACCGTGTCTATATATACATAGTTTGCTCCTAGATTTCCAAGGAGAAATGTGTTATCAGAGAACAGTGGGCTTATATTTCCAGAAGTGTGATGCCTATGGGAATGTCAAAAAATCAGGCTTGCAGAACCAGGGTTTTTTTAAATACTAGTTGAAAAGGACTAGTATTTATGTCATTTCTTGTACTAACTGAAATGGAATTTTTCAGAGGTTTCTTGTGATCCTACCTTCAGTGTAAAGTGTTCGTTCATCTAGGCTGATAGTATAGTGTAACTAAAAATCAAGCTGGGATGTTGATATTTTACTACACTGAGCCACATTTTGCATTTGCATGGACTCCATGGGCAATCCCAATTAACAATGGTGGTTATAAAGCATGTGATATGTTCATCACTTCATGTCTTCCTTTGAATACCTTGTTCTCACAATCTCACCACAGAAAAGTGTTTGATTAGATCTGTTCATCATTATAGTCCTCAAACCCAACAATTGATCTCAGTCAGTCAAATACACTAAAATAGGGCTTCTCAATCATCGAAGTGGCAACCAAACTCAATTTCAATAGCTGTCGTTGCAATGCAAAAATCAACAATGGTTAAGCATGCGAGGACTAATGTAGATTGTATCACTTCAAACATAATTAATCTGGTACCAGGAACATATACTCTGACATCCCACGCTCGCCAAGAACATTTGTTCTATGATATTCAAGTAATCCTACCAAAAAGAGTCTAAGTTACAATAAAATTTCTGATTTCTGGAGGAAAAGCTATCGTGATGGTCAGAAAATTGTATGATCAAACCCTCTGACGGCAGCAGTGAAGAAGTTTGCCGCTACACTCTCCTTGTTCCTTGGAGACAGGCCCATCCATCCATTTCAGATACCAATATGTTGGCCAAGTACGTCGAGTAAACTTCTTTGACTTTTGGCACCTGAATTTATGAGACAAAAATACAAAAAGAAACATATAAATAAGCAAAGATATCTGGTAGGCATGAAACTTGAAAATTTATTCCTTCACCTGCTCCTCTAAAATTCCAGAAATGGCAACTATTCCACCAGGTTTTGCATAACCAACTATGTCCTCAACCAGCTCCAGTAAGGGATTCAGAAGTATGTTTGCTGCAACTACATCATATGTTCCTCTTGAAGACTTCAAGTCATGGTTATTGGTTAATTTGTTCTCTTCTGACTTGTCAACAGCACTTGGGAAGGATGAGGGTTGGGCAGTCACTGGTACCAAATAAACAGGCATTTGGTTGGAACGTAAACCATTCAGTAACAAGTTTTCAGAAGCAGAGATTATGGCTTGAGGGTCTATGTCTATCCCAGTAGCTAGAGCAGCACCCATCTGCATTCACAAGTGAATATCGAGCCAATGAAATAGGGAAACACTGCCTTCTTATCATGACACTTGGCAGCAGTGAACGACAAACACACAAAGACATGATACCTTCAAAGCTGCAATCCCCAAAACTCCAGTGCCTGTTCCGTAATCCAAGACATGTTCACCTCCTTTAATAACTTTTCGTAGAAGTAGAAGGCACAGCCTAGTTGTCGGGTGCTCCCCCATCCCAAAGGCAAAACCTGGATTGATGATTATATTTGTGGCCTGTGGATCCTGTGAATGAAACAGGGCGAGGAGAAATTTTCTCAGTTCAACAAGGCTATCAGCATACAGAAAAGAGAGAGAAAAACAGTATCTTTAGAATTTCTACAAAAAAAACACTAAATGGAAATAGCATGATGTGAATACATACAGGGGGAGTTCTCCATTTCGGAACAACCCAAAGACCATCAGCCACTTCAGTGGACTCGTATGCTTCCTGCAGCAACCACAACAGTAATATTTTCAATTAGTTGACAAGCGAAGATCGTGCACCCAACTCAGAGATCAATGAAAATGAATCCTATAAAAATAGTATGCCAACGGCTGAGCCATACATCTAGTTATAAAAGTCAAAAGTTACCCAACTGATGACTGAATTGTTTCTTTTTTTATCTATTACTGCCTGTGACAATTAGAGAACAGAAAGAGCAACATTGTCACGAACAGGAAAAGTGTACAACATCCAGTCTGAACCTGCACAGTTGCCACCCAATCGCACTGCTTGCCAACAGAGGTTTCATAAACTGGGCTGTAGTTCAAGCCAGCTGAGTTAGCGGCACTTGAAACACTGGAGTCCACGTCTTCACCGTCAGCATATATGGAGGTTATGGAAATCTGCATAATTAACATTTCAGACTCAGATTCGAATTATCCCAAACCCAAGAGATCGAAGGAATTCATCTGAGCGGCATAGTAGTCAACTAATCTCTAGTCATGGAAATTGCAAATGTACACTCACTTCATCGAGATTTCCAGCATCGGCAATGTCATCCACGGTCACAGAGCAAGCACCGAAGCACAAGAGCGCATCGGAGAGCACTTCCTGGTTCGCAATGTCACAGAAAAAATCGCATGAGACACTGAAACTACTCGAGGCAGGTGACGGAATCGAGGTGCTGAGACCAGAGCGCGTGAGGTACTGACCGCATCCTGCTTGCGGCACCGGATGTGGACGGAGAGGTAAGACGCGGAGAGGTCGGAGCTCGCCGCAGCGGAGCTGCAGGGCGTCTCGTCGCCAACGTCCACCGCGCGGGCGCGGAAGCTCATTCCTCTCCGGGCGCCGCTAGCCCGGCCGCACGCGCCCTCGCGGAACGGCGAGAAGAAAGCGTGGAGCGGGAGGTTACCGACGCCGCCGCTACTGATGGCGCACGTGATGCGAGGCGATAGGGCTTGGGGCGAGTAGAAGGTGGACACGAGGCGGCGGAGAGGGGCGCGGCCGGCGCGCACCAGCGACGGCAGCATCTCGGCGGCGGCGGCACACTCGCGCACCGCACAGACCTGGTGGTGTTCCTGGCGTCTATGCGCACGTTCAGAATATGCCCTTTTTTTGCTTTATTTTGAGCGTTTAGTACTCCGTACCTCATCAGAAAATAAAAAAGAAACAAACCAAAATTCGTACTGCTACTGGCTACTGCTACATGTGATTGGGTTGTGTCCAAAAGTTGCCATACCAAATATTGAGCATGTCAAATGTGAGTATACCAATCAAAATCTAAGCAAAATTTTCAGAATGAACCTTGGTTGGATGCCAACCAAATGAGTACCAAAATTTATGGACTTGCTCTGATTTTGACTTGGCACATTTTGGATGCCAATCAATCAGGCTCCATATGCTGTGTATCGGGTGTGTTCCATTCCAAATTGTTGAACATTTTAATTTTTATAAGTTCGCAAATATTATTTTTTGAGCATAAAAGACGGTGGGGGAGTTCCCCACAACATATTTCATTTAAAACAAGGAGATATGTACAAGAGAGAAAGAGGGGGTAGGGGTGGAGAATATAACCTATATGCATTAAGTTACTGTAAAAGAAGAGCGTTTATCCTCCTTAACTCTCATGAGATGGAGGTAGCCTTGAGACTTAAACTCCCTAACCCAAATCCGAACAGTAGCCACACCGTTATCGAAGATCACTGAATTTCTCAAGTTCCAAATCTCCCAAGCAGCCATTGTGAAAAATTCCATGAAGAACTCCGAAGCTGATAGGTTGTATACTCCCAAATTCTTCCGCAGATATCCAAGGATGAGTTCCAGTTGAAGCCAAACTTATTCCAGCATGCAAGGGCAAAGGGACACCCGAAAAATAGGTGTTCAATGTCCTCCTCCACATTACCAATGCACATATCACAAAAAGAGTTTGGCTGCACATTGTAGTTTCGTCTTAACAACATACTTCTAGTTCGTAAATATTATTATCCATCTAAATATATACTAATCAAATATATAATAAAAACTATGTAATTCAAAAGTTAAAATGATCTACAATTTCAAACCGATGGAGGGTACTTATATAGACGAATTGTATACTCAAAGTTGATTTTGCTAGAATCCATAAAAAATTATATCGTTGTCGCAAGACAACACACTACTCACCTACACATATTTGTTATAGGACACTAAACCTTATATTCTCATCAGATTAATTAGAATTTGAGGGGAATTGACCAAAATACCCCTGGGTGCATACTTGAACCAAAAAACTAACAAGTCACATACTAAGCATAGCAACTATATTAAAAGATTTATCAATTTTCATTAAATCTCATAGAAAGAGATCTAATCTCTTCTTTTAGGATTATTAGAAAAGAAGTTAATTATGAAAACTGGTTGTTGAGGCGGCCTATCCCGCCGGCAATCCTCTCGACGATGGCGCCTTCCCGTCGGCCACCCTCCTGACCTCCACATCCACGCTCGCCCGCCATCCACACCTGCAGAATGGTCGTCCGAGTTGAGCGCTCGCGCATGAGCGTCCCTGACGAGCATTTGCGCCTACCCGCCAGCGCGTTGGGCTTCAACTGCAAGATGGATCGCCGCAATTTCGTCATGACATTTTCCCTCAAGATCATCGCTGGGTATGTCATGTTTGAAGGGTAAGGGCAAAGTTATTCATATGTATGTGTTATGTGAAATCTTTGAGTTGAAAATACTATATATAAGTTATAATGTCCTAAAACAAATTGCCGTGGTTGAAGAATATCTTGTGGCAAAGACGTATCATCATCATATCGTATCATCATATATAACTATATATGAGCACCCCACCAACATTTTTGTCAACATGCAAACAATCCACGTCAGTGCCATGTCACCGTCCATTAGGACTATCTATTTATTTCTCATGCCGATTTTCTGTGACTAATAACATCCATACATACAATTTATATGTCTTGCGAGTACCACGTTACAAAATTCTCATAGTAGAATACATGAAGGATCAATAATTTAAGAGCAATTCACTATCGTAAAATGAATATGTTTTCATTTATAATGCCGTTTGCAAAAGATTGCTGCCTTGCAATTGTCTTAATTTTATACTTTCAAAGTTCATTTTAAATTTTTAATTAAAAATAATTCTCGCAGCAAGGCACGAGGTGTCACTATTAAACATAAGTTATCTGCATGTCATACTATGCTCGAAAAAATCTCTCAAATCCCGCAGCAACGCGCGGAGAATCACCTAGTTTTATAGTGGCTTATGACAAAGGACAACTTTGAATGGTGTCCTACAACCAATTTTGCATATTGTATACATAGTATCTGCAAATATTGTTTTCCTTAAACTTGAGTTCTTTGACATGTCAAGTAAAATTTATTTGGAAAATTGAAATAAAATTCAATTAAAGTTGTTTTGATCCATGGAGAGAATTTTTTCGTATCTATGAAGTTGGAAACCAAAATAAACTCAAAGTTGGTTTGCATGACTTAAAATTAAACTAACTTCGACGTTCATAATAAATTTACTTATTTAAATAAAAAAGTGGCGTGCTTCGAGTAGAAGGGGAAAATGTCTGATTTTCTGTGACTAATAACATCCATGCATACAATGTATATGTCTTGCGAGTACCACGTTACAAAATTCCCATAGTAGAATACACGAGGGATCAATAATTTAAGAGAAATTCACTACCGATAAAATGAATATGTTTTCATTTATAATGTCGCTTGCAAAAGAATGTTGCATTGCAATTATCTTAATTTTATACTTTCAAAGTTCATCTTCAAATTTTGCTTAAAAATAATTCTCGCAGCAAGGCGCGAGGTATCACTATTAAACATAAGTTATCCGCATGTCATACTATGATCGAAAAAATCTCTCAAATCCCGCAGCAACGCGGAAAATCACCTAGTTTTATAGTGGCCTGTGACAAAGGACAACTTTGAATGGTGTCCTACAACCAATTTTGCCTATTGTATATAGTACCTGCAAATATTGTTTGCCCTAAACTCGAGTTCTTTGGCATGTCAAGTAAATTTTATTTGGAAAATTGAAATAAAATTCAATTAAAAGTTGTTTTGATCCATGTAGAGAACTTTTTCATATCTATGAAGTTGCAAACCAAAATAAACTCAAAGTTGTTTTGCATGACTTAAATACAACTAACTTCATAATAAATTTACTTATTTAAAGAAAAAATGGCGTGCTTCGAGTAGAAGGGAAAAATGACCGATTTTCTGTGACTAATAACATCCATGCATACAATTTATATGTCTTGCGAGTACCACGTTACAAATTTCGTTTGACTATTCGTCTTTTCTACAAATATTTTTGCAAATCAATAAACTTAGAAGTTAAATCTATAGTACATGTAACAATAGACATAATGATACATATTTTACTTTAGTTAACTAACTTGTTCAATAGGTATTAGTGGTCAAAGTTGAAATAAAAAGTCAATAGTGTCATATATTTAAGAATGGAGGGAGTAATGTCCAAAAGATGAGTAGTTTGGAGTAAATCTCACCGTAAAGCAAATACGTTCAAGATCAGAATTGAATTGATGAAGACAGTCGTTGGTCCATTGAATATCGCCGCTGCAAATATAGTTGAGAACCAGAAGTAACTCATTACTAGTAATAAATCTGTTTTTTTAGTATAATTTGTGTTACTCATTTCATCCAGAGAGAGATAACAGAAAACTTGCGAACATTACCTGTTATAAACAAGAGGAGATAACAAAATACAATGATTAAATGCCAATGTGACCTTCATACTTCGACCCCCTTTGGGAGGGCTCCATCGGCGGCTCCGACCGGAGCCCTCCCAAACGGGGGTTTCACGCTGGGCTTCAGAGCCGGAGCCCTGCATTTCACGCTCTCTGGAGCCCTTTCCTCCGGACGGAGCCACAAAAGAGTGGCTCCGCCCAGCTCCGACCGGCTCCACGCCACCTTTTCCAGGCCTGCCCTCAGGCGGGCACGGGCGGGAGGCAGAGCGCCGGCGGCAACCCGAGGCAGAGGCGGGGAAGACCGGGAGGCGGCGGCGGATCGGGGCGGAGGCGGGAAGATCGGGAGGCGGGCACGCGGAGCTCGCCGTGATGGAGGGGCGGCACGACGAGGGGCGCGTCGAGGCGGAGGAGCGATGCGGCGAGGCGGAGCTCGCCGCGACGGAGGGGCGGCGCGGCGAGGCGGAGGGGCGGCACGGTGAGGATGTGGCCGGTGGGGAGCTCTGGGGGGCATGGGTGGAGTTGGCGAGGGGGAGATCTGGGGGCGCGCGGGGGACGGGACGGATAAGGATGACGTCAGGGAAAAAAGTAAAGAAGAAAGTAAAAGGAAAAAAGAAAAAAAGGAAGGGCATTATGGGTATTTCATCCTTTCATCTACATTACACAGCCAGGAGAAGCCGTTTTGCCAAACATTTTCTTAAAACGGCTCCAGCTCCATCAGAAGAGCCGCTCCACCAGAGGAGTCGGAGCCAGAGCCGTTTTGAGTGGAGCCGGAACCCTCCCAAACGGGCCCTTCAAAGCTGTCACAGGCTCACAGCCTGTACTGTTTTTTTTTTTTTTTTTGAACTTAAGACAGCCTGTACTGTAGAGTTGAAAGGAGTCCAGAGCCAGAAGAGTTCGCTGTCGGCGAACCGTGGCCAGTGCGGTACTGGGCCCCAGTGGACAGTTTGAGCTCGGGGAATTTTTTTCTTTTTTTACATTTTTTCACATCAATTTTGCAAAAATATATGATCCGTAAAAAAATTTGCAAAACTATACATCTGGTGCCGTGGGGGACGGCGGCAGGGACCTACCGCCGTGGGGCACGGCGGTAGGGTTCCAGTCTCTTTTCAAAAATTTGTAATTTTTTTGTTTGAACTCGGATGAAAATAAACTTTATATGAAAATTATAGCTTTCGACGAGATCTATAACTTTGTAGTTCAAAGTTTTTTCATTTGAAGTCATCTTCATAGTCAAATAATCGATATACTATCTAGATCTCAGTTTTCATATTCAGATCTCAGTTTTCAGTTTACGTTCGAAAAATTGTAACTTTTTTTGCATGAACTCGGATGGAGGTAAACTTTATATGAAAATTGTAGCTTTCGACTAGATCTACAATTTTGTAGTTCAAAGTTTTTCCATTTGAAGTCATCTTCATACTCAAATAATCGATACATTATTCAGATCTGAAGACTGCAAACTGAGATCTGGATAGTTTATCGATTATTTGACTATGAAGATGACTTCAAATGGAAAAATTTTGAACTACAAAGTTGTAGATATCGTCGAAAGCTACAATTTTCATATAAAGTTTACCTCCATCCGAGTTCAAACAAAAAAATTACAAATTTTTGAAAAGAGACTGGACCCCTACCGCCGTGGGTCACGGCGGTAGGTCCCTGCCACCGTCCCCCACGGCGCTTTTACAAATTTTTTTGCGGACCATATATTTTTGCAAAAAAGAGGAAAGAAAAATGTAAAAAAAGAAAAAATTCGAGCTCGGGCGTTCCTTGTCTGGTCTTGGTCTGGCCTCGCTTACCGGAACGAAGTGCGCGCAGCAGCACGCCAGAATCGGAGAAAGGCTAGTGGACTCCGGGAGAAACGTGATGTCGTGACCTGTTGGCTTCGCACAGGTCAAGCAAAGACCGGTGAACTTTTCAGGCCGATGCTACCCTACTGCCTATTCGAGTTTAAAAAATTACAAATTCCGATACTACCCCTACAAAGCAGCAGGTATTTACAAGCTATACCTTTATCTGTATAATTTAGCATTGTCATCACCTTAATTAACAACTCAATCTAATCCGCTGACACGTGCAGTGACAACATGGATTACGCGATCGCAGCACGCAAGATGACGGTAGCAAGCCACAGATCAGCTAAGAAGAGAGTTGCTCGGTTACTTAAAAAGTTCCACTTGGGCACAACAAATACTCAAGGCACTTGTTAACTGGCCTGTTCGGTAACTTCAGATTGCCACTACTCAGACAGTTCCATACATTCTTAACCAATGAGCCGGGTACATACATATCTCACAATTTATCAGAGCAGATTTAAAACAGGCAACGGTAAATACAAGGCTATTTTGCGCCCTTTTTCTATATCGAATGCTTTATGTACAAAGCTTTCACCAGGTGAAGATCCTTGCAGATCATGCATGCTACCCGCGGCGATTGATTGAGCTGATAGTGCAGGAAAACTGGTGGAGAAATATGGTCTACACTTGTCCTTGTGCTTTCAGAGAGTATAGCAATTCCTGGGGTAGATGGGAAAATAATGCAGTGGGGTTAGAAAAGAAGCGGCAATGAAATAGATGCAAAGGTTGGTTGGGCAGTAATTTGGAGATTGAGTAATACCAGATCTCCTTGACAGGTGGTGAGCGAAGGGTACAGCTCTGAGAGAGACTTCTCTTCCCACAATCTTTCCAAACCATTAGATTGATCCAGCTTTATCTCGTCTTCACAGGTGTTATTGGCTGACAAAGATGCATCTATGGAGCTTTTCCTAACGTATATCTCAACTTCTTTGGGTTGCCGAGAGAGCTGAAGAGCAATAAACTGCAAAGATCCAGAAGCAAGGTAAACTAAAATTGCTCAGTACTAACAAGTTTCTGGAAGCAAATGATCACCTGGCAGAGATGCTGAACAGATAGTGTTGGCTGACAACTGAGGTAGCGCTTTTCCAGTTTAGGCACACTCTGTCCATCAAGCGGAAGCAGGACAAGATACAAGCTCAACTGCAAGAAAGAAACACAGTATTCAGCAGCCGTAATCGACTAGTCATGGACTTTTCAATTTTCATACAAGTTCTACCTCAGCTACCCTTTCTAACCAACTCTTTTGTCAATCCATTAGGTATTATGAACATTCTGAAGCATAACTGGAAACTGCAACAGAAATTAGAAGCCCATGCATGTAATGCACTTTCTTTTTACCTTACTATCAAAGTCATCAGCATTACGGAGCTGATCTACCAACTTGGCAACACGGCTACCTTTGGCCATCCTTCCGCTGGAGCCACTGGCATTGCCATGCCGGGTTTGGCTGCGGGTGCCATTTTTCCCCCATGCAAGCATCTCTCCACGCAGCGGAGTTGCAGTCACCAAGTCTCTAGCACCTCCTGAGTTGTCATTATCCTCAACGCCATTGTCCATGCTTCCAGTAGTCTTAGCAGGGGAACGCCGTGGCACGGGCCACCTCCGAGCTCTTTTCGGCCTTACTTCTGGGGAGCGGTCATCAACAGAAGATGACTCCTTGCTTCCATCATTACCATTTTCTTCTCTATCATCATCTTCAAAATCAGTTGGGACAGTGTCAGGAGATCTAGTTCGCCCTCTCCTCCTTGACCGCATATTCCGTCGAGTCTTTCTTGTAGAAGCTGCATCTGGCGCTTTTGCAGTGGAGCGCTTCTTCACAAGTGCTTCTGTTTGTCTCCGAAATGTCTCAGCAATGGATTGTTGAATCTTCCATCAGACATGAAGCCAATGTCAATAACAACAGGAGCAAAAATACCAAACAGCAAAGAATCATTTCCCTCCAGCTCCAAATAAATTGCTGATTGACAGACAGGTAGGCCTACCTTTTTGTTACGGGTTCTTTCCTCTTCGCTGAAAGCAAGTTCCTGTAATATAGAACAAATTAGAAGCACTGCAGCAGAATAACCAAAGAAAGCAAAGTGTGGTTTCTGGAGAACTTAAACCTCACCTCTTCCTCATACTTATCAATATCTGGATACAAAGCCAGAATTAAAGAGTCGTAGTTAGGATCATCCCTTAAGGAACGCCGGCTTGCACAATGAGTGCGGCACGCTGGACATTCATTATTTCTGCAAACAGAAAGTCGCACTCAAGTTATCATAAAAATAAAATGTATTTTAGGCTTGACACTGAAGCCAGGTTTGCTTCCACTTTTTAAGAAATTACACTGGCACAAGACATTTTAGACAAATAACATATGGGACCATACCCAAGTCGCATGGATTTATCTATGCAGTCCCTACAAAACCGGTGCAAGCACTCCATGACTGTTCTTGTCTTCCGAATAATACCTGCAAAATAGGACCATAAGAGGGACACATATGGTCGGGTATGCATATTTTGCACAGAAGCTACTTAAAATTTCATTGAAATTCCTAATGTAGACCAGCCACTTATGGAAAAGAAATAAAAAAAATGTGAACATCACGAATCATTTTTCTGGTTTTTTTAAAGTAGAAAAAAGGTTCCACATACATCTCCAAATTTATAAGAAGACAACAACAATTTACATACTTGCATACTAACCTGTGGAATTCGTAAGTTTCATCTTTGTAGCAAATACTATTAATATCCTCACATCTAGATAACAGGAACATCTATATCCAATTGCAAGTGAAGTTGACAGAAGAACTCTGAATCTGAAAGCAAGTCGAGAAGCATATTGTTACCTAAGCATATAGGGCACTGCACTTCCTTCCGAACATCTATTAATTTCACGATTGTAAACCTGTATGAAGGTAAAAAAAACATTTAGGTACCAGTATGAAGCTTTTGGCTATAGTGAGGACAAGTATTTTATTATGCATTTTCACCTCAACTATGTATCCGCAATGTATGCAAAACAAAGTTCATGAAAAGATCATTTAGTCAGGGAGGAAATGAAGAAGGTGATGTTCACAATCAGATAAGAGAATCACAGGACAGGATGAAAAGGGCTGGAAATTACTAGCATTTCTTTATTTGCAGGCAATTTAAACTATTAGCACTTAAAGAAGTAACTGGACCCCAGAGAGGACTCTTAAGCTTGCCGACTCATATACTTCGTTGACAAGCAGAAGAAAATGTGTTCTGTTATTTTGGCAGACTCAATAAACCAATAGTATCCAAGAGCCAACCAAGTAAATAGGATCTATTATTAAAAAAAGAAAGAGGACATCACCAGAAATGTGCTACAGAATTAGCTGGATTGAATAATGTGTAGAAAAAGAGACTCATTAGTGACTAAACCGCATTGATCTCAAAGAAATTGAGAAGCCAATTTGCACCTTATAACAGTAATGAAGTATCAAATGCAGTGTATAAATGGGAAAAAGGGTAGGTAAAGGTATAAGAATTCTGATACAGTTAACTTTATGAAGTTCAGCTGCAAGGAAAAACATGAGAACAGCTAATGGAGAGGTCGTCATATAGCTGTATCAAAAGAACAAGAAAAGCTTGGGCACCACATGAGTTACGGCGCCTAAACAGGGTTAAGTATATCACAGTCATTGGGGGGGGGATAGCAACAGTAGAACAAGATACAGATACCAGATATTCAGAGCTTGACGGCACAATCCGTGACTGAAAAAACGAAACTCAACCCATGAACAGCTGGAAACATGAAGAACAGACCCCTGGCGTCAGTGATATAATTGAATGCCACTCCAGAACCAGATGTTCAGAGAACGGCGTCTCAGCTAAACCCATTCAACACGATGAACACTGGTGCACGGGTGGCAGACTGGCAAGGAGGCTCACACGGTCGCCTACGCATGGCAAGACATTGCGATCCTGGAGGTCAAGCTAGCAGCAAGGCGCAGGAAAGAGTTCGCTGTGGCCGTACAGGATTCAGGAGCAAGAATAGCGACTGTTACAGCGGGCGGCTGAACCACGATGAACAGAAGTGCCGATGCAGCTGTGGCTGGCGGCTCCGGCAGAACAGCTTGGGCAAGCGACGATCCACCCTGGATGCGGCCCCCGGCATTTGCCGTCACCAGCGCGGCGCCCCCGGAGCCGTGCGACATGACGAAAGCATGCATGCTACCGGAAAGATCCCAAGCCTTGGCGGTGATGGGACCGCTTGCGCCGCCGCCCCGCACGAACGAGGCGTCCACCGCCTGAGACGGCGGCACGACCGGACGAGAACAACTCAGAGTGGCCCGCCGCCGCCGCCACGACGAACCCGAGCCGGCACGCAAGTCACGCAGCACGAAGATCCCACGCCGCGGAGGCGAAGGGAGCGCTCGAGCCGACGTCATGCGAAGAAAGCGGCCGCCGCCAGCCGCCAGCCGCCAGCGCTGGCAGCTGCGCCAGACACCTCCCGCTGGCGGGCGGCGGCGGCCTAAGCGAACACCCCGCCGAGCCATCGGCCCATCACCCCGCACGGGGACGTGACGGACACGACGACGCCGAATCGCAGCGGGAGGCAGAGCAGCAGGCGGAGGAGGCAGGGGAGAGGGGAGGGAAGGGGCGGTTCGCGGTTCACTTACTCGCCCACCTCGGCGTCGCTCTGGGACGACTGGCTGTCGCAGTCGTCGTCGCTCTCGCCGCCGCCGCCGTCTCCGTCTCCTTCCTCCTCCTCGTCGTCAGCGTCGGAATCTGCCAAAGACCACCAGACAAGCACGCGCTCAGCGACTCCCGCAACAGGAGAGGCAAACAGCACCGCGCGATGCGTACGCGCATCGCGAGGAGCGGCCGGCCGGCCCGCGTCGGCGGGCCGCGGCGCGTGGTCGAGGAGCCCCGTAGTACCGTCGTGGCGCCGGTCCTTGGGCTGTCGCGGCCCGCCGCTCCGCTCCTCCACTCCGTTCAGCGCCAGCTTCGGGGAGCGGCGGGCGCCCCCGCCGCAGGCGCCCGCGTCGGCGGCAGGAGCTTCATCCTCCTCGACGTGGGCGTCGTCGGGTCCGGGCGAGGCGGACGACGGGAGCGTGCGCTTCTGCGCGGGCATTCCGGCCGCTGGCCTCGCTCGGCGCGCGGCGTTCGTGCCGGGAGGGAGAGCGAGGAGGAGGAGGAGGAGGGGGAGAAGGTCAGGTGGTGGGTGGAGGAAGGAACGGCTCGAGTCGAGGGAGGCGGAGAGCGAGAGGAAAAGAAAGGCAAGCCAACGCGAACGAGGCAGGGGAGGGAGGGAGGCCGCCACCGCCAGGCAGGGGAAGGCCCCCTCTGCCCCAGCCCCGCCCTGTGTCGTGTAACTTTGGGTTGGTGCCGATGCGCCGTGCGCGTGGCCGCGTGCGGCGGCTGCTCGTGCTCGGCCCCGGCTCGGCCCGCCCGCCGCTCCCGGGCTCGCGAGAGGGTGGCCGCCAGGTGGGGCTGCGGCGCGGCGCACACTGCCCCGTCCTACTGGCGTGAGCGATGCCGAGCCCCCTTTACCGTCGGATGGGGAAGGAGCGGGGCGTTTGAGCGAGATCCAGCGGGCGGATCGCCGGTTTCGCATTCGATTCGCCTCGCGCCTGGTACGAGGACCCGGCGCGATCACGGAAGTCGGGTATCTATATCTTCGGCTCGACCAACCCCGTCAGCGGGGGACGCCGGTGACCGGCCCACGGCGCGCCTGCTGCAACTATGGCACAGCTTGTAAAGATCGCGATTGCTGTTACTGCGATGGCTACATCTATCCATTGCGTGAGTTTTCTGCGCTTGAATCAATAGCACAAATTGCTTGGTTTGGCACAACTTGCGGTGAAAGAGCATGATATGCTTACTTTGCTAGTTTAAGGTCGTGAATTTTGCTTGTTAACAATAATTTGACTTCCGTTTAATCTATGGAGAAAAAAAGTAGGTAATAAGTTGTGTCAACCAAAGCCGCATACACGAGAAGATTGCTTTGATGACCGGCGCTATCTGCCAAATACGGGGGAGGCGATGAGGGTGCACCACCCACCTCCTCCGGCTCAGTGGAAACGGTAGCCTTGCCGCTTTGTATCATGCTCTTCACGGGGGAGGCGATGAGGGTGCACTGCCCCCCTCCTCCGGCTCAGTGGAAATGGTAGCCTTGCCGCTTTGTATCATGCTCTTCACGGAGTAGTTGCTTATTCGTGACTCCACTGTGTGTCAAGACTTCAAAGCAAACCCGCTCCCTCCCTTCCAAACTTTATACGTAGTTCTCAACTCTATTTTTATTTTTGTCCTCATCTTAAGGTGGGTTGTGAATTTTAACGGGCTAGTAGAAATGTTAATTTCATCTCTTATATAATATATTGGATTGATTTCCTTATTAGATATGAATGTTGTGATATAAGGCTAGTCTATGGAACGATTAGAGCTTGCATAGTCTTTGATTGGCATAAGTCGCAGAACTGATTAGCCGTTTTATCTAGGGATTCTAGGCCCCTGATGCATATTGTCACCAAAGATGTCAACTAACCAATCCAGGATATGCCATGATAGGAAAAGCAGCCGTTTTATCTAGGGATTCTAGGCCCCTGATGCATATTGTCACCAAAGATGTCAACTAACCAATCCAGGATATGCCATGATAGGAAAAGCAGGTGTAACTAAGCCGGTGGGGGTCTAAGAAGAAGAAATCTTCTCCCGGCTTAGAAAACTCCTCTTTAAGAAGAAGAAACCTTCTCCCGGCTTAGAAAACCCCCGAACCCCGGTTTCACCGGCGAGGGGATTTTTTTTAAAATCAACCTCATAATTCGCTCCAACGAGGAATCAAACATGTGTGGTTGCGACCATACCTCAGCTCCACTAGCCAACAAGGACTAGAGGGCTTTGGTATAGGAAAAGCAGGTGTAACAAATTGATAATAAAATGAGTCTAAAACATTTGTTTCTAGACTGCGGATTTGCTAGAGAATGCTGTCAGCTGTTAAACATCAATGTACCAGAGATTCCGACGACCCTTTCCATATCTCGACAAAATTCAAACTGCAGTGGGCAGGTGATGAGAGGCCCTGAGGTCCACCTGCGTACTAGACGAAACAGCCTTCCCTCGCGTCGTTCTCTGCGGAGGGCGACCCGGGGGCCCTCGCTCCGCCACCCTAGCTCCCCGCCCCAGGCCGGCGAGGGCCGCCTCCGCCTGCGAGGGCCGCCGCCTCCGCCGGCGGTGGCGGCCTAACCTCTCCCTCCCCCCCTCCTCTTGTGCAGCCCCCTTCTTTCTCTCTCCCGCGTCACCACACCACCGGGACGATTCCTTGGTCGCCACCGCCGCCCATCGTCTTCGGCCGCAACCGGTTCCGGCGGCTCCCTCGGCACCGGTGAGCACCCGGGCGGCGCCGGCTCCCCTCCCTTCCTTCCCCTCCCTCTTTCCCAGGGCACCCCAAACCCTAGATCCAGATCTCCCTGAAACCCAGGCAGCTGTTGGTATTTGCTAAGCCTACAGAAATATTATGATGGATAATCCGCAAGCGCACGGATACCGGTGAGCACTTCACCCGGGAAGAGGGTTTTAAATATCGAATCCACAGGGAGAAGGGTAGAGTGATCTGAGATGTATAACTAATCCCTGAGTAGTTATCAAGGACTTGATAGAAAGAGAGATAAGGAAAACTTTAGGATGTCTAGTTCTTACTCGCACAAGCTATGCTATTATTGTTCTTATGGGGTGATTGTCTGAAGGCACACTTAGGAAAGGGAAACTTCCGACAATCTATGGGGGGAGTCCTACGATTTCTATAGACGGGAGGTGGACTACAAAGGATAGACGGGAACGAGGTCACTTCCCGCTTCTACCACACGATCCGGAATATAGAAGGCATTCACAAGCTAGCTAGTCTAAGCACCATGCTTACACTAAACATGCAACTTTAACTCAAGAGCGATAGGAATTAAAGTACTCATAAAAGAGTTATGAACCGTAAGAATAATAATAACAATGTTACTCACTTGAATAAGAAGTTGATCTTTCCATAAGGTCTCAAGATCAGGCTCCAATGGAGTTAATCCCAGAGGAAGAAGATGAAGAGGAGGCACCGACAGGTCCGGGCCTTCCTTCAATTCCGCCTCTACCGCTCTCTAATTCTCTTGAACAAGATTAGCTAGATCTGAATAGATCATGGCTCTAATCTCTCAACTTGATACTAACTCTCCAACTCTAATTCTAGTCTAGAGCTTCTATCTCAGGTAGGCATTGATGATCTAGAATGAGTTGTTCCCTTACCCTGGGGTCAGGGGGCATGTTTATATAGTCCTGAGGAGGTGCCTTGCCACCGTAGGATCAAACCGACCTAATATACGGTTTAGATTGCTTCTCATAGGCGGTGGAAGAATATTCCAGAAGTAGGGCTGAGTTGGCGCCAGGGGGGGCTCCGGTCGGCCCCACCATGGGACCGGTCGGCCTGTGGTGGGCCTCCCTCGGGGTCTGCCTCGGCCAGGACGGTCCTTGCCCCTTCCAGATGCTTCTTTCTTGCAAGTCAAGTCACGTTGAGTTCGGGAGTGTTCTGGAACCTTCTAGACTAGTTTCTTTTCTTGTATTTCTGAATAGTCCCTGTAATTTTTTGAATTCAGCAAAACTCGTGGAAATTATCAGTGCAAACCCTAATAAGGTGATCTAATTATATTTTAGCCATTTTTCCAGTAAATATGAGGGGAAATATTTATAGATAAAATGTGTCAACAAACTCCCCCACACTTAGGCTTTTACTCGTCCTCGATAAAAGGATGGTCTAACAACCGTAGAGACAAAGAATCAACATAATCATACTCCTTAGTCATATATGCACTTATGGGATATCTGAGCATGAAACAGTTAGAAACATATTACCTTTATTTCTCAAATCAAGCCAATGGAGAGCTTTTGAATAAGTTTTGAAAAAAAATAAAGCCTTGCTTACTCCTTTGTGATACTTTCAAAATATATCATATCTTACTAGAGCATTTATTTCGAAGTATAAGTGGAGTTTTTATAATGTAAAGATGTAGCAAACTAACCTTGCATATATTGCCGAGTCAAAACCGGATCCATGGAGAGGTATGTCATGAGTCATAGATCAAGATATGTGCGTGTGTCAACTTTAAAATCACTGCTCCGACTTTTTAGAATCTTCTATCTTTTTCCCATATATATTTATATATTTTTTAGAACAAGGTATTCAGCTATTTTGTGGAGAGTTGGGTTCTACTCACCCTCGGACACGCGTCCATTATTACTCTCTCACTTTTATTAGAGAAGTGGGCCCTACTCACCCTCGGACACACGTCCATTTTTCTTCTCTTATTTATGCCTTTTTCTTTTTCAGAGAGGGGGGTTCTTCTGACTCGTAGAACACTTGTCCATTTTCTCCTCTCTCTCACTTTTCTCTCCACTCTGAAATTTTTTTTTCGATCTTTGGCTTTTTCTCTTTTTTTTATAGCTGTACCTTTTTCACGATATGGGAGATAGAGATAAAAAAATTTAGAGCATAGATACTTTAGTGAAAGCAGTGTACGTGATCTTGATCTTAGACTTAGACAAAACTTCAACATAGGTCGTAGATTTGACAAAGCTTAATACAAGTAAGCAACAATTAAATTAAATTTATTTTCAATGATTGCTAAATCTCTTCTGGGACATATTATTGATCACAAAGGAGAAGCATAGCTAATGATTTTAATCCATTTGAAATAAAGAACTCTCCAGAGACAAGATAAAAAAAAGATGGTTCTCATTATTCTAAAGCATCCCAAAAGTAACAAATATTCCTAGGAGAATAATTATGCAAAACTTTATCCTTTGGGTTACAGGACATCTTAACAAGGCATCTTTGTTTTAATTCGAAACGGAAAGTAATTTGCAAAAATTTAAAAAGTTTAGAAAGCAAACCGAGTGGTGGACGAAACTTGGCCGAAGTGGGCCCTGTAGCAGGTCGGCCGGCCCAGGGAGGGGACCGGTCGGTCTCCCCCTGCCGTGGTTCAGGGTGCGTTTCGTCGTGTGAGTCGATTGTTCCGTTCTTTTTCCGTTTTTCTTGATTTTGGTCGTGGAAGATGCCATTTGGTCGTCGATTTTTCTCCCCCACACTTGTTTTCTGTTATCTTGCATACACAGTATGGTGGAGACAAAAATATATCCAGAAAATATAGATAGAAAATATAACTCAACTTGTGGATCACTTCATTGATAAAAGAGAGAGCACTTTATTACACGACTCCTACTATTAAAGCAAACTAACTAAATCGAACTAACTAAGACTAATGTGCTCTCTAACTAAGGTGCTTACAAAGGGCGCTTGCCCTTCTTCGGGTCGCGGCTAGCGTCTCCCTCTTCGTCCCTATGCTTCTTTGTTTTTAGCAGATGGAGGACGGTTTTGGTGAGGGAGCTATTCACGCGATGGATCTCCTTGCAAGTTTCCGCAAGGCTTGCTACTTCCTGCGCGAGCTCGGCTACGGTCTTTCTGGTCTTCTGCTTCTGTGGCATTCGCTGGCCGGCGTCAATGATAGGAATTCTTTTAATCTGTGATTCCTTAGTGCGGATTCTGTCAATGACGACACGGCCTGGAGAAGTAGTGTACTTGTGCACTCTCGTGTTGCCGTGCATGTCCATGCGCACCTCAGTGAGTCACTTGCCATCCCTGGGCTCCTTCAGGTCCATGTAGCTAGGAACATGGATTGGTTTCTTCAGGGCTGCTTCGCGGCGGCGATCGTACGGCTGAGCGTACATCACCTGCTTGCGTCCTTCAGGTGGTGGCGGCAAACGTGGACGACTTGGTGGAGCAGGTGAGAGAGGGCTGCGATCAGGTGGTATGATGGCAAGTGGCTTTGCTTCCTTCACGAAGGGGATGATTACCTTGGCTTCATTGTTGAAGGGAACAAGCTGTTTGTCGACCATGGCTGCTGCTTGGGAGGTTTAGATGAGAAAAAGGGGGAGGTCTGCCCTTGGTTATATATCGGTGCAATCTTGCACAAGGGGTTGACCTAGATTGGAAAGGCTGCGGGATATCTCGAGAATGATCCCCGAAGGTGGTTTTTCCAAATCTAAACATCTAAGAGATAGCGTGGGCGAAAGCTGGCGGCGAGAGGAGGCGGGCAGGGGTCGACCGGTCCAGAGGGGGGGCCGATCGGTCCTCCACCGCGTCGCCTCACGACGCACTTCGACGCGGGGTGCTCTAACCGTGTGCTGATCCCTAAAAACCCTAAGTTGGCCCATTAGAGCCTAAAATTAATATTCTTAGGTAAATAAAAGAATTCTATCACATCTAAATCCTCAGACTCTTTGTTGGGCTCTAAAAATATTTTAAGGCGTTGACCATTTACCTTGAATAACGTACCTTCGTCGTCTTGAAGAGTGACGGCCCCGTGTGACGATGAACTCACCACCTTGTATGGTATGTCCCACTTACTTCGTAGCTTCCCGTGCCCAAAGAGTCGTACACTAGAATTAAAAAGTAGTACCTGATCGTCTGGGTTGAACTCTTTCTTCGTGATTCTCTTGTCGTGCCATCTTTTGGTTCTTTCCTTGTAGATCTTGGCATTGTGGTATGCCTTCTCTCTCCATTCTTCTAACTCGGACAGTTGCATTTTCCGTTTTGTTCCGGCTGCTTCAAAGTCCATGTTCCATCTCTTGATTGCCCAATGAGCCCTGAATTCTAGTTCAACCGGCAAGTGACACGTCTTCCCGTAAACCAGTTGGTAGGGAGACATTCCAATGGGAGTCTTATAAGCCGCCCGATAAGCCCAGAGCGCTTCGGGTAGCTTGTCCTTCCATTTTATTCTCATTTGGTCCACCGTTTTCTGTAGAATGTTCTTGATCTGCTTATTTGACGTCTCTGCTTGACCACTTGTTTGCGGGTGATAAGGAGTAGCGACATTGTGTTGGATCCCATGGTCCATGAGGTATTTCTCGAAGCGCTTATCGATGAAATGGGATCCTCCATCACTTATCACTAGCCTTGGCGTACCGAACCTTGGAAATATTATCTCTTCAAACATTCTTATTGAGCTCTTGTGGTCAGCAGATCTGCATGGCAGGGCTTCAACCCATTTAGAGACATAGTCAACTGCCACCAAGATGTATTCGAATTTTCCGGACTTTAGGAATGGTCCCATGTAGTCAATTCCCTAGACATCAAAGAGCTCGATCTGAAGGTTGGTCGTCAGTGGCATGGCATTTCTGGAATTGATGTTTCCGTACCTCTGACAAGAGTTGCACCTTCGTACGAAATCTTTTGTGTCTTGATACATGGTTGGCCAGAAAAATCCGCTTTGCCAGATCTTTGCATGTGTGCGGAAAGCTCCATAGTGACCTCCATATGGTGATGAGTGGCACTTCTCAATGATCTTCGTTCCTTCTTCTGCCGGTACACACCTCCTGAGTAACCCGTCAGAGCATACTCGAAAGAGGTATGGTTCATCCCACAGGTGATGGCGACTCTCGTAAATGAGCTTTTTCTTGTCAGCCCCTGGTCGTACATATCCTGCAACCATAAAATTAACAATATCTGCATACCAGGGGTCGGACCGGGCGATCCGATAGGGCATGTCGTCCCTCATTGCGTCATTGATGGGTAGTTCCTGTGGTTTCTCAAAATACATTCTAGACAAATGATCGACAACAGAATTTTCTACTCCATTCTTATCTTTTATTTCTAAGTCAAACTCTTGGAGTAGCAAAATCCATCTTATTAATCTAGGTTTAGCATCTTTCTTAGTGAGCAAATATTTTAAAGCAGCATGATCAGTGTAAGCAATAACTTTTGCTCCTACTAAGTAAGATCTAAACTTGTCAATGGCATAAACAACAGCTAGCAGCTCTTTTTCAGTTGTGGCATAATTAAGTTGAGGTCCCGTCAAAGATTTACTAGCATAAGCAATGACATGATGTTTCTTGTCTTTTGTTTGCCCCAAAACAGCCCCCACAGCATAATCACTTGCATCACACATAATTTCAAAAGGTAAAGACCAATCAGGGGGTTGAATAATGGGTGCAGAAATAAGAGCATTTTTTAGAATTTCAAAAGATTTAAGACAAGCATCATCAAAGTCAAAGGGAACATCTTTGGCAAGTAGGTTTGTAAGGGGTCTAGCAATATGAGAAAAATTCTTTATAAACCTTCTATAAAAATCAGCATGGCCAAGAAAACTTCTGATTCCTTTAACATTAACAGGTGGAGGTAGTTGTTCAATTACTTCTATCTTAGCTCTATCTACCTCAATTCCTCTTTCAGAAACTAGATGGCCTAGCACTATTCCTTCTCTAACCATGAAATGACATTTTTCCCGGTTAAGGACTAAGTGCTTTTCTTCACATCTTTGCAAAACTTTATCTAAGTTTTCTAGACAATCATCAAAAGTTTTTCCATATACAGAAAAGTCATCCATGAAAACTTCCATGATCTCTTCAATCATATCAGAGAATATAGACATCATGCATCTTTGAAAAGAAGTTAGAGCATTACATAGTTCAAAAGACATTCTACGATAAGCATAAGTTCCATAAGGACATGTAAAAGTGGTTTTGCTCTGGTAACTGGGATGGATTAGGATTTGGTGATACCCAGAATATCCATCAAGAAAATAAAAGAAAGAGTGATTTGTCAACCGCTCTAACCTTTCATCAATGAAGGGCAGTGGAAAGTGATCTTTCCTTGTGACTTTATTGAGTTTCCTATAATCTATGCACATACGCCAACCAGTGACAGTTCTTTGAGGAATCAATTCATTCCTCTCATTTTTCACAACTGTCATGCCTCCCTTTTTAGGCACGACTTGCACAGGGCTCACCCACTCACTATGTGGCACAGGATATATAATCCAGGCGTGTAAAAGTTTCAGAACTTCTTTCTTCACTACCTCTCTCATCGCATTATTGAGTCTTCGTTGAGGCTCTCTAGATGGTAGAACATCAGGGTCTATAGGAATGCGATGTGTGCAAAGGGCATGATTGATGCCCTTAAGGTCATGGAGTGAATAGCCAAAGGTTGAGCGATGTTGTTCTAAGATAGTTATCAGCCTATGAGTCTCTTCCTGAGTGAGCTTGTCATTAATGATCACAGGAGACTCAGGATCATTGTGCAAAAAGGCATATCTAAGACCAGGTGGTAATGGTTTGAGTTCAATGGGAGGTCTCGAGGGTTCCTCGAGTTCATCGAGGGGTTCAGATTCTGTAGGATTTTCTTCTTCCTCCTCGATGAAGAATTCAGTGACATCTTCTTGATTGGATTCTACAAAATGTTCTAGAGATGCTTCATTCACCTCTTCCATTGGGTCTGGTTCTGGACTGGATTCGGTCTTAATATGGATCGAATGTGCGAAGTGTAAGGGAACTCTAATAGTTTTGCCTAGGCAAATGTCAAGTTTCCCTGTGTGTCCTTCCTTAAGGAGTCTTTCCAAAGGATGGCCTATTAAAAGGTCAAACTCCTTAATATCACAAATGTGAAAGCTCAGGTGAATTGGTATGTCGTTTACCAAAACGGGTAGGACATAAAGAATTTCTGAACTTTGAATAATTTGTCCTGAGGAGTACTTTAATAATTTCATTGTGGGGGATAATGGCGTGTTTTTAATAAACTGATGGAAAAAGGATAAGGTCATTATATTGATTCCCACAACTGGATTATAAAGGGCATCAAAGGGGTTCCATAGATTGTACATTGAATTGGTGTAGAAGGTGAATCCAAACGGACCACGTCAGAGGAAAGCTCTTACTCTTCTAACCATTCCCCACTTATGATGGATGCAAGCTCCACAGTGTGTTCTCTTGAGAAGGTTTGCTCAAAAGGGTCTATTTTGTCATGCGAAGACGATGTGTACTTTTGATGCCTCTTCTCTTTATGATAATTCGAGGTGTTTTCATAATCGGAAAATAAATCATCCTCGATATCATTTATAAAATCAGGTAGAGGGATAGCTATAGGTTTAGATGGTTCTGGCATAGGCTCGAGTGTAGCTATCTCTGGAATCTCTTCTTTTAAAGTTTTCTCTTCTAATGGACCATCATTGGTGCTGGCTAGAATATTATCTAGGATGGTTCTAGCTTCACTGGATGTAAGTTGTATGAATGATCCATGTGAGGAGGTATTTAAGTAGGCTATAGATTCCCTATTAAGACCAATATAGAAATGTTGAAGGAGAATATGGTCTTGAAGGCCTAGATCTGGTCCGGATTTGTAAAGGAGTTCAAAACGTTCCCAGGATGAACTCATAGACTCACTATCCCCCTGTTTGAAGGATATGATCTTGGTTCTGAGGTTGACTACTCTGGATAAAGGGTAGAAATCCATGCAGAAATCCGCACGGAGAGTTTCCCAATCGCCTTTCTTCTTCCCTTTGGTTCTGTCATACCACTGGCGAGCTTTTCCTTTCAATGTGAATGGAAAAAGCTTCCAACGGATGGTCTCGTCAGACATACCCTCTATACGAAGGCAGTCACAAGTTTGTTTGAACTGTTGGAGATGATGATAAGGGTCTTCGTCTTCTATTCCTGAGAAAGTGTTGGTTTGGACCATCTCTATTAACCGTGGGCGCAGCTCATAGGCGTCAGATAAGATTGGCTTTGATGAAGGTATGGGCCTAAGGCTGAGCTCTGAGGGTGTCGAAAAGTCTTTAATGAGGGTAGTATCCATAAGGACAGTAGAAAAGAAAAAATCTAAAACTAAAAAGATAAAAGTATACGTACAAGATATAGTTATACTTACGAGTTCTCTCTTAACCGTTCTCCCCGGCAACGGCGCCAGAAATGCTTGTTGGTATTTGCTAAGCCTACAGAAATATTATGATGGATAATCTGCAAGCGCACGGATACTGGTGAGCACTTCACCCGGGAAGAGGGTTTTAAATATCAAATCCACAGGGAGAAGGATAGAGTGATCTGAGATGTATAACTAATCCCTGAGTAGTTATCAAGGACTTGATAGAAAGAGAGATAAGGAAAACTTTAGGATGTCTAGTTCTTACTCGCACAATCTATGCTATTGTTGTTCTTATGGGGTGATTGTCTGAAGGCACACTTAGGAAAGGGAAACTTCCGACAATCTATGGGGGGAGTCCTACGATTTCTATAGACGGGAGGTGGACTGCAAAGGATAGACGGGAACGAGGCCACTTCCCGCTTCTACCACACGATCCGGAATATAGAAGGCATTCACAAGCTGGCTAGTCTAAGCACCACGCTTACACTAAACATGCAACTTTAACTCAAGAGCGACAGGAATTAAAGTACTCATAAAAGAGTTATGAACCGTAAGAACAATAATAACAATGTTACTCACTTGAATAAGAAGTTGATCTTTCCACAAGGTCTCAAGATCAGGCTTCAATGGAGTTGATCCCAGAGGAAGAAGATGAAGAGGAGGCACCGACAGGTCCGGGCCTTTCTTCAATTCTGCCTCTACCGCTCTCTAATTCTCTCGAACAAGATTAGCTAGATTTGAATAGATCGTGGCTCTAATCTCTCAACTTGATACTAACTCTCCAACTCTAATTCTAGTCTAGAGCTTCTATCTCAGGTAGGCATTGATGATCTAGAATGAGTTGTTCCCTTACCCTGGGGTCAGGGGGCATGTTTATATAGTCCTGAGGAGATGCCTTACCACCGTAGGATCAAACCGACCTAATATACGGTTTAGATTGCTTCTCATAGGCGGTGGAAGAACATTCCAGAAGTAGGGCTGAGTTGGCGCCGGGGGGGTCCGGTCGGCCCCACCATGGGACCGGTCGGCCTGTGGTGGGCCCCCCTCGGGGTCTGCCTTGGCCAGGACGGTCCTTGCCCTTCCAGATGCTTCTTTATTGCAAGCCAAGTCACGTTGAGTTCGGGAGTGTTCTGGAACCTTCTAGACTTGTTTCTTTTCTTGTATTTCTGAATAGTCCTTGTAATTTTATGAATTCAGCAAAACTCGTGGAAATTGTCAGTGCAAACCCTAATAAGGTGATCTAATTATATTTTAGCCCTTTTTCCAGTAAATATGAGGGGAAATATTTATAGATAAAATGTGTCAACAGCAGCGCCGCCTCCGCTCCCTTCCCTCTCCTTCCTCTGCTCCCTGGCTAGATCTGCGCCGAGGCCGCCGCCTCTCCCGCACTCCGCGCCGCCGACGTGTGCGACCTCTTCGTCGGCGACGCCGCTCCTCTTCGGCCACCGGAGTCAGCGGGTCGGGCCTGGTGGTGTCGCCATCGCTGCCTCTCCGGCGCTGGCGGGTCGTGGCGGGCTTGCCGCCTCTGCGCATGGGGCCGCCGTCGTCCGGGCTCTCCTCAGCGTTGGTGGTCGCGGCGGGGCTCATGCGCCGCCGCCAGGCTTCCACCGTCGACGCCGGCGGGTCATGGCGGGCGCCTGTGGTTGCGGGAATGGCGCTGTGTGGAAGGACCTCCCCTTTTCTCCTCCGGCGGCCAGCCCGACCCTTGCGCCGTTGGGTTGCGTGTTTACTACGGGTCGGCAGCTGCCTCAAGGTCGCGCCCTGCGGCACCGCCGGCCCTGTCGTCATCGCCATCTAGTCGTCGTCGTCTCCCTCACAACGCTTCCTCTGCCCTGCTGGCGGTGCCCGCGGTCTACCCGGTGCTCCACCTCGTCGATCCCCCTCCGCGGCCCCCGCCAACCTCCTCGACAGCGTCGCCTACGGCTCCCTCCACGGCACCCCTGTCGGCCGCCGTCGACCCCCTCGACGACGTCCCCGCGGATCCGTGGCGTCCTCCGCCGGCGGCCGCGGGCCCTCCTCCTCGCCTGCGGCCGCGGCTCTCTCCTCCCTCGAGTCGGTGGCCACTGTTCGCGTCGGCGGCCGCGACTCCCTCTCCCTGCTGGCATCTGCGGTTCACTGTCGGTGGCCTCCCGTCAGGTCTCCACGTTCGGCCTGGCGCTGTTGCCGCGAGGACCTTTGCTGTTGTGGTTCTGGTTGGTTGCGTCTCCTCCCTTCACCCTTCAACCTCCCCTTCGCTGGCTTCTGCTCCTGGGCTTGGTCGCTGGTCGGGGCTGCTCTGTGCTGCAAAACCCCCCCTCCCTCCCGGCTCGTCGCCTCCTCGCTCCCTCGCTTGTGGGTCGTCGGGCGAGCCTTGCTGGCCTGCTAGTGATCCTCAGTTCCTTCCGCGCCTTGGACTGCATGCTGCTTCTCCATCGACTCGTCTGCCATCCACGCCTTCGAGGTCGGCTGCACGGAGTTGGTTTTGGGGCTTGGCAAAAGCCTCGCCCGACCTGTGTCGGGCCAACAACGGCTGCGCTTGTTGGCGTAGTTTACCTCGTTGGAGGCGTTGTTGCTGCGGCCCCAATACCATTTGGTCTGCAAGGTGAAAACTTGTCTGCTCCTTCCCGGAGAGACAGATGATGGCGGCGTACTCGTCGTTCCCTCCTTGGTGGCATCGTCCTGCTTGACATCCTCGCTCGACCATCGAAGGCCTCTAGATGTTAGGCGTCCGGTGACGTGCGTGTGTTCTTGGCGTGCTTGTTGTCAGCAGACCTACCCTCCCCTCCCCCTAGTCTCTCTTTGGTGTGGTGGTGTCGTGGGTTTCTTCTTCATGTAACGTGTTGTGTTTAGCGCTTTGGGTCTCTACCTAAGTCGCTTCTTTGTACTTCATTTCTCTTCTCTTAATGAAAAACGTGCTTGCACGTCTTAAAAAAAATTCAAACTGCAGTTGGTTGTTCCATGTTTTATGCAGATAATCATTTTGATGAGTTAGACTATTTGGATGTCAAGAATGATCGCGTATTCAAGAATATTGCTCACGATATTGAGCGCGTCAAGATTTTTTTTCAAGAATATGTTTGCTATGATGTTATATGAGGCTACAGCTGCTTACTTCCCAGACATAGAACTATGGTTAGAAGATATGTTGTAATCTTCCTCTTGCTCCAACACCGCTTGCTCCGCACCGCTGCGCTGCCTGGTCCGCCGCCTCTCCTCCCCCCGACGCGGCGCCCGCTCCAGGCCGGCGGCGCGCCTCCTTCTGCTCCGTCCACTGCCTCTCCTCCACGAGCGCGCGCCTCGGGGATTCCGCCTCCACCTGACCAGGGCAGCATCGTGGTTTGGCGCGGCGAGGGGAGCGCGAGCGCCCCCCTTCCTCCTCCTCATCACCAGCCTCGTCGGTCGCCTCCTCTCTAAGCCCTCGAGCTGCGGTGGCCCCATCCGCGCCCCAATATCCCTCCGTCGTAGAGGAAGCAGGCCGGGGGAGCAGTGGTAGGTTGCTTCGCCTCGTCACCTCCGCCTCGCTTCGCCTCGTCACCTCAAGCTCTACCGCACCGGGGAGATGCAGGGCCCCCTCTCCGGCGGCGTCGAGCTCGGGAGGGAGATGGAGGGCCGCCAGCGGGCGGAGATGGAGAGGCCGGCGCAGATCCGGAAGATGCGCCCCTACCTCACCGCGGACCGCGCCCCCGCCTTGCTCTCGCCGCCGTCGGGGGCTCGACCGCGCCTCCGTCTTTGCGCCGTGCGCCGCGCCGGAGAGGCCGGCGTCCCACCGCGGACTGCAACCGCCTCTGCTCTCCCTCGATCCGGCAGCGGCGTATCCGGCGAGCAGAGCAGGGGCGAGGCTTGCCGCCGGCCGGCCGCGGCCCTCTTCCTCCTGGCGCGAGCCAACGACTGCTGGGAGGGATGCGCAACGGGAACGCGTGCTGCTGGAAGCCTCCGCCCTTTTGCAGTTGAACTCTCTTTTGCTCAAAGGACCTATTTGCAGAGGGAACCGGTCTATTGCTGCGGACGGTCTAAGTCTAGCATAGCATGCAACAATGACAAGGGATATGCATCTAGGAGTCTAGAATGTAGACAACCACGGGGTGCTAACCCTAGCCCGTAAGCAAAAAGCTCTCACAAAACCTCGTGCTTGAATTTCAGAAAGGCTGAGGAACCATAGATTCATAATGTGTTTTCTCGAACGAAATTTATGAAAGTGGTTTTCAATTTAACGGGAATGTGAGTTGCGATTTTTTATTTTATATTTATTTTTCTTCGATTTTTCAAAAATATATGTGTCATCTCAAAATTTGCAAAACTATATCATTACCCCCAACCGCCGTGTGGTATGGCATTTGCAGGCGTGGGTACTGTAGCGTCTGCAAACGCCGTGTGGTATGGCGGTAGGGTTCAGTTCGTTTTCAAAAAATCATAATTCTTTTATATGAACTCGGATGAAGATAAATTTATATGAAAATTGTAGCTTTCGACAAGATCTGTAACTTTGTAGTTCAAACTTTTTCATTTGAAATCGTCTTGTGACCCAAAAAAATGATATACTACCCAGATCTGAATTTTCAGTATCCAGATCTGGGTAGTATATCATTTTTTCCGGCCTCAAGATGACTTCAAATGAAAAAAGTTTGAACTACAAAGTTATAGATCTCATCGAAAGCTACAATTTTCATATAAATTTTATCTCCATCCGAGTTCATACAAAAAAGTTACGATTTTTTGGAAACGAACTGAACCCTATTGTCATACCACACGGCGTTTGCAATCGAAGAAAAAAATATAAAAAGAATCGTGAGGTGCGGACTGGTTGCATCTTGATCGGATTCATAAGAGCATCTCCAGCAATTTGGCAATTTTCACTTGGCAAATCTTGTGATTTGCCAAGTTGCTAAACTATTTGCCAAGTAAAAAAAAGAAGTCATCTCCAATAGTTTGGCAAAACTAACTCCCAAAATCTCAAATAGGTGGGCCCAAACTTATTTTTGCCGGTGTTTGTCCCATACTGCTTGCGTTGCAACGACCTTAACCTGCTCAACAAGGCCAATATAATTCTTCTTCCCAAGGAGGTTGCTGAGGACATCCGGGACTTCAGACCAATTAGTCTTATCCATGCAATCACCAAGATATTTACCAAGGTTTTGCGCTTCGACTTGCGCCTTTAATGGGGCAACTTATTTTCACTTGCCAGAGCACCTTCATAAAGAAGAGAAGCATCCACGATAATTTCCTGTATGTGCGCAACCTCACGCGGAAGTTCCACATATCCAAATCACCGGCTTTGCTCCTCAAGCTCGACATTTCTAAGGCCTTCGACTCCGTGCGTTGGGATTACCTCCTCTCTCTTTTGCAGCACAGAGGTTTCCCTCCGCGGTGGCAAAGCTGGATCGCCGCACTCCTTTCCTCATCCACATCGAGAGTCATGCTAAACGGAGTACCTCTTCACCCGATCCAACACGGAAGAGGGTTGCGCCAAGGCGACCCTTTGTCACCGCCAGTGGCGAATCTAGGATTAGGTGCTAGGGTGGGCTCTCCTTCCTCTTCTTCTTCTTTCCTTCTTTTTCCTCTTCTTCCTCAAAATTTCTCTAGAAAATTGGAGTATTTACCATGGGAGCCAGGGTGGTAGGGGGGGCTGGAGCCCCCCTGACCCACCGCTGGCTCCGCCGCTGGTCACCGCTTCTGTTCATTTTAGCCATCGACCCCTTGAATCGACTACTCCAGGAAGCAACAGATAGGGGGCTACTCAGCAAGTTGAACGGTCGCACGACTAGATTTAGACTTTCCATGTACGCGGACGATGCGGTTATCTTCCTGAAACCATCACTTATGGACGTCACGAACTTAAGAGATCTACTTGTCAACTTTGGCATGGTCACTGGACTACAAACTAACCTCCAAAAAACGACTGTCTCGACTATAAGTTGCAATAACATTGACATCGACGAAATACTAGCCATCCTACCCGTGGCTCAAGCTCACTTCCCGATAAAGTATCTAGGCCTACCCCTATCGACCAGACGACTACGCAAAATCGACTTCCAGCCGCAGATTGATAAGGCCACCGGAAAGCTGTCAGCTTGGTATGGGAGGAACCTTACACAAGCCGGGAGAGTCAGTCTCTGCAAATCAGTGCTATCTTCACAACCTGTCTACCTGCTAACTGTTATAAAACCTTCTGCGGAAGTCTTGGGGGAAATCGATAAAATTCGGAGGCGCTTCCTCTGGGCAGGGGACAAGGCGATTTCAGGTGGAAAGTGCAAGGTCAACTGGACCAGAACGACACTACCGAAGGAGCACGGCGGCCTTGGCATCCTGGACCTCAACAAGTTCGCCACGGCCCTTCGCCTGCGTTGGCTTCGGCATGAGTGGGTTTCTCCGGAGAAGGCATGGGCGGGCACAGAGACACCGTGCAACGAAAAGGATCAACTCATGTTCGCAGCTTGCACCTCCATCACAGTGGGGGACGGCCAAAAGGCGTCTTTTTGGTATTCGGGATGGCTGCATGGTCAGCGCCCTAAGGATATTGCCCTTTTGCTCTACCTCAAAACAAGGAAAAAGAAACGTACGGTGGCGGTGGCACTTCATGAAAACACGTGGATCCGCGACCTCAACTATCGGACCGGCTTTACAACTACGCACCTCGCCCAATTTGCCACACTCTGGAACTTGGTTGCGAACTTCGAGCTACAACTACAGTGCAAGGACAACATTTCTTGGAAGCTTACGCCGAATGGAGAATACACGGCGGCTTCAGCATACAGGGCACAATTCAATGGCTGCATCAGCACGACAAACATCGCTTCCATCTGGAAAACGTGGGCACCCCCGAACTGTAAATTCTTCGCTTGGCTCGTCTTCCAAAATAGGATATGGACATCGGATAGGCTGGAAAGCAAAGGGTGGGACCACAACCCTTCTTGCCCGCTTTGCAGATCCACGATGGAGACATCACACCACCTTTTCACTTCATGCCGCTACACAAGACGGGTTTGGACCTTGATCGCGGATTGGACGAGTCAGCCTTACCTAAATCCGGACGAATGGACTCACAACGAGTCCATGCTGCACTGGTGGACGAACCTTACATCTGCCCAGGACATTCCACGCAAAGCTACGCGTTCCATCGTACTTTTAGTCAACTGGGAGATCTGGAAGGAAAGAAATGGCAGCGTCTTCAATCATCACGAATCGTCGGTACCTTCCATCGTAGCCAAGATCAAGAGCGAGGCGTCGGCTTGGATCGCAGCAGGCTGTAAAGGGGTGGCCTCCCTTCTTGCGCGAGTATAATTACGCGGCTAACTGTAAATTTTCAGTTTTGTTTTGCCAGATCCCGGCTTTTTTCACCTCTATATCAATGAAATAGGCACGCTCTGTGCCCGTTCGTTCAAAAAAAAAATTCATCGACTTGAGATTTAATTGTAGTTGTAGTGGGAGCAACGCATTGATTAACAGTAGCAGCACGATCTCATTAAGTCAAATTGACATTCAGCTGCTGTCAGCATCCAATCGACAACACTTTGCATGATCACTGTTTGAGTGCCAAAAGCTGGTGTCGTTGCAGCCATCGATCACTCGATCAGAACCCAGTTTTGTTGCAACTGACAACCAGAACACATCCAGCAGCGTCATTCACTAATTCCTAGCTGTCGGCCACATTCAGCAAAAAAAAATGGACATTGACACTGACAATATGTACCTGAAGAAGGCCCTGCGCAAAACTCACCAGATGGCAAGTCAACCAAAGCGCGCATATATGCGCGTGGAAGGGCCATGGATGTCAAGTTTATAAATATGCCAAGTCCTTTTGCCAAACCAGTGGAGCCCATTTTTTCTCTTTTTGCCAAATTTTCATAGATGCCAAGTCAATTTAGCAAACTGTTGGAGATGCTCTAACTCATATGACAATTGGGCTTAATGGGCTCCTAGGCGGACTCCGTTTCTGGTAAGCCCATCAGATAGATCAAGCATGGTGGACCGCATGGTCAGGCCCAATGGACTATTCAGCCCAAACCACTCTTCAATGTGTTAAAAATCGTTAAACTAGAAAGATTGGGCGTGTTTTTATTTATACACACACGATCGAACACTAAAACAGCCATACACGTTCCTGCCTTCCCATGTGGTATAGGATAAACATTTATACCATATATAGGGTACATATTAATATATCGTTGGATTTTTTTTAATATCGTTGGATCGTTGAATTTCAGACGCTATCACCTTATTGCTAGATAGTTATTCATAATATAAGTCTATCTCGGTACATAACATCGTTGACATCATTCTTTACCCTCTAGATAGATGCGGGTTCCATCTGTCGCTTGGCGGATGCGGGTTCCAATTGTGTTGTCGGCGACAAAGCCTTGCCTTGCTTCGGCTAGCACTAACAATGGCAATATCCTTGGATGTCGTTTAGCTTGCTAGAGGCATTTTTGATGCCCTTGACCTTTATACTCTTGTGTGAAAATCTAGTTCGAGTGTCGGACGGGTGATGATGGTGCTTCATGTCCTTCTAGTTCTAGGAGGTGTTGTCTTTGAGGATATTCCTGCTTTCATCGTTGATGTGGATACTCGAGTTGGTTTTGCTAGTTTCATAACCTTTGTTTGTTGGGTGTCTATTGGTTATTTTCGAGCTTGGTCGTTTGGCTTTAGTGGTTGGTGGTGAATGTGCATGTGTTGTTTTGTGGAGCTGAGGTGGTCGCGTTCTCTTCTCATGAATTGTCATATCCAAACTTGGATGGTGATCGTCACTCGGCAAATTCATACTTCTCGCTTGGTGCTAGGTGGTCATCCGCTTCGTCGAGCTTGAGTTCCTTGGGTTGTGTGGTGGTTTTGTTACCAAATTGCTTTTATTCTTACGGTGCGTTTGGTAGTGCTCCTCCTACCGCTCCGGGAGCTCTTTTTGATGAAGCGCTACCAAACGGGATGAAAAAAGAGCTCTGGCAGAGAATCACCCGTGAAACGCGGTGACTAGAGCCGAACCCGCGCGAGGGAGCTGGAAATTGCAGCTTCTCCCAGCTCCGTCTGACACGCTGTCATTGCGTCTCCGATTTGCCCCTCCGTGGCAGGGTGTGGGGGAGCTCGATGACGGTGGCGAGCTCGGTGGAGCCGATGGGATCTGGTCGGAGGCGGGGTCGGCCAGCGGCGGGCGTGGTGGGGTCGATAGGAGCGGGCCGGAGGGGCCGACGGGGAGGAAGTGGCGGGGCCGGCGCGGCTGGACGGCGGCGCTGGAGAGCCACGCTCGCCTCCGGTACGCTCCGCCGACCCCGCCACTTCCTCCCCGGTGGCGCTGGTGGAGCAGGGCGGCGGGCCGACGGCGGGCGGACCGCGGCGGCGCGGTGCGACCGGACCACGGCGGGCGGACCGCGGCGGTGCGGTGCGGCCGGACCACGGCGGGCGGGCGCGGTGGAGACCGCGGCGGCGCGGCAGTGGGGCGCGGTGGAGCGCAGGCGACGGGATCGGGGCAGAGGATGCGGGTGGACGGGGAATGGATAAGAGGGAAGGGAGAAGGAAAATAAAAGGAGAGAGAAAAATGAGAAGAAAAAATATGAGGAAAATTAAAAATAAAAAAAAGAAATGGGAGGGTATTATGGACATTTTACGTTCTTATTCGCATTACACAGCCAGGAGAAGCTGTTTTGCCAAACAATTTTCAAAAACGGATTCAGCTTCACTACAGAATCCACTCCACCAACACAACCACAACCGGAGCTGCCACAGCTGCAGCCAGAGCCCTACCAAACGCACCCTTAATTTACCTTCTTGATGTGACTCTCTCGCAAACCACAGGACAAAATCTTGCGCTAGGATTCTGGAAATAGCCTTAGACTTTCGTGGTTACTCCCTTCCTCCACGCTTATAAGATGTGATCTAATCTAACGGCACAACCTTCTAAAGAACATTTTAACTATTATTTATCTTATCTTACATTGTTTATGATTATAAATTTATAATCATTATAGACTATAGTATATATTTATTATATGAATGCAATCATATAAAATTTGTATTATAGAAAACAATAGTATAAAATATTGAAAAGTACCTGCTTTATGAATAAGAAAAGGGGAGTACAAGTCACACACCACCGCATGTCCGCATCTTCTTACCTGGTGTTTAATGATAAATACGCGTACTGTAGTCTAAAATGCGCTATCAGACCAGGCTTTTACTGGTGCTAATTGCGCCGCCGAGCCCCGGAGTACGCACGCACACTCCGGCGCGGACACGCGCAGCGCAGGTGATCCGGGGGTGTGGGCCCCCCGCCTCCTCGTCGTTATAACTAGGCGAGAGGGGGCGACATCGCCGGCGTGGCAAAGGGCAGGCAGGGGGAAGAGAGCGTGGAAAGAGAAGAGAAACCGAAGCGACCGGTGAGGTTTTTGCTCCCAATCCCCCCCTTCTCGCCTGGACTCCTCCGCCGCATCCCCCCCACAGTCCCAAGACCTCCCCCCCAAACCCTTCTCCTCTCCGGCAACGCCGACGCCGCAGCGGCGTTGCGCCCGCCCGGATGGCGAGCGCCGGCGGTGGGGGTGGGGCGACGGACGAGATCCCGGAGGTTGAAATGGAGGTCGTGGAGCGGCCGCCGGAGGAGCCGGGAAGGACCGGCCTGAAGAGGGTTAGGGATCCGTCTGGCGCCCTGGGTTCCTACGGTATGACTCCGGGTTCCGCTTCTGCATTGACGCTGTACTTGCTCATCTGTTGCTTGTGGTGATTGCGGTGACTTGTGTGCGAGCGTTGTGTGGATTGCTTATGGCTTGATTGCGTTAGAACTGCGCGAGCCCGATGCGGATGGGATGTGCGAATGTAAAAAATCTGCTTTTTTTTCCCTCTATGGATGCTGGCGTCGATTCGATTTTATGCCTGTCTTGGTTGTTGGTAGGAGTGATCATAGGTGATTTGGGGATTTGCGATGCGGGTTTGAAGCTGCGGAGTATACATAGCGGTAGCGGTTAAAGCTCTGGTATGCAGCTGTCTAGGGTTTGCCCAGCATGCTGACCTGAGTTGCATAGCCGATCCATTTTATCGCGTGCTATACTTAGATGGATCTAAATAACTCCTTGCAGCTGAGCAGTAATAACTAGATTATTGATCGACTTTTTCCTGGTGATGCGGTCGGTATTACTAGTTCCATGATGGTAGAGGAGCTGGAAGCTATAACCTGGAGAATGGGCTTCATAGTTGATAGTAGTCTGAGCCATGTGTGCATGAAGCAATGTGGCGTGTTTGATGCATGCAGTTGTCGGTTTCCCATTATTATTCGGATTATGCCAGTTTTGTCGCCACATTAGTTTTCGTTAGTTGATCTAAGTGCTGGCGTATGTGAGACACACACTTTGTTTTTAAAACTATACCTTTCTTCGAGGGTTTTAATGATTATTGAATATAAACTGTTTACATTTGTTATTTTAGTTTTCTCAATAATGAACCAAGTTATCTTGATTAAATCAACAAACTGTTTTGCATGAAAACGGTGATGGAAAACCCTCCTGTTGTCTTTCTTTCAAGGATCATCATCTTTTTTTTGACTAACCAGTTGACCAACGGATCCCATAGGTCAGAAGTGCCATCTTTTGTTCTCCTGTTAATCAAATGATCCTGATATGCTGGTGTGAGGGGAAAGTGCTACTTGTGCTCCTTACTTCTTAGGTACTTGACAGGAAAATGGGCATGTCCCCTGGCTTGGTTTACAGAGGTGCAGTAGATTAGCATGTTATGCTCCTGAATCCTGAGTCGATGTTCATTCATCAGAAGTTTATTTGGTTATGTTTGATTTACTTCACTCCATTGACCCATTGTAGTTCACAAATACTTGGATGAAATGGAAAATGTTGCTAATCTCTCTCGCACTACAGCAAGAAAGAAAAGTTGCCTGCCTTTTGGAATTTTAAGTTTGAAATGCATAATTTTTGCTGTCTTGGTTCTTAAATATATGGTGTTTAGGATAAGATGCCTAAATGTCATGTATTTAAGAACAGAGCATGGTTCTTATGGTGTCGCCTAGTCGTCGCCTAGGCGTCCAGGCGGTCCCTGGTCGCCATGGAAAACAGGCCGCCTTGGGCGCCTAGGCGGTAAGGCGCCCAGAAGTTTTCATGGACGCCTAGGCGCCATAAGAACCATGGAACAGAGTATTATGAAAAGAACTGTTATGCCAGACCAAATTTGGCATGTTATTGTAACTCCTATATTCTTTACTATTATCCATCCTTTAGCTTTAATCCTTTTTTTGACCATTGGTATCAGACTGAATGAATAATCCATATTGCTTTTTTATCTTGTCCGTTATGTCCATAATCCTTCTTTGCTTACTCAAGACATATCCCATTCCCTTTTTTGTGTGTTGTTAGATGTGATGTGCTGGAGAGGGTTTAACACCCAGCAATTTGAAATAAATAGTGAAACCACCAAGTTCAAATCTAGGTGTGCCTGGGAGATCTTACATGAAATCTCTGTTAAGTGATTTCATGGATGATACTAATACTTTGCATTTTTATGAAAAAATCCTTTAGCTGAGATGCCAGCTGCGTGGTATATGTGCTGGCACATAGTATAATACTTGGAGTGGTTTGACAGATTGATAGAATATAACATTGTGGGTCTAAGGGGACTTTAGGTGCCAATCTTCAACAAAGATTTCTCAGATGTAAGGTTTTCAAGTATTAAAAATTTTGGATCTTTGTTCTGACTTCTTACCATACATCGTCAGGTTTTTATGGAGTGACTACTGCTGAGAAGAAACCAATGGTGCAGCCTCATGTTAATGCTCCGAGGTATGTTATTTATAGCTGCTTCTACTGTAATTAGTCGGGAGTTTCAACCGTTGACCAGAATTTTGGTGATTGTATTGTTTGATGAACTTTTCTGTTACATACTTAAAACAACCAAATTTATATCTAACTCGCTTTATTAATTTCATAACATAGATTGAATAGCCCTTCTCCTGGTCAATATCCAGAGAATAAAACCAAAAGGGCCACCAAAATTTGTACCTCTTACGCTCAAGGTTGGTGCCAGAATGGAAAGAATTGCACTTTTCTTCATGAAATAGAGGGTTTTGGTTCTGCAAAGGCTGGTCTGCTTGCACCAGCTGGTTCTGGGAATCATAGAGGTATGAGCTTCCTAACTAGGAAAAATCTGTGGGCAATGACGTGCTAGCACAATCTTCCCTCCCGACTTCTTATTGCTCCCTGTTGTGCTTAGGTTCTGAAGACGGATCCCAAGTACAACATCAATCCAACTTGAAAGTGCCTCAGTTCAAGGATGCAGAGGGTTCATCGAAACATGAGCTATATCGGAACCTTGTTCATGTGTATGGTGAAGATAATGAGAGGTTGGCACAAAAGCCGACTGCTCCTATTGGTTTGGCTGCTGAAGCAAGAAGATACCTTGGCGTGAACACCTTAAATTCAGACCACCAGTTTCAATCATCTGGCATGTCTATTTCACCCGATCCTCTCCAATTCCGTGGCAATCTGTCAGCTTATGGTGGAACAACAGATAATCTTCCCAACGCACATCAGAAAGAACATCGTTCAAGCCATGCCTCATATAGCTCACATAACTCAACAGGATTCAGAAATCTAGGCTATGCTGCCTCTGAAATTTCCTTAGGAAGCCCAAGTCTCCGAGCAACTTCTCAGCTGGGAATACAGTCCCATCATCTGTTCAGGACTGGTAGTGACAAGGGCTGTGGTACTTCTAGACCTGCATTACTTTCAAGCAGTTCAGTTGACCTTTCTATCATATCAGCTGGGTCGCTTTCTCCAATCAAGGATGAGGTCTGGGAAACATCAGTGCCTTTTGTACCGTCTTTTAGTTTTCCAACACCTCCAGGAAGTCCATATGACCCATTCGTCGACTGTATTGAACCTCCTAAAGTTAGAAATACAGATAATCTGAAGACCTCCAAATCCTTCAGTATTTCGAGTCAGCATACAGATCCGGATGTCATCACTGATAAATCGCTGAATCGTGATGACAAGTTAATCAGGAATATGTCCGCCATAGGAGCAAATGGACCTGCTGCATGCTTGATTGCATCTGATAGAGGACGCAGCTCTAGCCTGGACGTTAATAAGAGGGGGAAAGCTTGTGACAGAAAAAATGATGTAGCTAGTAGCAATGACAAAGCAAGAGACTTTCGTTTTCATTTGGCAGAACATATAAAGGACTTGATCAAACCAATATGGAAGGATGGTAATCTGAGTAAAGATGCTCACAAACAGGTGGTGAAAAAAAGTGTTGAAAAAGTTGCTGATTCAATTGAGCCAAATCAACTACCAACTACGAAAGAGATGATTGCCAAATATATTACCACCAATGAATCAAAGATAGAAAAACTTGTGAAGGTAAATGTCTCGAGCTTCCAGTTCAATGGCAAATCTATCCATTAGCCTCGCATTATTTACTTCTATCGATTTCATTACAGGCATACGTTGATAGGCATCGTACAGCATGAGATCCAAGCTTCTAAATGTTGAATTACTGCTCCACCAAGATTGGAGCATGGACTTGGTGTCGATGGGAGCTTGAGCCTCATGTCCTGCCAATCTGGTTAACCTACATTTGTAGGTGCAAGAAGTTTTTATTGGTATGGTAGTTGTTTCCGAGTAAGATATTCTGTTGCTCGAACCTGGTTGGTTTTGTAGACTTCAGTCTGAACTCCCAAATAGTAACTGGACATGCATTTAGTTTATGTTTGCATGTTAGCATCTAGTGCAGCTAAGGACAAGCCGAATTGCATGTCTGGATAATCTGTGGAATATGAATGGTGCTTACTCTTCTCCCCCTTGCCTGGTGTACCATCTTCCTTTTGTTGTTTGGTCAGTTGTTCTCTCATATGTGGTGCTGTAGGATTTGAAGAGAAGACATGTTATTCGAGTGATCTTACATGGCTAATTGCATGTTAGATTTACTAAACATAAAATAGTTAATATGGTGTCAATAAACAACATTGTTAGTGATATATGTGACCATGTTTTTCATTTACTTAGCATACGTGCACAATTATAGAACATAATACAGGAAGAGGGTGATAACAGGATCTTATTTGCATCTTTCATAGTTCACATTATCAAATGTAATCAGGTTGGTGAGGATCAAACTTTGAAATGGAGCACTAGTGCAAAAGAGGATGTAAAAATAATAGGATAAAACCTATCCATGTGATAACCTAGCTTATACATTGTTAATGCATATCTAGCCACATTTTGAACCCAACATGACATCAGATTGAGACATAATTGTTTGCAATCTATTTTTGTTGTGTCGATTTCAGCAATACTAATAGCAATATGGTAGATATCTTTTCATTCTGCCCTTGCTAGAGTGTTGCAACCACTTCAGCCTTAACTCCAATGAGGCAATGAGTGCTATCATAGTTCAAGTCTATGTTGAATGAATATCCCATCCTTTCCTACCCACATTGTCATGTGCTTCAGCAACCCTCTTTTGTTGGCATCATGGTGTTGTTGGCGGCTTGGCGCTTTTGCTTTGGTGTAGTTCTCTATGTTCCCATCCTTGTTATGTAGCCGGAGCCTTCTATCTATCTTCCTAAACTTGTGATCGCCACTTTGAAATTCATCAGAATTCAACAAATTGCACGCTGCCACATAATCTACTTTCTCACCCTTTGACCTTAACTTTTGTATGGTTCGAGCTAGTAAGTTGTATGATTGCATCCCCTACCTTAATCAATAAGCATAACCCAATATGCAATATTCTTGTACAAGAGATATCTCTCCACGCTATGTAGATCCAAGTCGGTCTCTAAGGATTCGATGATCAAGAGGGCTCTCGGCAGGGTGCACAACTCATTTTGGCACAGACCGGTCTAGGTCGGCACAGCCAATATGGTTTGTCGTGCTTGTTGGCGGCACGTCTAGCACAACATGTCAGCTCGAGCACAACCCGATTAACCGAAAGCCCACCAATGACCAGCTTCTATCCCACCGGTTCCCCAAATCCTGTCACTTCTTGCTCAAGCTTCCCTAGTAACTTCCGCCACCGCTCTCTTCCATGCTCGTCCCGTCCCCCCTCCCCTGCTATAGAATGAGCATCCGAAGGTTGAAGTGAAGCAGCTAGTGCGCGACACTTTGGCGGCTATCTCTGTGTCCCGCATCGCTAACGAAGTTGATATCCACGATCATGATATGTGAGGTAAGCAATGACAAATGGTGATTTTATGTTTGATGTGCTCCGATCAGTGCCTTGAGAAACAAGATGTACACGCATGAAGTTGTGATGTGACATGTAATTTGTGAGATGAACTTGAAATCTTTGAGATGAAATGTGTGATGCATGTGACTGTGATTGGTGCGTTGGCGGCACAACCTATCGGGCTTGTTGGGCTCACGGGCCATCTCGACACAATTAAGGTCCCCATGAGCCAAGCTTGGGCCAATGAGGCGGCACTGATCGATATCATTGTCGTGCAATCACAAGCTTGGGCCAATGAGGCGACACTGATTGATATCGTAGTCATGCAATCACGGGCCCTTTCTATTTTGTGCCGAGTGTGTTGGTATGTTCCGTGCCAGGCGACCCGTTTGGCGGTGTATTATCACGAAAACACGACCCTTGATGGTCTCGGAGGCTTGTGAACGACTCTATAGAAAGGGAAGTATGTTTGTCATGGGCTAGAACTTGGCAAGTTGAGGCAAGATGGTCATGATGCCGCCTTCGTTGATCTTTTTATCCTTGGTCAATTTCTTGATCAGCTTGAAGGGTAAAATTGTCATTTGTACAAGATCATATTGTGTCCCATAGTCATAGCCATAATAATGACATGTAATTTGTGAGATGAACTTGAAATCTTAGATGAAATGTGTGATGCATGTGACTGTGACTGGTGCGTTGGCGGCACAACCTAAGTGTTGGGCTCACGGGCCATCTCGACACAATTAAGGTCCCCATGAGCCAAGCTTGGGCCAATGAGACGGCACTGATCGATATCGTAGTCGTGCAATCATGAGCCCTTTCTATTCTGTGCCGAGTGTGTTGGTATGTTCCATGCCAGGCGACCCGTTTGGTGATGTATTACCACGAAAACACGACCCTTGATGGTCCTGAAGGCTTGTGAACGACTCTACAGAAAGGGAAGTGTGTTTGTCATGGGCTAGAACTTGGCAAGTTGAGGCAAGATGATCATGATGCCGCCTTCGTTGATCTTTTTATCCTTGGTCAACTTCTTGATCAGCTTGAAGGGTAAAATTGTCATTTGTACAAGATCATATTGTGTCCCATAGTCATAGCCACAATAACCATAATAAATGTTATCACTCATAAACAAGGTTTTAAATAGCGCGCTATAGCGGCGCTATAGTGGCCCGTAGCTCTCGACGCGAAGCTATTCTTCTTTTTTGCGCTATCGGCGCTATTGCCGCTATATCGCGCTATTGCGCCGCTATTCCAAAATAGCGTCATATCGCCGCTATTTTGCCGCTATAGGCTCAGGAAAAAAAACCAAGGCAAGTGGCATGTAATTAAAAACTTTAGGCTGTTGCCAATAACCATGGCTGTTGCTGTTTGAAATGTGATTTGTGAACTTTATGGTTGTGTGGTCCATGGCTGTTTGCTTATGTACTTCAACTTCAAGTGTTGACTTGATGCTTTCATGACTATTTAGTATTTGCTTTGAGGTTGAGAACTTATCATATTTTGTTGTCCATTGTCATGGCTATTTGAATTATTAACTTATTAAGGCTAGTTCAACACTGTCATGTTGCTGTTGTTGTTTCAATCAAATAGCGCGCTATAGCAGCGCTATAGCGGCAGCAACAAGCTGGCGCTACTGCACATAGCTGGCGCTATAGCGGCGCAATAGCGCCAAATAGCGGCCAGAGACCATAGTCACAAAGTTTTCGGGTCGAATGGGTCGAGGAACGGGGTCGTGGATCGAGGGTCGATACTTTTGAGTGAGTTTTACAAGGCGGGGACGAAAATGACCCCGCGTTCCCGGGTCGGGATCGACGTTCTCGGGTCGAGGGTCGATGCTATCGACCCCGTTTTATGTGACTATGGGCCAGACTAGGACGCCGCTATTTTTCATAGCCCGCGATCAAAAACCTTGCTCATAAATCTTGGATGCTAGGCTCATAAAACGATCAAACTTCCTCGCTTTGTCCATCTTTGTGACATACTGACATGCTGCATTCCAATCCTTGTCATGTCACTAACGTCTACCATTGTATAATGTATTTAACAGCATTCTTATATCTCACATAAACACTTTTAAAGGTTTGGTGCAAAAATAGTCTTTTTTTGAGATCAAAGGAAGAACTATATTATATCACAACTGAGTACATCATAAAGTTACAAACAACACTCACAAAGTACTCACGCTCTAAGCAGCTCCAAATCTCAATTCCAAATAGGCTGAGAACAAGCGCCCAAAGAACGACGACCAACATTCCTGTAGGCTGGTCCCAATGGAGAAGAGAGACTGATCCCATTCTATCTGATCTTCTTCCTTGCGTCTTTCTTCTTCCTTTTTTTGCCACCAATGGAGAAGAGAGTATGATCCCAATTTATCCGATCCAAGACTAATCAACATCAGCTCAGACGACATATTTATTCTCATGAGCCATTCACCATGGTTGGATCTAACCACGACAAAATGGAGAAGTGGCCGGAGAAATTTATTCCACAGCGACGACACCATCTCCGCCTCGATGTCGGCATCCGGAAACATAATTCTCCATCTCCATGTCGTTGCGCTAAGAAAATTGCCACCTCCTTTGTCAGAGCCGCCATGGATTAAGAGATAAACTAACCTCCCAAATGAGCCATCGGAAATTGCACCATCAACGACGCCAGAACTCGTCTGGAGGAGGAGCAGCCATGGGAGCACTTTCACCGCACGGATGAACGCCAACCTCACCCCATCTGCATAACCTAACCTACTACTCTAAGCACTAAACAATACACAGATTGGCCAGAGCCAACCACATATCCGGACCTGCCGGCTTGAAATCCTACCCTCTTGACGCCGGAGACAACACCAGATGGGAGGAATCAAGGCCGGCGGGCGGAAACCGTCGCCTCTTTTCCGCCTTGAAGTCCTGGATGCGAAGAGCGGTTTCCTTTTTTTAACAGTTGCTACTTGGTGCAAAAATAGTTATGAAAAAGTGGTGATATACAAACCTGTCTTCACTCTATGGTCCAAGCATTCCTCTTTGGTGGCATGTTCAAAGCTCTTCGTTGCTAATTGGTATTCCTATCACATATTCTATGATGTGTTGAATGAACGTCTCATGATGCATCTCAATAACCTTGTGCGATATTGTCACCATGCGTGTTTGTTGTACTTGAGCGGATGCTATAATCAAGGAATCTTTGGCGTCGTTGGTTTGTTTTATTCCCTAAAGGGTTTTTGAAATTTTGTTAGGTTTGACATGAGATCGGATAGATGGCATGTGCAATGTTTTCGAATTGTTCGATTGTTGACACCAATTGGGTGGATCGATTCGGTCGATCAATCATTCAATTTATACTTGACAAGTCTTGTCAAGTAAGGGCTTAAATTGAGATGTGCCAAGATTCTCCCCTCCCCTGACTGGCATGGCATCTTCGTTGGCCCAGACACGCTCATAACCGATCAAATCACTAGGAATGTTCCTTCTTGGGGTAGGTTCATGCATCTACTACCGGTACATGTGCCATGTAGGGCCTACAAGTGACATGCGCAACATGTCTCGACCACAGTCTCACAAGCATTTGTGTAACTTGGAGGCTTCGCTGTGATACCATTATACCAAAGTCCATACGGTTCCAATCAACTCGCACTGAGCGGACCACACTCTCACCAACATGATTATGCTTTAGTCCTTGCTTCGTGTAAAAGGTTTTACCCCCTAATCGGCATTGACTTTAGGAACCTTATGTTGGTGTAACTGGGCTTTAACAAGCAGGGTTGAACCACAACCTCACATGCAAACACATATGGGCCACCATGATCCTAATTCAAATTTGTCAAGGATGTCACATGATAGCTTCGTTTTTATGAGTAAAGAAATGCACATAGAACAACTACATGTTGGGCTCAAACCAAAGCCAATTTATTGTGTTCTAGTCTTGCTATTCTTTATTCCATGCTTTCAAGATGTTAATGCTTCGAACAGCTAACTAAGGTCCTGTTTGTTTCCGCTTCTGTGGAGCTTTCCATTTATCCAAAAGTCATCTGAAAAGCTCATAAAAAGTTGCTTTTGGCTTTCCACTTTCAGAGCTTTCTGGCTTTCGGATATATGCAAAGCTATGCACCGAAAGCTCGCCGGAAGTTGAAACAAACAAGGCCTAAGTCGTAGCCTGTCGTGAGTCAACCGGACTACTTGATGGACTAGCTCGATACCCATCACGCCTAGTCAACTAGTCAGTGCCTAAGCTACTACATCCAAATTTCCAATTAAACATTGTACATGTGTATGATGGAGTTGGGATTTAAAGGGCACTGAGAGTCAACATATGCAAATTATTCCCTATTAAATATAAATTTCTTGGTAATATTATTCACAAAACCTTATCATTAGGCATCTAATAGGTTATCCATGGCCATGGAATTTTGATTGGTTTTGTTTGTTATCAAGTAATCATCCTATTTCTCACCTTATGGGTCATTTGTTGCTATCCTAACATGAGCCATTTTTATGTATGTTGAATGCTTTTGCTTGAAAAGGCTGGTTACATGAATCTATCTTCAATGGACAATCAACAACAACATAGCCTTTTGTCCCAAGCAAGTTGGGGTAGGCTAGAGATGAAATCCAAAAGAAACAAGGGTAGGGGAAACACAAAAAATGCACAAGATAGCAGGCCGAGTTAGGGATACACAAAGAAAGAACACACGGAGTTCATGGTTCAAGCACGTTGATTGCTAGTCTCCATGCACTTCTATCCATAGCTAACACCTTGGAGATATTCCACTTCTTAAGGTCTCTCTTAACCGACTCGTCCCAAGTCAGTTTCGGGTTGACCTCTACCTCTCCTTACATTATCGACCCGCTCTAGAACCGAACTACAGGAGGCCTCTTTTGGACTAGACCAAACCATCTCAAATGACGTTGAATCAATTTTGGTGCCACCCTGACCATGTCTCGAATATCTTCGTCTCGGACTCTATCCCTTCTTGTGTGCCCACAAAGCCAACGCAACATATGCATCTCTGCTACATTATGTTGTTGGACATGTCGCCTTTTTGTAGGCCAACATTCGGCACCCTATAGCATTACCGGGCGAATCGTTGTCCTATGGAACTTACCCTTTAGCTTTTGAGGCACCCTCTTGTCACAGAGGATGCCAGAAGCTTCTTCATCAATGTCACAATCCTTCTGCAGCATCGATCCTAAATACCAAAAAGTCTCCTTCGTGACCGCCCTTCAATGGATGATAATTGAAAATTTAAATATAAGAGATTTAGTGTGTAAATATCTCTTGGTCTTACAAGCTCCTTGGTGGTATGGCAATAAATAGTTACACGCTCTTGCGTAACATGTTAAAGAGAGAAATAAGATATAACTTCTTACAGTACCATGTTGAGTTCCCTGCTAACTGTAAAATCATTGCAAAAATTGGCTAGGCGGTCGGCAGTTGAATTTTAATAATTCAGGTTCAATTTTTGGACTTTCCAATGTCAATATAGTGCTTATCTTGAGTTTTCATTGCTAAGAAAGTGCTAGTTTGGAGCATTATTGTTTCTTGTTCATCTGAATCATGAGATTGTATTGGAGCATATATAGTCCTCCTGATTTGTTCTTTCTCGTTGACAAGTTTTACCCTCATGGTGGTTAGCCAATTTTTTGGACGGATTTCTGATTCAAGTCAAAGACTCTGGTTATTTGTGATTCTTACCCTATAAAAATCGGCCACCCAAGTGTATACTTCTTTGATATCATATGGAACACGTGGGTATATATGTTGGAAAATGACTTTAGCATTTTAGATGGAGTATTAGCGATTAACAGGAAGCAAATCAGAGATTGTGCTATGAGCCTGTGAACAAGAAAGAGTATACATATTGATTTTAACCTTTTAAGTCCCACCTCTTCGTTTTCAACTTTCATAGACTAAATTATGCATTTGTCTTGTGGGTCCCCAGTACCTTTAATTTTGCCTAATTATTTCCTATATAGCATTTAATGTACTTTGTTTTGGACCCCAAAAAGGAAATAATGCCAGTAATTTTAGATGACAGCATTTTGAACCTGTCTTTTCACATTTCAGTTACTTCCTTATCTAGGCCAACTGTGCCATAAATTTTTGAGTCAGCTATCATAAATGTGAATATATTGATGGGAGATTAAGATCATAAGCAGGGCATTATAGGCATGTGCTTGTTGTCATCATACATTTGGTGAGCCTTAGGCAATAATTATTGTAAAAGATTCTGACACAGAAATTCCAGTGTGAAATCCCAACTATACCCAGCCCTAACTTGCATGGGTCTGAGGCTTGGTTGTTATTGCATGGAGGTCAATTCCAGATTACCTTACAACTGTGACCAATTATGAACATTTCATGTTAATATAGCTTGACGTTCTATTGAAAAATTCCACTATGTAATGTTAGCAAGTTCAGTGGAACCTTGAACCTTCCGTGTCTATTTGCAACACATCTGACAGTTTCCCTACTAACCTCCATTGATTTGTTTACTCTGGGACCCATCATACAATCTGTATTCCACTTACTGGTTTTACGATCTCATTCTATCACAGTTTATGATCTACATCATGTACTAGTATTAATTCATATAGAAAAAAAATTGTGCTCTAATGTGTTTATTTCCTCACAGGAAAAAGATTGAGCATTCTTAATTGACAACTGATGCAAAAACCCAAAAAAGTCTCAGGAGCTGCCATAGGAAAGAGCAATTGCTACTTGGTGTAAGTAGTGATTGATTGCCTCTCTACCCCCTTCAGTAATGGTATCCTTACGTTCATTTCTCATTGCATATTTACTTTTGTTAGGACAAGCCTTTTACTGTCGATATCTCTATTATACATAATTATTTTTGTGTCACAAACTTGATGTTATTAAATACGAATCACATAAACGACTAACTAATGGAGTAACTGTCCGTCAAAGCCTTATCGTAACGATAAGAAATACACCTTGCAAAGATGGATAGATGGAGCAGTATTGTGTAATTTTGGCTCGTAACTGTTTCTAACCACAAGGTACCCATTTAATGGTGCTCATTGATTTGTATGGTATGTACAGGCACACGATGCTTGCGAAAGATTTCAATGTGGCAATGGATGGAAATCCTGTGGTTCAGATGGATATCTGCATATAAACTGGTAGCTCCCAGGATACTCAAGTGAAGTAAACTTTGTCCGCACTCTCTCATGTAGTCATGTGCTCTAATCTCCTGCAGTGACGGGGTTGAGTGAATTGTATCCATTTAATGATGCTCATTGATCTGGATGGTAGGTACAGGCACATGATGCTTGCCCAAGATTTCGATGTGCCAATGGATGGAAACTTCAGAATCCTGTGGTTCAGAAGGATATTTGCATATAAACTGGTTTTCTCCCAGGATGCTCAACTTAAGTAAACTTTGTCCACACTCTTTCATGTGCATCATTCTCTTGCAGTGATGAAATTGAGTGAAATGTTAGAATTTAGATAATCGAATGCATTATAAAATGCATTAGGTACAGAATTTACTTACTAGCGGGATGCATGAACTTATAGCAAATGTTGGTCGCTAGCATATAGTACCAAATAAGGTACTTTGCCTTGTTATTTCCACAAGAGGAAGAACCGTTCAGGAGTAATCAGATTCTGTTCTGTAGGTGAACCTGTTCAGAATTCAGACTAGCCACGAAGAATATTGCTCTTTGTGAACAGATATGTTGATTCGGCAGATCTACTGTTTTTTTACTGGATACCTGTATTAGGGCTCTAGGATGTTTTGTTGGCATTGTGATAGAGCTACACTGATAGGGCTGATTCTGGTAAACGCCTTGGCTGCATTTGTTTCTTGCTGAATCAAAAACGTGGACCGTGTTCTGATACAAGCCGAATCTTCTGTGGAAGGACCATATTGCCATAACGACTGTTTTGAGGGCGCCTCACCAAGGGTGCTGCTCCAAGAGATTGAAACGGAGGCGCAATTAGCCAACTATGGATTAGAGCGGGCACTAAAGAATTGGTTGTTTTGAGCTATTATGGTGCTCCAAGTGATTGAAATGAGGCTCTGGAAGATTTAGCCCAACTGGACACTGTTAACCCCAGTTCCTCAGGCCCTTTGCGTGTTTGTACTTGGACCTTTTTTCTCCTTTTTTTTTAATATAAAGATGTGCAGCTGTGCTGTGTTGTTTGAAACTAGTTCCTGAATCCCAAGCTTCCAATGACAGCTAGCTGATTCATTGTTCTTTTGACCAAAGTCAATATTGTGTGCAGTGACAAAGCGAGGATCTTCATGCTACGGTGCAAGTTATAAGATGTGAACTTTAAGTTGGGCTAATATGCTCACAATTCATATGGACGGCAATGTAGTTACCGATTTGTACATAAAGAAGAAATTTATGAACCCTGTACCGTTCTAGTGATTACATCTCGATATGGCGCAGGTCAGTGCTTAGTGTGTCATGGAACCTGTCTCTAGGCCGGCCGGCCTGCTATCTCTTGTCGAGAGGTGCGAGCAAGCTGACCTCGGCTTGCTAGAGCCCAAAGCAGGCCCGCCTTTCGCCAACACTGGCCACTCGTCAATCGTCATCATAGCCTAGTGTCTCTCTTTAACGGTTGTGTAGGTCAATCATCCTCATCCAAGATTCCAGACGCACGGGTGTTGTTGCTTCATCATCCGCGTGCAAGGGGCGAACAATGGTGGAGGCGTGCCGGGGTGCTTTCTCCTCCGACTCCTGCGTCCCGGTCTTGTTCGGTTTTAGAGGAAATGGAGGCGGCGCGGCCCAGCATCCTCTCCTGCGCGGACGAAGAACGGAACAAGGGTTGGTTGGCATGCATGTTTTCAGGCAAAAAGGTTCGAAGAACAACCGGCGGCCATGGGGGATTCCGATCTCTCGAGACGGGACGGGGGATCACGCACGGGAGAAGCAACCACATCCACATGGCGCCCTCCGAGCCATCAGCCATGCAGGGCCGTTGAGGGTGGGCCGTGTCCCGCCCTGTTCGTTTGGCTTATCAGCCATCAGCCAGCAGTACTTTTCTCTCAGAACAAACCGGTCACCAGCAACCAGCCAGCAGTACTTTTCTCTCAGAACAAATCAGCACCAACCACCAGCCAAACGAACAGGCTGCGGTACAAGCCGAATCTTTTCTTTCTTCCCAACCAACGTGCGTGCCTCGGATCAGATGCAAAACCAACCCTGCGCAAGCGCGCTAGCCAGCCAATACACACGTCGTGGAAGCAGCAGCCACAGCCACTGGCCGGCCGCGTACCCCCCCGCCGGGGCCCGTCACGATCCTTCGCTGCCTTCCCCCGCGATCGTGCGTCCCCACCACACACCCCAATCCATGACCATGATCATGATCCGTCCCGCCGTCGTCACGGCAGCGGCCTCCAGTTGGCAGCCGCGCGCCGTCTCGGCCGCGAACCCGCGCGCTGGACTCGCCGCGTTCACACGATCGCACCTGCTACGCGGATTAGCGTCATGGGTGGGTTCCGCTCGTGGCATCGTGGCCACAAGTCAACACTCCACACAGGAGGTCACACGGGAGATATCGGCAGTACTGTAGCAGTAGTAAACTACTCCTCCTACTGCTCAGCCAGGAACGACACGGACGGCGGGCGCATCCACGGTTCAAAAGGCTACCGCTAGTCGACTTCTGCAGGTCCAATTGAAAACAGTCTGTCCAGTATACAACACAAAACTACTGGATGGATGCTTGCTACGGTCATCTCAAGCGTGAGTACGTGACCTGTGCCCCACGATTTCAATGTCCGCGGACGATCCGCGGAACCCGGAAGTCTGAATTCTGGGAACCACGGCGCGCGACCGAGTCCGCAGCTGCGGCGTCCGGAATTCAGACGTGGCCCGCCCGCCAAGCAGAAAGCGCCGGCCGGCGCGCGACGACCCCAGCGTCGTACGCGTCGGGGGAGGACCGGACGGGGAGCAGTTGCTAGCGACCCGGCGGCGACCTGGTGCCAGACACGGCAGCGACGACCCACTCACCCCTCCCGCCCGCCCACTGACTCGGCACCACCACCGCTCGCGTAGACCTCACCACCTGTACCCATCACCAGCCAAGCCACAGCCAGCGCGAGGCGGGCGCCGCGCCGGCACGCACGTTCGGCGCTGGGGTGCGGTGCGGCCGCCTCACGAACGTCCCCGTCGGCCCGACGCCAGATTTTGACGGGGTTCGGTTTGGATGGGGCGGGGACGGCAGCCAGGCACGTACGTACTCCTACGCCGCAGGCGCGGGCCGTCGCTGTCTCCCCCCTTGCCCTCCCTTTCGCTCCAGAGTCCAGGTCCAGGCAGGGGTCCCCCACCGCTTTTCCCCGCCTCCTCCGTTTCCTCCACGGCGCGCGCGAGCACAGCAGGCGGGCGGCAGCGGCAGCGCACGAATCATTCCCGCGACCGGATCCGTCGCGTGATCCCGCCAACCACGCGCCGCCGGTGGGGGACCCCCCGCGCCCGGTTGGTGTCACCTGGCGGAGGTGATTTCTTTAGGCGCAAGTGTGTCGGCCGGGGGGTTTTGATTAGCGTCTACGAGTAATCCAGATCCGGCGCCGTGCGCGGTCCGTGGGGCGCAGCCGCCGCGGCGGCCGCCAACGGCCACTGACTCTGTGACCCCCTCCTCCTCACGAAAGTTCCACGCTGCGCGGCAGCGGGTGCCGGCTTTTGTGCCGTGCCGTGTGACTGCCTCTCATGGGCATGGCTGTACTAGAATTGCGTACGGAAGACGGTTAGACGAACAATCGTAGTACTAGTAGCATGTAAAAGCGGAGCACTCGTAGGAGTACGTACTGAATAAACGCTGTGTCTTCCAACGGGTCTAGGGTAATGAAGACGTACTACTACTAGTACTGGTTCGTTTATGAACGTACGAGTATGTCTACACAGTATGGTTGCAAGCCTGAGCTTTTGCCGTGCCGCTGAAGCGGCGCGCCGCCAACTGATTGGATCAGTAGGATCGCGTTGTGTCTGTAGATTGTGCAGCTACACCAATTCCTCTGGGCCAGGCGGGAGGACTGCAGCCTGCAGGAGACCACACGACAACTACTACTCGCGCAGCAGCTCTCCAATCGCCAGCGTTTGCCACGCTCCCAACCCCCCCCCCCCCCCCCCGTCCGATTTCTACACCGCCTGAAAACAGAGCTCTAGTCCGATCCCCCGCCCGAGGTCCTCCAGATCGACGCGCGCCGGCCGCTCCCGGCTCCCCTCCCCACCTCGCAACTGGACAAGCTAGCAGGGTGCGGCGCCCCGTGCCCTGGTGGTACGCGCGCGGGATCGGGACGGGCGGTGGTCCTCCTCGGGCGCGGAAGAGCGGCAGCAGCGTCGGCGTCGCGAGCGTGCGGTGGCGCGGTGGGGGGAGCGGGCGGGCGGGCGGCGAGGGTTGGGAGCGTCGGCGTCGTCACGCGCGCTGGCCCCAACGCCCCCACGCACGCCCACGGGACGCACGTCGCGACCGGCGCGAGGCTGTCGTCGCCTGTCGGTCCGCGAGCGAACGCCGCGCCGCGCCTCCACCGATTTCAATGCGAGGAGGGGGCGGCGAGCGCGGAGGAAACGGTTGGTGGTGGTGGCGGCGACGCGACGCGAACGGCCGAACGCGAGCGCGATCCGGGGCACGGCGATGCCGACACTTGGCCGGGCGGGGCCCACCACCCCCCACGGAGGACCGCGCCTCGGCCGGCCGCTGCCGCTGCCGCCCGCCTGCCTAACGTGCCGTCGTCACCTCCTGTCCCACTCGGCGTTTTACTACTTTATTATCGCCCGCCACTTTACGTGGTCACCGTGGTGACTACGGGCGGCTTTATCGTCTTGCGCAGCAGCTGTGCCGGGGCACTGGACGACGTCACGCGGACCCCCTGGTCCTGCCCGCGCCGCGCCGACGATGCGGTTGGGGTGTGGGGATACGATCCGGGCGGGGGTGACGACGACGCGACGCGAGGGGGCGGCCGCAGGGGACAGGAGGTGCCGTGCCGCGCGCCCAGCGGAAAGCGAGGTGGCGTCCAGTCAGTCGCCTCCCCTCCCTCGGCGGGCGGGCGGGGGCGGGTCCACGTGCCTGTGCGCGCACGCGGGCGGCGAGGGAGGAAGGGCCGAAGGGGAGGTTGGTTGGGGTTGCTGCTGCCCCCACGGCTGCGAGCGAGCGAGAGAGTGCCGCGCAGACCGCGGCTCGGGACGCACGGATCGTGATGCGTCCTTCCTTGCGCGGCGGAGGGCCCACGCCGCCCGTGACGTGCTCCCACAACGTGCCGCTCGCCCTACGCACCCGCGGCGGCTTTGGTGCCTTTTGTTTATGGGGATGAGGGGATCATGCGCCTTTTGCGACCCGGTACCTCAGCCCGACGTTTATTGTACCGTAAGCACCAGACTCTATTTTGTCGACACCCTAGGGTTCGAAACGGATAAACCTTTGGGATTACGAAACTGAACCCAACGCAAATTTTACATCTTTAGATTCCATGAGATGTTGTTTAACATATAATTAAATTTGTAAAAAAATTTAAGTTTATATACCTCATAATCGAGTTACACAAGTGTGAGCACAAAAATATCACAAAAGTTAGAATGATAACATGAGTAAGAGAAATCTCATGAAAAATGTGATTGCCTAAGATTGTACTCCCTACTGTTCAGTATTAGAAATCGTTTAGGTCAGTGGCATGGTCACCAAAGCACAACTTTGACTTCTTTTTTCTATAAAAATATTTATTAAAAAGTTATATATGAATCTTTTCATTAAAGTAAATTTGAAGATAAATCTATTTATATGATTTTCGCATTTTCAAACTCAATGACTCAAATATTGTCTAAAACAACTTCTAATACTAAACCGGAGGGAGTATATGGACTCACTCAACTAACTAGGCATACGTTGTACTATTGCGACATGTGTAGGACATGTAACACTAGTCTGAGCTACCCATCTAAATGGTGGGTTGGTAAATACACCGAAATATTTCAAGGTTATAGTGATCCGCACAAAAGTGAGAATGATGATGTGGGTAACGAAAAATCTCATGAAAATTGTGATTTCTAGTTAGAAGTTTGAGGAGACTCTATTGGAGTGCATACATGTTCAATAACCATGGACTCATGGACCCCTTGCACTCGCCAAATTCCATGATAGTCAATGAACACACAATTGAAGGGCTGGATATAGGTCAATTGCTCGAACAAAGTGCTCACATTGTTTCTAAGACAAATTTGATGGATCAATGACTCCACAATTGGAGGTACTAATTACATGCGTCTATGACTCATGACTCATGACGTTATGAGATGCTTTGGAGCAACATGATAACCTTCCAGGGGTACACACTTGGATTTACTATGATTTTCCAGTGAGTTCATGTTCATAAGTGATCACACACATGACAAAAACATATAAACAAACTTTAGTGTTCTAATGTGAAACTCTTGTGTAGATATATTTGGGTTGACAATATCGTTGTTACGAGCAATCACGTTCTAGTGTGCTAAAGTAATGAAGGTTGAAGGCCAATACTTTTCTTTAGCTAAGTAAAATCTCTTTCTAGATTTGTATAGATTAGTTGATTTTGTCACACGATAGAAATGGAAATGAGAATGACAAAGGCCATGAAAAGACAAGCAAGTCGCTTGACTCATTTCTAAGACCTTATGTGGCAAGTTTGAACGAACAAAACTCACACGTGAACTCCAGCTTGAAATTTGCAATATGCATGCTTGGAAGAGGGAACTATTTGATAGTGAAACGGAACAAATTTTTGTTAGATTTTGAATCTTAATCACCGCTGGCAGCAGGGTTTGAGAGTACAGGTTCGTACTCCGCCGGCGCCGAGCCGCTCACGCTGTGGCCGTGAAGCATTTCATTTTCAAACGAGGCCGCTCCTCATTCCTCAAGCAGTCCTGCTGCGTAATTTGCTACTCCTCCGGAGGGTGGAGGGCAAAATTGTGCCCTGCCGAATTGTAATGCCGCCACGCTAAAGACGAGGCGCGGCGGCGCGGCGGACAGTCAAACCGCTCCCTGACTGCGCCGAGTTTTATTCCCTGTTGCCGCTCCACCACCCGCTCTCGGCTCTCGCCGTCGCCTCCCCTTTTTAACCCCCTCCTCCCCCTCAGCTATAAGTCCCTCCCCCTCCCGCTCCCACCTCAATCCTAGACGCCACCCCCATCACCCCTACACACACGCCGCACGCGCCTCCCGCTCAAGGAAGGAAAGAACGAAAGAAGCCATGGCGCCGAGGACGTCGGAGAAAACGATGACACCGGCGGCGGCGGCCACGGGTCTCGCGCTCGGCGTCGGCGCGCACTACAGGGGCGTCAGGAAGCGCCCGTGGGGCCGTTACGCGGCGGAGATCCGCGACCCGGCCAAGAAGAGCCGCGTGTGGCTCGGCACGTTCGACACGGCCGAGGAGGCCGCGCGGGCCTACGACGCCGCCGCGCGCGAGTACCGCGGCGCCAAGGCCAAGACGAACTTCCCCTTCCCGTCGTCGTCGCCGCCGTCGATGCCCCCGGTCGCCACCGTGGCGGCCGGCGGCACCCGGAGAGGCGACAGCAGCACCGTCGAGTCCTTCGGCGGCGACGTGCAGGCGCCCATGCAGGCCATGCCGCTCCCGGCGTCGCTCGAGCTGGACCTGTTCCACCGCGCCGCGGCCGCGGGCACGGGCGCCGGCGTGCGCTTCCCGTTCAACAGCTACCCCGTGACGCACCCCTACTATTTCTTCGGCCAGGCCGCGGCGGCCGCCGCGGCCGCGGGGTGCCACATGCAGCTCAAGCTGGCGCCGACGGTGACCGTGGCGGCCGTGGCGCAGAGCGACTCCTCCGACACCTCGTCGGTCGTGGATCTCTCGCCGACGACGGCCGCCGCCGTGGCGGCGAAGAAGGCCTCCGCGTTCGATCTCGACCTGAACTGCCCGCCGCCGGCGGAGGCAGAGGCCTAGTCGCCGGAGTTTATTTAGCTGATGAGTGGCAGTAGTTTTCTTCTCTCCGCCTTTTCACCCCCGTAGAGGAAAAATTCGCTGTACGTTTTTACGCTTAGGCCCTCCTGGGAGGACATTTTTGTAAATAGTTTTTTTCGCCGGGGACCTAGCTTTAGCTGATGATAAAAGCTGTATTGTCACCCAAGACCGGTCCTGCCGGCGTTGCCATGGACCGGAATTATATCATGTATTTTTCATAGTCATGAGAAACGCCTCGGAAAATCCCAAAAAGTATCGAACAATTTATTTATTAGTTGTTCTATCAGAAACTGAAGTGAGATCTACGAGCTACAAGCATCCTCCTGGCCGCTTGCTTGCGATCCATGCAACGTCGCCTTTATTGGTCGGTTAAAGATTTTATCAAAGCGGCGGCGAGCTGAGGAGTCGTCGCACCATCCGGACGACTCCGTAGAGGTCACACGTACGTGTCCATTATTTCAGAGCAAACGAGCACGGATCCCGCTCTGCAAATCCACAGAATCACTAAAAATAATCCGCATCAGTGCGCTACCCATCCCAACTTTTTACCCCCGGCCCCGGGTCCGGGTAGGCACGACCAGTGGACGGAGGCCGGCCGCCGGCGGCATCGCTGTCGACTTCACGCGTGTAACACAAGAGGAGAGAGAGAGAGGAGGACCCCGCCGCCGCCCGCTACAGCCGCCGTGCCGACGGAGAATATAATTCTCGCGTCCTCCGCGCCCTTTTCACGTCGTTTTCCTCCCTCCTCCCCCGGCGCAGGCGCTGCGAGCGTTACCGGACTGCACAGTGTCAGATGCAGTGCAGAGGGGGACGGACGGAGAGAAAAGAAACCTGATGGCCGCCAGCCAGGCTGGTGGTGCTGCGTGCGTGCCGTGCTGTGCTGGTGCCGCCGCTGGTGGTACAAGGTGACGCATGTGGATAACGAACGGGTAAACATAGGAGGGGTGGTGGGATTAGTTTAATGGGGGTGGGGGCATTAATTTAAGCCGGCGGCGGCACAGACGGCGGGCGGCGGCGGCGGGGTGTGCGGTGGACTGGTGGTGGTGGGGCGGGTGGATCTTCCGCGCCACCCCCGCGTCGCGTCGGTGTGCGCGTACGGCGCGATCGTCCTGCCTGCCTGCCCGCCCGCCTGTGCGTGCGCTGCTGGGCTGGCGGTTTGCCCTTTCCGCTCGTGATCTCGGGAGTAACGTGAGCGTGTGGGCGACGGCCCCCACGGCCACGTGTGCGCGGCGCTGCCGGCCACTCCCGCGCTTGCCCCCCTGCCGGCCCCGGGGATCCGCCCCGGCCCGAACCACGCACCAGCCCCAGCCCCAGCCTCGCGGCGCGCCCGCGGACCGGCCGCGCCAGCGTGGGAAGCGGCCGCCCATTGGCCGGCGCCCGTGGTGCGTGGGCGATGCCGCGCGCGGAGGGGAGAGGACGGCAGGGGACCTGGCGTGTGCGTGGTCCGCGGCGGACAGGCGCGCGGGGCTGCGGGCCCCCTCGACACGCGGGGTGGTGGGGGTGGGGTGGGGGCGGCACCGGGCCGCGGTGATTCGCGCGGCGGCCGTTTCGCCCTCGCTCTCGGGGGCGGGGCCCGCGCGCGGCGGCCGGGCCGGGCAACCATCGGGAGGTCGCCGCTTTCGTCGCGCACGGCGGCGACCCCACACACACGCGGGTGCGCGCGTTTTTTCTACAGTACTATTGCTTTCCCGGCGGCGACCGCTTTTTCCCTCTCGCTGTACGTGTCCGCCACAGGGGGATCCGGGGAATTCGCTGCGCTGCTGCCGGCCTGGGGGCCTCTGCCGCCACCAATCACGGAGCGGCGCTGCTGGTCCTGACACCGTGATCCTGACACGCCACCGCCGATCCGTTTGAGGACGGCGGCACAGCCGCGCCCAATCTCAATTGCTACCCTTTACTTTTTTTTTGCTAATTCCCAACAAAAAAATCCTTTGTCCACAAGGGAAATTTCCGAGATCATTGTGATGTATTTCGTTTGTATCCAACTCAACTAAGCAATGGATCCATGGAGTAATTGCAAATTCTTTGCCACATTCGTCCGAACGAATTGCTAAACTTAAATTTTTATTTTAGGTGCTAAACTAAAATACTGCTAAATTTTAGTAGGAGTCAAAAAAGTCATTAACAAGCTAAGAGTTGCTAAAATTGTGTGAAGTCCAACATATCTGTAAAGGTTCCCTAGACTATCCACTTCCACACAACATTACCTTCTCATATACTCCTATATCCAAAGTTTGTAATAAATGAAGGATAACATGATACTAATGTAGAACGGTTTAGGAAAGAGATCCAAACAATACGTACTTAAAGTTTAGCAATGTAAGCTTTAACTTGCTTAAAAAACTTCAAACTTTAGCAAAATTTTAGTTGGGGTCTAAGGATCTCTTTCGGTCCATGATGCTAAAATTTAGCACTTCAATTTTACCTAAACTTTAGCCCTTGGAGAACCAAACAGAAAGGCTAAAATGTGGTAAAAGTGAAGTGCTAGGTGCTAAAAGAGGTCCAGGGTGAAAGGCAAAGAAGGGATTTTTTTATAAAACAAACAACTTCATATATTAAGCTGCCATATTACAAAACAGTCCTTCGAAGAAGGCTGTATTCCAATTTGGTCCACTGACCGTATACAACAGCAATAACGGCGGTGACGGAGACGAACTCGCCGACGAAAAGCTGGTGTTTCGCCGGAGGCGAGGACAGCTGGGTGGGAAGACCGCGTCGTGCGCCGATTGAAGAAGGGTCGACGATGCCTTGGATAGCATCCACACCGAGGAACTGAAGAATATGGAGAAAACTCGTTGTCGGCGGTACATGATGAGGCTCTGTGTCGAGGCCCAGGTGGAGGCGAGATCATCTTGTCGACACCAGTTGATGTTGCTCCGAGGTGAACTTGATCTTCTTGCCTGAAGGCTACTTGAGAACGGTGGAGGCGGGGGCGGGCAGTGGAGGCGGGGACGTCGTCAGACACAGCCGAGGATCGTCCCTTGTACCAGATTCACCCAGAGGGAGACCGGATCTAGGCGAGACAGAGCAGCCTCAAACCCGGCCGGATCTGAGAAGGCGTGGGGAAGACACGGCGGCGGCGGTGGAGGCAAATCTCGAGGATGGAGCTGATGAGGCGAGGAAGAGTTCTGCCAGGGAAAGCGGGGAGCGATTTTATTTAGACTAACCTCGAAAGAGTCGACGGCGAAGAGGTCGAGGCAAAGCACGGCGACGACGAACTTCGGGGAGATCGCCATACGACCAATACTCCAGAGAGATAAACTACTATTAGCTAGATCTACAACTACTGGAAACGGTGGGGGCAGGGGGGGCTCTCCCTGCCCGCTGCGGCGAGGCGAGCTCGCCGGAGCCGGGAGGAGGTGGAAGAGGGAGAGCTCTCGGAGCCTTCTAGGCGAAGGAACCTGAGCCGGCCAACGGTTGGTCGACCGATCAATCTGGTCTTGAGTTCTTGCTTCTCCGTCTTCACTTCTCCTTCCTAATATTCTTTTTGGTTTTTTCCTATTTTCTCCTCATCCAAAAAAGGATTAAGCTTTCCCTCCAATAGAGGGGTTTGAACTTTAATCATGGTCTAAAGTTTAACCCTTTAAATCTAGACAAGCCATTTTTCAAAAAAAATAAATCTAAACAAGCTCTAACATTCAGCAAAAATTTAGAACAAAAGTTTGGCTATGGGTCCGTTTGGATACAATATGCTAAACTTTAGCCCATTAACCCATTCAAATGGAAGGCTAAACTTTAGCACATGGGCTAAACTTTCGCTTCAAATGGAGGGCGAAAAATTAACACCTTTTGTTGTTTCGATACAAGGTTTAAAGTTGCATAAATATTTTTCAAAAGAGTGTGCAACATGTTTTTCGGGGATGTTTGGTTTGTGGCCGTCATTCGCCATGCCACAACGATGGCATCCATAACAGTTATGGCACTGCTGGCACTGCTTGATTCACACCGCCGCCGCACTTTTTCTACGCGTTTTCCTGTGGCGGGTGTGGACGAGATTTTGTTCGCCACAAACTGTGGTATCGCCTCTGTGGCGGTGGCCGCCAACCAAACACCCCCTTCCTCTTCTTCTTTGACTTCGTTGTGACGACGGGAGGCCAAAGCGGTGTGCGACAAGATGGGTGATAGCGTTTCGTGTGATCCTGCACGATGGTGGCGACGCGAATATGGAGATGGAAGGATGGGAACACAGGGTGTGGTGAGGCTTGAATTTGGGTGGGAGGACTAATGGATTTGAATGTGTAACTTCTTCCAACTGGATGGTCGGATTTTCGGAAAAGTCCCTGCGGGGCCCATGGAACAACTGGAGCGCGGCCCTCTGTTTACGGTTACGACGAGCTCGAGCCAGCAACACGTGAAACTGCATGCCCCATGCGCACCATAAAAAAGTCGGAGGTGCCCTACATTGGGTTGGTTTGGTCCCATAGCTGGGAGTAGGCCGTAGCCCAAAAACTTTGATGGGCCGTGGATCCCAGGAAGACAAAGAAAAGCTGGACGGTCAAAAGTTGTAGTCGCTGCTGCAGGAAATTGCCTGTCCATAGCTCTTTATGCACAGGGCACCCCCACGGTGATTTCTCCAATTCCTTGAGAATGGTAGTACTCTAGGAAACTCTTTTGTTCACAGTACTTTCAAGCTTCAACGCTTTAGTCAGAAAATAAAGGTGCAGTACTGTTAAGGTATCTCCAGCGCATTGACGATCCTTTTGGATATTCAGACAGCCCATTCAGCAGCAAAAATTGGTGGCGCTCCTCTAAAAAAAAAAATTGGTCCAGACCGTGATTTTGATACAAGGGTTGACGTCATATATCCAGCTCGAAAATGACACAAGGGTTAGATCTTGACACAAGGATTAGATCTTGATCGCGCGTTTCACGGGCGCTGTGTGTTCGTGTAAAGATGCACCAGGTCGAACCCTATAAAGAACACCGCTCCACCAGCAAAAGCCTATATGCTTTTCGAAATGGATCGCTTCGCTGTGCAAGACAAACAGCGCGCCGCAGCCGCTTCCCCTCGCACGAGCGGCCGGCCGAGCGGGAGACGAGAGACCCATGCGCACGCTCGGGTCTTCGCGGTCCCCCCTGCCTCGTTCCCACGGCACGCACGCAAGCCCTAATGGCCGCAGGAGCTAGCGCTGGGCTAAGCTAAATAGCTACTAGTCGACCGTAGGAGTAGGCGCCATGACCGTCGATGGGGTGATGTGCACACAACCGCTCGAGCGCAGCGCCCCTCCACCGTCGGACTCGGACCCTATGCTATGGCTATCGCTATGCCACACTGTTGGCAGCTACTGCTCCTCGAGTCCTCCTTTCCCCTTCTTCCCGGGTGCTGCGGATTCCCCTGCCCTGACCCGTCGTATCCGCTTTCGTCATATCGACGTCGTCTCTGTGCGCCGGTGCGCGGTGGTGGCGACGGCTATAGCTGCTGCAGCGCCGCGCGCCCGCGCCCGCCCGGACAGGTGACGCGCGTACGGCTACGCCGGATGCACACGGCAACAAGTGGAAAGGCTCGCGCAAGCTGATGTCAAGCGAGCCATCATGTTGCATCCCCCGTATCACGGCGGCGTCAGGCCGTCTAGCAGCAGGCTTTCGGCCAAGGAATCACCTGGCAAAAATATGCCGCAGTCATGACCAACTACAGACTGCTACCGCTACCGGTAAAAAAATAAGTATATTATATAAGGTTCTGAAGAGTTCAAACTCAAGAAACAACCGTGAGAGAAAATGACCTTTATACCTCTTATTTTACACTACCCATCAACTCTCTACCCACCCACCAACCTCATTTAGTTTTGTCTCATCCCTCCAGGATCTTACATTTTGGTACAAAATTTGAACCCTCCATGCCCTTATATTTTGGGACGGAGGGAGTATATACTACTCCGTATACGACAGTCGACGACTACCAAAGCATTGTATACTCGTATACCACATGCCTCAATCCACTTTTTTGCGGCGGCGGCGAATAGAGATGCTGTCATTTCGCTCTCTTGCGGCTGATCGGCGTGCACGAAACGTCCGACAGCGAGCGAGGCCGCGAAGGCGACGACGACCGGTGAGCGGCGGACCCCGCGCCTGCTGTACTAGCGGATAGCGGCGCCACCAGCGCCCACCACCCAGGCGGCCGGCCGGCCCGGTCAAAAAGAGCACGTACGCCGCCGACGCGACGCCATCTTTTCTGTCGTAGACGAATCTTTTGATCCTAGTTAGTTTATGATTGGACAATATTTACCACAAACAAACAAAATTATTATAAGAGTGCTACAAGAGTCCAAACAGTATTTTTTTTTTCTAAATTTTAGCCATCTAAACAGGCCCCGGCGCGACGCGACGCCATCTTTTCCGCAGGGCAGCCGCTCCGAGCACGTGCGCGCCGGCCCGACCTGCCCCCGTCACAGCGACACCGCGCATACCCCCCTGCCGCCGCCACGTGCGGGCCGGGCCGCGCCCACTGGCGCATCGCGGTCGTCGTCGACCTGCTCGGCTCTGATCCTCCGCCCCGCCGGCCAGGCTCCGCCTCCGCGCCATGCCGGCTGCGGGACGCGTCACTGTAGCATTCAGCGCGCAGGTGCCTGCTCCGGTCGTCTTTTCCATGCGCGGCTTCAACATCATCATCGGCCCGCCCGCTGCTGCGAGCCTGCGACGCACGCAGCTCTCGTAGTTCGTCTCGGCGGACTCCCGTTGCCGTCTCGCTTTCGCTGCGTGTGCCGCAATTAAAGCTTTTGCGTGAGGAGTTCGTTTCCTGTTCCGCTCTCACTGTGCGTTTCCCCCCTGGCACGGCACGGGCGAGAAAAAGTTTCGCAGCGCACGGCGCGCGCGGGACAGGCGCCGCCCCGGCGCGGAATACGGCGGAGCGGCTGTGATCGTCTGATCCCCCAGGCGACGCTGCCGGATTCGGCCTATCTGCCCTAGTGTGCAGCTACCGAGCGAGTAGTAGTAGCCACTAGCCGGGGTGGTGGTAACGTGTGACATCAGGGGGCTGGCAGGATCACGTGAGGCAGCGGGCAGCGGCGACCTGGCTCCCAAGCAAGATCGGAGCCGGGGGCCGCGCGCACGGCGCCTGTGTTTCCTCCTCGCCAGCGGCGGGCGCGGCGCGGCGCGTCAGTAGGGGTGCGGCATGGGGGAAATGATCTGAAATCTGATCGGTCGGTGACCGGCCGATGGCGCCGCGCGCGCCGCTGCCGTGCACCGTGCTGGGATGGGAGCGGCGTGTACCTACGCACACGTACGTGTGTGTGGTGTGGCGATGGCGAGGGAGGGGAGAGAGAGCGGCGTCACCGGACGTGACGGGTCGGGGGAGAGCGCCGCGCCCCGTACGGTGGCCGCACGTGCCTGGCAGGCGCGCCAGGAGGACGGTACCGTCCGGTCCAGCGGCAGGGGTTTCCGTTCCGTTCCGGGGGCGGGGGGCGCTGTACCTGCAAAGCATAAATAAAGGCCGGCCGTGACGCGCGTGGGGTGCGTGCGTGCGGGGGGCAGTTGGTTCGAGCCGTGTGCGGCGGTGCGGCCTGCAGGTTGCTTGCTGCAGCGCAACGAGCGTGTACGGTGCCGCGCGATACGGCTCGAAAGCTGTTGACAATAACGTCGTGTGTCAAGGTCTCAAGGATTTACAGTAGTACGTGTTACACCGTACCACATCACTGTTTTGTACAGGTAAGAAAGAGTACCCGATCGGGAAAAAGATCGGTTTCTTTGGTTCAAATCTCTGCAGCCCAAGCCTGCCCATTAATTTGTAGATAGCGAATCATTTTTGGAGCCATAACTAAAACTGGATTTTTTTTTTGAAAGGACTAAAACTGGATTTTCCCTTACGCATAAGAATTTTTTTAAAAAAAGAGCTGTTTTCTCCGAAGCACCCTCTCCTATAAACCAAACCTATAAGTAAATAAAGTAGGGACCTGGGTCATGCGGCTATATGGATGAACGCTGTTCCGGTCTTTGTAAATGACCTTTTGATTCGCGGTCTATCTGAACCACGTGAATAAAGTGACGTGTGTTACACTAAAAAAACTAAGTAATGCGTCAGTTTTTCTCAGTACGACCTAACATGTATCTACAATTTTCCCTACAGGCTGGGAACTCCAACCCTAAGGGCTCAAGATCATCGTCTAGCCCCTCCCCATCCCCCTACCTCACCTCCCCTCCCCTCGCCGCCGCTGGAGGGGGCAGCCAAAAAGTCGTGCGACCCCCTAGGACGGTGGCGGCGGGGCTTCTACGCCCGGTGCGGTCTGGAGCGTGCCCTTGCGAGAGATGCCTCGGGTCGGTCACGACGGCCCTCGACACGGCTGCCACCGCTCGCAGCGGCGCTGCCCCTCCCACGTCTAGATCTGGGCTCGGGGGGAGGAGTCCGGATCTACTACCCACCACCACCCCCCGCGAGGTTCCCTACTCCACTCCGCATCCTTCCCACCCTCCTTCTGCTTCCTACCGTGGTTGTTGTCGGCGGCTCTGGGCACATGTTGCTCAGATCCGGCGCCGCTCAAGCCGTTGGGGCCTCCCTTGACGGATCCTAGGGGGTGCTTTTGGGCATCGGAGCCCGAACCATGCCAAGATTATGCTGCTCCTTGTGTGATTCCCATGTTGCGACTTCACCTTGCCAACGAGGCCCTAGTTTTGCTCTACGTTTCGCGCGACTACTCATGGGGTGAGTAGCCCATGGCACCGGGGCATAGGGAGAGAGGGCCCTGTGGACTCCGATGCGCGTGCCTGTGGCTAGTGCTGTTGAGTCTTCTCGGTGGTCGCGGCCGTTGGCTTGCAACTCAGTGGCTGTCGTCCTTCGCCAAGGGCGTGCCTTCGTGTCGGATGTGCGCCTTGGTAGGCGGTGGAGCTCGTATATGCGCCTTTGGTGTCACCCCCGGCTTCAAAGGAAATCGTATCATCACATCAACGTAGCTACGAGGGATGGTGCGTAGGTGCAATGGCCTTGGTTCAAATCGGCAAGCATGTTGTTCGATGGGTCACTAACCTGCAATAGGAGGTAGTCCTTCGGCTTGGGTCAGAATGGTCCTTGAATTGTCCCTTTTTTTTTCTTCTTCGTGTCATATTGTACTCTATGCTTCTATAATATGTGGCTTGCCACACCAAATTAGCCGCCGTAGCCTCTTAAAAAAACTATTTTTGCTACATTAAAGGCATTATCTTGAGTTCTTTAAATATTTATTGCATATGTTTTTGTGTGTACTTTTTTTCATAACTTTCTATTTGTGCTGTAATTATATCTATTTATATGTTCGCAAACACATCCATTTACCCTAGCGAGAATTGAAGTATCGAAATTAAGATATTCATCAATTACAAATGGTGAGGCTTTTGTCGAAATAGAAGGCGAAGGTTTTTTTTTAGAACAGAAATAGAAGGTGAAGGTTTTTTTTTAGAACAGAAATAGAAGGCGAAGTTTTTTTTTGAGAACAGAAATAGAAGGCGATTTTTTTTAGAATAGAAATAGAAGGCGAAGTTTTTTTTTAAAACAGAAATAGAAGGCCAAGTTAGACGAGGAAGCTGTCCGGCCGCATGGAGATAAGAATTCCGGATTACAAAATTGTGTTATCTATCCTTCCAACTCAAATTCAGATTTTTGAAATCCAACCGCAATTTAGACTTTTCAGAATTTGGTTTGGAGCCTAACCCTCCACCGTTCTGTCATGCTGCCGAAATTTGGTAGCTGTATTTCGGAGGAACCTGAGTACCTGAATATTGATGTCACGTGTTCCACAGGCATCGAATCGAGCCGTTCGTTGTTACTGCAAACGTACTAGTACGTGGCGCCGCTACATGCGCCCACGACCAGGGGCCCGGGGGGGAGGGCTGCGTAGTAGGGATGGAAACGGATAGTAATTCGGATACCATTTTTTAGCCGTTCTTTTTTTATTTTAGCTAAATTAGGCATAATATTTTGTATCCAAAAATTTATATTCTTGTTCTTGGCATTGTGCTTGTTAAGATTCATACAAAATAAACCTCAAATGTGTGCTATATTTTGATCAAATGATGAAAAGAAATTCGGATTCGGATTCGGATTCGGATACGGATGTTTTTTCACCTTTTCCTCTATCGAAAGCAAATAATCCATAAAAAAAATTGTAGCTAATTTTTTTATTTTTTCCAGTAATTAGTTGGTTATAATGCATAAAAAAATAGCACCAAATTTATTTTATTGTGATCTAAAAAAATCAATATATGATACAATTCGGATGTTTTAGTTCCATCCCTACTGCGTAGCATGCATGGCGTAGCACGGTGTAGGCAAGGCAGCAGTAGTAGGCACACCGCTCTGCGCCTCTGCCTGTGCGGCCTCTGCCAAAAGCCTCAAACCACTGAACGGCGCGCCTCTTCCCAACGCAAGCGCGGGCGGGCGTCGCTGCCCCAGCAGGAGGCAGCAGCAGGAAGGCAGGATGGCAGTCAAGGCCCTCGCGCCTTCCCAAGGCCCCCCCTCCTCCCGCCGCTGCCGCGCCGCAGGTCGCCATGCCCGTTCCCGAAAATATTTTTTCTCGCTATCAATGCCCTCTGCCCCCCCGAGATTTTGGACGCATCGGCCGGCCGCACGGGCCAGGAACGCTCGGCTCGAAGAAAAGAAGCAACGGCCACGGCCCCGTCCCCCCACCCGACGCTTTCGCTCGCTGCCGCAGGGTACCAAACGCCCTACCCGTCACCCACCGGGGGGTAGCGGATAGGCCATCGGCCGTGGCGCCGTCTTCATGGCGCCCGCGTCCGTAGCCCCACCACCGGCCCGTTGAGCGGCGCGCACACGCGTACTCCGTCCTCTACTACCCACCGCAACCGTGCTGCCCCCCACCCCACGACACGCCTCCCCCCACGTGAACCGCGCCCCCGCCGAATCGTGCCGGGGCACGTCGCCCGTCTCCACCCACCGGCCCGCCGCCGACTGACACGCCGGGACGGGGACCAGCCCCACTTGTCATGCACGAGCGGGTTCCCTTGGCGCCACACCGCCGTCGAGCTGCCCCCACCCACACTCCCGCCGCTCACGTCCACCGCGTGAGCCTCTGCCTGCCTTGCCCTCGGTGGTGTGGTCTGTGGTGCGCCGCGCTGCGGTGAGGCCCCGACCGTCGTGCGGGTGCGGCCGCGCGTGCCGCAGGCGCGGGTACGGCAGGGGGGTGACAGGACGACTGGACGAGGCGTCCGTCCTTGCTCTGGCACCGGCAGGCGGACGGTGCTGCTCCTCCTCCTCGCTCGCCCCTGCTCGGTGCGGTAGGGCTGGCGTCACGCGGTAGGCTACTGGACGAGACCAGTCGCGGCGCGCGGGGCCCGCAAGGCGTCAAGTCGCGCGGCGGCTGATTCATGACGCCGTGCGCGCGCTGGGTGCGGTCAGCGACAGGCCCAGAAACCTACCCACCCCCCTCTCTCCCCGTTTCACGAGGCGCGGCGCGGCGCGGCCGGCCATTAGTAAGCGCAGCCGCGGCCAGCGAGCCAGCAGCCATCGCGCGCGCGCGTCGCCATGCCCCGGCGCCCGGCAGTATAAAGAGTTACCCACTTCTCCTCCCTTGACGCTGCCGCGACGACCAAGCTGCCCAAGCCAAGAGCAACCAACAAGCAGCAGCTGCCCGGCCGACCTCGTACGGACGGTGCGGGCGTGCGTGTGCGTGTGTGTGTGTGTGAGAGAGAGAGAGATGCAGATGGAGTGGGACATGGGAGGGGGAGGTGGGCACGGAGGCGGCGCTGTCGGGGACGGTGGGGCGAGGGCGGGAGGCCTTGTTGTCGGGGGAGGGGACCAGCAGCAGCACCACCACCACCACCTCCAACGCCAGCACCAGCAGCGCGTGGAGGCGCACTACCGCGGGGTGCGGAAGCGGCCGTGGGGCCGGTACGCGGCGGAGATCCGGGATCCGTGGCGGAAGACGCGGGTGTGGCTCGGCACCTACGACTCCCCCGTCGAGGCCGCCATGGCCTACGACCGCGCCGCCGTCGCGCTGCGCGGCACCAAGGCCAGGCTCAACTTCGGCGGTGGTGGCGGCGACGGCGGCCGCCGCGGCCGGGAGCCGCCGGTGCAGCTGCTGCGCGTGTTTCAGCCGCCGGCGGCCAGCTGCTGCCACCAGCTCGGCATGGGCCGTCAGCACCACCACGCCGGGCACGTCGTCTACTCCCCCCTCCCGACCTGGTTGCACCACCACCACCACCAGGCCGTGGCGTCGCCGGCGGGGTCGTTCCTCGGCGCCGCCGACCTCGCCGCGTCGCAGCCGTCGACGGCGCTCGAGCTCCGGACGGGGCCCAAGGCACTCCCGTTCGACCTCAACGAGCCGCCGCCGTCGCTGCTGTTCGGGTCGTGATATCTGATGAAGAAGTAGAGAGCCGTAGAGGTAGTAGATCAGTGTGGAGCGCGGTGGATCATGATCCACGCGCGCGGCGGATCATGATCCACGCGCGCGGCAGTAGGAGTGACCGAGTGAGTTAGTAGCGACTAGCGAGGCTAATCAACATGGGGGGAGTGGAGAACATGTGTCCGCTTGCTGTAGATATACCTATTTAAGGAAATCTTGCTTTCCCGGTCTCGTTCTTTGTTCTTGTTTCCTCGATCTTTACTTTCCCCTCGCTGGCTTGGTGTGTCGCCGGCAGCGCGCGCTTTTTCGCTGGTTCTTTCGCAAAAGAACAGAGACGCTTTTACGTGGATGGGACATGGACATGGGACTCCACCCAGAAGTCCAGAACCGCCGGGGTACGGTGCACGTCGGGTGTGTGTTTGCCGTCCTTCAAATCGTGACGTTCTTGCATTCTTGTCATCGTAGGTGCCGGCGTGACCGTGAGGGACGGCTGATCAGCCATCAGCGGTAGGAATCGGACGTTTATGCCGGATTTATGCGCGTTGTTGTAGATTTGTAGGTCAAGTGAAAATGTTGGGTTGGTCACGAACAAATTCAACAAGTTTTGTATACCTGAAATTTATTGAACCAATCTATTTTAAGTTTGTAATGTACGTATCGAATAGTATATTGCACGAATACTCTAATGATATTATTTATTTGGCTCGTGTCCTCACTAGTTATACGACATTGCTGGGATTTTCGTCCATACCACCATTGTGCCCACAAACTGGTTGTCAAATACATGATGGCTGGGGCATACAAAATAATTCAATGTTTGCCCCTCTGAGTTTAAATGAGACCACTGCACATAAATGCAAAATAAAAAATATTCTAACTTTTTCCATACCAAAAAACTTTAGCTAGAAATCAGTTGCTCCTACAAGATCACAGCACAGATAATATTTGAAGCAAAACAGGACCGAGCATCATACAAGCCAACGTTGGAGAAAATGAGCTGCCTGAAACAAAATGCTTGATGGATAAGTTAGCTTAGTTTTCCACTCCCAAATCGCAACTTGCCCATTCAAATACATATAGATATGTACATAGTCACATCTCAAGTGACCAAATGCCACGATCCTAACTAATACGTAGCATAAAACTTCCCAAACTGCAATGGTAAATGATAATGCCGAGGAACCTCGGTTCCAATGGTAAATGATAATGCCGAGGAACCTCGGTTCCATGCGGACATTAAAACATTACATTTACCTTAAGCTCCCACAGGACAACACTAATCTACCTTCATGCTTTCGGCAAAGCTACCAGGGTTGATTGTTATACTCTTGGTGCAATTGTCTGTCTTGTAGATACCAACCAATCTGTCGGCTAGTTCAAACATGTTGTTTCTCAGGCTGCAAAAGAGTGGCAGATACGAACGTGAGTTTACATTGTCCACAGCAAATCGTGCAAAGGTAATGTTTTACTTTGCATCCCTGCCAGCGGCCTGTATCCAGATGAATGTTTGTACAACTAGAGTTCTAGAAACGGTATGAAGCACTGGCAAAAGAAAATTTTGTAAAGTGATGGGTGAGTACCTTATAATGATGAACTGGGCATCTTTGGTCCTATCTTTCACATAGTGTCCCACAATTGATACATTTTTGAAGTCTGTAGGAGAGAAATATGGATCAATCTCTTGGAATGACAGCAGCATTCGAAAAGAAAAGGATCGCAAGACTTACCCAATGCAGCATCAATCTCATCCATAACATACAAGGGGGTAGGTTTGTAGTGGTGAAGGGCAAACACCAGAGCCAGCGAACTAAGTGTCTGTAGGATGATAGGCTCAAACATTAGTAATCTACACGACAAAAAATAGAAGGAAAAGTTTGGGATGCAAGTGAGGTAGGTAGTGAGCAACCCAACCATCAATGCATCTGGTGCTACATTATACTCCCCCCGTTCCCTATTAGAAGTCATTTTGGACAAGATTTGAGTCAAACATTGGGAATATAAACCATGAATAACTTTTATGTCGTTGAGTTTGAAGATGTGAAAATCATATAAATAGATTTGTCTTGAAAATTACTTTCATAAAAATATACATATATAACTTTCCAATAAAGATTTTTATAGAAAAGAGAAGTCAAAGTTGTGCTTTGGTGACCATGCCGCTGTCCTAAACGAATTCTAATATGGAACCGGAGGGAGTATGTCGAGTAGATCTTAAAACAAAGCCAGTGGAATGAAAAGACTAGATGCAATTTACTTTTATAAATTACATTAAGTATGCATACAAATTGAAATCAAGGCATTCATTGGTGATGGCGAACCAGTCAGTCAGGATGCTTTATATCTGGGCATTGCCCTCGCTCAGATATTGCATTTGTTACGTGTTAAATCACTCATTACATTAAGTATTGAATTTGCTATAACTAAGTATAAGCACTCTCTGCTTTTTAGTTGCAATGTTGTAACATAAAGAATGATATTGCCATTTTAAGTTTTAACAAATCCTGATAAGATGTTAGTATTTAGTATTTCCCTGTAACAATTATAGTATTTCCCATTTTAAGTGTGAGCTTATATTTGGAATAAGATGACAGCGTTTTCACCAAAAGAAGACAGACAGAGATCTGTAAGTACTGTTGGCAATATACTAACAAATTTCAATTAGATAATTGGCAGAGCTCATATTTATGAAGCCGGAAACAATCTTATGTATCAAGTTGAAGTCTCTACTGGCAAAATCATGTGGTATCCTTGCCCGTGAAAACTAAAAGGATTTGATAAATCTACAAGAATGGAAAATACCTTCTCACCACCAGATAGATTGGCAATATTTTTCCAGCTTTTCTTTGGAGGCCTCACACTGAAAACAACACCTTCTGAAAATGGATCCAAGGAATCAACAAGTTCCAGTTCGGCATCACCTCCAAGAGTGATCATCTGAAACCGAAAGTAGTTGAAGTTTGACACCATATTGTTACCAAATTTCCATTTTAGTAAGTGCAACACCCCCATAAGATAAAACCAGTACAGCCAGACAGCTAGCACAGCCTTGTTGACATTGTCTGCTAAAATCACCAGGCATCCTCTCACCTTTGATCACCTTTGTTTAGATTTGTTTTGTTCAGAATTGTAGTTTCAGATATATGGTCAGATTATTAATACAAGATTCCATTCTTTTCCCACCCCATCCCTTAGTATTCAAGAGCAATGAAAGAGTTATCATATTTAATTGAGACGGGTGAACACAGCTTTAACTCACCGTATTATTATGCTGTCTATATGTATTCTTGCTATGTGCACATAAAGTAAAACAGAGATGCTATATGTATTCATTACCTGGTACATCTCCTTCAGTTTCAAAGATATTATGTTGAATCCAGCCATGAACTCATCTAACCTGAAATAATATACAATGCATGTAAGAGACACAAATTGGCAAACATAACTAATGAAATTCAAGGCCTTCCAAAAGTAAAATTAAGGAAAAAACACATGCCTTCTCTTCCTTAACCCATCATACTGTTTTTTAAGATCATCACGTTCCTGAGTTGTAGCATTTAGCTCATCAACACGCTCACTGTACAAGCGAGCCTTTGTGCGGTACCTGGTTCAGCAAGGAGAAATAATGAAATCATTGATACAAAAATGCTTTGCCAGCAATATATCATGCATTCATACTCTGCTAAGGAATCCAGGTTTGGGTTCAAGTCTTTTAGCTGAGCTTCCAACAACGCCACCATCTCCATTGCCCTTTTCATGTCACATGTATCATTGAGTTGTTCATCGCCTAGAGTCGATTTCAGTTTCTCAGGATCAATAGCATCCTTTTGGATCCTGAAAAGTCAAAAATTAGAAGAAACTACGGAGAACAAACAAGTCACAGAGTTACAGAAAACAATAGCATTTAAACATACTGATCCATGTGTTTAGCGAGATTTGTCTGAATGTCATCGAGCCTTTTGTTGAAGGCTCTCAGCTTCATTTCCCACTCCTTTGCAAGCTTTTTTGTATCTTGCAATTTGTACTCAGCATCAACCTGTTTTTTTCATAAAACACATAAGTTGTGGAAAGAAACAATACAGTAGAATTAATTAAGGCCTTAACACTTGACAGTGTGTAATTTACAATTTTACATACCTCCGAGGCTCTCAGTTCATCCAGTGCTTTCTTTAGTTTGGTGTATTCTTCCTTAGTTTTGTCAAGCTCATCCTTATGATTGTCTATCATCTAAAAGATAAAACAAATAAAAAATATTAATACGAAAATGCAAATACAATATCAGGGATCAGGACCCAGCCTATACTGCAATGCAACTGAACAAATACCTCCTGTGTTTTCTTATAATCTTCCTGAACAACAAAAGCTTTCTTCTCGATGTCTTTGAAAATAGACATCATCTTCTCTTTTTGAGCAAGAAGTTTATCTGTGTCTATCTTGGACTCCTCAATGCTCTTGGCTAACTTTTTCACCAACTTCTCACCTGAAGTTATTTTAACTTTGTGTCGGTTGATTTCGGAGCTTGTTTTGTCAAGTTCCTGACATTTGGAAAATGAAACCGTAGAACAGACTACCAAAACAAAGAAACAGATACAAGCAGCAATCCAGATGCTTACAGATTGGATGTTGGCAACTTTTGTCTTCTGGTCCTTCAGCACCTGCCCCCCAGCATTTTCAATTTTCTGTTGAAGCTCTGAAGCCTGGTATATTAAAACAACAAAAGGTTAAAGTGGCAAAGCAAGGTTCCATCAGAAACTACACGCAAGTACAAAAATATTGCTAGATACATTCACAACGATTTCAAACAGAAGAGTTCTGAACTTGTACAGTTGCCTTCTTTTAGCGTATGATCACGTTAAAGCCAAGTTAATGCAATTGACAGGAAAAAAGACACAATGTAGATAAATATGCTTTGAAAATAGAAATGAGACTTCTAAGATATGTCACTTACCTTATCTTTAAGTTTGCTTGAACACTTTGTGAGTCTATTTAGTTCTACTTGCTCAGTAGATATGATGCCATCCAGCTCCTTCATTCTGCGAACCTCATCAGCTTTAGGTTGTGAAGCAGCTTTCAGGGAATCTAGTCGCTTTTCGTTGTAAATGTACTGTGCATTCATACTCTCAACCTATTTCAAAAGAGAAAATATATAAAAATAACAATCAGAGCAAGGCTCCAGATACAACTAGAAGGCAGGCAGGATGTTTGCGTACCTCCTTCTTAGCTTTTGCAAGTTCCATTTCGAGACGGGATTTAGCTTCTTCCAAGGACCGATAGTGTTTTTTGGCAGCAATAATTTTTTCATGCAACCTGTTGAGTTCGTCAACTAGGCTGTTAAGTTCATTTTCAGCTTTGCTAACAGCCTCTTCTGAAATGCTTTCTCTGATAGCTGTCCCCATCATGCCACGTTGTACCTTGTTACCCCCACCACTCATGGTACCAGACCTCTCAAACAGTTCACCACCGAGGGTAACTACCCGGCGGAACTCCTTGGGTCCACTATATGCAATTCGCGAAGCCTGAAAAACAGGTGTTTATTTTAACTGTTTAAAATAATAGCAGCACAAGCAACAATCAGTGCTTGGAAATAGAATAGGACTCATCATTAATAACAGTTCCCTAGAATCTTTAAGGAGCCAAATGAATACTTTTGTGGATGATAGCAGCGCTAATAACAATTACAAGCAGCTACTTCAGGAGGAAATAGCAGAAGAACAAATAAATTTAAGGATCAACCTGGTCAAGATCGTTTGCAACAACAGTATTCCCCAAGACATGAAAGAAAGCTAACTTTAGCTTCTCATCTTTAACCTTCACCAGATCAAAGAGTCGTGGAACTCCTTCAGGAGTTTGAACTTTTGCTTTACTTTTTTGGAGAAGGTGTGTTTGCTTTTCCTGTAGAATATATCATGGCCAATTGCAACAATGAAATTAAAAGGTAAAATTTCAATCAAAATAACACATAAATGAAGAAGACAATAAAGTGTTACCAGGATCAAACAAGTTACGGTTTCCTCGCGATTCCTTCTACGTAGCAACTCAATACAAGCTTGGGCCGAATTTATTGTTTCAACAACAATATAGTTAAGCCCAGCTGTAGCTGCTGTTGATATGGCCACATCATATTTTGCTGCAGAGCACATTTGCTAAGAAAATTAAGACAAAGAAATGCTTTTAATAATGAACTCCATACTGAGCTCTCAGTCAGCACCACTATATAATTGTGTATTAACAATGACACTCTCGGCTTAGAGCAAATTTAGTTATCTCCTAGATCTTGGTGACCATGACTTTATGAACTCATGATAAAACTGAGATTGGGAACTCAACTAATTCCGGCACACATAAATACTAATCTCTGGGGTCTTCTGGCACTGATATCAAGAAACAAGCACTGGCCTAGGCATTGTAAAAAACAAAATGCAGATACTTGTGCTTAATTATTTTTTTACCAAAATCAGGGTCATCTAGCATATTCTAGAAGTGTGGATCAGAAACAATATGTAACAAATTCATCACGGGGTAAAAGCAACTGTAGGGATCTAATAGATGTAAGGGCATTGGGTCAAGCCAATTCTGTCTCATTCTAAACAGGGATAAGCAAAAGTTACTCACAGATTCATAAATGAAGCACAGAGATTGGTCAAAATTGAAGAATGAGGCATTCCCTTTTTTAAGGAGGATGATATTACATTTTAACATACCATGTACGGGAAGGATTTACAGAAGTTTAATGTTAGATAAATTATTATTTATTACAAATTTACCCATAATAGTTTGACATGTTTAATAAGGGTATTGCATCTAACATATGTTATCAAACTTATAATGTCACAACACACATAATAGGATGCCATTTATTTTGTGGGTAGAGACTAGAGAGAGAGAGTACATCTTACCATCAATTGCACCAAGATCACCTAGCCGGCCATAAATGCCTTGTATTTCATTTGATTCCTTGGCTTGCAAAATTGCTTTCAGAGCAGTGCTTTGATTCTTCTCAGAGTTCCTTGTGGTTTTCATCTCTGCAAGTTTCTGCCTTGCTGCTTGTTCCATGGGGATCAGTGAATCCTCCTGTTGTTGGCATTCCTGCAATAAATTTGGCAAGAAATACATACAGAACACTTAGTATACACTGCAAATAAGTGATGACCAAACTTAATGGTTCCAAGGTGAATGAATGGTCAGATCAAGCTGGAAGTGAATTACCTGTTCAATTTTGCGAGCTTCAGATGCTTCAACGTGGTGTTTCTCTATTTTTTCCTGAAGCTCTATGATGTATGAATCCTTTGTTTTAACTTTCTCCTTCATACTTTCTATCTGGTGTTGAGCATCAATTAATTCTGCTTGAGCTCCATCATGCTGCAAATAGGTGATCAAGTTCAAATGCAGTGGATCTAAAAGTGGTAAAATTGTATGTCACTAATGACTCAAAGAAACAAACTAAAATGCTAAGTAGAATTGTTTCTGGAAATCTTGCAGGATCAATGTCATACAGAATTCTAATTTCTTCTTGTACACCGACAAGGAAAGTCCGGGTTGGAATGGCAAAAACAATTAGGAATCGATTATCTATGAACTGGCAGCCAAGTGCCTTAACAATACGTGAAGCGCATTGAAGGACTTGATAACAATTCATTGTTTCCAATTAGGAAAAAAGATGGCAGGGTGTCTAGAAGGCTTACCTTTTGTTTCATCAACTCTTTCTCAGCAGACGCAACATCCAACTTTCCTTTATGCTCAATAATTTGATTTTCCCATGGTGCAAGTTCAGCTCTTACTCGAGTAAGTTCAGCACGGAGTCTCTCAGTTTCCTCTGTAATTACAAAAGGGGAAAGCTTCGTTATTACACATAATAATTCAATGAGCAGGGACAAAAAAGGCTGACGTCACCTCTAGAGGATTCTTTTATCCGCTCTAACTCCTTCTCTTCTTCATTAAGTTGCTCCTGCAATTTGGGTATCTTTCCCTCCAGCTGTGGAATAAGATTTGATGATTCCTCCATCTCTTTTGTTGAATCATCACGCTTTGACATATCCTATATTAAGATGTATGTGTAACAATAGTCTTTCTTGCTTCAATTACATTAGTTACAACTGAAACCATTTAAGTATTACCTTCTGAACTTTGTCCTCCAGCTTCTTGATCTTCTGCTTAAGATGCTTTAAATCTTCCCTGTATTTTACGTCTTCCCTCTCAAACTCTTTAAACTTATCCTTGCAAGACTTCATGTCATTCTCAAGGTCCTAAAGACATAAAAGGCACGATTAAAAATAGAGGCACCTTCCGGGAAAAAATAACATGGTTTCACCAACCTTCAAATTTCAATCAATAAACTTCATTCAATCATAGTTTAGGTTACAGAAACTGTAACTTGAGACAATACCTCTTGCCTTTTGACATTTTTATTATAAACAGACTCGATTTCCTTCACATTCTGAGAATTCTGCCGAATCTTCTCCCTGGATTACAATATATGCTTACTCAAAAAACATGTAATGTAAAAAATAAAAATCAATGTCCCTCTGTAACAGATAACCTTTCAGAGGCAAGATTCTTTTCCAGATCTGCCACATTCTCTTGACACTGAGAAACACGTGAGATAGCATCATCAGAAGCCAGCTTGGTTGCCTTTTCTTGCCATTTCAAAAGTAAAAGTTCCTTCAACATGTGTGTTTCAGCTTCATTTTTTGCACTCTACAGGAAAATTACAACATTAGTAGTGTTCAACTGTTAAATGACAAAGATAGTGAAATAATAACACTAAGATCAGCACCTCTAAACTGTCTCTTTCCTTCTCAGCTAACTTTAGCATCTGCACTGATGCAGTTCGTTTTTCATTGAGCACTTCAAGTCTAACAAATCCATGGCAAGGCAAGCAATTAAAACATTTGAAAAAAAAAAGATAGCAATCACTAGTTATGACAAGAAGTGCTAAAAATCTGTTACAGAACTCACTCCTTGTAAGCTTCTTCAATTTTCTCAACATACTGGTTCGTCCCTATGATGTCTTCAAGATATTCTAGGAAACCCTCATCATGTGGACCTTGAGCTTTTGGTTTCATTACGGATATTTGCTCAACCTCACCCTGTATAATGCCCAGCTCAGAAGTTATGCAATTACAAATACAGAAAACGTAATTGGAATTGTGCATTACAGATGCACAATAACTTCATGCAGGCTTAAACAGAAAAGATATGCAACACAGATGGAAATGTAATTAATTAAACCAAATCTCACAATAACCTCCGAACTACAATTGAATTGTTTGGGTTATTTATGAGTAACATGTGAAGAAGGCACAAAACCTGGAGGATGAGAAAGCGATTATTATCTAGGTCAACTCCCTTTTTCTTCAACAACTTAGTTACTTCAGTAAAATTGCTTCCACGGTCATTTATGTAGTATCTAGAACTGTTGTCACGGAAAGCAACTCTTGAGATGATAAAGTCACTACCATCGACAGCTCTGTAGTTTCCATCATCCTGCTTACAGTCACAGAAAAAGGAAAAGGATTATATCACTACAAATAAGAAATGCTGAATACTCAAGTCAAGCCCCAAACAATACCAGGTCAATGATTTCTTGAAAATGCACAGAAACACCAGCACTGTCCAGGTTCTGATGATTGGAAGAATTGTGTATGAGCTCCGAGACCTTGTTTAGGCGCATCTGCAGTTAATGGGATAACTAGTCAGGAGAGAAATAATGTAACTGGAACTAAGCAAATGGATAGAATAATAGGTTAATCCAAGTTATGATAATAGCTAACGATGAACTAAATCACCTCTATGAGCGAATAAGTGAATTTGCATATTTACGTAAGTTCAGAGAGAAAGCAGGTAATAGCCAATGAGAAAGAAGCAAATGCAGACAGGACCCTAAAGTGTCAACTAAAAAACAGACTACTTGCAAACCAAAGTAACAAACCCAAAAAAAACGGCATGATATTACTCTCAACCTTTTAAATTATTGTGGTTAACTTAGAGCGTCATGCCAGAAATGAGACAATGACATAGGACAATAACATAAAATCTGCCATTGAGATCAACTTAATGAATAACAAAATGTAGCGATAAACATTGAAAAGCTAAAGAAAAGGTCAACATGAAGCCAACCTGCTTTGCACGCTTCCCAAACACAAAAAGCATTGCATCAATGACATTGCTCTTTCCACTACCATTTGGCCCAACAACAGCTGAGAAGCTCTGCAACCAAGAAAACAAATTATCTTCTCCAGCAAGTTCAAATCCTATTTTAGTTGCACCATGACAAACAAGCAAATGAGGTTTTAGTTACAACTAAAAGGCATTTTGAAAGACCAGCAACACTGCCAACAGTAAACTAGGGATTGAAATTAAGCAGCGCGCACAAACAGGTAAACCAATCCTAGCCACAGAAATGTCAACGAGATTTATGAGATTCACAGGTTGATCACCGTTCAGGAACCATAAGCAACTACCATATTCTAATTTCTTTGGCGAACAATGACTTAAATTGGAACCGGAGCATGACAGCAAACCTAAGCCATAGCATAGGGCATAAGTAAATTAGATCTCCATAGGCACAGGTAGATGTAAATTTATAACAGCGATACAAACTTTGCTCCTAGGGTTTCTAAATCTAAAACAGAACATGATGTGTGAGTGAGAGTGAGAGACCTTGTGGAAAGGGCCGATGCGCTGCTCTCCGGCGTAGGACTTGAAGTTGCGGAGGACCATCTCCTTGATGAACAGCCGCGGCCTCGCCGCCCTGCCCGGCGACTGCGGTGGGGAGGTCTCCATGGCCATCTCGCTATCCGAAGACGCAGCAGCAAGCGGGGGACCGCGAGGTCCCCTAGCGCCGCCCGCCGCCGCCGCCCAGCGGCGCGGTCGAGGTCACCCTCCCAACTGACCGACGGCCGCCCGACACTCCCCCCGCGCTCCCTCGGCGAGCGCAGAGGCGGAATCGAGGCGGCGCGGAAGAGGGGATGGAGGCTTTTGCGGAGGAAGTTGAAATGGCTGCGAGGGAAGCGTGGATTTTGTAGATTTGGGGGGAGTCTTGGGAGGGAAATTGAAACGGTGCGAGGGGTTTCCGTTCCGTCCTTCACACCGCGGAATTCGAAGGTGACCAACAAAAAAAATGGGGGATACCATAAATTGGACTGGGCTAAAGTTGGGCTAGCTTTTGGGCGTGGCCCATATTACAGAGTTTCTACTTCATGCTATGGGCTCACGGCCCAAAACTCCTGACGGAGACACGAAAGGAAGTGGACTGTGTACTGTACAGCGACTGTGCAGTATACAAGTATTTCGAGCTAGCTGCCATTAGGTATCTGCTAAACAAGCCGCAAGCGCGTAAGCCACATGCCACCAAAACAAAGGACCGGATGAGCCGGCAGAGAAGTGCATCCAGCTCATAAGGAGGAGTGTGCCACCGGTAACACACTAACACCCAGCTTATTATGCTCTTGATTAGGCTCATTCCTTGGTCCTATCCAAAGGCCAGCCACCAGCCCACCACCCTACATTTGTCGTGAAATAATCATTGGTTGATCATACAATTATTTACTAGTTCGTCCAAAAATATATGGACACTGGCATGCAGGGGCGTGTAATTAACAAATTTTTACTACGCAAAAACGCTCAAATCTGAGTTGTTGTAAAGAACTAAAGAAGTGCCTTCACTCAAATTTCTACGTGGGTCCGCCCTTGACTGCACGAATGATGATCAAAGGAAGAATATGCAGTTTGTCGTCAAGCATTCGTCCCACAGTCCTCTAGACACCCCTTGAACCTTTCCTGTCAGCAAGTTGCAATATGGTAGAACGATGAAGAAAAGGACTGTGGAATACTTAATTAGTTCGTATTACTGTATTAGTTAGTATACTACTCCATGCGTCACAAATTGTAGGCCGTATTTTTCCACTAAGGGCCGCGCCCGAATTTCATTACCGAAGCAACGAAATTACAGAGTTTAAACGTTTCCAGAGAACCGAGTTACTACTAAGTTTACTACAACTAGACAATTTAACCATAATCCCTCACAAGTGAAAGCCTCCCAGGGGATCTCACATTCGAGCTTGCTAGAACATGAGTACAAAAGAGACCCCAGAACTGAATACAGGGCACACATTCCTAAGACACCATCGCCTGCTTTTTGAGACTTCCTTTCTTGCTTCCTCAGGGGCTGCCTCCTAGTAGAGTAGCACCGTTCCTGCACCAGGGTCCACTTGATCAACATTGTCTTCAGCTTGCAGGTGATGATGCAGAGCTGCTTCCTTCAAAGCTTCAGCGTCTGTCTCCAGATTTGCTTTTGCCTCTTCTTTTTGAAGACCTACCTAGTAATTCAGAAAAGATGGAGCCATACAGATGAACTCAGTAGGAGATCTGAACTTTTTCTTTTCAAAGCAAACAAGATTACGGGCTTGCCACAGCGCCCAGCAAATGGCTGTTAGGCCCACTGTATGTAGATTTTTGTTTCTTGGTAAGAACCTCTCACACCATTCCCAAAATTGATTAAGATTCGAGGGTCTGCAGTTAGCCCCCACTACCATAGCTACTATGCTCCATACATATCTAGCCAAAGAGCAATCAAAGAATAGATGGTTGATATTTTCATCTAGAGCACAGAATCTGCAGCTTTTATCACCCAGCCATTTTCTTTTAATTAAGTTGTCTTTCGTCAGAATTGCATCCCGCTGAAGGAGCCACAGAAATATCTTGATTTTCAGAGGTATCTTAGCTTTCCATATTCTTTTATTAGGATTTTCCATGTCAGCTCTTCATAGGTGAGCATACATGATTTTGACAGATTTTTTTTTTGTTTTTTTCCCAACTCCAAATTGGTTTGTCCCTCTCTGATCCTAAGGCACAAGAAGACAAGATGTCTCTTAGTTGCCTCATTTGGTTTTGGGCATTTTCATCCAACCATCTTCTAAAAGTGAATCTCCATCCTATCCTAGCCATATCTGCTACAGAGGATGATTGTTCATTGCAGATTTCAATTGTAGGCCGTATTGACTGTACCAGATATCAAAAAATGTAAAAACGGCCTACAATTTGGAATGAAGTAGAAAGTATGGATAGAATCATAGAACCCATCACTATGGCACAAAAGGATCATGTGAACGCAAAATGTGCACCTTTGCAGGATTCGGAACAGAGATCTTTACTACATCGGTTGGACAAGCAAACATTTGGAGAATTGGACCACATTTCAACAGCGGCCTCGGGCCTCCCCTTGAATCTCTAGGTGAACCATAGGAAGAAAAATGGCACGAATATTAGAAACGGTACAAATTCATCAAAAAAATTATGCACGGATATAGGCAGAGGGTCATGTTCTACGTGCATGAAATAAATAAAGATATGAAAAGCATGAATTCTGGGGACTGGGGCACTATTTAATTACTGCAGCTTGAGAGAGAAAAAAAGTCTCGTGCAGTTTTGCTTCTTTTTCCCCTCCTTTTGAGTTTGAACTTGGATTCAAACTTCTACACATGTTCGACGACGTTTTTGCTTCTAATAATATCTTGTGCCAGTTTCACCGTACCAGTGGTGCACCCAGGATTTTCCTCCTCCACTCTTCCTCCATGGTTTCCAGCTTCCGCGGGTGCTAATGCTGTGCTGTGCATGCCGGCCACTTACTAACTAGCTAGACGACAATCAAGCAAATAAAAAACCGTTCAGATGCTGGATATTCTGCCTAAAGAAAGCAAGACACGGTCACACGAAGAGCAGCTCCGGTCCTCTCGTAAAACAGAGGAAAAACAAGACCATCTATGGCTATCGATCAGTTCTCGCTATATAAGCCTCGCCAAGCTTGTGAGAACAACCCTTCGTGTTCCTTCGGTTAAAGACCACCGTGTGCAGCACACCAATGGCTTCTTCTGCCAAAGAAAATGTCCCCCTAGCACCCGGGGCACTGCCTCGGCAACCTCCGCCGCCGCGGCGTCCTAAGGTGGCGAACGGCTGCGCCACCGAGCCGCTGGCGCCGGCGGGTGGCGGCATCCTCAAGTGCGCGTGCTTCCGCCTGCCCGGCCGCTCCAAGAACAAGCCGCTGCCGGCGCCGCCTCCGCCTCCGCCGGCCATGAGTAGGAAGCTCAGCAGCAGCGCCAGCCGCAGGAGCGCGACGATGGCGCCCGGTGATGACGTCCCGCCGGCTGCTGCTGCGTCGTCGCAGTCCCAGCGCGTCACCTTCCGGGCCTCGGCGTCCCTCAACACGTGGTGGCCGCCGTCGCCGTCGGCCGCGGCCTCCGCCGGCGGCGCGGCCACCTCCGCTCCCGGCGCCGGCGGCGGGGGCGCCGTCGTCGCCCCGAGGAGGGCCTCGGCGTCGTCGGTACCGCCGCGGAACGCCGCCAGCAACACCGGCGGGGGCGCCGGCCCCCCGAGGACGTCGTCGTCGTCCTTCTCGCACTGGCGCCGGTCGCTGTCGTCCCGTGTCATGCCGCACGGCGGTCGCGCCTCCTTCTCCTTCCCCACGTCGCCGGCGTCCGCGTCGTCCAGCTGCATGAGCACGCCCAAGATACCGCAGGGAGTGGGAGCCCAGCAGGGGTAAAGCCGGTGGCGCGCGCTCGGCGGGCCGATCGGCGCCTCGTGAAGCTCTTCCGTGTGTCTTTTCTTCTTGTTCGCCTGCTTAGTTTCTACTTTCAAATTCAAATGTCGATGTGCATCGTGCGCGTGGTGACAGAGTGAGTTTTTCTTCATAATAGTATGTAGGTCTATCGACAATCGTCGTCATCAACTTAATTATCATCTTTGAGATCAACCTGGCTTGCTTTTGCTCCGTCTGTTAATTTACCAGCATCGATCGTGAGTTTGCTTTCTTTTTTTTCTTTTTTTTTGTGGAACATTGGAACGCAACCAGTCCATAACTTCATATTGACTTGGTGAATTTTTTTTGTTTAAGATATCTTGGGAGCAGCTATAGTTTTCTTATATTTTTCCCTTTTGACCATTGTCCCAGTAGATGCGCGCACGCAGGATGGTGCATCCAATCTATCGACGTGATCTAACATGGCCGCATGCCCTCCCGTTTCCAGTATCAAACTAGCAAGATAGTAAGGTGGACACAGGTGTTGTAATCTCGGTTCAGTCGTTGGGTGTAAAAGGATGTACCCTTTCCACGATATAATTAATCAACGGGAGAATGGCGATCGTCTCCGATGAAGATGGTTTCTGATGATTCCAAATTAAAAGCCGCTTCTCCACTACTCAACCCTCATGGAGCTTTCGAGTTGGATCGCTAGTCTGTTGCAGAGTTATTTTTGTGTTGATCAGTTCAAATATGATTTAGCATATGATTTAGCTAGTCTTTTGAAGATGCTTTTTACATTGGTGAAACCGAGGCATTTTAGGCATCGCTGATCGAAGAAATCCACCATTTTCACTCACATATGAAGACCTGCCGGCCGGCCAAGGACTTGGCGGTTCGGGGCGCTCTGCTTCGCTACGGTGCCTGCGCCTGGTCATGAGCTGCTAGGTTTTGATAGCTCCGTGAAATTCATAATCTAGAGGTACATATGTATCATTCAGATGAATCATTTTGTTCATAGCTTAAATTAAACATAAATATTTTAACCATTTTGTTATTATTCTTCAAAGTTCAAACTACAAGCCCGCCCGAACTTGCTGGATTTCGGAGCTGGGCTGTGACATTTCAAATTAAAGCACAAATTTAAAGCTTCGGCCCATTAACTATTTTTGGTGCACCACGAAGCCCAACCAAGACACCAGGCCGGCCTACACCGGAAATCTTATATACCTTCCGGAAGGTAGGATGTTGGCTGTATGAACTTCCAATGTTTGAAATTCGCGCAACTAATACCAACCATTGATTCAACACCAAACCCTGGCCCTTCAGGCTTTCCTCCTCCACTGCCTAGCGCAGCCGACGGTGGTCTGCTGCCACCATTGGCCCCGCGCGCCTCCCCGAAGCCCCGCCGGCGGCCGGCCGCCCGCGTTCTGGACGCGCGACGCCCGCCCATGGCCGCCCGGGAGCCCCGTCGGCGGCCGATCGCGCCCGGCGGCGACCTTGCCGGTCGCGCACCACGACCGCCATCGCCCTCGCGTGCCATGGCCGTCGCGCGGCGAGCCGGTGTGCCGCGGCCGCCCGCTCCTTGAAGAAGACGATCCAAAAATATTGAATTTTTTCACAATGTTACGAAAAAAATGTTGAAGAAAAAATGTTGTGCTTCCTCCGTATCGTTTTAAATGATGTTTCCTACCACTTAATGAGAATTAAGGAAGACATGGATTTACTGTTTTGCCCCCTGAACGAACTCACCCTCTTGTATTCTTTCGTCCAACTGCCGCTCATCCGAGCATCCGTCCGCACTCCGCGGTGATGATTGACCGCCTCGCCTTGGGAAGGGGTAAAATGGAAGCTAGCATGTACGTTGAATTGGAGCGACAAATATTTTCATTCCTTTCTAGTTGAACTGTCGGCGTCAACTAAAATGATATAGAGGGAGTAATAATTTTAAAAAATGTTGTAATATTTTTTATTTAATAATTATGAGGTGGGATGTTTGGCAGGGCTCCGGCTCCTAAAAAACAGCGTCGGCTCTGGCTTCTTGAAGCGTCCCCTCATCAGAGGTGACTAAATGTGATACAAATACCAGTCCCAGGAGGCTGGTAACACATTTATTACATCAGATGGTTCATGGTCGTACAACACGTCGAGGCTGTGGGCATGGGAGCGCCACTGCCACGAGAAGCAACATAAGAACTACAGACCAAACTACGATAGCAACAGCATCTAAGATATCTTCAGAGTCTTGCGCCATGGAAGCTTCCTGTGGAGACCCTGAATCCACAGGCACGGGTTGGGTGCAGGACAGCAACCTACTCGACGTTTTCGGGAACGAAGTCGGGATCCTCCTCTGAAAAACAGTTAATCAAGCAAGGGTGAGTACGTACGTACTCAACAAGTTCAACCCCACCCACGGAGGGGCTAATAAGCAGATCATGCACAGGATATATCAAGTATCAGGATAAGGTTTATTTTGCAAACACATTTACTCATGCAGGGGTTTGTTTTCGAAAAGGTTTTCGCACACAGTTTTTCTAACTCAAGTAACTCTGTTGTTTCGTGAAAACCAAATGAGGACTACCGGACTCCCCGTCCGCAATAGCCCAGGCACACAGCCACACACTTTTCCAGAAATCAACTCACACCATGAAAATCTTCTCAAACCCAAACACTGGCTTTGTGACCCCACCGTGACTCGTCCAATACCGTGGACACGGCTATTCGAATAGGTTTTACACTCTGCAGAGGTTGTACATCTTTACCCACAAGTAGGGTACCGCCACACGGACACCTTAGTGCCGGCGCGGATCCTATCAAAGCCATTACCCACCTTAGCTAACCCTACGAGCCACCACGGGAGCAACCAAGGGGTTATCTCACATAACCAGGGTGTACCTCACACAGATCGTACCCCTACTCCTTGATCTCCCGCTGCTCACCCGCACTCCTGATGGCAAGTAGATTAACTAGTGGGATTTATGCTAAGCCGTTGCCACATACAACGGTCGAGTGGTAGTACGATAATTGGGTCAGGTGAGATGTCACGCAACCCGGTCCTTAACGACAAGATGGACATCTCCAACACACTCAACCACAAAGGTACGAGCTCACCTATACTCCTGACACACGCGTCCATCCCGTCTACCCAGTTCTTTACTCATTTTCCAAAATATCCCATTCCCATTTTTAAAGCACTCACTCATTTTAAAGAAATCATTTAGGGCCATCAAAGATCAATCATAGCAATCAAGGGCGGCTATCCTACCGGGTTTTAACTGTAAAACAACATGCAATTTATAAAACGGGTCATAGGGTTGTATTTATAAAACTGGGATCAAAGCATGCATCAAAGGATGAGATTGAACTTGCCGTCTTCAAAGTCCTCCAGCAGCTCTTGCTCGCAGTTCGGGTCTTCGGGCTCTTGTGCACAGTACGCGGCTCCGAACTCCTCCTGAGGTTCCTCCTCGTTCACTCCGTCGGCTACGGCACACAAGCAATCACACAATCAACAAACGAAAACACATTTTACCGGCTGAGCTCGAGGAGAGAATAAATGGAAAAAAGGAGGAAAATATATTATTTATGGGAAATTGGTGAATGGTTCGGCGGGAATAATACCGGGAAATATGTGGTGAAATTTGGAATTAATTTGGAATAAAAAGGCGCATGAAATGATAAGTTAAATGGTATTTTAGGGGTAAATTATATGGAAAAGGACTTGTTTGTAAAGGTTTTAAGAGGGTAGGGGGCTTCTGGAAAAAGGACCAAGAGAGGGGGAGGGCTTCGGTGTAAAAAGGAGAAAGAGGGGGGTTATGGGCAAAAGTGCCCTTCTTCTTCTCCCCCGAACCGAACAGGGGAGGGTGTGGCCGGCCGGCGGCGGCGGCGCTCGCCGGCACGCCAGGCCACGGCAGCGGCCGGGGAAAGGGGGAAAAGAGAGAGAGGGAGGCGAGGGGAACTTACCCCTGCCCTTACCTCGGGCTGAGGTGGCTCAAGGGGGCGGCTCCGCGAGCGGCGGGCGGCGGCCGGTGATGGAGATGCGGCAGCGGCGCTGTGGAGCAGGAGAGAGGGAGGAGAGTGGCCGGAGAGGCTTGGGGCGAGGCAGGGGCGGCGCAGGCTACTTATAGCCGGGGAAAGGCGGTTCGTGGGGGGGAAAATGGCGGTGGCAGCTCGTCTGGTGGGGCCGAGACCGGCCGGATTCGGGAGTAAAAGCGCGGGGCCGGGGTGACGGGCGGCACGGCAGCTTGCCGGCCTGCCTGAGCGGTCTTGTCGCGGGGAAAGGGGGCGATGGCAGCGGGATTCCGGCCGGCGGCGCTGTTGGACAAGGCCGGTCGGGCAGTGGCAGCGGCGTGCGGTCACGTCTTGGCTAGCCGGAGCCGACGCGGCACGGCAGTGCCGGCCGTGTGCGTGCGTAGGTGAGGGGCCGGATGCGGCCGGGCGCGGTCGTGGCGCGGCGCGGCTGGTGCGGCACGGGCGCGGGCTGGCGCGGGTCGCAGGGAGGAGCCGGCGCACGGCGCGTCGAGGGAGGCCGGCGTGGCATGCGGCGCACCAGGGGGGGCCAGACAGGAGACCTGCGGGTCCAAGGTAGAAGGAGGGGAAAAGAAGAGAGAGGAAGGGAGGAAAAAGGAAAGGAGAAAAGAAAAGAAAAGAAAAGAAAAGAAAGGAAAAGGAAGGAAAAAGAAAGAAAATAATTTTAGGAAAATAGGAAAAATAGCTTATGAAAATTCCAGGAAGATTAGGAAGACTTAGAAAAGGGTTAGGAAAATAAGAAAGGATTTTTGGATAAATGGGAAAAGATTTTAGGAAAAAATTAGAATATTTAGGAAAAGGTTTTCGGCGGGTTTCCCCGGATTTCGAGCGCTCGCGACGCCGAGTGATTTCCGGTGTCGGCGGTGATTGCGAGGCCGGCGAGTCCGAGGCGCTCACTGGGATGCGGGTCGGAGTGATGGTGTCGGGTGACTGTCGAGTGACCCGGGTAAAAAGGGGAAAAGATGATGATGATGATGTCTAGGAAAGATCGAGCTCGGCGGTGGAGATTTTGAAAACTCGCATTGATTTATAAGGTGATTTACAGAAGGTTGAAAACACGGGTGTTACAAACCTACCCCACTTAAAATGAATCTCGTCCTCGAGAATCGGCTAGTTCTTGAACAAGTGGGGAAACTCTTTCTTCAGTGCGTCCTCTCGCTCCCACGTGGCTTCTTCTACTCCGTGCTTGCTCCATTGGACTCTGCACACCCGTACTTCTGATGTCTTTGTCCTTTTGACCACTGTGTCCAAAATCCTGACGGGCACCTCCTGGTACCTAAGATCTGGCTGCAAATCAATTGTTTCTACCGGCACTCGTTTCTCTTCGATCACTTTCAAACACCTCCGCAGCTGAGAAACGTGGAACACTGGGTGTATATCCGCCATTTCCTCTGGTAGCTTCAACCGGTATGCTACTGCTCCAACTCTCTTCAGCACTTTGTACGGTCCAATGTACCGAGGGGCTAATTTCCCGTGCACTTGAAATCTTCGAGTTCCTCGGATAGGTGAAACCTTGAGGTAAGCAAAGTCTCCTGGACTGAAGCTTACTTCTCGCCTCTTCCTATCTGCATAGCTCTTTTGCCGGGATTGGGCAGCCTTCAATTTTTCTCGGATCTCAGCTACTCGTTCCTCGGCTTCCTTTATAAGTGCGGGTCCAACCAAGGCACGTTCCCCCACTTCTGACCACATCAAAGGTGTTCTGCATTTTCTCCCGTATAGGGCTTCAAATGGTGACATGCCTAGGCTGGCTTGATAACTGTTGTTGTATGAAAACTCTGCATAGGGTAGGCTCTGTTCCCAATCTTTGCCATAGGTGAGGACACATGCCCTTAGCATGTCTTCCATGATCTGATTCACCCTCTCGGTCTGTCCATCCGTCTGGGGGTGATAAGCTGAGCTAAAATCCAACTTGGTTCCCATGGATTTATGCAAACTTTCCCAAAACCTAGAGGTGAACTGGGTCCCTCTATCTGAAATTATCCTGCTAGGTACTCCATGCAGCTTCACTATGTTTGCTATATACAGCTTGGCCAACTTCTCTCCGTCATAATTATTACGCACGGGTATGAAGTGAGCGACTTTAGTGAGTCGGTCTACTATTACCCATATGGAATTATATCCTTTCTGTGTCTTGGGCAAGCCTACTACAAAGTCCATGCCTATCTCATCCCATTTCCATACCGGGATGGGTAAGGGTTGCAACAGTCCTGCGGGCTTCTGGTGTTCTGCCTTAATCCTCTGACAAGTATCACAGTGGGCGACGAACTGTGCAATGTCTGCTTTCATTCCATTCCACCAATACTTCTGCTTTAAATCCATATACATCTTAGTGGATCCCGGGTGGATGGAATACGCTGAGTTATGTGCCTCGTCCATGATGGTCTGCCGGAAATCTCCGTCTTCAGGTACGCATATCCTGTTCTTATACCATAGTGTACCGTGACTGTCCACCCTAAAGTCTGGGGCCTTATTCTCCCCCGTGTGCTTGCGGATCTTCATCAACTCCTTATCGGACCCTTGAGCTTTTCTGATCTTGTCTTCCAGGGTGGGATGGACACTTAGTTGGCAGACGTAGCCCTGGGGAACAATGTGCATGTTGAGTCGTGTCATTTCTTCTTGCAACTGGGCACTCTTAGGTATTGCTTTTCCATAGGACTTCCTACTTAAGGCGTCCGCCACTACATTGGCTTTTCTTGGGTGGTAATGGATTTCTAGGTTATAGTCCTTGACTAATTCCAACCACCTTCTTTGCCTTAGGTTCAGGTCAGGTTGGGTGAAAATGTATTTCAGGCTCTTGTGGTCCGTGTAGATCTCGCACTTATTTCCAATCAGGTAATGTCTCCAAATCTTAAGGGCATGTACTACGGCTGCAAACTCCAAATCATGGGTGGGATAGTTCTGCTCGTGGGGCTTGAGTTGGCGGGAAGCATACGCCACTACTTTCCCATCTTGCATAAGGACACATCCTAGTCCTTGTCGGGATGCATCGCAATAGACGACAAAATCCCGTTGAATGTCCGGCAAGGTTAGCACTGGGGCGGTTGTCAGTCTTCTTTTCAATTCCTGAAAACTTTTCTCACACGACTCGGTCCAGACGAACTTCTTCTCCTTCTTGAGCAACTCTGTCATGGGTCGGGCAATCTTGGAGAATCCCTCAATAAACCTCCGGTAGTATCCCGCTAAACCAAGAAAGCTTCTGATTTCGCTCACATTGGTTGGTTGTTGCCAGTTGGAAACTGTTTCGACTTTCTCAGGGTCTACTGCTACTCCTTCTGCTGTCAGAATATGTCCAAGGAAGGATATTTTCTCCAACCAGAATTCACACTTGCTGAACTTAGCGTACAGCTTGTGCGCCCTCAGTTTCTCCAGTACCACTCGAAGGTGTTGCTCATGTTCCTCCACACTTTTGGAGTAAACATGTATGTCGTCAATGAAAACTATGACAAACTTGTCTAGTTCCTCCATGAACACCTTATTCATGAGGTTCATAAAGTATGCCGGTGCGTTTGTGAGTCCGAAGGACATCACGGTGAACTCGTATTGTCCATAACGGGTGACGAAGGCGGTCTTTGGGATGTCACTTTCCCTAATATTGAGTTGATGGTATCCTGATCTTAAGTCGACCTTCGAGAAATATTTGGCTCCCTTCAGTTGGTCAAATAAATCATCTATTCTGGGGAGAGGATACTTGTTCTTGATAGTGACTTCGTTTAGTGAGCGATAGTCCACGCACATCCTCAGGCTTTTATCCTTCTTTTCGACGAAGAGCACTGGGGCTCCCCATGGTGATGAGCTTGGTATGATGAACCCATTTCGCTGAAGTTCTCTCAGCTGCTTCTTTAACTCTGCCAACTCAGGGGCTGCCATCCTATAGGGTCTCTTGGCTATGGGAGAGGTTCCGGGGATGAGGTCGATGACAAACTCTATATCCCTATCTGGTGGCATTCCGGGGAGTTCTTCGGGAAATACATCTGGATATTCTCGTACTACTGGGATTTCTTCTAGGGACTTGGCCTCCATGCTAAAAACCATTATGTTTGGTCTACTTCCTCGGGTATGGCAGGTTACTTGCACCCCGTCTGGGTTGGTTAGGCGTACTACCTTATCGGCACAACTTATAAGGCCGTGGTGAAGGCTTAACCAATCCATCCCAAGAATCACATCTATCCCTTTGGACTTTAGTACTACTAGGTCCGCTAGAAACTCTACCCCACTTAAAATGATTCTCACCCGGGAGCAACCCAGTTGACACTTGATGTCACCTCCGGGTGTTCGGGTTAACAGGGGTGCTTTTAGTAGTACTGTAGGTATATTATGCTTTTCCACAAAACTTGAAGATATGAACGAATGTGATGCTCCTGAATCAAATAATATGGTTGCCAAGACTGAGCTGACCAGGAACTCACCGAGCACTACGCCTTGTGCCTCTTGAGCCTCCTGTGCGTTGATGTGGTTGACGCGGGCTCGTCCATAGGACTGCTGGGGCTGCCTCATCTGCTGGTTGTTGTTGTTGCCGAAGTTGTTGTTGCTGCGAACCGGCACGCGATTGGCTCCAGATACAACCGGTCTCGGCCCATTCACTGAGTTGGAGAAGGCTGAAGCTGCTGGCTTTTTGGCGTATGGGCAGTTGGCAATGAAGTGTCCAGTCTCACGGCAGTTGAAACATACTCGGGTGTTGTTGTTGTTGGCAGTGACCTGGCTAGTGTTGTTCTGTGGGGGCTTCATGGTGTTCTGGTTGTTGTACTGCTTGAACTGGTTTCTGGGGCCCTGAGAGCCCGTGGCTTGTGACTGGGTCCTGTATTGCATGGGGGCTTAGAACCTGGACATGGGGTGACCGAAGCTTCTGTCTCTGGGAACGTTCTTGCTGCTGAGCCTTGTTCTCCATGAATTTGCGCTTGTTCTCCCTCTTTTCATCTGCTTTGTCTCTCTCGGTGAGGATGGCCATGTTCATAAGGGTGTTGAAGTCTGGGTAGATCTGAGGGGTAAGCAGAGTCCTCAGTTCGGAGTCAAGCCCTTCTTGAACATGTCCTACTTCTTCGAGTCCTTGTCCACTTCTTCGGGGGCATAGCGGGCTAACTCTATGAACTGGTAGGTGTATTCCTCCACGGACTTGTTGCCTTGGCAAAGTTCACGGAACTCATCTGCCTTGCGCTTCAGTGTGGCTTCTGGGATGTGGTAGCGACGAAATTCCTCCACAAACTCATCCCAGGTGATGGTGGAGGGATCTTTGGCCGCTGCACAGTAGTTTTCCCACCAGGCTAAGGCTGTTCCAGTGAGCTGGTGAGTGGCCAAAAGAACCTTGTCTCGATCCTCACAGTTGAATGGCTCTAGTTCCCTTAGGATGGCCCTCAGCCAGTCATTTGCATCCAAGGGATTCACGAACCCGCCAAACGTGGGTGGCTTTGTCCGGAGAAATTCTATCAGTTTCTCATTCATGCCCAGAACACGGGGCTTTGGGCGGGTGATGGCATTGGCTATGGCTTCCAGCAACAGTGTCTGGTTGGCCAACACTTGCGCCAGGTCTACGGCAGGTGGTGGCGGTGGCGGAACCATGTTTTCTCCTCCATTTTCGCCTTGATTCACTTCTTGGTCGTTAGGGCGCTCCCTACGCTCAGCATGCGATCCTTCCGCGTTTTGGTCCATACGACCGGAGCCTTGGAAGCTCCTGGCGGGACGCCTTGAAACCATCTGTAGGGGAGCGGGTTTCTATGAGATTTAGATTTTATGTGATGTTTAAGTTGATTAAGACGGATTTTTGAAAAGACAGGATCTGATTCCTGCCGTCAAGCACACAACAAGCACACATGACAAACAAGCACAAACAACTTTATTTCAACCATGAGAGGAGGATACATCCCGAACTACTCGACTGGTACAACGCTGGTACACTACACGACTTGGTACTACGACAAAGTTAAGGGTGCGACTCTAAGCTTGGACCATCACGGCTTCATTCCTTGGCAAGGGCTTCTGCGGCATGCTACTCGCGGGGCGAGCCATCTTCTGGGGCGGAGTGTGCTTCCAGTGGAATGAGCAGCTCATCACCGTCATCATCCTGGGGGTTCCCGTTCTCTTGGGGCTGGGCGGAAGTTCCTTCTTCGGCGGTTGTTGTTGGTTGCTCGGCGGCTACAGACGGTGTTGGGGTCTCAGGAACTCCTCCCCATCCTATGAGGGGTGTCCCAACTAGGACTTGTGCTTCTCCCACAGCCGGAACGGGTGTTCCACTGTTGGTCCATTCCTGTATGCGCTGATCCTGAATCCGCCTGAGGCTCTCATGGGCAACAGCTTCACTACTTATGGCGGCCGCGGTCCTTGCTTCAGCTTGGGCTACTCGAACTTGGTGCATCCTTACTGTGACTTTCGCTTACTCAGCCCGACCAATTTGCTCTCTCAGGAACTTGGCCTGATCATCAAAGAGTTTATCCAGGGAGACGAGGTAGGCAACTACATGGTACAAAAGATCTTCTTGGTGACGGCGCCGTTCCAGGTTTCTCATGCGGGCCTGCCAGACTGGAGTCCGGATGGCGGGAGGATAAAGCCTCATCGGTGTGGAGACGAGGTGCTCCTCGTAGATCCGGCACAGGTAGCGGAGAGTTTTCCGGAGGGCCAAGGGGTAGGTATCTCGGTGTCAGAACCCTGTGGCGGTCACGCGCCACGGTTCGATGTTGGGGTAGCGGGCGCTTCTGGCGATGGAGAGGACCACCCTACAGCGAAGAGTGCCGAGTTACTCATACTCTCTGCTGTAGTACCTTGGGCGCTCAGTGATACCGAGGCGCACCAGGGAGTTGATAAGAAGGTGAGCAAAACCAGGCTCCTCCTGGCACACGCCTTGGGTCCATCCATCTTCGGCCATCTGAAAACAAGGGTAGAGTTGAACAAGTTGTGCAAAGGGTAGGGTACAAAAGATAGATAGTTTTATTTATTCACAAAGGTTGGGTACACTCCTCAGGGGTACACTTATTATTAGGACGATAGCTCTAGCCTAGGCACTCTATTCTCTTCTCATGGGGATTCTTCCTCATGCTGAATGCGACGCTTCTTCGGTGGGAGGTCTTGTTCCAACATTACATCCTCGGTCTGGGTTCCCTTATCCCAGTGGGTTTCTTCGGGTTCATCGTCCATCAACCCAGCTTCTTCTCTTCTCCTACGTTCCTTGTGGAGCTCATCCCATAGGTTCTTGTGGAATACTTCAGAGCGTTCCCTTTCTCTGGCGTAATCTCGCTGCAGGTTAGCTAGGGAAACCTCCGCCGCTCTCGTCTTTATCCTTTCTAACTCTATCCTTTGTTCTGCTCTTTCTGCCCTGTCGACTTGGTGCTTCAGCTGCTCGGCCTGTTCATGGAAAAGGTGGTCTAAGCCATTGAGGTAGATGGACAGGTGAGAAATCGTATCTTCTAGGTCTTCTTCTTCTCTTCCAAGTCCTCTCATCCGGGCGATCCATGAGCGTCCTCTTCCTCCAGAGGGTGGGAAAAATCCCATCGGAGTCCGTCGAAGGTGTTGCCTATAGACCACTCGTAGGCGTCGCAGGGCTTTTCGGGCGGCTTTTGGGTATGTGTCAGAGAAGCGAAACCCAGTGGTGGAGATGAACCAAGGATCTACGTCGGGGTAGAGTGTGCTCGTTCCCACGAAGATCATCACTTTACACCGAAGGGTGCCACTGTGTTCGTACTCCCGATAGATGTACTCCGGTGGGTCCCTTACTCCGATGCGCTCTAGGCTGAGTAGCAGTAACTTAGGGAGGCCAGGCTCTGCGGGGCAGACGCCTCCACTCCATTCCAAGTTAGCCATCTGGAACCAGGCAAGGGTTAAGGTAAGAGATTTGTGGAAAGGCGAGCTAAGCAGGGAAAAGATTTAGGAGAAGGCTTTAGAAAGGTCTCGGGTCCTAGGGATCGCGTCCTACGGCCAACCTACGGCTCTGATACCACCTGAAGCGTCCCCTCATCAGAGGTGACTAAATGTGATACAAATACCAGTCCCAGAAGGCTGGTAACACATTTATTACATCAGATGGTTCATGGCCGTACAACACGTCGAGGCTGTGGGCATGGGAGCGCCACTGCCACGAGAAGCAACATAAGAACTACAGACCAAACTACGATAGCAACAGCATCTAAGATATCTTCAGAGTCTTGCGCCATGGAAGCTTCCTGTGGAGACCCTGAATCCACAGGCACAGGTTGGGTGCAGGACAGCAACCTACTCGACGTCTTCGGGAACGAAGTCGGGATCCTCCTCTGAAAAACAGTTAATCAAGCAAGGGTGAGTACGTACGTACTCAACAAGTTCAACCCCACCCACGGAGGGGCTAATAAGCAGATCATGCACAGGATATATCAAGGATCAGGATAAGGTTTATTTTGCAAACACATTTACTCATGCAGGGGTTTGTTTTCGAAAAGGTTTTCGCACACAGTTTTTCTAACTCAAGTAACTCTGTTGTTTCGTGAAAACCAAATGAGGACTACCGGACTCCCCGTCCGCAATAGCCCAGGCACACAGCCACACACTTTTCCAGAAATCAACTCACACCATGAAAATCTTCCCAAACCCAAACACTGGCTTTGTGACCCCACCGTGACTCGTCCAATACCGTGGACACGGCTATTCGAATAGGTTTTACACTCTGCAGAGGTTGTACATCTTTACCCACAAGTAGGGTACCGCCACACGGACACCTTAGTGCCGACGCGGATCCTATCAAAGCCATTACCCACCTTAGCTAACCCTACGAGCCACCACGGGAGCAACCAAGGGGTTATCTCACATAACCAGGGCGTACCTCACACAGATCGTACCCCTACTCCTTGATCTCCTGCTGCTCACCCGCACTTCTGATGGCAAGTAGATTAACTAGTGGGATTTATGCTAAGCCGTTGCCACATACAACGGTCGAGTGGTAGTACGATAATTGGGTCAGGTGAGATGTCACGCAACCCGGTCCTTAACGACAAGATGGACATCTCCAACACGCTCAACCACAAAGGTACGAGCTCACCCATACTCCTGACAAACGCGTCCATCCCCTCTACCCAGTTCTTTACTCATTTTCCAAAATATCCCATTCTCATTTTTAAAGCACTCACTCATTTTAAAGAAATCATTTAGGGCCATCAAAGATCAATCATAGCAATCAAGGGCGGCTATCCTACCGGGTTTTAACTGTAAAACAATATGCAATTTATAAAACGGGTCATAGGGTTGTATTTATAAAACTGGGATCAAAGCATGCATCAAAGGATGAGATTGAACTTGCCGTCTTCAAAGTCCTCCGGCAGCTCTTGCTCGCAGTTCGGGTCTTCGGGCTCTTGTGCACAGTACGCGGCTCCGAACTCCTCCTGAGGTTCCTCCTCGTTCACTCCGTCGGCTACGGCACACAAGCAATCACACAATCAACAAACAAAAACACATTTTACCGGCTGAGCTCGAGGAGAGAATAAATGGAAAAAAGGAGGAAAATATATTATTTATGGGAAATTGGTGAATGGTTCGGCGGGAATAATCCCGGGAAAGATGTGGTGAAATTTGGAATTAATTTGGAATAAAAAGGCGCATGAAATGATAAGTTAAAGGATATTTTAGGGGTAAATTATATGGAAAAGGACTTGTTTGTAAAGGTTTTAAGAGGGTAGGGGGCTTCTGGAAAAAGGACCAAGAGAGGGGGAGGGCTTCGGTGTAAAAAGGAGAAAGAGGGGGGGGTTATGGGCAAAAGTGCCCTTCTTCTTCTCCCCCGAACTGAACAGGGGAGGGTGTGGCCGGCCGGCGGCGGCGGCGCTCGTCGGCACGCCAGGCCACGGCAGCGGCCGGGGAAAGGGGGAAAGAGAGAGAGGGAGGCGAGGGGAACTTACCCCTGCCCTTACCTCGGGCTGAGGTGGCTCAAGGGGGCGGCTCCGCGAGCGGCGGGCGGCGGCCGGTGATGGAGATGCGGCAGCGGCGCTGTGGAGCAGGAGAGAGGGAGGAGAGTGGCCGGAGAGGCTTGGGGCGAGGTAGGGGCGGCGCGGGCTACTTATAGCCGGGGAAAGGCGGTTCGTGGGGGAAAAAAATGGCGGTGGCGGCTCGTCTGGCGGGGCCGAGACCGGCCGGATTCGGGAGTAAAAGCGCGGGGCCGGGGTGACGGGCGGCACGGCAGCTTGCCGGCCTGCTTGAGCGGTCTTGTCGCGGGGAAAGGGGGCGATGGCAGCGGGATTCCGGCCGGCGGCGCTGTTGGACAAGGCCGGTCGGGCAGTGGCAGCGGCGTGCGGTCACGTCTCGGCTGGCCGGAGCCGACGCGGCACGGCAGTGCCGGCCGTGCGCGTGCGTAGGTGAGGGGCCAGATGCGGCCGGGCGCGGTCGTGGCGCGGCGCGGCTGGCGCAGCACGGGCGCGCGTCGCAGGGAGGAGCCGGCGCACGGCGCATCGAGGGAGGCCGGCGTGGCATGCGGCGCACCAAGGGGGCCAGACAGGAGACCTGCGGGTCCAAGGTAGAAGGAGGGGAAAAGAAGAGAGAGGAAGGGAGGAAAAAGGAAAGGAGAAAAGAAAAGAAAAGAAAAGAAAGGAAAAGGAAGGAAAAAGAAAGAAAATAATTTTAGGAAAATAGGAAAAATAGCTTAGGAAAATTCCAGGAAGATTAGGAAGACTTAGAAAAGGGTTAGGAAAATAAGAAAGGATTTTTGGATAAATGGGAAAAGATTTTAGGAAAAAATTAGAATATTTAGGAAAAGGTTTTCGGCGGGTTTCCGCGGATTTCGAGCGCTCGCGACGCCGAGTGATTCCCGGTGTCGGCGGTGATTGCAAGGCCGGCGAGTCCGAGGCGCTGACTGGGATGCGGGTCGGAGTGATGGTGTCGGGTGACTGTCGAGTGACCCGGGTAAAAAGGGGAAAAGATGATGATGATGTCCAGGAAAGGTCGAGCTCGGTGGTGGAGATTTTGAAAACTCGCATTAATTTATAAGGTGATTTACAGAAGGTTGAAAACACGGGTGTTACACTTCTTCGGTGGAGCGACTTTTTCAACACCGGCTTCTCTGGTTAGAAAATCGTTTGGCAAATAAACGACTTCACCTTGATGTTGGAAATGGGGAAAAAAGGTAAAATGACTATACTGCCCTCCTTTTTTTCTCTTCCTCCCCCTCTCTCCCTCTTTTCTCTTTTCTCCACCCTGGCAACTCCGCCAACCGTCGGCCTCTGTCCCCCTCTCCTCCCGGCCCGGGCACTCTCCTCCCCGCGGGCGGCGCGGCCCTCCTTCCCCACGCCGCCGCGACACTCCCCTCCCTCTCTACACCGACTGCGGCAGATCGAGCCGGCCAAATCGACCATGGCAGCGCGGATCGAGCCGGCCCATCCGCCGTGACAGAGCTCCGGCGACGACGCGTCGAGCAGGAGCAGCGACCCTCTCCGGTCGGGCCCTCCTCCGTCGGCGAGTAGTGGGGCCGCGCGGCCCCTTCCCTTCTCCTCCTCCTCTACGACACCAGCGGGATCTTGGTCGGCGGTGGAGGGCATCTGGGCGTGGATCTTGGGTCCTCGTGCTCACCGGTCTGCGGGGTGGCTCCAGCGCCGGCGACGGACCCCAGCGGGGCAGCGACCCGCTCGAGCTCCCGCCGCGCGAGCTCCCCCAACTCCGAGGAGGAGGCGGTTCGACGATGGCGCGGAGGAGCAGCAGTCGAGCACCCGCCGCGTGAGCTCTTGCCGCCATGCCGCGACCCGCTCGAGCTATCGCCGCGCGAGCTCCCCCAAATATGAGGAGGCAACGTCTCGATGGCGGCGCGGAGGAGCGCGACGACGGAGCTCCAGCGGCTCCCTCACCTCTGTGACGGCCTCCTCCACTCCTTCCCCCTCCGGCCTCCCGGTGGCCGTTGGAGCCCGTTGCGAAGATGCGCGGTACTGCCCCCGACCGTCCGCATCCACCTGAGGGCAAGGCAGTCAAGCAAGAGGCGGAGCCGGACGGAGCCACACTTTCGTGACTCCACCTCCTCTGTGGAAGCCGCGAGGGGCTCCAGTGGCAACTTCACGCCCGGAGCCGGTGCAGGCAGTGGCGGATCTAGGATCCAACTCTTGGGGGCTCAACTTCTTCTTCCTCCTCCTCTTCCTTTCCTTTTACTTCTTCTTCCTCATTTTCACCTATGCATAGAATTTGTAGGGGGGCTTGGGGGGCTTCCATGGAGTCCATGGGGGTAGGGGGGCCTCCAGCTCCCCTGCCCCCACAGTGGATTCGCCCCTGGGTGCAGGTTTCACCGTTTGACACGGCTCCAGCCGGAGCCGCTCGGAGCCGCTGATAGAGCGCTGCGAAACAGGCCGTATATCTTTGTCTTCCGGTAAGCCCCCGGCCTACGCAGACGCAGCCCACCGCGTGACGACGCTGCCGCCCAAAACAAAACAAAACAAAACGAAACAACCAGACAAAACACGTTTGTTTAGCCCGGCGAGTCGCTGGAAACCGACCGCGCGGCGGACAGCGACGACACCAATCAGGCAGGGCTATCACGGCACCACCACCACCACAACCCTTCCCAATTTCCCACCAACCCAGCACGACTTGCCAGATAGGCACGGCCAATAGACAGCTCGGCGCCCCACCAGCCTTCCTAGTTCCTCGAACGCCCCGGCGCGCGTCGCCTCGCCTCACCGTCGCCGGCAGCCGATCGGCGCGCCTCCGGATCCGGAGGGAGGAGGGGGGGAGCGATGGGGGAGAAGCGCGCGGTGCTGGTGGGGATCAACTACCCGGGCACCAAGGCGGAGCTCAAGGGCTGCCACAACGACGTCGCCTGCATGCGCCGCTGCCTCGTCGACCGCTTCGGCTTCGACGAGTCCGGCATCCGCGTCCTCGTCGACGACGGCTCCGGGGGACCGCAGCCCACGGGGGCCAACATCCGGCGGGAGCTCGCGCGCCTCGTCGGGGACGCGCGCCCCGGGGACCTGCTCTTCTTCCACTACAGCGGGCACGGCACGCGGCTGCCCGCCGAGACCGGCCAGGACGACGACACCGGGTACGACGAGTGCATCGTGCCCTGCGACATGAACCTCATCACAGGTGAAATTTTACTCGCGTGTCCCGTGTCCCCCCTGCTGCCATCGTGGGTAGGAACAATCGAGAAATGGGGATCGAAATCGAATTGGTAGGTGTGATTTTAGGAGATTACTATTATTGGTCAGACTCTTACGTTTTGTGACTTGACAAGTTCATACTACTGTGGTAACTTTTTATTCGGTTCAGCGCCCTTCTTTACCGGGGGCCTACTAGTTCGGATTAGTAGCTTTGAGGTGGGGTGTCATGGCTTGTTTCCTGCGTGATGCATCAAATATCTATGCTGTTTTTTTTTTTGACAAAACATCTTTGCTGTTAGGCATGACATTTATTTAGGCCAATATCAAAGACTCATAACTAGGATTTTGATTGTTAAATATGAGGTTCTCAGATTCTGTAGTAAACCCGTGTGGCTAAGGTTTATTTACTAGACCAATACTGCATTGTAAATTTCTAGCTCGATAATTGAAAATGCACTCCTCGAAGTATGAAACTGTTCTCTTAAGTGACCGTTCCACTATAAAAAAGAAGGAAATCAGACTTATATGGTATAGTGACCATTTGACAACTGTAGAATGTGCCACAATATAGACCAAGAAAATCTATTTAAATACCTGTCAGAAACAATTTTGCCTGATTACAGTCTTCTGGATGCCCCATTGGTTGAGGCAGAGCGGTAACTAAGGTTCTTTTATGCACTGCAGACCAAGATTTCACGGAGCTTGTGCAAAAAGTCCCCCAAGGCTGTCTGTTCACCATAGTATCTGATTCGTGCCATAGTGGTGGGCTACTTGACAAGACCAAGGAGCAGATTGGGCACAGCACCAAGCAGAACAAGACCCAGCGCAGGGAATTAGAAGAGCCGTCGGAGTCTGGCACCAGCTTCCGTTCATTCCTCAAAGATACCGTCCGGGACGTGTTTGAATCTCAAGGAATCCACTTGCCTCACCGTGGCCACCGGCACAGCGATGACGGGAATGATGGTGACGAGGAGCCACGCTACATCGACGCAGCAGATGCTCATGTCAAGAACCGGTCGCTACCTCTCTCGACATTGATCGAGATGCTCAAGGAGAAGACCGGGAAGGATGACATTGATGTTGGCTCCATCAGGCTCACACTTTTTAATCTCTTTGGAGATGACGCCAGTCCCAAGGTCAAGAAATTCATGAAGGTCATGCTGAACAAGCTCCAGCAGGGCCAGCAGCACGGCGGGGTCATGGGCTTCATGGGCGCCCTGGCACAGGAATTCCTGAAAGCCAAGCTGGAAGGACAGCAAGACCAGCTCGAGCCAGCCATGAACCAAGAGGTGCACAGCGAGGAGGAGGTGTACGCCGGGACGACGGCTAGGGTGCCGAGCAACGGCGTCCTGATCAGTGGTTGCCAGACCGACCAGACCTCTGCCGACGCGACCACACCGAGGGGCGTCTCCTACGGCGCGCTCAGCAACGCCATCCAGACCATCCTCGCGGAGCACGGGACGGTGACGAACAAGGAGCTGGTGCTGAAAGCACGCAAGATGCTGTCCAAGCAGGGGTACACTCAGCAGCCTGGCCTTTACTGCAGCGATGAGCACGCCAGTGTGGCTTTCATATGCTGAAGCATCGGTTATGTTCTGCAATCTTTGTACATTGTTACTGTCTATGGTGTCTTGTGGGCTGCTGCCTACGCTTTCATCGAGGCCTGGGGATGAGTTGTTTTATCGTTACATTTGGTTTAAATTTCTCAAGAAAACAGTAAACTTTGCTATCTTTTCAGACTACAAAGCTGCATTTGCCAACTCTAATTCAGAGGCCGGTCCAGGTGTCAAAAAGATACAGCAATATCCATCACAAGAACTTCCACCGTCCAAATTATAGGTTATTTTTGTTTTTTAAATTTATCTAGATACATAGCAAAATCTGTCAAAAAAATCAAAATGACATAATTTGAGCTGGAGAGAGTATCATAGGAGATTATAGGTCACCAATTTATACACATCTCCGTCTCCGAGAAATCACACATCCCAGAGTACAAATTGTGGAACACTTTATGCCATGAGCTTTATCTTGGCTGACAGCCGATGCGTAGGAGGCCTCCAAATAATGACATGTTTAGCTTGTGTTTAGGCCTCCGTGTATTTTACTCTACTCGCGCTCTGCATGCATAGCCCAACTTGCATCTGAGCTCACGCTGAACGCGTCAGCGTCACCAGCGAATTCAAAATGCTGGGGGGATGCAGCGAGCACCTGCACCTCGCGCTCAGAGCTCCACCAACCAACCCTCGCACGAGCTGCCAGATCGACACCGACGAAACGGCAACGGACGAGACAACGATCCCGCTCGTCGTCGCAACACCGACCTGATCGACTCCCATTCCGGCTGCTACCACCACCAGTCCACCACAATAACAGCCAAGAACGCGCGCGGCGGAACCCCCCAGCCAGCATCGCCGACGCGCAGCACGCAGACAGACGACGATGGGGCAGGCGGCCATGGGGCGGAAGCGCGCGGTGCTGGTGGGCATCAACTACGTCGGCAGGGACGACGAGCTCAGGGGATGCCTCAACGACGTGCGCCGGATGCGGCGGTGCCTCGTCGACCGGTTCGGGTTCGACGCCGCGGACATCCGCGTGCTCGCCGACGCCGACCCGTCCACGCCGCCGCCCACGGGGGCCAACATCCGGCGGGAGCTCGAGCGGCTCGTCGGGGACGCCCGCCCCGGGGACACGCTCTTCTTCCACTACAGCGGCCACGGGTTGCAGCTCCCCGCCGAGACCGGGGAGGACGACGATACCGGCTACGACGAGTGCATCGTGCCCTGCGACGGCAACCTCATCAAAGGTCCCGCTCTGCCTTCGCTGGTTTTTGCCTTTTTCATTTGTTGTTGTTGTCTAGCTGGGGAATCAAACGGTAGTTGGTACTTGGTAGTAGTACACTTTTTTGCGTCGCTGATAATACGTTTTCGGTTCGTTAACTTTTGTGTGCTTTAAGATCCATCGATCGACTTTTCTATCTCCAGTAAAAATGCAGTTACTTCAAAGCATGTTTCATGACAAAATATACTCGCGTCATTTTTAGCAGGACAATATATTTGATACTTACATGACTGATGAATGCTAGCGGTTAAAGTTTCTGAAGTTTGAATACGCATTTCAGTAAACGCCTGATTGAGAACGAAAGAAGCAATATTTGCTCATTGCATTGCAAAAGTCACAGTGTTTATTAATGAAGTCCGTGACTTGCCTGCAATACTACTCCTGTAGTGTTTGTGTCACCAACATGTGGGTCCGGATCCACACGACCCAAATGCAGAAGGCACTAGAGTCTGCATGAAACAGTGACAAAGTTACCGGAAAGTCAACATAAGAGAAAATCACATCAAACCAATTTATCGTGCCATAATCTCTGCTTGTGTCATTTTGCGTTTATGATGATGACTTTGTCAGTTGACACTTTTCAAGATGACACTAATTTTCTTGTATCCACTGCTCACTGCAGACCAAGACTTCAAGGAGCTCGTGGCGAAAGTCCCTGACGGCTGCATCTTCACCATAGTCTCAGACTCATGCCACAGCGGCGGCCTGATCGACAAGGCCAAAGAGCAGATTGGGAACAGCACTCGGCAGAACAAAACCCAGCACCCGGATCAGCGAGAGACGCGACCACCTTTCTACGCTTCCCTCCTAGGCATCGTCCATGGCGCGTTCGAGTCTGTAAGCATACACTTCCTCCGCCGTGACTCCCAGCAGAACAGCCACAGCCAGAGCAACGGAACCGAGCTGGACACGAAGGCAGACGCAACCGCGCACGCCAGCATCAAAAGCCGGTCGCTGCCCCTCCCCGCGTTCATCGAGATGCTCAGGGAGAGCACCGGGGAGGACGGCGTCGTCGGCGTGGGCACGATCCGGACGACGCTGTTCCGCCACTTCGGCGACGACGCGAGCCCCAAGGTCAAGAAGTTCGCGCAGGTCATGGCGGCAGGCCGCGAGCTCCGGCCGGACGGCGAGCCGCTGGAGGGAGACGACAGGGGGCGGGCGGCGGACACGCGCAGCCGGGCTGCCGCCTCGGGACAGGAGGCGCGCAGCGGCCTCAAGGTGAAGGAGGTCTACGCCGGCACGGCGGCGAGCGTGGCCCTGCCACGGAACGGCGTCCGGATCAGCGGCTGCCAGACGGACCAGACGTCCGGGGACGCGACCACGGCGGAGGGCGTGTCCTACGGCTTGCTCAGCAACGCCATCCAGACCATCCTCGCCGACGACAAGCACGGGGCGGTGACGAACAGGGAGCTGGTGGTCAGGGCGCGGGAGCTGCTGGCCAAGCAAAGGGGTCACTGCGCAGCAGCCCGGCCTTTACTGCAGCGACGAGCATACCGATGCGCCTTTCGTATGCTGAAGCAGTTGTTGTGTTGCGTAGAGTGTGGACTGCAACAGTCTGTGTACAATGCGGCGAACGCTTCTTGAACATTCTTTGAGGGTGTATTTAATCATGCAATTATTTCAAGCTTTATCTAGTTAAAAAATGATAAAAGTTGTTCACTTTAGATAACCTACAGAATTCCATTTCCATTGCTAGTGCGCACGATGACATAAGACTACCACTATGAAACTGTCATATCATGATGGTTCACTTCCTCAAAAAAAAAAAAAAAACATGGTGGTTCACCAAGTAGATGTGTCCAGTCTACTCATATGATTGATCACCCGATCAAGGTGTCCATGCTAATGTAATTGTTGATGGAAATACGAGTCCATTCGAACCATTCCACCCAACAGGGATTCACTTCAAATTTCATCACAAATTATACTCCAATTTTAGCAACATAAGAATTAAGAAGGACGGCAATGGATTTTGGATCAACCAAACCCAACCTAATTGCTTTCATTCCCCAGTGCACGGCCACTTTAGCCGACGCTGACCCGCGTCACCAGCCAATACAAAAATGGCGGGGGGTGGAGGGAGCCAATGACTATGAGCACCTCGCGCGACAGCACTCAGAAGCTCCACCAGGCACCAGCCCAGCACCAAGGTGCAAGGCAAGAACTCCAATTGGGCAACTCGTCGCCGTACCAACCAAAGCTTCACTCCATTCCAGCCGCCCGCCACCTCCTCCTGCCGGACGCGCGCGCCGCACTCTGACCGAGACACGGGTGGCCGGGCCGGCGGCGGCGTCGCCTCGTCGTCCCCCGGGCAGGTGACGCGGTGATGGGGCAGAAGCGTGCGGTGCTGGTGGGCATCAACTACCCGGGCACGGACGGGGAGCTCAAGGGCTGCCTCAACGACGTGGCCCGCATGCAGCGGTGCCTCGTTGACCGCTTCGGGTTCGACGAGGCCGGCATCCGCGTGCTCGCCGACGCCGACCCGTCCACGCCGCCGCCCACGGGGGCCAACATCCGGCAGGAGCTCGAGCGGCTCGTGGCGGGCGCGCGCGCAGGGGACACGCTCTTCTTCCACTACAGCGGGCACGGCCTGCAGCTCCCCGCCGAGACCGGGGAGGACGACGACACCGGGTACGACGAGTGCATCGTGCCCTGCGACCTCAACCTGATCAAAGGTGAGCTCCCCCCTCACCCCCTGCTTCTTGGTGCTGAGTTCAGAGGCACTCTGCTTGTACCTGATCGCTACGATGATCGCTACGTTTCGGGGTATGGAATTTCGGCTAAGTGTCCCGTCATCAAAGGTCAGATTTGTCGCAAAGATAAATCTGTGAGGTGTTGTGCGTTCGGCGAATCGAACGATAGAGACTTCAATTCTTGAAACGGGGAGGCTGAAACTGTTGACTGAAGCCGGAAGCAAATATCGTGAAGGATTTCATGTCGATGAGCTTTTAGTGTTCTAGAGGCTGGATTTATATCAATTATCTGAAAAAATATTTAAATGATGAGTAATGATTAACGAAGAAGGCATATTGCAAATTTCCATATCGCTTTGTTCGTGTGGCTTATCAGTCACCAGTCAACAATATTTTTCTCTCAGAACAAACTAACCACCAACCACTAGCCAGCGGCACTTTTCTCTTGGTACAAACCAGTACTAGCAACCAGTCACCAGTCAAACGAACAGGCCGGTAGAAATATCTTTTTAGAGTAAGTTTCAAAAGAAAGAAAGAAAATGTTTTTAGAAGTATAATGACAGTAGCTGGAGGCGGTAGCCATATGGAAGAAGAGAAGCGCGTGGAGGCAGAAGAAAGGTGTTGTTCACAATTGGATGCCAGAAATGGCAGAAATCAGAAGGGCACGATGAGATTCGCCATTCGGGTGCCCTGTAAAGGGCTTTTGTGTTGTGTCAGCCTCTTGCTCCAGAATCAGAAGCCGAAACAAAAAGGAAGGTCGAGCCAAGCAAGAGTGTTCAACAACCAGCTGATAATTGAGCTGATTTTATTCTTCTTGCAGTAATCTGCTTCGGCCATTTACTGCATGTCAGCTGATAATTGAGCTCACTAGTCGTCGGGATCGTCATAACTTCCGTGCGCGCGCTGCAGACCAGGACTTCACGGAGCTGGTGGCGAAGGTCCCCGACGGCTGCCTCTTCACCACGGTCTCGGACTCGTGCCACAGCGGCGGCCTGATCGACAAGACCAAGGAGCAGATCGGGAACAGTACCAAGCAGAGCAAAGCCCAGCTGCTTCGTGACCGAGACATGAAGCCCCCTCCCGCCTCCGGTGCCGGGGCCTGCACTTGCACCTGCACCTCCCTGCTGCGGATCATCCATGGCGCGCTCAAGTTTCTGTGCATCAACCTCCCATGCCATGGACACAAGCAGAGCACCCAAAACGGCGGCGAGGAGCAGGACGCGAAGACTGAGGCAGAGCCGCCGGCAAACGCCGGCGTCACCACCGCCACGACCAGCCGGTCCCTGCCGCTGCATACGTTCATCGAGATGCTCAGGGACAAGACCGGGAGGCACGACGTCGGCGTGGGGTCGATCCGGACCACGCTGTTCCACCACTTCGGCCACGACGCCAGCCCCAAGGTCAAGAGGTTCGTGAAGGTCATGGTGGCCAAGCTCCGGCACGACGACGAGCTGGACGGCGAATCGCACGCTCTCAGGGAGGCCCTGGAGCAGGACGTGCACAGCGTCGCGGAGGTGTACGCCGGGCCTCCTCCTCCTGCTGCTGCTGTTGGTGCGGCGGCGGCGGCAGCGGCGGTGGGCAGGCTGCCCCGGAACGGCGTCCTGATCAGCGGGTGCCAGACGGACGAGACCTCGGCGGACGCGACGACGCCCGACGGCGTGTCGTACGGCGCGCTGAGCAACGCGATCCAGGCCGTCCTCGCCGAGGGGAAGCGCGGGGCGGCGGTGACGAACCGGGAGCTGGTGGTGAGGGCGCGGGAGCTGCTGGCCAAGCAGGGGTACACGCAGCAGCCCGGGCTCTACTGCAGCGACGAGCACGCCAAGCTGCCCTTCATTTGCTGAAACGAACAGACGACACCTGCACCGTGTCGAGTGATGTACTATAGTGTGTAGTGTCCACGGTTTTTATTTTTTTGGGTTGAGGTTAAGCTTGTGTTACAGAATGGACAGTTCTGTTTGCATCGTGGTGCCTTGTCAATGTGTGATGTTACCGGAGGACGTTGACCTTGGCAGTTCCGTTTGCCGAGCTTGCACGCCCGCGGTGAATTCCGGTTCCCTACCAGAACAGAGAATCGACGGTGAGAAAAGATTACAATGAACTGAGATCTGGCAGTTCCTGTCCTTGGCAGAATATGCTCAGGAGAAATACACCACTGATCTGGCAGGTGAGTTTTGGAGCGATCTGCGTTCTGCCCCAGCTGATCTGAGAACGGGCACCACCACTGATCTGAACTTTCTGAAGCCTGGGACTGGGAGGCGACGGCGATCCCTGATCACACACAAGTACAAAGGAAGTCGAAGCCACGGAGCCCCCAGACGTCGCCATCGCCGTGATCGTTCACCGCCGTCTCCGCCCCCACACACAGCCACCGGAACCGTCGTCCCGACTCCCCGACCTCTCGCCAGCGATAAGCAAATCCTCTCCCCGTCCTCTCGTCCACAAAGCCTCTTTCTTTACGACCCCCCAAAGCCCCTCCTCCCGCCCACCCGCGTCACTCCGTCTCTCCGCTCCGTCCCACCCGCCGCCGCCGCCCTCTTCCAGGTTCCAGATGGCGTCCGCGGCCGCTCCCCCGACCTCGCTCTCCCTCGCGGCCCGCGCGGCCACCAGGGCCGCCGCCGCCGCCACCCCGCTGCGCAGGGGAGGGCTCGCGGCGGGGTGCCAGCCGGCGCGGTCGGTGGCGTTCGCGGCGGGGGACGCGCGGCTCGCGGTCCACGTCGCGTCGCGGTGCCGGCAGGAGGCGTCCGCGCGCGGGACCCGCGCCGTGGCCACCATGGCCAAGAAGAGCGTCGGGGACCTCACGGAGGCCGACCTCGAGGGGAAGCGCGTCTTCGTGCGCGCCGACCTCAACGTGCCGCTCGACGAGAACCAGAACATCACCGACGACACCCGCATCCGCGCCGCCGTCCCCACCATCCAGTACCTCATCAGCAAGGGCGCCAAGGTCATCCTCTCCAGCCACTTGGTGAGTCTCCAGTCCTCTCGCCTCGCATCTGATATGGTGAAGCCATGCTCTTGGCACGCACAAACAATGTACTCCTGATTTTGCTTCGTTACGCTATACCATTTCTGGGCACCAATTGGGCATTGCTACAAAGGTGAAGGAGATGTTTTAGAAACAAGAGTTAGTTACAAAAGGGGAAAAACTGATATTTTAATTCAGCGCATGTTAGTAACTTTTATCCTAAAAATTTGGTATCTGATTGCTGTTCTCCGGGTACACACACAATGTAGGATCCAAGGACTTGTAGAATGATAGTGTTCGTTTATATTATGCGAATTGTTTATGCACACTGGCTATTAGTTGCAAATTTGCCTTTTATGTTGACTGAGTTTCTCTGAAAGATTGCTGGATTAAGATATTAGTTCAGAGATAGCTGCTTATATCGCTTAATTCATCCAATTTTGATCACATCCCCCTTTTCTTCTGGATGTGCAGGGTCGCCCCAAGGGTGTTACTCCCAAGTTTAGCTTAGCTCCCATCGTGCCACGGCTGTCTGAGCTTCTTGGCATTCAGGTATTCATTTCTTCTACATCATTGGTACTTCAAACTGACTCGGATGTAGTATTTGCTAATTGATTGTACTGATTAAACCATGTCTGTACTCACAAATAGGTGCAAAAAGCTGACGATGTTATCGGCCCTGAGGTTGAAAAATTGGTGTCTTCCTTGCCCAACGGTAGTGTTGCGCTCCTTGAGAATGTAAGATTTTACAAGGAAGAGGAGAAGAATGACCCAGAGTTTGCACAGAAGCTTGCCTCCCTAGCAGATCTTTATGTTAATGATGCATTTGGAACAGCCCACAGGGCACATGCATCAACTGAGGGAGTTACCAAGTTCTTGAAGCCTGCTGTTGCAGGGTTCCTTTTGCAGAAGGTCAACTTTCGTTTCTATGTTTATATTCCATTCTTGAACTCAAATAAAAGGCGGTATTAAAAGAAAAATGCTATCTAAAGTATGAATTTTAGAATGTTTTTTCTCCTCCTCAAGCTCAATCTGAACCTTTACAAAATGTATTCACAGGAGCTTGACTACCTTGTTGGAGCTGTTTCGAGCCCTAAACGTCCATTTGCTGCCATCGTGGGTGGCTCAAAGGTGTCATCCAAGATCGGGGTTATTGAGTCCCTATTGGAAAAGTGTGACATCCTACTTTTGGGCGGTGGTATGATCTTTACATTTTACAAGGCACAAGGGCTTTCTGTTGGTGCTTCATTGGTTGAGGAAGACAAACTTGAGCTCGCGGCATCTCTCCTTGCAAAGGCAAAGGAAAAGGGTGTCTCCCTTATGTTGCCAACTGATGTTGTCATTGCTGATAAGTTTGCACCTGATGCTAACAGCCAGGTTTGTTGCACCTTGTCCATTCCTATCTCACCACAGCTTTTGTATTGAAGCTGAAGCATCTCTCAATTCTGCATAGGGAGAAGCTTGACCATAAATTTTTTTGCTACAGATTGTTCCAGCATCTGCGATTCCTGATGGTTGGATGGGGCTGGACATCGGTCCAGATTCTGTTGCTTCATTCAATGCAGCCCTGGATACAACCCAGACAGCCATCTGGAACGGGCCCATGGGTGTTTTTGAATTCGACAAGTTTGCTGTAGGAACTGAGGTAAAGCCCTGCTTAAATATGCTGATGCAGCTTTACTATTACCATCTAACTGGGAATGGATACAGTGAAATAAACTTAACCCTGATAGCTCTTTCGTAGGCTGTTGCGAAGAAGTTGGCAGAGCTTAGCGGCAAGGGTGTCACTACCATCATTGGAGGCGGAGACTCTGTTGCAGCTGTCGAGAAGGTGGGAGTAGCTGATGTTATGAGCCACATTTCAACGGGAGGTGGTGCCAGTTTGGAATTGTTGGAAGGAAAGGAGCTTCCTGGAGTTGTTGCATTGGATGAAGCCGTTGTGACTGTAAGCTAAGTTTTCATTTTGTACCACCTTCATCTTCGTTACTGATGTAAACTTGGTACATTCTTGCTTTTTGCTCCTCGTCAGCCGCTCGACATGTAAGAGATCAATGCTTTATAGAGCTACTGGAAATTGTTTGAATAACTACACGAATAATTACCTGGGTCATGAACTAAACCCTAAAGGGCACTAGAGCCTATGTGTATTTGTCTATTGGTTACTTGGGAGCTTTTGTACAAGCAGGACCTGCTTTACTGAGCAAGGGTGTGAATTTTGTTTTTTTTCCTCTTTGCCAGAGAAGCAAACTTTAGGGCGCTACCCCTTGGAAGGTAGATGTACATACTGGAGGTCTGCCACTCTATTTTCGTGGATCTCAGTCTGGAATCAGGAAACTTATTCACTATCAAGTTTTTTTCATTTCAATATCTACGTTGAGCGTGTCTTTACAAGACGGAAAAAAAACTAGAGGCCTCGGACTGCTCATACTGATCACTGAAAACAAGCTTAGCCGCTCAACATCAGCAGCCGATTTTTACCTCACAGTGGCAGGTTAATGAAATCAACGTGCTGGTCCTATCTGAAATTAGCATCACAAAGTCACAGCGGCTGACAAGAAAACGGGGCTTTGAGCTGACTTGAATACCGTCTGTTCGCGTGGTCGCATGCGACGGCCGCATCGTGCATCGATCACCGTCGATGGCTTGCCGCAGGTGAGCGACTTGCTGCTTCCGCTGCATCAGCCCCGGTGACGGTGAGGATCCCCTCCCGCCTCTCCTTTCCCCTCTACCCTTCCTCTCCACCCAAATCTTCCAACTTCTTCCAGATTTGGAGGGGGTTCGCGGGCTGGACGGCAATCTCTTCCGGAGACGCTTGGGGACCAGAACATCCTCATCAATCAGTCCTGGAAGGAGGAGGAGGAGGAGGGGTATTGGCGCCGGCTGCTCGTTCGTCTTTCTGCTCCTATCACGGTTAGTTCGGGAAGTGAAACTTGGGTCACTTTCAAGGTCTATTAGGAGTATTAAACGTCGATTATTTACAAAAATAATTACACGAATGGATCGGAAATTGCGAGACGAATCCATTAAGTCTAACTAATCTGTCATTAGATATTAGTTACTGTAGCATGATGTTGTCTAATCATGACATAATTAGGCTTGTTAGATTCGTCTCGAAAATTAAGGTAGGGGTCGTGGAATGGATTTTGTCATTAATCTACATTTAATGCTCCGAATTAGTGGAAAGAAGATTGATGTGACGGGTTGTTGGTGAAATTTTTGGGAACTAAACTGAGCCTAAGGGGAAATTGAAACTGCTGCCGAAGGCAACCAAAATTTCTTTAAACCGTATAAAAGGTAGCGCCGTATTCCATTTTCTTGAAACTGTAACCGAATTTGCTGGGGAGCAAACATACTTTTAACCCCCGAAAATGCCAGATTGATAAAACCAAATGGATGTTACTTCGCACTGACGCAGAAACATATTGTCTGTAGCAAAGCAGTAACAGTACATATAAATAGCAGAATGGTACAACGCTAAAAAAATGGTATCCGTTCGATTCCTAGCAATTGCTAGTGATCCTATCTGAAACTAGCATCATGAAGTTGCAGCAGCTGGCACCAACAAATGGACCCTATTCCCTGTCTATATCGACTGAAACCTAAGGCTTGAACAGATCCAGCAGTGGCTTGGCACCTTGCTCCCCTTGATTGCTGCCACCCTGCAACTCCTGTGCCTGTTCAGTTTTCAATAATCGGATTGCAGTTAGCACATGTTTGAACTTTGAAGTGCAAATTTGTAAAATTATTATCAGGAGAAATGGAGAAGATTCAATTAGAAGAGCCGGACAAGTTCATCAGATCAAATGCTCATTCATGAATGTTGACCAATGAAGTTTCTAAAACAAACCTGTCTTGAGCTTGACGAACCAGGAGGACACCATGGGTAGAATGCAGATGCTCTATATTGATTGCTGCCACCCCGCAACTCCTGTGGCTGTTCAGTTTTCAGTGAATGGAAGAGTGCAGTTAGCACAACATATTCGAAGTGCAAAATTTACAAAATCATTAATTTATTATTATCAGGAGAAATGGAAAAGACTGGACCAGAAGAGCAAGATAGGTTCATCGGATCAAAGTCCATTCATGAATGTTGACAAATGCAGTTTGTAAAACAAACCTGTCTTGAAGAGCTTGACGGGCCGTCGACTGGGTTAAAGCCACGAGGACGCCACGGGTCGAATGCAGATGCTCTGGCATCTCTGTCCATCATGGTTGGCGCAGGAATGGAAGTTGCATAAGTAGCTGCGGCTCCTGCTGCGGCAGCCGGCATGCCAGCAGCTAGAGGAATAGCAGTATCATCATAAGTCCCATCGTGCACCCTCTTGATTTGGAGATCTTTTAGAGCAACCATAGCACCAGCTGGGACTGAATGTGGGGGCGGCAGGCTGAGTATGTTGTTCACCGTGGCGGTCCGCATCACAGGGAGAGGCGGAGCAGTACCAGTCACTGAGTTTGCCGGTGTTGACCGGCGTCTGAGTCCAGGAGTTGCTGGCATATAAAATGAGTGAGGAGTTTGAGCTCTCATGAAGCCGTTCGGCCCCATACCACTGTTGTTCGGCTGGGAAAACCACGACGCAAGGTAAGCTAGCAAAGAGGTAGTGGGCACTGATATTCCATTGATGTTCATGCCATAGTTGTTTGTGCTCGCTACGGCTGCCATTGTTGGGTGGCGCCCATCTCCAGCCATCGGTGACATGGCAGATGTTGGAAGATGAGGAGTGATAGCTCTTTGGATGCCATGTGATGACGTACCGCCGTTGTTCCACCCTAATGACAGTGTTGTAGGATGACAAGCAGGAATGTCATTGGAGTTATTGCCTTGGTCCCAAGCATCTGCCATGTCCACCACTCTCTTCTGTCCATCTCCAGTTGGTGTGGTAGGGAATAACGGAAGACATGGGTCAGGAGCTCTTGGAACCATATTTGAGGGTATGCTGTCATAGCTTGACTCAAGAATTGGCACCGCAAGATGAGCTGGTGCAGATGGAGTCATCTGAGATTGAGATAGCATCCCAGTGGTGTTGCTCGCTGTCAAATTTTCCTCATTGTGAGAACCAGGAGGCGCCAAACTTAGCTGGGATGCTGCATCCTTAAGCTCCTTTCTTTTCAGTTGTTTCCTGACAACAAATGAAACATTCCAATTGTTATCTCATGATATATGGATGTATGCTAGTATGCAGAATGAGGTGCTAACAAGTAGTTACCAGAATTTGGTTCCCATTTCCTTCAAGATCTTTTGCAGGGCCTCAAGCTCTGACGACCATTGAAAATCCTGCTTGTTCCTCGCTGGCGTCAGGTGATTGGGCTGCAGAACTCCCACGATGCCCCGGTTTCTGTCCGAGAATCCATAGGCAGGCACGAAGGGCTGGAATGTTTTGGAATTGAATCAGTATCAACATTAGGATCTATACCAGAGAGCAACTTGTATAGATTTTCTGACGGTTTGGCTTTCAAAAGCAAAAGAAGATCTGAAGCTCACCAAGATGAGGCGCTGTTTATAGTAGAAACAGAATCGATCCGTGTCAATATCTGGTGCATCATATAAGAATCCCAGCACCTGAATTGAAAATGGACAGGGGTGAATACAGAGTTGCTATAAAGTCTAAGCATCAATGTTAAATGGAGGATAATGTGTATGATTCACAGTATCACACTATAACTTCTCTTTCGTTAGCATGGGGGACACACATGCACACATATAAGGCACAACACTAGCACACATGAGTGTGTCTCCCACTGACTCTACCACCGCACTTAGGGGTGCTTCCCACATTAAAAACATTGAAGCTGAAACCATAATTAACCATCATCAAACTTATTATTTGAAAATTTCTATTTGAGTGACGGATAGAATCAACGTAATATCTTCACCCGGAAAACTTGCATATGCATATCTCCTTTTAATGCGATAAACATGGTAAGCCATTGAGAAATTCAATTTGAAGAAAATTTGACATACCACTTCATCTTCCCTTTCTGTCCCGCTACGCCTGTATCTGATGTACTGACTATGCTTGAGCTCAGTCACAAGGTTACGGCGCTTAACCTCTTCTCCCCGAAGGATGACTCTAAAGTGCTTAGGTAGTCCCATATACAAGATGGAAACATAGGCCTGCAGAAAGTGGCAATTTGGAACACATAAATAAATGATTTGCACAAATGGATTTCTGTAAAAAAAAAAGTATTGGTAGAAATGATTATGTGTGTAACACTTGCCCTGAGAGATGTTCTGTATTTGTATACCAAATGTCTCTGATCCCCTACAGCTCGGTTTTCTGCATTCGTTGTCGTAGCACTAATTCTGATATCCTGAAATAAGAAAGCAGAAGGAAGTGATGAACTGTACAATAAGAGAAATTTGTACAAGAGTTTATAAACAAGTAAAAAGGAAGAAAAAAAATGTAATTCATGGTATGACCTCCATGATAACAGTAGACATGGCAGTAGTAGTAGAGTCCTTTTTAGATTTAAGTAGGTTAACGTTAAATACCGTGAAAATGTAAAGCTAGATTTATTATGATAATAACAATATAAAACAACTATCCTGCACTCTTTAATCGGTATGTAGTTGTTACCTTTGTGTCAGTGTTGAAGTCAAGATCCAAGTCGCCTTTAGTGTTGTGTGACAGGTTGAACACAATGACTTTTGTTCCATGTGGGCCGATGTCGTTAAACTGTTTAGCAGCAAACACATCAACAAACATTTCAGTGCAGTCTTTTCAAGTTCCATCTTTGCAGAATGTCAGTAACACAATATGGTTTCAAATACAAATTCAGTAACGTAGTTAAGGCTCCATCATGAGACTGAACAAGCATAATCTCAAACACACATTTTGTAGCAGCTCTTCTTCTGAATGGTAGGGTGACAATCTCAGCAACATTGACATATTGCTACGGAACTGCCCCAGTTCGCGTTCATATTTTGTGATTTCAGCTGTCACTGGGTCATATTTGTAATTCACCTAAAGCAAGAAGTGTTATGAAATCTGTTAGCATTTCTGTTCATTGTCAATGGCCCCAAAAGAATATTTAGTAATCGACATCATGTGGTCAGTGCCAAATGAGCATTGTCAGACATACCATAGGTATTAAGATGTGTGTTTGATCTGTTTCCTCTCCGGGAAGAAAACGGAGCCCGATGGATTGAGTAGGCGTACTGGAACCAAACAAGCGAATAATGTGTTAATTAGATGAAAAAAAGAGATACAAAACACAATTGTACTTGGTACGCCTGAAATAAAGACCACAACACAAAATTGCAGCAAACGGTGTAAAAGTAATCAAGTCGCCTAGCTCAGGAATTTCTCCCTATTCCTGTACAAACTGATCTATTTCATGTGATTCTTCAAAACTCAATAGGATCTAGCGAAATTCTGACCTGGTATGCACGTGACGTGTGAAAACGATAGCACCCGTGCCAAGGCAGCTTAGGGCGGCCTTGAATCCTGTCCCATCTGATCAGAAATTTCAGAAGACGTTAGCTGTAGCACTAAACATGTCAAGCATGAGAAGGTTAGTGTGGATAACATACTCTGCCCAATTGAATCAGGTGGCTTCCTATTTGGACATTCAGAGGTCATACACTTCCACAAGGAAATAGGATTCATGCCTCCACCGTCGTCTTCATGCACAACAAATACATGCAAATGAATTCAGTGAACCTTTAAACACATTATTTTCATAACAAAAACATGGATTGGAATCGCAGCTAGGATCAGAACCTTGCACGAGCAATGAGGAAGACCCATTGTGTGGATTGACGACACTGTCGATCAACACTTTGGTAGCGCCATGTGGTACCTGTGTTTCAAGAAGAGGGAATTCAGCAAGAAACCAAAACATGTGTATGACACACGATCAGGATGAACTTGTCAAGAATGTAGCTGCTCTGTGCTCCATCAAGATAGGCTAAGCGTCGGACAAGAAAATTTTCACCTCATCTACTGCATTGTCCAGCAGCTCAGCGACAGCTGCAGGAGTGAAGAAGCACATGAGGACACAAACATAAGCAAGAACATGTATGTAATATGGCTATGAACCAAAACCGATCAATACGCTTACCTCCTAAAATCCACTGATGCGAAGTTTCATTTCTGTCCAGAATCTTGGGGCGAACACGCTCCCGGTAGACAAAATCTGTCACAAAGTTAGTTTGACAATGGTATTAAGACATCAATCGGCATATAGATATGCATATATGGATTTGCTGTAGGCATGAAACGAGTAATGAGTGTTTGCAGCATCCAGATAGATCAGTGTAGTATGCACTATACCTCGAGCTTGTCTCGAAGGACACTGGGTTTCATTTGTCCCACCGCCGGTTCGTCCTAACACTTGGCTGCTGCCTGGCCTTGCTCCAGCTGCTGATCTTGCGGCCTGGGAAGTTGATCGGGCTGCTGCTATGGCAACCAGCTTGCTTAGCCTTTGCTCAATAGGCTGGGCATCTCGTTCGCGCTTTCCTAGATGAGTGCTGGCTTGGCAGGTCCTCTCAACTCCTGTCCGTGCACATCCATATAACACAAGAGGGAGTATTCATTAGCCAAAGCCCAAAATATGGTAGTAGATAGAAGAAGATGTAAAAGCAAAAAAAAAGTGTTAAAAATGTGAACCGGACAATAAGCAAAATTAAGTGTATCAGACATTTGTGAGCAAGTGTAGACACATACCATGTTGGTGTGCTTGCTGCAGAGGAAACTCAGCTTTCTTGTCATCGATCGCACCTGAGGATTTATTGCCGGTCCTTGATATTGAACTGGTGACACTGGTGGTGGTGCTCCCAAGCTGACTCTGGAAGTCTCGGGCACTCATTTTGGCTTTGCACTAAGGGTATGGCGGTGCCGGTGCAACAAGGTTTGCCACTTGTGTGTTGTACACAGGATCAACAGAGACTTCCCACGGTGACTGGTGGTTCGGTGTGTGGCAGCGCCTCTGCCCATTTCCATGAGAGATGAGGTTACACAAATGATAATTAATTGTTAATAGAGGATAAAAAAATCACATGCATAACAAAGAAACAAATAAAAAGGACATAGATGTAGGTTAGCAAAACTTCTCTCCATGTTTTATGGAATGCTTGCAAATCCCCATCTCTTTTAGTTACAAAAAGGGGCTTGGCTATGCCATGCTGACACTATTTGTCAAGCGCAAGCGTATCCATCTTCTTTCTCTACTAGCACCGCCCTCACCCTCACCCCATCCTATCAGAACGAGATCTCCTACAGTTGGGCTATCTGTCGTTGGGTCACTGCTGGGTGGGCTCCACCGCTATTGGGTCCACATGGCAGTGACACAAAGGCAGAGGCCCAACGGTAGAGGAACTAGTTCCATCCTATCATATTGCAAGCCATCATAGTTGGGAAGCAACTCCTCTGTAGTACTACAGAGTGCAGTTAGATCACTGACACATGGGTCCGAGTCCACCTGTCAGTGATCCAAAACTACTCCTCACTACTGCAGAGGAGCCCCGTCACATAGTTGTCATCGGCATGGCCTTCGGTGATGTGGCAGGCGTGGCAGCAACTCTGATGCCTCCCTTTCCTTTTTAGGTGGCAAGTAACCCCTTGCCTCCCTATCCAGTAACCCAACTTGACTTTCAAAGTCCCAAACTCTCAATCCCTATCACCCCCGATTCATATACCCCACCTATTCCAACAGGGGCGGAGCTAGATGTCGTCATCGGTATCAGCTGGCACAAATGGTTTCTTTTTACAAAATCAATAGAAAATCAATGTTAGCAATGGAGTTGACACCGCTGACTCCATCGGCTAGCTCCTGACTCAAATCTAACCCTAGTATCCATCCCTTACAAGAATAAAGAGAATAAAAATGATAAAAAAATTCCCTTACCGTAGTCGTTGTAAAAGCACTTGCACTAGTGAGATTGAATCAATGCAAATGCAGTAGAACTATTCACCAAATGCCTCCCTCTCTCGTCATGCCGAAGGTGACATACTTGGCGCAAGATGTGGCAACATGAGAGTTGCGGAGAGAAACGACGAGCTTGCAGACAAATGGTGAGGTAACAACGCGTCGTCTCAAGGTACACGATGAAATGGTGCGTCCGGTAGCAAAAGGGAGCACAAATAGTGTGGCGGCGCCACGATTTGGGTGGGGGTGACGACGCGGTTAGGTTTAGAAGAGAGAGGCATGCTGGGGTGGGTTGATTTATAGGGAAGGAGACCATGGTGTAAACACGAGTTCTAGATTCGAGGGTAAAATTGTAATCAATCATGGTTCCAAATTTAGAAATTTGCTAGCCACATTCCTTATTTGGTTGGCCGCAATTCTCATTTGGTTGGTATAAGTGTGAAACGTAGATAACTATTGATATTAGACTTTTGCATGGGCTGACCTGGGCGGCTAAAGCTCGGCTAGGTTGAACTTTTAGGAATTGGGCTAGCCACATTCCTTATTTGGCTTTGGTTGGCCACATTTCTCATTTGGTTGGCCTAATAAGTGTGAAAAGTATATAACTATTGATATTAGACTTGTGCATGGGCCGAGCTGGGCCGGCTAAAGGTCGGTTAGGTTGGGCTTTTTTAGGCTATGCTCTTTCTTTATGTTCTGTCAAATTTGCGTGAATGAATAGTGCGTTGAGGTGGAAAGTTGTGAAAAGAATTGCGTGTTGGGACACGTGCTGTGAGAAGATGTGACTCGACGTGACGGTGAATAATGAATTTGGATGGAGTGGGAGCAACTAAACAAGAATCTAGAGCTTTAGCTTGTTAGTTTAGCTTATGAATAAAAACCTAGAGCCAGCAAAACAATCATGTGATCTCATCTTGCTCTATTAGTAAAACTGTAGAGTAGAACAGCCACTAAAGGGAGGATAAATAGAAGCCACAATTTTTCACAAGACTGCCTGAAACAAACAAAATGTCACAAGACCCATATGGTCATATCCGCAAGGCCGCTAGTAGCGGCGCGGCGAGGTGCCGTGCAGTGTGCTGCTGGTACGCGGGTGATCTCAACTTCTCAGCGAAGCCCGCAACGTGACGGTCCAAATTCCTTAATATAGCTCATCTAAGAAGCAATATTCTTCTCCAACCCCGAACAATAATGGAGAACTCAGACCAGTATGTTACCCCATTCATCTTAAATTAATAAATTATAGATAATTTTAGCTTTCCAGATTGTTTTATAGCTTTTAAAAAAATATATATATTTACTATGAGATGTCGTTTAGATCGTTTTACCTTTTTAAAAAACATATATACATTTACTATGAGGCGTCGTTTACTATGCGACGGAGGAAGTACCGTAGCACCCTGAACGTGCAAACCGAGTGCTCTTCTGTTATCGGTCTCGCTGACAAGTGACAACTACATGTTCGATTCAAACCGTGGCAGCTGCCAGCCGCACCACTTATCAGCAGGCAAAACTAGGCCGAACAGTACATTGGCAGGCCTCCAACAGAGATTGACAACAGACAAGAACCGTTATCCTCATGAGTCTTGATCACACAGCACTGAGTTTAAACAGCAGAATGCTACACACATAACATTGTGGCAAAAAGGTTCAAACGTACTGCAGCTCTTGGGAAATCAAGCTACGCAAACGTGATCAGCAAATGTTTTCTGAAGCTGAAGCTGGACTTAGCCTACAAGGTAAGATATCACGGATTCACGGTAACTGCTGCGGCACATGTGATGGTTTGCTACCATCATCAGCTTTCTCCCCCTTCCAGCCCAGTCCAGGATGTGATGGTGCCTCGTTCTCGCCTTCGAAGTCGTGGGCGTCCCGCAGCGAGGCCTCGAAATCTGTCGAATCAATAGCTGTTGGGAGGAGACTGCCAATGTCGTCTTTTGCTCCAAACCCGCCGGCTCGCATGACGTCCTCAGTGGAGATGGCAGCTTCCATGTTCACGTCAGCTTCCTGGCCATTTGCTACTGGACTGATGTTTTCAGCATCTGAATCTGCGAACTGTTTCAAGGTCCCTTGATCAGGTCTTGGAACACTGCCTGTCACCGCATCAGGCTTTTGTTGAGCTTGTTGTTCATTGCCTGTGTTCTTTGCATCCATGCCTGGAATGAACTAGCAGATGGTGAGATTTCTAGGCAAGAATATCACATAATACACAGCTATAAACACATCGATTACAATTCTTGGCCAAATTTGGAGGATGAGGTTAATCACACAAGAGCATCTCAGAAATGTGAAAGAGGACAATCCTTTGGTTAGGTAATGTTATGTATACCACAGGTGCCAAGGAAAGTGTCACACAGATAAAATTAGTTAACTGCTAGAACGATTAAACTAACTCTCCATACTAGGACAAGTACTAATAGTACCATTTGAGCTTCCTGCTAATTCTCCTAAATGTCCACTGGAGTAACTTTTTTTTAACACAAACTGAACAAAATGTTGACCAGTTTTAAGTGCAACAGGGAAGTCATAGCTTGTGGTGCATCAAAAGGTGACCATCTTCCACTACTCATTGAGGTTGGTCGTGAAAAAAAAGAAAGTTGCCTGCAGACTTTAATCAGGAAAACTGTACAGAGAAATCACTGATGATTCTACCAGCATATCTGATAAATTCTTTGGAATAATATGAGAACTTCATCTTACACAGTACATCCTAATTATTACCTTCTGCTACTTAAAGCAAGTTCCATCAAGATTATTAAGGTGGACATTATGCATCTAGTTTATACAGACAACTAGCCAGTGTCCTAACTACTAACTCAGTACAAGGCAATTGCAACCATAAAGTTCAGTCGACTTGTGTGTCAGTTCTAACTCAGCGCAAAGCTGTTACAATCACCACAAGAAACAAATGCTGGAAATCCAATGCCCTCAACAAAACCCCACCAATCGCTGAAACGTTGTACTTCAATCAGAACAGATGGGCCGTTTTCTGTCCAAACAATCCCCCCCTCTCATCCAAGGACAACGAGAAATACCCAGAGGCCAGAGCGCCAACCCACACCGGCCACCTCCTAATCTCGATTCCCCACCACAGCTGCAAAATCAACGCACGCCGACCTCATCCGGTGCTCCTAAATCGCAAGAAGAGTAGTCTCGTGCGACCAATCAGCATGGCACTGGCACCCCCAAGTCCCCCAGGAATCGCTAGGGTAAGGTAAGCAACCAGAAGTACGCGAGGAAATTATCCAATACCAAGGCATCGTCGCACTCACCAGCGGAGGAAAGAGGATTCAAGAACTCGCCGCCCCTTCTCGCGTCCTCTGCTGCGCTATACGCTTTCGGCGGGGAATCGTCGTGCAGTTCTCTCTCTACCCTTACCATTTCATCAGTCGCCAGGATGTTCTACTACACCTCGTCACGGGCTGGATCGCCACGTGTGCTGCGGAAAGTCAGTACGTGGCTCAGTGCCATCATTTTAGCCCAATGGGGCTAATGGGCTGGACCACGGCTCCATTTTGTTTAGATATTATTGGGCCAAATAACCTGTTTCTGACTTTGTTTCTGACTTCTCTATGAGTGAAGCAAGCCATATCCGGAAATCCTATATGTCTTCCGGAAGTTTTTTTCTCCACCACCTTCCAATGTTTGAGATTCGTGCAACAAACCACAGCTGTTTGATTCACATGTAAACCCTAACCTCACCCCTCACTCTCTTTCTCTCCTGCTTCCCTCTCGTGGCCGTGACCCACTCCGCCGCCGCCGTGCCACCCCGCCCCCACGCGAGCTCGCCGGGGCCGCGCGCACCGCCGTGGGTCGCGCCCGCCGCGCCTCCTCCTCCGCCTACCGCGGCTGGCCGGCGCGCCGCCACTGCCGGCGGTCCGAGGTGGAAGAAGAGAAAAAACAAAAATGTTGGAACATTTTAAGAAAATGTTGGTCAACATTTTCATGAAAAATGTTACAAAATATTGATGAAACATTTCGGAAAAATGTTGAATCTAACGTTATCTCTCGAAAAATGTTGATACAACTCTTTCCGGAAAAATGTTGGTTCAACATTTTCATTGAAAAATGTTACAGCATTTTCTAAAAAATGTTGAAACATTTTCTAATGTACAGTCATGACATGGGTTGGTGGAAAAAATAAAAAAAAGCAGTTAGATGGGCATTGGTGGGCTGGAAGTTCGTATCGTTATCCACCTTCCGGTAGGTATATAGGAGCCCCCAGCCATATCAGCGTTGTAATAACTATAACTACACTAATCTTTTCTACCTTCAGAAAAAGCAATTTTGCCTTATTATATGCAAAGTAAAAAATGATTTTGCGTGGTTTTAGGCTACATTTAGGCAGTGTTAGTCTACACGGTACATGGTCGATCACCCTTCTTCTGGCTACTATACTTGGACTATACAGCTGATTAAACGGGTAAAAAAACAGATTACAGTGAATTAAACAGATTAAACAGACTAAACGCCGTGTACAAGGCTTACACGGCCGTGTCGGCGAACAATGCATTTTGGTAGGAGACTGGTTTATTAAACTCAAATGTGTTCGCTGATCCATGAATGCAAAAGGAAAACGGAATGAAAGGGGCAACAGAGCACGAGAAGCACATGAAGAAAGACACACAACAAGAGGCGAACAAGCATACTGAAGTACGGAGTACTGGATAAATGCATCACTAATCACGACAGCAATGTGCTCAACAACGAAGACTAGTCAGGTGATAACGCCGTGTACCGACATGACTGTACACACGCACGGACAGAGTGCGCAGACCACAGAGCTCCAAGGAATCGTGTCTGAGCTCTGAACAACGAGCAGCTAGCAGCCTAGGATGATCCCGCCGTGAAGTCGACGTGGTAGACCTCGCTCATGTCCGGCTGGAAGAGCCCAAAGTGCTGCTCCACGCCCTCGGCCTTCTGGTTCTCGTTGAACATGGCGAACAGGTACGTCTCCACGGCCTTCCCGGGCCGCCGCGGGGTCCCGCCGCCGACGTGCCGGACCACGTTGTTGTTGTACGCCGCCGCGTTCTCCACGCTGGCGCCATCGCCGCCGCCCGACGGCCACCCGGTCTCCGACACCACCAGCTCCAGGCCCTGCACCCCGGCCTTCTCCACCGCCGCGTGCGTCGCGTCCACGATCGCGTCGAACATGTTCGTGTACACCACCCCGCCGTCCGTCACCGTCGTCGTCGCCGCCGCGCCGCCGGACCCGGCCGCCGACAGCAGCGCGTAGCCCAGCGCCACCTGCCCGCCGCTGTTCGAGTAGGCGAAGTACGGGTACACGTTCACCAGCAGCGGCGCGCTCTTGGACGACAGGTACGAGACGATCGGGGCCATCACCGGCGCCGCCGCCTCCGAGAACGCGCCCTGGGACGGCGGGTACGACGCGCCCAGCACGGCCGTAGCCACGGCCGTCGTAACGGCGACGCCGCTCACCCCGGCGGACCGGAGCGCCGACTCGAGGTTCTGCATGGCCGGGAGCACGTGGGCGGCGGAATCCCCCGGGACGACCTCGTTGCCGGCGTTGATGTACCGGAACTGGACGGCGCCGGCGAAGGGCTGGACGTTGGTAGCGACCCACGACGCGGCGAAAGACGGGTCGGACGCCAGGCGCTGGAGGTCCTCGTTCAGCGTGCCCAGGACCACGCCGATGCCGGAGCCCCGGAGCGCGGTGAGCACGGACGTGTCCGGGTGGAACAGCCGCACGTAGCTGATGTTCTTGGCCTTGTACATGGAGATCACCTGCTCCGGTGCCGGCAGGTTGTTGGCGACCATGCCGTAGTTCACGCCAATGGCACCCTCAGCTCCTGCATTCACACATCCAGGACTAAGAATTACTACTACTAGAAGATCAGATCATCAAAAGTCAAGACGTACAAATTGAATTCGACATGAATGTCCCTTTCCACCACTAATTCATTCATCAGATCAGTTGCAGCAAACTTGCGACCTCCAAACTCATCAGTGAAGGGAGTAGTTGGGGACAGCCAACAAATCTTCAGGGGAAGAAGAACTGGATCCACAAAATTTCAAAGCTAATTTCGTGCACAACTCCACATATCTTTACGTTTTTCTATCTAGGACTCGCAACGTCCAACCCCATCATTCGTACAACATGACAAAAAGTACGCAATGGATAATACTTTTTCAACTTGACGTCAAGGTCCAAACAATAGTCAAATATATGCAATATGCTTGTGAAAAGAAGAACATACACCTTGGGTGTCGTCAGCTGCGAAGGTCTGAACACATCACTTTCAATTAAGAGATTAGGATAAAACTAGATTTTGTACCTAAGGTGATGCATGGATTATATGCCCAGAAGTCTCGTATGGTTAGGCTCAGATCCAACAAAATAAGAGGTCCTAATTAGTCTAGATTCGCCGGATTGCAATGATAGCACACAAAAAAAAAGGTAAAATGCTGTACTGGAGATGCAGTTTTCAAAGAAAAAAAAGTCTCGCCTCCAATGTTTTTCAGTCGGCTAGGATGTTCAGTAATCAGCACGACAGTCTTTTCATCCCAAGTTGTCTGATGCATTAGGCAAGCCTATACAAGGTTCCGGAGTAATTTAAAAAAAAACTGTGCTACTGTGTTTCGCTGTCATTTTCAGATGATACCATTACCGACATCTGACAAACAGACATAAACACCAGCTGAAAGAGAGCCCTGCCTTTCTATTTCGTCACGCAAAAGTGTGCTCGGCAGATTACTAAATCAGGTACATGTTTGCATCTAATAAGTAATGATAAAAAGAAGTTTATCTTGATATCTTAGGTAGTAGGCTTGTGCAAACATTTCACTCTTCTGTACTTGCCGACATGCCGTATTAGTGAAAAAGAAACAGAATTGACATATATAATAGTATATGCAGCAAACCGCAAGTTGGTCAGTAATTTGATAAAGAGGTGAATTTCTTGTTCATTAAAAAATGATGAAGAGGTAAAAAGGTATACGAAAATCAGTAAACAAGTACCAATGTATAAGTGGTGTAGACTGTAGAGACGACAGAATTGTGAAAACCAATCATGCAACCAATCTACCCCTGCCTTGCTTTTGATTCTGATTTGATTATAATTTCATAAGAGACCCAACCAAGAACACAAAGGATAAACCTGTCAACCACCCCTACGGCTCTACTAGCAAGTAGTAATAAATTATCTCAGCCACCATTTCGGCAGCCATCTATTTCCTAAGGTATCCCGTACCGGAAAGTGTTATCCTAATGTGGGTGCAAGTGCAAGCTGAAACCATGAAACGAACAACAAAAATTGCAGTGCAGAGAAAGGGAGGTATCTTAATGTGGGTGCACGTGCAAGCTGAAACCAAGAAACATGGAACGAACAACAGCAAAATTGCAGTGCAGATAAAGGGAAGTACCAAGAACAGATCTTCAAATGAAATTTGCCTATGGAGGCTACTGACAGAACTCGCAATGAACTGAAGAAACCGGATGGAGAACAGGCGTGGTGCGTATTGAACATAGTGGGATCGTCAGAGATTCAGAGATCCCTCTCCATCTCCTTAAAAGGAGACATTTCATCCTGAACCGAACTAAGGCCTTGTTTAGTTTGCTAAAGTTTCCAACTTTTTCTCTACTCTCTCTCCATCACATCATGTTAAATACGTCAAAAGACATATGTTCGGAGTATTAAATATAGTTAAAAAAATAACTAATTACACAGTTTTGATGTACTTTGCGACACGAATCTTTTGAGCCTAGTTAGGCTATGGTAGGATAATATTTACCACAAACAAACGAAACGTGCTACAGTGTGCTACAGAGGTTCGAAATGTTGAAAAGGCACATTTTTCACCGAACTAAACAAGGCCAAACTATCTATCAAAGCAGACGAAAAAGTGTAGGTGCAGGCGAACTGTTCATCGACGAGCACACAGTACGACAGCACCACCAGCAGAAACGCTGCAAATAAAACAGAACAAAAGTGCAGGCGGAACCAAACGGAGGAGGGAGTAGATTTGAAGTGCAGGTGAATTACTGAACCCGTCGCCTGCTGAACTCACCGGGGAAGCCTGCCAAGCAGAGCAGGAAGCAGCCGCAAGCTAGAACCCATGGCGCAGCCGTCTTCGTCGCACTCACACCGGCGGCGGCAGCGGCGGCCATCATCATTCTCGCTGCGCTGCACCACCACGAGGCAGAGAGCACTCAGACGCCTGAACCTCTCTGACGCCTGAACTGAACTCTGCGAGGCCTCTCTTTCCTTTTCCTCCTCCATTGTTGCCGCGCCCGTGCTCCGTTTATATAAGGCAACCACGCGGGCAAGCGCAGGCAGGACGGCACGGCAGGAGAGCGCGCAACTGCTCGGTTACGTGCGCGCCAGGAGTGGGCCCCCCATTATCATCATCAAACGGGGAGGAGGAGGAGGCAGCCACAGCCAGCCACCACCAACTGCAAAGGAGGGTGGATGGATTGGATACACGCGCGGTCAAGCGTGTCCATGGTTAGACTTGGGCAAAATACCCGATACCTATTACCTGTACCCGAATTACCCGAATCCGAACCCGAATTACCCGAACCCGAGGTACCTGATCCCAAGTTCGGATAGTGATTGTCATTACCCGAAATTAGTTTGGGTAATTCGGGTAATACACTCCGGTACCCAAACTACCCGAACTACCCGAAATTTGCCTTTGTCTTTGTATTTATTCACGTGTTGTTGGTTGAACACTTGAAATTGTCACTTTATTAAAATATAATTCTCTTAATTTGAACAAGTGACTATAATATATTATTCTTCTCAACTTGTAGTTGAAATTCAACACAAACTACTAGTCTATGCAAAATTGTGTGTGTTCGAGTGTATACTTTGATTATAGATTTCGGGTAAATTGGGTAATCCGAACCCGAACCCGAACCTGATTTTTGCGGGTACCCGAATTTACGGGTAGTGTTTTTCTGAAACTGATATCAGGTAATGATTCTCACTACCCGAATTTCTCAAAACCCGAATTACCCGACCCGAACTAATCGGGTAACCCGAACGCCCACCCCTATCCATGGTGGTGCCGTGGTGCGTGGATGATGGATGCGGTGCGGGGCGCGTGCTGCGGTTAGATGCGTTCAGATGACCGAATCCGACGGCGCGGGCGTCCGCGGCCTGCCATGTGGACGATATGGACGGCCTGGATCGAACGGGCAGTTGATGGATGCTCTGACTCTGACCGCGTTCTCGATGTGGGGATTTTGAAGGCGGATTAGTGGCGGGGATTCACGTAATCTAGTTGTGGATATCTGGGGAATCAAGTTGGGGGAGATATCAGGCATGTTGTCGACGAGGCCCGTCAAGCGTCAACCTCCTTTGCAGAATTAGACTATTTGGACGTTTTTCATTTTGTGGATAACTATCATTTAGAATTGCAAATTTGTGGATAAATTTAGACTTGCATTTTGGTGCCAACATAATTCGCTAAGATTCTTTTGCAACGTTTTTCAGAAGACGATTTGGACGTTCTCGTAATACTTTTTTCGAGACGAAAAATTCCTTATAAATTTTGGAGTGGCGTTTCATCATCAAGATAAATAAATTGCAAAGATTCCTTTGCAGCGTTATTCGGAGGGCAACTTGACGTTCCCAATCAGTGATAGATTTAGACCGCAATTGCTGATTTCTTTTTTATATATAAAAAAACAGGATATTGCTGATAGGTTTAGACTGCTGGCATGTCAGTCAAGAGAAATTGCTAAGATTCTTTTTTTGCAAGGATGATTCAGAAGATATATACTTCCTCTAATCATGTACTTCCGCTAAAATAGCCAACCACCTGCTTTGGCAGGGATATTTACACCCTGGGACTTACATCGACATGAACAATTTTCAGTCCGGTCTATGTATGAGTATATGATAAACCAAGGTGTGCCATTTAATAACAAATTCATATGGAAGCTAAAGATTCCTCTAAAGATAAAGATTTTCCTTTGGTACCTGCAACGAGGTGTCATTTTAACAAAAGATAATTTAACTAAGGGGAACTGGGTTGGGAGTCAAAAGTGTTGTTTCTGTGATTGTAATGAAACAATCAAACATCTCTTTTTTAATTGTCAACATGCTAAAGGTATTTGGAGAGTTGTTCAGATAGCTACTGGGTTAACCCCACCTAGATCAGTAAGACATATGCTTAGAAATTGGTTAACATGCATTGCAAAAAAAGATTTAAAAAAATGATCTTTGTGGGGGTGGCAGCACTTTTATGGGTTATTTGGTGTACACGTAGTGATTTGGTGTTTGAGAAAAAACATTTTAAGTCGTTTATGCAGGTCATTTTTAGGGGAGCATATGGGCTGCGATTTTGGTCTTTGTTGCAGCATGAGGACACAAGGGAGATCATCTGTTCGGCAAGCAAAGCACTAGAGATTGTCTTTGGATATATTCGTCAAGAATGAATGGAGAAGTAATAATAGAATATGCTTTTGAATTGTATATGCCCATGTGTACTCGTTTCCCTATTATTTGTATTCAGCTTCTAAACTTGGCTGTGTGCGGTTGCAGAGGCCGGAACTCTTTCCTTTATTAAAAAATGTACAAGTGTGTGTTTCGATGGTTTGGCGGGATCCAAACCCTGTCTAGCAAATGAAGCGAAACTGCAAAAGAAGGTTCTAGAGAGAGAAAAAGAATAGAGAAGCGTGATGAAATTTTTCGTCGATGTTTTACCATCTATGTTAAGGGATATTTTAAGCGCTCGTAATAACGGGCAAACACTCCAATCCTTTCCTTTCTTTCTTTTTTGGGAGATGGCAAACACTCATTTGGGGGGTAATCAATTAAGTCTGTGATACCTAAAACAATTTTCTAGTGAAATGAAAATAACACTTACCATTATCTAAAGAAGCAGAGGAGTTGGACTGGGTTCTACGAGCAGAATCCATATCAAAAGTCCCGGCTGTCTATTTCGTGGCATGACGCCAAGTCTTGCTTGCACATGTGTGGTCGTTGCGTAGGCAGGCGGCAGTTGTTTCTTGTTTCGATTGTTAGCTCATGGACTGGTGGTGGTGGTGGTCTCCGCCACCTCTTAAGAAAAAACATCATCGTACGTGTGACCCCACGCGTGAATACACCGGGTCAAGTTTAATACGGGCGACTCTCTGATCGTTCGACAGATTTGTCGATTCCATGCTGATGTTTAAAGATGGTTTATCCTGAGAGAAAAATACTACAAAAGAAGTGCACGAAGAAGGCAAGTCGGACATCCCAAAACTCTTTCTTTTCCGTTTTTTTTTACCTTCAAGCCCTTGGATGCTCAATCGTGCCGCAAGAAATCCTAAATGCAGAAACACGTCAAAAAAAAAGAGAGCTGTATATACTCTCTACTCCAATCAAGACTGGGAGAAAACTCTGCGGATTTGCGCATGCAATCGAGAAGTCGTCGAACACCCGAACATTAGGTCACCAAATCAAAGATGGCCTGTACTGTACTGTGTGCTGGAGAAGTTGAGAGAAACGATCGATCCACAAGCAAAAATGATGGCTCCGTCGCGCAGGATGGCGATGTCCGATGTGGAACAAAAATGTCAACACGCGGATACAGAAGCCTACCGGTGTCCCATCTGCACAGTTCGTAGTACCGCGCACTGCCCTGCTGGTCTCGGCCGGGGAGATTATTAGGTGCCCAACGCGACGCGATCTCTAGCTACCAACCTGGCCTGGTGGCGTTCCTTGACGGTAAATTAAAACCTCCCGCGAAGCTTGCCTCGTCGATTTGCCATTCTCGTCACGCCTACAAAACAAAGCTGTGTAACCGAATCGAACAAGTATGCCAATCCACGCGACGACGCAAGCTATCAATGATTCAGCTGCTCTCACGTTAAAGCTAAAAAAACAGCAAATGGGGTTGCGGCACGAATGAATGAAGCTGGTGAAAAACAAGAATGCTGTACAACACCGCAACCTCTCTCCAAAAGGATCGTGATGACGTAAGCGATGTGCTGTAAAAATAAAAACCAAGTTCTAGTCGTTCAACTTCAACACTGAAAAAAAGCGAATGGGCTTGTAATCCAATGGTAGGACGGTCCAGTGGGACGCTACCCATCAGGGTTCAAATCCTGGTGCTCGCACCTTTTCCTGGATTTTTTCCGGGATTTTCCGGCGTTATGCATTAAGTGGTAAGCGACGTTCCCGTCGACGACGAAGCGCCAGTGGTGACTTCGAGAATCTCCAGATCTGCCGGTGCTCAGTCCTTCGGAGGTGCTCATAGGGGTAGGGTTTGCGTACGTGTATTCATAGGGGTGAGTGTGTGTGCGTGTTGTGAGCGTCTGCGTTGTACTGTGTAATCTCAAAAAAAAAAAACCAACCACAAGTTCTAGTTCAACTTCAACAACGAGGCCAGGGGAAAAAAGAGGTTTTTCGGTTGCTACGAAGAATAGTGTTCAATTAGTAGATTAAATAATGTTGTGTGAGGGGAAATATGTTGAGATAAGTCCAGGTGAGATAAGCCGAAAAGAAAACGTGTGTCCCCTTTTAGCATCCGCTTTTACTATTTCACAGTGGGAAGAAATAGCGGTTTGGTAAAAGGCCACTAGTAGTAGGAAACTAGAGAGTAGATGGACGGAGGCATGGGAAAGCGGCGCCGGTTGCAAACAATGGTGAGCTGCTAGTAGCTGCGGCACGCTCTCGTGCCTGTGCTTTCTTCTTGTTGAATTTCTTGGCTGAATTTGGTGGGTGCCAGTGACTTAATTAACCTGTCTGTCCAGCGCAGGAGCTGCACGTCGGTTCCGTGACGGGTTTTGGCAGCTTAACTTGCAAAGCGTGCAATGCCCTTGATCGTAAGATATTGTTATTTTTTCCCCCTCCCTGCTGCCGTGTGGTTGAGAATTTCCGCACTCTATTATGCACCATGCATGCACGGCTAGCCTAGCCTGGTGTGAGCGCGTACAAAAGAAAGGCCAGTCGTCGGCAGCAGACACATTGAGGAGTTGATGAGGACGCTTACTTTTTCTTCCAAATTTGTGTGTATGAACACATTTAAGTTTCAAGCAAATTTGCTAAAGCAAATATGGAGCTATCCGATGCTTTAATTTAATGCTACTACTATGATCCCATCTGACATATACTATACAACCCACAGTGGCAAAGCCAGGAATGGAGAATAAGGGCTTCTTCTTCTTCTTCTTCTTCTTCCTCCTTCAACCCCTCTTTCCCTCTTCTTCCTCCTCCAATTTCTAAAGAGGGGCTTAGGAGGGGCTCCCATAGATGCACCGGTGGTAGGGAGGCTCCAGACCCCCCGACCCACAGGTGGATTCGCCGCTGACAACCCACTCTCCCCACTCTTGTAGTCTTGTCGTTTCGTTTCCCGCTACTTTGATAGATGCACTGTATTATCCACACAACTCGAGACACAGAACGGAAGTGCGTAACAGAAATAAACATGAAAATTAGAGGATAAAAAAAAGAAAAAAAATAATAGAACACGAGGAAAGGTCACCCATCTTAGTACTAATCTTGTCCAAGCACACTTTGCTTTATAATTTTGATGGATCCGGTACTTTAATGCTGGTATCATCACTTGATCACATCCAACATGCAACCTACATACTCTCCTCAGCTCCCTCGTATGGCCATGCAGTGGCGAAGCTAGAGCAAACTGAAGGGGGGGGGGTGCAATTGTCTTGTGGGTGCATAGATTTGGATCAAGAGGGGGGGTGCAAATATGAACACATACACAGTTTTTCAAAATTTTGGGGGTGCATTAGCACCCCCCTAATGACTACATACATCCGCCCCTGTGCCCATGTCTCGACATGCCGTCCCACCTCCGCATCTGATGTTTTCGCGGGCCGCCTCGTCGTTTGACATATTGTAAACATTATAATTAGCTCAAGACTTGTTATCCAAGATATCAATGGTGGCACAAGCAGTTTGACATAACAAATAGCCGAAAACACACATCAGAACAATTTTTATCATTGATTGGAAATGCATACATTTTTATCTCAAATTTACTATATATTACATTAGTAATACTTTTATTCTAAAAATTCCCATATATTACATTAGTAATACTTTTATTCTAAAAATTCTCCGACAACAAACGTAAGTGACGTTCAGATCCGCATGCGTGCTTCATCTCCAGGAATGGCACTACCTCCAGATTCTGTTTGTTTCAGTTCCGAAGCAATACACCGGCAAACCTATATAAGACAAGTTTTTGTAAATGAAAACAAAATTAGGAGGAGGTTTTATGCTAGTGGTGACAATGCGAGGTAGACGCTGCTACTAATACGATTGTGAAACATCCACACGAGATTCAAATTTACAAGTTTCCAAGACTATGCTGAGGCTATTTAATTTAGCATCATGTCAAATGACAGCAGATGGTGAGATCATCCATTAGAGAAAAAACAGCTTATGGATCTATCAGCTTATCAACCATTAGCACACTATAAGTTTTTTCAGCTCCTCGGCTAAGCTTATCATAGTCCAAATGCTGAGAAACTTTAATGTCCATTTGTTGATGAACATACTCAAAATAATATGTGTTTCTATAACACTCGTGGACCGTCAATAACAGGATCACACAATTATAAAACAAGTTTTTGTAAAAAGCATCTAGGAATTGAAGGTATATCAGTTACCATTTACCAGTAGTAATACAAAATGAACTGCTAGATTAATCATATCCAAAGGTTAATTAAAATTTTCACATACTTGTGGTTAGCTCTAGAATGTTGTATATTCAGATAACAAATCCCAATATAAAAAATTAAACTGTATTATGTCTCGCTTTATTTGTTTATCTATATAAAGGGATTGATAATTGTTCCCTTATTATCTACCCACCAAGGAACTACTCAATCTCAAGATGTCACATGGTTCTTTTTGCACATACGAAACCATTACAAACTGGTTCACAATTGAAATATATATGCGCTCGAAACTGCAGCAATTTCCGTTTGATCTGCAGGTAGAAGACACCCCCTACTTGTGTTCATATGGATACCGAATCAAACTACTGCAGCTGAACAAAAAACAATCCATAATTACAGGACTAGTACGTTGGAGCGGGGTATACAAAATCCATAATCACTATTGTTGCAAATGGTACAATGAAACCCACGAGACAATTTCTTTCTTTTACCCCCAAGAAATGATGATAAAGAAACAAAAACCAGCAAGATGATTACCTGCCCTTGAACAACATGTACCGGCACTTCTCCTGGCCAACGTCTCTGTAGGTCTTCCCGTACTTGGCCTTCCACCCCACGAACATCCAGCGGGTCTCCTCTTTGTACGTTTGCTCCTCAAATCCGATTCCGAACCCCGTGCCGACAAAAGAAGATCTCCTCGGTTGCGTGGGCGCTGAAACCGTTGAGGCCGGTGTTAGCGCGTGTGTAGATAAGGCTTAGACCTATTCTTGCGCTGTTAGTTTATAGCTCTGACCCTTTCTTTCTCTTTCTGTTGAGTCTGTGCGCGGCGCTCCACCATTGTCGGACGCCTAACAGTCTCTGAGATGTATATAAATCGGATACGGAGATGAATACAAAGTGTCGATCGTTTCTCCACTTCTTTCATGGTATCAGCTTAACTTTCGATCCTTCTTTTCCGCTGCCTCTCTTCTAGTTTCCCCATGGCGCACAGCCCCGGTTCCTCTTCTTCCTCCTCCGGCGCTTCTGCCGCCGGTCACGATCTGAACCCGTTCCACGCTGCTGCTCCTGCCCTACCTGTTTCCGCTTCCTCAATTCCTCTCCTCAACATTCGCCACCACGTACCAGAAACCCTTGATCTCCACGATGCAAACTACGCCTCCTGAGCTCCTTGTTCGAGTTAACTTTTCGAAAGCTCGGACTCCTGGATCATGTCGACGGCACCGTCGACGCCCAGGCACGCCTCCACGACGCTGAGTGGACGCAGATCGACCATTGCATCGTCGCGTGGATCTACCTCACTGTCTCCAAGACGATCCGCGACATGGTCTTCCACCGCCGCGCCACTGCCTTCTCCGCCTGGAACGCCGTGCGCGGTCTCTTCCTCAACAACGCCTCCCAACGTGCTGTCTACGCCTTGCAGGACTTCCATAGTCTGCAGCAGGGCGATTTGTCGGTCCATGACTACTGCTGTAAACTCAAGCGGCTGGCGGACACGCTCACCGACGTCGGCCACCCCATCACCGACACGGATCTCGTCATCAACACTATGCGCGGCCTCAACAGCAAGTTCACCAATGCTCTCGGCGTCATCAACGCCATGAATCCCTTGCCGAGTTTTCTGTGGGTGCACTCCTATCTTGTGCAGGAGGAAACCCGCCTCGATCGCAACCAAAAGATGGAGGCCGCCAACTCGCTCCTTGCCGCCGGCTCCAGCTCCAGTGCTTCATCCGGCGCGGCGGCGGCCGCACTCGTCGCCACCGGCTCTTCCACGGGCGCCTCCAAGCCACCGGCCACGCAGCCGGGATCTTCGCCCACCAAGGGCGGCGCTCGTCAGAAGAAACGTAAACACACCGACGGGAAGGCTCGCTTCAATTCCGGATCCACTCCGGGAAATACGGCGCCGCAGCAACAGCAAGGGGTGTCGCCCTACCCCTGGACCGGCATGGTCCAGGCGTGGCAAGTCCCACCGCCACACTGGCGCCCACCGTCCGTCACTGCCTTCTCCAACCGCCCCGGCACTCCACCTCAAGCCATGTACGCGCAGGCACCACCACCTTAGCTACAGCAGTACTCCTTCGGCGCGCCGCCCAACCTCTTCACCGCCCTTCACGGCCAGCCGTCGTCCACCACCGCCTACACCGGTAGTGGTGACTGGTTTCTCGACACCGGCGCGTCGTCTCACATGACGGGACTCCCTGGTATACCACACTCTCATCCTGTCCCTTCTGGTTCTTCTCATGTTGTCGTTGGCAATGGCGCATCCCTTCCTGTTACTCACACTGGTGCTTTCTCGGTTCCAACTAATGCTGCACCTCTTCAGTTAAACAACGTTCTTGTTTGTCCATCATTGGTTAAGAATCTTGTTTCAGTTCGAGATTTGACTCGTGATAACCCTGTCACTGTGGAATTTGATGCCTTTGGCTTCTCTGTCAAGGATCTTCGAACACGGACGGTGCTTCTCCGATGTGATTCTACCGGGGAGTTGTATCCTCTTCGCGTCACTGCCACCAACCAGCATCACAGTTTCGCCGTCACCACCTCATCCAAGATTTGGCATGCTCGCCTCGGCCATCTCAGCGACAGCTCTCTCACCACTCTTCTTCGTTCTTTTCCTTTTACTTGTTCCCGCTTAGACGGCCACTCTTGCCATGCATGTCGCCTTGGTAAGCATGTACGCCTTCCCTTTCATCAGTCTAATAAGGTAGCTAGCCGAGCCTTTGAGCTCCTACATTGTGATTTGTGGACCTCACCAGTCATCAGCAACTCTGGCTACAAATATTACCTAGTGGTTCTTGATGATTATACTCATTTTGTTTGGACATTCCCCTTGCGCAACAAGTCTGATGTTCTTGCCACTCTGATTTGTTTTCATGCCTACGTTCACACACAGTTCGGTAGTTCTATTGCTAGCTTCCAGACTGACAACGGCAGGGAGTTTGACAACCATGCTTTGCGCTCCTTTCTCTCCTCGCATGGCATCATTCTGAGGTTAACTTGTCCCTACACGTCCTAACAAAATGGCCGTGCTGAGCGCATCCTGCGTACAATCAATGACAGTGTTCGCGCCCTCATGTTTCATGCTAGTGTGCCGACGCCGTTCTGGCCCGAGGCGCTCGCCACCGCCACACACATTCCAAACCTTCGCCCTTGCCGGCCACGCAACAACGACACACCTCACAACCTCTTATACGGCCACCAGCCAACCTACGACCACTTGCGCGTATTCGGGTGTCTATGCTATCCCAACTTGACGGCCACAGCCGCGAACAAGCTCTCACCGCGCTCTGCTGCTTGCATATTCTTGGGGTACCCGAAGGACACAAAGGGCTATCGGTGTTTTGATCCAGTCACTAACCGCCTGATTGTTTCACGCCATGTCTATTTCGACGAGGATATTTTTCCGTTTCGTTCCAGGTCTCCATCTGTACCTACGACGTTGCCGGTGATGTCTGATGACGACTTTCCTCTCGAACACGTACGCCGTGGCGCCCCACGTCGTGCCCCCCTTCCGGTTGCTGCGCGCCGTCTTCCACCGACAACCGACGCCGCCGTATCGGCACCGCCGCCATCGCCGTCTTCAGGGCCCAGTTCAACACCCACGGATACGTCCGCGGCCCATGCAACCTCGCCGACCACCGACACGGCGGCCTCGTCCTCGACACGTGACCGTGCCGCGTCGCCCACGCTCTCGGCCCCTGCCGGCGCCGCGACGTCACGCGACGCGTCGACCACGCTCTCGGCGCCCGCCGGCACCGCAACGTTGCCGTTCTCGACGCTGACACACGACGCAACGTCCGGTCCAGCCCTTTCTACAACGCCGCCGGCCTCGCCTGTCTTCGACATGTCGCCGCCCTCGTCTCCAGAGCACGTGGCCCTAGCTTCTCCAGCGACCGCGCCCGAACCTTCGCCTTCGGTGCCATCCTCACCGTCGCGACACGCTGCTCCAACCTCTACGACGACCACGACTGCTTCACGACGGCAACCTCCTCCTCAGCACCCGATGGTCACACACGCCCGTGTGGGTGTGTTCAAGCCTCATCCTCGCTACGCCAATGTCGTCACCATTCCCGAGCCACCGCTTGTTCCGTCATCGATCCGCGCGGCCCTCCGTGATGATGGTTGGCATCAAGCGATGAAGGAAGAACATGACGCACTCCTCCGCAACAAGACGTGGCGCCTCGTCCCTCGTCCACCCGGCGTGCTCAAGGAAACAGTTTCTCGAACGGCACCCTCGAACGGCGCAAAGCCTGTTGGGTCCTGCGCGGGGACGTTCAGCGACCGGGCGTCGATTTCGACCAAACTTTCTCCCCCGTCGTCAAACCGGCCACCATTCGCACGGTGCTCACCCTCGCCGCGACGTACAACTGGCCAGTTCACCAACTCGACGTCAGCAACGCTTTCCTCCACGGCGAGCTCAAGGAAACAGTTTACTGCCAGCAACCTACGGGTTTCGTTGACACTGAGCACCCCGACCATGTTTGCCTCCTCGACAAGTCGCTCTACGGTCTACGTCAAGCGCCACGTGCGTGGTACCAGCGTTTTGCTGCTCATCTGCGCTCGCTCGGCTTCATCACCACGGGGTCCGACACATCTTTGTTCGTGCTTCACCGCGGTAACGACACGACCTGGTTGCTCCTCTACGTTGACGACATCGTGCTCACGGCATCATCTACGACGCTGCTTCACCACATCATCCACGAGCTGCGCGACGCTTTCGCAATGAAGGATCTGGGTCCATTGAGCTATTTTCTTGGCATCCAGGTCCGCCGTACATCACAGGGGTTCTTCCTTCATCAGCAACAGTACGCCGAGGACATACTCGGCCATGCCGGTATGCTCAATTGCAAGCCGGCCTGTACACCAGTCGACACCAAGGCCAAGGTATCTGTAGCTGCTGGTGTTCCCATGCAGGACAAGACCTTCTACCGCAGCATCACCGGCGCCCTTCAATACTTGACACTCAAAAGACCGGAGCTGGCCTACGCAGTGCAGCAGGCATGCTTGCATATGCACGATCCTCACGATGTCCACTGGAATATCGTCAAGCGAATTCTTCGGTATGTTCGTGGCACTCCAAGCCATGGCATTCTTCTTCGAGCGTCTTCCTCAATGGCGCTGACGGCTTATACCGACGCGGATTGGGCTGGCTGGCTGGCCGGATACCAGGCGATCGACTTCAGGATTCTGTGTCTTCCTTGGTGATGCGCTCGTCTCATGGTCGTCCAAGCGCCAGGCCGTGGTGTCGCGTTCTTCAGCTGAGCCGAGTATCGTGGAGTTGCAAATGCTGCTGCGGAGTGCTGCTGGTTGCGCAACCTGCTGGGCGAGCTTCATGTGGTCGTTAACAAGGCGAGCATCATCTTTTGCGACAATGTCAGCGCGGTATACTTGTCAGACAATCTGGTTCATCACAAGAGAACTAAACACGTCGAGCTGGACATTCACTTTGTACGGGAGCGCACAGCTTTAGGCCAGCTTCGAGTTCTGCACGTTCCAACACGCCATCAGTTCGCCGACATAATGACCAAGGGGCTACCGACTGCTTTGTTTGAAGAGTTTCGGGACAGTCTCTGCATCAAGTCGAGCGACGCAGTGACTGAGGGGGGGTGTTAGCGCGTGTGTAGATAAGGCTTAGACCTATTCTTGCGCTGTTAGTTTAGCTCTGACCCTTTCTTTCTCTTTCTGTTGAGTCTGTACGCGGCGCTCCACCATTATCGGACGCCTAACAGTCTCTGAGATGTATATAAACCGGATACGGAGATGAATACAAAGTGTCGATCGTTTCTCCACTTCTTTCAGCCGGACGAGGTCACCCCGGCAGCGGCGTTGGCCCAGCCGGACGACACGGCGGCGGGTGTTCTTGAACACCGCGTATACCGGCACTCCTCTTCGCCGGTGTATCCATAGTTCTTTTTGCCCTTGTTGGTTTTCCAATCTTTAAACATCCGGCGGGTCTCCTTGTCGTACGTGTCCGGGGCTACCGGCGACACCAGCAGCATCAGCAGCGCTGACAACATCATATGCACCAGCAGCGCCGCCGCCGCCATGAGAGCAGTCGTGGAGCCCCTCATCGCCGTCCTGTTCGTCTGGCTTATCAGCTACCAGCCAGCAGCAGTGAATTTCTGTCACAACAAACAAGCCACCAGCAACCAGTAATTTTCTCTCAGAAGAAATCAGTACCAGCCACCAGCCACCAGCCAAACGAACAGGCTGCGGATCTGATGGGACGACCCAGAGCCTTTCCATGGCTGCATGCGTTCGATTCCAGCCGTTCCATGAGATCCTTAATAAACGACACTACGTACTACCTAGCACTGAGCAGTTTTTTAAAGCGTGCAAAGCACGTTTTTCATTAAGAGAAGAGAGAACAAAGTCATACAAGGTCCAACAAGTTTCCCAAGTCGGGGGACAAAGAGAGCAAAGGATAAAGGCTAAAAAGGTAACAAAGTCGAGACAAAAAAAAGTGCTACAGAGGCCTCAAAGGCCGGACGACGAGGAGGCGAGCAATCAGAAGAAAGCCCGCACACGCCCAAGTCTTGGCTTCATCGAGGATTGCCGGCGTGAGAGCCACCGGCATCAGGGCCTCCCTGTCGTGAACATGTCGATTGCGCTCCCTCCAAATCGACCAAGCGACCAACCAAACAAAGGCATCGAAACCTTTTCGTCGGGCTTTAGCGACCAACTTCCTGATGAGGCACCACCAAGTAGCAATAGACATGGGACGATCCAGGACGAGATGAGGGAGAAGAATATGCCCGAGGGTTCAGAACCACGTCTCTCGACTGAAGACACAGTCGACAAGAAGGTGTGAGACATAGGTACCCCTGGGTCCCCACCGACCAGGCTCACGGCCATCCCCGACAAGTGGGTCCGGCCTACCCGAAGACTCGCCGACCTGAGAGTGGGCCCAACAGACCTGATCTGTGGTCCACACGACTTCTCGAAGACCTTCCAGAAGATTCCCCAGGCGACCTTATCCGATCCGGTCGGGTAACTTGGCGTGCAAGACAAGGCAGAAGACGTCGGTTGCGCCGCCAGTCAGTCCGAAGATCACGGGATTATGTTGTAACTTTCCTTAGATTGGTTTCCTTGTTGTAACCGACCTGGACTCTGAGTCCACCGACCTTGTCCGTCAGCCAATATAAGGCGGGCAAGGCCGAACCCTGAGGTGAAGTCATCCCAAGTCGCAATCCACCCAAATCAATACAATCAAGAACTGGACGTAGGGTTTTACTCTCCGGAGGCCTGAACCAGTATAAACTCGCCGTGTCCCTTGTGTTCCGTGTACTCTTGTGCAACCTTCGAGTTCTTAGCCTTAGATCTCTCCCCACCGAACAAATAAACCACCGGGGTTGATACCCCTGTGGGCTGTGCAGAACTAAACCTCTGACAGCAGGTGATCTAGAGTTTCGACCTCCTACGCACAGAGTGCACAGGTATCAGAGTCCTTCAGACCATGCTGATGGAGTCTGTCAGAGGTCCAACATCGACCATGCAACACTATCCAGGCAAAGAACTTGCATTTGCCCGACATCTGAGTTTTCTAGATTTGATGGGACCCAGAATGTCAACGCGACCAAGGAAGAGTGCGGCATAGGCGGAAGAGGAGTACAGACCGTTTGGCGACCATTTCCAAATAAACTTGTCGAGCTCCGGCGATAACCTCACGGCCCGCACTAGGTCCCAAATAGAAAGGAACTGGACGATGACCTGCTTGGTCCGCGCGTGCGTAATATCAGCGACCCAACGGATCCCACGAGGTCCCATGTCACACCTGATTTTCCGAAGAAAACCAAATGCATCTCATATGTGCGCCAGGATCAAGTTTACACACATATGATAGACGTCATGAGTGAAATATCAGTAAATAGCAATAAAAACATACAAGAGTTAAACCATTACATTATCTCTTTATTACACTCAGACGTTAGACTCGAAGGTCTTTTAAATGAACAAACGATAACTAGACGAAGCAACTCCGTCTTCAACTTCCACAGGCACATGACTGGGGGCACGCAAGCCTCAGAACTCATCGTAGTCGCTGAAGTACTCTTCTCCAGTGTTCTCCTCTGAACAGCGGGTAAGCAAGGTGAGCACACTTATGGTTGGAGCTCAGCAAGTGGGGGAAGATGCAAGGCTATCAAGGATAGGCTAAGAGTTTGCTGCGGTTAGCATTTTAATGTTGGTCAAATTTTATTAGCAAGCACCTATTTACTAGGTGTAAGTTTATACCAACCCACTTAAAAAGACTTTAGAAAACTTTCCATCTCAAACCATATATAAACCACAATTTAATTCCATCTTCAAGTTTATTAATCATGTGAGGGTCCAGGCCGCTCTTGACCGTGAGCACGGCTGATCGATCAGTTTTACACTCTGCAGAGGTTGCACACTTTCACCACAGCTCGCGTAAAAGTTCCGAAGAACTTTGAACCCAACCACGCATGTGCTGATCAGGCACAATACCACACTTCCGAGGTGTGATTGCATAGGGACGCTACGAAGCCTTTACAAAGATATGCAAAAGCACCAACAACCCACAACAGTTACAGCTCAGGGCGGACCATAACCCTCCCTAATGGTCAGCACCTTAGCAAAGGCTGCTACCCCAAAAGAACCGGGCTATACCCCTTCAACCCCGAGCCCCCTGTGTTCCTTTCGGATAAGGTCACCAGTACAATCGCACACCTAATTAATTGGCTAAGCCAGAGCCATATGGATTGTGGTTGCACTGTTTTCCTGGGTGGTTCTCCATGTTCCAATTAAATCATATGATCTTGTTATTAACCACACACACATATATATATCACCAAAGTTATCATGATCAACATTCATCATATTGCAAAAGATTCATTTGAACCATCCCAAGGTATAGCAACTAAGCATTTCTACCCAAAACATTTACTTTAAAAGGGTTATTCAAGGTAATGAGGATAAAATTCTAGTCATGTCCTTAAAAAGGTGATTTCCCATTAAGTTTATGCAATACAACATTTAAAAGTAAATTTTAGTTATCATGCAATTATTTAGGACAAAGAGGAATATGCAGAGGGAGAAGTCCACTTGCCTTCCTTGCTTAAACACTGGGGTACTTCTTCTTCAAAAACTTGCTCTTGATCCGCTCCAACTGGCTGCTCACTTGAAACTGGCACGATGTCTACGAGCACACAAGAATACATTCAATAAACAAAATAATACACCAAGCATGAAAAGCTTAAAGAGAGAACAAGGTTTGGCTCTAGGAACACAAACGCAAAAACACTCGGAACTATCGGGAGATTTGGATGATCACATACAAGAGCTAGCTAGTGCTTGGTATATTTTAATTCAAAAAGATGTGCATAGGTTATTTCAGAGAAATACTCTATTTATAATTAAGCAAGTTATATTTGTATTTAAAAGACGATGTAAGCCTAGTCCAATTTTATTTATAAATATTCAAGTAAGATTTATGCAAATTAAACATTTAATTTAAAAGAAGCATGTAAAAGCATCTAGGCGTTCATCTTTATATTTCGAGTTGAACTAATCAAATTATAACTTAAAAACACATTTATGTTCATATTAATCAAATTAACATGTAATTAAGAAAACTCGAGATAGACATATGTTGCTTTTATTTCGGAAGCAAATTGCATAAACATTAATCAATTTAAGTTTGATTGTGAAAACCGAGGTATACATCTAATTAACTTTTAATTATAAGAAATATTTAATTAGTATTAATCATATTATCTTTCTTATGAAAACACGTGTTGAACTCTAATTAGATTTTAATTAGAAAAGCATATGTATATAAGGATTTAATCATATTTAATATTTAAATAAATTATAAAACAAAGACCATGTTCATCATTGGTCCTATCACGTAGTTTGAGTTGATATGAACCTAACGTAACTTAAAACGGTGGAAACGGAGCTAAAACGCAAAAGATATAGCCAAAACAAGGTTCTGAAACTGACGGGCTTGAAAAGACGGTCGCGTGGACACCAAGAACGCTTAAAACGGATAAAAGATGTAAAAGATATGGCTAAAACAGGCTTCAGGGGCTAGATTGTGAGAAAACTTGGGCTTCAGGGGCTTATCTGCAAGAAACCAGGGGCTAAAACATAATTATGTGTAAGAACTCAAGGGTTTTGGTGTAAAAGAAGAGGGCTGGACCGCGGGTGAAAGAAACAGAGAAGCTCAGGGGCTTCAACGTGAAAACCTGGACCTGATTGAGAGGGTTCATATAGGTGGAAGGGCATGGTTGTGATATTAGAAACCTCAGGGGGTTTTCCGCAAAACAGCCGGGAAAAGGCGCGGTTGACCGGTACTGATCCGGTTGACTCGGCGGCGAACAGATCTGAGTCGTCGATCTGTGCACGGACGGCTGGCGGAAAAAAAACAAAAGCTCAAGGGCCCATTCGTAAAGAAAAGGACCTGAACGCAAGGATTTTAACTGGTGGGAGGTTATGGTTGTGAATATAAAAACTATAGGGTTCTTTTTGCAAAGTGGCGGCGGCAACCCTGGGTTGACCGGTACCTGGTCCTTTTGACCGGGGCTGGGGCGCGATCTGCGCCGTTGATCACAGATCAGACGGCGCACGTCGCCCGCATGCGAAGGAGCGACGGCGGTGACACCGGAGGCGGGCGGCTCTCGGCGGAGCTCGCCGGCGAAGCTCGAAATCGAGCTCTGGTACTCGGTTTTCAACAGGATTTGCGCCTACGCGAAGCTGGGGAAGCGGCGGACTCAGCCACGGGCTTGAGGAGGGCGCTAGGGCAGCGGGCTAGGGGCGCCACGGCCGGCGGCGGACGGCGGCGACGGGCACATGGCCGGCGAGCTCGTACGCACGGGGAAAAAGAAAACCGGCGCACGGGAGGGGTCCTCACCTTGCTGCGGAGTTCCGTGTGAAGAGAACGACGACGATGATGCAGAGACGGCGGAGATCGAGGACGGGCGGCGCTCCGGGAAGGAAGCAGGGGCACGGCTCGGTCCGGCGGGGGAAGAAGGTGCTCCGGGTGAAGGGGATGGCGGCCCTGTGACACGAATTAGAGGTCGAGTGAGCGTTGATCGCGAAGAAGAGGGAGGGAGAGAGAGAGACAGGGGCACTTCACCAGCGACGAGGGGCTTGCACGGCCGGCAATGGCCCGATGGCGGAAACCGAACGGCGACGGCGCGTGCGCGTGGATGGGGAGGTGCGGGGCTCAAGCGGATGCGGAAAGGAGGAAAAAGGGCGAGGCAAGAGCTCGGCCTTGGCTTTAAAGAGAGGAGGGGGAAAGCAACAGCCGGGGCCAATTGGCCATTGATGGCCATGGCGGCCGGCCCGGCGGTCTTGATGGCATTCAAGAGGGGGGGCTTGATGGAGAAGAAATTGAAGGGGGTTAAGGAGGGGGAGTGAAGGGGGGAAGGGCGGCCGATGCTTTGGTGCGCCTTGAATGCCGGCTTGAAGGAGGGGGGAAGGTCGGGAAACGGCCGGCGGCGATGGTTGTGGGCGAAACAGGGGAGAGGCTGGAGAAAAGGGAAGGCCCTGACGCGTGGGGCCGGGCGGTCAGCGACTGGAGAGGAAGGTGGAGAGCTGGGCTGCGTTGTTGGGCCAAACGGGCCAGGCGAGGGGAAAAAGGCCGGCGGCCTTGTGGACTTGGGCGGAGCAAAAGAGAGAGAGAGAGCGGGGGAGGTTGGGCCGCGTGGAGGGATTGGGAGTTGGGCCTCGGGCCGAAAAAGGGAGAGGGGAGAGGTTTAGGTTTTCTTTTTTTTTCAAAACCTTTTTTCAAAACTTTTCAAACTTTTAAACACTTTCAAACCTTTTCAAACATTCAAACAAACTTTAAAACTTTTAAAACTTTACACCACCACACATAAACACCATGCAACCAAAAGATGATGCACAAGCACTTGTTGCTTCTAAAATTATTCAAAATGATATTTAAACATTTTAGAGCCAAATTTATTTGATAAATTATTATTTCCTTAGAAAACAAAAACTAAAACACCATGTTGCTTATATTTATTTGGTGATGGAAAATTAGGGTGTTACATCCCACACCAAGGCCCTCCTGGACAGTACGTGAGCGCCTGACCCTTGGAGAAACAGCCGCCCACAAGTTAGGTGCTAAGAGCTTGATGGAACAACCAGCGAGTCAGTTGTCCTCCCAAAAACAAGGCCCTAGTGTCATCCTGACCTCGACCGAGACTGAAGCGTCGAAGAATGCCTGCGCGTGCACGGTCGGCAGGGAACCGGAACGTCGCCCACGTCTTGTCCGGATCCGTACGCGCCAGCCAGAGCCACCGCAGACGAAGAACCATCCCAAATGTGCGGAGGTCTGGTAGGCCTAAGCCGCCGAAACGGGTAGGGCAGGCGACGTTTACCTAGGCCACCGGACGGCGACCACCGTTAGCCACCTCTCAAGCAGTTTAGTATTACACAAATTTACAAGCACCGGCCGCCAACATGGAGGGGGAGTAGCGTGAACTGGACTACCAATTTTGTCTCGGCTACTTTTGTTTGTTTGCTATGATGACTACGAATATAACGATAGGTTTGGCCGTTTGGGCGCAGGAATCTCTCATCTGTTTCCGCTACTACTACATAAAAGTGGACGGATGCTGCAGGGCTTTATGCTCATCACGCATGTTGTTCCGCCTGAACGGAGATCGCACATCGATCTCATCCCACCCCGAGCACCGAGCTAACATGACCTCACCTTTCCCTGTCGGGGCCAAGGCGTGAGAGTGCTATTTGCGCGTGCCAAGAACTGCTCAGATCTCAGTAGGGTTTGCACGCAAATGATGGCCATCGCATTCATTTTCTCGAACACACGGAAATGGTCGGTGGGAGAAGAACGAACAGACTAGTGCGCGAAGATAGCATGGCCACTGAAAACGAAGCGTGCGACGCGGTTCTTGACAGGCAGCACGTCGCCTTCGGCCTTCCTCGATCCTTACCTGCTATCGAGTTATTGTGTCAGTGCCAGTACCATTTGGATCTTGCGAGAACTCGTCCATGGAATGGAACTGTTGGCATGTGATCCTGCTGCCAAACCAGGTCATCTTACTGCTTCAGCTTTTATCATCCCAATCTTTTTTTTTCGAATAAAATTTATCATCCCAATTTCATATTGTGTTTCCTTGTCTGTCTCAACTACTCTAGGAACCTCACGGCTACTGTATGGCCTATGTGGAGGGGAAGAAAACATAGGCAGGGGCAGTGCTGTCTGCCTGCTGCACAGAGCTTCTCTTTTCGTGGAGAAGATCCGAGAAAACAGTAGCGCTTTGTGCTTGATTTTTTTTTTGAAATGCTTTGTGCTTGATTTCGACGACGATGTAAACCATCTTTTTATGAGAAATTTTTTATATATTTTTTAATCATTTTGCAAAATTATACTACCGTTTCAAAATTTATCAAATTTAACCACCAACCGCCGTGGCCCACGGCGGTTGGAGATAGCGGTTGCAGGACCCGGAAGGCGGCAGGCAGCGGCCACGGCGGCTGCATGAGGCCAACCGCCATGGCCCACGGCGGTTGATTTTTTTTAAAAATATTCAAATTTTGTAAACGACCTCAAATGGAGAAACTGCAAACATGAAAGTTGTGTGTCTCGAAAAGTTATGAAACTTTGTAGTTTACAACTTTTTCATTTGATGCCGTTTAGAGTCTTAACAAAGCAATTTACACTCGGTTAGGTGTAATATGAGGAGAAAAGAAACTGAGTATGGACATATGTGACTGTGTAGTGCAGTGGCAAGGGAGGCTTCGTGCGAAGCCGGAGGTTGGGGGTTTGAACCCCACGGAGCGCGTAGCGTCGCGATTTTGCGCGAAAAATGCCGCGACTTGCTAGTGGGTCCTCCACTAACAATAATTTTTTTGCTATTTATTTCTATCATTTTAACGCAGTTTTCGGCTCTTATAGGGCTCAGGCAACCTGCCGCTGTGGCCCACGGCAGTTGCACAACCCTACCGCCGCCGTAGCGCAGATCTTGCACAATCCACAGCGGTAGGATCTGTGTTAAAATCATCTTTCTTGCAAGTCTTGTTCAGATCTGTGAAGTCCACGCACATTCTCCACTTCCCATTCTTCTTCTTTACTGGGACAGTGTTAGCCAGCCACACAGGGTACATGACCTCCCTGATCACTTTGGCGTCCTGAAGCCTTTGCACTTCGACCTCTACTGCTTTGGCTTTTTCTTCGGACATTTTTCTAAGTTTCTGCTTCTTCGGGGTTATTTTGTCATCTGTGTCAAGGGTATGTTCGATGATATCCCGGTCGACACCTTGCAAATCTTTTGCTGACCAAGCGAAAACATCCCTGTTCTTATTAAAGAACTCGATGAGTTCTTTTTCTTCTTCGGGACTAAGATGAGCCCCTATCACCACCGCTCTGTCTGGCATATCATCTAGGTACACTTTCTTCGTTTCGCCATCAGCACTGATCTCTACTTTCTCTTTGTCTCTTTTGGCTTCCACATATGGTTCTTTGCGTTCTTCGGTAGAGTTCAAGTGGTGTGCATTGCTTTGGCCTGGTGTGTGGCCCTTCTTTATGTTTCTAGCTTCTTGTTGATCACCGAACACTGTGATGATTCCTTTGGGTGTCGGAATTTTCATACACAGAAACTGTTGCCTTATCACGACGTCGAACTTGTTGATGAACCCTCTGCCGAAGATTGCGAGGTACGGATGATACATGTCGACCACATCGAAAGTGAGGGTTTCGGTTCTAGCATTGTCCAGGTCTCCAAAGGACACTGGGAGAAGTATTTTTCCCGCTGGCTTGATTGGCTTTCCTCCGAAGCCTAGCAGTGGGTATTCTGGTGGCTGTAGCATGTGTGGGCTCAAGCTCATTTTCTCGAAGGTTTTCATGAATAGTATATCAGCCGAACTTCCATTGTCCACCAGGACTTTTCCGATCACCCAACCAGCGATATTCACCTCGATGACCATGACGTCATTGTGGTCAGTAGATTTCAACCTGAAATCTTGTTCAGTGAATGTTATAGGCACCTTGGCCCATTCTGGTCGCGCTGCTGGGCCATCGTTGATGACTGTGTTTACAGATCTGAAGTAGTTGTTCCTCTGCCTCTTTGTTTCAAACTCCATGGCTGAGCCTCTAGTGATAGGCATGATGGTTCCGAAAGAGGGTAGTGCTTTCAGGTTATTGCTTCGTGAACTTGACGTTGGCTTTACCGAATTGGCTGGAGGTGGTGGCAACATTTCTTGAATTGGTTGTGGTTGCTGAATGGTTTGGATTGCCTGAGACTGAGGAAAGAACTGTTGCGAAGGCTGCCATGATGACTGTACTTGTTGAAATTGCTGAACTGGGATCGGGCTTGGCTGAGGGCCCATCAGCTGTGGCTGCCAGAAGTTTTGACGGAACTGATTTGGCATTGTGGAAGCAATAGACATCATGGTCTTCTCTTGCTGGATTCTTGCTACGTTTTTTTTAGTTTCTGAGCAAGCTTCAGTACTGTGACCCCTTCCGTGATACTTGGCAGCCGCCGTAGCGCACGGCGGCTAGGTCTCAACCGCCGTGGGCCACGACGGCTGGCCTTCCCGCCCGTTGGTCAAATCGCAGTGGGCTATGGCGGTTGGACCTTCAACCGCCGTGGCCCACGGCGTTTGGTGGTTAAATCTAATAAATTTTAAAACGATCGTATAATTTTGCAAAATGATTATATATATATAAATTCTTTTTATGGCTGTATAATAAGTGGGCCTATTTTTTGTTATTGGGTCTAACATACTGGCATTATGATTTACAGGCCTATCTTCATTTTGAGATGCCTTTTGAGATCTTTATTACAACAGGCTGTAGCCCACACACAGATGGCAAGTCTGTATGGGCCTTCAAGAGTCCACATTTGTGGTTCAAATGAGCCTACTTAGCCCGCAAGTGAAAATGCCATATAGTAAATTAATATAACTTTTTTTTTTGCCTCATTCATATTGCTTTTGCATATCTTACTGCTTTTGCATAGAAAATGCCATGTGAGTTACGGCCAATATTAGATTCCAAAGCAAGAAAAGGAAAACATATCTTTATTCCAGTCCAAATAACAAACAAATTTTAATCACAACAGGTTGTATGTACAGACTTCTGGCGATGAACTTTATCCTGGCATGCTAAATACTCCTATACCACAGTCGGACTCTATAGTGTACACACAACACACATTCTCGAGGGCACGCGAAGAAGGATCTTGAGACCAGCAAACACCCCCTGCAAGCTCGCAGGATCACAGTCACAGCAAATGCGTACCGCATGCAGGAAGAACATATCTAAGCCTTGGCGTCTCCTTTAGCTAGGCCAAGAAGAGATGGCCGGTAGAGGGACTGACGCTGTGCCATCTCAATCCTTTCCCGTGGGTCATACATTGATTCATCTCGTATTGCCTGAAGAATAGACTCAGTCCCAAGCTCCCTGCAGGTGAAAACGAAAATAATTAGGTGCCCCCCAAAAAAACGCATTACATAGTCCAAGAGGTTTCCAAGATTTCCAACCTCTTGATTAAAATTTTGTAAAGTGTTTTGAGTATTGGGCACAGCTCAACAGGAGCAACAGGCTTCTTGGTTTCTGGATGCATCACACATAGGCTTCCCTGGCTCAGGAGTTCATAGAATGCATTGACTGCGGAAACACCCTAAATCGCAGAAGCAAATAGTGGTCAGCACATAGCTATCCCATACAAAAAGGGTACACAGAAATCATGCAAACTTTATGACATTATCATTAAGATATCAGGCTACCAACACAAACCTGGATGGTCCCTTTGCCTTTGATGCTGTCCCCCATTTCCAGAGTCAGCTCTCCGTTAGCCAACTTCTGCCCGTACCATGCATTACGACCTTTCAGAAGTGTGACATATGTATCAGCTAACAAGGGTCCTGCAAGTTTCTCAGGCTCTCGCGCTAGAAGATGGGTGATGTATATCATTTCAGATGTGCAGAGTGAAAAGTACACTGATTTGCTGGTTGCACTCTCTTTGGTAAGCGCTGCCACCATACCTGCATGATAAGATGATGTTCAGGAACATGACAGATATATTAGGCTCCAGAATACAGTAATCAGGTAGGAGTGGACAAATAATTTGGAACACTCTCCCAGGTTGAGTTTTTTTTTGTTAATTACTGGAATAAAATTTTCTTAGTCCATGGCATGTGAGTTGTGTGCACTGTATTAACGACAGCAAGATTATGTCATGTCTGACAGCAAGACATTGCATTTGCCAGAGACAACAGCATTGCAGCATTCAGTGAATGCAAATACCATACTTCATGAAACAGGACAGACAATACTGAATATAAGATGCCAAAGTAGCAGCTTTATTGGTTCGTTGCTGAAAAATGCAATGATTTGATCAAGCGTCTCATTCATGTGAACTGATAAACGGTTCCATTTTCCAGATCAAAACCTTTCAAGTCAATTTAAAGATCGGACAGCAAATGAATACTTACCAGCACCAATGGCATATACGTTTTTCAAGCCACCCATGACTTCATGAGTAATGAGGTCACTATTGTCCCATACAATAAAATGGGGCTGCCTCAAAAATTTTGCAAGAGGTTTCCTCCATTTTTCAGCTCCACATATGCGAGCATTAGCATATTCTTTGTTATAAATCTCAGAAGCAATGTTTGGGCCTCCAAGATACAGAATGTTCTCCAAAGGCACTCCAGCTGCAATAAGAATCCATGATCAACAACGGCAAGCAAAGCCTAACAGCACACACGGGGAAACTTAAATGCACATAATAAACATACTGCTTAAGTTAAAATGTTCAGGTAGTCAATTTCAGTTTTGTAAAATAAATCTAGGAAAACATCACATGTGGTGGTGGGTCGAAACCAGATCATGCGATGTTCAGTAATAGTTCAGATGAACCCTGCTGAACAGTACTACCTGGTCAGAAGGGAGCAAACTGCAGAGCAAACATAGCACATGGGCACTCACTTAACTACAAGATGCACCATTTCAGCAAGGAGCTTAACTAGATCTTCAACTTGAAATGCTCAACAACAGGCAAAGAATATAGTACCAGCATATAATCATCAATCAAACATGCAATAAATATGAAGGACCATACGTACAGATCATGATTATCCAGAAAATTTCATCAGGAACATTCCGGGGCTGCTGTGTCTGCTGATCCAGCTGAGCAGCATTTAAATCTTCAGTTAAATCTGTTCCTTAGCCCTACTTGTACAAATATGACAACTACGAGATTAACGTAAGTAGTAATAACTCAACCATGAGAAACATAGGACTAGTACTAGATCGCAAGGAGAGTTGAGCAAAGAACTCACTTGCATTGCTGATCATCTGCGTGGGTGTTATGATCCGGGGCACAGGGTCGAGCGACGCCTCGATCCCCTTTGCGAGCGAGATGATGAGCGGCTGGGTGATCCGCTCCTTCCAGTACCTCCCGATCTCCCCGAACACCTCCCTGGTCTCCGTGGATGGCAGGCCGTTGACGACGATGTCGGCGTCCCAGACGGCCTCCTGCAGGTTGGTGACGACCTTGAGCGGGCAGAGCGGCGTGTCGAGCATGTTGAGGCAGAACCCATCGCGGAGGATCTCGTCGGCGGTGAGCGTGCGGTCCCCGAGGCGCGCCTCGACGTACTTGAGGTAGGCGCAGCGGCGGATGAGGCGGCGCAACACGCCCTCCCGGGCGTTGATGACCTCGAAGAGGCGCTCGGCGTCGGCGCGGTCCACGGCGCGACCGGCCCGGCGCCACACGCGCACCTGCACCCGGTCCCGGTGCCTGCCGTACGCGTCCTGCAGCAGCGCGCAGAACACGCTCCCCCACGCCCCCGCGCCCACCCCGACGACCCGCAGCGGGTCGCCGTCGGACTTGCCCAGCAGCCGCCGCAGCTCGTCCAGCTTCTCCTCCGCCGCCAGCGCCGCCGCCGCTGCAGCAGCTCCACCGCCGTTCGCGTAGCTCCCCACCATCGCCGCCGCTCCCGCTTTTCGCAGCTCACAGCCTCGCCGAGCTCAACTGGGACTCCACAGGCAGACAAGCAAGCTCCGGGCTCCGGCCGACCGAGGAAGATGGGGGGGTTTTGTTGGCGAGCACGGGGGAAAGGGAGGAAAGGAAATGCGGGGTTTTGTGGGGTTGGGCGACCAGAAATACCAAATCCCAGCGCGAATTCGCTGTCGATCAGGGGGAGCCGCGGCCGCGCCGTCCCCTTTGAACTCTCTCTGCTTCTCCCGGGGGGTGGGTTGGTGGCGGCGCCGCCCGCCCGGGTCTCCTTGGCTCAGCTACCAGCACCAACTCCTTGGCGCACTATAATCCGGTAAAGCAAGCGCGCGGGGGGGGGGGGGGGGGGGGGGGGGCAATCGAACCGCGCTTTTTGTTCCCTTCTGCAGTTTGTTCTCTCCGGTTTAAACAAGACCTCCACGGTCAGGGAGGGAACTGAATCGGAGGCGTGTCCGCGCTGCACGAGGAGAACGAGGCGGCGGGCAGAGCAGCACAGAGGTGGAGACGCCAGGTGGCCAGACGCGTCTCCGAAACCGAAAGGGACGGGCGCATGGCGTGGGATCGAGACGGCGACGGTCTTCCGAGCCTGACGACATCGATGACTCGACGGGACGGCAGGGGGCAGGAGAGGAGACCGGTCGCGTTTGGCGAGCTAGGAGGGGTCTCCTCCGTCCCTGCTACCCGCCGTCCGATCCCGATCCCGGCGCGCGTCCTCACCGGCCGACCACCGGCGGGCGGCGGCGTTATCCGCGGAACCAGCCAGCCGAGCGAGCGAGTTGGTGATCATTGATTTGCCTAGAGCGGCCGTTTTAGTTGGCGGAGCCGGTCGGAGTTGGAGTCCCCAAGCTGCCGAGCAGAGGAGTCCACTCCGTCGATCACAGCGCACGCACGCAAGGTGGCCGTGGCCCGCTGCCACCATCAATTCGGCCGGCGGCATGGGTGAGGAGGGGGAACTTGAAAGCTTGCAGTATGCTCGAAGAAGTGGTCAGCTCATGGGTCGCCGCGGCTGAAAGCGATCCCGGTGTCGGCCCGAGTCGTCCAATCCGTTTTCTTTCGCTCTCCATCCCTCCTCTCTCGGAGTCCCACTGCCGGTCGCCAACTCACAACCGAGCCCCCCCGGTCGAAAACAAATCCTACTGCTTTGGAGAGAAAAATGCGACATGCGTCCACACCCACCGCTCGTCGTGACTTGCTGATTCAGTCAGGTCAGGGCGTTCGATTCAGGCACTAGTGCCGCTATTTCTGTTCAGAATCCAAAGCAAATGAGGCAATTGACAAGAGTGAAATGATTCTCAGTACTGATCTCACGAAGTCTGTACCTATATACATGGATGACGGGGCACCATGAAGGGACGATGAGACATGTCCGTTATGACATGTAACCACTTCTGTCCGCACCTTTTGAGATTATTGAAATATTTTCTAACAATTTCATCCATATAAATCACTGTATTTTTTTTTTGGGATGAAATCACTGTATCTGTGGAAATCAAACATGAGTAAGAATTTAATCAGACGTCACAAAATGAAGATGCAGAAAATGTCACTATATGGACAGGACAACTGTGTTCGCATATGCAAATAAAACCTCTCTTGTCAGCATTTTATCTCAACTTGAGAATAAGTTTCAACTCGATTTACAGCTGAACAAAAATGCAGCAGCCACACTCGCACAAAGCCTTGAAAACTTCTAGATATGCGCGCTGCGGTTTCGGTCGCCTTCCTCCATCGACGCCGAATTCCATTACAGATCTTCTGGTCACCATCACAAAAATCACTGCGAAAGAAATCCTGACGAGGCATCTGTTTCCACTTTCCAGCCACTGCCAAAGATTTTGAAGTCGGTGAACATGGGAGCGACAGGGTGGAAAGCAAAAGCTACACGGTTTCTGGTTCTTCAGGGATCAACTCGTAACCATGGGGCTTCTTGTTGCCTGTTTCCCTAGATTCCACCGGGATGCACTTGAGAATCACCGCGACGATCATGCTAACTGAGCCGAGGATCACACTCAGCAACCAGAGCTCCCAACTCAGCGGCACGGTGTTTGCAAAAGTGCCAAGAAACTCCACTATGATCGCTTGGAATACGACAGTGACTGATAATATACCGATAAACATCCAGTTTTTGAATATCCCTCTGAAAACGTTGACCTTTTCCATTTCCCTGCTGTTTATTTCGTTGAAAACCTGAAAGGATGGCAAGTTAAATGTAGTTAAAACTACCGTATTTTCATTTATCCTGTCCATGCATGAATGCACACTTCTATGTTATATATGGTTTATTTCAATTTTCAAACATGGTGAATCTTTCAAGTTTTTTCTGGATACTGTCCGATGAAAAGGGAAAAGACAAAAGTGATTGCAAATTGCAACCAAAGCTGAACCCCATTGATCGGAATATACACGGATCGAACCATATGGACAGAAGTAACGCTGTCATCAGGTTCTCAACAAGGCTGTAACCAGGACGTGAGATTTACATCTGTAGTAATAGCTGCCCTGCTCTTTGGTGCTTTCTTTTTCTCTGAACTTTGCTATGTTTTTTCGCTTCCTGACACCTTCAGCCAGGGAATTCTGTAAATTAGACTCCGCGTCTTACTGAATGAATCGGCAGAACACCTGCCATTACTTTTAGCCCATTGATTCTCACAATCAGTGGCAGAGTTAATCAAATTTCAAGCCATTGATGTATTCTAGTTGCTACCGCATAAATAAATCTCAAAGGTTTACAAATTGAAACAAGGTATCAGAGGTTGGATTGGATTGCTCATACCTGGCAAAATACGAAAGAGTTGAATATGAGGGTATTGATGGTTCTATCAGCATGCGGGCCTTCAATGTTAAGAAGCCTCTTTCCAGCAAACATAAGAGTACCAAGTACAATGAGCTGATATAAAGCTTGCCCAAGAATATTTCTCCACATGACCCGAGTGATAAAACTATGCCCCCGTCTCACAGGTGGTCTCTTCATCATTTCATCATTAGGTGGCTCTGTGGCTAAGGCCAAAGCACCTAATGTATCCATGATCATGTTCACCCATAGCAACTGGACGGCAGTAAGTGGTGCAGTACCTACAAATTAGTTCAAGTATGCAGTATATGAAATCATTCTAAGAGGCTGCAAGAGGACGCGGTAAAAAGGAAAAAGATAATGAGCATGCAGGTGTGCACCACTGTCATTCCTAAACTAATGCAGAGAAACTTCGAATCAATAATGATTATATAAATAATAGTATATCGGTGGTATGTATGCACACCTATGATACACGCTGAGACGAAATTCACTATCAGAGCCACTACATTAACTGTAAGCTGGAACTGCACAAACTTCTGAATGTTCAAGTAAACCGCTCGACCCCATCTAGCAACATTTACAATGGTACTGAAATTGTCATCCATAATTATGACATCAGCGTTCTCCTTTGCAACCTGCATCCAGTCATACACTTGCATTACAAGCCCACACTACAACATTCCTCATACACGGAATTCATGATGAAATTGAACAATAATATGATTCCAGCTAAGAGAAGCAAAATTAAGTTAATGTATTGTGCTACCTATAATACGGAGGTCAAAATTCACAAAAATGCAATACAATATTTAGGGAAATGTCTGGAAAATTAACAAGGGCGTTACTAATTCAGGAAGCTTAAAAGTGAATAAGAGTACTTAAATTTCTTACTGCAGCAGACATTAAAACTGAATATATGAATGGTCATCAGCTGATGGCAAATAAGAACAACAGAATGCAGTGTAAACCCTAAGACTTACCTCAGTGCCGGCAATGCCCATGGCCAGACCAATATCTGACTCACACAATGCAGGGCCATCATTGGTTCCATCACCAGTAACTGCTACCACCTCTTGATACATACTTTTTAAGCTTGTTACCAATTTATATTTGTCCATCGGTAATGACCGGGCCATTACCTAAACTCATGAAATATATAAGGGTAATGTTTGTAAATTGAATTAGCAAATAAGTTAATAAAAGGTCAAAAAATTAAAGCAAACTAAACCTGAATTTTTGGCAGGAGCTCCTTCAGCTCATCTGTGCTCTTATTGTGAAGCTCTCGTCCTTCTATTGCTATCCCATCCTCAGTTAGTATTCCACATTCCTTGGCAATAGCTTTAGCAGTGTTGATGTTGTCTCCAGTCACCATTCTTACTTTAATACCAGCAGCCATGCAGGTCATTACAGCATTCCTAACACCAGGACGGACTGGATCCTTTATACCAAAAAGTGCTATTAGTGTGTAGCCATCCTCTGGTATAGATTGATCGTCAGAAATTTCATTCAGATCCTTAAACGCGATGCAAAGTGTTCTTAATGCCTTGGAAGCAAATGAATTGATTTTATTTAAAATATTTTGCCTCTGTATTTCTGACATCGGTGTTATATTTCCTTCACTATTGAGGACAGTATCACACTGCCCTAGAATAATTTCTGGTGCCCCTTTACAGAAGGACCGGAGGCCACCATTAGGTAACTGTATTAGAACAGACATCTTTTTCTTAACTGAATTGAAAGGTTCTACTCTTACTCTTGGCAACTTGTTGTACTCATCATATAGATCTCCTTGCAAGCTTAATCCAAACTCCAACAATGCTGCTTCAGTTGGTGTTCCCAAGATATTTCTTTTGCCATCATCTCCCTTCACAACCTCAGAACCAGTGTTCAAAAATATTCCTTGTATAAGTATTTCCATTACACTTTCTGAAGTTGCAGCCTTTAGCTTATTGACAATTGTATCACCATTGACAGACTTAGATGCATCACTGATCCAGACCTTATGAACAATCATGTGGTTGTTTGTCAGAGTTCCTGTCTTGTCGGTGCAAATACAAGTTGCTGAACCCATGGTTTCACATGCTGCAAGATGCCTCACTAGTGCTTTGTCATTCATCAGCTTTTTCATGGCAAACGCTAGACTAAGAGTCACAGCCAGTGGTAGACCCTCAGGAACTGCGACAACAATGATTGTCACTGCAATAGCAAAGTAGTTAACTATTGTCAGTGCATCATTTGCTGACCAATTTAATAATCCAACATGCATTCCCTTATCAATTAGTAACCTCACTATAAGTACGAGAAATGTGAGAATTGCGAACACCAGTCCGATCTGTCCTATGATTGTGGCCACACCGTTAAGCTTAACTTGCAAAGGAGTTTCATCCACTCCATCATCATTAAGAGTATCCATGATTTTGCCCCATTCAGTACGCATACCAACGGCGGTAACAAGCATCTTGGCTGTTCCATCTTGCACTTTACTCCCAGCATGAAGAAATGGCTTGTCTTCACAAACATGAACTGGTTCACTCTCACCTGACAAGCTAGATTCATCTACCACTAAGCTGTACCCAGAGACGAACAAGCCATCTGCAGGAACAACATCACCTATTGAAAGATGCAAGATGTCACCAACAACCAAATCATGAATCAATACCTTCTTGGTTTTCCTATCTCTGGTGACACGGGCATATATCTTCTGTTTCTCACGGTCCAGCTCCATGAACTTCCTTGACTGCTTGTAGTCACTGGATGCTGTAACCAGTACCACCAACAAAATGCTGAGTACTATGCCAAGGCCATCATAGATACCCATTGGCCACCCCTTGGTGGCAAGGCCAACCACTAGAGAAACAACAGCACAAACCATTAGAATAATTAGCGTCAAGTCATGCAATGCATCCCAGACAAACATCCAGAAACTTCTTGGAGGCTTCCCAACATGCTTATTAGTGCCGTAAAGCTTCTGCCTGGTTTCTATTTCAGTTTCGTTGATACCATCTTCCAATGAGGCTTTGATCTTCCTACACAATCCATCAATTCCACCATGCGTCTTGAAGATTGCAAGATCCTCACGTGTGCCGGTAATCGCTGCCAGTTCATCTGGGCTAATACAAAATCCCTCTTTGATAAGCTCGTTGGATAGGGGGTACCGTCTTACACCTGCATATAGTTCATCAAGGTGTGAAATGCTACACGGTAGTAACAGCAAGATAAAAAACCACATAGAGTTAGATGATGAGGCCACACCATCGATAAATTGAAGCGCTGCTCTGTGCACATTAATTACAACCTGCACTTGTCCCTGGGTAACAAAATCAAACTCCTCTGAGACAAAGAAATAAATTTGTAGTACTCTGTTACCAAACAGAGAATTTCAGATAGATTTTTGTGAACTACTAATTTTTAGTAATATCAGTTTATCCCACAATTACGTGCTATTATTCATTTTATATTAGTCATGCACCAGTCCTACTCCTCGGTCCTCTTAAGTCATAACCACCATAAGGACACTGGACAAGAACTGGAGCATGAAACAATGGCAGGTTCAGACGATGTTCATTGTTCAGTTCTATGGTAACATAGTCCTCCAATGAGTGCCCCAGTGGCATAAGAAAAGATCCAAGTGGTATAGGTTCGTGCCTCCCAGCCCTCACACGCCCACGTTATGCAATACCACGCGAAGTCTAAATTTTACGATACAGATTGATTCAACACGTTGCAATAATTTCAGTGCATGCACACATCATGTGGCCATTCAGTTAACAATTGCGTTCCTCTAGAACTAGTCGTGTCAGGCTGGCTGTGGTCGCATCACATGTGAAAACTTTCTAACTGAACACGCCGAAAGGTTCCTGATTTCTACATTAGCCGTGCAAGGGACGCCTCCGGAATCTTAAGCTCCCGTCTCACGACTTCGTCACAGTTCAGACGAGAGGAGACATCCGAGAGATTTGACCAATGCAAGTTGTCCTCATGGGGAACCTGCTCGGATTGAGACTTTGAGAGAAGGCATGTCAATGTCATGGCCGCCGATAGGAGGCACAAAGCAGTGGCCAGCGGAGGCAGAGACGTGGGCATCCGCATAGCAATGCGAGGCTGATCCGGGGAGGAAACTTCCTGGCAATTTCCCAAGCCCAGTTTTGAACAGTGCAATTCAACGAAAGCGACGCGAGAAGGGTTCTACGGCCTGTACGGCTGCGCCGGTGCCCAACTTTGATTTGTACGTACCAGGATCTTGCGGCGCTGGGCGTCGTCGACGGTGTGGGGGCTGGAGAACATGCGGAAGCGGCGGCGGCGGTTGCGGACGACGAGGCCGACGGCGCGGCGCCATCGGAGGCGGGCCTCGCCGGGCGGGTTCTTGGCGGGGATGTCGAAGTGCTCGTTGAGGAAGCTCTCGATGCTCCAGCTCCGGCGGCCCGCCTCCATGCTGATCGCTAGCTCTTGCTCTCGCCCTCCCGCGCGCTTCGCCTCCCCGCTGCGTTGTGCCTTCAGCTTTCGTTTTTCGAAAGAGGCTCCAAGCACACACAGGCCAGGAGGGAATAAATATGTCGAGGGACGAGGGCCTATTTGTGATGAACAATTCTGAAAACACCCCCCAAGAAAGATTTAAAATATGGCTGCGAATGATAAATGTCAAATTTCTCTATTTTATTTCAATCATTAGGATCTGTTGCCAGGAAAGTGCAGAAACATGGTCAAAAGATTTTTCAGATATGGCTTAATGTCAAACATCTGACAATTTCTTCTCCCTCTTCTTGAAAACTCGAATCTTATCTTTGAAGCATTGAATATGGTAACAAAAACAAGTACCGAAGAATATAACATGACATGCAACTCTTTTGACGCCGATATAACATGTAACTGGGAGTGGATACAACAGGCGTCTTAACATAATTTTTTTTACTTATCATATGTTTCCTGCCAGTAACACCTTCAGATCTTCACCCATTGGTTGATAGTTCGACTATGATCAACGCAAGAAATCGGCAAATTAAACAAAGGTCCACAGGACTCTGCACCTCAAAACTGGTAGTATTGTAATATTTACGTCACTCTCCAAATGAATTTTTGGACAACGAACATCCTGTCCATGATGGTGCTGGTGACGGACAGTTAAGATGCAAGAACATGGCTTCCTCAATGAAACTGCTATTTAATTTCCTTTATAGCTTGAGCACGTACTAAAAGGAGAACCTATTCGGCTCCTTGTAGATCTGATAGAGATAGATCTAACTGGGTCAATCAGCAGCACGCACCAGGCTGCTATCTGCACCAGTCAACTGCTATTAGTCTTTGATTTAAATTAATCAAACTGGGGAGGGTCCCAGCACCTTCTTGAACCGTTGGAAGATTCTGCACCAAGCAAGTAGCATCTTCACATGGAGCTTTTCCTACAACACAAATTATAAACATGAAAACCATATAGAAAATAAAAAAACATAATGGGAGATTAGATACTTTTTACCGGAAGTGCATGATATCTAACCTTAATAGTACAAAAGTCATCTCAGCCAACACCCTAGAGATAGCCTTCATATGTATTGAGATCTCCCTGGCTCCGTACTGCCAGTGTGCAACATGTCCATCAAAAGTGGGAGCTCCACCATGTGTTGCTTGCCAATAACAAAACCATGACCATCATAAAGCAGGAACGGAATGGTTATTATTTGGTTGATCAAGAGCCTACAACCAAGGAGTATGATGCAAATATTGTTGAAAGTGAAAAGGGATTCGTCAAACACACCGCAAACACTATAAGAGAGACACAAGTTTTTTGCTTGCCTGTAAGATTGTCTGAAGAAATGTCACAAATGATCGTAAGTTGGAGGTAAAAACACATACATGTCACAAATGATTTGTTGTATATGTACCACTTAGCCTCTCCTGCCACCTGGACTCAAATATAGAATTGTCTCAGTTTAGTGGTGATATAAGGACGTGTAGATCAAGCCCTAATTCATGATTGGTGTGTAAATTAGTGTGCTATGAAGCCATACTATTTATAATTCATTAAAAACAACACTACATATGCTAAGTGCAAAGCATACAACCACAAACATATGTAATTTAAGAGATTACGATAAACACGAGCATAGTAAGGACTCAGGAGTTCTAATAATCTAATTGAACTAAGAGTATACTGTTTGAAGACAATGCGGCGGCCAAATCTAGTCACCTAAATAGTAAGTTCGAATTCGGTAACCAATGGTAGCACAGTGTTCAACCAAAAAAAAATTCAAAGACAGAAGGATTCACTGAAGTAGGGGCATGTGTTTTGGCAGAGGTGACTCATATGGGCAGAGGCAAATCATGGCTCTTCCAACTTTCAATAGCCAAGCCACATGTAATGTGGGTCTGATACTATGCTGCATTTCTTATACACGCAATAAGAACTTTGACATTCAGAAACTTCGAATGCTTTTAGTATAATCATACTGTGTCAGAAAACAACCTGACAATAGCCTGGAAACGATGTTAATCCAGCAAATGTTGCTCGTATAATATTTGTCCTTATAATATTTGTCCTTTTCATTTAGCTTTCAGGTTAAAAAAAATGTATCATTGCGCTGGCACTTAAGCCGCCCACTAACCCCTGATTAACTGTCAAAAAAAGTTTTCAGATAAGACTGTCAACCATTAACATTATGCTGTATATGCAAAAGTGAATTAATGTTATTTCACCACCTTATGCAATCACAAAACTAATGGTCCGCAACAAGAGCTCAAAACATGTGCCAAGCAAAAGTCAGGAAAGGTTGTAGAAAATATTGGATGAGATCTTTTCATTTTGTACTTGAAAAAACAGCTAGTTGGCTGAAATTGCAGGAATGCATCTCAAAATGTGTTCATCCAACCTAAACTAACACTTTCCACAAGTAACGGAAATTGCAGGATCTCTAGCAAAATGCCATCCCAGCTCTCTGGCATGACCCTGAATCCTGGCTTATACGGTAGGCACACCACATGGAACTCCCTATATCATGGGAACCTTAAAAATATAGGGCATGTTCGATCGGTTGGTGGCTGGTGGTGATTTGTTCTGAGAGAAAATTACTGCTGATTGGCTGGTGGCTAATAAGTTGTGGTCAGCAACCGATAGTTAAGATAGCGGTCTCAGAAGAAGAAAGTTAAGGTAGTGTGTAAATCGAATAGTAATGTGCAGCAGGAAATCTGATTGTCTCACTAGGACACAGCCAAGCATATCATTCAGATTTGATCATGGAGTTTACATGGTTAAACGAATCTCAAGACATTGTCCTGAAGTCTGACTGTTCCAAAACAACATTCACGACGAAATGGTAACCCAAACATCCAACACATCAGTGGCATCAAAATCCGAAATCAGTGGTCAAGCACCTGGTTTGGTTGGTAATGTTACCTAGTTCCGGTAATTAAAATCTTTGAAAGGACACCAATGGCGCGGGAGAAGGGAATTTCGGCGGCAGGTAGGGCCCGTCGATAAGGACCATCCCCATTCCTCACCCACGCGGCCACGCCGCAAGGCCGGTGTGGAGCCTCGCAAGGCCGCGGAGTGCTCGTCGCCGTCGGAGGGCGAGGGGTTTGCGAGGTATGGGGGGTGTCGAACGCAGGCAGCAGGTCAGTAGATTGGGCTGCTGCTGCTTGCTCATCGGCCCATGGGCAGGGACGCTCATAAACCGGCAGGACCTGGATAACCTATGTCGTTCCTGCAAAATTCCTTTTATCTCTTGTCAACATACATAACCGGCCGGTAATCTTGGTGCCTCTCGAATCTCGATTGCGTTGTTGCAATAGAAAGGAAAATTGAGCAATCTGCCACTCCGACGACAAGTGAGGCACTACAGAAGGGGGGGGGGGGGGGGAACCAGATCCTCTACCGTGAATCACATTATGTAAGAGGGACATAGACTACGTGTCGGCGCTACGTTCAACAGACCAGCTGCTGCTCGACCACATGGGCCATAAACCAGCCCACCACTAAATAACCAGCCCAGAATACCTCATGCGTCGCAGCTACCGCCGGTGATGTCGCCGCCGCCTCTTGTGCCACCGGCCGCCGCGTCTCGTTCGTCGCCGTTCAGCAGCGGCGCGTTCAGCAGCGGCGCGGGTGCCGCATCCACCTCCGCGCGGATGCCAGGCCTTGCTCGCCTCCATGGCCTGGCCCCTTCCCTGCCATCCACCACCGGCACCATTGCGGAGAGGTTCGGGCGAGTTGCCGCCACCGCACGATGCAAAAGCTTCAGTATGAATGACTTTGACAGTATGAAGGAATCACAGTTCACACAACTACACTGATCAAAGTCTCATTTCACCAAATAAGTTGGCAAGAACAATTATCACATTCTCTATGTAGCAGCCTCAAATTGGCATATCCTGATATACATTCAGTGAACATTCAATATTGAGTCATAATCTCAACTATATAGAACCCTATCAATATGTCTGCTACTCTGCTGCTATCAGAAACACGGCAGCTCCCCAACTTGCTTCTGCTTCTCTCCACCAAAATGTTTGTTCAGTCCCAACCCTTATGCAGTGGTGTGCGCTTGGAGCATCGACACCCACCCCGTGGTGATGCTGCACTTGGACGAAGACTGCCGGCCGCAGCAGTGATTGAGCTCCTCGGCGGCAGCGACTTGCCCGAACCTCTCAGCAATGGTGCCGGTGGTGGATGGCAGGGAAGGGCTCAGGCCATGGAGGCAAGCAAGGCCCGGCATCCGCGCGGAGGTGGATGCGGCACCCGCGCCGCTGTTGAACGGCGACGAACGAGCCGCGGCGGCCGGTGGCGCAAGGGGGCGGCGACATCACCGGCGGCAGCTACGACACATGAGGCATTCTGGGCTGGTTATTTAGTGGTGGGCTGGTTTATGGCCCATGTGGTCGAGCAGCAGCTGGTCTGTTGAACGTAGCATTGACACGTTGCCTATGTCCCTCTTACATAATGCCATTCACGGTAGAGGATCTGGTTCCGGGGGGGGGGGGATTCACGGACCAGCAGCGAAGCGAGCACACGGGGACTCGGGGAACGACGGACGGACTGACACTAGTGGATGTGCCGGACCGGCGGTCATGGACGCAAAGCACAACTGAAGAATTTGCAGTAATGCAAAAGAAAAACTTCAATGCATTTTCACATGCAAGAAATTTGAAGCTTTAGGAAATTCAGCATAATTAAGAAATACAAGCAAGAAAAACTGATATTCAAGAATAGCAAGCATTAGGATACTTTTAATGTGTAGTATTAGTATCCAAGATAATGAAGCACACCCTAAACCATTCATCATACAACGATGTAAATGATACAAAATATAAACCAATAAACTCAATCTCGTTGAAACAAAAAATGATCAACAATAGATTAAAACCGATCATACTATCTGCTCTGCTCAAGCATCTCAGAGTCTCAAAATCAATTCTTGTTAATGCTTTAAGGGTTACCCCCTGCAGATTACCATTATGGCATACATACACAGGCAGACCAATCGCAACATTGTAAACCAACAGGGAGAATTACACAAGCTTCAACAGTATGATTAACCAAGGTAAAACAAACAGCACCAGGAATAACAAGTTGACTCAAGATATATTAAAACCGGACATACACATCTCAAGAATGTACTGATAAACTTTGCTGGTTAGACAAATAAAAGCCAGGTGCCAAACAAATACTATTTTCATACATAAGAATGGCAATGCTCAAGCAATGTTATTTCGATGCATGTCAATTACATAGCAATTTGACTAGCAGAACAGGGGTCAAACTTATCCACAAGATCAGCACTGCTCAGTGCTGACAGTCACGACCACATAATTGCCGACATCTACAAAGCTTCTGAATACCAGACAATACAAACACTATGAAACCATTTCCTTCAAGGGTTTCTGAAGCAATGGGCATCCAAAAAAAGAGAAACACAATAGTACATCGTCTAGGGCAACCAGAGAAAATTCCTAATACTGCTGAAAAGAGAGAATGTTGTGTTGGGTTAATACCACTCTAGCCAGCATTCGCAACGAGATCTTGACCCAGAAGCTAACAAATTAAGCAATCATATTTGACTGATAGGCTTAAAAGGCATATCACAATTCACCAATCAGAAGTTCAAAAATCTAAAGTTAAGTCATAACAGAAAGATGTGATAGTAAACCAAGTTCTTATGTACAGTACCAAACAGTTAAGCCTAAACAATTAAACTGACAATTCAACAAATTAATTGGTCTCCAAAGCTAATAGCACAATTGCCACCAGAAAATTAAATAAATGAAGTGCTGTAACTCAAATGTAATGGACCATGTAGTAATGAAGACTTGTAATAGTAGGAATAAGATGGGTAAACAATAAGTTGCACCAGACATCTCAATTCTCAAATAACACAAGCAAGATTAAACATGTGAGAACACATAACAAGCAATCTCTGAAACAAAATTTCAACAAGATCTATGATTGACATCATTTGACACATCATCGACATCTCACATATGATCCTCTCCAAGATCCATAATAGTAAGCACGGAGTCTTCATGGCAATACCAAAACAGAGCTAGCTTAAAAGGTGTCCGATACAGATATTGAGAGCTAAAGCAGGCAATATGCTGGATGCCCGGCATCTAGAAGCGGAGCTTGGTAAAGAACCACCTGTTCTTGCCTGTCTTGAACCTCTCCTCGAGGCGCGCCTTGGCGGCCTTGCAGGCGGCGACCTTCTTGTCGCGGGTGGAGAGCGCGTCGGGCCCGCCCGAGGCGACGTCCTTGAAGTCCACGTCGAGGGTGTAGCGGGTGGGCATGATGTGGGTGAAGTTGACGAGCTTGATGAAGCACTTGACACGGGACTTCTTCGCCGTCTTCTTGGCGGAGTCCTTGCGGATCACCTTCTTGGGGTACTTGGCGAGGCCGGCGACGAGGCAGTGGCCGTAGGGGCGGTCGCGGGTGCCCTCCTCGAACACGCGCACGATCACCGCCTTCCGGCCGGCGAACCGACCCTGGAGGAGGATCACGGCCTTACCGGGCTTGAGGAACTTCACCATCTTGAGCTGCTGCTGCTGCTGCGCCGCCGCCGCCGCCTGGGTGGGAGGGTGGGGAGGGTTTGGGAGGTGGAGAAATGGGTGCGCGGCAGAGGGGCGAGAGTTAAATAGGCTGGCAGCGCTAGGGTTTCGAGGAGGGTGAGCGGGTTTCGGCTGTTGGATTCGAGATCGGACGGTGTTGCCGCGCTGGGCCTTTCTGGGTTGGTCTGGTGTTGAGCACGGATGGGCCAGGCTGGCGCAGCCCAGATCTCTCTCTCAGTTGTACACACAACTTCATCACGGGCCACAGGAATCACAAATCTCAGCCCGTAACTTCTTTTAGCAAAGTGGTTCTAATCTACTGGGCCTTTATATATTTTGTGAAAGTGGCTAAACGGAATTTTTTATATTTATTTTTCTACGATTTTCCAAAAATAAATACTCCCGAAAAACATTACCAAATCTATGCACCTGCCGCCGTATGTCACGACGTCAGGAACCAAACGCCATACCACACGGTGGCAGGATTCCAAACGTCGTACCATACAGCGGCAGGGCGGCGACTATGGCATTACCCACCACCTGAGTGGCGGTAGCAGCAACCGCCATACCATATGGCGTTTGGATGCAAACACCGTATGGTACGGCAGTTGCAGCAAAAATTTTTTATGTCCATAAAATATTAAATTAAAGCAATCATATAAAAATAGAAATGAAAAGAACTAGTTGCATATAAAAAAGATTGGAACAACGAATGCAAAATCACAACTAAATTAAAATAGTCATCAAGTACTGTTGTCACCAAAAAACACAACTAAACCTAAACTTGCCTGCCCCGCTTCCCCCTAAGTGCTCGAGTACCAGCCCTCGTGTGGTCCTGGTCGTACGTCAGGGGCTCACGTGGTCTGATAATCCGGCGTCGATCATCGTCCATAGGAGGTGTCGCCATCTGCGACGACCCTGCCTCCGCCTGTGCCTGACCGGTCGCTTGCGACGACCCTGCCTCCGCCCGTGCCTGTCCGCCCGCCTGTGCTTCTCCTGCAGGCACCTGTGTCTGCTGCGACTCGTGGAGTGGCGCATCAGGTAACTGTGATCCACCAATGACGCCAACGCTCGTGAAGATCGTGTTCCAGTCGAACGCCATCGTGTCGTCATCTAAGGCGGAGTCAGCAAGAGTGGCGGTCGCGTGGTAGCCTGCTAAGAATAGTATTAGTTAAGCGCTTATCGTATTTATCGTATTTATTTAATAGTATTACTGAGTTAGTTAAGGATGTCACCTGGCTGCTGCAGAATAGGTGTCGGTTGAGCCCACGCGGAAGGACCGGAAGCCCACGTGGAAGGACCGGGTCCCATCAGATAGACCGGAGGCCGCCCTTTACGATTATGTTAATATTACAATAACACAGGATAAAAAAAACAACTCTATGTAGAAGTTTAGAAACACTGAAGTAAATATACCTGAACTATGGACCGCAAAAGGCCGCTGAGCTGGTCCCATCGGCGCCGAGAAAGCAGCCTGTGGCGTGAAAAGGTCGCCGGCGACTGGTACGAACGAGCAGTCGAGGCGCAGCTCGAGGACGACGCAGGGTGACGTGGATACAACGGTACCGTCCCTATACCGCCGTAGTTAACCACAACACTGTACCTCCAGGTGACCGTCTCTATCCTCTGGTACGTCTGGTCGTGCTCCACAGGTCCCATGGTTTGCAACCACGCCCGAGCGTCCCCCACGATCCTCAGCACCTCCGCTAGCGCGTCATGCTGCGGATGAAATTAGTAGCACACGTTATAATGAAATAATATTTTTCTCGAAAACATGATTGAACTCCCCAAACTCACCGTAGTGTCGGCGTTCTGATCTCGTCGCACCGGGTACGTGCCGGAGGGAAGAAGCCGCTGGTGATCCGGGATCGGCGGCGGTGGCGAGGCAGAAGGAACGTGCATCACCCGCGTCCGGGTCCTGGGGATGTACCACGTGAGGTACCCCGCCCAAGCCGCGTCGTCGTGGGGGCGCACCTCGGCGACAATGTGATCCGGCGCATCAGCCCACTGAGCCACGTACGGCTGCAACTTATCGACCCACTGTGTCGACGCCCCGATGCCCTTACGCGATCATCTATCACAAAGTAAACAAATTAATGACGAAGTCAACGTCGTAATGCATTGAAATGTTAACAAATTCAGATGGCTTACCTATGCACTGCAGCCGAAAGAGTGTGCGTAACAGGCACCGGTGACGCCTGGTAGATGCCGAACTGCCTCATCACCCTGTGGACCGTGTACTTCTCGACGCACATGTCGAACACCAAGTGCCTCGTCGTCATCCAGTACTGCTGGTCTCGGAAGCACAGAGACGAGAGGCCCTATGGTGCGCGGTTGTCGATACGAGCCTGTGAGTACGGCGTCCACCTGACCTGCTCATCGGTCATCATGTCGATCTGGCCCACGAAGTCCTTGTAGGACTTCTTCGTCTGCTCACCAACCCAAGTGTGCTGCATATGAACAAAAATGTTAATTATGCCGAAAACAGTAATTAGTGAAGAAAACGAGAGTCAATGTGGCGTACCCTCTGGAGGCACCACAGAGACCCCATCGTGTGACGATCTGCGGGGTCAACGTCATCTGGCAGCGGGTCGTATTGGAGAGGTCGGCCTTCGGCCGACCGATGTCGAAACGCTCGTGGATCCAAAGCTGTAGAAGGAGAGGACAACTAATGAGGACCCCCGACTTCCCCTTCGACATGGCCGTACACAACCCCCTGTACGTAGCCGACAGAACAGCGCTGCCCCAGCTGGTCTGGGGCACCGCGTCCAGGGGTGCGTCGGCGATCATCCGAGCGTAGGGGATCAAGTACTTGTACATCGCGTCTCCAGGAGACTCGCAGAACATCACGTAACTGAACAGCCAGAGTAGGTACGCTTCCAGAAACCTGTCGACTGTCCCTGGCTCGGCGTCGTCCGCCAAGTAATCAGCCTGCACAGAAAGGTCAATCGTCACTTTTGTTTTAAATACATGCAAAAGATGAAAAATATTAGGTACAAGCATGTACGCTGAACTGTTGCAACCAGGTCTGGGTGGGTCCATGCGGGTCCTCGAACGGCTGGTAAGGGTGAGGCACGCGATCGTTCCGAGGAACGTTCGCGAACCGAGCGAGGAAGTCCTGTCGCCAAGTGTTGGGGACGTCAATAGCCCCCATCGCGACACCCTCCAACGGAAGGCTGAACAACATGGAGATGTCCTCCAGGCTGACCGTCATCTCACTGACGGGCAAGTGGAACGAGTGCGTCTCTGGCCGCCACCAGTCCAGAAACGGAAATGAAGGAATGGGAAAGATCCGAGCTAGAAAAATGAAGGGCGAAGCCAAAGACTTCACCATTAATGATGATGGCACTATTTGGTTTGGGAAACGCTTGGTTGTTCCCAAAAATTTTGAGCTTAGACAGAAAATTCTTGCCGAAGCACATGAATCTCAATTCTCAATCCATCCCGGAAGCAACAAGATGTATCAAGATGTGAGGAAGAAATTTTGGTGGTCTCATATGAAAAGAGAAGTGGCTCATTATGTAGCCGAATGTGATACTTGCCAAAGGGTGAAGGCCGAATATCTCAAGCCGGCCGGAACTCTTCAACCTCTTCCTATTCCATCTTGGAAATGAAAGGAAGTAGGCGGCCATGGCTAGGAAGGACACTATCGGCATATAGTGTTTACCTTCTTATTTTGTGATGTATCGTATGAGCGCGATGATAAAACTTTTCGCTGCAAAACTCTAAGACTTATTGTAATGTAAACTTGAACCTATCTTTGTAATTTGATGGACTATGTTTGGATAGCTATGTGATGATGATGTTCATCTAGTTGTGCTTAGTGAGGTGTGTATAAATCTTGGGCATTGCTCATGACACATCTCAAAGACGACCGGAGTTATTCCTCTTTAATTGAGTTGATCAATGGTGATGACTCGATTAAATGGGATTAACTTGGAGGTTCCTCACAGCGTGGTATCAGCGATCAGCGAGGAGTCGTACTGGAAGCGCGTCATGCGCTGCCCAGCAGGAACTTGAGCCCGTAGCTTGTCCCCCTCGACTAACCGCGCGAGAGGCAGTAGTCCTCATGCGCGTAGCTTGAAACACAAAAAACCAACAAAATATAATTTATTTCATTACAAATACAATTGAAAAAATGATAAGTTATTTAAAAACGATTTACGTACTTAGGGATCCAAAGCTGGTGTATGGGCATCAGGTACCGGGAAGTCCTGCAACGTAGCGTGCTGAGCGTCTCTCTCAAAACGGCAGACCGGTACGAGCGGTGCTTCTGGTCCACCGCCTCGTCAAACAACTCCAGTCACACGTAGTCAACCGGCGGCAGAGCCATACCTAAAGAAATGAAAGTAACTTGTAAGAACAATTTGTATAAACATTAATATGAATTTGCAGTAATTTCTACAAATTTCTACAATTTCTATAAATTTCTAGCAATTTTACAAAGTAACAGTAATTACCAGCAATTTCTACAAGTTTCTACGAATTTCTATGAATTAATAATTATTTCCATCAATTTCTATGAATTTCAATGAATAAATAATAATTTCTAGCAAATTCTACCAATAAACAGTAGTTTCCAGCAATTTCTATGAGTAAACAGTAATTTTCAGTATTTTCTACGAATTAACATTAATTTCCAGCAATTTCTACAAAATTCTACCAATAAACAATAATTTATAGCAATTTCTACGAATTAAATGTAATTTTCAGCAATTTCTACGACTAAACCATAATTTCCAGCAATTTGTACAAATTAACATTAATTTCCAGGAATTTCTATAGATTTCTACGAACTAAGAGTAATTTACAGCATTTTCTACGAATTAACATTAATTTCCAGCAATTTCTACGGAATTCTACCAATAAACTATAATTTCTAGCAATTTCTACGAATTAACAGTAATTTCCAGCAATTTTTACGAATTAACATGAATTTCTAGAAATTTCTAGAAATTTCTGTGAACAAACAATAACTTCTAGCAATTTCTACGACCAAACAGTAATTTCCAGCAATTTATACGAACTAACATTAATTTCTAGGAATTTCTAGAAATTTCTACGAATAAACAATAATTTTTTAGCAATTTCTACGAACTAGTAAAGGGCACGTGCGACACGCACGTGTATGTAACAACTTGCGCCGCCCATCGGCCGAGCAGAGCGCCGCCAACCATGGCTGTTTGTCGTGTTTGATCACTCTGCATAACAATATGATATGCTTTTTAATTTCAGTAGTATGCACTCTTGAACTGTACCACTAATACTGAGCCGGCAAGCTTCTCAAGAGACTGTAACAGGTTAGATTGTCTGCACTCGTCGAATTGTATATCTTCTTTCCTTTAAAGGAATTATCTGTTTTGATCATCGAAATTCTTCCCTCTATCTCTAGTTTCCTAGCACCCATCTTCTTTTATATCTTATCCTCTATACCAACCACCCCACTGTGGAGCCCACGCGTCAGCCTCCCCTCCCATTTCTTTACTCCCAGCGGCATCCCTTCCTCCCCCAATCTGTCTCTTTGCCTCCTGTTCTTCTCCACTCCTCCTCCTCCGCACGCCGCCGACGACCCGACCTCCTTCGCTTTTCTCCTCCTCCGCACGCCGACGTCCCCTCGATCTGGGCGGAGGAGAAGGCGCGCGGTAAGGTCCTCGAGGAGGACGTCACGGGGGTGGGCGGGGCTTGGGCTGCGACGGCCCCTTCATTCGCTGGTGAGCAACGCGCGAGGCACTTCACCCTAAGGCGGTCGGCCACCCTCCGTGGCGGAGGTCGCCTCCTCGTTTTCCTCACCGTTGTGGCCGGCTGATCGAGCGGCCAAGTGTGGTGGCGGCAACAGAGGGACAAAGATGGTCACTAAAAATTTTTGTTCCCACGTATGTGCCATCCATCTTAACTTTCATGTCCCTTACGCCATTCCGTCACATTTTTAGCTTCACAATGTCAAAATAAGCTGGTGAAATAACTATTTTACCCCTTTGTCTCATGCACTCCTCCTAACCAGCGACGCATTACCTGACCACGTTCCGCCCGTCCCGGCCTTTCTGCCATCGTGACGTCGTGGCCAGCCATGCACGCGCCCCTCTTCCTACCTCGATGCTGTAACGCCCGCGTTTTTAGCTCCTAATAAATCACCTAATAAATCACGCGTATTTCCAAACTTTTCCGCTGAGCTCAATTACTCCCTTCGAAACCCCGGTCACCCTCTCCTCTCTCACCCTCGGCGCGCGTGCCGCGAATCCCGCCGGCACCGCCCGTACTCGGGCCATCACCCACGCGTGCCGCCCCAGCGCCGCGGTCGGCCACCGCGCCGGGAATCCCGCGCACGCCGCGGTCCCGCCGGCCGGACCGCCTCGCCATCACCGCCGTCTCGGAATTTACACCGACGCCCGAAAAATCGGAAAACCCGCAAAAACCCTCCCTCTAATTTCCCGAGAAATTCTCCTATTTTTTCTAAAACTCTTTCCAATTTCTTTTCCCATTTTTCTATTTCTCTTCTCTTCCTATTTCTCTTTTTCTTTTCTTTTCTTCCTTTTCCTCCTTTTCTTCTTTTTTTTCTTTTCTTCCTTTGCCTTCTTTTTCCCTCCCCCTTCTTCCTCCCGCGGCCAGGCCGCGCGCGACCCCCCGACCCCCCCCGCGCCTGCGCCTGGCTCCAGCCCGACAGCGCCGCTCCCCCAGACTCCCACGCAGCCCCCTCTGGCCCGCGCCTGACCGACCAAGTCGCCGGCGCAGCACGCCATCAGCCCGCGCCAGGGGCCCCCGCCCGAGCCGCGGCCTGGCAACCGGCGACCGCCATTAAGGCGCTGCGCGACCGGTCACACCACCGCGCCGGCCTTGCTCCACCACCGCACACGCCGCGCCGAGCTGTCCCTTCACCTGCGCAAGTTGACCCACCGCCGCTCGAGCCGTCTCATCGCCTGACGCCGCAAAATCCGGCCGGGCATCGAGAAGCCGCTCGAGCTCCGCCGGCGACCTCCCCGCCGGAAATATCTCCCCCGAACCGCCTCATCCCGGCTATAAATAGCCCCGCCCCGTCCTCGGCGCACCACCAAACCACCACTGCCCCTCCATTGCCTCGCCGCACGGCCACATCGAGCCACCACCGCAAGCCATCACCACCGCCGTTCCCCCCACGTGGAGCCGCCTCCACAGCACGCTCTAGCCCAAGGTGAGTGAGGGAGAAGAACCCCCTCGTCGCCCTCCTTCTTTTCCCCCTCTCGCCGTCCGCAGTCGTGGCCGGGAGGCCGGCGGGCCGCCGCCGCCCGAGCTCCCCCTACCTCTGTCTGGGGTGCGAGCCAGGGGAGGAAGATGGCCATTTGGCCAAAACCCCCCTGCCCTTTTCCCTTTTCCAGACCAAACCCCTCCCCTATTCCCTCTCTCTCCCTTTTCTTTCATTTAGCCCCTACCCTTTAAGCTATTCCACCAAAACCACCCCGCCCTTTATAGATAGGCCCCTAGCTATTTTAGTTAAACCCTCACCCTATCTAAATATTATAATTAGGTCCTTTTCTTTTAAACTAAATTATTAACCGGCCCTTAATTAACCCTAGACACCTCCTTTAATCCCATCATTTCATGCGCGATTTTAATCCAAATCGCGCCCGAACTTCCTCACACCCGTACCGGGTATACCGCCACCCATCCTTCACCCAAAACCCCCTACCTAATATTTATTTCCCTATTTTATTTAATTACTATCCTCGAGCTCAGCCGGAGAAATTGTGTGTGCTTATATTGATTGCATGCTTGCCTGTGTGTGCGCTATAGCCGACGAAGTAAACGAAGGAAGGTGCCCCGAGCCGGAGTTTGGAGCCGACTACTGCGAGCAGGAGCCCGAGATCCCGAACGACGAGCCGGAACTCCCCGAAGACTTCGAAGACGGCAAGTTCAATCTCATCCTTTGATGCATGCTTTGATCCCAGTTTTATAAATACAACCCTATGACCCGTTTGATAAATTGCATATTGTTTTACTGTTAAAACCCGGTAGGATAGCCACCTTTGATTTCTATGATTGATCTTTGGTTTGGCCTAAATGATTGCTTTAAAAATGTGTGAGTGCTTTAAAAATGGGAATGTGATATTTTGGAAAGTGAGTAAAGAACTGGGTAGACGGGATGGCCGCGTGTGTCAGGAGTATGGGTGAGCTCGTACCTTTGTGGTTGAGCGTGTTGGAGATGTCCATCTTGTCGTTAAGGACCGGGTTGCGTGACATCTCACCTGACCCAATTATCGTACTACCACTCGACCGTTGTATGTGGCAACGGCTTAGCATAAATCCCACTAGTTAATCTACTTGCCATCAGGAGTGCGGGTGAGCAGCGGGAGATCAAGGAATAGGGGTACGATCTGTGTGAGGTACGCCCTGATTATGTGAGATAACCCCTTGGTTGCTCCCGTGGTGGCTCGTAGGGTTAGCTAAGGTGGGTAATGGCTTTGATAGGATCCGCACCGGCACTAAGGTGATCGTGTGGCGGTACCCTACTTGTGGGTAAAGATGTACAACCTCTGCAGAGTGTAAAACCTATTCGAATAGCCGTGTCCACGGTATTGGACGAGTCACGGTGGGGTCACAAAACTAGTGTTTGGGTTTGGGATGATTTTCATGGCGGGAGTTGATTTCTGGAAAAGTGTGTGGCTGTGTGCCTGGGCTACTGCGGACGGGGAGTCTGGTAGTCCTCATTTGGTTTTCACAAAACAACTGAGCTACTTGAGTTATAAAAATTGTTTGCGAAAACCTTTTCGAAAGCAAACCCCTGCATGAGTAAATGTGTTTGTAAAATAAACCTTATCCTGATCCTTGATATATCCTGTGCATGATCTGCTTATTAACCCCTCCGTGGGTGGGGTTGAACTTGTTGAGTACGCATGTACTCACCCTTGCTTAATTAACTGTTTTTCAGAGGAGGATCCCGACTTCGTTCCCGAAGACGTCGAGTAGGTCGTTGCCCTACACCCAACCGTGCCTGTGGACTCAGGGTCGCCACAGAGAGCTTCCATGGCGTGGTACTCTGATGAGGCCTTAGAAGCCTTCGCTGTTGTAGTTTGGTCTTTAGCTTTGGTGTTGTTCCTCGTGGCAGTGGCGCTCCCGTGCCCACTATGCCGCCGTGATGTAAGGGACTGAACCACCTGTTGTAATAAATGTGTTGCCAGCCTCCTGGGACTGGTATTTGTATCACATTTAGTCACCTCTGATGAGGGGACGCTTCAGATGCGAAAGCGGAGCCCACCCAACTCTCCAGCCTCGATGGGTGCGTCTCCGGCCCAAAGAGCTCGACCCTGCCTGCAAAAACAAAGTTCCACCACCGTCGAGCGATTCACGAACTCAGCTCCTCCTCCGCCCGATTCCGGGCACCGCTTGCTGGCAGCGTGCAACGGGCTGGGGCAGCTTGATGTCAATGCGCAGGGGGGAGAGTTGCGAGGGGCATTCGAGAGGAGGAGGGACGCTCAGCCATGGCTATTGGGGAGCAGGAGACGGAGTTGTGGCGGCACGGTGGAGAGGGGAGCTAGCGTCGCCGATGCGCCGCGACGGTGTAAGGGAATGCGTGAACGACGAGAATTTCGGATGTGGCGGGGGAAGTGGCGGGCAGACAACAAATCGGCACGATGCGTGTATCCGTGCAGGTAAGGGCATGTACAACCCACAAACGGCGGGGCATCTCTAGAACCTCGAATTGAACTTACAGACAAATTAACAGACAGCTCGCCACCCATAGACAAAGAGGTTGTCTGTATGCTATTTAATGTTTTGCATGTAGCTTAAGATCATCTATAAACATATTTGTGTATACCATTGTGTGGCTATTTGATGAATATTATCAATCACAAATAAAAGAAACATGATTACATTAATTTTCAGAAATTATGAATATAATAATTATATTATATATATAGTTACTACAACACTTTTGTGAAGATATTTGAACTGCCAAACTTTACTGAAGATTGATTCTCTAAATCATGCATAACAAAGTTGTACAACATATATCCTTTTACAACTTTCAGTGAAAATGACTGATCTAAGTTCATCTCGAGAAGTTTTCTAAATTTTTCCTCTAGACACTCCATGTTTTCAACTTCTAAAAAAAATTACTGGGAGAAAAAAACTTTTCCGATAGTAGCTAATATTTTGACTTCTAAAAATCAAAATTTGATCCCAATTACCTTTTCGATTTCTATTTTATACTCCTCCCAGCCGGTCGTTGCCGGCTGCAGCGGCAGATTTTTTTATTCCTGCCAAGCCGTGGCTTGCTCCTGTACGTCTTCTTCTTCCCTGGTCCTGCTACTGCTGTGTTCAATGGTAAAATTTCTCCGCCCGGCAGATTCGGCGGCCACACAACGTCGTTTCCAAATCGTCGCCGCTCCTCACACCTCCACCACCCCATCTACGCCTCTGAGCAAACTTTAACCCCAGACGAGCCGCACGTTGCCGGTATTTCTCAGATTTCCGGCTGCTTGCTCTGATTTGCTCCGTCCAGCTCCACCGGTGCTATCGATCGAGCGAATCAGTTACCAAGCCACCTGCGCGCGCCTGTCGCCGGCAGACTCTCCCGTCGCTTCGCCCGCCACCCGCGGTAGGGCGTCCCCATCGAGCTCCGTGGGTGCCTCCCTTGCCGGCCAGCATTCCCTCTCCCATCTCCCCGCCGCCCCCTCCCCCCTCTCTCTGCGCCAACGGCAGTGGCCGGAGACAGGCGTGGAGGTAGGTCTCGGCCGGAGCCAGGCGTGGAACGCCTCCTCCGGCGGCGCGGTGTTGGGACGAACAGCCGCCTCCGCTCGCGAGCCGTGGGGGCGCACTCCTCCTCCCCCTGCTCCCTCCGCTGGATCCGGTGGCGCGAGGCCAGGCGAAGCAGGGGCGGTGACGCGAGGTCAGACAGCGAAGCATGGGCGGCGAGGCGAGGCCACACACGTCGTCGGTGAGGTTCCTCCTCCCGTGCTCGAGTTCCGGCGCACGGAGGTCGGAGACACGGATCTGACATGGAGATGATGCGAGGGACGAAAGGAGAAGTGGGCCCAGCGCCAGCGGGTACAGGGGCGGGTATGTGTTGGGTGGGTGAGAAAAACATTACCTTTTTGACAGAAACGCTCCCTAAATTGCAATTTTTTGGTACTTCATAGTCCTTCCACCCTATCCACTTCCAAAAACATATGACATGTGGGTCCATCGTGAGGGGTAAGGCGGGTCCGATTTGGGTGATAAAAGTTTTCAATTGTCTTCGCTCCTTATAGTATAGATTAACAGTAATCTGCAGCAATTTCTAGGACCAAACAGTAATTTCCAGCATTTTCTACAAAATAATATTAATTTCCAGGAATTACTACAAATTTCTTCGAATTTCTAAGGATTTTCTAGCAATCTCTACGAATTAACAATAATTTACAGCAATTTATATGAATTTGTATAATTTAAAATAATTTCTATCAATTTATAAGAATTAACAATAATTTGCAGCACATTCTACGAATTTCGAAAAGTTCTAAACTTTCTAAACTATTTCTAAACTTTCTAAACTAATTCTAAATTAAAAGAGCTAGCAGTAGAAAAATACCTGGATCCGAAGTGCTCCGGAAGCCACAGGAGACGAAATATGGGAGGAAGTGAGGAGGAGGGCGCGGGCTGTGGCGGTAGCCTCAACCGCCTTATATAGGGGTGAGGCTGCCGCCGTATGGCACGTCGGCAGGTTGCAAACGCTGTGCCATACGGCGGTAGGCTCCCGGGCCCACTGCCACGGTAGCCTCGCGCCCCGACCGTTGGCGCCAGGTGCTACCGCCATACCACACGGCGTTTGACTGGTCCAAACACCATGTGGTATGGCGTTTGGACCCTGACACCGTGTGATACGGCGGCAGGTGTATAGATTTGGTAATGTTTTTGGAAGCATTTATTTTTGGAAAATCGTAGAAAAATAAATATAAAAAAATTCGGCTAAACGTAATGGTTAGCGTCACCGTAGAAGGTATGGATGTTCTTCTGAAACTCACAAAGCATTCTTAACCTTAAGGTGATTTGCTTCACCAATCACCATAGAAGCATGTCGACTCACAGCACTTGCAAAATTTGTGGACAAGAGGATTCATGAAGGCATTCTTGGTTGGACTGTAACATTACGCAGATGGGTATGGGCATAGGACAAGGAAGAAGTAACTAAGTGCTCGAGCATGGTTGACAGTAGCGAGAGAAACACTATCAGGTGATGATTTTAGTACTCTCTCCGATTTGGTAAATGAAGTCGTTTTGAATGAGATTTGAGTTAAACAATTGAGAATATAAATCATGAATAACTTTTTAAGTCGTTGAGTTTGAAAATGTGAAAGCTACATAAATGAATTTGTCTTCGAGAATAATTTCATAAAAGTATACATATGTTAGTTTTTAATAAATATTTTTGTAAAAATAAGAAGTCAAAGTTATACTTTGGAGACCGTATCGCTGTCCTAAACGACTTCATTTACCAAACCGAAGTGAGTAAAATTTTCAAAGTCCAATGTCCACACCAGGGGTGGAGGCAGTATAGCCGTATAGGTGCATGGGTGTACAATATTTTTGACAAAAAATTTTAGTCTATGTGCATATACGTGTCTATATACTAGTAGTTGGGCCAAACTTTGTATATTTGAGCTAAAACAAACTCCTGGACTTAGACTGTCTCCAACAGTCATAACGCAAATGCTAGATGCATTCCATGCTTGTTTGCATCGCGCCACAGCGAAAGGGTGCAGAAGGGTGGGTACCCAAAAATTGGACTCCTCCAACAGCACAAACCCAAAAGACGTGGGCCCACAACTGCTGCCTTGCTGCTGCCTCAGCGTGGGCCCACCACTGCGAGCACCGAAGATTTGCGTCGTCCAGAAACGATGATGCTTTTCTGCGTCTACGATCGCTACACACGCAAATGCGTGTCTGGTTTGGGTCGCCTGTTGGAGGACGTTTGTGGGGTGCAAAGTACTATTGCGGACCTATTTATAAGTTTGGGTATGATTGTTGGAGACGGGTAGCACCTAATTGGGCCTCTGGCCAACCCTCCTAAGCAGTATGCTGGTCCAGTTTCAATGGAGCGGCCACCATCCAGAATTCACACGCATCATCCCGGCGTCTCGTTTCTGTTTCTGCGAAAAGTCGCCACCGCCACAGCGACGCAGCATCGTCGCGCCCCACGCCCGCCTAGGGTTCATTTGCTTGCTGCCAGCGCCTGCCAGAAGCCGATCCCGGGCGCCGCGTGCGTCCCCATGGCTCCACAGCCAGCCGCGGTGACTACAGTGGCACACACATATATGTGGAGTAGGCCGCCGGCACCGAGCCCAAGCTGATGGCCAACATTTCTGTCGTCGACGCTGATGCTCATGATGGGCAGGAGCAGGCGCAGGTCACTCCGGCACCAGATCCAGCAGCTATGACCACAGGAAGTTCGGCAACAGCTATGCCAAAGGTTTGTCTAAAATTTCAACTGGCATTTAAGTATTTAAGTATTTGACAATCCATTCCGAAATTCTTATTCATGTTTTTTACAAATTGCATATCTATTTAATTGTAGGCACATAAAATATTACATCTTGTCGATTTGAAGTCTTTGTGGACTAGAGCTGCAATTAAACCTAAATCATCTACAGTAGTGCCTCCACTCTAATTTTGCAAACCGTGGAAAGCAAAATTTGCAACTTTTAATTTTTAAATACTTTCATGATATTGCATGGATAATTGATTAAAAATCATATATGTTGTTCACGAACCATTTTTTCATGCATTTTTATCTTGTATATGCTATCGTTCTTAAGCTCACACATGTTATCGTTCCTAAGCTCGCACACCCAATCTTGAATTACTGCCAGCTATTGGTCCACACACACATCTATACCAATATATTATTTTCGGTGGTGTCGTTCACCCCACCCCCTAATCCGTCGCCCTCCCTCTGCCCCCGAGCGCCCGCGCCGCCGCCGTCTCCCGAGCACCTCCAGCACCGTCGACGCCCTCGCCGAGCTCCGAATCGAGCTCCGCCGGGAGATCCGGCCGCCACCGCAGCTCCTCGCGCCGGCAGGGGAGCGGGGTGGGCGGAAGAGGAGGAGCTAGAGCGCCCGCGCCGCCGCCGGTCCGTGCCGGCCAGGCGGCCATGGACACGGCGGCCTTCTCCGTGGCACCGCTGGCCTGGGGCGGGCGTCAAATCGAGGCCGCCGTCCTCTCCTCGCCTCCACCTCGATCCACCGGGCCTCCGTCCTCTCCTCGCCTGGATCCGGGCTCCCCTCCGGCGGGGGAGAGCAGGGGACGCGCCGCGCCGCCGCATAGAAGCAGGGGACGGCGTGCCCACCGTGCCCGTCGCGCCCCTCGAGGAGCGAGGAGGTGGGTGGAGAGCCCCACCAAGGAGGAGGCCGACGGCGAGCTGGCGATGGAGATCGAGTCGTCGGTCACGGCGGAGGACTGGCACCGCGCGCTCTCCGTCGTCGTCCTCCGCACCACCGCGCCGCGCGCCTTCGACACCGAGGTGGCGGGCGCCAGCTACTCCACGGGGTTCGTCGTCGACAAGACCCGCGGCATCATCCTCACCAACCGCCACGTCGTCAAGCCAGGTAGGAACTGCTGCCTTCAGCACCCATTCTCACGTATCCTCGACGTGTATTCGCGCGACTTGTGAATGATTTGCTTGCTGCTGCTGCTGCTGCGATTACCGCGGTGACAGGGCCTGTGGTGGCGGAGGCCATGTTCGTGAACAGGGAAGAGATCCCTGTGTACCCCCTGTACAGAGATCCTGTGAGTATATATTCTGCTCGATTCCATTCTGATATGTTCTATTGCTTTCCCAATGCTAATGCCACGTGTTAATCCAAATTTCCCCCTCTTTTCTCGAAACAGGTACATGATTTTGGTTTTTTTCGCTATGATCCAGGTGCCATTAAGTTTCTTAAGTATGATGAGATTCCGCTGGCACCTGAAGCAGCATCAGTTGGGCTAGAAATCCGGGTTGTTGGAAATGACAGTGGTGAAAAGGTTCCCTGAATTCTATCCTAATATCTTACTGCTACATACCACCTTGTAAAGTACGCCACATAAATTTCCTTGTTAGCCACTGCATCCCACAGCTTGTCCATGTTTTGTAATTGCTCTTTATCAATCCTTGCTGCCGTAGTTTTTTTCCTATTTCTGCACTGCGAAGCAAATCTTCTGTGAACTTATGCAGCTAGGGTCCCATCCAACTCCATAAAAGCCTATTATGTTAAATCTTATAATTGCGACATGTTGACATTTCAATTTATGTGCTTAAGTTTCTCTTACAAATGCTTTGCAAACAATGATGTGGTAGAACATAATTAAATCTCATTTTGATGTAGCATGCCTTTGTACTCTCCTATCAGGGAAAACGATATGGAGTGGCTGCATCTCTTCCCCCAATTTTTATCCCTGTTGGTTTTAGACTTTTCATTTTGCTTTGACTGTGATGACATGGTTCTTGAGAGCTTGATGTGTGAACAAAAAGCGACAATTCATGCATTGGCGCTGCTCATGCTTTTGATGCCTGCACACTCTAGGTCTGACCACCTGCCCAGATTGACATGCGAATGCGTAAAAATCTGTTAGATGAATGACATAGGGAATTGTGAATACACATTTGTTCTCCATCTTTTTTTAATGCCAAGACAAGGCCTTTTCACCATGTATTAGTTTCAGCCGTTAGCATTGGTTGACCCAGAAGATGCTTATTTGACAAGTTGGCATGCAAACATATTATGGATTCACAGTGTGCTTGTTCAAATTGTTGGATACTAATCCCTTTTTACCGAGTGTCTTTTATGATTTGAATGGACTGTTGACATAAGGATTTTTTGTCTGGATTCCCTACAGACCTACAGTTGTCGCAGAGTGGTGCTGGCATTTCCTAGCTCATATCTTTACTGGTATTCTTGGGCTCTACTGATGTATAGATAGATCAGCTATCAATTCCTTGTTCTAAGATAAGGATTGGTTCATATTGCAGTCCCATCTATACGTTTTTCTCTCATGCCAATTAGGTAGCATGGTTGAGAGAACTCAAAAGACAGAAGCTTTTCATGTTTCAATATACATTTTATTACTTTTAGCACCATTTCTTAATCGTTTTTTTTCATGTGGCAGCACAGTGATCTTATACTTGCATGGTTGCTATAGGCTAAAACCTTCTTATTTCTACAAACATTTCATATGAATGGAGCAGTACATTTATCCTACAGGCTTTAGTTTTTTTCATTACTTTGACCTGTTATGTTTTCTTATTGCTTCTGAATAAAACAAGTCAGGGGAAAAGGTATTGAAGTAGTACTTCTGCATATGTTACATTTCATTTCATTTTCAGATGGTATAATTTACAAATAGTGTGCTATATAATTTATTTTTCGTGCATGCAGAACAATATATATAGTCCAGATTGTAGCAACAGCTGCTCTATCCGTGCAAGAATCTGCTGCTGAGCAGGGGACGCGCCGCGCCGCCGTATAGAAGCAGGGGACGGCGTATTCTGTCTGCCTCAAGAGTTCAGAGTATTTTGGCATACAGACTAGACAGCAATCGTAGCAAAAGTCGTCCAACTCATTTTGGGTTCCTGAGAACGATGATGACAGAATCCCCGCGGAGGAACATCTTGTTTGCCTTTACCAGTCTTTGGTATCTGTAACAGGAGAAACCCATATTTCAGCATAATTACAGTACATGATACTGTAGCTTTCCATTCATTGGCCGCTAATATGTGCCCAGTAAATATTGATAATCAATCTTCAATCTTGATAAAAAATACATTATGATTTTTGCATTGCTCACCTTCTGTCCATAGCCCCATTTTCCATTGCTCCCCTTTTGACATTGTTTGCTAAGTATCATTGCTTCTTTCTTCATGTTACTCCTGTGAGTTTGATGCTATACTAGATTACTATGCAATTTGTTTTGCTTTTGGGGCTTAGGTCATTCTATGCTTTTTCCAAGATCTTGGTCCTTAGGCTCTGCGGTGACATGCACTATTCCTTTTATTGTGAATTTAGACAAGTATGATCTGTTTGTTTGTCGGTGTAGCAGCCCTAGACACTACTAATTAAGTATTTCGTTGTTGCAGTTGTTGTACCTTGCCTTTATCACCCCCATTGTGCATGACTTCTACAACTATGATATGGAGAAGGCGGAATTTGCGCAGATCTTTGGGAAGTTCACCCAGGTAATTGTTGTTTGCAAATCTGCTAAGCAATGCATAGGCTGTCAAAGTATCTGAATACCACATGATACCTCGTGCTTGCAGGATTTGGCACTCATTGGAGCACTTCTCTTCTTCCTGGGCTTGAAGAACTCCATCCCGAAGCGGCAGGCCAAGAAGAAGGCTCCCAAGGCGAAGATGAACTAAGGCTCTCTAGATAGTTGCAGCCGTAGGGGCTCAGGTGGTGTCAGGAGACGGTCTATTTTGAAGCAAGCTGCGATGTGAGCCAATGCCATGGTGCGGCGCTTTCATATGTATCAGATTCCATTTTGTAGGGCACGGCCCCAATGGAGGTGTGAGTGGGTGGATTAGGTGACTAGATTGTACCATTATGTACTTGTGATTGGTTTGTTGGACTAGGTTGCCGATGATTAATCTTCTCCATTTGATTTATCTTGCACTGGGCCTTGTTAGCAGTGCAGGAAATCGCTACAGATAATGGGCTGGGAATTCTTTCTTACATCGTCTCGTGAATTGTTTATTTCCTTGTGTTTTTATTAGTTTGGCAGACGTGCAGAATCCAAGTGGTGAACACTTGTGAATTGTGAGTCGGGTTAGTACTAATGTGGCCTCGTGGTTCTCACTAACCACCCTGAGACTGAACCGATACAACAGCTAGAATAACGTGTCATGTACCTCAGTCCACATCTCCCTAACATTCTCCAGAACCATGTTGCAATGCCGATCAAATGCCCTCACACGACCAAGTAGCTTCTTGTTGTTCCGGCAGTTGATAAGAACCTGAGATGTAAGAGAGGACAAATTATCAGAATAAGGAGCAACTGAACAATTCTACCTGCAGTCAGCACTCAGAAATTTAGCATAAAGTCCAGGGTTCAGAACCTCAGATCTATTGACTTAAAATGTCACATGGAACACTGAGACTTGCTAGACACTTAGACTGGAAAAATTAATCAGCTTACTACAGTATCGGTCATTACACTCTGAAAACAGATCCAGACAAAAAAAAAGAAAAAAGAAAAAGAACTTCAGACAGTGAAAATAAATGGCACATGATCCATAACAGATATGCATGAAGGTAGACCAATGTAGGCTACAGATTACAGAACCTGGAGATAGAAGCACTAGAAAAATAAATTAAATTAAATGTATATACGTTTTATGCAGGATGTGCCAAAAATAAAGAGAGAGTTTTTGACTGACCTCCTAACTTCAGAAACAAATGAAGCGAGATCGTTGCTGCCCGAAGATATCAAATGACTTCTTTCACGCATCAAGTCCAAAAAGATGTAAAATACTAGAAAATTAGAAAATAATATTATTTTAGTCTCTTGTACGACAAAAGCATATTAATTTAGTATTTTAGTTGGATTTTTTTACATGCATTTACATCTCTTAGTATCTTACTGTTCATACATTTACAATCATTATTCTTATTGTTAATTATTATGAATTTCGAAAATTAAAATATGTAAGTCATTGCAAATAGTAGATTATTCTTTTGCGGAAAGGTAACATGTTTATCACTGTAGCATAATACCTAACCTATCTACTAAACATATGGTTACTTTCATTGTTCTTATTATTAATTATGAATTTCGAAAATTAAAATATGTATTTGCGATGGAAGAAATGCTTCATTTAATTTAAGTGTATGGGAAGATACAATTATTTAGTGTTCAATGCCTGTGGCAACGCACGGGCACTTCGCTAGTTTCTATCACAAGATTTGTGAGCACATCGAGGCAGCTAGTCCCGCATCGACCAAGCATTTCCAAGAACTTCGGTACAGCGGCGGCAGCAGCAATCGCTAGAGACGGGGCTGGTACTTTCCAAGATGCTTCGATTTTGGTTGTCGGTGGACTTCTGAAACCTGAAGACAGGGTCTGGCGCTAGCCTCGCTGCCTCAGACGTGGCATTGAGAAGGTTATCCGCGTTTGGTAGGGGAGTAAAAAAAATTCGCCCAAAAGAAATCTCGTATGCATGAAGTACTAAAAGGAGTCTATTTGCGAAATTTTTCACAGACGAGTGCAACTTTACGCGATGAATCTAATAAGTATAATTAATCTATGATTTGCTACCGTAATTCTACAGAAATCATCCTCTAATGATGTGGTTAGAGACCTCATTAGATTTGTCTCGGAAATTTACCTACGCTTGTGAAAGTAATTTTCTCACCCCTATCCAAACAAGCGATCCATAACTACGGGATAGGACCATATGGCCATATCATCATATACAACTATATAGATGGAACTCACTAACTATTTTTCTCAACATGTAAGCATTCCACATTATAACCCACTGTATGTTATGTTAATATCCACTATACGTCATGTCATCATCCACGAGACCATCTATTTATATTTTCAACCGATTTTGGCTAATAGCATATATTGTGAGTAGCACACCACAAAATTTCCGCAATTGAAATACATGTAGGATCAATCATTTTAGAATGGTTCACTCTCAACAAAATAACATGCTTTCATATATAATTTTGTTAACAAATGAATATTGTCATGTAATCACTTTGGTGTTTATATTTTCATATTTCAACTTAAAATTTTGTTAAAAAATTCTCGCAGTAACGAGTGGGGTATTACGTAATTGTTAAAGAGATTAAGGATAGATTAACTGCTTTTAGGAACTATGATGTTGTACACGAAAGCGGGTCATCTAATACTAATGCTCATGTCATACCGACATTATTTAGTTCTCGAAATTTTTCTTAACTGCCCATCACATCAATCTTCGAACACTTAAACATGGATTAATGACAAAATCTATTCCATAACCTCAGCTCAAATGTGAGACGAATCTAACGAGTCTAATTATCCCATGACTGGACAACATCATGCTACGGTAAATAATCTCTAATAACATATTAACTAGATTTAATGGATTCGTCTCGCGATTTCCCATCCATTCAGGTAATTAATTTTATTACTAGTCTACATTTATTACCCCTAACTTAAAAGAGACTCCTCAAGTTTTGTCCTAAAATTTTTCCAGAACTGAACGTGCCTTCTCGATGCATCGAGAGTTGGGCCAATCTCAGTGGAAGTGTCTTGGGTACATTTACCAAGTTTGCCACATAAGCTTTTCAGCATGACGACCCTTTCACTCTCAATGCACATATTCATGGGCACAGTTTCAAAGATAGAATGCAACATTTAAATCTTGCATTTGTCATCACCATAACCCTGTGATCTTCTCTCAATACAAAGTCATGAGTATTGATAACTGTACCCACCTAGGGTCATCACCATGACCCTGTGATCTTCTCTCCCTTCATTAATCTGGTGTCATGTCATCAATAAAAGCTTACGTGGCAGTTTATTAATTGTTGATGACACTACCACTGAGATTGACCTTAGAGAGACACGTATGGCTGGCTTCTGGGATCTCTAGAAGATGTTTGTATCCAGAGATTTTAGCGTGTTTGCCCCCTACTTCATACTTCAATGATGATTTTACGCTTATTTTTTAGCTTTGTGTTTTTGCCCTTGTAATTTTTGAATGAAGTTGCCGTTTACCTCTACTCTCTCACACCGTTTGGTTTGGATACATTAAATGCCAAAGAAAAATAAGAAAGAAATGACACTCACACAAAAAGACAACAATGCTCCTTAGTCCCTCGGCTCCCAACATCTCGATCCGTCAGCGGCCGGCGGGCCGGCGTTGTCCCTCCCTTTCTCCCATCAACGACGGGCTCCCTCCCGACGATGGCGTGCCCTCACCTGCCACATCTCCCCTCCCTTCTCTTGATCAACCCGCTGCCCCTCCCTCCCGATGGATAGATCTGCGTGGGCAGCGGCAGTGCGGCAGCAACACCATGGCCGTGGAGCAGGCCGTCGCCTGTTGGCGCCGCTCGATGGCAGCATCCGGTCGCACCCAGCGCGTCTGTCCTCTCCGTCGTTGCTGCGCTCCAACAGCCCCGCGGGTCCAACCGCATGCGTCGTCGGTCGCTGACCACCAGTCCGTCCGCTGTCTGCCGCCTCCACTAACACGACAGAGATGGAGAGCACGCGAGAGGAATGTGGGCAACAGGCCAGCAGCTACGTGAGGCATATGTTGGAGAGAGGGTGAAAAAAGCACTATTTGACCATCACATGCATCACATCTTCTCTCACAAGAAACACTATTCCAACACTATTCATTTGTAACTTCACTATTCATTTGCAACGAAGAGAACATGTAGCGTTTTTGCTCATGGACGACAATGCATCTGTGCAAGCACAAGTGTCGCATCTGTGTTGCAGGAGCTCAATGAATTACCTGCAGGATTTGTGTTCGCATTCGTGTTGCATATGCAAAAATGCGAAGTGTTTGTTAAAGTTTTTAAAGTACAGTTGGGTTTGAAATATATATGCAATTTGTCAAGTGTTTTTTTCAAAATTCTTTAACATGTTAAATTGCTATAGGAATTATTCATGTTGAAAAAGGTAAAATCAAAAAGTTCATAGAAAAGGAGGGGCAAATTTGTATGGGCAAAGCTGTCATTTCACAGCTAGATTGACGCCGTTAAGTTCTTCTAACGAAATAGGGGCAAACTCTTGGAAAGATAGGAGTAAATTCACCATTTGCATCCAAAGTAGGGGTAACAACGAAAAAAACCCCTTTATCTATGTACCCTCGAGCCAATGAATAAAGCATGGTGGGTAAAAAAAGTTCCGTTTGAACTCTCTAGCTACCGAACAGGTGAAAAGAAACGATTCATGCGCCCCTGCCTACTTCTGTTGGAGATCACGCCTCGAGGGTGTTACTACGAAGATCTTATCGTCCCACTGAATAAGATCGAGTTTATACTTTCATCGCCCTCTTCAACTTCTCCTAATTATCGCTCTATTGGAGTAGTAGTAATTTATTTTATAAACTTCTAATTTTAGTTTAGCAAGTTGAGCATCTTCAACAATTTGTCAAATCTTGTCATTTTATTTTTGGTAAAATGTTGAAAACACTCCTCCAACAATTTGGCAAACGACTTGGCAATTTGTGACAACTTGGGAAAAGCATACCTCCAACGCTCGCGCGCGTACTCCGGTTAGCATCGACGTTTCTCACAGTGAGACGTCAGATGTGAGGGTAAAAAAATAAAGAATAGAGAAGGGTTCTTGATGTAAATGTGTAACAAAGAAAGAAAGATTTGACATTTATTTCATTCGGGTTTGATTGTGTCGTACTGTCATAGCTATATAGTTGGAATTTGATTTATCGTTGGATGAACTGCATTACTGATATTGACCCCAAGTAAAAAAGTGTGGGTACAGCATATCGCTCCTAAAAATAGGATAGGTTCGAATAACTATGGTCATTGGGGGCCTCCTAAAAGGATGTACTAAATTCATTTAGTTGTTCTAAAGAATCAAAATGGTCGGTTATTAATGGAATTCCGTGACGGTTTTCTCTGAAATACTTGTTTGGTGGAGGACTTCCAAACACATCATAATCTAAACCCATGATGACAAATAACCAACCCGCAATGAATAGGGAAGCTATAGTAATGCTATGAATGACCCATTATTGAATGCTAGTAATAATATCAGCAAAAGAATGCTCTCTCGTTCTTCCAAACATGATGAGCTTCTTAATTTTTTTTAACATTAAAAAAAAGAATGAGTTAAAAATACTAGCAAACTCTTGGAGATTTCTTGCTGGTCCATCGTGATTATAAAATATACCCCTAATTTTTCTAAGACAGATTAGTGGTGGCGCTAAAAGACTCTAATACCCCTATTTTTTAGCCACATGCAGTAAGTTTTGTCATGCAGATCAAATCTGATTATTTAATTAGGTAATTAATTAGATCTATTTTCTAGAATTGCATTCTTTGTGAGATTTTTTTTCAAATGCTAGGATTGCAGTTTTTACAAGACGGAGGGGTACTGGACTTTTTTTAAAGCAATATACTGGATTTTTTTAAGAATGCAATATACTGGATTTTATTACAAAGGAAAAAAAAACCGGACGACTGAACACAAAGCGGATAAGAACGAACAAAGTCCATCACCGTGGGCCGACATATAAAGAGGCTAAAGGGAATCACCTCCCAGGCCTACTCCCTCTATCCCGTAAACATCGTCGTTTTAGCTACAGATATTTGTCCGAGAGAGATCATCGTTCTAGGCCTAGCTATACTGACTCTCCTACCATTCTCCAGCTATTTAATTCTAGCTAGCCGGTACAGCTCTCCTCCCAGCCTGTAGTTATTTGATTCCGTGGCTCTCATCATTGCTCATCATTACTTGTGGTAGGGGTGTTTGTGACCTTTGCTATTTGCATTGGTTGCCGGTTTTTTCTCCTGGCGACGGTCAATCCGGGACGGAGGGAGTACGTCGTGTTTGGTTGGCTGAAAAAAAAATTCATAAAAAATGAATCTTGCATACATGGAGTACCAAATGAAGTTTATTTGCAAAACCTTTTCACAGATGAGTACAACTTTGCGTGACAAATCTAATGAGCATAATTAATTAGTGATTTGCGACAGTAATGCTACAGTGCCATATTCTAATCATGCGGTCAAAGGTTTCATTAGGTTCGTCTCGCAATTTTGTTCGGGGTTGTGAAGGTAGTTTTGAAACTAACTTTATTTAATTCTCTTAGTTAATAGTCAAAGTTACATTTAATAGGGTTGAAAAATTTTTCACCCCCCAGCTAACACGGCCCTAGACTGGCCCAATTTGGCCGTGGCAACATGAAAGCAAAAACCGACAAAGGAAAATGAATGAATGGACCCCAGCACGTGTTTTCACGCACGGGATCAGAACAACGAGCGAGCGAGTGATCGGCAATCCGCGGCGGGCCAACGTGTACCCCACCACCACCACCCCCGGTCCACGGACCTCCCGAGGCGCCTAGAAATTTCCCGGTCCGCCGCGCGCCCACCACCACCACGTGAAACGCGCAAATATCTCCGCGTTGCCGAGGCGCCAGCCACCCGCCACGAACTGACGAACCAGCCCGACCGACCCGGCCGCCGCCCTCGCGGCGACCGGCCAGTTCAAAAATCGAAACCAACCCGGACACGACCTGTTCAACAACCGCCTTCGCCGCCGCCCGCTCGTTTCGTCCGTCCGTCCGACCCCGAACCGACCCCGGTCAGCCAGCCTTTCCTTCGCCGTGCGGCAAACGTCCTCCGTCCGGTCCCCGCGCGCGCCAGCGCAGCAGAGCCGTGTCCGCGAAGGATTCCCGCGCACCGGCTGGACGCCCACCGCCTCTCCCCCGCCCATAAATGGCGCCCACGGGGAGGACCTCTTCCCCTCGCGCTCTGCCTCTGGCTCTGCCTTGCTTCTTCTCTCCGTCCAGCCGGTGTTCGGCGCCTTGCCTGTTTCCCCCCGTCCTCGCCGCGTTTGCGTTTCTTCGTTTCTCCCTTGGGGCCTTGGCTTCTCTCCGTTTCGATTTCGATCGACTCTTCTTCTCCGGCTGATTTGTTTCGCCGGTGTTTGCCCTTGCGTCCTCGCAGATTCCTTTGGGGGGCGGTCCGCGTGCGCGCTTCCGTGTGGGTGTGGCGCGGGGGAGCGAGTCGAGTTTGGTCGACTTGTTCGGTTTACGGTTTATTTTTCATGCGATTCGATTCGACTTCTCCAGTATTCCCGTTTCGATCCTTGTTTCGCCTTCTCAGCGTGTGGGTTGCAGGATTTTTCTCCGATCGGGAGACGGAGTTCGTCATGCCGTCGTGTGCCAAGGACCAGGGAGGTCGAGGCAGGTCAGTCTCTCGTCAGATTCGGCGGTCTATTGGTTTTTGTCACTCGGAATCGGTGGTTTCAGGCTCAAATAATCCCGGCGTGATATCATGCTCTGGCCTCGGTTTTATCGAGCGGTCTTCTTCTCCGATAGACGGATCATGGGTCGATGAGGTGGATTCGAGACTTGTCGATTCTTACTTTTAACGGCTGATCTCGCTTGTGGGTGTTTGTCCTACTCCTAGATGCAGAAGGAAAATGGTTTGTGCTTGCCGGTTTAAGGAGAAGATTAGTTGAAGGGTGGAGGTTTGCTTATGGTTCATCTGTCGTTTCTGATTCCTTTCTGAAATCATATCATGGCGGTGGTGTGAAGATCGCCACCGGACTAAGCCTATATGGCAATTGCTGTTAGCTAGATCTGCAGAGGCAGCTGGGTGCTGTTTTGGAGGAAGGAAGATTGATTGTTGACTGGAAAATGAGTTCGTAGCGTCGGGGGAAACGTCATCGTTTGGACTTCTCTACCTCAGCTACTTTCTTATTGGTCCATTACTTTTACAATAAACTTCTGTCCGCTGCAATTCTGATATTGGGGCTGGTGATTCTTCTCCAGCAGTCGGATTTTATATGGGATGGATTGGAGGGGAAGTCCCGATTCTGCTCGAGCAATCGGAACCGTGTGGGGTTCCGTGTGTTTGTTCACTAACAAGCCCTTCTCCTTTAATACTTGACTTCCCTCGAGGGCTACCACTGATGCTTCCTTAGTAATAATTGTGCAGTTTGGAGAGGCATCCCTGCAGAGATAGGACTTGCTGCTGGAATTGTCACCAGTTGACCAGGCTTTATCCCTATCTTATCCCTGTGCCTGTATTTGTGTGATGAATGTTTCTGCTGTTTTAAGGGTCAAATCAAATAGATGGTTACAAATTACAATAGAGTGGTCTCTCACTGATTGCAGATCGCTAGGTGTTGCACAGGAGCAATAGGAGGCCTCTGACATCTCTGCATCTCTTCAAAACTAACCACCTTCTCTTATTCCATTCTGAGTTAAACTGCCTACCTCAAAGTAGATAATGATCATAGTATAGTCATCATTGCAGATCACCAGCTTCTCCTATTCCATTTGAAAGAACTGATTGAAGAACTGATAATGGCAAGCGGAATGTGTTGGGAGTACTTCTAACCTGTTCTTTAATTTGAGACAGCATGCTAGTTTTATGGAATTATAGTAACTTTACTGAGTGAAAATTTTGGATATCCCGTTACGCAGTGGAAGGTTTGATAGCATACTTTGGAGGTTGGGACGCATACTTTGGAGGTTCAAGTGGCATGGGGGAATTTTGTAACTACAAACTCGTTTATACACCTTAACACTTCTAAACTTGGTCTGTTTAATCATGTTATATGCTTTGAGCATAGCTTTAATTCTGGTGTTGCTTGGATTCCTTCGCAGATCATCTAGCTCAACTAATTGGTTGTCCGTCTGATCTTGTGATAGTCTGGTTTGGGATTTCTATCTATGGTTTGATTACTTCATCTAGCTTCGTCTATGTTTCTGTGCTCGGTTTGTCATGTGGTTGTTGCAGGGTTAGTTTGGTGTTGGGACTTGCTTTATCCAAGAATCAGCACTTGAAATTGGGGGGAAGGTCAGAGTCTAGTGCATGGTCAATTTTGGTTATCTGGTTCAATTACTTTCAGTGGTTTCAGATCTGAATAGTTTGCTGTTCTGGCTCAACAATGGATAATGATGATTGTGAAACAAGGTTTGAGACTATGGATATATGCATAAGCTAATCTCGGCTGTGGTGTTCGTGTTCTTAAGAATGCAGATGGGCATTGGTTGTGGAGATCGAGCAGTGTAGAGGTTTGGTTATGGTTGACAGTAGTTTTATCATTATCCTTGAATGATTGTAATACCATCATGATATTATGGGTAGATGCGAGGTTTGTTTGGATTCAATGTTCAACATAAGGATCCTTTTGGAACTGGATATTTTTGGAAATAACAGACTGAAAAAAAATTATGATGCTTAGCTTCTTGACTCCTGATTTGTTTGGGTCTGCACAGTTTAATATCTCCTCCGTCTGTTCTGATCGATTCCTTCTGTTTTTCCAACCGCTTAAATTTATATTTGGATGCCTAGCAAATCATTTGAGCTCCAACAGTTGAAATTTTAACTTTATAAGGAGGCTTCTAGTGCAATCTACTTATTAACAACAGTTCTTGCAGATGTGCTGAGATAAAACTGCCAACCTTTGTTGGTGCTCCTATGTGCAAGCTCTCCCCTAAGCCAGGCCTATCCGTATCCCACTCACTATTTATACCTTGATAAGTTCAGTCTGATATATCTTCAAAATTGTCTGATATATCTTCTGGCACCTTCACTTGGACTGGCCTCCACAGGACATTCTGAAGCTTTTTGGATGCCCCATGGTAGTCTTATGATTCACATCCACAACAAGATGCTCTTTTCCCAGAGTTCGCCCTTACTTCTGATTATTGTCTACAACATTACTTCCAGTTCGCTTACTCAATTTTGGTTGATGGTTTGGTCGGTTCAGTTATTTGGACAGTACCATGCTTAGACGTTCTGAGTGATTTAGATCTTTCCTCCTGCTAATATCCCATACTTAAGTTGATTTCTGTTTGGTTGGTTTCCTCTTAAGTACATTCTTGAGTTCTAGCCGATTTCATCTGTCGGTCATTCCATACAGCAATATACAATGCTTTGCACAAGCTTGATTTAATTCAGTCACCCTACATGCCCATCCGTTGGTGCAGGTTCAATCTATTTTGAGTAGGTCTCAGCTATATGTTGGTCTGTTCATTTTACAACTTCAAGCTAAAGGTGCACAAACTACATTTGCAATAGTACTTTCTAATATCTTTTACAACTTCAAGCTAAAGGTGCACAGACTACATTTGCAAGATTACTTTCTAATATCATTTTCAACCTAATTAATTTATCTTGCAAACTTAATATTTTGGAAATAATCATGAATGTTTCTTGATATTTAATAAAGTGGCACATATCTTCGTTTACGGTCTAATCATACTGTCCTTCATTAGGATCTGTACTATAATATGGTTCCTGATTTAGTATAACTTTTAGTGTCTCCATATTTAATATAGTGGCACATATTCTTCGTTTACGGTCTAATCAATAGTGTCCTTCCTTAGGATCTGTACTAACATAATATGGTTCCTGATTTAGTATAACTTTTAGTCCCCTTACTGATTTTTTTGTCTCAAATTCCAGTTGTAATATAGATAATCATCATATCACGATTATTCAAACTCTAGCTTATGTGAATAGCCAAGCTGCATTCTCTTATTTAGTGTTGTTGGTAATCATGCTATTGATCTCCTGGAGTCAACTTCTTCACTGCACAGTTCATGCTGTCATCTCTATCTTATGCAAACTTGAGAAATTAGTCATTCCTCCTTATGAACCTTGATCTGCAACCCCTCATTTTGGTCTTTCATTTATCGCTTTCCCATTTCTGGGATCAAAACCAAGAAAAGACGCTGAGTACTTGCCAATAGACATTGTCAATCTAAACTGATGTTGTTTATCTGAACAATTATTGTTGGAACTGGAGCTTTCTGTTTGTTTGCTGTTTGGTAATTTCTTTGGCAGAGAAGTGTCAGACTAGATCAAAAGTTATCTGCATTGAATTTAGCTACCTGGATTTCAATTTCGAGAATTTGGGCTGAAGCTATCTGATTCAACCTACAGGGAGTAGCCCTTCCTCACCTTGTTATGCAATTCCCTCAGTTTGGACTTTGTCACCATTCTAATTTTGTGGATCAAAACCAAGAAAAACCCCTGACGAAAATGTGTGAACTGACATGCCGTTTCTCTGAGCAATTTGGAACTGGAGTCTACTTTCTGTTTGCCTGCTGTTTGGTCATTTCTGTGGCAGAACGAGTTTCAGATTAGATTGGATTGATTGATTGAACTAACTACCTGGATTTCAGTTTCAAGAATTTGGATTGAAGTTATCTGGTTCAGATCATTCAAGCTATATGTGTTGGTTTGCCAACTTTTAAGTGGAATATTTCTATAGTAAAAACTGAAGTTTCAGTGTTTGCTTTAACTCTTTCCAATAATCAACTGGGTTTGTCAAACCTTTTGACTTGTGAACCTAAATCATGTGCTTGGTTTCATTACGTCAGTTGTACATATTTTGTAAAGATGGGGTTGCTTCTGTTACTTTTATGTAAAATAGTGATCTTACTTAGGCTACTTACAAACTAGGGTGGTCCACCTTGCATTTGATCAATTGATTTCCTTGCACAAGTGATTCAAGCAACAACAATGCAACATAGACAGAGGTCTAAAGTTGTGCAGACTTTTAACTAAATTGCATTATTTGCACCTATTGGAGCTAAGAAGTGAGGATGCTAAAATGAAGAATACCATGATTTAACCAAATTGTGATTAATAACAATTACCATTTTTTTCTGATTTGGATTGCTGGTTATGAAATTATCTGGAAGCTGGGAGGACTAGTACTTCTACTGGACTTAGACCAACTTCGCTGTTGATTTGGACTACTTGAACTTTCCTGTGGCATGTCCTTTTTTGAGCAATTTTCCTGAAGCTGGTTCTCGTGTCAACTGAGTTTGTCACGTGGAGTTACAAAATCTGTGTTGGTTAGCTGGAGAACTCTTTCGACCTTCTTGAATAAGATGTGCCCTTTCACGAACCTTCTATTTCATACTCCAGATGCCTTGGCTCTACCTTAGTTCCAAATCATCTTCTGATATTCCAACAAATAACCTGCAGTGGAACTATCTCTAAAGAGAACTATGGATTTGATGTTGGCTTTTCAGTAGGAGTTTTTTCTTGCAAGATTTAACTGTCCGTACTTCATATGGTACCTTGTTTATGCTTGAAGATAGCTGCTCTTTCATAGCCTTTTCTGAAAGGCTAACTAGTGATCTTTTCGTAAGCTATGCCCTTGATGTTCTAAAATACTCCTTTGGCGTGTGCTAATCCTGCGCATGATTTGTTTGTGTTTTGAGCTTTTCTTTGTTAGTGGTCTTGCTTTGTGGTTTGTTTGTTTGTTTGTTTGCGGTTTAACACTGCCTTTGCCGGTCCCAAGCCCGGATGAGAAAATGTGGAGGGAACCGCAACGGGCTCAGTTGCATGATTGGCATTATCTAGCCACCATGAGATTGGCATTATCTAGTGACCATAAATTAGAGAGCGCTATCTAGTGTAAAATCATGGCAAACTGTAATCCTGTTCCGGGTCTAGTGCTCTAGAATTGGCAACAGGCAACTGCGAAACTCCCAAAGTGATCCAGTACTCGTTTTGGGTGGTTACTCTTTTACTGGTGATGAACAGGTTTGTTGCATCGCTTTCCTTCGGTGTGTCCGGAAGAAACTAATCTTGGAGGCATTATTTTCAAATGATGTTTGCGATGCATATGTTGAATAAAACTGTCCAGGACATTCGAGATGCATATGTTGAATGAAACTATCCAGGGCATTCAGAGTTACATACTGTGTCATTGCTAAGTGGAAGTCAGAATTCAGCTAAACCTAAACTGGAGACTGAACAGAAGGGCTCCTCCTGGGCTGCAGTTGAATGTGCAAACCAGAGAGCCTGCATTCCAAGCTCTGCACTTTGGGGCATGATCGTGTTTTAGCAAGCAATAGATTCTGAGTCGAGAAGGAACCTGCCAGGCTGATGTCCAGCTGAAATTTGTAGAGAAGTTCATCGAACCTACGCATAGATCGCAAAAAACTGTGCTAATTGATCTAAATCACACTCTGATAAACAGTGCTAATTGATCTACTGCTTTTTAGTTACTGCAGAGCCGCAGGGTACAGATACCTTCACAGATCGGCTACTGCTTGCGCGACGCCCGTGACGACGGGCCATCGCCGGCGAGGTCTGATCGCAGCCGACATGACTGGAGCCGCGAGGGCTCGGGAGGGTGGAAGAGGTGTCAGGTTACTCAATTGTGAGTCTGAGCATGCTGCAGCGCTGCACAATGTGCGCGGTTGTAGGCTTCAAGCATCAAAGAATAAGAGCAATAAGAGATTTTTTTTAGTGCTACTTGCGATTCATCCACGGTACCCATGTTGTACATGGAAATTTGGAGGAGCGTGGGGCACCTGAGAGGACAAGAAAAAAAAAAGAGAGAGAGCAGGGAGCACTCATGATGAAAATTTATGCAAAGAGCTATGGGCCAAGAGTTGAATTGATTTTTAAAAAAGGAGGTTGAATTCTTCAAATACTGCCGTGTTGCTAATGCAGCAATCTGTTCAGTCCTTGATGCTATATGAACATCAAGTCAACTAGACAACAATATCTTAACTTCTCAAGGGGGCAAAAAAGTCAAACTAAAAGACAAGACCAGGCCAAGTGGCATGCCACCACAACAAGCAAGCAAAGATCAAATCCAACAATCATGATGAGCAAACAAAAACCTCCCTACAGCGGCAACAACTAGGGCCTTGTTTAGTTCGGTGAAAAATTTGCCTTTTCAACATTTGGAACTCCTGTAGCACACTGTAGCACATTTCGTTTGTTTGTGGTAAATATTATCCTACCATGGTCTAACTAGGCTCAAAAGATTTGTGTCGCAAAGTACATCAAAACTGTGTAATTAGTTATTTTTTACCTATATTTAATACTCCGAACATATGTCTTTTGACGTATTTAATGTGATGTGATGGAGAGAGAGTGGAGAAAAAGTTGGAAAATTTAGCCCAACTAAACGAGGCCTAGATCGTCCTCTCCCTCCCTCCCCGTCCGTCTCCTTCCTTACCCCCACCACCACCCGTCCAACCAACCAATCACGTCGACGTCCATCTCCATCCCTTCCTCCTCCACAAGGCCGCCCACTTTCCAGGATTCTCCTCTCCCCACGGCCCCGATCGCCGATAAAACGGAAAAGCAGTGGATCGGACGTCACCGCAAAAGATCGGTGGGGGTACGAGAGAGAGAAACAGGCCGCGAAAGGCAAAAAGGGGAGGAGCAAACTGAGAAAGGGGCGGAGAAAGTTTCTCCCCCCGGGAGAGGCAGGCAGCCGCAGCTCACGGCGGGCAAGCGAGCGAGGCCTTCGGCCTTCCGCGCTGCGGCGCCTGCCCCACCGTCGATTTCGATTCCCTGTCATTCCCGGGGGTCGAGATGAGAGATTCTGATGCCGGAATCCCTCTCTGCTTTCCCGGCTATTAATTCACCGCATGGGGGTACCACGTTGATCCGGCGTGGTTTCCAAGTTCCCCACTCCACACGGCTTCCAATCCAAGGCTTCACTCTACTACTATCTTGCTGAATTGCTTCCACTTTCCAGTCCAATCTGGGCACGCTCGCCGTTTCTTGCAGGAGTTCGTCGCCCTTTCTCGAATGCTGCGAGTTCTATGCACTGTGCTCAGTGGTGAGGTCTGCTGCCCTGCGAGTTAGTTTCATCAGTTTGCTTCCTAGAAATCTCTGAGCAGTCAGCCTCAAACAGCACCCTCGCAGAACCGAATTCTTGATTCCTTCATCCTTCTCTCTTTTTTTTGGGGGGGCATCTCTCGCCACCGCAACTTGTCCATTGACCACAGGAGGGGCGAAATTGTTCTTGGCACATTCTCTGTCACAATGGACGATGGAGCTGACTTCCCCTGCCAATTGCTCTTCTCCCACCCGGAGGTGCCCGACAGCTTCGACGAGCTCCTGAACAGCGCCACAACGTCCTGCACCCACACGCACAGCTGCAACCCTCCCGGCCCGTCGGCGCCCATGCACACCCACACGTGCCTCCACACGCACACCCAGGTCCTCGCCGGCGGCGCCGCCGCCGCCGACGACGCCAGGGAGGAGGAGGACCCGGCCAGGCCACGGAAGCCGCTGGGGAACAGGGAGGCCGTGCGCAAGTACCGGGAGAAGAAGAAGGCGCACGCGGCCTTCTTGGAGGAGGAGGTCAAGACGCTCCGAGCCGCCAACCAGCAGCTCCAGAGGAGGCTGCAGGACCATGCCGCGCTGGAGGCGGAGGTGGTGAGGCTCAGGACCCTCCTGCTCGATGTCCGGGGCAAAATTGACGCCGAGGTCGGCGCGTTCCCTTTCCAGAAGCCGTGCAGTGTTGGCTCCGTGGTGTCTGCCGATCCAGCTCTGTGCTTCAATGGCAGCTCTGAAGTAGCAGGAGGAGGAGCCTGGGAGGAGAGCTCCGTGCCGTCGGCAGCAGACTGCAGGACAGATGAAGGCGGTGGCATGCCAAGAGACATCGATGTTCCAGAAGGTTTGCATCATCCCATGGACGTTGTTGCAAGCTTTGTGAGTTCTGATTCTCTGGCTGAATGAGCGTTTTGCCTGATTGGCAGTTTTGGTACCTCTGCCAGGTTCTTTGATCTTACACTTGTGAGATCAATTCTAACGATGAGTAGAAGTGTAGAATTATCTTTGATGTGTACTATATGTTTCTTATGTTGATGTTCAGTGTGAAACAATGTACAGAATACTTGTATAGTAGCACTGGAAATATCGAAAAATGCAATCACGAAGGCATTCTGCAAAATTCTCTGCAGGCATGTCAATGAAATGTTCTTGATTTCTGATTTTGAATTTCTTTGTACTCAATAGAACTCTGCTAAGACTATTTTACTGATAAATTGCACTGCACACTGTTTAGTGCAGATGTGTTTACTATTTTTTATATTAGTATTTAGGACTTGGTCATTCATGTTATTACCAGTTACAAAATGCCAAATTGCCCCTTCGTTCAGAACATCACCAGCTTTCTCAAACACCAAGGGCCTGATCGAATTTACTGAGGGCACTGAATTTGCTAGCGTTGTGGTGTGCATATTGTGTGGAGCAATTCAGTAATTTCTTGTGTTAAATTTGAATTTATCCCGGTGTCATGATTCTGCGGCAAAGAACAAGATATGATCTCAGGCTCAAGTCAATAAAGCTCAGTCTTATTCTGCTCTCATCTGCTTTGAAAGAACTACTGTTGCTAATCATCGAGCCAAGGACTTAATTGGCTTTGCACAGGTAATAAGTCCACAACACTTGGTTTTTTTTTCAGACAGCTATCCGATATCACTAGTCTGAGATCAGATCCATACTTATTTTCAGCCTTGCTACTCTGGATTCAGCATGTTCGGTGAATGTATCATGTGAAGTCCCGAGTAGCACTAGAATAAAATGGACGGAATGATATTGTACAACCAATATGAGACCGAAGATCATGTGCTGTTTCTGTGGAAATGAATTTTGGTTCAGACAAGTTTTGCGGAGAGCCAAAGTGTTTTGCAGAGAGCCAAAGTTAAAAAAAGAAAGACATTCGAGGAAGAAACTGGTTAAAATCATGGAGAATATATTTTTTTGAGACCAATCATGGAACGAATTGGAGGGCTAGCATCAGTGCCTCTTTAGCTTTACATGCTACCAGCTACCCTGATGGTGATGTAATGTATCATCTGGGAGAGGCCCTATTCCGGTTTACTCAGATCAGGCCACTGAAGATTCCTGATTCCTCATCTGAGCCAACTATATGCCATATAGATTTTTGTTGGACAGGCAAGGACAAAGTATGATTTAGCTTAGACTTCTGGGTACTGTTCTGAACCTAAAATGATGGGAACTGGAAGGTCATATCAACTGTTTTTGAAAAATATCCTGCGAGCCTGGCCTCATCTAGTATCTTGACACAAAATCTGTTCAGGCATTAATCCTTCCTTCAAGTGCTCTTAAACAAGCATCGCTGCTGTCACTGCATCGGATGTATTTTTCAGCAATCAGTGGTATGAATTTTCAGCCGTCAAAAAAACTGCTTGTTCACTACGAAACCTGAATATACTTTTTTTTAAAAGAAAACTACAGCAGTTATTTTGAAATAAGGGTCTGAATTGACGTCGTTTTCATAGTTCTGTCATTCTGTGTATCTCTGATTCGTGTGCGCCACAAACTCTGTTTTCTGTCATCTCCATCATTGACAGTTCCAGAAAATACAGCCCACTAATGTTGGCTAACCACTCCTCTTCGACTGCTCAATCACACTCTGAAAACAATCAAGCATGTCACGATCTATTAACTTGTTTATGATTGTGACATTGCATCTTCTGATCTTCACTTTTGCATTACATGATTTTCAAATGAACAGACATTGTTCCCAGCACCATCGGTGGATTATTTACTCTGATTTTTTCGGAAAATAAACTCTATCGTTGTTTATGCAGTTGGCGCCTCATGACGTAAATTTGCACGGGTGCACGACTGCATGTATCCAATTAACTGACCAGAATTAGGATGTTTCTTTACTCCATATATACCTGTGTCCATCAACCGTTGCATCTAATATCTATGACTATGCAACCAACAGCTGTTGAGATAGCGAATAAGGTGATGGCAAATCTGACAAACACGAACATCTTCCACTGAGTTTACCTACGTCATGAGAGCTCAAAGTTCCAACACGTGTGATGAGCGTGGCATCTTTACATCCACTAGGATCGTGCCCGTGCGTTGCCACGGTCAATTTAATCATTTACATAAAAGAAACCAATTCAATTGATAATTTATTTATATTAGCCATTATTTTCATGTTAGAGGCATCTATCTTATATGAAAGAAACCAATTCAATAGATAATAATTCATTGGGATTACATTGCACTTTCTTCAGTCACTAAAATGTCAAGCAAGCATCGCTATTAATCACACCCTTTGCACATCAGCGGAAGGAAAATACTGTAGCACATAATCATCACTTTCAGTGTTTGTTCTCCCACAGTCTGATACAACAGGCCAACAGCATCTCGAAGGCCAAATTTCCATGCATGATGGACCAGTGGATAATCACATGTATCGTAGTGATGAAATACCAAATTCTCAATGTATAACCTATACCAACCCAATATGAGTACCCACCGAAAGAAGTGGGACAAATACTGTTTAAATGGCAACATAATATACCTCCAAACAAAGATCTATGCTTTCATCCCTTGAAATATTTGTTTCCTTTTTCATGCTTTACTGAACCTATAGACAACATGTCAGGAATGAGTTCTACAAATTTAAAATAGATTCTACAAAAAAGCAAAAAAACAGTAGCACAGAGGAGAAACTTGTGTCCACAAAAAATTTCAGATCCATCAGGTTGCGAACTTTCTGATCATGAAAGACTAAAATTCCCTCCAAAATGATGACATCTGATGCATTGACCTGACAAAATGAAATTAGACCACACAATAGTTAGGAAAAGCATTGTAAAGTGTAACAGGTTGCAAAAGTTTTGTACTTTTCAACCAACCAATGTCACGAACTCGAACTCACAAAGGAAAAAACAACTTTATCATGCTGACGGGTTTACAAGTGTTTGCTTTCTTCCTAAAGGTTTCAGAGCACCGTCGGTGCTTTTTGAAATCATATATCAGAACATTTACAGGCCGAGCAAGCTTCAGCTGTCCCATGCATTCCAGAAGTTGTTCTGTGTCAAATACATTTGCAAGAAAAGAACACAATTTATCTCACATTTCAATGAATAGTCAATTAGTGCTCAGATCACTACCACGGGTAGGCCATTGTAGTAAATCAGTGGGACAAAGTAGCAGTAGCTGGTGTTTCCACCTGTGAGATCCTGAACTTCCACAGGCTGGTCGAAAAGATTACATTGGAGTGTAGCATGCTATATAGTTTCCTCATCATATGACATTCACCATGTTACATTTCAGGTATCCAATGGTAAATAGGCCACATGTAGTGTACAGAACATCCTGCGACCTAACAAATTTGACTACATACTTCAGTCTACATATAAAACCTAACGCTATTGAAGAGAGTAACAGCATCTTAATGTGTCACTGAACTCACAACCAAATTCAGTTTGTTCTCAATTAGGGGAGCATTAATAATGTCTAGTGTTGTACTACAAACCAACTTCCATTACTGGTATACCAATACTGGAAATACTGGAAAATGCACCCACAAAAAGGACTTATTTCATAGTTGCAACACGTAACAACATAGAAAAGATATAGGTTGACAAAAGGAAAAATCTCATTGTAGTCCTTGCTTCCATATTAATACTACAAATAGTACAATGATAACTTGATGCATTGCACATATGCGAATGATTTAGATATGATAGACTCATTAGTGGACAGAAACTGAACTGCTTAATTTCCAAATACAACCTGCTACCCAGAAATATCTAACAAAAGTAGGAGGGATGAGAAGCACATCATAAGAAAATAAATTTTAATTGGAGTAATATCTACCAAGATCAGAAATACAAGGGTTGTTAGCAAAGGAACTGACCTGATACGCAAGCATAGTTCGCTGCGCATTCGACGTTTTTAGAACACAGTTCCAGTAGTCCCATCTTTTATTGACGAATTCATACAGACTAAGTGCCAATGGATCAGATTCATTGCACACAGAACTTAATTCATTGCACGTAGAACTTCATTGCGCTGGATGAACTTATGATATCATCATGTATATACTCCAAGGCTCCATAAAAGTCCAGTAGTCCAGGATTATGGTAAAATATCATGGCAACAAACCTGTTGGTGGATGCGAGCAGAGACAATTATGATCATACTGCTATAATTAATTCACTAATATAATGAAACACGGACCGCTAATAAAATGAAACATGGACCAATAATTCATATCAGAAAATTAGATACATCTCTTGAAATAATAGTGAGCAGAAAAAACATACTATTTGACTTAGGAAGGATTGTGGTGAACTGAGTTTGAAATCAGAAAATGTACTACTCAGGGAGTGCGTAAGCAATGAGTGGATAGGCTATTTGATTATACCACCTACAAGTAATTAATATTTTCGTAGTGAACACTAAAATGTAATTAAAAACAAACTTCATCCAAAAAATTAACAAAAGTGACACATGAGGAATTTTCATAAGCATCAGAGTATTAGCAGTATCAGCATGACATTTCAACAAATGATTGGTGTGCACAATGACAGATCACCAACTTTGTTTAATTGGTGTGACTGATGCACTCCATTACCATCGGCATCTGTGCAACTGTCTCCCTTCCTCTCCCACGTGGTTTTAGGAACTGCAGAAAAAATATATCTATGCACAACCTGAGGAGGAAGGAAGAGGCCTCCGCGACGAAGGTGGAGTTGGGGAGGAAGCAGGAGAGAGAGTGGAGAGAGGGGGAAGAAAAAGGAGTATGACGCGTGTCGGGGACAACCATAAGGAGTCCCCTAACTATAGGGGAAATCACCCTTTTTAAAAATAAATAAAAACCGCTAAAACACACCTCCGCCGAGGCACAAACAAAGCCCACGGCCTGCTGCGGCCCACCGGCCTCCATGGCCCGCCAAGCGAACGCACCGGCCGCCCTCGAGCGAACTCCCGCTTCGCTCGAGGGTCGGATATCACGCGGGCGAGCCTCCGCCTCGCTCGAGGGCCAGCGCCCCTCGAGCGGGTCTCCGCCTCGCTCGAGGCTCTCAGGACGTTTCACCTGCTCCTCCCGACCAAGGCATTAAATGCCCCGTCGCGTCGCGGGCGCCGCGGTCAAAGGCAAGATCCCCGCCACACCGAATCCCTGACATTGCCCGGGAATCTGGTCCCGGCACTGTGCGGACAAGCTCGCCACTGTGCGGCAATCCCCGGCGCTGTGCGGCATGGCCAGCGTCATTCCGCGGCACTGTGCCACCCGCTCCCGTCCTTCCTCCGTGCCGCGCCCCTCGAAAGGAGACGGCGACACCCTCGAAGAGCGTACGGACGCCGACCTGACGCCCGCCCAGGACGGCGCTGTGACGCAGGATGAGCGGAGCACGTCCCTTCCGTCACCTCCGGCCCTGTACCGCCATCCCGAGCGCTGTGGAGCCATCCCCGACGCTGTGGGGACCTGTTCTGACGGGACGCCGCCACGCCAGCCCCTGTGCAGCTCAATATCTCCCACCAGTTAGACCCTCGAATCGGTGTACGAACGACAACCAGACGCGGGCGCCTGCAGGACCACCCTCGAAGCCGCCTCCAGACAAGCACAGGAGTCGCCACGACGCATGCAAGAACCAGGATTCGCCAGGACAACCTTCAAATCGCAAGCACTGCATGCCGGTACCGCGACACTGCACAAAAAGCCACGCGGTACGTTTGTAAGCCGCCTCCCCTTGGCCTATAAAAGGAGGAGGTTGCCGCCCAGCCGCGGGCATCGCACAACAACGCGCTCACTCGCGTCCACGTCCACATTCCCACCGATATTGGCGCTTTGCCTCAATCATTTAGTCGGGACTTGGGGGTTTTTCCTCCTCTCCCGCCTTGCTTGTAGCCCCCCTCTACAGGCACCCCCAGTGCATTGCAATACAGCGCACACGCGCAACCTGCTGGACGTACGGCCCCGTGGCCGGAACCAGGATAAACTCGTGTCCTTACATTGCTTAGCACCAACCATCGAGAGACTGATCACAGCGCATTTCACTAGTTAGTGTCGGGACAAATCTCAACACCGACAGTTGGCGCGCCAGGTAGGGGGCCGCGCTGTGATCGACTCCTCACCAGCAGTCTCGATGGTGATTCGCACCGAGATGACGTCTTAGAGGTACGACATGGGGAGCTCTGACCCCTTCCCAGCCGGATTCGAAATCCGGTTCGGGAGCCTAAACTTCCAGGCTACGGGGAACGGGTACCTCATGCGCCTCACCTACCGGGACGAGCTCCACCCTTGGCGGACGACCGGGCCAGGCCCGATGCCCACCACGCCGGCGTCGGACATCCCGGCGCCGGCACCGGCGGTAGCAGCAGCCGCCTCGACACCCCGACACCGCAGACGCTCAGGTCAGCGCTCGCGCCAAGCATGCATGGAGCGGCGCCGGGAAGCACGCGCTGCAGCACGGCGGGAAGCACCCCCGCCAACGGACACGGCGGCACATCCCGCGGGGGAACACGCGGCCGCAGGGCCGCAGTTCCCTCATGGGATGCGCAACTCCGCCGCGACGTACGCCTCATCAGTCAGCACGGACGTGGCCGCATACGAGGATCTCCCGGGCCACCACCTGCTGTCAATCTGGAACCTCATCACCACCACCAACGACGAGTCGTACCACGGCTCGGCCAGCGAGCTGCCACCAGCAACCTCGCACGGGTACGCGGAGTGGGACTTCTCCGGCGTGCCGGACCCTGTGATGTTCCGGCGGTTCCTCTACGCCGCGGACTACTGGTTCGGCTGCTCTGACGGCTCCAGTGAAGGGAGCTACGATCCCGCACGCGAGTGCTTCGTTGTCGCCATCAACGAACACTCCGACGGAGCAGACGGAGCGGGCGACGGAGACGTACCCCAAGATCCCGAGCCAAACCCGCCCTAGCCCCACCAGCGGGCAACGTAGACATCGCTGCGCAGCAAGCTCAGGCCCGCGAGCTCGAGGCTAAGCTCGCGGAGGAATACCGGCAAGTGCGGCTCTTACGTGCCACCATCGCGGGGGAAGTCTCGGCGCGCGGCGAACGCGCCCGAGAAGCGGGGAGGCAAGCCCGCGAGCGCATCAACGCCAACTTCAACATCGACGATCTGCACACACCACCCCGAGCCAGCCAAAAGCTCATTGCGGCGGCGACGTTGCTCCGGGCCATGCCCGAGCCATCAACGCCGGAGGCACGCAACCTGCGTCGCGAGGCACAGGCCCTTATTGAGCAGGCTGCCGTACAGCAGGCCGAGAGTTCCGCGTCTCGCATGCGCAACCAGCCCAGCGCGCGGGGCGGCAGCGGCGCACAGGACCAAGAGGCATCTGTCCACACCCCACCAGGGGGCGCGGTGGAACAGCCAGCGAACCAGGGCAGGACGCCTGTTAGGGAGCGGATCCTTGACACACGCGGCCAGGCCCAGGATGGGGACGCCCGCAACGTCCTGAACTCCAGAAGGAGGGGGGACGCGGAGGCACGAACGGCAGCTGGCTACCTCCCTCGACGTGGTGGCCGCTACGACAGCCGGGAGGATCGCTCTCCGACACCGGAACCCCCGGGGACCCGCGTGTTCAGCCGGTAGATCCGCACGGCGAACATCCCCCAGCGCTTCCGCCAGCCCACAACCATCACCAAGTACACAGGGGAGACGGACCCTCGAGTATGGCTCAACGACTACCGCCTGGCTTGCCAGTTGGGCGGCGCCACCAACGACGCTGTGATCATCCGCAACCTAACGCTACACCTTGCGGACTCCGCTCGGACATGGCTTGAGCATTTACCGGCCAGTCAGATCCACGGCTGGGACGACCTGGTCCGCACGTTCGTAGGAAACTTCCAGGGCACATACGTGCGCTCCGGGAACTCCTGGGACCTGCGAGGGTGCACCCAGAAACCCGGTGAGTCCCTCCGGGACTTCATACGGTGCTTCTCCAAGCGTTGCATCGAGCTTCCGAGTGTCGCCCAGTCCGAGATCGTGCACGCCTTCCTCGAGGGCACGACCTGCCGGGACTTTGTGCGCGAGCTTGGGAGGAGCCCGCCGGTCGACTCCAACGAGCTATTTGACATCGCCACCAGCTTCGCCTCTGGAGAAGAGGCAGTGGGGGCGATCTTCGACGGCAAGAAAGGCAAACGCGCGGAGGACGCGCCCGCGGGGGGCAGCAAGTCCAAGGATCCCGCGAAGAAGCAGAAGCGGGGCAAGAAGCCCCAATGCGACGCGCGCGCGCAGGGGCGCGGCGAGGACGACGACGAGGCCCTCGCGGTCGACCCTGCACGCAAGGGTCCTCGAGGCCCCCCTCGAGGCCCCGGCGTGTTCGATGACATGCTGAAGAAGCCCTGCCCGTACCACAAGACCCCGGTCAACCACACCCTCGAGCAATGCGACATGCTCAAGAAATACTACAGCCGCGTCCCCGCGAAGGAGGACGAGGCCAAGAAGGATGGGGGTGACGGGGGCGCCGACGGTTTCCCCGCTGTGGAGAACGTCTTCCTCATCTTCGGGGGACCGACGGTAGACATGTCCACCAACCAGCGCAAGCACGAGCGGCACGAAGTCCTCACCGCCGAGAAGGCCCCTCCTTCCTTCCTCGACTGGTCGGAGGAGGCCATCACCTTCAGCCGCGAAGACCACCCGAACCGCATCCCCAATCCGGGCCAGTATCCGCTGGTCGTCGATCCCGTCATCGGCAACTCACGGTTCTCCAAGGTGCTGATGGACGGCGGCAGCAGCCTCAATATCCTGTACTCCCACACCCTGCGGCCCAGCTTGACGCCGTTCCATGGCGTCGCGCCGGGCAAGTGCGTCCAGCCTCTCGGACAGATCGATCTGCCTGTCTGGTTCGGCATGCCGGACAACTTCCGCAAGGAGACCCTCACCTTCGAGCTGGTGGGGTTTCGGGGCGCGTACCACACCATCCTCGGGCGTCCGTGCTACGCCAAATTCATGGCGGTCCCAAACTACACATACCTCAAGATGAAGATGCCGGGGCCAAAAGGCGTCATCACGGTGGGCTCGTCGATCGAGCATACGTTCGACTGCGACGTCGAATGCATCGAGCACGCGGAGGCGCTCACGCTCGACGAGTCGCTCATTGCGGATATGGAGAAGCTGGCCAACGAAGGCCTCGACTCCCCCGCCAAGCACACGGGCAGTTTCGAGGCTGCCGAGCAGACCAAGGAGGCGCCCCTCGACCCTGCTGCCCCCGAGGGCAAGGCGTTGAGGGTCAGTTCTATCTTCGACCCGAAATAGGAAGTGGTGCTCGTCGACTTTCTCCGCGCCAACGCAGATATCTTTGCGTGGAGCCCCTCGGACATGCTGGGCATTCCGAGGGAGGTCACCAAGCACTCCCTTGGCATCCTACCTCACTCCAGAGCTGTGCAACAGCGCCTGCGACGCTTTGATGAAGAGAGGCGCCGGGCGATTGGAGTGGAGCTGCGGAGGCTCCTGGAGGCCGGGTTCATCAAGGAAGTGTTCCACCCCGAGTGGCTAGCCAATCCTGTGTTAGTTAAGAAGAAGAATGGGAAGTGGCGGATGTGTGTAGATTACACCGGGTTAAATAAAGCATGTCCTAAAGTTCCTTTTCCTTTGCCACGAATCGATCAAATCGTAGATTCTACCGCGGGGTGCGAGCTTCTATGTTTCCTTGATGCCTATTCAGGTTACCACCAAATAAAGATGAAATAGTCCGACCAGCTCGCGACTTCTTTCATCACACTGTTCGGCATGTTTTGCTATGTAATAATGCCATTTGGTCTTCGAAACGCCGGGGCTACATACCAGCGATGTATGCAACACGTTTTCGGGGATCACATCGGGTAGACCGTGGAGGCATACGTAGATGACATTGTCGTCAAGACCAGGAAGGCGGACGACCTGGTTAACGATTTGCGCGTAACGTTCGACTGCTTGCGGATGAATGGGGTTAAGTTGAACCCCGAAAAGTGCGTCTTCGGGGTGCCGCGCGGCATGCTGTTGGGTTTCATTGTCTCCCAGCGAGGCATCGAGCCCAACCCCGAAAAGGTTTCGGCCCTCGATCGGATGGGGCCAATCCGGGACCTAAAGGGGGTGCAGAAGGTGTTGGGTTGCCTAGCGGCTTTGAGCCGCTTCATCTCTCGCCTCGGCGAGAAGGGCCTGCCCCTATACCGACTCTTGAAGAAGCACGAGCGATTTTCTTGGACCGTCGAAGCCCAGGAAGCCCTCGACAAGCTGAAAGCGACGCTTGCGCACGCGCCGATCCTCACGCTGCCTCAAGACGGCGAGCCTCTGTATCTCTACATCACGGCAACCACCCAGGAGGTCAGCGCGGTCATCGTTGTGGAGAGAACAGAGGAAGGCCACGCCCTACCAGTCCAAAGACCGATATACTACATCAGTGAGGTATTGTCCGAAACCAAAGCGCGATACCCACAGATCCAAAAGCTGCTCTATACGGTGGTGCTCGCGCGGCGCAAGCTGCGGCACTACTTCGAGGCCCATCAGGTCACTGTGGTCTCGTCTTTCCCATTGGGAGAGATAGTCCGCAACCCGGACGCCTCGGGTAGAATCGCGAAATGGTCCGTGGAGCTCATGGGTGAAACCCTCACCTACGCGCCGCGCAAGGCGATCAAGTCTCAGATCTTGGTGGACTTCGTCGCTGAATGGACCGACACTCAGCTGCCCCCATTGTAGATCCAGGCTGAGTGTTGGACCCTCTACTTCGATTGGTCAGTGATGAAAACGGGCGCGGGCGCGGGCCTGCTCTTCGTTTCGCCCCTCGGAGAGCACATGAGGTACATGGTACGCTTGCACTTCCCCGCATCAAACAACATGGCAGAGTACGAGGCCCTCCTTTGCGGCCTCCAAACCGCCATCGAGATCGGCGTCAAGCGCCTCGACGTCAGGGGGGGTTCACAGCTGGTGATCGATCAAGTCATGAAGAACGCAAGCTGCCACGACGAGAAGATGGAGGCATACTGCAACGCCGTGCGCGCACTCGAAGATAAGTTCTATGGCATCGAGCTCAACCACATCCCGCGCAAGTACAACGAGGAGGCGGACGAGCTGGCGAAGATCGCGTCGGGGCGGATCACCGTCCCTCCAAACATCTTCGCCCGCGACCTTGCCAAACCTTCCGTTGACCTCAGCAAGGCATCCCCGAACCTAGAAGAACCCTCGGGGGCTCCCTCGAGGCCCACGGGTGCAGAACCCATGGACGAGGACCCCTCGAACGAGGAATTCGTGCTCTCCCTCCTCGAGGGGTACGGGGTTGACGAAGCCGAGGCTATGGAGATCGATGAGGCCCTTCCCGCGGAAGACTGGCGGAGCAAGTACCTCGCCTGGATCGATCGAGGGGAACTACCCTCGGACCGAACCGAAGCAAGGCGCATCGCCAGAAAGGCCAAGTCGTTCACCATGATCAGCGGCGAACTATACAAACGTGGCACCTCAGGAATTCTACAACGGTGCATCCCCATCCCCGAAGGCCGCGAGTTGATCCGGGACATCCACGCGGGCGTATGCGGCCATCACGCGGCGCCGCGCACCCTCGTGGGCAACGCGTTCCGCCAAGGCTTCTACTGGCCCACAACGGTCACCGACGCCAACGAGGTCATGCGCACCTGCGAAGGGTGCCAGTTCTATGCCCGCAAGACACATCTTCCGGCTCACGCCCTCCAGACCATACCCATTACGTGGTCATTCGCCGTGTGGGGATTAGACATCGTCGGGCCCCTGCAGAAGGCGCCCGGGGGCTTCACACATTTGTTGGTCGCAATCGACAAGTTTTCAAAGTGGATCGAGGCACGCCCTATCACCAACCTCAGGTCCGAGCAGGCTGTATCGTTCTCCACTGACATTGTCCATAGGTTCAGGGTGCCAAACTCCATCATCACCGACAACGGCACCCAGTTTACCGGCAAGAAGTTCCTGGAGTTCTGCGACAAGTACCACATCCGCGTGGATTGGGCAGCCATCGCACACCCACAGACCAACAGCCAGGTGGAGCGTACCAATAGCATGATTCTGCAAGGCCTCAAGCCCAGGATCTTCGACAAACTGAACAAGTTTGGCTGAAGATGGATTCAAGAGTTACCGTCGGTCATTTGGAGCCTTAGAACCACCCCGAGCAGAGCTACGGGGTTTACGCCGTTCTTCCTCGTCTATGGCGCGGAGGCCGTCCTCCCCACAGATTTGGAATACAGATCCCCTAGGCTCAGGGCCTATCAGGAAAGCTTGAACCAGCGGGCTCGCGAAGACTCGCTGGACCAGGCGGACGAGGCCCGCGACGTGGCAATGATGCACTCGGCAAGGTACCAACAGTCACTCCGGCAATACCAAGCCCAAAAGATCCGACGTCGGAGCTTCAGTGAGGGTGACCTAGTGCTGAGGTTACGACAAGACAACCGGGGCCGACACAAGCTGTCGCCGCCATAGGAAGGGCCTTACGTCATCGTCGAGGTGCTCAAGCCCGGCACGTACAAACTGGCGAACGAGAAGGGTGAAGTCCTCACCAACGCTTGGAACATACAACAGCTACGTCGCTTATACCCTTGGACTTCCAAGCTTCTTTTGTCCATCTAACATTCAAAATCTTAAATAAAAAAGGGCGACTCGGTTTTACCCTCGGCCAGGGCCTCGTACAAACCAAGTCCCCCTCGGGGGCTACGACGGGGGGTTCCCCCCGGAGTGTCCCGAAACTTTCGCAAAAGATACTTTCTTTTTTCAGAAAAAGTTAGAATGTTACGCCTCGAGCATTTTTTGGGCAATGAAAGCTAGGCGCGAACTAACTAAGCCTAGGGCCGGTCGAGCTGTGGGACTGCCGACGCCTCTGAGAGGATAAGCACCCCCCTCGTTACCCTACGACTAAGTTGGCTCGTGAGGACTAACTCCTTGGCCAAAATTCCCCCGAAAAGCCCAAGGAAAACACGACAACATACGAGACAAAATCCGCAAATAAACTTGTGCATAGCATAACACATTATTTATACAAACGATTAACATTCATCCAAATTTCTAACAAAATACTAACAGGCCTCGAGACCCGAGTCCTCAGGGAGCACGGGGGCTTGGAGCGGCGGCGGCTTCACTCTCAGCGGCGCCGGGGAACAGGTCCACTTCGAACATGTCAGCAAGGGCTGTGGCGGGCTCTGCCATGGACGCATCAACCACCCTCACCGCTTCAAGCTCAGCATCCTCACCTACGACGTCTTCAGGAAAGACATAGTCGTCCCGCAGCAGACCGAAGTCGAGGATGTAATGGGTTGAGGTCAGCCCCAAGGTCTTCTGGACACCGAGTCGAAGGGAACCGCACAGGCGCTCAGTAACCAGGCCACCCAGGGACTGCAGGCGGCTTGCAATCGAGCTACCCGAGGATTGACCCTCAGTTCCCTCGAGCTCACGACACACCTCGAGGGCAGCGGCCTCCAGGGCCTTGAGTTCGCCCTGAGCTTCGTTGTAGGCGACCTGGAGAGATTGCATCTCCCCCGAAGGGTCCGCCGAGCTCTTCTGCAGCTCTGCGACACCAAAACGAATATCAAGCCTCGGAAGAACACAACAAAGAACCAAAACGGATTGAGGGACGAGACTTACCCTCGGCTCGCATCTTCTCGGTCTCAAGTGCGGCCCGCGCGGCGTCGACGTCCCGTCGGAGCTGGGAGATCGAGGCATCGCGCTACTAAAGCGCGTCCCTCGTTCCCCCAAGCTCCTCGCGCATGAGCTGGAGCTGAGACTGAGCCTCCTGGAGAGCGGCGCCCGTCTGCTCAACCTCCCAGACTTTTTCTGCAGCCTGAGAGAACTGGGCCCGCGCCTCCTCGAGCGCCTTGCGCTCCCGCTCAAGTTGGGCCTGAGCCTCGGCGAGAGCTGCGTCCTTCAGCGCGAGCTGAGACTGCGCCCCCTCGCGGGCAGTGCGCTCCTCGACGAGCTGGCCCTCTACAGCCGCCAGCGCATCGCCCTTCTCCTTCAGGGCAGCGGCGAGCCCCTCAGCCTCCTGGGCCTTCTGCTCAGCCTGAGTGAGGCGCGCCTGTACATCCTCCAGCGACATACGCTCACGTTCGGCGCGAGCCTGCGCTTCGGCAAGGGCAGCATCCTTCAGCGCGAGCTGGGACCTCGCCTCGCTCAGCGCCGCGCGCTCCTGCTGGAGTTCCCCCTCCTTGCCCTGCAGCGCGGCGCCGAGCTGTTCGGCCTCCTTGGCCTTCTGCCCCGCCGCGGTGCGGTGGGCATCGTGCTCCTCTTCCGCATGGAGCAGCTCGCCCTTCTTCAATTCGAGGCTCGCTTTTGCCTCGTACATCTCGTCACGAAGACACTCCATCGCCGGGCCCAGGTGCTCATTCTCCCGGCACGCCTCCTCTAGGTTGGCGTGGAGTTTGGCGAGGAAGGAAATTTTGTCCCCCGCGTCACCCCACAGCCGCTGCCAAAATGAATAAAACGGAGAAGACTCAGACGAGGCATAGCCAAGAAAGGAAAAAAGGAGAGCAAGGGGGGCGACGGAATTAGTGCGCGAACCCGGAACAGCAGCGCCGCCACGTCTTTGTGAAGCCTCGAGGCCTCGCAAAGCAGGTTTGCACTTGGGATCCCACCTCGAGGAACTCCCACCAGTCGAGAAACTCTGCGTGCGAGCGCTCCACTGTATCCCAGGGGACCCCGGGTTGTTCCAGCCCGGTGCACCAATCGCCAGGGAATTCGTCGTAGTCGCGCTGGCGTGACGAGGACGCGCCGGCCCCCTGCGGGCCGACCCCCTGCGGTGGCGCTCCAGACGCAGGCTCGAGCAAAGCCTCCCCCCGCACTCCGTCGTCCTCCACCAGGGTCCCATCCCGCGGGTGAGCCACATCCGCCGCGGGTGAGACCTCTCCCGCACTGCTCGTTCGAGGGGCTCCACCCCTCGAACCACCTCCTGCCCTGGATGCGGCCACACGGGCCCGCTCCTCCCCTCGCTGGACGTCTCGCGACGCCACCAACTTAAAGGACGACGCCGTCGCCACCGCCGGCCGCGACGTCCTCGTCGAGCGAGGTCGCGTCGTGCGGATCGCGTCACGCGCCTCCACCCTCAGCGCCTTGGTTGGCACCAGCTCAGGTGCGACGGGGCCGCCGGCGCGGCTGGGGGAAAGAGAAGGGAGAAATCAGGATTTCGATCAAGAAAAATCAGGAGAGATGAACACGGTACGACGCTTACCGTCGGGATGACACCTGACGCTTGCACTTTCTAGAGGCCTGCGCGGACGGTGCGCCCCCCGCCGCGGTGCCCTCACCGGCTGAGGTCGCGCCTGCCACAGAGGCCGGCGCGGCGCGGGCCCGCAACGTCGATGGCGCGGACTGAACAGCCGCTTCCTTGCCCTTGGCCCCCGAGGCCGAAGGCACTTCATCCTCTTCTTCATCCTCCTCCAGCTCGGACCAGCCGACGCCGGCGTCGCTGCCACTGCTCGTATCCTCCGGGGTCGGCGGAAGAGGTAGCCCCTCCTTCTCCCGCTGTACCCACTCCAGGCGGTGTGCCTGGCGGTGCTCCTCGCGCCTCTTCTTCTTCGCCTTATCGGCGTCCGCCTTCGCCTTCACCTCCCGCTGCTTCTCGCGGTTGGCGGCGTGGGAGTTGGGCGTGAGGGGATCCGAGCCATAGGCGCTCGTCCCCATCTCCGGCTGTCACCGCCGCAACCGTTGAAAATTAGCCGTCGAAGTTAAAATTGATCTGGAAGCTAGTAAGATTGGCAGAAATTCCTCACCAAATCGATGAACCCGTCGTCGGGCCGCATCCGGGGCGACCATAGCACCTCGTCGGGGTCGCACGCCATTTTCTTGGTGTCCACCGCGTGCCTCGCCCTTTGAGCCACATAAATCGGGGCGAGGGGCTCGGCCAGCAGCCGCGACCGCGCCAACGCATCGGGGTCCGCGCCCTCTACCATCCCATAGATTGGGAGCGCCCTCTCCATGAGGGGAACCACCCGCCGCTGGTGGAACTACGCGAGGACGGCCGCCGCGGTCAACCCCGCGTCCGTCAAGGACTTCAACGCCTTCAGATAAGGCTCCAGCTTCGCCCTCCGCACGGGGTCTGACACCCCTGGTCCCCAGTGGAACGTGCGGTGGTCCATAACCTTGCCGGTGTAGGGTGGAAGATTGTCGCCGTCATTGCGGAGGTAGAACCACCCCCTGTCCCACTCTGCATTGTTGCACGTCTTGGTGCAGGGCGGGTATACGCCGACCCCCTTCCCCCGCAGCGCGAGCGTGAGCCCGCTGGCGTGAACAGGCCGACGCTTGCCCTTGCCGCCGGCCGCCAGCGTGAAGAGCTCGCCCCGGAAGAGGTGAAGGAATAGGTCCCATGAGACAAGGACGCCCAGAAAGCCCTCGCAGACGCCCACGAAGGTCGCCGCCTGCGAGATGGCGTTGGGGGAAAAGTTGTGCAACTCCACACCATAGTGGTAGCACAGTCCCCGCATGAACCGGCCGACGGGAGCGTTGAACTCCCGCTCGTGTAAACGAACGAAGATCACCACATATCCCGTCGGGGGCTGCGGCTCTTGATGCCGCGCTGGCAGAACGATCCACGCCGGCCTGCTCGGGTCGGTGTTGGCTGTCAGTTGCCCGCCGGCAACGAGCCCTTGGAGGAGGTGCACATCCACGTTGGACCGACCCCACGGCCCGACCTCTAGATATTCGACCATGGCGAATGCGGAGCGAGAGACAAACGCGGAGGCGGAAGCCGTAAGTAAGCGCGAGCTCGGAAAGCGAGAGGAAGAAGAAGGCGAGTGTGATGCGAGCGAAAATGGCTAAGGTAAAACTCCTCTCCTCCACCCGCTGTTTTTTATAATGAGAAAGGGCGGGGGGATCGAACGGACGGGGGCCGGGGCGCGCGGCCGCAGTTAATGCGATAGACGTCGCCCGGGCCCCACTGTCCCGAAATCACCGCACGTACGGGCGGGCGCCATCATCACGACGCGGTAAAAACGCGAACCGCCGCGCGGTACCTCCACACCGCCTAAAAAGGCGTGCGCGGTGCTCTCCTGGAATGCCACGTGGGCCACAACCCCACGCGCGTGGCCAACCCGAGTCCACAGCCGGAAACGAAGGGACGGGGGATTCCTTCCGAGAGAAGGAGCCCCCGTGGGTCCCAACGGACAGGGGGCAGAGGCCTGACCCCTCGACAAGCCCCTAACGGGCGACTCGAGGGGTCAGAGGCAGCCTCGAACGTGCTTGCTCGAGATAGCCCTCGAAAGCACGGTTTGAGGAGCGCCTGACGCCTCGCCCAAAAAACTCTTACTGATCAGTGGCCTGGGGCTCAGCCCGCAAAGGGTTCTATGGGCGCCACAGATGCGCCTCCTAACGAGGCCACAACTGACCAGTGGTTCGAAGCCCGGCCTAATGAGGATGCGACGGGCGCCACAGGTCGACCAAAGACGGGGTTGCACGAGTGCGCCCCGCAAGGCCCCTACTGATCAGGAATCCGAGCCCTGGCCTGCGGAAGGTTCGAACAGGCGTTTCAGATCAACAGAGTCAGGGACGACCAGGGCGTGCGTGATCGAGCCGATCCCCGAACTCAAAAGTTTGGGAGCGCCCCATAGTTCGTATTCAAGGCCAAACAAGGGCAGCTAGTCGAGGGATCCCGTCGAGCGAGACCGAGCCCTGCCTAGCACACCCATGTGAAGTGCTCCCATGGACGTGTCCCCGGACCATGAGCCGACCCTTATCGAACGGGGCACAGACGACCACTTGAATTACCCGCTAGCAGCTCAACGAAGCGTCCATGACTCGCGGCCCGTTCGATGGGAAGCATGGACCGCCTCACCCCTTGTAACACCTCAGGTGTTTAAATACCATTAAGTAGTGCTAATACACTCGCTAATCAAGTCAACACACCCTTTTGGTCAAACCTTGGTCAAAGATGTGGTCAAACCCTAGTCAAACCCCAATGTCTTTGAACCTCCTCTGGAACTTTTGTCGCGTTCTTCAAATTTCACCTAAACACTTCAAATTCTACCAATATAAAAGTTGTCCAGTTTTTCATGGGACACAACTTTCATGTTGAGCGGCATTTCAAATTTGAAGTGGAAATTGGTGTAAAACCCTGGTCAACGCCATCAGCTCCTGTTCACCGGCGCCGAGCAAAGTTCCAACTTGGCGAGCTGTTTCTGCAAAATCCGTGAAGAAAAACCCCTATGAGCCTTTGTAGAAGTTGTAGGGGGTAGTGAGATGTGCAAGTTTGGTATTCAAACCTTGGCTCACTTTAGTTCAAGTTTTTGGAAAAACTGTTGGTCAAACCGAGCTAAAGCAATTTGGTTTCACAACGGAACGCGAGCACCCGCGCGCGACGTCACCGGCGCCACGTCGTCCCGCCGTCGTACGCCGCCGTACCACGACCGGCCAGGGGCACTGCGCGCGCCCGACGCTGGCGTCAGCCATGCACGCGCCCCGAGCTGCGCCTCGGCCAGGGAGCCACGCAGGCCACGCGGCGCGCACGCACGCCGCGACGCCGGACTTCCCCCTACCACGCACGCCCGCCGAGGCCAAGCCGCCGTACCCGCGGCATATTCGCCGGGGTATTCTTCGTGACGAAGCATTGCCCCACCCGCCTGCTCGCTTGCCTATAAGAAGCCCGGTGTGCTCCCTCGCGTGCGCCTGACTGTTCACCACCGGCCGCCATTGGAGCCCGCGAGCCGAGCTCCACCTTCCTGTCGCAAACCTTGCTGCCTGAGCCCTCCTCCACCTCCCCACAGCCTCGTTGAAGCCTACCGAGCTGCTTATTGCGGAGCAGTGCCGGCCAGCACGCCGGAGCAGGAGCTCCTTGCGGCCGCCGTCCACTGCATCGCCGAGCACCACCGCCGGCCAATCCTCCGCCCCAACCAACCCTCGGAATCGAACCCCAGGTGATCACTCGTGCCTCCTCCGCCCTTTCCCGGCCGAGCCGAGCCTTCCCCTCGCCGGAATTGAGCTCCCTCCGCCGGCCATGGCGCCAGGGACCCAATTGCAATCTAAGTTTGCGTCCTGAGGGCCTACCTGCGAAATCCGAGGACCTGTTCGTAAAACTGTTTCTTCTAGATCTAGGGTGAAGATGCTGAATCTTGTAAAATTCATAGAAAATCGTAGAGAAATCAGAAAAATACAAACTCAATTTTTTTGGTTTCCTTGTGAATAACCCTACAACTTTTGTGAAGCATGACGCTACTTTTGAGTGCTAGTTTTTGCATGAAAAATAGAAATCTGTTAAACCTAGATCTGCTGTAGTTCAAAATCTACAAGTGATATGTATCTGAATTTTGGATATGTTGTGTGCTGTGTCATGCCTAGATTTTGTACCAAAAATTGCAGAAAGTTATTATGTAGATCTTTTAGTATGATTTATTTTGTATTTATGATGAATCTACCTTAATGATTTTTGTAGCAATATATTTAATAGAGTTTTGTGCTCAACTTCTGCATGTGATCTTTGTATACCTAAATTCACCTCTGGTGAATTAATCATGATTTTATATCTGACAGAAATATTTAATCTTGTTTTATGCCTAATTTTCAATATAAATGCATAGCTCAAGATCTAGAGTAGCTCTTGATGTGTTTGTTGATTTCCTAGCTCAGTTTTAGACCAAAGAATCAGTGAGAGAAAGTTGGAATCGATTTGTTGTTTATTTATTTTTGTATGCATTTCTCATGTTTGGATAGCTAGAATTTGTTATTTTCGGTATAATTAATTTATAGCTCTTTTAAATGTGAACCTTTGTGCAGTGGCTTTATTTTAGTTTAGAGTGCTTCAGAGACACCCCCACTGAATTTTATGAATTTATTTATGCATGGAAACAATGGAGGCCAAGTAAAGCTTAATATTAAGTTAAATTGGAAAATCACCAATACCACACCTAGTGACCCTATGTATGCGATGTAAATCATGCTAAGAAGCTTAAGACCTGAATTTAAATTAATTAATTTGCATAAATGTGTACACAGTCACTATCAAAAAGAATAAATGATAAAGCATCACATGACATTACTTTAATAGAAATAATTTACCAAAGGTGTGTTTGTCAAGGTGAATATGGCCAACCACACTCTTCATGGTTGTCATATGTTGTTCTATAATTAATTAAATTAACACCGTCAATTAAATCTTGCATTTGCATCATCGTGTAGATCTTCCCGACGGTAGCTGTACGCTTGTGCCGGAAGGAGGAGACGGAGGGGCTGACGGGGACGTGCACTACGTCGCTGTAGGGCAAGACCTGGACCAAAGTCCAGAAGGGCCCAAGGCCAATCTTGCCGCCGAAGGCAAGCCCCGGATCATTAACCCTTCTTTTAAAATTATGCAATTACCATTGCTATGTTTGTGCATTTACGTTCAGGAGTTGAATTGAAACCTTAGATGCATGATCCCTAGGTGCCTATGTTCTTTTACTAGTATGCTAGGTCGATAGCTGCTATGCTATAGGACCGGTACAAGTCGAGTGATGTTCGTCACTCGCGAGAATAGGTTCTTATGTTGGAATCATAAGATCTTTATAAATGGATTGCTCATGTGGTAAGAGCATGGGGTTTGGGCTCGGGTCCAATGGCTTTCGTGGGCTAAGCTTTGAACGTACTAAACACTTGTCGGGAATGGGACCGGTAAGCCTAGTACCCGAGTGACGCAGCGAGGGAACCTTTCCCTACTACACCTGGGGCACAAGGATGTGTCCCCCTGCTTGCAACAGTGTGGTACCTATGTGAGTCTGGACGTTCGTGTGGTAGCGATCCAGTAAGCCTTGTACCAAGGAATGTAGGTTCCGATCCCGAGCTGAAGATCGACGGGAACCGCCTGGTCGGTGCATACCCTGTTTTGCTTTTGTTTGGATTTTCTTGGGGTATGCATTCTTCCGTGTGTTTAGGTCCACCTTGCAAGGTTATTAATCGATCGATCGTCGGCCTCTCACCGTTATCTGAGACTGCTTAATCAACTGGCCATGATATCCCTAATGATGGAACTTTGTGAATATTGATGTTTGATTAATTGAATTGCACAACTTATGCTTGCAATAGCTTGCTCATGTAGAAGAGAGTAATCAACTAGAATCTGAGCTAAAATCTTGAAAGTAAGGACATACTCTTTGTTGCTTTTCAGCAAAAGAACCTACCGGTCAAAAAGTCTCTCATGTCTAGAGCGTGGTGATGTAGTTATCACCCGACGGTTAAGTCTTGCTGAGTATTAGTATACTCAGCCTTGCTTTATAAAATGTTGTTGCAGGTGATGTTGTTTGGCCTGGAGAGATTCCACCCGGCTGGGAGCTGGAATGGGTGGAGGACGACGAGTGATGGCATCATGGATGGCCTCCTGTGATGTCGATCGTATCGCTAGTTATTTTCCGCTGTTTTTAAAACTCTGAACCTTTACTTATCATGTCATGAACAATGGTTTGTAATAAATAAACCCTTAGGGGTAATTTGGATTTAATTTGTGTTTGTACTCTGGACTCGCCTTCGTGTGAGTTTTAATGCATATGTACGATCCTCTGTGTGTTATCCGAGTGATTTACCGGGCTTTGACCCGGCAACTTACGACGGGATGATACTTTATTACCGCTTAATGACCAAAGTGGATTGGTTTAGGCGATAGTACGGTATTTTCCCGGGCGGGTTGTCACACCCCTCCTCCCTGCGGAAGGGCGGCGAGGGGCGCACGAATAAGTCGAAGAGTTTGCCCCGATCGCCCCCACACGGGCTCGGGCTCGGGGGCTCGTCACACGGCTACACCTTCTGGATGTGTCCGAAAAAAGCTACCTCCCCCCTCGGAAGCAGTGAGCGAACCCTCTAGGATTCATCCCAGACGTGGTCAACGCCGCTCCGCACGCGTAAGATCGCCGAGGCCGGCTGAAACATCGCCGAGGCCGACTGAAACAAACGCTCCACGGACTGCCAGCTCAGTGTAAAAACCTTGCACGAGTGCACGCACTCCTGCAAGGCTTCGGGGGCTACACCCGCGGGTGCGCTAGCGCGCCCCCACGGAACGTTACACACATCTAGGGGGAAGAAAGGTCCTACCAAGAGCTTCAACCTTTGCGGAATCCTCCAATTATTCTCGCAAAGGCTCGGGGGCTACTGTCGGGGACAGCCATAAGGGGTCCCCTAACTATGGGGGAAATCACCCTTTTCAAAAATAAATAAAAACCGCTAAAACGCACCTCCGTCGAGGCACAAACAAAGCCCACGGCCTGCTGCGGCCCAACGGCCTCCATGGCCTCCCAAGCGAACGCACCGGCCGCCCTCGAGCGAACTCCCGCTTCGCTCGAGGGTCGGATATCACGCGGGTGAGCCTCCGCCTCGCTCGAGGGCCAGCGCCTCTCGAGTGGGTCTCCGCCTCGCTCGAGGCTCCCAGGACGTTTCACCTGCTCCTCCCGACCAAGGCATTAAATGCCCCGTCGCGTCGCGGGCGCCGCGGTCAAAGGCAAGATCCCCGCCACACTGAATTCCTGACATTGCCCGGGAATCTGGTCCCGGCACTGAGCGGATAAGCTCGCCACTGTGCGGCCATCCCCGGCGCTGTACGGCATGGCCAGCGTCATTCCGCGGCACTGTGCCACCCGCTCCCGTCCTTCCTCCGTGCCGCGCCCCTCGAAAGGAGACGGCGACACCCTCGAAGAGCGTACGGACGCCGACCTGACGCCCGCCCAGGACGGCGCCGTGACGCAGGATGAGCGGAGCACGTCCCTTCCGTCACCTCCGGTCCTGTACCGCCATCCCGAGTGCTGTGGAGCCATCCCCGACGCTGTGGGGACCTGTTCTGACGGGACGCCGCCACGCCAGCCCCTGTGCAGCCCAATCTCTCCCACCAGTTAGACCCTCGAATCGGTGTACGAACGACAACCAGACGCGGGCGCCTGCAGGACCACCCTCGAAGCCGCCTCCAGACAAGCACAGGAGTCGCCACGACGCATGCAAGAACCAGGATTCGCCAGGACAGCCTTCAAATCGCAAGCACTGCATGCCGGTACCGCGACACTGCACAAAAAGCCACGCGGTACGTTTGTAAGCCGCCTCCCCTTGGCCTATAAAAGGAGGAGGTTGCCGCCCAGCCGCGGGCATCGCACAACAACGCGCTCACTCGCGTCCACGTCCACGTCCACATTCCCACCGATGTTGGCACTTTGCCTCAATCATTTAGTCGGGACTTGAGGGCTTTTCCTCCTCTCCCGCCTTGCTTGTAGCCCCCCTCTACAGGCACCCCGGTGCATTGCAATACAGCGCACACGCGCAACCTGCTGGACGTACGGCCCCGTGGCCGGAACCAAGATAAACTTGTGTCCTTACATTGCTTAGCACCAACCATCGAGAGACTGATCACAGCGCATTTCACTAGTTAGTGTCGGGACAAATCTCAACACCGACAACGTGTGGGCCCGCAACTGGTAGTTGGTATGGATTTTGAGACATAGAGGTTGATGGGTGCGGAGAAACTGGAACTGGACTAAAAAATCGGGATGACTAGGCGGGAATATTCCTTTTAGGGGATGAGTTTGGAGGTCGACAAGTGCGGACAGCCTTAGGGTTTGGGTGAAGGGGAGGCGGAAGGAGGGAGCGGGAGGGAGAATGGGGGAAGGCCGGGGCGGGCGGGCGACACGAACCTGAAGGGATTGTGGGAGGGGGGCGGATCGCAAGGTAGTCGACGGTGGAAAAGAGCACGAGCGATTGATGCGGATCAGACAATAAGACGATAGGAATCGATTGCGGGAATGGGGGAGGCGGACGCGCGGGTGGCAGGGGGCGGACGCACGGGAGAGCGAAAAAAAGTAGGAATAGATTTTTGTCTCCACTTCATACTTTTTAGGAGTAAAGATTCTCATTCCACTCTTGGAATTCCTGGAGGTGAGCACAGGAGACGTCGAAGAAAGTCTTCACATCAAGAACGCAAAGCCACAATAACAATAAGAACATGTGATGTCTGTTTCCGAGAGGAGTAAAAGGTAACTCTAGATGAGTAAAAAACTAAATGAAGATTTTTTTTTGAAATGAGGCAACTCCGCAGGGCTGCTGCTCTTCAGGGGGAAAACATTGAAATGACATTTCCTCTAGATGAGGAAATTTTGCAGCCTAATGTTTCATATCAAGCCATTTTGATGCATGGATTTTTCATATACATGTCAAACATCAGACGACGCAGATGCATGTCCAACTAGTCCAAGCACGTATTTTTAAATTTATACATGGTAGAGCTACCCAAGTTGGCTTCTTGACACTATGGCACGTCACGTATGCAACCAACTTGACGAAACTTTTGCAAAGAGAGGCCGTCAGGCGTCAGCAAAACCGTTGACGAAGAAAACGCACCCGGCATGAAGAAACACCGACTGGCTCCGCCCATCACCGTCAGCCACCGTCACGGATTGGTTTAAGCATTTGGACAGGCACAAACCCCTGTAGGAGGTCGCAGGCGTTGAAGCATACACAAGGCAGTCAATCCGCCCAGGCGCAGGCGTCCCTTTCAACTTCCTGTGGAGCTCCTCCAACCAACCATCAAGAAGCAGAGATGGCCTCATGTCGACAACCGAAGACATCTACTGGAACACAGGATCGTGATTGTGAGCAGTTTGCTTAATATGTACTCCATCCGTTCTTAAATATATGACACAGTTAACTTTTTATTTCAACTTTGACAAGCAATATCCATTGAAAAAGTTATTTAACTAAAGTAAAATATATACCATTATGTATATTCTCAGCTGTACTTTAAATTCAACTTGTAGTTTTATCAATTTACAAAAATATTTGCAGAAAAGATGAGTAATCAAACGAATGAAAAAAAAAGTCTGTCACATATTTAAGAACGGAGGTAGTATAAAATTAAGAGCAGCACGTATAGGATTCAATTTCCAGTCCATTTCGGAACAAGTTAATCATCACTCCACAAGGTTCAATCAGTCGCCATATGCAATTTGTCAATCCATGGTAGTCAAAAACTCCACTCTATACAGAGTTGCCAATGGTTCTACTGAGGGGAAGAAGGAAAGATGTAAAACTAAGTTTTCTTCATGTAAGAAAAAACCTGAAGAACTGGGCTACAATTCTAGATGATGGTGATTGGTGGATTCTAATCTCCATGGTAGGTGGATACAAGTAAATCTTTCTGTCATTTCAAATGCTGCGCTCTCCAGTCAACCGCGAAATCTGTGTTGTCATCCTCTTCCTCACTTGATGAGTCGCTGCTGGACTCCATGTCCATACCGACAGGTTTGCTATTTACTTTAGCAGTACGGGCAGCTTTTGAGTCTACCAGCTGTTTCTTCAACATATCTACTCGCTGCCTGTACTCCCTGTGTAGAAATGAAAAGATGGCCACAATTAAGAAAACCCTTTTCACTTTGCTAAGCATGGGTGCTCTTTTTCCAATATAACAGGATGTGAATAAATATCTTACTGTTGCTCTAGAGTCAAGTATTCCTCCCTCTCGGCAGCAGCATCAATCTATACCATAAATGCAAAATTTATATCAGCAGTGTGGAGTTAATATTTGCAATGATAGGCACACATTGGTTTTCACTATTATCATGTACCCTCCATCCCAAATTACTCTTCATTTTGGCTATTCTACATGCATAGCTTTTGTTATGGACCTAGATATATGTATGTCTAGATACGTAGCGAAAGTTATGTATCTAGAAAAGCCAAAACGAATAATAATTTGGGATGGAGGGAGTAGAATGCAAGTAGCCTAACCTCCTCTTCTTCAAGGCGGTCATCAACTTCCTGCAAGTCCTCTTGAATTTCCTTCTCGAATTCTTTGTACGCATCACTGTGTAAGTTTTTTTTATGAAATTAGCAACACCATGCTAGTGTGCACAATGCGAACCGCGTATAACAATTTACTGCCTACAACAATTTACTAAATCTACATTGCTGCAGATTTTAATCTTGACGATGCAAATGCAAAAAAAAAAAAAAAAAAACAAACAAACAAATAGGTGTGGATATAACAATACCATGACTTAGTTTACAAATTCTCACTTATGCTGTTAATAATGCTAACCAGATACTGCAAAGAGCCTTGAACATAAAATGCTGAACAAAGTATAACCTGTCAGTCCTGTCTATTATGGAATTTAAAATTGCCAAATGAACAGCGAAATACATGATTAATTAAAGATAGGTCTGGTTAAAGGGGCATAGGTACCAGACGCAACGCAAGTGCAATAGCTGGCCATAAAACTTACTTCATGTCAACCTTCTGAGGTTGGATACCACGTGCACGGAGATCAGCATCTTTGTTATCAAAGAAACCTTCAGGCAATGAGGCTTTTACTTGAACGTTTCCTGAACTCTTTGCCTCTTTAGAGAATGAACTGGATTCACTAGATTGCGTGCCATTGCCAGTTTTGTTGTTATCAAAGAAGCCATCAGGGACACCTTTCACCTGCATGTGATTAGAATTGGCAATGTTTCCAGATGTACTAAGCTCGTTAGGAGCAGGAGCTTCCTCTTCATCTGCATAGTCAAAAAAATTCCCTGGAAGAATCCCTTTGGTATTGGCTTGACTCTCTTTCTTTGCCATTTGATCTAGTCTAACAGATGGTTTATCTGTGCTTACTTCTTTGGCCTTCGGTTGAGTAACAGCAACTTCACGGCGGACAGACCTTCCTTCAGAAGCAGTATCTAGTTATCAAAGTTGTCAAATTAGCGTAGTGTGCAAACCGTTAAGTTTACTAGGACTCCTAATAAATGATCATTTTATACTGTACCATAATGACAAGTAGGAAACTATACAGAGTTAGAGAATACATATGTGCTAGATGTTCTATATAACAAAATGTCAAAATGTACAAAAGCCTTTATGCTCTACAGAAAATAGTGTAACTTTAAGATTAATATGCTTTGCTAAGGCATTGTTAAATATCTAAAACAACTCCATGATGTATTAAACCCTACACCATGTTTCACTTAACATAGTTACAGACGGGCAGATCATTTACCAGGTAGAGCTAGATCATTTACCAGGTCGACGTCTATCAAATAAGATGAGAACTGGCATACGGTGAGTAAAAAGATATGTCAACACAGTTGTTTTGCAAATAATATTCAAATAGGTTACAATGCACGACTCTATAGTCCATAGAAACATGGCATTTGAACAAGATTACATAGATGTCTTAAGAAAAATGTAAGGCGGACATTGGAGCAGTTGTAAGCTTAGGAAAACGAAGAAAGTTTAGTTCCATGATTATGATAATGGATCTGACTTGCAACCACAGAAACATGACATGTAAAATGATAGAAGCAAATGCCTGCAGATTATACTGCAGAGCCAGTTAAATTTATGCTATTAGGAGAAAGGGAGGTTGTTTAGTATTCTAACCATCACTTTGCCTTTTTGTTCCCTGATTATCAAAAAAATTGGTATGTAGTGTGGACGATTTTTGTTTGTGAGACTCCACTGGTTGTTCCTGCTTGGTACTCAATCGAGGCCCTGCACCTGCTGCAGGTGCAGCTTTAGCAGCTGCCACAGCTTTCGCCTGTTATCATAATGCAAGCTCGGTTCAGATTTCAGAAGCAGCAAGGACCAGCACCTTTTAATAGCAACTACAACTTTGAATGCAGTGTACGAGTGTGATTTCATTAACTGTCAGCTCCTTCTTTAGGGCAATCAAACTGTATTTAGTATCTATCTCAAGATAGAAATTAGGCAGCCCTCATGGGAACACATGCTATTTGACAGTAACCAATAACTATACACATGAAAATGGAAAAATAAGGGGAAATAATGGTTTTCAAGAAAACAGATAACATGTTATTGGCTACTGTTACATACAGACAAACATAGTACCACCAATAGAACAACCAGAATATTTTTTGTAGAAAAGAGAGCCACATCAGAGTAATCACTAGAATAAGCCAATAGAGAAATGGAAAACCATTGAGTGAATTCCCTACATGCCATTGGAAAATATAACTCGTTCCTTATGTGCCATTAGAAATTAGTTCATCCCCTCTCTGCCATTGGTTATAATATTTCATCCCTTATATGCCATTGCCGTCAGCGATTCTGATCATCACCGTTAGATGCCATATGGGCCCCGCGCGTCAGTGAGCAGAGAGGGCACTCTCAAAGCGGCACAAGCGCGAGCATGTAGAGGACGCGGTTCTCCGCACCCATGGCGACAACCACAGCAGCGGCGAGGGCCACCTCAATCCCAGCACCCTCCCCACGCCAATACTCCCGGCAGCGACCTACCCCGCCGTGGCGCACCACGCGATGCGGCGACAGTGACGGGGACGTCTGCACCTTGAGCGCCATGTGCGCGGAGGAAGGGAGGGGAGGACATATCGGGAGGGAGTTGGGAGTCTTCTTCCTGACTCACTAACGTGCGGGGCCCACAGGACATCTAACGGTGATGAACATAATAGCTGACGGTAATGGCATAGAAGGGATGAAAATTTATAACCAATGGCATAGAGGGGACAGGGGAGTGCTAATTTCCAATGGCACACAAGGGATTATTTTCCAATGGCATGTAGGGTAGGAAATTTGCTCAAAACCATTGGACTGCCGCATACACGGAATAGGCATGAAACTAGTTCCATGGTCTACCTGTTAAAAAGGTGTGCTCGAAGGGATTGAAATCGAATGGCTACCAAAATATGCAAAACAACATAACCATCAATAAACTGTTACTGTTAACTTTTCGTATGAAACTAGCTATGCAAACAGAGGAAGCCAGAATTTCTGCTTATGTTGAATATATTCCTCTATTCTTTGTTCTAAGTGAAGTGATGGCCAAAACTAAGTTTAACATAATGTACCGTGTGTGTCACTGGGTTTAACCATACACTCATGCTACCCTTTGAATGTGAATAGCCTAAAATACACACACTACAAGTCACGAATAAATCAAACAACGAAACAACCAATTTTTTCAAGTCATCCAAGTAGTCATGATTTGCCAATGTTCCTCGACATACTAGTGTATTACCATATACACAACATATCTAGTATATATAGCCTGGTCGGTATATGGACCTCAGTGTACCCTCGAGTGGTGAACAATTAGTCATTATGATTAGTCAATTGTTCAGTGGCCAGCAATTTGACTCAACATGTCAACTTGAAAAGTTTGCAGTCAAGGCAGAGACAGTTTTTTTTTTTAACCTCATGATGTTTCCGTGACACTTGGTGTGCAGGCCAAAGTGCTTCAGACTTAAGCGTAATATTGCAGACTCTGCATATGGGCTGATCAAATTCATTGTACCTGCAGCACAAGGTTATACAACTTATAGCTGTCAAATTTTAGTTCATATACTTGTGTTATGTAATTAAGATACAGGTGCCCTCAGCACTCAGGATTAAAATGTGAAAAACATTTACATGTCGCAGTTATAACTTAAAAATACTTCCGATGGTATGCCTATGCTCTCAAGGTCTGTGACAGCCTTTTTTAGAATAAGCAAATGACGCAAGATATTAGAATCCATTCTAACTATTTTTTCCATGACATTATGGCTATGTAATGTGTTAGTATGCATAGCATGAAAGTGCAAAGTATTAAGTTCAGGGATGCAGGATAGAGGGTATCAACAAGTCTACTGGTTAAGAGGATCCAAAGATTTCACGCACCACTACCCAGACCCTCACAATTCGCGTCGACTGTTCCTCAAAATGCCCTAGGGTTTACACCTGTTATTGTTAATCCTTTTACCAGTGCGGCGGCCAACCCAACCATCCCGAATCCAAACAACGGAACCAACATAGCGGCAGGATTCAGACGCTTAATCCAGAACGAAGCCGAGGATACAGATCAGGGCAGGGAGTCGAAAGGGAACCTGACGAGCGAGGGGTCGATGCGCCGCTGCTGCTTCTCCTTGGTCTCGCGGAGCTTCGCGCGGAAGATGGCCTTCCTCTGATCCATGCGGGGGGGCAAGGCCGGCCCGGGAAACAGGACGGTGTCGCCCTCGGCCGCGGATACGGTAGCTGGGGTGGCGGGGGGCTCTGTCCTTGTCTTTTGTCTAGAAGGTTCTGAAGAAGGGGGAAGAAGCTCCGTCGCCGTAGCGGGGGAAGAAACGGGAAGAAGAGGCCGAGAATGCGGGCTGAAGCTGCCAACATTACTGTGCTCGAGATAACCATGGGCCCCTCCTACTGTCCGCACATCCGCGCGCGAATCGAAGTACGCCGCGAGGAGGCCCGGCAGCAATACCAGGCCAGGGGTAGGGGGGCTTCCGGAAGCCAGATAACTATTCGGATTGGGCCCATTAGAAGCCCACCAACACCACGTTCTTCCTCCTCCCGACGGTCTCTCGCGGCGGAATTTTTTTTATATATTATTTTTTTCTCTATTTTGCAAAAATAAATGGTCCGTCAGAAATTTTACAAAACTATACATCTGCCGCCGTGACCCCTACCGCCGTGCGGCACGGCGGCAGGGCCCGTAGCGTGCGACGGACATACCGCCGTAGCCCACGGCGGTAGGGACATACTGCCGTGGGCTACGGCGGCAGGTCCTAGCGCCGTGGGCCACGGCGGCAGCAGGTCTGGTGCCGCCGTGCCCCACGACGCTAGGAACTGCTGCCTATATAAGGCCGAAAATGTCATAATAATTCGAAAAAAAAGAAAAAGAGGAGGGAGAGGAGAAGGGAGTGAGGAGGAGGTGGTGAAGGTGCGAAGCTCTGCCGGTTTTTCGTCTCGTTAGAGATAATACTCTGGTACTTAATAGTTTGAACTGTGATAATAGTAAAAATATAGTTTTAGTGTAGATCTGCTTAGTAAAAAATATAGTTTTAGTGTAGATCTGCTTAATAAAATTATAGTTTTAGTGTAGATGGATTAGTAAAATTATAGTTTTAGTGTAGCTCTGAGTAGATATATTTTGTAGTTGCAGATCCATTTGTTAATAGCGTTTTTTTTTCATGCTGTCAGACATGTCGGATGCAGTCAGTGTCAAGTTGTATTTCGGTAATGGGCAGATTAGATATGGTGAACATGGAGTTGACTTGTCAGAATTTAATTCGGTTGACCATGTGATTAGAAGAGCAGCCGAAAGAACTTGGGGTCCATTACCAACTTTTTTATAGGGCATTCCATGTAGATGCAGAGCAACATGACTTGTCCATTATGGCTCTAATCAACAGAAGTGAGTCAGTATATTGGGAGCTTATGCCACTTCAAGGCACTGAACATTGGAGGAGTTATATCAAAACAGCATGTGAAATTGGTTTGCCTGTGATGTTGTTTATCCAAATTGTTCATAAGGCTGGGTCTAGTAGTCAAGTGCATGAGGAGGGTAGTGCTGCTCACCAGGGTGAGGCTGAACTACAAGCAGGAGATGGTCCTGCAATTGAGCCACAAGAAGGAGATGGTGCTGCCACTGAGGCAGAAGAAGGAGATGGTGACACACCCTTTGAGACCCGTGATGAAATTGATGAGGGGGAAGTTAATGAAGAAATACTCAGGCAGTACGAAATGGAGGCTGATGAGGATGAACGTGGGTTGGAAGAGGATTCCTCAGATGATGAGGATGACCCGCTAGTTCCAAGAGACTGGGACAGTTACAATTTCTCACAGCTATCTGTCAATCCTGGTGAGAATGTGTCATGGGAGTATAGAGACAATCAGATTTCTGTTGGCGCCATGTATAAGAGTGCAGTAGAGGTGAAGGATGCAGTGAAGAGGTGGGCCACCCTTACTCTGCAGAGAGAGTTCAGGGTAGTGAAGAGTTCTCCACACATATATGATGTACAATGTGTGAAGCTCAACTGTCCTTTTCGAGTGTATGCTTCCAAGGGTAAGTGGAAAAATTACTGGGAGATCAGATCTGTTGTGGATCACACTTGTGTACTTGAGCAGCTAGATGCAAGCCATCGTAATTTGTCGGTCGGTTTTGTGGCCAGCCAGATGTTTGCTAAGATTGTGGAAAATCCTGCTTATGAGCTCAAGTCCATTATCTTAGCAATTGAGGAGAAATTTAGGTACCTGATAAGTTATGGTAAGGCATACATGGCGAAGAAGAAGGTATTGGAGATGAGGTGGGGTACTTACGAAGCATCCTACGACAATCTGCCTCGATTGCTAAACACAATTGTCACGCTCAATCCTGGTAGTTATTATGATATGAAGACTTATAATCTTGTATCAAGGCCAGGGAAGCAAGTCTTGCAGCGGGTATTCTTAGCATTGGGTACAACTATTGCTGCCTTCAAACAGTGTCGACCAGTCATTTGCATAAATAGCACATTCCTAACAGGAAAATACAAGGGCACAATCCTTACAGCTGTGGCTGCAGATGGCAACAATCAGTTGTTGCCATTGGCAATTGCTTTTGCAGAGGGAGAGAATGGTAACAGTTGGCATTGGTTTCTGGAGAGATTGAAGCAGATGGTGGTGGGAGATGTGTCAGACGTGTGTGTGATACACGATAGACACAAAGGTATTTTGCAGGTCATTAATGACAACAAAGAAGGTAGTGAAGAACGGAACAGAGCAACACAATGGCCAGATGTGCATAGCAGGTGGTGCATGAGGCATATGGGAGCAAACTTTCATAACCAGTTCAAGAACAAAGAACTTACACAATTGTTCAAGCCCTTATGTTCGACCAATCAGGAGAAAAAGTTCTACGAGCTATAGCAAAAATTAGATGATCTGACGAAGAAAGCATCAGAAGAGATAGCTAAGAAGCCAATAAGTACTGAACCCGGGGAAGAGCTAGTTTCTCTGGAGGACGTGGGGCTAGATGCTCCAAATGTCAGAAGGAGAAGGGGACGTGCTGTGAAGACCTTCAGCCAGTGGATTCAGAATGAGCCTAAGGAGAAATGGTGTCTCCTGTTTGATAAGGGAGGTGTGAGGCATGGGATAATGACAACAAATTTTGCTGAGGTCTACAACGTTGTTTTGCGTGGTGCCAGAGCTCTCCCTCTTGTTGGTATCATTGAGTTCTTCTTGTACCGCACAATGAAGTACTTTCTTGAGCGTGCTACTGCAGCACATGCAGCTATGCAGGACTGTCAAAAAGTGTATTCAACATGGATGACTGAGTACTTGACCACAAAACAGAAGGCTGCTCTTACTCACAGAGCTTACCCACAACCTCTACGTCGTGATCCTGGCGAGGAAGTTCAGTGGAAATATCAGATAAATTGCCAGTCCAAATCACAAAAAGCGAATGGTGAAATAACAAGATAACAAACAGTTATTGGGAATCAGACATGCTCATGCTCTTGCCAGAAGCCACTGCTGCTACACTACCCCTGCTCACATGTGATCGCTGCATGCCTTGCAACAAAGAATAACCATTGGGGTCGCTATGTGTCTAAATACTTTTTGAAGCAAACCATTCTAGACACTTGGAACCACACTATTAAGGGTTACCTGCATCTTGGAACTTTCACTCAAGACCCCAAAGACAGTGCGTTGTACATACCAAATCCAGATCCAACCATGTGCCAAGGTGTCGGTCGACGCAAGAAGAAGAGGATTAGGAACAACCTGGATGAGGCTGAAGCTGGACCTCCGGTGCAGATATGCTCTAAGTGCAACAATTCAGGACACTCCTACAGGAAATGCACCGAAGCATCTTATTTTTCCACAGCCACTTCTCCAGCACCTTCAGCTAGTGCACGTGGACGTCGTTCCCGTCGCTACAACGAAGAAATGCAGTGATCATACTTGTTTGTGCTACCGTGTTGTAATATTTGAAATACTTATGCATGTTATCATCTTGTAATATTTGAACCATTTCATTTGGCAAGGTCTTGTAATATTTGAACTTATGCATGTTATCATGTTGTAATAATTGAACTACCTTTTCATTTGCTTGTTGTTTTCTTCTTGCCGTCAAATTTATTATCATATTCTGTTATGTATTGTTCTCTAATTTCAAATGAAACATGTTATGAATTATCATATTTCTCATCTTTTTTGTAGGCTTTCAATGGCTTCCTCGGGTCCTGAGTTGGACTTGGAGTTGCTCACCAGTAGGAAGGACAAGGTTGCGGTGCCAAAGGGGATCCACACTCCTATGTGCTACTGCGGTGACAACTGTAAGCTTGTCAAGTGCAACGTTCTCGGGTACTGCTACGGGATGAGGTTCTTCATGTACGTGAACTACAAGCATGACCCCCTCCCACCATGTCGCAATGTTAGACCAAAAGTAAGAACAAACTGCATTACTAAATAAATAATATGTCATTGCTATTTTATTATGTGCTAACTTGTCTTTGAAAAAAGACTCCACCTCCTCTCTGTGATTTTCTGCAGTGGCTAGATTGTGAGCAGTCCGAACAAGACAAGCGTTACGTCGAGGCGATGGGTCGTTCAGCACGTGAGAGGTGGCAAAGTATGGTTGAGGCAGAAAAACAAGAAGAAAAACGTAAGGAGCAGCACGAGGAAATTCGCATTCGCCGGGAGATCAAAGAACATGAAGCGGCCGCGGCCCGTGAAGCAGATAGAGAGAGGAAGAGGGAGAGAGCTCGCCGGGCTAAGGAAGCTGGGCCGGATGCTATGAGGAAGGGGAAATACCCCCGTTGTACCCAGTAGACGTAGAGTACTAGACGCCGAGTGCTACTGTATCCATAAAAAATTATGATTTCATTTCATCATTCTCTAGAGTCGAGTTATATCTTTAAGAACTTGATTTCATATGCATTTCAGATGCAAACAGTAAAACTCGTACTAGGGTGTGTTTTCTGTGAGTCACTGCACCAAACAGTGTACCTAGTACTAGGGTGTGTTTCCTCCGAGTCACTGCCCGTTTTTCTTGCCCCGGATCGAATGGCCCACCGTCGAGTCTACTTTATTGCCTACATATATGTGAGCACTCTTCTCCAGTGTCACTTCACAACACAACAAGCACCAATGAGTTCCTGGACTGAGGATGAGGATGGCTCCCTCGGTCCAGCACTGTGGAGCCAGCAAGATCCAGAGTTCAACAGCAATTTTCCAGTCTTAGATAAGAGAGATTTCAAATCCATGCGTGATGTTAGAAAGTACGCACCAAATCAAACGGTGAACTGGCTAAGGTGTGCACACGGTGAGTTCTGTGTGATGCAGATTTACCAGGGATGGAACAACTCTGGTCGACGCTTCTGGCATTGCTCACGAGCATGGGTAAGCAAAACTCCTTGACCTCTGTCCTTCATCATTTTATGATTTACTAATGTAATCACGATTTCTGCAGTACTCCGACCAACTAGATAACTGCGGTTTCGTGCAATGGGTGGATCCCCCAGCTATTGACCCGTATCAACAGTACATCAACTACCTTGAGGATATTGTCATCTTCAACCTGAGGCAAAAACTCGCGTCGGCATTGGCTTCTCCAGATCCGACATCTACCGACGACGACGACGGACCGGTGACCGGACCAATGGTGGTGAAGACGAACACCGGGTGTGAGGACGAGTTCTGCTGTTGTCCGTGCCACGAGAAGAAGGACAACACTCCACCAGCAACTCCACCCCCGCCACCGTCTGATCCAACTCCACCCCCGTCGGGGTACGGGTACTACATGCCCTCCCAGCACTTCGGCGGGTCTATGATGTCCGGGTTCTCCGGGTACTATTCGTACAACTAGACTACAAATGTTGTAATCGTTTATCTAAATTCCCTAAGGCACGTTAGGACTAGCAGCGGCACAAAGTTAGGGTACTTGTGTCGTACGTGCCATTGCTTGTTTCTGTAATTCGTCGTTAAGTATCAATGGTTCGTCGTTAAGTATCAATGCTTCAAAAAATTGAAATTTACAAAAAAAAATCCTACACGGCGGTAGGTCCATACATACCGTTGTGGTCTACGGCGCTACCTGGAGGCCACGCTGCCGCCTGGCGGTAGGCTCCTACCGCCGTGCCGCACGGCGGTAGGCCCCTAACGCCGTGGCCCACTGCGGTATGTGCCCTTGCCAGCCCCTGCCGTCGTGCCGCACGGCGGTAGGACCCCTACCGCCGTGAGCCACGGCGGCAGATGTATAGTTTTGCAAAATTTCTGGCGGACCGTTTATTTTTGCAAAATAGGGGAAAAAATATTTAAAAAAAATTCCTCGCGGCGGCGCGCGTGTGGTTGGCATCCGACGGGGTGGGTGGTGAGTAGGGCTGGACCGTGAGCTAGAAACTCGTGAGCTGGCTCGACTCGTTCATAGCTTGGCTCGACTCGGCTCGGCTCGTTCAATTTTTTAACGAGCCGAGCAACTATTTTTGCTCGTTTTGTTAACGAGCTGACTCGAGCCAGCTCGCAAGCTACTCGCGAGCCAAACGAGCTAAAAAGTTCTAATTTCAATATAGAAAACCGAGCTATCAAAGTTGAGCCAAGCCATTGAAGCTATGATAAACTTTCCTAAGTGCTCCATGTGTGATTAATTTTATCATTTACAACTTTATAATTATTATTTTTAAAATTTTTACATATGCTCAAATTTTAATTTCAAATTTACATACAACTCGCAAGCCAAGCCGAGCCAACCATTTTACTCGTTTTGTTAACAAGCCGAGCCGAGCTGGCTCGTTACCTTAACGAGCCAGACCAAGCCAAGCCGAGCCGAGCTGGCTCGGCGTCCAGCCCTAGTGGTGAGGGAGCGGCCGGCGGGCGGGGTGGTGGTCGAGGCAGCGGTAGGTTAGGGTTGGAGTTAGGGTTCCGGTTACTGGGTGGGGGGCTCTAATGGCCGGCGGCTATAGAAGAGGAGAGGGTCGGGGGGCGCCGAAGGACCGGCGATGGCCTCGGTTCGGCCGGCGGTGGGGGCGAGGCAGCGCGCCGCCGGCCGGGCGGGGTCGGATGGCCGGTGACCAGCGGCGGAGGTGTGGAAGGCCACTAGGTTAGGAAGGGTGGGGTAGTTGGGCGGCGGCGGTTGGTGGGCGCTCGGCGCGGCAGCCATCAGCAGCCGGGGTGAGGGTGGAGGAAGTCGCGAGGTAGAAGAAGAGCTGGACGTGGGCCTTAGCGGGCCAAATTCATATCGCTATCTTGCACCAGATAGGATAATCATTAATCATTTCGCATACTTTAAGCCTGGATTGTTTTCATAGACGGTTCGCCGCCTTTCGCTCTACGACCTGGAAGACGTCCGCGTCCTAGTGAATCGTGATGCCACACATGCAGATTGAACAGCCACATCACCTCAACAGGCCTAACAGTGCTCTCCGAACTTTTATACAAGCTTCCTAAAAAACATACAAGCAAATGAACACCAGTAAAATGTGCTTCGCAACTTCCTCGCGAGCTATAGAAGCTAGGGACGATAGCTCGGAATGATGGTATACTCAGTGACCAGAGAGAGTCCAGGACTGTACATGCATTGGAATACCAGACCGTCCAAAATGAAGCAGCTATGGATCCATTAGCAAGAGATACAGCAGTTTACTCCGTTCACAGCAGTTAAGCAGTTACACGTAATTAGGGTAAAAGTAAATAACAAAAGGTGGCAAACTTTTTCATCTGATAGTTTTGACAGCAGGCATGGAGGACAAACTCGTCACCAGCCACCGCCACTACCTGAGCCCCAGCCACTGCTTCCACCTTCCTGTGCTGGCACAGCCTTTTTGGCACTGCCCCATCCAGAATCGTTAGAGCCACCGCCACCTCCACCTCCGGATCCCCAGCCGCTACCACCATCTTGTGCTGGTACGGCCTTTTTGGCGCTGCCCCATCCCGAGTCATCACTTGAGCCACCAGCAGCTGCTCCCCAGGCACCTCCACCGCCACCACCAATGTTGCTGTCACCGCCAGCTCCACCCCATCCAGCAGCATCCCCGCCCCCAGATCCTCCGCCGGTACCACCAGCACCCCAAGAGGAGCCACCACCACTGCCTCCTGTGACCCATCCACCACCGCCACTGCCAATGTTATCAGTCCACCCTCCACCGCTGCTACCACCATTGTTGTCATTGCCAAAGTTGCCTCGACCACGCCCGCGCCCTCGACCACGCCCACCAGAACCGTTCCTTGAATCAAACCTCCCTCCTGTTTTTGAGAACAAGGGACAGAATGCTCGTAAATTTCTGAGTTCCTACTATGTTTCGAACTTCTAGTAAAAAATGTTAGTCAAATTACATGCAACTGTCAAAACAAATACATTTCAGATAAAAATTGCTAACTTCACAGCATCAGTACCACATTCCTCCTTCAGAAAAGGTTTCTAAAACATCAGATTCGTGAAACAAAAGTGACATGGGATCAACAAGTAAATTTCTCAGTTCCTACTATGTTTCAAACTTTATATAAAAATGTTAGTAAGATTACATGCAACTGTCAAAAAAAAATACATTTCAGATAAAAATTGCTAACTTCACAGCAATCAGATCAGTACCACATTCCTCCTTCAGAAAAGGTTTCTAAAACATCAGATTCGTGAAACAGAAGTGACATGGGATCAACAACAAAGAATGACAATGCTAATTTCAATAGACTCCAGCAAACCAAAAAAAAAAAGAGCACCACCGGGTACTAGATGGAAGTACAGATCTTAATCTATGCAAAACTTAAAAGATTTAAATGGCTAAAGAAATTGATGCATACTATTAGTGAACATAGTAAGCAAATAATCACTGACCTGATCTATCCCTATCATTATTGCTATCTCCCCTCCATCCATCGTTTGCACCACCAGCACCGCCACCTCCCCAAGCTGAATTTTTCATAGGAACCATTGCAGCAACATTTCGCATTGATGGTCCGGAATCTGGTGGTGGTTTGTCAATATTCTTCTGGAAATATGACACGAGACGATCAATGTTGTCAAAGTCTCTTTTCCGGAATCGAAAGCCCTTTGGGTACAGTCCAACATACTCATGATGTGGATTTGTACTCCTAATATATGACAATATAAAGGTGCCAGGATGTTCATGAGATATGCCGAAGCTATATACAATTCTCATAGGATTCTCTGCCTTCTCTGCTTTTAACAACTCATCAACCTCATTTTTCAACCCCTTCCTGAACTTACGATAGGAGAGCATGCTTTTCAGGTGCCCTACCAATGGGTCCACATATCTGTCTATAACCTGTTATTTAAAAAATAGGGTTGTAAGGGGAAAGATCGTCTGTCAAGCCATATAGTAAAAGGACACCACTAGCTACAGTAAACTGTTCTCACAAAAGACAAATGTGAATGACTGAAGCTTATGTAAGTTAAATGAGGAAAGGCAGGCGAGTGAGAGAGGGGATTGTCTGGGTGATCAACCTCATCAAGGTCTTCAAAAGTTTCATTGTCAATTGTCAGTGTTTTTCCCAGTCGAAGCAAACTAGTGATATCTTTGTGATCCTTCCCACCTTCAGTTATCTCCTTGTGTGCATAAACACCATCAAAAATTTTCAGGGTAAGAGTCAAAAATGATGGCCCCCGAGAACTTGGCCGGATAACCTTCTCACCAGGCTCTTTATCTGATAAGAACTGTTGAGATAGAAGAGAGATCAGATATGATACACTCATAGAAATAGCGTAACAGAAGTGAGAGAAACAGCACATTTAAATTAACAAGGCAGCAAACCTGCATGGCTTCTTCAGCGGTCAGGTTCTGAAAGTGAGGATGAACGATCATCCGGGGCTTGAAATGTTTCTTTGCAAGTTCCTTTTGTTTACGAGCCTTGTCCTCTACAGTCTGCGAGGTCATGTCTTGTTCATGATAATAAGGGTCTTGATCACCTCTGGAGAATGGTCTTCTCCTCATTTCACTAGCTTTGCATGTTATGTAAACCATGAACCTATTTTTATTCACATTCCTAATTTTGCCAGTTAATACATCACCTTCATGTAACTGTGATGATTCTGGATCAAAGCCCTCATCAGAATAGTTGTCTGCCATAACTATGGCCTTCAAACCAGAATCAAAGGTGCAAATAATTTTGTTTTCTTGTATATTACGAACAGTTACTTGAACAATCCTTCCCTCAGATATGGTATCCTCAGTTTCACCAGAGAGCATCCAGAATTCCTCATCTGGGCTAGGCTCGGTATAAAGGGTCCTCCAGTCTTTGAAACCACAACACAGCTCCCTCTTTATGCCTTCCAGTGTTTCCTTTTTACGGAATTCTTCTGAGATACTCTTCATATATTCATCAAGCAAAAGATTACCAACTTTGGATCGCAAGTCTGGGTTTTCTCTAACATGCTCAATCGCCATCTCTTGGTCATCATCGTCCATCTCATTCATGTCCTGTTCTGCAGCCGCAGCCCAGACATCCTTAGCCAAATTTTTTGCAATTACATATGACTCAGGATGGATCCTTGTATCCTCAAGCAGATCAATCATCTGAGCACTGGCTGCAGCTGCACCACTCCGTCGGACACGTAAAAAACCAGAAGAATTCATGAATACTTTCCTGCCTAGAGGTTTTACAAGCTCCTTGCGACTAAAAATCGATCCCTCCCTTACCAGATCTTTCTGCAGAGCTGAAGCTTTGCGCGGACCTAGACCAGCAATAAATTGTAAGGTCGAGAAATGCCACTCATGGCTTGCAGCAAGATTAACATCAAAACCAATCTGATTTGTTGCATCAACCATTACTTGCTCAACAACATCATACTTCTCATCAGGAGTAAGAAACTGTTCAAGAGCATGCAGTTTCCAAGAAAGTATCTCTTTTCCAGGTCCGCATAGTGTTGCAATCATTGCCAATGGGTTCTGCAGGTAACGCCCAAGAGCCACTGCGCGCTTCACAATACCTGTACAGTGGTTGAGATATAAATATAGAACAGCTGTTAGTTAAGGTAGAGATTATAAGAGAACAGTAAATCACCATGTTGCTACTATACCTGACTGGCCAGGAAGTTGATCCGAAGAGATTCGTGAGTTCTCATACAAGCGAGGCACGGACTCATCACCATAGACAATGCTAAAATTTTCCATTTGTGGGTTAACATCTCTTGGATGGTCTTCAACAATATTAAAAATAACCTAACACAATGATAGAAACTTTCCACTGAGCTTTTTGGACAGCATGAATAACAATTTCACCAATCAGCTACATTTACACAAGCATTGGGAAATAATCATTTATAGCAACTGCATTCCATGATAAAGATGTGAAGCCGCATAACCATATGGACAACAATGTACAGCCATAATAGTCTGTATCATGTCATCTAGCAACATTTATTATGTTACATAACTCTAGGGATAACAGGCTGATCTTTCACCAAGAGTCCACATCAACAGGAAGGTTTGGACCTCGTAATATCTAGGGGTATAGGCGAACTAAACAGCAACAATGCCAGGAAATATGTAATTAGAATTTTTCTTACGATCTGTGCAAAGTATACAATAAGTTGGATAAATCAACATGCCATAGATAAATTTTACGTACACACAAAAGGAGGGTCAGATAATACCTCATAAATATCATCCTTGAGTTGTCTGCAATTGTAGTTTGATGCTCCTACACATACAACGCTTGGTTGATGATCAGTCATAAACTTTAAAACTCGCTGCTGGTCATTCTTCTTCCGCTGCACCTCAGCAACACCTTGAGACCTGTTACTGATAGAACCTGCATATAGAACATCAACCAATTCTCCAGATGAGTCTAACATTACAAAGGTGGTAGCTGGCTTCCCAGGACCCCAACAGCAGGCCATGACTCTCAACTCCGATTCGTCATCCAAATCAATGTCAGCATCCTTCTTGTATGCATCCTTCTTTTTCCAAGGAGCAAAAGTAACCTTGTTCCATAACTGTTTTCCGTATTCCATATGGAGCCAATGTTTAGCTTTTGCTGTCAAAAGTGATCGAGCCTCCTTCTCCATTGATGGAAGAAGGAAATTAAAGAAGGCATCATCCAGTATCATCTTCCGTTGCTCATCCCACAATTGTGCAGTCTTACTGACACAGTCACTTAGATAATTCTCACGTGCATCAGACATGAGTTCTTTCTTCGCATTTTCTGGCAATTTTACGGTAACCTTGAGGAGCTTTTCTTCCTCCGCTTTCTGAATAAGTAGCCACTGTGCATCTACAAACTTGCTCAGTGGTTTATCTCTCAGCCACTTAACACCTGATAATTGATGATACGGATCTATGATCGTATTGCCCTCATGTGTGGGGCTTGTTGACACAACTGCTTTCTTCATGAAGATGCCTCGAATATGTTTTCTTATAATTGGCTCACAACCTATCTCAACTGCTGCCTGGTAACAAAGAAAAACCAAGGGGACAGAGAATATTTTTGTCAGCTGAAATGAACCTAGAGCAGTTTTATGGGCTCTAAAAAAAATCAAGGTTGTGGGATCTATTGGATACCATGTGTCTCGCGCCACGAAGAACATCTTGCGCTGTTTCAAACATTGCACATGTGAAATTTGCAGCAACCTCTTCTGGTGAACCTTTTCCACTATCTAGCTCACCTGCTTCCTGAAAGAAACACATGCACATGTCATGTCAAACCCTAATACATTTTTATTAGGATACATAAAATACATGAAAACAATGCATATGGTCCATATGCAGTATTGTTCCATAAAAAAAGTGAAATGCTAGCTTAGATCACATACAGGTATTTTTGTTAATGTCAGATGGTGACCTAATTGCTCAGCACTACGACCAAATTGGCTGGCAACCTCCCATAACCCTGCCTTGTGACAGATACTGTACAATGATTTCCTCTTTGGTCGTTTAAACTGGCCTTCTTCTTCAACTTCACCAGGAGGGAAGTGCAAATTGAATTTTGCATCAACATCCTCCACCTCTTTCTCAGATTTAGCATCCTTTAGTGCTTCAATGATAGAATAGTATAGTTGCTGGTTTAGATCCTGCCTTGTGACATCATCTATCCTCCGTTTCTCGTCATCAAATCTTTTCTCATAATACACCTCTAAGGCGACCTTGCGCTTCTGAAGAAGTAGCCACTTTCTGTCTAAGGTCTGAACTGCCCAGAGCAGCTACATAGAACAAAAGAATTGTGTTAGTGCAAATGGTTAGTAATTTCAGGGAGGAGACAATGTTTAGTGAAGAATACTTACATTGTGCCATCTCATTTTGGGCTTAGCCTTATCCTCTTCACTGGAATCATTAGCCTCTTCTTTGGAATCTAGACCGCTTAACAGGCTTGGGCACATATCCTTTCTGTACATCGCAATAAATGGAATCTGACAAATCACAAAAACTAAGTCAGATGAGAAAGCATGACAAATTGTGAAGCAACTTAAATAATTCTACTTACTTCAAATTTGTTGACATGCAACATGTTCAGGACATTAACAATATCTTTCTGGTCAATATCCTTGTTCACGTGCTCATTGCCATATAAGGACAGAAACCCATCGCCAGTAAGTTGGTTGTGTATCCATACACTTTCTTCCTCAATTCTCGTGGCATCCGTTGGAGGATAGCCAGTCAATTCTTCAGACAACTGCCAAAAATAAACAAGTTAGATGTATGTTACAAACCAAATCATGATTGAGTCCAAAATTAAACTTGTACCTGTATCCTCTCAGGCACATCGTTTTCTTTTATTTGCTCATCTTTTGTCGTCATATATTTCTCTGCAAGAATAAATGGCTCGAATTCATCTTCAAGCCTCTTCCCTCTCAACTCGCCAGAGCTAGCAGCCTCCCTCTCAATCTCTTGCTTCCTTCGTGCTAGCAAGTCATCAACATCACCAAATATGTCTTGGGCCTCTTGCAGAGCAGATGATGATACACCAGCAGCTTGTCGTGGTACCTTCTTTTTAACCTTCTTCCTCCTACAAAATACGACATTGTACTAATAATTACTTGGACGGGGAACAGACGCAGTCACATATAGACATGGAACCAGTTTGGGAGAGAGGAACACAAAGGCCCGCACCTTACAACTTGGCCATTCACATCAATTTCATCTTCCTCCACGATGAAATCTGCCATTTCATCATCATCGTCATCAACGTCATTATCATCTACTGGCTGATCGTCCTCAATGAAGTCCTCCTCGATGGGTGCAGCATCTGAGGAAACAGAATTGCAGTTGATACAAAATTAGATTGACCTACTTTGTGGATAAATAGGGAAAATGGCAGATGGGAATCGATTCTTGTGCAGCTACCTTGAGCGTCGCCAAATAATCTGTACTCAAGTCTATCCTTGCCAGTACGTTTTTGCCCAGTTCCATCATCATCCGACAAGCCATGCTCATCCATTTCAGATTCTCTTCCAGCTTTCTTCAATCGCTTAAACTTATTTCCCTGCACAAGAAGACACCAAGCTTCGGTCAGGATGAGCACTCTTCAGAAACACCCAAAAGAACTCAAACATGAAAGCTCAAGCTTGACTACGTAAACATACAGGCTTTGGCCGACTGATGCCAGTGATGTTATTATCCTGCAGCAACATGTAGTCATCCTCATCAAGCATGAAGTCTTCTGATTCCCTGTGGACAACTCCAGCATCTCAGGACAATGCAACATAATAGACCACATTTATTTCAGGTATGATGAAAAGAAAGTACTTTCTCTTCTTCCTTTTCTTCTTGCGCCTCTCATCATCACTCTTCTGCTCCTCTTCCTCTTCCTCATCTTCCTCCTCTTCATCATCAACTATGAAGCCATCCTTCTCAAATTCATCCTGCCCCTCTGCACATGAACAAATTTATCCAATTGTAACTTCACTGCCTCAGAACAAAATCATAAGTGATGTGGACATAAAAAAAATATGGGGCTTGCTTCAATATCCACTTGATAGCAAAGGAACTGAATAGTCGGAACAATAAAGAAATCAAATTTACTTCCGATCGAGGAGAAAGTTAAACTGCCCAGTTGAAGAAATCACTGAGAAGAATCTGACCTTCATCATCTTCCTCGTCTTCATCATCGTCTCCATCATCCCTACCCCTCTGCGAGGGCCGCTGATCCTCCTCGTCGACTTCCTCGACCTCCTCGTCTAGGGTTGCAACAAAGCACCAATTTTCCCCATCAGCAAACGCACAGACACCACCTCGAAACTGCAGGAATCAGTGGGACAATCGCGTACCTTCGTCGTCGGAGAGCACCGCGCGCCCCATTGCTCTCGAGAGATTTCAACCTAACCGAACCACACAAACAGATGAATTAGGTTAAGTTCGCGTGGTACCGTGCCGCAAACAAAACCCGCGCCAGAATGGAGAGGACGCCAGATCCCCCCATTAACAAAGGCAAAAACCTAGATCAATCCGCCCAATCAAGTTAGGGTTATACTCACCAAACGAACGAAGAAATGGACCCGAGCGCGGGCGGATCTCCGACACCACGCCGGTCAGGTACCAGCAGAGGACGGAGGTTGAGGAAGAAGGCGACGCTTCTCGGCGAGAGACGACCTCGGCGGAAGGAGGCCTCCTTGCTGCGGCCTTGTAACCCCGCGGCGAGAGGCACAAGTGTTGCGGCCGACGACGAACCGCGGTGTAGGAAGGAGAGAGAAACCCTCGAGGCGGCTCAACTTTTGCAAGTTTCCGGATTTACCCCTGGTTCACCGAAGAGGAACCGCTGCCTCCGGGTTTTTCGTACTAGACCGGTTCAGCTAGGTGGGAGGGAGTGGGAGGTGACGGAGGCTGGGGAGGAAGGGAAGTGAGGAGACGGCGGCGCCCGGCGGACGTCCTGTTCGTTTGGTTTATCAGCCACCAGTCAGCAGTATTTTTCTCTCAGAACAAATCAGTTACCAGCAACCGGTCAGCAGTACTTTTCACTCAGAACAAATCAGTACCAGCCACCAGCCAAACGAACAGGCTGAGAGTGACAAGAGGGGCTGGTCGCACCGCACAGCACCAAACGAGCATGAACTGCACATATACCGCTGGGAAGCCTGCAGCGCAAACCTGTATCTGCACCCCATGCACCAGGTAGCTACAGAGAAACTGAAAAGCCAGCGTTTTCTCTCTCCGCGCGCTATCTTCTCTCTCCGCCCAACCGCATGCTGGGGAGGCGGCTGAGGAGGTGGGGTCCCCAAAGCATGGAGCAGCGAGAGCAAGCGCGCCGCCGGGAGCCTGCTTTTTTTAATAGACAGAAGCTTGGTTGAGATTGAGATAGAGTTGGTACGGCTGCAGCGTTTTTGTTTACCGTCGACGGAAACTGCATCTGACAAGTGGGTCTTTCCTGTGTTTCAAATTAGGATGGCGTTGGAGCGGTGCGACCACCGAGGACCGGCGGCGAACGGATCGGTGCTGCGAAGTCACAACTCACAAGGGTACGAGGGGGGAAATCATAGGGTCCTCGCTAGATCTCTTGATTTGTAAAATACATCATATTTGTCGTGAGAAAAAATACCGTAGAAAATCAAAAATACTGTTGAACAAAAGAAAAAAATACTGCAGAAGTGACCAAAAAATACTACCAAACGTAGCTGAAATACGACAGGTTTGTTGGCAGAGAAAAATAATCAAGTGTTTGGGTGAGATTATCATAAGAAAAAAATAGTCCAATCGTTTGGAAGAAAATTCGGTGCGCCCCAGATGCACCATGCGGTTTGTGTGCGCCCACACCGATGCATGTCAGGTTAACTTGTTCATAGATGGTTGATAAATGGAAAATAAGTGGAAACAAACATGTCTATATATTGTTGCAGAGGATATTTGATAGCTCAATATCTATGCGTTGAATCATGGTTGCTAGACCCACTTTACAATGAGCTAGCATCAAAGGTATGATCTCACGAAAACACGCAAGGAAAACACATATTATTGGATTAGAACACATATTATGGTGTTCTAATAAGCGAGATGCAAGTGTAAGTATAGTTTGCTTACTCCTAAGTATAAGATACATAATCCGATGCTCAAGCATTTTGGACAAGCATACGAGATGGAGGCGCAAGTGTCATTTACCAAGTAAAGCCATGCTCAACAGCTTGACATATAACGTGTGTACACAAGACGCATATGGAAGTTTCGTCTAAAGCTTAAACGAAATATGATAAGGGCTATCTACAGCACACTTGAGTGTGTAAAAATCTCTTCCACACTCTCCAAATTTTTTTTAACATGCGATCCAGAATCAACATTAGTATTCTATTTTACTTCCTCCACCCCTCAGCCGTCAAACTTATTTGTTTCCTATCACCTCCACCCACGATTGAGGCCTTGCCACCGTCACATCACCGCTACCTCGTCGACGCCATCCTCAGTGCCGACGAGGCACACCCTCCCTCCACTGCCTCGCCTCTAACATCCCGCCTCATGTTCTTCATCCGCACTCGTTGACACCATCTGAGATGCCTCTCTACCGTTTGCCCTTGCTCCGTCGCTACCATGTTCGTCTCCAGCAACTCGCACTACTCGAGACATCATCGCCGTCTCAACCTCATCTCGACGTTGATGGTCGCCCCGCTCCTCCACCACTGAACCTTGGATCCATCACCGCCCCGCCTCGACACCATCTCTACCGCCACCTCCGCTTGTTACCTTGCCGCCCCGAAGCTTCCTTTGGACCCTCGTAAATAGGTATCAAAAAACCCGAATTCTATCTCTACTCCTAAAAAGTATGAAGTGGAGAATTTTTTTCGGTCGAACTTTCTGCCGGTGAACGTACGTTCACCCCTCGCGCGTTCCCCGGCCCACCGCCCGCGCCTTCCGCTACCGCGCCTCGCGCCGCAAAAAAAATCCACGCCTCCGCACCGCCCCCTCCAGTACCGCGCCTTCCCCTCCGCAGGAAAACGCATCGCACCCGAGCCCGCCGCCGCGCACCCCCGCCGCCTGCGCCTTCCCCTCCGCCTTGCAGCCCCGCCGCCAGCTCGCCTCCTCCCCATCGCAAAACGCCGTCCGCTGGAGACCCCGCACACAACGGAGAAGGGGCCGCCGGGATTCGCCGCCGCTGAATCTGCCATCCCGGTCCTCTCCGCCGCCGCCGCCATCCTCGGTCCACCCGCGCCTGGGATCCGTCTCCGCCGTCCCCGGTCCTCTCTGCCGGCGCAGTCCTCGATCCACCCATGCCTGGGATCCGCAGCTCACCGGAGGACGCTAAAGCAGCAGCAACCGCTACATCACGGGTCAGCGCGTCTCTGCCCGCGCCGCGTCATTGCGCCGAGGGACCGATCAAGATGCACGCCCCAATCCTCGAGTCGCTATCGTCGTTGTCACTGCCGTCGCCGGCTAGGGGCTCGCCGCTGGATTAGTAGATCAAGGCAAGCTCCGCTAACTTCTACCGCGTCTTCCACAAGGCTGCATCCGCATCTTCCTCGAAGCTGTCTCCACCAACTTCTACCGCTCGCCCATCCAAAGAAGATGATGGTTCTTCTTGTTCTTGGCCTGGCCAGCACCGCCGTGATGCTGTAGCTGACCGTTACTTCTCACGTGTTTTGCACTCCAGGTAAGTCAACGTCTCTCTGCAGCTAGCGTGTCCTTTTTGGTTCATCAGTTCATTCTGGACTTCTGGCTTCCACATGCCTCCTGCATGCTATGTGTTTGATGAAATGCATTGATAAACTATTTTTGCCAAAATGCCAGTTCAGGAGGCCAGCACGAAGATGTGATGTACATGTGAAAGAAGAGTTAATAATTCAAAAGAAAGAAAAGACTTTGGTTTATATCAGTGATCGATTTTTATAGTAGTAGTAAATCTCTTATTGAGGACCGGCAGTCCTACAGTTTGTGAATAGCAGAACTAATATAATGCCAGTGATTTATTTATGGGATGAGGCAATGAGAGTGAGGAGCGCAATGGTGTTTAGGGGATGAGGCTTGTATCTCGACGATTAAACAAAATTGGGATAGTGTGGGGAAGATCACAATAAAGAATATTTGTTTGTTCATGCTACTCTGTAGAGTTCCAAACTATTCTTGGTACTCTAAAATTGTTGCATTGACAATAAGTTATATTTGTGGTTAAGCTTCAGTATGGAGGATTCCTTTCCAGTCAGGGAGGTGTGCTTCAGAAAAGTCAATATGTAGCATGTAACTGCTTAGGTCCATCTACAGCTCTTCTTTTGGCCATTATATAGGTAAATTCTCATCTCTGGTAATATCAAGTTGTTTGAGGAATATATGGATCGGTCAAGAAGGCAGCCACAAGTATTGAGAAACTTTTTTATGGCACTATATCTAAACTTAATGAGTGTCAGGTGAATTCTTGAGTTTCTCAAAATTGATATCTTCTAATAGCAGTATGTTATTTCAATTCAGTAGTGAAAAAAAAATGTAGCTGGGATTTTGTAATTTCTGATGTATGAATTTGGTCTCTGTACATGTATTCAAGTTAAATTTATGGAACTACATGAAAGGTGTTGCCTTTGTGTTGGTGTGTTATAGGATAAGGTTTACATTTTCCTTTTAAGAAAAGCCTCACCTAAGTGCCAAAGATGGTGGTAATCCAACAGTGAGAATGGCATCCACAAACCATGCCAGTATAATTTTGGTTGGTTTGCGTTGTTTTTTTTCAGGTGAAGTTAGTTGGCTGCATTCCATTCTACGTTAGTCTCTTTGAAATAGGTAATTAAGCCCATATTTCTGGCTTTAATTTTTCGTGTTTGCATTCATGACATATTTGTAGATTGCTCTCTTGCCACTGGATAAATGTGGTGGCAACACAAAAATGTGGTTCCAAGATTGCTGAGAAAGTTGATAATATGGACATATGGATGGGTAGCATATGGATGGGTAGCTTGATCGTTCGGTCATGCCTACAGAGGATGAGCATTATTGGGATGCAAAATCTTGTGGGGATGAAGGTGAGTAATTAAAAAAAAAGCCTTCTGCAGCACTCATCATCAGATAGATTTTTTTAGGCTTATCATTGCTGTCTTGGACAATTTCATTACGTTCTTCGATTTAACATAAGAAATTCCATTGTGTTCAACCAATGTAGCATAGTGGTCTATACAACAGCCTTGCATCTGAGTCAGTCTACATCAGATAAGTTAAATTGACCCAGCTTGGATTATCCCCTCTTCTTGTGAACAAACATCTAGGATGACTAGAATATTCCATATATAGTTTGTTCAAGGTCACAATATATTTTTTCCGAGTGCACTTTTGAGACATAATAAGCTCTGACTGATCCAAAGTTTTATTTATTACAAATGATTGTACCTGAAAAAGATTGTAGTTCATCTATATACTTGCCAAATATATGGCACGTGCTTTTGCTTGATTTCTGTTGTAAATTTGTTTTTTTCTTTCAGAAAATCTTTGCATTAGAGAAACATTCTGCTCGCCAGAGATTTCGTTACACTCATCATACATGACTCATGCAGATTGCAGACCAATGCTTTTTCCTAAATTTCCATGGTGGATATTAGCATCCAGCTTGTGTAAATGTGGATGGAAAAAATTATTGAAATAATGACAACTACAAGGTTGTAACCCTGTGTCGTCTTCTACGTACATCTCATAAGTGACTATGCAATGAGATGCATATCACTTGTCTTTGTTGTCACTGTGTCTTTATATACATATATACAAACATTGCCACGGGAACTGAAAATTTTTCAATGCTATATGCCTTCCTTCTTTTGACATTTATTATGTAGAAGTTGATACTTATGGATCTTGGTGAGCCATACAATAATATGCTATTAATATCACTATTATGTTTTTCATGTTACAAATTGTTTAAAGCCCGTAGCAACGCACGGGCAAGATCCTAGTAGCTAGAAAAGAGGAGGGGGGGGGGGGGGCTTGAGCTTGATTGCTTGGCAAGCCGATATTTTGGTTTTTTTCCAAAATGGGGCAACTTCTCCACTCATATTGCCAAAACATCGGCAACTTTTTTATGGCATGATCAAATTTTGGCTGGCAAGCAACCAGGCTTCTTATGCAAAACTAGAGTGCACCGAGTCAAAAAAGTGTGCATGCATAGTTTAGCTTTGCCCATTTTTTTTTAACTAACTCGTCCACGATCTCTTGCTTTGCAAATGAAGTGTTTGCTTGACCCAGTTTAATTCTCTGAAATTTCACCAAAACTAGAGTGCACCGAGCCAATAAAAGTGTGCATGCATAGTTTAGTTTTGCCCATTTTTTTTTAACTAAGGGCCCGTTTACTTCCCAAAATTTTCACCAACAACCCGTCACATCAATCTTCTTTCCACTAATTCGGAGTATTAAATGTAGATTAATGACAAAACCCATTTCACGACCCCTACCCTAATTTTCGAGATGAATCTAACGAGCCTAATTATGTTATGATTAGACAACGTCATGCTACAGTAAACAATCTCTAATGACGGATTAATTAGACTTAATGGATTCGTCTCGTAATTTCCGGTCCATTCATGTAATTAGTTTTGTAAATAGTCTACGTTTAATACACCTAATAGACCTTGAAAGAGGACCTAAAATTTTCAGTTCGTGAACTAAACAGGCCCTAACTCGTCCACGATCTCTTGCTTTTGCAAATGAAGTGTTTGCTTAACAAACAAGTGCTTGCTTGATTAGTACTAAACACGGCATCCATACAGTAGGCAATAGGGCCTTGCAGAGCGAGCGCCTCGACAATGATCAGCACGCAAACTCTGATACTCATCTCCACAAATAGGCCCTCGAAGAATGATTAGAATTGACTCTCGGGCTTTACAGGATGACGATGAGCTCGCCATGGACAACTTTTGATATAAACACGAGTATGAAACAGAGACCTAATTTCTTTCACCACAAACTGCCAATTGTACAACAAAAACACCGACCCCAGTGGATTAAAATCAAAATAGATTACACGGATACACAACATCGAGAAAGGAGTAGTAGCAAAAAAAAAAGAAGAAGAAGACGACGACGAGCTGTTCAACAAAAATGAACACGAGGGCAGCAGTTTACTCGCCCAAGTCAAAACCCAGTCACACACTCGTCCACTTGACTGCCGCCTGCCTGCCTACCCCCGCTCTAGCGTGAATTCCCATCGCTGTCCTCGGCCGCCGCCGCCGCCTCCTCGTCTCCGCAGCCGCCGGCAGCCGTCCCGTGATCCCCCGCGTCCTCCTTCCCCGGAGGGTCAGCGTGGCGCCGGGAGGCCTTCATCAGGTGGAAGGCCACGAGCTCCGCGGTGGCGCCGGGGTTGAAGGACCCGAACTTGGGCGTGGTCTGCGCGCTGGAGAAGCCCCGCGCGTGGAACGAGAAGGGCTCTCCTCCGCCGTCGCAGCCGCCCGCGGGCTCGGGCTCGGGCTCGTCCTCCCTGCTCGCGGCCTCCACCGCCGCCGCCGCGGCAGCAGCCGCAGCCGCCGCGACTTCCGCCGCGCGGGGCACGCTCTCGAGCGCGGTGATGCGCGCCCGCGCGCGCCGCCGCTTGGGCTCCGGCCGCTCCTCCCCGCCGGCCTGGTCCTCCTCGTCGCGGTCCGCCGGCGGCGCGCGCTTCTCGGGCGCCGCGGGGGACGGCTCCGCCTCCCCGGTCCGCGGCGGCGGGGGCGAGGCCCCGTCCGCTGCCTCCGCCGCCATCCGCGAGCTACCCCTGCCGGCTCCGGATCGGGTGGGTTTCCGGACGGGGACCTCGCTTCCGCTTGCGTGGGTGGCGAGTGGGGGCCGGTCAGATGGGTGACACACTCACATGGCCTCTCGATCGGGGCAGGGGCTACCTGGCTGGGCGCCTGGCGTCACGCGCACAAGGGAGCAACCCGAGAGCGTTCGCCCACCGCGCGTTGGCGCTGCCGGCTGCCGCAGCGCGCGCGCGGGCGGCCGTCCAGACCGCACGGCCTCGCCCGCCCTCACCGAGAAGGACGCGCCGACGCCGACGCGAGCTTTAAGCACAAGAGGCTGCCGCAGCAGGGCAGCAGCCAGCAGGTCCAAGTCCAGCAAGCCTGCAGCGCAGAAGTGACGATTCGACAGATGTGGATTGTTGAAGGTGGCGTGCAGCGTGCTTGTTTTGCGTCAGAAGCGAAGCGCTCCATCTGTGGTTTTGGTGGCACAGACTGCCAGTGTTCCAGTTGACTATACTAGTGAATCGTGATGAACGTAGAGTCATAGAGGCACCGGGAGATAGGTAGGCACATGTTTGGCCGCCGAACACGTTGATTTGCTGCTTGAATTAATGGTAGTTGCAACTTGCAAGTTTCCAATTCGGGGGCTGAATCAAACAATGATGAAGCATCAGAGCCCAGCAAAACCAAAGGTTTGCATTGAGTGAGTAGTCGACTATTGGGCCAGATTTCCATAGCCAATCATACCCGTTGATGAATCAAATGGTAGTTGCAAGTTTCCAATTCGGGGGCTGAATCAAATGATGAAGCATCAGAGCCCAGCAAAACCAAAGGTTTGCATTGAGTGAGTAGTCGACTAGTGGGCCAGATTTCTATAGCTAATCATACCCGATAAGAAAAGGAATAAATCAGGCCCATATATACAGGCCATTTTTTTACCAACCAGGCTTTTTTTGGGCCAACTAAGAAATAGACTAGGCTTGTATTGGGCCAAAATAGTTGCCCCACCAACAAATTCATTGGACTTCACATTTTGTTGACGTCCTGCGTGCGCAAACCGCCACTCTGCTACTGCACAGCACTTGTGCTTGTACTAGTTCAAGCTCACGTTCACCCTAGCTCCCCCGTGCAAGAATCCCCAGTACTCCACCCGACGTGAACGTACTACTAGCTGCAGTTGACAGCACCGATCCGCCGACGGACGAGCACTTTCCAATCATCTTATCCTCACCCTTTCACCGAACCACACCACTAGACAAAGCCAAGCCTGATCCTGTCCCGACTATACGGCTGCCCGACCCGATAAACCCGACCTGACCCACTCGGAAAAAACCCGACTCGACCCGACCCGATGGTGCGACAGGTCGGGCGCGGGCCGAAATTTTCACCCGAACTCAAAAAATAACCCGACCCGACCCGACTCAACCCGAAAATTATAAAAAAAAACCCGAAACCCGACCAAACCCGACCCGACCCACACGTGTGACGGGTCGGGCGCGGGCCATGATTTTCGACCCGACAACCCGACACGACCCGACCCGAACCCGACACGACCCGACCTATGATAAGGTATAGTCCCGACAAAACACACATCATTCACAAAACGCTAAAGCCCTTTTCACGAGATCTCCGAATAATCTTGGTAGTACGAGAAAAATTAAAAAAAAGGAGACATCAGCCTAAACTAGAAAAAAAAGAGCCAGTGCGCTGGGCTTCCGGCACCGTCTACGTGTGCGGCGGAGATCCCCTCACGTTTCGGCTCCTGGGCCGATCGAGCCCCACGAAATCCTTCCCTGCCCGGGCGTCGCGGCACGTGTCCCTCGGCCAATAGCACCACGGCACGTACCCCGCAGATATTTCCAGCCACCGGGCCGCCGGCGCCACGTGTCGCCCCTGCGCGCCCGGACACCCCCGCGGGAAGCAACCCGAAGCCGATCCGGAAGATGCCCGCCGGTAATAATTGGGTGCGGGCGGCGCGGCGGACCCCGAAGCCGAGCGCCGGGGGCACGGGACACGCGTCCTCCCACCCAGCGCCGCGCCGGCACGTGGCGGGCTCTCAGCGCGGTACGCCCGGGTGCTGGGACACGTGTCCGGACGCGCCCCGCGTCGCCGACGGCAGCTCCGGTAATCCGGTTGCGTGCCGCTGCTCAGGCGTTGAACTCGCCGAGCGATCGCGAGGCTATGGGTGGTGGTGGTGGTGGTGGTTTGGCGGAGTGGACTCTGGTCGGTTCAGGATCGGGACGCCGGTAGCCGGAGACTGTTCGGGACGGGAACCTTTTCGCCTCGTCTTGCTCAGTTCAGGGAGAGCGAGCGGCCGGCGGTCACCGTCAGGCGCGCGATCGCGTAGCGTCGCAGATATTTAGCCGGGGATAGTGCGGGCCAGACAGACTCTAAAACCGGGGAGCGCTCCACTTGTCGCGCGGGCGCCGCGACACGACGGCACGGGCAGGGGAATCGCGCACCTGACCGCCGGCGTATATAACCGCCTCCGCCCTCGGAAAAACTGCGGCAGGATATAATTGGCTACCGGCCGACGGCACCGACCGCGCGGGCGCCAGTTAGGCAAGGGAACACTCACTAGTCGGTGGTCGCTGGTGGCGGGCTCGAGCGCCGCGGCGCACGCCACCGTGTCTGGGGTTGATGGGCGCGGCGGGATGGGCGAGAGGGGCCCGACCATGAGGCGGCTGAGCGGCGCGTCGAACGGCGGCGGCGGCGGCAGTGCGGGAGGAGGCTCCGCCACTGCCACCGGCGCCGGGCAGTGGGAGGGGCCCGGCGGCAATGCTGCGCGAGTCCGGGGGGTCAACGCGGGGATCATGGACGAGAAGGTGCTGGAGCTGGTGTTCCGCGCGCTCAACTGGGACCCGCAGTCCCTGTGCGTGGTGGCGCGGGTGAGCCGCCGCCTGCGCGCCGTGGCGGAGCGCGTGCTGTGGCGGGAGCTCTGCGTATCGCGCGCGCCGCGGATGGTGGCGGCGCTGACGGGCGGCGCCCCGGCGTCGGCGCCCGCGGCCGGGCGCATCAGCGGCGGGTGGCCGGCGCTGGCGAAACTGCTGCTCTTCTGCTGCGGCGCGGCGGGCGCCGCGGTCCCGGGCCACTTCGCGCCCGTGTCCCGCTTCTCCAAGACGTCCGGGCGGAGCTTCCTGTCGCGGCGGTGCGCGGGGGACCTGCTGTACGTGTCGGACCCCTGCGAGCACGCGGTGGCCGGCGCCGCCGACGACGTGGGCGCCTACCGGGGCGTGTTCCGCGGGTTCATGCGGTCCCGGACGCGGGCGTGGCTGGTGGGCCACCGCGCGCCGCTGGAGCCCCGGGTGCGCTGCCCCTACTGCGGCGCGCGCGTCTGGAGCATGACGGCCGCGGGGCTCGCCCCGCGGAGCGCGTCGAGGCGGCTCGGCGCCAACGAGGGCCAGCTCGAGTACTTCGTCTGCGTCAGCGGCCACGTCCACGGCAGCTGCTGGCTCGCGCGCCTCTCGGACAGCGAGGGCGCCGCCGGGAACGACGGTTCCGACGACGACGACGGCGCGTCCGCCGACGAGGACGACGACAAGCTATGACCGACCCGCCAGGCGCACGCCGGCCGCGACGGATTCGTGCTGTACTGTACAGAGAGCCTAGTTAGCATCAACCTAGCATTTTTTCCTTTAACTTCTCTTTTTGAGATTGCTTGGCTTGTTGCAGCCTGGTGCTGTTGCATTGCTGATCAGAAGGCACGCGAGTCGCGAGCCAGCCTTGCAGCTAGCGGCGGCGCGCTCCGTGCTCTGCTTCGGTGTGTCACATGGGCCATCAGAATCTTTATGCTTATGCCGGCAGGGGACGGGTCTGCGAGCAGCGGTGCAAGCTCAATTCCGCTTTTCTTTTCCTGATGAGTGATGACAAAGCCATGCCTCATTGCCAATTCTCCTTGTCTTCGAGACAACCGATCCGCATTGATGCGTTCCGCCGCAGCGTTCGTTCCGGGGATGATGGTCCTCCACTCTTGCTGGCAGCGTGCCCATCCCGGCGTCGCCATAGCTGCATACAGTACACAGCATAGTCCGCTTGCGCCTGACTGACGGGTCACGGATGGGGGCATGGGGCCTTGGAGGAGGCCCCGCGGCTGCAATCCTCCCGTATTCAGATTTTCAGTCGGCAGCGGGACAGGTTACTTGTACCGTTGTACGTATTCGTGCGAAATACAACAACATCAAGCCACCGTACGATGGCGATCGCTGCTCCCGTTGGGGCCTTTCACGAGGGGTTTGTGAATGGCTTTGACTTCGGCCCTTTCTCTTGTCCATGAGCCCAGTAACAAACAGGTCGCAGATGTGTTTGTTGTGTTCCCAAAAAGAGAGAATACTAGAAACGCTCGCGGTGTTGCCGCGAATGGCCAGTGTGTTTGCTGCCTGAATTAATTGTCGGTTCTGACAGTTAACTGAAGAACAGATGTAAAAGAGCTGGAGTTTGGCACAATATTCAGAGACTTGCATCCTCTAATCCGTTGATCTTTGCAACAAAAACCTTGTAGTATATGGGTTGTAGCTGGTTGAATCGACTTTAACTTTGGTTAAAAGGTCATTGCGATTTGCAGTTTGGATTTGGATGGAAATCATTGAAAAACAGGATAAGTTTATGCAGCCTCTATAAATATGCAATTTTAGTCTAAGCAGGGAGGAGATGCAATTTTTTTTGTAACAAAAAATGCAAATAATTGAAAGATATGAAGTTTAAGATGTTCTAACACAGTCTTCACGACATATCCTTTAAGGAACCTAATACATGTAGAAGTTTAAATTTTGAAGTGTTTTATATGAGGGCAATTAATCTTTTTGGACAGCAATTGGACAGTCAAAGTTGTTGATCTAAGGATACACAATATTGAAATTATTTTTGGATGGCAAGCAGTTAAACATCTGTCTGCCTAAGTTTCACTGATGGACTGAATGACATATACCTCTTGCACTTCTGAAAACCAGTGAGGAATAAATAACTTACTTCAAGTTCTCAAGGATTTCATATGTAATCGTTGGAATAATAGGCAAAACGGAATCCCTAATATAAAGTTAATCAGGCCCAGTAGTTTTTGGGCAAACATAACTTATTTGGGATAGTTAAATTGCAATTGAAAGATGGAACAATGGTGGTTGTATATTGGTCTGACGAAACTGAATGGAGGGGGCGGAGGGGGGTGATTCAGTTCTGTCAGAGCCAAGCCGTAGCTCGCTTTTGGGGCATAAATTCATGGTAGTAGAGTGGGTATTTGTCCTTGGTTTGAATGAAACAAATGTAGATCTAATGATAGTTAAATTATATCAGTCACAAAAGTGAGTTGAAATCAGGTGGGAAAGAGAAGGAAAGGCAACAGACATAAGCAAGCAGCTTAATTGCTTGCCGCCGATGGCAAAGGCGGCAACACAGTTGCCACGCGCCAGATGCGCGCACGAGCAGGCAACAATTAAGCAGGCAGGATGTGGCCCTTCTGACGGCGATGTAGCTGCCTGGCGGTGAGACGAAGATGTCGATTGGGGTTGGAGCTGCTGAGTGGCTGCGGAGTGCTGCGCCCCATGACGGGGCACTGCGACATCGCTCTCCATGACGGGGGCGCTGCGGTGCGGCGTCGCGTGGGAGCATGGCCGCCGGCGGGGTTAGATTGGAAGCGCCGTGTGGCGGCACCGTACGGGGCCAGTGAAGCTGGAGGGGCGGTGCGAAGCTGCGGACCTGCGTCGGAGCCACGGAGGCAGGCCGCGCCCGCTGCTTCGCCGGAGGCCGGGCCGCGCCGCGCCTGCGCCCGCTCATCGAACGCCGGGCCTGCGCGCCGCTCCCGCCGCCCCTAACTCGGAGGAGAGAGGAGGTGAGGGAGGCGGGGAGGCTGTTGGGGACAACGAGTTGTATTTTGGCGAAGCCTGAGGGGTTTTCTGCAAAACCGCCGGACTACCGTGGATCTGGGCCGTCGATGTGCGCGATCCGACGACCGGGACTTGCGCACGACGTGGCCACGTTCCCTGCACTCGGTATTGGCCAAGAATCATAGGCAAAGATTGTATCGTGCAGACAGCTGTTGTCTAGATCATAGAGAGAATCCGCGACGCAGGGTTGCGAAGAGTGAGGGATGCGGATGTCTCGAAATCTGAATTATCAATATTCATAAAAAATTAATATGAATGCCAGATAGATTTATTCGAATCTGATTTTCAACATTATCCATATATGACATTATCTAACATTATCTGATCCAACATTATTTGTATCCTCAAAGAATAAAGTTTATAGATATAAATTTATTTATATTACTAAATACTAAATTACAAATGATGTTAATTTTAATATCACTAATAACATAATTATTTACACATTTTAACTATTAAAAACATCTATATGACAACTAACTAATTATGTTAACCTAATATTACTAGATTATATAATGATCTTTTTAGTTAATTTTAAAAACATTACATTATTTAGAAAATAAATAAATTATCTTTAAATGTATTTATGTACTTATTTTTACTATTAAAAGATGATTATATATTTCTAAAAATACTTATTTTATATTTATTTTGATATATTTAATTATTTATTAACAAATACGTTATTGGCAATAAGATAGCTATTATGCACAATGATCATAATTTACTCGCTACTTGTAACATGATTTGATCAATTATAAAACCATCGACAAATGAAATTGATACTCGCTATGACTCTATGCTATAAAACAAGTAAGTATTCGAATGGGATCCAAATTTGAAATATCTATTTTGTATTCGTATTCAATAACATTCATATTCATATCTGAATTCGAATTAAAATGTGGTAAATAGTGTCATTAGGATTCATATCCGATCCGGATCCTAGAGACGATACGAATGCAACAAAAGGTGTAAGGCTCCTCCGCCTCCTGCTGCTTGTTTTCTTTCTTTCATTCCTTTTCTTTTCATTTTTTCTTTCTTTTCTTTTTCTTTCTTTTCTTTTCTTTTCTTTTTTTTTTTGCTGCAACGGTATGATCTCCCACTTGAGAGAGAGGTAGGTGGCAGTAGCCACACTCTAGGCTCTAGCCCACTTGAAAGTTGACTGTTCCGGCCGAGAGCTGCATGTTGGTCCGTTCAGTCCGTTGGCTTCTGTTCGAAGCGATAATTGTTCGCTTCTACACGATCCTGGCGTCCACCCAGAATCTTTTTTCATGTAAATGTTGTAACGCTAACGTTCAACGGTTTTCACTGTTTCCGGTCCAACAAACTATTTCAGTGCACCAATCAAAGGAGCTACTAACGCAAATTTCAACAAACAAATTGAACAGATCAAGGTCAGTGTCCAGGACAAACCACTCAACAAGCAACAAGCTTTGCAACTTATTAAGGTGCCAGCCTGCCACACGGGCAACTAATTACAGCTGACAAAAACTCAACCAAACACAAAGGGATAAAGAGTGCGAGTCATTGACATCATGTTTACCAACCTTGCTGTCACAGGATGTGAAGCAACTATGATTCTAGGCAACACTTGTAATGAAGACCCAACTACTACTACTCTGCACCAGATGTCAGCTTGGATTCAAAGCTTAAGCTGTTGATACTACTGCAAGAGGTGTGGTACCACAAAGCAACGGGACAAAATTGTTCATGTCATGTTCACCAACCATGCTATCATCCGTGGGCCAAAATGCAAAATGAATTGCTTACAGTGCTCGATCTCAACAAACAAGGGAATCAATGAGCTTTGATCTCCAACCTAGTTCTATAAAAATTAATGGGCAACGATCCCCAACCCCATGACATTGACGAGGCCAACTGTTGGCATGTCTAAAGAAGACACTCTTAGGCAAAAGCTTACCATCTACATTGTATAGAGAACAATGCACCTCAATTGTGAAAAAAGGGACTACCATCAGTAAACATGATCCATACAAAACCCCAAATCACAAAATTCAACAGAGAATGATGTGGCATGTAGATTACAGTAAGCTCATTATATATAGGAAATAACCACCAAATTACCAATCTGCAGCAGTACATCTTTACGCCCTGTTCGTCTGGCTTATCAGCCACCAGCCAGCAGTACTTTTCTCTCAGAAAAAACCAGCCACCAGCAACTAGCCAGCAGTACTTTTCTCTCAGAAAAAACCAGCACCAGCCACCAGCAACCAGCCAAGCGAACAGGCCGCTCCCTAAGCTACGAGAACAAATAAATTTAGGCAATGGGCAAGAGAGAGGTAGCAAGGCATGCCTTTCTGTAGAACAAAAACAGCTAAATAAATAACAGGGTAAAGGTTTCCAGGAAACAGGTGCATATTTCCTAATCCAATAAATACTTCTCATTCGCTCTTCATATCCAACTAAAGTTAAAGTGCAAGAATCTGGTATACACCTCCATGAAAGCAACCGTAGACCAAATTACAGCCTTTGCACATAGCACCATGTCCCCTGCACAATATACCATCATAATCAGAATGCAAGATAACTGAGCAGAAAAACAGAATTCAAAGAGATATTAGTTTCGAGCTGGCGGTAACATATTCACAAAACAATTTTTGCAGCATGATTTCATTAGTTGCAGCAAAAAAAACAAGCATTTAATTCCACAAGGTCCACAATGCAAGATTAAAGTTTTGTTGCAACAAAATATCTCACGCATAACCTGCTGCAAAAATCACATCTTTCTCAAAATGACCTGTTCTACCAAACAAACACTTCTTCCACATGTAGTAGACAGTGATAACACAAATGGATCAGGAACCAACCAATATGGGAAAGCCAGTATCAGATCTGGCACTCTAAGCCTGGTTGTCACTCTTGCGATCACTGTGCCCATCGCGCTCCTGCAACAGCGAACCAGCCTCCTCGTCAGCCTGAGCGGCCTTCTTCTGCGCCTCCTTGGCCTTGAGCGCTTGCAGCTTGACGTGGTTGTAGTAGGCCACCCCAAGGAAAGCGATCCCGTAGCCGAACAGGTTGATCGGGGTGACCGTGTCCCGGATCACCGACCATGAGAAGGCAATTAGAAGCCAGTCCTTGACTACTCCGGCGACGTTCATGGTCAGCGCGGAGGTCTTGCCGACAAGGAGGAAGACGGCAAGGTTGAGCGCGAAGGCGCACAGCGAGTTGGTCCCAAAAATGAAGAAATCTGGCTGGAAAGTTCCGACGGCGCGCAGCCTCGGCAGCTCGACGAAAGCCCAGGGCACGACGAGGAAGCAGAGGCAGCACGGCGCGACGTAGTACAGCGAGGTGATGGGGTTGAGCGAGATGCCCTTGGATGTGAGCAGGATCTGGATGAGCACGAGCCGCGTGGCCTCGAAGGCGACGGCGGCGAGCTGCAGCGCGACGCCGCGCAGGTCGAAGCGCGCCTCGCCGTAGGCGGCGATGGCGACGCCGAAGGAGATGGACAGCATGTTGAGCATGGAGGAGGACCGGAAGGTCTCCTTCTTGAAGAGCACACCGATGGAGTACACGGCGACGGGCATGAGCGCCTTGAGCATCTGGATGAAGGACACGGAGAGGTAGATGTATGCGGAGTTGGAGAACCAGAGGGACATGGCGTAGAGCGCGCCGATGGGCACGACGGAGGAGGTGTAGAGCTGCGGGGTCATGGCGGGGGAGGTGGGCAGGTCGACGACGCGGAGGACGCGGACGAGCGCGACGGCGAGGGAGGAGCAGAAGGCCATGTGCACCATGGTGAGCGAGATGGGGAAGGGCCAGTTGTACATCTTGGGGTCGAGGATGTACTTGTTGTAGACGATGACGGAGAAGGAGAGGAAGATCCACACCGCGACGTAGCAGTAGGAGAGGAGCACCTTCCGGAGCACCGACTCGGACATGCCGCCGGCGCCGCCGTCCCGCCCCATGCCGCTCTGCTGGTCCTCTCACGCGGTGGTGATGGAGGAGAGGGAGCGAGCAGCAGCAGGAGGAGAAAGAGGAGGCGGCGGCGGCGGCGGCGGATCTGGATCCGGGGGTGGCGTGGGTTGGGGTTGTCAAGGCGCGGCGCGGGGGGGGGGGGGGGGGGGGGGGGGGGGGGTTGGAGGAGAAGTGCAGGGAGGGAGGTGGGCTTGAGGAGGATGGCGGATCTGAGGATTTGGGGAAGAGGTCGGGTCGGCGCGGTGGCCACGTGGAAAAATCGCTTCGCGTTCGCATGTGGGGGAATGGTTAGGCTGACCCAACAACACACTGCAATTTGGAGAGGCAAATTCAGCTTTGCCTCTCGTGCACAGTACGTTGCACTGTTTTGAAATCACGGTGTCTCCAACAGATACACATCGCAGGGCAAACACATCTCCTCCCTGCTCCGTCCGGTCCGGCCCGCCCCACACCGTGCCGCCAGCTCCGCCCCGACGCCATCGCGGTCCTCCTCTGCTCCCTCTTCGGCTCCTCCGCCACCACAGCCCCTCCCCGCTCCTCTGCTCCGCCAGGATCTACGCGGTCTCCTCGCGGTGGGTCGAGGCGGAGGTGACGAGGGGGCGGCCTCCTCGCGGTGGGCCGAGGCGGCGGCGGGGGGCGGCTCCTCGCGGTGGGCCGAGGCGGCGGCGAGAGGCGGCCTCCTCGATTCGGCGGTGGGGCGGTCATCTCTGGCGAGGGGCGGCGGGCGCCAGCCATGGATTCGGCGGGCGCCAGCCATGGATTCGGCGGTGGGGGAGTACATCGCGGCGGCGCCGGAGCTCCCTCCTCCTTGCGCCAGAGCTCCCTCATCTCCGCGGCCTCCCGGATCTCGCATGGTCAGCCCCACGCTCGGCCGCCGCCATTTTTTCTTCTCCCCTGCTCCGCCCGACTGCCACGCGTTGCTCGCCCAAAGCTCTTGCCGTTTGCCTTCGAGGAGAGAGGGAGTGCATCTTTGCATCTCCTCTCTCATCGGAAGGCAATTTGCCTCTCGCTTTGCCTCAGCTGTTGGAGGAGGAGAGTTGAAGGCACAGTTGCGAGCAGGAGGCAAAAATGCTTTTGCCTCCCGCTGTTGGACTCAGCCTTAGAGCAACTCCTGGAGCACCCTGCAAATTCAGGCCTCCAAAACACATTTACAGGCTCAACTCTAAAAAATAGAGGCCCACAAATAGATCTCAACTCCAGCTGGGAAATCAATATGAGCCTCTATTTGACTGTGGGCCCCGTCTGTCAGACACAACAACACACACACCCCACCCCACTGGACTCCTACCCCATCCGCCCCACCCGGCCGGCGACGCACCCGCTCGCCCTCGGTCGCGACGAGCCCCGCCCAGGCTGCCGTCGCTCTGCTCCGCCTCCGACTCGAACCGGGCCCGGCGCCGCCCGAACGGCGATGTCGTCTCTGACCTCGCCGCCGCGCTCGCCGTCCCTGACCTCGCCGTCCCCGCACACGCCGTCCGCTTATTCGGTCGAGCAAGCGGCGGCGGAGCTCGATGGCACGGGGCCAGCGGAGGAGGGCCGGCCGGGAGCTCACCGCGCCGGCAAGGGCGGAGCTCGTCGTGGCGGCGCGCAGCACCGGGGGCCAATGGCGGAGTTCACCGTGGCGGCACGCGGCACCGGGGGTCAAGGGCGGAGTTCGCCGGCTTGCGCGGTGCCCGGGCCGGGAGCTTGCCACGCCGTCAATGGAGGAGGACGCCGAGGACGAGGACGATGCGCGGGTCAGGAGCGGGTGCGCCACGCACGGCGGCTCCGGCCGCCTGGGATGCAGCGACGCGTCCGCCGCGGCGCCGATCTTGTCAGCGGCGAATCTTGTCCAGGACATGAGGCGGAGGAGGTTCGGCACCGGCGCGGAGCGCGTCCGCAGCGGGGAGCACGACACCCAGCAGGTAGCTTCAATTCAGCCATGGATTGATTACTCGATCGTTGGGGGCAGCAGAAGGGATGCAGAAGTACAGGAAGAGAGGAAAGCAGAGGAAGGGGACGTACGGAAGGGGTTGGAGCAGTATCGGGCCTTGGTGTAGGTGAGGATGCAGAGGGAGACGAGCATGGTGACGACCATGCCGGCGTTGCCCATCCGTCAGGGCTCCTGTTGGACCCGATGCGGCTTCACCATCGTCGCCGACCCCGTCTGTCGGAACACCACCGGCGGCTGCGGAGGAGCGCTGCTGCCCGGCGTAATGATGGATGGCGAGCCGGTCGCCGGGGACGCATTGGGCACCGGCAGCGGGCTGATTCCCGACGCGATGGACGGCGAGCCGGCTCACGGTGACGGAGGCGCCCGTGCTGCACTCGACCCCGACGCCGGGCTCGACGCGCTGCTGCTCAAGGCCGACCGGTGCTCCGACTCGCTCCGTTACGCCGGTGCGTGGTTCCTGTGCAGCGCGAACGCGTGGTTCCTGTGCAGCGCGGACGGGCTGGAGCTCGGCGGCGCGGTGGCGAGCGTGGGACCCGAGGAGGCTCTGCAGCCTGGGCAGCTGTACTTCGTGCTCCCCGCGGCGATGCGGCGGCGGCCGTGCAGGCGGAGGAGATGGCGGCGCTTGCCATCTGTGCCTGCGCTCGCAGGTGACCACGACGGCCTGCTCGTGTTCCTGGAGCCTGCGCCGCACGGGGTCGGTGGCGGAAGGGCGGGACCAGGACGGACGCACCGGCGCGTGTGGGCGACCCCGAGAGGCGCGTGCTGCCGAGATCCGCGCGGCCGCCGCGCCGCCGGACGTCTGTCCGGGAGAGACGGTAGAGAGAAAAGAAAAAAGAAAAAGAAAATAAAAAAGGTGGGGCCCACTTTTTGGAGGGGGGAGTAGAGGGCCTCCAGGAATAAAGGCTTGGAAAGGAGATTTGGAGGGGCCTAAAAAATGAAAGGCTATTTGGAGGTCCTGCTGAAGTTGTGTTTTTGCACCAAACCTCCAAAATTTGGAGTAGAGACCCATATGAAGGCCTTTGCTGGAGTTCCTCTTATGCCCTACCTTTTTTTAACGAGGGACAGAGCGATTTAGGTTTAGGGACTCGGTTTGCGCCCGAATTCTAATCAAGGGCTTTGACTTGTCTTTCGTTTGCAGTCCCTCTCGCGATCTGAGGATTTGCTCTTTCTTTTTTGCTCGTTATAATAAAAAATATATAATTTCTGGTGGATCGGTTGACATCGTGCAACGTGAGCTACTCACGGTAGTGCCTGGAAAAATATAATACAATTGTCTGACCAGTTCGAAATTCGGCTGATTTAGGTTTTGCCGGGAAAAATTGAAAATTTGCCACCACTTTGAACCACGGGCTTGTTGCAAATCTAAAAAATTGTACTAGAATTCGAATGCATTCTTGCCGCAAACAACCTTTGGGAAAGTGTTAATGGTATAGACCTCCTGGTGTGGAGGCTGCCGGCCACGGCTCGAGTTCGCTCGAGCGCGTGATTTCCCACTGGTGATTTTTCTCCTCTCTTCTCAGGTGGACTTGTTGCCTCTCCCACGCCTGTCGGACAGGGAATCGACGTGCCTCGTCGACTACGAGGGTTGGCCTCGTACACACATAGAGTGTGTTTCTAGTATAGTCTGGTTAGGTCTAGCGTGCACACTTAGTGTGCGTGTGGTGTGGTGTGAGTGCGTGCGTGTGGTGTGTGTCTTAAGTGTGTACGTTCAGATACTACAGCTCTACTATAGTAGGAGAGGGAAAAAAAAACTTTTCACATTTGTAAATATCGCCAAACTTGGTAGATCCACTGCTCGGCGTGCCTGCATTCTACACGTATGCTCAGAAAAATAAACCAACGGGTACCTAGAGAGGACCTTGCTCACGCTGCTCAGACGGGTGTCCCCAAAAAAAAACTTATTTTGTTTTTTTACTCGAAAAAATTCTTTTGTTAGTCAATCTAGTGCCATATCCTACCGTTCGCTAGCTGCAGGATTGATTGTAGCTTGTGCGCCTCTACTTGCCCGGTGAGTGGTGACCGTGACAACAGGCCGGGGGTGCTCGAAAGGCTTCCACATGCATGGATGCGCTCACCTTCTTCGATCGTACCACGATGTCGCGTGCGCACAGGTTTAGAACCGGTCTGGCCATCCCTGGCTCGGTCACACGCAGGAGGGAAAGCGATGGTGAGGAAAATTTCCTGCTCCGTGTTCGTGCCCTCCTCCCACACCACGACAGGGTCGGGGGCGGTCTCCTAGCAGAGAGAGAGGGCAACGACGCGTCGGTGGATCTTGTGCTTATTCTAGCGCAAGTTCCTTCCCCTCTGATGAGTTTTAAACTGTTTTTTTTTTGCGCTCTGATTAATTAATCAGCGTCTGAATATGAATGCCCGGGCTGTGTCGATCGCGCTGGCTCGGATGCATTAGGCGACTTGTTCGCAATAACGACAGCAACCGACCGGTCGTGTTATCAAATAATTGGGCTGGGGGAAAAAGAAACCTAACAAGTCGTATCAACAGACCTAACTATATACTAGTGTAGAAGAGATTTAAAAAAAATCCGTGTACGTACCCGGTTGTCCTTGACCGTCAAGCCTCGGCCAGACGTCTCTCGTGCCACGGGTACAAAAAGGCTCCCCCATCAACTCTCTGCACGAGTAGACCGTGCTACGTACTACAGTGCTGCTGCTGTCCCCTGTACACGATGGACGTGCGCGTACGCAAATCTCTGGTACTCCCTCCGTCCCACGAAATAGGACCCGAAGCATTCAAACTTCAGAAACAACAGTGAAGGAAAATGATCTTTATAATCTTTATTTTACACTATCTACTAACTCTTCACTCACTCACCAACCTCATTTAGGGTGTGTTTGGGAGGGCTCCGCCTCCACCCAAAACGGCTCCGGCTCCTCTGGTGGAGCGGCTTTTCTGGTGGAGCATGAGCCGTTTTAAGAAAACGTTTGGCAAAACGGCTTCTCCTGACTGTGTAAGGTGAATAAGAGAGTGAAATGTCCATAATGCCCTTATTTTTTTTCTTTTTTCCTTTTACTTTCTTATTTCTTCTCTACTTTTTTTTCTTATTTTTTCCGGCTTTTATCTTCCTTATTATCTTCTCAGCCAGCTCCAACCGTCCACCCGTCCCGTCCACCCGCGGCCCCCGAGATCCCCCTCGCCCACCTCCAACCGCGCCGCCACCAGAGCTCCCCGTCGGCCTCCCACCTCGCGGCGCTCCGATCCCGCCGCCCCCAGAGCTCCCCGCCGCCTCCCACCTCGCGGAGCTCCGATCCGCCCGCCTCCCAGCTCCCCTCGCAGATCTGAGGAGGTGCAGGAGGGAGGCGGCGGCGGCGGCCCTCTACAAGCTGCGGCGGCGGCCGCACGGAGCCGGCCCCCTCATCTCCTTCTCTCCCTCTCCTCTGGCGGATACCCAAGGCCATCCTCCCCCTCTCCATCCCGCTCGAGCTCTGGCCGGCGCCGCCCTCTCCTGCTTCTCCCCGACGACGAGCTCCCCTGCGGCCGCGCCGCGAGCTCCCGCCGCCGCCCGGCGAGGCTGGCCAAGGAGCGCGCGAAGAAGCCTCTGTTCGCGCCACTGGAGGGCAAACCTGTCAGGCGAGACGGAGGAGCCGGAGGAGCCGCGCGGAGCCACGTTTTCGTGGCTCCGCCTCGCCCAAACCGCTCCAGAGAGCGGGTTTCCCGGGGCTCCTCCACCGGAGCCGTTCCACATTTTGGCGTTTGGGAGGGCTCCAGCAGGAGCCGGTGCTGGAGCCGAAGCTGGAGCCCTCCCAAAGGGGCCCTTAATTTTGTCATATACCTCCAAGATCTTATGTTTTGGTACAAATTTTAAACCCTTCAGGACCTTATATTATGGGACTGAGGGAGTAGTACTCCGCCTACCGCTGGCATCATCGTGACGTGGAGTACCGACCAAAGGCAAAGGGCGACGTCACCAGAAACATTTATCCCCCACGGCGCACGCACCGGCTCGGCGGCCTGGATTCCTTTCGTGGAGCCGTCACGTTCCGGGGGACCATCCATCCCCTCCTTCCTTCCCCGGGCATTCCGGGGCAGCGAGGAAAGGGAACGAAACGCTTTGACATGTTCCGCCGGATATTCTGGTCCTGGCCTTCTGGGTGGTGGATGCCGAATTGCCGACCCGCCACCAACAACGCCCCCGCCCGGCCGCTTATAGCTCACCTAAAAAACCACGCGCGTCGACGACGGTGCTCTCGCCGTGTCGTCACGTCACCGGCGGCCGGTCGGCGCGCGCCCGCTGTTACTGTCACGCCGTGACCGGCGGCTCCGTTGCTGATGCGGCGATGTGCACCGCAATCCGTCGCCTCGCCGGTGGCGGTCCCGCCCGCCGTGGAAGTTCGCCGCCGCGGCGTCGACGACCGTGTCGCCGTCAGGGCGCGCGCGCGTATACGCTTTAGCGAGTCAAAGGGAGATTTAGTGGCGGAGTAGTAGTGCGGTTCGGTGGGGTGGCCCAGTCACGGGACGATGAGGGGAGGGATTAGCCTGAACGTGTCCTGCTGTCGCTGTCGTCGTTGCCCCCCCCCCCCCCCCCCCCCCCCCCGGGTGGCTACGGCGTCCGCCGCACGCCGGAAATGGCTGGCGTCCGGTGCGGTGCTTGTCTGCTTGAGGCCTTGAGGGACTAGCCGAGTACAGTACTAGGCGGCCGTGGACTGGCTGGCCCCCTTGCCGCGGTGCTGCTGACGGGGACGTGTGGCGATCGCGACGCGCGGTCCTCTAGCCGATACTTTTGTCCTACTAGGCTCCAAGCGCGTGCGTTCGTGGCGTTCAATCATCGAAGGGCAGCGTCCAACGTCGCGACGCAGCGTTTGGACAGTCAGTCAACTGTTGTTACATTTGCGCCCATCAAACGTCAAACAGACAGTCGTGCTTGAGCTGGAGGGAGGCTAGGCTAGGCACGCAATTCGAAGAAAGAATGTCTCGGATTTTCTGTTCTTGGGTTGGGCGCTGGGCCTTGTCAGAGGCCCGACGAGGAGAGAGAGAGAGGATGGGGGAGCTTGGGCCTTAAGCTGTGCGGCCCGCCGCGTGCAGGGAAAGCGTTCGTGCTCAAGGTTCCAACGAGGCAGATGCTGCGGATCAAGTTCCTTCGTGGTGCGCAGGGGTTGGCGTTCGGCGCCGCTGCCGGCAGCAGCCGCCATCGCCCACCGCCGTCTTGTCTCGCCGCCGCTCTTTCCCGCTTCTCCTCCGCCCGCGGCTAGGCAGCGCAGGGCCCGGCCGCGGCAACGGGCGGGGCGCAGCCGGATACCCACGCCCAGACCCTCGCGGGACGTACGAGCGCTTCGACGTCTGGATGATGGCGGAGGACGCGGTGACGGGCGACCTAGTATTTTTCTCACAACATATCAGCATTAGCTAACCGAACAAGATTTAGTGGCAGATCCAGCTCTTGGGCACCATAGAGGGTTCTCTTTTCTTCTTCTCTTCCCCTCGTGTAATAGCAGCCCCGGCACAAGTGATCAAGCCGACGGATCCGACACCCAAGAGAACTTCACAAGTGAAATTCGGATGTGCTATAAAAGCCTAAACGGGCTTGCTAGCGCCCGGACGTCCGGAGGGACGCTGGCGTCCGGACGCATGCGCAGCCGTCAGATCGAGGTACTGTAGCCGTCAGATCGGTACTGTAGTTGTCAGATTTATTTAAAATGAAAAAAATCTCGTCGCAATATTAAGTCATATTACGTGCAATATGAAGAAAAATTACGTAACATTTGAAAATAACATCCGCAACATTTTTTAAAAATAACGTCTGCAACATTCGAAAACACATCTGCAACATCTCGCAACATTGAAACATCCAGATCTACTTTTGCAACAATCACACGAAACACTTGCAACATCCTTCTGAAACATGTGGAACACACACTTGCAACATGCACCAAACCCTACCACACACCATGAATGTCTCCTTGCTGCCGCAAACTCGGCAACATACTTATGAAACATCTGAAACACGTGGAACAGACGCTTGCAACATGCAACAAACTCGGCAAAAAAAAGCTCTGCGGTCTGCACAAAATGAGGATGGGGAGAAGGAGGAGGATGACAAGTCGCAGGGGCTCGTCGGGGCTCCGGGAGGCTCGCCGCCAAAGCGTAATGGGAGCTCGCGCCGATGGAGGATATCGCCGACGATGGAGCTTGCGCACGGGGGTCGCGTGTGCGCGGCCTTCCAGCCTCCGCGTGCTGGCCTCAGGGTCCGCGCCGCCCAGGGGGAGGGAGCAGCACGGCTGCCGGAGCCCGAGGGGAGGATGGGGTGGCTTGATGCGGCGGGGAGCTCGCGCCGGCGGAGGATCTCGCCACCGAGGAGCCGACGACGAAGCTCGCGCACGGGGTCGCGCGCCACCGCCTTCCGGACTCCGCGTGCTGGCCTCAGGGCCCGCGTCGACCGAGGGAGGGAGCAGCACGGCCACCGGAGCATGAGGGGGTGGGTTGGGGGCAGCGCAGTGCCGTGCGGCGAGCCCGCTGGAAAGGATGGAGAGAGAGATGGGGCAGGGACGGAACACGAGCTAGCGAGAATGAGTGGATAAGAATGAAGCTGAGATCGGGCATCTGATATTTACGGTGTGGGTCCGCGAAGCGTCCGATGCGCTCGTTGATTCCGGACGCCCGGACCCCAACATTACTGAAAAATGTAGTCATTGAGCATTTTGACTATCGAACTTCGAACATGGAACCGAGAAGAGAACAATTGCTCCTGAACACCAAATAGGCATAGAGAGAAAATATACTAACATCTTAATCAAAACATACATTTATCATCAAGTTAAATTCGATGTAATGCAAACTAATTTGATTTTATAGATAAATATTAGTGTATTTTTCAGTTAGCTTGATTAAAATTAGAGATGTTTGATATATGTTGAAACTAATAAAATGACTCGAGTTTTGGAATGGAAGGAGTAATATCAAAGGAGAACGGGTTTGTTCTCAGAATCTTCTGGAGGGAAAGATGAAAACACTGTCCTACGATGATTTTCATTTTTCAGGGTGGAAATAGGCCGGCCAGAACTCGTCGTGCGTGAATGCGTGATGCACGAGGCGCGAGCTCTTACCTCTTGCGAGTACCTTAGAATAATTAAATATATACGATAAACCTCTGAAGCAAATCACGGCATCGAGTTAACATTCAAGCAGAAATTCCTTTACCATCCAATCCACTGATGCTTGCACAGTTGCACGAAATGACCTGTTACATGACTCTGCGCTAGAATGACTCCACTATCTTATCGACTCTAGTCTTCAATTTCTACACTATCCTATTCCTATACTATCTCAAAACTAAGAAGGCAAACTAGCTTATGTATCGACAGATAATCTCGACGAAACCATGCATCTAGGGTGACACTGAAGGAGGTGTAGCAGGCGTCATCGGCGCTGCAGGGGTGGGCGGCATTATCGGTGGCACCTGGTTCGCTGTCAAATACACATGCATCATCAGGTCAGGTTACTCGATAGATCTCCTTGCAATGACATATAAAATCTGTTGATAGTAACAATGCAAGATACTCACAGTTGCACATGAAGAGGGTTTGGATCGGCAGCACGGTGCCGCAGGCGAGCGGGAGGACGGTCATGCGGAGGGGGTCCACGGGCTTGGGCACGAACTGGTTCAGGTTGCCGTTCATGCCGTGGCAGAGGCAGATGGGCGCGTCACTGATGATGGTCTTGAGCCCGTCGCAGCACTCGCCTGGGGGCGTCAGCACGGTGAAGTTGGTGAGGTAGTCCGTGCACGGCATCATGGCCGACAGCGGCGTCATGCACTCCGCCGGCGCCGGCGGCGAAGGCGAGGTCCCCGGCAAGATGCCGCCCAGGACGCCGCCACCTTGCTGGGGCGGAGACCCCGGCTGCGGGAGCAGCGGCTGGATCAGGCCGATGATGCCGCCCAGCGGCGGGAAGAGCATGCCGAGGATGGCGGGCAGTAGACCCGGCGGGAGCTGGCCGGCGGGGAGGCCGGGCAACGTCGGCGCACTCGGCACGCCGCCATCTGCTTGGGCGGCCACCTTTTCTGCTTCGTGGCTTGCGGTCGCCAGCTTGGATCCTTGCTGGGCGTGGACCCTCGCCGCTTCCGAGGGCTGCAGCGCCGCCGCCGCCACGGCGAAGGCGAGGAACAGGGTGACGAGCTTGGGCGACGCCATCTCTTCTCTAGGTGATGCAATCTGAGGTCTTGGAAGTTGGGAGCTAAGGAAGATGCTATGCTATGGCGCTTTGCCTGAAATTGCTGTGGATGGCGACGTGGGTTTTGCCTTCAATTTATACTGCCGACGGCGTCGAGATAAATCATTCAAACATTTCCTGTAATAAGATCGGACTCTAATCCTCTACCGATGCTTCTGATCGATTATCCATGAAAGGATTAACGAAGGTAAGCAAGGAGTTTGACTGTCCGAGACTCTGTCTCTAGTTTCTTTTGTCTGTACGCCTGCTTGCAGTCGGCACTCGGGCAGTCCTGTTCATCCGGAGCACATAAAATCTGTCAACTTTTTTTGGTGTTCCAGATAAAGCTGGAGGTGATATACCATACTTTGTATATCCAATCCAGATAAGCACTGCTGTTCCTGTTGATCTACAGTTCGAAACTACAGTGAAATGCATCGGTCGTAGAGTCCTGAACCGCAAATAAGTTTTCTGGTGCAAATAGTTCAGACATTGCAAGTTTGCAGGGCAGGAGTCCGATGTTTCTCAAATTCAGAGCCTGATGCTCGATCTGGATATGTCAAAATTTGAAGCTTGATGTAATGAGATAAGTCTCTTTTTAGTGGATCATCATCTTGGACACTTTGGGCTTTACACAATACTCTTCCTGAAGGTGCTGGCCTCTTCGGTGCTGGTCCGGAGCACGGTGCGGGAGAACACTCCATCAGGGAACCGGGAACAATCCAAAAAAAAATAAAAAAAAATCAGGGAACCGGGGACAAGACGGTGTCCCAAACTGATGAGATAGATAAACAAGGTGGAACAAGGACGCAAGGACAATACTTCTCAGTTCTCATCATATCGTCGTCTCTCCTGCAGTCCTGCCAGGCAGCCAACATCAATGGCTCGTGTCCGTGTCCATACTCCGCTAGCAACTTTAATCTAGTCTCTGTGTAGGGTGATCCCATCGCAAGCAAACCAACTTAATCTGACAGGATGTGTCAACTTTTGTTTTAGTTTCACCGGACACTCCAACCTTATGTATGGGTGATCTTAATGAACTTATGAATGCTTCTGAGAAATGTGGTCCTAGGAATGCTAATCTTTTTCGTATTAATGAGTTCTGTTGCATGGTTAAACAATGTGGTCTTTTTGATTTGGGTTTCAATGGGCCGTCTTATACTTAGACTAATAAAAGAACTAACACTAATCCCACTTATGAGCGTCTTGATCGTTGTTTAGCAAATGCAGCATGGTGTCAATTGTCCCCAAGAACTGCGATCTACCATCTCCCCATCCTCTACAGTGATGTCGGGGACAGCCAAAGGGGTCCCCTAACTATGGGGGAGATTACCCCTCTAAAAAATCGACACAAATCGCAATAACATCACCCAAACCAACCACGACCCAAATATGAAGAGGGCCCACGGTCCGCTGCGGCCCAACAACCTCCATGGCCCATCAAACGGCCATCCCCAGCCGCCCTCGAGCGAATCTCCGCTTCGCTCGAGGGAGGGAACGCCACGCGGTAAACCCCCGCCCCGCTCGGGGGCCCGGCGCCCCCTCGAGCAGGTTTCCGTCTCGTTCGAGGGTCTCCGGCCCCTCGAGCGAATCTCCGCCTCGCTCGAGGCTTCCGACCCCTCGAGCGGTCTCCGCCCCGCTCGAGACTTCCCCTTGACCCACGGCACCTCACCCGCTCCCCCGACCGGAGCATTAAATGCCCTGACGCACCGCGGACGCCCGGGTCAAAGGGGAAATCTCCACCACGCCGATCCTCTGACACCGCCTGGGAACCCGATCCCGGCACTGTGCGGACAACCCGCCACTATGCAGCCATCCCCGGCGCTGTGCGGGCACTGTGCGGAGTGGCCGGTGTCATTCCTCAACACTGTGCTACCTACTCCCGTCCTTCCCCTGCGGCAAGACCCTCGAACGGGCCTGGGGACACCCTCGAAGGGTGTACCAGCGACGAGCGGACGCACGCGCTGACCGGCGCCGCAGTACGGGCCGCGTCCCCTCCGCCAACTCCGACGCCGCGCGGCCATCTCTAGCACTATGCGGCCATCCCTGGTGCTGTGCCGCCATCCCAGCCGCTGCGCGACGGGCCGCACAGCACTGTGCGGACAGGTCAGTAACGTCCCGCGGCCCCGCGCCGCCAACTCCCGTCCTTCCTCCACACCGCACCCCTCGAAAGGGTACGACGACGCCCTCGAAGAGCGTACGCCCACCGGCCCGACGCGCGCCCAGGACAGTGCCATGACGTGGGGTGAGCGGAGCACGTCCTCTCCGTCACCTCCGACCCTGTGCGGCCATCCCCAGCCCTGTGCCACCATCTCGGGCGTTGTGGAGCAATCCCTGGCGCTGTAGAGCCCTGTTCCGATGGGGCGCCGCCACGCCGGGCCCTGTGCGACACAAGCGCCTCCATCAGCAAGACCCTCGAAGCTGCTCCCCAGTGAGTACAAGGCTGCCACGGCTCCCGCAAGAGCCAAGACTCGTCAGGACACCATCAAATCACAAGCGCTGTACACCAGTACGACGATACTATGCAAAAACCCCATGCGGCACGTTTGTGAGCCGCCTCCCCTTGGTCTATAAAAGGAGGAGGCGGACGCCCGGCCGCAGGGGACGACGAACATCTTCATCCGCACTCACCCGCGCACTTGTTCCCTTGATATTGGCACTTGCCTCAATCATTCAGCAGGGCCTTGGAGGCTTTTCCTCCTCTCCCGCCTAGCTTGTAGCCCCCCTCTACAGGACCACGGTGCATTGCAATACAGCGCCACGAGCGCAACCTGCTGGACGTACGGCCCCGCGGCCGGAACCAGGATAAACCCGTGTCCTTGCATTGCCTAGCACCGGCCATCGAGAGACCGATCACAGCGCATCTCACTAGTTAGTGTCGGGACTAATCTCAACACCGACAGTTGGCGCGCCAGGTAGGGGGCTCGCGCTGAGATCGACTCCTCACCAGCAGTCTCGATGGTGATTCGCACCGAGATGACATCCCAGAGGTACGCCATGGGCAGCTCCGACCCTTTCCCAGCCGGATTCGAAATCCGGTTCGGGAGCCTGAACTTTCAGGCCACGGGGAACGGCTACCTCATGCGCCTTACCAACCGGGATGAACTCCACCCTCGGCGGTCAACTGGGCCTGGCCCGATACCCGCCACGCCAGCAACTGACGCCCCGGCGCCGGAACCGGCGACGGCAGCAACCGCCTCGACGTCTCGACGCCGCAAGCGCCCAGGCCAGCCCTTGCGCCAGGCGCCCACGGAGCGGCGCCGGGCGGCACGCGCCGCAGCACAAAGGGACGCACCGTCACCGGATGATACGGCGACACACCCTGTAGGGGAACACGCGGTCGCGGGGCCACAGTTCCCCCATGGGATGAGAAACGCCGCCGCAACATACTCCTCGTCTGTCGGCACCGACGTGGCCGCGTACGAAGACCTCCCGGGCCACCACCTGCTGTCAATCCGGAACCTCATCGCCATCACCAACGACGAGTCGTACCACGGCTCGGCCAGCGAGCTACCACCCGCAACCTCGCACGGATACGCGGAGTGGGACTTCTCCGGCACACCGGACCCAGTGATGTTCCGGCGGTTCTTTGACACCGCGGACTACTGGTTCGGTTGCTCCGACGACTCCAGCGAAGGGAGCTACGACCCCACACGCGAGTGCTTCGTGGTCGCTATCCACGAGCACGCCGATGGGGTAGACGAAGCAGGCGACGGGGACGCACCCCAAGACCCAGGGCCGTCCCTGGCTCGCCCGAACCCACCGCCCGTCCCGCCAGCAGGTCACGCAAACATCACCGCGCAGCTAGACCAGGCACGCGAGCTCGAGGCTAAGCTCGCAGAGGAATACCGGCAGGTACGGCTCTTGCGTGCCACCATCGCAGGAGAAGCCTCAGCACGCGGCGAACGCGTTCGGGAGGCAGGGAGGCAGGCCCGCGAGCGCATCAACGCCGATTTCAACGTCGACGACCCGCACACGCCACCTCGAGCCAGCCAAAAGCTCATCGCGGCAGCGACAGTGCTTCGGGCCATGCCCGAGCCGTCGACGCCCGAGGCGCGTAACCTGCGCCGCGAGGCGCAGGACCTCATCGAGCAGGCGGCCGTGCAACAAGCCGAAAGTTCCGCATCCCGCATGCGCAACCAGTCCAGTACGCGAGGTGGCAGCGGCGCACAGGACCAAGAAGCATCCGTCCACGCGGGCGGCGCGGTGGGACAGCCGGCGAACCGGGACAGGACGTCTGTCAGGGAGCGGATCCTCGACACGCGCGGTCAGGCCCAGGATGGTGACGCTCGCAACGTTCTGAACGCCAGGAGAAGGGGCGACGCGGAGGCAAGAACGGCAGCAGGCTACCACCCTCGATGTGGTGGTCGCTATGACAGCCGGGAGGACCGCTCGCCGACGCCGGAACTCCCTGGGACCCCCGTGTTCAGCCGGGAGATCCGCACGGCAAACATCCCCCAGCGCTTCCGCCAGCCCACAACCATCACCAAGTACACAAGGGAGACAGACCCTCGGGTATGGCTCAACGACTACCGCCTGGCTTGCCAGCTGGGCGGTGCCACCAGCGGTGCGGTGATCATCCGCAACCTGCCACTGCATCTCGCGGACTCAGCCCGGACGTGGCTCGAACATCTGCCGGCCAGTCAGATTCATGGCTGGGACGACCTGGTCCGCACGTTCGTGGGGAACTTCCAGGGCACGTATGTGCGCCCCGGGAACTCCTGGGACCTGCGGGGGAGCGCCCAGAAACCCGGCGAATCGCTCCTTGACTTCATACGGTGCTTTTCCAAGCGCTGCACCGACCTTTCGAGCGTTGCCCAGTCAGAAATCGTGCATGGCTTCCTCGAGGGCACGACCTGCCGGGACCTCGTGCGCGAGATTGGGAGGAGCCTGCCGGTCGACTCCAACGAGCTGTTCGACATCGCCACCAGCTTCGCCTCCGGAGAGGAGGCGGTGGGGGCCATTTTCGATGGCAAGAAAGGCAAGCACGTGGACGATGCGCCCGCGGAGGGCAGCAAGTCCAAGGAGCCCGCGAAGAAGCAAAAGCGGGGCAAGAAGGGCAAGAAGCCTCACCACGACGCGCGCGCGTAGGGACGCGCCGAGGACGATGACGAGGCCCTCGCAGTCGACCCTGCCCATAAGGGCCCTCGAGGCCCCCCTCGAGGCCCCGGCGTGTTTGATGACATGCTGAAGAAGCCATGCCCGTACCACAAGACCCCAGTCAACCACACCCTCGAGCAATGCGACATGCTCAAGAAGTACTACAGCCGCGTCGCCGCGAAGGAGGACGAGGCCAAGAAGGATGGGGGCGACGGGGGCGCCGACGGTTTCCCCGCCGTGGAGAACGTTTTCCTCATCTTCGGGGGACCGACGGTGGACATGTCCACCAGCCAGCGCAAGCACGAGCGGCATGAAGTTCTCGCCGCTGAGAGGGCCCCTCCCTCCTTCCTCGACTGGTCAGAGGAGGCCATCACCTTCAGCCGCGAAGACCACCCGAACCGCATCCCAAATCCGGGTCAGTACCCGCTGGTCGTCGACCCCGTCATCGGCAATTCGCGATTCTCCAAGGTGCTGATGGACGGCGGCAGCAGCCTCAACATCTTGTACGCCCACACGCTGCGACTGATGGGTATCGACCTGGATCGGCTGCGGCCCAGCACGACGCCGTTCCACGGCGTTGCACCGGGCAAGCGCGTCCAGCCCCTCAGGCAGATCGACCTGCCAGTCTGGTTCGGCACACCGAACAACTTCCGCAAGGAGACCCTCACCTTCGAGGTGGTGGGGTTTCGGAGCGCGTATCACACCATTCTCGGGCGTCCATGCTACGCCAAATTCATGGCGGTCCCGAACTACACGTACCTCAAGATGAAGATGCCGGGGCCAAAGGGCGTCATCACGGTGGGCTCGTCGATTGAGCACGCGTTCGACTGTGACATCGAGTGCGTCGAGCACGCCGAGGCGACGCTGGACGAGTCACTCGTTGCGGACATGGAGAAGCTGGCTAACGAGGGCCCCGACTCCCCCACCAAGCACGCGGGCAGCTTCGAGGCTGCCGAGCAGATCAAGGAGGTTCCCCTCGACGCCGCTGCCCCCGAGGGCGGGGTGTTGAGGGTCAGTTCTACCCTCGACCCGAAATAGGAAGTGGTGCTCGTCGACTTTCTCCCCGCCAACGCAGACATCTTCGCGTGGAGCCCCTCGGACATGCCGGGCATTCCGAGGGAGGTCGCCGAGCACTCTCTTGACATCCTACCTCACTCCAGAGTTGTACAACAGCGCCTGCGACGCTTTGACGAAGAAAGGCGCCGAGCAATTGGAGTGGAGCTGCGGAAGCTCCTAGAGGCCGGATTCATCAAGGAAGTGTTCCATCCCACATGGTTAGCTAATCCCGTACTAGTCAAGAAAAAGAATGGGAAGTGGTGAATGTGTGTGGATTACACCGGGTTAAATAAAGCATGTCCCAAGGTTCCTTTTCCTTTGTCACGAATTGATCAAATTGTGGATTCCACTGCGGGGTGCGAGCTCTTGTGTTTCCTTGATGCCTATTCGGGTTACCACCAAATAAAGATGAATGAGTCCGACCAACTCGCGACTTCTTTCATCACGCCGTTCGGCATGTTTTGCTACGTCACAATACCATTTGGTCTTCGAAACGCTGGGGCTACATACCAGCGGTGTATGCAACACGTTTTCGGAGATCACATCGGGCGGACCGTGGAGGCATACATAGATGACATTGTCGTTAAAACCAGGAAGGCGGACGACCTGGTTAATGATTTGCGCGTTGCGTTCGACTGCCTGCGGGCCAACAGGGTCAAGTTGAATCCCGAAAAGTGCGTCTTTGGAGTGCCGCGCGGCATGCTACTGGGTTTCATAGTCTCCCTGTAGGGCATCGAGCCCAACCCCGAGAAGGTCTCGGCCCTCGATCGGATGGGGCCGATTCGGGACCTAAAGGGAGTGCAGAAGGTACTGGGTTGTCTGGCCGCTTTAAGCCGCTTCATCTCACGTCTCGGCGAAAAAGGCCTGCCCCTCTACCGACTCCTGAAGAAGCACGAGCGCTTTTCCTGGACCGTCGAGGCCCAGGAAGCACTCGAGAAGCTGAAAACAACGCTTGCACACGCGCCGATCCTCACGCCGCCTCGAGACGGCGAACCTCTGTACCTCTATGTCACGGCAACCACCCAGGTGGTCAGCGCGGTCATCGTGGTAGAGAGAACCGAGGAAGGTCACGCGTTGCCAGTCCAAAGGCCGGTATATTACATCAGCGAGGTGCTATCCGAAACCAAAGCGCGGTATCTGCAAATCCAGAAGCTGCTCTACATGGTGGTGCTTGCACGGCGCAAGCTGCGGTATTACTTCGAGGCCCATCCGGTCACTGTGGTCTCGTCATTCCCACTGGGAGAGATAATCCGCAACCCGGACGCCTCGGGTAGAATTACGAAGTGGTCCGTGGAGCTCATGGGTGAAACTCTCACCTACGCGCTGCGTAAGGCGATCAAATCCTAGATTCTAGCGAACTTCGTCGTTGAATGGATGGACACTCAGCTGCCCCCATTGCAGATACAAGCTGAGTGTTGGACTCTCTACTTCGACGGGTCGGTGATGAAAACCGGAGCGGGCGCGGGCCTGCTTTAAGGTTCGCCCATCGGAGAGCACATGAGGTACGTGGTGCGCTTGCACTTCCCCGCGTCGAACAACATGGCGGAATACCAGGCCCTCCTCTGTGGCCTCCGGATCACCATCGAAACCGGCATCAAGCGCCTCGACGTCAGGGGGGATTCTCAGCTTGTGATCGATCAAGTCATGAAAAACGCGAGCTGCCACGACGGGAAGATGGAGGCGTACTGCAACGCCGTACGCGCACTCGAGGACAAGTTCTACGGAGTCGAGCTCAATCACGTCCCGCGCAAGTACAACGAGGAGGCAGACGAGCTCGCGAAGATCGCTTCGGGGCGGATCACCGTTCCTCCGAACGTCTTTGCGCGCGACCTTGCCAAACCCTCCGTCGACCTTAGCAAGACCTCCCCGAGTCCGGAAGAACCCTCGGGGGCTCCCTCGAATCCAGCGGGTGCGGAACCCAAGGACGAGAACCCCTCGAACGAGGCGTTTGTCCTTTCCCTACTCGAGGGGTACAGGGCCAACGAGGCCGAGGCCATGGAGATCGACACGGCCCTCCACGCGGTGGACTGGCGGAGCAAGTACCTCGCCTGGATCGATCGAGGGGAGCTACCCTCGGATCGGACCGTGGTGAGGCGCATCGCCAGAAAGGCCAAGTCATTCACCGTGATTGGCGGCGAGCTGTACAAGCGTGCCGCGTCTGGAATCTTGCAGCGATGCGTCCCCATCCCCGAAGGCCGCGAGTTGATCCGGGACATCCACGCGGGCGTGTGTGGCCATCACGTAGCGCCGCGCACCCTCGTGGGCAACGCATTCCGCCAGGGCTTCTACTGGCCCACGGCGGCCGCCGACGCCAACGAGGTCGTACGCACCTGCGAGGGATGCCAGTTCTACGCCCACAAGACCCACCTCCCGGCTCACGCCCTACAGACCATACCCATCACATGGCCGTTTGCCGTGTGGGGATTAGACATCGTCGGGCCCCTGCGGAAGGCGCCCGGGGGCTACACGCACCTGTTGGTCGCAATCGACAAGTTCTCGAAGTGGATCGAGGCACGCCCTATTACCAACCTTAGATCCGAACAGGCCGTGTCGTTCTTCACAGACATCATCCACAGGTTCGGGGTGCCGAACTACATCATCACCGACAACGGCACCCAGTTCACCGGCAGGAAATTCCTGGAGTTCTGCGACAACTACCACATTCGCGTGGATTGGGCGGCCGTCGCACATCCACAGACCAACGGCCAGGTAGAACGTGCCAACAACATGATTTTACAAAGCCTCAAGCCTAGGATCTTCGACAGACTGAGCAAGTCCGGTCGGAAATGGATCCAAGAGCTACCGTCGGTCGTTTGGAGTCTCAGGACCACCCCGAGCAGAGCCACGGGATTTACGCCGTTCTTCCTCGTTTACGGCGCGGAGGCCATCCTCCCCACGGACCTGGAGTACGGATCTCCCAGACTCAGGGCCTATCAAGAAGGCTCGAACCAGCGGGCTCGCGAAGACTCGTTGGATCAAGTAGATGAAGCCCGCGACGTGGCGATGATGCACTCGGCGAGATACCAGCAAGCACTCCGGCGATACCAAGCTCAGAAGATTCGGCGCCGAGACTTCAGTGAAGGCGACCTAGTGCTAAGGCTACGACAAGACAATCAAGGCCGACACAAGCTGTCACCGCCATGGGAAGGGCCTTACATCGTCGTCAAGGTGCTCAAGCCCGGCACATACAAGCTTGCAAACGAGCAGGGCGAAGTCCTCACCAACGCTTGGAACATCCAACAGCTATGTCGCTTTTACCCTTAAAAATTCCAAGTTGATTTGTATATGTACCCGACACCCCAGTCGGTTGTATATACATTAAGATCGTGAATAAAGTCAAGGGTGACTTGGCTTGATGGAAATTGGCGATGACGGACGCCACTGTCAGCCCGGCGTTCGCCAACTGACTTATGGCATTGGTAAGAGGCTCGAGCCTCCTCTGCCTCGACGGGGGCGACACCCCGTGCGACCACGAGGCTGGCCTCTCCTTCAGCACCTTCCCGGTGTACGGCGGAAGGCCGGCGCCGTCGTTGCGGAGGTAGAACCACCCCTTCTCCCAATCGGAGTTGTTCGACGTCATCGTGCACGGTAGGTACAGCTCCCTCCGGGAGTCGCGCACTGAGAGCGTGAGGCCGCCGGCGCGGACCGCTCGGCGTGTCTTCCTCTCTCCTGTGACGAGTGTGTGGAGCTCGCCACGGAAGAGATGGACCCACAGATCCCAGTGCGCCGGGATTCCCAAGAATCCCTCACAAACGGCGACGAAGGAAGCCGCCTGTGAGATGGCGTTGGGGGCAAAGTTGTGGAGATCCACTCCGTAGTGGTAGCACAGCCCCCGCATGAACTTGCTCGCAGGGGTGTTGAAGCCGCGCTCGTGCAGCCGCAGGAAGCTGACGACGTAACCCGGCGGAGGATTCGGTTCCTGGTCCGACGACGGCGGGATCATCCACGCCGGGTTCGGGCCGTTGCCGACCGGCACCAGTTGACCGCCGAGCAGCAGCCCCTCCAGTGACCGCCGATCCGCCGTTGACCGGGGCCATGGGAACGCGTCCAGCACTCGAACCGGAGACATGGCGGGGAAGGCGGAGGAGCGCGAGCGACCGCGGGAGTGAAAGGGCGCGGGCGGATCCGGGACGGCGAGACGCGCGGCGCAGAGGAAGATGATGTGTGGGGGATGCGTGTGAATGGCAGAGGTAAGGAGTTCCTCCCCTGTTCTCCCCGTATTTTATAGAATCGGAAGGGGCAGAGCCCCCGAGAGCACCGCGCGCGGCGGCAGTTAATGCGGCCGGTACCCCGTGTCGCTGACGGCCAGGCCCCGCTGTGCCGAAACGGCCACGCGCGCACGCACGCGCCATGATTACCGCGCAGCGCCCAGTCTCATCGCCTTCCCACGTCACCCACGTCACGCCGCCTAGAAAGGAGCGCTTACTCCGCACGGACCGCGCCACGTCCACCGTTTGTCAGTAACGGGGGTTCCTTCTCGCGTTGCGGCCGCAAGGTCACGGCCTGCCGGTACGCCCTCGAAGAGCGAATTCGAGGGTCCCCAGAGTCCGGGTCCGTCCAGCTATACTGATCAGCGGTTCGAGGCCCAGCCCGCAGAGGGAACGGTGGGCGCCGCAGATGCCCCCCGCTCTGGGGATTTACTGATCAGCGGTTCGAGGCTCAGCCCGCAAAAGGAACGATGGGCGCCGCAGATGCCCCTCGATCTGGGGATTTACCGGTCAGTGGCTCGAGGCTCAACTCGATAACAGTTTGGCAGGCGCCACAGATCGACCAAGACGGGGGCACCTGGTGCCACCCCGCAAAGGCCCCACTAATCAGAGGTACGGAGCCTGACCCCCGACGGTTCGAACAGGCGCCTCAGATTAACAGAGTCAGGGACGACCAGGGCGCGCGCAATCGAGCCGGTCCTCGAACTCAAAGGTTCGAGGGCGCCCCATAGTTCGTATTCAAGGCCGAACGAGGGTAGCTAGTTGAGGGATCCCATCGAGGGAGAGCTTCCGCGCCCTCGGTCCTAATCGAACGGGACCGAGCCCTGCCTAGCATACCCACGTAAAGAGCTCTTATGGACGTGTCTCCGGACTACGAGCCGACCCTTATCGAACGAGGCACGGACGTCCACTTGAATTACCCGTTAACAGCTTAACGAGGGGTCCATGACTCGCGGCCCGTTCGATGGGAAGCATGGACCACCTCACCCATCTGCCCTGCGAAAGGGCGGCGAGGGGCGCACGAACAAGTCGAAGAGCTCACCCCGATCTCCTCGAGTGGGCCCAGGCTCGGGGGCTCGTCGCACGGCTACACCTCTCGGACGCACCTGGCTAAGGTCACATGTCCCCCCGCTCCTTCAAGAGCAGCGAGCGAACCTCCCAGGACTCGTCCCGGGTAGGATCAACGCCGTTCCGCACGCGTAAGATCGCCGAGGCCGGCTGAAATATCACCGAAGCCGGCTGAAATAAACGCCCCACGGATCGGTAGCTCAACATCAAAACCTTGCACGAGTGTGCGCACTCCTCCAAGGCTTCGGGGGCTACACCCGCGGGTACGCTAGTGCGCCCCCATGGAACGTCACAACGTCCAGGAGGGAAGAAAGTCCTAACAGAAAGCTTCAGCCTTTGCGGATCCCTCTGGACATCCCTGCAAAGGCTCGGAGGCTACTGTCGGGGACAGCCATAGGGGTCCCCTAACTATGGGGGAGATTACCCCTCCTAAAAAATCGACACAAATCGCAATAACATCACCCAAACCAACCACGGCCCAAATATGAAGAGGGCCCACGGTCCGCTGCGGCCCAACAACCTCCATGGCCCATCAAACGGCCATCCACAGCCGCCCTAGAGCGAATCCCCGCTTCGCTCGAGGGGGGAAACGCCACGCGGTAAGCCCCCGCCCCGCTCGGGGGCCCGGCGCCCCCTCGAGTGGGTTTCCGTCTCGTTCGAGGGTCTCCGGCCCCTCGAGCGAATCTCCACCTCGCTCGAGGCTTCCGACCCCTCGAGCGGTCTCCGCCCCGCTCGAGACTTCCCCTTGACCCACAGCACCTCACCTGCTCACCCGACCAGAGCATTAAATGCCCTGACGCACCGCGGGCGCTCGGGTCAAAGGGGAAATCTCCACCACGCCGATCCTCTGACACCGCCTGGGAACCCGATCCCGACGCTGTGCGGACAACCCGCCACTATGCAGCCATCCCCGACGCTGTGCGGGCACTGTGCGGAGTGGCCGGTGTCATTCCTCAACACTGTGCTACCTACTCCCGTCCTTCCCCTGCGGCAAGACCCTCGAACGGGCCTGGGGACACCCTCGAACGGTGTACCAGCGGCGAGCGGACGCACGTGCTGACCGGCGCTGCAGTACGGGCCGCGTCCCCTCCGCCAACTCCGACACCGCGCGGCCATCTCTAGCACTATGCGGCCATCCCTGGTGCTGTACCGCCATCCCGGCCGCTGTGCGACGGGCCGCACGGCACTGTGCGGACAGGTCAGTAACATCCCGCGGCCCCGCGCCGCCAACTCCTGTCCTTCCTTCACGCCGCACCCCTCGAAAGGGTACGACAACGCCCTCGAAGAGCGTACGCCCACCGGCCTGACGCGCGCCCAGGACAGTGCCATGACGCGGGGTGAGCGGAGCACGTCCTCTCCGTCACCTCCGACCCTGTGCGGCCATCCCCAGCCCTGTGCCACCATCCCGGACGCTGTGGAGCCATCCCCGGCGCTGTAAAGCCCTGTTCCGATGGGGTGCCGCCACGCCGGGCCCTGTGCGACACAAGCGCCTCCATCAGCAAGACCCTCGAAGCTGCTCCCCGGCGAGTACAAGGCTGCCACGGCTCCCGCAAGAGCCAAGACTCGTCAGGACACCATCAAATCACAAGCGTTGTACACCAGTACGATGATACTATGCAAAAACCCCATGCGGCACGTTTGTGAGCCACCTCCCCTTGGTCTATAAAAGGAGGAGGCGGACGCCCGGCCGCAGGGGACGACGAACATCTTCATCCGCACTCACCCGCGCACTTGTTCCCCTGATATTGGCACTTGCCTCAATCATTCAGCAGGGACTTGGAGGCTTTTCCTCCTCTCCCGCCTAGCTTGTAGCCCCCCTCTACAGGCACCACAGTGCATTACAATACAGCGCCACGAGCGCAACCTGCTGGACGTACGGCCCCGCGGCCGGAACCAGGATAAACCCGTGTCCTTGCATTGCCTAGCACCGGCCATCGAGAGACCGATCACAGCGCATCTCACTAGTTAGTGTCGGGACTAATCTCAACACCGACAAGCGATCATGCACCGATCTTAGCAATTTTGCAAGGTTTGAATCAACAAAGGAAAAAACCCTTCAGATTTGAGAATTGGTGAATTTTGGAGGACGATTTTCACGAACTAGCTTCCAAAACTTGGCAAGACACTCAAAACAAACCGTTCCACAGCCGTACATCAACTCTTGCTAAGAAGCTAAAATTTTGGAGTAAGAAAAAGAAACCCATCCATGAACAACTATCCAACATAGAGCAGACCCTCACCCACCTACAATCTCTGCATCCAATCGAAAGAAACCGTAGTCAAGAACAAACCCTCACCTTCCAGCACCACCACTTATTACAAAAACAGGCATAATACCATAAGCAAAGGTACAAGAAGCAATGGGTACCAAAGGCAGATAGAAACACCAAGTTTTTCCACCAATCAATCCTCAAAAGACACAGAAAAAACAGAATTAACTTCATGGTCGATCAGCAAGGCAACCAGAAGGCAGCCCCCCAAGACATAGCTCAAGTAGTGATACACTATTTCAACACCCTCTTCACCTCCCAGCTTACCAATTCCCCAGACAGGAACTCACCAAGCAACACTCCATCCAAGGTAGACATCACTGACCCTTTCACCAATTCTATACCTGACTTGCAGGAAATCACCAAGTTGATCAAACAAATGAGAAGAGATGCTTCACCAAGGCCAGATGGACTCAATGTAGCTTTCTACAGAGAAGCCTGGCCGTGGATAGCACAGGATCTTCTCCAACTCATCACACATTTCTACACCACAGGTAACTTACCAAATCACACCAATCAAACACACATTGTTCTGATTCCTAAAAAGCAATCCTGTACCATTCCGCAAGATTATCGCCCGATTAGTCTTTGCAATGTGTTCTACAAAATTTGCGCCAAATCTCTAGCAGAAAGAGTTAAGAACCACTTGCCACATCTTATCCATCATGCTCAACATGCTTTTGTTAAAGGTAGACACATAACCACTAACATCATCATAGCTCAGGAAATAGCTCACACTTGCAACCTAGCCTCTTGGAAAGGAAAAGGCTTCATGCTTAAGCTTGATCTGGCTAAAGCTTGTGATAGAATAGAATGGAGTTTCATTGTCCAAGCTCTCTGACGTCAGGGGTTTCATGGTCATTTTATCGATCTTGTCCGCACTTGCATGGAAACGGCCACGTTCTCGGTCTTAATCAATGGACAGCCGTACGGTCCTATTCGCGCAGAGAGGGGAATACGACAAGAATGTCCGCTGTCACCGTATCTTTTTGTCATAGCAATCAATGAACTGTCCATCTGTCTCCAACAGGCCCTGGAGGACAATCACTTGTCAGGAATAAAACTAGGGCCAGACTGTCCCTCTATCCATTCTCTCATGTTTGCTGACGACCTGATCATTTATGGCAATACTGACCACCAGCAGGCTGTTCACACAGCCTCTATTCTCCAAAACTTCTGTAGCAAATCAGGCCAAACTCCTAACTGGAACAAATCTAGCATCCTTTTCAGCAAGCATGTTGATCAACAAACTAGGGACTCTATCAAATCCATCTTTCCTGTTCAGGACTTGCAACCAAACACCATTCATCTGGGGCATCCCATCATCATCAATCACTCTGATAGACGCCAAGCTTATGACTTCATCCACAACAAATTCAAAATCAAGCTGACTGTCCTCAAAGCCAACTCTCTAAACCATGCAGGCAGAATCACATATATTCAATCTGTGTTCTCTTCGATACCTATTTACTACATGGCACATGTTTTGTTGTCCAAAAAATTCCTTGCCAAAACAACTGCTATCATCAGAAATTTCTGGTGGGCTGGTGCTAAAGAAGAAGATGGGGCTAACCCTTTTCATTTCAGAGCTTGGGAAGACATCTGTCTACCCAAAGACCAGGGAGGGCTAGGCCTCAAAAATTTGGAAAAAGTTAACAAAAGCCTTCTTATGAAAATAGCTTTTGACATTGCTTCCCATCAGGACACTTTCCTAACTCAAGTCCTCAAATCTAAATACTTTCACAGCACTTCCTTCTGGATAGCACCCAAACACTCCCCAAGATCCTTATTCTGGGCCTCCATTCTAAAAATCATGCCTATGTTAGAAGAAAATTGCACATACCAAATCTCACAAGGCAACACAATTATTTGGAATAGCCCTTGGGTTCAAGGTTGGAAGAACATACACTCTCTTCTTCAGGATATTGCTCCGGGCTCTGTTCTTCCCAACACCATATCGGATCTGTGGCTGCCTAACTCTAAAATCTGGGACTTTGACAAAATCAACTCCCTGTTTGATCCTCTTTTGGCTACTCAAATTCAGCAGCTAACCATTTCTCAACACAGCAGACCTGACATTCTTTCCTGGAAGCCTTCTACTAATGGAAAATGCACAGCTAAATCTGCTTACCAATTCCTAAACCCTGCTGCTCAGGTGCCCATTGTTCACACAGGCAGCCGTGCCATCTCTCCTCAAGCTCAAACTTTACTAAACAAATTCTGGAAACACAAGAACATCCAACCTAGGTACAAAGCTTTTGCTTGGGGACTCATCAGGCAGGCGCTGGCTTCAGGAGATAGAGCAGCCAGATTCTCCAACAACATTGATAAGCACTGCTCCACCTGTGGGCAGGTGGAAACTGATGATCACCTCTTTTTCAATTGTTCTTTTGCTAGAGCTGTTTGGTTTGCAGCAGATCCTCCTTTGAGAACAGACCAACTTCCTCAACTCACAGGTCATGTGCAGGAGCAATTGGTGATTATACTGGCCACTAACAATTGTATGCAGGAAATGCAAAGGGTAATCACAACTTTGTGGTTTCTCTGGAAAGCAAGAAATGACAAGAGGTTCAACAGTAAGACATGGACGGTCTCTTAGGTATTACATGCTTCTCTTGCAGACATACACACAACCAACAAGTACCTTCAGGAGGACAGGGAGGAATTAGGCCGCCACCAACCGACACCTGGAGAACACATACAAGAAGAACAGACTCAGACTAATGGTGTAGAGGTACACGTGGATGAAGCCATCAACCAGGTTCCAGCTAGATATGAAGCAAGGAAGGCAGGCCTAGGAGTACACATCCAAGGGGAGATTTGTGGCTCTGTTTCAGAGCTTCTGATCCAAGCTACGCATCACCAAGCACATGATCCTCTCCATGCTGAAGCTTTGGCGATCCAACTTGCTTCTGAAATCACTCAAACTCTAGGTATTCAAGAAGTGGTGTACCACACGGACTCCCAACTGTTGGCCAGCAACCTAAACTCAGCAGATCCAATCATCACAGCCCCTGATTGGCGCATCAGACCGGCAGTAGCTAAGATCCTTTCCTGCAATGAAAGCACTCTATGCTCATACAAGAAGATCCCAAGAACTGTCAACAAAACGGCTCATACACTAGCCAAGTATGTTTTTCAAGCAAATACTAGTTCATGCAATTTCTCTTGTATCAATGACTCTCACAATGGTTCTTGCCCGGTTCTTTCAGCTTTGGCAAGCCATCATTGGGATGTTTTCATTCCCATCCTTGTAAACTGCTTGTGATTCTAATATAAATACCAAGTATCAAAAAAAAAAACCAGAGACGGGATAGGTTGCAAACTATATTATCGAAAAATTTCCTGGTTCAGCCCAAATGCACAAGCACAAAATGTGTGATCGTGAACCGGACTTCGATATGCCCATGTCGCCGTTATTCGATTCGGCACCCACGGTCACGCCATTCCCTTCCCTAGCAGCTACCACCACTAGCAGATGGAAGAAGAATCATTTCACCCCGCGTCCAGTCCACTCCACGGAGCCAAAGCATACCAACGGGCAACCGGTTCCTTCGCCACGCCACTTTGCTTCCTCGCAAAGCATCGGCCCCCGACGCGTAGCCGTCAACGACGCAGTGCCGGTGCCGCAGAATCCCTTCGTCCCGACGCCCCCCAACCAGCCCGCTCGTGTCGTGCGGGTCCCCGTCGCCCGCCGTGTTCGCATCGTCCGGCACACGGCGCGGCCTTCGCCTTCTTCGCCTCAGCTCTTGCTCTGTCCCCCGTGGCCGCCTATATATAAGACACGCCCCCCCGCCTTCGCCCTCCAACCACTTCAGTTCTCTGAATCGCTTCGTGCAGTAGTGTCCAATCCGATCGACTGGCCGGCGTCGGCGCCACCCGTCCCCGTCTCCTCTCCCCGCGATCTATCAGGCCTCCTCCCGCCCGGACCCGTACCGGAGCAGCGATGGCGGGCCGCGTCGGGATGGTGGGCGACGTCCGGGACGCGCCGGCGGGGCGCGAGAACGACCTCGGGGCCATCGAGCTCGCGCGCTTCGCCGTCGCCGAGCACAACACCAAGACCGTAAGGAGCAACCGTCCCCCCCCCCCCCCCCCCCCCGTAATTTCGCTTCGCCTAGAGATCACCTTTCGGAGTTCCGTCGCTGATTCTGTAATCTGTACGCACATACTATGCCTGAACCCGTGCGTGTCGTGCGCGCAGAACGCGATGCTGGAGTTCGAGAGGCTGGTGAAGGTGAGGCACCAGGTGGTGGCCGGGACCATGCACCACTTCACCGTCGAGGTCAGGGAGGCCGGCGGCGCCAAGAAGATGTACGAGGCCAGGGTCTGGGAGAAGCTCTGGGAGAACTTCAAGGAGCTCCAGAGCTTCGAGCCCGTCGGGGACGCCGCCGCCGCCTGACTGTGCCCGACTGAGGAGGTACACAGTTTTCTCTTGCTTCCTTTTTTTTTTGCCCCACACGACTAGCACAAGGAAACAAAGGAACTATACTACGAAATTGTCCTGCAAATACTATAATAGTGGCAAATAGCAGCACATGGCGACTCCTGCTCAAGTTTTTCCTGGTGATGACCATGTTTCAGGCAGGTGCCATCTTCCAGCGTGATGTGCTTTTAATTACCTGATGAAGGCTCAAGGTGTCATCTTACAGCAGTCGAAGAACATAGCTGAACAGTGAACACACCTCACTGGAAACGGTATTGTATGAGGAATAAACCAGCTTCTCACCGGGATGTATTTCACATGTTGATTCCTGTAAAATGCGTTGCGCAGCGCTACAAGAAATATGAATAGCCTTGTTACCCTTTTCTCGCCACTGTTGCTTCAATTTTCACAGCATTCGGTTCACTCTTCCTCCAAAGCAGCGGCAGATCTGTTAGTCAGGTCACTTTTACATCATCCAGCAGTTGATATTACGAATTCCCACCGACAGCGTTTTCAACATCGATAAGCATATAACTATATAAGCATAATTAACATTAAACCGGGGAGCAACAGGAATGTACAACTGGCGAACCTGTCTGCCAAAACACTAGGTGCCGAGCGAATCTAACTTTGGGGCACTACAGTCAGCCCGACTTTAACCTCTGGCATATTCTAAAACTACATCTGCAGCTTCAGCAGGCTATTATACACATGATACAGGAGAACTGCTACAGAGTTAACCTACGGTTATCCTGTTGTCCTACTTATCCACCTCTGCAGCTAAAAGCTGAGCTAGTCTTCATTGTCATAATCCTCATCCTCGTCCAATTTAGGGTTCGCCGACAAAGCAAACTGTACGGGATCCACGTCCATCTTGTTCACGTCAGGCAGCTGCCAGCCACCCAGCAAGTCCTTGAGTTTGGCTCCTTCCTTCGGGCCAGGAACAGATGGTCCTGCGGTGGCTGCAGCTGAACTAGCTGCTGGGGTAGTCAGTCCTAAATTGACAGAAGCTGAACTAGTTGCTGGAGGAGACAGTCCTAAATTGGCTGCAGCTGGTACTGTTGCAGGAGCTGATGGCTGGGCTTCAGGTGGCACTGCAACCTCATCATCTTCATCAGCTGGATCCAAATTTAAGTCAATGTTCCTCATGGAAGCCCTGGCACTGCTCACTGGTGTAGCCTCCTTTGCTTCAGTTGCATCTGCGACCTCATCTGCCACCTCCACCTTTAGGCCGAATGGCTTGCTAGATTGGTTCTCCACGAATTGTTCATGGGTCATGACAACATCTCTGCAAGCTACACGTCCACCACGGCGACCTCTCCCACGACCCCTCCCACGACCTCTACCATTGCTTGTAGTATGGCTTTCTCCCTCCTGCACACAAGCAACTTGGATCAGCAAAAAGAGCTCAAAAAGTAAGGCCTAATAGAAGGTGGGATTTGTTAGTAGTAAGTCTAGTAGCTTAGTAGTTTTATTTCTATTTTACCCCTATGCTTAGCCACCAAGGTATCTCTTGGTTGGCAGCCTATATATGTAACCCAGGGCCTCTTTGGAAGGGGGTGGTGAAAGGAATAGATCTTTTGGGCTAACAAGTGGTATCAAGAGCCTATCCTTCCCACCCCTCTGCCTCTCCCGGTCTCCACCCCGTGCACCAACCCCAGCCAAACCCTAGCCCGGCGGCGGGCCCACTCCGGCGGCGGCGCACCACTCCGGCCCAAATCCGGCCGGCGGCCCACCTTTCCTCCCCTCCCCACGACCGGATCCGGCGGAGGCAGGCGTACCCCGCGCGGATCGGGCGCGGAGGCGGTGGGATCGAACGCTACAGGGTGGCGTTGACCCGGTGGGCTGCGCGGCGGCTCGCGGACGGCGGGCGGAGGTGCAGCAGCGCACGCGAGAGAGGCGGAATCGCGCGTGCGGCGGCGGGCGTGCGGGCGCAGGAGCGAGCAGCTCCGTGGACCCGGCGGACGGCGGCAGCTCGCGCACGGGCGAGGCTCGGGCAGAGCTCCTGCAGGCGCGCGTCTTCCAGGGCGGCTCCCAGGGCGGCTCGGCGTGCGGGTTCCAGGGGCGGCCGCGGCGTGTGGGCGCAGGAGCGGGCGAGCTCCGTGGACCCGACGGGCGGCGACCTGGTGCTGTGGCGGCTTTGCTCAGGGAGGCAGAGCAGCACGCATGAGCGGGACGCAGGGCGTCTCGGGCGCAGCGGGAGGCAGAGGAGCGGCGCGCGCTGGGCGGTGCTGCGGCGGCGGTGCGGAGCAGGGCTCCTACGCGCGGGACGTGGACTGCGGTGGCTCGGGCTCGGCGCAGCTCGGGTCTTCTCCAGGCGCGGGCGTCGGCAGGCACGGGCGAGGTCCCTGCAGGCGCGAGGGGGAGCTCCAGGCGCGTGCAGCAGGGCTGCACAAAGGCGACGGGTCAGGGACCCGGCGGTTTCTTCTCCAAGGCGACTCCTTCGACTCCTTCCATGGCCGGCTCACGCGGAGTTCCGGCGGCCGTGGACAGCGCAGGTGTGACTCCGGCGGTCTCCGTGCACACACGTCTCCTCCCGTGTTTCCTCTCGTGGCTCGGTGGCGTCCAGCACGAGGAGGAGGGCAGCGGCGGAGGAGGACGATGTGGTGGCAGCGGCACGACGGGAGGCAGCGGCGGCTATGCAGCGGCGCGCGGCACGCGAGGAAGATGAGCGGCGCATGATGGTCGAGGAGGAGGCAGCAGTGCGCGGCGTCGGGTGAGACGTGCTGCTGCTGCACGCGAGGCGGAGGAGCAGCGAGCGGTGCTGCTCAAGGAGAGGGCAGCGGAGCTGCGACGTGCAGCTGCCGCGCTCGAGCTCGAGGAGGAGACGCGCAGGGCGCGTCGGGCGCGACGGGCTGCGAAGGCCCGTGCGGCAGAGGATGCTGCGATGGCGGCGGCAGCAAGGCTGCGCGACGTCGAGGCGCAAGAGGTGGCTGCGGCTCGAGCAGCGCGTGCGGCGGTCTTGGAGACTGCGGTGGCGCGCGCAACCGAGGCAGCGCGCATTGCCTGGGACACCTTTACCCAGCTGGAGCTGGAGGCGGTGGAGCTTGCGAGGCAGCTTGCGGCGCTGCAGGCCCAGGCCGACGAGCCTGAGGCACCAGCGGAGGAGCGACGTGGCAGCCGGTGCGAGGCGCTGACCACCAGTGCTGAGGCGCAGGGAGACCGTTCCAGGTCGCAGGGCGATCGACGGAAGGTGCCCAAGGATGCACAAGACGAGGATGAGGTGCGAACAGCACGGGAGAAGCAGGCCGCGGCACAGGAGGTGCAGGCGGGCCAGCATCGGGACGAGGAGCGTTCCCGGAGCCAGAGGAGCTTCGTCCCCGACTCCGGCCTCGACTCTGAGGTGCAGAGAAGGACGCGGAGGAGCAGGCCACGACGCAGGAGGCGTCGGCGGACCAGCACCGGCGACTTCGACTCCAAGGTACGAAGGACGACACGGAGGAGCAGGCCACGACGCAGGAGGCGTCGGTGGGTCAGCACCGGGACGGTGAGCGTCTCCGGAGCCGGGGGAGCTCCGTCCTCGACTTCGACCTCGGACTCCGACAAGTCTTCACCTGGCGAGCCTGCCTCCATTGGTGGGAAGCCTTACTTCACCAAGGGGCGGTGGCTTGCTCGCCAGGAGGAGCGGAAGAAGGGGGAGCCTTCTTCCTCGACAGGCGGTCGCAAGCGCGGCATGGCGCACGGAGGCGTCGGCTGCGCATGCGGAGGTGCCAAGGGTGGTGCGTGCGGAGGTACCCGGGGTGGTGCCACCGGCGAGCGCAAGGTCACCCGGGACGACAGGTGTTACAACTGCGGCAGGACTGGCCACTTTGCTCGGGAGTGCGACCAGCCGAGGCGGGGTCGGGCTCGCGACGGACCGAGGCGTGGTCAGGCCCACGACGAGCCGAGGCGCGGCCAGGCCCGGATCACGCAGGTCGTGAAGGATGACAAGGAGGCGGCTCTGTTCTAGGAACACCGCTCCGGTGTCGGGATCAAGAATAAATGCTTTTGTTGTTCTATGGGCGTGCCTAAGTGCACTTAAGCTCTTTTGTTCTATGTAACAGCTGCTAGACTTAGGAGGAGAATGTTAGTAGTAAGTCTAGTAGCTTAGTAGTTTTATTTCTATTTTACCCCTATGCTTAGCCACCAAGGTATCTCTTGGTTGGCAGCCTATATATGTAACCCAGGGCCTCTTTGGAAGGGGGTGGTGAAAGGAATAGATCTTTTGGGCTAACAGGATTATCATATTTGACAATATAAGTGAAACATCAAGGACACATCAGAGGGAAATTAAATTACATTCTGATATTAATAATTAAAATGTTAGGCAAAATAGTCCACTTCTTCCCACAAGTTCTGCGTGAGGCTCAGTTTTGTCACTAAACTTCTTCAAACTGACCAATCCAGCCCTTAAACTTTCCTCTTTTTTTAAGCTAATATATCCTCACCCCAGCATAGCATACCTACTAGTGGTCCCTACTCTGTGCTGAGCATCCTTTGTTGAGTCATCTACCCTTGTTTTGTTCCATTGCTTAAGAAACGTATACAGCGACCTCTTTGGTGGGAGATTGTTGAAACCATTTCTTTAGCACTTGAACAAAACAAGGGTAAAGAGATATTTCACATGTGATGACACATCCAAGGATGTTCAGGGCTGAATAGGCACACAAGGAGGCATGCCACATTGGAGCAAGGTTTTTTTGAGCCCCCCAGAAAGTCTTAAAATGGCCAATTTGGAAGTTTAGAGACAAAATTGAGCATCTGGCAAACCTTGAGGGATGAAGGCGATTTCACCAACTTATCATGAAAACACATGAGAACTGTGAAATATGCAACATCAACATGAACTCGAGTGGATAATAGTGACTAACATTTCTTGTCCTCTTTAATTCCTCCTCACTTCCATCTTCTTCAGCTTTCCTGATGACAATTTGACATTTGTTAACATTCTGCAGAAGAGACTTGGTACACATAAGATAAGAACCATTTAACTACACAATAGATTAAATTACCTCCTTTTGCCAAGCTTATCATCAGCAACAGCATCAGATGTACCAATGTCTGGAACTTTGCGGACTACTTCCCTCAAGAAATCATAGACACTGTATGTTTGTATGCACTGTTTCCTGAACACATTACACAAAACACTCAATGAGGAAAAACAATGAACCTAAATGTATTCCACAAAATAAGTTCATTTTTCTCCATATATTGACGACCTATAAGGCTATAACCAAGTAGGCAAGTACACTAGGAGCATTATATATCTCTGCAAAAAGAAATAATTTCCAGGATTCAAACAACATTATGATGAACCCTGAACTACAAGGTCATCAGATAAACTCCCAACAGTTGCTTGGTATGAAAGTCTGTCCAGATTAATTACTCCAGCCAAAAGCATTGTGTAAAGTGGTTTGCCAATACCGATAATCACTCCTAAAGTTTATTGACCAATGTATTACAGATTTACAGGCTACATGCATAACATAAAAACGAGATTGTGATATTCTGGAAAGAGACACCTAGATTGTCATAGTCAACATGCAATCAATGTACGACACACACACACACAAAAAAAAAACCCACCAAAATAGCAGGTAAATGCTACTACACTTTCTTCAAGGGTAGTAAATTATGCACTAAATACATTTCCTATAACTTGTTGTTTCCTCCTTCCTCGGTAGGTCAAAAAGAAAATTATGTCCAAACTCTGTATGACAAGTTAAAGATCGCGTGTTACTTACAAATGGGAAGAACCCACAGTCTTGACCCCCCTTCGAATTGTAATATCATACGTCCTATCACATAAATCTTGCAGAAATAGCTCCAACGCTTTGGCTGCAAATCATGGACATTGGAGACATGGACATCAGATGAACATGAACAAAATATAGACAATTCCAGAAGAAGTTGTATCGATATAGAAGAATAGACTGAAGATATAAGCTAGATGAAATGACAAGACAAGTTCAGAGTTACTTTTCTTGAACACAAATTTCAACTAACAAAAGTATGAAGAGGAAGAGAAAGCAATAAATAAGAGAACAGATATGAACTTACTATTTCTAACTAATTCCTACAATCACTACCAAATGGAAATATGGACCAGATTTAAGCTTGCTGCTGTATTACTTCCTCAAAATAATATGTAGTAATGAAGATTGATAACTATAGACTATAGTAGTATCAAACTACACCAAAACAAATCTGGATATACTAGAGAGCTGTGGTGTTTTGCCGACATTATTAAGTTATAAATACTTCAAGCTTCCAAAGAGAATGCCTGACATTACATAAAAATATTTGGCACCAATGACATAATCAGAACATCAATTATATTCCACTTCTGATGAAGGTTATCAATGGATAGCATGAAAAATGTGGTTTAGCTACACTTGTTTTGTCCTTATAGTCTCTTATAAATTAATGCCTAATCAATTACAGTAGAACAGAAACACAATGTAGCTGGAAAAAAGATCAATTTGATACCGATTTTTTATTATTTAAGAACTATACATGACTAATAATTATAACACTATAGTATGGTAGCTGTATGAATGTATTCCTAATAATTTAAAAGGAACTTACAGACTAAAACAGGCACAGCCAGAGCAATCTTGCCGATATCTTCATCTGCTTGCATAATCTTCTTGATCCGAGGCTATATATCATAACATAATAAGGAGATTAGATCAACTCAAGGATATCATCAAGAAGTTACTGAAAGCAGTGTTCATAATTGTGATCATCCCATACTACAAGTGCCCCAACCATTGTACCTCTAACAAAACAATGAAACTGGTGCATATAATTTCTCACTTGGTACATAAGGTTATGGACATAAGTACTAGCAGATGGAGAAAGATATACAATTCGTTTCCAAGAGCAAATGCAAGTCATCTTGAAATATACAATTCATTTCCCAGAGAAAATGCAAGTAATGCATCCTGAATGCAGTGATCGATGCATCAAATGTGGAATTCCATGTACTGATGTACCACAAGGTGCATACTACCTAAGTATCAAAATCTACAAATGTGCACACTGATAAAACACCGCTGACAAATAAATGATGACTGATGAATATGTAATTATACCATGCTTGGAATCAGATGGTATATGCTTGATGCTTCTAATACATGATATCAACAACAAAAGGTCTAGAACAAAGGACTTGCATATTGACTGCATACTATTAACAGAAAATAGGAATTTTTATTAGAAGGGAAATAGGTTTGACGAGAACCGGGCTTGAAAACAACTCCAGTCCGTAGATCGTACAACTCAGGGAGGTAGCATAGTCACCCCTCTGAACTCCGGTCCATCGACCGCACAGCTAGGGCCTAGGGGGTAGGAATCCCCGACAACTCCGGTCCGTAGACCTGTATATACAGCTAGGAAGATACTCGTTGGGTTGGACTGGGTCATGAACGCGCACTGCTCAACTGCAACAACTCAACTCAACTCTGCCCGATCGGATTGGGACATCGACACTAGCCTCGCGGAGCTCCACCGAGTCGGATTGGGACACCGACCCAGGCCTCCACAACTCCACTGGTTACCCTAATTTTTTTCTTTTTTTTATCTAAGTAAAACTTAAAATAAAACAAGAAAAAGGACAAGAAAGAAAAATCACAGGCAAGTTCTTTTTTAAAAAGATAATAGAAATCATAAGCAAACCTCACCAACAGGAATTCAAACAACCATTATGCGCAATAGAGGTACACATTATCATGTATCCACCTGCAGTTACGCACAAGAATTTAAACTGATCATACAATCATGATCTAGGATATATCTTACAGCGGAAAAGTGGGTATCCAGCTTCTTCCTCATAGCGCTGGAAACAGGACCGGAAATCTCCTCACCAGAGCATAATTTGTCTACTAGCTACATGAGGTTATAAACATTAATCCTAGCAGGTGGAGAAAGATATAGAATTCATATTTCTTTTTCTTTGTTTATTTTTTTTGCGAGGAATACAATTCATATTTCAGAGCAAATGCTAGTGAAGAATGCATCCCAAATGCAATGATTTATGCATCACATGTTGAATTCCACGAAGCAGATTTATGCTGCCTAGATATTTAAATCTACAAGTACATAGGTATCATAACAAGCACTTATACCATGGTTGGAATCAGATTGTATAAAAAAACTGGAATTCTCACAAATCTAAGCTGCTAACCCACGCTATCAATCACCACAGGTCTAGAACAAATAATGCCGTCTGTTCACAATTGATGATGATTAAATCAACAAGACGGACAAAAAATGTCATTTGTTCACAGTCGATGGTTATTAAATGAACAAGTCTTAATGGAACATCCTAAAAGAATATTTGCAAACACTTAATGCATCAGGGCACCAGAATCAATGACCCCTGAGGCAACCTGATCCATGCCAAAAAAAAAAAAACCACAGAAGTGCTGAGAGCAGGGGAAAATACCTAGACATTCCAGGAATTTTTCCTAAAAATCGATCGGTTTAGATCTACAACATATTCACCGAGCAAACACTGAAGTATCCTGATGTATGTGCCGAGCAAACCATAACAAAGTTTATTAAAAACACATCCGCGCACACCACAATCTCAGAGCACACGCCGATCCAGTAAAATCCCGGGCAAACCTTTTTTTGGAAGGAAAACAAAAAAGGAAATCACAGGCATGCAACGCGACCTCGCCATCAGAAATTCAAACAACCACATGCACAACACAGGCACACACATGACACACCATACATCCGCGCGCGCATACATACAGGGATCATCGACATGTACAAAATAAAACAAAATAAACCGAGCCACACGATTCTCAGACGAAATCTTACAGCGGGGAAGCGCGTGTCCAGCTTCTTCCTCATGGCGTCGTCGCCGGCCTACTGGAAGCGCCGGAAGGGACAAAAAAATTCTCCTCCTCCCCGGCGGTGCGCGCCGGGAGCGAGCAAGGGGTGGGTTCGATCGCCGCGGGGAGCGCGCAGCCGGTGTGGACATCGGATCGGAGGGGGAAGAACAGGAACATTAAATAGCGATTCCGGGTGGGATTGGGGATTTGGGAGCTCATTAGGGTTTCCGTTACTGGCTTTCGTTTTTGCCTCTTTCGTGAATCAGAAACACCTTTTCCTCCCCCCACACCCAAGTCTCGCTCGATCCGTGGCCGGGCCGCGCGCGAATCGGGCCAAACCCCTTCCCCTCTCCCGTCCGTCCTCGTCGCGGAGAGCGGCCTCGTGGACTCGGTGCACTGGACCCAGGACCGCGCCGTGTCGTATCCGAGAGGGGGGTTCACGTACGGACCGGGTCCATCCACGGACGCGTCCACGCACGGCGCGCGCGCGTCGAAAAGGCGGGAGGTCGGTGTGGGCCCCGCATCCTCGGACCTTCGCGAGCCGCGCGCGCGGGGGCTGCACACATCAGCAGCCGCAGCCGTATCTAAAAAATAATTAAAAAAAATCAGCAGCCGCAGCCGCTCGTTTCCGGAGTGCGGGGCCCGCCTGCCAGGTGACGGTGGGGCGTTTGGTGGGGCGAAGCCGTGACGGTGTTGGGCTCCCCGTGTCCGCCGTCCGTTTGGTGGTGGTGTGGGGGAATCCGACGGCTCACCGAGCGGCTCGGAGGCGCCCACCGATTCCGTTTGGGAGTTTGCCTTCTTGATGACTGATGAGAGTGAGATAAGATAAGGCTTGACGCGATCCCACGTCATTTCAGTAAACTCTACCGGGGCTTTATCTTCTTTTTTTTTCGCATGCAGAAACAACCTTTTTATTGTTTTGGGAGTACTAGGATCGTGCTCGTGCGTTGCTACGGGCAAAAAGCAAATTATGTTACAATATACATAGCATTTAACATGACAATAATAATGTGGCAATAAAATAGTTTTATAAAAATATATTTGCTGGTTCATTCAGTATTTGTTCTAGTTAATAGCTTGTAATAAACCAAATATAATCTATCAGCGGAAAGAACTTCAAATTATGTCAGCACTACATCTCAGATAAATGAAGCCATACCCTCCATTTCACACATCCAGATTGACAAAATTATGGTGGAGGGACAAAGAAATGCATCGAGTACCCAAATTTCTTTAGATGGTTGAGGAAAGGCAGACATGTCATTTCCTTTACATTGAACATCTAAGCTAATGACTATGCAGCCAGTAAGTTTTGGGTTCTCCAGACTCTAAAGTCCAAAAGCAAGTAAACTGATGTAAATTTTAGAGTGCCTGTGTTTAAAATGCTCCTCAGCTACAGTACAAGGACAAAGTAAGCAAAGGCCTTCCTAGAATAGCAAAGAACATTTATACAGTGAATGCATCACCTTCTTGTGGAAAAATCAAAATGACCACGAAATAGTAGTGCGGGTCCTGGAAAAGAATGTGACCCAAAAGAATGATTACATGGCATAAAAAAATCCTCTATGAGGTGGCATTGAACATCTATTCTGAAAAGAGATCCTTCAGCAGCCTGAAAGTCTCTCCAGCTGGACGCCATAGTTTGCAAATGGTTTACCTGAACAAGCAAAATATTCAACTGGAACAGATGACCACATTCAAGAAGGAAAAGCAATTTATGTGGAAAACAAAGTGCCGCGTGGCAAAATCATAAAAATTAGTGAAACATCATTCATTAGGGATCATCACTGGCTCGTGATTTTAGTGCTCAAAGGACGAATATCTTTGATGCTACAGAAAATTTCATAGCTCCACCCACTAACTGAATGCTCTACACAGAGATTATCATGTCACAAACTTCTTGTAGGTGCTGGATATAGTGGAAAGCATACCTTCCAAATAAGAAAGACATAATTCTTGCACAACCTCCTTGTGAAGGTTCACCAATGCATTGTTCTGGCCACAATCCTGCAAATACAAATGCACCATCAAATCAAACCTGAAAAGAAGGCAAACAAATCTACAGATATTGAGGTGAATGGAGTAACTGATTGTTTTATCTTTAGTATGGCATACACTGCAACATCAAAAGAACTATAGTCTAAAACTGAAGACATCAAACCTACATATATCAATATGAATGGTCTGACTAATTGTTCTATCTTCATTATGGTGCCTAAGAGAGGGCCATAACCAATTAACCATACCGTTATTCCTGCCAGCAGAGGTGCTGATGTTATGACCTGTGAGCACATTGGCCTCAGTCAATAGCTGATGGTTCAGAGAGCCTAGAAAAAAAATCATTTCATATAAGTCAGCCACTCATTTTTACAAGGAGAAGAAAGCTAACACAAAATACACTGCAATTTTGAGGAAACAATCCATTACCTAACTAAATGTAAATGTAATGCAGGTGCCTCCACAAAACTTTTCTACCGGGGCTACACAAACTGAAACTGGTACATTGCACCTAATGCTCTCCAGGGCAAGAGCTTCTGCACAACTGGATCCGAGTCCTGCGCCTACAGGATGCACAGCTCCAGTTGGTCTTTCAATAACAGATCCTCTTCGGACTGTACCACCAACATGTCAGGACGACAAGCTGAAACATCATATGGAATGGAATCAAAATAGGCAAGTTAAGCAGATAAACCAGATCGTCAATTCCTTCTTCCCGTTATCCTTCCCTTTAACCGCGCTGATGGAGCGGCGAGGTTCAGATGCTACTGCAGCATCAGTTCTTGAATAATTGCAGAAGTTTGATGAATTTTATTAGTTCCATATGATCTTATAGCAAACAGAAGCAAGATTCCATACCGCAGATTCCAGAAACTACGATGTTCAATCTAAGACCTGCAGTCAGTAAATTCTTCTAGCCTTGTAAAGAAGCTCGGTGTGAATCATCGTTTCCTCTTGCCACGTGTCTTTGAGTCACTCTTCAGGTTACCACCGGCTGGTGACTTGGACCCAATTGCTGAACTCCATAGTGCTCTCTCAACATCTGAGGGTGTGAAGCTTTCTTCTCCTACCATCAGTTCCTTCAGGACAAACAGAAATAGAAGCAATATGGCAATCAAGTACTGTATATGTGTAAATACAAATTGTATTTTTTAATGCAATGCTCAGCTGATACTGATATGAGCCTGCAATCAACATTTCAAAAAACACCTAACTGAACCAGTGTTATGTTGTAGGCCAAAGTTAGCACTGCAGAAGCTGCCAGCTATCAACCTACTAATTATAAAATGCTTTACTCCTATTGCCATAATGTGCCAACTGCAGCATGGAATGGAAAACTAAACAAAAAGTCACGCCCTGAAAACTTATTTGCACAACATTCTCAAATTTATTTGATGTCAGCATTTGCGAGAAGGGTTGTTAAATTGCAGAACTTTGATGCTATTCATACAGGTAAAGTGGGATCCTTTTAGTAACAGTACATTAGTGTAGAAATATATGTTCACAACAGTCTAATAGTTACAGTTTCCGAATACCAAGCCTTAAAGGAAGCACAATGAGTTATTCCAGTCCAGAACGACAGGGGTTAACACACAAAGCATAGAAATATCAGAACCATGACTAAGATGCTAACCTTGCAGCACTGTTAGCAAACATGCCATTCGTTCTATATTTATATCAACAGGAGAAACTATACCTTTGCTGTTGCCTGCAATTTGTCAGCAAATGCTAGGTACTGCTTCAGCGTGTACTCCTTTGCATTGCCCAAGGCCGCTACCATTGCCTACACATGGTCCATCCACGGTCACAGCGTCACATTGCAGTGAACCCGCAGAGCAATGTACAAAATGTTTTGTGCAATAAACACCACCTCGTCGGACATGAACGGTGCGACGTCCGGTGCGTAGGCCGCCAGCACGGCGGACGCAGTAGCGGGGCCGATGCCCTTGAGCACGGTGAGCTCGGTGATGGCCCTGCTGAGGTCGGGCAGCGCTGCGAACGCCTTGCGCGATGCAGACACCACCACCTCGCCGTCCAAGCCCTTGACGAAATCCATCAGTCTCGGCCTGGCCACAAGAACCCAATTAATCGCATCGGTGACATGCTTCTGAAGAAATTTTATGAACAAGGACACTAATCCGAAACGTCGAATGCAAAACAGCGGGAAGGAATAAGCTAGGAATAAGCATGAGAACTAAGACGGCGGATGGATCATGGATCTACCTCCACTTGCCGCGGGAGAGCTTCCACTGGAGGAGGCGACCAGCTCGGGCTTGGCGATGAAGGGGTTCGGGTCGCGGCCGCGCAGGAGTGCGGGGAGGTCGTGGCGGTAGAAGGAGTCCACGGCCACGAAGTCGGGCTTGTCCAGGGCTTCGAGCCGGTGGTCGTACGCGGCCAGCGACGCGCGCCACGCCGCCGCGTCGCCGCTCGCGAAGTCCACCGTCTCGGCCATCGTCGCCTCGGCGCGGTCGGGCCGGGGGGCAGGTTCTTTGGTGCGGTACACAACCGCGCTGGCGGCGTTTCACCGCACTGGACGAAGGAGACGGCGGTGTCGACTCCGGTGATTGCAGATGCAACCGCGACATGCGGTGTGGGGGTCGCGAATTCGCGATGGGAGATTGGGAGGCGGACTGCAGGGCCGGGGCTGACCCACACGTCGCGAGGGGAGAAGAGAGGATGTTGGCGGCGCGGCGGCGGCGTGAGGACGGATGCCACGGGATTGGTGGAGGGCGACGGGAGTGGGGGACTGCAGGTGAGGACGGAGGGAGGCGGGCGCGTCGCGAGGGGAGAAGGGAGGATGGCGGCGGCGCGGCGACGGCGTGAGGACGGATGCGTTAGGGGCAAAAAAAAATCGGGAGGAGGGCTGACCCGCGGGAGGAGGACTGACGTGCGAGCGGATAGCATCGGAGGAGGGCTGACCCGGGGGAACGGAGAAAAAAAGCGGAAGAAGTTTTAGTCTTACTTTCATTTTTTCTTGTTTCGAGAGTATTTTAGCAGGGGTATATAGAGAAAGGAAAAGATAAGCCAGCCGATTCTCTTTCCAAAAGAAGAAATTTGGCGGCCGTCGTCTAGACCGAGAAGGACGCATAGCCCTCGGGATCTAGGAGCCTCTACGAGCTAGTGCATGGTGCGATGCTTTGTCATACGGGCATACGGCGATTATTCTCGGATCATCTCCTATCATCAAGATCATTGTCCTGCTGCCGTCAAGCTTCCGCCATACGTTGCACGTCCTCGTCGTGCTTTGTTTGTTCCTTCCGAATAAAACCAACTGATGTAACTAGGTAATTCTAAAAAAAAAACTGATGTAACTAGGCAGATGTACATACAATTTCATTGGAGCGGTAGTTATATGTTAACTCCAATATAATTTATCGATGATGGAAAAATTGGATATATCTATTTGTACTATAAGGAGCGAAAACAATTGAAAACTTTTCTCACCCAATTCGGACTCGCCTTACCCCTCACGCCGGACCCACCCGTCAGGTTGTATGATGACCAAAAAGGTAGAACGACCATAGAAATCGTAATTTGGGGAGTGTTTCTGCCAAAATCATAATTCTTTTGTTACTCGATCTCTTCTTACCCACCCACCTATACCCGCATTGGGCCCACACACCCGCACCCCTCGTCGTGCCTCGCTTAATTGGAAAAAACGATTCGTCTCTTCTTTTCTTTGTCTGCGCTCTCCCCATCCATCCCGCGAGGCCGCGACTCCTCCCGCCGACAACCGTCATGTCCACTGCCCCTCCCACCACCCTCCCCGCTGCTGGCCGCCGCAGCCGTACCAGAGCCGGCTGCTGGATCCCGCCGGTCTTCCTCTTCAATTTCCCCCTTTTCTCTCTCTCCATCCATGGATCCTGCCGCCCTCCCTGTGCCGGCTGCCAGCCTCCCCGCCATGGGTCGCAGGAGGGCAGCTTCCCCACGCTGGTCGGCCGCTGTAGTGCCCCCACCATCTGCGTTGGTGCGCCCCCACCACCGTCGAGCTTGGGCCGCATGGGTGGTAATGGTGGTGAGGAAGCATGCAGGTGGCAATGGTGCCAAGGCCGCGCGATAGTGGGATTCGGCCAGCGCGGTGCCTTCCCTCCGGCCTCCGCCGACGTGGTACCTCCCCCGCCGGTGTAGCACCTACCCGAGCGGCCACCGCAGCACGTCCCCTCCACCGGCACAGCACATCCCCGACCGGCTCGCAACCCTCTACTTTCGTCGTGCTTGGTCCCTCGACGAGCTCGCCGTGCAAGGTCCCTCCAGGAGCTCACCGCCGGTTGCTCTGCCCCAAACGTCCCTGCAGGTTGTGCAGGATCTACCCCTATTTTTTTATCGTCCTTTGAATCATGTTTTTTTCTGTGTTGGTTCGATGGGATTAGATTGGATTGCAGCGGCACAGTCAGTACCTAGAGGAGTTGTTGAGGGTTGCATTACGTGGTGCTGCTGCTCTTGTTCGTCAAGTGATGATTCTCCAGCGGCTTCAGACACTCTAATGTAGTGTAGTAATGCTGATTACTAGCTTCGAAAACATGCAGGTTTGGATTTTGCCTTGTAAAGTTCTGGAGCTAATTCACAGGGACAACAGGTAGGTCTCCTCTTGCATTGGCCAGCAATAATTTAGTGTAAGATTTGCTTAATCGTGTGGTTTGCTTTTCACTACTAATCTTTTAAGTTTGTTGCTTGTTGACGGTGTATTTTGGTACACCAAACATGTTTATTACACTTTTGTTTGGACTTGATTATGAAACTAACTCGCCACTAGGCACACTAATGATATAACAAGTTCATCTTTGTATGTGCATTTGGAAGTGTTATGTTTTTGCAAGAAAACATGGACATAAAGGACGGAGTCACAACAAGTTCAAAGAAGCAAATGAGGAGTCTCGTTCGTGTTCGAGAGCATGATGAAATCACTCCCAAAGGTGGCGAGTACCGAAGTGTTACAAAGGAACATCTCCGGGGATTAAAGCGTAAAAGACCGAACTTCATACGAGAAGACCCTCCATCTTGGACGCAAGGATGACATCGTCAAAATGATGTAATTGAAGGGGGCAAAGTGCAAAATGTCAAGAGGACCCACGTGTACGAAAGGGCGACCGAACCGGCCCAAAATGGGCCTGGGCCGGTCGGCCAGCCCAGCCTGTTCCAACGTCGGTTCGGCCCCCCATTTCTTGAGTGTGAAGATGATGCAACCCTAAAGCCGTGGAGGCGCCGCCATTCGCAGGGAGAGAGCCATTCGCCCGAGAGGCCGTCCACAAGCTAGAGAGGAAGGAGAGGAGAGAGATCATTCGCGAGAAGGATCGTTCTACTCGAAGGAAGCAACCACAATTGGAGGAGGACGTCGAGGCCCTGCCACGACACCCCCGTAGGAGAAGAAAGACACCGTCGGAAGCGTCACCATGATCAACGGTGCTATGCCTAGCACCTTGATGGGGTAATCTTCTCATTTGTCCATGGGTTGTAATCGATCTTGAGATGTAATCGCAACTTTTATGATTTCAATCTATCATCTAGTGTTGAAGATGTTTTCTTGTTTAAGGTTAGCTACCATGCCATGTTGGGAGTATAGATCTCACTTCTTCTTTAGAACCCTTCAATACGTCATGATCATCATAGGTCTAGTCACGAATACCTCCACGTAGTGACAGTACGGGGGGAGGGAAAGGGCGAAACCGTGGTCACAACCCCCGGTAGATTAGATCGGTTTTGTGTCTCTAAGCGGTTGCATGTTCAAGTATCGTAGACCCTTAGGCAAGTGTCTTTTATATACCTTGTGAGTTTAATCGTTCTCTCTAGTGTAGCGTAGTTGTTCTCTAGATTAATCGTAGTTTAGGGTTTGGTTAAGTTAGTTAATAGTGCTAGATCAAATGCTTGTAATCCCCTTGCTCCGCGGATTGATAAGAACCTAGGGAATCCCCGTGGTGAAAAAGGTGTAGGTCCATACGCTTGCGGATCGTAGGTGGATACGAGTTTTATCCGTCAACAAGCCCCTTTTTCTGACGTCGTTGCCGGGGAGCAAGCCAGTTTACATCATTTGGTTTTGCATCTTATTTTGTTTTTGTTTTTGTTTATCGTTTATTGCTAACACCTAACCCCTATTACCTAGAAAACCATTTTGTTTTGTTTTTTTTCTATTTTGTTGTCTAGATGGCGTTCGCCAACCACCCTGTGGAAGAACCTGAGAAATTGCTACAGGATTACGCTATTCCTCGATGTAAAGACATAAAGGTACAAGAGTCGGATTCGAAACTCGAAGCGACCAAGTATGAAATCAAAGGTAGGATCATCGAGATGGCGGCGACAACCCCATTTGGAGGGATGGAGACGGAGAACCCGTATAGACACATAAGGCATTTCACGACGCTATGCAACATGGTGCGTCAAGAAGGAGTTCCTGATGAATGGTTCAAGTGGAATCTCTTTCCCTACTCACTTGCCGACGAAGCAAAGACGTGGTATCGTTTGCGTCCTTTGAAGTTGAAGGCAATTGGAACAAGTTGACAAAGAAATTTTGCGAGAAGTTTTTTCCAATTAGCAAGGTTCATCTAAGGAGGCAAGTGATCACCTTCACGCAAGGAGAAGAGGAAGGGATAGACCAAGCTTGGAATAGATTTAATGAATTGATTGAATAAGGACCAAGACTCGGCTTCTCCGGTAACGTACTCTTGCATACATTTTTCTTTTCCCTAACCCCTAGTTTCATGGAACATGTTCAAATGTGTGCAGGTGGGGATCTCATGGAGAAAACACTCACGGAAGCCGCTCAACTTTTGCAAAAGATTAGCAAAGCGGCGGCCATGCGAAGAGATTGGGAAACAAGACTTTCGGGAGAGCCGAAACACGATTCAAGGATGAAGACATGTGCTGAAATTTCCAAAAAGGCAACCCCGGAAGACAAGAAAGAGGAGCCAATCCTGGAAAAGCTTGAAGAAGTACATATCGAGACAAGAACTACCCCAAGCGTTGACTTCGCCAAGTCAAATGAAACAAACAAGAGAAGTATGTCAAGCGCGAAGCCATTAAAGGAGTTCGAGCAAATGGATTGGGTTCCAATTGATTATGGAGAAGTATTCGACAAGAGAAGACCGTTCCCTAACCAAAAGGGGATGGCAAGAGCATTGGAAGTAGACTTCCCACTGGAAAAGCAAGCGGAGAATCTTTATGATCTTGAAACCACCGGTGAGATCTTTCGAAAGCTCTTTAGTGATGATGAAGTGGATCCGGATCACATAGCCGAGGTGAAAAGAATCATGGGGATCAAGCCCGAAGCATCGCCATACGCTCGCCTTGCCGAAATTTATGCAATAGGATCCGATCAAGAGGAGAAGACGACACCACACTTGAGTTGCGAGATCAACGGAATTTAATGCAAAGCTTTATGCGACATCGGAGCTCAAGTAAGTGTCCTATCCTCCAAGATTTACGATAAAGTTCAAGACCGTAACCTAGACTTAGCTCCAACTTCAACAAAGTTAATCATGTGAGATGGTAGAACTATTAAACCTCTAGGTATTGCTTGCAACATTAATGTAATCATCTCTGGAAAGTGCATACCAACCGATTTCTTTGTTATTGATGCCTACTACAATAATCATGATCACATAATTCTAGGTAGGCCTTTCCTTAAGTTGGTTGATGCCGTGTTGGATGCCGGAGAAGGTAAAGTAACAATAAATCTTAATGGAGATAAGTACACATATAATTTTCTTCGCGCTTCTAGTCATCCTTCACCTTTTCCTCCCGAGGATGAAGAAGTAGAGGAGGTAGGTAGTCTTTGTTTTGTTGAAACCCTTAGAGACCCGCTGCAAAGAGCGATGGAGAATCAATCCAATGATCAACAAGACGAAGAACTAGAGGAAGCAACGAAGGAATTAGAACCACAAGATGGAAGCATGGAGGAAGAAAAATTCGAAGACATAGGAGACACTAAACCCGAAGAGCCACAAGTGCCCGAGGTGGATCTCAAACCTTTGACCAAAGGATTAAAGTACGAATTTTTGGGCCCAGACAAGACTTATCCAGTCATCGTGAGCGACGAGTTGAGTCCCGAAGAAAATGAGAAGTTGCTGAATTTATTGAAAAAGCACAAGAAGGTGATTGGATATTATATTAATGATCTCAAGGGACTTAGCCCAGCCTTTTGCACTCATCGTATACCTATGGAAGACCAATGTAAGCCCGTAGTGGACCATCAAAGGAGGTTAACCTATGCCATGCGAGAGGTAGTAAAGAAAGAGGTTATCAAGTTACTTGATGCCGGAATCATCTACCCGATACCGCATAGCGAGTGGGTGAGCTCGGTACATTGTGTGCTGAAGAAAGGAGGTTTGACCGTGGTGAAGAATGAAAAGAACGAATTAATACCGCAAAGAACCGTGACGGGATGGCGGATGTGTATCGATTATCGAAAGCTAAATAAAGCAATGAAGAAAGATCACTTCCCCCTACCGTTCATTGACGAGATGCTCGAGAGATTAGCAAATCACGCTTATTTTTGCTTTCTCGATGGGTACTCGGGGTTCATGCAAATTCCCATTCACCCGGATGATCAACACAAGACAACATTTACTTGCCCTTATGGAACGTTTGCATATAGAAGGATGCCCTTCGGTTTATGCAATGCTCCGACCTCTTTTCAACGTTGCATGATGGCAGTGTTCTCAGAATTTATCGAGGAAATTGTTGAGGTGTTCATGGATGATTTTTCCGTTTATGAGAAGACATTCGTGGATTGCTTGGCAAACTTAGACAAGGTTCTCATGAGGTGTGCAGAGGTCAATCTAGTGCTAAATTGGGAAAAGTGCCACTTCATGGTAAAGCAAAGCATAGTGCTCGGACATGTTATATCCGAGAGAGGAATTGAAGTGGACAAAGCTAAAGTGGAGACGGTTGAGCAACTCCCACCTCCAACGGATGTTAAGTCTTTGAGGAGCTTTCTAGGCCATGCCGGATTCTATAGAAGATTTATTATGGACTTCTCAAAGATCACTAAGCCTTTAACACAACTTTTTCAAAAGGATGTGGCTTTTGACTTTGATGAGAAGTGCTTAGTGGCATTCCGGACCTTGAAAAATGCTTTAGTAAGTGCTCCTATCATTCAACCTCCGGATTGGAGCCAACATTTCGAGATCATGTGCGATGCAAGTGATTATGCCGTAGGGGCGGTTTTAGGTCAAAGAAAGGAAGGGCGAGTTCACGCCGTATACTACGCTAGTAAAACTCTTAGTGAGGCACAATTAAATTATGCCACTATGGAAAAAGAGTTGCTAGCGGTAGTGTTTGCTTTCGAAAAATTCAGATCTTACATCGTGAACTCGAAAGTCATTGTCTACACCGATCACGCGGCCATCAAGTATCTTTTGGCTAAGAAGGATGCTAAACCAAGATTGATTCGTTGGATCCTTCTTCTCCAAGAGTTCGATGTTGAAATTCACGATAAAAAGGGGGTGGAAAATGTTGTGGCCGATCATTTGTCTAGGATGAACCGTGGACAAGATGACAAACAGCCCATAGAGGATAAGATGAGAGGTGACCACCTCTACCGAATACTCGACAAGGATACTTGGATGATCGATATCATTCGAGCAATTCGGAGAATGCCTCTTGATCACTTAGAGAAAAACACTCAAAGGAGGATAATCTCTGAAAGCCGGAAATATTTTTGGGATTCACCTTACCTCTTCAAGCTTGGGAATGATGAAGTTATGAGAAGATGTGTACCAAGAGAAGAGAGGCAAGAAATTTTGAGAAAGTGTCATTCGGCAGAGTACGGTGGACACTATAGTCATTTTCGGACTCAAGTAAAAGTGTGGTCCAGCGGATTCTTTTCCCCGGAGATGCATGAAGATACTAAAAGATATGTTGCATCATGCCCCGAATGCTAAAGGACCGGAAACATTTCTCAAAGGAATGCTATGCCCTTGAATTACAATCTACAAATCGATTTATTCAATGTTTGGGGAATTGACTTCATGAGGCCTTTCAAAAACTCACATGGATTTGAGCACATCCTAGTCATGGTTGATTATGTATCCAAGTGGGTAGAGGCCATGCCATGTCGTAAAGCTTCCACGGAAGAATCCATTGCGATGATTAAGAGTGTGATCTTCCCTCGCTTCGGTACTCCGAGAATTTTGATAAGCGATGGAGGAACTCACTTCACCGGGAAGAACTTTAAGAAGTGCTTGTCTAAGCTGGGAATTGAACATAGAGTCTCTACGGCTTATCACACACAAACCAACGGACAAGCGGAAACATCAAATAGGCAACTAAATAGCATCCTTAACAAGACTATAGAGAAGAGAGGCAAGGATTGGTCAAAGAACTTGGATGGAGCTTTGTGGGCATATCGAACGGCGTTCAAGACACCGATAGGTATGACCCTATATCAATTTGTTTATGGCAAAGCTTGTCACCTTCCGGTTGAGCTAGAACACAAAGCATATTGGGCAATAAAAGAAATGAAACTCGATCTAGACGCTGCGGTGGTAAAACAGAGAATCCAAATAAGAGAGCTAGAGGAGATGAGGTTGAAAGCTTATGAAAACGCAAGCATATACAAAGAGAGAATCAAAAGGTGGTATGACAAAAGATTAAAGAAGAAGGAGTTTAAAGAAGGAGATAAGGTCCTCCTCTATAATTCGAGATTCAAAACTTTCGGAAAGGGAAAATTGCAAAGCAAGTGGGATGGACCTTACATTGTTCATTCGGTGCTCTCCAATGGAGCGGTTACCATCATGGATATGAAAGGTGATCAATTCATGGTGAATGGTCAATGACTTAAGGTTTATTTCGAACCCGACGTTGTGCCCCTTCACCATATTGATATTTTCATCATGGAGGATGAGCCCGAACGTCAAGCCTAGGACGTAAAACAAGGTGAGCATTTTGTAAATAGCTCTTCTTTTATTTTTCTAGAGTTTCTCGCGAAGTTTTACCAGGCCAATTTCTCTACACGGGCTAAACATCAAAAAATAGTGGAGCACGCGAAAAACCGGACCGAACCGACCCGCGAACCAGGGCAGGCCGGCCGGCCCAGTCCGATCGGCCCTGGGGGCCAGGACAGCGGTTCGCCCCCGTTTTCCTCTGGGATGCGCGTCTTCGACTTCCTTGTTTGGTCAGAGAATTTTAGGGAAGTCAAGAAAAGGAAAAAATGGGTTCTAGGGCATTCCTTCTCGGAGTATTTAAAGGGACGAGATTGGAGCTCGGGAATCCATCCCAATTCACATCTTTTTGCACCCAAGCAGCAGCCATGACGTCCCCAAGGAGCGTGGAGATCAAGCTAGGCGCGGAGAAGCCTTTGAAGCTGGAGGAGGTGAAGCGATGCGAGCTCAAGCCATCAATGGAGATCAAGAGGACTGCCTGCATCCGTTGCGGAGGGTGTGTCCCGACCGGGCCGATCACATCTCGCCACCATGTCAAGGAGGAGAGGGTCTCTACTCCCGTCCGTAGATCGGAGCGACTCCGAGGCATGAAGAGGAAAGACTACAAGGAGGAGTCGCCGGAGCCGAAAGATTACGTCTCGTCTCTAGCATGGTTTTTATTTAAAATTCAGATTGTGTTTATGCAAGAAGAGATGAGCAAGAGCTTTGAAAGAGAGGTAAAGATGGCAAGAGAGAGAGAGAAGTAAAAAAAATATGTGTATGGAAAAAGAAAAGAAAAGAAAAAAAAGAGAAAAGAAAGAGGAAAAGCAAGAAAGATATGAAGAGGGATGAATCAAGTGAAGAATAAATAAAGTGTAAGGAAGGACGCCACGTTGTTAAGAGACGAAACCTCTATTTTTCCAACCATGTGCAATCCGACAACGAGGATATCATCGGTGCCTCGTAGTCTTAATTTCTTTTGCCCTTGCACATGTCCACCATTCCATATATTCTTATCCTTGATATCCCCACATCATGGTTTAATTCTCATGATCATTGGCTTTGAAAGGTAAACAACCATTAGAGGAATTTCTTAGCTTGACAATATTTGTGTTGATCTCACTGGCCATACCTATAGCTCCACTTTACATGATATATGAGAGACTTGTGGGAGGTGAGAGTTTATGAATTGTTTAGGATAGCCACCTCATACGAGCGACATGTGAGAACTTGGAGAAAGGTTTTTGTCTAATACTTGTTGCAGAAATTTTATTTTTGAAAAATCATGAAAACCCTTCGATGGAAGCAAAGAAGTAAGCATGGCTGGAACTGAGGACCTCGAGTGAAAGGTATGAGTTGTGGGGTAAATCTCGATTTGGTAAAAATTCTAAACGCCCATGTTTATGTATCATGATCATTGCCTTATGTTTATTATATTAAAGATAAAGGATTGACTAACTTGTGAAGGAAGAATTAGCGGAGCACGTTTTCAACACCTTGGACAAAAGTTCTTTTACGAGGACTTGCTCGAGGACGAGCAAGATTTAAGCGTGGGGGAGATGTTGACGGTGTATTTTGGTACACCAAACATGTTCATTACACTTTGGTTTGGACTTGATTATGAAACTAACCCGCCACTAGGCACACTTATGATATAACAAGTTCATCTTTGTATGTGCATTTGGAAGTGTTATGTTTTTGTAGGAAAACATGGACATAAAGGACGGAGTCACAACAAGTTCAAAGAAGCAAATGAGGAGTCCCATTCGTGTTCGAGAGCATGATGAAATCACTCCCAAAGGTGGCGAGGACCGAAGTGTTACAAAGGAACATCCCCGAGGATTAAAGCGTAAAAGACCGAACTTCATGCGAGAAGACCCTCCATCTTGGACGCAAGGATGACATCGTCAAAATGATGTAATTGAAGGGGGCAAAGTGCAAAATGTCAAGAGGACCCACGTGTACGAAGGGGCGACCGAACCGGCCCAAAATGGGCCTGGGCCGGTCGGCCGGCCCAGCCTGTTCCAGCGTCGGTTCGGCCCCCCATTTCTTGAGCGTGAAGATGATGCAACCCTAAAGCCGTGGAGGTGCCGCCATTCGCAGGGAGAGAGCCATTCGCCCGAGAGGCCGTCCACAAGCTAGAGAGGAAGGAGAGGAGAGAGATCATTCGCGAGAAGGATCGTTCTACTTGAAGGAAGCAACCACAAGTGGAGGAGGACGTCGAGGCCCTACCACGACACCCCCGGAGGAGAAGGAAGACACCGTCGGAAGAGTCACCATGATCAACGGTGCTATGCCTAGCACCTTGATGGGGTAATCTTCTCATTTGTCTATGGGTTGTAATCGATCTTGAGATGTAATCGCAACTTTTATGGTTTCAATCTATCATCTAGTATTGAAGATGCTTTCTTGTTTAAGGTTAGCTACCATGCCATGTTGGGAGTATAGATCTCACTTCTCCTTTAGAACCCTTCAATATGCCGTGATCATCATAGGTCTAGTCACGAATACCTCCGCGTAGTGACAGTACGAGGGGAGGGAAAGGGCGAAACCGTGGTCACAACCCCCGGTAGATTAGATCGGTTTTGTGTCTTTAAGCGGTTGCATGTTCAAGTATCGTAGACCCTTGGGCATGTGTCTTTTATATACCTTGTGAGTTTAATCGTTCTCTCTAGTGTAGTGTAGTTGTTCTCTAGATTAACCATAGTTTAGGGTTTGGTTAAGTTAGTTAGTAGTGCTAGATCAAACGCTTGTAATCCCCTTGCTCCGCGGATTGATAAGAACCTAGGAAATCCCCGTGGTGAAAAAGGTGTAGGTCCGTACGCTTGCGGATCGTAGGTGGATACGAGTTTTATCCGTCAACATTGCTTCTTGCTTTAGGAGCAATTCCAGGACATCACATGCTTCCATCGTTCTACAAGAATATGGTAATCTTTTATGCAGATATGCTGGTTCACTTCTTAGAGTTAAGAATGTCTCACAGATTATAGTGTGAATGGCCCCTATGTGGGTCATTAAATCCGGTAATGCATGAGTACGGATTTTGGTTTTTGAATGAGAACAAGGTGATAATGTTATATTTTTGTCTATAACACATGCAATTGCACATGAATTTTTTTCTTATTTTATGACATTGCCTGACACAATTAAGTGTTTCTTAGGTCAATGTGAGGGGAGTTAATTCCTGAAGATCACTTCAAGCAGGTGCTTCTAAAGCTCCTAATATTTTACTAGCTGTTCTTTTAATTCGTCGGAGGGCACTGCTAGATTTTGCCTGCTAGCTAAACTGATTGGGCACCAAACTATGAGGACAAAACACATACTAGGAAACAATAGTATTTAGTAGTACAAAGATTTGTTTTGGTTTTATTTTAGATCTAACCATGGTTTGCAGGAGTGGCATCTCAGCTCCTTTGGCGACGGCAGCACCGTACCTTCGACACCAATGACTGTGGGTGGAGCAGTCGACCGGTGATGGCATCAAGTCCAAGGGCAAGCTATGGAAAGACCCTGACCAGGTCTGTGGCAGGCGAAGGAAAAAACTGCTTATCTCCGCTGCCATGAGGTTTGAGTTCCACTTACCGGGATGGGATGGTGACTGCATCCTTTTTTTGCATGAATTGGATAGGTGTCGGGACAAAAACCATGGCATATGCAAGGTGTTCGATCTATTGCCTCTTTGACTTGACTGCTGCATATATGTATAGTGCATGGATCTTTATTAGTTTGCTCTTTCATGGCAATATTCGCTGGCCATTGTTTACAGGATTGGTTCAACCATGGTGGAGATGTCACTTTCATCCTCAAGGTCAGGACGATGTCACCGGTGGCAACATCGAAATCTCAGGTTCATTCTCTCTACTGAGGTCCTCAATATTGATTATTGAAGCATGTTGCTTAAGCGGAAGAAATTAATTCAAGTTTCTGAAGCTATATTTCTTACAAGCTAGCAAAGAATGCCTTTACATTTGATTGCTATGTATACATGTGCTGGTCAATATCATTGGTATTTGCTAATTTGCTTGTCCGTGCGATCTTAGTATGCCGTAATGTTTAATCCGGTGCATAATTTATTCCGTAGCATGACCAACAGAAAAAAAATGGCTAGGATTGTAGGAGTTTAGAGCAAGCATTAAACTCAATGCATGAGTTCGTGTGTTTTTGTACCTATGCATATCATTCCACAAATTATATAGCTCTCTTATGCTACTTGCTGTCAAAACATATTAGGGTAACAATGGGAATTAGAGTAACAATGAGCTCTGAATTGATTCATTATCTTTTCATGAACATGGGTACGACTAGATGTGCTTATTTCTTACTATATTGATATTTGAGATCTTCAGTGTATTCTTAAAATATTTCCCACACTATAGTTTGATTTTTTTCTTTAATCAGATTCGTATGTGCTGCACACCTAATAATTGGCATCATTCTCAGCAACAACTTTCTTGGTCATGCTTGATTTGTGAGAGCTAAAGCATTGCTTATTTTTGTGGATTTCATAAGAGGGGAGTTGGTTCCTGAACACCACTTCATGCAAATGCTTTCAGAGTCCACAGCTCTCAACAATTTGTTGTATGTAATCTTACCTCTTATGGTGGTGCATAAAATCTTACAGATTATATGATAGTTATGCTCATGCAGGACATTTCTTTTCAACTTACTTGGAGGTACCAAAGCTCCTCTAATCTACTTGGTTAGAGGGGCTGAGGTATGGTCGTAATTGGGAGACACAGGTTTGAATCCTCATTGGAGCGAATTATGGAGCTGGTTTTAAAAAAATCCCCTCGCCGGTGAAGCCGGGATTCGAGGGTTTCCTAGGCCGGAGAAGGTTCCTTCTTCTTAATGAAAACCCGTGGGGCGGTCTTACTCCACTGGGGATGCTTCACTTTATTTTGTTCTATGTTACAAACATATGGGGTGGGGGGGGGGTGATCCCCATATTTGATTTACGATCTGCATTCATCAGTTGCTTATTTCTTGTCTGCTCCAGCATGATGGTTGAAGATATTTTAATTTAAACTGTTTTTTCTTTGTAGAACCCAAGCTGTTCAAAAGCTTCAACTAGGTGGAGCTATGGTTGCCAAAGTAGTTTGCAATCCAATCTGTCATATAATCTTAGATTATAAACTGCTTGATGCGTGATCACTGTTATGCATGTGTTTGACCTTATATTTCCGTAACTGTATGACTACTTTTACATCTGTAAATATCTGTATCTAGACTTTCATGTCTATACATTTACATCTAAGAACTAAAATCATTCTTAAATCAAATGATTTTGTGTGTGGTTAGAGTTTTAGAGTTATTCTTGAGTATTTTGTTATAGCAAAAAAAATATACTGTGAGTTGGAGGCCTGAAAGATTCAGACCATTATTTACTTTTTGCTCATGTTGTTTTTTAGTAATTTAGGTTTTCATGCACACTATGATGTATAAATAAAAGTAACTATAATGTAGTTTAGTATTTTTAATAATGATAATATTTTAAATGTAAGAATGATAAGTTGATGATCCATAAATATTCAGGCTTTTCTTATATATCACGTGCGATTTACTAGTACCATTGAAAGATTGAAAAGTTATGTCATTGACTCATGTAAGTTCCACATGTATGTGAGATAGTGATAATATGGGTCTATTTGGGAGAGCTCCACCTTATAAATAACAGCTCTGCTCCACAAATTCCACTCCTCAAACTCCACTCCACTTCAGCAATTTCAGACATATGTTTGGGAGAGCTTCACTCCACAAAATTCAAAGGCCCACATCACTCTACCCCGCAGCCCACAGTGTAGGTAGTGGCCCAGATTGGCCCATAGAACTTCCTCTCACTTCCACGTGGGTCCCACTTGACAGGTTATCTTCAACCTCACAAACTCAGGCACTGCGGCATGCCTTTCTCCCGTCCTCACCGTGCCCTCTCTCCCAGCCACGGGCGATGCCGCCGCGGCCTCCATGGCGCCCGTGGTCCGCCCTCCCGTCCTCCCCATGCGGGCTCCCTGCTCCATCCGCACGGACTGAGGAGGAGGCGGGCGGCGGCGAGCCCACCTCGGTGGCGGGCCTACCTCGGCGGCGGTGCGACCTCCCCGACCCAGATCGAGCGGCTGGCGGCGCTTGGGCGCCCAGACCAGCGAGATTGCAGCGGCGCGACCTCCCCAGCCCCAGCCTCGGTGGTGTACGACGCGCAGGGCTTCTAGTCGGTGGAGGCAGCGCAAGCCATGGGAAGGGGAGCAGGGGAGGAAAGGGAGGGCAACGACCACCGCCAGGGAGGGGCCCGGGGCTCGCTGGCTCGGCCGTCGGCAAGGAAGGGGGAGGGAGGCGGGGCGCGCCGCCGGCCGGTGGTGGGCAGGGCAGCCGGCGAGCCCATGGCAGGACGAAGGGCCTGGCGGCGCAGCTGCAGCGAAGATGTTGACTTTTTCTTTTTCTTTTCTCTGTGAAAGGGTATGAGGAGGTGTGTAACCAGTGGCAGTGGGTAATTATCTCCAACTCCACCAGCTCTCAAAATTGGTGGAGCACCTCTTGAGGAGCCCAAAAAAAAACCTGGAGTGGAGCTAATAGTTCTTGAAGCAGAGTGGAGCTGGTTGACCTGTTTGGATATTTTTTCGTGGAGTGAAGCTGTTTTTTTGGGAGCGGAGCTCTCCCAACCAGCCCCTATATATCTAACTTTGCAATCTTTTAATGATCTAGATTTCTCATAGATAATTTATCATTGCTATTTTTCACAGTGGAGATGCATAACAATGAGATATCAACATCCACCTTCTGCCCAACCTAGGCGCCCGTGTATGCTCCCATTTGCAAGACTAAGAAATGGCCTGACATTAGACCTGAGCATTCCACGGGCCGGGCCGGGCCGAAAAAATACCCGGGTGTTTCGGGCTGAGAAAATCCTGCCCATGACCGTCCCATGGGACGTGTCGGGCCTCAGTTTTCGAGCCGGGCTCGGGCCGGGCCCGGGCTTGGGCGGGCCGCCCGCGCATTTTATAGTGTAAAGTAACTAAAAACAGCATTTCGGACCGGGCTCGGGCCAAAAAAACTTTTCGCGGGTTTCAAGATCTCTGCCCACGCCCGTCCAGTAAAGTCCGTGGGCGGGCCTGGCGCGGGCCGGGCCCGGGCCGGGCCAGCGGGCCGGGCCAAAAATGCTCAGGTATACCTGACATATACACTGTGGTCATTTGAAAGTTTTGTTAACAAGTCTGCCATATCGTTTAAGAAGGAGAGCGAAATCGAGGATTATATCATGACAATTGCATAAATAACTAGCAATACTCTAGCTCTTAAACAGTCTAATAAACTAAACATTAAAAGGAAAACCCTCCTGGCTCACTGAGCACTCTCAATGTCATTTCAACTTTGATCATTGTAGCGACCAGCCTCGGCTGCTCCCTTTTCCTCTCGAAGATCCGATTTCGTTCCTTCCAAATATTAAGTTGTGTACACAATCGCTGCACTTTCACCAGTACCATTGTCGTGCGGCATGGACTTTATGCTGAAGCCATCTAATAGGCAACATACAATCTCTCTGCTCCACTCTGTTTTCGGGTAATTTCTCTGCTCCATAAGACCATAACAAGCACAAATTTGATGTAGACGTAAGGTGCTGGTAACATCACCATCACCACGTTATCCTTCCTTATTGGATGTTTATGTCCACCAGTAAAAAAGCCCAAACCCATACTAGGCCACAAGTCAAGGCCCAAAAGGCAGTACTTTATTTGAGCCTCAGGCTTCAAAGCAAAAGACCAGAATTTTTTTTATATTTTTTCGACGATTTTCTGAAAATAAATAGCCGTTTCAAACTTTATCAAAAGTAGCCTCGAACCGCCGTTTGAACTGGCGGCAGGAACCTGCCGCCGTTTCACACGGCGGCAGGTCCTGTAACCGCCGTTTGAAACGGCGGTAGTGACGTGGCCCTAGAGCGCGTGAACCAGCCGCTAGGTGAAAGGGCGGTTGGCACAGTCGCCAGAGGAAAGGGCGGTTGACCGACCAAACGCCGTTTGACAGGGCGGCAGGTCCAACCACCATTTCCTCTAGCGGCAGCGCAGGCCTACCGCCCTTTCACATGGCGGTAGGTGTCCCCCCCTCCTATAAAAGCAGCTGCACCCCGAGGTGGAGTTCCCAGCAAGCATCAGTCGACGGAGGAGCTCCCAGCAGCATCAGTCGACGGAGGAGGTGACCACATCGAAGCTCTTCCATTCCACTGGTAATATTTCTAGAACTTCTGAAAATATATTAGAAATTTAGAAAATAGTTTAGAAATACTATAATTAGCGTAGAAATTTAGAAAATAGTTTAGAAATTTAGAAAATAGTTTAGAGATACTATAATTAGCGTAGAAATTTAGGAAATAGTTTAGAAATTTAGAAAATAGTTTAGAAATACTAGAATTAGCGTAGAAATTCAGAAAATAGTTTAGAAATACTAGAATTAGCGTAGAAATTCAGAAAATAGTTTAGAAATTAAGAAAATAGTTTAGAAACAGTAGAATTACCGTAGAAATTCAGAAAATAGTTTAGAAATTCAGAAAATAGTTTAGAAATAGTATAATTAATGTAGAAATTCAGAAAATAGTTTAGAAAAACTATAATTAGCGTAGAAATCCAGAAAATAGTACTATTAGTAGTTAATTTAGAAACAACTTATTGCTCACAACTACTTTAATTACTTGCAAAATACAACAACAACAGGAGGAAATTCGCGTTCGCCAGCAGATGAGAGAGCGTGAAGGGGCTCAGGCCCGCGAAGCAGATAGAGAGGAAGAGGGAGAGGGCTCGACGGGCCAAGGAAGCTGGACCCGATGCCATTAGGAAGGAGAAATACCCTTGTTGTACTCAGTAGACCTAGAGTAGTAGCAGCGTAGTCGGATTGTATGAATTGTAAACCACGAATTGTTCCAGAGATTTTTGTAGTAGGGAAAGATTTTACGTACCTTGAGAGGAGCTTCTCTGTGAACACGAAATGGCATGCAAATGCTGAGGTGAGAACAACCCTTCCTCTCCGAACTGGTAGTCAGCGTTAGAGTGCGAAAGAAACAGTAGCAGCTTCGATCAAAATTTCTAGCATACCAATGGCACCATCAGGGAGTTCTTACCTGAAATCCTAGAACGGAAAGTACCTCTCATCCTCGTGGAGCTTGAATATGGGGTCCGTGTGTTTCCTCTGAGTCACTGCAAATTTCCTCTCCCACGGATCAAAGGGCCCACAACGCTACAGTACCCTACTGCTAGGGTGTGTTTCCTTAGAGTCACTGCTTCGATTCCCTTCCCACGGATCGAAGGACCCACCACTCACCCTTCTTCTACATATATCACCATTCTCTACGATGCCTCTCCACAACAAACCGCAATGGCTTCCGGGAGTGGAGGTGAATATGGGTGTGGTCCTGAGTTCTGGGAGGAGCAAGATCTAGAGTTCAAGGGGGAATTTCCAGTCATGCACAAGAGGAACTTCCGTTCCATGCGTGAAGTTAGAAGCTACGCACCTAACAAACCGGTGTTGTGGCCAACATGTTCACACGGTGAGCGTTGCGTGATGCAAGTCTACGAGGGCTGGGGCAACTACGGTCGTCGCTTCTGGCACTACCCACTAGCAAGGGTAAGCTATGGAAATGATATTTGTTCATCAACCATGCTTGGTTTGTTAACATTTTTTGGTATTTTTCAGTTCTCCGACGATGTTGACAACTGTGGCTTCTCGCAATGGGTGGATCCCCCAGCCATTGACCCCTATCAGGATTACATCAACTACCTCCACGACATCGTCATCTACAACCTAAAGCGGCGCCTGGACGAAGCACTTGCTTCCCCAGATCGTCCCGCCGACAACCAGTGCTGTCCTTGTGCGACTTGCATTTATGAATGCCACGCGAAGATGAGAGATTGGTCCCCTCCTCCTTCACCTCCACCACCACCACCGGGGTACTACATGCCGTCTCAGCAGTCCTCAGGCGCCGGTTCCTTGCTCTCTGGCCAGTTCTCGTACAATTAGTTTTCGAATGTAATCCAGTATCTAAATTCCCTAAGGCATGTTAGGATTAGAGTTGTGTCGAGCATGCCATTGCAATTTCGTCAGTGATTTATCTTAAATTTAAATGATGTCATTTCCATTTCATAAAAAAAAACTTACCGCCGTTTTGCGCGGCGGTAGGCCCTGACCTACCGCCAAGTGATATGGCGGTTGACCGCCAACCCCAGCCGCCAACGGTGCCGACCTGCCGCTCGCTACCTTAAGAGAAAGCGCCCTATTGTTTGGCGGCTAGGGTTGCTGCCATTTAGCCTGACGGCAAGCCCTTACCGCTGTTTCAAACGACGGTTACAGGACCTGCCGCCCTGTGAAACGGTGGCAGGTTCCTGCCGTCAGTTCAAACGGCGGTTCGAGGGTACTTTTGATAAAGTTTGAAAAGGCTATTTATTTTCGCAAAATCGTCGGAAAAAAAAAAATAAAAATTCAAAAGACCAGAACATGCAGTGCCAGATCTCTCTCAGTACAAAGTGGAATCGTGCTGACATGTGACACAAAGGGACATGGTGCAAAACGATATGCTCACTTCAACTACACCATGAAAATATACAAGAAACGAACGTGACTGTATAATCATCATTTGAAGGATCCGCATGTGACAATTTTATGAGATTAGAAATGTAACTTCACATTTTACAACACTCTATATAATGCACCTACCTGAAAGCAGCGACAGAGCAGTATATAACCAGCAGCAGCAAGAAGAAAAGCCCAAGCCGAGCAGTGAATTTCAAAGCGGCGGCAGGCAGCTCACATCTCGACGGGGATCCTCTTGTACAGCTCCTCGTTCTCCAGACGCGGCCTGGCGACGGCCTGCAGCGGCGTGCCCATGAACGTGACGAGCCCGGGGGACTCCATCATGTCGACGTCCTCCGGCCTGGTGCCCTCCGGCAGGGACCACTCGAAGTGGTGCAGCATGTGCCCGATCATGGAGGCCACGAGGTTGATGCCGAGCTGCGCGCCCGGGCACACCCGCCGGCCGGCGCCGAACGGGAGCACCCTGAAGTCGCTGCCCTTGATGTCGATGCTCTCCTCCATGAAGCGCTCCGGCCTGTACTCCAGCGGGTTGGTCCACACCTTGGGGTCGCGCGCCACCGCCCACACGTTCACCATCACGTTGGCACCCTTGGGGATGTCGTAGCCACCGATCTTGACGCTGGTGCTGGCCTTGTGCGGGAGCATCAGCGGCGTCGGCGGGTGCAGCCGGAGCGACTCCTTGACGACGGCCTGCAGGTAGGGGAGGTTCTGGAAGTCGGTCTCCAACATGACGCGGTCGCGGCCGACGACACGGTCCAGCTCCTCTTGCAGCTTCTTCTGCACCCTGGGGTTCCTCACCAGCTCTGCCATCGCCCACTCGACTGAGATGACTGTCGTGTCCATTCCAGCAGTGATCATGTCCTGAACAGAAGTGGGGGAATCAAGGAAGATTAGTACTTAGCACGAGTTACCAGGATCGGTTTCAGTAATTAAAATGTGTATGGTGGACCCCCCCCCCCTCCCCCCTGAATTATTGGGGAAAACATATGGTTTTCACCAAGTGGCTTGGTAGCTAACTGGCCTAACCTTTGCACATTTCTCATGTTGATAGTAGGTGAATGAGCGAACATAAAGTGCAACCGTTTCCAACTACAAAAGTAAACATAAACTTTTTCCAAATCCCACTATCTTACACCTACCTTGAGACAGTGACGTCTCATTCTGACCCGAACTACATACTGAACCTTACTGGACCACTGGAGTAGGCAAAAGAATTCTCCAGTGAACTTTATAAATCAGTCGATTTTATCAAGGGTATGTGCGACACGTGTGCATTATAGAAGAATTAGCAACACATCAGCATCAGCATCACATCTAGCATAAAAAGAATTCAGCAGTGCATCACATCTGAGGAATAAAAAACTTCAAATAAACTCCAGAAGGTACATACAAATGACTGAATGAGTAATCTGTGAGAAAACGGATCCAACATACCCATAGAAGTCCAATAACCGTATCTTCACTAAGATCATACTGCTCTTTGAGGGTGAAAAGTGCATCCACAAAGTGCTGCTTGGCACCACTCTCCGTGAGGGCCCTAGCATGCTCTTCAATGATCTTCATTGTCAGGCGGTCCCTTCTCTCATTGTGAGTTTTGTAAAGCTCCTCATTTAGTGGGCACAGCCATCTCAAATACCAAATAAACTCAGCAACAGATAGAGATGCGCCGATCTTGATCCCGTTGTTCACGATAGTCTTAAACTCACGCCCTTGTTCATCAACCTCACCGTTTGCATTCATAAACCGCTTCCCAAATGCCAGCCTTGTTATGTTGTTGAAGGCCACCATAGAAAGGTGTTTCCTCACTACAATTGGTTTTCCTTCATTACCTGAAAACAATATAAGATAAGTAATGGTTAAAATTAGATACTATTGTAAAATGTCTAAATTATTTAGGGCTACAACCAATCTGGCAGCTGACTGTTTCAATATAATGCATATTAATAAGTTATATTTCCTTTTTTTGTGGGTTGTTTCAGAAATTACATTAATGCATTGTTTGCTGAACAGTATAAAAAAGCTATCAACGGCGGTTTGCTTTGCAACTAAAATTACAGAAGAGGAAGGAGAATAAGACAATCAGCCATCAATTTTGTGATAAATAAAGTCAAAAGGTTATTAGTGAGTGGTTTGGTTTGCAACTAACATTGCAAAGAAGGTGCATGGACTATCCATATTCCTCATGAAAACTTGATAAGAAGACCCAACACTAGTGCAGAGGATACATTCAGTATAATACCACGGTACCACATAGAGTTCACTTGCATTTCCTTTTTTTTTCGAGTGGTTCATATGCATTTCACTATATGAGCTTCCCCGTTTTGGATATGCTGCAGCATTCAGTTCAGACCCGCTCACTGATTGCTCCGAAAATACAATATATATCGGTTACTCATAATCAAATACCAATCCTGCACAGTCTGCTTAAGTACTAAAAGCTATCTATGTTGTTTGAGCTCAAAATCACATTTGTAAGTATTATCAATCTGGTCAGCAAGTTTCTTTTTTTAGAACACCATTAGTATTAGCCTGGTTTGGTCTTTGGAGTCTCAGACAAATCAAGACAACATTTTTGCAAACATCCCCAGGCAAGCTGTTCAAAAATCAAGATTGTTTAAAATGTTCTCAGATTGCACAAGTGAACTACTGAACTACATAGTTCATAGTTCTGCATTACAATCACCACATTTAATATCTCCCATGTGCTGATCAAACTAATTGTCAAGAAAACAAACAAAAAAAAAACTCGACCACAGGAGGAGACATTCCCCGGGATTTATTCTAAGAAGGTGCCGTGCTTTGAACCCGGGTTGGGACATGTTATGAGCTGATTATCACGTAAAAACTTGCTGGTTTGGTCGAAACTAGTCTTATGTGCCAATAGAGCTTGGTGCACCATACTAAATTTGCATGTTGTTCTTTCAGTTAGCGGACAGACTTCTTAACTGTGCTGTGCAAGGATCACATAATTATTTGTAAGCTGAGCCTATAGTAGTATGAAATATTCTTTAACAGAGTATATTGTGGAGCCCAACTAAACACTTAAAATGGCGTTTAGATCAAGAAGATCAGCTCCATGCCTTACGATTATAAGGAGAGTACTAAAACTCATGGGAGTATGGGGCGATCAGTCAAATTTTATAACATAATCACCACATCTGGTCGATATCAAGTATGCCTGTTGCCTAATAAAATAAATCCCATGGCTCCTCAGCTCAATGCAGCTGATCGATTATCAGTACTACTGGTGCCATTGAGCACATAATTTAGCAAAATGTTGGTGCTATGGTACCTGTCTAACAACGTGCTACCATGTGGTCACCTTCACAGTAAGAGTCATTTCCATTCATTTACTACTTCAGCCGACTGTGACTGGCTGAGATTTGGCATTTCCCCTGTGGGCCCGTTTAGTTCGCGAAGTGAAACTTTTGGATCCCCTTTTGAGGTTTATTAGGAGTATTGAACGTAGACTATTTACAAAAATAATTACACGAATGGACAGGAAATTGCGAGACGAATCCATTAAGTCTAACTAATCTGTCATTAGAGATTGTTTACTGTAGCACAACATTGTCTAATCATGACATAATTAGGCTCGTTAGATTCGTCTCGAAAATTAAGGTAGGGGTCGTGGAATGAGTTTTGTCATTAATCTACATTTAATACTCCGAATTAGTGGAAAGAAGATTGATGTGACGGGTAGTTGGTGAATATTTGGGGAACTAAACTGGCCCTATGATCTGGCATAATCGACCCAAAACCATCAATCAATAAGCCTACGGAATTGCAGACCGTCGACCCAAGCTTGGCATTGTCACCAACGATCGGAGCAAGCTTGCCACCAAGAGCTTAGAGCGAAGAGACATTGCAAATTGCAGGTCCCGGCATCGCTTTTCACTAGCAGAGTCAACACGAGGCAGCAGCTCGCAGCTGGTCACCAAATCCACCAACACAGGCAGCGACACCCCAGCAACGACCCCACCACGTCCCCACTACAAGTCTTCGGACCAAAGGAATCGTCCTACTTTTTTGCACCGAACACCCTCAATTTTGTACAAAATTGCATACACCTAACACCATCTGGGATCGAAGAGATGAGCAGTGGGAATGAGATCTCCGCTTACTCACCCGGGGTGGTGGCGGCGCGATGGACGGACTCGACCATGGCGGTGACCTCGTCCTCGCGGATGGGGCGCAGCGCCTCGAGGCGCTTGGGGGTGAAGAGCTCGAGGTTGCAGAGCTTGCGCACCTTGATGTAGTGCGGGCCGTAGTCGGCCCAGATCAGGTCCTGGCCGTTGCGGCTGAATCGCTGCGTGGAGCGGTTCCGCGGGCGGTCCGCGAGCTGCTGGTCCTTCTCCTTGAGCACCTCCTTGGCGAGCTCCGAGGTGGAGACGACGACGGTGAGGCCGGAGCCGAACCAGACGGAGATGATGGGCCCGTACCGGTCCGCCCACTCCTGGAAGCAGCGGCACCGGATGGGCTTGATCTGGCGAAGGTTGCCCAGCACGGGCCAGGGCCGCGGGCCGGGCGGGAGGCGGCCGAGGCGGAGCCGGTCGATGATCGCGAGGGAGAGCGGGATGAGGACGGCCGCCAGGCCGACGGAGAGGAGGAGGGAAGCGTCCATGGCTGCCCGGCCGGCGTTGCGGGTTTGGTGTGCGGTGGTGCCGGTGTTCGGTGAATTTATACGGCGGGAACAGTGGAGAAGGAGATGTGGGGGGTTGGGCGGTAGGTGGGTGGGGCCCGCCGGGCTGCTCTCTTTCCTGGTCTCGTTTTCCACTTCTTTCAGCTCACTGTTTTCTTTTCTAGAATAAAATAAATTTGGTACTATTTTCTTGATGAGAGGAAAAGAAACCGTATCTTATTACTTATTTGGATATTCTAGAGAGAAGAAATGTGATGAGGTCTACCAGGGTTAACAAAACCGGTAGGAATCGGGCCGGTTCGGTCGGTTCCCGGTAGTACCGGTCCGGCTCGGTACCTAAACCGGTCCGGTTCCCACCCCAAACCGTACCTATAAAATTGCAATCTCGGTGAACCAACCGATTTTACGGTAAACTGGACCGGTTTTTTCCTTCACGGCAACCGGCCGGTTCACGGTTCTGTTAACCCTGGGTCTACCACCAGTATTTTTCGTAGCAAAAAGTTGGTGTGCCAGTATTTTTGGTGCTGTGAGTTTCAGTTTACAGCTTTGCATATAAGTTGATTGGTTGGCGTGTGTTGTGAGTTACTGTGAGGAAGCCAAAGCATTCCTGCTCGACTTTTTGTTGGGCTCACCAACCCGGGGAGGATACCATACCAGGTGCTGCTGCTGATTTCGAGGCTTGTTGACAACTTTGGAGTCGTCCATGGTTGACTCATCCAAACCGTGCCACGAGTACAGATATTACACAGCGCATGATCGACTTGCTGGATGGAGTATGTTTTCTACGTCATTCGATGTGAATTTTAAATCATTAAGAACTAGTACTACATTCTTTTTACTACTCCAGTCAAATATGGGAGCAAATCATGCTTACCAAAATCCACATCACCACACATGGGGGGGCATTCGTCTTGCTCCGTCATCATTGCTGCTTCAATGTTTGGTGGGAGCGCGAGCATGTGGGTAGTTGGGTTCCTGCGGGCCTGATTTCTGTGGGGCGAAGTCCGAAGTGAACTACTGCGTCCGGCCTCCACAGTACGAGTACGTACAGGCGGTTTCGGACTTTGGGCAGTTTGGTGAGTACGAACGAGTTGATCTGAATGCCTTGTCGACCCTGAAACCCCCCTGACGATTAACGGAAAGCCAAGTCTTCCCGGGTGCACCGTGAAACGAGTGATCCGGCGACGTGTCCACGTGCACGCTCACTCGATCCAACGACCCCCCAGTTCGTGCGAGTCCACGAGAGAGGTTTTTTCTTTCTTTTTGTGTGTGTGTTCACTGTTCAGTAGCAGTAATAAATATTCGGCCGTCCTCCGTTTTTACGACCCTCCCAAATAGGCAGGCCTAGTAGTAACTCCTAGGCCTAGAAATCTAGGGCCCACGGCCAACCAGCATTTTCGCGTATGGGGTTGTTGTGTTTTCCTCTGTATTCTGAATCGAGTCCTCAGCCCACGGCCCACCAACATCTTCGCTTTTTGCGTTTGTATGGTCGTGTGAGTTTTCTTCTATATTCTGATAGAGTCCTCCTCGGCCCACCAGCATCTTCCCGTTGGGGCTTTAGCGTTTTCTTCCATTTCTGCACTGTCCATCTCCGTTGCTTCAAGGCATTCGCTAATCTATAACACCTACATATATTGAAGTTACTACGTATCATGGATAGACTTATCTCAACATACAAGAAATCCACGTCACCGTCCACTAGATCTTCACTCAATATGCAAGTTGTTCACATCACCATCCACTAGAATCATGAATTTTTTATGTCTTCTACCGATTTTCTGTGACTAATAGTAATCATACATGCATTGTGTTAGTCTTTTCGAGTATCATGCTACAAATTTTTAAGTAGTTCTCTTTCAATAAAATAAAGTAAATGCGTTTTCATCTACGTTGTCGTTTGAAAAAATGTTGTGATGAAATCATTTTAGTATTTCTACTTTCAAATTGCATCTTTAAATTTTATAGAAATTCCCGCAGCAACGCACGGGTATCACCTAGTTACTAGTAATTTAGTGCCACATAACATCTGTTTAAGCCATGTAATCATTTTACTAATAATTACTTAGCCACGTCTAGTGTTTACCAATAGCTATAATAGTTTGTATGGATCACTATAACTAGTTGATGTGAATTCGGTTTCATTAATTTCTCTGATATTTTTTCCATGCTGGACTGTTTAGAGGACTAAACTCTTTTGGATTTATTTCAGCTCAACATACTACATTGCTAAGTAAGAATTAGGCAGATGATCACATAGCATAAATTAACATTAGATGGCACCCGAAAGGATTTTGATGTCGCCTAGAGGGGGGGTTGAATAGGCGAGTCCTGAAAATCACCACTTAAAACAATTCTATCAGTGAGACCCGGATACTCTGGACTTTTCTCCGGATACTCTGGAAAGTCAGGAATCTCTGGAAAAATCTCCGGAATCTCTGGACTAACACCTGCGCAGCGGAATATGCACACTGCTCAAAACCGGTGCCACCGGTTTTGCAAATCCGGTGCCACCGGGTTTGCCTGGCAGTGACTCCCCTCTGAACTTCCTCTGTTTTCTTGCTTGTAACCGAAGTCCACTTGGTGTGTAAGCTAAGGAGAGTATCTTGGATGACAATTCAAGTCCGTGCACTCCAAAAACACTGACAACCAAGTAGATCACAAATATTCCAAAGACAAGCTTAGGAGAGTAAAGCAAGATAAAGCGAAGAGCATAAGAGGTAAGCCAACAAGAGACACGAGGATTTGTTTTACCGAAGTTCAGATTCACCACCGTATGAATCCTAGTCTCCGTTGGGTGCTTCTCCTACCAAAGTCAGGTTGCATTCAACCATTTGCCCAATCCACTAGATAGTTTCTTCCCTTTTGGAGGCGAAGCACGACCTTCACAAACTGTCCCACAGGTCACCACACCTTGGGAGCTTGTGGGCGACACCTAGCCGTCTAGGAGGCAAGCCTCCAAGAGTAACAAATGCTTCACACGAGCTTGACGACGTCCAACAGTGCTCAAGGGATTCAAGTGCTCTTGAATTACTCACAAAGGCTTCTCTCTACCACCCAACTCACTAGATCTATCAAAGATCGAACAACCTCACCAAGAGGGGTTGGGGAGAGCTAGAATGACTTTGGATTAGCAAGGAATAGTAAGGAAGCACACCAGTAACCTCAGGAACAGCAGCTTGCAACAGTGGGGACCCAGGGGTATAAATACCCAACTCCCAAAAACTAGCCGTTGCAAACTTTAGTGAAAACCGGTGCCACCGAGTTCCCAAACTCGGTGCCACCGAGATTTCAAACAACTAGCCGTTGGGCCGGCTGACACAAAACCGGTGCCACCGGTTTCCCAAAACCGGTGCCACCGGGTTTGACACAGGGTCAAACCCGAAGACGTGTACGTGTGGTTTTTGTGTCTCTCTCAACTCACATGGGTTACTTGAGCACTGAGACATTATCAAAACTCCTTGTGATGCATCCCTCTTGATAGTACGATGTACCTATACTCAAGGTCAAATATAAATGCAATATTAAAACTCTTGAGCTTCATCTTCAAGAATAGCCATACTTGATCAATATATCTACTTGAGGGATCCATCCAGTGGCGAAGGCAGCGGTAGGGCGGCCGGGGCTAGAGCCCCCCTACCGCTGCCACCACCATGGGAGCCCCCCCCCCAAGCCCCCTAGGCTGGAAGTAGAAGAAGAAGAGGGAAAGAGGGGCTGGAAGAGGAAGAAGGAAGAAGCAGCCCCCCCTAAGCTGGGAAGATTGCTTTGCCACTGGATCCATCCATCAATGTCTCATTGGTTTGAGCACTTCTACCTTGAGCTAGTATCTTTGATCTCCATACAAGAATGAAACCCAATTCTTGATCAAGTCACCCTTCACATGACTCAAAGAATATATAATGCTTCTTCATTGCTTCACTCGGTTAGGCTCGACTTGATACCTCGAAACTCTCCAAGCTATAGGCACTTCACCCTAGCCAAGCACATGGTCCAAGTCACTACTCGGCCAACCTTAGCTTAGTGCCTCGTTGCTAATCCCTTGCTTGATTTCTTCATCCATTCGTTGCCAATTTGAGTTAAGCTTTGATTCAACATCAAGAGTGAAATTCAATTGAGATCATGCCAATATTTTATTTTGTAGTCTCATTAGATCATAACAAGCATTTCAATTTATTTAGAGACCATCTAATATTCCAATATCATTATGTCTCTTTCTTCACCTTCATTGGCTTGTTTATAAATTAAGTGTACTCCATGGGATCACACATATCACAAATCATGACATTCAACCTTAAATAGAGTCATTTCACAATGTGAGGCAATAACCCATTCCTCAACTCATCTTGTACAACAATGGCTTGTCTTCTCATATAGATGCTCAATGTCATATATTATGCTTTGTTATTTATATGTTACAACCTGCTCACATGCTTAACAAAGACATTAGATCTTTAATCTAGTTATCAATCAATACACCAAAACCCACTTAGGGCCTAGATGTCTTTCAATCTCCTCCTTTTTGGTGATTGATGACAACCTCGATTAAAGCTTACAAAAGATATTCAATAAAGCTTACAAAAGATATTCAATAAAGCTTAAAAACTCAGATTTAGGTTGAGCTCCCCCTTAATATGTGCTATGAATGGAATTCACAATATTTGGCCTTAAATGCCATTTTGCACATTTTCAAGAAAACATGGAGCTCCCCCTAAATCTTAGCCACAGTGGGGTGCAAACAGGTGTGTGAACATTTAAACCGTGATGCATGCACTAAAAAAAACTTCAACAAATAAAGAAAAGAAATGGCAGTGCTGTCTGGCCAAACCCGGTGCCACCGAATTGCCAAACTCGATGCCACCGGTTTTGCCCAGGCAGCCCTGTCAAAAAGCATCACATCACCCATAAAAGATCACACTAACAACAAATGAGTCTTAGTAAGCATAAAAAGGTTCACCACACATCTAAGCACACATAACAAAGGTTCTCAAGTCCAACTGAAGCTAGGAGAATTTTGTTACAAGGGCCTGTTGCATCCAACAACCAAAATCGGTGCCACCAGTTTTGGAAACTCGGTGCCACTGAGTTTGCCTGACAGAAGCAGAGCACTGGGACAGAGATATCACACTGAAACCAGTGCCACCGAGATCTGGAAACCGGTTCCACCGGGTTTTGGCAGACAAAGCAGATACAACTATAGCGAACATGGCCCCATTTGCCATTTGTTCGAGTTGATTTTGGTGATTCATGCTAACACAAGTAATGGGACTAACCACATTGTCTAGCATGTCTTTGTAGGCATTCCTAGGTCCCATGGATGTTACCACATGTTAACATACCATGCACAAGTTAACATACCATGCCCAAGTTAACATGTCATACCACAAGTTAACATACCATGCACATGTTAAGTGATGGCATGTTAAGTATGTTAAGTATGTTAAGTTGAAGCAATGACAAGTTGAAGATGCGAAGAAAAGGAAGGAAAAAGACACCGTCGGATGAACCGATGGTACCCTTGGAAGAAACGTCGGTGTACTTGGTACACTGCACAGCAGGCAAAATGAAGTTGACACCGTCGGATGATCCGACAGTCCAGTTTCTAGATGCGCCGGATGAATTGCAGAGGAGAAGCAGCGAAGTCAGTAGCACCGAATGAACCGACGGTCTAAGTGGGGACACCGTCGGTCTATCCGACGCTTCATTTGAATCAAGACAGAGACGTGTCAAGACTGGAGCTTCAGCACCGGATGAACCGACGGTGGAGCAGCGGTTCATCCGACGGTCTCGAAGATGCGGACAGTAAGGTTTTGGCGAGGAATCCTTCAGCACCAGATGATCTGACACACCGTCGGTGTATAGCGTCGGAGCAGTTACGTCAGCAGATCTGCAACGGCTAAGTGACGTGGAGGGCACCGGATGAACCGACTCCTAGAAAAAGCATAGCATCGGTTCATCCGACGTTACCTTTTTTAGTGGCCGTTAGCCAACGGCTCTTTGGATGCCTTGGGCTATTTATACCCCCTCCACTCACCCATTTGAAGTTGCTGGATTGTGTGGAAGTGCAGGAGAGTGAAAGACACCTAGAAGATCATATCCAATCCATCCAAGTGCTTAATTGCTCATCCATAGACTTGCATATGCTTAGTGTATGTGCTTAGTGCTAGGCTTAGCTTAGAGCTGAGTGAGTGCAAGGTTGTGCCAACCTTGTGAGGTGATTCTTGAGTGAATCAAGGTGTACAAGGTGCGTCGGAAGCCTTGGGGCCTAAGTGGCTCACCGGCAATTGTCTTCGACCCTCCGGCTTGGTGTGGAGTGGCGAGGACACTTTGTGCGGGGGATGTGGAGACCCCTTTCATTGGTGGAGAAGCTCCTTAGTGGAGGCGGCATCAAGGTGATCAAGGGAGCTTGGCAAGTGCCTAAGTGGCTAGCCTTTGTGGCAAGTCAAGTGGTGCTCTTGGGAGAGACTTGGTGACCGGGAAGCAATACTCTTGTGTGAGTGCTTCAACAACGTGGACTAGGGGTGGCTTAGTGCCTACCGATACCACGGGATAAATCGCGTGTCAAGAGTTTGCTTCCTCTCATCCCTCTTTATGTTTCCGCATTTACTCTCTTGCAATCTTTGCTTGCCTTTACTTTCCTAGAGTAGTATCTTGCTAGGATTGGCTATAGGTTGCAAAACTTGTTTTGGGATGGGAGTTTCACACTAGAACAACCTTAGTTGCACATCTAGATAGTATGTTCTAGTTTATCTTTATGCAAAAGTAGTGAAGCCATAGGTTAAGGTTTTAAGATTGCCTAATTCACCCCCTCCCCCTCTTAGGCTACGAGTATCTGATTCCTTACAACAACACAGACAGCTGAGCTTTGAATTGACACCTCTCCCCCCCTTTGTCATCCATCACCAATAAAGGTCATGGGGGGTGTTGGACAGCTGCTCATGGTTCTTCTTCATTATCATCTTGTGGTGGTGGCACAAATTGACTTGGAGGCACAAAAGATGGTGGAGGTGGAAATGGAGGAAGGTGAGAAGACATTCCCTCATATGGATTAACTGAGCCAAATAGGCTACCATAGTGTTGACACCGTTTTTTAGAAAAAACAGGTCAAAAGGGATAAGGAGAAACAACCGATGAGAAACAGAGTACAATCGGCCGATTAAAGAAAGAGAAAGGGTGGTCAACAGGATCCGCCGATAGTCAAGAAAGTTCGACTCTATCAACGGGCCAGCAGGTCAAAGCGATCGGCCGATGGTCAATCAGAGGATCGGCCGATGGAGAGAAGAAGGTGGTGATCAAGAAAGTACGTGAAAAGGAAAGTACGGTGGAGGTGGGTCAATCCATGATTGGCGATGGATCGAAGAGTCAGTTTTTAGGAAGTTTTGACTCCTGCGAGAGTCCTTTTCTATTTTTAGTAGTATTTATCTTTCTTTAGATGCAAGTAAACAGTGCCGTAATCGGCTAGGAGTCGGGTTGTCCTCAGGACATAAATAGCGACCTTGCGTGGTCGGAAAAAAGGTGTACACACCAATATCAAACAAACCGCCTCCGGGCAAACCCTTTACTTTACAGCATCTACTTTACAGCATCTACTTTTCGGCGACTTCGCCATTGCGTTTTTCCTCTTTTTCTACAACGCTGTACTTCGAGTTCGTCGGGCTGCATCAACTGACCTCCGGCAAGCTTGTGAGTACCGTTTTACCGAATAACCCTAGGCTTTAACCTCCGGGTGCATCGCTGAGGTTTCGTCTAGTTCTTTATTCACCCCTTACCGATATTAGCTAGATCTGCAAGTTTTTGTACCAATTCTTGTGGTTTTAGCTATTATCATTATCCCACTCGATCTAGATCCTATCGGCTTCTAACACCGCAACCGATTCTGACCTACTCGAGTGCTGACGTCACGATCGGCCGATTCTAGCCGATCTATCTATTCACACACCCATGCTTCGGTCGCTCTCGCACCGGCCGATCCCGCTTTTACCTGTATCGACCGATTGGCTGGTACACGTGTCGCTACAAGGCCATCGGTTCTCTAGCCGATCCCTAATATTTTCCATTGTCAATCAACAGGTCAGATTGGCTGGCATGCCTCGCTACAGACCGGGGAGTCACGTGTGCTGCGCGCGGAGGTGACATCCTATTTTCGCGTCAACACATAGTAGTATCCAGCAACAGCGCTTGAACTTCCTTGTGCATTAGGATCCACCTGAGGCATGCTAGAGGATGTGCCTTGCCCTTGTGTGCCCATGAAAGGTACCTCTGAATATGAAGATCGAGCACTATACATTCCTCCAAAGGTTGGATTATAGTATGTGTTTCCATAGGCTCTATCCCAATAATCCTTGTTGGTTGCCGGATCAACTTGTTGTGACTTGTCCCAAATGCTCTCAAAGGTCTCCGACTCACTATCTTCATCATCGGAAGGTGCACGTGGAATGGGAGGCCTATTTCTGGGAGAGGGATTTTCATACATGAGTCTTATCATCCTTGAATCCCTCTTCCTATGTTGTCTTTCCTTGTGAACGGCATCACTCGCTCTCATGCAAGACCCACACCAAAAGTAGAACAACTTTCTAAGTGGAGAGGGGGGCTTTTGCACATGTTGTTGCCCACGTCCACGCCCTCGACCATATGAAGGCCTTGCTGCCCTAGATGGTGCAGCAGCAGCAGGCTGTTCGGGGACGTCTTGGCCTTCTAAATTTGCTTGTGCACTTGCCAATTCAGCTAGAGATGGTCCCACAACATCATTCTTCAAATGAAAAGGTTTATGCTCGTGATCATACTCAAATGTGTAGTTGGTGATTGCCTCAATGATATGCATGAGATAAGGAGCATAGCCACAACTCTTTTGTGGTGAGCCTAAGATGGTATGAATTTCTTCCCAAATATAGTCCACAACACTAAATTCCGGCTCACTAGGGCTCATGTATTTCAGCAAATCTTTCCCATAGTTTGACACATTTGATTGGTCCCCTTCTCTAGGAGCAAGTGTCTTTCTAAACATGCGGTGCAAGTATGCATAGAATGGTAGCATGCCATTTACCCGACCATAGTCCCATTCTTGTCCCAAATATACATGAATTTCATCTCTTCCTTATCCATGTCATGATCTCTATGAATCTTCACCCTTGTATTATCTTCTTCATCAAACCCAAGTAGAGAGGCAAACTGGGTGTAAGTGATACCAAACCATTTTCCCCCAGTCATCCAATGCACAATTTTCTCATATTTCCAAGTGGTGAAGTAACATGTGTCATAAAATTGTGCAATCACCTCATTGTTCCATGACTTAGCAAATCCCATGATATCATAAATATTTTTCCTCTTGCACTCATGAATAATTTCAGCAATCCTTTGATCTTCTAAGTCTTCCAAGAACCTCCAATCAATGTATTCCGAGCGAGCAATTGGGTAGTCTTTCTTGATGATGGCACTAGCATAATAGTCTTGATGAAACTTGGTGCCAAACCGGTAATCTAGATTTCTTCCACCAACTGCTATGGGATTCCTTTCCCTTTCTTTTCTTGCCCTCTCTGTCATGCCCCTTCCCTTATAGTTGACTATGTTGCGGTGCTCAGGGTCAATGGGGGGCCTCATTCTAACATTGAAGTGAGTCTCACCATCATCCTCAACTGGCTGTGGTCCAAGAACTGATATGCCCTCATAGTCATCATCACTGTCATCCTCTCCGGTGCCCTGACTGTGCTCATGGCTAGTTGTGCGGATATTTTTGCCCTTCCTTTTGCGCTGAGCAGCTGCTATAGGTGACTCGGGAGGAGTGGTTCCTACCTGTATGGGCTCTCCTCATCATCATCACTAGAGGTCGACTCAGGCTCGGAAGTCCTCAATGCGCATAGCACCTCTAGGAAGATTAATTCTCCCTGCTGCCCTTTTTGACCTTCTAGGCAGTACTGGCTATTCTTGCTCAATCTCATGAGTGCTGCTAGTTCCTTCTCTTCTTTTCAATCTCATGAGTGCTGCTAGTTCCTTCTCTTCTTTTGAGCTCAAAATTTGCATTCTTTGTTCTAGGATATCTTCTCCCATAAACAAGATCGAACCTTGGATCTGTGACAAAGAGATAAAATATATGCCTTAGGAACATTTCCCTGCCACACATATATGAAGTTGAATTTTCTTGAGCAGAATCCACAAATGAGACAGACCCTCTGTGTCAAAACCGATGCCACCGAGTTGTGAAACTCGGTGCCACCGGGTTCAGCATGAACCCTAGGTCAAGCCCCCAACAATGTTGTCATGGAATCCTTAAACTAGTGATTGGAATCTGTTCTAGGACCAAATATATGTTGTTCTACCAAAGGAATCCAAGAGATAGGTCCTAGAAGAGTAGATCGGGCAAAACCAATTGATGGGGTACCTCCTGACATGTTGAAGAAGCTGTTGCTGCCCTGGAACCGAGGGGAATCCGGTCCAACCGGGTTGGAGGATCGGTTTCTTGCCTCAAGCTTCGAATCCTACGGTCCAATCCTCAAATCTCCATGAAATCGCCCCTTTAACCTCTCCCTGTCCTATTCTGAATCATGGGTGAGAGAAGGGGATAAATGGGGTGAAGAGGTGACTGTAACCGGGTAAGTCACGAGTATATCCTGTGCTGCCGACAGAAACCGGTGCCATCGGTTTTCAGAAACCGGTGCCACCGGGTTTCACTTAGCCCGTGGACTTTTGTCCATAAACTCAATTCTGGTTTGAGATTTTCTTTTCCTTTGTCTTTTCTGCCCTTATTAACCATATTTGCATTGTCCTTTGTCTCAGATATGGATTTGAGAGATTTTGATGAAATGTGAGAAATCCAAAGTTTGCAAGCCCTTGAGATGAGAATGAGTAGCTTCTTTCGAACTTGAGAGAGTCTTGGTATTTATGGTTAGCCATCAGTCAAACAAGAGTAACAATAACCATAAATAACAAGACATAATCTAAAAGATTAAGACTCAAATATTTTGCAAAAAGGCACACCACCTACACATGCTAGTGAGTTTTTGAAAAACTAACCTAAGTCACAAAGAGTATGCAAAGATTACTAGCCAGGACAAGTCTTAGTACATTTAGCTCATGCCTCTACTGAAATTTCAGCCATGGTTAGAAAAACAAAATTTCCAACAAAAATTTGTGAGGCATCAACCAAATATCTAAAACTCATTACTATCATCATGATACAAACTCAAGGTGAAACTAGACATCTTTGCACACCAAAACTCACACTAGCAAGAATAAGGCCTAAATGCATAAGTTAAATTACTTTAATTTAAGATTTCATACCTTGGCCTCTATTATGTAGAATTCTCACTTAGAGAAACTTACATAAGTTAGCTTGCACTTTTTAGTCTTTCAATAACTTCCTCTTGTCACTTTTGATGAGAAATACCCATTGAGAGCTAAGATGACAAGAGAACACAAGTATTAAAAGCACAAGCTCTAGTCTGACATTGGATGACTCTTTGAGAGTGGAATGGAAGTAAGTCACCCAACATGAAACCTCATAGAACGGGCTAAATTCCTCAAAGATATAGTGCACACATGGATGTGGATGGAAAGGACATGTGCACTACCTTGGTCAAATATGTCCAAGTTAAGAAATTTAAACCATGCTATGGTGAGTAGCCAAAAATAAATATAATCCAATCCATAGGTAGAGAGTAAGAGAAACAATTACAGATATGGATTGGTGACTTCCTTGTCATGTGGCTTACTCACGACCAACTTCCTTGCCATAAGATTCATTCAAATGGAGCATATAAATATTTAAGTAGGATACATCACACTTGAACTACACACATGAAGTCTTGCAAGAAATGTCAGTACCAAGAGACACAAAATGTGAAAAGGGCTCTTTTACGGTGGACCATATGCAATATATGACTATTTTTGGTAAGGGTAAATATGTAATTTTGTAATCTTTTAATAGATTTGGCAACCTCGGGCCGAGAAAAAATAGTTTATGACACAAGAAAAAATTGAAAAAAAATCATTTTTGAAATTTGAATTGAAAATTTTTGTTTTTGAATTTTGAAAAAATTTGGCCATACCACCCGAGGGAAATGGGAAAAATTGAAAAAAAATCGAATTTGAAATTTTAATTGAAATTTGAAAAAATTGGCCATACCACCAGAAGGGAATGAAAAAAATTGAAATATGCCACGAAAATTTGAAATGAAAAATTTGAAAATTTTCATTTTGAAATTTGAAATGAAAATTTCCGTTTTAAATTTGAAAAAAATTTGGCCATATCACCAGAGAGAAATGAAAAAAATTTGAAATGAAGAAATCATATATATTTCGTTTATGCCACACAGATAAAACTTCCAATAATACCTCTATACCATATATGTATACCACCCTATACCACAGGTGCAAGTTGTGGTGGTATACAATTAATCTCAGCCGTCGGATCCTTTCATACTGGTACTTTTCCAATAGTGATAGGGTGGTATGGTCCACCGTAAAAGAACCCATTTGAAAATAGTTAGTGGAAAACATTTTGAGAAAAGTTCTCTATCCAGAATTTTTTTCTTCTGGAAAACAGATCAGGAAAAGTTTCACTTGAAGAGTTTAGCTAACTATTCATTCTTAAACACACTTTCAGATAAGTTCTCGTGGTAAAAAAAACAATTGATAGTGGAAGTTCAGGAAAAATAGGAATTAACTTTGGATAAAGTTTGCAACAAAAGGTTTTGGTGACCGCTTCTTTTCAGGGAGCACACGTATGTGCAGGAGAGGCTGTTGATGCGTCATGGATGTGTGGTTTTGGCTTTGTGGTAAAGTAAAAAAAACCAAGGAAAACATGGTCTCATCACACGACAAGCCTCTTTGATCTTTTATAGGGAGAAACTAGGAAACTTTCGCAAAGTTGATAGCGTAATTGGCTAATTGCGCGGATAGAGATCCAACTATTGTGGGAGTTGCGAGGAGCTGAGGCGTAGAGCGTGAGGAATGAAGCAAATTCCATGATACCACACAACAACAGAGTCGCCTGTTGCGTGATACTGTTTCTCTGATGAACACGCTGCCGCTTTCTTGGTGGAGCTCGTTAGCCGTTCGCTAGCAGTGAAATATCTTCCACTCAGAATTCGACTGCGTGCTCCAACTGCACCCACCCACTTTCTTGGTGGATCTGATCGACAGATCATCATCAGAGGTGCAAGCTTTGTACGTATCTTCGATTGAAATACTCCTTGATTTGGACGGAGGCAAGAAATTAATGACTTGACAAGAACTCCTTGTATACACACCCTATCCCCTCTTTATGCGTGGAGAGAAACTTGCATTACAATTCTTTGTCGTGATTTTATTACATTTGAGAATTTCAAAATAAAATTTTCATTACAATTCTTTGCATTACAATATTTCAGTTTTTTCATTTCTCTCTAATGGTATGGCTGATTCTTTTCAAATTTCAAAATGGAAATTTTCAATTCAAATTTTTTTCATTTCTCTGTGGTGGTATGGCCAATTTTTTTTTTCAAATTTCAAAAACAAATATTTTCATTTCAAATTTCAAAAATGATTTTTTTTCAAATTTTTCATGGTGGCGTAAACAAAAAATTTTCTCGACCCGAGGTTGCCAAATTTATTTAAAATTTACAAAAGTTACCTGTCTACCCTTACCAAAAAATAGTCATATATACTGTATACCACCACGTTGTGGTATGGTGCACCGCAAAAGAGCCCAAAGCAAATAAAGAGATCAAATCTAAGGACCTGTTTGGCGGGGCTCCAGCTCCAAAAACAGCTCCGGCTCTGGCTCCTTGGTGGAGCGGCTTTTCTAGCTCCGACTTCTCTGGTTAGAAAAACGTTTGGCAACACGATTTCTCCTTGACGCTGAAAATGGTTAAAGAAAAGAAAAATAACTATACTACCCTTTCTTACTTTTTCCTTTTCGTTTTCCCACCTTATCCTCTCCTTCGTCCACGGCACGCCGCCTGCGCCTCATTCACCTCCCTGCGGCATGGGTGGGCGGCGCTTCCTCCACGGCAGCCCCGCGCGGGTGGACGGCGCCTCCGCCCCGCCACAGCCTCCACCCCACCCGCCCGCCACGTAGTGATGTGTCACATTTTTTAAAAAAATGTGCGTATCACACTTTTTATTAAGAAGAAGAGGACAGAGTGTTAATACAACTGGAGGAAAGGATGCACGGAGGTAGTGAAAGTGCATCTAGGCCCCTAAGTGGATTTTGGTGAATTGAATGACAAAGCGATTAAAGGACTAATGTATTTGTCTAAGATTGTGAGCAGACTTTATTTAGATATTCATGAGTTATTATTGGAATATGTATTTGTGAATAGATATTTTATGACTCACATTGGAGAAGACAAATATATGGATGATCCTAATGCATATGTGACAAAAATCAAGCAATGAAGGAAGATAAATATTGGGATAATTTGAGAAAGTCAATTCATGGTCTCCCATACTAGACATAGCTTGATTAAAATTACAAGGATCATAAAAGAGAAGATGGTAATTCTCTAAGTCAAGTGCAAGGCTTCATGTGGTAACTGAGAGAGGACACAAAGATGAGTGTAAACATTATGGTTCTTTATTGGAAGCTTGCATATTCGTTGTCAATCAAGATCAAGCATTTGAAGCGGGATTTCAAATGAAATTTAATTATGGATGAAGCAAAGTGGAACTCAAAGTGGATTGGGTAAGTGATGAAGAGATCAACCGAGATGTCTAGGATGAGAGACTAAGCAATCTTTGGGGCCGTAGCTAAGCCGCAATTAGTGTTTTGCTAAGGTGAAGTTCTAGCATCCGTGGGGTCTTCAAGTATCATATCCAAAGCCTTATCGAGGGAAGCAATGCAACTCATCAACATGTCATGATTGGCAATATGGAGTGACTTATGGATCCAAGTATGCATTCCTATGCTAGATGGAAAGATCTTAAGTCACTAACTCAAGTATGAACATGCTCAAGACATAGGCTATGTTGAAAGCCCTCAAGTGGATATTGTTCAAGTATGGCAAGATTGAAGACATTCAAGCTCAAGAAGTTGTCACGGTGTTTCTATTTAATCTTGAGTATAGGTATGCCGTACTATCAAGAGGGATGCAACATTAGCAAGTTGACCAAAGTCAAAGTGCTCATTAGTTGACCTAAGTGAGATCTAGCCATGAAAGCCTTAGAGTGTGCTAACAAACCCTCCTAACCTAACCTGAGCTACTTCATCTCTTTGGTGAAGTGTTAGATTCCTAGAAAGGGTTTTGGGGGTGCCTCGGGCCTGACCGGTCTGACCGGTCAGGGGCACCGGTCTAACCGGTGCCGCTAACCCAACGGCTAGTTTTTCAAACACCGGTCTGACCGGTGTGAGGCACCGGTCTGACCGGTGCCGCCCGAGGGCTAACGTCTAGTTTTCTCCTTTGAGGGGTATAAATACCCCAAGTCGTCTTCAGTTGAAGGTTGCTGTTTCTAGTGGTTGTGCTGAGGTCCTAAGCCAATTCTTGCAAGCCCTAAGCCTTAGTGGCTCTCCCCAACCCTCTCTTTGTGAGATTTGTGGATTCAAGCCATATTCTTTGTGTTGGGTTGAGAGACTGAGCTCAAGAGCGACTTTGTGAGCTAACAAGAGCATTCCCATAGCTTGAGCACTTCGGTTTCGCCTCTACAAGCTTTGAAGCATTTGTTACTCTTGGAGGTTTGCCTCTTAGACGGCTAGGCGTCGCCGGCTAGCTCCCAAGGTTGTGGTGAGCAGCGGGAAGTTTGTGAGGGCTGTGATCTTGCCTCTCCGTGAAAAAGATCGCCTCAGTGGAAAGGAGGAAAGTGGTTGAAAGAGACCCGGCTTGTTGTGGGAATTCTCCCTTACAAGCTCCTCAACGGAGACGTAGCCGTTCCTTAGTGGGCGGTGAACTTCGGGAAACAAATCAGTGCATCTTTGTGTGGTTTGCCTCTCTAAGTTGTTTTTCTAGCATATTTGATTTGCTTCCACTTCGATCTACTTGGGTATGCTACTTGTGTGTGCAGGGGTCATTACCTTGCTTGTGATCATCTACAAAGGCTACTCACCAAGTTTGGTTCGTGCTAGAAGTCAAGAGGAGCTTGAAGTTATTTTTGCAGGTGCTCTGTGCTACACCGGTCTGACCGGTGCTAGGCAACGGTCTGACCGGTGCCTCCTGTGAAGCCCAGTGCGCTACCGGTCTGACCGGTCACCACCACCGGTCTGAGCAGTGGACACTGGCAGCTCAAGTTTTCGGGGACGAAAAGTTTAAAGACGGTCGTCACACCTATTAACACCCCCTCTAGGCGACATCAAGGTCCTTTCAATTGGTATCAGAGCCTGGTGCTCCGATTCGAGCTTAACCGCTTGGAGATCTTCGATGTCGACAACTCGTGAGGTAACGTTTGAGCCTCTAGCTCTAGATGGCTCAAACTATGCATCTTGGTCAATTCATGTACTCAATCGCATTAGGACCATGGGTCCACTTGCCGAGAAGATTGTTGTTGCTTGCATTCACCTCCTCACCTTAGGAAAACCAAAATTGACTTGTCAAAATCATCCCTAGAGGACTTAGAGTGTTGGCGATGCAACTCTCAAGTATTTAACTACATTTGTCGTGCTTTGAGTGATGATGTGGAGGAATTCATCCTTGATAAACTTGAGATTGATGCACACACCATTTGGGAGATCCTTCGTGAAGAGTATGAAAAGCCCAAATGGATTGATCAAGAGCAAACCATGGAGAAGGCACTTGAGGAGAGCTCTATGTCTTCATTTAACATCACTGAGCCTCAAGTGTCACCTCTCAAGCAAGGAGAAGGCCAAAGAAGCGAAGACCATGTCCCTCTGCAGGGACCGGTCAGACCGGTGGCACCCACCAGTCAGACCGGTGCCGGCAGAGGCACAACCACTTGATTGATGGCCAAGAAGGAAAAGAAGAGAAGAACCAAAGGAGGAAAGATTGAGAAGAATGAAGCTTCAAGCTCCTTGGCCAAGGAACATGAGGCCCTCAAATCCGAGAATGCCTCCTTGGTTTGTAAGTATGATTCACTCGCTAGAAAATATGATAAGGCTATCAAATCCTTTGCTTGTGTAGCTGCAGTGGATCAAGAAAATGAAAGGCTTGAAGAAAAGCTAGGGAAGCTCACTAGTGAGCATATGGCTCTACAAGCCGATCACAAGGGACTTGAGTGTTCCTATGAGAAGCTTGTAGATTCTTATGCAACACTAGAGATAGCCCACGAGGTTGTACTTTCATCGGTAAAATTTATGCAACCTCTATCTCACACATGCACATGCTCACAAGTTCAAATTGATTTATCTTGCACTAATGATTGTTTGTCTCAAGCAAGCCAATCTAGCATTGAGCATGTACTTGTAGAATTTTGTGATGACCTCATTGCTAAAGAAAATGATGAACTCAAGCAAGAGGTTGAAAAGCTTCAAAAAGACTTGTATGTGTTGAAGGAGAAGAGCAAAGTGCAACCTTCTCAAGATAACCGTGAAGACATGGTGAAGAAGCTTGAGAAGGGATCAACTATCGCTAGCTCAACTTCTCAACAACATGCAAAGACCCACAAGCACAAGATTCAAGAAAAGAGCAAAGTTGGGCAAGTCAAGTCCCAACATCGCCCAACCAAGCACAAGGCACAAGAATCACTCTCCAAGAAGCCTAGAAGCTCAAACAAGTGAAGAGTGTGCTACAAGTGCAGAGAGAAGGGTCACTTTGCCGACGCTTGCCCAAGTACTACAATGGGTGGTGGCACTGACCGTGACCGGTCAGACCGGTGCGTGCCACCGGTCAGACCGGTGCCGGCCAGGTCTGCCACCACCCGAGCAATCAAGCCAAAGATGGCCTCCTCTCCAAGAACAGGTCTTAGAAGCAAGAATGGACAAGAAATTGCAAGAAATGGTGTGACCAACAAGAACAAAAGCCGCATTTGTTATGAATGCCGTCAAAAGGGTCACATGGGCAAAGATTGCCCAAACGGTATCATTCCTAAATCAAACCTTGTCCACTATGACTTTAGTAAGCTTAGGAATGATAAGAATGGGACTTGTGCTATGAGGGAAATTAGTTCACCTCAATCTAGCATGAGAGCCATTTGGGTCCCTAAGCACCTTGTGGCTAATCTTGTAGGATCCAACAAGTGTTGGGTACCAAGAAATGCTTGCTGAGCTTGCAGGTTGAAAGAGATGCAATGGACACATGGTTAGAAGGCATGGAAATCACTTTTGATCAATTGGCAATGTGAAGGGCAAATTCATATAAATCTTGAAATCAATGACATCTCGGTAACTAGTGCTCTTTGTTGAGTCTAAGTCACTCTTAGTTCTTCGTGAAAACTCATGTGACGCTTATCTTGTACGAGTGAAACATGAGGTAGTGACTTTGACTCCTGTATGAAAATTTACTCTCTCATGCCATTCGATGCTTTTAATGGCTCTCTAGTAGAGCATTGCCTTGTCTCTGTTTTAGACCTTAAATTAGTGATGTGTTCACACAATCAAGGGACAAGAAGGGGCAAAATCACCAAAGGAGTGACCATCGGGGGTCACCGGTCTGACCGGTGACAGGCACTGGTCTGACCGGTGCCGGCCCAGTGAGACAGGTGGGCGGGTGACTCAACCCCTGTGCCCGGGTGACCCGGTACGCCTCTGTCTGCTGTCGGGTGACCCGACCCCTATGGCCGGGTGACCCGGGAGTGAACCGCTTTTCATGAAAAAGGGTGATTTAGCATCAAAGGTAATGAGATACTCGACACATTTCAATTGACAAACTATTTATGTGTTTTGACCAAGTTTGAAATGAACCTCACCACATCCTTAGTTGAATAAAGTGCTTTGTTCGAGAAATTCAAATATCTCTAGCACTATTTAAGGGGGAGCTCATTGCAACACTTGTGTCACTTGTGGGACTAACAACTTCTTCTAGTGATCTTGTAGTCTCATTCTTTTGTGCACCTTATGCAAGCTCTTAATAAGTAGCATTATCAAAGAACAAGTAAGAGCTAGCACTTTTCAAAATTTAATATATGCACAAATGAAATGGTCTTGAGGCAAAGGTATGTTTTCATGAACCTTATTGAATACCGTAATGCATCTAGGCCATTATACCATGCTAGTGTGCCATCCTTAGCATGTAATTGCTTCAAGTGAATGTTTGTGTGCTTCACTAGATATTTGGTTGATACCTTTGCGTTCACTCGACTTTGTGTCTCGTGGTTGAGGGTATGAGCTAAATATACTAGAAGTGCCATTTGTTTGAAGTGGATGCATGCACTTTGTGACATAGGATAGACTTTTTGAAAAATCAACTAGCATGTGTAGGAAGTGTGCTCATTTTGAAAAATATTTGATTCTTGGTCTTTGTGACCCAATCAACTTAGTTGTGACTATAGTTCCCCTTGCTTGATTGATGGCTAGTCACAATTAAGAAGATTTTCTCAAGTCCATAAAATCTATCTTTATCTCTCTCTCTCTCTTGGAAGAATCAAGAATTATCAATTATATTGGTTTATCCTCCATTCTTTCAAGATTAGTCAAAATTTGGATCAAAATCAACTTTATATCTTTTATCCAATCTTTGTGAAGAAGGAAGGAGCAAATCTTGGCTAAGATGTGTCTCAGGGGAGCACCAGTCTGACCGGTGCCGCCCACCGGTCTGACCGGTGGCACCCCTAAGTCACATGTTCTCACTTCTAAGGTTTAAGTGGAAGGAAAATGCTTTTTAAAATATCTAGAGAAGTTTTAAGGAGTAAAATCTCAAAAGAGGGAAAGAAGGATCGAAACTTCCGAGGCTAGGTCGGTTCTACCGATATTGATTCTCTGTTGAGTTTATCAAAATCGTCGGTTCTACCGATCCCATGCCAGAACTACCGATAAAGCTTCACTGGCTGGACCTAGGGGGGTCACCGGTCTGACCGGTGCCCCTCACCGGTCTGACCGGTGTCGCCCAGGAGCAACCCGTGGGGCCACAGTAAAAGAATCTATCTTTTTACCCCCTCCTTTCTCTCTCCTCTATCATTTCACCCAGCCATTCACCCTCCTCAAGCCCGTGGACATCTCTCCTCCACCCTGCTTCCACCTCTCTCAAATCCTATGGACTTTTGAAGATTTAACCAAGGAAAGACCTCAAGATTGGAAGGAAAGGACTCCCTTAAGGTCCTCTACTGGTTCCCCTTCAAGTTCTTCGAATCCCATCCAAGTTTCTCTCTCAAAAGGTATTCAAATCTTCGTTTTGCCCGATCTCTTTACTCCGTGCAAAGGTTTGAATTTCCTTTGGTAGAACAACATCTGAGAACCCCTAGAAGACATACCTATAGATCCATAGCTTTTTGTTGGACACATTGTGAGAACTCAAGATTTGGGGGCGGACGGCTTGCACCGGTCTGACCGGTGCACCCCACCGGTCTGACCGGTGGAGGCGGCCCAACCCTAAGTCCTGTTTTCTTCATGTTTTCAACATATATCTATGTAGGAATGCTTCTAGTTCATCAAAATTCATATCTTGTCATTCCAGCTGCTGAGATTGGCATTTGAGGCCATTGGCTCAGTTCTGGATGGCACCAGTCTGACCGGTGACGTCCAGAACCGACCCGATTGTTTCAAATTGTGAATTTCATGTTCTATTCAATTCAAATCTCAATCCTGGTGTCTTACAAAATCTTTTCATATCCTTTGTGACCCAGGACAGAGGCTATGCCAAGGATGAAGCAATCCGGGAGCAAGAAAACAAGGTTGACACCTAGAGAGCTCCCACATGATCGTGAAGCAGGTGGAAGTGGCAGTGCAGGTGGTAGAAACCTGAGAGAGCGTGCACCCAAGAGAAGAAATGAGGAACAAGAAGACTTGGGTGGTGACACGGGGACGAGTAGTGATGATGATGTTGAGGATGAGACATATGTCGATCCCGGTGCCTTTCATGTGAGGCATCATGGAAAAGGTCCAGCTACAGATGAGGGTGATGATGAGGATGAGGAAGAGGACCTAGGTGGTCAGGAAAGGGATGAGGATGATGACCCTATAGATGAGGATGACGGTTCGTGTAGGCTAAGGGTCACTAAGCCTATATACATGTACCCACAGAAAGCAATTAATTATCATGGTACAGGGATGACAAAGAAGCTGCAGAAGTTGAGGGATGTGAATCCCTATGCCAGTGAGAGGACAGCTTCGAACTGGAGGTTTTGGGCTACTTTTCAGCAGGATTATTATGCCACCGTGATCATCAAGAAGCCCAAGATCACCCACCAGGCACAGTACGTGGATTGGGCTTACATGGAGAGCAAGAATGACCCTATCTTTGATGAGATCAGCAGTGTTTGTGGGCACCAGCGAGTAAAGGATCTCATGGGTTTTAGGCAGGATTGGAATAGGGAAATCATTGCTCAGTTCTACGCCATGATACACTTTGGTCACGCTGATGATGAGAGAGCTATGTTGTGGATGACTAATGGGAACAAGTATGGTATTCGCTTTTCCCGGTTTTTGACTCTCTTTGACTTGGGACAGGGGGATAAGGACTATCCCAAGTTGCATGATGGTGGTCTGCTTGAGCCAGAGGCGTTGTATTTCATGTACCCTAGTGATCAGAGGGCTAATGTTGGACATGTGAAGGGGCTCTACACTTACCATTCAGTTTTGAACCGGCTTCTTCGGGCGTCCATTGCACCGAGGGACGGAAACCCCTCTGATATTTCTAGGTTCATGAAGAACTTGATGATTGCTTTGAGACCAGGGGCACCTCCATTTAGTGTGGGGGATTACATTTGGCAGGAGATCAAGTACTTATCCGAGGATCCTAAAAAGATCTGCAGCTACAGTCCATACATCATGTTTATGATCGAGAGGGTGACCAAAATGGAGTTTCCAAAGGATGTCACACACAAGCCTCTAAGGCCCAATCCAGTGAAGAATCCCAGCATTCCTTCCCTTGTACGTGAGCCGAAAATTGCAGCGGAAGAAGGAGAAGAAGCAGGCATTGATTGGCAGCAGTACCAGCAGCAGCCCCCTGCCCAGGCCGACACCGGTCTGACCGGTGCCTCTCACCGGTCTGACCGGTGGGGGCCTGGACAGTATGGCAGACAAAAGAAGTCCACCTCCCCGCTCCGCAAGTTCCTAAATTTGATCTTTGGCATGTGTAAAAGCCAATATGACATAGAGGTGGAGCAGCAACAGACAAGGATAGAGAGGAAGAAGGAGAGAGACACGTTGAAGCAGCTCCATAGTCACTTTGGATTTCAGCCACCTCGTTCACCCATCTCTCCCACTCCTCCTGAGGTTGAGATCCCGTCGTTTGATCAGAGGGTGAGGACCATGATAAACTCAAACATGATCAACGAGTATGGCACCATGTTCTTCGAGCCCGGCGAGGGTAGCTCTTCCTCGGCTGCACCTCCTCCTCCACCTGGTTCAGAGGAGGTCCCTCAGCCCTTCGGTGCTCAGATGGGACCAGCAGAGTTTCCTCCACCCTTCGGCACCCCAGTTGCCCCACCTCCAGCTCCAGATGCTGCAAAGGAGTCAGAGGCTCCTCCGGATTGGGCGGGTCGCTTTTCTACGGAGATCTTCGGTTGGTCGGGCTATCCTCCTCCATATGGTGGTATGGATGATGTTTTTCATGTTCTTTCTTCTAAGTTCATCATATCCATCATATCTCTCTTATGCACTATCTCATTTCCTTATTCTTAAATAGGAGGGAGCTCGCACCCTAGCGGTGGTCCGGGGTGGGACTCGTGGCAGGGCTAGTGATCGGCAACAACATCTTCTCTCCAGGCCTTTATTGCTGCTTGGTGACAAAGGGGGAGAAGAGAGGATTAAAGCTTCTACATCTTGTTTAGCCCTGTCTGTCTGTGTTGCACTGGTCTGACCGGTGCCTACTGGCTGAGTGAGAGCGTGAGAGCAGCCGTGTAATAAGTTAAAACTTAATCTCTGTGGACTTGAGAACATTTGTGTGAGTGCTACTGTGTGTTGAACCTTTATTGTAATAATTAAGTGACATTATTGCTAGATTGTGATGCATGTGTTGTATGGTGTATTGTTTGTGTTGGCTAAATGGAGCAAAGTGATCTAAGCTGGCACTACAAGAAAATCGTTGACTAGTGACGCAACCACATTTTAGCGTCATTGATTTATGACGTTCCTGGCTGATCTCGTCATAATATTTCACTTCCGAGCAAATTTAGTGACAAAAAAAACTTTCATCATTACGGTTGGTACTGTAGGCGGGCATTCACTGTTCCATGCTGTTTTGTGACGTCATAAGCTCTGCAAAAACGTCATAAACCAACATCGATCCCACATGTAAGCACTATTTTAAAAATAGAGTGTTCCAAGTCGTCATAAATTTTAGTTGGGTCCCACATGTAAGCATTTTTTCGAAAATAGAGTGTTCCAAGTCGTCATAAAATTTTCTAGGGTCCCAAATGTAAGCATTTTCGCCATGTCAGCGGCGTCATAAACCAACTTTGGTCCCACATGTAAGCATTATTTTTAAATAGAGTGTTCCAAGTCGTCATAAAATTCAGTTGGGTCCCACATGTAAGCATTTTTTTTGAAAATAGATTGTTCCAAGTTGTCATAAATAGTTCTAGGGTCCCACGTGTAAGCATTTTTGCCAGACTAGAGGCTAGGTCACGAAATGTTGCAAAAATAATTTGCCATGGCATGGTTTCGAACCAGGGACCTGAAGAAATAAGGCTGTGCTGCTTACCACTGCACTACTTCTTGGTTGTGTTATGCTAACAAGAAACACTTTCCTTATGGTTGTCTCAGGTGAATCTTTAATATAAATCAGTAATTCGCAGGCAAACGCTTCACTGCCTTCGTAAAGACTCAACTTTTGCTACGTGCAGATCTGCAACGGCTCGTGGTACGAATGGCGGATTCTAGCGGCGATGAGAGGGCGATTTATGCGCCACCTCCCGGCTACGAGTTCATGAAATAGGACGGCAAGGTCGGTCCTCTGGTTTGAGCCACTATATTTTCCCCTATCGACATAGGGATGGGGATTTCTAGATTTGGGGATCTAGAGGATTGATGACCATATACAATAGATTCAGATTTTATCATACACTCAGATTTGCATTGCAATTGGTGTTAGAAGTTGATCGGCTATAGATAATCGGTGTTAGATTCAATTAGTTTTCGATTTGCATCATTTTATGAATTGATAGGTTCTTGTATTTTACTAGCATCTGGTGGTGGCTCGGTCCACTGATTTCGTTACATCGGAGCCTCCTGATGCTGATCTTATCGTTGTGGATCCTTGTAACAAGTGCCAACATGGGTATGCTATCCTTGTTAGGGAAAGCTTCACCACCCTTGGGCGCTGGTATGGAACTTGTGGTCAGGTAAACAATAACTTATTTAAATTTCAATAGACTTATAGTACTTGTACTCTTGATATTAGTGTAGAAAATGGACAATTTTATGAACATATATGTATTTGGTGTCTGCAGCCTCAAGGAAAACAATGTCAGACGTTTGTTTGGATTGATCCTGAATGGGATGGTAGGACTAAAGCTGTTCTGAATAAGCTAACACGCAGGATAGCAAAAGCTAAAGAGGAAGCAAGGTCATGGAAAGAAGAATGCAGAAAGGCTAACATGAAGCTTGGAGATACTGAAAAATTGATGCTTGAAGATACTACCACTGAGCTTCAGAAGAGGGAGAAGGGTAAGCCAACACAGACAAAACTTGTCCAAGTGATCATGGAAATGGAATCGAACAATAGGTAGTTACGATTATTGGAACAATTTTTAATGATGAATAACCATGACATGCCATCTTATGAAAGTTGTTGCTGATGTTTTCTTCAGATCACGTGAACGACCCTCAGAATTTATCGATTTAAGTGATGCTTGAAGCCGAGCTGCAGAAGGTGAATGGACAGCTGCAGGAAGCAGACATAATATTACCTTGAATCTATATGCGGGGAGAATTGTCGATCTACCGATGTCTTAAGAAACATGTTTCTACCTCATCATGTTATGATGTTTGCTACTTGGTGGTGTAAACTTTGTGGTGATGAGTTGCTTTGAGATGCCATCTTATTATGCTGATTTGCTTTGAGCACTCTCACCATTCTGAGCTAATTTTGTTGATGTTTTGCTGGTCCGGTCTGTTCATGTTTTGTTAGAAGGACCTTCCTGAGTAACGATCGCAAAACTGCTTATTTCCTACTGTCGTTCCAAGTCATCATAAAATGGAGGTCCCACATGTAAGCATTTTCGCTAGGTCACGAAATGTTGCAAAAAAAACTTACCATTGCAAGGGTTCGAACTAAAGACCTATAGGAACAAGACTGCGTTGCTTACTACTGCACCACTTCTTGGTTCTGTCATTTTAACAGGAAACACTTTCCATATGGTTGTGTAAGGTGAATCTTTAATATAAATCAGTAATTCGCAGGTGAAAGGCTTCACTGCCTTCGCAAAGACTCTCGACTTTTGCTACGAGTAGATCTGCAACGGCTCGTGGCAAGAATGGCGGATCCTAGAGGCGACAGGAAGATGGTTCCGCCGCCACCTTCCAGCTACAAGAAGCTGAAACGGCTCGACAAGGTCAGTTCTCTGGTTTGAGCCACTATATTTTCTCCTATCATCCTAGGGATTTCTAGATTTGGGGATCAAACAGATTGATGAGCATATACACTAGAATCAGACTTCATCGTACCCTCATATTTGTACTTCGTTTGGTGTTACAAGTTGATAGGCTATAGACAATTCATAGGTGTTAGATTCAGTTAGTTTTCAGTTTGCATCGTTTGATGGATTGATAGGTTATTGTATTTTACTAGCTTGTAGAGGTGCTTGAAGCCACTAAAGCTGGGCTGCAGGAGGTGAAGAGAGACCTGCAAGAACAAGAAGGCAGAGAACTCATAGCGCAGCAAGTGGCTGTAAAATACAAGGAGCTGTGTCAGGAAATTTTAAATACAACTATGCAAGAGATGAGGAAATTCAACGAGATGGCTGACCAATTGTTACATGAACAATTGCAACAGACCAACAACTACAAGGAGTTGTGTGCCCATATGTCACGCCGGGACAATGCCTTATTGAAAGAAATAGGTGAGATTCTTGACCAAGAGTCGAAAGACCTGGTACTGGACAGGAAGGCAAAACCTGAAGAGGAGGCAAGGTCATGGAAGGAAGAATGCGCAAAGGCTACCACAGAGCTGGAAAACGTGAAGGGAAAGCTGAAACATGCCATCGATGCGATGTAAGTGTATAAGCAATCGGTTGAGCAACTAGTTATCAAGATCGAGAAGGAGAAGCAATCGATACAACAGAGTGTTATCCAGATGGAGAAGGAGAAGCAATGGATACTGCGCGAGAAAGATAAAAATAGGTAATGCTTGATTATTATGAAACTTGTTCTTTGTTGATGTTTATTTACTGGTTGTTCCTCCTGATCATAATACATAGTGTTATGAAACTTGTTGGTGCTTGTGTTTTTTTTAGGTCAGCCAAGCGAAAAAGGGATCAACAATGGGAAGGATCCTCAGAAGCTACTGCCGCTGAGCTACAGAAGGTGAAGGGACAACTGCAGGATGGAGCTATGGAAGGAGAATCAACGCCTACAGATGTAAATTGATGATCAGTTCTTATCGTTATGATTACAAATGGGTGGTTATGATTATTTTGAAAATTGTAATGATGATCATCCTATGATGTTTGCTACTTGGTGTTGTGAACTTTGTGGTCATGAGTTAAGAAACTTGTGGCTACTTCATGTGATGATCATCCTTTGATGTTTGCTACTTGGTGTTGTAACTTGTTGCTACTTGGTGTTGTGAACTTTGTGGTCATGAGTTGAGAAACTTGTTGCTACCTGATCATAATATGATGTTTGCTGCTCCGTGGACGGCAAAGTTCCGGTCTGTTGATGTTTTGCTGGAAGGACCATCCTGAGGAACGATCGCGAAACTGATTGTTTCCTACTGTGGTTCCAACTCATCATAAAATTTAATAAGGTCCCACAAGTCAGTCTGATAAAAAAACAGAGGAAAATTAAAAGGATACTATGTCAATAGCAGGGGTCGAACCCGCGGGCAACGGTGATATCAACCGCGTACCCTGCAAGGGGCTTGCCAGCACGCTCCTGTGGGTCGTTGTGGCAAATATCTAGCCTAGGGGTCTTGGTGCGCAGATCTACAACCCGCGGCGGGAATGGCGGATCCTCGCATCGAAGGGAGGAGAGTGAGCTACGGTCAGATCAGTACCCTATTTTGTGCCTCTACTTTCACCTTTCGTCAGAGGGAAGTGATATTTGGAATTGGGGATTTCGGTTGAAGCACGATTGTTGTTACAAGTTGATTGATAGGCTTTAGTTTAGAAAGTGCAAAACTAAGCATTGATTTCAAGTTGCAATTAATTTTTTTGAAGCATTCGTGTACTCCAGCATCTTCTTCCATTGGTAGTTACTGCTCGGAGACATCTTCCTGCAATAGTAGCCATTGACATCCTAAAGACAAGTGCAAACACGGGTTGAGAGCTGTGGTGAAGTATGCTTGGACCTTTCTCAACCCTGGCCGCCGGTTTGCTGGCTGCCCAAAGGTAATGGCTAGTTGGCTACCTGCTTATGTGGTGCATGTGGTCAACGGCTATTGCTAATGGGTCATTTAATTTGCAGGAACAAAAAGAGCAATGCGATTACTTCTGCTGGATTTATCCAGAATGGGATGAAAGGTCGTATGCTGTTATGCTGAAGCTCATGAAGAAGAAAGCGAAAGCTGAAGAGGATGCAAAGCAGTGCGAGGGGGAATTGGGAAAAGCTAACTGTGAGCTTAGAGAGATTAGGAATGAGCTCAAAATAGCGCGACAAAAACTTCAGAAGGTTACCGTCGAGCTGAAGTCAATTGGGAATTATAGGCACAATGTCAAACTCGCGCATGTGCTGCTTGCTTTATTTGTTTTTTCGCGGGAATGGCGGGATTGATGCTCGGTGGTAAGGCTAATTAGATGTCTCGATCATGTATTCTGCAAGTGACACTTTGGTATTGCGAACAATGTGTCGATCATGTATTCTGAACATCGTGTCCTATGCTTCTGAGCATTGTACTGATGATGTATTGCCAAAATCAACCAAGAAATGCGCGGCAGTTAGTATCCACCACATTGTACTGACCATTTAGTCCGACCTGTTCACATTTCCAAGAACGTAATTTCTGTTAGGTTCCCCAACAGTCATAATGAATTATTATTGTTATCCCGAAATCAACGGAGCAGCAACGAAGGTTGTTTTGGGTGGCGAAGGAGCGGTGAATTTACTGTAAATGCGGAGAAAGGAACAATGGATTTGTTGTAAATGGGGCATTGATCGACTTCTTCTGCCTGGGGTACAGAAAACATTTTTACAATTGCATCTCCTCCTCTCGGAAGGAAGATCCGTGAGAGTACAGTGCTCTCTTCCAAGTCTCTGTATCAATTTGAATGTGCATTTGACCTGGCACTCTGATGTTTGATGAAACTATTTTCAGGACGCCGGTAGGTCAGTAATCATGTCGTCGAGGCGGTTGCCGTTATCGCTGGTGGTGCTCCCTACAGAGGTGAACATTGACATCGCCGGCCACCTCGCTGCGACCTCGGAGTGTCCCATGGACGACCTCCGTAGCCTACGGGCGACCTGCCGGGAGATGCGTCGCGTGTGCAACAACGCGGCCATTGGTCGGCGCATGGCGCTAGAGCGATTTGCCGTCGAGCTGCAGTGGAACGACCGCAAGGGCTACGACGCCCTCCTCGATTGCCTGACCCGCATAAGAAACCTGGAGGCATGTTTCCTCTCCGGGATGGACATCCTGTTCGGGGAAAACTACAGCTCCCGGTCATCCATCGCCAAGCTCGAGGAGGCCGCCCAGGCCGGGCACAATGTGGCGGCCTATGTAGCCGCCATGGTCCTCTACAGGGCCAATGGCGGCGCCGGTGATGATGACACTACGAGGCGGTACATCAGACAGGTCGGGGGCGAGGAAGAATCGGCGGTCGCGACATCGATGATGATGCGGACGAACAAGGGTTGCCTGCGGTGCCGTGAGGCAGCCTCAGAGGTGATCCGGTGAGTGACATGGCGCCGCCAGTGGTGCGCGGCAATCATCAGTGCACAGGCCGCCTGTGCTTCAAGATGTGCTGGGAACACTACGTGAAAAACTCACTTTGGTAATGGGCATAGATGGCCTTTAGTAATGGGCAAAGCGCCCGTTACCGATCAAGTGTTACAAATGAGCCAAGAAAGGTAACAGGCAGATGCCCGTTACTGATAACATATATTCGTAACGGGCATCAAACAACGACCGTTACCACAACTAGCCACCGGTCACGTGAAATGGCTGTTTCTCTGGGCCCACAGGGAACTTTGGTAACGGGCACCAAAACAGAGCCTGTTATAGTAGCTCAATATCGGAGACGCCTACTGTGTACCTACGTCTCCTCTATCTAGACGAAATGAGACGCGTCTATTTCACGCACGTCTCAGCACATCTAGGATTCGTAACGGGCATCAAACAACGACCGTTACCACAACTAGTCACCGGTCACGTGAAATGGCTGTTTCTCTGGGCCCACAGGGAACTTTGGTAACGGGCACGAAAACAGAGCCCCTTAATGTGAAATCAACATTGGAGACGCGTGCTGTGAACCTGCGTCTCCTCTGTCTCGACGAAATGAGACGCATCTGTTTCCACGCGCGTCTGCTGTCTCTCGACTCAAGGAGACGCGTGCTTTCAACCCGCGTCTCCTATATCTCGATGAACAGGCCAGGTCTTGGGGCCCACCGGTCAGTACTGGTAACGGGCTTTTACACTGCCCGTTACATTGTTGGCATGTATGTAACAGGCTTTCCGAATGAAGCCTGTTACTCACTGATCAGTGTTTGTAACGAGCTTTAATTAACGCCCGTTACAGATACGTAGGCCACCCCTACAGTAACCTGCCTGCTTGCCGGCTGCATCCTAGAACCAGCAGCCATCAGGGGCTGCATCCTACCATCCTGGAACCAGCCAGGATATGGCAGCCACCACAGCAAGGAGACATCACAAACACATTCTCACATCATAGATATAGGCAAGCAAGATCACATTTATAGACAAGCAAGATCACACTTATAGACAAGCTAGGATCACATCAAGTTTCAAGTTACTCTCATCAGGGCTTGTGTGGATGGTGTCATGAGAAAACTGCCTGAACCAGGCAGCATCTGACCCCAACCAAGCAAGCCAAGCAGGTTTCTCAGGCAACAACACCTGACTAAAGAAGACTGAATGAGTTTCAAGTTTCTGGCTACAATGAACTCACGGAGCACCATTGTAGAAGTTGCCCTTTCGGTCGATGGTCTCCTTAAGAATGTACTCGCACAGCATCTCCCGGACACGCTTTAGATCTTCTGTGGAAACATCTACAGTAGATTTGAAATCCTGCAAAATACAATCATTTATGAGAATACAAGTAGAAATTAGTTTCTAAAATCAGATGGAGAATATGAGCAGAGACAAGGTTGAGCATTATTATCTACTTACAGCAGCCTTCTTGATGTCAGGTATGTCATCGAGTAGTCTTAACATATGGAATGCCACATGGAATCCACACAAAGAGGACCCCCATGACTGCTGAGCACACTGCATCAAGGTACCAAAATGACAAGTTAATGCAGTACCAAATAGGTAAGAAGGGACCATAAAAAAACCTCGGTCTTACATCGAGATTTGTTTTGTGCTTGAGTATGGCTTTTGGCTTTTTTTGCTTTCCTTTCGTCACTCCGTCCTATGCATGATCACCAAAGGCCCTGCATGATCAGCAATACCGATTAGAAACACTAAGAGATTGAATTTTTGTGAACAAAACCTACAAGATACTGTACCAAAGGCCCTGCATGGTCAGCAATACCGATTAGAAACACTAAGAGATTGAATTTTTGTGAACAAAACCTACAAGATACTGACCAGTCCACAACAGGTTTGAGATCTGAGAACTTTAGCGGGGGATGTTGTTTAGCAGAATCTAGATACCAAACCTCTTTGAACTTCATACAGATGATCACTGTTACCCAGTGGCTAGTGTAGTAGGCACCCACCACGTAGTCGTTGTTCATTGCATTTGAGATTGCTTTGGTAACAAGGCCAGAATGCTGAGAAATATTTGTGGAAGTAATAAAACCTGGATCCAAAAACCCAACACTGATCTGCATCTCCGCTGCCTTGTCCATCATTTTCCTACAAAAAATCAAATTGTTAGCATGCATGAACTTTGTGGTCAAAATTAAAGAAATATCTTTTTAGGTTTTAAGGGACTTACAATGTCCACAACCTCAAGAAGGTAACATCCAGAGAAGCCAGGGTTATAAGGTTATACACGCTACTGAATGTAATGTTTAACATTAAAGCACCACCACCACCTTTAAAGTAGTCTTGATCCACCTTTGCTGGAAAGGCAAGTTTATCCTTACTGTGTTCCATGATGTAAGCATGCAACCTGGCACAATTTAGTCCAGCAGCCTTTAAGTTTGCTTCTAGCAACATAGGTGCACCAGGCTTGTATTTTGGTCGTTCATGTTCTGTCCTAATAATACAGTTAAGAATCTCATCTTTAGACAGAGGTTTCCTGGCCTGGTTCCCCTTCTGCAGTGGAGATTGCCTGGCCTCCTCCTCCTGTTGCAGAGGCTGCTGTACATGTTGCATCTGCTGCTTAGGGGGAGATTGCCTGCGCTCCTCCTCCTGCTGCTGGAGAGGCTGCTGTTTCGTCTATTGCTTATCCTCATGTTGCAGCTGCTGCTTAGGCGGAGTTTGCCTGGGCTCCTCCAGCTGTTGTCGACACTCCTGCTGCTGGAGAGGCTGCTGTTTCGTCTGTTGCTTATCCTCATGTTGCAGCTGCTGCTTTGGCGGAGTTTGCCTGGGCTCCTCCGGCTGTTGTCGACGCTCCTGCTGCGTAGTTTTGCTGATCTGCTGCTGCTGCTGCTGTTGAGCCTTCTCTTGCTGACACTGAGCTGCAGTACCTCCATCTGATGTTGTACCCCTGCTACCTGTTGCGGCTTCAGGGTTGGGATGTCTCGTCATGGGTGGTATAAGGATCCTGTCCTTTGGCCATTGGATCCTTTGAACGAGAGCCTTAGCTAGGGTTGCTATGTCACCCCCATCAATTGGTACAGGCAGAGGGTAGTGACCCGCATTGGCCCACACATAAGTAGGTTGCACCACAACATACCCATCCTGCACCGGTACTGAATGGCAAGCCTTTTGAAATGGAAAGACTTTCGCTAGTGCGAGCTCCACATTAATCCCGGTGCCATCCAAAAGGCTGCACGCGGTTGGCTCTGTCAGCTTATCTATTGTGTCCAGCATAGGTAATCGACTATCACTGTGCACTTGATTCGCTTCGTCCTCGTTGGCATTCCAATGGTTTTGCTCTCTGCCACACGCATCTTCCTCGCTGTCATGCGCATGTTCTTCCTTGCGGTCATGCGCATCTTCTTCCTCGCTGCCATGCACATCTTCTTCCTCACTGCTACTGACAGGCGCTGGTAATTGGGAAGGAAGAAGTACATTTTTCGGTATTTCGATGCCTGATAGTCTTAGAGCATGGACAACTGATTTAAATGTTATGTCCATCATATCATGAGCATCAGACCTCTTGTTCCTCCTCTTCTTCCTGTACATTCCAGCGAACTCTTCACCAAACCCTTTACCCCAGCCAAGTGAACTAGACACGCCTCGGACCCGACCTCGATGCTCTGGAGTCTCAAGTGCTGCGGTGAGGATATCATCCTCTCTAACCCCAGAGAAAGAACCATCGCTACCCTGAGCTGCAAGTATTTTCACCCTATCTGCTACCCCTACCATCGCAGTGTTACTGAATGTTATGCCCCCGCTTCCTTCACTAGTATTCTTCCTCTTCTTCCCTACCCTTGCCCGCATATAAGGTCTCGAACGTCCAGGAAATTGGTCCCAAGGGTTCTGTTTTCCTTCTGCAGCTAGCTTTGCATCCTCCTCCCACTCTTTCCTTTTACCACGATAACATTTTCTGCCCATCTTGTGTGGCTTATTATGCAATGCTCTCTTTTGTTTCATCTCCTAGCTCAATTGCTGAAATGAAGGAGAATTGGTTTCCTGCACAAACATGTCCCAGTCTTGTTGCTGCAAAAAGGCATGATTCACAAAGGGAGTCTCCTCTTGGCTCACATATTTTTTTTCTTAAATGGGCCTTGAACCGCCGTTGCAAGGTTCCAATCTCTGATATAGCTGTCTTAACTGCCTTCTTGCGAACAGATTCTTCCAGATTGGCTGAGTAATCTAGCTTTTCCTCTAAAACTGTGAACAGATGGTCCTTCTCAATTGTTGAGAGATCATCAACCGCCTTGTTGATTGACACCCTCTCCCGAGCAATGAGGCCACAGACCAATACAAATCTATCCCTCGCAGCATCTGGGGTAGGCCAAAAATTGGCATCAAGTCCAGTTGCAGTCAACTTGTCTTCTGGCCATTTGGTTTGTGTCCTTGACCCACAGGATCGAGTACTACTCGCAGCAGTCTGTGCTGAGTGACCCTGTGAAGAAGGTTCACCGACGATGGGCTGTGATGGTGAACTGGAGGTAGAGGAGTTTGTTGTTGTGGGAGACTGCATAGATGATATGTCAGGTTGTCAATAGAGCAACATAAGCAAGACTGAAAATCTAAACAAAATTCTTATTAGATAAATTCGTTTTCTCTGACAGGCAAAATAGCTAATATTACACTAGAAATCATTACAAGTCGTAAATAAAATCAGCATAGACATACACAGTTCATATTTTACTTAATTAGCATACAGGGATAGGTGCTAACCATTTTGACAGGGACACAACAATATGCTTATATATCAAAGTAGAGAATAAATTCCTTCAACTGCTTCCTTGTCCAACTTCAGCAGCGATGGATTGTGTGTTCCATGTGTACATGCAACAAGAGGATAAAGCAATGATCATGACATTATATATGACAGTAGTGAAACTACACTCACAACACATCATGACACCAACAATAACACTATATATGACAGTAGTGAAACAATTAACACTCACAACAAAGCATAGGATAGTCTAGTTATCACTATATTATAAACCATTACGATGCAATTCCCACTGACATTATGTGGCCATCAGAATTAAAGTATGCTAATAGGTCCAAAGCATAACTGTTGATCTGGTACATTCAAAGCATAGCAGAATTAAAGTATGCTAACATCCTCAATGTTTTTCATGAATTTACAGTGCAAAAATTGTAGCACCAGGAACATGAAAATGAATTTCAACAGTTCATATAACTTCATCTGTTAGCAACAATTTATTCAAAAAGACTTGGAGCAACAAAATCCATCCATCAAATCCACAGTCAATCAATTAAAGATGAACTATTAAGGCATGTCTCCCTAATCCACCTTGACATGAATATATAGCAGATTGGGTGGACTACATTATAAACCACTGCGATGCAATTCTCACTGACATTATGTGGTCATCAGAATTAAAATATGCTAAGAGGTCCAAAGCATAACTGTCGATCTGGTACATTCAAAGCATAGCAGAATTAAAGTATGCTAATAGGTCCAAACCATAACTGTCGATCTGGTACATTCAAAGCATAGCAGAATTAAAGTATGCTAACATCCTCAATGCTTTTCATGAATTTACAGTGCAAAAATTGTAGCACCAGGAACATGAAAATGAATTTCAACAGTTCATATAACTTCATCTGTTAGCAACAATTTATTCAAACAGACTTAGAGTAACAAAATCCATCCATCAAATCCACAATCAATCAATTAAAGATGAACTATCAAGGCATGTCTCCCTAATCCACATTGACATGAATATATAGCAGATTTAGTGGCCGAGCAGAGAGAGGGCGTTGGGGGTTCAAGCAGGACTAACGTCTGTCGCGAATGAAGTAGTTGTTCTCATGATGGTCGGAGGGGCCGGATCCACGTCGGCTCGTGGCCTGAGGTGGCCGGCTCGTCGTCATGGCCGGGGATGACGGATCCGCGTCAACCATCTTTAGGTTGGCCGGGAAGCCGTCCGCACGCCAGTAACCGCGTCCTCGTCACCGTCGTCACGCAGGGAGCGGTGGGGCTGGAGAAGAGCAGGGCTGCGGCGGGGAGAGAGCGGCGAAGGCGAGCGGGGAGAGAGCGGCGAAGGCGAGCGGGGAGAGAGCGGCGAAGGTGAGCGGGGAGAGTGGCGGCGGCGGTGGGGAGAGTGCGGGTGTTGTGGATCTGTCTAGCGAGGAGCCGAATATGAACTGCGCGCGTAACTGTGTTTAAGGAAATTACTGGCGTGCCCTTGACGGCTCTCTGGTGGAATTGGAATTCCATGTGCATTATAGTCAATATAGGTGGGAAATTTTGAGCAGCTCGCGCACGGTTTGCCTACTGACGCTGACGCGTGGGCCAGTGTCATTTGCGACGATGGTTAGTGAACCCGCATCGCCTTTGTTGGCAGTTGGGTCCGGCGGGCGGGCAATGGTTATCTTTTTATTTTGGCTGCTGAAGCTGATGCGTGGGCCAGCCACTATTTTTTTTCGAATGAAACGTGCTTCCCTAAAATATTAGAGCTCATAAAACAGCACCTAAAAAATCATAAAAATATGAACAATTCGTATTTGGACATTTAGTATTTGAATAAAATATCAACAGTCACACTTGTGTGCCCAAGATTCTTAAAATTCGTTTTTACATCCCATGTTAATGATGTAATAATTCTAATAACATCTAGTGTGCTCTAAAAAATCTACAAATTGACTTGGCAACATAATTTGGGTACCTAGACTTGTCTTCAAAATTTCAAATGGTTTCGATGAAGGAATAATATACTTGTGTACAAATATCTACATCTCTCACATAGTTTCCTAGAATGTTCCTTGAACATTGAAGTTTTCCACACTTTGCAACATGTTCGAACTCATATGCCTCTTTTCGTGTTGCGAACCATCTTCCCAGCCGAGGAATGATGCAAAAATACCATGCCACCCTCACAGGAGCCCCTTTGTTAGCCTCCTTCTTCTTGCCTCTGATCTCGCCGGGCTCGTTCTCGTCATCAGCATTATTATCATCTCCACCATCCTTTTTCCTCTTGTACCGATCACAGCCACACTTGGGGTACTTGTCAAGGTCTGCATAATCTCCACGGAACAATACACAACTGTTCTTGCATGCATGGATTTTTTCAACCTCTATTCCCAGAGGACAGATTATCTTCTTTGCCTCATAGACAGACTCTGCTATTTGGTTTCCTTCAGGTAGCATGTCTCTAAGCACATCCAATAGATGTTTGAAATTTTTGTTGCTCCAACCATGATCTGACTTAAGCTGCAGAAGTTTTAGATCACCAGAAAGGCGAGAGTACTTCTGGCAATCAGGATAGAGGGGTTTCTTTGAATCTTCAATGAACTGCTTCAGCATCACTAATTCAGAAGGTGTGTACACTCGTTGAAACTCAACATCCCGCAACATTTGATCAACATTGTGCACACGTTGCAACACCTCACCATCATCGAAGCCCCTAACTTCTTGATCAGTGATATCCTCAGGCTTCATCACATTTGGTGGGAATAATGGTTTATTTTCCTCAAAAACTCCACCATCATCAAGGTCTTCATCATGGTCGGTAGCATGGTGTCGCACTTCACCTTCATTTAGGCAGCCTGCTTTGAGTTCATTAAGGTCTTCCTCACCATGTTTATTCCAACACGTGTAATTTTTTGTGAAACCACCTGTGACCAAATGATGAAAAATGATTTCCCGTTGTGCGAATTTCTTTTGGTTGAGACAATCTATACAGGGGCAAAGCATTGCCTGAACACCACGGTTTCTCATATCCGCCTCTGCTTGATTTAGAAAACCGTTGACCCCACTTAAGAAATTCTCCCAATCTTCTTGGGGCTGTCTGTACATCCAAGCCCGAGCAGCAGATGCCATCTGCATTCCATACATCAAATGAGCATAATTCATCACACAAAAAAACCGATAACACAAGAGGATTAGGACAGCTGAAGAATTTCAATAAAAGGGGGCAATTAATTTCCACCTTGACGAGGACTTTCTACGTACGAGGCGAGCGCGGCCGAGGAGGAGGATCGGAGGTGGCGTCGTGGTCGCGGCGACAACACGGAGGACGGTGCCGAGCCCCAGGAGGAGGGGACACAGAGGCGTCTGCTTTGGATGACGCCACGGACGACGTCCGCTGGCCCCTTTCGCCGTCGCGCACGCGGTCGGCTGACCTGCTGCAGCAGTGCCGGCTTTCTGAGGAGAGAAATTAAGCACGATACTCAGAGCGCGCGCAGCTGGCGGCGGCAAACGGGACAGGCCGGCGGGGACATCTGAGCAGAGAGATCGAGCGAGTGACATTCTGAGGAGAGAGAGCGAGTGTTGTTGTTGGAACGGGAGTGGCCTTCTGCGGAGAGAGAGCGAGTGGTGTCAGAAGGAGAAGACAGAGACGAGCAATAACAACTTGCATCTCCGATGTGAGAAAAAAGGCGACCCTGGGTGGCAATCAAAGGAGACGAGTCCTAAGACACGAGCATATCCAATTGGGTCGCCAGCAAAGGAGACGCATCCTAACAAGCATGCGTCTCTAGTACAAAATTATCGGTAACGGACTTTATAGCCCGTTACCAATACGGCAGTGATCAGTAACGGACTTAAACATTCCGTTAATGATAGGGCATTGATCGGTAACGGACTTTACAAGCCCGTTACCGATAGGTTTAACATTTGTAACGGGCTCTATTTAACGTCCGTTACAAAGAATTCATGTAACGGCGTTTAAGAAGCACGTTACCAGAAGTCCACATTGGTAACGGGCGTTGTGGAGGCCAACCCCGGGGTCGTCCTGGTGTGCTTATGGGTAACGGGCGTCAAATAACAACCGTTACAGATGTGGGTGGATGTAACGGGCGTTAAGGGCCCGTTACAAATGCTGCGTGACCTATTTGAGGTTTTCACGTAGTGGAAGAATGGTCACATTTTTGTAACGAGGAATGTAGAATTCACGCTGAATGTGATCTGTTCTTTAGCAAAATAATTGGATATCTGCATCCAAACAAATTACCCTGACATGCGAGAGTGATTTTGGATATATTTGTTTCTAGATCAATCCACTGATATCTGTTTCTATCTCTCTTCCTTGATTCCCGTGTAGCAATATTCGCACACACATTGACGTGATGGAAACCAACTTCTGGTCTTCCCCCATTTATTTACCACGGCTGGTAGTCGGAATAGTTCATCGCAATTTAGAGAGGTGGAAATCAATATTGGACAATTAAAAAATAAATAATGTGATCTCACTATCTCAGAAACTACGAAATCCGTAATCAGGTTTGCCCAATTCAAAACAAGCAACTTTTGCCAGGAAAGGAATGAAACTTTTTGTCCGGTCTGTTAATGTTTCGTAAACCCAAACATCCGGTCCTGCCCGGGTTATATTGCCTATCTCATTGCATGCTTTCATTTTGTTGTTACCAAGCATGACTCGTCAACAAGGAAGAGTGAAGCCGTGGTTCAACTCTAAGTCATCTTGCTTGTCTTCACGATTCTTTCCTACTAACCAAGTCTTTAAAAAACAAATCTTTGCTAGATGGGGTAGTGTACACTAGATAGAGTAGACATCATCTTACTGAAAGCCAATTTGTTGCCCATCGCTTCAAATTGCTCTACCTAAGCCACGGCTCCACGCTCGAATTGTGCACGTTTTTGGCTCTCCCTAACAAGGATGATATCATATCTCAGCTTATCCATATTTAAAACAAGTATCTTTTTACCATCAAATGATTAAAAATATTTCTCCAGTCTACTCATGGTTCGTAAACCGAAACATCCGACCTCGTATACCAGAACAACCGGTCTCGTGGGAACTTTCGATCTCATCATGTTCAAGTGAATTAAGTTTGCTCCAAGTTCAACGAGATTGTAAGTTACGTGCCTAGGCCATTTGCCTGACACGATCCCCCATGAGACCATGCGCCTTTCCCTTGGCAAATGAGATCTATTAATATATACTAGAAAACACTTTTGCATCTCCTCCTCAACGAAAGAAAACCCCATCGGCATCGCCTCCTATCGGCGCAAGTACCGTCGTCCTCTCTCCCAATTCAATCCATTTCTTTGTTCTTTTGACCTTTTCCGCCTCTTTGAGCAAACTAATTTCTATGTGCATTTCAGAGCATCTCCCCCAATGGCAGGCGACAATCATCGCATGCCTCCTGTGGAGCTCGCTCTCCTACCATCCACGCCGGCTAAAGCTCCGGTGGGGCCGAGATGCGGTGACTGCGGTAGGACAGAAACGCCGCAATGGATGGCCGGGCCGATGGGGCCCGGCACGCTCTGTGCCGACTGCGGCCTTCGTCGCTGGCATGCCGGGCAGCGGTGGGACAGGCGTTCTCTCCGCATATATCAAACCACGATTCCCGTCTCACCGTCGCCACCAGAAGCTGGCGTGCAGTGGGTGGAGTGCCCGAGAGGCCGGGTTGGTCGCACGTGGCAGCCGTGGCCCTCCACTCCGCCATTGATGTCAAGTGCGCCCACCGCTTGGACTATCCCGGAGAGCTCAGGCGCATGGTCATTCCCGTCCCTGCTCCACAGGCCGGCGGCGTTACCAGCTGCTCGGCCATTGATGTCAAGTGCGCCCGCCGCTTCGACTGTCCCAGAGAGCTCAGGCGCACAGCCGTACCCGTCGCCACCAGAAGCTAGCGTGCAGTGGGTGGGGTGCCCGAGAGGCCGGGCTGGTCGCACGTGGCAGCCGTGGCCCTCCACTCCGCCATTGATGTCAAGTACGTCCGCCGTCCCGGAGAGCTCAGGCGCACGGCCATTCCCGTCCCTGCTCGACAGGCCGGCGGCGTTGCCAGCTGCTCGGCCATTGATGTCAAGTGCGCCCGCCGCGCCGACTGTCCCGGAGAGCTCAGGGGCACGGACGTTCCTGTCCCTGCTCGAAAGGCCGGCGGTGTTGCCAGCCGCTCAGCCCCCGATGTTGGACCCGTTCCTGCTCGACGGTGAGGCGGCGCCTTTGATCCTCGACGACCCAGACTGGATGAAAAGATAATTGCCAACAATAACAAGTGTCACTTTGATGTAATGCTTATTAGTGTATGATCAGAGAACTCTGTTTCCTCCTATGGAGTACTTTGGATGGATGTTCGTTCAACAAATAATTTAGTCCGGTCTTGTCACTTTTTCTTAACAGTAACATCCACCCGTTGCCATCCTCGTGCCACAACTTCCCATGGAAGGTGGTTGCCATCATCAAGAGATCACAGACGTGTTGGTCATACGGCGCGGGGACCCGCACATCAGCCTCTCAACGGTGGAAGATGAATGGAAGCAACTCAAGAGTCAAGACTCAAGAGGCGCCCGTTGCTTACCTTCTCACCGAAGCGGCACAACTTCCCAGGCAAGGCGAGTAACTCCACATAAATTGCCATTCCTACCCCCCACCATCGGCGTCCTCGCCAGTTCCGAACCACGCTACCACTTCCCAAACACTCGCGCCTCACTCCTACCCAGCTGACGCAATGAAGTGATCAGGCTCCCCGTCGCGCCGGCTATCCCCCACCGGTTCCCCGTCGCGCCGGCTATCCCCCACCGGCTCCCCATCGCGCCGGCTCTCACCCTCGCCCTTCAACCGATCCTCCGGCGCCACATCCTCTTCGCGCACCCGTGACTAGGTGCCGCCGCGCGACAACCAGCACTTCGCCCGCATGTTCACGGAGGTGCTGTGGGGCCACATCCACGGCACGCCGCCGCCGCGCTCCGCCGCCGCCAACGTCGACCCGCCGCCGCCGAGCTCCGACGCCGCCAACGTCGACACGCCGTCGCTCGTCGGCGATTTCCCAAGAGCCGGTGGTGGCTCGCCGGTGGATTCCCAGCCTCCTCCACCGTCGCTACCGCCGCCCTCCGACGACGCCAACGTCGACCCGTCGTCGATCGCCGGCGCTTTGCCAGGAGCAGCTGGTGTCTTGCCGGCGGATATCCAGCCTCCTCCACCGTCGTCGCCTCAGAAGCTGAAGTTTACGGTTACCCTTCCTGCTGGTGAGTTTGACTCCGACTCTGACTCCCAAGCTGACACAGACTCGTCTGAGGACCGTTTCCAAGGCTACATCCCTCCGGTCCCCCGGGGCAATACTTTGCGCGTCTTCTGGCGCTTCGACGGCATGTACGGGTGCCCTGTCTGCCCCAACCTTATGCACCGGTGGCGCAAGCTGAATAAGGTCAAGGACCATGTCCTTGGGATGGCTAGGTCTGCGCCCCTGAGGCAGAAGTACAAGAAGAAGTGGAGTCGCCACCGTGTCGTGGCCAGGAATGAGGAATGGATGGAGTAGATGGAGTGAGGGAGCCGCGCCGGTGGAAGATCTATGCTGTTATGTTATCTGTGATGTTAATTAGTATCTTTAGATTTCGTTGGAACATTGTCTTATGTATGTGAACTTTGTGATGTTATGTTATCAGTGATGTTAATTACTATCGTTAGATTTCGTTGGAACATTTTCTTATGTATGTGGAAATTGTGATGTTTAATTAGTCACTTTAGAATGGACTCTGTTTCCTACTTTGGATGGATGTTCGTTCAAATAATGCGATCGTATTTTCTTAATAACAATTCAACGAACCATTTAGTCCGGTCCGCTCACTTTTGCAGATCAGTAAGATCTAGCCGTAGTCATTCTATTTTGCCCACAAAATCAACACTGAATTTAGTCCAGTCTGGTCACCTTTTCTTATCAGTAACATCCGGCCGTAGCCTTCCTCGATAGGCCAAGGCGCCCGTTGCCTAATTTCCCATGGAAGCTTGCCACAACGCCCCATGGAAGCTTGTAGATGAATCGCAGCCACTCGATCTAGAGGCCTGTTGCTTAGCTTGTCACATAAGCTTGCACAACTTCTCATGGAATCTGGCCATTGTATTCCTACCACCATCAGCGTCCTTGCCAGTTCCGAACCACTCTACCCATAGTTCTCTTCCCAAACACTCGCGTTTCAGTCCTACTACCCATCCGACGTAATGAAGCAATCAGTCTTCCCCAGACACACAGAGCTCAGGCGCATGGCCGTACCCGCCCCTGCTCGTCGGTCCGGCGGTGTTGCCAGCCTCTCGCCCACCGCCTCCTCAGGAGCCGAATCCGGGTCCTGGCTGTCACCGCGCGGCCTCCACTTCATCCGCTCCTACTTAGAGTGGCAAGGGCGTCAATTCCATGGCACGGAGCCGCCCCGCTGTGACGCCGCCAACGTCGACCCGCCAATACCTGGAGCCGCTGGTACGTCGCCGGCGGATTCCCAGCCTCCTCCACCACTTGCAGAGTTGGACTCCGACTCCAACTCCGACACCTTTGCTCTGCGCGTCTTCCAGCGCACTACCAACACCTACGGGTGCCCTGTCTGCCCCAACCGTATGCACCGGTGGAGGAACCTGAATGAGATCAAGGACCACGTCCTTAGGATGGCCAGGTCTGAGGCCCTGAGGGAGGACAACATGAAGAAGTGGAGCCACCACCGCGTCCTGGCCAGAAACAAGGGATGGATGTAGATGGAGTGAGCGAGCCGCGCCAGTGGAAGACCAATGCCGATATGTTATCTGTGATGTTAGTTAGTATCTTTAGATTTTGTGGAAACATTGTCTTATGTATGTGAACATCGTGATGTTAATTAGTAACTTTACATTTTCATGAAACATGGTCTTATGTGTTGTCCGGCCTGTTCGTGTTTCTAGACAAGAACATCCGCTCTTATTGTACTTATACATGATCATGTTTTCTAGCTTGACACATTTTTTTTCGAATCGAGGGCATCCCCCATTTCCATTGCAACAACAGAAATACCGAACAAGTCACGGAACAGGGATAAAAGAGGAGTTCACTGGCCCTTGACTCGCCCTAACCTACATTGACTCAAGCTAGATTAGGACAACGATCGCCCCTAGGACTCCTAGGGAGAGTAAGCATCACCAGACAACGAGTCTAAACATCATCACAAGTTTCCAACCCAAAACATAGCACCACTAGACAGACCTACACCAACATCTGCCAATCGCTTGACAATGTCAGTTTCCTAGCTTGACACATGATCTAGAGAAGTTGAAGATCAATATTGGATGATTAATAAGAAATAGCAATGTGATCGTTGCTCACCTTGACCAAATTCAAAACAAGCATGCGGTTATTGCCAAACATCCAAAATGCTAATGTATCCCTAACCCAAACCATGTTTGTGATTTTGGTTATCGTTTGTTTGTTGATCAATCCCTTTGTTTGAAGTTGTTTATGCTTTGTTTCCCTGACCATCTATGTTCCTTGTCTCCCTATAAATGTTATCCTATTTTATCGCTCTCATAAACTATGAAATCATAGATCACATTTGCCCAAAATCAAAACAAGCATCTTTTACAGGTCCTGAAATATTTGTCCTTTTTGTATCTTTTTCTAGACCGAAACATCCGGTCTGTTAATGCATCCCATACCCGAACATCCGGTTTAATGGCAGTAAACAGTTCATCTCTGCATGTTGAAGTGCTTGTAAATATAGTTTGCTCCAAATTCACTAAGATTACAAATTTATATAGTTCTTTTCTTTGCAAAAGACCGTTACATTATTAGATATCGAGGCGCCTCCTTGCATTAGCGTGATACAACTCCCGAAGAGACACCCCGACTTTCCCTGAAACTGAGATCTATTAATATACCGGACTCTCCCAACTCCCTCCATTGCCTTGTCTCAAACTCTCTTCCTCCAGAAAACCACAACCACCATGCCTTCTTCTCCGATTCGACTTCCCACCTCCCTGTTCCCTTCCAACCCCTCCTCCATCGGGACACCACCCGACTCCCCCAACCAAGCACATGCGAGCCATCCAAGCCCTCCTTGAGTGAATCGACATGGAAAGGCAGGTCAGCGAGGACAGCGAGGATGAGTACGACTACGTGGAAGAGGATGAAGAGGAAGAGGAAGAGGAAGAGGATGAGGAAGAGACGTGGGCGGCCATTGAGAAGAAGCGATTGGCGGCCAAGAAGAGGAAGCGGGTGGAGGCCAAGAAGAGGAATCAACAGACGGAGGCGTTTGTGAGGCAGCTTTTGAAGGATGACAAGGCCGGTAAGCTTGATTCGTTCAAGGATATTCCGTCGGCGAAGAAGAAGAAGGGTGCGGAGGAGGAGGAGGAGGAGGAGGTGGACTCGAAGAGGACCAAGAAGAAGATGGACCTCGGCGCTGGTCCTTCAAATGCCGGCCCCGCCAATCCCGGTCCCGTGGCTCCCCCAGCCATTGAAGCTCCCTCGACGCCAGAGTCATCGGGAAACTCCTCGGAGGGGTCGTCTTAGATTACTCGGATTTTGGTTTTCTTTTTCACTTTCAAATAGGTGGTCTTGTGGATGGAAAGATCAATTGTATGTTTTCTTTTGGATGGAAAAGATCGATCTCCTGTTTTCCTGCTCTGTGAATCTTGTAGTGGTAGGAAAATCCCATGTATCCCCTGTTATCCATGAAGAACATGGATGTTTTTCTTTTCCATGATCGCCTTTCTTGCTTCAGTGGATTTCCCTGGTCATGATGCGTTGCCATAGTCTGAGATGTAATGTCTTGTCATGTGATATTTTATTCTTATCCCACCGCACCGCATTGTAGATACACACGTAAATGATGACCGATTTTACAAATTTACCGTTTGACTAAATTCACCGTTTTGCCAAGAATATACAAAACGTAAATGATGGTCACCTTGCCCAAATTATTCAACTTAAATGTGCACATACATGATACATCCCCATAGACCTACACCCGTATAGTGGCACTGGCACTGGCGCGCACAAACACACACCCATCAACGAAATCTTCGGACTTGGCAACGAGGAAGACAACAGACACGGTCATGGAGATGGATACGGCACACGCCTATCTCGCCATACCTATGCACGACGGAATGTAGCATAACGAGGATCCGTGCGGAGATATTCCTCCAATGCACGGTACCTACCCCTCGACTTCATGGTACGTCCTGAGCGACCAATGCCAGAAGCATGCTGTAGGATGTCACGAAAACCCCACTGCCGGTTAGCAAGATTGCAGTAAGGGCACACACAGCGATCATGGGGAAGCACATGAGTGTAACCCTGCTCCGGTAGCCAAGTTAAAGCATCTTTCTTCATCTCCTCCGTTTCTTCCTCGTCCGCTTCGTCCATGTCGTACAGATCATATGGATCCATGTATCCTGGCCGCTGCGGAGGTGGCACAGCATGGAAGTTGGCAGTTCCTCCGTTCGCATCAGAAGCCATCCTCCTACACACTCGTCAACAACGTAAACATGATAAGCACTGACCAGAAACAATGATTGTATCCTGTAAAAACACGACACGGAAACTAAGAGGCGATGAGCAAAGGTCTTGGGGGCACGCCTATTTATCGAACCATGACCGATACTAAGGCAGCGTGCACCTCGTGACAGAGCATGCCCTCACGGGATTCCACGAAATCCTATTGGAACCTGATCGAGGACTGATTCCTACGGAATTCGAACAAAAAGAAGTAAAAGGACGTTGAGAGGAGCTGGAGGAAAGAAATGTGACAAATAATAAGCATCGTGCGGTGACGTGTATCGGTGTGTGTTTATCAATGGTGTGCTCGTCGTTGTACACGTCGTAGCATATTTGTTTGACACGGACCATCTTGCATTGATGACATGACACCTACACCTCATCTGTTCTACTCGATTCATAACCGCAACTTAGTGATTCCAGATTGGTTTTCATCTCCACTGCAATTGTGTTGCTTGTTTTACTTGTTCCTCGATTGCTAGCAGAAATTACAAAAATTACTACAATATGGTTTAATTGGTCGTGCTCCACAAAATTGGTGACCATTGGCTGCTAGATGTATCAAGATAGCTGTAGTTGGGCACTGAACCTCATTTCCACCCCCAAATCAAGTATCCCATTCTTGGATCGCGACGACCATTGAAAGTTGTATATCGGTTGATAAGGCGCAAATGGTTGTAGCTTCGTCTCCATGCCCAAAATCGAGTTATTCCTCTTGTCTCGTAAAATATCACTAGGTGTCTTCATTCTAGGAGAGGCTTGTTGAGCTGTTCGGTGGTCTTGCCGCCCCACTTTTGCACACGGCTTGCAGCTTGGGCGGCCTGCAATAAGATTGAAGATGACCATTAATTGGATTTGGTATCTGCAGGGATGTACAGGATAATTGAGAAGACAATGGATGTGATGATTATGAGTAGCAAGTACTGTACCTCATCTTTCCAATCCGTTCTCCAGACCACAATGAGCAAGATGAGCGTCTGGGCGGCAATACCGCAAAGCATGCCAGACCAAATCCCCTGAAATGCAATCCATAGTTAGACCCCGTTTAGTTCCCCAAAAGTTCTAAAAATTTTCGCATCGCAGACCGTATCACCTCTCACAGAACACGTTTTCTAATGTAAAAATTTCACCACTTTCACCAAAATTTCACCGAACTAAACGGTGCCTTAGTTCATCAGTTTTGCATGCGTGCAAAGTGATTAAGTAATTTCAGAACCAATTAATAAATAGTACTCCTTCAGTATCAGAATACAGCTAAGTTTAGATTTTTTTTCAAAGTAATAACTCTTAAATAATAAATAGAAAAAATTATATATTTTGATAGTTGGTTTCATAACAAATCTACCAACATCATTTTTATATTGTTAGTCTTTATAATTATTTCGTTATTCACGATCAAATTTGCAAAAATCTAAAGGAACCTATATATATAGTTTGCGATCTATTTCGCGACATAGGAGGTAACAGATACTCACCCCGACTCCCAAGTTGAGCTTGTAGCCGAGAAGGAACCCCAGCGGCAGTCCGAAGATGTAGTAGCAGCCGAGGTTGATGTAGGCGACGAGGCCCTGCCATCCGCCGCCGATGGCCACCCCCGAGATCACCGGCTGCACGCTGTTGAGCACCATGGTGAGGCCCAGCAGGCCGGCGATCTTGGACACGGCGCGCCGCAGGACGTCGTCGCTGGTGAAAATGATGGAGAAGCTGTCCCTGAAGATGAGCACGAGGGCCATGCAGACGAGGCCTATGAGCAGCGCCTCGGCGACGACGACCACGACCGCGTTCCAGGCGGCCCGGGGGCGGCCGGAGCCGAGCTCGTTGGACACCCGGACGCTGATGGCTGCGTTGAGGCCGATGAAGACCATGGCCTCCCACCCGTTGATGTTCATGCATATGCCGAGGGAGTCGACGGCGGTCTGAGCGTCGTCGAGGTCGCCGGTGAGAACGGTGATGAGGCCGATGTACCATATCTCGAGGCAGAGCATGACGGCGGACTCGAGCGAGAGCCTGACGAAGGCCCAGATGTCGTGGAAGGCGGCGGTGGACCATCCCTTCCACCCTTCCCGGCACCACCCAATGATGTAGACCATCTGCCCCAGCGCGATGGCCAGGTGGGCGAGGTCGTAGGCGGCGGCGCCGCCGGGGAGACCCCAGCCGAGGACGACGATGAAGAGGTAGTTGAAGATGACGTTGAGGAGGAGGGCCCCGAAGCCGATCCAGGCCGGGATGTTGACCTTGCTCTGCGCCTGGAGGAATTTGCCGGCGGCGAAGTTGATGGCCATGGCGAAGATGGAGGGGAGGATGTAGAGCGTGAAGCGGGCGGACTCGCGCGCGACGTCGGGGTCCTGGCCGATGAACAGGAGCAGCGGCTCGGCGAAGACGAAGAAGGGCGACATGAGGACGCAGGAGGCGAGGAGGATGATCCAGGAGCGCTGGAGGTAGACGCCGAGCATGGAAACCTGGCCGGCCCCGAAGGCCTGGCCGCAGAGCGTCTCGAGCGCGCTGCCCATGCCGAGGAGGAAGCCGAGCGCGAAGGTGGCGAAGACGGAGAGGCCGATGGAGGCGGCGGCGAGCGGCAGGTTGCCGAGGTGGCCGATGAACATCTGGGTGATGGAGCTGATGGCGTACATGCTCACCATGCTCACGCCGATGGGGAGCCCGATGCCCCACAGCCGCTTCGTCTCCGCCCACACCATGCGCGCCGCGTCGCCGGCGGACCGCACCGGCGGCGTATCTTCATTATCGCCCTGCATGGTGGCGCCGCGCTGGTGCTGCCGTGCTGGTGCTGGCCTCCTCCCGCTCCTCGCGGTTGCTGCTGCTGCATTTATTTGGCCGGCCGGCCGGCTTTACTTGCGTGGCGACGTGTCTCGCCGACATCCTCAGAAGCTAGCTACCACACTGCCAACAGCCCAAAAAGAATTGAAGAACAAGATTACAAGGACGACTAGGCCAGCAGCCTGGTGGGGCCTACCTGCCTACTCCCTCCGTCCCAATTTTTTTTTGACAAGAAACACTGGATATATTAAAACAACAGCCAAATTACATGATCCTCAAAAGAGAACCAAATTACAACGAAGTCCTTCTTCAACAAGAGGGAGGAGCAGAGACGCCGGAGCCGGAGTTGACGATGTCGCCGGCGGAGGGTCGCAGGGGCGTCGGAGACGCGTACACCCGGGTGGACGGACCGCGCAAAGCGTCGGTTGAAGCTGGGACTCGTGAGCTTGCAGGGGCAGCGCACACCGGCGAGCGAAGGATGTTGTTGGAGCTGAAGCCGGAGGTAGAAGAAACTCACGCCAGGATCCCAGAGGATGGCGAAACTGTCAAATCGGCACCAGATCTGCAAATTCCCAACTGAAGAGGGATGCATCGAGTTGATAGGCTGCTGATTGGGGGTGGCGGCGGGTGGTGATTTTGGATCGAAGCGGAGCAGACCCCAGCGGCGACGAGGTGGAGCGGCGGCGGGGATGAAGGAGGGGAGTATTTATTTTATTACCACATACCGAGCCATCGACGGAGGCGGCGGCCAGAATCGCGACGGCGACTCCACCGAGGACGAAGGCGACAACGAGGTAGGGCGAAGCCATGAAGGCAAAGCACAGAGGCACTGGAAGGAAAAAAAACTACTACTAGCTACTACTATGGGAGCTACGAAGGTGGGGGCCCCTCTCCCGGCGCGCTCCGTCCCAATTATTTGTACAGGTTGAGATAACTTAGCAAGATGAATGTGGTGCTAAATAAATATGTGCTAATGATGAATTAGTTAAAGTTAACTTTGTCTTGCGATTTTCCAGGAGAATTATGTAATTAGTTTTTCTATTAATATTTGAACAACTCTTCCGACATTTCATGAAATATCAAATATCCGACGTGACACCATAAATTTTTCACTTCGGCATCTAACACTTAGACAATACTCACTCCGTCTCACAAATACTGTTCATTTAGCTTTCAAAATTTGTCTCACAAAACATGTTTTTTAGCTTGAATTAAATGCTCTTCTCATTAAACTAACATCAAGTAAAAAAACATTGCATTGAGAAGTGCATGCAGCCAATAGAATGATTATTTGGTGTCTCTTTTCAGGTTCTAATACATGATTAATTAGGAGCAATAAGGTCATTTGACACAACTACTACCATCAGCCTGTTCGTTTGGCTGGCTGGTGGCTGGTGCCGATTTGTTCTGAGAGAAAAGTACTACTAGCTGGTTGCTAGTGACTGATTTGTTCTGAGAGAAAAATACTGTAGGCTGATGGCTGATAAGCCAAACGAACAAGTGTCTTAAATTTTCTAAACAAACAGTCTTTGGGACAGAGAGAATAGACTTTAGATGAATCATCATCATGCCCACCTCCATCTTTAAATGTTCCATTTCAGAGTGCCAAAATGAGTGCCTCACGAACTTGCTCAGCTGGTGAAGCAAACTAGACATAATGAAAATCAGGTGACACCCCGTGTGTTGCTGCGGGAATTGTTATAAAATTTGAAGATGCAATTTGAAAGTAAAAACACTAAAATGATTGCATCACAATATTTTTTTCCAAACAACAATATAGATGAAAACACATTTATTTTATTGAGAAAGAACTACTTAGAAATTTATAGCATGATACTCGCAAAATCTAACACCATGCATGCATGATTACTGTTAGCCGCAGAAAATCGGTAAAAGACATAAATTCATGATTCTAGTGGATAGTGATGTGGACAGCTTGCATGTTGAGAGAAGGTCTAGTGCATGGTGACGTGGACATCTTGTATGTTGAGAGAAGTCTATCCATAATGTACAGTGGGTCTCATCTGTATAATCGTTATAGATTATTGCGCGGTTCAGTGCGTGTCGAGAAAATTATTACTCATATTGAATGTGAAAACCTGTTTATCAAAGCCCTCTTTTCTTGAGGGGAAAAAAGTGACACAACATGGAACTCTCGCAATTTGAGACCGGCTCGGCTTGAAATCGATGTGACAGGAGACAGGACGGCCGTCCATGTTCTTGACCATCACGCTACGAATAAAACAATTCACACTCGTCATCCTTCTCAATGAATATTTCATTCTGACCATCGAGATTATCTCTTTTATATTATTTTTTCATATTTATCATTCTTTATATCTCTCCTTCATCCTAACAACCGGGGCCCACTCTATTTTTTATCCCCTTCCTCCCCTCACTCCCACCCGCCTACCCCCAACTACTCCCTCTCCCCACCTCGTCTCTCTCTGCTCTCCCTCGGTCCCTCCGCCGGCTCCCCTTCTTCTCCACTCCTCCCTCCTCGCAGGCAGAGGCCGGCAGCTAGACGGTGGCAGTGCCACGCGGGGACCAGGTCCCCCGGCGTCGCGCGGTGGGGCTCCCAAGATCGGGCCGCCGGCGGAGCTCCATGGCCGTCTCGGGCAGGCGGTGATGCGGGGTGGAGGCGGCAGAGCTCCCCCTCCCTCTAGTGGAGTAAAGGCGGCGGATCTCGGCGCGGGCGCGGATCCACCACAACCGACGCTCGCTCCCCATGGCGATCGCCCGCTCCGCCCGTGCCGGTGAGGGAAGCGGAGCATATTTTGTGCGCGGCGGCGAGGGCGACCTCCTCCCTGCGCTGGCGGAGGAGGAGCTCTCCGACGGCAGCGAACGTGGAACGCGGCGGTTGGGCTGCCAAATCCCTCCCCAGGCGGTGCAAGGCAGTAGCGGCGACCCCTGCTCCCAACAGCGCGGCGAGGTCCTGGTCCGCCTTTGGAGGTGTCTTGGGGTCAATGGCGCTCCTGTCTCCCTCTTCCTCCTTGTGGCGGACTTCGCGGCGGGGGTCGCGCAGCCCAGGAGGCAGAGGCCATCCCGGTGGCGCGGAGCAGAGGTGCGGAGGTGGCGGGGGCGAGGTGGAGGTGCTCCGCGAGCTCCTCGTCCTCCCTAGCCGCCCTGTCGGCTCCTGCCTCCTCCCTCTCTCTTGGGGCCAGCGGCGGCCTCGATTTGCTTCCCTGGCCGGCGGAGGAGGGTCGCGTCGGCGGTGAGCGCCACTCGATTTGGCCTCCGGATGTTGTCCGCTTCTCTCTGCGGCAGGCTCTTCTCTCTGCGGCAGGAGGTGCTCAATTCGGCGGTGGTGGCCTGCTCGAGCTCCGTTGCAGATCTTGGGCGCAACGGCGCGGCGAGGTGGAGAAACAGGGACCCACCGGCGGCGGCCTGCTCGAGCTCCGTTGCGGCGGCGAGGCCATCCCTTCTCTCCCCCTTCCTCTACTCTACGATGCGCGCAAGGTCATTGGGGGCCGCGGCAGCGGGACACATGGTGGGTCCATCGCAGCCTGGAGGAAGCCGTCGGCGATGCGGTGTGGGGGGGCTTTATCCGTCTCCTCCAGGAGACGGATAAAGGCCCCAGTGCGGATGATCTAAACACAATAATCGTCCTCTAAAGTGACCCGAGATTGGAATTTTTTTATCTTTTTTCAAAAATAATGTTCAAATCAACAATTTTCAAAACTAGCTTTCAACGGTCGTTTCAAACGGCGGTTGACTCCTGCCGCTGCTGAAAACGGCAGTTCGAAACAACTGCCATTGAAAACGGTGGTTGGAGGCCAAGGTCAGTGGTTGGGCCGGCGGTTGGCTGCGATTGGGAGGACCCAACCGCCGCCGGAAACGGCGGTTGCAGACCTCCAACCACCATTTTACATAGCGGTTGCAGCTACCGCCGTTTCAAACTATTTTATAATAATTATAAATATCTTCTAATATTTCTAAACAATTTCTAATATTTCTATAATATTTTCTAAAATTTTCTAATATTTCTTAACTATTTCTAAGCTTAAAAAAGTGTAAAAAATACCTGAATTGAAGTGCAGACGAGCTCACAAACGCTTCACAGGAGGAGAGAGAGGAAGAGGCCCGACGGCGGTAGGGGGGCAGCTGTCGTTTTATAAGCCGCGGGTCCCAACTGCCGAACAGCGGTTGGCCCAAGCGGGTCCACATGCAAGATCCAACTGTCGCTGCCAACAATGGTAGGTGCCACATCCCAACTACCACCGGCGGGTGATCCAGGCACCGTTTACAACGGTGGTTGGAACCTCCTACCGCCATTTTCAGCGGCAACAGGAGCCAACCGCCGTTTCAAACGGCAGTTGAAAGCTAGTTTTGAAATTTTTTGATTTGGACATTTATTTTTTTAAAAAGATGAAAAAAATAAAAAAATCCCGAGTTTGTGTCGGCAGGCCGACAAACCCTCCTCCATGGGCTATCTTGTTACTGCATCGCCTTAAAATCTCTTTCTTTAACAAGGCAGCCCATCGACATTTTTTTAACAAAGCAGCCCACAACTAATAGTAAGTACGTAATAGAAAAGCCAGGGCGCGTCGTCGTTGGCGGTAGTCAGCTTTAACACTGTTAGCAAAACGTGTTAGCTATTGATATAATCTTCAGGGTAGTTAGCTATAGCACTAACTTAGTCAATTGAGTTAGCACAACTGCACGTAGGTCCCGTTATAAACGATGGCGCAAAACAAACCAGAAGTAAAGAGATCAAACCGCAGGAGACACGCGATTTTAACGTGGAAAACCCCCTCAACACGAGTGGGAAAAACCACAGGCGCCAGCCAGCAAGCAACTTCACTATGATCGGAGTCCGGTTACAAACGCCAACGGTGACGGCTTACAAGAAGTAGAATGAATCAATCTCCAATGGAAAACCCTAACGGGTTTATATGACCCGTACCGTACCGCGGGGGGCTCCGCCCCCCGCACCCCCCGTCGCGATCTGGCCAAACGGGGTGCAGCCCAATGGGCCAACTTCAGACTCCGCTACGCTTCATCAGAAGTTGGCCTCTATCTTGTGTACTATGAATTTGGATCACCAATCAACAAACTCCGCCTTGAGACAAATTCCTTCTTGTAGCATCAACAAAGAACCTTCATCCTGAACACATCACAAAGAAACAAAATACTTCTGGCGCCAAACATCCCCTTGGGCTAATTAATTATACCAACTAAGCTTGAGGAAATCTCAAACTTAGCAACAGGAACTGGCTTTGTCAACATATCAGCTGGATTATTATGAGTGCTTATCTTGCATACCTTTAGCTTACCCTTTTCGATCTCATCTCGAACATAATGGTACTTGATCTCAATGTGCTTTGTCCTAGCATGGAACATCTGATCTTTAGTAAGATAAATTGCACTTTGACTATCAGAAAATAGGTTAATGCAAGAATCAACTCCACAAAGCTCAGCATACAATCCCTTTAGCCAAATCAACTCTTTGCATGCTTCAGCAATAGCCTTGTACCTCTGCCTCAGTAGTAGACAATGCAACAACAGGTTGCAAAACAGCCTTCCAACTCACAGCACAACTGCCAACAGTAAACATGTAACCTGTGAGTGATCTTCGCCTGTCCAAATCACCAGCATAATCTGAATCAACATATCTAATAAGTCCCTTAGCTGTCCTGCCAAACTGCAAACAATGATCTACCGTCCCTCTGAGAAACCTGAAAATCCACTGAACTGCCCTCCAGTGTTCTTTACCAGGATTAGACATATATCTGCTAACAATACTCATAGCATAAGATAAATCCGGACGAGAGCAAACCATAGCATACATCAAAGAACCAACAGCACTGCAATACGGAACTTTTGACATGTATTCAATATCCTCATCTGAACTAGCACACTGCTCAGCAGACAATTTAAAATGCGGTGCGATAGGAGTACTAACAGACTGTGCATCATGCATGTTGAAACGCTGAAGGACCTTCTCAATATAAGCATGCTGACTAAGAAACAACAAACCAGCTTTTCTGTCTCTAGTAATTTCCATACCTAGAATCTTCTTAGCCGCACCAAGGTCCTTCATCTCGAACTCACTACTCAACAATTTCTTCAATGTAGCGATCTCTCTACTGCTCTTGGCAGCAATCAACATATCATCAACATATAACAGCAAGTATATAGGTGATCCATTAACATGCTTGATGTAAACACAACTATCATATTTAGATCTCTTAAAGCCACGTGACAACATAAATGAATCAAACCTCTTATACCACTAACGGGGAGACTGCTTCAAACCATACAAGGATCTCTTCAACTTACAAACATAATTCTCCTTGCCAGGCACTATGAACCCCTCAGGCTGGTCCATGTAAATCTCCTCCTCAAGCTCTCCATGTAAAAATGCAGTCTTCACATCTAACTGCTCAAGCTCAAGATCATGTGCAGCAACAATACTAAAGAAAGTGCGAATCGAACTGTGCTTAACAACTGGAGAGAACACATCATTATAATCAACACCAGGAATCTGACTGAAGCCTTTAGCAACTAACCTTCCCTTATACTTTGGAGGCTCGCTAGGAGATAAACCCTCCTTTCTCTTGTAGATCCACTTGCAGCGAACAGGCTTCTTACCCATAGGCAAAGGGACAACATCCCACGTGCAGTTCTTCTCCAAAGACTGCATCTCATCCTGCATAGCTGCAATCCACTTCTCACGGTCGCTGCAAGCAATGGCTTCAGAATATGTGGTTGGCTCATAACTGCTGTCAATCTGTTCAGCACAACTCAAAGCATAATAAATCATGTTACACTCCTCAATAAGACGACGTGGTCGTCCACAACCCCTCTTAGACTTGCGAGTAGCAATGGGCAAATCCTCATCTAGCTGCAAAACAGAGGGTAAGTGCTGAACATCATCATGAGCCTCAACATCTTCATTTTCCTGGTCATCCACAGGCGGCTCCACCTGCACACCTGTATCATCATGCACATGTTGCTGCACCTGCACACCTTCCTCATCATCCACATGCTCCACCTGCACGCTGATATGTTGCAGCTCTTTATCAAAATTATCTGGAACATGATCTGAAGTCAAACTGTCATAAAACATCACAGATTCATTGAAAATAACACTCCTGCTCATGAAAGTCTTTCTTGTTTCGGGATTCTACAGCTTATATCCTTTAACTCCCGAACCATAACCAAGAAAAAGACATTTAATAGCTCTAAGCTCTAATTTTCTATTATCAACATGAGCATAAGCAGTGCAGCCAAAAATTTTCAACTGTGAATAATCAGCGGGTGTGCTAGACCATACCTCAATAGGTGTTTTCTTATCAAGTGGGATAGAAGGCGACCTGTTTATCAAGTAGCACGCGGTGTTAGCAGCTTCAGCCCAGAAACGCTTGTTCATCTTAGCGTTGGACAGCATGCAATGGGCTTTGGAGATGATGGTCCTGTTCATGCGCTCAGCCACACCGTTTTGCTGAGGAGTATACGGTATGGTGTGGTGCCTGACAATGCCTTCCTGCCTGCAATAATCATCAAACGCAGCAGAACAAAATTCTCCACCATTATCAGTACGAAGCACCTTCACCTTTCTATCAGTTTGCCTTTCTATCATCACTTTCCAATCTTTAAATGCAGCAAAGGTAGCATCTTTATTTTTCAGAAAGTAAGGTCATACTTTTCTAGAGTAGTCATCAATAATAGTAAGCATGTAACGAGCACCACCATAAGAAGGCTTACGAGAAGGACCCCATAAGTCAGCATGTACATAATCAAGAGTACCTTTGGTGGTATGAACAGAGGTATTGAACTTTACCCTTTTATGCTTCCCGAAAATACAGTGCTCACAGAACTTCTTGCCACTCAGCGTACAGCCCTTCAGTAGGTTTCTCTTCATCAATTCTGTCATACCAAGTTCACTCATATGTCCAAGACGCATATGCCAAAGGTTAGTCTCACAAGGTTTATCATCAGTAACAGCAGCAGCGGAAACAGAACCATGTAAAGTACTACCTCGAAGGACATATAACTTAGCAGAATTCATATCACCTACCAAACAGACAAGGGAACCTTTTGATACATTTAAAACTCCGCCTGAACCGGAGTATTTAAATCCTTCTGCATCAAGTGTGCTGAGAGAAATCAGATTTCTGGTCATCCCTGGTATGTATCTCACATTCTGCAACGTGTGTGTCATGCCATCATGAGCCTTGATCTTAACTGAGCCGACACCCTCAATGTCACACGGGTTGTCGTCTCCCATACGCACAACATCTCCTTTCTGCACAGGCTTAAATAAACTAAACCAATCTCCGTTAGTGCAGATATGAAACGAGCATGCAGAATCAAGGATCCACTCTTCATTAACAGAAACACAACCAGCAAGAACTGCTAAACAATCTCCAGAATCTGTACCAGCACCGGTGACAACAGATGCCTTACCATCAGGATTATTTTTCCTGTTCTCCTTGTTCTTCAGTTTCCAACACTCATCAATAAAATGTGTTTTCTTTTTGCAGTACTTACAGAACTTCTTGGGCGGTCTGGACTTTGAACGTCCTCTGCTTTCTTGGCTCTTGTAGCGATCATTGCCATCATTGGAGGATCTCTGCTCGGGCCTGCCTCTTACTTGCAAAGCATCACCCTTGGAGGACGACCCATCAGAGTGCACCATGTCTTTCATCTTCTCCCTGGATTGGAGTGCCTCATAAACATCCGAAACGGTTAGTTCATCACGGCTCAAAAGTATGGTGTCACGAAAAGATGCAAACGAACTGGGCAGAGAGCATAACAGTAAGAGGCCTAAATCTTCATCCTCATACTTAACCTCCATCGACACTAGGTCGGCAACAATCTCCTTGAAGACAGATATGTGGCTTAACACCGAACCACCCTTCCATCTTAAGCGTGAACAGCTTCATCTTCATATGCATCTTACTGGTTAGATCCTTTGACATACAGATCGATTCCAGTTTTAACCAGAGTGCTGCAACAGTTTCTTCCTGCAGACATTCTTGCAGTATATCATTAGATAGATGAAGCTGAATTAAAGACAGAGCCTTACGATCCTTGCGCTTCTCCTCATCGTTCCAATCTTTGGACGACTTGCCACCGAACTTTTCCAGCGCCTCATCAAGATCCTGAGTTTGCGCCAGAATAGCCCGCATCTTCACTTGCCACAGCGAGAACCTCGTCTTGTAATCCAACAGCGGTAGATCGAACTTCATCGTCGGCGACATCAAGGAACCCTAGTCTGGAACAGGCTCTGGTACCACTTGTTAGAGAGCGCAGCGGAATCCGACCCGGGAATTTATACCCACGAGCCGGCGTCTCAACAGGCCTAGGTCCAACGGAGTCCACAACAACAATTGATAGTGGACTAATCCACCTTTATTGTTGGATTAGTCCCACATCGAAAATTGATAGTGGGGAAGCACAACAACAAGGATTTGGGCCTAACTCAACCCAAAAGACTAGCCTGATGGGTGAGGACTGCCCCTACCTTTATGTTGTGCTTCCCCACTATCAATTTTTGATGTGGGACTAATCCAGCAATCTCCCCCGTCACACATCGAGCCCAACTCTTCCATCACATGACAACTCATGTGCACAACTTCGAAGGTTATTACAGGCTCAGAGTACAATTCTCCCGTCACAAGGATTTTCGTGACCTTACGGAGACATTAACGGGCTCTCCCGTCAATGTGTGACCCAGAGATATTTTCACATATTTTTTCGACCTTCGGCTCTGATACCACTTGTTATAAACGATGGCGCAAAACGAACTAGAAGTAAAGAGATCAAACCGCAGGAGACACGAGATTTTAACGTGGAAAACCCCCTCAACACGAGAGGGAAAAACCACGGACGCCAGCCAGCAAGCAACTTCACTATGATCGGAGTCCGGTTACAAACGCCAACGGCGGCGGCTTACAAGAAGTAGAATGAATCAATCTCCAATGGAAAACCCTAACGGGTTTATATGACCCGTACCGTACCGCTCCGCTCCGGCCTTAGCCTCCGGCGGGCCTCCGCTACGCTTCGTCAGAAGTTGGCCTCTATCTTGTGTACTATGAATTTGGATCACCAATCAACAGGTCCTCTTTTGCCGGATGACCAACAGTGCTCGGCACTTTGTATAAAACCTGAGGAGATGATCAATGAAATTTGTCGATTGTCTCTCATTCTCTTTCATGATATCAGCTTAACCTCTTGATCCTACTTTCCCACTGCTCTCCACTCCATCTCATGGCTTGCAGCCCATCTTCTTCCTCCAGCACCAGTGCCTCTCTCACCACGACATCAACTCTTTCCATGTCGTTGCATCGGTGCCTAACGCCACCTCCACTGTTCAACTGCTAAACATCCGCTCTCACATGCCAGAGATTTTGAATCTCCATGACTCCAACTACTCGTCTTGGAGTTCCTTCTTCGAACTCACCTTACGCAAGTTCGGGCTCATAGACCACATCGACAGCACCGTCGTTTTGTGGATCTACCTCACCGTGTCCAAGACGATCTGCGACATGGTGTTCCAGCACCACACGGCGACATTCTCCGTTTGGCACAACATTCGCGGTCTCTTCCTCAACAACACCACACAGCGACGCCGTCTACGCCCTGCAGGACTTCCACAGCCTGCAGCAGGGTGATCTCTCCATTGGCGACTGCTGCTACTGCCTCAAGTGCCTGGCGAACACCCTCATCGACACCGACCACCCCGTCACCGACCATGATCTCATCGTCAACACCATGTGCGGCTCAGCTCCAAGTTCACCAACGCCTTCGGTGTGATCAACTCCATGAACCCGCTGTCGTCTTTTCTGTGGGTGCACTCCTACCTCCCGCAGGAGGAGACATGCATGGTCGCATTACCCCTGGACTGGTGTTGTCTAGGCTTGACACCGTGAGGTAGGTCTAGGAGATGATGCAGTGGTCGATCTGAGTCCACTCAATGTCGAACAGCTGAGCATGCACTTCGACCGTGCCGTCGATGTGGTCAATGATCCTGAACTTGCGGAAGGTGAGTTCAAAGAAGGAGCTCCGGAACGAGTAGTTGGAGTCATGGAGATCCAAAATGTCTGGCACATGAGAGCGGATGTTCAACAGTTGAACGGTGGAGGCGACGACAGTCACCAGTGCAGCAACATGGAAAGGGTGATGTTGTGGTGAGAGGCACCAGCGTTGGAGGAGGAAGAAGATGGGTTGTGCGCCATGGGAAGGAGTGGAGAGCGGCGAAAGAGTAGGATCAAGAGGTTAAGCTGATACTATGAAAGAGAATGAGAGGCAATCGACAAATTTCATTGATCATATCTTGAGGTTTTATACAAAGTGTTGAACACTGTTGGTCATCCGGCAAAAGAGGACCGACGTGCAGTTGTGCTAACTGAATTGACTAAGTTAGTGCTATAGCTAACTATCCTGAAGAATAGGTCAATAGGCTAACACGTTTCATTCTCTTTCAAAACACCATCTCAAGCCTCTCAGCCTTGCGGTAGTCATTATCAGTAAGAACCAGGTGAGTGGTAGGAAGCTCATCGAACCATTTGTATTCGAGTATTCCTCACATTGTAGCAGACTAGCATCACACACCGGAACCATTGGGGTGTTTGGATAGAGGGGCAAATGTGGCAAAATTACTCTAAATTTACCCCTAAGGTGCCAAACATGTGGGACAAATGTTTTGCCCCCTAATTCCATTCGCCCCTAAAAGTAGCAATTTGGAGCAAAAATGTGGTGGCCCCAGCCCTCTCTCTCATCTACATCCACATTTACCCCTTGATCCAAACACCCCAAGGAGTTAATATTATTAGAGACAAATAGAAGGGGCAAAACATTTACCTCTTCCATCCAAACAGGCCCTATAAGCATTTTCTCTCCTTATTTGGCAACCCGGGTTGGTATGTAATTTAAACATTTAGATGATCGACTCAGCAACAGCAATTGTTTGTGTTCGAAAATGATTGTATAATAAAAGGACGGACGAGAGCACGTGTTCTGTCTGGAAAAGAATGTACCCTGTGAGTCGAAGCATCCACGAAATGGTCATCTTGGGACAGAACTGAAGCGAACTGTTTCAGGATCCACCTTCCTCTTCTTCTTCAGTACAGTACATCGAACTCAGTAGGTCCTCTTCAGTGTGCCTTCAGTCGTTGGCCTCCATTTGCTAGTCGGCTTCTTCTTACCTTGACCTTCTTCTTCACCTGATCAAAAAAAAAGAAAAAAAAAGAAAGATAGAAAGATCCACCAATAGCTTGTAAAGACATCAACAGTACAAATCTGCAATTCTGAAATATAAGAAATCCACAATTCTGGATAAGAAGTTTCAAGTGATCACGACAGCCAATTATTTATCTGTATAAATAGCACTCTCTGTTCCCAATGGGTGTTAGCCTTGCCCTCACTCACACACTCGGGAACGGCTCGCCGGAGTTGGATACCACACACAAAGGTTGCCGGCGACGAACGCCGCGGAGCACAAGCTTCTGTATCTTGGCTTCTATTAATTAAAAAGGATTCGGCAGGCTAAAACAGAGGAGCGCAGGGGCTACAAATAGGCCACGAACTTGCCAGGAGCACGCCTCCACGACCGGCCTTCATGCCATGATCCGCATGATATGCACAACGTCGTCGTGACTCGTGAGCCATTCGCTCTCCTGGGCGACGCGGTCATCTACATGCAGATCGACACCACGCACACCTATACCTCCTAACTGCCTAAACAAACTAATAAAAAACTCCAACAGACGTTGCAGCAATCCTGCAACTTCCTCGGCCCATACGTGACACACACAACTAAAATCCGTGTACGTGTCGCACACATGCACGTACACAAGCTGGACACTCTACGCGCCACGAACGCAGCCTGACGCCGCACAGCACCGTGCGCCATGCATGCGCCGCGGCCTAACACAGACACATACACGCCAGGAACACACACCCTGGCGTGATTATTTCTAACATGGACGGAGATAGATAAGTACAGCTCCACATGCCTTGGTTGTTCTGATAAGGAGCACCCTTTCTACACACTGATCCCAACATATTAAAATCCCTGAGAAGCTTATCCTGGTTTGTGCAAGCATGCGAAACAAGGAGGCAAGAGCAAAGGTTTGACTGATGACCCCCTAGCAAGATGTGTGTGAGAATTTTACAACAATTTATAGCTAAAACTAAGTCACTTGCCAGTATATTGGTTCAATCTTGACTTGCTGACTCACATCAGTTCTATCTTCTGTCTTCAAATACTACAGGCTATGTGCTCTAAACAGCTACCCTCAACAGTAAATGACTAGTCAAATGTTATCTTAATCTGGTACAAGTTCATCTCTTGTTTCCTAGAACTCTAGCACATCACAATTAGAAGAACATAGCGTTTAAGGTATGTTCATCTCCTCCCTATACCTAGAAAACTTATGACCTGACATTTCTAAAAGATGCTGATGAGACTATGAAAGCAGTTCGATATTAAAAGAATCTGATATGTAACTTCAGCAAAGACCATGCTATCAGAATAGTTACTTTTGGATTCCTTTTTTGTGGATGACAAAGAAAATCATGAAAATTATCACTTTTTTAGTAAAGGGTGCATTTTGTATAGGGTCCAGGTCCATTATGAAGCTGCTGCTGTCAAACAGCAAAGTGCAGAAAAAGAATATATTACAGAGTAAACAACCATTCAGAAAAAAAGGGAATAAAAGGAACATAAATTTCACACAAGAGGCGCGAAATAAAAAGTAAAACATAACAATTGAGCAGGAAAGTAGAAAGAAGGCAGCACAAAAAATTATCATCTTCATCAGTAATAAAATGATTCGAAATCATTTTTAGATAATGGAGGAAGCATATAACATAAAAGAGTAGAAGAATCTACCAAGGAAAATATTTTTGTACATGTACCTTTGTATAACACAGTAGTAAGTCTTCCCCAGATTCCCATATGCGCCCTCCAAAGATATATTAACGGTCAGTGCAAAAGAACGGGAACTGGAAAACAAAACATGTTGGAAACTTGAAGTTTAACATGAAGGTAAACAAGGCATAACAGATTAACAGGAGCTGGTCAAACCTTCTTTGTCCAATGGACAATCGTGGTTCCATTATGAGGGAACTCATCCAAAGTGAGTACACGAGCTTGAGATCCCACTTTAGACGAAAATCACCATCACAGAAGAAATCTCTAACCAGATCAGGAGTAGCATCCTCAAAAGTAGTGAGGCTGCAGTACACTATAGGTCCATCCTAAAAAACACTGAAGATAAACTCAGCAGATGTATACGAAGATAGATTGTGGATGAAAAGTTTAGATGAAATAGGTCCCGTGAATTATGCCATGTGGTGGAACATGATGTTAAAGTGTTAAACACGGCATAATTCCACCATTATAATAGGGCCCGTGAATTATGCCATGTGGTCGAACACGTCTATAAAGATGGAAGCATGTCATCTAAAATATGAACATTGTAATGTTAAACATTTGTCAGACACTGAAATGAATTAGATAGAGCAGAATTGATGTTTAGTTCAATTGCAAGTCTTCAAAAGTTTGGAAGTTTGTCTTCTTAATGTCAACCTGCATAACAGAGTAATCTCTACAGGAAAATGGAAGTAAAATCTTCATTGGAATAACAGATAAATATGACGTATCACATCAACAATTTGCATAGCCCAACGGTTTATACATGTCAGATCAATCTGAGTTAATGCTTAACCAGGACATTTTTTCAAACACTTTCAGGGCATGCTTTGTACACAGCAGAATGCTGAAGCAGCGAAATCACGTTATAATTTTTGAAAAATCAGACAGTACGATTTGGTGTTTGCTTGATTCGATTTGACGCAAGAGCAGGTGAAGAGAGTATCATGGCTGAGAAGCAGCACGGGTGCCGGTGTGCTCACCGTTCACAAGTCACGGACGTAGCTGGTGGGGAATTGGAGCAGTTGCGCGGCCATGGGCGCGAAGTCTCAGGCGCCGGTACTTTTCTTATTCATGCCGGGAGTTGTTGCAACGGCCGAGAACGAGAGGCCGGGAGAAGTTTGGGTGCTGCCTAGGAGGAGCTTCGTCGAGCGCAGGCGGAGGCGAGCGGCAGTAGGCGGCGTCGCTTGACGCAAACAGGAACGAGGGTCGGAGGGCACGCAACAGGATGACGGAGCAGTTAGGCTCAGGCGGCTCAAGGGCAATTTGGGTAGTTCAACTGAAAAACGTGCAGATGTGTGAGAAATTTTTGAAAATGCACTCTAACGTGTAACGCTTGTTTCATAATGGCAAAGTGGTGATACCTATTTGCGGATGACATTCTGACGAAATCGTTGTCAAAATTGCAAACGTGTCTTCGTGCGGCCGCCACAAGCGCCGGCATGAAGAAGCAGCCAACGTCGAGCTCCCTAAGGCCCTCCACAGTGTGTGGCTTAGAGTGGTGCTCAAACAGGAGAGAGATGGTTGGAGCATTACTCAACATGCTGTGACTAGTGATGCCAACTCCAAGTGATGCTGAGAAAATCTGGAGCGGAGCAAGTACTTGCGCCGATGCCCGTTTAGTAAAGAATGATATCGGCGCCAGGTGAACGGTAAATGAAGGAAAGAGATGAAGATGAGGCTGTCCTTACGGCGGGAGCAAATACATAGTTTATTTCATGTGGGTCCCAGCGCAGCATAGATAACTTCGAAGCTCAATTCTTTGCACACTACAGCTCTGCTAATCTGATGCCTACTTTTTGTTGTGGAGCCCAATTTTTTCAGGCATCACTCCCAACGTTGTGGAGGGCCTAAGGGACGCGGTCGAAGTTCGAGTGCCGCCATCGCTGATGAGGCTCGCGACGACGCCCAACTGCCTCAGCTCGGCTAGCAGCGTCGGCGGCCTATCACGAGCTCCAACCTTTCCTTCGACTGCTCCCCATCGAGCCATGCGCCGCCATGGCTGCGGCCGCGTCGGGTCTCTGCCGGTGCCGGCTCTGGGGCACTAGCATAGTTGGATGATGCGTGGGAAGAGAATTGGGTGCACTCCAGGTGCACCAGCGCCTTGGTGCGTCCCTGCTCGAAAAAGAGTCAAGTCGTAAGCAAAAATAAGGTGCTAATGTTTGGAGTGGTAAATCGTCGAATCCATATATTTGGAGTCCTATATTATTGGCATAGAGCTCTTTTATGCTACACAATAATACCACATGGTAGTATAATCGATTTTTTATATGGGTAAAATTGTGATTTGCACAAATTATATTATTTGATTTTTTTTTCTTTTCTGCCCCCCTCAATTAAGAAAGATCTGATAAATTTCAACAATGTCAATTTACATATTTCCAAATATACCTCTATGCTACTCATAATACTTCTGCATACTTACAACTTATGATTTTAGTAGTATATAATTAATTTCAACCGTCATATCCTTCAATACAAGTTCTTTCGAACAGTAGTATAAGATAATATTGTCCGTTGTAAAAGACCTTGTTGGCAAAAGGCTCACGTGATCATAGTGCAATTTAATCAGCGGCAGTTACTGACTAGCCAGCCACAACCACAACACACAATCATCTTGCCCACAAAGCCCGTTTTGATGGATGACAATAGATTTATCTAAGTGTTAGTTGAGTACGTGCACGGTGCGCCTAGCAGTAACCTAGCTTTATTCGAGTGGTAAAAGTAGCATTTGATTACTTAATAGGTTGTGGTGATGATTCAAAAGGTATAGCAAAGATTACCGAATTCCCTGGCCAACTCTAACCTTCACCACTGGCTGCCAAACCTCTTTCTTTTCCTTTGGAGTTTTGCTGGTGTGCAAGAAGAGAGCTCTCAAGTTTCCTGAACGACACAGACTTGAACGACACATCAACAGCAAAGCCCCCAGCTTTACTTTCCAAGCCACCAACACTTCATCTTCATATCTCTGTCCAAACCCAAGCCCAAGAATGACATCACGCGCCGACCCTTTTGAAGATTCCATGCATGACACTGCTAGGACTCATCAAAATGCAAGCTCCATCCATCTCGGTCATCTCCACGATCCTTCGCCGCTACTGGCCATTCTTCCCTCACCTATCTGCCGAAGAGAGAATAAGGCAGGGACAAATCAAATCCGGCGCCTTGTTGTGCCGGCATCTCGTTCCCATCCCACCACGCCCAGCTTGTATTTTAGGCAAAAAGGCGTGCAGTGCAGGTCTCGATCAGCTGTGTGACCTCGATGCCAATGTCTCACAGTGCTGTCTGAGTAGGGAGACCTGAATAAGCAGCAACTTGCCGCCGTCGGCGTCCGCCTCGTTCTTTTCCAGGACTATCGGTCGGTTCGAAACGGTGCTCGGTATTTTTCTTTCACTCACTCTCTCTCTCTCGGAAACACGCAGGAGAGCTGCGTATCGTTGTATCGGAACTTGTATCGAAAGAGACGATAGGGTTCAGCTGCAACGTGCAGCCCCGCAGCGACCGCACTAGCCTAGACCATTCTCAGTATTCAATTGGCGCGCGCGCTGGCTACCATGAGAGAGCGACGTTCTTCACATGTCTTCGTCTGATTTGAGCTTTTGATTCAGTGACCTTTGTGTCTACTTGCATTATTGTTGCAGCTGGTAACTGCACACTAGTAAAGCATCGTTGCGGATTCGACGTGTAAAGGAGAACAGAGAATGAACGAACAAGGCTTTCCTCAATCGAGAGACGGCAGACGGATGTGTGGGATGTGCACTTGGACGGTTTACGCGGAGAAATGCTCGCGCGCGGCGCACCAACCTATATAGACTATAGCAGGTTTCCTCAGCATCAGCAATGGTGGCGATGACTGGACAAGTGGCTGCTCTTGCTTCTTTTTCATTCAAATTCATTTCTAATGGGTTTGTTTTTTTTATCAGCAGGTCGTGATGATAGTTTATCAGATAGGGCTAGTGGTTATATGATCTCTCCTCCACAAGACGGCGCTCGCGACCAGCTTGCAGATGATGATGATGATGATCTCCGATCCTTCTCATCATGGAGATGGTGCGCATTATCTTTGGCATTCCACTTGAGACGAACATGAGCAGTAATTGAGGAGTAACATGTTTTTTTTTCTAGGAAATTTCGGTGGTGTGCACCGTATTATCAGTCTAGAATTCTCATGTGGATCAGGATATCCACCGATGAAGTGGATCACCCATAAAGAGAACTTACTACGATGCATACGTATGTTGATCTTTTTTTTTACTAAAAGAAGATCTGACGCGTGCTGTTAGAGAAGTAACCTTATTAAGCTAGGATGGGATAACGGTTGGAAACCTCGTGTCTTGACTATGGTAAACATTGGCATAGCACATGTTTAATTCACGAGTTAATTAGCTCTACCGGAAAATATTTTTGACAAGAAACATTGTAGCTTTACCAGCCTATTAGTCCCTAAGGTGGGTACATTGACCCTAAAATAAAAATGATATGTGAATTGATTACTTAATACATACTCCTTGGTTCCAAATGGTAGATCGTTTTTTATAGGTTCATAGATGTTATTATACATCTAGATATAGTGTATGTCTAGGTGCATAATAAAATCTACAAACCTGAAAACGTCAAAACGATCACATAATAAAATCTACAAACCTGAAAACGTCAAAACGACCAGGTGGAGTACTGAATTGCATGATCACATAATTTAGTAAAAACATTAGGCTTAATCCCCGGTTAACAAGTGTAAGTTGTCCCCTTCCCCTCCCCCATTTCAGTCTGGTAAGTGGTACACTATTGTTCTTAGTGGAGTCTGTATCTATGTCCACCAGGAATAAAGAAAATGAAAAAAACAAAAACAGAGTGGCGGCATATATGCATTTGAACTAGAAGTACCGTGATCCACTGATCCTAGTAACAGCTACTAGGTCATCTCTCATGAGAGGAATTTCCATGACGAGTTAATCTTTTGCCAGGGTACTTGCAAAGCACAGCACTCAAGTTCGCCATATCAGTTGGTTGCAACAAGGATTCCACCAGGTGATGCATGGACGCATTCCAGACGCAACATTTATCTCAAAAGCTGGGACCAGCAGCCCGCCAGTGAAACACCTGGAACCAAGTTATCAAGTAATAATCCATGATACACAACCTCTCATGTAGCCAAGCGATTAACATACGTTTTGCATCGTATTACTACTAGTAGTCTAGTACAATTCAGTGTAGTAGTTGCTAGATAACAAAATGAAAAGCCAAAAAATGCCACGCTTCTGGTACTTGTTTTACGTCCGAGCCTTGCGCCTTGGAATGCAGGAATTTTGCAGCGAATGAACCATAGTATTCCTCCCAAAATTCCAGCCAAAATCTCCATTCCAATTCCCAAACAGCTGCTACTAATTAATATCTCCCTAGTGCCGCTTCCCTTCCCTAGTGTGCGCTTCGTAGACAAACAGTTCAGAGTTCAGAATCTTCAGCACATTGGATGACGCCACCATCCGCTGGAGGCAAATTATTGGGAATCTGAGGCCATCAGACGGCACTAGCAGCAGCAGCTCCGGGTACACTGGAGGATGACCTCACGCCATTCCCCGTGTTGCCCTCCGCATCATCATCCCCAACGCCGGAGATCCCGCCACCACCGCCGCCGGCTCGTCTGGATGCTGCTGATGCCATCGGCAGCGCCATCTTGGCGTCGGCCTCCTTCTCCTGCGTCTCCTTGTGCTTCCCCCAGAGCACGGAGTAGAGCCCGGCCACGATCAGCACGGCGCCGAGGACGCCCCCGAGGAAGATCTTCTCGGAGAGGATGAAGGACCCCATGACGGCGACGATGATCATCATGAGCGGGCTGAACGCCGACGCGAACACCGGCCCCGTCTTCTGGATCACCAGGCCCTGCACGTAGTACGCGATGCTCGACGTCACGATGCCCTGCAGCAAAAACATTCATTCCACAAGAACAACCCATCGTCAGAGATCAATGATCATGGAGAGGACGGAAGGACTAGTGCTTCCGATCGAGAACAGGAGGCTCACGGCGTAGGCGGCGGCGAGGAGGTTCATGTCGAAGCCGATGGTCCAGACGGAGACGCGGCGCTCCATGACGAAGGTGACCACGGTGGCCTGCAGCGTGCCGATGAAGCAGACGAGCATGGTGAGGGAGAGGTGCGCCGGGTACTGCCTGATGGTGTGCGTCTGCAGGATGAAGAGGGCGGCCCAGGCGAGGGTGGCGATGATGACGAACAGCGAGCCGAGGAACCAGTCCCTGCCGCTGATGGCCGCGGCGGCGGCAGCGGCGGGGGCCTCGGCGCCGCCGGCGTGGGCGGGCGACGCGTGCCTGGTCCATGCCAGCTCCATGAGCGGGCCCTTGTAGAGCGTCATCAGCATCGCGCCGGCCACCGTCACCAGCGTCCCGGCGACCTTGGCCTGGCACCTCACTCTCTTCATCTCCAGCTTCTCCATCCTGCAGTTCCACAACAACCGAGACAGAACGACCACGACGTTTAGATACGGCAGTTCTTCCCGGCCAACTCCCCAAATCTCTTGTCAGAACCAACATGATCACCTGAAGATCACTGCCATCACGAAGGTCATGGCCGGCAGGATGTTGCTCATCGCGCAGGCGAAGGTCGGACCGGTGAACTTGAGCCCGGCGTAGTAGAAGTTCTGGTCGATCACCGGCCTGCACCAATAACACTGTCAGTGTCACTCACGAGAGCATATATATGCTTCGAGTTACATCCACGAGCAGAGAGCGTCACTAACCCGAGCATGGCAAGGACGAAGATCTGCCAGAAGATGGACCACGTCATCTTGGGCCTCACCTTCCTGCCATTTTTTCAGAGTTACATCGTGATCAGTGTTACTCGCGTCAGACCAAGCTTGGATCAGGTGCACGTACGCAAACAAACTGAACTGAAGGTTAGTACGTAGGCTACCTCTCGAGGAAGAGGGCGAACGGGGCGATGGAGAGCGTGGCGAAGGCGTGGCGGTAGACGACGAGCACGTAGTGGCTCATGCCCTGGTTCAGCGACACCTTGGTGAGGACGTTCATGCCAGCGTACCCGAACTGCAGCGAGATCATGGCGATGTAGGGCTTCGCCTTCTCCACGAGCCCGCCGTACCGCGCCATGGCAGCAGAACTCGAGCTCACAGGAGAATGGCAATGGCAATGGCGGTAATGGCGAGAGCTCAGAGATCAGGTGGGTGGGTTTGATGAGTTTGAGCTGGGACGAGGAAGATCACAGGTGATCGCTGCATTTTATAGAGTGTTGGAGGTGAGGTGAAGTGTGTGTGTCTGAGTGACAGTGTGGGTAAGGTGGACCCGAGCTGCGCTGGATTCGTATATTCCGAAAACGTAGGCCTGCTGGATTAGTGGCCTCCGAGTAGAATTCCGGCAGGGCCCCGTTTTCGGGAAAGCCACGGCTCTCTAGTTTTTTTTCTTTTGTTGTGTTGTGCATGCCAAGTTGCTAATGGGTTTCTACGTGAGGAATCAGAATGTGACGTGACGGCAACCCGCAGGTCATTTGGAATTTAATTTGGATGGAGAGATGTGGGTGTGGTGTCAATGATTTTTCGGAACGCCAACTTTGTAGCCGTGCGGGCCTTCTGCCATAGATTAACGTTGGCGTGGATAAGTTATGATGTGGAGAGTCACGTAAATTTCGCCACATCTCTATCGCACAAAGCATATGTTTTTTCAAAAAAAAAAAAGATTGCCGCATTTGCTGTTGAACACTCTGTATCCATGTGAATTTGGTACATGTAATAATTTATTGATGTCAGTATTTTTTTAAAAAAAAAGATGCATCGTTTCTTGCAGTAGAGATCATTTGTACTCTCTTTCAGAAAACACCGGAGTGTGCTATGGCAAAATTAATGTGCTATTATTGGTGAATGATCATCCATGTATGTCGTTTCAAGTACTTACAATGACAAATTTAAAACATGTTCCTGCTCCTTTGATGTTTGAATGCAGTAATGGTCGTGTTCAATACTTCAATGCCTATGCAGTTTCATGGAGACATGGGCTGGAGTGCTGCTTGCTGTAACATCACGCCCTTGCTAGTACCATTCTGTTGCAATAATCTAGCAGTACGCACCCAAATTTAGAACGAGAGCAAATGGACGGGCTTTTTCCATAGACCAAACAGATGGACTCTGCCTGTGCATCTCTGTTCGTTCCTCTTTTCCAAAAGAACGATGTTCAGAGAGCCCAGTTAGTCCATCGTGAGCACAGCTGTGGAAAGCCGCGTCTCATGACAGCAACAGATAAGAGAAGCTTTCGAGTGCAAACTCATCTCCGCTAGCTATTTACCGCAATTCTGTCATCAACTTTCAAGAGCAAGTAGCTAGAGAGAAAACAAAGTCCGATGACTCTGGTCCCACACCCTCTTCGCTAGTGTTTGGTTGCTTGGATTTGGATCGAATCAATTAGTTCTGGGCGGTTACTTGCAATTCAGTTTGACGTTACGTTGGGCAATCATGAAATCTTGTTAGGCCGAAACACACTTCCGTGTTCAAAAAGGTATTCTTTCCATTTTTAAATATACAACGTTTCATGCAAGCTAATTAGTAACAAACTCCCTCCATTTCAAATTATAATTCGTTTGGTTTGTTAATAAGATGAGCGATCAAACTTGGAGTAAAAAAGTCAAACTAATTAGTCAAACAGATTATAAGGCATATCATATCCCTCACAACAAACAACATATGTGGAAAAATCAAAGACTAAAAAAACAAGCAAACCAACATGCAGGAAATCAACTGGTAGCTCATACTCCCTCCGTTTTGTATTACTTGTTATGCATTGTTATGCATCTAGATATATATTGTGTTTAGATACATAACAAAGTGATGTATCTAAAAAAGACAGAATGACAAGTATTATGAAACGGTGGGAGTACAAAATTTGCCAAAAGAAACACTAGCACACTGATGTTTCACCGGAAAGAGTGCTATATTTTCTGCAAAATAAACTGATATTCTGCGACAAGTATGGGAGCAAACGCCTCGATATGTTAAGTAGACTATTGTATTTTTTTTTAAAAAAAAGGTAGACTACTGCAAGGAAGGGGCGTCTAGCTGAAGTCTGCAATGCTTTCGGCTCGTCAGCATCCCAAGCATTTTCCCCACTGCCCCTCTCCTGCCGTCTGCGTCAGTCACGCACTCGCGCCAGCAGCGGCAACCAGCATCTTCAAGCCAAGTGAAACTACACTTGGCCTGATCGATCTTCCAAGAATATAATAGGCCTTCAACTTTTCTAATCTTTTCGAGCATGGAGCTTCAACAACCTCCCCCAAGTCAAGTCATGCTCTGTTTCTTTCAAAAAAAAAAAGTCATGCTCTGTGCCTCCGAAAGAGATCCCATCGGAAAGGCTAGGCATGCAGAGCACGAGAGCACTGCGAGAAAAGATGAGAGAAAAATATGTTGGAAAAGCTTAGAGAATTAGCTCGAGACCATTTAGCATGCGCCACACGCACGCAAGTCGAGTCCAGCAAATCAGGCCCGATTTCACCGGCGATTCGCCGCTGACGACGACGCCGGTCGGCCTGCCGCCGCTGCTGCTGCCTGCAGATGGATAGGCACGCACGAGAGGGGGAGACGGAGTGCCCGGTGACTGGCCCTCCGATTCGGATTTTAGGTAGGGGGCGAATGATGCGCATCAGGGCAGCTTCAGTTGGCAACCTTTTCAGTAGTGCAGGGCGTGAGATGTTCGTTTGCAGCGTATTTTAAATGGCAGATCGTGCTGGAGTTGCGTCATCGGTACAACCAATCGGTGCTTTCTTGCGCAACAAAAGCTTATGCTCTTACCTCTCCGTCACTGAATTCAGGTAAGATTTTTTTTCTGGATTTTTACGGCCTCCAATAATTCGCGTGCAATGTCTCATTCATCAGTATAAAAAAAACCCCATAAATAGGCGATACAAGGATTTCCTGAACACGAAGAGAGATCCCACTACTGGAAAAACGCTCATTTGTACCAGTTGGTAACCCTCACTTGTACCGGGTATCCAACCGGTACAAACCATCCAGTACAAATGAGGTTTAGCATTTGTACCGGGCGAGATACCCGGTACAAATGCCTCACATTTGTACCGGGTGGAGTCTCGCCCCTTTACAAATGTGTTTGCTCCGTCAACTCTCCGTCCTCCCTCCCTCCTCTGTCTGCTCTTTTTCTTCTTCATTTCTTTTCTCATCTCATCTATCTTATCTCATCTCAACATCACATTCATACAACACATTCATACAACATCATCTCATACAACTCACAATCACAAGAAAAAATCACTTCTACTTTTCTCTTTCACAAGAATCACAATCAAACCACATTCACAATCACATGAATCACAATCACACCACATTCACAATGACTAGTCTCAAATATTACACAAGAATCACATACACATCAACCAAGAATCAACATTGGAAAAAAAATAAGACACAAACACAAATCAGAGGGGCCCACGCGTCGGTATAGATGGCAACGGGCACAAACCCGCTGGGTTTTGCCATCTCAAACCCATGCCCGCGAATTCAAAACCCGCCCATTAAGAAACCCATGACCCATGATGGGTTTAATTTTGTGACCAAACCCATGCCCATCGGGTTAACGAATACCCATGGGTCACCTATGGGTACGAAATCAAATAACAAAATTAGCTTATACTAGAAAGGTTCGCGGCGTTGCCGCGCTGTGCCTGTTTTCCTTTGTGCCATTGTAGTTTATTTATGCAACATGTATTTAATAGATGGAGTAGTAGTTTTGTGCAGGTAGGTGTTTTTTAAAATGTGAATAAGATAAATATGGTACATCGTTATTTTCGCATTGGTGTCATGTTTTGGAACATGTTGTTGCGTGTGTTATATATTTTGGGTGTTGAGTTGTCATGGAGGTACCATATTTTTCGTTATTTTTAACTTGTACGGAAGAGGCGGTAAATTATTTATTAAGTTGGAATGGGGGAAATTTGATATGGAATTTGGTCGTCCGTAGACATGACGTTTTTTGTGTTTTGGAAAGTTAGGGTAAAATGATATGTGTGGTATATGTTTTTTTTGAAATGGTGTGGTGAAGAGTTCGAAATCGGGAAAATTGGAGGTATGTATGCTTCGTTGGAGGTGTTTGTGTTGTTTGTGGGAAAGTGTAGTATTTTTTTTTTAATTTCGGACGTGAAGGGGATTTCGCAAAAGGTAAGGGGTCACGTTGAAAAACTTTGTGGACTGAGAGTTTGGTTTTCGGCAATTAGAAGTTTTTTTTTGTGCCAGGAGTCGTATGTTTCTTTTTAAAAACAAAGAATCGTATGTGAGTTGTCAAAAAAAAAAGTGTCGTATGTACAGACTTGGCGAGCTGGGCCGTTTATTCCTAGACCATTATGGCGTGGTGTTTCTTTCCCCTAACGGAAAAAGCCCAAAAACCTGAGTGGGCCGCAAATTGCTGCTTTCTTGCGGCTTACCGGAATTTTTTTAATATTTTTTTCTCTATTTTGCAAAAATAAATGGTCCGTCAGAAATTTTGCAAAACTATACATCTGCCGTCGTGGCCCACGGCGGCAGGAACATACCGCCGTGCAGCACGGCGGTAGGGGCCGTGGCCCACGGCCAGACGTGGGCCCGTAACGTGCGACGGACATACCACCGTAACCCACGGCGGTAGAGACATACCGTTGTGGGCTACGGCGGCAGGACCTAGCGCCGTGGGCCACGGCGGCAGCAAGCCTGCTGCCGCCGTGCCCCACAGCGTTAGGAACTGCTGCCTATATAACACCGAAATTCAGCCGAAAATGTCATAATAATTCGAAAAAAAAGAAAGAGAGGGGAAGAGGAGAAGGGAGTGAGGAGGAGGTGGTGAAGGTGCGAAGCTCTGCCGGTTTTTCGTCTCGTTAGAGGTAATACTCTGGTACTTAATAGTTTGAACTGTGATAATAGTAAAAATATAGTTTTAGTGTAGACCTGCTTAGTAAAAATATAGTTTTAGTGTAGACCTGCATAGTAAAAATATAGTTTTAGTGTAGATCTGCTTAGTAAAAATATAGTTTTAGTGTAGACCTGCATAGTAAAATTATAGTTTTAGTGTAGATGGATTAGTAAAATTATAGTTTTAGTGTAGCTCTGAGTAGATATATTTTGTAGTTGCAGATCCACTTGTTAATAGCGGTTTTTTTCATGCTGTCAGACATGTCGGATGCAGTCAGTGTCAAGTTGTATTTCGGTAATGGGCAGATTAGATATGGTGAACATGGAGTTGACTTGTCAGAATTTAATTCGGTTGACCATGTGATTAGAAGAGCAGCCGAAAGAACTTGGGGGGTCCATTACCAACTTTTTTTATAGGGCATTCCATGTAGATGCTGAGCAACATGACTTGTCCATTATGGCTCTAATCAACAGGAGTGAGTCAGTATATTGGGAGCTTATGCCACTTCAAGGCACTGAACATTGGAGGAGTTATATCAAAACAGCATGTGAAATTGGTTTGCCTGTGATGTTGTTTATCCAAGTTGTTCATAAGGCTGGGTCTAGTAGTCAAGTGCATGAGGAGGGTAGTGCTGCTCACCAGGGTGAGGCTGAACTACAAGCAGGAGATGGTCCTGCAACTGAGCCACAAGAAGGAGATGGTGCTTCCACTGAGACAGAAGAAGGAGATGGTGACACACCCTTTGAGGCCCGTGGTGAAATTGACGAGAGGGAAGTTAATGAAGAAGTACTCAGGCAGTACGAAATGGAGGCTGATGAGGATGAACGTGGGTTCGAAGAGGACTCCTCAGATGATGAGGATGACCCGCTAGTTCCAAGGGACTGGGACAGTTACAATTTCTCACAGCTATCTGTCAATTCTGGTGAGAATGTGTCCTGGGAGTATAGAGACAATCAGGTTTCTGTTGGCGCCATGTATAAGAGTGCAGTAGAGGTGAAGGATGCAGTGAAGAGGTGTGCCACCCTTACTCTGCAGAGAGAGTTCAGGGTAGTGAAGAGTTCTCCACACATATGTGAAGCCCAACTGTCTTTTTCGAGTGTATGCTTCCAAGGGCAAGTGGAAAAATTACTGGGAGATCAGATCTGTTGTGGATCACACTCGTGTACTTGAGCAGCTAGATGCGAGCCATCGTAATTTGTCAGCCGGTTTTGTGGCCAGCCAGATGTTTGCTAAGATTGTGGAAAATCCTGCTTATGAGCCAAAGTCCATTATCTTGGCAATTGAGGAGAAATTTAGGTACCAGATAAGTTATGGTAAGGCATACATGGCGAAGAAGAAGGTATTGGAGATGAGGTGGGGTACTTACGAAGCATCCTACGACAATCTGCCTCGATTGCTAAACACAATTGCTACGCTCAATCCTGGTAGTTATTACGATATCAAGACTTATAATCTTGTATCAAGGCCAGGGAAGCAAGTCTTGCAGCGGGCATTTTTAGCATTGGGTCCAACTACTGCTGCATTCAAACAGTGTTGACCAGTCATTTGCATAGATGGCACATTCCTAACAGGAAAATACAAGGGCACAATCCTTACAGCTGTGGCTGCAGATGGTAACAATCAGTTGTTGCCATTGGCAATTGCTTTTGCAGAGGGAGAGAATAGTGACAGTTGGTATTGGTTTCTGGAGAGATTGAAGCAGATGGTGGTGGGAGATGTGTCAGACGTGTGTGTGATACACGATAGACACAAAGGTATTTTGTAGGCCATTAATGACATCAAAGAAGGTAGCCAAGAACGTCACAGAGCACCACAATGGCCAGATGTTCATAGCAGGTGGTGCATGAGGCATATGGCAGCAAACTTTCATAGCCAGTTCAAGAACAAAGAACATACACAATTGTTCAAGCGCTTATGTTCGACCAATCAGGAGAAAAAATTCTACGAGCTATGGCAAAAATTAGATGATCTGACGAAGAAAGCATCAGAAGAGATAGCTAAGAAGCCAATAAGTACTGAACCCGGGGAGGAGCCAGTTTCTCTGAGGATGTGGGGCTAGATGCTCCAAATGTCAGAAGGAGAAGGGGACGTGCTGTGAAGACCTTCAGCCAGTGGATTCAGAATGAGCCTAAGGAGAAATGGTGTCTCCTGTTTGATAAGGGAGGTGTGAGGCATGGGATAATGACAACAAATTTTGCTGAGGTCTACAACGCGGTTTTGCGTGGTGCCAGAGCTCTCTCTCTTGTTGGTATCATTGAGTTCTTCTTGTACCGCACAATGAAGTACTTTCTTGAGCGTGCTACTGTAGCACATGCAGCTATGCAGGACTGTCAGAAGGTGTATTCAACATGGATGACTGAGTACTTGACCACAAAACAGAAGGCTGCTCTTGCTCACAGAGCTTACCCACAACCTCTACGTCATGATCCCGGCGAGGAAGTTCAGTGGAAATATCGGATAAATTGCCAGTCCAAATCACAAAAAGTGAATGGTGAAATAACAATACAACAAACAGTTATTGGGAATCAGACATGCTCATGCTCTTGCCAGAAGCCACTGCTGCTACACTACTCCTGCTCACATGTGATCGCTGCATGCCTTGCAACAAAGAATAACCATTGGGGTCGCTACGTGCCTAAATACTTTCTGAAGCAAACCATTCTAGACACTTGGAACCACACTATTGAGGGTTACCTGCATCTTGGAACTTTCACTCAAGACCCCAAAGACAGTGCGTTGTACATACCAAATCCAGATCCAACCATGTGCCAAGGTGTCGGTCGACGCAAGAAGAAGAGGATTAGGAACAACATGGATGAGGCTGAAGCTGGACCTGCGGTGCAGATATGCTCTAAGTGCAACAATACAGGACACTCCTACAAGAAATGCACCGAAGCATCTTACTTTTCCACAGCCACTTCTCCAGCACCTTCAGCTAGTGCACGTGGACGTCGTTCCCGTCGCTACAACGAAGGAATGCAGTGACCGTACTTGTTTGTGCTACCGTGTTGTAATATTTGAAATACTTATGAATGTTTTCGTCTTGTAATATTTGAACCATTTTATTTGGCAAGGTCTTGTAATATTTGAACTTATGCATGTTATCGTGTTGCAATAATTGAACTACCTTTTCATTTGCTTATTGTTTTCTTCTTGCCATCAAATTTATTATCATATCTTGTTATGTATTGTTCTCTAATTTCAAATGAAACATGTAATGAATTATCATATTTCTCATCTTTTTTGTAGGCTTTCAATGGCTTCCTCGGGTCCTGAGTTGGATTTGGAGTTGCTCACCAGTAGGAAGGACAAGGTTGCGGTGCCAAAGGGGATCCACACTCCTATGTGCTACTGCAGTGACAACTGTAAGCTTGTCAAGTGCAACGTTCTCGGGTACTGCTACGGGATGAGGTTCTTCATGTGCGTGAACTACGAGCATGACCCCCTCCCACCATGTCGCAATGTTAGACCAAAAGTAAGAACAAACTGCATTACTAAATAAATAATATGTCATTATTATTTTATTATGTGCTAACTTGTCTTTGAAAAAAGACTCCACCTCCTCTCTGTGATTTTATGCAGTGGCTAGATTGTGAGCAGTCCGAACAAGACAAGCGTTACGTCGAGGCGACGGGTCGTTCAACACGTGAGAGGTGGCAAAGGATGGTTGAGGCAGAAAAACAAGAAGAAAAACGTAAGGAGCAGCAGGAGGAAATTCGCATTCGCCGGGAGATCAAAGAACGTGAAGCGGCCGCGGCCCGTGAAGCAGATAGAGAGAGGAAGAGGGAGAGAGCTCGCCGGGCTAAGGAAGCTGGGCCGGATGCTATGAGGAAGGGGAAATACCCCCGTTGTACCCAGTAGACGTAGAGTACTAGACGCCGAGTGCTACTGTATCCATAAAAAATTATGATTTCATCTCATCATTCTCTAGAGCCGGGTTGTATCTTTAAGAACTTGATTTCAGATGCATTTCAGATGCAAACAGTAAAACTCGTACTAGGGTGTGTTTTCTGTGAGTCACTGCACCAAACAGTGTACCTAGTACTAGGGTGTGTTTCCTCCGAGTCACTGCCCGTTTTTCTTGCCCCGGATCGAATGGCCCACCGTCCAGTCTGCTTTATTACCTACATATATGTGAGCACTCTTCTCCAGTGTCACTTCACAACACAACAAGCACCAATGAGTTCCTGGACTGGGGATGATGATGACTCCCTCGGTCCAGCACTGTGGAGCCAGCAAGATCCAGAGTTCAACAGCAATTTTTCAGTCTTAGATAAGAGAGATTTCAAATCCATGCGTGATGTTAGAAAGTACGCACCAAATCAAACGGTGAACTGACCAAGGTGTGCACACAGTGAGTTTTGTGTGATGCAGGTTTACCAGGGATGGGACAACTCTGGTCGACGCTTCTGGCATTGCTCATGAGCATGGGTAAGCAAAACTCTATGACCTCTGTCCTTCATCATTTTATGATTTACTAATGTAATCACGGTTTCTGCAGTACTCCGAACAACCAGATAACTGCGGTTTCGTGCAATGGGTGGATCCCCTAGCTATTGACCCGTATCAAGAGTACATCAACTACCTCGAGGATGTTGTCATCTTCAACCTGAGGCAAGAACTCGTGTCGGCATTGGCTTCTCCAGATCCGACATCTACCAACGACGACGACAGACCGGTGACCGGACCAATGGTGGTGAAGACGAACACCGGGTGTGAGGACGAGTTCTGCTGTTGTCCGTGCCACGAGAAGAAGGACAACACTCCACCAGCAACTCCACCCCCGCCACCGTCTGATCCAACTCCACCCCCGTCGGGGTACTACATGCCCTCCTAGCACTCCGGCGGGTCTATGATGTCTGGGTTCTCCGGGTACTATTCGTACAACTAGACTACAAATGTTGTAATCGTTTATCTAAATTCCCTAAGGCACGTTAGGACTAGCAGCGGCACAAAGTTAGGGTACTTGTGTCGTACGTGCCATTGCTTGTTTCTGTAATTCGTCGTTAAGTATTAATGGTTCGTCGTTAAGTATCAATGCTTCAAAAATTGAAATTTACAAAAAAAAATCCTACCACCGTAGGGCACGGCGGTAGGTCCATACTTACCGCCGTGACCTACGACGCTACCTGGAGGCCACGCTGCCGCCTGGCGCTAGGCTCCTACCGCCGTGCCGCACGGCGGTAGGCCCGTAACGCCGTGGCCCACGGCGGTATGTGCCCTTGCCAGTGGGCCACGGCCCCTGCCGCCGTGCCGCACGGCGGTAGGAACCCTACCGCCGTGGGCCACGGCGACAGATGTATAGTTTTGCAAAATTTCTGACGGACCATTTATTTTTGCAAAATAGAGAAAAAAATATAAAAAAATTCCATTTCCTGACGGCGCGAGCCATTGTTTGCGGCACATCAAGACCAGCGGCCGCAATGGACCCCCGAAGCCCTAATCCCATTTCCTGTCCTCCTTCACTCCCTTGTCTTTGAAGGCAGCGGTGGGCGGCGGCGACAGCGGTGCGCCGTGCGCTGGGAGGAGGCGGCACCGCCGAGCTTTGCTCGCCGGAGGTGCGTGCGGCCGTGGCCGGCGCGCAGCTCCGTCGAGCATCGGTGCGTCGTTCGCTGGATCGGGAGCTGCACTGGATTTATGGCAGTGACGGCGAGGGGCGCTGGATCGGGCTGGTGGCTGGTCTTTTGGCTATGGTAGATGCAGGAGGAGGTGCGTCGTTCGCTTCCTCGCACACCACAGCGGTATTCCCAGCCGTTTCTTTCCGCCGCTGGTCATCTCTCCTCAGTCCCCTCCTCTTCTCCCTTCCAAGCCCCTCGCTATAGATTCGGCCGCTGCTCGGGCGCCCGAGGCCTTTCTGCGGATTGCGAGTTCATTTTGCAAAAGGTCAGGGTCTTTTTTCCAAAACGACCGGTGCTTGTTCGATCATGACCATCCATTCGCCCGATCCGACGGCCGGGAGCTGCGCGCGACGTGGCTATGCTCCCCGGTCTCGGTATTGGCCAGGAATCATAGTAAGCGATGTGTGTATATATGTTCACAATTTAACAAGAAAAGGCATAATATACATGTATATCTTCACAATTTAAAACATACACATTCAACATTGATGTAAATTAACGAAAATGTAGTATTAGCTATCCAATCATAACACCACATGTTAACAAAGGCACTTCATATGAGTGACATAAGGCATAGTATATATCATTTAACAATGAAACTCATGATAAGAAATAGTACATACATATAAGAGTTGAGATTTAGCCATTAAAATTGATGTGTAGGCTAAGAATGTTGGTTTATTTGGAGATATATAGTCGGGTCTAAAAAACTCATGGGTTCACAGATTCGGGTTTTATGTTCCCAAACCCATGCCCACGAACCCGTTGGGTCTCATTATTTGCCCAGTAATAAACCCACGGGTATAAAAATGGACCTACATCCGTGCCATAATGGAGAAAAACCCATCAAGTTTCGGGTTTCAGGCACCCAATGCCATCTCTATGCGTCGGCGCTCCCTGCCCACGCCGGCCTGGCGCCCGCCGTGGTGCCTGCCGCTGCTCCCGACCGCAGCCCCACACGCCGGGGAGGCCGCGCCCGCCGCGGTGCTCGCCGCTCCTCCCGGTCGTGGTCCCACGCGCCGGGGAGGCCGCCGCCCATCGCGGTGCCCGCCGCCCCTCCCGGTCGCGTCCCCATGCGCTGAAGAGGACTGCCGCCCCTCGCTGGCCCTGGCCGGCCGCCCCTTCCTCCTCCGCATGCTCCAGATGGAGCTCCTGCGGAGAGAAGAAGATGGGTAAGGATCTGAAGAAGAAGAAGAGATAAGGATAGATGTGAGAGAAGAGATAGAGAGAGATGAGAGACGGGGGTGGTGCGGGAAATAAAAAGAAACGAGAGAGATATGGGCGGCGGTGGCGGAGGACATTTGTACCGGGCTTTATCTCTGCCCGGTACAAATATGCTCACATTTATACCGGTTGGTGGCTCCGCCCGGTATAAATGTAAGGCTAGCACATTTGTATCGGGCGGAGCCACCACCCGGTACAAATGTGAGGTATTTATACCTGTTGGAGTCACCGCCCGGTACAAATGTACCCTCACAGGTGCGCGTCGGGGCCTCCTCCTCCCCACCCGGTACAAATGCCCTCATCTGTACCGGGGGAAAATACCCGGTACAAATGAAAAATCAGCCCAGGGATAAATGCCTGATTCTCTAGTAGTGTCCACTTAGACCGACTCCAGCTGCACAGTGGCGGAGCCTGAAATCCGAAGTTGGGTATTCTTGTCTAAAAAAAACTACAGCTGAATAGTAAAAAAATAAAAAAACCTCAAATTAATATATTTGAAAAATGGCATGGGAGCTTTGTGGGTTGGGACCATGTTCGTTGGGTTGGAGAGGCTGTTTGGGCTAAATATTAACTCAAGAAACTAAGATGTCACCCAATACTTGTGTATATGTGTAAATATATTATGTATACTTGGTGTTCTGTGAAAAATGTTGGGTATTCCTCGGAATTCCGAGGAATCAAGGTGGCTCCGCCCCTGCAGCTACACCGGATCTCCATCTGCAAAATTCCCCTTTAAGCGAAGGAGAGAGAAGAAACGTGTGCTCAAAAAACTGCTCCTTCCAGCAACCCTCGTGCATCCCTTTCTTCACCTCAACCACTCCTCCTCTGCCTCATCCCTCTGCTGGCCTCCTCCTCCTCTGCTTCCTCCTTGTGTGGATTCGTGGCCTGCCGCCTCCTCCCCGACCTCGAGGTCCTCCCAGGCGCGAGATCCGGTGGGGATGTCCTCCTCCCCGGTGCCGCTTCCTCCTCCTCTCAGGCGCCGCCTCCTCCTCCGCCTCGGCGGCACGAGATCTGGGGAGTGAGAGCGAGTTCGCGAGGTAGGCTGGGCGCTTATGGGCTCGGCTCAGTGAGGCAAGGAGCTCGATGGCGGGGAAAGGCGAGCGGGTGAGCTTCCGCTGCGCGACGGCCTCGGTGGCAGTGTCGAGGGCGCAGATCTCATGGCCGGATCTCGGGAGGCAGCGTCGGGGCCGCGGATCTCATGGCCGGATCTCGGCGGCGGCGTCAGACACTCCTCCTCTCCGGGCGCGACCTTCTCCTCCCCGGCGGGCGTGACCTCCTCCCTGACGGTGAGGTCCTTCTCCCTGGGCTCCGTCGCGGGAGCTTCTTCTTCAAGTCGTCGTCATGGAGCATCCCCACCTCCTCCCTCCTACCTCCGACTGATGCAGTGCTCTGCCTCGCGACCTCCGCCGGGCTCTGCGTGGGGTGGCCTGGGGAGGGAGGGTTAGATGGCCGGAGGCAGCACGGGGGAGAAGAGGACGTCGACGCCCCAGCCGCATCCAGCAACCGCCCGCCTCCACCATCGCCTCTAACATCCTCGAATCGATCCCGACCTACCTTGCCCATCTAATCAAAACGAATCAAGGACGGGTAGGGGTAGTTGCCGATGGTGCGGCAATGACCTGCTCCTCGGCTTCCCCGTCGACGTCGCCCACCTCGGCGCGTCCTCCTCCGGCCTCCGTGCGCGCCACCGTGGAGATCGCGAGCGTCTCCGGTCGCTCCCCCACCGACGCCGACGCCGCTAACCCGTGCCCATGCCTGGAGGAGACGAAGAGGAGGTGGGTCGCGCCGGTGAACGCGTCAGGAGGAAGGAGCGCGGTCCCACAGCTCGCCGGTCGGGGATGGCCCGGGGGCGGAGATCCCCTGCTCCTCTGCCGGGGGGATAGATAGAAAGCCCGGATCCCGTACGCCGCTACCAAGGTCCACCTCGTGCGCCGTCTGAAGCCCTACTTCCGTCGCTGTTCTCGGCCAGCCGGGGAGCAGAGAGGGGCGGTGGAGAAGAAGAAAGAGACCGGGGAGAGAGAGACCGCGGGGACGGAGAGGGACACATCGGAAATAAAGAGAGGAAGGGAGGAGATGGAGTGATAGGCGGACCCCACTGTCGTATGGACATCCTAGGGCTCACTACCCAGGCGGGTACTGGAACCGACTACTATGTGGGCCCCTGAGACTACTCGACTTGTGCTACACGGTGCAAGACGGCGTGCAGTACAAGGCAACAGAGGACTAGTACTCGGATAGGAAGGCTAGGCATGTCCGAACCCATGTAGAGTACTCCTACCCGTGTACGGCTAGTATTCTTCCCCTAAACTGACTTGTAACCCTGCCTCCCGGACTATATAAGGTGAGGCAGGGACCCCTCTCTAGACATCCGCATCATCTTGTAAATAACACCCCATCAATCAAGAGCTACGCAACATACATGACATTGGGTATTACGCACATTGCGGTCCGAACCTGTCTAAATTGTGTGCCGTGTGTCTCTACTTCGAGTTTCCGATCTCGGCGAGGACACAAACATCTACCTCGGGTACCCCCCTTGGTAGGTTGCTGGTCTAAAACACCGACAGCTGGCGCGCCAAGTAGGGGTTCTCGTTGAAGATCTCATGGCGAACTCGACGGCTTCCATTGTCATCAAGCCAACTGCCACCTTCAACCGCGGCGACACCTTCGTCTTCGGTTCCTGGGTCTGCACGGCTGACGGCGCTGTGAGGACCTGTGTGGTTCGAGGACCAGTAGATGGTCGCTTCCTGGTGTGATGAGTGATTGACAACGTTGTGTGGACTGACTCTTAGCTAAGTATTGCAGGTGCAGGTTGCGGCTTGATTGGTGCTGGTGCTGGTGAAGAACAAGCGCGAAAGGTCGATGTCGGTGAGGCCTCCAGGCGTGGAGCAGACAAGTAGGCTTGGTTCGAGGGACCCGGTGGCCAGCGGGATCAAGTGCGGGCCGCATGGTGGCAAGAACAGCAAGATGAAGTCGTGGACGGTTTCTTGGTTGAGCCTCAAAACCAAGGTCGAGCCGGGACGACGTGGGAGCCGAGTCATGAGTGGAGATTGGCGGGAGGCTACACCAAGTCCGCGGGGTTTCCAGTGGTTCACCACAAAACCACTGGGTTACTTGGCTGAGCCACAAAGCCAAGGCCGAAGACTCCGTGTGGCTGACAGACCAAAACCGGTCTGACCGGTTTGGGGTCGCAGGGCACTGAGATGCTTTGAAGCGGAGGACACGCGGCATGATCGTAAGAGTTGCGTCGGTGGTACGCGGGCTTGCGGTGGATGCGCATCCGTCCGGTAGTGCTAATCATGTGTTGACCAAAACGCCCTTGCATGGGCTTGTGTTGTAACTCCTAGTGTAGGAGCACTTCGGTCTTTTGTCTGGAGGGCTCTATATGTAGGAGGAGTGGCTGGTTGGGCAGCCATCTCTTTTGGCTAGGTTAGGTGGGTGTGCTCCTTCTTCTTGGAGTGCTCTTGGTGAGAGGAAGAGAGGAGAGATTGGCTCTTTGTTTGGGCTTTTTGCCATCCAAGATTTGTGATTCTTGGGAATGGTTTGTAACCGGATATGGCTACATGATTCATAGTGATTTCTCCATCTTCATCTTGTGCCATATCTTTAATTCCCTGTGTTTTTCTTTTTCAGAGCTATTTTCGGAGCCTCTTTGAAGGGATTTTCGTGGGGAGGTTTTGGAGGAGTTTCTTTGCGGGATTTGTAGTGAGAATCACACATGAGGACATGATGCCTCTTTTCTTGGTGATCTTGCCCCTCCAAACCCGTGGAAAGGCCTTCGATTTGGTGGTTTCGGTGGAGTCCGAGGAGAGGTGTTCTTGGTGGTTGGTTTTGCGATTCCCCATGATTGAGAGTGTTTCGGTGGAATTCCTTTGAGGAAGAGGTCGTCCATGAGGTGACCCAAGCATCCCCAAAGTTTCGCTGCAATCCGTTGGGTGAATCGGGAGATCAATTGGTTGGAAGTTTGTCCCGCGGTTTGAGTTCTTCCCGTGCTGTCTTGGAAAAACCGGTCTGACCGGTTTGGAGACCGGTTTGGTCAACACCTTGGCCAAGGTGTGTTTTTGGGGAGATCTTCTGGGAATAAGTTTCCTTTTGGTAGAAGAAGCTCTAGTCCAAGTTTCGTTAAGTTTCGAGTTCGTTTGCTCTAGTTTTGGGATTTTGAGTTGGAGCTCCCTGGGCAAAACAGGTCTGACCGGTTTGGGAAAGAGGTCTGACCGGTTTTGGTGTGTTGGATTTTGGCTAAGTCTGGAAAAACCGGTCTGACCGGTTTGGCAAAGAGGTCTGACCGGTTTCGGGTGACTTAGTTGTTTTCTCCCCTTGCAAAACCGGTCTGACCGGTTTGTGAAACCGGCCTGACCGGTTTTAGCTCCAGCAGCTGGGCTTGAGTTGTTTTCCGCGGCATGTTTTCGAGTGTTTCTTGGGTGGTTTGCTGGTAGAGTGCTTTCCTTGTCCAGAGGGAGTTTTTGCTCAAGTTTTGTTCAGGTTGTCTTCGGTTTGAGGTCTTCTTGGTCCTTGTCTTGGTTGCCTTTCCCCAAGATTTGTGTCCAGTGCTTGGATCATGTCTTGTGAGTTCCTGGACGTTTCTGTGAGCTTGCTGTAGGCTTTGGAGAGTTTTGGTTTGTCTCCAGAGGAGTTTTAGACAGGCAAGTCTCTTTCAGGCTATGGCTTTTCTTATTCAAGTTTGGTAGAGTATTGAGGTGGTTTTGCTCTAGTTTGGTCTCTTTGGTCTTTTGGAGATTTCCTGGACAAAACCGGTCTGACCGGTTTCCCTGCCTGTGAGAGGCTAAGTCCCAGAGGATCGGTTTGACTGGTTTCAGAAACCGGCCTGGCCGGTTTTGGTTCCAGCAGCTCTGTTCGTGTTGTTTTCCGCTGCGTGTTTTCGAGAGTTGTTGGTTGGTTCCTGTTGCTAGGTCCAGTAGTACTCCAGTGACTACGTGGATTTGGAAAGTTTAGTGTGGGACATGACGGAGTTGATTTTGGGATGATAGGCCGAGTTCTTGGAGAAGAATTTTTATCGGCTCCCATTCACTCCCCCTCTCTGGTCGCCAATCCGGTCCTTCAAGCTGGTTCGTTCCAGCGCTACCTCACCATGACCCCGGACCCAGAGATCGGGTTCGTGACGCATCCAGAAGTCACCACGAACCAGCTCGTCGAAAAATTCGACGAAATTTTGCTCTACAATACTGTACAGAAAAGCAGATACTGTACAAAAGATACTACACCTCCGCTGGGCTCTGCGTGGGGCTGGTGGTTGGTATGGGTTATGAGATATATGGGATGACGAGTGCGGAAAAACAGATACTGTACAGAAGAATCTCGAAGACCAGATAGAATATTCTCTTTTAGGTACGAAGATGAAGCATGACCAGTGCGAATCTCTACTCTACTCCTAAAAAAGTATGAAGTGGAGAAAAAAACGTGACTGGTAAAAACCATTCGCTCCCGTGGCTCTGCCCTCCCGTGGCTTTGCTTGCCCGAACCACGCGGCGCAACGCGCCCCTGCCCGCGACTTCCCGCACGCACACCCGTCACCCTCGCAAGACCGAGCGCCCCCAACTCCCGCCATCCAGTATTGATCTCACCGCCGCCGTCCCCGTCGAGCCACACCGTCGCCGCCTCAAGATCGATCTCGCCGCCGTTCCTCCTGCGCCGCCGTCGAACCCTGTCCTCCGTCGCCGCCGTCGAACCCTGTCCTCTCCGCACCCGTCGGCTGGTGACTCTGGGCCACGGACTCTGGCCCGCAGTCACCACTCGACCCCGAGGTAATCTCCATAACCTGTTTCTCCTCCGGTCCTTCCAGATCCCGATGAGCGATCGTTTCCAGTGGCGGGAGTCATCATGGGCGCGGGTGTCCAGGGGGCGGTGGTCTTCTATGGTCGGTGCAACTCCTCTCCTGTATAGTGTGTACTCTGGCTTATTGACATCTCTTTGGTCCTTGTTGAGGCCAAGCCAAGGTACGCACTCGAAGGCGACAGGGTCCTGGAACCCTAACGCCAGATGCACGTGCCACGTGGATCAAAACAACCTTCTCTAAGGTACCCATCTGTCTTTGCGGAACCTTTTGGTGATATTTGGTGATATCTGGGCAATGGAAAATGATGTATTCTATCGCCTAGGCGAAATTTAATGGCCAATGTATTGGCTGAACTGCTAATTGATGAAATTAGCACGTAACGGTCATTTATGTATTTTCCGTTTCCTGACTTTCTATTCTTTCGATGCCAGCCTCTGCCTCGATGCTGGCACGCTACAAGCTGGGGTGATGGGAGGCGCTCCATGCCGAGGCCATAGGCCCAAAGGCTAGACGCGACGGTGGCCATGGCAGGCTTGCAGCTTGCAAGGATGTGGTGGAGTGGAGCAACGAGCTTGTGCTCCCGCAGGTGCTGATTTAATATGAGTTCAACTATTCGTGCTAGAAATGACTATGTTGGATTCAGGTTCTCAGCTGTTTCAATCTGCTACTTGGGACCTGGACCATGAAACAACATTCTTTTCTGCAGGCAGGTGAACTGAACCTGCAACAGATCAGACTTAGGTAATCAGCATAGTTAGGTAAGTCAGGTAATTGTACTCCCTCCGTATCGAAATAATTGTCGCTATTGATTTTTTTTCTACAACTTTGACCATTCGTCTTATTCAAAAAAATTTGTGTAAGTATAATTTATTTTGTTTGCTATATGCTTTATTGTTGTATGTATTTTAAACTTGACTTATCATTTTACATGTTTGCAATAATTTTTTGAATAAGACGAATGGTCAAAGTTGCAAGAAAAAGTGAACGACGACAAATATTTCGATACGGAGGGAGTATATGGTAAAAACTTAGGTAATATAGCTCAGACTTGAGAACGATTAGGCTTTTGTAATGTTGATTGATTGGGAAGGTCTACTTGTGCATTTGAAATGGTTTGGGGATAGAAAAGGCTAGACTGGAGTTCATAGAACTAGAATTATTGTCGGGCATACGCGGACCCACAAGGGAGGAAGAAGACGGACTCCTACTAGAATTCCCTTGTAATCCTACTAGAACTCGTTCCATGTAATCCTACTAGGACTCCTACCTTGTAACCGACTAGGAACCCGTCCCCTGGACTATATAAAGGAGAGCCGGGTACCTAGGAGGACATCTGAACAACCCAACACCCAAGCGCAGGGCGCCATACTTGATACCCCAAACAGGACGTAGGGCTCGCTACTCTGGCGGCCCAAACCTGTATAAATCTTGTGTCCCGTGTCCCTGCCTTTACCTTCGAGTTTCATGTCTCACGATCACGCTCTCACACCGCACAATCTACTACCTCGGGTATCCTCTTGGTAGGTTTGCCGGTATAAAACACCGACAGCTGACGCGCCAGGTAGAGGTGATCATCGACACCGAACGAATTCGAAGGACCACATCTGCAAAATCAATCTACTGCAGCGGCTTTTTGCTCAACAAGCAGCCGAATCATCAACTCATCGACTCTCCGCATCCAAGTTCCAGACAGAATTTTTAATCTCGGTCGAAGTCGTCAACTACCAATTCGAAGTCGTTTCGTGTTTTCCGCCGGGGATCCTAAGTCGTCGAGACTATGTTGTCGTTCCGGGTTCCGAAGTTGGCTCTGGTCCGAGTAAAAATCGAGCTGCTGACTCCGACTTGGTGTGGAAAAATAAAAAAAAACATCGATAACCTGGGCAAAACGGAGTCTGGTGACGCTCTCACGTGAAGCTCATATATGAAGTGTGTTGGCTTTTGGCTACAGCCACACGAAAACGTATCAGGGAAGCTCCAAGATCAATGTTTGATGCACACAAGCAACGTACGTGAGTACAGTTACATCAATATCTGGCTGACTCAACTCGTCCGCGATTACTTGTCTTTCAGCTGTAGCAGCTCTACTTCAACCACGCCGTGCGTCGTGACTTCTCGCCTCCGGCCACACCAGCTCTACATCAACTACGCCATACGCCGCGACTACTCGTCACCTGATTGCACCGGCTCTACTGCACCTATATATGCCGTGCATCCGGACGCGCCGTCTTCGCCGCTCGTCTTCTCGTCGGTCGGTCGCACTTGCTTTCACCGTGCGCCCGGTCACTGCGTCTCACCGCTCAACTACTCATCATCCGGTAGCACGGTTACGCCGCCTGACTCATCGCCCGGCCGTGCGCGCCGCCGCGACATTGTCTTGCGACCGTAACGGCTCCACTTCGACTAGGCCGTGCGTCGCCGCAACATCGTCCCACGGTTGCACCGGCTCTACTTCGACTACTCGACTCGGTTAGTTTCGCCGTCGCGGCTCTATCGCCAACCGCCACGACTTCATCAACAGTCCGCCCAGGCGGCAAAACCTAAGTCATTTATTTAAATAATTTTTTTTTGTTGGCTTGTTTTCCTCATCATGCAGGACAACATGCCGACTACCTCTGTATACGTCTCTCAACGGCTACTTGCCAGCAGAGCTGCACTTCGCCAACTATTCCTTGGGTGTGATGACCGACTGCCATAGGCCTTGGATCACCAAATTAGGCGGTCGTTGCCACGACGTTTCGTGTACCAAGTACTGGAGGCGCACATCGGCTTCACTCCAAGGAGGCACCACGCATGTCATGTGCTATCTTCTTTCCATCACGCGGAACAGTCTCAACGACTACTTATCTGTGTATGCTTCTCGGCGGGTTTTCACGAGAGCTACACCCTGTCGACTACTCTTGGGATATATCGACCAAACCGCCACGAGCTTACTTCACTGAATCTCGGGGGCTCCGGCCACGAGTTTGGTACACTAAGTTTCGGAGGCTCCACCACGAGTTTGGTACATTGCTTCACGGGGGCTTTGGCCACGGCTTTGGGTGTACCAAGTTCTCAGAGGTCACAATGGTTGTATCCCAAGAAGGCAATCTCAAACCCGCTCTAGCGGCAACCGTACCATGGGTCCTAGTACCCTAAGTACTCGCGCACCGTACCATGAGTTTCGTACCCTAAGTACTCGCGCACCGTACTATGGGTTTCGTACCCTAAGTACTCGCGTACTGTACCATGGGTCCAAGTACCCTAAGTACTCGCGCACCGTATTACGGGTCCAAGTACCCTAAGTACTCCAGGGTCCAGCTTTTACGGCTAACTAACGGATCCTTAGCTATAAGCGGCTTACGGGTCCTAGCGACTACTCAGCTGTAAGCGGTCTACGGGTCCTGGCGACTACCTTTTTCTAACGGCCCTGGCCGGCAAAACTACTCGTTTTCTCTGATTTTTCGTTCGATTTTGCCTTCCAGAAGTGCTTTTCGTTTTTTGCATCATAAGTCCACTCCGCGTGGCACAAAGTCGACTACTGTAGTTGCATTACAAAGTCCGCTCCGCGCGACAATCTAAAGTCGACTTCGGTTCTCAAGTCGCATCTCAAAGTCCGCTCCGCGCGGCACAAAGTCGACTTCGGTTTTCAAGTCGCATCTCAAAGTCCGCTCCGCGCGGCACAAAGTCGACTTCGGTTTTCAAGTCGCATTCTAAAGTCCGCTATGCCGGCATCTAAAGTCGACTTCGGTCGCATCTAAAGTCCGCTCTGACGGCACGGCTACTTCTCAAACTCCACGGCTCGACACCAAATTATTACTCGGAAACTCTCCAGCTCGGGGGCTGCATTCAAATTACTACTCGAGAACAACTCTAGCAGACTTCGCTCGCTCTCAAGCTCAGGGGCTCTACAACAACAACTACTCGATGTGGCTCATACGGCTCTCTTATCTCGGGGGGCTACACGCTGCAAAAGTACTCGGATGATGGCATTCGCGAATACTGAAGACCCTTGAATTGATTATCTAATCATTTCAAGGCTCGGGGGCTGCTATGCTACACCCATCATTCAATTTTTTCAAGACGGAAGATTCGGAATCAAGATTGACCCTCAGCTAGAGTTTGCGACTCAACCTAAGGCTTGGGGGCTACTCCATATGGAGTGCGATTTTTGCAATCGCACTTCCATATAATCTCGACTTCAAGACTGATGAGCTGGACCACCTTCCAGCCTCGTGGCAGTTCAAGTAATATTGAAGAATTCTCCAAGCAGTACTCGAGGACGCTCAAGAACTACTCGAAGAGGCTTCAAGACTACTCGAACTACTACTCTCGACTACAAAGTGCTCGGGGGCTTGTCGGGCATACACCCCGGGTACCCGCAAGGGAGGAAGAAGACGGACTCCTACTAGAATTCCCCTGTAATCCTACTAGGACTCGTTCTGTGTAATCCTATTAGGAACCCGCCCCTGGACTATATAAAGGAGGGCCGAGTACCTAGGAGGACATCTGAACAACCCAACACCCAAGCGCAGGGCGCCATACTTGATACCCCAAACAGGACGTAGGGCTCGCTACTCTGGCGGCCCGAACCTGTATAAATCTTGTGTCCCGTGTCCCTGCCTTTACCTTCGAGTTTCAGGTCTCACGATCACGATCCCACACCGCACAATCTACTACCTCAGGTACCCCCTTGGTAAGTTTGTCGGTCTAAAACACCGACAATTATGTCTCCTACTAAGAGTCTGAAACCAATTTCTTCTGAAAGATCTATTTTGCCACCATAAAGTCATGTCTTGCTCTTCAGATAAACATTTACTTTTTATTTGTGCCAACTGGTGATAAATTTATTAAGAACGTGGCAATAGATTCCATGTGCGTCAGCAGGACATAGAATCGAGATCTCTTTGTTGTAGAACATGTGGCTTTATAATCTGTAATATGGAGTTTCTTACTTCCAGTAAAAAAATTGCAAAAATTGATTTAGTTGGCATCTGTGAGGATGTCTTAAGGGCTTATATGAAGTGATAATTGAAAAAGGTGGGGAGTAGCCTGATAGTCCAACACCTGTTCTGCATGACTCAGATAGCTAAGTCAGGTAGAAATGACAATGGCATTTGTGGAGGAGGTTCAGGAAAATTATCTCGAAGGCTATCCCAAACAAGGAGTGGATGAAAAGTTAGCCTACAAAAACACTGTGGAGGGCATCACAAGAATTATCTAGAAGGCCGTCTCAAAGAAGGTATGCTACTATCCATACTTACACCAAGAATTTTCAGTCTTTCCTGGTTTTGCCATTTGGCTATTGAACAAAGGTACTTGTCATTTCAGTCGCTCTCAATTTACATGGAAGTGATTTCTCAATTTAGAAATAATCTTTCTATCTCTAACCAATTTGTTTTGTTGTTTATTGATAGTAGATTTCTCTTTACCAAAATTGCATGGATTCTGCATAAAGGTGAATTGTGCTCTGCACTACCTTTTTCAAGATGTTATGAAGAAGACTATATCCTTTCAGCAAATCATTACCAATTTAGTCACCTCTGTGTATATTGAAATATTGAACCAAAAATAAAGCAAGAACATGCTTGATGGGGAGGTAGGGGAGATCAACGCGCAGGAGCTCACCAGGCCGTAGCAGTTAATGTTCCAGCTAAAGGTGCTGCCACTGAACGAGGCGACCGTCAGCATGAAGAACAGAGCTTGCTAGCCAGGGATGCCACTTTCGTCTTTGGAGCATGCTGTGGAGGCTAAGATGGTGGTTGTTGTTGATGTGGTTGAAGCCTTGGAGGTACTGTCAAATCCCAAGTGTCTTATGACATTCAAACATATAATGCACCATACGAAAATGAATGCTGCTCCACAGGTTCTGCATAATTCTTTTCACTACCAATTTGTTAAGGCAATAATACTACAGAATAATAACTTCAAAAAATTATTCTGCAGTTCATTCATTAATCGTCTGGGTATGAATGATATGAAGATCACCGATTGTGCTAACTTGTGAACAATGTTGTGCTTTGTAGAGGAAACAGCTGACACATGAGCAGGTTGTAAGGAATCGGATGCTCGTAGCCTAAGAGGGGGAGGGGGTGAATTAGGCAATCTAAAATCTTAGCCTATGGCTTCCACTACTTTGCTCCAAAACATAAACTAGAACATACTATCTAAATGTGCAACTAGGGTTGTTCTAGTGTGAAACTCCCATCCCAAAACAAGTTTTGCATCCTATAGTCAATCCTAGCATGATACTACTCTAGGAAAGTAAAGGCAAACAAGGATTTGCAAGAGAGTAATGCGGAAACGTAAAGAGGGATGAGAGGAAGCAAACTCTTGACACACGATTTATTCTGTGGTATCGGTTGGCACTAAGCCACCCCTAGTCCACATTGTTGAAGCACTCACACAAGAGTATTGCTTCCCGGTCACCAAGTCTCTCCCAAGAGCACCACTTGACTCGCCACTAAGGCTCGCCACTTAGGCACTCGCCAAGCTCCCTTGGTCACCTTGATGCCGCCTCCACTAAGGAGCTTCTCCACCGAGGAAGGGGGTCTCCACGTCCCCCGCACAAAGTGTCCTCCCCACTCCACACCAAGCTGGAGGGTCGAAGACGATTGCCGGTGAGCCACTTAGGCCCCAAGGCTTCCGGCGCACCTTGTACAACTTGATTCACTCTAGAATCACCTCACAAGGTAGGCACACCTTGCACTCACTCAGCTCTAAGCTAAGCCTAGCACTAAGCACACACACAAAGTATGTGCAAGTTTATGGATGAGCAATTTAGCACTTGGATGGATTGGATATGATCTTCTAAGTGTCTTGCACTCCTCTGGACTTCCACACAATCCAGCAACCTCAAATGGGTGAGTGGAGGGGGTATAAATAGCCCAAGGCACCCAAGGAGCTGTTGGCTAACGGCTCACTGAAAAGTAGACCGTCGGATGAACCGACGCTCACTTTTCAGGACCATCGGTTCATCCGGTGCCCCTGTCCACGTCACTTAGCCGTTGAGGTCTCTGACACAGCTGATCCGACGCTATGCACCGACGCACCGTCAGATCATCCGGTGCTGAAGGACTCCTCGCCAAAACGTCTCTGTTAGCTTCCACGAGACCGTCGGATGAACCGCTACTCCACCGTCGGTTCATCCGGTGCTAAAGCTCTGATCTTGGTGCGTCTCTGTATTGATTCAAACTGAGCGTCGGATAGACCGACGGTGTCCTCACTCAGACCGTCGGATCATCCGGTGCTACTATCTTCAGCAACTTTGTTCCTTCCAATCATCCGACGCAACTAGAATCTCGACCGTCGGATAATCCGACGGTGTCAAGTTGATTCCAGCCATTGCGTAGTGTACCAAGTGCACCGACGCTTCTTCCTAGGGTACTGTTGGTTCATCCGACGGTTGCTTTTCCTTGTTTTCTTCCGTATTTGACTTGGTTCTTTGCTTCTTTGATTGTGGTTGCATCCATGGGACCTAGATATGTCTACAAGGACATGCTAGATAATGTGGTTAGTCCCATTGCTTGTGTTAGCATGAATCACCAAAATCAACTCGAACAAATGGCTAATGAGGCCATGTTCGCTACAATCTCCCCCTTTTTGGTGATTTATGACAACACAAGCAAAGCAAGCATAAATTTGCAAGAATTGACAAAATTAGAACCACTTACACTTGCTTGGATGCTTACCATCATCCAACTCGCTACAATCTCCCCATCACAACTCCCCCTAGATGAAACTTCCCTTTTTTGATCTTCTCTTCACTATGTTCACACATAGCTTGTTTCTTACCCTTTGGAACCAATGCTTGCTTTGGCAAACATTCTCCCCCTTTGGAATAAAATCTCCAAAAAGTCCAAGGCAAAGAGTCTCCATGGTAATTCTAGCAAGGCCTAGCAAACATAGCTCAAGGAGAAAAGTTAAAAGCAAGGGAGAAAGTCGCATGAACCATGATCCATATGTATGATATCAATGAAGGTACCACATGTAAGAGTGACTAAGGTGGATCATAAGCTCATGAGACTAGCATGATACAAACTAAGCTCCCCCTAAGTGTGTGCACAATATGATGGTGTGAAAATCAAGTGCACAACTACAAATACTTGTAAGACAAGGAAGCTTAGAGCATATCATGCAAGGAGGTAGCTTAAAAGACAAGAGATAGTACAAATGGGTTCTTGTTACATTACCACTTGTAGATACCACTTGTAGGCTTTTTGAGCAATGCATACCTCCGGGGGTTGTTCCTTTCTACCTTGTTGGCACCACATTGAGATGAGCCACTTGTACGTGATATCACTTGTAGATGGCACCACTTGAAAGGGGCTTGCAAAGAAACACTTGGGGTACCACAAGGATTAGGAATGTATGAGTACATTGCCTTTGAACTTATATAGAGACATAAGCTCGCAAGGACATGACTCAATAGCATGAAGCTCATATTGCTATATTCACTCTTTTAGAGATGTTAGATCACATTGAGAGTGAAATAACATTCTCTTAGAATGAAACACCGCACCGGAACGCGTCACCAAGGGACTACACAAAATAAGTTTGAAACAATGGTAGTCCCATAACCAAACCATAGGATGAGCTCCCTCTAAATGTGTGCATTTAGTGTTTGAATTACCAATCAAATGTATGCACATTGTTTATGACAACAAAAGGGAAGCCAACCCTATAGCTTGCTCATGATGCAAAGAGATATATATGAAAACATGCATCATGAAAGAACAAATGTAGCTTTCCTACACACTAATCAAACCATGTAGGTTGCTCATGGGTTAACACATGACACAAGCAACCTACCATATGTAAACAATGCAACAAATGCATCCTAAACAAGGCAATGGAGCTACAATGATACATGAGGTGAGTTTAGTTTCCATTACCTCAATCGGAGAACTTGGGCAACACATGTCCAACTTGCAAGCTTGGCTTCTAGGCTTGAATCTTCTCATCTTCTTTGTACCAAGCCTCCCAAGTCCCCGCTCTCAAGGCCTTCAAGTGGCCTTTGGGACCCAAACCATTTGAGGCCCCTTCATGTTGGTGATGACTTCCTTGGCACCCAAATGGGTTGGTTCCAACCCCGCTCCGTCTTCATCTTCCCAACCTTGTGTGCAACCACCTTGCCATTAGTCTTCTTTTTGATGACGTAGGTGTTGCTTTTAGTCTTGTTCTTGCGATTGGGCTTGGTGTAGATGAGGGAGCTCTTGATGATAGGCCTCATCTTCTTCTTCTCGCCCTTGTCCATCTTCTTGACAAATTGAGGGTATTTGTAGAACTTGTGCCCTTCTCCATGACACTTGTAGCAAGTCATGGTTTCACCCTTCTCAAGCTTCTTCACCATGGGATCACGATTATCTTGAGAAGGTTGGACGTTGCTCTTCATGTCTTGAGAGATGTCCATTTGTTCCTCATTGTTCTTACCCTTGCCCATTAAGCTAAACAACCTCTCTCGGAGCCATTTCACTTCTCGCTTGAGCTCATCATTTTTCTTGGCTACGAGACAATCACATGTTTCTACAACATTCTCATTGCAAGATGGTGAGCAAGATTCATCAAATAAATCAATGCAAGAAGTTGAAACATCTACCTTGGAAATAGGAATTGCACAAGGGATAAATGATTCATCAAGCTCAAAGGAAACACTTGTTTTAGTCTCATTGCTCTCAAGCTTAGATTTGAGCTCATCACACTCCTTACTAAGCAATTTGAATTTGCATAACAAATAGTCATAATTTGTAGCAAGGGTTGCACTAAGATCATTGAGAGCATTGAGTTCTTTAATTTCATTAGCTTGTTTCTTAAGCATTTCCTTTTGCTCATGGACTAGCTCAACAAGATCATCGAGAGAGGTGGTGTTGGATTCATCATCACTTACATTACTTTCCATACCTTGGGCCATAAGGCACATGTGTGGTGATGATGAAGGACCTTGCATGAAGCGGGTGGTGAAGTTCTTTCTTGATTCATCACTTGAGCTACAAGAACTTAATTCTCCACCACTTATCCACTCGCGGACGGCAATGGTTGCTTCTTGCTTTGGCCTCCTCTCCTTGACCACCTTCTTCTTGGTCTTGTGCTTGATCTTGGTGAACTTGATATGTTGATGATGACGCCCTTCTCTCAAGTGGATGTTGTAGCCGTACATGTTGACTTTCTTCACATACTTGAAGATCTTCTTTGTGTACATGGCCACCATGGATTCAACCTCTTCATCACTTGAGGAGCCTTCTTCATCGTCGTCATCATCATCTTCACTTGAGCTTACATGGGTTGCCATTCTTCTCATCACATTCTCTTGTTGGCTTGAAAGAGCATGGCTTGTGGTTGGAGAAGATGGTTCTTGAGGCTTTTCTTGGGGCGCATTCTTGGACTCGGGCATAATTTGAAGCTCATGTGCCATGATCTTGCTCACGATTTGTGATGGCTTCAATTCTTCGAGTTTTCTCTCATAGATGATAGCCTTCACCAAGTCATAATCGGGCTTCCGGAGACTTTGAAGGATCTTGCGGTTGATGTTCAAGTCCGTGATGTTCTTCACACCTAAAGCATTAATCTCATTGACAAGCACATTTAAGCGTGAGTACATTGATTCGGCATTTTCATTTGCAAGTTGCTTAAAGCTATTGAATTTCTCAAGGAGACAACCGTAGCATTCATTAGCAACCTCTTTTGAACCCTCATTTTGCTCCTTGATAGTTTTCCATAGCTCATGGGCATTTTCACAAGTAAAAACTCTATTGAAAACGCCTACATCTAGTGAGGATAAAATGATACTCTTAGCAATCATATCAAATTGCTTTTCCTTCTTAGTACCATTTTTCACACCCTCATCGGTGACTCTCCAAACATCAAGATCCTTCGCTTGGAGGTAAGCTTCCATAAGCACCTTCCAACGAGGATAGCCCGTGCCATCGAAATGTGGAGCCAAACCTATGGTATCCACCCCTTTCATACCTTTATAGAGCAACTCACTAGGCGGTGAAGCCTAACCGTTCCAATGAGCCAGTTTTCACAATTTACCAATCGAATTGATGTTTCCTTATGAAGGAAGTGAGTCCCGGCTCTGATACCACTTGTAAGGAATCGGATGCTCGTAGCCTAAGAGGGGGAGGGGGTGAATTAGGCAATCTAAAACCTTAGCCTATGGCTTCCACTACTTTGCTCCAAAACATAAACTAGAACATACTATCTAAATGTGCAACTAGGGTTGTTCTAGTGTGAAACTCCCATCCCAAAATAAGTTTTGCATCCTATAGCCAATCCTAGCATGATACTACTCCAGGAAAGTAAAGGCAAACAAGGATTTGCAAGAGAGTAATGCGGAAACGTAAAGAGGGATGAGAGGAAGCAAACTCTTGACACGCGATTTATCCCGTGGTATCGGTAGGCACTAAGCCACCCCTAGTTCACGTTGTTGAAGCACTCACACAAGAGTATTGCTTCCCGGTCACCAAGTCTCTCCCAAGAGCACCACTTGACTCGCCACTAAGGCTCGCCACTTAGGCACTCGACAAGCTCCCTTGGTCACCTTGATGCCGCATCCGCTAAGGAGCTTCTCCACTGAGGAAGGGGGTCTCCTCGTCCCCCGCACAAAGTGTCCTCACCACTCCACACCAAGCCGGAGGGTCAAAGACGATTGCCGGTGAGCCACTTAGGCCCCAATGCTTCTGGCGCACCTTGTACAACTTGATTCACTCTAGAATCACCTCACAAGGTAGGCACACCTTGCACTCATTCAGCTCTAAGCTAAGCCTAGCACTAAGCACACACACAAAGCATGTGCAAGTCTATGGATGAGCAATTTAGCACTTGGATGGATTGGATATGATCTTCTAAGTGTCTTGCACTCCTCTGGACTTCCACACAATCCAGCAACCTCAAATGGGTGAGTGAAGGGGGTATAAATAGCCCAAGGCACCCAAGGAGCCGTTGGCTAACGGCTCACTGAAAAGTAGACCATCGGATGAACCGACGCTCACTTTTCAGGACCATCGGTTCATCCGGTGCCCCTGTCCACGTCACTTAGCCGTTGAGGTCTCTGACACAACTGATCCGACGCTATGCACCGATGCACCGTTGGATCATCCGGTGCTGAAGGACTCCTCGCCAAAACGTCTCTGTTAGCTTCCACGAGACCGTCGGATGAACCGCTGCTCCACCGTCGGTTCATCCGGTGCTGAAGCTCTGATCTTGGCGCGTCTCTGTGTTGATTCAAACTGAGCGTCGCATAGACCAACGGTGTTCTCACTCAGACCGTCGGATCATCCGGTGCTACTGTCTTCAGCAGCTTTGTTCCTTCTAATCATCCGACGCAACTAGAATCTCGACCGTCGGATCATCCGACGGTGTCAAGTTGATTCCAGCCATTGCGTAGTGTACCAAGTGCACCGACGCTTCTTCCTAGGGTACCGTCGGTTCATCCGACGGTGGCTTTTCCTTGTTTTCTTCCGTCTTTGACTTGGTTTTTGCTTTTTTGATTGTGGTTGCATCCATGGGACTTAGATATGTCTACAAGGACATGCTAGATAATGTGGTTAGTCCCATTGCTTGTGTTAGCATGAATCACCAAAATCAACTCGAACAAATGTCTAATGAGGCAATGTTCGCTACACAGGTGTGTTTGTTTCATGTGCATATATCTTTGCCATCGTGTTTTAGTTGATTCATTTGTCTCATTCCGAATGGTTGACAAGGTTTGTTTGTCCTACTTGCTTTTTGCTGGCCACTGATGGTAGACAAAATAATATTGTGATGACACCAGCTTTGTGTATTGTGGGAAGCCCTTAGGTGGATCTGTTTGTGCTAGCTGAAGATTCTATCTGTTGAGATGCTACGATTACCATTTTCCCTGTTTGTTGAAGATGTTGTCTGCCTTCAATTAATATCCTTATGATCTGCAGACTTGCAAATGGATGTTAGAGGTATGAGTATGTTTCCTGATGAATCGTTTGATTGTGCAATTGACAAAGGTATGCATTCTTTTGTGGTGTTATATTTCTGGCAGCTGCAGGCATTCATTTGCAGTTTCACTCAACTTTATTTTTTTACATTTTTTAGGTACCCTGGACTCATTGATGGTAAGTAGGTTAACATAAGTGTCCTTTTTGCTTATTTTGGACTATTTCAACATTGAGGTCTTGCTCCTTTCATAGTGTGGTGTGGATGCTCCTCTCAGTCCAGCTCAGATGGTTTCAGAAGTGAACAGGTTTTTTAATGTGCTGCTACTCCTTTGAAGTATCACTCTGCAGTCTCATTTGCACCTAGATATCTCGTTAATTTCAACATTCCATCAGCCTTATCAGTTGTACTTTGATTAGAGGCTTCTTAGATCAGGAGGTGTCTTTATTTTGGTAATCACTGTACATTTTCTCTGAGTAGTGTTGTTGAGGACAATTTCAGATTTTCAGGGCTGAATTCTAGATTAATTTCCATTCCTCTTCTTACGATATGTGTACACACAGTCCAGCCTCAACGGTGCTTACTATGTTAAACAGGCAAGGAGTCCAACATGTGGAAAGAAGGCACAAAAGAGAAGAAGAATTATTCAGGTCTGGTATGGCTTGCTGACAATTGATGAGAATTACTTATTTCCTACTAATGAATTGTTCTTGATGCTTTTGTTCCCCTTCCAGAAATTTCACCTTAAATATATATGGATGCATTTGAAAGCTGGACTTGGATAGTGCATTGGAGCTATGATTGATGCTGTGAAGCTGTTTAAGATGAACCTGTAAAGCTTTCTATTGAATTTTCTCACTATCTGTTGTAGAAATATTTTAAAAATTTAGGCATAACAAATTTGACATTATCAATTGTACTTTGCAATAGTTACAGGTATGTATGACTATATTAAAGCTAAATGAGTTGAGATCATTATTTATCAGATCCAATGCATAGGTGCTTGTAGATTGATTTTTGTTTTTACCCGTAGCAACGCACGGGCACGATTCCTAGTAGTATAGATAGATGACAAAAATGTACAAGCACAAGTGATTGGGTTTTTACTCGAGGCATTATATATGTTGATTGACCCTCTGAACCGCACTGATGTGCACCACCTCTGGTTACCCATTTTTAACATGGTAGCTCTTTTGTGGTTACTCCTGGCACATGTACATATACTTTCTACATTTTTAATTACAGACATTAATGATTGAAATCCAAAAGAATGAAGAACATATTGAACCGAATAATATATTCAAATGTACGTGCACCTGATCTGACACAGGTTATCTGCAATAAGATTAATAATTGATGCCATCCACAACTGAGAAAGTTCTTGACAACACAGGTGATCAACAAGATACGCGATGCAACTACAGAGAGTAGATTCTTCCGCACAAATCCAGTATCGTTGCTTCCTAAGGTCAGGCTGATGGCATCTTCATGAGCTCCGCAACCTTCTTGGCGCTCGGCCTGTCCATGACCTCGGCGATCCAAGCCTTGACATGCGGATACGCATCAAGCACCGACGCATGAGGCCCACCCAGCAGGTAGTAAGCTGCCGGAAAATGGCTGATGTCCGCTAGGCTGACAAAATCTCCGGCTAAGTACTTGAGCTTGGACAGATGCGACTCGTAAACCTCGAGGGCCGTCTTCAGCTTCTCTACATTTTCCTTGGCGATTTTCGTGTCGGTTTCGCCGCCCAGAAAATTGGGGACGATGAGGGTCTGGAAGATGATCTGCGACATGGCGCTGCCGAAGTGCCCATTTTCGACATCGAGCCAAACGTCCACCATTACTGAATCGGAGAGGTTGCTTTCTCGGAGGAGATCGGACCCGCTTTTGCGAAGGATGTACTTTGAAGTTTGAAATTGCACGGGACTCTGTTAGGATACACCATTTAATTTGGTATGTCAATAGAACGGCAAGGAGTACCGTAATAAATCGTGTTGGCACCCCGGAGGATGGTTTGTATTAAGTGGAATTCTTCCCAAAGGGAAGATACTAAAAACTGGCAATGAAAATCCGGAAAAGCCGATAAATCGTTAATTTGAGGCCTTACAGATCGGGTTTCAGACAGACCTCCCGCGATAATAACATAGATTGACCAGCTTGCTTGGTGAACAGTGACTTACTAAAGACCGAAATGGTGCCGGGCCCGAAAGTGTGGGACTACTTCCTGAAAGAGCCTTTCGTTCGGGCCGGCAGGAGGGTATATATTAGTTGCTGAGGCGGAGTAGGCTTAACGCATACAGCAAAGTGGGATATTAGGCTATCCGCACTCGTCGTACTCCATTTTCATCCCTAGAAGAAAATATTATGCGTGATCATCGAGATTATCTCATTTACCGTCAGTTTTCCCACACCCGTCATACTCTACACCAACTATCTCATATTTTATTCATCCATCTTTAACTACCCTCCCTCCTCTCTCTCTCTCCTCTTCTTCTCCGCCACGATCCGACCCCTCCCTCCCTCCCTCCTCGTTTCTCTCCTTCCACTTTCTCATCTGCCTTTCCGCCTCCTCTGTTTCCGGGAGCCCCTCCGGCGGCGGCGGACGGCCTCTATCTCCGACGCGGTGGGTGGAGGCGGGACGATGGCCTCGAGCGCACCCTCCCTTCTCGTCTCTCTCCCCGGCGCACTCCTTTTCATCCCTCCCCACTGGCGGCGGATGAGCTCGACCTAAGTCACCGACCGCATCTCGCCCTGACGCATCTCGGTCGTCTACCTCTGGCCAAGATCTATGAGCCCATTGTCCAAATTGAGCTGACGGCATCCGTCGGGAGTGGGCAGCCCGCTTAGCGACCGCACGCACACGCGCCTCTCGCCCGGCTTGGACTGGCCCGCTCCCTCACGTCCAATCAGCGCAGGGGCTCGTCCCGCCATCTCGTCGCCCACCATCGCACCCTCCGCCCCTCCCCAAGAATCGGCGGCGTAGGGGCTCTGCCGAATCAGCCTGCACCGCTCGTCTTTGCTCCGGAACCGGCCTCCCCATCGGCGGTGGGCCTCAAGCTCAGGCCGGCAGTAGCGGCAGCGCGCCGCAGGCGAGATTCGGTCGCCCCACCTACACCGGTGGCCCTGAAGATGGCGGCAGACGAGCTCGACCTCGGGCAACGGCCGCAGAGGAGGTTGTGGGAGACGGAGAGATTGAGGAAGACCACGTGGCCGGCTGCGGCGCGAGGTGGGCGATGACCTGCTGCGTGGTGGCAGATCTCCGACGGCATCTTCGTCTCCCTGTCCGCCCGCGTTCTCGCTGGCAGGGACCTACTGTCACGTGGGCTAGACGACGTCGGCGGTAGATCTCCGCCCCCCCCCCCTCATGCTCGTGGCGCAAGCAACAGTGGGCGTGCGGGCCCCTGCACCACGTCGGTGTAGGGCACGCCCCCAACGGACGCTGGATGTGGCGTTCGGGCGGTCGAGTGCTACGGTCCGGTCCTACTTCCCGTCTCCCTATGCGGGAAAAAAGCAAAGGCGAACGCCACCGTTGCGTACCGTCCCTTTTACCGTAGCCCAGTACGGATAGTCTTATGGGCAAGCAGTACGATCCTACTGGGCGCGTTTAGTTCCCCAAAAATTTTGGCCAAAATTTTTGGGGAGCCCTTTCAACGCCCATTAGAAGGATTAAATGTAGACTAATTACAAAACTAATTACACGGATGGACAGGAAATCGCGAGACGAAACCATTAAGCTTAATTAATTCGTCATTAGAGATTGGTACTGTAGCACGATGTTGTCTAATCATGACATAATTAGGCTCGTTAGATTCGTCTCGAAAATTAAGGTAGGGATTGTGGAATGGGTTTTATCATTAATCCACATTTAATACTTCTAATTAGTGTCCGAAGATTGATGTGACGGGTGTTTGGTGAAATTTCAGGGAACTACTTACAAAACTAGGAAGGAGACAACGAGTTTGTTTATAACAATATAATAGCAGCTTTGTTTGACTTCCTCGTCACATCACTTTTAACGTATATAATTGTTTCCACGTACTGCCATGATGTAAGCAATGACCTCCATAAAATTACTTTCGAAAAAACATCTACAAAATCTCTTTCAATAGAATCGGATCGAACGAAGCAAGAAACGAGCATTTGCAATCTCACCGGAAAGAATCAGATCACCATCCTGAAAAGCAGGCACCTGACCGGAGGGCTGCGAAAGCAAGTGAAGGACAATACATGAGAGGCCGCCACCTGATGCCATCTCAACCGGAAGGATTACAAGTAGACGGAGGAATAGGAGCAGAAGTGATGAGTTACATTGCGGGCAACATGTTCTGGGCTCTTGTGCTCGCCGGAGGGCATGTCGACGGGCACTAGCTCGTACTCTGCGCCAACCTCCTCCAGGCAGACGAGAACGCGTGCCACGTTCGCCGACGCTGCTGGCCCGTACACCTTCACTGCCATGGTGTGGTCTTCTCGTGTGAGTTGAAGATTTAGGCTGGTGATTCTGCCTCTTACCGGAGGCGAAGAGATTTGGTTTTATAGAGTTCCGAGCTATGTATCGGTCAACTCATGGGGTTCTGTGTTAAACAAAGATAATCATGTGGTGGAAACCCTCTCTCGCGAAGCCTCGCGAGTAGTACCCGCTCCCTATAGTATTGTCCTCAACCTTCCTTCCTCCTCTCCAGATCTCGCCGCCGCCACCACCGTTTCTTGCCTCCACCAACCCTTTTCCTCCTCGCCGCCACCGCCTAACGCCTCCTCTGGCTCCTTCCCTCCTTGCCCCGGCGCTAGCGCTGGAGCGGGTAGGGAAAGGAGCCATCTTTCGGTTGTACAGTAGCTCTAGGAGACCCTAGATGGGTACTCCCCTAGTTGTTGTCTTCGCCGCTGTCGTCATTGCTGCTGCGGCAGCTCCCGTCGCCGACACTAAAGGCGCAACTCAGGTAACTCTAAATAAAATCTTCCCTCTCCACCTCTTGCGTAGATCCACCACCTCTTTCACCGGATCTGTGCAACTCCCGCCTGCTTCCGCCGTTGTGATACCCGGCCCTCGCCTCTGGCGCTTGCTGGATTACGCCGTCAGTTGGTCTGATGCCCCCGCCTTCCCTTGGGATTTGGCGTGGTTGGCGTCGTGGAACGCGATGATGCACTCCCACGGATCTGAGCTCAGCGCTACAACGATGATTGTTCCGACAACATCTCCTCTTCCCTGGATGAGGAGAACATGTCCTTGTTGAATGCACCGAAGAGCTCCCGCCTCAGTCTCCGCCTTCGTCCACAACTTGAAGCAGCTGTCAACTCCGCTGCAGATCCACTGGGACTCAAGCAGCAAGCCTCGGATGGTTGTTCCGTCGGCCTCTCCTCCACCTGGGATGCGATCTGGGGGCCTATCTTCTACCGACGTCACCGACGAATCTTCTATCTTGGTGTGATCTCCATCGGCCCGTCTCCCCTCCAGCAACCGCAACTTCGTGCGGCCCTCCGCCGGGTGCAAGCGACTTCGTCGCCTCTGCAGCCCACCGCCGGCGAGCTCGTCGTCGAACGCTCTGTTGTACTTGTTTGTATCCGTTTAGTGGACCTTATTGCTTTTCTGGTCTTCTTCAAGGACCTCCTTGTAAAATAGCTGCTTAAGTGATAATATATGTTTGTTGTAAAAAAAATAATCATGTGCGTGATCGCTTTCTTCAACATATCATGTGGATCACTTTCTTTACCTACTCCCTTGGAGTAGATGGTACAAACAATTAAACTATTAAAGTTTTAGCATAATGTTATGCGTAACCGGTTCAGTGTGATCAAAGTTCTTTTTGGTTAAAAATTAACAAGACGCAACGTTGAATGAATTTGTTTCAGGAAAATTAATGACCCATCATGTTCAGAAGACGTTCGGGTCCAGAACACGTCGGAATAGGGAGCTAATAAGCGCGATTATCTTAAACTATGATCTCCGATTCTCAGGAAACGATTTGTTGGGGCCAAACACACTTTTCTTATTCTGTATAAACGATCCATTATCTTTCTAGAATACTTGGATAAGCACAGAAAAGATAGATTTGGTAAATTGATGATTCATTCCGTTATGTCAATTCTGGATCTTCATTGTATCAGGAGCCACACGTGGGAAAATAATGTGAAATGTTGACCTCTTTTTATGTAGCTATTTAGCAAAGAAAATGGTTGGAGAACTAGGTGCTACTTTCATAATTTGATCTGTTCGCTGTACATTTTTGTAATAATAGATAAACGTCCAGCATCCAGCATCTATATCCCCCCACCCACCCACCCACACACACACATATATATATATATATATAGCTACTATTCATAAACCAGGGTGTTGATTAATATTCAACACCCTCACAGCGGTTGTCCGCTCCGTTAGTGCACCTAGAGATGCTAGTAGTAATCAATCATGAAATGCTTCTAATATTTACTCCCTACTAGGAATTATTTGCAAGGACCTATAATTATACATTAAATATTGCCTGGTCGCCAGCATTCACATTCACGTGACATGCATATATCTCGGTCATCAATGTAATTAAGGAAATAATTACCAATTAGCACATAAATGCATGAGCTGAAGGAGTTTGCATTTGCAAAAAAAAGTAGCACACAATCAAAGTCGTTGGGCAGTTTTGAAAAAATCTCCGCTGCCTTCTAGACCTCCTCCTGCAGCGGCGTGGAGGCACGGCTCGGGCCGGCGGTAGAGCAATTGCAAGGGCCTAGAACAACCGACGACGACATCTGTTGCGGCATTCTCAGCCCTGACACAATTCCTCCTCGACCAACATATACAACAATGGAGGTGCATGCAGATCAGTTCCCACACGCGTGTTCATAAGTACCAATCTCAAATAAATTTTCTGATTTTTTGAATCTTGAATCCCAGTCTCCAGTTATTTGGCCATGAGTTGTTTACATGTTTCAAATCTGTGATCTGCTGGCTTTTGATTTTAGATGCATCATCAATTGATTCAGTTCTATGCTCCAAAATCATTAGTTGATTTTTACTACCCGAGATGAAAACCGAGTAATATGTGCCTAGCAATCAAATTTTACTTCTAGTGGGTGAGTGTAAATTGTCGTCAAACAGGATGTTAAATGGAGAAATTATTCCTTTATGTTAGAAAATTACTTCTTTGGACAATAAAGATGTCAAACCATCACGGTGAGGATATACTAAGTTTACCAGCAATGAGTTATCTTTTTTTCTAGTATAATATTCAGGTACTTCTACCGGTATCATTGAAACTTCAACAGGTGGCTAGTAATTACTATGTGTATAAGTTCATGAAGTAAATATGGAGAATGAACACGCGTAGACACTAAATGACCACAACTACTAGTTCATTTGCAGTGAGGTTGATTTTGACTCGATTTCGTTGTCGCTCCACCTTGTTGGAACTCATGTCGTTGACCTTGATTCATCTGCCACAAAGAAATCATGGTTCAAGGTGAATAACACCTAATAAAAAATCATATGATTCTGGGGTATTGCCGGCCTCCGTCCAGCCAGATGCACCGTCGTAATTAAACAACAATAGAAAAAATGTTCTCAATCTACCCTACGAAATGATTTTACTTCAATTGGAATTTATGGCAGTAGAAGCATCGACGTGCTCAGATTACATCAGCATAACTATTACTTCTCTAACAAGAATCAATTATCACGCTTCCTACTATCACGGAGTCTAGGTGAAATTTGCATTGAATGGAGCAATGACCATTAAAACTGGCGCGGAATAGACTATTGGGACGATTCATACTACTACGTATGAAAAGGAGATATTTTTGGGCATATAATGCTCATCGCACCTCCGGCCAGAGCGCATCCACACGCGAAGACAACGCATCCATGTCAATTGAGTCCCATTAATCACGCACGAATCCAATCAATAAAATAATCAAATCGCTTACATGTAGTTATTGCAATCTATTTTTACTACTTTGGACCAAAAAGAGTAATTATATGGTTAAAAGGGCTTGCTGGACCTTTGACCGTGACATGAGCTAGCGGTTCGAGGTTCCTAGATAAAAAAATAGGATGGAGAACTATAGATTTATTACTGTGTAGCCGGTTATAGATTATCTTATTTTGTACGCTGGTTCGTTCTACCGCACCTGACTCAAGTCGCACGCCCCACCCAGTCCCGCGCACCCGGTCCTTCCTCTAGGCAGTAATTAGCTGCAATAATTAGTTAGCTCAACCATAAAGGTGCAAATTGATTATAATGTGGTGCACTTCCGAACCTCTTTAATTTAATTATTTGTAATACTTCTTTAAAATTGAATAAGTAGTACAAATAAATGAACTAAAGAAGCTCGAAGATGCACCAAACGGTTACGCCTTTGCACCCTTACTCAACCAACCGTCCCGATATTCTAGCGAGCCGTGCTTGATAAAAAAAAATCCAAATCCCCGTCACCTACTTCTCCACATATGCCGCCAGAGAGGGCGGTGGTAGAGTGCTTCATTTACTGTTGTTCCTTTCCTTTTATTAAAAAAAATACTGTTGTTCCTTTGATGATAAACGTTTACTATAGTATAGGATGAAGGCCAATATAGTTATTTAATTATGGACAAAAGTATTTCAAACTAGCTTCGTGGTACACGTACTGATGACGCTGTTATGGTAAATACCTTTTTGCGGTAAACTGATGATGGTATTCTGGTAAATAAATTTTGTGGTAAATGGATGACGTTATTTTGATAAAATTTTGTGGTAAATCGGTGACACTATTTGGGTAAATACTTGTCGCAAATCAGTAACACTATTCTGCTAGATACTTTGAGGTAAATTGATAAACACTATTCTAGTAAATACTTTGCGGTAATTTGTTCCCCTAATGATTAATTAAGGGCATTCCCATTAAATTATTTCAAGGTACATCCGTCTCGATAATACAGTAAATGGTACCTAGGAACAGCATGGCGACTATTTACGGGTACTCTTTATCTACATAAGACCAGTCTCGGTGCAAGTTTTATGGACACAATTACCTAGACTGAAAACTAGGTAACTGTGTCAGTGGAGTTTCATAGGGATGAAACTTTTCTCACATCCCATGAAACTCTCACATTCTCTCTCTTCGCCACATCAGCATATTTAATGTCATGAAACTCTCCATGAAACTCCACTGAGACTGACCTAAAGGCATGTACAACCCTTAGGGCAGTCCCAATGGGACATTTATGGTGGTTTCTATGACCATTAATTATCTTGCTAACTAAGCAAAATGATAATATGACAGCCTAATTAATGAGGAAAGAGAGCACAAATCATAGAAATGATTTCCTCAGGGAGAAATCATGTCTACTCTTGACCTAATAAATTTTCTATTGGGAAGAAACCACTAGTAGCCTTATAGGCTTCGACGCGGCGCTATCCTAACATGTGTAGCAGTGGTACAATATGCTCGCCTCGCCGCGGTCATCATCGTCGTCGATCGTCATCGTCGTCCTTGTGGATTTTTTAATGTTTATATTTTTTTACAATTGTACAAAAATATATGGTCTTCATTTTGTTTTCAAAACTAACCCTCTACTGCCATATGAAATGATGGTCGGGTGCTACAATAATCATTTGGCGGCAGAGGTACTGTAGCTAGGGGTGGTAACGGGTCATAACCCTAATGCATCATTCACAATCCAACTAGACTCTTTTATTATTTTAATTCAAAATTGAATAGAATTACGACCCGATCCTTATAGAACTCGATCCTTAAATTTCTTAGTACAAAATGGAGGACCCGTTACCACCCTTGACTGTAGCACACTAATCACCATTTGATACGGAGGTTTCTGTAAGGTCGCGTACTGTAGTAAGCTACCGCCGTTTCCCTTCACAAAATTATACGGAGGTTTCTACATATTTGTAGTTCAAATATTTTTTATTTGAAATTATATCTGTACTCAAATAATTGGTATAACACTAAGATCTAATAAATCAAAAGAATTTTACTTCTCTGGACAGCACATTTTCAAAAAATCATAATTATTTCATATGAACTCGGACGGTGAAAAACTCTATAAAAAATTGCAGACCTCGACGAGATTTACGAGTTTGTGGTTCAAATATTTTTCATTTGAAATCATCTGCTCAAATAATCAACACAATCTAGAAATTTTTTGAATTTTCTATTTGAGCATTATATCGATTATTTGAGCTTGAATATGAAAATGAAGAATATTTGAACTACTAAGTTGTAAATCTCGACAAGATCCACAATTTTCATGAGATCCACAATTTTTGTTAAATTTTTTCTCTATCTGAGTTCATATAAAATAGTTATGATTTCTTTTTAAAAACATGAAGGGAGCTACTGTCATCTCAAATGGTGGTAGCTCGCTACAATACGCGGTGCCACAGTAACCGCTGTATCAAATGGCGGTTATAGTGCTACAGTTCCCTACCGCAAATAAAACGGCGATTGAGGCCCTGAAGCACCCCAACTGCCATTTCATATGGCGGTAGAGATTTAGTTTTGCAAAAAAAAAATTTGAAGATCATATATTTTTAAAATCATAAAAAGATATATATAAAAAATTTCTTCCTTGTTTTTTTAGAATTTACACTGTACAACGCAGACGCTGTGTCACACGCACGCACACTCACCCATGAACACACGTACGCAAATCTACCCCTATGAGCACCTCCGAAGGACTGAACACCCGGCAGATCTTGAGATTCCCACCATTGACGGCTCGTTGTGAACAGGAATGCCGCTTACAAGTTAACACATGTCGGTGTTTTAACTCGGCAAACTACCAAGGGGGCTACCCGAGGTAGATGATTGTGGGCTCGCCGAGAACAGGAACTCGATGGAGAGACACGTGACACACAATTTAGACAGGGTCGGACCACAATGTGTGTAATACCATACGTTTTGTATACCGCGTGGCTCTTGATTGATTGCGTGAGTTTCAAGTGTTGTTTGGGGGGTCCCGCCTCACCTTATGTACTGCGGGAGGCAGAGTTACAAGTCGGTGTGGGTACAAGAGTACTAGTCGAGTACGATTAGGAGAAGCCCTATGGCGGTTTACATGATAAGCTTTTTTATTCTGGTACTAGTCCTGTGTTGCTTTGTGGTCCATGTCATCTTGCACCGTGGCCCACATGTAAGAGTAGTCCCGGTTGCTTGTCCCATATACGGGCATGATGCGTCTTGATGGTGAGCCCAGAGATATTCGTACGACAACACATAACGCCGATAAATCTTAGGAAAATTCCAGAATAAGGTGCGAGCACTAAGGGTATCTCCAAGAGACTCTCTATATTCTTTCTAAATAGTAAAAATAGAGATTTTGGTAGAAAAATGTCTTCCAACAGCTTATCTAAATGGTCATCCAAATATAGCTATCTTCTATTTCGGATTTTTCCCTAGTCAAATATAGAAGACGAGAATGACTCTCTAGAGTGCCCATAAGAAGTTGAAAAGTTGTTGGAAAGTGAAAAGATATAGAAAACAATTTTTATGCAAATAGCTCTCTAAATGATGATTTAGAGAGTGAAATTTAGAAAGACTCTTGGAGATGCTCTAAGTAAGATTTAACATCCTACTATTAGACTACAAACCAATTCGAAAAAAATTCCTCCTTGTGCTAGCCCGATAAGATCGATGGCTGCTTGAGGCCAACTCCGTTTAAGGCCATCCTCGGGCATAACGGGCCAAACTTGACCTAACCTAGGGCCTTGTTTTAGAAAGGGCCCAACTCTTCTTTTGCACATGTTCCTAGTTCTTGTAATCGTGTTTAGTGTTTTTCTGATTCGAATCTTGTGTTTTTGAACAGAACCCCAAATGTTCTGCAGTTTCTTTTCCGACCTCACAAAAGAAATGGCGGGTGTCAGAAATGGCGTGCGGTCGAGCATCGCGGGAGTTTACCGAGGCACCGCCATCAGCCCCTCTCTATAATACTGCATCCCCAATGACGGATCTCGTCACGATTCCCCGCTCAACCAACCAATTCCTCCGATAGCTAGCCACGACGACGAGCGATGGGCTCCATGGCGGCGCCGCCGTGCCACATTGTGGCCGTGCCGTACCCGGGGCGCGGCCACGTGAACGCCATGCTGAACCTGTGCCGCCTCCTCGCCGCCCGCGACGGCGTGTCTGCCACCGTCGTCGTCACCGAGGAGTGGCTCGGCCTGCTCGGCGCCCCGGCGGCTCTGCCGGACCTTGGCCCCGGCGTCCGCTTCGAGTCCATCCCCAACGTGATCCCCTCGGAGCACGGCCGCGCCAACGACATGATCGGCTTCCTGGAGGCCGTGTACACCAAGATGGCGGCGCCGTTCGAGCGCCTCCTCGACCGGCTCCCCGCTCCGCAGGCCATCGTGGCCGACGTGTTCGTGCCGTGGACCGTGGCCGTCGGCGCGCGGCGGGGCGTGCCGGTCTGCGTCATGTGCCCGCTCAGCGCCACCATGTTCGCCGTGCACTACAACTTCCACCGGCTGCCACCCGCGGCGTCTCCGGGTACTCTACTGAGCTGCTCTGCAACTCGTACTAACACTGTTCTTCTCGGCTCTTTGCACATTGATGTTTGCGCTCTTGTGCAGACGGCACTGATCCTTGGTTCATTGAAGACTACATCCCTGGCACGAGATCCATCAGGTTCACTGATCTTGCGCCCACACACACCAATGCGGCGATGCTGGATAAAGTCCTCGAAGCCTACTTGTCTGTAAAGAAAGCGCAATGCGTCATCCTCACCTCGTTCCAAGAGCTCGAGAGCGACGCCATCGGCGCGCTAAGGAGAGAGCTGCCTTGCCCGGTGTACGCGGCTGGCCCTTGCATCCCCTTCATGGCGCTGCAAGAGGGCAAGGCCAATGCCGACGGTGACGGCTACATGGCGTGGCTGGACGCGCAGCCCGCGAGCTCGGTGCTGTACGTCTCGCTCGGCAGCTTCCTCTCGGTGTCCGCCGCCCAGTTCGACGAGATCGCCGCCGGCTTGGCCGAGAGCAAGGTCAGGTTCCTGTGGGTGCTCCGCGACGCTGACGCGCGCTCCCGCGTGCGCGACGCCGCCGGCGGCATCGCCGTGCCCTGGACCGACCAGCTGAGGGTGCTGTGCCATCCCTCGGTCGGGGGGTTCTTGACCCACTGCGGCATGAACTCGACGCTCGAGGCGGTGTACGCCGGCATGCCCATGCTGACGCTGCCCATCGCGTTCGACCAGCCGACCAACAGCCGACTCGTCGCCGAGGTGTGGAAGACAGGGCTTGGCCTCAAGGAAATGGCACGGGGCGACGGCGTCATTGGGAGAGAGGAGATCGCGGCGGCGGTGGGGAGGCTGATGCGTCCTGACTCGGCGGTGGCCGCGGACATGAGGAGGAGAGCTGTGCTGCTGAAGGACGCGGCTCGTGCGGCGTCTGAAGAGGGCGGATCCTCTTGGAAAGACATCACATCTTTCATAAATTTCGTTTCACGCTGAGGTCTGACGTCTGAGGATATCACTCGGCGTCATTTCTGCAGTAGGAAGACTCAATTTACTGATGCAATTGAAGTGCTGTTATTGACTTTCAGTTGAGTCAGTGAGATCTCTGAATGTGCAGAATATTCAGTCAGGCAAGAATAAACACGCTGCTTCATGCGGTTGATAGCAGCTCTTTGTAAGGATTCAAAGCAGAGTAGCATTTCTAAAATTCAAGTGGTGCTTTGTGGTCAATTACAAAGTTGAAACTTAAGATACTGTCACAAGCATTCTGGGAAACCAATCAGAAAATGTGAAACTGGAGTACTGCAGTGAGTGTCAGTGTTAGCAAAATGCTCAGTGCAACAATAATAAAAGCTCAAACAAAGTCTGAAATTTCACGAGATAAAAGTCAGAATGATTTTGTGCTGCTTTCCATCAAGTGATCTTTGAATGTCCGAAAATCTGAAACTGGAATACTGTAGTGATCTCCGAATGTTAGCAAAATGCTCAGTGCAGCAAGAATAAATAAGTGTAAAACTTTCAGTCAATCACAGAATGTCTGAAATTTCAGATGATAAAAAGTCAGAATTTGTGCTGCTTTCCATCAATAACAGAAAATGTGATCTCTGGGTGTCAGAAAATGTTAGACTGAAGTACTGTAGTGAGTGTCAGTTTGATCTCTGAATGTTAGCAAAATGTTCAGTTTAGCAAGAATAAACAAGCGTGAAACTTTCAGTCAATCACAGAATGTCTGAAATTTCAGGAGATAAAAGCCAGAATGATTTTTTGCTGCTTTCCATCAATAACAGAATGTCTGAAATTTCAGGAAATAAAAGCCAGAATGATTTTTTGCTGCTTTCCATCAATAACAGAAAGGGTGAAAAATTCAAAACCGTTGACATTTTCGATTCATCTTGTTCTTGCAGATGAAATGGCAGAAAATGAGATTAACACATGTAATTCAATTCATGTAATTATGAATAGTTGTTACAACAGTGTAGTAGCAATAATGACCAACACTGTATAAATACTCCTGAGAACAGAGTAGGAGAAACGAGCTAAAGAATTCTCAAACTTTCTTGATTCAAAGCCAACTCAAACGAATCCTAAATGTCAGAACAGCCTTTCATTGTCTACTCTAATAGAACCAACACAGTAAAGGCCCTACTAGACAAGGGCCGGACCAGCTGCAGGCGGATGGAGAGCTACACACCCAAATTCCTCCGATGTGTACTTCTGGTAAATGGTCTTCAGATTCCCTTCAGGAGCAGCTGCATGGGAGCTGACCAGCATCTTTGCGCCTTCCCTGAAGATCATCATCACATGAAACCAAGTATTAGCTCACACGTTCCACACCACTCAAACACTTCATAGACAACAAACAATCAAGCTCACAACTTCAAACAGGAGATACTCACATAAGCTGCTGCTCATGGAGTCCAGTGTGGTGCTCCAGGGTGTCTGTCCAGAGAGGACTCTTCTTCAACGTGCAACGAGCAGCATACACTGCGGAAGCAGCGATCGCTGAAGGACGGATTGTCACCATGCGGTAATCCATCAGCGCAAGCTCTCCGAAGAAGAGAACCATATTCTCGAGCTGCATCCACACGAACAGAACAAAAGTTTCAGCACCAAACACTTGTTTGAAATAATGAAATCTGATCTTTACCTGCTTATCACCCCTCCCCGCAGCCTTCGCGAACCGCACCAGGAAGTGGTATGTGGTGGGAAGAGTGAGGTTCCACTCCAGTGTGTTCAGAATAGCCTTCTCCATGACAAGAATCTGCTGCTGATTGAATGCATCTTCAGATAGGCTGATGAAATCCTCGACCTGCGCAACACAAGAGTTCAGCTTCCAAGCATCCAGAATAAAGAGTAGATGCTAACAGAGCTTTGGCCTTACCAATGGTGCCCAAATCTCTTCATATTTGCAGGCGATCAGCATTGCCGCGATGCCGACCAGCTGGAGCTCCTTCTTCAGCACGGGCTGCAGCGACAGGTAACGGTCCACGATGTACATGGTCAGATACAGCGTTTCAGGCATCAGCTCAAATTTACTGTGGACCCCAGCTATCCAGTCCGTGAGGATGGCGCGCATTTTGGGGTTGATCTCGGGCTGATAGCCCATGTAATCACTGGGGCGGTTCTCATGCTGCAACCACAAACATGGTGTATGGGATCACACGTTCAGTGATTCAGAACAAGCTCATTCGAACAGAATTGCTAAAGATTATGTAGCAGGTACCTCAGAGGCCTTGTAGAACTTGTAGATGTCCTCCACATAGTCCACCATAGCAAGCTGGTTGTTGCCATCCAGCTTGTCAATATCTTCAATGTGCTTTTTCTGCTTAATGCCGCACGCCGTCTGACATTGACCATAAGAAACCAAAGGTTTACAATGCTGAACCGATCAGAAACGATGAAAGAGAGCAAGTTTTGCATGTTGTGATGTATCACTCACCTTAGAACGTGCAGTGAGGACGGTTGTAAGCGTGCACACAGCCTTCTTCCTCGAAATCTTTTGCACAGAGCTGCTGCTGCCAGCGGCACCCTCTGACGGCTTGCTGTTCTCGTTGGAGCTGGTGGCTTTCTTTGGGGCCTGCTCAGGGCGTGGGACGGGCTTCGCAGGAGCCTTCCTGGCTGGCTTCGGAACAGCGCGTGCCGCAACAGGCTTGGCCGGAGGAGCTACAGCATTCTGCAAGACCACGAAATCGGAATCAAATAAAATGCTTCATAGTCAATAAATTTGCAGAGTCAGATACAGTACTATCGGCTCATCCGCGTACCTGTTTCGCCAAAGCGGCGTTCTTTAAGAGCTGGGCACCGAAGCTCCTGGTGATGGGGCGATTGATCCCCTCCGGCAGCTGGATCTTTCTGTAACCATGACAAGTTTCAGAGTCCAATACGAAACAAAGAAAACGAGCGCAGAAGGCCGTGACGATTTCTAGTTTCTCACCCGTCGAGGACATCGGTCACGACGTTGCCGATGTCACCAAGGGCCCGGCGACGGTCGGTGGCGGCGACCTTCTGCTTCCCCGCCAGGACTGCGGCACCTGACCATTGTAGATGAGGGGTGAGAACTCGATTACCATTGGCACGGGATGAAATTCGTGTGAACTCTAAGCAAAACTTCCCCAGAACGTAGAGAAAGATCATAGATTCGATGTTTTGAAGGTTTGATTTCGTTCTCATGCACAAATCAGGAGCAGATAGATCAAGAAACCGAATAAAAAAGGCTGGACTGCGTCGGAACGAAACATTGATGTGTGAATCGAATATGGGAACTACCAAAGACCGATGTGGTTCTCATCAAACAAGCTAGACTACGTTGAAATCAAATCTTGATGCATGATTCGAAACAAAACGTCCCCTGAAGAAAAAGAATCCGCTCTTGGTGAAGGATCCAAAGGAAGCAGGGGAGCAGCAGATTCAAGAACTCGAACTAAGCTGTTAGCTGTGCAAGCTACTTCAAAACTCAATCTTTCCCAAGAATCCAGCATAGAACAGATCGATATGAGCTCGAACCCAAGCAATTCGATCCGCACCAGACCCAAAATCTCGCTCCCAGAAGCCAAGCGTGAATCCCCAAACCCCCCATGAAAGACGAAACATGCCAGAAGGAAGAACTAACAAGCCATCCAAGAAACGGTGAGAAAAGCTAAAGATTCCGATCGCTCACCTCTGTTCGCCGGCTGCTGAGCGGCAGCCGCGCGGTGGTTCCTCGTCGCCATCGCCGGAATCGCCTCCCCCGAGAACGCCGACGCGCGCCCGGTCGCCCGGAACGTCTGCAGCTGCGCCCCGGCGATTCCCCGGCGTCCCTCCTGAGCGGCGCGAGGCGAGGGGAAGCTCCGGTATGGCTTCTCGGTCCTTGGGATCGGAAGGGTAAGAGAGAGACGGGGGAGGGCGGAGGGGAGGCTTGGCTGTTTGGGGGCAATGGAGAGGGCGGCGGTGGGGCTGCAGCTTTATGCGGATCGGGGCCGCTCCAACGGTCGGGAGGTGGTGGGCGGTGATGGAGGCCGCAGCGGTCCAGACAGGCCGGATCGGACGGCTGAGATCGACGCCACGGGAGGGTTTCGGGGGGAACTAGCCGTTGAGGGTTTCGTTCAAGGGAAGCTTTGGGTTTCCGGTTATGTATGGAAAGAATTCGCCGATGCGGCTGTCTTCGGACCTGTTCAATTGTGATACGGTAATTAATTTTTTTACACCTGTATGCGATCAGAGAGAGAGAGAGAGAGAGGCACAGAGGGATTGTGGAGCGTGTGGACGCGGTAAAAATAATGGAAATTTGCTCCACCCATATTGCCAGCGCCGTTTTTTTAAATAATACGTGAAGAGTCAGTAAATTCGTGAAAAAACACAACGATTTGTTAATGCTTATCTAGTTATCTTGATCAAGTTTTTTTCGTTCTACTAATCTCCCTTGTCACTTCTATCGTTTTTTTTGTTTATCATTGTGTCATCCAACATTCTCTCTCTCTCTCTCTCTTTTTTAGTGTGTGCTTTTCACCGAGTTGTATTCTATGGCATTTTTCGAAGAAAAGAAGTGCGACCTAGACTGTGTCGTGCCGACTCTTATATAGTTATATGTCTCGTGCTATGTAATATTGAGTTAGTCAGCACGTTATTCTTAGAAACGTTGAGCCATGTCGTGTCGGCTCAACAAGTATTGAGTTAGGTCCAAGCATGTGTCACGGCACGTCGTGCTATTTTCTGCCATGCCACTCAAAATGTCGTGCAGTCTATTGTGCAGAGATCTTGAACATAGTATAGGCCTCTTGTGCCACTTTGGTCCGTACCAGATGTCCAAAAATGGTGTTCATCGCTTGATCGATTGGGCGCGGTCAGGGGAAGGAAAAAGTCGTTTTGCTTCCTGAACATTGCGTTGAGTTCACGTTTTCTCTCTAGACTTGAAAATCATGTGAACCATACCCATCAAGTTTCAAAATAGTTCACTTGACCTTCCTGCTCTAGTTATGAGCAGTTTTCAAAGGCAGTTTTATCTTCTTTAATTAAAAATATTCTTGTAAATATTTATTCAACCACAAAAACTATCCTTAAGGTTTTGAAAATTATCATAAAAAACCTAGAGATGGATTGGGACATAAGAAATCTAAATAACATAATTTAAACTAGTGAAAATTTCTATAATTTTTTCTAAATTTTAAATTTATATCTAGCAAAATGAAAAATATATCCAAAAAATTAAACCATCATAAAATTTTCTAATTTTATCTCGAATACTTTTCGCAATAGAAAACATGAAATGAAGCTGACATGAATACATTCATCATAAATGCAGTCAACCATCATAAATGTAACATATATTCATCGATGAATGTATTGATGTCGGCTTCATTCCATGTTTTCATTATGAAGAGTATTCAAGATGTAATTATATACATATATTAAAATATTTTAGTATATGTTTTTAGTTTTTTTATATTTTTTCATTTCTTTAGAGATGAATCTAATTTTAAAAAAAATTTATAGACATTTTCACTGATTTTAGATGTTTTATTTTGATTTATTGCACCCCAATCCATCTTTATAATTTTTTTCAAAAATTTTAAAGCTTAGAGATTTTTTCTTGGTTTAATAACCTCCTTAAGTATTTATACAAGATTTACTTTTAACTGGAAATGACAAAACCACATTTGAAAACCGCTTATAACGTAGCAAGGTAAATTATTCGGTTTTGAAAATTGAGAAAGGTAGTTCACTCCGTATTTTAGTCTAGAAAAGAAATGTAGACTTACGATATGAGAGAATTTTTTTTAGTGACAAGCGCTGTCTAAGCTAGATCCTACTGGTGCTAACATTATGAGAGATGTTAAACAGACTTCTTCCGAAGGGATAAAAACAAGACGTGCGTGTTTGGGCCGCAGTGGGTGGGCTCCGTCATGGTGACTGGGCTTAGACAGAGTCTGCCTGCCTGCTGCACTCAAGGCCTTACACAAAACCTGTGGCCCAGAATATAAGAAAGGAAAAAAGAGTTCTCCTTTCTATTCAAATTTCCCCTATTCACTCCACCACATTTGTCTATTAGAGCATCTCCAAGAGCTCTTGTTTATGTGAGTAGCTAAAATTTTAATTTAACTATTATGTAAAATGAAATAGCTAGCAAAAAGATGATGAAATCCAACTCCTCTGAATACAAAACATGATAGCTAGTGGGAGAGGTGTTCTTTTTTTTGACTATGGGGGGGGGGGGTAGAAAATAGAATAGCTAGCTAAGTAAAACAGAGTCTGTTGGATCCGAGTTTTGATAAAGTTTTTCTTTTTTTAGCTGATTCATCACATATGCAAGAGCTCTTGGAGATGCTCATAGACTGACTCCAACAACATAAACCAAACCCAAAATAGGTCAGCACAGTGTTTTTTGCATTAAAAAAACTCTCTCCAACAGAGCACCCAAATACAACATCCATTTTGCCTGTCCAGCGAACGGTGATGCACAAATGTGTCGTCTCTCTCCTCCTCATGCATTTATCGTTCCCTTCGCAAGCTAAGCAAGCCGTGGGCCCAAGCTCTCCACCCGGCAGCGGCCCCACCCCAGCGCGAGCTCCCCCGACCGGTGGAGCCGCCGCCCGGTGCGGCAGGCGGAGCTCGCCCGGGCCACGATCCGGCAGTGCGGGCCGGTGGCAGGGTGCGGGACGGTGCGGGCCGGCAATGTCGCGAACACGACGTGTAGGGGACGGCGTGGTCGACAGCGGCCCCTCTCCGCGACAGTAGGGCGCGGGACGGTGACGCTCGGCAGAAGAGGCGGAGCTGGGGGCGGAAACAGAGGGAAGGGGAAGGAGGTGGTTTGCATCCTGACGGTTGGAAATTGGAGATTTTCAGGTGCTAGACGTCTGGACCTTTTTCCTGTACACGACCCAAACCCACCAATGGGTCTTGTATTTGGGTTTCATTGTTGGAGTCAGTTTTAGAGGTATGGTTTATGCCTTGTGCCGTTGTGACATTCCAAGAGAATTAAAACCCCAAATGCTTATTAGAAGTAATGAGCATAGCTTAATTATAAAACTAATTACACAGATGGGCGGGAAATTCGTCATTAGAGATTATTTATGTAGCATAACATTGTCCGATCGTGACATAGTTAGGTTTATTAGATTCGTCTTACAATTTGACCGGAAAGTTGTAGAATGAGTTTTGTCATTAATTCACGTTACCAACAACGGATGATGGACCGAAAAACTTTTGGTAACTACACGGGGTCTCAAAAGTCCACAGGGACAGCCTTCCCAGATGAGACGATCGACTCCTTGTGTGCTCGCCACTTCGCCACAAACGGACGCGCCGCTCCCAGGAAAACCCGGCCACATCTCCGGCGGGCATGCCCACAAGGCACCGCGCACCGTACGGCACGCTACACCGAGATGGCGCCCTCGATCACTCGTCGCGTCGGACCAATCAGTTTGTCGATCGCCTGCATACACACAACGGATAGAGGAGGACGGCCGCCACTGACAGGCACAAGCAGCGCGAGCTCTCTGTCTTTCCAATTTCCATTGCCTGGTCACACTCATCCAGACCTGTTTGCTTTCTCTGAAACTTTTGCGCGCTCAAAATCTACAGAAATGAGCTGCAGTTCAGGCTCTACTCGGAGAGAGCCGCAAAGGGAAGAGATCGCTGCGTCACACACTCACACTAGAAAACTAGAAAAGGGAGGTCGAGGTTAATTATTTACAGATGCAAGGAGCGGCAGGGTGTTGGGGTTAGCTGCGACGACTGCGAGAAACCAAAAGAAAAGTTTCCATGGTTTGGTGGCTTGGTGCTGCCGGACTGCTGCTGGCACATGTTGTGTCTTGTGCTGCGCGCTCGCTCCGCTCGCCTGATGATCGCTTCAGGCTTCAGCTGCTGGCGTTGGGCGGCGGCGGCCGGCGACGGTCACGGCCCCATAGCGCCGTCCAGCACCCGATGCCCCCCAGAGGCCTTCGCGCCCTGAAAGATTGGATACCACGTAGGAGTACACCAGTTTGTTAGCTCAGAGCATACTAAACGCATCTGAAGCAGTAGATCAGACAAACAAAATGTGCATGTTTCAAAGAGAAGCTTCTGAAGGGAGAAAGGTGGCATTGTTCTAGTTCTGTGTACTTCGGTCAGACTACGATCCTCGTTTGTTTCTCTGCTTGCTTTCATAGTCACGAGTTGTTCCATTTTTGACTCCCGAAAGCTAATGCAATAGTAAGTCAAAAGGTATGGAAGAATCATTTGGTCCAAAAGGCACCGATTGCACCTTTCAGCCTCTGTGTAGTTGGAAAAGAAGTGTGTTCCAGACACATACTAAGCACCGGTGACCAAAGAAATCAAAGTTGTTAGTGGCATACTACTCATTTTATATGGTAATAATAACATAATTATTGGTACCATTCAGTTGCAGTAGTATAGTCAAGAATTGGGGCCGCTTGAATTTTATCAGTGTCACACTGTTCTACGTGCAAATACTGAAGAAAAAAATCCATGTGTTGCAAACAATCCTTGACGTTTTTTTTTTGAAAAGCAATCCTTAGCAGTGTCAGCATATATTATGTCTATCTTCCATAACACCTTATCTTCCAAATGTCTAACTAGTCAACTACTAGGACAGTACTGACTAACAGCCTCTTAATTACAGATGTGGATATACTTTATATATATACATATATATAACGAAAGAGATGTTGATATGACTGATTATGTACGGGTACTCGATTGAATTGTAGATAACGGGTGAAGGTGCACGATTGATGATTCTGGTAATAATCCAGGGAGGCGCGAAATGCAACTGTGATTAGTTTATTACCATGGAAGCTGAAGGCTTTCATGGTTTCATGGCGAGCAAATTAACCGTAAGCGTGTGTGATCTTCGGTTTGACTTTGACAGTGACTGACCTGCTGGCTTTCCCGGCGGCGGCAGCAGCAGCTTTCGGCGGCGCGCACTGCCCTGCTCCGGGGGACGGTACTGGTCCGCGGCCGGGCCGCGGCGCGGTCATGCTCCGGGTGAGCAGGCCCGGCACGTAGAAGTTGAGCAGCACGCCGTCCCCGCCTCCTCCGCAGCTGCCTCTGCTGCCCCCGCCGCCCCGCCGCGCCCTCTGCCTCGCCGCCTGCTGCCGCTGCCGCTTCGACACCATCTCGGGCCGCTCAGGCGACGACGTCACCGCGGTGGCCGCACCCCCGCGGCCACCGTCCTCCCGCGGTGCCGGCGCGGCATCAGCGTCCGCGGCGGGCCTGGCAACGACGCCGGCCTCGACGTCGACGATAAGGTCGGAGAATGAGAGCTCGCGGTCGGAGCCGTCGGGGAAGCCGGCGAGGAGGCCCAGCAGCTCCTCCTCCCGCGCGGACAGCCGGCGCCTTGCGCCGCCCGCGACCTCCATCGATCGCCCTCTCCCTTTCAAGTTGTCAACCGGGCGCGGCGCGTCTGTTGTTGGTGCGCGCGCGCGTGCTCGCTTCTGCGAGAGAAAAAAAAAGTTTTGAAAGTGATCTCTGAACCGACGAGAGGATGGTGTGCCGCCGTTGCTTTTGTAGGGAAGGCGCGCCGCGCCCGTGCCCGTGTAACTTGGGTTGGGCTGTCTTGATCCGTTGGGTTAACTGCCAAGCAAAGGACATGGCCGAGTCGCAAGGTCCTTTCTCGTTTTCACTTTCGGAAGCTTCTTTTTGGTAACGTTTGCTGTGTGCCGACTGCTGATAACCTGATCGATCGATGTGATCAATTAGCACCGTGTGCGTACCTACCAGTCTACCACATATATGAGCCAAACTTTTTATGTAAACCTTATCTGTGTCACTGTTCAGCTTTATCATTACAACTTTAACTATATGCACCGAAATACAAATTATGTTTGGATACAACAATAAAGTTGTGAAGCTAAAAAAATATCAAAGCAACCTCTAATTTGGAATTTTAAGATGCATATCAGGAGGCGGTACGTGTACTAGCAGCAAATTGAAGCACAGGGCTAAAGTCGATTCGTTACGCGTTGGAGGGTGTCACGGCCTCTGTAAACGTCGTCCGATGTGGTTACTTTTACTTAAGACAGTTGGTAGAGCATAGCTGTTGATCTAGGCGTTTAGAGACTGGAGGCGGCCGGGACGTAAACTTGTTGTACGTCCTAGATTACCTTTGACGAAGACGTACAAGACCAAAAAGGGAAAGTTCAGATGCTGACGTACCAACTAACCGCGCACTGTGCTGCCTGTAACAGTGGCGCAGCGTCTGGGTCCCAGGGAGGACAAGGTACACGGTTTCTAGAGTACCTGATCGGGCTGAAGTCCAACCGGCGAGCGAGCTTGGATTTGTGGGGATGTCTGCCTCTGATTCTGAAGAACTGATTGCTAGCTGAACGTCAGGTGTCGTTGGTTTCTCGACGTGTTTACGCATACGGGGATGGGGGATGATGGCCGACTGCATCGACTACTTCTCAGTTCTGGAGCGGCACGAGAAATGACCAAAGGAAACACCACATGGTTTTCTAGAAGGTCTACGTACAGTCTCGATCTGAACTGTATACTGAAGGTTGACGTTGGGGCGTCTTCAGAATTCTCCATTTGTCATAGCTGCATGAGACTATGAGATGAGACCATCGAGAGAGAAGTCGCACGCTGAATTGTTCCGAACAAAACGCGAACGCCGAGAACAAACAGGGAGGGACGGGCCTACGGCTCGAATCGACAGGAGACATGCCAAAATTTTTGGCTCTCTTGGAAAGTTGAGATTTTTTTTTCTGATTTTGCAAAAATATATGGGCGAACAAAACTTTGTCAGAACTAACCTCTCGTCACCGTTTCATATGACAGTTGCCGTAGTATGAAATGACCGTAGACCTTGGTACTGTCGTTTCAAAGAATAGTTGGGGCAACCACCAATTGAAACGGCAGTAGGGGCCCCCGCCGGTTATTATGGCCGTTTGCCCAACCTTGGTATCATACAACGATTGCCCCGACCGCTCTATGAAATGGCAGTTATATTTCCTGATTTCGCTTTTGTTTTACATTTTGATTTTGTTTTCTGATTTCACGTTTAGATTTTGGGTTCGCGAGTACACTAGGTGAATTGGCTTTTCAAACTCACTAAAATTGCATGGAGATAGAGAAATTACGTGCGGATACGTGATTGAACTAAAATCAGATAAGTCCACCCCTAGAGGACCATACTGAACTTCCACAGATTCGTAAAACAGTTGAACACGAATTGTCTTCGACGTGTGTGAAAACAGACAACACAACCGCAACCATTAATAACTATCCTTAATTCAACTATGTCATTAATCCATTACATATAATGGACCAGCACATCTAATGTCACTACTTCCATGTAATGCCGCTACATCTAATAACATCTATGTACATCTACTAATATAGTTGATTTTGCACAATACCTAGATCGAAACGGAGATCCAACAGAGCTTGGATGCTTCTTCTACCCTGCTCCAACCCCTATTTCCTTTTTTCTGAATTTTTATAGCATTTTCGACCGATTTTCAAGTTTTTGTAGCGGAGGGAACCAAAGTGAAGTGCCCCACACGCCAAGGGGAACCCCCGCCTACCGTGTCATACGGCGTATGAAACGACGGCAGGAGGTTAGTTGAGCTAAAGTTCAGTTCGGCCATATATTTTTGCAAAATAAAATATAAAAATTAGAAAGTTGAATAATTGATTTTTAGGAGAAAAACGCCCCAGATGAACAACTTCCAGATTTCATGCCGGCCCATAAAATGTACTAGCCCAGTACGCCCCAACGGTCTGACCACCCTTGACATGTAGTCATGTGGGCCCACGGTCTTTTCACCTCCCTTAACTATCATCGAACTTGCGAATGGGCTTGTAGTCCAATGGTAGGACGGTCCAGTGGGACGCTACCCACCAGGGTTCAAATCCTGGTGCTCGCACCTTTTTCTGGATTTATTCCGTGATTTTCCGACGTTATGCGTTAAGTGGTAAGCGACGTTCCCATCGACGACGAGGCGCCAGTGGTGACTTCGAGAATCTCCAGATTTGCCGATGCTCAGTCCTTCGGAGGTGCTCATAAGGGTAGGATTTGCGTACGTGTATTCATAGGGGTGAGTGTGCGTGCCTATTGTGAGTGTCTGTGTTGTACTGTGTAATTCTAAAAAAAACTATCATCGAACTTTGGTTTTAGTCCCTCATTCAAAAACTGGGTATCCTTAAACTATCTAAACTATTTATTTTTGGTCCTTTGCTGGTTTTGACGGTGGTTTTGGATGATGTGGTAGTGGGCCCTGCATGTTAGGGGTGGGCCCACAACCTTTCTTCTCCCTGTGAGGAATCGTATGCTCGTAGCCTAAGAGGGGGAGGGGATGAATTAGGCTTTTTAAAAACTTAACCTATGGATTCCACTACTTTGCACAAAGTAAACTAGATCATATCTATCTAGATGTGCAACCTAAGGTTGATCTAGTGTGAAACCCTCATCCCAAAATAAGTTTTGCAACCTATAGCCAATCCTAGCATGATACTACTCTAGGAAAGTAAAGGCAAGCAAGGATTGCAATAGAGTAATGCGGAAACGTAAAGAGGGATGAGAGGAAGCAAACTCTTGACACGTGATTTATCCTGTGGTATCGGTAGGCACTAAGCCACCCCTAGTCCACGTTATTGAAGCACTCCACACAAGAGTATTGCTTCCCGGTCACCAAGTCTCTCCAAAGAGCACCACTTGACTTGCCACAAAGACTCGCCATGAAGGCACTCGCCAAGCTCCCTTGGTCACCTTGATGCCGCCTCCACTAAGGAGCTTCTCCACTAAGGAAGGGAGTCTCCATGTCTCCCGCACAAAGTGTCCTCGCCACTCCACACCAAGTCAGAGGGTCAAAGACGATTGCCGGTGATCCACTTAGGTCCCAAGGCTTCCGACGCACCTTATACAGCTTGATCTGCTCAAGAATCACCTCACAAGTTACGCACACCTTGCACTCACTCAGCTCTAAGATAAGCCTAGCACTAACGACACACAAAGCATGTGCAAGTCTTTGGATGAGCAATTTAGCACTTAGATGGCTTGGATGTGATCTTCTAAGTGTCTTGCACTCTTCTGCACTTCCACTCAATCCAGCAACCTCAAATGGTGGGGTGGAAGGGGTATAAATAGCCCAAGGTATCAAACTAGTCGTTGGCTAAAAGCTGTTGAAAGTAGTACCATCGGATGATCCAACGCTATGCTTTTTTTAGGCGTCGGTTCACTGGTGCTACTAGCCGTTGCCTTCCACCTCATTTGACCGTTGACACAAATCACCCAACGCATTGACCGACGTACCGTTGGTTCATCCGGTGTTGAAGACTCCACGGCCAAAATCTCTCTGTAACACATTTCATGATATGTTAATTTGCGTATGGCATGTTAACTTGTGCTATGACATGTTAACTTGGTCATGGTATGTTAACTTGTGGTAATATCCATGGGACCTAGGAATGCCTACAAGGACATGCTCAATAATTTGGTTAGTCCTATTGATCATGTTGTCATTAATCACCAAAATCAAACTCGAACAAATGGCTTATGAGGCCATGTTCGCTACACTCCCCTCCTCTTTATCACCTCCCTCCGCCACCACCACGTCGATGCCTCCTCTCCTCCTCCCTGAGCTCCACCTGTTCTCCCTGCTCCACTGCTCTCCCCGCGCTGCCCCTGCTTTCCACGGATCGAGCAGCTCGGCGGTTGTGCCTTGCCTTTGCCGGGGCGGGGCAGCCTTCGACCCGCGGCCTCCTGAGCCGGAGCGCGGATCCGCGGTTGGAACCGTTGTTGAAGCAGGTGGAGCCGGAGCCGTCGTTGTCGGCTCTTGTAGTGGACGTGTTCACACCGGCCATCCGATCCCCAGCTTAACGTGGCGCCGCCGCGCACCTGCTCGCCCTCGCGGCCTCGCCTCGAATCAGCCATCCCCAGCTCAACATCCTTGGAGGATACGGTCACAGCGTCGGGGTTGACGAGCAGCGGCGGCAGCTTCGTCGACGAGGAGCGGGAGGGGTGGCGGGGCACCGGGGGGGCGTACATCTCGTCGCCGCGCGTGCGGGGAGGCGGAGTGTGCGGCGAGATGGCCTCCAGCGTTGGCCCTGTCCATGGGTGGCGGGGCCGTCGCCCAGGGAAAGAGGGAGGGACCCACACCTAACATGTGGGGCCCATTACCACATCATCCAAAACCACCGTTTAAACTAGCGAGGGACCAAAAATAGGCGGTTTAGATAGTTCAGAGACGTAGGATACTCAGTTTTCCGGATGAGGGACTAAAACCAAAATTCGGTGATAGTTGAGGGACGGTGCAAGGACTTTTTCCTTAACAAAAATCATTAGACCTAGTTTAGAGATTTACATCAACATTTCAACACACTATCATTCAACATTTCCTAGAAACAAGATCATCATCTTCTAAACGGGCTTTAAAATTGTACTCCCTCCACTGAGTGATATTCATTTTGGCTTTTTAAATGTGGGTACTTAGCAATTTGGGGGCGGAGGGAATAATCCTTTACCGTTTCCACAAGTTGCAGTCAAGTCTCTGTTTTTGCAATCAGCTAATTGCACAAGTCTCGGATTAAACTGGAAGACCCCCCTATCAACGCGGCTCCAAGCCGGAGACGGAGACATCGTTGATTGACGGCTGCCGATCTGCCACCCCCGCCCCCACGAATCCACGCAGTGCGCGCCCGGGGACCGCGAAGGCCGGCGCGTCGGGGGCCGGCAGCGTGATGGAGCGGCTGTTGAGCATGAGGACGACGGACGCCATGGTGGGCCGGAGCTGCGGGTCCTCCTGGACGCAGAGCAGCCCGACGTGGATGAACCGCAGGATCTCCTGCGGCCGGCGCCCCTCGACCGGGCATCCCTCGAGCAGCGGCTGCACGCTCCCGTCGCTCCAGTGCCTCCAGATCTGTGCATGGCCGGAGTTAAAGTGAATTCTACGTGGCGTACGCTTGCAAACATAATGGTTAGGGCATTCGTGTTGCTTGGATGGACGTACGCATGATGAATGAAGCTTCAACTCAGAAGTCACAACTCACATAGGTAAGCAGATCTTCTGAAGGCCCTGAATCTTGGCCTTGGGTGAAGGTGTTGCGCCGGCTGGTGACGATCTCGAGGACGAGGACGCCGTAGCTGAAAACGTCGGACTTGACAGAGAAGATGCCGTGCAAGGCGTACTCCGGGGCCATGTATCCGCTGCATTTCCAAGACACGGAATATCAGGTACCTATATATACAACTTAGATCGATGGATTGGACGACTGCAAGCCTACAACAACGTGCATGATGGAGAATTGGAGGAGTTTGCAGATCGGAGTTAATTAGCAAACCCTGCCCGTTTATACTCTTACTAAGTTCCAGCAATGCGCCTCGTGTTTCCCACACCGGACTCAATGTCGAACAGCTTTGCTAAGCCGAAGTCGGAGATCTTGGGGTTCATATCCGCGTCCAGCAAGATGTTGCTCGCCTTGAGATCGCGGTGGATGATGGTCAGCCTCGAGTCCTCGTGAAGGTAGAGCATCCCCCGGCCGATCCCCACGATGATCTTGTGCCTCAGTCCCCAGGCCAGCTCCTGCTGCCGAGCAGGATCTGCGAGTTCAATTTATTGAAATCGTTAGTGATCTGGAGCGAAATGACAGTAGTATATGTAGTGGCGTTTTGGTTGCCTGGATGCACTAGTACCAAAGAGGATCTTGTCGAGGCTGTTGTTGGTGAGGAACTCGTAGACGAGGAGCCTCTCGTGTTCTTCAATGCAGCGGCCAAGCAGGCGCACCAAGTTTCTGTGCTGGAGCTTCGCCAACAGGACGACCTCGTTCTTCATCTCCACCTGTCCTTGCTGCGAGGTTGCTGACAATCTCTTCACTGCAATTTCCTGCCCGTTTTGCAGCGTGCCCTGAAGAACATCGAGATCAGACCATCAGTTTTGTACTAATGCAAAATACTGTCAGGTTGCTGGATCCGGTTTCTCAGATTAATAACTTTCTGGCAGAAGGCCTAAATTTCGTTACTACTTTGTAGACTGCCCCAAACCCGCCTCTGCCGAGCTTGTTTTCTATGGAAAAGTCGTCGGTGGCAGCTCGCAGGGTGCTCAAATCGTACAGAACCAACTTGGAGCTTCTCAGTTCTTCATCTCCATTGTCTGTTCATAGGAGGATACCAAAAGTTCAAGCCTGAACTTTGCATCTCACTATTATTTAATTTTTTTAATGAACCATACAAGGTAGTGCATGTTTCCTTGATATAGCAGAAAAGTAAAGGATATAGCAGAAAAGTAAAGATAGTTTATTATTCAAATATATAATGGCATTGTTTCAGCATTTACCGGTGCTTGCAGTAGTCTGCACATGCTTGTGTGGTTTTCTGCTCCTCTTGCAGAGAAAGAAAACTAGCAGCAGCACCATCAGCGCGACAGCAGCAGGAATTGACACAATAAGGGCTGTCCTGACCCTGACCGTGTAATTTTTCCCTGGATAGACCACGACGTTCATCATCCAAATTATGAACAGAAGATTTTTTTTTGTCAAGATCAGTCGCTGTTCCAACTCGTTGAAGGCAAGAACACGTTTTGGAACATCGCGCCTCATGAAAGGTCACCACAAGCTTAACAGGTAATGGCGAGAGTTTGTACCAAATGGCCGAGTGTGATGATATTTTACACTATCCAGTACGTCTTCTGTTGGGGAAGGCTCAACTCCAAGAAACTAGTATAATTTTAGCTAAATTTAGAGATTTAGAAGAACTGTAAAAGCCAAATAAAGAGCTTCATAATCAAAGAGCAAACCAACAGACTCTTCAAAAAACTTTTAGCTATCCATATTCAAAACACTCCTTCCCTGTCTGACATGTGGGACCCACAATTATCCCTTCCTCTCTTTCCTTCCTTCCTTCCCTTCCCTTCCCCTCCGCCTCCCTCCCATCCTAGTCGAATCCTTCCTCACCGATTGGGGCGAGCACCTCCCCTCCCACGCCCGCTGTCGCCTCCCTCCTCCCACGCCCACCGCCGTCCTTCCCGCGGTGGCGCCCGCTGTCGTCCCTTCCCACGACGGCGCCCACTGCCAACCGGTCTGCGGAGAAGGTCAAGGACAAGGGCGAATCCAACCCAAGAGGCCACCGGGGTCAGCTCTTTCGAATGACGGGGTCAAAGCCTCCTTAAACTAGTAATGAACAGTAAATTGTTAACAAATTATAGAATTTCGTCGGGGTCAGCTGACCCTGATGATATGGGCTAGATCCGCCCCTGACTCAAGGACCATCTGAGCCAGCCGTCTCCCGAGCTCCTCCTCTGCCAGCCATCTCCCCACCGCCCCCACACCTACGCAGGTCCTCCCGAGAGCTCCTCTCCGCCGGAGCCGAAACCTCCCCCAAGCCCCCCGATCTCCTATTTGCGGCAGCCGTCAGCTCTTCTCTGCCGGAGTCAGCCTCTCCTTCGAGATCCTCTCCACCGGCCAGCCTCTCCCTTGCAGCCGCTCTCTCCTTCCCCCGGCGGCGCCGTCTAACCTCCTCCTTCCCCCGGTGAATCGGGCGGCGGCAGATGGTGGCTCCTGGCTCCGGCCCAAACCTTCTCCCGCCCAGCGTAGAGGAGCCGGGCGGGTTGGGCAGCAAAGGACGGCATGGGCCGTCGTTAGGGCGGAGGAGGAAACGATGGTGATGGCGGGAGCTGAAGGTGCAACGACGATTAGGGCATTAGAGGGCCGGCTCGGGCGGGGGTAGGGTCCCGCCCACACTGGAGGGGTGGGGAAGGGGCTAGTCGGTAGTCCGTGGTTGGCGATAGGAGGAGGCCGTCGGGGCGTGGAAGGAGGAAGACCAAAGGTCTTGTCACGCGGGTGGGTGGGAAGGGAAAGGGAAAGGGAAGAAAGGATAGGGGTGGAGAGAATGTGTTGATCTAAACCGTTCATTTCAGATCTAATTGGTCAAAAATTATAAATGTAAGATAATTTTCCTGCATACAATCATCTGTGAACATATATATAGAAATCAAAATAACAATAATTTAAAATGAATGTAGTACTGTAGTGATAAAGTATATATGGCACAACTGCTAGAGGTTGAACAATGCTGTCATAGGAGGCGCGCACCACCGTCCCCAGAGGTGGCCCGCGGGCGCCGATGCCTGTGAGGTGCGAGCTGCTTGCCCTTGCCTGGCTGCTGCCGCCTGCCGCCTGCCGAGCAGAGTCGTCATTGCCACCATGGGGATTGACTGGTTGTCGATGTGAGTCGGTAAATTTGTCGATAAGGAGTAATGATATTGTGGTCTATGTTAGCATGAGACTAATGAAAAAAATTATTTTTGTCCATAATAGTGGAAATTGAGGGAGGGAGGAGGTAAGAGTAAAAATGATTTTCACATTCGTTCCATGCTAGTGTTAAACATTGTATCAACACAAGTGTAAGTTTGACTAGCTCAAAAATGAAAGTTGGAGAATTAGATTGGTCGATCTAAAGTTGAAAGACGAACTTCACCCACCTAACTCAATTGATTTGGGACAAAGTCTAGACCCTTGGGACAAAGTTGAAGAACCAAAGCAGCTATTTTGCTAGAATATGTCAAACTAGATGGAAAAAAATAAAGGGAAAAGAGTTATACTGCAGCACATCTTTCTAATATCCTAAAAATCTTAGAGAAAATTATGTTGTAACAATAAAAATAAAAGGAAATATGATTCTCAATCGGTTGGAGACTAGGAGTTTCTCCCAGGCTGCAGAACTGAAGGAACAAATGCTTTGAGACGAGAGAGAAGAAGAGGGGGACAGAAAGGACGAAAGGCCTAAACTCATATGGGTCGGAATTATTGGCGGTCCAACCCATATTACGATACATGTTACTGATTTTGTGCATGTGACGATGGTCGCAAATGGATCACGAATCCAAATTGACTGTGAATTGGGTGTGCTGGAATAGTGCATTGACGTGCGTGATATAAGAAAAGATGTGACTTGACGTGGTAGTGAATAAAAAATTGAGAGGTGAATTTGATCAAAATGGAAATATTTTTGCTTCGAAAAAAGCAACTCAAACCGCAAAAAAATTATTGCTCCAAGTCACTTTGGACAATACTACTTCATTCGATTCAAATCTTGAAAAGTCAAAACATCTCAAGTTTGATTAAATTTATACAATAAAATAATAACATTTATTATACCAAATAAAGATTATTATATCCTTCATTAAATATATTTTTATACTACAACTATTAGGGTCACAAATATTTTCAACTAGGTGATACCCTGCGTGTTGCTGCGGGAATTTTTAAACAAAGTTGTAAGATAAAAATTCGCAGGTATAATCTAAGGTGATTGCTATGCAACATTCTTTTACAAATGACACTATATACGAAAATATGTTCATTTTGTTGAGTGAAAACGGTTGTTGAACGATTGATCTTTCACTTATTTTTATTGTTGGAATTTTGGAGTATGGTACTCGCAAAGATGTATGGATGCTGTAATCACAAAAAATTAGTTTGACACTTACGCCCTGTTCGTCTGGCTTATCAGCTTATCAGCCACCAACCAGCAGTACTTTTCTCTCAAAACAAACCAGCCACCAGCAACCAGTCAGCAGCACTTTTCTCTCAGAATAAATCAGCACCAGCCACCAGCCAAACGAACAGGCCAGTAAATTGATGATCTAGTGGATGATGATGTGACATGTGAGGTGGATGGATTGATCCTACATTTTTTCTCCGACAGGAATTTTGTGGCATGCTACTGACAAAGATATGATATTAACCACAAAAAATCGGTTGAAGACATAAATATATGATCTAGTGATACTGACATGACATATAGTGGATGACGACGTGATATATAGTGGATAGTGACACGGAAAGCTTACATGTTGAGAGAAATATATCCGTGACTTGTAGTGGGTTCCATCTGCGAGAATTTTTTAAACAAAATTTTAAGGTGTAATGTGAAAGTAGGAATACCAAAGTGATTGCATGACAACATTCTTTTATAAACAATATTGTACATGAAAGTATGATAATTTTGTTGAGAGAGAACCATTCTAAATTATTAATCCTATATTTTTTTCTACTACGAGAATTTTGTGACATGCTACTCACAAAGACTTGGTATTAACCACAAAAAATCGATTGAAGACATAAATATATGATCTAGTGGATGGTGACATGGCGTATAGTGGATGATGACGTGAAATGCTTGCATGTTGAGAGAAAAACTATCCATGACTTGTAGTGGGTTCAATCTATATAGTTGTATATGATGATATGATATGATTCTCGCTATAATTTTGATCAAATACAAAATAGTTTGATTCTTTAAAAAAGCTGAAATAACATACAATTGAAGAGGGAGTAAGTGAGTAACCTCTTTAGAAAAAACATATACACTACTCCAGGCGTAGTTCAAAAACAGATGAAAATTGGAGCCGAAAGCAATGTTCGTTGATGGATCGATTTCGTCCAAGCTGGTGAGTAGATATATCATCGCGGCTCCAAGTCTGAAACCGTAACGTCATTGATGGAGTGCTCCCGAGCTGCCGCAGCACTCGGACCCTCGCGAGCCGTGCTCCTCACCCTCACGTTACCCTGCGCGTCCCCGGCGGTGACCGTGAATGCACGCCGTCTCGGCACCACGTACGCCGGCGCGGCGGGCGCTGGCAGCGTGATGGAGCGGCTGTTGAGCATGACGACGACGGATGCCATGCCGGGCCGGAGCTGCGGGTCCTCTTGGACGCAGAGCAGCCCGAGGTGGATGCACCTCAGCATGTCCTGCGGCCGGCGCTCCTCGGCCGGGCACCCCTCCAGCAGCGCCTGAACATTTCCGCGGCTCCATAGCCTCCAAACCTGACCATGCAAGACAGGAATTAAATCGTCCGTGTCTGGTCGAATGCGAACAAAGGTTCCAGTTGAGTGATCGGAGTAAGAGAGGATCCATTCGAAGGTTAATTACATAGGTGAGCAGATCTTCAGAGGGTTCAGATGCATGCGTGTAAGTGTTGCGCCGTCCGGTGATGATCTCCAGGACGAGGACGCCGTAGCTGAAAACGTCTGATTTGGCCGAGAAAATGCCGTGTAGGGCGTACTCCGGCGCCATGTATCCGCTGCGTTTCGAAGACACCCGCGTTTCAGTTAGGTTCAACAACATGGATGGATTACCAACAATATGAACTTACTAAGTCCCAGCAATGCGGCTGGTGTCTCCGACGCTCGAGTCGATGTTGAACAGCTTTGCCAAGCCGAAGTCGGAGATCTTGGGGTTCATGTCCGCATCAAGCAAGATGTTGCTCGCCTTGAGATCGCGGTGGATGATGGTCAGCCTCGAGTCCTCGTGGAGGTAAAGGAGCCCTCGGCCGATCCCCTCGATGATCTTGTGCCTCAGTCCCCAGCCCAGCTTTTGCTGCCGAGCAGGATCTGCCAGTTCAATTTACTGAAATTGTCAGTGATCTGGAGCGAAATGACAGTAGTGTAGTGGCATTATGGTTGCCTGAATGTAGTAGTACCGAAGAGGATCTTGTCGAGGCTGTTGTTGGTGAGGAACTCGTAGACGAGGAGCCTCTCGTGTTCCCCGATGCAGCAGCCGAGCAGCCGCACCAGGTTCTTGTGCTGGAGCTTTGCCAACAGGAAAACCTCGTTCTTCATCTCCAATTGCCCTTGCTGCGAGGTTGCTGACAACCTCTTCACTGCAATGTCCTGCCCGTTTTGCAGTGTACCCTGAAACAACATCGAGACCAGAATACCATCAATTATTCGTTCATGCGAGGTCAGGTTTCTCGTATTAATTTTCTGGTTGGAGGTAAAAAAAAAAGTTTGATAGTGTACTTTGTAGACAGGCCCAAACCCGCCTTCGCCCAGTTTGTTTTCTTCTGAAAAGTTGTCGGTGGCAGCTCGGAGCATGCTCAAATCATACAACAGAGACTCTGAGCTTCTCATCTCTTCGTCAATATCTTCATGTCCTGCTGAAGAACATGACAGATTGAGGTTACTCTGAACGTTGCACGAACTATTCGTCTGATAGTTTCAGTACTTACTGCTGGCGCTTGCGATCTGCACATGCTTGTGTGGCTTTCTGTTCCTCTTGCAGAGATAGACAGCAACTAGCACCATCACCAGCAGAGCGACAGCAACAGGGATTGCCACGAGGAGAGCCGTCCTGACAGTGTGGTTGCTTCCTGCGCCGCCATCGTTGAAAAAAATCAGAACAGAGATGCCGTTTCAGCCTTTGATAGCATCAGTCAGACAGTCACCGTCCTAAATCTGAAATTGGCATGCATACTACTACAACTCAACGCGTTCGATCAAGAGCCTTGGTCACGTCAAGTCACGACTCTGGAAAAACAAGGAGACAATTTCCGGCGCGAGCCATGTCGTCTGTTGCGGCAAGACGTGAGGTTGAAATTGAATCCAAAAGTCCAAAAGGAGAAAGGAAGAAACAACCGGGGGACCGTGGATACAGCGGATCTCATTTCCCCTGTTAATGGCCCGAGTGTCAACTAGCAAGCGCGTTAGGAAAGGGATGGGACTTGACCAAGATCCACTCACCGTTGCTTCCTGGTCTAGACTGGTCGCTGCCGTTGACGGACCCGCCTCCTCCCGGAGCCGGCGCCGGTGACATCGCCGCCTCGGCGGCCTGGATGTTGTAGAACGGGTACACCTCGAACCGGACGGAGCAGCTCACGTAAATGACCCGGCCACCCTGCCTCCCGTTGCAGCAGACCGGGATGTTCCCAATGGCGCCGGTGAGGCAGCTGTAGCAATCGGCGGCGCCGAGGTCCCGCGTGCACTGCGCCATCGCGTAGATGCTCACGAAGGGCGTCACTGAGGCCGAACCGACCGCGAACATCCGCGGCGACTCGTACGCCGCCCTCCTGGTGAGGTTGTTCATCAGCGCGCCGAGCCGCGGCGTGAACACCTCGGGCTGCGTCGCGTTCTGCGTGTTCACCAAGGCGACCACCCACGACGCGTCGGCGGCGCCGGCGAAGCGCTCGTCGGAGAGCCGCAGCAGGCAGTTGTCGAAGACGAGCGTGGCCTCCTTCTGCCCCGCGCACTTGCTGGCGGCCAGGACCCGCGCCGTTCCATTGAGGCAGGCGCCGCAGTCCGACGAGTTGACGACGTCGGCCCGGCACTGCGCGAGGCCGTACGCCTGGTCGGGCGAGGTGCCGGTGGCGTTCGTGGCGAACCCGATGGAGGCGGCGGTAGCCGGAAGGGATGAGGAGAGGGCGTCGAGGTTTTCCTGGAACGCGCTGCCGCGCGTGTAGTTCGCGTTGCTCGGGCAGGACTCACCGATTGGGTCGTCGGCGCTGGCTGCCGTTGCGAGGAGGGACGAGCAGAGGAGGATGGGGAGAAGGTGGTGCATGGCTCCCGGGGTCCAGGGAAGGGCGACTGCTACGCTGCGACCTGGGACTGGGAGTGCTGATGCTGGTTCTGAGATTTCTCTGCTATTTTGGGTAGGTGAATGGCGATTATATATTACTCGCAGAGTTTGACAAAATAAAACCACCTTGAAGTAGTTCCAAACTAGCAAGGTTGCCCACGTAAATAGTACGGGTAGTTAGTTTGCTTTTTACTAACATTATGTTTATTTATTAGAAGATATTTTCATTAGGTAAAGACTTCCTGCTAGCCGGCTGTTTTTTTTATCGAACTGCGCAGCTGCTCATCGGATGGCAAGCGGCACATCCTGATCCTGGTCACCTGCCTATGCAAACCTTATCCTTTCCCCGCATTTCTTCTCACCGCATCCTGCTGCTTAGACCTGAGCATTTTGAGCCCGGCCCGACCCGGCCCGGGCCCGGCCCGCGCCAGGCCCGCCCACGGACCTTACTGGACGGGCGTGGGCAGAGATCTTGAAGCCCGCGAAAAAAAATCTAGGCCCGAACCCGACCCGAAATACTGTTTTTAGCTGTTTTACACTATAAAAAGCGCGGGCAGCCCGCCCAAGCCCGGGCCCGGCCCGAGCCCGGCCCGAAAACTGAGGCCCGACAAGTCCCATGGGACGGTCATGTGCAGGATTTTCTCGGCCCGAAAAACCCGGGTTTTTTTTCAGCCCGACCCGAACCCGGCCCGGCCCGGCCCATGAAATGCTCAGGTCTACTGCTGCTCCAGACCTTTATCCCCTCCGCCGCCTCTGATTCCTTCAGCCAGCTCTTTGGCAACAGCGGCGAGGGCCCGCACGGCGGTGGCCCACGGCGGAGGCCGGCGCGTTGTCCTCCAGGGCACGCGCAGCGGTGGCCCCCCGGTCCTGCGGCGGCGCTCCCCGCGGAAGCCCGCGCGGCACCTCGGCGAAGGAGCAGCACCAGTCGCCCACCAGGCACCTGGGGCGGTGAGCGCACGAGACCTGTGCCCCCACCGCTGATGCGTCATCTCCACGATTCCCCACCCTCCTAATCTCTCGAAGCTTTCTCTCAGATTGGGCGGATGGGGAATGGTGGCGAGTGGAGAGTGTCCCTGTCGGGGTTCCGGAACCGCCGGCCAGTAAATTTCTCGGATTGCGTGCCAGGTCTCGGACGGTTGCGCAAATGGGGGTACACAGGATTTATACTGGTTCGGGCCTCCGGAGAGTAATACCCTACGTCCAGTTCGTGCTGCTGTGTTATTCGCGTTGATTTGTAGTAGGGTTTACAAAATAGGCGAGAGAGGGACGAGTTCCCAAGTCTCTGTACTCTGTAGAAGCCATGGATGGCTGGAGGTAGAAGAAGAAAGGGAGCCCTCCTCCTGGGAGAAGAAGGAAGAAGTCAAAATAAAAAACGAGTCACCTACCAGAGGACCCTTGCTCTCCCCTTTATCGGACAAGGGGGCAGACTACATTAGTGAAGAGAGAGAAAAAGAGAGAGACTGTGCATGCACAACAGCTGTAAAGGAGGGAGGTCTTTTCCCATGCAGTGAGTCCCACTGCCCTTGGTTCCTGCCGGCTGCTGTTGCCATGTGTGATGGCCCTTGACACCTGGTGCATGCATACTACTCGGGAAGGCTTCCAGCTTCTCGGAAGTGGCTTGTACGTGAGGTGATGGAGGTGGTCTTTGGCCGTTTTCCTTCACAAAAATAATTCCCGAAATACCAGTTGATTTTGGAGCCGTTTTCCTTCATGAAAATAGATCCAGAAAGCCACCAAAAAATATGCCGGGGGTCATCGTGGCTGTGATGTTCGCTCGTAATCGCTGTCTTTCGGTACCCATAATATTGGGTCCCGTCAGTAGCCCCCGAGCCTGGGAGGAAGTTGTAGACTCGTTCCCAGGTTCAGTCGTAGCAGTGGAGAGGTAGATCGTTGTTCGTACGGTGGGGGCGCGCGAGCGCACCCGTCGGGTGTAGCCCCCGAGCCCGCGGGGGAGTCGGAGACTTGCTTGCGGGGTTAGCAATTTTGGAGCCGAACATCGTTTCGTCGGAGGCGTCGTCGCACCCGAGCTTGCGGGAGGAGGATGAATTTTTGGTGACCTCGCACGACGCGTGTCACCATTCGGGGAGTCAGTTCCCCTTTTCGTTGCGTCTCCCTCGCGCATCCTTTTCGTTAGGAAGGAGGGGCTGGGTGACGTCGAAGCTTGCCTCGCTGGCCGAGCCTCGGCACCCCGTGAGCTGCGTGCGGGTGAGCTTGAGTGAGGCCTCGGAATCCCATTCGCCGGGTTCCGAACGGATCAGCTGGTGATCGACCTCAGATTCCTGATGGTGAAGTCATCTAGTTACCGAGCCCGTTCGGTTGGACTCGGCGGTTCGTTGCCTTTCCGTCGGGGGAAAAACCATGACCTCATTTTTCATCAAGACTCGAACGCAGCTCAGGATGCCCGTGGCACTCGTGCGCCCGGGTTCTGGTTGCTGGGGCCCATCCCTCGCCGCCCCTCGCTCGGGTGTCCAGGAGCGGCTGTCGAATCCTTCGACGGGCCAGCCTTCGAACTCCCGGTCGTCGGTGTGTGGCGCCGGCCCTCGGGTGCAAAGCCGCGAGGGGCCGCCGGGGCCATCGGAAGAGTGCAATGCCGTCGTCGCGATGGTCAAGTAGTTGTCGCCCAGCCCTCGAGCGTGAGGGCTGAGTAGTAGTCGACTAGCCCCCGAGCGTAGGGGGCAGGTGGTAGTCGTCGTCCCCCAACCCCCGAGCGCGAGGGCCGAGTCTGCAGACCTGTTCCTGTAGAAGAAAAATCGGAGGACAGCAGTACGTGGTGCGACAAATACCAATTCTGAGGAAAAAGCATTTGACAATTTACAACAAGAATTCTAAGTCCAACTCTTTTAAGTCTGTTTAATTTCCTCGGGCAGTGTTCTTGTTGCGTTTAAGCACCTGACCCCCGATAGCCGCATCCGTAGCGTAGGGAGCTGGCCGCATGCACGCGTGGGAAGTGTAGGCGTGAGGTCGAGGTTTCACGGTTTAAGGCGTGTGCTCCCCGAGTACTTTTAGCGACTTATACGAGAGAGGAAAAAGAAAGTACACTGACAAAGGAAAAGTACACACGCACGCTACGCCCGTTGGCCGTGGCCCGACTGCTCGTGTAGCGTTCAAGCTGTGTACCAGTGTATGCAGCCGGGGTCATGCCAAGGGTAGCCGGTAGTGACCCAGCGACGCGTGCCGGGGTGTGCAACAGCTGAAAAATGGTAGTGCTAGAATTATACTTAGCTCGATTAGCATTTATGTCGGAGGGGTCGTTCGAGGCGGTGGCCGGACGGCCGCTCGTTGCGCGTGGGAGGCATCTCAGGCGTTTGGCTCGGCAGCGGCTATCGCTGTTGATTTCGTGGTGGTGAGGGTTGCGACAGCGTGAGCGTCCTTCGGGATGATTCGGGGTGTGCTCGTGAGCGATGGAGACACGAGCTGGGTCGCCGCGGCGAGGTATGCGAGGAAGGATGAGGTACGACGACGAGCAGTGACGCAGCGGTTGGTCTCGGCTTGCCGCCACCCATCGCGTTGTTTGAAACGACTTTGTCCTGATCGGGATGGCGAGCGGTCGATGCTGCAGTTCGTTGCCTACACACAAGAAATTGGGTACTGACAAGAAAATCATGTTTTTAGGTCAGGAAGGCGATGTTCCCGAGCGAGAACTCCATCTGCACGACCCATTTTTCCGTTCCCGGGCAGTTTCTCGGAGTAGGCTTGTTCGCACAACTTCCTTCCGCCTCGCACGAGTACTCTCCGCCTCGCACGAGAAGGCATTCCGAGGAGTTCCTCCAAGAAGCCCTTCCGAGGAGTTTCCGTCTCGCACGAGAAGCACTTCCGAGGAGTTTCCACCTCGCACGAGAAGCCCTTCCGAGGAGTTCCTCCAAGAAGCCCTTCCGACGAGTTTCCGCCTCGCACGAGAAGCCCTTCCGAGGAGTTCCTCCGAGAAGCCCTTCCGACGAGTTCCTCCGAGAAGCCCTTCCGACGAGTTTCCACCTCGCACGAGAAGACCTTCCGAGGAGTCTCCGCCTCGCACGAGAAGCCCTTCCGAGGAGTTCCTCCGAGAAGCCCTTCCGAGGAGTTTTCGTCTCGCACGAGAAGCCCTTCCGAGGAGTTTCCGCCTCGCACGAGAAGCCCTTTCGAGGAGTCTCCGCCTCACACAAGGAGGGGCACCTCTCCGAGTAGATCCGTGTCCATCCCCGAGTAGGAGCGACTCGCACGAGGACTTTCCGCCTCGCACGAGTAGTTTCCGCCTCCGAGTAGCAGCGTTCATGAAAGGATCAAGATGTCGACTAGAGGTGGGGGGGTGAATAGTCGAACCTGAAATTTACAAACTTTTAAACCAACTGTCAGACCAGGTCCGGAGTTTTTGGATATTTTTCCGGATACTCCGGGAAATCCGGAGAATCCGGGAAAATGTCCGGATTGTCCGGGCCTACGAGGGAGAAATCAAATCGACAGAAATTAAACTTGCTCAAACAAAGATCTGTGAAAATAGGTTATGCACTGGGATGAGACAAGCCTGTTTATCCACCTAGAACCTGCAGAAACCTCAACACGGAGTAGATCGGCACCAAACCCTAGAATAGAGCTCAAGAGGTGTACAAGCATACAACAAGAGCAACGAACACAAGAGACACAAGGATTTGTTACCGGAGTTCAACCTCACACCATGAGGTCTACGTCTCTGTTGAGGAACCCACAAAGGGTGGACCTTTACACCTAGATCACTTTCCTCCCTCTAGCGACCACAAAGATCAAGTTAGAGTTACTTACTCAATTTCGGGGTGATACAAACCTCCTTGGGCAGCCACAAACCTTTGGATGCTCCAAGGCAACGCCTAACCGACTAGGAGCTCAAGGCTCCAAGAGTAACAAACACGAAATGTGCCAACCAAGCCAAGAACGAGGTGCTCTAGAGATGGGAAATCAGCTCACTAGCACTCTCCAAGCTCTTGCTCTCAATCCCTCCATAAATCCCCAACAAATCTCGCCAAACCAAGGCGAAGGGGAGCAAAGGGGGTGAGGAAAGGAGTTCTGAGTGTTGCAGGTCGAAATGGGCAAGAGAGAGAGAAGGGAAAGGGTGGAGGGGGCTTTTATACCCCCTCACACAGAAAAGAGCCGTTACAGCTCTAAGACCCGGAATATCCGGGAAAACCCCGGAAACTCCGGGAAGTCCGGAGACTCCGGGAAAAACCCCGGAAACTCCGGCCTTCCAAGGTCAGCACCCAAAAAGGTTTACCCCGTGAACGTGTTGGTGCAAAGGTGTCTCTCATATGTTTTGTTTTGACAACTAGAGCACCTGTTCGACTATTGGAAGATATATTTCCTGTCCCTCTTTATAGTACGGCGTTCCTAGGACTCAAATTCAAAATATAAAATAAATAAGCCTTCATAAGAACTCCTTTGTAGCATCACTTCCTTTTTGCTTACTCAATGAATAACACTCGATGCCACATACAATTTTAATTCCTGCTCATACACTAGATAAAACATTAGCCACTTAAGCGTATGTCATCAAATCACCAAAACCCACTTAGGGGGCCAAGATACTCTTCAATCTCCCCCTTTTTGGTGATTGATGACAACACATTTAAGTCTAACAAGAGGTAATCAATGAATATTAAAAGACAATTTGTAATACTCCCCCTTAAAATGTGCATATTGGTTTTGAATATCAATGGTCGTTTTAGGACCAAACTTTGCACAAGAAAAGAAGACATGAGAGTATTACAATAGTGGGGTGCTTGTGATGTGCAACAAGTAATCTGTGAAATGCATATGACAGTTCATGCACTGAAAGGAAGAAAAAGAAATCTGATGCTCAAAAGTCCGGAATGTCCGGGCCAGTCCCGGAATCTCCGGGAATCCCAGAAACTCCGGGAAAAAGTCTGGAGTCTCCGAGCTTTTGAGCACCAGTGAAAAACAACATTCATCAAGTATTTTCAATCTAACATATAGCATCCTTAGAATGTAAACACTGAGCAAACAACCACAAGCACACAACCATAAGTCTCAAGCTCACATAGTCTTACACGCATACGAATTTAAAGTTATTACAAGTCATTGTCTCCAAATCCAAATTCATAAAGTTCCACACTAGATAGATAGATAAAAGTTCACTCCCCCTTTGGCATCAAGCACTAAAAAGGGAGTGGGGCAGCAGCTGGATCACTCAGAGTCCTCGTCGTCCTCCTCCTCTTCATTGTCGTTGTTGTCCTCCTCTTCCTCTTCCTCTTCTTGCCTCTCTTCTTCTTCATGGGCGTCCCACTCCGCAAATGGATCATCGAAGGTGGGGAGCTCACGGTAGGGGTCGGTGGGGAGGCCAAGATGAGACTTGATCTCAATGATGTCCCGGCGGTTCTCATTTGTCTCTGTGGCCATGATCTTGCACATGCTGAAGATGCTCTTTAAGACTCTCTTGATCATGGAGCCACGGTGCCGACGGGGAGGCCTAGGTGGAGAGGGTGCAGCGGGCATGTCATCATGGCGAGGAGCTGCACTAGAGGAGCCAACATACTTAGGAGCCTTGGGAGCTTTCTTGGGTCGATCACGGAGTTGGCGAAAGGGCTCATGGACAACATCCTTGGGATAGCGGACATTTGTAACTCTCTCAATCATGTACATGAGATAAGGAGCATAGGGAAGATACTTCATTGGATCATTCATAGCTCTCCTCAACTCATTCCATATGAAGTCAAATATGCAAAATCCATCCTCGTCCGGTGCCATCCTATTGAGGAGATTTGGAGCATAGTATCTTAGAGCTGTAGCATCTCCTTGCTTAGGGTCAATGGTGGCTCGGAAGAATTGATTGAGATAGTAGTAGTAGGGGTTGAGTTGATCCGCTTTTCCTTCGATGGCCAAGGCACGACTAGGAAACATGTAGGGGAGGTCCCTTGGCTTGTACTTGTTCTCATTGTGAATGGGAGTGCGATCTTCATCCTTTGATCCAAGTCCCAACAACCTAGAGAAGGTCATGTAGTCGATTGTGCACTTGTTGCCTTGAGTAGTCCATGTGATGGTGTTGTCGTAGGGATCGTAGAAGTAGGAGCAATGGAATTGGGCGAGGATCTCCTTGTTCCAATTATAGCGAAAGCCCATGATGTCATACAAGCCCACCTCTTTGCACTTCTCAATCACGGAATTGAACACGGTGTTGTTGAGGTCTTCATAGTACTTCCAATCAATGTACCTCATCTTCACAATGGGTACCATGTTCTTAGCAACCAACTTGGGGTTCCTTATGACGGTTTGGTAGAAATCACTATGGAAGTTACACCAAAACCTTGCCTCTAGCCCCTCACCCTTGAGATAGCGATAAACATTCTCTTCCCTTTGCTCTCTAACTGCAAGAGCGTTCTTGGAGTAGTCCCGAAATATGTGCTCAGCAAATCCAAGGACCGATCTGGGCTCTCAGAGTTTGAAAGGTGTGTTCACTACTTGTACATTTGGTGGGAGAGAAGGGATGAGCCTTGGGGGGTGTTTTAGAGCAGATATGGGCTGCTACTCCTTGCTTGTGTTTGGGAGGTGCACGTGTAGCTGCTCTGCTTTGTTGGATGTAGGGGGCTTTGTGGCTCTTCTTGGGATGGGGCTTGTAGCGAGGCTTCTCTTTAGCTAGCCCCTTCCCATGGCGGTGAGGAGGCTCAGGGGGCTGCTCATAGGTGTCGTCCTCGACCTCATCATCATCACTCTCGGTCCCCTCTTCCTCCTCAATCTCTTCCTCTTCTTCACTTCCCTCAGCATAAGATGGAGGGGGATCGCCCCTTCTTGGCCTGGCACTGCGCTGAGAGGATTCTTGGCCCAAGGTCTCTTGCACAACCCTTAAGGAGGCGGGGTCATGCCTTGCCTTGGTCCTCTTTGAGTAGAGGGTTCTTCCGCGTCACGTCTGATCTTTACCCTCATGATCTGAAGATATAGAAGGATATGGATATGAGAGATAAGCAATAGAAGAAATGCGAAGCACTGCCACTTAGGGTTTTCAGTGTGAACCTTGGAGACTCCGGGAAAAAGTCCGGAGATTCCGGGATGTCCGGAGGGTCCGGGCTTGAGATTTCCGGAGTTTCCGGGTTTCACAGCCGAAACCCTAAATCGCAATGCCGCACAAATCAACCATGGAAACTGAGAGATATTGCAGATCTAGAGCCTATAGGGTCTATTCCATCTATTCCCTAAGAGGGTATCGAAAGGAAACACGTAGAGAGATAGATCGGGTTAGGTCTTCATGAGATACCTTAGGGGAGAGAGGGGGAAAAGCTTCAAGTCTTCAAATCCGTTGTAGATCCGTGTTCTCCACCCTTTGGAGCCCTCAATCCCTCACTCTCACTCGATTTGATCGGTTAGATGGAGAAATCGCCTAGTGGGGCGACCGGGGAGGAGGGGATAGCGACGGGAGTGAGTGGAGAGCAAGTCAACGCGGTAAAAGATAGAAAGGAAGAAATAACCGCGGTGAAAAGGTATATATACCCTTAAGGACCCGGAATGTCCGGACCAGACCCGGAATCTCCGGAAAACCCGGAGTTTCCGGAAACTGTCCGGAGTTTCCGCTTCCCCTGAGACCAGCGAGCAGATTTGCAAGGAATTTGATTTGGGATAAATTTGGAGGACTATACATGTAGTATATGTGAGCCTGAGTAGTAACAACACTTGAGACTAGCCACAATCAAGCAATAAGAACAATAGCCCAAGTGTTGCACCAAGGTAAGATCCAAATATTTCAAAAACAAATGAACACAAGTTTTGCAAATCATTTTCTTTTCAAAAGACTTATTCTAGGTCACTCAACCATGTGCATGATCTCAAGTCAAGTTACGAGAATCCAAGATATTTAGCTCACTCCTCAAAGCACAAAACCTTAGTTCATCAAGAGGCTTTGTGAAGATATCAGCTAGTTGCTTATCGGTGCTCACATGACTTAAAGCGATATCTCCTTTGGCTTCGTGGTCTCTCAAGAAGTGGTGTCTTATGTCTATGTGCTTTGTTCTTGAGTGGTTTACGGGATTGTTAGCTAGCTTGATGGCACTCTCATTGTCACATAAGAGTGGCATCTTGCTAAACTTACAACCAAAGTCTCTCAAAGTGAGCCTCATCCAAAGTAGTTGAGCACAACAAGCGCCGGCTGCAACATACTCGGCCTCGGCGGTGGAAAGGGCAACGGAGTTTTGTTTCTTTGAACTCCAAGACACCAAGGATCTTCCAAGGAATTGGCAAGTCCCGGATGTACTCTTCCTATCTACTTTGCAACCGGTATAGTTCGAATCGGAGTAGCCAAGTAGATCGAAAGTGGAGCCCTTAGGATACCACAAACCAAGGTTAGGAGTATGAATCAAGTATCTAAAGATTCTCTTAACGGCCATTAGATGACACTCATTAGGATTAACTTGAAACCTTGCACACATGCACACACTAAGCATGATATCGGGCCTAGATGCACAAAGGTAAAGTAGAGATCCAATCATGGAGCGATATACCTTTTGGTCGATGCTTTTGCCCTCTTCATTTAGATCAAGATGTCCATTTGATGGCATAGGTGTTTTGATGGGCTTGACATTGTTCATATCAAACTTCTTTAGCATATCATTGGTGTACTTGGTTTGACTTATGAATGTGCCTTCTTTGAGTTGCTTGATTTGAAATCTGAGAAAGTACTTCAACTCGCCCATCATAGACATCTCAAATCTTTTGGTCATAATCCTACTAAACTCATCAACCCAAACTTGATTAGTTGAACCAAATATGATGTCATCGACATATATTTGGCATACAAATAAATCATTTCCTTGTTTACGAGTGAAGAGAGTAGGATCGGCTTTGCCTATTTCAAAGCCTTTCTTTAAGAGAAATTCCTTAAGGCATTCATACCATGCTCGTGGGGCTTGTTTGAGCCCATAGAACGCCTTATGGAGCTTGTAGACGTGGTTGGGAAATTGTGGGTCTTCAATGCCCGGTGCTTGTTCAACATAGACTTATTCGGAGATTGGGCCATTCAAGAAAGCACTCTTGACATCCATTTGATGTAGCTTGAAGTTGTGATGTGTGGCAAAGGTTAAGAGTATGCGGATTGCTTCTAGCCTTGCCACTGGTGCATAGGTCTCTCCGAAGTCCAAGCCTTCTACTTGAGTGTACCCCTTTGCCACCAATCTTGCTTTGTTCTTGGTCACCACGCCATTCTCATCTTGCTTGTTGCGGAAGACCCATTTAGTACCTATCACATTTTGCTTGGAGCGTTCCACCAAGGACCAGACTTCATTCCGAGTGAAGTTGTTGAGTTCTTCTTGCATGGCCATTACCCAATCCGCATCCTCAAGCGTTTCTTCAACCCTAAGAGGTTCCAACATGGAAACAAACGAGTAATGTTCACAAAAGTTTGCTAATCTTGAACGAGTTGTTACCCCTCTACGGATGCTTCCAAGTATGTTGTTAACGGGATGATCTCGTTGAACACTTTGACGAACTCTTGGATGTGGGTCGGAGGCTTCTTGTTGAATCAAATACTCATCTTCTTGACTGCCTTGAGAGTCACCAGTGGGAAGTCCGGAGTTTCCGGAAATTTCTCCAGAGTTTCCGGGAATCCCGGAGTCTCTGGGTTTTTCTCCGGACTCTCCGGGGTTCGCAGCGGGAGGTGAACTTGGTGATTCTTCTAAGATTTCGCAATCCTCATCATCTTCTTCTTGAGGCTTGACTTCTCCAATGGCCATCTTCTTTATAGTCTTTTCATCCGATACTTCCTTGTCTACACACAATTCATCAACTTGCTCCACTTGAGAGCCATTAGATTCATCAAACGTCACGTCACATGTGACATCAACACAACCGGTGGTTTTGTTGAGGACACGATAGCCATGAGCGTTTGAGGCATAACCAAGAAAGATACCTTCATCAACTTTAGGTGCAAACTTAGAGCTTTTGGGCTTCTTGTTAAAAATGAAGCACTTACAACCAAAAACTTTAAAGTAAGACACGTTAGGCTTTTTACCGGTTAGAAGTTCATAGGCGGTCTTGTGTCAAAGCTTGTGAAGATACAAACGGTTGATAGCATGACAAGCCGTGTTGATTGCTTCTGCCCAAAAACTATCCGAAGTCTTGTACTCATCAAGCATGGTTCTTGCGGCTTCAATGAGAGTCCGATTCTTCCTCTCCACTATCCCATTTTGTTGTGGAGTGTATGAGACGGAGAGCTCATGACAAATGCCTTCCGCATCAAGATACTCTTCAATGTTGGTATTCTTGAACTCGGTGCCATTGTCACTTCTTACTCTCTTGATCTTCACTTCAAACTCATTTTGGACTCTTGTGGCAAACTTCATGAATAATTCATGAACCTTGCTCTTGTCCTTCATAAAGAATATCCAAGTGTACCGAGAGTAGTCATCAACAATGACAAAGCCATACTTGTTCCCCCCAATGCTAACATAAGCCACGGGACCAAAGATATCCATGTGAAGAAGTTCCAATGGCCTTGTAGTGGTGAGTACATTCTTAGCGGGGTGAGGAGCACCAACTTGTTTTCTGACTTGACAAGCACTACAAATTCTATTTTTCTCAAAATGAACGTTTCTTAGTCCTAGGATGTGTTCCCCCTTTAGAAGCTTATTGAGATTATTCATCCCAACGTGAGCTAGCCGGCGATGCCAAAGCCAACTCAAGCTAGACTTTGCCAATAAGCATGTCAAGTTGGGCTTTATCCGATGTGAAATCCACCAAGTAAAGCCTTCTCTTGAGTTCACCCTTAAAGGCAACGGAGTCGTCGCCTCTTCTAAAGACGTTCACACCCTCATTGGTGAACAAACAATTGTAGCCCATCTCGCAAAGTTGTGAAACAGACAACAAATTGTAGTCCAAGGATTCAACCAAATAAATATCGGAAATTGAATGATTGATTGAGATAGCAATTTTACCAAGACCAACAACCGTTCCTCCACCATTGCCTCCAAAGGCAATTCTTTCCGTAGGATTTTCAATCATGTCACAAGAGGCAAACATCTTCTTCTCTCCGGTCATATGATTTGTGCAACCACTATCAATCACCCATTTGGTTCCACCGGAGGAGTATGCCTACAAAACAAATTATGCTTTTGTTTTAGGTACCCAAGTAGGTTTGGGTCCTAGAGTGTTAGTCACAAGAATCTTGGGCACCCACACATTCCTTTTGACAAATGTTCCTTTTATGCGGGGTCCCACATACTTGGCAACCACCTTACCCTTGTGGTCCCAAGTCAACACATAATCGGCATAGAAGTTGTCTTGTGAGGCATAAGGCTCGAGCTTCTTGTTTGACTTGATTGGATTGACCTTTGCCTTTGCTTGTGGTGCATGTGTGGTGTCTTGAGTGCCCTTGAACTTGATAGGAGTGTTGTACTTGACTTGGTTGTCATAGTTCTTGGCACCCAATTGCTTCATGCCGTGCACCACATTCCTTGTTCCCACACCTCTAGTGTGGTGGTTCTTGATGAATGGGATGGGGGTCCTTTGTACCTTGTTCTTGCTTACCTAGACCCTTCCCATCCGCAAAACCAAACTTCTTCATGTAGCTTGACCCAAAGCCTTTGGTGTGGTTCTCAAACTCACCTCTCTTTGGTTCTTTCTTTTTCTCATCAATGAGGGAGTTTGACAACCTAGCAATCTCTTTCTTCATAGCATTCATCTCGGCAATGTTAGTAGCACAAGCATTTATATCAATTTTATAGCACCGAGAACAACTATTACTTATTGAGGCTTTAGAGTTAGATAGAGCATCATTAGAGGTTGTTGTAGCATTATTCTTGAGATTGTCAAGTTGAACTTCTAATGCTATGTGACTAGTCCTTAAGCTTTCAAAACTTTTTTGAAGTTCAAGCTTTTCACCCTCAAGTTTATTGCAAGCATCATTAGCTAGGAAAGATTCCCTAGTTAATTCATCTACTATCAACTCCTCTTTAGCTTGGGATTTCTTGAGGCTAAGAATTTCTAGCTCCTTTTCCTTAAGCAAGTCCTCTTGCACCTTGAAACCCTTCTTTTCAATTACAAAGGCATTCTCAAGGGCAATGGTTTTCTCTCGCTCTAGCCTAAAGAGTTCTTCTTGCACCTCTAGAGTCCCATCTCTATTCTCTATTTCTTTCATTAAAAACATGATTTTCTTAGTTGCCTTTTTACCAAAGCCATTTATCATTTTTTTCAAATTCAAGATCACTTTCACTATCATCATCTAGGGGCGGGGTGGGAGTGTCTACCTTAGAGCCCCTAGCCATGAGGCATGTGAGGGTGAAGCCATCTTCATCATCAGTGAGATCTCCAAAGAGTGGTGACTTGTTGATTGGTTCCCCAATAGATATAGTGGCAAGACCCACTTCATCATCGGAGTCGGAGCTATCATCATTTGAGTCACACTCTTCACCCAAGTGTGCTTCACCAACTTTCTTCTTCTTGTTCTTATCATTCTTGTTGGTGTCCCTTCTTCTCACTTTGATGTTGGGGCACTCCGCAATGAAGTGACCCTCCTTACCACACCCAAAGCATGGCCTCTTGGAAGTTCTCTTAGTCTTGATCTTGTCTTTGTCTTTGTTCTTGTTGAAGAACCCACTCTTCTTGATCACTCTGTTAAACTTTCTTATGAAGAGTGCCATTTGTTCGGGAGTCATGTTCTCATCACTATCTTCATCACTATCTTCCTTGACCACGGTCTTGGAGGTTGATGAGCTTGACTTCTTCTCCTTGCTAGATGCCTTGAGGGCTACCCCCTTGTTCTTCTCAAGTTGTTCATGCATCTTGGACATTTCTTGTGAGAGCTTTGATTCCTTGACGGTGATAAGATGTTCTTCAATTCTTCCAATCACATCCGCCGGAGTGAACTTGTTGAAGCCTCTCTTCTCTCTTATGAGTGTTGGGAGTTGCACATCTCTAACCATGTACGCGGAGAGGATCTTATCAACCACTTCTCTTCTTCCCCATCTTGTGCTTCCAAGGGACTTGATCTTGTTAATGATCTTGTTTAAGCGGTTGTACATGTCTTGTGGAGTTTTATCTTCCTTGATGACAAAGCAGTTGAGCTCACTTTTTAAGGCGCGGATTCTTCCTTCTCTCACTTGCTTTGTTCCTTCATGGTTGATGAACAATGTGTCCCACACTTTCTTGGCGGACTTCAATCCATCCACTTTGTCATACTCTTCGGACGTGAGTGAACTCTTGATGATGCGTATGGCTTGATAGTTTCTTTGTATCTCATTTGCTTGATCTTGAGTTAGTGTCGCATCACCACTAGGAAATGTAAAACACCTGTTCACAATAGTCCAAAGTGTGGGATTTACCGTCATCAAATACTCCTCCATCGAGTTCTTCCACTTGGAATAGCCGGTTCCATCAAATTGGGGTATCTTCCCAATGTGGCTAGAACCCGATGGATGGTTAAAAGATAAGCGAGAGTAATCGAAAGAGGTTCGAGTGTAATCATTGATGATGACGTGCGTCGAGCGGAGCGGTTGGACCTTGCATCATCAAACTCTTCATCCTCACTATCGGAGGACTCCACACCATCTCCACGTGCTTGATGACTTGTGCTTGCTCCAAGGGTACCACCTCCTTGAGGTAGAACGGGAGGTGTGCCAACAACATTGTTGGCAGCATCTCCTCCTTCGGGAAGAGGTGGAGCTTGAGCATTTGGATCCGACATCTTCTTGACTCCAAGCGGTTAAGCTTCAAATTCGGAGCACTAGGCTCTGATACCAATTGAAAGGATCAAGATGTCGACTAGAGGGGGGGTGAATAGTCGAATCTGAAATTTACAAACTTTTAAACCAACTGTCAGACCAGGTCCGGAGTTTCCGGATATTTTTTCGGATACTCCGGGAAATCTGGAGAATCCGGGAAAATGTCCGGATTGTCCGGGCCTACGAGGGAGAAATCAAATCGACAGAAATTAAACTTGCTCAAACAAAGATCTGTGAAAATAGGTTATGCACTGGGATGAGACAAGCCTGTTTATCCACCTAGAACCTACAGAAACCTCAACACGGAGTAGATCGGCACCAAACCCTAGAATAGAGCTCAAGAGGTGTACAAGCATACAACAAGAGCAACGAACACAAGAGACACAAGGATTTGTTACCGGAGTTCAACCTCACACCTTGAGGTCTACGTCTCCGTTGAGGAACCCACAAAGGGTGGACCTTTACACCTAGGTCACTTTCCTCCCTCTAGCGACCACAAAGATCAAGCTAGAGTTACTTACTCAATTTCGGGGTGATACAAACCTCCTTGGGCAGCCACAAACCTTTGGATGCTCCAAGGCAACGCCTAGCCGGCTAGGAGCTCAAGGCTCCAAGAGTAACAAACACGAAATGTGCCAACCAAGTGAAGAACGAGGTGCTCTAGAGATGGGAAATCAGCTCACTAGCACTCTCCAAGCTCTTGCTCTCAATCCCTCCTTAAATCCCCAACAAATCTCGCCAAACCAAGGCCAAGGGGAGCAAAGGGGGTGAGGAAAGGAGTTCTGAGTGTTGTAAGTCGAAATGGGTAAGAGAGAAGGAAAAGGGTGGAGGGGACTTTTATACCCCCTCACACAGAAAAGAGCCGTTACAACTCTAAGATCCGAAATATCCGGGAAAACCCCGAAAACTCCGGGAAAAACCCCGGAAACTCCGGCCTTCCAAGGTCAGCACTCAAAAAGGTTTACCCCGTGAACGTGTTGGTGCAAAGGTGTCTCTCATAGGTTTTGTTTTGACAACTAGAGCACCTGTTCAACTCTTGAAAGTACATTTCCTGTCCCTCTTTATAGTACGGCGTTCCTAGGACTCAAATTCAAAATATAAAATAAATAAGTCTTCATAGGAACTCCTTTGTAGCATCACTTCTTTTTGCTTACTCCATGAATAACACTCGATGCCACATACAATTTTAATTCCTGCTCATACACTAGATAAAACATTAGCCACTTAAGCGTATGTCATCAAATCACCAAAACCCACTTAGAGGGTCAAGATACTCTTCAGTTCACATGACTACTTCCCGTCCACTCCCGAGTAGTTTTCCGAGTAGTTTTGCAAGCGGCTTGCCATGATGCCTGAGCACCAAATCCTGCAAAAAAGAAACAGAAGAAGAAAGAGGAGCCTCTCCCGAGAAGAAGTCAATCCGCCGCAGGGGCGATGCAGGCGCGAGTTTGCCGAGCCGCTGGGGTCGGTTGCCACGGACCCGCCCCGCCCATCCTGACGCCGGGGTCTTGCTCCCCTCCGGCCTGGGATCACAGGGGACGCGGAGCGACCGACGCTGGGCCGCCGCGTGACGAGAAGGAGACGGCGCGTGGGGCTGCTGCGCGACGAAGAGGAAACAGCGCGCTGCGGCGTGGTGGAGAGTCGGAGGTGCTGTGCCGGGCCACTGCACCGCTGGCCTTGGACGCCCACGCCCGCGCCGGGAGGCCGTCGACCCGGCAGACCGAGCTCTGCACCGGGGGTCGTCGAGCGTGGCGAGCGCCGCGCCGAACGTGAGACGGAGGCGAGCGCCGCGCCGGGTCGAGCGGACGCGCCCCGATGGAGGGGGCCGCACCGGGCGAAGACAAGGAGCCGGGGCCGGGCCTGCTGCGTGAGACGAAGACGAGAGGGCAGGGCCGAACCGCCTCGGCGCGCGTCGGGTCGAAGCCAGGGGGACAGCGGGCGCCGTGTCGGCGCTGCTGGAGAGGAGAAGGACGCGCGCCTGGCCGTGGTGCCGCCGCGTCGGATCGGGTGGCCACGGCTCGAGGAGGGGGCCGCGCCGGGCGATGACGAGGAGGCGGGGCCGGAACCTGCTGCGACGCGTGACGAGGCGGTGTGGAGATGGCGGGCGCCGTGTCGCCGGGCGGTGAGGAGAAGACACCGGGTGCGGGTGCTGCGGCACGAGGAGGAGAGGACGTCGCAGTGGCCGCGGTGCCACCGTGTCGGGTCGGGTGACCGTGGCCCGAGGTGAGGAAGAAGGGGGCCGCCCACCGCGACGACGTGAGGAGGAAGGGGGCCGCGCCCACGCGCCGACCGACGTGCCAAGGCGAGGAGGATGGGGGCCGCGAGGGCCTCGGGCGCTGCGCCGGATCGAGTTGGTGACGCCGCGTGGTGACGAAGAAGGAGGCGCCAGGAGACCGCCGCTCGGTGAGGGAATCGAGGAGGCGTGGGGCCCTGGCCCGGTGGAGAAGGAAGAGGAACGGCGCGTGGGGCCGCTGCGCGCCGCAGAGGAGGTGGCACCGGGCGAGGCCGCTGCGGCCCGTCGCGTCGCCGGCGCGTCGAAGTGAAGCCGCATCGCGTGGAGGAGCAGTGAAGAAGAAAGAGACGGCGGGTCGTCGGGACTGCACTCGCGTCCGGCCGCCGGGCGGCGAGGAGAGGGCGGACGCCGCGCGACGGGGAAGGGGACGCCACCTCGCCTTCCGCGTGCGGAAGCGAGGTCCGCCGCATCGCCTGCCACGCCAAGGCCTGTTGTCCCGAGGGAGAGTCGAGGAAGGGGGTCGCTGCTTTGCCCGCCGCGCCGAGGGTGGCGGAATCGTGGGCCGCGAGCGCCGCCGCGGGCGGTGAGGCCGAGGCGCGAGCTGCGGGCGCCGCGCAGGCGCCGAGGAGGAGGGGACCGCGGAGCGCCAAGCGTCGAGGAGGAGCCGAGAAGCGCCGCGCGACCGAGCTTGGTGGTGAGGCCGCGGAGCGCCGCGCGACGAGGCGGGAGCCGCGGGACGCCGCGCGGACGAGCGAGGCGGTGGAGCCGCGGGACGCCGCGTGCCGGGCGAGGAGGTGTGGCCACAGGGCGCCACACCGGGCCGTGACGGGGCGCAGGCGAAGGGGGATGCGAGGCCGCCGCGTCTGCCCGCCGTACGAGGTGCGGGTTCGTCCCCCGCGCCGAGGTGAGGAGAGGCCCCCCCGCGGCGCCGAGGTGAATGGGGACCGCGGGCGCCGCGCAGAGGTGGAGACGCGGACCGCCGCGCCCGGGTGCCGCGCGACGAGGTGGAGACGCGAGCCACCGCGCGAGCGTGCGCCGGCCCGCCACGCCGCGAGGAGGAGGAAGCGTGCAGGTCCTGAGGTGGGGCCGGGCGAGGATATTGCGACGGCCGTGCCGAGAGAGAGACTGCTTCGCCGCTTCGTTGCCGCCAGAGGCCAGGCGGAGGCGGGTGCGGCGTCGGGCGGCCGCGCCCCGAGGTGAACTATTGGGTTGTCGTGTCGCTGGTCGGGCTGTGGTGAAGGGCCGGGTCGCTGTTGACCTGCTTTGCTGATTGCCGGCGTTCCGCAAGCTGCGCCCAATCGAGCATCGTTCGAGTGGTTTTTGTTCCGCCCGAGCGTTGGCCAGCCCGCCCAGTCGTTCGCCGAAGTAATCTTCGCTTTGGTCGTCGTTGGCGGCGCTGCGCCCGCCAGTGTCGTTGTCGTTGTTGCTGGTCGTCCGAGGCCTGAAAAAAAAACGTCGTGACATGTAAAAGGCCTCTACCTGGCACGCCAACTGTCGGGGTTTCGGAACCGCCGGCCAGTAAATTTCTCGGATTGCGTGCCGGACCTCAGACGGTTGCGCAAATGGGGGTACACAGGATTTATACTGGTTCGGGCCTCCGAAGAGTAACACCCTACGTCCAGTTCGTGCTGCTGTGTTATTCGCGTTGTTTTGTAGTAGGGGTTACAAAATGAGTGAGAGAGAGACGAGTTCTCAAGTCTCTGTACTCTGTAGAAGCCATGGATGGTTGGAGGTAGAAGAAGAAAGGGAGTCCTCCTCCTGAGAGGAGAAGGAAGAAGTCAAAGTAAAAAGCCAGCCACCTACCAGAGGACCCTTGCTCTCCCCTTTATCAGACAAGGGGGGCAGGCTACATTAGTGAAGAGAGAGAAAAAGAGAGAGATTGTGCATGCACAACAGCTGTAAAGGAGGGAGGTCTTTTCCCATGCAGCGGGTCCCACCGCCCTTGGTTCCTGCTGGCTGCTGTTGCCATGTGTGATGGCCCTTGACACCTGGTGCATGCATACTACTCGGGAAGGCTTCCAGCTTCTCGGAAGTGGCTTGTACGTGAGGTGATGGAGGTGGTCTTTGGCCGTTTTCCTTCACAAAAATAATTCCCGGAATACCAGTTGATTTTGGAGCCATTTTCCTTCATGAAAATAGATCCAGAAAGCCACCAAAAAATATGCCGAGGGTCATCGTGACTGTGATGTTCGCTCGTAATCGCTGTCTTTCGGTACCCATAATATTGGGTCCCGTCAGTCCCCTTCTCCTCTATGCTTGTGGTGCGGCAGGCACCAGCCGCGCGGTGCAGAGGGGACGGAGGATCTACTGCAACAGCAAATCCTCCCAAGCGGTCAACGGCAAGCCGCGCATCGTCCTCTAACCCTACGTCGCACTGGGGCGCAGATCTCTCTCCGACTGGGTTAGATTTGGTTCCTATCATATCATACTAATTCCCCCAATTTGATTGTCTGATCTGACTGCTCTGATTTGTGCTTGCTCTATACAGTAAGATGGTTGATAAACTAACATAATAGGGTGCACTAGTTTAGTAAATTTGGAACTTAAGCAAACTGATTAGGTTCTAGTACATCTGGTAAATAATTCTTTTGCCACAGTTTAGGATTTGAGGTGGAATTGAAATTGAATCAATCGATTATTTTAGAATCTAAAATCAGGTCTGAGTTCCATACGCTGGTGTGAAGTTTTCATTAAGTTGGCATTGGATGGTATATATAGTTGCTAGTTTGAGATGTGCTTTGGGTTAATTAACCATGGTAGTACTAACAGTCATTTGCATTACACTATTAGTTTATGGTGACACAAGGGGATGTAGTCTGGGTTTAGTGAAAGGGTCTAGTATAACACCACCATCCTTTTTTCTCTGCTTGTTGCACAACAATTAATATTTATGTTAGTCATATGCTAGACTGAATCTGGTAAGCCACTCATAGTTTTCATCTATCAAAGTTAGTGAATAATGGGCATTGCAACCCAAAGAAAGAAAATAAACTCTTACTATCATTTTATTTTATTTGCTTCAAGGACTCTAGCCAACAAGCATTACAGTGACAACTACACACTTTTTTAAAATGAAAATAAAGTCTTCTTTTACCTAGATGTGCAGAATGTACTATATTCATATATAATGTCATTTTCTTCCTACATTAGCTGTTGCGTTCAGAAGTTAAATTCCAGTAAAATGTTCTAGTTCTTTTCATAAAAATTGTGATCATGTGTGGTGGTGTTCAACAACAGCTGAGCCGCCACACATGTTCTCAAGTTTTCCCCCAACGTTTGTTAGCTCTAATGTAGTGTTGTGCTATCACATATGTCGGTCCCCTATGTTTATGGTTGATTATACGTGTTTGTCCCCTACTGTCATTTTCTCATTATAGCATGTCTAACATTTTTTTAGTTAAAGCTAAGTAGATTATTGATCATTCCTTATCAATTTAACTAGGTAGTTATTTTAAAAAATATGATTCTCAAGTAGGCAATAATTGGTTTTGGTAGGCACTATTCATTGTTATAAGCCATCAACATTAGTGTTACAGTTTTACAAACATGCATCAAAATGGTAGTATTCGTTATCCCCTCAGCACTCATTAACACTGTGTATCTTTATTTACTATTGTTATGGGAGTGGGACCAGCTAGGCCTGAGCCCACAGGGCACTGTAGCACGTGAATAGTATGCGTGAACAGTAATACGCGATTAGGTTTAGTTAAGATAAGATTAGATTAGTTTCTTAAAGGTCAAGTTAGATTAGTTTCTTCAGGGTCAAGTCTTCTCATCTATATAAGGATGGGATTGTATCTTCTTTGGGGCAACCATGAAAATCTATGAAGAAGTATTATTCCCAAATCCCCTAAACAGTCTAGTCTCCCCCCAAGCCGACTCTGCCCGGCTATCTTCCCGGCGGTGTTTATCCCTAATGGACCTCGATCCATAACATCTGGTATTAGATAGCTTCGGTTTCGATCCAATTCCATGGCTTCTGCTGCCTTCGCGTCGTTAGCGGACTCGTGCCGCGACTTGTGCCGCGACGTACGTGCGGTACAGGCGGACTGCGCCAAGCTGCTCGACGTCTTCACAAGACTCCAGCGCAAGCAGGCGGCGGTGCGACTCCAGGCTATGGTGCGCGGGTCGCTTGCCCGGCGCAGAGCGGCAGCGCTGCGATTGCAGCGAGAGGAGGCGGCGGTGAATCTCCAGGCTGGGGCGCGCGTGCTGCTAGCACGACGCCAAGCGGCGGCGCTACGGCTGCAGCGACAGGAGTTGGCGGCGGTGCGGGTGCAGGCTGCAGCCCGCAGCTTCGTGGCGCTCCGACGAGTGCAGAATATGCACCGACAGATAAGAGATCGGGAGGCGCGGCTCCAAAGGGCAGCGATGTCACTGGGCGCAGCCGCTGCCCCAACCGTCTACATCGATCACGACGTAGGCGCTCGTCGCCAACCGCGACCTCTGGCACCGCCACAGCCGCCCGCGTCAAGCGGCTCCGCTCGAGGCATCCGTGGTCAGCCTCGTCAACAGCCACCACCACGACGACGACGTCCTGCAGCCTGGTGGAGCTCTGTTGTTCCTCATCGCCGGCCGCCAAGGGGGCGTCTCCGTTGCCTCTGGCCTGGAGCCGGTTCTAGTTCGCCGACGCAGCAGCCGGTGCATCCTTCGGCAAGAACTGCGGCGGTCAGCTCCTCTGTTTTGGCACGGAAGGAAGGTCTAGGGTGGGCTGACTTCGTTGAGTTGGGTTGGTTGCCATGGGCTGGACCGACCGGCTGGTGCCTGGTGGGCTACTACGTGTTTCTGTCGTCAGCCCATTTGCAGTCAAAAGCTGAGTTGTTTCCGTGGGATCCAGGCAGTGCTCCGTCCACCAACGACCCAGGCTACACCACAAATAAAGAGTCTTCTTTTATTTTTCATTTTTTCAGCCGAGATGTAAAAGGCTAATCATGTGTCGAGTCAGTCGTTCTGGTGCAGCTCGAGGGCGAGCTGCTCAATAAGGGCGGGGGAGTGTTATGGGAGTGGGACCAGCTAGGCCTGGGCCCACAGGGTACTGTAGCGCGTGAATAGTACGTGTGAACAGTAATCCGAGATTAGGTTTAGTTAAGCTTAGATTAGATTAGTTTCTTAAGGGTCAAGTTAGATTAGTTTCTTCAGGGTCAAGTCTTCTCATCTATATAAGGATGGGATTGTATCTCCTTTGGGGCAACTATGAAAATCTATGAAGAAGTATTATTCCCAAATCCTCTAAACAGTCTAGTCTCCCCCCAAGCCGACTCTGCCCGGCTATCTTTCCGGCGGTGTTTATCCCTAATGGACCTCGATCCATAACAACTATTTGGTACTAAAACATTTATACCAATTGACTCAGCAACTTAGCATTTAGATTGAACCAATTTAGTTGCTGTTCACTACTAATTTTTTACATTGAACCATGCTTATAAAATAATGTAATTCTTTAGGAAAAATATGCTACTGAGGTAGGCAAACCAATATACTTTAGTAGGCAATAATATGGTTCTGAATTAGCAAAAATATGGGTATATGTTCTGCATCCATTCTATATTAGACAAAAATATTGTTCTACTAGGTTATTGCTTCTGGTAATTTATACTTCTATTACTAAATGTAATCAACCACAGTGATATCTTAATCCTGATATTAATTGTAGTTGCTATTCTTTCACTCATCTATACTTCCATTTTCCTCTTTTAGTGATGCCTCAGACTTTCTCTAATCTCTGTAGCTCGGTAAGTTATTTCTCTGATTTGGTTTTCAGCCACAACTTGTGTTGTTTTTGTATTTCAGTTCATACATGTAAGCAACACATGAGGTGTGGCTTTGCTTATCAGGTATATGTGGTGTTGTTTTCATTAAATAGTGATCCAACTTTGTTTATGCATCTGCACATCTGAGCACTCCTTATTACGAACTTTTCTGCACAATAGCTCTGATTAGCTCTACACCAAAAGTATCACAAAGATGGCTTGAGCAGGATTCACTCACTCTGAAAACTTGAGTATGATATTTTGATCTTAACTATTCATGCCATTTTATTTTCAATGTACAACCAGTATACAGTTTCGTGAGAAATTATATAGCTCTTCATGCCATTTTATTTCCTTTCTGTACAACCGGTATACAGTTTCGTAAGCAATTATATAGTTCACATCATGCAATTTTTCGTTATGAATTGAGCAAAACAATGCAAATGCCAAGCAATTTTTTAGGACCCTTTTTATTGAGTGATTGTTGATTATTAGCATATGCAAGCTAGTGCTTTATCTTCCAATTATTCTTTTATGTGCTTGCTTTTCTTATTAAGTGATACATGCTAATTGATTTGATCTTTATTTCATTTTACTGCAGATCATGCTAATTGTTTTCAGTAAATAGTGATGAAACTTTGTTTATGCATCTATACACCTTAGCAATCTATTACGAACTTTGCTGCACAATAGTTTTGATTAGCTCTATACCAAAAGTATCACAAAGATGGTTTGACCAGGATTCACTCATCCTGAAAACTTGAGTATGATATTTTGATCTAAACTATTCATACCATTTTTTTTACAACCGGTACACAGTTTCGTAGGCAATTATCTATCTCGCATCAAACATTTTTTCGTTATGAATTGAGCAAAACAATGCAAGTGACAAGCAATTTTTATGACCCTTTTTATTGAGTGATTGTTGATTATTAGCATATGCAAGCTAGTGCTTTATCTTCCAAGTACTCTTTATGTCATTATGTGTTTGCTTTTCTTATTATGTGACACTGCAGATTGATTTGTTCTTTTTTTTCATTTTACTTCAGATCATGAAAGGAGATTATTAACCACGCAAGTATAAAGCACAACAATGTGCATTTTGTGGTCATATGGGATACCTGTGCAATCGCTTATGAATCAAGGCAATTTTATTTGTGTTTTTGTGTAAATAGCCTATTGTAAACTCTAAATTTCGAAAATTATGTTTGGAGGAAATTTGGGATCTCGTGCATCTACCTTTTGGTTTGTCCATAATTTTTTCTGCTATTATTAGTTACCGTGGTGGTTCAGTTTTGATTTCTAATCTTATTGCTACTAGCAGTGATATGTCAAGAAAATTGAGTGTGAGACATGGCATGCAGCGCACAGCCGCAAGGCTCTGCAGGTGCCGCCGAGTTGTCTGGGTGGGTCTTTCGGTCAGAAAAAGAAGGTTGTGCGCTTTTGATTTTTGTATTCTTTCCAAATCTAGTGCGGCTGTACGGGAGGCTAAATTACAGCTGACTATAAATTAGCAGCGTCCTTTTTATTAAAATGGTTTTATTTTGTTGTCTCGTTATCCTTGGTGTTTTAATCGAAGTGGTATGGAGCAAAATATCGTCTCATGTAGTGAGAAACATGCATTGATTTTCAAGATAAAAGGGATTGTTATGTAGAACTTTTCGATATTTATTGAAGTAATAAATTTATTTCTATCTTTAGTTGTATTTCATTATGATAAAAGTTGGAATCTTCTCCATGTAAGTTTTTCCTTGTGCTAACCACGTGATTGTTCTAATAGATAGATGACATTGATTTATGTCAATACATTGTTCATTTAGTTTATATACTAATCAAGGCTGTTGTAATTCTTTGCAATATGGTTTCTAATAATTTCAATATGAAATCTGAGTTGCAATATCCATATATTACTCCAATATTTAGTTTTTTTATCACTTTTATGTTAAATATATGCTTTCCGATGTGGCTTCACTCGCTCTGTCTCAAGGATGGTGTATTTTCTTGACCTTTTTCCCTCGTTGCACCCCCAGTTAATTCAATAGTTAAGTTAGAGATCACCTTTACACATTGTGGGTTGTGCTCATTGGTGAGATTTTTTTTCAATGTTTGAAGTGCTTATTTTAGAGTCTTCAAACAAACTAGATTTATTTGTGCATATATTAAGGTAATATATCTTCTAAAAAACTTCTTTGTTTCTTTAAGAAATATTAAATTCTTGATTCCCTATTCATCCTTCAACGGCCACAAACGCTGGATTGTCGAGAAAACCCTTATCTTAAAGCAAATGATCTCTTTCCTTCTCATTTTAGCTTCCCATTCCCATACCATGCATGATTGTGAAATTTATTGTAAAAACCAAAATCAAGTTCATCTACTTTGACTCTTAGCCGGTTCTTCACCAACATGTGCCATGTGACATTCAGTGTGTTAATTGTCGCATTCTCTGCTATCATTCTTGGCTTGATTTGCCTCTGCGTCCTTTGTAGTTGGAGGTCATCCATCCATCATATTGTTTCCTTTGACCAGCCAGACCTAGCTATTGTATCATCCTAACGTTGGTCCAATCCAATCCAATATGGCACTGGCATATGAAATGATCTCAACTTCTAAAGCATTCATTGTAATTGCAACACCAGGCGGTAAAGCAAGACTAATCGTTGCTGATGTGCGTGTTGGACGAGCTAGCTAAACCATCGCTAAATTCACTTGTTGTAGTTATACATATTTTTCCATATCCGCGTCAATTGGAACAAAGGGATATATAGTAGCACTATACATATGCATTTGTGACTCGTTTTCCTTTTCTGCCCAGTGAGCACGAGTGGCAGCGGTGGTGGGCGTGGGCGTGGGATGCAATGATGAAAATAGCCACAGGTGCATTCTTCGTCTTCCCCGTGGTACACTGCCTTTGTGTGTGTGCGCGCGTGCGCACGTGCGTGCTCTCAACGATGATGGGGACACTGTCACCACCAATCCAAATCTAAGGGGAGGTGAAAATCGGTGTTGATGTTGGATTTACGCCAATCTAGACTCTAGAGTAGTGGATGGGAATGTGTGGGCTAGCACGGTGGTCTCATCATCATGCAACCACTTAGTGAAGTTGTTCAAATTTGTTCAAAGTGTTCTCCTTCTCACACTTTATAATGCTTATGGAGGTCATCTCACTATCGTGGGTGTAGGCATGTCCCTCTTTCACGGTGGTTTTGTCGTCATGATCCTTCATATATTTTTCTCCTTCATATGTTTTTTGTCGTGCCAATCTATCGCCTACCCTATGCCTTGGTAGTCTCGCACAAAGTAGCCTTTTTGTGTTTGTTGGTGCTGCACAAAGTTGGCATGTGTGTTGTGGTGCAAGTTGCTCCTATGTGCATCCTCACTTTCGTTTTTCAGGTGTTCGATTTATGCACTTCATAATGGCACAAACTGGATTTTGGATGTAGTTCCAAAATATGGATTCTATGCAAAATGCAAAATCTTGATGCTGTTTGGATCCCTAGATTTTAGAAACCTGATTTTATAGTTGTTTATTGGTAAAATGACTTTTGTGCCCCCGTTGCCCGGTAGTGTGGAGAATGGCAGATTGGTTACTTACTGAGGACTATGTGCAAAATGGTAAAATGCATATGCAAATAAACCAAAATTGACTCTTGAGCAGCTTTTTTGATTGTCATAATCCAAAAACGTGACTTATATAATTTGAGAAAAAAAAAATGAGACAATGGTCAAATGTCTCTACCAAAAGTCAGAAGCAACAAATATTTTGATACATAGGTGTTATTTATTTTTAGTAGTTTGTTTTGAGAACCGTTCTTTTGGATTTTATAGAACAATTGTTGATATGCAGTAGGTAGGTCCTTTGTTTTTATACACATTTAACTAAAATATGAAATTTCGATTTTTAAAAAATTTCAAGAGAAAAATATATTTGTTTATTAGTATGTGCATAAAATTTTAAATATTTTTAAATTTAACTAATTCATGAAAAATCTCATATGAGTGTTGTATTTTTTCTAAGACCTACCAAAATCTATCTCAAATTTGATTCAAATTTAGAATCGAATATCCTATTATTCAAACTTTATTAGCAAGATTATTCAAACAATTCTAAACCTAAATATCAGAACTGGGCTGCATTTCGCATTAGGACACATACCCTTTACTTTTCTATCATTTCCCCGGTTGAACCCTTCTAGCTCTGATTTCAGGCCCAATCCTTCCCTTTACTTTGCCCATCCTCTTCCCCAACTTGAATCACATGTACTTACATACTCCGTTCCACATTGTAGTTTGTTTGATTTTTTTACCTCAAGTTTGACCACACTTCTTATTCAATAATTGTACAAAATATCATATTTTTTTGTTGTGGCTTGTTTTATAATAAAAGTTGTTCAAGAATGACTTAAATTTGGCTATGTTTGCACATATTTTTTGAGGGGTTAAATAGTCAAATAATCTATAATTTTGAATGAAGGAAGTGTTCGATTTTTTTCTCTTCTTTGCCTTAGTTTTTTCCTCCTAAGCGCACGCACATTTATGTCCCATGGTGGAGGAGCTCAGGGGTCGTTTGGGCTTGCTGCGGGTTGCAGCTTCGCTGTGACACAGCGTTGGTGACGACGGCGCAGGTGTCGGCGACTTGTTTCGATCTTCTCTCCCATGTGGTTGAGGATGGTGGTGTGTTGTGTCGGGTGTGTTTGTTTCTGTTATGGGGTTTGTTCGTGTGGTGGTGTTTGCTTTGGCCCGTTATGTACCAATGTTGTTTCTTCTTATATGACATAGCAATGCTCCTGCTTTAATTTCAAAAAAAAAAAGTGGTCTCATGCACTAACATGTTATCTTGAGACAACTCAACAAATAACTCGTACAATGAGTTATTTTGAAATTGTCTGGTACAAATATACAATTTCTTAATTTGTGCATATGAAAAAAATAGTATGAGTTGCATGTCAACAACTTATAGAATAATAGAATGATTGTTGAGTTGTCTCATGAGGTGGTTGTTTCGCGAAGTAACATCTTCTTTCTCTCTCCTCGACATCATCGGATCATCAAAATTACTACGTGGCACTACATAAGACGATCTGTGAGACCGCCAAATTTTATGACATTTCTTCATTTTTGTCTCTTTTTTCTTTAATCCCTTAGTCCAAAAGACTTGGTTCACACCATTGACTCAGTTTTATCTAGCCTGTGTTGTCTTTATGACAGACATATTAGATAGATCCGATAATAGACCTTTGTTTTAGTTTGATGACTTGCTTAACACAGGAGTAGACTAGACGCCAGTTTCGCAGGTACTTATCCACTCACATTTGGAAATTTAACACAATAAACTTTATATAATTTTGCTCTTCCTTTCAATGTCACCGAAGTTTTCCGACAACACTATGAAATCGCCACGGATTCATGGCTCTAGCTCTAATCTACTGTAAAACACAATACTATTGCAAACTCAATGAGAAAAGGCAGCACTCATTAGTCGACGTCGTCGTCCAACGGTCCAAGTGTCCAACAATCAACGCGGCTCCAAGTCAGAGACAGAAACTTCGTTGATCGACGGCTCCGGAGGCCTCTCTCCAGCTCCATGGAGCACGAAGGCCAGCTTGGTTGGCGCCGGCATTGTCAGGATTCGGTGTTTGAGCATGTGGAGAACGGACGCCATGGTGGGCCGGAGTTGCGGATCCTCTTGGACGCAGAGCAGCCCGATGTGGATGCACCTCAGCATGTCCTGCTTCCCCGGCTCGTCGGCCGGGTAGCCGTCGAGCAGCCGGGCCACGCTACCAAGCCTCCAGTGACTCGAAACCTGACCATCATGACCAGGAGAATGAGAACTCGCTCTCTCTATTGCAGTAGGAAATATATAATAGTGTAAACTGTAACGCTTGCTCTCATTCAAATGTTATATCTTACGTACACGTTCTAGGAGATGTTCATAAGCACGCTGGCCGGTGATGATCTCCAGAACAAGGACGCCGTAGCTGAAAACGTCTGACTTGGCAGAGAAGATGCCGTGCTGGGCGTATTCTGGTGCCATGTATCCACTGCATCTCGTTGACACGGCGTGTCAGAAAGTACAAAATGGGCAAATGGCGGCCGGCGCCATGTATCCTTTAATTTGCTAATACTGTGGTACCCTTAGACACGCACCCCGCTTGAGGAAAATTATAGGAAAACTTACTATGTTCCTGCAATATGTCTTGTGTCCGCTACGCTCGCGTCGATGCTAAACAACCTTGCCAAGCCAAAGTCCGAGATCTTGGGGTTCATGTCCACATCAAGCAAGATGTTGCCTGGCTTGAGATCACGATGGATGACCGTCAACCTTGAATCTTCATGAAGGTACATTAGCCCTCTGCCGATCCCTTCGATGATCTTGTACCTCTGCCCCCAGCTTAGCTCCTGTTGACTTGAAGGACCTGAAAAGCATATGATGTACTTCACTTAGCAAACAAAATGACCGATCGAGTGACCTTAGTGACGTGATATGATAGTAGCATGATTATATATGTCCATCTGATTCATTCACCGAAAATGATTTTATCGAGGCTCTTGTTGCTGAGGAACTCGTAGACAAGGAGCTTCTCTCCTTCCTCGATGCAGAAGCCGAGTAGGCGCACCAAGTTTTTGTGCTGGAGCTTTGCAACCAGCACGACCTCATTCTTCATCTCCACCTGTCCTTGGTGTGAAGTTGCCAACAATCTCTTGACAGCAATTTCCTGCCCATTTTCTAGCGTACCCTGAAGAACGTTGAAGTCAGACCATCATGTCTCGCGAGAAAGACTATTGTAGGCATGAATTTTTCAGGCTCGACGATTAAAAATTACTTTGTAGACTGGCCCGAACCCGCCTTGGCCGAGCTTATTTACTTCTGAAAAGTTGTCAGTGGCATCTCGCAGAGTACTCAAATCGTACTGGAGCGGGCCTGATGAACTTCCCATTTCTTCATCATCTCCATATCCTGTTTACAAGAGGAAATGAAAGAGTCAATAATATAATCCTCAAGGTGTTGCGTCACATTGTTCGTCAGATACGCTGACGACGACCTGACGTTGCTTCGGCACTTACCGTCTCTTGCAATCTGCACATGCTTGTTTCGTATTCTGTTCTTCTTGCAGATATAGACAGCAACAAGCAGCAGCAGCAATGTGGTAGCAACAGGAATTGTGACAAGGAGAGCTGTATTCCTGACCGTGCGGTTGCTTCCTGCACCTATCGTAGTGGAAAAATTCAGAACCGTAGCTGTTTCAGCCTCTTTATTATGTTAAAGGAACATCTTAGCTACAAGCCCCTCTGTGCCTTCCTTTTGGCATTTTATCCGGTCGATCTAGACACATAAATAATGTTCATTGGTTTTGCTCTTTGTCATGCCCATGCAAATTTTTGTTTCATTTCTGCTAATTCGGGTGGAAGAGTTTTTAACATTCGTTCCCCATGTTTCTTGCCATTCACCCATTTTATATCTAGTGAGCACACATTTACGTATTCAACTAAAATAATGCTATGTTTATACTAATTAAAATTATGTATTTTTAGTTAGTACTTCTTGGTACTTTTCTCTAGATACATCCTCTAATATTAGGCTATAGATTACTCTGGATAGTTGGCTCTCATTTTTCGAACCATTAATAAAATCCTCTAGTTTTAGGCTATATAATACTCTCTCCGTCCCTAAATGATTGTCTCTAGAAAATCGTGTTTCCCTCACAAACACGCTTTCCGGACGACCATCATTCAGGAACGGAGTAGTAGGTGACTAAGAGATAACATTTGTTAGACTAAACAGTATGTAATTTATCTATGTACTTTTTTGCTAATAAAAATTATAATTGATGATTTCAGATAACTCAAAAGAGTCATCTGCTATTTGGAACAATTTGCCCAAACAAATAGATTGGACTCCTTTATTTAGGAGCATAAATTATGACTATGATGGAAGATTCTCATAGCAAGTTTAGAGGCCCAACACCATTAATTAGTTTTGTCCTTGTTGGACCTGTCCGGTGGGTCTTTTCTAATTAAATGAATGTCAACTAAATAAATTTTATAACATGCCACTAGAGTTATTGGTAAAAGACAACGGGGAGATATTTCATCTAGATGAAACTTGGGTGTACTTTCCAATTTTGTAAAGTGCCATAGGCATCGGTGGTTAAAAAAGTTGTATTTCATCCAACAATCCTTGGATCCTGTGCATGGTGCATTAAATGAAATAAAATACATTTTTGGGTTTTTAATGGTAGTAGTATCAGGATGTACCAATAAGATAGTATCAGTTTGGTGAACTAAATTAGTTGGTGCGAAAGTCTTAACACCTATTTTTTTTGCGAGGAATTTTAACACAAGGTACTATCCAGTACATTTCGGTACTATCCAATACCGTACAAAGCTCAAAAAATAACATTGTGCATTAGAGTAGATTGTTTCATTTACCATAGTTAACTGTTTTATCAACTTCAAAATTTAGGATCTGAGATTTATTATTTGACATCCCTACCTTCTAGCAGGGTGCTCAATTTTACTCTACATTTTATTTACCTCTTTTGTGTACAGTAAAAAATTTTCGAAAGGGGGAGGCCGGAGACTGGAGACGTTGACTGACCGGTGCTTCCTGGGACGACGGAGTGGTCGCTGCCGTTGAGTGGCCCGCCCCCCGGCGCCGGAGGCAGGGAAGACATGGGCGCCTCGGCAGCCTGGACACGGTAGAAAGGGTAGACCTCGAACCGGACGGAGCAGCTCCGGTAGTAGATCCGCCCGCCCTCCTTACCGTCACAACAGATCGGGATTGCCTTGACGGCAAAGCTGAGGCAAAGGTTGCAGTCGTCCACGGTGATGTCCCGCGTGCACTGCGCCATGCCATAGATCGTCATGAAGCTCGCGTGGTCGACCGTGCCGACAGCCATCATACGCGACCGGGAACCGTAAGCGGCCTTCCTGGTGAGGTTGTTCATCAGCGCGCTGAGCCGCAGCATGAACTGCCCCGGCGCCTGCGTGACGTTCTTGCTGTTCGGCACCTGGAAGATCGGATCCGGCGACACCAACGTGTCGGTGACGCCGAAGAAGCTCGAGTTGGCGTACCGGAGCAGGCAGCCTTCGTAGATCAGCATGGCGCTCTTCTGGCCCGGGCAAATAGCGGCCATGTCGCGCGCCGAGTCGTCGAGGCAAGACCGGCACTCCGACGCGCCGACGTCGCCGCGGCACTGCGCGAGGCCGTACGCCCGATCGGGCGCGGCGCCGGTGGTGTTCTCGGCGAACCCGGAGGACGCGGCGGCTGCCGCGGGGAGGGAGGAGAGGAGCGCGCCGAGGCTGGCCTGGAACGCGCCGCCGCGTGTGTAGTTCATGTTGCTTGGGCAGTCTGCGGAGATGTAGAACCTAAGGTTGTCGGCAATGGCTGTCGCGGCGAGGAGCAGGAGGCACGACGCGCGAACGCCGATTTGAAGAAGAAGAAGGCTGCGCATGACTGGCCGTGAAGGCTGCTGCTGCTCTCCTGCAAGGCTGCAACTGCATGCAAGACTTGCTTGATAGCTTCCATCATGCTGTTTAAATATACACAGCTCCAGTTTTGCTTATTGCTTGCGCCTTGCGGAGCTTGAAAATACAACAAAAAACAACGACCATGTCGGCAAGTAGGTTTTGTTTATACAATTCCTAGCAGGTTTTGCCGTGTGGTTCCTCACATTTTCCTAGACAGTAAAGCATCTCCGGTGCCTCACCCGTACCGCGTCCATGTTGCATTTGCCCTATTCCTGCACGGCTAGACCGCGTGCGAGACTCTGCCTTGGCCGCGTCCTTGTCTCCTTGACTCGTTCGGTATGCCCCCGCTGAAGGTCGTTGCAGGATACTCCGTGACTAGCAGTTTTTTTTTAATTACACACTACAACGCACACACTCACGACACCTACGCACACTCACCTCTATGAACACACGTACGCAAACTTTACTCCTATGACCACCTCCGAAGGACTGAGCACTCGGTAGATCTGGAGATTTCCAAATCCGCAATTGGCGTCTCGTTGTCAACGAGAACGTCGCTTACCACTTAACGCACAACACCGGTAAATCTTTGGAAAATTACAGGAAAAGGTGCGAGCATCAAAATTTGAACTCTGGTGGGTAGCGTCCCATTGAACAGTCCTACTATTGGACTACTAGCGGTTGGGGCGGGGGGCTCCTTTATGGATACCAGAAAGTGGATAAGGATATGAATTTCCAGCCCACCAAAACTCATCTAAATGTATGTTTTTATTTTCCAATCATCTCACCTCATAACTATTAAATAAAAAATATTGTAACATTTTTCAAAAATGTTACAACATTTTTTTCTTCAACATTTTTAGTCATTTTTGTCAAAAATTTTACAAAATATTGCAACATTTTTTGAAAATGTTGGAAAAAATTCAACATTTTTGGGACCGTTTCTTCTCCGAGGCGCGGGGCGGCCGCGGCACACCGGCTCGCGGCAGCGGCCATGGCACGCGGGGTCGACGACGGCAATGGCGCGCGGCCGGCGAGCTCGCCCCCCGGCGCGGTCGGCCGCCGAAGGGGCTCCCGGGCGCGTGCGCGGCCAAGAGCAGGCGGCTCGCGGCCGGCGAGCTCGCCCCCGGGCGCGGCTGGCTGCTGGCGGGGCTCCAGGGAGGCGCGGCGGGCCACCGGCAGTCGCATGCAGGAGTCAAGTCCGATTTTTGCGTCAACACAAACTGTTAGGGGTTAACTTTTTTTACTTAGCATATCTTTTTAGAAGTTGTCAAAACACAAGATTTGTCAAGTAAAATTTAACAAATTCTTGGAGATGCTCTAATAACTGTATTAAAATTTCTAAAACGACATGCTTTTTAAGACGGAAGGAGTAAGTTATTTTAGGTTAAAATTTCTCAATAGTGACCACATTTATAGAAAAAGGTATCATTATGACATCAGATAGATGTATTAGATCAACTCTAATAGACTAGGTAAAAGAGATGAAATCGGTAAAAATAGAAAAAGAGGCAGAAAACATCGATGCAACAGAATCACCATCTCCTTCGCTTCGCTACAACACTCGCAATCCCTCCTTTCCCTCGCTAGCCATCTTTGATGAGTCGTGCGCCCTCGCCCCATCGCGATTCCCGCGTGCGCGGCCTCTTTCCCGCCCACGCGTTCCCCTGTCGCTCCGAGTCGCCCCCTGTGCGCGCCGTGCGCACTGCGCGTGGCGTGCGCGCCCCCCGCGTCGCCCTCCGTCCGGGATCGGACGCCGCGGCGAGTGCTCACAAGGAAGGGCAGGCCTACAGGAGGGGCATGCGCACAAATCACGGGAGGGCAGGCGCACAGATGACGGGAGGAGCAGGCCCACAAGCAGCGACAGAGCAGACAGGGGTGCGCGCGGCGCGCACCCTATCCCCCCTGCCCCCTGCGCCCTTGCCCTCCAGCCGCCCTCGCGCCGTCGCACCCCGCGCTTGCTGTCCCGCGTCCGCGCTGCCTTCTTGTCGTCCCGCCCTCGCCCCTTCTGCGGCCGTCGCTCTCCTCATCCTGCCGTCCTTCCCTGTACGTGTGCGGTGATATTGAACTCCGACCGGCAGCACGCGTGACGGCGAGGACAGCGAGAGTGGCGGAGTCCGAGACTCCGAGTAGAGGAAGAGCGGCGGCGTGGGCGCAGACCAGCAAGGGCTTGGACGTAGAGGAGCGGCGATGGCGTTGTCGTAGTCGTAGATGACCGCCGGCGCTATCTGCGACAGCGTTTCCCATTGCTCTGTAGTCTGTACGATCAGGATCACGTAGGCCAGGGTGGACAGCCAGGCCTCAAGTGGGTCAGTCCTAGCACGTAATCAAGTGGGCCAGGATCCATGTGGATCTCATTTGAATTTAGATACTCAAGATTTAGAGAGTCTGCGGGTTACACCATCAATTATTATGAAGTTTTCTATTTTTTTACGGGCTTTGAAAACACTAAATTTAAGAGCAACTCCAATAGCCTCGGTATCTCGTTTTGGATCGATAAAAAATAAAAAACCAGCGACAGACGCCCTTCCAACAGACTCGGAAAAACACCGATAGTCAATCTCGCTCCCTATCCAGGCTTCTCCGCTCGGTACCTTTCGCGAGCCCCCTCTGCGCGCAATCCCTGTGGGTCCCACACCCTCTGTTCGCCTAAACGACCGTTTAGGCCGTTTAAACACCGTTTAAACGGTAAACAGAGCTCGACCGTGTCGTTTAGGCCCTAAACGGTGAATTAAACAGTTGGCTCGTTTAAACTGTTCAAAACCGTCTAAATTGTCTAAGCAAAATTGAGTTAATCATGATTATATGCGTTAAATGGCCATTTAATTCATAGTTTAGCCATAAGAAGGATTACAACTACCACAATCAACATCGAAACAATTAATATCGTAAGTACATAAAGTGTTGTATGATATAGATTTCTTTCACAAAAAATATTTTGTAGAATACTTACTTTTTACATGTGCAAATATGTACCTAGCATATTTGACTTTTATGTACATAAATATATATTTTTTATTATTATTATGCAAAACCGTTTAGGCCGTTTAACTCTGTTTAAACACCATTTAAACGGTCTAAACTCTAAACAGAGGGTGACCGACTGTTTACCGTTTAGCGTTTAGGAAAACATTGCCCACGCCCTTCCTCCTCCAGCGCGTCCAGCTCGCCGCCCCGCGCGGAGCTGGAGGTGGCGGCGGGTCGTTGCCCTGGCCACAGGTGGCCGCGTACCGACGAGCCCCGGCTGGATGCGTGCTGGAGCGTGGCCGCAGGGATGCCGTGCTCGCGCCGCCGGCCGGAGCTCCCTGTGGCGTCGAGGGCAGCGGGCGTCAACGGCAAGCGCTATAGATGTCCATTCGGGCCGCCCGGCCCGGCCCTAGCTCGGGCTCGAGGTGGCCCGCTAAACTTCGTGTTGGGCCAGCCCATCACTAATTCCCACCGTGTCGTGTCGTGCTCACCCACGGGCTGTGCCGACGGCCCAAGCCCGGGCCCGTCGTGCCGTTTCGTGCCGGGCCAGCCCGGTATAGCCCAGCCTTACGCGGGCACATGAGCGGCCCGAAGCCCATGTCGCTGGATAGGAGGCCACAGCAGCTCAGCTCTGGTTGCAGACTTGCACATCTCCCCGCCGCCCAGCTCCCAAGAGCCACCGTTGCACGAGCACCTCGATCTCCGCTCCTCGAGGTCAATCCGCACTTCCGCAGCGCCGCAGCTTCGGCTCCGCGCGGTCGGGCGAGGAACCGATTCGTCGGCGTGGGGCGACGGCGGGCTGATGCGGAGAGGAGGGGCGCCGCCGCAACAATCGTGGAGGAGAGGAGGGGGAGCCACCGCGCCGGTGGTGGAGAGGAGGGGGAGCGGTACCACCGTGCCGGCGGTGGAGAGGAGGGCAGCGCCGGCGCCGAGCGGATCTGCAGAGGCGCTGACCGCCGAGCCGCTGAGCCGCTGTCCGTACGTTGATGTGGGGAGAGACGAGCTGCGGCCTGCCACCTGCGGTGTAGAGGGAAGGGGCGAGCGGCATCCGGCTACGGCCGGGCAGAGGGAAGGGGCGAGGCGGCGAGTGGGGGTCGGCTGCGAAGCGGGTGAGGGAGCAGAGAGGGGTCGGGCTGCGGGGAGAGGAAACAGAGAGGACAGGGCAGCGCACATGGGTTGCAGGGAGAGGGAGCTAGGGTTTGGGGGAGTTTTTTGAACCGGTTATATATGAGGGTGGGGATTAGCGGGCCGGCAGCAGATTGTCCTATTATTTTCGTGTCGGGCGGGGCCGCCCGGCATGCTGGGGTGGCGGCCCACGCCCGGGCACGGTATACGGGTCGTGCCAGCCTGGGCACGGTGATAAACGGGCCGTGTCGTGCTTGGGCCGGGCCAAAATACCGTGCTTTCGGGCGGGCCGCCGTGCTGCGGGCCATTTGGCCATCTATAGCGAGCGCCTCCTCCGCATGGCCCGTCGGCAGCCAATCAAGCGGACACCGGCCAACTGTCGATGGATGCAGAGTCGGGGCGGGGGAGGTGCAACGGGAGCTCGAACGCCATGGGCCGCCGTCCTCATGAGCGTCGACGCCGAGCTCTGGAACTGCCATGTCGTCATGCTGGGCCGTCCCGGTCTCCTGCGGTGGCGAAAAGCTGCTGGCAAGACCGTCTAGAATGGAGGTCGCTGCTCGCTGGTCGTCGGCGGAAAGTCGACATCGGCCGGGCCCTTTGGTCGTCCCCGTGCCCCTTGCCACGGCCGCAACTCGCTTCGCCGACCGAGCTCCCCTGCCGGTCATGGAGGGCTCGTGGTTGACGGCACTTCCTTGGAGGCTGACCGCTGGAAGCTCCCGCGGCGACGCGAGCTCTCCCGCGGGGGCCCGGCGGTCGGCGACCGGCGACCGGTGGAGCACGACCTCCTGGGATGCACGGCGGCCTCTGGGGAGGAAGGGGCCGGCGTCGCTGGGGCAACAGATCGGAGTGGACAGGAGAGGGAGAAAGGAGAAGTGGAGGAGAAAGGGGGGAAGGATAAGGTTGGGGGAGGAAGGGGATGACACGTGGGTCCCACACGTCAGTGTGTGGTTGTTGAGACTTGAAGGGTGAGAAGTACAGAGTCTGTTGGATCAGTCACTAGAATTTTGAAGTTTTATATTTTTTACAAAGGGTTAAATCTTCAAATTTAACTAGCAAAAATAAAGAGGTTGTTGGAGTTGCTCTTATAAAAGAATTATATCTCATGATAAGTCCAAGTCACTTATTTCATACCATAAATTGTATTTTTTTTATAGTTTTGACCAAACTTAGAAAATTTTGATTTAGGACAATTCTAAAATTAAACAATTTGTTTTTTACTAAGCTGGGAGTAGTTTAGAAAGAAAACATAAACACTTCTCCTGGCGTAATTCAAAAGGGCACATCAAGTTTACGGGCGCCTGTGAGTTTGCTTGCTTACGGTCGATTTCGGACCGTGCGTTTCCTTTTTTCCTTTTTGGATTTTGTGCGGTCCCACTCATGTCCCGCACACCTCTCTCGCTGGTGCTGATCACGTGCGGTCGTTCTGTGAGGAATGCAGTGGAGAAAAAATTAGAGAAAAAAAACAAAACAAAGTTTTTAACAAAATTTGTAAATAAACATTTTCGAAAAAGTTTCATAAAACTTTTTGTAAAAAAATCTAAAACAAAGTTTTTTAGAAAATGTGTAAATAAACATTTTTGAAAAAGTTAGCTTAAACATTTTGTAAAAAGGTTCTCAAAAGTTCGAAAAAACAGAAACAAAAATTAATAAAAGTTTTGAAAATAAAAAGTTTAGAAAGGAAAATTATGAAAAAAGTTTAGGCAGAAACTTTGGAAGGCAATTTTCTTTTGAAAGATGGAACTAAAAATCAAATGCAAAAAGTTATAGAAAAACGTTTGGAAGATAGAAAAGTTCCAACAAAAAAATTTATTGGAGAAAAAGATTATGGACCAAACTATATATTGTGGAGGAAAAACTTCGGAAAGAAAAATCTAGAGAAAAAGTTTCTAGAAAAAGCTTTGGAAAAAAGAAAAAAAAACGCCGGCGAGCGGCGCCTTCCAGCTCCGACCTACCTGCCACCGCTGCCTCGGGAACTCGCCGTGGCTGCCGCCGCACCCTCCGTGGAGCTCGCAGAGGCCGCCGCCGCTCCCTCCCTGGACGTCGATGTGGCCGGCAGGGAGCAGCTCGCCGGTGACCCGCGGAGCTCGCCGCGCCGGCCGGGAGCATCTCGTCGGGGGCCTGGCCGGACTTCCCCGATGGAGAGAACTCCATCGCCTTCGCGCTCGGATCGACGGAGCTCGCCTCCGCGGCCTCCGCGTCCTCAGAAGCTCGCTGGTCCGTCGCCTCCTTGCGGCTGGATCTAGAAGATAAAATAGAATAGAAAAAAGAAAAGGGGAAGAAGGGGAGATAAGACCGACACGACAGGCAACAGTTGGTGTGAGTCTCACTCACGCGTGCGCTGACCGTTGCGAACGCTGCGCGCGGTCGATCTGAGACTCAACATTGCGAATTCAAAACTAGATGAAAACTGGATTTCGTCCAAGCTCATCGACCAGCTGGATGCGTCGGGCACCACCAGGGAGGGATCGGTCGGCCATGGCGTCCCGTGTACCCGAGCGCGGACCGCCCTAGTTCCATCTGTGAGCACGCCACGGTACCGGCGGAGCTTAGTGTGGGCCAAAGGCGGCCACGGCCCCCCTTGCTTGTGTAAATTTTCCACCGTCACATGTTGCAACACTAGTAGGCAACACTATCTCATAAAATTTAATGGCCTTGACCTCAAAAAAATCCCAACTATATGTGTAAATTGGAGTTTTGGAGACCTACAAACTGCCTTTCACGTACACACAAGTCAGTAGCGCACACCGTCAGCAGTCACCCATACACCCAGCTTGTAGTTCTTCTCTTCTCGACTCGATCCCCTTCCTCTTCAGACTGGTGGGCAGCAGCTTCTCCTTCGACCATGCCATGATGGCTGCCATCGTTGTTCCTTCGAGACTAGTCCTCAACACCGGTGTCACATAATTACTGTAGCAACTGGCCCCCTCTTGGTTTCATTCCTAGCTCCGCTGTCGCCACCCTCAGCTCGGGTGACAGCTCTGCCCGCCGCCACAGCCAGCGCCATCCGGAATCCGGCAGCGCAGACGTCCACGACTGGGAGGAGAGAGTGGCAGATTGGTTAATTATCGAAGATTATGGGCAAAAATGGTAAAATGCATATGCAAATAAGCCAAAATCGACTCTTGAGCAGCTTCTTTGATTGTCATACTCCGAAAATGTGACATATAATTTGAGGGAAAAATGAGACGAGGGTCAAATGTCGCTACCAAAAGTCAAAAGCAACACATATTTCAATACAAAGGTGGTATTTATTTTAGTAGTTTTTTTAGAACCAATATTATGGATTTTATAGAACTATTGTTGATATGCAATAGGTAGATCCTATTGCATGAAAGTTTTGATTTTTTAAAACAAATTCCAAGAGAAAAGTACATTTCTTTATTAGTATATGCATAAATTTTTAAATATTTTCAAAATTTAAATAATTCATGAAAAGTCTGATATGAGTGTTGTATTTGTTTTTCTAAGAACTACCAAAATCTATCTCGAATTTGATTCAAATTTAGAATCGAAATTGATATTCTTCAAACTTTTTAGCAAGATTATTCAAACAATTCTAAACCTAAATATCAGATCTGGGCCGAATTCTCACATTAGGCCACAGGCCCTTTACTTTTCTCTCATTTCCTTGGTTGAGCCCTTTCTAGTTCCAGCCCTGATTTCAGGCCCATTCTTTCCCTTTACTTGGCCCATCGTCTTGCTCAACTTGAATCAGAGCCGTTCCAAATTATAATTTGTTTGATATTTTTATCTTAATTTTGACCACCCATCTTATTCAAAAATTATACAAAATATCATAATTTTTTTTGTTGTGGTTTGTTTTATTAATAAAAGTTGTTTAATGACTTAAATTTGTCTATGTTTACACAAAATTTTTAAATAAGACCAGCGGTCAAATTTAGGTTAAAAAAGTCAAACGGCCTATAATTTGGGACGGAGAGTGTGTTCAATTTCTACTCTTCTTTTCCTTAGTTTTTTTCTTCCTGAGTTGATGTCGTCTGATAGGTGGTCTCATGCAAAAAAATTTTCCGGAACACGCAGTACAGATGCAAACACTCACATACACGCATACACACTCACTCCTATGAACACATGCACGCAACCCTACCCCTATGAGCACCTCGAAAAGACTAAGCCGACAAATTCTCGAGATTGACGAAATCGCCACTGACGCCTCGCAATCGACGAGCACTTCTGTCACACCCGATTTTACAAGGAAAACCGAATGCATCTCATATGTGCTCCAGGATCAAGTTTACACACATATGATAGACGTCATGAGTGAATATCCATAATATAGCATTCAAAACGTACAAAGGTTTAACTTTATTACAATATCTTTATTGCACTCAGACGGTAGACTCGAAGGTCTTTAACATCGAACAACGATAACTAAGACGATCAGCTCCGTCTTCAGCTTCCACAGGCACTTGACTGGGGGATCGCATGCCTCAGAACTCATTGTAGTTGTTGTAGTACTCCTCGCCGTTGTTCTCCTCTAAACAGCGGTAAGCAAGGGTGAGTACACTTATGGTTGGTACTCAGCAAGTGGGGAAAATGCAAGGCCACAAGGATAGGCTAAGGTTTTGCAGCGGTTAGCATTTTAATGTTGGTCAAATTTTATTTAACAAATGCCTAGTTACTAGATGTAAATTCATACCAACCCACTTAAGCATTTAGGAAACATCTCATCTAAAAAACCCACAAGAAACCATGATTTGATTCCATCTTTAAGTTTGATTATCATGTGAGGGTCCAAGCCGCTCTTGACCGTGAGCACGGCTGATCGATCAGTTTTAACTCTGCAGAGGTTGTACACTTTACCCACATTTCGTGTTCTCCATGTCGCCCGGGTTAGCTAGACCCTTAAACACTTCCGAGGTGAGTGGCTAGGGGTCCACTACGAAGCCTTTACAAAGGTATGCAGAAGACCAGCAGCCCGCAAGAGTTACAGTAGCGGAGCGGACCATAACCCTCCCTAATGGTCAGCACCTTAGCAAAGGCTGCTACCCCAAAAGAACCGGGCTATACCCCTTCAACTCCGACCCCCTCTGCCCCTTTCGGATAAGGCTATCAGATAATTCCACACGCCTAATTAATTGGCTAAGCCAGAGCCATATAGACTGTGGTTGCACTGTTTTCTTGGGTGGTTCTTCATGTTCCGATTAAATTAAGGTATTCTTGTATTAACCATAAGCATCATCATAAACATGCATAACTTTCATTTATATAAAAGATTCATTTGCAACCATCCCAAGGTAAAGCAACTAAGCATCATCTACCCAAAATATTTATTTAAACTAGGTTGTTCAAGGGTACAAGGATAAAGTCTAGTCATGTCCTTAAAAAGGATTTCTCATCAATTTTATGCAATATCATAAAAGGTAAACTTAGTTATCATGCAATTATATAGGATAAAATAGAATATACAGGGGGAGAAGACCACTTGCCTTCCTCGCCTAAAAACTCAGATTCTTCTTCCTTGAAAAGCTGATCTTGATAGACACTAACGAGCTCTTCAGTTGAAACAGGCACGATATCTATGAGCACACAAGAAAGCATACAATAAATAAAATAGTACACCAAACAGAACTAAAAGCTACAAACACACTGCTAAAATAAACGAGCTCGCTGAGACGATCGCATGAATACCAAGAACGCTAAAAACGGATCTAAGACGGTAAAGATATGACCAAAACAAGGTCTAGTGGCTTAACTGCGAAGAAACTGAACTTCCAGGGACCTAACTAACAGGAAGAAACCAGGGACTAAAACCTAATTACGCTTATAAACCAAAGGTTTACAGCGCAAAACAACCTAACAGGACCTCGGGCGTAAAAACTAAACAGATCAGGGGTTTAAACGAAGAAAACAGGACCTAGATGTAAGGGTCTTTACAGGTGGAAGAATATGGTTGTGATACTAGAAAACTACAGGGTCTCTTTAGCAAAACAACCATGGTTGACCGGTATGACCCCTGGTTGACTCAGGTTATATTCGATCTGAGCCGTTGGCTCGCGATCGGGCGGCTGGCATCGAAGGGCGACGGCCGGCGGCGGCAGGCGGACGACGCACGGCGGCAAGTTCGCCGGTGATGCTCGGAAACGAGCTCTGGTGCTCGGTTTTGGACGAGGTTTGGCTCTACGCGAAGCTGAGAACGAGGCGAACTCAAATGGGTGGTTAGGGAGGTGATTTAGGCGATGGCAGGGGCATCACGTCCAGCGAGGCGGAGGGTGGCGGCTCCGGGGAACTCCGGCGAGCACGGAGTGGCAGGGGACTGTACGGAAAGCGCGGGATAAAAGGAGGTGACCTTCCTCACCTTGGTGCGAAGCTGTGGGCGAGGAGAACTTCGACGAAGAGGAAGTAGAGACGAGGATTGACGGCGACGGATTCGAGCTCGGGCGGCGCCTTGCGTTGGTCTTCAGGCGGTGCTCTGGGTGCGGCTCGGTCCGGAGAGGAAGAAGAGGCTTCAGCGTGGCGGGACTCCGAGCGGACGTCTTGCGCGACGAAGGAGGAAGAGGGGAACCCGAGGAAATTTCTCCGGCGACATCGAGCTTCGAGGGCGGACGGCAACAGCCCGGTGGTGAAGACCAAGCGACGACGGGGCGTGCGTGAGGATGGAGAGTTGCGGAGTGAGGACGGCGCGGAAAGGGCGAGGCTGAGCTCGGGCTCGGCTTTTATAGAGCGAGGAGAGGGGGAAGAAGCGACGGCCGGGGTGGAGAGGTCATCAATGGCCATGAGGCCGGCCGGCTCGATTGCAATCAAGGGAAAGTCTTGATTTGGAGAAGAAATGGAAGGGAAACTTAAGGGGGAGTGGCTCCAGTGCTCCACTACGCCTTGAAGAAAGGGATTGATGAGGGGAGCGCGGGGGACGCGGGAAACGGCCGGCGGCGGTGCGGTGGATGTGAAGCAGAGGAAGGCTGGAGGTTGGGGATGGGGCTGACGAGTGGGCCCCATCTGGCAGCGGGCAAGAGAGAGGAGGGGAAAGTTGGGCCAGATTGAGGAGGTTTGGGCCGAGCGCAGGAGATGGGCTGGCGGCCTGCTGCAGCCTTGGGTCAGCGCGAGGAAAAAAAAGAAGAGAGAGGGCGTCGGGCCAAAAGAGAAGGCTGGGCTGAAAAAGAGAAAGAGAAAGGGGTCGCTGGGCTGAAAAAGAGAAAGAGAAAGGGGAGCCGGGCTGGGCTAGAAAACAAGATAGAGAGAGGGTTTGAGGGGTGGTTTGGTTTAAACTTTTTTTGATTTTCAAAACCACACACATTCAAACAAAAATCATGCAAATTAAATATGATGCACAAGCACTTGTTGCTTCTAAAATTATTCAAATGACGTTTAAATATTTTATTGATGAATTTAATTGACAATTTATTTATTCCTTATAAAATTAAATCTAAAGCATCATGTTACTTACATTGTTTTAGTGATGGAATTTTAGGGTGTTACAACGTCGCCTACCACTGAAAGAATAACATTGGTTAAATCTTGGAATAAATCTAGAAAAATGTGAACACCAGTTCCAGAACTCGAACCCTGGTGGGCAGGTTCCACAAGGAACCTTACCAGCCCTGGTGGTCTCATGCACTGACATGTTATCTTGAGACGACTCAACACATAACTTGTACAATGAGTTATTTGTCTGGTGTGTGTCTATATATATATATATAGGAGTATATTATATAGTACTCTGGGTACTGAATAACTATTCCGTACCTAACCCAACCTCGCACCGGCTAGGCGCCGCTCCCTCCCACGCACCAAGCCGGCTTCTGCCGGTTTTTTTTCACGATCCCCCACGTCCCGTTTTATCTGCAGTAGTTACCTCCTCCCCGGTCTCTTCCGTCCGCCGCCGCCCACACGCATCCCGTCACCTGATTCCGATCTGCCGCCGCCTACCGAACCCCGCTCGCCCGCGACACCGTCAGCCCCGCCCGCGCTCGACCCCGACCCATCGCCGCCGCCCCCGGACTCCGTGGCCGCCGCCCTCCCGTGTTTGGCCGCCGCAACTGTCTGTCGTTTCTAGGAATCTAGGTCGCCGCCGGTGGCCCAAGCTTCTAGCGTTGACCTATGGCCTTCCGATTCCACGCGACGTCGCGACCCAGCCACTGGCGGCGAGGGCCTCCACCGCATTCAGTTGTTCTCAGCTCGGTGTGAGCTCTGGATTCGACCGCCGCCGCACTTTCTTGGAGGAATCGCTGCTGACTCCCCACCTATTTGCCCACAATTCCTTCTCGCGGAGTCGCGGTTGACGACGGCCAGCTCTCGATCTTGGACGAATGTCTCGTGATTTTTCCCACCGGGGCAAGGTACGCGCATCCTCGCCCGCATCGATTTTCTTTTTTTTTAATTTCCCTTAGGTGCCAATGATTTGCCCAGGAATAGGATGCAGTCTAAATTCGGTTTGAGTTTGCTGCAATCTGTATCAACGTCATCCTTTTCCCCGTTTTCTTGTTCATCACTGATTGGTATCTCTCTGCAAGTATTCAGAGATCGATCCTGCTGCCTACTGACGTCCTTGACCGGGATGAGCAAGAGGCAACAAGCGCCCCCAACCTCTACCGGCTCCTAGCTAGTACAGCCTGTAGAACATCCCTCTATCGTGCTGCAGCACCAGCACCATCTTTCAGCCACGGTTCATTTTGTTTTAGCTCTACCCTTCAAAAAAAAAATTGTTTTAGCTGTTGCATGAGATGTGTTCTGGAACTGTTTGTTTTAATTGAATACTATATATATATAGACCAGCGCTATTCCATACCCAGGTCCCCGGCGCGGATTGTCTAGGCTCTGTTTAGTTCGCGAAGCAAAACTTTTGGGTTCCCTTTCAAGGTCTATTAGGAATATTGAATGTATATTATTTACAAAAAAAAATTACACGAATGGACCGGAAATTGCGAGACGAATCCATTAAGTCTAATTAATCCGTCATTAGAGATTGGTTATCGTAGCATGATGTTGTCTAATCATGACATAATTAGACTCGTTAGATTCGTCTCGAAAATTAAGATAGGGGTTGTGGAATGGATTTTGTCATTAATCTACATTTAATACTCCGAATTAGTGGAAAGAAGATTGATGTGACGGGTAGTTAGTGAATATTTAGAAGGCCTAACTTGCTGCACAAAAGTCACAAGTAACTTCTCCCGTCTTGAATGCCACTCAGGGTATGTAATATTATTCCAGAGCCAACCACGCACACCCGACCGAGCGAGCAGCCGCACCCCTCCCTCGCTGTTCTCCCGTTTTTTTCTCTCGCTCGGACCCCGCGTTCGGCCCACGAAGTGGCCACGGTCCGGTACCGGTTTTTCTTCGCATCTGTCCCGTCCGTGAGCCACGCAGACACATTTTTTCTAGATCTGAGGAGTGTGACGGTGGTTTTTTCTCAAATTTCATTGCACTCAATCAATTCATATACCTGTTTGTTGAATATGCGTTTGGTAAGATGGTGCGTTCACGAGAAGTTTGATAAAGGCAAATGAGTTTTTGAATATATGTACGACATGATTTCAGGAGATAGATATCACACTGCTCACACTAGAACTCAGTCCGTGCAGCTAATTTTCGAACCAACATGAGCAGCTAATTTGTTCAACATAAATTGGTCAACAAGGGCAACAGGGACACAAAACTCGTTACAATACATTATATTTGTGATCAATATTTATATGAAAACGAACATGGAGCTGAACAAGCTCGTCAAACAACTTGTTGACACTGTTTCTTGATTGAAAAGGTACGGCATCTCAGCCCTCATCTCTGCTGATCTAGCCTGAAAAAAACCATAATTATAATAATGAAACAAGAAAAATAGGACGAACATATCAACCTGAACCAAACCAACATATGATACTAGAATTGGTGCAATTTTTAGACATGTAGGTGCAGATGCAATACTACTGAGTATACTGTGAGTTGAGTTGATCAAATTATACCATCTCAGAACATCATCTTTTTCACTAGTGTGAAGGCAACCAAAATAGCAGTCTGAACCTTAGGCAGCCTGAACCTTATTAGGCAGCCTATTAACTGATCAAATTGTACCAAAGCTCTGCTGGCATAAGTGAGCCATTCATTCTGGTAAAGTGGTAATCGAAGATGATGTCCAGTGTGAGCTGATCATTGGCGTGCCGTGCCAGCCAGTGATACATTGGAATATCTTTGACCTGAAATAGAAAATGACAATGCTAGTCAGAGATTCGGAGTCTTTACAGCTGAAAATTGTAAGAGTATTTACAACTGAAAGTGCAATTACTAAAAAAGCATTCTTCAATTTTATATCTGGGATAATTTGTATTGCAAACATGAATCTGTCAGCACGACTGCATCACAAAGGAAAATATATTCTCATATGGGAAATCCCTGCTAGTTTGATTAACACCAAAGATTTGGTTGCAAAACAGCAATTACCATGCAGTATGATTAGGACCAATCTCTGTTTTGGTTACGATATAATTCTTAAATGCATGTAATGGCTTGTGCCTAGCAAGAAAAAAACATGCATCTCATAAGTCCGCATATAAATTACCTTTTGTCTAGCTCTGTCAGTGTATTTTCTAAATTAACAATTGTAAGTCATAATCACAATATTTCTAAATCAAAAGCTTCTGAACATTTGTAATGATTATAGCAAAGTAAGTTGACAAGAACATGTCCTGCAACACTGTTTGATGATGACTTGTCCCTACCCAAGCTCGTGGAACCTATAGACCATGAGTACATCCACCATGCTTGTAATGAACCAGTGGAACATGTCGATTTGTCTCTAATCTGCACGCATGAGAAATTGACGGCCAGAACCTTGAACACCATATCTGCAGAGTTGCCACAGAATAGGTTCTGAACAGAATGCCATCTTCTTTGTTATAATGTTAGTGCAGCGGTGCGACTTTAAGTCAACTCAAATAGCTTAGATCAAAACGTACATAATTGTATATGTTTTTATTTCTGCACTCACTATAGAAATTTGTTTTTAAACTGTTTAAGTCATGTCAATCTAGCCACCTTTCATGCTGACACTAGTGTATAGAGCAATCAAATCTTAAGAGTGGTTCCACTGTGCCAGATATCTAAATTAAACAAAGGAAGAGAGATTACTAGATGCCATCTCACTGGCACGATCAAACCATTCAAACAATTAGAAACCTTGATTTGGTAATATCAGCGAATACATACATATACTAATGTGTAATACGCAAAGTTCAATATGAGCAATTTAAGAAGAAGAGATAATGACTGGACTTCAGAAAACTACCTAAAGGCTAGCTAAGTCAGCAAATTGTGCTAGGAACCTGGTCGCAAGTCCCATCGCTGGAAACTATCATAAATAAAATTACAAGCGTAAAGAGCCCAAAACTGCATTGATGAAAAAGGGATATGAAAAATAAGAACCTCCCGTGCTTTGTCAAGTACGGATTGATGTTTCCGTTCTTGGTCTTGCATAAGATGACACAGTGCCAGCATGAAATTCACTTGATGGCCAGCGGTGCCCACCGAGCTAGCCAAATGCTGCATTGCAGATGCCAGCAGCGGAAACAGGCAAATTGAGTGCTTGAAGTACCAATCTTGAATGTTGAATCTATGCACCAGATGAACACAAATTTGGGGGACAATGTTCAAAAAACGGAATCAGCACTGAGATAAGGGAGTAGAGTAATAGGACGGCAGCCCTGCATAGAGGAATTAGCCTGCGGTATCTGAGAGGAGTAGAGGACCTCACCAAATAGACGGAAGGTGGACATGGAACGCTATTGCAGACTCCCATGTAGCACTGCAATTGAGGTAAACCCCCCAGGGTCTGTCTCTCTTCCCAATTTGTCATCCTGGCTGTGCCTATGTACACCCCCTAGGTGCTCGTTGCTGTCATCCTCTTCCACTGTTAGCCTGATGCATCGATCTACCGGCATACATATGAGAAAATGAGATTCGGTATTTGATAAATCATTAGCAAGATCATGGAATGGATAAAGCATTCATGGAACAAACCTTCAATTGCAACATTAAAAAATCAAACAAGGCAACCGGATAAGTGTCTGTTTCATCTACACTGACATAGAACAAATGTAATTTCTAAACTACTGGGAAATTTCATCGAGCATTGCAATTGGACTAGCAAAGATGCATACAGGTCTAAGAAAACATAAATAAATTGTTGTATCAGTAGCAGCAGCATAAAGCATCTAGTTTAATCAATTAATTCAGACCGAGAAAAATAGAAGTTCAAACCAAATACTCTGTCTAGCTCAATTGTCATTTATACATGTTATAGAATCAAGAATCTAATCAGGCAATCATCCGGATACCAAATTGTCAATACCCATGGTGCAGACTCTGGGGACGGGGACTGAGCAGTTCAGCAATCTCACCAACAGCTCCAATGAAAAGCCGCACGATGAGGAGATCAGAGCAGGGAGCTTACGAACCAGGCCTCACCAGATCGAAATCTAACCGTGGACCGGCGTGAGGGAGCTCCGCCGTAGACATGAGGGGCCTCCAGCCTGACAAGCTCAGCCAGTATCCGCCATGAATCGGCCTAGGCCCGATTTGCACGAGAGGTCAGGTGGCACGAGTCGTCGATGGAGCTCCTCCTCGGATGCGAGATGCGGCGGCAGCGACAAAAGGGGCCCACGCGTGCGGAGTACAGGGGGCAGCAGAGGAACGGTGTCGCAAGCGGGCGGGGGATCCGGGAGCGGCGGCGAGTGGGCGGGGTTGCAGGCGAGCCGGGCGCGGTGGCGGATCGGAGTCGGGGAGGTGTGGGCGGCGGCGGAACGGACTGACTCGGTACGGAAAAACAAAACTACCACACGACGTGGGGGACCGGGGAAAAATACTAGTAGAAAGCGGCGCGTGGCGTGGAGGGGGTGGCGCCCGGTGGGTTAGACTGGCCGCACTGGTACTGGGAGGCCAACGGGACGGACCCTGCAGTACGCGTTTGGCGTTTTCCCCCCGCACCGGGGACGCCAAAGCATGCAGGACGTCCCATTCCCATCCCGCATCCCCTAAATTGAGCGCGATGCAGGACGTGCGCTACGCCCCCGAGTGGTCCCACCTATCGCCCAGTGGTTGCTGTCCGCGCCATCGCAGAGAGGAGGGAGAGGACGCCGAGGCAGCAGAGAGAGGAAGATGGCGCCGGCGAGGAGCGCACAGAGGGAGACCGGATGGTGGCCGCTGCCGGAGAAAGAGAGAGGAGTCGCCGCCGTCGGGATCTGCCCGAGCTCGAGTTGCCGCCGGCCGGGGAAGGGTCGAATCGACTTGCGGGCGCGCGTGCTCGAGCCGCCGCCAGCCGGGGAAGGGGCGGATCTGCTCGAGCCGCCGCCGGCCGGGGAAGGGGTCGCCTGCTCGGCTGCCCATCATCGATTTGCCGATGGGAGGGAAGAGGAGCTCCGCGCGGTGGAGATGTGCCGAACCGCGCCGCCGCCGGGTCGATCCGGACATGGATCCGGCGGATCCGCCGTCGAATGGAGGGAGGAGGATCTCCGCGCGGTGGAGATGAGCCGGAGCTCCGCGGCGGGGGAGGTAGGAGGCACGGCTCGCCGACCGGTGTGGGGAGGAAGTAGGGGACAGGGAGGGCCGGAGGGCGACGGGGGAGGGAGGAGGCACGGCTCGCCGTCCGCCGCCGGTGGGGGAGGGGAGGGAAGCGGGCGACGAGGCGAGGGAGCAGGAGCCCGGTGGGGGAGGAGGCGTCGGGTGGGGGAGGATAGAATGGAGAGAGAAGGGGTGACGGGACCCAATATTGTGGGTACCCAAAGACATCGGTTACGAGCGTATCTCGCGGCCACAATGACCCCAGGTGGTCAGGCTGAGGCGGCCGCAGCTGGCAGGACGAACGGAAGCATGCGCGCACGCAGGCAGGCCGGGTCCCACGCGGACGCACGATCAGGCGGGCATGCCAGCTGCTCTGAACCATTACGCATGGGACAAGCCCACTTGTTCCTGGTCCTTGACGTGTGCACCATGCAAAGGGTGGGACCCCCCACGGGTCAAATCTCCTAGGTGTACAGGGAGCTCTCCCTCTCTCTCTCTCCACTCATGTAACCTGCCTCCCTTGTTTTATAAAAGGAGGGCAGGGGTCCTTTCCAGAGAGAGGGTCTGACTTCTCTTTACTTCTCCTGTCTCCTCTCGAGAGGAGCTTTCTTTTTTTCTTCTTCTACCCCGAGCCATCCATGGCTCTCACGCTACAGAGACTTGGGAACGAGCTCCCTCTCTCGCCCATTTGTACCCCCTACTACAAATCAGCGCAAAGAACACATCAGCACGAACTGGGCGTAGGGTGTTACTCTCCGGATGCCCGAACCAGTATAAATCCTTGTGTACCCCCGTTTGCGCAACCGTCCGAGGTCCGGCACGCAATCCGAGAAATTTACTGCCGGCGGTAGAGAACCCCGACAAGGGGAGAGTGAGGGAGAAAAGGAGTATGACGCGTGGGGCCCGCAGGTGTTGGTTGGTATGGAGTAGGAGATTTAGGGGATGACGGGTGCGGGAAAACTGGTGTTGTACTGGAGAATCTTGATGACCAGACAGAATATTCTGTTTTAGGGTATGCAAATGGAGTACGACGAGTGCTACCAGCCTTAGAGGCTGGCTCGGGACCAGGGTATAGAATATAAATATCCGATAAATATCCGATATATATATATATATATATATATATATATATATATACTATTAATTACCTTCATTATTAGGTGTAGGTAATCCCGACATGCACACGTGTACAGTAAACTATGTTGCATGTATGCTGGCGAGAATTATATGGAACATACTCACGTAAGCTTCTGTACCTACCTTTTGATGATATTTTTTATCTATACATACCATATATTAAATTTTGGAGTAGCTTCACTCTATACGGCATATTTGGATTCTAGTAAAATGACACCAGTTTATGATAACTTCTATGCCATTGTTGTAATTGTCTTTACCGTAAATACTTGATACCCTTGTGGTAATTCTAGTATATTGGATTATAGTAAATTGGGAATCATACTTTTCAAACAAAAAAAGAATTGGAAATCGTATTATACAGTTGTAAAAGTCCATGGTAAATTGACGATGACAGTCTGGTGATATTTCGGATTCTAGAAAACTCGGCATATAGTAACTTGATTACGCCATATTGGAAAATGCCTAGCGGTAACTCGATGGTACCATTTTGGTAAATTTACGGAATCATTGTGTGAAATGTGCACATGCAAGCACTGCTCACTTGAGGAAAAGCAAAGCATACAAAGTAGCGGTAATCTCGTAACATGTATGTGTACCCTGCACTTGCACGTGTAAACAAACGAAACCTGGCATGGTCACAGCTACGGAGTAACCAAAATTTAAATTGGACGGACACCTATGTTTAGTTACTGGACACACGAGTGCATGCAGCCATGCAGGGATCAACTACACCTAATGACGCTAATTAATAGGAATTCCTGGACGGCCAGCTGCATATTAATTAGGCCGGGTCGGAGCAGAAACGTGAACGTGAGTGGCCAATCCAACTGTGCCAGGTGTCCTGACTATAGAATAAGCTATTCTATGACCGGCTATAGAGTATACTCTCCATATATATATATATATGTGTGTGTGTATACACACATATATATATAGGGCAGTGTTATTCCATACCATTCCATACCCGAGCACACCCATCCGCACGGACCGCACCCCGTTCGACGCCCGTCCCGCGCGCCTGTTCCCTTTGGCTCCGGTTTTTTCTCCACCCCAGCCCGGTCGCTGGTCCGGTTTCACCAAGCACACGTCCGTGCGGTTTTTTCCAGGTGTACCGTGGGTTACCGGAGACGTGACCAAGGGTTTTTTTATATATACTCGAGAAGACGTGGCGGAGGTTGCATCCTGCGGAAGCTACCGAAGTTCTTCATTTTTTTATCAAAAAAACTGAGTAATAGAAACACAAATATTGTAAGCACATGCTCAATTCATTCAAGCCCTCATCACGCATTCAACATTTAATTAACTTCAAAAATATAAGTTATGAGCATAGGTTTTTTTATGGAATCCATAATAACGCTATTTGAAGGGTTTGGAAGCACGGGTGCTCTGGCCTTCACCCACATGACACATGAGCATATGTTTTTTTTGGAATCCATAATAACGCTATCTGAAGGGTTTGGAAGCGGATCATATTACAGCCATACAAATGGATGTGTCAAGCTAGTTTAACACTCTACCATAATCTAGCAGCATGTTTCTAACAGCTTGTTTGGATATCTTCCACAATGCAAATAACTCAAGCTTGCTTGTGCTGATCAATCTGCTCGAATGTTACCTAGGAGCTGCAGGAAGATGGAAATAGTTCAGAACAACGCATATATATAAAAGATAGTTAATGATTCGGCAGAATGGTCACTCACCCAATATAAGCGTACAACAGCAGGTTCAATCCATGTAAATAAATAAAAATTTGCTAGTTTACCGGGCTTCTTAACCGAATGGATCAGAAATTACAACCTTGTTAGGTAGGAGTTGCAAGCTATGGTGGTAGCAGGTGATGACAGTGAATTTGCAGGGGAAGCAGCCAGGACACCCGTGGCACAAACTCAAATAAAACAGAAAAGGTGTTATCTGAACAATTACCATTACCATTTTGCATTGCATCTGAACTTTCTGAATAAGAGTAGTTTATCACAGCAGAAAAATGAACAAAGATGAGTTTTCTGGAGAACCAATACTACCTGCACGTTGCAGCTCCGACCAATTTCACATTCCCGGAACAGTATCAGGGCTCATATTGTCGAGTTGAGATGCATCACCCCAAAAACGCTGAGGGACTACATAGATGGAAGCTAGTAATTGGTTCATAACAGAAATAATTGGCAAATAATGTGTAGTTTAGTCCCAGTTTTCGCAACCATATTTCTAAAAAAAGGGCATTGGAAAATCATTGGGTAGCATTACTAAGCAAGGCATCAAACTGTTAAGTGTTCCTTATTGTGCCTAATTTAATTATATTCGTGAGGATGAAAGCAGGGGAGATGACAGGAAGAAACTTAGTCTGAGACAAAAATACAAGTCTTTTGCAACAATCATGTTGGGAACAGAGTATGACAACAGCAAATTAAATTAAACAAGGAGCCAAGGAGGGATCTGCATGTAAAATGACATACTCGGGCAGATGCATGAAATACTAAACACAAAATCGTTTGAAATGAGATTTCAACCACACGACAAAGTACATTGGAATCAAATATATTAACTAATATCCGCTCCAGCAATATAGATGATACATCCAGAAGGCCTAGTCTACAATCTTAAGGCGAAATGACTCAAACAAGAGAGTGAGCAAGGTAACAGTTATATCTCTGTATAGCGAGAAGTTGTAGCCTTTACAAAATGTTGTGCAGAATCCATCCAAGCATATTTACTCATGCATATTAGCAGCTATTCTATTAATGTTAAGTCAAAAAATCTTTTGCATTACACATATAAATCTTTTCCATCATCTAGGACAGTCAAAAAATAAAGAGAATGCAAAAAGTATTCTAAACTATACGAGTTAAACAAGGTAAAAACTGATTTCCAGTTAATATAATAGAACACACTGCCAGTATACTCTGATTTACAGAACCCTGATTGAAGTATACTCTGATTGAACCCTGATAGATTGTATTTGCATAAGGTCACTTAATTTGACCCCTGAGGTCGAGTTCGCCATGCATCACAAGAACATGGACACAAGACATAACAGATCAATTAATTTGAAGCAACATGCTTACTGAAATGAAGTATATGCTGCTACATAAGCTACTCCGTTTATCATAAACAAATTTAAGGGTATATGAGGATTACGAATTTGTCAGTATGACTTTCAGTAGAAACTAGCAACATAGAAATAAATATAAAAGCAGGAATCAATTTCCACAAACAGAACTTCTACGAGTAAAAGGATCAATTCTATACAAGTATATAGTTATATACAGTCACGAGCAAATTCACAATTATGAAATAGCTCCAACTAGAAGAATATTGTAGCCAAGATTTCTTTCTGATCAATCAGCAGGAAAATGAAAATTAATTGCAGAAGCTACTACATACTTCCTGCTCATGGTCACGTGTATGACATACAGCCATTGGGATCACAAAGAACATGCTTGCGTCTCGAAATCCAGCTGATTCCTGTCACCGTCAAACAAATCTAAACAATGAGATTTCTAGACCTACATTTCATTGAACATATAATATATGCGCATTGCATCTCTAAACAATTACATATTGGTGGACCAAGAGCATGGCTAATATTGTTAAACTGAGATGCATCAAACCTCAAAGCACAGATTTAGAGAGGTTAGTAACTGGTTAATTAGAAAGGGCCAAAGGGGTAAGGAAGTACATGCTAATGTCCAAATAAAATTGTAATTCTTGAGTTTTATATGTCAAACTGGCAGTACTATGCAAACTGCTTGATACTGTACAAAACGAGGGGTATGTTCGTGTCCATATGAGATTATCCTAAAATGCGCACTCTTCCTACAGAAACGAAGCATGCACCATATCAGCATTTGAATTTGAATAAACTTTCATCCACCTCCGGAAACATACCTTTTGATTATCACAGCTGACCGGGAATTGTACAGCAATCCTGATTATGTATGAGAGTCACGTTATAATGACCATTGATCTTCACAAACCGGTAAGTGAACATCTCTGAATTGGTGAGAGACACGAATTGCTCCAATACCTGATGAGAGTCACATTATAATTGATTCCGCCATCTCTGCAGAGACACGAACTCGCCACATCAGGGATTGGAACAACAACTAATCGGATGAAATCTCATCCAATCAGGTAAAGATTAGAAGACTGAGGATTAAAAAAGTAGCAGATTAAAATAAATCAAATCCAGTCGGTGGGATCTAAAAATTTTTTGATAAAAAACTCTAATTGTTTTAATTGTATCCCTACACAAAATAAGCAGCATGTATTATTATATACTGAAACGAAGAAGCATGTATCATTTGTATAAAGCTTTGGTGTCTGCTTCCTGCAGCATATTTTCTAATCGGCACTAGTTGGGAATTACAGAAAATGATTAGCAGCCAGAATACATATGAGTATTTGACTATATGAGAGGCACATGGAGGTCAACACTCTTTGATAAATGTGAAGAGTTGTAGCCACCCCAATATGCACGACAGCACGAAGCAGGAAGTTAGGAGTGGATGGAACATCAAATTGCTCGCAGCGTCAAAGAAGGGAAATCAGGATGTGAAAGAAAAACATGTAGTGCTTCGTCTCGACGAAGCTATGATGAACTTGCCCACTGATTTGTCCATCTGCTGCGCAAGCATCTACTCTATTTAATTATTTCTAACCTTACGATTATAACAACGGTTTTTGGTTTCTCTAAACCTTCTAATGTAACTAGTAACAGGTTCATCATGCTTTTGCTTAACCGATGTTAAATGACTCAACCTTAACTCATTATCTCCGCTATAAAAGTGGTCATGAAATTTTTGTTCTAATTGTTCCCAAGTACGAATAGAGTTAACAGGTAATGAAGCAAACCATGAAAAAGCATTGCCAGTTAAAGATAAAGAAAATAAACGCACTCTTATTTCCTCTATGGCACTAGCTTCTCCTAGTTGAGCAAGATATTGACTAACATGCTCCCACATAGTTTTGCTATCATCCCCATTAAACTTCACAAATTCAGGACAACGCCAACCAATAGGATAGGGAACCAAATCTAAACTAGAAGGATACGGTTCTCGATATGAAAGATTTTTATTTTTCACTTCTATCCCATAGTCATCTTTCATTTGTTTAGCAAGATTAGCATTAAACCTATCAATGACTTCCTGGATGGTGGTTGGCATTGTGAAAGGACCTTGATGTCGCCTAGAGGGGGGGTGAATAGGCGTGACGACCAACTTAAACTTTTCGTCCCCGAAAACTTGTACTGCCAGGCGTCACCGGTCAGACCGGTGAGGCTGACCGGTCAGACCGGTTCCTGGTGCTGCTCAGCAGATGTCACCAGTCAGACCGATGTCCTCCACCGGTTAGACCGGTGAGCCACAAAGAACCTGCAAAAACAGCTTCAAGCTCCTCTTGACTTCTAGCATGAACCAAACTTGGTGAGTTGCCTTGGTAGATGATCACAAGTAAGGTAATGACCCCTGCACACACAAGTAGCACACCCAAGTAGATCGAAGCGGAAGCAAATCAAATATGCTAGAAAAACAACTTGGAGAGGCAAACCACAAGAGAAGCAAGGATTTGTTTCCCGAAGTTCACCGCCCACTAAGGAACGGCTACGTCTCCGTTGAGGAGCTTGTAAGGGAGAATTCCCACAACAAGCCGGGTCTTTTTCAACCACTTTCCTCCTTTCCACTAAGGCGATCTTTTCCACAAAGAGGAAAGATCACAGCCCTCACAAACTTGCTGCTGCTCACCACAACCTTGGGAGCTAGCCGGCGACGCCTAGCCGTCTAGGAGGCAAACCTCCAAGAGTAACAAATGCTTCAAAGCTTGTAGACGCGAAATCGAAGTGCTCAAGCTATGGGAATGCTCTTGTTAGCTCACAAAGACGCTCTTGAGCTCACTCTCTCAACCCAACACAAAGAATATGGCTTGAATCCACAAATCTCACAAAGAGCGGTTGGGGAGAGCCACTAAGGCTTAGGACTTGCAAGAAATGGCTTAGGAACTCAGCACAACCACTAGAAACAGCAACCCTCCACTGAAGAGGGCTTGGGGTATTTATACCCCTCAAAGGAGAAAACTAGTCATTAGCCCTCGGGCGGCACCGGTCAGACCGGTGCCTCACATCGGTCAGACCGGTGTTTGAAAAACTAGCCGTTGGGCTAGCGGCACCGGTCAGACCGGTGCCCCTGACCGGTCAGACCGGTCAGGCCCGAGGCACCCCCAAAAACCTTTCTAAGATTCTAACACTTCACCAAAGAGATGAAGTGGCTCAGGTTAGGTTAGGAGGGTTTGTTAGCACACTCTAAGACTCTCAAGGCTAGATCTCACTTAGGTCAACTAATGAACACTTTGACTTTGGTCAACTCGCTAATGTTGCATCCCTCTTGATAGTACGGCATGCCTATACTCAAGGATAAATAAAACACCATGATAACCTCTTGAGTTTGAATGTCTTCAATCTTGCCATACTTGAACAATATCCATTTGAGGGCTTTCAACTTAGCCTATGTCTTGAGCACGTCCACACTTGAGCTAGTGACTTAGGATCTTTCCATCTAGCATAAGAATGCACACTTGGATCCATAAGTCACTCCATATTGCCAATCATAACATGTAGATGAGTTGCATTACTTCCCTCGGTTAAGGCTTGGATATGATACTTCGAGACCCCACGGATACTAGAACTTCACCTTAGCAAAACACTAATGGCGGCTTAACTACGGCCCCAAAGATTGCTTAGTCCCTCACCCTAGACATCTCGGTTGATCTCTTCATCACTTACCCAATCCACTTTGAGTTCCACTTTGCTTCATCCATAATTAAATTCCATTTGAAAATCCCGCTTCAAAAGCTTGTTCTTGATTGACAACGAATATGCAAGCTTCCAATTAAGAACCATAAAGTTTACACTCATCCTTGTGTCCTCTTTCAATTACCACATGAAGCCTTGCACTTGGTCTAAAGAATTACCATCTTCTCTTTTTATGATCCTTGTAATTTTAATCAAGCTATGTCTAGTATGGGAGACCATGAATTGACCTTCTCAAATTATCCTAATATTTATCTTCCTTTATTGCTTGATATTTGTCACTTATGCATTAGGATCATCCATATATTTGTCTTCTCCTATGTGAGCCATATAATATCCATTCTTCAATAAGTATTCCATTAGTAAATCATGAATACCTAAATAAAACCTGCTCACAATCTTAGACAAATACATTAGACCTTTAATCACTTTGTTATTCAATTCACCAAAATCCACTTAGGGGCCTAGATGCACTTTCACATTGGCGTAGTAGAAGCATTCGATTGCACCACATTCGGCTGTGTGTATGAGCCAGAAGTGTTGTGTTGCAAACGGCTATTAATTTGGGGATTAGGTGCGTAACCATACCTAATGCCTGTTTCAAACGGAACCATAATTGGAATACCTTGAGCTACTGAAGTATTCCCACCGGACCGGCCAGAAGTGGCCTGAACGGGAGGAATAGTAACTATAGGTTCCGGAGACAAGGGAAAAGGCACCATAGCGCCGGCACTGGTCTGACCGGTCGGACCCATCAGTCTGACCGGTCTGTTCTGACCGAACGGCGGCGGTGGTGTTTGTCCCGCAAAATAATTCAACGGCATGCCATACTGAGGATTAAATGTTTGTGCAGCCGATGAATTAATAGATGAGGTCTGAGGTGCCACAGTTTTAGAACCAGATGCAACATTATCATCACCCTCTACTCGTTTACCAAGACTCTTATCTACCATGTTTTGCATATTTTCAATCATTGATAAACGAAAACTATCCATCACAGTAGTAAGATCATTGACGGTAACAAAAGAGGATGGAGATGATGATGTGCTCACATTGGGCGGTACCTCAGGCGGTGGAGTGTTGAAGGTGATGTCCTTGATCTTCTTCACCTTGCCTTCGCGATTCTTCTTGAAGTGCGACAAGTAGTGAAGTCGATCCTCTTCAGCCTTCTTCTTCATGAGCTTTTCTAATTCTTGGGGATCTTGTTCGGCCTTTTGCTTCATGAAGTCCTCCATGGCTTGATGATCTTCAGATGAGAGCTCTTCATCCGTGAAGTCAATGATGTTTCCCTTGTCTAGCTCACACTGAGACATGTCACCGGAGTTGGATAGATCGGTTAAGATAGCCAGATCTTCGCTCCCCAGCGGAATCGCCAATTTGTTAGCACCTTTTGGAGCCAACAGCACGCCAAAGGCAGCTGTCGCAGCGCCTCTGTGTCGACACCGGTCAGACCGGTGGGGTAGACCGGTCAGACCGGTCGCCGGGAGATTCCGGCGGTAGACCTAGAACGCAGGCTCGGGAGGGACCCCGTCGGAGCTAGCGCATGTAGGGTTGCTCTAGGGTCGGCAAGGCCACCTAGAACGCCTTCAGACGTCGCGGAGACGAAGGAAGAACAGCAGATGAGATTGGAAAAGCTAGGGTTTGGAGATAAAAATAAATACGAGACAAATAAAGGTAAATATGTTTGATCGATTGGATGATCCTCAATCGGCCGCGACCCCTCATATTTATTAGGGTGGGGAGGACTTGCCCTGCAAGGAATTCCTTTTACAAGTCTAATCCTATCAGGACTCCTTGTTTAATCTCGGACACGGGGGGCACTGGACAGACCGGTTGGGCACACCGGTCTGACCGGTGTGGCGTGCCGGACCAGCTACAGGAGCCAGGACCGGTCAGACCGGTGTGAGGGACCGGTCAGACTGGTCTGTCCTGCCTGGTCGGCTATGTGCCAATTTTGAGTGTCAACAATATGCATCTCATTCACTAGATTTGACGAAAGAACATGCCACAATTATGAAGCGTAGAGATGTACCGGATGGATTAACTTTACCCATTGAGAGAAGCTCGTATGCCGGCACGCAGGACGTACGGGAGGCGGACGTGTGCTAGCGAGGACGCCGCCGCCGCTAACAGATCGCGTTACGATAGTGTCGCAAAAAACAGAACCGAGGACTCGACGAGGGGAGGTTCCATCTGGGAGGAGACGGTGGGTGCGGTCAGATGGCCGTCAGGCCGTGGATGCGGCTGGGATGGGACCGCCTCCGACCGGCCGGCGACGGAAGCAGGCGATAGAAGATTTCAGATTGTTATGATGGGGAGCGGAAGCAATTAATTCTTTGATGGATAAAAGGCACAATTTGAGAAGCTGATGGTGGCTCTGGCTGCTCGATTGGGGAGGATGACGATGTGGACGAGCCAAGCCGGTTGGGGGAATTAATGTGGGGTGTGGGGGAGCAGCTGGTGCAGCGGACCGGTCGTCTCGTCTGGTGCGGTGGATGTGCTCGGCTGCAGAATAACGTATTCTGTGGCCAGCTATAGAGTTATATATATATATATATATATATATATATATATATCTTCTCCCCCCTCGCGATCAGATAATAAGGTCTCCCGCTCGCTTTCCCTCCGCGCGCGTCCTCCCGGCCCAAATAGCCCGCGCGCATTTGCTGGGTCCGAATCGGGCACCAATTGCAACACCGAGTAGTTAACGGTTGCAATGTCAATTGTACACTAGTTGCAACACGGGTGTTTCTTAAAACGGAAAGTAAGAACCATCAAAAAAATAAAAGTATCCAGACATAATAACACATCGCCCCCGTCCCCCGAGGTTGCGCTACTGCCGCCGCCGCCGCTGTGGAGGTTGCACCACCGTATCCCCCGCCCCCGCCTCCAATCTCGTCGGAAACGATGGCCCCCCCCCGTCGCTAACCGAGCCTGGATCACCCGCTCCAGTGATTGTAGCTAATACTGCGTTGATTCGCGAGATAGCTCTGGGTACGCGTAGGGTGGAAGGAGCTCGTCTGGGGAGCACGGGAGGTTCACCGGGAGGAGCTCGATTGGGAGACAATGAAGGGTTCCTGTTACCGTCGTCGGGGCCAATGCTTCCACCAAGGGCAGCGCCTTCGACTGCAGCTCCTGCGCAGTCCGCGACAGACGGATCTGCTGATCCCCTCCACCATACGACGACCTTGACGCCACCGGCGGTGTTGACTGCGGGGGAACTGGTGACTCCAGATACCGAGCGTCTGTTCTACCCGGTAAGCACTCGACCTCCACCCCCCACCCTCCCGTTGATGATGGCTCGGTATCTGTGATGTTGCAACCGAAATTGACTGTCAAAAATTGCATGTGATTTGTATGGTAGAGGCTAGTTTGGTGGGTGCACCCCCATCCCCTTGCACATGTTTCAACTGGTTCCTGTTTTGGAGATGAAACAAGTTCCTGATTTGGATATGATCATATTATTCAATTACATATAGGAAAATACCCTAGTTGCAATTGCAACGAACTGTGAGTTGCAACCTGCATAGCAAAACCATGTCCTGATGTGCCTGTTGTGCCTGGGCATTAATTTCATACCTGTTTTTATCACTTATTTTTGCAGGATCTGAATATAGCTGTTGTGTTTGTACCAAGAGAGGGGTAGCAATTCCCTACAAAGAATGATGTGTACATATTTTACCAAGATTATGCAAAGCTAGCTGGTTTCAGTCTGAGGACAGCAAGAACCAGCAAAGAAACCAACCATTAGGTCTGCAGCAGATCTGGTTGGCATACTAAGAAAAACAAAGAAGATCCAAAGCAAACTGAAAAGGGAAGTAAAAGGTGTGGCTGTCCTGCTTTTGTCAAGGTTAAAGAGGATAAGAAGCAGGGGTTGTGGTTCTTTGATCATGTACAGGATGCCCATAACCACAAGTTGGAGCCATCTACAAGAATGACTAGATACATGCACAGTCACAAAAACATGGAAGAAGGCATGTCTGACTTGTTTAATATAATGACAAAGAATGGAGTACCCCATCAAGCAGCGTTAAATGTGATGGCAGATCCATATGATGGTCGGCATATGTGGGGTTTTACAGAGAAAGACATCAAGAACATGTATGTGCTGAATTTACTTTGTTCAACATGTCTGGTTTTGTGATACCGCAAATATAAAAACATGACATCTGTTATTTGAAATGTGTGTAGGAAGGCAGCAAAACACAGGCAAGACAGGAGGATGACCTTAACAAGCTTCTGAAGTTCTTCAGGGAGTGTACTGCGAGCAATGAATACTTCTACTGGGCTGTAGATGCTGATCCAAAAACTGGTGTGGTGAAAAACATCTTTTGGAGCCATGCAAGCCAGAGGGAAGAATACAGAGACTTCGGGGATGTCATTACGTTTGATACAACCCACAAAACAAATAGCAAATGCATGCCTCTGGCGATGTTTGTTGGATCCAACCATAACCTGAAGAATGTAACCTTCGGACAAGCTCTAATTGGTGATGAATCAACAGGATCGTTCAAGTGGCTCTTTGAAACTTTTTTGATCTGTATGGGTGGGAAGTAGCCTCATGTTATCTTAACAGGTATGAGCCACGCTACTTGATTTCCTTGTGATGCTGTTTGCAAGCTTATGTATTGTATAGTTGCAATGTTATATGCTGCAGCATTGCAGCTGTATCTTTTCCTGATGCTGAATCTCCCTGTATTCCTTTTATCAGATGAAGACCCAGCAATGAAACAAGCAATTGCGATGGTTTTCGACAAGGCTCAACACAGGAACTGTCGCTGGCACATTACAAGACCTTGGGAGTTTAAGCTGGGTCAACTATACATAGAACACAAGGAAAAAAACTTGAAGGAGAGACTTGAAGCATTGATAAATTATCCATTGGGCCCGACATAGTTCGAGGCCGAATGGGACAAGCTTGTTGATGAGTGTGGGATAGCAGATCACCCAGCCATTAGAGCCCTATATGACAAGAGGGAAAGGTGGATAGTAGCTTATTTCAAGGGAATGTACTGCGGTAGGATGACATCAATGCAAAGATCTAAAAGCCAGAACAAGGTGCTCAAGACTGGATATGTCAATGAGAGCACTAGCCTGCACATGTTTGCTAGGAGGATGCTGGATTCGCTCCGGCACGCTGACCATATAGACGCTGGAGAGACACACTACGCATAGGTAAAAGCAAAGGACCAACAAAAAAAAATCTTTACATGGCATTTGCAATTGTTTCTACTGTTTGGTTGCAACACTATTCTATAATGAGTTGCAGGATCAAAAAATATACTGAGTTGCATGATCAAAAAATGTACTGAAAATTTTCTAAAATTTTTTTTGCTCATGCAAGCTGAAGTGGTGAGGGCGTCCAAAGCAAAATTTGATGAGCAGCTGTGCAGAGTGTATACTAGAGCAGTATTCAGGAGTTCAAGAGGGAGTACAATAACAGCACAACATTTGTTATCCACCCTGATCCAGACCCACAGGTCATTAATGGCTGGTTAGTGAAGCATGAACAAGGGGGAGGGAGCTTCTGCTGGGCACAACATGAATTCAAGGTGCTGGCTGATAAAGAAAACGGTGAATATAGCTGTGAATGCAAACAGTGGGAGCACACAGGTATCTGCATCATAATATAATCTGCAATTGCAACTTTGAAGGGCACACAGTTGCAACCCTGTGGCTTAATGGTCGCTACACTCTGACATGTGAATCTATTTTTTATGTTGCAGGGCTATTCTGCATGCATATTATTAGGGCCTTCACCCACCTGCAAGTGAGGAAAATCCCAAAGAGGTACGTACTGAAGAGATATACTCGTGATGCAAGACAAGAAGTTCCGTGGGATAGGCATGACGGTGTGCGGATCGGTCCAACGGCAAGCAAGGAACAGAGCAGATTGTCAAGGTTGCTCCCTAAATTGATGAAGCTCGGGAGGGCAGGAAGTAGGTCAGATCGTGCTGCTGAAGAAACAAACAGGCAACTGGACAGGATAATACCAGGAATTGAGATGTTCCCAAGAAACACAAAGGATGGGCAGCAAGGGAGTGAAACATCACCGATTGGATCAGAGGCAGCAGCGGCGCAACCTGCTAATGGTAGTGCTGATGCATCAGACGTCGTCGATGCAGAAGATGTTTTGACAGCCAGTGGTTTGACAGCAGCCACACCTGTTAATGCTGATGCTGATTTGCAACCATCATCAAGTATGTTCCATGATGGGTTGTTGCTTACTGAGCCACCTGTATCACAAACAAAAGGGAGAAACGCCATCAGGAAAAGGAAAATTGATGTTGACCCTCCGACTGATGGCAATCCATTCAGCACGTATGAAAAAGAAAACTATGGCAACAAAGAATGTAGTGGATGTGGAGTCCGGGGAATGCATTATGTCACAACATGCCCCCTGAACCCCAATAGAAGCAAGGCAGCAGAAATGTGCATCAATAAAATAGGTCCTAACCCACATGCTGGACCTCCGAGAAAAAGAGGGCGACCAAAGATACAAAGGGATCTGCATCAAGAAAGTGTTGTGGGTAGTGAAGAAATTGCTGAAATGCAAGCAAGCTCTGCATGAGGAGGTGCTACAAGGGGGACAAGATCAGGCACCAGAGGGCGTGGGAGGAGAGCTCCACGTGTGAACTATGAGGAATAAATAAAGTACTGGAGCAATTTTTCATATATAGAAGCTAGCTATAAAATTACGTGTATAAATTATAAACTATAGATTATAGAATGCATCTGTATAAACTATAGATTATATGCTTTAAGTCTTTGAAACACATTATTTTTGTCATGCATACTTGCTAGCTACTATATCTGGAAAAACTAGTGAACCATTCTTAATCTGGGGTGGAATTGCACTACTGTTGTAAACCATTTGCAACATGCGGTGGCAAGAATTTGCAACACATCGTTTTACCATTTGCGACATGGGTGTGTGTCATTTTGTGGGAAAAGAGATTATTCTTAAAAAATCAACAAAAAAAATATGCTAGTGTTGTGTGAGTTACAACCACAAATATAGCAGTGAAAGGAGAAAATAATAAGGTAATTAGCTCATGTTATGAAGAAAAATGTATGCAACACTAATAACTGCATCATGTACATTAGTTTGAAAAAACCATTTGCAACATGGGGTGTGCGCAAATTGCAACCTGCTATTTTACCATTTGCAACATGGGGGTGGCACTGTGTGACTTGTGGAGAGGGCAGCAACACAAATATATATTAGCTGGAGATGGAGTTTCTGCTAAGCTACTTTTTCTTAAAAAACCAACATAAATTGGGCTTGTGTTGTGTGAGTTACAACCACAAATGCGCGAAAAACTTGTTTGCCGCATTAGCAGAAAAAAAGTAGTAGCAATAAGGTAACCAGCTAATTGATAAAAACTGTAGACAAGACTATTGAAGTACATCATATATATTAGTTTGCAGACTGTTTGCAAACTTTTTGTAGACTGTTTGCAACACAAATAATTTGCGAGCTACTGCACTTAGTTTCACACAAATTACATCGTACTGACGAACATCACTACAACACAGATAGGGGGAGGCCCTAAATTTTTTATCATTGCGAGCTGTCCGACTCAATCCTCCTTCCACCAATCCTGTAAATGTCAAATTCTTCAGGTATGTCGGCCTGGATCAAAGCGTGGAAAACCAGGTAGTGCATGAGCTCAACCCTATATATCATGCCCTTGTACTGAAAAACCATGAGCACAAAAACAAAAAAAGGCATTTTAGAATGCTGAAAAATAGTAGAACATGCAGATAAGAGTGTGGGGGCAAAAAATAAGAAAATAGCTCACTGGATTGATGTCAATGTTTAGATTGTCGCCATCCCAAAATTCCATGTATTTCCAAAGGAAAAACATGCACTCACTGGGCCAGCTTGCTTGGGTAGATCAATGAATGGCCGGCTCCAATTATCAAATCGAGGGAATTTATTCTTGCTGACCTTGTGGAATGCAGCACTTAAGATGGGGATCTTCTCAAAAATGGGACCGTGTCGTGGTAGAGGACTGGTGTTCATCCACGCATAGTTGATTGAGTCCAGGATGTCGATGCGACGGTGAACAAGGTTGATGCAGTAAACAAAATAATGCCTCTGAGAACAAATTGGAATAAAAACCTGCATGTGTGTGTTGGGTGTGATGCATCAGTTCCATAATAACAGTAGCACAGTTGTACTCCAATTGCAACAATGGTAGTAGCACAGTTGCAACTATGACAGTGACGCATTTACTACTGCATTAGGAAGCAACACAATGGGATGGTCAGATACTAACCAGCTTTGCCCTGTGGAAATCAGGATACTGCTCAAGTTCACTCTTGAGGCTATTTTTTAATACGATGATTTCTTCAGTCTCAGTTTTCCCGTCCTCCATGTACACACTTTTTACATCATTTACCCGGTCCTGCAAGAGAAAAATATGCAAAGATTAAATCAGCAGCTACTGTGCGAAAAAATAGGGGGGAAAATAGAAATTGCAGGGGGTTCTTCCAAACACAACTCACAAAGAAGCCGGTGCTGAGGAACAGCCTGTATCCAATTGAGTCTTCCTTGTGAACAATGTCATCATAACGAAGACAGTGTACAGTGAAATCCATAATAGAAGAGTCAGCATCTTTGTCATCGGCAAATGTGGTCAATAGATCATGGCCGTCAAAAGAACAAAGATGCTGAAATCAATCAGAGTCATCCTGTGTGGTGGGCAGAAAAAAAACAAAATATGTTATCAACTAAATAAATCATCAAATCAGTAGGTAAAAAGAAAAAAAAGGCTAATTGCAACACTGATACATGTTCATTTGCAACAATGATGTGTGTGTGCTTACTCTCTGTACTTATCATCAGAGGCAATCTTGTTCCTTATGGCTAGAGCCTTTGCCAAAGGTACTTTCGAGCGGCTCTTGGGAAGTAGAAAAGGAGATACAAACTTCCTTGGCCTCTTCTTCAGCCGCGCTCCCACGTGCCTGTAGATCATCTTTTGGAACTGGTTCCAGTCCTGTGATCCTTGTTCACGCTCCTCTAGGGACAGCCGGATTGGTGGGGTTAAGCAATTGATGTCTTCGATTGGGTCATCTGGAAATTCAGCAGAGGGTGCGGCTTCGCTGGGGCCTGCTTCACCAGCAATACTGCTGATCTTGGCAATCTCTTTGTTCGCATCATCTTGCAGCTGCTGCAAAAACTGCTCATATGCATCACGGCGCGCTCGCTACTCTTTGCTAAGATGACTCTTAGACCTCATGTGCTTGATAGGGACCTTCCGAGCAGTTTTCTTTATCTGACCATGAGCACCAAGAGCCTTGCTGTTTTCTCTAGCAGCTGCTGTGCTGCGAGTAACCCTTCTGCTGTATGTAAGTTTTACTTGATGTTGGGTGTCTTCTTCAACAATAGGGTCTTCAATTTGTGCTTGCATGCCTCCGCCTCCATCCTTGCTGGTTTCATTCTGTAAAATACAAATTGCAACCAATAGAACAAATCAATTACATGATAATGCTACATGAGTTACTACATTGTGGGAACCAAAAACAATATAATACAACCTCAGGAGGCACCAAGTGCGATGATGAATCTGGCACCTGCTCGGTAGGGTGGTCAACGAGCGAAGATGTTTCAAGCATGTTGCAGATGGACTCCATGCCCTTTGAGGGACCACGCAATGGAACTGGTGCTGGGATGGGGAGGGGCAGGAAAGTATCTAGAGTTTAGGATATCAGCATAAAAAAGTGATAGGATCATGATGAATACATCAAAAAATGATGGTATGATTCATGCAGGGATTACTTGATATGCCTGTCTGATAGGCATCATCAGTGCTACTGCGCAATGGCGTGGCTGGGCGGTTCGTAGAATCTGCCTTGGGCTGATGTGGTATGGTTTCAATTGGCTGGGGTGAATGTACATCATCATCTTCGCTCGGAACTTCAGCTCCATCACCTGAAAAACAAATAAACATAGAAGCCAAAAAGAATGAAGACTGTAAATCTGACCTGCCCAATTGCAACACAACTCTGGTTGTAATTGCAACATTAATAAATAACAGAATGCGACATGTGTACCTAGGGGGGTTGAATCCATTCTCCAGCATTTTCGTCATCATAATCTTCTCCATCATTGTCGTCCCCACGTTGATATTCGTCAACACGTGGCGTAGATGTTGGAGCTGCAAAAAAAATAGGTTATTCAAGATTTCCCATGATAATTGCAGGCATGTGAAAAGAAAACGAGCAAAAAAAATGCAACAGGTACGTGGCGATGAATCATGAATTTCATCTGCAACAAATTGTTGGCCGCCTCCTCCACCCACTTCTTCTTCTCCGTTGTGTACTTGCTGTGGTGGTACTAAATTATTCCCTCCACCAATTCCTTCTTCTAAAAAACAAATAAACAGAGAAGCCAAAAAAAGAAATGAAGACTATAAGTCTGACCTGCCCAATTGCAACAGAACTCTAATTCTAATTGCAACATAAATAAATAACAGGATGCAACAATGTACCGGGGGGCGGGGGGGGGGGGGGTTGAATGTGTTCTCCAACAACCACCTGTGGAGATTGGCCGCCTGATCCACCCACTTTTTGTTCTCTATTATCTTCATGCTGGGGTGGTGCTCTAGTATTCCCTCCACCACCAATTCCTTCTTCTGAAAAAACAAATAAACAGAGAAGTCAAACAAGAATGATGACTACAAGTCTGACCTGCCCAACTGCAACACAACTCTGGTTGTAATTGTAACATAACTAAAATAAGAAAATGCGACAATGTACCTGGGGGGGTTCAATGTCTTCTCCAGCACTACCCTGTGGTGATTGGCCACCTCCTCCACCCACTTCTTGTTCTCTGTTGTCTCCATGCTGGGGTGGTGCTCCAGTGTTCCCTCCACCACCAATTCCTTCTTCTGAAAAAAACAGAGAAGCCGAACAGAGTAAATAATAAGTCTGATCTACCCAATTGCAACACAACGCTGGTCGTAATTGCAACATAAATAAATAAAGGAATGCAACAATGTACCTGGGGGGTTTTGAATGCATTCTCCAGCACTACCCTGAGGTGATTGGACGCCTCCTCCACCCAGTTCTTCTTCTCTGTTATCTTCATGCTAGGGTGGTGCTCCAGAAATTCCCCCACCACCAATTCCTTCATCTGCTAATTCATCTGCTCCCGTTTGCATGCCGAAAAATGAAAAAGAAAATGTAAATCTGAGATAATTATACTACCAAATTAAACCTAATTGCATTAGAGGTGTGTGTGATTGCAACATGAAACTAGAAAGACAAGATGCAACAAAAGGGTGCCTGGGAGTGAGTGAGGGGATGAAATGTTTCTAGCATCATATCCTTCATCAAATGCTGCTTCCTGCTGATCTGGGTCAACATCTGATGTAGATTCTATTGCTGCATAAAAAAATGATAGCAAAACAATAACAAATTACAGGTACTAACCAATTACAACAAGTTTATACTAGCAGTTACTATATGAATGAATTAAAAACTGTGATGGAAAGTATCTGCTCTTGAAGAATGCCTCGCACCCCTCCTACACTCATTGGCAGCTTGCCTGTCAACCCGAGCATCGGCAAGAAGCTTCTGGATGCCGCTGAAACACTCATGGTGAGTTCTTGCCATCAGCTCGTTAGCCATAGTAACGTACCTGACGGCCTTGCTCACATACGCCTGGGCCTGAGTGGTGCTCTCATCAAAATCCTTCAAGATCTTATTAGCCTCTGACTTCCTGCTTCTTCCAACCAAATCAGCATTGCTCTGGCCGAAAGCAGCGCTCAAGCTGGGGTAGTGTACACGGACATGGAGCTGCAGGTTAATGGGGCATGTCCCCCGGGGTCGTAGAATCTGTCGCCCACCTCGGATGTAGTGCCAGGAGCACATGAAGAGCCAGCAACAGCAGCGGAAGTGCCTGCGGCTGAGGTGCCAGCGGCGATAAAGGGGAGAGTAGCAGGAGCAGCTAAAGCTGGGGCAGTAGCAGGAGCAGCTAAAGTTGGGGTAGCAGCAGGTAGTGTGTAACATGTGTTGGTTATACTTCTCAGCTGCCATTTCAAAAAAAAAGAGGGAATTATTATCAGAAAAGGATGAAAGCTCACATACTGTATAAATAAAACAACAGAGAAAAAGAGAAAAAAAACAACAAAAAGCAAATGAGCTTACCCTAAGGTGACCATACTCAGTAACACCTTTTGGGGCATCTCCCTTGCGATCGAAGGATGAAATCTTATCAATAATTTTTGAATCCAGAACTGCACATCAGGGCAGCGAGAATGAGTTTATCGGTAACCCATGCTGCAAGTTATCGACATAAAGCATCTGCATGTGAACAAAAAAATGATCAAAGAACATTACCAGATTGCAGTCTTTTTAGAAAAAAGATACTGGTTGAAGGAAAAAGACAATTCATGGACAGATTGCTACTGTTGCCATGTTACATTTGCAACAAGGCTAGCTGCATAGTTACTACTCGACTGACACAAAAAGGTTGCAACAGTAAGATGCTAGGTAAAAAGGTCAATATATGACTGTTTGCAACAAGAATATATGGCCTAATTGCAACACAAATGTATGCCACATTTACATGAATGGGATGTTTTGAAAAAAAGTAGTACTGCAATGAGAAAAGCAAAAATATAAACTGACCATCAGAAAGATGCTGCATCCTGAGATAGATGTATTGATGCCCTTAAGCAGAAAATCCTTTCTAAACAAACGTGCAGCTTTGCTAAGATCATCCACCACTGCTTTGCACCAGTTCCTCTTGCCAATATTGTCCAAATCCTTAGTGTACATCACATCATCAAGCCTGATGTGGGTGTCGGTGTTGGAGAAAAGAAGAGACTGGAATGCAGCCATAAAAAATGCCCTCAGACCCAGAGGTCCCTTTAACTTCTTGATCTTCAGACCATCCACAATGTCAGAGATTCTAATACCATACTTCCGATATGTGCTGGGATAGATTTGTTGACCCAACTCATTCCGCCTAGCGTGAGCTTCTGCATCGGTCATAGGGGGTGGGTCGCTGCCAACTCTTGGTATCTGAAACGCACACCAAACTCCATGCTCATTAACATCGATGTATTTACCACCACCAATCTCTAATCCCATAGTCTCTGGATTGAGCTTCTGCATGAGAAAGGTGAGCAATTTCCTATCCAGATGCTTTGGCTTGAATTGCAGCAGTCCACCAAACCCCTTTGACTTTATTTCAGCAATGAGATCATTTGGGAGTGCTGCGATGATGTCTTGAAATTTTGAAGGAGAGCACCGGATTGCAGGAGGTTGGATGCGGCGCTTCTTATTGTTGACTTCATTTTCTGCATCACCATAAGCATCGCCGCCACCATCAGAGCCACCATCAGAACCATCTTGAGCAGGTTGACGTCTTTCCGTGGGCAGCCTTAATCTCTTCTTCCTCTCTTTCCATGGCATAGGATCTTCCCCTTCCCCTGCTGCTGCTGCACAGCAACACGGGGGGATCGGCGGCAATCATCACTGCCCTGATGGCCTGCTGCATTCCCTTCTGAACTCATTACAAAACACTGCCAATTTGAACAAAAAACACACATCAGACTGCCGTACAAAAAAAAGGTAGTGCATGTAAATCACAAAAGACGGGGTCGCACACAGTTGCAGCAAACTTTCAAAAAAAATGAATTACAGCAAAAAAAAGGATAAAAGCTAATTACAACTTGAACATCAGACCGGTTGCAACTAAAATATCAAACTAGTTACATATGTATTCGCATTGTGGCAACTACCTATCCCAATTCAAAATGTATCCGCATAAATAAACCAGTTACTAATTGCAATCAGTTGGCCTGCTAGTTGCATCAATTGATAAAACAAAGGTATTACCACGAAATGCACCTGAGTTGCAGTTGCAAAAAAAATGAAAAACACATCTAAAACTGAAAAATCAATGAAAATGTAAATTTCACTCCAGATTCACCCCCACCTGTTCAATTTAAGTTGCACATACTGCTCCAACCAAAACACATGGAAACAGGAAATGAAAATGTATCCAACAAAATAAGCCAGTTGCTAAATGGAATCGTGGTTAACCAATTGCAACCAGGGATGTAAGAAAATTACAGCACAAACCTCGATTGAATTTCAGTCAAACAAAAAATGAGAAAAATAAAAAGCACATTAACAAACTGTAGGGGGGTGCGTTTTGTTTCGCTCTTACCTGAAAAATTGGTCAGATGACAAAGCACGCGGGGGAGAGAGAAGGCCGATGCGCTTGCAATGAGACGCTTCCGACCAGGGGGATCCGCACGGAGAGAAGGTCGATGCGCTTGCAAGGAGACGCTTCCGACCAGGGGGATCCGCACCAGCGCGCGGCTGTGAAAAAATCCGCATGAATCAAACCCTACTTCTACCCCATAGAAAAGCAAATCACGAATGGAGGCGCGCGCGCGGTGAATTGATGGTAGAGGGCGAACGAATACACAAGAGATTGGTGAGGAACTGACCTAGAAGCGGCTGAGGAGACAAATATCAACTTGCGACGGTAATCTACTCAACTTGCTCCGCCGCGCGACCGAATCCAGATCGCTGTGGTGCGCCGGTGGCCGCTGCGCCGCTTCCCCGCGCACACAAGGACCCCGGCCGACGGCTGCGGAGCCGCGGGGGACCTCTACACCACGGCGCACCGGGTTGGGATGACGCGGCGGCGGCGGATCGCACGACGGGGAGCGAGATGGAGGAGTGGGGGAGTGGGGATGAAAATGAGGAAACGGGGTTGAATGCGGTTGCCGTTTTTGTGTGTGTCCGAAAAATGACGGAGCGGTTAGGGAACGGGAAGGTGGGAGAGGCCGCCGGTTTCACCTGGTGGGCTGGCTCGGTCGGTTGGCTGGCTTGGCGGTTGCCTGGCTCGCCGGTTGGCCTGGGTGCATTCTCTATATAGAATGCACCCAGGTGTATAATATACATACAGTATATATATATATATATATATATATATATATATATGATTTCTTAAATTGTGCATATGAAAAATAAATATTATGAGTTGCATGGCAACAACAACTCATAGAATGATTGTTGAGTTGTCGCATGAGTTGTTTCGCTCACGAGGTGGTTCGTTCTCGGAACAACGATTACTTTCTCTCCTCCACGTCATCAAAATTCCTATGTGACATTGCATGAGACGATGTATGAGACCGCTTTAATCCCTTAGAGCAACTCCAACAGCCTCTTTATTTCTGTTAGCTAAATTTAGAGTTTTTGCCCTTTTAAAAAATAGAAGACTTTATAATTCTATGAGATGATCCAACAGTTCCTTTAAAACTAAACTTTCCAAATGAGTGGGCCCCACATGTCAGTCGGGCCAACCCCCCAACCTTATCCATGGAGCTCCCTTCCTCCCCGCCGTTCCTAGCGCCGCACTCCGGCCTCTCTCCGCTCCTCTACAGGTTCCCAGCGGCTGGCGCTCCTCCTCCTCCGGCGCATGAGCTCCTCTCACAGATGCTACTCCGCCCCGAGCCGCCTCCTCCCGCGTTGCTCCTTCTCCCCCCGAGCTCCTCCTCCTCCCAAAGCCCGCGCCTACGGCTCCTCCCACCCCGGCTTCCCTGGCAGCGCCGACTCCTCCCTTTGGTGGCGCGAGGAGCTCCGGCCGCTCCCTCCGCGGCATCCCCGTGCGGGCGGCGGAAGCGTCCTCCCCGAGTTCGCGGCAGCACGGCGCGGCTCTGATGCTCCGTCGACCCGATTCGTGGTCCCCATGGGCGGATCTGCGAGGAGCGAGGTTCGGGTGTCGGCGCATGTGGGGCCTGCGGCGATGGAGTCCCCTTCGTCGGAGAAGAAGAGGAGCGCGTCGGTGGGAGGAGGGAGATGGGGAGCCCAACCCGCCGTCTTTCTCCTCTGCCGACCCGTCCTGCACGTGCGTGGTCCCTCTCCGGTACGGCCCCGTGCTCTCTCATCCTCTCTATCTGCTCTCGCGCGGTGGAGAACGGGCCGACGGAGCAGCCCGTGTGGAGGACGCTGGAGCTCCCCGGGTGGAGCTGTGCGGGTGCGAGGCAGGAGCGCGAGAGGCAGGGCTCGATTTGGCACGGGATTCAGGCGCGGGAGAGGGGATTTGCCGCGGGAATGGGGGATTGCGAGCCTGACGCGCTCACCAGAGTTCGCGAGCAGAAGGGCCGCGATGGCGTGGCGGATTGCGAGGATGTATTTTGCCGAAGCTGTTGGAACAGAGTTTTCTCCGTTTTCTTTATTTTTTTACAGATACAAAATACCAAAGCCCTCTAGTCCTAGTTGGCTACTGGAGCTGAGGTGTGGTCGCAACCACCCAGGTTCGATTTCTCGTTGAAGCGAATTATGGGGTTGATTTTAAAAAAAATCCCCTCACCGGTGAAACCGGATTCGGGGGGTTTTCTAAGTCGGGAGAAGGTTTCTTCTTCTTAATGAAAACCGTGGGGGCGGTTTTAGCCCCACCGGCTTAGTTGGAGTTGCTCTTAGTCCCAAGACTTGGTTCACACCGTTGACTCAGTTTTATCTAGCCAGTGTTGTCTGTATGACAGACATATTACATGGATCCAATAATAGACCTTTGTGTTAGTTTGATGACTTGGTTAACGTACACAGTAGATTAGACGCCAGTTTGCCAGGGAATTCTCCACTCACTTTTGGCAATTTGACACAATTTATATAATTTTGCTCTTCCTTTCAATCTCCCCAAAAGTTTTCCGACAAACACTATGAAATCGTCACAGATGCATGGCGCTAGCTCTAGTGATCTACTGTAAAACACAATACTGCAAATTCAGTGAGAAAATGGCAGCACTCATCAATCGACGTCCAACAATCAACGCGGCTCCATGTCAGAGACAGAAGCCTCGTTGATCGACGACGGCTCAGGAGCTGCCACTACCCTCTGCCTCTCTCCAGGTCCCGGGAGCACGAAGGCCGGCTTGGTTGGCGCCGACATTGTCATGATGCGGTGTTTGAGCATGTGGAGGACGGACGCCATGGTGGGCCGGAGTTGCGGATCCTCCTGGACGCAGAGCAGCCCGATGTGGATGCACCTCAGCATGTCCTGCTTAGCCGGCTCGCCGGCCGGGTAGCCGTCGAGCAGCTGGGCCGCGCTACCAAGGCTCCAGTGACTCCAAACCTGACCATGTCCATGCATGACCAGGAGAATGAGAACTCGCTCTTTATTGCAGTAAGCTGCTACTATACTTATTAAACTGTAACGCTTGCTCACATTCAAATGTTATATGGATCTTACGTACATGTTCTAGGAGATCTTCGTAAGCACGCCGGCCGGTGATGATCTCCAGGACAAGGACGCCGTAGCTGAAAACGTCTGACTTGGCAGAGAAGATGCCGTGCTGGGCGTACTCTGGTGCCATGTATCCACTGCATCTCGTTGAGACGGCATGTCAGGAAGTACAAAATGGGCAAGTGGCGGCCGGCGCCATGTATCGATCCTTTGCTATTACTGTAGTAATTAGACACGCACACGCACCACGTTTCAGGAAAACTATAAGAAAACGAACATGGAGACCGCCAAACTTACTAGGTTCCAGCAATATGTCTTGTGTCTGCTACGCTCGCGTCGATGCTAAACAACCTTGCCAAGCCGAAGTCCGAGATCTTGGGGTTCATGTCCACATCAAGCAAGATGTTGCCTGGCTTGAGATCACGATGGATGACCGTCAACCTTGAATCTTCGTGAAGGTACATTAGCCCTCTGCCGATCCCTTCGATGATCTTGTACCTCTGCCCCCAGCTTAGCTCCTGTTGCCTTCCAGGACCTGAAAAGTTTGGTGCACCTTCTTCACTTACGTAGCAAATAGAATGACCGATCGAGCATCGAGTGACCTTAGTGACATGATATGATAGTAGCAGGTTTATGTCCATTCAATTCATTCACCGAAAATGATTTTATCGAGGCTCTTGTTGCTGAGGAACTCGTAGACAAGGAGCTTTTCGCCTTCCTCGATGCAGAAGCCGAGTAGGCGCACCAAGTTCTTGTGCTGGAGCTTTGTAACAAGGACGACCTCGTTCTTCATCTCCACCTGTCCTTGATGTGAAGTTGTAAACAATCTCTTGACAGCAATTTCCTGCCCATTTTCAAGCGTACCCTGAAGAACGTTGAAGTCAGAGTCAGACCATCATTCGTGTGTTAGTTGTAAACCAATTACTGTAATTAACTTGCAGGCCCGCGGAGTAGAATTAACTTTGTAGACCGGGCCAAACCCGCCTTGCCCGAGCTTATTTTCTTGTGAAAAGTTGCCGGTGGCAGCTCGCAGGGTACTCAAATCATACTGGAGTGGGCCTGAACTTTTCATTTCTTCGTCATCTTCATATCCTGTTTATTATAAGAGGAAAACGAAAGGGTCAAGCGCGCGCCTGGTCGTAGCATCACACGTACATTGCCCATCAGATACGCTGACATTGTTTCAGCTAGCATACTTACCGTCGCTTGAAATCTGCACATGCTTGTTTGGTTCTCTGTTCTTCTTGCAGATATAGACAGCAACAAGCAGCAGCAGCACTAGTGTGGAAGCAACAGGAATTGTGACAAGGAGAGCTATGTTCCTGACCTTGTAGCTGCTCCCTCCACCTGTCGATCGTAGAGGAAAGTTCAGAACCAAACACGGTTGCGCAACTACCATATTTTTTAACTTAGCTAAAGAATTGTAGAAAGCGTTAAACTAGTAACCCGTAGGAAATGGGAGAGGATACCGGAGAGGGAGGAGATTCTGAGAGTTGACTGACCTGCAGTGCTTCCTGAGACGGAGTCGCTGCCGTTGGGTGGCGCCGGCGCCGGCGCCGGGGACGACATGGCCGCCTCGGCAGCCAGGAGGTTGTAGAAAGGGTCCACCTCGAACCGGATGGAGCAGCTAGGGTAGAAGATCCGGCCCCCCGATACCCCGGGGCAGAACTTCGGGATCAGGCTGACGGCCTTGACGAGGCAGTTGTGGCAATCGTCGCCGCTAAGGTCCCTCCTGCACTGGGCCATGCCGTAAATCTTGTCGTAGGGCGTGAGGTCGATGGTGCCGACCGCGAACATGCGCGGGGTGCCGTACGCTTTCTCGGCGAGGCTGCCCATCATCAGCTTGCCGAGCGACGTGTTGAAGTCCGGCTGCGTCGCCGCGTTCGGGCTGCAGTAGGGGAACACGGACGACAAGTCGGGCACGCCGAAGAAGCTCGCGTCGGAGAGCCGGAGGAAGCAGCCTTCGTAGATGACCATGGCGCTCTTCTGGCCCGGGCACTTGCTGGCGATCTCGCGCGCCGAGAAGTCGAGGCACGAGCGGCACTCCGACGCGTTGAGGTCGGCCCGGCACTGCGCGAGGCCGTACGCCGCCTGGTCGGGCGAGGTGCCACTGGTGTTCGTGGCGAACCCTGTGGCGGCGGCGGGGGGGAGGGATGAGAGGAGGACGCCCATGTTGGCCTGGAACGCGCTGCCGCGGGTGTTCATGTTGCTCGGGCAGTCGCTGGCGACGTAGAACGTGAGGTTTTCGGCGTTGGTCGTTGCGGCGAGACTCGACCAGCAGAGGAGAAGGAGCGGAAGAAGGCTGTGCATGGCTGGGGAAGGTTGCTAATGATGCTCTGGCCACGGCAGCGCTGACGCTGCCTGCTTTCTGTGCTCTTTAGGGCGTGTTTGGCGCTCTGCTTAAAACTCTGTTGTGGAGCTCCTCTGCTGTGGTTTGTGGAGTTGTAGCTGTCCGGGGTGTTTGTCTAAGGTTGCTCTCGACTGCAGAAAAGAGAGTTTTTGGTGTCCGGGATATCCCGCATCAACAACATAGTACTTCCCCGTTCGTATAAGAGAAAATAATTTAAGCATTTAACAATATGACAATATTTGTATTTTACTATACCAGAATTTAAATTGTACCTTTTGGAGGGCTTGGACAGTGTCCTTCATCTGCTTGTAATGCATAGCACAATACACTTGTGTCATGATCTGAATTCTCTTATGCACAGTGCCAAAAAATTAGGATCTGTTGGTCTCAACTAATGTTCAGCCATTGCAATCATAGAATTTAGCACCTCATGGAACTTCCTACTTATGGTTTCACCAGAGTGTTCGAACCTAATTTGACCTTTTCTATTTAATTCACATCCAGCACAAATGAAGAGGAATATTGCAAGCATCTCATAAGTATTCATATGTTTGGATGGTTGCAGTCCACACCTCTCAACCAATACATCATGCATGAAGATAAGAGATTATTTCTTTGTTCATCCGATGCATCCTGTGGCACTCTCCAGCATAGCCAACTGAGTTGAGATGAGCGTTTGGATGATTCCCTCTTGCAACTTGTTAGGCAAATAATTGGCAAACAATTCGAGTGGCAATTATGTTGTTCATCCCATTATTTTTTTTGTATTAGACAATTATTTGTTTGGATTATTCAAGTTTTTTCGCTATAATCAAATTTAACATTTCTGTATTTTAAAAATATTTTTAAAAAATCATTAAAAAATAGGTAAGTAGTGTCTTGTTACGAAGATCTTGTCGTAAGAAATACAGCTGTGCAATCGAAATTACTTTTGGGTGCTCGATTTATAATTTATGACTTTTTAAAATTTGAAAATTACATACATGTGCGTCATGTCATCAATTTTATCTCTTGCATGTATGTACTCCTTCCGTCCCGCAATGATCGTGGCCGGAGAAAAAATCCAGATACCAATGCAATGTCTAAAAGACACTGATACCCCTAGTGCCTGCTGCCTCTGTCCTCCTACCGGCCCCCAACCACCCCGCCCTCCCGCTCATCCTCGGAACAGCCGCCGCCGCCGCCACTGGCTGGAGGCTGGCGGAGTCGAGGCCGCGAGGAGGCCGCCAGGCCGACGAGCGAAGGACACCGCGGGAAGGGAGGGGATCCGCTGTCACCGTCCGAGGCCGTCCACCGCCGCCGCCGCGCCCCGCGGAGGAACAGGTCCGCCGCCGCCATGCCCCGCGGAGGAAGAGGGCCGGCCAGGAGGAGAGGCGCCCCCTCTGCTGCACGCGGCCTCCACCGCGCCACCGGGATCTCCACGCTGCCCAACGAGCCGTCCGCCCAACGCTAAGCTCGGAACTGGGTGGATTTGGTCGGCGCGAGGAGAGAAGAAGGGTAGGGGAGAAATTTGTGGACGGGGTGAGCAGGGGAGGGGGCGGAGGGAGCAGGCCATGCTCGCGGCGGCGGCAGCCCGGCCTCCCCGCGCCCCCGTAGGCGGGCCGCCGTAGCCGGGGAAGGAACAGGGGATGGCGCCATGGCCGACCGACGAGTACCTCCGCCACCGCCGCGAGGCCCCAGCTCCTCCGCCCCTTGTAGCACAGCTGCACAGGAGAGCAGAGCAGCAACGGTGGCTTAGATGGACGAGCGCCCGAAAGAGAGGAGGGAGGGCGCCGGATCCAGCCTCCGCCGCCGTCGGCGCAGGGGAGAGGCGCGCCGCGGCGGCGGTCGGAGCTCCGACATCCGCTTCCGAGCTCGACGTGGGTGACGACGACCCTCTCCGGCGGGGACGTGTGCCGAGCTCCTGCAGCAGCACGGCGACGAGCTCCTCCAGCGGCGGCAGCTCGGCGATGACCTTCACCAGCGGCGGAGCGGCAACAAGCTCCACCGGCGGCGCCGTGACGACGAGCTCCTCCGCCGGCGACCCTCTCCGACAGCTCGGGGTTGAGGCTGTCCGGGCGGGCATGCGACGACGAGGTACTCGGGGTTGAGGCTGGGCCGGCGGGCGCGCGACGGCAAGGCCTGGGGACGAGGCTGGGTGAGCAGCGACGGCGAGATCCGATCCGTGGAGGTTGGGTCGCTGGAGGTTGGGGATAAGGCTTGGTTTTGTTTTTTTATTGTGTCTTGCGTGTGGTGGTGAGAGTAGGCCGCTGCGGTACAGCTAATGGCCTACGGAGACCTGTAGCGAACCACAATGTTTAGGGGACGGAGAGCTGTAGCTTCCACGACCATGATTACGGGACGGAGGAAGTATATTTTTAGGACGCATTGGTTCAGACGATGGTTGCTGAATTTAGTCTCCTCCAAACGACAGGTAGGCGCACCCGTGCCAAGCAGCTGCTCTGCTCTTTCTTTGCTTTGCAGTTAAACGACAGGTAAGCAGCAACAAGTAGGCTCTCGTTTTTAAATATGTGAGAGATGCTACAGGAATAATGATTATGCAATCATCACTTGCTTAATTAGTTAAATTCTTTAGTTCGCATGTTTCGCCGGTTGTAGCAGCTGTTGTCTCCTCCTATCAGCGTAGCAATAATGATAGCTGAGTAACTCGATTCAGATCAGTGTAGACCAACAGTTTTGCTTTGCTTTAGCTACTTATTCAGTAGTGCCTCTTGGTTATCATATCTAGTGTTTAATTAAGCATTCTTTGCATGCTAGACAAGTGAAGTTTAGCAGTAGCTTTGCTTTTGTCTTGTGCAAATATTTCGGTGCATGGTTTTGTTTCCGTTATGCTTTGAGTTATTTAATTGTTTCTAATGTGAGCTTGTCACGATTTGACTTTGCGTCATCTTGGCGATTAAATGCAATGTGCATTTGAGGTGGCAATCGGATATAAACTTTGTTGTTGGAGAATTTTCAAACACTCATGCTTTTTTTAGGGGGGGGGGGGCATCCCCACCTGATTTCATTAAGAGGACTTTTTGCCTGCCAAAAGTTTTTTACACATCATTGAATTTTCAGCAATTTTGAGGAAATAAAGGCAGGGTCAGCAGTTCTAATTACGGTATTACATTGAAGAAAACACACTGCACCAGGTCTCTGCTGTCGATCTGTCTGTCGGCTTGAACCGATGGCTCTACAGGCGCGCTTCTTCCTTCACATCACCCACAATCGCGAGTGGCAGGGAGTAGCTCGCGAGAAGACAACATTGTTGTGGTGCTTCCAAAGATTCCAGATGAGGAGGAGGGAAACAGTCGTAGTGCCCCGGGGCTATTGTTGCCGGACGTGGAACAGTCCAGAGAGGGTCTGGACCTCTGCCCCGGCGGAGTCAGGCCCAAAGCTGATATTATAGATGGCCATCTGGGCCGCCCAGCTCGACGCGGCACGACGGCCTTCGTGCTCGTGCCGAGCTCCAGACACAGCACGAGCACGGCAGTGAATTTTCGTGCCGTGCCGTGCCAGCACGATGGCACGGCGGCGGGCCCAACGTGCCTTCGTGCCCGTGCCAGCCCGCAGCTCGGCACACAAAGCCAAGCCGCCGCGCCGATGTCTCCGCGGAGCTGCTGGAGGCGGATAGGAGAGGAAGGAGTGGACAGAGGTGGAGAAGCTCACCGGCGAGGACACCTCGAGCGCCGCCGGTGCCGGAGGGGAGGAAAAGGAGGCCACCGGGGCGCGAAGCTTGCCCGCGCCTGGGCGACGGCGACGACGCGGCACGGCCTCACCGCCGACCTCACCTCCACTGCCGCGCCATGGACGCCGGACCACGGATCCGACCACGCCGCCTCCATGCGCGGGGAGGGAGGAGGAGGCGCGGTGGTGGAGGAGGGGGCGAGGTGGAGGAGGAGGAGGCCAGGCGGGACGTGGAGCTCGCCCGCGCCTGGGTGACGCCGACGACGCGGCTCGGCCCCACCACCGACCGCACCCCCACTGTCGCGCCATGGAGGTCGGGCCACAGATCCGGCCGCGCCGCCTCCATTCGCGGGGAGGGAGGAGGAGGAGGCGCGGTGGTGGAGGAGGGGGCGAGACGGAGGAGGAGGCCAAATGGGACAGAGGAGGAGGCATCGAGGTGAGGCGGCGAGACAGAGGAGGAGGGGCGCGCGGCGGGGCTAGGCAAAAAGTCCTCTTAATGAGTGTCCGTACAGTAACCGTACAATGTTTGGCCCCTTTAAGGGCAGTCCCAATGGGACATTAATAGCAGTTTCTATCTTCATTAAATGACTTAGACAGCTAAGCGAAATGCTGATGTGGCAACTCAATTAACGAAGAAAGAGACTAAAATTTGTAGAAATCGTTTCTTCCTCAGGAAACCACCTCTACTCTTGCCCCATGACGTGAGGAAACGCCGATTTCCCCGTTGGGAAGAAACCTGGTTTCTTCGTGGGTCTACGACTCTGCGTCCGCCTCCAGTGTCGACACGCAAGCAAAGCCCAGACACCAGTAGGTACGCAAGCCACTGGCCGACTGCATAACAAATGGCATGAATACTGTCGATCCATGACTGAATCAAATCTTTCTGCCACTCGACTGAACTCAGTCGAGCATCATGTATCTAGTAAACTTCGATTAAAGTGGACATGAAATGGAAAGCACAGCCCAGCAGCTAGACAAATAGCTAACTAAAATTATTAAAGATAGCGAAATGCTGTTCTTCTACTGCTGAAGAAAACATTTTTTTTACATAATGGATATTTCATACCCAGCTTCATCGACCAACAGGTAAAATCAGGACAGTTATTACAAGGTTCGGCCCGTAGGCCAGTACACGAGCTGTGAAGTACTCCATCTTACAGCCAAACACACAAGCGAACAAAGTAAAGTAAAACATAACTGCATGTGTACAAAAGTACGGAATTCGTAATCAGTAATCACTAGCTATTGAGGGTTTAGCCCGGGATACTGATTTGGTGTAATCCTTCTTTATCTTCTTTAGTGCCACCACCACATCAATCATCGAGATTCTTCGGTCAGGTGGCTCACATGAGCAGAGCAAACCCAGCTCAAATACTCGCAAAATACTGTCATTTACGTTGCAGATAGGAGAAGCATCTAGCAGTAGCTGGTCGTCCACAACATGAATATTGAGATCACTTGGAAAGGACTGATGAACCCACCGCCTGATATTGAGATCTCCTATGAACATAGTATCCGTTGGTCGCTTTCTTGTGAAAACTTCCATTAGCATGATTCCATAACTGAACATGTCACTCTTGCGCGATGCCTTGCCAAAAGATCCATACTCTGTTTAAGGGAACAGGAATTTATATGCAATATGTAAAATTGAATGGCTTAACAATAACTATGTTTACAAATGGTACAAGTGTTAGCACCTGGCGCCATGTAGCCAAGTGTTCCAGGCATACTAGCAGTGACCTTGGAGTTGTCTTCACCAAATAGTAACTTTGCGATACCGAAGTCAGCTACATGTGCTGTCATGTCATCGTCAAATAAAACATTGCTAGGCTTCAGGTCACAGTGCAGGACCACCTCATGATGCTCATGGTGCAGATAGTCCATTGCCATTGCTACATCTAGCATGATGTCCAGTCTCTTTAGGAACCCCAAATGCATTCTACCTCCAGAGTGTAGGAGCATATCTAAGCTACCATTGGGCATGTACTGGAGTACCAATGCTCTAAAGTCTTGGTTCGAACAGACATTTAGTATCTTTATCAGGTTCCGGTGTCGAGCCAGGCGAAGAACATGACACTCAGCATCAAAGCTTCTAGTTGCTTGTTCTAGCTGCATGTCTAGAACTTTTATGGCGACCACCATGCCGGTGCTCAGTTGGCCTTTATAAACTTTTCCGAAGCTCCCAGTACCGAGAAGGTTGTTATCACTAAAATTATCAGTGGCAATAATGAGCTCATGTTTGGAGACTAATCTATGGCTTGTCACATTGCCTTGGTCATTGACCAAATCTTTAACATCTCCATTATTCTTAAGTTTCCTTCTGGTCGTTATATAGACAGAAAGAACAGTAATAGAGACAAATAATACGATGGCAACTGGAAGCAAGAACTTTAGGAACTGTATATTTTGTGATTGAGATTTTTCTTGACATGGAGAAAATCCTAGACGTGGAGCCCCACATAGCCCTGCATTTCCAATCAAAGATTGAAATGACATGTTTGAAAACACACCTCCCTCAGGTATTTTTCCTTCTAGATTATTGAACGAGAGATTCAAGGTTGTCAAGTCAGTAAAGTTTGCGAGGAACATGGGAATGGTACCACTGATATTATTGAAGGAAAGATCCAACTGTTCTAAGGTAGTAAGGTCCTCAAAGGAATCAGGGATCAGACCATCAAAAGAGTTGTGCGATAGATTTAGAACGGTGAGCATAATGTTTTTTCCAAATGATACTGGGATGGCTCCATTCAAAAAGTTGGATGAGAGGTCAATAGCAGCAACTTGTTTCAGCCCGTCTACATCACCCGGAAGTGGACCGGCAATTAAATTGTTAGAGAAATTTAGTGTGAAAACTTTATCAAGGTGGAAGATGCTTGCTGGTATAGATGAACTTAAGTGGTTATTAGAAACACTGATATATTCTAGCGCACTAAGGTTGCCCATGCTATCAGGAATAGAGCCAGAAAAATTGTTTCTGTCAAGGTTCAACCTTTGTATGTTCCCAAGCATACTAATTTGTGTCAGTATAGGTCCTGAAAACTCATTATTCGAGACATTAAGCTCCAAGAGCTCTTGCATCCCTGTGATAGACATTGGGATTTCCCCCGTGAATAGGTTGTCAGAAAGCCCTAACATTTGAAGATGGCTTAAGTTTGACAGTGTTGATGGAAGCGTACCTGTTAACATGTTACAACCAACATTAAACCAAACTAACTCTTTCGATAGGTTTCCTATTTGATTTGGGAGCTCCCCAAATAAAGAATTACTTTCAAGGTCGAGGAGTTGGAGTTTTCTACAATTAGAAAGGGTGGACAAGAAGTTAAGGTTCCCATCTAAATTATTCGCTCCAAGGTAAACGCGGTTCAGAGATGGAATGTCCCCAAATGTTGGTGGTACTGAGCCAGAGAATTGATTTTCCGCCAGAGCTAGCTGAGATAATTCCGAAAAGTTGCCAAGAAAAACCGGGATCGGACCTGTTAGCTGATTGGTTCTGAGATATAGTCCGGTAAGATGGGTGAGATTGCTAAAAGCAGCTGGGATAGAGCCAACGAGGTTATTTGCTCCCAAAGATAGTTTGGTGAGACATGGTAATTGAGCTAACCATGTTGGAAGGATACCCACAAAATGATTTACAGGTAAAAAGAGAGTTACCAAGTGTTTGCATGCTGCAAGTCCTGATGGAATCGGTCCCACAAAGTTATTAAATCCGAGATAAATCTCCTGTAGTAGAGGAAGGCTAAAACTTTGATTGTTTGGAATAGAACCCACAAAGTTGTTGTTACGGAGGTCAAGATACTGCATCCTTGACATGTTGTAGATGGTTGGTGGTACTGTACCAGATAGGTTATTGAATTCCAGATACAAGAGTTCCAACATGCGCAAGGAACCCACGCTATGTGGTACAGGACCAGAGAAGCTATTGTTTTCCAATCTGATTTCCCTTAGGGATGGCGTATTATTGAATAGGCATGCTGGTATGTTGCCAGATAACTCGTTCCTAGCTAGAGAAACCGACTCAAGGCTGTGCATATTTTGCAGTAGTCCTGACGGAATGTCCCCTGACAGGCTATTGTAACTTAGGTGAAGAACCTCAAGCCTTGTTAGGTTTCCTATGGTACTCGGAATAGGTCCAGAGAAGTCATTTCGAGGAAGGGATAGAACCTTAAGCCGATGTAACATGCCAAGTTCGGCAGGGATGGAGCCAGCGAGGCCGGTGTTTGTGAGGTTGAGTATGGAGAGGAACGAAAGATTACCGAGGTGTGGGCTGAGCTCCCCTTGAAGCGGAACACCCGCAAGTGACAGAGCTGTGACGCGCACGCGCTGCGGGTGCCGGCTGCACGAGACTCCATGCCATCGGCAGAAGGAAACGTTGGATGTCCAGCTCCTTGCAAGAACGCCTGTGGGATCAGAGAGCCGGGTTTGGAAAGCCAGCAGCGTGGCCAGGTCGTTGCTGCTGCCGCCGGTAACGCTGGTGGCACTCGGGATGGCAGGAGGAGAAGCTGGGGCAGCACTAGGCAAGAGGGCAGAGAGGACGGGGATAGCCAATAATATTACAGCGGCCATTGGATCGGAGTCTGCCTTCTCGTGAATGCGTGGGACAGCACGTTGTGATGCCATCCCGAGTGTAGTAGGATTATTTATGGGGAGATTGGATGGATACTACATAGGCTGGGCGTGTGCACCACGACTCTTTTTTTTTCCTTTTTTTTTTGCAATAAAGTCTGAAGGCGACCACCGGGACCGGGCGGCGATGGTGACCGCCTCGAGGGAGAGACACCTGACGCCGGCGCTGCCCCTGGCCACGCTCATCGACCGAGAGCTCCGCGCGGGTGGCTCCGAGCGCGAGGCCCTGCGCTACGGCCACGCCGGCTTCGCCAAGCGCGGCGAGGAGTACTTCCTCGTCAAGCCCGACAGCCTCCACGTCTGCCTTCTCCGTCTTCGCCGTACGTACCGCCCAAAACCATTCATCAGTATATGTCCGGCAGTCAGACTATTCAACGTAGAATATGTCGCTGTATCCCTTTGCATCGAGAAATCGCTGCCAGTGACTTAGTTGTAGCAAGCTTGGTTCAGTACGTAACTCATCGTCAGTCTTAAACCAAGTCAGATCAGCAGTAACCGCCCCGTTTAGATGGTGAAATTTTGATGAAAAGTGGTGAAATTTTTGCATTAGAAAGCGTGTTCTGTGAGAAGTGGCACAGTCTGCGATGCGAAAATTTTGAGAATCTTTGAGCATCTAAACAGGGCCAACATCAATGGCAGTGAGTCCCCATCCATGGTCCCTGCTGAAGGTTGAATTCAGTTGATGCAACTGGGCTAGTGCAAACGAATCTGGTCCATAGAATGGCCCACGAAAATACAAAATTCTCATTGCTACACAGTTGATGTCAATTCTTCAGAACTTCTGAAACAGAAGAAACTTATTTTCCACATTACTTAGTTGCATCTACAACCTTCATGGGCATGGATGCCAGCGCTGCCATGGGATCATCTCTGATCTCTCTGCAGCAGCCACGCCTATAGATTGCCAATATTTTCTTTCTTTTTTGAGGAATAGGATGGTCCAAAGCCCGTACAAAGTATGATACAAGGTGTTACAAAAACGACAAAAGTTGTTCTACAATTACTTGAAAATACTTCTTGTTCGATCTCTGGAAGACCAAGGCAAACTATGAATATTTGCATTCACGCCAAGATGGATGTACCAGTCTATCCACCTAAGCTCCTTGAGGCTCACCAGCACAGCTTTAGTTTCTCATCTGCAGAAGCACAGCCTTGGATCTCATTGGTCTGGGACCTCTCAACAAAACAAGTTGCAAACCGTTGCCAGTTACCACATGGGTTTCAGCTACAGAAGCACGCCGATTAAATCTCAATTGGTCCATCAACACGTGCTTTAGCATGGGTTACAATCTTAGGAGACACTAACTAATAAAATTATCAACCCCACTATTTATTTCTCTTGACATACAAAACATCCACCTTAGCGGTCCACTATCATTTAAAATTAAAATTCACTTGCCTTGGTTCGGGTCTTCGGGATCCTGTGCGCAGTACGCGGCTCCGAACTCCTCCTGAGGTTCCTCCTCGTTCACACCGTCGGCTACGGCACACAAGCAATCACACAATAAATAAAAGAAAATAAAGTTTTATTGTTTGAGCTCGAGGAGAGAATAAATGGAAAATGGAGGTAGAAATATTATTTTGGAGAGAGAGGGAATAATGGCTCGGCGGAAATATATCCGGGAGAGTGTGGTGAAATTTGGGATCGATTTGACGAAGTTTGGGGCTTGAAAAGATGGGTTAAAGATGTGTCTAGGGGTAGTTTATAGTGTGCAGGGGCTTATTTGTGAGGGACTAAAGAGCTTAGGGGGCTCTGGTGGAAAGGGGCAAGAGGGGGGCTGCGTGTGGTAAAAGGAAAAGGAAAAGGAGGAGGAGGTTTTGGGCAAAACTGCCTTCTTCTTCCTCCCTTCTTCCCTCGACACAGACAGAACAGAGGAAAGAGGGACGTCGTGGCCAGCGACCCTCCCGGGCACGGAGGCGGCCGGGAGTGAGGGGAACGGAAAGAGGAAGTCGAGGGGGGTCCGATTCCTCTCCTCACCTTGGGCGGAGACGGCTTGTGGAGGGAGATCGACGGCGGCGGGCGGACTGTTGCTGCTTCGGCAATGGTGGCGGCGTGCTGCGGAGCTCGGGAGATGGCTGGGGAGGTTTGTGGCACGGCGGAGGGCGGCTCGGTCGGTTTTTATAGGCCGAAGGCGAGGGGGGTAGGTGACCGGCGGGTGGAAGCACAGGAAGCTCGCAGTAATGGCGGGAAGGGCGGCACAGCACGGTGCCGGTCTGCACGCGCGGTCACGTCGCGGGTAGGCGGAGATGCTCTGCAAGGAGGGGTCTCGTCGCGGTAGGCAGAGATGCGCGCAGGGACTAGTCCCGTCACGGGGCCGGAGCGGAGGCGGCACGGCAGCGGTACGGCGCAGCTGGCGCAGCGCTGCTGGCGCGGCGCGGCCTGGCACGACACGGGCGCGGGCGTAGGCGCGGCCGGCGGCCTGGCTGGCGCGGCCTGGCTGGCGTAGGCGCGGCCGGCGGCCTAGCTGGCGCGGGGCCGGGTCGTGGCGCAAGGGGAAAAACAGAGGAGGAAGAAGGAAGAAGGAATTCTTTCAAAAAAAAGAAGGAAGAAGGAAAAAGGAAAAAAGAAAAGAAGGAAAAAGAAAAGGGGGAGGAAAGAGAGGGGGTCCACGACGATTGCGGCGAGCATGCGCGGCGGTCGGGCACGCGCGTGTCCACGGTCGGCCGATCGGCGCGGGATGTGATGGCGGGAGAGGAGGGACGGCCGGCGGTCACGAAGGAAAAGATGGGAAAGTCGGGATAGACGGGAGAAATTACCGAGGTGGATTAGGGTGACCGGGAATCGAGCCCAAACGCATGAAAAGATTTTGAAGACATTTTTATCGGGTGATTTAAGAGGTGATTTAGTCGGAGGATTTTCCGAGCGTTACACTTCCGCAAACTCTGAAGACCCTTGGATTCATTCCTTAATCATTTGAAGGCTCGGGGGCTCCTATGCTACACCTATCAATTCATATTTTCAAGATAGAAGATGTAAATTCAAGATTGACCCTCAACCAGAGTCCACGACTCAGCCTGCGGCTCGGGGGCTACTCCTTATGGAGTGCGATTTCACAATTGCACTTCCACATTTTTTCCTCAACGCAGAGGATCTCGACTTCAATACAAATGAGCTGGAACACTTCCACTCTTTCGGCAGTTTAAGTACTATTGAAGACTTCTTTCAGCCTGTAGTACTCGAGACGATCAAGAACTACTCGACGAAGCTTCAAGACTACTCGAACTCGCTGCTCAAGACTACAACGTGCTCAGGGGTTTGTCGGGCATACACCCCGGGTACCCGCAAGGAAGGAAGAAGACGGACTCCTATCCGAATTCCCATGTATTCCTACTTGTCGGGGTTCTCTACCGCCGGCAAGTAAATTTCTACGATCACGTGTCTGGATCCCGATGGTAGGCAAGAAAGACACAAAAATGTATACTGGTTCAGGCACGGGAAGGCCCTACGTCCAGTTGGGGGAATGTGTGTATTCAAGCCTCAGCCTGTAGTAGGGGATACAAGCTAGTCGGGAGAGGGTCAGGTCCCAAGTCCCTTCGGTGGTGGCGAATGTTGTGTGCGTGCGTGCGTGTGTGGCGAACCTTTTTTTTCTCTTGCGCGTGTCGTCTCGCGTGAACCCGAAGCCTCCCTTTTATAGCCGTGAGGGGGTCGGTGCTTCAGGGGTAAAAGAGGAATTACAGTTGGAGTTACAGTGTCGGGAGTCTTCCCCGGGCGCAAAAGTCACAGCCATACGCGGTGGTTGGGCGCCCACATTGGTTAGGTGAAGTCCCGGCAGCATGGGCGGTCCGTTTGACCCGGCGCGGCTGGCCCTAATAGAGGTAGTCGGGAGCGGTCCGTCGGGTGCCTCCCCGAGTGGTTGGCGTGGCGGTCCGTCGAGTGCTTCCCCGAGTTGTATGACGTGGAGAGTGCCCATCGGTTCCCCGAGCGGTTGTCGGAGGGGGTCCGTGCACCCGCCACTGTGGCCTCCGTCACGCAGGTCTTTTCCCTGCACTGTGGGACTCCTGACGAGAAGGGACGTGCACCACTGTGGCCGCAGGGGTACAGGACAGGTGCCCATCCCGCCCTGATAGCAGGGAAGGCAAGTGGGCACGGCGCGGCGCGGGCTGTGTCAGGGAGTTGGTGGTCGCCGCGACACGTGTCTTCCTGGAAGAGTCTTCCCTTCGAAGGAAACCCCGCAAGTCGTGCGAGGCGGGGACTGCTCGGGGAAGGAACTTGTCGTGCGAGGCGGACGTCCTCCCGACATGAGGGGTTGTCGTGCGAGGCGGACATCCCCCCGACGTGAGGCAAGTCGTGCGAGGCGGAGTCTTGCCGGGGGCGAACAAGTCGTGCGAGGCGGAAACTGGCCACCGAGGCGCGAACTAGTCGGAACCAGCCGGCCACGATGGATTCGCTCCTCGCGTGGGCCCTTCGGTCGGTCCCACCTGTCGGTCTTGTTTGTCGTGGGCCCTGGTGGACCCTCCTGGTCTAGCCCCTCGTCACTACTAAGACTCATATGTAATCCTACTAGGACTCTTACCTTGTAACTGACCAGGAACCCGCCCCCTGGACTATATAAAGGAGGGTGCGTGTACCTAAGAGGACAGACAACCTCTCACACCATGAGGCAACACCTCAACACCCAAACGCAGGACGCAATATACAACACCCCAAACAGAACGTAGGGTATTACGCTATCTTGGCGGCCCAAACCTGTATAAATATGTGTCTTGTGTCCTCGCGCATACCTTCGGGTTCCAGGTCATGACAATCCCCACCTCTATCTACTCCGATGGGTACCCCCTACGGAGGTTGACGGCTCTAAACACCGACATCGTCTGTATTCAGCTACCAAGTTTATTTTGTATATTGTAGGTAGTTCCATTTTTTCTTAATGGGAGTTCTGGGTATGGGGTTATATGGTTCCAGTGAACTCAGATTAGTTTAGGAAAGATTGATTAATCAACCGTACCCTGCAACATTAGAAATACTACTGTATTTTGGCTTCCTTATTGCTTATGCTGTCAAATTGCCAACTATACCTCTACATACGTGGTTACCAGATATCCATGGGGAAGCGCATTACAGTACATGTATGCTTTTGGCCGGAATTCTATTAAAGATGGGAGCATACAGATTGATTTCGATCAATATGGGATTGTTACCTCATGCTCATTATCTATTTCCCCGTGCGCGCCCATGCGCGCGATGGAGTACGCGATGTTTTGCATGATTTAAAGACTTTGTTGTGATTGAAGTATGAGAAATGAGGTCAGTGTAAGCAATTATTCACACAATTCATAATATAAGCAAGAGGGCTTAAATGCTAAATGTCCGCGCCATTCTATCTAGGAGCATATGTTGATTTCTAAAAAAATGTATGTTCAACTCAACTCAATTTCGGGTTGAATCTTAAAAAATGCGGGTGTATAATTACAAAAAATTCCGCACTACTTAACTCAATTCTAGGTTGATTCTTTAGTTACATGAAAGTCTAAATGCAAAAAGTTCACTACACTCAGTCTAGGAATTCAGTTTGATTCCTCAAAATTGTGAGTTCATAATTGCAAAATGGCCACGTGACTCAATGTAGGGCAAGATTGATTACCTGGAATGCGAGTACCTAAATATAAAACATTGGCACCTATATCTAGGACTGCGGTTTTGATTGCTTAGAACTGCGAGGGTCTAAACATAAAAAATCCATGGCAATACTTTATTGCTAGAAGGGCCTGTTCGAAGGAATAGAAAACGCAGGAACGAAAGGAAACACAGAATTGACATGTAGCGTTTGTGGCAAAACACAAGAATGAAAAACAAAGTAATGAGATCAAGATGGTTGTTTGGAACGTAGGATTTGAAACATAGGAAACAAAGGAAATCCTTGCATATTTGACTTGGTTGTACAAATAGATTTTATGTTTAGCCCTCATTATAAAATGCAATTTCATATAAATAAATTAAAAAGATCATTAAATATAAATTCTAAATTAACTAATAATTATTTAATAGAGTTTACATGGGAATTATGGGCTTTAGGCCCAAAAGACATAGTGACACAGGTGACCTTTCTTTCTTTTTTCTATTCTTTTTTCTCTCCTTTATTTTCTCCATCTTATCTGTTCCTGCCTGCTTCCGTATCCTATCCGTGATTGAGGCGCTCTCTATGACTCTCTTGGCTCTGCCTCTGATGCGCCGCCGCTTCCCCTGTAGCCCCACCGCACTGGCGCCACTCATCCTCCGTGTGGTCGCAGCCTCGCGTCGGTCAAGCCCCACCGCACACCCCTTCCTCTTCGCGCACGACGGCAGGCGGAGCATGGGGTATGACAGGCGGAGCAAGGGCCGGGGCCACCGCCGCCCACGCCTCCTCCATGCTGTCACACCTAGTTTTGTAAAGACAAAACCAAATGCATTCCTATATGTATGTCAGGATAAAGTTTCATACATATAGTTGATATAAGTGAATAACAGTAACAGTATCATGTAAAAGAACACAAACAACTTACAAGTCTATCAGAGATAAACAGCTCAATCCTGAAAACGGAGACACCAAACTTCACAGTCGAGGCAATCGACTGGGGGCTGCGTACGCCTAGCATCATCATCTTCAACAGCTTCACACTTTTTTCTTCTAAGCAGCAGTAAGTAAGGATGAGTACACTTATGATTGGTACTCAGCAAGGCCACAAGAAATAACCAGAGAGTGATTTAAGTCTATCTTTAAGTTTATTAATCATGTAAGGGTCTATGCCGCTCTTGACCGTGAGCACGGCTAATCGATTAGTTTTAAACACTCTGCAGAGGTTGTACATCTTTACCCACAAGTCGCGTAAAAGTTCCGAAGAACTTTGGACCCAACCATGCGATGCTTGCAAGGCATCATACCACACTACCGAGGTATGATTGCATAGGGACGCTACGAGACATTTACAAAGATTACCTAGTATGGACTGCTCGCTAGGTTACATGAAAACGCAGTGCATAAAGCTCCCCAGCGGGTACCGTGTCTTAGCAAAGTCCAACTCCCCACTAGAGCAGGTCTATACACCAACTACCGTCACCCCCTCGCCCCTTTCAGGTAAATCATATCACATACTAAAGTTTCTAATTAATTAGTCAAGATAGAGCCATATGTCTTGTGGTTGCACTGTTTTCTGGGTGGTCGCTCCATGTTCCGATTAATGCACAGTATTCTTGTAAATAAAGCATAGGTAGAAGGATGGTTAGGGACACTTGCATTTCTCCAACGAAAAGCTACTCTTACTGCTTTTCAGATCTTCCTTCTTGAAACTCTTTATCTTCAAAGCAAACGAACAACGATCTTCTACTCGAAGCAAACATTAGGAACAACCATACAAAGCAAATAAATAAGAACTAAGAACAAAGCACCAAACAAAAGGAAAGGCTTTAAAAAGAACACACTAAAGGATGGGTTCGATTAGATTTACGAAACAGATTGATCTGAGCTAGAACTGAAACTAGAAAGATATGAAACTCTATATAAGACTATGAACAAAAAAGAGGCACTGAGATAGAGCTGACGGAAACATCTATCGAACGATTTGCATTTATGAGAGAACAAAACTATAAACTTAGGTTTATTTTAATTAGCAAAAGGTATGCGAAGGATATTTTATAAAGAAAATACCCTAAATTGGAATTAATGCAAATTAAACTGTATTTGAAGAAACCGAGATAAAGAACCTAGTCAAGTTTTATTTATAAACGTTTATGTATAGATTAAACCAATTAAACATTTACTTTGAGAAAAGGTGAACTACTAATCGAATTAAAGCATATGTCATGTTGAACTAAGCAAACTTTATTTAGAAAACACGTGCATGTTGGCATTAGTCCAGTTAATGTTTAGTTATAAAAGCCGGTGTAAAAGACTATTCAACTTTTAATCAGAAAAGTTAATTAAATATTAAGCAAATTAACATTTGGTTTATGAAAAACCGAGATGTGACACTAATTAGATTTTATTTACAAAAGCATATGATTTAAACATTAATCACGAAAAACGGTGTATGACACTATATAGCTTCTAATTAAGGAAGACATGTATAATATGCGTTAATCAAATTAATAATAAAATAATTTTCAGAAAATATGCATAGTGAAAACATTACCACTAACATGTACTTTATATTAATATGAACCTAACGCAATTTGAACTGATGAAAACGGTGCAAAAACATGAGAGATATGGATTAAACAAGGTGCAGGGACCTATCTGCGACTAACTAAAAAACTGAAGGGCTAACAGAAAAGTTAACAAGACACACCAAACAGTTCTTGCGAATAGATCTAAGATCAGGGGTAGATCTACAAAAGGTCTCGGGTGTGTTTTATGTGTGAAAGTGAGATATTTGTAGGGGGTTTTCTGAGAGAGTTGCTAGACACATAAACTAATCTAAAGATAACAGGAAACCATAGGGGCTTAAACATAAAAGTGCCTTATCTATAAGGCAGATCAGATCGATGCCTTCTTCCTGGACGCCATGGCCGGCGGACGGAAGGCCCCTGGCCGGCCAAATTAGCGGCGGTCGGCTGGCCTACGAGCTCGGGGAAAAGCAAAACGGAGAGAGGAGATCGAGGGAAAATCGTAAACGTGCTCACCAGCAGTGGGGAACGACGGCAGCGGCCGGATTTTGGAGAGGATGGCGCAGGTGGCCGGCTCGGGCGACGCACGGACGGCGGCGCTCCGGTGGTTCTGGCGCAGATAAGGACTCGAATGAGGCATGGAAAAGAGATACGAGGATGAGAGGATCATGTGGGTATGCTCACCGGCGATGGAGACGGACGGGAGCACCCGGGATTTCGGCTGGGCGGACGGCGGCCTGCAGCTCGGGTGCGCCACGGGCGGTGACGTTCCGGTGGCCGGAATGCGACAGGGAACGGAGCTCTGGATGCGGCTCGACGTCGCGCGGCTCCAGGTGGCAGCGGCTTCGTCCGGCAACGCTCCAATGCGGCGGAGCGGCGACGGCCGCCGGTGCTCTGCTCCGGCGCTGAAGGCGGCGGCGCAGCGCAGGAGCGAGCGGGGCGCGACGCAGGGCGGCGGAGGCAGCAGCTAGGGCGCACGAGGGGCTCGGACGCTCGCCCTTTATAGGCACGCGGAGGGATCCTGGCGTGGCGCGCACGCCGAGGGCAGCCTGGCGGCGGCCATGGCCATGGCTCTGCCTGGCCGATGGGCCTCGCGGGCTGGAGCGGGTCGGGGCGGTGCAGGTCGGGCCTTCGGGCTCGGCCCAAACCGGAAGGATAAGATTTTTTTTTTCAGAAATCATTTCTCGTGATAAGAAAAATCCAGTTAAACTAGATAATTTCATATGGCCACGAAAAATATTCTGAAAATCCCAAAAATTTCAGGAAAATTCTCAGATATAGATTGGAGCACGAACAATCCAAACAAATTATTTGGAGCTCATGAAAAGGATTGTAGGGCCTTCTATTAAATAGAATTAGCTCAAGAAAGGTGAGAATAAATTTCAGAAAAAGGTTGAAAAATTCTCAGTAGGATTTTGTCAGCACTTAAACGCATTTTTGAAATGTTTTGCACTCATGAAACACCTAAATGCATCGGCATGAATGCAACACACATCGAACCAATTTATTTGATTAAGAAAAACAATCAATGTTTTTTTTTCTATACTATATTTCCTGTAAAGAAAATAAATGTTGGAAATTTTTTTAAAATTATGAGAAAATCGTTGTTTAAATATTCTTTCTATTCACATCCTGAAATTCAAAAATTTCAGGGTGTGACACATGCTCCCTTCTACCTCCTCCAGCGGGGAATCGAGCCCGAAGCCGGCCGTCGACCCCGGTGGCCCAGGCGCGGCAAGCCCCAGCCGCAAAGCAACGGCACCCTCCTTCCAAACCTTCCTCTCCCCGACGGAGGCAGGACGCGGTGGTGGGCGCATAGAGGGGAAGTCTGCGGCGGATTGGTCATCTCCGACAAGCATGGCGGGAGAGAGGAGGCAAGAGCGGGAGGAAGGAGAAGCGGAGGTAGAGATAGCGACTTTCTTTCCCTTGGGTCGTTCGCACCCTTTCCTCCGGAACGGAAGGTGTCGTTCCCGCGTTCCAGACACCTTCCTGCGTTTGTTTCCTCTGGAATCGTTTCCTACGATTTTTCCCGTGAGATTCCTACGTTCCAGACGGGGCCTTAGATCGTGGTCGGGTTGATTCTTTGGAAACATGAGGACCTTAATGTAAGATGTCCAACACACTCAATATAAAGTCCACTGACTCAATGTGATGGTATAAGTACAAAATGTCCACAAATTCAATGTAGGGTAAGGTTGATTCTTTGGGAACACAAGGGCTTAAATACAAAACATCAGCACCTATGTCTAGGACTGCGGATTTGGTTTCTTAGAAATGCAAGGATGTTAACGTAAAAATTCAGCGGCAATTGTTAGCTGTTGGATCGCGATCGGATGGCGCAGCCATTTCTGAGCAATGTGGACCGTAGATTGATTTTGAGAAAGCATGAGGGTCTAAATGAAAAAAAGTTAGCGACAAATGTCCATTCCTAGCCCTTGGATTGTGATCGGACGGACCACGTGATTTTTGCTGATGTGTAAGCACATATGTGGAAGCACAGTGGCAATACTTTATCGCTAGCCGTCATATCTAAAGATGGCAACGGGCGAGCTGCCCGCGGATACACCCTTCTTGCGCCCGCACCCGCGACCAAAATCCCACGCCCGTGCCCTCCACCCGCCACGGGCAGGAAGCCTTGCCCGTGCCCTCCATCCGCGGGCATCACGTGCCCGCGGGTATGCCCGCGAGCCGCTAGCCAAGGGTTCACAGCATGAGAGGAGACGGGGCCGGCGGCATCACGGCGCAGATGGGGAGGAGCTGGGGACCGACGGGCAGCGGCCAGGCAGCTTTGGGACAGGGATGGGAGGGAGCTGCTGGTTGGCAGGAGGGCGGCGGCGCGGCATGGATGGGGAGGAGCCGGCCAGCCGGGGGCTGCCAAGGTGCTGACGGGGAGAAGCCGGGAGCCGCCGCCGTTTCAGCATGGATGGGGAAGAGCAGGGCCGCGGCGGCGGCACGACATGGATGGGGAGGAGCCGGGGGCCGTCGAGGCACGGACGGGGAGTAGACGGGAGCCGCCTCCGTCTCAGCGTGGATGGGGAAGAACAGGGGGCGGCGACGTCGCAGCATAGATGGGGAGGAGCTGGGCCGCTGCTGCTGCGGATGGGGTTGGATCCAGGGGCATCCGGCGGCAGACAGGGTGGATCCGAAGTAGGGCAGCGACGGGAAGTGGCGGCCGGCGGGAATCGAGGTGGAGGTGGGGTGCGCCGGCAAGGAGTCAAGAAGGTAGGAGAGAAAATTGTGGTGGAGGTGGAGTTGGGGACTTGGGTGCGGCGGCCACGAGCCCAAAAGGCAGGGGAGGAAACCCTATCTGAACTTTATATACATGGTCTTGGGGCTAGGGCCACATGTCAGCTATTGGAGCGGGTTTGACGGGTTTGCGGGTGCGAATATCATTTTTCCCTGCCCATGAGCAAATATCCGTTGGGTTTAGGAACACACCCGCGCCCGCGGGCAGAGACTCAAACCCATATCCGCGCCCATCGGGTTTCGTATCCGCGGGCACGCGGATATTTCGTGCCCGTTGCCATCTTTAGTCATATCGTTATCAGGTTGATTCTTTGGAACCATGAGGGCATTAATGTAAAATATCTTACACACTTAATATAAGACCACGAACTCAATGTGAGGGTATAATTACAAAATGTCCACGTATTGTATGTAGGGTAAGGTTGATTCCTTGGAAACACAAGGGCTTAAATACAAAACATCAGCACCTGTATCGAGGACCATGGATTTGATTTCTTAGAAATGAAGGGTCTTAACCTAAAAATTCAGCGGCAATTTTATCACGATCGGACAACACTATGATTTTTGAGCGACGTGGATCACAGATTGATTTTGGGTAGACCTGAGCATTCCACGGGCCGGGCCGGGCCGAAAAAAAATCCGGGTTTTTCGTGCTGAGGAAATCCTGCCCATGACCGTCCCATGGGACGTGTCGGGCCTCAGTTTTCGGGCCGGGCTTGGGCGGGCCGCCCGCGCATTTTGTAGTGTAAAGTAACTAAAAACAACATTTCGGGCCGGGCTCGGGCCAAAAAAATTTTTCGCGGGCTTCAAGATCTCTGCCCACGCCCGTCCAGTAAGATCCGTGGGCGGGCCGGGCCCGGGCCGGGCCAAAAATGCTCAGGTATAATTTTGGGAAAGCATGAGAGCCTAAATGCATAAAAGTTAATGACAACTGTCCATTTCTAACCGTCGGATCGTGATTGGACGGACCACACATTTTTGCTGATGTGGCAGCACAAATGAGCTGGAAACTTGCCAGGATTCATATGTACCAACCAATGCCAAAATCTAACGAGAAACATTATACTAAAACCTTGTGCCTCCTGCCCTTGTTCAAGGCGAGAAACATCAGTTTGCTCCTGCCATAGCCATTGATGTGTCTATTCAACCTTGTGTAGTATCATTATAAAACCAACGTTTATTACAGAAATGCAATAAACAGAGATGGCACATCTAAGGAGAAACATGGACGGATTCAACTGGGGCTATTACCTAGTACTCCATGTGTCCCAAATATAGCTTCGATTAGACTTTTTTTAAAGTCAAACTTTTTCAACTTTGACCGTGAATGACGAAATAACCATAAATATTAATAACATAAAAATGATATTGGTAGATTTACCAAGAAACCGACTATCAAAATATGTAATCTTTTCTATTTAATATAAATTATTTTAAGAGTTATTGTTGATCAAAGTTGAGAAAGTTTGACTTTGAAAAAGTCTAAACGTAACTATATTCTGAAACGGAGGGAGTAAGTCATATGGACATGGACTTGAAAATTCCAGCAATTAGCATTTTGGCAAATGAGCGATCGTGGCATCTAATCCGTTATCATTTGCCCATTGCTGGTCCATTCTGCTCAAGCTCTACTGTTCTGCATGGCTGGCTGGCTGCATGTTGCAGGAAAAGGCACAACCGGCCTTCAAGAACAACGAATAATAACTTCTAGAATGATTGAGATTTAACTATCTCTCAATTACCTTTTTTTAAGCCATAGATGTTAAATTCAGCGGCTAGAGGGGGCACCTACTCCTTTTTGTCAACTCAACAGCAATGATTGAGATTTGGTTTCTTCTCAATCACTTCTTTTAAAAAAGGACCCATAGACCCGTTAAGCAAAAAAAAAAAAAAAGAGTGGAATTTTTCAGTGCAGCCGGTAGTTTCTTTGGGTTGCATTTTTTCAACTTGAACCCTCTTTTTTTGGTCAATTTTTTTTAGAAAAACTCATGGACAAGCTTTTAAAAGAAAAAAGCACCAAATGATTACAGACAGCTAGCAGACCGCCAAAACAACTGTTTTTGCCTGCCCTAGTGCACGAGGCAACGAGTCTAGGTACAAGTCGAAAAAGAAAATATGAGAAGAAAGAAGTGAACTGGTGTGGAAGAAACCACAAAAGAAACAAAAGTGAAGGCAGATGCTGGAGGCGATCTGGAGAGCAGCATGGTACCATTTGGATCCAATTGCTTCCCCAAGTCAGTTTGTCCCACCCCCTTTCACCACAATAACTAGATGCTTCTTCTAGATTTAAGTGTCTCGCCTTCTCCTGTTGAAATGATTGACAAGCAATGCGATAATAAAAAAAATGGATTTCTAGTTCACCCCTATGGAGCATTTACCTAGCCAACAATTAGATCCGGCTATACCCAAACTTTTCTAGTTCACCCCAACATATTGTAGGGGTTGAAATGATTGACAAGCAATGCGATAATAAAAAAAATGGATTTCTTTATTTTATTAATTTTGGATTCAGAAGAAGTAGTCTTTCTTTGGTCCATATATCATTTCGCATTAAGTATATCATTTCAAATTCAGTTATTAATAGAACGAATCACACTTTTACCACTAAACAAGTAGTCTTTCTACGGTTATGACTGCAAGGATCATTAAAAAGAATTCTCATAGACTTCCTCTATCACTTGAGAGAAGCAACAAACAAAGAGTGATAAAAAGAAAATTAAATCAGTTGCGGTGAATTGAAATTGAGAGAATAAGCTAAATGATTTGACTTTAGTTTTTTTATTCTGAAGTATCTTTTTTTGAATATTTTTCACGGCTCGATAAATAATTTGATAAGTCAATGATTTTTTTGTCTTTCATAATACGGTTAACCACCATGTTAACTAATCGATTACAAAAAAAATGGATCAGATTCTATGGTTCTTTTTTCTAAAGCACCTCGACGTGACATGAGCGTGAATGCTGTTCAAGAATCCATTTTCTTTTTATAAGGGCCAAGTATGAATCACTTGTTCTTTTTGGCTTTTGACCCCATATTGTAGGGTGGATCTCAAAATACACAATTGGCCAAAATAGATAATGAGGATCATCTCCATAGCATTTCGCATTTATCAACAGATATAATATGTTTGGCTATTCTAAGTGGTTCTTTTTTTGGGGGTAAAGAAGAACTTGTCATTTTGACTTATTGGGTTCAGGAATTTTTTATAACATAAATGACTCAATAAAAGCTTTTTTTTCATTCTTTTAGTTACTGATTTTTTTTTGGATTTCACTCCACCCGCGGTTGGGAACTACTAATTTGTTGGGTCTACACCAATTTTGGATGGGCTCCTAACGAGCTAATTTTCACTATTTTTGTTTGTAGTTTTCCTGTTATTCTAGACACGTGTTTGAAATTTTTGGTATTTTTTGTTTAAACCGTCTATCTCCTTCACTTGTAGTCATTTATCATTCGATTACTGAAACATAAACTCCTTCATTTGATTTCCTAATATTAATCAAATTAGCATATTTCCTCCTTTAGAAAGAAAGCCTTTTCCTTTTTAGCAAAATACTTTCTGTTTCTAGAAATAACAAATAAAAAAACCAAGATATCCATTTCAGGGTAAAATATATCATTTACTTTCATTTTTATTTAGAATTTGGACATTTCTGTAGGTACTTTTTTTTTACTTTTTAGAAAGGAAAGCTCTTTTTTTTGAAAGATTACTCCTATCTTTGTTTATGTTTCGGATAGGAACAACAATTGAATCTAATTCATCCACGCCTATGAATCAGTCATAATAATTTAAATTTTAGAATCGAAGGTTCATAATATAAGACTTCTAGTCTCTTATCCATATTTTTTTCATTTTTTTGGAATGAATACATCATTCAATTCAATTTGACGGACAAAATAGTTCTAATGTTCGTGTTCTTTGCATGTTGCAGTACTTTATGTTCTAATGTTGTAGTCGTTGTCTACTGATGTTGCAATTATTGTCTAGCGATGTTGCAATCGTAGTCTACCGATGTTGCAATTGTAGTCTGCCGATGTTGCATCAATGTTTTTTTTTGCATGTTGCAGTACTTTATGTTCTAATGTTGTAGTCGTTATCTTTTGATTTGGTATTTTTAGTATGTTGAAAATGTTGTATACAGATGTTTCAATCATTGTCATTTGATGTTGCATCGGTGTTTTTTTTCATGTTGCCATGGTTTCACGCGGATGTTGCACATGTTCGGAGTGAAATTTCAAGTCTTTTCTGCTGATTTATCTCGTGTTCCAAACGTACGAGTATATTGTAAGTGTTTGAGCTATTTCTTGATGTGTATTGGTGGATCTAGTGTTGCAGAAGTGGATTGAGATCCACGTGCCACTGTGCTTGGGTGTCGCTGAGCAACACAACAAGCGTGTGTGTGTGTGGGAATAGGACGAGTGGTTCCCGCTAGGGTCATCAGTGCAGACCATGGGAGCGCAAAGGGAAACGTGGAGTGCCCGTTTTGGAGAGGTCGGGTTGATTTTTCTTTGTATGGTGGGGCACGTCACGTGGGTGGGAGGGAAGGACGATCCAATCGTTAGCTTCCACGGAAGCGTCTGATGGATTTGTTCCATCCGGACGTCTGGGCGCTAGCACATCCCTTGTACTTTTGGTTGGAAGGGTGTGCTCGATGGCTCGCTCTGCGTCCTCATATATACAGAAAAATTGCAGTGCATATTAGTAAATAATGCAAAAACAAGATCGAACACGAGACACGATTTCTTCACGATTTCTACGTAGATTACCCTTGCGGGAAAAACCACGGGCGCCAACTGGCAATCTTCACTATAATGAGAGAGTTACAACGCAGGGAATATAATGAGTCGTCTTGCTCTTTCTGTGCGGCTTATAAGATGTATAAAGGGTGGATTAAACTGACTGCAATCAAATACGGAAAGAAATCCGTTAAACACATAACCCAAAGCGTGGGCCCTCCAGGCGTCCCCACAAGACACACATTAGAAATTCGGATCATATCCAACAAACTCCACCTTGAGACGAATTCCATCTTGCAGCGGATCAAGTATCATCAGAGAACTCACTTCAATAATATATAATCACCGACGCCAAAAGTCGCTAGGACTTAAACTTTAATAGCAACCAAGCTTGAGCATAGCTCAAACTTAGCTGTAGGAACCGACTTAGTCATCATATTAGCGGGATTATCATGAGTATTTATCTTGCATACTTTAATAACACCACCTCGAGCAATAACATTTCGAATAAAATGATACTTGATGTCAATGTGCTTTATTCTCTCATGAAATATCTAATCTTTAGTAAGGTAAATAGCACTTTGACTATCACAATGTATAGTAACGCAAGAAGAAATCCTCTAAAGTTCAGAGTATAAACCTCTAAACCAAAAAGCTTCTTTAGAAGATTCAGAAACAACCCTATATTCAGCTTCAGTAGTGGACAAAGGAACAGTAGCCTGTAAACGTGCTTTTCAACTCACAGCACAACTACCAATGGTGAAAACATAACCTGTGAGAGACCTGCTAGTATCCAAATCACCATCATATTCAGAATCAACATAACCAACAAGTCCATCTCTAGATTTCCCAACTGCAAACAAGCATTAGAAGTACCACGAAGATATCTGAAAATCCACTGAACTGCATTCCAATGCTCTTTGCCAAGATTAGACATGTATCTACTGACAACACTCATTGCATGAGCTAAATCATGACGAGAACAGACAATAGTAGATAGAAGTGAACCAACTGCACTTGAATATGGAACTCTAGACATGTACTCAATATCTTCATCTGAAACTGGACATAAATCTAATGATAATTTCAAATGTGAAGTTAACAGAGTACTCACTGATTTTGCATCATGCATATTAAAACAACGAAGAACCTTCTCAATATAACCTCGTTGACTGAGGTATAACATACCATATTTTCTATCTCTGATAATTTCCATACCAAGAATTTTCTTAGCTGCACCAATATCCTTCATCTCAAATTCTAAATTCAATTGTGCCTTCAACTTAGCTATTTCTAATTTATCTTTTGCAGCAATCAACATATCATCAACATAAAGAAGCAAATAAATAGTTGAACCATTAACTGTCTTCAAATAGACACAGCTATCATAATCATACCGCTTAAAACAATAAGAGATCATAAATGAGTCAAATCTCATATACCATTTCCTAGGAGATTGTTTCAAGCCATAAAGAGATTTCTTCAATCTACAAACAAGGTTTTCTTTTCCAGGAACAACAAAACCTTCAGGTTGGTCCATATAAATGACTTCTTCTAAACCCTCATGTAAGAACATAGTTTCAACATCTAACTGCTCCAACTCATAATCATGCATAGCAACAATACTCAACAAAGTACGAATGGAACTATGCTTCACAACCGGGGAAAAGACATCATTAAAATCAATACCTGGAATCTGGCTACAGCCTTTAGCAACCAACTTTGCTTTATACTTTGTTGGCTCATTTGGAGAAATAGATTCCTTTCTCTTATAAATCCATTTGCAACAGACTAACCTTTTACCCTTGGGCAATTTCACTAAATCCCAAGTACAATTCTTTTCAAGTGTCCAATTGTTACCATTAGCAAAAATAATAGCAGTCATCTCTTCTGCAACACTCAAAGCATAAGCAATATTGTATTCTTCAATCAACCTTTTCCTTGGCTTAAGACCTGTTGATGGTCATTAAGTCCCTGTTTCCGGCCCTCAACTTTGGATAAATTTCACTCTATCATAGTGTATACCATATCTATAGGGTTATAAACTAACAGATTCCACGAGTTGTGGTGTATATTTAGATGCAGGTGAATATATGCAATTATGGCACAAAATATATCATCTTCACAAACAACCTAAAATGGCAACATGAACAGCACCATTGATGTATTCTCCGAGATGATCAAAATGGAGTTTTGGTTCATCCAATTCGGAGTCCGGATGCAAAAGTTATGCCTCCTGGAAGATTGGACATGAGACGTGCTCGGAGGAGGTGCGGCCGGCCCTAGAGGTGCAGTCGGTCCTGTGAACCTTCTCTGATTAGCATGAAAGTTTGCCAGATGACTCTACACTCAGCATTATATCCAAGGGGACCAAGTCCATGGGCCAAAAACCATAAAAGGTGGTGCAGGCGCACCTACCAACGTTGTGCCCTCGGTTCCAGGCCATCACCGATCCAACAAACAAGTCTTGGATGAAACAGAATTGTTGGTTCCAAGTCGGTTTGATCAAATGGCTAAGGGTGAAAGCACTTAGATCAATGGACCCACACCCAACTGCCACAACCACCACCAAGGAGCAATCTAGGACGTCCCTCCACATCGTCGATGCATCACACGGCGACCGAGTAGGGCCGAGCGCACCTCCAGGTGCGGCCGCACCTATCCTCCCAAAGATTTTGCTCCACCGACTTGGCAACCGACTGAGGAGTGCTGATCAAGGCCGTACAGGACCAAAGGTGGTGGATCACAGGGCCGGGCGCACCTCTAGGTGCGGGCACACCACCTTCCGTGCCACTCCAGCTCCCTCTCGCCTACAAGTACCCCATCCTACAGCCACCGACCTATCGGGGCTATAAATAGCCCCTGGCACTTCATTGAACACACACCACAAAGGAGCAAATTCTTCCACTCTTTCAAGATGTAGTTGTAGGCTAGTTGAGTTGGGAGTTAGAGTCGTGTAGAGTTTCGCCTCGGGTTCAGAAGTCGTCTTCGAAAGTTCTGGTATCTTTCCCTTTTCTTCTATAAGACTTCGAATATTAATATATTATATTCCTCTCATACTTTTGAGTTAATTACTTTCTACATTTATTTCGCGGATAAATGTCGAATGTCTAGTTTAGACTATAGTGGTTCCAGCCCGACATTGTTATAATTGTTCTATGTTCCTCTTTATACCGATTTTTCGTCTCAACCGTTCTTCGGTTGGGTTGCTTCTCCTGGATCTGGGAGTTAGTAACATGATGTTTCTTTAAGTGCGGTGCTTAGAGTTATATCCTGTCTTGAAATACACCTAGCCCCACGGAGTGCTAGTGGTAGTCGGCAGGTAGTGACAGCCCCGTCCGGCCTCTGTATTTCACCACGTGAGAGCGGCTAGTCCTGTAGGCATCGTAAGAGTTGTGTATGTGACGGCTCTCTTCTCATCCCTTTCCGCAGCTGAAGTGTACATCCCCCGACGTATCTAGAAATGACTAGAATAGTTTATGCTTCTGCCGGAGCTGTTATCTACATTAGTTCTCGACTAGAGTTGACTCGAAGTAATAGAAAGTATCTATGAACCTAATCCCGTCTCGTTGTCCTCCCTACTAGCTAGACCTTTCTTCTACCCTTTTATTATTTAATTCTCTCCTATGTGTGTGTCAATAACCATGACTCTTATCATATCGTTTACCCCCACTTTGGTTTAACCAGTATTTTAAGCAGTAGATACATTCAGGTTAGTTATCATATCCTGTAACCATTGTTTCCTTGAAGAAAAATACGATACTCTGGAATACTCCCGGGTGAAATGCTACAACGGTATTCGTGCGATTGCGGATGTATATCTGTGGGACGTAAGAATACCACCAGGCATTTCTGGTGTTGTTGCAATTATAGCGACGACTCTAAGAAACGCCAACAGTCCCCTTCTGGCCCTATCAGTAACAATAGACTGTTGTGGAGGCTACACAACTGGAGAAGAATGCTCAATGATAGATAGATCATCAACAATTGGCAAATTATTAACAATGGGTGCATCTTAGACATCAACATTATCACTATCTAGTGTACTATCAATATCAATAAAATGCTCCACCTGCACACTTGAATTTTCGTGAACAGGAGCACTAGTAGATGGGTTGTCAGGTAACATAGCAGATTCATTAAAAATAACATTCCTGCTAATCACAACCCTTCGAGTTTGTGGATTCCACAATTTATAACCTTTAACATCAGACTGATAACCAAGAAAGATGCACCTAACAGCTCTAGGCTCTAATTTACCATTATCAACATGAGCATAAGCAGTACAACCAAAAACTCTCAATTGCGAATAATCAGCTGGAGAATCATCCCATACCTCAATTGGAGTTTTCTTATCAATGACAATACTGGGTGAGCGATTAATCAAATAGCAAGCAGTGGAAGCAGCTTCAGCCAAAAACGTCTATTCAAACCAGCATTAGACAACATGCAACGGGTCTTAGAGATGATAGTCCTGTTCATACGCTCATCTACACCATTCTATTGGGGTGTATAAGGAACAGTGTAGTGCCTAACAATGCCTTCAGATTTGCAATATGACTTAAATTCAAGAGAACAGAATTCCATCCCATTATCGGTATGAAGCTTTTTAACCTTCTTTTCAGTTTGGTTTTCAACCATAGTCTTCCACTCTTTAAATGCTGAAAATGCTTCTGATTTAACTTTCAAGAATTATGGTCATACCTTTCTAGAACTAGTGGAACTGTACCTGTGACACGCACGTGATATAAAAAAGAATTAAATATTACTACATTTCCCCCAAACACAAAAAATAACAAAACCAGGTAGCCTCTTTATTATCTGTCGTGATAATATATTACTAAATGCAAAACTAAAAGTGTTGGGGACTGAGACTTTGTGGTTGCGGTTGTTCACCACAGCACAGGCTGCGCTGCATGCACAAGCTCTAGGCTCCATCAGTCCAGGACCACGTAACGTGAGCTAGATGGAGTTGACCGTAAGCAGCAGAACACTTAAACGAGAGAGGATTTCAACATTCTTGAGTTTTCATAAGAAAAAAATCCATGCGAGAAATTTTAGAGTGTTTGTTTTTTTATGAGCCGTCCATCTGACGAAATCCAACAGTGGAAGTACCAGGAAGGTCCTATAGGGAAGTACCAGTACCAAATTGGTGGGACCCACAACAAAATTTAATTAATATTTTGTAATTCAAAAAAGGTATATGAGTAATTTCGTATGGTTAATCTAACCGGCTCCCGACCATGTTTTATGGCTCAATTTCTCAATTTCATCGGCTTCGGTATGTGTTCAGCTGGCTGGAGCATGGGCACGCGTGGCGAGAGAATAGATTACCATAATGCCCTTCCCTTAATTAATTTAATTTTTAATTAATCTGGTGGTGGGAAAATCCAAACACCTAGTACTTCCTAGTATTTTCAGGTACTACACAAACACCGTAAAAAAGCTCAAAAAGAAACAAATAGTTGACAAAATATATCGAGACACCTTTGCTACCTGCTTACGCAGCGCTGCATGCACAAGCTCTAGACCCATCAGTCCAGGACCAAGCAACGTGAGCTAGATGGAGTTAACTATAAGCAGCAGAACACTTAAAAGAGAGAGGAATTCAACATTCTTGAGTTTTCATAAGAAAAAAAATCCATGCAACAAATTTCTAACAGAATTAAATAAACCTTGTAAAGCACTATTGTACTTTTTTTTCTAACATGTCAACTCAAAATGAATGGAAAACACTAAGTAGGTAATATCAACGCAAACATTTATGATGCACTACTGCATCTTTTATTTCCTAACATGTCAACTCCAAATGCATCAAAACACTTAGCAGGTAATATGAACCTAAACCTTGTGAAGCCCTACTATATTTTTAGTTTCTAACATGTCAACTCAGAATGCATCGAAAACAATGAGCATGTAATATCAACATAGGAACCCTTTCGTATTATAGTAAGGGGAAACACTGATCCATGTCGATAGATGCAACACCCATAACCACCTGTTTCCAGCGATGCCGATCACACGACGTATGCGGGCCTATTGATTGGATCACACTACTGGAAAAACACACATTTATACCGGGTCCAAACCCTCATTGGTATCGGGTATGGAACCGGTATATTCCATCCGGTACAAATGAGGGGGACACATTTGTACCGGGTGAGATACCCGGTACAAATGTTCTCATTTGTACCAGTGCGTGTCCAGGCCCGGTACAAATGTGCCTCCCTCCTCCGACGTGGCAGGGGAGCATTTGTACCGGTTGGAGACACCAACCGGTACAAATGACCCTTTTTTGTTTTTCTTTTTTATTTTCTTTTATGTTTATTTATTCTATAATATTTGCTTAATGTACCAATACGAATCCTAATACGTTGTAATATAAAGTCGTGTGGCATATAAAATATTATCTTTGCAATCTGGGTACAACGGTTTCTTGTGATCTTGTAACATACGTTCAAATTTCTTTGACTCCTTTACCGTTTCGCAATCTTCCATTGCATCGCGCAACACTTGACCTAGATCGTCGAGAGGATCATCGGACGGACCAGCTCCTTGAGTCTCGCCCATGTAATCCTCTCCCATTGGTTCATCTGCAAAGGCACCACCTTCAGTCCAATCTGGAATCTGATCATCTTCTTCGTCATCTTCCATTACAACCCCTCCTTCCCCATGCTTTGTCCATACAAAATAGTTTGGCATGAATCCCCATTTGAATAGGTGATCGTGAAGACTCTTTATCGATGAGAAATCCTTCTGGTTTTTGCATTTTTTGCATGGACAAATAATGAAACCAGACGGGGGCTTGTTTGCTTCTGCCACATCTAGAAATTCGCGCAACCCATTAATGTATTTTGTGGAGATTCTCTTGTCCGTGTACATCCATTGCCGACTCATCTACAAAGTATATCACCAAACAATCATTAGCCATCCTTCTCACGTGAATACAATCTTTAAAGTGCTTATATCCAATCCACAAGATACAATACAACAAACTTAAAGTGCTTATTTCTAAACTGATTCTAGCATTTATAATTTTCCGAAACAAATACTAGCATTCCAAAAGTAATATTCCTAGTATTTCCACTAATTCTAAAAGTATTTCTAAAAATATCATTTCTAAAAGTAATTCTAAAATAGTATTTCATCCACCTACTTTTTCTAAAAGTAAAGGCAAACTCATTTCATCAAACTATTATTTCTAAAAGTAAAACAAAAAAATCACATTTCAATGAAAATAGCCTATATTACTTTTTTTTCTTATGAATAGATATATAATACGAAAATATAATGAGTAAACTAATTTTCTAATTGGGAAACTTATTTTCTAATGAGGAAACCAATTTTATTATGATGAAAATTAATTTTCTAATAAGGAAACTAATTTTCTAATGAGAAAATCAATTTTCTAAGGATGAAAACTAATTTTCTAATGATGAAAATATAAATATAAATAAATAAATCGAAATAAATTCAATCATCACATACAACATCTCATACATCTATCATGACACCTTCTTGCTATTACAACATAGACAAATATGCATGTAAATAAAAAAAACACCATTCTTTGCACATTCTAAATTTCATGAAATACTCTAAGTACAAAGTATAAAACTAAAAACGGCAACCATATATCAAGGGAGGGTGAAGTAACTAACATCTAGATCACTTCAATGAATGAAATCGTGGAGAAATCATCGCAAATCGGGCAAAAGCTCCCTAGGGTGCCATGGGGGAGGGGGGAGCTCGAGTTGGACTGTGGAAGAAGAAGAGTGGGGAGAGGGCTCGGGCAGGGGGAGGAAGAAGAGAATTATAGCCGTTGCACATTTGTACCGAGCCAAACCACGAGCCGGTACAAATGTGTGCACATTTGTACCGGGCGGTGGCTCGCACTGGTACAAATGTGTTGGACTCACATTTGTACCGGTCAATGAGAAACATTTGTACCGGGGCGAGCCACCGCCCGGTACAAATGTGCCCTCACGGGGGCGCATCGGGGGGGCCCCTTCCCACCCGGTACAAATGCCCGCATTTGTACCGGGTGGCAATAGAACCGGTACAAATGAGAATTTGGACCAGGGACAAATGACTCATTCTCTAGTAGTGTCATTACAAACTGATGAGTGATGATGATGCATGTAAATTGACCACCACGTGGTACCTGTATATCTGTAAATCAGTAGACGGTGTCCTAGCAACGGAATTTGTAGACCATGGCCCGCTAGCTGGAGGATGTAGATGACATGAGACGTTAATTAGTGAGGGTGCAAGGAAGATAACAAGTGCATACAAAAAACCTACCGACGTCTCGATGAAGAACAAAGGAATGAATATAACAGGTGCATGGAGATCCCCTGATGACAAAATAAAAACGAAGCACCTGTGAGGACAGAGTTCCTACAGACGTCCCGATGAAGAACAAAGAAAATAAACTACATGATCAAATAGCTTGCTATGGAAGACCTCACCCGATTGATTTTCCTCGTCGAAGTGCCTGCCATGGCTACTACGATGGCATGATGGGGAGCACAGATTGGTGGTGATCTTCCATCACGCAAAGAGAAGGCGACGACAACCTTATATGATGTCGCTGCGTTGCTGCTGCCACAATTGTTTGTTCTCCTAGGGTACGATCCAACACCAGGGTCTCGAGTTCTTTTGATGGCGAGTTCGGTGGAAGGAGGATGGGGACCTGTACCTCGGTTTAAGGAAGGCTCGGTAAAAAGGAAGGGAAGGGAAGGCTGCCTACCATGGAAATATTTGGAAAGATTTTAATCGGTGGAAGGAAGGCAGCGTAAGGAAGGAAATTGGAATTCACAAAAAAAAGAGAAGGGAACTAAAGGCTCCCTACCGTGGTGAAATGCATGGAAACAAAAAGCTCCTATAAAAGGAAATTGGGGACGTGATTGGTGGGTGGGACCGGCGGGTATAGGAAGAGCGCGCGGTGAAAAAAGTTCTACATGGTTTGGTGAAAAGTATTTTCTAAACAGCGTTTTTTGTGTCCACAAGGGGATGGTCACACCTTCAATTCTGAAAAGTGGGGCCTCTGTGATGGGGGATGGTGGGCCTATTTTGGGTGAGAATTGACATCAATTCTCTCGCTTTTTATAGTATAGATAATCATCAATAACGGTCAACATATAACGAGCACCACCAAGAGAAGTCCTCTCTTACTCAGCGCTGCCAAGCCAAGCTCACTCATATGCCCAAGACACATATGCCAAAGATTAGTAGTGTTAGAAGTAGATAATGAATTAGAAATTACAGCAGCATCACCTGTAATTGTAGTACCTCGAAGACGGTACAAATTGGCAGATTTTAAATCACCTCTCATGACAATAAGAGAACCTTTTGACACTTTCAAAACTCCATCTCCACCGGAGTATATGTACCATTTGCCATCAAGAGTAATAAAAGAAATAAGATTCTTGCTCATATCTGGAATATGCCTCACATCTGTCAAAGTTCTGATAATACCATTGTGCATCTTAATCTGGACAAATCCAATGCCAATAATCTGATGTGAACTATCATCACTCATTCTAACAGAACCACCTTGGACATAACCATAAGTGATGAACCAATCTCTATTAATGCATATATGAAAGGAAGCACCGGAATCAAGAATCCATTCATCACCACTATTTGCACATCTAGCAAAAGCAAAAAGAACCTCAGAAAGATCTGAACTACTATCAGTAGCAACAACAGAAGCATTACCTTCATCAGATTTACCTTTCAGTCTATATGTGTCAGTTCTCTTTTCTTTATTCCTCAATTTAGGACACTCAGAAATAAAATGAGTATCCATCTTGCAATATCTGCATAATTTTTTATCATCCTTGCCTCTAGACTTTGAATGGCCTCTATAACCATTCGAGCTCTTGCCTCTATAACCATCATATGATTCATTTTGTGTCTTGCCACGAACAAACAAAGCTTCTTCATTGGAAGCAGAACCTTCAGAAGACACCATTTGTTTCATCTTTTCTTTAACTTGCAATGCCTCATAGACTTTATTCATGGTTAGTGTATCACGACTATACAATATGGTATCTCTGAAGTTTGAAAATGAACTAGGCAGTGAACACAAAAGAATAAGATCCAAGTCCTCATCCTCATATTGTACCTCCATAGACTGTAGGTCAGCAACGATCTCCTTAAAGACCGAAAGATGGTTAGACACATAACCACCTTCTTGCAACTTGTGCATATATAACTTCATCTTCGTATGCATCTTGCTTGTCAAATCTTTTGACATGTAAATTGACTCCAATTTGAGCCATAAAGCTGCGACGGTTTTCTTTGCAAAATATTATTCGAAAGATGAAGATGAATGTGAGACAAAGCCTTACGATCTTTCCTCTTCTCATCATTGGACCAAGACTTTTGAATCCTTGTTCCCGAATTTATCAAGCGCATCATCCAAATCAGCTTGCGCTAAAACAGCTCGCATCTTGACTTGTCATAGAGCGAACCTTGTATCTCGATCCAACAATGGAATATCATACTTCATATTAGCCATTAGGAAGAAATAACCAAGAGAAAATAATCTGCAGTAAATAATCTAGGTATGAAACTGAGTAAGCCCTAACAATAACCTGCAGCCTGGTACATCTCTGTGTACGTTCAGCAGAAATCTGAAGAACTCATAGTTTCTTCCTCGTGTGGCAGTAGCAGAATCCCACAGGCCTGTTTAGTTACGTGAAAAATGGTGAAATTTTTTGCATTTAGCTGTGTGCACAGAGAAAATGAATGAACTGACACGCTAGGTGAAATTTTTTGATATTTTGGGGATATTTTGGGACTGTAACAGGCCCACCGGAGGAAAAAAACGGCGGAGGTGCCGGTCCTCCCTCAATCCGTGCGCAACAGCAGAAACAGCAGCGAGTTCTTTTTCTCGCTTGACCCTGCAGAACAACACCTGCACCTTGCAGGATTTGTAGATCGACGAGGCCGACTGCAACACGGTGCGCGGCTCCGCCTCTACCTCGAACTCTGCAAATTGCACCGAATCAGCAAACGGCATGCCTCAGCGAACGTGCCTCCACAACGAACGAACGACGATCACTCCACCAAGAAGACCGAGCGGCGGCGGCGCGACGAACAGGGAATGAAACCTTAAATTTTCTTTTCCAATCAATCAGTGATCAGCTCTTATTAGCAAATAATGTAAAAATAAGATCGAACACGATACATGATTTTTACGTGAAAAACCCTTAGGGGAAAAAACCACGTACGACAACCGGCGATCTTCACTGTAATGAGAGAGTTACATTTAGGGAATACAATGGGCCGTCTTACTCCTCCTGTGCGGCTTACCAGATGTATAAAGGGCAGACTAAACTGACTGCAGTTAAATATGGAAACAAATCCGTTAAACACATAACCCGAATTGTGACACACGTTAGAAATTCGGATCATATCCAACAGTGCACGTAGCTGAAGTACCCGTCATTGCTCACGCTTGTGAGCACGCTGCACGCTGAGCCTGACATTCGTATGGCCAACAGACATGAGTTCACTGACAACTTAGATCAATTGGTAGATTCTGGTTTAGAATTGGCATTAATACCCACCATGGAAATAATACATGCATTTGCTTCATTCTTGAAAAGTAAGGGTAAAATTACAAAGTTCAAAAAATAGGGGCAAAATCACAATTGGAGTTCACAGCAGGGGCAAAATCACCAATCTCCCAATTTAAATTGTACCTTTTGGAGGATTTGGACAGTGTCCTTCGTCTGCTTGTAATGCATAGCACAATACACTTGTGTCATGATCTGAATTCTCCTGTGAACAGTGCAAAAAAATTAGGATCTATTGGTCTCAACTAATGTTCAGCCATTGCAATCATAGAATTTAGCACCTCATGGAACTTCCTACTTATGGTTTCACCAGAGTATTCGAACCTAATTTGACCTTTTCTATTTAATTCACATCCAGCACAAATGAAGAGGAATATTGCAAGCATCTCATAAGTATTCATATGTTTGGATGGTTGCAGTCCACACCTCTCAACCAATACATCATGCATGAAGATAAGGGATCATTTCTTTGTTCATCCGATGCATCCTGTGGCACTCTCCAGCATAACCAACTGAGTTAAGATGAGCGTTCGGATGATCCCCTCTTGCAACTTGTTCGGCAAATAATTGGCAAACAATTCGAGTGGCAATTATGTTGTTCATCCCATTATTTTTTGTATTAGACAATTATTTGTTTGGATTGTTCAAGTTTTTTCGCTATAATCAAATTTAACATTTCTGTATTTTAAAATATTTTTAAAAAAATCATAAAAAAATAGGTAAGTATGATCTTGTTACGAAGATCTTGTCGTAAGAAATACAGCTGTGCAATCGAAATTACTTTTGGATGCTCGATTTAGAATTTATGACTTTTTAAAATTTTAAAATTACATACATGTGCGTCATTGTTATGAACTGCGATGCGAGGGAAAGGTGATTGGAGGATTTGGGGCTGATTTGTGGAGAATTAGGGCTGCAAGCTACAGTACCGTTTACGCCCAGGGTTGTGGCGGCGTCTAGGGTTGGAGGGTCGCAGGGAACGCCGGCCGCAGGGCTTCGCCCACGGCCGGCAAGAGAGAAGGGTTTTCCTTCAAATCTCTTGCTTGATTTGATTGATACATCTCCTCTCTTTAAATAGAGAGGATTACTTAACCTCTAAGTAAGGACTTGATCTTATCTCTAATTAACCCTAATACTAATGGGCTACGGCAGCCCAGACCCAATAAGCTCCTCACGTCCTCTAACACTACACCCCACCTAGACATGCAGCTCGTCCTCGAGCTGCAACTCATAACGAAGACTCGACTTGAAACAAACCTAACACCTAAAAATAAGCCTTTTACATCTCGACTTATTTGATTATTCGCAATCTGAAATGGACTCAATTTCTTTATTTTGGACTCTAAACGTGGATGCCCTTCGAATGCCGATCGTGCACTTGTGCGGCCACCTGGATCCCACGTCAGCTGTTGAAAATGGGCCACCATAGGCAGCCCACCGAAGAATCCGCCGGCGCAAGAACCACCCTGGCCCACCAGAGGCCCATAACTTGGAGCATGCTCCCTGGGCCGGACGTGAGTGTTGTCGCCACCGCAGGCAGCCAGGGTGGGAGAGCGCGACACCGACGGCCGTGGCGGCGCTGGCGGGCGCCGACAAGCGCCCTTGCCGCGAGCGACGCGGACAGCTGGGGCGGCCGCTGCACGCGGTTGGCGAGCCCGCGGTGGGTGGAACCGACGCCGAGCCGCGCACGGTTGAGGCAGAGGTCGCCGGCGAGGAAGACAGACGGGGACACTCGATGCAAGAGGCGCTGTTAGCCGTCGTCGCCAACGGACGCCAATGCCGAGGTTGACGTGGACGGCCGGGGCGGCTGCGGATGCCGCCTCTGTCACCTGGTGTCGCTTCCCCTTGCGCATCTCCCGGAGCTGCCGCCGCACTAGGAGGCTGCGCGCTGCAGCTTGCAGCCGCACAGCCGCCTGCAATTGCGTTGTCGCCCGCTCTTGCTCCGTGCGCATAGCCTGCACTCGCCGGCGCACCAGGAGGCCGCGCGTCACAGCTTGTAGTCGCACCGCCGCCGATGCCTGGCGCGCAAGCATCTGCTGCTGCGTCGTCATGGTGTCCACCTTCGCGCGGCGAAGCACAGCTTGAAGGAATTACGACGGGGTGCGGGTCTGAATCTGCTGCAGATCGAGCACCCGCTGCACCCGCCGGCGTGCCAGGAGGCCGCGGGCTGCCGCTTGCAGCCGTACCGCCGCAGACACCTGACAGGTAAGCCTCTTCTCCGCCGTCTCCATTGCGGCACCCGTCCGCAGCGTGACCTCCTGGATTGCCTGCCGCATCCTCTCGATATTGGCCTCCATCCAGGAAAATATTTCCCTTAGCGTAGCATACTACGCGGCAGTGAACACCGGCAGAGCTGCATAGAATTGGGTCGGCGGCGCTACGGGCAAGGGTGCCACGGGAGCTGTGGCGGCGTTGAACACCGGTAGAGCTGCGGGGAACAGGGCCGGCGCAGCCCAGGGATGTTCGCCGAGCGGCACGGCGGCGTAGAATTCAGCCATGGTCTCTGATACCAAATTGTTATGGACTGCGATGCGAGGGGAAGGTGATTGGAGGATTTGGGGCTGATTTGTGGAGAATTAGGACTCCAAACTACAGTACCCGCGGGTACTGTTCACGTCCAGGGTTGTGGCGGCATCTAGGGTTGAAGGGTCGCAGGGAACGCCGGCCGCGGGGCTTCGCCCACGGCCGGCAAGAGATAAGGTTTTTCTTTCAAATCTCTTGCTTGATTTGATTGATACATCTCCTCTCTTTAAATAGAGAGGATTACTTGACCTCTAAGTAAGGACTTGATCTTATCTCTAATTAACCCTAATACTAATGGGCTACAACAGCCCAGACCCAATAGGCTCCTCACGTCCTCTAACAGTCATGTCATCAATTTTATCCTCTCTTGCATGTATGTATATTTTTAGGACGCATTGGTTCAGACGATGGTTGCTGAATGTAGTCTCCTCCAAACGACAGGTAGGAGCACCCGTGCCCGTGCCAAGCAGCTGCTCTGCTCTTTCTTTGCTTTGCAGTTCGTCAGACAGCAACGGCACACAACAGCGGCAGGTAAGCAGCAACAAGTAGGCTCTCGTTTTTAATTAAATATGTGAGAGATGCTACAGAAATAATGATTATGCAATCATCGCTTGCTTAATTAGTTAAATTCTTTAGTTCGCATGTTTCGCCGGTTGTAGCAGCTGTTGTCTTCTCCTATCAGCGTAGCAATAATGATAGCTGAGTAACTCGATTCAGATCAGTGTAGACCAACAGTTTTGCTTTGCTTTAGCTACTTATTCAGTAGTGCCTCTTGGTAATCATATCTAGTGTTTAATTAATCATTCTTTGCATGCTAGACAAGTGAAGTTTAGCAGTAGCTTTGCTTTTCTCTTGTGCAAATATTTCGGTGCATGGTTTTGTTTCTGTTATGCTTTGAGTTATTTAATTGTTCGTAAGGTGAGCTTGTCACGATTTGACTTTGCGTCATCTTGGCGATTAAATGCAATGTGGGCAATGGGGGGGGATCCCCACCTGATTTCATTAAGAAGACTTTTTGCCTGCCAAAAGCTTTTTACACATCATTGCATTTTCAGCAATTTTGAGGAAATAAAGGCAAGGGCAGCAGTTCTAATTACGGTCTTACATTGAAGAAAACACACTGCACCAGGTCTCTGCTGTCGATCTGTCTGTCGGCTTGAACCGATGGCTCTAAGGCAAGAATGGCAGTGGATCGGGTTTGGAGCGGATATCCGCGGATTTTGGGTACGTGGGTTGCGGGTTTGGTTCAGATTTTCGTCCACGGGTTCGCGGATTCGGATATCCGCAAGCGGGTTTGGGGTGGATTCTACATTTCACCCGCGGATACCCATTGGAGCTCCGAAAAATTGAGCGCAATGAACCCTAACTACATAAGAAATGGTATTGTTGTTATTTCTTTCTATACTCAACTTGTCAATTTACAACTCTCTGAACATTTAAGTACTTATCAATTTACAATCATCTGAACATTTAAGTATTTTGCAACTCTATTTTTATTTCACAAGGTGAAGATGATTCCACCATAATTGATGGATGATAAATTGTCTGCTATTATTCGTTTGGAGGACTGTGGATGTTGATTTGTATTGTTTTTCACTTGTATTGAACTTGTAGTGTGTTGAATTGCATATTTTTGAAATAATCTGGACAGTGTGTGATGTACTGATGTATTATGTGCTCTTGTCTATAATAATCGAACCAGGTTTTGGATTATCCGTTGGGTTTTGGATATCCGCGGATATGGGTTTGGATCTGAATTTTCACCCGAACTGATTTTTGGGTTGGATTTGGATTTTAGGTTTGGGTTATGGGTCTGGGTGCCCTGACACTACATCCGATCCGAATCCGACCCGTTGCCATCCCTACTACAGGCGCGCATCTTCCTTTCACATCATCCACAATCGCGAGTGGCAGGGAGTAGCTCGCGAGAAGACAACATTGTTGTGGTGCTTCCAAAGATTCCTGATGAGGAGGAGGGAAACAGTCGTAGTGCCCGGGGCTATTGTTGCCGGACGCGGAACAGTCCAGAGAGTCTGGATCTCTGCCCCGGCGGTGTCTGGCCATCTGGGCCGCCCAGCCCGAGCCTGACGCGGCACGACGGCCTTCGTGCTCGTGCCGTGCCAGCACTACGTGCCGAGGCACAGCACGAGCACGGCGGTGAATTTTCGTGCCGTGCCGGCACGATGGCACGGCGGCAGGCCCAGTGTGCCGTCTTGCTGGACGAAGACATGAACCCCAAGATCTCAGACTTCGGCTTGGCAAAGCTGTTTAAGATCGAAGCGAGTGTAGCTAACACAAGACACATTGCTGGAACTTAGTAAGTTTAATTTGGCGTCTCCGGGTTCTTCTTGCTACCATGTTTTCCCCCTGAAACTTGCCTGAGGCTGTGCCTAATTTCTAACATGCTGTGTCTTCGGGATGCAGTGGATACATGGCGCCAGAGTACGCCCTTCACGGCATCTTCTCTACCAGGTCAGACGTCTTCAGCTACGGCGTCCTTGTCCTTGAGATTGTCACTGGCCGGCGACCTTCTGAAGATCTCAACAAATGGTCGGTTATTTATGTGTCAACAGGGATCTCACCACCCCGCAGTGCCCCAAATATGTTTGGGGCTTGGCTACGGGGGATTAACAAAAATCTTAAGCCTTTTGTTCTTCTTGGAGCCACAACTTTTAGTTGGTCCATGTGGCTATGCAGGAATGATTTAGTTTTTGAGAAAACATTTGTTGCTACTCCTTTACAGGTTATTTATTCGGTTATCCACTGGCTTCGTACATGAGCTATCCTATAGAAAGCAACCTTACAGGATTTGGTTGCAGCGGCATGTCAACGATTGGCGCAGGTGGCTAAGGAATTTTTTACCCTAGCACATGGGTGACAGTCTAATATTAGGATTACGAGTCACTAGTGTGTTTAATTAGTCTTTCCTTTTTTGTTAAGGCTGTGTGCACCTTAGTTGTGTAGAGGTCGGGAGGATCTCAAGTTCTTTGTATCACCTCGATGTAATGTTCTTGAGTTTCAATAAAACTTACCTTATCGGAAAAAAAATGTCCTGCTTACCTGGCTCGTCGGCCGGGTAGCCGTCGAGCAACTGTAGCGCGCTCCCAAGGCTCCAGTGCCTCCAAACCTGCCAGTGCATGCCCGGCCATACATGATCAACACTAACCACCGTTGAAACTTGAAATTACTTATCTTTCTAGTACACTTATGAACATGTCAGGTTACTAGTACATACCAAGCTTAACAGATCTTCAGAAGCTGGCCGGCCGGTGACGATCTCTAGGACAAGGACGCCGTAGCTGAAAACATCTGATTTGGTAGAGAAGATGCCACGGAAGGCGTACTCTGGCGCCATGTACCCACTGCATCTCGGAGACACGACATGTCAGGCAGTACAGGTTAGCCCATACGTACACATACACGTTTGAGGAGAAGTTATAAGAAGAACCTGGAGAGATGCCAAAACTTACTATGTTCCAGCAATATGCCTCGTGTCTGCTACGCTCGATTCGATTTCAAACAGCTTCGCCAAGCCGAAGTCTGAGATCTTGGGGTTCATGTCCGCGTCTAGCAAGATGTTGCCAGGCTTGAGATCACGGTGGATTATCGTCAACCTTGAATCCTCGTGAAGATACAGAAGCCCTCGGCTGATCCCTTTGATGATCTTGTACCTCTGCCCCCAGCTTAACTTTTGTTCCCTTGCTGGATCTGAAATCTTAATTTACTTCACTTAGTAAACAAAATTACCAATTGATATATGATATGGCAGTAAGATTATATGGTCATTGATTAATGCACCAAAAAGTATTTTATTCAGGCTCTTGTTGCTGAGGAACTCGTAGACGAGGAGCTTCTCTTCTTCCTCGATGCAGAAGCCCAGCAGCCGCACCAAGTTCTTGTGCTGGAGCTTTGCAACTACGACAATCTCGTTCTTCATTTCCACAAGTCCTTGGTGTGAGATCGTCGATAATCTCTTTACTGCAATTTCCTGGCCATTTTGTATCGTACCCTGAGAAGAACATCGAGTTCAGAGCATAATGTGCTTTTGCTTCATTGTTGTTCAGACATTAGGTACATGTTGTCTTTTAAAAGCAAAAGACTAGTAGGCATGCTGGGCATTTCAGTCAAATTAAAATTAAGGCTGCAGGATTAAAGTTACTTTGTAGACTGGTCCAAAACCGCCTTTCCCGAGCTTATTCTCTTCTGAAAAGTTGTCAGTGGCAGCTCGCAGAGTACTCAAATCATACTGGTGAGGGTTTGAGCTTCTCATTTCTTCGTCATCTCCATGTCCTGTAAAACGTAGGCGAAACTGAAAAGTTTAGTAGTCGGGTTTGAACAGCAAGCTCGGGAGATGAAAGAGTAAAGTCTGAAGGTTGCAGAACATTGTTGTTCAGACATACTTAATTTGCTCAGTATTTGCCATCACCTGCAATACTCTGCACATGCTTGTGTGGTTTTTTCTTCATTTTGCAGATATAGACAGCAAGAAGAAGCAGCAGCAGAAGTGTGATAGCGACAGGAACTGAGATCGAGAGAATATTTGCATACTCGTCGTACTCTATTTGCATACACTAAAAAAGAATATTCTGCCTAGTCATCGAGATTCTCCAGTACAGCACCGGTTTTCCCGCACCCGTCATCCCCTATATCTCATACTCCACACCAACTACTCTCCTCCTAATTATTCCCCACCCCCACCCTTCTCTCTCCCCACCGATCCCATCGCCTCCTCTGCTACCCCCTGCCGCGCCGGCTCCCTCCACCCACACCTTCCCCACCGCCGGCCCTCCTTCCCTGCCCTCGCCGGCGAGCCCCCGACGCCGAAGGCCCTCGCCGCCGTACACCCGTGCGCCGCGCCGCCATCGACGGCTCCCCTGCTTGCGCCGGCCTTGACGAGCGGGACGAGGAGCCCATCTCCGGCGCGGCACACGACCTCGACGGGCGGGACGAGGCGCTCCCTCTCAAGCGAGCCCCCGACGGCGGCGGGAGCAAGAGGCGGAGTTGGTCCCTGAGCGCTGACGCCCGCCGGCACGGCGGCCCGGCCTGTAGGATCCGGATCCGGCTCCTTCTCTCCTCCCTTGGCTCCGGCGCTGGCGCAGCGCAGGCTCGGAGCTGCGCAGGCGCGGCCGGCGGCGGAGCTCCTCACGCGGCGGCGCGACGGCGGACTCCTCTCCCTCCTCCCTCCGCTGGCTGCTGCCCCTGCTCCTCGGCGCCCAGGTGCGGTACGGTGCGGTGGCCGGCCATCTTTCTCTCTCTGCTGCCCCAGCATCTTCTCTCTCCTTTCCTCTCTTGGCGCGGACCAGCAACGGCGAGGCGAGGTGGGGCCAGCACAGGGCGTAGCGCACGGGCCGTACTACGCTCGATTTGGGGAATCCGGGCTACGAACGGGACGTAGCGCTGGTACTCCAGTACCCCGGTGCGGCCTCTCCGTGCTCTATCGCGTACTGGAGCACGCCGTGCCGCACCGGGTGGAGTACCCAGTGCGACCAGTCTAAGTAGAGCTGTATTCCTCCCCCTGCGACTCCTTTGTGCAGCTGTTTGCAAAAAAAACTTTCAGAACCAAAGCTATTTCAGCCTTCTTCGAATATCACACTCATCAAGGGTTTTAAGTACACACTTCTCAGGAGCTAAGGGCTGCAATCGGTCTCCACCCTTAATTTTTAGTTTATTTTAGCTAATAAAAATCATCGTGTATTTTACCCAGGTAAAAAGGAAGCCATTAATTTCAGTTGTACAGGCAATCTCACAGTCACAGTCAGTCACAGTCACAGATCAGAGTAGGTTCACAGTTCAGCGTTTCACATTGGCGTACACATCCAAATCAAATCACGAATTCTTGAATAATCAGACACCGGTTGTACTGAGATAAATTATTAATTTGTAACGTTAAGTATCAAAACTTTTGTCTGACATATTTCTCTTATTCAAATGCAATACCTAAATTAGTTCGAACTAGTCCATCAAACCATGCTCCCGCACGAGCTAATTATTTTTAAGACTATTGTATTTAAAATATATTTAAAATTTAACTCCTTGTTAATAATCAAAATTGGTTACCTACTCCTCTCAATTTTTTAATACCACAACATAATATTAATTTATACATATGTGTACTTATGTGTGTCCGGTTATGATTGAATTTGAATTATGAATTACTATGTACACCTTTTAATTTTGTATCACATCTCTATACAATTATACAATGCGTTCAACATAAAAATCAATAATTTTTATCACTACCTCACATGCATGTACATATAGTCTCATCATGCGTATATACCTCAACTTAGTATTTCTATAGTAACAATGACATAAATAGATAATTTATAATCATATATTAGTTACTTTTGGACTTTTTTGAATGATACACATGAATATAATTATATGAAGATTTAGGTGTTTATTTTATATTATTTTCAATAACAACATATGTGGATAGTTAGATAGGAATTTAGAATAGCAATTTAAGTTATGCTTTATAATGATATACATGAGTAAATTGGAGCAAGATTATAGGGTTATTTTAGATAAATTTTTATAATGGTAGAGCTCAATAATTTAGTTTTAGTAAAAAATGTAAAACTTCTTGAGGCCAAAAGATTGTATTGGAGGCAAAGAAATACTGCTAGATGGGTGCTCTTTGGAGATGAAAATACAAGTCTCTTTCAGGCTATGGCTACTTATTCTCTGAGAAGGAACTTCATTACCTCACTCACTTTGGATGATGGCTCAGTGGTTTATGATCATGAGCAGAAAGCTGGCCTTCTATGGTCTGCTTATAGAGAGGCTTGGGGTCTCTGAATTTTCTGGGATTTTGTTTGAGCTCTCTGAACTTATTCAAGTGGTTGATTTGCCTGAAATGGATGGCCCTTTCACAATGGAGGAGATCCTTGCTGTGCTTAAGGACATGCCTTCGGACCATGCTCCTAGACCTGATGGTTTTAATGGTGCTTTCTTTAAGAAATATTGGCCTATTATTAAGAATGATATTGTCATATTGTGTAAGGACTTTGCTGATGGCAATCTGAACTTGGAGAGCATCAATGGCTCACTGATCACCCTCATTCCCAAAAAAGATAACCCACAGTCAGTGAATGACTTCAGGCCTATTTCTCTCTTAAATTACTCCCTGAAGTTCCTCACAAAGCTTTTGGCTAATAGGTTGCAAGTTGTTATCCTCAAAGTGGTTCATGCTAATCAATATGGTTTTATCAAAGGGAGAACTATTCAAGATTGTTTAGCCTGGGCCTTCCAGTTCTTAATATTTGTCACAAGTACAAGAGAGAAATTGTTCTATTAAAGCTGGACTTTGAGAAAGCCTTTGATAAAATTGAGCATGTTGTTATTTTAGAAGTATTGAGGCATAAAGGTTTCTCTAACAAGTGGATTTCGTGGATACAGGCCACCCTGTCCTCTGGTTCCTCCTCAGTGCTTTTGAATGGGGTTCCTGGCAAGGAATTCAAATGTAAGAGAGGGGTTCGACAAGGAGACCCTTTATCTCCTCTTCTCTTTGTTTTGGGTGCTGACCTCTTGCAATCTGTGTTAATGCTGAAGCCCTCCTTGGAAATCTGTCTCATCCTCTTGGTAATGATTTCGGTGGTGATTACCCCATTATTCAGTATGCTGATGACACACTGGTGATCGTTTCGGCTGATCCCACACAGCTCACTCATCTGAAGGAGGTCCTTCATACTTTTGCACTCTCCACAGGTCTCAAGGTCAATTTTGGAAAGTCCTTATTAGTACCATCAATGTGGATGAAAGTAAATGGCTATCCTTGACTGATGCTTTGGGTTGTCAGCTTGGGAAGTTACCCTTCACTTATTTAGGCCTTCCTTTGGGTACTACTAGACCCTCCTTTCAAGACTTCACTCCCATTTTGACAAGAATGGAAAGGCATCTTATGGGCATTTCAAGATTTCTGACTCATGCTGGTAGATTGATCCTGGTGAATTCAGTTTACTCAGCCTTGCCAACCTTTTACATGTGTTCTTTGAAGTTGCCTTTTGAATTGTTGGATCAGATTGATAAGTACAGGAAGCATGTGTTGTGGCATGGTGGGGATGTTGTGACAACCCGCCCAGGAAAATACCGTACTATCGCCTAAACCAATCCACTTTGGTCATTAAGCAATAATAAAGTATCATCCTGTCGTTAGTTGCCGGGTTAACGCCCGGTAAATCACTTACAAAGCAACAAGGATCGACATATATGCATTAAAACTCACGCGAAGGCGAGTCCAGAGAACAACATGTGATTAACATCCAAATTTACCCCGAAGGGCTTAATTATTACAAACCGGAGTTTTTGACATGATAACGAAGTTCAGAGTTTTGAAAACAGCGGAAATAAACTAAACGGCACGAGGAAACATCACGGGAGGCCTGCCATGATGCCTTCATTCATCGTCTTCAACCCACTCCAGCTCCCAGCCAGGCGGGATCTCTCCAGGCCACACATCAGCAAAGGCATTACCTGGAGCAACAGATTATAGCAAGGCTGAGTATACTAATACTCAGCAAGACTTACCCGTCGGTGATAACTACTTCACCAACTCTAGACATGAAAGGCTTTTTGGCCACTGGGGTTTCTTTTGCTGAAAAGCAACAAAAAGTATGCCCTTACTTTCAATATTTTAGCACAAGTTCTAGTTGATTATTCCTTTCTAAATTAGCAAGCTAGTGCAAGCATAAGTTGTGCAAATAATTAATCAAGCATAATATTCATCAACTTCCATCATTAGGGATCTCATGGCCAGTGGAGTAAGTAGTCTCAGATAACGGTGAGAGGCCGACAATCGATTGATTTAAACCTTGCAAGGTAGACCTAAACACACGGTAGGGTGCCCCCGCGAGGACAACCACCAGGCGGTTCCCAAAAATCTTCGGATTGGGATCAGATGTTACAGTCTTAAGTACAAGGCTTGCTAGGCTACGCCACCAAGGTCACCTAGCCTCACACATGTACTCAGGTGGCGAGCCCGGGGCCGCAACCCTAAGATTAGTAGCGCAAAGTTCCCGCACCGCCTCATTTAGGTACTAGGCTTACCGTACCCATTTCCGACAAGTGTTTAGTACGTTCAAACACTTAACCCACGAAAGCCATTGGACCGGAGCCCACATCCCATGCTCTTACCACATGAGCAATCCAATTAAGGAGATCTTATGATTCCAACATAAGAACCTATTCTCGCGAGTGACAAGCATCACTCGACTTGTAACGGTCCTATAGCATAGCAGCTACCGACCTATCATTCTAGTAAAGACATAGGTACCTAGGGATCATGCATCTAGGGTTCCATTCAACTCCTGAACGTAAATGCACATTCATAGCAAAGATAATTGCATAAAGTTTCAAAAACACTTGGTTAATGCACCGGGGCTTGCCTTCGTCAGCAGGGTTAGCCTGAGGGTCCTCGGTGTCGTCGATCACCTCCACGTACTGCAGCTCCGCGTCAGCTCCTCCTTCCTCGGCTTCCGGCACGAGCGCGTAGTTACCGTCAGGGAGTTCTACACGGAATGCAATGCAGGGTTCAGGTGGAGTGATGGATTAATTATTTCACCAACTCTTGTTGGCCACATTCACCTTAACAAACAATTAATTATTAATTCTTTTTCATTAAGGTTATTATGGACAAGAGTTTTAATCCTTGCCCAACAATTAACTAATGTTCATTTTCATGATTGTTATTTCATGTGAGATTTACTATTCAAGCTTTCAATAGCAAAGGTGTGCACAAAAATGTAAATATTTCCATTTAAATGTTTAAAACAGCAAGAGTGAAATTAAAGGTTCCAAAGTAAGCCATGCATCCATTTACAAGGGTCACAAGGTCAAACGGTCACACTTTTGGAATTAACACCCACTTGCAAGCTTATGCATCTAACTTGTAAAAGCCAAACTTAAAACATACAAACAAGGGTAGGAGCCCCTGCTGGTCTGAAGTTACTAAACATACCACTGGATCAAACTTGGCCATTAAAAGAACTATAAAACTTATAGAAGCAAGATTACATTTCCTAGCCATGCAAATTAAAGGAAATGCATAATTAAATAAAAGTAAAGCTCCTGCATCCAACAACAAGCCTACAGCTACTCTGACCCTAAACAAGATCAGAACACCCATGGGTTCATCTCAAACCAATTTGAAATATGAACCATGCATTTAAATGTATATCTAAGCATAAAACAAGATTAAATATTTATAACAGAGATAAATTCATGATAAATTCAGGAAAGTTACTTCTAGGCATAACATGAACATTGCCACAAGTTGAGTACAAAAATCAATTCATATTTTGCTACAAAAATCAGTAAAGCAGAAATAGCATAAATATGAAGTAATTCATATAAAAAGATCTGTTCAACAACTTTGTGAAATTTTTTGTCCAGAGTCTAATCATGACAAGTCTAGCATCATATCCAAAATTCAGCTCCATAACCTTTCTAGATTTTGAACTATAGCAAAAAGGTTCCAAACTGAATTTGAATTTTCATTCAAAATCTACAAGTCAAAACTATGGTCATGCTTTGTAGAAGTTGCAGATATACTCTCACTGAGACCAACAAAATTGGGTTTGAATTTTTCTGAATTTTCTGTGAATTTCTAGGTTATTTCTAAGGTGCTGGACCAACTGGTAAAGAAACTAAGATAACTTTCGTTGCGATCGAGTCCCTGGTTTACACATATGCCCTCAGGATTTCACAACCGTGCCCTTGGCGGCGGGGGAGGGCTCGCCGGCGGCAAACGGCGGCCGGACTTGGTAAACATGTGGCGTGGGAGTGTGATTGGGCTCACCACGCGTCGATTGACGGTGGTGGCTCGGCCGGAGATGGCCCCGGCGAGCGGCGGCGGCGAGGTCGCGGCGGCGCGCCTGCTGCGGCTCGGGTTCCGGCGAGGCTCGAGGCGGGGAAGATCAATGTGCGGCCATGGGAGCTCGAGGGTGACCTAGGGAAGGGCTAGGAGGGTTTGGCCGGCGGCGGGAGCGAGCGGAGCTGTGAGCTCACCGGCGGCGGCGGCAATGGCGGATCGGCGGGCAGCGGTGCTCACGCGCGGGAGAAGGAGGGGACAGCTTTTTATAGCCGAGCGCGCGCGGAGGCATCATGACTTCGCAGTGAAGCGACCGGCGCGTTAAGGCGCGGGGTACGGCGAGCCTCGGCGTGCGGGCGCGGCGGGCGGACCGACGGCGCCGCGGCAAGCGCGCGCACGCCGCGTGGCGCACGGGCTCACCGGCCGAGACGCGGCCTGGAGGTGCATGCGGTGCTGACGCATGCCGTGCTCACGCGCGGACTCTTAGGCGGGGCCGTGGTACGGCGGCGCATGGCGGCGGCGCGGCGGCGAAGCGTGGCGTCGTGCGCACGCGCGTGACGTCGCGCCGAGCGCGCTCTCGGCCCGGTCCGAGCGATGTGCCCCTGTTTGCTTTGCACGATTCTCCAAAAATTGCAAATAAACTTCAAAACCTGTAGATAGGAAAGTTATAGATGGGTCATCCCTCTAGAACTTGACTGAAACCGAATTTGAAATAGATTCAAATCGAGGGAGAAATTCGAATGCCAATTTGGGGAAATTTCATGTCTCGGTGAACAGGAATTCTGAGCTTTCTTGGCAATTTAGCACCTTTTCCACTCAAAACCAGCAATGCCACTCAACATAAAAGTTGTGTCTCATGAAAAACTGAACAACTTTTATATTGGGGGATTTTGAAGTGTTTAGGTGAATTTTGGAGAACGTGGCCAAAGTTCCAGGATCACATAAAGACATCAAGGGTTTGTCTCCCTTAGCTAGGGGTTCGACCATGGGAAGTGTGCTAGACTTGCTTAAGATGCTAATGGGTGAGGGTTGGTGAGGTTTTCGAGGTGATGACCCAGGTTGACCGTGCTTTGACCCTAGTCAACAAGTTTGACTGGTAATTAAGGTTAATTAAAAACCTGGGGCGTCACAGATGTCAACAAGAAAGGTGGTTATCTGGTGGCCTGGAAACATGCTTGTCGAAGTAAAGCTGATGGTGGTCTGGGAATCATTGATTTGAGAATTCATAACTCTGCTTTGCTTATGAAGTTTATGCACAAATTCTATAATAGGGCTGACTCGCCCTGGGTTGAGCTCACTTGGACACATCTGTACAAAAATAGTAGACCTCCCCATGAAAGAAAGAATGTAGGTTCCTTCTGGTGGCATGATATCATGTCCCTAGCACCCAAGTTTCTTCAGATGTCCAGATGCAGAGTGAAGGCTGGTTTTTCTGTTTCTTTTTTGTGTGGCCACTGGGATATGGGGGTTCTCAAGGATTTATATCCACAGCTCTTCTCCTTTGCCAGGAAAAAAACTTGTTCGGTGAGCCAGTTCTTATCCTGGGATGACAGCAGATCCTTCTTCTTGCCCTTGTCTCAGATTGCATTTGAACAACTTTGTGAGCTGGAGGACAGTATCTTAGCTCCGCAGCTTCCTTCCCAGGGATCTTATGAATGGACCTATGTTTGGGATTCAGGTGGTTTCTCGAGTCACAGGGCTTATTCTTTTCTCCAAGGACTCATCCTGCTTCCCCCCTATTCAAATGGATGTGGGCATCAAAGGCTCAGAATAAACACAAGTTTTTCTTCTGGTTATTCCTTCGAGACAGAATCAACACAAGGAATTTGCTCCACAGGAAGAATATGTTTCTGCCATCATATATATGTGTCCTCTGTGTGCAAAATGTTGAAGAGGATATTCGGCACCTTTTCTTTGGCTGCCCTTTTAGTGATGCTTGTTGGACATATTTGGGGTGGTGTGGGACTTAAACCTTGAGTTCCCTGCCATGGTTCTTAATGCCCGGTTGCTCTTCAATTCAGTCATCTTCAGAGAGGTTTTCATCGTCGGTTGCTTGGCCATTTGGTGTCATCGTAACGATCTAATGTTTGATGGTTCTTCGCTTTCTTTCTCAAAGTGGAGGAGTTTTTTTGTTAAGGAGATGCAAGCGGTTACCCTACAGGCTAAACCGCGGTTGCGGGATAAACTAAAGTCTTTTTTGTATAATTTACTCTAATAGTCTCTTTTTTCCTTGGGCTTGGTGCCTTATAACCTGTAAATATTTTTTCACACACATATATATAATAGGGGTAGGGGCCTCCCTAACAAACCAATCATTATGATTATTAGAGTTACATGGTTGATGTTTGATGTGATTTTTCTGTTTTTTTTAAGTTTGTTTTTTTCTAGTGTGTCTCGTGACAATTAATGAGGAGTCTCCAATGGAATACTAAAGAGAACACATGGTTATAAAACTATTACCTTGAGCTACCTCTCATCCGTCTATCAAATACTCAAACACAATACTTATGTCGATATATATATATTATCTTCATCTGGTTATGATAGATTTTAATTAAAATTATTGTATAAAATCTCCATATTTACAACCTTTAACTTTTCACTCTACATCATTGGTATGCGTTTGAATTTATTTGTTTAACAAACCCTAAAAAATATAAATTTAACACAAAAATCTATATTCTCATCACTTTCTGTATATGTTTATAAATGATGACAGACATCAATGTATATACTAAATTAGTATATCTTATACCAATAGTGTACGAAAATAAATGATTTGGAATCATATATTGGTATATATTCTTAATTGAGAGGATTTGGATTCAAAAGTAGGGTTATTATATAATTTTTAATAATAGTATATGTGGATAATATAGATGCAGATTTAATGGATTACTTTAAGTTATTTTGAAGTATTAAAGATGGACAATTTAGTTGCAGAATAAGGGGACTATTTGAAATATTATTTATAATGGTACAAGAGAGTAATTTAGATGAAGATAGAGGTTACTTTCATTTTATATAATAGCAGAGGTGGGTAATTTCGATACATATTTAGAGCGTTACTTTATATTATTTCATAATGGTATATGGATAATGTTTTAGAAAACATAATAGATCTAATGGTTATGACAGATTGATGGCTATATATTTTACTTTTTTGTGAGAATTATAGATTTTTTCCTTTCCTAGAGTGTCCATCTATGATCTCAGTTGACTTCATCTGGAAGCTTTAAAAGGAGTCTTCAATTAATAATAGTAGCATATTCCAGACAGACTTAAGTAAAAATTGACATAGTCGTTTTCCATCTAATCTTGTCATTTGAGCCCAATACAAAGTTTTCAAGGAGTTGTATGTTCATCAGATATTAATTGTTTTTTACAATATAATTCACGTTTGTAATATATAGTCATATAGAAAGCAAAAAACTTTAATTCATTAATAACAAGTGATAAAGCGAGGACTAATAATTCACCATGATATAACCATACATTGCGACTTGATGTAATTGGGATTCTGGTCTATATATAATATATGTTAGGCAACTCATGAGTGGGGGTGGTAAATAAAAACACTATTTAATTTAGTCTAGCAAATTTAAAAATTGGACTCAATCAGAGATGAGCCATAATATAATACTACTAAGAACAATTAGAGTTAGGTTGGATGGTGAAGAATGAATGACGATCATGATCCGATACCACCCCTACTGATAAGAGATAACAAAAAAATTCAGACAGGAGGCGTTGACTAACCGGTGGACATGGCTGCTTCGGCAGCCTGGGCGTTATAGATGGCCAAATGGGCTGGGCCAAACGGGCGGCACGAGGCACGGCACGATTTGGCCCGGCCCAAGCACGACCCGGCCCGCATAAGGATGGGCCGGGCCGGCACGGCCCATTATGGCGGGCCATGCTTGGGCCGCTGCCGCGGCACGTGGGCCGGCACGGGCACGGCCCGTTTAAGTGGATGGCACGATTTGACCCGTTATATCTTTCCTTACACATTAAAATTAGTTATGTTTGTGATTGTCTGAACATATTATACCTAAATATAGGTCAATATATGACAACATGTATATGTGTATCATTATATGTATGCTAAAACTATCAAAATTCTAAAAATGTGAGCATATTATATGTATTTATGCATCAATTGTCATCGATTTTAGATTTTTTTTTGCTTAGTGGGCTAATGGGCGGCCCGGCCCACCTAGCACGCGGGCTGTTGGGCCGGCACGGCCCGCATAAGCCATACCTAGGCCGGGCCTGGGCCTATAAGGTGGCACGTGAGCCGGCACGGCACGGCCCGCCAACATGGCCGGGCCTAAACAGGCCGGGCCAAGACGGGCCCGGGCCAGGCCGGGCCGGGCCGCCCGTTTGGCCATCTATACTGGGCGTTGAAGAAAGGGGCCAGCTGGAAGCGGATAGAGCAGCTCCAGTTGAAGATCCGGCCGCCCTGTCTCCCGCTGCAGTTTTTATACGCCTGGATCTTACTGACGGCGTTGGCGAGGCAACCCTGGCAGTCATCGGGCCCAAGGTCCCGCGTGCACTGGGCCATGCCGTAAATCTTGTCATTGAGCGTGAGGTTGGCCGAGCCGGCCGCGAACATCCGCGGGGACGAGCCGTACGCGGCCTTCTCGGCGAGCCCGCGCATCAGCGCGTCGAGCGACGCCGCGAACCGCGGCTCCGTCGCGTTGGCTAGATCGCACATGTAGAGCGGGTTCGACGTGTCGGCCTCGCCGGAGAAGCTCGCGTCGGAGTACCGCAGCAGGCAGCCTTCGTAGATGAGCACGGCGCTCTTCTGGCCCGGGCACTTGCTGACCATCTCTTGCGCCGTGTCGACGAGGCACGCACGGCACTGCGACGCGCTGATGTCGCCGCGGCACTGCGCGAGGCCGAACGCCTGGTCGGGCGCGGCGCCGCTAACGTTCTCGGCGAACCCGGAGGACGCGTCGGCGGTGGCGGCGGGGAGGGAGGAAAGGAGCGCGTCGAGGTTGGCCTGGAACACGCTGCCGCGCGTGTAGTTCGTGTCGTCCGGGCAGGCGGAGGACATGTAGAAGGTAAGGTTATCGGCATTGGTGGTTGTTGCGGTGAGGAGCAGGAGAGACGACGCGCAAAGGAGAACGAGCTGAAGAATACCGTGCACGTCTGGTGGAGAAGCTAGGCTGCTACTGCACTGGCCACTGCATATATAGCCCTCATTAGAGCTGTCTGCCTGTCTATCTGCTTCTATGCTATATATAATATTAGTAGATAAATTCATAGGTGGATGGTCAGCAACCAGCATCAGTGCTATTGTTTTCGCCTATTGCATGTGAAGCTTGAGCAAACTGCAAAGAGAAAACTTCCGGTTGAGTACTCGAAGGCAGCGACCACACCGTCCCAGGATGCACCCGTCAGGCAACGTCGTCTATAACAGACTAACATTAGTATATTTATATGAACTTTTGTTTAATTAGGACAGTTGCCTAGTAAAACATCTCCACTGATACGTTTATTGCAACACCCGCTTCTCCTGCAGAAGTTCGTTCATGTAGTTGATTGGTTGATTAATCAGTATTTGCAACTCGGAGGTTGCTACCTGGCAGGCAGTGCACCGGCGCTGATCTTCCCACAGCTGTACAAGTACAGTAAGAGAAAAAACAGGGCAGTCGCAGAGGATGATCAGTGGATTTCAGATGTCATGCATGACTTCACGGTGCCTCTACTCGACGAATTTGTTTAGCTATGGGGACTGGTAGAAGACGCCGGTTTTGATCATGAAGCTTCGGAACCGGACACAATAATTTGGAGCAGAACATCTTCAGGTGAATACTCACTGCTTAGACCGTCTCCAGCAACGTCTGCAAACGCTGCTGCATCTGCAAAATAAGTAAGGCATTGCTACTGTTTGGGCTCCAGCGGCTGTTGCTTCGCGTGCTGCATTTTGCAGCTGCTCCCTCCACGACGCGCATCCCTGGGATTTTTTCCCCTTGTTTGTATCCTCCTCCTGGCCAACCGTCGCACTCGCCTCTCCCCACCCTGCCTCTCCCACCACGCCTTCTCTCCCCCCCCCCCTCTCGCACTCCACCATGGCCGCGACTCTCCGTCGGCTTCCACGCCCGCGCGTAGGCGGAGGAGGCGGAGGAGGAGCTCCACAACCCCTTCTTCCTCCTTGCGCCGGAGGGGAGAGATCCCGGCGGTGGGCCTCCAGCAAAGGCGAGAAGGGCGCAAGATAAGGCGGCGCGCGCGGCGAGGCGGAGAGCGGAGGCGCGGCGCGGCGCGGCAAGGGGGAGAACGGCGGCGCGGAGGCGGGGGAGCTTGAGGGAGGCGGAGGAGGCGGCGCGGAGGTGGAGGAGCTTGAGGCGCCGCCGTAGATCCGCGTGCGAGGGAGGTGGGGAGACCCCGCGGCCACCTCCTCCCCACCTCGGCGACCCCGCCGCTCGCCCTCCCTTTCCCCCTTGCGTGGGAGGAGCGTGAGGTCGCTGCCGCGAGATCTGCGCCGTTGAGGAGGAGCTTCAGGTCGCCGCCGCGAGATCCATGCCGCTCTCCTCCCGCGTGGTCCTCTCGGCGAAGAGGGAGCAGAGGAGCTCCCCGACGGCGAGATCCGGGGCTTCCACCACCCCCGGCGCCTCCTTCGAGTCCGAGGCACCCCGGCCGCCTCCTTCCCCGGCGGCTCTGGCGGCGGGTAGGGGTCGAGGTCCTCCACCGCGGCGGCCCCGACGGTGGGCAAGGGGCGGCGCGGAGGCGGAGCAGGGGTCGGCGCGAGCTCCCTCTTCCCGCGGGAGCCAACGGATGATGCGGGATGCGCGAGGGATGCACGTGTCTGCTGGAAGCGTAGCTCGCGCTTCTTCTCTCTCCTTTCCTCAAGGAGGGCTATTTGCGCGTAGGGAACGGCGACGGCTGCTGGAGAATGCAATTTGAGGGAGGCGTTTTTTTTTATCCTTCCCTAAGACGGTTTGGAAGGTCTGGGCACCCTCTCGGTACAGTGCAAATTTTTTTCTCTACTTGCTGCTCCAAAACAGAGTGTGGACAACGGATAGGTTGCTGCTCAGGGAATGGCCCAATTCTTATTTTTGTTAGATGTGCTATCACAATATGGAGACGGCGCAGCACCTATTCATTCAGTGCCCGGTTACTGATTCAATCTGGGTAGCGATCAGCAGCTGGTGTGGTAGGCAATCCTTAAGTCTGACTGGTTGGAACAAAGACTCTAATATGACCCGGTTTGAGGAGTTGGCTAGAAGAGTGCTGTAGATGTGCCTACGAAAGGCACCAAATCATTGGCGATTCCAGTTGTGTGGACGATCTGGTGCGAGCGAAACAACAAAATTTTCAATGATCAAGAGAAGACCATTGCCAGGCTCACTCAAGAGATCAAGGATGCAGCTCGTCTTTGGTGTGTGGCGGGTGCCAAACACTTAGCTTCCACAGTTGTTTTACCAAGACGCGAGTAATCGCTATCTCTTCTATGTTTGTTGTGATGGGTTTCAAACTTGGCACCTCTAGTTAGGGTTAAAAAAACCGAAAAAATCAGCCGGTAACCGCGGTAACCGCTCTTACCGCGCCGGTCGGTTTCTAAAAACCGCGGTTTACCGAGCCGAACCGACCCTAGTAAACCGACCCTTTCGGCTTACCGCGTGGTAAGAGCGGTTTACCGAACCGGTTTTTTGAGTCGGGAAACCGACTGGTTTCCGGTTTTTTTAACCCTGCCTCTAGTGCCTGTAATTGCTCTTTTTATTATTAATTAATGCTGGAATTTTTTCGGGTTTTCCGAACGAAAGAAAAACCCGAGGTTGCAACTTGAACCACTGCTCAATATTGCAATTGCAGATCTCATTTATTGCACTGCGGAAGCATATAATAAGCCTAGGAAGTACAAAGAGTAAATGGCTAATAAAATGATTAATGAAGAAACGTTTAATGTTAGAGTATATATTTGGTATAGGCTAATATTTTATTCCAATAGAACAATAAAAATTCATATTATACTTCAAATAGTAAGGTGGGTGCCAGTGGTGCATTCTTAGTAAACAAGTGGTCCTCTTGCATCTAAACACTATGGACACTATGGGTGTCTTTGACACAGCTCCATTAACTTCGGGAGCTGTTTTTGACAAAGCTGTATCAAAGGGTGAAAGAAAACAGCTGCCTGCCTGCCTCCCAGAAGCTACCGGGAAATGAGGTGACTAGAGCGATTTGGAGGAAGGGGAGCCGAAAAACGTTGCTCCCCCGCTCCGCCATGCACTTTGCCAGCGCTGCCCCCGGGTGGGGTCCGTTGGGGCATGGCCCGAGGGAAGGTGGCTGGCGAGCAATTGCGGAAAAGGCCGGCGGACGGCGGCGCGAGGACGCGGCGTAGCGGAGCTGCAAGGGTACTAGGCGTAGGGAGGAGGCAAAGTCGGAGGGATGGCGGGGCTCGAGGCGCTGGTGCTCTGAGCGACAACCGCCGACATCCAGCAGAGGTCGTTGACGTCGAGAGCTCGACGGCGGTGCGGGAGGTAGGCGGGCAGGTGGCCGCTGGCGTGTTGCAGTGCGGGCCAAAGGAGGCCGACGGCGCGCTGCAGGGCGGAGGAGGCCACCGACGGGTTGGAGCCGGAGGAGGCCACCGACGGGTTGGAGCCGGAGGAGGCTGGCGGCGCACGACGCGCCCGACCTTCTGTGTATCCGCCTCGGCTAGGTCCCAACGGTGGTCACCTCCTCCCGGTCGGCGCCGCGGCGCTCATGCACGTGCACGCGCATGGCGGAGGTGGCCGCCACCGGTGCTGCAGGGTGGTGGTGGAGTAAAGTTGCCCGTGGCCGGCACCAGATGTTAAGTAGACGCAATGCGCTTATGCAAATGGATAAGGTGAAAGGAGAGAAAAGAAATAAGAAGAAAAGGGAAAATAAATAAGAATAGAAAGAGAAAAAGAAAAAATAAAGAAAAATAAAATAAGAAAAATAAAAATAAAATGGAGGGGTATTATGGACATTTCACCCTCTTATCCACCTTACATAGTCAGGAGAAGTTGTTTTGCCAAATATTTTTCTAAAACGATTTCAAATTCATCAGAGAATCTGCTCCACCAGCACAGCCACAACCGGAGCTGCCACAGTCACAGCATAGCTGTGCCAAACGCACCCTATAACTTTACAAATATATATACTACCTTTTTTAGAATAATATATATACTACGTAACTGCCCCGTTATATTCAATCAACAAAGGTTTCCCTGTTTAGAAAGAGAAACTACATTTATTTGCTGACAAATTTCTTTGGCAAAAATCTATCGGATTTGCAATGTACCAGCCTAAGAAAAAATGTTCTGCAATCAAATAAAATATTCCATGTAGAGAAATAAAATATTCTTCAAAATCATGGGTGGCATGTTCTCTAGCAAAAATATGTTGAATTCACAATGATTTATGGTTCGGTTTAAGGAAAAGGGTTGGGCATTAAAATAAAATGTTTCAGTTAGACAAATAAATTATTCCACATTATCATCAATTTCGTTGTTATCTGCTCCCTCCATCTCAAATTACTTATCGTTTTGGCTTTTCTAGATACATATCTTTTGTTATGCACCTAAACATATATTTATATTTAGGTGCATAACAAAATATATGTATCTTGAAAAGTTAAAATGATAAGTAATTTGGGATGGAGGAAGTATGTGCCAATAGTGACGGATCTAGGATTCAGATGTAGGGGGGCTGAACACCTTCTTCTACTTCTAGACACTAGAAAAACTTTATTTATAGCAGATAATTTTAGAGGAGATTGAAAGAGAGCTTCATTGTTGTGCAAGCAGGGGGTTTGAACAACTTCTTCTACCATAAACACTAGAAAAACTTTATTTATAGTAGAAAATTTCAAAGGAGATTGAAGGAGAACTCCATTATTATACAGGCAGTAGGGGGCTGGAGCCCCCTCCACCCCCCACGCTGCCTCCGTCCCTATCTGCCAATGCATGTCGTTCCACAACTTGCTGCTTCTCTTTATCTTCAATTGTTTGACATAGTATTCTGGTTGGAAATTCAAACAAGGCATGTACGTAATTGTTCATCCCAAACTTATCAAAACTACCATTTTGTTAGAGTGTGTGTCTCCGATTGTTACTAGATATGCATCGGAGAAAGACTAACATACATAAATGGTGATAAATATACACTTGTGTACTAAAATGATATTCAATAACATTTTTGTTGGATATAATTACTATGCTTGCTAGAATATATAAAAGTATCTACAACCATTGCTAATGCTTTTATATCATCGTCGATCTTAAGCAAAATAAACGTGTGTGTGATCAATAATGTTTAAGTTGACGATCGTCCCAAGAAAGAAGTAAAATAACTAATATGCTGTTCATGATCATTTTGCTGTGAGTAAAAGAAAAAGAAAAGACATGTTGATAGAAAAAACACTTTATTTAGTAGTCTAAGAAAAAGACGTGCACTTTAGTAGTTTTGGGCCTAGCTGTTTAAGTAACTTTTTAGAAATCCAGGGAGATGTTTGTTAAAGTAACTGATGACCTCGTCAGTTTATAGTTAAGTAAGTTGGCATCCAAGGACAATGTCAAATGATAATTAAAGGCAAAAAGTGGTAATAAAGCATGCATTGACTTTAGCCGGCCGCATTGGATTAACTATTAGTACTCATAGAGTAGATCATAGCGCCGGTAGGTTAAGAAACTAATGCGATGCCTGCCCCAGTCTGTGTTGCTCTAACTGGATAATGGATATGATGATTTGATAGTCATAGAAGAACAACAGACGACATCACATCTGCATTGATCGTCTGTCCCGTGGTGCATGTGCCTGTGTGTGTGTGGGTGGAATAATCGGAGCTTAGCAGCCGGATACTACTTTCATCTGGGGCAGAATCGGCCTGGGGACGTGCAGAGCAAATTGGGTCGCAATTTGATTTGAATCCATGCATATCCCAGCATACACCGGTGGAAAAACGACATTTGTTCCCAAGCATTTGTCCCGGTTAAAATTTGGAACCGAGACAAAAGAATTTACAACGACGTGACCTCGAGTGACTGCAAACGTCTCAACCAACACCACCCGAGACTAAAAGATTGGATCCAAAACAAATATAGCAGCCCAAGACTTTAATATCGGGTGGTGTTTCCACCCGAGACTAAAACAGGTCTTTAGTCCCGGGTACAAACACCACCCGAGACTAAAAATTTCCACCGACACCACTTCCCATACGGCCTTCTCTCTCCCTTAGCTTCTTTAATTTCTCCCCTCTGCCTCATCCACTCATTCTATTCTTCTCTATCTCTCTCTCATCCTTTCTCCTTCTACTTTGTGCGCAGGGAGGAGATCGATCTCCAGGAACTCCTCCGGCGGGCGCGGGCCGGCGGCCTCGGGGGCGCGGCGGCGCGCGGCCGGTCGGCGCGGGCGTGGAGGACCTCGGGGGCGCGCGGCCGGCCGGCGCGGGCGTGAAGGGCCGCGGGGCTGGGCGGCGCGCGGGCGCGCCGCGGCGGCGCGCGGCCGGCCGGCGCGGGCGTGAAGGGCCGCGGGGGCTCGGGGGCGGCCACGCCGCGGCGGCCGCCCACCGCCGGCGGGCGCGGCTCCCAAAGGAGCCGGCGCTGCCAGGCGGCGCGGGCAGCCCCGCGCGGTGAGGAATCGAGTTGCTTGATGATTTTTTTTTGTGAGGAATCGAGTTGTGATGAATAAGATCTTGTGGATTTATGCTATGTAATTTGATTATGTAGCTCTTGTGCATTGTATGATGATGGGATGCGTATATATGATATGCATGATTTGATTCGATTTGAGTATATGGTGAATGTAATTTAACTTTTCATAGTTGACTTGAGCGCGAGCTGTTCTTGTTATTGATTTGAGCTTGAGAGGATGGAGGATGAAGAATGGAGAGGATGGAAGATGAGGGATGAGGGATGGGGACGTGGGGGATTTGGGGCCGGGTGAGGGCACAGGGACTTTTTTTTTGTTTTTTTCAAAACCCTTTAGTCTCGGTTTTTTTGTTTTTTTTTAATACCAATCGAAACTAAAGGCTCTCTTTTGTCCCGGTTGCTCAACCGGGACTAAAGAGGGAGCCTTTTGTCTCTACTCATTTGTCCCGGTTAGTCTTTAGAGATATAAGGCTCACCAACCGGGACGGAAACCCTTCTCTCCACCAGTGATACCTGTAAAAAGAAATGGGTCACGGCCGCCGATTGTTGCATCTATAAGAAAAAAAATCAATCAATACCAACACTGATTGATCGACATCGACCCACCATCAACGCGGCTCCAAGTCAGAGACAGAAGTTTCGTTAATCGACAGCTCCGGAGGCCTCTCATCAGGTCCATGGAGCACGAAAGCCAGCTTGGTTAGCGCCGGCCGTCGCCATTGCCAGATCTTGATAGTATGTTGATTATCTGAGTTTAAAGATGAAAAAAAGTTTGAACTATAAAGTTGTATATCTCAACGAAATCTACAATTTTCATATAAAATTTATCTCAATCCGAGTTAATATAAAAGGTTTTGACTTTTTTTTTAAGACGGACTGCCCCTACCGCGGTTTGAAACAACGTCATGAGCGCTACAGTAACCACCACATCGGTAGGGTCGCCACAGTAACCAAACAGTACGTACCGTCATTTCAAACGGCCGTAATGATATAGTTTTGCAAAACTTTGATATGGATATATATTTTTTTAATTATACATAAAAATTAAAAAATCAACACAATACCACCACCACCCCTAGCCCAAGCCCGCGCTGTCCGGCTTGACGGGCCGCACATCTTAATCGGCTGCACATCACTGGGCCGGATTAATAAATAATCTTTGGCTGCGGCATCCAGGCAGCAACAAAACCAGCTTTCCCTGATGAGGGGGAGAGACTACTCGAAGAGCAACCAGCAACCACACTCCTGAGTCCTGACTACCCGCAGCCGTTGCGACGCGCCCCTCCGGCCGCTCGCAGGACGCAGCTGCCACAAATTGGAGCCCCTGGAGGATGGGGGAGGAAGAAGTGAGGCTAATCTGGAACGCGGCTTTCTCTTTGGAGGCGGTGAGTTCTCGGGTTGATTCGCAGCTTTTTTTTTTTTTTGATAATACGTATCTGCATTTGTATTTCAAGTAAGGAAAACGTACACGTAGACGTACAAATACAGACACATACGTAAAGGATACAGGTACAGCTGTCCCGACCACACTCCAAGAAGGACCCTAAGAAAGAACAAAAATACAACGAAGTCCCTAGATCCTTCTGGATCCACCAGAGCCCGACCTCCTCGTCGCCGGCCACCGCCGCCGAGCAAGAAGACGGACCGAACCTTGAGCTGGAGAGATCCCATCGCGCAGTGGCTTTGATAGGAGTCGAAGTAGAAGAAGCCGTCGGCGATCGCCCATCGACCGGGGCCGCGCCCCAACCCCTTCAGCTCCTGGATCCGAGCTCGCCGTCGATGTCCACCGCCACCGAGGGAAGATCGAGCCAGATCCAGCCGGCCACCATCCACATCACCCACAGCCAGCACCGCATCCTTGAGGAAAGAGGCCAGCAGCAACATCATCTGGTAGAGATGAAGAGACGCCGGACCCGGACTCCTGTAGAAGAGCTCCCGAGCTCGCCGCCAGCGCCGGAGTGGAGCGCCAGAGGGGCGAGGAAGAGCTGGAGCCTTATTCGCCAGCAACGCCGCCGCCTTCGCCTCGCCGACGTCGCCTCGAAAAGCAAGCCGCAGAGGAACCTCCTCCCGGCTAGACCTCGCTCCACCGACAACTACCGCCGGCGAGCAGACCCAAGACCTAACCCTAGCTCCACCGACGAACCCCGCCGGCGAGCAGAACCTAGACCTACCTAGCCTATGTACATCCGCACGGCTATTCCCCGGTCCACCCCCATCTCCGACGCCCCTCCAGCCGCCGGAGATGAAGGGGGCCGGCGGAATCGCCGCCGGAAATGGCGCTCGCCCCCTTTTCTCCTCTCTCAACTGTAGCGAAGGAAAGAGGGGGAAGGGTCGAGAGAAGTCTGGCTAGTCTCGGGTTGATTCGCAGCTTGCTGATTCATAGAGAGACCCCTGGTCTCCATTGGCTTCCTTTGTTTGGCGCTAGTGGCTGGCACCCACAGGGATGGAAGGTTCACGATTAGATCATATTTGCTTTCTCTCTCCAGATCATAGGTGAAAAATCCTGTATTGCAAGAAATAGTGGTTAATCCTTTTTAGACAGATCTTACACTAAGAAATCTCTGTATTGCAAATTTACACTAAGAAATAGTGGTAAACAAAGAAGAGAAGGCATAGAAATGAAAACTCTAAATCCTTTTTAGACAGATCTACATATTCAAAAGAGAGCTGTAATAGCTTCAATACTCAAGTATGGGGTATCGTTATCAGTATTTTAGTGCCCTGGATAGTATATTCTGTAAGCGCGTTGCTATGCATGCACACACACAAACAACTTCCTTGTGACACTGTTAAAGTCTTAGTTTTGTTTCCTGAGAATATATAATTTTGGCCATGATGGCTGATCTGAAGCAAACAATTGCCAACCAAGGAACAGAAATATTAAATATTAGGCTTTCGTGATAGTAGTGATAAACAGTGTTGTTCTTTATTGGTTCATTTTAGTTTTCTTATTTGGTAACGACTATTTCTCCAGCTGCGTTTTTCAAAGGTATAATGCTGCCTTCAGTTCAAACCCAAAGTTTGCATGTTCTACCTTGCTGCTGATACAGGTTTATAGAATTTTTCTTACTGCTTGATGCTTGTTGCTTGACATATAAAGTACATTCAAACCTAAGTATGTGATAATGTGCAAAATGGATGGAAAAGATAGTACATAAGCGCCTGCCAAGAATAGGTTTGAATTCTCTGTTATGTGTATGGAACAAAAGCAGAAGATGCATCTAGTTCATACCTAGTTGTGTTGTCATGATGCTTTCAGGATAATCTTCTTATTATGCTCCGGTCGTTCACTGCACTTTCATCATCTTCAATCTCTATGGTTGGTACATGAGCAATTTTATGCCAATCTTCTCCCTGGCAACTCTCTGTTATCAGTGGGCATTCTTTGATGTACAATTCTTTCAGTGACCGTGGGAGGACCTGTTCTGGCAAGCATGGTATAAGAGGACATTTCACAACAGTCATAGCTGTTAAACACAACACTTCTTCTAGCCCAGGAGGCAAGCATCTCAGATTGCTGCAGTGGAATATCTCCAACTTTTGCAGAGTGGCAGGGAGCTTTACTGGAAAATAGTGAAGGCTGGCACAATCAGTGATGGCAAGATTTGTCAATGAGATCTCACCAATCTCCTGAAGAAGAGGATTAATTAGATTGGTGCATGAACTGATGCGTAGATCTTCAAGGATGGAGGGAAGCAATCTATGCTGTTGTGATAGTTCCAGCTTTGGACAATCATAAATATGAATACTCTTAAGAGCAGTCAGACCTCTGAATCCTTCAACTGGCAGGTCAGTTAATTCTGGGCAGCTGGTGATGGTTAATTGCTGGAGCATCAATAATTTCTGGCAAAGGAGTCCATGCTCTAAGGATGTAAGGTTTGGGCACTGGTGAATCTGTAGGCATGCCAATGATGATGGAAACTGAGAGCTTGGAGTGTGTATTTCTGGAAGAATAGTGAATCCTGTTTCAGAAATTTTGAGCTTCACTAAGGATGATGGGAAAGATGGGAATTCCGCTAGTAGTGGGCAGTCAATTACTGTAAGTTCTGCGAGCGATGGAAGCAACCGACCATCTTGTACAGAAGCCCATATTTCTAGATTAGACATATCTTCAAATACGAGTTCCTTCAGTGATGGAAACCCTTTAACTCCACTAGTTCCTGAAAACTCTTGATTGATCTGAATAATGCCAGGGAATCCCCCAATATCTAAGAATTTGAGTAGGGGCAGCACTCCAAGTGCTGGTAGAACTGAACAATTTGTACAGTCAGACAGATGGATAGTTTGCAAGTGAGTGAGTCTACTTAACCAACTTGGAAAATAGAAGCCTGAAAAGGCCTTGACTGTCAGCTCACTGAGTTCATGATGTGGTTGGAGGTATTCAAGTACCTGCAAATCTTTATCTGCTTTCTTTGAAGTCAGGCGCCTCGTATTGGACCATACAAGATGCAGAGTGTTGATGTATGTCTTCTTGCTTAGCAAAGCTTCATTTGCCTCTTCTGCACTAGCCACATTCTCGAGATTCTTGATGCATATATGTCCTGTGATCCTCTGCATCTCCTTCAATTCACTGATCTTGTATCCTTTGTCCTTACGGACAACAAATTCTTCCAAATGTTGAAGGCAAGTCAAGTTCCCTATTCCAGCTATGCCAGCAAGTCAATTCTGTTCTTGCTTCTAGGCATCGCAGATTAACAAAATTGGTTATGCTCTCTGGAAGGTATTCTAATTCATGGCAGAGTTGCAACTTTAGTGTTTGCAAGCTGAAGAGTCTACCAATGGATGAGGGCAGCCTTATTATGCCAGTTCCTGAAAGGTTCAAATATCGAAGCATTTTTAAATTTCCAATAGACTCTGGCAGCTCAGTAATGTCTCGTCGGTACAATTCAAGCATGCGGAGGTATTTTAGCTTGCAGAATAGATCTTTGGGGATAGAACTCGTTATTGATTTATATCCATTTAGCAGTAGTAGTGTGCGTGCTCTTTTAAATTCAGGAAAATCTTCAAATGAAGTACGACTTCTATTGTGACAAGAGAATGATAGATGCCTAGAACTTCTTACAGGGCTTCTTGGACGGTCGTCCAGCCTTATGCATTCGCCAACAGAGACAGACTGTGCTAGGTCATGCATGGCATCATGCATCAAATACCCATCTTTATGGTATTGAAAGAAGGACCTGTTTACTAATTCATCAAAATAGCTACTCCCAATATCTTCCATCCTTGTACTTCCTTGAGGCTGAATGAACCCAAGGGCCATCCAGATCTGAACCAATCTCCCTCTCTCAAACATATAATCTTTCGGGAAAAGTGAACAAAATGCAAAACATTGCTTCAGTATTGCAGGCAAATGACTGTAACTCAATCTGAGAGCTGGCAGTATATTATTCTTATCTGATGGTAGCTCCCATATTTCACTCTTTAATATGTTTTTCCAATCACCCTCTGTCTCCTTGGTACATAATAAACTGCCTATTGCTTTTGCAGCTAGTGGCAGGCCTTTCAACTTCTTCACAATGTCTTTGCCTATCATTTCCAATTCTGGGTGTGCACTGGAGTCACCATCAAGAAATGCATGGTTCTTGAACAACTTCCAGCAATCATTGTCTGATAACTGCTTTAGATGATAAGGAGTCATCCCACCCATTAGTTTCCCCACATTGTTGTTGCGTGTTGTAACTACAATCCTGCTTCCCTTTGCCCCAGTAAGTAGAGCACAGCGATACCTGTCCCATTTTAAAGGATCCTCATTCCATACATCATCAAGGACTAGAAGAAACCTTTTACCTTGAAGCTTTTTTGAGAGATCTTCTTGAAGCAAGTTCATGTTTGTTGTGGCCGATGAGAACCCACTCGCAACTGATTCAATGGTTTCCTTTGTAAGCTTCATCTCATCAAAATTTTCAGAAACACACAACCACAACCTTAAATGGAAATGCTCCTTTACTCTTGCATCATTGTAGACAAGCTGTGTTAGAGTGGTCTTTCCTAGTCCTCCCATACCCACTATGGGAAGAATGGAAAGTGTAACATCCCGGAATTTTGAATGTTTCCTCAAGTGTGAATTTTCGCAAAAATTTAAAACTTTTTGTTTGAACTTGAGTGTCACCAAATTTTATCCCAAATTGCTAGCTCTCTTCTCAAATTCTAAATAAAATAAAACCATATAAAAATATATATATTCAAAATATGGTAAATATGTGATTTGGAGTTTATGGATTTTATTTGAGTGTGTTTGAGTTTGAAAGTATTCAAATTCAACTTATGGTTTAAATCTTAATTCAAAACTATTTTCAAAACCCTTTACTAACTTTGGGCCAACCAACTTCTGCTGAAGTCTATCCAAACCCCTCCAGCTCTCAAACCGCGGCCACCATAAATCCATCTTCGTCTTTAGGCCCAACAACCGGCCCACCTCGGCTCGGTCACACTGTGCTCAGACCCCCCCCCCCCTTCCCCTGTTCTTCTTCTCCAGTACGCCGTGCCGAGCCGCTCCATCGCACCGCGCCGCACCACGCGACCAGGCGCCAGACCGCACCGCCTTGACGCGCTGGCGCGCACGCCGAGAAGGTGGCCCGCATGCCGAGGTGGCCACGCGCTTTCCTCCCCGCGCGAAACCACATCTCTGCCCCTGGCAAATCCCGCACGCCAAGCCACCTGCTCCTTCCGCGTCGTGCCTTCGCCGCCAAGGAAAGGGAGAGGGACAAGTCCTGGCCCACGTTGCGCCGCGGTTCCCTTGACCCGCGCGCACTTAAAGCCCCTGTGCCCTGCTCCAATTTGGCTTCGTCGCCAGTTGGGGATTCTTTTCCCCATCTCCTGTTCCACCGCCGGGTGAGGGAGTAGAGGAAGAGGAGGAGAAGGAGTGGGAAGGGGAGGAGACGGAGGCGCACCACCACCGCGCCGACCTGCCGAAGACGGAGCACACCAAGCCGGAGTCGGACGGGTTGTGAGGAAGGCTGTCCACGGGAGTACGGGACCGAAGCAGAGGAGCTCGCCGCGACGCCGCCTTCACCACACCGTCGCCGCCGTGAACTTCACCACCGCGGACTCCACGGCTTCGCCTACATCGTCGCCCCTCGGTGAGCCAGTGACCGCACCTCCTCTTCTCCTTCACCGTGGGCGCGCGCCCCTGCGCCGCGCCGCCGGCCTTCGTGCCGCGCACCTTCCGCGAGCGCGCCGCCGCGATGCACCCCAGCAACGCGCCGGCCCTCGCCATCTTTTGTCCTGCCTGTGATCATGGCCTTCGAGCCGTTTGTCTTGGCGCAGGAGCTTTGCCCTGCTCGCCTGTTCTGTCCGCCGGCCGTCGAGCCGAGAGCGTTCCGCAGAGCCGCCGCCGTGGCGCACCTTGACGCCACGACCGCGCCCTGCCGTCTCTAACCACAGCTTTGCGTTCCGTTCTTCGACCTGTTGATCTTGCTTGAGAGCTGGCCTTCGAGCCATGCACCGTCGTCTGCCTCGCCGTCGCCTTGTGCGCCGCGCTGCGGCTTCGTTTCGCCGAGGGCGCGCAACAGACGACCATGTCGCAACCAGGCTCGGCCTGAGTCTGCTCGTATGCTGCTGAGCACACCCCAGTGCTGGCCCTGCTTCGCCTTGCCCTCCATCACGCCCCTCGGTGAGCACCTCCATGCCTTGCCCTGTTCTGTTCCCACGGACGCCGTCTATCTGTGAACCGCGCCATCGAGTCGGGGAAACCAAAGCGCGTCTGATCGGCCTTCGTGCCGCGCTGCCACTTCCACAGCCACGTCGCATCGCGCTGCTCCTCGCCGCTCCGCCGCGCGCGCACCCCGGCTCTTCATCGCGTCGCGCTGACACGCCTCGCGCCGCGCCGCTCTGTGTCGCACCGACGCCGCTCTCGTGCTATGCTCGGCCTTCGCGCCGTGTCAAACTCTCTGCAGGTGCACGCGTTGCCGTCGTAACTGAACCACATCGCCGGTAAGCCCCCTTGCCGTTCCGCCGCTTCTTAGGCACATTCTGTCGAACACCTGCCGCACAACCGCTCTCTCCTAACCCTGAGTGGAACCACACACCGGGCCACACGCACACCTGCCCACACAAGCCACAGAGAATCCTTTAGACACCATGACGATCGGACCTTAGGAAAGTATGGGGAGAAAAGCTAGACTTCTACTAAGGAGTCTTGCCGGGCTTTTGGCCCATGAAGGCCTTTTGGACCGAAGGTTAACCAGGCCGAGCTAAGTAGGAGTTAAGGGTGCTTTCCTAGACTTCTAAAATCTTGGGCCGCACTGGGCCAGCCCAATGGGCCACAACCACTTTAGGCCCACTTACGGCCCACTAACCCGCTGGTCGCTGACGTCATGCTGACGTCAGCATTATTTTAATAAAATTATTTTCTGATTTAATAAAAGGATTTAATAAATGTTTTATAAATCCCCTTTTCCTTTAAAAATTCATAACTAATTTTCTGGAGCTCCGAAAATTATGAAACCACTTGCGTTGGTTTCATAATTTCGAGACGCTCGCTGCTACCCTATCCTTATCCTCTCTTGCCCTTGAACCAAACCCCATTTTGCCCCGCGTACTTGGAGTAGGATTCGTGGCCGCTACCGCCACTGCGCTATTGTGGGTCTGGGACGCCGGAGCCCCGCAACTAGCCTCTGGCCTGCCGCGGACAGGAATAACTTCTCCAAGTCGTGTTCACACCGCCCCCTTGCTTGCACCGCTTCCACCGTTTTGTGTCGCAAACCCGCTCTCTCTCTGCTTTGCTTTGAGCCGTGTAGCACGCGTCGTACCAAGTGTTAGTACCCAGAACGCCGCGCATGATGGACGGCCGTGCCGAGAGCAGAGGCCTCTGCTTCAAGCACGGCAACCCCACGTTGTAACCTAGCTACTACGCCGTGGTTATTGACACATTGCTAGCACTTGCCCCATCGTGCTCCCAAGCACGCCTTTCCACTTCACCACCCCCTTTTCTATCGACCACAAGTCGATCCTTTCCTTCTCTTTGTACTGCTGCCGCACACCTCGTTCTGATAATGTCTTGCCTAGCTCATGTCGCCTTACTTCTCTCTTATCATCCTCTGAGCTTCCGCTTTATTGCACCTATCTGTTGCGCTAATACCTTGCAGGCGCAACCACCAAGGCCCTTAGCCTTTGATCGGCAACCCAACCTTGAACTAACCCTTCTCTCTAACTTGTTTTCTAGTATATAAAGCTAGTAGCTTAAAACTATTTTAATATAAAACTAATTACTTTGATTTCCTTAAATTAAACTAGTGCTGCTTGTAGCTAGATCGAATTTATTTGGTTCTTCTAAATTGATGTTATTTGGAGTTATTGCATAGATGATTGTCGTTATTTATTTCCGCATCGCATCTCGTGTAGGCTTGTAACCTTGTTTGAAGACCCGAGCTGCGACGACGACCCGAGCTGTGACGATCGGAAAGACCTTTGACTCGAAGGAAGGGCCCAACCTCTACTACTCTACAACGACTACCGCGCAGGTGTCATGTCACTCCCGACCATGTAGATCCCATGCATGCTATTTAGTTGCTAGTGCTTTATTTATGATGCTTTGGATGATTGAAATGCATAGACAACCTTTTAGCCATGCCTTGGATTTGATATACCCTGTTCCTTGAACTTCCTACCTTTGGGACTAGCTACAGACCCCTAACTACTCCCCTATATTTACTACCTATATATTTTACCACTTCGTGATATGGATGGATTTCTGGTTGGGATTGAGATTGGGATATCTCGGTGTTCTAGCGTGTGTTTTGGGTGAGTGTGTATCCTTGACGTGTTACCGCGGGAGCGAGCCGCTTTGGTTACTTGTGAACGCCTGTCTAGGGGAGATGCGACCTGGCCTCCCGCCCCAGCGGCGTGTCGGACGGTGGGAGTTGGTGAGTGCTCGCTCTTGCAATTAAGGACCGATCAACAGTTTAACCATGATCTTTGGGCTATTTTCGTACAAACCGTTCGCTCACGTATGGGCGGGGTTCGGTCCGAGAACTAGTTGGTGGTTGGTACTCAGCTTGTAGGCGGACCAGTGTGGTCGTGTGAGGGGGACGGGTTATACCCCCCGAGTAGACGTCGCCCCGGCTCCTCCGGGGATGGTTTCACAGCTCCGAGGCCCCGCTGGCAAGTTTCGCGCCCCAATTCAGGACGAGTCAGGCTCGGAGAGGCAGGAGAGTGCCACCCACTGCTAGGTCTCCGGCCGTTAGGTAGGGATGTGAAACGGCTGATCCCCATTTCTGCCCTATCCGGCGGGTCCAGTTGTACAACCTCTGCAGAATGTTAAACCTATAGCTATAGTCCGTGTCCACTGGTATGGACAGCCCACGGGTCTGTTACTCTGGCTAGACTTTTCTTGTGCTGCTTCTCTCTCCCGAGTGTGTGAGCCCGGCTTGGTGCCGTTGAGATGGGAGGTAGGAGTTGGTGACCTCACATCGCAGATGAGAGTGGGATGTTGTGTCTCGGTTGAGATCCAGTGTGTTGGTGTTCTTTCCTTGGGGTGTTGACCCCGCAGGCGTTGGCCTCGGAGGTGTGGATCTCCTCGGAGATGGTGACCTCTCTGCAATACCGCTTACCTTGATGTTGCTACCGCTGCTTGCATAAACTTACTACAGCCAGATATAGGTTTATCCATGCATATTAGAATTCATCCACCGCTTTTGCTCTTTGTTGGGAAGCTGACATGACCTACCCGCTTATCGGGTAGATGGCAATGCTTTCAGACATGGTGATCGACTACGACAAGGACGAGGAAGAATGGGAAGACTAGAGCTGGTCCTACACTCAAGTTTGCCTGTGGAGCTGGAGACGCTTCGCTTCGATAGATCCGCTGCGTAGATGATTTACCTTTCTTGTTTAGTCCAGTTGGACTCGTACCCGGCTTATGCCGAAATGTTGTACTCTGATGTATTAATAAGATTATGTAATTTCCCCTTTTTTCTGTGTTGTATGGATTTGTACCACTTGAGACAGGGTTTGCACGTGATAGCCACTTCCTGGGACTATCACAGATGTGCAGAGGATCGGGTTTCCAGTTTTGGAAATCTGGTTCGTTTCAGAAAGGCTGGCATGGTTTGAGTTATTAGGGGTCAGCAACATCTTGACGATGGTCTCTTTATCTTGTTCTCTTCCAAACACACTTGAGTCATCAATCAGTGAACTTGTCTTGGGCCTTTCTTTTATCTCCTGCCTTTCAGTCCCACTGGTCATGATTGAACCAAAAATCCGCCTTTCTTTGACAAGCCTATCAAGCTTCTCCTCGATCTTTCTTATTTGCTGCACTATCTTATGGTTAAATAAACAATTGTCCAACCAAAAGCAGCAGAAACAGCTCCTAACCTTCTTCAGATGGCCATGGTTGGATGGACCTTCTAGTTTGGACTGGAGGGCCTCAGCTGCATATTCATCAAGCAAGTCATCCATCTCATATGCGACTTCCTTGAGCTTGGCAAGCCAGCTGCGTGCAGCCTTATCCTTCAGTTGCCGCTCCTCGGCATCTTCAACATGAGCTTGAATCGTCAACAGGGTGCTCGATAATTTCTGCAGCTCCTCTGTGACGTCTGGAGGGAATTTCAACTCACCAATAGCAGCTGAAATCACTTTATGAAAGAGTACCTGCATGAAGGCAGACAGCACAGCTTCTCCGATCGGCATAGTTCCCCCCCCTCTTTGGTTGCCTACTGTCTCTCTCCTAGTGATGCAAATGAGGAATACTGGTCAGGGAGGGGGCTTGAGGTTGAGGGCACGCTTAGTTATCTCTCTACCATTGACCCTGAAGTCGTTGCTCATGCTACCAGTACAATATAAGCAATATAAATATTCTGGTATTGTTGTTTTGTCATGCTACCTAAACTGCTGGCAAATTGGTTCTAGAAAGTGTTGTCGGATCTGTGACGTATATTAATTTTGCACTCAATTCAACCACGACATCAAACTCTGCATGGTTTATTTCATAAAAAATTATCCATGCAGTACATGTGTTTCTATGACTTTCATTTGGGTTGTTTGATATATATCTCAGGTGTTGTTTATGAAGCATTAAGTACCAGTGAGGAGTGAGGTGGAAAAGTATGGTATGCATAATTGTGCTTCCTCGTATGAACTCAAGCTAAGGAATTAATCCTGGCAACTTCCTGGAAAGACCAAGGAAAGGAGCATATTGGACTGTCACTAGTCAACCGTGTAGGGCCAGTATTGGACGGAAAAACTTAACAAAAGCAGCTCCGGCTACTGCTCACCACCTAGCTCCATTGACTGAATCATAAGGTGCACACAAGTCTCCGCTCGCTCTTCATGTTCACACCTGGTCTTGTAAGCTTTTTATGTTAAAAATGTCAGAAGCCATGTCTGCTCATCAGTTTTTCTTTTGTCAGTGTTTTGGTTTTTTTTTTTTTTTGACAACAAGTTTCTTCATGTTGTTTCTTCGTTTGTTCTCTGAGCTTTCTAGTTGTTGGACACCAATGAAGGAAAGAGTGAACACTTGACACTTCTGCTTTGACAATACAGTTGCTCCACTAAACGCGGTAAATTTTAGTAAATCGGTCTCTTCTCTGCTATGGATTTGGCTTTGCGTCCCTCGTTTTAGAAAAATCATTCATGAATTCTTCTACATCTTCAATCCTACACATCTACTTTTAAAATACAGCTGCTCAATTAATCACAAGAACTTTTAGGGAATCTCTCTGTCCTGCTGTGGATTTGGCTTTGCGTTCCTTGTTTCAGAAAAATCCTTCCTGAATTCCTCATCTTCAACTCTAATTTTCACTAAAAAGTGTAGTTTTTTTCCCTTACTGAAGGAAATAAAAAACATCTTTGACACTGAGATTAAGCTTGTCCAGGTATTCTCCAGAATTTTGCAACGATACGAGGGGTGTTTGGATGGAGGGGTAAATGGGGCAAATTTAGCCTAAATTTACCCCTAAGGTGCCAAACATGTGGGGCAAATGTGGTGGGGCAAATGTTTTGCCCCCTAATTCCATTTACCCCTAGAAAGTAGCAAATTGGAGTAAAATTGTGGTAGACTTCAGCCCTCTCTCCCATCCACATCCACATTTACCCCTCAATCCAAACACCTCAAGGAGTAAATATTATTAGAGGCAAATAGAAGGAGCAAAACATTTACCTTGGGGTAAACATTTACCCCTTGCATCCAATTATCCAAACATGCCCCTGCTCTTATTTTGTCCAGTATTTGGTCCAGCCGCACTTGACTAGCGCGCACCCCTGGTTTGGCTGCGCCCACCGACTGGTTAATGGAATACGGTGGATTCCGGATTTTTCCCCCTTTTGCTTAACAAGAAAAGGGGCTATGAACTACTAGTATGACAGTGCAAATTTCGAAAAAAAAAGTATTTTTAACCATAGAAGATACACAGTTTTTTTACAATTTACATGGTACCGTAAACTGTGTACATGGGCGTGTGTATAACTTGAATAGAAAAATCATGATTTAATTTATAAACTTGAATAGCTGAGTACTGTACATTTTTTAATATATTCACACAGTACAACGCAGACGCTTACAACACGCACGCACACTCACCCCTATGAATACACGTACGCAAACCCTACCTCTATGAGCACCTCCGAAGGACTGAGCACCGGCAGATCTGGAGATTTCCGAAGTCACCACTGGCGCCTCGTCGTCGACGGGAACATCGCTTACCACTTAACGCATAACGCCGGAAAATCCTGGAATAAATCCAGGAAAAGGTGCGAGCACCAGGATTTGAACCCTGGTGGGTAGCGTCCCGCTGGACCGTCCTACCATTGAACTACAAGCCTAATCGCAGCTTAGTACTGTAGGGCGTGGCGTTGTACGCGGGCTGAAGTCCGCTCTCCGGCCCAAAGGCCCCTAATATTTTTCCGGCCCAGCAGGCTACACTACTGCTGCTCTCTCTTTCCTGGTTTCGTCCTGGAAAGAAGAAGACGACGAGGTCATGGTTTGGTGGGCCCGCGAGAGCTTTTAAGACCCAATCGCACCAAACCCCTCCAGAATTTCTTATCCCCCTCCTCATCTGCTCCCCTCTCCGACCGACCTCGCGCGAGAGGAGAGCCCAGCGCGAGCACATGGCCGGAGCAGCAGCCGCCGCCGTGGCGTCCGGGATCTCGGCTCGGCCGGCGGCTCCGAGGAGGTCCCTGGCCGGGCGCCGCGCTCGGCCGTCGGTGGTGCGGGCCGCGATATCCGTCGAGAAGGGCGAGAAGGCGTACACGGTGCAGAAGTCCGAGGAGATCTTCAACGCCGCCAAGGTACCGCTCCTCTCCGATTCCTCCGCCTTGCCGCATCCTTAATGCCGTCCGCAAGAGTTCCCTTTCGTTTGGGAATGGGCCTATTGAGGTGCGATGTGAATTCTGGAGGTAGAGACGTGCGCTTGCGTCCAGCTTGGGGAATGGTTCGGCTATGGAAATTGTGGCCGATTGGGTTGGTTTTCTTTTTCTCTACTTCCGCCCAATGGATTGCCGGTAACGCAATTAGAGGTGGATTGTCAAAGATGGGTTGGAATATGGAAACCGGGGCTGGGAAAGGTCTGAATGGGCCGACATTGTGAGCTGTTAGTAAGGTCAACTACGCTCCTGAGCCAAATTGACACATGTGACATCCATGCAGATGGAATGATCTCTGTAAGAGACATTGTGCTGGCATGTAATGCTTAGGTGCAGCAACCATTACTTTAATGTGTCATAGCTGTCTAAATACTGGTATAGTATTGTGCAGCTAGTTACCATTTCCTGTGAGCCGTGCTCTAGATCTTGGATCTGTAGCTGGTAAGCTACAGTGATAGATGTTAGTACAACCCAGATTGGATGTAAAATTCATGGCATGGTGGAGTCTTGTCATAACCAGGGCAAGTATTAGTATTTTGCACCATTTGATATCTCAGTCTGTTTTGGCTGTCAATTTGTTTTATTAAAAATCCGTTTCACTGTTTCTCAGGAGTTGATGCCTGGAGGTGTTAATTCGCCAGTCCGTGCCTTCAAATCTGTTGGTGGCCAGCCCATCGTTTTTGACTCTGTAAAGGGTTCTCGTATGTGGGATGTGGATGGGAATGAATATATTGATTATGTTGGTTCCTGGGGTCCTGCAATCATTGGTCATGCAGATGACAAGGTACGGCATTGATAATCTGTGTAACTGTGTTATGTGAAATGTATGGAATATTTCATCATATTTTTTAGGACAGAAAAGCATGCTTCTATCTGATATATTACTTAATTGCATTAATTTGACTAATCTCCATCCCACTTATGAATATACTAAATTTTCTGAAGCTTTACATGTGTCATACAAATTTTCTTAGATTTTGTAGATCAAACTGGTGAAACATTGTGACCTTACTTTGCATTCAAATGTTTGTTAACTTGTAGCGTAATTTTTGAACCACAATTGAATGAATATTGGAGGAATAAAACTATGCTTGATTCAGTAACATTTCATATAAGTTGGCTTGAGAATTGACAAAGCTAAATCAAAATCATCGTATGTATATCTTGTTTGATTCAGGTGAATGCTGCATTGATTGAAACTCTAAAGAAAGGAACTAGCTTTGGTGCTCCATGTCTGCTGGAGAATGTATTGGCTGAGATGGTCATCGCTGCCGTACCAAGTCTCGAAATGGTCCGCTTTGTCAATTCAGGAACAGAAGCCTGCATGGGAGCACTCCGCCTTGTGCGTGCGTTCACTGGGCGGGAGAAGATTATCAAGTTTGAAGGCTGCTACCATGGCCATGCTGATTCCTTCCTTGTCAAAGCTGGCAGTGGTGTTGCTACCCTTGGTCTCCCAGACTCCCCCGGAGTCCCCAAGGGCGCCACCTATGGGACTCTAACAGCAGCATACAATGATGCTGAGGCTGTGAAGAAATTATTCGAGGAGAACAAAGGGGAGGTTGCTGCTGTCTTCCTTGAGCCAGTTGTTGGCAATGCTGGCTTCATTCCGCCACAACCTGGTTTTCTCAATGCCCTCCGTGACTTGACCAAACAGAATGGTGCACTCCTGGTCTTTGATGAGGTGATGACCGGTTTCCGTTTGGCTTATGGTGGGGCTCAAGAGTACTTCGGGATCACCCCTGACGTGACAACCATGGGTAAGGTTATCGGTGGTGGTCTCCCTGTTGGTGCTTATGGTGGGAGGAGGGACATCATGGAGATGGTTGCCCCGGCAGGGCCAATGTACCAGGCAGGAACTCTCAGTGGAAACCCACTTGCCATGACTGCTGGAATTCACACACTCAAGCGTCTGATGGAGCCTGGCACTTACGAATACTTGGACAAGATCACTGGTGACCTCGTCCGTGGGATACTAGATGCCGGTGCCAAAACAGGGCATGAAATGTGTGGAGGACACATCAGAGGAATGTTTGGCTTTTTCTTCACTGGCGGGCCAGTTCACAACTTTGCCGACGCCAAGAAGAGCGACACCGAGAAGTTCGGGAGGTTCTACCGGGGCATGCTGGAAGAGGGTGTGTACCTGGCGCCCTCCCAGTTCGAGGCGGGTTTCACCAGCCTGGCGCACACACCCCAGGATATCGAGAAAACCATTGAGGCTGCTGAGAAGGTTCTGAAACGGATTTAGGGGGTTCATCCATGCGCTAGGCTGCAGTGGATTTGCCACTTCACTTTGATGTACTTTGAGTTTCACGCCACTAGAGTTTTGTATTGTGCAGCAGTAGCAGCAGTGCACTGTCTTGTGTAGCTCCTTTTCTTTCTGAATTTAGCATATCTTGTTTTTGCAGTGATAATAAAACTGTGGTTGACGATTACTGGTTGCTATAGTGATGTTCAGATACAACTGCTTCATCTTTTTGTTCCTCTTCTATATTTGCTGGATACCTGGATGTATATGGAGCTGGTAAACTAAAGTGATGATCGAAATTACACACATCATGCTGTTTAATTTTTCAGAATTTGGAACTTGCCAGCCAGCTCCGGTCTGTCCTGGCCCGGATCCGGATCAATGCCGCTTGGGGATAAACAACTATGCACATCCAGACATCACCAACTACTGATATGCGTTTTTGACACAACTGTTGACTAAATTCCCATTTTACATACGGGAAAGGAATGGCTAAATTCATGTTCACAAGCAAGATTTATTGAATGCTATCGAATATCCTCTGTCCCACTGATGACCAACTAATGAGCCGACTGAATTCATTCCCGTGGACGGGCGATCCAGAGGGAGCTCAGAGCGCGTAGCCGGGAGGAATAGTCACTGATCGCGAGCAGCGCCCGTGCAGATTGGCGGGTGGTCAGTACGCGCAGCATCTGCTGAAGAGTCTGGAGTCGCAGATTGTCAGCCTGCAAGATACCACATCGTCAATCTTGATCCCCCGAAAATGAGAAGGTTTCTGTAAATTTACATCACAGCACATTGATCAACGAGAAACAAGATATGAAGATGGCAAGTTCCATGGTTTGCAGGGCTGTTACCTCCTGAAGGAAGTTTACTAGAGTGCCAAGCTTCCCAATCGCCACTGCCATCTGCCCCGAGCAATCTGCTGCAGCATTACCAGAAGAACCTGCTGTGCAGAGGGACCCTGATGCGAGGGTTTCTGTCACCGACTGTTGCAGAGCTTTCACACCCTGAGAAAGATCTTCCTCAGCCTGTTGCGAGGACTGTTGCAGGTTGCTTATACTGGCAAGCTGCTGCTCGGTAAGGGGTTCCAGATGACTTGCAAGCAACTGTGGTAAAAAAAAAACAGCAGTTTATGAAACAAACGTGAGGGTCTTTCAGCTTTGACAGAAGTGCATCGGTACAGTTAAGAACAAGTGAGAGATATCTTAAACCTTAAGAAGCTCTGACGGTCGAAATCCACCTAGCCATAGAAAACACCTCTCCACAGGGGTCTTCCACATTGCTGACAGCACATGAAAAGCATCTGCCTTGGCTGCTACACCCTTAAGCCTGAAAACTTCGCAATAGTGTGCCATGATGCTATTAGTAATACGTCGAAGATCTTTATCACTGGCATGTGCATTGAGTGCAGTCCTCAGCTCATCTATCTGCTTTTTGTGATCCTCTTGCCACCGTGAATAGCCCATGTCAAATGCCAGAGCTCCAAGAGATACAAAAAACAAGTTAATTCAAGATACCCTATAGCGGGACATAAACATTTGACGCCAAAAAAATAGCAAATTACCATTCTCGCTAGTTGAATGAGGCTGGTCCCCTGGAGTAGGAATAAAAATGCCCTGAACAAGCAGGAAAATGTTAAGAGAAACATGTTGGCCATCAGGTACTGCAGATTTTTGTCAAATTCTAAAATCAAAAGATGACAAACATACATGTTGGCGAGCACGCTGGAGTTCCTGCTCCAGTTGAGCAAGTTTCAGCCTGCTATTCTCAAGTTGCTCAACATATGCCTGAGGATAAAGAAATGGATAAGCAATTTCGTTTAAGAGCATTTCTTATGCATAAGGAAAATACTAATGATATCCACCATAAGGTACATGAAACTACCTTCTTTCTTAGACGGCTTTTCCTAGCAGCTTCACGGTTTTGGGCCAGACGGCGGAGTGCCTACCCATTAATTAACTCAGTAAAAAGAGAAGTCTGTTATGTAACAACAGAATCAACAGATGGTCTTCAGTGAAGGTGTAGAGTTTAATACCTTTTGTCCTAGCTTTTCGTTTGATTTGTCACCAGAACCAGAAGCTGTAAGGGAAGCAAGCTGTCCTAGTTCCAACTGATAAGTAAACAATTCAGTATATACCAAGAATCAAGTAACTTTATTTGAATGCAAATTAATTCCTACTGTTTGACTTGAAAATTGCATCAGAATAGAAAAACAACAATCATGTGTTTTATTTAGGAATAATACATTAAAATTTCAAAAGACAATCATCAAAAGAAACTATCAAGTTTTACTCATGTAAAATTTATGGTATTATCTCCTAAAGAAAAGTTTAACATCCACATAAGTAAAGCACTAACCATCTACGAAATTGTGCAAAAAAAATATTTTCAGAACAGTATGTACCATTTGATTCTTCTCGTCAGTATCTAGATCTGTTGATGTATCGGTCCCAGGGCTTGCATAAGCCATCTCAGACTCTTCCCAGTCCAGCTCTCGGTGTTTCTTGTTGTTAGAACAAGCTGACAGATTTGGTTGTGCCTCCTTAGCTGTACTTCAGACAGAAGTCCAACTTCAGCTGCAGCAGGCTGCAGCACTTCCAACAATTCAAAGATTGAAAGGGAGACAAATCTATAATTTGAAGCATATATAAGTTTAAGATAGCCATTGTATGTCATTCTCAATCCTGGAATAGTCACACAACTCCCAGTTGTGGTCGGAATATACCTAGCGAACTAGCGAAGTGAAGGGGATTAGCTGGCTGGATTGAACAAGGGCTCTGAAGAGAATAGAACACCAACCAAGCTGCGCATTCCAGCTTCAGCCAAAAAAAAAAACTAAATAATAATCCAAAATGTTGTAGAATGGGAAGGCGATGACAATCATCATCATGAGCAAAATAAGGGGGGGTAAAACGAGGCTACGAATTTCTCGATTGACTCGAGCATCCAAAAATTTTCCTTAAAACAACAAATGGACACAGTGAAATTTGAAGCTACTTGTTCTGCAGAAAAGTTCAAAACCAGATTGCATCAGCAAATTGAGAATTTAGCAGCATACCTGTGGTTGGGTATGTAATGTCTTCCCAACCGATCTTGCAGACTGCTCAACGCCAGAAACCCCAGCGAGTTGGATGGTGTTGTGACTTCTGAAGTCCCTGCACATATGGTATATATGTAGCACATCGTGTACAACATATTATTCCCCATCAATATCTGATATCTCTAGGCCTGCCATACGTGTCCAAGGTCCAGCACGCATTCAGTAACCACCACTCCACCATGAATGCAGCTTATCACGAAAATGTGTAGACAGCGGCAAAACTTCTTTTTCCGTCCACAACGGGCGCGTTGCAGCCTTCAGTGAACAGTTACGTCCATACCATAGCGTAGTGGCATAGCAGCATGTGCTTCTGAACCTTTGCTCCAGTCACTCAGTATTCAGTAATGGGGCCAAAAGGGGCTGCGTGGATTAGGCAGTGGCCTAACCCCCCTAGCAAGAGCTTGCTGGACTTCGTGTAAACCGAGAATCTAGATAAATCTATCCACAGAAAGGTTTGCAAAAGCTGCATCTTGATTGGGAGAGTGCTCACACCTGCAGTGTCCGCGTCTAGCTCGCACGCCAAACTCGAGCTATCGAGCACAAGGCAATGGCAAAGGGTCGGAGGGATCGGAGCAGCGTACGTACCAGTGGACGGAGAGATGCAACGGAGGCGTCGACAATGCTGCGCACTCGCACGGTGCGCCAAGCAGCTCTGCCTGGGCTCCTGCATGGTTGTGGTCTCGCCACCGCCACGTCTGCTCCCCTACTGCCCCGGCGGAGACCGCATCACCTCGTCACGTCACACGAACGCCACGTGACGGTGTGCTGTTGGCCTGGCGTGGGGGGCGCCCCGTACGGGACGTTCCATCGAGCACCATGCGCGCGGGCGCGGCCTCCACCCGCCATGTCGTTCTGGCACCCGGCGGCGCCAAGGTCGCAACGAGGGAGGATGCAAAAACGGCGGAGAAGTAGCTACTCCCTCCGGGTGTGATCGGGATACGGCGGGCGCAGATCATCAAGGAACCTCTGCCTTTGGTCCCTCTGCTGTTGGGTCACTGGCAGGTGGGTCCGGCCCCACATGGCAGTGGCTCAACGTCAGAGGGCCAACGGCAGGCGAGCCCCGTCGATCATCAAGGCCGCCGGCGGCGGCCTGGCCGGCGGTTTTGACAACGCCGTGCGTCTTTCCAGTATTTATCAAAAAAAAAAAACAAATTGCTGAGGTAAATAAGCTACCCGATCTGCGACGTCAAGAAGCCTCGTGGGGCCCACCGCCACGGAAGCTTCTGTTGTTTTTCTGTGTTGAGCAAAGAGAAGGCAACCGACGCCAGAGCAAGCAGCCGTTACCTTCCCGCCATTCCCTCCCAGCCTTCCCTTTCATGGCCACCCCTCGCGCGCCCCCGGAAAAGGTTCCCCCGCGCACCCCACCGCGCACCCGGAAAATCTCCCCGGTTCGCTGCGCGTCCGCTTCCCCGGCGCGCGAGCGAGCGAGCGAGAGGCCCCCGTGTCGCCCGCCGTCCCCCACTCGCCGCCGGCGCCGGCCGACATGGGCAACTGCTGCTGCCCGAGGTCGTCGTCCTCGGCGCAAGCAACGCCGCCGCTGGACCCCTCCGCCGCCGGCTCCAGCCGCCCCGTGGGCAGCGCCGCCGTTCCCCCGCCGTCCGCCGGCGCGGCCTCGGCGACCTCGGCGCCCACGCCCGCCAGGCCCCCAGCCCCCGTCGGCCCCGTGCTGGGGCGGCCCATGGAGGATGTCAAGAGCACCTACACCATCGGCAAGGAGCTCGGCCGCGGTCAGTTCGGCGTCACGTCGCTGTGCACGCACAAGGCCACGGGCCAGAAGTTCGCGTGCAAGACCATCAGCAAGCGCAAGCTCTCGACCAAGGAGGACATCGAGGACGTCCGGCGCGAGGTGCAGATCATGTACCACCTCTCCGGGCAGCCGGGCGTGGTGGAGCTCAAGGGCGCCTACGAGGACAAGAACTCGGTGCACCTCGTCATGGAGCTCTGCGCCGGCGGGGAGCTCTTCGACCGGATCATCGCCAAGGGGCACTACACGGAGCGCGCCGCCGCGTCGCTGCTCCGCACCATCGTCGAGATCGTGCACACCTGCCACACCATGGGGCTGATCCACCGGGACCTCAAGCCCGAGAACTTCCTCCTCCTCAGCAAGGACGAGGACGCGCCCCTCAAGGCCACCGACTTCGGCCTCTCCGTCTTCTTCAAGGAAGGGGAGGTGTTCAGGGACATCGTCGGCAGCGCATACTACATCGCGCCGGAGGTGCTCAAGCGGAGCTACGGCCCGGAAGCGGACATCTGGAGCGTCGGCGTCATCGTCTACATCCTGCTCTGCGGTGTTCCGCCATTCTGGGCAGGCAATTAAGCTATATCTTAGCCAGCTAGCTTGCTTCCTCGATCGTCTAATAAGCAAATGGTTTCATGATCTTATTACCCGATCGACATTGCCTGAATAATCATCAACTCATCATGACGCTGGTACAGAATCGGAACACGGCATCTTCAACGCCATCCTGAGAGGGCAGGTTGACTTTACCAGCGACCCATGGCCGCGCATTTCGCAGGGCGCCAAGGACCTCGTCAGGAAGATGCTCAACCCTGACCCCAAGCAGCGGATTTCTGCACAAGACGTCCTCAGTAAGTGTTCCCCTTTACGTACGCTGAACATTGCAAATACTACGTGTACTAGATTAATTTTTTGCCATTTACTGAATGCATTCATGGAATCGTCTGTTCCATGTTCAGATCATCCATGGATCAAAGAGGATGGCGAGGCGCCTGACACGCCGCTGGACAACGCTGTTCTCGGCCGGCTCAAGCAGTTCAGAGCTATGAACCAGTTCAAGAAGGCAGCGCTAAGGGTCCGTGTTTTGTTTCAGCCAGAGTCTGGAATCTGGGATAGATGCTGCCTCAAATGATCATGGTGGACTCAACTTTTGGTCCTCTCTGAACCTTTGCCGCGCAGGTCATCGCCGGGTGCCTGTCGGAGGAGGAGATCAGGGGGCTGAAGGAGATGTTCAAGAGCATGGACTCCGACAACAGCGGCACGATAACCGTGGACGAGCTGCGCAGAGGGCTGGCCAAGAAGGGCACCAAGCTCAGCGAGGCCGAAGTCCAGCAGCTCATGGAGGCTGTAAGACCAAAGAAACTAAACCCTGCTGATGAAACCCATTGCGTTGCACCGTGAAATTCAGAACCTTCAGATAGACGACATGATTGGTGAATGAGTGCGCGCTCGATCTTTCCGGTCGCAGGCCGACGCGGACGGGAACGGGACGATCGACTACGAGGAGTTCATCACGGCGACGATGCACATGAACCGGATGGACCGGGACGAGCACCTCTACACCGCGTTCCAGTACTTCGACAAGGACAACAGCGGGTGCGGCTCTTTCCTCCTCGGATTCTGAATCCCTGATGCAGCAAGCAGCTCATGCGCGTACGCCGCTGCCATCCTCCGACTCGCAGGTACATCACGATGGAGGAGCTGGAGCAGGCCTTGAGGGAGAAGGGCCTGCTCGACGGCCGGGACATCAAGGACATCGTCGCCGAAGTCGACGCCGACAACGTAAGCCAACCCATCAGAACGCTCTCACCTGCTGCCCACCATCACACCCATCAGCTAGCACACATGTTCTTCTTGCACACACTGAACACGCCGCTGTGCAGGACGGGCGGATCAACTACACCGAGTTCGCGGCGATGATGAGGAAAGGGGACCCGGACCAGCCGTCCACCAACCCCAAGAAGCGGCGCGACGTCGTCCTGTGACCGCGGTGAGAGGCTCGCTCGGCGCTCTCGGCGTTCGGCGTGGCGGCGCGCGGGCGTACGTCATGAGCGGATTGCGCGGCTGGTGTTTCGGCGGCGGTGGCGGGGCACGCGTACGTTCTCGATCTTGCCCCGTGTGATACGTGCCGGGACGTGGGTATGTAGTAGCGATGGGATCAGCCGGGGGAGTGATCGAAGAGCCGATTATTGGGTGGGTGCCGATCGAGTTTGTGTTCTCATGCGTGTGTTACGTACGTACTGTGTACTCGTGTGTATAATAGAGCTGTCTGTGTATATTGTTTGTGTACCTGTTGCTGCCATGCGTTTGCTGGTGCCGCGCTGCAGCGGAGAAGAAAAACAGTATTTTGCTGTGATACGCAGGTTCGGATTCTACAAGAGTCTACAGTAGTCTAGCTAGAGAACAGCACGTCAATAAAGCAGAGAACAGTATTGTCCATGGGCATGATAACAGTATCGCAGGAGGCGACGTGTGCTCGGTTGGTATGGAACGACAGTCGACTGCCGATATGTATGTATGTACGTACGTACATACAGGAGAACAGGACGTAGATGCTGAGCTGGCGGTTGATGTGTACTTTGCTCGAACTGAGGAAGCAGAAGCCAGAAGCATGGCCAAACGCCCAAACCGGCTGGTACGATTATTGTGCTTGTGCCGGACGGGAGCTCGACCGCATGGGCCCAGCATTTCTGTACAGCCCAGTTTAGCGGGATGACTGGGCCATGGCTATCCACGCACTGGCATCATCAGTCAAATTCAGGCTGAAATGTCCGGCTGTCCTGGGTCCTCCCAAGTCCAACAGAACGGCTGGGCTCAAAGTTTTCAATATTTGCCATTATTGATCTTTGGACAACCATTAATCTTATTCAAAAAGGTTTTGTACATATTTTTTATTTGCTTTTATCATATTAGGATTTTAAGCTATTTATATTATTTTTGCATGTGCATAATTTTATTTAATAGCATGGATGAAATAGAAGAATGAAGCTTAGTTTTCTATTTTTTTCTTTGTCTTAGTGCTCCTTTTCTTGTATTTTGTTTTCCTCTTTGTCGAGGATTAGAGTCTAAGAACTCTTTGTAACATTTGACTCCATATATCCACTTGATGGATATATATAGGGGCGGGAGTTTAATTCTTAATTTTAAAAAAAAAGATGAATAGCCAAACACTGTAATTAAAAGTCAGCGGTGACAATGTTTAGGAATAATGATGGGTGACAACAGAAGATTTACGTCCAGGTGTAGCCCTAGACCTGGGGTGCTATCTGCTTGGGAAATCATGTTTGAAAAGAAGTATAAGATTGAGGTCCCGTCTGGAACGTGGGAATTTCACAGGAATTGTGCAGGAAGTAGTTCCGGACTAAGCAAGCCAAAGGAATGCATCTGGAACACAGGAATCACACCATCCGTTCCATAGGAAAGAGTACAACCTCCATGTAAAACACAGGAATCAGAAAATCCACTCTAACTCAATGGAATGGTTCTTGTAGCTCTCTCCCTCGTCTTCTCCTCTCTCCTGCCATGGCTGCACCGTGGAGGAAAAAATGTCACAAATCGCTAGAGATGACCAATCCGCGGCAACAAAGCAGCTTTCGCCGTACCTCGTAGGAAGATGTCTCCGCCCCATCATCCTCCTCTGTTGCCGCCCGTGGAGAAGGCCTCACCCGACGGAGAAGGCCAGCGTGGAGCTCGGGTCCCCGATGAAGAAGACAGGCGCGGAGCTCGGATCCCCAGTGAAGAAGACCGCGTGGAGCTCCAGCCCCCTAGCGGTAGCGACAGCCAGTGGGCAAGCGAGCGGCCAGCAGGCTGACGGCTGCTAGCCGGTAGGTAGGCACGCGGGCGAACGGCGAGCCGCGGTCTAGCGGATGGGATGGACGGTCGGCCGATGGCAAAAGATTGAATCGATCGATTCTATCCGGTTTTGTCCAGACATACTCCCTCTGTCCCAGAATAAATGTCGTTTTCACTTCCCGGGAAACAACTTTTACTAAATATATAAAAATATATACTATTATTTATGGTACAAAATTAATATCATTAGATAGATATTTGAATCTAGTTTTTAAAATTTATTTCAAGACACAAATTTTGCACGTATTTTCTACAAATCCGGTCAAACTTGTAGCACAAAAACCAACGGCCACACTCATTTGGGAACGGAGGGAGTACTCCATAAGCCAAAGAGATAAGGAGCACTTTAGTCCTTTCATCGGTCTGGAAAATGCAAAATAAGTTAAAATCAATGAAATGGACACAAATAAGGACATACGCTACATAATTTAGTTGTAATTGTAGATTTATTTATCTTTTATTTAGGAACTTGTAAAGAGGGGAAATAGAGATCCATTACTTTGTTTTTTCATTCTTTGCTTTTCATAATATGATTCCTGTATTTCAAATCCTACATTCCAAATAGTCATCTCCATCTCATTCTTCTGTTTTGCCATAAATGCTACATGTCATTTTTGTGTTTCCTTTCATTCCTGCGTTTTCTATTCCTTCATCCCAAACAGGCCTTGAGCTTGTTAGTGGATCAGGAATAGAGATGGCAACGGGTAGAAACCCGTCGGGTAGTGCCATTTCATACCCGCACCCGCTAACTCTAACTCTACCCGCTAAAAAACCCATACCCGCATGCGGGTTTAAGTTCTTACCCATACCCGTACCCGCGCGGGTTTTTTTACCCGTCGGGTAACCCATACCCGATAGCATACCCGTTGTAAACTAATATATTTGAGAACATAACACGTGATAACTGCATACATCAACGAATTTAATTGATAAAAAAGATAAATGATAATTGTTAACCAATTAATAGTTTAATAAAGCATAAAATTCTTTGTTATTAGTTATCAATATTAAGTTATCCTTCACTAACAATGTACAATTTTACATATTTATCACATATTGTAGACGGGTTTATTTTACCCGCGGGTATGGGTAGTATGTACCCACACCCGCACCCGATTACCCGATGGGTACATGATGTTGCCCATTTATGTACCCGCGGGTAGAAATATAATTCCATACCTGTCTCCTTGTCGGGTAAAACCCGTCGGGTACTCAGGTTTCGGGTACCCATTGCCATCTCTAATCAGGAACCCTTTGGGTTGCACATAAGTGTTACTGCATTAGGTGTAAAAATTAAATCTTTACGCTAGCTTTATCATGACTGCTACATTAGGATGGTGACTTCTAAGTACTCATGTAACTTTCGGTTGTATATATCCATTTTTGGATGTAGAGAGCGGATTTCATCCTTTATCTAAAAAGATAGTGACTTCTGAGTGCTGACAGCTGATCAATTATTGCCGCTCTCTATTGCTATGACTGAGACTGACTCGTGGTCCAAACTTCACAAATTTCGTCCAGCGATGTAAGTACATACCTGTTGGGGGAGCTCCCTTATTAGACACCAATATCCTAATGTTATTCTATCGTGTGTTGGGGAATTGGATTAAATCCCATCACCCTCGGAACTTTGGAGAAAACACGGAATTCAGGAAGTTCGTGATGTACGTGAAAAGAACTCGGCAACACAGACTGTGTTCGTGATTCACGAAAATTCCTTTGTGAATTGTATGAACCGAAGCTCACCTAGAGTGAGAATCAAATGCTTTCTAGCCTACTAACGATCTTCGGGGGAAATATTCATCGAAGTAACATGTGTTCTTGAGGTTTTGTGAGTCTTTTCAGGGGAATGGCTACTTCGGAGAAGGGAAACAATTCGGGAAACTCGTCTTCAGGGCATGGTTCGGACTTCCGAAGTCAGGAAGCTCAGTTTTCTGCAATCTTTAAAGAAGAGGGACGACTATAAGCAAACTAAGTCAATGGCGTGACACTGAAGATTTGTGATTAAGGTGTGAACAGATGACAAACTTGTAATTTCTGAAGGTAGTCACGCAGATGGTGTGATCACTTGTGACATTTTTGTACGCGTTTACATGAGGAATATTCTCTAGATCCGAGGGTAATGTCGGAATGTAAAAGTCCCTCCGTCTCCCTATAAAAGGGGGCCGAGCGGCACGTATAAAGGGAACACAACTTTTGAGTAGAGAAAAGGCTTTCGAAGATTCTCATACTTCCTATTGTTCTTAAGTTTACTTTCTTCTTGTTCGGGGGTTCCTATCCGTTTTTCAGACTCCCAACACCGGGGTGGTAAAACGTCAATAGGTTTGATTAATTTTATGGTATTTATTAGTTCCTTAATTGCAAATATGAGAAATAGGATTTTAAATCTATAATTTAGTCGCAAAATATCTTCACCCACTGTTTTGAGAATCACAAATAGCATTGCCTGCATGTTTCCACTACACATCTCAATTAGTCCCATTTTATTGCAACAAACAGCCACTTTAACATCTACGCATCGGCATTGCAGTCTTTTTAAGTATCTATTTGTTAAAAAGCTGTAAATATGCAAGAATTCTGTAAATCCTTTTGTGGAAAACAAACAATATAAATTGCTGTCATGTTCTAATTCTAGCCTAGCTTAATTATTAAGCAAGATGAGAAATACTCTCTATGTCCCGCAAAGAGTGTTGACGGGACCCAATATTATGGGTACCTAAAGATAGTGATTACAAGCGACTACCGCAGCCACGATGGCCCCCGGCGTATTTTTAGTGGCTTCCAGGAATTATTTTCGTGAAGAAAAACGGCCACAAACCAAGTGGTATTCCCGGGGTTATTTCTGTGAGAGAAAACGGCCATAAAGGCAAGCCATGGCACCACGTGACTTCCAGTCATGCAGCTTCCGACTAGTTGGGTGTCCTCCCGAGTAGTTTGGATTTCCTCATTGCCCATGCAAGTGCCAAGTGTCAGAAACACTCAATGCCCGTGTTACTTGCTGGAAAGGCATGGCAACAGGACCTGACACAAGCAACCATGCAGCCAACAGTGACATTGGGACCCACCGCATGGGAAAAGGCTTCCCCCGTACACCTGTTAAACATGCACACTCTCCCTCTCTCTTTCTCTCTCCTGGCTTGTCCCATCGTATTAATGTAACCTGCTCCCCTTGTCTGATAAAAGGGAGAGCAGGGGTCCTCTCGTGGAGGACTCTGCCCTTTACTTTTTACTTCTTCCTTCTCCTCCCAGGAGGAGCTCTCTCTTTCTTCTTCTACCTCCAGCCATCCATGGCTCTCAAAAACTACAGAGACTTGGGATTGAGCTCCCTCTCTCGCCCATTTGTACCCCCTACTACAAATCAGCGTAAATAACACAGCAGCCCGAACTGGACGTAGGGTGTTACTCTCCGGAGGCCCGAACCAGTATAAATCCCTGTGTACCCCTATTTGCGCAACCGTCCGAGACCCGGCACGCAATCCGATACAAATTTACTGTCGGCGGTAGAGAACCCCGACAATTATCCTTTTGGGTTTATCCTAAGTCAAACCATCTTAAGTTTGACTATGTTGATATAAAAATATGTCAATACTTTTGATGCCTAACAACTTTCATTAAATTCATTATGAAATGTATTTCGTAACATATTTATTTAATGTTATAAATATTGATAATCTTCGTTATAAATTTAGTCAAAATTCAAATGGTTTGACTAGAAAGACACTAAAGTGGACACTCGGATGGAGGGAGTAAGTTTGTGGAAAATATCTCCCCACATTCAGTGTGTCTGTGTTCCTGTCTCCCTTCAATTGAATACGACGAACTATAGACCGATCGCAAGAGCTCCCATCCATCCTTTTGGACGCACCCCTGCCAAAAAAAAAAACACTATCACTAGTACAATTTATTGTGTGCTAGCCCGTAAGCGTGCACAGAGTGTGCCCGGCACTCCACATTCCACAAGCTATAAGAGATTAAGAGCTTCATTTTCATTTTTATTGTTTAAAATAGTAGTATATTCAAAACTACTACCTCCGTTCACGATTAAGTGACGTTCCCGACCAGATATTTGTACTGGAAGTAGGCAAAAACTTTTGTGCGCACTTGATCCAAGTGTCTATTTATGGATAATCCAAGCGACAATTATCCACGGAGTCATGTAGATTTGTGCGCACTTGAGATGGGTACCACAGTCCACAGGTAACGAGTTAGGGGATGGAACCAAAACATCCGAATTGTGTAATAGATTGATTTTTTTAGATCACAATAAAATAAATTTGGTGCTAATTTTTTATGCATTATAACCAGCTAATTACTGGAAAAAATAAAAAAAATTAGCTACAATTTTTTTATGGATTATTTGCTTTCGATAGAGAAAAAGGTGAAAAAACATCCGTATCCGAATACGAATCTGAATCCGAATTTCTTTTCATCATTTGATCAAAATATAGCACATATTTGGGGTTTATTTTGTATGAATCTTAACAAACACAATGCCAAGAACAAGAATATAAATTTTTAGATACAAAATATTATGCCTAATTTAGCTAAAATAAAAAAAACAGCTAAAAATGCTATCCGAATTGGTATCCGGTTCCATCCTGTTAGTAGTTGTCCTGTCGCGTATCGTGAGTGCACGGGCGACCCACTTGGCGCTTGCCAGGCAGGGCCCCCCCACGGTGTGGGTGGGCCCGGGAAAATCCGGTCTGCTCTTTCGGGCCTGCGACGCCTCGGCCATCCGTCGCATTCGCGCCCCTTTTCCCGGGTGGCCACGTGTGACCCCGGCCCCGCCTGTCAGGCGCAGGGCACGGCGAGTACAGATGCGCGGGTAAGCTATGGCGGGCGGTGACAAAAAGAGCGGGCGCCGATTGGTTGCAGTCCAGCGTCAGCGCGGGTCCTGAGGCTGACGGGAGGACCGGTGTCGTATGAGAGCAGGACACCTGGCGGCGGGCTGCATAGTGCATTTATTGTTCCCCGTTTCACTGCTGCGCGGCCTGCGCCCCCCGCATCAGATTCCTCTTGGTGGCACGCCGGAAATTGCTAGGCTCACCCCAAGCACTGCCCGGCGTCATAGATTAACTGCCTTAATTTTTTTTTTCAAATGAGAGAAAAGATATATTTTTGACCAAAGTCAGCAGGATGACTATCTATGTTTTAAGAAAAAAAGTCAATTTTACTCCCTTCATCTATTTATTTTGTCCACTTAACGTGCAATAAAAATTTAGGAGTATTTTAACTCCCTCGGACTACTTCATATTTTGTCCAATCTACTCATAATTATATTTCTCTCTTTTTTTTTGTTTCTCTGCGTACAAGTTTTGAGTTCAAATTTTACCACGTGACTTATAAGATGATGCTCTACATTAAAAATCACTACTACTTTTACAGTTTTGTATATCAAAGATCAATTTCATATTAATTGGTCCTCATATACGAAAATAACCATGAAAAATTCTTAGTATAATTTTTTTAAGATAAGGCGTCATGTTTTGCATCTAGATCTGAGCATTTTGCAGGCCGGGCCTAAAGCTCGACCCTTTCGAACCAAAAAAATCCCGTCCACACGGCCATGGCCATACCATGGGCGGTTTGCAGGCCTCTTTTTTTCGAGCTAGGCTCAGCCAAGGTCCAAGTCGGGCCCACCCTTCCCGCTCTTTTTCATTGGGAACTTCTTGTCGGGCTCGGGGCAAGGACAACTTTTCGAGATTTCCTGTGTCCAAGCCCATGCCATTAAACATCATGGGCAGGCCAAAACCTGCCGGGCTCAAGGCGGACTAGGTTGGAAATGCTCAAGTATATTTAAACTCAAATTTAACTCGCACGCGGAGAAATAAAAAAGAGAAATTTAATTAGGGGTTGATTAGGGAAGTAAAAGTGAGCCTAAATTTTGTTCAGGATTTAAGCAGCCAAAGTGGATAGGTGAAGTGAGTAAAATTGACTTTTTCCCTTTTTTATAGTTTAATTGGCTCTCATAGGGTATCGAACACATGATCAAGTGCATTCAAGTTTTTTGTTACACTCAATCTTTATCAGCATTTGAGTTGCAGTAGAGTTGTGTGTTTCTAAAAACTCAGGTGTTGAACTCTCTCAAAGTTCATAAATTTTGCAACATTTCATCGATCCAATTCACAATTTCTAGTTATTAGATACATTCACAATCTATTGTTTGCATATATCAACATGGTGAAGTGGGCATGAATACATGAACCATGTGGTTCTAGATGCAAAGGGTCAAAGTTTATATTGGAAACCATGAAGGTAGGAAATTGTAGCAAGCAAAGAGCTTAGAAGTTGCTACGCGGTTTCTTGCTTCTCAATGTAGTTTTTCTTATACATTTTATTTTTTTATATTCCATTTAGTTAGCTTCTCTAGATGGTAGGGTTTATTAAAGATATGTATCCTTGGTGTCACATTGTCATGACATCCTATTGATAATAGCGATTGAAAGTTTTATATACTTCATCTAAAAATAAGGGCATTTATATACACAATTACCCCATTTTCCAATTAGATGTTGTAACGTTCGTTAAGAAAAAATTGAATGTTGTAACGCGTTGGATACGCATAAAGATCAGCATTATATTACTCTTTCCCTAACAACTAGTGCATTTTCTCACTGGCGACACAAAAAAATCAGTGCATTACTACTAAAAATATCAGAGTAGTTCTGACTACCTATTAATCTCTACCTAATATTAAAGCAAGGACTGCTTTTGCCACAATTTTCGTCCATCATTGCAGAACCAGAAAAAACCCCACATGAACCGGCGCATAGAGTCATGCCAAACCGAGGAAAAAATCAAGAAAAAACACGTGAACCACTGAACCAGCAAACTGAGCCCCATCCCACCCCGGCACTAGCATGAAAAACTGAGCACCCCCACCCCAGCCACCACGCCACGAGCCGACCCCCCCCCCCCCCCCGGCCGCGGTGCAAGCCGAAAAACTAGGCACCCCCGTGACAGCCAACCGGGCCATCTCAATTTAAAAAATACCAATACAAAATTAAGGTGGCCAAAGTGGAATTCAATCCCCGACTCCACCGACCACTTAACTTGTGGCATATGCATGCATTTGATTTTAGTTAACTAAATATTGAAAATTATCTATCAAACCACTAAAATATGAACGTTCCTTTATTAGTTTCGTATAAAAATCTTTACTAAAAAATAATGTGCATGCATCGACACATGATGTTAACTTGTTTGGTAGATGTTTAATCATTCGGCTTTAAATGAATAGAACATGTTTGGAGAATCTAACATAATGAAATAGAAAGTGAAACAAGAAGGTATGTTATCGTGGACTGACCACGTGCTACTCACTTGCATTAAGAAATAGATTCATGTATGTAGATTTTTTGAATGAGATGAGCCGTCAACCTTGGGTCTACAAAGTTAAAGAATTATAATTTGGAACGGATGGAGTAGTATGCATCAATTCAAATAAGAAAGTGTGACGTTGTATGGCGCAATATCATTGTACCTATTTGTCATCTTAGCAAATATTTTTATATTTTCTAAGAAGGATAGAATTGAATTCTTGTTCGAGTATAAGGATATATGCATAAATCCACTATATTTAATAAACATATATATAGTGGTAGATAAATAGAAAAAACATGAGTTTTAAAAAGAAAATTAGCATTTAACCGTAGCAACGCACAGGCATTTTGCTAGTAAGGAAAACTTGAGATGATTTTTGTTCTATGCAAATTCATGAACACTCAATTGTTATGTGAAAGCACTCTGAACAAAACCTGGGTGCCGTTAGCCAATCATCTCTATCTCCTCTGCAGTGCCAGTCCCCCACCCCACTTGGTGGGTACCAATTCCATTCCCAGTGCCGGTCACTACTTAGAGCAACTCCAAGAGTCTCTTTAAAAATCACTAGTTAAAATCCTGATTTAGCTACTATGTAAAACGAAATAACTAGCAAAAAGTTGTTGACATCCAACAGCCTCTCTAAACTGAACTCTCTATATACTCCACCGCCTGTGGGTCCCGCCTGTCATACTCATGAAAACAGGATAGCTAGTCACTAGCCACTAGCCAAAGATAGCTAGCGGGGCAACGAATTTAGCTACTTGGGTAGATAGTTAGTCTGTTAGAAGAGTGTATTTGAGATTTTTTTTCAAAATTTAGCTAGCCAAATCATTTTAGGTAGTCCCTTGGAATTGCTCGTAGCTCTCAAACCAGATCGAGGCACCGTTTCTAATTAAACAACCGTTAGTACCACGATAGGTACTAATTCTTCCGTTGCTGCTGTCCTTTCATGGCACACACCATTACCACTCCACCAAACACACCCCCTGATGTGCACCTGCACCACGAGATAGAGCTCTCAGCTCTGGTCTCCTCCCCATTAGCTAGGCAATAGCGCCCCTGAGTTCAGCTCTGTTCTCTGATCCGCAGATCGGCCGGCCATGGACCGGATTCCGAGGAAGCAGTACGGTTGTTCCAGGAGCAATGCTCGCCACGGCGCATCGGCCAGCACCAGCTCGGGCAAGCGCAAGGGGAAGGCTGCTGCCGGCGGCGGCGGGAAGAAGCCGCCGATCAAGGTGGTGTACATCGGCAACCCCATGCGGGTGACGACCAGCGCGTCGGGCTTCCGCGCGCTGGTGCAGGAGCTCACCGGCCGCCACGCCGACCCGTACAACAAGTACAGCGGCGGCGCCGCAGTCGACGTCGACGGCGCCGACGACAGCAGCGGGGGCAGCCTGGTGGGGCTCCAGTCGGGCGCGCTGCCCAGCCCCGTCAGCACCCCGTCGTCGGACGCCGCCTCAGCCGCCGGCGCGGCCCACGCCTCGGTGCCGCCGGCGGCTTATAATTACGATGACGACGAGGACAGCTTCGCGCCGCAGCTGATCGACAACAGCTACTCCGTGTTCTCGCCGCCGACGTTCCTCTACGGCCCGCACGGCGACGGTGGGCTGTGATGATCCCAATCGTGCGGTAGGGGTACATGATGTATTGATGTGTGTGTATTGCATCTCGCCTGAGGATATATGGACGAACCGTATGTGCGTATCGTATGTGCAGCATGTGCAGGCTCGATCGGACCGAAATTTTGATTCTCTGCACGCTGCTATATACTGTAGCTCCCAATATGCAATCTCTGTCACACTGCCATTGGCAACTAGAAAATTAGTGTGGCACACTGTATGTTGTGGGAGCCACATAATCCGATTTGATTGGGAGCTAATTGGTGGTTTTCAGGCCCTGTTTAGTTGGTTAAAATTTAGCCCAAAATTTGCTAAATTTTCAACTCTATCTCCAACACATCACATTAAATACACCAAAAGACATATGTTTGGAGCAGTAAATGTAGGTAAAAAAATTAACTAATCACACAGTTCTGTTGTACATCACGAGACGAATCTTTTGAGCCTAGTTAGTCCATGATTGAACAATATTTACCATAAACAAACGAAAGTGCTACAGGAGTTCAAATAGTTACTTTTGCTACTTTTCCTCCAACTAAACAGACCCTCAGTCTGCAATGATGAAATGGTAACGGGGTTAGTTGGTCAGGTATTTGAGTTAACATTTCGATCGCTTTCTTGCTTACTGTGTATTGGTTCTTCTTGCATCCGAGACCAACTTATCATTAGTTAAGTGTTTGAATGAACCGGGGGGGATCAGATTCCTTTGTCTCTCATTAGTTTGTTTCCGAAAATACTGGCTTCTCATTATATTGATCCGTAGTTGCTTGACATGCGCCAATCCATTTGGTATGTTAAATATACAGAGGAATGATTTGAAAGATTGCTGACTTTTGATGCAAAGCTTAATTAGTTTAAATCTGTTCTGCTCTGTATATGAGGCTATGGTTGCAAGGCTATAGCTAGCCCTACTTTTTAGAGGTAGGTGTTCTCAAAGGAAAATATCCAGCATGCTTTGATCATGAGCATATATGTGCCTGTGCATTATAGTTGCTAGGTACAGTGGCAGTCTAGCTAAGTCACTGAAAACTGAAGCAAATATTAATGGACATAGTATTGCCATTGCTGCTTGGCTTGATCCTTCAAATAAAAAGAGAGACCTTGTTGACGCTTTTTCTGGTCAACACACACGAACGCTGGATCGCGCGGAACGTCGAAACGCTGAACTCGTCGAGCTCCTGCCCGGACCGGTCTGACCGGTCAGGGGCACCGGTCTCAGGGGCACCGGTCTGACCGGTGTACGCAGAGGCGATTTGAAAATCTAAGATCGCCGCCTCGGGAGGGACCCCGTCAGAGGTGGCGCGCCTAGGGTTGCTCTGAGGTCGGCAAGGGCACTCAGAACATCCCTGATCGTCGTCGAGACAAACAAGGAAAGCACGAGGTTGGAAAAGCTAGGGTTTGAGAGATAAAAGTTGTAGAAAGTAATATACGATTGGGTTCCTCCACCTCAAACGGCCGTGGCCCTTTATATTTATAGGGTGGGGAGGTCTTGCCCCGCAAGGAATCCTTTTACAACTCGAAATTCGCAAGGATTCCTCAATTCTACTCGGACTCGGGGTCCACCGGTCAGACCGGTCAGGCCCACCGGTCAGACCGGTGTGGCTGTTGCCGGATCGGCTACAGGACGCCCCACCGATCAGACCGTTGAGGGACACCGGTCTGACCGGTGGCGTCAGCCTGATCGGCCTTGTGCCAATTTTGGGTGCGAACATATGCCCCCCTATTTTTTAGTAAAGCTCGATGTCTAAAAAATAATTCTAAGGTCGATGTGACACTTCACCGGCCATTTTTTGGTCTAAGGGCGATTTTTGCTTTAAATCGGCCATATCCTATCAAGCATCTTGCCAGACACTTGGATGAAATTTCTTCAAGTACCTCCCGTTGAGAGCCTTTGGAAGTCGCTGTCCTTGCAAAGTCTCCATCATGTAAGAATTCCCAGAACAAATCTTGACAACCTTGTATGGACCTTCCCAACTTGGAGACCGCTTGCCGAACTTGTTACTCTTAGATCCAATAGGTAAAATTGTCTTCCAAACCAAGTCACCTACCTGAAAAGATTTGGCTTTTACCTTCTTGTTGTATGCTCTAGCAACTCTCCTTTTGTCCTTTTCAATTTCCTCCAAAGCTTCCATACGCTTGTCGGTCACTTCATCAATATTGTCCATCATCAAAGCATAATATGACTCAACATCAAGATTATTTTGCTTTGCAAGTCTATATGCGCCTAGATTCACCTCAACGGGCAAAACGGCCTCTTGACCATATACAAGCTCAAAAGGAGTAACCTTAGTAGCACCATGTCTAGAAATACGATGAGCCCATAAAGCTTCAGATAATACCTCATGCCATCTTCTAGGATTGTCCTCTATCTTCTTCTTTATGAGTTTCACTAACGTCTTGTTGCTAGACTCGGCTTGACCATTGGCTTGAGCATAATATGGAGATGAATTGAGCAATTTAATACCATAGGAATCAACAAATTCACGCACCTCTTTGGATATGAATGAAGCCCCTTGATCCGTAGTCAAAGTTTGTGGAATGCCAAACCTATGTATGATATGCCCAGTAATAAACTCAATCACCGCTCTATGTGTCATATTCTTCAAAGGAATAGCTTCAGTCCACTTGGTGAAGTAATCAGTAGCCACGATCACAAAACAATACCCCTTTGACGACGCAGGATGAATCTTACCAATAAAATCCAGACCCCACCCTCTGAAAGGCCAAGGCTTGATGATCGGATGCATCAACGCAGCAGGCACCAACTGAACATCTCCATGTTTTTGACACTCTTCACAACCTTTGTAGTATCTAAAACAATCAGCTATCATGGTAGGCCAATAAAAGCAAGCTCGCCTGAGGAGCCACTTCATCTTGGGAGCCGATTGATGAGTACCACAAATACCTTCATGAACCTCTGCCATAGCCAACCTAGCTTGATCAGGACCCAAACACTTTAAGAGCAAATCATCCGCAGTCCGACGATACAACTCACCATCATCAAGAACAAACTTAAGAGCCCATCGTCGGACTTTTCTATCAACTGAACTGCTAGGATTATGCAAATAATCAACTAGAGTCTTTCTCCAATCCTCCATCTCATCTTTGTCACGAAAAACCGAGGAGGAATTTTTACCAGGGGACCGGTCAGACCGGTCATGGGCATCGGTCAGACCGGTGCCATTAGCCGACCCAGAACCATGGGACCGGTCAGACCGGTCGGTGACATCGGTCAGACCGGTGTCACCGGTTAGACCGGTCGGCTGTGTCGGCCTGACCGGTGCTTCCAGAGCAAAACACTCGGCTGTAAGCAACGGTTTGTGTTCTTGAAAATTTCTTTTTCGAACATTATAACCAGATGCTTGCTGGGCCAGAGCATTAGCTCTAGGATTTTCCTCCCGTGGCACATGATAGATAACAAATTCATCCATACAAGATATGATGTCTAAACATTTATCAAGATAAGCATTTAAAAAACCATTTAAACATTGACATACCTTGGATACTTGCTGCACCACCAATAAAGAATCTCCATATGCTTCCACATGTTTTACTCCCATGTCATGCAAAATCTCCAATCCAAATAGAAGAGCCTCATATTCGGTTTGGTTGTTAGTACAATCATGATCCAATCGGTTAAGAGCTTCAAAAACAGCCCCCACTTGGTGAAATAATGACAATTCCAACACCACAACCATCTTTGCAAACCGATCCATCAAAATGCAACTTCCATGGAGTAAAAGTAGCATAACCGACATTCAAATCAAGTTGCTTATCTACTCTATGTCCAACAATAAAGTCGGCAACAATTTGACCTTTCATTGAACTTAATGACTCACAATGCAAATCATACTCAACTAAAGCATAAGCTCATTTGCCGACTCTACCACTTAAAATTGGTTTATGCAACATGTATTTGATTATGTCGGTTTGACATGCTACTATGCAAGTACTAGGTAAAAGATAATGCCTCAACTTGGTACAAGTATGATATAGTGATAAACACAATTTTTCAATAAAAGTGTACCTTGTTTCGGCGTCCAATAATCTTCTACTCTCATATGCAACAATGTACTCCTTGCCTTCGGTCTCTTGAGTCAAAACACCTCCAATGACATCCTTCTCAGCTGCTACATATAACTTGAAAGGAATACCACTCTTGGGTGCTTGAAGAACGGGTGGCGAAGTCAAATAGCTCTTAATCTCATCAAATGCTTCTTGTTGCTTTGCCCCCCAAGTGAAGTTAACATCATTTTTCAACCGAAGTAAAGGAGTAAAAGCATTCACCTTCCCAGACAAGTTACAAATGAACCCCCTCAAGTAATTTACCTTGCCCAAGAACTTTTGCAAATCCTTTTTACAAGTAGGCGCTTTAACATTCCGAATTGCCTCAATCTTTTTAGGATCTATCTCTATGCCTTTTTCATACACAATGAAGCCCAAAAACTTCCCAGCCGATACACCAAAAGCACATTTGAGTGGGTTCATCTTTAATTTATACCGACGCATTTTTTCAAATGCAAGTCTTAAATCAGCTAAATGAGAATCATCTCCAGCCGATTTGACAACAATATCATCGATATAAACCTCTACTATGATGCCAAGCAAATCATGAAAGATTAAATTCATAGCTCTTTGATAAGTAGCACCCGCAATTTTCAATCCAAAAGTCATAACAACCCACTCAAATAAGCCAACAAAACCCGAACATATGAAAGCCGTTTTGGATATATCCTCTTCGGCCATAAAGATTTGATTGTAACCAGCATTACCATCAAGGAAGCTAAGAATTCTATGTCCGGATGCAGCATTAACAAGAAAATCGGCTATAGGTATAGGATATTCATCTTTAGGAGTAGCTCTATTAAGATCTCTAAAATCAATGCAAACACAAAGCTTTTTTGTTCCTTTTTTCTCAACAGGCACAATATTAGAGATCCAATCAGCATAACGACAAGGCCTAATAAACTTTGCATCAAGTAACCGATTGACTTCCTCTTTCACTCGGTCATAAATATCAGGATTAAAGTTTCTACGAGGTTGTTTATAAGGCCTAAAACCAGGTTTAATAGGTAAACGATGCTCAACTAAATCACGACTTAAACCAGGCATTTCATTATAATTCCATGCAAAGCAATCAACATACTCCTTTAACAACTTTATTAACTCGGATTTAAACAACGGATCAAGATTCTTGTTTACAAATGTCGGCCTAGGTATAGTGCCATCACCAATATCAACCTCCTCTAAAGGATCAGCCGACGTAAACCCTTGTCCTAACTTGCTCAAATCATCAAAGTCTTCGATGGCCTCACACATATCGTTCTTATGCGCCCGATAGTGCTCTCGCCTCTGTTGCAACCACTCCAGATTTGCATCCATCAAATCTGTCGGGGACAGCCATAAGGGTCCCCTAAAAAACCGGGGGAAACCCATTCACTTTCGCAAAAAAATAAAACACAAACGAATTCACAAACCTAAAACACGCTCAAGATAGTCACGGCCCAGCGGCCGGGCCCACAGCCCTGGTGGCCCCAGCGGCCCACCAGAACAGTCAGCCCAGCCACCCCCGGGCGAAACTCCGCTTCGCTCGAGGGGCGCAGCGCCGCGCTAACGAGACTCCGCCTCGCTCGAGGGCCGGTCGCCCCCTCGGGTGAGACTCCGCCTCGCTCGAGGGCCGGTCGCCCCCTCGGATGGGACTCCGCCTCGCTCGAGGCCCTCACGACCTCGCCGCCCCCGCACCTACTCCCCCGACAGGGGCGTTTAATGTTCTGACACTTGCAGGCGTCCGGGTCAAAGACGAATCCACGCCGTGCCGTCCCTCTGACACGCCCGGGAATCATATCCCGGCGCTGTTCTGCCAACTCTCTCGGTGAGGCCATCCCCACCACTGTGCGGCAAGGCCAGTGTTAGCTCCGTGACACTGCGCCACCCACTCTCGTACGGCCAACGCGCCGCACCCTCGAAAGAGGACGGCGGAACCCTCGAAAAGGGGACGGACGCCTGCTCCGCGCCTGCCCGGGGCCACGCCATGACGTCGGACCAGTGAGGCGCGTCACCTCCGTCACCGTCGGTCCTGCGCGGCCATCCCCGCCATCATGACGCCATCCCGGGCACTGCAGCGCCATCCCTGACGCTGTGGGAGTGCGGGGCGACAAGACACCGTCACGCCCGCGGCTGTGCCCCTTACGACCTCCCGTCAGCCGCACCCTCGAGTCAGCGTACGGACGACGACCACACGGGAAGCTCCTACGCCGCCACCCTCGAAGCCGCTCCTGGACGGATACAGGGCACGCCATGACGCTCCGCCAGAAGCAAGATTCGCCAGGATGGCCGTCCACTCCGTTGCACTGTCCGCCATGCCATCACACGTAGGTAGAACAGTGCGGCACGCCTGTAAACTGCCTCCTCCTTGGCCTATAAAAGGAGGGGCAGTCCCCTGGCCGCAGGGGGACGACGGAGAGCACTGACCCACACGCTTTCTGTCTTCATCACGATATTGGCACTCGCCTCAATCAAAACCTCAGGGACCTGGAGGTCCGGCCTCCTCTCCCGCCCCGCTTGTAGCTCCCCTCTGCAAGCACCACGGTGCAACGCAATACAGTGCCTCGAGCACACCACTGCTGGACGTACGGCCCCGGCCGGAACCAGGATAAACTTGTCTCCCCTGTGTTGTCGTTTGCACCGACCATCGAGAAGCTGATCACAGCGTAACTTACTAGTTAGTGTCGGGACTACTTTCCGCACCGACAGTTGGCGCGCCAGGTAGGGGAGCTCGCGCTGTGATCGACCCCTCACCAGCATTCTCGATGGTGATTCGTACCGAGATGACGTCCCAGAGGTACGCCATGGGCAGCTCGGACCCTCTCCCCGCTGGATTCGAAATCCGGTTTGGGAGCCTGAACTTTCAGGCCACAGGGAACGGCTACCTCATGCGCCTCACCAACTTCGACGAACTCCACCCGTGGCGGTCGACTGGGCCGGGCCCAATGCCCGTCACGCCTGCTACTGACGCTCCGGCACCCACCCGGGTGGCTGCCGCGAGCGCCTCGACGCCCCGGCGCCGCAAACGCCCAGGTCAGCGCTCGCGCCAGGCGCGCACGGAGCGACGCCGGGCAACACGCGAGGCGGCCCGGAACGACGCGCCCCCGCCAAGCGACACGGCGGCGCACCCTGCGGGGGAGCACGTGGTCGCGAGGCCGCAGTTTCCCCACGGGATGCGCAACCCTGCTGCGGCGTACGCCTCATCCGTCAGCACCGACATGGCCGCGTACGAGGATCTCCCGGGCCATCACTTGCTGTCAGTCCGGAACCTCATCGCCACCACCAACGACGAGTCGTACCACGGCTCGCCCAGCGAGCTGCCGTCCTCAACCTCGCATGGCTACGCAGAGTGGGACTTCTCCGGCGTACCGGACCCTGTGGTCTTCCGACGATTCCTTGATGCCGCGGACTACTGGTTCGGTTGCTCTGACGACTCCAGCGAGGGGAGCTATGATCCCTCGCACGAGTGCTTCATTGTCGCCGCCAACGAGCAAGCTGACGGCGCAAACGGAGCGGGCGACGGGAACGCGACCCAGCATCCGGAGCCGAACCCGCCACCGGCCCCACCAGCGGGCAATGCGGATATCAATGCGCAGCTGGCCCAGGCACGCGAGCTCGAGGAGAAGCTCGCGGAAGAGTACCGGCAGGTGCGGCTCCTGCGTGCAACTATCGCAGGGGAAGCCTCGGCGCGCGGCGAACGCGCCCGAGAAGCCGGGAAGCAAGCATGCGAGCGCATCAATGCCAACTTCAACGTGAACGACCCACACACGCCACTTCGTGCCAGCCAAAAACTCATCGCGGCGGCAACACTACTTCGGGCCATGCCCGAGCCATCGACACCCGAGGCACGTAACCTGCGCCGCGAGGCGCAGACTCTCATCGAGCAAGCGGCCGTGCAGCAGGCCGAGAGCTCCGCGTCCCGCATGCGCAACCAGTCCAGCGGGCGGGGTGACGGCGGCGCGAAGGACCAGGAGGCATCCGTCCACGCGGACGGCGCGACGGAGCAGCCGCCAAACCGGGACAGGGCGCCTGTCAAGGAGCGGATCCTTGACACGCGCGGCGAGGCCCACGACGGAGACGCCCGCAACGTCCTGAACGCCAAGAGAAAGGGCGACGCGGAGGCGCGAGTGGTGGCGGGCTACCACCCTCGACGAGGTGGTCGCTACGACAGCCCGGAAGATACGACGCCGAGACTTCGACGAAGGGGACCTAGTCCTAAGGCTGCGCCAAGACAATCGAGGCCGCCACAAGCTATCGCCCCCATGGGAGGGACCCTACGTCGTTGTCAAAGTGCTCAAGCCCGGCACCTACAAGCTGGCCAACGAGGACGGCGAGGAACTCACCAACGCTTGGAACATCCAACAGCTACGTCGCTTCTACCCTTAGAAAGGATTTACAAGTTTTTCTTGTCATTTACATACTCAACACCCCAGTTGGCTGAAATTTCCATCAAATTAATAAAGCTAAAGGGGGACTCGATTTTCCCCCGAAAACCAAATCCCCCTCGGGGGCTACTGCGGGGGGCGTCCCCCCCCCCGAAAAAATGGTCCCATTTTTTCGCAAAATTCGCCGCAAATGTGCTAAGTATGCCTCGACCCAAACTTTGGGTGGACTCACGCGGGACGCGAGTGGCCAAAGGGCGAAGAAGCGCGAGTCGGGGATAGCCCACGCCTCCGGCAGGATACGGCCCTTCCCCCTCGCCACTTTGCCTATAAGCTACTCGCGCAAACGAAAACCTTCCCAGCCAAGGTTCGCCTACGAAAGCGGGGAGGCAGAACAACACAATTGCCGAAATAAACAACGAGTTTTTCAGCTTACAAACATCAAAGTGTTTTCAACAGCAAATGTTTATTACAACAGCCGCGCGGCTCAAATTCTAACATCAAAAACATAAAGGGCACAAACGCCCAATGGTCTTCAGGCTTGGGGGCCGCCGGCCGGAGGAGCGTCCGGGAAGAGGAAGACCATGAAGTCCTCGGCGAGGATGTCGGCGGCAGGAGCAGCGAGTGCATCCGCACGGTTCATCGCCACCTCATCGTCGACGCCGACGGGAACGACGTAGCCCGTGGAAACAGCCTCGAGGTCGACCTGGTAGTGGGAGGCCACCACGCCAAGAGCTTTCTGAACTCCCAGGTGAAGGGCACGGCGCACGCGCTGGGTAACGTGCTTGCCGAGGGCGCGGAGGCGACTCGCCATCGAGCTCCCAGCCTGCACTTCGCCCTCCTCGACCCCCTGGCACGCCTCGAGGGCGGCGGCCTGCAGCTCCTCCAGCTCCTGTTGTGAGGAGTTGTAGGCCGTCCGGAGGGACTCTGCCTGGGTCGTCGAGTTCCCAAGAGCGTTCCGCAGGTCTGAAACCCATGAACGAAAAACAGAAATTGGGAGTGGATCCCAAGCAAACCAAATCAACAAGCAAAATGCGAAGAGAGGCGACTCACCTTCGACCTGTTTCTTCTCCGAATCGAGGGCCTTGCGCGCGACCTCGGCCTCCTGCTGCAGGCTAAGGACCGTAGCTTCCTGCTCCACGACAGCCTGGCGCAGATCCTCGTGGGAGACGCTGAGCTGGTTCAGCTCCCCGTCGAGCCGTGAGACTTCTTCGTCCCGTTGCTTGAGGGTTGCCTGCGCCCCCTCGAGTGCGGCGCGCTCCTGCTGAAGGAGGCCCTGGGCCTCTTCTCGCGCCAGGCGCTTGTGCTCGAGGGCGGCCCAAGCCTCAGCAAGGGCGGTTCGCTCCTGCTGGAGCTGAGCGTCCGCTTGTTGGCGCGCGTCCCGCTCCCGCTGAAGCTGCTCCCCCGCCGAGGCGAGGAAGGCGGCCTGGTCCGCTAGGCTGGTCCTCAGCTGCTCGGCCTCCTTGGCCCTTTCCTCGGCCTGACTCTGCCAAGACCGTGCTCCCTCGAGGGCTGCACGATCCTGTTCGAGCTGGGCGCGAATCGAGGCCACCTTCGTCTCCCACTCCGCCGCCACGGTCCGCATCGCGGCTGCGTCCTCGCGCGCCTTCCGCAGCGCCTCGTCCCGCTCCAGGAGTGCTGTCCGCACCTTCGCGACTGCAGAGGCGTCTTTCGCAGCCTGGGCATCCTACCCCAGGAGCTCGTCCCTTACTGCCTGGAGCCGGTACTCCAGCCACCCGTTGTCGGTCCGCAGGGCCTCGACAAGGGCGTCAAGAGCGTCGTATTGGTCCCGGTACCAGTTGCGCTCGGAGCTCAGCCGGTCGAGGTGGCCGTACTTCTCCCGGGCTCGACCCTCCAATTCCTGTCACCGGCAGATAAGGCAGAAGAGAATTTGAGTCGGAAAAAGCGCGAACGCGGCAGAGACGAGGGGGGAAGAAACTCCAAAATCCAACAGAAAGGACGCGTACCTAGAAAATCCGCCACGCAGGACCCCCGTGGATCCGCAGCGCCTCGTCCAACGCGTTGTTGAGCGAGGCGCCGTGGTCGCGGAACTCTTGCCACAGCGCCTGCTCGGCCTGGGCCTCGATGCAGAGGGCTGGCGGCGCGCTGGCTTGCTCCCGCTCCCGCTCCACACGCGTCACGGTGCCATCGGGGGCAGGAGGGCCGGCACGAGACGACGAGGCCTCGGCGCCATGCGCCGGGGGCTGCGGCATCACGCAGCCATCCTCCCACATCACTAACACCCCCGCCGCGGGCTCGGGGGCTGGCGCGGGCCAGTTCTCCCATTGGCCCCATCCAGGTGGCGGCGCGTCGTCGTCGGGGATCTCCACCACGGCCGCCTGACCACCCGCCGCCGGGACAAGCAGAGGTCGGACCGTCGGCGCGGCGGTTGCCGCTGTCGTAGCCGCCGCCGCGGCCGTCGCCTCCTGCCGCGGCTCCGTGGCCACGGCCGCGCTGCGCGGTGGCTCGCCCGTCATCGCCGCGCTCCCGGCCGCCCGTGGCGCCCTCGACGAGCGCCGCCTCGTGGGTACGGACGTGTCCGACCTGAGCGCTTTAGCGGGCGCGAGGGCGGGGACGGTCGGTGCCACCCTGCGAACACGAAGACAAAAAACTGAGCTCCAACCCCTCGAAACCGGAACGTCTGGAGGAGGGACTGCTTACCTCAAGGTGGAGAAGCCTCGCTTCCTCTTCCTCGAGGGTTCGGCAGGCGCTGCTGTGGCGCCCGTCGTCGCCACCGCAGCGCTCCCAGACGCTTCCGCGGCGCGCGCTGGCGCTTCCGCGACGCGCGCCGCCTCTTCCACGGACCGCCCGGCGGCGGGCGCTTCTGTGCCCACCACGGGCGCCTGCTCCTCTGCCGCCTCTGCGGCTCTTGGTGAGGGGGTCGAGGGATTCCACCTCTCGGGGGGGCCACCCCCCATCGCTCTCCTCTTCTTCCTCCTCTCCCGACGACGAGTTCTCCGGAGTCGCCGGGGAAGAGAGTCCCTGCTGCTCGCGCAGCCGGTACTCCTCGTCCCGCTGCTCCCGGCGCTCCCGCCGCCGGATTCTCTTCTCCTTCCTGCGCGTCGCCCGCTCCTGCTCCCGTCACTGCGTGGCGCGGGCAACCGCTCGAGCTCGGGGCGTGGGCGGGTCGGACCGCGAGGCGTCCACGGTCACCCTCTGCTAAAAAGCGACTGTCAAAACCATGCTGGTACGTTGCAAGGGAACGAGAAAGGGAGGAAGGCCTACTCACCGCCGGGGCGTCGGGGAGCATAACGAACGACCAGAGGTCGTCGTTGCTGTGCCGGCCGGCATTGAGGCTGATGGCGCGCCTCGCCCTCATGGCCGCGTATTCCCGAGCGAGGCGCTCATTCAGGAACCGCGAGCGCGCCAACGACGTAGGGTTGGCCGCCTCGCTCATCTCGTGAATACGGAGCTCCCTCTCCATGAGGGGGACGATCCGCCGGTGGTGGAGGTTCGTGAGGACCGAAGCCGCCCCCAACCCGGCGTCCGCCAGGCTCTTCAACGCGGTTAGGAGCGAATCCAACCGCGCCTGGTGCGAGGAGGGAGACACGCCGTGGTGCCAGGAGTCGGCCTTCTCCTTCAGCACCTTACCGGTGTAGGGGGGGAGGCCGGCGCCGTCGTTGCGGAGGTAGAACCACCCCCGCTCCCATTCCGCGTTGTTGGATGTCATCGTGCAGGGGATGTATAACTCCTTGCGCGAATCCCGCAACGAGATCGACAGGCCGCCGGCGCGCACCGCCCGGCGCACCCGTGCCTCGGGCGTAGCGAGCGTGCGCAGCTCCACGCGGAAGAGGTGGACCCAGAGATCCCAGTTCACTGGGATCCCCAGGAACCCCTCGCAGACGCCGACGAAGGTGGCCGCTTGCGAAATCGCGTTGGGGGCGAAGTTGTGCAGCTCCACCCCGTAGTGGTGGCACAGTCCGCGCATGAAGCGGCTCGCCGGCGCGGCGAAGCCGCGCTCATGGTGCCGGATGAAGCTGACGACGTAGCCGTACGGCAGGTTGGGCTCCCGATCCGTCGCCGGCGGAACGATCCACGCCGGGGGCTGCCCCTCCACGTTCGGCGCCAGCTGGCCGCTGTTCACGAGCTCGCTCAGGGCGAGCACCGTCACTGTCGAGCGGCTCCACGGCAGCGGATCCAGCACCGTGATTGGCTGGGGGGGAGCCATTGCAGTTGGCGGCGGCGCACGAAGACGAAGCTAGCGGCGGGCGAAACGAAAGGGCGCACAGCCGAGAAGCGAAGGCAAGGAGCCAAGGGCGGCAGCGCTAAGTAACGAGGTAAGGAGCTTCCGCCTCCCTCTCCTTGGATTTATAGATCTAAGGGAGCCACGCTCCCCAAACCGCGCGTCGCGCGCATTAACTGCAGGCGGCTGCATCTGCCACTGACAAGCGGGGCCCACCGCACCGAAACGGCCGGCCGCGCGTGCATGCTTGATCATTACGGCGCGGCAACCGAAGAGCCGCGGCGGCCCGTCACGTCCGCCCCCCACGTCGCCCACTACGCGCGCGGCCGCGACGCCTGAAAAGGCGCGCCTGCGACGCACGCCTGAAGCCACAACTGTGGGCATTTAACGGCCTGGTCCCTTACTAAGTAAGCGTGACCCTCGCGCGGCCCGAGCCCAGTGCTCGAAAAACCAGACCCTCGAAGGGTGCGATTACTGACCAGTGGCCTCGAGACCCGCTCGGTGAAAGCGGGCGCCACAAGTGCCCTCGATTCTAGAGGATTACTGATCAGCAGCTCGGGGGTCAGCTCGATCGCGAACCCACGAATCCTGCAGATGCAATCAAGACGGGGGCACTTAGCTGCCACCCCGCAACGGCCCTACTGATCAGGGGTTCGAAGCACTGACCCTCGAAGGGTTCGAACAGGCGCCCCAGATCAACAGAGTCAGGGACGACGAGGGCGCGCGCATTCGAGCCTATCCTCGAGAGAGGGCGCCCCACATGTCGTATTCAAGAGCCAACGAGGGCAGCTAGTCGAGGGATCCCATCGAGGGAGAGCTTCCGCGCCCTCGGTCCCCAGCGAACGGGACCGAGCCCTGCCTAGCAAACCCACGTGAGCGCTTTCATGGACGAGTCTCCGGACCACGAGCCAACCCTTATCGAACGGGGCATGGGCGTCCACTTGAATCACCCGGTAACAGCTCAATGAGGAATCCGCGATTCGCGACCCGCTCGATGGGAGTTGCGGAAACCTCACTCCCCGTCCCGCGGAGGGACGGCGGGGGAACGTACAAACAAGTCGGAGAGCCCGCCCCGATCGCCTCGAACGGGCCCAGGCTCGGGGGCTCGACGCGTGGCTACACCTCCTGGATATGCACCGAACGCACGCGAACGTCGGCACATGCGTACGGCACCGCCGAGGCCGGCTGAAACACCGCCGAGGCCGGCTGAAATAAACGCCTCGCACAATGACGACGCTGTGAAAAAAAACCTTGAAGGAGTACACACACTCCTCCAAGGCTTCGGGGGCTAGACCCGCGGGTCTGCTAGCACGCCCCCACGGAATAGCACAGCAATCAGGAGGGAAGAAAGTCCCATCAGCAAGCGTCAACATCTGCGGGATCCTAACGGATACACCCGCAGATGCTCGGGGGCTACTGTCGGGGACAGCCATAAGGGTCCCCTAAAAAATCGGGGGAAACCCATTCACTTTCGCAAAAAATAAAACACAAACGAATTCACAAACCTAAAACACGCTCAAGATAGTCACGGCCCAGCGGCCGGGCCCACAGCCCTGGTGGCCCCAGCGGCCCACCAAAACAGTCGGCCCAGCCACCCCCGGGCGAAACTCCGCTTCGCTCGAGGGGCGCTGCGCCGCGCTAACGAGACTCCGCCTCGCTCGAGGGCCGGTCGCCCCTCGGGTGAGACTCCGCCTCGCTCGAGGGCCGGTCGCCCCCTCGGGTGAGACTCCGCCTCGCTCGAGGGCCGGTCGCCCCCTCGGGTGAGACTCCGCCTCGCTCGAGGCCCTCACGGCCTCGTCGCCCCCGCACCTGCTCCCCTGACAGGGGCGTTTAATGTTCTGACACTTGCAGGCGCCCGGGTCAAAGACGAATCCACGCCGTGCCGTCCCTCTGACACGCCCGGGAATCATATCCCAGCGCTGTTCTGCCAACTCTCCCGGTGAGGCCATCCCCACCACTGTGCGGCAAGGCCAGTGTTAGCTCCGTGACACTGCGCCACCCACTCTCGTACGGCCAACGCGCCGCACCCTCGAAAGAGGACGGCGGAACCCTCGAAAAGGGGACGGACGCCTGCTCCGCGCCTGCCCGGGGCCACGCCATGACGTCGGACCAGTGAGGCGCGTCACCTCCGTCACCGTCGGTCCTGCGCGGCCATCCCCGCCATCATGACGCCATCCCGGGCACTGCAGCGCCATCCCTGACGCTGTGGGAGTACGGGGCGACAAGACACCGCCACGCCCGCGGCTGTGCCCCTTACGACCTCCCGTCAGCCGCACCCTCGAGTCAGCGTACGGACGACGACCACACGGGAAGCTCCTACGCCGCCACCCTCGAAGCCGCTCCTGGACGGATACAGGGCACGCCATGACGCTCCGCCAGAAGCAAGATTCGCCAGGACGGCCGTCCACTCCGTTGCACTGTCCGCCATGCCATCACACGTAGCTAGAACAGTGCGGCACGCCTGTAAACTGCCCCCTCCTTAGCCTATAAAAGGAGGGGCAGTCCCCTGGCCGCAGGGGGACGACGGAGAGCACTGACCCACACGCTTTCTGCCTTCATCACGATATTGGCACTCACCTCAATCAAAACCTCAGGGACCTGGAGGTCCGGCCTCCTCTCCCGCCCCGCTTGTAGCTCCCCTCTGCAAGCACCACGGTGCAACGCAATACAGTGCCTCGAGCACACCACTGCTGGACGTACGGCCCCGGCCGGAACCAGGATAAACTTGTGTCCCCTGTGTTGTCGTTTGCACCGACCATCGAGAAGCTGATCACAGCGTAACTTACTAGTTAGTGTCGGGACTACTTTCCGCACCGACAAAATCGACAGAGAAGTTCTAGCCTGATCAACGATCGGCTTCATGACAACAGTAGCAAAGCCATCTTTGGTAGAATCAATAAGCCTCAAATTAGATAAATCTAAACCAGTTAAGCACTTAAGATTCTCATGATTATCCATAGTAGGACTATCGGCCACTGCAACACAAGCCGATGTATCACCATGAACAATCTCTATCTCGTCGCCTACCCATTGGATTAAGAATTGATGCAAAGTAGAAGGCACACACTGATTTGCATGAATCCAATCACGACCAAGGATGAGACTGAAGTTACCTTGTGTCTCAGCGACGAAGAATGCCGTAGCCCATGTCTTGCTCCCAACGGTGAGCTCCATAGAGACGACGCCTTTAGCTCCCATCGGCTCGCCTCCTCCCACACCGCTGACGGTCATGTTGGTCTTGATCAGCTCATCATCTGAACCTCCCAGCTTCTTGAACAAAGAATACGGCATCAAGTTGACAATCGCTCCTCCGTCCACCAGCATGCGAGAGATAGGCTTCCCATTGATGTGTCCCTTCATGTATAAAGCCTTCAGATGATTTTCAGTAGCTTTAGGCTTCTGGAAAATAGCTTCCTTTGGCCCAAAGTCGAGATGCGTGACGTCCTCCTCCGAAAGCACATAATCATCCATAGACATATGGATCACGTTGATGTCCAAATTCATGCGCTCGGGCGAAGAACTGTAGTCAACAAGCTCCTCATCGTCTTCTGGTGCAGTATCCGATGCGGACTTGCCATCACAAACCATGGGAATTGAAGAAGAGAAACCGGGCGGCGTCTCTGGGTCATCGGTCTGACCGTCGACCTCCACCGGTCTGACCGGTGTGACCGGTCTGACCGACCCCTCCACCGGTCTGACCGGTGTCGATTGGGAGCTGGTCTTGACTCTTCACTCTTTCCCCTGAGGTACCATGGGCCTGTACTGGTTGAAAGCTTCGTCCCTTTGCTTCTCTAGCTCCTTCTCTCTCTTCTCTTGAAACCTCAGGCGTTGAAGCTTCCTCCTCTGTGTGCGAGTCAATCCTGGAGGACACCATCTTGGTAAGAAGTATTTGGAGTTGGAACCACTCCCACTGGCCTCATGGTCATTAGTAGCAGTTGATGTCACAACCTTATTGTTTGGAACAATCGGTCTTTTGCCACCTTCTCCAATAGGAACATCCATTGATCCAATCTGAATAATATCTTGGTTCGTAGTCCTCTCTGGATCAACCTCCATCTTCTGCACCTCCTCCCTTTGCTTCGGCTTGTAAACTTGCTTCACAGGAGGTGATACGGCTTTTCTGGCCGCACCGGTCTGATCGGTGATAGCGACCGGTCTGACCGGTCGGGTCTGGTGACCCTGATCAGAACGGCGAGGAGCCAATCGGTCTTGGATAGGCCTGGAGATTCTGTCGAAAGTTGATTTCTGGCCACCCCATCCAGGATGAAAAGCTTGTTGGTATGGCACCCACATCACTCCATTATCATCATATACCGGGCGTGGTGCATTTGAACTTGACGCCCATGGTGGAGTAAAGCGTTGCCCTTGCTGCGATGGTTCACCCTTGAGTCTTGTAGCAGCCCTTGGAGGTGAAGATGACCCTCCTTGGTGTATAGGTGACCTCATCCTTTTTTTAACGGTCGATCACTTGTAACGGCCTTTTGCTTGGAATACTTGTCAAATAGCATGTCGAAAGTGACCTTTGGCTTAGGACCACTCCCCTGATTTTTAGCTATATTAAGTTTCCAATTTCCAATCTCCGGACGACTTGGCTTGATCATCTTCGGTCGGCCTGGGAGCGCACCGGTCTGACCGGTCACCTCCACCGGTCTGACCGGTCTGGCCAGGGACGGCTCAGACGGTCGCTGATCGGCGGGTGTGGACGACCCTTGCCCCCCATGTCCAGAGGCACTTACTGTAACCTTGAAGGTCTCTTTGCCATCAGGAGTCTTCTCATACTCAACTTTGCGAACTAACTCTTTTCCTCTCAAATCGGGCTTAGCATCCCCGATTACCACGTTCTTGCCTTTAGTTGCTTCAGCTTGATGTGGCCGAACCAGTACCTTAGGCTGCTGTAAATGCATGGTGTTGATTGGAAAAGGAGCTTTGTCCACTTGCATCTCATGAAAAGTCAAACGACCTTCGTTTATGGCCGATTGAACCTGTCGACGAAACACATTGCAATCATTAATAGCATGAGAAAATGAATTATGAAATTTACAATATGCACGTCTTTTCAACTCTTCAAGTGGAGGAATAGTATGAGTTAACTTGATATTTCCAGATTTAAGCAATTCATCAAATATGCGATCACATTTGGAAATATCAAAAGTAAATTTAATTTCTTCTTGCCGACCTTTGCTAGCCGGCTTAAGAGATGAACAAGAATAAGATTTTTCTTTAGAGGGCCAAACAAACTCAGCAGCATAAATTTCTTTATCACTATCGTCCGAGCTATCAGAATCATAATCAAAAACATGTACATTAGAACGACGTGATTTAAAATTATCTTTCTCTTTATTCATTCGGTTTTCAACAACTAAAGCTCTAATTTGAACTTGTGCAACCGAAAGAAAGTCAGTGCCCTCTATCTTATCTCTAATAGATGATCTTAAACCTTTCAGACAAATGTCTACAAGGTCCATATCAGTGATTGACAAATTAAAGCACCGGTTTTTAGTTTCTTTAAACCTTTTAATGTAGGCAGAGACAGTCTCATCTCTTCCTTGCCTAACCGATGTTAAATCTGTCAATTTTAATTGTATGCTCCCACTATAAAAGTGATCATGAAACTTACGTTCTAACATATCCCAAGATATAATAGAACCGGGAGCAAGTGAAGAAAACCAAGCAAAAGCGGTGCCAGTCAAAGATAAAGAAAATAAGCGTACTTTCAAAGCATTATAGACACCAGCTTCACCTAGTTGTGCAGTGTATTGACTAATATGTTCCCATGTGGTTCGGTCATCATCACCACTAAATTTAATCAAGTCAGGCATACGCCAACCACGTGGGAGAGGAAATCTATCAAACTCGGGATCATATGGTTTTTGATACAAATTTGTGTTACCAATATCGACACCAAGTTTGGTTTTTACCACATTAGCCAAATCTTCCTTAAATCTATTAAATTCCGCCCAATTAGGATTATTTGGCTGTTGTGGTTGAGGATTCTCCAAATTCATCTTATTTAAATAGGGAGCTATCTTAGCTTGAGCTAGCCTGTAACTTTCAAACACATCGTCCGGAATAATGTTTTTGGAGGCCGATGCATTTATTGTCGTACTATAATGAGGTCCAATATTACTAATTGTATTAGAAAAAGTAGGGACCATTTGATTTGGCACGACAGAAATTGGCAAAGGCTGATCGGGCACCAACTCCATAGCACCGGTCTGACCGGTACCCTGCATCGGTGCGGCCATGTTTGGCCTGTGCGGTTGAAACTGAGGGTACTGACCAGATGCTGAATTTGGTGTCAAACCATATGCAAAATTACCATTATTTACAGGCAAAGGTGCTAAGCTAGGATGAGACCCCTGAGGATTCGCTTTAGGAGTACTACTATTAGTTTCATTATTATTAAAACCTAAAGCCCTATCCTTTTGAAGATCCTCTAATCGTTCTAGACGAGCAATGTAAGAAGCAAGCAATTCATCACTTTCCACTGTAGATTTCATAGGAGAAGTTTCAGACGGGGGTTTCTTACTTACAGTGGGAATTATCTCAATATTGCTGTCGTTTAGCCTGATCGCCGGCAGCTCGAACTCTTTTAATCTTGCCACCTTACCGGATCGATCCTTCTTGACACCAGCTAGGAATTGTACTTGCATGTACTCTTGTAGCGCCTTGAACTTCTGCTGCTCCTCCAGAGAGAGATCTTCCAGCGACGCGGTGACGATGTTGTTCATGTCGAGCTCACACCGAGACATCGTACTAGGGTTAGATTGAACGGTTTTAGCAACCTGATCTTTCTTTCCCCAGCGGAGTCGCCAAAAGTGTGTTGACGCTTTTTCTGGTCAACACACACGAGCGCTGGATCGCGCGGAACGTCGAAACGCTGAACTCGCCGAGCTCCTGCCCGGACCAGTCTGACCGGTCAGGGGCACCGGTCTGACCGGTGTACGCAGAGGCGCGGTGAAAACCTAAGATCGCCGCCTCGGGAGGGACCCCGTCAGAGGTGGCGCGCCTAGGGTTGCTCTGAGGTCGGCAAGGCCACTCAGAACGTCCCTGATCGTCGTCGAGACAAACAAGGAAAGCACGAGGTTGGAAAAGCTAGGGTTTGAGAGATAAAAGTTGTAGAAAGTAATATACGATTGGGTTCCTCCACCTCAAACGGCCGTGGCCCTTTATATTTATAGGGTGGGGAGGTCTTGCCCCGCAAGGAATCCTTTTACAACTCGAAATTCGCAAAGATTCCTCAATTCTACTCGGACTCGGGGTCCACCGGTCAGACCGGTGTGGCCGTTGCCGGATCGGCTACAGGACGCCCCACCGGTCAGACCGTTGAGGGACACCGGTCTAACCGGTGGCGTCAGCCTGATCGGCCTTGTGCCAATTTTGAGTGCGAACAGACCTTTTGCATTTCATGTGGGTATGATATTGTTGCTCGATCACTGGAAGAATCATATGCATGCACTGATGGAACTACAGTTGCAATCTGTTTGCATTTTAATTATTTATGTATTGATAATTAATGACTGCAAAAAAAAATCGGTTTGAATCAATATAATTACACACAGTTGCGTGCAAACTATTACACCCAAGAAATTTCAGGAAAACTATATATCCACCCAAGAAATTTCAGGAAAACTATATATCCACCGCGCGCGCGAAACTCATAAGGTGCGGCTGATTTATTCAAATGCAAACTATATTCTAATTGTTTGGGTGAAAAACACGAACACATATGAAAAATTAATGATCAGCCCTTAACCGTTATGTTTAAAATTTATTTCGATGATGACCCGGCTCCAACCCTTTTTGTTAACTCCTCATTCCTTTCTTCAATGTTCCAAACAGACATGTGACGACATAAAATTATAGCTAGCGCAGTTTCGATAATTTTGCAATAATGCAACTATATATATGGTTTCGGATTGATTTGTACACGCTTCATTTCAGTTAGTGGTCACTGTATAAATCCAAATTGTTGAACAGCCTCTAGCGTAAAATAAATGTCATCTCAAGGCACTCATAAAGATCGGCTTCTCTCATCGTCCTAATTTATTACTCTGATCCTCATTCAGTTGCAAAGCTTCTTATTATAGCTTCCTGCTCATGTGAGCTACTCCAAGAATCATTTTGTTGGAAATTTTATCGCGTTGTTGGTATGGTGGCCGATACTCAATAGTAAGACCCCCCGCGTCACCAAATTATGTGGCACTCCCACCGTTCAAAAAAGAATGCAAATCTCGCCTCCCAGGAAGTCAACAAATTTTAAATTAGACCAAATTTATATAATAAAATAATACTAATATTAATGATACAAAATAAATACCAAGCCATGCAATATTTTCATACAAAATCTATTTGGAGACATGAATGTTAGTATTTTTTAAAATAAATTAGGTCAAAGTTGAAATTGTTTGACTTGTCGAGTAGAAGCTGAGAGTTGCATTTTTGTTTTTGAAATCTGAGGTGGTATAGTAGATGGAAAATCATGGGTCACTTTAGAAAATCAGGATTCAGGAGCGGCTATAGGCGGTACACGGTACCAATAATAGTGACCAGAAAGAAGTTGGTAGCACGTGCAGCTCTCTTATATAATCGGCGGTCACGCTCACGCTGGTTTCTTTCATCGTCCACGCTCTCCGGCCGGCTCCTTGCGTTCGTTCGTCGGCTGACGGCATGGAGCGACCCGATCTGAGCGCTCGATCGGTTCTGTTGTTTCTGGGATGGGCCGGGGCGCTTGGTTTGTTGGTTGGTAGTGCGCACCGGCCTTTCGTAAGCTAGCAGACAGGCCCACGGAGGAGGCCTATAGTGTTGACGGGTTCGCAGCCCATCCTACCAACACACGAGCCTTGGCCCGCGTAATAGATGCGATCGATGCGTCCCGGCTGGCGACAGGAAGGGAAACTAATCACCCCCGTGGCCCCGTAGTTCGTTCGCGCCTTGGAGAATGGAGAGTGGCCAAACGCTCTGCCGGAACAAAACCGCGCGCGCAAACCTTCACCCTCTCCCGTGACCATGAGCCTGCTTTTTCAGTTACTCTATGCGGGTACTCCTGCTCAGTTTTTTTTGCAAGGCCGGCCCGCTTGACTGACGGAGTGACTGTTGAGTGGCTGAACTGCTCCGCTGGGGCTCTGACCTTCGCTTTCGCTCGTACTCCGGTGTTGAGCGCGAGCTGCGATCATCCGTCCGTGTTGTGTGCATGGGCATCGCCCTCGTCCGGTCGTCCCGTAGAAACACGAGTCGGTCGTCCGTCCCATACGCATGGCATGGGCGCGCGGCGGCCGGCGGGTGTCAGCACTCAGCAGGCAGGCAGGCAGGTCTCGGGAGTCCCCGACGCCTGCCTTCGCGTGAGGGAGAGAGACTTGGACCAGGCATGGCATGGTCGACGGCCTTTGGCCGCACGGCTACTGCACGCTGACCGGCACACACCTGACAGGAGCGACAACTGACAACTCGAGCGCATACATACGGAGTACACCCTCTCTCTCGTCCACACTCGACGCTCCCAATTTCAACGCCCCTACTACTACTGCGTCCACGTCGCTTCACCGTTGCCCATGGGGGTAATCAGATCCCTTCCACTTCACTTCTTCAGACAGTACTAGTAGGCGCTGGCCGCTTGTCGTTCACGCCCACACGCCATGAGAGCCCAGTCAGTCCCTCCTCTCCCATAGAAGAAGTCAGCAGTCCATCTCCTCCATCCAAGCTCCAAGACAAAAAAAAAAAGGGTCCGTGGACCGTGGTCCGGCCATCGGCCACCACCGCATTCTCTCTCTCTCTTTTTTTTAAGCGGGTAGGTGTAGGCTTGTTGTTTTTAAGTTGGCTCTGTTCTTTACCTCACAAAGGAACAGTAAAAATACTATTTACCTATCACATCTTCTCTCCCAAAAAATACTATTCCAGCACTATTTATTTGTAACTTCACTATTCCTTTCGAACGAAAAGAACATGCCCTTAAAGCTATATGTTACCTGTGTGATTTGGAGTGACTCCTTTACACGAATTATTTTCTTCCACAAACTCACTTTTTTCTCCAACTCCGGCGAGCTTTCCGGCGAGTTTAGGGTTAGGGTTCGGAGTTGCGGGGGGGGGGGGGGGGGGGCGGCTGTCCCCCCCGGACCGAGAGGGAGGGCCAGCGGAGGTGGCGGTGGCCGGGCGGTTGGGCCAGGGTCGGGCGGGGGTGCACGACGGTGTCGCGGTGGTGACCGGAGATGGCAGGGTCGGGCGGCAGCGGTGGTGGTGGGAGGGGGCGGCGGTGGTGGCTGGAGGCGGGCTGGCGCGGCCGGGCTAGGGTCCGGCGGGGTGGGGGCGCGACGGGGCAGCGGCGGCGGAAGCGGGCCGCGGGTGGGAGGCAGGGGAGGTCGGGAGGAAGAAGTAGGTGGGTCCGGGTGGGAGTAGGTAAGAAATAGAGGGAGGGAGAGGAAAAATAGTAGCCCGGAGATGTAAATAGTTGCAAAAATTCGTGTGAGGAGAGACCCAGAATTGCATGAGTGAGCTATAGACAGACCCTTTTTTAACCATTATTTGTATCCACTTTAAAACCGGAGGATGTGAGTATAAAAAATTATCCATTAAAAGATGAGGAGAGTAGTGTGTGGAGAGGATATAAATAATCGATTGGATATGTATACAATCTAGTACATAATTAACAATTCATTAGATATAAGCGGGATTGGGAAGGGTAAGAAGTGGATAATAATTATTTAGATTTGGATATGAATAAGAGTGGATTTGTCAAAACCCTCCTTAGTGGCAGTCTTTAGGTAGGTCATTTGTGAAGAAGAAATAGTTCAGTTTTACAGAAGGCTTATCACATAAATAAACCGAAAACTCTCTAGCACTTTGTAAAGAAACAAACATAGTTAACTAAATGAAACTATCGGGCATCATAGGAGCCCCACAAGCAAATTCTCTAAGCCGAAGCTCTTCTTCACTGTTTAGTTGAACAAGGTGCTAGTAAATTGTCAAAATTTGCTATCAACTTATCACATTGATCCGTGTGCAGTGGATTTATATGTGATGAGTGAACAGAAAAAAATTGCGAAATTTGCTAACTTAAACAAGACCGACGTCGTAACGAACAAAGCGGAGTGAACCCCCTTCTCGTCCGAAAAGACAAAGGGGGAAGATAGTGGTCACCAGCCTAGCTGGGCCCCTGGCCTTGCTCGCACCGCATCTGTTTACGCCCTGCGCTTAGAGCAACTCCACCAGGGGTGTGCAAATTGAGGCCTCCAAAATATATTTGCAGGCCCAACTGTATAAAATAGAGGTCCAAAATTAACACTCAACTCCAGTGAGGATATCAATTTGGGCCTCTATTCTTCCGTGGGACCCATCTGTCATCCTCTCCTCTCTCTCCCTCATCTGTTCATCCGCTCCAGTCCAACTCCCGTTCCCCACCTTCCCCGGCCTCTGCACCCGCACCTGGAGGGAAGGCCTCCCACGGCGGCGGCAAGCTCCCTCGCCGGCCTTCCCACGGCGGTGGCGACCTCCCCCGCGTGGCGTGCTCCACGGAGGCGGCGGGATCCCCGCCTTCGGCGGCGAGCTCCCCAGCATGTCGAGCGCCGGCAGGGGCAGCGGGTACTGCGCCGGCTAGAAGGGGCAAGATGTCTCCCTTCGTGCTCGTCGTTGCCCTGCTTCTCTGTTGCCTTTACGTCGCCAAGCGCAAGAACCGCCAGGGGCAGAGGGAAGAACCGCCGGAGCGCAAGCAAGCTCCCGCCGTCGTCGGCGTGGCAGCTGGCGCTGCTGGGCCACATCCACCTCATCGGCCGCCTCCCGCAGCGCTCCATTCACGAGCTGCACCTCCGGTACGGCGGCGGGGGGCTCCTCCTGCAATTGGGTCGTCGGCGGACCCTGGTAGTGTCCATGGCGACAGCGGCCGCGGACCTCCTCTCCACGCACCGCGTCGAGGTGTTAGCGCCCGTGCGGGCGGCCGAGACCGCCGCGCTCGTCTCCCGCGCCCGCCGCGCCGCGGAGGCCGGGGCGGGTGGTGCTCGGGCCACGGCAAGGGCACGGTTGGCGCCGCGGCGGGACCTCCACCCAAGAAAGCGTCGCCGCCGATGCCGACGCGGCCGTGGGAGAGGCACTCGCGGATCTTGGCGCTCGTCCCCGAGGCCGCCACCCTCGACGCGTGGGGCGCGCGGCGGGCGAGGTAACGGGGCGGCTGCGGGGGTGCGGCGGCTCCGGACGCGGCCACCGGCCAGCTCGTGCGGTCCCACTGCGCCGCCTCGCGCGAGTGCAGGGCCGTGTGCTGCTCCTTCTCGTCGGAGCTCGGCATCGCGGCCTCCGTTGACGGCGAAATCGCGTGCCTGGCCTCCAGCGCGGCCGGACGGCGGCGCATCCCAGTTTGGCTGGATGGGCAGGGGTAGCGCGGGAGGCGGTCGCAACCGGCCTGTGACGCGGGCAGACGACGTCGGGGCTGAGATCCGTGGCCTAAATGTGCGGACGGCGGCGAGGCCGAGATCCGCGGCCTGGCCGCGCGTGTAGGCCGGCGCGGGGAGGGAGAGACAGGGAGCAGAGAAGGAAATAAATTGAAAAAAAAGAAAGAAAATAAAAATGGTGGGACCCACAGTTTGGAGGGGGGTTTGGAGGCCCTCCAGGAATGGAGGTTGAGATAGGAAATTTGGAGGGGCATGCAAAATGGAGGTCTATTTGGAGGCCCTGCTGGAGTTAGTTTTTTACACCAAACCTCTAAATTTTGGAGTAGAGACCCATATGGAGGCCCTTGCTGGAGTTGCTCTTAGCACCTTGGCTTTGCTACAAGCCTACACCCTCCGTCCCTTTTTGTTGGTCGCCAAAAAACAGTAATTCCCCTCACAGACACACTTCCCGGACGACCATCAATAAGGGACGGAGTAGTACAACGTAAACAACAAAAGTCGGCAGCCGCCGCCACTGCGGCTCCTCGTGTTGTCTTCGATAGAGCCCCAGGAGTAGTCTAGTTTACCCGCTCGATCTCGTCCGGTAGTCCGGTTAATTTAAGCTGCCCTTCACGTTGGGACAAACAGGCGAGCTGTTGGTTTATCATCTCTGCCAATGAGGCGCTTCTTGGCTTGGGCGATCTACCAACCTGCCGCTCGATCGCTCCGAAACGATCCCGAAGCTGGATCAGCCTTGTCCCCGTGTTCCTCCTTCCCAGATCGTCGCATGTTACATACAACTTTCATCGAATTTCAAATTATTTAGTTTGTAATAAATTCAAATTATTTATTTAAAATTTTGAGACGAAGGAGCCTGGAGCCCTGGACTGGAGGCAGGGTGTTGTGCTCGCGCGTTGGTTCTCGTTCGCGGATCGAGCAGGCAGGTCGTGGCCGCAGGAAGGCAGGCACACAGATGCGTCCAACGCCGGGGGAGCGGCGGGCTTTCCGCGGCGCTTTTCCAACCGATACCGTCGCCGTCCCGACCGGTCGAATCCACGCAGGGGACGGACGCAGGCCCGCCCCCTCCTCCTGCTCTCCCACGCACGCATGCTCTCCAATCTCCACACCCCGCCACCCGGGCCGTTCCGGCGGCTGGCCCCTACACAGACAGAATCCCCACACGCTGCACTGCACTGATCCATCGCTGCAGCATTTTGTTAACGAATAACGACGAAGGTAATAGGCATGGCCCCAGCCGCAGGCAGAAGAGTGCTATGCAGGGCAGCTCGCAATGATTCCGCCCGTCACCGGACGTCCGCGTTCTCCCCCCTCCTTTGCTCCCGGGGAGATAAGGCGATGATGGCCCTGAGTCCTGCGAGATGGGCTGTGGTGTGGCCTCCCTCGATCTCCCTTGCATCGTTTCCTCCGAGGCCATGATTGTCCCGAGATGGCTTGCGTCGCTCCCACTACTTCCTAGATCTCGCCCCCAACACCTTTTTTTGGGCAGCCTTGCAGGCCGGTTTTCAGTTTTAACTTTCAGTCGTTTTCATTCATCGGTGTGTTCAGTGCTCAAGAGATGAGATCATGAGACGACGAGGGCATCTCGGCCCTCTCCCCTCCTCGTCGCCTCTCCAGGTCTCCTCCACAGTCCACACTGGAATGCCGTTCGTGGCTTCCAGATTTGCTGCCGCAGCAGCAGCGTGATCTCAGCGGCCTAGTCTAGCCGGAGGATCTCACCGTACGCGCGCCGTACCTCAGTTGACGCTTGAAACCGAAATGACACCCCGGATTCCCTCGAATATAAAATGTATACAATGTGCAAACAAAAAAAAAAGAAGATGGAGCGTGCACGGGATTGACCTTGACAGGGGTCAATCGGTGGAAGGAGCACGCGCGGTACACAGTATCTGCAGCATTCAAGCAGGAAAAGCCATGGATTCTGGCGCGGAAAAGAAAAAATGGCCACGAGAAGAGCAGAGAGACCTCTGATGCCTCTGCAGCCTCCTCCTGCCCAATGTCGAGTCACTGCTGCTTCAGCTCACTTCACGGACCCGGTCCCCCCGCCTCGCTCGCGCTCTCTAGTCTCCGGGCCGGGTCGGTTCGCGCGCGCGGAACCCTAACCACCCACCAGCGGCGGGGCGACGGGAAGGAAAAATCCCCCAAAAATTCCACACTGCCACCCCCCGGCGTCGCTTTCGCCGGACACCACCACCTGCCGCTTTCCCCTCGCGCGCGCCTCCTCTCCCCCCGTTCCAGGCCTCCACCTCCCCCCCGCCCATCTCCTCCGCCCCCTTTTGACCCCGGTTGGGGAATCCGCATCCGCCCCCGCGCCGGCATTCAGTTCCCCCCGTCCCCCTCCCGGCTACGAGCACAAGCACGCCCGCCCCGGCGAGGGAAGCCCCCGCGCGTCCCGAGACCGCTGGTGCGTCCGTCCTCTCTCGCTCAGGTTTGATTTCCGTTCTGGTGGAACGGCCTGCTGCTGCTGCTGCTGTGCTGAATTCGGTGTGGTTCCGGGCTTCCGGCACGCCGCGCGCCGTGAGCTCCTCGCGGCGTGGGAGGTGCTGTCTGTGGCTTGCTAGTATTTGGTGGTTGTGACAGCTCGGGAGGATTGGGTTTTTAGCTACGGCTTTGGTGGATAGTTACGGGGGAGGTGATTTTTGGTCTGAGTTTGGATGAGGCTCGGCGTCTGTTGGTCGTCTTTGGAGTTTGGACTGGGTAAAGAGTAGCGAGAGAAAGGATCGTCTGGGTGGTGGTTGGCCTGAAGCAATGAATCTTCCGCGGCGAGGCCTTGACTCGATGGGGACGATTCCGATTCCGAGTCTATCTTGCATTTCGCTACTTGCTATGCTTTTGGATTGCGGGTTGTTTGCGGATTTTTTCGAAGTTCTTCGCCAATTCGATGCTGGGAAAAAAGGCTGGATTGGCGGTGTGTACTTGCCTAGCTGGTTCTGTGATCGCGTCCTGATCCATTCTAATTTCCCTGGAGCCTCTGTTGTGCAAACATTTGGCGATTGCAATCTGTTTGAAAACCTCAGCTCCAATCCTGGGTGGAGGGTGTTCGAGACTTCTTTGGGCATTTTTTTAAAAAAGTTATTCTTTGGGCATTTTGGGGTCACCAAAATTAGTTCTAGCCTTGCAGCCATCTGGCAGTTCTCAGTGTTCTATTATTAGTTTTATTCCTGTCGCAGTCCTAGTTCTGATGCCGCTTCTTTACTGGTAATCCTTGCTAAAATTTAGTCTGCCTGCCATTTTGAGCTCAGTGGTTAGGCTTGTCTTGGACTCTTGCTGTCTCGTCTTTACATGATCTGGAATGTTTGTTTCATGTCTATGTTTGCAAATATTTTATATACACTAGTAACTGTTAGGTCTGAAATGTGTTGATTTGATTTCTAATTCTAATGCCCAGATGGGTTAATGATGCTCATCTCATTCGCTTATACAAAAAAGGAGATATTTTAGCTGTGCTAAGGGCAATAATACAATGAAATGATGTGAGACTTTCATGTTCTTATTTGACATTTTAGCATCTACTTGATGTCTTCCATGAGATATGAACTTTAGGAATTTGAATATAGCTTAATTGTCCTAATTTCTCACTTCGCTTGGCCTTGTGTGAATGACATCACCTTTTAATCGTTGCAGTGTTCACATGATGTATCATGCTAAGAATTTTTCTGTGCCCTTCGCTCCGCAGAGGGCTCAGAATAATGAGCATACAAGTAGTATTGGAGCTATTGGTGGATCCAACATAAGCAACCCTGCTAATCCTGTAGGAAGTGGGAAACAACGTCTAAGATGGACCTCAGATCTCCATAATCGCTTTGTGGATGCCATCGCCCAGCTTGGTGGACCAGATAGTGGGTATTCTATTCTCTGTCTGAGTATTTGTCATTGTCGTTGAACTTGATGCATTGCATAAACAGCCATATGCACAAATGTTCTGCGCTGATGGTATAAAATGAGTCAAATCTTGAAAAGTATTGGGTGCATATTAGTAGTAAGTATATCGCCTGAATGCACAACACGTCATATATGTTAGCAAACTTGAAGTTTAATTAACTCAAGTGTGTCAATATTTAGGATCAGGTTGCTGCGCACTTTCCGAAATTCATGTGCACTTGTTATCTAGAACCTCTGTAACCATGTGTGCCATGTTATTAAATCCAATCACATTGGAAAATGTTTGTGCCTTGAGAACTGTGATCCTTGTCAGTTGGGGAATAGCTTTGAGTATTGCATGTGGCACAGATCTTGACTCTATTAATCTGAACTTGAGTAGTGATAAGCTAGCAGGTTATCATATGGGTACTTGATGTTTTGGGGATTGCAACTACAAGTACTCTGTATCTAAGACTCTTATCATATTTCTTCAGGAGCTACACCTAAAGGGGTGCTCACTGTGATGGGTGTACCAGGGATCACAATTTATCATGTAAAGAGCCATTTGCAGGTGAATAATTTCTCTTAAGGAAACAGATTTCAAAAATGTTTCATTGCAACTAATACCTGCACTTTCCTTGGTGGTGTGTAGAAGTATCGCCTTGCAAAGTATATACCAGAATCTCCTGCTGAAGGTGAACATTCTTCTGTTCTTCTGCTGCCTGTTCCTCTTCCCTAGTATCAAACCCATGAACTAAACAGCTATTGATTTTGTGTTATGATGGAATGTCATGTAGGTTCCAAGGATGAAAAAAAGGATTCGAGTGATTCCCTCTCCAACACAGATTCTGCACCGTGAGCTATCTTTTTACTCAGCTGTGTGTGTGTGCCAAGTTCTTATGAATTACATAGTTAATAACCAAATACTCTGACATGTTTCAGAGGATTACAAATCAATGAAGCGTTAAAGATGCAAATGGAGGTTCAGAAGCGGCTACACGAGCAACTTGAGGTCTGTTGAGATGTTAGCAATTTACATCATAACATTTGTTTTTGTATCATCTAATTTGCCAGGCAATCCTGGGGATTACTTCTACAAGTCGATGTTTCGGTCCATTCACTTATTATTTTCAAGTTACACCTCAGGGTGTTTCCTTATCATGGGTGTACTGTTTACTTGACAATTACTTATTGTTGTCAGTTATTTTATTTGTCTTTTTTTTCTGTAGTTTGTGAGTTCTTTTAGCTTCAAGATCAATCGAAATTTTCCTTTAGAAATCTCTCTTTGGTAAGATGAATTTCATCACACGATATCTTTTCAGGTTCAAAGGCAATTGCAGCTGAGAATTGAAGCTCAAGGAAGATACTTGCAAATGATCATAGAGGAGCAACAAAAGCTTGGTGGATCAATCAAAGCTTCTGAGGATCAGAAGCTTTCACATTCACCTCCAAGCTTAGATGAGTACCCTGAGAGCACGCAGCCTTCTCCCAAGAAACCAAGAATGGATGCACTGTCACCAGATTCAGAGCGTGATACGACTCAACCAGAATTTGAATCCCATCTGATTGGTCCATGGGATCAAGAAATCTGTGGGAAAAACATATGCGGCGTTGCATTCCCAGTGGAGGAGTTCAAAGCTGACCCTGGTATGAGCAAGTCATAAAGCAAAGCCTTCCTTGACAGGAATTATTTATATTTGACCTCTCCACTGGATGATCTCACTCGCATGTGAATATATATCATCTTAACAACAGAATGTTGTTTGTTCGGATCTTCCGGACCTGCACCTGATCCCTGGAGCAACGGCCAGTTGTTGTTGTCAATGTAGTATTCATCATACAGCTCATGTAATTATGAGGACGGTGTTACAAAGTTTGTAGCAAGCATTTCCTTAGCCCTGAGTTGAACCGTGTAGCAAGAAAGAGAACATGTTTACACGCAATACTTGCTGTGAAGAGGGTGCGCCCCTGGAGCTACCGAAGCTGTGTGGTGTTGGTTTTCATGTTGAACCATTTCCAAAATCGCTGTTACTTATCTGCACTTTGTTTCATGTGTCCAAGATGTAGCCAGGCATTCAGCAACATCAAGTAGTCAGTCAGCCGGAAGCCTGAGCAACTCTGCATTCAGCTGGACCGGATTATTGACTTGTTTACTGGTGAAGGTTTCGGTGTCGTGCACCCCCTTCAATTTGGCATTCGGATGTTTTGTAAGGTTCCCATGTTAGGTCGTTCATAAGATTTCAGTTGTAGTGCTGCCCGGAATCAAAAGAACTTGTTTGAGAGAATCTTTCAAGGAGTTGCAGCAGAACAAAGGGAAAGCATATATTCTACCTTTTTGACATTTTTCACAGGAGCACAGAAGTAAGTTTGCGTCGTTGCAGCATGGAGCAACTAGAAAGTGGCAGTTGGCAAAGAATAATCGTTTATTTTGGTCAAATATTTTCACTTTGTCATGCTAATAAAATGCTCTCAGACAAGCAGTGATGCTGCACACTAAGGGACTGCTTGATTGGGGGAATTTGGATCCAGATTTACAATTCAGTTCATATTGAAGCTAAATATAAAAAAGTCCCTTGCACAGACTCCCTATAAGTTGCTAAAAAAAATAGCATATGTAAGGACAAAGACCCGCACGCTGGGCTCAGCTACGCAAGAATCGCTAATACGTTCAAAGGTAGTCAACTAGCATGACATACTCACGCTTGAGTGTAAATATTCGGTGCAAACCAACTGCTCGATGGAATCGTGTAAACTTAGCATTTGCAAACCGGAGTGTACATCGATTGCAACTCGAGCGACTGAAAGGTTAGTATACATTACCAGGCGGGAGGTGTGTAGCGTACAGTACAAGTGGGGTTGCAAAGGGTTGTGCCTTGCTGTTTGCAACTATCTTGTGGTTTGAGTTGCAATCGATGTACAGTCCGAATTGTAAATGTTGGGTTTTCACGATTCCATCGAATAAGTGATTTGCACCGAATATTTACCCTCATTGTGATTGTGAATTGGGAAGTGAATTTCCCTTCTCGGAGAATTATTTTACCTTCTGCTTGCAGAGAAAGGAACAGTATTGAATTGGTGCTCTCTTTTCCCATCATTTCTTTTTTTTTTGCAGGCTTGAACGTATTCCAATTTCCAAGACTCAAACTTCCTTATAAACAACTAGTTTGACTGTCAAACTTTGACGGTGGAAAATTGATACAATGGACTTGAATTTCCTATATCGTGAATATTATAATCCAAAAGAGATCAAAAGTCAATATTGTAGTCTCAGAGACCATTACAGATAAAACCATGCTTTATATTTTGAAACGGTGCCTTTTGAAAGAGATAGGAAGTGCCTTGTGTAACAGGGAGTTGTGTTAAATTCTTCATATTTGAATTATTTAGCCAACAAATCATTGGTAATACCTAGAAAATAGCACAGGAATATTATTCACGATGATTTTTTCCAGGTAACTATTATTTGTTGACTTGAAATTGGAGAGCAACTCCAACATAATTGCTATCTAACTCTCCAACAAATTTTGACAAGTCAGTAAGAAAATCGTGGTCCAAAAAAGTTGCTATCTGGTTTTCCATCCCATCCGACTTGCCAAACTTCCCCTCACACCTGACAAACTTGGCAATCCAATTTGCTTTGCTAAAGTGTGAGTCCCACGTGCATAGTGGCGGAGCCAGGATTTTATACTTGGTATTTCCAAGCTTGTTGGATCATTTGAATGTGTGTGTAACTCGAAAAATGAAAGATTAGACCTAGTATTACCTGCATATATGTATACATACGAAGTATATTTGATCGTTTGTAAAAATAGTAAGGTATTCCCGGGAATACATAGGTACCATGGTGTGCACTTTTTCGCGAGTGCAAAATGGAGAGGTTGTTATTATTACAAAATAGAAATTATGCTCGGATGGATGGAGAGTGCGGTTTTACAGAGAGGAAACTATTTGTTGGAATTTGGAGAGTGGGAAATGGATAGCCGGTTGGAATGAGCAACTGAATATAGAAAAGTCTTTTTACCAACTTGAATGGAGAGTCAAAAGGTAGTAGCTGTTGGCGATGCTCTAAGTATATGACAATAAGTCTCCATTCACATGTATAAATGTGGTGTATAGTTGTATCACATAGACCGTCCACTGGCATCCAGGATCAATCCATATAAATGAATCATGGGAATAACATTCGCCATTCCATAGAAGAGAACAATTTTTCTTTTAGTTATAGAACTAGTTGTCTAGGTGCATCAAAAGATTTTTGTAGATGCGTATATCGTAGCTAAAAGGTGATGCCATTAGAGCTATACACAGTGATAATGGCACGGAGTTTAAGAACTCTCGATTTGAGATCTTTTGCAGAGATCTAGGTCTTGAGCATCAGTTTTCCTCACCCTATGTTGCTTGCCAGAATGGTGTTGTAGAAAGGAAAAATCATTCCCTTCGTGAGATGGCTAGGGCCATGCTCGATGAGCATAGGACTCCTAGGAGATATTGGGCTGAGGCGGTTAATACCGCTTGCCATGTGGGGAATCATATTTTTCTCCGGGCCTTCTTGAAGAAGACGTGCTGAGCTCATGCATGGGCGAGCACCTAGAGTTAGCAATTTTTGAGCTTTTGGTTGCAAGTGCTTTATTCTCAAGAAGGAGAAGCTAGATAAGTTTGAAGCAAGGTCTTCCGATGGTATTTTTCTTGGTTATGCTAATCATTCTAGAGCATATCGTGTGCTCAACCTTGACACTAACCAAATCATGGAGACTTGCGAGGTAACCATCGACGAGATGCAACCATGTAGCTCTGCTGTCTTTGAGTGTGCAGGTGATGATGAAATTGGTGAGAAGATCTTTAAGGATGAGAAGGATGATGATGGAGAGGATGATGGTGATGAAGGTGAAGCTCCAGCCGCACATGTACCCTATACTTCCACTACTACGACTATGGTTCAGGATGGTCCATCCCCTACACCGACTACGACACATTAAGATCGAGTGGAAGCTACTGCTGATGGGGAACCCAGGCGCGTACAAGTTGACCACCCTCCCTCAAGAATCATCAGAGACATCAATGAACGCACGACACGGTCGAGGTCCCAGAAAATCTCTCACTTCGCTCATTCAACTTTTGTTGCGTCTTTCAAGCCTAAGGATATTGGACACGCACTCTCTGGTTCGAATTGGGTGAGGACTCTTTTATGGTGGACCATACCACCCTATACCACTGTTGGAAAAAGACCAGTATGAAAGGATCCGACGACTGAGATTAATTGTATACCCCACAACTTGTACTTGTGGTATAGGGTCGTATACATAGGTAGTATAGGTAGTATAGGGGTATTATTGGAAGTTTTATCTCGGTGGCATAAACGAAATATATGATTTCTTCATTTCAAATTTTTTCAGTTCCCTCTGGCCATTTTTTTCAAATTTCAAATTTCAAACGGAAATTTTCATTTCAAATTTCAAAGATGAAATTTTCAAAATTTTTCATTTCAAATTTCAAAAATGAAAATTTTCAATTTTTTTCATTTCAAATTTTCGTGGAATATTTCATTTTTTCCATTTTCCTATGGTGGTATGGCCATTTTTTTTCAAATTTCAAAATCGATTTTTTTTCAATTTGTTCCATTTCCCTCTAGTGGTATGGCCATTTTTTTCAAAATTCAAAAACAAAAATTTTCAATTCAAATTTCAAAAATGATTTTTTTCAATTTTTTCATTTCAAAATTTTCTTGTGGCATAAACGAATTTTTTTCTCGGCCCGAGGTTGCAAGATTTACTAAAAGATTGCAAAAATACCTATTTACCCTTACTAAAAATAGCCATATACTGCATACCATGGTCCACCATAAAAGAGCCCTTGGGTGAACGCTATGCATGAGGAGTTAGAGAACTTTGAGAGAAACCAAGTTTGGGAGTTAGTTGAGTCTCCACCATATTGCAAACCTATAGGCACTAGATGGGTGTGGAAAATTAAAACAAAGAGAGAGAAAATGGAGAGCTTGTGAGAAATAAGGCAAGGTTGATTGCTCAGGATTATAGCCAAAAAGTGGGGATAGATTATGAAGAGACTTTTGCTCCAGTGGCCCGTTGGAGGTGATTAGGATCCTTCTAGCATTTTTCATTGCTAAAGGATTCATTGTACCAAATGGATGTGAAGAGTGCCTTTTTGAATGGGGTTTTGGAGGAACAAGTGTTTGTGAGGCAACCCCCGGGCTTTGAGAGTGTTGAGTTCCCACACCGAGTGTACAAGCTAAGAAAGACTCTCTATGGGCTGAAACAAGCTCCCGGGGCATGGTATGGCAGGTTGAGGGGGTTCTTGTTCAGCAAGGGGTTCGAGATGGGCAAAGTAGACAAGACTCTCTTTCTCCTCAGGCAGGGCGATGATATCCTAATTGTTCAGGTTTATGTGGATGATATTATCTTTGGTGGCTCGTCTCACTCTTTGGTTGCGAGGTTTGCAGAGGACATGAGCAGAGAATTCGAGATGTCTATGATGGGAGAATTGCAGATCTTTCTCAGGCTTCAGATCAAGCAGGGCAAGGAGGGAACATTTGTGCATCAAGCCAAGTACACGAAGGACATCGTCAAGAAATTCAAGATGGAAAACTCCAAGCCATTGTCGACGCCGATGAGTACGACTACAGCGTTGGACGCGGACGAGGACGAGGACGAAGAGCCCGTGGACCAGAAGGAGTACTGGAGCATGATCGGCTCTGTCCTCTACCTGACGGCGACGAGGCTGGACATACAGTTCAGTGTGTGTCTGTGCGCTCGTTTCCAGGCGTCGCCGAGGACTTCGCATCGGTAGGCCATCAAGAGGATTTTCAGGTATTTGCGATACACTCATGAGCTTGGACTTTGGTACTCGACGTCCTCTTCTCTTGCACTTCATGATTTTTCGGATGCCGATTTTGTTGGTTGTCGTCTGGATAGGAAATCGACTTCGGGTACTTGTCAGTTTTTGGGTTCCTCGTTGGTGTCTTGGTCATCTCGCAAACATTCTAGTGTAGACTAGTCTACCACCGAAGCCAAATACGTTGCTGCTACTAGTTGCTATTTCCAGTTGCTTTGGATCACCTATACCATGAGTGATTTTGGTGAGGAGTGCACCCATGTCCCTCTCTTGTGTGATAGCACCAGTGCCATAAGTGTTGCCAAAAATCTAGTGCTCCATTCCAGAACCAAACACATAGAGGTGCGATATCACTTTCTGAGAGATAATGTGGAGAAGCGGAATATAGATATGATACATGTGCCAACCCAGAAATAGCTTGCTGACATTTTCACAAAACCTTTGACCAAGTTACATTTACTCGTTTGCGAGGTGAACTTGGTGTGGTGTACCCGTTTTGAGCTTGGGTTGGGGATCTCATGTACATATGTAGCTTGCATCTTTCATTTGTGTAACATATCATTTTCAGCATCTTTGTATCACAGACTGCATTTGTATCATATGCTTTGGAGGATGTGCTTCTCTCATATACATTGATCACCGTGATATGTTGGTGATGAGCCTATGATCCTTGTTGTGCTCTTTTGATGTATAGCTATGCTCTTGGTAGTCTTGGATATATATGCATGTAGAATGGCTATATTTTTGTGAAATGCTAAATTGATCCTCTCTTGTGAGTAGAAACTCTTTCATGCTCATTTTGTGCTCAAATGGCTATGTCTTGCTTAATTCATGCTTGGGTATCATGCTCTTTTCATTTGGGGTCAAAGACCTTGTTGTCATCATGAATGTTTAACCCGCATTTTACCTTGTGGAGGAGCATAAGCTTCTTTTTGCCGCAAAGTCATTTCATGTACCATGCTTAAATTTGAAAATGAAATTGGTATATATGAAATGTCTATGCTTGAAAAATATGCTCCCATATGCATCATGTCTTTTATGCTTTATATTCCTTATCTTGGGTGCTAAACCGTTGCATGATGTCTACCATGAGAAAACTCAAATTAGAAGTAGACACATGGCTCGATGACTTTGACATGACATGAGATAGCTTGTAGGTGTTTATGATGACCTTGTGATGAGATTTTGTGACCTTGCATGAAGTTTGTATGATGGATGTTGTTTGTGTTTTTTGGTCATTTTGAGGTCCTATGCTTATGAGAGGGAATGTTTGATGAAAATTGCTTAAAATTGATCATGGCTATGTCACATGTATATATGTCCTTCCTATCTTGTTAGCGATGCTTGTACGGAATTTTAGGCTTTCATGCTTGCTCTATGTCTCATTCCTAGCATCTTATAGTGATCATTGTCTATTTGAGAATCTCATGCTTGCATTTGTAGACTTGATTCATGCATTACCAACAAGTGGGAGAAACTCCAATTCAGATTGCATTTGAGGAGATGGATACTCAGTTTAGGGGGAAAACTTCAGTTTGCACACATTTGTTCAGGGGGAGCTTGCATTCATGCATGGGGAGCTCTTTGTGTCGCCTGAAGTTGCTTTGTGTTGTGCTCTTTTGCCAATGGCATGCATGGGGAGCTCTATGTGTCGCCTGAAGTTGCTTTGTGCTTTTCTCTTTTGCCGATGGTGTCGAGCCTGTTTGCCTCCCGTTAAGGAGTCAGCATTTTGAGTGCTTTGTCTCATTTGTGTTGAGCCGTTGCCATTGCCTTAGGGGACCAAGACTTTCTCCTTCAAGTGATCAGGTTTTTGGCTTTTGTTTGGATATGGATCACTTGTTTGAGATTTTTGTTTGTTTCTTTTCTTTTTCCTTCTTTCATGAATTGGTGACTATGTGTGTTGTCAATGCACTCATCAAGGGGGAGATTGAGGACCAGAGCGTCTGAGGATCCCTAGTGATGAGTGATTGACAACGTGGTGTGGACTGACTCTTGGCCGAGTATTGCAGGTGCAGGTTGTGGCTTGATTTGCGTTGGTGCAGGTAAAGAGCAGGCGCGAAAGGTCTTAGCCTTGCGGGGCCTCCAAGGAGTGGAGAGACAAGTAGGCTTGGATCGATGGACCCAGTGGCCGAACGGGATCAAGTGCGGGTCGCATGGTGGCAAGAAAAGCAAGACGAAGTCGTGAACATGAGCCGGTGCAGGCTAGCGGCTCACAACCAGAGTCTGCATGCGGGGTTTGGTTGGTTTACTCCACAAAACTAACACCGAGCCAGGACGACGTGGCCGCCGAGTCACGAAGAGCTTGGTGTGGAGGCTACACCGAGTTCGCGGGGTTTGCGGCAGTTTACCACAAAACCGTCGGGTTCCTTGGTTGCTCCACAAAGCCAAGACCGGAGGCTTGGCGGGCGGAGACGGGATCCGAGCGCACCAAGAAGCTTCGATGCGGGGGGCACACGGTGGGATCGCGGGGCTTGTGTCGGGAGGACGCGGACTGCGGCAAAGGCGTGGCCGCCCGTTGGGAATATCCAAGTCTTGACCAAATTGCCCCTTAGGGGTGTGTATCTTCTTTTAAGTTGTAGGGGTAGCATAGTCATCTGCCTCCACCGGAGAGACTTCATATATATAGCTCTAGGATTGGATGGAAACTCATCCATCTGGACTACTTCCTAATTCCTTTGCTCCATAGGCTACATTTTCCATGCATTTGTATAGAATCTGACCTTTGGATGTATGGAAGAACTCGGCGTTGTGATGATTTCCCTCTCCTAGCTCTTTGTGTCATTTTCAGGGCTATTTTTGGGGATTTTCGTTCGTCTCTTGATTCATCGATTTGAGGGTGTTTCTCTCCGGATTTCTTTGAGGGGATCATGGGTGAGTGCCTTGTGCCTCTTGTGGATGTTCTTGACCCCTCAAACGCCGGGATTGGCCTTCGATTCGTGAGTTTTCGGTGGAACCCTAGGTGGTGGCTTGTGCTCGCGAGTTTGGTGATTCCGGTCGATTGGAGTGGTTTGAGGCTTCAAGATTTTAGGCGTAGCATCTCCTAGAGATGCTTCTCATCTACCTAAAATTTGGGGGGAGATCCGTGGAGGAGTAGGTGGTGTTGACTATACCTGAGCATTTTTAGCCCGGCCCGACCCGCGCCAGGCCCGCCCACGGACCTTACTGGGCGGGCGTGGGCAGAGATCTTGAAGCCCGCGAAAATTTTTTTTGGCCCGAGCCCGGCCCGAAATGCTGTTTTTAGTTGTTTTACACTATAAAATGCGCGGGCGGCCCGCCCAAGCCCGGGCCCGGCCCGAAAACTGAGGCCCGACACGTCCCATGGGACGGTCATGGGCAGGATTTTCTCGGCCCGAAAAACCCGGGTTTTTTTTCGGCCTGGCCCAAACCCGGCCCGACCCGTGGAATGCTCAGGTCTAGTGTTGACCTCCGTTTCGCCCGCGGTCTATGCTTTGCGAAGCATCACGAGCAGTCCATCCCCCCTATACAGACCATCCGTGTGCAATGCTATTCGTTGGTTGTTCGTCGTGTTCTTCGTGAAAGATTTTTGGAAATTGTAGAAATAGGACGAACAGTCCGAACTCGAGTGTCAGACAGTACGTGGGGGAGGGACCGTCCGTGGGTCCACATGAGACAGTCTGTGAGGAGCGGCTCGTCTCTGGATGTTTCTGAGTTAAATATGGATTGTCCGTGCCTACACTTCGGACCGTTCGTCTGAGCCTGACGGACAGTCTGTGGTGGCCATACAGACCATCCGTGTTGGATGCAGAAACAACCTTGTGTTGCTTTGCCTCTTTGCTTCTCGAGTTGTGCTTCCGTGTTGCTTTGTGTTTGGACTTGTTCCTAGGGTTGGTAGGTTTGTTGTGACTACGTGACCTTGGCTAGTTCATGTGGGAATCCTTGGTTGTGATTTTGGGACTTAGCCGGTTTTTCTTCGGAGAAATTTTTATCGGCCCCCATTCACTCCACCCCTCTCTGGTCGCCTAATTTTTATGGGCATCAAGAGAGATTTTTCTACCGTCATGCAAGGAAAATGCGGCGAGCTTGTGCTTCTAGGCCTTTGGTTGTTCATAGCCCTCCTCATGGCATGAACACTTGTGAGACTAAGACGGCACACTTTGTTGACGAGTTTTATGACACTCTTTCTAGTGAGTTAGGCCATGCACGTGGACATACTTCTAGTGCTTCTTGTGTTGGTCCGTGACATGCTTCCCATGGTGCTTGTATTGGTTCTTCTCCTACAACCTCGAGGGATCTTTGCCTTTTTTTCTCGTAGTAGTACTTGTTCTTCTTCTCGGGTTGCTCATTTGAGGCATGGTTCCAAGAGTGTTCAAAAACCATTTCATTTGAACCCACATGATAAGTTGAGTGCATCATTTACCCGTGTGACCAAGTATTGGATTCCCAAGTATGTGCTTGATAATCCTTTGGGATCTAGGACTCGGTCTTTCTCGTCTCCTTGTGTGTAGGTACGGAGACGCGGTTGGAGAACATGAGCTTGATGGTACATGATCTTTGGACTGTGAGGTGATCAAGACAAGATGGTTCTCCACACCACTTTGGATGGCTCTTGAAAGACTTTGTAGACATGTATAGTGAGTTTCCTTTTTCCTCTTTTGCTCACTTGTATATTTTTGGTATGCTTTGTTCTTGTATCATGTTTGCCATGTTGTTCATTGGTATCTTTTTGGTTAGGCTAGTTGTATAGTTATGCACCTTATTGACATGCTTGCTAGCCCATGCTTTTATTCATCTATGTGTAACCATGTTACAATGCTTTATTTATTTTAATTGGTATTGCCAATTCATTATGTAGCATGTTTTGAGCATTTCTTGTGGCTTTGGGCTTGTCTTGTCTTCGGGTTGTGATTTGCCTCTTGATAGAGCTGGAGTGCCCGATCTTTCGGTGAGTGGGATAACTTCGATTTGTGGAGGAGGAGATTCTCACGATCTGACTACGAACGAACAGGTCGTGGCGCCTTAGCAATCACTGAACCAACTCCAAATGGTTATTGACCTTTGCTGGTGGCAAGGATCAACCTGAACACGAAGTTCTATTCCTGCTAGCAATCGAAGAAACAAGCAAGAACAAGATGAAGGTAAAACTGAATATCATTCACTCACGAATCGGGGGTTCACAATGGCTGTCCACAGGTGGCCGCTGAGCACAACTGCAGATCAGGGCGTTTGCACAGTGGCTAAACCTATCAAAGAAAACCCAAGGGAAAAGAGGGGGCGCAGCCCCTGGCTAAATAGGAGGAAGGAGGCGTGGGGGAGGGAGGCGCCCAGCCTGCCCATAAGGTAGGGAGTAGGTGACTCAATCAGCCACACGCTATCTCTCCTTTCCTGATTTAGGTGGCGCAGCACCTTCCTGGTTATTACTTGACAAAACTAAAAATAGGTGGCGCAGCACCTAGACTTTATTCTGGACAGGTTCATCATGAGCATAAGTGGCGCATGCACTTAGCAATCTTCTGGTCCTTCATTCTTCAAAATCATCACGAAGTTTAACTCCCGTGCACGAGCTCGAGTGAGTGGTCCTGGTGGCGCCTCTGCTGGTGTAGTTGGAAGAGCCGTTCCCGTGTCGGGGTTGATGTCCTCATCATCCTCCCCTTCTTGAATCGAAGTCGTCCTCGACGGCAGCTCCTCATCCTCGCCCGCATATGGTTTCAAATCTGCAACATTAAAACTAGAGGAAACACCATATTCTGCAGGCAAGTCAAGTATATAAGCATTATCATTAATTTTCTGCAACACCTTGAAGGGACCAGCAGCACGTGGCATCAGCTTAGACCTGCGCAAAGTAGGAAAGCGATCCTTGCGCAAATGCAACCAAACCAAGTCACCAGGTTCAAAAGTAACAAGTTTACGTCCTTTACTACCAGCAGCCTGATTTTTAGCATTAGTGTGTGCAATGTTCTGGTGCGTTTGCTCATGGATGTCCAACATTTGTTGAACACGTGCAACATCATCTACATGTGGGGCATCCAACGGATCAAAGGACAGCAAGTCAATTGGTGCCCGTGGAATGTAACCATAGACAACCTGAAAAGGGCACATTTTTGTGGAGGAATGCGTAGCATGATTGTAAGCAAACTCGACATGGGGCAAGCAATCCTCCCAAAGTTTCAAATTCTTGTCTAACATAGCCCTAAGCATGGTAGATAAAGTCCTGTTAACAACCTCAGTTTGCCCATCTGTTTGAGGGTGACAAGTGGTGCTGAAAAGCAATTTAGTTCCTAGTTTATTCCAAAGAGATCTCCAAAAATGACTTAGGAACTTAGCATCGCGATCTGAGACTATTGTTTTTGGAATACCATGTAAACGAATAATCTCACGAAAGAACAATTCAGCAACGCTGCTAGCATCATCAGTTTTATGACATGGTATGAAGTGAGCCATTTTAGAGAAGCGATCAACAACCACAAAGATACTACCCCTCCCCTTCTTAGTTCTAGGTAAGCCCAAAACAAAATCCATAGAAATATCAACCCAAGGAGAAGTAGGGACAGGTAATGGCATATACAAACCGTGGTTGTTCAGGTGTGATTTAGCTTTCTGGCAAGTGGTGCAGCGAGCAACAAAGCGCTGCACATCACGGCGCATCTGGGGCCAAAAGAAGTGTGCAGCCAAAATCTCTTGTGTCTTGTAAACACCAAAGTGTCCCATGAGGCCGCCACCATGTGCTTCCTGCAACAGCAAAAGACGAACCGAGCTTGCTGGAATACACAGCTTGTTAGCGCGGAACAAGAACCCATCGTTCATGTGGAATTTACCCCATGGTTTACCACCCTTGCAATGCATCATGATGTCCTTAAAATCAGAATCATCGGTGTATTGTTCTTTCAAAGTTTGTAAGCCAAAAATTTTACAATCCAACTGGGACAGCATGGTGTATCTACACGACAAAGCATCAGCAATAACGTTGTCTTTCCCGTTCTTGTGTTTAATGATGTAAGGAAAAGACTCTATGAATTCAACCCACTTGGCATGTCGACGGTTCAGGTTGGTTTGGCTACGAATATGTTTTAAAGCCTCATGATCAGAATGAATAATAAACTCGCGAGGCCATAAATAATGCTGCCAAGTTTGTAGGGTGCGAACTAAAGCGAAAAGTTCTTTGTCATAAGTTGAGTAATTCAGCTGCGCACCACTTAATTTTTCGCTAAAGTAAGCCACTGGTTTTCCCTCTTGAAGCAAGACACCACCCAACCCAATACCACTAGCATCACATTCAAGTTCAAACATCTTATTGAAATCAGGTAGTTGTAGTAAGGGGGCATGTGTTAACTTATCTTTTAGGATGGTGAATGCCTCTTCTTGTGCCGTACCCCAGGAGAAAGGAATGCCCTTATTGGTGAGTTCATGCAACGGGGCAGCAATGGAACTGAAGTCACGCACAAACCGTCGGTAGAATCCTGCAAGCCCAAGAAAACTCCGAATCTGTGTAACTGTCGATGGTGTGGGCCAGGACTGGATGGCGTCAATCTTGCTGCTGTCCACCTCAATGCCCTGCGGAGTAACAACATAGCCAAGAAACGAAACACGTGTTGTGCAGAAGGTGCACTTTTCCAAATTACCAAACAAGCGGGCAGCGCGCAAAGCATCAAAAACAGCATGCAAATGTTCCAAATGCTCTTCCATAGACTTGCTGTAAATCAGAATATCATCGAAATAAACAACCACAAACAACCCTATGAAAGGTCTCAAAACTTCATTCATTAAGCGCATAAATGTGCTGGGAGCATTAGTCAAACCAAACGGCATAACTAACCATTCATATAAGCCAAATTTTGTTTTAAAAGCCGTTTTCCATTCATCCCCAAGTTTCATTCTAATCTGGTGGTACCCGCTACGCAAATCAACTTTGGAGAAAACAACAGCACCGCTAAGCTCATCAAGCATATCATCAAGGCGAGGTATAGGATAGCGATAACGAATTGTAATATTGTTAATCGCTCGACAATCAACACACATGCGCCAGGTGCCATCCTTCTTTGGGACAAGTAAAACAGGAACAGAGCAAGGGCTAAGTGACTCACGAATGTAGCCCTTATCAAGTAATGCATGGACTTGGCGCTGAATCTCTTTTGTTTCATAGGGATTGGTTCGGTACGGGGCGCGGTTGGGAAGCTGAGCGCCTGGGATGAGGTCAATTTGGTGTTCAATGCCACGAATGGGAGGAACACCTGGTGGTAACTCCGTCGGAAACACATCGGTATAGTCCTGCAAAAGCTTAGTCACAGCAGGGGGTATGTCCAAAGAAGGGGCATCATCTAGTGAGAACAACACAGGAGAGCAGACAAGCGGCAGATTATCAGCACGTACTTCATCAAAATCAGATTTAGTGGCTAGCAAAACAGGAGCTTTTAGTTTAATTTCATCTGGTGTGTGCGGTTGCTGCTGGTGGTGTTTAGCTCTAGCAATGTCATCTTTTACAATCTGGTCTGGGGTCATGGGGTGAAGAATGATTTTCTTGCCCTTAAACATGAAAGAGTAATGGTTTGTGCGACCATGATGCAAGCTATCTGTATCATATTGCCAAGGCCTACCGAGGAGAAGCGAACATGCTTCCATTGGAACAATATCGCAATCAGCATAATCATGATAGGATCCCATAGAGAAATGAACACGTACCGAGCGTGTTACCTTGAGTGAGCCGCCCTGGTTGAGCCATTGAATACGGTAGGGATGTGGGTGTGGGCGCGTTGGAAGAGACAACTTCTCCACTAGATCCGTGCTTGCCAAGTTGTTGCAGCTGCCACCATCGATAATGATGCGAATGGCTCGTTCCTACACAACGCCTTTGGTGTGGAACAAGGTGTCGCGCTGATGCTACTCTGGTTGTGCAACCTGCGTGCTGAGTACACGTCGCACAACAAGACTCTCATACTTGTCAGCGTCCGTGGCAGCCACGTGTTCTTCATTGGATCCTGCAACGTCAGTGGCAAGCATAGCATATATGGTTTCTTCAGAATCACTAGCTGAAGAATACTCACCATTGTCATGTATAATCAACGTGCGCTTGTTGGGGCAGTCCCGCAACACATGACCAAAACCTTTACAGCGATGGCATTGAATGTCCTTGGTGCGTCCAGAGGAAGAGGTACCCTTTGTTGCTGGAAATGGCGTTGGAGTTTTTGCTGCTGCCTTGTCACGTGGGGTGCTGCTAGGCGGAGACGACACTGCTGGGGGTGGTGCTGTTGGGGCGGAGTGGAATGACGTGGTGCGACCTGCAAAAGAGTTAGCACGTGGCCTCGCGTGTCGTCCCTGGACTTCACGTTCAGCTTTACAAGCAAGATGGAATAAACGAGTAATAGTAGTGTACTCCTTATAATCAAGCACATCCTGAATTTCACGGTTTAAACCACCCAAAAAGCGTGCCATAGCAGCGTCATTGTTCTCAACTAAACCACAACGAAGCATACCGGTTTGCAGCTCCTGATAGTACTCCTCAACAGAGTTTGTACCTTGCCTTAAACGCTGCAGTTTATTAAGCATATCACGAGCATAATATGAGGGAACAAATCTGTGGCGCATGAGAACTTTTAAAGCATCCCAAGTGGTAGGAATATCAGTGGGATGTTTGCTGCAATGTTCGCGCCACCAAATAGAAGCAAAATGGGTAAACTCACTAGTGGCAGCTCTAACTTGATGTTGTGCAGGAAAAGCATGACATGCAAATTTTTGATCAACAGCAAGTTCCCATTCAAGATAAGCATCAGGATCATATTTTCCATTGAATTCAGGTATAGTGAGTTTAATCTTAGAGAAAGAATCATCCTGGTTACGTACCCCACGACGAAGTCCTCGTCGGCGACGATTGGCCTGATCGTCGTGCTCGGTGTCGCCACCATAATTAGCGTCGCCCTGTACCTCACCAAGCTGCTGGGTCAACTCCTCAAGCCGAGTCATGATGGTGTCGAGGCTGGTGTTGGTGGTGGTTTGGGCTGTTTTCAATTCCTGGAGCGTCGTAGTGGCTTCAATTTGTGCTGTTTCAAGCTGACCAAGGCGCTCGTTGGTGACGTGAATGTCTTCAACGAGACCATCAACTTGCAAGCGCATTTGGCGCTCAAAATGCTGTATGATGCACTTGGTATGAGGGGACTGTGGCATGGCGCTGTCCTCATCTTGCTCCCCCGAGGATCCTGCCATTGTTAGTGCAAAGACAAGAAAACAAGGAACAAAATAGTATGCCCTACAGCTAGTGGGATGTGTTGCTTAACAGGTCGCTCAAACTAAAACCCGTTATCAAGGTCTTACACGTTCTTACCATGCCAGCAGGGGTGACCTGCAACCAGCGATGCAACCGACGAAGCTTGGATAAAGCGATTGCCAGAGGACACAACCTGCACGTTGTAGGTATTTGTGGAGCTGTAGGAAGGCTTCACGCGAGATCAAAGGATTAGCACAATCAATCAGCAAATGTAAAGTTGAATAAGAGTGCGAAACACGTAACAAATGCTGCTGGTACCAAGTGAAAACGAAAGGAATAGATGTACGGAAGGCGGGCAAAGGTGGAGAAGGCGCACCAAATTCCTCTCTTTTTCTGATTTTTTCTTTTTTTTTGTTTTGGAATTTTTTTTTCTTTTTTTTTCTTCAGAGGTCCTCAAAACTGATAATATGAACAAAGAGGATCTCAAACATCAAGTCATCACACACACACACACACTCTCTCTCTCTCTAGAGTAAGACGAACCTCAGAATATAGTACCAAATAGGAGAGGCACTGATAGGAAAAAGTGGCAATGGTGCACCAAATCCCTGGCTGGGAAAAGGTGGCGCACAAGATAGGAGGGTGTGTGCTTTGCAAAAAATGCTGGAGAAAGATATGGGCGCACCAATTATGGGGGTGCTGCTTGCCAAAAATGTTGGATGACAAATATGGGGCGCACCAAATGCTTGCCAAAAATGCCGGATACAGATATGGGGCGCACCAAAACTGATTGCACTTCTTCTCTTTTTTTTATCACAACTTGTCAAAACAAACCAGGAGGGAGGGAAGAACGTGGTATGGATGACAGAAGAATGGTGGTGAAAGACGGAAACACGAAGCGACCAGCAACAAGTGACGCAAATGCACGCAAATTCAACAACACAAGATTACTGAATGAAGTGCAAGGCCAAAATGGTTCGGGGACAAAGTTCTAACCTGAATTTTTTTTGTGGCTTTTCTGGTGGACAATAGGACGATGAACAACTCTCAACTAAAGGAATAAAACTCGAGAAAACTCACCGATCAACCTGTAATCTGATACCACTTGATAGAGCTGGAGTGCCCGATCTTTCGGTGAGTGGGATAACTTCGATTTGTGGAGGAGGAGATTCTCACGATCCGACTACGAACGAACAGGTCGTGGCGCCTTAGCAATCGCTGAACCAACTCCAAATGGTTATTGACCTTTGCTGGTGGCAAGGATCAACCTGAACACGAAGTTCTATTCCTGCTAGCAATCGAAGAAACAAGCAAGAACAAGATGAAGGTAAAACTGAATATCATTCACTCACGAATTGGGGGTTCACAATGGCTGTCCACAGGTGGCCGCTGAGCACAACTGCAGATCAGGACGTTTGCACAGTGGCTAAACCTATCAAAGAAAACACAAGGGAAAAGAGGGGGCGCAGCCCCTGGCTAAATAGGAGGAAGGAGGCGTGGGGGAGGGAGGCGCCCAGCCTGCCCATAAGGCAGGGAGTAGGTGACTCAATCAGCCACACGCTATCTCTCCTTTCCTGATTTAGGTGGCGCAGCACCTTCCTGGTTATTACTTGACAAAACTAAAAATAGGTGGCGCAGCACCTAGACTTTATTCTGGACAGGTTCATCATGAGCATAAGTGGCGCATGCACTTAGCAATCTTCTGGTCCTTCATTCTTCAAAATCATCACGAAGTTTAACTCCCGTGCATGAGCTCGAGTGAGTGGTCCTGGTGGCGCCTCTGTTGGTGTAGTTGGAAGAGCCGTTCCCGTGTCGGGGTTGATGTCCTCATCACCTCTTCTTTGGCTTTCTTCCTTTTCGGTAGGTTTTAGAGCTCTTCTTTTGCTCTTTCTTTCTCTAGCTTTTGCTTGCTAGTCATCTTTGGTTGAGGGGGAGGTCGGCTTCATTCGATGGGAATTTGGTTTCGAGGGTTTGCTTTGCCCTTTGGTAGATGTTTGTGATCCTTCAATTGGTATCTTTTATATGGTACTCAATTGGGATCTTTGGAGGTTCTTCTATTTTTGGAGCTTTTACTTGGTTGGTGTGTTCCTTTGTGAGCCTTCTTGATGTTGAGTTGAGTCCCTTGTCTCCCCATGCATTTTGCATTGCTAAATTAGTGTCATATCATATCATACCTTGTTACCACACTTGTTGAGGTTCTCATGTAGCATGTGCATCATGTTTATTTTGTGTACCATGACGGGTTAGACACCTTTGTTCATACATGTCATGGTTACATTTTGTACATGAGCTTCTCCTATATGCCATGTGTACTACCTTATGCTACTTGTGAGATATTGTGTATGCTAGTGGTGAAATTTTGATGTGTGGCTATGCTCTTGGCTATATTGTGATATATTCATTATGAGATAGCGCTTTTTGAATCAAATGCTTAAATTGACATATAACCTATGAAATGTGCTTCACCCATGAGTAGATGCTTGTCCATGCTTTGTTTTTACCTAAATGTCTATATCATGCTTAGGTTGTGCTTGGATTGCATGCTCTTTACAACTGGGTCAAAGACCACTTTTCATTGTGAATGTTTAGCCCATGTTGCACATTGTTGGTGGTTACAATAGCCCAAACAGTAAAGAGAGGGGCTCTTGAACTGTATGGAACGACTCAGAAGAGATACTAGGGGCTGAGTGACTAGTAGAGTGAATATATTGCAACCGAACTCAATACACAGGGCTGACACCCCTTTTATAGGCCCCAAGGGCACCCTCCAATACAATGCCCGTTTTGCCCCGGTACGGTCCCGGACTCCCGACCCTAAGCCCTCCATCAATGGCAATGTGGTCTACCCTTCCTCCTAAACCACGCACGCCCACGTGACTCTACAGTACTGTGTGGTCCCTCCACGCGCGCCTTTCGGTCCGGTCCTGGTTTCGCCTCCCGTTCCGATAGCCTTCCGCTTCAGTACAAGCAGGACTCCTCCGTGTCTCGGCTATCCCATGCTGCTTCTTCGCCTGGTCCTCCCGGGCGCCTCCGCCTTTCTAGGGGTTCCCGTCTTCTGGTTTGTCGGGGGACGCCGTCTTCTCCCGACCCCCCGCGCAGTGGGCTCACTGTCGCGGGGGCCTCCTTATTAGGCCCGGGGTGGCCCACCAGGAAGAAGGGCCCCTCCCTAGATCCCCAACAGCAGCCCTTTCTTGGGGCGCTCCCTCCGGCAGTCCCTCCTCACCGGAGGGAAGTTCCCGAGCTCAATCTAGAGCCACGACACCGGGGTACTCAGGGTGCCCCAGCGACATGGATTCCTAGGGGCATCGATGGAGGGTCCTGTATCGGGCCATGCCGGTGAGATCCCAGCCCCGAGGGAATCCTGCAGAGACTCTTCACGACGTTGGGCCTCCGTCGGCATTCCTCTCGCCGGGTAGGGTTTGGTTCGCGAGCCGGCCCGCTCCCAAGGGCTAGGGCTGATGTGGCGTGGGCCCTCCTCTGACGCACCCCTCAAGGGTAGCCACCTATCACAAAGTGGCGGCCCGCGTCCGAGCGGAGGGGGAGGGGGTGGCACCCAGGCTATTTCAGTCATCGCGGCGGCCCCGCGGCGGCCCCTCCCTTAATCCCTAACCTCCCTTCACCGCGGTGGCTCTGCTTGTCCTTAAGTTGCCGACTCCCCTTTGCCACGCCTCTTCTCCCATCGAGGCCTCTCCTCTTCGCGTCCCCCTGTGTCGGAGCTCATCCGCCGTCTCCTGGAATGGACCCGAAGCGTTCCTCCAGCGGCTTCGGGGAGAAGGCGACTTCCGGGCCGGCCATCCATTCTCCCGGGAGCTCTAGCGAAGCGTCGTGGATGAAGCTATCCTGGACGAGCTCCACCGGCGTGAGCTGGTGGTGGACCGGAGCTCCGTTCGCCACCCGGGGGACAAGCTAATCCCCTCGCCGCGGCTTGGTGAAGTGGTGGTCTTCGTGGAGCAGCTTGAGTGTGGCCTCCGCCTCCCCTGCTCAGAGTTCCCCCGAGAGGTGCTGAAGCTCTACAACATAGAGATCCATCATCTCTCCCCTAACGCGGTCGCCCGCTTGGCCGCCTTCGAGTGGGCCTTCCGGGTGGAGGGCGTCGTTCCTTCGGCGTTCGCCTACACAAGTCTTCACACCGTCGGGTGCTGAGGCAAGTATCTTTTCCCTAATGGGGTGAAAACGGAGATCTGCTACGACGGGTCTACTTCAACGCCCGTTCGGGATCCCTCATCCCCGGGCACACCTACAAAGACCCGATGGAGACTGGATGGGTGCACGCCTGATTTTACCATTCAGTCGCGACCGACAGCGGCCTGGTTTCCACCTGCCAGCCTCCGAAGCTCATCTCGAAGCCCTCCATGAGGCTGGACGCTACGACCCTGTTGACGGTGAATTTCCGTCAACCTAGCCATGAGTTTACCTTCGGTGTTGGCATCAATTTTATATCTTATCCATTGGTACTAACCCCCTTGATTTAACAAGTTCGTTCGTGCATGTCGGTTTTGGAGTTTAATGTTTATGCAGGAATTTAGCGTTAAAAGCAAGACTTCTGGGTAAAGTTCATCAAGCACCTCGTGAGAAGGCCATGAAGCCCGGCACAAGTCAAGCAATGAAGTGAACATGACTCCAAGAAGCCGAAGGACCAACCCGTGAAGGCAGAAAACTCTGAGGACCTGAACAGAAAATGCTGAAGCTTGCACGACAAGGAGCCCTATCCAAACCGCAGAGAAACTGACGCCAAGGGCCCACGTGCAGAGGAGGGAAACTTCCAGAATACACGAGAAGCGTCACCGATGAAGGAGGCCATGAGATGGGCCAGAATGGGCCCAAGCCGGTCAGCCCAGCCCATTTCTGGGCCCATTCTTCGCCTCCTTTGACCTAGACGACCCCCGGGCTATTTATAGTCCCCCTGCCAAGAGCCACGCATCAATCAATTCGCCATTCGCCGCCGAGGAGCAGAGAGGAGAGGGACACCATTCCGGAGAGGAGAGGGTCGAGCTAGTTGTCTAGGGTTTCCCTAGCCGGCGTGGGAACCTTGCAAGGAAGACCACGTCGAAGTTCTAGGAGCTAGGAGCAAGATCAAGGTAGGATCCCAGTGGTGATCTTGTCCATGTATCATTCATGATGTTGAATTATCAAATTGCAATCCGATTCTTAGCGATCAAGTGCTTTCTCTACGACTTTGCTTTCGTTTGGTTTTTCTCACTTCACGATCTATTATCGAGATAGATCATCTAGGGTGTTCTTGTAGCCGTGGTGGCTAGAGGTGCATGCCTGACCTAACAAGCGATTTCATCTTGTCCTTTGGACTCACCCTAGGCTAACCCACACGAATAGGGGTGCGTCGTGACAGGATGGTGGCTCCAAAAGGCGGACGTCTTCGGAGTTGGAACGGAAGCCGCGATTTAAAGAAGCTTTTTATGAGATTCAATTTGCTTTGTTCATCTTTGCTTGGAACTTCAACAAAAACTTGATCCAATCTCTCTAGATTGGTTTTACCTATCCCTCTCTATCTCTTGCTACCTCCGGTTTTCATTAGATTAGATTTGTTTTCTTGGTGTTCTTTAGATTAGATGCATAAGCACTTCCTTTGAAGATCAAAGTGTTCTCTGCTTTAATAGATTGATTCTTGCATCACACATTTGTTCCACGGATTCGATACCTTGGGTTCACACTTAAGGGAAGAAGGGTCCCTTGACTACGACAGAGGATTTATCCGCTTGCAATCCAAATGAAGTTTAATACGCATATATACCGTCAACAAGCCCCTTTTTCTGGCGCCGTTGCCGGGGAACAAGTGATCAAGATTCAATCTTTTATCGCTTTTTGTGAATATTTTCAGTTTTCTTTTGGTTTTTCTTTTTGCATATACTAACTTTTGATCATCCTCAAAATCAATCTAATCTAGTTTTTGACTAACCCTAGTTTTCTTAGATTTGTTTTTATTTTTGTTTTTGTATATATTTTTTTTATTGCTAACCCTAACAGGAGATGGACGGCTACCTCTCCAACAAACCCGAAAATTTTGTGGATGATCCAGAAAAATTTTACAGGCTAAGGAGACGTGAAGCACAAGCTAAAAAGCTGGAATTTACAGATCCAAAAGCGGAGGCCGAAGGATCGTCGGAGTATCCAAAGGAATCACCACCTCCAAACCCTAGGGAAGATCAACTTCAGCCACAACCGATGGGAGAACAACCGCAGCCGGAGCGCAAGATCGGAGAGCTATGCACCCCGGATATCGTCGACCTACCAATCTTGAACCTCGCGGAGATCAGAAGATTGTTCGAGATCAAGACCTCAACAATCCGCATGGTGCAACATTCACCCTTCACCGGTAAAGAGGATCCCAACCTTCACCTCCAAGCGTTCATTCAACTTTGTCAGACAATCAACATGGACGGGGTGACTCAAAATCAAATGAGGGCAAGGCTTTTTTCGTTCTCGCTACTCGGAAAAGCTTTGCAATGGTTCTACACTCAATCGGCGGAGACGGTGCAAAATTGGGAAGCTTTGATGAGAGCTTTCATGAAGGAATACTACTCACCGGGTAAGACTCAAAACTTGCGCAATAAGATTGCTACTCATCGGGGTGAGTTTTCACACTTCTGGGATGACTTGCAGTGGGTGCTTCCCGGTGAGTGACCCCTCGCTTTCTTTATTGCTTCCCTAGCTGGCTTTTTCGAAGCGCGGTGCTGACCTCCGGGCTTCCGGTGTTCTTTTCGCAGAGCTCTCCCTTGTCACGATCGAGCAGGCGGCCGTCCGACTCCTTGGTCCCTACAGCCGGAAGGAGCATAATGCTCGGGCCGTCTTGGTGTTGGGGACTCGGCGTAACCGCGTCCTTGTAATCCAGGGGATAGCAACCCCGGAGCGGCCCATTCCTCTGGAGAGGTCAGAGAAGCGCCGGAGGGGGGCGAGCAACGCCTCTTCCGGGTTCGAGCCACCCCCGGAGGAAGGGGGCGACGGCGACGACGAGGAGTCTACGAGGTCCGTCCAGAGGACCCGGCAGGGCACTTCTCCATGCTGTCCCCCGCCTATTCCTTCCGCTGGCGGGACTTCCTCGGCTCCCACCTTCGATCTCCTGGAGTTTGACGCGGAGCTGGGTTCCGATGAGGAGGAAGACGCAGAGCTCGAGGAGATACATAACTGCATGTCCTCTCCCGGCTTAGTTCCGCTATCTCCTCTGCTGCTTTTCTTACTTGAGTAGGCCCCTTCTTCGTTCCTCGCAGCCCCCGGGACCCTCCCGAGGTTCGGTGGGCAGGGCTCGTCCCCGGCTGAACAGGCACACCAGGGAGGCGACGGGGAGAACTTTCCCTCCGGGTCCCGAGGCCCGGGGGTTGGGAAGGGCCTATTCAGCGGGACCACCCCGAGGTCTCCCCTGATCTCGGAAGACCTGGTTGGCCATTCGGAGGTCTGGACGCTCTTTGCGGCCTTAGCGGAAGGCCTGCCTGACATTGCTTCCCAGGCTCTGATGGAGCGGCTCCCCCACGAGGTGAAGGTGGAAGCATTGGCCTGCCTCGGCGTGCAGGTGGGTGGTCCTCCAGGCTCTGCATTCTCGTGGTTGGCTTCTATGTCTCCTGACTTTTCCTTTTTCCTCAGGTCTCCCTCCTGGCGAAATCCCTCACTAGGCAAGCGTCCACTTTCGGCTCCGTTCGGGAGCTGGAGAAGGCCCTGACCCAGGCCAGGATGGAGAAGGGGGACACCGAGTGCTGTGTGCGAGAGGTGGAGGACTCCCTGAAGGTGGCGGAGGGCCTCCGTGAGGAAGCAGAAAAACTCCGAAAGGAAGCGGAGGACGAGGCCATCTCGGCCAAGGAGGCGCTGGCATCGACAGGGGATGAGCTCCGCTCTCTCCGGGACGCCTGGAAAGATGCAGCGGTAGTGGCAGTGGGGACCGTTGCTTCCCTATCCATGGGCTTGGCGGACCTTGGTGTCGTTATGTCGCTGCTCGCCAACCCCCCGGAGGATCTCCCCGCCTGCTTGGCCTGGCTGAGCAAAGGGGTCCTTGCCATGGCGAAGGGCGCTCGGGCCTTTGCCGGGGTCAGTGCTCAGACCGCTTGGCGAGGCGCGTTCCTCTCCCTCTTCCAAGCAGGGTGCACCCATCTGCCCCATGTGAAGGACGTCTTGGATTTCGTGGAAGAATGTTGCCGCCTTTTCGATCTGTTGTGGCCTTCGCCTGTCTTGCGGCTCCCTCCGAAGGGGGCCCTTTTTCCAGGGCTTCCCCGGCCATCGAGGGGGGGCCTTGTGTAACTTCTTTCGGGGCGCCCCCGGCTCGCGCGGGAGAGGGGGGGCTTTGTGACTCCTTCCGGGGCTCCCCCGACTAGTGGGGGAGGCCTTTTGTAACTCCTTCAGGGGGCTCCCCCGGCTAGCGCGGGGAGCCCCTTTCTAACCCCTTCCGGGGATCCTCCGGTCAACGCGGGGAGCCCCTCTGTAGATGCCTTGCCTACTGATGGCTTCCCTTCAAAGACGGGAGGTCCTTCCAGCTCCGCCCCTGCTGCCCCGAGGGCTCGACCTTCATCCTCGGGCATTGCTCCTTCCTCGGAGGTGTGATGCTTTGGCATTCTTGTTGTACCTTCATAGCTTCTTTCTCACTTTTCTTTCTTTTCACCATAATAAAGAAAAACGGGAGAGAGACTTCTGCTCCAATCACTTGTGTCTGTCCGTTCATACTTTCGGGAGCTCGCGCCGTGGAAAAAGGACTCCCCGGAGGACCTTCGTATTGTCGGGGCTTCGTTTCATTGCCGGAGCCCCCAGCGTACGAGGTTGCCTTCCCCCGGCCACGTGGCGGGCTTCCCGGAGGTGGACTCCTCTTGTTAACTTGTAGGATGTTTAACGAAGGTGTCATCTTTTTGCTGTGTAGGTGGCCGAGACAGGCGGGTCCCGCGGCGACTTCCCCCCCCCAGTTCGGTGATGTCCCGAAGCCTTCCCGCGCGGACAAGGGCAAGGAAATTGTTTCGGATGATTCCGGCAGTTCCCCGTCTACGGGTTGGCCTGACGAAGACGAGGACCTGTTGGATCCGCGGGTGGCGGCAGATGCGGAGCTGGCTCGTCAAGTGGTGGCGACTGACTTCGCCTCTTCGGACGTGGATGTGATGGCGGCGCAGCGTGCTAGCGTGACGCCATGGAGGCCTTCTCTGTGGACCTGGAAGGGCGGTCCCGTTCCGGGGAGTCCTCCAACCAGGGCGGCTGTTGCCCTCGCCGGGGGCTTGCCCTCGCAGGTAAGGGAAGTGGAAGTATGCCCAGTCATCATCTCCACCGTGCTTTCCTCTGGCTTTCCTCGCTTGTGAGGCAGGGGTAGTGCGGTTGCGCGAGTGCTACAAGGAGTCTTGCGAGGAACCCTTCCGCTCCGAGATGGTTCCGCCGCCGTTGTAGCAGCCGGCCTCTGCTGCCCCCTCCCCCCTCTCCCCCTGTATCCCGGCTGCTTCCGGCGGCTGCTGTTTTTATTTCTCCGTAGTTTGTCACTAGGGATCTCTTTCCGTTTCAATCAAGTGGGAAAAGTCCCGAAATGATAACCACCCTCTTCATCATCCTCTTCTTCACCAATTTCATTGACCAGTAACACATATCTTCGTTTAGATTATAATCTAAGCCTTGTTTGTATACGTTTCTCCCAGCCACGTTTAGATTATAATATAAATGAAGATTAAACAAATATTTTTTTTTGCTTCTTGCTTTTCACTTCGCGTAGTTCAAATATCTTAAGTGACTTACCACGTAAGCAACAATAGGTGGAAATAAGCAAAGCATTTGAAGGGATTCTCGTTTATTTCCACCAATAAGCGAGAAATAAGTGGGAACAAACACGCCCAATGCCCAATGTAATGTGACCTAAAGTGGTACTTTTTAGAATTTTAGTTTGGTACAAGTTTTTTTATATTTTAGTACAAAAAGGATTAAAAAAATTTACTACCTTGGCAGCTTACCAGAATGGGCTGGATTTTGCCCAAATCTATATAGGATAACCTTTTTTGGCAACTTACAATTGGCAGCTAGTAATATTTATCTGGCCTTTTTTTTGACACGAATATTTATCTGACCTTTGATAATACAAATGCTATAATTTTCCTCAGAAAAACGAACAACTGTCATGCTCTTTGTTAACACGTACCCCTTTCATTAACTCTTTGTTTACTTCTCGAGGAATAGGCCGATCGAGAAGAGGACAAAACTTTTTTTTTTACGACAAGAGGACGAAACATTGGAAAAGTCAGACAGGAATCCCTATCCAACAAATGTGTGTACAACACAACCTGGACACGTATAGAACTTGTCGTGGGATGGTAATATCACTCGTGTCCACAAGGCAGCACAAGGCAGCACAACTGGTACACTGTTAGCCGCGACACATGGATGGTATTATTGTTAATTGTTAACAATGAATATTTTGACTGTGGCACACAAGGACTCGTGTGTATGACGCTAACAGTCTAAATTCCTGGAGGCAAGGCAAGTGATATCTTCTTGCCTTCACTTCTCTTATATTTTCTTTTGCTTAACACTGATCTCTTAATTATGTGCAGAAAGTAGCAATCAAACTGGTAGCTGAAAAACTGCAAGGTATGTGTTGATGCTGTTGAGGAATTGCAACTTGTTTCATTAATCTTTCATGTTTGGGATTTATTTTCTCATTTCAGTCTCATTGAATTATATCTATCATTTCCTTTTTCGAATAGGATGATTTTGACAAATTTCTGATTGTTAGGATGAAAATGGATGCCGTATTTGGTATTTAAATTAATTGGCCAGTCCCTTTTCAAAAAAATCATTTTGTGTTCATGCTGTTGCTTCAATTCCATAGAAGAATATATCTCCCACGCTTCATTTCCATAGAAACAAAGCAAGTGATGGTTTACAGTTCAGTGGCGTGTAGTCAAGAGTCCAGACACGCCTGCCATAGGTGTACAAGAAGTTCACCGACATCACTCTTTTGATTGTTTTTCTCTTTTACTTTATGGTACTATCCTATTGGTACTGTCCGGTACTATCACCGTTAAATCTCATCAGATGGCTGGTTCACATTAAATAGAAGCACCCAAATTTTCTATTAAAAAATTAAAATGATTGTTTCAGAAAATGCAACTCCAATAAATTTGTTCCATCGCGCAAATTCATTTTAGCCCCTCATCCACGGCTAAATTGACAACCATTATCTACAACTTTTTTTTTATCGTTTGACTTGTCTCTATCCGGCCATGGAGTCAAAATTCCATGGAATATCCTGATCTCTTCTGTAGATGTGTCCATCCACGTAGAGGAGGAAATTAGAGACATGGTTACACTTCCAATAGGCCATTCCAGAAGTCTAAAAGACACCAGGGATGAAGTACCTGATTCCTTACCGTCCACAAATTGTGTAATGTGACCAAACAAAGATTTGGACATGCACCATATATGGGCGTATGGCCCTGCAGAAAAATAGTATATACATCATAATCTGCACAAGTCCAAAATCTTGGTGCACAACTTGTCGAATTTATTCCCTACTGCATCTATATAAGTAGCAACAATAACCTGCAGGTTATTTTCCTGTACATGCATGTACACTTCTTCATCTTACTAGCTCTAATACACAGCTAATATCGTGCTTGATCTTAGCCAAGTGTTACGCAAATGGTCCACGATCACAAGGTGCTCGACGCGCTTGACGCGGCCAAGACGCAGTGGTACCACTTCACGGCGGTGATCATCGCCGGCATGGGCTTCTTCACCGACGCCTACGACCTCTTCTCCATCTCCCTCGTCACCAAGCTCCTGGGCCGCATCTACTACTTCAACCCCACCTCAAAGACCCCCGGCTCGCTCCCGCCGAATGTCTCCGCCGCCGTCAACGGCGTCGCCTTCTGCGGCACGCTCGCTGGCCAGCTCTTCTTCGGATGGCTCGGCGACAAGATGGGCCGCAAGAAGGTGTACGGCATGACCCTCATGCTGATGGTCATCTGCTGCCTCGCCTCGGGCCTCTCGTTCGGGTCCTCGCCCAAGGGCGTCATGGCCACGATCTGCTTCTTCAGGTTCTGGCTCGGCTTCGGCATCGGCGGCGACTACCCGCTCTCCGCGGACGCGCGGCGCGTTCATCGCGGCCGTCTTCGCCATGCAGGGCTTCGGCAACCTTACCGGCGGCATCGTCGCCATCGTCATCTCCGCCGCGTTCAAGGCGCGCTTCGACGCGCCGGCGTACAAGGACGACCCCGCCGGCTCCACCGTGCCGGAGGCGGACTACGCGTGGTGCGTCGTCCTCATGTTCGGCGCCATCCCGGCGCTGCTCACCTACTACTGGCGCATGAAGATGCCGGAGACGGCGCGATACACCGCGCTGGTCGCCAAGAACGCCAACAAGGCGACGTCCGACATGGCCCGGGTGCTCAACGTCGTCGAGCTCACCGAGGAGCAGAAGAAGGTCGAGGAGGAGGAGCTCGAGTGCCGCCGCGAGGAGTATGGCCTCTTCTCCCGGCAGTTCGCCAAGCGGCACGGCTTGCACCTGCTGGGCACGACGGTGTGCTGGTTCATGCTGGACATCGCCTTCTACTCGCAGAACCTGTTCCAGAAGGACATCTACGCCGCCGTGAACTGGCTGCCCAAGGCAGAGACCATGAACGCCCTCGAGGAGATGTCCAGGATCTCCCGCGCCCAGACGCTCGTGGCGCTGTGCGGCACCATCCCGGGCTACTGGTTCACCGTCTTCTTCATCGACATCGTCGGCCGCTTCGCCATCCAGCTCGGCGGCTTCATCTTCATGACGGCGTTCATGCTCGGCCTCGCCATCCCGTACCACCACTGGACGACGACCGGGAACCACGTCGGCTTCGTCGTCATGTACGCCTTCACCTTCTTCTTCGCCAACTTCGGGCCCAACTCCACCACATTCATCGTGCCGGCAGAGATCTTCCCAGCACGGCTAAGGTCCACTTGCCACGGCATTTCGTCAGCAGCAGGCAAGTCCGGCGCCATTGTCGGGTCATTCGGGTTCCTCTACGCGGCGCAGAGCACCGACCCAGCCAAGACGGAAGCCGGTTACCCACCGGGCATCGGCATGCGCAACTCGCTGTTCATGCTCGCTGGATGCAATGTCATCGGGCTCCTGTTCACGTTCCTTGTGCCGGAGTCCAAGGGAAAGTCGCTGGAGGAGCTCTCCGGCGAAAACGATGTTGATGAGGCAGCACCTGGCCAGAGTTTCCAGCAGACTGTTCCGACCAATTTTAGCGAATAAATAGGAGTTATACAGGATCTATTACTTGCCAATGTCTTAACTTCCGCAGAGCTATATGCTAGTACATCAGGATGTATGGACTTGGCTGAATTGGCATGTTGGTAATATGAGCATACTTCTGGCTACTCATCCAGTCTGCGTGTAACCACCCTTGGCCGCCGGAGAGATCAATCCCGTCGACGTGAGTAAAATCACAGCAGAAATCAGGATAGGATCTCGAGAACCAGAGAGGGGCGAAGTGCCCCTGCCTCTGAAGTTCGTTTAGCTATTCAGATACGAATGAGTTCATGTCCTTCACCGATACAAGCAACAGGCATATATGCCTCCCCACACAACGGCCTTGGGCCCACAACTCAGTTACACACGGCCTCAGGCCCAAATCAAAACGCAAAGCGTAAACTAACTCCCGAGTAGTGAATACGTCTTCAGTCTTCGACCTCTGCCGTGACAAGTTCCCCCTCCCGAGCTGGAGCTTGTCCCCAAGTGATGATCCACGGAAACTTGGTCTGCAGAACATAAAGATCTTCCCATGTAGTTGAGGCCGCAGAGAAACCTTTCCACTTGATAAGCACCCGTGGCACGACAGAGTTACCTTTCTTCACCAAGCGACGGCCAATGATGGCTTCAGGTTCAGTTGGATGAGCACAGAGGTCGACCAACTTAGTAATCTCGGCATAATTGGGAGTATGATCTGGTGTGAACGGTTTCAGTTGAGATATATGGAAGACATTGTGAACTTTGCTATCAGGAGGCAAATCCAACTTATATGCTGAAAGGCCAATACGCTCCAAGACAGTATAAGGTCCAAAGAATTTAAACGCCAGCTTGGGATATGGGCGATTCACCACTGTTTGCTGGGCATATGGCTGCAACTTCAACAGCACCTGCTCCCCTACTTGGAACACTCTGTTGGTTCTTTGCTTATCAGCTTGAAGCTTCATCCTGTTTTGAGCTACAGACAACTGTTCTTTCAACATCACTGCATAAGCTGCTCTATCCTCAATGAACTCCAGCACAGATTTATCAGTAGCACCATCATCAGTATGCACTTCAACCACTCCCAAATTAGGTTCAAACCCATACAGAGCTTTGAAAGGAGAACACCCAAGAGCAGAGTGATGTGATGAATTATACCATAACTCAGCCAAGGACAACCACTTCTTCCATTGTACTGGTGACTGTTGAACTGCACACCTGAGATACATCTCCAAACACTGATTCACCCTCTCGGTTTGGCCATCTATTTGTGGATGGTATGCTGTGCTATGCAACAGTTTACTGCCCAACAGAGAAAATAAGGATTGCCACACATTACTGAGGAAAATTCTGTCTCTGTCAGACAACATGGTCTTGGGTATACCATGAAGTTTCACTACTGAGTCTAACAGCAGAACAGCCACTTGGTGAGCAGTGAAAGGACGCTTGAGAGGTAGAAAATGGGCATATTTGGTGAACCTGTCAACCACAACTAAAATCACATTGCACCCACCAGACAAGTGGAGACCCTCCACAAAATCCATGGTAATATCCTGCCAGGCTCCTCTAGGGATAGGTAAAGGTTGGAGTAACCCAGCTGGATGGGTGAGCTCATGCTTAGCATGTTGACAAATGTTACATTGTTTCACAAAGTCCTCCACATCTTGTCTAAGACCTTTCCAATGAAATAGATGCTTGACTTTGTAATAAGTAGGGTTAATGCCTGAATGACCCCCAATAGGACTAGAATGCAAAGCAGCAATGACCTTAGTCCTCAAAGCTGAATTGTTTGAATCCACACATGCCCATCATGTTTAATTAACCCCTTTTCAAGATAATAACCCTGCTCATTTGGGGACTTCACTGCTAAAGATTGCAACAACTGTTGAGCTATAGGATCAGTGTGGTAAGAATTCAATACCTCTTGAGCCCATGCAGGAGTGGCTTCAGAGACTGCTTGGATTACCATCAAATGAGCCACCCTTGAGAGGGCATCTGCAGCCACATTGTCCTTGCCTTGCTTGTAAACCACTTTAAATTGCAGGCCCATCAATCTTGTCATAGCTTTGCGCTGGAGTTCAGATTGCAAATTCTGCTCACAAAGGTATGACAAACTCTTGTGATCTGTTCTGATGATAAACTCTTGCCTCTGTAAATATGGTCTCCACTTCTCAACAGCCATAATCAAGGCTAGAAATTCTTTCTCATAGATAGATAAGTGTTGATGAGTGGGACCCAAAGCCTTGCTCAAGAAAGCTATTGGTCTATCACTTTGCATTAAGACAGCTCCAACTCCTGTAGCACAAGCATCAGTTTCCACCACAAAAGGAACACTGAAGTCAGGTATTGCCAATACTGGAGTTTCTGTCATAAGGTTCTTCAAAGCCTGGAAAGCCTGCTCAGCAGAGGTAGACCACAGGAACTGATTCTTTTTTAATAGATTTGTCAGAGGTTTGGCAATAAGGCCATAGTGTTTCACAAACCTCCTATAATAGCCAGTAAGGCCTAGGAATCCTCTAAGCTCAGTAATAGTGTTTGGAGTAGGCCAATCCACCATAGTAGCAGTTTTCATTGGATCTGTGGCTACCCCATCTCTAGAGATAATATGGCCAAGGTACTCAATTTGAGACTAGGCAAAAGAGCACTTACTACTTTTGAGATAGAATTGATGCTTTCTCAATTCCAAGAATACTTGTCTTAGCTGCTGTAGATGATCCTCCCAAGATGCACTATATATCAAAATATCATCCAGGAACACCATAGCAAATTTCCTCAGAAAGGGCTGCAGAATCTGATTCATCATACACTGAAATGTAGCAGGAGCATTGGTTAGTCCAAAAGGCATAACCTTAAACTGGAAATGACCATGATGGGTCTTGAAAGCAGTTTTATATTCATCTTCTTCCTGCATTCTAATTTGGTGATAGCCTGCAGTCATATCTAGTTTGGTGAAAAACTGTGTGCCAGCCAATTCATCCAGTATCTCCTCAATTATAAGCATTGGAAATCTGTTCTTGATTGTGAGATCATTCAGTTTTCTATAATCTACACAGAAACGCCAGCTACCATCTTTTTTTGTACCAATAACACAGGAGAAGCAAAAGGGCTGGTACTATGAGAGATCAGTCCTGCCTCCAACAGTTCCTGAACCTGTTTTTCAATCTCATCTTTGTGCTTGGGTGAATACTTATAAAGCCTGGAATTAACTGGTACAGCACTGGGTAGCAATGGAATAGCATGATCATATACCCTCTGAGGTGTAAGGAGCATGGTTTAGCAAACACATCCTCAAACTCCTGTAGTAAGACATGTAGTTCAGGGGGAACTTCAGATGGCACTGAGGATACAAAATTAAGCACAGCTAAAGCCCACACATCATTGCCCTTATATGACTTGAACAAGTTAGTAGCAGATATTTTAGAGAGAGCCACAGATTTAGCTGCTACTCCTTGCAGCTTAATGGTTTTGCCCCTGTCCTGAAATTCCACTGTATGATTCTCCCAATGGCACAACATAGGGCTATGAGTCTTCAGCCAATCATATCCCAAAATAGCATCATATGGACCCAGATCCAGCACCTGCATATCAGCAGTCAAAGTGTACCCCTGACACCAACAGCTGAACTGCAAGACTTGCTTGTCAGCAACCAACATCTGTGTTGACACATTTTATCTATGAATTTTATCCCTCGCATTTACCGGAAAAGGACTAAAATATGATTAGATCACCTTATTAGGGTTTATATTAACAATTTCCACGAGTTTTGGTGAATCTATGAATTTGCGGGGACTATTCAGAAAATATGCAAAAAAACCTCTCTAGAAGACTCCAGAAGGCTCCGGAACTCAACGTGACTTAGCACCTAAAAAAGAAGCATCTAGAAGGATCAAGGACCCACCTGGCCGAAGTGGACCCCGAGTGGGGCCCACACCAGACCGACCGGCCCAGTGGTGGGGCCGGTCGGCCACCCCTTGGTGCCAAATGGGCCCGGCTTCTGGAATGTTCCTCCACCGCTTATGAAGATCAATCTAAACCACATGTTTAGGTCGGTTTGATCCTACGGTGCACGTCATCTCCTCTGAACTATATAAGCAGACCCCCTGACCCCAGGGCAACTCATTCTATCAGATCCTCCATGCCTACCTGAGATTAGAGCTCTAGATTAGAATTAGAGTTGGAGAGTTAGTATCAAGTTGAGAGATTAGATCCACGGTCTAATTAGACCTAGCTAATCTTGTTCGAGAGGATTAGAGAGCGGTTGAGGCGAAGTTGAAGGAAGGCCCGGACCTGTCGGTGTCTCCTCTTCATCTTCTACCTCTGGGATCAACTCCATTGGAGCCTGATCCTGAGACCTTACGGGAAAGATCGACTTCTTATTCAAGTGAGCACCATTGTTTTTATTGTTCTTACGGTTCATAACTCTTTGAGTACTTTAATTCCTGTCGCTCTTGAATTAAAGTTGCATGTTTAGTGTAAGCGTGGTGCTTAGACTAGCTAGCTTGTGAATGCCTTCTATATTCCGGATCGTGTGGTAGATCGTGGTGGTGACAGCACCATTGAGTCCTTCGTAGTCCACCTCCCGTCTATAGAAACCGTAGGACTCCCCCATAGATTCTCGGGAGGTTCCCTTTACTAAGTGTGCCTTCAGACAATCACCCCATAAGAGTAATAAAGACATAGATTGTGAGGATAATAACCAGACATCCTTAAGTTTTCCTTATCTCTCTTTCTGTCCAGTCCTTGATAGCTACTCAGTTGATTAGTTATATACCTCAGATACTCTCTTTACCATTCTCCCTGTGGATTCGATATTTAAAACCCTCTCCCGGGTGGAATGCTCACCGGTATCCGTGCACTTGCGGATTATCTATCATAATATTTCTGTAGGCTTAACAAATACCAACAATCTGCCCATTAGCCACTTGGACCTTTTTTGGTGTCATTGGAACTGGAGTAATACCCACTAGCTGTAGAAAAGAAGAATTCACAAAGCTATGTGAACTCCTACTATCCAGCAATATCATCATCACTTTGTTTTTCACCTTGGCCCTGAGCTTCAAGACCTCCCCATCAGCAGTTCCAGAGATAGCATTAATTGACAACTGCTGTAATTCCTCAGTGACAGCATCTTCAATGGCCAATTGGTTTAGGATGTCCTCAGATAACTCAGTGTCCAAGTTATTAACCACCATAGCATGGACCTGTGCCTGAGGCCTCTTGGTACAACTAGCAGCATGAGCAGCATTATACTTATCACCACAATAGATGCATAAACCACTGGCTTTTCTGAAATCTCTTAGCTGCCTTTCCTTCCACAACCCATTACTTGGTTGAGCAGATTTGTGCTCAAACCTAGGTGTTGGTCCACTGCTCTTACTTCCTTGTCTGCTGAATTTGAACTGTTTACTATCCAGCAATTGTTGTTGCACCTTTGCCAGCATAATAGCCTTCTTCATTGACTTTGGCACTTGAGACTGAACCCCAACAGCTAACTCAACCTTCAGCCCTTTTACAAACTGTGTCACAAAATAGATCTCATCTAAGCCCTGATTATGCATCTGAACTTGGTACTGCAAATCCGTAAAAGCTGAGATGTAATCTTCCAAACTGCCTTCCTGAGTTAAAGCCACAATCTTCCCCATGGCATCTCTATAGTCATAAGATCCAAACTGTTCTTCCACAGCAGCTATGAATGTACTCCAATCAGTGAGACCTTGTTTCAGCTTATACACTTGCAGCCACTGAGCTGCATTATCATCCATACACAGATTGTTCCCAGCACGTCCACCTTGAGCACCAGGATGACATGGATGCCCATAAGTATCCTCATCTGAGCCAAAATCCCCAACCATTGGCCTCTGAATATTGGGACGGACTGTGTGGTGAACTTCTTCCATTGGTGGACGACTCAATGTCAGACGAGCTACTGCCTGACCTGTTGTGTCAATCTGTTTGGCCAACAATGCCTGATCCTTCAACATCCTATCCATAATCTGAGCACTGATGCCTATCTGGTTCGACATTTGCTGCCGGGTCTTGTCAATTTCTCCCACTTTGGAAAACAGAAGATCAATGCTCTGCTCCATAGATTCCCAACGATCCTTCTCCCGCTGCTCCAAATCATCCCATCGTGAATGCTCATGCTGATCCCAATTATCCCATCGTGCCTTCTCGCGCTCATCCTGATCATCCCAGCGCGTCTTCTCGTGTTGATCCCAGTCGTCCCAACGCGTCTTCTCCCGGTTCTCCATCGATTGAATCGCGTCAAGCATGAACTGGGTCTGAATCGTAGGCTTAGGAGGAGCCGTGGTGAATCACTCCGCAAATCGAATCCGCGTGGATGGGAATCACAGGGTCAACTCGAATAGCGATGTACTTCTCGAATCAAAGAACCCTACCACACCCGTTTGCAGACTCAGATCGACGGGGTAAGTGGACTCACCACGGTGTTGACGGCGATGAGAAGGAATCGACGCTGCCAACTCTTCCGCAGGCTCCCACCGCTGCCTACGCAGCCATCTTGAAGAACACCGCCACCAGCTCCGCCAGAAATCCAACAACCACACCGCCAAATCGCCGCGCACGACCTGCGTTGCGCGCCGCCCAAACCCGCTGAGGAACGCCGAATCTGATACCACTGTAACCACCCTTGGCCGCCGGAGAGATCAATCCCGTCGACGTGAGTAAAATCACAACAGAAATCAGGATAGGATCTCGAGAACCAGAGAGGGGCGAAGTGCCCCTGCCTCTGAAGTTCGTTTAGCTATTCAGATACGAATGAGTTCATGTCCTTCACCGATACAAGCAACAGGCATATATGCCTTCCCACACAACGGCCTTGGGCCCACAACTCAGTTACACACGGCCTCAGGCCCAAATCAAAACGCAAAGCGTAAACTAACTCCCGAGTAGTGAATACGTCTTCAGGCTTCGACCTCTGCCGTGACACTGCGGTCACGGCCAAGATGGTTAACACCCAACAAACCTAAACCATCAATGGTTTCCTTCTAGTATACATGGCCATTTGGCCCGCCCAGCCCAGCCCGACACGAGCACAAGCAGACACGAGCACGATCGGCACGAGCACGATGCGGCACGATGCACTTCGTGCTCGTGCCGTGCCGGCACTACGTGCCGAGCTCGCGGCACAGCACGAGCACGCGGCACATTTTTCGTGCCGTGTCAGCACGAGGCATGACGACAGGCACGATGGGCTGCCTGTGTCGTGCCAGCCCGCGGCCCGGCACCACTATTGCACCTCATTCAAAAGCAAATTTCACAAGCACATCAAATATAACATATTCAAAGTCAAAAACTGACAATTCAAAATCCAATCAAACTGAAAAGAAATCACAAACATAACGTTCAAAAGATCAAATAATATTTGAGCTGTTCTTATTGTGCTGCCTCATTAAAAACCTTTGTAGGTAAAAACTCACACCTCATGAGAAAACCCTACAAAGGAAAAAAGAGTACAACCAGCTCTACCTAATTAAGTTCAGATACAAGTTCTCAAAAGTATTACAACATCTATCAACTATCAATCAAGGTACAGGTTCTCAAATGCATCTTCAAGCTCAGGGTCATCAATGTCATGTTGCAGTCTTGCATCAGCCAGCTCCCAGTCCTTCACCAAAGTCAGCATCTCCACCATGTCCGGGGTCAGCCGCCGCCGCCGCTCCTCAATTATCCTGCCAGTGGTACTAAATGCAGATTCTGAAGATATAGTTGAGACAGGCACAGTATAACATCTCTAGCTAGTATAGAAAGAACAGGATATGTTAGCTTATGCTCATGCCACCAAGCCAACACATTGAAATCATCTTCAAACTGGGTGACAGTGTCACCGTTCAGGTAGGAAAAGATTTCAGTAGTAGGAGGAACAAGAGGAGCACCAGAACAAGCAGCATGCATTAAAGAAGTAGCAGATGTTCTCCTAGATAGGTTGGATGAAGCACTAGCAGATGACAAATTACCATGTGTAGCAACAGAACCAACAATACTACCAGAAGAAGAAGGTTGAGAAGAAAAGACCTTACTCCAACTTGTCTTCCTCTTACCTGCAGTAGGGCCAGGCTGAGGAGGCCTTTGCATCCTCATTTGATGTCCAAATTTTGCCTCATACTTACCATAGAGGTCATTTAGTTCATCCTTTACTTCAGTTAAGTACATGGAGTAATCCTTACCATTGAAATGAGATAAATGGCTGAGAACATTTGTAAAACCCTTCATCTTAACCCTAGGATCTAATATGAATGCAAAGGCATACAAATATGGTATGTTACTCCAATACTCAAGGAATTTCTGATTCATAGGAGCAACAATGCGCCTGAAATCAGCCTCAAATTCAGGATCGGACTCATAACTATTAAGATGCTTAGCTATATCAAGAACATGATGCAAAACCAATGGAGATGTTGGATAGTAAACACCAAATAAAACAATAGTAGAATCATAGAACTGTTCAAGAAATTCAAGGAGTTTTTCAGCAGCATACCAGTGGTGATCTGTCAGCAGGGGCTGTCCATCAGCTAAAGGATAATTCGTTGCAATAAAAACACCAAATGTACGTCGATGAGGAATAAGATGCTTCAACATGAGGTAGGTAGCATTACATCTAACATCCATGTCTAACCCAAACTTACGAGCCCGAACATTACAAGAAATGCAGTATGACTTGTATGCAGCAATGCGTTGGTTAGATGCATTGACAAATGAAATTGCACTTCTAAATGAAGAAAGAAAAGGCTTGAAAGCCTGAAGGCCAGCCTTCACAATTAGATTAATGATATGACAAGCACATCGCTGATGCATGCACAGGCTACCAACATAACCACAAATCAAAGGAGTCAAGTTCTCAATTGCCTTTGTGTTGGCAGAAGCAATATCCAGTGTAACAGCAAATATCTTGTCAGTCAAACCATACTCAACAACAACAGATTCAATGCGCTCAGCAATATTATCAACATTATGAGAAACATCAATCAAATGCATACCAATTATCCTCTTTTCTAACTGCCAATCAACATTCACATAATGAGCTACCACACTAATAAAATCTTCCTTAGCATTTCCGAACCAGATATTAGATGTAAGAGCAACAGAGGAAACAGATTTAAAAGACTCAATAAGTTGATCACGCCGAGACATGAAATACTTGCAAAAGTCTCTAGTTGTGGTTTGCCTAGATACACGAGTGAACTTAGGGTTATGAGCAATCCTAATGTACTCCTCAAAAGCATCAGTTTCACCATGAGACAGAGGCAAATCTAGTCTAGCAAGCAACCTACAAAGCTGAGTACGAGCAACCTCTTCATTGTACTGCCAAAGATGCATGTTACCATCAGAGCTAAAGCCAAGCTGGGACTGAGAAGACTTACGGGTGCGAGCAAGAAGAACAGAGCACTTGGGGATGTGACGAATCAAATGGCCAGTACCACTAGTGGACAAACCTGAGTACACCTTGCCGCAATGCTTGCAGGTGGCCTCTACACGTACCTTCTTGCCATTCCTCATCTCGAACACCTCATCGAACTCGTCTCATACTTTAGACCTCTTCCCCGACTTCCTCGTGCCGGCGGTGCTGACGGTAGGAGACTCAGAGTCCGGAGCTGCAGGTGCAGGTGCAGGGCCACGGGCAGCTGGAGGTGGAGGTGGAGAGAAGCTTCCACCTACAAAAGGAGAAGACAAATAGTTAGATAGGAACAGAGAAGAGAAAGAGGAGAAAGAGAACAGAGAAGAGAAAGAGTTTCACTCACTTCTGCGACCACGAACACCTCCAGCAGCAAAGTTGGCGCCCAAGAGTTCCTCTCCACCCAAGTCGTCCTCATCGTCTCCTTGAAGACCCATCATCCTAAGATCATCATTGTAGGTATGGTCCATCTGCAGAAAAAGAAGAAGAGGGTGAAACAAAGGAGAAGGAGGAGACAGCAGAGGAGAAGGAGGAGACAGCAGATCTTACCGGTGGCCGCCGATGTAGATCTGGCCGGCGAGGGAGCAGAGGAGGTGACCAGCAACGTAGATCTGCCGGCGAAAGTGCAGAGGAGGTGGCCGCCGGTGTAGATCTGGCAGTCGCGGGGATAGAAGAGGTGGCCGGCCACCAACGTAGATCTGGTCGTCGCGGGTTCGGAAGTGGTGGCCGGCGAGGGTGAGGACGAGGTGAACGGCGAGGGAGGCGTCGAGGAGAGGAGGGTGGAAGAGGTGGCTGGCCGGCGACGAGGCGGGTGGAGGTGGAGGGGTGCGCCGGTTCAGCACAGCTGCACCGGCGCGGCTGCGTGAGGCATGACGAATGGGGAGGAGGAGGGGGGATAGGGTTTCGGGGTGCCGCGGGGCTATATAGCCACGACGCCGGGGCATCCGACCGTTGCTGGGCTGGCTGGGCTTGATAGCCGTTGCAGGCCGTTGGGGAATGGGGAGTAGGAAATAGATGACGGGCTGGCTGGGCCAAGTGAGCCACTGGGCCTCGTGCCGGCACATGGGCCGCATCGTGCCAGGTGATTTCGTGCCATGCTGGGCCGGCACTATGGGCTAAAGTTGCAGCCCAGCATAGCCCAACGTCGTGCTCGTGCTGGCCCAGGCCCGAAATTATCGTGTCGGGCTCATGCCCGTGTCGGGCCAAATTGTCGTGCTCTGGGCCGGCCCATGGGCCTCGTGCTTTTTGGCCAACTATACCTTCTACTCCCTCCGTTCTTGTTTATAAGGCGTGAGCTAACATGACACGGTCTTCTAAGCCATACTTTGACTATTTATTTCTTTTATATCATATTAGTTACGGTTATAGATTTATACTCATCGGAAAGTACATTTGATTACAAATTCAACCATGTCAAATTTACATGACAAAACAAAAAAATTGATGGGTAAATTATTGGTCAAAAATTATAAAGTTTGAATCTCATTTTGCGTGTGCGCCTTATAAATGAGAACGGAGGGAGTACTAGGAATCTACATTCTTCCCTTTTGCTTACAGTTGCATCTTGCAAGTTTCCCCCTCACCACAAATCAAGAAATGAAAACAGAGGTTAAGCGAAAACAACAATGGGGTCATCAAAAAAATGATGAACAGCAATGCTGATAATAGATATTGCAGGTTACAATGTAAATCGAATGTCATTGAATAAATTTTAAATCTCAATTCTTGGCTTAAACAAAACAAGGATGAAACTCCAGGGTCTACAGCCATTGGCTTCAGGTAAGTGTCATATACCACCTATAGTATAAATTCCAACTTGTATGTTGATCATGGGAAGGTGTAACATGCTTCTGACCAGTTGCTGATCTTGGGAGGCTATGGTAAAATGATAACCACTTGCACTAATGGTGCTACCGGCTATTTCCTGACTCCTGAGAAGAGGGTAGTGGCAGCCGTGTTTTAGGTGCCCAATGCTGTTTTTTTTCATATTGGGCACATATTTTTTTTATAACCAGCCATTGTTTGATGCATGCAGTGTGGAAGTCATGACCACAGTCCAGTCTACCCAAGTCTTCACCTTCCAAGTAGTCTTCCTGCAAGATTTAAGGGTAAGCAGCTGTCAGTACCGCCAACCAGCTATCATTGACATCTGGGATTAAAAAAGTAGAACCAGCTATTATTTAGATAAGTAATTATGAGCAAGGTATTAAATAGCGTTTAGCGGTATGGTAGCGGATTAGTGTCGGTGTAGCGGATAGCGGGTGCTATAGCGGGTGCTAAGTCCAAATAGCGGAATGCAAGAAATAGTCACAATTTTAGTGCATTAACATCAAATTTATATCAAAATATTAAAGTTTTAAGTTAGTCAATTACATTTCACGACAAGAATCACAAAAAATAGATATATTTATTATTTAGGATACATATTAATATTAAATTATCATATCCATAAATAAAGAATTCATTTATCAATCCATAATTCTTGTACATTACCGAAATAATTAATCAAAATATTATTGTTACCATTTAATTCGTATTCATATATCATTTGAACCATAAATGTAGCAAATAGCAGCTTAGCACGAGCAGTAGCGGCTCCAATAGCGGCAAATAGCGGACAATAGTGGTCACTAAGTCCAAACATGCTATCTTGAGTCCGCTACCTTATAGCGGTAGCGGTGGGGTACCGCTACCGCTATAGCGGCCGCTATTGTGGGCGTTATGAACACTATTTAGTACCTTGATTATGAGAAGCAACCTGAAATGAGGATTCTATACTCAGTTTTCAGAGTATTGGATCTATAGACAAAAATACCATGATGTTAACTATAGTGAAGAGTATTTGAAACATGCAACCACATATCACCCCCCCTAAATAATTAAAAGACTGACTGAAACCTCTGTGGATACTGAACAGAAAAGGGATCACCCTCCATGAATAATCAGTCATTTCTGTTGTTTGACTGGCACCACCACACCCAACTTGACTCCAAGCTTCCCTCTCACTTGAAACAAAAACTAAAACCACACCTGAAACCACGCAACATCAAGTGCTACCTCCGTTCTTTTTCACATGACGTTGGTTAGTTCATTTTTGAGATAATCAACATCATATATTAAAGGATGAAGGTAGGAGTATGTGGCAAGTCAGAATTTGTATGTTAAGTTTGTTCGCTTGTTTAAACAGAGAATCTTTATCGCAGTGGGAAAAAACAAAAGGGAAAGGTCTGTCTGACTCAGCTCATGGCTCAGAGATGCAACATCCGGACCGGATACAGGGAACGAATGGAGAGCCTCGCCATGAGAGCCTCTCCTCCCCCCACCTTCCCTGCTCTTCCCTCCTCTCCCCAGCGCCATGAGAACCTCTAAATCTTGCCCATGGAGCTTCCATTGCTGGACGCCCAAATTGGACGGGCCTTCTCTGAGAAGATCCATGCACTCTATGGTGTTCCCGTTGCGTATGGGGACAATGGGCCTTCATCGAGCTTCCTACAGCTGGTCTCTTTCAGTCGCTTTCGATTCAGGCTCTCGGTTGATTCAGTAAGTGCATGTCTCTCTGCAATCCTTGGAGGTACGTCAAACAACTTTGTTGTTCTTCAGTTGGATGACCAAGTTTTTCGCTTCAAAGTCTCGTGCAAACGAGTTGGCTTCTCAGTGCTTCACTTGAGATCTTTTGCCTTTGAGTCGTTTAAGTTGGGGTTTCATCTTTGTAATGATTCGGGTTTTCAAGAGGCTTTGGTTTTCTCCAAATCGGACTCTGGCATTTCTCATCCTTGGACTGAGGTCTCCCATAAGAAGAAAAGGAATTCATCTTCATATGCGGAAGTAACAAGGCTTAATCGAACCCCTCTCTCTGGTGCTAATGCCACCCCTCTTGGTTCTCGTTCTGGTTCTGCATCATACAAGTCTAAATTGTCCTCCGGATCTTCAGATGGACATTCTCGACGGATTTCTGTTTTCCATCGGCTTTCTTTTCCTCGAAGATCTGTGTTTGAGAGATTGACTTTTAGGTCAAAGCCGCCAACCCCAGAGGATCCTAAATCTCAAAATTTGAATTTACAGTCAAACAGCCCAACTGGCCTCAGGCCCACAGCTGTAGCAGGCCTTAATGGTATCTGTAAAAGGTGCTTATCTCCCAACCACCTAAGGGTTGACTGTAAACAAGGGATCAAATGCTGGCGTTGTAAACAAGAAGGTCATATCCAGAGGCATTGCAGAGTTTTTACTGTTCCTCGTAAACCGATAGTCATTCATGGGGAAGATTTCACTGGCTGCTTTTCATCCTACAATAGCCTGGCTATTAGCAAATTCATAGGGGTTGACAAATGGTTCCAACAGCCCAGCACCATGACGGGTGGGCCTGATCGAAATGGGCCGTCGGCTTCACAAAATCCCCAAGATTCGGAGCAGCACCAGAACATCAACAGTCATCCTGCCTCTTCATCTTCTCCGGACTCGCACATTCCCCCAAAAAAACCCCACTGCGGAACACTCTGAGCTCCGCCCGCCTCCTCCCGCCACCACTCCTGCGATAACCGTCCAGGGAGGCGATTCTCCCTCCCCGGACATGGCCTTCCTCGACATCGACCCACGTCCGATGATGCTCCCTAGTTTCTCTAGGGTGGTCGTGCAAGGGAGGCAGCCGTTCATCCGGATGGTGACACCAAGGGCGGTGCCAAAGAATAAGGATCTCGCCATTGTCACTGTATCTCCACTCCCTAAAGAAGAGGTACCTTTTGGTGAAATTCGTGATGTCATTTTGGGTCTTCTCTTAGAGGATTATGGGCTGCAAGTCAGGGATATTCAGATGTGTCCGTTTGGGAGGGGCCAAGCTTATGTTCGCCTTGCTAGAATATCTGACAGAGACGGTCTTGTTGCTAATAGCCCTCACCATCATCATGGTTTTACCTTGCGTTTTGTCAAGCACAATAGAGGGGGCAATGCTAGAAGGGTGAATTTTAATAGGGAATGCTGGCTGATGATGATAGGCTACCCTCCTGACTATCGTTCCAATGAGGAGATTGGGGACACCATCAAATCCTTCGGTAGGTTGCTGTTCTGGCAACGGGACAATGTTCTTGCCCGTATCATCATCAAGGCGAGGGTCACTGAGCTCACTGATGTACCCCACTACATCATCATCTCGGAGGGGGATAACTTTGAGGGGGTGTCTCTCACTGTCCAATGTGAAATCATGCATCATGATTTGCTTGGCGGTATGCCACAAGATGAAGACATTCCCCCGGGGGGTTTTGATCATGGGGGTTTTGTTTTCCCAGGCTTAGCCCAAGGCCAGCAGCCACAGCATGCTCTGAATTGGCCTCTGTGGCCTCAACAGCCCATGATTGCTGAGCATGATGAGCAAAATGTCAATGGTGTCAGTGTTGCAGATCATTTGAACCTGCAAAACTTGGGAGCAAATGCTGGTCAGGATCTCAATCAGATCATGGATGAACTCATGGGGGATGTGCAGGATGAAGAATAGGATCAGAATGCACAAGAAGATCAGCCTGGCCCTCAGCTAGTTCAGGACCAGAATGCCTAGATCAGTGTCACAAATCAGCAGGGATCTTCAGTGTTCTCTTCCTCGGAGGTTTCGGGCCCCCTTTTGCCTGACCTGAATGTGGCAGTTCCTGAGGAGGACATGGACTTTCAGTATCCAGATGTTCTTCTTCCCTTGGTTGTGGAGAATCCTCCTATCTCGCCACCAAATTTCCTGGAACCTGAAATCCAGCCAGAAGACTTGCTGAATGAGGAGGAAATTGCTGCGCAAGAACTGCAGTTTAATGCTCAACAACCTTTGGAAGAACCAGATCAGTTACTGCATGGCGAAGAGATTGTTAGGCAGGTGCTGCAGGAGAATGCTCAGCAGAATATGGAAGGACATCAGCCAAACTTGGGTGATGAGGTCCTTCCCGCCAGAATCTTGAATTTGAATCTGCACGTGGGCCTTGTCAGAATCTACAATGATCAGCCTGTTGCTATTGGGCCCCAAAGACTCCAAAGCGAAGTCCAGGATTTTAGGCCCACTGCTGACCTTTATAGGCTATGGGCCAAATTCTTTTCTCCTGCTGGAAAACCTGATGTTCTGGTGCAAATCCCAAAGGAGTGGGCCCCTTTCTTCCTCAAGATGTTGCTGTCTCCTAACAGCTTTGACTGGGTCAAATCTTTCTTAATGTCTCCCTCATGGAAGATTATGTCAGAAGCCTCTATTGGCAGTGAACTTTTGGACTTTGTTCTACCTTCAGCATGTCCTGAAAATGATGGAATTCTGTGTGACAATCTGTCTGAATCTGCTCACCCTGATGATGTCTCGTTGTCCAAGACCAATTTGCTGGGTAGCCTCCCTGGCAATGACCTGGATCCTGGTTCCCTTCCAGATAGCACACCCATAGTGGAAACCGCTTTCAAGAGAAGTCCTCGCATTAAGGAGAGAAATGGTGGCTTCAGGCAAACTGGCTGTGCTGCCAGAGGATGCCTTGCGTGCTCCTCTAACCCTCAAGCTGTTCCCCTAAGTGTGATCAAGTCAATTGGGGAGAAGGCTTGCATGATCCCTGCTGACCAGCTTACTGACAAAGCTCTCAAAAGCAAGCCCAAGACGTTTAAGGCCATTGGTGACAAGAAAACCACAATCAAGGGAGGGAAAAACAAGAAGCTGAAGCAGAAGTCTCAAGACAAAGAAGGAAATGAAGTTGAAGATGATCAAGATGAAGGCTCCCTGGAGTAATAAAAGATGGCCTTTTCACTCCAGCCTGAATCCTTGGCTGATGATTTTGTTGACTTCAGTGTCCTTCCTAAACCTTATCCTGGCTGTGACCATGGATGGTGTCTTTTTTTACTTCATAACTTTGATGTGGATCTAGGGTTGGCCTCTCCTTAAGTTGCTTTCTACTATATTTATCTCCTTTCTTGGTGGACCTTTTTGGGATTGCTTTTTATGCTTGTTGGGTGATCTTCTATGGTACTTGCGTCTTTCTGCTTCCTTACCTTGGTTGCTGTGCACTCAAGGAGATCTTGTCACTTCGACTCTCCTAAATGAACAATTAAAATCACAAAAAAGCCTGGAGAATCCTTTCCTGGAACATTAGGGGGGTCAATTCAGAAGGAAAGTGGGATGCTATTAAGAGCAAAATTGCAGAATCCAAATGTGACATAATCTGTCTACAAGAAACCAAAAGAGAATTCTTTGATTCTCAGTATATTAGGAACTTTTGTCCCCCATGTTTTGACAGCTATGAATTTATTCCGTCTATTGGTGTATCTGGAGGAAGCCTCATTATTTGGAACAGTTCAAAATTCTTGGGCTCCCTAGTCTTCCAAAATGAATTTGGGCAATCTGTGGAGTCTGTTAGTAAACTCACTGAAGAACATTGGATTCTAACTAATATTTATGCCCCCTGTACCCCTGAAGGCAAAGCAAACTTCCTGGAGTGGTTCCAGAATATAGATATGGCAGATGATTCTAAATGGCTCATTGTTGGAGATTTTAATCTCATTAGGAGCCCAGATAACAGGAATAAACCAGGAGGTAGCATCTCTGAAATGTTTGCCTTTAATGAGGCTATTAGTAAACTCAGCCTGGTTGAAATCCCTCTCAAGGGCTGCAAATTCACTTGGAGAAATAAACAATTTGATCCCCTTCTCGAAAGGCTGGATTGGTTTTTTTCCTCAAACTCCTGGGCAACTGTCTTCCCTAACACTTGGGCATCTGCTCTTTCTAGAGATACATCAGATCACACACCTTGCCTCATCTCGGCTGTCACCACAGTTCCAAAACCACATGTCTTTCGATTTGAGAACTACTGGTTGGAACATCACCAATTCACTGACATCCTGCAACATGGCTGGAATTTACCAACAACCCATTCTGATAAGGCCAAAAGAATTAGCTCCAAGTTCAAGAACTTGAGGAGGGTTTTTAAGGCTTGGAGAAATCAATTGCCTAACCTCCCTAAAACAATACAAAACTGCAAGGACACAATCCTCCTCCTGGATACTTTGGAAGAGCACAGGGATCTATCTCTCGAAGAATGGAACTTCAGAGGCTTGGTCTCTCAACAATTGCAATCCCTCCTCAACCAGCAAAAAATATATTGGCAGCAAAGAGGTACAATTAAATGGGTGAAGTTTGGGGATGAATGTACAAGGTTCTTTCATGCAAATGCTTCCATCAAACATTGCAAAAACACCATCACCATTATTAGAGATGACACAGGGAAGGATCTTTTAGATCATGAAGAAAAAGCCGAACATATTTGGCTTGCTTACAAAGAAAGGATGGGTATCTCTGAATATTCTGGAATGCACATTGATCTTGCCTCCTTAATTACACCATCCTCTGAATTAGAATTGCTAGAGGGAGAATTCCTAAAGGAGGAAATTGATAGAATAATCATGAATCTGCCAAATAACAAATCACTGGCCCTGATGGTTTCAATGGTGAGTTCCTGAAGAAATACTGGCCTATCATAGCTCAGGACTTGTATGATATTTGCAAGGACTTCTTTGATGGGTTCATCTGCTTGAGAAGTATCAACTCCTCATTTATTACTTTGATCCCCAAGAAAGACTGTCCTATCTTTGTTGGGGATTTTCGGCCAATCTCCCTTCTGAATTCTTCCATCAAACTCCTTACTAAGATTTTGGCAGATCGACTCCAGCAAGTCATAATCTCACTGGTGCATGCTAATCAATATGGTTTTATCAAAACTAGAACTATTCAGGACTGCCTTGCCTGGGCATTTGAATACATACATCTCTGCAAGTCCAAAAAGAAAGAAGTAGTAATCCTAAAACTTGATTTTGAAAAGGCATTTGATAAAATAGAACACCAAGCTATCCTGGAAATTCTGCAGAGCAAGGGTTTTGGGGCAAAATGGATTGGCTGGATTAAAGAAATCCTTGGATCTGTTACTTCCTCTGTATTACTTAATGGCATTCCTGGTAAAGTTTTCCATTGTAGAAGAGGTGTCAGGCAGGGAGACCCTCTTTCTCCCCTTTTGTTTGTCCTGGCAGCAGACCTTCTCCAATCCTTGGTAAATAATGCCAAGGATCAGGGCCTCCTCTCACTGCCCATACCTGAAAGAGCTGGATCTGATTTCCTAATTGTCCAATATGCAGATGACACTTTGCTTTTCATGAAAGCATGTCCTCAGCAGCTCCTTGTGCTCAAAGATCTTCTGAACACATTTGCATCTGCTACAGGGCTGAAGGTTAATTATAATAAATCTGTGATCCTGCCAATCAACATCTCAGAAGAGAAGCTGCACTCCTTGGCCAACACCTTTGATTGTCAAACTGGCAGTATGCCCTTCACCTATCTTGGCCTCCCATTGGGCACAACAAAACCGAAAATTGAAGATTTCCTGCCCCTAGTTCATAAAGTTGAAAGAAGGCTCACTTCTACTTCCATTTTTCTTTCTCAAGCTGGAAGGCTGGAAATGGTAAATTCAGTTCTTTCCTCCTCGGTTGTCTATCACTGTTGTACCCTGAAACTTCACAAAGGGGTCATTGAGCAACTGGACAAATATAGGAAGCACTACCTTTGGAGGGGGGCTGACATCAATGCCAAGCAACCTCCCAAAGCAGCCTGGACCTCAGTATGTCTCTCCAAGAAGGAAGGTGGCCTTGGTGTTATTAATCTTTCCATTCATAATGATTCTTTGCTGTTGAAGTTCCTCCACAAATTCTATACAAAGGCTGACATCCCTTGGGTACATCTTCTTTGGGACAATTATTATGCAAATCGAAAACTCCCTGGGCAGCAGAGTAAGGGATCCTTTTGGTGGAGGGATGTTGTCAAACTCATTCCACATTTCAAAAAGATGGCCCTAGCAACTGTTAATGATGGCTCCTCTGTCCTACTCTGGAAAGACCAGTGGAATGGTCGTTCTCTTCAACAGGACTTCCCTGAACTTTTTTCATTCACCAGAAATCCTAATGCCACTGTCAAGTCTATCATCAATCATAATCATTTGGCAAGCACCTTCCATCTCCCTCTGTCTTTGGAAGCTCACCAGCAGTTTCTGACTTTACAATCTCTGATAAATGACCTCCAGCAATCCTCTGATCCTGATCAATGGGTTTATACCTGGGGTAATGGATCATATTCAGCCTCCAAAGCCTATAAGATCCTCATTGGTCGCCGTCAAGTGCATCCAGCCTTCCTCTGGATTTGGAGATCTCGATGCCAAATGAAGTACAAAGTGTTTTTCTGGTTATTGCTTATTGACAGACTTAGCACGAGAGATATCCTACAACGCAAGAACATGCACTTGGACTCCTACACTTGTGACATGTGCATCATCCAGAGACTTGAAACCAGTGCTCATCTCTTTCTTAGATGTAACTTTGCTAAAGCTTGCTGGGCATCAATTGGTGTCCCAGTGCTTGCAACGAGACCTGTCCTGCAAATTGTCAACCGCAGCAGGAGGCATCTTGGGGTCCCCTTCTTCATGGAGATCATCATCCTCATGCCCTGGAGTATTTGGAAGACAAGAAATGACTGGATTTTCAACAACATTGACCCGTCTGTTGAGGCTTGCCGTCAGCATTTTATTTCGGAATTTAAACTTCTCCTCCTTAGGGTCAAGCAAAGTTCGCTCCTTCCAATGGAAAATTGGATGAACTACCTGTAGCTCGCAACGCTTTTCCTCTTGCTTTTGTAATCGCCGTTCCTTATCTTTTGTTCCCTTTGTTCGATTTGTACTCTACTTTCTTTGCTTTATTATAATTTATAATCAGTAGGGGCCTTGGCCCCTCCTGTTCCTTTCAAAAAAAACATAGAGTAAACATGGAGAAGGGTAGAACTTCAGCCGTGCCCTACGCTTGAGGTGGTTGTGGTACCAATGGGTGGAGCCGGATCGTCCGTGGGTTGGCACCGAGGTGTCGTGCGGTGAAGTCGACAAGCAATTGTTCAGGTTGAGCACTTTTGTCATTATTAGGGATGGAAGGACTGCTCGTTTTTGGGGATCATCATGGCTAGATGGTAGAGCGCCAAGAGATTTGGCTCCAAGTCTGTTCAAGCTAGCATGGCGTAAGAACAACACGGATAGGGATGATTTGCACAACGGCAACTGGATGAGGGGGCTATGGCATATGTCCACGGCGGAAGAGATGGCTGAGTTCGTGATGCTATGGGACATGCTTATGAATGTGCGGCTAGGAGACCAAGCAGATGTTATTCGTTGGAAATGGACCACATATGGATTGTACACTTAAAGTCGGCCTACAATGTTCAGTTCAAAGGAAAGTACTGCACCTTCAACAACAAGGCTATTTGGCGCGGAGGGAAAGCACCGGTTGTTTGCAAGGTTACTTGTGCAAAGTAAAATCCCAATGGCAGACTGATTGCACAAGAGAAATTTGCCTTGTGACCCAATCTGTAGACTTTGGGACCAGGAAGAAGAAACTGGTCAACACCTTTGCCTCCATTGTGTTTATGCATAGGAGGTGTGGCACTTGGTTTCGCTTTGGTCAAGTGGGCTTATTCAGACACTGAGCAGAGAAGTGTCGCTGGAAGCATGGCGGAACACTGCTGTTGGTGGGCGATCCAAGGAGGCTGGCAGGCAGGCCGCGACGTTACTCATCTACACTACTTGGAATCTTTGGAAGGAAAGGAACATACGAGTTTTTGATGGAGTTTCAGCTCCGCCGAACAGAATTGTGGCCCTGATCAAGGAAGAATTGCAGATTAGAATGGCAGCTTGTGGCCAGAGTGGAGAACAGGTTTTCTTTTAATGTTAGTTCTTTGTTTAAGAGAAGAGTTAATCCTTATATTATGTAATATCGACCAGTAACAAACCGCATTCTTCTTCTTCTTAAATGATATAGCAGTGCTCCTGCTTTAAAAAAAAAGAAGGGCATTTCGTATATAAGTCTTGAAACCACGTACTAATGGTTCATCTTTTCTTTACGGTAGGTACTAGATAATAGGTTGCAATAAAAATTAATAATAGCAAAAGCATGACACTTTTGGTATTATTCTCTCTTGCACTATATAATCGTGAGATAATGCAAATCCATTGCATCAATCTTATATTCTTATAGCACAAAATCTAATATTTGAATATAGTTGACGGGATCCAATATTATGGGTACCCAAAGACAGTGAATACAAGCAACTTGACAGTAACGCTGGCCACTTGAGTATTTTGGATGGTTTTTCTAGATTTATTCTTATGAAGGAAAACGACAAAAAAACAATTGAAATTCTTAGATTTATTTCCATAAAAGAAAACAGCCACAAAACAAGCCTATGATGTCACCCCATGCCCCTCCGAGTAGCTTGGTGCCCTTGCGGCAAGCCAGGCACCTCCGACTAGTTGGTCTCCGACTAGCACGTTTGCTAGATACGATCACCACTCTCCCGACAAGTGCACCCAATAAAATATGACCTGCTGCAAGTTAGGGGATCCGCCTCCCACGACTACTCTCCGCCAATGACCAGTGGCTCTTTCGCACCAGAGGTCCTCATTATGCCAACTACCAACTACCCACCTTTTGCCCATGCTGAGCCGTACCCACTTGGGTTGGCAGCAGTCAGAACGGGATGGGTAGCTGACCGTCGCCACGACGAGCACAGTGAAAGATGTCACCTCCGAACTGAAGTTTTTTACCCATTGACTACACTTTTTACCTCCCTTTTATCATTTTACTGTACGTTGTACTCTCTCGTTTTACCTTTTTACAGCCTCCCCTTGGAATATAAAAGGGGAGCCTGAGCCTCCTGCGTGGGGCATGGATTGACTTCTTCTTTCCTCACGGTGGGAGCTCTCTCTCACTGTTCTTCTTCCAGCCAAATTTGGCTCACACACACGTACACAGACTTCTACTACAAGAACCACGTACACACACCACAGAGGCTTGGGACCGAGCTCCCTCCTTGCTGATTTGTACCCCCTACTGCAAATCAGTGCAAAGAACACCAGCAGCGCGAACTGGACGTAGGGTATTACTTCCCGGAGGCCCGAACCAGTATAAATCCTTTTGTCTCTTTTGCACACCATCCGAGGCCCGGCACGTAATCCGAGAAATTTACTAGCCGGCAGTTACAGAACCCCGACAATAGTTGTCAAATAAAATCAGAATTGCACGTGCGCACAAATCATGCTAATAATGTTCACAATTCATTAGGCTAGTTATAGAACTAGCCGTTTAGTATTACCAACCGTCTAGTCTTACCAACTGTTGTCATGAACATATTTCTATAAATACATATGTTTATAGCCTATTTTCATACTTATTTATGTAGTTCTTTCAAACAAATTAATTGGCAAACATCATCCCGACATTGAACAACTAACGTTTTGGTACATATCAGTTGCTACACACTGTATATGACCTGGAGTGTACCTGTCGCCCGCGGTTTTTGACCAAAACAGGCGGGAGCGGGGTTTGGACGGTAGAGGACGGAAGCAACCCCACAAAATGCACGTATAATTTTACCACATATTGCTCACCAACCTATCGGCGAATTGTAACTCCAGCTGATGGCCCACTGTCAGTGACACAACGAAAACCCACACCGTGTAAGTCTCTCAATGAGTTCTCCGCTAGAGATCTGTAACTGAAGCCACACCCACTATACCTGAGTATTTTTTGCCCGGCCCGGTCCGCGTCAGGCCCGCTCACGGATCTTATTGGACGGGCGTGGGTAGAGATCTTGGAGCCCGCGAAAAAAAATCTTGGCCCGAGCCCGGCCCGTAATGCTGTTTTTAGCTCTTTTACACTATAAAGTGCGCGAGCGGCCCACCCAAGCCCGAGCCCGGCCCGAAAATTGAGACCCGACACGTCCCATGAGACGGTCATGGGCAGGATTTTCTCAACCCGAAAAACCCAAATTTTTTTCGACCCGACCCGACCCGTGAAATGCTCAGATCTAACACCCACCGTGGCTCCAAGCCACACCCCCCGGCTTTACGAGCCACCTAAGACCTACAGTTCAAAGCACAATTCGCAACCATCTACCTCTGCTCTAAGTCTTGCTCACATTATAAAAGCCACTTAAGAACACGACCTCTAGAGCACACAACACCACAGCAGTACAGCACACCTGCCTGGCAACACCCATTGGCCATTATTGCTCACCCCACTCCTCACACTACGTCGTCATCGACGACCATGGCGGCGCCCGTAGCCACAAGAACAACCCTGCCCCTGGCGGCGTGCGCGGCCGTCCTCATGGCGGTGGGCATGGCATCCTTGTTGGCCCCGGTGGCGGCGAACGAGGAAGGAGACGCGCTGATGGCCCTGCGCTGCAGCGTAGAGGACCCCTACGGCGAGCTCGCGAGCTGGGACCCCGACCTGGTGAACCCGTGCACTTGGTCTCACGTCGGCTGCAACGACGACGACCGCGTCAACCGCATGTGAGTGTCATCCAGCCACTCACTTTTCTGCTGTAGGCACAGCTATTTACGAGGGGATGAATGGGCTGGGCTTATACTACTTGTATAAATCGGGGGGTGTTTAGTTGGCTAAAATTTAGCAAAAATTTTGCTAATTTTTCAACTCTCTCTCCATCACATCACATTAAATACACCAAAAGACATATGTTCGGAGCAGTAAATGTAGGTAAAAAAATTAACTAATCACACAGTTCTGTTGTACATCACGAGCCGAATCTTTTGAGCCTAGTTAGTCCATGATTAGACAATATTTACCACAAACAAACGAAACGTGCTACAGTGTGCTACAGGAGTTCGAATCGTTAAAAAGGCTAAATTTCAGCCAACTAAACAGGCCCCGAGTCTATTGCAAACACGGCCCACTCAACGATGTTTTTTTTTTACTTTTTCAACTTTCGAGCTTAGATTTGTTTTTTTAAGATTCACACAGTACAACGTAGACGCTCACAACACGCACGCAAACCCTACCCCTATGAATACACGTACGCAAACACTACCCCTATGAGCACCTCCGAAGGACTGAGCACCGGCAAATCTGGAGATTCTCGAAGTCACTACTGGCGTCTCGTCGTCGACGGGAACGTCGCTTACCACTTAACGCATAACGCTGGAAAATCCCGGAATAAATCCAGAAAAAGGTGCGAACACCAGGATTTGAACCCTGGTGGGTAGCGTCCCACTAGACCGTCCTACCATTGGACTACAAGCTCAATCGCAGTTTAGATTTGTTTTTTAATATCAACGCGATGTGTTGGTCTGATTTCCCTGCTTGTTGGACAGAGATCTCGCAAACATGAGACTGTCGGGTCCTCTGCCAGCGGAGCTGGGGAAACTGGAGCAGCTCCAGTACATGTACGTGCTCTTTCCAAATCCTGAATTCCTGATCCATGTCAGTGTAGTAGGATGCAGCATACTGACAACTCCCATATTTCGTCGCATGACACCAGGGAAATGAACGGTAACAATCTCCGGGGCTCGATCCCGAAGGAGTTCGGCGGCCTGAAGAACCTGATCAGCATGGACCTGTACGACAACGACCTCTCGGGGCACCTGCCCAGGGCGCTCGGGAACCTCAAGTCCCTGCAGATCCTGTAACAATCTCTGAATTCATTCTTCATGCAGTACCCTTCCAAACTTGAAATTTCGCCTGATGCGTGCGTGCATGGCCGTGTGGTTGGTTCATTCGGCAGGCGCATCGACCACAACCGCCTGACGGGACCGATCCCCAGGGAGCTGTCCGAGCTGCCCAACCTTGTGAACGTGTAAGTGCAGTCCGACCTCGAACTGTATTTCTCGAACATTTTTTTGGTCTCTGCGAGCCGCGAGGTTCGATGCCGTAACGCTAGTATTCTTGTGCTTTTCTGATGCAGGGATCTCTCCAGCAATGACCTCTGCGGCACCATCCCGACAGCCGGCCCGTTCCAGAACTTCCCCCTCAGCAGGTAGTAGAGACCGCGCGCGCCTTTCCCTTTTCCCCATCGTCTTCCTCTTTCCATGGGTTCACGATGCTAACGGTGCTTGTCTGTTCTTGCAGCTTCTCCAACAACCCGAGGCTGAGGCAGGGTCCGGGCGGGTACGACGACGCCCACTGCTAGACTGTGAGACTGGCTGCTGCCACCACCGCCGGCGCCGGCATGAGTAACGAGAGATGGAGCGGTGTTTGGTGGTGCCAGTGCGTGCGCCGATGGAATCGATGACGGCGGCGCATGCATTGCAGGCTGCGTGCGTGCGTGCGCCAGGGGGGCGAAGGCCTCTGGCTCCTCGTTGTACTCTGTCTTCACCTGGCGCCGATCGCAAGTGAGAATTGAGAGAAAATAATTTAATCTGGTTCAGTTCTGTTGCGCTAAAGCCAAAAGACGAGTCCGGCCGATGGGTTTCTGCTGCGCTAGAACTGAAAGACGAAGCTGGCCGGCGGCCGGCGTGAGCGCGAGGCGCATGCTGCGGCGCGGTTGATTGCCGTAGGCCAGCTGGAGTGCATGACGGGAACGTTGGGCTCCGGCTGCCCTCCCTGGGACGCGGCGCGGCGTGCTTGGCTGGCTCTGGCTCTGCCCCGCCGCGTTGCGCGGAAGGCGTGACGCGGGCAGTCGGCGCGGCGCTGACAACAGATCGAGAGCCGAAGCCCTGTGCCGCGCGACATCCTGTCGTGGTAGCCAGCCGTGCCCCGGCGACCCGTGTTGAGGTCTGCAGTTTCTGGCGATTTCGGATCGTACCTCAACGGAAGGGATCACGCACGACGGCACGACGAGCGAGCGTCGTCTCGTCGTCGTCGTCGCTGCAGTTTCAAAGTGTGGTCACTGGTCAGTGGTCCTCTCTCTCTGTTCTCACCTCCGTAACGAGGGAACGGGCCGTCGCCGATCCGATCGGCGCGGAGGAAGGAAGGCGGCGGCGGGACTGGGAAGGGAGGGAGGGGACCCACGTGGCGCTGGCATCACGTGACGTGGCCATTGATGTGGAGATCTACGGCTGCGGCGTCGTCTTCTATCTTCGGCTAACAACAACGGCGAGCAGGCACCGGTGCAGTGGCTCCATGCACGTCAGACAGACCATGGCTGGGACCTCGCCGGAGATAGCCTAGGATGAGCTACGGCTAGGGGGCGCTTGATTTGACGGTGCGGCGCGGGGTAGGCGGGATACGCTCGCTAATTCAGCGGAGAAATCGCGGCACGTGAGCGGATAAGGATCGGCTCGAACGGCACCCCGTTCGTTCCGTTCGAACGCCCCGCGCTCGCCCGGGCGTTCCGCCGGAGGCCGCGCGCACAGCCGTCTTATAAAGATCGAGGCCACGCAAATCAGCCGTCGCATCGATCGCAACCCCCACCCTCAAACCCGCCGCTCCGGCCGCCACCAATCAACCTCGCGCACGGGGGATCGCCGCGCCGGAATCAATCCCTAGCCACAGCTTTCTGTATAGTAGGATGGCAATGAGGTGTTCTTCGGTTCTTCCGCATCGAGAGGTCTGCCTACGCAGCTGAATGTGGCCGCAAGCTTAACGGAGAATGGCCCTCTGATACGGTGCGTACGCTTGCAAATCGCACCATATCAGGGGTACATTCCCCGTCAAGCTTGCACGGCCATAAAAAAAAGAATACAAGGCAATTGCAGTATGCGGTCATCATCTTCTTCGACACCGTTTGTAATCCCTGATCTTCTGATCAGCGCGGATGACGTCGACGGCACCAGACTTTGATGGGCGGTGGTTAGCGGCGGGGGACGAGGAAGACACTAGATTAGTAAGGGCGGCGGGGGGACGGGCGGTGGTGGATGGTCGGCGGGCAGAACGACGATGGCGGCGCACCAGTGCCACGGCCGGCGGCAGGGGTGCTGGCAAGGAGGCCGGCAGATCGCTGGTGGGGTGGTGTCAATACTTCCAGCAAGGAGCAATTGCAAGCCCAGGATCCAGTTACAGAGAAACGGCCCAGGAAGGCGAACCCAAGAGTGTCAGGCCCGGAATGGACTACTTGAAGCTCGTCGGGCTCGGCCCATGTAATAGCTACCTGCTTTTTATAGCTAGTCGAGTGAGCGAGGCAGGCATCGATTATCATTGTAACAAACTCAAGACTCTGTATCCTTCCTCCTCCCTTTCGGCAGGTCCTCGTTGGATCCCTGCCACCTTCTCTATCCTGTATCTCAATTTCTCTGGATTATCCCTCGTCTATCTCGAATTATCTCTAGTTTTCCCTTGATTCTATCAGTGTGCCCGCTGGTGTGCTAACATTTGGTATCAGTCTAGATCGATTCTGGTGTTATGTGCGCGAGTTCGTCCCCTTTCGATTCCTGCTGCATGTTCTGTTGGATTGTTTTGGTGAGCGCGATTCGTCGTGGCCAGTTGGATCCCAGAACATCGCGGTGTGGTTCGTACGAATTCGCTGCAGCTTTCGTTGATTGGGCGACAACGGATTCGGTAGGGTGTGCACAGGCTCGAGATCCCTGATTCGTAGCCGTGCCCTGTAAATCCTGTCCAGTTGCCCGATCCGAACACCAACTTCATCCGATTCAAACCTTCCACCATGGATCCTGCGATTCAAGCCATAATTGATGAGATCAACAAGAAGTACGGTGAGATCAAAACTCAGACAGAAGACAATTTCAAGCAGCTCGATGAGAAGTTCATCGCCAAGTTAGGCACAAATGAGGACAACTGGGAGCACAGATTCGCGGATATGGAGATCTCTCACAACGCGAGGATGTGCACGCTGGAGCGTGCCGCAGTGGGCTTCGATGATTGGAGCGCGAGCATGGAAGGCGCCATCGACGACATCAAGCTCGAGGTCGGCAAGCTCTCCAAGCATTGGGAGCGCTCGGTGCGCGAGCGTTCACCCCCTCTGTTTCCCACGGGCTCTTCGCCGACCAGAGATCTCAAGTGCACTCCAAGTGTCAACAAGCCGCTGCCGCTTCCGGGTGATCAGAAACCTTCGTCGGCGTCCGGGCGCCCATCTGCTGCAGACATGGCCGACAGGCCCAACGGGCACAGCCTCGACAAATAGCACCGGGAGGGTGGCTATGGTTCAGTCACAACGGTAGTTCATCCCCCGGTCACGGGTGCGTGCCGTCTTCCAACTCCTCCTCCTAAGTACTCTGCTCCTTTCATTAGCCAGGACACGTATACTAGGCCTGTTATTCATGCTGGTAGTGGTCAGGGTCGGTTGCCAAAACTGAATTTCCCTTTGTTTGATGGCACTGATCCTAAGTTGTGGCTGAGCAGATGTGTTGATTACTTTGAATTGTATGATGTTGAGCAGCCTAGATGGATTATGGTTGCAACGATGCATTTTATCCCACCTGCTTCTCACTGGTTGCCTTCAGTAGAGAGTAAATTGAAATACTGCTCTTGGCTTGAATTTTATTCTATGATCCTTGACCGATTTGGTCGAGATCAGCATGAGCTTTTGGTTAGGCAACTTCTAAGCATTAAGCAGTCTGGTGCTGTAGTGGAGTACATTGACAAATTTGCTGGCCTGATTGATCAATTAGCTGCTTATGAGGGGATGGGCAATCCTTTGCATTATACTATGAGATTCATTGATGGCTTAAAGGATGAATTAAAAGTTGCTGTTCTTATCCAGCGTCCAAAAGAGCTAGATACTGCTTATGTTCTTGCTCAGTTGCAAGAAGAGCTGGTGGATTCCAACAGAAAGAAAGATTACAGGAAGTCGGAGTTCACAAGCAAGTCTTACTTCAAGCAACTGAATACTTCTCCATCTTATCAACCTCGCCAGCTCAAGCCGTCGATGTCATCAGCTGAGGACAGAAGATCTACTGATGTTGCCCGGGCTTCTTCCTCTGATGAGAAGTGGCGTTCTCTTAAGGCATTCAGGAGGGCTAAGGGCCTCTGCCAATTTTGTGCTGAAAAGTGGACCAAAGACCATAAATGTGCTGACAATGTACAACTTCATGTAGTACAAGAGTTGATGGCGATATTGCAATCTGAGGAGGATTCTATTGAGATCAATGCTGATGACCAAGATGAAGCAGAGCAATTATACATTACATTATCTTGTGCTGCAGTGTCTGGTCTTCCAGCTCCCAAGACTCTTTGTTTGAATGGAATTCTTCAAGAGCATCCCATCAAGATTCTTGTAGACTCTGGAAGTTCTCACTCTTTTATCAGCTCTGCCATGGCCTCCCAGCTGTCAGGTGTTACCTCTCTGTCTACACCTATGTCAGTTAAGGTGGCCAATGGTGCACAGTTAAAGTGTACTAAGCACATGGAGCAAACTAAGTGGTCAGTGGATAATTATGAATTCTTATCTGACTTCAAGGTTTTGGAGCTATCAGCATATGATGTTATATTGGGGATGGACTGGTTGGAGGCTCACAGTCCAATGAAGGTGCATTGGAAAGAAAAGTGGTTGGCAATTCCTTATCAATCATCCACAGCTATCCTATATGGCAACATTTCTGCTACTCCAGTGGGTACTGTGGTGTATGTATGTGCTGTGGAGACTTCTGTTGTTGATAACAAAGTCCTTGCCTCATTACCAGATGAAATTCAAGACCTTATTCAAGAGTTTGCCACACTGTTTGAGGTACCTACAGATCTTCCTCCTCCCAGAGCCTGTGATCACTCAATCCCATTAATTGAAGATGCTTCTTCCATTCAAGTGAGGCCTTACAGATATGCCCCTGCTCTGAACGATGAGATAGAATTGCAGATCAAGGAAATGCTTAAGAATGGCTTAATTCAGAAAAGCACTAGTCCCTTTTCTTCTTCAGTACTCCTTGTCAAGAAAAAAGATAATACATGGCGATTTTGTGTAGATTACAGGCATCTTAATGCCATTATAGTCAAAAGCAAGTATCCTGTACCTGTTATTGAAGAATTCTTAGATGAACTGGCTAATACTTCTTGGTTCACAAGTCTAGACCTCAGAGCTGGATTTCACCAGATAAGATTGAAGCCTGGAGAAGAATATAAAACTGCTTTCCAAACTCACTGTGGTCAATATGAATTCAGGGTGATGGCATTTGGTCTCACAGGAGCTCCTGGGTCATTTCAGGGAGCAATGAATTCAACCTTAGCACCATATTTATGGAAGTTTGTGTTGGTCTTCTTCGATGATATTTTGATATACAGTAGATCTTATGAGGAGCACCTTCAACACATTAAGTTGGTCCTTGAGTTGTTGAATAGAGACCACTGGAAAATCAAGCTGTCTAAGTGTGCATTTGCCCAAAGACAGGTGTCCTATCTGGGGTATGTGATCAGTGAAGCTAGTGTTGGCACTGACCCAGGCAAAGTTTCTGCTATATCTCAATGGCCAACACCTACTTCAACCAAAGAATTAAGGAGTTTCTTGGGGTTGGCTGGGTACTATAGAAAATTTGTGAAGGGGTTTGGTATCATCAGCAAGCCTCTGACTGACCTCCTAAAGAAGAACACATTGTTTATTTGGACACTTGTTCACCAAACATCCTTCCAAGCCTTGCAACAAGCTTTATGTACTGCTCCTGTTTTGGCACTTCCAAACTTTTCCAAGCCCTTCTCTATTGAAACAGATGCTTGTGGCACAGGGGTAGGAGCAGTACTGTTACAGGATGGTCATCCCTTGGCCTATATCAGCAAAGCCTTAGGACCTAAGTCACAAGGTTTATCTACATATGAAAAGGAATATCTTGCTATTGTCATGGCTGTGCAGCAGTGGAGAGCCTACCTCCAGCACTCTGAGTTTATTATCTTTACAGACCAGAAGAGCCTAACCCAATTGACTGAACAGAGGCTTCATACACACTGGCAGCAGAGGGTTTTCTCCAAGCTATTGGGCCTCCAATATAAAGTGATCTATAAACCTGGCATTGATAATAGGGTGGCTGATGCCTTGTCCAGAAAGTCTTCCCATGACTTGGAATGTGCTGCTATGTCTGCTGCATCACCACAATGGATCCAACAAGTTGTGATGGGTTATCAAACTGATCCACATGCTCAGTCACTTATAGCCAAGCTTGCTAGACTCAGGTGCTGTCCCAGACTTTACTCTTGTCAATGGCATTTTGAGGTACAAAAGTAGAATATGGATTGGTGCTAATCCTGACCTTCAAAAGAAGTTGCTCTCTGCATGCCATAGTAGTGCTCTTGGAGGCCACTCAGGCATTCCAGTCACCCACATGAGGATGAGGAAACTGTTTGCTTGGAGGGGTATGAAGTCTGATATCTCAAGGTTCATCAGGCATTGTCTTATTTGCCAACAAGCTAAACCAGACAGAAGTAAGCTCCCTGGCCTTCTGCAACCTCTGGAGGTTCCTTCTGAAGCATGGCAGATTGTGTCCTTGGATTTTGTTGAGGGTCTTCCTAAATCTGGATCTGCAAACTGTATTCTGGTGGTAATTGACTACTTAACAAAGTATGCTCATTTCATTCCCTTACAACATCCTTTCTCAGCAGCTTCAGTAGCAAAGCTATTTATGTCCAATGTTTACAAACTGCATGGAATGCCTATGGCTATTGTCTCTGATCGTGACAGAGTGTTCACCAGTAATTGGTGGAGGGAATTATTTCGTTTGGCTGAAGTATCTCTTTGTATGAGTACATCCTACCACCCCCAAACCGATGGCCAAACTGAACGCTTGAACCAGACAATGGAAACATATTTGCGGTGCTTTGCTAACTCCTGCCCTGCTCGATGGTCTCACTGGCTGTCCCTTGCTGAGTTTTGGTACAACACTTGTGATCATTCAGCTATTGGCATGTCCCCTTTTAAAGCTTTGTATGGATATGAACCTAAGCATTTTGGCATCAGTTCTGAGACCACTGTTGCTGTGCCGGAATTGGGTGTCTGGCTCCAAGACAGGCAGATGATGAACAAGCTCTTGCAGCAGCATTTAACCAGATCTCGGCTAAGGATGAAGAAACAAGAGGATCAGAATAGATCTGAGAGGCAGTTCGCCATTGGTGATTGGGTTTTTCTTAAACTGCAGCCTTATGTTCAGACCTCTCTTGCTCCTCGTGCTAATCAGAAATTGGCTTTCAAGTACTTTGGCCCCTTCAAGGTGCTGGACAAAGTGGGCAAAGTCGCTTATAAGTTGCAGTTACCCGAGTCTTCAGCTATTCATCCAGTGTTTCATGTCAGTCAGTTGAAACAGGCAATGACAGATCAATCTGAAGTAGTGCCTTCGCTTCCTTCTGACATTAGTTCTCCTCGAGTGCCTGAGAAGATTCTGCAACACAAGTTCGTCACTAAAGGTATTGAACAATCTCGTCTGGTGCTTGTAAAATGGACTGATTGGCCTTTGGAGCTATCTACTTGGGAGAACGAGACTGCACTCAAACAAATGTATCCATCAGCGCCTGCTTGGGGTCAAGCGGCGTCTCAAGGAGGGAGGAATGTCGATACTTCCAGCAAGGAGCAATTGCAAGCCCAGGATCCAGTTACAGAGAAGCGGCCCAGGAAGGCGAACCCAAGAGTGTCCGGCCTGGAATGGACTACTTGAAGCTCGTCAGGCTCGGCCCATGTAATAGCTACCTGCTTTCCTTTTTATAGCTAGTCGAGTGAGCGAGGCAGGCATCGATTATCATTGTAACAAACTCAAGACTCTGTATCCTTCCTTCTCCCTTCGGCAGGTCCTCGTTGGATCTCTGCCGCCTTCTCTATCATGTATCTCAATTTCTCTGGATTATCCCTCGTCTATCTCGAATTATCTCTGTTCTTCCCTTAGATTCTATCAGTGTGGCCGCTGGTGTGCTAACAGGTGGGTAACCTCCGGTCCTCGCACCTTGCGATCATCGACCGTAGTTACGCGCGCCATGTCGCGCCGCTCGCGACTGGCATCTTTCTTGTTTAATTTCCTCTTAAAAAAACAGGACAGGTGGTGCCACACGGCCACGCGTCGCAGAGGATCGCGTCGCAGCAGGGTGTGGGGTCGTCGTCGTCGTCCCCGGATCAGCAGCCGCAGAGGATAGTAGTAGTGGATAAGCACGGGCCTACAAGCCTATCCATCCCCTCGCCGGCCCGGCAGTCCGTGTCCCCCTCCTCCGCCTATCATTATCATCGTCATCATGGTCCGTCCTTAATTTATCGTCACCGCAGTACTACTATGCAGAACTTCTCTTTCGCTAGATCTAGGGGGGACTCTCAGAGGCACGAGGAGCTCCATTTTTCTCTTCTCTTGAAAAAACAAATCGGATTTCGGTTGGATTGGGCCCTCTTTCTATGGGTGCGTGGTTACCAATTACCATTTCAGCCTTGCTTTGTTCGTGGTGGACCCCGATGTGGCAGCACCAAAGTTCCCGTGCTCTTGAAGTTACCATCATCATATGGCGTTCCTCTGATCTCCTCTCCCTCTCGAATAATTGGATTATCTAGGGTGCTCCAAACAGTCCAGTGGGATGCTACTCATCGGGATTCAAATCGTGACTTTAGAAAATCTTCAGATCTGCAGGTGCTCAGTCTTTCGGAGATGCTCATAGAGTATGATTTGCATACATGTGTTCATAAAGGTGAGTGCATTGTGAGCGTCTGCGTTGTATTGTGTAATTCTTAAAAAAAATCATTCAGTTTGCATTTGGAGTAGGAGGATTTATAGAAAATAAATGTTGACGTGCCATTTGTGAGTTGTGACTATAGAGAATGTCTACGCACCATTATCTTTCTTCACCTCATCATATACAACTATATAATTGGTACTCATCAACGATTTATCCTGCATCCCAATGCGCCACATCATAACCCACTACACGTCATGTCACTATCCACTATAAGTCATGTCAACATCCACCAAGTCATGTCAACATCCACCAAACCATGTATTTATGTCTTCGTCGATTTTATGTGACTAATATCATGTTGTATTTGCGAGTAGCACGCCATAAGATTCCCGCAGTTGAAATACATGTAGGATCAATCATTTAAGAATGGTTCTCTCTCAACAAAATTAACATGCTTTCATATATAATATTGTTTACAGATAAATATCGTCATATAATAATTGCTTTGGTGTTTCAACTTTCACTTTTCACTTTAAAATTTTGTTTAAAAATTCCCGCAACAACGCGCAGTGTATCACCTAGTTCATAGAAGATCTATGGTTCACGTCAAGGTGACATCAATACCTAAAACATCAACAATCTCAAAAATCCTAGTACCTCAAATATGTCATAAATAAACGTATTAGGTTCCTTAAACATGTTTCCTTCTAGTCTTCTAGTCCTCTGCATCAGCCACGGTATACTCCGACGAAGCATCCCAATCCATATCGGGCCTCGTTTAGATGTCAAAAAATTTGTCAAAAAATTGCTACTTTTTCAACTCTCTCTCCATCATATCACATTAAATATACCAAAAGACATATATTCGGAGCAGTAAATGTAGGTAAAAAAAATTACTAATCACACAGTTCTGTTGTACATCACGTGATGAATCTTTTGAGCCTAATTAGGCCATGGTAGGATAATATTTACCACAAACAAACGAAACGTGATACAGTGTGGTACAGGAGTTGAAACAGTTACTTTTGCTACTTTTTAGCTATCTAAGGCCCAAATCAGTTTTTCATCGGTCCCTATCCAAGAACCTATCCTCTAGAAAAAACCGTCCAAATTGTTGACTTCCCAGACCTTCCGCTTCAAAACCCCACCCAGCGACGACAAAGCCAGAATAATCCTCCGGCCTAATCCAACAAGATCAGATCACCAGGGGCACCGCGGTAACTTCGCCCGCACCCCGCGACGCATGCATGCACGGACGCGCCTCAACGGCCGGGACGGCCCGACCGCTCCGATCCCACGGCGGAGGAAACTCGCGGGAGAAGAGAGAGCTCCAGAACAAACACGCGCGAGGCGGCGTGCCGGCCACGTGACCCGCCACGTTATTATATCCCGTTCCCCCCTCCGCCTCCGGCGAGCCGGCCCGGTGGTTGCGCGCGCGCGCCGTCTGTCTCTCTTCCAGCCTCCCGGAGCCCGGTGGCTCGCCGGCGTAAATTAATCCAGACCCCCGTGGCATTCTCGAGCCATCCTCGCTCCTCCGCATAGTCGCTTTGCTTCGCCATAACACTCGCGCTTGTAATTAGAGCGGCGGTTTCGAGAGGTGGGTGTAGTGCTCTGCTACTACTTCGCTTCGAGGATTTTGATTGGTGGAGGTGGGGGAGTGGGTGAGTTCGGGAGTACCTGCGGCGGCGATTCGGGCGGCCATGGGGAACGCGGCCGCCAAGGAAGGGGAGAACGGCCATATGGCTGCTCGCAACGGCGGCGGGAGCAGCTCGGCGGGGGGCGCCGCCGCGAGGCCCCCGCCGTTGTCGCCGCCGGACGCGGTGATGCTGGAGCAGCCACCGCCCGTGCCCTACCTCTTCGCGCCGCAGGTGATGATGATCTCTTATTACCCGAAAAAAAAAACAGAGATGATGATTTGAGAGGAAGAAAGAAGTGCCCCCTCTTGTGATGTTCTTGACATTTTCGCGTGACAGAATTGCTCGGCTACCTCATTCTTCCGCTGCTTCGTGCGAATTGTGTTGTCCTAGGGCCCGCAGATTAGAAATTTCGAACAGAAATTAGTGCTCGGTTGTTTCTTGCTCCTGCTTGGCGAACAAATTCAGTTTTGCTCGCGGCGCGCTTTCTCTTCTTGTGTAATCCAACAATGGTAATTAAATTTGTTTTAGCTGTAGAAGTGATGCGTATCACTTGATGCAACTTTCAGATCTGTCGCTAAAGTGCAACTTGTAGATGTTTGTGGTGTTCCGAGAGGGTGGATTATCTCGTTTTGATAAAGTGCACCATGCCAAAAAAAAAAAAAAAATCGAAGAAAAGAAAGATAAAGAACTAGGCAGTGCAACAAAAAGATTGTAAGGGATTTGACTGCACCTGGATTCTGCAAAGGGATTTGGTAGTTCTGAATCTTGGATTGGGTTGGGTGGAGGGTGAACAAGTTGGCCCTCCTTTCTCTAATGGGCCCACACTTTTTTAACCCTTCTATTAGCTGTGGGGGGCACACAACTGACTAAATGATGCAAATGTTGTTGATTCTTTCATTTTTTCTTCCTCGGTGACTTCACACCGCATTGTAGCGAAATTGTTACAGCCTTGTCTTGGTTTTGAGAACATGTGGTCTCTTTAAATGCATACTTTATGCTACGAGATCAACGATGTTCAACGTACACTGTAGAACATATTGCTTGCTCATTGTTCTTTCATGGTCCCCATAAAAGGAAAATAAATGTTAGACGCCATGCTCTACAAATGTGATTCACAATAGGAACAGTTCTTAAAAAGAATCATGTGAAACACAAGTACAGTACTTTATTTAAGGCTGCTTAAATGTAACCACTAGTTAGACCTGCAACGACACATTTAGTATTTGACTACTACATCATTTGATTAACCTTCACCTGCAATTTACATGAGAGACAAATGGCTGCCTCTTAAAGCATTTGGCTGGTTTATGACACATCTACCGCTAACAACTGCCCCTGTGTTTATAGTAACTTTGAAGCCATCTTATTTTTCACAAGAGTCATCTTGTTATGATGTTGAATTTTCCCTTACCAGTGGACAGACATAAACCGTACGCTTGACATGGTTAACCACTTGACTTTCTTCTCGACAATTCCATTTAAACTTATGAAAACGTATGAAAAGTTAGTATGTCGTTAACCCTTTTCTTTTCTAAAGTCAGTACATTGCTCCATGAATTTTTAGTTGGGACAAATCACATTGGCATTGCTGTTGGTCCTACTTCAACTTACAGGTAAATTGCACCTTGCAGGTTCCAGTTGCTCCACTGCAGAGACCTACTAAATTTTCTCCTGTTTTCAACCATCCACCAATAAATGGAACAGACGAATCCACCACCAACGACACCCCCGAGAAGGGGATTCCAACTCTGATTACATGGAGTCAGGGAGGAAATGAGGTGCTTGTGGAAGGATCTTGGGATAACTGGACATCGAGGTATCTGCTAAATTGAGAATTTGCATCTTCAGAAACCTTATTTATATCCCAGATTCTCAGGATTAAATTACTTCACTCTATATGTTTATCTCAGGAGAGTATTAGAGAGGTCTGGCAAAGATCACGCCATCTTATTGGTTCTTCCGTCTGGAGTATATCATTACCGGATCATTGTGGATGGGGATTTGAGATACATCCCTGAGCAACCTTATGTAACTGATGAGTTAGGACAAGTGGCCAACCTCCTCGATGTCCATGTCAGTAAGGATATTATATTTCTGTTTCATCATTCAAACTTGTGAGAACCTAAGCGGCAGAGCGAGAAAAGTACTGGGGGTATTTGCTCTAAGCCATCTTTGGTGCTAATGTCAATTCACGTTTCATCTGAAAAACATATTTGTGCTGAACAGGATTATGTTCCCGAAAGTCTTGACAGCGTAGCTGAATTTGAGGCGCCTCTATCACCAGAGCACAGCTACGATCTGCAGTACCCAGGAGATGAGGAATTTGCCAAGGAGCCGCCCACCCTGCCGCCCCAGCTTCTCATGTCTGTCCTCGGTGATGGTGACCCTGACGACGCTGATGATCAACCTCCAAAGCCACAGCACGTCGTCCTCAACCATCTCTTCATCGAGAAAGGGTGGGGATCACAGTCGCTGCTTGCTCTCGGAGTCACTCATCGGTTTGAATCCAAGTATGTGAGCTTTGTGCTCTACAAACCGCTGATGAGGAGGTGACTGCTGCTGAAGAAGAAAAGGAGTGCTGGCGAGTTCCTGGCTGATAGGAAGTGAATAATGGGAGAGTAGCTGACTTGGTAGTGTTGTACAGAAGGGAATTATGCAGGAACCCTGGCTGATCTCGTTTTCTTTTCGCTTTTGCACCTGTATTTGAAAATGACTGTCCTTCATGTGCGCTTCTTGCAGTTGTGAAAATTTATGTGGACTGAAATTTATAAAAGAAGTCATGCGTTGCGTTGAATTGTGCAGATATCTGATCTTTGTTCTGTGCTGTAGAGATATCGGAAGAAAGCAGATGGTGAGGCCAGCAAATCAGTTAGCGACTGGCTGTGCTGTATCGCCTGGATTAAAGTTGATGTGACGATTTGCTGGAGACGTACGTAGATACTCCCTCCGTCCCACTTTAAATGCACTCCTGATGTTTAAATTTTTTCCCAAATTAAGTGCAACTATCCGTTTGTGCATTGGCCGAGGGATCCCAACCGTACCAGCTTGCTTTCATTTCTTAATTTTAAAAAAGAAGCACACAGCTTCCCTGTAAAAAGAGACACCGGTAGAAGTACGCCACGCGTCTCCTTACCTGTCCAGCTATGCTTCCGTGATCCTTCCAGATACCCCTGGTCACTCGCCTGTGACTTGCGCAGCAAAGCATTAAGTAGGGGTAGTAAAGTAATTTCACATTGGTGCTAATTTGTTCATTTGAATACTACAAGTGCACATATATTGGGACGGAGGGAGTAACAAGGACAGGGAAAGGAAATGGTTTGATGTTTGACGTTGATGGCCACCATACAAACAAGGTATGGATAACGTTGTGCGATCACAAGCTGCCTGGATTCGTCAGAAAGACTCGACAGCGACAGTCCGTAAGATAATCAACTGTGACGTTTCCTTGGCTGTGGAGAAACCAGGTCTGATGCAACACTAGAAAGACTTGACTGTTACAGATCTGTCGGTGCTCAGTCCTTCGGAGGTGCTCATAAGGGTAAGGTTTGTGTACGTGTATTCATAGGGGTGAGTGTGCGTGCGTGTTGTGAGCGTCTACGTTGTACTGTGTAATTTTTTTTTAAAAAAAAGACTCACTGGTCATGACTTGTAGCCTACTGGTTGGTAGGAAGGTTGGAGATTTTTTACAGGATTTAAGGGTGAAGATTAGTTTCCTAAAACTTTAGGGTATTTTTAGTTAAAGTGCAAGGGTTGTGGATTGGTTGTGACGAATCTGGAGAAATTTTTCGTAAAATTTCAATCCGTGGGTAGATTTGCAGATGGTTTAGGGTACTAGTAAGGTGCACGTGCGCCACGCACGTGTATTAAACAAAATTTATTGAACACTTGAAATCCCTTGTAAATCTTTTATGGAACACGTCATGTTTAAAAAAATATTTGCACATTTTATCTTTGTATTCAAACAAGCAAGAGGACCGGATCATTTGGTCTTGAACCACACATCCTCTCCAAAGGAAGACAATTACTTTAAACTTTAAAGTTGCATCTGTTGTTCTAGGCCCTAAATTTTCATCACTGGACCTTTATCTGATCGACATCCCACCGGATCACGAATGTCATGTTAATGTTCAGTTCATGCTAAGATCTTGAAACTTGAAGGAACCACAAACTGAAGTTGCATTAGCAAGTGCAAGCGGCCTCTTTACAATATGTTTTACATCTCAGCTTGGGACAAGAATATGCAAAATGGTATCTCTGAACTTTGGTCAACAAATAGCAGCCGTTGTGGAGCAAGAAAAAGAAGATTAACATATTTAAACTTACAGAGATTGAAAGCATGTTGCACTATCAAGTGACAGACCACATGACAGTCTGAAAATAGTGATGGTTAGCCAATTTCGAGCTTGATTTTTGGAGAATTGTTCATTTAAGTGCTGGGTGTTTTTAACCTTATGTAATCTTGGTTAAACAAAAAATATTATGGACATGTTGTTGGACAAGGAAAAGTGAGATTTCTATTCAGATTTAGATCCAAAGTTTGAAAGTGTACACTGCGTTGGAGCACTCTGTCAAACTGAATGGCTATTGCCATTGAAGTCTGAAAAACAGTTGCATATGGCCATCCTTGAGTCAAGGTTTTGAGTAAGTTTACATTAACACTTTGGACAATATTATGCAAAACGGAATCTCCAGTCTATGGTTAAACAATTTTATGTAGCCCTTCAACAAGGAACAGTGGATCTTTCATATTTAAGTTTGAGTTCAAAGATTGAAACATGTATTGTTTTGGTTCTTGATGTCAACTGACGAACAGACGATTCAGAGAAAACTCGAGTTCCGCCCGAGGTTCAGAGGTTTTGATCTCTTAGTCGGTTTCTCTATGCAACAAAAACTTTTTCCATGACTTGTAGTTGAAAGTTACTAAGCTTCAACATTGATCAAAAGTTTAAATGTTTTGGGCGATATGGTTACTGGATTGGACATATTTCGTTGCTGAACTGACCGGCTTTCAGATAAGAGCTCCCTTTGTTACCGTCTCTGGAGCAACTCGTCTGCCTGCTCACCGCCGTTGTGCGCTGCTACTTTGCGCTAGACCGCCACGCAGCTTCCAACTTGCCACTGAAGTCCCTTCGCGTCGTGCCACGCAGCTGCCACCGCTACCGCCTCCCGGCCTGTCTTGCTCTCTCTTTTCCTCCACCTGACATAGAGTCGCACCGCCGCTCCAAATTCCTAAGCTCCACTGCCTCTCGCTTCGATTGCTTGCATCCACAGCTCCACCACCATCTTCTCTTCGCCCTCCGCCCTCCGCTCTTCAATTTCTTCGTTCTACGGCAGCGAGCTCGCCTCCGCCCGTGTTTTCGGTCCATCAGCCGTCCTTCTTTCTTTTGCCCCACGAATAATCAGTCTGCAGTGAATATCAGATGGTGGCTTAGGCATTATGTCGAACAAATCACATGCACTGGATTGCAATAAAAGCAGACGAAGCGTAGCAGCATTAAGCACGGGACAGAGATCAGAGCTCTGCTCAAGCTTGTGGCCTCCGCCGAACACCACTACAAGCAATGGTGGATGCACTCGGGCATTGTCGTGGGAAGTGAGACGGCAACTCGGCAAGCACATGCAGCGTGGATGGTGGGGGGAATGCGGGGAGGTCGGCGGTGAAAGTGCATGCGCCTAGGTGGATTTTGGTGAATTGAATGACAATGCGATTAAAGGTCTAACGTATTTGTCTAAGATTGTGAGCAGGTTTTATTTATATATTCGCGAGTTATTGTTGGAATATTTAATGGTGAATGATTATTATATGGCTCACATTGGAGAAGACAAATATATGGGTGATCCTAAGGCATAATGGCATATATCAAGCAATAAAGGACGATAAATATTGAAAATATTTTAAGAAGGTCAATTCATGGTCTCCAGTAGATATGGTGGCTTGATTAGAGTACAATGATCATAAAAAGAGAAGATGGTAATTCTCTAAACCAAGTGCAAGTCTTCATGTGGTAATTGAAAAAGGACACAAGACTTTATGGTCCTTAATTGGAAGCTTGCATATTCGTTGTCGATCGAGAACAAGCATTTGAAGCATGATTTCAAATGGAGGTTAATTGTGGATGAAGCAAAGTGGAACTTAACGTGGATTAGGTAAGTAATGAAGAGATCAACCGAGATGTCTAGGGCGAGGGACTAATCAATCTTTGGGGCCTTAGCTAAGCCGCCATTAGTGTTTTGCTAAGGTGAAGTTCTAGTATCCGTGGGGTCTAGAAGTATCATATCCAAGTCTTAACCGAGGGAAGTAATGCAACTCATCTACATGTTGTGATTGACAATATGGAGTGACTTGTGGATCCAAGTGTGCATTCTTATGCTAGATGGAAAGATCCTAAGTCACTAGCTCAAGTATGGACGTGCTAAGACATAGGCTAAGTTGAAAGCCCTCAAGTGAAAATTGTTCAAGTATGGCAAGGTTGAAGACATTCAAGCTCAAAAGGTTGTCACGGTGTTTTTATTTAATCTGGAGTATAGGTATGTGTCAGAGGTTTAGATTTGAGCAGTCCACAGGGGGGTTAACCCCGGTGGTTTATTTGTTCGGCGGGGAGATCAGGAGCTAAGAACGCGATGGTTATGCTAGCGTAGCACACGAAAATCACGGCGAGACACAAGGGACAAAGCGATTTTATACTAGTTCGGACCTCCGGAGAGTAAAACCCTACGTCCAGTTCTTCGATTTGTATTGATTTGATCGTGGTGAAGGTGGAGGTCGATGTCCCTGGGGGACGCCCTTGCCCGCCTTATATTGGGCGACGGACAAGGTCGGTGGACCGGAGTCCAAGTCGGTTACAACAGGGAAACCTATCTCTAGTTAGTTACAACATGGAAAGCTTATCCGAGCTGCCTTAATCCGTCTGGACTTCCTTGTCTTGCACGCCAAGCTGTCTTCTCGTCTTCGGGCCCACATGTCAGGTCGGACAGGCCTACTGACAGGTCGGCGGGTCTTCTGGTGGGCCGGACCCACTTGTCGGGGACGGCCGTGAGCCTGATCGGTGGGGACCCAGGGGTACCCATGTCTCACAAGCCTCCGAGCGATGTGTAAGCGCAGCGACCTTGAGGGGGTCATGACGAAGTCTTGAAGCCATCGACAGGTCGAATAGCATGCACGTCGGTCCAAGAAAAAAGAGAAACAAATCAGCTTAGCAGCCAACCTGTTTGTAGTCTTGCCGAACGAAGAGAGGTCGAGTGACGACCTATAGGAATCAGACTTCCAATAGATCGAAACGACGATGAAAAAATTCAGAGAGCATCATGGACACACTCATAGAGTAGTATCCGAGCATCGTGGCGGGCAGGATGGCCGGTATGATGATCCAAAAAAGAAAGAATAAAAATGAAGGTCGAGTGATGAGAAACAGGTTTCCCAACAGGTCGGTACGACGAAGAAATCAAGAGGGCGTCGAAGACGCTCTCGTAGAGTAGTCCCTGAGCATTGAAGCAGGCAGCATGGCTGGTTTGATGCTCAAAAAAGAGAAGAAAACTGAGTTGTGGTCTTGATCAAACGAAGTGTAGAGACACCCAGATCCCCGAGCATGGCTGCAAGGAGTCTGGCAGAGCCGACCTCAAGAGGCCTTGTAGGCGTGCCGACCTCGAAGAGGCCTCAAATCATCAATACGTAGTATCCGAGGATACCCAGCAGGGTCATTTAGACGCGCATCGCATGAAGAGGTCGTCGATGATACCGTAGCTGAAGTTGTGATGTCCAGAACTATTGTTGATGAAGCTATGAATATGTAGATCTTAACCGAATGGAGTGTAGAGACACCCAGATATCCTGCATAGTTGCAAAGAGTCTGGCGGAGCCACCCGAGGCATGCCGACCTCAAGAAGGTCTCAAGTCAGCAGCGCCCAAGCACCCAGAGATGCTTGGCAGGGACATTCGGCGCGCACCCCACAGGGAGGCCTTCATTCCCGACGTAAAATCCTGGATGTCCAGAACAGGCTGGCAGGGCTACAAGAGCACACCGACCTCAGAAGGTCACGCATCTGGGGCGCCCAACTAGGTTGGCAGAGCCGTAGACATACCGAGGTATTGCAAGACCTCGGTATTAAGGCACGCCGACCTTCAGAAGGTCGTTTTGGTGCCCAGACGACCAACATAGCTGCTAGCCATCCAGCGGAGTCATGGCACTAAGGAATTGACGACCTAAGTAGCGGGCACACCGACCACGGGGGCTCAACGAAATCGTAGACGTGAAGCTTCTGGACTCCAGGCGCCCAGACGGATCTGGCAGAGCAGCGAGACACGCCTACCCCGGAAGGTCTTCAATCGAACCTATGACCATTCTGCTCAGGAAACAGAAATATAGGCTGATTGGTATAGGTCCGTTTACGTGTAGAGCCATAGCGGGTGCACCAAGACGCAGAGCCTAGCGGGTGCAATGAAGACGCAGAGCCGTAAGGGTGCGTTTAATCGTCATCGTAGTCGTCGTTATCTGTAGATTCAATGAGGCGCAGGGCCCTCTGACACAGAGTCAGGCTTATCTCTTCGTAGACTGCAGGGTCACGGGTCAACAGTGGTCAGAGATTCTCTTGCCACCCAGAAAACGACAAGCTGCCCACTGACCAAGAAGTACGCTGTAGCCATGTGACGCCGCAGCGGCCTCAATGAGCAATGATGCACACGCGACAAAAGGGTCGTAAAGTAATGGGAGAGGACATCGCTTTAAGTCATCCACATGTCTGTAGGTCCTCAAGATCACATGGTAACAGTGTCACCACTACACCGGCCACACAAGGTCTGGTTCCGGCTATAAATAGCACCATAAGGCTGAAGGAGGCAAGCACCGAGCATTGCTGAGCTATGAAGCCGCAGAGTAGAGTTTCGGCCATGCCATGGGCATGCAACCGTCCACCAGAGCATAGGAAGCAAAGTTTGTAGAAGCTTGGAACTAGAAGAACGAAGTCGCTGGGAGGTCTTCCGAACTGGTGAAGGCGTCGATGGAGTCACAGGGAAGGTTCGCCAAAGGCGAGGACAGAGCTGGAGAGAGGTCTAGCGACCTAACGAAGGCGACGACAGAGCCGTAGGGAGGTCTAACGACCTGACGACGATGGCGGAGACGCCGAGAGGTCCACCGAAGATGACGCAAGAGGTGCAAAGAGGTCTAGCGACCAGATGAAGGCGACGACGAAAACACCGAGAGGTTTAACGACCTAAAGCCGGTGACGACGAAGCCGTAGGGAGGTCCGCCGACCTCAATCCGACGACGACGGAGCTACCAAGAAGGTTCGCCAAAGGTGACGCCGAAGCTGGAGAGAGATCTAGCGACCTAACGAGGACCACGACAGAGCCAGAGGATGTGTAATGCTAGCCGGAGCTGAACATTCTTGTGCTTTGTTTTGTTAGAAAAGGCGGTATGTATTCCCCTTATCGTGCAAAGCACACATTATGTGGACTCGAAAGCTCTGAAGCAGCAAAGTGTTTCACCCGTCTACAATGCTCAGCAGGGAGCCTTAGATGTAGCTGACGCACGGGGAGGGGCCTAGGACCCAGGTTTTGCAACCACACAACATCGAATACTCATAACGAGAGTCAAGCAGTTAAAGGAAGAACACACATAGGAGAAGTAGGACCCCACAGGTCTGGCGACCCTTAGATTGGCGTGGCCAAGCCCCCGAGCATGTCGAGGGGGAGGGGAACATAGCACAAGATAAAAAATTTGAACCCTCAGGTCTGGCGACCTACGTGTTGGCATTGCCAAGCCCCCGAGCATGTCGAGGGGGAGGGGTCGGAAGAGCAGACAAAAGCATGTAGAGCAGGTCTACGAAGGTCACGGAAACACAGAGAATCCGAAACGATCGACAAAAATATACGAAAGCCGTAAAATATTTAATTGAAACAGGCACTTAGCTTGCCGAGTCGAAGTGGTCGAGTTGAAGTCGTTGAAGTCGGAGGTGCTGACTGCTGACATGTCGAGGAAGACATCGAGGGACCATTGGTGGTGTAGTAATTAGCCGCAAGACGTTGTTTCCGAGTCGGTGTGGTCAGGTGCATGGCATGTATGCCGTATGCACGAGTGTACGTGCATCACGTTTCCAGAAAAGAAGAATTAGAGACCCATTAGAATAATACTTGCCACCCAAACAATACTCGAGATTGGATTAGAAAAAAAAATAGAAGAAAATCTTCCCTGTTGTCGTATCGTGGATGGATACTGTGGGTGGACCCTTCGTGCATTGGTCAGCCTGCCGTAGATGGAATCCTAAGCAGCGCAGATGAACACGAACAGGACGCGTAGACGTGTTGGTGATGAGGTGCGCAGCAGCCGGCCACTCTGTCTTCCGTACGGACTGTCGCTGACGACACGCAACGCCTGGCGGTGCGCTCTAGGTCGGAGATAAGGATGTTTTGCTTGGAGCCGACTCGCGAATAGATCACGAGACCTCGTCGGGTGGGTGGGTAGACGAGAATTTTTTTTGCGCGCCAACGTCGACCTCGCGATTAGATCGGAGGGTGGCAGCGAGCAGGTCGCTGCGGAGATATCCATCGAGTCGTCACCGAAGATGATCGCCGGAGCGAACTGCCATCGCGCTACACAAAGAACTCCCAATCTACCCCTACCTAGCGCGCCAACTGTCAGAGGTTTAGATCTGAGCAGTCCACAGGGGGGTTAACCCCGGTGGTTTATTTGTTCGGCGGGGAGATCGGGAGCTAAGAACGCGATGGTTATGCTAGCGTAGCACACAAAAATCACGGTGAGACACAGGGGACAATGCGATTTTATACTGGTTCGGGTCTCCGGAGAGTAAAACCCTACGTCCAGTTCTTCGGTTTGTATTGATTTGATCGTGGTGAAGGTGGAGGTCGATGTCCCTGGGGGGCGCCCTTGCCCGCCTTATATTGGGCGACGGACAAGGTCGGTGGACCGGAGTCCAAGTCGGTTATAACAGGGAAACCTATCTCTAGTCAGTTACAATATAGAAAGCTTATCCGAGCTATCTTAATCCGTCTAGACTTCCTTGTCTTGCACGCCAAGCTGTCTTCTCATCTTCGGGCCCACATGTCAGGTCGGACAGGCCTACTGACAGGTCGGCGGGTCTTCTAGTGGGCCGGACCCACTTGTCGGGGACGGCCGTGAGCCTGGTCGGTGGGGCCCAGGGGTACCCATGTCTCACAGTATGCCGTACTATCAAGAGGGATGCAACATTAGCGAGTTGACCAAAGTCAAAGTGCTCTTAGTTAAGCTAAGTGAGATCTAGCCTTGAGAGCCTTAGGGTGTGCTAACAAACTCTTCTAACCTAACCTGAGCCATTTCATCTCTTTGGTGAAGTGTTATAGTCATAGAAAGGGTTTTGGGGGTGCCTCGGGCCTGACCGGTCTGACCGGTCAGACCGGTCAGGGGCACCGGTCTGACCAGTGCCGCTAGCCCAACAGCTAGTTTTTTGAACATAGGTCTGACCGGTGTGAGGCACCGGTCTGACCGGTGCCGCTCGACAGCTAACTGCTAGTTTTCTCCTTTGACGGGTATAAGTACCCCAAGCCTCCTACAGCGGAGGGTAGCTGTTCTTGGTGTCTTTGCTGAGCTCTTAAGCCAATTCTTGCAAGCCCTAAGCCTTAGTGGCTCTCCCCAACCTCTCTTTGTGAGATTTGTGGATTCAAGCCATATCCTTTGTGTTGGGTTGAGAGAGTGAGCTCAAGAGTGTCTTTGTGAGCTAACAAGAGCATTCCCATAGCTTGAGCACTTCGGTTTCGCGTCTACAAGCTTTGAAGCATTTGTTACTCTTGGAGGTTTGCCTCCTAGACGACTAGGTATCGCCGGCTAGCTCCCAAGGTTGTGGTGAGCAGCAGCAAGTTTGTGAGGGCTGTGATCTTGCCTCTTCGTGGAAAAGATCGTCTTAGTGGAAAGGAGGGAAGTGGTTGAAAGAGACCCGGCTTGTTGTGGGAAATTTCCCTTTCAAGCTCCTCAACGGAGATGTAGCCTTTCCTTAGTGGGAGGTGAACTTCGAGAAACAAATCCTTGCGTCTCATTGTGCTTTGCCTCTCTAAGTTGATTTCTAGCATAATTGATTTGCTTCCGCTTCGATCTACTTGGGTATGCTATTTGTGTGTGCAAGGATCATTACCTTGCTTGTGATCATCTACAAAGGCCACTCACCAAGTTTGGTTCGTGCTAGAAGTCAAGAGGAGCTTAAAGCTATTTTTGCAGGTGCTCTGTGCTGCACCGGTCTGACCGGTGCGAGGCAACGGTCTGACCGGTGCCTCTTGTGAAGCATTATTAGTGACCGGTCTGACCGGTCATTACCACCGGTCTGACCGGTGGGTACTAGCAACTCAAGTTTTCAGGGAAGAAAAGAAGTTGGTCGTCACGCCTATTCACCCCCCTCTAGGCGACATCAAGGTCCTTTCAGGCGGGAGCTTACCAGTGCTAGAGCATGAAAATGACGTCGCAAATGAACGACTGTATGGATGACATGGTGAGGAACGCGGCATGGAGTGTCAGGACGCGGTAGCGAGCACGTGAAGGAGGCGTGGCATTCGTGGGCGGGAGAGAGAGAGACGGGGACTTCTGGTGTCGCGGTAGATGTGGACTCAGAGGCTTGCGAGCAGGCAGCCAGGGCCGGCTCGGACTTAGTGCCGATGGTGCGTACTGCAGGGCGAGGTCAGGGATGCCGAAGGAAGCGGGAGATGGTGCCACTGCCCCTCGGGACATCTGCATCTCGCCTAGGCGAAGCGGTGGCGAGCTCGGGGACGGCTTACGCGGCCTCCTCCGCTCCCCCAACCGCGGCAGCCACCTCCGCGTGTGGCCAATGGCGGCGACCAGATCTGGCCCCGCGGTGGTCCTCTCGCGCTCGTCGGTGTTCGGACGGGTAGGAGGAGGTGGCGGCTGCTGGCGAACGCGCGGAAGAGGAGGAGGAGGAGGCGGCCGCTAGCGCCCGCGCGGAGGAGGAGATCGCTCAACGGCGCTCGCACTGAGCGAGGTGGCGAGGTGCTCGGCGCAGGGTGCGGATGCGTGGCCAGGGTGGGTCATGCGGGGGTGCAGGTGGGTGGGCCCGATGCATGTATGCATGGGCGGGTGGGGTAGGTGTGGGTATGAAAAAACATCGTTTTTTGGCAGAAACACTCTCCAAATTGCGATTTTATGGGTCTTCCACCCTATCCACTTCCCCAATTACCTGACAGGTGGGTCTGACGTGAGGGGTATGGTGGACCCGAATTGGGTGAGAAAGGTTTTTCAAATTATTCAATCTTTATAGTATAGATTTTCCTAAAACTTTGTAGACCATGGGGTTTTCATAAAATTATTTGAGTGTGGGTTGGTATGAAGGCTGGGGATATTTTGCAGGATTTTATTTGTGGGTTAATTTCTTAAAACTTTAGGGTATTTTTAGTTAAAATGCAGGGGACCGTAGATTGATCATGACAAAGTTGGGGGACTTTTCTGCAAAATTTTGGACTGTGGGTAGATTTGTAGTAAGTTTAGCGTCTTTACGTACGTAAAAGTGTGTGGACTGTGTGTTAATTTTTGTGAAGCTCAGGTTTGTGGGAGATGTATGGATCGTGGATTGATTATCATAAAATTATCTGAGAGGTGGCTCGATCAAGAGAGATGTCGTCAAATTATCTGAGAGGTAGCATAAATAAATGGTAGTTATCTAAAGATTAGGGGGCTTAATTAAATTATCAGAGTAGTGGTTGGAGTATAGTTTACTTTTGATAAAGTTTGAGAGGGATTTTGTAAAATTGGCAGTCATCTTGGCATTCTTCAAAGCTTGAGGAGATTTTCATAAAATTTCCTAAGAGCTGGCTTCAGCAAATGCTATTGTGGTAAGTTTGAGGGGGTTTTTTATAAAATTACCAAAATGTGGGCTGAACTACATATTAGTTTCGACAAGGTGCGAGGGTATTTTTTAAACTCCCGGGCCTCCTGAATGAATCCGAGCCCTCCACGTGCGATCCGACGGCTGTTGTTTTCTTGATGACGTGCCTTAATGGGAAGCAAAATTCCCCCCCCCCCCGGCCCCCACCCCACTAAGATGATACTGCACGTAATACGTACGTAGTAGGAACATGTTCTTTTACTGGATATATATATAACAGTGGTGTGAAGCCTAATCTTTGTACAAGGCAGAACAAAGTATCCAGGGTAATCCAATGCAAAGAGCTATATCTCATTACATAAAGCTTCAAATATTGACATATCGACGCCAAGTGCTACCATATTGAGCACCGCCCTCTGAATTTGGGAAACGTAGGACTCATGCAAACTAGTAATGTCAGAACTTGAAGTTGCGAACTTGCAAACAGCAGTACTTATCTGGATTAGACATAGTACATGCTTATATCAGAACAAACACCAATTCATTGTGCTGTTTTAAATTTTAATATATTTGTTAAGATTCACTCTGTAGCGAACATGGCCTCATATGCCATTTGTTTGAGTTTGATTTTGATGATTCATGACAACATGACCAATGTGACTAACCATATTGTTGAGCATGTCTTTGTAGACATTTCCAAGTCCCAAGGATGAAAAATTCCATAGGGAGAAATGACTAGCCCAGCGCTCACCTCTCGCGAGCCGGGCGACCGGCCGGCGACCGCACCTCGCGGCGCCGCCACCGGCCAGCCACCCACCTCCCTCTCCACTGAAACCACTCAGCAACCCCCGCGCCCGCCGCCGCCGCCGCCAGCGACCCACCGCCTCGTGCCCGTCGCCGCTAGCACCTCGCCGGCCCCGACGCTGCGTCAACAGGCGGCTTCACCGCCCAGGCCGGGGACTCAGGTCCAGAATCAGCTGCTCGCTGATCTGCATACTGCGGCCTTGCCAGGTTCCGTCGCCCCCTCCCCCATCCCCACACCCTACTTCTTCATCACCCCGCCGTCGAGAGCTATGCGTTTCAATGCTTTCTTCTTGTCAAACTTGGTCTCCTTCCACCTGACTGCGCCGCCGGAGAGGCTGAGAGCTCGACGGATTTGTAGCTACGTGTTCTCCGTACCTGTCGCTAACCAAAACGTTGCCAACACCATCGTGGTGCGCGGGGCGCTGACCTTCGGAACGAAGCGCTTCCTCCTTCACCACACTGTTGAGGCAGCCATGGCGGCTGCCATCCGTCATCTAGAGGGAGACAGCAGCATTGATTGCCACCGGCCCCCGGTCGTGTCAGGTGCCAATGCCCTTGTGGGCAAGCAGGCGAGGCGCGGGGCTCGAGCCCGGGCTGCGTACACGCTAGGATCCACCACGATTCCGAATCTTTTCGTTGCGCAGAGCCCTGAAAGATCCTCTGCTGTGCTTAACTCGTGTATCCTTTGCGATCCTGCTGGGCGTCCTCCCCTGTTCCCCCTCCCGGCTCTAGACACGTCTGCGCTGCGGCCTTGCGCCGCTTCCCAAGGCCCGACAGTCGCCCCTGCTGCCCTCTTCCCTCCAGCCCACCCCCTACCTTGCGGCCGTGTTAAAGCCAGCCGCACCCCCGCCTCCTCGTCCCCGCAAAACTCCACCGCCCATCACTGCTCCCGGGTGTTTCCGTTGCCTGTCTCCCGACCACCTGGTCCGGGACTGTAGGGACCCCGTCCGCTACAGGCGCTGCCGCGGTAGCGGCCACCGCCAACACCGCTGCAAGAAGATGCCGGTCCCCCGGGAGCTGACCCCCTGGCCGCGCCGGTCCTCTGCGGGCATCCCGGCGCCCACGCGTCCCGCCTCCACCCCCCACGTGTGGAGTCCGCGAACTCCGTCGCCGCGCCGCGTCCCCTCGGGCGCTCCCGCTCCCTCGACAACTTGCGTCTGGGGGCTCGTTTTGTCGTTCGCGCCCCGCGAGGGGACATCACCCCGGATGCCCCCCAACCCAGGCGCGCTCTCTTCCCCCGCTCGGTGGACATCCACTGTGTGGGGAGCTCCTCCACGCCGGCCCCGGGTGCCACCTCCTCTCCGCCGGTCGAACGCCTCCGCCCCCACCCGTTGAGGGCCTGGTGTCCGACCACCGCATCCCCGACTTCGACCACGCTGCGGCCGGGGGGATGAGCTGGGATTCCCCTCCCCCCTCTGAGCCGTGGGAGCTGGAGTCCGATGAGGAGACGGTGAGAGCGACGACGTCGAGGAGGACCCCCCCGCGCCCGACTTCCTCACCATCTGGGCCCCCTAGGGGGACTGGACCGAGGCGTCCCGGTATGCTTTCGCGTTCATTTCCCCTGCCTCTGCAGCGGCTAACCCGGCACCAAAGATCTGGGGGGCGCTCCATAGCGTCCTTCCCCATCTCGTTCGCTCCCAGGTCGCCATGCTCCCATCCGCGAGGGGGGCGATGCTCCTGCGTTTCAACACGGTGGTGGACCGGAACGCGGCTGTCGCCCTCGTCTCCATTGACTTCGAGGGCGCCTCGGTCGAACTCGTGTGGCCGGAGAACGCAGGCAACCGCTTCATCGCTGAACCAGGCTGGCTCGCCTTCCTGTCGGTGCGCGACTCCCCCCTCGAGCACTGGTCTAGGGCGAACATCTGCGCCATCCTCGGCGGTGTCGGCCGTGTCGTCGAATTCGACCCGGTCTGCATGTTCGGCCTCGACTACAGCTCCCTTCACGTGGTCGTCGAGCTCTCCGATCCCGTGCGCATCCCGCGCGAGCTCCACATCGTCGGGCCGCGAGGCGAGGGCGCTATGGCGAGTGTCACTCCGCTCTTCATCTGGCAGCGCGCGGACCAGCTGGACGCGTTTGGGGGGCTCATGCCCTTCTTTGGGCCGCCGCCTCCACCACCTCCAGCGGCGTTGCCCCCGCCTCCGCCGTTCTTCGGGCCGGCTCCCCCACCGCCGCCTCTGGGGGACCAGCAGCAGCAACAGCAGCCCCAGCAGCCCTAGCAGCCCTACGACATTGGGCCATATGGGAACCACTTCGTACTGGCTCCTGGAGCCCCGGGGTACGGGTCCATCTTCTTCGGGCCGGTCCGGAGCCCTGTGCTCACGCACCTCTCCACTCCACCAATCGTCATCGACGTGCCGCTCCTGAACGACGAGCTCCCTGATGATGACACCACTCCGCCGCCGCCCTCCCCAGAGTGGCGCGTCGCGCCCTCGCCGCCCCGGGGTGGGCGTGGCCCCAGACGCAAGAGGGAGAGCCCCCGCCTCGCCGGCCTCGAAAGCTCAACCTTCATCTCCATCACGGACAAAGCGATCCAGCTCAAGGCGCTCCAGAACGCCCTCGAGCCCTGCTCCCGCAAGCTGAAGGAGCAGGTGTGGAAGAAGGGGGCCCTCGCAGGGAAGCCGCTGGCGGCCGGCGTTCTGCGCAACCTTGTCGCAGCCGTTGGCCTGGGGTGCGCCACCGAGAAAAGCATTGCCGCGGTGGCCGCGGGGGAGGAATAAAGACGCCGCCCGATGATCAGCACGGCGCGCGGGCTGCTTTGCCCCCTGTCAGCACCCCAACGTGCCGCCCCCCTAGTAGCTGTTGTTATCAGGATCACCTGTTCGTCTAGTTTTTTCTTTTCTGTCTGTTCGGTTAGCGCGTCGCATGCGACGCTGGTGATGTCTGTGCTCCTGCTGTATGTCCTTCACCTTGCGGCCTTAGCCGCTGTAATCCCCCCGGTGTGTTCTCCGCCGGAATGAATAGCAGGAACCGTGTTCTTAACATTGTTTGCTGGAATGTGCGGGGCCTTGGCGATGCTTCCAAGTGCCCGTCCGTCAAAGAGGTCTTCTCCTCTTGCCGCGCTGACATCGTAGTCATCCAGGAAACCAAACTCGCGCGCGCTGATCCTCTGAAAGTCAAAACCTTTCTTCCTCCCAACCTCTCGGCCTTTTCCTACGCAGACGCTGACGGCTCGCGTGGGGGCATGCTCACCGCGTGGGACCCACGGCTGTTCAACCTTCTTTCCAGTGATCCCCGGCGGCACTCGCTGACCACGGCGTTGAGCTCCACTATCTCCGATTTCCCCTTCACCGTGACTAACGTCTACGGGCCTGCCGATCATGCGAAAAGCCCTGAATTCCTCTCCTCGCTCCAACTGCTTCGCGATGCAGTTCCTGGCGCTTGGCTAGTCTTGGGGGATTTCAACCTTATTCGCGGTCCGGAAGACAAAAACAACCCCAACATCAACCATGCGCTGTGCTCCCTGTTCAATGGTGCGATTGACTCCCTCACGCTGGTAGAGCTTCCTCTCTTAGATAGGAAGTATACCTGATCGAACAACAGGGAGGTTCCCACTCTCGAGCGTCTTGATAGGGTCTTTCTCAACGTCGCCCTGCATGATATGTTCCCCAACTCCAGCCTGGAGTCGCAAATCCGTCCCACCTCCGACCACACTCCCCTGATAGTCCACCTATCATCCCAAATCCCAAAATGCTCCACCTTCCGCTTCGAAAATGCCTGGCTCTTGCACACTGATTTTGCTCCTGCTGTCCTCCCCGCCTGGGAGGCTGCCCCGTCGTGTAGCGACGCGGCCGGTGCGCTGGCCGCTGGGCTCAAGGCGGTGCATCGTGAAGCAAAGGTATGGGCGCAGGTAAAACGCTCTCTCCCCTCCTCTTCCACAAATGCAAGTTTCTGATCTACCTAATAGATGTGCTCGAGGAAAACCGTTTCTTGTCGCAGGCGGAGCGTCTACTACGAGTGCTCTGCCAGGAACGCCTCACCCTGGCGGTGCGCGAGCGCACCGCCTACTGGAGACAGCGAGGGAAGGTGCGCGGGGTCAGAGAGGCTGACTGCAACACCAAGTTCTTCCACGCCTCGGCCAGTCACCGCATGCGCTGCAACCAGATCCACGCCATCGAGGTGGACGGCCACCTGGTGACCGCGCACTCGGCAAAGACGGCGGCGCTCACGGCGCACTTCGAGCGCTCGCTGGGGACGCCCGCCCCCGCCTGCTGGAACTTCAACATCGCCGACCTCTACACGGGTGCGCCTCAGCCCGACGTCGCGCCGCTGATTGAGGCGTTCTCGCCAGCGGAGGCGCTCACAGCGGTGCGCGCGATGAACACGACGAGCGCGCCCGGCCTCGACGGGTTCGGCCCCGGCTTCTACAAGGCAGCTTGGGCCACGGTCGCCCCTCGACTGCTCGCGTTCCTTGACGGCTTCCACGGTGGGAGTGTTGATCTGGAGCGCATCAACCGCTCCTACGTCGTCCTCATCCCCAAGACGCCCGTCGCCACGGCGGTGGGTGCCCACCGTCCCATCTGCCTCCAGAACTGTGACGTGAAGATTGCCTCGAAAATCCTCACAACGCGTCTACAGCGCCAGTTGCCCGCGCTGATTGACGACAACCAGACCGGCTTCCTGCAAGGGAGAAGCATCTCTGAGACGTTCATGCATGCTCTGGAACTCATCCAGTGCGCGCACAAACGCCGGGCTCCGACGCTCATCTTCAAACTCGACTTCACGAAGGCCTTCGACACGGTATGCTGGGACAGTTTGATGACAATCCTCGGCGTGAGGGGCTTCCCGGCCATGTGGTGTGGATGGGTTGCCAATCTTCTCCAGTCATCCCGCTCGGTGATCCTTGTCAACAGGTGTCCCAGGCCCTGGTTCGCGTGCCAGCACGTCCTGCGACAAGGGGACCCCCTCTCGCCATACCTATTTCTGCTGGTCGCCGACGTTCTACAATGGATCATACAAGATGATCGCGCAATGAGGCATCCACTGTCACCCGCCGATCCCTGCCCCGTTCTGCAGTATGCTGACGACACTTTAATTCTGATGGAAGCCACCGTGGACGGCATCGATCGTCTGCGCGCCCTCCTGGACTCCTTTGCCCTGGCAACCAGCCTCAAGATCAACTATGGGAAGAGCACGGTCGTCCCCCTGAATGTCGCGGGTGACACCCTCCAGCATTGTGTCACAACTCTTCAATGTCAGGTGGAAGGTTTCCCCCAAAAGTATCTCGGACTTCCGCTGTCCACGGAGAAGATTCGGCTCGCGTCTCTGATGCCCACCATCGGCTGCGCGAACAGATACCTGGCGGGGTGGAAGGCCGCTCTGCTCAACACCATGGGGCGGGCGGTCCTCGCAGACGCGGTGCTGGGGAACCTGCTGATATATGCCATGTGTGTCGTCAAGCTTCCGAAAGGCGCCATTGAGGCCCTGGATGCTAAGCGGCGCGCGTTCATGTGGACGGGCGAGGATAAGGCGTCCGGAGCGCGATGCCTGGTGGCATGGGAGAATGTCTGTGCGCCGAAAGATCACGGCGGCCTTGGCCTGAAGGACCTGGATCTACAAAACCAGTGCCTTCTCCTCAAGCTCCTTCACCGCCTGTTCACCCCAGTGGACTCGGCGTGGGCGCGGTGGGTGCGCCGACACATCGACCTGGTCACCCTGGAGGGTGATGTCACCGAGATCCACTGGGCCTCCTTGCAAGCTCTACTCCCCACCTACAGAGCCATCACCACAGTTGAGGTGCGTGACGGTGCTAGCACCTCGTTCTGGGAAGATTCGTGGCTCGCCTCCGGCCCGCTCGCCGAGAGCCTGCCGGCGCTGTACAGCCATGCCACTGTCCCCGACGTGTCAGTGGCCGCCGCCCTACGTGATGGCATCGACACCTACCTGTAGCCACGGTTGACGGGCGCCGGCGTCGCGGAACGCGCCACGCTGAATCAGCTTATTGCCCCGGCGAGCTTGCTGGTGGGAGACGACGTCAGGCACTGCACGTTGCAGGGGGCGTGGGGGCAACTCAAAACCTCGCTGCTATACCGGGCGCTGAAATCCCTCTCCTCCACTGGAGCATGCGCATTCGCCAAGTTCGTGTGGAGGAACCGAGCCCCGCCGCGAGTTCAGTTCTTCATATGGTTGCTCGTGCAGGACCGGATTCAGAGTCGTCATAATCTGAAGCAGAAGAACATCATCGAGAGCACGGATTGCGCACTGTGTGGCCACCCCGACGAGACGGCGGACCACATCATCTTCGCCTGCCCCACGACGGTGGCGTTCTGTGGCCGCCTCGGCATCGCGGCAACCTCTGGCGCAGTGAGAGCGCTATGGGATGTGTCGCTCCTCCCCACCGTCCCTACGAAACACCGGGTGGTCTTCCTCTTCCTCTGCTGCTGGCACGTTTGGAAGCACCGGAATGCAGTGGTGTTCGAAGCGCTGCCGCCCTGCCTCAGCCGCCTGCTGCAGCATGCAAGAGTGGACACCCGCCTGTGGGCGGCAAGGCTCCCTCGCGAAGACACGCCGATCGTTGAGACCTGGTGTAACCTGCTGTTCCCCGTGTAATAGTCCCCATGTGTACCCCTGCTCCCCACCCCCAACAAACACTCTGATGTAATGTGATGCACCGGACTCTTTGGCCCCAAAGCAATGAAATCAGGTGGGGGAGCCTCCCCCCCGGTTGACAGTCAAAAAAATCCACATGCCAAAATGAGAAGATAGTGTGTATTTTGAGGGTCTAAACCGATGAAGAAAAAGAAAGAAAAACATCGTCGGATGAACCGATGGTACCCTAGAAGAAGCGTCGGTGCAAGCAACGGATGAAGTGAAACACTGCGTGAAGACTCAATATAACTGGCACCGTCGGATGAACCGACGGTCCATCTTCTACATGCGTCGGATGATTAACAGACACAAAGCAGCAGACTCAGTGGCACCGGATGAACCGACGGCTTGGTTGGTTTGAGCATCGTTCTATCCGATGGCTTGAAGAGTCAAGACAGAGAGCAGTCAGTTGCAGAGGCTTAAGCACCGGATGAACCGACGATGGTAGCAACGGTTCATCTGACGGCGTCAAGTTCGCTAACAGAAAGGTTTTGGCGTGAAACCCTTCAGCACCGGATGAACCGACGGTCAGTAGAGGAGCGTCGGTCTATGCGTCGGATGATTGGCGTCAGCAGAGCTGCAACGGCCATGTGACGTAGAGGGGGCACCGGATGAACCGATGGCCCTGAAAAGTAAGTGTCGGTTCATCTGACGCTATACTTTTCAGTAGCCATTAGCCAACGACTAGCTTGATGCTGGGCTATTTATACCCCCTTCACTCACCCATTTGAGATTGCTGGATTGTGTGGAAGTGCAGAGGAGTGCAAGACACTTAGAAGATCATATCCAAGCCATCCAAGTGCTAAATTGCTCATCCAAACACTTACACATGCTTTGTGTGTGCTTAGTGCTAAGCTTAGCTTAGAGCTGAGTGAGTGTAAGGTGTGCCTACCTTGTGAGGTGATTCTTAAGTGAATCAAGTTGTATAAGATGCGCCGGAAGTCTTGGGGGCCTAAGTGGCTCACCGGCAATCGTCTTCGACCCTCCGGCTTGGTGTGGAGTGGCGAGGACACTTTGTGCGGGGGACGTGGAGACCCCCTTCCTTGGTGGAGAAGCTCCTTAGTGGAGGCGGTATCAAGGTGACCAAGGGAGCTTGGCGACTGCCTTCATGGCGAGCCTTTGTGGCTAGTCAAGTGGTGCTCTTGGGAGAGACTTGGTGACCGGGAAGCAATACTCTTGTGTGGAGTGCTTCAACAATGTGGACTAGGGGTGGCTTAGTGCATACCGATACCACAAGATATATCGCGTGTCAAGAGTTTGCTTCCTCTCATCCCTCTTTACGTTTCCGCATTACTCTCTTGCAAACTTTACTTGCCTTTACTTTCCTAGAGAAGTATCATGTTAGAATTGGCTATAGGTTGCAAAACTTGTTTTGAGATTAGGGTTTCACACTAGATCAACCTTAGATTGCACATCTAGATAGAAATAGTTTACTTTATAAAGTAGTGGTAGCCATAGGTTAAGTTTTTAAGTTGCCTAATTCACCCCCTCTCCCTCTTAGGCTACGAGCATCCGATTTCTTACACACTCTTACACTAATAGGTAAATAATTAATTTTGCTTGAAATTTGTTTTAGAAAGTCAAAAGGCCCAAAATGTGGCTAAAATCAAAGTTATGCAAAATTTTTAGCGGAATTTCTAATGTGGCTAAAATCAAAGCTGTTGTGTCTTACATATCAACTAAGGTTTGCATCCATGCCAAGTCTCAAACCATAATTTGAACTACTGAGCGATGCTAGCTTGCCAAGTCCTCACTAAACGCATGCCCTTCTGTATAGGTGAAATCCAACAGCATCTCTAAATTGAACTCTTCGTATGCTTTACCGTCAGTGGGTCCCGCCTGTCATATCAAACTCTACTCTCTTCGTGGGGGATAGCTAGCAGAGGGCGTTAGCCATCTTTGGTTAGCGAAGGCCCAAGTTTAGCTAGTGGGGTGTTTGACTAGTCTGTTGGAATGCTGTTTTTATTGATTTTTTCTTTTCTTTTTTTTGCTAGTCAAGCTAAAATAGCTAATCTCTTGGAGTTGCTCACGTATAAAAAGTATAATGTGACTTTTCTTTCTATTTTATTTTTGAAAACGATCGCTGGCGTGACTTTTCTTATTTGCAACTACTTCAGTTTGCGAGAAGATTTTGTTTGGTAAATGGTCAAACTTCGCGAGTAGTATAATTGTATAATCGCCATTCGCCTTCTCAAAGTAGCATAGAAATCTCAGCAATTCAGCACTCCCAGGTCGCATCGCAGCGCGGCAGCCGCCCTTCCCCGGGACTGGGAGCCATGCACCGCCTTCTCCCCATCCTCCTCCTCTGCTCGTCTCTACTCGCAACGGCAGCCAACGCCGACGACCCAATCTACACCAGCTGCCCGAGCAACACGAACTACACCAGCGACAGCGCGTTCCGGGCCAACCTCGACTTCCTCCTCTCCTCCCTCACCGACGCCGCCGCCGGCTCGCCCGGCGGGTTCGCCACGATGGTCATCGGCGCCTCGCCCTACCAGGCGTACGGCCTCGCGCAGTGCCGCGCCGACGTGATCAACTTCAACTCGTCCGACTGCAGCGCCTGCCTCAACGGCTTGGGGCTTGTCCGGTAGCACGTGCGCGGGGTAGAAGAAGGCCGTGCTCGTCTCCGACAAGTGCCTGCTGTGGTACTCCAACGAGAGCTTCTTCGGCGCCGTTGACATGTCACCGCTGTTCTTCATGTGGAACGTGCTGAATGAGACCAAGCCGACGGAGTTCATATGGGGGCTCATCCCGCTGATGAGCAACCTGACCAAAATGGCGCCGCACACGCCGCGAATGTTCGCGGCCGGCTCGGCCACGGTAACGACCTTCAAGAACATCTTCGGCATGGCACAGTGCACCCTGGACCTAGCCGCCGCCGACTGCAACAGCTGCCTCACCAGAGCCCTCGGGTACATCCAGGTATGCTGCGACGGGAAGAATGGTGCACGAATCTTCTACAGTAGCTGCTTCATCCGGTTCGAGGTGTACCCGTTCTGCAACACGCAGGCCGCCGAGGCGGCGATGTCGCCGGGAGGCGGGTCCGTCAACGGTGAGTAGTCCTGAGTCCTAACATTTCCGTACGCGTTTGGTAGTACATTTTTCTTTCCTTTGAATTGTTGATAGTAGGCGTTGGCACTTGCTGTTAGCTGAGGCTAACGGTGTCCTTCACCCGTGGTCCCGTGCCATATGCCTTTTTTAGACAAAAGGCCATTGGCCCGGCTTTACTTAAAAAGCAGAGAGAGTACTGGGGTTACCAGCAAAGTTCGAAAACCAGTGGCACACAGGCCAGCAGAACAAGGAAGTTTACAACTATGCCAAGCATGCCACAACAACACTCTCTAAACACCCTCTACCCTGATGACATCTCCCAAATCCTAAAAACAAAAAGCGCCTAGGTGAGGACTAAATTACAGCACATTATAGCCAATCACCAGGAGTTATCCTTCAGCCTTCAGGCCGCAAGGACGCAAGCCGAAGTTTGAACTTGTTTATCACCGAGTCGATCCACGGACGTTCCTTCTCCTTGCTTAGTATTTTCCATTTCTGCATGAAGGAGATTGCACGATACATTCCAACATCAGGAGTGGTTATAAGCACATTATTGAAAATAAGATCATTTCTGATAAGCCATAGACTCCAGGTTAAGCAACCAATTAAAAAGACAACATTTCTATTCAATCTGGAAGAACCTGCTATTAATTTCATATGTAAATCCTCTAAGCAAACTGGTAGAGTTTCCCATTCCAGAACATCTCTCATTACCCCCCAACAAAACCTCGCAACTGCACACTGCAGAAACAAATGCTCCACACTCTCTACTTGACCACAGAGTTTACATTCCACAGGACCAGCCCAATTTCTCTTTTTTAGCTGTTCTGCGGTTTGGATTTTGTCATTGTAAAGTTGCCATATGCCTTTCCGCTTATGCCCAAGCGTTTCCTTCGGGTGGCTGTTCATTCACTGACCGGAGGCTGTTCAAAAACGTGTTTTCTTTTACGAGTTGGAACAGCGACTGATCTTGACAAAAATTTGAATAGCTTCTGTTCCTAATTTGGATAAACGCCGTGCTATGTCCAGGAAAAAATCACACGGTCAGGGTCAGGACAGCCCTTCTTGTGTCAATTCCAGCTGCTGTCGCGCTGCTGGTGCTGCTGATAGTTTTCTTTCGCTGCAAGAGGAACAGAAAACCACACGAGCATGTGCAGACTGCAAGCACCGGTAAATGCTGAAACTACTGTATATGTCTTATATTTAAATAATAAAAGTGATAAAAGGTGCAAAGTTAAGGCTTGAATTTTTGGTATTCTTCTATATTTGAACAGACAATGGAGATGAAGAACTGAGAAGCACCAAGTTCGTCCTGTACGATTTGAGCACCCTGCGAGCTGCCACCGACGAGTTTTCCATAGAAAACAAGCTCGGCGCAGGCGGCTTTGGGGCAGTTTACAAAGTACGGAGTAGTAACAAAAATACAAAATCTAAGCCTTCAGCCTGAAAGCTAATCTGTGCATTGGTACAGAACTGATGATCTGATCTCGGTGTTCTTCAGGGCACGCTGCAAAACGGGCAGGAAATTGCAGTGAAGAGATTGTCAGCAACCTCGCAGCAAGGACGGTTGGAGATGAAGAACGAGGTCGTCCTGTTGGCCAAGCTCCAGCACAGGAACTTGGTGCGCCTACTTGGCCGCTGCATTGAAGAACACGAGAGGCTCCTCGTCTACGAGTTCCTCACCAACAACAGCCTCGACAAGATCCTCTTTGGTACTACATCCAAGCAACCATAATGCCACTACACTACTACCATTTCGCTCCAGATCACTAACAATTTCAGTAAATTGAACCGGAAGATCCTGCACGGCAGCAGGAGCTGGGCTGGGGACTGAGGCACAAGATCATCGAGGGGATCGGCCGGGGATGCTCTACCTCCACGAGGACTCGAGGCTGACCATCATCCACCGGGATCTCAAGGCGAGCAACATCTTCCTAGATGCGTATATGAACCCCAAGATCTCCGACTTCGGCTCGGCGAAGCTGTTCAACTTCGAGTCCGGCGTGGGAAACACGAGGCGCATTGCTGGGACTTAGTAAGTATAAACGGTTTTGCTGTCGTCCAATAATCCATGATGTAGGTAGGTAACTGATATGCCTTTTTGTCGGGAATGCAGCGGGTACATGGCCCCGGAGTACGCCCTGCACGGCATCTTCTCTGTCAAGTCCGACGTTTTCAGCTACGGCGTCCTTGTCTTGGAGATCGTCACCGGCCGACGCAACACCTTCACCCAGGATTCAGGGCCTCCTGAAGATCTGCTTACTTATGTGAGTTTGTTAGGCTGAGATGCTTCATTCATGTCCATCCAAGCAACACGAATGCGTACCCTAAGTCCATAAGACCATAATATAAGCAGGTCTGGAGGCACTGGAGCGGCGGGAGCGTGCAGCCGCTGCTCGAGGGATGCCCAGCCCAGGGGCGCTGGCCGCAGGAGATCCTGCGCTTCATCCACGTCGGGCTGCTCTGCGTCCAGGAGGACCCACAGCTCCGGCCCACCATGGCGTCCGTCGTCCTCATGCTCAACAGCCGCTCGATCACGCTGCCGGCCCCCGCCGCGCCAGCCTTCGCGGTCCCCGGGCGCGCATTCTGTGGATTCGTGGGGACGGGGGTGGCAGATCGGCAGCCGTCGATCAACGATGTCTCCGTCTCCGGCTTGGAGCCGCGTTTTTTTTGAACGCCTCTCAACTGGATACAATTGTAGCATCTGTTCATACACAAGAACACCCACAGCACACACACCACAAGCATACTCATGTACAAACACACCTACAACTACACCCAGAAGTGAAGACCGCGTCCTTCTTGAGATCACCAGAAAAACTCCGTAGGCGACGGGAACGTCGCAATCCCTTTGTGGCTCCACGCGTGAGAGGCGACGTTTGGAGAAATCCAAGCGGAGACTGAACTGCTGCACAAGAACTCACAGACCCACCGCCGGAACCAGAGCACACATCGGCGAGAGGGAAGAGCCTGAAGTACCTTATTCCAAGAAGATGGCGCCGGCTTCCCCAACCAAGCACCACCGGGAAACTGACCTCATCCTTGAAACTCCACCGGGCGCCATGCTATGGCCGTCGCCGACGCTGACACAACATCCGGGGAAGAGGAGAGGAACCAAAAGCTGACCTCCCAGACGGGACGCCGGAGCTTGCGCCGCAGAAGACGCCATCACCGGATCCCGCCTAGAGGAAACACAGCAGCCATGGAAGCAGCGCCAACATCATCGCCTGACCACAGACGAGAACGCCGCAGCTGCCTCCACCTGCAACCCTAGACCATTACTTAAGTACTAGCCTATCTACAGATTGGCCACAGCCAACCACAGATCCGGACCCGCCGGCATCGATCCCCTACCTTCCCGGTGCCGGAGACGACACCAGAAGGTCTTCCGGTGCGTTGTGCGATCACAAGCTGCCTGGATTCGTCAGGACTCGACAGCGACAGTGGCGATAAGAGCCGCTCCTTGTCAGTAACCTGTACTTGGTCTGGTTTTACCGGGTTATGGGTTAAACCCAACCCAAGCCGTGAGGAAGCCAGCTGGACGGGTTTTTTTTTACTGAACCGCACCAAACAGTGCGTGTTTCATTGATAAAGTAGATGAAATACAAGACTACAGTCCTGGAAGACCATAGGCAGAAAAACAAAAGAAAGAGAAAAAAGCAGCTAACTATGCTCACCCGGTTGGATTAGGACATCAACCCGGGTTACACTCACCAGTCGGTTGGATTGGGCCATCAACACAACCGCAACTCTATACACAATGCCTCCAACGAAGGAAAAGCACTCCTGCAGCTCCTGCCCAACAACCACACAAATGTAGCCGTCGAAACATTCGACGAGATCCAAAGCTGAAAGAGGACAAAAAGGACGCAGACGCCACCACACCAAGAATGACAGCGCCATGCATGGCCCACCGCCGCAGCGCCGTTACAACTAGCCCACCACCTGAACGGAATGAAGACACCGAATCCGAGCCGCAACACAACGCGCGGGGGCCTCGCCGCATCCGCCGTTGGACTCCCCCACACTCGTGCGCGGGGGGCACGCCTCGCCCGCCACGGAACTCCTGCTCCAAATTCGTTTCCAAGGTTGCCATCAAGGTGGTAAGCAGGGATGCTCCGCTCCCAAAGCCTCAAATCAGCAGTCGAGTCACCGCCTCATGTCGACATCACCTCGTTGCTTTGCCCACGCGCAAAGCCACTGCCGCCAAGCCAGAGGATCCAGGAAGGTCGCTTGCACCATCTTCCAACGTTGTACCGCACCAAAGGACCCAACGATGTTGAGTCTCTCGCCGCGATCCGCTGCAAGCTAAGTCATTCCAAGTTGTCGTTGCCGCAAGCTTGTCCCACACCGCACTGATCATTGCCAAGCAACACTAGCCGCCGTGGTCCGCTGCAAGCCGCCAAACGACAACCAAGAGACAACCCAAGACCATCTTCGAGGAAGCAGTAGCCGCGACGTGAGTCTGACGCCCCAGGTTTTTAATTAAGCATTATTAGTGCTAATGACCTAGTCAACCAAGTCAAACACGTTGACTTTGGTCAAACCTTGGTCAACCTGGGTCATCACCTCGAAAACCTAGCCAACAATCACTAATGATCATCTTAATCGAGTCAACACACACCCTTGGTCAAAGATCTAGTCAAACCCTAGTCAACACCCTTGAAACCCTTGAACCTCTCTAGAACTTTTGCCGCGTTCTCCGAATTTCACCTAAACACTTCAAATTCTCCCAATATAAAAGTTGTCTAGTTTTTCGAGGGACACAACTTTGCTTTTGGGTGGCATTTCAAATTTGGAGTGGAAAATGGTGAAAAACTTGGTCAACTGCAGCTGAGTACTATCCACCGGCGCCGAGAAACATTCAAAGTTTGCCAGCAGTTTATGCAAAATCCATTGCTCAAAACCCCTATCAGCCTTTGTAAAAGTTGTAGAGGGTCAAGTGATCTACAACTTTGCTATACACACCTTGTAGCACTTATGTTGCGAAATGTTGAGAAACTTTTGGTCAAAACAGCCTAAACCAAATAGAGAGCAGACTAGGAACGTGAACACGCGCGCGACGTCGTGCGCGTGGGCGCCACGCGTCGCCGCCGCGACGCCGCCGTACCGGGGCTCGGCCGGGGGCACTGTGCGCGCCTGGCGCTGGCGTCAGCCCCGCGCGCGCCCCGAGCCCGCGCCTCAGTCGGGGGAGCCGTGCAGGCCACGCGGCGTGCACGCGCGCCCGCGACGCCAGACCCCCCTGCCGCGCATGCCCGTCGAGGCCAGCGCCGCCGTACCCAAGGCATATTCGCCGTGGAATTCCTTCACCGCGAAGTGTTGCTCCCCTACACGCTCGCTCGCCTATAAAACCCTGCCTCCCTTCCTCCTCGCGCGAAGCACGCACCGCCACTTCCGCCCGCCATTGCCGCCGCCGCCGAGCTCCCTCTTCTGCTCGCTCCTGGCGCCGACCCACACCTTCAGAGCCTCACCTAGGGCATGCTCGAGCTCTAGCACTCGTGTGTTGCCCGGCTCCGCCTCGCTCCTCGCCGGAATCCAAGCCGCAGCGGCCGCGCCGCCATGGACTCGCCGCCGCCACTCACCGGCGACGTCTCCGGCCGAGCCACCACCCTCAATCAGTCCGTGGTGAGCCTAATCACACGCTCATGCCGCTTGTTGGCCACCTGCGGCCCCACCTCGCCGGCGGCAAACTCGCCCCGCCGCCGGGGGCATTTGTGTGAAGGAAAGTTGCCCCGAGGGCATGGTTGTGAATCTGAAAATCTTTCCGAGGGCCCCACTGCAAATAGATTCTTATAGTTTTTAGTGTTTTGTCTGAATCTTGTAAAATCCGTAGAAATTCACAAAAAAATCAGAAAAATGTAAAACCAATTTTGTTGGTCTCCTTGTGAGTAACTATGCAACTTTTGTAAAGCATGACCATACTTTTGGCTCATAGATTTTGCATGAAAAATTGAAATCAGTTTGACCTAGATTTGTTGTAGTTCAAAATCTACATGTGATCTTGAGCTGCTTTTTGGATATGTTGCTAGATATGCCATGTCTAGGCTCTTCACCGAAATTTGCACAAAGTTACTGAGTAAATCTTTTAATATGATTTATTTTGTATTTAAGCTAAATCTGCCAAATGATTTTTATAGCTTAAAATAAATATATTTTTCTACCCAACTTCTGGCTATGATCTTTTTATGCCTAAATACACCTCTGGTGAATTAATCATGATTTTATATCTAACAGAAATATTTATTCTTGAAATATGCTTAGTTTTAAATGTATTTACATAGCTCAAGATCTAGAGTAGCCCTTGATGTATATGTTGGTTGCATAGCTCAGTTTTGGACTAGAGAATCAGTGAGAGAAAGTTTGGATCCAAAAGTTCCTTATTTATGTTTATATGCATTTCTCATGTTTTGATAACAAGAATATGTCATTTGTGGTATAATTAATTTATAGCTCATTTAAGTGTGCACTTGTGTTCAGTGGCTTTGTTTAGAGCTAAAGAGCTTCAGAAGTGTCATCTACTGCATTTTATGAATTTATTTTTGAATAAAAGCAATGGAGGTCAATTGAAGCTTAATATTAAGTTAAATTGGAAAACCACCAACACCACACCTAATGACCTTATGAATGTGATGTGAAGCATGCTAGGAAGCTTAAGACCACTCCCTTGCTGTTTTGGTGAAAAATTAAATTAATTAATTTGTATAACTATGTACACAGTCACTATCAAAAAGAATAACCAATAAAGCACCACATATTGTTCCTTTATTGGAAGAGTATGTTGAATGTGTTATTGTCTAGGTGAATGTGGTCAACCATGCACTTCATGGTTGTCATATGTTGTTTGGAAATTTGTTGGGGGATTCAGAATCAGGGTTGACAAAGTCAATGCTTTAGAATCGCCGAAACGTGCTTAGTCAATCCAACGGCGTGTTTCATTCGGGTGACGAAGCCCTCGAAGCCATTCGCCTTGACTCTTTCATTAACCCGCGAGCTTTCGCTGGGAACCCTTCGTCGCCCGAGAGCCATAGCGGTATAAGAAGTATTGATTTCTAACCTGTAGCATTGACATTACTGATTTTTCACAGGACGAAGCCTCGAGACAAATCTGGCATGAACAAAAGACCTTAGCTATCCTTTCGCTCGGGGCTTCATCGCGACTAATGTTAAAGTTTCACAATGTTTTGCGTGTGGTGTGTTTCAGGTGGCGATGTCCGCTGGGCGAAGGGTGTTCTCCAAATTGAAGGTCTTCACCCGACAGGCGCACGTGCATATGCCGGAAAAAGCGCCGTGATATGCGGCGGGGAATCAGGAAAGCGCCGATTACGTGAAGACCCAACGGAGAATTCCCAGTTTTAGCCTAGTACATCCTTGTTAGATTCTTTCTACACAAGGTCAATTTCGGAATGTAAAAAGTCCGTTCATCTCCCTATAAAAGGAGACCGACCGGCACTTGTAAAGGGGATCGTCTTTTGAGAATTACACTGTTGAGAGTTAGCTTTTTGTCTTCCAAGTGTTTTCTGCTTGAGTCCTTCGATTCATTGTTCGTGTTAGGCTTCGCCATAGCACAACAATTGGCGCCGACCGTTTGTGTTTGGCTCGAGTAAGAAACCCAAGATGTCCACAAGGAAGAAGAGGACCACCGCTAATTCTAGCAAGGGGGCTTCGTCATCCCTTGACGAGGAGTTGAACCCGTCCAACTTGCTCACTCAGGGAGAGGAGTTCCCAGAACCGAATGCTACTCAACCTAGGCCAAACCAGGATGCTACTGCGGCCACGGCCAAGGCAGCGTACGAGGCCGAGCTGGCTAAATTGCGGAAGGAGGCCGATGAGCTGGCCAAAACTAAAAAGAGGCTTTTGGCAGTGCAACAAGAGGCTGAAGCAGCCAAGGAAATCCAAAGGCAAAAGGCCGAAATCGCCAAATTGCAAGAAGAATTACGTCTCATAAAAGCCAAACAGTCCTTAAGTTTTAACTAGCTTTCGCCTGAGTATTCCGTACCTATCCAGTCCACACATACGGAGGGTAACATGCCATTCACCCAACCCCCTCCGTACACCACTTTCAGCCGTAACCCTTTCCTTAATCCTTTCGAGTCCGGCCCTTTGACCCAAGACACGCGCACCATCCGCACGAGGTTGTGGGATCCAAAATCGCCTTTGTCTCAGGAGATTCAAATCACTCCATGGCCGCAATCTTACAGGCCTGTACCACTCCCTAGGTTTTCGGGCCAATCAGATCCCATGCAATTTTTAATGGGCTATGAAGCCGCCATCCTTTCGGCTGGGGGCGATGACTCGGTGCTCGCAAAGTCATTCATTATCGCTGCGGACGAAGCTGCGACACAATGGTATTCTCTCCTGAGCCCCGGAGTGATTCATGGATGGGAAGATTTGAAACAGCGGATCCTCTCGAATTTCCAAGGTTTCCAGCGTCCAGAGCTTACCGAGAGCGATCTTTTCTCTTGTAAGCAGAAGGATAAAGAGCCTCTTCAAAATTACTTCAGAAGATTCGTTCACCTCAGAGCCCAAGCACCAAATGTACTGGACGCCGTCGCTATCAACGCTGCAATCGTGGGTTTGAGGGCCGGGCAATTTCGCTCACATCTCATGCGCGAGAGGCCCAAAACAATCCAGCGCTTGTACGAGGAATTCGAGAAGTATTGTCGTTCAGACAATGACTTCAGAATGTGTATGGAGGAGCAGTCTCAGCAAAAGAAATCTGCCAAAGCTAGCCAGTCCAGCGAAAGGGAATGGTCCAATCCCAAGAATGCCTCCCACGCTAATCCTAGAAATGTGTTCGGCCTAGAGGGAGAAACGGCTCAGGAAAACTGCAATCCTCAGAGCGACACTCCAAGCCAAAGCAATAACCCACCAAGTCCACCACAACAAGTTCAAGGGGGTGGTCGCAGAGGCGGAAGAGGCGGCAGAGGAAGAGGCCGTGGTAGAGGACGAGGCTACCAAGAGAAAAGAAAGTGGTATTGCATTTTTCACAAAGAGAATGATGACCACAGTTCAAACTATTGCCCAGACAAGAAAAGGTTCGAAGCCATCCTTGAAGAGGAGAAGAAAGAAAAAGAGAGGAACAGTTCAGTCAACCATTCCGCTCTGGCTTGGCAAAACCCAAACTTTGGGAGAAATGCTTTCGCAAATCCTTTCCACCCACCTCAATTCCTACCACCCGTCACAAATTACACCCAACCACCACCCTGGCAATCCCAGGTTTTCCAAGCTCAAAATGTCAAGCGTAGGCCCATTGACCAGCACGCCATAGCTCCCCCTCCTCCCCCATACAAAGGCCCAACCGCTCCACCTTTACCCGCGAAAGTCGAGGGCCAAAATGACCCGCTTCCTTCCGTCGGAACCATCCTCCCCATTTCGGGTGGCTCCACTTTGGAATTTGACTGCAAGAAGGCCAGGAAAGATTACTTCTGCGAGGTCCGTAACATCAGTGTGGAAGGAAGAGTAGAAAGAACTAGATGGTCGCACATCCCGATCACCTTCTCCGAGGAGGATGTGAAACTCCAAGGTTTTCCCCACAATGACACCCTCGTGATCGAAGCCAACATAGCAAGCTGGACTTTGGGAAAGCTTTTGGTTGACAATGGCTCGTCGGCAGATATAATTTTTGCAGATGCGTATGACAAAATGGGCCTGAGCAGGAATCTGTTACAACCTCCAGACACACCGTTGTAAGGTTTCGGAGGGCGTGTCATTCATGCAGTGGGGAAGGTTTCGCTGCCAGTTTCTTTTGGCACCGTTCAAAATGCTAGGACGGAGTATTTATCTTTCGATGTGGTGGAGATGTATTACCCCTACAATGGAGTCCTGGGTAGAGGTTTTCTCAACAAGTTTGAAGCCATCATACACCAGGCTTACTTGTGCGTGAAGATACCAGCTGCGCAGGGGATCATCACAATCTGGGGCCACCAAAATGATGGTCGAAACTTAGAAAGGGGCAGAACTCCAGGCCAAAGAAATGTTAACGCTCTCGACGAGGCAGCAAAAGCCAAGGCAGTGGAGAAGCAACCAAAACTTGACAAAGAGAAAATCAATGTGCAGCCAGACTGCGACACCAAGAAGGTTTTGTTGGATGAAATGGTTTGGGATCAGGCCGTCGTCATTGGGTCAGATCTCGCACCAACCGAAGAGGCGAAGCTAATCCAATTCCTTCAGAAGAATAGGGATGTGTTTGCCTGGTCGGCCAAAGATCTAGCAGGCGTAGATCGCAATTTTATCGAGCACAAACTAAACATCGATGCTACTATCAAGCCGCGAAGGCAAAAGCTCAGAAAGATGTCCGATGACAAAGTAGTAGCAGTCAAGTCTGAAGTCCAGAGATTGCTAGATGCTAGTGTCATTCGTGAGGTCATGTATCCCAAATGGTTAGCTAACACTGTGCCAGTCAAAAAGAAAAATGGAAAATGGAGGATGTGCATAGATTTCACAGACCTCAACAAGGCCACGCCCAAAGACAACTACCCACTTCCGAGGATGGATCAGGTCATTGATTCAGCTGCCAGCGCCGCTATCATGTCTCTTCTGGATTGTTTCTCTGGTTACCATCAGTGCTGGATGGCGAAAGAGGATGAGGAAAAGACTAGCTTCATCACGCCCTTTGGCACTTTCTGTTTCGTGCGAATGCCCGAAGGCTTGAAGAATGTTGGCCCAACCTTCACCAAAATGACAGGAGAAGTATTCAAGCCACAAATCGGTAGAAACATACAGGCCTACGTCGATGACCTCATAGTCAAAAGCGGGAAAGGTCCAATCATATCAGTGACTTGGCTGAAACTTTCGCCAACATGAGGAGAGCGGGTTTGAAATTGAATCCAGAAAAGTGTGTATTCAGAGTCACAAAGGGAAAAATCTTGGGGTGCCTAATCTCAGCTAAGAAGATTGAGGCAAATCCAGACAAAATAAAGGCAATCAGGGAAATGGAAGAACCAAAAACGAAGAAGGACATTCAGAAGTTGAATGGTCGAGTCGCGGCATTAAACAGATTCATTTCCAGGTCCGCCGAACGAAGCCTTCCATTCTTCAAGGCATTGAAGGGAAAGGGCAAAATTGAATGGGGTGCTGAGCAGAGCAAGGCTTTCGCAGAGCTAAAGGCTTATATCGAGGAGATGGCAATACTGTGACCGCCTCTCCCATCCGAACCACTCTTTCTATACATGGCTGCATCCAAAGCAGCAGTCAGTGTGGCCCTTGTGCGAGAGGTTGATGGTGAAAAGGAAAATATCAAAGCCCAGTATACTTTGTCTCAGAGGCTTTATCAGGTTCCAAACTGTTATACTCGGAACTGGAGAAAATTGCATATGCGGTAGTCATGGGCACGAGAAAGCTCAGGCATTACTTCGAAGCCCACAAAGTGTTGACGGTCGAATTTGGTACACCTAGCTATGAGTTTACCGTCAACCTTGGCAATGATTTTATATGCAAACTAACGGTGCTAACCCCCTATATATAATAAGTTCACACTTGCATGCGGATTTTGGAGTATGGTGTGTTTGCAGGAAAATGAGAGCTTAAAGGACGGATTCGTATGAAGTTCAAAAGGTCGATCAAGGAGTTCCGTCCGTACACGAGTGCAAGCCAAATTTACTCTCAAAGGTGGTGAGGACCAAAGTGCTACGACGAAACATTCCCGAGGACCAAGATGAAAAGATCGGAGTTCATACGACAAGACACCCTATCTTGATCGCGGGGATGATGATGCCAAAAAGCCACATATGAAGGGGCAGAAAGCCAAAATTGCAAGAGAGGCCGGCCAGAGGAAGATGGGCCCGAACCGGCCCAAAAAGGGCCCAGGCCGACCGGCCTGGTCGGATCGGCCTGGCCCATTTTTGTGGCGGTTCGCCCCCTCCTTTGACCTAGCCCCTCTTCGGTGCATAAATAGCCCCTGCCTCCGACGGCTGCCAGATCCATTCACGAGAGAGCCACCGAAAGAAGGAGATACACCGGAGGAAGCTGACGGCCGCCACAAGTCTTCGAAGGTACCTAGGAGATGGCTTAGGCCACCCCTAGCTGCCATGGCCTCCCTGCGAGGTTGTGCCATGGTGGAGTTCAGGAGTCACCCCCAACATTCGTCGGGGTATGTACGCACATGATGGTGATATCAATCTACCTTCTACTCTAGTTGTCTCAACTTTGGTCTACTTCAATGCATGCTTTCTTCCTCATATGTGATGCATCCATATGTTCATAGTAAGATTAGATCTATTCGTGGTGATTAGTCTACATCTTGCGGATACATTGAAGTAGCATGTTTTAGCTAGTTGGGTGATTACCCTCGTGTGGTGACAGCATGCGGGAGGGAAAAGTTCTAGCGACGACATGATGTGGAATAGGATCGAAGGCAAGTACCACGGGAGTCGGTGCATGGCCACCAAGGAGGAGGAGCTACGAGTAAGAGCGCCTTGGTGGGCGTTTGGGGTAAAGCTTTGGGAAACCTTAGGCGTCAACACGCACGTTGCACCGGTGACCTTGGGAAAGTAGGCCGCTTGCGAGCCGCCTTTCGGAGAGATGATTCCGTGTACTTTTAGTTGATATGCAATCTATGTTTTGACCACCTTTTGACTAGAACGGTACCTAGAGACGATAGGCCCTAGCTTCTTGGTTGTGTTATCTCATCTACGGTTGTGGGTGTGATCAACACTTATACTTCACTAATATTTATAAAGTGTTACTTTTCATATGCAATCTAAGCTTCATGATTAGGATAGGTTCGATAGATTAGATGGTAAACCCTAGGTAGTTCTTTGTCAATCCACGGATTGATAAACCTTAGGGGAGTACTCCGTGGGAAGAGCTACAACCGACCCGTGCGCTTGCAGATCGAAACTTGACACGTTATTTAACTGTCAACACAAAGTCACCGTGGTCACCGATTAGCCCCTCAACAATCTCTTCATCAACAAGGAAGCTTCGTCCAGAATTGCCAAATGGGCGACAGAGCTGTCAGAGCACACAATTGATTTTGGGAAAAGATCAGCAATCAAATCCCAAGTCTTGGCAGATTTTGTGGCAGACTGGACCTCGCCTTGCAATAGTGCTGGGGATGAGGAGCTGGTTCCTGTATGGGAAATTAGATGCGACTGAGCATGGGGGTGCAAAGGCGCTGGAATCGCAGCTGTCATTACTTCACCGGTGGGAGTCAAGCTAAGATATGCTGCTAGGCTAGATTATTCAGATCCATCCGACAGATGCACCAACAACACCACCGAGTATGAGGCACTCCTTTTAGGCCTTAGAAAAGTGCGAGCCTTGGGAGCAAGCAATTTTTTGGTCAAGTGCGATGCTGAAGTCATCAAGGATCATGTCGAAAAGGAGAGTGAGGCCAAAGAGCCAGAGCTTATCAAGTACCTCGCTGAGGTACGAAAGATGGAAAGGCATTTCCGGGGCTTCACTATCGAGCATCTGCCGAGAAAGAGGAATAGGGAAGCCGATGAATTGGCGAAAAAAGCCGTGAAAAGGGAGGCGATGCCTCCAGATGTTTTCTTCGGGATCCTCACTGCCCCATCAATTAAGCCGGACAAGCAGCCCCTCAGTACAGTCAATGCAATCGCAAGCATAGATTGGAGAGCTCCCATCATTGCTTTCCTTCGTGGGCATTATGAGCCGGTCGAGGCTCACGACATGAAAAGGATGCAAGCTCGAGCAAAGGGATACGTCCTCAAAGATGATAACCTTTTCAAGTTGGGAGTGTGCGCACCGCTACTGAAATGCATTACACAAGAGCAAGGCATTGAGCTCATGAAAGAAATTCACAGTGGAATGTGCGGATCTCACATCGCAGCGAGAGCTTTAGCTGGAAAGGCTTTCAGGCAAGGTTTCTATTGGCCAATGGCAATAAGAGACGCTGAGCAGATTGTCAAAACTTGCAAAGCCTGCCAGTTTGCAGCAAAGCACCAGCGAAGGCCAGGGGCTCTTTCGCAGCTCATCACACCTACTTGGCCGTTGCAGCGCTGGGGCATCGACATTGTGGGACCATTACCTATGGCTCAAGGCAATTTCAAGTTCGTCGTGGTAGCGGTCGAGTATTCTACCAAGTGGATTGAAGCTAGGCCTGTCGCCACTATCACCTCAGCCACCATCAGAAAATTCTTCTAGCAGCAAATCATCTGCAGATTCGGCGTACCCAAAGAACTCAGTTGATAATGGGAAGCAATTTGACTGCCAGGATTTCAGAGAGTATTGCCGCATGATTGGGACGAAGCTTCGTTTTGCTTCCGTATACCATCCCCAATCCAACGGCGCGGTCGAAAGGGCCAACGACCAAATTTTCTCAGCTATAAAGAAATGTCTTTTCGATCAGAAGAAAGGAAAATGGGCCGATGAGTTGTCCAGAGTCATTTGGTCACATAACACCATTGAGTCTAGAGCTACCAAATTCACCCCTTTCAGGCTGTTGTATGGAGCCGAAGCTATGTGCCCAGAAGAGTTAGCCAACGAAAGCGCCAGGGTTTTGATGGGGAGCTCTCGTGAGAACGAAGAAGTGGACAAGGACCTGGTAGAGATTGGCAGGCTTGACGCAGTTGCAAATCTGCTAAAATATCAAGAGGAAACCCGAAACTGGAGAAACAAAAAGGTTTCTTTGAAGAACATTCAAGTCGGAGATTTTGTCCTGAAGAGAAAAAAGAACGCGGACTCAGTAGGCAAATTACAATTCGCTTGGGAAGGGCCTTACATTGTCGTGAGCAGTGTTAGGGACGGAGCCTTTTGTCTCAAAGATGAGGAAGGCGTGGAGTTACCACATTCGTGGAATGTGGATAACTTATGCAAGTTCTTTCCGTAGTCGAAATTCTGTAGTAGTCGGTCGCATGGAACTATAAATGCGAACGACTCGTAAGTTTTACTTTTTCTAGTTTTTACTTTCGCGCAATTTAAATTCAATAACAAGGTTGTACTCTTTTCCTCACATAGGGGGGACTCCATCCTGGAGCGTGAGGTTTTTAACGAGGCAACCTTGATGTAAAATTTCCCTTCCTCAATGAATGGAATAATTCCTCCCTACGATTCCTGCTTTTTACCTTCATGCATATTTTAAAGTGCTATCTAAAGGTAGCCCACTCCAAAGCGAGTGAATTGAAGTGCTACGCAAAAGTAGCCCACCCACAAGTGGTGAAACATGAGCGATTCACAAGAATCAATATCTTTAAAGAGCTGTTTTCGCAACAGCCCATCCACAACGGATGCATCAAAAGCGGTTCAATCCGGAATCGAAGCAACAATGAAAAGTTGCTAAGTCTCAAGTTAATTTTTAGTTTTGAAGTAAGCGAAGCCTGGTTTCACGTCATGGCACCAAGGCCAAGCAGTGAAAAACTTTCGTTGTCGAAAAACAGCTGCAGAGCTGCAATATTCGACATTTTTTGTTCAGATCCTAGTCCTACAATGCATTGCACGCCTAGGCGTCGCATAGTAGGCTAGCCTTTCTACGACAAACGAAGCAATCCAAAACCAAACGAATTCATGCAATACCTTTTGTCAACATAAAATTTCTTAAAACAGAGTATTGCTTATTACAAACTGGCAAACAAAGTTTGAAGTGCGAGGTTTCGCTGGGTAGAACACGCGGTTTTTAGCTTACATTCTCCCAGTTTTCGAAGGGGGGAAGACGTTTTCTTTCAGAAACATTAATCGAAACCAGCGAGAATGTCAATCTAAATACTTTGTTTTCACGAAAAAGGTAGCTCTATGCAACTACCATCTGAATACCATCCTCCACGGCTCTTGGCCATGTCATACATGAAGCAATGATCTGTTTCTTCCTCTTCATATGGCTCTTCTTTCACCTCCGGGGCTTTGTACGCTTTCGGTTCCACCAGAGCAACCTTGCTAGTGTCGTTCATGGTCATAAAAAAGCAGAGAGGATAATTGTGCAAAGAATGGTATTGACAGCAAATTTCCCAAAACTCTTTGAAAGTTTTCTTAGGGTATCGGCGTTGAAAAACCTTCCAAGACGCACCACTGACACAGGTGTTGGCACGGTTGAAAGTCTTAGGCATCACATCCAACACTACACCTTCGCCCGACATCTGTGAAAACAATTCGCGCAAAGTTTTACATCATATTCTTAAAACATTAACAAATTTACACTGTGCAATCCCTAAGAACTTCTACATGTCTACACCTCCGAAGGGGGATTGGTAGCTGAATCTGGAGCCTGCCCTTCGTGCTGCAAAGGGGCGAGGGTCTCGCCGGTAAACGGGTCCTTGATATCCTTTTCAGTGTCGACCGCGTCACGCGTGGGAGCTTTAGGCACATCAGTTTCAGCCTCATCACCATCAGCCTTCGGAGGCCAGTCGCGATACGGTCCATAAGGTCCTAGGGTTGCATCCCCACCGTGCACCGCCCGGTGTTCTCGAAGTTCCAAAGCTTGCTTTGCATGGCCAAAATAGAGCTATGAGAAGAGAAATGTATCAAGGATACGATATACTCAAAGTCAGCAAAACCGATCAAGAAAAGCGGAAGTTGCAAAGATCAAACCTTGGCAAGTCGATCGGCCGCTTTCTTTCGTGCATGTTGACAACCACTCTTCGCCCAGAACTTACGAAGTATGATTTTAGTAATTGTGTCAACAGTTCTGCTGGGGGCTGGCATTTCTCTTGAAGAAGGAAACTCAAATCCACGAGTCCCAAAAGCTTTGAAGTGCTCGCAGCCGCGCGCTTCTAGCAGTTGGAGAATAGCCTCGGAGCTTGTCGCCGCTCCATAATCTCCGACCTTCGACATAGTGTCAGGTAGCACTTTCAGCTCATCATTCATCCAGGTGTAATAACTAGCGATGTTGTCGGTAACCCGAAAGGTTTGGGTTTCCGCGCCATATCGCTCTAGCACTCAGCGATAGGCATGAGCCAAATGAACTCCCCACTGGTGACAATAGGATTCATTGTCTTCCAGAGTTTTTTCTAGATCAGCTTTCAACTTTTTGAGCTCATCAATCAGAGAATCTTGAGTTTTAATTTGAATTTGATTTGCATCATTTTGATCAACGGCATCTCGAAGCTCAGTTCTACACTCCTCGTAACACTGTAAACTCTTTTCCAGCTCTTGTTTCAAAGCGTCCATAGCAGTTTTCTGTTTAGAACATTGCCCCGTCAGGCCTGAACTTGACCAGTGAGATGCTCAGACTTTTCTTTCAGTCTTTCATTTTCCTCCCGTAGCTTTCGATTCTCTTCTGCCAAACGCATTTTTTCATCACGGGAATCATTAGCAATTCTCTCGTAGCCTTTTCAGCCAGCAGCTAGCCCTTTAGAAAGAAAGGATTGCATAATGTCTAGCAGTTGCTTGCCGTCAAGGTTCTCCAAAGAATTCAGAAAATCTGCGTTCGCAAAAGAAAAGTAAAGTCATTAGTCAAAACCCTAAAAGCAGAACAAAGTTTAGTCGCATAGACAAATCTAAGTACAAATCATCGGTAGTAAAAAAACAACAAGATACGGAGCGAAAAAGCATACCAGGCTCAAAAGCCGAAGGATCAGTGCCCAATCCATATGCCCCCTTCCCTTCCGGTTGTGGATTCTTCCCTTTGGTCCCCATTGCAAATAAAGCAGTGGCCACTGAAAAACCACAAAAGTGATAAGTCAAGTTTCGAAAGTAAGAGATTCGGCAAAAATGAAGAGAAAGTCTTCAAATCAATGTACCTGTGGTCTCCAAAGGCACAGGGTCATTCCCTCCGAATCCCGGCGCACCGCTGTCTCCGATCAGGGCTCGAGCATTTTGTTCAACCCCGTCAAAAATAGGAGGCGGCGAGCGGGACAAACCTTCCTCACGAACTTCCATATCAGCCGAGTCCAAATCGATGGGGCTCCCTGCCTTCGGCCCTTTCGTCAAATCAGTTTTTTTCTGTCAAACCCATTTCATTTCTCTCGTGCGTCGAGGCCTGCGGGTCTACCCTATCAGTTTCCATCAGAACGTCTTCGTCAACATAGGATAACTCTTCTTCCCCATCAATGATGTCTATCAGCCCAACTACCGCTTTGACAGGCTCGTACTTGGGGAAATCAGGGCCACAAAGTTCGCCAGTTTTCTCATAGTGATCCCAAAACCTCTTACCTGCTGCTTCTTCCTCTGGAGTTTGTTTCATGCGTTCTCCAGGAGGACAAGTCGAGGAGAAATATGCCCATGCACGCTCACTCTTAGCCTCCATCTCGGCTGTTTCAGCTGGATCAATTGGAGCAGTTTCCGGCTGATCTTTCAGCTCTTTAGGTTCTTTAGCCTTCGGAGGATATTTCCTCGTCAGCTGAATTTGCGGCGTGGCCAGGACACCTTCATTCTCATCTCCTTGTGTCGTTTCGATCCGTGACTTTTTCACCTTAGGTTTCGCAACCTCAGATTGTTTCTCTTCAGCAGGGTTTTCTTTGTTCTTCCCCGCACCATCTGGGGTTTTCCTCTTGGAGGACGACTTTTTCTCAAGGCCAGTGGTCGGTGCCACATCATGAATCTTCTTCTTTTCTTTCTCCGCGGTGGCCACTTTCGCTGCCTCAGTCTTCCGGCGAACCAGACTTTCATCAATCTTCATCAACTTGGAAGATTTCTCAGCAAGCGGAGGCAGTGTCGTTTTCGCAGCTTCAGCCTTACGCTGAGCCAGAACCTCAGTAGCTTTCGCAACCTTAGAGGTGCCCTCCGCCGTAGCAGTCACTTTGCCCGCTTTACCCTTCTTTGAAGTTTCCGTCGGCTCAGATCCAACATTGCCGGCTGGCTGCATTTTCTTGCCTGGGGCCATAGGTTTCGGCCGCGGAGGGCACGGGACTTTCATCTCTTCCAAGACGCGATTGACGCGGCCTTGGTGCTTCAAAATCTTTTGGGCAGCCTCCCACTCCTTGTGAGTGTAGTTGCCAATCATCTGAACAACTTTCTTGTCAACTTCAGCCAAGATCTCTTCGTCAGTCTTTCCCTCAGGACACTTGACGTTGAATTTGGGGCTGCGGGTCTCGAAGTCTAATCCGGGTAGTTTTTTCATCATGAAAGCCCAGGAGCCCCACCGAGGCCTACAGGGCCAAATGTCCCTTCAAGGGCATCTCGCGTTGTAATCACGTGAGTGGCCTGGAAGAAAGCGCTAGTGCTAGCGGAGCTGCGACTTGCTTTCGTGAGCTCCGGAGCCAATTCAACTTCCAAATCAACCATGCGACTGGCCAAGTCGTATGTTATCACTTCTTCACGTTTCGCATCCAAACCAACCACCGGAATGGTGGCATAAAACCAATAAGAATTCCACCTGTTGGCCCATTTGTTTTTGTAAGCAGGGGCTAGTTCCACCGGAGGCTGATTTTTGTTGATCCGACAGGTTTGGAAAGTGCAGCAGCCATATTGTGCCTCCTTATCTTCGTTGTCAACGGTGACTGTCCTCTTCGCCCAGTGAATTTCAAAGTGACGGACGAAAGTTTCCACGTCGTTGTCACCAGCAAAAGATCGGCAAGCCCACAAAAACTTCAGGACTTGGGGGAATGAATTGGGCGTTAGCTGATGAATTTGTACGTTGTAAGCAGCCAGTATATCAGCAAATCTCTTCGACACTGGCAAGCGCAAACCCGCGGTAAAAAAGTCACGAAACACGACGCTTTCATTCTTCTTGGGTTTCGGTGTCGTTTCCTTCCCAGGTGGCCGACAGTCACCTGGCGAAAAGCAACCTTCCGAAACCAGGACATCCAACTCCGATTGTATCATCAATGACTGACCCATAAAGCAAGTACTAGGTTTAATCAGGTCTTCAGGACCAGCGCTCACGCTAGCCAGATTATCCCCCGACCCCTCGACGGCTGCAGCGCCGCTCCCCTCAGCAATCTCGCCTTCCTCGACGCCAGCATCAGCTTTTTTAGCATCTGTGTCGCTCAACATTATTTCCACATCACCCCCACTATCGGAATCACTACTTTCATCACTATTCGAAGTGGATGAAGAACTGCCACTCTCGCGAGAGCTGGCAGACCCATCCAAGCTAGAAATCTTACCAGATTCCGAGCTGGATGACGGCGAGGAAGAAGCCGCGGAAGCCTCCACAGGCTCAGGTGAAGCAGGTCGGTCCTCATGGTTTGACGGGGAGCCTTCGCCTTCCATCACCTTCGCCGTGTGCCTAACGCGAGCCATGTGTCTATAAAGTTTCAATCTCAAAACATTGCATCGCGGAAAACAAGTGAAGGAAACACCCTTTTTCTCATAGGCTAGAACTAACCTCAGGAGACGACCAGCCTTCACGGAGCGTGATCTGCGAGAGACGAAGCCTTAGAGCTCAATTGCGGAATTCAGGAGACAAGGAAGGGTGGTGAAAGCGACAGCAGTGTGAATGCGTCGCCGACCCCCTCTATTTATAGGCAGCGGACGGTAACGGTCGAATTTTTTGAACCCAACAGCTAAAGGAGAGGGCAAAATAGTAATTCGTATGGCTTTCTCGGGAGTCAACGCCGTGGAAGACGTTTTCTTTTGCCTCGATTCTCGAATCTTAGGTTTCGGCGGCTCAAGTTTTTGTATTTAAGCTGAATCTGTCCAAATGATTTTTATAGCTTAAAATAAATATATTTTTGTACCCAACTTCTGGCTATGATCTTTTTATGCCTAAATACACCTCTGGTGAATTAATCATGATTTTATATCTACCAGAAATATTTATTCTTGAAATATGCTTAGTTTTAAATGTATTTGCATAGCTCAAGATCTAGAGTAGCCCTTGATGTATATGTTGGTTGCATAGCTCAGTTTTGGACCAGAGAATCAGTGAGAGAAAGTTTGGATCCAAAAGTTCCTTATTTATGTTTATATGCATTTCTCATGTTTTGATTGCAAGAATATGTCATTTGTGGTATAATTAATTTATAGCTCATTTAAGTGTGCACTTGTGTTCAGTGGCTTTGTTTAGAGCTAAAGAGCTTCAGAAGTGTCATCTACTGCATTTTATGAATTTATTTTTGAATAAAAGCAATGGAGGCCAATTGAAGCTTAATATTAAGTTAAATTGGAAAACCACCAACACCACACCTAATGACCTTATGAATGTGATGTGAAGCATGCTAGGAAGCTTAAGACCACTCCCTTGTTGTTTTGGTGAAAATTAAATTAATTAATTTGTATAACTATGTACACATTCACTATCAAAAAGAATAATCAATAAAGCACCACATATTGTTCCTTTATTGGAAGAGTATGTTGAATGTGTTATTGTCTAGGTGAATGTGGTCAACCATGCACTTCATGGTTGTCATATGTTGTTTGGAAATTTGTTGGGGGATTCGGAATCAGGGTTGACAAAGTCAACACTTTAGAATCGCCGAAACACGCTCAGTCAATCCAACGACTTTTTTCATTCGGGTGACGAAGCCCTCGAAGCCATTCGCCTTGACTCTTTCATTAACCCACGAGCTTTCGCTGGGAACCCTTCGTCACTCGAGAGCCATAGCGGTATAAGAAGTATTGATTTCTAACCAGTAGCATTGACATTACTGATTTTTCACAGGACGAAGCCCTCGAGACAAATCTGGCATGAACAAAAGACCTTAGCTATCCTTTCGCTCGGGGCTTTGTCGCGACTAATGTTAAAGTTTCACAATGTTTTGCGTGTGGTGTGTTTCAGGTGGCGATGTCCGCTGGGCGAAGGGTGTTCTCCAAATTGAAGGTCTTCACCCGACAGGCGCACGTGCATATGCCGGAAAAAGCGCCGTGATATGCGGCGAGGAATCAGGAAAGCGCCGATTACGTGAAGACCCAACGGAGAATTCCCAGTTTTAGCCTACTACATCCTTATTAGATTCTTTCTACACAAGGTCAATTTCGGAATGTAAAAAGTCTGTTCATCTCCCTATAAAAGGAGACCGACCGGCACTTGTAAAGGGGATCGTCTTTTGAGAATTACACTGTTGAGAGTTAGCTTTTTGTCTTACAAGTGTTTTCTGCTTGAGTCCTTCAATTCAATGTTCGTGTTAGGCTTCGCCATAGCAGAACAAAATTAATTAACTTAAAACATCCAATTAAATCTTGCATATGCATCCTCGTGTAGATCTTCCCGACGGTAGCTATACACTCGTGCCGGAAGGAGGAGACGAAGGAGCTGACGGTGAGCTGCAGTACATGGACGTAGCTCAGGACTTGGACCAAAGTCCAGAAGGGCCCAAGGTCAACCTTGCCAACGAAGGCAAGCCCTGGATCATTAACCCTTCTTTTTAAAATTATGCAATTAACTTTGCTATGCTTGTGCATTTACGTTTCAGGAGTTGAATTGAAACCCTAGATGCATGATCCTTAGGCACCTATGCTCTTTTACTAGTATGCTAGGTCGATAGCTACTATGCTATAGGACCCGGTAAAAGTCGAGTGATGTTCGTCACTCGCGAGAATAGGTTCTTATGTTGGAATCATAATATCTTTATAAATGGATTGCTCATGTGGTAAGAGCATGGGATTTGGGCTCCGGTCCAATGGCTTTCGTGGGCTAAGCTTTTGAACGTACTAAGCACTTGTCGGGAATGGGACCGGTAAGCCTAGTACCCGATTGAGGCGGCAAGGGATTTGTTGTTACTAATCTTGAGTAGTCACCTGCCCGACTTGCAACCGGGAGGTGGGTACATGTGTGAGGCTGGATGCACTGTGTAGGGGCATACCAGATAGCCTTGTACCCGGGACTGTAATCCTTATCCCGAACCGAAGATCGACGGGAACCGCCTGGTCAGTGCCAACTTTGTGAGGGCACCGCTCCGTGTGTTTAGGTGTACCTTGCAAGGATTTAATCAATCGATTGTCGGCCTCTCACCGTTATCTGAGACTGCCTAATCAACTGGCCATGATATCCCTTAATGATGGAACTATGTGAATATTGCTGCGTGGATTAATTGTATTATACAATTCTTGATTGTAATAGTTGGCTCACTTAGAAATGGTAATTAACTAGAATTTGAGCTAAAATATTGAAAGTAAGGACATACTCTTTGTTGCTTTTCAGCAAAAGAACCCACCGGCCAAAAAGCCTATCATGTCTAGAGTTTGGTGATGTAGTTATCACCCGACGGTTAAGTCTTGCTGAGTATTAGTATACTCAGCCTTGCTTTACAAATGTTGTTGCAAGTGTTGTTTAGCCTGGAGAGATTCCACCCGACTGGGAGCTGGAATGGGTGGATGACGACGAGTGATGGCATCATGGATGGCCTCCTGTGATGTCTATCGTATCGCTAGTTTATTTTTCCGCTGTTTCGAACTCTGAACCTTTACTTATCATGTCATGAACCATGGTTTGTAATAATTAACCCTTAGGGGTAAATTGGTTTTAAATTTGTGTAATGTACTCTGGACTCGCCTTTGTGTGAGTTTTAATGCATATGTTCGATCCTCTGTGTGTTAACCAAGTGATTTACCGGGCTTTGACCCGGCGACTTACGACGGGATGGTGCTTCATTATCGCTTAATGACCAAAGTGGATTGGTTTAGGCGGTAGTACGGTATTTTCTCGGGCGGGTTGTCACAACGAGCTTGGCAACACCCTTCTTGCTTGCCGTGTGGCGGAGTTGCCGATCCCGGATGAAGCCGTCGTAGATAGTGGAACGGCCATGCTGCGAGTCAAGCAGGGTCTCAAGAGACGATGCCTCCAACAAGGGAACGACGCCAGAGGCGTCGCCATCGTTCGTCCATCATCTGGACTGGATTTTCACCCAGAGACCTTGTTCGACTGGATGTAGCTCCAAAAGTGACGCCCCCAGCGGGGAAGAACGACATCAAGGACGTTGTCGTCACTCCACCAGCCGGGTGCTGGTGAGGGCTTTCGCCCGGAGCACACAAGCCAGCACCTCACATGCCCAGCGCAGCAAGCCGACACCGCAGCCATGGCGACTCCATACGGGTGGCTCCGCTACCACACCCCCGCACCAAGCTGCCAGAACTTCACCTCTGCTACCGAGCATCACCGCCGCACCTCCCCTCCACTGGCGTCGCCAGCCGCGTCGCCCATGCCGGACCGGCCATCTCGCCGACCGTTGGCCACCGACCAAGGCGCCCTGCGGGCTACACCCGCATAAGGCCCCACCACGCATGGCCGCCACAGCCGTGACCGGCATCGAGGAAAAGCTCCGCCGTGAAACCCTACCGCCAGCCGCTACCGCCATCGACGCGCACCACCACGGCGCTACGTCGCGTGCCAAGGCCGATGGCCGTCGCGCCACCACGGCACCGCGCCAGGGGTAGTGCCACGCCCCCACGGTGCCGCACCGCCTACCGAGGGGCCCGGACATCGCCCACCCGACGCTCGCTGCCGTCCGCCCGCCCACCGGACCCACCGCCACCGCACCTGGCACCCCGTCGCGGCCCGCCGTAGATCCAACCAGGGGAGGGCCGGATCCGGCCTTGGGGATGCCGAATCTGTGCCCCGTGCCATCGTCGCCATCACCATGGTCGCCGCCTGGCTTCCTCGCTCCCGTTGACCCGGGCAGCCATATCGCAGGATCACGGTGGAAGCCCCGCCGCCGCCTTCCTGGCAGGGCACACGGACTTCCGGTGCCGTGCTCCGGTGGCGGCGAGGTGAGGAGCCCGTGAGGTGGGGTGGTGGCGGCGGTAGAGTGCGTCACCGCCCGAGTCGCCCCCCTGGGAGACGACGCGGGGCCGAGGATACAAAGAGTAGTAGCAGCTTCCTTGTCTCTACACTTGTGATTTGTGAACATGTTGGACGCAGGGTTAACAAAACCGCTACCGGTCCAGTTTACCGCGCCCAAAAACCGGACCGGTTAACCGGTGAACCGGACCAGTTAGCTAGTTTTGCCTTTTTTTAGTTTCGGTTGGGGGCGGTTAACCGGGGATTTTTGCTACCGGATCGGACCGGTGAGACCGGTTACCGCGGTCTTCCGGCCGGTAGCAAACGGTTTTTTTAACCCTGGTTGGACGGTTTAGAAACCGACGGGTTCATTGACTCCGCAGTTTAGTAGCTATGTAACACAGAGATTTGCTACCAGGGGTCGCAGTCGCAGCAGCCACTTGCCGATTGCCACCGAAGCCGACGGTGAGCAGGAGGCGGAGCCGTAGCTGGTGGGCTGGGCCCGCGGGGTACGCCACACACGTCTCAGCTACGCCATGGCCCGCCACCAGGACGACGCCGCCTGTGTGTGGTTCGCTTGCATGGTAGTTTCGACGGCGGCGATGGCGACATGCAGGATGAATTCGGTGCCATCGCGGCCTTGTCGTGGAAGAACTCAGCGCTCGTTGCGCTGTCATTGTCCTCCGTTGAGCTCTAGAGCCATGGCGGCCCCGTACCCACAGTGTCACCGCCCTCGTCTATCCCGGCCGTCGGCGACGGCAGTGGCCGATGTGAGGGCTGAGAGAGGCTGTGGAGTGGTGACTAGTCAGGGTGTCCTATGCCCATAGCCGCAGAATGTTGGAGGCTGGATGCCTGGATGTAGGAACTGGCTGATGGTGAAGTGAAGGAGCAGAAGCAGCGCCATGGTGGCACTGCAGGTCATCTGCTCAATGTGTAGAAGGATAAGACAGCTAGCTAGGAGAGCAAGACCAGTAGCAGATGCATCGATTTCCCACATCAGGGCAGCTCGATGTATGGAAGAACCACCACATTCTCCATTAAAAGCCGAGGAACAGGGGCGAGCAATGGAGGCGTGGATAGGAAGACGAAGGTGTTGATACGTGGTGGACGACGGACGACGCGGGTTAGATGGTTCCCACCTAAACCAAACCGGGACCGCTCATGACTTCAAAGATGGTGTTGACACCTTTTCCGGGATCAACAAGCATGCAAAGAAAGCTTGTTGCAGCTTCTCTGTGCAGGGCGGTCAGACCGCCTATGCAGGGCGGTTAGACCGGGGTGCCGGGATAAACCGGCGATAGACCTACGAACGTCGGCTCAGGAGGGACCCTGTCGGAGCTGATGCACGTAGAGTTGCTCTAGGGTCGGCATGCCACCTAGAACGCCTTCGGTCATCGCGGAGACGAAGAAAGAACAGCAAGTTGTAGATTGGAAAAGCTAAGGCAAAGAGATGAAAGTAAAGGCAAAACGATAAAGAGTAGATGTATTTGATCGATTGGATGATGCTCAATCGGTCGTGGCCCTTTATATTTATAGGGAGGGGAGGTCTTGCCCCATTAGGAGTTGAAACCCTTACAAAATCATGTTGAAATACAACTCCTAACCAGTTTTGGCAGGACGGGGCGGTCTAACCGCCTATGGGACGCGGTCTAACCGCCTCTGTGACGTGCAGATCTTCCAGAAGCCATATCTCCTTCATCCAGACTCCGAATTGGACGTTCTATATATGGATCTTGATGTACTCGACGAGACCTATCCAATGGTGAAGTCCAAATTGCCTTTTGAGGACTTTAACCAGGGCGGTCTGACCGGGTGGGCCCACCGGTTAGACCGGCCTACCTAGTCTTGCCAATTTTGGGTGTCAACATATGCCCCCCTGTTTTATGGCAAAGCTTGCGTGCCAGAAAACATCTATAATGATTAAAATTAGCAGAAAACGATGATTAACAATACATTGTCCATATTTTTTTGCTCCTAAGGGCGATAATTGCTTTATCGGCCATGAACTTGCTATGAACTCATGGAACAACTTGTTTTGGTCTCCATACCTGCTTAGTTGCTGACCTTGCCGGTGTGACCACTGTAGGTTGCTCCATTGATCTTTGCTTTCGCATCCGCTGTAATTTTCTTTTTTGAGTGCGGGATAAGCCTGAGGGACACCACCTCGGCTGCATACCCTTAGAAATTTGCTCATTGCTACCCTCACCTTGCTTGATAGTAGCACATACATTATTTTTTATCAGATTGTTGTTGAAAACAATCAGACTTTGCAATGCACCACAACTTGAGTATGCAATAGGATATTGAATCATATACGAGTTCATGTACATACTACTATAATCAGCAGGTGAGTAATAACAAGGATAATACCAAGAACATGGTGTAACTGATCCAACAAAAGGATAAACAAAATTACCTTGTTGGTGATGCGTACTTTCTCGTTTCTCATGTCTTGGTGGTGCTTTTTCGCCCTTAGCACCTATTGGTTGATTTCTTCGCTTCCTTGCAGCTCCCTTCCTCTTATATTTGGCCAGGAGTTCTTCAAAACTCGGCCTTACCTTTTTCTTGGGAGCATATCCATTTTTTCTGGAAATAGCGGTCAGACCGCCCTGGGACACGGTTAGACCGCCCTGAGACGCGGTTAGACCGCCCCTGGACCCGGTTAGACCACCCTGAGCAGTAGCCAGACTGGTCGATGCACCGTCGGCTTTTTCTGCAGTGCCTTGCCCCCCGAGCATTGAAGCCTTCGCTGCAATCTTAGGGGTCTCCTCCAGTGATAGCTTCTCGTCAGGCCTTTGCTCTCCAATGACTATGTTCTTCCCCTTAGCTTTATCGGCTTGATCCGGCCGAATGAGTACCTTGGGATTTAACAACTCAAAAGTATTCATAAAAGCATTAACAGGGAAAGGATTTTGGTCAACTTGCATCTTATGAAGTACTAAATGGCCTTCATTGATGGCCGATTGTATTTGCCGACGAAAACTATTACAATCATTAGTAGCATGGGAATAAGAATGATGAAATTTACAATATGCACGCTTCTTTATTTCATCAGGTGGTGGCAAAGTGTGAGATATTTTAATCTTACCTAGTTTTAATAATTCATCAAAGATCCTATCACACTTAGCCACATCAAAAGTAAATTTTACTTCCTCTTGCCGAATCTTATGGGCTGGCTTGAGAGAAGCACAAGTATTTGCTTTATCATCAGATGACCATGTAAATTCAGCAGCATATACTTCTTTACTCTCATCGTCCGAAGATTCATAATCTAGCATATGCATGTTAGGACGATCAGATTTGAGCCGAGTGTCTTTGCTTCGGCTTTCATGAGCTAAAGCTCTTGTCAAGACTTGGGCAACATCAATAAATTCATGACCTTCTAATTTTTCTCTAATATGGGATCGTAAACCATTAAAAGCTAATTCAACAAGATCCCTTTCGGAGATAACAAGATTATAACAACGGTTTTTTGTTTCTCTAAACCTTCTAATATAATTAGTAACAGGTTCATCATGTTTTTGCTTAACCGATGTTAAATGACTCAACCTCAACTCATTATCTCCACTATAAAAGTGATCATGAAATTTTTGCTCTAATTGTTCCCAAGTACGAATAGAGTTAACAGGTAATGAAGCAAACCATGAAAAAGCATTACCAGTTAAAGATAAAGAAAATAATCGCACTTTTATTTTCTTCTATGGCACTAGCTTCTCCTAATTGAGCAAGATATTGACTAACATGCTCCCAAGTAGTTTTGCTATCATCCCCGTTAAACTTCACAAATTCAGGACAACGCCAACCAATAGGATAGGAAACCGAATCAAAACTAGAAGGATATGGTTTTCGATATGAAAGATTTTCATTTTTTACTTCTATCCCATAGTCATCCCTCATTTGTTTAGCAAGATTATCATTAAACCTATTGATGACTTCTTGGATGGTGGTTGGCATTGGCGTGGTAAAAGCATTCGATTGCAACACATTCGGCGGTGTGTATAAACCAGAAGCGTTATGTTGCAAACGACTATTAAATTGGGCATTAGGTGCATAACCATAAGCAGTGCCCGTTTCAAACAGAACCATAATTGGAATACCTTGAGCTACTGGAGTATTCCCACCAGATCGGCCAGAAGCAACCTGAACGGGAGGAATAGTAACAATAGGTTCCGGAGATGAGGGATAAGGCACCATAACACCAGGGCCGGTATGACCGGTCGGACCAAGCGGTCTGACCGGCCTGTTCTGACCAGACGGCGGCGGTGGTGTTTGTCCCGTGAAATAATTCAACGGCATGTCAAACTGAGGATTAACCGTGAGTGTAGCCGATGCATTAATAGATGGGGTCTGAGGTGCCACAATTTTAGAACCAGATGCAACATTACTACCCTCCTCTAATCGTTTACCAAGACTCTTATCTACCATGTTTTGCATATTCTCAATCATTGATAAGCGAAAACTATCCATCACGGTAGTAAAATCATTAACGGTAACAAAAGAGGATTGAGTTGATGATGTGCTCACATTGGGTGGTACCTCAGGCGGTGGAGTGTCGAAGGTGACTTCCTTGATCTTCTTCACCTTGCCTTCGCGAGTCTTCTTGAAGTGCGACAAGTAGTGAAGTCGATCGTTCTCAGCCTTCTCCTTCATGAGCTTTTCTACTTCTTGGCGATCTCGTTCGGCCCTTTGCTCCATGAAGTCCTTCATAGCTTGACGGTCTTCTGGTGAGAGCTCTTCATCCGTGAAGTCGATGATATTGCCCTTGTCTAGGTCACACTGAGACATGTCGCCGGAGTTTGATAGATCGGTTAAGAAAGCCAGATCCTCTTCCCCAGCAGAGTCGTCAATTTGTTGACACCTTTTCTAGAATCAACAAGCACGCGGAGAAAGCTCGTTGCAGCTTCTCTGCGCAGGGCGGTCAGACCGCCTATGCAGGGCGGTTAGACCGGGGTGCCGTGATAAACCGACGGTAGACCTACGAACGTCGGCTCGGGAGGGACCCCGTCGGAGCTTATGCACGTAGGGTTTCTCTAGGGTCGGCAGGCCACCTACAACGCCTTCGGTCATCGCGGAGACGAAGGAAGAACAGCAAGTTGTAGATTGGAAAAGCTAAGGCAAAAAGATGAAAGTAAAGGCAAAACGATAAAGAGTAGATGTATTTGATCGATTGGATGATGCTCAATCGGTCGTGACCCTTTATATTTATTGGGAGGGGATGTCTTGCCCCATTAGGAGTCGAAACCCTTACAAAATCGTGTCGAAATATAACTCCTAACCAGTTTTGGCAGGACGGGGCGGTCTAACCGCCTATGGGACGCAGTCTAACCGCCTCTGTGACGTGCAGATCTTCCAGAAGTCATATCCCCTTCATCCAGACTCCGAATTGGACGTTCTATATATTGATCTTGATGTACTCGACGAGACCTATCCAATGGTGAAGTCCAAATTACCTTTTGAGTACTTTGACCAGGGTGGTCTGACCGGGTGGGCCCACCGGTTAGACCGGCCTACCTAGTCTTGCCAATTTTGGGTGTCAACATATGGTTTTATACGGGTTGGTCTTGTGGTTTCGCCGGTTCTAGACCGGACCAGTTGTCAGTAGCTGCGGATCAAGATAGCGATTATTCAGGGGGGAAACTTTGCAAAAAAAAAGTATCAGTATTTTCTGTTTAACATTATCGAGCTGGGCCCGTAGCTTTTGGAAGACAAAAATTCCAAGCCCACATGCCATGCCGGCCCAACCCAGTCCATAAGATAATCCACTCTGCCGTTTCCTTGGCCGTGGAGAAACCATGTCTGATGCAACATGATACTGTACCTAATACGTACGTAGTAGGTACATGTTCTTTTACTGGATATAACAGAAACCTAATCTTTGTACAAGGCAGAGCAGAACAAAGTATCCAGGGTAATCCAATGCAAAGAGCTGTATCTCATTACATAAAGCTTCAAATCTTGACATATCGACGCCAAGTGCTACCAGATTGAGCACCGGCCTCTGAATTTGGGAAACGTAGGACTCATGCAAACTAGTAATGTCAGAACTTGAAGTTGCGAACTTGCAATCAGCAGTACTTATCTGGATTAGACATAGTACATGCTTATATCAGAACAAACACAACATTCATTGTGCTGTTTTAAATTTTAATATATTTGTTAAGGTTCACTCTTACACTAAAAAGTAAATAATTAATTTTGCTTGAAATTTGTTTTAGACAGTCAAAAGGCCCAAAATGTGGCTAAAATCAAAGTTATGCAAAATTTTAGCGGAATTTCTAATGTGGCTAAAATCAAAGCTGTTGTGTCTTACGTATCAACTAAGGTTTGCATCCATGCCAAGTCTCAAACCATAATTTGAACTACTGTAACTGAGCAATGCTAACTTGCCAAGTCCTCACTAAACGCGTGCCCTTCTGTATAGGAGGACACGCAGCGACCACACATGCGCGATCACATCCTTGATCCTTCCCTTCAAAAAGTGTAATGTGACTTTTCTATTTTGCAACCAGCTCAATTTGCTACAACTACAAGGCACTGTTTGGTGAAAATTTGTGCAACAGGAGTAGTACCAGTCGCCTTCTCAAAAAGGCCCAGAAGGCTCAGATGTCAGAAGCAGATCATATCAACTCGATCGCAGCAGCGTAGCAGCCGCGCGCTCTGCCTTCCCTGGAGCCATGCATCGCCGCCTTCTCCCCATCCTTCTCCTCTGCTCGTCTCTCCTCATCGGAACGATCGACGCCGACAATGAGCCGCAGTACAAGGGCTGCTCGAGCAACGCGAACTACACGCGGGGCAGCGCGTTCCAGGCCAACCTCGACGCGCTCCTCTCCTCCCTCCCCGCCACCGCTGCCGCGTCCTCCGGGTTCGCCAAGAACGCCACCGGCGGCGGAGCCGCGCCAGAACAGGCGTACGGCCTCGCGCAGTGCCGCGCCGACGTCAACGCGTCGGACTGCCGCGCGTGCCTCGACGGCCTGGTGCGGGACACGGCCGGCGACACCAGCTGCTCCGTCCAGAAGGACGCCATGTTCATCTACGACAAGTGCAAGCTGCGGCACTCGAACACGAGCTTCTTCGACGACGTGGACACGTCGGTGGTGTTCTCCGCGTGGAACCTGCAGAACGCGACGGAGCCGGAGCAGTTCACGTCGCAGCTCGGCTCGCTGATGAGCAGCCTCAGGACCAAGGCGGCCTACAGGTCCCCGCTGAGGTTCGCGGTTGGCTCGATGACGGTGACGCCCTTGGCGAACATCTACGGCATGGCGCAGTGCACGTGGGACGTCGCCGTTGACGACTGCAACATCTGCCTTGTCGGCGCCGTCAACTACATCCCGATGTGCTGCGACTGGAAGCAGAAACTAGCAGCACATCATTTTAAATTGCGAACTTGCAATTATAAATAAATGAATTTAGATGGTCGTATCGTATACGGCGTAAAAGATAAGAATAGTTGAGTATTTTGGGCTTTTGGCCACCCAGCTGGTGGCAAGCCTCGCCAATGCTGCTCAGTCGATGACTTTTCTTATTTGCAACTACTTCAGCTGTTGTTCGAAAAAAAAAACTACTTCAGCTAGCGAGAAGGTTAGTAATTGGTCAAACTTTGTGAGAAGTATAAGTATAATCTCCATTCGCCTTCTCAAAGTAGCAGAGAAATCTCAGCAGTTCAGCACACGCAGGTCGCAGCGCAGCAGCCGCCCCCGGGAGCCATGCACCGCCTTCTCCCCATCCTCCTCCTCTGCTCGTCTCTCCTCACCACGACAGCCAAAGCCGACGACCCTTTCTACACCGGCTGCCCAAGCAACACGAACTACACCCGCGGCGGCGCATTCCAGGCCAACCTCGACGCCCTCCTCTCCTCCCTCCCCGCCTCCGCCGCCGCGTCCACGGGGTTCGCCACGAACACCACTGGCACCGCGCCCGACCAGGCGTATGGACTCGCGCAGTGCCGCGCCGACCTCAACGCGTCCGACTGCCGCGTGTGCCTCGATGGCTCGGCGCAGGACATGGCCCGGCTGTGCCCCGGCCAGAAGAGCGCCACGCTCATCTACGACGGGTGCCAACTCCGGCACTCCAACGCGAGCTTCTTCGGCGCCGTCGACGCGTCGGTGGTGGTCTCCTTGGTGAACGGGCAGAACGCGACGCAGCAGGAGCAGTTCGCGGCGCGGCTCGGCGCGCTGATGGGCAACGTCACGGAGAGGGCGGCGTTCGCGTCCCCGCGGATGTTCGCGGTCGGCTCGGCCGCGTTGACGCCCTTCGTGAACCTCTACGGCATGGCGCAGTGCACGCGGGACCTCACCGGCGACGGCTGCAACCGCTGCCTCACCGGCGCCGTCGCGTACATCCCGACCTGCTGCGACGGCAGGCAGGGCGCCCGCATCGTGTACCCGAGCTGCGCCATCCGGTACGAGTTGTACCCGTTCTACGACATCCAGGCAGCCGAGGCGGCGATGTCACCGGCGCCGGCACCAGGAGGCGGCGGCTCCGTCAACGGCAGCGACCACTCTGGTCCAGGAAGCAACGGTGAGCCTTGATCTCCGGTCTCCAGTCCCATCCCTTTCCTAACGCGTTTGCTACAGAAGTACTGTAGTTGGCTATTTGACTCTGGTGCCAATGTGCCATTACCGTGTCAACTTTTGTTTCTTCGTTGTCTCCTTTTTGAACTTTTCGGGTTCAATTCAACCTCACGTCATGGCGCCGGATGCTTTGCCTTTTACAGAGTCCTGACATGGCGTGACAATTGACAAAGGCTAACGTGTCGCACGGTTGTGCTGTAGTCGTATGCCTCCTGTTGGTACAGTGTTGAAGTTTAGCTAATCTAAAATTTAACACTTCCACTAATTTAGAGGCATGAATAGTGGATAGAGCTAAAGTCCATGAAATGTCATTGTTACCCCTTTTCTCCCACCTTCTCTCCCCCGTTCAGTCATTCCGCAAGTCATTAACGATGCTTGAATGGCCTAATGCATACGTTCACCTATAGGGCTATAGGACTCTTCTTAGCTTGAGTCAGGTTAGGTTGAGTCCGGGTCTTTCATTTCTTCTGCTTCTTGCTGTCTTCCTTCTGTTTCTGGTCAGACACCATGTATTTCCGTTCAATGAATGGAAATAGGGTTACCCTCGATTCGAAAAAAAAGAATACATTCACCTATAAGTCATGGGATCTCTCAATATCAGATTTTAGAGCGGTCACTGTCTGACTGATATGCTACCAAAGGCTGAAATGGTTTCTGTTCTGAATTTTTCAACGATGGCGGTGCAGGTAGCAATCACACTGTCAGGACAGCTCTCCTTGTGTCAATTCCTGTTGCTGTCGCGCTGCTGGTTCTGCTGCTAGTTGCTGTCTATTTCTGCAAGAGGAACAGAAAGCTACATAAGCATGTGCAGATCGCGAGCGCCAGTAAGTACTGACAGTATCTGACGAATAGTTCGTGCAAAGTTCAGGGTAACCTCAATCTGTCATGCTCTTGAACAGGACATGAAGGTATTGACGAAGACATGAGAAGCTCAGAGTCTCTGCTGTATGATTTGAGCACGATCCGAGCTGCCACCGACAACTTCTCAGAAGAAAACAAGCTGGGCGAAGGCGGGTTTGGGCCTGTCTACAAAGTACAGTAACAAACTTTTTTTTACCTCCAACCTGAAAATTAATGGGAAAAGTCCGATTTACAACCTTGAACTAGCACACAAGTCTGGTTTTCAACCTTAAACTACAAAACCAGACATAAAAGGCCATCCAACTATCAAAACCGTGCAAGTTTCAACCTTTGAGCGGTTTTGGAGGTGGTTTTCCATTTTGTGAAAATGTTCAAAAAAATGGTTTCTTCTAAAAAATCATAACTAATTCATTTTAAATCAGAAAAATATGGAACTAATACCCAAAGTTTTATAAAAATGTCACCTATCTATTGGTGCACTATTTGGAGTTTTTTTAAATATTATATGTTCAAGTTTCTAGTTTTTATTGCTTTTTCTAAAAATACTAGGAATATGAATAATAAGATGCAGATGACTCCAAATAGTTCACCAATAGATAGGTGACATTTTTATAAAACTTTGGGTATAAGTACCATATTTTTCTGATTTAAAATGAATTAGTTATGATTTTTTAGATGAAACCATTTTTTGAACATTTTCACAAAATGGAAAACCACCTCCAAAACCGCTCAAAGGTTGAAACTTGCACGGTTTTGATAGTTGGATGGCCTTTTATGTCTGGTTTTGTAGTTTAAGGTTGAAAACCAGACTTGTGTGCTAGTTCAAGGTTGTAAATCGGACTTTTCCCAAAATTAATACACGAGAAACCTGACCTCGCATGAACGAATAATTGATGGTATTCTGATCTCGATATTGTTGTTCAGGGTACACTGCAAAACGGGCAGGACATTGCAGTGAAGAGATTGTCAGCAACCTCGCAGCAAGGACAGTTGGAGATGAAGAACGAGGTTTTCCTGCTGGCAAAGCTCCAGCACAGGAACTTGGTGCGGCTGCTCGGATGCTGCATCGAGGAACACGAGAGGCTCCTCGTCTACGAGTTCCTCACCAACAACAGCCTCGACAAGATCCTCTTTGGTACTAGTACATTCAGGCAACAATAACGCCACTACAGTACTGTCATTTCGCTCCAGATCACTAACAATTTCAGTAAATTGAACTGGCAGATCCTGCTCGGCAGCAGGAGCTGGGCTGGGGGCTGAGGCACAAGATCATCGAGGGGATCTGCCGAGGGCTCCTTTATCTCCACGAGGACTCGAGGCTGACCATCATCCACCGCGATCTAAAGGCGAGCAACATCTTGCTGGACGGCGACATGAACCCCAAGATCTCCGACTTCGGCTTGGCCAAGCTATTCAACATCGACTCGAGCGTTGGAAACACCAGCCGCATTGCTGGCACCTAGTAAGTTATTTGCTGCCGTGGCGCCTCCGAGTTCCAGTAGCCCGGAGTTAACCGGACATGTCGATCGTGTCTCTGAAACGCAGCGGATACATGTCGCCGGAGTACGCCCTGCACGGCATCTTCTCGGCGAAATCGGATGTTTTCAGCTACGGCGTCCTCGTCCTGGAGATCGTCACTGGCCGGCGCAACACCTTCACGCATGCGTCTGGACCCTCTGAAGATCTTCTCACCTATGTAATTAACCTTCCTGTGGATCCCTCTTACTCTGATCACTCAACTAGAACCTTGCTGTTTCGCACTAGACCAATGGATGATTAATTCTTGTCATGCACGAGTAGGTTTGGAGGCAATGGAGCCGCGGGAATGTTCAGGCCCTGATGGAGGGGTGCCCGGCCGAGGGGCGGCGACCGCAGGAAATCCTGCGGTGCATCCACGTCGGGCTGCTCTGCGTGCAGGAGGACCCGCAGCTCCGGCCAGGGATGGCGTCCGTCGTCGTCATGCTCAACAGCCGCTCCATCACGCTGCCGGCGCCCGCCGCGCCGGCGTACGCGGTGCCGGGACGGCGTGCCTTCAGTGACACCGCGGACGCGCGGGGTACCGGTGGCGAGGATCGATGGGTGGGGTCACGGGAGCACTCCGTCGATGACGTTTCCGTCTCCTACTTGGAGCCGCGTTGATAGTTCATCAGCACTCAGCAGCATGGACGATATGGATGTGGTGTGTTAAGAGTAAAAGGAATGGAATGAAGACAAATGATTGGATTGATTGATAAGGGGGTGGACCCCGAATATATACACAGGGAAAGAGTGTGTAGGCACCCCTTCGGGAGTGCCGCACCCCTTCGGGATGACCCTTCGACAAGGCGGTTATAACTTCCTAATTACATCACTAATGATTCCCCTAATTACATAGTTATGCTAATTGATCACTAATCAATATTTCATAACACTCCCCCTTGATCAATTGCTTCTTGGGATCTTGATGTAATTCTTCTTCAATCATCTTTGGATATTGTCTTGTAAAACTCCTCCAAAAACCCTATGGGAAAAATCTTGAGGAGAAACTAATCTGTACGTGCATATGCCATTAAAACTCCTTTAAAACCCAGTGGGAAAATATAAGGAGAAAATGATATGGCATTTTAGATTACTGTCTCATTGATGACTTATATGAGAAAACATTGAAAAGGAAAAACTCATAAATAAGTTTAGAGATCAATAATGTTATGATCTGAGGATCATATTTGAATAACCTTCTCTAAAACCCAATGGGAAAAATATGAGAAGGGATTCTATATCTTCTTAAAAACTCTTGTAGAGAAAACAGAAGATATGACATAGAATATGTCTTGAAAACCACCCTTAAAACCTTAATGGAAAAATTAGGTGATATGAGATATGTTCTTGTATTGATATTGCCTCATTAAAACCTCTTATGAGAAACCTTGTAAGGAAAAACTCATATAGGAAAAAGAGCACAATATTCATAATCAGATGATTGTGTGTAGGTTATATCAAAGGAATGTCTCCCCCTGATTCTTGCAAATCTTTGAGTTGTCTCATACCTATTCCAAATCATATTTTTGGAATAATATTGTTGGTAAAGACTTTGTGAATAAATCTGTAAGATTAACACATGATTTGGTTTGCAAGATTTCTATCACACCTTTCTTTTGTAATTGATGCGGATATATCCTCTAGAACCTTGCAAAATTTTAAGGTGTCACTCACCACTTACCATGAATACCATTCTACGATGTAGTGGTGGATAAGCACATTAGTGAGTGTCTTTTGCAAGATATTTATTCTCTCATTTTGTAAAACTGAGGACAAACATTTTGATCAATACAAGATGAATTATCATTTATGGATAACGTTAGTGATTATATGGAATCACATTTTATCATTCATCAGAGTGATAGGTAAAAGTTTACGATATGGAGTCCATTTTGATGACTACGATGAAAACTTTATTATTTGTATCAGTTTATGATCTGGCAATATACATGGGGATCAGTTAGCCAGTATCTTGATATCCTACTTGGTCAAGTCTCGAAATATTAATCAAGACTTTTAGTACCATTTGATATCTATGGATATCATTTTTCACTCCCACCAGTATGGTGTTGTTGGAGTTGAATTATAGCAAGGTATCTACAACTGCAATATTAAGCATGTTGTAATATATATGATACACAAGCACTTTATTGGAACTAAATTCATCATCCCAGGGTCTAAATGGATATTGATCCATCTTTAGGGATAGAATGACCATAAGTGTTGATGGATATGTTTGTCCTATATTGTTTGAATATTGGTACACATTATTAATTGAATGTTGATAAACTGGTATGCCCAAGTTGTAAACTTAAGCATGATTTGGTTTTACCAAAATTTCCATCCCAAATTCCGTCATAAAACGATTGCTTATTTGTTTATGTGTGTTAAAGATGATGATGGAAAATCCAAGTTGGATTTGTTTATGAACACACATGCAACCATAGTGATTGGAGTAATCCTTTTGTGGAAGATACTTGCTTAGTCAGTTGTACCACAATCAACTTGACTATTTCAAGTCATGGAGTGACTTGGGTAATACACAATATATGTTGCGATTTATATTTAGATTTAGAATATGGAATAAGTCGAAGACTTGTATATCCAAATATATGAAAGTAGTTTGATCTGCCAATGATAAAGTATAGGAACATAATTTTCACATATACCACAAAGGTATGTTGCTCGGTCTCTGCGTGAAACCATTGCTACAATATCTCATTATATCACCACCTTGCTTTCATAAAGAATGCATTTGTGAGAAGATGAAATTACTGTGGTAAATACCTCTCACTAGTGAATGAGATAAATTCTCCATAATTGTCACCTCTTTATTTGACCCAATTTGAGTGTTGATACACTCTGCCTAGGACTTTTGTCTGGATCCAGTTTAAGGTGTATAGCAATTTTGAGGAGTATATGTCGACATTTTGTAGACTTTGTATGATTGATTCAATAGAACCAATATAGCATGTGAAATATGAATACATTAGAACTCTTATCTCATTTCCCAAGATGATAGAGTCAGGATGTTCCAATAATGCCTCAGTGCCTAAATTTATGTGCACATGTACTGGGCTTTAGAATGTTAAACATTCATAGGCTTTGGATTTTCAATTATCCATAAAGTGTCTAACAACATGTATGATGTTGATTTGCATTTACTATACTGGAGGATGTCTCCCCCTGTTTCCGCGGATGCTTATTAACAAGCTACATCCCTAGTGACCATACTTCTCCCCCTCTTATTTTAATTTGGGAGTTGAGTGATCTTGTTAGATTTCCACTCTTTTCTGGCACATTAAATTGTAGGGATTGAATAAGATGACACTTTTGATAAGTAAATGCATTTGGCAGAATATTTGTAATATGCTACAAATATATAAGATGTTCTGAACTAATAGTTCAAATATCTTTTGTATGTACGTGAATGTCAGGATTGAATGTGATGTGTAACATTCATTTTGTATTCCTGGCATTCTATATGTGGTATTAATCTCCCCCTAATGCCTGGAATTATTCTCAAGGTGTGATCAACATACGGGCTTTTTGTGTAAATCCCCATAGAGACCTAAGGTATTATATGTATGATGGATAATACCTTTAATTTTATGTAGGTCCCTAATGCCCATGATGTATGTTGTGAGGTGGTGATATTGGTATGTGCAAGACATAACCGACACGCAGATGGGAAATATTTGGCTGTGGCCAAGCTTTCACGTACTAACTGCAACGGAGGGAGCTGTATGATTGCAACTTGATGAATGTAAAATATGTGGTGTGTAAATCCACATATTACCAACTTGATGTTGATAGGTTGAATTCTATTGTGATGGTCATGCAAATGAGTTATCTCGATAAGAGATTCAGTTAAGTCATAATTGGTATGGACATATGGTACTTAGTGATATAGTCCCCAAAATCAAATAATTCCATATGAATGGATGTAACCCTGCGTCCAGGAAAGTTTTGCTCAAAGTTGAAAGCTAGAGCAATTAATTTGGTAATATGTTATGCCTTATGATAAGTAAGGGACACATATGGGACTATTTGTAAATGACTTTATGAGCACATGAGAGTGCTTAGATAATTCATAAATGGCTGAATATGACAACTTATCTTGAATGCATTTCAAGAAATTGAGTGACTTATTGTTTATAATTTTAAGGTAAGAGGGCCTTAAAATTAATTATCAAGTGACACATGCGGTGCACAAAATCTGAGGATTTTGAGAATGTAAGCTATCACCAATAGATTTGATAATAATTTTCCGTATCATTCATAAGTTAGAATGACAAGGCTATCATGCCAATTCTTGATATAATCAAGATTGGAAAATTATTTGATACGCAACATGGCATACGAGATTTATTTATGTACATATAACATATCCCAGATAATATGAAAGGAATTTGTATGATAATTGAATTTTTCTTATCCATTTTACCAAGTTGAGTGCTGATTTTTCATCATTATCCTTGGTAATAGGTTTTAGTATGAAACCATATACAAATGGATGTCACGAAATTGGGGGTATTTGTAGAATACATGAGTGCATCTACAATAAATAATTGAATACCCGTGAGGAGAGTAAATTTCTCACAATTGTGATAGTGGTGATCCACTTTGTGAAATTCCTTTTCTTTCTGGGTGTATCCCGAATAAATACCTTGTCTGAAGTACATGATATTAATGATGGACAATATACTACATATGTAGTATAATATTGAACTAATGATAATTCCATGAATTTTTATGGAAACATGTGGAGATTTGGTTTATCAATTTATTGAAGTGCGCTTCAAATTGATCTCCTTGAATTCACTTTCCTCCACTGGAGTGGAGGTTTTGTTTGAACCAAATATTTTATTTGGAAATCATGTGAACATGAATGTACAACCACACTATAGACAAACTTGAGGTTAGTCATTATTGTCACTTGATTTGAAGGAAAGTGCCATTTTATAGATGAGATCCATCGTGTTGTAAATACCATGAACGAAAAGTTTTATTCTTTGTTGATAACTCTACGAGGAGTTCAAAGAAATAAATGGATCTTGTTCCTATGGGTAATCAGATTTGTAAAATCTGAAGAGGAAATTTAGTAACACCAAAGGTGTATGTGTGGTAATTCAATTGTGAATTGTATTGGGTACTTCTTTAAAGTAGAACTATGGTGGCTTGGATGCCATGAATCTTGCAATGATATCGTTGATATCATGTACCCATATTGGATAGTAAACTCAACCAATGCGAATTCAAAAATTTCCATTTTGGGAACATTAGTCATGTCCTACATGAGTTAATTATGTATTTGAATGAATTTACTCGATGAGTAAATTATATAGCATGAAATATATTGTAGTGCAAAATTATTTAAATCAAATTGACACTTGACTAAATGGACTATTCTATAATTGGTAAGCAACAAAAGTTGTTGAATATGTTTTGGACTTCATTCTTGTGAGAATATATTTATGATATGATGATCATTGCCAAAATATATTTTTATATATACGATAGAATATAGTCACCATAATATATTGCACTTTTCTGCTATTTATTTAAGCCAAAGATTGATGCTTAAATTTTTGATTTCAAGATGAGTCTTGAATAATTCTATATAAAATCATGTATATTCAAATTGTGATTTGAATTACAAGTAGTGTGAACCTTATCTTTGAAATGCGATGAAATTACTACTCTTATCGAGTGTGACTCGATCATCACGTACTAGTGATAAATTAACACATCAAATGGTAATCACCAGAATGGTGTAAACTTGAAGTGGTGGACGAGGGACTCGTTGCTATAGGTATAATTTGCATGATTGCAAAAAATACTTTAGCCTCCACTCATATGTGTTACACTAGTAATATTAGGAGGTCATTTTTATGGAATAATCACCATGTTTGGTGATATGATTATGCAACATTAGTGAAGGCAAGATGATTCTTGCAACAAAAAAATTAATTTACTGAGGTAAATTTTGTATTGTAAAATAAGCAAAATAATAAATGTAAAATGATTCTTACAAAATTAAGGTATAGGACAATTTAATTCCTGTAGGAATATTTGACTTGATAGTCATTAAAAATTTTGTCCACATGAATGAAACTTGAATATACACTTTGAAGGTAATCATCATAAAGATGTAGACCTTTCAGTGATGAGCAAAAGCTGCCTAAAAGTACGGATCTCAAGGCAAATAAATTCTTATAAAGAACTTATTGCAGCCAGCGCCTAGGTCGCATCACCTTGTGTTATTCCAAAAATATATGTATAAGCCTTAATTTTAATTTTGCTCTATGTTCTACTTGATGTAGAAATTTGATTAAGTATTTAATCTAAAAATGAATTGCATATGAAAATTGTTCTAACACCAACAAACAATCTGCGGATCATAGAGATGCACAAATTACTGCAGTAATATCAGCATCAAATTACTTAGGTGTAAATACCGGAGGGTACAACATATCATAATGTGCTTGACAACACATAATTATAGAGTAATTCAGGGTCCAAAACAGAAACATGCAGAACTGACTATTCTGTACATGTGAATAAATTAAAGCCTGGGGGCTAATTTGAAATTTCAGGGGGGTAATCTGGCATTTCGGAAATTGGAGGAGGTCCCGAGGACTTCTTCCAGTCTTGTTTCAGCCTGCGGGATTCTTCCGGAATGGGCCGGCAGCGGCCTGCCAACGGTCTGCCACCAGCCCGCGGCGAAGGCTTGCCGGCCCACGCGAGCCCAGCCGGCCCACGCGGCCTGGTGAAAAAGAAGGGGAGGGGACGGTTAGGGGTTTCCCTAACCCATTGCCTCCCCCTGCCGCCGTCGCCTGGTGAGGGTGGTCCTGCCGCCGGTGGAGTAGCCGGCCGGATGGCCGGCGTCCTCCAGCACCTCCACCAGCCGTAGATCGGTGCCCTCCCCCTATTCTTTTCCTTCATCCTGGTGTCCATCGCCCCCCTGTGCGCCGGCTCGTGCCGGCCGCCGGCCATTGCCGGCGTTCAGAGTTCGGTGGAAGGGAGTCCCAGCGCAGCCGGGCTCCAGGTGCCACGGCGGATGCCGCGGCGGCGGTCGACGGGCCGCGACACGACCGAGAGGGCTGGGTGCGGCTGCTGCCGCCTCCTGGGTCGTGTTCACCGAGGATGCGGATGGGGTTCGTCGGTGTTGGTGAAGAACGGCGGAGCGCCGCGACGAGCCGCCATCGTCCCAATCGTGAAGCTCGGGTGCGTCGTTGAGGAAGGTCCGGCGAGGCCGGGCGACATGGTGGCGGCCGTGAAGGAGTGGGTGACCGCAGGCTAGCCTGAGGGCCGAAGCCGGCGTTGCCGGCCATCTCCCCCGTCACCGACGCAGGTACGTTCATGTCAGGGATTACCCCAACTCCTTCTCTGTTTGTTCCAGGGTGGCGGATGCCGATTACCAGAGGACGACAAGGCTGCTCCTCTGGTGGTTTGGGTGTCGGAAGACGCGATGTCGCCAGGGAGGAACAAGGAGCCAGGACGACGGTGTATATCAGTGTCTTGGCACGGGCACGCTCGGAAGAGCGGTTGCTGCTTGTTGCCGGCGAGGCATGGTGTGGTTGAGGTTCTGGTGATGGAGAACGTCGTCCCCGACGTCCACCACCGCGGCCACGACCACGACGTCCACCACGGCGACGAACAAGACAGCGGCCATGGTGTGCACCGCAAGTGCAGAAGCAGCAGCGTCCCCGACAGGTTCCGACGGGGATGACGTGAAAAGCAGAAGGCATTTCGACGAGATTGAAGTGCTTTGGGTCAATTGCTTACCCGGGGAGGGAGTCCGGCGTCGCCGGTGAGGCCCTCTGGCCTCTGTCTCTTGTGTGCGTGCGTCTCAGGGTAGAGATAGTGCTGATAACGTGTTAAGAGTAAAAGGAACGGAATGAAGGCAAATGATTGGATTGATTGATGAGGGGGTGGACTCCTGAATATATACACAGGTAAAGGGTGTGTAGGCACCCCTTCGGGAGTGCCGCAACCCTTCGGGATGGCCCTTCGACAAGGCGGTTGTAACTTTCTAATTACATCACTAATGATTTCCCTAATTACATAGTTATGCTAATTGATCATTAATCAATATTTCATAACATGGTGGATCCATCAACGAACAATGCTCTACTAGGCTCAATTTTGTACATCTAGTTCTGAATTACGCCAGAGAAGTGTTTGTTTTTGTAGTTAGTAGTCCAATGTAATAATATGATTATTCTACGGAAATCTTGGAGCAATAAATTTTTGCTAGATCAAGTTACCTTTTTGACTTCACGGAACAAAATCATTTTTGTTTGATTACTGGATAAGAGTAGCGTGAAAGTGGAAGGTGAAACTCAATCTTGGTACAGGGTACAAATTTAAAAGTGTCCAGGATGATCCACTACAAAGAGCCATATCTTATTATTCTTATTATATCAAAGCTTTAAAAATTTTGAGAAAAGGAAAAGCTTTAAATTTTGACATGTGGAGCCAGCAAAAGTGTTTCAGATAATCAGATTGAGCACCGGGCCTGAATTTGAGAAGCACCGGACTCCTGCGAATGTCTGAACTTGAAGTGCCTAGCACCTACTTGGGCAGAAATTGATTGTGGTTCAGGACTCAAGAGTCCGGTAAATTTAGCAGTACATCATGTGGATTAAACCGTGCATGTGCATATCGTGTCCAGCTGGGACGTTCGTTCACGCGGCCACCGCGGACGCGCAGGACACCGTGAGGAACACGGATCGCAACTCACAAGATTCCATCCATGGATGTGGATGGGGTCAAAGGAGCACTCCATCAATGACGTTTTTGTCGGGACTACTAGCGCCCGGACGTTCGGAGCAGAGGAAATAATAGACGCATGCACAACCGTCAGATCGAGGCACTGTAGACGTCAGATCAAACACTGTAGCACTCAAAAATAGTACTGTAGAAAAAAATCCCATCGCAACATAAGTCATTTTGCATGCAACATGGAGAAATTTTTTTGTAACATTCAAAAAACAACATATGCAACATTTGATAACAACACCCGCAACATTGAGATATACTTTTGCAACATTACAACATCGAAATATGTTTTCGCAACATCGATATGAAACACTTGCAACATTCCCTCAAAAGCTCTGAAACACCCAAAACATATCTTTGCAACATACACGAAAACCTTGCAACATACACCGAGCTCCTTTTCCCGTGACCGCATCAAGACCCCACTGGACGATGTGGCCGCCCTCGCCATCACCGGCGCCCTGCCTTCCCACCGGATCTCCGCCGTCGGAGCTCCGCCGCGGCACCGCGTGAACACATGCAACATCTGTCTAAAACACATACAACATTGCAACATTTAGATCTACTCGGACGACACCAGACGAAGCATCTCAAAAACGTGGATGCAACATTCGCAAATTACATGTGAAACATCACAAAATCCATAATCAAAGCATATTTATTTGCAACTCGTGACGCTAAATTGTAGCAAATCACGATGGAATTAGATGGTGTTCCAATTTTTGCATAGGCAATTTCTTCACCATGATTTTTTGCAGATGCAAAATCTAAACATATGTGAAATTGAAGCAAGCAAGGATGGCAGATATACCTTAATCCAGACTAGTTCGAAGGATTCGCCTTCTTCTCCAACAGGTATTCACCCTTCCTCCAACAGATCGAGATTCCACGGGTTCCAGCAGGGATTCACAGCAAGCAAAGACAGCAGCGTTGGAGCGGCTTCGATTTTTGGGGAGGGAACGGCAGGGCCAGCAGAGTTGGTGATGGCACGGGAGGAACGACGGGGTGCGAAGAGGAATGGCAGAGCTGTGTCGCGGATGGGGGGAGCCGACGTGCTCGCCCTGGAAGCGGAGGAGCTGCGGACTGCGGTGCGTGGGTGCTGCACTGCCGCACATCACAAATAAATCACCGCCGTGGGAGCCGCACGCGGGTACCACGTGGAAGGCCGCATCGGCGGTGGTGAGGGGCAGGCTGAGCGGCAGCGATGAGATTGAGAGAGAGGGAGGTGGAAGAAATGGGAATGGGAAAGGAGCGGTGGGGGAAAGGATAAGGTCGATGGTGGGGCCTACCGTCCGATTTTTACCTCCGCGTCGGACGTCAGAGGTATAGCATTACTGTTTTTTCTTTCTGAGGTGGAGACGCATTGAGAGTACGGTTACAGAGAAGCAGTTTATAGTGTAGCTGGTTAGTCTTCCTGAGGAGGAGCTAACCGACCAGGGTCAAACCTTGGCTTCTCACCTTTATTCAGGTGGAGCTTTAAAGCTCCCCTTTTTTTATAGTACTGCTACTACAAATTTCCCACTATGATCAAAACATTCATCTAGGGACATTTTTCTTTGTATTAGAATAATTTCTATTTTTATTTCCTAACTCTTTGCGTGTATCTATTTAGTTAGTTCTTTTTTCTCTTTTCATTTTTTATAATTTGTATTTTTTTTTCCATAACTCATCTCATCCATTTTTTACTATTACATATATTAACAAACATATACTTGATTGTTCCTATAGCATAACTATTTATCAAATTGTAAAATCAGTAATTAGTGATAGAGTGATTTATTCACTTTGTATACTAACACATTTCCCATGTTGATTATTTTTTGTTGTTGTAAGAAAAAACTGTCTGTCACATGGACATGTTTGTTCTCCATGCAAAATGTATAATTTATTAGTACTTGGGGCCATTTTTCACTTTGTGGACCAATTTGTTGGTGATGCTAAATTATCTGTTTAGTGTTTACTTTGGACTAAATTGTTCAGTGATGTGAATTGTAAATCTTATGGTTCATAAATTGAAAATATCTTTATATTAGATTTGACTTCCATGTATGGTTGTATTACATGTAACTTTCTTTGTTTCCTGTCACTGCCGTTTGTATAAATTTGTTAATAAAAATACATGACCGACCGTTCATTTCCTCACCTGAACGTGACATGTTGAAAAAAAGAGTAAAGTGCACGGTCGATCCTTAAACTTGTTCGAAGAGACTAGCTATCTTGGCTTAGCTAGCTAAAAATAGAAAATTTGTCCAAAAACTCAATCCAACAGACTAGCTAAATTTGTCCTCGCTATCCTCCGCTAGCTAAACCGGGGGCTTCGCTAGCCATCTTTGGCTAGACAGTCCCGCTAGCTATCCCCTTGTACATGAGTATGGCAGGCGGGACCCACTGGCGGTGGAGCATATGGAGAGTTGATTTTTAACTAGTTTATTGGATTTCATCAATTTTTTGCTAGCTATTTCATTTTACATACTAGCCAAATCGGGATTTTAGCTAGTGATTTTTAGAGAGACTCTTGGAGTTGCTGCGTACCCTCCATCCCGAAAAGAATGACATTCTAGGATTAAAAAAAATCTTATGCATTTTAAAACTAGAGAACAGAGGACCAGAAATAAGAAGAAGATAAGGACAATGGAACGAGAAGGGAAATTGAAGATAAGGAGTTAAGGACAATGGAACGAGAAGGGAAATGGTAAGAAAGGAAATAAAATGAACATGAAAGAAAAAGGAAATAAAAGAAGAGGTGAAAAGGGAAAAATATGGGGCCCAAATTGGACTATCGCGTGATTACGTAGGTCGTGGAGCCCATTTTGTTTGGCCTCCCTCGTGCCAGCTGGTGCTCCGATCCCCAGTGCCGTGCTCTGTTGCACTCTTCAGCTTTTTAATTAAAGACTAGCACAGAAAGCAGGCAGCATCAGCGCCGCCGTGGCCAGAGCGTCATTAGCAACATGCACAGCATTCTTCCTCTCCTTCTCCTCTGCTGGTCGAGTCTCGCCGCAACGAGCAACGCCGACAACCTCACATTCTACGTCGCCAGCGACTGCCCGAGCAACATGAACACCGGCGGCAGCGCGTTCCAGGCCAACTTGGGCGTCCTCCTCTCATCCCTCCCCGCCGCCGCCGCACCCACAGGGTTCGCCACGAGCACCACTGGCACCTCGCCCGACCAGGCGGCGTACGGCCTCGCGCAGTGCCGGGCCGACCTCAACGCGTCGGAGTGCCGCTCGTGCCTCGACTTGTCGGCGCGCGAGATCGCCAGCAAGTGCCCGGGCCACAAGAGCGCCATGGTCATCTACGAAGGCTGCCTCCTCCGGCTCTCCGACGCGAGCTTCTTCCGCGTGCCCGACTTGTCGGCCGCGTTTCACAACTGCAGCCCAAACGGGGCCACGCAGCCGGACTTCAACACGTCGCTCGGCAAGCTGATGACGGGCAAGCTCGCCGAGAAAGCGTACAGCACCCTGCGCATGTTCGCGGTCGGCACCATCGACCTCACGCCCTACGACAAGATTTACGGCATGGCCCAGTGCACGCGGGACCTTAGCGGCGACGATTGCCACAACTGCCTCGTCAAGGCCGTCAGCCTGATCCCGGAGCTCTGCCCCGGGGTATCAGGGGGCCGGATCTTCTACCCTAGCTGCTCCATCCGGTTCGAGGTGGACCCTTTCTACAACCTCCTGGCTGCCGAGGCGGCCATGTCGTCCCCGGCGCCGGCGCCACCCAACGGCAGCGACTCCGTCTCAGGAAGCACTGCAGGTCAGTCAACTCTCAGAGTCCCCGCCCTCTCCGGTCTCCTCTCGTTCCTTTTCCCACCGGTTAATTGTTTAACGCGCTTTCTGTAGCTAAGTTACAAAAAAGTAATAGTTTCGCAACACCCCGTTTTTGGTTGTTCTGAATTTTCCTCTACGACAGGTGGGGGAAGCAGCTACAAGGTCAGGAACACAGCTCTCCTTGTCACAATTCCTGTTGCTTCCACGCTACTGCTGCTGCTTGTTGCTGTCTATATCTGCAAGAACAGAAAACCATACAAGCATGTGCAGATTGCAAGCGATGGTAAGCGTGATGAAACAATGCCAGCGTATCTGATGGACAGTGTCCGTGATGCTACATACAGGCGCTTGACCCTTTCGTTTCCTCTTACAAACAGGATATGAAGATGACGAAGAAATGAAAAGTTCAGGCCCACTCCAGTATGATTTGAGTACCCTGCGAGCTGCCACCGGCAACTTTTCACAAGAAAATAAGCTCGGGCAAGGCGGGTTTGGCCCGGTCTACAAAGTTAATTCTAATCCGCGGGCCTGAAAGTTAATTAATTGGTTTACAACTAACACACGCATGATGATCTGAGTCTGACTTCAACGTTCTTCAGGGTACGCTTGAAAATGGGCAGGAAATTGCTGTCAAGAGATTGTCGACAACTTCACATCAAGGACAGGTGGAGATGAAGAACGAGGTCGTCCTTGTTGCAAAGCTCCAGCACAAGAACTTGGTGCGCCTACTCGGCTTCTGCATCGAGGAAGGCGAAAAGCTCCTTGTCTATGAGTTCCTCAGCAACAAGAGCCTCGATAAAATCATTTTCGGTGAATGAATCGAATGGATATAAACCTGTGCTACTATCATATCATGTCACTAAGGTCACTGGATCCATTCTGTTTGCTATATATAAGTGAAGAAGGTGCACCAAACTTTTCAGGTCCTGGAAGGCAACAGGAGCTAAGCTGGGGGCAGAGGTACAAGATCATCGAAGGAATCGGCAGAGGGCTAATGTACCTTCACGAAGATTCAAGGTTGACGGTCATCCATCGTGATCTCAAGCCGGGCAACATCTTGCTTGATGTGGACATGAACCCCAAGATCTCGGACTTCGGCTTGGCAAGGTTGTTTAGCATCGACGCGAGCGTAGCAGGCACAAACCACCTCGCTGGAACTCTGTAAGCCTGGTGCATGCCTCCAAGTTTTCCTTCAAACGTTTAGTATGCTACTACCAGTTGACACTGCAGTGACATATAGTGTGTCTTGGAGCTGATGCAGCGGATACATGGCGCCAGAGTACGTCATGCAGGGCATCTTCTCCACCAAGTCAGACGTGTACAGCTACGGCGTCCTCGTCCTGGAGATCGTCGCCGGCCGGCCTGTCTATCAAGATCTCATTAACTTCGTAAGTTGTGGGATTCCATTGAGAACACGCGTTAAATTTGTAGGCATAGTAGAACCCGCAGTATAGAGTTTTAGGACTACTATACTTGCCATGGTTGGTTAGTTTTGATCGTGTGTGGGCGGGAACGGGCAGGTTTGGAGGCACTGGACCAATGGCAGCATAGCGCAGCAGCTGCTCGATGAGCTCCCATTCCCAGTCCCAGCCGACGAGCTGGGAAGGCAGGAGATGCTGCGGTGCATCCACGTCGGGCTTCTGTGCATCCAGGATGACCCACAACACCGGCCCGGCATGGCGTCCGTTGTGCTCATGCTCAGCAGCCGCTCCGCCACCACACTGTCGGCGCCCAACGAGCCAGCCTTTGCGATTCCTGGGGGGAGGCCGAGGGCGGCCGCTCCGGCGGCGTCGATCAATGAAGCTTCCGTCTCAGACCTGGAGCCCCGTTGACTGTTGGACGCGGGCGGTCATCCCCCAGTGAGATTGTGGTAGTATTTTCCTTGTAAGAAGAACATGAAAAGAAAATTGCAGTAGATTAGAGCTATCCATGTTGATTTATTTGGTTGTTTTGGCAGAACTTGGGTGAGATGCAAAGAACGAATAGCGAAATAATGTAAAGTGTACAGTGGTAAATTGGTTTGGTACTTGGGTTACTTTCATTCCAATGTAATTTTTATTATTCTGCGGAAATCTTGGAGCAATATTTTTTTTGTACATCAAGTTACCTTTTGACTTCACAGAACGAAATCATTTTTGTTCGATTACTGCAAAGACAATCTTCGTACAAGGCAGAACAAAGTGTCCAGGATGATCCACTGCAACGAGCCATATCTTTGTATCGAAGCTTTTCAATTTTGACATGTCGAGCCAGCAGCGTTTCAGATAATTAGATTGAGCACCGGGGTCTGAATTTGATAAGCACCGGACTCCTGCAAATGTCTGCACTTGAAGTGCGTAGCACCTGCTTGCGCAGAAATTGATTTTGTCATTCAGGACTCAAGAGTCCAGTAAATTTCATCATATTGAGATTAACATAAACAGTGTTGGGGACTCGAAAATCGGATGGAACCCCCGAACACAAGTGAAGAGAAATTCGAGAACGAATACAAGAAAATACTCAAGAAAGCGGAGACAAGGAATCTCCGAAAGCCTGACTTCTCCTCAAAAGTTGTGAACCCTTTACACGTGCCCTCGGCCCCCCTTTTTTAGAGGCGAAGTGACTTTTACATTCCGAAATTACCCTCGGATTTAAAGAATATTCCAAATGAAAACATGTACATAAATGTCTTTTACATTCCGTAATTCACGGAGCTTAACTTCGGATATTCACGAGCTTGCCACCCTTTTACACCTTGAACCCAGACTTTCAGTACCACACCTTTGACTTGGTCCGCCTGAGAGATTGCTTCCATTCATGAGATCCCTTGAAAGCTTGAACCTCGGCATCGGAAGCTGGGACACATCCCAGAAGTATAGTTTCCCGAACTGCAGCTTTCCTCTGAAGTTCTACTCTCGCCTGAAACATGATAAAGTCATCGAAAACCAACCAGTCCTTCATGTGCATTATTTCCGAAGATCATTAGCACGTTAGAAAGTCGACAACTTGCATAATTCACGAGTTTGAGATCATAAAAATGGAAGCAACGCCTTCGGTAATCATGAAAAAGACTATACCATCTATCCCTTTGTTCTCACCGTAGCTTGTTTTTTTTTCGAATTACACAGTACATCGGAGACACTCACAACGCACGTACACTCATCCCTATGAACACACGCGCGCAAACGTTACCCCTAGGAGCATCTTCGAAGACTGGGCCGGCAAATCCTCAAGATTGACGAAGTCACCACAGGCGCCTCGCTGTCGACGGGAACGTCGCCTACCACTGAAAGCACAAACGCCGTTAAATCTTGAGAAATTCGCTCCCACGGGGAGTCGAATCCAGGACCTGAGGTGCTATCGGGGCTCCTGTAACCACTAGGCTACAGGCCCTTTCGCCGTAGCTTGGTTCTTGAGAACACTGAGTTCTCCGAAGTTCCGAGAGTGATGGTTTTAATCCAATTCCCCAACAAACAGCAGCACTTCATTTGGACTAGACCGTGCGTATTGCGTCCAGCTTTACTCGGGAAAATTTAATTGCAAACTTTACGTGCTTCAGATCAACAGGACTGCCGACTGCAAGAAGGCTTCGTCGTCGTACAGACAAAAGAAACTAGAGACAGAGCCTGAGACAGTCAGACTCCTTGCTTTCGTCAGGATAATCGATCATAAGCATCGGTAGAGGTCTAGAGGATTAGAGTCCAATCTTATTACAGGAAATGTTTGAATGCTTTATCTTGACGGCGTCAGCAGTATAAATTGAAGGCCAGACCCACGTCGCCATCCACAGTAATCAGGCAAAGCGCCATAGCTAGCATCTTCCTTAGCTCCCAACTTCCAAGACCTCCAATTCCATCACCTAGAGAAGAGATGGCGTCGCCCAAGCTCGTCGCCCTGTTCCTCGCCTTCGCCGTGGCGGCGGCGGCGCTGCAGCCCTCGGAAGCGGCGAGGGTCCATGCCCAGCAAGGATCCAAGCCGGCGACCGCAACCCACGAAGCAGAGAAGGTGGCCGCGCAAGCAGATGGCGGCGTGCCAAGTGCGCCGACGTTGCCCGGCCTCCCCGCGGGCCAGCTCCCGCCGGGTCTACTGCCCGCCATCCTCGGCATGCTCTTCCCGCCGCTGGGCGGCATCGTCGGCCTGATCCAGCCGCTGCTCCCGCAGCCGGGGTCTCCGCCCCAGCAAGGCGGCGGCGTCCTGGGCGGCATCTTGCCGGGGACCTCGCCTTCGCCGCCGGCGCCGGCGGAGTGCATGACGCCGCTGTCGGCCATGATGCCGTGCACGGACTACCTCACCAACCTGACCGTGCTGACGCCCCCCGGCGAGTGCTGCGACGGGCTCAAGACCATCATCAGTGACGCGCCCATCTGCCTCTGCCACGGCATGAACGGCGGCCTGAACCAGTTCCTGCCCAAGCCCGTGGACCCCCTCCGCATGACCGTCCTCCCGCTCGCCTGCGGCACCGTGCTGCCGATCCAAACCCTCTTCATGTGCAACTGTGAGTATCTTGCATTGTTACTATCAACAGATTTTATATGGGAATTCCTTTTATATGTCATTGCAAGGAGATCTATCTATCGAGTGACCTGACCTGATGCTGATGATGCATGTGTATATTTGACAGCAAACCAGGTGCCACCGATAAATGCCGCCCACCCCTGCAGCGCCGACGACGCCTGTACCTCCTTCAGTGTCACCGTAGATGCATGGTTTCGTCGAGATTATCTGTTGATACTTAAGCTAGTTTTTCTTCTTAGTTTTAAGATGGTTGCTTAGAAATCGAAGTCAGTGGTAAAGACTAGAGATAGTAGATGGTATGAAGTCATATATCAAGTTAGTGCAGAGTGCAGTCATGTAAACAGTTCAGTTTCTTGCACCATATGTACATGCACTTCAGTGGATTGGTGGTAAAGAAATTTGTGCCTTAACGTTGCCTCGATGTCATGATTTGCTTCAGTTTGATCGTGTACAATTGCATTGCCGCCCGGAGAACCAATACAATAATACCAATCTGTGTGTTCTGGAAATAAAATATGAAATTCTTTGTAGGACTGCGTTGTCATCTTTCCATCCTGAAGATATTTGAGAACCGTGCATTCACCTATGATCTTATTCATTCCGCTTCAAAACAGTTTCATCCTCCATCCATTCTAAATTGCAGGTTGTTTTGACTTTCCTTGGTGCATAATTTTTACTATGCACATATACAATGTGTATCTGGATGTATTATTATAATAACATTTATTAATTTTAAAAAATCAAAATGACCTACCGGGAGTATTATCTACAAGTTTAATAAAAATTACATTCACACTATCTACAAAACTAAATTACTTGCATACATCCATCATTGGATATGTCTTGATAATAGAATTATTTGTTATTGAAGGTTTTTAACTTTTTATTTTTAGAAATTTGGTAGAGTTGAAAAGTTTGACTTATATAGGATATTAATAAACTAATAGAACAACTTAATTACACTAGTGGAAGTGCACGCACGACACGTGCGTGATATAAAAAAACAACAAAAAAATGTATATATAGTCACAAGACATCATAGTTATTGAGATGTCAATATTATATTCCATCTTAATTGATTATGATACTTCTTTAAGCCATAATAAAATTTATCAATCAAAAGGATACATGATCTGATTTTAACCATGTATTGAATTTTATTATAGTATTTAAAATCATAATAATAATTATAGTACTCTATAATTTGACATTGTATTTCAAACCATCGTATTTCGTTATCTCCTTCAAGATGAAAGCACTCTAAGGACAGCCAGAGAAAGAATGTTCAAAGCTTACAAGGATTTCAGCATAAAAAGCGCTTAGCATATGCATTGGTTCATCAACAAACATGTTGTAGCCCAACAATTAGGGATGGATTCGTATGCATGCAGGATACAAACTTTGCAATTAGAATCAAAGCAAAAAAAAAACATGTTAGCTAATTAAAAATTAGGCAATGACAATTTTGGTGTGGGTGTGCTGGCCTGCAAGCAAACTTGGCAAGTGCAACATGGAAGGAAAATTGATGTGTGTGCTAGAAATCATGCAGAAATTTGGGCAGGATTGGAGTGGGTACACGAGTGGGTAGATGTTTTGCATGATGAAAAAAAATAGTGCCAAAACCTTGGAAACATGTTAGAAAAATTTTCTTCCCCTCAAAACATTTGCCTTCCCTCAATCTGACAAGTGGATCCAACCTGAGAGATACGACCTAATTTAGGTCAGAATCGTGTTAAGAAAAATTGAATTTTTGTAGTATATATAGTTTGTAACTTTGACACAATTACTGTCATTCACAAAGTAAGGTTAGAGCATGAGGTTCCACACTTCTAAATCATAAGAGCATCTCCAAGAGTACCCAATATTTCTTTCCTAAAAGAAGGTCATCTCCAAGAGTTTTTAATAATCCACCCCTAAAATATAGAGAACAATTTTACATTAGGAATCATATACTATTCCTAAATTATGCTAACCACTTTTATGTATTCTTTCTCTCTTGTACACTTGCATCATGGCTCTTTTCTACTTTTTATTGTTTCCACACCCTTCCACCTTGTTTTAGGAGAAGATACACATCAACTGAAAAGCGCGTTGTAGAACATGTTGATTTTTTTAAGTCCTAAAGGATTAGGAGAGTTGATTAGAAGTTATTGGAGATCTATTTTTTATCATCTTTCTAAAAATCTAGAATTAGGAATAGGAAACTCTTAGAGATGCTCACCATATGCTAAAACACATCGCAAATGCCTACGGTGGAATGTTGAGACCTTAGAGCAACTCCAAGAGAATGTGAAAAAATTGCCCCCAAAATCTATGTATTGGGGGTTTGCTAAAAAATAAGTTACCCCAAAATCTTATCTTCCCACAGCAGTTCCCCAATAATTACATCCCTAATATTTTAAAACTTGCCACATCAGCACACATTGGACCCACCGATCATCTCCCAACTCCAGCCACACACCCTTCCAGCACAACCAAACCACGGGCAATCACACAGGAGGACCTCAGGTGATCTCTATCTCTCTCTACACCTGTGCATTTCTCTAAATTATCCCAGTTGGGTGGCTGAATGCTAATTGCGCTTGACGACGAGTTGCTGAAAGAGCACGCGTCGACGACTGAACTCGATCTAAACATCCCTGCTCTTTTGTTAAATCAGTTTGTTGGAGATGCATCCATTTGACTACGCTGCGACATGCGAGGTTGAGGACCAATCATGCATGTTCGCCTCGACGGCGGCGTGTGTGTGTGTGGGGGGGGGGGGGTGCAGGGACTGGGAGCCACCGCCTCCATCCTCCGATTCGTAGGTAGCGGGAACGGATCAGCACAGAAGTTACGGGAGCTGTTGGAGCGCAGTTTTCTTGTTTTTTCCCCCTAAATAAGGTTTTTGGATAATTTGAAGGGATCTCTTGGAGTTGCTCTTAACCCCAATAAAGCTACCTAAAATCTACACTTTCTAATAGCCACCCCATGGTGCTTTGTCCGCCGTCTTTTCCATCAATATCATAAATATTGCTTGAAATTACAGATGACAGAATATATCACAAAGTAATAATTAGGAAACAAACTAATACTTGTTCGAAGCACCACTTCATCCTTGCTGTGTCTGTCAGTGCCATTACCATGCAAATACTTGTTGCAAAATATGTTATGGTAAATAGTGCTTTAAGTTCAAAAGAGCCAGATGATCCAAGTATTAGTGGATCAAGGTTGCCAGTTGTATCATTCCATATACATCATCTGCAAGTGGTGCCTAGGCTACATAGTGTACCTTGAATTAATAAGAAAAGAAACTTCTTTCTACCTTGTTCTAATCTGATCAACCTTGTGTATATCTTTATTTTATTCTAATACAATTGCTCTAATCTGATCAATAATAAACCAAAATTTAAGTTAGCTACTTTGATCTCAGCTGTAAGAAAAGTATCGACTGGGTTTGGAGCATATGGCACCTTTTATCTCAGCTACCTGACTCTAGTGTATAGATAGATTTATTTACATTGCCCACCTTCTTAAAAAAAGATTAAGAATGAAGTTTTATATGCTTGGATGCCTGGGTCACCAGACACCATCATAATCCAAAAAACTCTCCAGACTGAACATATTATAAGCTGCAAGCTAAAGAATAAAAAGATCAGAAGCACAGTTGCTGCTTGGCTATAAGCTGTCCATCCATATATTCAGCTTTTGAGTGCACTGGTTCTTGATCATTTCCTCTCAACAACAGCTAGCCACCACTTCTGTATAAATGATATGCCAAGGTACAACACTTCAACAGGGTTATTGACCAAATTCTTCTCACCGTGCATCTTTGTTCCGCTTCCACATCATCAATAGCGCCCAAGTTATGCCTGCAAACATAAATGGGCTGGAATTTGATGAGACCCTCCTAGACAGGGGAGCCAACTGCAGCCACAGGTAATCTCGAGACATCCTAGTCAGAAGCTTCTGTAAGACAGCTCAACGCATATCTCGCCATTGCACAATTGAAGAAAGTGTAGTGTGTAATTCTGACCACAGAGACTACAAGGGTGGCTACCTTTCCATAGAAACTAAAAGTCAGAAGAGTACAATTAACATAAATTATCAGAAACTACATATATATGACATCAAGCGTCAAGAAAATAAAGCCTGCCCTGCACAAGTGCATTTACATTCCTAAAAAAACTCCCACAATACCCATAAAGTGAACCATGCCACAACAGAAGGAATAGTCGTTCTATCTCACCATATTATTTATTTTTTGAATTTGGTAGTCTTACCTAATCAAGGTCAAGTATTCTGACAGAATGCTAATGCCACAACACCGGGGGGAATTCCAATTCACATTCAGGAGGAAGCAAAATAAACTGAGAAACACTTGGCACCTAACAACATAACTTTTTTTACAGCAAGGTCGAAATCATCCAAGGTATCATGCTCCTCTTCAAATTTTGTCCATGCATTATATATTCTATTAAGTTTCAGGTTAGTACTCAAGAGATGGTATGCACATAAATCTCAGCTACTTTTTGAGACTGATTCGTAGATAGCAACAAGAGTACCATCAACAAGTTTTTTAAGTCACGATACCAGGAAGAAAGAGGTATTCCCATGCTTGATTGACAAGAGCACCTCAGATCCAGACCCAGCAAATCTTTTTCATAACAACACTTATAAAGCGATCTCGCCACATAAAAGAACATATGAAGCCGAATAACAATATATTCCAAAACAAGCAAAAAAATTAAGAAAAAACAGTGACCACATTAGACATTCTATTCGATTTTATTAGAAGGCTATTAAAATTCCCAAATCTACCCTTTTCCTCTCTCCTTCACCTGCACTTGACTCGACTCCAGTCGGACCAAGTTCTTCACCGGAGCACCGCCGCCGCTTCTTCTCCTCCAATCCCGGATGCCGGCCGAATCCTCCTCGTCGCACCATCCTCTCTGGGTGGGGCCATGGTAAGGGAGCTCCGGGCAGACGCGGGGGAGGAGCTCGCTGGCGCCATCCTCGCTTTCCCTTCCACAGCTAGCTCCCTCTACTCTCTGCGGTGCACAAATTGGGCAGCAGGGGCACTGTAGTACCACGACAATTCGGCGCCGCGAGCAGCTCGGGCCGGCCTACGCAGCGGCACGGAGGAAAGGGGCGCCATGGCCGGCCCTTGCGGCGACGTGGTTCGCTCGGGCGACGGCGCTCCCGTCGGCCCGTGTGTGGAGGAGGGCGCCGCCGTTGGTCCGCTCGGCGCGGAGGAGGGGCTCCGCGGCCGGCCCTTGTTGCGGCACCACGATGACAGGCAATCCGGCGCCTGGGTAGCTGCAGCTCCGGTGGCCCGGGCAGCGGCACGGAGGAGCGGGGCGCCATGGCCGGCCCTTGCGGCGATGTAGTTGGCTCGCGCGACGGTGCCCCAGTAGACCCATGCATGGAGGAGGGCGCTGCCGTTGATCCGCGTGGCGGCGCGGAGGAGGGGCACCGTAGCCAGCCCCTGCGGCGGCACCATGGTGGCGGCACGATGGAGCGAACTCCAGCGAGCAGTAGTCGTTCGACAGCCTGGAGTCTTAAAAGGTATACATGGCCATTTGGCCCGCCCAGCCGACGTGGCCCGATGGCCTTCGTGCTCGTGTCGTGTCGGCACTATGGGCTGAACTCGTGGCTCAGCACTAGCCCGAGGCTATTTTTTGGACTGGGTCGGCCTGAGGCACGACATCTGGCCTGATGGGCCATCTGGGCCGTGTCAGCCCGCAGCACGACGAGCCGGAGAGGGGGAAGAACTGCCGCGCCGAAGGAGAGGAAGAGGAGGCCGCCGGAGGGGAGCTCGCCGCGGCCACCGGAGGAGACGGCAACACGGCTGCCGGAGAGGGGACGACGACGTGACAACCTCCTCCCCGCGCGTGGAGGCCGGGCCACGGATCCGGCCGCGAGGCGCTCTTTCCCGCGCATGGAGGTCGGGCCACGGATCCAGCCGAAGCCCGCGGGTGCCTCCTCGTCACGGCCGCGCCGCCTCCATGCGCGAGGAGGTAGAGGTGGGCTGCGCCGCCTCCATGCGTGGCGAGGAAAGGACGACGGAGGAGGAGGAGGTGGCCGGCGGTGGTGGCGGAAATGGCTCACGGCGACGATGGCGGAGATGCCGGCTGCGGCCTGTGGCTCTGCTTGCGGCTGCAGAAGGAATGGGGAGGTGGGACTGGGGGAGAGATGCTAGGGTTAGGGGAAGATGTGCCTTCTTTATATACGATCAGGCCAGATGGGCCAAGTGGGCTATTGGGCCTCGTGCCAGCACATGGGATGCGTTGTGCCGATTGTCTTCGTGTCGTGCTGGGCCGGCACTATGGGCTGAGGTTGCAGCCCAGCACAGCCCAACGTTGTGCTCGTGCCGGCCCAGGCTCGAAATCATCGTGCTGGGCCCGTGCTCGTGTCGGGCCAAAAATTCGTGCTTTGGGCTGGCCCAAGAGTCTCGTGCTTTTTGGCCATCTATATTAAAAGGTAGGAAGGTAAAATCATGTAGCTTTCTAATAAAATAGAAAATATAATAATAGGTCCAGTGTCTTCGAGCAAATTAACACACTTGAACAATGTGTTGTATTAAAGACACAATTTTAGTGTGCCAACAACAAAAGACGTATTGTAACGGAGTCCCAGAGCCAATTTTTCATTGCAACAAATCGAATGTTCGTTCAGAAGTTTACTACCACGCGTGAATGCACACGGCCGACGGGCTGAGACCCGCGATTGCTGATTCAGATATCCGCCGCGCTTGGCGCTTTGCCGATCATTGACTCGCCAGTCGTCACTGCTGACAACAGGCAACAGCTGGTCAAAAACTCAAGAGTCGAGACGTAGCCCTCTGCCCGTGTTGCATTTCTCTTGGACAGGAATCCTTGCTTTTCAGATGGGTAAGGGCGTAAGGCCAGAAAGAAGTTTGGTATGAATTCGTGGTGGGTGATGTGCAATCGTTGTCTGCTACTCCACTCTCACGACCGGCTGGATAGGAGTGCTACACCACATGATCTCTCATTTCGTGAAGGGAAGGCACTAGGCAGGGCACCTTGCAACTTGGCAAAGAGCACGTGGGAACTATCGTCTGTCGGTATCGGTAATGTGAGTGTGCGATGTCACTTTGTCATCTGCCTAAACCGATCGGCTGACGCCGTTTAAACGTTAGGTCGGGAGAAATAGGAAGGGATGGATGCGGGTTTGGGCCCGAGAGAAGAAGAAAAGGAGACCAAAATGGGCTGGAGCGTGGTGGTCTGGGGGACATGTGGCGCGTGGTGTACCCGGGCACCGCGGGCGTGGTGGACGACCCGCTGGCGCGCGGCGCGCCGGGGGGCTGCGAGGCCTCGCCTGCGTCCGCGTGCTCGAGTGCCTCGCGGAGAAAGACGTGGTCCGGGCAGGACCACTGCTTCCACCTCGGTGACTTCGTGTGCGCCGACGCCGTCGCACAGGACGAGGCCATTGCCAGATTTGTTAACGTGTAAACCCTCTTGGCTGTTGTACATTGCATTTGCCTGAAAACCTGCAGGCAAATTCAAGTTAGACTTTCAAGTTAGACTGACTCAAGGAAGCATGCGCATCCCCATACACCCTCTTTGCGCACAAGACAAAGGAGAAACACGTGCCACAAAAAGATCAAAGAGCCAGTGAATTTCCTACGGAACCCTGCGTCCCCCGCGTCGCCTCCCAGGCGACACGGGCGGATCGCCCCGTGCGCCAGCACCTGCCGCCGCCGCCAACCCTGCCCCCGTTCCTCCTCGTCTCCGGCCTTCTAACCGGTGGCAAGGGAAGCGGGGTCTATCTTTTTAGTAGATCGAGTCCTAATCGAGTCCATCTAGGTTTAGGGTTTGCTCGCCGTCGATGCTTGGCGGTGGAGTTAGGTTTTGCCGGAGGAGCGTGGCTTCTCTGCGGCTAGGTTTTCCTGGTAGCGTCGGCGATGCGGAAGCGACGACGTTACAGAGGAATAATTTCTTCCAGCTTCTTCCGTTCTCCGATGGCGATCTAGTCCGACGTCAACGGAGAGGCTGGGGAGACCTGTCAAGGAGTCGAGGGCCGGCACATCGTCGTCTCTTTCAGGTGATGATGTTGTTGATCCTGTTAATCTCATGGAAGATGATCTTTGGAAGAAATCTGAGCATTGCTCGGGTTGCCGGCGATGGAAACGAAGGATGTGTCGTGGGTACTGGAGTTGGCCGATGCGCCTGGGAGGCAGCGTACTCGGCTGATTCGCCTAGCAGTAAGCCCTCCTCTACGGCCTCCACTTTGTGGAGTTTGGCTCTGGTGGCCGGGGACGATTGGGAAGCGGCTTCGACGGCGGTGACGAACGGATCGCTGAAGGCTTCGAGGAAGATGAACAGGAGTTTTGAACTTCTTTGTAATTTTCCTTTTCTTTCGGGTCCTGTTTGTAAACGGACCGGTGTAATGCGCTAAGATCAATACATGTTCCTTCTAAAAAAACATGTGGCACAAAAAATCGAGCGCTCCAGCAGCAAAGACACAGCCCACGTGCATCGGCTGCGGCAGTTGACTCTCGCGTCGTTGCTGCACGGGGAAGGAGGCACACTATGCGGAGGGAGGACAGGGAAGGAGGTGCATGCGGCGGAGGTGGCGTTGTTGCTCGCAGTGGTGCTGCATGCTTCTTCGCATCATGCTCCAGGCGCTGCTGCTCGACGTGGTACCGCCACATCCGGAACTGGGAGGGGAGACGGAGGCGGCGGGGTCGCTGAGGAAGGAGGAGGTGGGGAGGAGATGGCCGCGAGGTCGAGCGCCGCGGCGTCCCGGAGCAGATCCGGCGGCCAGCGGGTCTTCTCTACCTCCCTCACAGGCGAATCGGACTCGACGGCGCAGCGACCTCAAGCTCCTCCTCGGCCTTCCGCGTGGCGCCGCGGCCTCCTCCCCCCCTCCTCCCATGCGGTGTCACGGCCTCAAGCTCCTTTGCCGTCCACGCGGGAAAGGAGGCGGCCGGGAGATGGAGGAGGTGGCCGAGGAAGGAAGCGGCGCGGAGGTGGAGGAGGCATGGAGGTGGAGGCGGCGGCGGTGCAGCTCCTCCGTGGTGGCCGTGGAGCTCCCCCGCCGCGCGCCCATGCACCGAATTGAGGGTGCGGCCGGGGGCGCCTGTGGTGAGGGGCGGTGGCGGTGGAGGCGAGGATTTCGGGGAAGGGGAGAAGAGGGGAAGCGGCGGTGGCGCTATGGCGGGCTCGGAGAGGCCAGGGAGGGAGGGGTGAGGTCGTGGGGACGGAGAGGAGTTGGGCGACGCGGATAGGCGACGGATGGAGTGGGGAAGGATGAGGTGAGGAGAGAGATTCTCCGAGAATGGGGACGCGAAGGCCACCTCCTGCATAATGCAGATGCGCTGGAGGGTGCTGCTGGAGGGTGTACAATGTCATTTTCTTCCTCATTTTGAGGATGCAGGGTGGGATGGGGCAACTGCTGGGGATAGTCTTATTGTTTAATTACACAATTACATTTTTTTGGGTGGTGGGTGGATGTGTGTGGGGGTACGGTTATATGTCGGTTAAGCAACAGAAAACATTCTGTCATGCCACCCATCAGACAGCGGTAACTATGATTCCTCCGTCCTCTGAAGTTGCTAGTTGGGGTTGTGCATGCAAAGGAGAACAAAACAAATGACATCATTCCACATGTAAAATTATTTTGAACTAAAAAACTGTAAATCATAAACCGAGCATCAAAATTGAATTTTGATTGCACTATTGAATTTGTAACAATAAAAACTTCAAAACAAGAACTTACTCGACTACATTTTGACAAAAAAAGTATTCATATTTTTAATTAAGATTTATTTTTTTGTGCTATAATAATTGTGGAATAAATTCTATAAAGCCTCAGTACGAACAAATTATATGAACTAACGAACAGTTCGTACATACAAATGTTTTCTTCCGCGACTTTGTAGAATTTATTCCATAGGTATATTTTTGCAAGAAATTGCTGATGTCATCCACATGTAAAACTAATTAAAACTTAAAAAAGCTATAAATTATAAACCGAGGATCAAAATTAAATTTTAATTGCACCATTAAACTTCTGACAATAAAAAATTCACAACAAGATCTTACTTGACTATATTTTGATGAACTTTTTATTCCTATTTTTAATTAAGTTTATACCGGTTTCATACCCGGTACTAAAGCGGGTTGAGCACCGGTACAAAAGGTTGTTTCTCTAGTAGTGGTAGCTTTGCCGCCCTACCGCATATGCAAGCAATGGCAGCTACCTACACATATCATTCTGGCGTCGAGTGACCCCGTCGTTGCCCCCTTCTTTTCTGGTCTTTTGTCCTCTCGTCTTTCGCCTCCTAGGCAGTGGTGGCAAGCAAGAGTGGAGATCCATCCTTTAATAATAGATCTACTACTTTGTTAAGTTTTCATCCAATAATTTTCATTTCCTTCAAAATAATTCGGCTAGATCTTGGACAATCTTTTGAATGTGCCTGCTACTTTTTAAAGTTTTCATCCAATAATTTTCATTTCCTTCAAAATAATTCGGCTAGATCTTGGACAATCTTTTCAATGTGCCTGCTGCATAAGGATGGCAGTTTTACCCATTGGTAAGGATACCCACGGGTACCTACCCTGTTGGGTAAGGGTATAGAATTCTACCCACGGATAAGGGTACGAGTTTGAAATTCTGCCCACGGGTAGAGCTACGAGTATGAATTTCTAACCGTGGGAACCCACGTTGGGTACCCTTCTTAAAGAAGTCCATACGAACATTTGACCTAAGCCAATATAGACAAACCCTATCACACCACCCTATTTACCAGCGGGCCACGTGATAACGCCTCCTCTGGGGTTCTACCTCCAATCCATCCCCGACACTGCCTCCTTTACCCAGATTGTCGCTCCCACTCCTCCTCCTCCAGCCGGATCCCTGCGCCTCACTGCTCCCACCAACCCCATGTCGGCACGCCACGTCCTTCAGCCGGATCCCCACGCCCCGCCACTCGCCAAAACCACCTCCTCCGGCCAGATCCCCACGCCCCGCTGCAAGTCAGCATGTGTGACAGTTTGAGGCAGTATGTGTGTGATTGTGAAGTTTGAGACTTTTTAGCTATCAAATTATTATTGTACTGTTGGATATGAACTCATTGACATGTGTATGTTCAATACCCAATGGGTACCCTGTTACCCGGTGGGTAAGGGCACGGGTAAGGATTCTTACCCGTTACATTTGGCGGGTAAGGGTATAATAGAGATAGACGGGTATGCCAACGGGCGGGTAAATGCTTTACCCTTACCCTACCCTGCCCATTGCCATCCCTACTGCTACACGACACATGACGAAGTTTCAAACATTGTCGTGTGCCTCCTACTCGGCACACGGCAAAGCCTCCGCGTCGCACTGTCAACACGTGCACCTCTGTCAACACACCATCTAATACTTTGTTGTGTGCCGCCTGACAGGCACACGACAAAGCGGCCCCCATCGTGATGTCAGCCACCACCCTTTGTGTCTCCACGCTGTCTCTTGCTTTATTTCTACGTCTGTCGGAAATAACACACGTCAAGATAGATAGATATTTAACCAAAGGTCCTCTAGCTTACTTGGTTAGAGGGGGAGATATGGTCGCAATCAGGAGACCCAGGTTCGATTTCTCGTTGGGGAAAATTTACGGGACTGATTTAAAAAAAATTCCCACACCGGTGAAACCGGTGTTCGGAGGTTTTCTAAGCCAGGATTTGGTTCCCTTCTCTTACTGAAAACCGTAGATAGATACTCTCTCTGTCCACTATGACAAATTAGTAATGGCGCGAAAAGACTTTGGTATCCCTATTTTTTAGCCATATGCAGTAAGTTTTGGCATGATTAGGCAGATAATTAGATCTATTTTCCCTTCTCTGTTCGGAGGTTTTCTAAGCCAGTGTCGGGGTTCTCTACCGCCGGCAGTAAATTTGTATCGAATCGTGTGCCGGACCCGGATGGTTAGCATAGGAGACACAGGGCATTATACTGGTTCGGGTCTCCGAGGAGTAATACCCTACGTCCAGTGTCGAGCTGCTGTGTTCTTATGCCATCGTAGTAGGGGTTACAAACTGGTTGGGAGAGGGTGTCGAGCCCAAGTCCCTGTGGGGTGTTGGATGATCGGTTCGTCAGCCCTTGTGACGGTTGCCTACCTCTCCCTTTTATAGACGCAAGGGTGAGGGGCAAAAGAGGAATACAAATATGTGCTACAGTTCTACGGAGTTGGAAGGTCTTTTCCCCGTCGATGTCTGCCAGGAAGCATTGAAGGGCGCTGAGCTGTGGTGGAGCTTGTGGTCGCCGCGTGTCTGAGAGGTACTGTTTATTCCGGGTACTTGGCGCCTTCTCCGACCTCTTTCGCGGGTGACTCAGCTCCCTTGAGTGTGCATTAGGCCCGCCATGTTACGGCCTAAGTGTAGGTAGGCACCGCCCGTAGAGAGTAATTGAGTGCTTCCTCTGACGGGGTTGGCGTGCTGCAGAGGTCGGACGGGACGGCCCGTTGGAGACTACGCGGTCGAACAGTGCCGCATTATGGCTCCTGTCAGAGCCGGCCGCCCGCGCGTGCTGCCAGCTGGAGTGTTTGCATGGCGTGGGGAACCGGGGCCTTGCGTGTCGTCGCGGGGGGGGGCTCGAGCGTTGGGGCAGCGCCACGTTCGTGTGGGGCCCCGGATCCCACGCTCCGACCTCCATGTGTGGGCCCTGCCTTAGTCGGAGGCGGAGACTCCTCGTGCGAGCGAGTTGTCGGAGGCGAGGCAGAAAGTTCCCGTGCGAGGCGGAAACTTGCCGGGCGAGACGGAGACTCTTGCGGGATGGAAACTCGTCGAGCGAGGCGGAGCCTTGTCGTGCGAGGCAGAGACTCCTCGTGCGAGGTGGAAAGTCCTTGTGCGGGATGAGAACTTGTCGTGTGAGGCGGAGACTCCTCGTGCGAGGCGGAGACTTGTAGTGGAAGCTACTTACCAGTCGGAGGTGAGGTGTCTTGCGAGTGAGGGTCTCGACGAAGATCTGTATCCTTCTCTGTCCTGGATCTTAGCCTTGACGCTGTCGATGGTGTCAGAAGACTCCACCTCAAAGGTGATTATCTTACCGCTTAAGGGGCCCTAATCCAGGCCCTCGTCAGTAGCCCCCGAACCTGGGGTGGGAGTCAAAGACTCGCTCACAGATTCAGAGGAGAAGTGTCATGGTGGTTTTTCCTTTGGTTTTCCCGGTGGGTGCGCACGAGCGCATCCGGCGGATGTAGCCCCCGAGCCCACTAGTGAGTTGTAGACTCGCTTGTGGGGTTTTAATCTCAAAAATGTTGCTGTTGCTTCGAAATCTCTGGTCGTGGCGGTCGTGGGTGACGTGTCCGTTGTGGAAGCCGTGGCCGACGCGGTGGATATGACGGGTTGAAGAGACGGCGCACAGTTGGTTCAGATTCCTGGGCCCACTAGGCGTCGAAACGTCACGCAGACGGGTGCCAGTTACCCCGGGACGCACGCGCTCTGAGCAGGCGTCTTTTCGGTGTGGTGGGGCCAACATTTAAGGCCAGCGCCCACGCCTTCCTCTTATTAACCGTGCGTCGGTTGGGGTTTCGAACCGTTTGCTTTCCAACCTCCGCCATTGCCAATGCTGCCTGCTCCTCTGCCTTTCGCGTCTACAGTGCCGCCGCCACTTCTTTCACCTGCGCCGCGTTTAGGGGCTTGACGACGCCATGTCGAACTAGTCCCGCTCCAATGTCTCCCGCTCGACTGTCCACCGTCTCGTCGCCGCCGGGTAGCTGCCCGTGCTCACCGACACTGAGGAGTGGAGGGTGCCCAAGGATGAGTCCGTGCCGCACCCACCGAAGGGCTACGTTGTCTCGCTCGTGGCGTTCCATGAGCGCGGCTTCTCCGTCCCCACTGGGCGGTTCATCCGCGCCATGCTCTTTGAGTACGGATTGCAGCTTCAGCATCTCAACCCAAACAGCATCCAACAGATGGCTGCGTTCGAGGCGCTGTGCGAGGGGTACTTGGGAGTTGGTGCCCACTGGCACCTCTTCCGGTACTTCTTCAAGTTCGCCCGCCTGAAGGACGGCCAGATCCCAGTGACGATCGGGTGCACTAACCTTCGGATGAAGCAGGGGAGGGGAGATTCATACATCCCCTTCTCGTTGACAAGCTCCAACAGCGGGTGGCACAAGGGTTGGTTCTACCTCAAGAACGACCCCGAGCACGCACTGCCGGAGTACACCGGCGCCGCCATCGCCACAGCGCTGAGGAGTTGGAGCGACGGGCCTCCGACGGTGGAACAGGAGAAACTGCTCAAGCAGCACTGGGCGGTGCTGACCTGGCTCCGCAACGCCGGGGTTGACTTGGCGCCCGTCATCAGCCAGTTCCACGCGCTGGGGATCGTTCCGCTCCGGAGGCCGCCCCTTCACATCTACGAGATGACGACCAACAGGGCCCCTTCGTGGGGTCCGTGATGGCGCCCGAGCCGCCCTCACTGGACGAAATTCAGCACCGCGTGGCGCTGGCCATCAGGAAGGCATCGTACCCGTGGCCGCCACCGCAGCTCCTGCCCATGCTCCCCAACGAGGGGACCGAAAAACTTGTAAGTGCTCCCCCCTTTCCGACTAGTTCTTCCGACCAGCCCGGGGGTTGTATCGATCGTTTCTTCTCGGAGATTTTGATCATCGTTGTGATTTTCTTTGCTTGCTTGTTCTCAGCTGAAGTGTGCCAACCTCGTCCCCGCGAAGCCTCCCCTTCCCCAGGATGTGATACTTAACCGCTCCAGGGCCGCTGCGGAGAGGCAGAGGGGCGAGCGCCGGGCCAGGCACAAGGAGGCGGAAATCACGAAACGCGAGTGGAACGACCGCCGCGCCATGCGCCGCAAAATGAATGAGATCGCCGTCTCCTCGGATGAGGACCCTTCCCCGCCACCGCCGTGGAGTGGAGACGATCCAAGCGCGGACGTCGACTGGAGTGCCTTGTCCGGGTCGCCCACATCTTCACCATGCCAGGCCGCGGAGGTCAGCTCGAGGCATCGAGCTGAGCCAGCTGCCTCCGAGAAGGGCGCCAGTTCCAGCGCGCACCCGGGAGCTCGCCCTGCCTGAGAAGATCAGGGGGCGACCCGCTCCCAAGCGGCCTTTGGTGGCCATCAAGCCCCCGGGGAGTGAAAGGATCCCCCGCGACGGGACGACCCACCCAGGCGGTCGGCGGGCCGCGACTCTTCCTCCCGCCATTCCTCCAGTGTCGCCCCGCGGCGGGAGCCGGACTCCCCGAGGAGGCGGTCACCGCCCAAGGCGAGGTTGACTCCGCCGACGTCTATGCTAGGTGTGCCGCAGGGGGGAAGTACGAGCACTCCCTCACGGCGCCTTCAATCTTTGGTCATCCGGGGCAGCGGGGCCCCCGCCGTGCAGGTCCCCCACACCTCGGGTGGTGGTTGGAAACCATCCTCCGGCGTGGGGCAGGGTAAGAAGGTGGCCCCCGAGTCGTCGGGGAGTCAGAAGACAGCCCCCAAGTTGTCGGGGGGCGAGAAGTCAGCCCACGAGCCGACGGGGAGCAAACAACTAGCCCCCGAGCCGACGGGGGCCAAGAGGCCAGCCCTCGAGTCGGGCGCAACAGACAGGCCCGTCAAGCGGGCTCGCATCAGATCCTCTATGTAAGCTTCTGCTCGTTGTATTTTGTCGTTTCTTTGGCCTTTGTCTTGGTTCGCTTCTCATCCCTTTGCTTGTGTCAGCCGCGCCGACACTGGCGGCGCGGTCGGGAAGCAAACCGCCCCCGAGGAGATCGAGCCCCCGGTGGTGCTCGCCATTGACCAGGACGCGAACGTCTTGACGGCTCCCGAGGGGAACTTGCCCCCAGCGGCGCCCGCTGGCAGGAACGAGACCGAGACGCTGGCAGTGGTTGAGGCGACCGTGCCTCCAGCGCCACAGGCTGGCGGAGGCGAGGTGGGAGCGACGGAGGCTCCCGAGGTGTCCGACCAGCCCTAGGAGGCCGCCGACATTGAAGGGCCCATCTTCTCGGGCGACGACATCGCTGCCTTCGGGGCCGAGCTGGAGTAGTGCCTGGCAGGGCCGGAGGAGCCAGCGGTCGGGGCGTCCGGGACGTCCGCCCTCGAGACCACAACCGCGGTCGAAGCGGTCGGGGTCGATCCCAAGGGATCCGCGACCGGAGCGGCCGAGACGGAGCTGGCCACCGCTGCATCCCCAACGCCTGCCGTGATCGTGGAGGCGCTCGCTGTGATCGTGGAGGCGCTCGCTGTAAAAGCGTCGGTGGAGGAGTCGCCTCAGCTTGCCGCCCCCTGTCGTCAAAGCGGCGCCGACCGCAAGCCCGCCCCGCCCAGATCCGCAAGAGCATGCCGCTCCCGCAGATGCGGGGGGAGGAGGGCAGCGCTCCTTCGGAAATCCAAGAAGTTAGAGAGGGCTCGGGCGGCCGTCCCTCCTCGAGCGCGGGGCTGCTGACGGAGCCGCCGGAGGGAGGCGCGCGGATCCTCGACCTCGTTGACTCCTCGTGGACCGGGGCCCACGAGGCGGAACCGCACGATGATGAGGACGAGGAGGCCGCGGTCCGTCACCGCCTCGAGCGAGGCCTCAGGTGGGTGCAGTGGGCATTCGACGAGCTCATCCTCCCGGCCACAACGGTGAGTTCCGCTGAGTCTGATTTTAATCTTGTTTTCTTCGTCTTTGCAATCATTGTCGTGGATGACGTTCCGCCTGGCGCAGACGCTCGTGGAGTGCGGCGTCAAGAAGGCGTGCGTCATCGGGGAGCTCCAAGCAGAGCAGTTCCAGCTGGAGATGCAGCTGGCGGTCGCCCGCCTGGTGCCACTGGGGTGGTGGCGAGCGAGGTGTCGGCGAGGACCGCGCTCGAGGCCGTGGTGAAGTCTGCGGAATACCGCACCACGGCTGCGCAGTCAGTCGCGGCTGCTGCCGCGACGGAGAGGGAGTCCCTTGAGGCGAGGCTGGCCCAAGCGGAGGCAACAGCCGCGGAGCTGCGTGCTGCCGCCGTGACCGCTACCAAGGCTGCCCAAAAGGCCACGACCGCCGCAGCCGCTGCTGAGGCTGCCGCCCAGATCGCCGCCCAGGCCGCCGCCCAGGAGAAGACGGTGCTCGAAACGAGAGTGGCCGAGCTGGAGCAGGACCTGGTCCATGCCGGAGTGGACCTTAAGACGGCCAACCAGCAGGTGGCCGACCTGGCCACCAAGCTCCAGGACGCCACCGACGAGGGGACCCGACTTCGGGAAGCCAACGCCAAGCTGGAGCAGGACGTCGACGGTGAGTGACTGATCACTTCCAGCCTCTGCAGTGCTTCTTTCTTTTCGTTGGTTTTTTGCGGTGTTGACTTGTCTCCTCGTGGAAGCAGGGCTGCGCGTGGCTCGTGACGCGATGGTCGTGCGGCTCATGGAGGAGGCGAAGAAGGTGAATGACGTTGAGCTCAAGATCCTCGAGATGGATGGGGCGGCCAAGAGGTTGTTGGAGCAGTTCGAGAGTAAGTCCCCTTGGCTCTATCTTTGTTTTTCTTCTCGCTTGCTTGAGCTGTAACCGCTTTTACGACTTCCCATCCTTCTTCAGAGGTCAAAGCCGAGCTCGAAGAGTCCTGGAAAACTCAACAACAGGTCAAGACCAAGCTCGAGGAGTCCAGGAGGGCTCGGCGCGAGTCAGAGGCGTTACGCCAACAGGACATCCTGGATCGCGCCAAGTTCGGCTGGTTTGTCGGCCGGATCTTGTCGGAGCTTGGCATTCCCCTCGGTCCATTGCTCCCTGGGATGCTCGTGGAGCAGGTCGAGCATCTCCCGGGTGTGGTCAAAGAGCGAGAGCTGTCGACTGCTCGGAAGGTGGTGCACCGGGTGCTCGCCATGTTCGACTCGCACTACTAGGGGCTGGACCGCATAGCACTAAGCGGCGGCTGGGCTCCTGACTGCTCCGACGACCAGTGCGACAAGCTCGAGGAGGACGACGTAGCGATGAAGGACCTGGACCTAATCCCACAAGACATACCAGAATTTGAAGACAACTCCAGGTCTTCGAATTAGATGTATCATTTTATATCATAGGCAATTAAGAACAAGATTGTATGTACATTGCCTCGAACAGTTTTATTTCGTTAAAAACTTGTTCAAACATGTTACTACCCAAACGTTCCCAAGCATTAGGGGATGACTACGGAACAAAGTAGCAGAACTTAGAGACTCGAGCTGATCAAACTTCACTCTGGAGCCGCGGGGGCGTAGGAGTCGGAAAGCCCGGCCAACTCAAGCCACTAAATGATGCCACATATTCGCAGCCCCTGAGTACTCGGGGAGGTTTGACAAGTAACTCGCGTATTTTTCGTCAGAATCGTTTTAGGCCGGAGCCCGAGAGGTTACCCGAGCACTTTTGAAAGAGGCCGGATGGAGACCTGCAGACTCAGACTGTGCTCGCAAGTCTTCGCACCGTAGCCACGGAGGCGTAGGTGCCAGGAGCTTTGAATGAGCGGTAGCTTCAAGCAACACGCAGATCATCATCTTTTCCTTTCGCAAGTATTTGTGTTCTGCCAAAAAACCTCTCGCGCGTGCGATCGGTTACGACGTGGTTGTCAAGAATTTTGTTTTAAAAATGGGAAAATGAAAGGAGGGCATCGTGCCCTGGGTAGCCCCCAGCGGTGAGCGTTCCTGCACAGGTGCAGGGACGCTTCGCCGCTCAGCCTTTTGAAATGTTGAAGCACATAAGATAGATGCCAAAGAGAAAGTTCAAGAACTCATAGATGTATAAACAAAAGCATACGACATTTATTCATTAATCGTAAGATATAACGAGGAACATTACTCAAGGGTAAAAGCGCCACAGGTGTTCTATGTTCCACGCGTTGGAGACGGCCCTACCGTCCTCGTATTGGATCTTGTACGTCCCGGGTCGGAGCACTTGATCGATGATGAATAGCCCCTCCCATGGAGGCGCGAGCTTGTGTCGGTCCTTGTTGCCTTGGACTCGTCGGAGCACCAGGTCCTTGACCTAGAACTCGCGGCTTCGCACGTTGCGCTCGTGGTAGCACCGCAGGGCTTGCTGGTACCGGGCTGAGTGTAGCAGTGCCACGTCGCGTGCCTCGTCGAGCTGGTCGATTGCATCCTCAAGCGCAACTTGGTTCCCCTCCTCAGTGTATGCCCGAACTCTCGAGCTGCCGTAGTCGATGTCCGTCGGGAGGACGGCTTTCGACCCGTGCACCATGAAGAAAGGCGTGAAGCCGGTGGCTCGACTGGGCATGGTGCGCAGGCTCCACAGGACGGATGGCAGTTCAGCCACCCATTTGGCCCAGAACTTCTCGAGTCGCTTGAAGATGCGGGGCTTCAACCGCTGCAGGACCATGCCATTGGCCCTCTCGACTTGTCCGTTCGTCCTTGAGTGTGCGACAGCGGCCCAATCCACACGGATGTTGTTGTCATTGCAGAACCTGAGAAATTTCTTTCCCGTGAACTGTGTGCCGTTGTCGGTGATGATGGAGTTCGGAATGCCGAAGCGGTAAATGATGTCGGTGAAGAATGCCACGGCCTCCTCGGAGTGGACCTTTACTATGGGTCGGGCCTCGATCCACTTGGAGAACTTGTCGACAGCTACGAGCAGGTGCGTGAAGCCCCCGGGCGCCTGTTGGAGAGGCTCCACCATGTCTAGGCCCCACACAGTGAAGGGCCATGTGATGGGTATGGTCTAGAGCGCTTGTGCCGGGAGATGAGTTTGTCGGGCGTAGAACTGGCACCCCTCGCAGCACCGCACGATGTCCTTGGAGTCTGCCACTACTGTTGGCTAGTAAAACCCTTGTCGGAAAGCCTTTCCGACAAGAGTTCTCGGACCGGTGTGATGTCCGCACATCCCGGCGTGGATCTCTTGAAGCAGCTCCTTGCCCTGGTCTCTCAAGACGCATCGCATGAGTATGCCTGCCGCGCCTCGCTTGTAAAGCTCGCCATCGATGAGGACGAACGCCTTAGCTCGTTGTGAGGTACGGCACGCTTCCGTCTGGTCGGAAGGCAACTTCCCTTCAACTAGCCACTCGAGGATGGGGAAACACCAGTCTGGATCTTCAAGGTTCGGCTCGGGTTGTTGATCGATCTCCATGACTTCTGGCTCCTCGAGTTCTTGTGGCTGCTCTCCTTCGACCCGTACGGACGGCGTGTGCTGGTCGCTCGCGAACAAACCGTGTGGCACTAGCTTCCGGCTTGATGCTGCCTTGGCGAGGATGTCAGCAGCTTTGTTGTAGTCACACAGCACATGATGGAGCTCGAGCCCATGGAACTTGTCCTCCAGCTCGCGCACGGCCCGACAATACGCCGCCATCTTCGGATCAACACAATTTTTCTCTTTCATGACTTGATCCACGACAAGCTCTGAGTCCCCTCTAATCTCGAGACGGCGGATTCCGAGCTCGATTGCGATTCGAAGGCCATTGACGAGCGCTTCATACTCGGTGACATTGTTGGAGGCGGGGAAATGTAGTCGAACCATGTACTCCATGCGCACGCCCAGGGGCGAGATGAAGACAAGGCCTACTCCCGCTCCTTCCTTCATGACAGAGCCGTCGAAGTACATTATCCATGTCTCATGCTCGATAGGCGCCGGCGGAGTTTGGATTTCTGTCCACTCAGCGACGAAGTCCGCCAACACCTGCGACTTGATGGCACTTCGCAGTGCATAGGTTGTGTTCTGCCCCATCAACTCGAGGGCCCACTTGGCTATCCTCCCCTTGGCCTCGGGGTTCTGGATCACCTCTCCGAGCGGGTACTTGGACACCACCGTGATGGGATGCGCATCAAAGTAGTGGCGAAGCTTGCGCTTGGTGATCAAGACAACATATACCAATTTTTGCATTTGCGAGTAGCGGGTTTTCGAGTCGGAGAGTACCTCACTCACGAAATAGACCGGCCTCTGCACCTTGAGCGACCTTCCGGGTTCTTGTTGGCAGTCGATTTCCGTCAACCAAGAACACTTGTTATGTTATGGTTTGAACTTCATTTTGGAACTAACCCGCCACTAGGGATACTAATGATTTAACAAGTTCACCGTTGGATGTGCATTTTGAAGTATAGTGTTTTTGCAGGAATTCACGTATTAAATGAGGGAAGATGCAACTAGTTCAGAGAACGTTTTGCAAGGCAATCAAGGAGCTCCGACCATGTGCGAACTTGCCTCCAAAGGTGGCAAGGACTAATGTGCTTGAATGGAGAACTCCCGAGGACCGAGATGAAAAGGCCAGAAGTTCATGCATAAAGATCCCTCAACTTGGTCGCGGAGATAACGACGTCCAAAGGCCACAATTGAAGGGGCCCATGATCCAAAATGCAAAAGATGGAGCGCGGAGAAAATTGGGCTGAAACCGAGCCCAGAAAGGCCCAGGCCGGCCGGCCCATGCCGACTGGCCTAGCCCATTCTGGTGTCGGTTCGCGCCCCCATTCTTTGGTGTTAAGTACGTGGATCCCTAAGCGCGTGGGCAAGCCGCCATTCACCAGAGACGCCATCTAGTTCCTCAGAGCCGCCAAGGAAGAGAAGATCGACTATGAGAGAGACTCTTGGGGGAGGACACTCGGGAGAGATCATCGCCAAGCCCAAGGGAGGTCGCCACGAGGAAGGAGGACGTCGAGAGTTTGCCACGGCGCCGCCGGAGTTGAAGGACAACGAAGATCCATCTTCATCGGAAGCATCCACCATCTCAACGGTGCCATGCCTAGCGCCATGATGGGGTAAAGTCTTTCATTTGTCCATGGAGTTGTAACGGAACTTGAAGTGTAGTCACCTATATATCTTGTTTGGATCATATGTTTATCATACCTCTTGTTGATGATGCTTAATGTTTAAGGCTAGCTACCGTGCTTTCGGGGTTGCTCCCGTAGATCGCGTCAACATACCGTGTTCATTAGGGTTAGTACCGATTACCTTCGCGTAGTGACATGTACGAGGGAAGGGAAAAGTCTAATCCTTGACCACACACCTAGATAGATTGGATCGGGGGTTTATAATGTTTTGGGTGATTGCATCTTCAAGTGCCTAGACTTCATGGGCATAGGTTCTTCATACTTGTGCACCTTTAATCTCTCTTTAAAGTAATCTAGGGTTAGTTTGTCTTTACTTTATTGATTAATCTTTCTATCATAAGTCTTCAATCAACTAGATTAGTGTTAGGTTAAACGCTAGTAATCCCCTTGCTCTTTGGGTTGACAAGAACCTTGGGATCTCACGTAGGTGAAGAAGGGCATAGGAGATCCGTACGCTTGCGGATCGAAACTTCATACGAGTTTTACCTATCAACAAGCCCCTTTTTCTGGCGCTGTTGCCGGGGAGCAAGCTAGTTTACTTCGTTTAATCTTTCATTGATTTTGTTGATCACTAACATCTAACCCTAGTCTTCTAGAAAAAACACTCCTTTTTGTTTTTGTTTTCTTTTGATTGTCTAGATGGCGTTCGTTGGAAATCCCTTGGAGGAGCCGAAAAAATCACTAAGAGACTATGCTAGCCCTCGATGTGAGGACATCAAGGTACAAGAATCGGACTTAGTTCTCCAAGCGACAAGGTACGAAATCAAGCCTCGAATCATTGAGATGGCAGCAACTAATCCGTTCCGAGGGGTGGAGACGGACAACCCGTATAGACATATCCAGTGCTTCACGACACTATGCAATACGATACGGCAAGAGGGAGTCCCCGATGATTGGTTTAAATGGAATCTTTTCCCCTACTCACTTGTCGATGAAGCAATGAAGTGGTATTCATTCGCGTCCTTCGAAGTCGAGGGAAATTGGAATCAATTGATAAAGAAATTTTGTGCCAAGTTTTTCCCTATAAGCAAGATTCAACATATAAGGATGCAAGTGATTAACTTTAAGCAAGGAGAAGAAGAGGGGATCGATCAAGCGTGGAATAGATTCAACGAGCTAGCTGAACAAGGACCAAGGCTCGGATTTCCCGGTGATGTACTTTTGCATACATTTTTCTTTTCCCTAACCCCTAGTTGCATGGAATACGTTCAAATATGTGCAGGAGGGGATCTCATGGAGAAAACACTCACGGAAGCTGCCCAACTTCTACAGAAAATAAGCAAAGCGGCGGCCATGCGAAGAGATTGGGAAACACGACTTTCGGGGAAGCCGGAATGTGATGCAAGTGTTAGACCACTTGCTGGAATTTTCAGAAATACGGTCCCGGAAGAGAAGAAAGAGGAGCCAATCCCAAAAAAGGTTGAAGAAATTAAACACACAGAAACTAGAACTATCCCGGAGAGTGATCACGCCGAGACAAGCAAACCAAGTGAAGGGACTATGTCAAGCGCGAAGCCACTAGGGGAGTTCGAGCAAATGGATTGGGTCCCAATTGATTTTGGAGAAATCTTTGACAAGAGAAGACTGTTCCCAAATCAAAAGGGGATGGTGAAAGCCGTGGAGATGGACTTTCCACCGAAGAAACAAGTGGAACATACATACAACCTAGAGACAACCGGGGAGGTCCTTCAAAAACTCTAGCGAAGAAGAAGTGGATCTGGACCATGTGGCCGAAGCAAAAAGGATTATGGGAATCAAGCCCGAGGCATCACCATTCACTCTCCTCGCTGAAATTTATGCCATAGGATCCGATGAAGAAGAGAAGACATCGCCGCGTATAGATTGCAAGGTCAACAACATTGATTGCAAAGCGTTATGCGACATTTGAGCACAAGTAAGTGTCTTGTCTTCTAAAATTTTTGATGAAATTCATGATCATACCATTGACCTAGTTCCAACCACTACTAAATTAATCATGGGAGATGGTAGAATTGTTAAACCTATTGGAATTGCCCGAAATCTAGAAGTTTTAATTTCTGGAAAATACATACCAACCGATTTCTTCATTGTTGATGTCTACTATGATAAAAATGATCATGTAATTCTTGGTAGACTATTTCTCAAGTTGGTTAATGCCGTTTTAGATGTCGAAAAAGGAAAAGTAACTATTAATCTTGATGGGGATAATCACACATATAATTTTCTTCCCGCTTCTAGAATTGCCTCACCCCTACCTCTTGATGACGAAGAGGTAGAGAGCCTTCGTTTTGTTGAAAACTTTAGGGATCCTTTGCAAAGAGCAATGGAGAATGAATCTAATAATGAGCTAGATGGAGAATTAGCGGAAGCAACTAAAGGACTAGAACCACAAGACGGAAGCTTAGAGGAAGGTAAATTTGAAGACATTGGGGAAATTAAACATGAGGAACCACAAGTACCGGAGGTGGATCTTAAGCCATTACCCAAAGGATTGAAATATGAATTTTTGGGGCCGGACAAGACTTATCCCGTGATCGTGAGTGACAAATTGAGTCCCGAGGAGAATGACATGTTGCTGAATTTATTGAAAAAGCACAAGAAAGTGATCGGATATTCGATAAATGACCTTAAAGGACTTAGCCCAGTGTTTTGCACTCACCGCATACCTATGGAGGATCAATGCAAGCCCATTATGGACCATCAAAGGAGGTTAACCCATGCCATGCGAGAGGTGGTGAAGAAGGAGGTCATCAAGTTCTTGGACGTCGGAATCATCTACCCGGTGCCGCATAGCGAATGGGTGAGCCCCGTACATTATGTGCCAAAGAAAGGAGGTTTAACCATGGTGAAGAATGAGAAGAATGAACTAATACCGCAAAGAACCGTGACCGAATGGAGGATGTGTATTGATTATCGTAAATTGAACAAAGCAACGAAGAAGGATCACTTCCCCCTACCGTTCATCGACGAGATGCTTGAGAGGTTAGCAAACCATGCATATTTTTGCTTCCTTGATGGATACTCGGGGTTCATGCAAATTCTCATTCACCCGGATGATCAATACAAGACAACATTCACTTGCCCTTATGGAACATTCGCATATAGAAGGATGTCCTTTGGTTTATGTAATGCTCCAGCCTCTTTTCAACGATGCATGATGGCGGTATTTTCGGAGTTCATCGAGAAAATTGTTGAAGTATTTATGGATGACTTCTCCGTTTATGGTATTGTTTGGCAAATTTGGATAAATGTCATACCCTGAAATTTCCAATTTCAGGATGTGAATAGAGAGAATAATTAAATAACAATTTTCCCATAATTTTAAAATTTTTGCAACATTTATTTTCTTTACAGGAAATATAGTATAGGAAAAAGCGTTGTTTGTTTTTCTGATTAAATAAAATATTTATGTGTGTTGCATTCATGCTGATGCATCTGAGTGTTCACGAGTGCAAAGGTTTCAAAAATGCGCTTAGGTGTTGACCAAACCCTTCCGAGAATTTTCCAGATTTTAGTGGAATTTATTCTCATTTTCCCGAGCTTATTCTATTTATTAGAAGGCTCTAAAATTCTTTTCTTGAGCTCTAAATACTTTATTTGGATTGTTCGTGTCTCAATCTATCTCTGGGATTTTTCCTGGAATTTTCGGAATTTTTTGAGTATTTTTCGTGCTATCAATGTATTTTCTAGACTTTTCTGGAAATACTTTTGCACTGAAAATAATTTCTGAAAATAAAAAAAGAAATCCTATCCTATCCTACTGGGCCGAGCCCGTAGGCCCGAACCATCTCTGACCGGCCCGGCCACGAGCCCGTCAGAGCCCATCCGGGCCCAGGCACGCCGGTGTCCATGGCGGACACGGCCATGGCTGCCGCCGCCAGGCCGCCTTGGCGTGCGTGCCACGGCAAGCTCGGCCGCACGCCCCTATAAAGGGGCGGAGCCCCAGTCCCCGTACGCCCCTGCCTCCTCCTCGCCCTCGCCCCTGAGCCCAGCATCGCCGCCCTGCATCGCCTCGCACAGCATCGCCGCCGCCAAGCTCGCCGCCGGAGTTCGCCGCCCGATTCGCAGCGATGGAACGCCGACGAACGGAGCCGTGACCTCTAGGAGCTGCGCGACGACGAGCCGAGTCCGAGGAGCTCCTACCCACCGCCAGAGATGCACCGGAGCGCCGCCATGACCGGGAGACCGTGCCACCACTGCAGTCGCCGTCTTCGTCGATTCCGGCGAGCTCCGCCTGTCTCCGCCCGCGGTGAGCAGCTCTCTGAGCTCCCCTTCCTCTCATCTACCTCCTGTGCCACTTAATCGAAGCCTAGCTGCCCAGGTACCAGTGTTTGGAACGAGCAGACCCGCAGGTCGCCGTACTCCGCCGCCGGCACCATCTTCTCCAGAATCCGGCCGCTCCCCTTCGTCCCCGCCGCGGTGAGAACCTCCTGCGAACTCCCCTCAACCTCCTCTCTCCGTTTTGTGTTTCACCCAAGCCCCTAGCTGCCCGGAACCCCACCGATTTGATGCTCCAGGAGCATGTTCCTGTGCGCCATGAGCCCTGTCCGTCCCAAGCTGCAGGTTGAAGAAGATAAGGTTATTTTGCGATTAGATCCCTGTGTCATGCTTTAATCTTTCAAGTTCTTTTGTGTCTTGTACCTTTTGTGGAAAACCCCCTACGAAAATCCCACCTTTCACACATAAATCCAACCGAGCACTTTTTCAGATCTAACCCTATCCTTTATCCTTTTCGCGAGCACTGTTGGGTGTGCCTTGCCAATCTTATCAGCTAGTCCCTGTTGTCTAGAGTTAATCTCGTTTAAGTCCTTCTAATCTTGTTTTATCCATAGATTCTTTGTTTTAGCTCCGTTTTAATTCGTTCAAGTTGCGTTAGGTTCATAATAATGCAAAGTACACGTTAGTGGTGAGTTTTCATCATGTTTGTTTTCTGAAAATTAATTTAATATTAATTTTGATTAATGATTAGTTATACATGCCTTTTACAAATAAAAGCTATATAGTGCTACACATCGTTTTTCATAATCAATATTAATTTGACTAATGTTTATTTCACATGCTTTTGTAAATAAAATCTAATTAGATCTTTATCTCGGTTTTTCATAAACAAATATTAATTTGTTTAATAGTTAATTAATCTTTTCTAATTAAAAGTTGATTAGGCTTTTACTCCGGCTTTACAAATAAATGTTAATTTGATTAATACCAATGTAATGATGTTTTTAGTAATAATATGATCCACTCGAGTCATAAAGTTACGTTTAGATGATTCATATAGTTTACCTTTTCTAAGCTAAATGTTTAATTGGTATAATCTACACATGAATCTTTATAAATAAAATTTGATTAGGTTCTTTACTTCGATATTTACAAATGAAATATAATATTGCATTAATGTCAACATAGGGTATTTTATTTCTAAAATATCCTTTACATTTGTCTTGCTAATTAAAATGAACCTAAGCTTATAGTCTTTCGTGATCATAAATGCAAATCGTTCGTTAGACGCTCTTTATCAAGCTCTATCTCAGTGTCTCCTTGTGATCAAATCTATCTGAAGCTCAAACCATGTGTATCTAAACAGACCTTTCCCTTCTAAGCAGGGTCGGTGTGCTTTAGGTGATCTATAGAATCAAGCCATTCCTTTAGTGTGCTCTTTTAAAGCTTTCTTTTGATTGGTGTATTGTTCTTAGTTTGCTTGTTTGTTTACTTGTATGCTTGTGCCTGATGATTGATGCGCCTAGAGTGAACGCTGTTCGAGAGCTTTGAAGAGCAAGAAGATGAAGATTTCTGAGCAACAACATTACTTTGGTTAAAGGCAAGTGTGTCCTTGTGCTTTTGTCCTAAGAACTATATTTAATCACTTTGCATATGCTTTGCATTTAATTTGATGGGTCCTATTAAGGTTCATCCTAGTCTTTATTATCATTCCTTGTCAACCTGGGTTTATCTTTATGTTGGGTAGCTATGCTTAGTTGCTATACCTGGGTTATGGTGGTTTTAATGAACATTAATGATGAACTTGCTTTACCTTTATGTTATATATCTCTGGTTGCTTAATACAAGATCATATGCATTAATCGGAACATGGAGCGACCACCCAGGAAAACCGTACAACCACAAGACATATGGCTCTGTCTTGGCCAAGTAATTAGAAACCTTGATGTTGTAGTGATCTTACCCGAAAGGGGCCAATGGGGAGGCGTTGTTGGGGTATAGACCTGCTCTAGCGGGGAGTTGGGTTTGTTCTTTTATGGTGGGTTATTGACCCGCTAGGGAGCTTTATGCCCTACTTCATCCTAAAACCTAGTAGGTTGCTGCACATTAGGGAATCTTTGTAAAGGTCTCGTAGCGTCCCTATGCAATCACACCTCGGTAGTGTGGTATGATGCTTGGCCGGCATCGCATGGTTGGGTCTAAAGTTCTTCGGGACTTTTACGTGACTTGTGGTGAAAGTGTACAACCTCTGCAGAGTGTAAAACTAATCGATTAGTCGTGCTCACGGTCAAGAGCGGCCTGGACCCTCACATGATAATTGAACTTGAAGATGGACTTAAATCATGGTTATGCTTGCCATATGCTTATGGCGTATCTTATCTATCTTACCTTTATGCTTAATATGGGTTGGTATATACTTATATCTTAGTAATCAGGTGCTAATAAAATTTGACCAACTAAAAGTGCTTAATGCAGTCAACCTATCAACCTTTCCTTGTTAAGCCTCTGCATTCATACTTTCCCCACACTTGCTGAGTACGACATGTGCTCACCCTTGCTATAAACAATGTTGCTCAGAAAGAGGAAGCTGCTATGAAGATGTTGCTGGTGCTAGGCGTACGCAACCCCTAGTCGACTGCCTGTGATGTTTGGTGCCTTCATTTCCAGGATTAAGCGTAAATCTCTGATAATCTCCCTTTTTCTTACGTGATACTGTTTCTGTATTCACTTATATGTCACTATATGTATGAAAATAGATCCTGACATACATTGTGTGACAATAAAGTTCTTACAAGGTGTGGGGAGGTTGACTTGGTGATAAATTAGGAGAAATGTCACTTCATGGTGAAACAAGGAATAGTGTTGGGACACGTGATATCCGAGAGGGGGATCGAGGTGGACAAGGCTAAGGTTGAAGCGGTTGAGAAGCTTCCACCACCGACGGATATCAAATCTTTGAGGAGTTTCTTGGGCCATGCGGGATTCTATAGGAGATTCATCAAGGATTGCTCAAAGATTACAAAGTCGTTGACTAATCTTCTCCAAAAAGATGTGCCATTCGATTTTAATGAGAAGTGCTTGGCAGCGTTCCGGACACTAAAGAGAGCTCTCATAACCGCATTAATCATTCAACCGCCTGATTGGAGTCAACCATTTGAGATCATGTGCGATGCCAGTGACTATGCCGTTGGAGCCGTGTTGGGACTATGAAAAGAAGGCAAGGTGCATGCTATATATTATGCTAGCAAAACCCTTAATGGAGCTCAATTAAATTATGCAACAACGGAGAAGGAATTGCTTGCAGTAGTATTTGCCTTTGAAAAAATTCAGATCCTATATTGTGAATTCTAAAGTAATCGTCTACACCGATCATGCGGCAATCAAGTATCTCTTGTCTAAAAAGGATGCAAAGCCAAGGTTGATTAGGTGGATCCTTCTCTTGCAAGAGTTTGATGTGGAGATTCAGGATAAAAAGGGGTCAAAAAATGTTGTGGCCGACCATCTATCAAGAATGAATCGTGAGGATGATAAAGAGCCCATTGAAGACAAGATGAGAGATGATCATCTATATCGCATCCTTGACAAAGGCACTTGGATGATCAACATTATTCGGGCCATACGAAAGATGCCACTTGATCACTTAGATAAGAATGCTCAAAGAAGGGTGATGGCCGAGAGCCGAAAATATTATTGGGACGCACCTTACCTCTTTAGGCTTGGAGTGGATGGAGTCTTGCGAAGGTGCGTACCAAGGGAAGAAAGAGTCAAAATATTAAGGAAGTGTCACTCGGGCGAGTATGGAGGACACTATGGACATTTTAGGACTCAAGCAAAGGTATGGGCTAGTGGGTTCTATTTGCCGGAGATGCATCAAGATTCGAAAAGGTACGTTGCTTCTTGTCTGGAATGTCAAAGAACGGGGAATATATCTCAAAGGAATGCTATGCCTTTAAATTATAACTTGCAAATTGATATATTCGACGTATGGGGAATTGACTTCATGGGGCCTTTCACTAATTCAAATGGATATGAGCATATATTAGTAATGGTTGATTATGTATCCAAGTGGGTAGAGGCCATCCCTTGTCGAAGAGCTTCAACAGAGGAATCTATATCAATGATCAAGAATGTTATATTCCCACGCTATGGAGTCCCGCGAGTTTTGATAAGTGATGGAGGAACACACTTCACGGGAAATAGTTTCAGAAAGTGCTTGTCCAAGTTAGGGATTGAGCATAGAGTGGCCACGGCTTACCACCCACAAACCAATGGTCAAGCGGAAACTTCAAATAGGCAACTCAAGAGTATTCTTAACAAGACCGTTGAGAAGGGAGGTAAAGATTGGTCGAAAAAGTTGGACGGAGCATTATGGGCGTATCGGATGGCACACAAGACACCAATAGGTATGACACCCTATCAATTCGTCTATGGTAAATCTTGTCATTTGCCTTTGGAACTAGAGCACAAAGCATATTGGGCGATCAAGGAGATTAATCTTGATGTGGATGCCGCGAGAATCAAACGGAGAATTCAAATAAGTGAATTAGAAGAGATGAGGCTTAAAGCTTATGAGAGTGCAACCATCTACAAGGAAAGAATGAAGCAATGGTATGATAAAAGACTTCAAGCAAAGGAATTCAAAGAAGGCGACAAGGTCCTCCTCTTTAACTCAAAGTTCAAGATATTCGGGAAAGGCAAATTGAAAAGCAAATGGGATGGACCGTATGTCATCCACTCGGTCTCGCCAAGCAGAGCGGTAACGATTATGGATATAAAAGGAGACCAATATGTGGTTAATGGACAGCGATTGAAGGTTTTTCTTGAGCCCGATGTCGTGCCCATCGACTACATTGACATATACACCATGGAGGACGGGCCTGAGCATCAAGCCTAAGACGTAAAATAAGGTAACTTTTCTGTAAATAAATTTTCATTTTCTTTTCTTATTTTTATCGAGTCCTTTTTGTGTTTTTTTAGCTGGACCTTTTCACCACATAGGCTAGTAAGCACGAAACACAGAGGCCCGCAGAAGATGGGCCATGGGGGCTCAAACCAGAGGGTAGGCCGGCCGGCCCATGCCGACCGGCCCAGCACCCCTGTGCATCGGTTCTTGCCCTTTTTCTCTGGGAAACGGCTCGGTTTATTTCCTATCTTTGCCGACCTTTTTAGCAACTAACAATGAGCGCTTGCTGCTCTGCTCGTGCGACGATGTGCTCCGTGCAGGCAACGGCACGCGAGGGCGGCCGCAGGAGCTTCGCGACGACGGCACACGAGGCCAGTGCCAAGCCGCACCATCCGTCCAACCTTCACCATCTCCCTTCCCCCTCCTGTGCTCCATTGTTTTTCCTAGCGTCAAAGTGTTTCTGTTGCTTGGATTTTGCGTGCATGTTACAAACATTTGTTTTGGATGTTGCCGATGGTGATCTTCTATGTTGCGGATGGGGGTCTGATGCCTAGCACCCAGAATGGGATGTATTTTCGATGTTTCAATCGTTCTGTTTTGATGTTGCAGATGAAAATTTTCAATGTTGCAACCGGTGATGTTGCATATGAAAATATTGCATGAAACAAAATTAGGAAGGGTAGGGTTTAGGCTGAGTTTTTCCCGAAGAAGGAGTGGTGCTCTTCTTGTGGGAAGTTTCATTAGGTGTAGTAGCTAGCTTTTCTTCCTCTTGTGCTTCTTGAAAAATTACGGCGAGGACGTTGTAAGATCTAAGCGTGGGGGGGGAGCTAGCTCTTTTAAATTTTTGCTCAAGTGGTGAAAGGTCGAGTCTCAAAGTCGTGTTAAGTTTGAGTCTTGTTTTTAAAATTTTTTTAGCTCGTGATGTGTCTTAAATTAGCGTTGAGTCAAGAAAAAGAAATAAAAAGAGTCCTATACATTTTGTGTCGTGCTAGTCTTTTGTTTCTTTTACTTGTTATGTCTTTCTTTTGTCCTTATTATTTGAGCATGAGCATTGTGAATAATTGTTTACCGTGGTACTTAGTGGAAGTTTACCTTTGAAAGTATCCATGCTCAACTTTGATCTAGGACCTTACTTTGGCTATGCTTTGAGTAATACTAATATTGGAGGTGTTTATTTCCGAAAATTATGAAAAACCCCTTGCAATGAAGGTTAGCGATTTCTTTCTCCAAGTTGAGAGGCAAGTCTATCCTATACAAGGGCCTAAACTATATATATATATACTCCACCATAAGTGTTGTTTAGTATGATGAATTGGGTTAGGACGTTACTCTCTTGGGAGGTCTAATTTCAAGCAATGATCATGTCCTTGATGTTATATCTTTTATTGCTAGCCTCGTCATATATTCGATAATGGGAACTTCACATTGAAAGCCCCATACATCGCCGGATTCCATACCCGAAACCATAAACATCTTTTTATCATCTTATACCTTGAACACAGCCCATGTCCGAAGATTCGTTCAATTTTTAGGTAAGGTTTTATTTAAAATTCAGATTGGTATTCATGTCAAAAGGATGGGCGAAAGGCTTCGGAATAGAAGATAAAGATGTGGAGGAAAGAAAAAAATATATATACGTATATGTGTGTGCACACACAAGAAAAAAAGAGAAAGAGAGAGAGAAGAAAGAAAAAGGAAGAAAAGAAAAAGAAAAGAGAGAAAAGAAAAGAAAAGAGAGAAAAAGAAAAAGAGAGAAAGGTCCAAGGCAAGGCAAGAAGGATATAATGAGGGATGATAAGTCAAGTGAAGATCAAGAGAAGTGCAAGAAAGGATGCGATGATGTTGAGAACGAATCTTCGATATTCCATACCATGTGCAATCCGACATCGAGGACATCATTAGTGCCTTGAAGTCATTATTCTTTTTCCCTTTGCACATGTCCACCATTCTAAATCTTCTCATCCTTGATACCCTTACATTATGGTTTAACTCTCATGATCATTGGCTTGGAAGTTGAACGACCACTAGAGGATTTTCTTAGCTTGATAATATTTGTGCTAACTTCACTAGCCATACCTATAGCTCCACCTTACATTATAAATGAGAGACTTATGGGAGGTGAGAGTTTATGAAATTATCTAGGTTAGCCATTCTAAATGAGTGACATGTGTGAACTTGGAGGAGGACTTTGTCTAATACTTTATGCAGGAATTTTATTTCTAAAAGCTTGTGAAAACCCTCCGGTGGAAGTAAGAAAGTAAGTATGGTTGGAGATGAGGATCTCTAGTGAAAGGTATGAGTTGTGGGGTAAGTCTTGAGTTGGTAAATTTCTAAACACCCATGTTTACATTATGATCTTTGTTTGATGTCTCTTATATTAAAGATGAATGATTGATTAACTTGTAAGGAAGGAATTGATGAAGCATGTTTCAACTCCTTGGATGAACAACTTGTGAGCAACTTGCTCGAGGACGAGCAAGATCTAAGCGTGGGGGGATGTTGGCGGTCGATTTCTGTCAACCAAGAAAACTTGTTATGTTATGGTTTGAACTTCATTTTGGAACTAACCCGCCACTAGGCATACTAATGATATAACAAGTTCACCGTTGGATGTGCATTTTGGAGTATAGTGTTTTTGCAGGAATTCACGTATTAAATGAGGGAAGATGCAACTAGTTCGGAGAACGTTTTGCAAGTCAATCAAGGAGCTCCGACCATGTGCGAACTTGCCTCCAAAGGTGGCAAGGACTAATGTGCTTGAATGGAGAACTCCCGAGGACCGAGATGAAAAGGCCGAAAGTTCATGCATAAAGATCCCTCAACTTGGTCGCGGAGATAACGACGTCCAAAGCCCACAATTGAAGGGGCCCATGATCCAAAATGCAAAAGATGGAGCGCGGAGAAAAATGGGCCGAAACCGAGCCCAGAAAGGCCCAGGCTGGCCGGCCCATGCCGACCGGCCCAGCCCGTTCTGGTGTCGGTTCGCGCCCCCCTTTCTTTGGTGTTAAGTACGTGGAACCCTAAGCGCGTGGGCAAGCCGCCATTCACCAGAGACGCCATCTAGTTCCTCAGAGCCGCCAAGGAAGAGAAGATCGACTATGAGAGAGACTCTTGGGGGAGGACACTCGGGAGAGATCATCACCAAGCCCAAGGGAGGTCGTCACGAGGAAGGAGGACGCCGAGAGCTTGCCACTGTGTTGACGTTCCTTAGCCTCACTACTAGGTTTGCATTCACGGTGACGGCGCCAGTAATGCTTGTTGGCACTCACTAGCGTCGCTACTGGGTTTATACCCCTAGTAATGGAGCTAGGGACGTCTTTGGTAAAACTCACATCACAGAAAGGTCCGCAAGCGCACGGATTACCGTTGTAGCACTTCACCCGGTGGTATTCGGGTTATCGTATTTATATTTTCCCAAGGGAAGCACTACGGCAAAGATGATCGGATAAATGGTGGAGAGTAACAAGACTCGGTAAAGAGCTATAGCGGGGGTAACGAATAAAGATATTCAGGGATAACTTGACACACACAAGGAGATCTTGATAAAGGGTTAGAGAGGACCTAGTGAGCTGGGAGGACAACGAGACGAGAAGGGATCCTAACACAATCTATCTATTCTTGTCAACTCTAGGTAAAGAACTAAGGCAAAGGATAACCAAGGCAAGCTAAACTCGACAAGCTCTTCTAGTGCTGCAGGGGCATGCAAAGCCGCGCTCTCGGACTGGGATGAGAAGGGAGAACGACGACACGCTGAATCCTACCGGCCCGAACTAACGTGGTGGACTACTGAGCCCGTCCGGAGCTGTCACCTCCCTAGGGTACCACAACTATTCCGTTGAACGGGACACCAATCTAAGACTAAGGTAAGCTCTTAGCACCGTGCTCACAACGAACCAAAGAACCTTTCCCCGGATATCACGAATGAAGGTCTCTCTCCGCTACTAAGCACAAACGTACTCGGTAGAAGATCAAGCGAAGAACGACCACAACACTATAGGGTTCAAGAGAGCTATGCTAACCAAGATTAAACTAACTTTAGTCTAAACCAAGAATAAAGCTTCTAGAGCAAAGTAAAAGCTGAATGTAATTAACTCGAAAGGTAAGATAGAAAGATAACTTGAATTGTACTTGAGTCTAAACAAAGAAAGGATACAAGAGTAGTACCGGACACCTGAAGAAGACTCCTCCAGAACCCCGAGACTAGCTCGACTCGACTCTAACTCCCAAACTACACTAATCCTACTCTAAGTGAACAAAAGTGAGAAATGGAGATGCTCCTGCGTTGTGTGTCCATTCCAGCGAGTGTGAGGTGCCTTTTATAGGTAAGGGAGGTCGGTGGAGCGCAGGGGGAAAACCCTAGGTGTGGCCGGCTCTCTAGGCACGGCCGGCCCTAGGATGTGCCGCCTCTCGCCTTGGACGCTCCTGATCACTGCTCCTGAGGCGGTTGTAGGTCGGCTCCTTGGGTCGGTTTTGCCCGGCACGCCAAGTGATAGGTGCGGCCGGCCCTATAGGTCCGACCGGCCCTACCCCGTGTCGTGTGATGCACCGACCATGTTAGGGAACGCCTAGGATCGCCTTTGGATGACGGTTGTGGCGGTTGAGCAATCGAATAAGTGGACCCATTGATCCAAGTGATCCTAGCCTCCACCCTTTGATCAAACCGACGTTTCTTCAGTGAATCACACTCGTCCAAGTTGTGCTCGAGGGAGTAGGGGTGCTCTGGACTAGGGTCGTGCCACTGGGCTGGGCTGGCCGCACCTGCAGGGCCGGCCGCACCTGCAGGTTCAGCCAGACCAGGTGGTTCGGCCGTGCCTGGCACATGTGGCGTGTTGGTCCCGAATTCTCCCAAATTGTGTACCTGCCTATGAAATTCACAACACAACTCATAGAACTTTATTAGTACTAAAAAAGTGCATGAAACTTGTCATATACTCCTCTCGAACTCGAGGTTTTGACGGTCAAATTTTTGTTGTAAGGACCATCAACAAACTCCCCAAGCTAAACGTTTGCTCATCCTCGAGCAAAGCCTAGACTTGGCCTCGGTGGATCAGGAGTTGCATGATGTTACCACTCGGCAAGTACCTTTGCACAAATTCATGCTCTACTTGCTATTTGAAAAGATTGGTACGGGAGAAACTTAGCCTTGTTTTACCTGTGGGGCTTGTAACTTTCCACCTTGCCTTCGGAGGTTGAAAGGTAGAATGGTTTTGACTTTGCATCACTTGCTCCTCTTTTCGGGATCCTATCTCGGAGTTTTGAAAATTTTGCAAAGAAAAACAAGGTTCCTCGGATGGTTCCCTCGATCGCTCAAGTGGTATTTGTTACCTCACCAAAGGCTTTTGAGCGAGACTCAACTTCCTACTCTATGGCTTGTATGTGGAGGTTTGGGTAGGATAAGCGTGAGACTCACTTGTGCCACATGATGTTGTTGAGCCAAAGACCGGATCCAAAAAGAAACTAGTCATGCAACTTGATCGAGATGTGCAAGTGTGTGGAATATTTTTGTTTGTTTTTCTAAGTACTCCTTGCTTTGAGATTCTTCTCTTGCTTTTGTTTTGGAGGGGGGTCATGCTTTATTTTTTTATATGCTCTTTGATTGGAGCACACACACACACACACACATATATATATATATTTTCTCTCTATGCTTTTTGAGCATATACTTCTTTTTTTTTCAATGACCCCTCTCTCCTTTTGCAAGAATACAAGAAGAGAGATCTCTTTGGAACTTTGGAGTATTTATTTTTTTTGTGGGTGGATGGCATGTTTTGCGTAACTCCCGGTGTGGAAGTTAGCATGTGTATGTGGGTGTACGTGATCTCGATCATGGGAGCATGAAGAGATTCTACCAAGGGTCACAACAATTTGGCAAAACTCAATGGGTCACAAGCAAGCATATGTAGAAGGTTTATACTTCGACATATGGCTTTGGTAGGTGATATGATCATTGAGGAACTTGTCTTGTTTTATTTTGTCAAAAGAAATCATCCGAGATTTTCACCATACTATGAGATAGAGCAAGATCAATATTGTCTCACCATATCATACTAGTCAACACCCTAGGTTTGGTCATAAGCATTTGCTTCCCACAAAATTTTATTTCAGGCTCTTGTCTCGAAATATACCAACAAATTCAAATGCTCATAGAGCACAAGGTTGTACACTAGGTTCTTGCAAAGTTTTAACATAGCAACTATTCATCATTTCCAAAGTGAGGATATAGACAAGATCTCAAGTGCACATGGTTGAAGCAAATATTTTTGTTGTTTTTCTTTTTATTCAAATGTGGTAAATAAGATGTTGAAAATTGGTTTGGATGGACATACCTTCCTTGATTGAAAATGGGGTCTCCCCCAAGCTAATTTTTGGCTACCTGGTTGGCGTGTCTTCATTTCGGTGATGAGTTGAGCACTTGGAAGCTTGTAGTGGTTGGCCTGATCGATTCGTGGAAGATCATAGGTACGGCCGTACCACTAGGTTCGGCCGGCCCTACTCCATTTGCTCCAAGCACTCGTGTCCCCTCCTGTAAACATCCTACACAAAAATTTTGTCGAGGGGAGGTACGGCCGTACCTCTAGGTTCAGCCGTATCACCAAAAATCTCCAAAACTGTTTTTCTATGTCTTGTTTGCTTACTAATGCAATGGTGAAATCAAATTTGTAATTTAAATATGCTTGATGCACGAAATAAAATGTTGGAAGGGAAATATGAGATAAATACCGGTTTACCTCACGGTGAGGGCTCGTAGTTTAGAGTCCATGAGCGGGACTCCTCTGTCTGCTCAATTGGTCTTAGATTCATCCAGTCCCAGAGTGGAAGACTCGGACAATGCTCCATTCACATGCCACACCCTCTTTGTTTTCTTTGGTGGCGCTGAAGTGGGTGAGGCTTTAGCGGGGGTGTTTTTGGTTTCCGTCTTCTTTTCCCCCTTAGCCTTGTTGATTGCCTTCGGCTTCTTTGGTTGGTGGCGCCCTTTGATTACTTTGTTTTGCTCCCAATGCTTCCTCCTCGTGGCAATGAGACTCTCCGCCTTGGGTTTGGTTGGGGCCACCTCCTCTTCCTGCACACAGTTTGAAATTTTGCTATCGAATATTCGTACTTGTGAGCATTGCTCCACCTTTGGTGTAAAGGTGAATCGTTCTTCCTCGCCATTGATGTTAAGGCGGATTTTTCTGGCTCCTACATCAATGTTAGCATTGGCGGTACTCAAGAAAGGTCTCCCGAGGATTAGAGGCGTCCTTGTATCGACATCCATGTCGAGGATGACGAAATCCACGGGTACGAAGAAATCCTGAACTCTCACCGGAATGTCCTCCGCTATCCCGCCGGGTAGCGGACCGATTGATCTGCTAGCTGCAAGCACATGGTTGTAGGCGACAAAGAAGTATAGTTAAGTTTGTCGAAGACTACCTTAGGCATGACGCTAACGCTAGCTCCAAGGTCGCATAGTGCATTCTCAAAGTGTTGGGACCCGATAGAGCAGCTGATTGTAGGACACCCGGGGTCTTTCTTCTTTAGAATGGCCGCGCTACATTCCTCCATAAGCTTGACCATATCCATGGTAGGTAGAGGTCTTTTATTGTTGAGGATGTCCTTGAGGTACTTGGCGTAGGTCGATACCTGCATAGCCTCAGGAAATGGTATGTTGACATTGAGTTTCTTAATTACCTCAACGAACTTCCCGAATTGCTCATCCACGGTAGGCTTCTTGATTCTTCGGGGAAATGGGAGTAGCGTGGTGTCGAATAATTCATGGGGTGCCGTCTTCCTTAACTTTCCTTCATCGGGAGCTACCTTCTCGGTGTCCTCTTGTTCCTCTGACTCAGTGATCACTTCCTTCTGTTTCTTCTCTGTGGGGTTAGGATATGGTGGATCCTGAGTGGTCTTACCACCTCTCGTGGTCACCGATTTTAAATTCTCTCGGGTAGGTTCGGGTTTCCCCGGGATTCCACCCAACTCGGAAGAAGGTAAAGAAGCCGCAAGCTGAGCAAGTTGAGTTTCTATCATTTTATTAAACCTTAGCTAATTCTTCATAGCAGTAGTGAAGGATTCTATGGTGGAATTTAAATTTTCAAGAACTTTATCATTGGCAGCTAGCTTCTTGTTTAAGTTTTCATTAATTCTAGCTTGGCCAAAGACAAGATCTCTAATGGAAGGTTGATTATTGAAATTGTTAGAATAATTACCTTCATTTTGATTGTTGAATGGGAAGTTGGGCCTTGAGTTCCACCCTTGATTGTTGTAGTTGTTGTTGCGAAACCCGTTGTTGTTGCCATTGTTGATGAAGCTGGCTTCTTCCCTTGTCTCGGGACAATCATTTCCCTAATGACCCACATTACCGCAAACCTCGCACGTCATGCGAATGTCCATAATCTTGGCGGTCTCCATATTGCTTGGCGCCTCCAATTTCTTCATTAGGAGGTCCATCTTGGCGGCGAGCATGTCGATTCCATTGACTTGGTGTACACCGCGGTTACGGGGTTGGAGACGATCTCCATCCCAACCTTGATTTGCCACCATCTTCTCGATCAGTTCCTTGGCGGCGGGTACTTGTAGCGAGAAGAAGGCTCCTCCAACGGCTGCATCTAGGTGCTCACGGGCGGTACGCTTGAGCCCGTGGTAGAAGGTTTGAATTAAGAACCACCCCTGCATGCCATGGTGCGGGCACGTGGTGATGTACTCCTGGAGACGTTCCCATGCTTCCGGGATACTCTCATCGTTCTGCTGCTGGAAGCCCGAAATTCTAGCGCGGAGGGCATTGGTTTGGCCTACTGGGAAGAACTCCGCGAGAATGCCTTAGAGGACTTATCCCATGTGTTGATGGCATCTCGCTCCGCATAAAACCATTGCTTCGCCTTCTCGAGTAATGAGAACGGGAATAGGCGAAGATGAATTGCATCGTCTGTTACTCCACGGATAATGAAAGTCCTACACACGTCCAGGAAATGCTGGAGATGTGCATTGGCATCTTCATTCGGCTTGCCGCAGAATGGACTGGCTTGCACCATGTTGATCAACGCCGGCTTGAGTTCAAAGTTTCCTTCTCCCACCATCACGTTCGGTCCAGTAGGGACATTGGTGTTGGAGGGAGTGGAAAACTCGCGGATCGTCCTCTCGGCCATCGATGCTGATGAGGTGCAGTCTACGGGATCGACGGTGTTCATTTCTTGACTCGAGAGAAACTTCTGAGGAATGAGGACACGAGGTCGCACTCTCCTCACAAGTGACTCCGGATTGTCGTGAAAGTTAGACGGTAGGTCGAAACCGGTCATGCACTACTCTGCGTACACTAGAGTAGAGCAAGGGTAAACCCGCTTAAATAGCGGTTCACCGAACCTGGATAACTCTACCACTAAGTTTAAACGATATCTTTTGCCTATTGCCTCCCCGGCGACGGCGCCAGAAATGCTTGTTGACGTTCCTTAGCCTCACTACTAGGTTTGCATTCACGGTGACGGCGCCAGTAATGCTTGTTGGTACTCACTAGCGTCGCTACCGGGTTTATACCCCTAGTAATGGAGCTAGGAACGTCTTTGGTAAAACACACGTCACAGAAAGGTCCGCAAGCACAAGGATTACCGTTGTAGCACTTCACCCGGTGGTATTCGGGTTATCGTATTTATAGTTTCCCAAGGGAAGCACTACGGCAAAGATGATCTGATAAACGGTGGAGAGTAACAAGACTCGGTAAAGAGCTATAGCGGGGGTAACGAATTAAGATATTCGGGGATAACTTGACACACACAAGGAGATCTTGATAAAGGGTTAGAGAGGACCTAGTGAGCTGGGAGGACAACGAGACGAGAAGGGATCCTAACACAATCTATCTATTCTTGTCAACTCTAGGTAAAGAACTAAGGCAAAGGATAACCAAGGCAAGCTAAACTCGACAAGCTCCTCTAGTGCTGCAGGGGCATGCAAAGCCCGCTCTCGGACTGGGATGAGAAGGGAGAACGACGACGCACTGAATCCTACCGGCCCGAACTAACGTGGTGAACTACTGAGCCCGTCCGGAGCTGTCACCTCCCTAGGGTACCACAAGTATTCCATTGAACGGGACACCAATCTAAGACTAAGGTAAGCTCTGAGCACCGCGCTCACAACGAACCAAAGAACCTTTCCCCGGATATCACGAAGGAAGGTCTCTCTCCGCTACTAAGCACAAACGTACTCGGTAGAAGATCAAACGAAGAATGACCACATCACTATAGGGTTCAAGAGAGCTACGCTAACCAAGATTAAACTAACTTTAGTCTAAACCAAGAATAAAGCTTCTAGAGCAAAGTAAAAGCTGAATGTAATTGACTCGAAAGGTAAGATAGAAAGATAACTTGAATTGTACTTGAGTCTAAACAAAGAAAGGATACAAGAGTAGTACCGGTTTCCTGAAGAAGACTCCTCCGGAACCCCGAGACTAGCTCGACTCGACTCTAACTCCCAAACTACACTAATCCTACTCTAAGTGAACAAAAGTGAGAAATGGAGATGCTCCTGTGTTGTGTGTCCATTCCAGCGAGTGCGAGGTGCCTTTTATAGGTAAGGGAGGTCGGTGGAGTGCAGGGGGGAAAACCCTAGGTGCGGCCGGCTCTCTAGGCACGGCCGGCCCTAGGATGTGCCGCCTCTCGCCTTGGACGCTCCTGATCACTGCTCCTGAGGCGGTTGTAGGTCAGCTCCTTGGGTCGGTTTTGCCCAGCATGCCAAGTGATAGGTGCGGCCGGCCCTATAGGTGCGGCCGGCCCTACCCCGTGTCGTGTGATGCACCGACCGTGTTAGGGAATGCCTAGGATCGCCTTTGGATGACGGTTTTGGCGGTTGAGCAATCGGATAAGTGGACCCATTGATCCAAGTGATCCTAGCCTCCACCCTTTGATCAAACCGACGTTTCTTCAGTGAATCACACTCGTCCAAGTTGTGCTCGAGGGAGTAGGGGTGCTCTGGACCAGGGTCGTGCCACCGGGCAAGGCTGGCCGCACCTGTAGGTTCGGCCGGACCAGGTGGTTCGGCCGTGCCTGGCACATGTGGCGTGTTGGTCCCGAATTCTCCCAAAATGTGTACCTACCTATGAAATTCACAACACAACTCGTGGAACTTTATTAGTACTAAAAATGTGCATGAAACTTATCATATACTCCTCTCGAACCCGAGGTTTTGACGGTCAAATTTTTGTTGTAAGGACCGTCAACACACGGCGCCGCCGGAGTTGAAGGACAACGAAGATCCGTCTTCATCGGAGGAATCCACCAACTCAACGGTGCCATGCCTAGCGCCATGATGGGGTAAAGTCTTTTTTTTGTCCATGGAGTTGTAACAGAACTTGAAGTGTAGTCACCTATATATCTTGTTTAGATCATATGTCTATCATACCTCTTGTTGATGATGCTTAATGTTTAAGGCTAGCTACCATGCTTTCAGGGTTGCTCCCGTAGATCGCGTCAACATACCATGTTCATTAGGGTTAGTACCAATTACCTTTGCGTAGTGACATGTACGAGGGAAGGGAAAAGTCTAATCCTTGATCACACACCTAGATTGATTGGATCGGGGGTTTATAATGTTTTGGGTGATTGCATCTTCAAGTGCCTAGACTCCATGGGCATACGTTCTTCATACTTGTGCACCTTTAATCTCTCTTTAACATAATCTAGGGTTAGTTTGTCTTTACTTTATAGATTAATCTTTCTATCATAAGTCTTCAATCAACTAGATTAGTGTTAGGTTAAATGCTAGTAATCCCCTTGCTCCTTGGGTTGACAAGAACCTTGGGATCTCTCGTAGGTGAAGAAGGGCATAGGAGATCCATACGCTTGCGGATCGAAACTTCATATGAGTTTTACCTATCAACAGTTCTTCTCGCTCGACCACCAACGCAGCGCTCACCACCTGAGTTGTCGTGGCGATGTATAGAAGCATCGGTTCTTCCGGCGCCGGAGCCGTGAGAACTGGTGGGGTCTGTCGTAGGACATCCCTGGGCCCACTACTCCGGTGGGTACCAGGACCGACTACTTGGTGGGCCCCTGGGACTACTCAACTTGGGCAACACGGCACCTGCTGGCGTGGGGCGCAAGGATTACGGGGAGATAGAACTCGGATAGGAAGCTACTCATGTCCGGATCCATGTAAAGAACTCCTAGACGTACCCGTCTAGTACTCTCCCCTCAAACCGACTTGTAACCCTGCCTCCCGGGCTATATAAGGCGAGGCAGGGACCCCTATCTCATCATCCGCATCTTCTTGTAAACACACCCAATCAATCCAGAGCTACGCAGCATACAGGACGTAGGGTATTACGCACCTCGCGGCCCGAACCTGTCTAAATTGTGTGCCACGTGTCTCTCCATCGAGTTACCGATCTCAGCGAGGCCACATTCATCTACCTCGGGTACTCCCCTTGGTAGGTTGCCGGTCTAAAACACCGACAGCTGGTGCGCCAGGTAGGGGAACTCGCCGAAGATCACATGGTGAACTCGACGGCTCCGATCGTCATCAAGCCGACAGTCGCCTCCAACCACGGCGACACCTTCGTCTTTGGCTCCTGGGTCTGCACCGCTGACGGCGCTGGATCGTTCCAGCGCTACCTCACCATGACCCCAGACCCAGAGACCGGGCTCGTGACACTTCCAGAAGTCGCCACGGGCCCACTCGTCGAAAAATTCGGCGAAATTTCGCTCTACAACCAAGTCGCCGATTTCGAGCCCGGATCCGCCTCCAACTCGAACTCGACGTCGCCCTGGACCGCCTCATGCGAGCTGGCTCCTGAGCCATCGTGTGAAGCGACCCCTCTCCACGAGCACTTCCCATACGGTCTCTGCAATGCTAGCAGGGCCCATGCGGAAGCTCTCGCTGCACGCCGGGCCGGCAAGGAGATCGCCTCCGAGTACTCCTCGGACTCCAACACCGGAACCGGCTACTACTCGGACTCTTCCTACGAGTTCGACTTCGGATCGGACCCAACCGAATCCGAGTCCGAGCTCAACATGACTGAGGAACCGTGAAGGACCGATTAGGCGAACCAGAGAGGGGGGGAGTGAATGGGAGCCGATAAAAATTCTTCTCGAAGGAGATGAGAACTCCAACAAGACGAACACGGCTTCCAAATCGCGTCTCCGACTCAACTACCCAAGTTGGCCAAGACCACGCAGCCACTGGAGTGCTACTGGTCCTAGGAGCCAACACACAACCCTCCGAGCCAGAACTCACCAAAACACACAGTGGAAACTTGCACGGCTTGCTGCCTGTGCTACACCGGTCAGACCGATGACCTGCGCCGGTCAGACCGGTGACACCGGTCAGACCGGTGGACAGCGCCGGTCAGGCCGGTGGCTACAGCAGCCGCACAGCAAACGTTCCAGGAAGCCTCAGTGACTCCTCTAGGCCCTGGAATAAAAACCACCTCCGAAACACAACCTGGAAGGAAGAAGAACCCCTCACAAAACCTAGCAAAACAACTCCAAACACGCCAAGAACTGACCAGCAGGACCATGGGACAAAACCACACGGACAAGGCTGTTCCCCGAGACAAATCCCACCAAGGGCTAGCACCGGTAAGACCGGTCAAGAGCACCGGTCAGACCGGTCGCGCCTGGGCAGCTCGGGATGAACAACGCCCACGAGTCAACTCCCCCAAATCCAACTCCCGATCTCCCGATTCGCTCCACGGATTCGCACAAGACTTTGGGGATAGTAGGAACACCTCATGGGCACTCCATAGCCAAGATTTGGTCCACCAAAACTTGTTGAATCAAGAGGAATCTAAGGATTTCCACCAAGAACACCACGAACCCTAGAACCACGAAAACCCCAAAATTGAGCCCCTTTACTCACGGATTTGGGAGGGGAATCAAAGGGAAAAGAACCACGAGTGGTTCATGCATACATCCCCCACCAAATCCCAAAGAGAAAGGTCTCAAAACCGCCGCAAGAAATTCGCCAAGAAAAGCCACCGAAAATCACCAAAAAGGAGAAACGGGAAAGACACAACCAAGCCTTGAGGAACCACGCCGAATCATCTATACATACCAAAGAGGTTCATACAAGGTCTAGCTTGCCGCCCGATCATCCTTCCCTCTCACAAGATCTCACCATGAAGCTCTCAAGCTAGTCCTACGAAAATCCTAAGGAAAATAGGAAAACCAAATGAGCTAGGGTTCCAAGAGATGGCTGCCATCCTCTCACCCCTTGGGTTATATGGAGGCAACTGAAAGACTAAAATACCCTTACTAGCTAACTAGGGATACATGCCCCTCAAGGGCGAAATCGGAAATCTTTGTCTTCGCACCATCGGACGGATGCCCAGCGACCGCAAACTTGCTTAGCCTCGACGCAAGCCTTGCGATCCCGACGCGTGTCCTCCGCTTCGAAGATTCCGAACCGCGTCGTCGCACACCGGTCAGACCGGTGCTCCTCAGCGGTCAGACCGGTACCCACCGGTCAGACTGGTCAGACCCACCGGTCAGACCCACCGGTCAGACCGGTCTGGAGCTGCTGCACCTCCGTCTTCGGTTCTTCGGTCTTGGCTTTGTGGATCAACCAAGGAACCCAGTGGTTTTCTGGTGAACCACCGAAAACCCTGCGAACTCGGTGTTGCCTCCGCCAATCACCACTCATGACTCGGCTCCCACGTAGTCCCGGCTCGACCTTGGTTTTGAGGCTCAACCAAGAAACTGTCCATGACTTCATCTTGCCGTTCTTGCCACCATGCGGCCCACACTTGACCCCGCTGGCCACCGGGTCCCTCGAACCAAGCCTACTTGTATTCTCCACACCTGGAGGCCTCACCGGCAACGACCTTTCGCGCTTGTTCTTCACCTGCACCTGCACCAGTCAAGCCGCAACCTGCACCTGCAATACTTAGCCAAGAATTAGTCCACACCACGTTGTCAATCACTCATCACACCAGGAAGCGACCATCCACTGGTCCTCGAACCACACATGGCTCTCAATCTCCCCCTTGATGAGTGCATTGACAACACACACGTTTTGGTAACCAATGAGAAAAGGAAAAGAAAAGAAACGACTAAAGGAAACTCCAACAAGCGATCGAAAGCCAAAGAAAAGGCAAAGAGCAAGATCACTTGAAGAAGACAAGTCTCGGACCCCTTAGGCAAGGGCAACGGCTCGACACATCCGAGATAAAAACATGCTCAAGGAAAGAGCACAAGCCAACAATCCAAAGCTCGAAAATCACAAAGAGCTCCCCCTGCACACATGCAAGCTCCCCCTGAACCAATGCAACTCCCCCTGGACGAATGCATGCGAGCCACTTCACGAAACAGAGCAGCTGCAACAGCTCAGCTCTGACCGACAGACCGGTCGACACCACCGGTCAGACCGGTGCTCAACATGTGAACAGGACCAGCACTCTGACCGGTCAGACCGGTGACCTCAACCGGTCAGACCGGTGCACAACAGAGCCCCAAAAATGGCTCGAAACCACCTGAAAACCTTCTAGATGCATTCAGTAGGCCAAAACATGCTCAAACTTCTCCCCCTTGTTGACAATGCATGAATCAAGCCAAAAATGCAAAAAATGCAACCTAGAGCTTCTCAAATAAACAAAATTCAACAAAGGATGCTACACATGTCCAAATGAGCAAGTTAGATACTCTATAGCTTCGTAATGACATCAACTACAAGATCACCAAGTTTCACAACCATTGGGCGAAGCTAAGATAGAATTGAGCAATTTTGCGAAAAATCACCCTCTCATGAGCAAAGTCCTAAACATGTCAAAATGGCAAAGCCACACAAACTTCATGCTAGGACAACCATTCTAAGCATAAGACCATCATAAACACCCACAAGCACCTCATGTCATGTCAAAGCATACCGAGCCATGTGCTTACTTCTATGTATGAGACTTCTCATTGGTAAGCAACATGCAACGGTTTAGCACCCAAAAGAAAGTAAATTAAGCACATATGACATGGGAGCACATTTTCCAAGCAATTTACATTTCATTTTCAGATTTATAATTGGTACATGAAATGTCTTTGCGACAAAAAGGAACTTATGCCCCTCCACAAGATGAAGCATGGGGGCTAAACATTCATGATGGCAAATGAGCCTTTGGCCCCATATGATCAAAATAAGCTATCCGACCACAAATTAAGCATAGTCAAGCCACAAAAGCATGTCAAGATCATGTAAAGGCATTTACTCACAAGAGAGCATACAAGTGACATTTTTCAAAAGCATAGCCATCAACCATGGATATAAATCAAGATTATCAAGAGCTAAGCCAAACTAACCATAGCTTACCAAATTAGCTCACAAAGACATATATATCATTCCATGGTGAACAATGTATATAGGAGAAGCCTTTCCTAAACAATGCATATGATACAAAATGCATGCAACCTAAGATACAAAGATGCCTATACATCATGTTACATATGTCATGCCAAATGCAAGAAATGCACAAAGGAAAGTTATACATATGTTACAAAGGAGCTCCCACACAACAACTCAAGAAATCAAACAAACACCAAGCTCCCCCCGCAGACGAGTGAAAGTTGCTTGATCTAGAGGTTTGGTGAAAATATCGGCTAGTTGGTCATGTGTGGGTACATGGATCAAAGCGATTTTTCCTTTCTCTACGTTGTTTCTCAGAAAATGATACCTCACTTCTATGTGCTTGGTTTTGGAATGGAGCACTGGGTTCTTTGCAACGCTTATGGCACTGGTGCTATCACATTGAAGTGGGACATGGGTATACTCCTCACCAAAGTCACTCATGGTGTATGTGATCCAAAGGAGCTGAGAGCAACAACTAGCTGCGGCCACATACTCTGCCTCGGTAGTGGATTGAGCAACACTCGACTGTTTGCGGGAAGACCAAGACACCAAAGAAGAACCCAAGAACTGGCAAGTCCCAGAAGTGGACTTCCTATCCAACCGACACCCGGCAAAATCCGCGTCTGAAAATCCATGAAGCGCCAAAGAAGAAGACGCAGAGTACCAAAGGCCGAAGTCGGGAGTGTGTCGCAAATACCTGAAAATGCGCTTGACTGCTTGCCGATGCGAAGTCCTCAGAGACGCTTGAAAACGAGCGCACAGACATACCGAGAATTGGATGTCCGGCCTCGTCGCCGTCAAGTAGAGGAGCGACCCGATCATGCTCCGGTACTCCTTCTGGTCCACGTGTTCACCTTCCTCGTCCGCATCAAGAGCTGTAGTCGTACTCATAGGCGTCGCCATGGCCTTGGAGTCCTCCATCATGAACTTCCTCACAATGTCCTTGGTGTACTTAGCTTGGTGCACAAATGTTCCTTCCTTTGATTGCTTGATTTGTAGCCCGAGGAAGAACTGCAACTCGCCCATCATGCTCATCTCAAATTCCCTGCTCATGTCTTCTGCAAACCTTGCAACAAGAGAGTTAGACGAGCCACCAAAGACAATATCATCCACGTATACCTGCACAATCAGGATATCTCTGCCCTGCCTGAGGAGAAACAAGGTCTGATCGACCTTTACCATCTCAAACCCTCTCTCAAACAGGAACCCCCTCAACCTACCATACCAGGCTCTAGGCGCCTGCTTCAACACATAAAGCGCCTTCCTCAACTTGTACACCCGGTGGGGGTACTTCTCACTCTCAAACCCCGGTGGTTGCCTCACAAATACCTCTTCCTCCAACACACCGTTCAGGAAAGCACTCTTCACATCCATCTGGTACAACTTGAACCCTTTAGCCACGGAAAAGGCTAGAAGGATCTTGATCGCCTCCAAACGAGCTACAGGAGCGAAAGTCTCCTCATAGTCGATCCCGTCTTTCTGACTGTACCCCTGAGCAACAAGTCTCGACTTGTTCCTCACCACTTCTCCTTTCTCTCCCTCTTTATTTTTCTGCACCCATTTTGTCCCAATCGGCTTACACCCTGGAGGAGGGTCAACCAACACCCAAACTTGGTTCCTCTCAAAATTCTCCAACTCCTCATGCATCGAGTTAACCCAATTATGATCAGATAACGCGTGTCCAATGTCTTTGGGCTCAAAGGTGGCAACAAAAGCAGCATGAGTGAAATGAGAATTGTTCCGAACCCTCGACCATGTAGTACGTTCATTCATGTCGCCGATGATTCTCGAAGCTGGGTGATCCACTTGCACTCACCGGGGAGGTTCTCGCCTTGATGCTACCTCCCCCTCAACAGCAGCTTCGCCTTGATCTGGGTTTGTCGTTGTAGGTGTGGGAGAGGGTCCGTTCTCGATCGTCGTCGAAGTAGTAGGTACTTGTTCAGCTGCGGGCACCACACCGCCATCTCTCCATGTTCATGCTCCTCCTCCTGAAAGATCTCCTCGCCAAGTTCGTCGTCACCTGCACACTCAAAAACAAGCTGACTACGTGGCTGTGTCTCGTCGAAGGTTACCTCGCAAGTCTCCACGATTTGGTTAGTTTCAAGATTGAGCACACGAAATGCTCTAGAATGAGATGCATAACCAAAGAAAATGCCATCGACAGACCTAGCCTCGAACTTGTCCAACTTCTTCCCTTTCTTCAGAATAAAGCATTTACAACCAAAGACATGGAAGTGACTCACCTTGGGTGTGCGACCGTGCATCAACTCGTAACAGGTTTTCTTCTTATGAACTCTGAGGTAGATCCTGTTCGACACATAGCACGCGGTATTGACCGCCTCAGCCCAGAACCTTCTCGGAGTCCTATGCTCGTCGAGCATCGTCCGAGCCATCTCGCACAAGGTCTTGTTTTTCCTTTCCACCACGCCATTCTGGGGAGGCGTATATGGACTCGAAAACTGATGTTCAAGACCCAAGTCATGGCAAAAGGTTTCGAAGTGAGAGTTTTTGAATTCCGAGCCATTGTCACTGCGGATTGCTCGTATGGCATCTCCGTGCCTCTCGTTTCTTAACCTCAAGACAAGATCTCAAACAAAACCAAATGTCTCCCCTTTCTCCTCAAGAAAGAACACCCACGCATACCGAGAGTAGTCGTCCACCACAACAAGGACATACCACTTCCCACCCGCAGATCGCACACGAGCTGGGCCAACAAGGTCCATATGGAGCAGCTCGCATGGACGCTCAGTCATCACATCGGTGAGAGGCGGGTGAGAAGAGGCTACCATCTTGGCATGCCTACACGGCGCGCAAACCAACTCTTTCTCAAACCTCAACCGTGGCAATCCTCGGACCAAATTGAGTTTACTCAAGCGAGACAAAAGGTCAAAGCTCAAGTGACCCAACTTCCTATGCCACTTCCACAGCTCACTCGAAGAACCAGCCAAAAAGCAACGCTCCACACCAGAAGGCTGAGAGAAATCAGCTCGGAACACTTGACCCTCGGTAACGACCATGCAAACAAGGTCCCCTCGAGAATCTAAAATCCGAGAACCACCAGGCCGAAACAACACCTCAAAGCCCTCATCCAACAACTGAGACACAGAAAGCAAATTGAACCCTAGCGATTGAACAAGAGCAACACGCCTGAGAGTGACCTTGTCACTTACCTTGATCTCACCTTCTGATAGTACACGCCCTCGCCCATTATCCCCAAAGGTGATGTATGTCCTGGACACCACCGGGACGAGACTTGAGAACCACCCCTTGTCTCTGGTCATATGCCTCAAGCAACCGGAGTCAATCAACCAAACGTTCCTCAAGTCTCCCACCTGAAATTCAAAAGCGAGCACGTGAGTGAACAAACGACTCAGCGCTGGGGTTAGTACCAAAAGAGTAAAACCAGTGCCGAGCCATTTGCTCCAAAGTGGGGTTAGCACAAACCAAATCATCACGCCTATCAAAGCTACCACCACGAACACCACCACGGTAACCACTACGACGGAACCAACCCTCTCTAGCTGGAGGAGGACGAAAGCCACGAAAGGAAAACCGTGGATCGTTCCTCCTCTCCATCTCAAAGCTATGACTCCTCCCACCCCCATATTGAGCACGAGGTGGAGAACGCCTAGCAAACTGACCACCTGCAAACTTTCCAGACCAACCACCAGAACCACGACCACCAGAACCAAACCGAGCATCCTCACGAGCACGAAACCCAACTCGCTGTCTGCCCAGACCTGCACCGGTCTGACCGGTGTAGTGCACCGGTCTGACCGGTGTAGCTCGGCCAGCAGCACCACCTGCTGCCTTCCGGTCTCCCCAAGCCGGAACCGTTCTCACAATCGCCTTGGCCCTGGACATCTGCATACAAGGCTCAGGTACACCATTAGAGGGGTGGTACCTGTCTTTGTTAGCCCACTCTCTAGCCATTCTCTCAACATGCTTCCTCTTGAAGCAAAACTCATCCTTGTGACCATCTCTCCCACAATACCCACAATGGAACTTTATGGGCTGTGGCTTAGGCTTAGGCTTGGGTTGTGGCTGCCCACTCGGTTTCTCACCCTTCTTCTTTCCTTCCTCACCTCCCTTTGGGCTCACAAACTTCACCGGTTTCTGGAAATCATTTGTTAGGTGAGGGAATATGGGTGGATCTGGAGTAGTGTCAAGTTTGTTTCTGAGATGGTTAGACTTGGGCTCAAACTTGTTCTTGTATCTGTTTGGTGGTGGGATAGGAATCTCTCCAACTCTCTCAACTCCCTCACCACTGTTCTCTCCAAGCTTGTCAGCCCCAAGTGCCTGACCATCATAGCGTTTGAAAGCCGCTATCATGATACCAAGTTGAGGCTCTTGACCCGACAACCAGCTCATACATCTTCTCAGCTCATCATTCTCATCCTGCAAGCGATCAACATAATGTGCAAGCTCCAAATTCTTAACCGCATGCAATTCACAAGTAGAGCAAGAAGTGGGAATAGGCTCTTTCAACTTAGCCTCAAGCGAAATAGTGTAAGCATGCATCTCATCAATCTTTCCATGCAAAACAGGGCAAGAAGTACAAGCACCTAGCAAAGCAGGTCTAGACTTAAGCTCAGCCACTTCAACCCTAAGCATATCTAGTTCATCACAAGTAGAAGCATGCTTATCCTTAAGAGCAGTAAGATCAGCTAGGTACACAGAGCAATCACAACAATCAATTTCATTAGAAACCACAGGAGAAGCCTTAAGCGAATCAATCTCAAGCTTAGCATCTAGGTTCTGGGTTTCTAGCTCAGCCACACGGTTCCTAGCATCTTCTAGTGAGGCCCTAAGCTCTTTCCTCATCTTCTTGGCCTCTCTAAGCATGTGATCGCGATTATCAAGCAAGTCAGCCAACTCATCATTCTCCTTGCGCAAAGAAGAGAGCTCATCACATACCTCATCCTCGGAGTCGGAGTCCGAGTCACTCTGGTGGCTCTTCTTGCTGCCGGAGCTACGGGCCATGCCGCAGAAGCCATCTCCTGCGAAGCAGCTCAACCCGCTCAAGTTCCTGGATGACTTCTTGTTCTTGCGCCGATCACCTTCATCTTCACTGCTACTCGAGCTCGAGGAAGAGTAGGCAGAGCTGGAGTCGACGTCACTCGCTCCGACCATCGCTCGGGCCTTCCTGCCATGGCCGTCCTTCTTCCTCGACCGTCGCTCATCCTTGTGCTTGTTCTTGTGCTTGTGATCGCGCCTCGATCGGTACTTGCCGTCCTTGCTCGACCGGTGCCTGTAGCCGTCCTTGTAGCCGTCCTTGCTCTCCATCTTCTCCGGGCAGTCGACGACGAAGTGTCCTGGCTTGCCGCACTGAAAGCACGTCCGTGCTGTCCTCCTTGTGTTCACTCGGTTCTCGTGTAGCCTCTCGAATCGCCTGGTCAGCAACGCCAGCTCGTCCTCTCCAAGCACGTCGAACTCCTCGTCTGGCAAAGACATCAAAGAAGACAGAGAGTACATCCTGGAGGATGTGTTAGCGTTAGACTTAGCTCCTTTGCCACCAATGAGAGCGAGACTATGAGAATCAGTCGGGCTCTCGATCTTGGCTGTCATACCACGGTCCAACTCAGCCGACTTGAGCTTCGAGAACAGCTCGTTCACCGTCAAGGTGTCATACTTCTCGGACTCAACAATAGCCTCAAACTTCCCGTCCCATACGGTACGATCCAACGAGTGCAAGAGCTTCACGGCTCTATCATGATCATTGTATGGGAGGACGTCCACATTGGCTCTCATGTTGTTCACAACGACCGTAAACCGCTGGAAAAGGGCACCGACGGACTCGCCGGGGAGATGAGTGAAGTTCTCGTACTCTCTCCGGTAAGTCGCGTACATCCGAGCCTGAACCTGAGCATTCCCAGCATGAGCATCCTTCAACTGCTCCCAAATCCTACAAGCTAAGTCCTCTGTCTAAACCCGATCGAATTCAGGCTGACACAGAGCACGAAACAAGTAGTCGACAGCCTTGTTGTTGGCTTCGAACATATCCCTCGATCCTGGAGCAAGGAAGTTCATCGGATGAACATAAGCTGTGTTCATCGTGACGTCCCAAAGGATCTGACCCTTTCCGCGGAGGAACGCCGCCATCCGCCTTTGCCACATCTGGTAGTTCTTCCCATCGAAGTGCGGAGGACCCGAACCCCGTTCCTGGTACGCCATCTTTGGATCTTAGACTGGTAAGAGTCAATAAAGACCCGAACCGGCTCTGATACCAATTGAAGGACCGATTAGGCGAACCAGAGAGGGGGGGAGTGAATGGGAGCCGATAAAAATTCTTCTCGAAGGAGATGAGAACTCCAACAAGACGAACACGGCTTCCAAATCGCGTCTCCGACTCAACTACCCAATTTGGCCAAGACCACACAGCCACTGGAGTGCTACTGGTCCTAGGAGCCAACACACAACCCTCCGAGCCAGAACTCACCAAAACACACAGCGGAAACTTGCACGGCTTGCTGCCTATGCTACACCGGTCAGATCGATGACCTGCGCCGGTCAGACCGGTGACACCGGTCAGACCGGTGGACAGCGCCGGTCAGGCCGGTGGCTACAGCAGCCGCACAGCAAATGTTCTAGGAAGCCTCAGTGACTCCTCTAGGCCCTGGAACAAAAACCACCTCCGAAACACAACCTGGAAGGAAGAAGAACCCCTCACAAAACCTAGCAAAACAACTCCAAACACGCCAAGAACTGACCAGCAGGACCATGGGACAAGACCACACGGACAAGGCTGTTCCCCGAGACAAATCCCACCAAGGGCTAGCACCGGTCAGACCGGTCAAGAGCACCGGTCAGACCGGTCGCGCCTGGGCAGCTCCGGATGAACAGCGCCCGCGAGTCAACTCCCCCAAATCCAACTCCCGATCTCCCGATTCGCTCCACGGATTCGCACAAGACTTTGGGGATAGTAGGAACACCTCATGGGCACTCCATAGCCAAGATTTGGTCCACCAAAACTTGTTGAATCAAGAGGAATCGAAGGATTTCCGCCAAGAACACCACGAACCCTAGAACCACGAAAACCCCAAAATTGAGCCCCTTTACTCACGGATTTAGGAGGGGAATCAAAGGGAAAAGAACCACGAGGGGTTCATGCATACATCTCCCACCAAATCCCAAAGAGAAAAGTCTCAAAACCGCCACAAGAAATTCGCCAAGAAAAGCCACCGAAAATCACCAAAAAGGAGAAACGGGAAAGACACAACCAAGCCTTGAGGAACCACGCGGAATCATCTATACATACCAAAGAGGTTCATACAAGGTCTAGCTTGCCGCCCGATCATCCTTCCCTCTCACAAGATCTCACCATGAAGCTCTCAAGCTAGTCCTACGAAAATCCTAAGGAAAATAGGAAGGAAAATAGGAAAACCAAATGAGCTAGGGTTCCAAGAGATGGCTGCCATCCTCTCACCCCTTGGGTTATATGGAGGCAACCGAAAGACTAAAATACTCTTACTAGCTAACTAGGGATACATGCCCCTCAAGGGTGAAATCAGAAATCTTTGTCTTCGCACCATCGGACGGATGCCCAGCGACCGCAAACTTGCTTAGCCTCGACGCAAGCCTTGCGATCCCGACGCGTGTCCTCCGCTTTGAAGATTCCAGACCGCGTTGTCACACACCGGTCAGACCGGTGCTCCTCACCGGTCAGACCGGTCAGACCCACCGGTCAGACCGGTCTGGAGCTGCTGCACCTCCGTCTTCGGTTCTTCGGTCTTGGCTTTGTGGATCAACCAAGGAACCCAGTGGTTTTCTAGTGAACCACCGAAAACCCCGCGAACTCGGTGTTGCCTCTACCAATCACCACTCATGACTCGGCTCCCACGTAGTCCCGGCTCGACCTTGGTTTTGAGGCTCAACCAAGAAACCGTTCATGACTTCATCTTGCCGTTCTTGCCACCATGCGGCCCGCACTTGACCGCGCTGGCCACCGGGTCCCTCGAACCAAGCCTACTTGTCTTCTCCACACCTGGAGGCCTCACCGGCAACGACCTTTCGCACTTGTTCTTCACCTGCACCTGCACCAGTCAAGCCGCAACCTGCACCTACAATACTTAGCTAGGAATCAGTCCACACCACGTTGTCAATCACTCATCACACCAGGAAGCGACCATCCACTGGTCCTCGAACCACACATGGCTCTCAAACCGCTGTCAGGTCCTGCTTCTGGCCTGGTCATTACATCCACTCCCGCCGGCAGATTCGTCTACTGGCCCGACCGCAAGCCTGCAGACCTGACGGACGACAACTCACGCTATGTCGCCTACCTCGATTCACTCCCCTTCCAGGAGGGGACTCCGCTGGCTCTAAACGACGAGCACACCCCCACCGAGGTGGCGACTACTGACTCCAGTCTCTGTACTTCTGACCGTGAAGTCTTCTTGATGGCCACAGACGTTGGGACTTCGGAGAACCGACCAGACCGGTACCTTGACGACATCTCGGAGGATGAGCTATCTGCCAACGCACCTCCAAACGAGACCACCGAAGACAAGAACGCTCGGCGTGACCGCAACAGGAAGCGGAACGATCGACGTAGACGCCTCCGGGAAACTCTCCCCATCCGGAACCTCAGTGAGGCTCTGGATCAAGTCGCCAACCGGATACACACTACTCCTGAGCAGTGCCTCATGTCTATCACCACAATAGCACGGCAGGCCCAGGGGGTCCGCGTGGCCGAAGTCATCGCCAAACTCGCTGAAGACGCCTACTTCATGCGGGTCGACAACAGGGTTGCTCAAGTACCCCCTGTCAGAACTCACGACGCCAGAAACAATGAAGCCACTAGCCGCAGCCCGGCGGACGGCGGACGCAATCGTGTCCGTGGTGAACACCAGCCAAATCCCAACCGTTCTAGGGCCTCAGGTGGAGGACCCTCACAGGGTGGCATCAGCTAAGGTGGCACCGGAGGTAGTCGCGGCGACGGCGGCGGCGGTGGTGGCAGCAGCGGCGGGAGCTCATCCCATGACGCCGGCAAAAGAGCTGGTGGCGGCGGCGATCGCGGCGGCCGAGGCCACGTGACTAGCCACGCCACCGGCAACGCACATGGCGGCTACGACGCCCGCCACAAGATCGACGAGATCCGTCGCAAGAAAGCTACTGAAGCAAGCGACAGCGACGGCTTCCCCGCATACTCCGCAAGACTTCGCAACCTGCTTCTTCCCGAGAAATTCAAACCTCTCGAGATCTCCAAGTATGACGCGAAGCAAGATCCAGTTCAGTGGCTCAGGTGCTACGCCTTGGCCATCGAAAATGCTGGTGGCAACAACGACGCGAAGTGCCTCTTCTTCCCCTTCTGTCTGGACCAGGCTCCACTCACATGGCTCGAGTCACTCGAAAAGAACTCGATCGACCAGTGGGACCAGCTGAAGGCACAGTTCACCAGCAACTTCGCGGGCGCCAAGGGGCGCTCGGGTACTCGCATGGACCTGGCAATGGTCAAGCAGGAACAAGGCGAGACGCTTCGCCAGTACATGCGGCGCTTCTTCGACAAGCGCGCGACCGTAGTCGACGTCACCGACAAAGAAGTCATTGACCTTTTCCAAGACGGACTCTACCACCGTCGCACCTTCGAAGACTTCGGTCGCCGCCGCTCGAGTTCCATCACCAAGCTCAAGGACATGATCACATCATGGGTCGACGAAGAGGACAAGGCGAACGCCAAGTACGACTCCATTCGTGGCAAGAACAAGAGCAACACGGGCGGCAACAACAACAACAACAAAGATCAAGGGGGTCGCCACAACAACAACTACTCGGGCTCCAACCGCAAGCGCAAGCCAGACAACACAGTCGCGGCTATACAGCACCCTGCAAAGGACAACTCGAAAAAGACCTCAGCCGGCTTCAGAGACTTGCTCAAAGAGAAGTGCCCGTGGCACCTGGATGGTAATCACACCACCGAACAGTGCTATCATCTCCGGCGAGCACTCAAGGATACTCCCGACCCACGGCCTCCTCACGACAAGAAGGGCAAGAAGAAAGTTGACGAGGACAACGACGACTTCCATGAACCTGACAAGATGGTGAATGTCCTCTTCAGCGGACTACCCACCAGACGGTCTCAGAAGGCCACTCGACGGGAAGTCTTGAACATTGAACCAACGGTGCCGACACCTCTAAGGTGGTCGGAGGTACCCATTACCTTCTCCCGCGCGGATCAATGGACAAGCTTCTCCGAACCAGGACGTTTCCCACTCGTCCTGAAACCTGTAGTCGCGGGCTCCAGACTCAACAAGGTCCTCATCGACGGCGGGAGCGGACTCAATGTCCTCTTCACCAAGACTTTGAAGAAGATGAAGCTCGACATCACCGACATGCTCACCAAGAGCGCGTCACCCTTCTACAGCATTGTCCCCGGTAACGCGGCTATTCCACTAGGCTCAGTTGTCCTGCCAATTACTTTCGGGGAGACAAGGGAGAACTACCGCACCGAGTACATCAAGTTCGAGGTTGCGGACTTCGAAACCTCCTACCATGCCATCCTCGGCAGACCAGCTATCGCCAAGTTCATGGCGGTACCACACTATACCTACTTGGTACTCAAGATGCCAAGTCCTGCTGGAGTACTCACACTACAAGGGGACTTGAAGATTTCGTTTGACTGCGACAACGAAGCTGTGGAACTCGCAGCGACAAACTAAGTACCCAATGCAACGATGGAGATCTTTGCTGCGTCCAAGAAGCTCGCCCCAACCGAACTCGAGATTCCCGAGAAGACCGACACCGCAAACAAGCCTCAGCCACCAGAGGAAGTCCAAGTGAAGGCCATCGACCTTGGGACGGGCGACAGCAGCAAGACCACCATGATCGGGGCGGGTCTTGACCCGAAATAGGAAGACGCGCTCGTCAGTTTCCTCCGGGCTAACCGAGACATCTTCTCATGGAAGCCAGCGGACATGCCAGGGGTGCCCAGGAGGCTGATCAAGCACTCACTCAACGTCGATCCTAAAGCTACCCCCAAACGACAACACCTTCGCCGTTTCGTCGACGACCGATGGGATGCCATCAAGAAGGAACTCTCCAAACTACTCGCGGCGGGCTTCATCCGAGAAGTCTTCCATCCTGAGTGGCTCGCCAACCCCGTCCTCGTCCGCAAGAAGAATACCAACGAGTGGAGGATGTGCGTCGACTACACCGACCTCAACAAGCGATGTCCCAAAGACCCCTTCGGGTTGCCGCGGATCGATCAAGTCATCAACTCCATGGCGGGCTGCGACCTGCTCTGCTTCCTCGACTGCTACTCCGGGTACCACCAGATCACTATCAAGGAAGAAGACCAGGAGAAGACCGTGTTCATCACTCCGTTCGGCGCCTACTGCTACACGACAATGTCGTTTAGGTTGAAGAATGCCAGCGCCACCTATCAACGAGCTATCCAGGCCTGCTTCAAGAGGCAGCTCAACAAGAACGTCGAAGCCTACGTGGATGACGTGGTCGTCAAGACCAAAAATTCCGACACACTCATCGCCGATCTTGAAGAGACTTTTGCATCCCTGCGAGAGTACCAATGGAAGCTCAATCCCAACAAGTGCTTCTTCGGCGTACCATCTGGGAAACTACTCGGCTTCATCATCAGCCATCGTGGCATCGAAGCCAACCCCGAGAAGATCTCCGCCATCACCAACATGAAAGCTCCAACCTGCATCAAGGATGTCCAGAAGCTGACCGGGTGCATGGCGGCCCTGAACAGATTTATCTCGAAGCTCGGAGAACGGGGACTACCCTTCTTCAAGCTACTCAAGCATCAAGAGAAGTTCGCGTGGACCGCGGAGGCTGATCAAGCTCTGGCACAGCTCAAAGACTTCCTGTCTAGGCCACCGGTCCTCACGGCTCCTCGCAAAAAGGAGCAGCTACTGCTCTACCTCGCTGCGACTACTCATGTGGTCAGTACTGCCATCGTCGTCGAGTGGCAGGAAGAAGGCCACGCCTACCCAGTCCAACGACCAGTCTACTTTGTCAGCGAGGTTCTGTCAGAGTCCAAGGCACGGTACCAGTCGGTCCAGAAGCTACTCTATGCAGTCCTTATCACCTCGCGGAAGTTACGACACTACTTCCAGGAGTACTCTATTGTTGTCATCACCGACTACCCACTCGGTGACATACTCCGCAACCAGGATGCTACTGGAAGAATCTCTAAGTGGGCAGTCGAACTCGGCGCCCTCAACATCAACTTCAAGCCACGTACCACTATCAAGTCTCAAGCACTAGTCGACTTCATGGCAGAGTGGCGGGAGAACCAGCTACCAACTCCAACCGAGCGGCCAGAACACTGGGTGATGTACTTCGATGGCTCACTCAAGCTCGAAGGCGCAGGTGCAGGGGTACTACTGATCTCTCCAAAGGGCGAACAACTCAAGTACGTCCTGCAGATCTTCTGGAAGGTCTCAAATAACAAAGCCGAGTACGAAGCCCTACTTCACGGGCTCCGACTCGCAATCTCTTTGGGCATCAAGCGGCTACTAGTTTACAGCGACTCCGCAGTGGTCATCAACCAAGTCAACAAGTCTTGGGATCGCAACAAGGAGAACATGGACGCCTATTGTCTGGAGGTCCGCAAGCTCGAGAACAAATTCTACGGTCTCGAGTTCCACCACGTCGTCCGCGACAACAATGTCGCCGCAGTTGTCCTGTCGAAGCTTGGTTCTACTCGCGTGCAAGTTCCTGCTGGAGTCTTCGTCCACGAGCTTCACGCGCCATCCATCCCGAAGTCGGCGCCAACGGCCAATGACCCTGTGCCACTACAGTCTGGCCAGGAGGTCATGATGATTGACGTGGACTGGAGACAACTCTTCATCGACTACATCCGCGAGCAGAAGGTCTCATCCGACAAGAACTTGGCCGAACAACTCGTCCGCCGAGCAAAGGCCTACGTGCTAGTCGGCGACAAGCTCTACAGGCGAGGTGCCACTTCTGGAGTACTCATGAAGTGCATACCTCGAGAAGAAGGCAAGGATATCTTGGAGGAGATCCACAAAGGCGTCTGCGGCAACCACGCGTCTTCTCGAACGCTGGTGAGCAAGGCTTTCCGACGAGCTTTCTACTGGCCAACAGCTCTGGCCGACGCTGAAGAACTTGTCAGAAAGTGCCAAGGATGTCAATTCTTTGCCAAGCAACAACACGTCCCGGCCTACAAGCTAGTCACCATACCACCAACCTGGCCCTTTGCCTGCTGGGGGCTCGACATGATTAGGCCCCTACCAACTGCGTCGGGAGGATTCAACAGAGTCTTGGTGGCCATCGACAAGTTCACCAAGTGGATCGAAGTCAAGCCGGTCACCTGCCCAAAGGATGACAGAGTACTCGACTTCTTGGATGAACTCGTGCATCACTACGGGCTGCCCCATCGCATCATCACAGATTTGGGTTCCAACTTCAACAACCACCAGTTCTGGGAATACTGCGAGAACAGCGGGATCGACGTCTGGTACGTCTTAGTCGCCCACCCCCGCGGCAACGATCAAGTTGAGCGCGCCAACGGGATGGTAATCGACGCCCTCAAAAAGCGATTGCACGACGCAGCCAACACAAAAGGAGGCAAGTGGATCAAGGAACTACCCAACGCACTCTGGGAGCTTCGTACTCAGCCTACCAAGCCAACGGGGCAGTCGCCCTACTTCCTGGTCTACGGCTCTGAAGCTATTCTACCTGCCGACGTGATATGGGAATCCCCGGCAGTATAACAATACGACGAAGGCATCTCGGAAGATAGCAGACGGGTTGACATCGACGGCCTCGAAGAAGCCCGCTGCGCCGCCCTCGTCCAATCAGCAAGATACCTTGAGGGTATCCGACGCTACCACGATCACAACGTCAAGGAACGCTCCTTCAACGTCAGCGATCTAGTCCTCCGTCGTATCCAGAACACGGACGGACTACACAAGCTCAGCTCACCATGGGAAGGTCCCTTTTCAATCTCTAAGGTGACCGGACCAGGCTCCTATCGCCTCCAAACACTTGAAGGTGACGACATCAACAACTCGTGGAACGTTGACCAGCTGTGTCGCTTCTACGCATAGTCGTTCGACTACTCTACGGGTCCAGGTCTACACGACTACTCATGGACTCCTCGCTGTAAGCGACCTTTCGGTCCTGGCACTAGTCTCCGGACTACTCTTCTCCAAGATCCAGCGTCAACGGCTACTAACGGATCTTGGGCTGCTTAGAGCGCTGAGGACTCTAGCGGCGGTCTGCAAGACCATGTACTGTAGATCCAATCTATACGACTACTAACGGATCTCTAGCTGTAAGCAGCCTAAGGGTCCTAGCACCACTTAGCCGTAGGCGGCCTCCGGGTCCTGGCGACTACACTTGTAAATGACTCTGACCATCCAGGTGTACTTATTCATCAGTAATAAAGTTTGATTTTCATTCAACTTCTTTACTGTGCCTTACAGTCAGGCATCTTCTACTGAGTACTACTACTCGCAAACTCCACCACGGTTTGGTACTCCGCACACTTCGTTGCAAGTGGCGGCTACGAGTACTTATTTCACAAATATATCGTGGTCAACTTTCATTGATAATCCAAACAAGTTACTAACAACTATGATTGTTTTACATCAACTACTTCAAGCTACTCCTACAGGTACTTCTACTGAAGGTTGAGCTTTTCCGCCACTTGTTCAGCAATGGGCGCCATCTCCTCCAGGAGGATCTTGTACTGATCATCAGTACAGTTCGCTGCAAGTCCACCGGCGACTACGTCCACTGGAGCCTTGGGGAAATACGACTTCATGTATGCCAAGACTTGGTTCGGGATCGACTTCGCCAAGTGCTTGACATACGTCGCCAGACGCCCGGGGGCTTCCTTCAATCGATCCACCAATGGAGCAATCTTGGGCCCGCTCAGGTGCGGCACCAGCAGCCTGGCAATGGGTAGCGCGGCTTCCTCAAGCTCTTTCAGTTGGCCCCGCAACTTCTCGCAATCTTTATTGAGCTTCTGCAGAGATTTATAGCAATTGACAAGGTCATGGTCTGAGGCTTCACGAAGCTCCATGTGCTTGATACACTCATGGCGCAACTGAGCGTACTCATATTCAAGTACCTCTCTTTTGTCGGTCTCACGATACACGATGTTCTTCAAGTCCGTCTCCGACGCCTTCAGCTGGTCGACCCTTTCCTCAAGCTCTGCAGATAACTCATCACATCGCCAGATTACACCAAGGTACCCTAATAAGTACTCAAAGGCTCTGGCAGGAAGCATACCTTTATTCTTCTGGCGCAGCGACTTGTTTTTCCGAATCAAGTCGTCCCTCTTCGCCTGCATCTCTTGCACTTCGTTATGATACTGGGCGAAGGCACCGTGAAGCTTGGATTGGAGCAGCGCAGAATGTTTCTTTGACTTGTCGAGCTCTTTCTCCAAGGATTCGGCACGAAGGACTGTGCCGCCGTACCCCTTCAGTAGCTCAAACTTGTCACGGGATCTTTCAATAATATCCTGTGAAGATAGAACAGTCAAACGGGTACATTGTATTTCGTTATACAAGACTACTCGAGGTACTCGCAATATACCTTGACCCACTGCTGGGTACGCCGCCATGACTCCATGTTCAGAGCAACAATGGCCGGATCGACAAGATTGTCTTCCAGCAGCTCAAGACCCTCGCGGCTCGAGGATGCCTCCTCTGCCATAGCCGCCGAACGGATTGGCGCAGCTTCCTCTATGATGGGCGAGCGGACGACTAGGTCCGTGCTCGTCCCGCGGAGCGGATCGTCCTGCACCTCCGCACCCAACTCGGGGGCTTTTCTTTCCGCCGTCTCGGCCATCGGTCTCGAAGGCTCCGACTCCATAGCAGCCGTCTCTATGGCCACGGCTTCAGGAATTGAGGCTCCCTCAGCTTGTGCTCCTAGCACAATGAGTACACGCAGTCAATCTCAGTGGCTATGACTACTATGCGTAGTGACGATCAGTGGTAACAGGACATATACCTTCAACCAAGGTGGCTTCCTCCAACGACGACTCCACTGCGACTTCAGTCTGTGGCGGCGGCATGGGTTCACGCTCCTCCGCCGAGCGGCCCTCTCCGTCGGCTGGAGTGCTGGTCTCCTCACCATCCCACAACAAGTCCATGGATTTCCTGCATCACAAAGCAATCAGGTCAACAAGACAAGTCTGCCGTCTATACGACTACTTGAAGGCTCATAAGAACTTACAGTGTCGACCGCACCACGGTCACGGTCGGAGCACCTAGTATGCCGGCAATATCAACTATGCCAGCTTCAGCGGCAGCTCCGGCCTCAACAGGCACCTCCTTCGGTTGCTCTACAGTTGCGGCCGGCGGAGAGTTTCGACCTTGTTCAACCGACGACTGCGACTCTGCCGCGCCGGTCTCCTGCCGTGCCACTGTCGGCACGACTTCTTCAGTTGACGGAGGCGGGCTGACACTCCTCTCAGCCATCGCCCCCACGGTGTCCAGGATCCCCTCGTTGCCCTGGTCTACGAGGTCCGGGGAGGGGATATCCTGCAATATTACAAGACAATTGATCAGCATATGACTACCCATCAGTTGTGCTCGACTACTCTAGTCGCGGTGTTTACCTCTTGGCTGGTCGTCTCGGAGATCTTCAGCTTCTTGGCAGCGCGTTTCCGTGCCACGTTGCGAGGCCTCCTCGGAAGCATCGGCAAACTAGCCTCGAGGCTGGACGGCTTCTCGATGACTGGGACGTTTGGCATCCCAGCTCGGCTAAACCTGGAGCACAGCTGGAACCTTTACTGCAGAGTTTCTTCATCTTCATCGTCCTCAGAGTCGGACTCGATGACAACGGCATCTTCGCCTTCACCGACCACGCGGCGTTCCTTCTTCTTGCCCTTCTCCTCCGGTTGCTCCACAAGTCGCGGAGGAGAAGTCGGGACTGAGACGTATTTCGCCACGTCATCCTACAACATGTAGCACATATAAGTACGACTACTTCAAGCAAATCAGTACTCGGGGGCTTATGCCATGACTACTGACCTGATTGGGCGGCCGTGCCGCAGAATACTCTGGCACCGGGCACGGTGTGTACGGGGGCATATCCTTGAAGATCTTGCCCAGTCTCTCCATGATGACATGGTCCTCGTGTTCGAAGCCAGGCAACCGGGACGTATCCTTGTCGCCGGTGTACTGGTACCCGAGGGTGTCCCGTGCCATCAGTGGCTGCACCCTCCTCTTCATGAAGCTGAAGGCCACGTGTTCGGCCCTCAGCCCGGCTTCTCGCAAGGCCTTGATCTTCTTCAGCAACTCGGGTAGCTAAATACCCTCTTGCATGGTGGGCTCTGTGTTCCACCACGGCTTGTGCTTCGATTGACACCCACTCGGCTTCGGCAGCTCAGGATGATGGTTGCTGATGTAGAACCACTTGGCCTTCCAGTCCTGGTTGGAGTCTATCAACTTGTACGGCAGGTACTGGTCGGCGGCATCTTCACACATCTGGATACCGGCACCTCTGACTACCCGTGTATTGTTGGTGCTCGGTTGCGGCTTCAACCGGAAGAACTTCCGAAACAAGATCCAGTGGGGCTTGATCCCCACAAAAACTTCGCAGAAGTGTACAAAGATGGAGACATGGAAGATACCATTTGGGTTGAGATTAAGGTACTCAATGCCGTAGTACCTGAGCAGACCCTTGAAGAAATCACTGGCGGGGAGCGCCAATCCGCGCTCTACGAACCGGGCGAACATTGGGATTTCGTCGGGGTTCTTCTCCATCGGGTATGCATCGCCGGTAGCAGTGCGCCATAGATCCACCTCCTTCTCACGAAGGAACCCACTGTTGACCAAGGTGAGGAGGTCCTCAGTCTTCAGTTTTGCCTTCTTCCACTCCTTCATCGGATTAGGGCGAGGGGACGGAGGTGGCGACGTCGACGACTGGCCGGCATCACCGGTCTTTTCATCGCGGCTTCTCTTCTTCGACGCACCGGTTTTCTTGCTCTTCGCCGGAGACCCCTTCATTCTCCAAAAGACGGGTGTCTTCACTTGCATTCGCTCGGGGGCTACAGCGGCGGGAGCACTGCGGCGGCGCGAGCAACTGGATCTACGCGCGGCGGCTGCAGCAGCAGAGAAGCAGAGGAGGCGGTGATTCAGATCTAATCTGCGGAATGCAACTACTAGGTGTGAAAACCCTAAGGGACTCACTGGTTATTTATAACCGGCCCTGGCGGCTTGGTTCTCAGAGACGGCGCCAGACGGGTGACCTAGCGGCAGCAGCGTGACTCTTCAACTTCCAGTACTCGTTGCTCTCCATCTCGAGGGCTCGACTACTTCAGATGACCTCCGTGGGACACAACCAGATACAAGACCCACTTAGGACACATTCTACAGTCAAGATGACCCTTTAATTCGAGAGGAAGTACTCGACTCAAGGCTTGGGGGCTCCGTGCCACGTGTCCTTCGGTTTTTTCTCCGAATTTTTTCGGGATAAGATTGGCAGAACTTCAGATTGACCCTCAGCTTGAATCTACGATTCGACCTAAGGCTCGGGGGCTACATTCCATATGGAATGCGATTCTCCGAATCGCATTTTCCATATGGTTTCTTCATCAAGACATCACGAGTATTATTGAAGACCTTCGAGAGAAGCACTCGGGGACGCTTGGGGACTACTCTAGAAGACTTCAAGACTACTCAAAGATTAGCTGGAGTACCTTCCAGCCTCAGAATGATTCAAGCATTCTTGAGGACTTTCGGCTTGTAGAACTCGAGGATGCTCAAGGACTACTCGCCAAGGCCATCAAGACTACTCGAAGACATCCTGCTCGACTACAAAGTACTTGGGGGCTTGTCGTATGGACATCCCTGGGCCCACTACTCCGGTGGGTACCAAGACCGACTACTCGGTGGGCCCCTGGGACTACTCAACTTGGGCAACACGGCACCTACTGGCATGGGGCGCAAGGATTACGGGGAGATAGAACTCGGATAGGAAGCTACTCATGTCCGGATCCATGTAAAGAACTCCTAGCCGTACCCGTCTAGTACTCTCCCCTCAAACCGACTTGTAACCCTGCCTCCCGGGCTATATAAGGCGAGGCAGGGACCCCTATCTCATCATCCGCATCTTCTTGTAAACACACCCAATCAATCCAGAGCTACGTAGCATACAGGACGTAGGGTATGACGCACCTCGCGGCCCGAACCTGTCTAAATTGTGTGCCATGTGTCTCTCCTTCGAGTTACCGATCTCGGCGAGGCCACATTCATCTACCTCGGGTACTCCCCTTGGTAGGTTGCCGGTCTAAAACACCGACAGGGTCTTCAGAAGATTTTTGAGTGAGTCGAGTGCTTCCTGAGCCTCGGGCGTCCACGTGAAGTGGTCGGATTTCTTCATCAGGCGGTACAACGGTAAGCTGTGCTCTCCGAGTCGAGCAATGAAATGGCTAAGAGCCGCGAGACAGCCTATGACGCACTGCACCCCCTTTAGATTCTGGATAGGTCCCATGTTAGTAATGGCCGAGATCTTCTCGAGATTAGCTTCAATGCCGCATTCTGACACAACAAAGCCGAGGAGCATGCCCCTCGGAACCCCGAAAATGCACTTCTCGGGCTTAAGCTTCACCCCATGCTCTCTCAGCTTTGAGAACACTTCTATAAGGTCTGGGACCAGATCGCCTGTCCTCTTCGACTTGACCACAATGTCATCGACGTACGCCTCAATGATCCGCCCTATAAGATCTCCAAAGACGCGTCGCAAGCATCTCTGGAACGTGGCACCCGCGTTTTTGAGCCCGAAGGGCATCGTCTTGTAGCAGTAGGCGTCAAACGGAGTGATGAACGAGGTCGCGAGTTGATCCGCTATGCACATCACTATCTGGTGGTACCCAGAGTAAGCATTGAGAAAACAAAGGGTTTCGCACCCAGCTGTCGAATCGACTACCTGATCTATGCGAGGCAAAGGGAACGGGTCCTTGGGACATGCCTTGTTAAGGCCCATATAGTCAACACACATCCTCCATTTCTTATTCTTCTTCTTTACAAGTACAAGGTTAGCAATCCACTCGGGGTGGAATACTTCTCGGATGAACCATGAACTAAGGAGCTTCTTGATCTCCTCGCCGATCACCTTGCACTTGTCGTCGTTGAAGCGACAGAGGTGTTGTTTCACCGGTTTCGATCCCGGCTTGATGTTGAGTTTGTGCTCGGCAACCTCTCTCGGGATCCCCTTCATGTCGGAGGGTTTCCATGCGAACATGTCGAGGTTCGCTTTGAGGAAGTCGACAAGCACGCTTTCCTATTTAGGATTGAGCGCTGTCCCAATACGGAGCATGCGGCCATCATCAGAGACGACCGCATCCTTGACGTCCTTGGCGGGCTCGAAAGAGCAGGCTGCTCGCTTGGACGACTCGGGGATGTCTTGGTCCTCGGAGGGAGGCTCGGCGTGGAGCCTCTCGGACTAGATGAGCGCACCAGCGAACTGGAAGCACTCCGTATCGCATTCGAATGCATGCTGGAACGTAGTCCCCACTATGATGACCCCTTTCGGACCAGGGATCTTCAGTTTGAGGTACGTGTAGTTAGGCACAGCAATGAACTTCGCGTAGGCCGGCCTCCCGAGGATGGCGTGGTATGTCCCCGAGAACCCCACCACTTCGAAGGTGAGGGTTTCCATGCAGAAGTTCCGCAAAGTCCCAAACGTGATGGGCAGATCGATCTGCCTGATTGGGAGTGCCTCCATTCCAGGGACGACCCCGTGGAAAGGCGTAGGCGATGGGCGCAGCTGGGACCGCGGAATGCCCATGTCATCGAGCGTCGGCGCGTAGAGGACATTGATGCCTCTTCCCCCGTCCATCAAGACCTCGTGGATCCGCTTGGTCTTGAACAGGGGAGCCACCACGAGAGGGTAGCAACCCGGCTGCAGCACGCGGTCGGGGTGGTCCGTTCGGTCGAAAGTGATCGGAGTCTCCGACCACTTGAGGTACGATGGCGTCGCGGACTCGGTGTTGTAGACCCCGCACCGGATCAGCATCTCTTGGCGTCTTGGGGTCGTGCCGACGACCCACTGAAGATCATGTGGACCGCCTCGTCCTCGCCGAGGTGCCCAGCCCCCACGTCATCGTCGTCGTTGTCGGGGAGAGGCGCGGCCTTCTTTGGTGGGTCCGCCGCCTTGGGCTTGAGCGTGCTGTTGACATAGTTCTTCATCAAGCGGCAGTCCTTGAGCGTGTGCTTGACGAGCACCTCGTGGTGGGTGCATGGCGCCTCCAAGAGCTTCTCGAAGTGGTCCTTCGGGGGACCGGCCTTGGGTGGATTGTTCTTGGGACGCGTGGCCTTGCGCTCGACTGCCGCGACAAGGTTGTCGTCACGACGACACTTGTCGTTCTTCTTCTTCTTCTTGAAGCGCGAGGAGGGCCCCTCGCCATCGTCCATGATTTGCTTTCCCTTGCCCTGAGGGGTGTTGAGGGTCGCCGCGACCGCTTCCTCGCCGTTCGCGTGGTTGGTCGCAATGTCGAGGAGCTCCCGAGTAGTTCGGGGAGTCCTGCGCCCCAGACGGTGGATGAGGGTGGTGCAGGTGGTGCCGTTTTGAAATACCGAGATGGCGTCGTTGTCCGTCGCACTGGGGAGCTCGGTGCAGCGCTTGGAGAACAGTGGATGTAGTCGCGCAAGCTTTCTCCCGGCTTCTGTTTGCAGTTTCACAGCTCCCACTGCTTGCCGGGGCGGGCGTACGTGCCCTGGAAGTTGCCGACGAAGGTTCTGCGCAGCTCCATCTAGTCGTTGATCCAGCCTCGGGGTAGGTGCTCGAGCCAGGTCCGCACGGAGTCACCGAGGTAGAGCGGTAAGTTCTTGATGATGAAAAGATCATCCGTCGCTCCACCCGCGTGACACGCGAGCCGGTAATCTTCCAACCACACGCTAGGGTTGGTCTCCCCGTCGTACCTGGGGACATTTGTCGGAGCCCAAAACCGCGGGGGGAACTGCACGTCGTTCACCCTCTGTCCGAAGGCGCGTGGCCCCCTCTGGTCGGGCGACCAGCTGCTGGCACGGCCGTCATCGCTGTCGTAGCGCCCGCCGCGCCTTCCGTTGTCCCATTGGCGTGGGCGGCTGTTGACGGCTGTTAAGTGCTTACTTTAGCCGTCAATTTACTCATGAATAAAGGAGCAAGAGGCATTTCTTACACACATTTTAGTTAAGAATAATGTAGTTCCACTTGTCCTTGGAGATTATGTGATTGCAGGAAAATAAGTATAAAGAAGTGGCAAACTCACCTTCTATGATTCATGCCATGTCACCTCAGCAAGGAGTGGCTGCCACCTCAGGTGCCATGCATGCAAGCCATGCCACCTCAGGTACCATGCATGCACGCCATGTCACCAATCCAAGAGAGGCAAGCCCCGACGAATCAGAGCGTAACACGTGGACTTCACATGGATCCATGGGCCCACCAGAGTGCCTAAACTGCCTCAAGAGCACGTGTACACCGGGGACCGACCTAAGGGCTCACAGGACAGCCACCCCGAGGAAGCACACCCCGAGGGGGGGCCACCTGGAGTCGGCCGGCCCTAGGATCGGCCGAACCGACCTTGGGTTGGCTGATCTTAGGCTTCCACGTGGCGCTTGTCCATTGGTCCTAGAGGCCATTCCCGGGGCGTTTCACTCCTCCTTGCTTGTATACATGGGTGATTTGTTCATGTGTTCTTCGCTCGTTCATCATTTAGAGGCTCCTGTTCTTGATAAACAAGGCCTTTCGATCCAGTTGATGAGTGACTTATACATGTTTTCGGTGTTTGTTCATAAGGTAGAGGCTCGTGTTCTTCACAAACATGACCCTTTGATTTTGTTGAATAGACATAGGAAAGCACAAATCCGTTTGTGTACATAGCCTAGTTTGATCTAGTTAGATCCCATATTTGTGTTGCATGAAGTTCGTGCTCAAGCTACAGTACTCGGTGTAATTGGTCGGTTTATCTGGCGGCTCTGACCTGGGTCACAATAGCCCGGGCCGGTCAGGGTCCTGCTAACAACGTAAGCGTGGTTCTTGGGTTGCGTAGCTACGTTGCTTATGAGTGTATCCCACGGTTTGTCTTGGGGTAGGCCGCGGTGGTGACAGCGGTTGGACCCTTCTGGAATCCCACACGTTCGGATACGCTGTAGGAGTCTAAAGTCTAACAACCAGAGTTGTGCGTAAGCGACGCGGGAGGTTAGCTCCCCATTTGTACCTGGGTGCTTGAGCCAGCAGTCATGCAATGCTAGTGTGTATGTAACCTTGTCTGACTAACTTTGTGTGTTTAGTACCTTAGAACCTAGAACTAACTCGTATGTTGCCTCCTAAGCCTAGGATCTATAGAGAGGGTGTGTTTGTGTGTTCACACTACCCTCTTATCTATCATATCTTACCCCTGTGTTCGAGTGTCTGGTTTGTTCCCGTCTATGATTTATACTCCTTGCAATAGTGTTGAACTTCTTAATCCACCCAGCCTTCCTTGGATTCGATACCCTTTGGAATACTCCTTTGGGGAAATGCTACAATGGTACTTCCGTGTGCTTGCGGACTCTTGTAATCGTTAGGATTACCATTTGGTTATTTCTGGCATCGTTGCTAGGAACTTGTAACTTAGCATCGAGGTTAAGAAATACCAACAAGCAGTTCTGGCACTATTGCTGGGGAAGGCTAAGGATAACATGTCAACACTTTGCAATGTTTATAATCATGAAAGGAATAAAACAGTTCTCAATGCAGACTAACTTTGAATGTCTTCTTTGTCTATTGATGATGAAGATAGGTAGTGTACGACTGGTTTCGACTTACCACCGAATTTCACTAGAGATCCTGAGTCACTCGTGAGGAGAGCTAGAACTCATTTCGGTTCTCCCCAGCGTGTACATATGGAAGTCGACCCAACTTCCTTTGTGCCATCTGCATCCACTCCTATGCCCAATCAAGAGAAGACTCTTCGTGAGTACTCTGCTCCCTCTGCTGATCAGGTGCCCACCGGCCCCGAGATCAACACCGGGAACGGAAACTTCGAGATCAAGACTGGCCTGATTACAATGGTACAGGCTAGCCCATTCTGTGGCAAGCCTAATGAAGACTCGAGCGCCCACTTGCAACGGTTCCTGGAGCTGTGCGGTACCTTTACTATACGAGGAGTGGAGGAAGATGCCATTTGTCTGCGACTATTTCCATTCTGACTTCTGGGAAAGGTGAAGCAGTGGTTCTATGCGAACCGTGCAGATATTGACACCTGGGCAAAGTGCTCAGCAGCGTTTCTCGCGAAGTTCTTTCCGTTGGGCAGGACCAATGCTCTCCGAGGGAGAATTTCAAGCTTTCAGCAAGCAGCACATGAAACCATTCCAGAAGCTTGGGAGAGGCTTCAGGAGTACATCCTGGCTTGTCCCCATCATGGGATGGACAACTGGCTTATTCTTCAGAGTTTCTATAATGGGCTGACTCCGACAGCCTGAGGCCATATTGATGCTGCTGCTGGAGGGGCTTTCTTCTCTCTCACTATCGCTGAAGCTACTAAACTTGTTGAGAAGATGGTCTCCAACCAAGGGTGGAGTGATGATCGACTCCAGCCACGTCAGAGGGGTACACATACCGTCAAAGAAGCGGATATGCTGCACGCCAAGGTGGACCTACTCATGAAGAGAATGGATGCTCTGACCAGCGAGAAGGCTGCCATGGCCGTCACTACTCAAGCTATGGATGCTCGCATGACTTGCCAAGTCAGTGGTGACACTGGGCATTCAGGGAATTACTGCCCTACTACCCAGGAGGACGTGATGTACATGAACTGTAACAACAATGGTTATCGTCCACAAGGAGGTCAAACGTGGAATCAGTCACACCCTTACTATCAGGGGGGTAATCAAGGTAATTCTTTCAATCCAAACCAACCTTTCCTGAGAGATCTGGTTTTCGGGCAAGCTAAGATTATTTATGGTTTTAATAAGAAAACAGCTGCCTATGATAAGGCTTTGGAAAGCCTTAACGTTAAAATTGATAGCCTTTCTTCCGCTCTTAAGAACCAGCTGAGCTTTAATAAAATGATAGAAACCCAGTTTGCTCAGTTAGCTGCTTTGGCCCCCTCTGCTGAGGACGAGAAGATTCCGGGGTAACCCGTGTCTTCTTGTGAGAATGTTTGTGCAGTGTCCACCAGATGGGGTAAGCCATCTAGGCGGGCACGAGCTGCTGACTATGCAGGGAGGCCCATACAGTAGGTTCTTTATCCATGGGAATCTTCAGCAATTATGCACGGGAGAGACCCTGGTTATCCGGCTATCACTTGCACAATATATTATCAGAGAATTAGGAATGCTCTCTGTGATCTTGGCACGAGTGTCAACCTCATGTCCAAGGCTATGTTCGAAAGATTGGGATATCCTGCTCTTACTCCAACCTCGAGGACAGTTCAACTTGCTGATGCATCGATCCGGTATCAGGAGGGGATTGTGGAGAGTTTGCTGGTATTTGTCCAGGGTTCTTGCATCTTCGCGGATTTCGTGGTCCTTGATATGCAGGGTGATGCGGAAATGCCACTCATTCTTGGGAGGCCGTTCCTAAGTGACGCAAGGGCAAGGATCAACGTGGAAAATGGGACCATCTGTTTCCGCATTGGGAAGAAGAACTTGATGTTCCGATTTCGACCAACAGAAGAGCAATGTTATTCAGTGCAAGGAAATGATGAGCAAACTGGGGAATGGGCGGAGCCACAACCCCAGCTCACACAACCTCTGACCGCACCAAGAAAATCAAGGAAAACACGGAAGGTGTGGCGGGAGGTACGGAGATCACACCCCTCTACTTCTCGGGAGTGGGGTGATGAGTGGAACTAATCACCGAGAAAAGTCTCGCTCTCGAAATTAAAATGATGAGTCCTTTCGCCAAAAGGTAAAATTGGTAAGTTATCTCATATTTCCCCTTTCCAAAAAGTTTTATTTGATTTTTCCCAATGCATATTTGGATTTCCCATTCTTGCATCTGCATGCTAGAATTTTTCTAGCCAATTTCCCTTTTCGAATAAAAATTTTCTAAAAATGTAATTTTGAGTTGGAAAATCCTTAAAAATTCATTTGAGCAAGTTTTTTTGGCGAGTCTGGACCGGGACACCTGGGCAGGCCACCATGTGACCGTTAGAGAGCCGTTGCAAAAGTTTGAAGGCGGGCGGACCCGAGGTGGGTTCGGCCGACCCCACAGGTCGGCCGACCCAGCCTAACGGCTATCTCGGCCCTCCTTCCTCCAACGGCTCCTAGCCGTTGCACACAGCCCATGCCTCGGTGACCGGCTCCATTGCCTATAAATACCAGGGGGTTTGAGGGGTGTCTTCACCCATTGATTCATTCTCTCCCTCTCTTGTTCTTGCTCGAGATTGAGGTGCCAAGTATTCTCTCCAAGCGTTGCTGAATTATTGATCATTAGTGGAGCAATCTCGGTAAGGATTTCATTCGGTTTCACTAACCCAACACCGAGTTGCTCGTGTTGTCCGATCGTTGTGCAAGATGAGTTGGGCCTCCGGCGCATTCCGGAAGTTGACTCGCTCACGCCGTTCATGTGACGGGGGGAGTTCGTCTTGCCATTTCGAAGCTGCACCAAGCCCAATGTCAACCGACTATGAAGAAGAGGGAGAGGAAGAGCTACCCATGCCACAAGCAGAAGAAGTGTACGCCTTCGACGCCGCCTTCATCGACTTGAGGAATGATCGCGAGAGACAAGCCTACACTCTCATCAAGGACCGAGTCTTCGCCAACACCAAGGAGTTCGACCCGGACCTTCTCAAGAAAATAGGTATGGACTCTAAGTTCAATTCCATTTGGCAAGCTCTAGGATGGGTGGATTTTGTCCCAGTTCAAGAGGTTGGTTCTAGACCTACCACCATCCAGTTCCTCTGCACTCTTCAAGAGGATGTGTCTGGTATTTCATTTCGATTTCATGGAGTTCCATATCGAGTTTCATGGAAAGATCTTAGTCGCACCCTCGGTTTTCATCGACGCTGTGCTATTTCTCTTGAGCAAGCTTGCACTGGTTTTAATCGTGAAAGTTTTTGGGATGAGATCTCTGGTCGGCCTGTTCGCGGCAAGTAGACACCTAGGTGCAACGATATCTTGCATCCCACTCTCCGACTGTGGCACAAGTGGCTCACCATCACTCTCTTTCCAAGGGATGACGTACGACCCGTGCGCACTGACGAGATGATGATCTTATATGTCGCAGTCAGACGGATCAAGATCTCCCCTGTGCAAGCTATGATTCGGTAGTGGTTGACAAATTTTAATATGACGGGTTCTATTGAGTGTACGTCTATGATTTCTCGCATCGTCACGAATCTTGGGATTACGCAGGGGCCCAATGTGCCCTCCATTGCTAATCCCCGGACTCAGATTGACGAGGCTTATTTGACTCAGGGGCATATTCTTAAGAAGAGTCCGGATGATTCTTTGGTTTTCTTTTACCCGGGCCATACAAACCAGATTCGGTTACCTAACCCGGATTTTAGGTTGTACGGCCAAGGGCCACTGACCGTTCCTCTCAAGGAACCTCATCGTTCTAGTGTCTCTGGTGACAATGTAACTAGGAGTGCATCGAGGAGAGTAGCCGGAGCACAACAACCGCCACCACAGCCGTCTCCGTAGCCGTCGCCTCAGCCACAGCCTCAGCCTACCACGCCTCCGTCCGGTACATGGACCTCTACCGAGTACATGCTTGGGGTTACTCCCGGATATGCTCCCGGTTGGGATCAGCCCATGTACCAGCAGGGTGCGAGTAGCTCGGCTTGGGCAAGTGCGGGCAGTGGCGAGTGGGTTGTCCCTGCTGGTACTGCTTACCGAGATGTGACGTCTTCGTCGTCCGGGTTGCGCTCGACATCTCATGGGGCCACCCTCACTCAGCAGATGAGCGAGCTCAACATCCGAGTCAGCGACATGGAGGAGACTGTGCACCAGCACGTCAAGTCCACCCGGGACTGGCAGCGGATGTTTGGCGAGCGACTTCACGCTATCGAGCTGGCACAGCAGCAGCAGTTGGAGGAGCAGAGGGCCTACTACCGGTGGATGGGATTTCCCCCTCCACAGTAGTGAGCCTGAAGCTAACTTGGGGGAGGACCCCCACTCTGAGGAAACTTGTATCTTTATTTTTAGAATCTTATATGCCAAAAACACATAAAAATCTGCAAAGTTAAAAAGACCAAAAATATTTATTTGCTTTCTTAAATTAGTTTGCTTTCGTATGCGCGGTAAGAATGCTTTTGTTCCCTATGGTTGAAATGATGAATAGTTGCTCTGTTTATTCCTTTTGTATGCCTTGCTACAGCTTAGTACCCTGTCTTAGTTTTGAGTTTGTTGGCTTGTACGATCAAACCTTAGCTTAAAACTTGTGGGTAGCAAAAAGCATGACCTTTGCCTAGGTTGTTGTGAGGTATGATATGGTATAATAGGGTTGCTATGAGCTTGTGCTAAGTGATGTTTGATATCCGTAGTTTTCTTTTGAAAAATGATAAAATGATAAGTTCCTCAATGATGAGAAATTCCTATCCAAAGCCATATGTAGATCCTAGCTTCTGTTAGCCTCCACATATGCTGCTTGTTTTCTTCAAAGTCTTGTCGAATTGTTGTGACCCTCGGCGAGAAACTTTTCATGCTCCCATGATCAAGATCACGTACACAGCCACTATATGCTAAACTTCTACACCGGAAGTTGGCACCCATCATTTCATCCATCCCCCATCCATTCCACAAATAAAGCTCCGCGCAGTGTTCTATGATTACTCTCTCTCCAAAAATATTCAGCAAGGACTATGGGCTATGCGAAAAAAAGAGAGAAAAGAGCACATGCTCAAGAGCATGAAAGAAAAAAGAAAAAAAGAAAGAGAAAGATTAAAGAAACATAGCCCAAGTCTCAAAAATTTCAAAGGGAGAAGAGAGAGTCATATGCAAAAAGGAGTTCTTCATCCATCCACCATATACACACACAAGCACATCTTGATCAGGTTGTATGACTTGTTGCTCCCAAGGATCCGGTTTTCAACCTGACAACATATGAGAAACAGTTATGCCACATGTTTTCCCTACCTACAGCTCCACATATCAGCTTATTAGGAGTAGGTGGAGAAAGAAGGCAAATCAATGCCTTGGTGAGGAATCATACACAATAAGCGATCCGAGAGTATAATTTGAGGAACTTTGATTTCTTTGTGAAAATTTGCAAAACCTCCGGATTGACGACTGATCATGGTACTTGTGATTAGTAATTTCTATACAACCGTTCTATCTTTCAACCGCCCAAGGCAGGTGAAGCTACAAGCCCCATATCAATCAAGCATAAGGTAAGATCAATGCCAACTTATTCAATCCTTGATAGAGTACCTAGTTGCATGCTTGTCATAAACTAGGAATACAACATCGTAGCAACTCCTGATCAACCAACCTAAGTCCTAAGTGTCTTGCTCAGGACGACCAAGAGGCTAGCTTGGGGGAGTTGTTGACGGCTGTTAAGTGCTTACTTTAGCTGTCAATTTACTCATGAATAAAGGATCAAGAGGCATTTCTTACACGCATTTTAGTTAAGAATAATGTAGTTCCACTTGTCCTTGGAGATTATGTGATTGCAGGAAAATAAGCATAAAGAAGTGGCAAACTCACCTTCTATGATTCATGCCACGTCACCTCAGCAAGGAGAGGCTGCCACCTCAAGTGCCATGCATGCAAGCCATGCCACCTCAGGTGCCATGCATGCACACCATGTCACCAATCCAAGAGAGGCAAGCCCCGACGAATAAGAGCGTGACACATGGACTTCACATGGATCCATGGGCCCACCAGAGCACCTAAACCGCCTCAAGAGCACGTGTACACTGGGGACCGACCTAAGGGCTCACAGGACAGCCACCCCGAGGAAGCACACCCCGAGGGGGGCCCACCTGGGGTCGGCCGACCGTAGGATCGGCCGAACCGACCTTGGGTCGGCTGATCCTGGGCTTCCACGTGGCGCTTGTCCATTGGTCCTAGAGGCCATTCCCGGGGTGTTTCACTCCTCCTTGTGCCGGTGCTCAGGCCTATAAATAGAAGGGGAGGGGGTTCATTTCTTAACAACACACCTTACTCCTCCTCTCTCACTTTTGGTTTCTAAGGCTAGGAGGTAGGCTAGAGTAGTTCTACTTCAGGTTCCAAGTCTACTTTGGGATCTAGGTATGAGTTCTCTTGTATCTTTATTTTATTGTATGACTTTGATCTACTTCAGTTATTCAGCTATTTCATATAAAGTTGTGCTTGTATACATGGGTGATTTGTTCATGTGTTCTTCGCTCGTTCATCATTTAGAGGCTCCTGTTCTTGATAAACAAGGCTTTTCGATCCAGTTGATGAGTGACTTATACATGTTTTCGGTGTTTGTTCATAAGTTAGAGGCTCGTGTTCTTCACGAACACGACCCTTTGATCTTGTTGAATAGACATAGGAAAGCACAAATCCGTTTGTGTACATAGCCTAGTTTGATCTAGTTAGATCCCATGTTTGTGTTGCATGAAGTTCGTGCTCAAGCTACGGTACTCAGTGTAATTGGTCGGTTTATCTGGCGTCTCTGACCTGGGTCACAATAGCCCGGGCCGGTCAGGGTCCTGCTAACAACGTAAGCTTGGTGCTTGGGTTGCGTAGCTATGTTGCTTATGAGTGTATCCCACGGTTTGTCTTGGGGTAGGCCGCGGTGGTGACAGCCGTTGTACCCTTCTGGAATCCCCCACGTTCGGATACGCTGTAGGAGTCTAATGTCTAACAACCAGAGTCGTGCGTAAGCGACGCGAGAGGTTAGCTCCCCGTTTGTACCTGGGTGCTTGAGCCAGCAGTCATGCAATGCTAGTGTGTATCTAACCTTGTCTGACTAACTTTGTGTGTTTAGTACCTTAGAACCTAGAACTAACTCGTATGTTGCCTCCTAAGCCTAGGACCTTTAGAGAGGGTGTGTTTGTGTGTTCACACTACCCTCTTATCTATCATATCTTACCCCTGTGTTCGAGTGTCTGGTTTGTTCCCGTCTATGATTTATACTCCTTACAATAGTGTTGAACTTGTTAATCCGCCCAGCCTTCCTTGGATTCGATACCCTTTGGAATACTCCTTTGGGGAAATGCTACAATGGTACTTCTGTGCGCTTGCGGACTCTTGTAATCGTTAGGATTACCATTTGGTTATTTCTGGCATCGTTGCTAGGAACTCATAACTTAGCATCAAGGTTAAGAAATACCAACAAGCAGTTCTGGCGCTGTTGCCGGGGAAGGCTAAGGATAACATGTCAACACTTTGCAAATGTTTATAATCATGACAGGGATGAAACAGTTCTCAAGGCAGGCTAACTTTGATTGTCTTCTTTGTCTATTGATGATGAAGACAGGTAGTGTATGACTGGTTTCGACTTACCACCGAATTTCACTGAGGTTCCTGAGTCACTCGTGAGGAGAGCCAGAACCCATTTCGGCTCTCCCCAGAGTGTGCGTACGGGAGTCGACTCAGCTTCCTTTGTACCATCTACATCAACTCCTATGGCCAATCAAGAGAAGACTCTTCGTCAGTACTCTGCTCCCTCTGCCGATCAGGTGCCCACCGGCCCCGAGATCAACACCGGGTACGGAAACTTTGAGATCAAGACTGGCCTCTTTACGATGGTACAGGCTAGCCCATTCTGCGGCAAGCCTAATGAAGATGCGAGCGCCCACTTGCAACAGTTCCTAGAGTTGTGCAGTACCTTCACTATACGAGGAGTGGAGGAAGATGACATCCGTCTGTGGTTGTTTCCATTCTCACTTCTGCAAAGGAAAAGCAGTGGTTCTATGCGAACCGTGGAGATATTGACACCTGGGCAAAGTGCTCAGCAGCGTTCCTCGCGAAGTTCTTTCCGTTGGGCAGAACCAATGCCCTCCGGGGGAGAATTTTAAGCTTTCAACAAGCAGCAAGTGAAACCATTCCAGAAGCTTGGGAGAGGCTTCAGGAGTACATCCTGGCTTGTCCCCATCATGGGATGGACAACTGGCTTATTCTTCAGAGTTTCTATAATGGGCTGACTCCGACAGTCCGGGGCCATATTGATGCTGCTGCTGGAGGGGCTTTCTTCTCTCTCACTATCGCTGAAGCAACTAAACTTATTGAGAATATGGTCTCCAACCAAGGGTGGAGTGATGATCGACTCCAGCCACGTTAGAGGGGTACACATACCGTCAAGGAAGCGGATATGCTGCACGCCAAGATGGACCTACTTATGAAAAGAATGGATGATCTGACCAGCGAGAAGGCTAACATGGCCGTCACTACTCAAGCTATGGATTCTCGCATGACTTGCGAAGTCTGTGGTGACACTGGGCATTCAGGGAATTACTGCCCTACTACCCAGGAGGACGTGATGTACATGAACGGCAATAACAATGGTTATCGACCACAAGGAGGTCAAACGTGGAATCAATCATGCCCTTATTATCAGGGAGGTAATCAAGGTAATTCTTTCAACCCAAACCAACCTTCCCTAAGAGATCTGGTTTTCGTGCAAGCTAAGATTAACAATGGTTTCAATAAGAAAACAGCTGCCTATGATAAGGCTTTGGAAAGCCTTAACGTTAAAATTGATAGCCTTTCTTCTGCTCTCAAGAACTAGCTGAGCTTTAATAAAATGATAGAACCCCAGTTGGCTTAGTTAGCTGCTTTGATTCCCTCTGCTGAGGATGGGAAGATTCCGGGGCAACCCATGTCTTCTTGTGAGAATGTTTGTGCAGTGTCCACCAGATGGGGTAAGCCATCTGGGCGGGCACGAGCTACTGACTATGCAGGGAGACCCATACAGAAGGTTCTTGATCCATGGGAATCTTCAGCAATTATGCACAGGAGAGACCCTGGTTATCCGGCTATCACTTGCACAATATACTACCAGAGAATTAGGAATACTCTCTATGATCTTGGCGCGAGTGTCAACCTCATGTCCAAGGCTATGTTCAACAGATTGGGATATCCTGCTCTTACTCCAACCTCGAGGACAGTTCAACTTGCTGATACATCGATCCGGTATCCGGAGGGGATTGTGGAGAGTCTACTGGTATTTGTCCAGGGTTCTTGCATCTTCGTGGATTTCGTGGTCCTTGATATGCAAGGTGATGCGGAAATGCCACTCATTCTTGGGAGGCCGTTCCTAAGTGATGCTAGGGCGAGGATCAATGTGGAAAATGGGACCATCCGTTTCCGTGTCGGGTAGAAGAACTTGATGTTCCGATTTCAACCAACAGAAGAGCAATGCTACTCAGTGCAAGGAAATTATGAGCAAACTGGGGAATGGACGGAGCCACAACCCCACCTCAAGCAACCTCTGACCGCACCAAGAAAATCAAGAAAAACACGGAAGGTGTGGCGGGAGGTACGGAAATCACACCCCTCTACTTCTCGGGAGTGGGGTGACGAGTGGAACTAATCACCAAGAAAAGTCTTGCTCTCGGACTTAAAATGATGAGTCCTTTCACTAAAAGATAAAATTGGTAGTTATCTCATATTTCCCTTTTCAAAATTTTATTTTTCTCAATGCATATTTGAATTTTCCATCCTTGCATCTGCATGCTAGAATTTTTCTAGCCAATTTCCCTTTTCAAATAAAAATTTCTAAAAATACAATTTTGAGTTGGAAAATCCTCAAAAATTCATTTGAGCAAGTTTTTGGGCGAGTTTGGACCTGGACACCTAGGCAGGCCACCACATGACCGTTACAGAGCCGTTGTAAAAGTTTGGAGGCGAGCGGACCCGAGGTGGGTTCGGCCGACCCAGCCCAATGGCTACCTCGGCCCTCCTTCCTCCAACGGCTCCTAGCCATTGCACACGGCCCATGTCTCAGTGCCCGGCTCCATTACCTATAAATACCAGGGGGTTTGAGGGGTGTCTTCACCCATTTCCATCACTCTCTCCCTCTCTTGTTCTTGCTCTTTGGTTTTCTTAGATTTCTTGCTCAAGATTGAGATGCCAAGTATTCTCTCCAAGTGTTGCTTTAATATTGATCATTGGTGGAGCAACCTCGGTAAGGATTTCATTCGGTTTCACTAACCCATCACCGAGTTGCTCATGTTGTCCGATTGTTGTGCAAGATGAGTTGGGCCGCCGACGCACTCCGAAAGTCGACTCGCTCACGCCGTTCATGTGATGGGGGGAGCTCATCTCGTCATTCCGAAGCTGCACCAAGCCCAATGTCAACCGACTGTGAAGAAGAGGAAGAGCTACCCACGCCACAAGCCGAAGAAGTGTACGCCGTCGACGCCGCCTTCATCGACTTGAAGAATGATCGCGAGAGACAAGCCTACGCTCTCATCAAGGACCGAGTCTTCGCCAACACCAAGGAGTTCAACCCGGACCTTCTCGAGAAAACAGGTATGGACTCCGAGTTCGATTCCATTTGGCAAGCTCTAGGATGGGAAGATTTTGTCCCAGTTCAGGAGGTTGGTTCTAGACCTACCACCATCCAGTTCCTTTGCACTCTTCAAGAGGATGCGTCCGGTATTTCATTTCGATTTCATGGAGTTCCGTATCGAGTTTCATGGAAAGATCTTAGTCGCACCCTCGGTTTTCATCATCATTGCACTATTTCTCTTGAGCAAGCTTGCACCAGTTTTAATCGTGAAAGTTTTTGGGAAGAACTCTCTGGTCGGCCTATTCGCGGCAAGTTGTCACCTCGGTGCAACGATATCTTGCATCCCACTCTCCGACTGTGGCACAAGTGGCTCGCCGTCACTCTCTTTCCAAGGGATGACGTACGACCCGTGCGCACTGACGAGATGATGATCTTATACGCCGCAGTTAGATGGATCAAGATCTCCCCTGTGCAAGCTATGATTCGGCAGTGGTTGACGAATTTTAAGATGACGGGTTCTATTGAGTGTACGTCTTTGATTTCTCGCATCGTCACGAATCTTGGGATTACGCAAGGGCCCAATGTGCCCTCCATTGCTAATCCCCGGACTCAGATCGACGAGGCTTATTTGACTCAGGGGCATATTCTTAAGAAGGGTCCGGATGATTCTTTGGTTTTCTTTTACCCGGGCCACACAAACCAAATTCGGTTACCTAACCCGGATTTTAGGTTATACGGCCAAGGGCACTGACCGTTCCTCTCGAGCAACCTCATCGTTCTAGTGTCTCTGGTGACAGGGTTACTAGGAGTGCATCGAGGAGAGCAGCCGGAGCACAACAGCCGCCACCACAGCCATCTCCGCAGCTGTCGCCTCAGCCACAGCCTCAGCCTACCACACCTCTGTCTGGTACATGGACCTCTACCGAGTACATGCCTGGGGTTACTCCCGGATATGCTCCCAGTTGGGACCAGCCCATGTACCAGCAGGGTGCGAGTAGCTCGGCTTGGGCTAGTGCAGGCAGTGGCGAGCGGGCCGTCCCTGCCGGTACTGCCTACGGAGATGCGACATCTTCGTCGTCTGGGTTGCGCTCGTCATCTCATGGGGCCACCCTCACTCAGCATATGAGCGAGCCCAACATTCGAGTTGGTGACATGGAGGAGACCGTGCACCAGCACGTTGAGTCCACTCGGGACTGGCAGCGTATGTCTGGCGAGCGACTTCACGCCATTGAGCAGGCACAGCAGCAGCAGCTGGAGGAGCAGAGGGTCTACTACCGGTGGATGGGATTTCCCCCTCCACAGTAGTGAGCCTGAAGCTTGCTTGGGGGAGGACCCCCACTCTGAGGTAACTTGTATCTTTATTTTCTGAATCTCATATGCTAAAAACACATAAAAATCTGCAAAATTAAAAAGACCAAAAGTATTTATTTGCTTTCCTAAATTAGTTTGCTTTCATATGCGCGGTAAGAATGCTTTTGTTCTCCATGGTTGAAATGATGAATAGTTGCTCTATTTATTCCTTTTGTATGCCTTGCTACGGCTCAGTACCCTATTTAAGTTTTGAGTGTGTTGGCTTGCATGATCGAACCCTAGCTTGAAACTTGTGGGTAGCAAAAAGCATGACCTTTGCCTAGGTTGTTGTGAGGTATGATATGGTATAATAGAGTTGCTATGAGCTAGTGCTAAGTGATGTTGGATATCTGGAGTTTTCTTTTGAAAAATGATAAAATGATAAGTTCCTCAATAATGAGAAATTCCTATCCAAAGCCATATGTAGATCCTAGCTTTTGTTAGCCTCCACATATGCTACTTGTTTTCTTCATTGAGTCTTGTCGAATTGTTGTGACCCTCGGCGAGAAACTTGTCATGCTCCCATGATCAAGATCACGTACACAGCCACTATATGCTAAACTTCTACACCGGAAGTTAGCACCCATCATTTCATCCATCCATCCATTCCACAAATAAAGCTTCGTGCATTGTTCCATGATTACTCTCTCTCTCCAAAAATTTTCAGCAAGGACTATGGGCTATGTGAAAAAAAAGGAAAAAACAAACAAACACATGCTCAAGAGCATGAAAGAAAAAGAAAGAATAAAGAAACATAGCCCAAGTCTCAAAAACCTGAAAAGGAGAAGAGAGAATCATATGCAAAAAGGAGTTCATCATCCATCCACCATATACACACACATGCACATCGTGATCCGGTTGTATGACTTGTTGCTCCCAAGGATCCGATTTTCGACCCGACAATACATGAGAAACAGGTGTGCCACATGTTTTCCCTACCTACAGTTCCACATATCAGCTCATTAGGAGTAGGTGGTGAAAGAAGGCAATTTAATGCCTTGGTGAGGAATCATACACAATAAGCGATCCGAGAGTATCATACGAGGAACTTTGATTTCTTTGTGAGAATTTGCAAAACCTCCGGATTGACAACTGATCAAGGCACTCATGATTAATAATTTCTATACAACCATTCTATCTTTCAACTGCCCAAGGCAGGTGAAGCTACAAGCCCCATATCAATCAAGCATAAGGTAAGGTTAATGCCAACTCATTCAATCCTTGATAGAGTACCTAATTGTATGCTTGTCATAAACTAGGAATACAACATCGTAGCAACTCCTGATCAACGAACCTAAGTCCTAAGTGTCTTGCTCGGGACGAGCAAGAGGCTAGCTTGGGGGAGTTGTTGACGGCTGTTAAGTGCTTTAGCCGTCAATTTACTCATGAATAAAGGAGCAAGAGGCATTTCTTACACGCATTTTAGTTAAGAATAATGTAGTTCCACTTGTCCTTGGAGATTATGTGATTGCAGGAAAATAAGCATAAAGAAGTGGCAAACTCACCTTCTATGATTCATGCCACGTCACCTCAGTCAAGGAGTGGCTGCCACCTCAGGTGCCATGCATGCAAGCCATGTCACCAATCCAAGGGAGGCAAGCCCCGACGAATCAGAGTGTGACACGTGGACTTCACATGGATCCATGGGCCCACTAGAGCACCTAAACCGCCTCAAGAGCACGTGTACACCGGGGACCGACCTAAGGGCCCACAGGATAGCCACCCCGAGGAAGCACACCCCGAGGGGGGCCCACCTGGGGTCGGCTGTTGACACCATTTTTTGGAAAAACAGGTCAAAAAGATAAGAAGGAGCAGTCGATGAGAAAACCAGGCAATCGGCTGATTGAAAAGAGAAGAGAGCGGTCAACAGGATTCATCGATGGTCAAAGGAGTCTAAATCCTGTCTATTGAAGCTGGCGGGTCAAACAGATCGACCGATGGTCAACCTGAGAATCGGCCGATGGAAAGAGAAGAAGGCGGAAATCAAGAGGATACGCCAAAAAGGAAAGCATGGCGGAGGCGGGTCAGTCCACAATTAGCAATGGGTCAAGAGTCAGTTTTAGGGAGATTTGACTACTGCGAGAGTCTTTTTCTATGTTTAGTAGTGTTCGTTTTCTTTAGAAGCAAGTAAACAGTGCCGTAATCAGCTAGGAGTCGGGTTGTCCTCAGGACATACATAGCGACCCTGCGTGGTCAGAAAAAAGGGTACACACCAATATCAAACAAACCGCCTCCGGGCAAACCCTTTACAATTTACAGCATCTACTTTACAGCATCTACTTTTCGGCGACTTCGCCATCGCGTTTTTCCCTTTTATACAACGCCGTTCTTCAAGTTCGTCGGGCTGCATCGATCGATCTCTGGCAAGCTTGTGAGTACCTTTTTACCGAATAACCCTAGGCTTTAACCTCTGGGCGCATCGCTGAGGTTTCGTCTAGTTCTTTATTCACCCCTTACCGATATTAGCTAGATCTGCAAGTTTTTGTACCAATTCTTGTGGTTTTAGCTCTTATCACCAATTTACCCCACTCGATCTAGATCCTATCAGCTTCTAACACAACAGCCGATTCCGACCTGTTCGAGTGCTGACGTCACGATCGGCCGATCTAGCCGATCTATTTGCTTACGCACCTGCGCTTCGGTTGCTCTGGAGCCGGCCGATCCCGCTTCTCTGTATCGGCCGATTGGCTGGTACACGTGTCAATAAGAGTGAGAGCCTGTGTGGTTCGAGGACCGGTGGTAGGTCGCTTCCTGGTGTGATGAGTGATTGACAACGTGGTGTGGACTAATTCTTGGCTAAGTATTGCAGGTGCAGGTTGCGGCTTGACTGGTGTTGGTGCAGGTGAAGAACAAGCGCGAAAGGTCATTGTCGGTGAGGCCTCCAGGTGTGGAGAAGACAAGTAGGCTTGATTCGAGGGACCCGGTGGCCAGCGGGGTCAAGTGCGGGCCGCATGGTGGCAAGAACGGCAAGATGAAGTCATGGATGGTTTCTTGGTTGAGCCTCAAAACCAAGGTCGAGCCAGGACTACGTGAGAGCCGAGTCATGAGTGGTGATTGGCGGAGGCTACACCGAGTTCGCGGGGTTTCCAGTGGTTCACCAGAAAACCACTGGGTTCCTTGGTTGATCCACAAAGCCAAGACCGAAGACCGGAGGTAGTAGCACCAGGACCGGTCTGACCGGTGGGTACCGGTCTGACCGGTGAGGAGCACCGGTCTGACCGGTGTGCGACGACGCAGTCCGAAGACTTCGAAGCGGAGGACACGTGTCGGGATCGTAAGGCTTGCGTCGAGGCTAAGCAAGTTTGCGGTCGCTGGGCATCCGTCTGATGGTTCGACGATGAAGATTCCCAAAGTGCCCCTCGGGGGTGTGTATCCTAGTATTAGGCCTTAGGGGTAGTTTCATCTTTCGGCTAGCCTCCATATAACCCAAGTGGTGAGAGGATGGTAGCCATCTCTTGGAACCCTAGCTCATTTTGTTTTGCTATTTTCCTCTTCCATTTTTCCTTTGGAATTTCTAGGACTAGCTTGAGAGCTTCATGGTGAGATCTTGTGAGAGGGAAGGATGATCGGGCGGCAAGCTAGACCTTGTATGAACCTTCTTGGTATGTATAGATGATTCGGCGTGGTTCCTCAAGGCTTGGCTGTGTCTTTTCCGTTTCTCCTTTTTGGTGATTTTCGAAGCCTTTTCTTGGCGAATTTCTTGTGGCGGATTCGAGGCCTTTCTCTTTGGGATTTGGTGGGGGATGTATGCTTGAACCCTTCGTGGTTCTTTTCCCTTTGATTCCCCTCCCAAATCCATGAGCAAAGAGGCTCGATTTTGGGGTTTTCTCCTCCCTAGGGTTAGAGGTGTTCTTGGTGGGATTTCTTCAATTCCTCTCGTTCTAGCAAGTTTTGGTGGACCAAATCTTGGCTATGGAGTGCCCATGAGGTGTTCCTACTATCCCCAAAGTCTTGTGCGAATCCGTGGAGCGAATCGGGAGATCGGGAGTTGGATTTGGGGGAGTTGACCCGCGGGTTGCTGTTCATCCCGAGCTGCCCAGGCGTGACCGGTCTGACCGGTGCTCTTGACCGGTCTGACCAGTGCAAGGTCTTTGTGGGATTTGCCTCGGGTGAACGTCTTGGTGAGTTCCATGTTGTCGTGTGTTGCTGCTGGTCAGTTCTTGGAAGGTTTTGAGGAGTTTGGCTAGGCTTTGTGTAGGGTTTTCTTCCCTTGCAGGTTGTGTTTTCTGAGGTGATTTTGTTCCAGGGCCTAGAGGAGTCACTGAGGCTTCCTGAAACGTTTTCTGTGCGGCTGCTGTAGCCACCGGCCTGACCGGCTCTGTCCACCGGTCTGACCGGCGCAGGCCATCGGTCTGACCGGTGTAGCACAGGCAGCAAGCTGTGCAGTTTTTCGCTGTGCGTTTGGTGTGTTTGGTTCGGAAGGTTGTGTGTTGGTTCCTAGGACCAGTAGCACTCCAGTGGCTACGTAGTCTTGGCCAACTTGGGTAGTTGAGTCGGAGACGTGTTTGGTTGTCGCGTTCGTCTTGTTGGAGTAGCCATCTCCTTCGAGAAGAATTTTTATCGGCTCCCATTCACTCCCCCCTCTCTGGTCGCCAGTTTCAGTCCTTCAATTGGTATCAGAGCCGGTTACGGATCTTCGTGGTTCTAACCAGTCTAAGATCCAAAGATGGCGTACCAGGAACGGGGTTCGAGTCCTCCACACTTCGATGGGAAGAACTACCAGATGTGGCAGAGACGGATGGCTGCGTTCCTTCGTGGCAAGGGACAGATACTTTGGGATGTTACGGTGAACACAACTTACGTTCATCCGATTAACTTCCTTGCTCTAGGATCGAGGGATATGTTAGACGCCAACAACAAGGCGGATGACTACTTGTTTCGTGCTCTGTGTCAGTCCGAATTTGATCGGGTTCAGACAGAGGACTTAGCTTGTAGGATTTGGGAGTAGTTGAAGGATGCTCATGCTAGGAATGCTCAGGTTCAGGCTCGGATGTACACGACTTACCAGAGAGAGTATGAGAACTTCACTCATCTCCCCAGCGAGTCCATCGATGCCCTTTTCCAGCGGTTTACGGTTGTGGTGAACAACATGAGAGCCAATGTGGCCGTGCTCCCATACGATGATCATGATAGAGCCGTGAAGCTCTTGCACTCGTTGGATCACACCGTATGGGACGGAAAGGTCGAGGCTATTCTTGAGTCCGAGAAGTATGACACCCTGACCGTGAACGAGTTGTTTTCCAAGCTCAAGTCAGCTGAGTTGGATCGGGGTATGACTGCCCGCCTTGAGAGCCCGACTGATTCTCATAGTCTTGCTCTCGTCGGTGGCAAAGGTGCTAAGTCTAACGCTAACGCATCCTCCAAGATGTACTCCTTGTCTTCTTTGATGACTTTTCCAGATGAGGAGTTTGACGTGCTTGGAGAGGACGAGCTGGCGTTGCTGACCAGGCGGTTCGAGAGACTGCACGAGAACCGGGTGAACACAAGGAAGAATCCACGGACATGCTTTTAGTGCGGCAAGCCAGGACACTTCGTCACCGACTGTCCGGAGAAGATGGAGAACAAGGACGGCTACAAGGATGGCTACAAGCACCGGTCGAACAATGACGGCAAGTATCGATCAAGGCACGATCACAAGCACAAGAACAAGCACAAGGACGAGTGATGATCGAGGAACAAGGACGGACGCGGCAGGAAGGCCCGAGCGATGGTCGGAGTGAGCGACATCGACTCCATCTCCGCCTACTCTTCCTCGAGCTCGAGTAGCAGTGAAGATGAAGGTGATCAGCGCAAGAACAAAAAGTCATCCAAGAACTTGAGCGGGCTGAGCTGCTACACAAGAGATGGCTTCTGCGGCATGGCTCGTAGCTCCGGCAGCAAGAAGAGTCACCAGAGCGACTCGGACTCCGACTCCGAGGATGAGGTACGTGACGAGCTTCCCTTCTTGCGTGAGGAGAATGAGCGTCTTGGCAAGTTGCTTGATAATCGTGATGACATGCTTAAAGAAGCAAAGAAGATGAGGAAAGAGCTTAGGGCCTCACTAGAAGATGCTAGGAACTGAGTAGCTGAGTTAGAAACGCAGAACCTTGATGCTAAGCTTGAGATAGATTCGCTTAAGGCTTCACCTGTGGTTTCTGATGAGATTGATTGTTGTGATTGCTCTATGTACCTAGCTGATCTTACTGCTCTTAAGGATAAGCATGCTTCTACTTGTGATGAACTAGATGTGCTTAGGGTTGAAGTGGCTGAGCTTAAGTCTAGACCTGCTTTGCTAGGTGCTTGCACTTCTTGCCCTGTTTTGCATGGAAAGATTGATGAGATGCATGCTTACACTGTTTCGCTTGAGGCTAAGTTGAAAGAACCTATTCCCACTTCTTGCTCTACTTGCGAATTGCATGCTTTGAAGAATCTGGAACTTGCACATTATGTGGATCGCTTGCAGGATGAGAACGATGACTTGAGAAAAATGATGGGTTGGTTGTCAGGTCATGAACCACAGCTTAGGATGATGATAGAGGCATACAAGCGCTATGATGGGCAAGCGCTTGGGTCTGATAAGATTGGAGAGTGCAGTGGTGAGGGAGGAGAGAAGATTGGTGATATCCAAGCTCCACCAAAAACCTTCCACAAAAATGCCTATGCTCCTAAGCCCAACCCACTGAGAAACAAACTTGACACAACCCTAGATCCTCCCATATTTCCTCGCCCTACAAATGACTTTCAAAAACTGTGAAGTTTGTGAACCCCAAGGAGAGTGAGGTTGGAGAGAAGAAGGGTGAGAAGCCGAGTGAGGTGAAACCAAGTGAGCAGCCCCAACCCAAGTCTAAGCCTAAGCCCATACGGTTTCATTGTGACTATTGTGGGAGAGATGGTCACAAGGGCGAGTTTTGCTTCAAGAGGAAGCGTGACGAGAGAATGGCTAAGGAGTGGGCTAACAAGGACAGGTACCGCCCTTCAAATGGTGTACTTGAGCCTCGTATGCAAATGCCCAGGGCCAAGGCGATTGTGAGGACGGTTCCAGCTTGGGGAGATCGAAAGGTCAGACCGGTGCTGGTCTGGGCAGGCAGCGGTTTGGTTTCCGTGCTCGTGAGGATGCTCGGTTTGGTTCAAGAGGTCGTGGTTCTGGTGGTTGGCATGGAGAGTCTGCAGGTGGTCAGTTTGCTAGACGTTCTCCACCTCGTGCTCAATACGATGGTCGGAGGAGTCGTAGCTTTGAGATGGAGAGGAGGAACGGTCCATGTTCTTCCTTTCGTGGCTTTCATTCTCCTCCAGCTAGACAGGGATGGTTCCCTAGTGGTGGTTTCCGTGGCGGTTTTCGTGGTGGTAGCTTTGATAGGCGTGATGATTTGGTTTGTGCTAACCCCACTTTGGAGCAAATGGCTCGGCACTGGTTTTACTCTTTTGGTACTAACCCCAGTGCTGAGTCGTTTGTTCACTCACGTGCTCGCTTTTGAATTTCAGGTGGGAGACTTGAGGAACGTTTGGTTGATTGACTCCGGTTGCTCGAGGATATGACCGGAGACAAAGGGTGGTTCTCAAGTCTCATCCCGGTGGTGTCCAAGACATACATCACCTTTGGGGACAATGGGCGAGGGCGTGTGCTTTCAGAAGGTGAGATTAAGGTAAGTGACAAGGTCACTCTCAGGTGTGTTGCTCTTGTTCAATCGCTGGGGTTCAATTTGCTTTCCGTGTCCCAGTTGTTGAATGAGGGTTTTGAGGTGTTGTTTCGGCCTGGTGGTTCTCGGATTCTGGATTCTCGAGGGGACCTAGTTTGCATGGTCGTTCCCGAGGGTCAAGTGTTCCGAGCGGATTTCTCTCAGTCTTCTGGTGTGGCTCGTTGCTTTTTGGCTGGCTCTTCGAGTGAGTTGTGGAAGTGGCATAGGAAGTTGGGTCACTTGAGTTTTGACCTTCTGTCTCGCTTGAGTAAACTCAATTTGGTCCGAGGATTGCCACGATTGAGGTTTGAGAAAGAGTTGGTTTGTGCGCCGTGTAGGCATGCCAAGATGGTAGCCTCTTCTCACCCGCCCCTCACCGATGTGATGATGGAGCGTCCATGCGAGCTGCTCCATATGGACCTTGTTGGCCCAGCTCGTGTGCGATCTGCGGGTGGGAAGTGGTATGTCCTAGTTGTGGTGGACGATTACTCTCGGTATGCTTGGGTCTTCTTCTTGGAGGAAAAGGGGGAGACGTTTGGTTTTGTTCGAGATCTTGTCTTGAGGTTGAGGAACGAGAGACACGGAGATGCCATACGAGCGATCCCCAATGACAATGGCTCAGAATTCAAAAACTATCGCTTCGAAACCTTTTGCCATGACTTGGGTCTTGAACACCAGTTTTTGAGTCCGTATACGCCTCCCCAGAATGGCGTGGTGGAAAGGAAAAATAGAACGTTGTGTGAGATGGCTCGGACGATGCTCGACGAGCATAGGACTCCGAGAAGGTTCTGGGCTGAGGCGGTCAATACCGCGTGCTATGTGTCCAACAGGATTTACCTCACGGTCCATAAGAAGAAAACATGCTATGAGTTTATGCACGGTCGCACACCCAAGGTGAGTCACTTCCATGTCTTTGGTTGTAAATGCTTCATTCTTAAGAAAGGGAAGAAGTTGGACAAGTTCGAGGCTAGATCTGTCGATGGCATTTTCTTTGGTTATGCATCTCATTCTAGAGCATTTCGTGTGCTCAACCTTGAAACTAACCAAATCGTGGAGACTTGCGAGGTGACCTTCGACGAGACACAGCCACGTAGTCAGCTTGTTTTTGAGTGTGCAGGTGACGATGAACTTGGCGAGGAGATCTTTCAGGTGGAGGAGCATGAACATGGAGATGATGAAGATGGCGGTGTAGTGCCCGCGGCTGAACATGTACCTACTACTTCGACTACGATTGAGAACGGGCCCTCTCCCACACCTACAACGACAAGTACAGATCAAGGTGAAGCTGCTGTTGAAGGGGTGGTAGCTTCAAGGCGAGAACCTCCCCGGTGAGTTCAAGTGGATCACCCAACTTCGAGGATCATCGGCGACATCAATGAACGTACTACACAGTCGAGGGTTCGAAACAATTCTCACTTTGCTCATGCTGCGTTTGTTGCTACCTTTGAGCCCAAAGACATTAGACACGCGCTATCTGATCATAATTGGGTTAATTCGATGCATGATGAGTTGGAGAATTTCGAGAGGAACCAAGTTTGGGAGTTGGTAGATCCTCCACCAGGGTGTAAGCCGATTGGGACAAAATGGGTGTGGAAAAATAAAGAGGGAGAGAAAGGAGAAGTGGTGAGAAACAAGTCAAGGTTTGTGGCGCAAGGGTATAGTCAGAAAGAGGGGATAGACTACGAGGAGACCTTTGCTCCTGTAGCTCATTTGGAGGCGATTAGGATCCTTCTAGCCTTTTCCGTGGCTAAAGGGTTCAAATTGCACCAAATGGATGTGAAGAGTGCTTTCCTGAATGGTGTGTTGGAGGAAGAAGTGTACGTGAGGCAACCACCAGGGTTTGAGAGTGAGAAGTACCCCCACCGAGTGTACAAGATGAGAAAGGCGCTCTATGGGTTGAAGCAGGCGCCTAGGGCTTGGTATGGCAGGTTGAGGGGGTTCCTGTTTGAGAGAGGTTTCGAGATGGAGAAGGTCGATCAGACCTTGTTTCTCCTCAGGCAGGGCAAAGAGATCCTGATTGTGCAGATATACGTGGATGATATTGTCTTTGGTGGCTCGTCTAACTCTTTGGTTGCAAGGTTTGCAGAAGACATGAGCAGGGAATTTGAGATGAGCATGATGGGTGAGTTGCAGTTCTTCCTCGGCCTCCAGATCAAGCAGTCGAAGGAGGGAACATTTGTGCACCAAGCAAAGTACACCAAGGACATTGTGAGGAAGTTCAAGATGGAGGACTCCAAGGCCATGGCAACACCTATGAGTACGACTACAGCTCTTGATGCGGACGAGGAAGGTGAACACGTGGACCAGAAGGAGTACCGGAGCATGATCGGGTCACTCCTGTACTTGACGGCGACGAGGCCGGACATCCAATTCTCGGTATGTCTGTGCGCTTGTTGACGGTGTATATGCGTATCAAACTTCGTTTGGACTTGCAAGCGGACAAGTCCTCCGTCGTAGCCAAGGGACCCTTCTTCCCTTAAGTGTGAACCCAAGGTATCGAATCCGTGGAACAAATGTGTGATGCAAGAATCAACCTATTAAAGCCGAGAACACTTAGATCTTCAAAGGGAACTCTTGTGCATCTAATCTAAAGAACACCAAAAGAAACGAATCTAATCTATGAAAATCGGAGGTAGCAAGAGATAGAGAGGGATAGGTAAAACCAATCTAGAGAGATTGGATCAAGCTCTTGTTGAAGTTCCGAGCAAAGAAGAAATAGCCAAGTCGAATCTCATAAAAAGCTTCTTTAAATCGCGGTTTCCCGTCCAACTCCGAAGACGCCCACCTTTTGGAGCCACCGTTCTATCACAACGCACTCCTATTCGTGCGGTTTAGCCTAGGGTGAGTCCAATGGACAAGTTGAAATCTCTTGGAAGGTCAGGCATGCACCTCTAGCCACCACGGCTACAAGAACACCCTCTATGATCTATCTCGAGAATAGATCTTAAAGTAAGAAAAGCCAATTGAAATCAAAGTCGTAGAAGAAGCACTTGATCACTAGAAATCGGATTGCAACTTGATAATTCAACATAATACATGATACATGAACAAGATCATCACCGGGATCCTACCTTGATCTTGCTCCTAGCTCCTGGAACTCCGACGTGGTCTTCCTTGCAAGGTTCCCACGTCGGCTAGGGAAACCCTAGACAACTAGCTCGACCCTCTCCTCTCCGGAATGGTGTCCCTCTCTTCTCTGCTCCTCGGCGGCGAATGACGAATGAGTTCATGCGTGGCTCTTGGCCAGGGGGCTATAAATAGTCTGAGAGGCGGCTAGGTCAAAGGGGGGCATGAATGGGCCCAGAAATGGGCTGGGCCGGCCGGCCTGGGCCCATTCTAGCCCATCTCGTGGCCTCCTTCCTCGGTGATGCTTCCCGTGTCTTCAAGAATGTTCTCCCTTCTGCATGTGGGCCCTTGACGTCAGTTTCTCTGCGGTTTAGATGGAGCTCCTTGTCCCGCAAGATTCAGCATTTTCTGTTCAGGTCCTTGGAGTTTTCCGTCTTTATGGGTTGGTCCTTGGGCTTCTTGGAGTCATGTTCACTTCATTGCTTGACTTGTGCCAGGCTTCATGGTCTTGTCACGAGGTGCTTGATGAACTTTACCCGGAAGTCTTGCTTTCAATGCTAAATTCCTGCATAAACATCAAACTCCAAAACCGACATGCACGAACGAACTTGTTATGCCAAGGGGGTTAGTACTAATGGATAAGATATAAAATTCATGACAACACCGAAGGTAAACTCATGGCTAGGTTGACGGAAATTCACCGTCAACATCTCCCCCATGCTGAAACCTTGCTCGTCCTCGAGTAAGCCTTCGATGGATATCAGCGTTGCCCTTCATTGCTCAAACTCTGCACTTGATCATACATGAGAAAACATAATGCTCTCAAAAGTTTAATTCGTTAGAGTTCCATAGAGTACTAGCCTTCATCCCTACGGAGGGTGGATATTAATTAAGCTCTTCCCACAAGTATTAAACATGCTCCCAAAATTTAAATGGATCTCAAAAATTTTGAAATAAAGAACTAGAAGAAAAAGAGCTAAACCAAGTTCAAAAATTTAAACCACCTTGCATCTTGCTCATAAACTCTCATCTCATCTTGTCTCTCAAGCCTATTTGTTCTACTCCTTTCCCTCTCAAAACATATATATGTGGTAGGCTTTATGTGGAGCTCCTTGGGAAGGTTTAGTCCTATCAAGATATTATAAATGAGATGTTGTCAAAACAAGACAAGCTTCTCATGGTCTTACCGAGACTCGTCAAAAAGATCATTGGAAAATAATGTTATATCAAGGAGGGGGAGAGAAAAATACACACACTTTGAGATAAGTGGACATGTGCAAATGGCAAAGAGTGATCCCGAGGCACAAAGGAAGTCCTCGTTATCGGATTGCACATGGTTGGAAAGATGAGTTTGGATCTTTAATCTTGATACTTATCCGAAATTCCTAATGCATTTAGAGAACCGGGGAGTTCACTTTATTTATTTATTTTATTCATACTCATATTTTTTCTCATACATACATATATCTCTTTCTTTTTCTTTTTCTTCTTCTTCTCTTTTTTTTTCTTTTATACACATTTTTTTTATTTGCTCCCCTTGAACTCTAAATTGCATTGTACCTACCTCCTCCCCCATTCTTAGACGTTTGCTCGTCCTCGGGCAAAGAGGTGATAGAGATAAGGTAGGTACTAGAAATATTTTTCCTCTTGGAAAGATACTTGAAATCTTCAATCTTGGCACCATCTTGCGATCTTCCTTGAATTGACGATCCATACTCACATGATAGGTTGTGGTCAAGGAGGTAAACGCAAAAGATGATATTTTTGTTTTAAGGGTGGATATCCGGTGAGGTTTGTGAAATCTCTGATGTGGGGATACACAATGCACGGATAGAAAGGCTAGCAATAAGATAGATACGCAAAAACGGAATGATCAGCTTCTTAGTCTCGGGCCAGAGAAATCAAGGCCTGAAATAACTCACCCAAAAATAAACCTTGTATAATAAGTTTTTGCACTCAAATATATATGGCTCTGGATAGGTAGAGCAACATGCAAGAGGTATTAATGACAAGGTTAGCATTACTTTTTAAGAACAAAAATAAATCATCTTTAATCCATCAAAAACTTGAGAGCATATAAAACACTATGGGTCTTTATTTTTATCATAACCTCCACAAAAGATTAAGCTAGCATTTAGATAAATTTCAGATTTGCATTTTAAGAGAGCATTAGCTTAATCATGCATAAAACAAGTACAAAGATAAACAAAGCGGCAACTATCATCATATATCAACATGGCACAAACTTTTTATCTTTTGCCAAAGGTAAAAACAAGGTGGTGATTTTATTCATGATGAAAATAAAAACTAACACACATACTGAAAATAAAAAAAAACTGAAAACACTACGCATACATAGGCGCATACAAGCTGAAAATTAAAGAAAAGAAAAAAGAAAAGATAAACTAAAGCTCCTCCTCTCTCAAGTCTTCCGCCGGTGGTTGATATTGATAATCTTGATTGTTGTACCCTTGCTCATAATAGGATTGCACCGCTCCTCCTATGAATTGCTCCGGCGGTGCTAGGTGAAGACGTCCAAGCTCAAAGGCGATGTTTGCATTTCCTTCACCCATTTCGTTTGCATTGGTTTGTATGGCTGCAATATTTTGCATGTTTCTTGCAGCGTATCCTCCAATGATGGCCACACTTTGTTGTGGTTGAGGAAGGTGTGCATATTGCTCCGCAAAGGCTATGTTGGGTACCGTAAAATTTGGTGGGGGCATGGCTGCACCACTCCCCCATGCTTGCATTGGTACACCACCGTAGTATCTCAGCGGCGCCGGAATTCCTCCAAATGGTGGCAAATAATTTTGTGGCGCACCTTCTTCTTGGGCTGCGGAAGAACCTTCTTCTATAATCCTTCCTCTCTTATTCTTCTTCGCCGACACAAGAAGTCCTTCCTCTAACCAATCTTCTTTCCCCTCAAGAAAAAGTCTTAATCTTGCATCCGGTAGGGGTAAATTCACCTTGACCAATTTGAAGCCTCCTCTCTCATCTCCACTAATATATTTGCCTTGCTTCAAATAATCAAATCCTAGGGAAGTCCCAACTAGGAGATGCTCCGGGTTTCTTAGAATTCCCGGTCTCAAAGAAATAGCCAACATAGAGAGGTAACACCCCGAACCAATATCTCCCGAACCCGATGTTGCTTCACAACACCACCGGTTGATCATAAGGTGAGTGGGGTCGATTGGCTGCCCGGCAATCAAAGCCGAGTAAAGCCAATTTACCTCCATGTCGGTTATCTTAGTCTCTTTCATTCTCCCCAAAATCCACTTGCTCATCCATGAGTGAAATACTTGGATGATGGGGTTCCGGATACTATTTCTTTGCCGGTTAGCTTCTCCCGCGATCATTCTCCAAAAACCTTCCAATGTGCCTCCATGCACATCTACTTGTTCTGGGGCTCCCTTTTGAAAACCAAGCAACTCCCTAATATATTCATAGGGAACCACTTGTTCATCTCCCTCCAAACGGAATGAGAGATCTGACACTCCTTCATCAAGAATAGGCGCCATGGTCATGAGAATTTCCAAGGCGAATTCCTTGTGGGTGTTTGCCGACACTCTATTGGAGAATTGCACCCAACCTAGGTGTCCCAACATATAATAAATATCTGTATGAAAACCCAACACTTGGAGAGCTTGGTTGTCGACGTCGACGTTTGCCACAAGCCTCTTCTCAAGGTGAGTGAGCTTCTCCTCCTCCCCCTCCGTCTTGATAATAAACCCATACTTGGAATACCGCGGATTGTATGGAGGTGGAGCGGATGATCGTGTCAAGCGGCGAGGTCAGACGGGCGGCTCCTCCGTACGTCCTTGTGGTTCGGTGAACCGCATAGACGAGCTTCGTGTGGCCCTCATGCCACCGAGGAGAAGAGTGTCCTTCCTCCTCGGTGGTGCCGTGTCCTCCTCCATACTCCGAGGAGACTCGGAGACCGAGTGCCTCCTCGAAGAGGTTGTCGATGATGGCTTGGACGATGATGATCCCTTCTTCTTGGTGAAAAGACTTGTAGTTTTCTTCCACATGGTTGCTGCACTCTCCCTCACAAATATATATCCAGGGTTTTCAACCGGTAACAAGGCACACAAATATTATTTGGAGTATGGACTTTGAGTGGTATTAGGATGGATTTTGTTGGACGAAACAAAACTCGAAGTGGAAGGCTAAGTCTAAGGTGGTTCTGGACTATGAGCTCATGAACTGGACTAGTGACTTACCTGAGGAAGACGGGCACCGGGGGCTTTAAAAGGGGGTGAGGCTGGCCGGCCTGGGCCGACCGGCTCTGGCTTTCTCCAGCGCACTCATGCTTGCTTTGTTGCTTTGTGACCGCGTGCTCCACGAGGTTGCACCGTCCAAATGTTCTCGTCCACTCCTTTGCTTGCATTATTGATCCCTCCACTTGATTATTTTGCTTTGAGTCACTTCCATGCTCCCTTACCTCACATGCCTCTATGAGATTCCTACAAAACAAAGCTTTGGCTGCCCCCCCATGCTTGTCCTTAGCATGTGGTTTGATGAAAAATGTTGGAGGGGCATCCCGTGATGCATCATGGTGTATGTATGATTAGGTTAACTCAATTGCCTCCCTCTAATCATGTTTTAATGCTAAGCACTCCTCTAATTTCGAAAATAAAAATTAAACTCAGAGCTTGCAATGAGTTCAAATATATTTAGAGGAGTTTTTAAAGCATTAAAAACAAATGTAAGTCGAAAATGTTTTCTGACTACTTTTATTTTGGTCTCACCGGTATTGTTTGCTTCCATTAGTTGAGAGCAAGCTTTTCCCGGCTTGATCATGGGGGTATAGGTTTAGGTTCTAATTTTGGTTAAGAGTGAGAGAGATTTTGAATGAAATAAAATTAAATGAGGCTTAGAAAAATTCTAACTCTAGAGAAACCATGGATATGAATTTTCAAACCAACCAAAAGTTGAATTTCTAGGTTCACGTGAGTCCTATCATGCGCTGAAATTTAAATAACATCTAGGTACATGGCGTGGCTCTACTCGTGTGTTTTTAGTGTGTAAAACAAGTCAACCATAACATCATGAAGAGGATGAAGGGTTGAGGTAGGTTCTGAGTTTTTTTGGTTTTGGTTTCTCGAAAAGAAGCAAATAACTCATAGGATGGCTCATGTAAAGGATTTATGATCCAAATAAAATATCCAAACAAAATTTATAACTCTAAACATTATCCAACCACTTTAAGTGTCTATGAATGTCTTGCGTAGCAAAATTTAAAACTAACTTACTTGAAAGACTCGAAAAATCTTGATCGGGTTGTCCTCTCGGTAGCTTATTCTTGACTCGACGAAACGGGTTGCCTCCCGCCTAGCGCTTCGTTTATAGTCCATGGCTAGACTTCTTCACTTGATTACTTCGGATCAATTCTCTTTGCAGGCGTTGCAATCTTGGGTACCCACTTCCGCACCATCTTGGGCGCAGGCTTATTTTCCGGCTTAGTCATCTTTTTGGTCTTCACAGGCGGCTTTTGTTCCTTTATCTTGACGGATGCAACAACTTCTTTGATTTCCTTCACTTCCTTCTTCTCCGGCTCTTCCTTCTTCCTTAGCTCCTCCTTACTTACGCGACGATGAGGCGGAATATATTTAACTTTGATCATATTGCATACCTCGAATTGTGGTCGAAACTTGAAGGAACTCCTCTCGCCGTTGATGTCGAACTTGATCTCCCCCTTGCCGACGTTGATGGTTGCTCCTACGGTCTTGAGGAAAGGCCTCCCAAGGATAAGTGGCGGCTTCTCCCTCTCTCCCATCTCGAGCACCACGAAGTCGACGGGGATGAAGTGGTGTCCGACCTTCACGGGCACATCCACGGCGATGCCCAAAGGGTAGCGAATGGAGTTGTCACCCAACTCCAAGCACATGGCCGTAGGCTCTAGCTCCGATAGACGTAGCTTCTCGAACACATCTCTTGGCATGACGCTCACACTTGCTCCAAGGTCACATAATGCCTTCTCAAACTTGAATGAACCAACGGAGCACGGAATCGTCGGACATCCGGGGTCTCCTTGCTTCTCTAGTCCGTTCGCAATAGCGGCGCTACATTGCTCAGACATCTTGACATGATCCACCCCGAGTGTTGCTATCTCATACTTGTTTGCAAGAATATCTTTGTAGTAGCGAGAATATGTAGGAACTTGAAGGGCGTCCAATAGCGGCATGTTGATGCTCAACCTACGCACAACCTCCACAAACTTCTCAAAATGATTATCAAGTTTACCTCGGAAGTAGCGTGGCTTGAGTTGCGGTATCTTCGTGTCTTCACCCGGCATCTCAAACTCGGGCTCTTCGGTGACGATCTCGGTAACCTTCTCCTTAGCAAATTCCTCCGCCTCGGTAGATGGTTTAGGCTTTCTTGCTCCCGCGGAACGCTCCGGATCTTCGGTCTTCTTCCCCAAACGAGTTTGAATGGCCTTCGCCGTCTCGGGACCTTGAGGTTGCCCCGGAAGCTTCCCTTCATTGGCGGATAGACGCCCGGCAAGTTGTCCCACTTGTGTCTCGGGCATCTTCATCATGTTGAGCACTTGATGGTTGGAGCTTCCGACCTCCATCACCTTGCTATCAATGTTCTCTAACACCTTGTCTATGGCCTTGAACTTAGCGATGGTGTCCTTATTGATCTTAACTTGCTCGTCCATGAAGTCCTTCAATTGCATACGAAGAGGAACCGAATTCGGAATGGATGAACTTGCATTAAATTGAGGTCTACCTTGCCCGTAGCGGAAGTTCAGCAAATCTCCCTTCCTCATGTAGTCAAGCATCTTGGCTTCCTCCGGGCAATCCTTTTGGACATGGCCATATTCTCCGCACTCTTCACATGTGGATCTTGCTTCGGCAGCCTTTAAGTCTTGAGCTTCTTTCTTCTCTATCTCCATCTTCTCCAACCTACGCATAAGCGAATCGATCTTGCCTTCGAGTAGATCTTCCTTCTCCGCTTGCAAGACTCCCATGACGTTCCCCGTGGGTTGAACCGGAAGTAAGCGTCCGGATGACGCCCATGTGTCATTGTCCGCGACCTTCTTGAATAGAGTGAAAGCTTGGGTCTGTGTAAGCTCGATGATGGATCCTCCCGCCGATGCATCGACGATTGTCCTTGACGCCATGGTAAGTCCTTGATAGAACTTTTGAATGAGATCTTCCTTCGGGAACTTGTGATGTGGAACCGCCCGAGTGTACTCATTGAAACGCTCGAATGCTTCCGATATGGTCTCCGTAGGATATTGAGCAAAGGTAGCAATCTTATTGTGCAAGCTTTGAGTCTTACCCGGTGAGTAGTATTCCTTCATGAAGGCTCTCATCAAGGTGTCCCAATTTTGCACCGTCTCCGCCGGTTGAGAGTAGAACCATTGCAAAGCCTTTCTGAGTAGCGAGAACGGAAAGAGCCTTGCCCTCATTTGATCTTGAGTCACCCCGTCCATGTTGAATGTTTGACAAAGTTGAACGAACGCTTGGAGGTGAATGTTTGGATCCTCTTTACCGGTGAAGGGTGAATGTTGCACCATGCGGATTATTGAGGTCTTGATCTCGAACGGCCTTCTGATCTCTGCGAGGTTCAAGATTGGTAGGTCAACGATATCCGAGGTGCATAGCTCCCCGATCTTGCGCTCCGGCTGCGGTTGTTCTCCCATCGGTTGCGGTGGAAGTTGATTCTCCCTAGGGCTTGGAGGTGGTGATTCCTTTGGAGACTCCGACGATCCTTCGGCCTCCGCTTTTGGATCTGCAAATTCCAGCTTTTTAGCTTGTGCTTCACGTCTCCTTAGCCTGTAAAGTTTTTCTGGATCATCCACAAAATTTTCGGGTTTGTTGGAGAGGTAGCCGTCCATCTCCTGTTAGGGTTAGCAATAAACAAAATATATACAAAAACAAATCTAAGAAAACTAGGGTTAGTCAAAAACTAGATTAGATTGATTTTTGAGGATGATCAAAAAGTTAGTAGATGCAAAAAGAAAAACCAAAAGAAAACTGAAAATATTCACAAAAAGCAATAAAAGATCGAATATTGATCACTTGCTCCCCGGCAACAGCGCCAGAAAAAGGGGCTTGTTGATGGTGTATATGTGTATCAAACTTCGTTTGGACTTGCAAGCGGACAAGTCCTCCGTCGTAGCCAAGGGACCCTTCTTCTCTCATGTATGAACCCAAGGTATCGAATCCGTGGAACAAATGTGTGATGCAAGAATCAACCTATTAAAGTCGAGAACACTTAGATCTTCAAAGGGAACTCTTGTGCATCTAATCTAAAGAACACCAAAATAAACGAATCTAATCTATGAAAACCGGAGGTAGCAAGAGATAGAGAGGGATAGGTAAAACAAATCTAGAGAGATTGGATCAAGCTCTTGTTGAAGTTCCGAGCAAAGAAGAAATAGCCAAGTCGAATCTCATAAAAAGCTTCTTTAAATCGCGGCTTCCCGTCCAACTCCGAAGACGCCCACCTTTTGGAGCCACCGTTCTGTCACAACACACTCCTATTCGTGCGGGTTAGCCTAGGGTGAGTCCAATGGACAAGTTGAAATCTCTTGGAAGGTCAGCCATGCACCTCTAGCCACCACGGCTACAAGAACACCCTCTATGATCTATCTCAAGAATAGATCTTAAAGTAAGAAAAGCCAATTGAAATCAAAGTCGTAGAAGAAGCACTTGATCGCTAGAAATCGGATAGCAACTTGATAATTCAACATAATACATGATACATGAACAAGATCATCACCGGGATCCTACCTTGATCTTGCTCCTAGCTCCTGGGACTCCGACATGGTCTTCCTTGCAAGGTTCCCACGTCGGCTAGGGAAACCCTAGACAACTAGCTCGACCCTCTCCTCTCTGGAATGGTGTCCCTCTCTTCTCTGCTCCTCGGCGGCGAATGACGAATGAGTTCATGCATGGCTCTTGGCCAGGGGGCTATAAATAGTCCGAGAGGCGACTATGTCAAAGGGGGGCATGAATGGGCCCAGAAATGGGCTGGGCCGGCAGGCCCAGGCCGGCCAGCCTAGGCCCATTCTGGCCCATCTCGTGGCCTCCTTCCTCGGTGATGCTTCCCGTGTCTTCTAGAACGTTCTCCCCTCTGCATGTGGGCCCTTGATGTCAGTTTCTCTGCGGTTTAGATGGAGCTCCTTGTCCCGCAAGATTCAGCATTTTCTGTTCAGGTCCTTGGAGTTTTCCTTCTTCATGGGTTGGTCCTTGGGCTTCTTGGAGTCATGTTCACTTCATTGCTTGACTTGTGCCGGGCTTCATGGTCTTGTCACGAGGTGCTTGATGAACTTTACCCGGAAGTCTTGCTTTCAACGCTAAATTCCTGCATAAACATCAAACTCCAAAACCGACATGCACGAACGAACTTGTTATGCCAAGGGGGTTATTACCAATGGATAAGATATAAAATTCATGCCAACACCGAAGGTAAACTCATGGCTAGGTTGACGGAAATTCACCGTCAACAGTGCTTGTTTTCAAGCGTCTCCGAGGACTTCGCATCGGCAAGCAGTCAAGCACATTTTCAGGTATTTGCGTCATACTCCTGACTTCGGCCTTTGGTACTCCGCGTCCTCTTTTTTGGTTCTTCATAGATTTTCGGATGCGGATTTTGCCGGGTGTCGGTTGGATAGGAAGTCCACTTTTGGGACTTACCAGTTTTTGGGTTCCTCTTTGGTGTCTTGGTCTTCCCGCAAACAATCGAGTGTTGCTCATTCCACTACCGAGGCAGAATATGTGGTCGCAGCTAGTTGTTGCTCTCAGCTCCTTTGGATCACATACACCATGAGTGACTTTGGTGAGGAGTATACCCATGTCCCACTTCATTATGACAGCACCAGTGCCATAAGCGTTGCAAAGAACCCAGTGCTCCATTCCAAAACCAAGCACATAGAAGTGAGGTATCATTTCCTGAGAGACAACGTAGAGAAAGGGAAAATCGCTTTGATCCATGTACCCACACATGACCAGCCAGCCGATATTTTCACCAAACCCCTAGATCAAGCAACTTTCACTCGTTTGCGGGGGGAGCTTGGTGTTTGTTTGATTTCCTGAGTTGGCATGTGGGAGCTCCTTTGTAGCATATGTATAGCTTTCCTTTGTGCATTTCTTGCGTTTGGCATGACATATGTAACATGATGTATAGGCATCTTTGTATCTTAGGTTGCTTGCATTTTGTATCATATGCATTGAGTAAGAAAAGCTTCTCCTATATACATTGTTCACCATGGTATGATATATATGTCCTTGTGAGCTAGTTTGGTAAGCTATGGTTAGTTTGGCTTAGCTCTTAATGATCTTGATTTATGCCCATGGTTGATAGCTATGTTTTTGAAAAATGAGATATGTATGCTCTCTTGTGAGTAAATGCCTTTATATGATCTTGACATGTTTTAGTGGCTTGGCTATGCTTAATTTGTGGTTGGAAAGCTTATTTTGATCATATGGGGCCAAAGGCTCATTTGCCATCATGAATGTTTAGCCCCCATGCTTTATCTTGTGGAGGGGCATAAGTTCTTTTTTGTCGCAAAGACATTTCATGTACCAAGTATCAATCTGAAAATAAAATGTAAATTGCTTGAAAAATGTGCTCCCATGTCATATGTGCTTACTTTTATAGCTTTGGGTGCTAAACCGTTGCATGATGCCTACCAATGAGAAGTCTCATACATAGAAGTAGGCACATGGCTCGGTGGCTTTGACATGACATGAGGTGCTTGTGGGTGTTTATGATGGTCTTATGCTTAGAATGGTTGTCCTAGCATGAAGTTTGTGTGGCTTTGCCATTTTGATATGTTTTGCTCATGTTTAGGACTTTGCTCATGAGAGGGTGATTTTTCGCAAAATTGCTCAATTCTATCTTAGCTTCGCGCCAATGGTTGTGAAACTTGGTGATCATGTAGTTGATATCATTACGAAGCTGTGGAGTATCTAACTTGCTCTTTTGGACATGTGTAGCATCCTATGTTGAATTTTGTCTATTTGAGAAGCTCTAGGTTGCATTTTTTGCATTTTTGGCTTGATTCATGCATTGTCAGCAAGGGGGAGAAGTTTGAGCATGTTTTGGCCTACTGAATGCATCTAGAAGGTTTCCAGGTGGTTTCGAGCCATTTCTGGGCTCTGTTGGGCACCGGTCTGACCGGTCGAGGTCACCGGTCTGACCGGTCAGAGTGCTGGCCCTGTTCAGATGTTGGGCACCGGTCTGACCGGTGAGGTGGACCAGTCTGACCGGTCAGAGCAAAGCTGAGGCAGCTGCTCTATTTTGTGAAGAGGTTTGCATGCATTCGTCCAGGGGGAGTTGCATTGGTTCAGGGGGAGCTTGCATGTGTGTAGGGGGAGCTCCTTGTGGTTTTCGAGCTTTGGTTTGGTGGCCTGTGCTCTTTGCTTGAGCATGTTTCTGTCTCGGTTGTGTCAAGCCGTTGCCCTTGCCTAAGGGAACCGAGGCTTGTCTTCTTCAAGTGATCTTGCTCTTTGCCTTTTCTTTGACTTTCGATCGCTTGTTGGAGGTTCTTTTAGTCGTTTCTTTTCTTTTTCTTTTCTCTTTGGTTACCAAAATGTGTGTGTTGTCAATGCACTCATCAAAGGGGAGATTGAGAGCATGTGTGGTTCGAGGACCGGTGGTAGGTCGCTTCCTGGTGTGATGAGTGATTGACAATGTGGTGTGGACTAATTCTTGGCTAAGTATTGCAGGTGCAGGTTGCGGCTTGACTAGTGTTGGTGCAGGTGAAGAACAAGCGTGAAAGGTCGTTGCCGGTGAGGCCTCTAGGTGTGGAGAAGACAAGTAGGCTTGGTTTGAGGGACCCGGTGGCCAGCGGGGTCAAGTGCGGGCCACATGGTGGCAAGAACGGCAAGATGAAGTCATGGACGGTTTCTTGGTTGAGCCTCAAAACCAAGGTCGAGCCGGGACTACGTGGGAGCCGAGTCATGAGTGGTGATTGGCGGAGGCTACACTGAGTTCGCGGGGTTTCCAGTGGTTCACCAGAAAACCACTGGGTTCCTTGGTTGATCCACAAAGCCAAGACCGGAGGCAGCAGCACCAGGACCGGTCTGACCGGTCTGACCGGTGGGTACCGGTCTGACCGGTGAGAAGCACCGGTCTGACTGGTGTGCGATGACACAGTCCGAAGACTTCGAAGCGGAGGACACACGTCGGGATCGCAAGGCTTGCGTCGAGGCTAAGCAAGTTTGCGGTCGCTGGGCATCCGTCCGATGGTTCGACGATGAAGATTCTCAAAGTGCCCCTCGGGGGTGTATATCCTAGTATTAGGCCTTAGGGGTAGTTTCGTCTTTCGGCTAGCCTCCATATAACCCAAGTGGTCAGAGGATGGCAGCCATCTCTTGGAACCCTAGCTCATTTTGTTTTGCTATTTTCCTCTTCCATTTTTCCTTTGGAATTTCTAGGACTAGCTTGAGAGCTTCATGGTGAGATCTTGTGCGAGGGAAGGATGATCGGGCAGCAAGCTAGACCTTGTATGAACCTTCTTGGTATGTATAGATGATTCGGCGTGGTTCCTCAAGGCTTGGTTGTGTCTTTCCCGTTTCTCCTTTTTGGTGATTTTCGGAGCCTTTTCTTGGCGAATTTCTTGTGGCGGATTCGAGGCCTTTCTCTTTGGGATTTGGTGGGGGATGTATGCTTGAACCCTTCGTGGTTCTTTTCCCTTTGATTCCCCTCCCAAATCTGTGAGCAACGGGGCTCGATTTTGGGGTTTTCTCCTCTCTAGGGTTAGAGGTGTTCATGGTGGGATTTCTTCAATTCCTCTCATTCTAGCAAGTTTTGGTGGACCAAATCTTGGCTATGGAGTGCCCATGAGGTGTTCTTACTATCCCCAAAGTCTTGTGCGAATCCGTGGAGCGAATCGGGAGATCGGGAGTTGGATTTGGGGGAGTTGACCCGCGGGTAGCTGTTCATCCCGAGCTGCCCAGGCGTGACCGGTCTGACCGGTGCTCTTGACCGGTCTGACCGGTGCAAGCCCTTTGTGGGATTTGCCTCGGGTGAACATCTTGGTGAGTTCCCTGTTGTCGTGTGTTGCTGCTGGTCAGTTCTTGGAAGGTTTCGAGGAGTTTGGCTAGGCTTTGTGTAGGGTTTTCTTCCCTTGCAGGTTGTGTTTTCTGAGGTGATTTTGTTCCAGGGCCTAGAGGAGTCACTGAGGCTTCCTGGAACGTTTTCTGTGCGGCTGCTGTAGCCACCAGCCTGACCGGCTCTGTCCACCGGTCTGACCGGTGTCACCGGTCTGACCGGCGCAGGCCATCGGTCTGACCGGTGTAGCACAGGCAGTTTTCCGCTGTGCGTTTCGTGTGTTTGGTTCGAAAGGTTGTGTGTTGGTTCCTAGGACCAGTAGCACTCCAGTGGCTACGTGGTCTTGGCCAACTTGGGTAGTTGAGTCAGAGACGTGTTTGGTTGTCGCGTTCGTCTTGTTGGAGTAGCCATCTCCTTCGAGAAGAATTTTTATCGGCTCCCATTCACTCTCCCCCTCTCTGGTCGCCAGTTTCGGTCCTTCAAAGAGGCCATCGGTTCTCTAGCCGATCCCTAATATTTTTTCCATTGTCAATCAACATGTCAGATTGGCTGGCACGCCTCGCTACAGACCGGGGAGTCACGTGTGTCACACGCGGAGGTGACATCCTATTTTCGCGTCAACATCGGCCGACCCTTGGATCGGCCGAACCGACCTAGGGTCGGCTGATCCCGGGCTTCCACATGGTGCTTACCTATTGGTCCTAGAGACCATCCCCGGGGTGTTTCGCTCCACTTTACGCCGGTGCTCGGGCCTATAAATAGAAGGGGAGCGGGTTCATTTCTTAATAACACACTTTACTCCTCCTCTCTCACTTTTGGTTTCTAAGGCTAGGAGGTAGGCTAGAGTAGTTCTACTTCAGGTTCCAAGTCTACTTTGGGATCTAGGTATGAGTTCTCTTGTATCTTTATTTTAATGTATGATTTTGATCTACTTCAGTTATTCAACTATTTCATATAAAGTTGTGCTTGTATACATGGGTGATTTGTTCATGTGTTCTTCACTTGTTCATCATTTAGAGGCTCATGTTCTTGATGAACAAGGCCTTTCGATCCAGTTGACGAGTGACTTACTCATGTTTTCGGTGTTTGTTCATAAGTTAGAGGCTCGTGTTCTTCACGAACACGGCCCTTTGATCTTGTTGAATAGACATAGGAAAGCACAAATCCGTTTGTGTACCTAGCCAAGTTTGATCTAGTTAGATCTCATGTTTGTGTTGTATGAAGTTCGTGCTCAAGCTACGGTATTCGGTGTAATTGGCCGGTTTATCTGGCGGCTCTGACCTGGGTCACAATAGCCCGGGCCGGCCAGGGTCCTGCTAACAACGTAAGCGTGGTGCTTGGCTTGCGTAGCTACGTTGCTTCTGAGTGTATCCCACGGTTTGTCTTGGGGTAGGCCGCGGTGGTGACAGCCGTTGGACCCTTCTGGAATCCCCCACGTTCGGATACGCTGTAGGAGTCTAAAGTCTACCAACCGGAGTCATGCGTAAGCGACGCGGGACGTTAGCTCCCCGTTTGTACCTGGGTGCTTGAGCCAGCAGTCATGCAATGCTAGTGTGTATCTAACTCGTCTTACTAACTTTGTGTGTTTAGTACCTTAGAACCTAGAACTAACTCGTATGTTGCCTCCTAAGCCTAGGACCTTTAGAGAGTGTGTGTTTGTGTGTTCACACTACCATCTTATCTATCATACCTTACCCCTATACTTGAGTGGCTGGTTTGTTTCCGTCTATGATTTATACTCATTGCAATAGTGTTGAACTTGTTAATCCACCCAGCCTTCCTTGGATTCGATACCTTTTGGAATACTTCTTTGGGAAAATGCTAAAATGGTACTTCTGTGCGCTTGCGGACTCTTGTAATCATTAGGATTACCATTTGGTTATTTCTGGCATCGTTGCTAGTAACTCATAACTTAGCATCGAGGTTAAGAAATACCAACATGTGTGAAGTTCGGCATGGGTGCCGGTGATTCCCGTTGTGGCGCCGCAGCGCCCGGGGTGGTGTGGGACGCCCGTAGTGCGTCCACGTAGGCCGTCACCGGATCGTTCGGAAGGCCTGGCTGTCTGTGGGGGTACATGGCGCTGTACCGCTCCATGAACTCGCCCCAGGCCAGCGGCTCGGACCCGCTGGCCTGGAAGGCGAGGTCGGTGAGGTAATAGGCGGCGAGCCTAAAACGCTCCTGTGTTGGGTTTGGCCCCAACATGGCTATGATCGTCTCGCCCGTGAAGCCACGGATGAATGCTGCGCGCCCCGCCGCCGCTGTCAAGGCGGTGGGGTGAGCAGGTAGGGTGAAGGTGCGCCCGATGACGGACTCTGTCGGCCCGGTGTAGACGAAGCCGAGGGAGCCGAAAAGCATGGTGGCCCCGGGAGTCAACGAAACCCCGCAGCCCTCCATCCGGATCGTTGGTGAAGTTCGGCGAGACACACGATGTGCCCCTACCTGGTGCGCCAACTGTCGGGGTTCTCTACCGCCGGCAGTAAATTTGTATCGAATCGTGTGTCAGACCCGGATGGTTAGCACAGGAGACACATGGGATTATACTGGTTCGGGCCTCCGAGGAGTAATACCCTACGTCCAGTGTCGAGCTGTTGTGTTCTTATGCCAGGAGTGTTCGTAGTAGGGGTTACAAACTGGTCGGGAGAGGGTGTAGAGCCCAAGTCCCTGTGGAGTGTTGGATGATCGGTTCGTCAGCCCTTGTGACGGTTGCCCTCCTCTCCCTTTTATAGACGCAAGGGTGAGGGGCAAAAGAGGAATACAAATATGTGCTACAGTTCTACGGAGTTGGAAGGTCTTTTCCCCCGTCGATGTTTGCCAGGAGGCATTGAAGGGTACTGAGCTGTGGTGGAGCTTGTGGTCGTCGCGTGTCCGAGAGGTACTGTTTATTTCGGGTACTTGGCGCCTTCTCCGACCTCTTCCGTGGGTGACTCAGCTCCCTTGAGTGTGCATTAGGCCCGCCACGTTACAGCCTAAGTGTAGGTAGGCGCCGCCCGTAGAGAGTAATTGAGTGCTTTCTCTGACGGGGTTGGCGTGCTGCAGAGGTCGGACGGAACGGCGCGTTGGAGACTGCGCGGTCGAACAGTGTTGCATTACGGCTCCTGTCAGAGCCGGCCACCCGCATGTGCTGCCAGCTGGAGTGTTTGCATGGCGTGGGGAACCGGGGCCTTGCGTGTCGTCGCGGGGGGGCTCGAGCGTCGGGGCAGCGCCACGTTCGTGTGGGGCCCCGGATCCCACGCTCCGACCTCCATGTGTGGGCCCTGCCTTAGTCAGAGACGGAAACTACTCGTGCGAATGAGTAGTCGGAGGCGGAGACTCCTCGTGCGAGCGAGTTGTCGGAGGCGAGGCGGAAAGTTCTCATGCGAGGCGGAGACTTGCCGAGCGAGACAGAGACTCCTCGTGTGGGACGGAAACTGGTCGAGCGAGGCGGAGCCTTGTCGTGCGAGGCGGAGCCTTGTCGTGTGAGGTGGAGACTCCTCGTGCGAGGCGGAAAGTCCTCGTGCGGGACAAGAACTTGTCATGTGAGGCGGAGACTCCTCGTGCGAGGCGGAGACTTACCGTGGAAGCTACCTACCAGTCGGAGGTGAGGTGTCTTGCCAGTGAGGGTCTTGACGAAGATCTGTATCCTTCTCTATCCTGGATCTTAGCCTTGACGTTGTCGTTGGTGTCAGAAGACTCCACCTCAAAGGTGATTATCTTACCGCTTAAGGGGCCCTAATCCAGGCCCTCGTCAGCCAGGATTTGGTTCCGTTCTCTTAATGAAAACCGTAGATAGATACTCTCTATGTCCTCTATGACAGATTAGTAATGGCGCGAAAAGACTCTGATACCCCTATTTTTTAGCCATATACAGTAAGTTTTGGCATGATTAGACAGATCATTAGATCTATTTTTCCTTCTCTTAATGAAAACCGTGGAGCGGTCTTAACCCCACCGGCTTAGTTTTGATAGATACTATCTCTGTCCTCTAGGACAAATTAGTAATGGCGTGAAAAGACTCTGGTACCCCTATTATTTAGCCATATGCAGTAAGTTTTGGCATGATTAGGCAGGTAATTAGATCTATTTTCTAGAATTGCACTCTTTGTGGGATTTTAGCCACATGCAGTAAGTTTTGGCATGCAGATCAGATCTGATTACTTAATTAGGCAAGTAATTAGATCTATTTTCTAGAATTTCACTGTTTATGGGATGGTCTTAACCCCACTGACTTAGTTTTAGATAGATAGATCGCTTAGTTTTAGATAGATACTCTCCATGCCATAAAAAGTGCTAGTTTTGCTAGTACAAATCAGAAATAACACGAAAAACTCTAGTACCCCTATTTTTTAGCCACACGCAGCAAGATTTGACATGATTAGGCTGGTAATTAGATCTATTTTCTAGAATTGCACTCTTTGTGGGATTTTAGCCACATGCAGTAAGTTTTGACATGCAAATCAGATCTGATTACTTAATTAGGCAAGTAATTAGATCTATTTTCTAGAATTGCACTCTTTGTGAGATTTTTTTCAAATGCTAAGGTTGCATTCTTTACGGGACGAATGGACTAGATAGATAGATAGATAGATAGATAGATAGATAGATAGATAGATAGATATGACAATTAATTATGATATTAATTAGTATATCTATCTAGGAAATCATTTATAGTACAAATAATTAATGATACATTTTCCTGTATGGACTATATATACGCTAACCATCACATAATAGTCACTTCGATCTCTCATCTATACCATCACCGATGGCCAAGTACATGAAGCACACCATGATCCAAGGACTCTGCCTGCTTTCCTTGTTTCTTCTGGCATCATCTACTCCTGTGCATGCACGCGTAATCGGTAATCAATACATCAAATTCATTTTTGTAATTTTCATGTACACATGTAGCTAGCGTTCATTCCAATGGAGCTTCAAGTCATTTGATTGATCGTTGTTATTAGGGCAAACCGAAGACGACAACAACGCTACGGATGTTGGGGTGAATCATGGTCGTCGCTGCCTATGTACGGCCGGGCAACTTGCTATGTACCAATGCACCTGTGTTCCAGGGAACTTTAGGAGTTGGGACGAGTGCGTAAATAGCTGCCAGTCTGCCACTAGCTGGCACCCGCCACCGCCGATGGTCAAACTGTAAAAAAAATTAAATAAGAGGCCGCATGCTTTCTATACTTCGTAGATGCAAATCATGTAGCATGTGTACCAATTACCATACCCTTGATATGAAATAAGTATTCCGTACCCGAGTCGACCTACGAGTCTACGACTACGAGCCTGCATCACACCGCGACAGGCGGCTCTCCATCGGTTTTTGTTCTGATTTTCTCTCCTGTAGTCCTGTGCGGCTCGCCAGATCGTGGGTGCGGGTGCCTGCTCCGCCCGTTAAGGCCTTGTTAAGGCCTTGTTCGGTTCAAGGGGGTCCAACCCCGGAGGGTAATTAATACAGGGAGGGATTGGATGAATCCCTCCCATGTCATCCAACCCCTGTTGAGATTTAATCCCCCTCTCCTCATAATCCCTCTCATCAAAATGTTCATTCGGTTTAGACAGGGATCACTACAGGGATACTCACTGCATGCAAGTCATATAATCAACACATGCAGCCATTTTGCAGTTACAATAAAAGAAATAAACTCCAGCCAGCATAGAAACATATACTCAACACATGCAGTCTTCACCATAATTAAACCTGCAACACTAAGCATTGAATTTGATGGATAGAAGGGAAAAAAGATAGACAAAATATTTATACAACTTCCAACACCCAACATTTTGTATTCCATGCATCAATCTGAATTAGAACATCTCTCTCAGAGATTATTACCACAAGAACAATTCCATACACCAATTAGAGATTGTAGTAACTGAATTTTTCTTGGGGTTCATACACCAACCCATGCATACATAGTTGAAACAAAGTGATAAGTTAAGAACTAGATTGGTCTTCCGAACAAATAAAAATTCCTGCAGCTCTGGAGAGTAGTAAGATAGATCAAGCAGCCTTCCAGAGAGCCCACAAAAAATGAGCCTACAAGATTCAGAAGCGAAGCACAAGTAAGAAGAGAATATTTGTTCAAGCATAACCAAAAAGGTGCACGGGCAATATAGTTTCAAGTATCACTAAATGTTTCAATTTACCGAGATAACTAAAATTCAGTACAACAATTCCATCAAATCTAGTGTGTTTAACCAAATTGTCTGTTAATATTTCTACTCTCTGTTATTTTGAAAGACAAGCATCAGTGCATCACTAGTTCAGTACTTACGGCCTCTGGGAACAATCAAAAAATACCTGGTGAAACAAGTGCACATGGAAAAAAATTCAGAGAGGAACAAGGTAGAGAGCTAGCAGCAGGTGTAGGCAACTAGGCATGCACATTTCAAATTACCAGCCATACGAAATCAGTTGAAACTCACATCTTCAGAGCAAGCAGCCAAGTACTAAACAATGCAGCCATGCATAATTAATTTACCACAGTACAGACAACCAAGAAGCTAGAATCTAAATTAGTAGGGAAATTAACTACAAGATGCCCCAAGTTACCATAAAAATAATGTCAAAGAGGACTGTGGTGACCAAGCTTAGTCAAGAAGACACTGGTATCTGAATTTGGCTTTGCTAGACTGAAGGGATGTTCAGAACTTTAGTGCAGTAAGGAATATTTTCCGAAAGTGCTTTCTTTACTCGCAAGTTTCATTGAACACTCCTCTTTACTAGCAAGATTAGATAACTGAAAAATGAACTTCACATATCCAAATATTCACTTTAATTCGATCAACATGGATATACTGACACCCAATTGCAACCATTGTCAACCACTATATATTCAGCAAAGAATACAGTTACTAATTGTGGTCAGCCCAGCCCAGATTTTGGCTAGTATTAGAATCAAGGAAAATACAACTAACATATCATTAGAACAAATAGTAGCTTATCTGTACAGAGGGATCTGAAAGCCTATTCAACAAAACATAGATGCTGAATAGTACAGGGACAGGTAGGAGATGAGAGGGGAAGGGAGCATACCTCCTAAGCCATCTCGCTTTTCAACCAGATGAATGCAACTTCTGGGTCCTCTTCATATGAGCTCAAGAAGATCTGTCTATTGTCAGGGTCCCTGAATATCTTGTATGAAGCAGCTTTTTCCTCTTTTGTCATTTCCATGGTGTTAACAACAGAGACACATTTCTTGATTGAAAAATCATTAGCCTCACTTTTCTCCTTTTCTTCAGCTAGTTGAGCCGCTTCTTCCTCAGCTTGTTTGGCCCTAAAGCCGATGTACTTCTCCATCAAACCTTCGATGTTAGTAGTTTTCTTCTGCCTCTTTGGCTCTCTTTCTGGTGAGCTTCGAGCATCCCTTCTTAGTGGCATCCGAGGATGTTCTACTTCCCTTAGTGGCATCCGAGGAGGTTCAACTTCCATGATTTCATCGTCTTCTTGGCCTACCCTTGTTTCTTGCAAATCTGAATTGGTTGCAACTTCCAGGTTCTCAACATTGTACCTGTTCTCCACTTGTGTAGGTCCTATGACTTGATTGGAGGTGTAATTGTAAGTCCCTTCAGCTGTTTGACCTACACAAGAAAGTTTTGTTACAAAAGAAAGACATGTAAACCATATATCAAAGGATGCAATTTGTGATGAGACTTACCATCATGAAGCTCACCCAAGGCCTCAAATAGTGGAAAGGACTTGCTGCGAAACTTCTTAGCCTTAGGATAGGAATCAATGATATTTTTCCAAACTGCAGGACTTGCTGTGATCCTCCCTGCCTTTGCATCAAAATGTACTCCACTTTGTTGTTTTGCGTCCTTCAACAACCGGTAGTCCCTTTTGAGCTCTTTTTCCTTCTCTTGTATTTGTCCCTTAGTGAAACTTACATAGTCCTCCCTCAGATGAAATTCACTTACAATCTTATTCCAAGTCTCTGAGGGCCATCCATTTTGACCCCTATAATCAGACGTCTTATGTTCATGAAGCAAGTCAACAAGAGTCTTCTCCAATGCTGGATTCCAAACCACTCTTACTTTCTCTACACAAAACAAGGATGAAACATTAGATTTTGTTTAACAAGTCACAAAACAAGGATGAAACATCAAATTTTGTTTAACAAGTCATTTGTGCAGTTTACCTTTTGGAGAACCTCCAGGTCTTTTTGGTTTTGGGGACGGCTTCTTTTGTGCACCTTTTGATAAAAGCAACTTCGGAGAGCCTCTTCCAAGCATGGTAACTTAACATGAACAACAAAGCAGATTTAATTTAGTACAGCCCTCAACATTCATAGTATATTTAACTTACAGCCCACAAAAACATTCATAGTATATTTAACTTACAGCCAAGGTTTTAAATAGCGCGCTATAGCGGCGCAATAGCGGCCCGTAGCTCTCGACGCTTCTTTTTTGCGCTATCGGCGCTATTGCCGCTATATCGCGCTATTGCGCCGCTATTCCAGAATAGCTTCATATCGCCGTTATTTTGCCGCTAAAGGCTCAGGCAAAAAAAACCAAGGCAAGTGGATTGTAATTAAAAACTTTAGGCTGTTGCCAATAACCATGGCTGTTATTGTTTGAATTGTGATTTGTGAACTTTATGGTTGTGAGGTCCATGGTTGTTTGCTTATGTACTTCAACTTCAAGTGTTGACTTGATGCCTTCATGGCTATTTGGTATTTGCTTTGAGGTTGAGAACTTATCATATTATGTTGTCCATTGTCATGGCTATTTGAATTATTAACTTATTAAGGCTAGTTCAACATTTTCATTTGTTGTTGCTATTTCAATCAAATAGCGCGTTATAGCGGCGATATAGCAGTAGCAGCAAGCTGGCGCTACTGCACATAGCTGCCGCTATGGCGGCGCCATAGCGGCGCTATAGCGGCGCAATAGCGCCAAATAGCGGCCAGACTAGGACGCCGCTATTTTTCATAGCCCGCGATCAAAAACCTTGCTTACAGCCCAAAAACATTCATACTTTAGTACAGCCCAAAAACATTCATAATTTATTACACTAAAGCAGATCTAATTATTACAACCCAAAAACATTCATAATTTAATTTCTATTCTGCCGGAAATCATTCCACATTTGTTGTGCTATCACATCTCTTAAATTATTTCCTTGGTCGGTGCTCTGATCATTGTCTTCATCACCATCTGGCAGGTTGACAAAATTTTCTGGAGGAATATTATCTGGTTGATTATCCAACCATTTCTCATCGCCCTTAAGTGATCGGATAATGTTATGCAGAATAGCAGCGGCAACTGGTATCTTGACTTGGTTTTTTATCTTGTGAAATGTGCCCACTTTAAGGATCAGGAAACGCTTCTTTAAAACACCTAAAGTTCTTTCAACATGATTTCTCAGTACGGCATGTCGATGGTTAAACAACTCTTTGTAATTCTAGGGTCTACGGTGACCACGCCCATACTCCTTTAGATGATATCTAACTCCACGATATGGTGCTAAGAAAGAAGGGGTGTTGGCATAGCCACCATCAACCAAGTAGAACTTGCCCGGTGGTACTTGAAATCCATTGATGATTGTAGAAGTAAGAACTCTAGCATCTGTAGCAGACCATTCCCATCCGGTAGACATGAACGTGATGTTAAGATCAAAATCGCACGCTACCATTACATTTTGGCTAAGTGTGCCCTTTCTGTTTCTAAATGGAGCGGCTTTGTCACATGATATAGTGATGGGTACATGACTGCCATCAATTGCACCCAAGCAGTTCTTAAAGTAGGGATAAAATCTAGGATCTCTTTCAATTTTATGATGCACTTGACCAGGACTAGGAGGCTTCAAAAATCGATTGGCGAGGGTGGGAACAACTATGTCAAAGAAATGCTTTATGTGCTGATGAAATGTATCGCCACTGTGCCCAAACTTTTCTTGAAGATCCTCGAATGAAGCATTATGACTAAGCATAAACAAGAAAAATCCAAGCTTCTCCTCTACTTTAATCCGTGTATCACGAACCAAGCCCTCCTTCCTAAGATAGTCTACAAGTGCCATGAATATTCCAGGTTACATCCGGAAAGCTACCCGACTGTTCTTAACATGACCTTCCAGCAATTCTCGAACACGTTCCTCGCCTGATAGCTTCGATGTATGTCGCCGTATCTTTTCCCTCACTACACTAGAACTGGAACCCAACAAAGAGAGCGCGGGAAGGAAGAACAACATCATATCATCATCCTCCTCATCTCTCCTCTTTCTAATCCGATCCCTTAAACTCAAACTCATTGCAAAAGTTAGAAGAGTATTGAGTCACCTCTAGGAGAGGGTACCAAATCCCAAGATGGTGGAGGCTCGTCCTCTCCGAGGCGAGCTGGTGCAGGGATAATCTGCGGCCAATATTCAAATGACCTTAGCCAATTATACAGATCATAATAAACAGTATAGATAAACAGTACAGGATAAACAGTACATAATTATACAGATGGTGGGTCCAGCCTTATTTTGGCTGGCCTGGGTTTTCTGGAGTCTGGAAGGATCCTATGCGGTATTCTAAAATCCAGTAGTAAAAAACAGAAGCATACAAATGGAAGCATATGAATACAATGCTTATCAGGTGAGAACATGCTCATCAATGTAGAAGTAAATAGTCCTGACTCACATAAGAAGACCGGTTAGTAAAGTGCATCCAGTTTGAAATCTAATTCATCAAAATAAGTTGGTGAACATATTCATTGAATGACAGTAGCCATAAATTGGCATTCCTGCAGATTTCTGCATCTTCATGCACACAGTTTCAGTATCAGAAACTTAAATATTTGTGTTGTGCTAAGGTTCCCTCGATAATGATTAGTCCAGATAACAAATTAAATTCTCAAGAGATGAAGGCACAAAAATAACTTGTTGATAAACTTGGCAAAGCTATCCATACAGCTGAACAATGGAACTAATGTAGTGTGTTCAAGCTTAGTCTTACATAGTTATGTATACTGTGCACCAGCAAAATTCTGCTATCTAGAGAAACATTCAGATCCCAAAACGAGATAGAACTGTAGATCAAGCAACTGGCAACATGACTGTATTACTGCAAAACAAAGTACCACAGACCCGCTTATTAACACCTTTATTTCATCAGTCACATGCTCTGTGCATCAGTCCAATATATCTAAAATCCAGTTCAGTTTGTAATCAGAACTGACCTCCATGCCGAACTAGTGCACCCTCACTATACTTATCCAATCAAATTTGCAGATGTGCATAGAAGTAGAATACATGAGTACCTCACTGAATGTATCAAATGGGGAAACAAACCATTCCGTTTTACTTACATGCAGTTTAAGGATTTACATGACTCAGATAAAAAAAACAGTATGATGCATAAACTGGACAGTCCATATGTTTCACAACACCTTTGAACCCTTCCTCCCACATTCATCTTTGTATCTATTTAACTCATGCCCAGATAATGAAGGAATTATCATTTTGTGAATACACCTAATTCAATGTTGTGCCAACTGCCAACAGATCTCTTAAATATTGAAAATGAACATTAATCAATGACCGTTTCATTATCCCTAACTGAATAAATAGCATTATACACTGATCATTTAGGGTGACCAGATACATTGTTAGAATTCACCTAGTATTGAATGTAGGTTCTTAAAATCGTGTCTGAAGGTAGCAGAATCAGGATAAGCAACACAGTTTCACTTAACTAATGCAAACTTGTAAAGCTAATTGAAGAAAAGACATCAAGCAATTAGCAGAGTATACCCCTGGTTTCAGGAAAGACTCGTACATCCTATGCTCCTTAAGTTTGACGTCATACATGATGGCACTAGATATAAAATAGTAATGCGGCAGTAATCCTAGCACTAAAAAGTGATCAAATTATTTCAAGCTGTGGTTAACAACAGCTTAGAGGAAGTAGATTTAGCAAACAAAAGGAAAAACAAAGAAGGAAATTTAGAATTATGACAATCACAAAACCCTAGCATGATACACGCATTTACAGATTGCCTGACTTGGCAGGCGGTGAAGTTTAGAACTACACTTGCTTGGTACACACATCAAAAACAATGGAGGACTTGGAAGGAAATTTAGAACTACACTTGCATCACTGACTGCCTGCATATCCTGCTGACGATGAACACTACAACTAGTAACTAATCACAGCCACTGCATCTCCGTCGGCCACCACGAGCAGACGGGATAAATCAAGAACAAGAACAGGATATTAACAATTGGATTCTAGATCTGGCCATGTGCGTCAAGAACTCTAGCACGTACGAGAGAGAAGAGGTGAAGTGAAGGGAATGATGGGTGACTCACCGGCGAGAAGACGGCCACCGAAGGGGATGAGCGCTTCAGGGGAGAAGACCACGTCGCCGTCGTCGCCGGCCTGCCCTGCGCCTTGCGGGTATCCGCCGTCGCGGCCGTCGGTGGTCGCTGTAGGGGAGAGAGCCGTGCTCCTGCTGATCCACCCGCTGCGCCGTCGCCGCCGCTGGGAGGGGTCGTCGTAGACGCCGTCGTCGTCGTCCTTCCTTCCTCACCCGCTCCGCCGCCGCCACCACCACCACCCGCGGAGCCTCGCACGCGTCGCCTCCCCCTCGCGCAAGACGGCGCCGCCGGGATTTTTCCCACCGCGTCGCCCTCGATGATTTGTTCCCGGGCGTCCACAGGCCAGGGTGAGGGGAAGGGGTGGGATTGGGCCGGTATCGGGATTCTCAGGGGGGTTAACCGAACAACAAAAAATTTTTGGGGTGGAATTCTTTCCGGGCCGGATGTCCCCCGTGGGTTGGGCCGCATTCCCGGCCGGGAAGGGCTTAACCGAACAAGGCCTAAGTTGTTGGTCCCCCACCGCTGTCGCCTCTCTGATCCTGTCTCCAGCAGCCATAGCTACCTGCCGGTGATTTGTCGTCGCTGTCCCAAGTTGCATCCCTTTCCCTCGGCCTCCCAACTCCGCGCACCTATCCGCCTGCAGCGAAGCCCTCCATCGCGCACACCTCTCCCGCATGACGTCAGATCCCAATCTCCGATCTCCGGCTGCCGCTTTTGGGGGAGGGGGTGTGCGATCACGTGGCGTGTCCAGGGTCGCCCATCACGGCCTTGCTCGAGCCGAGCGGACAGTGATACGATCGCGTGCGGTAAAAACGCGAGAAAAGACAGACATTCGCATGCGCGGTGACCCGCTGGCGATAGGAAAAAAGTCGGTAAACAAACACTACCGAGCATCAGGGCAGAATCAAGATTATTAGAGGCTTGAAGCGCGGGTACTTTGAATCCGAACCGTGCATATCTAGTCCCAACATGTTTTCGAGATGGGTGCCACTGGCGCCGGTACCAGGCGTGGCAGCGTATGGTGCAGGGCGTTTGCAGAGATGGGGGCAGGGAATACGGATTTTGTTTATTCAGGCGTTGGACGAAGCGGGGGACGGCTTGAAGCACGGAGTGCTAGGCTCGACATGTACCTTAGGATCCTGTTGTATTCTGTTCGTACGCGGACCGTACCACGCCCCTCGTCTCTCCTCATTTACTACCCCGTCCTCGCTCTCTCACATATTACAAATTCATTTGAACCATCCTCTCCTCTCTCTCCTCCCTCTCCCAACTCATATCCAGATCCAGATCACGATTGAGCTGCAGCTGATCCGAGCTTGGTGTCTTCCTCGCCGTGGCTGGTGGCCATCACCGGGGGCGACGCCGTGGCTGTCCACCTTCCCGTGGGCCGCACGTGTGGCTCCGGTAGCCTGTTCTGGCAGCTGGAGGCGGCGAAGGAGGTTCCGCGCCAATCTCGGCGTCCGCGGCCGGGGCTAGCACAAGGTGATCCTCCCCAAGGCCCTGGACCTGTACGCGTGGGACGCCGGGCTGGGCGCGCAGGAGGTGGTGGCCGCCGTCGAGTGCCACCTGCCAGAGGGCCTCCAGGACGCCGTGCACCGGAGGCAGCAGGGCTTGCGGGCGCACGGCCGAGGCGATGCAGCCGGGGCATGCGGGCGCGCCGGTGCAGGCCAGCACCTTCGCCGAGTCGCAGCTTCGCCGGTGGATGGCCCTCATGGCTTTCCGCGTCAAGAAGCACGGCGGCACGCTCTGCCTCTACTGGCAGCGCGGCAAGCTGGTCGGCGTGGCGGTGCTGACCACCGGAGGTCCACCGGCCGCATCGAGGTGGGTCGCATGCCCGCATCGAGGTGGAGTTCCGCCGGCCGCATCGGGACGCATCGGGGCTGCGCGTGGGGCTCCGCCTGCCGCATCGCGGGTGCATCGGGACCCTCCCGACCGCATCAGGGCGCATCGCGAGTCGCGCGTGTGACTCCGGTAGCCACCATGGGCAGCTGACGGGTTGGTGTCGCCATGCCACGGGGCGCGTAGGCCGGCGCGATTCGCGGCGGCCCGGATTTGACGAGGCACCATGGTGTACAGGGGCCGCCTCAGCGCCGACCTCCACCCCGGGCTCGACGAGGATCGGGAGTTCCAAGATGGAGTCGTCCACCGACGCCGCTGAGGCCGCGGCGGCATTCAACCCGCTGTGGGACTCAGATGCTCCACTGCCTCGACGTGTTCCGGCGCTTGCGTTCCCAACCTGACGGGCTTCTTGGTGTGTTCCGCCTCGCGCGTCCAGAACGCGCTCTGTGAGGTCATCACCTGTGTCGCCTCCGCGTCCTCGTCCTCCTCACCCCCTGCCACCGGTTGGCCGTGGTGACGATGTTCTCGCCGGCGCACTTCTAGGGGGACAGGGAGTTTGGAACAGCTCGACCTTGTGCGCGCGGGGAGCGGGAGCCGTTGTACATGGACGAGGGAGCTCCGTGTGGCGCTGCCTCCCACCATAGCGAGCTGCTCCTCGAGCGGTGAGCAAAATTGTGGTGGTGGAGATTTTTTTTCTTTCATTTGGATGGCCTTCTGATGTTAATCACCTATTCTGCAGTGATTTGGTTTTTTGATGCGATTTTTCATTACTCGGTGGGCAACAGCAACTCTTATGCATTGATTTATTTTTTATTGTGCAATTAGTGTTCATGATCTGAACAGGTCATAAGATTTTCCTCTCATATTTTTTCTTCGTTTTAGTCTCTTGTTCCGTGGTGACGAGGAGCACCGAATTCTTCTTCCTAGTCTATTTTTTCTTTACCGGTGGAAGTGCACGTGCGACACGTACGTGTTTAAAAAATTAACATATTTTTTATCTAAGAGAATTCAATAATCAAGAAATCAAGAAAAAATAATATTTTACCAACCAGCTGAAGAAAAATGATATATTTTTTTAAACAACCTGTATTATTCAAATAAATACCTACATGCACTGAATCGCTCTTGGATCGGCCGCCGACGCAATTCTCCTCGGATCGCGAACAACTTCTCCTGTTGCGACATCTGGCGCACCCTCAACGTTGACCTTCGACGGTGGTGGAACTCTATACCTGATATTTTTATCCTCCCATCCAGTCTCACCACTTGAGAAAAACAGTGGATATCCTAAAGGATCATAACAGCCATGATATGTCCTAATATAGTGTGCTTTATTTTCTTTTCCGTAGATAACAATGCTACGATCGAACCTATGTTGCGGATTAGTTCCATCAACCCAAATTGCAGGGACTTGATTCATGGCTGGTGCATTATACCTCCTCTGATCAACAAAAATGCTGGTATTTAGTGCTATGGTGTACTCTTGAATGTTTGCAACCGTTCCTTAACTTGTGAAGACCTGAACATATGGGTCATCCCGTCGTAAACCTTATGGAACGAATCAAATTTGTATCAAGATTAGGTGACCTTTTTACACAATGCTCAATATTGTCATCAATATCATAAAAGTAAAGTTGCATATGATGTGGCCCTTTTGCACTTGGTTGAGTGGATCCAATTTATGATACATTTGACCGTGTGTTTTGAAACAATACACAACACTTCCTTTTGCAGATGCTAAATGTCGATCGATAGAAACCCCAAAGCTAGTGAAAGAGAAATGTGAGTTGAAATAGCGAGTGTGTTTCCTGAAATACCATGCACCCTTATCAGTTAAGCTTGTGAACAGTCGGCGTATCTCAGAAGGCAGTTCTGGCATATATATAATCACCTTCCCTTTCATGCAGCAAAATGCAGGGCCTTCACCAGGGAATCACTTTGCACCGCAAAATTCACAATTTTTGGCCTTCTTTAACACATGATGCTTCTGAGAAAGGTCTTTGTAAACTCCACCGTATGGACCGAACCTTGTCAGGGTCCCTATAATACTCAAAATTACTTTCTGCAAAGAAAAAATAGCATCAAATATTTATGACGGAAATAAATATTATGCATATAAAATTTCAAACCGGTCAAATAAATTAAATTATGACTGACCTTGTTGATAATACACCCGAGCTTCATCATCATCTAACATGTCATCACATTCTTGGGCAGGATCTAGTTCATCTAAATCATTTTCTAGTGATGGGAACAACATAAAACATATACTCAATATACCTTTTATATGTATTAATTAAAAAATCAGAGTCCACGGTTATGTTTAGTGTACCTTCGATACCGTGCACTGGATCATCAGGTTCCCATATACCAGATGTGTTAGGTTTAGACTGCCTCCTCAAGATAGAACCCCTTGCCAACGGACCAGAACCCAATTGCGTTATTTATGACTGCAATGTGCCAGTAGGGGTTTGTACCAAAGATCTTACATCATCGATTCAAAACAACAGAAGTGATTATAAAGTTCGATTATATATATTAATTAGATTGCTTCGAGAATAGAGACAGCATAGCATACTTTTTTTAGTGTTGATTAACTGATGCGAGCCTCAATAGTTTTTCTTATTTTATGTTGTTTCTCAGACTCTGATAGACAAGCATATCGTTTCCTATTATTTAATCTATTCATTTCCTCTAAAGACATTCCTACGTAAATAAGAAAGGTATTAACACTGTCAAAAGTAAATTTTCCAATTTTACTAATAACAAATGCAAACAAATAAAAAAATGCCTAACCGGCACCAGAGGCCTTCAAAGCATCATCCGTAACATCAGATTGCAAGCTACCAATGACAACTTCTAATAAACCGATTTACAAACAACTGTTAAGAGAAATTTGCATACACATGACATCAACTAAATTATAAAATCACACCTATGGGGGTGAAATTGCTCGCAACTTGTTGTTTTAAAGTACAGGATGTAAATGTGGGGTTCCTACTGAGCCAGCCTTCTCCGAGTTCACCAGCAACATCATCTTTATAAAAAACAATATGAGAACTGAACGTAAGGTAGCATGACACGTAAGGTTCAGATGATTACCCGGTATTACGGATTGGTGTTCAACTGTATTCAACGGTGCAGTAACTGTTTTGTTAGATTCTCTTTGCTACTTCTTACACTTGTAATCATCTCTCCTCTTTGAATTAATTGCCTCCCTCTTCTCCAAGGGCATACTTGCATACCGTTCTCGTCGTTCTTATGCTTTTTGCTTCTTTCTTTCGACAGCATCAATAGAGTCATCTAAAAACAAACAATCTATACTATAAATACTATATGGATAAAAACAAAAGGATAAGATATTATGGATAAACAATAGGATCAGATACCTTCTCTTCGTCTCTTCTGACCCGGCCATGTACGGGTAAAGATGCATTTTGAGTGTTGGTCATGTCTCCAAGGGGAACTCGACGGTCCATTGAACCTCACACTAAAATACTTGGTGATGTACCCTAGATGTACCTTCGATCGAAAAACAAAAAATGACCAGTGATGAGGAACAATGAACACGACGACGCAACTGAGAGGAGGCGCAAGCAGATGGCGGCGTGCCAAGTGCGCCGACGTTGCCCGGCCTCCTCGCGGGCCAGCTCCCGCCGGGTCTACTGCCCGCCATCCTCGGCATGCTCTTCCCGCCGCTGGGTGGCATCATCGGCCTGATCCAGCCGCTGCTCCCGCAGCCGGGGTCTCCGCCCCAGCAAGGCGGCGGCGTCCTGGGCGGCATCTTGCCGGGGACCTCGCCTTCGCCGCCGGCGCCGGCGGAGTGCATGACGCCGCTGTCGGCCATGATGCCGTGCACGGACTACATCACCAACCTGACCGTGCTGACGCCCCCCGGCGAGTGCTGCGACGGGCTCAAGACCATCATCAGTGACGCGCCCATCTGCCTTTGCCACGGCATGAACGGCGGCCTGAACCAGTTCCTGCCCAAGCCCGTGGACCCCCTCCGCATGACCGTCCTCCCGCTCGCCTGCGGCACCGTGCTGCCGATCCAAACCCTCTTCATGTGCAACTGTGAGTATCTTGCATTGTTACTATCAACAGATTTTATATGGGAATTCCTTTTATATGTCATTGCAAGGAGATCTATCTATCGAGTGACCTGACCTGATGCTGATGATGCATGTGTATTTGACAGCAAACCAGGTGCCACCGATAATGCCGCCCACCCCTGCAGCGCCGACGACGCCTGTACCGCCTTCAGTGTCACCGTAGATGCATGGTTTCGTCGAGATTATCTGTTGATACTTAAGCTAGTTTTTCTTCTTAGTTTTAAGATGGTTGCTTAGAAATCGAAGTCAGTGGTAAAGACTAGAGATAGTAGATGGTATGAAGTCATATATCAAGTTAGTGCAGAGTGCAGTCATGTAAACAGTTCAGTTTCTTGCACCATATGTACATGCACTTCAGTGGATTGGTGGTAAAGAAATTTGTGCCTTAACGTTGCCTCGATGTCATGATTTGCTTCAGTTTGATCGTGTACAATTGCATTGCCTCCCGGAGAACCAATACAATAATACCAATCTGTGTGTTCTGGAAATAAAATATGAAATTCTTTGTAGAACTGCGTTGTCATCTTTCCATCCTGAAGATATTTGAGAACCGTGCATTCACCTATGATCTTATTCATTCCGCTTCAAAACAGTTTCATCCTCCATCCATTCTAAATTGCAGGTTGTTTTGACTTTCCTTGGTGCATAATTTTTACTATGCACATATACAATGTGTATCTGGATGTATTATTATAATAACATTTATTAATTTTAAAAAATCAAAATGACCTACCGGGAGTATTATCTACAAGTTTAATAAAAATTACATTCACACTATCTACAAAACTAAATTTTTGCATACATCCATCATTGGATATGTCTTGATAATAGAATTATTTGTTATTGAAGGTTTTTAACTTTTTATTTTTAGAAATTTGGCAGAGTTGAAAAGTTTGACTTATATAGGATATTAATAAACTAATAGAACAACTTAATTACATTGGAAGCTGTCCGTTACCGCATTAGCCAGACAGTTTGGATCGGCCCAAAAATGGAAGCCCAGGAAGGATTACAAATTTACAAGTACGACGATCCGATTGTCGATCGATCAGATCACCCGGTGGTGAGCGAGTATTTTCACGCGGCGACTTTTTGTCTGCGTCGCAGCGTACAAGGCTACAACCTACGAGTGTACAGGGACACGTCCAGCTCTTTGGTCTTTGCGTGTGTGGTCACGGAACACACGCGTACGTCCAACCTGCTCACTCTCAATCAGTCCATCTCTTGACTTAATGCCGCATCACGTCACGGAGAACTAGGAAAAACCGCTAACATTTCGTGCGCATCAAAGATGACGGTGATGATAAAGTCCGAGAAAAATCCTGGACATGGTTGAGAAACTAGGACTAATCCCGTCACGTAAGCCAAGTGCATTGCAACTAAATTGTTGTGCGCGGCTGTTCCAAATTATAATTCGTTTGCCTTTTTATCTTTAAATTTGATTACTCATCTCATTAAAAAAAAGAGAAGTACATCAACGCAACTTTAATTGAGCCCCTGAAATGCAAAGTTACAAGATTCACCACCAACTAAAAGCGTACACAACAGAATATAAAACGACCAACACAACTGAAAGAAACACCCCTAACACCTCGCTAAACACGACTAGAAACCATCGGTATCTGCATGAAACAAGAGCACCAACGACACTTATTAATGAAAGTTTTTCAAGCATGACTTAAATTTGACTAAATTCATACATTTTTTTAGTATAAGAGGAGGGGTGAAACTTAAGATTCAAAGCTTCAAACGACGTACTCCCTCCGTCCAACAAAGAACAGATGGAATGTTGATATTAAAGTTATCATGTTTACTATTTTACTTTCTTCACTTCACTTTTTAAATGTATATGAAATAATTGAACTAACAATTAACCTATCTTAACGTCGTGCATTTAAAACAAAGTAAGTAGAACTTTGTAATTTATAGTATTATTAGGTGGCAGGAAGGTGTGTGGATTAGATCCGAATAATGCAAGATAGAGCTTCCAAAACACAAAAATGGAAAGTTTCTCTCCGAGAAAGAGAAAAAAAATCTCTACATTTATATATGTTTCCTATCCACTCCACCGTGAAAGTTCCTTTTCTCATCTCCCTACGTGCTCCTATCCATATACTTACCATTATTGTAAAAAAAAAGAAACCAACACATATTCAACTAGCCTAGAAGAAAATTCACATCTGTTGGTCTTACAAATCTGATCATAATGTCAAGCTCAAGATGGAATATGGGATCGTGGGTCGCCTAGCGCCAAAGGAAGGCAATTTTTAAAAAGGGAAAAAGAAAAGCAAAACAAGGAATATTTAGACAAGGAAAAAGGGCGGGGAACCGGATACAAAAACCACGGTTGGAACTTGGAATCCTCCTCCTTCCCCTCGCCTTCACCCGCTGCCTATAAAACCGGCCCGCGGACCGGCCACCCCCGTTCCCCATCTGCGCAGAGAGGCCCAACCAACGGAGTGACGCCAGCGACCCCCCTCCCCTCGTCTCCTTCCGCGTCGCGTGCCCTCGCCGCAGCCCTCCCTCTCCCATGGCGGACCAGCTCACCGACGAGCAGATCGCGGAGTTCAAGGAGGCGTTCAGCCTCTTCGACAAGGACGGCGACGGTACCCGCCTCTCTCCCTCCTCACCTCCTCTGTCTCTCTCTCTGCCCCCACCCCGATCTCCCGCGTCCGGATCGGGATCGCGCTTCAGGCCCCGCCGCCTGATCCGGCCCGAATTATAGGTGTTCTGTCGGAGCTGTCGGGGGTACGGCTCCAGATCCAGGCGGCCGCGTGATGTGGTGCCTAGGGTTCGGTGATCTGTGAGGTAATTCGCCGGTAATCTGGCGTTTCGGGCGAGCGTAGCGATTAGAGTCGTCCAGTGACGTGCTCATTTGCAGCTACCAGCTGTTTGTCATGTAGGATTTTGCTCACGGGGCGGGATAGCAGCGGAAATTATGGGTTTCGATGCGTGATCTGTTATGATTTTGCGGTGCTATCTAGGGGAGAACTATCTCGAAATCGTTAATTGTTTACTTTTGGAGATAGGGGGTTGGGGTTGGATTTATAGTGTCCTGGGGCATTCACGTAGAATGGAGACTAAGCTTAGCATGATCCGAGCATCAAACTTTGGGAGCCAGGTTTTTACCTTGGTCCGAACATACCGTTGCGTAACCTCATCAAGTACCTCGATATATCTTTAGTGAATGGGCTCTGGTTGGATTTAGAGTACCGAGGGATCACCGAGACTGATTGATTTTGAAGAAAGGTTGTTGGTTATGAGCTATGCCTAGAAATTAATGTGTGAATCTGTTGTAATGTGGTAGTATGATGTCAATCAGTAGTCATTTTAGCTTAGAGAAAAAGTGTCATGCGTGTTTTTTTTACTTTGATTGTAGTGTGTTTGTCGTACCTGTTTACGAGCCTACAAGTTGGCCACATAATGTTTATTTGTAGTCTTAGATAGCAGGGCACTCTATCAGTCACTAAGGTGTGTTAAAACGTTTCTAAATGTCCTCTGTTGCATAGATTCTTCAACTTCCATGCTGGATTTTCTTTAAATTAGACAAATTGAGGGCTGTTGAGCATGGCTCTTTATTGAAGTGGCAGGAAACTAAGTTGTTAAGCATTAAAATTTGCATAAGGGTTCACATTACCTTTTTCCAATGGTCTGCAATATTCTTTCCCCAACTATTTACAATATTATGTGAGATAAATACATAAATTGACTCATTTGAGATATGATGATGACCATTCACTGAAAGTGACTTGTATTAACTGTTTCCTGTCATGTTACTTGTTTGACATTACTTCTATCCTTGTAAGGTGATGCAATACTTTGCTTGTTTAGGTGGCTTTTCTTTCAAGCAATGTTTGTTTACCAATTTTTCCTGCTAATTTGATGAGTGTATGGAAGTCATTGGCATGCTGACTCACCTTAGGCTGCTGAACGCGATCATGGCGTTATGATGTGCTTTGTAGTCACAATAACATAAACAAAAAATAGCCTTAACAGCTATGTAGTATTTGGACTTTAAATCTATATAATGGTCTATGTTTAATGATTTTTACAACTTTATAAATCCTTATTACTAATGAGAACGTTGCATGTTTTTTAGTACTAATCATAAGTTTGTTTTCTTTTTCCCCTGGCAGGTTGCATCACTACCAAGGAGCTTGGAACTGTGATGCGCTCCCTTGGCCAGAACCCTACTGAAGCAGAGCTGCAGGACATGATCAACGAGGTTGATGCTGATGGCAATGGGACCATCGACTTCCCGGAGTTCCTGAACCTGATGGCAAGGAAGATGAAGGACACTGACTCCGAGGAGGAGCTCAAGGAGGCCTTCCGCGTCTTCGACAAGGACCAGAATGGTTTCATCTCGGCTGCCGAGCTCCGCCACGTCATGACCAACCTCGGCGAGAAGCTGACCGATGAGGAAGTCGACGAGATGATCCGCGAGGCTGATGTGGATGGCGATGGCCAGATCAACTACGAGGAGTTCGTGAAGGTCATGATGGCCAAGTGAGGAGGGGTCCCCATGAAATAAGTCTGTCCAAATTGAACCGTATCAGTCTCACAAGCTGTACTTTGTCATGTCCCTTTGATCAGTACGTATCAGTATCATTGCAGGTGGTAATGTCGAGCAGTTGTCGGGTTAGGTGGTGTAGTCATGGTAATGCGACATCAGATACCCTGGCTTCTTTTGATTGTGATGTTGCCTTTTGCGCCTGTTGGGGCTCTAGGATCTGTTGAAGTTCATATTTTCTTGGGCATTGGGTGTTCTTTTTACGTAAAGTGTTAAGCTTCATTTTTAATCAATCTGCATTGATGTTAAGTTAATCGTATATGCTAATTGGTTGGATGCTGATTTTTGTTGGTTGGTTTGACTCTCCCGTTATTATCTGGAAGTTCTTGTTGTGCCGATGGGTTCCTGAGGAATGCCAATCTTGTATTCCAGTCCAGAATCCAGACAGAGACAGATGCCAACCACTGCAGTTGCGGTATAATTTGCAAATTATGGTAATGGTCTAATGGAAGATGTCTGGTGATTTGCCTTGCTAATGCATCTTCCGGGAAAGCGCTCTAGACTTCTGAGTTCCTCATCCTCACACGTGCACACAATTGGGTGTGGTTCCAAGCTGATAGGCTGTTGAAACGACAGTTTCCGTCGTCACTTGTATAGCAGGCTCCCAACACACCCATTTGGTATGTGTGAAGAACAATCCTCCAATCAAGGTCGCTGGAAAAATTGGGATTGCTAACTTTTGGTTCAGCTGCTCCTAGTCCTAAACTCCTAATGCTGCTGTCATTGTTGCTCTTCACCTTCCCCCCCTTCCTTTCGGCTTCTCTAATTCTGGCAGGCAGACCCCTTTTAATACTGTCCGTGTCAGCTGCTGGATCTCGACCGTGGCGCTGCTAATCGTGATGGTTTGGTGAGGATCATGGCGGCATGGCCTAGCTTTTCCATGCACCCAGACGGCCAGACTGGATCGCGCCAGGGGTGGTGGATGGAACGTCGCTTTTATTATGATCAGTGCCGCCACCGAATCCATCCCTGCTTGGCTATTCTCTGACCAAGAAAAAGTCGGCGTGCCAGATCGGAATTTGCAGGGAGTTTGGCTCTCTCCCTCTTTCTGACCTGTCGATCGAAATCGAATCATAGAAAGCTTCGCACTTCTGCGAGCGAGAGAACAGTTAGCATCCACCGCGCAAGGGGAAAAGCAGCTAGCCCGGGTTAGCATGGCGGGGAAGCTGACGCCGGAGCAGGCCGAGGAGTGCAAGGAGATCTTCGCCCTGTTCGACGCCGACGAGGACGGCAAGACACCGCGCGCCTAGCTCTCCCGGCCGCTGCCGCGCACACAGACTATACTAATCTTCCCCTTGTGATGGGCTGGTGGCAGGTCGCATCGCCACGGGCGAGCTCGTGACGGTGCTGCGCTCGCTGGGCCAGAACGTGGACGAGGCCGAGGCGGCGCGGTTCCTGGAGGACGCGGGAGTCCCCGCCGGCGCCGGCGCCATCGACCTCGCGGCGTTCCTGGCCGTGGCGGCGCGCAAGGCGGGCGCCATGGCCACGCCGGGGCGGCTCGTGGAGTGCTTCGACGTGTTCGACGACGCCCGGAGCGGGTCCATCCCCGCGGAGCAGCTGCGGCAGGTGATGGTGAGCCACGGCGACCGGCTCACGGAGGAGGAGGCCGACGCCATGCTCCGCGAGGCCGACCCCCGCGGCGAGGGCCGCGTCGAGTACAAGGAGTACGTCAAGGTGCTGCTCAGGGACAAGTGACCCGGTGGCCGCTGGCCACGAGCGATCGATCGATTTCTGGATCAAAATTCGGAATCCGTGTATTCACTTTGTGTCATCAGTGTTGACTGTTGATGAATTCCGAGTGTACCAGTTTGCACTGGCGGTTACCAACTTACCATTTGCACATCACCAATGCGCAGTGTATTTTGTGTCAATCAAGAACTACGAGAGTGCGCGGCACGCCCGTGATCAGAGCTCAACTAGACCGTGATCAGAGCTTGAAGGATCCATTAGCTTCAGGTCATGGCGTTGTACGAGTTCATCGCCCTATCCAGGTCCAGGAATCGCTCACCGGGCTCTGCTACCCCGCGCGCCACCTCGGTCGGAGGCAGCCGATTCTCCACGACGACGGCGACTGTCTCTCCCCGTCGAGCGAGCGAGAGAGAACAGAACGCGGCAATGTTTACGTGGGCCTAAGAAAGGAAAAAAAGGCGGTAGCACCCGTTGGGCCGCGGCCCATTGCATACGCCATCGCGCTCGTCCGATAGAGAGAGACACGGGACGTTGCAGCGGCAGCGCGTTTCAGCCAGCCGTTTAGTCCCACCTCGCCCAGGCGAGAGGAGCGTCGGCGTCGACTCGCTATATAACGAGACCCTGGGCGCCCCTCCAAAGTATACCTTTCTCGGCCTTTTGGCTAAGATCAAGTGTAGTATCTGTTCTTATCAGTGATATGTGGGCCATGTGCCCATTTTGATATTAAATTTATTTTTTGTGGGGGAGGGCCCACCACAGTGGCTTGCCACTGGGGCTCTCGAGCGTCGCCCAACCGTTGCACTGCTGGCAGGGCCTGGCGCACCCCAACCAAATCTAAATCAAAAAATTGCAAATTGTGTTCGTTTTGTAAAAGTGTTGAAATCAAATTTGGTGTTGCGCAGCTTGGAGCTAAGTTGGGCCTGTCCAACTTAGTTGCGTAGGCCCAACAGAGCTGCGCGAAGCCCATGCCATGTCAGCAGCTTCGTTCTAGGGATAAGACGAATCCGACCCTCCCTCACAGCCACGCCCCTGAAAACTACTAATCCTCCCCGCTTTGCTGCCCTTCCTTCCTGTTCCTTCCCACTTTGCCTACCACGCCGCCAGTGCGGAGCCCAACCAACCGCAGCTAGCCGCACGCGTATGGGCCTCATCCCTTTCTCCCTGTGATTCTGTACAGAAGACCAGAGGTAAGCACCTTCCCCAAGCCACGCCTCCTTCTCTCCATGCCTATGCCGAGCTCCCCACGAGCTTCAGAATCACATCCATGGCCGACCGTCGCACCCTCCCTTCCATACCCTAATCGTTGATGGAAACCCGTAGATTAAGTTGCCCTTACTCTCCTCTACCCCCCACGCCCTTGGATTTGAAAACGGAGGCCGGAATCACCCACCCTTGGCGAAGCTCCACGCCTCCACCACTGCACTGCACACGCCGGTGCCGCCAGGGACCTCGCCGTCGTCCCTCCTTCTTCGTGACCGCATAATCAGCTGATGGGCTTGGCTGCACTTTACACAAAGGGAAAACCCACAGCCCCAGGAAAATAATGACCCAAAATAACAAAAGCCCATATTCTCTTTTTCTTGAAACTAAAAAAAGCCCATATTCTCAAAAAATGTCCACTTCTCCCATGCCGAATAAAGCCCATGAAACACTGGCTCCCTCCAACGACGTCCACGGAGTCGGAGCATCACCAACGTCCTATCTTATCCACATCTCTCCCAGAATCGTGAATAGGAATACTCCGCCATCCAGCACCACCCGCTCGCTCGCCTCGACACTCCCCCCGCCGAGCGCAAGAGCTCGACGAGTTCGTCCCCATGGCGGCCGCGGCGGTGGCCGTATCTTCCTCCCCGTGCAGCGGCTCGGGGCACCTCGGTCTGAGGCCGGCATCGCAGCCCCCACGCCATCTCAGGCGATTCGCCGGACCGTGTGGGCGCCGAAGGCCGACGGTCTTGGCCGCCGCAGGCAAGCCGCCGGGACAGGCAGAGGAGCAGGTCCCTGCGTGGGCCAAGCCCGGCGCTGACGAGCCACCGCCCTGGGAGCGCAAGGGCGGGGCCGTGCAGGGGCAGGAAGCCGGGCAGGTGCCGTTCTACACGTACCTGCTCGCGTCCGCGGTCACCGCCATCGCCGCCGTGCGTTCTTCTTGGAAACGCCTATTTTTCCTTTCGCTGCACGCGTGATGCACTCGTCACTCATCGATTTCGTGGCTCACCAGCTTGTACTGTACTGACAAAATCGCTCCTCAGATCGGCTCCATCTTCGAGTACACGAACCAGCGGCCGGTGTTCGGGGTCATTGGCTCTGACAGCGCCCTGTACGCGCCGCTCCTGGGATTCTTCGTCTTCACCGGCATCCCGACCTCCGTACGTATCCACATACGCGCCGTGCCTCCTATTGCAGCGCCTGGTTGTTGCCGACTGACTGAAGGTGTAAATTTCAGGCGTTTCTGTGGTTCAAGGCCGTGCAGACAGCCAACAGAGAGGCCGAAGAGCAAGACCGCAGAGATGGATTCCTGTGACTTTAATTCATTTGCCGGTGCAGAAGAACAAGCACAGCATCAACGCACCATGGTCCATGGGGTGATGTAATGTATCTGTAAATTTGTATTCTACAACTGAAGAGAGTTGACAGATTTGCGGCATGAAAAAAAAGAGAGAAAATGTGCAGATTAATGAGGGGTTTTTTATATGCATGGAGTAAGGTCCTGAGTGGCATATGAATAGAAAATATTTGTTTCCTTGGTTAAAAATATCATGTGTTTTGCACTTGAATAGAATGCTTTTTTACTCCATGACTAGCACTGCTCTTTACTTTGATGGCAATGATGTCCCCTGTATGCTCAAGTTTTTTTTTTTTGAGACCCCCTGTATGCTCAAGTTGTTGTGCTGAGCAATCTCCCAGCCACATTTGGACGGAATCACGGAAGTATAAAATCTCAAAAGTTATCATCGCCAGCGAGGTTGGGTGTCCTAGTGGTAATTGTGGCAGACGCCAACAATGGTGTCCAGTGAGGAAGTTGTATAAACAGTTTAGAGAGATTTAAGCAGTCTGACAATGAGTAGCATATGGATTGGTTACAATATTTCTGTAACCACATTCTCTCCTGATGGTTGTATCTTCCAGTTTGAATACGCTAGCAAGATTATTGACAACGGTGGGTTTGTCTCCCTAGTTCCCACAGCCCACAGCTTCTTTTTCTCTTTGTATGATTCTGCTTGTTGGGCTGTTGGTGGGATCAAATGCAAAGATGCGATCGTTCTGGTGATTGATCTAATCATTGCTGGATTTTAATCCTTGGTAAGAGTTTTTTTCATTGGGTGCTTGTATCGTGTGACAACCTGTTATAGTTTTGTTCACCTATAGGGTGTAGAGAAGACATCAAAGATGATTCTGGAGGGGTCTAATCAGTGAACTTACTCCCTGCACCGAAACTCTGATGATTCTGGTAATTATGTTCTTCATTTCTTTTCTTTTTTTGCTTTCTTTTCTCAGAGGAGTAAGCAATCCAATAGAATCATTGAGCCTTGACGACATGTTTTATTTGAGAACATACATGTGGCAAAATTGCACTTCTATAGTGGCTCTTTTCTTTGGAATTGAGAAGATGCTGCTTGCATTGTATATAGTGATGTCTTCTGCGATACTTTCAATGACCACTGTTTTTTATACATTTGTGTACTTAGAGAGTTCCTGTCCTCAATTTTAGGATGTTACTGGTTTAGCAGCTGATGGTAGGCAGGTAGCATCAAGAGCAAAGTCAGAGGCCGTCCAGTTAATCTTGATTATATACTACCGCTTTCTCACAATTGTTTTTTTGATGGGATTCTCAGAATTGTCTAAAGCTGTAATGCAACAGCGTGTTTGGAGCACCCATGCCTGTAAAGGAGTTAGCTAATCACCAGATCGTGTAGCCAGCTATGTGCAACTATGTACACTCCATTGGTGCCTTTGTAAGGAATTTAGTTTTCGATTATTTACAAGCTAGGTGTGTGCTTTAATAGATATGTCTACTCATGTTTGTTGCAATTTGAATCAGGCCTTTTGGCTGTGGAGTTATTCATGTAGGTTATGATAGGGGTGGGCCACAGCGATACATGATCGAGCCTTCAGGTCTGTCGTAAGTGAGTTCTTACCATAATACTTGAGATTGTCTTCATTTTGTCTTTATTTACTTAGATTTAAAAAAGGAATCAAAAGACAAACTTTCTAGATTTAAGAATACACGCTTGATGTTAGTGGCTAGGCTTACCAGCTTATGTAATGATCTGATTTGCATTTTCACCTGCATCCTCAACTTTGCTTACTTGTATTACAAGCAGTGGGCGTAGCCAGGATTTTGACATAGAGGGGGCCATATGAACAACATACAAGTGCTTAATTTCAATTTAAGATAACTTGGGTTATATATATATATTTTATCTTGTGCACAAAATGTCTGATACTAATTTCACAAGTCTCAAATAGATCAACAACCAATAATCACTCAATCAATCACTAGTTTATATGCTTTTACCTATTATAAAAATATATGAGCATTAAGTGCATACTTAGTGTTTGCTCAAACATTGTGGGAGGCGGGGGGGTGTCCCTGCCAGCCCTCCCTTGGCTACACCACTGGTTACAAAGTGAAAAATTGTATGTAATGTCTATAGACATGCACAATGCTCGTTTCAGCTGCCGTCAATGCACATGTAATGTCCATTTCTTTCCTTAATTTTGAGATTCATGATTTATGCATTATTTTTTGACAGAAATATTCTGGAGCGGCACTGATGAAAGGGAAACATGCTGCTAAAACATAAGTCAATCGTTTGAACATAGATTGTTTAGTTATTAATTGTGTGATTTCTGCCCAGCCTTTTTTCTCACTAGGACATATCTAGTAGTGGCATATTGATATCATATTGCACTAAATTAGATTATCACATAAGTTCCATCTTAACAGCTTATAGTATAGGACCTTAGGGTGTTTTGTTACTTTGTTGTTGGTCTCTATGCTACTTTGTACAATTATACATCAATAACCCCTGTACAACAATCATTAGTGCATATGCTTGTTTTGATGAGTAACAGACAAGTCCATGTCAAATGGGGAAAGGTGCTCAAATTCCATGTCAAAATAGTATTGGGATTACACTTCTATTTAACAGTGTTTTCCCTCCTTTTGGATGTTACTGTATTAGCTAAGTAACAACCTCTTTGATATCCACCATGATAGGAATAATTGCCTTTGCTTTTTGTGAGAATTCTATTAGTTATGGAGTAGCACCATGACACCAAACTTGTCCTGGGGCTGTAGTTCATATTTCATATAATGTGTCTGCATTTTTGTAAACATTTTCTTGGGTTGATTTGTTAGTTTGTTAGGGGCTTTGAGGTTTTGGAAAGACCTTCAGTTGGCAGCAGAATATGTGCATGATCACTGAATGGCTCACACCTTGCCTCTGCGATTCAAGTTCTGATCTAGTTTTTTTTTTTTTGAAGGAATTTCTGGTCTATTATTTGAATGTTACCTTTCAGGGAGATGAAAAAATTGAAACTTTCTGGTGTAAAGTGTAAACCTGTAGGGAAGGCATTGTTGAGGTTGCAAAGATTTATGTCCTGATCGAACATTTTACCATTATAGTATGTGCTTGGCAGTTCATTAATGACTTGCTCAAAAGGAAGGACTTGAAAGTTTGTCAATTTTTGTAATGACTTGATGCAAAGCATGCCAGTTGTTTTCTCCATGATTTTGAAGTTTGTCAGCAGTTCAGATTTCAGTTACGACTTGGGGCAAAGATGACGACGTTGTTTTCTTTCTTTTTTTTTTGAACGAACAAAATAGTGGTGCAAGGGGGAACGACGGTTGTTGGTTATTGATTACAGTTTTTTTTGGTCTTTCATGTGGAAAATAGAAAATTGACTACACATGTAGTCGTCGAATGATATCTCAGATCATTCTTTCAAAAACAGAATGATTTCTCAAATTCGCATTGCCTTTTCACAATATTTGTGACCCATGTTTATGAAAATTTTGCTGTAAGCTTCTGTTGGAAATTTGGAATCAACTAGTCTATTGCATGATGAGAATACAGTAGGCTAGCGCCTACTTAGCACTCTAAAGCTTTGTTTAGTTTGTTGCGAAACTTCAAAACTTTACTGTAAGAATTGTATAGAAGATTAAGAGGACTAAACATGATTTAATTATAAAACTAATTATACAAATGGTCAGAAAATTGCGAAATCGAAGATGAATCTATAGGCCTAATTAATTTGTTATTAGAAATTGTTTAATTAGGCTCAATAGATTCATCTTGCAATTTTACCTGAGGTTATGGAATGAGTTTTGTCATTAATTCATATTTAAAACTTCTAATTAGTGTCCGTAGACTCTAATGTGAGGGATGCCGCAACTAAACAAGACCGTGGAGATTCTTTTGATGCAGATTTGTCGTATCAAGGTGCTGGTGCTGGTGCTAGTGGCAGTCCTGTTTACTGTTAAGAGATTCTCCAGTTGAAAACTTTGAGGACGTCATTTGCTGGCTGAGGGAACATCAGGGACCACGGGTCCTCAACGGGGCTGCCTCGTGCGGTTTGACGCGCACGCGCCCTGAACTCTCTGGTGGTGCTGGTGGGTGTCTCTGGTATGGTCGCAACCCAAGGCGGAAGAACACGGAACACCCCAGTCACCCAAGGCCTCGCTCGCGTCGCGTGCCCGTGCGCCAAAGCCACCGAGCCTATTACGCCAGACCCAATACCGCGCGCGAAGCACCACCAAGTGGTGGCTACGAAGGTAAAGACGGAAAAGTCACGCGACTGTCCATCGTTGTTGAGGCAGACAGGGCTACATCGGGATTATCGCTACAGCTGACTGCAGTGGCTTTGCTTTGACTCTGCATTTTGGGTTGGCCGCTAGGCGCTTGAGCATACTAGAGTGAGACTGAGAGTCCATCTGCTTTTCTTGCACCTTGTCAAGTTGTCATTGCAAATTTACCGATAGCTTTGCACTCTCGATTGGCAATGGAGCACGGAAAGACTCCGGGCTTGTGCACATTCCGTAGAAATCACCAAAAGGCGCCTCCGATCCAAATATGGTTTTGGCTTCTAATACAAGTACGGCATTTATTTATAAGAAGCCAATTTACAATTGTTTCAGCTTATGGCTTTTAACCAGAAGCTAAAAGGATAAGCTGAAACAAACTTGATTAGGTCAAAATTCGCGACCGTTAGATCTCAATTCATCGATTTAGATTCACCCTCACCTACCCTTTTCCTTACCTATTAAGCAATCTTTTGTCACCACGTGATTTCAGTTCTACGGCTTGGATTGATCCTGACTCGATATAAAACTTTTCTAACCCTAATCTCCACCCTTGCCTATTTAGCAGCACTACCCCCTTTGTGTTTTCGTCATACGCGCCGCCACCCTCACTACATTGCGCTCAGCATCTCTTTCGCCGACGCAGCGCGTTTCAGAGTTCCGCTGCCATAGTCCCGCAAATTTCTTCCTTGGGCCGATGGATCCTCGCTCCCCCACCTCAGGTGCCACCTCGTCAAGATCCGCGAGGGGCACTACTGCGGGGGGCACCGTTGGAGCTGATGACCCCGCGCCATCTCTCTCACAAGCTCTAGTGGTGTGCGATGACGCTATTCCCCTCCAGCAACTTCCACCACCCGATGTCATCCACAATCATGATGAATGGTTTCTTCGCTACCCCAACATCCAACCGGTCGTCGATCCGGCAACCTTCTCATGTTCCCAGAGCGATAACCAACATAGGTAAATTCCCCCAAATTCTAGATCCCCTCACCTTAACTTAAATTGTTAGGGTTTTAAAGTTTGGCCGATAGATAAGCAGTGGTATATTGATTGAAGATGAGTAATTCTACCATCATAAGATAAATCTTGCTAAAATCAATAGGTCTCTCTAGAAATTTGCAAAAATACATGTACTTTTTGTTACATTTTCCCTTGAAAATCAATTGTCTACCTGGTCTTTTATTTATTTCTTATTTTGTCGAGGCATATGTGAGATGATAAAATTGTTGAGATTAGATATAATGGAATATTATCATTTGGATCTCTCCCTAATGCGGTTTGTGTTGACGATGCCCGTCACCATCCCTCGTATGCACGCACACCCTTGTTTAGTTAAAAATTGAAGATTTTTAATTTGCGCCAACTAACCAGTTGAACCAATGAAATTTTATAGTTGTGACTTTAATAGATCAGGACAACCTCGTTTAGGGAACCTCGAAGCTGTAGAACCGTATACGTGAGGAAATTATAGGTTTTGTGTGTTCCTCCGGAGCAGTCTTTAGCAAACTCGTCGCACTAATTCTTAACTGTTCTTTATCTAAAGTGGAGCGTAGACAAATCTAAAGTTAATCCATCGTTTATCTTGTTGGTAAGTAACTCTAGCACTGTGCGGATTGCTGAGATGTGTCCTGTATTTCGAGCATCATTTCATTTTGTTTAAATGTTGAACAGGCGATCGATTTTATTTCCATGTTCCTTTGTTAAACCGGAAAAACGTTGTTTGCAAAACAAGCGAGGCAAATCCAACCGTCCAACCGTACAGTCACGAGTCAACCCCCTCCCCTACCGGACTCCTCTCCTCCCCCCCAACAAGCGCCCTTCCTCTCCGCTCTAGCCCAGCGGCCAGCGCCTCAGCCACTCTCTTTTCCTCTCCGATTCGTGCTCGTCGATCTCTGGTGGGTGGTGGGACGCCCGGCGACGAGGTGAGTCCTCCTCTCCCCTCTCTCGGATCGAGGCATGGTGGAGGTTAGGTTAGGGTTAGGGTTTCGTATTCGGGGTAGTCGGGTGAGAGAGAGAGCGCCATGGCCGGCGGGCTTAGAGGAGCATCTGGCGGCGGCGGTGGCGGATCGAGGGTGGCCAGGCGAGGCGGGGGACGCCAACCTTCGGGAAGGGCCGACGGCTTGGGCGAGCGGCCTCCTTAGTTAGCGAAATGGTGGGGTGGAGGGCGTCTTGTGGGTCGCGCGGCCGGCGGCTGCGGCGGCAGGGGCTGTCCATTAAACCTGGACTGTGCACTCGGCTGCCCCAAATCTTGCATGCACAGGCGTTAGTAAAGTCCTTGTCGAGTAGATCCTTTGAGGAACTTTTTGGGTACAACCATTCTCTCTGTGGATTGGAGGGGACTGTTGGGGATCGAGGAAGAAATTTGCCCATTCCTCTCCATCCCCTCCAATCCACAACGGGAACGGTTTACACAAACTAGCCTTGATGTTTTGGGGGGCAGGCACACTGTTTCGGTTTAGGTTCTTCTGGGGTTGTGATTCCTTCGGTTGGGGTATTTCTCCGGCATTTTGATCTGGAGTTCGATGGCAGGGAGAAGGCCTTGCCTCGGTGGCACTAGGGGCTAGTTCAAAAGGTCATTTCTTTAAACACTATTGCTATAAGGTCCCTTGAGATTGTGCTGGTGATTGGCGCCTTGGGTGCATGTTAGAGACCCAGTGTGGTCATGAAGATACCTGTGCGGCGAACCTTCTCAGCCTTGCTGTATGAAATGTAATTTGTAACAAGCATCACGAGAGGGACGCTGCTCGCTCCAGTTGATGGCTGCAAGTTAGAATACCTTGTAGAGCACTAGAGCCATGCCAACGAGCACCTGACAACTGTTTGATATCTACCTTCTTGAATCACAAACCATGATTTATGCCTTAAACCAACCTCCTACCCACCATTTCATGGTCTCATGGGTGGAACCTGTGCGAAAATTGTTTGGCATTTGGACAGTAATGGAAACTTTGCAGTGAACCATCCAAATGATTGTTTTGTTTAGTGCAAGCTATTTTGCCATTGTACTGCTGCTGCCATTCTATCTCGCACTTCATACGCCCTTTTCCAACTTCGTAGCTGATCACCAGCCAACTTCCTTGACATCATTGTAACACTGGTGCTTGTGGGTGACCAAAGACCAGTCCATAACCATATCCAGATTCCAGTTCACCCCTAGTTTTCTGTTCTGAACTTTTCCTTACCCTTCCCCTTATTTGTTGCAATTGTTGGCAAATGCATGGTGGTCAACCATTTGGTTTGTATGGTGGGATTCAGGATGGTTCATATCGAATTGCACAAGGCAACAAGGGCCTGACCCTTGATTGTATGTATCTGGTTTTGGCATGGTCGTCGATTATGTGCTCATAATGGCTAATATTTTTTTTGTTACATAGAGTTTGTGACAGTCAATTGGTAGTACAGATTGACTTATGATATAATGGTTGCTCGAAAAACAAAAAACTACCATTATAATGGAACTGTGAAGTTTTTTATTTGGCAAATGTTTCTTTCAACAGTACTTTGCCAACACAACTTGCACAGAAAATCTGCAAAGTGACTTGTAGGGTGACAAAAGTATGCTGGATTGTCAAATAGTGGTTGAAGTTCACGTGCTGATTACAATAGTTTTTTTTTTTTTGGATGCAGCTCAAGGATTTGTTTTGCTTACTTCAGTGCTATTAAGGGTTCACTCAACATTACATTCATTCTTTGCTTACTCCACTAAGGATTTTCATTTTTCTAATACTCCACTAATTTTTTTCACTGGCAGGATTTTTCATACATCCGAGATGTACAGGGCCTCAAATTTTATACCTGATCCTAATCAGGAGCTCCTAGATGTCAAGCCATTAAGGTCTTTAGCTCCCATGTTCCCTGCACCCATGGGAGTCAATGTTAATCAGTCAAGCACACCACCATTGGTCTGTGTCACTCCGGTTGGCCAATTTCTAACAGGGTTTGGTGCGGGGAACCTTCCTTCCTTTGGATCTTTTGCTACTCTCAGTACCTCTGCGAATGGTGTTTCTTATACCGGCACCAGTGCCAATGGCCCCATTGATGCCACCCCTATCTCCGCATACAAGACAAGGTCAAACACGTTAGTTGATGGTGATGATGAACCTTACTCAGGTAACCCAACTGTGGCATCTGAAGGGAAGCGTAGGAGAGGCCGTCCTCCTGGTTCTGGTGCATCTGGTGCCAATGGCTCAAACAGTAAGTTAAAGCGCCCTAAGCCCACATACAAGAATTTTGTTGCTGGCAAGGAGCTTGCCTTTCTGCCATCTACATCCGATCCCAGGGAGATTGTGGAAGCAGTTCACATGACCTTTGAGGCACTCCGGAGAAGACATCTGCAGATGGATGAAACACAGGATGCTAGCAGACGTGCAGACCTGAAGGCTGGCGCCATCATGATGGCCAGTAACATCAGGGCCAATTCGGGTAAGAGGGTAGGACCTGTCCCTGGAGTTGAAATAGGGGATATTTTCTATTTCAGGATGGAAATGTGTATCATTGGGTTGCATGCACCTAGTATGGGAGGCATAGATTACATGATTACTAAGTTTGCAAATGATGAGGATTCTGTAGCGATATGTATCGTCTCTTCAGGCGGTTATGAGAATGAGGATGATGACACAGATCTGCTGGTGTACAGTGGCCAAGGGGGAAATAGTAGGAATACTGATGAGATGCAGGACCAGAAGCTTGAGAGGGGTAACCTAGCTCTTGAGAGGAGTTTGCACAGGAGTAATGAGATAAGGGTTGTACGGGGCTTCAAGGATCCATTTTGCACAACTGGAAAAATTTACGTATATGATGGCCTCTACAAGATTCATGAGTCCTGGAAGGAGAGAACAAAGTCTGGTGTCAATTGCTTCAAGTACAAGCTGTTGCGTGAACCTGGTCAGCGTGATGGAGCTGCAATATGGAAGTTGACTCAAAAATGGATAACTAATCCTGCTACCAGAGGCAATGTTCTACTAGCTGATCTCTCATCTAAGGCTGAAATGTTGCCGGTTTGTCTTGTCAATGAGGTAGACCACGAGAAAGGGCCTGGACATTTCACCTATACAAACCAGGTCAAATACTTGAGGCCTCTCAGTTCTATGAAGAAGCTGCAGGGTTGCGGATGCCAGAGTGTTTGCTTGCCTGGTGATTCCAGTTGTGCTTGTGGACAACGCAACGGGGGCGATTTACCTTACAGCTCATCAGGATTATTGGCCTGCCGCAAACCAATAATCTATGAATGTGGTGATTCTTGCAACTGCTCTACAAATTGCCGGAACAGAGTGACCCAGAAGGGAGCCAGGTTACATTTTGAGGTCTTCAGGACCACCAATCGAGGCTGGGGTCTTCGCTGCTGGGACCCTATTCGTTCTGGTGCATTTATATGTGAGTATGCTGGTGAGGTCATTGATGAGCTCAAAGTTAATCTGAATGATAGTGAAGATGATTACATCTTTCAGACCGTATGTCCTGGTGATAAGACTTTAAAATGGAATTGTGGGCCTGAACTGATAGGTGAGGAAAGCACGTACATATCAGCTGATGAATTTGAACCAATGCCCGTAAAGATAAGTGCAAAAAATATGGGAAACGTGTCGCGTTTCATGAACCACAGCTGCTCACCAAATGTTTTCTGGCAACCAGTACAATATGACCATGGAGATGACAGGCATCCACATATAATGTTCTTTGCACTGAAGCATATTCCTCCCATGACAGAGCTGACTTTTGACTATGGTGTTGCTGGAGCTGAGTCTAGTGGTTCAGGTTCTCGTAGAACAAAGAACTGCTTGTGTGGCTCACGAAGCTGCAGGGGTTTATTTTGATTAGTTGGGACTTGCTCGTTGTTGTTAACCATGCAAACTACTTTCTGCTAGGTAAGTTTTTTGTCCCCAAGATTGGTCTATTCGTTTCAGCATATATGTGCATATTTCATTTGATGGGCAAAATGGGCATCATGTCAAGTGTAGCCACCTTAATACAGTGTAATCGTGCAATGTTGCTTCAGTTTGGACACAAAGTAGAACTGAAAGTTCTGGAAGAATGAAACATGATTATGTAGTATATGGAGTGTTGTAGGCTTGTAGCATCTTTTAAAACATACAAAGTTTTATACGAACTGTTACATTTGTCAATATCTTTATCTTTTGATTTATCATCTATCAGAATCTTTCTTTAGTTTTCATGTTGAATACAAGGTAGAGTAAACTAAGAACAATTTTGGAAATTTTCATGTCCATTCCGTGCACAAAGCAAAGCTGCCTTGCACTATACTCAATAATTCAGATTGTATATGACATGTTGCCCCAAATGTCTAGTTTCCTGAGTCATCTTAACTTTGTTTAGTGTAAAATACTGCACAAATTACCTGTTCTTCGCCCAGCATTATACTACTAGGTTTGGGTTATAACCAGCATCCTTTGTTGGTGGGTGAAATCTGCTGACATCTTCTGTTTCACCGTCATTTCTTTTGCAGATCCTTCCCATCGGACCCCAAGTTCGAGGTACATGGCACTCTGCCTCAAGGATGATGATGATGATGCTATGGAAGTATGGATGACGACGTTGTCTGCGAATGTGTACTGTGAAGACAGTAAATTATCGTCGAACCTTAGGATTTCCATTTTTTTTCGCTTTGTCGTATGCCGCACTTGGCTCGCAGTGCGTGGTGGCTGTCGTCTCGTCCCCATCATTTGCTCTGATGTTCTTGGGGAGGGGCAATGGGTCGATGTGTTGCTGCTGCGGCTGCTAATCTGCGTACCAACGGTTCGGTTTGGTAGTCCCATTATAGGCTTATATAGCCCTGTTCGCGCTGGACGCCTGGCTGTTGCCCGTGACTCCTTAGATTTGTTGTCGTGTAAAGTTAAATCTGGTTTAGGATCATGTTGCTTTTGAACTCGATTCCTCCGTCTCCCTTGCCCTTCTGTTGCGTGTTGTGCGGCGTCTTGTGGTTCGATTTCTGTCAGTGTTTGCTATGCTGATTGCTGAATGTTCAAGAAGGGGGCAAATGGATGCAATCTGTCTTGGCACCACCCAGTTTCGTCGTAAGCGCCGGCGGATGAAATTTGCTGCGAGAGGGGCCCACAGTTCCTGATTCTGTTGCGCTGACCAGTCTCCCACAGGTAAGCAGGTGGAGGCCGTCGTGTCTGTCCGACTCCGACGCCGGCTGCTTCTGTGTCACTGTGTGCCTCCGCTATTTCCTTTTCACTGAAAGGAATGGCCCCCGAATGTGCGAGAAGAAAATCCGGTATCCACGGCCAGGAGCGTCGGCGTCGGAGTCGTCGACGCGGCAGGGCTCGCCGACGGCCCGGCCGTCTCGCATCACTCACCTGGCGTGCGATCTGGCATGATCATTGATCACCGTCATCATGGTTGCTGTTGCTGATCAAGCCGCACCCGTCCTCGACGACCACGACGGGAACCAGGAGATGCATCCTGAGTTTCTGACAGAAACAGGAGCAGCAGACGTGGTTGGCACACCAATAGCACCGAGATCCGCGACCCCCCGGTCTCGCGTACACGAGTCCCCCGGCTCCGGACTCCGTCCGCAGGATCCCGTCCCGGCGGCTGGCTCGTCGTCCGCGCCGTCCCACCCGCCGCGTCGCGTTGCGTCGCCGAGACAAACTCTCCATCTCAAACCAGCCGGGCACCGGCGAGCCCCCAGCCCCCCACACGCATCGGCGTCGCATTCACATCCAACCGCTCGCTTGCGCCCCCCGCAACGCAGCGTCACGACACCGCGGATTCGATTCCCACCCGGCCTCCCTCCTCGGTTCCTCCCTCCAAACCTCCGTTGCTTTTCGCTTTTCCGGCTGCTGTTACTGCCTTTTTTGGTCACGACGCCAGCGCGCCATGGCCGCCGGCACCGGCGGCGCGGTTTCTCCCCTCCGCCACGCGCCGTCGTCCGCCGCGACCGTACGGCCGCGATGAGCCCCGCGGTCCGGGTGAGGAGGGCTGCTCCGCCCGCGCCCGGTCGGGGCGCCAAGGTGGAGGAGGAGCGAGGGGAAGAGGCGGAGGTGGTGGTGGTCGCGTGGCGGGAGCTGCGGGGCCGGGCGGTGGCGCTGGCCGCCGCGGCCGAGGAGCGGGCGGCCCTGGCCCGCCGCATCAAGGCCGCGCTCGAGGTGCGTCCCCGCCACGCCCCGCCCCGCCCGCCCCTTTCTTCCACCGCGTGGTTTTTATTTTTTTATATTTTAATTCAGCGCTCGTCCCGTCGTGCAGGTGAGGAGGGATGCGCTGCGGCAGGCGGAGGCGCTGGGCGAGATGAGGCGGAGGTTGGACCTCCACCACGCGCGCGCGGAGGAGGCCGTCGTCGGGAGGAGGCGGGCGTCCCAGGCCGTCGAGCGGGGGAAGGAGCGGCTGCAGGAGCAGATCGAGCGGGTGCTGCCGCTGTCCAGGGCCCTCACCGTCGCGCACCACCGAGTGCAGGTAGCCGAAGCGATCCTTGCGCGGGTTTGCGCCAATGCCAAGTTGATTAGTACCTGCATTTGTGCAAGGGAGTCAACCCGCTCTGGTTGCAGGAGGCGAAGGGGACGTTATCGGTGGACAAGGCCAGGCTTGAGGATCTGCAGAGGCTGCTTAGGACGAGGCAGCAGTGCATGGTTGGCCAGGTCGCTGCCTTGTACCCTGTGAAGGTCTTCCATGATCTGCCCCACCATGCAGAAAACCATCGTGCTGCTACTAATGGTGAGAATCCATTACTCGTATGCCTCTCAGACTCGTGATATCTCTTTGGAAGAAAATGCATTCTTAATTTTTCGTATGGCACATTACTTTCTTCTTCAAACGATCTTATGAGTTTGCCTGGTTTGTTCAGCAGTCCCCATCTGTTAGCTCTGTGATGTTAGCAAGATAGTTTCATTGTCCATTAGTGTTGACTGATATGTTTAATGTTATGGTGATATTGCAGTGTTTCCATTTAGTCCATGACCTAATGTTGAATTTACCTCATCTATGTGATTTATTTATCCGCTCTGACCATCTTGGTATCCATGCCTTTGATGGTACTCTAGTTCAGTGCCCGATATGCTAGTCTAGTTGGAGACATTGCTCTCAGCAGTCCAGGAACTGGGGAACTGAATGATTGCAGCAGTACTGGCGCACTGCTTAAAATGAATTCATATTCATTGAAATTTCCATCCAGTTCTGATACTGTTTGCTTAGGATATTCCTATAGGATCACTGGTAAACATCTGCATTAGCGTTTCTTTACAAGATAATTGAGGGAAAACATTCCAGAATCACCTTTTGAAACCATTTATGTGAGATGACAGAACACTTTCAGGGGAGCATGGAACACTTTCAGAGGAAAATAGAACACCTTCAGGAGCATATGGAACTCATGTACCCAGTGCCATTAAATCTTCTCAAGTCCGTGCTTGGACGTTTTTTGGCTGGCAAATTATGAAGCCTAAAAGAAGGAAAAATAATTACAGTGACAAGGAGCTTCAGAGGTCTGCAACTGTTCTGGGATATGCTGCCCATGTAAGTCTGTCTACTGTCTTTACTAATTATAATGAGATGTCCTCTGAGCAGCAGAGGCATCCCAACCTAGCTGGGATTATTGTTGCACACAAGGGAGAAAATTACCAAACAAAAAAAATTGCACGATAGCATACTAATTGTATAAAAAGATCAGTTGAAGAACATTTGAGTTTTCATATATTAGTTTGGAATGTACAAGGCACTATTGCCCTTTCAACTTTTCACTTTATCACAAAGTTCAAAAATAATCTACTTGCATGTACCTCTGATTTGATACCTTGATGATGTCGCGAGTTGCTTATCTTTTTTTTTTGTTGTTGTAGGCGGTCTTGCTCATAGCCTCCTATCTTGATGTTCCCCTCCGATATCCCTTGCACTTTGGAGGATCCCGATCTTATGTGAGTGATCGCTTGCCTTCAGCTGAAACAACATCGGCTGCTTCACAAGCAATCACGAACAACACCGGGTCAGAACTAACAGAATACCCCCTTTTCCTGGAATGCCAAGAAGACGACTCCACCATGGCCTCCTATGCCATTTACCTGTTGCACAAGGTCTGTACTTTCCCTCTGAATCTTGTATCATAGCGGCTATCTTTCCATTTCTGCAAAGATTGTCTGATCTTGTTATCGCCTGTGATCTGAAACTGCTGTTTTCATTTGCACGCGGCTGATCAGGACACGGAGCAACTTCTGAACTACATTGGAGCAGAGAGCTCTGGGAGGCATGTATTTGGTAACCTGCGAGAGCTTCTTAGGATCGTGCTGTCCGATGAGTATGTGTACAGATGACCGGATGGATTCGAACCCCGCGTGGTTTCTGAAAGTGCTTGTGCTGTAGCGAAGTGTCACACAGATGTAAGTAGCCAAGTAGGTGTGTGTTTTCCCCCTGTCTATTCTTTGGTGTGGTTTCTGCTCCTCCTTCGCTGCGCCAGGTTTTTGTACGCGCAGGAAATAGGCATATTTTTAGGTCTTTTTTCCTAGATGAAATGAAATGGTATCACATCACATATAGTATGGCGTTACATGCGTCTGAGCCTCTACATGTGCTTCGCTCCCCCCGGGTTTCTCTGCGTGTTATCCTGCCACTAGGAGGCAAGCTAGACATTCTGTGCAAGCATCACGAGGTGATGTCGCGATATTACATTATCTGACCGACACGCCACCTCCTGATTTCAGCACGGTTCTCACTCGCAGGATGACAACCAATATCCAGAAATGCTCCCGAGTGCCCTTGGTTTTCCAACCTGGCGGGGTTCTTGAGCGAGAAGCGCACCACTGAATCTGGCGCCGCTGCCTCAAAGAGGCGACATGGCAAAATGTGTTTTTTATGGTTCGCGGCAGGGCGTTTTGTTGTGCCTTCCTAAAGCCGGTGCACCAACATCTGATCTGAGCTGTGGCCATCATCAGCGCCACACGGCCCCGGACGGCGGCGAAGGAGGTGAGCCCGGAAAGAAGCTTTTCGGCACCGTCCAGGACCAGGACGCATCCACCCATCTCGATCCCATCCTGAATCCCTGAAGAAAAAGCGGCTCACATCAGAGATGATTTTTGAAGGAAAACACATCAGAGATGATCAGGTCGGCGGATCCCCCAACCCCACCCGACACGCGGGAAAAATACCCCACCCACCACACCACCACTCCCGGCGCCCCGCGGCCGGCGTGGACGCACGTGTGCCACCGCCTCCGGGGCCCCGCCACGGCCGCTGCCACCTTCCCCCACTACCGTGCTCCGTGCTTCCATCTCCTCTGCCGGTGCGGCACCCTCTCTCTGATGCCGTGCTCCTGGCTTCCCTGTTTTACCACCTTCTTTTAGTTCTTTCGCCCTCCACCACCCGCCACCGCCATTGTCGCCCCGCCACACTGGAGGCGCGCCAGCGGTGCGCGGCGGCCTGAGCCTCTTCCCCGTTCTGCCGCCCGCCGGCGGAGATATCCAACCGGGACGAGGCGATCCTCGGGTTGGTTTCCGTCTCGTTCCTGCGCTGGCCTCCGGTTTCTCGCTTCTGCCGCCGTCGCCGGTGACGCCTCCCCTTGCTGTGTTCCGCGGGGCGGCGCTGCACGCCTCTTCAGATCCCGAGCGCGGATCCGATCGCCGCCGCAGAAGGTACGATCTGTATGCTATCGCGCAGCATCTGCGTCACCGTAGGCGTTGCCGTTTTTTTTAAAAAAAAAATCGAAATAGCGAATTAACGATGCTGCCGCCTGCCGGACTGACGGCTCGTCGGCTCTCGGAGATTTATGGCCGTGGGGGTTGCATTTGTTGCTGGCCACACTAGCTGCGCCCGCAAATCATCAAAGATTGCAAGAGGGATCATGTGGCTTGCATTCTTGGTTGTGCTCTGGGCCTCTGGCACCTGTTTAGTTAGGCAATTTACTTCTATTCACCCGTTACATCAGAACGTACTGCTACGTGATATACAGCAATTTGCTGCAAATTATCACTATTCACCCGTCACATCGTAACAAATTTATTGAACTATCTAGTTTAATATGTTCTGCCTGCCTGAACGTACCTTACTCTATCCTAGGCCTAGTGTTATCTGGGGGATCACGGAAGCTATTGAATCCACGGACCTAATGTTTCTTGTGTGTTTTCTTTTGCTAGATTTGTGCACACAATAATTGGGAGAGTCCAGGCCCTGGCCATGGGCGTCGAGGCGAAGCAGGATGCTTCATGCAGTATCAAGAAAACTGTGAGATGTGCTGTCAGAACAACCTGGAGATGTGCCTTTGAACATCGGGCTCTGTTCAGTTTATTGCTACTGCTCTACCTGATGTACAAGTATTTACCGGGTTTCTTCGCTTTCCTTCTCTCCAATTCTCCGGTCATTGTATGCACTTCCATTCTCCTTGGTGTACTGATAAGCTATGGGGGTGCACATCTTCCGGAGATTGATGAAGACAGCAGGAAGGCTCCTGAAGATGTGCTTTTTTCCCATCAGTTTGCAGCTCAAAAGTTTGAGATTTCTTCTAGAAATGTAAATATTGAAGCAGACCGGAGATTTTCAGTGCCTGCAATGGAGGAGAACATAATCAGGGAGGCAAGTTGTAACAAGTGTGTTGATCTGGATGAGAGTGTTCCTCTTCTGAATGGACCTGATCTACATGATGAGAGAGTTGATGCTGCAGGTGGTAGACCTGTGAAAATTCTCACTTCTGTTCCTTCCATGGGGGACATGAAAACTAGTGCGGAGAAAGGGTCTGAAGGTGTATTTTTGAGCAGGGACAAGGGCGACGGGTATGCCAACTCGTTTGAGGATGTACATCGGAGTAGAGTTGATGGGAAAGAAGCAGCCTTAGGTGAGAATGTTAGGGAAGATGCTGAGATGGTGGCAACTCCAAATTATGAAGGGAGGGTATGCACAGATTCACAAAGTGGTGAGGTGGTAGATGTTTCAGAACACAAGGCTGTTGATGGCGCAGCAGGTAAATGCAGATGGGGTCGTGCATTTTCTGTGCGTCGGAGGAAGAAGCTTGCTAATATAAACACCGAGGCTGTTAATTCTGTTGTGGAGAACCAATTAGAGAATTCTCTTTGCTCATCACTCACTGGAGTTGGCAGCCATGATAGTTCATCAGGTTTTGACCCTGATAATGCAGAGAGAGACACTCCTGATGTTTCTATGACCAGCACTGGTTCCGTGCTCAATGAGACTGAACCCCTTCTGGGTGCTGATTGCTCTCGTCCTCGTCACATTACTAATGATGAGTCGGGTAATCATTCCAGCATCGCCTCTCATGATTCGCAAGTCGAAAGTGATAGTAATGATGTGGCTGACAATAGCAAGGCCAAAGATGATGGCGAGGAGAAGAAGGATGCTGGAAGTGAGCCTGCACTCTTGTGGACAGCTGACAACGAGAAGAATGTCATGGATCTTGGGTACTCTGAGATTGAGCGCAGCCGTAGGTTGGAGACTCTGATGGTGAGGAGAAAATCAAGGAAAAACATAAGATTTGAGCTCGACAGCATGGGTGATATAGCAGATGATTTATCACATTCCCGACTTCATCCTATTTCAATTTCAGCACGACAGATGAACCCATTTACTGATGATGCGGAACTTCCTGGGTCAGCTCCTCCTATTCTGCATCCACAAAAGAGCCCCTTCAATTTCCTTACCGAACAATCAGCTGAAACCAGTGACCTTGCACATCACAATCTGGAAGCCCAGGAATCCATGGCGGTTTCGCATCAAGACACCTTCTTCAAAAGACACGAAAGCTTCAACATTGGCAGACCGCCGCAGAGACATGGTTCCAGGTTCAAGCCATGCTTTGTCCTAGAGGAGTTCCAGTTTGACGAGGCGGGTGCGGGCAGTTTCCAGAGGCAGTTCAGTGACAGGAGCGTGTCGAGATTGAGCATCGTCTCCGAATGCGACACGGTTTCTTCGGTCGGCGATCAGGAGCACAACGAGCTCATAAGGAACTACATCCGCGGGGTGCGCGAGTCGCCTAGCCTGCTAAGACAGGACAGCGATCTCGCATGTGCTGGGAACGAGTGCTCGGATGGGATCAGCTTTGTGGACAACGAAACCTTGAACGCTGTCCTATGCTGATTGGATGCTTGCTAGGCATTGGAGTTTTTTGGAGAGCATTACGACTGCAACAAGCTGGTCGTGACCGGAGCAGAGGAGGTTTGCTGTAGCCTGTAGCCCTTGCTCATGATGCATACTTCTTTAGTGTCTTGGTTCGTCTCACAGGGTTTGCATTCTTCCTGTACATTTCTGCACAGTTGAAAACACACAGTCTTGCTGTACATTCTTGCGTGTAATAGCGTGAAAAGATGAGGTGCCAGAAGGCTGAATACCTACACGATGATTGTGTTTTTTTGTACTTATGTTTTGCGGTTCTGAATCATCTGGACCTGCACGGGGCCTGGCCGGCAGTTTCCCAGTGATCAGTTTCAACTCTGCAGCTGTGATCAAATTTCATAAAGACATATTCATTGTTCCTCTGATTCGAAACCATCATGTATATCAGATAACCGTCTAAAAAATTACCGGCTGTGGTAACAAAAGAGTTATCTGTCATATTCAAGACTCATGCCTCCTATTACCAGCGTCGCTTGAAGCTCTAGCGCGTTGTTTATGATCTGAAAATGGAGATCCTGAAAATGAGGGTAAGGAAGACCTTGACCATGATAGAGTTGCGCCGAGACCGGGAGGATTTCAAGATTTTTGTATCACCTCGATGTAACGATCTTGATTTAGGGACCGCCCTGCTCAAGCTTCTGCCAGAGTTCAGGGAGTGTACAAAGGTGCACCTTAGCGATGGTGAGCACTGCAGCTTTTGGTTTGATCACTGGCTTGGGCCTCGACCGCTGGCAGAGCTTTTCCCCGCCCTCCTGACTCACTGCCGGCGCCCTAACGTGACTATGGCCAATGCATCGCGCGATGGCGTCTGGTCCTTCTTCTTGCATCCTCGCCTGTTGGCACCGAGGATGAGCTGCGGCTCCTCCTCCAGGCCCTGCCCACGGCGCTCCCGGTGCCTGGCGTCCCTGATCGCCGGGGGATTGACGTGGAACTCCGGCCATTCACCTCCTCTGGTTTCTATGTGTGGCATATGGCGAAGAGCCCCCTGGATGGCTTCGCGGATTCCATCTGGAAGAGCAAAGCCACCCCGCGTTGCAAACAGTTCCTCTGGTTAGTCCACCATGAGCGCCTCCCCTCGGCAGCACTCCTGCATCACCGTAATATCATCGAATCGCCGTCGTGTGCCTTTTGCGACGCGCATGAAGATCAGCTGCACCTACTGCTCTACTGTCCATGTGCTGCTGCGGTCTGGCGAGCTGTTGGGTGGGTCGTTGCGCCTCACCTGCTCTCCTTCCGCGATATGTGGACCCTTGATGATCTCCCTGATGCCTCTTCTGCGGTTCATTCGACCATCATCACGGCTGTCCTGTGGAACATCTGGAAGGCAAGGAACAGCGTGGTGTTCTGCTCTTCCTTCATGTCAGTGTCTCTCACGGTGCGCTCGATCATCTCCAACCTTGAGCTTTGGGCTCACCGGTGCAAATCCCCTAGTGACGCTTATTCTTTACAGATGTGGGCTCAGTGTCTTGTAACGTGATTGGCTGAGTCCCCTGTTCTAGCTCCCCCCATTCTCAAAATCACATGTAAACACCAACTTGGTTTATTAATACAATGTTCAGGCCGGCTCCTTGCCTGCCGTAGCTCCCCTAAAAAACGATCTTGATTTAAATAAAACTTCACTTTTCGACAAAAAATATACTATGCCAAATTATGCAAAATGACCAAGAAATTTATTGGGATCTGTATAAGATGGATGCGGAAAAAGATAGAAAAGTGAGTGTAAACAAATGAAATCAGAGTAAGAAATCTCACAAACAGTAGATTTTACCGGACTAGAACAAATGAATTAGCTTGTTTTAACTAGAAAGAACAATTGAGCAGGAACGAAATGTGAACATAGGTACAAAAACAAGGTTTTGGTGATCCTGTGTAGTTGGTTACTTTCCACTGGAGGTACTTTCATTGTGAAGAAGAGGACCCCTTCAGTTTACTGAAACTCTTGTCCAAGCTGGAAGCATAGCCTGTGGTGCCGATGAAAAGGCCTAGGCATTTCAGTAGCTTCTGTTTGCTGTATTCCATAGCCGCTGCACACACTGAAGCATGTACACTACGTGCCAAAAGCCTTCCCTGAACAAGTCACGCAGTTCAAGGAGGACACAGCGTGGTGTAAAAACCGCCAAAACAAAACGGCCGAACCAGCGGCGGATGGATGCCGTGGTACACAGGTTGCGTGCGTGCAGGTCCGGCGAAAATCATGCCACAGATTGACCGATGGCAATGGCACACGGCTTGCCCCACGAGCACTTCACCATCAGATTGTTCTCAACTTTCTTCTGGCATTCGTAGCGCACGATCGAGACTCGTGTTGTTTCATGACATGAACTCCCAAATAATGAAATAATGAAAGAAACCTTGCATTAGACTGGCCCTAATACTGGAGCGACGGGCAGATTGGATGGATGATCACGGGGGCAACATACGGAGGCCGTGCTGGTGACCAATTAGCGTGAGACAGGAGGAGGTCAGAAGTTTTCTAACCTCCTCCCTCTGGTTTGGTAAAAAAATTGTTTTGAACAAGATTTTGGTCAACTATTGAAAATATAAATGATAAATAACTTTTAAGTCGTTGAGTTTAGAAATGTGAAAATCATTTGTTTTGAAAATCATTTTCATAAAAATATACATATGTAACTTTCAATAAATATTTTTATAGAAAAGAAAAGTCAAAGTTGTATTTTGGAGACCGTGTCGCTATCATAAACGACTTCCTTTACCAAACCGGAGGGAGTAGTTGGTTAAAAGAGTCGAAGCATGTTCGCATCATTAGATTCGAAAAAGTTACCTTTTTAGGAGTTGTTAGATGTGCAAATTTGGGCCTGGTTTAGATGGCAAATTTTTTGCCAAAAATTTGCTATTTTTTCAACTCTCTCTCCATCACATTAAATACACCAAAAGACATATGTTCGGAGCAGTAAATGTAGGTAAAAAAAATTACTAATCACACAGTTCTGTTGACATCACGAGCCGAATCTTTTGAGCCTAATTACCCCATGGTAGGATAATATTTACCACAAACAAACGAAATGTGCTACAGGAGTGCTACAGGAGTTGGAACAGTTACTTTTACTTATTTTTTGCCAACTAAACAAGGCCTTGGACTGCAAATGTACTATGCATGCATCACATCGAGTCATAACTTCTGTCATAGCATGCACCCCAATATGTGTTTTTGCACACTTTTGCATTGCAAATGCAGTATTCATCCACGTAAATTTGCACATCTAAGGGCCTGTTTGGCAGGGCTCCGGCTCCTCTAAAAACGGCTCCGACTCTGACTCCTCCGGTGGAGCGGCTTTTTTGATGGAGCTGAAACTATTTTGAAAAACGTTTGGCAAAACGGCTTCACCTATCGGATTGATATTGTAAAATGTCTAAATTACCCTTCACTATATTTATTCTTTTTATTTTTTCCTTCTCAATTTCTCTTTTTCTTTTATTTTTCTCTCCCCTTTTCTTTTTTTCCTCCTCTTTATCCGTTGTCGTGGCCTTATCTAGTTATCCCTCAGCCTCCCATCGGACGCGTGACGCGAGGCGTAGGAGCGAGCCCCCCGGCGACAGGGGCGCCGCCCACGAAGAGGGCCGGGCCGGCGCCGCGGCCGGCCTTGACCGCCGCCACCGCGAGCTCGTCGGCTGCGCCGGCTCTAGCGCCGTTCGCGGTGGGTTGTCCCCTTTTCTTTCTTTTCCTCCTCTTTATCCGTCCCCGTGCCGTCACTGACCGCCGCGAGCTCCCTCCACCGGCTCCGCGAGTTCCCTTCTCCCCGCCAGACACCCTGCTCCTCACGGGTTGCGCCCCTCCTGTGGCCATCAGCCGCAAGCCCAGCAGCCTCAGGGGCAGGGACTGTCAAAGGCTCGTTGGAGCCGCGTGGAGTCGGGCGGAGCACGATTTTCTGGCTCCGCCAAGGCCAAAGTGCTCCAGTGAGCGGATTTTCCGGGGCTCCTCCGCCGGAGCCGGTCTCCATCTTGCTGTTTGGCAGAGCTCCAGCAGGATCCGGTGGAGGAGCCGGAGCTGGAGCCCTCCCAAAGAGGGCCTAAATAACCCCTTACTCAAAAATGGTGGGACTCCTACTGCGTCGTTTTCCTTTTTTTTATTTTTAGCCTCTCACAAAAGATGTTCACAAATAGGCTCCTGACGTAAAGAACCCAAAAATAGACCCTAAGCTCGGCACTGAGGCTTTGGCACTGAGCTTACATGCCTCGACACTAGAGCCTCTAGCGCTGTGGTCTTCAGCTCGAAAAATATCAGTTACCCTACTTTAAAACTCTTTTGTGAAGAAATTTGCATGTTTTCGTGGCCAACAACATGCACGAAATGTTTATTGAGCATCATAGTACATTTGAGGTCCAAAGTCTTTCAATGTATACATGAAAAATCTTACAGAAAAGAATTTCAAAGTTGCATATTGTTAATGTTTTGAGGGTTCTCGGCACTTAGAATTTTCCGGTGCATCGGTTAAGTTGGGAGCAATACTTATAATTTTGGAACCTCATTTTAAATGTTAACTCAATTCTTCTTGATAAAAAATGTTGTGAAATGTTAATTAATGTTCATGGATTCCATTTTGCATGTTATTAATCACATCTTACATATAAATTTCTATTCAAAGTAGGGTAACTCTTATTATTTTCACCCCTGTAAGACCGACTCCAGCAGTCTCCCCATCGGCGCCTCCATCTACAAAATGAGGCAAAGATTGTAACTGTAGCATCTCCAAACGCTTCAACTACATCTGCAAAATGAGCATTCCCCCGTCGGCACCCTCATTCTTGGGATTTCTCTCCCCTTTCCTCACTTCACTATCTTCCAACCGCCGTTGTCTCTATCCTCCAGTCCTCCTCCCTCCCCACCACGACGACCTCATCCTCCTCCACTCCTCGCTGCCACCGCTGCTGCTGGCCCGCGCGCCGCTGCCGACGGGCCGCGCCGCCCTGCTCTTCCCTCCGTTCGCCGGTAGCGACGCTCTTCGGCCCCCAACGGCGGCCCACTTCACCACCTCCACCTCCTAGAGCTCCGCTGGCACACGGTAGGGAGCTCGTCCGGTGGCAAATCGAGCGCTGCCCGACGGCCATGGGCGACGCCTGGAGCTGGGAGGGTGAGGAGCAGCGAAGCCTCCAGTGGCCGCACTGTGCAGCCTCCTCCGTGCCGCTGTGCCTGGAGCGGAGCTCGATTCGCCGGCTGGTGAGCTCGATTCGCGCGGCCACGGGCACGACCACGACCGTCGAGGTTGATTCGCGCGGCCACGGAGGCCACGCGCCGCCTCTGTGCCCGGCTGGTCACCGCCCCGAAGCTCCCCCGTCTGGATCTCAAGTTCTCCCGTCGGTCGCTGCCTGGATCTCGAGTTCCCCCGCCGCCCGGAGCTCGGCCGCCACATCTCGGACTTCGAGCTCCCACACCGCTGTTGCCAAATCGGGGTCGAACCAGGGTGCGCGCGGCGGCGCTGGCCCTCTGCGGTGCCTCACTCGAGCTCTGCCGCTGACCGCCGGCAGAGGAAGGGGAGAGGCCGGGTAGGAGGCGCCGCCGTGGACCCTGCCTCCGCCTTGCTCTCGCCGCCGTCGGGAGCCTCCGCTTCTTCGCGCCGCCGGCGACTGCCCTCTTCCTCGCCCGCCCGCCTCGCCTCCCGGCAGGGACAGGGCCTGTCGGCGGAGGGAGCGAGGACCAAGCGGGGCCGTCGAGGGAGATGGGAGGAGGCGGAAGGAGACGCGAACACGGGAGGCAACTGTCTTACGCGATGCGTGACGGGTGCAGATCCTCCGCTGGAAGCCTCCGTCATTTGCGAGAGCATTTTCTTCTCTTCCCTTTCCTCATATGGGATGCAGCTGGGGAGCACTGCCGGAGACAGTCTAACGCCCGAGGCTTTGGCGCTGAGATGCGGAAGCTCTGTGCCACAGCCTATGGCGCCGAGCTTCATTTTTGCATTTTTTTTATCACGGTCTGTTTCTGAACATCTTTCAAAAAGGTTAAAAAGAAAAAAGTCGGCTGGCATTTTTTTAGAAAGATGTTGTCTAGGAGTAACGAGCACTGAGCACATGAGCCGTCCCAGTAAAAAAAAGGTCTCGAGTAACTGCCTGCAGGTACGGATTACGTTATGCAAGACCTTGATCTTGATCTGCAGGCTTCTGACAGGATCGATCAGTCAGCCATCACTCACTGGCCATCATGACGACAAATGACCCGTCAAACCCTGCAGGATAGCAGTCGCTACAGGCCACCGAGGGAGTCATGGAAATATGGAATCGAAAGAAACCAAACTATACCAGTGCCGCGGTTTTTTTTAATTTTAAACTTTTTAAAAAATTATTTTTAAAAATAACCTCTCGGAAATGTTTTCAGCGGATGACCCTTTTGCCCGTGCTGAGACCATGGCGCGGCAGACAGCTTTTGGCGCGCCACATGCAGAGGCGACGGTTGTACCCTCTCAACTGGCGTAGCACCCTGTTTGGCAAATGCCACTCAACAACATAGTATATGATGAGAGGCACCGTTGACCTTCACAAATGTCTGTCTCTGTAACACATGGCTGAAAACTGGACGTGCTCAGGAAAGTCGCGGCAGTACGATACCACTCCACCTACACAAATAGTGGATATTTAGAGAATATTACATGAATCATAATTTTTAAATGAATATGAACCAGTAGACATTGCTTTTTACATATGTCTGCGTAACACAGTCCAACTCGTTTGTGTATAACTTGTATCTCCTCTGTGGAGGACCACGTACCGCAGTCGCTGTCTTCCACACAAATCGAAATGTGGGGCGAGAATCCTGTCGATTCCATAGCTGCAAAAAAAACAAAAAAAATGTACATGAATGAATGATGACTATCATGTAATTGAAGTAGGAACAAAGAAAAATAGTTTTCTATGTACCTCGACAGGTCCACGATGTGGTCGACCTACTAGAATACGCTCCCAAATCCAAATCTGCAGCAGGTAAGCGCATCCACCAAGGTTCGCGTCCTGTCCACTCCGCCTACAGGCATCACATAACTGTCTATACAGCCATGCCAGAACCGCCGAACCCCGACTGTAGCCACGGATATTATCCCAATCCTGACCCAAAAGTGGTGAGAACCATCCAAGACACCGTGTTTCCGGCTGCATCTAGTAGCAAGAACGTGGTCACAAAGTGTCACAGCCAAACACGAGCGTGCCTCTCTACAACAGCCTCAGCAGTTCTGAGGGGGGGGCATACGGTGAAGTGCTCCCTCAACCATACCGTGTTCACACCGGAGGTCTTCTTCGACGCATCCCCCTGCTCAGCATCTGGTGGCCTCACCCCAATGTGTAACTCCACCATGTCACGCCAACCAACACTCTGAATGATCCCACTGACTGGCAACACCTCGAGTGGAAAACCAAGGATCATGGCCGAATCCTGCATGCTGACCGTCATCTCCCCGCAAGGTAGGTGGAAAGAGTGGGTCTCCAGACGCCATCGATCGACCAAGGCCGACAACAGTGGCCTGTCCATCGTAGGAAGCCCACGAACCACCATGAGAGCAATGTCCAAGAAGCCCGCTCTAGCCAAGTATGGGGCGTATCGCTCGTCCCAAGGAAGTGGACAATGCTCTCGCACCCTCAACGGCTTCAAGTCCTGATAAACAATAAAATTCGAAATTACCAACAAGAACATTGTGTAGTGAAAAAAATGAAATACATGACATTTATAACAAACGGGGAAATTAAAAATACAAACATGAACAATGTAAAGGAAATGACCAACATCATTTTGTAAATACCTCGTGGAGGTCGGCAAGAAGGTGTCCACGATGGCTACCATCATAGGCAGCCTCAAGGAGTGGGTACACTGGGTACGCCATCCTGAAAAAAATTCAAATGTAGTCAGTAATAATGTTCCAAAATTTGAAGTTAAGTATACAGGAATATCAACAATGGACATTGTTAAAGAATATAGCATGCATAATTTTATAAATTATTTGCTACAAACATACTACCTCGACAGCTACCCTCGAGTTCGAAGCACCCTTGCTTCTATTTGTCCCCGCTGATTTTGTGGACTTCGACTTCTTGCCCTTTGATTTTTTTTCCGGCACTTACACTCTTTAACTGCCTTGTGACATTTTGAGCAAAGATATTCTGTCTTGTCCCCGTCAGCTTCAAAATCGCTGAAGTCATATTCAGCGGCAAGCCTTCCTTGGCACATCTCCATATCCCCTTTCAAACGCTTCTTTTGCCTCCTACCCTTTTTCGTTTTCTTCGGCACGTACTCAGGGCCATCATATTCAGGCCATTGCGACGGATCAAGGTGCGGCTCAAAGCTGGATTCCGAAATCTTAATGGTGTGTTCTCTCGTGAACAAAGGAGACATGTACATGGGATTTTCATAGTCTAGACCTTTAGCCTTGCAAGTTGTCATCAAGTGCGAACAAGGAAGATGCAACAATTGAGGACTGTTACAGTTGCACGAACCATCCCAGAGGTCCAATCTATAGTGTCGACCACCATGACTCTCCCCTCCGACATTAGTAGTAGCGGAACCCCTTATATAATAAATCATTCTATCTAGCCCGTATGCTTCTGGAAGTTGGTTCACGGATCTTAAAGGAGCATCATACATCTTTTCATCTGCAAAGGATCCTATTTTACCCCCGTTATCCAACTGATCATGTGCCTTCCGCCATCCGTCCACAAAATAAGTGTTGCATTTTTCAAATGAGTATTCAATTATCCCCGATACGGGTCTACTTTTGATCCCTTTAAAAACATTGTTCACACTTTCAACATAGTTTGCTGTCATGATACCCCAACACTTACCTCCCTTATCATACGCTTGGACCCATTTGTCCTTATCCTGCATTTCAAACTCCAACCAATTTTTAGCAGCCTCGTTCAAGTACTTCTGTAAGTCTTTTAAGAGTTCCTCAAATTTGTCCTCCGTATGTACAGAGCATAGTAACTTCAACTTTCCTATTACCTCCTTGTTCCTTTAACAACGCCACATATTGGTGGCAAAGTGCCTCATGCACCACCTATGAACAAGTGGTGGATACCCATTCATGTGCTCACTCGCACATTTTATGAGGCCATGGTGCTGATCTGAGATCATACATACCTGTCGTGTCCGACCAAGTATGTTAATGCGAACGAGCCTCATGAACCATGACCAACTGTCGTCGTTCTCACTCTCGACCAAGGCAAAAGCTAAAGGAACAAGTTGTTGTTCAGGATCTACAACAACTGCCATCATGAGTGTACCTCTGTACTTGCCGATCAAGAATGTACTTGCCGGTCAAGAAGGTTCCGTCTACATGTATCACCCGACGACAGTGTTGGAAAGCCACTTCACATTGTGGAAAGCACCAAAAAACACGTAGTAGGACGGGCTTCAAAACACAACCGTCATGAACACGCAACCCGGTCATGTAAGGGAACCATTTAACCCCAGGATTGTAGTGGCTCATGGCCCTCAAGACCCTTGGAATTTCTTCATACGACTCTTTCCAGTCGCCCCAAAAGCAGAGCAATAGCATGTTGCTTAGCCCACCATGCCTTAGAATACTTCGCACGATATCTTGAGAACATCAATATGATTTCGATAAGACTGGTGGGCGTCACATCACTGTCAGCATGAACAAGGCCTAAGATATGCCTTCCAATGTACGTAGCTGTCTGTTATGCATGAACTCCCTTCGCCTGACTCGAACGACATGTGTGAGGTTCCGAAACCTGTGTAATCTTCCATTTCCCTGTCCCTCTCTGGAGTCGTGCCCATACACGCCACATGCACCCTTGCTTGCACATGACTTCATACCTAAGATTCATGTCTGAATAAACAACAATGAAAGGCCTATAATGCTTCATTGTGTAGTCAGCTAAGAAAAACTGCAGCTCGTCAAGAGAGTCAAACATCATTCCATTATGTATCACAGGCTGACTATTAAACGGTAATCCTTTCGTGAACAACATAGTAGAATTACAAATGGCTCTATCAATCCTGCTTAAGTCTCTATCATTGCGAATAGAAGGGATTACAACATCATATTGAGCTGGGGTGTGTTGACCACTCTTACCCATTCTAGTGTTCACCGGCGGCCTAGGTATGTGTTGTTCACTTTCATCGATTCTAGTGTTCACCGACGGCCTACTTATGTGCACTTCTCTTTGCACAGTTGTAGTGTTCACCGGTGGCCCTCAAACATCATCATGTTCAACACTATCCTCGTCAACCTCACGCAAACCAAGGAGTGCTTCAGCCGCAAGTGCATTGGCACCAATTTGCACTTCCGCATCCTCCTCATCAGACTCATCTTGAGACTCACCTTCTTCAGAGCTGTCAGATATATCATCCTCGTCCATGGTTTCTTCTTCCCGCTCAAAACAACCATTCGGAAAATCATCGTTCAGCATCCCAAGCTCCATACGAGGTTCCCTCAAACCAAAGTCGTCCTCTACAATTGTAGACTCTTGTGTATCATTTTGAACCTCCAACAGGACTTCCTCATTCAAGTTAACATTATCACTAGGCCCACGAGTAATATCTAACACAACCTCCAAACATGACACATTAGCTTGCCCAAGTACCTTTTTATACTGATTCCAATTTTCTTCGCTCGACAAGCTCATCAAAACATAATGAGCTCTAGCCTTCCCACAATCAAAACGGCCTCTAAATGTCACCTCATGCAATCCAACTCCATACTTCACCATTGCACAATCAACTACATCCTTAAAGGTTGGCAGACCATCAAATGTTTCCACTACCTCCGTCATATTCTCAAACTCTCCATTTTCTTTAATTATGCCCCCATGAAACATGCGAACTAAACAATCCATCTACAAAATTTAAACAACTTGATGAACCTGATGTTTCATAACTACATATTATTGAACTAGACATTTTATAAGTACAAATGCACATCTAGAATTGTGAAGTTCGACATTCACATGTGGTTAATGTCTAAATGCAACAAAAGGATTGAATCATATAACACAATATTCCAACCACACAAAATATTACAAGTGTAAACATTTTCGAATTGGATAGCTAACAAACACTCAATTTATCTCAATAAGTTATATATATATATATATATATCTATATAGACATTATGCATACTCTATTTTTTGTCAAAATTGTTGGGTATTCCCACTAATAGACATGCATCCATGTAGCTTCACTCATTATCATGCACACTAAATATTTCCACCACCAACTACACTAAATCAAATCATGCAACATGTTGTACACGTCAATAACACGGGCAGTTATACTACTACGTATGAACTAATCATCATTTGCATTAAACAAAATTGCATTTCATCTAAACTTGAATAAACTTAAGGTAACCCTAGCTCACCTAAATCTCCTCCAATCTACATAATGCAACGGTAAAAGAGGAAAAGAAGTAGAGGAATACCTTCCCAAAGGCGCGGGGTTCGATTCCCTGCACTTTTCCCACCCCAAATCGACGGATTTGGGGCCAAAATCGTGGGGCGGCGGGCGGTCGTGGGATGGGCGGTGGTGTGTTCGGGCTCTTGGAGGAAGAAAGGGAGGAGGGAGGAGGCCGCGGCGTGGCTGTAGCCCCAGCGCTACCGCGCCAGGCGGGGCATATGGCGCGGCAGCACCTGGCCCACGCTGGTCCGCCTGCCCCCGCCGCGCCAGCGTGGCACAGCTGTCGCGCCGCTGCATGTGGCGCGACAAGGGCTGTCTGCCGCGCCAGTGGTCTCGACGCGAGCAAAAGGGTCATTTGGTGCAAAAAAATTTTCCTAGAGTTGTTTTTAAAAATAATTTTAAAAAAAGTTAAAATTAAAAAAAATCCCAGTGCCGCCGGCTTGCTCCAAAGTCACGAGGAAACCCGCTACGATGCTACCTATACCTGAGCATTTTTGGCCCGGCCCGAACCGGCCCGGGCCCGGCCCGCGCCAGGCCCGCCCACGGACCTTACTGGACGGCCGTGGGCAGAGATCTTGAAGCCCGCGAAAATTTTTTTTGGCCGGAGCCCAGCCCGAAATGCTGTTTTTAGTTACTTTACACTATAAAATGTGCGGGCGGCCCGCCCAAGTCCGGGCCCGGCCCGAGCCCGGCCCGAAAACTGAGGCCCGACACGTCCCATGGGACGGTCATGGGCAGGATTTTCTCAGCCCGAAAAACCCGAGTTTTTTTTCGGCCCGGCCCGGCCCGTGAAATGCTCAGGTCTAGTGCTACCCATGGGCCATGGGACACGGCACGACGGTGTCGCTGGCGTCTTGCCGGCAGCATGATATGCTCACATAATAATTAACAAGTATTACTATATTGTTGCACCACAACATTAACAGTTTAATACACTATCTTTTTCCTTAGAATTCTTTTAGAGCGCATGTCAAAGTTGGCCGTAAGCTTGCATTGCAGCCTGTTTTTTCTTGTCCTTTCTTTCATTTGTTTCCACCTTGATCAACATCAATCAATATGGGTCGTGCATTGTTGAGGGAGTCTTCTCGAGAGCTCTCCCCACCGACTCCTCCCGGCCCCCTCCCTCCTTGCTTCGGCGAGCTCGCCTCGCCGCAGCGGGAGGGGAGGGGAGCCCCCGGCCGTCCTTAGTAGTCAGCTCTTAGTAGTAGTAGCTCGTTGTAGTACTTGCCTTATGGCTTCCCCACTCATTTTCTTCGTCGTGGCCGTCGCCGGAGTGCTCCTCGCCGGGATCTTCCTCGGCGTCCCCTCCGCCGCCGTCTTTGTCGGAGTTCAGGCCAGGGTAAATAAAATAAACCTGCACCCCTTCCCTTTAGATCTCGTCCTCTCCGCCCCTTCTCCCTCAATCCATCCCCACCGATGAGATCTAGCCACATCCTTTTCCGCTCCACCGCCGCTTACTCCCCCAGATTCTCCGTCTCCACCGCCTCTTCACCCTGCTTTCCACTTCTGTCACCTCCTTGTAGCCATTGCCCTTTCAGATCCAGTAGCTGTAGTTCTCCAACCCCTGCATCAGTGGTTGTTCCGACGCTTTGTCCTCATCAGGTATGTAGTGACTTGCTATTGTTGAACGCACTGTTGCGCTGCCATCTCCGCCTCGTCGCCGTCGTCTTCGTTGAAGAATCCGCCGGCCTCGACCACCCGCAACATCTCGGTGGTTGTTCCGACGACCTCGCCCCCATCTGGGTTGACGCGAGCTCGCCGTCGTGGAACGCGCCGGCATGCTACCGACTCCGACTGCCACTCCGTTCCGCCTTCTGCTCCTCCAAGCAGCTCCAGCTACTGAAGATCCAAGACTTCCTCGACACATACCCAACTGGTGAAGATCAGGAAAGCTCGTCTCCACCGGGGATTCGACTACAAGCCTCATCCATTACCGCCGACGACATGATTCACACATACTTGTTGGTCGTCAGGTGTGGTTCGCTTCTTCGGCTTCGTCGCCCCTTCAACAACTGAAGCAAGTCTCGGTCCCTCCGCCCTGCTGTAAGCGCCGCCAGCGCCTTTACAGTTCTACGCCGGCGAGCTCGTCTCTGTATTCACCGTGTCGTCTGTGTTCTTCTGGTCTTTGGACCTTTTTTGTAATATGGCCCTTTTTGGAGGACCATTGTGTAAGATGGCTACTTAATATATAATATATATATATATATATTTAAAGTGCTTGTTGTCAAAAGAAACATCAATCAATATAAAAGAAAAAATGTATTTATCATCCCTCAAGTATTGTAAAAGTGTGACATTCATCATGCATATTTCATTTGGTGCAAATCAGTCTCTTAACTAACTAAATCGGTGTATTTATCATTGTCGGGGTTCTCTACCGCCGGCAATGAATTTTTATCGATCGTGTGTCGGGCTCGGATGGTTAGCGCAGGAGACGACGGGGTTTATACTGGTTCGGGCCTCCGAGGAGTAATACCCTACGTCCAGTGTGTTGCGGCCGTGTTCCTGAGCCAAGTGTGCTCGTAGTAGGGGTTACAAGCTAGTCGGGAGAGGGAGTTCGTTCCCAAGTCCCGGGTGGTGGTGTCTGGTCATGTGTAGATCTAACCCTTGTGACCGTTGCCCTCCTCTCCCTTTTATAGTCTCAAGGGGAGGGGCAAAAGGGGGAATACAAAAGAGTTACAGTGCTTGGCAGCTGGTACGTCCCGTCGTACGTCGCTGTCCGCCGGGGCGTATTGAAGCCGAGTCGCGATGCCTTGTCGGGGAAGCCGCCGCGTGGCCGGGTTGAACTGTTCCCTCCGGGACGCTTGGCCTTCTCCCCGAGTAGTTTGGGCTTGTCTTAGTCTTCCCGAGTGCTTGCCTAGCTTGCCACGCCTGAGCCTAAGTCTAGGCTCGTGCGCGTCGTAGAGGGTGCTTGAGTGCCTCGGGTTGAGTCTTGCGTGTGGCAGAGTAGGAGATGATGGCGATGTGATGGCTGCGCGGCTTGTCAGACCTGCATTAAGGCTCTTGCCGGGGCGGGCCGCTTGCATGGCCTCCAGCTGTTGTTTCCGCGTGACGTGGAGATTCGCTCCTCCCCGCGCATCGGTAGCGCCGCCCGAGTAGTGCGCCCGGGCCCACGTACTAGTCGGAGCCTGGACTTGTCGTGCGAGGCGGAAACTACTCGGAGGGACTTCTCCGAGGAACTCCTCGGAGGATCTTGTCGTGCGAGGCGGAGAGTACTCGTGCGAGGCGGAGACTTGTCGTGCGAGGGTTCCTCTAGTGGGAAACTAGTCGGAGATGCAGCCGTCCGGCCAAGGACTGGTCGACTTGTCGATGAGGGTCTTGACGAAGATCTGCATGCCTTCCCTGAGACGCAGCTCCAGGTGAAGGGTGGACTCCTTCTAGATGTTGTTGTCAGCAAGGATACGACCATCCTCGAGCTGCTTGCCAGCAAACGGTTGACTCCACCTCGAGAGTTGTGGTTTTGCCGTTGTTTTTAGGAAGATGATCTTACCATCAAAGGGGACCCTAATCTGGGCCCTCGTCAGTAGCCCCCGAGCCTGAGTGGGAGTCAGGGAGTCACGTTCAGGCTCAGTTGGTGGATCTTGGAGTTGGAGATGTTCTTCGGGTTCTCGGTGGGTGCGCGCGAGCGCATCCGCCGGATGTAGCCCCCGAGCTCGTGAGTGAGTTGGAGACTCGCTCGCGAGCTTTTATTTGTAATTGTAGCCGTTGTAGCCTTGGAGGTTTCGTCGGGGCAGTTACGACCGTAGTGATGACGTGGGCGTGGTCATGGGTGCGGATGTCTCGGCTGACGTGACCGATATGACCGCCCCATCAAGACCGCGCTCAGGCTCTGCAAGTCTGCACGTCGCGGGAATCAAGGCGTCGCGGTTGCGTGCGGCTGTTTCACCAAGACGCGCGCGTGAGCGGGCGAAAGTGTTGCTGACACGGCGGGCCCGGCGCCGAAGATGAAGAGTCAGGCCTGTCCCCTTTAAAACCGCGCGTCGAGCGCTGGTTCGGGACTTTGCTTTCCGTTTGCTTCCTTTCTCCCTCGCGCTTGCCCCTTGAGCTCTGAGTTCTTTCGCCTCCACACTGCCACCGCCGCTTGCGTTCCCAGCTCCCCCGAGACTTCGCCGGCGTGATGTCGAGCTGGGCGCGCTCTAATGTCTCCCGCGAGCAGCTCCTTCGTCTCGTTGAGGCGGGCCAGCTGCCTCCCCTCACCGAGGCTGTCGAGTGGATCGTCCCTGCTGACGAGTCCGTGCCACGCCCTCCCAGTGGGTACATGGTGTCGTTCGTGGTCTTCCATGAGCGCGGCTTCTCCGTCCCCGTCGGTAGGTTCATCCGTGGGGTGCTGTTCGCGTACGGGCTGCAGCTTCAGCACCTCAACCCGAACAGCATCCAGCAGAAGGCCGCCTTTGAAGCGATGTGCGAAGGGTTCCTTGGCATCGGCGCGCACTGGCATTTGTTCCAGTACTTCTTCAGGTTCACCTGTCTGAGGGAGGGCTCCCGCGCGGCGATGATTGGCTGCGCCAACCTTCGAATGAAGCTAGGCCGCAGCGACAACTACATCCTGGCGCTGCTGACCAGCTCGAACAGCGGCTGGCACAGGGGGTGGCTCTACTTGCGGAACGACCCCGAGCACGCGCTTCCGTCGTACACCGGGTGCTCCATCGCGAAGTCGCAGCGGAACTGGGCTGATGGCCCGGCCAAGAAAGAGCAAGAGAAGATGCTCAAGCCTCACTGGGCCGTGCTCGGGCGTCTTCGGAACGCCGGGATCACTTTGGCGGAGGTGGTCGGGCAGTACCACGCCCGAGGTGTTGTGCCGCTCCAGAGGCGGCCGCTCTGGCTCTGCGACATGACTGCCGACAGGGCCCCATGGGTCGGGACGGTGACCGCGCCGGAGCTTCCATCGCCACTCGAGGTTCAGCGCCGCGTGGCGCAGGCGATCGGGAGAGCGACCTACTCGTGGCCGCCGTCGCGGATGCTCCCGATGCTCCCCAACGCGGGGACGGAGAAATTTGTAAGTTGTGCGTCTTCTCGGCCAGTTTCATTCGCCTTTTGTCGTGGGAAGATCTTCTCGGATTTGACCTTGGTACGTTCTTGTTGCGGCAGTTGAGATGCGCCCACCTCGTTCCGGCCAAGGCGCCTCTCCCGGAGGAGGCGATCTTCAACCAGAACCAGGCCGCGGCGGAGAAGAGGCGCGCTGCGCGTAAGGCGCAGCATAAGAAATGCCAGATCGCCAAGTGTGATCGCAACGACGACCGCAACAAGAAGCGGAAGGCAGGGGAGCAGGGTGTCTCCTCCGATAAGGATCCGTCGCCCGAGCCGTCGTGGAGCGGCGATGTCGCCAGCGCGGCGGTCGACTGGAGCAACATGTCGGGGTCGTCCTCGTCGTCGCCGCCCCGTGGCGGTGAAGTGTCGTCATCGCGTCGGCTGCGGAGGCGGGTCATGACAAGACTGTGGGCTCGAGCTCTCATCCGGCAGCTCCCCCTGCCCGAGTGGACCCGCGATCGACCCGCTCCCGTACGGTGCCCAGCGGGACGGGCGCTCCCGAGCCGCAGAGATCCGCGCCCCATCAGATCGATCCCCCGAGGAGGTCGGAGGAGCGATTGCTGTCCGTCTGCCAGTTCTATGATGGCTCGGACCGCCCGGACTCCGACTCCTTGCAGAGGCGCCGGTCGCGGGGGAGGTCGTCGGATTCGGCGTCGACGCCGAGTGCGGCGCCGGTGGCGGAACCGAGCGCTGCCCTGCGGCGCTTACAGTCATTGCTTATCCGGGGTGGCGGGGCCCCGGATGTTCATGTACCCCTTATCGCAGGCGGGGGCCGAGGTCCAACCCCAGCCGTAGCGGAGGCCGGAGGGACAGCCCCCGAGCGAATGGGGGAGAACGTTGCCGCCGTAGAGGCGGCCGGCTGAAGCAGAGGAGCGCCCGAGACGGCGGACTCAAGCCACGCCGTTCCCGAGCAGAGCTCGAAGCGCGCCACCCCCGAGCAGGGCATGTCGGACCGCCCAGCGAAGAGGGCCCGGGTGCGCTCCAAGATGTAAGTCTCTGACTTCAGCCTTTGCCTGTCATGTCTCTTCCGACTTGTTTGTTGATGCTAGCATTTGTCTTCTCGCAGTCATGCTGATACTGGCGTGCTTAGCCTGGGCCCCCTGAAGCGACTGGCACTAAGGGTACAGGTGATCTCTCCCGAGCCTCAGCCCCAGCCCCCGAGCGCCAGGCCGGTGTCGTTACAGGCCGAAGAGGCGCCGTCGGTGGTCGTCGAGACGAGGACGCCAACCGCGCTACCTCCACCAGTTGCCGCCACCACCGTCGAGGAGGGTGAGGCGGCCACGGAGGCGACCGTCACTCAGGCGGCCCTGGAAGCGCCGTCCGAGGCTGGCCCGAGCGTTGAGGGGGTGGTGGTGGTCTTGGATGAAGACTCGGCGCCTCCCCCAGCTTCGGAGAGTCACGATGCTGCGGTGACCCTGGCGTTGGAGCCGGCCCAGGCGCAGGTGGCGTCGAGCCTTCTCCCGGCTGTGGAGGTGCCGGTGCCCTCTCTGGCAGCGGCAGTTCAAGGTCCTCCCCCGACCATGGAGGTGGCGGAGTCCTCTTCGGTCCGAGCTTCCCTTACGGTCGAGGAGATGATGGATCTGGAGACGTGCCGGTTTATCGACTTCCCCGGTGTCGGGGTAATCGACATCGAAGCGCCCCAACTCCCGGAGAAGGAGTACGAGGTGGCGGCGGAGCAGAGGTCCAATGAGCCGACGACCATGGAGACGATCGCGTCGGTCTCGAAGGCGCTGCAGGAGTACGAGCGCGCCGGCGGCTTCGCCTCAGCCGCTGCAACAGACGCGGAAGATGTGGCCCTCGCGGCGCCCGCGGCTCGTGTGGAGCCGACAGAAGACGCGTCCGCACCGCCGCATGTCGATGAAGGTCGGGAGGCGTCGTCTCCCGAGTTGGTGGAAACCGCCGAAACTCTAGCCCCGGTGCCGGAGCCTAGCGTGGCAGAGCCCGTTGTCGGGGAAGAGGGAGCCTCATCGCCCGGTCCGATTGCCGCTGAGGCCGAGGGCGTCGAGGCTCGCGTGCTTGACGAGCCGGCCGCCGTTGCACAAGAGTCGGCCGTCCCCGAGACGGTGGCCAGGGCCACCACCTCGGAGATCCAGGTGGCCGAGGAGACGGGGGCGTCTCTTTCTTAAGGCACGGCAGGCGACGAGGCCCGAACGCTTGAGCTCGCGTGCACTTCGTGGGCGGCTACTTCCGGGCTTGACTCCGACTCTGAGGATGATGAGGAGGCCGCGGCGCGCCACACCTTGGAGCGTGGGATGACCTGGGCGCGCCGGGCCTTTGACGAGCTCATCCTCCCCGCGACCTCGGTGAGTTTTCTTGTCAATGATTCTTTTTTGATTCCGCGATCTTCTCGAGCTACGCCAGTTAATTCGGTTCTGTTGGCTGTAGACCCTCGAGTCTTCATGTCGGAGACGCGCCCGCGGGGTGCGCCAACTCCGCGCGGAGCGGACCCAGCTGGAGATGCAGCTTGTCGTAGCTCGGGTAGCGGCAGCCGGTGCCGTGGCGAGCGAGACTTCCGCGCGGGTGTCCCTTGGGGCCGCCCGTCAGTCTGCGGAAGACTGAGCCATCTCCGCCGAGACTGCCGCCGCAGCGGCTGCCACCGAGCGGGACTCGCTGGCGTCGAGGCTTGCGCTTGCCGAGGCTGAGATCGAGAAGCTCCGAGCGGCCGCAGCGTCCGCGGAGGAGGCGGCTGAGAGAGCCAAGACCGCCGCGGCCACGGCGGAGACCACCGCTCGAGAAGCCTCCCAGACCGCTGCTCGTGAGAAGGCGGCCCTCGAGGCAAAGGTGTTGGAGCTGGAGAGCGACTTGAGGACGGCCACGACGGACTTAGCGACGATGAGCCGCCAGTTTTCCCAGGCCACGAACCAGCTCCAGGTGGCAACCGATGAAGCGTCGCGGCTTCAGAACTCCAACGCCAGGTTGTCGCGGGATCTCGAGGGTAAGTCGGACGATCCCCGGTTCTTGTCCAGTCCAGCGCTTGCTTCTTGTCGGGACTTGACTTGATGACCTTGGTTGCAGGGTCGCGTGTGATCCGCGCAGGGATGGTGGTGCAGCTGGCGACGGTCAAGCAAGAGCGGAACGCCGCCATCCTCAAGGTTATCGAGAAGGACGGTGTCCTTAGGCGCTTGTCGGAGCAGCTCCAGAGTACGTATTCGAACTTTGGTGTTATCTTGTTGTCCTTTTTCTTCCTCTCGAGCTCTCCGTGACTCCCTGTCTCCGCTTGTTCTTCAGAGGTCCAGGCCGAGCTGGAGCAGTCTCGGGCATCTCGAGAGCAGGACGCGTCCGCCCTGAACCAGGCCCGCGAGGCCCGGCGCAAGTCGGATGCCATTGCCGAGAAGGCCATCGGGGACATCGCCAAGCTAGGCAGGGCGATGAGTTCGGTCATGGCCACGCTCGGTGTATCGCTTGGTCCGCGGACGCCTGAGACGCTGATCGAGGAGGTTGGCCGCCTTCCTGGCGTGGTGCGAGAACTTGAGTTGTCGACGGCTCGTCGTGCGGTGCACCGGATCCTCGCCATGATCGAGTCGCACTACCAAGGGCTGGACCGTATGGCGCTGAGCGGCGGCTGGGCCCCTGGCATCTCTGACGACCAATGTGACGAACTAGAGGTGGACTGCGCCGCCTTCGCCCGCGAGATGGCCGACGCTGCATTTAAGGATCTGGAACTGCTGCCACAAGACGAGTCAAAGGCTCCAGGAGTTCCCGGGCACCCGAGTTAAACATGCCACAAACTATTTGTTATAATTTGAACACGTTGCCAGGTTATCGCGTAGCTAGGCTGTTCATCTGGCGTTATCTCTCGATCGCTCCCGAGCGCCCGAGGACGACTGCAGCCACGCGCAGTCGAACTTAGAGAAGCGAAACAGTCAAACCGTGCTCCGGAGCCGCGGGGGCGTAAGAGTCGTAAGGCTTGGCCCCTTCGAATCGCTAAGCTCAACCGTTCGTTCGCAGCCCCCGAGTCCTCAGAAGGTTCGGGAGATAACTGAGGTTTTAGTTGCGCAAACTCCTCTTTTGGACCGGAGCCCGAGTGGTCATTCGAATGTTCTCGAAAAGGGGTTGGATGAAGGCCGGAGACTAGAGAAGTACTCGCAAGTCTCCGTGTTGTAGCCGCGGGGGCGTTAGCACTAGGAGCTTTGAACGAATAGGCGACTCGCCATCTCATGCAAACTGTCATCTTCACCTTTCCCGAGTTCGAGTTTCCACCAAAAAACTTCTCGCTCGTGCGATCGGTCTCGACAAAGTTGTCGGAATTTTTTGAAAAATTTCGAAAAACGTTGAGGACTCGAGGGCATTGTGCCCTTGGTAGCCCCCGAGAAGGGAGCGTCTTTGACTTGGTGCAAAGACGCTGCCTGCTCAAGCATAAGTATTGCTATAAAGAAATAAAGCGCACAACCGAATATAAACTTGAACTCGGAGACAGGTGCACAGAGGCAAACAACATGTATTTATTGACGTACGAGTTCAGAACATTTACTCAAGGGTAAAACGGGCGCAGGTGTTCGATGTTCCATGCGTTGGTGACGACCCTCCCGTCCTCGTACTTGATCTTGTATGTCCCTGGTCGGAGCACCTCGTGGATGATGAAGGGCCCCTCCCAAGGTGGCGACAGCTTGTGCCGGTCCTTGCTGGCTTGAACCCGTCGGAGAACGAGGTCGCCGACGTGGAACTCGCGCGGGCACATGTTGCGCTCGTGGTAGCATCGTAACACCTGCTGGTACTTGGCGCTCCTCAGCAGTGCCACATCACGCGCCTCGTCAAGCTGGTCGATCGCGTCCTCGAGCGCGACTTGGTTCTCTTCTTCGGTGTATGCCCGCACCCGTGGGCTGCCGTAGTCGATGTCGGTTGGCAAGACCGCCTCGGAGCCATGTACCATGAAGAATGGCGTGAACCCCGTGGCCCTGCTTGGAGTAGTGCGTAGACTCCACAATACGGACGGCAGTTCGGCTACCCATCTTGCTCGAAACTTGTCGAGCCGCTTGAAGATTCTCGGCTTCAAGCCTTGCAGGATCATACCGTTCGCCCTCTCGACTTGCCCGTTCGTCTTCGGGTGAGCTACAGCTGACCAGTCCACACGGATGTGGTTGTCGTCGCAGAAGTTGAGGAATTTCTTCCCCGTGAATTGGGTGCCGTTGTCGGTAATGATCGTGTTGGGGATGCCGAAACGGTAGATGATGTCGGTGAAGAACGAAACGGCCTCCTCGGAGCGGACATTGACTATGGGTCGAGCCTCGATCCACTTTGAGAACTTGTCGACCGCCACGAGGAGGTGAGTGAAGCCCCCGGGTGCTTGTCGGAGCGGTCCCACCATGTCGAGGTTCCAAACTGCGAAGGGCCACGTGATGGGGATCGTCTGCAGCGCTTGCGCCGGGAGGTGAGTTTGCCTCGCATAGAATTGGCAACCCTCACAACGCCGCACAATGTCCTTCGAGTCGGCGACCGCTGTGGACCAATAAAAACCTTGTCGGAAAGCTTTTCCGACAAGGGTTCTCGGCCCGGCATGGTGACCGCAGGTGCCAGCGTGTATCTCTTGCAGCAGCTTGCGACCTTGATCTCCGGGAATGCACCGCATGAGTATGCCGGCCGCTCCGCGCTTGTAGAGCTCGCCATCAATGATGACGAAAGCTTTCGCGCGGCGGGCGATGCACCGGGCTTCTGTTTGGTCGGAAGGGAGCTTCCCCTCGACCAGCCACTCGAGGATGGGAAACGCCAGTCGGGATCCTCAAGGTTTACCTCCGGTGGCTCGTCGATTGCCATGACCTCGGGCCCCGGCTCTTCAGGTGGTTTCTCACCCTCTTCTCGTACGGACGGTTGATGTTGATCGCTCGCGAAGACGCCGTGTGGAACCGGGCTGCGACTGGATGCCGCCTTCGCAAGCACATCGGCCGCTTTATTGTAGTCGCGCAGCACGTGGTGAAACTCGAGGCCGTGGAATTTGCCCTCCAGATCTCGTACAGCTTGGCAATATGCCGCCATCTTCGGGTCAACGCAGTTCTTATCCTTCATGACTTGTCCCACGACCAATTCCGAGTCACCCTGATCTCGAGACGCTTGATCCCGAGCTCGACAGCGATCCGGAGACCGTTGATCAGGGCTTCGTACTCAGCGGCATTGTTTGACGCCGGGAAATGTAGTCGGACCATGTACTCCATGCGCACGCCCTGGGGCGAGATGAAGACAAGGCCTACACTGGCTCCTTCCTTCATGACCGAGCCATCGAAGTACATGATCCAGGTCTCGTGCTTGATTCTTGCTGGTGGAGTCTGCATCTCCGTCCATTCGGCCACGAAGTCTGCGAGTACTTGGGACTTGATCGCGCTGCGCGGAGCATACGTGATGTTTTGCCCCATCAACTCAAGCGCCCATTTAGCGATTCTTCCTTCGGCCTCGGGGTTCTGGATGACCTCCCCAAGTGGATACTTGGACACCACAGTGATGGGGTGTGCGTCAAAGTAATGCCGGAGCTTACGCTTGGTCATCAAGATCGCGTACACGAGCTTTTGCATCTGTGAGTAGCGCATTTTGGAGTCGGAGAGTACCTCGCTGACGAAGTACACTGGTCGCTGCACCTTCTGGGACCTCCCGGGCTCTTCCCGCTCTACCACCAAAGCTGCACTGACGACCTGGGTCGTCGCTGAGATGTACAGTAACATTGGCTCTTCCGTGGCCGGAGCAGTCAATATCGGGGGACTCTTGAGGAGGTTCTTGAGTGAGTCGAGTGCCTCTTGTGCCTCAGGGGTCCACGTAAAGTGGTCGGACTTCTTCATTAGCTTATACAATGGCAGGCTGCGCTCTCCGAGCCGCGCTATGAAGCGACTCAAAGCCGCGAGACAGCCTGTGACACGTTATACGCCCTTCAGGTTCTTGATCGGCCCCATGTCCATGATGGCCGAGATCTTTTCGGGGTTAGCTTCAATGCCGCGTTCCGACACGACAAAGCCGAGGAGCATTCCCCTCGGAACCCCGAAAACGCACTTCTCGGGATTCAGCTTCACCCCGTGTTGTCGTAGCTTCGCGAAGACCTCAGTGAGGTCGGGGACCAGATTCCCTGTTCTCTTTGACTTGACTACAATGTCGTCGACGTACGCTTCTATGATGCGGCCGATCAGCTCCCCGAAGATGCGTCGCATGCATCATTGGAAAGTTGCGCCCGCATTCTTGAGCCCGAAGGGCATCGTTTGATAGCAGTACGCGGCGAACGGTGTGATGAACGAGGTTGCGAGTTGGTCCGCTACACACATCGCGATCTGGTGGTACCCGGAGTACGCATCGAGAAAACAGAGGGTCTCGCACCCTGCCGTTGAATCGACTACCTGATCTATGTGAGGCAAAGGAAACGGATCCTTGGGACACGCCTTGTTAAGGCTCGTATAGTCAACACACATCCTCCATTTTTTATTCTTCTTCTTTACAAGTACAGGGTTTGCTAACCACTCGGGGCGGTAGACTTCACGGATGAACCCTGTACTAAGGAGCTTCAAGATCTCCTCGCCAATCGCCTTGCACTTGTCGTCGTTGAAGCGGCGTAGGCGCTGTTTCACCGGCTTCGATCCCGGCTTGATGTTGAGTTTGTGCTCGGCCACCTCTCTCGGGATCCCCTTCATGTCGGAGGGTTTCCACACGAACACGTCGAGGTTCGCTTTGAGGAAGTCGACGAGCGCGCTTTCCTATTTAGGATCGAGCGCCGTCCCGATACGGAGCTTGCGGCCATCGTCGGAGACGACCGCGTCCTTGACATCCTTGGCGGGCTCGAAAGAGCAGGCCGCACGCTTGGACGACTCGGGGACGTCCTGGTCCTCGGAACGAGGCTCAGCATGGAGCCTCGCGGACCGAACAGTTGCTTCAGCGAACTGAAAGCACTCAGCGTCGCACTCGTATGCGCGCTGGTACGTAGGCCCTACTGTGATGATACCCCTCGGTCTGAGGATTTTCAATTTCAGGTACGTATAATTAGGCACGGCCATAAACTTCGCGTATGCCGGCCTCCCGAGGATCGCATGGTACGTCCCCGAGAACCCCACCACTCCGAAGGTGAGGGTTTCTGTGCGGAAGTTCCGCACATCCCCGAACGTGACGGGCAGATCGATCTGCCCGAGGGGAAGCGCCTCGATTCCAGGTACGACCCCATGGAACGGCGCCATCGACGGCCTCAGCGCGGACCGCGGGATGCCCATCTCGTCAAGTGTTGACGCGTAGAGCACGTTGATCCCGCTCCCCCCATCCATCAGGACCTTGTGGACCCTTCTGGTTTTGAACAGGGGGCTACCACTAGTGGGTAGGATCCAGGCTGGGGTACGGTGTCGGGATGGTCCTTGCGATCGAAGGTTATTGGAACCTCCGACCACTTTAGGTAGGACGGCTTCGCAACGTCAGCGTTCATGACTTCACGCCGGATGAGCTTCTCGCGCCGCCTCGAGGGCCTCGCCGGTGATCCTCCGAAGATCATATGCACCGCTCCGTCTTCACCGGGGAACACAGCCCCCGTGCCATCATCGTTGTCTTGGGATGGGCCTTGCTTGTCGGGGTGGTCCGCCGTCTTCGGCTTGAGGATGCTCTTGACGTAGTTCTTCATCAGCCGGCACTCCCTAAGCGTGTGCTTGACGGGGACCTCGTGGTGCGGGCATGGTGCGTCCAGGAGCTTCTCGAAGTGGTCCCTGGTCGGTGCAGGCTTACCCGGGTTGCCCTTTGGGCGCGTCGTCTTGCGCTCCGCTGCCGCGACAAAGTTGTCGTCACGGCGGCACTTGTCATTTTTCTTCTTCTTTTTGAAACGCGAGGACGTTCCTTCGGCATGGTCCACGACTTGCTTCCCCTTGCCCTGAGGGGTGTTGAGCGTCGCGGCCACCGCCTCCTCGCCGTCGGCGTGATTGCTCGCGATGTCGAGGAGTTCCCGCGTCGTGCGCGGCATGCGACGTCCGAGTCGATGGATGAGGGAGGTACACGTCGTCCCATTCTGAAACGCCGAGATGGCGTCCTTGTCGGTTGCGCCGGGGAGCTCGGTGCAGCACTTGGAGAAGCGCCGTATGTACTCGCGAAGACTCTCCCCGGGCTGCTGCTTGCAGTTGCGCAGCTCCCACTGTTTGCCAGGGCGCGTGTACGTGCCTTGAAAGTTGCCAACGAAAACCCGCCGCAGGTCGGTCCAGTCTTGGATCTTGTCGCGGGGCAGGTGCTCGAGCCACGTGCGCGCAGAGTCGCCGAGGTAGAGTGGCAAGTTCTTGATCACGAAGAGATCGTCGGTCGCTCCTCCGGCATGGCACGCAAGTCGGTAGTCCTCGAGCCATACGCTGGGATTGGTGTCCCCGTCGTATCTTGGCACATTGGTCGGGGCCCGGAAGCGCGAGGGGAACTTCGCGTCGCGAATGCCCCGACCAAAGGCCCTCGGACCACGCTGGCTTGGCGACCAACTGCGCTCGCGGTCGTCGTCGCTGTCGTGGTGTCGGCGGCGCCCACGGTCGTCGTCGTGGCGGGAGTGGTGGTCGTGATTGCCGTCGACGCTTTCCGCTTGTCGGCGGGCTTCTAGGGTATTCCGAGCGTCGCGGTTGGGTCCTAGACGACTCTTGACCGCCGATGCCGCGGCCGCAACCCCGCCCCCGTGTCCTTGCTGCTGAGGAGGAGGCGGGTTCGGACCGTGGGTGGATGGTGCTCCAGCTCGTCCGCGCTCCGAGCGCTGGCGCGAGGCAGAGCTTTCCGCTTGCTGCGCCGCTGCAGCTTCGAGCAGCGCTTTCAGCTGCTGGCGTACTCGTCGCTCTTCCAAGGTTACTGGCTCTGGGCAGCCGCGCAACAACATGGCCGCGGTGGCCAGGTTCTGGGATGCCCGCCGGAAAAGCGGCGGTGCGTCGGCGTTGACGTTCGCACCTTCGTTGGCGCGCTGGTCGTTGTTGGGCTCCGGTGCGCGCGCGGGTGGTGTCGGCGCACGGCCGTGCGGCTGGCTTGCGGCCGGACGGCGCTCCCGCCGGTTTCCATTCGCGTTGCCGGGCTCGCCCTGAACAGGTTGTCGATCGCGAGGCTCGGCGTCAGTGCCGAGTTCTTGATGCAGAAGGACCAACTCCTCATCGAGCTGGCGCCTTGCCTCCGCTAATTCGTCGAGTCGGGCCCGCCGCTGGGCATCGGCACCACGATGGCGTGGTGCATGCTCCGATTCGGAGCTGCTCGACGCAGTGGCCACGCAGACGTTACACTCCCTTGTGGGGTCGTGACGTCGTGCAGTTGGCGCCCTCCGAATAGCTGCAGACCCGGGGACGATGCTCGTGGCGCGGAGGCTGTCGACGTAGGCCGTCACCGGGTCGTCCGGTAAGCCGGGTTGTCCACGAGGGTACATTGTGGAGTACCGCTCCATGAATTCCCCCAGCCCAGCGGTCCGTCTCCGCTGGCCTGGAAGGCGAGGTCGGTGAGGTAGTAGGCGGCGAGCCTAAAACGCTCCTGCGTTGGGTTTTGCCCCAACATGCCGATGATGACGTCGCCCGAGTAGCTTCGGACGAAGGCCTCGCGCGCCGCAGCCCCCGAGAGGACATTGGGGCGAGGCGGCCGGCCGAAGGTACGGCCGACAACGGACTCCACCGGCCCGGTGTAGACGCAGCCGAGGGAGCCGAAGCGCAGGGTGGTCCCGGGAGTCAACGTGACCCCGCGACCGTCCATCCGATCCGCTGAGTTCGTCGAGACACACGATGTTCCCCTACCTGGTGCGCCAACTGTCGGGGTTCTCTACCGCCGGCAATGAATTTTTATCGACCGTGTGTCGGGCTCGGATGGTTAGCGCAGGAGACGACGGGGTTTATACTGGTTCGGGCCTCCGAGGAGTAATACCCTACGTCCAGTGTGTTGCGGCCGTGTTCCTGAGCCAAGTGTGCTCGTAGTAGGGGTTACAAGCTAGTCGGGAGAGGGAGTTCGTTCCCAAGTCCCGGGTGGTGGTGTTTGGTCATGTGTAGATCTAACCCTTGTGACCGTTGCCCTCCTCTCCCTTTTATAGTCTCAAGGGGAGGGGCAAAAGGGGGAATACAAAAGAGTTACAGTGCTTGGCAGCTGGTACGTCCCGTCGTACGTCGCTGTCCGCCGGGGCGTATTGAAGCCGAGTCGCGATGCCTTGTCGGGGAAGCCGCCGCGTGGCCGGGTTGAACTGTTCCCTCCGGGACGCTTGGCCTTCTCCCCGAGTAGTTTGGGCTTGTCTTAGTCTTCCCGAGTGCTTGCCTAGCTTGCCACGCCTGAGCCTAAGTCTAGGCTCGTGCGCGTCGTAGAGGGTGCTTGAGTGCCTCGGGTTGAGTCTTGCGTGTGGCAGAGTAGGAGATGATGGCGATGTGATGGCTGCGCGGCTTGTCAGACCTGCATTAAGGCTCTTGCCGGGGCGGGCCGCTTGCATGGCCTCCAGCTGTTGTTTCCGCGTGACGTGGAGATTCGCTCCTCCCCGCGCATCGGTAGCGCCGCCCGAGTAGTGCGCCCGGGCCCACGTACTAGTCGGAGCCTGGACTTGTCGTGCGAGGCGGAAACTACTCGGAGGGTCTTCTCCGATGAACTCCTCGGAGGATCTTGTCGTGCGAGGCGGAGAGTACTCGTGCGAGGCGGAGGCTTGTCGTGCGAGGGTTCCTCTAGTGGGAAACTAGTCGGAGATGCAGCCGTCCGGCCAAGGACTGGTCGACTTGCCGGTGAGGGTCTTGACGAAGATCTGCATGCCTTCCCTGAGACGCAGCTCCAGGTGAAGGGTGGACTCCTTCTAGATGTTGTTGTCAGCAAGGATACGACCATCCTCGAGCTGCTTGCCAGCAAACGGTTGACTCCACCTCGAGGGTTGTGGTTTTGCTGTTGCTTTTAGGAAGATGATCTTACCATCAAAGGGGACCCTAATCTGGGCCCTCGTCAATCATCCCCACATTTGTTTAGTAATGATTTAGTGCTATATAATATCAGTTTAGGCCATGTAAATATATAATCATCTTAATAATCACCACTTGGTCATGTGTAATAATGTTGAATAAAAAAATCTGGTATGGATAATTTTCGTCAATTTTTTCAATATTTTTTTATGGGTAGCCATGCTTTATTAGATTTTTCTTGCGAGCCTTATACCTTGGACTCAGCATATTACTTTAAATAGTGGTTAGTCAAATAATTACCTAGGCATAGAACACTGTTAGATAGCACTACATCATTGTTAAACTATGGTGGGATGATAAATGCACTAATTTAGTTAGTTTAGGGTCTGATTTGCACCAAATGAAACATAAGAGGTGAATATCACATGTCTATAATACTTAAGGGATGAAAAATACATTTTTTTCAATATAAAATGATTATTCACACAGTCGTACTCCAACCCGTAAGGTCTGTCGATTCACCCGGAGGAAGTTTGTGTATGAAACTCAGAAATTTTATCCCCACACCGCATGTAATTTGAGGGTCTGGTACTGAGTCCGGTATGTATATGGTTAGTGCATCTCCACCATGAAGTCAAAATTTATTTTCTCTTTGACTCTGTATTTTCATAAAGATTTTTCTCAATATTGAACATATCACTCCAATAGTCTTTCAACTTTTCATTCTCTAAATCTCACGGTTTACAAATGTGTAGTCCACATGTCATCATTTTTTTTTTTTTGCTTTCATCATCTCTCTTTGCATCCGCATCCGGCATCCTTCCTCCCTTAGGCCTCGTTCGTTTCATTCTGTTCCATTCCTGGATAGGAACGGTTCAAGACCAGGATCAAGTGGATCCCCTTCCTCCACTCAATCCTGCCTTGTTTCAAATCCCGTATAGGAACCATTCCTCTCATCCAAAATGTGTTGTTCGTCTAGAAAGGAAGTATTCATCTGAGTATAATCTGAAAGAAATGTGGTTACCTGATGACACTAGCAACATAGTACAACCTTACAAAAATATGTGACACAATTTGACTGGTTCAAGAACTCTGAAAAACATCTCAATTGTATTGCAGGACATCATAGTATTGCACAAGTATAAGCCAAAGTACAAAAAGCAACATATCAACTGTACTGCATGACATATACAAGCCTCTCATCATGCTCTCATAGAGATAATGGGCAGCAACGATAGCAGTAGTATAATTCAAACTAGTAGATAATTTAGTTCTAACTCCATGTAATTTAGACATAAAAGATACACAGGTTCCTGCTTTGCTTCATGAACACAGACAGTATTGCACTACACTCAGGGGTGGATCCAGCGTGGGGGCTGGGGGGGGTTGGAGCCCCCTACCCATGCTGTCCATTGGAGCCACCTGAGCCCCCAGCAAATTTGAGCCATGAATGAGAAGAGGAAGAAGGAGGAGAGGAGGAAGAACAAGAAAAAGAGGGGAGGAAGGAGAATAAGGAAGAAAATGAGGCACCCCTCTCCATAGATCCTGGATTCGCCACTGACTACACTATGACGTTTGCTCTCCAAGACTCCAGTGTGAAGATTCTTGGCCTGCACACATATCAAGCATGAAAGTTTAGTACATAGTAGCACATGTATCAAAAGCATGACAAGTCCATTATTCACTGAATTTTAAATTAAAATTCAAGTCATAAACAACTTCAAAGTGCATGTTGCTGTCAGATTACAATCCAGTGGGCTTCATTAGATATGAAAGTGACACAACATGAACATTATAAAATTCAGGCCATAAACAACTTCAAACATGAGAATTTGCAGGGATAAACCATTATAAGTGACACAACCTATGGTGCAAAATCATCAGAAGCAGATATTGCAAAAGTTGTTGATAAAACATGTATTCATGTAGAATTGGTGTGACCAAGAAATAGGCTGGTGGAACCAACCAATTGGTGTGCAAACCATCATGTTTAGTTGGCAACAATGCTAACTGAATTACAATCCAAAGCAATCATCCAATGAACAACACAGAAACATCAAGGTGCTTTGCTATTACAGAGACTAATCTTGCATGGCGATCTTGATGGTGTCAGACAAGAATTCAACTGAAGCCTAAGTATATATAGTGTAGTTTTAAAAAACTGGACATACAGTGATCCCTATGATTGAATTTAACCAACATGGGCAAACATAGACATGCAAAAGTTGTGCAGCAAAGACATAGATGTTTGTGTAAAGTGTCTCTGGTTCCTTAATTGAGTAATGAACTGAAAAATGAAAACAGATAGAAAAGGGGTATGGGGGGAGCATCAGGAAGCAAAAGCATCTCCCAGATCCTAGATAGGAGGTGCTTCACCATCCCCAACTCTAATTGGCACCGGAGAAATCTACAAAGTTAAAAAAAAAGTCAGCTCAAAGTTAATGGAAATTTCAGCTAAGTGGAAACTTGCCATCATACATTAGAGAGGACCTCAAACATGAGGCAGATAGGCTCCTTTTGTTTTGGTGAAACTACCCAAAACTCAAAACTCATTGCCCCATACTACTACTAGTTTGGTGAAAATCTTCCTTCACAGTAATATCTCATTTGGAAAATAAATAGTGCTCTTAAAACCTTCTATTGAATTAGCTCATCACTACGCTGATAAATAATAAGAATTCATATTGCATCACAAGAGACAACATCTTTTTTAAGTAAGACACTGAGATATGTATTGTAACACCCTGTGTTTTTAATTAGTGTCAATTAGTGCTGATCATCATCTTAAACAAGTCAACATCATTAGTGCTCACACCCTTGGTCAAGGTTCTAGTCAAACCCCTTAACACTCATACCCTGCCTAGAACTTTTGCCACGTTCTCCAAATTTCACCTAAACACTTTAAAATCGGCCAATATAAAATTTGTGCATCTTTTCATGGGACACAATTTTCATAATTGGCAGTATTTCAAATTATGAGTGGAAATTGGTGAAAAATGTGGTCAACGGCAAACCCTGCACTTTTCCGGCGCCGAGAAAATCTTCAACTTGGCTTGCAATTCATGCAAAATCCATTGCTCAAAACACCGGTGAGCCTTTGTAAAAGTTGTAGGCCGTATTTCACTCTACAACTTTGGTTTTTGGAGAATTTGAACCTTAGTTCGAAGTTTGGGAGAAAAACCCCGTCGAAAAGCATTGACCGGCAGCAAAATGACCCCAGCTGGCGCTCTGCGCGCCAGAGCACACGCGGCGTCGCACCCTGCACGTGCGTCAGCGCTGTGGACCCCGCGTTGTGCGCCCCCGGCCCAGACACCGAGGCCCCACGAGCGCCACGCGGCAGGCGCAGGGAAGATGGGCGGCGCTCCTGGTCGCTGTTTACCCGCTCCTCGCACGCCATGCGCGTACCCGCGCCGCGCCGTCCACTGCCGCCCGTCTACTCGCGCCGCCGCCATACTCCGCCCACGTCGCGTGACCGACTCCCCTCCGTCAATGTGGCTGTGGTCGTCGAGTCGTCGTCGTGCTCCTATAAAGGCCTCCCCAGCATCCTTACGCGCACGCCACCGTTGCCGCACGCCTCGGCGCACCACCGTCGTCCCCCATGGCCACCACCATGGGGAGCGCCCTTTTGCCGGTGACCACCACCACCTCCTGAACCCACTAGTGCCTCCTCTAGGATCCCCTAAAGCTCTCCGCGCCGTCCCTCTCACTCTCCGGCCAAGGACTCACCGGAGCAGCCGCTCCCGCGGCCGCCGCTGCCTGGCTCCGCCGTCCTAGCTCGCCGGCACCGTCCTCGCCCCGTATCCGGCCACGAATCAACCCGTGGTGAGCTTCTAGTAGCGCTCCACCCCTCCCCGGCTGTTTCCGCCGCCGGCCTCGCCGGAATCCAGCCAGTCGCGCTGTCCCCATGCCCCAGGAACCCAATTGCAAGGCCTGGCTCCTTTCCAGGGACCTAGCTGTTAAAACTTGGACCTAGGTGTAAAGTTGAGGGTATGGTTGTGAAGAGGAAAATCTGTTCAGGGATGTCCATGCAAATAGATTCTTAGTTTCTTTTGAATAGATACAGTATCTTTGAAAAATCGTAGAAAATCACGGAAAACTCAGAAAAATGCAAAACCAATTTTGTTGGTCTCCCTGTGTTGAAACCTACCTTTTCTAGAAAGCATGTCTATAGTTTTTATGTGTAGTTTTTGAACTAGAATTCAAAATCAGTTTAAGTGTGTTTTGTCATAACTTGAAATGTACCACTGATCTTGATCTGAATCTTGGATATGCTGTTAGTGATGGAATGTGTAGACTCTGGACCAAGCTTGGCATAAATTTACTGAGTAGATCTTTTATTATGATTTATCTTGTATTTATGCTAAATCCGCCTTAATGATTTTTTGTAGCTAAAATAAATATATTTTTGTGACCAACTTTTGGATATAGTCTTAGAATGCCTAGGTTCACCTCTGATGAATTTATCATGTTTTTAGAACTATTAGAAATATTTATTCCTGAATTGTGCTTAGTTTTAAATGTAATTGCATAGTTTAAAATCTAGAATGGCCCATGATCTATTTGTTGTGTGTAGCCTATTTTTTTAAGTCTGAGATGATGTGTGAGAAAGTTTATATCCAGATAATGTTCATTTATTTTTATATGAATTTATCATATTTTTGGTAGCTAGATTTTGTCATTTTTGAGTATATTTAATTTATAGCCCAAATACTTATGAACTTGTGTTCAGGGGCTTGGAATACGAATAAAGAGCTTATGATTACCCCTCACTGTTTTTGTGATTTTAATTTAATTTATTTGCATAAATGTGCACACAGTCACCATTAGTCTAAGTAATTAATTTTTCCAACACCACCATGTGTTCTATAGGAAAAATGTGCTTAATATATTGTTGTCAAGGTGAATATGGTCAACCATACACTCCATGATTGTCCTATGTTGTTTTGCAATTAATTAAAATTAAAATAACCAATTAAATATTGCATATGCATCCTTCGTATGGATCTTCCCGACGGTAGCTATACGCTCGTGCCGGAAGGAGGAGATGAGGGAGCTAACGGGGACGTGCACTACATCATCGTAGACCAAGACCTGGACCAAAGTCCAGAAGGGCTCAAGGCCAACCTTGCCGACGAAGACAAGCCCCAGATCATTGACACATTCTTTTATTTTAATTGATGCAACTATCTTTGCTATGTTTGTGCATTTACGTTTTAGGAGTTGAATTGAAACCCTAGATGCATAACCCTTAGGTACCTATGATCTTTTACTAGTATGCTAGGTCGATAGGTGCTTGCTATAGGACCCGGTAAAAGTCGGGTGATGTTCGTCACTCGCGAGAATAGGTTCTTATTTTGGAATCCTAAGATCTTTATAAATGGATTGCTCATGTGGTAAGAGCATGGGATTTGGGCTCCGGTCCGGTGGTTTTCGTGGGCTAAGCTTTCGAACGTACTAAGCACTTGTTGGGAATGGGACCGGTAAGCCTAGTACCTGATTGACGCAGCGAGGGAACCTTTCCCTACTACGCCTGGGGCACAACGATGTGTCCCCCTACTTGCAACAATGTGGTACCCATGTGAGTCTGGACGTTCGTGTGGGTGCGATCCAGTAAGCCTTGTACCAAGGAATGTAGGTTCGATCCCGAGCTGAAGATCAACGGGAACCGCCTGGTCGGTGCATACCCCATTTCGCTTTTGTTTGGACCTTCTTTGGGTATGCATTCTTCCGTGTGTTTAGGTTTACCTTGCAAGGTTATTAATCGATCGATCGTCGGCCTCTCACCATTATCTGAGACTGCTTAATCAACTGGCCATTATATCCCTTAATGCTGGATTTATGTGAATATTGATGCTTTGATTAATTGTATTGCACAACTTATGCTTGCAATAAGTTGCTTACTTAGTAATGGTTAATTCACTAGAACTTGAGATAAAATACTGAAAGTAAGGATCAATGATCTTAGTTGCTTGTTGGCAAAACAAACCCACTAGCCAAAAGCCTTGCTTGTCTAGAGGTAATTTTTTGGGTGGGTAAGTCTTGCTGAGTATTAGTATACTCAGCCTTGCTTTTTATGTTGTTTTCAGGTGATAATGTTTGTCCTGAAGAAATCCCACCCGGCTGAGAGCTGGAATGGGTTGAGGATGTCGCGTGATGGCGTCATGGGTGGCCTCCGATGACACCACTTTACCGTTTAGTTATTTCCGTTGTCTTTTAAACTCTGAACTATTTATTTTCATGTCAAGAATAAGGGTTTGTAATAATTGACCCTACGGGGAAGATTGACTTTAATTTGTAAGGTACTCTGGACTCTCCTTCGTGGGAGTTTTAATGTATATGTTTCGGTCCTCTGTGTGTTATTCAAGTGATTTACCAGGCTTTGACCCAGCAACACTCAATGTGATGGTTCCTTATTATCGCTTGATGACCAAATGGAGTAGGGTTGTCACATGTATATATGTTGAAGAGCAAAATCCTTTTTGGTTATCCTTATCACAAGATTATAAACATACTGATAGGTGGAAGGAATCAGCTTCACAACTACGTTATTGGACAACAACAACATCAGTCTAGGTAATTTAACTTTTCGGTGATGATAACATTTGTAAAAAAAATTTGAAACTGTAATTCTCTAATTGAAGGCTAGAGATTTCAGAACTTCCTTCCAAAATAAACAGTGCATCATGAATCAAGTGAGAATGCCGATCGAATAAACTACGTGTAATATATGCTTATGCTTTCCTTTTCATTTCCTACCGCAGACTGTAAACTTATGCTTTCCTTTTCATTTTCTACTGCAGTAAGCTGCTAAAACAAAGAGTTGGGCAAATCAGACTGTAAGGGATGCAGGATATACGAATTGGTTATCCAATCAGATGGTTGTCTTAGAATGAAGCAGTGATGTCAATTGCATTTTTCTGAATGCAAGCGCATTTTAAAATAAAGACAGGAACGGAAAAGACAGTGCAAACTTAGTCGATTCAGCAGGCTACACAAACTAAAAAATAACACCAATATTTAGGACTTTGCTTGATTGTATGAATGTAAACTCAACATCTAGTGCAAAAGGAAGCAAAGGGTATAACTTTCTCAAACTTGCAAATACTAAGCATTCTCTCAATGTGATGCTCCATAGTGAAGAACAAACACTTGCTTACTAATTGAGGGTCAAACCTTTTGTACCATTCCAGGCACCAACAACCAAATCAACTACAGCTAAGAAGCATAATTAATAGCTTAAATTCGTCAAACATGAAGAGCATTTCTCTCGGTTGGTCTGCCTTTTATTCCCAATAAATCAAACAGTACCATGTTCTAGTACATGAGATGGTCCAACGAATTAAAAAATGCAAAATAAACGATTGTGAATCTGCACTACAAAAACACTCTTCTTTTCTTTCCTTCTTGCAGCATCAACGCCAACGTGTATCAAGAACTACATGACTCTAGATCACTGGATTTCTTCTCAACTTTGAGACGTGTCCAAGATGCAGCAGACATGGTTGGAGGCCAAGAACCTCTACATGATTTGGAAGTGGAGGAGATCAAAAGGGCGTGATCTAAGCCAGGCCATGGGGCACAAGAAGGTGGAGGGGCAGCGGATCGAGAGGGCGACGGTCCTCAAGAACTGAGAAGGTCGCATGAGATCGATCTCGACTCCCACGCCGGCCGTCGGAGAGGGGAAAGAAGGAGAGGGTGGGCAGAAGGCGCTTACCGGAGAGAAACCGGCGGCGGAGTTGCTGGACGCACTACGGGAGGAGCTCGTTGGCGAGGATTCACGCCTCCACACCGTGACCTCATGGCGCCAGGCCGCCACCTCGCGCCGCCGCTTGCTCGCCTCCCGCGCCGCCCGTGCTGCGTCCGCTGCCTCCTCCTCGCGTCTCGTCGCCTCGCGTCGCGCGGTAGGGTTCGAGCCGGGAGGTGCGACACGGGGATCCGATTTTGCCATGGAGTTGGGCTCGGGAAGGAAACCAAATGTTGTCTCTTTTTCGGACTGGCCCAAAATGAAGAGCACTTTTGGTGCAGGCCTGGATTGGAATCAGATCATCAAGATCCACCTGGATTGGGCCCATTCCGAGCTAAACGAACAAGGCCTTAACAGGCACGTCCCTCCCCTCCCATGAACCAACTCTTCTGCGAATGGGCTTGTAGTCCAATGGTAGGACGGTCCAGTGGGACGCTACCCACCAGAATTCAAATCCTGGTGCTCGCACCTTTTCCTGGATTTATTCCGGGATTTTCCAGTGTTATGCATTAAGTGGTAAGCGATGTTCCCGTCGACGACGAGACGCCAGTGGTAACTTCGAGAATCTCCAGATCTGCCAGTGCTCAATCATTCGGAGGTGTTCATAGGGGTAGGGTTTGCGTACGTGTATTCATAGGGGTGAGTGTGCGTGCGTGTTATGAGGGTCTGCGTTGTACTGTGTAATTCTTAAAAAAACAACTCTTCCCTTCCACCGCCGCTGCTGTCTACCCACGGCGACGCCCGTCGTCGCTCCTCCCCACCGGTCAGCGTGCGGAGGAGGACGAGGAGCAAGCTGAGACCATCCACACTTGTTCTCCTTCAAAACCTCCTTCAAAACAGAATATTCCGTCATCATCATTGAGATTCTCTCCTTCATATTCATCTCTCCCGCATCCATCTTCCTTCATATTTCTCCTTCATCCCAACTACCCACACGCGGGTCCCATCTGTCACTCTCTCACCCCTTTCTCTCTCTCCTTTTTCTCCCCCGGCGCCTCTCCACCCCACACTTTCCTCGTTCGCTCCGCCCGGCCGGCGCCTCTCCTCCCCGGCCCGGAGCTCCTCCTCCTCGAGCGGCGCGGCGGCGCAGCGAGGGAAGCCGCACGGCGGCGGCGCCCTCCCTCCTCTCTTCTCCATCCCCTGCACGCGGATCCCCCGGCCTACTTCCTCCTTCCTCTGGTGGCGGCGAATCCCGTGGCGCATGAAGCAACGGCGGCGGCGCAGGCAGGCCTCCCCCTCCCTTACTCCGCCGGCGCGCCTCCCTGCTCGCCGGCGCGCGGTTCCCTCTTCGTCGGCCTCTGCGGTGGAGGCCGCGGAGCTCCTCCCCGACACCAGCCCCTTCCCCTGCTCGCCCTCACCTCCAGCAGGGCCGCCGCAGCGCCCGCCTCCCCCTTCCCCTGTTCTCTCCTCCTCCCCTGCCTCTCCCGGCGGATCTGCACCGGCGGAGCTCCTGGGCGTCGGCGGTGCTGGAGCAAGGCGGCGGCTGGGCCGGGCAGCGGCATGCGACGGCGGCGGAGCACCCTGCGCCGCGCACCGACGGGAATGGGACGGCGGGCCTCCACGGCGGCGAGGAAGACGTCGAGCCGGGGTGGATCTGCGGTGGGCGGCGCCGGAGTAGCTTCGCCGGCGCGAGCCACTCCTCCTCGCCGTCGGCCTCGGCACGGAAGCAGAGCAGGAGGAACCGGCCAGCCGCGGGGCGAGCAAGGCAGGGCTACCTGCCGCAGCGGTCCCCGTCGGCGGGCGGCGCGGCAAGGTGGCCGACCAGGTGTCCTGCAGCTCCGGCGAGGCGCGGCCATCCATGGCGGTGGCGGACGTGGCGCGGCGCTCCCTCCCTCCCGTTCCCCTGCTCCGGCGCAGCGGCGGGGTCTGGATGAAGGGGCGGTACGCGGTGGGTCCGCGCATCCATGAAGCTCCGGCAGTGGCGGCGGCGACGACGTGTTCGTGGATCTGCTTCCAACGCTAGCCTCGACCTCGCCCTTCCACTACGCGCGCGCGCGCCGGCATCCTCCTCCTCCGGCCGGCCATGGCGGTGCCGCGGAGCTCCGCCGGGTCCCTCCCCCTCCCGGCCGTGCTCGAGCTCGTCGCCGACGGTGAGGCAGGGGAGCTCTTCCGGCGGCCATCCCTTTCCCTCTCCTCTTCTCCGGCATCGACGAACAGCGGTGGCCGGGAAAGGCGACGGCGACGAACCTCCTCTTCTCCCTCCCTCCCTTCCGGCTCCCGGCGCGGACGAACCGTCGGCACGTGGGCCCACGCCACGTCTGATTTCGCGTGCGCCCGCCACTCCTTCGGATCTAGAGGAACTGCGCGGGAACGGGATTTTCCCGTGCTCCTGGAGGAGCACCGCTGCAGGCGTCGAAACGCGAAAAGCCTCCTCCAGGAGGCGATCCCGGGATTATGGCGGCCCCGGTGCGGGTGGTCTGAGTCGACCATCTCCTCGAGCTCCTCCCTGCCGTCTCCACCCCCACGTCATCCGTCTCCCCGAGTCCCTCACTCGGTAGTCATCTCGCTTGCGCCGCCACCATCTCCGTTCCCAGCCGGCGCCCCTCCTCTGATCCCAATAGCGGCAGCGGCTTTGGGACACGTGCAGGTTTGGTGGGCCCACACTTGGCGAATGTCGCTGCCTCATGCCCTGTTCTGTTGGGAAAATTTTTTGGGGCCCCTTTCAAGTACTATTAGGACTAAACATAGACTAATTATAAAATAATTACACGAATGGACGAGAAATCGCGAGACGAATCCATTAAGTAATTAACCTATCATTAGAGATTTTTAATGTAGTGTAACATTGTCTAATCATGACATAATTAGGCTCGTTAGATTCGTCTCACGATTTTAGAGGTTATGACATGAGCTTTGTCATCAATCCACATTTTTGTAAAATTATCATCAATCTAAGTTTAATGCTCATAATTAGTACATAAAGTTCGATGTAACATGGAGTAGGGAAAACTTTTGAGAACTGAAGGGAGACGGATGGCAAGCGGGTGACATCTGTTGCACCTCGATTTTCTAGCTCGGCAAATTTTTGCCGGCGAGTCCCAATTTTGGCTCGAAGGAGTGGCAAAAGGCACAGGTATAGGCGGTCCTGAGTTCTTTCTCGAAGCCTCTCCCTTCTCTACAGTAGAGAGAGGCGAAACAGGAGGTGACGGTCGCCACCGGCGGAGTCGGCGGTCCCTTCCGCCTCCGATGGCCTGTGGGTCGTCGGGAGGTGGCGGGGACCGTTTGTCTCTCGCCGGCTGGTGTGGTAGGTCCTAGGTTAGGGTTTCCTTTCTCTAGGGTTATGTTTCCGGCGGCGGCGGCGAGGCGGCAGCGGTGTCGACGTCATGGAATAAGGTCCTCCCGGTCTCTCCCCCGCCACGATGGTGCTTCACTCCGGCGCTATCGGCGAGCCTGTGGAGGAGGGGCTCCCAGCGTGGAGTCCCTGTACAGGAGTCGTCTGCCGGTGGCTCGTCGTCAGGTGAGTTCGCCGGCTTTTGTGGTCAAGGATGCAGTGACAGCTTTGGGTCTGTTGGATGTCTGGAGAGTGGACCGGACTCGACTGTACCGCGGCGGTTTCGATCGTCGACGGCGAGCCTCGATCCAAGGTCGTTGGAGCTTGGGGCGCGGCCCCGGCCGATGTGCGAACGGCGATGCCTTAATCTCATCTGCGTGGGTGAGTGGATACTGCGGCTCTCTTCAAAGCCTCGTGGCGACGGAGCTCCTCCTGCCCTGGGCACGACGGCGACGGGCCTCCGGCTGTAACCGGCGGCTGCGGGATCTGGAGGATTCAGCCTGCAGTGGTCCTAGGGACCTACTTGTATTTTCTTTGTTTTTTAGGGACCTCTTTGTCAAAGGGTCGAGCTGCTGTCCTTTGTATCCTTCTGTAGCGTATCTGCACTTGTACGGTGTATTTGTAATGTCCTTATCTTGAATACAGGTACGTTTGATAAAAAAAAAAGGCACAGGTACAGTGCCGTCAGCCAAGGACGTGGGGGACCCGGATGTCATACGGAGTAGTCACAAATACTCCCTCCGTCCCATAATATAAGCATTTGTTGACTTCTGGTGATCACATTTGACCACTCGTCTTATTCAAAAAATTTGTGAAATTATAAAAATAATTATGATGTACTTAAAATATATACGATGATAAAACATATTATAAAAAAATAAATAATATTTTCACAAATTTTTTGAATAAGACGAATGGTGAAACATGAGTCACGGAAATCGAAGAATGCTTATATTTTGGGACGGAGGGAGTATCTTGAACACGGGCCCACACAGCCCCGGCAGATCCTGCAGTCTGCAGATCCTTCCTGACTCCTGCTACAGCCTACGGAGTAGGGAGTACTCCCTCTGTCCCATTTGTTAACTTTTTCCGTCTCTGTTTGACTGTTCGTCTTATTCAAAAAGTTTATGAAAATATTATTTATTTTGTTATGACATGTTTTATCATCGTATATATTTTAAGTATATCATAATTGTTTTTCTATTTTCACAAATTTTTTGAATAAGACGAACGGTCAAACGCGTATCACGGAAACCGGAGAATACTTATATTTAGGGACGGAGGGAGTACTGTACACACCACAGGCTAGAGAGCAGGGGGGGCACTGCCAGGTCTGCCACAATTTTTTTGAATCCGATCCACCCTCATTTGGGCAGACAAGAGGCACCAACCCAAACTTGAATGTACTGCGTCAGTGCAACAGAGGGCAACAACCTCTCTCTGCCGGCGTATGGCCCACCTGCAGCCTCACCTCATGGTCCATCAGCTCGGCCCTCGCATAGGATCGATGGATTCGAAGCCGATGGATTGGAGCTGTTCCGTCGCCGGCTGCAAGCTTGCCGAGGGGAATCCGCGTGCCGTGCCGTGCCGCCGGCCCGCGCCGCCCCCGTGCTTGCACCAGCTTGCGTCGCGTCGCGTTACGCATAAGCTCCATAGAGCTAGGATGAGGAGCCACCACCATACCAGCTGCTCGATCGGTGGATTCCATGCATGCAACAGCAGTTGCGGAGCCGTTTCTAGTGTATTAGCCTGGTGACAGACAGCACGAACGGTCGACGACACCCCCTATGGCCTCTGCCGATCGAGAAGGCGTTTCAGTCTTTTTTTTCTTCTATATATATAAAAAACCTGTTTCAGACTTTTATCTTTATACTACGTATTTACATATATACAAATACAAATCTGACAGGTGGTGGAAGCAAGATGACGCCACGGTGCTTAATTAGTCTACTTCCGTCTGCTAATCACCGGCCGGCTCAGTAGATCTTTTGGGTTGGGGGCAGGCCCGTTGTTCTTCCTATCCGTTAGTCCATCCTCGGTAGATTCGTCACAGCGCTACCGCACAAGCCGCGAATCCCCGGTAGAAAATGACGCCCCGCCGCCGTGGCGTCGACGTGCTGGCCGCTCTTGCCGGGCCACATCCACCTCCAGGTCCGTGTCGTCGGCCTCTCGCCAGTCGCCACCACCACTCCACCAGCCGCCGCGCCGGTCTGAACATGCCGTGATGCTCCCTCCCCTCCTGACCCGTCGCCATAGAGCGCGAGCGAGACGCGGCCACGCCACGCGCGCACGGCCGCTGCGTCGTTTCCTCGTGGTTCCTTTGTCTTTTCCTTGACTAGTCAGTCATACGGTGCTTTGGGTTATCTCGTGAGCACGACGTCGTCGTTTGCGATTACGATTTACGAGAGTGTTTTCGTTTCAAGTGTTCGCATTTTGTGTTCTCCTGAGACGGACATTAGTTAACGGCGTGCGTGGGTGTAGTACTAGCCTGCAAACGTCACGTATTTAAAGACGGAAGACGCATGTCGGATTTTTTGAGCGGAGAGGGCAAATCACGTTTTGTGTTGTTGATCGTCCAGGATGGCATTGGCATCAACCACCCACGGTCCAGCCGCTGACGTGGACGGACGGCACGGCGCCACCACCTCCATCCGAGCCCCCCGCGGCAATATTAAAGCCGCGTCGGACGGTGTGAAGAGAGAGAAAGGAGAGGCTCCTCCTCCGCATCTCACACCCTCCCCCCCTCTCTATCTCTCCTCTCTGTCAGAGAATTGTGAAGAGGAGGGGGAAATCCCCCAACTCCCTCGTCCCATAAACCCTAATCTCGTCGGATTCGCACCCGAATCGAAGCCCTCCGGCGTCCCAGCTGCCCGCGGGAGCTGAGCCGTGCTGGGTTCGGTGGAAAAAGTCGCAGGTTTTCTGCGACCGGAGCCGCCATTTTTTTTCTTCCTCCCGGTCCCGGGCTGTTTACCCGGTGCTCGCCGGCGCCGGATCCGGCCGTTTTCCGGCGAGAGGGTCGGGTTTTCGAGTGGGGTCAGTGCGGCTTCGAGCTCGATTTGCCCGCACGAGCTGCGTCGCGGCGGACTGGCGGTGACGGTGATTGAGGTATGCCCGCCATTTCTCGGATTTGCTCGCTGCGGTTCTTGATTCGGGGCCCTTGTTTGAGTTCTTGTGGTACTCGTGGTTCGTGTGGGTTTAATTAACCACTTGCCATTTTTTTTGTTCTCGTTTCTGTTCAGGTACTAGTCGCGTCGATTTGACGGGCGGTTCTTGCCATTTGGGTGAGCCCCCGCTCGGACGCGCGAAGGTCTCGCTGCGGGGTCCTTCTGCTTGGCTGAAAGGCGTGGCCTTTTGTGCCCTGCGATGATGCATCCCAAGGCTCGAATACACGCGGACCCGGTGCTGGAGGTGGACCAGTTCGACTGCCTGCCGGATTCGCTCGTCCTGCTCATCCTCAACAAGGTGGAGGACGTGCGGTCGCTGGGCAGGTGCTCCGCCGTCTCCAAGCGCTTCTGCGGGCTTGTCTCCCTCGTCCACGACGTGTACGTCAAGATTGACTGCGTCATGGGGGTCGACGGCGACGCCGAGGACGCGCTCAACCTGTCCTCGCCCAAGCCCCGGAACATCTTCTCGCACTTCCTCAAGATGATGCTCTTCACAATCATCAAGCCGTTCCACAACATGCGCAGCGCGAATGGCAATGGGAGGCCGCTGTTCGCGCAGCTCTCGCAGCACTCGCCAGCCCAGGTGCTCCGGAACTTCACGCACATCCGGAATCTTCGGGTTGAGCTCCCCTCTGGGGATGTGGGTACTGAGGAGGGAGTTCTCCTGAAATGGCGAGCAGAGTATGGGAGTACACTTCAGAATTGTGTGATTCTGGGTGGTACCCGGGTTGATCGCAGGCCTGTTGGTGGAGAGCATGAACCATCTTTGGAGGATAATGGAAGCATGCCAGAGTCTTTCTATACCAATGGTGGGCTGAAACTCCGCGTCGTCTGGACAATCAGCTCTCTGATTGCGGCATCAACGAGGCACTATCTTCTCCGGTCAATCATCAAGGACCATCCAACACTTACAAGCCTGGTACTAACTGATGCCGACGGCCAAGGCACATTGTGCATGGGGGCGGAACAGCTGAAGGAGTTCAGAGAGAACCAGTTATCAGCATCAGCATGCTCCAACAGGACTCAGGTCCCAGCCTGCAACATGAAGCTCAAGTATGCCCCATATCTTGAGCTGCCTGGTGGTATGGCGTTGCAAGGTGCTACGTTGGTGGCTATCAAGCCATCAACCGAGGGAAGCAATGGAGGCCATACCAGCTGCAAGGAAACTGATGCGTTCATCTCTGGAGCATTTGATGGACCATTCAAGGTTGCTGTGAAGGCGCTGATGAAGAGACGCACTTACCTTCTGGAGATGAATGGCTTCTAGGTAACCCCAGTTCTCTGGGGTATCTAGCTTGGTGGTGCTAGCCATGGCACCTTTAGCTGAACTTTCCATCTGTGTAATATCCGAGATGGCACCATCTCTAGATCCCTAGATGGTGCTTATTTGCTGTTTGAACTTTTTGTACAGTGGTGACATTTGGCTATATGGAAATCATATGTAGTTAGTGTATCTCTTTTTGCTCACCATTCTGCTCCCTGATGCCATGTGTGATACTGTGATGCTCCTCCTGTCAACTCGTTCCAACAAGAATTGGGTTTCTCATGTGTTTAGTACAGGAGTTGAGACAACCAGATGCTCCATTGCACTTGCACACAAGTTATTACATCTCCCATGTGTACAACTGCATGCATAAATTTGTTCTGTATATTTTGCTGCTCTTCCAGTTTTTGTATAGCCTGTAGGTGGTCATGTGGAAGTTGAAAGTAGCCTTGAAAATAGGGAGAGCCATATTATGCCTGCAGGTACATGACATTCATTTTGGGATTGTGAAATGAAAAAGACCGATCTGATGCTGACTGATTCATGCAGGACAAGTGGACAACCTCCGGTTTTGATTCCCACGCTTCTTCGAATGTTTTTAATGCATAGTCATTGCAGGTTACAGTTGTGAGATGCTTTCCTGAAGTTGACTTCACCTATGAGTTATCTGGTCTATCGTACTATTCCAAATTAGTTAACATTGGTCAATGATCTCCATCCTCGACGTTAATGACAACTTAAAGACTTCATTATTAAAACAGTATGTTAATATCATTCCGATGCAATTTGGATCATGATCTAGATCATTAAGGTGGGTTGATAATTTGGTAATGGAGATTGTTACTAAAGTTCTTTCCATGGTGTCCACTTATCATATCCATTCTTATGAGACAACACTTCTTTCAGATCTCTGAAAGGGTCACACGTAAGCTTTGCCCCCAAAAGAAATCCCTCTGCATTATTAGTAATTAGCTGGCATGAGTACTTTGTCCCAAGCTATAATTATTGAAGAGTTTGGAAAATATTTGGATAGTGCCTAAGTTTGAAGTGTGAATTCCTTGAAAACAAAATGAATCGTACAATTACGCGTTAACTTCGTATCAAGTTGTGGATATTTGGCTTGATGGGAATATTCTGTCGCTAATACTGGTCGGCATGTATGGATTAAGAGAGATTATATTTTAAATATAAAATGAACAACTAGCGCGTGGTGTTATGATTACAATGTTGCTTAGTTTCTATGGTTCAACATTGAACTTACCTTTGGCATAGAAGAGTTGTGTTGCTAGTTTTCTGCCACCACCAGTCTACCATCTGTCCATCTCGTCTCTTCTTTATAATGTTCTTCCTGCAAATCTGTGAGCTTCCAGAAAACTGCTCACCAGCGGGAGTGGTTTTGTTAGCCTGATTGCATCATCTTGCAGATATTGATTTTGTAGGGTAACCCACCTCAAGAAAGGGCTTCCAAAGGTTTCTCTCCTCATGACTGCTGTGGTGAAGCACTAACGTAAAAGACACGCTTAATTGCTCATTTGTTTCTATCCTATTGCCTTTGTTATCCTACATGAATCTGGGATGTCACTTGGTAAGGTAGTGAGGAATTTTACGGGCACAATTTTTGGCAGATTAAGTTGGTTTTACTCTCCAGATGAGGAACCTTCTCTGTCGTTGAGTATTGATGCTAAAAAAATCGCCACTTGCAGTTAAATCTGTACTGGATGATATGGATTGACCCGCATAATGAAGGCGCATGTGCAGATCAGTCAAGGAGAAAACAAGTCTGACGAATAATCAGCACCATCCATCCATCTCTGAAGCTGCCTTTATTGTTCTTATCCACTCAGCTCTTCAGATCGAAATATTGATCGGATCAAAGTGCAACTGTGCAAATCAAATCGGAACGGCAACAGTATTTTATCATCTTATCCTGAGGTGTAGCCTTCAAAACAAGGAAGAATGCATCAAAAAAAAAACCATGGAGAATATATTTGAGTAAGCAATCCCTCAATCTATGCCAAGTTTTTGCCAGCAACAGTTCATTGCGAAGATCACAAGTTGGAAAATACCATCAATGGGTTCCAATGACGTGTTAAAAAATATAGATGGTATGTGCCATTATGTACAATTGTTTGCACTGCTTAATTAATTGAAACTAGACTAATAATCACAAGCAGAATGGAGTATATCAGAGTACGTTTATTGGGGGACCTCAGATGGAACAGAAAACGGAAAAAAAGGTGATCACGCAAGGCCTTTAGGTGAGAAGCAATATAATCGAATGGAATCGTTCTAGTTCGTCCTGAAAAGTTGCAACCAGTCAACAAAGTTGGATGAGAGGCACCATGAGTGAAGCTGTGAAGCTGTTTCCTTCAGCAGACTTTCACGAGACACATTCTGTGTGATCTATGATCTATCAACGAGTCTAAATTACCCCACCTCACCAGTTCAGCCCATTCAAGGACAGCCAACAATGATGGACGTCAAAAGCACTCCCCCAACCCCTAGAGGCCTACACCAGGCTATTCCTTGTCTTTTTACAGGTAATATCTGATCAGCAAACGTGCAATAACATCAGTTCATTGGCCTTGAAACATCAGCAATGTACGTGGCTTCTCTTCATCCCTCCTTTCATGCCACAAAATTTGAAAATGGCGAGGGCCCACATAAGGTCAATGTTGATCATCTGTACTTGCCTAGCTCCATTTTCTTCTTGAGCGCCTTCTGTCCATGGTATATGAATGAGTCGATGATGCCAGAGACAGTGAACACGCCTGAGGATCATGCAGACCGAAAATTAGTTAGTTGCATTCATAAGTAAACACATCGAAATCCTAATTAAAACTATTTTATCAAGAATTTATAAAGAACTGCAATTGATTATGAATGTGGAGATCTGGCTATACAAAGCTTTAGTCTGTGTACTACCATCAAAATCTGAGGTTAAACTATTTTATCAAGGATTTATGCAGAACCACAGCAGGTTGATAACTATGGGCAGTTAATTCCACAAAAGGTTTGCCAAAAAGTATTGTCTACTCCCACCATTAAAGAATATAACTACTTCTAGAGTTTTTCAGACAGATTAAGGATGCAGATTAAAAGTCTATATTAACCTTCATTAGTTTTCATGCGAGGTTAATTGTATCTTTCCTACTTAATTGGTGACAAGCTTAAAGTTCTTTGTGCATAAACTAGAGTTGATGCTCATACCTCCCACAATAGCACAAAGGTTTGTCAGGTAGTGGAGTAGGGATCTATTTTCTTCTGTGAATATCACCTGCAAAACAACAGGCAGTTCAGTTTTATAGGGGTCATTGACCTGAAGAACTGAAATGCGGCTTCCAATCTGAGAAGACACTTATTTCAAAAGAAAAAAAACTGAGAATACTACAACAATTAGTGGACTAATTGAAACATTAAAGAATCAATTAATACAATCATAGGTTTGCTTGTATATTGCCCATAGCATTCCTGATGCACATGCACAGGTATGTATAGAAATTTATTAGCAAAAAGGGTTCTTAGGACCATGTCCACCACCTCTTCATTTTTTTTCATGCACTAAAATTGCTCCAACTAAGACCTGCGACTTCACATGCATGCGACTATAGAACATAAAAGAGGGTCAAAGAAAGGTATTGCATTTAGCATCGTCAAAAGTGGAACAAAATAATAACAGCTACATAAGTGTAGATTGTACATGAATGTGCAGTTGATATACACAGCTACACATATTTAGAACTGCCAGGCTAAAAGCGTGCAAAAAAAAAAAGACGAGAACGAACAATGCGAGTAAAAATATTTAAGCTCTACAGTATATGCATCTTTTATCCTCTCCAGTTTTACCTTTATAGGTGAGAAGTCATAGAAGAAAAATACACCAGGTTGGGGTTTTGGACGAACATTTCCATCTCTAAAGTGCTCTGTCACCGAGAACTGGGAATGGAAGTAAGAGCAAGATGTTTAATGTTTGAGGGGACAAAAAGTTGTGCATACATATATAATCATTCAATTAATTCCACAAACCTGGTTTGAATCAATCTTGCGCCCTCTTATATCAGTGTATATTGTCGGGACAACCTGGGCAGGAAACTCATAAGTTTCTTATGCAATGATGATGGCCAATAAATGCTTAGACCAAGAGCAGTCATAGAACTTAAATAACATGGATGAAGAAAAACTCACTTTTATGAAATACTGGTATGTCCCATCTGATGCTGGCTGTGCCCACTGAGCACTGTGTTCATGAATTGTAAAATGGGTAAGAAAATTTTACAAGAAAAAAACATATTTAGCATAACAGTAATACTTGAAAAAAGAATGTCACATTTTGTGCTGAAAGAGCTAAGTGTTACTTACCCATCAAGTGGATTAACAACACCAGGGAATTCTGTCCCAAAAGACAGTTTGTTTATTTTGTGAGTAATCTGGTAAAGTTACAAGGTAATATTAGAAACACTGAAAACTGAATAGAAACACCAAAAAATAAGGGGGGAAACGTTCACATGATCTACTTACATTGAAACCACCTTCAAGTACCGACAGCTCAGGCACATCTATGTTTGATTCATAAAATCCTTTTCCTGGGGCAAAGTGGAAATTTCCAGCAACTTTACTGACATCTAAAAACCCATGGACATTGCAGCCTTCGCCTTGCTGAGTTTTAACTCTTTCAACAAAATCCTCTCTTGCGCACTGTAACAGTCATAAACACCATTGAATCTCAGGAATAAAGAAAGTGTGCTGGAAAACTTAAAAAACACAAAAATAGTTACTTGCTAATTAGAAATCAACACATGATGACTTGAAATAAATAACTATAAGGGTTGCGAATGACAAAAATGTTCAAGTCATTGTACATAGATCCCAATTTTTATTACTCAGGCCAGATCAATCGAACAGAAATTATAGGCTAAGGACATCAGGGAGATGGTGATTTTATTAAGCCATGCACTAAAGTTGGTAAAGTAAGATTCTCTCATAGAAAAGCTGAATATTAACTACAGATGAATAAATCCAGGTAATATAGCTGATATACCTGGTCAATTAGGTCAGGATTTGTAAGGGCCCATCCTTTCTTCTTATATGCCTCCCTGACTTCTTCACAAGAATTACAGCATTGCTCCTCTGACTGAACTCCGAATAGGTGCAAGCCATGCAATGTTAAAAAGGTGAAAAAACATAAGGTGGAGAAGGAATGCTGAAATAGAAGTTACAATAAATAAAACGAAACACAAAGACTGTGCATACCTCCTCAGCACCATAACATGTGCCACAATATTGTTCACCTTTGTCAAGCCTTCCTCCATGTTTTTGCAATGGCCTCTCAATCTATACAAAAGTTCAATCAAAGATATGCATGAAATAGATAATAGAAAAATGAAGCCACATGAAGTTGGTCTTGTGTTTTCAGCTGGCCAAATTGCATTGTGGTTGTGGCACATAACATAATATATATTACTAGAATAACTTTTAAAAAATATACCGGCATGTTTCTATGCTAGACTCAAATGTACCGCCATTAGCCATGACTAAAACATGTACGGACGCGAACTTTAAACTTCCAATTTGTTGATGTCATGCCACAATATGGTTTTCTGAGTCCAAGAGTTCTAGAAGCTCTTTGATGAGCAACAATTCTGCAGTGAACTAGTTAAAAGCACATATGGATTAGGATTGGAAGACTTAAGCAATTTACTGATATGATCATGATACTGTCTTTATAAAGACCCATCATTTTGCAGAAGCTGATGAAGCAAGGTTGTTATCAGCTTTTCTGCCAAGTCTTCTATTTTTTCCTAACATGTCTCTCAAAATTTCAACCTTGTATTTGTAAAATATTAAGTACAATGCGCTGTTGGCCCCACAAATATGCACTGTGTATCGGTTGGCTCAACTTTTGAATGAAAAGTGTAGAAACTGTACTCATACTTCATCAACTGTACAACTGCTACAATTGTCATATAAACATGCACATACAGTACTTATCACCCAGACTAATCTCACCACAGCACTCGAGTCCTATGTTTTTCCAAGTATGCAACAAAATCACTAACCTTTGTTCCACCAATGCCTCCTTTTCTTGCTTCAATAACATTACCGTGTGAATCTAATCTTCTTTTCTCAATGTCATGCCTCTGAGGGGAAAAGAACAACAGAACCATTATATGAAATAACAACAAATAAATTAAAAAGAATTATCACATAAGATAACTTCATAACCTACAATGTCATGATGCTGCTCTCCGCTAATATCTGTCGTATCAACGCTGAGGAGAGTGCAAGGGATGCTCGGAAAAGTAACATCAAACTGCAAACACAGAGCTAGTGTTACAAAAGACATTCAAAACAACCTATTGTCAGGCGTGCACTTCCCTACATTGTATGTGTCTGTCTATATAAAATAGAAACAACTGAACAAATAACCAGCACATTTAATTGGTAGAAAAATACTAACGTTGACTCGTAGCCTTTCTCCTCTCGATGTGTCCACCACTAACTTAGTCTCTGTTGCCGAATAAAAATATGATCCTGAGAAGTATATTATGCACATAGAAAAATCATTAGTGGCCGCTTCAGTCTGGTAATTTAAGCAAAGGATGTAACATAACAGAATTGCGTTAACAATAATAATATGTTTGTAAGAGGAACAACATCAGTAGATAATACATTTTATTAGAGGTGGGCAGGTGGCAGCAATTTGAGGTGAAGTTAAAAAAATGTAAAAAAAGAAACACCAAATGACCAAATGCACAATGGATTTCATAATCGGACGCTAAAATTTACCGAAGGCAAAAAAAATAAAAACAAAAAAACAAAGCAAAATATCCAACTTGCATCAGCCTTATTTGGCCCGTTTTGGTTCGAACAAAGACAGATGATGGACAGATTTCTATTGTCATGTTAGCCTAAAACTGCAGTTTTGCTATGACATGTTCAGAACAAACGTCATGTGGACGCATATGAGGTCGTGTCAAAAACAATGAATATTGTGCCAAAAGCCAGTGATAAATTTGCTAGCACTATGGAGGAAATAGTTGTCATATTTGTATCACCTAAATGTCATATACACACACAAATGCCATCACAACACTGACCTATTGTTGTTGATACACACAAAAGGCAAAACATGAAACAGGTACCACTACGGTACTGCCTCAGGTTCCCAAAATGGTGATGCATCGTGACGGTCCAAACATGCAAACTAATAATAGAGCCTTTCTCTCGGCTAGAGTTCACTGAGACACAAATAGTAACAGCAAAGTAGAGCTAACCCTCAGCACCTATTATTCACACACGTGATTTTGAACACGAAAATAAATATATACCAAAAGCATATAAACTTTAACGATAAAATTGAGACGTCAGCAGAAAATTAGAGTACTGTCCCCCACCAAACTGGCACAACCACACAACTCAACCGAAAGAAACTGAAAGTACAACATTATTTGAAAATATCCAAGTATATCAGTGTCTCCCATTATACATTAGGATCTGTGGTAATGCAAGTAATTTCTGTCTACCAAAACTCGGATCTCATCCTCCACACCACAAAAGCAGTAAAGCTAAGCCCAAAAGGCCAAGCCTTCATCTAGAAGTAGCGTGCGCGTGCGCACGCTCAGAAGCTTCTAGAAAATAAACTTTTTTTTCCAAAAAAAAAAAAAACACAATCACATCGGGCATACCAGCCCCGGCGTCATTGAACTGAACCTTACCCAAAATTAGCAGGCAGCAACAATGAGCCCAACCAAAGGGCGTCTCAAAATTGAACCTTTTTTTCACAAACTCATCACAACTCGAATTCCACAACCATGCCGGGCCATGAAGAAACCAATGGAAAAGAAAAACAAATCGGATTAGCGCCGGCCGCCGGGTGGGCACTTACTGGTCTCGGAGATGAAGAGCAGCAGCATGACGACGGCGGCCACGAGCGTGACGATGCCGCCGGATAGCGTCCGCTTGTAGAAGTCCTCGTTCACCTTGGGGTACGCGTCCAGCCGCTTGAGCTTCTGCAGGAACTCGTCCATCTTCTCCTCCGAACTCCCCCGCCGCCGCCGGCGCAGGACGGCAGCGCGCTCGCTCCGGAACCCTAACCCGCCCCTTGATCCGAGCTCACGAGATCAGCTGGTCCGTGGAAACCGCGGCGACGCGGCGCGAGGTGGTGGGCGGTTTGACCGGCCGCTCTCGATGCCGCCGGGGTCGGGCTCGGGTCGGGCGGAGGCGGATCAGTAGATTGGTTGATTACGGGGACGCGGTAATGGTGGGATTTAGGACAATTTTCCACGCACGCGTGCCACGCGGCGGGAGATCATTGGCTGTCGGAGGCGGGAATGCGTTGGTCTCCGCCGACGTGGCACAGCCCGGTTCGGGTTCGGTTGGGAGGCTGGTGGTGGGTGGCCGGGTGGGGAGGACGACGAATTTCCTCGGAGGAAAACCAGAAACTCCTGCTGGTGCACGGGATTAACGGGTGATTTTGGCACGGGACTAATGGGTGATTTTGTTTGCCTAATACTAAGCTTGGGCGTTTTATGAAACTAGTAAAATGCACGTGCGACACGCACGTGTTTTAAAAAAACTTATTTAGTAAAAAATTAACTCATAGCATAATTTCGTTTGAAAAGATCACCCCAAAAGATTCGCTTAACAGATTTTGAAACGCTTGTCTTTTTGTGTATCACTTTTTTTAAAAGAATGAACTTCCATTGAACAACAGCCAATTCAGGCATGTCAGCAGTTATAAATTCGTATATAAGCTCCATGGATTGGTTCAAACCATCTGAGAACAAAGGGTACCTATTGCCACAAAGCCCTAACCCCATTCATTTTCTTGCATCATTATCGATCTTGTATGTTCTCTCATCCGGTAATTATCTATACATATCAACATGAAAATCATTAAAGAAATGCATATCGTGGATGTCAGTCCATCCTTCCAAAAATAGCAAAATAGTATCTCTTCCAACATATATAGGTGAAGCATTTTAACCTCCTGCAATATCACTAACGATATTAACAATAAGGGCTCTTAATTGGCAACTTTGTAAACTTTATTTCTGATCAAACATCAAAGTTAAATATGTACATGTGGGTTCCATTCATCAGCTGATTGGCGACCTTTGTTTGGTTCCATTTACCATATCTTATTCTCTTTACCCTGCAAGTACTGCCTCATCCCTGCGATTTAAAAAGCTTTGATATTTTAACTGTATTTTTTTAGCTCATATAATTATTAAGTATCACAATTGCATAAGAAAGAAAACACAATAAACATCCAACTGGGTGATTTTAGCATGAATATAAACTACAACTTGGTTTACAAGTGAGTACAACAAGGCCGTCTTTCAAAAAAAAAGTACTCCCTCCATATAGCATTTAGATGTCGTTTAAGACATGATTGCGCATACCAAGAAGTCAGTAATTAAGGTAGAGTTTTCCGTCTTTGCCCCTATTAAATAGTACTGCCGGTATTAACTAGACAACAATCTTCTGTAGCGCAAGTGGTAAGCTGTCCGTGTTCCGAGGCTGGAGTTCCAGGTTCGAACCCCCGTTTGTCTGCTATTTTTTTTTTGACGGGCTTGTTGATTTTGCAGTGCAGGTGCGTTCGTGTGCAGCGTGCTCCACCTCTTCTCTTCCATCTACTCCTTCCACTTGTTCGTATAGAAGAAAGAAGATGACGACGGCAATCTTCCCTTCGATCTTAATGAGCCAATATCAGAGGATCACAATAACAATGGTAATATGTCTGTCCTTTCCATTCATGATATTCACGGATCACGGCAGTCAGCATGCAAAATTTCCTTTCTCAGTTCGTTCTTTCCTTTCTTAGTGTTTGCATGTACGAGTTTTCTTTTCTCAACAGGGATTACATTATCTTGATTTGTTTCTTTTTTCGCAGGATTTGATTTGAACTTGCTGCAGCTGAAGGATGCCGACGAGCTCGACGAAGGCATCCGGCGAGCTCGATGAAGACAACCAGCAGCTTGCCGGCGAGCTCAACGAGCTCCTGTGCGAGTGTAACAGACCAAAAAAAAAGAGAAAAAAAAACACCCCCGTCAAATACCCCTCCTCTCTTCTCTCTCTCTCACTCATTTCTCTCCCTCACACTCTCTCTTCCTCTACTCTCCCATGGAGGAGAAATCCTTCTCCCCACCAAATCCACCACCACCTCGCCGGAGATCGCCGGAGATCGCCGGAGGATCGCCGGAGCTCGTCGGTAATCATCTCCCCTTCATCTCCTCCCTTTGGAATCGAAGTTTGAGCTCCTCTCAAGGTTTCCCCTTCATATCTAAGGCTCCAAGTCAAGGGATCAAGTCGATCTACTCCGTGGTTGCTTTCCATCAACTTCTAGCACCTCACCGGAGTTCAACCCATCACCGGTGAGCTATCTCCTCCCTTGAATCTCTCTCAAACCTCTTTTGATTTTGGATCAAGGAAACCTAGGGTTCCAAGCACTTTTGATGAGTTCAAGCTCATAAATCTTGTTTCCTTTCAAATATATCACTTGGAATCACCTCTATACACTCCTATAAACCTCCTAGAACCAAAAACTCCACCCAAAATCATCGCCAAAACTGCCGTCGGCGAGCTCAGTGCATTCCCGGGTGACCCGGCACCAATGTCCGGATGACACGGTATGCTTCTGGAGGTTCCCGGGTGACCCGGCACCAATGTCCGGATGACCCGAAACCCCCCTTTTCAGCCTGTCACCCAATCTTGCAAAATTCATATAAAATTGCATACAACTCGGAAAATTGTGAAACAAATTTTGTTGGTTTTATAATTATGTCAGAAACCTTTTAAAAATGAGTTTGCTCTCAAAATAAATGTTTAATTTTCTGAATTAATTATATAAGTGTTAACCTTGTTAATTGCATAGTTAATTCTCTTTTATTCCAAAAATCATGAAACCAATTTTGTTAGATCATGTTTGAGCATATCTTTTCTCATGTCATTGCACTCATTCATGGCATGTTTATTTACTATGTATCATTGCACTCGTGTAGAGACCGAAGTGCCGGAGCAAGAGGTCGGCGAGTCCCAGCAAGACCTCATCGTCGACGACGCCCCCGTTGACACCCCAGGCAGGCACCTAAGCATCCTTTGAAACCTATTTTGGATCAAAATTTGTATATGTGTCTTGTATGTGCATAAGTCAATATTTGTGTATATGTTTGCTTAGCTCCTATCTTTATGCATTATCCTTCCTTGATATAGAATAACCTCTCCTAGATGAGTATGCTTGTTTTAGGTGTCACGTTTATAATTGCTTATTCATGCTTAGCTTCGGTAGAAGTCGAGAGGTGGCAAGGTCACCACCACTCGCGAGTTATAGTTTATGCTTGATTTAATTTACTTGGATAGATATGAATGGTTTAAAAATATGAGCAAGTATGAATATGGATGCGAGACTTGAACAAGTGTGCTAGGCCAAGTTGAGATTGGAGCTCTCTTGGTTAGACTTGTTGAGTTGATTAAGGACTAACTTTGTAGCTGGGCTCTTGAGCACTTTTCGTACAGACCACATGCTGATAATGGGTAGGTAAGCCAAGTAGCATAAGTCGCACCGAGCCTTGACCGGATTAAGCGCGGGGTGGGATGAGGTGTGATCAGGCTGCGTCCGGTGCACCTATACACTTCCGGCTCTTCGTTCATAGCTGGGTGCGGGTATGTGAAAGGTTGGGGGCATGAATCAACACTTATCCTAGGTACCAGGGTATGGTCGTTGGTCTTGCCTTTCGTGTGGGTACAGCTGTACACCCCTGCAGGGTTATAATCTATTGCAATAGCCTCGCTCTAGGTCACGGAGCACGCTCTTGAGTTTAGAGTCTCAAAGTAGAGTTACCGTTTTGGGAGTTCATGGAAGATTGAGCTCATACACTTGATCATCTTTACTTAATGTAATTGTTTGATGTTTGGCTTAGAGCATAGACCGCTAGGTCTTTACTTGTTTACTCACCCTAAACTTTATTAGATGCTTTTATGCAAATGAATTACCTATTACCCTTCCTTGCTACTTAACCATATGCATTCTCCTTAAGAGTCGGGCAAATATATACTCATATGTTGGATAAGACCTGCGGAGTACCTTTTGTACTCACGGTGCTGCCGTTAAGTTGTTGCAGGTGGCCAGCAGCTTTTCCGTGGACGAGAGTGAAGCTTAAGCTTGGAGGATGGCACTATCTTCATATAGTGTCAGCCTTCTGTTTAGGTGATCGGAGAGCCCTGCAAAAACTTTTCCGCTGTAAAATCTCTGAACTTGCCGTAATTTAACTTGAATCTATTTATGTAAAGTGATGGACTGTGTTTGTATTGCTATTGGTTATGATGCTTTTGTTGTGCTTTTGTGAGGTGTGTATAAATCCTGGGCAATTCTCATGACACATCTCAAGGACTACCGGGGTTATTCCTTTTTAATTGGGTTGATCAGTGGTGATGACTCGATTAAACGGGATTAACTTGGGCGGTTCCTCACAGCTGGCATCAGAGCTGGTTAGCAGTTTAAACATGGTTAATCACCTAAAAATTTGATGTGAGGCTCGTTAGTAATAGGTGTGTGTCGTTGTGAGATGCGTACGTTGCGGCATATCATCATGTTTGTTTATCATCATGTTTAATTATTGCTATGCATGCATTTCCTAGACTTGTTAGGTTCATGCTCTTGCATTGTTGTGTATGCATATCCTTATCTGTTTATCTATCTTGTTTTATTTTTGCAAGATCCCTTTTGATCTACCTTATGATTCTTACCTTTTATCTCATAATAATCTATCTCATAATCCTTATCATCTATCTTTAATAATCTATTCTCACACATTTGTGGTTGATATTATACTTGTGCAATTTTTGTTGTACAATTGTATTGTATTAATTTCCTTCCGGTTGCTAATCTCAGTTCTAGTTGGTGGCGGGATGGCTGAGAATAATCTACCTCCTCCTCCCAATATAAACTCTACCTCTTGGAACTTCATAGAAGGTCGAAAGAAAGCCGTCAAGCTCTTATCCAAATCCTTCAAACTCTTGTCAAAAATCTAGCTGGCCAAGGTCAAGGTGGTTGTGGTGAGAATCCACACCATGGTCACTCTGTTTTCTTGCCATCCATCCTCCTATCTTTCAGGGATCCAATGACTCATTGGATGCAGATTTCTGGCTCTCTAGCATTACTGAAAAGTTGGGATCTTCCCAAATGATGATGCGGAGAAGGTGGCTTTCACAGCCTATCAACTTGAGGATGTTGCGGGCGTTTGGTGGAGAGGATATAAGGCCCAAGTGGTTGTAGGTCATCAAGTGGTTAGTTGGAATTCCAAAAGACTTTTCGGGGGTATCACATTCCTAAGAGTGTTATGAAGATGAAGAGGGATGAATTCAGAAGACTCAAGCAAGGGAACTATTCAGTGCATGAGTACATCAATACCTTCAACTATCTTATCTTGCCTTGTCAAAAAAAATCTATAGAAATTCTCTAATCTGCTTGTGGCCCAAGTCTTTCCTCATGAGCTACTCTAGCCATCTCATGTTATCAACAAATCTCTTTTCACTGAATCAATCATTTCCTTGTTATCCAAAGTATTGGATCAATCCCTTCCTTGATAACTTGTGTTTTTTGGTTGTCCTTGGTGGGTTGTTGTGGTAATGCCATGCCATGTGATCCATAGTGCCGCGACGGAACCTAGGACCCCATGTGTACGTGGCTGCAGTCACATGGTTGTGTCACTGGGCGCGCGTTGGTGCTTGGGCATGTGACATGACATGCTACAAAAGTCTACCGATACTCTACCTTAATCTTGGATAAATCCAGTGCTCTTCTTCTCCACATACAAGCATATCCTAAAGTTCTTTGTAGGGCCTTAATCACCCTTTCTGATGATGGTAGTGACCACCCATAAACCTCACTCAAAATCAGCTCTTTGCAGGACCAGTATACTTCTCTTTGTAATTATCTTGATCCTAACATCTTGCTCTCATGCAAAAGTGTGTGCATCATCCTATCTAGCCAAGATCTTCTATATCTTGATCAAGAACCTGTCTCTCTATCTACCTAGAATGTTTCCTTAATTTCTTGGATGAAGGTTATAAGAATATTTGGATTCTAAATTCCGTGACTACGAGGATTATTCTTTATCTCTTTCTTCTTCCTACAAAAAGATCTCTGCAGGCTCATAAAAATCAATTTTCTTATCAATAACTCCTTGTGCTTTGGGGGTTATGACTCTATCAAGTATAAACTTTTCTAATTTATCTTGTTGTTTATGGGATGTTCTTATCTGAGAAATCCTATCTCTCTGTTGCTTCATCGTCATTCCTGTTATCATCTCTTTATCTTCTTCTTCCGCCCTTACTTGAATCTCGGGGACGAGATTCCTTAAGGGGGGGAGAGTTGTAACAGACCAAAAAAAAAGAGAAAAAAAAACACCCCCGTCAAATACCCCTCCTCTCTTCTCTCTCTCTCACTCATTTCTCTCCCTCACACTCTCTCTTCCTCTACTCTCCCATGGAGGAGAAATCCTTCTCCCCACCAAATCCACCACCACCTCGCCGGAGATCGCCGGAGATCGCCGGAGGATCGCCGGAGCTCGTCGGTAATCATCTCCCCTTCATCTCCTCCCTTTGGAATCGAAGTTTGAGCTCCTCTCAAGGTTTCCCCTTCATATCTAAGGCTCCAAGTCAAGGGATCAAGTCGATCTACTCCGTGGTTGCTTTCCATCAACTTCTAGCACCTCACCGGAGTTCAACCCATCACCGGTGAGCTATCTCCTCCCTTGAATCTCTCTCAAACCTCTTTTGATTTTGGATCAAGGAAACCTAGGGTTCCAAGCACTTTTGATGAGTTCAAGCTCATAAATCTTGTTTCCTTTCAAATATATCACTTGGAATCACCTCTATACACTCCTATAAACCTCCTAGAACCAAAAACTCCACCCAAAATCATCGCCAAAACTGCCGTCGGCGAGCTCAGTGCATTCCCGGGTGACCCGGCACCAATGTCCGGATGACACGGTATGCTTCTGGAGGTTCCCGGGTGACCCGGCACCAATGTCCGGATGACCCGAAACCCCCCTTTTCAGCCTGTCACCCAATCTTGCAAAATTCATATAAAATTGCATACAACTCGGAAAATTGTGAAACAAATTTTGTTGGTTTTATAATTATGTCAGAAACCTTTTAAAAATGAGTTTGCTCTCAAAATAAATGTTTAATTTTCTGAATTAATTATATAAGTGTTAACCTTGTTAATTGCATAGTTAATTCTCTTTTATTCCAAAAATCATGAAACCAATTTTGTTAGATCATGTTTGAGCATATCTTTTCTCATGTCATTGCACTCATTCATGGCATGTTTATTTACTATGTATCATTGCACTCGTGTAGAGACCGAAGTGCCGGAGCAAGAGGTCGGCGAGTCCCAGCAAGACCTCATCGTCGACGACGCCCCCGTTGACACCCCAGGCAGGCACCTAAGCATCCTTTGAAACCTATTTTGGATCAAAATTTGTATATGTGTCTTGTATGTGCATAAGTCAATATTTGTGTATATGTTTGCTTAGCTCCTATCTTTATGCATTATCCTTCCTTGATATAGAATAACCTCTCCTAGATGAGTATGCTTGTTTTAGGTGTCACGTTTATAATTGCTTATTCATGCTTAGCTTCGGTAGAAGTCGAGAGGTGGCAAGGTCACCACCACTCGCGAGTTATAGTTTATGCTTGATTTAATTTACTTGGATAGATATGAATGGTTTAAAAATATGAGCAAGTATGAATATGGATGCGAGACTTGAACAAGTGTGCTAGGCCAAGTTGAGATTGGAGCTCTCTTGGTTAGACTTGTTGAGTTGATTAAGGACTAACTTTGTAGCTGGGCTCTTGAGCACTTTTCGTACAGACCACATGCTGATAATGGGTAGGTAAGCCAAGTAGCATAAGTCGCACCGAGCCTTGACCGGATTAAGCGCGGGGTGGGATGAGGTGTGATCAGGCTGCGTCCGGTGCACCTATACACTTCCGGCTCTTCGTTCATAGCTGGGTGCGGGTATGTGAAAGGTTGGGGGCATGAATCAACACTTATCCTAGGTACCAGGGTATGGTCGTTGGTCTTGCCTTTCGTGTGGGTACAGCTGTACACCCCTGCAGGGTTATAATCTATTGCAATAGCCTCGCTCCAGGTCACGGAGCACGCTCTTGAGTTTAGAGTCTCAAAGTAGAGTTACCGTTTTGGGAGTTCATGGAAGATTGAGCTCATACACTTGATCATCTTTACTTAATGTAATTGTTTGATGTTTGGCTTAGAGCATAGACCGCTAGGTCTTTACTTGTTTACTCACCCTAAACTTTATTAGATGCTTTTATGCAAATGAATTACCTATTACCCTTCCTTGCTACTTAACCATATGCATTCTCCTTAAGAGTCGGGCAAATATATACTCATATGTTGGATAAGACCTGCGGAGTACCTTTTGTACTCACGGTGCTGCCGTTAAGTTGTTGCAGGTGGCCAGCAGCTTTTCCGTGGACGAGAGTGAAGCTTAAGCTTGGAGGATGGCACTATCTTCATATAGTGTCAGCCTTCTGTTTAGGTGATCGGAGAGCCCTGCAAAAACTTTTCCGCTGTAAAATCTCTGAACTTGCCGTAATTTAACTTGAATCTATTTATGTAAAGTGATGGACTGTGTTTGTATTGCTATTGGTTATGATGCTTTTGTTGTGCTTTTGTGAGGTGTGTATAAATCCTGGGCAATTCTCATGACACATCTCAAGGACTACCGGGGTTATTCCTTTTTAATTGGGTTGATCAGTGGTGATGACTCGATTAAACGGGATTAACTTGGGCGGTTCCTCACAGCGAGCTTCGATTCTGCCACTTGCTCCGACTGCATGTCGCCAGGAAGAATGGAGCCGACACGTGCTCCATGGGGTGCCCGGCGTGAAGTCAATATATGGAGTCCAGCGGCGCGAACTGCTTCTCCGCCTCCATGGAGTCTGGCACGGTGTGCTTCCTGGATTGGTGAGGGAGTCGAGCGAGAGGCGCAGCCGAGGCGAGATCAGCGCGCGCGGGCCGAAACCGAGGAGACGGCATTTACTCGCTCCACGCGCGGCGCGGCGAGGAACCAAGGAGCGGCATTTACTCGACTCGCGCATGCAGGGGTACTCCCGTCCGTTTTTGCCTCGACTGGTGAGAACGACATCTAATCTTCAAGATGAGCAAATGCACAGAACGACATCTAAATCTTATATGGAGGGAGTACAACAAGGTTGTTAAGTCGACTGCCCTGTTTAATCTAAGCTTAAGGGGCAAGGCTTGCAAGGCAACGCAAACACCTTATTACAGTACAGAAAAGAAAAGAAAAATAGATGGGAGATGGGCCACCACTCAGAGTACTAATTCTACACAAACTCAATAGTCATCCAAGCAAAATCCTCTTATGCTTAATCCAAATTGCAAACATCATCATGTATCTTAAAAAACTAAGGCATAACAACGTGGATTTCATCATGGCATTAGGCATACTATCATTGAATGGACCCAACCATGAGCATAAAGGTTTGCCTCTAGCTTTGACATTGACATAAAAAATGCTACAGCATTGCTCTTTACCATTAATGGTGCAAGATTAGGATGAAAACAGTAAAAAGCTTAAACAAAACTTAAGATTAGGATGAAAACACAATGACTTGGGCCCTGTATTTAGCTCATGGACTTGTTTCAACAGTATCTCGCATCTCACTTGTGCTACTTTTCCTTTTGCTTGGAACTGACCTAATGCTACTAATGAATAATCGAAGATATCAGATAGAGCACATTAAAGAAAAATGCACAGGCACATGTGAGATATAAATTACATATCACTGCAATAATAATTACAAGATCATTCCAATGTGTTTCATCAGCAAGCTGCATGGCAAAACAATCACTTCCACCATCTTTCTGCAAGCAAAGAATCAAGCCCCACACATTTATTTTTGAATAGGAAACTGTGCATTTAACCAGGACTACGACATGCACTCCCAGATCCTTGCCTGAATGAAGTTTGTCAAAGTTAAGTATGGGTTTGGAAGATCCACGAGTTAAAAGCACGCTGAGTGAGAAATTCCAATTATAAGCACGCCGAATGAGAAATTCCAATTATAAGCATGATACAAGCACACTAAAAGGAAGAATAATTCCTATTAGAACTGATCTTAAACACCATTGGATGAAATAGCTCTACCGTTGAATGGTCTGGCCCTTGCTGGATCTGTGGTGCTGCCACTGAAAGGTTTATAAGACTGAATGTTGTGTTCGTTTTTTTTCAGGACCTGAATTGGCACACACACAGATTAATCATAAGATTAACCGCCCTACCATCAAAGCCACGCAGAAATGACCACAAGTAGAGAAGTGTTAAATAAGCTATGGAAAACATAAATTCATATGTTAATTCAGTAGGAAAAACTGTAACGAGTGAAGAAAACTAACCTGATATAGAACATCTGTAACACTTCCACTACATAAGGCTATTTGGAATGCACTTCTTTAGATGCCCTAACACACAAGCACTTTTTCTGCAGAGTTCAGAAAAAGCACAGGCTTAGAAAAGTAATGCATAAGCATCACCATAAATAATTAAAGGTGGAATCAAACTCTTAGAGACAATAAAATGCTGCAGTTTAGGTTATAAATGCATCAAAATAAAAATGAGAAGATCTGTATTAACAACAATTATTAACTGTTACTAATATTTCAAAACATGCCACGTCATCGTAATTGAGCCTATTAGTTTTAGGTTGCTCGTGATCTCCAGCGCCGCCGTCCGCCTGCAACTCCTGATGCACACACGTCGACGCCCTGCCTCCAAGGAATTTTCAGCCGGCGTAGGAAGGAGTCCTTGCCATCATGATTGCCAGCTAACATAACCAATTAACATGAATGCAAGAAAAAAAAGTTGGAGAAGTAGAACATCATTCAGCTCCATAACAGATTCATGTTCAAGAGCAAATGCTTCAATTCCAGGAGTGAGGTCGTCGCTGCAAGGAACAACGCCTCTGGAAGTGGATCTAACTCGACGCCAGCAAGTGCTGTCATCGGAGGACGGGGTGCTTCTCTCCACCTTGCAATTGACCTCGCCGTTTGCCTCTGCCAGCCAGGTCATGATCTGCACTACCGGCTATCTGCAGATGTCCCTCGCCGCCACCCGCCAGGCCATTGGGAGATGCCACCGCTGGGCGCTGGCGAATAGCACCTGCCGCATCCTCTGGCCGTCGCGGTGCTCGGGGAGCATCGGAGGTTAGGAGCGCGCCGGCGAGAAGGGAGCCGACGGGGAGTAGGCCACAGGCTACGGCGAGGAGGAGCTGCGGCGAGCCTGCGAATCTCGAGCGGCGGTCGCACGGCGGTGAAGAGGAGGGTCGTGAGCCCGCCGCTGCTACCGGCCTCGACCCTGCCGCCGCTCCTCATCCACACCGACGGCCTGCATCCTACAGTCGGGCGCACCTCCTCGCCGACCCCTCCCCCAACTTCTCCGCCTCCGCGTTGGGGAGCAGAGGGAAGGAAGGGAGGAACTGCGCCGCCGTCGGCCTCGGCCTCCACCGCATCGGCTCTCCCTGGCCGGATCTGGCAGCCGCCGTCGAGCCGCCGAGGGGAGAGGAAGGGGAGGGGGCCGGCCACCGCCGTAGGTCCCAGTCGCTGTGGGAGGAAGGGGCGAGCCACCATTGCACCGGGGACGAGGAGGAAGCCGGCGCCGCCGCTGGCCTCGACCTCGCCGTCAGAGAGAAGAAGGAAGCGGAGGATCCGGCGTAGGTGGAGGAGGAGGCTGCCCGCGCCTGGCCGCCGGAGGGAGGAGGGGAGGAAGGAGAGAAGGACGGGGAAATAGCTGGCGGTGAGGGCGACGAGGAAGGGAGGGTGATGGATCGCAGACTGTGGGTGGGCGTGGGCCCGGCGGGTATAGGGGGGTGGGTATACGTCGGGTGGGTGAGAAAAAAGTGTGATTTTTGGCAGAAACATTTTTCAAATTGCGATTTTTCGGTCCTTTCATAGTCTTTCCACCCTATCCACTCTTAAAACCACATGACGGGTGGGTCCGACGTGAGGGGTACGGTGGACCCGAATTGGGTGAGAAAAATTTTCAATTGTCTTCGGTCCTTATAGTATAGATTTAAACGAATGAAATTTGTCAAATTTGGCTTATGATTGAACACCGCCAGCTTGGATGTGAGCTCGTGGTTGGTGACCTAAACCAGGTTCGCGTAGCAATACTCGAAGTCGAAGGTGTGCTAGGTGCTAGAAGCTTCGGAAAGGTCAGCTTCCGTTTCCCGTGCAGTCCACGGCGTGTCAAAACTACAAAAGCTCGCAATTTTTCCAACGCAAAGAACACCCTGAAAGCTGATCTAATCTGTGCGCCCAACGGTTCTGACCAAGGGCGGATCTAGGATTAGGGAATAGGGGCTCATTTTCTTCTTCTTCCTCCTTCTTTTTTTTTTTTCTTCTTCTCCTTCCTTCTTTTCTTCTTCCTCTTCTTCTCTCATGGCTGAAAATGTTGGGGGGCTTGTGGGGGCTCTCATGGAGTGCATGGGGGTAGGGGGCTCCAGCCCCCCCCCCCCTGCCCCCACGCTGAATTCGCCCCTGGTTCTGACCTGTTCTCGCGGCGCCGGCATGTGCCAGGCTCATAAGTGTGACTTCAATGATAGGTACAGCATCAAATGAAAACATACTCAGTCCGTCCCAAAATTAATGTAATTCTACCGTCCCAAAATTTATACAATTCTGGAATAAACACGCAAACTAATATTCCTTCCGTATCGAAATACTTGTCGAAATACTTATCACTGTTGACCTTTTCTTTCAACTTTGACTATTCGTCTTATTCAAAAAATTGTCGTAAATGTGTAAAAGGATAAGTCATACTTAAAATACCTACAATAATAAAACATATAGCAAGCAAATTAAATGATAGTTGCATAATTTTTTGAATAAGACGAATGGTCAAAGTTGTGAAAAAAATTAATAGCGACAAATATTTCGATACGAAGGGAGTATGAGATGTAAAATGACTAAATTATCTTGTCTTTTATGAGAAAGATCTAGGGTTTTTTTTTTGAAAAGATAAAGATCTAGGTATGAGTTTGTGAAACTTATAGAGTCTCATCTTTTATAGATGGTTAGTCAAATTTGTATTTTTTATGAAACAAAATTTAAAATTACATTTATATTGAGACGGATGGAGTAGTTTTTTTACTACATCATCGTCCACATTCCAAAAGCTAGTACCATACCGGTCACATCGTGCCCAGACTCCACATGACGTCGTGGCGCCACAGGATGCGAAAACCATACCAGGCGATCAACGAATCATACCAAGCTTGACGAGCAACGCAATCGCCCCAGCCAACCAGGCAAACATTACCCAGCAGATCACATATACTGACCGGAGCTAATGTGACCCACACCAATAAGATGAGACAACGGAAATAATTATGACAATCTCATCAAACAAAACCACAGATATGCCTTACATAGCAACCATATGAGGTACAATCTGTATGCAAGAACAACTCATAGACTGAAGACAAACAAGAAACGGCCATTGGCCATGCAACAAAGGTCTGAGCCCTATATAGCATCTCATCTAGGGATAGGCAAAGTTCGCTCCTCTTCGCTCACTGGGCGCCAGGGGTGGTGCTGATGATGTCCGAGTCACCTGAAAGCATATGATTGTTAAACAGTTATTCGGCCACAGTTAGAAACAACAGAAGATGTGTCGGTTTAACTGAAACAAACCTGGGTCAATGATACTGAGGCAGCACACTCTGTAGTACTTGCCGCAGGCAGTGCCAAGATCAACATTGTCTGAAACAGAAGGGAAATGCAATGTGTAAACACACATAATAAAAATCATTGGCAGTGGGGCACTTGTAAACTTGCCCAAGATTATTCAGAAAGAATGACGATGATCTTACTTCCATGGAAATGGTGTACGCTGACTTTGGCAAGCATGGCATAGTACTCAATCTCAGACTTCCTAAGTGGAGGGCAGTTGTTTGCGAGGATGATCAGCTTCCCTGAACAAAGACAAAATCAACGGTTATGTCTCAAGATTCATATGAACCAACACCAGAACCTACTTTAAGTTACTGTAGACGTCAAAGCAATAATTGTTTGCACAATCAATTATGCAAGCACATTGAATTGATGGTGAAGTGGGCTGTCAAGCAGGCAAGTCAGAAGGATTTCTGGTGTCACAGAAACTACAGTCAAAGTATTACAACTCATTAAATCTACATCCACCAACATCCAGCAAACATTACATTAATATTTTGCCTACGTAGTAACCCATAACTCAAAGATGGTAGAACCACTTGATTCAGTGCACTAACATTGGGGGAAACAACAAGAAAGGCGTAAACAAATATTCCAACCTCCATCTGGCTTCCAAATTTAGAAGAAATAAAGGAAAACTTTAATCAAGAGGCTGGAATTGTTCTAGGGCGCTGCATTCATCTCAAAGGCACTAAAATTAAGCCAAAGAGCCAAACTCCAGTCCCATCTTACTATGGAAAAATACATGTAAATACAAATGATTACCGTAGTATATACATCAGTATATTGTGACAGAATCAACCCACTTAAAACAACCAATTAGCAAAGAAAAATAACTCAAAGAACAAATGTTTCAACCTCCATTTGGCCTCCAGATATAAAGAAATAAAGAGGACTGTAAATCAAAAGGCTGGCATTTTTCTAGGGAACTGCATTCATCTCTAAGGCGTTGTACAATAAGGCCAAAGAGCCAAACTTCAGTCCCATAGTAAAATCCAAAATTCAAGAATCTAAAGACCTACATCAAACTGAACAAGATGGCAATGTGACACAAAACCTACAAATTACACAATGAACTACTACACAAAGGAACCACTCGCAAATTTCTACATCACAAACAAGCAAGCATAGTCCACAACATATTCAGCTGGAAGTACACATCAGATGCATTCACAGACCATACAGCACATCAACAGATTGCTAAACACATCACAAAACGAGTCTCGACGATTAAAGGCTGTAAATATCACACATCAAAATTTGAAACTCAACAGGGAAAAACTAGAGTGCCATATATTCAAGCGTCTACAAATCCGTACAACCCCGCCGAGACTATTCTTTATCTAACAAATGGAGAGCAGGGCGCAGAAAAGAAATGGGATCCATACCCTTGGAGTTGCGCAGCGTCTTGAGGACGGTCTTGTAGCCGAGCGTGTACTTGCCGCTCTTCATCACCAGCTGCAGCTTGTTGTTGATGCTCTCCGTGCTCTTCTTCTGCACAGATCGAAAACCATCAGGAAAACAAACCACACGGGCGAAAAATCGACCTCGAAATGGGAGGGACAGTGCACCAGAGCAGATCGGTTAGGGTTCGTACGTACCGACTTCTTCGTGGGAGCCATCGGATCGAGCGGCCGCGGGCGGCGATGAGCAAGGGCGGCGGCGGCGCGAAGGGTGGCGGCTAGCAGCAGCGGCGGCGCGAATGGGCGGCTCGTTAGGGTTTAGCACCAGAGGGAGTATATAATGGGCGGCCCCGTAACCGGAAATTCCAGAGTTGCCCCTGGCCCTAGATAGAGCTGGACCTTACTGGGCCTCGTCAAGCCCAAACATTTCTAGTGGGCCTATACGTCCAACGTTATTTTGTCAGGGGTGGGTCATATACTCGGTAGGGCGGGCTCGTTCGCCTCCAGTGGAAAAACCCTAACCACACTTACCCCGCCGCCGCCGCCGCCGCCTCCTCTTGCTCCGCCGTGAAGGCACTGCTGGAGATGGGGAAGAAGGAGAAGGAGAAGGAGAAGAAGCCGTTGGACATCCTCGCGGGGTCCGACGACGACTCCGACGGCAGCGGGGAGGACCTCTCGAAGATCCAGATCAACGAGGAGTATGCTCGCCGCTTCGAGCACAACAAGCGGCGGGAAGCGTTGCAGAAATACGAGGAGCTTAAAAAGAAGGGCCTCGCTCCCCCGTCCGACGACGATACGGACTACGGGGAGGTGTCGTCGGAAGAGGACGATGACGCCATTGCCTCGCGCACCGTCGACCGCCGCCTGTTCAAGGTGATCCGCCGTATCCGCAGCGGTGACCCTGCCATCCTCGACAAAGACGCCAAGGTTTACTCCTCGGAGGATGAGAGCGAAGAGGAGAAGGAAGGAGAGTCCAAGAAGAAAAAGAAGGCCAAGAAGGAGAAGCCTTTATACCTCAAGGACGTTAACGCCCGACACCTGATTGAGGAGGGCCCCGAGTTCACAGCTCAGACCAGCCGGAGCAGCAGGTACGATAGGATCGCCTACGACGAGGAGCAGAAGAAGGGGCTGGAGGCCTTCCTTGAGGCACAGAAAGAGGTTTTAGGTGATGACGATGATGATGATTTGTTCCATGAGAAGCCGAAGGTGGGAGCAGCTGCTGGTGAGGATGAGGATGAGGAGGAGAAGCAGACGAAGGAGCTAGCTGGTGAGATTTTTGGGAAGGATGAGGAGTTGGACGAGAATGAGAAGTTCTTGAAGGAATTTTTCCTTAAGAGGCCATACCTTGAGTCGGGTAAGACGTCCTATATGGATGATATCCAGGAATTATCAGACGAAGAGGAGCTCAAAAATCAGGAAAAATATGAGTATGTTTACAGTTTCCGGCATGAGGAGGCTGAGGCATCAGGGGCAGTGGTGGCAGACAGGGTAATGGGACATTCTAGGGTTGTTGAAGGGTCTGTGAGGAAGAAGGAAAGCAGCAGGAAGCAGCAGCGGAAGAGCAAGGAGGAGCGGAGAGCCCAGGCTAAGCAAGAGCAGGCTGAGGAGCTGAAGCATCTCAAGAATTTGAAGAAGAAAGAGATTGCAGAGAAGCTTGAGAGGATCCGAATGATTGCCGGGATCGAAGGTGATTCTGCTTGCAAGCTTGGTGCTGATGACCTGGAGGAGGATTTTGATCCAGAGGATTATGATAAGAAAATGCAGGAGATGTTTGATGACAGTTATTATGAAGCTAACGATGTTGATCCTGAGTTTGGAAGTGGCGAGGAGATGGATTTGGAGAAGCCAGATTTTGATAAGGAAGATGAATTGCTTGGGCTTCCTGAGGGCTGGGCAAGTGAAAAATATAAAGAAGAGTCTACTGCCATCGATGGGAAAGCTACAAAAGGGAAGATCTCTCTCAAGGACAAGGTGGAGCTTGAGAAAGAGATGGAAGAGTACTACAAGTTGGACTATGAGGACACTATTGGAGATCTGAAGACTCGATTCAAGTATAAGAAGGTTGATCCCAACAATTTTGGTCTTAGTACCTATGAGATATTGGCATCAGATGACAAGGATCTGAACCAGTATGTTTCCATGAAGAAGCTAGCTCCTTACAGGGAGGGTGAATGGAAGGTAACACATCATAAGAAGTTGAGCAAGGATTTGATCCTTGGTGGACAGAAGAAAGAGCGGAAGAAAAACAAATCGGGCAAGAAATCTGGATCTGCCGAGGCTGGCCCTAGTTCTTCAAAACCAGAGAATGACAAGCTGCCGGTTGAACAAGAGTTAACTGATGGCAAGAAAAAGTCTACCAGAAGCGGACGAAGGAAGCGCCGTAATGAGGATCTGAAGATGTCTGATCCTCGTCTAGAAGCATATGGAAAGATAAATTCAAAGCGTCACAAGAGCCATTGAGCTTTGGAGATTCATCAAAGTACATCTAGGGAATTTTGCTTCTCTTTTTATGCATTTTGGAGGGGGTGAAATCTCAGTTAATGAGTGTCTTTGTTTCTACTTTGGGAGTCACAAACTAGTGTAATCCTAGTAGTATCTGTTGAGTTTGCAGACTGTGTTGTGCACCTCCTTTCCTGAACCATATAATTTAATTGCCTTGAAGCTTCCTGCTATTATATTTTGTGTTACTGTCGTTTCCTTTTCTAATTTGCTTGAATTGTCAAATTATCCCGGTGCTGCAGATGAACTCATATACTCCCTCCGTCCCTTTTTGTTGGTCGCCAGGGAACAGTATTTCCCCTCACAGGCACGCTATCCTAGCGACCAACAATAAGGGACAGAGAGAGTATGCCTCTTGCACTCGCCTCATACAGCTTTACTGCCATTAGCTTTTCTCTTTACCTGCTTTCAGAGCAGGTTTCATACTGAGTTTGCCTGAGACCTTCAGACATCTCACACAGACCAAATTGAGCCATTTATGCAACAACTTTTGTAACTGCCCCTGAGTTCCAATAAGGAGAAAATAATATTAATTTATCCATACATCTGACGTTGACAGCTTTGGGCTCCTTACAAAAAATAAAATGAACTCTGCCTTGTGATGCTGTCTGGTACACTAGAATTTTGCAAGACAAGTCACAACATTAGGGCTCCTTACAAAAAATAAAATGAACTCTGCCTTGTGATGCTGTCTGGTACACTAGAATTTTGCAAGACAAGTCACAACATCACCGAGTTGAAGACCGATTCAAAGCAGCTCCTGAGCAGTAGCAACCAGGTCAACAAAAACCATTGTGGCCTGACATCCACTTCCAATCACCTCATTTGTATATTCTTGTCATTTTGCCATTAGCACCAAACAAATGCTCGATGGGTTTATTCCATCGTGTTGGTTGTTGCACATGTCCCTTTCTTCTATCATCACCATCTTCAGCACCCCACGTTACTCTATTTATATGCCCTCTCCCATCTCAGCTTTGCTCCTACGCTGATGATCATAGTCAAGCTGCTTATATGATATGGTACATCCCTTTCTACTACCAACTGATGCTCCTAGTTTTTGTCCTGCTATTTCCCTATCTTTTTCTTTGTTTCCACAGTGAAACATACTGATTGTTGTGTTCTAGTTTCTTCTTGTACTAAACACGCTGATTGTTGCTGGCTTTACTACCAATTTTCCAGCTCTGTGGCTACTCAATCAGCATCTGATACTAGTATTCAGTTCCTTGCAGAAACTTGCTGTGCAAAATGTCCAAGACCGAGAGCAGAAAGCTGTCTGATGACTATGAAGTTGTGGATGTCCTCGGCCGAGGTGGGTTCTCGATAGTGAGAAGGGGAGTGAGCAAGTCAGAAGGGAAGACCCAGGTTGCCATAAAGACCCTGCGGAGGCTTGGTCCGGCGGCGATGGGGACGAAGCAAGCGTCAAAGGGCGGCGGTGGCCTCCCGATGTGGAAGCAGGTATCCATCTCCGACGCGCTGCTCACCAACGAGATCCTCGTCATGAGGAGGATAGTCGAGAACGTCGCGCCACACCCCAACGTCATCGGCCTGCATGATGTGTATGAGGATGCGCATGGCGTGCACCTGATCCTCGAGCTGTGCTCCGGTGGTGAATTGTTCGACAGGATAGTGGGGCGTGACCGGTACTCGGAGTACAATGCGGCAGCTGTGGTTCGTCAGATTGCCAGAGGCTTGGAGGCTCTTCATAAGGCAAACATCATACACAGGGACTTGAAGCCGGAGAATTGCCTCTTCTCTGACAAAAATGAGGATTCCACGTTGAAGATCATGGATTTTGGTTTGAGCTCTGTTGAGGATTTTAGCGACCCGATTGTCACTCTGTTCGGGTCCATAGATTATGTTTCACCAGAAGCTCTCTCAAGGCAAGATGTTTCAGCTGCAAGTGATATGTGGTCCGTTGGGGTAATTCTGTACATCCTTTTATCTGGGTATGTTTGATAACCCTCCATTGTGATTCTCTTGGTTTATTCTTTTGCCCATAGTTTGAAGGATTTTACTTTGTGTATTTCAGATGCCCACCATTTCATGCTGCAACTAATCGAGAAAAGCAGCAAAGGATCCTGCAAGTAAGTCATTTTTGTAGCTAACCTCTGGACATAATGCTGTTACACTATTTGAGTTCAGTGGTGTTTGGAACTCTCTTGTGATTCATGTTTTCATGTATTCACCTTTTGAGCATTTCTACAACCTGCTCTGACAATATGGAACACGTTGGCTCAGTTGTAGTGGGAATGGGAGTTCAATCAATTTCTCTTAAAAACACTTTTCATTTTCGAACAAAACCAGGATCATTTGGCATCACTAGTCGCACGTCATATCATGGATGCAATGTAATTTAGAGTTACATTCACTGCTGTCTCAATAGACTGTCTTCCATATGCTACTCCAACCTAAATTACATTTAGAAGAGATTGCCTAGTAGGAACCAGGTGAGGCATAGCTCTGAACCTTCTGTCAGCAGGTTTGGAACAACTGTGTGCATAGCATGGTAACATTTTTCTTTTGCCGAGGCATAGCATGGTAACAGATCTGTTGATCAATGCTGAAAAATGTCTTCTTCTGGTATGTATCAGCACTTGAATTTTAATTTGTCCTGTCACAATGGCTAAGTTTTCTTGAGGCAATAAGCCTTGCTTTTTCCTGAAACAAAAAAAAACAATATCTCTAAATAAGATGATGTGCTCTTGATTGTTTGCTTGCTTCATCAACGAAGGTTTCAATTATCAAATATTCCTTACATTCAATTGAGATGCCTTACTCAAATGTTGTGCCTTTACTAATTTTCTTTCAGGGAGAGTTTAGTTTTCAGGATCACACGTGGAAAACAATATCTTCATCGGCTAAAGAATTGATTTCCAGTCTTCTTTCTGTTGAACCTTACAAGAGGCCAACAGCAAGTGATGTCCGTATCATGCCCCCCTTTTTTCCATGTTGAGCATTCCTACTAGATATAACCATACTGAACCATGTATCATTTATTCATTTTGAACCAGCTTCTGAGGCATCCTTGGGTGATAGGAGATTGTGCAAAGCAAGATCTCATGCATGCGGAGGTTTTGTCGAAACTGCAGAGGTTCAATGCTAGAAGAAAACTGCGGGCGGCCGCAATAGCCAGCGTCCTTAGCAGCAAGGTGGCATTGAGGACGAAAAGGCTGAGGAACCTTTTAGGAACCCATGACCTTAGCTCGGAGGAGCTAGACAATCTACGGGTCCATTTTGCACGAATGTGAGTATAAGGAACTCGAATCCTTTATTGGTTTGACTTGAATGTGGATTCTAGCGTTTCTCAGTTAGCAATAAAATAATCCATACTTGGTACGAGAAAGTGCCCAGCAATTATTGACAAATGCAGAATTCGAGAATCATGATGTGTTACATTTGGCGTGTCATGTTTAAGCAAAACTGATGTGGCATTTTTTTCTTTTCTTGGCGTGAAAATTTCAGTAGTTCCAATCCTTGGTAAAAAGAAATTTGCATAGCTCCGAAACCTTTTTCATAGGACACCTGATGTGTTTTGTTGACTGTACTGAAGAACGGAGCAAATCCTCCTGATGCAGATGCGCAGACGGGGAGAACGCCAAGCTGGAGGAGTTTGAGCAGGTCCTGAAGGCGATGAAGATGGATGCGCTGATCCCGCTGGCACCGCGCGTGTTCGACCTGTTCGACAACAACCGTGACGGCACCGTGGACATGAGGGAGATCCTCTGTGGGCTCTCCAGCCTCAGGAACTCCCGAGGCGACGACGCTCTCCGCCTCTGCTTCCAGGTAACATTTCTGCTCGCAGCATCTGCATTTCGTAACAAGGGGCTGGCCTTTCGATGTCTGAAAACATGTGACTAAATTTTTGGCCAAAACAAAACAAAAATATGTCTGATCATGAACACTTGAAATCGTATCTCAGATGTACGACGCCGACCGGTCAGGTTGCATCAGCAAGGAAGAGCTGGCGTCAATGCTGCGAGTAAGTATGCTGCTAAAATGTTTGCTTGACCTCTGTTATACAGTAGAAACTAGTGTTCGTTCAAGTTTCGGTTAGAAACGCTGACGACGGCAGCTGCTGCTGTTTGTTTGTGACCCCAGGCGCTGCCGGAGGACTGCCTCCCCGGGGACATCACGGAGCCGGGGAAGCTGGACGAGGTGTTCGACGAGATGGACGCCAACGGTGACGGCAAGGTGACCTTCGACGAGTTCAAGGCGGCGATGCAGAAGGACAGCTCCCTCCAGGACGTCGTCCTCTCCTCCCTGCGACCGGTGCACTAGACGACCATTAAGAATTAGTATTATTCATTCATTGAGAATGATAAGTTCTTTTTGACGCTGGATTTGTTCGGTCTCAACTTTTGTATGTCCCGGCCGGCCGGCCGTGCTGGAAAACGAGTTCAGACTTGGTCACAGATGCCTTTGCCGCGTTGGTAGCTGTATTTTTGTTTTGTTTCGTTTTATTTCTGAAGCCTGCATATGCGTCATTTCGGTCACGTATATAAACAAACAGTTAGATACTGTGTGGTCATTGGTGATGGTCCTTGGTCGTCCATCAACTCCTCCTGTAAGTGTCGACGGGCGTTTTGTTTTATTCCAAAAAATAAAGGTAGACGGACGGCATTCTCATCTTTCATCGGCCTATCAAGGTAGGTAGCCCACGGGCCCCCTAGCTGGGACGAGGAATTTTATATTTTTATATTTATTTTTTTACGAATTTACAAAAATATACACCTCTCTCAATATTTTGCAAAATTATACCACTACCACCGTTTCTAAGAGTATCTCTAAGAGTCTTTCTAAATTTTACTCTCTAAATCATTATTTAGAGAGCTATTTGCATAAATATCATTTCCTATATCTTTTCACTTTCCAACAACTTTTCTGTTTCTTATGCGCACTCTAGAAATCATTCTCGTCTTCTATATTTGACTAGCGAAAAATTCAGAATAGCAGATGACTATATTTGGATGAACATTTAGATAAATCGTTGGAAGACTTTTTTTCACGAAAATTTCTATTTCTACTATTTAAAAAGAATACAGAGAGTCTCTTGGAGATGCTCTAAAGGAGCTATCGCTGTAAACTGACAGTAAAGGCAGGCTGCTACAGTAGCACACTTGAGGTACTGTATCAGTCCCTACTACCATTTGAAACGGCTGTAGAGGTCACTTCGTTCTAAAAAATGGTAACTTTTTTGTTTGAACTTGAATGGAGATCTTGATATGAAAATTGTAGATTTCGATGAGATCTACAACTTTGTACTTCAAACTTTTTCATTTGAAATCATTTTGATGCTCAAATAACCGACACAGTTTTTCTTGTTTTGACAGCATATCTTTTAAAAAATAATATTTCTTTCATATGAACTCGGATGGAGATAAAAGTTATACGAAAATTGTAGCTTTTGTCGAGAACTACAATTTTATAGTGAATAAGTTTTTCATTTGAAATCATTTTGATGTATAAATAATCGACGCTATAGTCATATCTAAAAGGTAACGAATCTTTTTCTCTCGACAACATATCTTCAAAAAATCATAACATTTTTGTATAAACTCGGATGGAGTTAAACTCTACACCAGAATTGTGCATCTCAACAAGATCTACAATTTTGTAGTTCAAACTATTTTATTTGAATTCATTTTAGTGCTCAAATGATTGACACAAGGTTGAGATTAAAATTCAAATTTTAGATCTGGATAGTATATCGAGTATTTGAGCCTCAAGACGATTTCAAATGAAAAAAAGTTGAACTGCAAAGTTGTAGATCTGAACGAAATCTACAATTTTCATATAAAGTTTATCTCCATCCGAGTTCAAACAAAAAAAATTATGATGTGTCTTTAAACAGACTGGCCCCCACATGCTACTGTAGCAGCCGGGTACTGTAGCACATCCTGCCGCCATTTGAAGCGGTGGTGGTGGTGTAGTTTTGCAAAATATTAGGAGGAATGTATATTTTTGCAAATTCGTAAAAAATAAATATAAAAATAAAAAAATCCAGACGACCGGAGTAGCTGCTGCGCAGCCCATGGAGCCAGAGAAGAAGCGCTGCCGGCAGCGCAAAAATGTTGGTAAACATGTTCAACATTTTGCAAAAAAGTTGCTCCAACTTTTTTCTGAAAAATATTGGTCCAACAATTGGTAAAAATGTTGGGTTCAACTTTCTGAAATAAATGTTAGTTCAACATTTCTAAAAAAATATCATTAGCATAACATTTTATGTAAAAAATGTTGGTCCAACATTTATTGAAAAATATTGAAAAATTTGTGATCCAACATTTCATGAAAAATATTGAAACTTGTCTGTCAACATTTAATGGAAAATGTTGATCCACAAAAATGTTGACAATATATTTTTAATTGACTATTATTAAGTGAGAACCAGATGAGAAGGTTTCTTGATGGGCTTTAGTGGTCTGGAAGTTTCAACTCTTATCTATCTTCCACAAGATATATAGGAGCCCCACGACACTGCTACCGTGTCTGCACCGATTGGTAATTTCTTGCTGCCATTTGCTCAGATCGGAGCCGCTGCTAGCTCAAGTTTTTATAATGAGTTTCATACATTAAATTTTATTGATGTGGTGATGAGAGAATGAGTTTATGTGAGATGAATTTCATCTCGTTGAGATTGGCCTTACTGTCAGCTTCCTCCGTCCTTAAAGTTAAGATTGACCTTTACTATCTGCTTCCTCCGTCCTTAAACGATAGTTTCTCGCGAACTGTTTATCATTCAGAAACATGATTTCTGAACGATTACCATTTAGGTGACGTAATATTTGGCATTGTTTAGTTTGCAAAGTTTGTAAAAAGCTTTGGTGTTTTAGGTCAATTTTTGCAAAAATATAACTAAACATCTTTGTAAAACCTGGCCTTGTAAAGTTTTACAATTGAGAGCCAACATATCAAAAAGTAGCAAAAAGTGCATTAGATCGCGTGTCAACACTCACATCTTTATGTCAACACTCACATCTTTAAAACTTGTGGTGTATCTGAACACCGCTGGACCAAGGTAAGGAAGTTTGCATTTAGTGGTAAAAAAAATGCAAAAAAAAAGAGCAAACTTTACAACCTAAACAAGGTCGAAGAGTCCGTGTGATCCAGGCTTGTGGTTTTTATTTGCTTTGACTTGACGATGTCCTTTTCTTCAAAGATTTTATATTTAATTGGTTATTATTTCAATTGACAATTTGTATTTAGTGTTGTAATTGTAAACAAGCTCACTGATGGAGGCCTGGGCATTAGAAACCTCACTGACCAAAACCACTGCATGCTGATGAAATTGGTCCAGAAATTACATGATCCATCCCCCTTCCCTGGAAAACCTGGTTCCTCGAGCACACTGCCATGGATGCGGACTCGTTCATCCACAGGCTCGTTCAGGCCGAGGCGCCGAGCTGCCCTGCTTCCAGAGCTTGACGGCCGTCAGACACTCAGACTGGGCGACGGCAGACACACCTCCTTCTGGCATGACCGATGGCTCCTAAATTCCGCCCTTGCCGATGTTTTCCGCGCCCTGTACTCGCACTGCACCGACGCGTCGGTTACCGTCGACACTTACCTACGGCAACAACACACGCTCTTCCGCCCCCGCCTGACCGGGACAGCTACTGAAGAACGACACCGCCTTGCAGATTGCTTGCGAGTGCAGCCCGTCCGGCAACAGAGCGACCATCGGTACATGTATGGCACTCACAACTCTGCTTTCACAACTAAACTTGCCTATGTCGGCATGCACGCAACCGATCGGGCTGCTCCAGATGCTGCCCGAATTTAGGCTACACGATTGCCTACAAAAGTCAAATTCTTTGGTTGGCTTTTGCACTTTGGTCGCCCGAGCACCAGAGCAAACTTGTTCACGAAAAATATTCGGACGCTTCAGGACTCCTGTGAGTTTTGCCCCACTTCCTTGGAAACAGATGACCACATCTTCGATGAATGCCCCCGAGCCGCTGTTGTCTGGTCTTTGCTCGGCCTACAGATGCACATGCAAAAATCTTTGAACAACGAATTCTCTCCCCACATGAAGTGCTCCGACGAGTGTTGCAAGACCTGGATGATTGAGCGCCCCGGTACCGACGTACGTCCAGCCACGTCTCCGAATGGCGTGACTTCATCGCCTCCGGTTGCTAGTTTAGTCTCTCATACCTCTCTCAATTATCCTCACCCACCCCCTCTCTCATCTTTGTAATTCACTCCTGCCAATGTGCAAGAGCATGTCCTGTGATTACAACTTTCGTTCAGTACATATAATGTAGGTGGGGATCCCCCGAAGTTGTTTGAAAAAAAAAATTGTAAACAAGCCATGTTCGAGCATGTTGGTTGCCTCGAACTTGAGCTGGTCGGGTTTAAAGTGAGCCAGCACGACTAGTTCGCTAGCTTTGAAGATCCTTATGAGTTCATGAATTTTTTTTTTTGACAACAAGCAATATATTATATTATGCAGCTATCTTACATAAAAGTCCTCCGAAGAGGACTGAATTACAACTTGGTCTCTTGACAGGATAAGAACAGCAACTGCTACACCACGAACGACGACGATCTCGCAGGCGGAAGGCTGTAGAGGCTACAGTCGGATGGAAGGTCGTGCAAAGCATCAGTTGTAGTTGGATCGACGGAGGCTGTAGAAGGCGCACACTAGGCGACCCAATGATAAATGGATTGCCGTCACCGGAGGTTGAAGAGGAGACTCCAAGTCGAAATCCAGGGGGGAGACGAGGACGCCGAGGCACCATCGGAAGCAGAGTTGCTTGGTAGAAGCCTTGGTCAACCGGATCTGAGGCTGCAATGTTGAGGTGGAGGGTGGAGTAAGCGGCGGGATGATGATGATGATGGATGACTCGACCGAGGCGAAGCGGAGGTGAGCAGCAGCGTCACGGAGCAGATTCACCCAGTAGGGTGCTCGATCCGAAGACACAACGCTGAAATCCACTCCATCCACAGGCGAATCAGAGCAGAGCAGATCTGATGGGGGTGGAGGAATGGAACGGGGAAACTGCTCTGCAGTGAAGGGAGAGAGGGGATTCAGGAGCGGATTTATTACTACTGACCTGGACGACGACGGCGACGAAGAAGAAGCCGAAACCGGTGAGTCGGTGACGACGGCGACGGCGGCGCAGCCCGAGCAGAGACTACCACGGAGGGATAAAGCCATAGAGACACTAAAGATCTACTTACCAGATAACTACTACTACAAACTAGAGGCTTGGGGCCCCCTCTCCCGGTGCTCACCGGCGAGAACGCCAAAGGCGGACGGGAAGGGGCCGGAGGAAGAGGACGGGTGTGGTTCCTTGGGGGAGTTCATGAACTTAGTCATTCGAAGACTATTCACTACTATATAGTAATAAACCATCACCAACGACTTATCACCATCTATTTTTGAGCAAACCGGTACCATCGAGTTTGAGTAAATCGGCGGTGATATGTCACCATCGATTCTAAAGAAAGTGAGGCTTGAGATGTAGAAACCGGAGTGTAAAAGGTCATCACCACCGGACCGATGGTGATAGGCTTCACCATCGGTTTCTCAAACAGTCTGTCGGTGAAGGTTGTGGTCGGATCTGAAATTTCACTTCAATTCAATTGAATGCGGTATTTCACGTTTGTTCCTTCCTTCCCTCCCTCTTACACGCCCGACCCCTTCTCCCTCTATCTCAGTCTCTCTCACCACACCGGCCTCCTCCCTCACCCATCTCTTTGCCGCCCCTCTCCCCTTCTCTCACCCGATGACCCTCTCCCTCTCAAGATCTCACCGCCCCTCTCGTCCCTCTCCGCACGCCCCTCACAGCTCATGGCGCCGGTGAGGAACGACGACGGGGTGAGGGTGGAGTTACAACGTTGATTTCTAGGCTCGTGGATCTTGCGCAGGGGAGCGTGTGGATCTCCATCCGACACGGTGCAAGTATGCCTCTCCCTCCTAAGACTATCTGCACTGCTATTACTCTACACTTTTACTCTAAAAGAAATATTCCAATCACATCAGCAGGGCAGCAGATGGGCGGGGTGTGGACGACCGGCTGGGGCTGCGCCTGGCGGTAGGGTGTGATTTTTTTTATTTTTTATATCACATCACCACCTATTTTGAAATCTGTAGTACAAATTAGCACAAACTGTTTTACGATATGCGGAGAGAGCAATCTAGCGGCCATGTCCAGTCCATTCCAACAATTTTTTAAAATAAAAAATTTCAACAATTAAGAGTGTGTATGGCACAGCTGTGGTTGTGGCAGCTCCAGCTGTGGCTGTGCTGGTGGAGCGGATTCTCTAGTGAAGTTGAAACTGTTTTAAGGAACGCTTGGCAAAATAACTTCTCCTGATTGTGTATTCTTATGAAATGTCCATAACACCCCTCTTTTTTCTCTCTTTTCTTATTTTTTCCTCTTTCTTTTCCCTTCTTATTTTTTTCTTCTTTGCCTTTTCCCTTCTCTTTCCTTCCCACATCACCTTATCCATTCACTGGCACCCCTATTCACCACGCCTCCTCCACCTACCCCCACCTCCCAGCGCCGGTTGCTGGCCTCCTCCCTCTCCGCCTCCGGCGTCCAGCTCCACCGGCGACGGGCTCCATCTCCTCACGGCCATGCGCCAAGTGCCCGTCGTGGTCCTGCCGCTCGGCCTTCTTTGCACCGCCGCCGTCGAGCTCGCCCGTCAGCCATGGAGGCGGCTGTTGGTGGAGGTTGGGTCTAGCCGAACCGCTCTAGAATTAAAGGGATCGAGCCGCTTCACTCGTGAAGCTGTTTTGGGAGGCCATTTGACACACTCCAAGCTACTCGCGGAGTTATGTTAAAGGCACCCTAAATTGGATTGGCTCACACCGTCACACGTCCACCCTGAGATTGCCTCGCTCGACTTGTTCCACGCTGAACGTCAGTGAGGAGGCAGACGCGTGGTCGAGAAGGAGCACCGTAGACCGGGTGCACAGAGCATGGGAATTCGCCGCTCTCTCGCCGCAGGGACGACGTGGCGACGCGCGGAGGCAGGAGCAGAACTAGAGATGGCAATGGGTACCCGAAACCCGAGTACCCGACGGGTTTTACCCGATAAGAAGCCGGGTATGGAAACATATCTGTACCCGCGGGTACACAAATGAGCAATATCATGTACCCGATGGGTAAGCGGGTGCGGGTACGGGTACATACTACCCATACCCGCATACCCGCGGGTAAAATATATCCGTCTACAATATGTGATAAACTTATAAATTTGCATTGTTAGTGAAGAATAGCTTAATATTGATAACTAACTAATAATTTTATGCTCCATTAGACTATTAATTGGTTTAGAATTATAATTTTATCTTTTTTATTCATTCCAATTTGTTGATATATGCACTTTCCCGTGTGTTATGTTTTCAATTATATTAGATTACAATGGGTATGCTATCGGGTACGGGTTACCCGACGGGTAAAAAAACCCGTGCGGGTACGGGTATGGATAAGAACTTGTACCCGCATGCGGGTATGGGTTTTTTAACAGGTAGAGTTAGAGTTGGCAGGTGTAGATATGGAATAGTACTACCCGACGGGTTTCTACCCGTTGCCATCTCTGAGCAGAACCGCGAACTCCTTTGTGGTGAGGGCAGCGAGCGAGCGAGCGATCGATCGTATATGGACGTGGGGTTCGCGCCCGGCGAGCGGATCCTATGGCCGGCGTCGGTCCTCGCCGGGGTCGCCATGTGCGCCGCCGTAAGTCATCTCCATGACCATTACCGGCGCGAAATACGGAGGAGCTGGGGGGTCTTCGCGATCGCGACCGTCTCCGCAGGCGCCGTCTTGTCAAAGCTTCTGCCGCGGGGCAGGAGAGATATATTTGTATGAAAGACCTCAAGCAAATACCGTTTTGATTGCAGCCCGAGTCGGGAATAGCTTGGGCACTGACCACACGACACGAACACGAGGTCCCAGGAACAAAAATTACAGGCTAATAATCCAGGGGCTCCCCCGGAAAACACAGCACCCTTGGAAATCGGAGACCCTGGGCGGCCTCCACCTCCACTTCGCTCCAGGCCTCCACACACACACACTCGCTCTACTGCCATGGCTTCCGAGCCCACTCGCTCCGCCTCCACCAGGGCCTCCTGCACCCGGCGCGGCGGCAAGCGGCGGAGGGTTCCCGACGACGACGCGGAGTCGTCGTTGCCCCCCGTCGCAGCCAAGCGCCGGCGCCGCCACCGCCAAGGGGTCGAGCCCGACGGTACGCGCCGCTTCGATTCCCGGGTCGAGCTAGCATCCGCTCTATGTAGCATCGTCGTGCATCCATTTGACCAAAGCGGATCGATGCGCGCGCGCTATGTGGATTCTCCGGGCCACTTATTTATTTGTTTTCATCTAAACTCTTTTTTTTTTGTCTTGGTTTGATTTCTTTTTGGCTGGAGTTTGGTTTGGGGTTTTCCTTTCCGTTTTCAAAGGTAGAAACAATCCCACCTCAGGGTCGACCTTTTTAGGTTGTAGGATTAAATAGTTTGGAATTTGAAATTTGGCTTTCACTTCAGACTGTGTTCTTGGAGAAGCAAGGGCGGGACTGGAGCGGCGATTACATCAGTTTGTGGCGTGCATGTGCCTGCCCAGGGCGCTCGTGGAACATGGCGAGGAGCTCATCCCTGCCAGTGCCCCCTTTTACCGCCAGGTGGGTACAGCCTACACCTCTCGCTGATGACCCCTCTTGAGAGCAAAATATTTGGAATGCTCTGATGGATGCCTTTGATGATGCTGACTAACCTTGTAGGTGAGGGATATCAGCCAGTCCATCTCAAAAGAGTTGCGCTGGACCCCTGAAGCGCTCCTTGGGTTGAAAAACGTGAGTGCTGAAAAGTCTTTGTACCATAACTAATTTGTTATTGAATCCTTTATGCTTAAATTGTTTGGTATAGTGGTATTAATTTTGAATTTCAGAAGCAATAACATAAGATAAGGATGAGATTGCCTCCATTGTAGTCTTGTTGATTGGCCTACTCAGAGTGGGGCTTTGCATTCTTGGTCTAGGATATAATTTGTCTTGCAACAAAGATCATTGAGCACCCAAATTCACCATTTAAAATCCAATCTGTAACTGAGAGGAAGATGATACAATGGAGGCGAAATGCAAACGATTATAGAGAATTTGATACCTTTCTATGATGTTTTCTGAGCCGAAATGGCAAACAATTACATCCATCGACTAAGCAGTACTTTCGTTGAGTAAACAACACATTTGCTGCAACAATTCTAGTATGTTATGCGGTCAGACTTGATTATTGTTGTAAACTTGCTTTGGGTGCCTCTTGCAAGAAATGCCATCTTCTGTGTAACAAGTAAAGATAACATAGAGTTTACTTTACATATGACTCAGGAAAGATTAAGTGTCTTGCCTATATATTTTGAGTGAAGTCCATTTTTGGCCATTAAATTCCAAAACCAAGAATTTTTAACCATCCAACTGTTAAAACCGTTTACATTTGACTATCTGGTTACTGGTTGTGTTTATTGGTGGTTTTGCTGACATGGACGACAAGTGGCAGTGGGATTCGCAAGGCCACATACCAGCATTACTGCCCTCCGTCCCTTTTCTCCCACCCACTGTCTCCGATCTGTTGGTCACCGTCAATCCACCTCCCTCCTGTCGCCCCAAAGCATCCGCACGCGGTGAGGGTGGGGGGCAAGTCTCGAAGACACCTAGTCAGTGGCAGCAAAGGGCATGTCTCTTCTGTGCGGGCAATGCGGCTCCGCATTAGGCGGTGGATGTTTAAAAATGGACTTTACTCAATTTTTTTTACCATAGTTATGTGCATTTTCTTTAACTTGTGAGTCTGTGAGATTGTTTCTCTCCCTATGTGCAGGAAGCAGTGTTACTTGGCAGAAGTGTTCGGGGTTGTGGATCAGTTGGCCAGAGCTGTTAGTAAGTTGTCACTGAATGAACACCTTTTTCTTACTGCATTTATTAGGCTAGATGCACCCGCAAAAAAAAAAAAGGCTAAATGCAAAAGCCTGATTACACTTTTTTAGAACTCTGCTTATATTTGATTTGATACCTGATTTAGCTATTAGTTGAAGTAGAGGAGGGAGCTGACTAGCTTAAAAGCCTGAGCCTAGGAAGCTATTAAATCTGGATTGATCCTTTTGCGCGAAGCGAGGATGGAAGTGCAAGAGGGTTAATTAGCATATGTGGCCCATTCAACGTGTAGAGTGGGTCTTAACCGTTATCCCGGACAGGGTCATTACACTAATGCTTAGTTGGTTTATGCAAAGTGCAATTGGCAAAACTCAACAAGGCCATCAGAGATTGCATCACAAATATGTCAACAAGCAGTACATATGCTCACATAATGAGTTTAAGTGTGGACCAGAATATGCTGATGCTGACGAATTTAGTTCAGCTTGATATAATTAAGATGACAGATTGAAAGTCGGATCAAAGTTTGATAGATATATTCTGTTTGTTTCTTACCTAAATTATAAGAAACATGAGCAGTAGACTGTGTGCAGGCTATAATCAGATAACACCTCAAATTTTTACTTTGTATTTGTAGTGGCACAACCCATACCGTGGTATCACAAGAACACAAGACTCACGCTGGAGCAAGAAGAAGCTGTGTTTGCTTTGTCATGTGGCACCTCTGGAATTCCAGTGTACGTTCTCAATATACTAGAATGGCATGTCAGCAAGCAACTGGTAAGATGTGTGCGACGACTTGCACCCTGAAAGACAACTTGCTTTGATTGGCTAACTATATATGTGCACCCACCATGTATTGTTTTGTAGGTTTTATCTACAGAGTATTGTCGGTGTTTTTTAGCCCCTCGCCTGGGTTCTGAGACAGGTCAGATCAAGATCTTTTGTGGCAACAATCCGACTGGCAGTGAGGTCTGCTTCTCAGCGAAGAATAGTTTTAGGCTTCTCAAAGGATGGAGAAACTTTGTAAAAACTAACTGCATCAAGGAGGGAGACAAATATGCTTTAACATTTGAGGAAGATGAAGAGGGTGGCCTTCTGTCAACAAGGATGCACCTGCTTAACGGTATTGTGCTAACATCTAATTTGGTTCTTCTGTGCTTATTCTGTTTGTGAACTAGCATTGGAATGAATCTGTGTGAATATGGTTGTCAAAATATTGCAGTAATATTGGAATTAAGTAAGGGTTCCTTTTTTGGGCCTTTGGCCTTGTAACTTGTAAATATTTTGTTCTTATATATTTGTAAAAATAGGGGTAGGGGCCTCCCCTGCTGATTCCCGTCAAATAAAGGAACAAGGAAAAGTAGTCAATGCGGCTCAGATGAATTGACACCTACACCTAGCTGCCAGAAACTTGATTGTTCTCAGTTACAAATTAGCATGTATTTTTGCCTTAGAAAGAAACCCTTGTCTAGATTCTTGTTTCTATCTGTAACTTTGGAGTATATTAGAAACAGTACATCGATTAGCGAAATTTGGTATACACACCATGAAACCATGAGATTGGACTCCCTTCGCAACCATGAAGAAGAAAATGAAGATTGATGTCTACTGGATTTGGGAATCTTGCTTGCTGATGCTTTGGTTGGATTTGGGAATCTTGCTTTCTGGGGCCTATTTTTGGCTATATCCTTTTCTAGGATTATATATTCCGAGGGTCTTTGCTCCTATGCTAACTGAGTTTTCCGATCATCCTTGTGTCATTAGCTTGGAAGTGATGTAGATCGAGTGACTTTTGTGTTTCTTTGACCTGTCATTAGCTCTAGGAAGTTGCTGCTGGTTTTTTGGTTGTGAAAAGCCAACAGTAGCTTTAGAAAATATGTTTAGCTTTCTTCGCTAAAAAAGCTATGCAAAGCTCAGAATATAAGCTCAGCTTTTCTCGGCTTCTGGTTTTCTGGAAGCTGCACGATTGTTTGAGCTTCTAACTTTTCACCATGAAGCTCAAACAAAGAGGCCTAATTGGTTGACAGCTTTTCTTTAGTTTCTTTTTGCAATAGGTTTCTTTCATACCAAGTGATGGCTAATGACAGAGAGAATCAAGGAATGAGAGTTGTATAAATAGGGAGATCAGGTCTTGTTGATTTGAAAACAGTAGTTTGGGAGACAGCTCTCCTTTGTTCAAGGTTGCATTGATGTTCTTTCAATTTCTTAATTGTGTTTATGGAGAAGTAGGGGTGCCGGGTTCAGAGGAGTATGACCAGGAACGACCTCTGAGCACATTATCACCAGAACATAGTGCGGCTGTTACGAGAGCTGCCAGCATGCATATCCCGTATTGGCATTTTGTCCGCTTGGTGGGTCCTGCTCTCTTGCTTATCTTATCAATGAAAAGATTTAGAATGGAGACCCGTTGATGTGCCTGCTTGCAGGTCCAGGAGATTACCAAACGCTTCTCAGGTGGTTATCGCTGGGAACGCAATGCGCTCATATCTTTGCACCAGGTCAATGTTCGAATTTCAATATGAATTTTTGCGTGATAAAATCTTTGTTGTTGCATCCTCTTTTCTGCCTTAGTATAGAATTTCAGAAAAATGACTTAGAAATAGATTACTTGTTCTTATTGTAGATTCCATGTTTCTCTGTCGGTGACCTGCTTGGTGCAACCTTTTTGTTTGGTCTAGCAATAAACTTAATGTTTTTAAAAAAAGATCTGCTCCCACTTAACTACACCGTGAAATCCCACTGTGGCGATTTGGAATGCGGTCCATAACAGATAAATGGGGATGAGTTCCCTGTAACTGTAACTATCGAACTAGGAAATGGCTCTTGCGATCAAGAAATTTGTGGAAACTTTCTTTGGCGCCTCTTGCGGGTAATGCCATTTTTGTATTACATGCCAAAATCAACTTTATTATTCATGTCTAAAAAGAGTGAAATTGCAAATGTACATTTTTAGAGTCCTTATTCCTTTTTTCACCATGTGCAGGGAGCAGTGGAGTACCAGGTATCCCTGTTTGAGGTAGTGAATCAATCTGTCATCCGTGTGTGTAAGTTGTCACTGAATGAATGCTTTTTTCTCCGCTGTACTTGTTACACTAAATGGAAATGCGTGCTTCATTCTTATTGTTTTACATGACTGTGCTTATGTCTGATCTGATATCTGATTTAGATCTTATTTAAAGAGGCAAAATTGCTAATAATTCAGTGAAATTTTCTATAAAATGGACACACATTAACATTTATGGCTTAGAGTGGGCTGGAACTTGCTGATAGTTAAGAATTTTAGATCTGCTTCATATAAATACTGTCATGAGTGAAGAAAGATGTAAAAAAGTTAGAAAGTAGTTTTCGTGTATGTGTTTATGTCATACCCAAATGATAGGAAGATTGTGGGCAGTAGAACATGTACTGTCAGAGCTAATTATACCTTCATGTTTCTAGTGGCACCATACATCAGTGACGACACAATTCTAACGCCGAAGGAAAAAGAGGATGCAATTATCTTGTCGTGTGGCTGTCGCACTAGGACGTACATTTGGACCATGAAGGAGGGATACAAAACAACATTGGTACATAGTGACAACCTAGCATCTTAAAACATGACCTTGCTGCCTGTTACTTGCTAAATGTGCACCATTTATTGTTCTCCGTAGTGTTTTGAGAAACAGTCACTGAGCGGTATCTATCTCGGTATCTTGCTTCGGGCGGGTGGAAGATCAAGCTTCTCGCAGGTGACAACCTGACCCCAGTTGAGTTTAAGTTAGGCAAAATAGGCAAGTTCGTCCCTCAACTTTTGCTCAGGGCTCATTTTCATCCCTCAACTTTCATTTGGTCCAATTTAGTCCTCGAACTTCATTCTTCGGATCAAAATAGCCCTTGGTCCGCGCTGGACAGCCACGTCAGCCGTCCACGTCACTAGGATATCCATGTCGCTCAGTGTCTGCACCACCAGGCCAGCCGGGGCTCGCGCACCGGCTTCCTACCACCACCGCCGCCAGAGTTGTCCTCATTCTCGCCGTCCTCTCCTTCCTGCGCTTGGCGTCGGGCTAGTCATCGCCCCTCTAGTGCGATATGTTCTCGACCTCGTCGTCGCCGTCTGCTGCCACCAGAGCTGCACCCGTTATCGCCGTCCTCCTTCCTGCGCTTGGCGTCAGGCTAGTCTCGCTGTGGTGCGACCGTCCGTCAGGGACCGCTCGTAGCTTTGCGGGTTCGTTTGGCTTCGCTTGTTCCTGGCTTCCAGTACTTGCTGCTCATGCACGAAATAGCACGATCGGGCACGCATACTTGGGATTATGAGCTTGTGTTAACTAATTATATATTGAAATGAATTGACTAACGATCTGGTGTGTGTTTACAATTTCGTACCTTGAACGATGGGAAAGATGTTGTTTGCGTGGGCATGGCGTTGGAGCTCACCGTGTGGAAGGAGAAGTCGTTGAAGACTTGAAGTCGCCTGGCGCCCGGGTCTCGTCCTGCTAGGATTGGGAGGTGATCAACTCGACGGCCTGCTTCCAGTCGAACCTTTACATATTGCAGGGATGCCAGGATGTTGGAAGAGGATGAGTCGAGCAGCTTGGCGGGGCTGAGCCCAGCCAGAATAGCAAAGTAGGAGGACGACAGAGAGATGGGCAGGCTGCTGGGCGGCTGCGCACGCTCGGTGGAACAGCCCCCTCGGTGACCGCTCTGGCTGTGTCCACGCAGAGCATGTCCCCGGAGTCCATGAAGGGGATGGAGCTTGATGGACAGAGAGGAAGCCAAAAGGGACGAAGGCCAAAATAAATGAGGGCATATGCTTGACATTTCATACCTGGTGATGTGGAAGATGTGTCCCAGCTGGTGACGTGGATGGCCCATGTGGCTGTCCAGCAGGGACTAGGGACTATTTTGATCCGAAGAATAAAATTCAGGGACTAAATTGGACGAAACGGAAGTTGAGGGACGAAAATGAGCCACGAGCAGAAGTTGAGGGACGAACTTGCCTATTTTACCTTTAAGTTACGAAAACAAAAAATAAGGGGGAATGCAACCATTTATGGTGGATGGTCACACTTGGTGAGGACCCATGGTATCAAGGCAGGAGACGTGTGCGCTTCACCTTCAAGGAAGAGGGTGACTCTCTGTCAGTGAGGGTGCACGTCCTTAGGCAAGCTCCCACGGGATAAATGGGGGGTGAACAAGTTACCACGCAGAAGCTCCGGCACCACAAGTTACCACGCAGAAGCTCCGGCACCACAAGTTACCACGCAGAAGCTCAACAAGGTAAGGTACTACGCAGGTGTTGCATGTCTTGCGCTGTACCAGGTCTAGAACTCGAACGTTGGCAGGGCGCTGTTCTGATGAGGCAAAGCATGTATTTTGGCCCAAATGTTTGGGCGATGCATCCTCTTTTGTAAGTAGTTAGTTACGCCGTGCAACGGCCAGCTTAAAAACTCTGAATCTAATTCTCAAAAAAAAAAAACTCTGAATGACTGAATCTGAGCCGCCAGAATGGAAGGCAAGCTTGTCGCCGTTGCTTTTCTGTGCGTGTTATCCCAGTGTTCATTCTGGAGCTGCTGCGACTGCCCGTACCGTACGCATTGATATTCTGTTTTAACACTCTGTGCCGTTCTCTATTCTCTGGTCAGTGGTCACCGTCAGGTCCGTCACGAATCCCTATCGATCCGGCGCATAAGGAGTTAAGGACTGACTACTGCGTATAACAAGATTTTTTTTTTGGAGGCGGCTACCGCGAGGGGGCTCTCGCGTTAGCCTTACGCTGAGAGCCCCTCCGGTCCCACACATCAGCCAGCAGCCGCGCCTCGCGTCCCTCGTCTTCTCCGCGCCCCGCGTCTCTCGTCTTCTCCGCTCTGCGCCGCGCCTGACGCCGCACCAGCCACCACCGCCCGCCACCTCCACCACCACCCGTGGCCGGCGGCGACCTCGCCGCCGGCCGTCCGCCCACCAACCGCCGCGGCCCCCTTCCCCGCCCTTCCTAACCACTCTCATGCTTGCCCCCGCTGCCGACCCTCCCATCCCGGCTCCGGCGGCGCCTCCGCCGCCGGATCCGCCGCCCACGACCTTGCCGCTGCCGGATCCACCTCCACCGAGCTCGCCGCCGCCGGTTCCTCACCATCCCCACCCCCGCCGCCAACCCTGGCCCAACCGGCCTCCTCCACCACCCCGGCGGGCGGCGGCGCCGACGCCTGCCGTTCCGCCCACACTCCACGACCACCGCCGGTCCGGCGGCCGCCCCAGACCTCCCTCTAGGTCCGGTGGGCATGGAAATCCCCCACCCCCAAACCCTAACCCGAACCCCCGAACCCGAACCCTAAGGCCGCCGGCCTCCACCGCCGCCCGCGCCCGCCGGCGTCCCGCCGTCGGCCGCCCCGCCCACCAACCGCCGGAGTTGGAGAAGATCACCGGAGAAGGTGGGGTTACTTTTTGTTTGGATTTGTTACTTTTTTTCTTTCTTTCCCCATTTGGCCTCTGTCATTGTAATTACCTCGTTTTTTCCATATTTGGGGGGCTCTCCATCTAAGCCTAAATGGAGAGGCCTCTCCGTTTAGGATTTTCATTTTTTTTAGGAAACAACCGGGGGTAAGGAGCCCACCTGAACAATTTCATTACACAAAAACGGACAAGTCCGGGGGTTTACACGAGCAAAAGCACAGGAGCTCGGAGAAGAGGAAGAGGAGGTGAGGAAAAGAAGCTAAGGATCGGGGGTTTATATTACATCAAGGAGGTGGCGGCACCAGGACGTGAGGGGCTCGGTGTCGAGCCTCCTCGGAGCACGGCAGGTCCAGAGGGCAGCATGATCACCGATCGACGTCACGATGTCCCTGGGGGAGAGCTGAATGGCGTCGAACACCATCCTGTTCTGGGATTTCCAAACCGCCCAAAGTACAGCAAGGGTGGCGGTGTGCCCGATCGCCAGGGGGCCGACCCGAAGCTGCCCGCCACGGCCGCAGCACAATCCAAGGGGGCGGCCGGTGGCGTTTGCGCAGGCAGAGCCTGGCCAGGCGGGGGCAGGTGACGAACAGGTGCGCCGCGCATTCCGACACCCCGTGGCAGAAGGGGCAGTCCGGCGAGTCGAGGGCACCGTGGCGGTGCAGAGAGTCCCTCGTGCGCACGCGGTCGTGGCGAAGAATCCAGAAGAAGATCTGCACTTTCTTTGGGGCGAAGGACTCCCAGTTGAGCTCTGACATCGGCGGCGGCGCCTCGGCGGGGCCACGGATGCAGTTGTAGAAGTCGGTGGCACGGGGGGAGGCGGCGGTCGTCAGGGCGATCACGGAGCTCCAGGGAGGCAACGGCGGCCGTGAGCAGTGTCAGCTCCCCTGTCGCCACCGAGGAGAGCCTGGGTTGGAGGTTGCCGTCAAGGCCACCCACGGCGACCACCTCGGCAACGGTGACGTCGACGTCGAGGCAGTGCGAGTACAGGGCGGGCAGCACATCTCGGAGGACGTCGACCTCCGTCCAGCAGTCGTGCCAGAAGGAAGTGGTCTCCCTGTCCCCCAACTCCACCACGGTGATGCTGCGGTAGAGGGGGATCAAAGCCTTGATCATGCGCCAACACGACGTGTCGTCGTCGGCAAGCCCGCCGTCATACCAGCGGCGCACCCAGTCAGCCAAGGGGTTGTTGTCGCCGGCGAAGAGCTTGTGAACGTGCTTGAGAAGGAAGCTGGCGTTGAGCGTCTCCAAGTCTTTGAGGCCCAGCCCGCCATCGTCTTTGGAGCGGCACGCCAGTTCCCAAGCAACTTGGCAAGCCCCACCGCTGCACTTTGGAGCACCGGACCAGAACAACCCATGCCGCGAGCGGTCGAGGCGATCGAGCGTGGTGAGCGGCAGGGGGGCGGCGAACATGGCGTAGATGGCTTGCGCCGTCAGTACAACTTCATCGAGAGTGAGGCGAGCACCTTTGGAGAGCGGCCCAGTGCACCACCCGGGGATTGAGCGTTCCGCCTTGACCACCAACACGTCCAGGGTGGCGACGGAGAGCTTGGCGGGGGAGAGCGGCAGCCCCAGATAGGTCTGGGGAAGCTCGCGACGGGGCAGCCGAGAAGGGCGGCGAGGGCGGCGGCGTCCGAGTCGTCGACGTGCAGCGGCACAAAGATACTCTTGTGGAAGTTGATGTGCAGCCCGGTGGCCGCCGAAAAAGTGGTGAGCACCTGATGGAGGCGACGGACCTGGTCACCGTCGGCACGGATGAGGATCAGGGTGTCGTCGGTGTACTGGATGACCGGGCACGGAAGGTCGTCGACGAGCGGGTGCAGGAGGCCGGCGGCGGGATCGACGATGAGGCGGTGTAGGAGATCCACCACGATCAGGAAGAGGTAGGGGCTCAGGGGGTCCCCTTGACGGAGCCTGCGGCGGCATTGGATCCACGGCCCCGGAACTCCGTTCAGGAGGACGGCGGTCCGCCCAGTGGAGAGGAGGTCGGAGACCATCCTGAAAGTACATCTAGGCCCCTAAGTGAATTTTGGTGAATTGAATGACAAAACGGTTAAAGGTCTAACTTGTTTTGTCTAAAGATTGGGAGCAGGTTTTTATTATTTATTCATGAGCTACAATTGTTGTTTATTTAAACGGATATTATTTGGCTCACAATGATTAAAGGCAAGCAAGTGTGTGATCCTTATGCAAATTGGTTAATGTCAAGCAAGAAGTGGATTTATATATCAGGGATATTTTACGAAGATGAATTACATGTCTCCAAGGAATGTGGTAGCTTGACTAAAATTAAAAGGGATCATTAAAAAGAGAAATTGGTAATTCTCTCAAGATCAAGTGCAAGACTTCATATGGTAATTGAAAGAGGACACAAGGATGAGTATAGACTTAATGGTCCTTAATTGGAAGCTTGCATATTCGTTGTCAATCAAGAACAAGCATTTGAAGTGAGATTTCAAATGAAGGTAAATTGTGGATTAAGCAACGCCTAACTCAATGTGGATTGGGTAAGTGATGAAGAGATCAACCGAGGTGACTAGGGTGAGGGACTAAGCAATCTTTGGGGTCTTGGCCCGGCCGCCATTAGTGTTTTGCTAAGGTGAAGTTCTAGCATCCGTGGGGTCTTCAAGTATCATATCCAAGCCTTAACCGAGGGAAGCAATGCAACACATGTATGAGTTATGATTGGCAATATGGAGTGACTTAAGGATTAAAGTGAACACTCTTATGCAAAAGGGAAAATCCTAAGTCACTAGCTCAAGTATGGATTTGCTCAAGACATCGGCTATGTTGAAAGCCCTCAAGTTGGAATTGCAAAAGTATGGCAAGATTGAAGATCTACAAGCTCAAGTGATCGACTCCATTTTATATTTATTCTTGAGTTTAGGGATGCCGTACTATCAAGAGGGATGCAACATTAGCTCTAAGACAAAAGATCAAAAGTGCTCATTGGTTGACCTAAGTGAGAATTAGCCTTGAGAGAGTCCCTGAGTAGTCTAACAAACCTCTAACCCAACCTTAGCCACTTCAACACGTCTTGGAGTGCTTGTGAGAAGAGAAAAGAGTTTTTGGGCTCTCTCTGCCCAGGGCGGTCTAACCGCCCCAGGGGGGCGGTCTAACCGCCCCTGGCAGACCAACGGCTATTTTTTCAAACTGGCCGGAGGCAGGCGGTCTAACCGCCCTGACCAGGCGGTCTAACCGCCCTGGCCAGTTTTCTAACGGCTACTTTTCCTTGTGAGGGGTATAAGTACCCCACGAGCTCCACTTGTTGGAGCTGCTGGTTCTAGGGTTGCTGAGGTGCTCCCCCTGGTGTTTTTCATAAGCCAAAGCCATAGAAACACTCCCCAACCCTGTCTTGTGAGATTTGCTTTTCAAGCCATATCCTAGTGTTGGGTTGAGAGTTTAAGCCTTTGTGAGCTTGTGTGAGCTGAGCAAGAGCATCCCATAGCTTGAGCACTTGTGGTTCGCGTCGGAAAGCCTTTGAAGCATTTGTTACTCTTGGAGGTTCCCCTCCTAGACGGCTAGGCGTCGCCGGCTAGCTCCCAACGTTGTGGTGAGCAGCGGCAAGTTTGTGAGGGCCGTGATCTTGCCTCTTCGTGGAAAAGATCGCCTTAGTGAAAGGAGGAAAGCGGTTGAAAAAGACCCGGCTTGTTGTGGGAGATTTCCCTTACAAGCTCCTCAACGGAGACGTAGCCGTTCCTTGGTGGGCGGTGAACTTCGGGAAACAAATCCTCGTCTCTCCTTTGTGGTTTGCCTCACTAACTTTGATTTCTAGCATATTTACTTTGCTTCCGCTCGATCTACTTGGGTGTGCTTGTCTTTGAGTGCAGGGATCATTACCCTGCGTGTGATCATCTACAGGAGCCACTCAAGAACTTAAGTTCAAACTAGAAGTCAAGAGAAGCTTTGAGTTGTCTTTTGCAGGTTCACTGGGTGGAGGCGGTCTAACCACCCCAGGACCCGGTCTAACCGCCCCCTCTGTGCTTAGTGTACCAGGGGCGGTCTAACCGCCTGGCAGGGGCGGTCTAACCACCTGTGCTAGTGAAGCTCAAGTTTCGGGAGAAAAGTTTTATTTGGTCGTCTCGCCTATTCACCCCCTCTAGGCGGCATCAAGGTCCTTTCACATCCGCCGCCAACGGTCGCCGAATCCCCGAGCGCAGAGGACGGCATTGAGAGCCCCCCACTCCACGGAGTCGAACGCTTTCCTGAAATCGAGCTTGAGGACGAGCGTGGGGGCGCGGCGTTTGCTGCAGCACTGAACGAGCTCAGTTGCAAAAAGGAAATTGTCAGTGATGCATCTCCCCTTGATGAAGCCGTCTGCAGCTCGGACACCAGGGAGGTGATGTGCCGTTGCAAGCACGTCGTCATGATTTTGGAGGCAATCTTGGGGGCACAATTCTGGAGGCTGATGGGACGGAAGTCCGTCGCCGCCGTGACCACTTCTTTCTTGGGGAGGAGGACGACGAACGCGCGGTTCACCGCGCTAAGATCTGCCGCCCCGTCGTGGAAGGTGTCGAGGAAGGTCAGCACCGCGCCCTGCACAAGAGGCCAGAACGCGCGGAAGAAGGCCGGGCCGAAGCCGTCAGGCCGCGGGCTGCTGTTCGTGCGCATGCCCCATAGCGCCACCTTGGCTTCCTCAGCGGTGAACGGCTCGTCAAGGGCCGCAAGGCCGACCACGGGGGGGGGGGGGGAGCGAGGCCGCGAGAGTGAACGGCGGCGTGGGGGTGCTCGAGCCCAGAAGGTCGGTGTAGAAGGCGTGGAGCACCCGCTCTTTGTCTTTGTGGGCGAACACAGGGCCCTCGTCGCAGTTGAGCATGGAGATGTGGTTGCGACGAAGGCGGGCCGAGGCGGAGGCATGGAAGAACTTTGTGTTCTCGTCCCCCAGCTTGCATTTCCTGAAGGTGTAGCGTTGTTGCCAATAGGAGAAGAGATCCTGGTTGGCAGCGGAGGTCTTCGCCTCAACTGCACGGCGGAGAGCGAGTTCGGGGGCGGAGAGACGCCGGCGCTCCTCAAGCAGATCGAGGAGACAGAGGACGGTGCGGCAGTAGGCGAGGACGGCAGCATGGCGGCGACGTTCCCGGGCCCATTTCTTGCTTTCTGCCCAAACCCACTTGAGGGAGCGCACGAGGCGTTGAATGGGCCGCGCGTCTTGGTTCTGGGGCCGGGCCCAGACAGAGGTGACAAGTTCCTTGTACTGGGCCGAGAAGGCCCAAGCTTTCTCGTAGCGGAAGACCGGCGACGCCGGGATCCAGGACGATGCCGTCACGACGATGGGGACGTGGTCGGAGACCGGCCGGGGGAGAGAGGAGAGGACGGAGTTGAAGAGAGCACTCCCCCAGGACATGTTGATGAAGGCGCGGTCCAGGCGCACCAAGGTGGGGTCGGGGCGCCTGTTGCTCCAGGTGAACTGCCGGTCAGAGAGCGGCAGCTCTTGCAGCTCAGCGCCGTCGATGGCGGCGTTGAAGCTCCTCGCCGCTGCTGCGTCGAAGTTGTCGTTGTTGCGGTTATAACAAGAAAATCAACGATAAGACTATCAGTGTACTAAATTGCTATTTGCTAATGAACCTAAACAGTGAAAGGTGTTTCCATATAATTGTTCGGTTCTGGTCAATTTTTTTTTTTGAGCAAATTGATGAGGAACGACAACGCATGTCGCAGCATTTCCCCATATGCATTTGTTATCAAATTTGATTTGGCCAACAAAACTTCCCTACCAAAATGATACAACATTTGATAAAATTCAGGGCTCGGAGCAAGGCTTAAGGAGGGCAAAAAAACTCTACTCTACAATGGGAAGCAGGGCGTGTTACAGACAGATCCCTAACGACCTTGATACATTCTTTTTACAAAACTGATCCTTCCCACGTTCTTTTTACAGAGCTGATCCTTCGTAACAGAAATTGGCTTCTCAAGCATACAAGCACCGACAAAAAAAATTGTATTAGGACATCACAACAGTGCAGTATCCCAGCAGAATGATGTAGTAATCGTCCATTCATTTTCTACCTACTGCTCCTTCAGCACTTAACAGTCATGGATTTGTGAGAGCAAGTGGCTGATTCTTGGGACCCACTGTACAGCGGACAAAACTGATTGTTTCCAAGAATGCTTCATGCCAGAGGGGTCCTGGATACACTGGCAAAATGGAAGAAGAAAAATACCGTGCAAGATTAAAAAGGAACCCCTCACTGCCATGTACCCGCACAGCACACGTCCTATGTTGACCCACCTGCCAGTCGGTGCAACTGCAGTACAGCAAACATTTCTGACTGAAAACAGCACAGCGAGTTAGCGGCAGTATAGTGTGAATATATATAGTACAACAGGCTGGCGGGCTGAGCTCCAGACTTGTCACCGGGAAAATGAGACAGCATAGCAGAACTCTCCTAAAACGGGAGAATAGCACAGCATTCTATGTTACACAGGCTATGTGGCTCTAAATTACACATCTAGCAATCTGAGCACGGCAAAACTGGAGCTGTGGCAGGGGGGGCCGGGGAAGATATGAACCCACAGGCCACCTAACGGTGCCTATGCCTCAGCTCCAACATACTCGCAACGGTGATACAAGCGTCGCTTTTGCCAGATTAAGATTACAAGGAACAGAATCAGAGGCATCGAGAGGCCCCTCCAAATCATATCTTAAATAGGTACCGCAGGTCTTCCACTGTGAGGCGAGTCGCGTGGCCACCGGATTTGTCTTCGCCGAATGCAGAGCTGACCATAGCTCTCTTTTCCTCCTGTGGAATGGTAAATCCATAAGCAAAATGGCAGTAAATTTTATAAGTAATATTCGCTATCAAGGTTGGTTCCATGATATGATGACTTAAATCAGAATTGGAAATAATAACAGTCCAGAATTGTTAAGTACAATATAGCTGTTTGGTTCGGGTAGCAGAAAGTGCCATGGTAAACACGAGTACAGTCACTCTGTTTCCTCGCACTCGCACTGATCTCGCTACTCCCTCCGTCCCATTGTACTATTCGTTTTGGCTTTTCTAGGTAGATGACTTTTGCTACATAATGATAATTTAGAGTTCTCCAAAGATCACTTTACAAGAATAAAGCAATTTGCTTTCATTCACTGTGGTGTTTCATTTCTTAGGCATAACACCATGACAAGCTAGACATGATTCGAGCACCTATCACACAATTTCTCATAAACATTAAATCAGATTGGACAACTGACTAAACATCAAGTCATGATAGTATCTTAAAATATCATTGCATGATTAAACGGCATCTGATTGTATTGCAAAATTCTCATACTCTAACAAAAACTATAATAACAAAAGCTATGCGCATGACACACAAGTAGTAAAAAATGCATCTCAGCAAACTTTAAATAGTTACCTGTAGAGCTAAAATCCGATCTTCCACTGTATCTTTAATGGTCAAGCGAGATACAGTAACAGGACGAGTCTGCCCAATTCTATGTGCTCTATCCACTGCCTGGTCCTCAGCATAAGGATTCCACCAGAGATCAAGGAGAATTACGTGGCAAGCAGCAACCATGTTGAGACCAAGATTACCTGCTTTCAGTGACATAATCATAACCGTGACCTGGAGAAAAGAGGGAAAATGTTCTTTTTAGTACAAATATCAAATCAAAAATCTGGAGATGTAAAATAAATAAGGCATGAAAAAAAACAAACAGAACAAAACTACCTCTGGGTCAGTGTTAAAATCCTTCACTGCTTTATCTCTTAAATTGAGAGACATCGTTCCATCCAGTCTCCTGTACTGTATAAGATTGGTGTTCAGTGAAAGCTCTAGCAAATCCAACATGCCAGTCCATTGGGAGAAGACAATCGCTTTCGCTGGGGCAACTCGACTTCGATTTGATTCCATATTATCACTTTCAGTAAGGGCATCTGTGTTGATGATAGAATTTAATATATCAATGGCTGCTTGTATCTTGGAGGAGATGTAGCTACTTTGACTGATTGAAGATAACTCATTATCTTCTGATGAACTTGTTCCTGCAGAAGTAGAATTGCCAGAGATGCAAATCCTTAATGCACCTGATGAAAATAATGATTCAAGACTTAATGTGTTACTGCAATTAGGGGCAGGACACATATTCTCATCAGTCGTTATCCGTTCATGTATACATTGATAGCAGAAAACATGACCACAAATCGTCACAACAGCATCCTCAGGCGTGTCCTAAAAAACACAGTTTGGTTCCAAGAATTAGAACTGAGATGAAAGAACTTTCAAGTGCCACGGGGTATTTTAAAAAAATGGAAATGAAAACCCAATCGCCATAGCATGCTTACACAATGCGCACATGAAAAAGGATAAAGATCTTGACTAAATGTGTACTATCTGGCTCAATCATCCTCTAGGTAATATTAGACCTGGACCCAGGACACCAAATTTTGTGTACAGTCCAGCATATGCATGTTTTAGCCATTTCAAGCACTCATCTTGTTATCGATCCATGTCCAGTGATGCATACTTTTTAAATGAACCTAGGTTTGGATGAACTAGATTCATAAGAAAGTGGGTTCTCTTGAAATGCAGTTCTAAGATTATATGTCAGTATAGAATTTGATTGTGCAATTATCTCAGCAAAATTACTCCCTTCGTCCCAAAAAGAATGACGTTTTAGGATTGTCCTAAGTCAAACTTTTTTTAACTTTGACCAAGATTATAGAAAAAACTACATATATTTATGGTATGGAATAAACATTATATTTATGGTATGAAATATCATTAGATTCACCATGAGATCTATTTTTATATATCTATTTGATGTCATAAACATTGATACTTTTCTCTATAAATTTGGTCCAAGTTGAGAAAGTTTGATTTAGGACAATCCTAAAACGTCATTCTTTTTGGGACGGAGGGAGTATAAACATACATCATGTTGAAAATGTAAGCTATAAATATTTGTGCAAAAATGTGTTCATATGTGCTCTATAAAAATAGGATAATAGATTGCAAAAGCATATATGAACTTTTTTGCACGATTGGATATTTGAATCTTTTTATAACATTAAAGTAAACAAGTATACATATCCAAATTTAGGTGGAGCTAGTGTAGAGAATCTATATTTGGGGGGCCAGACTTGCACAAAATTTGTATGATTACACCCAAAAAGGAAAAAGGAGATAGAAAAGAGGTGAACATCGAAATAGTGGTGAGAGATCATATTGCTTACATTGCATAAGGTACAAACAGCAGATCCCACTTCCACTTTTGCAAGCAAATCTATCACAACTTCCTTAGGAAGTTGCTTTGCCATTTCTATAGAACCGTCACCTCCATATTCTGACTGATTACCCTTCACAAGAAGAGGATGATCACATGCTTGCCGAAGACGCAACAACATTAAAAGGATGTTGGCATAATTTTGTTTGAGTGTCCCGGCCGCAGCAAACGCCTGAAATGGGCAGGCAACACATCAGCATCCAGAGATCTGCTTTCAATATTCCCAATCACCAAAATGGATCAGGTCCGGCTCTGACCCCAGGGCAATAGGGGCGACAGCCAAGGGCCCATGACACAAAGGGGCATAGGATTCTATACGTATGAATACATATATATCTTCATTAGAGGCACAGCTAGCCTGCACACAGAGGTACATTGGAAGCCTGGAAATAAATTGTCGTTTGATCCCTGGTGGCAGCGCCCGTCCATCGGTGAGTGCATCTTTACTTACTTACTTAGCAGTTAGCACCTAGCATGTTATTAACTTGATGTCTTAAATTTCTAGGATTTTAAACTTCTATAAATTCCAGTGTTACCTAGGAAGTATTTGATGAGTTCTCAAAAAAGAAAAAAGAAGACAAGATTGTAGTATTGATATTATTTTTCACCAGAACACATATTATTAGTACTACTTTCACCAGCTCCGGCAGCTCTTGGCTGAGCTTCACAGCCCGCTCGCCAAGAGCACGCTCGTCTACTGCGACAACGTCAGCGCCGTGTACCTCTCCACCAACCCGGTTCAGCATCAGCGGACGAAGCATGTGGAGATTGACTTGCATTTCGTTCGTGACCGGGTGGCTATCGGCGATGTTCGGGTTCTCCATGTACCGACCACCTCCCAGTTTGCTGACATCTTCACCAAGGGTCTTCCCTCCTCGACTTTCTCGGAGTTTCGCTCCAGCCTCAACGTAGCCAGTGGCTAGTTGTGGCTGCGGGGGGCCTTGTGTGTGAGTTTCTTTCTTTGTTGGCCAGTCTTGTACACCGCTGCGCCGGTAGTCCAGACTGCGGGGGGTGTTAGAGTATATGTGTGTATATGTGAGTGTGGCCCATATGGCCTGTGTATAGCCCATATAGAGGCCCATGTATAGCTGTCTATATACACACCCTTCTAGGGTTGGAGAAATAACACAGAGAACATTATTCTCCTACATGGTATCAGCTAGGATTTCCTCTCTCCTCCCTCTTCCCTGAGCAGCCGCCGCCGCCATGGCTGGCCGGCCGCCGGCACACTCCTCTACTCCGGCCGACCTCCTCTGCTCCACGAGCACGGCGATCTCCTATCCCTTCCGGCCGCCGGCGAGTTCCTCTGCTTCCCTCCCTCCCCTGCAGCAGACTGCCGCGGCCTCCCTCGCTGTGCACGCACGCGGCCCCAGCGCGGGCGCTCGCGGCCCAGACGCGGGAGCGCGCGGCCCCTGCGCGGGCGCTCGCGGCCCCGGCGTGGGCCCTCCTCTGCCTGCGCCTGCCACCGCTGCCTCCCCTGCTGCTCCGCCAGGCCTTGTTACGGGCGGCCGCCTCCCCTGCTCCGCGCCGATGCGCAGCGCTGCCGCCACCGAGGCCTTGGCCGCCGCGTTGGTCGCGGCGCAGGCCATGCGTGCGGGGCTCCCGGCAGCCCTCCTCGCGCTGCCTGCCGCGGGAGCAGCAGGCTCGTCCACCCCGGCGGACATCTCCGCCTCTCCCGGAGCGGGAGCGGGAGCGGATGGCCTCCCTCTCTTCGGCCTGCCGCCGCCGGCCCCTGCTCTGCCGGACGCAGCCACAGGCGCGACTGCGGGCGCTGCTGCGGAACCCTCCTCCTCCGTGTTGCCCGCCCTGGCTCTGCTGGCCCCTGCTCCGTGCCCTCTGACGGCAGGCGTACCCCCTTTCTCCTCCGCGCCAGGCGCGCCTCCCTCGGTCGTGCACGACGACGACCTGACGCTGCTCCATCAGCTCCTTCTCCAGCAGCAGCACCAGCAGAGCGCGCCATTGCCTACGCCCTCTGTGTTGGCCGCTGCCTCCTCCATCGCGGCCACCAGGGCCGCCGTCACCGTCGCGCCGCCCGTCGCCGATGCTGCCCTTGCGGCCGCCCTCACCGAGGCCCAGGCTGTGCGCGCGCGCTCTCTTCTCATGAGTGTGCCGCTCCTCGCCGTGCCTCCTTTCCCGGCGGCCCTCGTCGTGTCACCCGACGACGCCGACACTGGGCATGCCGCGGGCGTGGAAGCACCCTCTGCTCCACCCACGGCCGCTGTTGCCCTGCCGGCTTCGTGTCTGGCTGCTGCTCCCTACAGTGCTGCTGCTCCGTGGTCGTCCGCCGACATGACCACGACCACGTCACCCCCTGCCGGCGCTGCTTTCGCCCTGCCCGGCCGGGCTGCCCCTCCTGGTGCCGCTCCCTACGGCGTCCCTGCTCCCTCGTGTGCGGCCCCCGGCACTTCCTCTCCCCTCCCAGTCCCTGTTCCTTTCACCGGACCGAGCGGGGGTGGCGGGGGGCGTCGTCGGCATCGGGGGTGTCATCAGCACGTGCCGCCGGTGGCCATGTTCGCTGCCGCCGCTGCTCCCTCTGCACCCACTCAGCCCAGCCAGCCTCCGACCTGGCCTGGGGGGTGGGATCCGGCCACTATGGCGCAGGCATTCAGCACCACGGGGGCGACACCACCTGTCCACACCGAGTGGATTGCTGACTCGGGGGCTTCCTTCCACACCATACCTGATGCTAGCATCCTCTCTTCCGTTCGCCCCCGTCATCCCTCTGATTCTCCTTCGATCATGGTTGGTGACGGGTCCTGTATCCCTGTCACCTCTGTGGGTTCTGCTCCTGGTCCCTTTCGACTTCCCCATGTTCTTGTTGCCCCTCAGATGGTGCATAACCTCCTTTCCATTCGTCAGTTTACAACTGACAATTCCTGTTCCGTTGAGTTCGACTCCTCTGGCCTTACTGTGAAGGATTCTGCTTCTGGGCGTCCACTCCTCCGCTGTGACAGCTCCGGACCTCTTTACACCCTTCGCATTCCTGCTTCCACTATACCACCTTCGCCTTCTGCTGCTCTTGCCACCACTCCCTCTTCCTCTACCTGGCACCGTCGGCTCGGTCACCCCGGCCGCGACGTGTTAGCTCAACTCAGCCATAGTGCCCACCTTCCTTGCACTCGGGCTTCTGGTGAGCATCTCTGTCATGCGTGCCAGTTGGGTCGCCATGTTCGTCTTCCTTTTTCTTCTTCTTCTTCCCGTGCGACGCACGCATTTGCTCTTGTTCACTGTGATCTGTGGACTTCTCCTGTTCTTAGTATTTCTGGCTACAAGTACTACTTGGTAGTGGTCGATGATTTTTCTCACTACTCCTGGACTTTCCCTTTGCGTGCCAAGTCTGACACCTTCCCCACCCTCCTTCACTTCTTTGCCTGGGTGTCCACTCAGTTCGGCCTCACTGTTAAGGCCGTCCAGTGTGACAACGGCCGTGAGTTCGATAACAACACCTCTCGCTCCTTTCTCTCCCGAGGTGTTCAGCTGCGTATGTCTTGTCCGTACACCTCTCCACAGAACGGCAAGGCTGAGCGCATGATTCGGACCACGAACGATGTCATGCGCACTCTTCTCATCCAGGCCTCCCTGCCCCCCGCGCTTCTCGGCAGAGAGCCTTCACACCGCCACCTACCTTCTAAACCGTCTTCCTTCCACAGCTTCACCTGCTCCGACTCCTCACCACGCTCTCTTCGGTACCCCTCCCACCTACGCTCACCTTCGTGTCTTTGGGTGCGCTTGCTACCCGAACCTTGCTGCCACTGCTCCTCACAAGCTCGCACCTCGCTCGACACGTTGTGTGTTCCTTGGTTACTCCCCTGACCACAAGGGGTACCGTTGCTATGATCTCACCTCTCGTCGGGTTCTTATCTCCCGACATGTTGTGTTTGACGAGTCAGACTTCCCCTACTCCTCCACCTCCACACCTTCTCCTGATCCTGACCTTGAGTCCATGTTTTCTGACCCGGTGGTTCAACCACCTGTTTCTGTTTTTCCTTCTCCAGCAGGTACTTCTGTTCCACCACCAGCTCCGACGCCTTTAGCCGCGCCACGCGCGGCGCCGGAGCCTCTTCCTGCACCACCCGCTGTTCCGGTGCCCTTTGTCGCACCCGACGCGGGCTTGGTGCCTCTGGCCGCGCCATGCGCGACACCGGCGCCCCCCGTCGCGCCTTTGGAGCCTCCCGCCGCGCCATGCGCGGCACCGGCACCTTTCGCGCCCCTGGAGCCTCCGGCCTGGCCACGCGCGGCCCCGGCACCTTCTGCTGCGCCCAGCACCGTCCCGGTGCCTCCTGCCGCGCCACGCGCGGCCACGACGACACCTGCACGCTACGCCGAGCCGGTGCAGGTGTACCGCCGCCGTCCGGTACCTCCACAGATGCCCGCTCCTCTGCCGCCGGTCCCGGAGGTGCCCGTGGACTATGCGCCCCCTGTGCGCTATGTCTACGAGCGCCGCTCGACGGCTCCGCCTCCTCCACCACCGTCACCGGAGCCGTCTCCGCCGCCTCCTCCACCTCCACCGGAGCTGACACCGCCACCGTCGCCTCCACCACGCCGTTCTCGGGTCGAGCCGACCGTGTACCACCCGCCGGTCATCCATCGGGATCCTCGTCACACCCATCCCATGGTGACCCGGCAGGCGGTCGGGGTTTTTCGGCCGCGGGCTCTCTCCGCCACTGAGGGGGAGCCGCGGCTCTCTCCGATCCCGACGTCAGTTCGTGAGGCTCTGGCAGATCCGAACTGGCGTCGTGCGATGGAAGAGGAGTATGGCGCTCTTCTTGCCAACCAGGCTTGGGACCTTGTGCCGCGGCCGTCTGGTTGCATTGTGGTGACCGGCAAGTGGATTTGGACGATCAAGCGACGGGCTGATGGTACTCTGGAGCGCTATAAGGCGCGTTGGGTCCTTCAGGGGTTCACTCAGCGTCCTGGTGTGGACTATGATGAGACTTTCAGTCCAGTGGTGAAGCCTGCTACAGTGCGCACTGTTCTCTCTCTGGCTCTCTCTCGCTCTTGGCCGGTGCACCAGCTCGATGTCAAGAATGCATTTCTTCATGGCACTCTGACCGAAACAGTCTACTGCAGTCAGCCAGCAGGGTTTGTGGACTCCAGTCGTCCGGATTTGGTCTGCCGGTTGAACAAGTCTCTCTACGGTCTGAAGCAAGCTCCTCGGGCATGGTACTCTCGGTTTGCCACCTTCTTGCTGACACTGGGGTTTGTTGAGGCCAAGTCAGATACTTCGTTGTTCATATATCACCATGCTGATGGGGTTGTCTACCTCCTCCTCTACGTTGATAACATTGTTCTGACTGCCTCTAGTCCACAGCTGCTCCAGCGGATTATCTCCTCTCTTCAGCAGGAGTTTGCTATGAAGGATTTGGGCAAACTTCACCACTTCTTGGGCGTGACAGTTGAGCCCCGTCAGGCAGGTCTTCTCCTTCACCAGCGTTAGTATGCCCTTGATATCCTGGAGCGTGCTGGGATGACTGATTGCAAGCCTTGCTCCACTCCTGTTGACACTCAGGCGAAGCTGTCTGCTACTATGGGTGATCCTGTGGCTGATCCTACTGCTTATCGGAGTCTTGCTGGAGCCTTACAGTACCTCACTTTCACCAGGCCGGACCTCACCTACGCTGTCCAGCAGATCTGTCTCCATATGCATGATCCTCGGGAGTCACATCTTGCTGCGCTGAAGCGCCTTCTTCGCTACGTCCGAGGCACAGTTGACTTCGGCTTGGTCCTCCACCGGTCTCCTTCTACTGAGCTGGTCGTCTACACTGACGCTGACTGGGCGGGGTGCCCGGACACACGCCGCTCTACCTCAGGCTATGCCATCTTCCTCGGCGGCAACCTGATCTCCTGGTCGTCCAAGCGACAGCCGGTTGTCTCCCGCTCGAGTGCTGAGGCGGAGTACCGGGCTGTTGCTAACGGCGTGGTTGAGGCGTCCTGGCTCCGGCAGCTCTTGGCTGAGCTTCACAGCCCGCTCGCCAAGAGCACGCTCGTCTACTGCGACAACGTCAGCGCCGTGTACCTCTCCACCAACCCGGTTCAGCATTAGCGGACGAAGCATGTGGAGATTGACTTGCATTTCGTTCGTGACCGGGTGGCTATCGGCGATGTTCGGGTTCTCCATGTACCGACCACCTCCCAGTTTGCTGACATCTTCACCAAGGGTCTTCCCTCCTCGACTTTCTCGGAGTTTCACTCCAGCCTCAACGTAGCCAGTGGTTAGTTGTGGCTGCGGGGGGCCTTGTGTGTGAGTTTCTTTCTTTGTTGGCCAGTCTTGTACACCGCTGCGCCGGTAGTCCAGACTGCGGGGGGGTGTTAGAGTATATGTGTGTATATGTGAGTGTGGCCCATATGGCCTGTGTATAGCCCATATAGAGGCCCATGTATAGCTGTCTATATACACACCCTTCTAGGGTTGGAGAAATAACACAGAGAACATTATTCTCCTACAGTAAGTATGGATTAATGATTGAAATATAAAAGAAGCATGAATTCGCATGGTAATTCAAATAGAAAAAAAGAGGCAAAACCTAGCAATATGAAAACCCAAATAATAGCTCTAGATATGGCATTGATGTTCAACACGTGTGAACTGTAGGACAAGGAATAACCAAGAAGATTTGAGACAAAGAAGCAGCGGCGCTGCCCAGAAAATAGTAAGACAAAGGAAGTCAAATGAGAGGATTTAACCAACCTTGAACTGTTGCCGAGAGCGTTCTTCCAGCGTCAAATAAAAGGACCGCTCCTCATGTGAGAAATCTACTTTATTCAGATTAATTGTCTTCGCAGGTAAATTTATGATTGGTTGTCCATTAATCAGAGTTTCTATATGAAACAAAAAAGATATCATCCAATCATGAATAGAGATTTGAATCAAATGGAAATGGAAGATAGAACCAAGTCCACATGCACTCAATAAAAGGAGTTATAACATAACCAATGAACACAAACAATGATGGTTACACCAACAACAAAAGCAAAGCCTTTCGGTCACAAGCAAGTTTTTTTTCTTAAACTGGTCACAAGCAAGTTTTTTTTCTTAAACTGGTCACAAGCAAGTTTTTTTTCTTAAACCGGTCACAAGCAAGTTGAGGTCAGCTAGATACAAGACAGCAATGTATAGTTCTTTTATGCTATCTCACCTTAGTTAAGGAGCTTAAAAAGATAGTTTTAGTGTTTTCCAATGCTCATATTCCAAATGATTTTTTTTCTGGAAAAACATACTAAAAATGGATGTTCTCAAAGACACATGTAAATGTAACCACATGCAGAAATAACTTCCAATGAACCACTTCACATGTTCGGTAGAAATAAACATGCTATGAGCAGCAGTAGAAATAGCATTTAAGTGCAGTGGTATAACCTAAATTAGCACATGTAGCTTAAAATAGAACCGCAGATAGGTAGATAAGAAAAAGAAATACATTTATCACCTTTTGTACGACGCAGGAGAACTACCCTCAACACAGCTTGAAGTTTCTTATATCCAAGAACAGCATCTCTAGCAATTGGGTGCTTTATCATTGTGCAAAATGAGTTATATGTGGAATATGGATCATATTTCAAGAAACGAAAATAGCTAAACAGCTCATCAATAGCATTTTGTATAGGTGTTCCTGATAAGCACCATCGCCTTTTTGCTCTTAGCCCACAACAGGCTCTAGCCACTACAGTTCGGTGGTTTTTTATTGTCTGAGCTTCATCAAGCACAACCCTAAACCACCGTACCCGCGCAAGTGGGCCACTGTCAAGGTCAAAGTCTGAGTCCTTCAGTTTCTTCTTTTTCTTCTTAGACTTGCTCTTTGCACTTGATGGTGGTTTTCTTTTATTGCCAGCTGAGGGTTCTTCACTGTTCTTTCGATCTGCGTCATCATCAGCTATCTGTTTAGGTACTTCATTGGCCACAATTGTATATGTAGTCACGACCACATCGTATTTTGCCAGCTCAGTTGGATCTTTGGTCCTCAAACCACCATGGTAGACTAAAACGGATAACCTAGCAATTTCACTAACCTTGTCAGCCAATTCGTTAGCCCACTGCTTAAGAACGCTAGCAGGGCATACTACCAGAGTACCTGCAGCTGGCCTTGTCATGGACCGCATGGTGGATGTGGATGATGTGCATGCTTTAGCTTTTTTTTTGCGTTCAGCATGGCTTTCGGCCATTTTATCTGGAACATTATTTGGTTGACTGACACATGGCTCAACAGTACTGGTGCCAGCAACTGTTAACGATGAACTAGCTCCTTGGTCATTCTTGGGCTCAACACTACTGGTGCCAGCAACTGTTAACGATGAACTAGCCCCTTGGTCCTTGGGTTCATCGTTCACAGTTTGTTCTCCTTCATCATCTTCATCAAGATTTAGTAATTCAGATTTCAAGCGATCTGAATCAACAGACATAAATTCAGCCTGTTGACTCTTTTGTTTTTGTATAAGGGCAATTGTAGATACAGTCTTCCCGAGGCCCTGTTACAGGACAACTGCTTTGCTGTTAGAATTGAAGCATGCTAAGAAATAAATTGCTTACGAACAACTTTGAAAATCAGAAACAACCTGGTCATCAGCAAGAATTCCACCAGCACAATGTGAGCTATTCTCCTTCGAAACCATCCAAGCTAATGCCATTTTCTTTCAAGCAAAAAATATGTGTAAGGAACATGATATCCAACATATATGAAACTGGCATAGAAAGTTTGACAAGACCCATATACCTGATGCTTAAGGAGAGATACTGTTAGCACTCCCTCAGGCAGATCATCTTCCCTTTTTTCCCGACTAATATGCTGCATAACGTATTTTGAAAAGCAATGTCATTCACAAAGTAGATTCAAACACGTGTCCTAGAAAAACAAAGTAGACTCAAACTGATGGGCAATAGCTAAAGCAGCTTTACCTATATCACTTAGGGGTATATAACTACTGGGAAAATATACCATGATTTTGAGCAAGAAAGACATTAAAATGTCTTAATTCAGATAACGAAAGGAAAAAAATGAATGTCTTATTCAACAGTCAAAATGGGCAGTTGAGCACTTGTGTTTACAGAATGTGATGAAATACTTTAAACTAGATTTGTAAATGGCAGTCATAACTGCCAAGATGTTTATAAGCCAATTCTGATCAAAATAGGTAATATTTACCATCGGCTTTACAGAATCTGACTTCATTGGTTAAGTATAAACCGATTCAAATTATTATTTTTGTTACAGAACTGGTGAAAAGGTGGAGGTTGAACTTGTTTTTCGGTAAAGTGAATCATAAAATAATGTGAGGAGCAAAATGAGATACTCAGAAGATAGACGCACTGCATGTAAAAACTTTAGGGCATTTGCATTGCATATGACAAAAGAACAATCTTGTTTGGTAAAACCACTTCCAAATATGTTGGTGTTTAGTCATATGCTCTAACCACGTTGCAGCATTAGATATCGTTCCATTTCCAATAGCAGAAAATATGGGAAGGTCACATAGAAGAAATAAGAAAGGATCAACTATTAGACAACAAATTTTGTTAAGCAATAGTTCGATCTGCTAAAAATATGCTGGTTTTCACAACTCCTTTTTATGTTAAAAGAAGTAAACGTGCAAAGAATTTATATCATTTTACTGGTGCCACAACATAAGAAATAGCCAGTAAAAAATGACAGATAAGTACATGCGTGTATATTCAAATTCATAAGGTTAGATGATGCATTTTTTTCTTTGAAAGAAGTGCATTAAACAACACTGGTACATGTAAACACGAGGTAACTATATGTGATTCTTTCTGTTTATATTCGCAGAAACTATTTATAGAGTATCCTTTTCAGTGAACAGGGAAATTATTAACTAGTAAAAAATAACAAGAAGTGCCTATCACCCACTGATTTATCAAGTCAAGTCATGCAGTTCACAAAGTGTAGAGTCTATTGATAGTTATATTCTATAAAAATTGTCAGCAAAGCAATTCACAAGGGGAAGAGATTATAATTCAGCTGTATAGAAACTAACACAGGATTAAGCATGTGGCACTACAATCTGGGTAGGAAGCAAGCAGCATTTACATATAAATGGGCCAAAGATGGTATACCTGCAGGGCTTCTTGATATACTGCTCTCTCATCAGAATCCAAAGGCCTATTTTCTGGATGCAGGCGACCTTGTGGATCAGAGCCGTTAACTTCACTGTTATTAGAATTGTTGACACCAAACGATGAGGGCAGTACCCTATGTGAGCTGGGGGGGCCTCCATATACAATAACATCATCTGCCAAAAACTCAGTATTAAATCAAGAAAAACATTAATCTTACTACAGGAAACCTGCACCAGCAGACCAAACATCATTTGCATGATTGATCAGAATCGTATCATTTGAGGTTAGCAGTGCGTACCATCATCAACCTGTTTCTGGGTATTACTCACAATAGAACTTCCTATTACCATTCTTGAAGATGAAGGATGCGCATTTCCATTGGTCATATTTGTTCCCATTCTGTGCTCACCCAAACTTTGTAAGTTTCTATCTGCGAAAAGTGGTGGGAGCTTGCGTGTTGCACTAGCAACATTTGCATGCATAAATTTTGATGTGTTGCCATTGGAAAAAGAAGATGGAAGAAGCCTCTTGTTATTGCTGTTTGCATCTGCTGTAGAACTGTTGTGTTTTTCCCCTACACTGCCAACCCTGTTCGAAGCAGAAAGGCCCCTTGCTTGTCGCATAGGCATATTAGAACTTGGATGGGAATGAGTCATGTCCCCTGAACCAAACGTATAACGAGCACTCTCCGTTGATCTAACATTTGTAAAGGATGGTGGAAGAGTCCTGTATTGGCCATTATTATTATGGATATTCCTCGAAGAAGATGGGGCAGGAGCACTCCTCTGCCAATCCTCATCCTCAAAATTGATTGGACGCTCTTCACCATGTTGACCAAATCGTGTGCTTGCAGAAGCTGGCTGCTGGTCAAAATCATCATCACTATCCGAACTCAAGTCAATAATATTGTCATTGTTCATATTGCCAGCTAGCAAGTCAAGTTAATATGTGTTCTCAGGATTTTCTTGTTGTTAACATGTTAACCTGCCTGAACCAGTGGTTTGATTTCTATCTTGACATATTCAAAACCACTTCCTAAGCTTTGCAGATGATTGGCACGCTAAAGAGGCTCTTCACTATGGCAGTTAACCTGCAAGAAGATTCGATTATTTTAGAGCTGAGTAAATAACAAGTTTCTAAAGAATAATACATGAATAACAGTGTGCAAGCTTTATCCATGAAAATAAGGAGGATAAAGGTATTCTTTCTGAAAATTAGGAACACTCAATCACCAAAAAAACAACAGCTTTGAAGATGGTATTCACCTAGTAATTGTAAATACGATACCGCAATATGTGCCTGCTCAATCAACCTGACCACTATATTGGGCAGGAATAGCATGTGCATGAGTAGCAGTTCAGGACCACGAGTAAGTATTTGGCGTTGTCATCTTTCATATGTGATTCAAGAATCTGATTATGCTTTACCCAAAAAGACATTTTGATTATGGACGTTTCATTCTTTCCCACATGTGTTTTCATGCAAACTCTTGTGACAATTTGGTTCCTAAGATAAAGCTTATGTATGATGCTCTTGGTTCTTATTATCCGAGATGATATTTTGCATCGACTAAAAGCTTATTGCCAACTGACTTTGAGTTTACGACAGACAAACTGCACTTGTGGCGTTAGTAACAATGATGAAGTTCAAGAGACAAAAGGGGCAAGTTTCCTGGCACAGGCACAGGCGCACAGCCCGCCTTTTCCCACAAACCAGACGTTAGGGCATCTACCAATTCTGGCTAATGCGTCATGCACTCAGAGAACAACCAATCCTACACCAAAACCTGGATCGGATTAAACAGGCGGCCCATTCGACGACCAGGAGGAACCACCCAAAAACAAGGAACCGGATCAAATCTTGCAGCGGGAGACCGCTGCTCAATGGGATCGGCCAGTCAGGCACTCGAGGTAGCAAGGAAGGAGAGGATTAGAGATTTAGAGGTAGGGCTCGGGGCGGCGCACTTACCTAGGTGTCCAAACAGCCGCAGATGGTGGAAACGGCGGCCGGCGGTTGGGGGCGTCAGGGTTCGGCGGCCTTGGGCCCCGTCTGCGGCTGAAGGAGTGGGCTCGAGGAAACCCAGGGTGCGCCGGCGTGGGGGCTCGTCGGCGGTCGGCGGCCGGCGGGGCTTGTCGGGTGGAGGGGGGCCAATCGAGGAGTAGAGAGGCCGGAGGGTGGTGGTGGCGGCGATGGAGGAGGAGGATTCGGTGAAGTCACGGCGTGAGTTACCTCCGCATCCAGCCGGTCAGTGCCGATCCAACGGTTCCTGCGTTTTTCCAGGCAAAAGCAGGCCGTACTTGGCAGTTTTCCAGGCCAGCGCCACACGACCTCGTCCAAGCGGCCGGCAGATGGCAAGGGGGAGGGTGACGTCACCGACGCCACGCGTACTTTTCTCCCGGCCACGTTGGATTTTTTTTTTGAACGAACGCCACGTTGGATTATAATCGAAAAGAAATTTTCTCGCTTATAATTTTTCACTTCATGTGGTTTAAATCTTTCAAGCAGTGTGCTCTATATATATATAAACGAGAATCGGTGGAAATAAGCAAAACGCTTGATAGATTCTCGCTTATTTCTATACTTACAAGTCGTTTATAAGTGAAAACAACTGAGCTTGGAGTGAACGCCTGGTTTTTTTTTACGGTTTGCAACCGAGTCGCTTACCACGGTAACCGCTCCTACCGGTCCGATCCAGTAGCACAGCTGGTGCAGTTATAAAAAACAACACATGAAACAAAACAACCGGACGGTAGGACCGGTTACCTATCGCCGGTAAAAAAAAAACCCTGCTGCTGAGCCGCGGCTCAATGGTGAGCCCATCTTCTCTCTCCCTGGTAAATCTACTACACCCCTGCGTGAGGAATGGACCATTGAAGTCCGTCATCACAATGGAGTTCTTGCCGCAGGAATCGAAACTCCCATCCGAAACCATATGATCTCGCCACCGCGCGCGGATTGATTAAACTGGGAGGCGATTCAGCTCTTCCTGTAGAATTATCGCCCATACATTTCCTTTTCTGAATCGAGTCGCCCAAACATTTTTGTGGCTTTGTTTGTTCAGGATTTTGCCTCGTTCTGGTTTCATTTGAACTCGTTTCAAGCAGCTACTCTGAACTTGCGTTCCAGCAGAGGCTTTGACTGCCCGTTTTGATTTCCATCATGGATCTTCCAGCATCGTTGGCCGTCGATAGCTACCTGCTTTTGTGATCCATTTCTTAGTCTCGATCTCGTATTCTCGTGGAGTGCCACACGTCGAAAAAATGCATTGTGCTCATGATTTGCCCCATACGAGCCATGACACACATTTTGACACGTCTGGAGAACTGTTTAGTTAGGCACAAGCTCAATGTTGTAGAGAATATGGAGATAAGCAGAATTGGCTTTTTCCAAAGTCATGAACATGTTTGGATTAACTGATTAAGGCCCTAGCGAATCACGATCATCGCATCGCTCACTCCGCGGTGGTGGCATGGTGACGACCGTGGGGGAGAAGCAACGCATGCTGATCTGACCAGAATTACTCAAGATGGACGATGGCTACCAGCTAATGAAGCGATTAATCTGCGAGATTTGTTCAATCTGATAAACAGCTGGACGCAAAGCTCCAAGCCTTTTGGCGATGGCAAGCAACGGCGCACCGCAATCAACATCACCGGTTTTTCTTCCCTTTTTTTCTCGTGCGATCAGGCTCGTCAATCTTCTTTCGGTGTACACTACCCCCACCGTACCTGACGCTCGGTTATTGTTCATACTGCTGACAGATAGTGACAGGCACCTAGCAGTTGGGCTCGTACTTGCCCCCCTGATGCAACCGCGGGTTGTTGGCGAAGCTGCAAGAGAAGCAAGGGAGCCAAGAACACGTACGATTAGCAGCAGCAGCAGTATCATCTCAAAACCATATAGGAGTATATGAACTCATGATCCGCCTGCTAGCTACCTGCTGAGAGGGATGTTCCTGGACGCTCCGGACGTCGGGATCGTGCCGCAGAGGTCGTTGCTGGACAAATCCCTGCAATTGCAGCAGGCGGCAGCAGGAAAGGAAGCTAATTATGTCATCGCATAGTCGCATAGAAGAAATCTCTGCACGGGAGGAAGGAAGACGACTGGAACACCGAGAGAGAGAGAGAGAGAGAGAAGGAAACGATTCGACCGCGCTTACAAGAATTTCAGGGACCCGATGTTCCCGAGCGCCAAGGGTACGGGTCCTGAGATCCTGTTGCCGTGCAGGTCCAGGCCGACCAGGTTCGTCAGGCCACCAAGCTCCGACGGGATCCGTCCCCGGATGTCGTTGCTGTAGATCTCCCTGATGAACGATCAGATGCCAAAAAGATTCAGTAACCCACTGACACTGTCACTGCATTGCGGAATAGGATCGGAGGGTTCAGACTTGAGAGAAGAGGCACAACTCATACATGTATTGCAGCCGCTCCAGTTGCCCCAGCTCGGACGCCAGAGGGCCAGACAGTTTGAGTCCCCCAAGATCCCTGTGAAAAGATCGATCGACGCGCGCAGATTCATTCGATCGAGCGAAATCAAACAGTCAGACGAATCGCGCGAATGCATCTCTCAGCGTAATTTCTCTCCTAATAATCCCAGTCTAACCCAGACAGACAGACAAGGAGGTCAGTCAAGAAGAAATTGAAGAAGCGGCGAGGCGCCGGCGCCACTTACAGGCGGGTGACGCGGTCGTCGCCGTCGCACGTGACGTACATCCACGTGCACGGGTTGACCAGCGCCGGGTCCCAGCTCTGGAGCGCGCCGTCGGGGTCCTTGAGGCCACCGCGCAGGGCCGTCAGCACGTCAACGTCCTTGCTTGCCGCCGCCACCAAGGACGCCGCCGCGACCATCGCCGCGAGGACGGCCGTGGCGGCGATCGATAGGCAGGTTCGCCTGGCCGTGACGACCGCCATGGTGGGTTGGAAGAGAAGCGAGACAGCCAAGAATGTCGGCATGTCGCAAGGCCGGCTGGTGCACTACGTGCTGTACTGCTGTATGCTTTGAGTCTGTCCTTGCGTGGTTCTTTTATAGATGGCGAGGGAGGCTGTGGATGATGAGCCATCGTGGTTGTGGATAGCTTCGGTTATAACTAGCTGGAATGCTGTGGGCAGTTGCCAGTTGGCCACCAGAGCAAGCACGCAGAGAGTAAAGCGTACTGTGCGTAGATTTCGTTCACCTTATACGGAATTTTTGTTTTAGTCAAAATCTCCAGGTAACAGCTGTGCTCCAGGATTTGGTGCATGGCAATCAATACATGCCAACACATACATAGTTCAACGCGGTAGAAAATGCATTGCTGGCTGGTTGGTTCGTAATCATACAATAATGAATAAATATTTGCTAATTAAATATGCATATATATTTGTAGAATATGACCGAAGTCAGCAGGGGAAACCCACACCTATCTGGAGAATATGATCATGACATATTGGGAGACGCACGCTCCTATAAGATAATACACAAGAAGCAGAAACACGGCCCAAAGTAAAGAAGTCGAACAGATTCTTCGTTTTGATTTTTCCGGATATAACCTATGTTTAGGTGTATAGAAAAATTTATGTATCTAGAAAGTCTAAAACGCATTTCATTTTGGAATTGATGGAGTATTTGCCAGTATGGGTGCTCTCTGAACTTACATCACTGGTATTGTCCGAGTTTTGGATGGATTCCTGACCAAAACTATGAAGAGATACGATACATACTTAGTTTTACATATTTACATGTTCACCGATTAGGATTGTATAATTATTCAAAAATGGACCGCAACTAAAAAGGTGAAAAGGCGTGGCTCTGTTCGACTTTCCTTCTTTCTCCTATTTGCTCAATATTTATCTCTCCGAATAAATGTGTCGTAGTACAAATCAGCACACAATACTTTTCTCTCAGAGTAAACTAGTTGTACAAATTAGCAGAGAGGTCACACTTAGGGTCGATGTTTACTGCTGATCCCGTCAGAAAGGATCTCAACTCCCTCGTTATGATGGAAACCTGGACTTTATGTAATCACCGTAATAATTAATAAATGTGTGTTTGATGGTGCATCCCAAGTATAGCTAGAGCCTTGTTGCTGGCTAGCGATGAGCCGCACTCTTCGGGGTTGGAAGAAATACTCCCTTCGGTTTGGCAAATGAAGTCGTTTTGAATAGCGACCCGGTCACCAAAGCACAACTTTGACTTCTCTTTTCTAAAAAATATTTATTGGAAAGTTATATATGTATAATTTTATGAAAATATTTATTGGAAAGTTATATATGTATAATTTTATGAAAATAGTTTTCAAGACAAATCTATTGATATGGTTTTCACATTTCCAAACTTAACGACTTAAAAGTTATTCATGATTTATATTTCTAATGTTTGACTCAAATCTTGTCCTAAACGACTTCATCATTTACCAAACCGAAGGGAGTATATATCAGTGAGGGTTGAACTCAGCTCAAGAACGTTTTGTGTTTGTAAAGGACTTTTATTTAGGACTCCTTGGGTGTTAGCGTAGGTGAGTTTGGAAAGGGTTTTGCTTTTTTTTATATAATGACTAGTAAAATGCACGTGCGGCACGCACGTGTTTAAAAAAGTATCGAAAAAATGCTCATCGAACATAGACATTCCATTGCGTTGTTAAAATAGAGAATTATTTGATGCAACCATATATAATGCAATATAACATATTTAATGCTTAGCCAGTTCACATCACATGCACAACATTTATATGCTTCCAAAACATCTCTATACACGATGTTCTTAGTTTTCTTCCTGGTTTAGGAGGCGTGAGAATCTCAAATTTTAGTATAATGCAATGAACTATGATTCAGAATCTTTATAGAGATGAAAGAAGGTTGTACAATTACCTTGTGCTTGTTCATCATGGTATAATATATAGAAGTGTACAAGAACATGTCGAGTTGATCGATCGAAAACCAACTCACATACGGGCCAGGTAAGAAGCATATTTTCTAATTACCCACCCATGCTTATGAGTTTGCATGGCTACACTGATTACCTATGGTCTCTAATCAAATCATGAAATGTGTTTAGAAAAAGAAATCAATATAACATCTGGTATAATTGCAACCATACGTAAATATTGTACAAAGTTTTAGTTTTAAGAAATCTAGGCTAAATTATCATTCAATTTCTATGGCACGATAATGCTTACCTGAGATCTTGATTACCCGAACTAAATCCTTGATGAATCGAATGCATATAAGGATCGAAAACGTAGCTCAAGTCCACTTCTATTCACAGCCCAACTACCACGGCTAGAACTCAATTCACCGGTGTTGCACTGTCCATCAATGCACGAGCACGACAGTCGTTGCCGTTCGGCTGTGGCCAATTCTGTAACCCGAAAAATTAAATTCCCCCGTCCCAAATTTGGTTAGAATGAGACATGCATGCGTTGAAGAAACGAATAGTTGTAGCGTGCGACCTTCGTTGTGCAACATGGTTAACATAATTACACAATGCGTATACATACCAATCATTGATCACTTGGAAGGGTGTGCGATCAGTACAGCGGTGGCGGGCTGTAACGCTCGAGGTACCGGCCTGCCGTGTTGCTCGTCCTCCAGACCTCCGCTGCCGGCAGAGAGCAAGATGGCCACTGCCGTGGTGCTCGTCCGCTACCTAGGACCCTGCTGCCGGCAGCCACCAATTACAAAGATATCACTGCGTAGGTCAAAGAGGAAAGCAGAAGTTCCTATACGTGCATGGGGAGATGGGCTTACGTGATGCAGATCGATGATGGTGTGAGCAGTTCACAAGTGCGAGTCGATGATGGCGTGAGCAGTTCACACAAATGCGACTGCGGCGGTGAAGCGTGGACGACGGCCTCGGGTGTGTGACGAGGACGAAAAGTTTCAGCAAGGGACCCTAGCTTCTCGACGTCAGGATGGCGTCCTGACAAGAAGAAGGAGGATGGGGTGAGTGAGCCTCAGCAGATGCACAGAGATCACGAGGACGACGGCGGCGGGGTGTCGCTTGCGGATGACCTTCGAGAGTACCGTTGTGAGAAGACGGCGACTTATCGACGGTGACAACTTCCTCGGGTGACTATGAAAACTGGAAGGCGCAGTCACGGATCAGGCCACCTGCTAATTACCGTGCATGAGACATTGAATGGGAGGGCGACCAACCATCTCTCAGGACGATTGAATAGGAAAGAAATAATAATACTCATGTAATTGTCGTGCATGAGAGATGAAAGAAGGAAAAGAATATTAATTTTTTTCATGGTAAGTGCATGAGAGATGGAATGTGAAAGGAATATTAATATTCATGGTAAGTGCAAACGTGTAAGATATGCTTGGTAACTCAAATCACGCAAGTGCATAAACATGGCAAGTCCATGCAGTATATCCATTTGATGAGCATGATGCGGCAGTGTTTATTTTTGAGCATGCACGTCAGGCCTTGTCGAAAAGAATTAGGAAAAAAATCTCTTAGTTGGAAACATAACCCTGATTGGCGAGGTACGCCGCAATTAATGCGTGCGGGATTGGGAGTGGGTACAGATGTGGGTAAGAAAAAAATTTTGTGAAAAAAGTAGAGGCAAAAGGGGGAAAACATTTTCTAAAGTGTTGTTTTCACCTCTTTCCACCCTTTTCCAACCCCCCTCGGCCTGACAGGTGGGTCCTCTGTGAGGGGTATCAGGGAATTCTTTTGGGTGAAAAAAGTTTTCAAAAGAACTCGTTCTTTATATATAGATACATGCAACTCTTCAACGTATTCGAGAAAAAATATTACACATACATCGTGTGGAATGATGTAATCTCGACCTAAGCCTGGCCTCGATCCAACTCGATGCTCGTTTACGTTTAGGGCTGGACGTGGTATTGATTTTCGAGACACGAAAAAATAGGTGGACTCATACCCGTTCCGAATAATAAATCAATTCTCTACTCCTAAAAAGAATGAAGTCGAGACAAAAACTTGGTCGACCTTTTTTTCTCCGCTCCCCCGCGCGTCCGCCTCCCCCCTCCGCGCGTCCGCCCCCGAGGTGAACGCGCGTTCACCCTTCGTGCGTCCGCCATCCGCTCGGCCCCACCACCCGTCTTCCGCTCGACCCCCCCTCCGCGGCCTTCGCGGCCTCTGCATCATGACGCGACCTCGCCTCCTCTCCTTGCTCCGCCACCCGCCCCTCCCCTCCTCTCCACGTGCCGCCGCCGCCTGCCATCCTCTCCTCGCAGAGGTCAGGGCTGGCAGCGCGGACGGTGAAGTGACGAGCCGCTTCTATGGTGGCTGTGGTCGAGATCCATGGTCGTGGCTACCGTGATCCCTCTTCGTGATCCTGTAGCGGTGGAGGAGGTGGTCGAGATCCATGGCGTGGCGACCTTGCGGCCGCCATCTCCTCTGTGATCTCCATCCGCATCGCCCCCGCGCACCGTCGGTCTTCCGCTCGCGGGCCCACTGCGCGTCCGCCCCCGCGTCCTCTACGTGGCGATCCCCTCCCTCCGTTCCATTCTGCCCCGCGTCCTCTGCATCGCGAAACCCTACCTCTCTGCATCCGCCTCTGCGGCACAGCCTCCACCAGCAGCAGCAACCGTTCCTCCCCGCCGCCGCAACGACGATGGAATCCCGCATTCGTCGCTCTTTCCGCCGCTGCCATCCAATCGGATTGCCGTCGACATCGACGCCGTCTCCGCCACACCGGATCGCCATCGACGCCTCCTCCGCCCCACCGGATCGCCACTGCCTCGCCTTGCGCTGGAACTGCACCTTCTCCTCCCATCCGCTCGGATCGACGTCGTCGCCCGCCGCCGAACCAGGTAATTTTCCTATCCAAGGCTACTCCACCGCACCACCTCCCTGGATGCCTCTCCACGTCGGCGCTGCTTCTAGCTCCTCTCTGTCGGGCATAGATTCCCGGCGGAGTTGGGGGTCCTCCACGCGCGGTTGCTGGAGCGACAGGGCCTCCCATTGATGTTGCTCCCTATCTGATTCCCCATATAATTTTCAGTCCTAATCTAGGGTTTGTGCAGCCTGGTGCTGGTTCATGAGGGAGGACTCCCTCGATCTTCACTGGACACTGGAAGGCCAAGGGCGATCACAACCTCACCACATACACATGTTTGTTGGTTTCTTTAATTTCCTTTTTACAGGACCAATTTATCTTCCTCCACATACATGGCTCAAAAATCCTAGCACGAAATCCATCAAAACTGTTGTGCGTGTGTGTACATCTCTCTTGCATATCATCTGCTCGATGTAAAGCCTGACTAAATTATTTTGATGAAGGAAGCTATATATCGACAGTTGGACCAATGTCGCATGCTAATATGCTATTATTGTTGCAACAAAGAATCATATGGCTCTTAATCAGTTAATTCAGGTATATACAGCTTTGCCAATGTCTTATGGTACTATTGCATAAGAATAATTATATGGTTCTTAATTAGTTAATTCAAGTACATAAAGCTTTGCATATATGCTTGCTTTTCAGTTAGCTAAATTCGTTCTTAGTGATTTCCTCTACATACCCATTTATTATCGAAATTGCAATCTACATGGTTCTATTTGACAGAGTAGCAGCAGTCTGAACCAAAGTTCTTGAAATTGTTGCAGCATTGAAGTGCAGAGAAAATGACTAGACATTTGTCTCCTTTGCTAGATCTCCTTTTGCTTGAAACCAGTCCAACATACTACTAAGATTCGACATTTTTCTTCTAATCTAAGCAGGCATAAGATATATAGCACCTGGTACATCATGATCATCAGGAGGGCACCACCTACTTTTGTTGTAGTTTGTTTGCCATGGTATTTACAGAATGATTTGGTAACAAATAACATTGCCTACTTCAAAAGACTTTAGCATGCAGTCCCACTTCTTAGGACTTTAGAGTAACTTATATTTCTCACATTGATAGATAACAATTTATGCAGTGCAAAGCTGTGAGCAATGCTCTGTTTTCATGCTGCTGATTAATTTTGTCATGCATATTGCAGAATCTCTGGGACACACGAAGAGATCCAAATGGGAGGCTGAGTTTCAGCAACAGGTCATTCCACGAGTTTACAATTTGAAGTTATAATGCAGACGTGATGGATTTGGCTTAATAATTTTCATGAACTTTTGCAGCTACATACAATTAGTAGACTCTCCATCAGGTCTATCCGAGCTGCTCTTGATATTCAGCGTGGAGGAGAGAGGGATTCCTACACGCGCTCTCTATCTCGAAGGTGCTTCCCTTTCCTCACGTTAAAAGTTTCATTCATGGAATTTTACAAACATCTTAGGCAGCTAGAGAATTACAAAAAGCAAAAGGGGGATACAAATGGACCAGCTATAGAATTTTGACCTTCCCTGTTCTGTAGTAAGGTTCCCACAACTGTCCACTAATAGAAGAACATTAGCAGGAATCAGAAACTAGGCAGTTGGTAAATCTATGATACTTGCCTTTGTCTGACTCCATTGTTTTCATGAATGAGAGCTGACTAATAGTGTTACACGAGATGCTTGCAGAATAGTACAATGCCTATGAAACTAGAATGGAATTAGAACATTTGTTTTTCTCAGAGTGTTAGACTCCATCTCATTCGTAGCCAAACTGAAATTGCAGAGAACTGATTAGAGGGATTCAGCATCATATATCATTTGTGGAGCATGGCACTACAAGCTGCCCTTTGATAGTTTGGTGTCATATAGCATGTTAGTTTACATATTTTGATATATGTCAATTTGAAGTGCAGAAAATAGTACTTAGATATTTATGTCTATTATACAGATGCAATGGATCTGTTTCTTTATCTGTTTATCTCTCGATTCAGACTGAGTTTTGGAATTACCACTTTCCTACTTCCATCTATTTACTGAATTAGACCTGTGATGCCCTGTTGTGCATCTATATACTGAATTTTAATGGGTTTATTTATGCTAGAAATGGGTGTTATTTTCCCTAAAGCTATTTGATTTGACAAATGAATCTGAATAACAGGGCAGTTTGGTGTTTATCATGCTATGTTATCACAAATTCTTCACATTTTGCAAGTATGTTACCTTTAGCATTGTAACTTTGGGCTTTTGTCAAACATTAATAAGAATATTTGGTCTTGAAAAATTGATTACAGGAACATAGAGTTTCATGGTCCTCACAAATTCAAGTTCGCTTTATTCCCTCCAGCAAGCTGCTACAAAGAATCAAGCACTTCCTGGATAGGAGTTCGTTGCTGCATCTTAAAGCTGATATATTGGCATGGTTCATGACAAGTTATGCATCTGCAATGGAATTTCTGCTGAGTGAATCATTTACGTTGCTCCTAAATATGCAAGACAAATTACAATATTTTGTTCATGGCTCCAAGACTAACACGATGACAAATTGCAATATTTTGTTCATGGCTCCAAGACTAACACGATCCAGGTAATGAATTATTGTAAATTGAGGGCTGCAAGATCTGGCAGGATAGAGAATTTTCTTCAGATTCTGGATTCTAGACTTTGTTTTGTTGATTTCACATAGAACAAAGAGGACGAACTAAGACAAACTGGAGTTGCCTGTGTACTGGAGGTAATGTTTGAGGGGCAAGGCAACAGAAAGTAGCTTTTGAGATAACCGTCAATGTTCTTTGTATGTGCTATATTTCCACAAAATAATTCCAAATCAAATGTTGTAATATGAGCTCTCAACAAAAATGGGTAGACCTAATTATAAATGTTATGTTGGCATTGAACTGTGATTAATGCAAACAATACATCTGTATATACAATGGTTATGAAAATTTTCAGATGTTCAATGCTTATGAAAACTAGCTAATCTAATTTATTATTTTTATTGCTAGCTACAAACCTAACTTCATTTCAAGATTTCTTGTCACATCTATATATAGTCATTTATTAGAAGCTCCCAGATTTTTTATTGGATTTAAGTTCATCTCTTGGCTCCGAACTTTACCATAGGGGCTACTGGATTTAAGTTCATCTCTTGGCTCCTAACTTTACCATAGAATAGTAGTGTGGGCTACCGAATGTTTGCATATTCGTTTATTTTGTACAGACATCATGTTAGCTATTACCTACAAATCTGATAAAATATATTGATTCTTATGTATTTAAATAAATTCATGTTTCTAATATTTTATGTATTTACGTTGGAAATCTTTATGCCCGTAGCAACGCACGGGCACGACCCTAGTACATTTAAAAAGATAGGCGAGTTGGGTCCAGTTGGGCCCAATTTATTAAAATTACCCGGTTGAGTCAATGGTAGGTTTGCGCAGAGATTTTGGGTCTTAAAGAAAATAGATTTTTTTGGGGTTCTAATAAGTTTTGCTCAAGTTTAGTTGAATCCTCGGGCTACACATTTTGACGTGCTTGTGCAGTGTAGAAGCGACCTCTTGAACTTCCCAACGTCTATAGACGGATCCAGGATCAAAGTTCGGGGGGTCTCATCTTTTTCTTCCTCTCCCTCTCTCTTCTATTTTCTTTCTTTGTCCTTCTTTTCTTCTTCCTCCGTGAAATTTGTCAGGGAACACCCATGGGGTAGAGCACGATGGATTTGCCCCTGCCAACGTCCCTTTCAAAAAGGGAAATTAACCGTTATAAAGGAAAAATACTCCAATTGGTAACTTGAATTTGACACACTAGCAAACTTTGTTTGTTCTAGGAAGGCAGCAAACGCCTGTCCTTCCCTGTCACTCCCGTTCACACGCCAAATACTGGAAGTATGTCCTGAAAAGAATAAATGTAAAAGGCGAGGGTGAACCGGCAAAACGTACACCCAAGCATCACCCATTTGCTATGCGGGCCCACACCCCAACGTTCGGCACGCCCAGCCTGCCCAGGTAACCGTTACTCACGATAGCCACCCGCGCACGGCCGTCGGGCCACCGCGCGATGAAATAGCCGTGAATACGTATAATCTTAGGGTCGTACCTAAAAAACCGCCGCAGCCTCCCAACCATTTCGCATCCTCCCGAGAGTTTGAATCAAACCGCCCCCCGCTGCCGGCCGGGAGAGACACCGCGAGGCCGCCGCCGCCGCCGCCGCAGCAGCAGCAGCAGCGATGGCTCGCACCAAGCACGCGGCCGTGAAGAAATCCAAGGAGCAGCCCAAGAAGAAGCTCCAGTTCGCGCGCTCCCCGCACCGGAGGGCGGCGCCGACAGGTAAGCCCGCTCCCCTCCCCTGTCTCGCAAGCAGACGCTGCCGCTGCCCCTGCTCTCCGCCCGTGGTGCTAAGCGCGTCTTTGTTTCCTTCCTCTTTGCAGGTGGGGCGAGCACCTCGAGGACTGCGGTGAGTGCCGGCGTTCGGGGAGCCGGGGATTGCTCCTTGGATTTCTTTTGCCTTTTTTTAGGGGCTAGTTTGTGGTGGACTTACTTGCTTGCAACCTGTTTGATGGAATGCAGGGGAGCGCTGCAGGGACCGGGGACGGAGCAGCGGCTGGAGGTGAGGCTCTGTCTGTCTTTGTTGAGTGCGGGCATTGCGGTGCACAGTTACCAGATTTCAGTGTTCTTTTGTTATCGGTTTCTGATCTTTTTCGGGATTGGTGAGTGGGGAGTTTGGACGCGTTCCTCTGAGATTGCCAAGAGGGTCAGCGCGCACGCCACACCATTTAGCTGTACCCTTTAGTTTCGGTGTTGCTTAACCCATCATTTGGTTGCTGCCGTTACCAAGGCACTGTTGCACAAGAAGCCGTTTTTATGCTTCTCAGTTCTCACAGAGTCACAGTGGTGTCACTATGGAGTTGGGTTGGCAGATTTTCATCCATTTTTTTGGTGCAAGAGGTCTCTCTTTTGTACCAAGATGAGGACTAATGTGACAGCTCCCCGTTTGGCTGTCTCGATTTTGGGGTTGCTATCTATCTTGCTTGTTGTTGTATTATGTGTTACTCACTTTAGGATGTTTTCTCGGGAAAGCAGGTACGCCAGGGCAGCAGCAGCAGAGGGTGAAGAAGCCACACCGCTGGAGGCCGGGGACAGTAGCACTGCGAGAGATCAGGAAGTACCAGAAATCCACTGAGCTACTTATCCCCTTTGCGCCATTCATTCGTTTGGTGGGTGCAGTTGCACTTCAGCGTGTACCTTTGGCTTGTTCTCCCCATAAAAATGAGTTTGAACTGCAGACTGTATGATGGAAGCTATTGCTGCTTCTGATAATTTTGCAGGTGAGGGAGATCACTGAGTACTACTCAAAGGGCAACGTAACGCGCTGGACCCCAGAAGCGCTCCTTGCGATGCAAGAGGTTTATACTTATATCTATACGGCTATACCTAATGGCTTAGATTTTCTTAATTTCTTTAGATAATTTGTTGACATGAAGTCCTTTTCTCTTAATTGGTATCTTAATACTACTACTAACAGTTTCAGATTGTGACCTTTCTGGATGATAATTTTTTACTGTTAAATTCCTTTTGCCTAATTGCTCTCGTTAATTAAGAGTTTTAGATTGTGAGACTTGAGCATGCGCATCTTTTGACTTCTCGGATTGTTTTTCTTCCTCTCTATAGGCAGCAGAATTCCACCTTATCGAACTGTTCCACGTATCAAACCTTTGTGCCATCCACGCCAAACGTGTTACTATCCGTAAGTTGTCACTGAATGGCACCTTTTCTTTGCATTCTTTTCAGCAAATAGAAATATATGTGATAAAATATCAGTTAGATGATTCTTTGATGGTTGTGCTGATATTTGATATGGTATTTCATTTGGATCTGATGATGTTGTTTGAAGCAGCAAAATTGCTAATGAGTAGACATAACAAATTAACAAAGTTTAGTTAGTTTGTGCGAAGTGCATTTCTCAATTAAAAAAAGGCCATAACAGACTAACAGTCATGCAGTGTGATTCTCAACAAAGATCTAAGCAAATAGAGTGGACATGTTTTCGATCCAATTATTGCTGCATTTGCAAGCCATTATGTTTTCCTTTTGCTGTGGTAAAGATCACACCAATAACAAGTGTTTACCTTGTTGTGTTGCAGTGCAGAAAGACATACAGCTTGCAAGGCGTATCGGAGGAAAGTTTCGCTGAACCCTACTGCCTGATGTAGGACGTGAAATATGTGTTGTTGGCCTTAGCATCTTGGAGTGTAATGTAGATGTACTTAATCCCCAGGGTGCAGCTTATCGTCAACCTGATTTGCTAGGTGGCTTTTGGAGCAGCCTGACATTGGCTAAGACTCCGGTAGATTTTATGATTCGTTTGTAATTCAGGTGATTAGTTGACATGTTCAGATGAACTGGTTCATAGGAGTTATGGTGTCGCAGAATGTTTGGATGGAATGATTTGTTTCAGGTAGTGTTCCAGACAGACTGAATTATCGGTTTTTGGTCCATGCGCCTCTGATATGTTTTTATTCCGACGAATGTTACTCGGATGATCTTGTCACAATGCTGTGAACTTGTCATATCTGTGGATTATGTGGCAACTGTGGGAGGCCGGAGGAGGGTGCCTCTTGGGACTCTGGGTGTAGTTTATACCGAAGTATCGAACACTGAAAACTGAAAGTGCTGAACATCTAGAGATTGTCTCTGTAGCTACGTAGAGTTTGGGAGGGCTGTGGTTTACTCACAATTTTGTTTGCAGGTTACATTCTAAAACTACACTGTTTTTTTCCCTCCCTTGGTGTCCATTGTTAGGCTATCGAATTGTCGATTAATCATGACCCGTACGGGCCATACCTGATACCAGTGGCGGATCCAGCGGTGGGTCGGGTGGGGCTCCAGCCCCCCCTACCACCCTGGATCCCATGGTAATCCTCCAAGTTTCCCATGAAAATTTTGAGGAGAAAGAAGGAGAAAAAGGAAGAAGAAGGAGGGAGGGAGAAGAAGAGGAAGGAGAGCCCCCTACCACTCAATCCTGGATTCACCACTGCCTGATACCTGTCACCTACTCCGTAACGCTGCAGTCTGGAACGAACTGCATGCTGGAACGCAGGAGCGGCAGAACTGAACAGTTGCCGGCTTGCCGCAACATGTCTAGAAAATACAAAACAACGAGTGCAGAATAGCTCGTGGTCGTGTATCAGAAACAACAACCTGTAACCTGTAACTGCAAGACCACGAGCCACGACTTCCTTTCCAGTCGCCCGCGTAACTGTAAAATTCATACACACAACCTGGGAACCTTCTGTTAGGTGGTTTGGTCGTGTCATCGGGGGTCTTTTTCGCAACGGTAGCTTCATCGATTTTTTTAATAAGAGAGCAGGAGCACTGCTATATCATATAAGGAAGCTTCATCGATCATATCATAACCTGGCCACAGTCTTTTGGTAGCAACAGGTCAAGAGCAGGTGGAGTAACATGTCACTCTTTGACTCTATTCTCTCGTGAGACCTAGCATAGTACTCATAAGCCACCCTATTACACAAACTAATCAAAAGAGGACGCATCCAAGCTCTTGAAAATCTTCTTCATGTCACCAAGGATTAAGTTGATCGTCGACCTATGTATATCAATGTTGTTCCAGAGATGCACCACCTCCAAGCAATTTGTTTCAGCACATACCTTCGTCGCGTGGTTTGAGACGTGGATGAAAACAAAAATCAAAGGACAGCGGAGTGTTTGGGTTGATAAACAATCTGCCACTTTGATAAAAGGTGAGGACTTTGTTTTTCCTTCTCATCACAAAAAGGACATGCACTTTTTAGATTTTCAACCCGCTTTAGTTTTTACGTTTACAGTTGCACCTCTGGAGTTAAAATACCACCTTTGAAAAATAGTATATTAATATTTCATCTAACAACAATAGATATTCCATTATATATAAAACAAGAGAAAATGATGTCATGTATTTCTATGGTCATCAATGGCATTTCTTAGAATCATGAACTATGCAGTGGTTTGTCACAAATTTCACCTTCGTCGAACAAGCGGCTAGCTACACTAGTAATTACCCGCCCACCCGGCGCCCCGCAGTTATTTTTGAATAATTGCAGGTTTTTTTCCGCTACGAATTCAACCCACCGTCGGCCGTCCGCGATGGCTCGCACCAAGCACCCGGCCGTGAGGACGGCGGGCCGCCCGCCCAAGAAGAAGCTGCAGTTCGAGCGCTCCCCTCGCCAGAGGGCGGCGCAGGCAGGTAGCGGCCCCGTCCCCCGCACCCATTCTATGCCCCAGCGAGAGGACTCGCCGCCGCTGCTTTCCTTCAATCCCCTAATGCTGAACCGCATTCTCATCTGATCCTTCTGTGCAGGCGGTGCGAGCACCTCGGGAACCTCGGTACGTGCGGGCGGGGTGCGGCGGTGGCGTTGCGGTGGTTGTTTATTTTAGGATTGCTTTGGGTTGCTGTGACCTGCTTGTAACCTGTTTGATGGAATGCAGGGGAGGGGTGCGCCGGCTCGGGATGGAGCGGCTGCCGCTGGTAAGGTCTCTTCTTTATCAGTCGGATTTTTGGGTTTTTAGGCGCGTGTTCAAAGGCCCCGTTTTCTCCTTTACCTGTTTTGCAAGGGGAAGGGGGCATTTATTTTTATCAGTGGCCAAGGCTTAGCAAATGTTGCTGGGAATTCTACTTATGCTTCTTCCTGTGACTTTGCTCACGTCCCGGTGGTGGCTCACCGGCGGCCACGGGCGTTACAGGGATGGGTTGGTGGTTTCTCTTTACTTTTGTGGTGCAGTAGGTTTCAGTTGTAGCAAGATGATGAATCCCGCACTAGTTTGCCATCCAGAGTACCGTTCAATCTACTTGTTTCTTTTTTTACTCGATTGGTTATTCACTTTAGGATGTGCTATTGGAGAAGCAGGGGCGGAGGGGCGTATTAAGAGGCCACATCGGTGGCGACCAGGGACGGTGGCTCTGCGGGAGATCAGGAAATTCCAGAAATCTACCAATCCTCTTATCCCATTTGCTCCCTTTATTCGTCTGGTGGGTGCATCTTTGATTTGTCCTCTCCTTAAACCATAACAGAATCTAGGATCCGCACTGTCTTAATGAGGCAATGGTTGCTGATGATTTTGCAGGTGAGGGAGATCACTAACGACTATTCGAAGGAAGTGACGCGCTGGACTCCTGAAGCCCTCCTTGCAATGCAAGAGGTTAATGCTAAAGCATGTCTCGTGTATCATTTAATTAAAAATGCATTAAGTGAAGGCCCCTAAAGTATCAAATCTTCAAACCAAAAATTGCATTTTGACATCCTGACCTCCTTGTTGGTGTGCGTCTCATCTGATCTAGCCTGCTTCCTTCTAGCTATTGGTGATTTTACCGATTGATGACTAAAATGTGAATGATTGAAATTCTGAAGCTTATCAAGCATATTTTGTTCAATGGTTTGGTCAGAACTTCATTGTGATATTCAGTACTTTGAAACTGCTTTATCTTGTCTACATAAATTCCTCACCATTCTGTTCTTTTTTTACTTAATTGGTATGGTATTAGTTCAGAATTTCATACTGCAACAAGATCATGTCTCTCTTCAACTACACCATCTAAGATCCATTTCAAATTAGAATGCAGGCTGCAGTAGGCAAATGAGGAAGTGGAAATGCAGTAACTGCAGAAGACTATTTCTATTTTATGATTGACCACTATAAACATAAAAAACTTCAAATTGGACTCGTTTCCCCTCAACAAATAAGGGCTTCGGCTAAAAAAGTCCTATCTAATTTCATTATAAAACCGATGAACCAGAAAAAGATGTACTGTTTTGTGAAAGAATCTTTGGACCCATAAAAAGCGGAATCTGTGCTTGTGGAAATTCTCGAGCAAGCGTAGCTGAAAACAAAGACGAAAAATTTTGTCAAAAATGTGGGGTAGAATTTGTTGATTCTAGGATACAAAGATATCAAATGGGCTATATAAAACTGGCTTTGGTCAAGAAAATAGAATATCTTCCGATGATGGCTTACGAATTGGAAGGAGAGTGACTATTTATTAAATGACCAAAGCACAAATGGACTACAGCCATTCTGATTTTCCATGTGAAGCATGATTATTATTATAGTATAAATTTCCTTTGGCCATCTATTTTTAGAAATACCATCTTTTGCATAATGGGCAAAAGGAACATAAAATTGACTATATTTCTTTTTGTAACCACTCCAATTTTGCAAACTTTTTTTTGTTTACGATATCGTTTCCTCCATGTTTGCAGGCAGCAGAGTTCCACTTAATTGAGCTGTTTGAAGTGGCAAATTTGTTGGCCATCCATGGAAAGCGTGTTACCATCAGTAAGCTAAACAGATTTCCCTTTTTCATTCATTACGCTGAATGGAAATATCTTTATCATTCACAAAAGAATCTCCATCACATGATTATATTTAACGATTCTACTAAGATTTGCTGTGACATCTGATGTACATGTTATTTGATATTTGATTCTCAATGAAGATTTTCACTAACTACTCATTACAATTGTGTATTTGATAGTGGACTAGAATCTGCTAATTATGGTTTAATTCAGATTGAGATTCCGTACAATTGAAATGTTTACTAATACCTAAATAATAGAAAATGTGTTTTCAAATCAGGTTTGAAATGAAAAACATGCTGGTTTTAATCCTCTTCAAAACTTTATAGATTAAATAAGTCACGAGCCCACACATGCATTGATGCATAGCAATTTTTTGCACCTACGTCTTTACTTTGTGCAAAAAGGATTAACCTTGATGTGGTATCTTTGGAGTTATAAGATGTCCTTACTGAACTTCTAGGCGGCACTAAACCACCTCGGATGGGCCAACCACACAAATGTTAACAAACTATTAATAGGCTAGGATGTACCAATTAGTATTAGAGATAGGCACCTTCGGTGCATGTGCACACGTGCATGTGGATAGGCCCAGGGCGCAGCTGTGCACCGAGCAGTGGTTATGGCCTTATGGGCATTTGTTGTGTTGTGTACTTGTGTTTGCAGTGAGTCAGTGAGGGTGTTAGTAATGGTTGAGTGTAATAACATCCTAGGCTGTTAGCAGTGGTGTTGTTGGACATTGACCTGGGTTATACTTATATTAACATAGCACTTTTGGGGTAACCATTTTACATGAGGGAAGGATGAAAATGTGTACGTGCACTCATCCCAAAGGTCATTTGAGCCATGAACAAATTTTATATGCTGGGTGTGATATGAACTGGGTGTTTATTGATTGCTTATAGATAGATGCAGATAGATACAACTCACTCGCCCTCCCTAGGAGGCTCTGAGCCTAGAGTCCTATCTAAATTTTGCTTAATCCTCTCAAACTCCTCAGTCCTAGATATATAGGACTCTAACAAACTTCCTAGCTAAGAGCCGGCCAACAACCTGGCAGCTAACAACTCCAAAACAAAACCAATCTAAACTAACTGGCATTCTTATCCTGGGCTTTCCCCCTGCGCCTAAATTGCTTTCCAAAGAAAATGTCCATAACACTTCCACCCTCCTGACAAAAAAGCTCGTCCTCGAGCTTGAAATCTGCATAAGCTTCTTTGAACGGAGCCAGTTCCTCCCAGGTGGCATCAGCAGCGTCACGGCCCACCCATTGAACCAGCAGCTCCCAGGAATCCTTGGTCGGTCTTGCACGCACCACTTTGGCCGACACAGGTACTGCCCGCCCATGTACCACAGGAGGAAGGGGAGCCACCAAGGAAGGAGCATCACCTTCAAACTTCTTCAGATAGGCCACATGAAAGACATCATGGATGCGGGCTTTGGCTGGAAGTTGCAGGCGATAGGCAAGCTGCCCCACCCTTTCTGTCACCTGGAAAGGTCCATAGAACCGAGGAGCAAGCTTGGCCGCTGCTTTGTCCTTGATGGCTACTGCTGATCGCTGATGAAGGCGGAGCCACACCCAATCGCCCGCCTGAAACTCAACATCACGGTGTCCCCTGTCATAGGAAGCCTTCATGAAGTCTTGTGCTTGCAGCAGCCTTTCGCGGACCTCAGCCAAGAATTCATCACGGTGTTGTAGCTGCTTGTCCAGGGCGACAACGCGAGCCGAACCTGGCTGATAAGGCAACAGCGATGGAGGGTCCCGGCCAAATACCACATTGAACGGCGTAGTCTGCAGGGCTGTTTGGTAGGATGTGTTGAAGCAGAATTCTGCCCATGGCAGCCAACGCAACCAGCTGCGAGGGCGATCCCCGGCGAGGCACCGAAGGTACACTCCCAACACCCTGTTTGTCACCTCGGACTGGCCATCAGTCTGTGGCCGGAAAGCGGAGCTGAGACGCAGCTTAACTCCAGAAAGCGTAAAGAGCTCCGTCCACAACTGACTCGTGAACACGGGGTCGCGATCGCTGACGATGGAGCAAGGAAGGCCGTGGAGCTTGACGATGTTGTCGAAGAAGGCTTGTGCCACCGTCAAAGCTGTGTACGGGTGTCTTAACGCAATGAAATGCGCCATCTTGGAGAAACGATCAACCACCGTCAACACCACTGATTTGCCGCCGACCTTTGGAAAGCCCTCAACAAAATCCATGGCAATGTCGCTCCAAACGGTCGAGGGAACGTCGAGGGGCTGCATCAATCCGGCAGGGTGCAGGTGCTCTGTTTTGTTGCGCTGGCGCACCAGACAGCCCTTGACGAACTCTCGAACGAGCTTGGTGGCGTGTGGGTTGTAAAAGGACGCGCGCAGCCTGTGCAATGTCTTCTGGGCGCCTTCGTGGCCGACGCCGTGCGCCGTGTCGAGCACCCGCGGCCAGAGCGTCGAAGATGCTGGAACGAATATGCAACCCTTGTGCATGACAAAGCCATCCACCACAGCCCAGGAGGCTCCAGCCGTGCCGTCCTCAATCTCGTGGCGCTTGGCGACGATCTCTGGCAGTGTCTCGGCCTCGCGCCGGAACTCGTCGAACAGCTCGAACTCCGGACGGGAGATGGCATGGAACCGTGCTTGCACCTCCTGCTCATCACGGCGGGACAGCGCATCTGCCGCCACGTTCTGCCGTCCTGGCTTATACTCCACCTGAAACGCATAGCCAAATAACTTGCTCACCCATGTGTGTTGCGGAATCGTGGACAGCCGCCGGTCAAGGAGGTGCTTGAGGCTGCAATGATCTGTCCGGACGACGAACTCCCTCGGCCAAAGGTAAGGGTGCCAGTGTCTGACTGCTTGAACCAGCCCAATCAGCTCGCGCTCGTATGCTGCCAGTTTGGCGTGCTGTGGTGCCACCTGCTTGCTGAAGAATGCAATAGGGCCCTGTCCTTGATGAAGAACGGCGCCAAAACCAGTCCCTGATGCATCACAATCGACGATGAACGGCGCGTCAAAGTTCGGGAGCTAGAGGACCGGCCCGGTGGTGAGGGCGTTCTTGAGTGCGTCAAATGTTGTTGTGGCCTCTGGTGTCCACTGGAATGCTTCCCGCTTCAGCAACGCCGTCAATGGCGCGGCGATGATGTCGTAACTCTGTATGAACCGGCGGTAGTAGCCGGTGAGCCCCAGGAATCCGCGAAGCGCCTTGACCGAGCGGGGTAGTGGCCATGCCTGAACTGCTGCTATCTTCTCGCCGTCCATGGACATAGCTCCCTCCGAGATGATGTGGCCCAGGTAATGCATCCGGCGTTCCCCGAACGCACACTTGGAGCGCTTGAGGACGAGGCCATTGTCGCGCAGAGCTGAGAACACGGCGCGGACGTGCTGGAGGTGTCCCGTCCACGTTCTGCTGTATATCAGGATGTCGTCGAAGAAGACGATGACGCAACGTCGGAGAAACGGCTGCAAGACGGCGTTCATGAGCACCTGGAGCGTAGAGGGCGCGTTGGTGAGGCCGAACGGCATCACCAAGAACTCGAAGTGGCCGTGATGGGTGCGGAACGCCGTCTTGTGAATGTCGTCTGGATGCATCCGCACTTGATGGTACCCGCTGCGCAAATCAAGCTTGGTGAAGAAGATCGCGTCCTTGAGTTCATCCAGTAACTCCACCACTGGAATGGGGAATTTATCCCGAATTGTCTTCATGTTGAGTGCGCGATAGTCCACGCAGAAACGTCATGAGTCATCCCGCTTGCGGACGAGCAGAACGGGTGAAGAGAACGCAGAGGTGCTCGTCCTGATGATTCCCAGCTCAATCATTGTGGCGCACTGAGCCTCGATTTCGTCCTTCAAGAGTTGTGGGTAGCGATAGGGCCGAACGGCCACTGGCGGGGAGTCTGGCAACAGATGAATCCTGTGGTCACAGGCGCGCTGTGGTGGCAGACCAGAAGGCTCGGCGAAGATATCAGTGAACTCCGCCAAGAGCAGCGCTAGCGGGTTGGCGAGCTCGGCCGCCGAGAGGCGGAGCTGTGTCTTCACGTGGACGCCGTTCCACTGGACCTTGTGATCGTCCCTCCAGAAAGCCATGGTCAGGCGGGCGAAATCCCACAAGATTGGCCCGAGAGTGCGCAGCCAGGCACACCCGAGCACCAGTTCATATCCGCCCAGGTGGATGATGTACAGGTCGAGGACGAATGGTTCGGCGCCAATCTGAATCGTGACGTCCTTGCACACCCCAAGTGCCGGTATGCGCTCGCCATTAGCCACGCCCACTGTGAGGCCAGGGCGTTCCTCCATGCGCAGGCCCAGGCGGGAGGCCGTCGTTGCGTCGACGAAGGAGTGTGTCGAACCTGAGTCGATCAGGGCGTCCATGCGCGCCGTACCCAGGCGTGTGTCCAGCTGGAGCGTGGAGGGGGATGTGACGCCGGTGAGAGCACAAACCGAGATGGTCATGTCTTCTTCCGTGGTGGTGTCGTCGCCCTCCTCTACTGCCTCAATCTCCATGAAGTAGATGCCTTTCATGGAACACTGCTTGATGTGTTCACGGGAGAATTTCTCTGGGCAGTTGTAGCACAGGCCGTCAAGGCGGCGTTGGGCCATCTCCTCCGGCGAGAGGCGGGTGAAACGGGCGCCTGGGTTGGGTGGTTTCACGGGCGCGCCGGGGGTTGTCGAAGAAGCGCTCGACGCAGCCGGAGTTGCCGGGGATTTGGCCGCCGGAGCACTGGGTGTCGCGGAACGTGGCGGGGCGCGAGCGTGGTGAGGCGCCGAACGCTACGCGTCTTCTCCCAACTGCAGGCGGCGCTCAAAAGCCCGGGCCAGTCCCATGGCGTCGTCCAGTGTCGCCGGCTTCTGGAGGTCGACGTCGATGCCCATCTGGGCGGGCAAGCCAGCGGAGAAGATTGCAATTTGCTGGTGCTCGTTGACGTCGTCGCAGCGGGCCAGCAGCGTCAAGAACTGCTCCTGGTACTCGGCGACGGAGGAGGAGCAGCGCAGGTGCATCAGCTCGCCGAGGGGATTGCTCCGGGTTGGTGGCCCAAAGCGTCTGTTGACACCATCGACGAACTCCGCCCAGGAAGGCTCGCCGTGATTCTTCTCAAGGCGGAAGTACCACTGACTCGCCGCTCCTTCGAGGTAAAAGGCGGCCGTCCAGACCTGTTGAGCGGGCGGCGTCCCCTGCGAGCGGAAGAATTGCTCGCATTTGTGGAGCCAATTCAATGGGTCTTCGGTGCCATCATACTTGGGAAACCGCAGCTTGTGCACCGGCGCCGGCGGTGACCCGTTGGACGAACCACTGCCGGAGGAAAACGCCTTGTCGAAGCGGCCCTATTTCTCCAAGAGCTGCGTCTGGACGTTGTCAATTTTGGTGTTGAGGCGGCCCTGCTCCAGGCGGAACGAGCCGGCGTCGAAGTCCACCTTGGCGATGTGTTCGTCGAGCTTGGTTGCGAGCGCAGTCACCGTCTTGTTGACGTCGGTGACAGAGGCGATGAGGCGGTCAATATCGGATTGGAATTTCTCCTTGGAGACGAGGTCGTTCATGGCGTCCTTGAGGAGGTCCTCCGTGACGAATTTGTCCGCCATGGCAGCAGCAGCGATGGGTTTGGCGGCGGCGACGGGGGCTGGGACGTGGCGGCTGATTTCTGGGCGCGCGGAAGCAGGGGATTTGGCGGCGGAAGTGCTTCTGGTCGCGCGTGAGCAGGGGATTTGGCGGCAGCGGACTTGGATCAGAGCGCGACGAAGCAGGGGCTGCAGGCGGAAGGAAATAGGGGATTTGATTGCTTATAGATAGATGCAGATAGATACAACTCACTCGCCCTCCCTAGGAGGCTATGAGCCTAGAGTCCTATCTAAATTCTGCTTAATCCTCTCAAACTCCTCAGTCCTAGATATATAGGACTCTAACAAACTTCCTAGCTAAGAGCCGGCCAACAACCTGGCGGCTAACAACTCCAAAACAAAACCAATCTAAACTAACTGGCGTTCTTATCCTGGGCTTTCCCCCTGCGCCTAAATTGCTTTCCAAAGAAAGTGTCCATAACAGGGTGTTACATTTTGACTTCAATAAATACCTTCTCTTAAACTGAAGGAACTATTTTACGATTGAGCTACATAAGATGGGATAAATAAAGTGTACATTCTATTGGTGATTCTGCTTTACTTCTGACATTTAAAAAAAAAACTTTTCTTCTGTGCTGCTGCAGTGCAAAAGGACATCCAGCTTGCTAGGCGTATTGGGGGAAGACGTTGGTCATAGACTAGTTAAATATGTACTATGAATCCTGCAGCATGACGGAAACATCTTGTTCTACCATCTTGACCTGGTAGATGTCTTTGTACTGTCATTCTAAATCTAGTTTAGTTAATTTTAACTCTTTGTTGAACCTTGCTTGATGTCAGTTCAGCAAAGGTCAACATCTGACTTCAATCTTGGTTGTGAAACATAACAGTGGTCGCACAGTGATGGAGTTGTTGCCTTCTTGCTTGTCCAATGAGTTTGAAACTGTTGTATATATGCTTGTGAGTTAAATCAATGATCACATATACAGTTGTGCAATTTTAGCAGCAAGCAAAACTAGACCGTCCTACTTTCGGGAAAAAAAACTAGACTATCTTCATGGAGAACATTGACATGCTCATTTGTCTATGGGACACAAAAATCTGTAGAGATAAAAACAATCTTCTTGGCTGAGGCACATGAAAAGAAATGCCTTCTCAAAATGAAGTCACAAGTTCAAACAAAATCTCCCAAGGTGATGGCATCATATTTGATGTCCCATACAATTTTACATCACAACCCCTTTTGGCACCTGTATGCAACTCGTTCAGTATGAAAGTGGAGTTCAACCATTGTCTCTCTTAAGCTACAAGCCTAAGAGCAACTCTAGCAGATGGAGTAAATTTGATCCCCTATATAAAGTTATTGGGGGTGGAGCAAAAATATTTTCATCCCTAAAACACAATTTGCTCCATCAGTTTTCCTATTCTCCTTCCCAACTCGTGGGTCCCACCGCGCCACGTCAGCTTCTCCTTCCCCTCCCCCAAATCTTCCATCTTTGGCCTCTTTGGAAACCAGGGCTCCAGTTGTCCGCCGCCGTCGACCCTTCCCGCCCCTCGTCGTGGTCCGCCGCCGTCGCGGACCTCCTCTCCTCCGGCGACCCCGCCGCCGCGCTGGCGGAGCGTGTCGCGGTAGCGGAGGATGGAGTCGAGGCGCTGCAGCCGGCCCGGAACCGCTGGATGAAGTCGTCCGCTCGCGCGTCCACCTCTGCCGCCGGCTCCTCGCCGCGCCCGGCCGAGCGGTGGGCGCCGCCCGTGGGGGCGACGATGGTGTCGTGCGCCAGCGCCGGCTCCTCGGCCGCCGGCGCCATCCGCGTCCTCCTCGCCCGCAGACGCAGCCTGCTGGGCGCCAGCTCGGTGGCGGCCTCCGACCGGCTCCTCTCGATGCGCGCCTCCTCCTCCTCGCGCTCGCGCTCGCCGTCGTTCCCCGCCACCCCCGCCGCAGTCGCCGGCGGCTGGTGGGCCGGAGGCTCCGCGGCCGCGGGCGCCGCGTAGTCGAAGAGCGGCGCGTGGTCGGCGGCGAGGCCGCCAAGGCGGGAGAAGCTGAACAATGCGCGGAGGCGGTCGACGGCGAGCGACGACGCGCGCAGGAAGGCGGCGGCCCTCCGCCCGCCTCGGCGGCGGCGGCCGCCGCCGTCCCCAGCGGCATCAGCCTTGACGTGACGGCGATGGTGGTGATGACGAGGTTCACGAGCACGAACAGCACCGCGGGCGTGAGCCACCCGCGCGCGGCCTCCAACATTTCTTTTTTCCTTCTCTCGCCGCCGCGACCAACCTCAGCACGCTCGCCATCGCCAACAGCAAGCTCCTGCGCGGGTGGGTCTCACAGAGTAGGGGATGGAGGAGAGATCCCCTCTATAGAGGGGATGGAGAGGGGTTTTTAGTCAATGGAGAAAAAAGGGAGGGTTATAGAGAATCTGCTGGAGAAGGTTTCATCCCCTATATGACTATTTTTTTTTTGCTATTAGGGAGGGGATAGGGAAGCTGCTGAAGTTGCTCTAAATGGTGCAAATTTGCTCCAAACTGACCATGCATGTCTGTTAACATTGACAAGTGATGTATGGTTGACATTGACAACATGCTTGACATTTTAGAAGAAAGTGATGTATGGTTGACATTGACAACATGCTTGAGGAAACTAGGACATTTTACTGGCAACAAGTTTCCTGCTCTATTTTTCTATGTATTTCTATTTTCATTCCAGCAATTTTTATCTGCCCTGATATCAAGTACAGGACAACTCCGTACGTAGCTCCTAAAAATGCTGCTGACACCTGAATAGTCAATCTCCTTTTCAAGCACCTCTTCACTGGTTTCAATAATTTAACCCATCTTTGCCATTCATTACCCATGGCCGGGAGAAGCATGTTGGATGGCAGCAAACACATGTTTCAAATGAACTATTCAGTAACGAGTGTTGTACTAGAAAGAAGCAGCAGCTGAATAATTGCCGTGGTACCAGATTTCGATTCAGATCCTCTGGTGACTCCCGATCAGTGAGCTATTTCCATAAATTTGGATTTTCATGACGAATAAGGTTTGGATGCGTAGCCCATTAGATAAGGTTTCGATGCGTAATAATCACGGGTAGTGTTGGTTGCACTGTTAAACCGCAGGCAGGCTTTTGAAAACTCAGTACAGGGAACTGACTTCGCACGAATTTTGAATGCAGTTTGATCGGTAAAAGTTAGCATGATATTTTTCACTAAAAAAGATACTAAAAAGTGAAAACTGGACAGTTTTTTCAAGAATCATCAAGACATGGGAAAATAAATAAAATAATGCACAATTACTTCCATCTATGTTCTTCTGACACAACAAACCTAAGATATATTAGGCGGAACAAATGGTAATAGAAAAAAAAAGAGCAATGCGTTGTTTTTTTTTTTTTGAGCCCCCCTGAATGCGTTGGGTATTTGACTTGGCACACTTGCTCAAAACAGAATCATCTGCCAGGTTCCAGAATAGGAAAGACTGATTAAAGACGAAATATTCCTTTTATAAGGTGAAAGTCAAGGAAAAGTATCTAATACAGGAGCAGATTTGGTAGACAAAGCAATATCTGACGTTTACAATTCCCAACAAGAATGATGCTTGATGAAAGCCCCCCTGCAATCTCACCTTCACAGCTTCACCGCTCGTATTCTCAAACATACATAAATCAAGTACAATAAACCACCAAACTACCCAGCAACAGTTCACCTCACAAGTAGACCAGGGAAAAAAGGTTCGGTGTACATGCATAGCATTGTAACTCAGCCAAGTCTGGCTTCTCGGTGCAAAACCTGAAAAGAATATATTTACATCAACTTATTTTAATACAGCTTAACAAATAGATGAAATATAAAATGCACGTGTCAAATTTCTGGACCCACCAACAAATATGCATGGAAGTGCTTTAACAATATTAGAGATAAGGTTATCTAAAACCAAATCTCTTTAGCGAGGGACAGCAAAACTTAGTGGCTTACATATAAATGAATAATTTAAACTATGGTAAAGGTTTAAGATTGATGCCTTGTATGTCTGGCAGAAACATATCACATCAGACTCCTATATTGAATGTAATTGTCCAACAGTATAACACCTGATAATGCATGGTCTTTGTTACAGAGTTATCGCTAATATGAACAATATTTATGAATTTAGCAATACCACAATTTTTCTACTATTGAGTCTAGTAAGAAATAGCGTGCACATCCTTCACATGCAACTGAACTAATAATAACATCAAACAATACAAACTTCTACCTCCTCGGCAAACTTGATCAAGATCGTTGTCCTTGGCCTTTGCTGGCCTTCGATTGGCACAAAGTGTGCAGTGACTACAGCAGGAAAGCCAGCATTATCTAATACACCCTACAAAAGGTTACAGAATAATTTGAAATAAGCCAGGTCAAATGATAAGATCAATGGTTGAACACAAGAATTGGAAATCCTACCTTTACAATTCCTGCAACAAAGGCTCCACAGTTGAATGCTCCCATATCTTTTGGCACCGAAATGAACCTGCCAAAACAGGGGAAAATTAAAATATCACATTTTAGAACTGTAGGAAAAAGAAAATATTATGAAGTCCTCATAAGTCATCAAACCGGTTAACGAGAAGCTCCTTTTCACTAATCATGTATTCATCCTCATGTTCAGTTCCCTTCTCAAGTGAGTCAGCCACCTAGTAACACAAGAAATCAACAGGTGGAATCAGAAAAAAAAATGTCAATAGTTTCAGTCAGAGTCTAGCTAGTTTTCAGTTAGAGTCAGAGGTTAGCTTGCGGCATGCAGCATGTTGTAGCTAAGGAACAAACCTGAAAACATTGCAACACTCACAGCAATCCCTTGCTAATAGCAAAGTTCAAGCCCCAAGGACCACAAAAGATGTCCATCACTCCATTATGAGATCGAATAGGAATCAGAAAGAGATTCACAAGTAACATATTACCTTTCCAAATAGGACCTTCCATACAGTGCTGTGAATGAATGATAAAATCCCCAGAAGTCGTGTTTCTCGCCTATTCCCCTAAAATAATAACTCGGTAACATTACTGACTTCACTAACTCAAAATGAAAATGAAAATGAAAAACTAAGAAAAGAAATACAAATCACAAATATAACATATAAGGAACTGGAGATTAATTCTTTAAATATGGAGAGCACTTGTAGTCATTATAGACATTGCAGCATACAAATATTTCATCCTATATAGTTAGTTAAAAACATGAGCTGATACAGTGACCCTACAACAGTTATTATTCAACTAGTTCATGAAAATACACTAAGGCAGTGACACTACAACAGTTATTATTCAATTAGTTCATGAAAATGCACTAAGGCTTATAAAATGTACACTGCTTGGATATCCATCTGTGATAAATCAGATTTGAGCTTCAAGAGTAAGTTCTGTTAAAAAACAAACTGTTATTGAAAAGAAACAAAACTATAAAATGTTATCTGCAAACATGGAGCCAAGAAATGTTTTATTTCAGCCTTTTACAATGCTAATATATAATGCAAGCAAAAAAAAAAAAAACCGTAACAAACCTTCTCCCTGTGACAGAGAAGTTCAAGTACCCTTGCACCAACAGCATAACCAGCATCCTCCAGTCTAAGAAAGCAAAAGAAAAATATGTAGCCCAGATGAATTTATAGGTCCATGGATAAAATTTTATGGAATAAATCTACGTCATCTCGGTATAACATAATAGCATGTTGTAACTGAGAGGGTTGAACCACGTAGCAATCAAGACAAAGTTGAAAAAAGAAGTAACATGACAGAAAAAGTCAATTAACCTCACTACAAGTTCATCAGACCAATATACACGCAATAAAAACTACCTCCGTTCCAGCTCCGCAATGTTGTCGACTTGTGTTTGATTGTACTGAACCAACTCCGAGAATAAGAATGCAAATGCACTCAAACTGACCTACAGATGATAGAAACTCACTTAGTATATAAGTAAACGGAAAAGGCCACAAGAAAAAGCAACTTTATTTAGTTACAAAACAGAAACCCTAGAGACACAAAGCCCATGAGTAATGCTCATCATAGTTTCTGACCGTTGAAATTGCAAAATTTGTCAAGACCTAAAGAGTGTTTTACCAAAGAAATAAGGGTAAGAAAAATAGTGAGGAATCTATTTTAGAAAACAACCATCAACAATTGAGATGATATTTTCCTTCCCGTCATATGAACTCTGTTTGCAACTGACAGGCAAAAGAAAGCATATTTTCCCTTCATTGCTCTTTTTGCTTATAAGCAATGATAATAGTTTAGGTCCACTTCAATGAACTTCAGAAAGCAACTTTAGTAATAAAAAATGAGATATACTTTTTCTTCCAATTTCTAATTGATATGAATGTGCAGTTGTGCACCTTCTAGTCACAACTCACAAGTGGTTTGTTTTAAAATGTGTGTAGTTAAACTCTTCAACTAAATTATAGATACGAAATAAGCAGATTTTCAAGATGAAAAACGTTAAAGAGCATATTTGTTTCAAAATGATTCAATCATACTGTGAAATTTTATTATGTGTGTACAAGTAAGCTACGGTAGAAATCGGGGGCTCAATTTTGTGTTTCGGGGGCTCAATTTTGTGTTTTGAAGTCCATTCTGCTTTAAAAGGCAACACCAATTAGCAATAGACAAATTCAAGCGATCGTTACCAAAAAGCATCAAATTATTCAGTGGACCAAACATCTGGCCACTGCTTGAACTAAAATGATTGAGAGAAATGATTCACTGGAAGTGCGACGAACTGGAAGGGATCACTCTTCCAGTGCGGTGAAATGAATGCCCAAGGTAGATCTACATCACGAGTACGGGATCCAGGGTAGCCGTGGGCGCGGCGTGCAGAACCGAAGGGAAATCGAAGCGGCGGGCTGCGCTTACCTCCTGCCTGCCGCGGCTGAGGGGCTTGTCGAGGACGTTGGCGTACTGCTTCGCCTTCCCGACGCCGATCATCTTGCCCGCTCCCTCCTGCTGGGTCCCTCCCTTTCAACTCACTTCCCGCCGGTTTCTTCGGATAGGTAGCGGCAGGGAGTATGTGGGCGAGGAGGGCGTGCGGCGCCGGTGGTGGGGAGAGAGGAGCAGGCGGCGTAGGAGGGGAACGGGGCGCGGTGGTGAGCACGCCGGTCGCGAGCGGAGATCGAAGGGGGGTGGTGTTCTGTCTGACGGAGGAGGAAAGCTGAAAGGCAAGTTCAGAGAACCGTGATGAGTTATTGGGCCAGCGGCTACTGGGCTTTGCAAAAGCCCCACTACTGCCAGATAGCCCAAGTCACGAACTCCCGGTGCGCGCCAATTCAATGGATCCCGTGCTCCGCCGGGGAGCCGTCGCCGTCGCCGCCTTGGAGCGCTGCGATTATACGAACAGGGCGGCGCCGATGTGGTGGAGATTGGGGAATGTCACAGAGGGGCGCCGGGAGGGCTCGGCAACGAGGTGGTGGAGGACGGGATGCAGGTGCGGCGGCCGAGGTCAGGAAGTAGCAAAGGAGGTGGATTCATTGTGACAGGGGAGGGAGGGAAGAGAAGCAGAACTGCAGAAAAGGCTGCTCCGCTGCTGGCGATGGGTTCTTCATCGGTCTATGGCCTCGTGGAGTTAGCATTTCTTTTACCAGGACAAACAGCTACGTAGTTTCTTGTTCAAAGATACGGAGTAGTAGTTAATAGCTAGCAGATTGCTAGTTTCTTGTTCAGAGATTGCTAGTTAAAAGCAAGAGAAGAAGTTCAATTCCACTATCTGAATCAAACTCAAGTTACAGTAATGAAGATAAAACAGGCTCTCTCTCACCCCATGGAATGGGAGATGTCAAAATTTGCGAGAGCTGCAAGAACAAACAAGAGAACGAACAAAAAAAAAACAAAGGGATCAGCATCAGCTCTTCTAACCTGCCGTTGGTTACAACTCCAGAACGGTCAGTAAACAGGGATTCTATCTACAGAACAACATCCGAGATCTCCCCTAATAACTCTTCCTTGATCAGGACCCTGCTAATTCTGCTTCGGGTTCGACTTGCTCGGCGTCTGCTTCTTCAGGCTCGCGCCGACGCCGCTCTCCTCCCCTGCTGCCGCCGCCGAAGCAGCAGCGTTCAGCAGCTGCGTGCCGGCTTCTCTCGCGATCGCGGCCGGCAGCAGCTTCCGTGGCTGGAAACGGGAGCTGTCTCCCGACGCCAAGCCATCCCGATCTGCCTGTGCTCTGGGCGTGCAGGACAGGCAATGCAGGAGTAGCAGGGCGCAGATCATGCAGGGAGCGCAGACTGCGACGGATCTCATCACCGCCGGCCACCAGGATGCGTACGTGCTTGTATAGGAGAGGCGGCGAGCCGCTCGCCGGTAGGATGTAGGAAGGATACGAGCGAGCTGCCAGCAGATGATTGTGGACGGGAAGGTTTTCACTTTCGGGTGATGGCGAAAGGAGCCTTGACTGAGTGATGGCAGGCGAGGCTCGTCGCAGCTGCGATGGCCGATTGCAACGGCATGTGACTGTGTGAGTGACGAGCTGCGGCGAGCTGGACTCGTACGGTCTCCATCGTCGACACCTAACCGACCAGCGTGCTCTGCTCTGCTCGTCTCTGATGTCGAGTGCCAGCGTCGTGCAAGTCACATGGGACCCGACGATCGCGACCTGATCCGGCTGCGTTTTCTTGTCCGGTCACGATTATTCCTTCCTCCCGTTCTCGCCCTTCAGAATTCCAGAAACCTTTCGCTCGATCGTTGTTGTTGGATGATGGGGAGAGGACAGAGGAAAGCGCCACGAAATCAGGCGAGGAGCTCGCGGCGCTCCTCGTGCAATCCAGCGGCGCGCTCCGGCGGATCTCCTCGACGCTCTCCACGCACGTCGCGAGGTGCCCACACCCCTCATCATTGACGGCCTTGGCTTTAGCACCCAGCCGTGAGCCGTATCAGGCCAGATTAGGATGCATGGAGCAGGGCATTAGGCCCAAAGGAAAAATAAGGTCATGCAAATCATCATAGATGTGAGTCCAGATTAGGATTCACCGAGTGAAAGACTGAAAAGGATTTTGGAACTTGGGTCTCAATCCGTGAGCATTTCATAACAAAGACAAGACTCGCGAACTGAGATTCGAATTTTAGTGAGCAAAACGAAAAAAAAAACTCATGGATTTGCAGAGAGGCGTTGCTACCGCTCACGGCCCACCTGAAAATGTTGACTGAAACTGGAAATGAAGGGCATCAGATGCTCATTAGGCCAGACACGATGCCATGTGGTACCAATGAAAAACAACAGCAAGAGACGCACTTGGGCAACAGGAACTTGAATACTTTATCCAGTATAAGAGCTCTCAGGACTAATCATGTATCTAGAAGATTTACTCATTTACATTCTGGCAATGCCTCGGAAGTGATCACGGGTTGCTACTGATCTACATACACTGAACCACCGGGCTGGGAAAACCTATAGCTTCAATCTATCAATTGTTTCTAACCAGAAAAAAATAAAGCAAACTATATATGTAGAACCCTTGTGTAATGTACAAAAATCGCTATGCGCATTGTCAACACACAATCCCAAAATCAAAAGGTGGACGAGCTTGTTCTCCTGAGCTGATACTTTGGTTCTGGAGGAGGAGCAGAGCTCAGCATCTCATCAAATTCCTGAAAATAATGTAAGTATGGGACCCCCGACGAAAAGGCAACGTTAGTGATGGCATCAGCATGGATATATGCATGGAAAAAATTATAAGCAGCATTGCATGCCGGCAAAGCGCAACCGTTTACCCACTGTCAAGTAAAAACGCAGCATGCAGATCAAGCACTCAATTACTTCATGCTGCCAAAATTTGATGCATCGCCAGAATAGAAAAGGAGCGTCACAATCTCATTGTGCTAGGCTTAAAAAGAAATGGATTGTGAGGTCATACATTGTGAAATAACAAATCTGATCAGTGCAAAATCAGATAAATAGTATAAAGATGGAGGGAACAAAGTTTCTCTACATAACTAGCATATCTAATGCTCATCAGAAGCTCTGTTTTTGGCAGTAAAAAACAAAGGTATTGGCATCAAGCATCTCCATACATAATTAGTAAGTTATAATGCAACAGCAGATATTGTCCAATATCCATTAGGTTCTCTTAATCTGAGGACTTGTTCCCATTGCAAACCTTAATAATACTTCCTTTCCCCCTTATATAGACTCCTATTGCTGATTTAAGATGTTAAACTAAACAATACAAACACCACAAGTGTGATGCTGCAGAAAGCAGAAATAATAATGGAAGCTTCGAAATTGTTCATCCAACACAAAGAAAACAGTAGAAACTTTTAGGAGGTCATTCAGTGGAGATTATTAAAAAAAGAGAGGGAGAAAGGACGAAAGGTCTCTAGAGCATCATCAACAATTATAGTTGTCGGGTAGCACATGACATAACTATTGAGCAATAGAAAAGGAACCGGGAAATGAATAAATAGTTAACATAGAACGGAAGTCTTGACCATCTGAAGAACAGCAGTTTTGAAAGAACTGACAGTTTAATATGAAGACATAGTGAAATGCTTTTGCTGAATACCCTCCACAGAAAGAACAAGAAAAAGGATAAAAGTACCTTCTGTTTCTTTAGCCTCTCATTCTCCTCTTCTAGAAGGGATACCTTGTTTTCAAGCTCATTAGTATAAGCCTGCCAAGCGCAATTCTTAAAGTCATGAAACCGATAACTATACATAGAAGGAAAAAGGATTGTCCAATTGTAGCATGTTTCGTATCCTGGCCAAACAGTAGAAAATAAATACCAAAACCCATGCCTTCAAAATTTCATGAGGCATTCATGTTGCAATAAAAAATGTCATAACAAACGATGACATTAGGTATAGAAATTAGAAATAAACAGGACAGCAGAGATAGACCTGCTTTCTCGCTCTTGACCGTGCAGCTGATTCCCTATTTTTTATCATCCTCTTCTGCCTTCTTTCAATCACCTTATCTACCACCTCACCTGAGGCACCACGCTTGCGCCCAGGTGTCTGAGGGTCCGAAAATGCACCAAGTGTTGGTGAAGTAATCTGGCCATCGAAGTACACTGAATCCAACATAGCACCTGTAGCAACAGATAATGGCTGGGGAGCCAACTGGCCCGCCATGTATGAACCCACCAAACTCGGCTGCTGGGACTCCAAATGCTGGTATTGCTGCAGCCACTGTGCTCCAGGGTTCAAACTGGAAGTGCCAGCCACCATAACATTGCTCCCAACTGTATCCATATTGACCGGCAAATCATCTGAATCCCTCATAAGTCCTTCCGGAACAACCCCAGCTTTAACCAAGAAGTCCTCAAGTGTCATCTCCCCAAGCGTCGGCTGCCTCTCCCGCCTGTGCCGACCACCTTCTCTAGCACTGGTTTCTGGTCCATCCTGGATGCCCTTCCACACCTCATCAACAGTCTTCTTGCTGAGCTGCGGAGGCATCACTATGCTACCTTGTCGCTGCAGACTAGATGTTGGATCAAGCTTGCCTGTGACAGGGTCATTCGGGTCTACACCGTCAGGAAACACGGTCTTCAGGAGGTCATCGAAATTCATGCTAAGCAATGGCTCTCCCAAATGGTTCTGCACCTCATCCAGGGTAAGGTTGTATAAAGACCCCTGTCTTGCCAAACCCTGAATCTGCCCGCGTTGCGCCGAGCCAGCATCGCCGCCTCTGCCACCTCCAGCCTGTGATGCCATTGCCTGGATCATGAATCAGGGGCGGACCCTGTATAGGACATGGGTACATGTGTATACCCAATAATTTTAGCAAAATTCCGATGTTAGTAGGAAAAATACATGGTCAGATCCGAATACAAAGAGCACACCTTAGGGGTTTGGGCGTTCGATTTCGCACAGCAGGAAGGGAGGAGAAGGGAATGGGCGGGCATACCCCTGTCGGACGCTCGTCGCCGTTCGAAGCGCCCGACGAACTGGCAAGGGCTGGCGCCACTCGCCCAGTCGTCGTCTCCGGCTCGCCGAGACCGAGAGAGCGACGAGAAAGGTTGGGGAGAGAGAGAGGAGAAACAGCGAGCTTTCAGCAGCGGCCCACGATTTTCGTCAGCCTCATGCCATCGAACAGCAGAAAAGGGAGCAGAAGGCCCAATTTGGCCCAGCGCGCGAGACAGCTACATCATCTCTGTACCCATTCTGCGAATGGGCTTTAGTGCAGTGGTAGGCCAGTCCAGTGGGAGGTACCCACCAGGGTTCAAATCCTGGTGCTCACACTTTTTTCTAAATTTATTTCGGGATTTTCCGACATTATGTGTTAAGTGGTAAGCGACATTCCCGTCGACGACAAGGCGCCAGTGGTGACTTCGAGAATCTCCAGATCTGTCGGTGCTCGGTCCTTCAGAGGTGCTCATAGGGTAGTGTTTGCATACGTGTATTCATAGGGATAAGTGTGCGTGCGTGTTGTGAGCGTCTGCGTGGTACTGTGTAATTCTAAAAAAAATTGTACCCATTTCTCTACTAAAAAAATGGTACCCATTTCTGTTCTAAAAAAATCGTACGCATCATCATAAACAACTGTATAATCGGTACCCACTACAAGTCTTACCCTCATTTCTCTCAACATGTAAGCATTTCACATCATAACTCACTATATATCATGTCATCATCCACTATACGTCATGCCATCATCCACGAAACCATCTAATTATGTCTTCAGCCGATTTTCTGTGACTAATAGCATATATTTGTGAGTAGCACACCACTCGCAGTTGAAATACGTGTCGGATCAATCATTTTAGAATGATTCATTCTCAACAAACTAAAACGGTTTCATATATAATGTTGTTTACAGACGAATGTTGCCAAGCAATTACCTTGGTTTCTACTTTCACATTTCACCTTAAAATTTTGTTTAAAAAATTCTCGCAGCAACACGCAGGGTATCACCTAATTTCTTTTTAATACGCTTCCAACAGTTCGTCAATTCGTAACTATTAATTTGCAGCATCACCATTTAAAAAGAACCTAGGCCAGTATTCTATAACGGTTCAGAATTTTACAGAACCTAGATTGGTTGGGTGCACCATATAATGCATGCATGGATGGTTCTTGGTGTTGAGGTTCAAGTTCAACCAATTACTTTGTATTATATGGTTATCTCTCGTTAGTAGAGTAATGTATTAAGTAAGAATGTAAGATAGTTTCATTATAGATTGATGAAAATGCACGAATCAAATGATACAACCAACCATACACACTCTAAGTCAACACGTCAAGTTGCACAAAATTTGTCATCAAATGATCGATTGGGTGAGCACCTTTTAGGCGCGAAAGCTGGAGATGTTAGGACACAACTTGGACGTTAATCAACGTCATGAGTTTGATTTTTTTTGCCTAGGGCCTGTTTAGTTGGCTGAAAATTTGCAAAAATTTTGCAAATTTTTTAACTCTCTCTCCATCACATCACATTAAATACACCAAAAGACATATGTTCGGAGCAGTAAATGTAGGTAAAAAAATTAACTAATCACACAGTTCTGTTGTACATCACGAGACGAATCTTTTGAGCCTAGTTAGTCCATGATTGGACAATATTTACCACAAACAAACGAAAGTACTACATGAGTGCTACAGGAGTTCCAGAACTCACTTTTGCTAAATTTCCGCCATCTAAACAGGCCCCTAGACAAAGAGGGTAATTTTGAACTTCGAAGTGGTTCCTTCATTCCGAAGCACTTCCAAATCTCTGCAGACTGGAGGAAAAGTAAAAATCATCTACAGTACTCCATCTGGTTTGGTAAAAGAAGTCGTTTTGGACAAGTTTTGAGTCAAATATTGGGAATATAAATCATGAATAACTTTTAAGTCGTTGAGTTTGGAAATGTGAAAACTATATAGGTAGGTTTGTCTTGTAAAATACTTTCACAAAAGTATACATATGTTAGTTTTTACTAATTATTTTTATAAAAATAAGAAGTCAAAGTTGTACTTTGGAGACCGTGTCGATGTTCTAAACGACTTCCTTTACCAAACCTGAGGGAGTACACTGCTGCCACTACCGGTCTATACCACGCAAGGGCAGCCAGGCACAGCCAAAGGACATTGATGCCCCCCTCTTCCCAGCGGGCCCCACAGGCTGCGCTCCTCAAACTCGTTGGGCCCACCTGCCCGTGACCCATGCCCCTCCCTCTCATATATCCACCTCCGTACGCGACGCCTCGGCCTCTCTCTCCGCCTCCGCCTCCCCACTCCATTCCCCTCTTCCCCTGCGATCCGAGCCCGCACTCCGCAGGGAGGAGAGGCGATCACCTGATCACCAGGGGCCAGGGCGAGGCCTCGCGATCTCGGTAACCATCACTCCCCGCATCGATTCAACTATGTCTGGTCTCTTGGTCGATGTGATCCCGCTCCCAATCCGATGGGTTTGGCCGATCCGGCTCGAGGCGTTTCCGCGCGCCGCTGCGATCGGCTTGATCTGCTTGGTTCACCGGATCCTGGTAGCTCAGTCGCTAGTTTCATTTGATAGGTTTGATCGATTTTGTGGAATTTGTTCGAGGAATCCAGGCGTGTTTGACCGACCCCGCTCGATTCAGCTTCATTCCAACGCGGGTGCTCGCGAATCTTGGGAGGAGGGTGCTCGCGAATCTTGGGAGGGTTTCCTCGCTTGTGACCCCCCCGAATCTGATCCATTCGCTCGGTTCCCGTGCGCCGTTGCCGCATATCTGTGTGCTGGTGGCTTCGACTCCAGCGGATCTAGTTGCACTGTCTTTTGTTTCTGTTGTTACTGTTAATATGCAGACGCTTTGTGAATCTGTGGGGGCTGAGGCTTTCGATTTCGTTTCTGCCTCCAGCGCAGGAGCGAAGATGGGGCTCACGTTCACTAAGTTGTTCAGCCGTCTCTTCGCTAAGAAGGAGATGAGGATCCTCATGGTTGGTCTTGATGCGGCTGGTAAGACCACCATCCTCTACAAGCTCAAGCTCGGCGAGATCGTCACCACCATACCCACCATCGGTACGGCCCTCGACCGCATATTGTGTCATGTCCCGCTACTGTTAACAGTATGTTTATGTTTATAATGTTAACTGTTGGTATTTTGTGAAGGCATGCAGTCTCAACTCCTTGCTCCAGTTTAGGCTTAGGGGTTAGCTGTATATTCTTTGTAGATGTAAGTAGTGGTCTATCTTCGCACAATGCCGGTTAGGGCTTTAGTTTGTAACTGCCTTTGGAAATAATTGCTTGGTCTGACTTAATTGTAGCAAATATTTTTTGCTTAGGGATAATTTACATTTGATATTTGTTTCTACATACGAGTGAAGCATTAAGTTTCTATATTCTACTTGAAGCAAAATGGCTGCACGTTACATCTCGTTTGTTGGCTTTCATTTTGGTCTTTGGGCGTATTACCTGACCTTCACAAGAGACAAGGTATACCAAACTGATTATAATTAAACAAGTGAGGCGTCAACCTATTGTTTTACAGTGTACCTTTTGGACCATCTTTGCCATACCATTCAGATGGTCTGAAGAGAATAGACTTATTAACCATGGTGTCATTTTGATTATTTCTATTTTTTTTTCTAGAACATGTAGGAGATTTTAGTGTATCATTATATTAAAAAAGAATGATTATTCCGTATTAAGCCATTAAATAATTAGAATTGTTTTTGAAACTAAATTTACCCATGACTTGTTTTTGCTAACCTTAAGTTTGCCAATGACCAATCGTGGCTTTAACAATTGCTTATGAGTCATGAGTTGCTAAACATCTTTTACTGTTCTATAGTGTTGGATTCATTCATGCTAATATTGCTCTTCTAATGAAATATATATTCCCAAGTAAGTTTCGACTCTGTTCTGCAGCCGGGATTTTGTATTTGTGATCTGACTAATTTATCTGCATTTTGCTTTTCTACTGCAGGATTTAATGTTGAAACTGTTGAGTACAAGAACATTAGCTTCACTGTTTGGGATGTTGGTGGTCAGGACAAGGTAAGAATAAAACTTTTTTTTTACCATGCTATTTGGTCTTACCAATTTCATTTGTGATACAACAATATGAAATTTAGCACTTTCATTATAGGGAACTATATTCCTGGCTTTAATGTAATATTTTTTTCTTGGGATGGTTGATATATTTAAGTTGTTATATCATTTATCAATGATTCAGAGTACATTAACTTCAATTTCCTATGAGGAACTTACCAGTCTTGCATAAACATTAAGAACCTTGTTAAAGTTTACTTTTAGCATGGTGTTCTTGTGGTCTGATGGTTGTGTGTTTCCTTTTTAAAGATCCGGCCCTTGTGGAGGCACTACTTCCAGAACACCCAGGGCCTCATTTTTGTCGTGGACAGCAATGACAGAGACCGTGTTGTTGAGGCCAGAGATGAGCTCCATCGGATGCTGAACGAGGTACAAAGTGCCCAGTGTACTTGCTGAGATGTAATTGCTGCAGCAACTATATATGGCATATGGTTCCATATTCTTTTGCCAAAATGGGGGCATGAACTTTGTTTATTTTTTAAACTTTTGACCTCCCAGTGCACAATATATCACTAAGATTTGCAGTCAACTCCCATCTTTAAAAGGTTTTGAAATTAGTGGCAAAATTGGCTTGCACTGGTGAAAAATTCCATACCATCTCCTTAATTCCTTTGTTTTTTGTGTCAAAATTTAAACTGTTCATATATGTGACTGAGTAGTGCTGATGAAAGAAGTTTAGTTTTCACAATTCTTGTATCTCCTGATTTATGATGTCACGGTTGTCTTATGGTGATAGGACGAGCTTCGTGATGCTGTGCTTCTGGTGTTCGCAAACAAACAAGATCTTCCCAATGCCATGAACGCTGCTGAAATCACCGACAAGCTTGGTCTGCACTCCCTGCGCCAGCGGCACTGGTATGTCTCCAATCTTTCTGAAATTGTTTCCCTCATGCACAAATATTTAATCAAGGATCGGTCATTGGCAACATACCTCCAGTTAGGAAGTGTCTACTATATGGATGCACATATTATATGGTACACTAGCTGCATAGATCAAATATTTAAATTTAGGCACCAAGTATTCTGCTCTGTTTTCAGTATGCAACTGGCGTATGATGTCTTATTGACAAGGATTTAATTGTGCCTTGGACTTGAAGCAATTCAAATTATTGACACCTATGCTTTCACCCATTCAGGTACATCCAGAGCACATGTGCCACCTCTGGTGAGGGTTTGTACGAGGGGCTTGACTGGCTTTCCAACAACATTGCCAACAAGGTATCTCAACAGAGTTTCTTTTCATGGCGTATGTTTGGCACTTCCACTGGAAATGGTTGTTTGACTGACCATGTCGTTCAATTTTTGCAGGCTTGAGGCGTCTTGGCAGGGCTCCAATCAATGAAAATACTTCGGATGTTGGAGCGCATAGTGCATTTACCATACTGCTATGAACTATTATATATATAGTCGTGACAGTGACAGATTATGTGGAGGATAAGGCTCCTTGGTTAAGGACCTAGCTATCAGATGTTTTTGTGGGTATTGTTAAAGATTGTCCGTGCTTCTGTTTTGGTTGGTGCAAGGTGTACTATCAAGCGCCGTTGTGCTGTGTACTAGTCAGTCGGAGGTGAGGTGCTGTAGTATCGGACTTGCCTCTTGGCATATAGCTACTACCTTAATGGTCGCGTAATTTGTTGTGTAGAGAGCTTCTTCCCCCAGCACAATCCTGTTTTAGCCGCCAGCATGTAGTTTTTCTGACGTAGTACAGGGAGGTTGAGTGTTTATTCGAAAAAAAAAACAGGGAGGTTGAGTGAGCTAGGGTTTGTCTCGCCTCTTTTTATATGTATCTGATGTTGGTAGTGGGCTCAAATTGGCTATCGGGATGGGCCTCCATTTTCACAGACGAAAATCCACTGCAAGTCAAACTCCTCACCCTTCTTTACCCATCTCTGTTAATTAAACATCCTATCTCCCAAAATTGTTTTTTGTACAGGTTGCGGGTGAATATTATTTATGGCAGCAGAATGAGTATTTTTGGTTGTGGTTGTATGATGTATGGGCAAGGTAGTATAATAATGTTTTCTTGTTTGGACATGAATTTTACAGTTGCGATCGACAATTGAATAGCGGGGTCATATGTGTGTGTGACGCCCGCTTCTAGTTTAAAAAAAGTTGTAAACCAGCAGTTGGAAGGTCATGATATGATACCGATATGATTATGGTGTTGTCAGTCAGTCAGTCATGGTTGATGGCGGTCGTTTTGTTTCCCTTGTTTTTCTTTTCCTTAGACGCGCCCAGTTTCTCGCCCTTGCCGGCCAGCAGTGGACTAGTGGTGTTAGAGACAACTAATCTCCGATGACTGAACCTAAATTGAATCTTTTGCTTTGTTTCTTTCTAAAATGATCGTTAGTGGTGAATCGCTGAACGGTGATAGATAAGACGACTGAGCAGGAGGTGAAGACCAACCAAGAAGCACGAAACGTGTCAGGCTGGCCTAGCCATGGCGAACGCCGTCTCCTGCATCGCCCTTCTGCTCGTGCTGGGCAGCCTCACGCTGTTCCGGGCGACCGCCGACGTATTCTGCGACAACCTTAAACAGGTCGCCGCCACCCTCCCCAACAACACCGCTTCTTCCCCAGCGCACTTCGCCACCACTGTGTTCGGCCAAGCCCCAGACGTCGTCTACGCTCTTGCGCTCTGCCGCGGCGACATCGTCAGCGATTCTGCCTGCGGCGGATGCGTGGCCAGCACGTTCGACAGAGTACTCAACGCGAACGCAACGCCGTTGCAGTGCTACCATGACGCATCCTTCTACGGTGGTGACTGCGCCATCGTCTACTCCGACGATGACATCCTCACGTCCTCCTCCAACGCAAAAGCGAGTGATGAAAACAACACAGACGACGAGCCCTACCCGATGTGGAACGAGCATAGCTGGGGCGACACCACGGGCGACGCCCAAGACGTGAGCCTCACCGTCGGCCTCCTTCAACAGCTGCTGGTGGAGACGGTGCAAGCGGCGGCCAGCACAACGACGCCGCCGAGGCGGTTCGCCACCGGCATCATGAACAGCGGCACGGCCTTCCCCATGGTGTTCTACTCCCTGGCCCAGTGCACGCCGGACCTGTCCGCCGGCGACTGCTTGGCGTGCCTGAATCGGATCCTCGGCATGTTCAACTCCACCATAGCACTGAGGCAGGGAGGACAGATCCATGTCATACGGTGTTATTTCAGGTACGAGCTGTATACATTCTACGACAGCAAGCCCATGATACATGTTGGGCGGCCAGTGACGCCGGTGAAACGCAAGAGTACGTATGTTCCCATGTGCTATTGTGCTTAACCATGCTTGTTTAATTAGTTGTTAATACTAAATTTTGTCATGTTGTTGGTACCAGGGCGTGTGAACAATTTCTGGGTAATTCCCGTGGCTGTTTTCCCTCCAGCAGCAGCAGCAGCATTGCTCTGCTTCATCTGGTGCTGCCCTTGGCTTAGATCATACAGAAAAGGTATGGCAACTCTGCCCCTGAAACATTTTCGAATTTGACCAAATATGTATAAGAAAATATTAATAATTTTGGTACATAATTAGTACTCTCTCTGTTTCATATTACTTGTCGCTGTTGACTTTTAATCACAAGGTTTGACCATTCGTCTTATTAAAAAAAGTAGCATAAATATGCAAAACGTCAAGTTAAACTTAAAATACGTATGATGATGAAGTAAGTCACAAACAAAACAAATGATATACACATAATTTTTGAACAAGGGGAATGGTCAAATGTTGTGATCAAAAGTCAACAGTCACAAATAATTTAGGACGGAGGGAGTATTATGTTTTTGTAGTAAAGTTATTTAAAGATATAAATGTTGGTTATACTCCCTCCGGTTTGGTAAATGAAGTCGTTTTGGACAAGTTTTGAGTCAAACATCGGGAATATAAATCATGAATACCTTTTAAGTCATTGAGTTTGAAAATGTGAAAACTACATGAATAGATTTTTCTTGCAAAATACTTTCATAAAATTATACATATGTCATTTTTTAATAAATATTTTTTTTATAAAAGTAAGAAGTCAAAGTTGTACTTTGAAGACCGTGTCGCTGTTGTAAACGACTTCATTTACCAAACTGGAGGGAGTACGTTCAGCAACACGAACCGACACTCTACCTGACCCAAAAGTCTTAATATTTTTAGGACAGTAAGAGAGTAGTGCGTCAAAAAGTAATATTAAAATTTTCTACTATTAATGGAGTACATTCATATATAAGATATGACTTAAAAATAAAGAGTATCCCATCTACATATTCAAGTAATGTGAAGAGATTACAAGCAGGATCAGGGCGTGCTAGGGACATGCAGGGAGAGGAAGAACTAGTTTGGCAAGGGAAGAGCTCAGAGTTCTCGGTGTTTGAGTTTGAAAAGTTACTACAAGCTACAGATAATTTTTCAGAAGAAAACAAACTTGGACAAGGTGGCTTTGGCGCTGTCTACAAGGTAAGTAAATTGAATACATACATGATACATGGAATGCTGATCCTCATTATTTGATCAGTAAGGAAATTAAATAGAGTACAACAACACCGCCATATCTATCTTCAGTTTATCTCAGCAAAAAAATATTCCCATCATATATAATGTTTGTCCTCATAATTTTAAACCAACAACTAATTAACTAATTTTTTTTTGAGGGGGGGGGACTAGTTAACTAATTAATGGGGTGTTTGGTTCAAGAAATGGGTAGTCAGTCACCTTAGTGCTCCTCATAATTTTGTTTGGTTTGTAGAATAGAACAAATTGATCCATCACCTTATCCTTTAACAATCACATGATTATTAGGTATAGATGTGAGAAATGGAGCCATCCTACCAAAATTTATTGAAACGAATTCATCATATGCATCATATTACAACACTGCCACCTAGCATAAGATTTTGTACAGGCATGTAGAGTCATTAGACAACCGAAAGTACAATCGTACTTCAGTTTGTAACCTGAAGAAGTGGTGGAAGAGAATGCAGAAAATGAAGATTCTAACTTTTTAATATTCTTCCCCTAGGGCCAATTTCCCCAGGGATTGGAGATAGCGGTGAAAAGACTTTCTTCACATTCAGGACAAGGTTTCATAGAGTTCAAAAATGAAGTTCAGCTTATAGCCAAACTCCAACACAGGAATTTGGTTAGGCTCTTGGGGTGTTGCTCTCAAGAAGAGGAGAAAATATTAGTTTATGAATACTTGCCAAACAAAAGCTTGGATTTCTTCATCTTTGGTAACACATTTACATTTCTTAATTTACTTTAGACACAATTTTCGTAGAAGCATCAAAAGGACTAAAAATTGCTTAATTTTTTCTGGCTAGTGCATGAATTAGTCCCCGTTTAACTGAAATGTACTAACCTATTTGCAGATGAACACAGAAGAGTTTTATTGGACTGGAAGAGACGTATAGAAATAATTGAAGGAATAGCACATGGGCTTCTCTACCTACATAAGCACTCCCGGTTGCGTGTCATACATCGTGATCTTAAACCAAGCAACATTCTTTTGGACAGTGAAATGAATCCTAAAATTTCAGACTTCGGGCTAGCAAAAATATTTACTTCAAATAACACCGAAGAAAGCACTACAAGAAGAGTGGTTGGCACATAGTAAGTTTCATATAAACTGATGCATTAATGGACACTTATGCTAGGCTAATTAAGCCATATATAGTGATTTGACAAATAATATATCCAACATTTCAGTGGCTACATGTCTCCCGAGTATGCTTGTGAGGGCCTCTTCTCAATCAAATCTGATGTATTTAGCTTCGGCGTTCTCGTTCTTGAGATCCTTGGTGGTAAAAGGAATTCTAGTAGCCATTACTATGGAGATTTCATCAATCTCCTTGGATATGTAAGTTCACCATACATGTCGCTTGCAAAATTATTTTGTTTATTTGGTATAAATATATAATTTTGCCATAAAATTATTATAAACAGGCTTGGAAGTTATACGAAGAGGAAAGATGGGGTGAACTCATTGACGCATCTCTGGACACCACTGGTCACTCAGAAGAAATGATGAGTTGTATGAACATTGCATTGTTGTGTGTACAAGAGAAAGCAGCTGATCGACCTACCATGTCTGATGTTGTTGCAATGCTAGGCAACAAATCTATGGTCCTGGTTAAGCCAAACCATCCTGCGTACTTCAATCTGAGTAGTGTAGGAAACGAAGAGACCTCCAGTACTACTGCTGCGCGGCCAAGCAGCAGTATTAATGATGTGACCATATCTGTAACAACTGGTAGATAGGTTTACTTTCGTGTCATGCTTAGAGGCAAATATATATACAGAAGATCTAGGTGAACTCTACACTAGAGTTGGGACTTCGGCTGTGCTATTTGTAGGCCGCACCAAGCACGACATTTTAGCACGACCCAAAGCACCGCACGACACGAAATATTTTGGATTGTGCCAGCACGATACAACTGCGAGGGTCATGCCGTGCCTAGGATCTTGGCACGATAGGTGGCACTGCATGACATGTATTTTGAGCCGTGCTTGGGCTGTCACAGCACGAAAATGACCCAATAGCAAATCCGTTGATTATACCATCCTAATATCATTCATTATATGCATTACATAGCCTAATACAACTAGTATCGTATAAGTAGATCACAAAATCAACCTTGCATGCATGACATTATGATAATGATCACTCAAAACATAATAATGTTGTGTTCTCGACTTCTCTTATGGTCGCAAGCAGTCATATCACGAGGGTCGTAGTACTTGAGCCGACACGGCACGAAGATGTGCCGCCGTGCCACAGGCCGTGCTTGGGCTTAGTAAAAAACTTGTCATGCCATACCGGCACGGCACGACGTGCCTCGCGTGCCTAGAAGTCTAAGCACGATGCAACACGAGGTACGAGAGGGCCGGGCCGGTACGGCCCGACCCAAGTCCCAGCTATACTCTGCACGTTGCTGGAATTGATAAAGCTACCTTCTAGTGTGTGTGTATGGGGGGTGTGGGGGTGGGGGTTAGGGAGCAACTCCTCTGCAACACTGTAGAGTGTAATTGAGTCACTGACACGTGGGACTGGATCCACGTGTCAATGACTCAAAACTGCCCCTTGACCGTCTCCAGCAAGAATGTGGATCTGCATCTTCAAACACCCTCTGTGCAGCAGGGAGAGAAGGTAACAGTGCTGAAAAAAGATGGGCACTCCAGCAGCTTGCGCAACCCCCTCGCGCATCTCCTCCGGCAGTTGGCTCACGCGTGCGAGCGGAGCCGCCGCCGCGCCGCGCCAAGGAGCGCAGAGAGGGCCGCAGTCGCGCCACGGCGTGCCGAGGAGCCGCCGCCGTGGGCCCTGGATCCCGTCGTTGCGCCCGTCTCACTCCCTCCGTGCCTGGGAGGAGCACCACAGCGGCCCGAGCTCAAGGTGGGGTGGAGATGGGGAGGCTGGGCTTGGGGATAAAGGCCGCCACTGCTCGATCCACCGGAGGCCGCCACCGCCGCACGAGCTGGGGGTGGAGGAGGAGGTCGGGGAAGGAGATGGCCGCGGCGGGGAAGGAGGCGGCCACAGGGTCGCCGAATCTGCACCACTGCTCTACTATCCGCCCGCGCTGCCACCTCGCATCGCGGCGGGGGAGGAGAAGGCGGTCGGATCTGCTGGCCACCTCCTGCGCGGCACCGCGACCTCCTTCTCCCATGCGGTGTCACGGCCTAATGCTCCTCTGTCTGGCGGCATGTAGAGAGGAGGAGAGTGACGTGACCGGCGGCCCTTCGAGCTCGTCGCCTGGAGGAGGTCGGCGAGATCCGCGCAACGCAGGAGGCGGGCGAGCTTTGTGGTGACCACGAGGAGGAGAAGGGCGGCGCGACCCGTCGGTGGCGGCGCATGGGGTAGTAGCAGGAGGAGGCGGAGGTAGTAGCAGGGAGGAGGCAAGAGGAGACAGAGGCGGTCCGTCGGGTGGGGAAGGAGTAGTAGGAAAGAGACGACTGCGGGGTGGAGAGAGATCGAGAGGAGGCGGTTTGTTTGCGCAAAAGAGAGAGGGATCCCGAGATTGCGTGATGCGAGAGGGGCAACCGCAAAATGTGGAACCGGTTGCAGCAGCTGCTGGAGCTCCGCCGGCAATTGCTGAATTTCCCGCCGCCCGAGCCGTCGACCTGCCATTGCTGTCCTCCCGTGTCACTCATGCTTATGGCCCTTATCTTTTTCGTGAGGAATAAAGGAGGCCCGCGGGGGAGAATACAGGGGGCGGCGCAGGCTCCATGAAGGTTATCTCCTACCTCCAGCCAGGGAAGGGACTGCTCGGGCGATCCTCCCTGCTTCCCTCGGCGACGCCGGCACAAGACGCAGGAGAGGGAGCCGACGTCCATGAACTCGAGCAGGCACGCGGGCTCGCCGGCGGGGCCATGGAGCAGGGCGTGGCAGTCGACGACGTGCGGCGACCCTGTGGCAGCGGAGCTCAGTGGCCAGCGCGGGAAGAAGGGGAAAGATGACAAGGAGGAAGAGGGCAGGGACAGGGGGTAGGGGGCAGGTGAAGTAATTTCGCATGCCCGCCTGGCCTCAATCCACCGTGGAAGGCTCACCCGGCGTGTCAGCTCAGTAATAGTGGTAAAATTGTATCCAAATCGCAACATCTAGGGCAAAGATATATTTGCCACCGTTAAAGTGTTAAACGAAGAGTCGCCATCCGTTACAATGGTAAAAAGTTAAATATCCACTAACTTTTCTCACCATCCATATCCTCACATCTCGTATCTCTTTCCTATCTCACATCTCTCTTATCTCTTCTCAGGCGCAGGAGCCAGCAGGAAACAAATGGGAGTTGGAGCTCACGGCTGTGGCCGGTCCTGGTGGCGGGTGCATCTGACCTCCCGGTGTGGGGGCGCGTGGCCTCACGGCCGCTGACCGCGGTGGACTGGGCGGCGCGGCTGCCTGGGGCCTGATGAAGAAGATGTTGTGATTCATTTTCTTGATTGTGTTGATCATGTGGATCTCTGATTTTTGAGTTCTTGTGAATTTGCAGAGAGAATATGTGATTCTTGTATTTCTTGTAAATATGTTTGTGAATGTGAAATTTGTACGAGAAATATGTGAAATTTGTGTTGAATCTGAGTTCATGAATGTGAATATGTGGACAAAGAAGAACCGAAAAGAAGATAAAATGATGGTGGTGGATAGAGACATACAGATGGAGGGGCAATAGTACTGACTGTTTGACCTTGTACTAAAGGGCCTCCTCTTTTAGTACCGAAGTTCCAACACCAGATGAATAACCGGTACCAAAAGGGAGTTTGAACTTGGTACCGAAGGTCCTTCACCTAGTAATGATAGTTAACCATAACACAAACATGATTGTCATAAGAGGTCGCCTTCTGCAAAAATGCTCGTCAGATGAAGCTTCTTTAGACTATAACTCCAGCAACATTGCCCATCTACATATGCAAAAACGGCTTCTGCACAAAGGAGAGAGATGGGAACAGTGCTGCAAAAAGAGTTGTGTTCCAGCAGTCTTGCGCATCCCCTACTGCATATCGCCAGGTGGTTGGCTCCCGCGGTGCCGAGGAGGAGCAAGGCGGAGGCGGCCGCCGGTGGCAGAGGAGGAGGGGACGTACAACTTCTGCTGCTTCTTCCCTTGTTGCTGCTCCTCCGTCACCGCTGTTGCCTATGCCTCCGTGGGCGAGGAGGCCGCGATGGCGGCGGCCGGGAAGCGGAGGCCCGCCCGAGCTCTCCGAAGGACACGCTCCCCCGTATCGTCGTCGCCGGTCATCGGGGAATGTTGATCTGCGCCGTTGTGGAAGGGGTCAACGCCGGTTGCATCACCCGATCCTGCGACGACGGCGACGCCTTCCTCCTCTGCCTCGACTCGTCATTGGCCGGATCCGGTGGCCGAGGGTGCAGGAGGCGACCGGGGGGTGGTGGGGATCAAGGAGGTGGCAGGGGAAGGAGATTGAGGTCGGTCGCTGGCCAGAGGAGAGAGAGGTTCGCAGGATTAGGAGAGGGGTTCGCATGGCCTCGACGCCGAGCTCGCCATCGTTCTCGACGCCTCCTTCCGGTCGACGCCGAGCTCGCTGTTGTCCTCGACATTCTCCCCGCCGCCTCGCTCTGCCTTTTGCGCGACGCGGCTGAGCACCTGGACCTGCTCCGCGCCCGCTGCCGCCGGAGGAGCTGTGGACACCACAACTCGACGCACAATGGACATTGTGTGCCAAGTTTTGGTGTCCACAGGAGGCCCGCCCTGCACAGATCGACGGAGCACGTGGAAGGAGGCGGGTGGAGACAAGGTGGAGGAGGCTGTTGATGGTCGTTAAGTCCCTAATTTCGACCCTCAACTTTGAACAAAATTCACTCCATCAAAGCTTGCATCTCGTTAAGTCCCTATTTTCGACCGTCAACTTCGGATAAAAGTTACTCCATGAAAGTGTGCACCATAGCTATAGGGTTATAATCTAACAAATTCCACAAGCTTTGGTGTATATTTGGTCGCAGGTGCAAATGAGTAATTATAGAATAAAATATGGCATTATCACAAACAACCTCAAATGCCCATTTGGACTACACCATTGCGACGGGCTCGTCGAGACGATCAAAATGGATATATTATTTACCTACATCGGAGTTCGTATGCACTAGATATGAAATAGACAAAAGGTGACGCAATGGTGACGCCAGCATGCTACAGTACCATGCAATCGGCCCAGAAAGCGCCACGTGGCAGCTCGCCACTGGCCGCCACCCTCCGCCGCGCAGGCGTGCGCACGGGCGCGGGAGCGCCCCTGCCGGGACACGTGGCGAGCGCCGGTAGGCGTGGGCGGCTGCGTGCGGGGGGAAAGCGCGGGGCGCGCTGAGCGGACCGCCCGCCCGGACGCGTGGCGGCCGCGGATTGGCCCGCGTGGGTCGGTTGGCCGGCTCGGTCGGCTGGCCCCTTATTCCCAGCGGTTTTGGCCCAGAAACGCCCGGTTCAGGCACCCAGCGACTGGTTCAGGCCCGGTTCAGCGCCCTAAAGACCGGTTTTCGCCCGGTTCTTTCTTCCACCGCCTCCAGTGCCGTACATAGCACTGTTCACGTGCGCCCACCGCCCTGGGGAGGTCGGTTTGGCTCCTCGAATGAGGGGAAGGTCCTCCACTCTCCCAAGTCTCCTCTCCCTATAAATAGAAGCCCATTCCTCACTTCAAAACACACAAGAGAAGAGCTTTGAAGAAGCGAAGTGCTGCCACTATTATAGTTAGAAAATAGGGAGAGAGTTGAGGTGAGAGTTTCCGGGAGGAGCCGGAGTGTCGGCCCCTCCTCTAGCTCGCGCCTTGGCGGATGCAGCTCCTCTTCTAGTAGCTACATCCGAGTCTTGTTCGGTAACTCTGGTCCCCTCTAATTAATTAAGCATTAATTATTACTTGTCTTTGTCTTATCGTTTCTTGTTCATATCATAGTAAGTTTATCTTGCTCTGAGTGATTGCTTTGCTTGAGCGCTGAGTGAAGTAGTGATCGATAGTGTAGGCGTGGTGCCTAGACTTGAGGTTACCTTGAAATACACCTAGCCCCACGGACTGCTTGTGGTAGCCGGCGGGTAGTGACAGCCCCGTCCGGCCTCTGTATTCCACCACGTGAGAGTGGCTAGTCCTGTAGGCATCGTAAGAGTGGTGTACGTAATGACTCCCTTCTCATCCCTTTCCGTAGCCGGAGTGTGCATCCCCCGATCAAGACAAGTGCAAGTAATATCCTAATCGCTTGATTAGTTGAGAGAGCCAAAGTTCCCGTATCAAGTACCCTCTCTACCCTCCTATCGTTCATCTCTATTCTCTTCGTCGTCATCCCTTTATCCGCACTTTCCCCCAGACAAATTAGCTTAGGACTAGAGTACTTCTCGTTCCCCGTGGAAATCGATACCTTGGAATACTCCCGGGTGAAAGTTACATCAGTATCCGTACGCTTGCGGATTTATCTGTGATCGTATAATATATCAACAGGCCTTCTGGCGCCGTTGCAAATCTAGTAACGATGTAAGAAGTGCCAACAAGCTTTCTGGCGCCGTTGCCGGGGATATAAACCTGGCGCGATGCTAGAGAGTGTCAACAAGCTTTCTGGCGCCGTTGCCAGGGATATAAACCTGGTGCGACGCTAGAGAGTGTCAACAAGCTTTCTGGCGCCGTTGCCGGGGAACGGTAGCTATTCTAGTTCCGAACCTAGTTCATCTACGTATCATCCACCTACCATAATGAATGCCTCTCCTACCCTTGCACAATTTTCGGCTCCAAAGGGCGAAAATTTGGAGCCCCCATCTTCATCACACCCTATCCATACTAGTGGCTATGAGCTACGTCCTGGTTTCATAGCCATGGCCAGAGAGCAATCCTTTGCTGGGACCGAAGAGGAGAACCCATACACTCATTTGAGAGAATTCGAGCAACTTTGCTCATGCATCACAATAGAGGGTATGGCACAAGAAACGTTGAAGTGGATACTCTTCCCATTTTCATTAACGGGAAGAGCGAAGCAATGGTACAATCTCAACGTCCGAAGCGTAGAAGGCAAATGGGAAGTTTTGAGGGAAAAATTTTGTCGCACCTTCTTTTCGCTAGCACGGATTAGTGATCTTCGGTGCGAAATCATCCTTTTTAAACAAAAGGAGGGTGAGTCTTTAGGAACTGCCTGGGCCCGATTTACCAATATCTTAGCTTTAGGACCCGATTTAGGGATTCCATAACCCACATGTCTCCAGCAGTTCAGATTGGGCCTCAATGCTGAATCCGCTAAGTTCCTAGACTCTTCATCAGGAGGTTCTTTTGTAGATTTAACCTTGAATGAGGGAAGGGTGACCTTAGAAAAAATTCTAGCGAACACCCCTTACACCAGAATTTACGATGAATTTCCCGAAGAACCACCGGAAATGCAACCGGAAGAACCCTCCATAGAAATCCTTGATCCAGGAAATGAGGTTCTACCTATCCAGCTTACACCCGTGACCACTCCTCTCTCTGAGCCAATAAAAGTAGAGCCACCCGTAGAAAACCTCCATAGTCTAGAAGATGAGGAAACTCATCCAATGGATTTTATCGGCGAAAATCGAGGATGATCTTTTCTCAGACTTTGGAAATGCCTCGAATTTTCCGATCCAACCAAAACCTCGAGCGTGCAACTCTCCGTTTCAACAAAATGCTAGCCAACCCGATAAGCCCTTTCTCAAAGAAGAACTTAAATGCTTGTCGGCGGCTATGAGTGTGGAATGGTTGAGAGAAGCCGACATCGCCCGAGGTAGTTAGACTCATCATGTCGTCCACTCTTCTTTCCTATCAAATACAAGGCGTCATGATGGATGTCCAGTACAACCCCACTGTTGGGATAAATATCATCTCAAAATCTCTTGCCCAACAGCTCTATCCCAACATGACCCTATGTTCGTCCCGAAAGATTTTTCAAGATCCTTATGGGACCATGTTGGAATGTTGCGGTGTTGTCAGAACAGTCCCGGTAGTTGCCAATGAGGCCGAGATCTTTCTAGACTTTCATGTCTATGATAATCCGGACATACCTATTCTTATAGGTCGGCCTACCGAGAGACTTTTCCAAGAAATGGCTAATGGTAGCCTAGCTGTGCAACTAGACGAATCCACACAAACCGTCTCCTTAGCTCGTGCACGGAATGCAATAGCAAAGTTCCATGACCGATTCGAGGATGATCCCACTGAGAATCCCGAAGACACCTTGAATCCCTTGGATGCCGAACAAGGGGAGGAGCCCTCTTCTGTCCAAATCCATCCAGCTAGAAATCTTTTGACAGAATCTTCCCCTAGGCCTACGGTCCCTCCTTTGCCTCCTGATCCTCCAACCGAAACATCTATCATGGATGCCATGGAAAAGAAGTGGTCGACTGGAGTGGAACACCTTTCCGAAGCACTTTGGATTTGTTCACCTTCTACGATCCTTCCTTGTTCCATAAAAGGGATTACCATAGAAGCCCATCTTAACCCTGTCATGGAGGTTAATATTATGCCATGGCACTTAGCGTGCACTTTATTGGGCAATGTGATGTTAAGACTGTCCGACAAGCTCCTCAAGAGTTGTCCCTCAAGACCATCCGACGTTTGATAGCACTATTGCGAAGTTCTCGTCGAGATGATCGAAATGGAGTTTTGGTTCACCCAATTCGGAGTCCGGATGCAGAAATTATGCCTCTCGGAAGATTGTGACACGAGACGTGTCGGGGGTAGGTGCGGCCGAACCTACTAGGTTCGGCCGGACCTATCAACCACCTCCGATCAACACCAAACTTTGCCAAATGCCTCTACACTTCGTATAATATCCAAGAGGGCCAAGTCCATGGGCCAGACATCACAAAAGTTGGTCCGGCCGCGCCAACAAGGTCCGGCCGCACCACCTAAAATCCTCCTCTCGGGTCCATGTCACTAGCAATCCCATGAACAAGTCACCAATGAACAAGAATTGTCGATTTCAAGTCGGTTTGATCAAAAGGCTAAGGTTGGAACCACTTGGATCGATGGACCCACACTTAACCGCCACAACCGCCATCAGGGAGTGATCCAGGACGTTCCCCAGCCACGTCGGTGCATCACACGGCAATTGAGTAGGACCGGCCGCACCTCTAGGTACGGCCGCACCTATCCACTCCAGGATTTCGCTCCGACTTCGCAACCGACTCAGGAGCATTGATCAAGGCCATGCATGATCAAAGGCGGTGGATCATAGGGCCGGCCGCACCTCCTTGCTTGCCACTCTGGCTCCCTCTCGCCTACAAGTACCCCCTCCTGCAGCCACTGACCCATTGGGGCTATAAATAGTGCCCGACACTTCATTGAAGAACACACAAGGTGCATTGAAGCAAGTGGCACAGCCCTCCACAAATTAGTATCTAGATAGTAGGGAGAGAGAGTTGAGATGTGAGTGTTGAAGTAGAAGTCGGAGTGTCGGTTCTCTTCTTCTTCTTCTTCTTCTTCTTGTACCTCGATGGGTGCAGTACAACTACGGTCGTCCACACCTGGGATACTTTGTAAGTCTGGATTCGTAAGTAATCAAGTCTCAATTCATATTCTTGTTCGCTCTTAGGTTCTTCGATTACTGTTTAGTAGGTTTGCTGCTTTACCGTGATTGCTTTGCTCTAGCGCGGAGCAAAGTAGTGCTTGGTTAGTGTAGACGCGGTGTCTAGACTCTCCAGTACCTTGGATTGCTGCCTTGATCAACAGACTGTGTGGTACCCTAGGGAGGTGATAGCTCCGGACGGGCTTTGTAATCCACCACGTTAGTTCAGGGGGGTAGGAATACGACATCAGAGCGTCCTTCTCATCCCTTTCCGTGGCTCTTTTTCCTCTGGCCCCGACGAGCGACGAGAGTTGAGTTGTTTCTACCGTGATTCTAAAGATCCTTGATTTCCCTATCTTATCCCCTCTCTACCCGAAATATCCCTTGCCTCTTTACCCTTCGTCGTCATATCCCCTAGACGAATTAGTTCAGGTTCACTACACTTCTCGTTCCCTGTGGAAATCGATACCTTGGAATACTCCCGGGTGAAAGCTACAACGGTATCCGTGCGCTTACAGATTTATCTGTGATTGTATAGTATACCAACAAGCTTTCTGGTGCTGTTGTCGGGGATATAAACCTGGTGGAAACGCTAGCAAGTGTCAACAACCTTTCTGGTGCCGTTGCCGGGGAACGGTAGCTGTTCTGATCCCGAACCTAGTCCGTCCGTGTATCACCCCATCTATCATATGGATTCAAATCCAACCTTTGATTTTTCCGCTCCAAAAGGCGAGCATTTGGAGCCTCCACCTTCATCAGATTCCACTGAAACACCTAGCTATGAGCTACGTCCCGGCTTCATAGCTATGGTCCGAGAGCAATGCTTCTCGGTGATAAGGATGAAAGTCCCTATTCTCACCTGCGTGAGTTCGAACAATTTTGTTCGTGTCTTGTGATCACAGGAATGAGTCAAGATACCTTAAAGTGGAAACTCTTTCCATTTTCATTAACGGGGAGAGCGAAACAATGGTATTCTCTCTCCGTGAGAAGTATGAAGGGATACTGGGAAATTTTACAAAGGACTTTTTGTCTAACATTCTTCCCTACTCCCCAAGTAGTTAAACTTCGATGAGAAGTCCTCTGTTTTGAGCAACAGGAGACCGAATCTCTAGGAGCCGCATGGGCAAGATTCACAAAAATTGTAGATTCTGGGCCAGACCTTGGTATCGCAGAACCCATTCTTTTGCAACATTTTCGCGATGGTCTTGGACCAGAGTCAGCAATTTCCTTAGACTCTTCTTCTGGATGATCTTTCACTCTGAAAGGATCTTGATGTCGCCTAGAGGGGGGGGGGTGAATATGCGAGTCCTGAAAAAAACACCACTTAAAACAATTCTATCAACAAAATTCAGATACTCCGGACTTTTCTCTGGAGTTTCTGGAAAGTCCCGAATCTCTGGACTAGCGCCTGCGCAGCGAAATATGCACACTGCCCAAAATCGGTGCCACCGGTTTTCCAAATCCGGTGCCACCGGGTTTGTCCTGGCAGTGCACCCCCTTGGTCCTTTGCTTTGTTAGCTTGCTTGAAACTAAAGTCCAATTGATGCAATAGCTCAGAAGTGAGTCTTAGGTGTAAGATGGTGGACCTGCACTTCACAAACACTCACAGCCGAGTAGATCGACAAATATAACAAAGAGCAAGCTAGGAACAAGAAGCAAGGTAAATGCAAGGTAAACCAACTAGAGACACAGAGATTTGTTTTACCGAAGTTCAGATTCACCACCGTGTGAATCCTAGTCTCCGTTGGGTGCTTCTCCTACCGAAGCCGGGTTGCATTCAACTCTTTCCCCGATCCACTAGATAGCTTCTTCCCTTTCGAAGGCGAAGCACGACCTTCACAAACTGTCCCACAGCTCACCACACCTTGGGAGCTTGTGGGCGATGCCTAGCCGTCTTGGAGGCAAGCCTCCAAGAGTAACAAACGCTTCACACGAGTTTGACGACGTTCAACAGTGCTCAAGGGATTCAAGTGCTCTTGAATTGCTCACAAAGGCTTCTCTCTACCACCCAACTCACTAGATCTATCAAAGATCAAACAACCTCACCAAGAGGGGTTGGGGAGAGCTAGAATGGCTTTGGCTTAGCAAGGAATAGCAAGGAAGCACACCAGCAACCTCAGGAACAACAGCTTGCAACAGTGGGGGTTGTGGGGTATAAATACCCGACTCCCCAAAAACTAGTCATTACAAACTTCAGTGAAAACCGGTGCCACCGAGTTCCCAAACTCGGTGCCACCGAGATTTCAAACAACTAGCCGTTGGGCCGGCTGACACAAAACCGGTGCCACCGGGTTTGACACAGGGTCAAACCCGAGAACGTGTACGTGTGGTTTTTGTGTCTCTCTCAACTCACATGGGTTACTTGAGCACTGAGACATTATCAAAACTCCTTGTGATGCATCCCTCTTGATAGTACGACGTACCTATACTCAAGATCAAATATAAATGCAATATTAGAACTATTGAGCTTCATCTTCAAGAATAGCCATACTTGATCAATGGGCATGTTTGGAGAAGTAGCCCAAAGCTATTTTGAGAGCTAAATTTTAGCTTAAGGAAATAACCCTCAAATGAAATAGCTCTCCAGCTGTTTGGATCCAAAAGCTATCTGACATTTAAAGTACTTTTCCAATAATTTGGGACCTACGTGTCAGAGTTTTTTCCACTCCCATCTCCCTTATACGTTCGTCGGCGCCTCCTCCCTTCCCATCCACCATCCGCACCCCTCCCCACCCCTTATCCCTCTCGCCGGAGCCCCTCGACGGTGACACATCTTGAGCAGCTCGCCGGCAGAGCGCGCAGCAGCAACAATAGTGCTTGGTGCGCCTCCCTCCCCTTCTCTTCTCCGGCCTGGAGCAACGCGCGGCCGTCAACGCGCAGACGCCGGCGAGCTATGCGCCAGCTCCTTCTCCGTGGGGATTGCAACACGGGCGCGCGGAGTAGACGTAGCGGCGTGGACAGAGCAGGGTCGGCCGCCAAAGCACTACAGGCGGCCTCGACTTCTCCGACGCCGGCCTCGTGCCCCCGGCCTCCAGCGGCCCAGACTTCTCCCCCTCCGCCCCCGCCACCTCCTAGGCCGCAGGGCCCACCCTCACCGTCCAGCTCAGTGACATCCTCAACCGCGACGCGTTGTCTGGGGGGGTCGAGGTCGCCGAAGAACATGGCGCGCGCCAGGAGGCCCAGCGCGGCGGCGTGGGCGGCGGCACCGACGTCCACTGTCGTGCCGCGTGCCGTGTGGTCAGAGATGCGGTGGAGGAGGGCAGACACCACCTGCTGCCGGAGAGGCTCCGTGGCCCTCATCCGTAGCGGTGAGATGAGCTCGATGGCGCCCAGCCGCCGTAGGGCCCGCCACCGGTGGCCTGGCGGCAATCAGAGGACGGAGTTCTTGAGTGGCTGCCGGCGCGCGGGTGGGGAGGGGCCACATCTCGTCGGAGATCTTCAGCGTGAACGGCGCGCCGAGCGCGGGCGCCGCCGCCTCTGCCGTGGTGTGCTCGACGCCGTCGAGCTGCGGCGCCTGGTCAACGTCCTCGCCCCCGCGTCGAAATCGCCGCTGCCCACGCCAGATCCGCGCGGGGTAGGCCGGAACCGTCGCCGGGATGGGGAGGACGGGAGCTGGCATCGAGGGTGAAGCTCGAGGCGGCACGGTTGGGGGGAGGCGGCGGTGCGGGTTGGGGGCGGGGGAGGCGGCGGTGCGGTTGGGGGGAGGCTGCGAGCCCGAGCGACGGGAGGGACCAAGGATGGAGGGGTAGCGAGCGCACGAAATAGCCCAATTAGCATGTACTGAGATGATAATTTTTTTTATGTGGGCTAGTTGCAAATAGCTCTGAAATAGCCCACCTGTTTGGCTTTTTTAAGGCTATTTGGGCTAAAAAGAGGTGAGCTAAAAAATAGCCTATGGATTCAAACACCCCCAATATATCCACTTGAGAGATCCATCCATCAATGTCTCATTGATTTGAGCACTTCTACCTTGAGCTAGTGACTTTGATCTTCATACAAGAATGAAACCCAATTTTTGATCAAGTCACCCTTCACATGACTCAACGAATATATAATGCTTCTTCATTGCTTCACCCGGTTAGGCTCGACTTGATACCTCGAAACTCTCCAAGCTATAGCCACTTCACCCTAGCCAAGAACATGGTCCAAGTCACTACTCGGCCAACCTTAGCTTAGTACCTCGTTGCTAATCCCTTGCTTGATTTCTTCATCCATTCGTTGCCAATTTGAGTTAAGCTTTGATTCAACATCAAGAGTGAAATTCAATTGAGATCATGCCAACATTTGATTTTGTAGTCCCATTAGATTATAACAAGCATTTCAATTTATTTAGAGACCATCCAATAATTCAATATCACTATGTCTCTTTCTCCACCTTCATTGGCTTGTTTATATATCAAGTAAAACTCCGTGGGATCAATCATATCAATAACCATGACATTCAACCTTAAATAGAGCCATTTCACAATGTGAGGCAATAACCCATTCATCAACTCATCTTGTACAACAATGGATTGTCTTCTCATATAGATGTACAATGTCATATATCATGCTTTGTTATTTAAATGTTACAACCTGCTCACATGCTTAACAAAGACATTAGATCTTTAATCTAGTTGTCAATCAATACACCAAAACCCACTAAGGGCCTAGATGTCTTTCACACTCACCTCACTTTGTCTGAGTGTAAGGACATTCTAACAAAAATCCTTGAAAATACCCCTTACACGGGAGTTTATGATGAATTCCCGAATGAGGAAGAGATCATCCAAGAAGAGCACATGCACAACACTCTCTTAGAACCAAAAACCATAGAGGAGGAACCGCTCCTACAAAAACTTGAATCCACAAACACCCATCCTCCTCTTGCCAAAACATGGTTCACAGGGGAACCATTCCAACCTTTATCAGGAGGTTGATGATCCCTCATATGACTTCATTTATGAATACTATGATGAGATGTTTGATAAACATTGGACGGAGAAATCCTTCCCGAGAAGCGAAAGAGATTCATACCACGAGAGAGAAGAAGTCCACTTACCCAGCCCGGAAGAGGTGAAAAGACGGAGAGAAAAGTTGGAATACATCTCTGCAATCAGAAGCCGGGAATGGTTGAGAGAAGCAGAAGGCATGGATCAAGCCATCCAGCTATATCCTGAGCTAAAGCTACTCTCGTGCCAAGTAGGAAACCTCTCTTACCAGGATGTGAACTACGACCCTAGGGTCAGAATCAACATCTTTCCTAAATCCTTAGTATTAGAGGCTTTTCCTGATGAACCCCTCTCTTTCTCTCAAAAGCGTCTCCAATGGATTTCGGGTCAAACCATAGAGACCGAGTGAATTCTTAGAGTCATCCGAACAAAGATTGGAGAGTATGAGATCTTCCTAGATTATCATATCTTTGACATCCCAAAAGGAGATCCACCCTTCATTCTCATCGGAAGACCCATTGAAGGGGTATTAAGTAGTGCGCTCGACCAACAAAAGCAACCATATCACCTTGAGGTTCGAGATACACTCCTCCAATGCCATATACATGAGGTCAAGCAAGAACATGTGTGGTCTATGGACATTCTTGAGGAGTTGACTCTGGATTCTAAAAAAGCACTCCAGCATGAAGGTTTTACACTAGAAGGATTACAAATCTCATGCTCACATCAAAAGTTTCTAGAGTCATCAAACCTCTCTACCTACGACCTTTACGAGACCTACAACCTCATATCTCTTGTTCATGCTAACTTTGAAAGGAAGGTTGTAGATATTTTTGTTTACCATAAACATTTCAAATTTCGTGGTCGTACTAACCTTGCAGCTAGAACTACGATGAAGGAAGTTCCATTATCTTGATTGGCTGCAATATGAAGGTTTCCTGTGGTCGAGCTTATGAACAAAAACAAAGCACTGTCGGGAGATAGCCCAAATAATCATTTAAATTTAGTTTCCATTTCAAATAAAAGCAAGAGCATGTCTTTAGGATTAGTCGTCCTTCGGGTATTTTTGGTCACTAACCGTCTCAGGTGGAGATTGAAACGACCGATGGATAGGCGATGCCTAAAAAGATGAGAGCTACACCGACTGCAATGCCTAGGTAATTTTTGGTGAGGGAACATCATAAAGGAAGCTTGAACTCCACACACTTGAGTTGTGTTGCCTAGCAATGCAAACTCCAAGTGTGGGGGAGATATATGAGTATCCCGAGTAAGTTTATCTCATACTAAATCTTATTTTGGTTTGAAGATGGTATTGGTTTTTGCATCTTGCTCTCTAAAAAAAATCACAAAAATATTTGAACTTGAATAAAGGCTTCCTAGCTCTCCGGCTAGTAAAGCCTCCATTTTGTTTCCATTTTTTTCTTGAATAATAACACTAGGTACAAGAACAAGTGTGGGGGAGATCTCTCAGGCTCGTTGAAACACACAATTGAGATCTCCCTCCATGGCGCCGCACAACACCGACTACACTAAATCAATGAGGGATAAGGTAAGTGCACTAGAGCAAGTCGGTCACCCTTGTGGTTTGGCCGAATCACCAGTTGTCCACCTCATTCCCTATTTTCTTCAAAAGCAACAGTATGTGCACCCCTACTTCTCTATTTTTGGAATCATGAGTTTAAATGGGCCTTAAATCTGATCATATAAACCAAATTCAATTGAATCAACATGCTCCCAGTGCTAGACATGTTTCATATGGTTGGCTTGCATATGTTTTATTCCATACTTATTATCTTGATGCTTGTGAACAACATATCTTTAGGAAACCATGCTTCTCTAAGTAGTTGATATTTGAGATATGGTCTGGTGAAATGATCTTTGCTCCAAATGTTTGAGTGCACGATCAAAGGCGGTGGATCATAGGGCCGGCCGCACCTTGAGATCCGGACGCACCTGACGAGGGCCCAGATTAGGACCCCCTTTGACGGCAAGATAATCACTCTTGAGGTGGAGTCTTCTAACACCATTGACAATGTGAAGGCCAAGATTCAAGATAAGGAGGACTGAGAACCCCTGTCAAGACCATCACTGGCAAGACGTCTTGTTTCCGACCAGTTGGGAGCTTCCTCGACAAGTCTCCTACTAAGAGAAAGCTTCTCCGACAAGTCTCCGCCTCGCACGACAAGTCTCCGCCTCGCACGACAAGTCGCCGCTTCGCACAACAAGTCTTCGCCTCACACGACAAGTCTCCGCCTCGCACGAGGAGTCTCCGCTTCGCCTACGACAACCTGCTCGTTCGCACGAGCAGTTTCCGACTCCGACCAAGACGTGGTCCACACAACGTGGCACCACCACGACGCGCGGATTCCCCCGCTACGACACGTGGGGTGCCAGTTCCCCATGCCATGCAAACACACCAGCTGGCGGCGCGCACGGGCGGTCGGCTCTGACGAGAGCCTTGATGCGGCACTATTCGGCCACACAGCCCTCAACGCGCCGTCTCATCCGACCCTGCAGCACGCCAACTCCGACCGAGGCACTCAAGTGCCCCCTACGATTAGCGCTGGCCTACGATTAGGCCCTAACATGGCGAGCTCTTCCCGTACTCAGGCGGGATGAGTCAGCACCCAAGTGCTCGGAGGAGGCGCCAGGTGCCCAAAATAAACAGCCCCGCCCAGACACGCGGCGGTCTTGACGACAACGCAGCTCAGCCGCCTTCAATACTCCCTGACGGACAGGGACGTGCGAGAAGACCTCCCAGCGCCTGGCACTGTAGCTTCTACTTTATTTCCCTTTTTTGCCCTTCTCCCTTGCGTCTATAAAAGGAAGAGGAGACTCCTCGTGCGAGGCGGAGACACCCTCTCCCGACAAGTTTGTAACTCCTACTACAAACCACCCTAGCACGAGAACACGGCAGCTCGATACTGGACGTAGGGTATTACTCCTCGGAGGCCCGAACCAGTCTGAATCCCGGTGTCGCTTCTGCTAACCATCCGGGTCGGACACACGATCGATACAAATTTACTGTCCGGCGGTAGAGAACCCCGACAGTTGGCGCGCCAGGTAGGGGCACATCGTGTGTCTCGCCGAACTTCACCAATGACTCGGATGGAGGGCCGCGGAGTTTCGCTAACTCCCGGGGCCACCATGCATTTCGGTTCCCTCGGCTTCGTCTACACTGGGCCGGCGGAATCCGTCGTCGGGCATACCTTCGCCCGACCAGCCCGCCCCAACGCCCTGACAGGGGCAGCGGGGCGCGTGGCATTCGTCCGAGGCTTCTCGGACGAGACGATCATGGCCATGTTGGGGCCAAACCCGACGCAGGAGTGTTTTAGGCTCGCCGCCTACTACCTTACCGACCTCGCCCTCCAGGCCAGTGGGGCCGAGCCGCTCGCCTGGGGGGAATTCATGGAGCGGTACACCGCCATGTACCCCCATGGACAGCAGAGTCTCCCAGACGACCCGGTGACGGCCTACATGGACTAGCTGCGAGCGTCCTACACCGCCTCGGGCTCCGCGACAGCCCGGAGGGCACCTCTGACACCCGCGCGGGACCCCACGCGCGACTGTTTCGTCTTCGTGGCGCCGAGCTCCAGCAGCTCGACAGAACCGGAACCCGCACCACGCCACCGCACCACGGACGCCCAGCGCCGGGCGTGCCTCGACGAGCTCACCGAGGCCAGGCGCCAGCTTGACGAGGAGCTGGCCAACCTCCACTGGGAACTCGGGGAGGACCGCGGGCCCCGTAACCCGCAGCCAGCCCCGCAACCAGCCCCGCAGCAGGTCCCGGTGCTGGAACAACACCGCGAAGGAGACGGCGAGCGGCAGGACCATCACCCTGCCGCCGAGCAGTCCAGAGCCCGCGCTCCGACGCTGTCGGCTCGAGGACATGCACGCGACAACAACCGACGCGCCAACGAGGGCGCGAACGTCGACGCCAACTTCAACGCCAACGGTGACGCCCCGCCACTCTTCAGGCGGGCATCGCAGAACCTAGCCGCTGCGGCCATGCTGCTCCACGGCTGCCCGGAGGTGGCTACCTCCAAGGAGACACGAGTGCGGCAGCAGCTCAAGGCCTTCCTCGAGGCGGCGGCGGCACAACAGGCGGAGAGTTCCGCCTCGCGCCAGCGGTCAGCGCGTGACCGAGGGGCGGCTCCCTCCGCGCATCGCCAAAACCCGTCCCCCTCTCGGCATCAGGGCCGCGGGGATGGGGCCGGAGTCGCAGGGTCGGCGGTCAAGGAACATCTTGGGCCCAACCGCGACGCCCGGGGCACCATCGAGGCACGCCGACGTGCCGCCAGCGTCGACAACTACGACAACGACAGCAACCGCAACCACCACGATGAGCACCGCTCGCGCCGACACAATGACCGGGGACGCGAACGACGCTACGACAGTGACGACGACCGCGACCGTAGCTGGTTGCCGAATCAGAGGGGTCCGCGGGCTTTCGGACAGGGTGTGCGGGACGCAACGTTCCCCTCACGTTTTCGAGCTCCGACCATCGTCCCCAGGTATGACAGGGACACAAGCCCCAGCGTGTGGCTGGAGGACTACCGGCTCGCGTGCCACGCGGGCGGAGCGACAGACGACCTCTTCATCATCAAGAACCTGCCGCTCTACCTCGGTGACTCCGTGCGGACGTGGCTCGACCACTTGCCCCGCGGCAAGATCAATGACCGGACGGACCTCCGCCGAGTCTTCGTCGGCAATTTCCAGGGCACGTACGCTCGCCCCGGCAAGAATTAGGAGCTGCGCAACTGCAAGCAGCAGCCGGGGGAAAGCCTGCGTGACTACATCCGGCGTTTCTCCAAACGTTGCACCGAGCTCCCCGGCGCGACGGACAATGACGCCATCTCGGCGTTCCAGAACGGCACGACCTGCACCTCCCTCATCCACCGACTAGGGCACCGCACGCCCCGAACTACTCGAGAGCTCCTCGACATCGCGAGCAACCATGCGGACGGTGAGGAGGCGGTCGCGGTGACACTCAACACCCCTCAGGGCAAGGGGAAGCAGGTCGTGGACCACGGCGAGGGGCCATCCTCGCACCACAAGAAGAAGAAGAAGAAGAAGAACGACAAGCGTCGTCGTGACGACAACTTGGTCGCGGCGGTCGAGCGTAAGGCTTCACGCCCCAAGAGCAACCCGACCAAGACCGGTTCCCCAAAGGACCATTTCGAGTGGCTGCTGGAGGCGCCATGCACCCACCACGAGGTTCCTGTCAAGCACACGCTCAAGGACTGCCGCCTGATGAAGAACTACGTTAACGACACGCTCAAGCCCAAGGTGGCTGATCTGCAGAAGAAGGCTGCGCCCGTCCCCGACAACGACGATGATGACTTGGGAGCTCAGTACCCGGGTGAGGACGACGCAATCCATACGATCTTCTGCTGGTCCCCAGCACGACCCTCAAGGCTCCAGGAGAAGCTGATCCGATGTGGCGTCTTCAACGCCAAGTCCTCGAGACCGTCATACCTAAAGTGGTCGGAGGTTCCGATAACCTTTGACCGCAAGGACCATCCCGATCGCGTACCACAGCCGGGAGCCTACCCACTATGGTAGCTCCCCTGTTCAGGTCCAAGCCGAATCCACAAGGTCTTGATGGACGAGGGAAGCGGCATCAACGTGCTCTACGCATCAACGCTTGACGACATGGGCATCCCGCGGTCCAAGCTGCGGCCGTCGACCGCACCATTCCATGGGGTCGTCCCTGGGATGGAGGCACTCCCGATCGGGCAGATCGATCTGCCCGTCACGTTCGGGACACTGCAAAACTTTAACACAGAAACCCTCACCTTCGAAGTGGTGGGGTTCTCAGGGACATACCACGCCATCCTCGGGAGGCCAGCATACGCGAAGTTCATGGTCGTGCCCAACTATACGTACCTCAAGCTGAAGATTCCCGGTCCGAGGGGGATCATCACAGTGGGGACTACGTTCCAGCGCGCATTCGAGTGCGATGCTAAGTGCTTCCAATTTGCGGAGGCACTGATCCGGTCCAAGAAGCTCCACGCCGAGCCTCCCTCCGAGGACCAAGAAATCCCCGAGTCGTCCAAGCGAGTGGCCTGCTCTTTCGAGCCCGCCAAGGACGTCAAGGATGTGGCCGTCTCCGACGATGGTCGTACGCTCCGTATCGAGACGGCGCTCGATCCTAAATAGGAAAGCGCGCTCATCGACTTCCTCAAAGCGAACCTCGATGTGTTCGCATGGAAACCCTCCGACATGAAGGGAATCCCGAGAGAGATTGCCGAGCACAAACTGAACATCAAGCCGGGATCGAAACCGGTGAAGCAACACCTCCGCCACTTCAACGATGAGAAGTGCAAGGCGATTGGCGAGGAGATCAAGAAGCTCCTTAGTTCAGGGTTCATCCGAGAAGTATTCCACCCCGAGTGGCTTGCTAACCCTGTACTTGTAAAGAAGAAGAATAAGAAATGGAGGATGTGTGTTGACTACATGGGCCTTAACAAGGCATGTCCCAAGGATCTGTTTCCTTTGCCTCGCATAGATCAGTTAGTCGATTCGACAGCTGGGTGCGAAACCCTCTGTTTTCTCGATGCGTACTCCGGGTACCACCAGATAGCGATGTGCATAGCGGACCAACTCGCGACTTCATTCATCACTCCATTCAGCGCCTACTGCTACAAAACGATGCCCTTCGGGCTCAAAAATGTGGGCGCCACGTTCCAAAGATGCATGCGACGCGTCTTCGGAGATCTCATAGGATGAATCATCGAGGCGTACATTGATGATATCGTGGTCAAATCGAAAAAGACCGGCGATCTAGTCCCAGACCTCACGGAGGTGTTTGCGAAGCTGAGAGAGCACGGGGTGAAGCTTAACCCTGAGAAGTGCGTTTTCAGGGTCCCGAGGGGCATGCTCCTCAGCTTTGTCGTGTCGGAACACGGCATTGAAGCTAACCCCGAGAAGGTCTCGGCCATCACCGACATGGGGCCGATCCAAAACTTGAAGGGCGTACAGCGCGTCACGGGCTGCCTCGCAGCTCTTAGTCGTTTCATAGCGCGACTCGAGGAGCGTAGCCTGTCGCTGTATCGACTAATGAAGAAGTCCGACCACTTCGCGTGGATGCCCGAAGCTCAGGAAGCGCTCGATTCCCTCAAGAATCTCCTGAAGAGCCCGCCGATCCTCACGGCTCTGGCGCCTGAAGAACCGATGCTCCTATACATCACTGCGACAACACAAGTGGTCAGTGCTGCGCTGGTGATTGAACAGGAAGAACCCGGGAGGTCACTCAAGGTGCAGCGCCCGGTTTACTTCATGAGCGAGGTACTCTCCGATTCAAAGACTCGTTACTCACAAATGCAAAAGCTTGTGTACGCTGTCTTGATCACCAAGCGCAAGCTCTGCCACTATTTCGAGGCACACCCCATCACGGTGGTGTCCAAATACCCGCTCGGAGAGGTGATCCAGAACCCTGAGGCCGAAGGAAGGATAGCCAAGTGGGCACTCGAGCTAATAGGGCAGAACATCTCGTATGCAACCCGCAGTGCCATCAAGTCACAAGTGCTGGCGGATTTTGTCACTGAGTGGACGGAGATCCAAACTCCGCCGGCGCCCATCGAGCACGAGACATGGACAATGTACTTCGATGGCTCGGTCATGAAGGAAGGAGCGGGAGTAGGCCTTGTCTTCATCTCACCTCTGGGCGTGCGCATGGAGTACATGGTTCGACTACACTTTCCAGCCTCCAACAACGTCGTCGAGTACGAGGCGCTCATCAACGGCCTCCGAATCGCGGTCGAGCTCGGGATCCGCCGTCTCGAGATCAGAGGAGACTCAGAGCTTGTCGTGGATCAAGTCATGAAAGAGAAAAATTGTGTTGATCCGAAGATGGCGGCGTACTGCCAGGCCGTTCGCGAGCTGGAAGGCAAGTTCCATGGGCTCGAGCTTCATCACGTGCTACGCGACTACAACAAGGCTGCGGACATCCTCGCCAAAACTGCATTGAGCCGCAAGCCAGTACCACATGGGGTCTTCGCGAGCGACCAGCACACACCCTCTGTGCGCATCGAGGGGGAAAAGCCACCAGAACTCGAAGGTCCAGAAGTCATGGAGATCGACCAGCCGCCCGAGCTGAACCTCGAGGATCCAGATTGGCGCTTCCCCATCCTCGAGTGGCTTGTCGAAGGGAAGCTGCACTCCGACCAGATGGAGGCACGCCGCATCGTGCGACGAGCTAAAGCATTCGGCCTCATCGAGGGTGAGCTCTACAAGTGGGGCGCGGCAGGCATACTCATGCGGTGCATCCTCGGAGATCAAGGCAAGGAACTACTTCGCGAGATCCAAGCCGGCACGTGCGGGCATCACGCCGGTCCGAGGACTCTTGTCGGGAAAGCTTTCTGACAAGGGTTCTACTGGCCCACAGCGGTGGCAGACTCCAAGGACATCGTGTGTCGTTGCGAGGGGTGCCAGTTCTACGCTCGACAAACTCACCTCCTGGTGCAAGCGCTTCAAACCATCCCCATCACATGGCCCTTTGCTGTGTGGCACCTCGACATGGTGGGGCCGCTCCGACAAGCGTCCGGGGGCTTCACGCATCTCCTCGTAGCGGTCGACAAGTTCTCTAAGTGGATCGAGGCTCGACCCATCGTGAACGTTCGCTCCGAGGAGGCCGTAGCGTTCTTCACCGACATCATCTATCGCTTCGGCATACCCAACACGATCATCACCGACAACGGCACCCAGTTCATGGGGAAGAAATTCCTCAACTTCTATGAGACGACAACAACATTCGCGTGGACTGGTCTGCTGTGGCACACCCGAAGACGAATGGGCAGGTCGAAAGGGCAAATGGCATGTTATTGCAAGGCTTGAAGCCTCGCATCTTCAAACACCTCGAGAAGTTCCGAGCGAGATGGGTGGCCGAGCTACCATCCGTTCTCTGGAGTCTGCGCACCACGCCTTATCGAGCAACTGGCTTCACGCCATTCTTCATGGTGCACGGGTCGGAAGTAGTCCTACCCACAGACATCGACTACGGCAGTCCCAGAGTGCGAGCTTATACTGAGGATGGCAATCAGGTCGCGCTCGAGGACGCGATCGACCAACTCGACAAGGCGCGCGACGTGGCACTACTACACTCTGCCAAGTATCAACAAGCCTTGCGGCGCTACCACGAGCACAACGTACGTGCCCGTGAGTTCCAGGTCGGGGACCTGGTCCTCCGACGAGTTCAAGGAAGCAAGGATCGACACAAGCTCTCGCCCCCGTGGGAGGGGCCGTTCATCGTCGATCAAGTACTCCGACCCGGAACATTCAAGATCCGATACGAGGACGGTCGAGTCGTCTCCAACGCACGGAACATCGAGCATCTGCGACCATTTTATCCTTGAGTAAATGATCATATCTTATAAATCAGTGAATAAATACCGCATGCTTTGTTCATACGTCTATAAGTTCGTAAACTTCTCGGTTGCCATGCTTCGATATGTTGCAACTTCTCTAAAGGCTGAGCGGCGAGCATCTCTATGACTGCACAGAAACGCTCCCCGCTCGGGGGCTACCCAGGGCACGATGCCTTTCTTTCGTTTTCTACGTTTTTTCAAAACCAAAATCGACAACTATGTCGCGACCAATCGCACGTGCGAGAGGTATTTTGGCGGAAGGCTCAACCTTGCGAGAAGTAAAGATGGCGACCTGCGTGGGGCTTGGTACTGCTACTCGTTCAAATGCTCCTAGCACCTACGCCTCCGTGGCTACGGTGCGAAGGCTTGCGAGCACAGTCTGAGTCCACAGGTTTCCATCCGACCTCTTTTCAAAAGCGCTCGAGCAACCGCCCAGACTCCGGTCTAAAACGATTTTGACGACAAATCTCACGAGTTACTTTTCGAGTTTCCCCTGAGTGCTCAAGGGCTGCGAACGCGTGGCACCCCTTAGTGGTTTGGGATGGCTGGGCTCTCCGACTCTTACGCCTCCGCGGCTCCGGAGTGAAGCTTAGTCATCTCATAATTCCTAAGTTCTGCTACACGTTGTTGTAGTCGTCCCTGGGTGCTCGGGAACGTTCGAGCCGTAACTTCTTTGAACAAGTTCTCGATAACATAAAGCTGTTCATGACATTACACATGCAGATTGTTTTTAATTGCCTACACCCAAACATGATACATCTAAAGTGAAGGCCTGGAGCTCTCTTGGTCTTCTAGTGTGTCTCTTGGTATCAGGTCCAGGTCCTTCATGGCGGTGTCGGCCATGTCGTGGGCGAAGGAGGCGCAACCTTCCTTGAGTCGGTCGCAGTACTCGTCGGAGCTACCAGGGGCCCAGCTGCCGCTCAGCGCCATGCGGTCTAGCCCTTGATAGTGCGAGTCGAACATGGCGAGCACCCGGTCCACCACCCTCCGAGCAGTCAACAGCTCCCACTCCTTGATCACTTCTGGGAGGCGCCCGACCTCTTCTAAAAGCGTGTCGGGGAGCATCGGTCTGACGGGAATGCCGAGACCTGACAGGACCCCACCGATAGCTCTCCCAAGCTTGGCGTGCTCCAAGATGCTCACCTTGCGGGACGTCTCCGACTCGCGCCGGGCGTTCTTGGCTTGCTCAAGCTCGGTCGCGACCTGCTCCCGGGCCATCCGAGACTGCTCGAGCTCGGCCCTAGTCTCTGAAAAGGTCGACAAGTTGTAGTGAACAAACACGGCACGGCCTAGTCGAAGAGAAGAGCGAGGCGGGATCGAAGAAACTTACTCTCAAGCTGCTCCGACAGCCGCTGGATTGAGCCGTCCTTCTCGAGGATCTTGAGCTCGGCTGCGTTCACCTCCTGCGTTTTTTCTGTGAGCTTCACGGTCATCGCAGCACGATACGTGCGCATCCCTGAGACCACGAGAAGACAAATCAACATCGACAAAAACTAAAGAAAAGAAAGAAACTCGCAACTAGAAGCGTTCGAGGCCCACTCACTATCAACATCCTGCGCCAATTTGGAGTTGGCGTCCCAGAGCCAGGTCACCTCATCGGTGACCTCCTGGAGCTTGTTGGTCACCTCGGAGAATTGTTTGTTGGCTATCCTGAGGTCCGCCCCGGCGGTGACCAAGTCTTGCTCCAGCTCCGCCACATTCGACTCAAGCACCGCCTTCTCCTGGGCGGCAGCCTAGGCGGCGTTCTGGGCGGCGGTCTCGGTGGCAGAAGCGGCGGCTGCGGTCTTCTTGGCGGCATCATTGGTGGTCGTCGCGGCAGCCCACAACTCCTCAATCTTCGCTTCCGCCTGGGCCAACCTCACCTCAAGGGACTCCCGCTCTGTCACGGTGTTGGCAGCCGCGGCTTGTGCGGCCGTGGCGCGGACTTCATGGCGGCCTCGAGCGTGGCCCTCGACGACGCCTCGTTCGCCACCGCCCCGGCGGCGGCCAGATGAGCGACCACCAGCTGCATCTCCAGCTGGGTCCTCTCCGCTCGAAGCTTATCGATGGTGCGCACCTTCCCTCTGCCGCACTCCGCGAGCGCCTGTTCCGAGTACGAGGGGATCGATCACAAGATTTGCAAGAACGGAAAAGACAAGATTAAGCTCCCGATTCGAAGGGACTTAACGTCGTCGCGGGAAGGATGAGCTCGTCGAACGCACGACGCGTCCACCCGAGACCCCGCTCGAGGCTGCGGCAGGCCACGGTCTCCTCGTCTGCATTGTCGGATGCGTCCGCCTCGTAAGCAGCTGCCCACGTGGAGCGCACGAGGTCGGTGATCCGCACGCCGTCCTCCTCGGGCTTCGGCAGCAAGCCCGCTCCTGAGCCCTCCCCGACCTCCTAGATCTCTGGGGAGGCGACTCCCACAGCGCTCCTAGGAACATCGTGTTCCTGTGGGGCTGGGTGGGTCGGGCTTGCAATGGGTGCCGCTTCGGTGACAGGGGCGGCAGGCCGGGGAGACGACGACTCTGATGCACTCGCTGCAATCGTTCCCATGACCACGACAGGGGACGAGGACGCGGCGTGAGTCAGCTCTGCGTCGGCTGCAGGCTCTCCGAGGACCTACTAGGTTGCCTCAAACGTGGCTGGGGCTTTGTTGATGGTGAATTTCCGTCAACCTAGCCATGAGTTTACCTTCGGTGTTGGCATGAATTTTATATCTTATACATTGGTACTAACCCCCTGGATATAACAAGTTCATTCGTGCATGTCGGTTTTGGAGTTTGATGTTTATGCAGGAATTTAGTGTTGAAAGCAAGACTTCCGGGTAAAGTTCATCAAGCACCTCGTGACAAGACCTTGAAGCCCGGTACAAGTCAAGCAATGAAGTGAACATGACTCCAAGAAGCCCAAGGACCAACCTGTGAAGAGGGAAAACTCCGAGGACCTAAACAGAAAATGCTGAATCTTGCGGGACAAGGAGCTTCATCTAAACCGCGGAGAAACTGACGTCAAGAGCCCATATGCAGAAGGGAGAAACTTCTAGAAGACGCGGGAAGCATCACCGAGGAAGGCGGTCACGAAATGGGCCAGAATGGGCCCAGGCCGGCCGGCCCAGCCCATTTCTGGGTCCATTCGAGCCCCCCTTTGACCTAGACGCCTCTCGAACTATTTATAGCCCCCTGGCCAAGAGCCACGTATCAACTCATTCGTCATTCGTCGCCGAGGAGCAGAGAAGAGAGGGACACCATTCCAGAGAGAAGAGGGTCGAGCTAGTTGTTTAGGGTTTCCCTAGCCAACGTGGGAACCTTGCAAGAAAGACCACGTCGGAGTTCCAGAAGCTAGGAGCAAGATCAAGGTAGGATCCCGGTGGTGATCTTGTTCATGTATCATGTACTATGTTGAATTATCAAGTTGCAATCCGATTTCTAGCAATCAAGTGCTTCTTCTACGACTTTGATTTCAATTGGCTTTTCTTACTTTAAGATCTATTCTCGAGATAGATCATAGAGGGTGTTCTTGTAGCCGTGGTGGCTAGAGGTGCATGCCTGACATTCCAAGAGATTTCAACTTGTCCATTGGACTCGCCCTAGGCTAACCCGCACGAATAGGAGTGCGTTGTGACAGAACGGTGGCTCCAAAAGGTGGGCGTCTTCGGAGTTGAACGGAAAGTCGTGATTTAAAGAGGCTTTTTATGAGATTCAACTTGGCTATTTCTTCTTTGTTTGGAACTTCAACAAGAGCTTGATCCAATCTCTCTAGATTGGTTTTACCTATCCCTCTCTATCTCTTGCTACCTCTGGTTTTCATAGATTAGATTCGTTTTTATGATGTTCTTTAGATTAGATGCAAAAGCATTCTCTTTGAAGATCTAAGTGTTCTCGGCTTTAATAGATAGGTTCTTGCATCACACATTTGTTCCACGGATTTGATACCTTGGGTTCACACTTGAGGGAAGAAGGGTCCCTTGGCTACGACAGAGGACTTGTCCGCTTGCAAGTCCAAATGAAATTGGATACGCATATACACCGTCAACAAGCCCCTTTTTCTGGCGCCGTTGCCGGGGAACAAGTGATCAAGATTCGATCTTTTATTGCTTTTTTTGTGAATATTTTCAGTTTTCTTTTGGTTTTTCTTTTTGCATCTACTAACTTTTGATCATCCTCAAAATCAATCTAATCTAGTTTGACTAACCATAGTTTTCTTAGATTTGTTTTTATTTTTGTTTTTGTATATATTTTGTTTATAGCTAACCCTAACAGGAGATGGACGGCTACCTCTCCAACAAACCCGAAAATTTTGTGGATGATCCAGAAAAACTTTACAGGCTAAGGAGACGTGAAGCACAAGCTAAAAAGCTGGAACTTGCAGATCCAAAAGCGGAGGCCGAAGGATCGTCAGAGTCTCCAAAGGAATCACCACCTCCAAGCCCTAGGGAGAATCAACTTCCACCGCTACCGATGGGAGAACAACCGCAGCCGGAGCGCATGATCGGGGAGCTATGCACCCCGGATATCATCGACCTACCAATCTTGAACCTCACGGAGATCGGAAGGCCATTCGAGATCAAGACCTCAACAATCCGCATGGTGCAACATTCACCCTTCACCGGTAAAGAGGATCCGAACCTTCACCTCCAAGCGTTCGTTCAACTTTGTCAAACATTCAACATGGACGGGGTGACTCAAGATCAAATGAGGGTGAGGCTCTTTCTGTTCTCGTTGCTTGGGAAGGCTTTGCAATGGTTCTACTCTCAACCGGCGGAGACGGTGCAAAATTGGGACACCTTGATGAGAGCCTTCATGAAGGAATACTACTCACCGGGTAAGACTCAAAGCTTGCGCAATAAGATTGCTACCTTTGCTCAATATCCTACGGAGACCATATCGGAGGCATTCGAGCGTTTCAATGAGTACACTCGGGCGGTTCCACATCACAAGTTCCCGAAGGAAGATCTCATTCAAAAGTTCTATCAAGGACTTACCATGACGTCAAAGACAATCATCAATGCATCGGCGGGAGGATCCATCATCGAGCTTACACCGACCCAAGCTTTCACTCTATTCAAGAAGGTCGCGGACACTGACACATGGGCGTCATCCGGACGCTTACTTCCGGTTCAACCCACGGGGAACGTCAAGGGAGTCTTGCAAGTGGAGAAAGAAGATCTACTCGAAGGCAAGATCGATTCGCTTATGCGGAGGTTGGAGAAGATGGAGATAGAGAAGAAAGAAGCTCAAGATTTAAAGGTTGCCGAAGCAAGATCCACATGTGAAGAGTGCGGAGAATATGGCCATATCCAAAAGGATTGCCCGGAGGAAGCCAAGATGCTCTATTACATGAGGAAGGGGGATTTGTCGAACTTCCGCTACGGGCAAGGTAGACCTCAATTCAATGCAAGCTCATCCATTCCGAATTCGGTTCCTCTTCATATGCAATTGATGGACTTCATGGATGAGCAAGCTAAGATCAATAAGGACACCATCACCAAGTTCAAGGCCATAGACAAGGTGTTGGAGAACATCGATAGCAAGGTGACGGAGGTCGAAAGCTCCAACCATCAAGTGCTCAACATGATGAAGATGCTCAAGACACAAGTGGGACAACTTGTTGGGCGCCTATCCGCTAATGAAGGGAAGCTTCCGGGACAACCTCAAGGTCCCGAGACGGCGAAGGCCATTCAGACTCGTTCGGGGAAGGAGACCGAAGATTCGGAGCATTCCGCGGAGCAAGAAAGCCTAAACCATCTACCGAGGTGGAGGAATTTGCTAAGGAGAAGGTTACCGAGATCGTCACCGAAGAGCCCGAGTTTGAGATGCCGGGTGAAGACATGAAGATACCGCAACTCAAGCCACGCTACTTTCGAGGTAAACTTGATAATCATTTTGAGAAGTTTGTGGAGGTTCTGCGTAGGTTGAGCATCAACATGCCGCTATTGGACACCCTTCAAGTTCCTACATATTCTCGCTACTTCAAAGATATTCTTGCAAACAAGTATGAGATAGCAACACTCGGGGTGGATCATGTCAAGATGTCCGAGCAATGTAGCGCCGCTATTACGAACGGACTAGAGAAGCAAGGAGACCCCGGGTGCCCGACGATTCCGTGTTCCATTGGTTCATTCAAGTTTGAGAAGGCACTATGCGACCTTGGAGCAAGTGTGAGCGTCATGCCATGGGATGTGTTCGAGAAGCTACGCCTACCGGAGCTACAGCCTACGGCCATGTGCTTGGAGTTGGGTGACAACTCCATTCGCTACCTTTTGGGCATCGCCGTGGATGTGCCCGTGAAGGTCGGACACCACTTCATCCCCGTCGACTTTGTGGTACTCAAGATGGGAGGAAGGGAGAAGCCGCCGCTCATCCTTGGGAGGCCTTTCCTCAAGACCGTGGGAGCTACCATCGACGTCGGCAAGGGGGAGATCAAGTTCGACATCAACGGCGAAAGAAGTTCCTTCAAGTTTCGACCACGCTTCGAGGTATGCAATATGATCAAAGTTAAATATATTCCGCCTCATCGTCGTGTTAGTAAGGAAGAGCCAAGGAAGAAGGAAGAGCCGGAGAAGAAGGAAGCGAAGGAAATCAAGGAAGTTGTTGCATCCGTCAAGATAAAGGAACAAAAGCCGCTTGTGAAGACCAAAAAGATGACTAAGCCGGAGAATAAGCCCGTGCCCAAGATGGTGCGGAAGTGGGTACCCAAGATTGCAACACCCGCAAAGAGCGTTGATCCGAAGTAATCAAGTGAAGAAGTCTAGCCATGGACTATAAACGAAGCGCTAGGCGGGAGGCAACCCGTTTCGTCGAGTCAAGAATAAGCTACCGGGAGGACAACCCGATCAAGATTTTTCGAGTCTTTCAAGTAAGTTAGTTTTGAAATTTGCTACGCAAGACATTCTTAGACTTAAAGTGGTTGGATAATGTTTAGAGTTATAAACCTTGTTTGGATATTTTATTTGGATCATAAACCCTTTACATGAGCCATCCTATGAGTTATTTGCTTCTTTTCGGGAAACCAAAACCAAAAAAAATTCAGAACTTACCTCAACCTTTCATCCTCTTCATGATGTTATGGTTGACTTGTTTTGCATGCTAAAAACACACGAGTAGATCCACACAATGTATCTAGATGTTATTTAAATTTCAGCGCTTGGTAGGACTCACGTGAACCTAGAAATTCAATTTTTGGTTGGTTTAAAAATTCATATCCTTGGTTTCTCTAGAGTTAGAATTTTTATAAGCCTCATTTAATTTTATTTCATTCAAAATCTCTCTCATTTAACCAAAATTAGAACCTAAACCTATGCCCCCATGATCAAGCCGGGAAAAGCTTGCTCTCAACTAATGGAAGCAAACAATACCGGTGAGACCAAAATAAAAGTAGTCGAAAAACATTTTCGACTTACATTTGTTTTTGATGCTTAAAAACTTCTCTAAATATATTTGAACTCATTGCAAGCTCTGAGTTTAATTTTATTTTTCGAAATTAGAGGAGTGCTTAGCATCAAAACATGCTTAGAGGGAGGCAATTTTAGTTAACTTAACCATGCATGCACCATGATGCATCACGAGATGCACCTCCAACATCTTTCATCAAACCACATGCAAAGGACAAGCATGGGGGGCAGCCAAAGCTTTGTTTTGCAGGAATCTCATGGAGGCATGTGAGGCAAGGGAGCATGGAAGTGACTCAAAGCAAAACCATCAAGTGGAGGGGTCAATCATGCAAGCAAAGGAGTGGACGAGAGCATTTGGGCAGTGCAACCCCGTGAAGCACGCGGTCACAAAGCAACAAAGCAAGCATGAGTGCGCTGGAGGAAGATCGAGCTGAGAGGGGCAGCGAGGACCCCAGGCCGGCCGGCCTCCCCCCTTTTTAAGCCCCCTGGTGCTCCCCTTCAGCAGGTAAGTCATTCATCCAATTCCTTGTTCGTGTTCATGAGCTCTTAGTCCAGAATCACCATAGACTTAGCCTTCCACTTCGAGTTTTGTTTCGTCCAACAAAATCCATCCTAAATCCACTCAAAGTTCATACTCCAAATAATATTTGTGTGCCTTGTTACCGGTTGAAAACCCCAGATATATATTTGTGAGGGAGAGTGCAGCAACCATGTGGAAGAAAACTACAGGTCTTTTCACCAAGAAGAAGGGATCATCGACATCCAAGCCATCATCGACAACCTCTTCGAGGAGGCACTCAGTCTCCGAGTCTCCTCGGAGTATGGAGGAGGACACGGCATCGCCGAGGAGGAACGGCACTCTTCTCCTAGGTGGCATGAGGGCTACACGAAGCTCGTCTATGCGGTTCACCGAACCACAAGGACGTACGGAGGAGCCGCCCGTCCGACCTCGCTGCTTGACACGATCATCCGCTCCACCTCCATACACTCCGCGGTACTCCAAGTATGGGTTTATCATCAAGACGGAGGAGGAGGAGGAGAAGCTCACTCGCCTTGAGAAGAGGCTTGTGGCAAACGTCAACTTCGACCACCAAGCTCTCCAAGTGCTGGGTTTTTAGACGGATATTTACTACATATTGGGACACCTAGGTTGGGTGCAATTCTCCAATGGAGTGTCGGCAAACACCCACAAGGAATTCGCCTTGGAAATTCTCATGACCATGGCGCCTATCCTTGATGAAGGAGTGCCGAGTCTCTCATTCCGTTTGGAGGGAGATGAACAAGTGGTTCCCTATGAGTACGTTAGGGAATTGCTTGGTTTTCAAAAGGGAGCCCCAGAACAAGTGGATGTGCATGGAGGCACATTGGAAGGTTTTTGGAGAATGATCGCGGGAGAAGCTAACCGGCAAAGAAATAATATCCGGAACCCCATCATCCAAGTGTTTCACTCATGGATGTGCAAGAGGATTTTGGGGAGAATGAAAGAGACCAAGATAACTGACATGGAGGTGAATTGGCTTTACTCGGCCTTGATTGCCGGGCAGCCAATCGACCCCACTCACCTTATGATCAACCGGTGGTGTTGTGAAGCAACATCGGGTTCGGGAGATATTGGTTCGGGGTGTTATCTCTCCATGTTGGCTATCTCTTTGAGACCGGGAATTCCAAGAAACCCGGAGCATCTCCTAGTCGGGACTTCCCTGGGATTTGATTATATGAAGCAAGGCAAATACATAAGTGGAGATGAGAGAGGAGGCTTCAAAGTGGCCAAAGTAAATTTGCCCCTACCGGATGCAAGATTAAGGCTTTTTCTTGAGGGGAAAGAAGATTGATTAGAGGAAGGACTTCTTGTGCCGGCAAAGAAGAACAAGAGAGGAAGGATTATAGAAGAAGGTTCTTCTTCAGCCCAAGAAGAAGGTGCGCAACAAAATTATGTGCCACCATTTGGAGGAATTCCGGCGCCGCCGAGATACTACGGTGGTGTACCAATGCAAGCATGGGGGAGTGGTGCAGCCATGGCCCCACCAAATTTTGCGGTACCCAACGTAGCTTTTGCGGAGCCATATGCACACCTTCCGCAACCACAACAAAGTGTGGCCATCATTGGAGGATACGCTGCAAGAAACATGCAAAATATCGCAGCCATCCAAACCAATGCAAACCAAATGGGTGAAGGAAATGCAAACATCGCCTATGAGCTTGGACGTCTTCACCTAGCACCGCCGGAGCAATTCATAGGAGGAGCGGTGCAATCCTATTATGAGCAAGGGTACAACAATCAAGATTATCAATATCAACCACCGACGGAAGATTAGAGAAAGGAGGAGTTTTAATTTAATCTTTTCTTTTCCCTTTTCTTTAATTTTCAGCTTGTATGCGCCTATGTATGCATAGTGTTTTCAGTTTTTATTTAATTTTCAGCATGTGTGTTAGTTTTTATTTTCATCATGAATAAAATCACTACCTTGTTTTTACCTTTGGCAAAGATACAAAGTTTGTGCCATGTCGATATATGATGATAGTTGCCGCTTTGTTTATCTTTGTACTTGTTTTATGCATGATTAAGCTAATGCTCTCTTAAAATACAAATCTGAAATTATCTGAATGCTAGCTTAATCTTTTGCGGAGGTTATGATAAAAATAAAGACCCATAGTGTTTTATGTGCTCTCAAGTTTTAGATGGGTTAAAGATGATTTATTTTTGTTCTTAAAAGTAATGCTAACCTTGTCATAAATACCTCTTGCATGTTGCTCTACCTATCCAGAGCCTTATATATATATTTGAGTGCAAAAACTTAGTATACAAGGTTTATTTTTGGGTGAGTTATTTCAGGCCTTGATTTCTCTGGCCCGAGACTAAGAAGCTGGTCATTCCATTTTTGCGTATCTATCTTTATGCTAGCCTTTCTATCTGTGCATTGTGTATCCCTACATCAGAAATTTCACAAACCTCGCCGGATATCCACCCTTAAAACCAAAAATATCATCTTTGGTGTTTACCTCCTTGACCACAACCTATCATTGAGTATGGATCATCAATTCGAGGAAGATCGCAAGATGGTGCCAAGATTGAAGATTTCAATATCTCTCCAAAGAAAAAATATTTCTAGTACCTACCTTATCTCTATCACCTCTTTGCCTGAGGAAGAGCAAACGTCTAAGCATGGGGGAGGAGGTAGGTACAATGCAATTTGGAGTTCAAGGGGAGCAAATAAAAAAAGAAGATAAAGAAAGAAAGAAAAAGAAAAAAAATGAGTATAAAGAAAAAAATATGTATGAGAAAAAATATGAGTATGTATAAAATAAAATAAAATAAAGTGAACTCCCGGTTCTCTAAGTGCATTAGGAATTTCAAAAGTTTCAAGATTTAAGATCCAAACTCATCTTTCCAACCATGTGCAATCCGATAATGAGGACTTCCTTTGTGCCTCGGGATCACTCTTTGCCATTTGCACATGTCCACCTATCTCAAAGTGTGTGTATTTTTCTCTCCCCCTCCTTGATATAACATTATTTTCCAATGACCTTTTTGACGAGTCTCGGTAAGACCATGAGAAGCTTGTCTTGTTTTGACAACATCTCATTTATAATATCTTGGTAGGACTAAACTTTCCCAAAAAGCTCCATATAAAGCCTACCACATATATATATGTTATGAGAGGGAAAGGAGTAGAAGAAATAGGCTTGAGAGACAAGATGAGATGAGAGTTCATGAGCAAGATGCAAGGTGGTTTAAATTTTTGAACTTGGTTTAGCTCTTTTTCATCTCATTCTTTATTTCAAAATTTCTGAGATCCATTTAAATTTTGGGAGCATGTTTAATACTTGTGGGAAGAGCTTAATTAATATCTACCCTCCGTAGGGATGAAGGCTAGTACATTATGGAATTCTAACAAATTAAAATTTTTGAGAGCATTATGTTTTCTCGTGTATGATCAAGTGCAGGGTTTGAGCAATGAAAGGCAACGCTGATATTCATCGAAGGCTTACTCGAGGACGAGCAAGGTTTAAGCATGGGGGAGATGTTGACGATGAATTTCCGTCAACCTAGCCATGAGTTTACCTTCGGTGTTGGCATGAATTTTATATCTTATCCATTGGTACTAACCCCCTGGATATAACAAGTTAATTCGTGCATGTCGGTTTTGGAGTTTGATGTTTATGCAGGAATTTAGTGTTGAAAGCAAGATTTCCGGGTAAAGTTCATCAAGCACCTCGTGACAAGACCTTGAAGCCCGGTACAAGTCAAGCAATGAAGTGAACATGACTCCAAGAAGCCCAAGGACCAACCCGTGAAGACGGAAAACTCCGAGGACCTAAACAGGAAATCTTGAATCTTGCGGGACAAGGAGCTTCATCTAAACCTTGGAGAAACTGACGTCAAGGGCCCACATGCAGACGGGAGAAACTTCTAGAAGACGCGGGAAGCATCACCGAGGAAGGCGGCCACGAAATGGGCCAGAATGGGCCCAGGCCGGCCGGCCCAGCCCATTTCTGGGTCCATTCGAGCCCCCCTTTGACCTAGATGCCTCTCGGACTATATATAGCCCCCTGGCCAAGAGCCACGCATCAACTCATTCGTCATTCGTCATCGAGGAGCAGAGAAGAGAGGGACACCATTCCAGAGAGAAGAGGGTCGAGCTAGTTGTCTAGGGTTTCCCTAGCCGACGTGGGAACCTTGCAAGGAAGACCACGTCGAAGTTCCAGGAGCTAGGAGCAAGATCAAGGTAGGATCCCAGTGGTGATCTTGTTCATGTATCATGTACTATGTTGAATTATCAAGTTGCAATCCGATTTCTAGCGATCAAGTGCTTCTTCTACGACTTTGATTTTAATTGGCTTTTCTTACTTTAAGATCTATTCTCGAGATAGATCATAGAGGGTGTTCTTGTAGCTGTGGTGGCTAGAGGTGCATGCCTGACCTTCCAAGAGATTTCAACTTGTCCATTGGACTCGCCCTAGGCTAACCCGCACGAATAAGAGTGCGTTGTGACAGAATGGTGGCTCCAAAAGGTGGGCGTCTTCGGAGTTGGACGGGAAGCTATGATTTAAAGAGGCTTTTTATGAGATTCAACTTGGCTATTTCTTCTTTATTTGGAACTTCAACAAGAGCTTGATCCAATCTCTCTAGATTGGTTTTACCTATCCCTCTCTATCTCTTGCTACCTCCGGTTTTCATAGATTAGATTCGTTTTTATGATGTTCTTTAGATTAGATGCAAAAGCATTCCCTTTGAAGATCTAAGTGTTCTCGGCTTTAATAGATAGGTTCTTGCATCACACATTTGTTCCACGGATTCGATACCTTGGGTTCACACTTGAGGGAAGAAGGGTCCCTTGGCTACGACGGAGGACTTGTCCGCTTGCAAGTCCAAACGAAATTGGATACGCATATACACCGTCAACAGGCTTCGGGAGCCCCGGCAGCTCCGACCAGGCTCGGCTCCGGCTGCTTCGTCGCGGCCGCGTCGAGTGCGGGCTCCTTGTCGACGGGATCCGCTGCTCAAGTCATGGTCGCGGCCTCGGGCGCGGCAGACTCGGAGGCCTCGACCCCCGACTCCTCCGGCTCTGACAGCAACCGCTCCAGCGTGGCCTCAACGATAGCCGTATCGTTGCCCGGGAGGTCGGGCCTGTCGAGGTCAATGATTTCCCGAGGACGGGCAGCCGCAGCATCCACTACTGGCACGTCCACCGCGTCCCCGCCCACCTGCGACGATGCAGGCACCGAAGCTTCCGCCGCCGGCGCCTCGACCTCGTGTCCGTCGGCCGATGGCGGTGGAGGCACGATCTTCTCCGAGGACGCCCTCGCGGCATCGCCATCTCCTGCGGTAGCCTCGACCGGTGGCTCGATCGCCGCCTGGATGACGATCACTTCAGGGGCCACTTGCTCCTCGGCCAAGTTACCGGCGTCCGACGTTGGCGCAGGCGCCGCTGACTCGACAACCTCGATCGCCAGGACCAGCCCGCTCCCGACCTGCTCCGCTAACGGTTCAGCGTAGGGAGGCAACGGGCGGGGCTCGGGCTGCGGGTCGCGCGCGCCTAGCACTGCGCATTTCAGCGGCGCAAGGCTGAGCACGCCGGTGTCGGCGCGGCTGAGGAATATACGAATTAAAGACAGGAAGCAAAGCGAGGACAAAAGCAGTAAAACGGCGAGGAATGGCGAACGAGAACTTACATGGAGGACCGGACGCGAACCCGCTTCACGGGCCTATCCGATGGGCCCGACTCGGGGGCTGGCATTTTGTCCCCCGCCAGCTCGGAAGCTGGTTCCCGACGCTCCGCCGGCGCGGGAACTGGTTTGTCGCCCCCCGACGACTTGGGGGCGGCGCTTCGATCCCCCGACGGCTTGGGGGCAGCGCTTCGATCCCTCAGCGGCTCGAGGGTTATCCTCCCGGCCTCCGCCACGCCAGAGGCCGGTCCCTGACTCCCACCAGTGGAGAGGGAGACTTGCACGGCCGGGGTGCCGCCACCGCGGATGACTAGGGATTGGAGGCGCCGCTGGGGGGTGCTCGTGTCCCCTCCCTGCGGCGCGGCCGGTACAGATGCCGGCGGGGTCGACCTCGCCTTGGACGATGAACGCCTCCTCAGGGAGTCTGAGTCCGGACGGTCGGAGCCGTCGAAGAGGTGGCGGGGGAAGGCTCTTGCTCCGCCGGCCGCTTGGGCGGATCATCCCGGCGTGGGAGATCTCTCCGCCCCTCTGAGGCACGTGAACCACCAGGGGCCGCCTGCGAGCGGGTCACCCTTTGGTCTTCTCGGGCGGGACGCGCCCCCGGCTGCGAGCTGGAGCCCGCACCCCTCTCGCGGGCGCCCGGCTTTGACCGCCGCGACGAGCTCACCTCTGTCGCTCGGCGCGGCGAAGGAAGAGGCGACCCGGATATGCCGCTCCAGTCGACCTCCATGCTCGGCTCGTCCCCACTCCACGGCGGCAACGGTGACGGATCCTCATTGGAGGAGACATTGCACTCCCCTGCCTTGCGGTGTTTGATGCGATTGTCGTTCCGATCGCGCTTTGCGATCTCTTTCTCTTTGTGCCGCTCCTTGCGCTCGGCCCTCCGCCTGTCCGCGGCCGCCTGGTTGCGCATGAAGATTGCCTCCTCCGGGAGAGGGGCCTTCGCGGGCACGAGATGGGAGCTCTTCAGCTGGAAGAAAAGGGAGCGAGAGGGATTCAACAACTGTCAAGAGTCTCCGAGAAGATCCAAATCGAATGAAGACACCAAACTAGTCAAGAAACTTGTCGGAGGAAGAAACCACTTACGAGCTTTTCAGTCCCCTCGTTGGGGACCATCGGCAGGAGCTGCGACGGCGGCCACACGTAGGACGCCTTCCCGATGGCTACCGACACGCGGCGCTGGATCTCATCCAGTGATGGCGGCTCGGGCGCGGTCACGGTCCCTGTCCAAGGGGCTCTCTTGTCCGTCATCTCACAAAGATGAAGAGGTCGCCTCCGGAGCGGGACGATCCCCCGAGCATGGTACTGGCCGATGACGGCCGCTAGGTCGACTCCGGCCTTGCAGAGGCGAGTCAGCGCCGCCCAGTGCTCCTTGAGCAACTCCTCCTGCTCCGCCTTCGGAGGTCCGTCGGTCCAGCTTCTCGGCGCATGGGCGATGGAGTTTCCGATGAACTCCGGCAGCGCATGCTCGGGGTCATTCTTGAGATAGAACCACCCCTTGTGCCAGCCGCTGTTGGAGCTGGTCAGCGAGAAGGGAATATACTTGTTGCCCCGACCTTGCTTCATTCGGAGGTTGGCGCAGCCGATGGTCGCCGCGAGGGGGCCGTCCTTCAAGCAGGCGAACATGAAGAAATACTTGAAGAGGTGCCAGTGGGCACCGATCCCCAAGTAACCCTCGCACAACGCCTCGAACGCCGCCATTTGCTGGACGCTGTTCGGGTTGAGGTGCTGAAGCTGGAGCCCGTACTCGTAGAGGATAGCCCGGATGAACCGCCCGGCGGGGATGGAGAAGACACGCTCGTGGAACGCCACAAACGAGATGACGTACCCCCTCGGCGGGCGCGGCACGGACTCCTCCTCGGGCACCCTCCACTCTTCGGCGTCGGTGAGCGGAGGGAGCTGCCCGTCGGTGACCAGGCAGTGCAGCATCGTGCGGGACACGTTGGAGCACGACCAATTCGACATGACGACGGCGGGCTCTCGCGTACGGCTCCGGCGAAAGGGGCGGCAGCGCTGTGGGCGAGAGGAGCGAAGGAGGCGGACGGCGACGGCAGCGGAAAAGGCAGGAGAGTAAAAGTTCCAAACCCTCAGCCGGCGCGCGGTTAAAAAGGAAGGGGCGTGGCTGCCGGCCTTAAATGCTGGGCCCGCCACGCCGAAAAGACGCCTGCTCAGACGCGTGCGCCCCGGCGTAACTAACGCCCGCCTGCGTGACGCCTCGATCCTCGCTGGGCCCAGGTACCTGAACCGCCCCCACTCCGTCTTTTCAAACCGTCTCATCTGGCACGTCTGCCACGTCCACCACGACTCCCACGCCGCCCACGACCGCCACGACCACCTCGACAAAAGATCCCTGAACCACGACAGAGCCACTGAAGATCAAAACCCCACAAGCGAGTCTACAACTCACTCGTGGGCTCGAGGGCTACATCCGGCGGATGCGCTCGCGCGCACCCACCGAGAAGACCAAGAGCAAAACATCCTCACGATGCCTTCCATCTGAGCCTGTGGGCGAGTCCTTGACTCTCTCCCAGGCTCGGGGGCTACTGATGAGGGCCCAGATTAGGGCCCCCTTTGACGGCAAGATAATCACTCTTGAGGTGGAGTCTTCTAACACCATTGACAATGTGAAGGCCAAGATTCAAGATAAGGAGGATTGAGAACCCCTGTCAAGACCATCACTGGCAAGACGTCTTGTTTCCGACCAGTTGGGAGCTTCCTCGACAAGTCTCCTACTAAGAGAAAGCTTCTCCGACAAGTCTCTGCCTCGCACGACAAGTCTCCACCTCGCATGAGGAGTTTCCGCTTCGCCTACGACAACCTGCTCGTTCGCACGAGCAGTTTCTGACTCCGACCAAGACGCGGTCCACACAACGTGGCGCCACCACGATGCGCGGACTCCCCCGCTACGAAGCGTGGGGCGCCAGTTCCCCATGCCATGCAAACACACTAGCTGGCGGCGTGCACGGACGGTCGACTCTGACGAGAGCCTTGATGCGGCACTATTTGGCCGCACAGCCCTCAACGCACCGTCTCATCCGACCCTGCAGCACGCCAACTCCAACCGAGGCACTCAAGTGCCCCCTACGATTAGCGCTGGCCTACGATTAGGCCCTAACGTGGCGAGCTCATCCCGTGCTCAGGCGGGATGAGTCAGCACCAAAGTGCTCGGAGGAGGTGCCAGGTGCCCAAAATAAACAGCCCCGCCCAGACACGCGGCGGTCTCGACGACAACGCAGCTCAGCCGCCTTCAATACTCCCTGACGGACAGTAATGTGCGAGAAGACATCCCAGCGGCTGGCACTGTAGTTTCTACTTTGTTTCCCTTTTTTGTCCTTCTCCCTTGCGTCTATAAAAGGAAGAGGAGGGCAACCGTCACAAGGGCTGACGAACTAAACACTCACACCCCAGGGACTTGGGCACGACACCCTCTCCCGACAAGTTTGTAACCCCTACTACAAACCACCCTAGCACGAGAACACGGCAGCTCGATACTGGACGTAGGGTATTACTCCTCGGAGACCCGAACCAGTCTAAATCTCGGTGTCTCTTGTGCTAACCATCTGGGTCGGACACATGATCGATACAAATTTACTGTCTGGCGGTAGAAAACCCCGACAGCACCTCCTTGCTCGCCTCTCTGGCTCCCTCTCGTCTACAAGTACCCCCTCCTGCAGCCACTGACCCATTGGGGCTATAAATAGTCCCCGGCACTTCTTTGAAGAACACACAAGGTGCATTGAAGCAAGTGGCAGAGCCCTCCACAAATTAGTATCTAGATAGTAGGGAGAGAGTGTTGAGATGTGAGTGTTGAAGTAGAAGCCGGAGTGTCAGTTCTCTTCTTCTTCTTCTTTTTGTACCTCGGCGGGTGCGGTACAACTACGGTCGTCCACACCTGGGATACTTTGTAAGTCTGGATCCATAAGTAATAAAGTTTCAATTCAGATTCTTGTTCGCTCTTAGGTTCTTCGATTACTGTTTAGTAGCTTTGCTGCTTTACCGTGATTGCTTTGCTCTAGCGCGGAGCAAAATAGTGCTTGGTTAGTGTAGACGTGGTGTCTAGACTCTCCAGTACCTTGGATTGCCGCCTTGATCAATGGACTGTGTGGTACCCTAGGGAGGTGACAGCTCAGGCCGGGCTTTGTAATCCACCACGTTAGTTCAGGGGGGTAAGAATACGACATCAGAGCCCCCTTCTCATCCCTTCCCATGGCTTTTTTCCCTCTGGCCCCGATGAGCGACAAGAGTTGAGTTGTTTCTACCTGATTCTAAAGATCCTTGATTTCCTTAGCTTATCCCCTCTCTACCCGAAATCTCCCTTGCCTCTTTACCCTTCGTCGTCATATCCCCTGGTCGAATTAGTTCAGGTTCACTACACTTCTCGTTCTCCGTGGAAATCGATACCTTGGAATACTCCTGGGTGAAAGCTACAACGGTATTCGTGCGCTTGCGGATTTATCTGTGATCGTATAGTATACCAACAAGCTTTCTGGCGCCGTTGCCGGGGATATAAACCTGGCGACAACGCTAGCAACTGTCAACAGAGGCGGCGGGTGGGCGGGTGGAGATGAAGAGAAGAGAGAGAATCCCCGCATATGGAGATGGAGGAGGGGTGCGACCGCATTTTGCAGAACGAGATGCAGCACGCTGGAGCTCGTGCAATAGATGTTTGCTCTTCAATTTGGGGATGCGGCATGGGATCCGACAGGTGCTGGAGTCAGTCTTAGACCATCCACACTCATCTAACTTCATATCCTCCTTCAAAACAGAATATTCCTTCCCCACCATCGAGATTCTCTCCTTTAAACTACTTTCTTCCGCACCCATCTTCCTTCATCCCAACTACTGGGCCCACACATTTTTTTATACACTCCCATCCTCCCTCCCCACCCGTGCGTCCCCCATCCTCGTTTCCTCCGCATGTGGTCGGTGCCCCTCCTGCGTGCGGCGACAGCGGAGATCCGGCGTGGACCTCCAGCCACTCCTCTGGTCGTGGCGTGGCGCGGCCGCGGCCGCGGAGAGGCAGGGACGCGCCGGCCCAGGGAAGGAGCAGGGGACAGGGCCGACGGAGATCCGGCGGCGTGCTCCCCTGCTTTTCCTCCGCTGGCAAGGGGACGACGACAGAATCTAGGAGGAGCGCGGCGGAGCTCCTCTGCTTCTCCTGCGCGGCCGGCGTCGGAGAGGACAGGCGCTTCTTCGATCTGGGAAGGGAGGGGGCCGCGTCGGCGTCCATGGCGCCGGCTGCGCACCCGCCGTCGTCTCCCCCGGCACCGCGCCCGCCGTCCTACCCGCGCCCGCCGTCGTCTCCCCCGGCACCGCGCCCACCGTCCTCCCCGCGCCCACCGTCGTCTCCCCCGGCACCGCGGAGCTCGGGTTCGCCGGATCCGCGCACCCCGTCGTGCCTCCTCACCCTGCAGCACGAGGGGTCGTCGTCCTCGCGCTCGCCGTCGAGCCAAGAAGACGACACCCAGGGCGCGGCGGGGCGCTCGCCTTCGCCGGACACCACCGGTACTCCCTGCCTGCTCCTCGCCCTGCAGAGCACCTGCGTGGGGTGGGGCGCGTCGAGTACCCCAACCGGCGGTGGCGCGAAGGAGCGGGCGCGCCGGTGGGGCGCCGGCGCGCGGGTGCTCCAGGAAGCGTGGTGGGGCGGAGGCGATGCGGGCGCGGCTTCATCCGGCGGCCATGGCGGGATCTCGAGCTGGGGTCGCCATCCTCACCTGCGCCGGCCACCACTCCCTCCCCAGCTCCTCGCTCGCCGGCGGTGCTTCTCCCCGCGAGCCGGCCGGCGACGCGCGCCCCACCTGGCCACTCATATCCCTCCCCCTTCCTGCTGCCGGCGCGGAACGCCAATGGCCTCCCGTGGGCCCCGCCACTCGTCCTTTCCCGTGAGTCCCTGCCTCCCCTGGATCTAAGACTATCCGCACTCGTCATACTTCATATCTTCCTTTAAAAGAGAATATTCTTGCCTAGTCATCAAGATTCTCTCCTTTATATCTCATTCTCCCGCACTCGTCATCCTTTATATCTCCCACTCTATCCCAACAATCTTATATTTTATTCCACCATCTCCAACTACCCCCTCCTCTCTCTCTGTTTTTCTTCTTCTCCTCCCTTCTCCCCCACCCACCCATCCTTCCCGTCATCTCCACCCCTCTCTCCTTTCCTCCCCCACCTCGAGTGCGTCGCCGGCGCAAGCCGAGGCAGGGGCGCGGCGGCACAGCCCCGACCCTCCATCGCCGACGAGCTGTGGGCTCCTATTCCCGGCCACCTTCTTCTCCCTCCTCTCTCTCAAACCATCTCCCTTTTCTCTCTCCGGCGACGCAGGGGAGCCACCGCGCGGCGCGAGCCGGAGCCACCGCGTCAGCGCCCTCCCTCCCTCTCGACGGCCGCGCAGGCGGGACGATCTCCCTCGGCTGCCGCGTCCTCTCCATCACGCGCGGGCGGATCTCGCACTGGAGCTCGGAGGCAGCGATGCCTCCTAGGCGGCGGTGGGGAAGCTGTCGGCCGACGAGCTGGAGCAGCAGTGGGCCCTCCTCCCTGCGTCCGGCGCCAGCGAGCGCGCTATGCGTTCCTCCTACTGCCCCCCAGTGCGGAGCACCCAGTGACCGGCGGCCTCGAGCTCGGGCGGAGGATCTCGTCCTCCCCATCTCTGGCGGACAACGAGGCCGATCTCGATGGCACATCGACAGCGGCGGCGCATCCACGGTGGAGCAGGACCCAGGCACGCTCGACGTCGTCCCCTGCTTCTCTTGCTCTTCCTCTGCTCGGGCCGACCGGAGGAACCTCGATCTGCGTTAACGGCCTTCCTCCCTCCCGTCCGGCCGTCGTGCGCGGAGGCGGCGCGGAGCTCCCGCACGGCCCTTCTCCCTCTGCGCGCTGGTCTCTCTCTTCTCTTTCCTGCCGCCCGCGCAGACCCAACCACCCTCCCGTGGGTCCCGCACACAGTGGCTTCCCGGACGAGCGCTACCTCCGCCAGCTATTGCGGAGACGGGACGAGCGAGAGCGGTAGCGTGGGCCATCGCGTACCCCGCTGCAGCTCTTTTTCCCTTTTGCGTTTCCTCGAGGAAGCTGATCGCGTACCCAGTGCGGATAGTCTAAAGGAGATGGGGGGCGACGGGATTTTGAAGGCTCCCTGGAGGAGACCGCTGCGGCGGATAAAACTTTATCCGTCTCCTCCAGGAGGCGGATAAAGGCGCCGGTGCGCATGGTCTTAGGTTGCGAAAATGCAGTGCCTAGATTTTTTGAGCCTTATTACGGTCTCACCCAAATCTGTCAACTGAAAGGAAGCTGAAAGCCTGCTATCACCACCCTCTTCCAGCAGGAAAGGCTGGGCTGGATAACGATAAAGCAATGCAAGCTAAAAGGCTAGCACCTTCTTCCAGACGTACTGTAAATGCCAGCGAATGTGTTGCGCCTCCGGTTAGCGCCGACGCAATCTCAGTGCACAATTTTATTGCACAGATACCTAGATACCTAGACTGAGAATTAGGAAACTGTGCCACAGGAGTTTATGAAACTCCTCTCACATATAATGAAACTCTCTCTTCTCTCTCCTCATAAATATCTTACCACATAAGCAAAATTGATGATGTGACATGATAATTAATACTCATGAAATCCATCGTAAAACTCCTACCGAGACTGGCCTTAAAAAGCCGTCGTCCGGCAGAAGCAGAACGCGAAATTAGGGGTGGATGTCGAGCCGGCTCGGCTCGGCTCGCTCCCGCGCTCGTTTAGATAATGAGCTTGCTCGACTCGACTCGTTATTGAAACCAGCAAAATCATAGCTCGGCTCGGCTCGCTACGAGCTCGAGCCAACTCGTTTCAGCTCGCGAGCCCGTTCATCCTTGACTCCAGCTTCGCTCCTCCCGTCGTGCCGCGAGGATGAGCAGGTCCAATACGGCGTCGGCATGCTCGAGCTCCGCCGTGGGGAGGTCGTACGATACTACCGCGGATCATATCGCCTAGGGCGCTGGCATTCACCTACCGCATGGCAAGGTAGCGCCGTAGTGGAGCTCGTCTGCGGCGAGGTAGTCTGGATCTCAGCTGTGGCGGAGTGGATCTCGGCAACGACGACAGCGTGGTGGAGCTTGGTGGCGGCGTCGATTCTAGGTGGGTTGGGGCAACAAGCGACGAGCACGGCCTACGGGGCAGCCACATGCGGCGGACGGGGCACTTCCAGATCGAGAAGCCATGGGCGACGCCGCAACGGCGTGCGAGTGCACCGATGCCTGCTTGTCTGCTTGATTGGGGAAATCGAATACCATAGCATGCGGAGGGTATTTGGGCTTCTGTTGGGCCTTAAGCCTATGTAGCAGGCTATTAAATGTCGATGACCCTGCCACTTAGACTAACCTAAATGGGGCCTAAATGGTAGACACGAACGAAAGAGATGTCGAGAGAAAAAAGTTGCCGGAAAACAAGATGCATAAGATGGGGTCATGGGGATGGGGTGGTTGCTTTGGCAGCCGGAATCACGATCCATTATTAATGGCGCGCGAGTTCGCTCGTCCGTTGGTTCTACCGGTGCCGTCATAAAGGGCAGGCTTGGCACTTTGGCAGCCAGCACATCTCGGCGCGAGCACGACAACGTGAGCGTTTTCGCTTCAATTCCCATGTGATGAACCTCTCATATCAATTCCAGATCCAAGTAACGCACCAAACAGAGCCGCCGATCGAATGATCAATCTCCAACTCGTCAACGGCATGCCATATTGTCATACAATACAATGCAGTAGTATGCAACACGCCCGTGCTTCTCGTCGTCGTAGGCCTCATGTACGTACCTGGAGACACCAGCCAGGACCAGCATCGTATCCACATTTAACTGCAAGCACCGGCGGCCGGCACGCTGCCCAGCACGTCCCGGAAGATTGTCGTTTTCGTTTTTCGAGAAAAAACTTTGACTAATTATATATAAAAATATATTACTATTTATGATACAAAATTAATATCAATAGATAAATATTTAAATCCAGTTTTTTAACAAAATTATTTGAAGATGCAAATGCTGCGTACATTTTCTACAAATTTGTTCAAACTTGTGACACCAACACCAATAACGACTGTCATTTTGGAACGAAGTAGCGTCCGACCCAATTAATTCCGCTCTCGATCCGGGCACAACCTAGCGTCCGAGCATCACCAGCTGGTTGCACGCCGCTCGCCGCGCCCGATCGATCGGTCGGTCGAGGCGTGCACGCACCACGCACTTCATTCACACGCCGGTAGGGTACTCCTACTATATATACGGGCGCGACCGCTCGGGCAGGCCGGCCGCCTCCGCCTCCGAACCCACTCACTCCCCACCGCCGCGCGCCACCGCTTCCGAGTCCTCTAGCGAACCAGCAAGCCGCGACCTCGCCCGCGCCGGCCGGGCGGAGCCAGGAACTCATCACTGCCATGGCGGCGCCGCCTCTCGCGGTGACCATGGCGGTGGCGGCGCTGCTGCTGCTGCTGCTGCTGCTGGCGTCGTCGTCATCCAGCGGCGCGCAGGCGCAGGCTCTGCCGGCGGCGGCGGCGCCGGGGCCGTCGTCGGGCGGTGTCGACTCAGCGTGCCTGAACTCCCTGCTCAACATGTCGGACTGCCTGACGTACGTGACCAAGGGGAGCGCGGCGCGGCGGCCCGACGCGCCGTGCTGCCCGGAGCTGGCGGGGATGGTGGACTCCAACCCGGTCTGCCTCTGCGAGCTCCTCTCGGGGGCCGCCGACTCCTACGGCATCGCCGTCGACTACGCCCGCGCGCTCGCGCTCCCGGGGATCTGCCGCGTCGCCACCCCGCCCGTCTCCACCTGCACGGGTTCGTTACCTTCGCCATTTCTGTTCGCCACCCTCCTCGTGGGATTTTGCTGATGGGGAATTGCACTGCAGCCATGGGGTATCACGTCCGCGTCGGCCCAGCCGCAGCGCCCTTGCCAGGGTCTCCGTCGCCCATGTCAGGCATGGCTCCCTCCGGCGACGGCCCACAGTTCCCAGGTAAGCACAGAATCAGTGGTTGATGGACCCTCCCTACTTAATTTGATCCGTTTGTGTTTTAAATTATAATGTTGCATATGTTTTGCATGCACATCAGTCAGCCAAAAATGAGATGTGCACATGAAAAGGTTATCCTGTTTGAACAAAGAATTTTAATAGGAGATCAAAATCTATGACGAATACTGTTAATGCTGAACATATTTTTTTGACGAACACACAAGATAAGGTGTGTTTCGTCCATATAGAAAAAAAGAATAGAAGACTATATGATCTTGGAAAGTTAAAGAAAAGAAAGAAAAAAACAAACTAATGCTGAACATATAAACTCCTAGAACTTGTTTGCCTGATGTTGTAAAAAACGAGTTTTTTTGGCAACTTGAACATCAATCTTGATTTGAGCGAGTGTTGCTGGTCATGTTTGGCAATTGGCAGCACCAGAGAGACACATAAATATGTTGGCGACCGTAGGGCGGAGTAGGTGATGTCATAAGTGACAAGATGCTCGTATCGCCACTGATAGTAATTAGTACTCTTTGGCGCTCCGTACAGTTTGGTTGGTGTACTCGTCCTCACGTATCTAATCACATCTGCATATTAATTCTCTACAGGGGCATCGCCGATGGCCTCGCCGCCGTCGTCGACCAGCCACGCGGCGGGGCGCTTCCACGCCGGCGGCCACGTCGCCGCCCTCGCCGTGCTGCCGCTGGCCGCCGCCGCAGTCAGCGGGATGCTCTAGTTAGAGGGACGCTCTACAACCAGCAGATGCATCGATCAGGTCGTCGTCGTAACGGGATCGGAGTGCAGCTATCGGACCACGAGTCCACGATAGGCTTTGATCGATTCCTTCCGTCACGGAACTCAACCTTGCCCTGCACATTGCATGTACCTATGCTTTACCATCTTGCTACTGCTAGCTGTTGTATACCGTCGTGGTGGATCGTATGGCATTAGCCCTATGCTCTTGGCTGCTGATGAGAAGAGATTACATTTTGATCGATGTGTAGTGTCAGACACCCAGACTGATCAGTGACGTATAACTCCCTGGATCTCTTCCAAGCTTCCCTTCACGCCTTTCGTGTGATTTGGGTGTGGTGTGCATATCTTTTAGGGTGAAGTCCGATTTACAACCTTGAACTAGCATACGAGTCTGGTTTTCAACCTTAAACGACAAAATCAGACATAAAAGGTCATCCAACTATCAAAACCGTGCAAGTTTCAACCTTTGAGCGGTTTTGGAGGTGGTTTTCCATTTTGTGAAAATGTTAAAAAAATGATTTCATCTAAAAAATCATAACTAATTCATTTTAAATCAGAAAAATATGGAACTTATACCCAAAGTTTTATAAAAATGTTACCTATCTATTGGTGAACTATTTGGAGTCATCTGCATCTTATTATTCATATTCCTAGTATTTTTAGAAAAAGCAATAAAAACTAGAAACTTGAACATATAATATTTAAAAAACTCCAAATAGTGCACCAATAGATAGGTGACATTTTTATAAAACTTTGGGTATTAGTTCCATATTTTTCTGATTTAAAATGAATTAGTTATGATTTTTTAGATGAAACCATTTTTTTAACATTTTCACAAAATGGAAAATCACCTCCAAAACCGCTCAAAGGTTGAAACTTGCACGGTTTTGATAGTTGGATGGTCTTTTATGTCTGATTTTGTCGTTTAAGGTTGAAAACCAAACTTGTGTGCTAGTTCAAGATTGTAAATCAGACTTTAACCTATCTTTACTCGTCACAACTCACGAAACATGCATGCATGAAGCTCCGGCGGCAAACACGGCATTGAATCCGCGGCCGCGGCCACGGCCACGCACGGAGGATCGGCCAACGCCGCCGGCGTGAACCGAGCCGAGCGCGGCGGTCCTCGCCGGCAGGCATTGATTGAGTTGAGCGGGTGAAACCAACGAACACGCCAGTCCGTTGGCGTCTCGTCCCGCCGTCCATTGAATTCCGCCAACCGCCGCTTTGATGGGCGGCGCTCCCATCCCACCCATGTGACGCCGCTGAGCTCGGCCGGCGGCAGAGGTGGAAAGCCATTTTTTCCCCGCTGCGGTTTGCCAGGCGCCAGGCCTGGCCAGACCGGTAACGGGCAAGCGTCCAAGAAGATTTTGTGCAGGTGCGGTCAGGATTCGGTTGGGGCGTTGGGTGGATGCGTGCAGAGAGGATCGGAAAAGGAGGCGCAGGAGGATTCATGAGATGCACATATGGGGTCAGGCACCCTAGGATTCTCGTGTAGGCATTCAGAAAACCTGGATCCATTTGGGCGGTGGCAAGTTCGTCCTGCGCTCCCAGCCGAACGCGCGGCACGGCCAGCCGTGGCTCTCTCATCTGGTTGATGATAGCCAGGAGCCCCCTTGCTCACAAGTATTCATGCCGATTGCCACCAGACGAACCACCGCACCGCCACTTCCGTCACAATTTTCACCGGCTCGCCGGCAGCCATGGCGGTGTTCAGCTGCTGCTGGACAGATCGAGAGAGCAACGCCGTCGCCTCCGACACGGCCATGGACCATCGTATCCTTAGGCCATGTTTAAATGTATTCCAAAAAATTTTCAGAAAAGAGAATCTCGCATGCATGGAGTACTAAATGAAGTCTATTTGCAAAATCTTTTCACATATAGGTGTAACTTTACGTGATGAATCTAACGAGCATAATTAATTTAATAATTTGCTACAGTAATGCTACAGTACCATCTTCTAATCATGTGGTCAAGACCCTCATTAGACTCCTCTCGGAAATTTACCTAGGGTGCGAAGGTAGTTTTGTAAACTGCATTTATTTAACACCCTTAATTATTAGTCAAAGTTGCATTTAATACTCAAAATTTTTTACGTAAACACGGCCTAAGTTCCCCTTCCTCGTGAGCCCATCGCGGCCAGCCAAGCCGGCAATATGTACAGTTTGCTGCTTGCTGGGACCGCACACCATAAATAGCAGTAAAGCACAAGAGTGCACAAGCTGTACTAGCATGGTAGGGTTGGAGTCTTGGAGAGATGAATTCGTGGGATTGACGGAAAATTTACACCACTCACAAGAAAGATTACAGATGACAACTGATCCGGATGCCTTTTGAATTCTGGCACGGATTATGAGCTAGCAGACCCAAGCAATCTAAACAAATAAAATTAATACACTAAGGTTGTTCAAAATGCATCTCCATCCAGCATATTGCCTATGGATCTTTCTTTTATGACACAACAGACTATGGACGACTAAGTGGTAAGCACTAACAAAGAGTTGTCTTCCGGCTCCTGCCTGGTTACCCCTGAAGAACGCTAGCGGTAACTCAAAAAACCAACACCAAATCAGGAGCACCCAAGAAAGAACAGCAGAATCCTGGCCAAACCTCGTGAATCAACTCGGTGTAGCCTGTTCCTCAAGTCAGGATCGATGGGTAAGCCCACTTTCTCTATCCTGACGCTAACAGACGTTGCAGCTCCTTCTGCAGTAACCGGGCAACCCTACGGTTCCCACCATGTACTCTGGGTTCTTGATGCACTCTCCTAGGGCCGCCCATTTCTCGCAGCTCTCATTATCGTCGGTGCAATTGCCTTGCTTGTGATGGACCTTGTCGAATGAGGCCACGCGGATCCACTTGGTAGCTGACCACTTCTCGCCTTTTATGACCGGGCATCCACCGTGGAGGCTCACTGAATCGGTGGTACCATCTGGTTTAAGGTTGAAGAAAAGGAGAGCGTCCCCCTTTCGTGGTTTCACTGGGGAAGAAGTTGCATGCCAATTGAGAAGTATGCCAAAGGTAGGAATACCAAAACCTCTTTAGAAAACTGTACCTGCAATGCCTTTCTGAGCACACTCTGACAGGGTTGCATCTTTAGCGTCATCAAACTCCTTTTGAAAAATTCGAAGAGAATTATCTAATTAGAGACTGCAAAATAAACTAGGAAATGTGCATAACAGATGCATGTACCCCAAGGAAAAAACAATCAAAGCCATTTTCTATCATCTTCTGAAAAAACTCGCCACCACAAAAAATAAAAGAAAAATTACCTCGGCCAAGGGGAAAACTGTTTCCCCTCCTGCTGCTACATCAGTTAAGTACAAAAGAACAGTAGCATAGCGATGACCACCACGGGCAGTGTTAACATTGTCAGAGAAGTAATCATAGTGCGGTTCATACTTCTCCCCATGCTTATATCTCAAAACTTGGATATCTTCACCATTCTCTGATTACAATAGAACACCCATAAGATAAATGTTCAAAAAGCAATACGGATACTTTATTCTTCTAACAGATCCAACCTATACACGAGATTGTAAAATATAAACAGAAGGGCAACAAAGAAACATGTCAAAACAACTTATTCTATTATCAAAGGAGAGTTTTTGTTTTAGGACTATGTGCCAGAACAGACGCTTTGAAGAAAACCTTGGATAAGCTGATCCTCAGAATCAGGTCATGTAACTTGGACTAAAGGACATGCCTGGCTTCTTTAGGCAGAGTATGCAGTAGATTTGACTGTACAATTGATACATGTATACAGCCCACTAACATGAATAGACATTATAGAGCACTCAAGCCAAAAGATCAGAGGAAGAGAGTGTTTTTTTAGGGGAGGAAGAGTGTGTGTTGTGAATTTCTAGAGGAACTAAATGGGAGGCATGACTTGACACACAGAGATAGCAGATATGGTTAAGTACTCTTATCATGCAACTTCTGACAACCACTACAAATAATTCCACAAAAGGAAACAATATTGCCAAATAAAACACATATTGTAATATTAGGGGTTTGAGCCCTCCAAAATTGCAAGAATATAGAAGTACAGTGTTATTTTCTCAATGAGAGCCACAAGTCCACAACCTTTTGGAAGGAATGTCCATGCAGCAATTTTGTCCTCAATACCCGCAACAATTGGATCCTACACATTTGAGCATCACTGTTCATCAAGAAAGAACCATGTAAACAAATGAAACATTTCAACGGCAGACTCTACAGTATTCTTGGACTCCAAATGCAGTTAGTCATATGATGTTTCGATGTCTAAAGAAAATACAGTGCATATGAAGCAAATTCCCCCTCTTAGCATGTTTCATGTAATCAAAAATCCCCATACGACAATCCCAAATTCGAACATGCCAAGTTGCCAACCCCTAATAGAGGAGATCATATTGTACCAGTACAGTAATTGGGATTCTAAACTTTGGATGCTAGGATCCAAAATTCAGTATCCTGCTCTCCCCGATTTTAAATATATGATGTTTAGAACAAGCTAGTTAGGTAAAAAATGAACCAATTAGATTATCTTAAATGTCATATATTCAAAAACAGAGAGAGTATTTACTAAATTGGAGAAAGGTATAATAGAATGTTTCAGAATTCCCATTGTCATCCATTCAAACACAACAGCATTTTCTGCTTCTGCTTCCCCTCTTCAGCTATATCTTACATATTGAGAAAGGGGGCCTAAGCAACAAGCAAGAGGAAAACATGTTCATCCAACAATTCCACGTTGTAGGGGCAGTTTGTGATGCTTAATAAACTAGTAAGATGCCCTTTGTTGGAAAGGATGCAGTAGGAATGTGCAATATCTATGGTATACTGATCTAGAAGAGGATCCTAACTTTCTGCTCTGACACCTTTATAGAACAAATTTACACTAAGCATTGTCATGCCAGGAATTGCAGAGGCAATGTGGTAACAAAAAAAGAGCAAGTAAAGATGCGGTAGGAGGGTCCTAACCTGGCCTTTCTTGAGGAAGGTGCCGGAGCTGGTGCGGACTTCACTGAGCGTGCTCTTGCCGGACAAATTATCAGCGACCGCCGACCTCTTGAGCTCCGCTCTAGCCTGAAGAAACGCAGATGAAGGAATCCCAAAATTCAGTCGATTTCGGGCACTCATGATAAGCAGAGGCAAGCGTTTAGCGGGACTGAGGGCGGCAGAGGGGCACTGACGAGGGAGATGAGGTGGTTGGCCTCGTCGTCGCTAAGGAAGTGCTGGTACAGGAACACCCTACAAGCGTCATAGCTCGCGCATCAGTCATCCCATCCGGTTTCGATGAAATCGAGACGGCAAACAAGCGGAACAAGCGAAATCGATCGAGTGGGGATGATGGGAGGGGGCACATACCTGGGTTTCCAGGAGATCTGGCGGGAGTGGTGCGGGTACACGACGGGCGCCGGGTACACCGAGCTGCCCTTGCCGCCTCCCCCCGAAGAGCCGCCGACGAGGGCGAGGAGGAAGAGGAGGAGGGGCCGCGCGAGGGCAGGAGGACGGCCCCGCGCGCACGGAGAACTCGCCGCCATTGCTACCGAGAGATCCCTTACTCACTCACTGACTCACCTGCTCCGGAGGAAGAGGGGGGAAGGAGCACGGCGGCGCGCGGTGATGCGAGCACGGCGGCGGCGAGTGGCCCGTTGGAAGGAAGTGGTCGCCACGTTCCGCGGGGGGGGGGGGGGGGGGGGGACGGGTCCCCGCCGCTCAAAGCACCCACCACGCCGATCGAACGGCCATCCGCGCGCCACAGAGGAGACGTGCGCGCACGAGCGGCAAACGACCGACAAACCAACCCAACTGCCAAAAGGTCTGACCGCCTCGGCATGTCGCTCGCAGCCATCTGGTCTGATACTCCGATTTGCTCGATCGGTTTACAGAAGAAAATATCTTTTTAAATAAAAACTAGATATATATATAAACAAAAATGAATTACCAGTCCTCCATCCGTTCACAGTAAAACAAACAGAGAATGTATTGTACAATGTACACTTGGGAAGAGCCGTCTCCTTTCAGTAAGATCCGGTTACAACTTACAAGATGACTCAGAACTTGCTTGACACGGCTACAAAGGTCAAAAATACAAAAGTTTGAAAAGCAAAAAAAAAAAAAAGAGAGAGAGAGATTTGGCTACTATGTTGAGAGCAAAGAGACAATATTTTGGGTGAAATTTTACATGTATACAATATAAACTAATGACTAACTGCTTCTTTCGAAACTGTACTCAGATTACATTTTCTGTACAACATACAACAATCATATGATTCCTAATGGTACATCTCTGGTTGCAGAAAATTTCCCTGAGGAACAGACACCCAGACGTCCTTGTGAAGGTTCCGCGGTATCGTGTTCATGAGCCACACAAAAAAACTATAGCTTTAGTTGGTGATTTAGGTCCCAGCACCTGCAGTGTCATGTCCATAAGACCATAATAGTAGTTAGTCATGGCTAGGCAAGTATTCGTTGCTGGACTTCGCAGTGTTTTGTGCCTTGCTTAAGGAAACACTGATTAATTGCTACAGAGAATTATTAATATAAAATCAAGAAGACACATACCTTTGTTGTGCTTACTTGTCGGTAACAGCTCTTCAGCACCGATTCTAATGTTAGCGTTTGATGAGCGCCGCTTTGATTTGCCATCTAGCATTTCAACCTCAACAATAAAGCTTCCACAGACAGGACGATGGTCGGAAAATTTAGACTCCCCTCGAAAGTAGGATAGCTGAGAAATACCGTCTCCATGCCATAGTATTCTATCACACCTGAACATGCGGAACAATAAGCAGCCATAACTTGTATAGTATTCTTCATGGCACAGTTGATTGAACAGATAACACTTTAGACAAGTAGTTGGGAGGAAAAACAATATGAAATAACACATGTAGCCTATTGTAGACTCAATTTTGGGAAATGTAATTCAGAGTACAGAACATGTGAATCATCTTTTTTTTACTGGATATGAGAATGATTCATATGTTATGTTTCCATAAACTTGACCAACTTGCTGTCCAAATGTGTTTTATCTCATATATAGAAATCATTCTTGTGATAAAGAACAGGGGCAATACCAGGTTATTGGGTTGCAAGTACGGACAGTGGAAATCTTATAGCCATTGACAAGTGTTACGACTTACGAGATCTGAAATTTCTGAAACTATCTTGAACAGTGTACTTACCAGGCTGGGGTTCTCCTCTTTTTCTTTGATGTAGCAGACTCTCCAGCGTAAGAATCAGAGTTGCAAGAGTACTTGTATGTGGGAGCAAAATATATCTTCTCCTCACTCCACCCCTTGAACACTCTTCCTGATGCACGCTGGATATTGAGCTAACAAAATATGTGTAAAATGTCAGTAAATTGTAGTATCATTTAACCAGAATATAAAATTAAAACACAGGCTAGTTTTTCAATCCATAACTAGTCTTCCCTCTAGAAAAAAAAAATGGAGCTACATTTCAGGAGTTCACCTGATCCTTTTCAAAAAGGGCATCCCAGTTATTTTCAGTGAGAAGTTTCTTGGTATCTTCATAGCTCAAGGAAATACGGTAGTTCAGATCCCCTAACCATATCGCCCGACTGAAATAAACATCACATGAATAAAAACGCATTGCAGAAAGAAACACCTAGAGCATTTGCAACATGACTTTCTTACTCATGATCAAGAATTTTCTCAGGGATTCTTCGCCCAGCTCTTCTACAAATCCTTCGAAATTGTGTGAGCCTCAGAATCTCTAATACATCTAAATTCCGCCTCAACTCATCGCCTTCTTTCTCACCTGAAGCCAAATGACTGCAGATGAAACAAAAGCTCGTCTGGTACAGTGTCATGCTTACTGATATACATCCCTGAATTAAAAAGAATGATCACTTAAGAGATTTACTGCACAGTATATGAAATACTTTTATATATTTTCTCTTTGGTTCTTACCTTGTTTCCAAGATATCCCATTATTCCGCGACCAACACAGGATGTTCTCAAATGGCCTATATGCTGCACTAGTTCTTTCTTTGCCCATACTGTGACAAAGATACCAACCATTTGTTTGCAAGATATGAGGTTATACTTAAGCTGGTCCCTGGAGGTAGAAGCAGACGAAGTAACACCATCATCATTGAGACCAAAAATATTGTTCAGTTTGTCATCCAATTCATCCTCTTCTGAAGAGTCCATTTCATTAGCATATGCTTGTGGGCACCGAAAGCAAGCATCTTTGTAGGATTTCTTGGCCATTTCCACTGGACAATTGCAGAATTTAAGCTGTTTCCTCCGGGATGGCATGTAAGATTTCCTGATGGATTTCAAGGACTTTTGGAAAATTACAGAGCCGCTAGCAGTTCTTGAACGGTTGGAGAATGAAGCATCAAGGCCTGGCGTTGATTGGGATGACGTTGAATCAAGGGAGGGAGATGGTTTGTGCTGAAAAATATCAGCATCAGTGTCAACTTGTCTATTTAGCACGCGGTTTATAAGAGCAAGCCATCTTGCAGCTGGTTCGTTGTCTTCTATTACCAGCACATTACCAGCATTGAGAGGGACAATTTCCTGAAAACTGTTAAAAGATTACATAAGAAAAGATATAAAAGCATCTTCTGTCAAGTTAAGAAATAAAAACAATTCCAAGCCTTAAATAAATCTCAGAATCTCAGTTACAGTCAAAGCGACTATGGAAACTAAGAATCCTGCTCTCTCTCTTTCTTTTCTTTATTTGTACCTTGTAATTGTCTTGTAACACGGTCTCCTTAATGAACAACATGCATTGCACATTCTAAAAAATGTATGTGAACGAAACATGCAACATTTTTCTGAGAAAATATGAGCACTGCAATTAACAATATTGAGATGGATAAAGTTCTGAGTTGTGATAGATTGGTTACCCTAAAACATAAATATCTGAATGGTCATCAACAGGAAGAAAATCATCCAGTTTTAACTCAGCGGTAGGTGCTTTTCCTCCAACATTCCATGTGGAGACAAATATCCTAAAGAAGGAAATAAAGAGTTAAGAAACTGCTATGGTTTTCATATATAACTGAGCATGCAAGGTTAATTGTCTGACCTGATATGTTCATATTTTGTAGAACTTGCAGAGTGGCTTAGAAAATGGCTGAGGCGTATGCTCCTAACTTCTGTTTCCATTTAGCCCAAGAAAACACAAATAAAAATAAGCCAATCACATTAAATCTGTACCATCAGTAGAGTAAGCCAGGAAGCAAATTGGATAGAGATCAACCTGAAAGTTTCCGGAAGGGGGACGAAGATGGTGACTTCGAGTTGCTTGATCCACACTTAGCTACAATAGACAAGAGAACATGAAACAGTTGTTTTTTGTAATCACGATAAAGTAGCAGAGCTGTACTGAATGCAGTTTATACAAAATGCGAAGTCCTGAAATGAAGAGATCAAGTACAGCATTATATTTGAATTGGCTCGGTCCCTTCACTTATTTTCAGAACTTCAACATTTTGTACAAACCAAAGTAAAAAATCATCACCATTTCCAATCCAGATGGAGTGAAATTTGATAAAACTATCACAAGATGTATGTTACAATTTATCAGCATACTGATCGACATTGATTGTTGATGGATGTTTTTCAAAAGAAAGGAGGTGAACTAACCTGTGGAGGAGCTTGCACGGTCTGTCCTCTTTGCGACTTTCTTATCTTTTGTCCCAAAAAGCTTTGGCTGGCAGCCCTATAGTACGAAACAAAACACTTTTTGAGTCAAATGCTCCATTTAGTTGCAATTATGTGGATGCATTCAAGATTTACCTAGACAAACAGAGAAGAAAGAGGATAAGGATGGAAAGTTCAGAAAGAATATGATCATGAAATGAACAAAGTTAAAACAGTAGGCACAATAACAGATACCTTCATCTTTCCATCATCTGGGAAAGCCATCCTTTTCTTATGTCAGAAGAGCGTCGGCAGCTTTTCCCCAAAACTTCAAACCTGAACGCATAATAAAAGTTAACAGAATCAAAGGCTGATAACAGATCATCAAGGCTACGACAGGCATGATGAGTCATGAAACTAACTGAGAAATCCAGACATTAGCAGCAGAGAAACGAAACACACACATGGAATTCTGATACTGTAGGAAATATATATAAAAGGAGCAGTTGTACGAAAACTTCACTTTTTCCGAGCAAGTACGAAACCTACGCCGGATCCAGACCGTTATTCGAAACCAAGTTCCCCCACTGTTCGACGACAGACAACAGCAAAAACACGGCAAAACTAACAAAAAGATGCAATTTCCACATAAAAGTCCAACATTTCGCCAACAAGTGAGTCGACGAAGAATGACCCCTTCAAAATCCAACCATTCTGTTTTGGAATTCAGAACGCAATACCCAACAGAAGCAACGAGAAACACGAGAGAGAAACATCGTAAGAGCAGAAGAGATTTCCCAGCAGCGGCAGGAACGCACCAATCAGCAGCTTCCCAGTCCGTCCGCCCGGCAGGCAGGCCAGGCCAGAACGACGAACCTCCGAGCCCCGCTTCCCCGGGCCGAGAGCCCGGACGGAATCCTCCTAAAACCCCCGCGGAGAATCCACCAACTCCGCAACCATTCCTCCGGGACGCAACCAGAAAGAGCCGCGGCGGAGGCGGCGGAGGGGCGCCTCAAACCCGGGGCTGGGTCTGCAGGAAGCCGACGACGGCACGGCCATCCGGGTCGGCCCCCTCCCTCCCTCCCCCGTGGATTAAACTACTCGGCCGCGACAACTGTACAGCGGGGCGTGGGCCGGCGCGGTTCCACGGCATTTCTTGGTGGGGGGGATCGAGGGGGCCAATTGTTTACGGGCGCGGCGCGGGGCACGGTCTCGAGCGGGTGGGGGTGGTTGACAGCGAGGGGAGGAGGAAGGAGGACGAGGCCGCGCGAGAGGGGGGCGGCCTTGCTTGAGCGGCGCACGTGCGGCTCGGCGGATTGGGTTTGGCGCGAGGGAAGCGGGAGACGGTTGGGTTTGGGACCTGCCGCCGGGTGGAGTGGAGGAGGAGGGCGCGCGCCATGGGTCAACGCTGTCCTTTGCCTGCTTTATGTATATCACTGCTTGTACGGGTAAATCCTGAGAAGCTTGCGATTAGTGAACTAGTACTAATCCATGATCTCATCCTTATCCGCAATAAAAAAGTTTTGGAATAATCTTCACCAGTCCAGATGATCCATCCAAGGTAAAGATTAGAGTATGTTCGTCAAATCTTGTGCTGATTTGCACAATAGGTGGAGGTGTAGGGGTCAAGAACGACCCTTTTCACCCTGCTACAGGGTTGGTCGATCGTTGACGCCAGAGGTAAACACGTGTCGCGTATTTTACCCACCGGAATTATTATTTGCATGTGAACCGCAACCACGCTGATTAAAGTTGGTGAAGTTTCCAACCTTTAATCTCTCTCTCTCTCTCTTTGCTGATGTTTTACTCGACGATGATTGAACTGCACGTATGGTGCGCGGGATGGGATGGTGGTGTGTAGCGCATTGAGTAAGGTAGTGCAGATCTGTGTGCGAAGCGCAAAGATGTGCATCTGTGGATGGTCCAAGATATATATGATTCGGCCATTCGGGCAAGCAGCAGCAGCGGAGGCTAGCTGAAAGGATGCAATCATCATCGTCGTCCCCATCATTAGAGGCGAGACCACTCAGCTCGGAGGGATTAGTAGTGGGGGACCAAATGCGTACGTGATGCCCATTTTAAAACGGTGGTGACAGTGAGTTCTTGCTCTCCTGGCCTTCTTCGTCTTCCACGGGAGATGATGAGGATGATCTAGCTTCTAGCCTCTAGGATGCAGGCGACGCAGCAGCAGCCATCGGCCACCATGCTTTTCCTCGCAAAGCAACAAAGGCTGTTTGGCCTTTTTAGAGGAAAGCTCGGTGTATTTTTCTGCACCAGATTGATTGACAGGGGGAGAGGATGACAGTTTGGAAGCTTATTACTGTACATGCTTGGGGTCAAATTAAGGTCCTACTAGTACCACCTCTCTCTCTCTCTGAAAAAAAATCGATGGAGTACAACCTTATTAGCCGCTAAGCTTAATTATTAGTCTCGCTAGAATTTTGTAGTTTCTGTAACAATGGTTTAACATGATGAAATTGATGAGCCAGCGCGATGATGTCCAAGGATCGGACGAAGCTTAGCCGCTAAGCTTCCATGGTTGCTGCTGGGCTCAGTATAACCACTAACAACCAGTGACCATAGCAACTTTTACCACCACATACTTGGGCCACAGCTGGGAGGGCCAAGGCTCACGATCTTGCAACAAGCCAACAAAAGGATGGGGAAAAGGCAAAGACATTTTTAGCACGACCGTTGTTGCTTTGCTGCGCTGCGCTGCATCCCCTCTACTCCTGCAACCCCCTGCTGCAACCCTGAGCACGTACGCACCGGCACTGGATCTCTCCTGGGGCCTGTCCGCTGTCCCCTGCGCACGCGGCAGGCGTACGGACACGCCATGAGCCCGTGTAGGCACGTAGCAGGAGCTCGGGGCCTCGGGACGAGGAAGGCGACGAGCGCCTTGTCGTCACCACCGGGCCTGCACCTGCCGCCTGAAACAAGCGGCTGCTGGAAACAATCACTGTGCTGTTTCGGCCGGATAGGGCAGGAGCCCCGCAGCGAACACGCGGCTGGTCGCTCCCTCGCTCTGGCGTCGTGGCCGTGGCGTGCGTCCACGACTCCGCACACGGACAGGGATTTGCCCGCTGCGTGTGCCCGCGGCGGACATGCCCGGTCGCGCTGTAGTGTTCCTTTGCGCAACGCGTCAGAATAATATACAAGTTGGCCATTTGTTTGGGAGATCGACAGAAGGATTGAGTTGGATCGGAGGGTGCGTGCGTTTCAGAGATCTGGCCCGACGTGCTGGCTCCAACTCCAACTGACGGTCCGTGTTCAGCCTCCGGCGGCAGGCACAAGATCGAGCACTGTGCCTACCGATGGTATTGGAGACAGACAAGGCAGTGGATGTCTCAGTGTTCTCTGGACTCTGGAGGTTGGAGCAGCAACTAGCAATGGCACCAAAAAAAAAAGGGGGGGGGGTTCAGTGCCTCGGTGTCACTGACTCACTGTCACGACACCGATACAAAATCATGTTCCGTGCTTTCCACAGAGCATAGTTATTTGAACCGGACCGGACCGGCGGTTGAACCGGCAAAAGACCGAACCAGAGCCTCTACCGGTCCGGTTCACTTATAAGACCGTCCATGCAATCGAACCGGTAAAAACCGGCTAAACCGGACTGTTTTTTTAAGAACCGGCGAACCGGGCGGTTCCTTGCGAACCGGAGCGGTTTTTTTTTCTGCCTAGCGCTAGCTCTGGTATCTCCGATGTTGGGCTAACCAAAGGCCCAGCCCAAGCAGCGAGCACCGCGTCGGCTCCTACCTAAACACCACGCACGGCGAGCTGTCGGCGGCGGCGGATCGCGAAACACGGCGGCGGCATTCCGATTCGTGTGCAGCGGTCGGCGCGAGCCGGCGAGCGTGCGGCGGCCACGAAGGTCCGACGGCCGGCAACGGCACTGCGGCAGGCGCGTGCGTGCGACGGCTACAGGCGCGGGGCCGGTGTTCAGCGGCAGGCGCTAGGGTGCGACGGCGACCACGAGGGGCCGTCGGCCTCGGCTAGCAGCGCCGTGCCGCCGCGACGGCCGCGGGGTCCGACGTGCCCCGTGCAGGCATGCAGCAGGCAACACCGCAGCAGCAGGCGCGCGTCAGCTCGTTCTCGTCATCAACGATTCTGATTCCTACCCCTGCTGCTGCTGTACAAGTAGAGGACGACATGGCTAACAATCCGTATGCTGATTACAAAGTTCCAGACTCCAATCACTCATTTGTATAGGCAGTGATTAATGTTCAGACTGCATAGATCCAGAGAAACGAAATTACTTGCATTTTAATAAGCCTGTTCATAGATTTAGAGTTCAAATTTTATACATCTAGAGAATCAAAAACTTGTTCTTCTTCTTTGTGAACTAAATATTTAGCATATAATTTCATCATGAGTATATTTTTCTTAATGGTCAGCTATGTAATATGTTATGTAATGTTAATTATCACCTGTATATTAGACCGGTTCAATTGTATTCGTGGCCGGTTCGCTTCAACGGTTCACTGTTATTGAACCGGCGGTTCAACCGGTTCGTAGCGGTCGAACCATTGAACCATTGAACCGAAGACCTCACCGGTTCTATGACCGGTCCGGTCCAAATAACTATGCCACAGAGAGATATGGTGCTTTGTGAGTGACGAGCTACGAGTCTATTGGATCTACTGTAAGGCACCAGGGTCGGACTTTTTGTCCACTCATCGAAGTGGAAATTAAAGGAAACTTTGCTCCGTCGTCGCTGTTATTTTTACGCAATCTTCGGGGTGGAGGCCGGATTGGAAATTCAGAACTGGAACTGCATTCCCTTCGTGTAGCCGAGATCGTCCAGGTGCGCGGCCATGGCTTTGTTCATGGGAGGAGGCCCGCATCTCAACACCTGCAAAGAGATACCGCAGCTGAGCAAAAAGTCATGGCTTCCAAGTCCCGGCAAGCACCTTTCAGCAATCGAACAGTGCGGATTTACGTACCTGAATGTCGGCAGCAGGCGCTGGACAGTGAGCTTGGATCATTTCCTTCGACACGAAACCAACACCGCCATCCCAGATTTCAGGAGGCTGCACATGAAAACAATGCACATTTAAGTTGCAGACGAGGGGTATGAAGTTGTGATAGATGGACAGCGCAAAGTACTACTTGTCAGAACAGAGGTAAACCTGATTCAAGACGTAGTAGATCTTGAAACGATCGGGATAGTTTTTTGCTATACTGTCCAGTTCTTCCTGCATGAATCGGGATGATGAGAAAACAGAATGTAAAGCACGCAAAAAGGGTAGAGTTTATGAAAAGGAAATTAGTTCTTTTTTTTTTGAACTAATTGCATTGTCCTAAACTTCGTATACAACGAGTTGCAATTTAAAAACAGAGGAAGTGCATGATTATAACGAGTTGCAATTTCATCAAAGTAATGCTATAAGATAATGAGAAAAGGCATATATAAAGCATTAATCCCACCTGACAATTTTCTTTTGAACCTAACAGGTAAAGAAATGCCTACAAGAATATAACAAATACAGAACAGCCTACAAGAGCTGCAGACTGGAGTTCATACTGTGGAGGAATACATCTATAATCATTTGTTTTGTAGAAAAGAGGACTGCTTTCATATTTTTATAGAACAATTCTCCCAAATTTTGTAAGGAATTTTAGTCAAACTACAAATTGAATGGATTCTTTCAGTACCTTCAGAAATCAGGTTTACTCATTTCCTACAAATAACATAAGCTAAACAAATGGAGAAACAGCATCTAAGTTTCACCACATAGACAACACCAATAGAATCGAACCTTTCTACATAAAAGTGTGCCACTGTGAACTATCGGGTCAAGAGCCAGTGAAGATCTATTTCATCTATAACATGTTTGTCAACAAAAAGAAAGCACCTTAAGGAGAATATCATCATATGTGACATTCGCATAGATCAGGTGAACTTTTGTATTGTCTTCTGGGTTCTCAAGAATTGCCCTTGTAACCTATGATAAGAGGATAATACATTGATCAGCACTAACAAAAAATGTTTCGACATTTAATACTGTATAGAACTTTGGGCCGTGTGCTATTACTTGGAACATTGGGGTAATGCCTGATCCTCCAGCTATCATTCCAAATACTCTCACTTGCCCAGGTTGGTACTTGAAACGCCCCTAGTATAGAGAAGCATCCATTTAACTTCAATGTATAATAATTGCATACAGCGGGTGCACAAGAGGTGCTACGGATGCTGTCCCCTTGCCCATGAAAGTTATGTAAATTTGGCCTACTAGTCTTAAATTAGTACAAAATTTGGCACTTAAAACTGATGTTAGCATAAATACAAGAGACCATGCATTCCTTTTGGACTGATCCTGGACCCATCCCCATGTGTATGTCCACATGTTCATTAGCAAAATAGTGTACTGGGGTGTGTATGAAAAACTCAAGAGGATGTATAGACAAAATACGGAGAAAATATATGTAGGTGCAAAATTGCCTGCAAAACGTGAGGATCTCTGCATGCACAACTCTGATATTTCAAACAGTAATATATGTGCTATCCTGAGAGGATATACCTGAACAGCTGAGCAAAACTGCTGGAATTGTCACTTTGCAATTAGAATATTTTGCCTTATTTAGTACTGGTTTGTGAACTACTCCCTCCGTTCCAAAATGTAGGTCGTTTTGGCTTTTTGAAGGTTCATAGATATTATTATGCATCGAGTAATAATATCTATGAATCTAGAAAAGCCAAAACGACCTACAATTTGGAACGGAGGGAGTACCTCTTATCCCAAGGAAACTACTTTATGGGTATCAATCGTAATAGGAAGAGGGCGGGGTACAGGAAAGGAGTGGATCAAAAGTGTCTGTACAGAAGGTAGAGGAACAAGGAAGATGACAAGAAGGCCAAGCATGCCCCACGAGTCAACCCTTGATGAAAGATGGAAAATAGATGCCCACCGCACATGAATTCCAAGAATACGGTTAATGGATTGGTTGTGAAAGAATCAACTGAATAGAAAATAAGTTGAAGGAGCTTTCAGTGAGAAAATGTTGGACCAGCATGTATACATTTGGACATGGAACTAGCAAAAGCTGCAAACAAGTTATAGCGGAATAAAGACACACCTTAGGTCCCTTCACAGACAAATAGTCACCAGCTTTCATCTCACGAAAATGATGAGACATTCTTCCTTGCGGGTACATCTTCATGGTACAAAGGACCAAATAAAATGTGAATTCACCATAGTATACATACCGACATAACTGAGGAGAACATTAGAAAATGTTAAAGGCACGTGATAATGAAATATTACCTTAATAACAAGCTCAAAGTGCCCAAGATCAGAGTCCAGTGTAGTGGGAGTATAAGGCTTGATTACTTCCTCACCAGCGGCATCCTGTCCCCTGGAACAACAGGGGAAAAACACAAGCCGGATTGAGACTACAAAAGTTCAAATTAAAGGCTCTGCCTTGCAGAACCAGTCTTCTGAATGAAGTGGTAAAATGCATAACCCAAACCTGCAGCTTATACGCTGTCCGATTGGAAGACCCAATGCAGAAGTAGGTGTTGGAAGTGCAAACTTGAACTTGGCGACATTATGACTGAGTTGCCTCTTCTCGACAAGTTTAAACTCCCGGAAGTTCTCAGGGTTCAAGCAACCTACAGGAGGAGAAATCATAAGCCAAATTCGGACCAGGTTGCGATCCCTGTGTTTCTTAAAATGATGAGTTGCAAGCTTCAAAAGGTAAAACGATATGAATCAATGCTAAAATTCATAAATAAAGTACTAAGAAGTAAGAAAATAATCACTGTCACTGCTCCTAGGATCAGCTGCTTGAGAATCTGTGGAGGTGGCAGCTAGATAGACAGACGATTTGCCAATAAGCCTTAATGTTTTGTGGCTTTGACGAACAAGTAAAATTTTGTGACGCTTAGTGTTCGAGCACATCAACAGCCAAATCCACCAAATAACATCCCAGAAATATGGGATCAACGAAAATATTTCGATCCCACAGTGGGCAGTGGGCACAACACCACCGACTAAATCTTCATAGCCAGAGGTCCCGGATGCCAGACTATTACTAACGCTTCATGGCGCGGAACTCATCATCTCCCCTCCCCTGGCCCGGCAGTTTGCAGGTGGGACTGGCTTTTGGCCTCACGATGCTAACCAGGGAGGGCTACGAAAATTCTCCGGGGACACGCGTCGGGTCGTGGGTGTCGGGCGGTAAGGCAAAGGCACGGCTTACCCCTGGGCTTCTTCCTTCTGCGGAGGAAGAGGTAGGCGGCGCCGGCTGACACGGCGACGACGGCGACGGCGACGACGACGGCCACCGTGGTCTGCAGCCTCTGCTCCTGCAGGAAAACCATGCCCCCCGCCGGCCCCTCCCTTCACCTCCCTGGATGCGCGGTTGGTTGGTTTGGCACGGAGGGGATAGATTCGCGGGCGGGGGTTTGGTTTGTTTGGTGGTTTGGTTTGGTCAGGTTGATGCCTGCGCGGGGATCGGCAGAGGAAGGAGAGAAAGGAGGTGGACCATGGACGGGCGCAACTGCAATGGGCCCTGGTCCAGTGAGAGAAAAGGTCCGGTAGGTATGGGTCCGGCCCATTGAACGTTCGATGCCACTGCTGCAACCGGAAATCCAATCTACTACCCTTCCGGGGACCTTGTTTATTTGACTTTCGGTATTTGAGATTTGTGCAAAATAGTCCGCATTCTTGGATGGATTCACCTAACCTTACCCTGCAATCTTCATGACCGCTGCCGTCTTTGGTCCTGTTTGGGATCGCGTTTTTGGAACTCGCTTATAAGCTGAGCAGGTTTATCTGATACACCGCGGTTTGGAGAATATGCTTTCTGAAATAAGCGGAGTGTTTGGCTGTTCTGATTATTTCTGGTAGCTTATCTGTTCTGAGTGTAAAATATCTGATATACCCCTAAGTCTGATAATACCTTTTTTAGTTAGTTTAAATGATCTGAACGCAATGGTGTAAAAAAAGGTTGAGATAGAAATCTGGTTATACAATGCAAGTATAATAGAAGTCATATACTACCATTTGTCCATAGAAATTGCTACAAAATAAGATTACATCAATAAATCAACCAACCAAAGCAGCAGTTAGTGCATCACGAAAAGCACACATATCAGTATCATCCTCTGCAAGACTAGCATCATCATTTGTAGGGTCTTCATCACCACTATCTTGCACATAGGTTACAAAATGTTCATCATTCATGTCACTCTCTCTCTAATGAAATTATATATGAAGAGCCATACAAGCAACAATGATCCTTGATTGCTTCCGAGGTGAAAAGCTAGGTATTTGCCTGAGAATGCACCACTTCATTTTTAAAACTCCAAATGATCGCTCAATCACGTTTCGAAGGGACGCATGATGATAGTTGAACGTCTCCTTCAATCCCACTGGGTGCTGACCATGCTGCCATTCGGGCACATGATACCTTTATCCTTTGTATGGTGCTAGATATCCTTTTGAATTTGGGTACCCGGAATCAACGAGATAATACTTGCCTTGAGGTGGATGTGGGAAGTTATCCTTGTAGGTGACTAAAGTATCCAAGAATACCCAGGTGTCATGAGCAGAGCCAGGCCAACCAGTGACAACAAAAGTGAACCGCATATCAAAGCCACAACACGCCACGACATTTTGTGAAGTATACTTATGTCGGCTCATGTATTTTGGTTGCTCACTGTTTGGCACAGTAACAAGTATATGTGCACCATCGATGGCGCCTATGCAATCATTGAAATGAGGCCAAAACCTTTGTTCTTCTAGTTTTGGATGAATTGTACCAAATTGTGGATCCTTAGGCCTTATGATGTCAAAAGCCAATTTTCAAATTGAATCAAGGACCTCACTGAATTTTCTACTAATAGTTTCTAAAGAATGTCCAAATCTATTCTTGAGTTGTCTCACTGATTGAGGTGGACCACATGCCCACAAAAATATGCATAAGGATTCCTTGCTACAAATACCTCTACTTGCAGTCAAGCCATAATTCTGAACCAATGTATCACGGAGGCGATAAAACACAGACCTTGTCATTCTGAACATATTGTAGCACTCAACTGTGTCATTCAGAGTGATTTCAACCCACTGGATCCCAGACATCCTTGGTATAGTGGACACCACTTCCTTCTTCTTTGCACCATTACGTGAGCCCATAAATTCCAATGCCATATATGCAACCATGAAATCATCATCATCATCATCATCATCATCATCATCATCTGACACATCAGTCTTAGATGAACAACTAGATGTGCTCATCTTGAATTATCATAGCAGTACCTAAAAATTAATACATATGAAAGGAATGACAAAATAATCAAATTATTGGTCATGATGCAACACAAGGAACAATAAAATTATTTGTCTAGTACAGAGCAAGGAAATAAAAGTTGACCGCAAGGAAATGAAAGTTCAGCCAATTTATGTAGTACACAGCAATAAAATTGGCCCATTCTAAAACAATAAATAAAGGGAAATGACTACAACACAACACTAGTTCTTCCTGTCCTCCCACGCTCTCCTCAGCCAATTAAGTCTACCAGAAGGTGTCTTCAAAGTAACAAACACATCACGGTTCTCCTTTTTTAGAAGTTGGGTAGCATAGTAGTGCTCATCACTCCCTTCTTCAGCACCATCATTCATGACTTGCTCTAACATAGTCCCAATCTCCTCTCTAACATGATCAATCACATGAGATGTTGCTGAATTACTACTTTGGGCCTTCTTCTCATATGTTTCCACCAACCTCTTCATAAGGTTATCTCTAAATGACTTCTTTTTCTTTCCAGAGGGGGAACTGGTCCTCCCAGAAGATGGACCTGGCCTTTTATTAGCACCTCTTGTGACAGGTTCTGTACCTCTCTCAGCATCACCATTACCATCAGCCACACCATCCTCATGCTCCTCATCCTCTCCATGACTAGCTCCAGGAACATATGCTATCTCATTTGTAACACTAATTGCTTCAAACATTATCCTATGCAAGTCCTCATGTTCAAGAACTGCAGTCTTGAAGGTTATACATCCTGGCATAGCCTGAAACATTAACAGGAGCATTAGTAGATAAAAAAACAACTACTGGATGTACAGAATTTACAAAACGGCAACTACTAACCTTATTTTGCTCATTCCACCACTCATCTGGTGCTGTAATGCATCCAGTAACAGGATCACGACCCAATCCAGTAGCTCTCTGGTTCAAGGTCTTCCACTGATTATATTTCTTCTTTAGAACATCCCATCTGTTCTTCATTTGGTCCTGGGTGTACGATCTTTTTGTTCGTTCATAGAACTTCTTCACCAAATTAGCATATCCAACAGCATTTAAGCAATGTTGTCGCCTGTTTAGGGCAAGGACTTCTTCTGCACATATTTCATTGTACACTTTGGCTGCAAATGCATCCCATCTTGCAGGAACTTTTGATGCCATCTATAAATTTCTAGCAGCAAGAATATGACCAATAGTTCATATGGAATTGCACAAATTGCAAGAACAATACTGCAGCAACAAAAAAAATTTACCAATATTTCACTGAACATTCCAGGGAGGCAGATCTAGGGGCACCACAAATTGCAAGAACAATTCCTTCTACACTGGATTGAGGAAGCTCACCTTTGCAAAAACGGATCGAGGAAGGGGAGCAGGCCGCCGCAGTGGTAGGGGCTCGGTCGCCGGGCTCGTACTCGGGCGGGAGGGGCGCAGGCTACCGGACAGGAGGGGCTCGGGCCACCGGACGTGAGGGGCGCAGGCCGTTGGGTGCGAGCGGAAGGGGCGCGGGCCGCCGGGCTCGGTCGTTGGGCGGGAGCGGAAGGGGCGCAGGTCGTCGGGCGGGAGTGGAACCGTTGGGCGGAGCGGCCTCGGGCGTCGCGGGCAAAACGAGCTCGGCCGCCGTGGGCGGCAGGGAAGCAGGCCGGCGGGAGATGCTCAGGTGCCGCGGGCAGAGGATCTCCGCCGCCGCGGGCGGCAGGGAAGGCCGGCGGGTCGCGGGGAGATCTGTGTCGCGCCGCGCTGTGCGCCCATGGAGCGGATGGGCCGAGCGGCAGGTGGGGGAAAGCGAGACGTTTTTTCGTATCGCGGGGTTCCAGCCGCTTCTCGAAACGCCGTGTTGAGGAGGATTTTTCTGCGACCGCGATCCACCAACGCAAACCAATAAGCGACCCGTTTGGCAGGATTATTTCGCTTATTTCGCTTATAATCTAAGTTAAGTGAAACGAACCGGATTTCCGAAACTGGAATCCCGATCCTCTGCACCTCTGTGATAGTCCCAGGAGGTGGCTATCACGTGCAATCCCTGTCTCAAGTGGTACAAATCCATACAACACAAGAATAAAGGGGAAATTACATTATTTTATTAATACATCAGAGTACAACATTTCGGCATAAGCCGGGTACAAGTCCAACTGGACTAAACAAGAAAGGTAAAATATCTACGCAGCGGATCTATCGAAGCGAAGCGTCTCCAGCTCCATAGGCAAACTTGAGTGTAGGACCAGCTCTAGTCTTCCCATCCTTCATCGTCGATGTCGTAGTCGATCACCAGGTCTGAAAGCATCACCATCTACCCGATAAGCGGGTAGGTCATGTCAGCTTCCCAACAAAGAGCAAAAGCGGTGGATGAATTCTAGTATGCATGGATAGGCCTATATATGGCTGTAGTAAGTTTATGCAAGCAGCAGTAGCAACATCAAGGTAAGCGGTATTGCAGAGAGGTCACCATCTCCGAGGAGATCCACACCTCCGAGGCCAACGCCTCCGGGGTCAACACCCCAACCAAGGAAAGAACACCCACACACTGGATCTCAACCGAGACACAGCACCCCACTCTCATCTGCGATGTGAGGTCACCAACTCCTACCTCACATCTCAACGGCACGAAGCCGGGCTCACACACTCGGGGGAGAGAAGCAGCACAAGAAGAGTCTAGCCAGAGTAACAGACCCGTGGGCTATCCATACTAGTGGACACGGACTATAGCTATAGGTTTAACACTCTGCAGAGGTTGTACAACTGGACCCGCCGGATAGGGCAGAAATGGTGGCCGCCGTTCCACATCCCTACCTAACGACCGGAGACCTAGCAGTGGGTGGCACTCTCCTACCTCTCCGAGCCTGACTCGTCCTGAACTGGGGCGTGAAACTTGCCAGCAGGGCCTCGGAGCTGTGAAACCATCCCCGGAGGAGCCGGGGCGACGTCTACTCGGGGGGTATAACCCGTCCCCCTCACACGACCACACCAGTCCGCCTACAAGCTGAGTGCCAACCACCAACTAGTTCTCGGACCGAACCCCGCCCATACGTGAGCGAACGGTTTGTACGAAAATAGCCCAAAGATCATGGTTAAACTGTCGATCGGTCCTTAATTGCAAGAGCGAGCACTCACCAACTCCCACCGTCCGACACGCCGCTAGGGCGGGAGGCCAGGTCGCATCTCCCCTAGACAGGCGTTCACAAGTAACCAAAGCGGCTCGCTCCCGCGGTAACACGTCAAGGATACACACTCACCCAAAACACACGCTAGAATACCGAGATATCCCAATCTCAGTCCCAACCAGAAATCCATCCATATCACGAAGCGGTAAAATATATGGGTAGTAAATATAGGGGACTAGCTAGGGGTCTGTAGCTAGTCCCAAAGGTAGGAAGTTCAAGGAACAGGGTATATCAAATCCAAGGCATGGCTAAAAGATTGTCTATGCATTTCAATCATCCAAAGCATCATAAATAAAGCACTAGCAACTAAATAGCATGCATGGGATCTACGTGGTCGGGAGTGACATGACACCTGCGCGGTAGTCGTCGTAGAGTAGTAGAGGTTGGGCCCTTCCTTCGGGTCGAAGGTCTTCCCAAACGTCACAGCTCGAGTCGACGTCGCAGCTCGGGTCTTCAAACATGATTACAAGCCTACACGAGATGCGACGTGGAAATAAATAGCGACAATCATCTAGGCAATAACTTCAAATAATATCAATTTAGAAGAACCAAAATAAATCCGATCTAGTTACAAGCAGCACTAATTAACTTTAGGAAATCAAAGTAATTAGTTTTATATCAAAATAGTTTTAAGCTACTAGCTTTATATTCTAGAACACAAGTTAGAGAGAAGGGTTAGTTCAAGGTTGGGTTACCGATCGAAGGCTAAAGGTTTGGTGATCGCGCTGGCAAAGCATGAGCGCGACTGATAGGTGTATCAAAGCGGAAGCTCAGAAGATGTAGAGAGAGAGAAACAAGGCAGCGCGAGCTAGGCAAGAGTTCATCAGAACAAAGTGTGCGGCAGCAGCACAAAGAGAAGGAAAGGATCGGATTGAGGGCGATAAAAGGATGGTGACGCGGTAAGACGTGCTCGGGAGCATGGTGGGACAAGTGCTAGCAACGCGTCAATAACCACGGCGTAGTAGCTAGGTTGCAACGCGGGGTTGCCGTGCTTTGCAGCAGAGGCCTCTGCTCAAGGCACGACCGTCCATCACGCGCGGCTTTCCAGGTTACCAACACTGGGTATGTCGCGTGCTACACGGCTCGATGCAAGGCAGAGAGAGCGGTTATGCGGTTTGCGGCACAAGGCGGTGGAAGCGGTGCAAGCAAGGAAAGCTATGAGAACACGACTCGGGGATGTAATTCATGTCTGCAACACGTCAGTGGCTAGATGCGGGGCTCCGGCGTCCCAGACCCACAATAGAGCAGTGGCGGTAGCGGCCACGAATCCTACTCCAAGTACGCGGGGCAAAACAGGGTTTGGTTCAAGGGCAAGAGAGGATAAGGATAGGGTAGCGGCGAGCGTCTCGAAATTATGAAACCAACGCAAGTGGTTTCATAATTTTCGGAGCTCCGGATAATTAGTTATGAATTTTTAAAGAAAAAGGGATTTATAAAACATTTATTAAATCCTTTTATTAAATCTGAAAATAATTTTATTAAAATATTGCTGACGTCAGCATGACGTCAGCGGTCAGCAGGTTAGTGGGCCGAAGTTGGGCCCAAAGTGTTAGTGGCCCAATGGGCCGGCCCAGTTTGGCCCAAGGCTGATAAAGTCTAGAGAACCACCTTCTTCTCTTATTTGGTCTGGCCTGAAAAACATTTGGCCCAAAAGACCTTCGTGGGCCAAGCCCAAGGGGTTCTGTGCTGAAGTCCAGCTTTTCTCCCCAAACTCTCCTGGAGTTCGTTCGTCTGGGTGGCTATAGGATTCTCTGTGGCTTGTGTGGCCAGGTGGGCGTGGCTCCACTCAGGTGCAAGAGAAAGGGAATGCGGGCAAGGTCTTCGACGGAAAGCCAGAAAGGATCAGCAGCATGATCAGGGTTCGCCGGTGGCGGGATTTGGTTACGGCGGCGGCGGCGCGCGTTCACGTGCAACGAAAGCACCTCGGCACGTAGGCCGGTCCTCATCACGCTGGCGAGCACGACCACGGCGTCGACGCGGTGTTCCAGAGCCGTGCGGCGCGGTGATGGCAGCAGGAGGTGCGATGCCAAGCCGGGCTGGGCGCGCGGCGGAACGACGAGGATCAACGCGGTGCGGTGTGAGGTGGAGCAGCACAAGGCAGGGCGGCAAGGTGGCGCAGCAAGGGCCGGCCGGCGACGGGATTTGGCTGATGCGGCTGCGCGTGCACTAGCAGAGAGAGAACGTCACGGCTCGAAGGCCGGACCACAGATCAACAGCTTGCGTGGGCTCGACGGCAAGGTAAGGCGGCACAGAACAGAGCGACGTGGCACGAAACAAAGCAGGGCGGCGCAGGCTTGCAGAGCAGCGCGGCACGCGGCGTGGTTGCGTTGCGGCGAAGGCGTGCGCGGCGGCGAGGCAAGGGCGCAGAGCGGCACGGCTCGGCAAGAGCGGAGGCGTGGCAGTGCGGACCCTGCATGGAGACGCGGCGCGATGGCCGGACAGAAACGATGCGGCTCCCTCGGCTCGAAGGCCGGCATTCAGCATGACGGTGCGGGTACGGACCATGGCCGCGGCGCGACGGAACGGCGACCGGAGACTCAGAGCAAGGAAACGACATGGCAGGAGCGAGATGGCTTGGTGCTCAACGGGGGCGCGAGGAGGGTCACGGCGAGGCAGGGGAGATGTCGATGCAGTGACGAGTCGACGCAGGCAGACCGAGTGCATCGAGGTTCAGGGCGACGGCGTCGTTTCCCCGGCTTGGCTTCCTTGAGCTCGAGGTCGTCGGTGTCGTGGTACTCCGGGCGTGTGCGCGGTCGTCGACTTGTTGTAGCTTGCGGCTCTCATGGCGGTCGACGACGCAGAGCTCCGGAGCGGTGACGTGGTGGTGCTTGTGCGCGCGGCATCGGGGAAGTTCCTGGCGAGGCGGTGTCGGTGTCCCTGGCACGCCGTGGCTTCGGTGTGCGAGAGAACGGCTCCAGCCTCTCCATAGCGACGACGGGGTGGGGTTCTACTCTCCATCCCCCTTCCCTCCTCTCGGTAGCAGCAGCAGCAGGGATAGGAGGATGACTGGGAGCGGCAGCGGATTGGGAAGCAGGGAAAGGGGAAAACCCAAATAGATTGGTGTCTGCGACACGGCGCTGGGGCTTGAGATGGTGTGTGCCTGATTGGTGGCCGCGTCGGTGCGAGCAGGGTGGAAAGCCCTGGATGCCCCCAGCATGGGGTCGGCGTGGCCTCCTTCGCCACCGCAGACCTCACGGCGCAGAGAGGTGCGAAGTGGGGCAGATGGGGAAATTCCCCGGGCGGAGTGCACGAGGTGGGGGCCTAGGCGTACGTGCGGCTCGGCGTGCGTGCTAGCACGGTCCAGGCCGGCGAGCCTGTCCCATCGCGGTCACACGCGCGCGACGCGGTGAGGCGCACGGGTAGAGGGGAGATGGAAGAAGCACTGGTGCGCCGCCTGACATGCGGGACCCAGTTGTCGGCGAGAGGAAAAAGAAAAAGAGAAGGCCGACAGGTTGGGCTGGCTTGTGAAGCTAGCCGAAGTGGGTTAGCGGGCCCGTGTGGGTTGGGTCAAACGCGCAGGGAATAAAGGGGTTCGAGCAGACTTCGGCTGAAGGGTGGCAGCCCAAGTTAGTTTTTTAGCTATTTATTAGGTTTTGAAATATAATTTGAAGATAAGTTTGAATTTGAATTACTTTCAAATTCAAACAACACTCAATTGAACTTCAAATAAAATCCAAGAAAACCCAAACCATATTTATACCATAATTTGAAATTAATTTTTATATGGTTTTATTTTATATGGATTTAAGATGAGAGGCTAGCAAATTGGGATTAAATTTGGTAGCACACCAGTTCAATCAAAAAGTTTTAAATTTTTGTGAAAATTCACACTTGAGAAAACATTCGAAATTCTGGGATGTTACATTAAGCGACCCCAAATAGGTCCTTTACCCTGAGCGTCGCTGCCCCCTATCATCCGTTGTCCCCTTCCCTGCGCGCCGCCGCGAACTCACCGTGGCCACGAGCTCTTCGCGCGCCACCGGTCGCGGCCACCCACTACAAGAGGTTGAAGAAGGAAAAAAAGACACCTTCAAAATGTTGAACCTTCTTTTAGAAAATGTTGAATCCAAATAGTTAAAATGTTGAAGTGGGCAAGAAAAAAAGTTGAACGTTGTATTTATTTTTGCAAAATGTTCAACTATATTTATCAAAAGAGTAAAATGCACCGGAGGTCTATCAACTTGTAAGGGTGTGTCACTTAGGTCCATTAACTCTGAAAATGCATTTTTAAGTCCATAAACTTGTTGAGTCGTTCACCACAGGTCCACAACCATCCATATATACTTCTGCTGGTGTCATGACATGATGACTTGGCTCCAGTAGCATCTTCTAGATGAGGCATTTCAACACGTAGGTTACATACAGGCGAGAGAGACTTGCCATTCCTTGAGCTGAAACGACAGTAGCCTCCTCCTGGTCACTGCACGGGAGGAGGTTGCTGCCGTTGAGCTCCGAAAATGTCAAGTATGTGCTACTCATAAGTTGTTCTATGAAATGCCTTAGCTAAATATGTTTTTTCGATCCAAGTCATCATGTTATGTCAGCAGTAGAAGCATATGTAGACAGTTATGGACCTACGGTGCACTACTCAACAAGTTTATGAACCTAGAAATGCATTTTCGAAGTTGATGAACCTACATGACACATCCATACAAGTTGATGGACCTCCGGTGCATTTTACTCTTATCAAAATGATGAACTAAGCTCACTGCGGTCAGTTTTGTCCCAAGTACTAATTTCAATTGAAAGTAGTTCAAAGCAAGGTGTCAACTCTACGCTTATGTTCGGCGCAGTACTCACACTGGAACTTACGAACACTCCACCGTTACCCCTACTTGTTCAACACTATATTTGGATTCTGCTCTTCTAAAAGGAACGTCTGCTCTCACAATTCCCTCTTCATCTACCAAAACTACCGGAAATGTTTCAAAAAAAGTAGGCATACGACGTACAAAAAGCTCGCGTCCTTCTTTATCTCTAAAGACGGGATGTCCTAACCATCCAACAGCTATTCCATCCCCATTGTCCATTGAGCCTGCTCTGAATAATCCCCCCTTTGCCGGATTATTACCAATATAATCATAAAAGGCTAATTTTTCGGGAATTTTAGACCAAGCTTCTGACAAACTAAGATTTTCGGCTAACCCATCGCTAACTCTTCGATATATTTCTTGCTGAAAGTATCCCTGATCCCACTGATAACGAGTAGGCCCAAATAATTCGATTGGGGTAGTTGCCGATCCATACCACATAGTTCCAGCAACTACGAAAGCAGCAAAAAAAATAGCAGCGATACTACTGGAAAGTACAGTTTCAATATTGCCCATACGTAATCCTTTGAATAGACGTTGCGGCGGACAAACACTAAGATGGAATAGGCCCGCTAATATGCCTAATGTACCCGCAACAATATGATGCGAAGCTATTCCTCCCGGAACGAAAGGGTCAAAACCTTCTGCACCCCACACAGGATTTACAGCTTGTACTTTTCCAGTTAGTCCGTAAGGATCGGACACCCATATCCCAGGGCCATATAAACCCGTTACATGAAATGCACCAAAGCCAAAACAAGCCACCCCTGCAAGAAATAAATGAATTCCAAAGATCTTGGGCAAATCCAAAGAAGGTTTTCCCGTCCGCTCATCACAGAATATTTCTAGGTCCCAATATACCCAATGCCAGATAGCTGCCAAGAAACACAAGCCAGAAAACACAATATGCGCACCTGCCACACCTTCATAACTCCAAATACCCGAATTCGTTACAGTTCCTCCTGAAATACTCCAACCACCCCAGGAATTGGTTATTTCTAAACGAGTCATGAAGGGGATGACGAACATACCTTGTCTCCACATTGGATCCAGAACAGGATCAGAGGGATCAAAAACCGCTAATTCATATAAAGCCATCGAGCCAGCCCAACCAGAAACTAGAGCTGTGTGCATTATATGCACCGAAAGCAATCGACCTGGATCATTCAATACGACAGTATGAACACGATACCAAGGCAAACCCATGGAAATACCCCTTTAGCAAAGAAAAATAGACACGATGTCGCTTTATTTTATCGCATTGGAAAAAACTATCCATACATATCCTATGTACCTAACCTTCGAGGGGATTCTATGTCAGAAAGCGTAAATATTTATTTCATTCCATTAAAAATAACAAGCCAATTCTGTTTGTAAGAAGAAAGAGAAGCAGATCTATTCTATACTCGATAAGTGCCAATATGCAATGGGTAGCTTGGGCTATTTGGGAAAACTAAGAATAGATCCTTAATCCCTCTTTGTTTATCATTCGAATCACGGATTCCTTTTTCTTTATTCAATCTGTCTTACTTTCCTTATATGTATAATCTTTCAATCTATGTATTAATAGAATCTATAGTATTCTTATAGAATAAGAAAAAAATGAAGATAATAAACTCTGGATTCTTTCTTTCTCTTCCATTCTTACATTTCCGTATTAAAGTGTAGTTTTCTTACTTACATTTAATAATATTAATCTAATATGCCCATTGGTGTTCCAAAAGTACCTTACCGGATTCCCGGAGATGAAGAAGCGACTTGGGTTGACTTATACAATGTTATGTATCGAGAAAGGACACTTTTTTTAGGTCAAGAGATTCGTTGCGAGATCACGAATCATATTACAGGTTTGATGGTATATCTCAGTATAGAAGATGGAATTAGTAATATTTTTTTTGTTTATAAACTCCCCTGGCGGGTGGCTAATCTCAGGAATGGCGATTTTTGATACGATGCAAACGGTGACACCTGATATATATACAATATGCCTCGGAATAGCCGCGTCCATGGCCTCCTTCATTCTGCTTGGAGGAGAACCCACCAAGCGTATAGCATTCCCTCACGCTAGGATTATGCTTCACCAACCCGCTAGTGCTTATTATCGGGCAAGGACACCAGAATTTTTACTAGAAGTGGAAGAGTTACACAAAGTTCGCGAAATGATCACAAGGGTTTATGCACTAAGAACAGGCAAGCCTTTTTGGGTCGTATCCGAAGACATGGAAAGGGATGTTTTTATGTCAGCAGACGAAGCCACAGCTTATGGACTTGTCGATATTGTAGGGGATGAAATGATTGACGAGCACTGCGATACTGATCCAGTGTGGTTTCCAGAAATGTTTAAGGATTGTTAGTGGCTGGATTTCTTGTAAATTTATTTCAAACCGAAATTCAGATTTTATGCTATTTTATAGAAAATAGAAATACTTCATGATGATGAATCATCAGGTTAAGATCGATCTAAACCAATCCGTTTTTTCTATATACATACGACATGCCAACGGTTAAACAACTTATTAGAAATGCAAGACAGCCAATACGAAATGCTAGAAAATCGGCCGCGCTTAAGGGATGTCCTCAGCGTCGAGGAACATGTGCTAGGGTGTATGTGCGACTCGTTCAGATCATGAGTTCAAACAAATAAGAAAATTTTGGAAGTATCCATGATCGGTACCAATGAATAGGATAGAGCTTCTCTATCCTAGATTTCTACGGTATATGGAATTTATGGTTTCCTTTGGTGCAAATCCAATCATCTAGATTGGAATTGCAAGAAGCAATTCCTCCATTGGTAGCAAATGGTTATCCATTAAGCGGAGGAAATAGTAATAAAAAGAAAAAGGTTTCTACTCCTTTATCTTAAAAGAACGGACTAAAGGGCCAGCTACTTAGTCAACTTTCATAATTAAATACCGTCACTGTATGAATAACTCTTATTGTGAAAAGAGCTATTTACTCTATAATGGATAGGTAGAGCCAAAGAATGTGAACTATACAAGTTCACAATACCTTTTGATGAAATGAAAGAAAGGCTCCGGTGTATAGAGAGGGCCTCGCCGTTTAAAAGGGAACCATAGAAACGATGGAACCCACTATGTTTTTAATATCGTTAGAATTTGTTATTTCTATGCAAAATAAGTGAAGAGAATAAACTAAAAAATCGTGGTTGGGAAGGTTATAGTAGCAAAAGCCATTGGAATTAATATTTTATATATCGGAATAATTTGTTTTGTTATTAATGGAAAAAAGAGGGTTAAAAAGAAGAGAAATCATTAGTTATTCATTAAGGTTAATTTGATTCAATGACCAGAGTTCCGCGAGGATATATAGCTCGAAGACGACGAACCAAAATGCGTTCATTTGCCTCAAACTTTAGAGGGGCTCATTTAAGACTTAATCGAATGATTACTCAACAAGTAAGAAGAGCTTTTGTTTCTTCTCATCGAGATAGGGGTAGGCAAAAGAGGGATTTTCGTCGTTTGTGGATCACTCGGATAAACGCAGCAACACGGGTATATAACGTATTCGATAGTTATAGTAAATTAATACACAATCTGTACAAGAAGGAATTGATTCTTAATCGTAAAATGCTTGCACAAGTAGCTGTATCAAATCCAAATAATCTTTACACGATTTCCAATAAAATAAAGACCATCAATTAAAGGGATAAAAAAGTAATATACAGGAATAATTAAAAATGAATTCCCGGAGAGGGAACTCCGGGAAGATACAATAAATTAAGATTAAGTGGTAGGAATCAACGAGCGTGTTGCAATAAATAAAAAAACTATTTCTTTTTTCCCATTTCTCTTTCTTATAACAAACACAAGAATCAAAACTGGATTACTTTCTTTATATATGAGTCTGACCCTTTCGAATAAAACATCAACAATCGGAACTTAAGTTTCGATTGTTGTTTCTTAAATTCTGGTTGTAGTTTCTTAAGTTTCGATTGGAGTTGAACTTTTGTGTTAATTGAGGAATATGTCTATTTTTTCTGTGTCTAGGACCAGTAATTATTGAAATTGACTGGGCTTGAAATTGCTTCTCATTCTCATAGTTACGAAATGGTAAGAAAGATAAAATACGAGCCTGTTTTATAGCAAGAGTAATTAATCGTTGTTGTTTCAAGGTTAATCTATTTATTCGTCTGGATAATATTTTCCTTGTTCACTAATAAATCGATTAATTAAACTCATGTTTCTGTAATCAATTCGATCCCCCGGGCCTATTCGAGAACACCCACGAAAAGGTTGTTTGGATTTACGAAAAGGTTGTTTGAATTTACGAAAAGTTTGCTTTGATTTATGAAAAGTTTGTTTGGATTTACGAAAGGGTTGCTTAAATTTATGAAAAGGTTGTTTAGATATATACATGATTTATTCCTTATTTTAAAATTTGAAAAAAATGGATTTCTTTATTTTATTAATTTTGGATCCTGAAGAAGTAGTCTTTCTTTGGTCCATATATTATTTCATTCATATACTATGATATAAAAATATAAAATAAAAATATAAACCCTCTATACAATACATATAAAATAATATCTAACTAAAATCAGATGAGTTGATTTGTATTTTGTGTTCCATCTATGTTCTATATATTTAATAAGATAATAAGAAGTTCTTACTCTTTCTGTTCTTTGAAAAAATTGAACACACGGTGCTCCTATTTCTTTATTTCATTATGAGTCGTATGCTTGCGACAATAACGACAAAATTTTCTTAAGACTAATTGTCCGGGTGTATTGTGGCGATTCTTTTGAGTACTATATCTGGAAATCCCCATCGATTCCTTATTGGTACCCTTTCGAACACAATTAATACATTCCAAAATAACTCGGATTCTAACATCTTTGCCCTTGGCCATGAACCTCCTTTCCTTTTTGGATCAACTTAACTTTATTCTTATACCTATTCTTTTATTCTTCTATTTTGGATCCAAAGAAGAAGAATAAAATCCATAGAAGCTCCTAACTAAAAATGTGATTTCTAAAGATTTTGTTGTAATTCTTCGAATTCTCTAACGAATCCAATAGAATATTTTTTTTTGAAATTCGTAAATTAAGTAATAAAAAATAGAGAAATAATTAAAGAATACAACCCTTATCCATCTTTTCTTTCTTTTTGCTTCATATACTAAAAAAGAATTCAAAAAGGGAAAATTTTTGTCATGTCACGAAGAATTCTATCTTTCGCATAGGAATAACTAGAATTAAAAAAAGGGAATGACAAAGCATCTGGGAATAAACGATTGATTTCTATCAATAAACCTGCTAAAGCCCCAAACCATAGAATACTTAGCACGGGTGCTACAGAGAGATATGTTTTTATATCCTGCATTGAAAATCCTCCTTCCGTATTGGAATACATATATGATCAGATACTCTTGCCCAAGATCCATTGTATTTCTTTTGTTTAGGTGAAATTCCTAACTAAAAAAACAAAATCAATATTCTATATATATAGAATGAATCATAATAGACGAGATTTTCCTATTCCTAAAAAAGATGACCCCTTCTTCCTATACATTACTAAGGAATAGGAATCATTCTTTTCTAGGTGAAATTCGACTGGATTTTAGATGTATACCCTTCCTTGATTATATGAGACCAAAAACAAGAAATGACAAGAAAGTTCTATATAGGTAGAGAAATAGAAGAAAATTACGATGTGGAAAACAAGAAAGGAATTATGTACAATCCCCTTGTAGAACAATTTGGAAAAGGGATGTAGCGCAGCTTTGTAGCACGTTTGTTTTGGGTACAAAATATCACAGGTTCAAATCCTGTCATCCCTACCTATAAATTCTCTCTTCTTTATGGGCAGTAGTGGGAAGATCAATTAAAGTGGGTATAACTTGAATTTGTGGATACTATACAGACGTGAGACACGTTAGGAGTAGAAAAGGATTTTTTGAGAGCGCTCTTAGTTCAGTTTGGTAGAACGCGGGTCTCCAAAACCCGATGTTGTAGGTTCAAATCCTACAGAGCGTGATTCCATATATCTTATGTCAAAACGGAGTAAAATAACTTAAAAAACAAAGTAGAATTGCAACTCCAATTTGACCTCCTCCAGACCAGAGAAGAGAGGAGGTCAATCAAAAAAGAAATATTACTCAATCAAAGATCCAACTGATCCCCACGCCTGTATTGCAAATACGCAGTCACGAATAATCCCGCTAAAGTAATAGGAATTAGGCCTAAGACGATTCCAAATAGAAAAACTTCAATCATTTCGATTTGTTCGAGGGGATAAAAAAAAGAGGTACGATCTATCTCTAAATAATAGTCTAAATTATCCACGAATCTCAATGACCAAGAAAAGAATTGATAATTAGTGTGGAAAAGAGTCTAGAATACCGGGAATCCAAAAGAAAGATTATTCTTTTCTGACTTATTCATTCAATTCATTTCAAATAAGACGTATCTTGTTCAAGCCAATAAATAGAGCTGGGGTTATAGTTAAAGCAGCCAGTAAAAAACCGAAATAACTAGTTATAGTAAGCATGAAGGGGTTAAATTCCATTTATTTTTTTACTACACTACATATGTTGGTAAAGCACTTACCTAAGTTATGGAAAATTCATAATTCATCGGTTATTTTAGATAATACTAAAAAACAAGATCGAGTGAGATAAAAAAGTGTAAAAGAAAATTGATTCATCAGACGGGACATGAGTCCCTAATGCCGAATCAAGAGATTTGTTGTGGAATTTGTCAGTAAAGTAATAATATTAAAAACTAGATCATCTAACCCCATTGAAAAATAAAATGGGGTTTTCGGGGAAATTTTGGAAAAAAGATTAATAAAAAATTAAATTTGAAAAAAGTTCTTTCTATTTCGGATTATTTCTTTTTCAATAGGATGGATTTCATCCTTTTTTGGAGCAAACGGTCAAATATTCCCCTATTCCTTCTTATTTTAACTCATTGTATTCCATATGGAATAAGAGTAGAAGAAAAGCATTCCACGACCCCCGAAGGGCCCCCTGAAAAAGGGAACTCTTCCTTGAATTTACTTTATTTATTTATTTATTTATTCGTTTTTTGAATCCCAACCAAAGATTCGAAGTTACTTCAATTATCCTTTTCTTTTAAGTTCTTTTCGTAAAGTTCCATGCTTGTTGTTTTGTTTGGTCAAGAAAGTTAGACTTAATCCAACAAACAAGATAAGGATTGATTACGAATCTTGATTCTTCAAAGAATGTATTCTGTTTCTTTCATAACGGATTATCCACTATTCGATTTTCTATTTATTAGATATTATTTTATGCTAACCAATTTCTTTCCTTAAAGGGAAAGGTTGGATTCGAATAAAACTTTTATTTAACTGAAAAAGGGATAGATTTTGCATATACTTATCCTTGTATTGCGTCAATATGAGAATATCCTTTCTAAATTCTTTATCTTATTGATCATTAACTTAGGTTTTCCCAAGATTTTGGCCGCTATTAGAAATGAAATTATTTTACTATTCCGAAGACAATGAAAATAAGTAGGACCCCAAAAATTGTGGGGTTCTATTGCTGCCTTGAATAACATGTAATTTTCCTATAGACAAGGAACAAAGAAGAGAAAAAAGGAATTATGTTTCGGGACCAAGCAAAACTGGATTGTTGTGCCATAGGAAGGATAGCTATACTAATTCGGTATACTCAAAATACACCTTTGGTACAAAATTGACAATCTCACAAGGATGAAATATCAGTAATTTTCTATTTACTGGTCGATCCCATCTTTTACGGAATCAATTCCTTTTTTGAATGTACAAAAATTTGGGGAGCTCAGCATGTCTGGAAGCACGGGAGAACGTTCTTTTGCTGATATTATTACCAGTATTCGATACTGGGTTATTCATAGCATTACTATACCTTCCCTATTCATTGCGGGTTGGTTATTTGTCAGTACGGGTTTAGCTTATGACGTGTTTGGAAGTCCTCGACCAAACGAGTATTTCACGGAAAGCCGACAAGGAATTCCATTAATAACCGACCGTTTTGATTCTTTAGAACAACTAGATGAATTTAGTAGATCCTTTTAGGAGGCCCCCAATGACCATAGATCGAACCTATCCTATTTTTACAGTGTGATGGCTGGCTGTTCACGGATTAGATGTACCCACGGTTTTTTTCTTGGGATCAATATCAGCAATGCAGTTCATCCAACGATAAACCAAATTCCAACTATAGAACTATGACACAATCAAACCCTAATGAACAAAATGTTGAATTGAATCGTACCAGTCTATACTGGGGTTTATTACTCATTTTTGTACTTGCTGTTTTATTTTCCAATTATTTCTTCAATTGAGAGAAAGAAAGAGAGTAGTAATAATTCTCTTATCCCATTTGGAAGGATACCATCCTTATAACTATCCATGACTGTTTTTGTCTCTAGCATGACCACTTGAGAAAATGTGGAGGAAAGTAGGGGAAATGGCCGATACTACTGGAAGAATTCCTCTTTGGCTGATAGGTACTGTAACTGGTATTCTTGTGATTGGTTTAATAGGTGTTTTCTTTTACGGTTCATATTCTGGATTGGGTTCATCTCTATAGTAATTGGAGGATCCAGATTGTAAACATGAAAAAGTAGGAGCTTAGCGGGTCCTTACCCCCCTTTATCTGATTAGAGCGGAAAGGGCCCACGGAATTCTTATTCTTATAACGCGATTTTATTCCATAATCTAGAAATTTGTTACCTATTTCTATTTGTAAAAATAACAAAGAGAAAACCTTTGCTCTGATGGTTAGAATCCCTCTATTTATTCTTTTGTTTGTTAATGATGTTAGTGAAGCAATCCATCGGTCCATTTAAAGCCCCCCCCCCCTTTCACCCATAAAATGGATTCACTCTTATAAAGCAACAAGAAAGAGCGGAGAGGATCCAGTATTTTATTCCATGAAGGAAGTATCCTGCAAATCATTGATTTAGTTTAGAGTAATAAACTAATAAAACCTTAATCAAAACTACTCAACCAGCCTAAACCACCCTTAAAGGGGAAGGTATACATTTTTTTTACCCAATTTCTGTAAGTTCGAAGTTGAACTTAATTGAAAAAGTCAAGCAATTCCATTTGCTCATAAGAAATTTGTCCCCCGCCATACTTTCTTTCCCTCTGTTTATCCACTACCGGGCCCGAACCTAAGCAAAGGAAGTCCAAAAGATAGACGAATAACTAGTAATGACAAAACAAATAAGAAGAAAAATGATTCTTACTTCGATACAAGAAAAGAAGAATCGACACAAGAAAAAGGCTTTTTTGCCTTTTTCTTGTGCCCAATAGAGGATTAAGAAGACCCGCAATTCCTCCTAAAAGGACTTGTTCGTTCCTTTTATTGTTCTCGCCTCCGCCTTGGATCCTCTTTTTTTGCATGAGATAGAAATAAGGAATTCCGGAAATCGAGGCTTTTTTCGAACTTGATGGTAAGAAATCCCAGGATCTAGAAATTCATTTCGTACAATTGAACCTTTTCAAACTGTTTCTTTTTGAGAACCAAAAAAACTTGTGCCAAAATAACAGATGCAAAGAAGAACAAAAGGCCTTGGACGCGCAATGGATCCTGAAGCACTATTTCTGCATCCCCCTGACCAAACCCTCCGACATTAGGATTGCTTGTTAATGGTTGATCAAACTTGATCGATTCCCCCTCTGAAACTAGAAGTTCTGGCCCGGGAGGTATAATATCAATCACTTGGCGTCCATCCGACGCATCGACTATGGATATTTCATATCCCCCCTTTTCTTTACGTAGTATTTTTTTACTATACCTGTTGACGTAGCATTATAGACCGTATTGTTACTCTTGCTACCATCAGGATAGATCTGTCCCCTTCCTCGATTTCCCCCTACATATATGGGATATTTTAAGAAATGAACGTCTTTTTTCGTAGCGGGATCGGGGGAAAGAATAGGAAAGACAATTTCACTATATTTCTTACTGGGAACAGGGCCTATCACAAGAATATTTTTTTATTGGGATGATAACTCTGAAAAGAGAGATTTCCTATCTTTTCTTTCAACTCAGGACCGGTATAGTAGTACTGTATTATTAAGTTTCAGGGACAACCCCATTTTCTTGATGTCCAGAGGACATGAAAACTGAAGCAAATGCAGCCAAAGCCAATCACAACACTTGGCAAAAAATTACAATAATTTATTTTGAGTTCCTTATTTGTTTGGTAAAAAGAAAGCATAACTGAATATATTAGCAGAATCAGGTCAGGTAGTTGCGAATATTTACCTCGATCAATCGTGTTGGCATCCCGGAGGGATGGTTCTTATTAAAGGGAATTCCTCCCAAAGGTCGGATACTTTGATCATTTATTTTAGTTTCAGTGGTCTCATACTTGTGGTAACTCTCTTCATTTGTTGGTGCTCGGTGGTTGGCAAAAGCGCCTTCTGAAGAGTCGCAGCCACGACCCATCACCCTTTGGAATAGATCCTCAGGCCCATCGCACGGTGAACTACCTAAAGCTTAGAGAGTTTGCAAGGAAAGGAGATAGACTGACTATCAGCGACTAGCTACAGGAAAGAGATTAGGGTTGTTAGGCAAAGTTGGGAGAGAAGTAAGAAATCGGTGATAGAAGTAGTGCTCGAGATATAAGGATAGGTCACAGGAATAGGAATATGGATAGCTCTCTCTCTAGTTTGAAGAAGGATAGCTGGCTGGGAGAGTAGAACTCGTTAAAGCGCTGGCTGGTCAGAAGAAAGTCCACATTCCGGAACCGAGGTTGACCGATCTGAGTAATCGATAAGGATGCTGCGAGAGTTGTGATCATAGGCAAAAGCCTGTCCTAATGGGTAGGTCCCACAGCCGGTCCAGTAAACCATAACCTGGTCGATGTTGTGACCCCTAATCTTAGATTAGGTACCAGCCGGGGTGAAGGTAGGGGCAAAGGTAGATCATGAACATGAGAAGCATACGTCAAAACCACGAGACCAGCCCTTTGATCAACCTAAGCAAAATGAGGTAGTCCAGAGCTTAGTGATATCACTCACCTTAACTAAACTACAATATCGAGGATATCATTACCTTCTTTCTATGATCAAGGGACTTGTGATGGTTACTAGGGGAGTTATAGAGGTAAGCAAAAAGAAGGCGGTCATCAGCTGTAACTAATAGGACGGCTTAGTGCCGAGCAATTACGAATGATTGGAAACTTGGCATTACCTATCAAGTGCTGCAGTCCCTTGGCACTAACGGAAGGATGTCTAGCTCTTACCAGGCAGAGTGTAACCCTTCCTTATTCCTTACCTTTTTTACCAGGGCTTTTAGTTTTTTTGCTTGCTTTCAGTAAGATTTGAGTAGAGATTCGGGGGCCATAGGTTTAGTGGTTTGCCGGGTTGGTATTGTGACCATCTCACGGGGAGATGGAAAGAAGAGAGGTAAACAGGAGTGGAAGCTAATAGGAATGAAATGATCCTCTCAATTGAGTTTCGGGACTTCTCCTTAAGAATGGACCAATGAAACCAACTGTATCAAAGTTTGAATCTCTTGGAATAGCTTAAACTCGATGTCATCAAGTACATTCCTCGCGGCTACCCGCCAAAAAGAAAGGTAGGCAGCTTACTATTGACTAGACCTCCAAACTAGAAACTAGTTTATCAATCAATGCTTATTCGTTTATTTGTCACAGTAACATACTACACGTGTACCGAGTACTAATAACGTAATTCCGTTCCGGCACGGCTGCTTCCATTTTCTTTACTCTCGTTTTCTCACTAGTCCCTTTTACGAACCAAATAATAGAGCCAGGCTAAATCTAAGAGAAGACTACAACCAACGGAAAATCAAGTATCATGCTGCTCCTCTGAAAATGCGTATAGAAATGGTGTGGTGGAGAATGTGTGTTAGCGCAACGGCTTTCGCGCTAGTTGTTCCAATCTATAATGAAGAAATGATAGTAGCTCATTGTTTTGCAGGCTTTCTCGGACTAGAAGAAGAAGAGGAAGAAATCGATACTATGCTAGCTAGTTACAGGGAAGCTGCATCAATGGAAGTTGGATTGCCTAGTTTTGCTTTTGAGTTCGATTTGAACTACTTTTCCAAGGAACCACACTGGGCTAACTTGAATCTGTAATCGATGGTTTAGGCGCGCAGCAGTAAGGTTCCCACCGAATCAAGAATTCGGCAATTGAGGAGCTCGATTAGTCATACTCACCACCACCTGCTCTAGGCCCATTGCCAGATCTCAGAACAAGTCAGCAGGGAGAGGGAGTTTATCTAAGCGAGAATGGGGTCGGGGCCAATGCTTCGTTTTGGCTTGATCTATTTCACAACAAGTGAAGTGGGAGATTGACGGTTGGTTTACGCAATCAGCTCAGGAAAAAAAGAAAGAAGTATCTAACTAGAGCTCGCTCCTTTAGTATTTAATAGGGAAGCCGAAAAAGCCATGAAATCACGTTGAAAATAAGGCAAGCAATTAGAGTATTACGTAAGGAAAAATACCTCGCAAGAGTATGGCCCAACCCTTTCTATTTTGGTTTTTTCCTAATTGCGCACCCCTACCTTTTGTTGATAGTTTATGCCGGGTCTTTTCCTTCTGAATAAGATTGTTAGTTTCTGCTAGAGAGGTTGCTCCAAAAATAGTAACCTGCTCCTGGTTCACATGAACAAAGTGTAGCAGAACGGACTTCCATCCTTTTTTGAAGGAAATGCATACATTGGGGAATTTCGGGCTCCGGAGAACCTTCTGGGATGTATGTTTGGAAGCATTCAAAGAAGAAATCCCCATAGTTATCTCGTAATAAGAAGGAGACGGTTGAGTCTCCTTTATCAGGAGGATTTTAACGGGAAAACATGTCTGGATCCGCTTTTCAATCCTAGCTAGTCTTTCCTACCTTACTTAACTGAATTGACTTGAGGTACGTACCTACTTCTCGCTATTGGGTTCTGTTCTTCCTGTCACTCTAGGCTTTCGAAAGGCCGCGGGCTTACTTTCAGATTCTCGGCTACGCTCCTCATATTCTTTCTTCTTATCCTCCACGTGCCTTGGCGTCAGGCTCCTCTACATGATACCCAGGTGAAAGCCAAGATCTCGAGTCTCCTTCATCCCTAGGCATCATCTGTGTGATCTGGTTTTCATATTTATAGAAAATTAATTCAAGTACAGCAGTACCAGTAATACCAATATGTATCAGGAATTGGGTGGAGAACTTGAAGCTGTCAGAAAAGCCCAAAAAAGTGAAATAGGAAAATATTGTAATACAGTTCTTGTGAAAAGCATTCTCCCTTCTCTGCCAAAGAAAGGAGCTGATGAACATTAGGACGAAGAACCATAAGACTGAAGACTTGGCTTTGATGCTTCCCATTTACGACAAATATCGATTATTTGACGGCTCGCTCATCACAAAGAAAGTAAGAAATGAACTATTTATCGTTTACGGGATCGAAGAAAGAGTTTTCTCTTTTTCCTAAGAGTTTAAGCCCTTTGTTTTGGGTCGCTGTCCAGGCCTAACCATTCCATGATAGAATTTGCATTTTGCCCCTCTTCCACTTTTTTCTTTTATCTGGTCCCCCCTGCTCCAAATCCTGTAGCGCCGGTCCCTACAGACCAGACGTTTCATTTTCTTTGCCAGGTGGCTAACATTCTTAATATAAAAGTCTTGTTTGTTATGGGTGTCAGGGTCGTCAACCAATTAGAAAAAAAGGGGGATTGCTTCGACAAGACAGAGTCGTGTTAAGCTATTCGCCATTTCGAGGAGGACCCAGAAGAGGTTGAAGTGAAACAAACAAAAGAATCTGCGGAAGCTAAAGATGCCGAATGCCTAATGAATTGACGGCGTGGAAAAGTCATTGAAGACAGGCAAGCACCTAAAGAAAAGGAAAAGAGAAAAGAGAGGCGCCAGGCCAACCCTTTTCATGTAGCGCAAAAGGACATCTTGTTAACAAACAGAGAATGTGGCTTGAACTAACAATCCCCGCTTGGAATGCGTTTTGCCGGCTGCATCCGTGAAAAATTGATCCATATATGGTTTGTTTGTGTCGCGTATTTGACTGAAGCAGCAAGTCTTTCCAGTAATCTGGTACAGCAAAGCAGCTTTGTGCACAAGGATCAATCGTCAACCATATATTATGATTCAACTCATTAGGCTCAGACGTGGATTTCCGCACAAAGACGTTGGTCAGTCAAGACAGACATTCATTTGTAAATACTACGAGCGATGTTCGGTCCTCAAAAACGAAGAAGGAAGACAGTACTGGGGCGGGCCGTCGTCGCCAATATAGCTAGCTTGCCGGAAGTCACCTAGCTGGGCCACTGCCTGGATACATTACTAAAGCTATTCTCTGGTTTTGCTTTTCCTTATTCCCGATTCCCATAATGGAATTTTTTATGAACGATTCAAGCTTTCTTCACATCTCCTCCTGGGCCGAATTTAGCGAGCTCCTACCCGTAGTGGCCCCCTACGTTGAAACTGTAGTGGAAACTGCGGGGAGTGTACCAATGCCACAAAGGCCTTAGGTTTGATTCGACTTCTTTTCCAATTGTCTTTATCTAAAGGCAGAATTCGCTTGTTTATAGGTCTCCAGCGCCGGCATAGACTTTTCTGAACATGGATCATTCAAAATGTTGAACGTATTTTGTTGAAATGTTATGTATACTTCTAACTAGACTTAGTACACATTTGTAATGTACTTATCTAGCACACAGAAGCTATATAGAAGCTCCCCACTACAAATGTGTCATCCTCATCAATTTTTTTTTAGTTTTACGATTTTACAAAAATATATGGTCTCCAAATTTTTTTGCATAACTAATCCTCTATGCCGCCATATAAAATGGCGATCGGGTGCTATAGTGTTCGAACCACAGTTTTATTCGATGGTAGGGTACTGTAGCATCTCCAACTGCCATATCATATGGCGGTTAGCAAGCTACCCCATTTCACATTTTCAAAAAAAATTATACCTATTTCATATGAACTCGAATAAAGAAAAGTTTTATATAAAATTATAGATCTCGACGAAATGTACAACTTTATAATTAAAATACTTTTTAAATTATATCCGTGCATAAGCCAACACTTAACTATGCGTGCCAAAACCTTGCCATGCACATGCATATATATGGTTCTGGGGCTAACAGTTAACTACACGACCAAAACTCATTTGCGATACTTTTAATCGAATCTTCTTTCTCCCCTTCTGTTTTACATTACATACACGGATCAAAGTAAACGGCAGCAGCCGGCAGTAGGTGAGATAGATGAGAAGCAATGCGACTAGGGAATTGCGATCGTTTTCATTGCCTGGATAGGGCGTGACCTTGCGCGCGGTCAACGCCACGCCCTTGCTGCCACAAACAGCGCGTCGGACTGTGGCCTTGTTTAGTTCGTGGGAAAATGTGTCTTTTTAACGTTTTGAACTCCCGTAGCACACTGTAGTACTTTCGTTTGTTTGTGGTAAATATTATCCTACTATGGCCTAACTAGGCTCAAAAGATTCGTGTCGCGAAGTACATCAAAACTGTGTAATTAGTTTTTTTTACCTATATTTAATACTCCGAACTTATGTCTTTTGGTGTATTTAATGTGATGTGATGGAGAGAGAGTGGAGAAAACGTTAGAATTTTTAGCAAACTAAACAAGGCCTGTGCTTGAAATTTCTTGTGAAATTACGTGTGCCTCCAAGGCCTTGTTTAGATGTTAGAAAATTTTGCCTTTTTAATACACTGTAGCAAAAGGTAAGTTTCGGCTTTTTGTGGTAAATATTGTCCTACCATGACTTAACTAGGTTCAAAAGATTCGTGTCGCAAAGGCCATCAAAACTGTGTAATTAGTTTTTGATTTCATCTACATTTAGTATTCTGAACATATGTCTTTTGACGTATTTAATGTGGTGGAGAAAGAGTGGAAAGGAGGAAATCTAGCCAACTAAACAAAGCCCAAGTATCCATCCTCAATCCGTTAATACTTGCAGCTTTGGTTTTCCCTCCCTTTGTTTATCCAGGAAAAAAGGGCATGGAGTACTATACTAGAAAAAACATTTTTTTAGTTAAAAAAGAAAAAAGGAACTTTAGGAAGGAAGAAGCCAAGGGCAGGGCTGGAGGATTAGCTGGTAGGCACCTTTGGCTGAAAGGGAGGTTTTATCAGCAAAAAGCTGCGAATTACAGGTGCTAAAATAAAAGGGACCAGGGCAAATCGTATGCTTCCAAGTCATAACAATCTTTATTGGTTGGAGATTTGCGCCGGGATCAAATAAAATATCTTTTCCTCCGTTTAGAGCCGGGCGACGACGATGGCCTGAGTAAAGAATCCAGCGGCAGGACGGAGATGCGGTGCTTTGCTTCGGCAAGGCACCGTGTGCCTTTGGGTCATCTTCAACCCGTCGGATCAGAGATGGATGAGCAGGCGCCATAGGTTGAAGCTACAGTGCAAATTGAAACAGTGATGTACAGTACATGTACTACAGTACTGTCTACAGTGTTCATCGCGACAGTGATTTCCTGTAGTTTTCGATCAGACAGCTACGGTGCGCGGTGCCTGCTCGAGCAAAGGCACTGAATCCGTGTCCACCCCAGCATGCCACCCACCTGCCCCGTAACTTCTTCTGGAGTTCTTGTTCGTCTTCATCATCATCGTCACCCTACTACTTCCGCGGTTCCGCCGAAGCAACCGAGGACGAGAGGCGGGGGCGGAGGGAGGACCGCCGCCGCAGCACAATCCGCTAGGTGTGGGGGAGGGAGCAGCCGGCGCAAAGGTCAGTCGTCTCATCTCGTCTCCCCCTCCCCCCCCCCCCCCCCCTAAAAACACGGTGTTTTTGGTGGGGGCAGGTTGGTCCCGGTGCCCGAAATCAAGAACCTGAAGGGCGATTGGTTTTACTTCCTTTTCTCCCCTTTGGATAATAACATCTTGTGTTGTCTGAGAAAAGGGGTCGCCTTTGTTGCTTGTGGTCAGATAGATTGGGGGATTTCTTGAGGAAATTGTTCGAGGAAAATGAGTTTGCAAATACTAGTGCAATGTGAGTGAATCTCGAGCGGACAGTGAATTAGTTTGGCGTTCGTGTCGCCCAATGACTTCTGATGGTTTTTCAATCTATTTTTGGGAATAGAATCTTGTTCTTCAAATAGAAAGTATGGAACCGGGACCCGATTCTTGAACCAAGAATCTCGACTCTGCCTTCCCTGTCTCCAAGATCTGCCAGTGCGCCCTTGTCTCCAAATGGGCCTTCTCTTCGGGACAGCTTGATGCTCCTGTTCCTAAAGAACCAGAGGAAGTCTTAATCTTCGTATTAGATGCAAAACTTAGCTTTTGTTCTTATTCTTGATGCCAATTTATCGTAGGATCTCCATGCCTGCCATTGCCGATTGAAGTCTAGTCACAAATGGGCACTGTAGTCATCATCTTGTTTCATTTCTTCTTGATCAAATTTCTATTTAGATGCTGCGCTTACTCGTATGGATGATGAGTTGATGCCTCGGTTGTTTGCTTGAGAATATATGCAAATTTCCCTTCAACCGCAGTGCTTTGTTTTGACACCTTTTGTTTGTGTGCAATACTTGATCAGGGAAAGTATTTGGAGGATGACTGATGCTGCAATTACAAGGTATTGGTGCCATGAATGTGAGCATGCTGTTGACATTGAGGTTGCCACGGCTGAGGAGATCAAGTGCCCATTCTGCTATGGTGGATTCATTGAAGTGATGATTGGCGAGGAATTTGAGGGGTTGACCAGCCAGCGGTCAGAGCGGGATTTATCACAATGGGGAACGTCTGACAATCCCTTTGAGCAGCCAGGAGGGACAGCAGATAGTGAGGATGATGAAGAAGAAGAAGATGATGATGATATGGGCCGTGAATTTGAGGGTTTCATCAGGAGGCATCGACGGGCATCAGCTCTTCGTCGAGTACTTGACAGCATCCAAGACGACCTCAGGGCTGACAGGGAAAGGGACAACTCCGTTCTGATCAATGCCTTCAACCAGGCCCTCGCTCTGCAAGGCTCGGTGCTCGATCCTGATGAGGCCAGAGAGGACCAAGGCACATCTAGCAATGATGATGGTTTGTTGGAGGAGTATGTGCTGGGGGCTGGGCTGAGCTTGCTGCTTCAACATTTGGCTGAGAGTGATCCAAACCGGTATGGTACCCCTCCTGCGAAGAAAGAGGCAGTTGAGGCTCTGCCTACTGTTACAGTTGAAGAGGTTGTCAGCTGTTCAATTTGCCTTGATGATCTTGAGCTGGGGTCTCAGGCAAAGCAGATGCCTTGTGAGCATAAGTTTCACTCTCCGTGTATCCTTCCATGGCTCGAACTCCATAGTTCATGCCCTGTGTGCCGGTTTGAGCTGCCATCTGAAGAGACGAAAGACTCGAACGAGCCTAGCAGTGCTGTCAGAACAGAAAGCATCCATGAGGAAGTCAGAGCTGATGGCCCTGGGAGTGACAGTGAGAGCAGTAACAGAGCTTGGGCCCTTGTTCCTTGGTTCAATGGGTTGTTCTCAGCATCTGGACCGCAAACTGACAGAGGTGCATTCACTGATCAACAGCCACCTTCAGCTACTGGAACGAACCCGAATACTGGGGAAAGTTGATTTCATCCTCCTTTGTGAATAATGCTCATACATCTGAGAATAGCAATGAACCATGTTGGTAGAACACTTCTTTTCTTGTACTGATAATCCTTCTTGGATGAATCGCAAGGTGCAAAGTTTGTGGCTGTTTTGTTGTTGCCATATGGTTAACGATCATTTAACCTTTCTTGAGTTCATTGCTGCTAAGTCAATCTGCAACCTGCGCAACATAATCATTTGCTTTCTTCATGTTCACTGCCTTGAGCTAATAATGGCAGTTTTTAGATGCTGACGCTCGTGAACATGAAAGTAGAGATAAACTTGTCATCTTCTGTTCTCGTGGGAAATCTATGGGTAGGGAAGTGCAGATGTCAATATCGAGCAAGGCAACCTGTTCGAATATATTATGAGCAAATTTGAACATCCGGTTGAAAATTTTGAGAATTTCTTGCGGTGTCTGGTGCTTTGATGGAAATAGCCTCCATGCCTAGAATTTGTTTGGTTGGCCTTTTTATCTTGCGCTTACTGGTTGAATCATCTTTTGTAGAACTGTACAAGATCTTTTTTTTCAAGCAAAATCAATGAATTTGAAAATTTCTACTCGTACGTGTTTGGACATATGTTTTCATGTGTTTTGTTTTGTGTAGCATCCCCTTCTCTTGATGCAGGTTCTGAGATGCACTCTTGAGACTAGTGACCATGAGAAGAACAGCTTCAATTCCACCTGTCTGCTCATTTGTAACCACGGGTAACCTCTCCTTTCTCCAGAAAGGAAAACGCATCCACGTTTTTCCTTTTTTCTTTTCAAACCAGGCAGCAGCAGTCTTTGCGTCGATTAAGAGCCCGTGGATGTGATTAAAAGCGTGCTTAGTGGCCGCGGGATAGGATCTATGCCCCGGCCGCGCTGGGCCCTTTGCACCTCCCATCTTGTTGATGGTATTCATTCGTCAGGGAATGTACGAGGTGCTTGATCCATCGAGGCATGCACGCGCATGCGATCTGAAAGATGAGTGGCAACCGATCTCCTCCAACTCCAAGGATTGATTCCCAAACTGTTTCTGGGTTCGAAGAGCCTCCAAGGGTTCCCAAATTGCTTCGGGGTTCGAAGAGCTGCTGCCGAAATTTGTTTGGCAGGGCGGGCGAAGTCAACATGAACTATAGTCCAATGCGTTTGGTTTACACCTCGATCTGGAGATGTGCTGCTCGCCTACTTCTGTCGCTGTCCGGCACGGCACTGGCCCTGCCCCTGCCTGGCCGAGATCGCTATCGGGAAGGGGAGATTCTTCGGCCGCACCGCCGCGGACGGACGCGAAGCAGCAGCTGACTTCCGCCCAATCGCCGTTGCAAGGTCGCCGAAGGCTCTGAACTTTTTCATCTCCCTCCTCCTGCTTGGTTGCTTGTCAAGGCCAAGCGAGAAAGATCAAAGATGCGCCCGCCGCCGACCGTGACAAGCACTCTCGCCGCCGCTGGCTTTGGATCGTCAGTTCCGGAGGCGGATGGTTCTCGTTCCCATTTTTTGCGCTGCAAAAGGGCAACTAAAGATAACAAGTCTGGTTCAGTTACTAATTAGGCCTGATTGCCAGCTAAAGATAACAAGTCCGGTAGCATTTGGTACAAGGTGTGTGGACACGGAGGCCAACGGCTGACGGATCACGCCATCACGAGAACCTGTTCCAACCAAAGCTGCCAGACTCTGAAAGCGTAAATGTGCGCGAGATGCTCAGTGTCTTCCGTTCCAAATATAGATGTCAGCCAAAAAACGTAAGCTGCCAGACCCTGAAAGCTTCAAATGCCCAGAAATAAATGTGCAGATACTGACCATAACATCTGGGTGTATCGTCAATAGATACTGAACACAATCCTTTAGACAGAATTTGACCAAACCAACCAAAATGTTGCACCAACAAGCGTTTGCAAGACAAAAATTGGCACAAAAGCAGGCAATTTGTATCACCCGGCAAACCATGCATTGTACTACACAAAACCAAGAAAGGTATATAAAGCAAAAGATCGACTTCCGAAATGGAAATTTTAGCACCACACAAATTTTAGATGTTTTCGATAAGAATCTACACATTCCCAAGGGAGGTAGAAAGCAAGGTGGAAGCAGGGAAATAGCGCCTCCAAATTTCCAATAACGCCTTGCTGGAGTTGCTCTTAGGCATTGCTAGATAGTCACCCAGGCTCTCTTTTCCCGACACAAAGCAAAAGCCTTCCAAAGAGGGACAATGACTGAAAACCCTCTAGCCAAGTCTGTTTCTAAAACAATACTAAGAAAGATAATTACAGGAAACGAAAAGGAAGTTTTCAATGGCCATATTTGTAACAAGTTGGGAAAGTAAAGAGCAGCAGGACAACCGTCAACCATACATGTACGGTGTAGCATGTTTTCAGCAAGTAATAAAATGAAAAAGGCGCCTGCAATAAACCAGGAAGCGAAATGTGGAAGAGTTATGATTCCAGGAATATTGCTCGTGACGACAACTGATGTCAATATGATCATTGGAATATTGGAAAGAGGGGCAAACCAAAAGCACTGACCAGGACTAGAAATGCCATATGCTCCAGCAATGCTCCCAATGAAAGAATATCAAAGATGTTCGCCTCATCGCCTCAATTTGATTTACTTTAACCACAGATTTCCTTCAAACAAATCCAAGCATTAGCACACAGCATCAGCGCACATCATACATGTACAGCTATAAACAATGCACAAAAATATAGAGTGCCAATTTGGCATTAGATACCATATCGGGAATGAATCCTTCAGGTGCTTCCTCGCTGCCTGTGAACTGCAAGAGCATCACATAACCACTAGACCAGACTAGTTGCTCAAAGAGCATCCCAGAACAGTAACTATCACTAAGTGTAAGATAGTTGCCGCCGTGATAGTTTATTTGCATTCTCTGGCAGCATATGTTCCATGAAAGCCACAGAAAGCTTCTTTGCCGCACAAGGAATACTGAGATTAGGATGCCGGCAAGGCGAATAAGAAAAAAAAGATTTAGGTGGATTGATGAGAAATGCGTATTGACGGGAAAGCATAGCTCATCGGAAATGTGCAGGCAACTTGAGGATGAATACATGCCCAAGGACACTGAAGAAAGAATTGATGCCTAAGAGATAGTTTGAGCTCAAGAATCTATGTGTTCACGGAGCTCATGGTGCCTGAACAAAGACTCCATCTAACAATGAGTACCTTGTGCAACTGGGTTGCACTATCCATAATTGATTTTAATTGGCTGGTACCATGCTCTGTAGGGCCAATTTATAAAATATGATAAAAAAGATTGGATGGAAAACTAATCCTGCACTGGTGTACTCCAGAGTCCACGCAATGGATAAGGTTTCTAGGGCCAAATCGTCTGATCTCAGCTCGGTTATGTCAGGCCAGTTTGGTCAGCAGCCATTGCCATAGCCAGCTCCCAGTAAACATTGTTCAAAGCTGTGGAGTCGCATGCAAAGCTACTAAATCAGATGTCCAAACAGTCCAAACTAAGATCATCAGAAATCAAGGCAGTCTGGGTTTAGAAGCCCCCAAACACTACTTTGCAGATTAATAGAAGGAGCTAGTTAGCCACACAAGTAGGCAGTAGGCACACACTCCACCCCAACTCATGATATCAATCATTCAGATATGAAAACTTGTTTTGTTCTGAAAGTAGTGGGTGCTAGGCAGATGACATGGTGGCCCCTAATATGCACAATAACCATGCTAAGCTGGCAGTTAGGCAGGATATACAGAAATTAGGTGGCGACAGTGGCTACCTTTTCAATTACATAACCAGGTGTATAGTCTGTGCATCCATACATTTTATCAGTTCGCTGCTCTGCCTGCGCCAATCAGATAACATCAATTTCTTGCGGTTGAGACGTTGACCTTTGGTGATAATTATCTATCTTCTGCAGGTTTTGGAGATCCAAAGATGAGGAATGCTAAGTTATCTACAAGCACAGATTGTTTTCGTAGGAAACATTAATTTAACTCAATTATACAATACCAAAGTTCATAAGATCTAACTGTTTGTGTATTTTGAGTCTTGTCACTGGACTGTGCTACATGGTTCCTACAGGCAGGAATAAAGATCATGTATTCCTACGATGAGCACATTTCTCAGATCCGTCGTATCCACAAAGCATGAAAATAGACTAATATTTCCTATGATCTAGTAGGTTTAAGTTTCTTATATTTTTTATTAAAAAACACCGAATTTCCAATGATCAGTCAAACTTATGCCCTTTCTTTCTGTTGACCATATAAATGAGATGTATTGTTATCTGAGAAAGTAGCCATTGAATAACAATTGTCAGGTGTGCTATGATAGTACATTGATTATATTTCCTACAATGTAACATGCTTAAGTTTCTTATTACAAAAGGGAAAAACCATATAATTTCGAAAGACAAACTGAATACTCTTATGCCCTTTCTTCCTATTGACCATATCTACAAGATTTCTTATTTTTCTAAGAGAATTCATTGAATACCAAACAATTAACAGATACACAGTGTGGTGGCTCATGACTCCTTAGTCCAAGCAACTCATTCCACTAGCCTGCTACTGAACTGATAAGGCTCTAGCCTTACATAAATGTGTAGAGGCAACTCACGTAAAACCAGTTCATAGAAACTAGAGCAGGAAGCTTCAGGTTATATGTAACTTACAATTCTAGAACTGCTATCCAGACCGATCTTTGCAGCTGAATATGCCCCCACAAGTGATGCTGCTTTGCAAAAGATGAATGGTACAGGATGATGCTTGGATTCTTCTACCGATGACTTCTTTATATGCTGATAGCTAGACAGCCCACCCTCCATTCCTAAAAGCATGCAGTCTCTGATAAGTACATAGTATGTCGAAGACTAAGTACAAATTATCAAATCAGTAAGAAAAGTAAATTGCAGAGACGGAAATATAAACATATGTTTCCTGCTCAACTCATCAACAAGAACTCAGTATATACAATGATGTCACACATGGCATAACCATGACGTCTTATTGTTCCAATCACCATGAGCAAATTAGCAAACATATTAAACACTCTATTCTTCCAAAAATTCATGAGGTTTCTAACCAATATATATATATATATATACACATATATATTAGAATAGGGGAAGTTATGGTCACTATCCCCCATGGCTATCGAAGAAAGCTCTAAATGGGAGGGAACCCAGCAATATCAACAGAGATAGTGAAGGAGAAAAGAGAGAGATGTTCCATCCTTAATTGAAAAGCTTGAATAATGTAAGATTAAAAATCTTACTAGTGGTCTTGAATGTCAACATATGTTATTGGTATGGTTCGAATGAGGTACTTCTTCAACCAACCAAATATTATACGGATATCTAGAGTAGAAGCACAGTGAATCACCGTAGTTAAATAGCACACATGAAACAGAATGTCCTGAATTCGCAAGCATACTATATACAAGAAAAACACTTACTCTTATTCTTACATATATCAAGAACGCATCAATAGTGACAAAAATAGCTAAATGTGGAAAAAAAGCTCAGACGTGCTTGTTTTGATTTCAGGAAGATGACAAAACTAAGACTAGAAAAGCCACAAAGCAGTTCTCTTGTGCACTGTATGAATTGACAGAAATTGATTCATGCCTGTTTTTAAAAAGACAAAATGGGAACTAGACTGGCCAACATTGGCTTACAAGTGTTTCCCTTAAAACTTGGTTAAATAAAAAGCATGACTATAATGAACCCTTTACCTATGGAATCTATTGAGTTGCATGCACCAACCAGTTCAACCCAAAAGCTTAAGCTGATGGGGAAAGGTGGGCAATTCACTTATACTCCAACACTCCCCCTCATGTGCAGGCTCCCCCAGGCCGCATACGTGGATATTGGAGTGGGCTGTAATTATTTTAATTAACGCGCCCGCCAGGACTCGAACTCGAGACCTCTGGCTCTCGTACCATATTGAGTTGCATGCACCAACCAGTTCAACCCAAAAGCTTAAGCTGATGGGGAAAGGTGGGCAATTCACTTATACTCCAACAGAATCAAAATGCTGAATACTAATGATTATGTAACATATACAGAAACATAGTACATAAGTACTCTTGCATTGACTGGCGATGATTACAATCAAAGTGGTCTTGTTCAAAAGGAGCTTATCCCACGTAAAGAGCATAAATCGCATGACCCAAACTTTTCTGGACTGCAATGTGAATATGTACCAATCTTAGGAAAGGACACTGATGGAACTTATTCTTGTTCATATTCCATGCACTTTAAAGTAGTACAAAGGGCAGAATAAAATTTATATAAAAACTTCATTTCTGTACGCAGAATAGCTACTCGAAAAAGTATAACAGCAAGTGTCATCGTGTCGCTTAAACAAAATTAGCCCAAACTGCATCAGATTCCACTATAAACAATAACAAATTAAATCATGTAACATAGTGCAGTAAGACTGAACTACAGTGCAGTAAGCCTAATCATTCGTAAATACCAACAAAATAACCTCCAGCAAGCAGGATAGAAAAGCTACTCCAAACATTTTCCCCTGGTGATTCGTAAGGCATAAATTGAGAACATCTTTCACAAACTGAACAGATCAGATAGCAGAATCATATGCCAGAAAGCTACATATATGATAAAAGTATAACTTGCTTCATCTATGGGGTGTTCATCCTTATCTCTATACATGCGCACGCACATTTAAACTGAATTAAACCAGTAAAACATACTGAAGAGAAGTAAGGTGTACATAGCAGTCACAGGTTGAAAATCAAAAATGAAGATTTCTATTTGGGTTATTGATTCCAGAATAGCTAAAGATAGCATCTTCTGTTAGTAGGCTTAAAGATTATTCTTTTGATGTTTGTTCCTAGATGCTAGATTCTATGTTTTCCCATATAAAGAGCACCTCGCAAGGCCCTCCTTATCAACCTGAGGAGGCCAAAAGGGTATCAACAAGCTTAAGGTAGGACGAGAGTGTGTTTGAGAGCTAGTCAGCAGGAACAACTTAAACGTTTGAGAACAGAGAAAAAAGGCCACTGGAAAACAGAGGCAAGAAAGGTTCCAAAAAATTTCAGTGCCCACTGTTTCATTGATATAACTTCTAAATATTTTCATTCATTCTACAGCAGATGTATCACCAACATCAAGGCCCGAGTGAGCTCTTCACTACAAGGACATCCTTTCCGATGGAGCAGCATCTGTTTTTGCATGGGGGAAATGCCCAAGGAGATTCCGGGCTAGTTCTCTCAACTGACGCTAAACCAAGGCTGAAATGGACACCTGAGTTACATCAGCGATTTGTAGACGCAGTCAATCAATTAGGTGGAGCTGAGAGTAAGTATAATATTCTGATCTTCTCAAGGTACAGAGATCAGCTGAATTATAATATTTCTCTTCATCACCCAGAAGCTACTCCAAAAACAGTCATGAGGCTCATGGGCATTCCAGGACTCACCTTGTACCATCTGAAAAGCCATCTCCAGGTACTTGAGAATCTGAAATCCTCCTGGTAAAGATGATATCTGTAACTGGGAGTAAACATTATTTTTCGGATGTTACAGAAATACAGACTTAGCAAGAACCTCCAAGCTCAAGCGAATGTCAGTGCATCAAAGAATGGTAAGGACAAGTCGTAACTCCCATCTTTATCATTATAGAAACAGTATGAGAGTTAGCGAATTGTTACCGATTTGCAGCCATAGGATGTACAAACATTGCTGAAAGGATGCCCGGAACAAGTGCACCAACAATGAGCAGTACAAATGCCACTCCACAGGCAGAGAAGTAAGGACTCAGTGGTAACACTGTAATTAAGTGTAATATGAAAACTGAAGTAATAGTCTCTTTTCCTGGGTGCAAGGACTATTCAAATTGGTGAAGCACTTCAGATGCAAATCGAGGTTCAGAGGCAGCTAAATGAACAGCTTGAGGTGAGTCATTGGCACCAGCAAGACAACACACTTTTATCCCAGATTTTTCACTTGGTGGATAAGGTAGATCGAAGTAACATAGAACTCAAGCATTTTGGCTAGCAGTCTCAAACTTCCAAAAGAGAATAATAAAAAGGTCATGAATTCCAAATTACCTCCTATAATCTGCACTCAACTCCCAGGATGACAAAATGATTTAATATCTAGATTATTTCTGATATAGAACAAAACATTTTCCATATTCCAGTAAAGTCACATTTAGTGTCTACAAAATGGATTACTGCTGCAGTGATTCTGATCCGGTTGAATTGGCAACAGGTGCAAAGGCATCTACAACTACGAATAGAAGCCCAAGGGAAGTACTTACAGGCAGTTTTAGAGCAGGCACAAGAGACACTTGGAAAACAGAGTTTGGGTCCTGCAAACCTTGAAGATGCAAAAATAAAAATATCAGAGCTGGTGTCACAAGTATCAAATGAGTGCTTCAGCAATGCAATTACAGATATAAAAGAAAGTTCAAGTGTGCACAGATTAGAGCCCAAACAAATCCAGTTTGTTGAAAGCTCAACAAATAATTATTTCACTGCAGCTGAAGGATTCATCAAGGAGCACAGACCACACCATCATGGAGTACTAAAAGCATATGATGACAGTTCATTATTTTGCAGAAAAGGATCTCATGAACATGAGATCCCGTTGGCCCTTAACAGAAGCTTAAGTGAACGTAGGATGGCTCATTTGCAGAATGAGAAAGGGTACAGTAAAGCAGAGTTAGGGTATGAAAGTGATACAGAGATGGCACCTGAGTATATTGGACCTCAAAATAATGGTGGAGGTAGCACCACCAGTTCAGCGTCAGGTAGCAAAGGAGATGCAGAGAAGCCATATCTCGAAGAACCAAACTGCACGAGACAGGCAGTTGAATATCCCAGAGAGAGCAAACTACTAGACTTTGAGCACTCGTGTCCAGGGAAGAAGCTTGACCTGAACACCCACAATGTCGACGACACCGATCAAGCTTACAGACATTTCGATTTGAATGGTTTCAGCTGGAGCTGATAATATGTAAGATGATCAAAGTGATGAAATGAAATTACAAATAATTTCTTCCAGCATCGATGACACCATTGACACATGATCAAACAACATATGTAAAGTGGTGTCATTCATATCTTTGGGCCATCAGCAGTTTACTCAAAGGTAAAATAGAAGTACATGAACAGTCAACAAAAGCACACAAATAAAACAATGAAATTAGATTCCATAGGATATAGGATATGAAGTAGATAACAGCAACAAAGGGAACGCCAGCATGATGAAAAACAAAGAGAAACAAATCGAGGACTTTCCAACATCAAGCAGTAAGAAAAATAGAAACAGAAACAGAAAAATGACATCTCAAATGGCATCGCTAAATCAATCTAGTGGCACAAACTATGTGTGCCACCACAGACCTAATATTCTAAACTATCTGCTTAATAAACCTTGAAACCAAAAGGAAAAATGCATGAGTTGCTAGTGAGGGACTACTGCTACCCTTGCTGGATAATATTTTAGTCTTAAGGTAGCGTATAAAAGCACAACAGGAACAAATGCAATTTCTCCAAACAGCCATCAGCATTCGTGCCATCGTCTAGTAGTAAGTAGTAACACAGAATAAAACCAGTATATGTTAACTAAAAAGATATGGTAATTCAGATGGCATAAACAAGTTTCCAAGTAACCGAAAAGGATCTGTCTCTGCTGCGCTTATTTATATACCGAACAGGCAGCAGGCACTTATTGTCGTAATCCAAGGAATGGTCGCTCATGACACTGTATCTACCTCCCCTTTATTCATCTCCTTTACGCGCATTATTATACTAATAACTACGACAGCAGGAACTGTAATGCTATTATGTATGTAGAAACTGTAATCATTTGTGATGGGGCAGCGACTGGCAATGATTTGCTCATTCTTTCTCGCCATGGTAGTAGGAGAGGAGAGCCTTCGGTCTTTGGAAAACATCCCCCTACTTCTTGATCCGGCGCACCTTCTTAGCGCCCCAGACCTCCATCCTCTCCTTGGGGCACCCGCAAGGCGCGCGGAAGATGAGCACGGTGCGGCCGTTGGGTGGCGCCATCTTCCTGAGCACCGCCTCGAGCTCCCTGTGGTCGTCCCCCTCCCCCGGCGTGCGGCAGGCCGCGCACGCACTCCTCCGTCTCGAGCTGGATGTCGTACTCGACGGCCTTGCGCAGGCCGCGGCAGCGCGGCCTGCCGCACCTGCGCGCGCGGTGCGCCGCGGCGTCCCACGCGAGCACGGCGGCACCCGCGGCGACGCCCGCGGCGAGCGGCACGCAGGGCGCCGCCGGGTGGCGCGTCGCGGCCGCGGCCACGGCGTCCCGCGCCTCGGCGGCCAGAAGCCGCGCGTAGGGCGTGGCGAGGAAGGCGAGCGCGGCGAGCGACGCGAGGAGCGCGAGCGCGTCGACGACGGCCAGCGGCGAGTTGTCGCAGAGGGCGGGGAAGAGGCGGCCCCGGCCGCCCCGCGGCCGCGAGGAGGAGGACGAGGAGGAGAGGGAGGCGCGGCGGGCACGCGGGGAGGAAGGGTCCGATGAGGGGGCGCGGCGCCTGTGCTGGTCGAAGGCGCGGAGGAACTCGATGAGGCTGCGGCAGTCCGCCATGGCGATGGCGGGGCGGGGTGGTGGTGGTGGTGCCGAAATGGTAGGGAATTTGGGATCGGGATCTCAAGGGTGGGGGCGGGGTGCGTGGGACGGACGGTGGGAGCCGAGCCTGCCGCGCGATCGGGCCGGCGGTCGCGTCAGCGCGGTGCCGCGCGTCGGCGGCGGCGGAGGCGGAGTGGGCGTGGTGCCACTTTTCTTTCTGTTTCGTGGCGCGGGCCGGGCGGTTCGTCCTGTGTGACTCCTGTCGCGGCCTTGCGGGCGTGGCGAGCGCCGCCGAGGCACTGGGCGTGCGTGGGCGGTCACGTCCGGCGATCGGAAATGTCACCCCTCCATGGTTCTGAAACTTGTCCAGCGCTAACCAAACATGTCATGCCGTGCACTGCTGGTCCAATGCCACGGCCTGGCTGCGGAGGTCGTTTTTTCGCGAGCCATGCATACAAAATCCCTGAATCCGTGCCGTGCGCCTTTATAGCAAGTTTTGTTGGGCTAACACGAGGCCGTTCATCAATCTTCCATGTACTCACATAGTCACGGTCTCACGGACCCATTGTCTCGTTCGCTCTCTTGAGTCTTGCCTATTGCAATCACCCAGTGCACGAATTTTTTTTATATTATTTTTTTCTTTATTTTGCAAAAATAAATGGTCCGTCAGAAATTTTGCAAAACTATACATCTGCCGCCGTGGCCCACGGCGGTAGGGGTCCTACCGCCGTGCGGCACGGCGGCAGGGGCCGTGGCCCACGGCCAGACGTGGGCCTGTAGCGTGCGACGGACATACCGCCGTAGCCCACGGCGGTAAGGACATACCGCCGTGGGCTGCGGCGGCAGGTCCTAGCGCCGTGGGCCACGGCGGCAGCAGGCCTGGTACCGCCGTGCCCCACGGCGCTAGGAACTTACAGCCTATATAAGGCCGAAATTCAGCCGAAAATGTCATAGTAATTCGAAAAAAAGAAAGAGAGAGGGAAGAGGAGAAGGGAGTGAGGAGGAGGTGGTAAAGGTGCGAAGCTCTGTCGGTTTTTCGTCTCGTTAGAGGTAATACTCTGGTACTTAATAGTTTGAACTGTGATAATAGTAAAAATATAGTTTTAGTGTAGATCTGCTTAGTAAAAATATAGTTTTAATGTAGATCTGCTTAGTAAAAATATAGTTTTAGTGTAGACCTGCATAGTAAAATTATAGTTTTAGTGTAGATGGATTAGTAAAATTATAGTTTTAGTGTAGCTCTGAGTAGATATATTTTGTAGTTGCAGATCCACTTATTAATAGCGGTTTTTTTTCATGCTGTCAGACATGTCGGATGTAGTCAGTGTCAAGTTGTATTTCAGTAATGGGCAGATTAGACATGCTCTTGCCAGAAGCCACTGCTGCTACACTACCCCTGCTCACATGTGATCGCTGCATGCCTTGCAACAAAGAATAATCATTGGGGTCGCTACGTGCGTAAATACTTTTTGAAGCAAACCATTCTAGACACTTGGAACCACACTATTGAGGGTTACCTGCATCTTGGAACTTTCACTCAAGACCCCCAAGACAGTGCGTTGTACATACTAAATCCAGATCCAACCATGTGCCAAGGTGTCGGTCGACGCGAGAAGAGGAGGATTAGGAACAACATTGATGAGGCTGAAGCTGGACCTCCGGTGCAGATATGCTCTAAGTGCAACAATCCAGGACACTTCTACAAGATATGCACCGAAGCATCTTACTTTTCCACTGCCACTTCTCTAGCACCTTCAGGTAGTGCACGTGGACGTCGTTCCCGTCGCTACAACGAAAGAATGCAGTGATCGTACTTGTTTATGCTACCGTGTTGTAATATTTGAAATACTTATGCATGTTATCGTCTTGTAATATTTGAACCATTTCATTTGGCAATGTCTTGTAATATTTGAACTTATGCATGTTATCGTGTTGTAATAATTGAACTACTTTTTCATTTGCTTGTTGTTTTCTTCTTGCCGTCAAATTTATTATCATATCCTGTTATGTATTGTTCTCTAATTTCAAATGAAACATGTAATGAATTATCATATTTCTCATTTTTTTAGGCTTTCAATGGCTTCCTCGGGTTCTGAGTTGGACTTGGAGTTGCTCACCAGTAGGAAGGACAAGGTTGCGGTGCCAAAGGGGATCCACACTCCTATGTGCTACTGCGGTGACAACTGTAAGCATATCAAGTGCAACGTTCTCGGGTACTACTACGGGATGAGGTTCTTCATGTGCGTGAACTACGAGCATGACCCCCTCCCATCATGTCGCAATGTTAGACCAAAAGTAAGAACAAACTGCATTACTAAATAAATAATATGTCATTGCTATTTTATTATGTGCTAACTTGTCTTTGAAAAAAGACTCTACCTCCTCTCTGTGATTTTATGTAGTGGCTAGATTGTGAGCAGTCCGAACAAGACAAGCGTTACGTCGAGGCGATGGGTCGTTCAGCACGTGAGAGGTGGCAAAGGATGGTTGAGGCAGAAAAACAAGAAGAAAAACGTAAGGAGCAACAGGAGGAAATTCGCATTCGCCGGGAGATCAAAGAACATGAAGCGGCCGCGGCCCGTGAAGCAGATAGAGAGAGGAAGAGGGAGAGAGCTCGCCGGGCTAAGGAAGCTGGGCCGGATGCTATGAGGAAGGGGAAATACCCCCGTTGTACCCAGTAAAACTCGTACTAGGGTGTGTTTTCTGTGAGTTACTACACCAAACAGTGAACACATAGGGTGTGTTTTCTGTGAGTCACTGAACCAAACAGTGTACCTAGTACTAGGGTGTGTTTCCTCCGAGTCACTGCCCGTTTTTCTTGCCCCGGATCGAATGGCCCACCGTCCAGTCTGCTTTATTGGCTACATATATGTGAGCACTATTCTCCGGTGTCACTTCACAACACAACAAGCACCAATGAGTTCCTGGACTGGGGATGATGATGACTCCCTCGGTCCAGCACTGTGGAGCCAGCAAGATCCAGAGTTCAACAGCAATTTTCCAGTCTTAGGTAAGAGAGATTTCAAATCCATGCGTGATGTTAGAAAGTACGCACCAAATCAAACGGTGAACTGGCCAAGATGTGCATACGGTGAGTTCTGTGTGATGCAGGTTTACCAAGGATGGAACAACTCTGGTCGACGCTTCTGGCATTGCTCACGAGCATGGGTAAGCAAAACTTCTTGACCTCTATCCTTCATCATTTTATGATTTACTAATGTAATCACGGTTTCTGCAGTACTCCGACCAACCAGATAACTGCGGTTTCGTGCAATGGATGGATCCCCCAGCTATTGACCCGTATCAACAGTACATCAACTACCTCGAGGATGTTGTCATCTTCAACCTGAGGCAAGAGCTCGCGTCGGCATTGGCTTCTCCAGATCCGACATCTTCCAACGACGACGACGGACCGGTGACCGGACCAATGGTGGTGAAGACGAACACCGGGTGTGAGGACGAGTTCTGCTGCTATCCGTGCCACGAGAAGAAGGACAACACTCCACCAGCAACTCCACCCCCGCCACCGTCTGATCCAACTCCACCCCCGTCGGGGTACTACATGCCCTCCCAGCACTCCGGCGGGTCTATGATGTCCGGGTTCTCCGGGTACTATTCGTACAACTAGACTACAAATGTTGTAATCGTTTATCTAAATTCCCTAAGGCACGTTAGGACTAGAAGCGGCACAAAGTTAGGGTACTTGTGTCGTACGTGCCATTGCTTGTTTCTGTAATTCGTCGTTAAGTATCAATGGTTCGTCGTTAAGTATTAATGCTTCAAAAAATTGAAATTTACAAAAAAAAATCCTACCGCCGTAGAGCACGGCGGTAGGTCCATACATACCGTCGTGGCCTACGGCGCTACCTGGAGGCCACGCTGCCGCCTGGCGGTAGGCTCCTACCGCCGTGCGGCACGGCGGTAGGTCCCTAACGCCGTGGCCCACGGCGGTATGTGCCCTTGTCAGTGGGCCACGGCCCCTGCCGCCGTGCCGCACGGGGCCACGGCGGCAGATGTATAGTTTTGCAAAATTTCTGGCGGAACATTTATTTTTGCAAAATAGGGAAAAATATAAAAAAAAAATTCCCAGTGCACGGCATCAGTGGTATAAAAGGAAGAAGAGGAGAGTACCCAAATAGAGTGAGAGAAAGATCGTCGGAAAAAAAATAACCCGTCAATAAGAAAATAGGCCCACTATTGTGCCTGGGCTTATTACATCATACTCTGAATTGTCTCGTACTAGCCCAAACAGAAAGAAGTGTGAAATCGGGCCGCTCTAAATCGGGCCGAACAGGAGATTCAGGCGACCCGGCCCATACTGTGTCCACAGTCATCACAAAAGGCCTAGTACGTCGGTACATGCTCGTGCTTTCTTTCACACAATGTCAACGTTCTTTCTTCTAAGCAAATTAAAAAATAAAAAAATAGAGTTTTAATGCTGACCATCGGCCAGTGCCCAAAATAAAAGATTCACAATAAGTTGATTTTTTGGACTTCCCAAAAATTATTAGAAAAAAACAAATATTCGGTGCAAACCATTTCTTGAGTGGAAAGGTGAAAACCACTCCAAACAACATTAAAAAAAGTCTCTGCAAATTTGAAACGATGCACATTTTCAATTTATGCATATACGTGCTTTGTTGCAAAAGTTGAGATGCAAATTCCTTATATAAAAATTCATATGAAATGACAAAATTTAAGTGCATATGCATTGCAATAATACACATGTCCAGAAATTTCATCTTGTAGTGCACTTGTAGTCGAAATTTGTCATTTTCGTACGAATTTTTCTACACTAAGTTTTCATCTCAACTTTTATAACAAAGTGAATCTACAAATACAGAACGGATGTGCATCATTTAAAAAAAACTTATAGGTTGATGATTTTTTAAACAAAGTGAATCTATAGATACACAACTGAATATTTTCCACTTCTCCAACAGTTCCCAATAATTCCTCTAAGAAAATTTCAAAGTTGATGGGATCTAACTGTTGAATTTGCGGTCTAACCCTGTTCTCATTGAAGAATCGATGTATTGGATGACAAAATGTGGTTATGGCAGCCGCAATGGTGCCAATAGTGATCTCTGTAGTATAGCCACATCAGCAAATAAACTTATAAAATATTATGGAGAGAGAAAGGGACGTCGCTAAGTTCAGCAGCACACATTCACTAGCGGGTCCCACCCATGCACACCTTCTGTTTGCAATACTGCTCGCCTTGCGGAGATAGTTAAAAAATCATGACACATGGGACCCACAAGGTTTTAGGAATAAATGCTATTGTGAATATGTTAGGTGGCTAATCTATATTATGTACTTACTATAGCTGAGGTGTAAATGTTATAGAGAACAAATTGTCTATAACTACTGCGGATGCCCTTAGCAGCTTGGCGAACCTCGATTACATTGCTGCTGATGATGATAATTCTCTCTTCTCTGACTTCCGAGGGCAACCAAGCGTCGAAACGAAGCAGACGGAGCCTCACGTGTTCCGCCAACCAAAAACAAAGAGAGGGCGAGCCGTATCCGCTACAAATCCAACGTGCGCGCGGCAACCACGAGATCGTGGGCCGATCGCGATCTGCGCGTGTATCTCCGGCCAGTCGATCGCCGCCCGCCGGGGCACTTTTGCGGCGCTGCCGCCGCGCGAGTCAGAAACGGCCGGCCGGCGGACTCAGACGACAGGGAAAAGGCGAAAAGCGCGGACACTTTACAGGCCCTATATATCCACCGCCGGCATATCGTATCGAAGCGTAGCCTCACCACCCCACTCGGCCAGCCGGCCGGCGGCCGCGTTCGCGTCGATCTGGAAATTTTAAAGGGAACAAAGGTAGCACAGGATCAACGTACGCGAACATCTCATCATCATCAAGCTACCAGGGAATCGATGCCTGTTGGTCTCCCGGGAATCGAAGCTAAGCAACTAATTGAAGATATCTGTTCAAGCTCAAATTATCAAACGCAAGAATAATCGATCTGATCTGATGTGGAGTATCTATGTAACGGGACGGTGGGACGGATATGTTAGAATCTTGGAATATATGCTGGTCGATCGAGTTGTAGTACTCCCCCATGCATGCATGGCGGCGGGAGGAGATGGAGAAGATAAGCGGATAGCCTCGCAACAAGGCGCCACCAACCAACACGTGGAGCTCGATCTCTATAGCTAGAGGTGATCGAGGGGCGATCTATCGACGACTCGCGCGCGGCATGTCGCTCATCACATGTGAATGGAATGTGTGAGTCACCGTACCGAGAGTCCCATCGTCTCGGTGAATCTGCGGCTAGCAATAAGGTCCGATCCACAAGGACGTGTACGACATGTACATCCGATCGTGTGTGTATTCTTCGCGTGCGTGAATCATGCGTGACAATCCATGGCGTGCGATAGATGCGGAGAAGTCAAAGGATCGAGCTAGAAAGGGATCGATCGATCGATGAGGTGTTGAAGCTACGGATCGAGTACTACGCTACGCGGATATAGGCTTTTCTCACGCATTTTCTGTGACGCGGATCGATCAATCTCGGGTGAATGGATGGGTGCTGTGCGGATGGATTGATCCGTCCGTTTCGATTGACCGGCGACCGGCGGAGCAGGGCGGCGGCGAGTAGCTAGGGGAATCTCTTGCTGTCCCAGTCGGGCGGGGCAGCGTCACGCCGCCCAACGACAGCGCCGGCTTTGTACGCTTCTCTCCTTTCCCCCCGGGAGGGAGGACCCCGCTACCCCCGTGCACCGCAGTGTAGCTTGCCCTAATGATAAGGCCGGGTTCCGACCATTCTACTACCTAGCTAGGTGCACAAAAGCTTCGTCCACGCAGCTTATTATAATCTAACACTCTTACTGCATGTATACATTTTCAATCGGGGGCACTTCAAAAATTCTGAGATACAAACTGCATTGACATGAATTGGACATCCCAAGATCTTAGATGCAACTCATCACAAAGTCCGGAACTAATAGAGGTTTCTTTTTCTCCCTCGTCTGAAAAGAAGTTAAAAGCAACATATATAGCCACATAGGGAGAGTTAAACGATGCATAATTTGACTACACGTGCATGGTCATGCAATTCCATGCATATTTCCGGTCACCAGGCCAAAAACGATTTGTACTGACACATGAAAAATAGATTGCTGGCACATGCAATTATCACCCGCCAGCATAGTGGTGGGGGCACAATGCTGGCGGGCGCTTATGTCACCCGCCAGCACAAAAGCACAATACTGGCGGGCGACATAAGGCACCCGCCAGCACAAATGGAAGCATTTGTGCTGGCGGGTGCCTTATGTCGCCCGCCAGCACTGTGCCTTTGTAAAATCAACAATCCCTTTTTAAAGCAGGAAAATGTTGTCAAATAGAAAAGTTGTAAACTACAAAGTTCCATACTTCCATAACTTGTCAATATGTACAATTTTTATTCGGGTTGTTGCTTCATTTGACAAAGTGTTAGTAATTTTGTTCACAAAATCTATATCTCTTATATAGTTTGAAGAAACTATGTGAGATGTGTATAAGATTTGTGAAGAATGTTGCTACCACTATTCCGGATGAGCAAATGATCAAAATAAAAGTTGTTCATCTTCAAAAGTTAAAGAACTTTGTAGTTGAACCATTTTTTATTTGAATTACTTTTGTTGAAGTAAAGTACGTCTGAATTTTTGAAATTTTGAAAATTTGAATTTTTCAAACGACCTCAAATGGAGAAACTCTCAACATGAAAGTTGTAGATCCTGAGAAGTTATGAAACTTCGTAGTTTACAAATTTTTTATTTGAAATCATATTGTCAATGAAATCCAAATTTGAATCTCTCACATTTGAAATTCAAATTTCGTAGTTGACCTCAAATGGAAAAACTCCCAACATGAAAGTTGTAGATCTCAGAAAGTTATGAAACTTTGTAGTTGACAAGTTTTTAATTTGAATCCGTTTAGTGCCTCAAAAAACCGATTTACACTCAGTGTAGTATAATATGAGTAGAACCAAAACTGCATATGGACGCATATGAGTGTGTGGTGTAGTGGTAGAGGAGGCTTCGCGCGAGGGGTAGGTCACAGGTTCAAACCACGGCAGCCGCGGAGCGTCACGACTTTACGCGAAAAAATGCACGACTTGTGGTTGGCTGGTGGGGTTCCTCTCCTAAATAAATTTTTTTTGCTATTTATTTCGACCCGATTTCGAAAATCCACTGTGCTGGCGGGCGCTTATGTCACCCGCCAGCACTGTGGTTCAGGGGTGGCGGGCGGGCACCCGCCAGCAAAGATAGCCATTTGTGCTGGCACAAGACTGCTGGCGGGTGTTGCACCCGCCAGCACAAATACGTTTTAGCCGCCAGTACAAATCGTTTCTGGCCTAGTGAGCAGCAATGCCATGAGTAGTACGTATGTATGGCTAAGTTTGTACACGGTAGGGAGGCATCTCGGGCTGCCATCATGCACAATCAAAATAAGTTCTACTTGCACTATCTTCACAACTACTCCCTTCTTCTCAAATTATAGATCTTTTTGTTTTTTCAAGAGCATATACTCCAAATTATACTCCAAAAGTAAACATAACATAGTTTATGGATCTAATAAAACTAAAAGGGTGTTTAATTTGAGATGGAGTGGCTTGTTTGGTTCACAAGAACTTATTATAACCACATACTTCTTTGGTACTTATTACCCAAACACAATAAACTTATTTGTACTTATTTTCATAAGCACTCTGTGAGTTCATAGTTAATTAAGTTACTAGAAGGGTGTTTATAGAGCTTATTTTCAGGTCCCTACACACATTTCCTCTCCCTACCCCTCCGTAAGTTATAATAACCAAACACCTCTAGAGAACCTTATATAAGTTCATGCTTGTGGAACTAATATAAGTACCAATGAATCAAACAGAGTCTGAGTAGTACACTATTTTCTCCATCTGTCCTCCTCCTCTGCCTAGCTACCATATGTCCTTATTGATAAATCAACCATTGCGCGCCCAGCCTCAGAGCGTTGCTATCTTCCCACACGAGAGGACAGCTGATCTTCCACCACGGCGTGCAATGGAGCCCACATGTAGCCCTTCCTACCTCTAGGCTGATGGGTAGCCTCCTTGTCATCGGTTTAAAACAATTGAAGGTAAGGTAGTCCAACATTAAACATTAGAGCTCCTCAAGACTATTATTTAGGCTATTTCCAGTGGAGAGAATTTTGTCTCGCTGTTTTCAATAAGCCTGGGCAAAATACCCATTACCCGAACCCGGACCCGAATTACCCGAACCCGAAGTACTTGATCCCAAATTCGGATAGCGATTTTGATTACAACAAATTAGTTTGGGTAATTCGGTAATACATTCCAGTAACTGAACTACCCGAAGTTTGCCATCTTCTTTGTATTTTATCACGTGTTGTTAGTTGAACACTTGAAATTATCACTTTACTAGAATATAATTGTCCCAGTTTGAACAAGTGACTATAATATATTATTCTCCACAAATTGTTATTGAAATTCTGCGCAAATTGTTGGTGAAATTATGTATAAATTGCAACCAAAATTTATGTATTTTGTTGTTCTTTGTAAAATCAGGTAGATCCCGTATACCCGAATCCAAACCCAAATCCAAATTATCGGGTAATGTTTTTTCAGGACTAATATCAGGTAACTATTTTCATTACCCAAATTTTGAATTACCCGGCCCGAAAAAATCGGGTAACCCGAACGCCTAGGCCTAGTTTTCAAGTCCGGCACGTCGCCAAAAGGTGTTTGAGTTGGTCGATCCCCAAATTACAGGTTTTATATTTCACAATTTTGTAGGATGCAAATACCATTTAATTGCAAGGCATGTAACTGGGTATGATCGGATGAAATGAAACTCTCTTGACTCCCAATGCCAATTTCATGAGGTTTCATAATCTTGGAAATAGTGTATACACAGTTCCATCTTGATGAACTCCTTCCCTCTCTCCTCATAATTGTGCTGCCATCTTGAGTATATGATTATGTGTCACTGTATTTAATTTGCATGAAACCTCTACCCTCTCTGAGATTAGCCTTATGCTACTTTCTTTTGGACTTTTTGTGCCTTACTTATCTATAGATGCACCCCAAGAGATCACATTCTATTTCTCTTAACATGCAAGTTGTCTACGTCATCAAGCTCATGTATTTAAGTCTTCCACCGTTTTTTTGTGATTAAATACATGAATGATCAACCATTTAAGAGATGTTCTCTCTCAACATAATAAATATGTTTGCATGTATAATATCATTTGCAAAAGAATATTACCATGCAATCATTTAAAGGTTGTTCGGCTAGTAGAATGAATAGTATTATGTGAGAGAAAATAAGTGGAAAGAAAGAAACCAACCAAGCACTGTTCATGTTGCCAGCCGAACAGCCTCTTAGTGTTGTACTTCAAAATTCACCTTTAAATTATGTTTAGAAATTCTCGCATCAATGCGCGGGGCATCATCTAGTAAATAAAAAAGATGAAGCCCTCTTAAGAGGAGGGAATCCAATTAAAGGCAGGAGCACAACCATATCATTTAAGAAGAAGAGGAAGAAGAAACAATTATTCATCATAAGCCGAAGCAACCACCACCATCATAAAACAACACACAAACGCACCCAACAAAACTCTACACCACCTCAACATGGGAGAGTAGCCGAAAGAAAGTCGCCTTGAATTGCGCTGTTGTCACCAACGTTGTGCCACGCCAAATGTCGTGACCTGCTGCAAGCCAAAGCGACAACTCAAACTCCTCCACCACAGGACCATCATCCTCAAGCCGCGCACACATGGTCGCTGATCCCCCCACTCCAACAAAGCGGATAAAATTCTTGATCTCATATTTTTGTGTACATTTTTTTTGAGTAAATCTATCATATGAGAGGATAAAATTCTTGATCTCATCCTCAATGTTGATTCTATATACGACAGTCCGGCCTACGAAAAATCTATGTGGACCCCAAAATAAATCTGGAATTATATCCAGATAGATGACAATACACAACTACACAAGTTGACCGATATATAGCACAAGTGCATCAAGCAGCGATGTGGCAGCACCAGTACGGTGCATCTAGCATAGGATCCCATGCATTTCCCATCAGATCTTCCATATATCTTCAAAGAAAAGGACCAACAAGGCAACAAGGCGCAAGGACACAAGCGAGAGGTGTACGAGCGAGTGGCCGTTGCAACATATTGCGCCCGGCGCCACCTCCACATGTCAGCGCGTCGCTGTCGTCGTCCCCCGCCGCTCTCGGCCAGCGACCCGTGGTGGCCCGGCCGGCGCATCTTCTTCCGCGGGGCTCGCGATCACGGCCTCACGGGCGCCCGGAAAGTCAATACCCGGGGGCTGCGGCGCGTAGCGGCGGTGCCCGCGCGCGTCAAAGCCACTCCCTCTCCTCCTCCGTGGTTTCTCCGTCAGCCCACAGGGGCGCGCGGGGTGGGAGGGCACGACACGAGGCGTCGCTCTCCGCCTCGGTCCCTCCCCAAGTCAGACTAGCCGCGCATCTCGCCACCTCACCCGGCCGGCATCACACTCACACGCCGGGAGGAGGTGTGGAGGGGACACGAGCGGCGACGGAGCACAGACGTGGCCGTGGCCGGGACTCCTTTTCTAGGTGTGGCTCGGCTGCTCTGCTCGATCGGCGGAGGGTTGTTCTCACGAGTGTCATCTCGGTCACGGAGAATCCACAGCCCACAGGGCGGGGCGGCGGGCTAAACGCGCACCTCGGCGTCATCTCGCCGTCGGTCGCGGACCTGTAGCGGCGCACGCGCGTACGCGTACGCGTGTGTCACGAGCGGCGGCGGCGGCGGGATCGGAGCAGCCGTGACGCAACGAACAAGATGAGGACTTGCAAGGACGACGACGGGAGGGAGCAATGATGCCTCGTACCCCACTGTCACATGGTGCCACTCTCAAAATAATCCGTGACAAGATCGGAGGAACAGGATGCTGAATAATCTGCCAGCTCTGCTGTATTCTCGACACATGCAGCAGCACACGGGAAACCGATCGAGACCTGCTGAGTTCTGAAGACGAACAAACCTATGATCGAACAGCCAGCCATCAGCCGATCGATCGATGTGCTGCGCGACACACGCACACGGTATATGGACAGGCACGTACTGTGACCACACTCACACCCACCCCTTCTGTAACTACTTCTACAAGGTGATTTCGTTTCTGCTACCATTTCAGAACACAGGAGCAAACTCTGGAGTAGTATAATACTGGTGATTTGGTGAAGATGGCGAGGATTATTGCTGGGTCCAGTCCAGCCTCCCGTTCACGCTCTACCGGGACCCTTGGGCGGGTCATGGCGGTTGTTGGGGCCGGACGGTTGGTAGTCGTTCACCTCAACGGCCATCATCCTCGCCGCTCGCCGGCCGAGGTTCTTCCTCCTCGCCGCCGTCGCCATCTCCTGCTTTCCAACGAACACAGAGCCATCAGGAATTCAGGACCACACAGCTCCACCAACTCTACAGGGTGGGTGTGGGTATGGGTAAAATCCAGGGAGCAAGAACAGGCAGCGAGCAAGGCAGGAGACCGAAGAGGATTCAGCTCGTACCTGAGAGGAAGCAGCAAGCTTCAGAGCCGGCGGGTGCTGCAGCGGGTTCCCCAAGCGTAAGCTTCCTGCAGCCACACGAACGCACAGGTACAGGATCAGCAACCGAGAAAGCAAGAAATCGATCGAGCGAGGGAGAGCGAGAAGGCCGGCGGCGGCCATGGCCGAGACGATCGAGTTGCGCATGGTCCGGAACTCACTTGGCGTGGGGACGGAGGATGCGAGCGGGAGAAGGAGGAGGAGGCCGGACAGCACGAGGAGGATCGCCAAGAGGAGGGGCTTCCCGGCGTGGCGCGCCATTTCGTCACACACAGCCGCCGCGCGGGGCTCGGAATGTGGTGGTGATGAGCGGCCAAACGGGGATGAGATGACGCTGGATGGTTCTGGACTTGGTGGGTGATGTTGCCGCGGGTTTTATAGTTGGACCACACCGCCGATGGCAGCTGCTTGCCTATGCCTAGATAGCTCACTGGCGTCCTCTCGCTCTGGCTAAAAGGTCAACTAATCTGTGCTCCCCTGCTTTTTTTAGAATGTCAATGTTCTGTGGCCCGCACGGCACTAGGTAAGATACAGCTTTTTACAGCACCCTTTTTATGGACTGCAGTGAGCAAATCTAACAATTGGCAGCATGCTAGACAACTCTCAATTAGTCACGTGTCAGTAAATTGGCTGATGGCTGTAATCGAGTAATAGACAACTCACTAGTCAGTAAACTATTGCAGTAGAAAACCTGCTCGCCAGTAAATTGACTACTGATAATTTAACTTTCCATGGTCATATAAGTTTTTTTTAGAATTCACGGTCTTTTTTAAGTTGAGCTGTGTTTAAAGAAGTTTCTTTGTCATTCATTGTTTACAAGAACAAGAAGATGCAAAATACTGACGCTATATCTATGTCTTAAAACCTACTCCCTCCATTTCAAAAAAAAAAAAACATGTCGTTTCAAGATTCAAAATTTGTTTAAAAACATATCATTTTACTTAATGTGGCATGTGTGCATGCAACAGTCAATTAACACCAAATATTACAAATAAATAGGGACAATAGAAGTCATTTTACCTTATTAATTATCTGTCCTAAAATTTCTAAAATGACATGCTTTTTGTGACGGAGGGAGTACAAGACATATTGGATCGCAAATTGGACAGCAATTTAGTTTAAAAAAAAGGGACCACAAGGCTATGTCATGCAGCTATATATGGTTCCTGGTTGTACATTTATCTCTCTGAATTTTGCATTGAAAAACACCTCGATCTTTGGCAGCCCTTTGATTTACACTCCACGTTTGAAATTGTATGTTGCTTTAACTTTTCGAGTACTTAGATTTCGATATGTGTCTAGACATAATATAATATCTAGTTACATATAGATAAAAAAATCATGTATTTAAATTCAAACCGACCTGCAATTTGAAGTAGAGGGGGTATCTATATAACCTATATAGATGCACTCCTTTAAGGGTTATTAATTTGATTTCTCTTGACATGCAAACTATCCACCTCATTTAGAAACCCACTACATGACACGCCACATCACCATCCATTGAGATCATCAACTTACGATTTTCACTGATTTTCTATTACTAATAGAGTAATAGTATATATGTATGCAATTTATTAGTCTTTGTGAGTACCACGCTCACAGTAGACATAAATGGATGACCAATCATTTAAGAGTCATTCTCTGTCGATAAAATAAATATATTTTCATGCATAATGTCGTCTGCAAAATAATGTTGCCGCACAATCACCTTTGTATTTCCACTTTCAAATTTTAAAAAATGTTGTCATGCAATCATCTTATATATTAGTGTTTCTATTTTTAAATGTCACCTTAAAATTTTGTCTAAAAAATTCACGTAGCAACACGCGAAGTATCATCTAGTATATTATTGTCTTTGATTATTTTGTTAATTAGGAAACCATTAAAGATAGATATCTGTCATGCGGATCGTGATGCAATTCACTCTGCACTTTTTGTTACTTGATTGATTGTCCTTCTTCCGGCTTGTTGGTCAGCTTGATGCGTGATGGCGTGAGACCGACTCGTAACCCGATGAGTCCCCACGTATAGTATACATGGCGTGCGTGCAAGGGATTCGCGTGTTCAAATCATGGCCTCACCATGGCACGGCACAAGCACAAGCACAGACACAGTTATCTCTGTATGTGGCTAGGGCAGAGGCTAAAATGTTTTTTTTTCAGCCTAGTACGAGCTTAGCCAGATAACTAATTTCAGTGTCTCAAAAAAAAGTTTATTAATTAATTTCAGCAACGCCCGCTGCTTGCTTCCACTGGTAGGGAGAGGGACTTTAGTCTCGGTTGGTAAAAGGTATAGGTCTCTCAAGTCCAACCGGGACTAATGATGAGAGACAAAAGGTCCCCCTTTAGTCCCGGGTGAACGAAACTGGACTAAAGGGGTCCTTTAGTCCCGGTTCGTATTACGAACCGTTCGTATTACGAACCGAGACTAAAGGGGGGCACGCCAGCGCCTGCGCCCACCCCCTTTAGTCTCGGTTGGTAATACCAACCGTGACTAAAGGGTCTCGTCCTTTTTTTTCTGTTTTCGATTTGAGCGTATATTCTAATTGTTGTCTAACCCGTATATGTACATATACGTATTTGCACTTGTATATATGTATACCTGTCTATATATACCATATACGCACTTAGACTTACATATAAATTAAACCCTACATATCTACATATATAAGCTTATAAATGTATATACACATCAAAACAAATAGTATTTTCTTAAACTAGTATATATACATCAAAACCCTAAACCCTATAGTATATATACATCAAAATATCATTCAGTTCAAATTTCTAGTCTCAATTAGCTTTCCTCGGAGGTGAGTCGGTCAATTGGATGGTTGTCATAAAAATGTTTTCCTTTTGGATTAACCACCCCGTCTATGAGGAATCCCATGAGAGCTTCTTGAATTACAAGAGACGATCCTTCTCAATGAGTGCTTCCCTTTTTATAATCCTCTGTAATTTGCAAATAGGTTAATATAATACACCAAACGATTAAATATACAAAAGAGGATAAAAATGATGTATTATTAATAGGTTTATTTTACTTACACTATCATCACCCGAGTTGCCACTGTAATGGTGTATGTGCTCACAGACGCAGTACCCGTATAAATTATTTCCTGGTTCTTGTCTCAAACACTAAAGTGGAGAGGAGAACATATTATGAAATACTAGTGTTATACATTTTAAATATTCCCAATCTGAAATTGTTATTTGGTATACGTATCGGAAAATTAGTGACCCATCTAATTTTTTCGAAATGGTCCTTGCTGTTTTGCAATGAACATGGTCCAAGCTCTGAGGCAAAATAATAAAAGATACAGTGTTAGTATAAAAGCTATATATATATATATATATATTGCATTAAAGAAAATGTCATAGATAGAATTATTACTCGTGAAATACATCTTGAAGGTCTTGGTATTGTGAGGGATCTTTTCTCAATGAATCATACACATTGATGTTACTTTTGTCGACAGTGATTATGAGTAGAATCCAGTGGAATTTGTATGCATGCTCATAAAGATTAGAATTGACTAAATAGAATTAACAAGGATAATTAGATGGCAATCGTACTTACTTGAAGTTGTAAGGCAGTAGTATAAGATCCTTGTAATAAAACTCATCTAAGTGCCTAAAAATTGTCTCGATTGTTGTTTTTCGTTGGTCCCGGATCTCCTGTTCGTTAACTTTTGATGGGTCCATGAAAGCAATTCTTGAATAACTCTTCCTTCGCATCTCAGTAAGTTGCAGGCTACACAAGAAGAAAGCCAAATGTTAATTAGTAGATCGACAAATGTAATAAATTTATTAATAAACATATGAAAATATGTCACTTACAGACACCAGGCCATCATAAGATCAGTATTCACGGCGTCCAGATGGTAAACTTCATAGATATCAATGAATCGGAGCCAGACCACCTTCTCGTTTTGAAGGGCAAAATCTCCAGGTCTCACGAGCATACCAAACATCTCCAAGCCATCAGCTGACTTCTTCAAGTACCAGTCATGAAATCTGCGCATCTTAGTTGGGAGCTTGTTGACCAATTCTGGCTTCACTAGAGGTTGTCCTAGCTCAAAGCGCCATCTATGTACGAAATTTTTATCCGCTGGTAGGTCTTGAAGGCCGAGAATACCACCAACAGGCATCCCTGTTTGTTCGTAAAAGTTAATGACATGAGCCAGTTCTTCTGCAGACATGTTGTCAATTGCTGCTTGTGCTTTTGCACTGAGGCCCGCAAACAAGTTAGTCGGATCGGTCGTGGATGCATCTATTTGCTTCTCCTTGTTCTTGTTTGTGGCAGTCCCCGACGTCGACGTAGGTATTTGCTCGATGTAACTATTCGGCGACCCTCATCGTCTCTTCTTTTGATAAGACTTGTCCACTGAACGCTCATAGTCTGTTTTCAACTCTACCCTTCTCTTGTTTTCTTCCATCTCGCGTATGAAAGCCTGGAGTCTCTGCTTACGACCTTCATTTTTTTTGGCATCCTGCCTTTCCTGTCGAGTTTCTTCTCTCACTTCTGCAAACCAGTCCGCGACTTCTTTTGCTACAATCGCGTCTGTTTCTTCTTCTATCCTCTGCCATGGTAGCTTCGTTGGCTCAGGCTTTTTCTTTGCTGGTCGTTTTCATTTTTTCTTTGGTGGTTGCACCGACTTGAAAGATTGTGCTCGAGACCTCTGGGGCGCGTGCTCTGCGACCGATTGTTGCTGAGGTGAATTGGGAGGGATGTCATCATCGTGATCGCTGGAGCTCGCTTCTCCCGAATTGTATGGTTCTTGCGGAGAAGGTGAGCGAGCAGGTAGTGACGATGACGGCCCCGGAGACGATTGTGGAGGCTCCAGGGGGTCTCTCGGAGATCCATCATTCTCAGGGATTATGACGATGTAACGTTTTGGTCATAATATGATACCGTGTAGCGCATCCTTAAGTGTCTTTTCCCCATCACCTCTTGGGATATCTAGCTCTAGCTCCTCAAAAGCAGGTTGACAGATGTTCTCTATGCTAACTGAGGCGTAGCCAGGTGGAATCAGCATGTCGTGACTTGTCTGTCCAGGAAAATGCGCAAAAGCACTTCCGCCCGCCACCTGAGAAATAATAATTAATTAGTTATTATTAGCATGAATTATACCGTCATTGTGAATGTCTGTCCAGAAATTTCAAAGTAATATATATGCATCAATTATTGAGCTAATAAAAGCATGAATTATACATACCTTCATTTTGATGTTGCCAAATGGCTTGTGAAGCTCACATGGGGTGCGCCGATAGATGTCATCCACAGGGTACCGTTGGCTGTCGTCCACTTGAACTCCTTCTATTGCCCTTTGCTCTTCGGGGACCGCTGCGGAAGCACAACTGCTTTTGCGAGCAGAAGGATTGTCGACGGCTGTTAAGTGCTTACTTTAGCCGTCAATTTACTCATGAATAAAGGAGCAAGAGAGAAAGTGCATCTAGGCCCCTAAGTGGATTTTGGTGAATTGAATGACAAAGCGATTAAAGGACTAATGTATTTGTCTAAGATTGTGAGCAGGTTTTATTTATATATTCATGAGTAATTATTGGAGTATTTGTTTGTGGATGAATATTATTTGGCTCACATTGGAGAAGACAAATATATGGATGATCCTAATGCATAAGTGACAAATATCAAGCAATAAAGGAAGATAAATATTGGGATAATTTGAGAAGGTCAATTCATTGTCTCCCATACTAGACATGACTTGATTAAAATTACAAGGATCATAAAAGAAAAGAAAGTAATTCTCTAAGTCAAGTGCAAGGCTTCATGTGTTTGTTAAAAGAGGACACAAGGATGAGTGTACACATTATGGTTCTAATTTTGGAAGCTTGCACATTCGTTGTCAATCAAGATCAAGCATTTGAAGTGGATTTTCAAATGAAAGGTTAATTATGTATGAAGCAAAGTGGAACTCAAAAGTGGATTGGATAAGTGATGAAGAGATCAACCGAGATGTTTAGGGTGAGGGACTAAGCAATCTTTGGGGCCGTAGCTAAGCCGCCATTAGTGTTTTGCTAAGGTGAAGTTCTAGCATCCGTGGGGTCTCCAAGTATCATATCCAAACCTTAACCGAGGGAAGCAATGCAAGTCATCAACATGTTATGATTGGCAATATGGAGTGACTTATGGATCCAAGTGTGCATTCCTATGCTAGATGGAAAGATCCTAAGTCATTAGCTCAAGTATGGACGTGCTCAAGTCAAAGGCTAAGTTGAAAGCCCTCAAATGGATATTGCTCAAGTATGGCAAGATTTAAGACATTCAAGCTCAAGAGATCAACAAAGTGTTTTTATTTATTCTTGAGTATAGGTATGCCGTACTATCAAGAGGGATGCAACATTAGCGAGTTGACCAAGTCAAAGTGCTCATTAGTTGACCTAAGTGAGATCTAGCCTTGAGAGCCTTAGAGTGTGCTAACAAACCCTCCTAACCTAACCTGAGCCACTTCATCTCTTTGGTGAAGTGTTAGAATCCTAGAAAGGGTTTTGGGGGTGACTCAGGTCTGACACCGGTCTGACCGGTGCCACTAGCCCTAACGGCTAGTTTTTCAAACACCGGTCAGACCGGTGTCCGCCTGAGGACTAACGGCTAGTTTTCTCCTTTGAGGGGTATAAATACCCCAAGCCTTCTTCAGTTGAAGGCTGCTGTTTCTTGTGGTGTTGCTGAGGTCCTAAGCCATTTCTAGCAAGCCCTAAGCCTTAGTGGCTCTCCCCAACCCTCTCTTTGTGAGATTTATGGATTCAAGCCATATTCTTTGTGTTGGGTTGAGAGAGTGAGCTCAAGAGCGTCTTTGTGAGCTAACAAGAGCATTTCCATAGCTTGAGCACTTCGGTTTTGCGTCTACGAGCTTTGAAGCATTTGTTACTCTTGGAGGTTTGCCTCCTAGACGGCTAGGCGTCGCCGGCTAGCTCCCAAGGTTGTGGTGAGCAGCGGGAAGTTTGTGAGGGCTGTGATCTTGCCTCTTCGTGGAAAAGATCGCCTTAGTGGAAAGGAGGAAAGTAGTTGAAAGAGACCCAGCTTGTTGTGGGAATTGTCCCTTACAAGCTCCTCAACGGAGACGTAGCCGTTCCTTAGTGGGCGGTGAACTTCGGGAAACAAATCCTTACTTCTTCGTGTGGTTTGCCTCTCTAAGTTGTTTTTCTAGCACATTTGATTTGCTTCCGCTTCGATCTACTTGGGTGTGCTACTTGTGTGTGCAGGGCTCATTACCCTGTTTGTGATCATCTACCAAAGCCACTCACCAAGTTTGGTTCGTGCTAGAAGTCAAGAGGAGCTTGAAGTTGTTTTTGCAGGTGCTCTGTGCTACACCGGTCTGACCGGTGACACGCACCGGTCTGACCGGTGCCTCCTGTGAAGCCCAGTGCGCGACCGGTCTGATCGGTCACCTCTACCGGTCTGACCGGTGGGCACTGACAGCTCATGTTTTTCGGGGAAGAAAAGTTTAAGTTGGTCGTCTCGCCTATTCACCCCCCTCTAGGCGACATCAAGGTCCTTTCAATTGGTATTAGAGTTCGGTGCTCCGGTTCGAGCTTAACCGCTCGGAGTTCTTCGATGTCGACTACTTGTGAGGTACCGTTTGAGCCTCTTGCTCTAGATGGCTCAAACTACTCTTCTTGGCGTTCCAATATTCTCATTGCACTTATGGTTTTGGGTCCCACCGCTGAGAGCATTATGGTTGCGAGTATCCTTCCAGAGGATGAGACATGTGTCTCTCCAAAGGAATTGGAGAATAAGCAACTCAATACCGTTATTACTAACCTTTTGTGTAGCTGTGTATGTAGAGAACTAAAGCATCTCATCCTAAAAAGCAAAGAAATTAGTGAAGATGCTCATCTCATTTGGGAATTGCTATTTGAGATAGTTCACACCAAATGGGATGAAGTTGAGAGTGATGAGGAAGATGAACCAATGGAGATATGTCCCACAACCTCTACAACATCCACTGATCATCAAGCATCAACTCTCAAGCAAGGAGAAGATCAAAGAAGCGAAGACACTGTCCCTCTGCAGGGACCGGTCAGACCGGTGACACACACCGGTCAGACCGGTGACGGCAGGGGCACAACAACTTGCTTGATGGCTAAGAAAGAAAAGAAGAGCAAGAAGAAGAGGCAGGCCAAGGGAGCGAAAAGCCAGAAGATTGAAGCCTCAAGCTCTCCGACAAGAGAACTTGAACTTCTCAAATCCGAGCTCTCATCCTTGGTTTGTAAGTATGAATCATTGGCTAACAAATATGATCATGATATCAAATCCTTTTCATATAGAGCTAAGGTAGAAGAAGAAGCCAATGATGCGCTAGAAGCTCAACTAGCGAAACTCACTAGTGAGCATATGGCTCTACAAGCCGATCACAAGGGACTTGAGTGTTCCTATGAGAAGCTTGTCGATTCTTATGCAACACTAGAGATACCCCATGAGATTGTGCTTTCATCGGTAAAATTTATGCAACCTCTATCTCACACATGCACATGCTCACAAGTTCAAATTGATTTGTCTTGCACTAATGATTGTTTGTCTCAAGCAAGCCAATCTAGCATTGAGCATGTACTTGTAGAATCTTGTGATGACCTCATTGCTAAAGAAAATGATGAACTCAAGTAAGAGGTTGAAAAGCTTCAAAGAGACTTGTATGTGTTGAAGGAGAAGAGCAAAGTGCAACCTTCTCAAGATAACCGTGAAGACATGGTGAAGAAGCTTGAGAAGGGATCAACCGTTACTTGTTCAACTCCTCAACAACATGCAACGACCCACAAACACAAGATTCAAGAAAAGAGCAAAGTTGGGCAAGTCAAGTCCCAATATCGCCCAACCAAGGCCAAGGCACAAGAACCACTCTCCAAGAAGACTAGAAGCTCAAACAAGTGGAGAGTGTGCTACAAGTGAAGAGAGAAGGGTCACTTTGCCGACACTTGCCCAAGTGCGATGATGGGTGGTGGCACTGACCGTGACCGGTCAGACCGGTGCAAGCCACCGGTCAGACCGGTGCCGGCCAGAGCAACCCCACCTCAAGCAAACAAGGCAAGGAAGACTACTTCTCCAAGATCAAGGCTCATAAGCAAGCATGGACAAGAAATTTCAAGGAGTGGTGTGACCAACAAGAATAAAATCCGCATTTGCTATGAATGCCGACAAAAGGGTCACATGGGCAAAGATTGCCCAAATGGTAACATTCCTAAATCGAACCTTGTCCATTATGATTTCCGTAAGCTTAGGAACGATAAGAATGGGACTTGTGCTATGAGGGAGATTAGTTCACCTCAATCTAGCATGAGAGCCATTTGGGTTCCTAAGCACCTTGTGGCTAATCTCGTAGGACCCAACAAGTGTTGGGTACCAAGAAATGCTTGTTGAGCTTGCAGGTTGAAAGAGATGCATTGAACACATGGCTAGAAGGCATGGAAATCACTTTTGATCAATTGGCCATGTGAAGGGCAAATTCATATAAATCTTGAATTCAATGACATCTCGATAATGAGTGCTCTTGGTTGAGTCTTAGTCACTCTTGGTTCTTAGTGAACACTCATGTTACACTTATCTTGTACTAGTGAAACATGAGGTAGTGACTTTGACATTTATTTGAAAATTTACTCTCACATTGCATTCGATGCTTTTAATGGCTCTCTAGAAGAGCATTGCCTTATTTCTGTTGCAGGTCTCAAATTAGTGATGTGTTCACACAATCAAGGGACAAGAAGGGCAAAGTCACCAAAGGGTTGACCAACTGGGGTCACCGGTCTGACCGGTGTAGGCCCAGTGTGTAAGGTCAGCGGGTGACCCGGCCTCTGTGCCCGGGTGACCCGGTACGCCTCTGTCTGCTGTCGGGTGACCCGACCCCAATAGCCGGGTGACCCGAGAGTGAACCGTTTTTCATGAAAAATGGTGATTTGGCATCATAGGTAATGAGACACTTGACACATTTCAATTGATAAATCATTTATGTGTCTTGACCAAGTTTTGAATGAGCCTCACCATATTCTTAATTGAATAAAGTGCTTTGTTCGAGAAATTCAAATATCTCTAGCACTATTTAAGGGGGAGCTCATTGCAACACTTGTGTCACTTGTGAGACTAACAGTTTCTTCTAGTGATCTTGTAGTCTTATTCTTTTGTGCATCACTAAGCAAGCTCTTGATAAAGAACAAGTAAGAGCTAGCATTTTTCAAACTTTAATATATGCACAAATTAAATGGTCTTAAGGCAAAGTTATGTTTCCTTGAACCTCATTGAATACCGTAATGCATCTAGGCCATAATACCATGCTAGTGTGCCATCCTTAGCATGTAATTGCTTCGAGTGAATTTTTGTGTGCCTCTCTAGATATTTGGTTGATACCTTTGCATTCACTTGACTTTGTGTCTCGTGGTTGAGGGTATGAACCAAATATACTTGAAAAGCTATTCATTTGAAGTGGATGCATGCACTTTGTGACATAGGATAGACTTTTCGAAAAATCAACTAGCATGGTAGGAAGTGTGCTCATTTTGAAAAATATTTGATTCTTGGTCTTTGTGACCCAATCAACTTAGTTGTGACTATAGTTACCCTTGGTTGATTGTTGGCTAGTCACAATTAAGAAGATTTTCTCAAGTCCATAAAATCCATCTTTATCTATCTCTCTCTCTTGGAAGAATAAAGAATTATCAATTATATTGGATTATCCTCCATTCTTTCAAGACTTGATGAATTTTGGATCATTATCACCTCAACATCTTTTATCCAATCTTTGAGAAGGAGCGAGAAGCAAAAGCTGTTCAAAGTGTGTCTCAGGGGAGCACTGGTCTGACCAGTTTAGCACACCGGTCTGACCGGTGTCGACCCTAAGTCACATTTTCTTTTTCCTGAGGTCTAAGTGGAAGAAAATTGCTTTATAAAATATCTGGAGAAGTTTTAAGGAGCAAAATCTCAAAAACGGAAGAGAAGGATCGGAACTTCCGAGGCTAGGTCGGTTCTACCGATATGGTTTCTCTGTTGGAATTATCAAAATCTTCGGTTCTATCGATCCCATGCCGGAACTACCGATAAAGCTTCACTGGCTGGACCTGGGGGGTCACCAGTCTGACCGGTGCCTCACACCGGTCTGACCGGTGTCGCCCGGGAGCAACCCGTGGGGCCACAGTAAAAGAATCTATCTTTTTACCCCCTCCTTTCTCTCTCCTCTATCATTTCACTCAGCCATCTTCTACCTCTAGCCTGTGGAAACCCCCCCTTCACACCCTCTTCCATCTCTCTCATATCCCATGGAGACTTGAAGATTCAACCAAGGAAAAGGCTTAAGATTGGAAGAAGAAGACTCTCCCAAGGCCCCTCTACTGTTTCCCCTTCGAGTTCTTGGAGTTCCTCTCAAGTTCCTCTCTCAAAAGGTATTCAAATCTTCGTTTTGCCCGATCTCTTTACTCCGTGCAAAGATTTGAATTTCCTTTGGTAGAACAACATCTGAGAACCCCTAGAAGACATACCTATAGATCCATAGCATTTTGTTGGACACATTGTGAGAACTCAAGATTTGGGGGCGGACGGCTTGCACCGGCCTGACCGGTGCACCCCACCGGTCTGACCGGTGGAGGCTGTCCAACCCTAAGTCCTGTGTTCTTCGTGTTTTCGACACATATCTGTATAGGAATGCTTCTAGTTCATCAAATTTCATATCTTGTCACTCCAGCCACTGAGATTGGCATTTGAGGCCATTGGCTCGGTTCTGGACGGCACCGGTCTGACCGGTGTCCCTCACCGGTCTGACCGGTGACGCACAGAACCGACTCAATTGCCCCAACTTGTGAATTTCAATTTCTATTCAATTCAAATCTCAATCCTGGTGTCTTCCACAATCTTGTTATATCCTTTGTGACTCAGGACAGTCGCTATGCCAAAGATGAAGCAGTCCGGGAGCAAGAAAACAAGATTAACTCCTAGAGAGCTCCCGCATGATCGTGAGGCAGGTGGCAGCGGTAGTGCAGCTGGTTGGAATCTCAGAGAACGTGCACCTAAAAGGAGGAATGAGGAACAGGAAGATTTGGGTGGTGACACGGGGATGAGCAGTGATGATGATGTGGAGGATGAAAACTATGTTGATCCCGGTGCTTTTCATGTGAGGCACCACGGGAAGGGGCCAGCCACAGATCAGGGTGATGATGAAGATGATGAGGATGAGGAAGAGGACCTAGGTGGTCAAGAAATGGATGAGGATGAGGATCCTATGGATGAGGATGAGGATGATGGTGCATGCAGGCTAAAAGTTGTCAAACCTATTTACATGTTTCCACACAAGGCAGTGAACTATCATGGCATAGGGATGACAAAGAAGCTGCAGAAGTTGAGAGATAAAAATCCCTATGCCAGTGAGAGGACAGCCACAGACAGGAGGTTTTGGGCTACATTTCAGCAGGACTACTACGCCACCGTGATCATAAAGAAGCCCAAGATCACCCACCTGGCACAGTACGTGGATTGGACATACATAGAGAGCAAGAATGACCCTATCTTTACTGAGCTTAGCACTGTGTGTGGTCACCAGAGGGTGAAGGAGCTCATGGGCTTTAGGCAGGATTGGAACAGGGAGATTATTGCTCAGTTCTACGCCACTGTTCACTTTGGCCACGTGGAGGAAGAGAGAGCTATGACGTGGATGACTAATGGGAACAAGTATGCTATTCGCTTTTCCCGGTTCTTGTCTCTCTTTGGTTTAGGGCTGGAGGACAGGGATTATCCCAAGTTGCATGATGGTGGTCTACTTGAGCCAAAGGCATTGTATTTCATGTATCCTAGTGATCAGAGGGCTAATGTTGGACATGTGAAGGGGTTATACACTTACTACTCAGTGCTTAACAGGCTTCTTCGGGCGTCCATTGCTCCTAGGGATGGAAATCCCTCTGATATTTCTAGGTTCATGAAGAACCTGATGACTGCTTTGAGACCAGGGGCACCTCTATTTAGTGTGGGGGATTATATTTGGCAGGAGATCAAGTACTTATCAGAGGATCCAAAGAAGATCTGCAGCTACAGCCCGTACATCATGTTTATGATTGAGAGGGTGACTAGAGTGGAGTTTCCAAAGGATGTCACTCACAAGCCTCTGAGGCCCAATCCAGTGAAGAATCCCAGTGTTCCTTCTCCTGAGCGTGAGTCGGAAATCACAGCGGAAGAAGGAGAAGAGGCGGGAGTTGATTGGCAGCAGTTTCAGCAGCACCCTACTACCCAGGCCGACACCGGTCTGACCGGTGCCACTCACCGGTCTGACCGGTGGGGGCCTGGACAGTATGGCCAATAGAAGAAGTCCACCTCTCCGCTCCGCCGATTCCTAAATTTGATCTTTGGCATGTGCAAGAGCCAGTATGATATAGAGGTGGAGCAGCAACGGACGAGGGTAGAAAGGAAGAAGGAACGGGACACCATGAAGCAGCTACATAATCACTTTGGATTTCAGCCGCCCCGTTCGCCTATCTCTCCCACTCCTCCTGAGGTTGAGATCGTGTCGTTTGATCAGAGGATGAGGACTATGATAAATTCAAACATGATCAATGAGTATGGCACCATGTTTTTTGAGTCCAGCGAGGGTAGCTCCTCCTCAGCTGCACCTCCTCCACCACCTGGTTCAGAGGAGGTCCCTCAGCCCTACGGTGCTCCACAGGGACCAGCAGGGTACCCTCCACCTTTCGGTGCTCCAGTTGCCCCACCTCCACCTCCGGATGATGCAGAGGGGTCAGAGGCTCCTCCGGACTGGGCAGGGCGCTTCTCTATGGAGATTTTCGGTTGGTCAGGCTATCCTCCTCCATATAGTGGTATGGATGATGATCTTCATGTTCTTTTCTCTAATTTCACCATATCTATCGTTTCTCTCCTATGCCATGTCTCATTTTTAAATTCTTACATAGGAGGGAGCTCGCACCCTGGCGGTGGCCCGGGGTGGGACTCGTGGCAGGGCTAGTGATCGGCATCTACATCTTCTCTCCAGGCCTTTATTACTGCTTGATGACAAAGAGGGGGAAGAGAGGATTAAAGCTTCTACATCTTGTTTAGCCCTGTCTGTCTGTGTTGCACCGGTCTGACCGGTGCCCTGCACCGGTCTGACCGGTGCCTGTTGGCTGAAGAGAGCAGTCTGTAATAATTCTAGAACTTTATCTTAGTGGACTTGAGAACATTTGTGTGAGTGCTACTGAGTGTTTGAACCTTTATTGTAATAATTAAGTGACTTTATTGCTAGACTGTGATGCATGTGTTGTTTGATGTATTGTTTGTGTTGGCTAAATGGAGCAAACTAATCTAAGCCAGCTTGCAACCCTGGCCTGATCAGTTTGGACCAAATAGCACACACACCTTTGCTTTGTGCTCTGGCTGGACCTGACCGGTCTGACCGGTCAGTGGCATCGGTCTGACCGGTGCCGCCCAATTGGGTCTGCTGGCTGGACCTGACCGGTCTGACCGGTCAGGCACACCGGTCTGACCGGTGCTGCCTAGTCTGTACACTTGTTATTTGCTTTGTGCATAACTTGTCATACGCATCACGGATTTTTATTTGTCGCTTACACTTGTTGCACTCCACTGATTCTAAGATATAGGGGGAGCTCACACGCGCTTTCTCCCAAATTTGTGCTATTGGCATTTGAGGTCAAGTTTTTGAAATTCAACTCAAAGCACAAATTAAGGGGGAGCTCTAGCTATATCTAAGAATCTAAATGCGCTTTAACGTTTTATTTGTAAGCTTTAATCGAGTTGTCATCAATCACCAAAAAGGGGGAGATTGAAAGTGCATCTAGGCCCCTAAGTGGATTTTGGTGAATTGAATGACAAAATGATTAAAGGACTAATGTATTTGTCTAAGATTATGAGCAGGTTTTATTTATATATTCATGAGTAATTATTGGAGTATTTGTTTGTGGATGAATATTATTTGGCTCACATTGGAGAAGACAAATATATGGATGATCCTAATGCATAAGTGACAAATATCAAGCAATAAAGGAAGATAAATATTGGGATAATTTGAGAAGGTCAATTCATTGTCTCCCATACTAGACATGACTTGATTAAAATTACAAGGATCATAAAAGAAAAGAAAGTAATTCTCTAAGTCAAGTGCAAGGCTTCATGTGTTTGTTGAAAGAGGACACAAGGATGAGTGTACACATTATGGTTCTAATTTTGGAAGCTTGCACATTCGTTGTCAATCAAGATCAAGCATTTGAAGCGGATTTTCAAATGAAGGTTAATTATGTATGAAGCAAAGTGGAACTCAAAAGTGGATTGGATAAGTGATGAAGAGATCAACCGAGATGTTTAGGGTGAGGGACTAAGCAATCTTTGGGGCCGTAGCTAAGCTGCCATTAGTGTTTTGCTAAGGTGAAGTTCTAGCATCCGTGGGGTCTCCAAGTATCATATCCAAACCTTAACCGAGGGAAGCAATGCAAGTCATCAACATGTTATGATTGGCAATATGGAGTGACTTATGGATCCAAGTGTGCATTCCTATGCTAGATGGAAAGATCCTAAGTCATTAGCTCAAGTATGGACGTGCTCAAGTCAAAGGCTAAGTTGAAAGCCCTCAAATGGATATTGCTCAAGTATGGCAAGATTGAAGACATTCAAGCTCAAGAGATCAACAAAGTGTTTTTATTTATTCTTGAGTATAGGTATGCCGTACTATCAAGAGGGATGCAACATTAGCGAGTTGACCAAGTCAAAGTGCTCATTAGTTGACCTAAGTGAGATCTAGCCTTGAGAGCCTTAGAGTGTGCTAACAAACCCTCCTAACCTAACCTGAGCCACTTCATCTCTTTGGTGAAGTGTTAGAATCCTAGAAAGGGTTTTGGGGGTGACTCAGGCCTGACCGGTCTGACCGGTCAGGGGCACCGGTCTGACCGGTGCCACTAGCCCCAACGGCTAGTTTTTCAAACACCGGTCTGACCGGTGTAAGGCACCGGTCTGACCGGTGCCGCCCGAGGACTAACGGCTAGTTTTCTCCTTTGAGGGGTATAAATACCCCAAGCCTTCTTCAGTTGAAGGCTGCTGTTTCTTGTGGTGTTGCTGAGGTCCTAAGCCATTTCTAGCAAGCTCTAAGCCTTAGTGGCTCTCCCCAACCCTCTCTTTGTGAGATTTGTGGATTCAAGCCATATTCTTTGTGTTGGGTTGAGAGAGTGAGCTCAAGAGCGTCTTTGTGAGCTAACAAGAGCATTTCCATAGCTTGAGCACTTCGGTTTTGCGTCTACGAGCTTTGAAGCATTTGTTACTCTTGGAGGTTTGCCTCCTAGACGGCTAGGCGTCGCCGGCTAGCTCCCAAGGTTGTGGTGAGCAGCGAGAAGTTTGTGAGGGCTGTGATCTTGCCTCTTCGTGGAAAAGATCACCTTAGTGGTAAGGAGGAAAGTGGTTGAAAGAAACCCGGCTTGTTGTGGGAATTGTCCCTTACAAGCTCCTCAACGGAGACGTAGCCGTTCCTTAGTGGGCGGTGAACTTCGGGAAACAAATCCTTGCTTCTTCGTGTGATTTGCCTCTCTAAGTTATTTTTCTAGCACATTTGATTTGCTTCCGCTTCGATCTACTTGGGTGTGCTACTTGTGTGTGCAGGGCTCATTACCCTGTTTGTGATCATCTACCAAAGCCACTCACCAAGTTTGGTTCGTGCTAGAAGTCAAGAGGAGCTTGAAGTTGTTTTTGCAGGTGCTCTGTGCTACACCGGTCTGACCGGTGACACGCACCGGTCTGACTGGTGCCTCCTGTGAAGCCCAGTGCGCGACCGGTCTGACCGGTCACCTCCACTGGTCTGACCGGTGGGCACTGACAGCTCAAGTTTTTCGGGGAAGAAAAGTTTAAGTTGGTCGTCTCGCTTATTCACCCCCCCTCTTGGCGACATCAAGGTCCTTTCAAAGAGGCATTTCTTACACGCATTTTAGTTAAGAATAATGTAGTTCCACTTGTCATTGGAGATTATGTGATTGCAGGAAAATGAGCATAAAAGAAGTGACAAACTCACCTTCTATGATTCATGCCACGTCACCTCAGCCAAGGAGGGGCTGCCACCTCAGATGTCATGCATGCAAGCCATGTCACCAATCCAAGGGAGGCAAGCCCCGACGAATCAGAGCATGACACGTGGACTTCATATGGATCCATGGGCCCACCAGAGCGTCTAAACCGCCTCAAGAACACGTGTACACCGGGGATCGACCTAAGGACACACAGGACAGCCACCTGGAGAAAGCACACCCTGAGTGGGGCCCACAGGGGGTCGTCTGACCCCACAGGTCAGCCGAACCGACCTTGTGGCCGCCACTCAGGGGCTTCCACGTGGTGGCTCCTGGTTGGTCCCTCAGTCCATTCCCGGGATGTTTGGCTCCTCTTGACGCCGGTGCTCAGCCTATAAATAGAAGGGGAGGGGGTTCATTTCTTACCAACACACCTTACTACTCCTCTCTCACTTTTGGTTTCTAAGGCTAGGAGGTAGGCTAGAGTAGTTCTACTTCAGGTTCCAAGTCTACTTTGGGATCTAGGTATGAGTTCTCTTGTACCTTTATTTCTTTGTATGACTTTGCTCTACTTCAGTTATATAACTATTTCATATAAAGTTGTGCTCGTATACATGGGTGATTTGTTCATGTGTTCTTCACTTATTCATCATTTAGAGGCTCATGTTCTTGATGAACAAGGCCTTTCGATCCAGTTGACGAGTGACTTACTCATGTTTTCGGTGTTTGTTTATAAGTTAGAGGCCCGTGTTCTTCACGAACACGACCCTTTGATCTTGTTGAATAGACATAGGAAAGCACAAATCTGTTTATGTACCTAGCCTAGTTTGATCCAGTTAGATTCCATGTTCGTGTTGCATGAAGTTCATGCTTAAGCCACAGTACTCGGTGTAATTGGCTGGTTTATCTGGTGGCTCTGACCTGGGTCACAATAGCCCAGGACGGTCAGGGTCCTGCTAACAACGTAAGCGTGGTGCTTAGGTTGCGTAGCTACGTTACTTATGAGTGTATCCCACGGTTTGTCTTGGGGTAGGCCGCGGTAGTGAGAGCCGTTGGACCCTTCTGGAATCCCCATGTTCGGATACGCTGTAGGAGTCTAAAGTCTAACAACCGGAGTCGTGCGTAAGCGACGCGGGAGGTTAGCTCCCCGTTTGTACCTAGGTGCTTGAGCCAACAGTTATGCAATGCTAGTGTGTATCTAACTCGTCTTACTGACTTCATGTGTTTTGTACCTTAGAACCTAGAACTAACTCGTATGTTGCCTCCTAAGCCTAGGACCTTTAGAGAGAGTGTGTTTGTGTGTTCACACTACCAACTTATCTATCATACCTCACCCCTGCACTTGGGTGTCTGGTTTGTTTCCGTCTATGATTTATACTCATTGCAATAGTGTTGAACTTGTTAATCCACCCAGCCTTCTGTTGGCGGTTGTTAAGTACCACTTTTATGCCGTCAACTCCTGCATAAAATAAATGGAAAGTGATCATCAACACTAGGATAGGGCTTTATATTGACAATTTCCACAAGTGTTGGTGTTTCTAGCTTTTGATGCAGGACAGGCCAAAATACACATGAAATGATATAGCTGAGAGCAAGTGCATTAATGGCATGAATATGACATCATCATAAACAGTCCCAAATGCTCATTTGGACTGCACCATTGTGACGGGCTCGTCGAGACGATCGAAATGGTTATATCATTTGCATACATCGGAGCCCGGATGAGAGAGATATGCACAGGACATCATGTGGGCCCGGTGGGACCCACACTAGGCCATGTGGCGACGTGCTGGCACACGGGATGCCATGTGTCCATGACACCTCATCAATCCAAGAGAAGCACCTCCCGACGAATCATACGCCACCACGTGTTCAGCACAAGGATTCATGGGCCCACAACCCGAGCAAACCGCCTCCAACCGACCCATACACCTGGAACCGTCATAAGGGACCACATATCAGTCACTGGGAGAAAGCACAGCGCGAGACGTGGTGGGGCCAGGTCGGCCGAACCCTTGGATCGGCCGAACCGACCTTGCCACGGATCGCCATCTGCTTCCACGTGGTGCTCGGTGATTGGTCCTACAGTGGATTCCCAGGTGCCCAAGCTGTTCTCTCGCCGGTACCTTGGCCTATAAATAGAAGGGGAGGGGGTAAGAATAAGGACACACCATCTCACTCAAGGATGAGAGCTTCCCTTCAAAGGAGAGGCCTCTCCTTGGTAGATTTGAGAGTAGGAGAGTGAGAGAGGGATTTGTACCCCTGTGGATGCTTCGTTCTTCATTTAGAATAAAGTGAGTATTTCTGCATTTCCTATTTAGACTAAAGTAGCATTCATGCATAGGTGAATAGTTCTTGTGTTCTTCACTTATTCATGATTTAGAGGCTTGTGTTCTTCCTGAGCTTATCCTTTGATCTTCTGGTGTAGTCCATAAGTTGCTAATTCCGTTTGTATGCCTACTAGTCCAATTAGAGTAAAGTGGATGCTCCTGCATTCTAGTTTAGACCAAAGTCCTTCCATGATCCTTGTATAGATAGCGGTTACCTGAGTGAGTTCTGGTCTCTCCCTCGTGGGTTCGTCGCTCCGTCTTCGTACGGAGTATTATAGTGTTGCTACGGGACGTCAGACGTAGCCGTGCTATAGTAGTAACCGGTGGTGTAGACGTGGTGTCTAGACAACGGGTTATCCTTCGATTGCCCTGTATCCCACGGTTTGTCTTGGGGTAGGCCGCGGTAGTGACAGCCGTTGGACCCTTACGGAATCCCCCACGTCCGGATACAGGTGTAGGCAACCATTTGCCGTGAACCGGCTGTTATAGCCAGGAGGGTCCGGTGTCCGAAACGAGAGTTCCTAACCGACAAATTGTTCTCAACTCTGCCCACTATCAGCAGGATCCTCTCCATCTTCATCTCGTCCTATAGAGTTATGTCCTTGGACCATAGCTAGGCTAGGAGGTAGCACACACTATTCCTTGGATTCGATACCCTTGGGAATACTCCTGAGGTGAAGTGCTACAGCGGTATTTCCGTGTGCTTGCGGATTCTTTCGTACCCGTCGGTATACCCAGGTGGATCTTACGCTCACGCTAGGTGTACAACTAGTGGTGAGGTTAAGAAATACCAACAAGCATTTCTGGCGCCGTTGCCGGGGAACGGTTGCCGTATCTATCTTCGAACCTAGTGGTCCTCGTATCTATCTTTTTCGTTTTCTTGAATTCTACCTTTACCCCCGCTACCCATTGAGATGCCTTCCTGTCAAAGCCTCTCTACCCCTAGGGGCGAGTTCGTCTTAGAGCAACCATCAACTTCTTCATCTAGCTGCGAACTTCGTCCCGGCTTTATAGCCATGGTTCGGAAACGACCATTCTCTGGAGCCATCAGTGATGATCCCCATGATCATTTAAAGGAGTTCGAAGAACTGTGTTCGTGCTTGGTAATCCCAGGTATGACACAGGAATCTTTGAGGTGGAAGTTGTTCCCTTTCTCTCTCGTAGACAGAGCGGAGCAATGGTACACCCGCACGATAGGGAGTGTAGACAATTGGGTAGAACTACGAGATGACTTTTGTCACTCGTTCTCCCCTTTTGGACGCTCAGAGTTGCTACCGTGTGAATTCCGTGAATTTGACCAATTAAAGGGTGAGTCTATAAGTACAGCTTGGGCTAGGTTCTCACACCTGTTGGAGCTTAGCTCAGACTTGTCTATTCCCGAAGATGTATCATTGTGCACCTTTTACACGAGGTTAGACATGGAATCTGCACGAGAGCTCGACCTTCTAGCTGGAGGTTCGTTCAAACATCAATCCCCAATGGAAAGAAGAGAAATCCTAGAATTCTTCTTAGAAGCCTCTTCTTCCCATACCAGTCACAGCGAACCCCACCAGGAATTAGAGTCGATCCAAGAGAGTCTCTTAATAGACGAATTTGAGCTTCGACCCTACACATCCTATGATTCGTCTAGAGAGCCTTCTCCCAAACCGCGAACACCGAAGGAAGAAGAGATTCAACCTTCGGAGTTCTCTCACGTATTCGAGAATGATTCTTCCAGAGACATTATAAATACCTCGAATCACTACAGACACGAGAATCCTACGGCATCGATAGACCTTTATGAGGTCCTCGATGAAGTTTGGAATCATGGGACCATAGTGGATTGGTCGCCTCAGAAATCAAAGCCTACTTCTGAAGCAATTCGGGTTAGCTCGATTTCCACGACCATCCACTGTTCCATGAGGGGAAACACCGTATATGCTGTTCATGACCCTACTGCTGGAGCTTGCATCATACCAGAGGTCCTTCTAGACACTCTGGTGGGTGACATGCCCCTCACCCTGACTGATAGATATCTCCAAAGTCCTAAGTGGAACTACCTTTTCCCATGTCGAGGGATTGCTAGGGACGTGCCGATCATCATAGACGAGATCGAGGTGTGCTTAGATTTTCATATCTATGACATCATGGATTTCGATCTTCTCCTAGGCTTCCCATTGGATGAACTTCTTGATAAATCTCAAGGGAGCCTAGATCATAAGCTTAGGGAATCCGATTTCGCCACTTATATCACAGGTCCAGGACCTCCACTGGCAAATCCACTTCCCAAGCAAGACCCGCTCGAGAAGATGATGCATGTATCTCCGTTCGCATCATCTGAGGCCGTTCTCATTGAGGTTGTAGACTTTCCTACTCCTCATGAGAATGACTCAGAAGATTCTCTTCACTTCTGTGAAGGCGAACGATCTTCATCCCTCTCGACCGAGTTTGAGCCTCTTCCCACTGGCCCGTATCTTGTTGCTTTCGATCATGATCGAAAGTCGATATTTAGCTTTCATGATAAATCTCTTGAGATAGAGAACTCATGGGCCATGAAAATTTGTGAGGCACCGACTCTGGAATTCATAGGAAAGGATTCCATTGGTGAGCATGGTAGCTTCATCCTTGATATACCTTATGAACCATGCTCGCATAATCCCTCTCCAGAGTCAGCCATGCTTAGTGCACTGACCCCACATAAGGGCTACAACCACCTTCTGGTCCTCTATTGCAGAATGTTTAGAAGGTTGATTGTGGATGCATATGTTTACCATAAGCATATCAGATTTCGTGTGTACACTATGGCACTAACCTTGCAGCTGAAGCTTCACTGGTACATCCAAGATTGGTGGTGAGACGGGAATGACACCACCAATGATAGTTGCAAGATGAAGTTCCCCTGGTCGAGCTTATGACCATAATAAACAAAGCACTACCAGGAGATAGCCTGGATTAGCATATGTTTTATTTCCCTTTTCGAATAAAAGCAAGAACATGTTTTTTTAAGATAAAGTTGTTCTTCGGGTATTTTTGGTCACTAACCTTTCAGGTGGAGATTGAAAAGAACGGTGGACAGCGATGCCTAAGAACATGTGAGCTACATCAACTACAACACTCCGGTAAGATTTTGGTGATGGAATATTTACAAAGGAAGCTTGATCTCCACACACTTGAGTTTTGCTGCACAACAATGCAAACTCCAAGTGTGGGGGGGGGGTATGTGAGCATCCCGGGTAAAGTTCCTCTCATGCCAAATCTTATCCTGGTTTGGAAATAATGTAAGCTCTCTCATCTTACCTGATTACCTAGGTAAGTCCTGCTTTTGACTTTAAACAAAGCCCTTCCGGGAGGTTGCCCGAGGTTCACCGTTATGTGCTCATGCTTATGTTCCCTTTGAAAATAATTTGATCATGCTTGCATGCCTCCTTTATCTTTGCTCGTATGCTCTGGTTTGAGTGTTTGAGGCATCATACATTCATAGATTGTTTTAAATTAAGCATGGTGCTTAGGTTAAAACTGTCTTCTTCAGTCAAAACAAGACATGGTGTTGAGTTTTGATTGATGAATCTTAGAGTTATGTTTTCATAAGATCTTGGTTGCATGTATGTGGACTAACCCCTGCAGATAATCGTCAAATTCAAATGGGCAAGTCATCAAGTTAGATTCAAATGGGAAGGTAAGTAAAGGTTTGGATTCATGTTGCACGACATACAAATGAGGTGCATATGACCTCTCGAAGGTCCAAGGTAAGTATATCCTCCTTTGTTTATGGAGTGCAATATTGATCTAACCTTGCTTGAGCAGATGACATGGTGACGATAATAAAAAAACAAAAAAAATTTGCTTTTGAATAAAGGCTCTATGGTTCTCAAACCAGTAGAGTCCATCTCTTTGTTTCCACTTTTGCTTGAAGAACAACACTAGGTACAAGAACAAGTGTGGGGGAGTCCTCTCGATCTCATCATCATCATATCCACTCGAGAACTCCCACACAAGGGCTGCACGACAGTGATGGTATGTGCACCCTTCATCTCACTCCCTACCTACGAGTTTGAATGATCTTCAATTCTTATCTAGTGAATCAAACTCAAATCATGGTGCTCTGCCTGCTCTACATGATTCCTGTGGTTGGCCTGCATATGTTTTATTCCTTACTCATTATCTTGATGCTTGTGAACAAATATCATTAGGGAATTCATGCTCATCTAAGTAGTTGGTGTTTGAGATATGGTTTGATGATATGATCTTCTCCCTTAATGCTTGAGTGCTTGGGAATTTGTTTGAAAAATCTGAAAACTTTTTGCAAAGCTCCTCTTTGATATGCCCTAGTCCTACCAAAGCCATATGATGTTCTAGTTAAAAATCTTATACTCATATGCTGCTTGTTATTGCATTGAGCTTTGTCAAATCCTGTGACCCTTTCGGGAATTCTTTTCGTGCTTTCATGATCAAGATTTATGTGCACACCACCATTTCCCCCTTGCTATGCTTCTACACTGGAAGTTAGCATTGTATCATCCATCTATTCCACCAAATAAAGCTCCATGCATTGTTCCATGATTTACCCCTCTCCAAATATCTCCAAAAGAGACTGGGCTATGCAAAAAGAAAAAAAAAGAGAAAGACATGCTCAAAATGCATGACAAAAAAAGAAAAAGAAAAAGAAAAAAAGAAAAGAAAAGGAAGATAGCCCATGTCTCAAATACTTCAAGAAGGAGAGAGGAGAAAATCATGCAAAAGGAGTTTCATATTTTAGATGGTAATAACTAGTACCTACTCCGGGGCTAGTGTCTACCTTACCATCACCATAGCATTTCATCATGTATGGTAATAACTAGCACCCATTCCGGGCCTAGTATCCACCTTACCATACCGATCATATCCATACACGTGCACATCTTGATCTGATCGTATGATTTGATTTTCTTCTTGGATCCGGTTTTTGACTTTGCAATATATGTGAAACAAGTATGCTTTATCTTTTATCCTACCCTGAGCTCCACATATAGCCATCATTAGAAGTAGGATGAAGGAAGGCAATTCTAATGCCTTGGTGAGGACATATACACATTGAGCGATCTGCGAGAATCAAATGAGGAGCTAAGCAAGGTTTGTTTTGAAAATTATTGCAAAAACCCCAAGTTACTTGACATGATGAGCAAAAGTGATTTGATTCATGACCATTCCATTCCTCAACTACCCAAGATGGAATGATAGACACTCCATAGAGTTCACAGGTACAAGGTATGGTTTGGAATATTTCTTATGCTTGCTTCATATCCCTGGATATCATGTCCCACTTGATTTGTTCTCCCTTTACTCGGGACGAGCAAAGGTCAAGTGTGGGGGAGTTGTTGACGGTTGTTAAGTACCACTTTTATGCCATCAACTCCTGCATAAAATAAATGGAAAGTGATCATCAACACTAGGATAGGGCTTTATACTGACAATTTCCACAAGTGTTGGTGTTTCTAGCTTTTGATGCAGGACAGGCCAAAATACACATGAAATGATATAATTGAGAGCAAGTGCATTAATGGCATGAATATGGCATCATCATAAACAGTCCCAAATGTCGTATGGACATCCCTGGGCCCACTACTCTGGTATGTACCAGGACCGACTACTCGGTGGGCCCCTGGGACTACTCAACTTGGGTAACACGGCACCTGCTGGCGTGGGGCGCAAGGATTGCGGGGAGATAGAACTCGGATAGGAAGCTACACATGTCCGGATCTATGTAAAGAACTCCTAGCCGTACCCGACTAGTACTCTCCCCTCAAACCGACTTGTAACCCTGCCTCCCGGGCTATATAAGGCGAGGTAGGGACCCCTATCTCTTCATCCGCATCTTCTTGTAAACACACCCAATCAATCCAGAGCTACGCAGCATACAGGACGTAGGGTATTACGCACCTCGCGGCCCGAACCTGTCTAAATTGTGTGCCACGTGTCACTCCTTCGAGTTACCGATCTCGGTGAGGCCACATTCATCTACCTCGGGTACTCCCCTTGGTAGGTTGCCGGTCTAAAACACCGACAGCTGGCGCGCCAGGTAGGGGAACTCACCGAAGATCACATGGCGAACTCGACGGCTCCGATCGTCATCAAGCCGACAGTCGCCTTCAACCACGGCGACACCTTCGTCTTTGGCTCCTGGGTCTGCACCGCTGACGGCGCTGGGTCGTTCCAGCGCTACCTCACCATGACCCCGGACCCAGAGACCGGGCTCGTGACGCTTCCAGAAGTCGCCACGGGCCCACTCATCAAAAAATTCGGCGAAATTTCGCTCTACAACCAAGTCGCCGATTTCGAGCCCGGATCCGCCTCCAACTCGAACTCGACGTCACCCTGGATCGCCTCATGCGAGCTAGCTCCTGAGCCATCGTGTGAAGTGACCCCTCTCCACGAGCACTTCCCATACGGTCTCTGCAATGCTAGCAGGGCCCATGCGGAAGCTCTCGCTGCACGCCGGGCCGGCAAGGAGATCTCCTCCGAGTACTCCTCGGACTCCAACACCGGAACCGGCTACTACTCGGACTCTTCCTACGAGTTCAACTTCGGATCGGACCCAACCGAATCCGAGTCCGAGCTCAACATGACTGAGGAACCGCTGTCAGGTCCTGCCTCTGGCCTTGTCATTACATCCACTCCCGCCGGCAGATTCGTCTACTGGCCCGACCGCAAGCCTGCAGACCTGATGGACGACAACTCACGCTGTGTCGCCTACCTCGATTCACTCCCCTTCCAGGAGGGGACTCCGCTGGCTCTAAACGACGAGCACACCCCCACCGAGGTGGCGACTACTGACTCCAGTCTCTGTACTCCCGACCGTGAAGTCTTCATGACGGCCACAGATGTTGGGACTTCGGAGAACCGACCCGACCGGTACCTTGACGACATCTCGGAGGATGAGCTATCTGCCAACGCACCTCCAAACGAGACCACTGAAGACAAGAACGCTCGGCGTGACCACAACAGGAAGCGGAACGATCGACGCAGACGTCTCCGGGAAACTCTCCCCATCCGGAACCTCAGTGAGGCTCTGGAGCAAGTCGCCAACCGGGTACACACTACTCCCGAGCAGTGCCTCATGTCTATCACCATGATAGCACGGCGGGCCCAGGGGGTCTGTGCGGGCGAAGTCATCGCCAAACTCGCTGAAGATGCCTACTTCATGCGGGTCGACAACAGGGTTGCTCAAGTACCCCCTGTTAGAACTCACAATGCCAGAAACAACGAAGCCACTAGCTGCAGCCCGGCGGACGGCAGACACAATCGTGTCCGAGGTGAACACCAGCCAAATCCCAACCGCTCTAGGGCCTCAGGTGGAGGACCCTCACAGGGTGGCATCAGCCAGGGTGGCACCGGAGGTAGTCGCGGCGGCGGCAGCGCTGGTGGCAGCAGCGGCGGAAGCTCCTCCCATGACGCCGGCAAAAGAGCCGGTGGCGGTGGCGATCGCGGCGGCCGAGGCCACGCGACTAGCCACGCCACCGGCAACGCACGTGGCGGCTACGACGCCCGCCACAAGATCGACGAGATCCGTCGCAAGAAAGCTACTGAAGCAAGCGACAGCGACGGCTTCCCCGCATACTCCGCAAGACTTCGTAACCTGCTTCTTCCCGAGAAATTCAAACCTCTCGGGATCTCCAAGTATGACGCGAAGCAAGATCCAGTTCAGTGGCTCAGGTGCTACGCCTTGGCCATCGAAAATGTTGGTGGCAACAACGACGCGAAGTGCCTCTTCTTCCCCTTCTGTCTGGACCAGGCTCCACTCACATGGCTCGAGTCACTCGAAAAGAACTCGATCGACCAGTGGGACCAGCTGAAGGCACAGTTCACCAGCAACTTCGCGGGCGCCATGGGGCGCTCGGGTACTCGCATGGACCTGGCAATGGTCAAGCAGGAACAAGGAGAGACGCTTCGCCAGTACATGCGGCGCTTCTTCGATAAGCGCGCGACCATAGTCGACGTCACCGACAAAGAAGTCATTGACCTTTTCCAAGACGGACTCTACCACCGTCGCACCTTCGAAGACTTCGGTCGCCGCCGCTCGAGTTCCATCACCAAGCTCAAGGACATGATCACATCATGGGCCGACGAAGAGGACAAGGTGAACGCCAAGTACGACTCCATTCGCGGCAAGAACAAGAGCAACACGGGCGGCAACAACAACAACAACAAAGATCAAGGGGGTCGCCACAACAACAACTACTCGAGCTCCAACCGCAAGCGCAAGCCAGACAACGTAGTCGCGGCTACACAGCGCCCTGCAAAGGACAACTCGAAAAAGACCTCCGGCGGCTTCAGAGACTTGCTCAAAGAGAAGTGCCCGTGGCATCTGGATGGTAATCACACCACCGAACAGTGCTATCAGCTCCGGCGAGCACTCAAGGATACTCCCGACCCACGGCCTCCTCATGACAAGAAGGGCAAGAAAAAAGTCAACGAGGGCAACGGCGACTTCCAGGAACCAGACAAGACGGTGAATGTCCTCTTCGGCGGACTACCCACCAGACGGTCTCAGAAGGCCACCCGACGGGAAGTCTTGAACATCGAACCAGCGGTGCCGACACCTCTGCGGTGGTCGGAGGTACCCATCACCTTCTCCCGCGCGGATCAATGGACAAGCTTCTCTGAACCAGGACATTTCCCACTCGTCCTGAAACCTGTAGTCGCGGGCTCCAGACTCAACAAGGTCCTCATCGACGGCGGGAGCGGACTCAATGTCCTCTTCACCAAGACTTTGAAGAAGATAAAGCTCGACATCACCGACATGCTCACCAAGAGCGCATCACCCTTCTAAGGCATTGTCCCCGGTAACGCGGCTATTCCACTAGGCTCAGTGGTCCTGCTAGTTACTTTCGGGGAGACAAGGGAGAACTACCGCACTGAGTACATCAAGTTCGAGGTTGCGAACTTCGAAACCTCCTACCATGCCATCCTCAGCAGACCAGCTATCGCCAAGTTCATAGCGGTACCACACTATACCCACTTGGTACTCAAGATGCCAAGTCCTGCTAGAGTACTCACACTACAAGGGGACTTGAAGATTTCGTTTGACTGCGACACTGAAGCTGTGGAACTCGCAGCGACAAACCAAGTACCCAAATGCAATGATGGAGATCTTTGCTACGTCCAAGAAGCTCGCCCCAACTGAACTCGAGATTCCCGAGAAGACCAACACCGCAAACAAGCCTCAGCCACCAGAGGAAGTCCAAGTGAAGGCCATCAACCTTGGGACGGGCGACAGTAGCAAGACCACCATGATCGGGGCGGGTCTTGACCCGAAATAGGAAGACGCGCTCGTCAGTTTCCTCCGGGCTAACCGAGACATCTTCGCATGGAAGCCAGCGGACATGCCAGGGGTGCCCAGGAGGCTGATCGAGCACTCACTCAACGTTGATCCTAAAGCTACCCCCAAACGACAACACCTTCGCCGTTTCGCCGACGACCGACGGGATGCCATCAAGAAGGAACTCGCCAAACTACTCGCGACGGGCTTCATCCGAGAAGTCTTCCATCCTGAGTGGCTCGCCAACCCCGTCCTCGTCCGCAAGAAGAATACCAACGAGTGGAGGATGTGCGTCGACTACACCGACCTCAACAAGCACTGTCCCAAAGACCCCTTCGGGTTGCCGCGAATCGATCAAGTCATCGACTCCACGGCGGGCTGCGACCTGCTCTGCTTCCTCGACTGCTACTCCGGGTACCACCAGATCGCTATCAAGGAAGAAGACCAGGAGAAGACCGCGTTCATCACTCCGTTCGGCGCCTACTGCTACACGACAATGTCGTTCGGGTTGAAGAACGCCGGCGCCACTGATCAACGAGCTATCCAGGCCTACTTCAAGAGGCAGCTCAACAAGAACGTCGAAGCCTACGTGGATGACGTGGTCGTCAAGACCAGAAATTCTGACACGCTCATCGCCAATCTTGAAGAGACTTTTGCATCCCTGCGAGAGTACCAATGGAAGCTCAATCCCAACAAGTGCGTCTTCGGCGTACCATCTGGGAAACTACTCGTCTTCATCATCAGCCATCGTGGCATCGAAGCCAACCCCAAGAAAATCTCCGCCATCACCAACATGAAAGCTCCAACCTGCATCAAGGATGTCCAGAAGCTGACCGGGTGCATGGCGGCCCTGAACAGATTTATCTCGAAGCTCGGAGAACGAGGACTACCCTTCTTCAAGCTACTCAAGCATCAAGAGAAGTTCGCGTGGACCGCGGAGGCTGATCAAGCTCTGGCACAGCTCAAAGACTTCCTGTCTAAGCCTCCGGTCCTCACGGCTCCTCACAAAAAGGAGCAGCTACTGCTCTACCTCGCTGCGACTACTCATGTGGTCAGTACTGCCATCGTCGTCGAGCGGCAAGAAGAAGGCCACGCTTACCCAGTCCAGCGACTAGTCTACTTCGTCAGCGAGGTTCTGTCAGAGTCCAAGGCACGGCACCAGCCGGTCCAGAAGCTACTCTATGCAGTCCTTATCACCTCGCGGAAGCTACGACACTACTTCCAGGATTACTCTATTATTGTCATCACCGACTACCCGCTCGGTGACATACTCCGCAACCAGGATGCTACTGGAAGAATCTCTAAATGGGCAGTCGAACTCGGCGCCCTCAACATCAACTTCAAGCCACGTACCACTATCAAGTCTCAAGCATTAGTCGACTTCATGGCAGAGTGGCGGGAGAACCAGCTACCAACTCCAACCGAGCGGCCAGAACATTGGGTGATGTACTTCGACGGCTCACTCAAGCTCGAAGGCGTAGGTGCAGGGGTACAACTGATCTCTCCAAAGGGCGAACAACTCAAGTACGTCCTACAGATCTTCTGGAAGGTCTCAAACAACGAAGCCGAGTACAAAGCCCTACTTCACGGGCTCCGACTCGCAATCTCTTTGGGCATCAAGCGGCTACTAGTTTACGGCGACTCCGCAATGGTCATCAACCAAGTCAACAAGTCTTGGGATCGCAACAAGGAGAACATGGACGCCTATTGTCTGGAGGTCCGTAAGCTCGAGAACAAATTCTACGGTCTCGAGTTCCACCACGTCGTCCGCGACAACAATGTCGCCGCGGACGTCCTGTCGAAGCTTGGTTCTACTCGCGCGCAAGTTCCTGCTGGAGTCTTTGTCCACGAGCTTCACGCGCCATCCATCCCGGAGTCGGCGCCAACGGCCAATGACCCTGCACCACTACAGTCTGGACAGGAGGTCATGATGATTGACGTGGACTGGAGACAACCCTTCATCGACTACATCCGCGAGCAGAAGGTCTCATCCGACAAGAACTTGGCCGAACAACTCGTCTGCCGAGCAAAGGCCTACGTGCTAGTCGGCGACAAGCTCTACAGGCGAGGTGCCACTTCTGGAGTACTCATGAAGTGCATACCCCGAGAAGAAGGCAAGGATATCTTGGAGGAGATCCACAAAGGCGTCTGCGGCAACCACGCGTCTTCTCGAACGCTGGTGAGCAAGGCTTTCCGACGAGCTTTCTACTGGCCAACAGCTCTGGCCGACGCTGAAGAACATGTCAGAAAGTGCCAAGGATGTCAATTCTTCGCCAAGCAACAACACGTCCCGGCCTACAAGCTAGTCACCATACCACCAACCTGGCCCTTTGCCTGCTGGGGGCTTGACATGATTGGGCCCCTGCCAACTGCGCCGGGAGGATTCAACAGAGTCTTGGTGGCCATCGACAAGTTCACCAAGTGGATCGAAGTCAAGCCGGTCACCTGCCCAAAGGCCGACAGAGTACTCGACTTCTTGGATGAACTCGTGCATCGCTACGGGTTGCCCCATCGCATCATCACAGATTTGGGTTCCAACTTCAATAACCACCAGTTCTGGGAATACTGCGAGAACAGCGGGATCGACGTCCGGTACGTCTCAGTCGCCCACCCCCGCGCCAATGGTCAAGTTGAGCGCGCCAACGGGATGGTACTCGACGCCCTCAAAAAGCGATTGCACGACGCAGCCAACACAAAAGGAGGCAAGTGGATCAAGGAACTACCCAACGCACTCTGGGGGCTTCGTACTCAGCCTACCAAGCCAACGGGGCAGTCGCCCTACTTCCTGGTCTACGGCTCCGAAGCTATTCTACCTGTCGACGTGATGTGGGAATCCCCGGCAGTAGAACAATACGACGAAGGCATCTCGGAAGACAGCAGATGGGTTGACATCGACGGCCTCGAAGAAGCCCGCTGCGCCGCCCTCGTCCAATCAGCAAGGTACCTTGAGGGTATCCGACGCTACCACGATCGCAACGTCAAGGAACGCTCCTTCAACGTCGGCGATCTAGTCCTCCGTCGTATCCAGAACACGGACGGACTACACAAGCTCAGCTCACCATGGGAAGGTCCCTTTTCAATCTCTAAGGTGACCAGACCAGGCTCCTATCGCCTCCAAACACTTGAAGGCGATGACATCAACAACTCGTGGAACGTTGACCAGCTGTGTCGCTTCTACGCGTAGTCACTCGACTACTCTACGGGTCCAGGTCTACACAACTACTCATGGACTCCTCGCTGTAAGCGGCCTCTCGGTCCTGGCACTAGTCTCCGGACTACTCTTCTCCAAGATCCAGCATCAACGGCTACTAACGGATCTTAGGCTGCTTAGAGCGCTGAGGACTCTAGCGGCAGTCTGCAAGACCATGTACTGTAGATCCAGTCTATACGACTACTAACAGATCTCTAGCTGTAAGCGGCCTAAGGGTCCTAGCGCCACTTAGCCGTAGGCGGCCTCCGGGTCCTGGCGACTACACTTGTAAATGGCTCTGACCATCCAGGTGTACTTATTCATCAGTAATAAAATTTGATTTCCATTCAACTTCTTTACTGAGCCTTCCAATCAGGCATCTTCTACTGAGTACTACTACTCGCAAGCTCCACCACGGTTTGGTACTCCGCATACTTCGTTGCAAGTGGCGGCTACGAGTACTTATTTTACAAATATATCATGGTCAACTTTCATTAATAATCCAAACAAGTTACTAACAACTCTGTTTGTTTTACATCAATTTCTTCAAGCTACTCCTACAGGTACTTCTACTGAAGGTTGAGCTTTTCCGCCACTTGTTCAGAATGGGCGCCATCTCCTCCAGGAGGATCTTGTACTGATCGTCAGTACAGTTCGCTGCAAGTCCACCGGCGACTACGTCCACTGGAGCCTTGGGGAAATACGACTTCATGTATGCCAAGACTTTGTTCGGGATCGACTTCGCCAAGTGCTTGACATACGTCGCCAGACGCCCGGGGGCTTCCTTCAACCGATCCACCAATGGAGCAATCTTGGGCCCGCCCGGGTGCGGCACCAGCAGCCTTGCAATGGGCAGCGCGGCTTCCTCAAGTTCCTTCAGTTGGCCCCGCAACTTCTCGCAATCTTCATTGAGCTTCTGCAGAGATTTATAGCAATTGACAAGGTCACGGTCTGAGGCTTCACGAAGCTCCATGTGCTTGATACACTCATGGCGCAACTGAGCGTACTCATATTCAAGTACCTCTCTTTTGTCGGTCTCACGGTACACGATGTTCTTCAAGTCCGTCTCCGACGCCTTCAGCTGGTTGACCCTTTCCTCAAGCTCTGCAGACAACTCATCACATCGCCAGATTACACCAAGGTACCCTAATAAGTACTCAAAGGCTCTGGCAGGAAGCACACCTTTATTCTTCTGGCGCAGTGACTTGTTTTTCCGAATCAAGTCGTCCCTCTTCGCCTGCATCTCTTGCACTTCGTTATGATACTAGGCGAAGGCACCGTCAAGCTTGGATTGGAGCAGCGCAGAATGTTTCTTCGACTTGTCGAGCTCTTTCTCCAAGGATTCGGCACGAAGGACTGTGTCGCCGTACCCCTTCAGCAGCTCGGACTTCTCACGGGATCTTTCAATAATATCCTGTGAAGACAGAACAGTCAAACGGGTACTTTGTATTTCGTTATACAAGACTACTCAAGGTACTCACAATATACCTTGACCCACTGCTGGGTACGCCGCCATGACTCCATGTTCAGAGCAACAATGGCCGGATCGACAAGATTGTCTTCCAGCAGCTCAAGACCCTCGCGGCTCGAGGATGCCTCCTCTATCATAGCCGCCGAACGGATTGGCGCAGCTTCCTCTATGATGGGCGAGCGGACGACTACGTCCGTGCTCGTCCCGTGGAGCGGATCGTCCTGCACCTCCACACCCAACTCGGGGGCTTCTCCTTCTGTCGTCCCGGCCATCGGTCTCGAAGGCTCCGACTCCATAGCAGCCGTCTCTATGGCCACGGCTTCAGGAATCGAGGCTCCCTCAGCTTGTGCTCCTAGCACAATAAGTACACGCAGTCAAACTCAGTGGCTACGACTACTATGCGTAGTGACTACCAGTGGTGACAGGACACATACCTTCAACCAAGGTGGCTTCCTCCAACGACGACTCCACTGCGACTTCAGTCTGTGGCAGCGGCGTGGGTTCATGTTCCTCCGCCGAGCGGCCCTCTCCATCGGCTGGAGTGCTGGTCTCCTCACCGTCCCACGACAGGTCTGTGGATTTCCTGCATCACGAAGCAATCAAGTCAACAAGACAAGTCTGTCATCTATATGACTACTTGAAGGTTCATAAGAACTTACAGTGTCGACCGCACCACGGTCACGGTTGGAGCACCTAGTATACTGGCAATATCAACTATGCCAGCTTCAGCGGCAGCTCCGGCCTCAACAGGCGCCTCCTCCGGTTGCTCTACAGTTGCGGCCGGCGGAGAGTTTCGTCCTTGTTCAACCGACGGCTGCGGCTCCGCAGCGCCGGTCTCCTACCGTGCCACTGTCGGCACGACTTCTTCGGTTGATGGAGGTGGGCTGACACTCCTCTCAGCTGCCGCTACCACGGTGTACAGGACCCTCTCGTCACCCTGGTCTACAAGGTCCGGGGAGGGGATATCCTGCATATTACAAGACAATTGATCAGCATACGACTACCCATCAGCTGTGCTCGACTACTCTAGTCGCGGTGTTTACCTCTTGGCTAGTCGTCTCGGAGATCTTCAGCTTCTTGGCGGTGCGTTTCCGCGCCACGTTGTGAGGCCTCCTCGGCAGCATCGGCAAACTAGCCTCGAGGCTGGATGGCTTCTCGATGACTGGGACGTTTGGCATCCCAGCTCGGCTAAACCTGGAGCGCAGCTGGAACCTTTGCTGCAGAGTTTCTTCATCTTCATCGTCCTCAGAGCCAGACTCGATGACAACGGCGTCTTCGCCTTCACCGACCACGGGGTGTTCCTTCTTGCCCTTCTCCTCTGATTGCACCACAAGTCGCAGAGGAGAAGTCGGGACTGAGACGTATTTTGCCATGTCATCCTACAACATGTAGCACATATAAGTACGACTACTTCAAGCAAATCAGTACTCGGGGGCTTATGCCACGACTACTGACCTAATTGGGCGGCCGTGCCGCAGAATACTCTGGCACCGGGCACGGTGTGTACGGGGGCATATCCTTGAAGATCTTGCCTAGTCTCTCCACGATGACATGGTCCTCATGTTCGAAGCCAGGCAACCGAGACGTATCCTTGTCGCCGGTGTACTGATACCCGAGGGTGTCTCGTGCCATCAGTGGCTGCACCCTCCTCTTCATGAAGCTGAAGGCCACGTGTTTGGCCCTCAGCCCGACTTCTCGCAAGGCCTTGATCTTCTTCAGCAACTCGGGTAGCTGAATACCCTCTTGCATGGTGGGCTCTGTGTTCCACCACGACTTGTGCTTCGGTTGACACCCGCTCGGCTTCGGCAGCTCAGGATGATGGTTGCTGATGTAGAACCACTTGGCCTTCCAGTCCTGGTTGGAGTCTATCAACTTGTACGGCAGGTACTGGTCGGCGGCGTCTTCACGCATCTGGATACCGGCACCTCTGACTACCCGTGTATCGTTGGTGCTCGGTTGCGGCTTCAACCGGAAGAACTTCCGAAACAAGATCCAGTGGGGCTTGATCCCCACAAAAACTTCACAGAAGTGTACAAAGATGGAGACATGGAAGATACCATTAGGGTTGAGATTAAGGTACTCAATGCCGTAGTACCTGAGCAGACCCTTGAAGAAATCACTGGCGGGGAGCGCCAATCCGCGCTCTACGAACCGGGCGAACATTGGGATTTCGTCGGGGTTCTTCTCCATCGGGTATGGATCGCCGGTAGCAGTGCGCAATAGATCCACCTCCTTCTCACGAAGGAACCCACTGTTGACCAAGGCGAGAAGGTCCTCGGTCTTCAGTTTCGCCTTCTTCCACTCCTTTGCGGGATTAGGGCGAGGGGACGGAGGTGGCGACGTCGACGACTGGCCGGCATCACCGGTCTCTTCATCGCGGCTTCTCTTCTTTGACACACCGGTTTTCTTGCTCTTCGCCGGAGACCCCTTCATTCTCCAAGAGACGGGTGTCTTCAATCGCATTCGCTCGGGGGCTACAGCGGCGGGAGCACTGCGGCGGCACGAGCAACTGGATCTACGCGCGGCGGCGGCAGTAGCAGAGAAGCAGAGGAGGCGACGATTCAGCTCTAATCTGCGGAATGCAACTGCTAGGTGTGAAAACCCAAAGGGACTCACCGGTTATTTATAACCGGCCCTGGCGGCTTGGTTCTCAGAGACGGTGCCAGACGGGTGACCTAGCGGCAGCAGCGTGACTCTTCAACTTCCAGTACTCGTTGCTCTCCATCTCGAGGGCTCGACTACTTCAGATGACCTTCGTGGGACACAACCAGATACAAGACCCACTCAGGACACATCTCTATAGTCAAGATGACCCTTTAATTCGAGAGAAAGTACTCGACTCAAGGCTCGGGGGCTCCGTGCCACGTGTCCTTCGGTTTTTTCTCCGGATTTTTTCGGGATAAGATTGGCAGAACTTCAGATTGACCCTCAATTTGAATCTACGATTCGACCTAAGGCTCGGGGGCTACATTCCATATGGAATGCGATTCTTCGAATCACATTTTCCATATGGTTTCTTCATCAAGACATCACGAGTATTATTGAAGACCTTCGAGAGAAGCACTCAGGGACGCTTGGGGACTACTCGAGAAGACTTCAAGACTACTCAAAGATCAGCTGGAGTACCTTCCAGCCTCGGGATGATTCAAGCATTCTTGAGGACTTTCGGCTTGTGGAACTCGGGGACGCTCAAGGACTACTCGCCAAGGCCATCAAGACTACTCGAATACATCCTGCTCGACTACAAAGTACTCGGGGGCTTGTCGTATGGACATCCCTGGGCCCACTACTCCGGTGGGTACCAGGACCGACTACTCGGTGGGCCCCTGGGACTACTCAACTTGGGCAACACGGCACCTACTGGCGTGGGGCGTAAGGATTGCAGGGAGATAGAACTCGGATAGGAAGCTACACATGTCCGGATCCATGTAAAGAATTCCTAGCCGTACCCGACTAGTACTCTCCCCTCAAACCGACTTGTAACCCTGCCTCCCGGGCTATATAAGGCGAGGCAGGGACCCCTATCTCTTCATCCGCATCTTCTTGTAAACACACCCAATCAATCCAGAGCTACGCAACATACAGGACGTAGGGTATTACGCACCTCGTGGCCCGAACCTGTCTAAATTGTGTGCCACGTGTCTCTCCTTCGAGTTACCGATCTCGGTGAGGCCACATTCATCTACCTCAGGTACTCCCCTTGGTAGGTTGCCGGTCTAAAACACCGACAGCTGGCGCGCCAGGTAGGGGAACTCGCCGAAGATCACATGGCGAACTCGACGGCTCCGATCGTCATCAAGCCGACAGTCGCCTTCAACCACGGCGACACCTTCGTCTTTGGCTCCTGGGTCTGCACCGCTGACAGCGCTGGGTCATTCCAGCGCTACCTCACCATGACCCCGGACCCAGAGACCGGGCTCGTGACGCTTCCAGAAGTCGCCACGGGCCCACTCGTCGAAAAATTCGGCGAAATTTCGCTCTACAACCAAGTCGCCGATTTCGAGCCCGGATCCACCTCCAACTCGAACTCGACGTCGCCCTGGATCGCCTCATGCGAGCTGGCTCCTGAGCCATCGTGTGAAGCGACCCCTCTCCACGAGCACTTCCCATACGGTCTCTGCAATGCTAGCAGGGCCTATGCGGAAGCTCTCGCTGCACGCCGGGCCGGCAAGGAGATCTCCTCCGAGTACTCCTCGGACTCCAACACCGGAACCGGCTACTACTCGGACTCTTCCTACGAGTTCGACTTCAGATCGGACCCAACCGAATCCGAGTCCGAGCTCAACATGACTGAGGAACCGCTGTCAGGTCCTGCCTCTGGCCTGGTCATTACATCCACTCCCGCCAGCAGATTCGTCTACTGGCCCGACCGCAAGCCTGCAGACCTGACGGACGACAACTCACGCTGTGTCGCCTACCTTGATTCACTCCCCTTCCAGGAGGGGACTCCGCTGGCTCTAAACGACGAGCACACCCCCACCGAGGTGGTGACTACTGACTCCAGTCTCTGTACTCCCGACCGTGAAGTCTTCATGACGGCCACAGATGTTGGGACTTCGGAGAACCGACCCGACCGGTACCTTGACGACATCTCAGAGGATGAGCTATCTGCCAACGCACCTCCAAACGAGACCACTGAAGACAAGAACGCTCGGCGTGACCGCAACAGGAAGCGGAACGATCGACGCAGACGTCTCTAGGAAACTCTCCCCATCCGGAACCTCAGTGAGGCTCTGGAGTAAGTCGCCAACCGGGTACACACTACTCCCGAGCAGTGCCTCATGTCTATCACCACGATAGCACGGCAGGCCCAGGGGGTCCGTGCGGGCGAAGTCATCGCCAAACTCGCTGAAGACGCCTACTTCATGCGGGTCGACAACAGGGTTGCTCAAGTACCCCCTGTTAGATCTCACGACACCAGAAACAACGAAGCCACTAGCTGCAGCCCGGCGGACGGCGGACGCAATCGTGTCCGAGGTGAACACCAGCCAAATCCCAACCGCTCTAGGGCCTCAGGTGGAGGACCCTCACAGGGTGGCATCAGCCAGGGTGGCACCGGAGGTAGTCGCGGCGGCGGCAGCGGTGGTGGCAGCAGCGGCGGAAGCTCCTCCCATGACGCCGGCAAAAGAGCCGGTGGCGGCGGCGATCGCGGCGGCCGAGGCCACGCGACTAGCCACGCCACTGGCAACGCACGTGGCGGCTACGACGCCCGCCACAAGATCGACGAGATCCGTCGCAAGAAAGCTACTGAAGCAAGCGACAGCGACGGCTTCTCCGCATACTCCGCAAGACTTCGCAACCTGCTTCTTCCCGAGAAATTCAAACCTCTCAGGATCTCCAAGTATGGCGCGAAGCAAGATCCAGTTCAGTGGCTCAGGTGCTACACCTTGGCCATCGAAAATGCTGGTGGCAACAACGACGCGAAGTGCCTCTTCTTCCCCTTCTGTCTGGACCAGGCTCCACTCACATGGCTCGAGTCACTCGAAAAGAACTCGATCGACCAGTGGGACCAGCTGAAGGCACAGTTCACCAGCAACTTCGCGGGCGCCATGGGGCGCTCGGGTACTCGCATGGACCTGGTAATGGTCAAGCAGGAACAAGGCGAGACGTTTCGCCAGTACATGCGGCGCTTCTTCGATAAGCGCGCGACCGTAGTCGACGTCACCGACAAAGAAGTCATTGACCTTTTCCAAGACGTCACTGATAAGCAAGTGCAAGCCAGACAACGTAGTCGCGGCTATACAGCGCCCTGCAAAGGACAACTCGAAAAAGACCTCCGGCGGGACCCACACTAGGCCATGTGGCGACGTGCTGGCACACGGGATGCCATGTGTCCATGACACCTCATCAATCCAAGAGAAGCACCTCCCGATGAATCATACGCCTCCACGTGTTCAGCACAAGGATTCAAGGGCCCACAACCCGAGCAAACCGCCTCCAACCGACCCATACACCTGGAACCCTGATAAGGGACCACATATCAGTCACTGGGAGAAAGCACAGCGCGAGACGTGGTGGGGCCAGGTCGGCCAAACCCTTGGATCGGCCGAACCGACATTGCCACGGATCGCCATCTGCTTCCACATGGTGCTCGATGATTGGTCCTACAGTGGATTCCCAGGTGCCCAAGCTATTCTCTCGCCGGTACCTTGGCCTATAAATAGAAGGGGAGGGAGTAAGAATAAGGACACACCATCTCACTCAAGGATGAGAGCTTCCCTTCAAAGGAGAGGTCTCTCCTTGGTAGATTAGAGAGTAGGAGAGTGAGAGAGGGATTTGTACCCCTGTGGATGCTTCGTTCTTCATTTAGAATAAAGTGAGTATTTCTGCATTTCCTATTTAGACTAATGTAGCATTCATGCATAGGTGAATAGTTCTTGTGTTCTTCACTTGTTCATGATTTAGAGGCTTGTGTTCTTCATGAGTTTAGCCTTTGATCTTCTGGTGTAGTCCATAAATTGCTAATTCCGTTTGTATGCCTGCTAGTCCAATTAGAGTAAAGTGGATGCTCCTGCATTCTAGTTTAGACCAAAGTCCTTCCATGATCCTTGTATAGATAGCGGTTACCTGAGTGAGTTCTGGTCTCTCCCTCGTGGGTTCGTCACTCCATCTTCGTACGGAGTGCTATAGTGTTGCTACGGGACGTCAGACGTAGCCATGCTATAGTAGTAACCGGTGGTGTAGACGTGGTGTATAGACAACGGGTTATCCTTCGATTGCCCTGTATCCCATGGTTTGTCTTGGGGTAGGCCGAGGTAGTGACAGCCGTTGGACCCTTACGGAATCCCCCACGTCCGGATACAGGTGTAGGCAACCATTTGCCGTGAACCGACTGTTATAGCCAGGAGGGTCCAGTGTCCGAAACGAGAGTTCCTAACCAAGTGATTGTTCTCAACTCCGCCCACTATCAGCAGGATCCTCTCCATCTTCATCTCGTCCTATAGAGTTGTGTCCTTGGACCATAGCTAGGCTAGGAGGTAGCACACACCGTTCCTTGGATTCGATACCCTTGGGAACTCCTGAGGTGAAGTGCTACAGCGGTATTTCCGTGCACTTGCGTATTCTTTCATACTCGTCGGTATACCCAGATGGATCTTACGCTCACGCTAGGTGTACAACTAGTGGTGAGGTTAAGAAATACCAAGACCTTCCTTGGATTCGATACCCTTTGGAATACTCCTTTGGGGAAATGCTACAATGGTACTTCCGCGCGCTTGCGGACTCTTATAATCATTAGGATTACCATTTGGTCATTTCTGGCATCGTTGCTAGGAACTCATAACTTAACATTGATGTTAAGAAATACCAACAAGCATTTATGTCGCCGTTGCCGGGGAAGGCTAAGGATAACATATCAACACTTTGCATATGTTTATAATCATGACAGGAATGAAACAGTTCTCAATGCAGGCTAACTTTGATTGTCTTATTTATCTATTGATGATGAAGACAGGTAGTGTATGACTGGTTTCGACTTACCGCCGAATTTCACTGAAGATCCTGAGTCACTTGTAAGAAGAGCTAGAATTTTGGTTCTCCCCAGCGTGTACATACGGAAGTCGACCCAGCTTCCTTTGTGCCATCTACATCAACTCCTATGGCCAACCCCGAGAAGACTCTTCGCGAGTACTCTGCTCCCTCTGCTGATCAGGTGCCCACCGGCCCCGAGATCAACACCGGGAACGGAAACTTTGAGATCAAAACTGGCCTCATTACGATGGTACAGGCTAGCCCATTCTATGGCAAGCCTAATGAAGACGCGAGCGTCCACTTGCAACAGTTCCTGGAGCTGTGCAGTACCTTCACTATACGAGGAGTGGAGGAAGAAGCCATCCGTCTGCGATTGTTTCCATTCCCACTCCTGGGAAAGGCAAAGCAGTGGTTCAATGCGAACCGTGCAGATATTGACACCGAGGCAAAATGCTCGGCGGTGTTCCTCGCGAAGTTCTTTCCGTTGGGCAGAACCAATGCCCTCCGGGGGAGAATTTCAAGCTTCCAGCAAGCAGCAAATGAAACTATCCCAGAAGCTTGGGAGAGGCTTCAGGAGTACATCCTGGCTTGTCCCCATCATGAGATGGACAACTGGCTTATTCTTCAGAGTTTCTATAATGGGCTGACTCCGACAGCCCGAGGTCATATTGACGCTGCTGCTGGAGGAACTTTCTTCTCTCTTAGTATTGCTAAAGCAACCAAACTTATTGAGAATATGGTCTCCAACCAAGGGTGGAGTGATGGTCGACTCCAGCCACGTCAGAGGGGTACACATACTGTCAAAGAAGCGGATATGTTGCACGCCAAGATGGACCTGCTTATGAAAAGAATGGATGATCTGACCAGCGAGAAGGCTGCCATGGCCGTCACTACTCAAACTATGGATTCTCGCATGACTTGCGAAGTCTGTGGTGACACTGGGCATTCAGGGAATTATTGCCCTACTACCCAGGAGGACGTGATGTACATGAACGGCAACAACAATGGTTATCATCCACAGGGAGGTCAAACATGGAATCAATCACGCTCTTATTACCACGGAGGCAATCAAGGTAATTCTTTCAACCCAAACCAACCTTCCCCGAGAGATCTGGTTTTCGGGCAAGCTAAGATCAACGATGATTTTAATAAAAAAACAGTTGCCTATGACAAGGCTTTGGAAAGCCTTAGTGTTAAAATCGATAGCCTTTCTTCTGCTCTTAAGAACCAGCTGAGCTTTAACAAAATGATAGAAATCCAGTTGGCTCAGTTAGCTGCTTTGGTCCCCTCTGCTGAAGACGAGAAGATTCCGGGGCAACCCGTGTCTTCTTGTGAAAATGTTTGTGCAGTGTCCACCGGATGGGGTAAGCCATCTAGGTAGGCACGAGCTGCTGACTATGCAGGGAAACCCATACAGTAGGTTCTTGATCCATGGGAATCTTCAGCAATTGTGCATAGGAGAGACCCTAGTTATCCGGCTATCACTTGCACAATATACTACCAGAAAATCAGGAATGCTCTCTGTGATCTTGGCGCGAGTGTCAACCTCATGTCCAAGGCTATGTTCGAAAGATTGGGATATCCTGCTCTTTCTCCAACCTCGAGGACAGTTCAACTAGCTGATGCATCGATCCGGCATCCGGAGGGGATAGTGGGGAGTTTACTGGTATTTGTCCAGGGATCTTGCATCTTCGCGGATTTCGTGGTCCTTGATATGCAGGATGATGCGGAAATGCCACTCATTCTTGGGAGGCCATTCCTAAGTGACGCAAAGGCGAGGATCAATGTGGGAAATGGAACCATCCGTTTCCGCATTGGGAAGAAGAACTTGATGTTCTGATTTCGACCAACAGAAGAGCAATGATATTCAGTGCAAGGAAATGATGAGCAAATTGGGGAATGGACGGAGCCACAACCCCAGCTCAAGCAACCTCTGACCGCACCAAGGAAGTCAAAGAAAACACGGAAGGTGTGGCAGGAGGTACAGAAGTCACACCCCTCTACTTCTCGGGAGTGGGGTGACGAGTGGAACTGATCACCGAGAAAAAGTCTCACTCTCGGACTTAAAATGATGAGTCCTTTTGCCAAAAGGTAAAATTGGTAGTTATATCATATTTCCCTTTCCAAAATTTAATTTGATTTTCCCAATGCATATTTGAATTTTCCATTCTTGCATCTGCATGCTAGAATTTTTCTAGCTTTCAAATATAAATTCTGAAAATAAAATTTTGAGTTGGAAAATCCTTAAAAATTTGTTTGAGCAAGATTTTGGGCGAATTTGGACCGAGACACCTAGGCAGGCCATCAAATAACCGTTAGAGAGCCGTTGTAAAAATCTGGAGGCGAGCGGGCCCGAGGTGGGGTCGGCCGACCCCACAGGTCGGCCGACCCAGGCCAACGGCTACTTCGGCCCTCCTTCCTCCAACGGCTCCTAGCCGTTACACACGGCCCATGCCTCAGTGCCCGGCTCCATTGCCTATAAATACCAGGGGGTTTGAGGGGTGCCTTCACCCATTCACTCATTTCCATCACTCTCTTCCTCTCTTTTTCTGGCTCTTTGGTTTTCTTGGATTTCTTGCTCGAGACTGAGGTGCCAAGTATTCTCTCCAAGTGTTGCTGAAATATTGAATTTTGGTGGAGCAAGCTCGGTAAGGATTTCATTTCGGTTTTACTAACCCATCACCGAGTTGCTCGTGTTGTCCGATTGTTGTGCAAGATGAGTTGGGCCGCCGGTGCACTCCGGAAGTTGACTCACTCACGCCATTCACATGATGGGGGGAGCTCGTCTCGCCATTCCGAAGCTGCACCAAGCCCAATGTCAACCGACCGTGAAGAAGAGGAAGAGGAAGAGCTACCCACGCCACAAGCCGAAGAAGTGTATGCCGCCTTCATCAACTTGAGGGACGATCGCGAGAGACAAGCCTACGCTCTCATCAAGGACCGAGTCTTCGCCAACACCAAGGAGTTCGACCCGGACCTTCTCGAGAAAATAGGTATGGACTCCGAGTTTGATTCCATTTGTCAAGCTCTAGGTTGGGAAGGTTTTGTCCCGGTTCAGGAGATCGGTTCTAGACCTATCACCATCCAGTTTCTCTACACTCTTCAAGAGGGTGCATCTGGTATTTCATTTTGATTTCATGGAGTTCCGTATCGAGTTTTGTGGAAAGATCGTAGTTGCACCCTTGGTTTTCATCGTCGCTGCGCTATTTCTCTTGAGCAAGCTTGCATCGGTTTTAATCACGAAAATTTTTGGGAAGAACTCTCTGGTCGGCCTGTTCGCGGCAAGTTGACACCTCGGTGCAACGATATCTTGCATCCCACTCTCCGACTATGGCACAAGTGGCTCGCCATCACTCTCTTTCCTAGGGATGATGTACGAACCGTGCACACTAACGAGATGATGATCTTATATGCCGCGGTTAGACAGATCAAGATCTCCCCTGTGCAAGCTATGATTCGGCAGTGGTTGACAAATGTTAAGATGACGGGGTCTATTGAGTGTACGTCCTTGATTTCTCGCATCATCACGAATCTTGGGGCTACGCAAGGGCCCAATGTGCCCTTCATTGCTAATCCTCGGACTCAAATTGATGAGGCTTATTTGACTCAGGGACATATTCTTAAGAAGGGTCTGGATGATTCTTTGGTTTTCTTCTACCCGGGCCATACAAACCAAATTCGGTTACCTAACCCGGATTTTAGGTTGTACGACCAAGGGCCACTGACCGTTCCTCTCGAGGAACCTCGTCGTTCTAGTGTCTCTGGTGACAGGGTTACTAGGAGTGCATCGAGGAGAGCAGCCAGAGCACAACAGCCACCACCAAAGCCGTCTCCACAGCCGTCGCCTCAGCCATAGCCTTAGTCTACCACACCTCTGCCCGGTACATGGACCTCTACTGAATACATGCCTGGGGTTACTCCCGGATATGCTCCCAGTTGGGATCAGCCCATGTACCAGTAGGGTGCGAGTAGCTCGGTTTGGGCTTGTGCAGGTAGTGGCAAGTGGGCCATGCCTGACGGTACTGCCTACGGAGATGCAACATCCTCGTCGTCCGGGTTGCGCTCGTCATCTCGTGGGGATACCCTCACTCAGTAGATGAGCGAGCTCAACATCCGAGTCGGCAACATGGAGGAGACCGTGCACCAGCACGTTAAGTCCACCCGAGACTGGCAGCGTATGTCTGGCGAGAGACTTCATGCCATCGAGCAGGCACAACAGCAGCAGTTGGAGGAGCAGAGGGCTTACTACCAATGGATGGGATTTCCCCCTCCACAGTAATGAGCCTGAAGCTAGCTTGGGGGAGGACCCCCACTCTGAAGTAACTTGTATCTTTATTTTCAGTATCTCACATGATAAAAACACATAAAAATCTGCAAAAATTAAAAGACCAAAAATATTTATTTGCTTTCCCAAATTAGTTTGCTTTCTTATGCGCGGTAAGAATGCTTTTGTTCTCCATGGTTGAAATGATGAATAGTTGCTCTGTTTCTTCCTTTTGTATGCCTTGCTACAGCTTAGTACCCTATTTTAGTTTTGAGTTTGTTGGCTTGCATGATCAAACCTTAGCTTGAAACTTGTGGGTAGCAAAAAGCATGACCTTTGCCTAGGTTGTTGTGAGATACAATATGGTATAATAGGGTTGCTATGAGCTAATGTTAAGTAATGTTTGATATCCGGAGTTTTCTTTTGAAAAATGATAAAATGATAAGTTCCTCAATGATGACAAATTCCTATCCAAAGCCATATGTAGATCCTAGCTTTTGTTAGCCTCCACATATGCTACTTGTTTTCTTCATTGAGTCTTGTCGAATTGTTGTGACCCTCGGCGAGAAACTTATCATGCTCCCATGATCAAGATCACGTACACAACCACTATATGCTAAACTTCTACACCGGAAGTTAGCACCCATCATTTCATCCATCCCCCATCCATTCCACAAATAAAGCTCCGCGCATTGTTCCATGATTACTCTCTCTCTCCAAAAATATTCAGCAAGGACTATGGGCTATGTAAAAAAAACACACACATGCTCAAGAGCATGCAAAAAAAAAGAATAAAGAGATATAGCCCAAGTCTCAAAGATCTCAAAAGGAGAAGAGAGAATCATATGCAAAAAGGAGTTCATCATCATTCCACCGTATACACACACATGCACATCTTGATCAGGTTGTATGACTTGTTGCTCCCAAGGATCCGGTTTTCGACTCGACAATACATGAGAAACGGGTATGCCACATGTTTTCCCTACCTACAGCTCCACATATCAGCTTATTAGGAGTAGGTGGAGAAAGAAGTCAAAACAATGCCTTGATGAGGAATCATACACAATGAGCGATCCGAGAGCATCATTTGAGGAACTATGATTTCTTTGTGAAAATCTGCAAAACCTCCGGATTGATAATTGACCAAGGTAATTGTGTTTAGTAATTTCTATACAACCGTTCTATCTTTCAACCCTGCCCCAGGCAGGTGAAGCTACAAGCCCCATATCAATCGAGCATAAGGTAAGATTAATGCCGACTCATTCAATCCTTGATAGAGTACCTAGTTGTATGCTTGTCATAAATTAGGAATACAACATCGTAGCAACTCCTGATCAACCAACCTAAGTCCTAAGTGTCTTGCTCGGGACGAGCAAGAGGCTAGCTTGGGGGAGTTGTTGACGGCTGTTAAGTGCTTACTTTAGCCGTCAATTTACTCATGAATAAAGGAGCAAGAGGCATTTCTTACACGCATTTTAGTTAAGAATAATGTAGTTCCACTTGTCCTTGGAGATTATGTGATTGCAGGAAAATGAGCATAAAAGAAGTGACAAACTCACCTTCTATGATTCATGCCACGTCACCTCAGCCAAGGAGGGGCTGCCACCTCAGATGCCATGCATGCAAGCCATGTCACCAATCCAAGGGAGGCAAGCCCCGACGAATCAGAGCGTGACACGTGGACTTCATATGGATCCATGGGCCCACCAGAGCGTCTAAACCGCCTCAAGAACACGTGTAGACCGGGGACCGACCTAAGGACCCACAGGACAGCCACCTGGAGAAGCACACCCCGAGTGGGGCCCACAGGGGGTTGTCTGACCCCACAGGTCAGCCGAACCGACCTTGTGGCCGCCACTCAGGGGCTTCCACGTGGTGGCTCCTGGTTGGTCCCTCAGTCCATTCCCGGGATGTTTGGCTCCTCTTGACGCTGGTGCTCAGCCTATAAATAGAAGGAGAGGGGGTTCATTTCTTACCAACACACCTTACTACTCCTCTCTCACTTTTGGTTTCTAAGGCTAGGAGGTAGGCTAGAGTAGTTCTACTTCAGGTTCCAAGTCTACTTTGGGATCTAGGTATGAGTTCTCTTGTACCTTTATTTCTTTGTATGACTTTGCTCTACTTCAGTTATATAACTATTTCATAGTTGTGCTCGTATACATGGTTGATTTGTTCATGTGTTCTTCACTTGTTCATCATTTAGAGGCTCATGTTCTTGATGAACAAGGCCTTTCGATCCAGTTGACGAGTGACTTACTCATGTTTTCGGTGTTTGTTCATAAGTTAGAGGCTCGTGTTCTTCATGAACAGGACCCTTTGATCTTGTTGAATAGACATAGGAAAGCACAAATCCGTTTGTGTACCTAGCCTAGTTTGATCCAGTTAGATTCCATGTTCGTGTTGCATGAAGTTCGTGCTTAAGCTACGGTACTCAGTGTAATTGGCTGGTTTATCTGGTGGCTCTGACCTGGGTCACAATAGCCCGGGCCGGACAGGGTCATGCTAACAACGTAGGCGTGGTGCTTGGGTTGCGTAGCTACATTACTTATGAGTGTATCCCACGATTTGTCTTGGGGTAGGCCGCGGTATTGATAGCCGTTGGACCCTTCTGGAATCCCCCACGTTCGGATACACTGTAGGAGTCTAAAGTCTAACAACCGGAGTCGTGCGTAAGCAACGCGGGAGGTTAGCTCCCCGTTTGTACCTGGATGCTTGAGCCAACAGTTATGCAATGCTAGTGTGTATCTAACTCGTCTTACTGACTTCATGTGTTTAGTACCTTAGAACCTAGAACTAATTCGTATGTTGCCTCCTAAGCCTAGGACCTTTAGAGAGAGTGTGTTTGTGTGTTCACACTACCAACTTATCTATCATACCTCACCCCTACACTTGGGTGTCTGGTTTGTTTCCGTCTATGATTTATACTCATTGCAATAGTGTTGAGCTTGTTAATCCACCCAGCCTTCCTTGGATTCGATACCCTTTGGAATACTCCTTTGGGGAAATGCTACAATGGTACTTCTGTGCGCTTGCAGACTCTTGTAATCGTTAGGATTACCATTGATCATTTCTGGTATCGTTGCTAGGAACTCATAACTTAGCATCGATGTTAAGAAATACCAACAAGGATCCACTTGTACTAGAGGCAGTCCTCCAGATGGGGCCATCTCATTTACTGCGGCGGCCACTCGCCGTTCAATCTCTGTCGTCATGTTTTCTTCGTGTTCTTTAAGTCTTTGCTCTATCTCTTGGCGACGTTCCTCCTCTTCGTGCTCTCTTCTTCTTTTGCGACTTCGATAGGTGGCAAAGTCTCTCCTGAAGGCAAATTTCCATGGTACCACCCCGTAGCCCCTGCAACATCCTGGGTGTTCTGGATTCTTAAGCGCCATAGTGAGCTCATCCATCTCTGTCAACCTTCACTCTGCCCGCTCTGACATCTTCAATTGTTTTCAATATTTCAAGTACAGCCTCTCGTAACGAGGGTGGGAAATCAAGGGTACCATCTTCGGAGTTAATTGTGCCTCCATGAGCATAATACCAATTCTTCACTCGCTCGGGCCACTCATAGACCGCTGGTATGGTACCTTGTGCGAGAAGGTCTTCTTCCATCTTCCGCCACTTGGGAACTGCAAGTGCGTAACCACCTCGACCAAGATGATGGTCGTGCTCCTTCTTACCACGACTTTTCTTCCCTCGTGCACTTGCCTTGGCGAAATCTTCACTTTTCTTGTATTCCACAAAGGACATCCAGTGTTCTTTTAACTTGGGATATTCAATCCAATTTGGAGTTCGATTCTTCTTGATATAATCTTTATCCAGTTGTTGCTTGAACTTCTGAAATTGTGTTGCCATCCTTGTGAGAGTCCAACGCTTCACATCGTTTGGTTCAACGCCTTTAGGAAGTGTGAAGTGTTTTAGGATTTCATCCAACAACAAAATTTTCACTGTCTGGAACCACGTGTGGATTATCTGCTTTTCCCTTCCATTCTCTGTAGCTGATGGGCACGTTGTCCCTTACAATGGCTCCGCACTGTGACACATACGTGTCCATGATCTTTTTTGGAGCACATGGTTGGCCAACCTCTGACACTTCTGTGATATGATACATGACATGGCCGGTGAGTACTTGTGTACGCCCTCTCTTTGTCTTTTTTGATGTTGAGCATGAAGCCTACAAGTTACAGATTCGTTATTTAATTAATTATGTAAGAATTGAGGTTAGAGAAATAAGAACTATGCACTAATGCATGATATATATATATATATATATATATATATATACACCTCGTGGGAACATTCAATACTTTCATTTACAAGACTTTCCTCATTGTTTCCAGCATTGTCCTCATTATTTGCTGCTGTGTCCTCGACGTGGGCGGCATCCTCCTCAGTCGGAGGTATGTTCAAGTACATGTCCGCCTGACTACACTCCTCGTCGGTGAAGGTTGCAATGGTATTTGCACCACTAGCAATAATGTCGGTCATAAAGTTGTCATCCATCTGGAATAAATAAGAATTTTCTAAGAATTTCTTCAATAAACAACAATTTTCTTTGAATTTCTAGAATAAACAACAAGATTTTTCTATGAATTTCTGGAATAAGCAACAAGATTTTTCTATGAATTTATGGAATAATCAACAATTTTGTTAGACTTTCTAGAATAAACAAGAATTTTCTAAGAATTTCTTCAAGAAACAAGAATTTTCTTTGAATTTCTAGAATAAACAACAAGATTTTTCTATGAATTTCTGGAATAAGCAACAAGATTTTTCTATGAATTTCTGAAATAATCAACAATTTTGTAAGACTTTCTAGAATAAACAAGAATTTACTATGAATTTCTTCAATAAACAATAATTTTCTTTGCATTTCTAGAATAAACAACAAGATTTTTCTATGGATTTCTGGAATAAACAACAAGTTTTTTCTATGAATTTCTGAAATAATCAACAATTTTGTAAGACTTTCAAGAATAAACAAGAATTTACTATGAATTTCTTCAATAAACAATAATTTTCTTTGCATTTCTAGAATAAACAACAAGATTTTTCTATGGAATTCTGGAATAAACAACAAGTTTTTCCTATGATTTTCTGGAATAATCAACAATTTCCTAAAACTTTCTAGAATAAATAAGAATTTGTTATGAATTTTCTGGAATAAACAACATATTGTATGAATTTTTGGAATAAACTAAGTCGAAATATTTCTACTAACTTGTGGACGAACGATGCTTTTTGGTGGCGGTGCCGTGTGGGAGAATGACAGAGGTGACGGGAAGTCACTTGTTCGAGCCGACGCGGCAGTCGTCGGCTTCGGAACTATCAAACTATGAAATTGTATATTAGAAAACAATTAAGAACTCAAATACACAAATAAGAATTTGGTCCATAGTCGTAGGTGCTAATAAATTTATATGAATGACTGTATATACACACAAAAATATACAAAGCATTACAATTTATTTGAAATTAAATTTTCTTTCCATTCCTATAAATTTAAAAATTTTCATGCATATCTATGAAATTTTTATAACTACATATATATATATATATATCAATTGATAAACTAAATCAAATAAATTTAAATTTAATTAAAAATGCTTGCTGATGCAAGCACTTCACGGGCTTGCGTCAGCAAGGCAAAACCCCAGCATGCGCGCGGCCCGCCGACCATCGGGGCACGCACGCACGCCGGCCGACGGCCGCACGGGGGGCCCGACAAGCGGCGACGGCGGCGCGGCATACCGGTCGGGCTGGCCGGCTGGTACGCTTCGGGATCTGGAGGGGCGGCAGCGTGCGTGGAGGAGAGGGGCGGGGCGGGCGCCGCGGTGGGGAGGACGGCGAGTCGGGGAGGAGATGCGCGTCGGAGGGCGGCGCGTCGGGGTCGGACCGCGCGGTGAGGGCGGACGTCACGGCGGCCGAGCCGGCCGGCAACGGGAGAGGACGGCGAGGCGCGCGTGTCAGGGAGGGGCGCGTCGGGGACAGGCGCGGCGAGGAGGGGCGGCGGCGGCCGACGACGGAGACGAGGCCACGCGGCGATTTGGGAGAGAAATGCGGCTAAGTGCTAATCTGGAAGGCGACGGGGCTTATATACCCCCCCTTTTGCCATGGGTCGAATTCCCAACCGAGACAAAAGCCCCTTTAGTCCCGGGTTGTGTTACGACCTGAGACTAAAGGCCCCCCTTTTGTCACGGGTGCCTTCACGACCAGTGACAAAAGGGGTATTTCGCGCAGGAGCCCCCTAAAGGCAAATTTTCGTACCACCCGGGACTAAAGGGCAATTTTGCGTGGGAAGTTAACATTTCTCTTTTCCTTACTCATTTATCTCATTCCTTTTGCTTTGAACATTTAAAAAAATTGTTAGTTAAAATATTTGTGCCATGCAAAATTATATTAAGTTAAAAACAAAAAATACCTACTTTTCTATGCACATATTATTTCAAGAGTTGAAACAATTATTTCTAATTTTCGTTTACAATTTGAAGGGGAAAATAAATTAAATTGAAAATATTAGTAAACCAACTCAGAAAAATCTCAAAATTGGTGAGTACTTCGTGAACATGTTGATGATTTGAAGAAAATACAGTACAAGTCCCAAGCTGAAACTGGTCAGCTTCTAACTTTTGAACCTCTGCTTCAAACGGAAGGCCTCCAGTTCTCATCATCCAGTTCATAACGGGATATATCATCAAACTCACACTTCTTCATCTTTGTCTTGGTTTACTTTTTGATATAATGATCAATAGAACAAATTATTAATTTTACATTTAGCTATTTTTTTTAGAAATTAGTTTAAAAATATGGTCATTAATAATGGAGATAAAAAAATAACCATCAGGTACGTGACCTCTGTATGTCATTGTATCACAACAAATGGCCAGATGTCTGTAGTTCACATAGGATCCAATGATTGTCGCGGTTGTGGTACAATGACTTACATACAGAGGTCACCTGATGGCTATTACAAGGCACGACATTAATTAATATCAATGAGTACAAGTCCCAAGCTGAAACTGGTCAGCTTGTAGCTTTTGAACCTCTACTTCAAACACATAGAAAATAGTACCAAACCAACTTAAAATGATAAACATGCATACTGACTGAACATGTTGATGATTTGAAGACAACACGTGAATTCATAGATATGTGTTTCAAGTACTGGTTTAAATGCTACAAGCTGACATATATAGCGCACGTAACCTCCAGTACCGACGGAGCAAGCTGTTCAAGTAAGATGTCGACATTCTCTCTCTCACTCTCTGGAAAAGGTGTCTAAGAGCTAGTATATATATGCTGGAGCTGACCTCCTGAGAGGTGTCACCGAAAACACTATGCTTGGGCAGCTTGCTCGTATCGGTACTGGAGGTAGTGCAATATATGTCTGAATGCATGGTATTCATCAGAATCCCTCTAAGCGCAAATTCAGTTAAATTGAAAATAGTACCAAACCAACTCAAAATAAAGTAGCTAATTAATATAAGATCATATAATAGGGTACGGTACAAAGAGTGATCCATCCATGCATGCATAATGTTACTGAGCAGTACGCGCTTGTAGATATAAAACATGGTTAATGTCTGCAATCCTCCAGCCTAGAACTCTCTCAAAATAAGCTAGAGCGCGTACTAGTGTACTCTCCTCAGCTTCCGAAGGACTGTCACAAACAGCACTGCAAACATCAAACAATGGAGCCTCGGGTTCTGCTGGCTTATAGAAAGTTATAATTGCTTGACTCTTCCAATTATTGGTGAAAAATGGCTCCCCACCATAGTAATCCACCCCAACTCTTTCCACGACTTGATTAAGAATCGCACAGAAGCTAATTGAAGCATACGTAGAACCAGAGTGATCCTGCACACAATCAGATGATGATGAGATATAATAACCTTATGAAAGTTCAAAATATATATGTACTAGAAACAAATTATTTAAGAATGAATAAAAAATCTTTTATATATATATATGTATATTATACCAAAACTCGATGAGCCGTGCAAATCCTCTCTGTAGTCTGAACCACATTTCCTTCACCCGCCTCGAGTTGCCTCAATTTAAAATAGGAAAGGTCGGGTACGAAGCACCCAACATACAACTGGAGCTGTTGTAGACAATTCTCCACAGCAGTCCTCTCTCGAGTTAACCGAATAGGTGATGTTGAGCCAACTGTTGCAATGGGAACCATCGAGTGTGGCACGCCTACTGCCAACTAGCCGTAGTCTACATTTCGAGCAGGTACGGTGAAAGAGATATGCACTCTTGCCATGTTCTCATCAACACGCTCAGTTTGCACTCTTGGAGGAGTATCACTCATATCATCGATAATGTCTCTGAGCCATCTGATATTGTTGATAACCTACAATAAGTATATATGTAACTAAAATTATAGATTTTTCATGTGAAATGAAAAAAGTTATATGTAAAGCAAATTAATTTCAATTCTTATATTACCACGTTGGCTACACGTCCCGGATCACCCATTTGCAAGGTAATCTCGCGGTGAAAGTGCAATCCTGGACGTTGAGGCAATGGGTCCTCCCAAACACCTCCACGGCCACCAAGACCTCCACTGCCAAGGCCACGGCCACCACGCCCGCCACGACAACGGACTATGCCACGGCCACGGGCGCCATTACCAACGCCACTTGACGACGACATTGTTAGCTCAAACTATATCCAAATCAAAATAACACACATTATTCACAATAAATAGGATTAGTTTACATATATATATTGGATTCAATATATGCATAAATAGAAAAATAAAAGGGGATAGAATTCAACACTATTATTACTGTACATAACCTTTATGAACCAGCGACTCAGACGACCCAGATACTCCGGGAACTACAACAGTCTCACCTCACCGTCATATACACCTGGCTCTCTCATTTACAGTACTACATCACCATGCCCTACACCTCCTATCTAGCTACAGCCCAACATCACTGAGCTGCGGGCAGTCCCCACCTAGCCAGAGATGTTCGGCTGCAGCTAATTAGGACGTGGGGCTGTGTATCAAAAAACAAGAAAAATAAGAAAATACTTACATTTATTCTATATAAAAATAAAAAAATACTTAATAAAAGAATTTAATCTTCTATTTCCTCCTATAGCTACCTAGAAATAAAAGCATTTCTAAACGATGAAAGAATAGAAATACCTAGTACATTTTCTGTATGTCTATTATTTTCTTTATGAGCATATATTTTATAAACTATATGTACAAGCAAAATTCAATTTTCTCTCTATATGAAAAACAAGAAAATAAGAGAATGCTTAATACAAATTTAATGAAAGAAGGAACAATGCAAGTACCATCCTAACTACATTTTCACGTATATATACAAAATCTCATCTCTCTAAGCTCCTCCTACCTAGCTACAAATTAACATTTCTATTTTCTCCATCTCTAAATCATAAAACAAAATTTAATCACAACAAATGAAGGGAGGATGAAGATTCCAACCTTGACAACTCTTTGGAGGAGAGAAATCTTCACAAATTAATGAAGAAAAAAAATCACAGCAACACCCTAGGCTTGAGTCGCCATGGAGTGGAGGAGCTTGAGCTCGCGGGTGAGTGAGTATGGTGAATGGCTCGGGTGACAGGAGGAAGAAGGAGGTACGGTGTTTATATGGAGGCCGGCCATTAGTCTCGGGTGGTGTTACGAGCCGAGACTAAAGGGGTACCCTTTAGTCTCGGGTCGTAACACCACCCGGGACTAAAGTCCGGGGGCAATAATTGACGGATGGAGCCGTTGAGAACCCCCCTTTTGTCACGGTTGGTAGTACCAACCGGGACTAAAGGGGGGCCGGCTACAGCACCCATTTCGGGTTACGTCGACGAAAGGCCTTTAGTCCCGGCTCCAAAGTTGAACCGGGACTAAAGGCCCGTACCAAAGCCTCGCTCTCTACCAGTGATCATTTGCCATTAACGACTTAGCGTGTGGTCAATTCTAATTTTGAACACACGCATTTTTTTTCTCAAATGAAAAAAACGAGAAACATGGTGAGGTGTGAACTGTCAACGGCACTCGTGCTAATGATGATGTCATAAGGTATGTCTGGATGACGTCCACAGGCTCCCATATTTCTTTTTTTACCAAATCATGCTCGAAATGCAACGATATTGGGCGATTAATTCGATTCTGCGAGAGGATTATTCTAGAGTCGTACGTACGTGCATCATCCACGTACGTGAGAGATTTAATTTGTTCGCGCTACTGGCCGGAATCGATCGCTGGCTGACCTCGTTCTCGCACGCATTGCATGTTGCTGCGGCGTTCACTCGGGGAGAGTTTTCAGTTTGACACGCCACATGTGGATATTGGACTGGTTGGCCGTTCACCACTACACTGCGTGTGCGTGCAAAGTCTTTGTTAATTAAAACCCATGAATGACATTACCCGTCATGCACTAGTAGTAGTAGCTAGCGGACTAGTGGTGCTACCGGCACTCACACCAACAGTGTGTCCCGATCGAACGAATTGAAGTTGAAGCTGAGTCCATTTAAACTGTCTGACTGCGGCGCCTACTACGGACGGATATTTTTTGCCAGCTCAACACTCCATGAACGACGTTTTCTGGCGCGGCTGGCGCGTTAGCTGTCGACCACCATGACCATGTACAGCAGTGCGGCGTGACCTGGGATAGATTAACAACGCTTTGACTTGGGCTCTCTGATGGTGATTGGCGACTTGAACAACTACTGCTGCATACGGGCAATACGGCCTTCCCAAGTCAAAACTAAACATCTTCGTCATCGTCATTTTTCCTCGCAGTGGTGGTGGTGAGTGGGTGATAAGTAAGATCTTGCATTGCGCTTGCACGTACCGGCCGGGGGGGCTTTATTTTGCTGCATGCATTGGGTGCCGCATGCACAAACGACAGATCAGAGATGCATGCATATTTGTGTGTGCCAATATGCAATGCCACTCCGACGATCCTGCAGCTGCAGCGCTCGCTCGTTGCTGAGACTTGCGTTGCGCGTCGAGAGGAATAATAACCAGCAGCCGAAGCCGAGAGCAACGCGCACACCACCAACTGGGTGGCCCTGACTACTCCGACTAGGTGTACGTGCCACTGGAAGCTTCTTCTCCGTCACTTCACAACGCAACTGACGTGCTTGGGTTCCGTTAAGTTGATGATCGATCGAGTTGCCCTCGCGCGCACGTGTGTAAATAATCCACGGGTCCAGTTCATATATCAGTGCCATTATTCGTTCGGCGTGCACGATGGGAAAAGGAAAGAAAAGGATCGAATTGGTGCGGCGTGCCGACTAGTACCGATCGATCGAGCGAGGTCGAGAGGCGCCCTGAACCTGAAGGCGTCGGCCGAAAGGAAGGCGCGCGCGTACGTTCTCAAACCGAAATGTCGGCCATGTGCTGAAATGTGCCGCGCCGGATCGGTCTCGAAGATCTCGACCTCGACGTCTCGTCGATCCCACCGCCCGGCCGGCTCGATCTTGATGGAGCTCGCCTCGCCGTGACTGGAAAGAGATGGAGACCGATGCGCGCGAGGCGCGCGAGCTGCAGGGCTCGGTACGACTAATCCGAGCGAGCTGTGCGCCACTCCGGCCGCCGGTTCCCCGCTGCGCGCAACCTCCATCGTCCGCAAATTCCACGGGATCGTGCCGCCGCCTCCGGCGGCGAGAACACCGGCGCCAGACGCGCGCGGTGGTGTGTGCTTGGCGGGCGGCGAAAGCGACGACGCGGTAGCACACACTAGCACCTAGTAATGTGGTGCCTAGTGGTGGTTTCGTGACCGATCGACGACGGGTCGAGCGAAGCAGTCCCGGCCGAAACGTAACAAGCGCACCGCGCGCGAGCGCGTGGGAATGTCGCGATGGGCGACCGGGACGGGGACTTCTCACGAGCGCGCTGTGGCAAACTGGCAATCAATATACTGCTATGGGTCTGCCTTCCAAGAACTCTACTCTGAAAGTCTGCAGCTCGTTAAATCCTCACGTTCATTTGGCTGGTGTGGCTCAGTGGCTGGTGTCGCAAGAGAAAAGTACTGTTGGCTGGAGTTGATTTGGTGTGCGAAAAGAACCGTTGGCCGGCGGTTGATAATTAAGCCAGGTGAACAAGACGGTTAACATGTTAGAATTAAGGCTTGTTTTGTTTGGCAAATTGAAGCTATTCACCAATCAAATCGAAGCGTACTGTTCACCTGTCAAATCGTAGCAAGTTTGCCGCACTAAACAAGCCCTAAATGGAGATTGGATAAACCACCAATGCCATTCGCCGTGACGTTGACATCTTGGTCTTTTTCTTTTTTTCAACGTAACATTTGGTCTTTTTCAACTTGCACTTGGATTTATGCACTTGAAAGAGAGACGTGAGTTTTTTTAGAAAGCAAGAGAGGGGCGGGAGAGTGGTTAAGATTCGAAGTACGAAGTCAGCCCATAGACCATAGTACTGCGATTTAGGCCTAAATTTATCTTATAGAACTAACGATTACTGGGCCTCTAAACCTACAGAACAAATAATGGGCCTGAAGCCTACAAAGTGGAGCTTGTTGGGCCAGACGAGCACTTCGCAGCTTATCTGACTGAGCCCACCAGCCGGCCCACTCTCACGAGCTCATAAGAAACCCTCGCGGAGCCCCGAACCCCACTGCTCGCTCCCTCCTCTCCGCCGCCGCCGCCGCCATCGCCTCGCTGCCGCCTGCACCTCCGCTCTCAAGGTACGGGCAACACGTCGAAGCACTCCGCCCTTCTCCCCTATCCTGTGGTTGCTAGATCTTGCGCTCGCCCCATCTCGTGTGGGTCTCGCTAGAACCGTCCCTGAATCGATTCTCGTTTCCCATTCCGTGATCTGGTTTTGGTCATTAGATTCATTGCTCTTGTAGTTGATTTGGTGTGCTCACAGCGTGCATCGTAGGCAGACATCCGGTGCCATCCGGTTGAATTTGGAGTTGGCTGTTTGTGTTTTGCAATTTTAGGGTTCCAATCCAGGGAGGGACGGATCAGGGCACAGGTACTGAGGCGCTACAGCTATTTCGATGGCGTAGTTGCCTATTTTTGTGTGTGCTATATGGAGCAGGGAACCCGCTTTGCAGCAGAGATTTGTTCCGTGTTTCTGCTGCCAGTAGTCGCCCGAAAGTTAATCTTTTGAGTTCCGAATCTTGTTCGTTCTCTAGGTGTCTACCGTTTCGAATTGAAAGCACACGCACTCAGGCACCGTGGCCTTTGGCGTTGCATAGTTGCCTATTTCACTGATGTGCAAGATTTACTAGGGTAGCACCCTTGCGGCAGGAGCTTACTTTGGTTGTGTTTCTGCTGCCTGTCGAATCCCAACATTTGTGTGGCTGCAAAAATAGTGTAATGCATTGTTATAGATTTGTCCCACCTTGTGGGTCGTCTCATGTTATGGATGCTGATTGTCTTTGATTCGTGATAATGTGCAGGAGGTTGTGAAGGTTTCTTGAAGCTGAGAAGATGGTGCTGAAGTAAGTTTCTACTCTTGTGATTGCTATCGCAACATGTTCATAGATTTTGTTAATCAATGCTCCTTGCATTATACATGCTTTGAATATTTCGTCTAAGGTTGTTAAACTAACCTGTAGCAGCAACATCAATTGAGAAATTATTCTAAGTATGATATCCTTGCAGGACGGAGCTTTGCCGTTTCAGCGGTCAGAAGATTTATCCAGGGAAGGGCATCCGCTTCATTCGCGCTGACTCTCAGGTTGAACTTTTGATACATTTATTGGCAGGAATAGCTATTAGACTAGAAAGTGGTTTTACAAAGTATCTGTGTCTATTTTGCAGGTGTTCCTTTTCGCAAACTCAAAATGCAAGCGCTACTTCCACAACCGCCTGAAGCCTGCGAAGCTTACCTGGACAGCAATGTACAGGAAGCAGCACAAGAAGGTATTGTGCAGACCTGGCCTTAAGTATGCTGCTTATTGAGTTCTGTTTTGACCTGTTACCTTTGGTGTATACTCAAGTTTCCTAAGTGATAGAAGAGTGGGTTCCAAATTTCCTATGTGCTTGTTTTTGTGCTTAAAATCATCTGTTGCCATTCAGGATAAAATTGTTATGCTACCTTTTTTTAGGCGCATTGCTAATTTCTCCAAATGGTGTGGATCTACATAGATATATTTGTATGGGTGCCCATTTTCTAAAATTGTGCGATTGTGTTCTGTGTAGACTTAACCTTAATCTCTTAGTGTCGATACAAGAATTTCTCAGCTTTGTTTCTTCCATGCGTTCATTACTGTTGATACAAGAATTTCTCATAAACTTTTGTCATTTCTGCCTGTAGGATATCCATGCTGAAGCTGTCAAGAAGAGGCGCCGCACCACCAAGAAGCCGTACTCCAGGTCAATTGTTGGTGCTTCCTTGGAAGTGATCCAGAAGAAAAGAGCTGAGAAGCCTGAGGTCCGTGATGCTGCTAGGGAGGCGGCTCTTCGGTATGTTTTTCTGCCACTTGTCTCGTGCTGTCACGTATACTTGAAGACAACCAGCTTTGGTTCGATGAATAGAATTCACAACTTTTGAAGTGGTAGTGTACTGTTACCTCTCCACTCATTTCAAACTGCCGTGACTCTGCAGTGAGATCAAGGAGCGCATCAAGAAGACCAAGGACGAGAAGAAGGCTAAGAAGGCAGAGGTGGCCAAGTCCCAGAAGACGCAGAACAAGGGCGCGGTCCAGAAGGGTTCCAAGGGTCCCAAGCTTGGTGGTGGTGGCGGCAAGCGCTGAAGAGCTCAAAAGGGTGTCGTCATACTACTGTCTGCTCGCCCCTACTTTAGCCTCCACTATTGCGCCATATCCTCTTTTGCAAACCTCGGTTAAATTAGCAAGACTTTGTTTGTTTCAGCGATGTTGCATGTGCCTGTGGGTGTTAAAATACCATGAGGACGAGAAATGTTTGCCTATGTGGTTCTATTTAGTTGTCCTCTGAAATTAGATTGGATGAGACTTGCCTTCGTTTGTGTGGTAGCATGGCGTGTAATAGTGCAGCGGAAGGCATTTTCCTTTGAACCATACACGCTTTCTCGGGTATCACATCGTCTTGATGACGATGGTGCTCACTTTTAGGCTGTTTGGTTTGAGAAACCACTTCATCTCTGATTGATCCATCTGACTATGAGCTTGTACGGGATGAGGTGGTGAAGGATTACACATTCTACTACTCAAACCAAACAAAAATATTGAGAAGCGAGAAGATAGGTGATCTCGTTCTTCAAACCAAACACCTCCAGCTCTTCATTCAAATGTAAGGAAGCCAAGAAAGTATTAGCGAGCCATGGAATCGGAGCAATATCGCTGCTGAAGTGGAGCTTTGTACATTTGGAAAGGACACTCCTTCACTCCATAAATCTATACATGGAAATTTTGAAGATAGAGCAGAAAGAAGAGAACGAACTTTACACATGGCTTTCGTGATGGTCTGCACGTAACTGCTGTTACTTTCTACCTGACGCAGTTTGATAAGGTGGTCAACCGGAGCATACAGACTTTGTTAGTGTATATCAGCTGTATCCGGCGATCAGCCTAGAGCTGTGTACAGAAGAAAATGTGAGGAACCTGCAAGTTAATCCAAAATGTGAGGAACCTCCAAGTTAATCCCATTTAATTGAGTCATCATCATTGATCAACTCAATTAAAGAGGAATAACCCCGGTCGTCCTTGAGATGTGTCATGAGCAATGCCCAGGATTTATACACACCTCACAAAGCACAACAAGATGAACATCATCATCACATAGCAATCGCAATCCAAACATAGTCCATCACATTACAAAGATAGATTCAAGTTTACATTACAATAAGTCTTAGAGTTTTGCAGCGGAAAGTTCTATCATCACGCTCATACGATACATCACAAAATAAGAAGGTAAACACTATAGGCCGATAGTGCCCTTCCTAGTCATGGCCACCTACTTCCTCCCCGGACCTCCGTCCTCGGCAAGGAAGTACCCAAAGATGGGCTCCGGCTGCGCCTCACCTGCAATCAACTTATCGACAGCACCGTGAGTACAAAAGGTACTCCACAGGACTTATCCACATATGGGTATATACTTGCCCGACTCTCAAGGAATATGCATTTGGTTAAGTAGCAATGATTGGTATAGGTAATTAAATTTGCAGAAAAGGCATCTACATTTGATCAAGTTATATTAAGCAAAGGACATAGTGTTCTATGAGCTCTAAGCCAAACATCAAGCAAATTGCAATAAGTAAAGTGATGTCATCATAATCATAATCTCAAGTCTTCCATGAGCTACGTCGAAACTCTACGTTAAAGTCCAAGTACATGAGCGTGCTCAATGACCGAGAGCGCGGCTATTGCAATAGATTATAACCCTGCAGGGGTGTACAACTTTTCCCACACGAAGTGCAAGACCAACGACCATACCCTTGATCGAGGATAAGTGTTAATCCATGCCATCAACCTTTCACATACCCGCACCCTACTATGAACGAACGGTCGGGAGTGTATAGGTGCACCAGACACGCCGATCACACCTCATCCCACCCCGCACCGAATCCGGTCAAGGTACGGTGTGACTTATGCTACTTAGCTTGCCATGCCCATTGTAAGCATGTGGTTTGTACGGTAAAGTGCTCAAGTATCACAGCGATAACGATCGGGCCTTAATCAACTTAAGCAAGACTAAGTCAGATGAGCTCCCTTCTCAAGTGACCCTACCACTTTTGCTCGAGTCGCGATTCATCTTTCATGTAGCTCAATTTTAATCTTTCAAAGCTAACCATAGGTTTAATTTGACAAACATCCTATAACTCGCAAGTGGTGGTGACCTTGCCACCTCTTGACTTCTACCGAAGCTAAGCATGAATAAGCAATTACATTCGTGACACCTAAACAAGCATACTCACCTAATAAAGGTTATTATAGATCAAGGAGAGTAATGCATCAAGTAGGAGCTAAGCAATCATATACACAAATATTACTCATGCACACACAAGACACATATACTCCAATTGATCCAAAATAGGGTTAAAGAATGCTTAGGTGCCTGCCTTGGTTCTCAAAAGGAGTGTCATCGGCAATAGACTCCTGCTCGGGCTCACCTTGTTCAAGCTCCGGCGTCTCGGTCTCTACACGAATGCAATGATGCATAATCAACAACAATGCATGAATGTGCAAATGATGTATGACATGAATAAGAATGTATACTATTTTTATCAGGCTAGTACATCTATTTAAAGCATCTAATATATGATAGAATAATTAAATTCTACACAAAACATGAATTTATTCACGTTTTCCAATAATGGCAGAATTATAAATCACTCGTCAAGTTCCCGAAAATGAAATTGCCGGTGATTTTGGCGACCGATTGCAATGGGGTTTGATCCTAGAGCTTCCTTAGGTGATGGAGAATCAGTTTTAAGCAAAAGAAACGACATCGCAGGGTTTGGATGACATGCATCAACAATGGAGTTGAACCTCCATTGGAGCTTGATGGGGAAGCTCCCAATGGATGAAGGAAGAGGGGGAAACCATAGGGGGACCTCACCTAGGATGAGGAAGAACGATTTAGAGGCTCTAAAGTTGAGGGAACTCAACAATGGAGGAGATCGGATTTGATTTTGTTTCACCGAAGTCAAGGAAGAACCTGAGAAAAGCAGTCTGATTGATTGAACTAACTTTGGGAGATGAAGGGAATCATGGAGAGGAGGAGGAGCTCACTCTTGGTAGCCAGGCCTGGCCGGCCTGTGCCTCCTCCCTGCGACGAGCAGAGGCGAGCAAGGGAGCGACCTGCTCTGGTCGACGGCGAAAAGAACGAGAGAAACACAAAGGGAGAGAGAACTGTAGAGGAGGGGGCGGCTGGTTTTCCTCGTCCGGGGTGTCCAGCAATTTTGTGAAGGAGTTTGTCTAGGGTCTCTAAGATTGTCTCCGTTGTCCAGAAAATTTCCTGGTTGAGGAACGAAGTGATCCAACACTTAGATGATAAACTCATAAAAAAACTACTCATTTTGTAAAATCAAAAAACACATCTAGAGATCGTTAAAAATCATGAAACTTTTTAGGTAGATTCCATAAATCATAAGTAATCCATTTTGCTTGGATCTAGCATCATAGCTATTGCAGATTTTAAATTAAAATTCTTCCCGGAATGATACTTTTGAGATTTCGAATAAGCTGTTTGGCATCAAGATGATCTCTAAAAATCCGAAATAAAATACCTAAATTCATATTTAGAGAAGTACTCCCTCCGGTTCCGTATTAGAAGTCGTTTAGGACAGCGACACGGTCACCAAAGCACAACTTTGACTTCTCTTTTCTATAAAAATATTTATTAGAAAGTTATATATGTATATTCTTATGAAAGTAATTTTCAAGACAAATCTATTTATATGATTTTCACATTTTCAAACTCAACGACTTAAAAGTTATTCATGATTTATATTCCCAATATTTGACTCAAATCTTGTCCAAAATGACTTCTGATAGTGAACCAGAGGGAGTACTAAATAATCGAGCCATCTCCCAACATAAATTTTATGATAAAAATATAAGTTCCTTCACAAGGTACATGAAAAAGGTAAGTTTTTAATTTAATTTCAGATATAAAGATAAACTAAATGAACTCAATTAAGTGTAATGAGGCTAGAGATGATGCACATGTATGCTCCATGTCATGATTAAATATTTTGGGCTATTACAGAAAACGTGTGGTTTTGCACCTGATCATCGATCACTCTGCATGCACGTGGATCTCGTCGATAACGCAAGAAATGGGGATTGTTTCTCGGCAGGCATCAACAACATGTTTTAGTGTACTCCCTCCATTTCTAAATAAGTGTCGTCGTTGGTGTGCGTACCATTGACTTGGTTAGTAGAAAATACGTGTAACATTTGTGTCTTTAAATAATTTTGTTAAAAAACTAAGTTCAAATATCTTTCTAATGATACTAACAATTATGTATCATAGAAATTAATATTTTTAATATAAAATTAGTCAAAGTTGTTTTTGGAAGCGCAAATGACACTTATTTAGGGATAGAGGGAGTAGTATATTACACATTACAGGATGTCAGGATCATTCACAAGAAGTGGAGATGGTTTCTAAATTTAGTACACATAAACATAACATTCATATAGTTTAGAAAGTTACCAATATACAAAAGTTGTACCATCGAACATTTACCTTTTGCGATAACAATCCTCAAATTATAAACTTCAACCTATTCTCTCCGAACTTCAAAGACCAAACAAACGCTGCACGATATAATTTTACATCTTAACGGCAACATGTATACCATGATACAATGATAGTTAAGCTTTATACAAATATAAAAGCAATGTGTTAACACACTTTTAATAGCATCTTTCTGCTTTACGCTTAAAAACTGTAAAGAGAAATTATTTGTTTCATTGTCAAACAGGAGAGAGAAAGATATGATGAGAGAGAAAGCAGTTTCAAATGTTTTGAACGGCCGACGGAGGGGTACAGTTTGTATAGCACTCCCTCCGTTTTTAATATACGACGTTTAGGAGAAGCAAATTAGTTCATTCTTGAACTAGCTAACTTATCCTAATGTCATATATTTAAGAATGGATGTAGTACATACTAAAATAACATTATGGATTCCTATAGTATGTATGACATTATATCTACTATATGACATTGTATCTGCTAACATGATTCGAGTTTAGATCACAAAATCTATAGTGCTGGTGTTTATAAGGTTAGTCTCAGTGTACAATTTTATAGGGCAAATAACAAGACTAAGAACTTTATAATCGTTTGACTAGTGACTGGTTGCTGATGCTGATTTGTTGTGAGAGAAAAATACTGTTGGCTGGTAGCTGATAAACCAAGCGAATAGAGGAATTTTTTTAAATCATTTTGCAAAATTATACGACCGTTTGAAAATTTATCAGATTTGACCACCATCCGCCGTGCGCCACGGCGGCCGCCGTGGGCCACGACGGTTGCAGGTCCAACCGCCGTAGCCCACGGCGGTTGGGCCAACGGCCGCGGGCCCAACGGGCGGGAAGGCCAGCCGCCGTGGCCCACGGCGGTTGAGGCCTATTCGCCGTGCGCTACGGCGGCAGGCCCAGCCGCCGTGGGCCACGGCGGTAGGGTTGTGCAACCGCCGTGGCCCACGGCGGCAGGTCGGCTGCTCCCTATAAGAGCCGAAAATTAGCCCAGAAATGTCATAATAATTCAAAAAAAAAGAAAGAGAGGGTTGAGAAGGAGAAGAGAGTGAGGGGGCAGAGCAGCGAAGCTCTGCCGGTTCTTCGCTTCATTGTAAGTATTTCGTCGATTTCAACCCTTTTAGCACCTATACTTAGAAAGCGTAATTAGTGATTCACTGCGTTTTTTAGATCTGTAGTATTAAATATGTCCTGTTTGTAGGGTTTAGGGTTGAGAAGGAGAAGAGAGGGAGGTGGAGGGTGCGGAGCAGTGAAGCTCTGCTGCTTCTTCGCTTCATTGCAGGTATTTCGCTGATTTCAACTCTTTTAGTAATTTTACTTAGATATAATTACTATTTCGGTTTACTGTAGATTTCTGTAGATTTATGTATGGTATAGATTTCTGGAGTATAGATATATAGTTGTAGTTTATATTACGTAACATATGTACTGTTAGGTGTAGATTGCGGCGGATTAGTTTACAATTTTAGTTTAGATATTAGTCTATTTGTTTTTTAGTCCCTGGATGTAGTATTTGATAGCAGGTATTGTTTTTTATTATGAATCAACCATGTCGGAGACAGTCACAGTCAAATTGTATTATGGAATTGGAGAAATTATATATGGTCCACAAGGAGTTGACTTGTCAAATTTTAGTTCAATTGAGAAAAATATTAAAAGAGCAGCAGAAAGAACTTAGGAGGGTATAACCAACTGGCTGGTCAAGGCATTTGCAGTAGATTTAGAGCACCAATGCCTGTCGGTGATGGCACTAATCAACAGAAGTGAACATGTGTATTGGGAGCTCGTGCCACTTGAAGGGACTCCACGATGGAGGAGTTTTATCAGAAATGCATGCCGAGTTGGTTTGCCCATGATTTTGTGTGTCCAAGTTTTCCAGAAGGGTGGGTCTAGCAGTCAAGTGCATAAGGAAGCTGAGGATGTGGACGAGGGGGAAGGTGGTGAAGAAGGGGAACAACAAGAGGAGGAAGAAGGGAATTCTGAGGGTGAGCAGACATCTAGAGGTTATGTTGTCACTGGTTTTATTGATGAGGGAGAAGGAAACCCAGAGGTGACGAGACAATATCAGAGAGAGTTAGAAGCTGATGAACGTGCATTGGAAGAGGACTCTTCAGATGATGATTATGATTATGATTATGATTATGATTATGATGATGATGATGATGATGATGATGATGATGATCAGTCTGAGGATCATGTGCTCTGGGATTGGCAGAACTACGATTTCTCACAGTCTACTGTTAATAGTGGTGAGAATGTGCCATGGGAGTACCCGGAGAATGAGGTTACAGTAGGCGTTATGTACCCCAGTACTGCACATGTGAAGGATGCAGTGAAGCAGTGGTCCACTTTGATTCTACACAGGGAGTTCACGGTAGTGAAGAGCTCTCCGAGGATATATGATGTGTGTTGAAAGAAGGAGGATTGTTCTTTTCGAGTGTATGCATATATGGGGAAGTGGGATAATTACTTAGAGGTGAAAGAAGTGAGGGGTCACACTTGTACCCTTGATCGTATTGATGCAAGGCACCGAAACATTTCAGCCGATTTTGTTGCAAGCCACATGTACCCTACCATTGTGAAATGTACTACTTATGAGCCGAAGGTAATTATCGGTGTAATTGAGGAAAAATTTGGGTACACCATCAGCTACGGCAAGGCATACCAAGCAAAGAAGAAGGTATTGGAGCATAGGTGGGGTACTTATGAAGCATCCTACCACAATTTGTCTAACTTGCTGCACACAATAGTTCAGATGAATCCTGGCAGCTACTATGATATGAAGGACTATCCTTGTGAGGAGAAACCAGGCAAGCTTGTGCTTCAGCGGTCATTCTTGGCATTGGGTGCCTGCATTGAGGCTTTCAAAGTGTGTCGACCGGTCATTTGCATAGATAGCACTTTTCTCACAGGCAAATACAATGGAACAATCCTGACAGTTGTGGCAGCTGATAGTAACAATCAGTTGCTTCCTTTGGCCATTGCATTTGTGGAGGGGGAGAACGGTGACAGTTGGTACTGGTTCCTTGAGAGGTTGAAGAACATGGTGGTCCAAGATGTGCAGGATGTGTGTGTCATACACGATAGGCACAAAGGTATTTTGCAAGCAATCAATGACATGAAAGAGGGCAGCCAAGAGCGATACAGAGTTCTATTGTGGCCAGATGTTAAGAGCAGGTGGTGCATTAGGCACATGAAAGCAAACTTCCACAGCCAGTTCAAGAACAAGACCCTGTCTAAATAGTTTGAGCGGTTGTGTGAGCAGACTCAGCAGAAGAAGTTCGATGCCATCTGGAAGAAATTAGATGACCTGACAAAGAAGGCATCAGAGGAGATAGCAAAGAGGCCAGTGAATCCCGAACCTGGAGAGGAGTCAATTTCTCTCGAGGATGTGGGATTAGATGGCCCTCAAGTTAGACGCAGAAGAGGGTGTGCTGTGAAGACCTTCAGCCAGTGGATTCAGAATGAGCCGAAGGAAAAGTGGTGTCTCATGTTTGACGAGGGCGGAGCAAGACATGGGATAAGGACCACTAATTTTGCTGAGGTCTACAACTGTGTGCTTCGCGGTTCAATACCTCTTCCTCTAGTTGGCATCATTGAGTTCTTTATGTATCGTACAATGCAATATTTTTACCAAAGGAGCAAGATAGCGGATGAGGTTCTGAGGAACACTCAAATGAGATACTGCACCAGAATGACTGCTTATTTGGACAAGGCTCAGGGAAAAGCACTTCTTCACAAGGTCATAGCGCAGCCTTTATACCAGTTTGCTGACAATGAAATTATGTGGAGATATGAGGTTGAGTGCAAAGGGAAAATGCACCTAGGCCCATCGCGTGAAAAGACGCAACAAGTTGCTGAACTTGGCAACCAAATATGCAGATGTTCATGCCGGAAGCCGCAGCTACTACACATCCCCTGCTCATATGTGATCGCTGTATGCTATGAACTTCAACAATTCAGCTACCATAGGTACGTGCCATGGTACTACGCCAAGGAAACTGTTCGGAACACTTGGAACCGAACAATTCAGGGCTACCTCGTGCAGGGTACTTTTACTGAGAACCCCAAAGAAAATGTTGTGCACATACCAAATTCAGATCCTCAGTTGTGCCAAGGTGTTGGAAGACGGAAGAAGAAGAGGATTAGGAACAACATGGACGAAGCAGAAGCAGGAGCTGCAGTAGTGATGTGCTACAAGTGCTACAACACGGGCCACACGTACAAGAGGTGCACAACTCCAAATTATGCTTGCAACGCACCAACTACGGCCAGTGTGGGCTCATCAGCAACTTTAGGACCATCCCAACCCCCATCCGGACGTGGACGCAGACGTGGACGTGGGCGTAGGACCAACGCAGGATTCAGATGATCATAGTTGCTTGTAATGTTAGGACATTTAATTTCGGAATTTGTAATATTTGAACTATTATTTCTTGTACGAACTTATGCATGGTATTGTATTGTAATAATTGAACTTCTATTTCGTGTCGTCGTAATTATGTCGATTCATTTGTATTATTTTGCCTATGATTGTTCTCATCTTGTTTTGCAGATTTGCAATGGCCTCCTCAGGTCCTGAGTTGGACTTGGAGTTCCTCACGAAGAGGAAGGACAATGTCGAGGTGCCAAAAGGGATCGAGACTCCTATGTGCTTCTGCGATGACAATTGAAAACTTGTCAGGTGTAAGGTTCTGGGGTACGCCTACGGGATGAGGTTCTTCATGTGCGCCAACTATGCGCACGAACCGATCCAGCCATTCGACCGCAACCTTAGAGCCAAAGTAAGGACTTACTACATTTCTCGATTATTCATTTGTCATTTGTGTTTTATTATTTGCTGACATGTCTTTGGAAAAGGCTCCACCTCCTCTTTGTGATTTCATGCAGTGGCTAGATACTGAGCAGTCCGACTTCAACAAGAGCTACGTCGAGGGAGAAGCTCGTGATGCAAGGGAGAGGTGGTTCCGCATGGTTCAGTGGGAAAAGAGAGGAAAAAAAGAAGGAGGAGTAGAAGGAAATGCGCCATCGTCAGGAGATGAGAGAACGTGAAGCGGCCCCAGGCCCGTGAAGCCGATAGAGAGAGGAAGAGGGAGAGGGCTCGCCAGGCCAAGAAAGCTGGGACGGATGCCATCAGGAAGGGGAAATACCCCCGTTGTACTCAGTAGACCTAGAGTATTAGTCGGACTGTATCAAATAATTTCGGATTTCATGACATCGTCAACTAGGGTCCTCGGTTTGTATCCTTAAGAACTTTAATCGAACTGCATTAGAGTGTGTTTTCTCCGTTACGTGTGTTTCGTTAGAGTGACTGTCATATGCGGAGTCGTTGTGTTTCCTCCGATTCACTGATGCGTTCCCCTCCCACGGATCGACTGGCCCACAATGCGACAGTGCCCTAGTACTAGGGTGTGTTTTCTCTGAGTCACTGCTTCGTTTCCCTTCCCACGGATCGAAGGGCTCACCACCCAGCCAGCCTCCTTCTTCTGCCTATATGTAGCACCATTCACTCCATTGCCTTCTTCTCACAGCATTCAACAATGTCTTCGTGGAGTGGGGATGAACACGGTTTCGGTCCTGAGTTGTGGCATCAGCAATCAGAAGATTTCGAAGCCAATTTCCCACTGAAAGGCAAGAGTGACTACAGATCGATGCGTGATGTTAGAAGCTACGCACCGATGCAAACGGTGTTGTGGCCTAGGTGTTCACACGGTGAGTTTTGCGTGATGCAAGTGTACCAGGGATGGAACAACTCCGGTCGTCGCTTCTGGCACTGCCCACATGCATGGGTAAGCAATGTTCACAAATTTGTTCATCATGTTTCTTTGGTTTGCTAACATTTTCTTGCCTTTTGCAGTACTCCACCCAATCAGAGAACTGCGGTTTCTCGCAATGGGTGGATCCACCAGCTATTGATCCCTATCAACAGTACATCAACTACCTCGATGACGTCATCATCTACAACCTGAAGCGGGAGCTGTCGGAAGCACTGGCTTCTCCAGATCCATCGTTTAGCGCAGGAGACGACTGGTGCTGCAAATGTTCGACCTGCACTTGTGAATGCCACAAGAAGAACCCCTCCCCCCAAAGATTGGTCCCCTCCACCTTCACCACCTCCACCCCCAGCTGGGTACTATTACGTACCGTCCCAGCACTCCGGTGGCTCCATGCTCTCCGGGCAGTTCTCGTACAACTAGAATAATTAGGAATGTTGTAATCAAAATTTTAAATTCCCTAAGGTATGTTATCAGTACGTAAGCCGCTTTGTTAGGGTTGTACAAGCGCCGTACATGCCATTGCAAATGTGTGTGTTTTCTCTTCTAAATATTAAAAACAAGCCAACCGCAGTGGGCCACGGCGGTTGGGCTCATGGAATCGCCGTGGGCCACGGCGGTTGCATGGCCGCCGCCTGCCGCCGTGCGGCTCCTGCAACCGCCGTGGCCCACAGTGTTAAGCCCAACCGCCGTGGGCTACGGTGGTTGGACCTGCAACCGCCGTGACGCACGGCGGATGGTGGTCAAATCTGATAAATTTTCAAACGGTCGTATAATTTTGCAAAATGATTATATATATATATATATATATATATATATATATATATATTCCGAATAGAGCGTCGGTTTGGCTGGTTAGAATGACTCGTAAAGTTGGTCAGCCGGAGAATCATTTTGACAAGTTGAAATGTGTCAAAATTTGACTTGATAAGTTAATTACCTCTCCTCTCCTACCCTGTGTGGAGTCCACTAACTTATAAGTCACTGCAACTAAACAGGACTGACTCAAATCCAACTGACTTACAAATCGGCTGACTTATAAACCAGGTGACTTATGGAACCAAACATGACCTTAGACTGATGACTTGTAAAATTGGTCAGCCGGAGGATTATTTTGACAAGTTGAAATGTGTATCTCGTTTAGTTGCCAAAATTTTTTGCCCCTTCGAAGGTTTATTAGAGGTAAAAAATGTAGACTAATTACAAAACTAATTACACGAATGGACGGGAAATCGCGAGACGAATCCATTAAGCCTAATTAATCCATCATTAAAGATTGTTTACTGTAGCACGATGTTGTCTAATCATGGCATAATTAGGCTCGTTAGATTCGTATCGAAAAATTAGATAGAGGTTATGGAATGAGTTTTGTCATTAATTCACATTTAATACTCCTAATCAGTGTCCGAAGATTAATGTGACGGGTAGTTGGGAAAATTTTTAGGAACTAAACAAGGTCTGAGTTGTCAAATTTTGACTTGACAAGTCAATTGCCTCTCTTGGAGATGCTCACTACAAGTCTTCACTCCCCCTCTTCCTTTTCTCACTGTCCCATGGCATTTAATTGCCCTTGCCTCGCAGGCTCGCGTCTCTTCACTTTCCAGTGTGCCTCAAATAGAGGGCGCTCCCGGGGATTGCCGGTGACGGCAGTGCGCCGCGGGACGAAACGAAGCCGGCCGGCTGGCCGTTTCAAACCAACCGCGGCCGTCAAGCATCGTCCGTCTCGCCGCGTATGCGCGGGCGCGATCGTCAAGGTTCAGGTGAGCTGCTGGCTCGCGTCGCCTTGGCCGCCGCAGCCGCGGCGGCGCGCCTCCGTTCCTCCCCCTTCCTCTCTCTCCCTCCAACCGCCTCGTACTCCTCCCCACCACCAACTCTCTTGGCGTGCGACGTGCGGTCCGCCAACGGTGCGGCCCCGCGTCTCCGGCATCCCCGCGGTCGACCGTGTCTCCGTGCCGGGTTTCGGTAGCGGTACGGTTCCTCCGTTCGCGTTCCCTCCTCCGTGTCGCCTCGTCTCCTTGTCAGTACACGCGTGCAGCCTTTTGGTGTCGTGTCGCGTCGCTCGCCTCCGTGGTGGATGAGCACCGGCGGGCGGCGGGTGAGTCCAATGCGGGGAGCGAGATGGATGTGGTTCGCCGCGGCGGCGGCCAAGGAATGGAGGGACGGGATGGGAGATGTCGCTTAGGCGTCACCGGTTCTTGCCAGTTTTGGGGGCCCATGTTCACGAGAAATTTCAAGATTTGGTATTTGAAAACTCGTGCACAGGAGTACCTTTCCACCTTTATTTTGGGGAAATATTTTTGGCTGATGTGTCGATGATTAGCTGCTAATACTAATCTCATGTCCAAATGGAGCTAAAAAAAATGTCGGCCAATTCGTTGCCGACTGAAATGCATCTCCGCACAGGTCTATAGAATGGAAAGTTGATCATTGTCATGTGTAGACTAGGAAGCACATGTCCCATTCCCTTTATCTCCACGAACAGATTCTATAATTATGTATTATCTTCTTCTTTCTGACGCCATTCACAGCTAATTTCATCTAGCGTGCCACGTCTGATTAATTTTGAAACAGACTTACACAACACATTGTTCGAGCTAAGCCTGTTGTAGTCACCACTCATTTATAACAGTCTGACTCACACTTGTCCAAACCATGTCTGCTACTGCTACTCATGTCAGCATAATGGTCAAGACATTCGGAGAAATGGATAGTGGTACCGTCGATGTCCCTAATCGAGGCGAAATGCAGAGCCAAGTCCTTCAGCGAGCTCAAATGCAGAGCAATGTCCTTAAGCGACGTCAAATGCAGAGCGATGAATTGATCAAACAATTTAACTCTCCAACTAAACCCAGCCTTGCTGGGGCAAGAAAGGTTCTTTAAATTATTCTCTTTTACTTTGGTTTATAAACTAGATGCCAGGATATCTGTGCTTTTGTTGATATATTTTTGACGCTGCTAAAGTTTCATTCCCTCGTGTTAAGCGAAATAAGACAGGGCCAAATCAGCTTTCGTATAGAGAAAGCAGTGTATCTACAAAACATGTCTTGTCCAAAGACATTGGAGGTACTACTGAATTGAAGAGACTGCTAACTCCAATCAACTTATTCGAAGATGAATGCATTTTCTGCCATTCGTTTAGAACGGTTGAGGAGGTAATACAGTCTACATATTTAACATCTATTGCATCAGAACTGATGTGCTGAGGCACACTGGCATTGTTTTCCTCCTACTCCTATTTCAGATTCATGGTCCGATGGAACGTTATCTAAAGGGAAGACTTGTGTCCACTGAAGAGGGCAACTTACCAAAGGCCATCTACATCCATAAGAAATGCCTGATGTGGTGGGGTTCTGTCTTCTGTGTAGAAAGTCTTCAACTCTTTCTACTCCATCCGTTTCAAATTGTAGGTCGTTTTGGCTTTTTTAGATACATGATCTTTTGCTGTGTACTTAGATATACATGAATACATCATGTCTGGATACATATCAAAATCCATGTATCTAGAAAAGCCAAAACGGCATACAATTTGGAAAGGATGGAGTACTGATTTACATAATTTAGGTTTCTTGCATGCCATTTCAGTGCAGATTTAAGATGCAACAATGTTACCCTTTTTTAATCTGTTCAGTTCAATGTTAACCTAAAGGACTGCATTTTTACGGTGAAACGACCTTTCATGTTCTGTTCCTACTGACTTTTTGCAAGGACTCCTAAAGTACGCTTTGACTTTGAGCGTAACATTGTTGAGGGCTTGGAGTCAGAAATCAGGCGTGCTTCAGGACTGAGATGTGGAAGATGTGGACTCCGGGGAGCAGCCCTTGGTTGTTATTATGATGGTTGCAGAAAGAGTTTTCATGTTCCATGTGCATTTCAGATAACTGATTGCCGCTGGGATTTTGTAAGCTTTTTTCTTTGGTCCAATGGTTTGTATATTTTTTTTTACAATTTACGTGATGTTCTGAAATGCTTTCTTTTACATGGTAGGATGAACGTAATTTTCTGTGCCCTAAACATGTTTCAAAGACACTACTATGTGATAAGCTGAGTACACATACAAAGGAGAATGGCAATTCTTCTTCCTTGCATCAAAGGTTTGTGATATTTCATTTGCGCTCCTTGGAAAGATATGTAGATGTTGCAGTTTTCATAATCTAGGTTGTGTTTTTTATTCCAGCAAATGTTCACAAGAAGATTATTCTTTCACTGATTTCGAAGAGGAAGGCCAACAATCTGACCAGCTTAAAACCACATGTTCTTTCTTGCCCGTGGGGTACAAGATATTGTTCACCTTTAGATATACTGTAAAGCTTCATAGTAATGTAACTAATCACCTATATTTTATTTCTGTAATTCTGAGGTTTCAGCCAATGTACAGACAAGGAAGGACAAATTGATGATCATCGCGGGGAAAAACAACAAACAGATGAGCTTAACAACACTTCTAATGCTTCATTGTTTCCTCAGAGGTATGCGATTTCATGCAAATACAGATATCGGAGATCCCCCCTCCCCCCTCCTAGTGTAAAGGTTCATAGTAATTTTGTTAATCACCCATTTTTACTTCTGTAATTGGTGGTGGTTTCAGCACGTATATGGACAAGGAAGCTGACAATCATCAAAGGGAAAATCAACAAACGGATCAGTTTAACATTTTCAATCCTTCCTGCTTGCCTCAGAGGTATGTGATTTCTTCTTTGTTGTGTGATATTTAGATATTAGAGTTCATGCGATCAATATCTGTACTGTCTTTTTTCCTAGCCAATGTTCTAAAAAAGAAGGGATTTCCACCAATAGCTCAAGGGATGGCCAACAAATAGATCAGCTTGAAACCTCAGATTCCTCTTCCTTGCAAGTGGGGTATGCCATGTTTCTCCACCCTTCCTAAAATATTATAAACTTTCCTGGTTTTGTAATTATTGACTAATCTTTGATTTCTGTAATTTTATGTTGTATTTTGTGACTCTAGTCAGCATTCAGGCGAGGAAGGAATTTCTAAGAATCATAAAAGGGATGATCAACGAACACATAAGCATAACACCTGGAATTTGCCCTCCTTGCCTAAGAGGTACATGATCTTTTGTAGATTTTGGCCCTTGGGAGATAATGTACATATTCTTGGTCATTGAGCAACCACTATTTAGTAATTATAATTCTCTTCTCCTGTATCCCTTCATTCCAGCTGCCATCAAGATGAAGGAATTTCTAATGTCTACAAACGGGAAGGAATAAAAGCATATCGAGCTGACACGTCAAGCTGTCCTTCTGATCAGTTGGTTTTGCTTGGTTTGTCTTTAAGCACATCAGAGAAGGTAGCATAGAATAAAGTAGCAAAATAAGTGACTTTAATTAGGCACATCATGGATGGATAACATGTTTCCTATATTCTGTTTGAATCTGTCTTTATGGATAAATTTGACACAAGAAAGTAGTTGCTGCATACTTTTTTTTGAACTAAAGTTGCTGCATAGTGCATAAATTACTAATGATTTCTGTTCCATTCCAGTTCGTGACCATTTTGCTTCACACGTTTTGGACAGGATTCCTTGCAAGAGTTTGCATGTTGGACCAACGCGAAGCTGATGAAAGAGTGGGACAAAAATGTGACACATGTCATTGTGGGCAGAGGTGCTGGTAGCTCATGGAACAGATCATTTGAAGTCCTCATGGCAATACTGCTTGGGAAATGGGTTGTCCATTTTGAATGTGAGTTCTCAATCCTTCTGCGGCAGTTCCAAATGCGAGCTTGCCTTTTGTATGTTTTGGGTCTACACTTTACTTGGTTGGACAAGTTGCTGAATGTTACTCTTATCTCCTTCACATGTACCTATACTTTTCAAGAGGTAAATTGGGGGCATCTTAGATCAGCGGAGCAGTTTACCCGGTGCTGATGCTTTTGACCTTTGCTCTTGTAGGGATCATGGACTGCTCCTCGGATATGCGTCCACGTCCAGAAGCTTCTTATGAGGTAGCAGCACTCAGCATGGATTCACTGGGAAGAATCCGAGCAACCAAAGGGGTATGTTATGTCTGGCAGTCATCCAACAAAGGAGTTACATTCCTGGACAGAAGCTGACTGCTGCATTCGGCTCTTCACTTCGTCCTTGCAGGCGCTGAATCTGTTCTCGGGACTGCGCTTCCGTCTCAGCGCCTACATGAGCCCTGCCGGCAGGCGCCGCGTGCGAGACCTCATCGCGGCCGCCGGAGGGCAGGTCCTGGAGAGCGCCTACATGAGCCCTGCCGGCAGGCGCCGCGTGCGAGACCTCATCGCGGCCACCGGAGGGCAGGTCCTGGAGGGAGGATCATCTCCTGACGCGCCGCTCCAGTGCTCCGACGGCTTGAAGCCGTACTTCGTCTTCGACGGCGACGCGCCCGGAGAATTCGCCACGGGCACGCTGATGAAGGAGGTGGAGGAGGCGAGGAAGCACGCGGCTGCGGGCGCGCGGGTGATCAGCCACCGGAGGGTGCTGGATGCCGTCGCGGCGTACGACGCCGAGACCCTCAACCGCTGAACGAACGTGTGGGAGAAGAAGGATGGCTTCGCGTCGTCGTGAACGTGAGAGTGAGCATGCTGGATGCCGTCGCGGCGTACGACGTCGAGTACCCCTTTTGTGAGCGTGAGAGTGAATTGCGAAATCAGAGTAGCCTTTTGTTCTGCAGCAGACGACGAAGGCTGGTTGATGAGGACATATATTGATCGGTCCATATGGACTAGTGCTCAGGTAAGTCTTCAGAAAATGCTATCGCGCGTCCTCCGAGATAAAATGCTATTTCGCGCGTCCTCTGAGATACTCGTGCAAAATGATCCGGAGCTGAACAGAGAGCCAGCTCCTTCGGGTACGTGACCCTGGCTCCGCCGAACTGACACCTCCACCGCCCAATTTCTTTGAACCGCGGTTAAAGAAAAAAAAAATCTTACCGCAGCTATACTCCAACAGCCAAACGTAATCGAGGCGAAACTCACCGTAACAAAGAAAACTAAACGCAGATGCACAGTCGTCAAATCCAAAGTCTGGATTTTTTTTTTAACCACCAACACTCTCAAGAGTGTTTCTATTGATATAGCAGAAGTCCTGAGAAACCATAACCAGGCAAAAAAGAAACAACACCTACAGGTTGAATTGGAACATCAACACGTGCTGAACTCAACAAACCGAACAACTCACCATCTTCACTAGACAACTCTTCTCAATCAGATTGCGAACAGCCCCACTCGGTCGGAGGGACATCAACATGAGCCACCATAAACGGCCTCTCGCCCGATAGCAACATCAGAACGTGCTCATGTAATCTGAATTTTTTTTAATGAAATTCAAAACGACCAAAACATGTACAGTCGTCTCGGGGACTGCATCACAAAACAAAAGCAGGGAAAAAAACTTGGAACATAGTTACAAGATGCCCTCCTATTTGAAGCCGACGAATTATGAAGCGCACTAAATCTGAGCTACATGTCTACAGCTGCCACCTGGCAGTGCTGCCGGCCAACAAAGGGGCGCCATTTTCCAGAACACCATGCATATCCAGGGGAGCTTTGAATCAGTTTCCTGGCCAGGGGAGAGCTTACAGAATGATTTTCTATTGGCTCATTCCGTCTATGACATCAGCTACTGAAGATTGACCAAAACAAACTAAAACTTCAAATGCAGAACCTAGGGCAGCTGCGAGTACACAAAATCGTATCAGGGGAATAATTACACTTTCATTTCTTACATAATAGAAGAATGCTACCTTATAATTCTCGTCTAAGATTTTGGGCGGCAGAAGGAAGGACAGGTCTCTTCTCCACTGCTTCGTAATGGAGAACGAAGTTGTCCTGCAAGCAAAAGAACCCTCAGATACACCTTACCTGCTAGTGATAGATAAGGCTAGAAAGTCTGGCAGGTTTGATTCAGATAACAAAACCTTATGGACAGTATCCCAGATGTTTGGATCAAAACAAATGTAGGACCCTCGTTCGTGAAGTGGAGTTTTCACAAGAGGTGCGGAATTTGGAGCTCTTGTGAGCCAGACACGGTACTCTTTGTGGTAAAACCACCCCTTACTGTATCTGTAAAAAAAATGGACCAGTATTTTGCTCATACAACATGGCAGGGTGCAAGCTATATAATGCTGTAAACTGTGAAGTTTCAATGCTTACAGTTCATTAGCAGCATACAACTGAGCTACATCCTTAGGCATGCTGCACAAAGGAACAAAGTCAAATGATGCACACCCTAGTTACACTAAATGATCAGTTAAACTCAAGAAGTACCTGTAGAAGATGTAGAACAGTGTCAACGGGTGAAACTTCTGAAAATGTAATGACTGCACATAATGAAAAAAATATGTAAATATGCAATGTCAGGAAGGAGGCTACGGCATATCAAATGTCCAGAAGCTTACTTGTAGTGGTGGTGGTGGCTCAGCAGAGAAACAAGCTGGGATCTGATAATCAGGTTCTCCTTTAGCTGGCTCATTTGACCATGGAGAGCCAAATGTCTTGTAAAGATTATCTTGGGAGTTCAAATTCAACCCTAATGATGTCAAATCAATCCCTAAAGCAAGAGCTGTTGGCCCAGGCTCTTTCAATCTTATTAAACTCAACAATCCAAGTAAACTATATGGATCTGGCAGAACTGGATTTCCCTGAACAGGTTTTTGGTTCTGATCCTTGAATGATTGTGGGCCTGAAGTCGCTTGCAATCTAAGTGAATTTTGAGTCTGCGGTTGATGGTACTGCTGCATAAACTGTTCATAAACTCCTGAATTTGATGATGGACTTGGGGAATTTGCAGTCCTCAATCCAATATTTTCCAGCCCAACATTTTGAACCTAGTAAAGGATCATTATGGTTAATAATCAACATTCAGAAAGCTTAGAAGGCACACAAAATCTAGTTGCATGACCAAAGTGGTGCATTCCATCTTCACATGATGTAAAAGAAACCAGTAGTATCGCTTACTGAATTAGCACTCTGCTGATGTTGACGGGGCGGGTAGCTGCTTCCCAAGTTGAAGCCAGATGATCTAGCCATCTGTGTTACCATGTGTGTAAAGATATAAGATTAAGCAGATGTAAGTGCTCAGGAAATCAAATGGTAAAACCAAACTCACAGGATAATGTTGTGCTTGCATAATGTTTACATTCTCATGAAGGTGGTCCTTGTGATGCATATCCATACCATAATCTGAGGAACTACCTTATATTCCAAAGAAACACATAATTAGATAATACTCTGAAAAAAAGGAAAAAAGAAAGAATGTCCAAAAACTCAACCATCATAAAACCCAAAGATCTGTCCATATTAATCTTAGCATGACTGGTGGAAAGTTGAGTATAGGATCAGGACATCAAAATATGTTTCAAACAGATTATCATGTAGTGCTTTATCGCATATCCTTTGGATGTAATTGTCCAAATAAAAAATATAAATAATAATAGATGAAATGCAAGTGCACAAATCTAAAAAAAGTGGAATGGTAACAGTCATGCATTGCATTACACACAACAAAATGAGTTATCTATTACATGCATAATGAGATCTATGCTTCTTTGTGAACACACACCTTTATATCCTGGTAAAGCTGGAAAATCTTCATTCTGAATGCTGAATTCCTGATTTTGTTGCACGATGGCATTCACACTTACTCCATGCTTTCGCAGCGACCCTACAAATTACAAAATCCAGAAGTTATATAATATAATATCATCTGAAGATTTGCTACATTTGCAATGTTACCATATTGCCCTTGACCACCTCCAGCAGAATTAGGCCGTCCAGTTAGCTGAGGGAAGTCATTTATATCAAAAGGGGCATTGTCACCCGAGCTTCCATCATGTAGCATTCCAGAAGATCCTAAAGAATTGTTTCCTGCCTGTACTTGGTTCTGAGACAATGACCCTCCAGGTGTTGGGTAAGAGCTTCCAAGCAAGTTCATGAATTGTGGAGATGCTGGCAAATAAATGAAGTGAAACATGAATTGAATTATTACATTAAAAGCACTGCATTCATACCTTTTACAATAAGTATTAAACTATTCATGAAACCAGTTCTATGCAATATTAGATCCATAGATTCAACACACAGTAGTTTTGTTTTCTTTTTTGAACGAACGTAGTTTTGTTTTCTAATATATAGTGATGACCACTTCAGTTCCCCTTGTCAGTTTTGAGTCAAAGTGGGCCAAGTTAAAACCTTGCTCTTTGAAACTTAAAAGCAAAGTGTTCCCCTCTTCTTCAGCTGTTATGGCAAGTGGGCTGGTAACAGGCCTAGGACCACGAGTACTGTAGCTCGTGAACAGTGCCCCATGGGGAATAAGATTGGTTTGTTAGCATTTCATTATAAGGTTGTTTAGATTAGGATGAGTCTGTCAGATGGCGGGCTATATAAGCATAGACACACCATCCATTGTAATCAAGGAAGAAGTAGAGGATTAATCTCAGAGTCTCCAGCATGCGGGCGAGATCCCATCTACTACCTTTCCTATCTCAGTAGATCTACCATACCATCAGCCTTCTTACTAAGCTTAGCATTTCCATATGACTGAAGTGTACCTATCGAATTATAACCAAACAATTATCATTACTACTGGATCATTTCATTATCCAGCCACAATGAAAGATATAACGAGAATATACATACACAAATTCATCAAACAAGCATGAGCAGTTCAACCAAGTGGCATGTCAACCACATACCTTGTTGAAGCATACTACTCATCCGGTTGGATCCTTGAATATTGATAGCCCCACTTCCAGAGTTGCCACTTAAATTCATCCTAGACGCTATACTGGGCATAGACAGCCCTGCAGAGCTTATACTTCTCCCAATATTGCTCCCACCCACAATATTCCCAGAATTTGTTATTCGTGGGCCTAAATTCCCCAAAACTGGAGAAGCTGACAACCCAGGAGCAGAATTGCGGCTGCCCACATTAGCCAAGTTTGAGGATAAACCTTGCATGGAACCACCAATAACATTCATGCTACTACTAAATCCAGGATTCCCCCCAACGTTCATACCTCCTCTATTGCTGATCCCAGAATGCCCATGAGGAATCTACAAAGGGGGGCAAACAATATGAGACAAGCAAGAAATATCCCACTTTGAACAGGAACATGCTGTAGATGCTTGGTAAGGAACCTGAGACATGGAGGCTTGAAGATTATTTGAGGAGAACCGGCCACTGGAAATACTACCACCAGGTTGGTTAACCCCTGCTGACAGGATACCCGCCATTGAATTATTTCTTGGCGCTAATGACCCAGAGATATTTGTGAGATTGAGATTTCCATGAATGTTGTGTGAGCCTTGCAAGCAAATTCAAACAAGTTAACAATACAAGCAGGATATGCAACATGCATCAATGGACTAACAAAATACTGTAATCTTCAACAACCTGAGTGATGGAAGCCCGGAAGTGATCCAGATTGACCGGCAAAAGATGATGCAAATGACCTTCCTGTTGAATCTCGAAGGTTTGAGGTAGCCCCACTAATGTTTGACTGCAAAAGTGATGAAAATGTGTTCACTCATCAGAATATATAACTGGGTGACTTTAAGATGCATTTGCAGTTTAGAGGATACAAAAGGTAGAATAGTGTGAACATGCTGTTACACTAATAAATCAAGCAGCAATCTAAGAAACAAGACATGTCTGCTTCCTACTTACAATATTTTTACATCTTAGTCATGAGAAGGGGAAATAAATAGAGATCAAACAAAAAATTACCATATCTACAAAAGGACAAGCAAGCCACTGATAATTGATAACATCCAAGTAATCTAAGAAACTGGACTGCAATGGTTTACTAATTAAAAAGGACATAGCCATATTAATTTAGTAAGCGTGAGGACGTACGTTCAGTGGCCCTGACATTTTGATGATGTCCAAAAATGAACGAACCTGGAGCACCTCAAATATTATCCACCTAATGGCATGATATCGTTTATCCAATCTGAAGCACAAGAAAGAGATAATACATGTGCAAGTTATACAACAGTATTCTTTCAACAAAATGCATTTTACTTCGAATATAAAGAAAAAAGGAACAAGCACAACATTTTAGCATGTTTTATCAGTGAACATTGCCAGATTACTTTTTTAAAAATGCAAAATAGTAGCAGGAACTGATTTTTAATCTGAAACATTGCATGATAATAAGAGATGAAGGCTCTGTTTGGAACTTCAGTGTAATACTAGTTTACTGCTTGAAGCAAGGTGCCAGGTGCCAGCATAAGTTTGATACTATTAACCAATATATATATCCAAAATATGTTATAACATCAATGATATTCATGAAGAACTAGATATTGCACAGCAAGATTCAAGAAACTAAAACGTGCTACCAAACTATGAAGATAGAAACAAAAGTATTCAGTCAGTTCTAGGATAATGAAGACATGTGTAACCTTTAGGTTCAAATTGTTGTTTTGAAAAATTCAACTAGAACTTTGAAACTTATAATTTCCAAGAAAAAATGACTTAAATCTTAGATCTGATTATCTCCTGGTTCACTACAACCTTAAGACTAGTAAGGCAAACCAAAGGTTCTAAGAACTTACAAAAGCAATTAGATCAAAGAAAATACTACCATGAGAAACAAAATTGCCTATGGCAAATGAACACATGAAAAGCAGAAGGGGCTTGAACTCATGACTCACTGAAGTCCAGGATTTATTAATAACTATAGGTCTATAGCGTGCACAACTTATTATTTTTAGATCACATAACTGGTTCAGAGGGCCCTCAGGTTCCTTTGTCTCCGTATGAAGTCTACACACACATAAATTACCTATGTGGTACTAAAGCAAATAACATGTTAGGATACACATGAGTATGCAGAACAAATAAACTTCCAAAAACAGGTATGCTATTTCAGAATATAGATGGCCAGGATCAGTCTATTTGATATATGAATAAAATAAGGGACTTATCATGGCTTCTTATTATCCTATAGTTTCATTCATCTCCACAGGCATCAAGTTTGCGCAGGCCCGTTCCAAAGCATTGTTTGGCTGGTTTTCTTACCTATGCGGTCTCCCTATAGAAGATCAAATCTACAAATTTATCGGATTTGAGATTTATAACCCATCATGTCGCTTAAGTCGGAATCTAACTCGCCAATAAATAAAACTGCAAGGTCTGCAAGGTGTGTACTCCCCTATTGTCATGGGCAGCTAATGGGCCGCACTGGAGATTCTGTCACGGTGTTACCCACGAGTTACAAATGTCAACAGGCTCCAATATTGAATTGCAGAATTCAGCACTACGAGTCTACGACTGCTCTGGTGCTCCTCATCGCACCTAAACCCTCGATCTGAGGCTGCTCTAGGCAAATCACCCGAAGCACGAGTTCAGACCCCATCCGTCCACGATTCCAAACCAATCCCACTCCAAATGTCAAGACCACCGCAAAAATTGAATCTAAGCTACGCCTGACCCAACACAACCCAAAACGACGGACAACACTCCCTCCAACCCTCCAGCAACCCCGGAACATACGCGCGACCGATCGACACAGATCAGCTGGCCAACAAGCGCGTCAGCAGGGCAGCTGCCCCATTGCCCTAGGAGACGGTCCTGCGAACCGCGGCAGAGTCGATGGAGCACGAAGAGGAGTCGGGTGGGAGCTGATGAACTGACCGAGGTGGAGCGCGGGCCGTGTGGACCACGGCGGCGGATCTCTCGGCGACTCGGCGTTGAGGCGGAGGACCGGCGAGATGGAGACGACGGCGAGGAGGAGCTGGAAGCTGTGGGTGGTGGGGAGTGCGACGAGGAAGCAAGCAGCGGACTGGAAGGGGCCGGATGGGTGGGGAGACCGGGAGAGAATGAATGTGTGGGATTTTTTTTTATATTTTTTCTATCTCTATTTTACAAAAATAAATGGTCCGCCCAAAATTTTGCAGAAGTATACATCTGACGCCGTCCACGGCGTCAGGGACATAACGCCGTGGCCCACGGCGGTAGGAGCCGCCAGCAGTGGGCCCGTAGGACATACCGCCGCGGGCCACGGCGTCAGGGACATAACGTCGTGGGCCACGGCAGTAGGAGCCTACCGCCAGGCGGCAGCGTGGCCCCAGGTAGCGCCGCAGGCCACGGCGGTATGTATGGACCTACCGCCGTGCGCTGCGGCGTTAGATTTTTTTTTTTGTGAATTTCAATTTTTGAAGCATTGATAAAACGACGAACCATTAATACTTAACGACGAATTAGCACATAATAAAATAGCAATGACATATTATTTATTTAGTAATGCAGTTAGTTCTTACTTTTGGTCTAACATTGTGACATGGTGGGAGGTGGTCATGCTCGTAGTTCACGCACATGAAGAACCTCATCCCGTAGCAGTACCCGAGAACGTTGCACTTGACAAGCTTACAGTTGTCACCGCAGTAGCACATAGGAGTGTGTATCCCCTTTGGCACCGCAACCTTGTCTTTCCTACTGGTGAGCAACTCCAAATCCAACTCAGGACCCGAGGAAGCCATTGAAAGCCTAAAAAAAGATGAGAAATATGATAATTCATTACATGTTTCATTTGAAATTAGAGAACAAAACATAACAGGATATGATAATAAATTTGACGACAAGATTAAAACAACAAGCAAATGAAAAGGTAGTTCAAATATTACAAGACCTTGCCAGATAAAATGGTTCAAATATTACAAGACGATAACATGCATAAGTATTTTAAATATTACAACACGGTAGCATAAACAAGTATGGTCACTGCATTCCTTCGTTGTAGCGACTGGAACGACGTCCACGTGCACTAGCTGAAGGTGTGTAGAAGTGGCAGTGGAAAAGTAAGATGCTTCGGTGCATTTCTTTTAGGAGTGTCCTTGATTGTTGCACTTAGAGTATATCTGTACCCGAGGTCCAGCTTCAGCCTCATTCATGTTGTTCCTAATCCTCCTCTTCTTGCGTCGACCGACACCTTGGCACATGGTTGGATCTGGATTTGGTATGTACAACGCACTGTCTTTGGGGTCTTGAGTGAAAGTTCCAAGATGCAGGTAACCCTCAATAGTGTAGTTCCAAGTGTCTAGAATGGTTTGCTTCAGAAAGTATTTAGGCACGTAGCGACCCCAATGCTTATTCTTTGTTGCAAGGCATGCAGCGATCACATGTGAGCAGGGGTAGTGTAGCAGCAGTGACTTCTGGCAAGAGCATGAGCATGTCTGATTCCCAATAACTGTTTTTTGTATTGTTATTTCACCATTTGCTTTTTGTGATTTGGACTGGCAACTTATCTGATATTTTCACTGCACTTCCTCGCCAGGATCACGACGTAGAGGTTGTGGGTAAGCTCTGTGAGCAAGAGCAGTCTTTTGTTTTTTGTTCAAGTACTCAGTCATCCATGTTGAATACACTTTCTGACAGTCTTGCATAGCTGCATATGCTGCAGTAGCACGGTCAAGAAAGTACTTCATTGTGCGGTACAAGAAGAACTCAATGATACCAACAAGAGGGAGAGCTCTGGCACCACGCAAAACAGCGTTGTAGACCTCAGCAAAATTTGTTGTCATTATCACATGCCTCACACCTCCCTTATCAAACAGGAGACATCATTTCTCCTTAGGCTCATTCTGAATCCACTGGCTGAAGATCTTCACAGCACGTCCCCTTCTCCTTCTGACATTTGGAGCATCTAGCCCCACGTCCTCCAGAAAAACTGGCTCTTCCCCGGGTTCAGTACTTACTGGTTTCTTAGCTATCTCTTCTGATGCTTTCTTCGTCAGATCATCTAATTTTTGCCATAGGTTGTAGAACTTTTTCTCCTGATTGGTCGAACATAAGCGCTTGAACAATTGTGTAAGTTCTTTGTTCTTGAACTGGCTATGAAAGTTTGCTTCCATATGCCTCATGCACCACCTGCTATGCACATCTGGCCATTGTGCTGCTCTGTTACGCTCTTCACTACCTTCTTTGATGTCATTAATGGCCTGCAAAATCCTTTTGTGTCTATCGTGTATCACACACACGTCTGACACATCTCCCACTACCATCTGCTCTAATCTCTTCAGAAACCAATACCAACTGTCGTCATTCTCTCTCTCTGCAAAAGCAATTGTCAATGGCAACAACTGATTGTTGCCATCTGCAGTCACAGCTGTAAGGATTGTACCCTTGTATTTTCCTGTTACGAATGTGCCATCTATGCAAATAACTGGTCGACACTGTTTGAATGCAGCAATAGTGGGACCCAATGCTAAGAATGCCCGCTGCAAGACTTGCTTCCCTGGCCTTGATACAAGATTATAAGTCTTGATATCATAATAACTACCAGGATTTAGCGTGGCAATTGTGTTCAGCAATCGAGGCAGATTGTCGTAGGATGCTTCGTAAGTTCCCCACCTCATCTTCATTACCTTCTTCTTTGCCATGTATGCCTTACCATAACTTATCTGGTACCTAAATTTCTCCTCAATTGCCAAGATAATGGACTTAGGCTCATAAGCAGGATTTTCCACAATCTTAGCAAACATCTGGCTGGCCACAAAACCGGATGACAAATTACGATGGCTTGCATCCAGCTGCTCAAGTACACAAGTGTGATCCACAACAGATTTGATCTCACAATAATTTTTCCACTTGCCCTTAGAAGCATACACTCGAAAAGGACAGTTGGGCTTCAGACATTGTACATCATATATATGTGGAGAACTCTTCACTACCCTGAACTCTCTCTGCAGAGTAAGGGTGGCCCACCTCTTCACTGCATCCTTCACCTCTACTGCACTCTTATACATGGCGCCAACAGAAACCTTATTGTCTCTATACTCCCAGGACACATTCTCACCAGGATTGACAGATAGCTGTGAGAAATTGTAACTGTCACAGTCCCTTGGAACTAGCGGGTCATCCTCATCATCTGAGGAGTCCTCTTCCAACCCACGTTCATCCTCATCAGTCTCCATTTCGTACCGCCTGAGTACTTCTTTATTAACTTCCCCCTCGTCAATTTCACCACGGGCCTCAAAGGGTGTGTCACCATCTCCTTCTTCTTCCTCAGTGGAAGCACCATCTCCTTTTTGTGGCTCAGTTGCAGGACCATCTCCTGCTTGTAGTTCAGCCTCACCCTCCTCAGGCACTTGACTACTAGACCCAACCTTATGAACAACTTGGATAAACAACATCACAAGTAAACCTATTTCACATGCTGTTTTGATATAACTACTCCAATGTTCAGTGCCTTGAAGTGGCATAAGCTCCCAATATAATGACTCACTCCTGTTAATTAGAGCCATAATGGACAAGTCATGTTGCTCTGCATCTACATGGAATGCCCTAAAAAAAGTCGGTAATGGACCCCCAAGTTCTTGAGGCTGCTCTTCTAATCACATGGTCAACCGAATCAAATTCTGACAAGTCAACTCCATGTTCACCATATCTAATCTGCCCATTACCGAAATACAACTTGACACTGACATCATCCGACATGTCTGACAGGATGAAAAAAATACTATTAACAAGTGGATCTGCAACTACAAAATATATCTACTTAGAGCTACACTAAAACTATAATTTTACTAAGCAGATCTACACTAAAACTATATATTTATTATTATCACAGTTCAAACTATTAAGTATCAGAGTATTACCTCTAACGAGACGAAAAACCGGCAGAGCTTCGCAGCTTCACCACCTCCTCCTCACTCCCTTCTCCTCTTCCCCCTCTCTTTCTTTTTTTTCGAATTATTATGACATTTTCGGCTGAATTTCGGTGTTATATAGGCAGCTAGATCCTAGCGCCGTGGGGCACGACGCTAGCAGGCCTGCTGCCGTCGTGGCCCACGGCGCTAGGACATAACGCCGTAGCCCACGGCGCTATGTCCCTAACACCGTGGGTTACGGCGTTATGTCTGACGCACGCTACGGGCCCACTGCTGGCGGCTCCTACCGCTGTGGGCCACGGCGTTATGTCCCTGACGCCGTGGGCCACGGCGGCAGATGTATAGTTCTGCAAAATTTCGGACGGATCATATATTTTTGCAAAATCGAGATAGAAAAAATATTAAAAAAAAAATTCGAATGTGTGGGGCGTCCACAGTGTCAACGCGGCCCAAAACAACTCGGCTCCGCCGGCCCAGACGGATCATCAGGCCCATACTAACTAACTATTTCGTTTTAGGCCCAAACTTACAACCGGCCTGCGGCCCCATCTTTGACTCCTCTATTCCAAAGCGACTCGACTCGCGAGATCGGTGAGGAACAGAGGAAGAAGACGAAGGGAGCGAGCGCAAAACCCTCCCGTTTCCTGTCCGTGCCCTGTCGCCCCAGATCTGCGGCCCGGCCAAGGCGAGGTGAGCAGCACTCTCTTCTTGCGGGGTCGATTGTTCCGCTTTTTAGAGATATTCCGCTCTTGTCTAGAAAGATAGAGAGAGAGAGAGGAGGAGGAGATCTGTCGCTGATCTCGCAGTCCTGTTCTCAGATGGCGAGCACGGGGCGGTCGATGCTGCTGTCGCTGCTGCTCTTTGCGGTGACGCTGTCGCTGCTCGAGATGTACAGGGACAAGTTCGCCTCGTCGGAGCTCATGACCATCGCCGGCGGATTCATCTGCTCCCTCCTCTTCCTGCTGCTCCTCACCGTGCGTTCCCCCTCCTAATCCATGTTGTTTTTACCTTTGTTTCTCATCCCAATAGGTGCATAAGCCATTTAGTTGTTGTTCCTCTTGCTGATTCGATAAATTGAAGTTGTAGAAACTATAGTATACTGAAGCTATTACAAAACACTTATTGGTCCATACTCCATACATTTGGTTGCTGCCATTTTATGGCATTATATTATAATTTGTAAGGTTAACCAGTTCTGCACTCATCAACTCTTCATCAACAAGACAAGTGTGCTTTCCTACCTGGAATTTTGCCGCATGATGAATTAATTATGGAACAACTGTTGCAGTTTATTGGGAACTACCAAGAAGCCAGTGGAAATAGAACTGGGTGGGGTTCAGGTATGTGGAGTATGATCTCATTCTTAGCATCGTGTAGTCTTATTGACTTCAACTCATCTATGTGACTATGTCGCTCTTCTTGTGCAGTTGTTGTAGCACAACTTGTTGCTCTTATTGTAGCTGGCACTGTCCACCGTGTCTGTATCACAACATGGTATGTTACCTTCAACACACTTTGCTGTTTTTTCAAACCAGCCGTTAGCATTTATTGCGTTGAGATTGTCAAGAGGGCTAGTCACGACATTCTAATGGAATGTTTGCTTACAAGTTTTTTTCTTTAATCCTGTGAAGAGAAATAGACATAACATTTCAGATCAGATAAAGAAAACAATCCACTTGTTTGTGAGTAAACGAGTTCTAGTTTAAGTTAAATCATTTGCACTGCTGAAGCTTCTTTATGTAATATGTTTTCATTCGAGCCTGGGAGTTTTTAGTGCTGTTATCTTATGTCAAAAATGCACGTTTTTCTTTTTCAATCTTAAACTACTCTTGAGTCCACGTAGATAACCCATCTATTGTGTGTTTATCAGAATTGATCTCTGATTCTCTGGTCATCTGCCAGAAAATAAAGTGCAGTACATATGTCCTATATGCAATATCTGGCCTCCGTTCGCGTTGTAAAAACTACAGAATGCTAGTCACACCACTGCTATTCATGAGTTTCATGTTGTAGGATCCTAATAGATTCCTCATGTGGCCAGCACGATGTTTACATTTGTAAGATGGATGGCTACTGGGCTAGTAGCAGGGTTAAATCCATTTTTACACAAAATGTTATTTGCCATATTAGTGATTGTTATGTAATCTCTAGGACTTACAGGGAGTTATTATTGCTTGCAAACTGAAGTACACTATTTTTCCTTTTTTCTTTTTTTCTTTTTTTGCAAAACTTAGCCACCTAGCAACCATGACTTTTTGTGAGAATGTTGCTATTTGACATTGATAGATCATATTTTAGGCCTATGTTGTGGTATGTGGTAAGATTTACTCTGTCCACCATGGTTTTGACATAGCATTGTGATACTGACAGTTCATTAGAACTTGCATCTCCGTTACTTGCTGAATCATTTTCTAGCCTTATTCGTGTAGAATGAAGGGCATTGGTCCTGGTAAATGTGTGTTGATGGAACCTATATTATACTGTTTGCGGTTATTTGCTCGGAAAGATCAGGCGACAGATAGACACCGTTGTCACAATATTATAGAGTACTCATCCTGTCATCCAAGACCCTATCGTACTTTAGCTCGTTTGGGTGCTCATCTTCTCCCTGACCATAATTCTGTTTTTTTATGCAACATCATGCCATAAACCCTGCAAACAAACTAACCTGTTTGGTCCACTCTGCTGCAGCTTCCTGTTCTCCACCGGGCTCCTGTACGAGGTTGACAAGCTCTCCGGCATGATCCTCGCGAGGAGCGAGTCTAAAGCGAGGCGGCACTGAGCTCAGGGGCGAAGATACCGATATATTCATCTACGATGACTCTGTTTGTAGATCGAACCGAAATCCAACACCCTCTTCCTCCTTCGGACCTGAACCCATATTCAGCTGTTTTGCCAGGCATTATATAGGGGCTCTGATTCTGAATCCTGGATTCTGGTGCGCCCAGGTCTCATTCTGATGTTGTCTGATCCGTTGACTAGGTAATATGTACTATCCACCTTTCCTTTTCCAGTTTTTGCCGGATATCACTTTCCCTTTTGACAAACATCGCGGTGCCTTGCACTCCGCCCGCGTCGCGCCGTGTCGAGATGTTGCTGCCGTGCGCTTTCGGATTCGTCATGCTTTGTCGTCCAGCTGTTTGTCCCACGCTGGGGATCTTTATTTTTCTCCGGCACGAGTGAAATCGCAGTGCGGAGTGACGCTGTCAAATACATAACCCAGGAAGTTTTCGTCGGGGCGGGGCGCCGCCGGGTAAAAAGTAAAAGAGTTAAATACACCCTAGGCCCTTGAATTTGTTAGCGTGTGCCACTTAGGTCTACGAACTTGCAAAATCAAAATCCAACACCCCAAACTTGTTAAGTCGTGCCACTTAGGTTCATACCCCTTCGGTGGTCATACATATATGCAAAAAAAGGACCATTAATTTTTATCTTCTTCTCCATCTACGTCCTCGTCCTCCTCCTCATCTCTCTCCTCTCTCTCCTACGTCGGGTCGCGCCCTGCCCTGCCTGCATCGCCGCGACCTACGCCGGCAGCGCGAAGCCGGAGGCCACGAGCCCCGCGACGCCTGCGGCGTCCCTGGGCAATCGCTCCAGGAGCTTTTTCGGTGCGCACGGAGGAGGGCCGCGGGGAGGACCGGAGGTGGGAGGCCGAGGCCGTCGCCGACCCGTACGTACGGCTGCACGCCGCCGGGGACCCGTACGAGCTGCTGCAACCGCGAACGCCTCGCACGCGCTCCGGTATGCCACCGTCATCTCCGCCGCCCCCGCGCCGCCGCCGCCGGCGAGGCCTCTCCACGGGCACGCCCTGTTCAGGTCTGCGGGCCGCCGCCGGACAGTGTGAACTCGGCCAGGCTGGCCGGCGGCGCGCTCGTGGGCGAGCTTTGCCCCTTCCGCGGGCGTGATCTCGGCTCGGCGGCGTCTTGGCAGGCCCTGCGGGTGGAAGAAGCAGCTGAAGAGGGGTGGCGCGCGCGGGATCTGGGACGAAGGAGCCCGCCACCTTCCCGCTGACGGGGGAGCGGTTATGGACCTAAGTGGCACAACTTAACAAGTTTGGGGTGCTGGATTTCGACTTTGCAAGTTCGTAGACCTAAGTGGCACACGGTGACAAGTTCAAGGGCCTACGGTGTATTTAACTCAAAGTAAAACACCCGCGGCGCTGGGTGACGTGCGTACCTGGCCGTTTCAGGGTTCCTTCGCTTCCATCGGATTCAATCCGGTCGGAATAATAAATACATCAAGAAAATTGTGATAGAGACTCGCATTTATTCCGGATCGATATTTATTTTACTCATCATGATAGGTAGAACAAGAGACCGAAAAGCCGGATTGATTTCACACCTCTTGACAAGTGGATTGATTCCGAGTCTCTTGGTGTACCTATTATGAGTAATTAATTTTCGACCGGAATGAATCCAGATCTCTTACGATAGCTATCAAGATTTTCTTGTTACATTTATCAATTCCAGTCAGAATCCAATCCGGTGGAAACGAATGAGGCCTCAGGGTTGTTCGCTTTCGTCGGATTCAATCCGGTCGAGACTTGGGATTTAATCCGATTGAGATTTAATTTACTCATCTTGATAGGTGGAACAAGAGATCAAAGAGCCGGATTGATTCCACACATCTTGACTAGTGGATTGGTTCCGCCCTGTTTAGTTCATGAGGTGAAACTTTTGAGTCCTCTTTCAAGATCTATTAGGAGTATTAAATGTAGACTAGTTACAAAAATACTTACACGAATGGAACAAAAATTTTGGTTATTGTAGCACGACGTTGTCTAATCATGGCAAAATTAGGCTCGTTAGATTTGTCTTGAAAATTAAGGTAGGAGTTGTGGAATGGTTTTGTCATTAATCTACATTTAATACTTCTAATTAGTGTCAAGAGATTGATGTGACGAGTAGTTGGTGAAACTTTTGGGAAGTAAACGGGGCGCGAGTCTCTTGGTGTACCTATCATGATTCATAAGTAAATTAATTTTTGACCCGAAATAAATCTGGATCTTAGTGGCTATCATGATTTTTTTTTACATTTATTATCAAATCTGGTCTCCAATCCGGTGGAAACGAATCGAGCCTTAGGCCTCATTCGTTTCCACCGGATTGATTCCGACCGGAATTGATAAATGTAATAAGAAAATCATGATAGCTACTATAAGAGCATCGGATTTATTCCGGGTCGAAAATTAATTTACTTATGATAGGCATACCATGAGACTCGGAATCAATCCACTAGTCAAGAGATGTGGAATCAATCCGACTCTTCGGTCTCTTGTTCTACCTATCATGATGATGAGTAAATTAAATCTCGATCCGGAATGAATTCGAGTCTCTATCATAAATTTCTTGATATATTTATTATTCCGGCCGGATTGAATCCGATGGAAGCCAACAAGGCCTTAGCCGGATCCGTCATCCGTCTTGTGATGCAGGCAGCCAGGCACCAAAGGAAACCGCCGAATCGGAGTCGGCAAGGGGAAACAGTTGGACGGAGCGGTCGTGTTCTCCGTGGCCGTTCTGACGTACTAGCTGCACTGCACCATGCACCGCTGATTGGACTAGAGGATATTTTTGTGATCGGAGCTGGCTGGTTGCGAGAGTGGGAAGAAAGCTTAGGATGGATGGTGACCGGGGATATAGCCCGATTGACCAAAAACCAAGGAGGCAAGGGCTGAACAACCTCTACGCTGTCCTGTCGCGTCCCTCGCCTCTCACGCACAATTACACCCCAACGTGTCCTTTCATTATCCGATCAGGAACAGTGAAGAGGAACAGCCCCATCCGTTCAGAAGAAAGTCCGTCTCTGAGCATTATAACTGCCAATCAGAGAGGAGGAGGATCCAATAGGGCAAGCCGACTGCCTGACCGGTCGTCGACCTTTCCTGCTGCCCAATGCCCATCTCCTTCATCGTTCCGGCCGGCCGGCCGGCCGTCCGTCCGTCCGTTCAGGAACCCAAGAACGAACATTTTGACACCATGTCAACCGCAGGAAGGACGCAAAAAAATACGGCACGCGCCGGGGCCTGCCGCGCATTGCCCCGATCCTTCGCCGCTTAGATTATAAAGCTTAGCCGTCGTCCACGCAACCGACCGGACGTTGGTTGGCGCTGGACAGCATCTGATATTCTGATGGATAGCACCATCCCACGAGCCCAGCTAGACGACACAGCCACACAGGGATTATACTACAATGGGGCGGGCGATGCGGCGGACGCGGGTAATCGCACGCAATTAAGCTTATTGTTAAACCCCCGCGCCGGGGTCTCGGGCGCTCGGCTGCGAAGAAAGCAACATGCCACCCAACGGTCGCCGAGCGAAGGATTATTATTAACACACAAGGAAGCCTGCTGGCAGCAGCGCTAATCAGAGCGAGCGTCCCCCCGGTTCGCAAGTCGGCACCTTTTTTTTTTCCTTGCATCCCTTTGACCCGGCGGCGCGCAGCAAAATGGTTTCTTTCCTTTTTTCCCCCTAGTTCTGAACGCATGGGCGCGCGTGGGACGCTGCTACTGCTACGAGGAGGAAGAAGAAGACTAGTACAAGAGGCTGCGGTTGGTGCCCCGCCGGCGCACATTCATTGCACGTTTAAGCAAACCAAATCACAGCGCGGCGCGGCGCGGCTCGGTCGCGTGGACTTGAGAGAGAGGGCTCGCCTCGCCTCGCCTTTACAAGTCGCGAGCCTCCGCGAGGCGCCTCTCTTCTCCGATTAGTCCTGTTGCCTGCCTAGTTTGTTGGCCTCGCGAAGACAGAGGAGTTAGGGGAGGGAGAGAACAGAGAAGGCAGGAGAGGCGAGCCAGCAGCAGGACGTGCGTGTGCTTTCCGTGTTCCGACTTCCGATCGATCACCGGGATGCTGGAGGCGGCGACGCGGCGCCGGCGGGCGGCGCCGCCGCTGCTGACGCTGTTCTGGCTGGTGCTGCTGGCGGCCGGCGTTCCGGCGGCCTTGTGCGCCACCAATTCTCAGGATGGTTAGTATAACATCACGGTCAACCCTGCTTCTTGCAGCCCGGCCTGTTCATCTTCATCCTTTGCTTTTTTAGTTTCTGGTTTTATTGGGTTTATTATTACTTTATTATCACGAACGAAGTCAAGAAGAGAGATGCTCGTGTTACAAACCATGATGATACAAAAATCTGTCGATGTTCTTTTTCTGACAAAAAACTGTCTCTCATTCGCAGTTTCCGCGCTCAACTCCCTCAAGAGCAAATGGACGAACTTCCCGCGGAGCTGGTCATCGAATAGCGACCCCTGCGACGGTGGCTGGGACGGGGTCGACTGCAGCAACGGCAGGGTCCAATCGCTGTGAGTACCAGGCCACGGCCGGTGGTGCCGCCGCGCCTTCGCCTAGCTACCTCTACCTGTATCGATCGATCGATCGATCGATCACGCCACCAACTTTCTGAATGAATCCTCACATCCGTAATTCCGTACGCGTCCTCTGTTTTGTTTTGTTTCGTTTGCAGGAGGCTGTTAAGTGCCAACATTCAGGGCACGCTCAGCGACAGCATCGGCCAGCTAAGCCAGCTCACGTATCTGTAAGTCATCTCCATCATCTGCTTCTCTCGGCCTCGAGGTCATTTTTGCCGCGAAGCACTGTGATTTACAACATTTTTTCAGCTAGGATGATGCTATAGCGTTCCAGAGGATTCATGGTAGGATGGTTTTGAATCGGTCAGAACTCTTAGATGTGTTTTGCTTCTGGGCTTCTAGCTAGCTTATAAACTCTGCTTTCTTCAGGCTTTGACCAATTCAGGTTTACCGGGTTGTAGGCCCTGACTAATAATCTTCTAAATCAAAGTAACATTGGATTAGGATACTTTTGTTACCAACTTAGCGAGGGCATGTCATAGAAAATGTAACAAAATAAGTATGAACGCATATTGCAGCAAAAAAGATCTGCTCGCTTCTAGCGCCGATTTATCTGCATTAGGGGAAGTGCATTCTGGCTCACAGCATAAGCATTTGCAGGGATGTTTCCTTCAACATCGGCCTTGGCGGTTCGTTGCCGGCTTCCATTGGGAGCCTTTCACAGCTTAGCGTACTGTATGAGCCACACTACTCTTGTTGTCCATCCTATCTTTCTTTGTCAAACATTCACAAAACATGCTGACTGACATTCACGATCGAACTGTACTTGTCAGGATCATGGCTGGCTGCAGCTTCACAGGAAGCATTCCACAAGAACTAGGCAACCTGCAACAACTCACGTTCCTGTGAGTGCTAATACCTTGTTCATTCAGAGTTTCGGATGAACATCCATTTTATTTCTCGGTTGTTGCACTCGACAGACAAAATTAACTGGTTTTGTCACGCATTTACTTTAGAGCGCTGAACTCAAACAAGTTTACGGGCAAAATACCACCTCAACTTGGTTTACTCGCGGAAGTCAACTGGTTGGATCTGGCTGATAATCAGCTCACTGGATCAATCCCAATCTCAACAGCAACCACACCAGGGCTTGACCTACTTACCAAAACACAACACTTGTAAGTGATGCCGATCTTATTTTCTTGATCAGTTAGGCAAGATCAAAATGTATGTAGCTCCTTTATGTCTGTTTCATCATATATTTATAAATTATAAACAATGACCAGCCATTTCAACAAGAACCAGTTATCTGGAACGCTTGCAGGCCTCTTCAAGCCCAACATGACTCTGATTCACATGTAAGGGGTCACAAGACTTTCAGTTCATTGTTCATATCGTATCAATTAATGTATCCTGCTAACTCGTCTTGACATCTATGCCAGATTGTTTGATAGCAATCAATTTACTGGCCCAATCCCAGCAGAGCTAGGGAGCGTTTCAACACTCCAGGTTCTGTAAGTATCTTTGTGGAATCCAAAATTTTTCTAGAAACATCGTTTTTATTATATTTCCCTTTCTCGAACAAAGTTTTGCCATATATTTGACTCACTTTATATCCTTGACAGCCGACTAGACAGGAATGGTTTTACGGGAGCAGTTCCTTCCAACATCAGCAATTTGGTCAAACTAAATGAGCTGTAAGTCGCCAATTGACCTTAAACAATTAGCTTTGTAAAAATGGTGGTTCCAGTTTCCCTTTTTTTTAACAAGAAATGATCTTCTGCAGGAACTTGGCAAACAACAAACTCACTGGACCACTACCAGATGTCAGCAGCTTGACCGACCTACATGTTGTGTAAGAAACTAGCTATAATGATGCCCTGCTATATCCATATTCGGTTCATATGAATTGCTTGGATAATTACTACTTTATTACTAGTAAGTTACTGATGAATCCCTTCCTTCATGAACAGGGATTTAAGCAACAACACTTTTACTACTTCGGTAGCACCAGATTGGTTCACGACTTTAACATCCCTCACCTCTGTGTGAGTTATCTTAGACTATTCACTCTTCAAACAAGCCCCGGTGCAGAATTTTTGCACTAATCTTTTTATCTTCTGACCTCTCAGGTCAATAGGTTCTGGACAACTTACTGGCGAGGTCCCAAAGGGTCTCTTCACATTGCCCAAACTACAGCAAGTGTAACGTTTCTGGCAGCTTGTACTAAAATGAGTTAATTAAGGAAAAGAAAAATAAAACTTTCTGGAGTTGACCTTCTTTGTTGCTGATCATACAGTGTGCTGAACAAGAACGCATTCAGCGGAACGCTTGAGATCACAGGGAGCCTCAACAAACAACTGCAGGTTATTAATTTCAGGGAAAACCGTATCTCTGCTCTCAATCTCACTGCAAGCTACAACAACACTCTGGTGTAAGAGCCTGCAAACTCAACCCCAAGAGCCACAAAAGTTTGCTTCTTTTCTCCGCCCAACCAATTCTGAAACACCTCATTTCATGTACGCTAAACCTCCGTACAGGCTAGTCGGGAATCCGGTGTGCAGCGTGGACCCGGACGTCTCTCGAAAATCCTACTGCAGTGTCCAGGAGAACATGATATCATACACCACCAGCCTGAGCAAATGTACCTCGACACTAACATGTTCCAATGATCAGAGTTTGAACCCTGCAAACTGTGGATGCTCCTATCCCTACACTGGGAAGATGGTCTTCAGAGCGCCGTCCTTCACAGACGTGTCAGACACGAACAGTGCCACTTTTCAGGAGCTCGAGAGAAGCCTCACGACTAATATGTCTCTGCGTGATGGCTCAGTGTTCCTCTCCGACATCCACTTCAACAGTGACGACTACCTTCAGATTCAGACAAAGCTGTTCCCCTCGTCAGGGGTGTCCTTCAACGTGTCGGATCTGATACGTGTAGGCTCTTATCTGACCAAACAGACTTACAAACCACCAAAACAGTTTGGACCTTATTTCTTTATCGCGGACCCATACATACCTTTCGCAGGTACTTTAGTTTCGCCACCTAAAATTCTCATCTGTATTTAAAAAATATGAAAAATAAGTTGTATGGTTGTATGAAACTCACTGTGACGTTCTGTGCCAGGTGCGGCTACTGGTGGTGGTAAGAAATCACATATCAGCACAGGCGCGATTGCTGGAATTGCGGTAGCTGGTGGACTACTTGTGATTGCCCTTATTGCCATGGTATTATTTGCTTTACGACAGAAAAGAAGGGCTAATGAAGCAATGACACGAACTGACCCTTTTGGTAAGGATTTGAATACTTAATTGCATTTCAATTTTTTCATGTTACTGAAACATCTTTTAAATAATCATGTGGAGAACTGAACATAGAAATAATTGTGATGTTAGTTTTGCTTAGTGCTTATCACTGGTTACAAAGAGTAGTAACCCGAACCAATCATGCCTAGAACAGTACTGTTCCTGAACTGTGAACTGAATTTTGTTGTAAAATTGCAGCTTCATGGGCAGTTTCTCAGAAAGACAGTGGAGGTGCTCCGCAGCTGAAAGGAGCAAGGAGCTTCTCTTTTACTGAACTGAGGAACTGCACCAACAGTTTCGCAGACACCCATGAGATAGGCTCAGGAGGCTATGGCAAGGTATCAAACAAAAAATAACTTGCTAGTATTGAGGTTTCTTAAAGATGATCTGCGCAAACAGTTATACCATTGGATAAACCTGTCTATACTTCACAAAGAAAAGGCAACTTACAAAATATCAAAATCGGTAAATTTAAAAGGTCTACAAAGGAACACTTGTGGATGGAACGCGGGTGGCGATAAAGCGAGCGGAGCGCGGATCAATGCAAGGCATAGTGGAATTCAAGAACGAGATCGAGCTGCTCTCCAGGGTTCATCACAGGAACCTGGTGAGCCTGATCGGCTTCTGCTACGAACAAGGGGAGCAGATGCTGGTGTACGAGTACGTCTCCAACGGAACACTCAGAGAGAACTTGCTAGGTAAGTCGACTGAGCTATCTATAACATCGTCAGAAAGTTTGCTATCTATTGTGTAATCAAAGCAACCACAACTCCACAAGTCAATCCACCCTGTGTGTGTGCACGGCCATATGCAGTGAGAGGGACGTACCTGGACTGGAAGAAGAGGCTCAGGATCGCGCTAGGATCGGCAAGGGGGCTTGCATACCTTCACGAGCTCGCCGACCCGCCGATCATCCACAGGGACGTCAAGTCCACCAACATCCTCCTCGACGACCACCTGAAGGCCAAGGTCGCCGACTTCGGCCTCTCCAAGCTCGTCTCAGACACCCAGAAGGGCCATGTCTCCACTCAAGTGAAAGGGACACTGGTGAGTCACCATGGCCATTGTGCACAGTAGTGCAAGCATCATAAAAAGTTTATTGTAAGTTATTTGATATCACAAAACCTTAAATAAAGCACGGGACAATTTGATTTGGTGCTTTGGTGACAGGGTTACTTGGACCCGGAGTACTACATGACGCAGCAGCTGTCGGAGAAGAGTGATGTGTACAGCTTCGGGGTGGTGATGCTGGAGCTGGTGAGCGGGCGGCAGCCGATCGAGAGCGGCAAGTACATCGTGCGCGAGGTCCGGCTGGCCATCGACCACAACGACCGCGACTACTACGGCCTGCGGGCGCTCCTCGACCCGGCGATCCGGGACTCCGCGAGGACGGCCGGGTTCAGGCGGTTCGTGCAGCTGGCGATGCGGTGCGTGGACGAGTCGGCGGGGGCGCGGCCGTCCATGGGCGAGGTGGTGAAGGAGATCGAGGCCATGCTGCAGAACGAGGTGTCCGGGGCCGACGGGGCCAGCTCCGCGGGCTCGTCCGCCACCGAGTTCGACGGCGCAGGCGGCGGCGCGCGGGCGCACCCCTACAGCGACACCGAGATTACGAGAGGGTCGTACGGGGACAACGCGTCAGAGTACATGCCCTACTTCGAGGTCAAGCCCAAGTAGAAATTTGTTTCGGGGGTGTTAACGTTCTTGCCCCCCACCCCCTTTTTTGTTGCAGATGAGAATGAGTTTTAGGTTTGTATGTGATGTGTATATCCATTGGTTTGTGGAGGTTAATTTTTTTTACCATTAATTGCTGCTCGCAATCTGATTCTGAGACGAGAAAATGTACATGCCTTGAAATTAAATATGCAATTGCCAACGTGCCAGCTTAGATTTTACTCTGGATTGTCCAAGGTATATATAAGTTGCATCTCTACTAAGTTGTTTCAGAGTAATTGCACAATCGCTTAGTTATGCTTCATAAAAAGTATGCATCGCAACAGCAATTGGCATAACAGGATCACCCCTTCTTAAAAAAAAGAATTACGAGGCGGTTGATTCATGAAACAACCACCGTTTTATGCCTACTAGTACAGGTCATGACTGTTGAGTGCTGGCACCTCAACCGCGCTCATGCATGCGGCCGGGAATGGAGGAACAAACACGTCAATCCTCGACCGCCAACAGCGCAGCGGGAGCACGTCCGTGGGGGCGCCAGGGAGTCAAGGACAGGTCACCGGGAGTCCGGGACGCGGCCGCGAACGGGCGGGCGCGCGCGCGACGCGCCCGCCCCGCGCGCGCGACCTGCCACTTCGGGGGTGGCCATGGCCGGCGCGCGCGCGTCCTCCTCGGCGATCGAGCACCGCCCGTTGGCGCTATAAAGCCCCCACCCCGGCGTCCCCTCCTCAATCCGAAGCCTCCCGGTTACCCGCCGGCCCCCCTCCACCCGACTCCCCCCACCACAACCCGGGACGTCTTCCATGGCCTCCTCATAAGATCGACCTTCCTCTCACCGGCCGCAACTCCTCCTTACATCCTTGAGGAGAGCACCGCCACACTAGGGAGATCGCGTGCGCGCCCTGTCCGTCCGGCCCCAGCTGCCTGCTGCGCGAGATCGAGGCGTGGTTGATCTTGCTCTGACGGTGAACCAAGGAATCGAGAGGACGATGGCAGTGACGGTGCGCGTGGCCGCCGGCGTCGTGCTGGCGCTGTCGGCGCTGCTGGCGTTGGCGCAGGCCGAGGACCCTTACCTGTTCTTCGAGTGGAAGGTGACGTACGGGACCAAGAACCTGCTGGGCAAACCCCAGAAGGTGATCCTCATCAACGGCGAGTTCCCGGGGCCCAGGATCAACTGCTCCTCCAACAACAACATCGTCGTCAACGTCTTCAACCAGCTCGACCAGCCGCTCCTCTTCCACTGGTCCGTAGCTTCTAGCCCGGCCAGATTAATGGGAGTAGTGCACGACGTGCACATGCATTTCGATTCAGACCAACAGACTGTTGTCGTTGCTCGTGCAGGAACGGGATGCAGCACAGGAAGAACTCGTGGATGGACGGGCTGCTGGGCACCAACTGCCCGATCGCGCCCAACACCAACTTCACCTACAAGTGGCAGCCCAAGGACCAGATCGGCACCTTCTTCTACTTCCCGAGCATCGGCATGCAGCGGGCGGCGGGCGGGTACGGCGCCATCACCGTGGTCAGCCGCCTCCTCATCCCGGTCCCCTTCGACCAGCCGCCGCCCGAGAGCGACCACGTCGTGCTCATCAGCGACTGGTACACCAAGGACCACGAGGTCCTGGCCCGCATGCTTGACGCTGGCCGCGGCGTCGGCCGCCCCGAGGGCGTGCTCATCAACGGCAAGGGCGGGCCTGACGCGGCGGCGGCGCCCATGTTCACCTTCGAGGCCGGCAAGACGTACCGGTTCCGCGTCTGCAACACGGGCATCAAGGCGTCTCTCAACTTCCGCATCCAGGGCCACGACATGAAGCTGGTGGAGATGGAGGGCTCCCACACCGTGCAGGACATGTACGACTCCCTCGATGTCCACGTCGGCCACTGCCTCTCCGTGCTCGTCGACGCCGACCAGAACCCCGGCGACTACTACATGGTGGCGTCCACCCGGTTCATCCACGACGCCAGGTCCGCCATGGCGGTAATCCGCTACGCGGGCTCCAACACCCCGCCGTCGCCGAACGTGCCGGAGCCGCCGGCGGGCTTTGCATGGTCGATCAACCAGTGGAGGTCGTTCCGGTGGAACCTGACGTCCAGCGCGGCGCGCCCCAACCCGCAGGGCTCCTACCACTACGGCCAGATCAACATCACCCGCACCATCAAGCTCATGGTCTCCCGGGGCCACATCGACGGCAAGCTCAAGTACGGCTTCAACCACGTCTCCCACAAGGACACCGAGACCCCACTGAAGCTCGCCGAGTACTTCAACGTCACCGACGGGGTGTTCAGCTACAACCAGATGGGCGACGTGCCCCCCGCCGTGAACGGGCCCCTCAGCGTCATCCCCAACGTGATCACCGCCGAGTTCCGCACCTTCATCGAGATCATCTTCGAGAACCCCGAGAAGAGCATCGACTCAGTCCACCTCGACGGCTACGCCTTCTTCGGCGTCGGGTACTTGCTGATCTCGATCGATCGATCAATTATTCATGTTTGCAACAAATTGCAAGAGAGGCTAACTGCAATGCGATGCGTCTGCAGGATGGGGCCCGGGAAGTGGTCGCCGGAGATGAGGAAGACGTACAACCTGCTGGACGCGGTGAGCCGGCACACGATCCAGGTGTACCCGAGGTCGTGGTCGGCGATCATGCTGACGTTCGACAACGCGGGGATGTGGAACGTCCGGTCCAACATCTGGGAGCGCCACTACCTCGGCGAGCAGTTCTACATCAGCGTCGTGTCGCCGGAGAGGTCGCTCCGCGACGAGTACAACATGCCCGAGAACGCCCTCCGCTGCGGCAAGGTCGTCGGCCTGCCGCTGCCGCCGTCCTACGCCCCGGCGCGCTAAGAGGACCAAAGGCCACGTTCTTTCCCGCGCTGTCTTGTGATCAAATCCATGTCGATTCCTGTGTTGTTCTTGAGGAATTTCTTTTTGCCTTGGCTGAATAAGCAACCAGGGCGTACGTGCACCGTACCCCAAAGAACAAACTAAAGGCGAAAGAAGCGTAGGGAAGGGAACAAGGAATACGTCGCTGGGGGAGTCGGCCGGCCGGGAAAAATGGATATATACTAATGTAATCTTGAGATGCCCTCTCGAATCATCATTGTAATGGGAGTTATAAAAAATTTATCTCGCCGCTTATTATATCTTTACCCACACCAAACAAGGCTTCGCTTGTTTTTATTGTTGTGTATACGTGTTGTACTTGAGTGTTAAAAAAAGTCATCACGTTCGCCGAGAGGGTATAGAAATTCTCACATTAATCAAAAAAGAGATGAATATAGACCGTTGGATTTTATGAAGATCTAACGGTCTCAATTTATAACAAAATACTCCATATCAAAGTCACAACATAACTAATAAAATACATTATGTGGAGTTAAGGTTTTCTGTAACATATATGGAGTCCACATGAGAACCAATGCTAAAAAAAAGTCCACATGAGAACCCATGTTTCCATAAGAGGTTTACCACACACGTACATGTCCGAACTTGGGAAAAAAGGATCAACGCAATAAAAAAGGTCTCAGCGCAATAAATAGATAGGGGCCCAATTAGCAAATTTTAAACAATAAACAATAGTTTATATTTGGGTATATACATAGGATTTTTTTTAGAATCACACAGTACAACGCAGACGCTCACAACACGCACGCACACTCACCCCTATGAATACACGTACGCAAACCCTACCCCTATGAGCACCTCCGAAGGACTGAGCACCGGCAGATCTGGAGATTCCCGAAGTCACCATTGGCGCCTCGTCGTCGACGGGAACGTCGCTTACCACTTAACGCATAACGCCGGTAAATCCTGGAAAATCCAGGAAAAGGTGCGAGCACCAGGATTTGAACCCTGGTGGGTAGCGTCCCACTGGACTGTCCTACCATTGGACTACAAGCCCAATCGCGGTATATACATAGGATTTGGCCACCAAGAAAAAGATAGATCTCGATCATCATATAATATAGATTTAACGAAGTCTCTACCACCAGTTGTCGCTATTCTTATTCTCAAAAATACAACATGGGTAGAATGCTAGGGAGAGGAAATACTTGATTCTGGCACATACAAACCTACAACCGTGATGGAGACAAAAACAATCGGATGCCACAGGAGATGATAAGATAAGATAGATTTGATGAGCAATTCATGTAGGTTTGATCAGTCACATGTGGATAATTTCCGCATCCGATCCGATCCGAATCCAAATCATGCAAATATAGAGAAGAGTTTTTGATATCCAAGCAGATGTGGATAATCTGAATCCGATTGTATGCGGATGCGGATTAGGATATGGTGTTAGTGATATCCGACGGATATGGATTATCCGATAATTGAATGCGGATAATCTGAGTCCTATAATAGGATGTCTGACTACTATGACAGCCCATACATTGTGACCTTTTAAGTTTTACCTATACACAATTTTTTAGCTCACAAAATTTTAGCCATATATATAGTGTGTGCACGTGCATAAAAAACCTTAGCTACAATCCTGCGTAAAGCATCATTTGTCACCATTTGAAATTGAATACAAGCATGTATTATCCGACTATATTAATCCACATCCGCTCCGACACCAATTCGACTCCGCACCATATCCGACATCCGTGTAATATCCGCTCCGCTTCACATTCGACAAAAAAATATGGATGTGGATGTGGTAAAGATATTATCTGATCCGATCCATTTTCATCCATAACCCTGAGTTCAAAAAAAATCCATCTCACCCTCCCATGGTGGAATAAAAATTTGGAACTAAAGATGGAAAGATATATACAATTCTAATATACGAAATAGTGTACATTGAGTTTAAACATTAAAATTCCTTATAATATACGTCTCGACCTTATTGGAAGTTATTTTACAATATGGTAGGGATGTTAGGATTAAGGGCTAGCTTGGTCCACTTGCCGGCGGCTCTCCTTGCCTCACCTGTTTGCCTAACAAGCTTGCCCGGCTCAATAAGAAAACTCTTCCCGGTGCAGGAGATTGTCGAATCAACGCCACAACTGCCGAAATGAGCTCTGCCGTCGTCAAATCCAGACACACCAGAACAAAATCAAGCTCTACCATCGCGGAATCAAACGCTTTAGCCACTTAATCAACCTCTGCTGTCAATTCGACCTCCGTTGTTGTAGCGTCGAACTCCACCGCAGCCGGATCGACATTCGTTGGTGCCGAATCGAGCTACGACGTGCTAGATCGAGTTATAAAATCCTGGTGATGTAGTAGACTATTGAATCGATACTACATCTGTCGAAACAAGATTTGTTGTCGTAAAATCTAGGTGCATGAGAACCAAATCAAGCTCTATCGATGTGGAATCAAACTCTTCAGCCACTGAATCGACCTCGGCTGGTCGACGTCATCAATTTGACCTTCGATGTCATCGATTCGACCTCCAATGCTGCCGAATTATTCATTGTATATTGTGCAAGAAGCAAGAAACAAGAAAGATATCTATGCCGCCGAATTAACCGAGAAGCTAGTATGATGTGCTGAGAAATCTAAGCTGCCCAATGTAAATATCTATCTTGCACAATATACATGAGGAAGATAAACTGAATGATCAACATGATGTCACCATTTAGGATAAGCCTCCTCTGTAGTAAAGGGACTTTGTGTCCCTAGAACATGGGTTTTCTTGCGAATATGCCACTTGTTAGTGACATAAGGTCCTCGGCAATAACTAAAGAGGAACAATTTTCTGACCGCATATATCTATAAGCATAGTAAGATTTCAAACAAGAATCGAAGTGATGAGATCAAGTTGGTTTGTTGTATATTTTCTAGAGGTCCTCTGCAGCAACTAAAGAGGAACAAATTCCCGACCGCACATATCTATAAGCATAGTAAGACTCCAAACAAGAATGAAAGTGATGAGATCAAGTTGGTTTATCGTATATTTTCTAATCTTTTGAAAATAGTTGGAATTAGATAGGTATGTGATGCATGAAGAAACAAATAGCACAATGAACACGATGATGAACACATGCATGCGCACAATGAATAATGGCACCTATATTGAAGTTCAGTAATTATCATGGAAACTATAAAGGTATTGTCAAACATAATTGTTTCATTTTAGAAGGCATAAGGTATATTCAACAACGATCAAGGAGATATCATTTCAAGCAATAAATAATTGTCCTAGGAGACATGATATATGTATATATAAGAAACAATATATGCATTTGTCGAGATCGCAAGTTAGGATAGAGAGAGCCGACCACCATGCACCATCAACGAAGAAGGGGCCATGAGAGCAGAAAGAATAAAAAGAAAGGGGTGTCGGCCGTCATTCGTGAGGAAGAAGGGACTTTCGAACGGGAGAAGAGGTACCATTAGATGGGAAGAAGAAGGGTAGTGCACCAAGATAAAAAGAGAGGGGACTTGCGCTGTCGTTGCTTGAACTCACCCCAGATTGAGGAAGCTTCAAGATCGCCTACACCGACAACTAGCGCTACCACCAAGTACGATGAGCTCGCCGGAGCAGTTGGATCTTGTGAGATCATGTGTGATGAAAAATTGGTTAATATTGAAATTGGCATCGCAAAGTGATTAGCATGATGACATGGACTTATGTGCATGTGTGCTATGTGTTTCGTATGTAACATGCTCATGGGAGTAGTGTTGCATGGACTGATCTTGAGTCAAGTCATGGACTTGTGCTCGTACGCGGTTGCGTGTTATTCATGTGCAGGTGTTGCTTGAGGCGGAACGTGGTCGGTGTCGGACTGGAACTAGGTTCAGGAGGAACTGAGGTTTCGGGACTAGGTTCAGGGAGGAACTGAGGTCCTATTGGTCAAGGATGTCACGCGGGACATTCGGGCTAGTGAACGGTGCATATGAAGACTTGTCGATGCGCGAGCATGTGTCTCGGTGTCGACGGATGATGTTGATTGGAACGGGACTGCCAGCGTTCTGATCGGAGGAGCTAGCGATGTGATCATTAGCTGTGACGTGCATGGTCAGGATGGTGATGCTTGGACATGTATGTGGTGTTTGGTGCAGCATGCATGTGTGTGTATGTGTAGCATGCATGCACGTGTGTTTTGGTTAATTAATTAGCCGTATTAGCTAGTTGATTAGCAGCTCAATGTGTCGTGTCCATGTTGGACACGGGTTCGTGTGTTGAGCCATGATTGGCTGGCTGCTATTTCAGGTCTAGCTGGTTTGGGTGCAGCCCGTAACAAGGTTGGAGATCAGGTCCATGTGTCGGACTTGAGGAAATAAAAAGGAGACCGAACCAGGAGGGTTCGGTGGTGGTTGTGCGAGACGGACGGCAGACGACGAGGCTGAGGAGGCGGCGCCGATTCTGTTTCTCCTAGCTGTGTCTAGGGTTTTGGGATCTCGTGGAGATCTTTGTACGGATGCTTGTGACGGCATCTTTTGAACACATCTTCGATTCAATAAAGATCAATGTTTCGTAGGTGATGTGTTGGTAATCTTGTTCCCTCGCTCTCAGCTTTTCATCTTGCAAGCTCGGTTTTGGTTTTAGATTAATTATTTCATCCACGTGTTTAGAAGTAATTTGAACCATCCAAAACCGAGCTACAGCTTTGAGTTATTGATCCGAGATTATTGATTGATTAGCTTTTCATATATTTTACTTAATCACGAAATTAGGGTTTAATCAATTCTCGTCACCATCTGACAGTGTCTGCTTGTTTATTTTATATCTTGAGTTGTAGACCTCAGATTGACGTGATTCCAATTGGGTTAGTTGTATAATTTCATCAGTTATTTTCTGGTTAAATTTCACGTCAATACCATTTATTGTCTTGGAACGACACACGAATTAGTGGACTATCCAGAATCTGTTTTTAGGGTGAGAAGTTTCCCGCTGTGATTTATTGCTATCATTCACCCCCCTCTGATAGCTATATTAGAGGGCTTCGATCCTACAAGTGGTACCAGAGCAATTTCTTTTTATAATATATCTTAATTGGTAGTTAGAAAACATGTCGACCGAAAGGTATTCGACAAAACCGTGTGTTTTCGATGGTGTTGATTTTCAGTCCTGGAAAGCGAAGATGGAGGCGTACATCCAAGCTCAAGGCTCGCTGATTTGGGAAAAAAGTTACTACAGCTTTTCAAGTACCTGATCAAGTCAACGACACTAATCGAGCAGCTGTGGAGAACAATAGCAAGGCAAGGAATTTAATTATCCAAGGACTAGGAAGGAGCGACTTCGATCGTGTGATTCACCACAAGTCGGCGTATGAGGTATGGAAAGCACTTTGTAATTATCATTATAGGTGCAAACTCAGTTAAAGAGGTGCACCAAGACATGTTTAAGAAAGAATATATGCGCTTTGAGATGAAACCTGGTGAATCTATTGATGACTTGTTTGCACGTTTTAATAAAATCCTTAGTAATCTGCGTGCTGTTGGAGTTACTTACACTGATGCTGCTAATGCTAGACAAATTCTTTGCGCTTTAGACATGTCTGTTTGGGAGATGAAAGTTACTTCAATTCAAGAATCAACTACCATGAGTACTCTTACATTAGATGTTCTTTATTCTAAATTAAAAACTCATGAACTAGATGTTCTTGCTAGGAAGCAGGGTTCTAAATCAATTGCCTTAACTTCACAATCTAGCAAGTCTCATGATGTTAATTCTTCCAGCAGCTATGCTTTCTCTTGTTTGTCTTCACTAACCGATGAACAGCTAGAAGAACTCTCAGAAGATGATTTGGCACTTCTCTCTGCTCGTGTTAGTAAAGCTTTACTGAATGTTAGATCAAGGAAGAGAGGGAATTCTGGTCCTCCAAGATGTTTTGAGTGTGGTTCGCTCAGACATATTCGTCCTAAGTGCCCAAAGTTTCTAGCAAGGAATTCAAAGGATGATGACGAGTCAGAGGAAGAAATTGAAGAAGTAAAAAAGAAGCATAAATACAATGGAAAGAAGAAGAAGAATTTTTTAAACCGCAAAGTTGTGCATCAAGTTCTTTCTGCACTTGAGAAAGTCAACATAAGCGATGTCGACTCAGATAGTAGTGATGATGGTAAAAAATCTACATGGAAGAAAGTGCACAATTTGACTAGCTTATGTCTCATGGCAAGCAGCAAGGGCAACATCAGCGATATCGACAGCAACAGTGATAATGAGGTACAACCTTCTTATGATGATTTAGCTATTGCTGTTGTTCACCTTGGTAAATTGCTTGATAAAATTAATAAGAAAATTCAGAAACATGATTTTGTTGTTGAATCTTTAAATGCTGAAATTGGTAGACTTAAATCCTTGATTCCAGATGATGATTCTTGCAAATCATGTGACTCTATGTTTGCTGAACTTACTACTCTTAGAGATGAACATTGTGCTTTGATTGAACAACATAAAACTGAAAAGGAGAAAAATGAGAATCATGTTTGTGTAACTGATGAACCAACTTGTGATAATTGCAATGTTCTTGAATTAAAATTGAAAGATGCTAATGCTAGAGTTGACCAAATGAAACATGATTTTTCTGCACATGAGGTTCTTTCATGCTCTAATTGTCGTAATCAAAAGAAACCCATGTCTAGTTCTTGTGATAATTGTTCCACCCTTTTGAAACGTATTGAATATTTGCAAAATAAGATGGAAACTAAAAGTTTGAATCAAATTTTGGAACGAAAGACTAGCTCACAAAAATATAAAACAGGTTTGGGTTTTGATCCTTATGCTCACTCCAAGACAAATGCTCCCACTATTGTTAAGTCTCTTGGTAGTGGTAAAATTGAAATATGTAATGAGCCTAAAAGCATGGTTTTTAAATCTACTGGAATTATGTCTTCTACTAGTACAATAAATGCAAATGTTGCTTCTAATTCTCAAGTTAAACATAAAGTTAAGTACACTTGCACTCATTGTGGTAAAGATGGACATAAAGTAGAATTTTGCTTTAGACTAGCTAAACAACAAAGAAAAGAAAGATATAATGCTAAGTCTAATTGCAGAAGTGCACATTTTGTCTCTCGTGAGGTTGCAACACCTCACTTTGTGCATAGGGTGAAGGAAACACCTTTTGTGGCTAGAAATACAAGTAAATACAGATCTGATTTTTATCATAAGAATACTTGTGTTGTGCCTACCGGCTTTCGTCGTGTGTCTCATTACTGGATCCCTAAATGTTTTATTACTAACCCCAGTATAGAGGCCTCGACATCTTCTAGTGCTATGTAGGTTTTTCAGATGATGGTTGGAGAACATGAGCTTAATGTTTCTTGGACTTTTGGATGTGATCAAGACTTGGATGGTTTTCTACACTTTTTTTTGATGTGGCACATACCTTGTGAGCTATCTATTTACACTCATACCTTTTACGTTTAGTTATATCTATTTGTGGTGTGAGATGAGACTCTTCCTCATATGCTCATTTTTGTCCCATGGCATGTTCGATCATGTTATATATTATATCATGCCTTTTCATGCTTAGTATGTGATCATCATGATTAATGCTTGTGCTTAGCGGAACATATACCAATATAACTCAAAACACTTGTGTCTCACTTTACCTCTCTTGATTTCATTGGCTATTCATTTGAGGGGGAGTTATTGGCTTCTTTGTTGGATAAAACACTTGAAGATGAGATTTTGACATTCTTATTTTGAGGGGGAGTTTGAAGTTTGTGTAAAATATTTTTTTCTATTTTCTTTGGTGTGTTTCAGCTCTAGAAAATAAAAAATCAGAAAACTATAAAAAGAATGAGCATTATGTTTTATTCATATATGACATTTGAAACCATTCTTATGCTAAAAGGTAATTGCAGCTCTATGTCTATGCATATATGATGTAGATTTTGTCATGGCTATTTAAATGGAATGAAAACTTGAATTAAATCTTGCCATGGTTGATCTTTCCTGACTACTTTGATCTTGTTTCAAAAGTGCTAATTGTGAATTACCAAGTCATATATTCTGAAAAATATGAGAAAGATCAAGGAAATATGCATTATCACACTTCTTCTTTACGAGGCTGCTTATCATTGCACTTTGATATGAACTTGGAAAGAGTTGTGTATGACTGAAACCTTGTTCTTAAGCTTCCGATTGTCTCATTGACATAGGCTTGACTAGGTTGAAAAGTAAAGCTGATGGTGCATATAATTCCTTGTAATTTATTTTTTGTTGCAATCATTAAATCAGTTTTCAAGCAGCAATGAACTGCATTAAAATCAAATGCTTTCAAGATTTAAAGTGGTTGAGAAAGGGAGATCATGTCATGCAATAAATTGTTAATTGAAATTGATATTTAGTTGTGCTGAAATTGCATTATATGTATATGGATGTGACGGTGCAACTATTTTCTAGCATGGCTTGGATGAGTATTTGTTACATATATGAATGATTTGTGATGCTCATCATAAAAAAATGTTAAACTCAAATTAAAAAAAAGATTTGTTCTTCTCTCTTTTGTGATCTTGATGAATCCATTGTCAAAGGGGGAGAATTTTTCACATTGCACACACAATGAATATTCACATATCATAGATTTTCTTTTGCTTTCTTCTTTGGTTTCTCACAGGGAGATTTTATTCTTGAAGAAAGGGGGAGAATTTTGTTTGGATCTTTTGAATTGATCTTTTCACTTTGCTCTTTTGATTATAAAAAAACATTTGTGTCAGTAAGTGCCAATGTTCAATGTTTACAAGGTGTTGCCAATGTTTTCATCAAGGGGGAGATTGTGAGATCATGTGTGATGAAAAATTGGTTAATATTGAAATTGGCATCGCAAAGTGATTAGCATGATGACATGGACTTATGTGCATGTGTGCTATGTGTTTCGTATGTAACATGCTCATGGAAGTAGTGTTGCATGGACTGATCTTGAGTCAAGTCATGGACTTGTGCTCGTACGCGGTTGCGTGTTATTCATGTGCAGGTGTTGCTTGAGGCGGAACGTGGTCGGTGTCGGACTGGAACTAGGTTCAGGAGGAACTGAGGTTTCGGGACTAGGTTCAGGGAGGAACTGAGGTCCTATTGGTCAAGGATGTCACGCGGGACGTTCGGGCTAGTGAACGGTGCATATGAAGACTTGTCGATGCGCGAGCATGTGTCTCGGTGTCGACGGATGATGTTGATTGGAACGGGACTGCCAGCGTTCTGATCGGATGAGCTAGCGATGTGATCGTTAGCTATGACGTGCATGGTCAGGATGGTGATACCTGGACATGTACGTGGTGTTTGGTGCAGCATGCATGCGTGTGTATGTGTAGCATGCATGCACGTGTGTTTTGGTTAATTAATTAGCCGTATTAGCTAGTTGATTAGCAGCTCAATGTGTCGTGTCCATGTTGGACACGGGTTCCTGTGTTGAGCCATGATTGGCTGGCTGCTATTTCAGGTCTAGCTGGTTTGGGTGCAGCCCGTAACAAGGTTGGAGACCAGGTCCATGTGTCGGACTTGAGGAAATAAAAAGGAGACCGAACCAGGAGGGTTCGGTGGTGGTTGTGCGAGACGGACGGCAGACGACGAGGCTGAGGAGGCGGTGCCGATTCTGTTTCTCCTAGCTGTGTCTAGGGTTTTGGGATCTCGTGGAGATCTTTGTACGGATGCTTGTGACAGCATCTTTTGAACACATCTTCGATTCAATAAAGATCAATGTTTCGTAAGTGATGTGTTGGTAATCTTGTTCCTTCGCTCTCAGCTTTTCATCTTGCAAGCTCGGTTTTGGTTTTAGATTAATTATTTCATCCATGTGTTTAGAAGTAATTTGAACCATCCAAAATCGAGCTACAGCTTTGAGTTATTGATCCAAGATTATTGATTGATTAGCTTTTCATATATTTTGCTTAATCACGAAATTAGGGTTTAATCAATTCTCGTCACCATCTGACAGTGTCTGCTTGTTTATTTTATATCTTGAGTTGTAGACCTCAGATTGACGTGATTCCAATTGGGTTAGTTGCATAATTTCATCAGTTATTTTCTGGTTAAATTTCACGTCAATACAATTTACTGTCTTCGGAACAGCACACGAATTAGTGGACTATCCGGAATCTGTTTTTAGGGTGAGAAGTTTCCCGCTGTGATTTATTGCTATCATTCACCCCCCTCTGATTGCTATATTAGAGGGCTTCGATCCTACAGATCTGCGCATCGTGAAGTGGAGCACCCAGACTCTGCGAGAGGTCAACACTTGAGCCAAACTCTGGAGCCGCAGAATCAATGAGGTAGAATTCGATCATCGAGAGTGGGGGAGCGAGAGGCTCTATTAGTTGATGTGGGGACTAAGTGATGAGAGGGTGAACAACAATTTCAGTCCAATACGGAGCTATAGAGCTTGGAACTGTATGCAGGTGTGCTGCGGAGCATCGGATGGCATTCATTGTTGGGTCAATTTCCATCCACCAATTAAAACACCCACCAAATAGCAGAATTCAAGTGTATCAATACGAGTTCCGAATTTCGAGCTCCAATATCTATAGCAGTGTTAGTGAATTCAAAATGATGAATAACGAATTAAGAGAGATAAAGAAATATACAATACTAATATAGTATTTTTTTAAAAAATATAGTTTATCAAATCTAGCCGCACTATTTGCGCGGGTCAACTTGCTAGTTACATTTTATAATTTGGATGTGGATTGTACGGGCACATGGGTAGGTGCTCACCCAGTATCCAGCCGCACATCGGAAGCCTGCATTGGGATCGCTGCAAGGTTTGAATTTGAATTGCCTGTGTTAATCAGACTATACTCGGTAATCACCTAGGAGGCAGATGCAAAATTCTTCAGTGTATTTTGAAACGTGGCTCAACTTTAGGGTATACATGAATAGTGTCTGGCACCACCGTCCTGTTGGTGCGCTGCGCACTGTGGGGTGCGCACTAGCAAGTTTGAAAGCTGGACATTGCATTGGCGTGCTCAACCACCTCGCCTCCCTCTGCCAACAAGGGGGCGGCCTCCAGTTCCTGCCGACGCTGACGCCGGGCTTGCGGGCGCTCTGCGCCGCGACGTTCCTGGCCTTTGTGGTAGCCCGTGAGGAGGCGGATGCTCTGTGCGCAAGGATGCCACCAACCCTCAAGATCTGTGCGCAAGGATGCCATCAGCCCGAACTGAATCGTCTCCAAAGGATGTTGGGAATCAAGGTGTGGTTTTGATTTTGCAGTCTGAAACCGATTTTGCAGTGTCCATGTAGGAATCAGCTTGGCATCCATTCGTTCTTGCTATTGAACCAGTTGTTTTTACATGTGGTTTCGATTTTGCAGTCCATGTAGAAATCGGCTTGGCCTCCGTTCTTGTTGTCGAACCAATCGTTTTTACACGTGGTTTCGATTTTGCTGTTCATGTAGAAATTTACATGTGGTTTCGATTTTGCAGTCCATGCAAAAATTTACTTGTGGCTTCGTTTTTAAACATGGTTTCAAGATTTTACACGTGGTTTCGACTTTTGCAGTTAAGGTAGAAATTTATACGTGGTTTCATTTTTACATGTGGTTTCAAGATTTTACATGTGGTTTCAATTTTGCAATGTGTTTCGAGAAAAAAAGAGAATGAGAGGTGCTAGTGTTTCGAGAATTGAAAACAAAGTTGGAGAATTGAAAACAAATTAAGTTGAAGGACGCACAAAACATTAAGGTCAGGTATCAACAGTTCGCATGGCTTCGCCGTGGCAGTTGATGCGTCATCAGCAGCTTGAGACACCATTTCCATAACAGAAGCTGACAATCCCAACAAGAAACACATGTGCAAGACAAACAAGACAATTCTTGAATCTGTAATGCTCTGCATTGAAGAACTTGTACCCCTGAAGTCTGAAACGCGGTCGGCTTCAACTTGAAGTCTGAAACGCTGAAGCAGTACAGGTGGATATGACTTCAAACAGCATGATCAAAAAGACAAAAACACATGCAACTTCAACTTGAAACAAGAAACACATGGTAAACACAAACAAGACAATTCTTGAAGCTCCAATGTTTGCATTTGAATCACTTGTACCTCCTAAAGTCTGAAGCGCGGTTGGCCTCCAAAGGCAGGTGATTTGCACTTCTGCGTGAGGGGACGAGGACGACAAAGCTGGACTTGCTGGCGTTCGTGGCGGTGGCCTCGATCTTGGTCATCTCCACTTCAGACTGTGGATCACGCCATCGGGGCACAACACCACATCAGGGTGTGTCACCGCTGCGACGTCAGGAGTGGTGGCGAGTTTCAGTGGCTCGGTGGCTGGGAGACAACCACGGGCGCGAAGGATGCCAAGCCGGCGCCGACGAGGTGGAGTCAGTGGATAGGAATGCCGAGGAAGCAGAGTCACCGAGGTCTCACACGCTGCATTACCACTTACCAGTTTAATTACCACTCACATGGTCTCGCTATTCACCGGTGAGTTGACTTGCCTCTAGTGGATATCGCACTCCCGTCTCTCCCTGGTCTCTACGTGGAGATCGCACTACCGGCTACTACGTTGCAAAAGCTGCGCGTCTGCACCCCTAGCCCCCCTACGCGTGGGCAAAGGTGGCAGTACCATCCATGTTTTCCTCTAACTAAACACCGTGCTGATCTAATAAACCTTCCCGCAAAAATTTCCCCGCCGATTGTAGGGTGCACGTGTCCGCTTTTTTTTGGGAACACATGTCCGCTTTTCAGGTGGTGGGCATGTGCCCTTGTGGGCATAGAGTAATTTTCGTTATAATTTCCCTCTTGCGTTCACCGGGCTACTGTGAGTCTGCGATGCTACCCCAAATCTGTGTATCTCGAGGGTGGATAGGATTTTGCCATGGTTAAACAATTTGTGACATGCTTCCATCAAATTGTGAACACGATCCATTTTTGAAACTATAGTTATTATTATTAATTTAATCATACATTAAAATTAGAAATCCAAAATAAAACCAAACACGCAATCAACCTTCCCTTTTTCAAAGATTATTTTGGATATGGACTTGGCTAAAATACAGTCGGCTGTATTTTAGTACTACCGCACAACCACCCCTTTTTCTAGAAACCCGAACCGTTCCCTGCAATTTCTTTCCATTTCGGGCAAACATTACGTACTATAGTTGCTTTCTTTTGCACGCGGGGGTTGTTCCTGGGAGGAGTTTTGATGCCCTGCCCACTGGCCAACAGGCCTACGCATGGTATATATTGAAACAAAATTTGTATAGGACAGACACTGACATGCCATGTTGGTTGATGGTAAAAAATATGAAGGAACAAAACTGCAGAAAAAATTATGGATCACATATACCCTCATGTACAAAATTCAACCTGATCTACAAATTAGGATCCATGGTTTGCTATTGTTCAAACAATAAGACAAAACAATCATTCAACTCCCATCTTGAGTAAAAAATGCTCCATGCCCATACAAATCTGAAGGAAGACGATGATGGCCTGGAATTTACTTTGCCCTCCATTTTACACAAATGCCTAACTGGACAACAATGATGACAGTCCAGGTTTTTGCTGATGATGCACAAGAATTTAAGGGAAGGTGGTACTCAGGTTCCTCCACCGTCTTTTAATGGTCTACCATATAACCTGCATATCATTTTTAGAGTTACCCCTCTCCCTGCTCAATAATTTGGCAACCAATATAATATAACAAGATAAAGAAATATTCACATTATTATTGCACCTGCACACATGCTATAATTGCTTAATGAATTGTATTGTTTTTGCATCGATATAACCATGTTATTGCTTGACGAAAAAGTAAAAATTGCCTACTGAGCATCATGTGCTGGATGTAACCACATTTAATAGCTGCATAACATATGTAAATTATTGCTAATTGAAAACCATATTATTGCCTACTAAAGTATATTGTGTTGCCTAATTTAGTAGCAAACTATCCTGACAAAATAGAGCATACACAAAAAATAAAAGATCTTATTGTGATGCTAAAAAATTACTGACAGAGTGCTAGATTGTTAGGCTAGAGATAAAGCAAGTTAGTGGTATCGACCATAAAAATTGCAAAAACAAAGATCAGGGTGTGAAAATTCAATCTCTTTCTATACCATAACTTAAAAATGCTAGACTATACTTGATAATTTGTTTTTCATTTAACATAGGCTGTCTTACACATGAACTGCACAAAACAAGGGTATTGCATTGATCCCTAAAATGTGGTAGAAAAAGGAATAGTACCTGAAAAGAGAGATGTAGCATAACAATATTATTTCTCTTTCTCGTCCTTCTGCAGCACCAAAACTCGAAAATAGAAGGAGAAAAACAAAGAGCGCCGACATGGACAAACTTACATATCTTGATGAATAATGCACCAGCAACCTACAAGAAACCAACCAAATGCAACATAAAACGTGTCTGCTTGAACAAAAATAATTTACAGAAAAAGAAATAAGGTCATGAACAAATGCAGGGCCCCTAACTTAACTTGACTGCAAACAAGGATCTTGCTATAATTAGCAGCAAAAGCACATTGTTGTCTCGTCGAAAGCTCAACACATAAATCAAAATAAAAACTAATAGCCATATCGCACTCAAGCATGGCACGTAACAACACAGTGCTCACTTGCTTTTTTCTTAATTTCTATCAATATGGTTGCCTACATTAGATTACTAAATTGATAAGAAATGATTGATAATCTACTTAACTTTAACTGGATAAGTTAGAGATGCTATAATGAGAAAATGGCAAGCCTTTCCCGACAAATATAAAGCGTGACTCAAATTTAATCAGAAATGTACCTATAGATAAGTCAAAATATAATTATAGTTTTTTTGCATCAAATGCAAAATTGGTAGCACTGATTAGGAACTATTACGAAAAGACGAGGCACATTTACAGTGCTTAGTGTATTTGTGTTGTAATTCAGCAAAGCAACAACCTGGATGTCGTTATGCAGGTATACATCAGAGAACGAACTATTGCCTAGTAAAAAATAACCACAGACCGAACTGAAACTTAGAAAATGAAAATAATGATGTTGTGTGCTGACACAAATGACAAATCACAGAGAATAAGAAATCAAGGGGGGACCAAAAAAATATAATGTGTGATATGCACCTTGACAAAGCTTCTGGAGTAGAAAAAAGAACCAGCTGAGACTTCACCTTGCTAGAGAAGAACAAAGCAAACTACTGCTACCTGAAAGGGAAGACATCAACAATTATTCCTTGCTAGGGATTCCCTCACGCTGCTTTCCTCGACACTCAAACAGTTTTAGCAAGGGCAGAACAAAAGTGCATGATGTAAAAAGGTGAGAATTAGTAAATGGTAACAAATAAATTTCTTTAATTCAAACTAAAAATGTTAAATAACAACAGATAAATTGTTCAAGTGAGACTAAACAAATGGTAAAGGATAACCAATAAACTTCATATTTGTATGTGATAAAATGCTAGACCATATAAATTGTATGCATGCACAGTTATGCTGAAAAAAGAACTGAAACTAGTGGCAATAGACTAGTAGTAGCGCATGTTTTGTAGCCTTACTCACAAAACATTTACAAGATCAATATGAATTAGACAAAAGCCTATTTGAAACTCATAGTTGTCTTGTTATCTCCTTGCAAACCCTTTTCTGTAGTGTTTGAAGGCATGCACCCTAACACTCATAAGGCACTACCACGCACCCCCTATCTTTAACTCTAAAAATAACAGGAAGCTTCCTAAATTTAAAATCATGAACACTAAAGACACAACTTTTGAACCAGGGACTTTCTAACCAACAACAGAGCTTCTTGGACTAGCTAGCATCTTTTGGGAAAAGCCTCACTACAAGGAAAAGGTCTTAAATATTGTGTCTTAAATACTGGTTTAGCAACTGGTATTACATTGGTCCCTTTACTATCAGATCAAATACCGATACTCAAGGGTCCTTTAGTATCATTTGGTTGCATGCCTGTCTTACCACTGTTTTTTCTTTTCCTTTTCTTTTCTCTTTTTCTTTCCTTTTTCTTTTTCCACAAATTTCACATAATCACAAAATTACCAGAATCAAAATAAGAGTAATAATAAAAAAATTCACAAATATCAACATTTCTTGAGTGGGCAATCCATTTCTTCAACGATAAACCACAAAAAACATTTAGACATTGAAAGTTAAATCTGACATCAGATCCAATGGTATTTTATCGAATATTTACAAAATTGACATGTACCTTGTATGGAATATATGGGCTACAATTCTACGAAGGCAAGTTCATGTTTGGCAAGCCGTCAAGAATTTTTTTAGAAGTCAAAAATACATTGCACCCCATGACATGTGTGAAGGCATCTAGGCCCTAAGTTGTGTTTTGGTAATTAATGACAATCTTTGTGGACTAATATAGGTTAGTCTCGGAGTTGAATTGAGATTCATGATGGCTATGTCGATAGCGTGGATGAATTCTATCTTGAAGAGCTCTAAGGCAAAGGTATAAGACATGGTTTTTTATTTGACTGGCCATGAGGTAATTAAAGGAAGGAAAATGATAGGATTGATAGGCTAGATAGCAATACTATCAAGAGGGATCAACACCATTGGCTTGACGTTTCTATAGTGCCACTTTGATCAATGACTTGCATGTTTTGCATTTAGATGAGTGGCGATAGAAAAATCTTGAAAAGCTTTGTTGAAAAGAGGCTTTTCTGAGCTTGGGACAGACTATCCGTGTTGTGGTCTTGGACAGTCCGTTAGCGGTTTTGAAAATGTGGTCTCGGACAGTTCGTGAGCGACTTTGAAAATCTCCAGGAGGTTTGGATTCTCTGCATTTTTGTGTTTCCAAGGGTCGAACTGTCCGTCCGGTGTGATCAGACAGTCCATGGCCTGCCCTATCGCCTGTTAGGACCCACACTGTTAGGATCGTTGTGTTTCACGTTGAAATAGCATTTGAGTCTATTCACTTAACGATTTTTGTAGTTGATGATTAGACAGTCCGTGGATGTGGGACGGACCGTCTATATAAGAAACTCGATTTTTAGACAGAGATGTGTTTTCACGTTCCAGGGGGTTAGATGGTCTGATCGTGCCTGACAAACGGTGTGACCCGTTTGGACGCATGGTCCGACTGATCTGGACGTGCGGTCCGTTGGGCCCCAACGATCAGTTCTGACACACGGTTGACTTCGCGTTTTTACCATTGGATTCAAGCTCGGACAGTCCGTGGCTTAGGGTCAGATAGTCTGTGGCTTAGGGTCAGACAGTCCGACAATGCCGTGTTTTCACGCGTATAACGCTAGTTCCGAGGAGAGGGCTATATATACTTCAGCCCCGGGGTTGAATAGGGTATCTTGGCACTCTTGAAAGCTTCCTTAACATATTTGAGCTCTTCCTCTCCCCCTCTCTCACTCATTCACTTTTCTTTGAGGTTGCATTATAGTGAGATTGAGAGCATCTAGTGCATTTCATATTTGCATCAAGGTGTCGATCATTGTGGCACTAGGGAACTATCAAGCGAGTGGGTTGATTTGTTACTCTTGGAGGTTGCCGCCTCCTAGACAACTTGGAGCTCATGATTCCATTGAGCATTTCAAGAAGATTGTGAAGTTGCCTTGGAAATTCATTGTGAGAGGTCTTGTGCTCACCTCGCTGGAGCGGTGAAGAGCAACACTAGTGGAATTGAGGTTTGAAGAGGTTCATTGGTTCTAGCCGCCTCATACATCAAGCGGTGCCTTGATAGAGGAGCGTTTGAACATTGAATCCACCTCATCATGGATTAGGGGTGACCGGTAATTCATCGATACCACGGGATAAAATTTGTCTATTGTGTTCGGTTACTTCTTTGCTCAATTTCCTTTCAAGCAATTTACTTTGAGGAATTTACTTTCTAGAGATTGAATTGTATCTTGTCAACCTAGGTTACAAACTCTCAACATAGGCGTATAGTAGCTAGAAATTTAATTCTCCTTGTGGTTCTAATTAAATTTCTCTAATGTTGTGTTTTTAGATTAAAATTGTTTATTCACCCCTCCCTCTAGTCGGCATCCTAGATCCTACCATGTGCAACATGCATGAGCATGACTGCTCTACTAGAGCCTAATCTTAGCATTGTTGTTATTTTCACATCACATTCATGTGTTAGTATACGTAACAATAAGCATACACCACGTTTTCATGCAATTTTTTATATATATTACAAAGGTAAAATGAAGATTAACCATTCACACTAGACAATATTTGAAACTACAACCGATATACATGTGGTTCAATGTTTTTACTAGAACTAGAACACAATATAACTTTAAGAAACAAAAAACATGAAGGTTCACAAAAAATATGATTGACATCAAAATATATTCATGATAATATGAGAGTTAATGAGAGACATAATAATCTAAGTGTGAGTACTCAATAGCCATGTGCTCAACTTTAACTTGCACCAAAATTTATAAATATAAACTCATGAGCTTTATAATGAAGAATCAACAATCAATCAACACAACTTTTCGACACCCCATCGCAAAAACTTACGAGTAGTAGTCGTGCGAACATGATAACAAACACATTTGAGAGTACACTTTACAGTGCATAGTAGCACTCACGACCTTTGTTTTGTTTTGTTATAAAAAATGAAATGAATTTTTGATGACCTTACCTCTACTTTGAAAATCAATTATATTTACCACTATTTTTTCTAAGTTTTGTATTAAACATTCACAAGTTTATGATTTGCCCTCAGGCTTTGTGTATTTACCCCTGTTTTGACCGTTGATTAGAGACAAAATCACATTAACTTGTGAACAATGAGTGCAAAATTATAAATTTGACCTCGTTTAGTGGCATGCTATTCATCCATCATGTTTGGACACATGGATGGAGTATTAAATGTAAACGAAAAAATAACTAGTTGCACATTGTAAAAACTACGCGAGACAAATCTATTAAGCTTAATTAGTCCATGATTTGATAGTACCGTGCTATATTAACCATGTGCTAATGCCTAATTGTAGATTAATTGGGCATAAAATTCGCCTCGTGATTTCCAGGTGAGTTCTGAAAATAATTTTTATCTGTACCTGAATACCCCTTTCAACATCTTATGAAATTTCCGATGTGAGTTTTTCACCAACGAAACAAACAAAACCAAACTTTAAAATTAAAAGCAGAATCACTTACACTTTAAAATATGAGCAATAACGCAAATGCTCTAAATGAAACCCAAATGCCCGTACGCGTTTTTGTTTGTGGGATCAAGTGAACGGAATGGCGTGCCGCGTGCTGTGGGCGTGTACAACCGCGGCCCGTAGCTGCATCGTGTTCATTCAGCTCGAGCTCAGCTTAGAATGCGTCGCCACGATCGCATTCGCATCACAGGACACCAAAGAGGAAAGAAGTGAAAAAAAAAATGAACAAGGCGAATTTTTTTCCAATAGCCAGCGGCGATTCGCCGCACGGGTGCCGAGGCCAGGGACAGGGGAACGCGCAGGAGCAAATGTACGGACGACATCGCCGCCGCCGCCTCACCCAGGACGCCACCGCGGCTGCCTTCTAGAAGCCACTTCGGACGCGGCCCCAAAGCCCTTCTAGCCCCTCCCGCCGCCCGCCGGCCACATTCGACACCGCTGCTCCGGCGCGGAGCGTAGCGGGATGAAGGGCTCGGGACCGGCGGCCGCCTCCGCGGCCCCGGCGGGGAAGAGGCGGTGGCGGTGCGTGGCGGCGGCGGGCGCCGCAGTGGCGCTGGCCTTCTTCTCCGTCGTCGTGCCCCTCGCCGTGCTCCTCGGTCTCCACACGCGCTTCCCCTCAAGTACGAACCTCACCCCGCCCCCAAAATCCTACCTTTTCCTTACTCCCTCGTGGTGCCACTCAGATCCGGGCTTCCCGTCCGGTTCGCCGGCTCGAGCAACGATCATGGGGCACCCCCGTTGGTACTTGGTAACATTTATTTTGACTCGAATTCTGTTGATTTCTTTGGTCTCTGGCTCTCTGCAGTGTACTTGGTCGACGAGAGCGTGGTGTCGGTGAGTGCCAATTGAATCTGATTAGTTCGTGCTTCGTCGTCCGCTTCAGTCTAATTCGACCATTGTTAAGCGTTGTCCTACATTGCTGCTGCATAGGTTTATGACGGCAGCGAGGGCGGTAGTTGGGAGCCGATTCCATCGAAGGTAGGGGTCCGCAACTCCTAATCATTTTCATTTCTTGGTTATCTTTTGTTCTGGTTCTACAAACGTCCCAATCACGTGTGGGGTGTTGTTATCTGCGTCCGTATCTTTGTTAGATTTGGTCAATGATGGATCTTTGTTGGAAGAATGTCAATATTAGGTTACACTGATGGTTGCTTTCTCCAGGGAAATGTCAGTTTGCAGGTCAACAATACCGTGAGGGAGTTTCTGCCGCCTCCGTCGAAGGTTTGTAATTGCACTAGCATTTCTGCATTTGTTTGTGGGTTTATTAGTGCTTATTGTGAGTTGCTATCACACTGTTCAAAATGTATCTGTGTTGCTTCAGCTCCAGTCTCGTGTCAGTCTTGAAATGGAAGTGTTTTCGGTGCATGAATTTTTAGTGTCAATGCTGCAGTGATGTTCACCCAGTGTTATTTACTATTGCAATTCTACTGCCGTTTGCAACTTAAGTACCTTTTCCCTTTTTCTTTTGGGTATTTCAGAGCACGTATTCAATATGCTTTTAGTGAATCCATGGATATTATGAGATATACCGTGAAGATGGAGTTCTTTTTCTTTGTGACAAACTAGGTGTGGTGACTGTAGGAACTATTAAGCGTTCATCTTGCGTGGTAAACTATTGTTTAGCGCTGATCTATTGTAGCCAGTTATGGGCCGGTAGAGAGCTAGTCATGTTACAGGCATTGCTATAGTACTATCTGAAACGCTTCTGCCCTTATGCTATACCTATGCAGATAGTCAATTGTTGCTAACCAATTGATGGATGTATAGTCATTTTGCATAATGCAGTTCAGTTTATAAACAGGAGTGCCGATTCAGGAAACATAATGCAATTCATACTTAGTCTTGTGAAGTTCTTTTCTCTTTTCTGAATACAGCGTTCACCATGTGGTTTCATCCATTTTGTTTATACACCAGCACTTTGTTTTATATTGACTTGCTAAGTTTACTGTTCATCTAGCAGGAGCAGATCAAAACCAATGGCAGTCAATCCGACACGGTTACTGGCAATATCTCAATCCATCCAGGTAAATTAGGGTTTATGTTGTCAGCCACTTTCATAACTTATGACTGCATTTGTCTAATTCTTATTTAATATGTAGCTCCTCCTATTCAACAAGCAACGCTGTTAGAAAATTCTTCTTTGCCCAAGGTAAGAGCAAGGTACTAAATAGCGTTCGTAGCGCCCGCAATAGCGGCTGCTATAGCTGTAGCGGTACCCCGCCGCTACCGCTATAAGGTAGCGGACTCAAGATAGCATCTTTGGACTTAGCGGCCGCTATTGTCCGCTATTGCCCGCTATTGGAGCCGCTATTGCTTGTGTTAAGCCGCTATTTGCTACATTTATAGTTCAAATGATATATGAATACAAATTAAATGGTAACAATAGTATTTTGATTAATTATTTAGGTGATGTACAAGAATTATGGAGTGATAAATGAATTCTTTATTTATGAATATGATAATTTAATATTAATATGTATCCCTAAAGAATAAATATATCTAGTTTTTTGTGATTCTTGTCATGAAATGTAATTGACTAACTTAAAACTTTAATATTTTCATGTAAATTTGATGTTAATGCACTAAAATTGTGACTATTTCTTGCATTCCGCTATTTGGACTTAGCACCCGCTATAGTACCCGCTATCCGCGATCCGCTACCCCGACACTAATCCGCTACCATACCGCTAAACGCTATTTAGTACCTTGGGTAAGAGTCACAATACTTGAGGTTTTGATTTCTGCTATCATGATACCATCATTTTTAAGTATAGTTGGATTTTCGCAAAAAGCTATCCAGTAGAGAATGGAGATATGGTTTCTTATGATAAAATTTATTAACAGCTGTTTATGCGAAATTTAAATGTTAGGGTTTCATATATTACCTGTTGTGAATGATAAAATAATGTCACCAAATCTTTCTAACCCAGCTTTTGCAGATTACCAACAATGATCTGGGCAGTTTTGAGCAAGGTTTACCTGGTGATGAGAATGGAAAATCCTGCCAGCTTCAGTTTGGAAGCTATTGTCTTTGGTCTGTAGAACATAAGGAAGTCATGAAAGATTTTATAGTGAAGAGACTTAAAGATCAGCTCTTTGTTGCAAGAGCTTACTATCCAAGCATCGTGAAACTTGATGGAATGGAAAAGCTTTCACTTGAAATGAAACAAAACATCCAAGAACATGGGCATATGCTTAGTGAAGCCATATCTGATGCTGATCTTCCTGAATTGTAAGTTGATATTACAACATTACTTTCTTCAGTTTTTCACTTTTCATTAACTACCTTCATAATCGAAACAATACAGCCTTGTGTTCAAATTCATGTCTTGTGCACTGGCTGCCTCAATACTTTTATTATTTAAGTGTAGCGAGTTATAATTTCAGTGCCTTCACACATGTGGCATTCTAGTTTTCATGTAGCTAAATTTTATGTACATGTGCTGCACTATAGTAGTGTGATATGCTCATATGCAGACAGTAGAAGCTGTCTCTTATTGCAGGAAATCATCTGTTGATTGTGCTTTACCTGAGTTGGAACTCTTTTGTGACTTACTGCTGCTGCTTCACAATGTTTGTCTGGTCCTCACACTTAAGCAGATTGATATTGAAGTCAATATGCAATCGAATTTTGTTTATCAAACTTTGTGGAACGGAGGGAGTACAGTATACTAGAAAAAAGAGAGTTTATGTTGTTATTGGAATAGTCTATTTGCCCACCTGAGGTTGTGTTATTTTTATGATGTTTTCTATGTTTTGCTCTTTGTGGACCTCAGTAGCAGTATGTAGTCTAGTTGAATAAGATAGGTGCACAATCTTGGGAATGATAGTCTGTCACTGCAAATTGACATTAAGTTGTGGGTTGGGAAGTAATGACTAATGAGTGGACTAATCAGCTGATGGCTTAAAGTAAGTATGTGTTTCAAATGGTCTTGCTTGTTATGATCCTATCCAACCTGACTTTCAAAGTACAAATCTTATTGCATTTTCTGAATAGGTCATTATAATGAAATCTTTGTTGCTATTTTTAAAGTCATGGAGTCAATACGGCCAAGATGGATCAGACAATCGCTGCAGCAAAATCATGTGCCGTAGAATGCACCAATGTTGAGAAAAAGCTGACACAGTTGCTTGATATGACTGAAGATGAAGCTCTTTTTCATGCAAGACAGAGCGCCTATCTTTACAGGCTTGGAGTTCAGACATTACCCAAGAGCCTCCACTGCCTTTCAATGAGATTGACTGCTGACTACTTCAATGCTTCAGCTGACATGGAGCATTCAGATGCAAAGAAGTTTGAAAATCCATCACTCCAGCACTATGTCATTTTTTCCACAAACCTTCTTGCGTCATCCGTGACTATAAACTCAAGTGTGACAAATTCTGAGGTATGGTATTCTATATGGTGTCATCCTGGAGGCATTATTTGAACTTCTGTTTCAGTTCGCTTATCAGGTCTTCTCATAGTATTTCAGGAATCAGCAAATATGGTTTTTCATGTGATGACCGATGCACAAAATTTTTATGCATTTAAGAACTGGTTCATCAGAAATTCTTACAAGGGAGCTGCTATAAGAGTCCTTAACTTTGAAGATTTCCAAGTGAAGAATTTGGGTGATGGGTTAGTTGAAGAATTATCACCATCTGAGGAGTTCCGAATCACCTCCAGTAGCAGTGCTCTAACGATGAACACACTTACGAGGACTGAATATATTTCAATGTTCGGGCACTCCCTTTTCTTGCTTCCGGAATTATTTAGCAATCTTAAAAGGGTCATTGTCTTGGAAGATGATACTATAGTCCAGAGAGATTTGTCGCTCCTGTGGAACCTTGACTTAAAAGGAAAAGTGATTGGTGCTGTCCAGTTTTGTCAAGTTAAATTTCATCTACTCAGAGCATACTTGCCAGACTTACCCTATGATTCTGGTTCATGCATCTGGATGTCTGGAGTGAACGTTATTGATCTCAATGAATGGAGGGAACATGATGTCACTGGAATTCATCAGCGAATACTACGGAAGGTTAGTTTGGTAGTGACATTTAAAATTTATGCTGCTCTTTTCCTGTACGTTTCAAATCTATGTTTTTTCAAGTAATGCTGCAATTGTATTGGTAAATGGTAACCTGTTTTCTCGGTTTCTTATCTGCAAGTTGGCAGTAGCATAGAATGGTTGTTAGAATTAGAAGTTACCCAGCTTGCTGCCTTAACGCACATTTCTTGGCTTGTTAAACTAGGATTTTGTAAACTCTGACCTGATGGAGCTCTGCTTGTGTTGCTTTTGATAGCTGCGACATGACACAGAAGCTTCCTGGAGATCTGCAGCACTACCTGCAGGCCTGCTTGCCTTCCAAGATCTGATCCATCCAATTGAAGGCCAGTGGGTCCAATTCGGGCTTGGCCATGACTATGGACTTGCTCATGGTGCTATAAAGAAAGCTGCCATATTGCACTACAACGGTAACATGAAACCCTGGCTAGAGCTTGGAATACGTCGGTACAGAAAATACTGGAAGCGGTACCTGCCAAGGGATGATGTATTCCTGATGGACTGCAATGTGAACCCATGATATGGCAAACTTTTTTTGGGACGACAATTTCTGCAGAAATGTCAAGAGCATGCACTGGTGCACAAGGAAAGATTCCATAATTTTATCTGAGGGTAGCTCCACTGCAGAAATCCTGTTGCTCAAGTTGCTGAGATGTGAAAATTTGCAGCAATTTTTTGCAGATTAGGTTTGCTACATTCGCTGATTGATGTACAGTTAGATTGGAAAGTTGCAGAATTGCAAAGCACATCACAATTTGGTTGAGGATGTGCCGTGGTTAAGTGAGGCTTTTGGGTAGTAGAATGTAGATTCAGTAGATTAGGTTTTTGGATTATTAATAACAATTTTTCCCAGATGGCTTGTGCCTGCCCTATTGTAATATATTGCCGCGTTAGTTTTTGTTCATGGCAATTGGTGCACGTGCTTGTCTGGTTATCTTATTTACATGTGGAATATGTTATGACTATGGTTGGTTTATTTGTCACCTCAGCCGATTTGTACCAAACTGTGCAAGTCTTCAACGCAGGCTGAAGGAAGTGAGCAAGGCGCAAACCCGTTCGTTTGGCTGGTGGCTAGTGCTGATTTGTTCTGAGAGAAAAGTATTATTGCTGGTGGTTAGTTTGTTCTGAGAGAAATACTGCTGGCTGGTGGCTGATAAGCCAGACGAACAGGGCGACCAATTACTCATCAGTCATTTCTGCGACCTGCAAGGTGCGATCATTTTTTTACCATTCTGCCGATTCTAAATGCAGTTTGATGGAGACAACCAAATTAGAGCCAAACAAACATGCTCCATATATGAAAGCAAACCACTAACCAGACCTGGTCACTGACAAATCGGCCCAAGACACACACACTATGCCTATGCGGGCCCACTTGTAAGAGACCAATCTAGCATGGCATTAGCAAGAAAGATACTTGTAGAGTTGCTGTACTAAACAAAGTGATTTGCCTGATACGGTTAACGCTGTGCGTGGGGCGAAGGGCACCACGTCCACGTGGAGACCGCGTACAGCGGCGTGCCCTTCCACCCCAGCCGCACCGTGCCGTCGTGGTCGTCCGCCACCGTGTAGCCCAGCCCCGCCGGGCACGCCCCGGCCACCAGCTGCGCGCGCCCGCCTCCGCCGGCGCGCAGGAACCCGTGCCGGGCGAGCTCCGCCTGCCAGCAGCCGAACTTGTCCCGCCCGCTCCGCGATGGCCCGCCCACCGCCAGCACGTTCCCGATCTCCCTGCCGAGCACGCCGTGCTCCACCAGGTGCCTGCTCGCGTCCTCGTCGGCCGGCCGTGACGCGCCCAGGGAGTCGAACAGCGCCGAGTAGTGGTGCAGCGCGGAGACGAACCGGTCAAGGAAGTGGCCGGCGCCGGCGCCGCCGTCGGCCCCTGGGGGCGCCCCGCCTCCTCGCTCCTGCTCCACCAGCGTCAGCACCTTGGGCTCCAGCCACCGCACCAGCCGCATCGTGGCGCCGTCGTCCCCTGCCGCGTCGTACAAGGCGTGCCGCAGCCAGTGCACGGCCAGGGCCTCCCCCGGCCTCCTGCTGGGCACGGCCGCCGCCGCCGCGTCGGCGTCGTCCCCGGGCCGCCTCGCGACGGCGTAGAACTCGAACGGCACGCCCAGCTTGCTCGCCAGCCCGGCGAGCTGGTTCCCGGTGTCGTGGAGCGCCGACGCCGACATGCCGAACCCGGTCACGCGGAGCACTGGCGGGCCGCCCGGGCGCGCCGCCAGCGCGGGGAGGAGCGAGAGCCACTGCAGCGCGCCGCCCGGCACGACGTCGAGGTCGACAATGTGGACGAGGCGCTTGCCGTGGAACGCCTCCAGGATGGCCTGGTTGCACGCCAGGTAGGCGAACCTCGCGAGCGGCGAGACGTTGTAGAAGGCCCTGAACGCGGCGTGGACGGCCGTGAACGGCGGGGCCAGCGGCGCGCAGATGCCGACCCACGAGCTCATCAGCCGCGCCGCCATGGCCTTGGTGAAGTAGGCAACGAGCCGCTCCCCGCACGACGACGCGTACGGGGACGCCATCTGCGCCAGCTCCAGGAGCATCCCGTTGGCGTCGGCGAGGTTTCCCACCGACACGGCCACCGCACACTCCATGAGCAGCGCTATCATACGCACGCCATGAACCTCCTCCTCATCGCCCCTGGCGACCGTCGTCGCCGCGGCGCCGTTGCTCTGCTCCTCCACCGCGCCATCGCCTCCTGCCTCAGAGACCTCCTTGCTCACCGCCAACTCCTGCTCGCAGCTTACCTCGGCCTGGTCGACGAACTCTGGCACGTCCTTGCCAGGGCACCGGTCATCGGCGTGAACAAAACCATGGTGATGAGGCAAGAAAGAGTGTGACGACAGTGGCAGGTTGGCGCCACCAGCGCCGCCGCCGCTGTAGAGGTACGGATCATGGAACTGCATCAAGCTTAGAGAATCCTGCATGTCTGAGCCTCTCCCCGTACTCATAAGGTGATTGATGCTCAATCAGCTAGGGTTTTTCTTTTGCATAGTTGGAGAGAGAAGGGGGAGCAAAGAGTGCCATGAGTCCATGACTATATGTATGGAGCATGGACCATAGAATGTCCTGGTGTATTACTAGGTCAAAGTGCAAATAAACCTGTGGAAGCTAGTGGCAGTTTCAGAACATACACGGCAGGAATCTGCGAAACATCGGCCTGATGATTCTTGGAGCTGCATTCAGATTGGTCTGTGGGCTTGTTGGCCGGCACTTTCAAGTTTCATGGGTTTATTAGCAGCTAAACTTTAGCTGCTTGGTTAATAACCAGTGTGTTTATCTAGTTGCCAATAAAACCAGTGTTTATCTAGGGGTTAGTAATTAAGCTTCAGTAATTTGTTAGCTCCTAATCTCACTGCATATATAAACAACACCTAACTACCTCGGTATGTTGAGACTGGAATGTTCCAGAAAATTAAATTCAAAGATAAATTCATTTTCTTTTAAGTTTGAATTAAAGATCTGCATGCATGTAAGAACGCTGTATAGTTGCCACAACAGTGTATTGATTAGAAATAATGAAAATGACACTTGAAACTTGGAAACTAAGTTACCACAAATGTGTATTGTTGTGATATGCAACTTTTTAATTGCATAATGCTAGGTTTTCCTCTTTCTTTGTTAATCCCTAGAGAGCTGAAACTACAATTCACACTTGTGATGTACATCTCAATGCTGAGCACACAGAGGGAATCGAAACCGAGCCAGTAGAACCCCTAGGTTCCCACAAGGAGACAGCCATTAAAAATAAGTCAAAATGGTTTTGCTGCTTCTAGAGTGTGATAATGTCGTCTTCCAACAATGTCTTGCAAACAAAAAATATATAATATTTCAGTGTCTTGCATTGCAGATAGTTTTGCATCATTGCATGCATTTTTAAGTGCCAATCATCGTGGTTAATGACAAACCACGAATATAATGACATGATGATATACATTCATACCAAGTTGTTTTCCTTTAACGAAACAAAAACATGGTTTACTACTACTTGTCTACTTATATTATCTAACTAATGTGTGGTGTTCAATAGCTGTTATGATTCCGGGCTCTTCCAGAAACATCACCCTGGACTATATATAGCCACACCGAGTTTCCGCGTCTTAATAAAGAACAAATAAATGTATTTGCTGTACCAGAGGCAGAGAAAGATAAAAACTAAAAACCACGTCAGAACCCATGCAAAAGAAGCAGTACACACAGCTGTTACTAGCTGGCCGAATTAGTTTTAATTGTAATTAATATAATGTCTCTTCCTCAAACTAATACTCAATGTCCATATTCACGTACTCTATATGATGCATGCATACTACAATCTTTTTTTTCCCTCAAAATGCATGAAAACAAAGTATTCCGAGGGAGAATCTTAAATTTATAAACATTTTTGCTAAGGAGAAGCTTTCCCCCAAAAGATTGGCATTCAGTACAGCACAAAGAAGAGGGATTGTCAGTTTGGCAAGTACCCCCTCCGTTTTTTTACATGTCGCATTAGGTTTGTGTGCTAAGTTAAATATACCCAAAACTTTATTTGACTAGTTTATAGAAATAGACAACAATTATACTGCGAAACATATGCACTATAAAAAATATAGTCCATTATGGATTCAATGAAATTATTTCAGTATTGTTGATGTTGCTAGATTTTTGTATAAACTTGGTCAAAGTGGCACAAGTTTGACATATAGGACAAAACTAAGGGTGTGTTTGACACAGCTGTGGCAGCTTCGGTTGTGGTTGTGCTGGTGAAGCAGATTCTCTAGTGAATCTGAAACCGTTTTGGAGAAACGTTTGGCAAAACAGCTTCTCCCAACTGTGTAAAGAGTGAAATGTTCATAATGCCCTTCTTTTTTATTTCCTTCTTTTTTTCCCTCATATTTTTCTTTTTCTTTTTCCTTTTTCTTTTTCTTTTTCCTTTTCCTTTATTTTTCCTTCTCATTTTCCTCTTTATTTCTCCTCCCCTTATCCTCCACCGGCCTTATCCACTCCCACATCGAACCCGTCGCCGTCCGCTCTCCTCGCAAGCCACCACCCGCTGCGTCCTGCGCCGGCGTCGGGCTCCCCCGGAGACCCCTTCCTCGCCTGCCGTGGCCTCCTCCATGGCGCCCGCCGCGGCCTCCTCTGCCCCACGCCCGTCGCCATGGACGCGGCCCGGGAGGAGCTCGCCGCCGGCGGCCCCCAGGGCGCCAGCCTCGGCCTCGCCCGTCTCGCATTTCCGCCGCGCCGCCTCCCCAACTTTGCCCGTCCGCCGAACTCCAGCTCCACCGTCGTCTGTCCGCCGGCCTCCAGGTACACCGCAGCGGACCCCACCGGGGGCAGGTTTGGCAAAGGGCAGGGCGCAGCGGGCAAAGCTGCGAAAACACAGCTTCCCCCCGGTGGAATCGCTCTAGAGAGCGCATTTTCAGGGAGGAGACGAATCGCTTCCAGGGCGAAGCTGTTTTTTTTTGCCCCGTTTGGCACGGCTTCGCCCGAAGCTGCTCGCGAAGTTGCTCGCGAAGCCGTGCCAAACGCACCCTAACATGAGGTAAAAGAAAACCGAGGGAGTAAGAAGTTGGAGCCTTGGAGGTCGTCGCTTGGGGTATATTTTGTTTAGAATGGATGGAGAAGTAATAATATATTTTGATTTTGATCATTCCTATCATTTGAATACTCTTTTTCTTTTTATTTTTGATCAACTTATGAGCTCGTAATGCTGTAAAAAAAACTCGGCTGTGTGCCTAAAAAAAAAAGATCGATGAAGTGCATGTAGCAAATCAATGGACGTATATTCTCTGGTATTTCTAGTTGCATACATAGTAGCTTCAAGATGGCCGGTTTACTTGGCCGCGATTGACGCGAAACCGCTCCTCCAAATGTCAAACTCATCTTCTTCTTTGCCTGCTTTGTGCTAAGAAAATAAAACAAAGCTACACATATAGTACTTGCTCTACTTTATTTAATTTTGACCCGGTAAGCAAGAAGAAGGACCTGCGGCATTGACAAGGGCACGCGCGTATCATATTCATATACAACATAAAATTACTCGAGGTGGTGGATCAGATTGACACGGCCCCGGCCCGGGGCGGGTTCGATCGATCAGTCGATGCACAGTCACCCGTGACAAAACCGATCGAGATCAAGGCCGATGGCGACCTTCATTTCAGCCACGCCATAATATAATAGCCGCCACAACAAGAAAGAGACGTCTTTTACGGTACACAATACCACCCAACAGTGGTACGGTCCCACGCTAAAGTACAGGTCTAAGGTCAGCTTTATCTCACGTGTGCGGCGGTGCTGCTGTGTATGGGTGGGGCAGGGGTTCGGAGATTTTCTCGACCTGTGTGAGAAGGTCTTCTTCTTAATACAATACCGTGGGGGTGGTCTTACTCCCCGTAGGCCGAGTTTTTTTTAGTATTATCGGGGTTTTTTTCAATTTTTTACTATGGGTAAAATGGTAATTCGTTCGATGTATACTATTTGGAAAAAATTCCCCACTGCCAAGGTTACATAAAAAGACTTGATTTCATATATTACAACCGTATTACTTTGTATATTTCCGATAATATCCATATACTACCCATACCACCTATGAATACCACACTAAAAAAACCGGTGATACAGGATTAATCTCAACCGTCGGATCCTTACATATACGTCCTTATTTATTACATATGAGTCCATTTCAACCGGTGGTATAGGGTGGTATTGTGTACCGTAAAAACCTCAAGAAAGAAGCAAGTGAAACAGCTAAAACTGCTCGCTTCGCCGCCGCTTGCCTTGGCGTGTTTGGTAGAGCTCCTACTCTGAAAAAACTACTCTAGAGCTGTAGATCCATGCAGCTCCACCGTGGACCGGCTTCACATCTCGAAAAACATTTGGTACAGCTCCAGATTTTCCACCATCTCTATGACATTTATGGCCCACATGTCAAGAGAATAGAAAAGAAAAAAAACATCTCCTTCTTCTCGGCACCTCCACAACACGGCCTTCCACCAACAACCTCACCGCCGGTAGGGGTGGGCGCGACCACCAGCAGCCTCGCCGCCAGCAGGGGCAGGCGAGCTCCACCTCCGCCGCAGCCACGCGGGAGCCGGCGAGCTCCGCCTCCGCCCCCGCGGGAGCAGGCGAGGTCCGCCTCCGCCGCGGCCTTGCGGGAGCCGGCGAGGTCCGCCTTCGCCGCGGCCCCACGGGAGGCGACAAGCTCTGCCTTTGTCGTGGCCTCGCGGGAGCTGGGTCCACCGACGGGAGAGAAGGGGCTGTCGCGGGAGAGGGAGGGGCGTGCCGCGAGAGAGAAAAAAATATAACGAACTGGTCATTTTCCACTAATCAGTGCCATTGGTGGTAATTTTACCCCAACTTCAGAAAATTTGGATTTGGTGGAGCACCCTCTAAGGTACTCCACGAAATTCAAAGATCTGGGGCTTGCTCCATCTTTTTTTTAAGCAGATCTTCGGTGGAATTGCTGGAGCTGAAAATATTTTGTTGAAAAAATACGGAGCAGAGCTGTTTTTTTTTATCTGGAGCTACGTGAAACTCTGTCAAACACACCTTTGTCTGCACATACATGATGGCCGGCCATACGCATGCAGGAGATATCATATGACGTGGACAACCCTGGCAATCATTAAGCTTCAAGTAGCAACAAATCCAAGCTAGCCATAGCTTGACCGGCTCCACACGACGAGATCGATCGAGCTGGGTAGTATATATGCCATGTAGTTGTGGCCAAACTGGCAGTGCGCCGCCCGTGCCTGTCCAGCAAATTGATGCTGGAGATAGCAGTAGGATATTGCAGGGAGACAAGCCTGGGAAACAGCCGGTGAGTAGAACCAAATAAACCAATTCCAAGCTAAGCTAGCCAGCGAGCAAACGTACGTTCTCATCCGCGCGCGCTCGCCGGTGGCACCCCCGGCCCTGCCATCGCCAGCAACGCAACGCAACGTTCTCCGCGTGAACCGGTCGACTTCCTGGATATACACCAGCTGCGTGCGCTCTCGTTAAACAAATATTAATGCGTGCTTGGATTGTGGCAGCATCGATCGTCCAGCGATCACGATCAAATTAGTCAACAATGAAAACGTAGTAGTACGTCGCGATCCGAGTGCATATATATGCATGGACGCATGACTGATGAGAGACCCGCGCCCCCCCCCCCCCCCCCCCGCCTTGCAGCACGTGTAGCGCCGACGACGACAGAGGAACCTAGCTAAGGTTTGCTTGGCGGCCGGCGGAAGGGGTTGATACGCTAGGCGAGCTTTGGCTAAGCGACAGGCGCTCTGGCTGCGCCTGTCGTAGCTCCACGGACGCCGCGTCAAAGATGACGGCTTCCTCCCATCTGCGGCCAAAATGCATGGCTAAAATCCTCCGGTGGCCGGTGCACACATGCATCATCCACTACGCATATGTTTTGCTATTATTATATGTTCTTTCTCGTCAATCTAAGACTTGCCATCGATCGAGGTGTGTGTGAGGAGGATGTTTGTTTGGATATATACCTTTAGATCAATGATTAAAATTAGTCACACTAAACATTTTTAGTCACCTCTCTATTTAAATACTCTGACTAAAGTGAAGTTTAAAGAGTATTAAAGTTCAGATTTTCTCTCTCCCTCCTCCTTCTCTCCCTTTCCCGCTGCAGTAAATGAGGAAAGAGGACTAAAACAACTTTTAGCTACCCCTCCTCACTAAAGAGTTTTAGTCACTTGACTAGTTTTAGTCACCTTTTAGTCTCACCTATTTGGGAATTTAGTCCCTCAAAGTGACTAAATTTAGTCAGACTAGTTTTATTCACACCCATCCAAACACCCCCGAGTACCTTTGTTCTTTTTTTACTTAATCAATGCTCAAATTTGAGTTAATCAGCATTGTATAAATCGGAACAGTAGTAGTAGTAGATTGTTATGTGCAGTGTAAGACCACCCGCACTGGGTACTTCATCCCCTCCCTGCAGGAGGCAGATAAAGGAATCCTGCCTGCAGCGGCCTCCTTTACCACCGACGCCAAAATGGCGTCCCTTCCAGTCTCCTCTGCATACGAAGGGATCGCAGAGCTCCTTCATCCGCAGGCGCGGGCCCCGCGCACTCCACCTCCTCTCTCGCGCCCGCGCTCGAAAGCTCGAGCCTGCCGCCGCTCGTCCACCCCATCCCCGCTCTGCGGTCATCCGTGCTCCCGTCGCCGCCGCCGGCCTGAGCCACCGAGGTAGCGCGGCCGGGAGGGAGGAGCAACAGCTCGCCCCCGCCTCCGCCGGCTCTGAGAGAAGAGGGAGGGAAGGGCTCGATTCACCACCGACGAAGCTCGATGCGAGAAAGACGAGGACGCCGTGGTGGATCCACCGCGAGCTGCCCGCCGCGCCGTCGCCGTCGCCGTCGTGCGCGCGAGAGAGAGGCGCCGATGGCCACCACAGAAAATGGAGGGGACAGGGAAGCCGGCGGGCCGCCTCCCCACTTCCTACCGCCTATGCTCCGCCGCCGTGCTTGATGGCGCGGGCGCCGCCTGCCGTGGAGGAGAGAGGACGCCAAGGAGGGAGGGCGTGGGCGGCACCGCGTGGGGGAGAGCTTGCACCGACGGACCTCGAGTTCGAGCCTATCGTCGCTTGTCCTCGCCTCGCCGCGACCTCTCCTCACCCCGCCGCCCGGAGCCGGGGACGAGGCGTGGCTGGCATGAAGGGGCTGCCCCACCTCCTCGCGTGTGTGGCCGTCCCAACTCCCAAGGTAGCATGGCCATCCCCTGCCGGCGAAGCTGCCTAAGATGGAGCCGCCATGGAAGGGCCTCCTCGAGATCGAGCCGCGGCAAAGGGAGAGAAGGACGGCGCGGAGGGCCCCGCGGCATGCCGTGCGGAGGAGCCGAGGGCTGCGCCTCGCCTCGCCGGTGGAGGAGCGCCACGCCCCGGTGGAGGAGGGCCGTGTGGAGGAGCCGAGGGCGAAGGGGCGCCCTGCGCCGGTGGGAGAGACGGGGTGGGGTCCGTGGGAAGAGAAAGTAGGCAGGTGGGAGGGGAGAAGGGGATAAAAAAATTTAGTGGGCCCAGTTGTTGGGATGAAGGAAATATATGAAGGATGATGGATGCGGGAGAAGTGGGGATAAAGAAGAGAATCTCGATGATCAGGATGACATATTCCGTTTTGAAGGAGGAAATGAAGGATGACGAACGTGGATGGCCTAAGAGAGTATGACCAAGAGTTCTATTTTTAACTTAGCAAATCTTATGATTTGCCAAGTCTTAAAAAGATGTGCCAAGTTAAAAATAATACATCTTCAAGAGTTTGCTATTTTTTAACTCGCTAAATCTTTCTCTCTTATATATTTGCATCAGGAACCCTTCTATATTCTTTATTTTTTTCCTACCCTCCCACCTGGCCTTCCATCGTGAGAAACGCTGATGCCAAGCCGATTACGTGTATATTTACATGTTGTAGGCAAGTTTTTTCCAAATTGCTAAAAATTGTCAAATCTTTTACCAAACTGTTAAACAGGTTTTCAACATTTTTACAAAAATAAAAAATTACAACCCAATTTAGCAAACTGCTGAAGATGCTCTAATAGTAACAACAGTGCGCGATAATGTTAAGTACTTCTTCCGTTGTCAAACATATAGCGTTCAGAACAACTGTTTAGTCTTTTTTTTAGCAAAACAATTGTTTAGTTTAGTTTTTTTTTGAGCAAAAGCTGTCTAGTTTAGTAGTAGGCTGTCTGGTAGCACGGGGGCCCAACAAAACAGGTCGCGGAAACCCAGCACGGCCAGCGTGATTATAATGCACGAGCTTGGCCGAACTTGCTGTGCTCTCAATTTACTTCTTACGGAATCTCACCCGCGCGTTGCTGCGGGAATTAAGAAAAATACAATGATCATAAGAGAAAATTTCGGCAACATCGCGCGTCTGATCATAAGAGAGAAGTCATATACAATACAAAACAGAACGACGTATATATATATACACTGTTGCTTCGATTCTAGACTAACAAAATTTAGATATGCTTTAGATTCAGCTGAGAGATGTTCACGGCAAAGTACAGATTAAAGGACCAGAATCTTTTTCTGACAAATCGATTCAATAATGCAATGTACATTACGCCTCAGTGTTACATCCGATTCAAAAATCGATTCAATAAGCAATTCACAGTATGCCTCAGCATTATATGGCCTGCTCACGACGAAGAATAGAGTAATAGACTGATCAGATCTTAAAATCGAAAAAAGATCCGATCGTTATGTTTCTGCTAGGACTATCTGCGCTGTTATTCCTTTATATTCCTCAATTCCCTGCGCGTTGCCGCGAGTATGTAGGAGAAATCTATGAGTTAGAATATTACTATCACCCTCCTATTCTTTTTCTTTTTCCTTTTCCTTTTTTTCATTCTTTTCTTTATTTTTCACTTTACTCTATACCAACTACCATCGATGGGGCCTATTTGCTATTTTATCAAAATATATTCATATGAGATCTTGTTTTGAAGGATTTATTAAAAGGAATCCAATGGTGTAATCAGAATTTAATTTGGTTTTTTGATTTTTGAGTTATAACATTTTTTAGCTAGTTCAAACAATGGGGTCTACCATTGGATGTTATGGTCTTAGTGAAGCTGTTGAGGTAGCATGTTTGCATATTGAGAGAACTCTCTAGTGGGGAGCTCCTATATAGGAGTCATAGATTACCGAACATATCTGAGATTTCAGCAAGTAGTCACATACTCCTGACGTTGAAGGCAGCGGTAATTACAAAAATGAACTCAAATTAGCGTTAAAAGTATCACTGTATCAGCAACCTGTCTCGGTTGCATTGTCAAAAAAAGTATTCTAAAACCCCCGTCTCTGTTGCTGCTAAAACCTAATCGGTTTTCACACTCGCGCTCTGCTTGGCTTTGCAGAGCGTTTTCACCACCCCCTTGCAGATCTTCCCGAACCAGAGGAGGTTCATCAGCGAGAGCACCGGCGGCACCGTCAGGATGCTGTAGAAGCCCAGCGGGAAGACCGACCTCACCTGGGAGCATAAATAGAAAAAAAAAGCACCACAGCGTTGCTCAATAGACTGAAGAAGAACATCTGAACATGTGCTTACATTGACAGCTTGGAGGAGGAGGACATGTGATTACCTGATCGAAGTGAAGGTACATGTGGGCGAAGAAGTACACGAACAATATGATCCGAGCAATCTGCATCAACAGACACGTGAGTAGCAATCCCACACATGAGAACGGGCACGAATGCTCCTGCTGCTTCAGCGCTTTATACGCAAAAGTTTTGCCAAAAAACAGAGGGAGGGAGGAGGAGGAAGTTCAGAAGTGAAGCAGGTAGCATTAGCATTAGGCCATACCAGCCATCCGACGAACAGAGCGACTCCGTTGTACAGGTAGAGCTTAGAACCCTTCCAGCCAGCAAGATCCAGGTACCTGCATGCAGGATCGAATTGTTAAACCATGATGGCCGCTAGCTGAAGTAGCATTTGTAGTAATTGTACCGAGGGATCAACAAACAATATAATGTCTGAAACTGAAGGTTAATTACCATCTGAGGTTTACGAAGGGAGTGGTCGCTTCAGTGAATTGGACCATGAGGATGTAGAAGTGCCCCTTGCCGCTGAGCAGGGCGAGGGAGGTCGCGTATATGGAGAGCCCATGATGCAAGAGCTGAAACATTGTGCCACCAGAACGAATTCATAGCAGGAAGAGTAAAAAAAAACTCAAAAATAAATAAATAATATGTATGCATTAGTTACTCTTTACTCGGTGATAAACTTGCTTACATATTCCTTTCCACCTAGGCGAGGGAAATACCACAGGATCATCGCCAAGTCTGTCAAGAAGTAGCCAATAGATCCCTACGGAATTACGAAAAAGAAAACTCAGTGGATTTTAACATGGAACACACATTTCTCATGAGCTGATTTGCATTGGCACATCTGAGGACATGTATTTACAGTGCGCAGTTTAGGCACAAACTTACCCCGAACATAGCATCAGAGAGCCATGACTTTCTGTCAATAATCATGGCGGCGCTGTGAGCGTCCTCAGTGAAGAGGTCAGATATGACCAGCAGGTAAAAGGAGACCGCTGCAGCAGCCAATGCGTGGAACGTAGAGAATCCCCTGAAACACGGTGACAGATGCATGCCGCGTGGTATTAGCACGCAAGGAATACGAAACTATACACAGATACTGAAATGGTACAATATTGTTGCTGACGAGAATAACGTCTCTGTAGAAATTATGCTAGTGAAATTAAGGTTTAGTTTAGGCCCACGCTAGATCAAATAGTATATCTCACCTGTTGTTCCACTCGACCCTGTGCATTCCGTTTAGGCCGTCGTAGCCCTTGAAGCACCGGGAGCTGACCTGGCGAGTCAACTCGTAAACCTGAAACAAAAATGCAAGAGCAACTGTTATTAGTTTCAGTCTAGACAAAGAACTGAAGCAAAACTGGTGGGACGACAGAAGCTCTTGTCATCAAGCGAAACTGCTCGCTTGACGGCCAGCCTGACACTGATCGAAATTATATTAGCAGAGGGTAATGGTCCGTGGAGATGACTTACGGCGGCGCACATGGCGACGCCGGCGAGGACCGACGCCGGCCATAGGATCCGCTCGCCGGGCGCGAACCCCACGTCCATATACGATCGATCGATCGCTCGCTCGCTCGCTGCCCTCACCACAAAGGACACAAGGCAGAAGGCACCCACGCAGAACGGCAGAACCCGATCGGATAGTGCCGCCGAATCGAGACCGACTTGAACCCTTGGTAACGTTGGGAACGTTGTTGCGGGGCGGCGGTCGCCTTATAACGGGGCGGCGCCGCGCGCGGCCGGAATCGAAGACGACTCAACCACGTCCACGGATGGATCGGGTCCGAGTGCAACAGCGCCTGGTTGGAGACCGAACGTGTAGCGTCGCCCGCCGCACAGGACTGGACGTGTGGCGTGCGTCGTCGCCTGGAGTCAAGTCTGGCTCTTTGTGCTTTTTTTTGTTTTAATTATAACCAACTGCGCCGTACGCGTGCGGAAGGAACGCGATGAACCGGACGGAGCTGAGACGACTTGTTGACCAGCCCGTGCGAGTGCGACCTTTTTCCCGTATAACGGAACGGGATAACTCAACAAGTAGCAGAGTTAGCGTGCAGCACGCCAGCACGTACAGATTCACGCGGAGTCAAGTCAAGTCAAGTCGCGGCGTCGCGCTGTGGAGTCAGAAAAGTATAGTGTGCCCGCCAGGTGCGGCCCGGCCGGCTCCGGTAAGTCCGGTGCGAAATGAACACGGGACGGAAGGCGACGGAGACCGCGACGGACAAGCACGCCAAGGGCCTTACCCTGTAACTTTTTGTGTAGATAAAATGAATGAAGAGGAACCCATTTTTCCCCTCTAAAAACAAACATTTACCCTTATCGTTTTAAAAAATAAAATTTGTCGGATCAGGCTACTTTTGAAACTTATCTGAATTTTGATGGCAACGAAATACTTTTTAAAAATAGCCAATATTCATCGTGTCATATGAAGTACAGTAACTTCTTTATACTCCTAAAAAGTATGAAGTGGAGAAAAAAAATCCGTTAGTACTTTCTTCCGCTCTCCCGTGCGTCCGCCCTCCGCCCCTGTGCGTCCGCACTGTCCGTCCAATCGACCCCGTCGATCTGTCGTCCGCTCCTCCCCAATCAGGCGTCGTCCACTCTCCCCCATCTGTGCGTCCCCAAATCCCGCTCCTCCCCCTCCCTTTTTTCCTCCGCCCGCCGCCACGCCGGGCACCCTACGGCCACCTCCTCCACACCGGCCGGCGCCACTCCTCGAGGTGATTCCGTTTATTCCCTCCCCTTCCCATTTTCCTGGCTGCCACTTGCCTCCAATACGATGCCGCGCTCACTCGGCCACTAGCCCGCCGGCGGCGGAGGCATCGGGAAGGAGCCGCCGCTGGTGGTGGCAGCGCCTGCTGGGGCTCCAACAACGATCGCCACACCAAGGTAGACGGCCGGGGCCGCCGGATCCGGATGCCCGCGCTCTATGTTGCTTGGATCTTGACGGCGAGACCGTGCAGTTGCTACTGCAGGTTGAGCCGGCGCCATCTTGCCGCCACCAGCGCCATGCTAGCGTCCGCGCTCATCGACGGCAACGGCACATCACCACGCGATCTCCTGACAACGACCTTGACTCCGCCGCGCTCTGGGCTGCCATCGACTCCGCCGCCGCAAAGGCCTCCTCGACCCAGGAAACGGGATCTCCTCGCGCATCTCCTTGATGTCGGTCTTGGTGTTGGCTGCGACGGCGGCGTTGTGCCCACCGCATCTCCTCACGCCGAGCACGACGGATCCGCCATCGCCCACACCCGAGCGCGAAGGATCCGCCGTCTGCGTGTACCGCCGCCGTCATTCGTCTCCGGGTCGACGCAGTTGCCACCTCTAGCTACGTCCCTCTGCTCCTCCGGGGTGACCCTCCGCCGCTACTGGCGGACGTGGTGGAGCCAAGGAGAGCCAAGACGCGGCGTCTGGAAGACGTAGACTCCCTCCGATCCATCCTCCTACCATCCACCACCCAGACAACCACTACTGTATAAACTCTGGACACCAGCCTCGCCACCAACGACATTGTTTTGGTTTCCAATGTTACTGTCTGGGCACCAAGTGTGTTTTATATAATTCTTATGAGAGGTATGAAACTATCCTACTCTAATACTTCTCTTACTTTCAATAATTTTAGAAAGTGTATCACATATGGTCATTGTGGTTGCGGACGGAATGTATTATATACATTGGCCTCATTTTCAATTGTCATTTTGGATTGCAGGTATGAGTAGAAGAGGTCATAAAGAAGGAAGGGAAAACGGCTTGATATACAAATTTCAATCCAGATCTCATGTGTTTGATCATGAATTCTTTTGGTTTTCCAATGCATGGGTGCTGTTGAAGGGAAAAGGGTATAGAAATCAAACTTTTTTCTGGAAAAGGGTACTAGCTGATGACAATGTTTCTTTATCAATTTTCCTATGTATTCCCCTTGAGTTTAATTTGTTTTTGTGCTGCAGATATTTTATGGAACAAAGGATGATAAATGCTGATGTCTAACGAATTAGGAAGGGGGAAGAAATAGAAATCAAAAAAATTTCTTAATCAATGCTTGTTGATCACAATGATTTAGTTCTGGTTTGCTTCCAGCCCTGGCAAACCTGTCTGGCGCAGCCACTGCAGGTATTCGATAAACAGAGTTAGAACTGTTGCCTTGCTTGAGGGGAGCAGAAGGTAACGTTGGAGTTGTTGCTTGTTGTTTATGCAGGGTGTGCTTCAAGTGAGTAGAAGGTAACTACTTGATAAGTGTTCGATGAGCAATGGTGGCTATGCTTGATCCTCTGTCCTTCTAATGCTTGCACTTTAAGTGTTCGATGAAATGACACTTCAAGCGGATAAATCATTATATCAATCTATGTTGTTGATTGTCTTTGCTACCATACTTATATGATGTTGCCTTCTCAGCTTAGAATATGTGATAATGGAGGAAAGTGGTTTGTGAGGTATGCCTCCCCATATTCAGAATAAATTTGGTAAATTTTCCATTCCATGTTTCTTTTCTCTTTTTATTACATGTTTATTGACCAGTTGGTACAATCAATGTTTAAAGATTCTAAAATAGTGTTGTCATTAGCTATTGGTTGAGATATGAGTAGCAGCTTTCTCTGGTGCGAGCTAACTGTGTCATGTTGATTCTCGGTTCTATAGAGCACACCAGACAGTGATAGTCCATTCCCTGCCACCAGAAATGAGAATTTTTTAATCAAACATTGTTGGTAGTCTAGACCAGAGATGCAAAGAAAGAAATCCCTCTCAGTTTATAGTATTTTGCTCTCAGTGTTTAGTAATCACAAGTTTTTCTCTGTCTACAGGCTAGGCCTCACCGTACCAGCTTGAGTGCTTGTATTCTCCTGGCTCTACAACCACCAAGACAATTCTAAGCATGTGAAGGCAGAGCTCTTTGGAGGTGCACATATACTTTGCATGATCATGAATAATTAGGATTAGGATTGTGAAGTCAACAGTGCAAAATTAGACAGCCACGCCAATAGGACTGAGGTTGCAATTCTCAAGCAAATGGTAGTATACAAGTAGTTATCAATGAAATTCAGTAGCGTGCTTGTACTATTTTTTTTCTTTCTATTCTCAAATCAAGTTGAAGGATCAGTAGTTGTAATTTCTAAATGCTTCATGCCTTCTTACTTAAGTCCTTTACACTTCTAGATAATTCAAGCCTCTGATATGAGTCACTTTATGTGTTTAAATATTTGCTATGACGCTTATGTAAAATTGATCGTTGTTTATCTTAAAATGGATCATATTTGCTTTGACGTTTATGATTTTTGTTTATCTCAATGGTGACAACAAATTGCTAAGATGTTGTGATCTCAAAATTCTTATGTTTTTATATGCTCCTCTCATTGTGTTAGGAAATTTTCGGTTCTTTGTCATATGTTGTTGTCTTATATTAAATACCTTGATGTATGACAGTATAATAAATATTTTGATGTCCGTAGCAATGCACGGGCACGATCCTATATATATTCTAAGTACTAAACATTCCAAATTTCCAACTGGTTGCTAATATGGTCTCAGGCGATTAGCATGAGCATGGCCCCATAAGAAAAGGTTGCTTTTTATATGTGGTGAATTTTAATTGTCCTGTTATTTGAAATATTTTTATTAAGTGCATATTATGAGGGATAATTACTGTGGTTAAGAATGACAATCATGTTACACAGTAGCTTTTGGCTTGTATAGCTTTCATGAATTTGTTGTGTTTTCATCAACTTTCCATATCATAAATATACAATGAATTGTTTCTTTCAGTAAAATAACATGTTCTTCATTTATAATTGAATTGCCCGTAGCAACGCACGGGCATGATCCTAGTATTAAATTATTTTCTAGCATAAGTCAAAAAATATTTTCAAGCATAAGTCAAATAGAGAAATGAAGAATGAGAATTAGTTTGGAAAATTTTAGAAGAACCTTATAGTTCTCTATGTAACTTATGATGGAAAGTAATTAAACAAATTACTACATCTATGTGAGGAATATTTATATTTTCATATTTTTGGAAATTATTTGGTCCATAAAAATTCAGAAAAATTTCAAAAGTAACATATTCGATTTTAAAACTGAAAAGGTACGGTACATGCAAATTTTTAAGCGAAACAATTTCAGCTCCATTTGTTATATGATAAGGAAAAGTTCATAAATTTGGAGATGATGATTTTATGATCGTCTCGTTTGAAGTCTCTTCTAATCCCAACCCCCCCCCCCAACCAGGAGGAAAAACACAACACCAACAACTTAGAAAACCCGACACGAAAAAACCGACTACAAGCGCCGGTGGGAAACGAAAAGAGGTTAACCGTGAAAAAAAACAAAACCACTATGTCAGCTGTTGTGCCGGGTGACTCGGGGATGTCTTGTTGATGTCGCCGATTGGAACAACTCCACATCAGTTCTGATCAGTGTAGCAACTTTATTAAATCCTCAAAAGGCATTTTGAAACACCCGTCTGTTCCGTTCCTTCTAGATATTCCACCAGAAATATAGGACTAAGCCGTCAAATGAGCGTTTGTTACCTCTGTCAGAAATCTTCGCAATCTTTTCCACCATCCATGGAGGGAGCGAGGTGGTGTTGTTTGGGGATCATGGCGCCCCATCCAGGACATCAACTTCGTCCAGACCTCGCGGGTGAAATTGCACTCTACGCATAGATGAATCGGTGTTTCCGAGCCTGAGTTGCATAGTTTGCATTGGGGATCATGCGGCCAACCTCTTTTTGCTAAGTTATTTGCTGTTAGGATTTTATATTGGAGTAATATCCATGCAAAGATCTTGACTTTGGGTTCTGTTTTTGCCGTCCAAATATGGCGTAGTGAGATTTTCTTCCGTCTGCCAACGAACTGTATTTTATAGGCGCTTTGTGTGGTATATTGACCGTCCTGTGTCCATCTCCATTCAATCTCATCCATCATATTCTCGTCCCTGGGCACTGCTCTTATTTCCTCCCATAGTACTAAGTACTGCTTTAGTTCATTGATAGTGTTTAGAGGGGAGATGTGCAAAATCCATTTATTGTTCTCCGTGGCCTTTTGCATTGTTATGTTTTTTCCTTTTGGTTTTTTCAAATAGCAGTGGAGCAATAGATTTGGGAGCTCGGCTGTTAACCCAACTTGAGTGCCAAAAATAGCCTTGTCGCCTCTTCCAACTCTGACAATAGTTGAAGAATTAAAAAGATCTCGATCGGTATTGTCCCATGGAATATCAAGATTTGCCCAGGGTCTGTCCGTAGACTTCCATTTGTGCCATTGCCATCTCAACCTTAAGGCTCTTGCAAAGCGATCAAGGTCTAGGATGCCCAAGCCACCAAGGTCTTTGGGCGTACACACTGTCGGCCAGTTTACGAGGCAGTGACCACCACTTACTTTTTCTGGCTCCTCTCCCTTCCATAGGAAGCTTCTTCGTAATTTGTCGATTTGCCTGAGAAGCCATTTTTGCAGTGGGAATACCATCAGGTGGTAGATGGGTTGTGAAGTCAGCACACTTTTAACTAGTGTCTCCCTACCTGCCATAGAAACGAGTTTGCCCTTCCATCCCGGTAGTCGTCCTCCAATTATTTATCAATCAAAGGTTGCACATCAATTCGCCGGAGTTGACGAGTGTGTAGGGGCAGACCCAAATATTTGCCAGGTTACTGACAGATCATGCCTAGAAAATCCCGTAACGCCTTTGTGATCACAGCTTCGTCGCATCTTATTGGATAGATCTCGGTCTTGGTGAGGTTTACTCTGAGGCCTGAACAATTCCCCAAGAATATTAGAATATGATTTAAATGTTGTAGCTCCGTATGGGCTGGGTTAGCGAAAAGTGCGGCATCATCCGCATACAAAGAACAGCGAAGTGTCGCAGCTCGTGGGAGTATCAAAAAGTGCGGCATCATCCGCATACAAAGAACAGCGAAGTGTCGCAGCTCGTGGGAGTATCGGCTGTAGCAGTTCTCTAGCGGCCGCCAGTTCAATCAGACGATGGCCTCATCCTCAAAGGCTCACGTGTGTTTGTGCCGGCCTCTTCCCCCCTACTGGCAACAGTCATTCAGTTAGCCCATACAGCAGGCCACGAAGGAGTGCAGAAGACACTTCACCGATTACGCTGTGACTTTGTAATCGACGATGATCAAGCTCTCATTCATGACTATGTCCGTGCATGCTCAGTTTAAACAGAAACCCTACAGCCAGCAGGATTGCTACAGCCACTCGAGGTTCCATCACAAATTTGGGCAGATATTTCTATTGACTTCATAGAAGGTCTACCAAAAGTTCATGGCAAAAGTGTCATTCTCACGGTTGTGGACAGAATTTCAAAATAGGCCCACTTCATTCCTTTGAGTCACCCTTACACAGCAGCTTCTATAGCCAGAGAATTCTTCTTTGGTGTGGTCAAACTGCATGGGTTCCCAACCTCGATTGTCAGCGATCATGACCCAGTGTTCACCGGTCATATTTGGAGGGACCTCTTCAAGCTAGTAGGAGTCAAATTATGCATGAGTACGACATTTCATCCACAAATGGATGGTCAATCATAAGCTGTCAAGAAAACAATTGCTATGTACCTCAGGTGTATCACTGGTGATCGACCCTGTGCATGGCTTGATTGGCTACCTTGGGCAGAATACTGCTACAACACTAGTTTCCATTCCAAGTGGTCTACGGACGTGAACCCCCCCCCCACAGCTACCCTATGCTCTTGACACCGCTAAGACAAGTACGGTGGACACACTATTGAAGGACATGGATTCTTTCCTCCAAGATGTGCCAGGGAGACTCCATCATGCCCAGCAGTATGCCAAGAAGCATTATGATGCTCACCACCGCCACTTGGAGCTATCTGTTGGGTCCTGGGTTTGGCTTCGTTTGCTGCAAAGACCACCACAATCCCTTCTGCCCGGCAAGTGTGGAAAACTCAGTCCGCGGTATGCTGGACCATACCAAGTTCTGGAACACATTGGTGATCTCGCATATCGCTTGCAACTCCCTGAAGGTGCCCACATTCACAATGTTTTCCACATTGGGGTTCTTAAACCATTTGTCGGCTCCCCTCCAGCAACAACACCTCCGTTATCTCCACTCCCACACGGCGGCCTGCTTCAAGCTCCAGAGAAAGCTATGAGATCTCAGTTACACAATGGCCACTGGCATGTCCTGATTTAGTGGACTGCCTCCCCACCGCTGAAGGAACCTGGGAGCGAGTCGACGAATTCCGTGAAGCTTACCCAGAATTCCAGCTCGAGGACGAGCTGTTTCGTGAGGGGGAGAGTGGTGTTATGTTCGGTAGGAAGTACCTCATGTCGGTACAATGGTGCCGACAGTCCACCACGAGGTAGGCTAGGGTGGTAGATTGTGTGGAGGGGATCGCCGAGACTGGAGCTAGATGGTCGGACGAAAGACACAAGGGTTTATCCAGGTTCGGGCCGCAAAGATGCGTAATACCCTACGTCCTGCGTCTAGTGATTGTATTGCTTGAGAATCTGATTGGACTTGTTTTGGAGGGGGGCCCTGCCGCCCTTATATACGCTCGGGGGGCAGGGTTACAGATCGCATGGGATCTATCCTAGTCGGTTATACAAGATCTTCCCTCGTTTACAAGTAATATCTTTCCTAACCAACTAGTCTTTATCTAAGGAACCATATCCTTTCGGGCGCCGCTTCATTCTTGATCCGCACGCCTGCACCAGGTGCCTTCGTGTGGGCCCTCGTCGTCCCTAAAGATACACCGTGAGCCCCTTCCGTGCGGCACCCTAGGGGTATATCCCCCACACCTCAGGTGTCAGTTGGCAGCAACATAACCGACAACAGATGACGCTCCCACGTCTGTGTAGTTGCAGGCATCGTTTGAATTCGAACCAGTGTACGTGTGTGTGTGTGTGTGTGTGTGTGTGTGTTAGCAATTGTAATCTAGGTGCTTTATATCTAGTGCACTGGAACGAATGAACGGGTATGCTTGGAGATTATTTAGATCTCCTGGCGTCTGTGCAACTGCTCCGCTTTCCCCTGCTTTCCAATCTTCCTGAGCGCCGGGCGCCAGGACGGCGTTCCAGCAGCGTCGTCGCCATCGGGACTTCTGGCCTTGGCCTTCAACCAGCCACGAGTATAACCTCAGGAGGGCAGTTGTAACAGTTTGATTCTATCTTGTTGATTTGGGACTATGCGCTTATTCTTTGGAATGATTAATTAACTATATATCTTGAATGCATGAGCTTTTTGGTGGTTATTGCAAAGGTAATATATTTTTTGTAACACAATAAAAATTAAGTTCTTGCAATATGGATACACTACTAATTACTAGATTCAAGCTTGTGCCACAAACATCGATATTACATTTGGCTTCTTAATTTCAAGAAAAACTAGAAGAATTGGAACTGATCAAAGAGGGGTTGCTTTAGGCCCTTGCAGTGAAGTTCTTGTATGCTAAGACCTAATGATCTATTTTCTATTGTTTTAAATGTAATGTTGGATGGAAACTTGGACATGATCTTATTATATTTGATGTGATACCTTTATGTTCACTCCAGTTTGTTTTGTGTACAAAATTATGAAGATTTATGGAATTGTTATTTTTTAATTGGGCTTCATGTCCTTGAATAGTAATTTTCAAATGGGCTGGAAGAATTGTGGGCCTGCCTTTTTACGGGCCGTGTACATCTGGTAAAGTTAGAACTATGGTGACGTCATCATCCACGTAGGTGCCACATCATTGTCCATGTCCTCATCCATGTAGGTGCAACATCAACATCCACGTATGCGCCATGACATCATCCATGTTGGCAGGCACATCATCGTTCATGTCCGCAGCAATCCGTGACGGTTATTTTTGTCACTACAATTAGGCTTTGGACTAGGCTAATGGGCCTCGGGTTGTTTTACAATGGTCGAAACCGTCACGATTGCTTAAAATCCGTGATGATTTTGAAGATGCGTTGGTCGATTTAATCAATGATGCTCAATCAGCAACGAAATTTGAAACCGTTGCGGACACGGATTTTCAACGATCCGCGACGTCGACAAAGTGAAGATTAAATAGTTTCTTGTACTGGTATGCCACTAATTTATTTTCTCGGTTAAGATCAGGATCCATTGATATGATGCAGTCAAAATCCATAACATAACGTTTCAAACAACATTGACATTTCATATGCATTGCATTGGTTTCAGACTCTACGTATGCAGAGTTGTCCTTTTTACAATGTTTTATTACAGTCAGAATACATAGCATGCAGATTACAATTATCCTTCTGTCCATATGCATTGAGTCATTTCAGCAAACACGGATTCAAATTAACTGAACTTGCACTTGTATTTTTCTCCAGGTAATGTCTGTCTCGATCCAACTCCACCACTGTACCGTTTATTGTAACTATGAATAATCCTGCTTGCAATGTATTCATTAATGGTGGATTAGTATATAGAAATCATTGGCACCAGAGGTGGGCATTTTGATGCATTAACTGTGCACATAAACAGTATGAAACTGAGCATATTATACATCTAAGTCTTAAATAGTATACAAACAATGTAGGATAAAGGAAGCTCTTCTGCATATAATACCGAAAGTTTAGATCTCTATACATTGGAAGCTAAATTAATTTTTAGGTTAAAATATGGTGTATCCATTTATTTACCTTGTCATGTCAAGAAGATGCTATTAAGAAAAGCATACCCAGTGACCACACCACCTTCGTTTAGCGCAGCAGCCTTTGTTCTCATCAAATAACCACACTGGTCGTTTATTAAGACATTCTCCTTGTTCCTGGATTCAGCCATCAAACTTTTACTAGTTTTCGAAAATATATGGAATACTAGAGTAGTTGACAACATATATTACCGCAGATAGGCTCCAAATATCCCGAATTCAGAAACTGCATTTTCCTTAACACATGTACCCTCACGAACAAGATAGCAGGGTGATGCAGGCGGAAAGATCCTTTGCATTAGGATGTATGCTGCAAGCTCATTGCCTCCATCCTTACTCAGACGAAGTAATGTTTCCCGAAGATTATCACCATAAATATTGTTCCCTGTCAATGACATCAGAATTACTCAACCATTGTTGCCATAGCAGAAACTGAGTACCACACTTATATATAAAGGCCATACCTCCACCCTCCCTTTGGGGTTTAAGGACAAACAACTCCGGAGATTCAATAGCAGACATCACTATGCTATCATTTTCCAAGCTCCAAAGTCCTGCAAAGCATTGTCGTACTTTTTCGACATCGCTTTTGTTGTCAAGGAACCTAGTATGAAGTGCAGTTGTGAGTTTGTCACAGGGGAAAACAAGTACAGTCATTTGCAGATTTAATTAGTTAAGCCTTAGACGGACTATGCTACATATATTGTTCAGGTAGGTGATATTACAAAAATATATAGGAATATCTGTCATCAAAGGCTCATTTGCATCCATTTTTCATGTTCTGATTTATCTGCAAAAGGTGAACAGGTATCTGACTCAATCTAAGGAATGCCAATTGCCATGCAGGTCACAAAATCGAAGTTACCTTTCGAGCACGTTTTCCTTTGCCAGTTCCTGTTGAATCTTTTTTGTCCCAACAAGATGGTACGATATAGAAGGGCATTTTATTGCAGAAGAATGCTCAATTAAAGTTCTTGCTCTCCATTCCTACAACCAAAGCATGTTCCACATTATGAGAAAAACATTGGAGATTATCTATTGGCCAACAGAAGTTAAAGTAATAACATATAATGGAATAAATTAATTAGAATATTTATGCAGTTCAGGAAATGGTCAACATACTGTTTCTGAAGGGTAATCGTTTGGTGAGTAACCTGCTCTGAAGTAGACAAGAGCAACCGGCCACCCATTTCTATATGCAAAAATGTAATAAGGCTCATTGTTCATTCAATTATCCAATCTTACATTCTGCAAAATGTCTATACAGGAAAGAGAACGTACACCATCAATGTTCCATCAGAACGGAGTTCACCTTCTGCTTCTATTGCCGCCAGAGTTTTGCGAATAGTTCTCACCCCATACGTGAAACAGAGTTAAGACTTATTTCGATATAACTGCTTGGTGTATATATTTTAACTTTGTATGACAGAAAATAATTATTAAACACTATTAAATATGCCTCAAATCATATAGTTCCTCAAATTTTTTTTATGTTTTGCTAAATGAGAAGGATATCTTTCTTTCAGGGCAACAGTGATCCAGTACTGGTCATACATATATCTCTCTTCTTGTTGAACAACCACCAGAACTACTGCACTGGATGACAAAACTTTAGTTAGCCAAGCCTTCATAAATGAAGTGTTTTGAACTCTATGCATCATACCATACAGAACCTTGGATTGTTGTACTCAGTCCATCCTCTTGCTAACGCTTCAGCGTGCTGGGTGATAGCTGTGTTTCCAACGACACTTGCTTGATCTAAACCAAGTTCCCTCTCATGCATTCTGACCAGGTTCCTGCACATTGCATCCAACTGTTCATGCTACTTGTAACAGGGAATGAAAAACAAACAATATCCAATATATATAAAAAATGGAGCTCCATGAAGCGTATTTTTTTTATTGAATTGAATATATTCAATCCAGAGGGTTTTTTTAAACATTCAATCCAGAGGTTAGTCCAACTACAGAAATCAATTAATCTATAATTGTGACATTTGTGTTATTGTGCACATATGTAGTTATAGCAAGGATGGAAAAGAAACCATTAGTAATTATGTATTCAATTAAGATAAGGAAGTTTGTTAACGACGACATGGCATGTAACTTCTTGACCAAGTATTAGATTCACAACATTTCGTTATTGTATATCACCCAAAATATGTATGAAATGCAATCCGATAATATAAGGTTCCATATGCTATTATTTGACCTATGAAGCTCAGATACACCGCAAGCAAGACCATTGGAAGACGTAGAAATGGTGTTGAGCTCCACTTGAAGCAGCAAGTCTGTTGCTTCATCTACCATATAGTCTGACCTGGTAAGGCCCAAACGAATTTCCTGAAATAGTTTTACCATAGTGAGGCATTTGTTTTTCTTGAGAGTAATTAGACGTTTCTTAATTTAGCGAGCATTTTTTGCTGATGGATGGAATTGAAAGCAGCTGCATGGTTACCTCTTTCTTGTTCAGTTCCATTGTCTCCGAGTGAATATCTAAAAGCCTTTTAGTGAACAAATCAACCTGTTTCGTCCTGAAAGAGAAATAAGGCAAGTTTTAGGTAATGAGAGTATACAAAACACTCAAATACTTAGCTTCAAAAGTAACCGTACGTCTCAAGAGTTATGTGGATAAAGGGTAGTTCAAGGGAAGTTTCAGAATTTTCTTGGGATGGAAATACGCAAGCTAGGAATATCAGTGTTCTCCTAAATAAAGTAACCTTCATTAACATATATGAAAATAATAATGATTTTTTTATTAGGCACTACTGAACTTGTGTCCAAATCAATGACTCTGGAAGTTTCAATCATGGTCACATAACTATTTGATGCTGTGATGCTGTCGATTAATCCTTTATTTGCCAGCTATTATATTGTTTGCATTAATCAGTTCGTGCTACAAGAAAACAACCTTGCCAAAGTCTGTTGCAAGAACCCCCCATCCAAGCTTACACGATCAACAAGCTCGTTGAAAAGCGGAGCCAACTCAAGCGCTTGATCCCAATAAAATCTTGGAAATGACATTGGCAAAAGAGAAAATGGAGCATGTAGTAGACCGACCCCAGGTGCTTTTCCAGATCTCTGCAGCACACGCATTATCTCAATGCAAGATAAAATTATACCAAAACTGAAATTGTACAGCTGAAAAGTAAAGTCAACCCATATAGTCGGAAACTTTTTAAGACTTTATATTGCATCAATTATCCAATGCTTAATTACAGCTATATATGTATCAATTTCCTATTAATAAAGCATGTATTACATAGCTTTGGGGGGGGGGGTGCCGAACCAAATCTATCTTCACATTAGTTTGAAGGAACACTCACAGCCACACAGGCTCACAGCAAATAGGGGGAAATTGGGTGTAAGGATAATGGCCCTAGCCCCTAGGTCAAAATGATTTTTGTATTTAACGACAACATAGTAATCAATAGGCCAGAAATGATTTGTGCTCACACATGGAAATTAGTGTGTCGGCGGGCACAATTGGTACCCACCAGCACAATGGTGTAGGGGGCACTGGGGCTGCGCCCGCCAGCACAGATGGGACCATTTGTGCTGGTGGGTGGTCTATCACGCCTGCCAGCATGGAGGGACACAGTGCAGGGAGGTAATAATGAGAACGAGCCGCCAATGCTATCATCTGTCCAACAAACTCTCGATGATGACGATGAAGGGCCAGCATCACTGCAATGTAATGAAAATGTGGATAATTTTGAAGTCAATGTTCCAAGATCGCCTTCCCCGGCATCTTGACCAACCAAGAGGACAGTGGTACCCCACATGATCCAAAAACTAAATCAGCAGATGTTGATCAGTTCTTGAAGACACTTAAGAAGAAACCGACTTCATCGTCCGATGAAAAATGTGTGACTACTCGTGCCTCTCTACATAAGGAAAAAGGAGGAGAATATCAGATTCATTGGGGCAGATGAGGTGCCCGAAAAATATGAGCATGGCAAACCATTCTGTTATCGGTGTCAACTGCTGGATGGGCCGCCGGCACTGACTAAGCTTCATGGATGGATCATCAACGCCATGAAGGTAGGCATTAAAGAGATGATCGCATATGTCATGAGGTGGGTGTTCGTCGCCCCTGTTCATCATAAGATTTGTATCGATTTCGAGGATTTGCACTTGATGTTTCGTCGTCGACGCGTCGACGTGAATCTCATTACCGTTTGGTGCATGTAAGTCAACATGTACCACATACTCAAATTTGCAAATCCAAATGTATTTGAGAGAATTCCTTATATGGCCTTCCAATATGATACAATCCCTTATTTGGCCCTAAAAGATGAACGGTGCCCTATTTGATCTCCAATTGCAATTTTTTTTTTGCCTAACATGACCCTAGCGTCAGGTCCGTCTATGTATTCCGTTAGGTTTTGCACTTGAACATTGCAAACAATAATTGCACACTAGGTTGTGGACTAGAAGTCAGTACTCAACCATTTCCAAGGTAGACTATGTAACCAACAACTTGGTTTTGGTTGAGTGCTTCAATAATTGGATTAAACCCCACAAGTGCATAAACTTGGATGACTTAATGGACAAGCTTAGACAAATGCTAATGACCATGTGGAATCACCGACGGCAAATCTCGAAAAAATTAGAAGGATTGATTCTTCCTCACATTGTCAAGAAATTGAATGAGAAGAGCAGAGAATTAGACAGAGGTGGTAGAATGCTCTGAAGAAGTGGCTGAAGTGACTGCATTGGGAGGTATGGCTTCAGGTTTGTTGTGAACTTGCATGACAGGACATGTTCTAAGCATGGCAAGTATCTGACATTCCTTGCAGGCATGGTATAGCATTTGTTACGCCACATATCAATGCACATCTAGAAAAATATGTCGACATGTATTTCTCTATTGACAGAATTAGAGCAGCATACGGTCAATTGACAAGTCACAGTGGCCTAAATCTTCCCATGGTTTTTCCATGCATCCACAATGTTGCGGATAACGGGCTATGGAGTTTTGCAGAGGTCTCTCCGAAACGCTATTAGCACAATAGCAGCGCTATAGCATTTAGCATTTTTCAAAAAACAAAAACCCAGCAGACTTTACCCTATACAACACATATTTGACCATTTTCAACACATATTTGAGTGTAGACACAGTCAAAACACACACAAAATAGGTCCCAAATCATAACAGTAGTATACATAAATTGAGTTTGAATGTTTTACGGTTCACAGTTTCAGTGTTTCACACATAGACACAATTGGCTGGGACATTGTCGCCGGCAATGGGAAGCAAGCACATGTGCTTGGCTTCTTGTCGAGCCCACAGGGGCGCAGGAGTCGCCGGCCGCCGCGGGACTTGACTCGTCGACCGCCGCACGACTTGATTCGCCCATCCTGCGGGGCGCAGGAGTCGTCGGCCGCCGTAGGACTTCAGTCGCCTTCCGCCACCGCTGCCACCACACTCGCTCGTCGTAGGTGATCAGGAATGACCGAACCAGGAATCGAATGAAACGGGTTTGTCTTTTTCCTGGGTTACTAAATGGACTGATGGTGGAGTGGGCCTAAATGGGCCAAAAACTACCAGAGGTTCGACATTTGGCCTGTGACAGCACAGTAGTCAATAGCGCAGCTAAAAAACGCTATTTTATAGCGCAATAGTGGCGTTATTTGATGAAATAGTGGCTTAGCGTAGATAGCGGGAAAAACAAAGAAAGCGTCGCAGCACCTGTCTCCATTTTAAATGCATAATAATATCTATAAACATGGTAATATGAGTTTTGTCATTAATATATGCATAATAATATCTATAAACATGTGCTTAGACATCATATCTTGTATTGATGAATTTGTGATTTATCATATACCACGGGAAGAGAATCCTAGGGCTAATGCTCTGGCTCAGCAAGCATCTGGTTATGACATTCAGAGAAGAAATTTTCAAGAGCGAAAATTGGTGTTTGGCATGGTCGAGGGTTACGTCCTAGAGGAGCCAGTTGAACCGCCCCTTCCACCCGGTCAGACCGCCCCTCGGGGGGCAATCCCACTTCAGCCGTTGTTTCTTCTAAAATTGTTGAGGACAAAGTGGATGATTGGAGGAAACCTCTGGTTGCATATTTACGGGATCCTAAGGCACAAGTGACAGAAAAGTCTGACGGTGGGTGCTTAAATCTGTTTTAGATGATGATGAGTTATATTGTTAGACTACGGATGGTTTCCTCTTAAAATGTTTGGGGTCCTGATCAAGTAAGGTTAGCTATGGCAGAGATTCATGAAGGAATTTGTGGTACTCATCAATCGGCTCCCAAGATGAAGTGACTCCTTAGGAGAGTTTGTTTTTATTAGTCTACTATGATAGCTGATTGTTTTTGATACCACAAGGGATGTGAAGAGTGTCGAAAGCATGGGGATGTTCAGTTAGTGCCAGCTGCATTGATGCATCCGATTATCAAGCCTTAGCCTTTCAGAGGTTGGGGATTGGATTTCATTGGCAAGATTCATCCTCTGTCGTACAAAGGGCATTGCTTCGGGATTGTGGCTACTGATTATTTCACTAATTGGACTGAAGCAATTCCTCTAAAAAAATGACACATAAGGAGGTAATTGGGTTTATTAAAGAGCATATCATACCTAGGTTTGGTATTCCGTAGACTAGAGATCAAGGTACTTCATTCGTGGCTAAAGAGGTGTGTGAGTTTTTCAATTCCTATGGTATTAAGTTGCTCAATTCATCTCCATATTATCCTCAAGCTAAGTCTAGCAATAAAACTTTGATTAAGCTCATTGAGAAAATGATAGAAGATAATCTTAAAAGGTGGCATGAGGTATTATCTGAAACTTTATGGGTTCATCGTATTTCTAGACATGATGCTATTAAAGTTACTCCTTTTGAGATTGTGTATGGTCAAGAGGCCGTTTTACCTGTCGATGTGAATCTAGGCGCATATAGACTTGCAAAGCAAAATAATCTTGATGTTGATACATATTATACTTTGATGATGGACAACATTGGTGAGGTGACCGACAAGCGATTAGAAGCCTTGGAAGCAGTTGAGAAGGATAAGAGGCGAGTTGCTAGAGCATATAACAAGAAGGTAAAAACAAAATCTTTTCATGTAGGTGATTTAGTTTAGAAGACTATTCTACCTATAGGATTCAAGAGTAACAAGTTTGGTAAGTGGTCTCCAAGTTGGGAAGGGTCATACAAGATTATGACAATTTGCTCTGGCAATTCTTATGTAGTAGAGACTTTACAAAGAACAACAGCTACCAAGGGCTCTCAATGGAAGATATTTGAAGAAATTTCATCCAAGTGTTTGGGAAGATGGTTGAAGAGACGTGGCCGGTTTCAATGAAAACCGCCCTTAGAACAAAATGGCCGATGGAAGTGATCCATCGTGCTTAGATTTATTTTTTCATACGAAAACTTTACTAAAAAATAAGAGGGCATATGTTGACACCTAAAATTGTCAGCTAAGCCAGATCAGGCTGGGCTAACCAGTCATACCGCATGCACCAGACGGTGTGACCGGGGTACCCTGTAGCCGATTCGGCAAAAAGTCGGCAAGCGGTTTAACCGCCTCACGGGGGCGGTCAGACCGGGGTCCCCTCGAGTCCGAGTAGAATTAGGGAATTCAGATAGATTTCAAGTTGTAGAAGGATTCCTTGTCGGGCAAGACCTCCCACTCTATAAATATAAAGGGTCGTGGCCGATTGAGACCTATCATCCAATCGAACAAATCTATTTACTACTTTTATCTTCAAACCCTACATTTTCCAACCCCCTTTGCTCTCCTCCATCTCCACAGCGGTTGAGGAAGTTCTGAGTGGCCTGCCGACCTCAGAGCAACACTAGAATCGTTGTTTCCGGAGCAGCGAATTTAGGTTTTCGGTGATGTTTCTGACCAAGGCGGTCAGATCGCCCTCCATAGACGGTTAGACCGGTCCGTGCCGGGGATCTCGACGAGTTGATTTCCGACCTTCGCGCGACCTAGCGTACTCATGTTTGACTGAAAAAAGCGTTAACAATCACTCTAGGCCCGAACTGCAATTTGCAAACTACTCCCTCCGTCCCTGTATGATGGTCGTCCGGGAAGCGTGTTTGTGAGAGAAACACGATTTTCTAGAGACAATTATTTAGAGACGGAGAGAGTACTACGCGAAATTGAAGCGAAAGGAGAGTACGAGACGAACCCCGTCGAGCGCGTGCGTGTTTCTTTACATCTGCCGCAGCGACGGCCGACGGGGGAGTTGGAATCACGCGACGTCCCATGTGATAGCGACGTCCCGATAACCAACCACGGTCGGTAAGCTTGGACCACAGGACCGGTAATCGTCGCAACGTGGGCTCTTTGCGTCCACAACGCAATACTGTTTTTCCTTCCCTAAAAAAACTAGTGTCTTTTTTCCAAAAAAACTTTTGTTCCCAACGAAATTGCAAGGCCACTCAAACCACGCATAGTAGGGCAGAGTAAGCATAATAGCAAAATATCCACCCGAAAGCGAAATCTAGCTCAAGACATCCTCCAAGGTTGAATTGTGATTTGCGGCATGATCTTACTCAAGATATAGCTTACTTAGGGTCTTTTTGGTTGGACTTTTTCTGGCTGTAGCTTTCAAAAAAAGTTGGAAGTCTAACCAAAGGGGTAGCTTCCTCCAACAGCTTTCTTCTGCAGCTAATTTTTCCGTAGTTCAATTCTCACAGCAGGCAACGAGCTACTTTTAGCGGCTGTGGATCTGCAAGTTCACGTTATTTACCCACTGCCACTGGTTACTTGTACCGATTCGTTTCGTTTCTTTTGTTCCCTTCTCTTCCACCGGCGGCACCCTCCCACCCCCGCGACAGAGAAAGGCGACGACGGCGCACGGGTCACCGGCGGCCCATCCCCCGCCGCTCCCCGGCGGCTCCTCCCTGCGGCCCATCCCCGCCAGACCGCTCTACCTCCCGACAAGGGCGTAGACCCCGCAGCTTGGCTGCCGCCGGCCAGGAGCGCGAGCTCCCCCAACGGCTGACTCCTCCGGCCCTGCATAGCGGACGAGAGAGGCCAGTGAGGGGTGGGATGGGTGCGGGAGCTCGAGGGGAAGTCCATGGTGTGAGGAATCAGCCGGTGGCCTACTCACGACGATGAATCGTGGTCGACGACGAGTTCGGGTCAGTGGCATTGCTGCAAAGGAGTTCGCCGGTAAGTGGAGCTCCTCCCATGGTTGGCAGCGCCCCGCCTCCTCTCCAGGGCGCGTGGGAGCTACGCAACCGAGCCTCGTCGGGCGGAGTTGGGCTGCAAAACGTGGGGAGGAGTTTTGGATAATGGAAGTAATGGCAGCCGCAAGAACTTCAATCCCCGGCTATATAGGCCATGACCGGCGTCAAGAACGGGTGGAGGACGGAGCTGGTGGAGTGGGGAAGGTCCGGGCTGAGGTGATTTGGATTTTGTGGAGGGGATGTTGAGGAATCCGCAGGCAAAGCTGCACATCTAAGTACGATATGGTTCTGCTCGAGGAAGAAGAGAGGATAGTAGGAGAGAAAGCTTCCATGCTGGCTTGGCACGATTGCTTGGCCACGGTGAATGCAAAACTTCAGGAGCTATCGTCATATGTTATCGGTGAATGTTAAAAAAATTCTCCTCAATTTGGTAATTTACATGGTAAATTAGTGAACAAAATAATATTTTACAATTAATTTGAATATCAACATGCCCTCAGCGATTCAGGGCATTACAGACATTTCTCAGCAAATAACCGCTTTTCTCACAGCTCACAGCTATTCCAGCCAAACGGCTTTCAGCTTTCTCACAGCTCACATCTCACAGCAGTTTTTTTCACAGCTCACAACAGCTTTTTTCACAGCTACAGCTCAACCAAACACACCCTTAGAGTGGCATCCTCCAAGGTTGAATTGTGACTTGCGGCATGATCTAGCTCAATATATAGCTTACTTAGAGTGGCATATATAATACTTTTAATGACACCGGAAGGGAGAAACAAATTAAAACCAAAAGAAACAATTATTGAAACAGGCCAACTCCGATCTCTCCGTTCATGATCAGATCCGTGATGTTAGGACAGTAAAACTAAATTAAAGGGGGAAAAAATTTACTACTAGTCTCTATCTCATCTCAGTTTGCAACCTTAATTTTGATGAAAGATATATACCAGATTAGAAAGGAATTTATTTTTTCGAGAGGAAAAGGGAAATAAAAAACAGAAACGAATTGAAGCACCCGCGGAGAGAGTAATTATGTTGCACACAAGATATGTATAGTACGGTGACGTCACGTACCGGATGGTTCTTGTCGCCGACGACGAGGCCGTGCTGCGAGCACCACACCAGCGCCTCCTCCACGAGCTCGTCCAGCATCCCGGGCGGCGCGGCCAGCTGCTCTGATATCCGCCCACGATCCTTTACCGGTGGGGCCTCGGGTGCCGCGGTGGGCGACCCGACCACGGCGCACCTCGCTGGAGCCGCCGTCATCGCGGTTGTCACCGACAACAGATGCCGCAATTTCCTAGTGCCAATTGGGTGCAGGACGAGGAAGCGGCCTCCATGGCTGGCACCACGCGAGGGTACCGCTACGGCGCCGCTGGGGGAGCACGTGGTGGCCATTGCCATGGTGACGGCCTTCAACCTCGCGGCCCGAGAGGGAAGCGCTAGCGGGAAACTGGAAGGAGACTGGTGCAGAACGCAGGAGCGTGAAGCGGGCTAATAAAAAGGCTGACAGGTGACGCTAGCTGCGGGGCCGTCAGATGGATGTAGGGCCAGTCCTCAAGCGTTCGTTTTGGACGTCCCGGAATAATTTAGCTTGTCAAGTAGGCATTTCTATATATAGCAAGTTCATATTAGTATTATTGAGTTCTCAGTGGTACCTATCACGGACCGATCGAACACCTCAGCGCTCACTGTTTCTTGCAGGTAACCCATGTGAATCTTTCTTGTGGCTCTTACGACTTACGAGCGCTCGTCCAGGATAGCAGCAATGACATGACTTAAGATCGTATTCTTCTTTTGATCTCAAAAAAAGGAAAAATTCAAGATAATGATATATTTAATTTTTCTGGTTACTTTATATTGATAGCATAGCGAACATATATATATATATATGCATGTCTATGGATCCAAAGTTATTGTTGATTTTGTATCTCAATTATTAAAAGGATTGTTCCATTATATCAGGAATTTATAACGCGCATGTCACGCATGCATTGTTGCTAGTGTGAGGAAACAAAGAAAAGATAGGATTGATATACTCCCTCTATTCCAAATTATAATTAGTTTGACTTCTTTTACTACAAATTTAACTGCTTGTTTTATTAAAAAGTATAAATATAGTCAAGTTAAGTCATCTTTGAAGAAATTCGATTAATAAAATAAGTCACAATAAAATATGTGATATTTTGCATAATTTTTTTAAATAAGACGAGAGGTCAATTGAGGATTAAAAAAGATAAACAAATTATAGTTATTATAATATAGAACGAAGAAGAAAATTTTGCTTCCGGTCCTGTCGACATCGCGAATGTCACTTTAGGCCCAAATTGCAATTTGCAAGTTGCAAAGATGAAGAAATTCGATTAATAAAACAAGTCACAATAAAATATGTGATATTTTGCATAATTTTTTAAATAAGACGAGAGGTCAATTGAGGATTAAAAAAGATAAACAAATTATAGTTATTATAATATAGAACGAAGAAGAAAATTTTGCTTCCGGTCCTGTCGACATCGCGAATGTTACTTTAGGCCCAAATTGCAATTTGCAAGTTGCAAACTACGTGCAATTAAAGCGAAATGAGAGTACGAGACCAACCCCGTGGAGCGCGTGCGTGTTTCTTTACACATGCCACAGGGACGGGGGCCGTCCACCGGCTAATAACAACATCAACCCAGAGTGGGAATCAGGCGACCTTGATAGCGACGACCCGATAACCAACCACAACCGGTAAGCTTGGACCACAGAACCAGAGTAATCGTCGCAACGTGGGCTCTTCGCGTCCACCACAGTACCACACTACTGTTTATCTATCCCTAAAAAAACAAGTGTTTTTTCCAAAGAAAAAAACTTTTATTCCCAACGAACTTGCAAGGCCACTCAAACCACGCATAGTGGGGCAGAGTAAGCATAATAGCAAAGTATCCATCCGAAATCAAAATCTCGCCATCGTGAAAATGACGTTGCATCCTCCCAGCCTCCCAGGTTGAAATGTGATTTGGTAGAGTGTCATAACACTTTTTATGACACGGGATGACCGGAAGGGAGCAACAAATTAAAGCCAAAATTAATTACCTTTATTGAAACAGGCTAGAAGAGTGCAAAAGGTAAAGTAAATTAATATCGACCATGTTTGACCTTATCTTTTTTGAGTTACAAATAGAAAACGTATCTTAAAAGCTATATACTCCGATCTCTCCGTTCACGATCAGATTTGTGGGGGTCTGGGGGATATACCCCGGCACCATTCCTGAGACAACTACCACCACTACTCTTTAGACGGCCCTAGATAAGTAGACGGTGGAGTCCATCCGAGACTCTAATATTCTGTTGTAATCTGATTACATCTTTTGTATAGTAATCGACTAAGTAGGGCTTTCCATGTAACCCAACTCTCCCGAACTATATAAGGAGGGGTAGGGGTCCCTAGATCGGTGTGCGAACGAATAGAGAGGTCACTGTCGTATGGACATCCCAGGGTCCACTACAAAGGCGGGTACTGTAACCGACTACTACGTGGGCCCCCGGGACTACTCGACTTGTGCACCACGGCGCAAAACGGTGTGGAGCGCAAGGCTGCAGAGGTCTAGTACTCGGATAGGAAAGTTAGACATGTCCGAACCCATGTAGAGTACTCCTACCCGTGTACGGTTAGTACTCCTTCCTCAAACCGACTTGTAACCCTGCCTCTCGGACTATATAAGGCGAGGCAGGGACCCCTATCTAGACATCTGCATCATCTTGTAAACAACATCCCATCAATCAAGAGCTACGCAGCATACAGGACGTAGGGTATTACGCACCTCGCGGCCCAAATCTGTCTAAATTGTGTGCCACTTGTCTCTCCTTCGAGTTTCCGATCTCGGCGAGGCCATAAACATCTACCTCGGGCATTCCCCTTGGTAGGTTGCCGGTCTAAAACACCGACAACTGGCGTGCCAGGTAGGTGATCGCTCCGAAGATCTCATGGCGAACTTGACGGCTTCCATCGTCATCAAGCCAACCGCCGCCTTCAACCGCGGCGACACCTTCGTCTTCGGCTCCTGGGTCTGCACCGCTGACGGCGCTGGTTCGTTCCAGTGCTACCTCACCATGACCCCGGACCCGGAAACTGGGTTCGTGACGCTTCCCGAAGTCGCCACGAACGAACTCGTCGAAAAATTCGACGAAATTTCGCTCTACAACCAAGCCGCCAGCTTCGAGATTGGATCCGCCTCCAGCTCGAACTCGACGACTACCTGGGTTGAGCCACGCAAGCGGGCTCCCGAGCCATCGTGTGGACCAGTCCTCCCTCACGAGCAATTCCCGTACGGCCTCCGCAGCGCCAGCACGGTCTACACGGATGCGCTCGTCCCGCGTCGGGCCGACAAAGATATCGTCTCCGAGTACTCCTTGGACTCCAGCGCCGTCCCCGACTACAACTCGGACTCCTCCTACGAGTTCGACTTCGGATTGGATCCGATCGAGCCCGAGTCCAACTACAACTGCGCTGAGAAGCCGCTGTCAGGTCCTGCTGCTGGCTTGGTCATCACGTCTACTCCAGCCGGTAGATTCGTCTACTGGCCTGTCACACCCTGAAATTCCTAAATTTCAGCATGTGAATAGGAAGAAAATTTAAACAACGATTTCCTATAATTTTAAAATTTTCCCAATATTTAATACTTTACAGGGAATATATTACAGGAAAAAACAAAAACAATATTCGTTTTTCTAAATTAAATAAATAGCTTGATGTTTGTTGCATTCATGCCGGTGCATTATTTTTGGTTGTTTGAATTCGAATTTACATTTGAATTCATTTGGTTGAATAATTTTCAAAAATGGTAAAACCTTTCTTCTCCTCCCTCCCCTATCCTTTCTGTTTTTGTTTCGGCTCGTTTTCAGAAGTCTGGCCGTGCTCCCCGAACTCTTCTGCCGGTTCGCTTGTCGCCTTGCAACTCCGCGGCCCAGCCGATCTTCCGACCCAGCAGCGGCCCGCGTCCGCGCTCCACCTCTCGCAGCCGCCAACAGGTGGGGGCCACCTGTCATCCCCCACCTCCGGTCGTCCCCGCGCCGGACTCGCACTCGAGTCCGAGCCGCAGCGCGCGCCGCCTTTTCCCCTTGGGCCCGCACGCCCAGGACATATCCCCTGGCCTATAAAGGCCGCCACCACGCGCGCTGCATCATTTTCCCCAAAACCCTAGCCCGAGATCCCCTGCGCCGCCACCGGAAACCCTAGAGAGCCGCCGTCGTCGATCTCTTCGCCCGCTGCTGTTGACGGTTGATTGTCGTATCAAAGTTCGTTTGGATTTGCAAGCGGACAAATCCCCCGTCGTAGTGAAGGGACCCTTCTTCCCTTAAGTGTGAGAACCCAAGGTATCGAATCCGTGAAACAATGTGCAACGCAAGGATTTAATCTAGTAAGGCAAGGAAACTCTTTCTTTTGAAGAACCAAATTGCATCTAATCTAAGAGATCATCAAGAAAACACATCTAATCTAATCTAATCTATTAAACTCAAGAGATAGCAAGAGAAAGCATAGAGATAACCGATCTAGAGAGTCTAGATCATGCTTATGTTGTAGCTCCAAACAAGATAGATGAAGACAGAAAAACGAATCTCATTAAAAGCATCTTTAAACCGTGGCCTCCGATCCGATTCCGAAGACGCCCGCCTTTTGGAGCCACCGTCCTGTCATAGCGCACTCCTATTCGTGCGGGTTAGCCTAGGGCGAGTTCGAGAAGAACAAGTTGAAAACACTTGGTCGGTCCGGTATGCACCTCTAGCCACCGCGGCTACAAGAGCACCCTATGCAATCTATCTTAAGTATAGATTGAGGAAGAAGCAAAACCAAGGGAGAAGAAAATCATAAAGAAGGCACTTGATCGCTAGAAATCAGATTCACTATAAAACTTCACCATGAATGATTATATGAACAAGATCACCACCGGGATCCTACCTCGATCTTGATCCTTGCTCCGGAGCTCCGACGTGGTCTTCCATGCAAGGTTCCCACGTCGGCTAGGGAAACCCTAGACAACTAGCACGACCCTCCTCTCCGAGATGGTGTCCCTCTAGCTTCTCTGCTCCTCAGCGGCGGATGATGAATGAATTGATCCGTGGCTCTTGGCGAGGGGACTATAAATAGCCCGAGGATCAGCTAGGTCAAAGGGGCGCCGAACCGGGCCCGGAATGGGCTGGGCCGACCGGCCTGGGCCCATTTCGGCCCACTTCGGCCCCGGTTTCCTCCCGGTTGCTTCTCGTGTCTTCTAGAACTTTCCAGCTTCTGCATGTGGGCCCTTGGCGCCAGTTTCTCCGCGGTTTGGATAGGGCTCCTTGTCCCGCAAGCTTCAGCATTTTCTGTCCAGGTCCTCGGAGTTTTCTGCCTTCACGGTTTGGTCTTTGAGCCACTTGGAGTCATGTTCACTTCGTGTCTTGACTGTGCCGGGCTTCATGATCTTCTCACAAAGTGCTTGATGAACTTTCCCGGGAAGTCTCCCTTTTAGCGTTGAAACCTTGCGTAAACAATAAACTCCAAAAACCACATGTGAATGCGAACTTGATATATCATGAGGGTTAGGATCGTTAGTTTGGATATCAAATCAATGCCAACACCGAAGGTAAACTCATGGCTAGGTTGATGGAAATTCACCGTCAACATCTCCCCCATGGTTAAACCTTGCTCGTCCTCGAGTAAGCCTTCGATGGATATCAGTGTTGCCCTTCATTATTCAAACCCTGCACTTGATCATACATGAGAAAACATAATGCTCTCAAAAATTTAATTCGTTAGAGTTCCATAGTGTACTAACCTTCATCCCTACGGAGGGTGGATATCAATTAAGTTTTTCCCACAAGTAATTAATCATGCTCCCAAATTTCAAATGAATCTCAGAAATTTTGAAGTGTAGAGCAAGATGAAGAAAAAGAGCTAAACAAAGTTCAAAAATTTAAACCACTTTGCATCTTGCTCATGAACTCTCATCTCATCTTGTCTCTCAAAGCCTATTTATTCTACTCCTTTCCCCTCTCAAAAACATATATAAGTGGTAGGCTTTATTTGGAGCTTTGGGAAAAGTTTAGTCCTACCAAGATATTATAATTGAGATGTTATCAAAATAAGACAAGCTTCTCATGGTCTTACTGAGACTCGTCAAAAAGGTCATTGGAAAAATAATGTTACAAGGAGGGGGGAGAGATGAACACACACTTTTTGAGATAAGTGGACATGTGCAAATGGCAAAGAGTGATCCCGAGGCACAAACAAAGTCCTCGTTATCGGATTGCACATGGTTGGAAAGATGAGTATGGGTCTTGATCTTGAATCCTCTTGAAACTTCTAATGCATCTAGAGAGCCGGGGAGCTTTATTATTATTATTATTATTCTCTCTTTTTATATATACACATTTTTTCTCTCCTTTTTCTTTCTTTCTTTCTTTCATATTTTTTTCTTTTTCTCTCTCTTCTTATTTTATACTCCTCTTGAACTCTAGATTACATTGTACCTACCTCCTTGGCAGCTCCTCCCCATGCTTAGACGATTGCACGTCCTTGGGCAAAGAGGTGGAAACATTTTTGTGCCAAGGTAGGTACTAAAAGTTCTATATTTTCCTGGAGAAAAACACTTTAAATCTTCTAGGGATCCTTCACGCAACATCTTGGAGGTCTCCCAAAATTATACTTTAATCCTTGGCACCATCATTCTTGTGATCTTCCTCAAATTATTCATCCATACTCAAATTATAGGTTGTGGTCAAGGAGGTAAACACAAAGATGATATTTTTGGTTTTAAGGGTGGATATCCGGCGAGGTGAAATTTCCGATGTGGAGATACACAATACACAGATAGAAAGGCTAGCAATAAGATAGGTACGCAAAAACGGAATGACCAACTTCTTAGTCTCGGGCCAGAGAAATCAAACCCTGAATTAATTCACCCAAAAATAAATCTTGTGTACTAAGTTTTTGCACTCAAATAAATATAAGGCTTTGGATAGGTAGAGCAACATGCAAGAGGTATTAATGACAAGGTTAGCATTACTTTTAAGAACAAAAATAAATCATCTTTAACTCATCCAAAATTGAGAGCATGAAAAGAAAACTATGGGTCTTATCTTTATCATAAACTCCGCAAAGGATTAAGCTAGCATTTAAATTAATTTCAGATTTGCATTAAAGAGAGCATTAGCTTAATCATGCATAAAACAAGTACAAAGATAAACAAATAGGCAACGGCCATCATATATCAACTTGGCACAATTTTCCATCCATATTAGTTATCATGAAACGATGGTGAATTTTATTCATGGTGATAGAAAACAAAAACTACTACTACACACACATGCTGAAAATAAAATAGAAAATGCTCGCACACACAAATTTGCACATAACTGAAAAATAAATAAAGGGAGGAGGAAAAATCAAACCGAATTAGAAGCATTATTTCTTCTTCCTTCCTTCACTCTTCCTCCAATGGTCGATCCTTCGTCTTTATGATGAAAATAAGCTTGGAGTGCCTCGGAGTATATAGTGGCGGAGCGGATGAACGAGTTGAGTGTCGAGGTCGAACGTGTGGCTCCTCCGTGTGCCCTTGCGGTTTGTCCCACATGGACAAGCTTCGTGTACTCCTCATACCTCCAAGGTGCAGCGTGTCGCTCCTCGACAGTGCCATGTCCTCCTCCATGCTTCGCGGGAACTTGAAAATAGAGTGCTTCCACGTAGAGCTAGATGGCGCCTCCGATGATGATGATCGTGTCCTTCTTCCGAGGATGGTGGTCATGGCCTTTTTCATCGTGTCTCGCTGCACAAATTCACAAACAACTCTCCTGGGGGTTTCTTGCCGATAGAAAAACGCACACAAAAGTATATGGAAGGGTAAGAATTGTAACCAATTTTCGGGGATTTTTAGAGAAGGAAGTGAGGCACGAATTTTTCTGAGTGGTTCGTAAGGTCTCTGGACTATGAACTTGGGAGCATGAACTTGAAAATGAGCGAGAGGCTTACCTGAGGAAGACGAGCGTCGGGGGCCACAAAAAGAGGCCAGGCTGACCGGACCAGGCCGGCCGGCCTAGGGTCTCTGCTGGCCCAATTGCCTTGGTTTTTCCCTGAGATGCTCCTTGCTCCCTTTGTTGCCTTGTCTTCTCATGCTCCATGTTGACGGTCGATTTTGGTACACCTAGCTATGAGTTTACCGTCAACATGTGCACGTATTTGATATTCTAACTAATGGTACTAACCCCCCGGAGGTATCAAGTTCACTCTTGCATGTCGATTTTGGAGTTTGTTGTTTACGTAGGAAACTAGTGCTTAAAGGGAGACTTTTGGGATAAGTTCATCAAGCACTTCAAGAGAAGATCATGAAGCCCGGCACAAGTCAAGACACATCATGAACATGACTCCAAATGGCCCAGGGACCGAAGCATGAAGCCGTAAAACTCCAGGGACCTGAACGGAAGATGCTGAAGCTTGCGCGACAAGGAGCTTTATCTAAACCGTGGAGAAGACGACATCAAGGGCCCACAAGCAGAAGGGAGCAAGTCAACAATTGACCGAGAAGCGTCGGGGAGCGAAACGGGGCCGAATTGGGCCGAAACGGGCCTGGGCCGGTCGGCCCAGGCCGGCCGGCCTGGCCTGTTTCGGGCCCGGTTCGCGACCCCCTTTGACCTAGGTGCTCCTCTATAAATTGCCTCTGCCTCCGCCGACCGCCACATCCATCCATCCATTCATCAGAGAGCCGCCGACACGAAGGAGAAGCACCGGAAGGAAGCCGACGGCCGCCGCAAGTCCTCGAGTTGCTTAGGAGATGGCCTAGGCCATGCCCTAGCCGCCATGGTTGGCCCTGCGTGGTGAAGCCATGGTGGAGTTCCGGAGCCGCGACTTGAATTCGTCAAGTCATTTGTACCTTCAACATTCGATGGTGATGTAATCATATCTTGTCTTACTCTGATCTACATCAATGAGTATTTTATCCATATGTATAGCTAGCATATGATTTTAGTAGGAATAGGTCTAATCGTGGTGGTTAGTCTATCTCTTGCGGATACATTGTTGTAGTGCACGGACCGAGGTTGTCGTTCGGTGATGAATATCCTTGCGTAGTGACAGTACGGTGGAGGAGAAAGCGGCGAATGAACGTGTATCGGACCACTCCATATCGGGTTACTCCATATCGAGTGTACTCCTTATCATAGTATAGGGTTAGATTGGTTTGTCACCTTGGCCGGAACGGCAACAAGAAGACGATAGGCTAGAGTTACCTTTTGGATGCTTACCTTTATGGCTAGGTGAATGTGATCCATACATCCTTTCATGTGTGTTTAACCTTTATGCAATCAACACTTCATGATAGGTTAGATCATTAGATTAGATGGATAGCCTTAGGAGTTTGCTTCCGATCCTTGGATTGACAAATCTAGGGAGGACCCTCCTTGGTGAAAAAGGCACCAAGTCACCCGTACGTTTGCGGTGAACTTGAGCACGGTTTTGAACCGTCAACACTCCACAAGAATCCATCGGCCAAACTCCCTCGGCCACTCCTTTGTTTTGAATGATCATATCAATGCCTCCCTCCTTAACTTTGTGTCACTTCTTGTCTTCCATGGTTCATGTGCTTTCACTTATTTCTTGCAAAACAAAGTCATGTTGCCCTCCCCCATTCTTGTCCTTTACATGTGCCCAAGATGTTTTAATGATAAAGCCTTCCCGTGATGCATCATCAAGCACAAGGTGTTAAATAAACCTCAAAACCTTCCCTTGATCATGTTTAGATGCTTATTACTCCTCTAAATTTCATAAATTAAAAATTAATTCATAGCAAGCAATGAGTCCAAATATATTATTAGAGGAGTTTTTTAAACATCAAAAACAATTTGTAAGTCGAAAACTTTCCGACTACCTTATTTTGGTTGCACCGGGATCGTTTGCTTTCATTAATTGATAGCAAGCTCCTCCGGCTTGACCGTGGGGGTAAGGGTTTAGGTTCTAAATTTGTCCAAACACGAGAGAGAGATTTTGAATAAATAAAAAACAAAGGGTCTTGGAAAAACTCTAGCTCTAGAGAAACCCATAGATGTCAAGTTAGATGAAACCAAAAATCGAATTCCTTAGGTTCACGCGAGTCCTAGCATGCGTCAAAAGATTTAAGAAACATTAAGGAACATAGCGAGGCTCTACTCGTGTGTTTTTAACATGCAAAACAAAACTGAACCTACCATCATGGAGAGGATGGAAGGCTCAAATAGGATCTGAATTTTTTGTTCTAGTTTCTCGAAAAGAGGCAAATAAAACATGGGATGGCTCATGTCATCGGTTTAAGATATAAAAATTCAAATATAATGACCGAGCAAATAAAATGTTCTCTAAAAACATGTTCAACCACTTAAGAGTTAATAAAATATCTTGCGTAGCAAATTCTATGACCAACTTACTTGGAATTCGGAAATTTTCCGGGTTGCCCTCTCGGTAGCTTTTACTCTTGATCGGGTTGTCCTCCCGGTAGCTTATTCTTGACTCGACGACGGGTTGCCTCCCGCAAAGCGCTTCATTTATAGTCTACAGCTAGACTTCTTCTCTTCTTCACTTCGGATCAACGCTCTTTGTGGGCGTTGCAATCTTGGGTACCCACTTCCGCACCATCTTGGGCGCGGGCTTATTCTTTGGCTTAGTCATTTTTTTATTCTTCACAGGCTGGCTTTGTTCTTTGGTCTTGACGGATGCAACAACTTCCTTGATCTTTGTTTCCTTCTTCTCCGGCTCTTCCTTCTTCTTTGGCTCTTCCTTGATAAAGCGACGATGAGGTGGAACATATTTAACATTGAACGTGTTGCATACCTCGAAGCGTGGTTGAAACTTGAATGCGCTTCTCTCGCCGTAGATGTCGAACTTGATCTCTCCAACTTTTACGGGTGCATCTTCGGCGATTCCCATGGGATAGCGAATAGAGTTGTCGCCCAACTCTAGACACATGGCCATAGGCTCGAGAGGTAGGTGTAGCTTCTCGAACACATCTCTTGGCATGACTCCCACACTTGCTCCAAGGTCGCATAATGTCATCTCGTGCTTGTTGGTAAGCATGTCTCGAAAGTTGCGTGGAGGCATCTTTATGTATTGGCTCGGCATCTCAACCTCCGGTTCTTCGGTAGTGATCTCCGGAATAGTGGTAACCTCTCCTTAGTGTGATCCTCCGTCTATCTCGAATGAGTTTGAATAGCCATCGCCGTCTTGGGACCTTGGGGTCATCCCGACAATCTTCCTTTGTTACCCATCGGGCGCCCGGCAAGTTGTCCCACTTGCATCTCTAGCTTCTTTATCATGTTGAACACTTGATGGATAGAGCTTCCGACCTCCGTCTCCTTGCCATCTATATCCTCTAATATTTCGTCCATAGCCTCGAACTTAGTGACGGTGTCCTTGTTGATCTTAGATTGCTCGTCCATGAAGTCCTTCAATTGCATACAAAGTGGAACCGGATTTTGAATGGACGAACTTGCATTAAATTTAGGTTTACCTTGCCCATTGCGGAAGTTTGGCAAATCTCCTTTAATCATGTAGTCGAGCACCATTGCTTCCTCCAGACAATCTCCTTGGATATGGCCGTACTCCTCACACTCCTCGCACGTGGATCTTGCCTCGGCAGCCTTTAGGTCTTGAGCCTCTTTCTCCATCTCCATCTTCTCCAACCTCATCTTAAGTAAACCGATATGCCATTCAAGGAGTTCGGCTCGCATGTATTCATTGAAACGCTCCAAAGCTTCCACAATCGTCTCTGTTGGGAATTGAGTAAATGTGTCAATCTTGTTGCGCAAACTCTGAGTCTTGGCCGACGAATAAAATTCCTTCATGAAGGCCCTCATCAATGCTTCCCAATCTTGTTTGGACTCCACCGGTAGAGTGTGGAACCAACGCAATGCTTTTCCAAGTAGTGAGAACGGAAAAAGCCTTGCCCTCATTTGATCTTGAGTCACCCCATTCTCATCGAAAGTTTGACATAGTTGAACAAATGCTTGGAGGTGAAGGTTCAGATCCTCTTTACCAGTGAAAGGCCAATGTTGCACCATGCAGATAGTTGAGACCTTGATCTTAAACGGCCTTCCGGCGTCTTGAAGGTTTATGATAGGTAGATCAACGATGTCCGGGGTGCATAGCTCGATCTTGCGCTCCGGTTGCGGTTGTTCTCCCATGGGTGGCGGTTGAGGTTGATCTTCCTTTGGACTTGGAGGTGGTGATTCCCTTGGAGGTTCCGACGGTCCTTCGACCTCGGCTTTTGGATCTAGGATTTCCAGTCCCTTAGCTTGTGTTGCACGTCTCCTTTGCCTGTAAGTTTTCCTGGATCATCCACAAAAAGTTTTGGGTTTCTTAGAGAGGTAGCCGTCCATCTCCGGTTAGGGTTAGCAAAAACAAAAATCTAAAAAGAAAAATTAGGGTTAGTCAAAAACTAGATTAGATTGATTTTTTTCTTTTTGAGGATGATCGAAGTTAAGAGATGCAAAAGAAAAATCAAAAGAAAAACTGAAAATATTCACAAAAAAAGCGATACTAGATTGGATCTTGATTGCTTGTTCTCCGGCAACGGCGCCAGAAAAAGGTGCTTGTTGACGGTTGATTGTCGTATCAAAGTTCGTTTGGATTTGCAAGTGGACAAATCCCCCATCGTAGTCAAGGGACCCTTCTTCCCTTAAGTGTGAGAACCCAAGGTATCGAATCCGTGGAACAATGTGCAACGCAAGGATTCAATCTAGTAAGGCAAGGAAACTCTTTCTTTTGAAGAACCAAATTGCATCTAATCTAAGAGATCATCAAGAAAACACATCTAATCTAATCTAATCTACTAAACTCAAGAGGTAGCAAGAGAAAGCATAGAGATAACCGATCTAGAGAGTCTAGATCATGCTTATGTTGTAGCTCCAAATAAGATAGATGAAGATAGAAAAGCGAATCTCATTAAAAGCATCTTTAAACCGTGGCCTCCGATCCGATTCCGAAGACGCCCGCCTTTTGGAGCCACTGTCCTGTCACAACGCACTCCTATTCGTGCGGGTTAGCCTAGGGCGAGTTCGAGAAGAACAAGTTGAAAACACTTGGTCAGTCCGGTATGTACCTCTAGCCACCGCGGCTACAAGAGCACCCTATGCAATCTATCTTAAGTATAGATTGAGGAAGAAGCAAAACCAAGGGAGAACAAAATCATAGAGAAGGCACTTGATCGCTAGAAATCGGATTCACTATAAAACATCACCATGAATGATTACATGAACAAGATCACCACCGGGATCCTACCTCGATCTTGATCCTTGCTCCGGAGCTCCGACGTGGTCTTCCATGCAAGGTTCTCATGTCGGCTAGGGAAACCCTAGACAACTAGCACGACCCTCCTCCCCGAGATGGTGTCCCTCTAGCTTCTCTGCTCCTCGGCGGCGGATGACGAATGAATTGATCCATGGCTCTTGGCGAGGGGACTATAAATAGCCTGAGGATCAGCTAGGTCAAAGGGGGTGCCGAACCGGGCCCGGAATGGGCTGGGCCGGCCGGCCTGGGCCCATTTCGGCCCAGTTCGGCCCTGGTTTCCTCCCGGTTACTTCTCGTGTCTTCTAGAACTTTTCACCTTCTGCATGTGGGCCCTTGGCGTCAGTTTCTCCGCGGTTTGGATAGGGCTCCTTGTCCCGCAAGCTTCAGCATTTTCTGTCCAGGTCCTCGGAGTTTTCTGCCTTCACGGTTTCCTTGGGCCACTTGGAGTCATGTTCACTTCGTGTCTTGACTGTGTCGGGCTTCATGATCTTCTCACAAAGTGCTTGATGAAATTTCCCGGGAAGTCTCACTTTTAGCGTTAAAACCCTGTGTAAACAATAAACTCCAAAAACCACATGTGAATGCGAACTTGATATATCATGAGGGTTAGGATCGTTAGTTTAGATATCAAATCAATGCCAACACCGAAGGTAAACTCATGGCTATGTTGACGGAAATTCACCGTCAACAGCCGCCTTTCCGACGATGAGGAGCAGCCATGGAGGACCGCAAGGACAAGGGGAAGCTGCAGGTGCCGCTTGTTCGCGTCCTCGTGCCCGCCTTTTGCCCGTTCGAGCTCGCCGGAGACGCGCCACCGACACCGTCCGCCCCGCCGAGCCGTACACCACCGTCGAAGCCCCCCAAGGTTGTTCTGTTGCCCTTGTTAGCTTCGTTTCGTCGCGTGCTACACCCTGGTGCACTTCGCGCATGAAATCGAGCACCCTAGCTCATTTTGGGGTTGTGCTGCCGGCGAGTCCGCCGCTGCACGCCGCCGCTCGCCGCAGCCGCGTCCAGCCGTCAGATCTAGATCCGGCGGACCAGATCGCGTCAGACCGGAGTCAACCGGTCAAGCATACCGGTCAACGCAGCCGTGCGCAGCACTTTTGCATAAAAGCCCCTCTGTTTCTTAGATTCACAAGCATACCCTTCCGCAGTGTAAAGATCCTTACGGATAGATCCTTTTCTTTACGGTTTAGACCCTAGACTTCCTGATTTTAGCACCCGAGGTCCAACCTTTAGTTTTTATAGCTTAGCCCTTATGCTTTTTGTTGGGACTGAGAATCCCAAACAAACAATAAAAGAAAGTGAAAGAGATTGACTAGACCAATGAACAAATAAGAGCAAATGAATAAATGGCCAAAAGTCCCCCTCCTCCACCCCTTAGGGTCTATTTATAGGGAGAGGGGAGGTGCTTTTCCCCTCCAGACCCTAGAGAGAGGAGGTGGTTGTTTATATTATTTTCATTAGTGGGATCAAAAATTACATTTAGGTCCCTACTATTTACACTTGAGATCCCCACCTATTACAATTAGGTCCTCGGCCCTTACAAATACACCCTTATACCTTATTTTTTGGGCCTCTTTTATACACAATGGGGTCCCTAGCCTTAGGCTTCCTAAGGCGCACCCCCAACAACAGCCCCTCAACTATCGGTCTTGGCCGATAGAACAAGACCTAATAGTTGCTCCTATCAAAGAGGCCCAAATTCAATTCAAACTTAGTTTTGAAAGGAATGTCCTTAGCGACAATTTTAGGTTATAGCTCGACTCCTGAATTGAATTCCATCGTTGTGCCTTGCTTCAAGAAAGTCAAAGCCGACAGTAGCTCCAGTGTCTTCAAAGCTTCTCTCACGAGCTCCAGGCAACTAAAATGAGCTGGTCCTCCAGTACAACCCCAGCCCCTCTTGGCTGGTGTTCGTGAGAGAAATTAAAGTCAGTGACGATTTTGAGGTTGATGGTGAAGTTGACGTCGAGGTTGTTGCCGAGGTAGAGCCCCTCAAGCCCCTCGAGGTTGAGGGTGAGCTCCTCAGAGCAAAATAGCGGCGAAGGTGGAGTCAATAATGATGTGAAAAGTGACGGTGAAAGAATAGCGAAATGATTTGATCTTTCACAAAAGCTTATCTTCGATTGTTGGAAAATTTTGTTTTAGTTTAAAGAAAAAGAAAGAAAAAAGTTTGCAATTCTTTGAAACAAAAGAGTAAACGATGCGACCAAGATGCATTCTTTTGTATAGAAAAATAAAAATTATGCGCCCAAAGTGCATTCGTTTGACACCGTGTTTGAAAGTTTTTGGGACTTGGGCTCAGTCTTTTTTTTATCTACTAGGTGGTGAGTCTTCATAGCTTGCGATAGATCTAAAATCTAGCTCTGCAGGTTTATTTGCTGCCCTTGTCGAATTGGCAGGCCTTTGGGCTGCTTTCAACATGAATTTTAAATTATTTAGGGTTTTATTTTATAACCAATATAATAATAAAACAAAGACTATCGAATGTAGTTAAGAAATCTGACTTTTTAACAACCTACATGGGCATTTAAATCAAAATATGATGAAATGTCGATCAGACAGATGGATTGGAGCTTGTTCGAAACCAAAGGGATCGGCGCCCCTTTGAAACCAAAGGGATTGGCGCTCGTCGCCGGTTCGGAATGAAAACCTTTCGTCGAAAGCTTTTGCCCGATCTGGCAATTCGCTTCAGAGACGATTTCCAAACCGAGTATGAATCCCTCACTTTCGATGCAAAATACTTAGGAAGTGTCAAAGTGCTTTCGAGTTTCGAGGAGACGAATGGTTTTCATCCCTCATTTTCGAGGGTTTAATATTTTTGGTTTCAAGTATCGAGTAACGAATCATTTTCTCGAACGTCTACGACCTTTTTGCATAGGATCGAAAGTGTGGAACAGTTTCTAGTCCGAATGTATTTTGAAATCGACACTTTCGATTGTTGAGCTGAGACGTTAGTTGGGGTCCAGAATTGGATTGGAAAACGTGTCCGGCCATTGTGACATCCCGGCCTAAGGTTTAATAGGATTGGTAAGGATACTCATACTAACAAGTTGCAACTTCTTTTCCGGAAACCCATCACTAAAAACTCCAAAGTTAAGCGTGCTTGGCTTGGAGCGATGGGTGACCGACCGGGAAGTCCTTCCCGGGTGCGCATGAGTGAGGACAAAGTGCGCAGAAAAGACATGTGTTGGTTTGTGGGGATATTCTTGGGGTCCTAGAGAGCTGCCAGGCGTAGGCGGGCCCAGCCTCGGGGAGGCGGGTCGTTACACAAAAAGATTGGTTGAACCAAGGGATATGAAAAATCTTTCGGTTTCGTTTTTGTTTTCTTAAGAAGCGAAACTGTGGAAGGTTACAATTGTCTCACAAAGTTTCCATTTTTATGTGGCTGTGGCGTCGTGTGAAAAGGATTGCCGTGCGTCCTGGAAAAAAAAACTTGCCCCTACACGCCTGTATCAAAACTAGGGCTGGACAAAATGCTCGTAGCTCGTTAGCTCGCTCGACTCGTTGCCTGCTCGGCTCGGCTCGGCTCGGCTCGTTAACCTAATGAGCCAGCTCGAGCACACATTCCAGCTCGCTAGTATAACGAGCGAGCTCGAGTCAGCTCGCGAGCGGCTCGTGAGCTTAAAGAGCCGGAGGCTAGAGCATGGTTGATAGAGTAATAAATAGTTGAGGCCATCAATTTTCCTAGGGCCCAAAGCCCATAAGACTCCTTTGGCTGTTGCGCTGCTCCTCCACTCGATCGATTACCACTAGAGATGAAAACGGATCGGATACGAACGGATACTGCGGATACAAATACAGATAATTTTTCTTTCTCGGACTGAATTCTCGGATCGAATACGGATACGAACAATATATTTTTTGTCGAATAGTGATATTCATCATATTTGGATCATAGAAATTCAACTTTGAATTTCCGGATACTAATGCGGTACGGATAGTTACGGATATTAAATATCCGGATTCGAATACGGTCTTACCATTTGAGTGTCTGACCCTTTCGGTCGGTCGGTCGGACGGATAATATCCGTACCACTTTCATCCCTAATTACCACCACAAGCTGAAATATCTCCCAGCAAGTCTCTCATCTATCTTCTCTCTCGGTCAATGCATCTCCATCTCCTTCCTGCTCGCTCGTGCACCATGACTCATCCCTGGCTTTCCCCGGTGCTGCAGATCCAAAACTTCCAGACCATCTTCATTCCACAGCTTAGGAGCTTAGGGAGCCTCTACTGCTCCGCTCGAGTTGAAGCCGCGGTCGAGTTGGAGAAAGGAGCAGGGAGATGGAGAGAGAGTGCTGCCGCCTGCTGGTGCTTCAGCTTGGCTTCACCTTGCTCCATCGATCCATGGCTGTGCCCAAGGGCCATGGCCCATCACACATCAGGCATCTCCCACCTTTTGCATCTCGTGCTTGAATGATTGAGTTGGAACAAGGGAAGTCTTTTGGGATCTTTTTAATTTGTTGCTGATACTGCATGGATAAGTTGTCTTTCCTAGAAGAAACAAGATTTGGATGTTGATTTAGTACGAGAGGCTTAATTGAGTGCCTTTTGCTGATGGTTTAACTCTGCAATTGCGTGCAGCACTTCTTTACCCCTGGCCCCCTTTGTTTCAACACAGGCAGAGAGAGCAAGCTCGCGAGCTGCCCGAGCGAGCTCGCGAGCTGGACTAAGCCGAGCCGAGCCTACTTTTCTGCTCGTTAGGATATCGAGCCGAGCCGAGCGAGCTCGTTATCTCAACGAGCTAGGCTCTCGTTATCCAGCCCCAAAACGTTTCAAGACAATTTAAAAAGAAAGCTAACAGTCGTGGACCCAAGAGGTTTCGTAGCCTCCCATATTCGAAAGCTATTACTTACTAGTTGATCAAAGCGTTTCATAGCCCCATTCAAGGAAGAAAGAACGCTGCTTGCCTTTTTACTAAGACGTTTGGTGCGGCCTATACATTGTAAACGATTGCCGCCCGGAAAGGAAAATGATTGCTTTGCGGCGCTGAACGAAAGCGATTGTTCCGTGGTGCGAAACCAAAAAGATTGATCCATCCTAGCGAGCTGTTCAGGAGACGGTTTTCGAACTGGTTCCAATTCCCAAATAGCAGCCTCTTGGGGTGAGGTCCAGATTCAGCAGGCCGAAACCCTCAAAATTTCAGTCCAGGGCAAAAGTTTTTCCCGGTCCCTCAGAGATTGAGAGTTGGATTGGCACGCGCCTTCCGGAGTTCAAAAAACCGGGCAAAATGTCGTGAATAATTTTTCGATTGTTTTCGTGGATTCGACAGGAAGCAAAGTTTTTTATGGTCACTTTCGGCTTTCCCTGGTTCTGATTGTCTTCGACTAAAAGCTAAGTTTTAGATGTTTTCAGCAATCATCGGCTCGTCTGTGCTAAAGCGGAAGTGCGAGTTGAAACCATTTCGGGTTGCTTAGCTTTTCAATTGGAAGAGGAGAATCAAGGCCAGAAAATTTTAGGCGCAACGGCGACGAGCAATCGGATTGTGCCACGAATGTGGACCCTACCTATCTCTGGGTTCCAAGACTCCTTGAGTCGAATCGTTAGGCGATTTTTTTTTAGGAAATGACGTCGTACATACCTTTGTGCAAATAAACAAAGCATTTAAAGACCAACAATGCAAAGCGTGACGACGATTTCTTTTTCACATTCGAGAACCCAATCTTTCTTGTATCCGAAATCTTTTTTACGCAGGGTCAGAGGCGAGTGAATTGCAGTTTAATTTTAGTGCGCTCTGGAATGTCACTATCGAGTGCCGAGCCAGGTCGTCATTTTGGTCGGGCGAAGATGATGACCAATCACTTTGGTGAAAATGAAGTCACCAATCGGATTGAGGATCAAAGCAGAGCAAAATCAAAGGAGGTTGAAGGACCGAACTGGCGACCAGAGAGGGGGGAGTGAATGGAAGTCGATAAAAATTCTTCTCGAAGGAGATGGTAACTCCAACAAGACGAACACAGCTTCCAAAACACGTCTCTGACTCAACTACCCAAGTTGGCCAAAACTACGTAGCCACCGAAGCGCTACTAGTCCTAGGAACCAACAACTACCTACACGTACTCGAGAACGCAGCGGAACAAAGAACTCGAGCACCCCTGGCTTGCACCGGTCAGACCGGTGAGCAGCACCGGTCAGACCGGTCCCTGCTGGAGCAGTCTGGCAATCCTGAGAAACTTCCACAGAAGGCTCCTACACCGGTCAGGCCGGTGTAGCACGCCGGTCAGACCGGTCTAAGCCAGGAAGCCCCAAAATCACACACCTGACCTTCTGGGCTCCAAACCGAACCAAACTCGAAACAGCACCAACACAAGACACCAGGGAACTCACCAAGACGTTCACCCGAGCAAAACTCAACCAAGAGTCTGCACCGGTCAGACCGGTGAGAGGCACCGGTCAGGCCGGTGTGACCTGAGCACTCGGGATGAACAGCGCCCGCGGGTCAACACCCCCAAATCCAACTCCCGATCTCCCGAATCGCTCCGCGGATTTGTGCAAGACTTTGGGGATAGTAGGAACACCTCATGGGCACTCCATAGCCAAGATTTGGTCCACCAAAACTTGCTAAATCGAGAGGAATCGAAGAAATCCCACCAAGAACACCTCTAACTCTAGAGATGAGAAAACCCCAAAATCGAGCCCCTTTGTTTACGGATTTGGGAGGGGAATCAAAAGGAAAAAAACCACGAAGGGTTCAAGCATACATCCCCCACCAAATCCCAAAGAGAAAGGCCTCGAATCCACCACAAGAAAATCGCCAAGAAAGGGCTCCGAAAATCACCAAAAAGGAGAAACGGGAAAGACACATCCAAGCCTTGAGGAACCACGCCGAATCATCTATACATACCAAAGAGGTTCATACAAGGTCTAGCTTGCCGCCCGATCATCCTTCCCTCTCACAAGATCTCACCATGAAGCTCTCAAGCTAGTCCTAGAAATTCCAAAGAAAATGGAAGAGGAAAATAGCAAAACAAAATGAGCTAGGGTTCCAAGAGATGGCTGCCATCCTCTCACCACTTGGGTTATATGGAGGCAACCGAAAGACGAAACTACCCCTAAGTCCTAACACTAGGACACACGCCCCCGAAGGGCACTTTGGGAATCTTTGTCTTCGCACCATCGGACGGATGCCCAGCGACTGCAAACTTGCTTAGCCTCGACGCAAGTCTTGCGATCCCGACGCGTGTCCTCCGCTTCGAAGTCTCCGGACTGCGTCGTCGCACACCGGTCAGACCGGTACCCACCGGTCAGACCGGTCAGACTCACCGGTCAGACCGGTCCGATGCTGCTGCACATCCGTCTTCGGTTCTTCAGTCTTGGCTTTGTGGATCAACCAAGGAACCCAGTGGTTTTCTGGTGAACCACTGGAAACCCCGCGAACTCGGTGTAGCCTCCGCCAATCACCACTCATGACTCGGCTCCCACGTAGTCCCGGCTCGATCTTGGCTTTGTGGCTCAACCAAGGAACCGTCCACGACTTCATCTCGCTGTTCTTGCCACCATGCGGCCCGCACTTGACCCCGCTGGCCACCGGGTCCCTCGAGCCAAGCCTACTTGTCTTCTCCACACCTGGAGGCCTACCCGGCAACGACCTTTCGCGCTTGCTCTTCACCTGCACCCACACCAGTCAAGCCGCAACCTGCACCTGCAATACTTAGCCAAGAATCAGTCCACACAACGTTGTCAATCACTCATCACACCAGGAAGCGACCATCCACCGGTCCTCGAACCATACAGGTCCTCAATCTCCCCCTTGATGAGTGCATTGACAACACACAGGTTTCGGTAACAACAGAGAAAAGGAAAAGAAAAGAAACGACTAAAAGAACCTTCAACAAGCGATCGAAAGTCAAAGGAAAGGCAAAGAGCAAGATCACTTGAAGAAGACAAGTCTCGGACCCCTTAGGCAAGGGCAACGGCTCGACACATCCGAGACAAAAATCATGCTCAAGCAAAGAGCACAAAGCATCAAACCAAAGCTCGAAAACCACAAAGAGCTCCCCCTGCACACATGCAAGCTCCCCCTGAACCAATGCAACTCCCCCTGGACGAATGCATGCAAACCACTTCATGAAACAAAGCAGCTGCAACAGCTTTGCTCTGACCGGTCACACCGGTCAACCTCACCGGTCAGACCGGTGGGCTACATCACCCAGCATCTGAACCTCACACCGGTCAGACCGGTGCACCTCACCGGTCAGGCCGATGACCACCTGGGAAAAAACTGGGAACTGCACGAGCTCAAAACTTGCTCGAAACCACTTGGAAACCTTCTAAATGCATGCAGCAAGCCAAAACATGCTCAAACTTCTCCCCCTTGTTGACAATGCATGAATCAAGCCAAAAATGCAAAAAATGCAACCTAGAGCCTCTCAAATAGACAAAATTCATCAAAAGATGCTACACACATCCAAATGTGCAAGTTAGATACTCTATAGCTTCGTAATGACATCAACTACAAGACCACCAAGTTTCACCACCATTGGGCGAAGCTAAGATAGAATTGAGCAATTTTGCGAAAAATCACCCTCTCATGAGCAAAGTCCTAAACACGAGCAAAACATGTCAAAATGGCAAAGCCACACAAACTTCATGCTAGGACAACCATTCTAAGCGTAAGACCATCACAAACACCCACAAGCACCTCATGTCATGTCAAAACCACCGAGCCATGTGCCTACTTCTATATATGAGACTTCTCATTGGTAGGCATCATGCAACGGTTTAGCACCCAAAGCAAATTAAAAATAAGCACATATGACATGGGAGCACAATTTCCAAGCAATTTACATTTCATTTTCAGATTTGAAATTGGTACATGAAATGTCTTTGCGACAAAAAGGAACTTATGCCCCTCCCCAAGATGAAGCATGGGGGCTAAACATTCATGATGGCAAATGAGCCTTTGGCCCCATATGATCAAAATAAGCTATCCAACCACAAATTAAGCATAGCAAAGACACTAAAACATGTCAAGATCGTATAAAGGCATTTACTCACAAGAGAGCATACATATCTCATTTTTCAAAAACATAGCTATCAACCATGGGCATAAATCAAGATCATCAAGAGCTAAGCCAAACTAACCATAGCATACCAAACTAGCTCACAAGATCATATATAGCACATCATGGTGAACAATGTATATGAGAGAAGCTTTTCCTACAAAATGCATATGATACAAGATGCATGCAACCTAAGATACAAAGATGCCTATACATCATTTTACACATGACATGCCAACTGCAAGAAATGCACAAAGGAAAGCTATACATATGCTACAAAGGAGCTCCCACACACCAACTCAAGAAATCAAACAAACACCAAGCTCCCCCCGCAAATGAGTGAAAGTTGCTTGATCTAGGGGTTTGGTGAAAATATCGGCTAGCTGGTCATGTGTGGGTACATGGATCAAAGCTATCTTCCCTTTTTTCTACTTTGTCTCTCAGGAAATGATACATCACTTCTATGTGCTTGGTTTTGAAATGGAGCACTGGGTTCTTTGCAACGCTTATGGCAATGGTGCTATCACATTGAAGTGGGACATGGGTATACTCCTCACCAAAGTCGCTCATGGTGTATGTGATCCAAAGGAGCTGAGAGCAACAACTAGCTGCGGCCACATACTCTGCCTCGGTAGTGGATTGAGCAACACTCGACTGTTTACGGGAAGACCAAGAAACCAAAGAAGAACCCAAGAACTGGCAAGTCTCAGAAGTGGACTTCCTATCCAACCGACACCCGGCAAAATTCGCATCCGAAAACCCATGAAGAGCCAAAGAAGAGGACGCGGAGTACCAAAGGCCGAAGTCAGGAGTATGACGCAAATACCTAAAAATACGCTTGACTGCTTGCCGATGCGAAGTCCTCGGAGACGCTTGAAAACGAGCGCACAGACATACCGAGAACTGGATGTCCGGCCTCGTCACCGTCAAGTACAGGAGTGACCCGATCATGCTCCGGTACTCCTTCTGGTCCACGTGTTCACCTTCCTCGTCCGCATCAAGAGCTGTAGTCGTACTCATAGGCGTCGCCATAGCCTTGGAGTCTTCCATCTTGAACTTCCTCACAATGTTCTTGGTGTACTTAGCTTGGTGCACAAATGTTCCTTCCTTCGACAGCTTGATCTGGAGGCCGAGGAAGAACTGCAACTCACCCATCATGCTCATCTCAAATTCCCTGCTCATGTCTTCTGCAAACCTTGCAACAAGAGAGTTAGACGAGCCACCAAAGACAATATCATCCACGTATACCTGCACAATCAGGATACCTCTGCCCTGCCTGAGGAGAAACAAGGTCTGATTGACCTTCCTCATCTCAAACCCTCTCTAAAACAGGAACCCCCTCAACCTACCATACCAAGCTCTAGGCGCCTGCTTCAACCCATACAGCGCCTTCCTCAACTTGTACACCCGGTGGGGGTACTTCTCACTCTCAAACCCCGGTGGTTGCCTCACATACACTACTTCCTCCAACACACCGTTCAGGAAAGCACTCTTCACATCCATCTGGTGCAATTTGAACCCTTTAGCCACGGCAAAGGCTAGAAGGATCCTAATCGCCTCCAAACGAGCTACGGGAGCAAAGGTCTCCTCGTAGTCGATCCCCTCTTTCTGACTATAGCCCTGAGCAACAAGCCTTGACTTGTTTCTCACCACTTCTCCTTTCTCTCCCTCTTTATTCTTCCACACCCATTTTGTCCCAATCGACTTACACCCTAGGGGAGGGTCAACCAACTCCCAAACTTGGTTCCTCTCAAAATTCCCCAACTCCTCATGCATCGAATTAACCCAATTATGATCAGATAGCGCGTGTCCAATGTCTTTGGGCTCAAAGGTGGCAACAAAAGCAGTATGAGCAAAGTGAGAATTGTTTCGAACCCTCGACCGTGTAGTACGTTCATTGAGGTTGCCAATGATCCTCAAAGCTGGGTGATTCACTTGAATTCGCCGAGGAGGTTCTCGCCTTGATGCTACCTCCCCCTCAACAGTAGCTTCATCTTGATCTGGGTTTGTCGTTGAAGGTGTGGGAGAGGGCTCGTTCTCGATCGTAGTCGAAGTAGTAGGTACATGCTCAGCCGCGGGCACCACACCGCCATCTTCATCATCTCCATGTTCATGCTCCTCCTCCTGAAAGATCTCCTCGCCAAGTTCATCATCACCTGCACATTCAAAGACAAGAGAGCTACGTGGCTGTGTCTCGTCGAAGGTAACCTCGCAAATCTCCACGATTTGGTTAGTTTCAAGATTGAGCACACGAAATGCTCTACAATGAGTAGCATAACCAAAGAAAATACCATCGACAGACCTAGCCTCAAACTTATCCAGATTCTTGCGTTTCTTCAGAATAAAGCACTTGCATCCAAACACATGAAAGTGACTCACCTTGGGAGCACGACCGTGCATCATCTCATAGCACGTCTTCTTCTTGAATGCTCGAAGGAAAATCCTGTTCAAGACATAGCGCGCGGTATTGACCGCCTCAGCCCAGAACCTCCTCAGAGTCCTATGCTCGTCGAGCATCGTCCGGGCCATCTCACACAAGGTTTTGTTCTTTCTTTCCACCACGCCATTCTGGGGAGCGTATACGGACTCGAAAACTGGTGTTCAAGACCCAAGTCATGGCAAAAGGTTTCGAAGCGAGAGTTTTTGAATTCCGAGCCATTGTCACTGCGAATCGCTCGTATGGCACCTCCATGCCTCTCGTTCCTCAACCTCAAGACAAGATCTCGAATAAAACCAAACGTCTTCCCCTTCTCCTCCAAGAAGAAGACCCACGCATACCGAGAGTAGTCGTCCACCACAACAAGGACATACCACTTCCCACCCGCAGATCGCACACGAGCTGGGCCAACAAGGTCCATATGGAGCAGCTCGCATGGACGCTCAGTCATCACATCGGTGAGAGGCGGGTGAGAAGAGGCTACCATCTTGGCATGCCTACACGGCGCACAAACCAACTCTTTCTCAAACCTCAACCGTGGCAATCCTCAGACCAGATTGAGTTTACTCAAGTGAGACAAAAGGTCAAAGCTCAAGTGACCCAACTTCCTATGCCACTTCCACAACTCACTCGAAGAACCAGCCAAAAAGCAACGCTCCACACCAGAAGACTGAGAGAAATCAGCTCGGAACACTTGACCCTCGGGAACGACCATGCAAACAAGGTCCCCTCGAGAATCTAAAATCCGAGAACCACCAGGCCGAAACAACACCTCAAAACCCTCATCCAACAACTGGGACACGGAAAGCAAATTGAACCCCAGCGATTGAACAAGTGCAACACGCCTGAGAGTGACCTTGTCACTTACCTTGATCTCACCTTCTGAAAGCACACGCCCTCGCCCATTGTCCCCAAAGGTGATGTATGTCCTGGACACCACCGGGACGAGACTTGAGAACCACCCCTTGTCCCCGGTCATATGCCTCGAGCAACCGGAGTCAATCAACCAAACGTTCCTCAAGTCTCCCACCTGAAATTCAAAAGCGAGCACGTGAGTGAACAAACGACTCAGCACTGGGGTTAGTACCAAAAGAGTAAAACCAGTGCTGAGCCATTTGCTCCAATGTGGGGTTAGCACAAACCAAATCATCACGCCTATCCAAGCTACCACCACGAACACCACCACGGTAACCACCACGAGGGAACCAACCCTCTCTAGCTGGAGGAGGACGAAAACCACGAAAGGGAGACCGTGGACCGTTCCTCCTCTCCATCTCAAAGCTACGACTCCTCCCACCCTCGTATTGAGCACGAGGTGGAGAACGTCTAGCAAACTGACCACCTGTAGACTTTCCATGCCAACCATCAGAACCACGACCACCAGAACCGAACCGAGCATCCGTGCGAGCACGGAAACCAACACACTGTCTGTCCAGACCAGCACCGGTCTGACCGGTGTAGTGCACCGGTCTGACCGGTGGTGCTCGGCCAGCAGCACCACCTGCCACCTTCCGATCCCCCCAAGCCGGAATCGTCCTCACAATCGCCTTGGCCCCGGGCATCTGCATACGAGGCTCAGGTACACCATTTGAGGGGTGGTACCTATTCTTGTTAGCCCACTCTCTAGCCATTCTCTCCTCACGCTTCCTCTTGAAGCAAAACTCATCCTTGTGACCATCTCTCCCACAATACCCACAATGGAACTTCATGGGTTGTGGCTTAGGCTTAGGCTTAGGTTGGGGCTGCTTACTCGGCTTCTCACCCTTCTTCTCTCCTTCCTCACCTCCCTTCGGGCTCACAAACTTCATCAGTTTTTGGAAGTCATTTGTTGGGTGAGGGAATATGGGTGGATCTGGAGTTGTGTCAAGTTTGTTCTTGAGATGGTTAGGCTTGGGCTCAAACTTGTTCTTGTGTTTATTTGGTGGTGGGATAGGGATCTCTCTAACTCTCTCAACTCCCTCACCACTGCTCTCTCCAAGTTTGTCAGCCCCAAATGCCTGACCATCATAGCGTTTGAAAGCCGCTATCATGATACCAAGCTGAGGCTCCTGACCCGACAACCAACTCATACATTTCCTCAGCTCATCGTTCTCATCCTGCAAGCGATCAACATAATGTACAAGCTCCAAATTCTTAACTGCATGCACCTCACATGTAGAGCAAGAAGTGGGAATAGGCTCTTTCAACTTAGCCTCAAGCGAAACAGTGTAAGCATGCATCTCATCAATCTTTGCATGCAAAACAGGGCAAGAAGTGCAAGCACCTAGCAAAGTAGGTCTAGACTTAAGCTCAGCCACTTCAACCCAAAGCACATCTAGTTCATCACAAGTGAAAGCATGCTTATCCTTGAGACTAGTAAGATCAGCTAGGTACACAGAGCAATCAACACAGTCAACATCATCAGAAACCACAGGAGAAGCCTTAAGCGAATCAATCTCAAGCTTGGCATCTAGGTTCTGGGTTTCTAGCTCAGCTACTCGGTTCCTAGCATCTTCTAGTGAGACCCTAAGCTCTTTCCTCATCTTCTTGGCCTCTCTAAGCATGTCATCACGGTTATCAAGCAACTTGCCAAGACGCTCGTTCTCCTCATGCAAGAAGGGAAGCTCGTCATGTACCTCATCCTCGGAGTCGGAGTCCGAGTCGCTCTGGTGACTCTTCTTGCTGCCGGAGCTACGAGCCATGCCGCAGAAGCCATCTCCCGCGAAGCAGCTCAATCCGCTCAAGTTCTTGGACGCCTTCTTGTTTTTGTGCCGATCACCTTCATCTTCGCTGCTACTCGAGCTCGAGGAAGAGTAGGCGGAGCTGGAGTCGACGTCGCTCGCTCTGACCATCGCTCGGGCCTTCCTGCCGCGGCCATCCTTCTTTCTCGATCGTCGCTCGTCCTTGTTCTTGTTCTTGTGCTTGTGATCGCGCCTTGATCGGTGCATGCCGTCCTTGCTCGACCGGTGCTTGTATCCGTCCTTGTTCTCAATCTTCTCCGGACAGTCGGCGATGAAGTGTCCTGGCTTGCCGCACTGGAAGCATGTCCGTGTCGTCCTCCTCGTGTTCACCCGGTTCTCGTGCAGCCTCTCGAACCGCCTGGTCAGCAGCGCTAGCTTGTCCTCTCCAAGCACGTCGAACTCCTCGTCTGGCAAAGACATCAAAGAGGACAAAGCAAACATCCTAGAAGATGGGTTAGCGTTAGACTTAGCACCTGAGCCACCGACAAGAGCAAGACTATGAGAGTCAGTCAGGCTCTCGAGATGGGCTGTCAAACCACAATCAACCTCAGCCGACTTGAGCTTAGAGAACAGCTCGTTCACCGTCAGAGTGGTGTACTTCTCAGACTCAAGAATGGCCTCGACCTTTCCATCCCACACGGTACGATCCAGCGCGTGTAAGAGCTTCACAGCTCTATCATGGTCATCGTACGAGAGGACGTCGACATTGGCCCTCATGTTGTTCACAACCACCGTGAACCGCTGAAATAAGGCATCAATTGACTCACCGGGGAGATGAGTGAAGTTCTCGTACTCTCTCCGGTAGGTCGCATACAACCGTGCCTGAACCTCAGCATTCCCAGCATGAGCGTTCTTCAGCTCCAACCAAATCCTACAAGCTAGGTCCTCTGTCTGAACCCGATCGAATTCAGATTGACACAGAGCACGAAACAAGTAGTCGACCGCCTTATTGTTGGCGTCGTGCATGTCCCTCGATCCAGGAGCTAGGATGTTAATCGGATGAACATACGCTGTGTTCACTGTAACATCCCAAAGGATCTGACCCTTTCCACGGAGGAACGCCGCCATCCGCCTCTGCCACATCTGGTAGTTCTTCCCATCGAAGTGCGGAGGACCCGAACCCCGTTCCTGGTACGCCATCTTTGGATCTTAGACTGGTAAGAGTCAATAAAGACCCGAACCGGCTCTGATACCACTTGAAGGACCGAACTGGCAACCAGAGAGGGGGGGAGTGAATGGGAGTCGATAAAAATTCTTCTCGAAGGAGATGGTAACTCCAACAAGATGAACACAGCTTCCAAAACACGTCTCCGACTCAACTACCCAAGTTGGCCAAAACTACGTAGCCACTGAAGTGCTACTAGTCCTAGGAACCAACAACCACCTACACGTACTCGAGAACGCAGCGGAACAAAGAACTCGAGCACCCCTGGCTTGCACCGGTCAGACCGGTGAGCAGCACCGGTCAGACCGGTGAGCAGCACCGGTCAGACCGGTCCCTGCTGGAGCAGTCTGGCAATCCTGAGAAACTTCTACAGAAGGCTCCTACACCGGTCAGGCTGGTGTAGCACGCCGGTCAGACCGGTCTAAGCCAGGAAGCCCCAAAATCACACACCTGACCTTCTGGGCTCCAAACCGAACCAAACTCGAAACAGCACCAACACAAGACACAAGGGAACTCACCAAGACGTTCACCTGAGCAAAACTCAACCAAGAGTCTGCACCGGTCAGACCGGTGAGAGGCACCGGTCAGGCCGGTGTGACCTGAGCACTCGGGATAAACAGCGCCCGCAGGTCAACACCCCCAAATCCAACTCCCGATCTCCCGAATCGCTCCACGGATTTGTGCAAGACTTTGGGGATAGTAGGAACACCTCATGGGCACTCCATAGCCAAGATTTGGTCCACCAAAACTTGCTAAATCGAGAGGAATCGAAGAAATCCCACCAAGAACACCTCTAACCCTAGAGATGAGAAAACCCCAAAATCGAGCCCCTTTGCGCACGGATTTGGGAGGGGAATCAAAGGGAAAAGAACCACGAAGGGTTCAAGCATACATCCCCCACCAAATCCCAAAGAGAAAGGCCTCGAATCCACCACAAGAAAATCGCCAAGAAAGGGCTCCGAAAATCACCAAAAAGGAGAAACGGGAAAGACACATCCAAGCCTTGAGGAACCACGTCGAATTATCTATACATACCAAAGAAGTTCATACAAGGTCTAGCTTGCCGCTCGATCATCCTTCCCTATCACAAGATCTCACCATGAAGCTCTCAAGCTAGTCCTAGAAATTCCAAAGAAAATGGAAGAGGAAAATAGCAAAACAAAATGAGCTAGGGTTCCAAGAGATGGCTGCCATCCTCTCACCACTTGGGTTATATGGAGGCAACCGAAAGACGAAACTACCCCTAAGTCCTAACACTAGGACACACGCCCCCAAAGGGCACTTTGGGAATCTTTGTCTTCGCACCATCGGACGGATGCCCAGCGACCGCAAACTTGCTTAGCCTCGACGCAAGCCTTGCGATCCCGACGCATGTCCTCCGCTTCGAAGTCTCCGGACTGCGTCGTCGCACACCGGTCAGACCGGTGCTCCTCACCAGTCAGACCGGTCCGATGTTGCTACACCTCCGTCTTCGGTTCTTCAGTCTTGGCTTTGTGGATCAACCAAGGAACCCAGTGGTTTTCTGGTGAACCACTGAAAACCCCGCGAACTCGGTGTAGCCTCCGCCAATCACCACTCATGACTCGGCTCCCACGTAGTCCCGGCTCGATCTTGGCTTTGTGGCTCAACCAAGGAACCGTCCACGACTTCATCTCGCTGTTCTTGCTACCATGCAGCCCGCACTTGACCCCGCTGGCCACCGGGTCCCTTGAGCCAAGCCTACTTGTCTTCTCCACACCTGGAGGCCTACCCGGCAACGACCTTTCACGCTTGCTCTTCACCTACACCCACACCAGTCAAGCCGCAACCTGCACCTGCAATACTTAGCCAAGAATCAGTCCACACAACATTGTCAATCACTCATCACCCCAGGAAGCGACCATCCACCGGTCCTCGAACCATACAGGTCCTCAGAGGTGAAAAAGGTTCTATGTTTTTGACAGAAAATTATAATGACGGAACCTATTGTCGTGTCCAGCTCTTTTCTAATATTTGAATTTTAGCCTGCGAAGCAATACATTTGCATTTTAAGGCTTCGCAGGTCTAAGTCTTTGAGAATTTGTTGAATATCGCAGCCCCTTTGAGGCTGATTTTCGACGGGATTGTGGCATGTTAGCTTTTGAAGTAAAGTATGGCCCTGTTTGGTTCACATAGGTCACCTGACTTATAAGGTAGTTGGATTTAAGCCAGTCCTGTTAAATTTTGATTCTTATGAATTACTTTCAACGCACCTTTTTGATGATGGGCTGCACCTCATGCAGTTCTTTAATTTCGACTCTTGTGGATCGCTTTCAAAACACCATTTTGAAGGTGGGCTACACCTCATGCAGCTCTTTAATTTCGATTCTTGTGACTCGCTTTCCAAGCAACTTTTTGAAGGTGGGCTGCACCTCATGCAGCTCTTAAATTTTGATTCTTGTGAATCGCTTTCAAAGTACCATTTTGAAGGTGGGCTGCACCTCATGCAGCTCTTTAATTTTGATTCTTGTGAATCGCTTTCAAAGCACCATTTTGAAGGTAGGCTGCACCTCATGCATCTCTTAAATTTCGATTCTTTTGAATCGCTTTCCAAGCACCTTTTTGAAGGTGGGCTACACCTCATGCAGCTCTTAAATTTTTATTCTTGTGAATCATTTTGCCAAGAATCTTACATGTAAATGACAATAAATAGCTCATACAATGAGATGCTTTGATGCGTGCTTGTGATGCGCATGAATGAAATGGATGCAATTACATCGATATATCGAGAGGTGATATCTCGAAAGAGAAAGTTGCCACTAGTGTTTTTTTAAAGTGTTGGATCATGCACACAATTGAATATATTTTTATAGCTTGCCGAAGGTGAAAGTTGTTGTCCTTGCCTACACTATTCCTTTAGCTATGGAATTGACAACCTGCTATGTGGTTGCTTTCGATGTGTCATAGCCATCACATTTTTAACAATATTTTGCTGAAAAGCAATGTTGAGGTTTTAACATTCAAGAACCATGTGATTAATAAGAAAAGAATTACCTTTTTTCGGAGGTTGAAACCATTTGTCGATGAAAACCATTATGGTGGAGGACCCATTATTGATGAATACCAATATATGTTAATCCAATAGAATAAGAGGATCCAATGGCAACAAGAAATATATGATGAAGAAAATTAACATGTGTTGAGGTAGAGAGAGAAAACCCCTCATGCGAAAGTATCAATTACTATGTGTTGACACCCAAAATTAGCAGGTCTGGGCAAACCCGGTTAGACCGACCTGGCCAAAGTCCTTAAAAGGTAATTTGGACTTCCCCATTGGATAGGTCTCGTCGAGTAGATCAAGATCCATATATAGAACGTCCAATTCGGAGTCTGGATGAGAGAGATATGGCTTCCGGAAGATCTCCACGTCACACGGGCGGTTAGACCGGGTGGTCTAGGCGGTTTGACCGAGTCCGGGCTTTGTAAACCGAGTTGGAGTTGTACTTTAGCACAAGATTTGTTAGGCTTTCAACTCCAGCAGGGGCAAGACCTCCCCACCCTATAAATATAAAGGGTCGTGGCCGATTGAGGACCTATCACCCAATCGAACATATCAATTTTACCTTTTTATCTCTAAACACTACTTTTCTAACCCCTTTGCTTCCTTCTTCGTCTCTACGGCGATTTAGGGCGTTCTAAGTATCCTGTCGACCTTAGAACAACCCTAGGCGTGTTGTCCCTGACGGGGTCCCTCCCGGGGCAGCGATCTTAGGTTTTCGGCGACGTTCCTGTCCAAGGCGGTTAGACCGGCCCCCCAGGCGGTTAGACCGGCCCGTGCTAGGAACCTCGATGAGGTGATTTTTGTTGGTATTTCTTAAGTCACTACTAACGGGCCCTTGTTAGCGTGAGCGTAAGATCCACCTGGGTATACCGACGGGTACGAAAGAATCCGCAAGCACACGGAAATACCGATGTAGCACTTCACCTCAGGAGTGTTCCCAAGGGTATCGAATCTAAGGAACGGTGTGTGCTACCTCCTAGCCTAGCGGTGGTCCAAGGACACAACTCTATAGGACGAGATGAAGATGGAGAGGATCCTGCTGATAGTGGGAAGAGTTGAGAACAGTCTCTTGGTCGTTTTGGACACCGGACCCTCCTGGCTATAACAGTCGGTTCATGACAAATGGTTGCCTACACCTGTATCCGGATGTGGGGGATTCCGTAAGGGTCCTACGGTTGTCACTACCGCGGCCTACCCCAAGACAAACCGTGGGATACAGGGCAATCGAAGGATAACCCGTTGTCTAGACACCACGTCTACACCACCAGTTACTACTATAGCACGGCTACGTCTGCTAGCCCGTAGCAACACTATAGCATTCCGTACGAAGACGGAGCGACGAACCCACAAGGGAGAGACCAGAACTCACTCAAGGAACCGCTATCTATACAAGGATCATGGAAGGACTTTGGTCTAAACTAGAATGCAGGAGCATCCACTTTACTCTAATTGGACTAGCAGGCATGCAGACAGAATTAGCAACTTATGAACTACACCAGAAGATCAAAGGCTAAGCTCATGAAGAACACAAGCCTCTAAATCATGAACAAGTGAAGAACACAAGAACTATTCACCTATGCATGAATACTACTTTAGTCTAAATAGGAAATGCAGAAATACTCACTTTATTCTAAATGAAGAACGAAACCTCCATAGAAGTACAAACCCCTCTCTCACTCTCCTACTCTCTAATCTACCAAGGAGAGGCCTCTCCTTTGAAGGGAAGCTCTCATCCTTGGATGGAGTGGTGTGTCCTTATTCTTACCCCCTCCCCTTCTATTTATAGGCCAAGCTACCGGCGAGAGAACAGCTTGGGCACCTGGGAATCCACTGTAGGACCAATCACCGAGCACCACGTGGAAGCAGATGGTGATCCGTGGCAAGGTCAGTTCGGCCGATCCAAGGGTTCGGCCGACCTGGCCCTGCCACGTCTCGCGCTGTGCTTTCTCCCAGTGACTGACATGTGGTCCCTTATGACGGTTCCTGGTGTATGGGTCGGTTGGAGGCGGTTTGCTCTGGTTGTGGGCCCTTGAATCCTTGTGCTGAACACGTGGTGGCGTATGATTCGTCGGGAGGTGCTTCTCTTGGATTGATGAGGTGTCATGGACACATGGCATCCTGTATGCCAGCATGTCACCACGTGGCCTGGTGTGGGTCCCACCGGGCCCATGATATAGTGTGATCTTATCTTGTGCATATCTCTTTCATCCGAGCTCCGAAGTATACAAATGATATATCCATTTCGATCGTCTCGACGAGCCCGTCACAATGGTGCAGTCCAATTTGGCATTTTGGATTGTTTTATGATGATGCCATACTCATGCCATCAATGCACTTGCTCTCAACTATATCATTTCATGTGTATTTTGGGCCTGTCCTGCATCAAAAACTAGAAACACCAACACTTGTGGAAATTGTTAGTATAAAGCCCTATCCTAGTGTTGATGATCACTTTCCATTTATTTTATGCAGGAGTTGACGGCATAAAGGTGGTACTTAATAGCCGTCAACAACTCCCCCACACTTGACCTTTGCTCGTCCCGAGTAAAGGGAGAACAAATCAAGTGGGACATGAAATCCAGGGATATGAAGCGAGCATAAGAGATATTCCAAACCATACCTTGTACTTGCGAACTATGTGGAGTGTCTATCATGCCACCTTGGGTAGTTGAGGAATGGAATGGTCATGAATCAAATCAGTTCTGCTCATCATGTCAAGTAACTTGGGGTTTTGCAATTAGTTTTCAAAACAAATCTTGCTTAGCTTCCTCATTTGATTCTCTCAGATCACTCAATGTGTATATGTCCTCACCAAGGCATTAGAATTACCTTTCTTCATCCTAATTCTAATGATGGCCATATGTGGAGCTCAGGGTAGGATAAAAGATAGAGCATACTTGTTTCACATTTATTGCAAAGTCAAAAACCGGACCCAAGAAAATCAAATCATACAGTCAGATCAAGATGTGCATTTGTATGGATATGGGGGATATGGTAAGGTGGATACTAGTCCCGGAATGGGTGCTAGATATTACCATATATGTGATGGAATGCTATGGTGATGATAAGGTGGACATTAGCCCCGGAGTAGGTACTAGTTATTACCATTTAAATAACAGAACTCCTTTTTGCATGATTTTCTCCTCTCTCCTTCTTGAAATATTTGAGACATGGGCTATCATCTTTTCTTTGTTTCTCTCTCTTTTTTTTTGCATAACTGAGGGACCTTCATGTGTCCCTTTTGTTTTTTTAAGATAGCCATGCCTCTTTTACAAAATACTTGAGGAGAGAGAAACCAATGCATAAGATGGAGCATTTATGTAGGTGAAATAGATGGATGATACAATGCTAACTTCTAGAGTAGAAGCATAGCAAGGGGGAAATGGTGGTGTGCACATGAATCTTGATCATGAAAGTACGAAAAGAATTCTCATAAGGGTCACAGAATTTGACAAAGCTCAATGCAACAGCAAGCAGTATATGAGTATAAGGTTTTCGACTAAAACATCATATGGCTTTGGTAGGACTATGGCATATCAAAGAGGAGCCTTGCAAAGGGTTTTTATGATTTTCAAATAAATTCCCAAGAACTCATACATTAAGAGAGAAGATCATATCATCAAACCATATCTCAAACACCAACTACTTAGATAAACATGAGTTCCCTAATGATATTTGTTCACAAGCATCAACATAATGAGTAAGGAATAAAACATATGCAAGCCAACCACAGGAAACATGTAGAGCAAGCAGAGCACCATTATTTGAGTTTAATTCACTAGATAAAAATTGAAGAGCATTCAAACTCATAGGTAGAGAGAGTGAGATGAAGGGTGCACATACCATCGCTCCTGAAGGATATGGGGAACAAGGAAGACTAGTGGTGATTTGGCTAACCCGTGGGGTAGCCATCTCACTCTAGTTTACCTTGTCCTTGTCATGAAGGTGTAGTCGATGTCGTGCAGCCCTTTGTGTGGGAGTTCTCAAGTGGATATGTCGATGATGAGATCGAGAGGACTCCCCCACACTTGTTCTTGTATGGGTGCCGTTCTTCAAACAAAAGTGAAAACAAAAGATTGACTCTACTGGTTCGAGAACCATAGAGCCTTTATTTGAAAGCAAATATTTGTGTTTGTTTTTTTCCGTCACCATGTCATTTGCTCAAACAAGGTTAGGTCAATATTGCACTCCAGAAACAAAGGAGGATATACTTACCTTGGACCTTCGAGAGGTCATATATACCTCATTTGTACGTCGTGCAACATGAATCCAAACCTTTACTTACCTTCCCATTTGAATCTAGCTCAATGACTTACCCATTTGGATTTGATGATTTTCTGCAGGGGTTAGTCCACATACATGCAACCAAGATCTTGTGAACGCATAACTCTAAAGTTCATCCATCAAAACTCGACACCATGTCTTGATTTGACTGAATGAAGACAGTTTTAACCTAAGCACCATGCTTAATTTAAAACAGTCTATGAATGTGTGAGATCTTGCATACATTCAAACCAGAGCATACAAACAAAGATAAAGGAAACATGCAAGCATAATCTAGCTATTTTCAAAAGGGACATAAACATGAGCACAAAACGGTGAGCCTCGGGCAACCTCCCGAAAGGGTTTTGTTCAAAGTCAAAAGTAGGACTTACCTAGCTAATCGGGCAAGATGAAAGAGCTTACATCATTTCCAAACCAGGATAAGATTTGGCATGAGAGGAACTTTACTCTGGATGCTCACATATCTCCCCCACACTTGGAGTTTGCATTGCTAAGCAACGAAACTCAAGTGTGTGGAGATCAAGCTTCCTTTGTAAATGTTCCCTCACCAAAATCTTACCAAAGTGTTGTAGTTGATGTAGCTCACATGTTCCTAGGCATCGCTATCCACCGTTCTTTTCAATCTCCACCTGAAAGGTTAGTGACTAGAAATACCCAAAGGACAACTTTATCTTAAAAATATGTTCTTGCTTTTATTCGAAAAGGGAAATAAAACCTATGCTAATCCAGGCTATCTCCTAGTAGTGCTTTGTTTATTACGGTCATAAGCTCGACCAGGGGAACTTCATCTTGCAGCTGTCATTGGTGGTGTCGTTCCTGTCTCACCACCAATCTTGGATGTATCAGTGAAGCTTTAGCTGCAAGGTTAGAGCCACAGTGCACACACGAAATCGGATATGCTTATGGTAGACATATGCATCCACAATCAACCTTCTAAACCTTTTGCAAAAGAGGACCAGAAGGTAGTTGCAGCCCTCATGTGTGCTTGGTGCACTAAGCATGGCTCGCTCTGGATAGGCATGATGCAAGCATGGTTCGTGTGGTGTATCAAGGATGAAACTGCCATGCTTGTCTGCGGAACCTTCACCTATGGATTCCAGAGTCAGTGCCTCACGAGATTCCATGGCCCATGAGTTCTCTATCTTAAGAGATTTACCATGAAAGCTTGATATCTTCTCTCGATCATGATCGAAAGCAACATCATACGGGCCAGCGGGAAGAGGCTCAAAACTCGGTCGAGAGGGATGATGATCGTTCCCTTCACAGAGGTGAAGAGAATCTTCCGAGTTATTCTCATGAGGGGTAGAGAAGTCTACAACCTCTATGAGAACGGGCTCGGTGATGCGAACGGAGATACATGCATTATCTTCTCGAGCGGGTCTTGCTTGGGAAGAGGCTTCGCCAGCAGAGGTCCTAGACCTGTGATGGAAGTGGTAGAAGCGGATTCCCGAAGCTTATGATCTAGGCTCCCTAAAGATATATCGAGGAATTTCTTCACCGGGGAGCCTAGGAGTAGATCAAGATCGAGGACATCGAAGATGTGAAAGTCTAGGCTAGCCTCGATCCCGTCTATGATGAGCGGCATGGCTCTTGTGATCCCCCGACATTCAAGAACGTGTCCCAAGGGACAGCTCTTGAGGAGTATGTCGGATGGTGCTAGCGGAATATTGCCCAAGAGAGTTTCCACTAAGAGCCATGACAAAATGTTGACCTCCATGATGGGGTTACAATGGGCCTCTACGGTGATTCCTCTAATTGAACAAGGAACGATCAAAGAAGGTGAACTAATCCAAATTGCTTCGGAAAAGCGCGTCACTCCATCTGGCCATTCCTCCTTCGTAACCTCAAGATATGAGGATCAGGAGGCAGAGCTGGTATCGTGGGCCTGGGGGAAGATTCTGTCGAGAGATTTTTGGAATGATTGATTTGGACAGAATGAGGATCCTCCCCTGCTTGGGCAACAAAATTCGCGGTGTCTACAGGATATCTAGAATGATCATCCTCGAATTTGGAAGTGAACTCCGAAGGTTGAATTTCTTCTCCCTTCGGTGTCTGTGGTTCGGGAGAGGCTTCAACAGACGAATCTTGGGATGTGGAAGTCAAAGGCTCAGGCTCAGCTGCTGAGAGACTCTCATGGATCGACTCTGATTCTTGGCGGGGTTCGTTATGGCAGGTAAGGAGGGAAGAGTTTCTAAGAGGCCATCTAGGATTTCCCTTCCTTCCTTTGTTGTCTTGTCTTCAAATGAACCCCCAGCGATGATGTCAAGTTCCCGGGCAGACTTCATATCTAGACACGAGCAAAAGATGTACACAGATACACCCTCGGGTATAGACAAGTGTGGGTAGAATGCCAGGAGGCGTAAAAATCTTGCCCACGCTGCACCAAGGGATTCCTTCTCTAGTTGCTCAAAATCGAGGATGTCCATCGATAGAGAATTTATGCGTTTCCGGAGGGAAAACGAGGAACAAAAGTTAACTCGTAGTTTCTCCCAATCACCGCTCATGCTCCCTACTGAACGGATGTACCATTGTTTCGCTATCCCTATGAGAGAGAAATGAAACAACTTCCATCTCAAGGTTTCCTGCGTCATTCCTGGGATAACCAAGAGTGAACACATATCCTCGAATTCTCGCAAGTGATCGTGAGGTTCTTCATTAATTGCTCCAGAGAAGGCGTGACTCCGAACCATGGCTATAATGTCGGGACGATTGAGTCCATAGATGGGTGTGGAAGTTGACGGATCAGTGAACTCATTGGATGTGGTGGAGAGGCCATGAAAGGATGGCTTCTCCATGGGTAACAGGGGCAAAGGTAGAAGTAAAAAAACCAAAAAAAATATCTCAAAAGGTAACGGGGGTAAAGGTAGAAGAAAACGAAAAAGATTGATACGAGGACCACTAGGTTCGAAGATAGATACATCAACCGTTCCCCGGCAACGGTGCCAAAAATGCTTGTTGGTATTTCTTAAGTCACTACTAATGGGCCCTTGTTAGCGTGAGTGTAAGATCCACCTGGGTATACCGACGGGTACGAAAGAATCCGCAAGCGCACGGAAATACCGATGTAGCACTTCACCTCAGGAGTATTCCCAAGGGTATCGAATCCAAGGAACGGTGTGTGCTACCTCCTAGCCTAGCGGTGGTCCAAGGACACAACTCTATAGGACGAGATAAAGATGGAGAGGATCCTGCTGATAGTGGGAAGAGTTGAGAACAGTCTCTCGGTCGTTTCGGACACCGGACCCTCCTGGCTATAACAGTCGGTTCACGGCAAATGGTTGCCTACACCTGTATCCGGACGTGGGGGATTCCGTAAGGGTCCAACGGCTGTCACTACCGCGGCCTACCCCAAGACAAACCGTGGGATACAGGGCAATCGAAGGATAACCCGTTGTCTAGACACCACGTCTACACCACCGGTTACTACTATAGCACGGCTACGTCTGCTAGCCCGTAGCAACACTATAGCACTCCGTACGAAGACGGAGCGACGAACCCACGAGGGAGAGACCAGAACTCACTCAAGGAACCGCTATCTATACAAGGATCATGGAAGGACTTTGGTCTAAACTAGAATGCAGGAGCATCCACTTTACTCTAATTGGACTAGCAGGCATGCAGACAGAATTAGCAACTTATGAACTACACCAGAAGATCAAAGGCTAAGCTCATGAAGAACACAAGCCTCTAAATCATGAACAAGTGAAGAACACAAGAACTATTCACCTATGCATGAATACTACTTTAGTCTAAATAGGAAATGCAAAAATACTCACTTTATTCTAAATGAAGAACGAAACCTCCATAGAAGTACAAACCCCTCTCTCACTCTCCTACTCTCTAATCTACCAAGGAGAGGCCTCTCCTTTGAAGGGAAGCTCTCATCCTTGGATGGAGTGGTGTGTCCTTATTCTTACCCCCTCCCCTTCTATTTATAGGCCAAGCTACCGGCGAGAGAACAGCTTGGGCACCTGGGAATCCACTGTAGGACCAATCACCGAGCACCACGTGGAAGCAGATGGCGATCCGTGGCAAGGTCGGTTCGGCCGATCCAAGGGCTCGGCCGACCTGGCCCTGCCACGTCTCGCGCTGTGCTTTCTCCCAGTGACTGACATGTGGTCCCTTATGACGGTTCCTGGTGTATGGGTCGGTTGGAGGCGGTTTGCTCTGGTTGTGGGCCCTTGAATCCTTGTGCTGAACACGTGGTGGCGTATGATTCGTCAGGAGGTGCTTCTCTTGGGTTGATGAGGTGTCATGGACACATGGCATACTGTATGCCAGCACGTCGCCACGTGGCCTGGTGTAGGTCCCACCGGGCCCATGATATAGTGTGATCTTATCTTGTGCATATCTCTTTCATCCGAGCTCCGAAGTATACAAATGATATATCCATTTCGATCGTCTCGACGAGTCCGTCACAATGGTGCAGTCCAATTTGACATTTTGGACTGTTTTATGATGATGCCATACTCATCCATCAATGCACTTGCTCTCAACTATATCATTTCATGTGTATTTTGGGCCTGTCCTGCATCAAAAACTAGAAATACCAACACTTGTGGAAATTGTTAGTATAAAGCCCTATCCTAGTGTTGATGATCACTTTCCATTTATTTTATGCAGGAGTTGACGGCATAAAAGTGGTACTTAATAGCCGTCAACAACTTTCGACTACCGCGCGATCCAGCACACTCGTGTGTTCGACCGGAAAAAGCGTCAACACACTTTTGGCGACTCCGTTGGGGACAACAAATCTGGTTTTACAACCGATCATGGTGAACATCGAAGAACTCAGTGAAGAGGACCAGAGGAAGTACATCGAGCTTCAGGAGTACATCAAGCAGCAGTTCCTCTCTGGCGCCAGGAAAGATCGTTCAGGCAAGGTGACGATGACTCAAGAATTCGAGCTGCCGGTGATCAAGGTCAACAACGACAAGATTGAGGTAATCACCACTGTAAGCAAACCTGAAACTGATATATCTACAAAGCTTACTAAATTATCTGATAAATTTGAGCGTGCTTTTAGTAATAAGCATAGTCAGGTTGCTAGTATGATTGCTCGCTTAGAAAAAGTTGAGGGTAAAAGTAGTAGTTTTAATTTTCCTAATGATTCTATCCCTCAATTAGATTCACAAGGGGTATTGCAAACAAGCTTGTCAGCAGCATCAGGAACCTCAATTAAGACACCTGTGTATGGCATGCCGACTGGTTTTTATCCGGGACAATCATCATTGTCGGAGCTGACCCCAGTCAGACCGCCCCCCATGGCCGGTCTGACCGCCCCGTCTGGCCAGATGATGGGTGTCTCAAGAAACCCACCTCTTGTGAATATAGTTGATTTCTCGGCTACAAGGCAATCCCAACTAGCTGCTATGAGTGAATTTTTCAAATTTAAAGAAGAAGTAGCTAGCATGGTAAAAAATAAATTCGGCATTGATATGGGTAATTCTAGGTTATACCAAAAACCTTATAAAGCCGAATTTGATCTTATGGCTTATCCCCTTGGTTGGCGCGTACCTGATTTTATTAAATTTAGTGGTGAGGACAATCGTACAACTTGGGAGCACATAAGCCAATACATTGCTCAACTAGGTGAAGCAAGTGCCCATGATTCTTTTAAAGTGCGTTTGTTCTCTTTATCTTTAACGGGTACCGCCTTCGTATGGTTTTCATCTTTAGCCCCCAACTCTATTGATTCTTGGAATCAATTAGAACAAAAATTTCATGATCACTTCTTTGGTGGGGACTATCAACTAAAATTGACAGATTTGACATCGGTTAAGCAAGGTAAAGACGAAACAGTCTCTAATTACCTTAAGCGTTTTAAAGAGGTTAAAAACCGTTGTTTCAATTTGTCGATTTCTGATTCCGACCTAGCTAATCTTGCTGCTAAAGGTTTAAAATCTGCTCTTAGAGAAAGATTAGAAGGTGCAGATTTTTATTCGCTTGATTCTGTTCTTGTGAGAGGCATGGCACAAGAATTGAAATTGAATAAAGAAAAAGAAAAACTTGAGTCTCATCGGTCTGATGTTCATGTAGTTGATTATGTTTCTAATAATTTGAACGCTGAGACTGAAATTTATAGTGCTGAATTTGTGTGACCTTCTAAAGATAAATTTTTTTCTTGTGCATCACTTAAGCCAGCTAGTAAAGGTCGGCAAGAAGAATTAAGATTTACTTTTGATGTTACTAAGTGTGATCGCATTTTTGATGAATTGCTTAAACTTGGAAATATTAAAATATCTCATACCATGCCTCCACTTGATGAGATAAAGCGACGTGCATATTGTAAATATCATCATTCTTATTCTCATGCTACTAATGATTGCAATGTGTTTCGTCGCAAGATTCAATCGGCCATAAATGAAGGTCGTTTGGTACTTCATGAAAAGCAAGGTGACAAGCATCCTTTTCCCATCAACACCATGGAATTGCAGCAGCCCAAGGTTCTGGTTCGGCCACATCAAGTCGAAGCAACCAAGGGCAAGAATGATGGTAGAGAAGTAAAGCCCGATTTAAGAGGAAAAGAGCTAACAAGAGAAGTTGCTTATGAGAAGACCCCTGATGGTAGAGAAACATTCAAGATCACCGTCTAAGCTTCTGGACTTGGGGGGCAAGGGTCGTCCGCGCCTGTTAGTCGGCAACCATTTGAGCCTGAAAAGGCTGGGGCGGTTAAACCGGCTGGGGTAGGCGGTCAGATCACCCCTGCCCATGGTCGCCCAAAGATGCCTATTCCGAAACGGCCGGAGATTGGAAACTGGAAGCTTAATGTGGCAAAAAATCAGGGGAGTGGTCCAAAGCCAAAAGTCACTTTTGATATGTTATTTGACAAATACTCCAAACAAAAGGCCGTTATGAGCAATCGGTCGTTAAAAAAAGGATGAGGTCACCCACACATCAAGAGAGGCTGTCATCGCCTCCCAGGGCAGCTGTCAGGTTCAGGGGTGAATCATCTCAAAGGCAACACTTTACTCTAGCTTGGGCTCCTTCAAGTTCAAATCCACCTCGTCCGATCTACGACGACAATGGAGTGATGTGGGTGCCATATCAACAATCCTTCCATCCTGGACGGGGAGGATCAAGGAGACTAGTTCTGGATCGGATTTCACGACCTACACAAGATCGCTGGACGCCACGTTAATCTGGACAAGGTCACTAGGACCACCCGGTTAGACCGCCCCCTGCAGGCGGTCAGACCGCCCTGCCCAGAAAAGTTCAACGTCCTCCGAAACAGGTGTACAAGCCCAAGATCAGAGAGGAAGAGGTTGAAAAGATGGATGTCGACAAAAAAAGAACTACTAGTCAAGATATCATTCAGATTGGGACAATGGATGTTCCCGTTGAGAAAGATGGCAAGAGACCGGTTGTTTTAAACGATCAGGTTGGAACATCTGTTCAAAAGGGATCTGTTGCTACTAATGATCATGAGGCCAGTGGAAGTGGTTCCAACTCCAAGTACTTTCTACCGAGATGGTGTCCTCCCGGTTTGACTCGCACTCAAAGGAGGAAGCTTCAACGCTTGAGGCTGCGGGAGAAGAAGGAAAAAGAGCTGGAAAAACATAGAGATGAGATCTTCAACAGCTACAGGCCCATGGTACCGCAAGGGAAGGGGTGGAGAGCAAAGACAGCACCTGAGGCAGAGGCGGTCAAACCGGCTGACCAGGCGGTCAGACCGGGTTCACCAGAGACGCCGCCCGGTTTCACTTCTTCAGTCCCCATGGCTTGCGATGATAAGTTGTCGTCGGTACCTGCTCCAGAAGACGACGAGCAACTTATTGATTACAGTTCTTCTCCAGAGCGCATGGATCTTGAAGACAATTGAGAAGACATGGCCGATTTCAATGAGAATCGCCCTTAGGACAAAATGGCCGGTGGAAAGTGTTACATCGACCTTAGAATTGTTTTTTAGTACGCAAGCTTTACTATAAAACAGGGGGGCATATGTTGACACCCAAAATTGGCAGGTCTGGGCAAACCCGGTTAGATCGGCCTGCCAACCCGGTTAAACCGCCCTGGCCAAATTCCTTAAAAGGTAATTTGGACCTCCCCATTGGATAGGTCTCGTTGAGTAGATCAAGATCCATATATAGAACGTCCAATTCGGTGTCCGGATGAGAGGGATATGGCTTCCAGAAGATCTCCACGTCACACGGGCGGTTAGACCGGGTGGTCTAGGCGGTTTGACCGGGTCCGGGCTTTGTAAACCGAGTTGGAGTTGTACTTTAGCACGAGATTTGTTAGGCTTTCAACTCCAGCAGGGGCAAGACCTCCCCACCCTATAAATATAAAGGGTCGTGGCCGATTGAGGACCTATCACCCAATCGAACATATCAATTTTACCTTTTTATCTCTAAACCCTACTTTTCGAACCTCTTTGCTTCCTTCTTCGTCTCTACGGCGATTTAGGGCGTTCTAAGTGGCCTGCCGACCTTAGAACAACCCTAGGCGCGTTGTCCCTGACGGTGTCCCTCCCGGGACAGTGATCTTAGGTTTTCGGCGACGTTCCTATCCAAGGCGGTTAGACCGGCCCCCCAGGCGGTTAGACCGGCCCATGCTGGGAACCTCGACGAGGTGATTTTCGACTACCGCGCGATCCAGCGCACTCGTGTGTTCGACCGGAAAAAGCGTCAACACTATGAGTTCACCCTTATTGTTGATTCCATCTTTGACTAGCTGCTGTAGTACCAAAACTTCTGCCGAGCCTGGAACACGAGCATGCACCAGCATGCGTGGGTGACTGAAAAATCATTGCCCTGCCAGAGTGCCAGAGTTCTCATGTTGAATAGCTTCGCTAGCTCGGACGAAAAAATCTGAGTTGCCGATCAGTTTCACTTGTGACGAGAATAAGGAGAATAGTCCAGGGGCCTGTGGTAGTGTATTTCGATGCCAATTGTTTTGCTGCCCCAACTCGCTCAAACTGATTGCCAGACTCCTTTGCTTGGCGATGCCCTTTGCTGCTGACTGCATTCGTGTCATCAACTTGTGTGGTGAACAATTCTTTTGAGCAGCGAAGGTGCTCACACAATCCATTTGCCATCATTAGATCCGGCAAAATGATTCGACGGGTGACGTTGACCGTGAAAACGAATTGGCGTCGCGATATTCGACTGAAAGATTCAGTCATGCGAAGGCACTCACCCAATCCGTTTGGCCTACGAAGGTGCTCAGGGAATCCGATTGAGCAACTGAAGTGCTCACTTAATCCGTTTGAGTGGCGAAAGTGCCCAGACCATTTTTTGAGCGACGAAAGGCGCTCATTCAATCTGTTTGATTGACGAAAGTTCTCAAGCAATCATTTTGAGCGATGTGAGTGCTCAGGCAATCTTTTGAGCGACGAAAGGCGCTTGGGAAATCTTTTGAGCGACCAAAGGCGCTCGGGCAATTTTTTTGAGCGACCAAAGGCTCTCGGGCAATCTTTTGAGCGACGAAAGGCGCTCGGGCAATCCATTTGCCATCGCTAGTGTTGGGGGATTCGGAATCAGGGTTGACTCTTTTCCTCACATAGGGGGGACTCCATCCTGGAGCGTGAGGTTTTTAACGAGGCAACCTTGATGTAAAATTTCCTTTCCTCAATGAATGGAATAATTCCTCCCTAAGATTCCCGCATTTTACTTTCATGCATATTTTAAAGTGCTATCCAAAGATAGCCCACTCCAAGGCGAGTGAATCGAAGTGTTGCGCAAAAGTAGCCCACCCACAAGTGGTGAAACATAAGCGATTCACAAGAATCAATGTCTTTGAAGAGCTGTTCTCGTAACGGCCCATCCGCAAGGGATGCATCAAAAGCGGTTCAATATTGAATCGAAACAACAACGAAAAGTTGCCAAGTCTCAACTCATCTTTTAGTTTTTGAAACGACGAAGTCTAGTTTCACGCCGCAGCACCAAAGCCAGGCAGTGGAAAACCTTCGTTGTCGAAAAACAGCTTTGGGGCTGCAATATTCGACATTTGTCATCCAGACCCTAGTCCTACAATGTGTTTCACGCCTAGACGTCGCATAGTAGGCTAGCCTTTACACAACGAAAGGGGCAATCAGAAAAATAAATAAATTCATGCAAATACCTCTCGTTAGTATCTAAAATTCAAGTTTTCTTTCAGAGCGAAACATTGTTTATTACAAATTGGCGGATAGAATTCAAAGACCGAGGCTTCGCTCAGTAGAACACATTGTTTTCAATTTACATTCTCCCAGTTTTCGAAGGGGGGGAGACGTTTTCTTTCAGAAACATCAATTGAAACCAGCGAGAATGCTAATCTAAATACATCGCTTTCACGAAAAAGGTGGTTCTATGCAACTACCATCTGTGTACCACCCGCCACGGCTTTTAGCCATGCCGTACACGAAGCAATGATCCGCTTCTTCTTCATCACATGGCTCTTCTTTCACAATTGGGGCTTTGTACGCCTGTGGTTCAATCAGCGCGATTTTGCTGGTGTCGTTCATAGTCATGAAGAAGCGAAGAGGATAACTATGCAAAGAATGGTAACGACAACAAACTTCCCAAAACTCTTTGAAAGTTTTCTGAGGGTATCGGCGTTGAAAAACCTTCCAAGACGCACCGCTGACGCAAGTGTTGGCACGGTGGAAAGTCTTAGGCATCACATCCAACACTACACCTTCGCCCGACGTCTGTGAAAACAATTCGCGCAAAGTTTTACATTACATTCTTAAAACATTAACAAATTTGCATTGAGCAATCCCTAAGAATTTCTACATGTCTACACCTCCGAAGGGGGATCGGTAGCTGAATCTGGAGCCTGCCTTTCGTGCTGCAAGGGGGCGAGGGTCTCGCCGATAACAGGGTCTTGGATATCCTTTTCGGCGTCGACAACGTCACGCGCAGGAGCTTTAGGCACAGCAGTTTCGGCCTCATCGCCAGCAGCCTTCGGAGGCCAGTCGCGATACGGCCCATAGGGTCCTAGGGTGGCGTCCGCACCGTGCACCGCCCGGTGTTCACGAAGTTCCAAAGCTTGCTTCGCCTGGCCAAAATAGAGCTATGAGAAAAGAAATGTATCAAGCATATGATATACTCAAAGTCAGCAAAACCAATTAGGAAAAGCGGGAGTTGCAAAGATCAAACCTTGGCAAGTCGATCGGCCGCTTTCTTTCGTGCACATTCACGACCACTTTCTACCCAGAACTTGTGAAGTATGATTTTAGTAATCGTATCAATAGTTTTGCTAGGGGCTGGCATTTCTTCTGAAGAAGGAAACTCGAATCCACGAGTCCCAAAAGCTTTGAAGTGCTCGCAACCGCGTGCTTCTAGCAGTTGGAGAATAGCCTCGGTGCTTGTCGCCGCGCCATAATCCCCGACCTTCGACATAGTATCCGGTAGCACTTTCAGTTCATCGTTCATCCAGGTGTAATAGCTAGCGATGTTGTCGGTCACCCGAAAGGTTTGGGTTTCAGCGCCATATCGTTCTAGCACTCGGCGATAGGCATGAGCCAAATGAACTCCCCACTGGTGGCAATAGGATTCATTGTCTTCCAGAGTTTTTTCCAGATCAGCTTTCAACTTTTTGAGCTCGTCAATCAGAGAATCTCAAGTTTTAATCTGAACTTGATTTGCATCGTTCAGATCAGTGGCATCACGAAGCTCAGTTCTGCATTCCTCGTAAGACTGCAAACTCTTTTCCAGCTCTATTTTCAAAGCGTCCATAGCAGCTTTCTGTTTAGAGCATTGCCCCGTCAGATCCTGAACTTGACTAGTGAGACGTTTGGATTCTTCCTTCAGTCTTTCATTTTCTTCCTTCAGCTTTCGATTCTCTTCCGCCAAACGCAATCTTTCATCACGAGAGTCATTAGCGATTCTCTCGTAACCCTTTCGACCAGCAACTATTCCGTTAGAAAGAAAGGATTGCATAATGTCCAGCAGTTGCTTGCCGTAAAGGCTCTCCAAAGAATTCAGAAAATATGCGTCCACAAAAGAAAAGTAAAGCCATTAGTCAAAGCCCAATAGCAGAAGCAAAGTTCAGTCGCGTAGACAAATTTAAATACAAATCATCGGCAGTAAGAAGCAACAAGATATGAAGCGAAAAAACGTACCAGGCTCCAAAGCCGAAGGGTCGTTGTCCAATCCATATGTCCCTTTCCCTTCCGGTTGTGGATTCTTGCCTTTGGTTCCCATGGCAACTAGATTCGTGGCCACTGAAAAACCACAAAAGTGTTAAGCCAAGTTTCGAAAGTAAGAAGTTCGACGAAAATGAGGAGAAAATTTTTAAATCACGGTACCTGTGGTCTCCAAAGGCACAGGGTCTTTCCCTCAGAATCCCGGCGCATTGCTGTCTCCGATCAGGGCCTGAGCATTTTGTTCAACCTCATCAAAAGTAGGAGGCGGTGAGCGGGATAAACCTTCCTCACGAACTTCTATGTCAGCCGAATCCAAATCGATAGGGCTCCCTGCCTTCAGCCCTCTCGTCAAATCAGTGCCATCCGTCAAACACATATCATTTCTCTCGTGCACCGAGGATTGCGGGTCAGCTCTATCAGTTTCCATCAGAACGTCTTCGTCAATATAGGATAACTCTTCCTCTCCATCGACGATGTCTATCAGCCCAACTACCGCTTTGATAGGCTCGTACTTTGGGAAATCAGGGCCACAAAGTTCGCCAGTTTTCTCATAGTGATCCCAGAACCTCTTACCCGCGGCTTCTTTTTCTGGAGTCTGTTTCATGCGTTCCCCAGGAGGACAAGTCGTGGAGAAATATGCCCGTGCACGCTCACTCTTAGCCTCCATCCCCGCCGCCGGAGCCGGATCAATCGGAGCAGCTTCTGGCCGATCTTTAGGCTCTTCAGGTTCTTTAGCTTTTGGAGGGTATGTTCTCGTCAGCTGAATTTGCGGCGTGGCCAGGACATCTTCATTCTCATCTCCTTGTGTCGACGTTTCGATCCGTGACTTTTTCTCCTTAGGCTTCGCAACCTCAGATTGTTTCTCCTCAGTAGGGTTTTCTTTGTTCTTCCCTGCATTATATGGGGCTTTCCTCTTGGAGGACGTTTTATTCTCAAGGCCAGTGGTCGGAGCCACGTCATGAATCTTCTTCTTTTCTTTTTCCGCGGTGGCCACTTTCGCCGCCTCAGTCTTCCGGCGAACCAAGTTTTCATTAATCTTCATCAACTTGGAAGATTTTTCAGCAATCGGAGGCAATGTGGTTTTCGCGGCTTCAGCCTTACGCTGATCCAGAACCTCAGTAGCTTTCGCAACCTTAGAGGTGCCCTCCGCCGCAGTAGTCGTTTTGCCCGCCTTACCCTTCTTCGAAGTTTCTGCCGGCTCAAACCCAATGTTGCCCGCTGGTTGCATCTTTTTGCCAGGCGTCGTCGGTCTCGGACGCGGCGGGCATGGAACGTTCATCTCTTCCAAGACGTGATTGACGCGACCAGAGTGTTTCAAAATCTTCTGGGCACATTCCCACTCTTTGTGAGTGTAATTGCCGATCATTTGAATGACCTTCTTCTCAACTTCAGCCAATATTTCATCGTCAGTCTTTCCTTCAGGACGTTTGACGTTGAATTTGGGGCTGCGGATCTCGTGATCAAGCCCGGGCAATTGTTTCATGCTGAAAGCCGAAGTACCCCATCGGGGCTTGCAGGGCCAAATATCTGCTGCCACGAATTCCTCAGGAGCATCTCGCGTAGTAATCATGCGGGTAGCTTGGAAGAAAGCGCTAGTACTGGCGGAACTGCGACTCCCTTTGGTAAGTTCCGGAGCCAATTCAACTTCCAAATCCACCATGCGACTAGCCAAGTCATAAGTCACCACTTCTTCACGCTGTGCGTTCAGTCCAATCACCGGAATAGTGGCATAAAACCAATAAGAATTCCATTTATTAGCCCACTTATTCTTGTAAGCTGGGGATAGCTCCACAAGAGGCTGGTTTTTGTTTATACGACGGGTCTGAAAGGTGCAGCAGCCATACTGAGCCTCTTTCTCTTCATCGTCAACGATAACAGTTTTTTTGGCCTAGTGAATCTCGAAATGACGGACGAAAGTGTCCACATCATTCGTTTCGGCAAAAGAGCGGCACACCCACAGAAACTTTGAAATTTGGGGGATCGAATTAGGTGTCAGTTGATGAATCTGAACATTGTAAGCTGCCAAAATTTCAGCAAATCGTCTCGACACTGGCAGCCGAAAGCCCACTGTGAAAAAATCACGGAAAACGACACTTTCATTCTTCCGAGGTTTTGGAGTTGTTTCTTTCCCAGGTGGCCGACAGTCATTTGGCGAAAAGCAACCTTCTGAAACAAGGACATCCAGCTCCGATTGTGTCATCAATGACCGGCCCATGAAGCATGTACTGGGTTTGACTAGATCTTCAGGACCAACATTCACGCCTGCCAAATTTCCCCCTGATTCCTCGACGGCGGCAGTGCCACTTCCCTCAGCAATCTCGCCCTCCTCAACGCCAGCATCAGCTTTCTTAGCATCTGTGTGGCTCAACATTATTTCTACATCATCTCCACTATCGGAATCACTACTTTCATCGCTATTCGAAGTGGATGAAGAACTGCCGCTCTCGCGAGAGCTGACAGACCCATCCAAGCCAGAAATCTTACCAGATTCCAAGCTGGACGACGAGGAGGAAGATGCCGTGGCAGCCTTCGCAGCCTCAGGTGAAGTGGGTTGGTCCTCGTGGTTTGACGGGGAGCCTTCGCCTTCCATTGCTTTTGCCGTGTGCCTAACACGAGCCATGTGTCTATAAAGTCTCAATCTCAAAGCATTGCATCGCGGAAAACAAACGAAGGAAACGCCCTCTTTCGCAAAGGCTGGAACTGACCTCAAAGTGACGACCAGCCTTCACGGAACGTGATCTGCGAGAGGCGAAGCCTTAGAGCTCAATCGCGGATTTCAGGAGAGAGGGAAGGGTGGTGAAAGCGACAGCAGTTTGAATGCGTCGCCGACCCCATCTATTTATAGGCAGCGGACGGTAACGGTCGAAATTTTCGAACCTAACGGCTAAGGGAGAGGGCAAAACCGTAATCCGTATGGTTTTCTAGGGAGTCGACGCCGTGGAAGACGTTTTCTTTTACCTCGATTCCCGAATCTTAGGTTTCGGCGGCTCAAGTTTTTGGTTTCGCAAAACGTTTCGCCTCCGAGGGGCTTCTGTTGGGGGATTCGGAATCAGGGTTGACAAAGTCAACGCGTTAGAATCGCCGAAACACGCTTGGTCAATCCAACGGCGTTACTTATTCGCAGGACGAAGCCCTCGAAGCCATCCGCTTTGACTCTTTCATTAACCCGTGAGCTTTCGCTGGGCACCTTTCGTCGCCCGAAAGCCGTAGCGGTATAAGAGGTATCGATTTTCAACCTTTAGCACTGACGTCACTGATTTTTCGCAGGACGAAGCCCTCGGGACGAATCTGGCCTGAACGAAAGACCCTAGCTATCCTTTCGCTCGGGGCTTCGTCGCGACTAATGTTAAGTTTCACAATGTTTTGCTTGTGGTGCGTTTCAGGTGGCGTTGTTTGCTGGGAGAAGGGTATTCTCCAAATTGAAGGTCTTCACCCGACAGGCGCACATGCTGATGCCGGAAAAAGCGCCGTGATATGCGGCGAGATGTCGAGAAAGCGACGATTACGTGAAGGCACAATGGAGAATTCCCAAAATTAGCCTAGTACATTCTTGATTGATTCGTTTTACACGAGGTCAATTTCGGTATGTAAAAAGTCTGTTCGTCTCCCTATAAAAGGAGACCGACCGGCACTTGTAAAGGGGATCATCTTTGGAGAATTACACTGTTGAGAGTTTTCCTCTGTGGTCCTTCGTGTTTAGTATTCGAGCCCTTTTGTTCCATTTCATTTCATTGTTCGTGTTAAGCTTCGCTATAGCACAACAGCTAGATCCAGCTAAATGATTCGACGGCCGCTAATGACTCGGGATACAATTTATTCAAATGATGAGACGATTACAGAATGAGATACACTTTGCCGTCTTGCAAAATCTAAAAGGGAACATCGAAGGTGAACGGATCAATAGTTTTGTCTCCAGAACAAAGAAAATGACTGTCGATGGTATGAAATGATTGCAACTGGCAGTTTTTGGTGTGCCTCGATGCGGAGGTGACCAGCTGTAAAGCTTAAGGCATATATTTCGTGAAACCCAAACCACATGTTCCAAATACTACTATATAGTGTAGATGGAAAGCCAATGACTTTCGTAGTAACCTTTGCAATTTAATCACTTTTTTTTAGGCCAAAAGAGATGGATTACGGATAAGACAATTGCTTTCGTCATTCGTCTTGACCTATTCCGTTGCCACAATTTTTTTTCAATCCTCCCGAGGTGATGATGACGGAAGGTACTAGCCGAAATCGATTGGAAAGAATACAGGTTCAAGAGACCTTCGCACCTGAAGAATCAAATTAAATTGGAGCGAAGGACCTGCTGGAGAAAGAGAAAGCGAAGGTACCTGACATTTCCATCGAAGCAAATCGTGTTTCTCAAGGGAAAGTCCTTCAGGCATTTTTTTGTTTGGTCGCATGCACCTGGGAGGGTTAGATGATCTGATTTGCTGTCTACGGATCCTTGGAATGAGCTAATGAGTAGCGAAGGTGTGGGCTAGCTTCAATTTTTCTCGTGGTATCATCATGAGCTTTATTTCGACCAAAACCACAGTGGGCGCCTTTGTTGGGACTCAGAATCCCAAACAAACAATAAAAGAAAGTGAAAGAGATTGACTAGACCAATGAACAAATGAGAGCAAATGAATAAATGGCCAAAAGTCCCCCTCCTCCACCCCTTGAGGTCTATTTATAGGGAGAGGGGAGGTGCTTTTCCCCTCCAGATCCTTGAGAGAGGAGGTGGTTGTTTATATTATTTCCATCAGTGGGATCAAAAATTACATTTAGGTCCCTACTATTTACATACATCCCCACCTATTACAATTAGGCCCTCGACCCTTACAAATACACCCTTATACCTTATTTTTTTGGCCTCTTTTATACACAATGGGGTCCTTAGCTTTAGGCTTCCTAAGGCGCACCCCCAACAATGCTCTTCAACGGAAGCAAGCGAGTGCAAATGCACCGCAAAAGACTAGAAGACATTTCTCCGTGTTTGCGCAGGAAAGCAGTACAGGCAGCAGTCCAACAATTTTACACTTGTTCGGCTCAGTGACAATCAGGTACAAATTCCATTGACCTGCTATACTGATGTATGTTTCTCTTGTTGCATGGTTTAGTGTTTCTGGAGTAGAAATGTTTCCCAATTGTTTGTGTTATGTTCGGTAGGAAGTATTTCAGGCGTGAGCCGGCGGCAGCATAACCGGCAACAGACGACTCTCCCACGTCTGTGTAGTTGCAGGCATCGTTTGAATTCGAACCTGTGTAACGTCTGTGTTAGCAGTTGTAATCTAGGTCCTTTATATCTAGTGAACTGGAAGGAATGAACGAGTATGCTTGGAGATTATTCAGATCTCCTGGCATATGTGCAACTGCTCTGCTTTTCCCCTGCTTTCCAATCTTCCTGAGCGCCGGCCACCAGGACGGCGTTCCAGCAGCGTCGTCGCCGCCGGGACTTCTGGCCTCGGCCTTCAACCAGCCATAAGTGTAACCTCAGGAGGGCCAGTTCTAACAATCTGGTATCATACTCAGTCGATCTGATGTCTGGGACTTCTGCCACCACCGCCCTGATGTCCATCACACCGCTGTCCGCCTCCTCCGCGCCACTCTCGTCTTCCCAGGTCGCCGTCACCTCCGTGTCGGTCACCGCGCTCGACACGCTCACGTCTGCCATCCACAGCCTCCAACAGCAAATCGGGCACTTCGCCTCAGGCCTCACGGCGGTTGAGCTTTGAGTGCCGTCGACTTCAGCGCCATCATCGCCGGCACATCGCTTTCTGTGGCTAACCACCGCACCCGCCGCGACTGGCCTGTCCGTGGCGCTGTCTTCATCGGCACCGTCAGTGGCATCCAGGGCACTCAATCAAGCCGCCCCCATGCTCGATCAATCTGCGCCGCCGTCCTCGACACCGACATCGACGCCATGGCCATTCGGCCTGCCCGGTTATGGGGGCATTCCACCTTCAACCTCTGTCATCGTGCACACAGCTCCACCCACATCCCACCACATCATGCCTACAAATCCACTACCCATTCACCAAATTCCCTTTCCATCATCCCCACCATGCAAGACCCACCACCAGGCTATCTCGACCATGCTCCGTGGCCGCGGCATACCCTGCACCCATAGCCAAATACCAAAAATGGTCGTTTCCCACTTATGATGGCGCAGAAGACCCACTGGGTTGGCTCAACAGATGTGAGCATTTCTTCCGTGCTCAGTACACTAATGAAGATGACAAGGTGGAGATCGCAGCATTCCACCTCACAGGTGTGGCACAACACTGGTTTCATATGCTTGAGCGCGACCTCCATGGCCTTCACAATATCACCTGGCCTGCCTTTCGAACCTTCTGCCAACAATGCTTTGGACCTCCATTGGGTACGAATCACTTGGCAGATTTAGCAAGATTGCAATTCAGAGGCTCTGTCCCTGAGTAAAAGGAGGCTTTTCAGCACCGCATGGCCCATGCCGGGTATTTGTCCCGAGATCAGCAAGTGCAATTGTTCACTGGAGGACTGCCAGAGCCCATCGAAACAGATGTCGAGTTGCAAGCACCTACTGACCTGCAGCACGCCATGCTTTTTGCTCGAGCCTATCAACGCTGCAACGCACCCTCGCCTCCCACTACTGCTACCAAGCCTCATCACTTTTCCACAAAACATTCCCTACCAGCCCCTTCACTGCGTCTTTTGGGTCTGCAGCAAACCCTCCGCGCCCGTTCAAGCCTCTCACACCCACTGAAATGGCAGAAAGGCGCAAACTGGGGCTCTGTTACGATTGTGATGAACCTTATGTTCACGGCCACAAGTGCCCGCGCTTGTTCTATTTGGAAGTTTCGGATTATGACGAAGTGGATCTGCTATTGCCGAAAGAGGATCAGGAATCGGTCAACCAGACTCAGTGATTTCTCTGCATGCTATCACAGGCATTCCACATGAACAGGCTATGAAGCTGCACGTAGCAATCGGTAACCACAAACTTACAAGTCTTGTTGATTCTGGTTCCACTCACAACTTCATCCAAAAGCACGTGGCTCAACGCATTGGCCTGCACTGTCAAGAAACTAGAGGCGCAACTGTTATTGTAGCAAATGGGGACCGACTGAACTGCGGTGGCTTAGCGTCAAATGTAGCCCTTTGCATTGGTCAGGAGTGTTTCTCAGTTAATTGTTACACCATCAACCTTGACTGCTATGATATGGTACTGGGCATCTCCTTCCTTCGCACCCTTGGACCGATCTTATGGGATTTCGAGGATCTCTAAATGGCTTTCTGGTGGCAAGGGCGCAGGATACTGTGGAAAGGACTGGGGTCAGAACGTTGGGACATTCCACCCACCTGACGCATCAACTCCCTATGTAAGTCTGAACAGCCCTTGTTAGATCAACTACTTGCTTCTTTTGAAGATGTTTTTGAGCCTCCCACGGGCCTACCACCTGCACGGCCGTGTGATCATCAGATACACCTTCTGCCAAACACTGCTCCAGTCGCTGTTCACCCCTACCGATACCCACATCTTCAGAAGGATGAGCTGGAAACACAGTGCGCAAACATGTTACCCCAAGTTATCATCAGGCCAAGTACTTCCCCATTCTCAGCTCCTGAAGGACCGATTAGGCGACCAGAGAGGGGGGAGTGAATGGGAGCCGATAAAATTTCTTCGAAGAAACACCGGACAATTCCCAAAATTAACTCCAAGGATTCCCACACGAACTTGCCAAGGTCACGTAGTCACAACGGACCAACCAACCCTAGGAACAAGTCCAAACAAGTTGCAAAGCGAAAGCACAACTCAAGAAGCAAAGCACTTAGGCGAATCTGCCTGGCCAGGATGGACGGTCCGACCGACTGTCGCGGACGGTCCGTCAGGGCCTGGCGGACGGTCTGACCCCCTTGGACGGATGGTCTGTATTGATGGACAGAACCTCCAGTAGCTCCCCGAAAAATACGAACGGTCCGATCTGACCACGTGCACTGTCCGACCCCGGCGGACGGTCCGTGACCCACGGACGGATGGTCTGTCAAACACAATCCAAATGGGGGACCCGACCCCCAACGGATCAAACCACCGACCAGCACGAACACGCGACGAACTGGACGAACATGAGATCCCGCGGACGATCCGTGACCACCTGGCGGACGGTCCGCTGGTCACGAACAGAACGGGGCGAACTTGAAAACCGTAAGGGAACTTCCCCTAATCCTCCATGGATCTCCCAAACAGCTACACGGATTGTGACAAGATTTTTAGGGAGATGTGAAGCGTCCCTAGGGGATTCTTTGCCCAACAACTTGAGGCCTCAAACCAACTAAATCGCCGGGAATCGACAACAAACCAAGCTCAAGCACAAAGCTAGGGTTCCAACCGAAATCCTCGAATCGGAGGCCAAATCCGGCGTTTGAGGGGTCAAGATCAAGCACAAAGATGCACAAGACATCTATCCATGATCCCCACAAACAAAACCGAGCACAAACACCTCAGAATCGACGAATCGAGCCGCGCATGAAAATCCCACAAAAAGACTCGAAAAAGACACAAAAATCACTCGAACCAAGAGAAGGAAATCAACGCAACCATAAATGCTTCCATACAACCAGAGGTCAGATTCTCTACAAAATCATGAAGAAAATCTAGCCTATAGAGCAGGGAAAATGGAAAGTAGTCCAGATGGATGAGTTGCCCTGGAACCCTAGAGCTATATATATGAACTCTCTCCGGGTTGGGCAAATGACCAAGCTACCCCTAGAACATAAAGGAAGATACACACCCCTCAAGGGTAATATGGTCAAGACTTGGATATCTTCATCGGGCGGTCACGCCTTCGCCGCAGTCCGCGTCCTCCCGACGCAAGCCCCGCAATCCCGCCGCGTGTCCCCGGCATTGAAGCTTCTCGACGCGCTCGGATCCCGTCTCCGCCCGTCGAGCCTCCAGTCTTGGTTTTGTGGCTCAACCAAGTAACCCGGCGGTTTTGTGGTGAACCGCCGCAAACCCCGCGTGCAGACTCCGGTCGTGAGCTGCTACCCTACACTGGCTCTTGTCCACGACTTCGTCTTGCTTTTCTTGCCACCATGCGGCCCGCACTTGATCCCGTTCGGCCACCAGGTCCATCGAGACGAGCCTACTTGTCTCTCCACTCCTCAGAGGCCCCGCAAGGCTAAGACCTTTCGCGCCCACTCTTCACCTGCACCAACGCAAATCAAGCCGCAACTTGCACATGCAACTCAGCCAAGAGTCAGTCCACACCACATTGTCAATCACTCATCACACTAGGGAGCGACCATCCACCGGTCCTCAGACGCTCCGGTCCTCAGCTCCAGTACTCCTTGTGAAGAAACATGATGACACTTGGCACTTTTGTGTTGACTACATAGCTCTAAATGATCAAACAGTTAAAGATAAGTTTCCAATTCCCATAGTGGAAGAGCTCCTAGATGAACTCCATGGTGCTCGCTTTTTCTCCAAACTAGATTTAAGAGTTGGCTATCATCAAGTCCGGGTACATCCAGAATATGTTGTAAAGACAGCCTTTCGCACACACCATGGACACTTTGAATTTTTGGTCATGACGTTCGGTCTTACCAATGCCCCGGCCACTTTCCAAAGCCTCATGATTTCTGTCCTGGAACCTTTCTTACGCAAGTGTGTTCTTGTCTTCTTTTATGACATTTTGATTTACAACAATTCTTTGTCTGAACATCTGCAACACTTGCGCTCTATCTTCTCGGTCCTATGTGCCAACCATTTGAAAGTGAAGAAATCTAAGTGTGCTTTTGCAACACCATCACTATCATATTTAGGCCATGTTATTTCTGCTTCTGGAGTAGCAATGGATACTGACAAGGTTGAATCTGTCACAACATGGCCTGGCCACAACCTGTTTCAGCTAGAGGACTGCGTGGATTTCTTGGATTAGCTGGTTACTACAGACGTTTCATCAAGGACTTTGGGGTTTTAGCTGCACCTCTCACACGCCAATTCCTTTGGACAGAAGAGGCCACATTGGCTTTTGAAGGCCTTAAGCAGGCACTCTCTCTCCTGTATTACATCTTCCCAATTTCACATTACCCTTCATTGTCGACTGTGATGCTTCCGGGACAGGCTTTGGGGCAGTACTGCATCAAAACGCAGGGCCTCTTGCCTTTTACAGTAAACCCTTTGCTGCTCGCCATCTGAAAATAGCTGCATATGAAAGAGAATTGATTGGGCTCGTTCAAGCCGTCAGGCATTGGCGACCTTATTTGTGGGGCAGACAGTTCATAGTCCGCACCGATCACTATGCTCTCAAGTTTATGCGTGATCAACGTCTGTCGACAATCCCCCAACATCAGTGGATCAGTAAATTATTTGGCTACGACTTCATAGTCGAATACCGCCCGAGACGTCTCAATGCAGTGCAGATGCTCTCTCTCGCCGTGACCAACCTGACATGTCTCTGAACTTCATTTCAGACTCATCTTTTCAGCTGTTCGCAGACCTTCGCAATGAACTGAGCAGCAATGAAGAACTTCGACACCTACGTGACAATGTCACTCAAGTTCGTGGACCAGATTGGCGTGTGCACGATGGAGCGGGTCGATTGCCAGTAGGAATAGCATCGGTGATAGCGGTTCTCCTTGCCTTAGTCCCCTTGCATGCTTGAATTTTCTCCCTGGGATACCAGTTAGCAAAACTCTGGATGACGATGAGGCTAATAAAGTAGCCACCCAATCCCGCCATCGTTGTCCGAATCCCAGAGCTTGCAACACCTCCAGCAGATACACCCAGCATACCGAGTCGAACGCCTTTGAGATATCGAGCTTTATGAATAGTGATGGGCGTTCAGCTTTGTGTAGGGCTTTAATTACATTTTGGGTGTAGATGAAGTTGTCATGGATGCACCTTTTTTGATGAAGGTGTTTTGGGAGCAAGACACCAAGTTGTGAAGTCTCGGCACGAGTCTGTCTGCTAGAATTTTCGTGATGATTTTTGCCAAACTATTATGAGACTAATTGGTCTGTAGTCCATTGCTTTGGAGGCTTCATTTGATTTTGGCAGGAGGACAACATTAGCTTCATTGACTAGTTCAAAACGTTGTGTTCAAAGCGAGTGGAAGGCATGAAGGGCCGATATCAGATCGGTACAGATAATCGACAATGATTTATTTTATGTCTTCTTCTGATATCACCGGGCGAGCAACCGGATTATTGGATACCACAAAAGAAGATCACAACGCGGATGCAGGGTCAGTATATGTGGGGAACTAGATAGCTGGGCGGCTGGGCCAATCAGAACTCGGATACACATCGCCATACCGGAGAAGATCCAGAGGACACATTGGCCCTGTCCGGATACTCTGACAGGGTTAGAGATAGAGTTAGATTCTAACTCTAACTCTATCCCTAAACTAACTCTAACTCTATAGGTGTTTGAATTCAAGAGTTAGACTAGGTTAGATTGACAATAAATATATTTTTCCAATCATTTGACTCAATATTCACACACCCATGCCTCTCATGTCTCCTCCCCACCGCATCCACCCGTGGTGCCCCTCTCTCGTCCCAACCGGCACCGCGCGGCATCACACAGACGCAGCTGCTCAGCTACTTTAAAAACACAGCCTCCATGAGCGACGTCTTGATTTGTGCCCTGCAGCTGCAATTGCTCACCCCTCCAGCTCGAGCTCCTTGAGAAGAAGCACTCGAGCACACTAAGACCAAGCTGTGCTAGCTCGGGAAATTAAAGATCACTCGCTGAAATCCACTTGTTCTTCGTGTGTTGAAATCAACAAGATGGACCCGGCGGCGGCTCCTCGTGGTGCATTCCCCGCCGCTGTCCAACCGATAAGCCTGTGGGCGCTCATCAACACCGCTCTCGCCATCATGCCCCACTTCGGCGGCGTCGACCTGACGCTGACAGCCACCAAGGAGAGCGCCGCCCTCGGGAGCTGGATGCAGTGGTGCGCTGCAGCACAGGCGGCCGCCGCGGGGCTGGCGCTACTGCTGCCGGCCAGCATCGTCGGCCACCGGAGCCGCATGTCAACGGTGGTGCCCGACACAAGAACGTCGGCGGCCTGCAGGGCCCCGAGGCCAGGAGGCAGCCTCGCCGGCCTCTCGTGCGCCCACGCGTACGGGACGGCCGCGGCAAGCCTCCCTGCGCCACGCGGACGGCGGCCACTGGAGGGCGCGGGTGAGCTCGCCACCGGCGGATATGAGCTGGGCGGTGAGGCCGCGCTTCCCACCTCGTCACTCGCCTTCGAGGCCGCGCTCTCAACAGCATGTCGTCGTCTTCGGAGCGAAGGCCGAGGCCGCGAGGGAGTCCGGGCGGGAGCGCATGGGGGCTGGCGGCGCGTCGCGGCTAAAGCTGGCGGCGGATTGGTGCGATTTGTTTGGGGATGGGAAAGCGATGGGGCCGGTGACAGATGGGTGCGGCATGTGAGCGCGGCTTGCGGGAGGAGGGGGGAGAGAAAAGAGTGGGTCTCACAGGAACTAGCTCCAATTAGCACCTCATGGATGGGATAGTTTTTTTGAGTGGGATGGTTGTATCTAGTCAAATCTAACTCACATGTTTGGATCTTTTAGGACTTGGTGCTAAACTAGTCCAAACTATCTCTAACATATGGATAACAGGGCCATTGAACGAGTGAACGACTCTACCGATCGATGTGAGCTGCACCGAGATCCTGCATTCAGTGGATCGATTGGAACAAGTGATTTCACATTTCTCAGTTCAGAATTTGCCTTCCGCTGTAGTGTGTGTGCATTGCTCGGGCACTGGCAGGTCAAAATTAGGCAACGGGCAGCGCAAACTCCCCGGAGAACAGGCCAAAATGTAGCAGTCGAGAGAGCCACTGCCACGCTCCCGCTCTGACCATTTCCACGCTCCAGCGTCCGGCCCCATTTTCTGCTCACTGCGTCCTCTCCTACTGGTTCTCCTAGGCTCGCGACGCAGCTCGCCACGACGCTCGGGTTGCCACGCTCGCCCATGCGCCGAGATGGCCGACGTGCTGCCAACGGCGGGGGCGGCCGGCACGCTGCCGCCGAGGAACGCTACGGCGCAGGTGTCGGCGCGCGGCAACATCTCCAGCTCCGCCTCGGTGGTGTGCTACTCGCCGATGATGGTCACGGCCTACGGCATCTGGCAGGGGGTCAACCCGCTCGAGTTCTCGCTCCCGCTCTTCATCCTCCAGACGGCCATCATCGTCGCCACCACCCGCCTCCTCGTGCTCCTCCTCAAGCCCATCCGCCAGCCCCGCGTCATCGCTGAGATCCTCGTGCGTAAGCCTGATGATGAGTCCATTGTTGTTGGTTTTGTTGCCGGCCGGCTTGCATGGTGTGGCGGCGCAGCCACCGCGCGAGAGATCACCGTCTGGTTGCTGATGCGATTGTGCGTAGGCCGGCGTGATCCTGGGGCCGTCGGTGATGGGTCAGGTGGATGTCTGGGCGAACACGGTGTTCCCGGTGAGGAGCCTGCTGACGCTGGAGACGGTGGCGCACCTCGGCCTCCTCTACTTCCTCTTCCTCGTCGGGCTCGAGATGGACGTGAACGTGATCAAGCGGTCGGGGAAGAAGGCGCTCATCATCGCCGTGGCGGGGATGGCGCTGCCCTTCTGCATCGGCACGGCCACGTCCTTCATCTTCCGGCACCAGGTGTCAAAGAACGTGCACCAGGCCTCCTTCCTGCTCTTCCTCGGCGTCGCGCTCTCCGTGACGGCGTTCCCGGTGCTGGCGCGCATCCTCGCCGAGATCAAGCTGCTCAACTCGGACCTCGGCCGCATCTCCATGTCCGCCGCCATCGTCAACGACATGTGCGCGTGGATCCTGCTCGCGCTCGCCATCGCCATCTCCGAGGTGAACAGCTCCGCCTTCTCCTCCCTGTGGGTGCTCCTCGCCGGGGTGCTCTTCGTGCTCGCCTGCTTCTACGTCGTCCGCCCGCTCATGTGGTGGATCGTCCGCCGCGTCCCCGAGGGCGAGACCATCAGCGACGTGCACGTCACGCTCATACTCACGGGCGTCATGATCGCCGGCGTCTGCACCGACGCCATCGGCATCCACTCCGTGTTTGGCGCCTTCGTCTACGGGCTCGTCATACCCAGCGGCCAGCTCGGAGTCGTGCTCATCGAGAAGCTCGAGGACTTCGTCACGGGGCTGCTGCTCCCGCTCTTCTTCGCCATCAGTGGCCTCCGCACCAACGTCACCCGGGTGCGAGACCCCGTCACCGTGGGCCTCCTCGTGCTCGTGTTCACCATGGCCAGCTTCGCCAAGATCATGGGCACCATCCTCATCGCCGTCTCCTACACCATGACCTTCCGCGACGGCGTCGCCCTCGGCTTCCTCATGAACACCAGGGGGCTCGTCGAGATGATCGTCCTCAACATCGGCAGGGACAAGGAGGTGCTGGACGACGAGTCGTTCGCGGTGATGGTGCTAGTGTCGGTGGCGATGACGGCGCTGGTGACGCCGGTGGTGACGACGGTGTACCGGCCGGCGCGGCGGCTGGTCGGGTACAAGCGGCGCAACCTGCAGCGCTCCAAGCACGACGCGGAGCTGCGGATGCTGGCGTGCGTGCACACCACCCGCAACGTGCCCTCCATCATCTCGCTGCTGGAGCTCTCCAACCCCACGAAGCGCTCCCCGATCTTCATCTACGCGCTGCACCTCGTGGAGCTCACGGGGCGCGCCTCCAACATGCTCGCCGCCCACCACTCGGCCTCCAACCAGAGCCGCAGCAGCGCCGGGGCCAGCGACCACATCTTCAACGCCTTCGAGAACTACGAGGAGAGCGTGGGCGGCGTGTCCGTGCAGGCGCTCACGGCGGTGTCCCCCTACCAGACGATGCACGAGGACGTGTCGGTGCTGGCGGAGGACAAGCACGTGTCCCTCATCGTGCTCCCGTTCCACAAGCAGCAGACGGTGGATGGCGGCATGGAGCCCATCAACGCCTCCCTCCGGGGCTTCAACGAGAGCATCCTCTCGTCGGCGCCCTGCTCCGTGGGCATCCTCGTCGACCGCGGCCTCAGCGCCGCCGCGGCGCGGATGGCGACCGTGCACCACGTCGCGCTGCTCTTCTTCGGCGGACCCGACGACCGCGAGGGGCTCGCCTACGCGTGGCGGATGGTGGAGCACCCGGGCGTCTGCCTCACCATCGTCCGCTTCATCCCGCCGGACTACAAGGCCCCGGCGCTGGCGCCGCCGCAGCCCGTGGCGGCGCGGGCGCCCGCGGGACACGTGCACGCGCGCGCCATCACCATCGTCCCAGACGCCGCCAAGAGCGAGCGACAGATGGACGAGGAGTACCTGGGCGAGTTCCGGACGCGCAACGTCGGCAACGACGCCGTCCTCTACATGGAGCAGGTGGTGGCTAACAGCGAGGAGACGCTGGCGGCCATCCGGAACCTGGACAGCGCGCACGAGCTCTACATCGTGGGGAGGCACCCGGGGGAGGCCGGGTCGCCGCTGACGTCGGCGCTGGCGGAGTGGATGGACTCGCCGGAGCTGGGGCCAATCGGCGACCTGCTGGTGTCGTCCGAGTTCTCCAAGATGGTGTCGGTGCTGGTGATGCAGCAGTACGTGATCACCGCGCCGCAGCCGGCCGTGGGGCCGGCCGTGCCAGTGACGGACGACCCCGTCCGGCAGTACGTCACCAACGGCAACCAGCGGACGACGGTGGCCCGCGGCGGGTGGGGCGCCGCCGCCGACTTCTGACCTACACGGGCTATGGCACGGTGGTCGATTATGCGTCGATAGAGGGTTACTACGTTTTTAGGGACTTTTTTTTTGTTGGCTACACGTTTATATAGGGGCTTGGATTGGAGCTGATTGCTTTGTGTGTCTGATTTGTATAGCTCATTTCTGATTTATACTTATCCCTCAATTAGGAGACGTGACGTACTGACGTGACAAGTTGCCTAGATTAATTTCACAAAATCAGGGATTGTCTATCTATCACATGTGTGATTTGAGGGTCCATGTCACATGTGTGATTTGAGGTCTCGAATCATACAAATTTGTTGGGCTACAAATCTGTGTGATTCTGGGGATGCCATCACACAAATTCTGGTAGAAGCCAAATCACACAAATTTCCTCAAAACTACCACCCAAATTAATAAAGAAGCCAAATATGTGTGATTTTCACCATGCCATCACACATATTTTTCTAGAAGCAAAATATGTCAGATTACCAGAGACCAAAAAATAACAGAAAAATCACCCAAATTATGGAACCGAGGGAAACCCCATTTCCATTCATAGAACGAAAATACATGGTGTTTGTTCAGAAATAGTGTAGGAACAGCAGCAGGCAAATTATCAGGTTTTTCTGTCTATCACCCAAATTATCAAAGAACCCAAATCTGTGTGACTTTTATCATGTTATCACACAAATTTTCGTAGAAAGCAAAATCATACAGATTTCCTGAGACAAAAATTACAAGAAAATCACACATATTTAGATCTATAAAAATTACATAGATCAAGTGGCTAATTTACATATGCTGAATGAATAAGTGCTCGGTGGCTTGTCGGGCATACACCCCAGGTACCTACCATGGAAGGATGAAGACAGACTCCTACTTGAATTCCCCTGTAATCCTACGAGAACTCATACCGTGTAATCCTATCCGGACTCTTATCTTGTAACCGACTTGGCACCCGCCCCCTGGACTATATAAAGGAGGGTCCGGGTACCTAGATCGGCACACATCATAACCAACACCACAACACCCAAGCGTAGAGCGCCATATACACACCCCAAACACGGCATATGGTATCACGCTATCTTGGCGGCCCGAACCAGTATAAATCTGTGTCTCGTGTCCTTGCTTTAACCTTCGGGTTCCAAATCTGGCGATCCCCTACCGCACAATCTACTACCTCGGATATCCCCTTGGTAGGTTTGCCGAGTTAAAACACCGATAAAGTTGTCACGGGGTGGTTTTTGAGCTCCTTAGTCTGACCCCTCATATTTATAAAGCACACTAATATGCTTCCACGATGGAGGCCTATTAGTCACTCTAATCCTTCATGGATCAGATATCCTTTTAAGCCTTTAGGCTTTAGGGTGAATTGTTATGATTGTCTCTAGTGGCGGAGCTAGAAACCAACCAAAGAGGGGGCCAAATTACTCAATTTTCTGTAGTAATTACACTGTTAGCTATGTACTATGCAAAGGAAATGAGTATTATATTATGATTATCATCCCTAAGCATCTCCAGTTCTATATCCAAATGAAAATGAAAATGAAAGTTAGTAGACATCTCGGTTGACAACATAATATGTGATATTCAGATCGGCACTCTTTGCATAAGCAGCTAGCTTTATTGCGCATCTGGTGGTTTTAGTTGTCAAGGAAGGGTCAGGCAAAGTGAAATAGTCATGTACTACTTCAATGCTTCGGTTTGAGGAAGAAGAGCACACACCGAGTTAAATGATGTGCATGCTACTTGTAGTGTTAAAATGCTTTATTTGCATGTAGTTTGTTTGTGCTAATGGACTGCAATACGCCTTAATGAAAATTTCGTATAAAGCACGGGGGGCCGTGACGCTCTTTGGTCCACAGTTAGCTCCGCCTATGATTGGCACATCACCAACGTTCTCCCCACTTGCACTAGGAGCAATCATATACAAACATCTCCAACATTCCAATTTCTTAAGTGTGTGACTTGTTAGGTTCATGCGCAAACAATCGTCAACGAAAACCATTTCGGAACTACAAGTCAGTAGCGGTACCTAGCAGGACATACTGATTTCTGAATGCACTTAAAGAACATATCAGTTGAACCTATTATATTCATATACATACTAATCTCTCTGCCTCTCTCTGCCACATGATCCGTGCAACTCTTGTGATGGCGCGACCATTCACTCGATCAAATAGTGGATATATTTAATTCATGAGAAATCTTCCATCATCGTGATTAACTCCTTAATTATTACTCATATTGGCATGGCTATGAACTTTCCAATCGAACTATCTCGAGGGTACTAGAGATATCTCTCATGTTATGTAGGATGAGAAAATTCCATCTTATCAGCTCACATCCTATTTCATGTTTCATGATGCATCCAAAAAACCACTTTTATTACTATCCAGCTACATACTAGCATTTGGATGTCCCAAAGTACAGTACTACACATAGTGAGAAAAAATAGAGATCTCAGATCTAGCAGGTGTACCACTCGAGACCAACTGATGGCACATACAAAAAACAATCCCAGCAGTATCTCAGGGATTTTTTTCTCTTTTTTGGATTTTTGTTTTTGGTGGTGACCAATTTTTTTTGCAAAATATTTTAATCCCAAAACCTTTTCATGTTTATTGAATGTTTTAAAAAACGCATAGTTGTTTTTCGAATTTTTCTTAGCTTTTTCATGAAAATCATTCAAAAGTTTTTATTATAAAGTTTTCCTAAGAGTTGTGTAGGATTTTGCTAGATTTTTTTAGCGAATTCTTTGTTCAAATTTTATCACGAATAACTTTTGTAAAAAAGTTCATTCCAATGTTTCTGCTATTTTTTCTTTTTGTTTTTCATGTGGTGGACCATGTATAGACTTTCCACGTGGACGTAAAGGGTCGGAAATAAGAAGCCTTCCACATGGGAGGGGGGGGCCCACATCAACCGTAAATTTGGTTGCCCCGTCACCAATATGCTATTGGGAAAAAACTAGCGGTATGGGTTACATTGTTGTTCAAACTAACTGCTTCCAACCTCCTTCGCTACATAATTGGTTGTTGTTGGAAGCACCGCCATTACTTTGGTGACGACAGACTTACTATCCTTCAGCTACTTCGTCTCGATGGCATCTATCGGCAGGCACTGGTGGAGTGTAGTGGAGATGGGGGGGGGGCATAGGCCCTCCGTCTGGTAGTGTGGTACCCTCTTATCCATCTAGTAATGAAGGAGAGGGCTCTGCCGCGAGACCGATGGCCGAGCGTTGAGCCATAGTCCGCGGTTAAGCGTTAGCATAATGGATGGAATAAGGGCAAATTTATTAGTTGTGTGTGTGTTGCTATTAGTAGCTAGCATCATCTCAAATTTATTCTGTTTTCCTCTCATAATATGTGAGACTATGTTTTATTAGTCAACAATTCTAATTATAACCACGCTCTTCTCACTTGGAACGAGTTTATAGGAAAAATGATGTATCAACACACCAATTTAGTTTGTAACACAAAATATAACTATATAGTGAGTTTATTTAGTATTATAAAATCTCAATACATAATTTTTCATAAGTTTGTTGAAGAAGTTTAATTTAGGACCAAACAAACGTCTTAGATCTGATAAAGTATTGTTTTTTCTACAGCAAAGTCTCCAATCAGCCATCTAAATTTTAGTTTCATTATCTCTTGAGAAAATGTTGAATAATAATTGGCCCAACTTTTTTTTAATATTGTTGGCCAATTGGCTTTAACTGCTCCCGTAGGATCCTACTGCAACCCGAGATTTCTGGCTGGCGAGTTGGCGTACCACTGCCGTCTGGACGTCCCATTTCCTCCTGCTCCCACATGTTGCGCAGCACTTATGGCAACCATAGACAGAAGATTATGGACTCTCACGAGTGTCAGCAGGAGTTATCCTATCCGTTGAGAGTAGCCCCGAGATGTGTGCGCGCACTGGTGTTCTGAATTTATATCAAATCAATACGGTACTTTCCCAGACGTGTTCTGTACCGCGACGTATCCCCCTATCCCACTCATGTGGCCATATCCCGTCCCTCTCGAGTCTCGACGATTCAAATCCATTTGAAAGCTCACTCTCTCATCCACCAGTTCTCTCTCCTCCAAGATCCGGCGACCTCGCGACGAGATCCCAGCATCCGGCGGTGATGACTCCAGATCTGGCCGAGACAACGAGAGTGGCGACGCGCTATGGGTACGGGCAACTGCCAGAGGGAGAGGCCCGGCGAGGCGGCCTATCTCCCGACGGCGGTGGAGGTGTGGCCGTCGGGGCTGGATCCTCTCAGCGCGGGCCAGGACGCGGCCTCCGACGACCGGATCTAGCGCGGCGCGGCAGGGGTTTGCCAACGGCGCGAAGATCCAAGCGCTCTGCCGCGAGATCGAGGGACACTGGGATGCGGCCCACGAGACCTTCGGCACCCTACCCCGGCGGCCGGATCTAGGCGCGGAAGGTGAGGCGACGGCCGCCAGCCGGGCGAGGGTCCCGGCAGTGGTCTTCGGTGGCCGGATCTGTGCGGCGGAGGTGCGTTGACTGGCTTCTGGCCCGGCACGGGTCCCGGCAGCAGCGTCAAGACGCGCAGGCGGCTCCAATCCTCTTTGTTCGGCGGCCGGCCAGCTGCGAGCGACGGCGGTGGCCACACATCGCATGAAGAGCAGCGGCGGTGAGACGCGCTATGGCCAGAGTCCCCCGCGGTGAGCACAGATAGAGAGCACCGCCGTGATGCAAGCGGAGCACAGATAGATGCACATGCACCGCCCATCTATCTGAGCTGCCGCAGCTGCAGCTAGCCGCTGGCGCAACAAGAAAGCAGAGATTCGTCGAGATGGCCACCCGTCGCGCCGACCTCGAGCTGCAGCAACTTGCTGCCACTATCGAGTTGCTGAGTATCTCTATGGCGAGCTGAGTCAAGGCGTGGACGCAGGAAGCTACTCTGCTCGCTGTTCATGCTTGGTGAGTGGAGTGTGTTTCTTTTTTAGCTCGTGGGCTCCTCATCCTGCTACTGCAACAACTTTTTTCAACATTTCCCTTCTCTCTTTTTTGACATGGTGAATTGTGGATGCTTCTCTTCTCAAGTTTTGCCAATTTCTTGATTCCTTAATTGTTTTGAGTGTTTATCTATACTATAAGGAGCGAAGACAATTGAAAACTTTTCTCACCCAAATCGGGTCCGCCGTACCCCTCACGCCGGACCCACCCGTCATATGTTTTTGGAAGGGGATAGGGTGGAAGGACTATGAAGTACTGAGAAATCGCAATTTGGAGAGCGTTTCTGCCAAAAATGTAATATTTTTCTCATCCACCTCGGGCGTACCCGCCCACGCGTACCCGCCCGGCCTACCCACCCAGCCACCCACCTGTCCGTTCCCTTCCCGATACGCAATCCCCCTCCTCTCTCTTCCTCAATGTTCGACTCCCAGAGTCCCAGTCCCCCTCACCCGAACGCCTGAGACTCGTGCCGCTGCGCCGCCTATCCGCCCCCGTGTCGGGTGTCAGCGCAAATGCAGGTGGGGCCGAGCCGACGCAGGTTGGGAGAGAAACCTGCACAGGAAGCACGTGAGGAGGACACGGTCGGGGTGGACCAGCAGTGGAGGCCTGCGTGGTCAAGAACGACGGCGCGTGGGGGCGAGCCATCCAGCCGCAACGAGCTGCTCCGCCCGGCCGCCGCGAGCGCCGCAACGAGCTGCTCCGGCCACCGCGAGCGCCACAACGAGCTGCTCCGCCCCGGCCGCAACGCCTCGTCGCGCTCGCCAAGTTCCGTCAGGATTTGGAGCTCCGACGGGAAGGAGTGTCACGGCAGGGACGGAGGAGACTGGGAAGCAGAGCCGCAACACGGGAGCAAGACCTTTTCTTCGAGCACGGGAGGAAGGAGCCTCCGTCAGCCGCGCGAGCACGGGAGCGCTCTCCGCCGCCGCCACCCACCGGCCGCCAGCCCACCACACGACTGGAGTTGTTGTTGGCGAGAGAGAAAAATGAATTGGATGAGAACGATGCCTTCTGCCGGATGGATATGTGGACCGTGTGCCACCTAGAAAACTTGGACATGCTTCTTCCACGTCACTGTCTACATCTTTATGAATTTTTATAGTAGCACTTTGGCCAATTTCTAGGGCCAGTTTAGTTCCCAAAAGTTTCACCAACAACCCGTCACATCAATCTTTTTTCCACTAATTTGAAGTATTAAATGTAGATTAATGACAAAACCCATTCCACGACCCCTACCTTAATTTTCGAGATGAATCTAACGAGCCTAATTATGTCATGATTAGACAACGTTGTGCTACAGTAACCAATCTCTAATGACGGATTAATTAGACTTAATGGATTCGTCTCGCAATTTCCTGTCCATTCATGTAATTATTTTTGTAAATAATCTACGTTTAATACTCCTAATAGACATTGAAAGGGGATCCAAAAGTTTCACTTCGCGAACTAAACGGCCCCTAGAGACCGTGAAGCCCAGGGGGGAATGGCCGGGGGCCAGCGATCTACGAGCGGAGGCAATGCAGGGGGGAATGCAGGACAGCAGGAGAGGATCAACAGAGGAGGCAATGCAAGCAGTGTCGTCGGCGGCGTCCTCCGCGGGCGAAAGCGATCGGCTGATGTTAGAAACCTTACAAGTGAAACCTTAAAAGCGGGAGTTTAACGGGGATAAGTTACCTTGACGAGTATATTGACAGCTGAGAGGCCAAGGAGATGGAACATGAATGTACATGTCTCCTTGGTTGTAATGTTGGGGAATATCCATTTTGTTATCTCGGCATTACTATGCATCATAGACAGCTACTAAATTCTGAGTGGCACAAGGTAGAAGAAAGATTTGAAAAAAAACTCTCTTGTTGGAAAGCTAAACACCTGTCATATGGAGGAAGATTAGTCCTTCTAAATTCATGCTTAGCAGTCTACCCATGTTCATGATGTCCTTTTTTGAAATTCCGAAAGGAGTCATTAAAAATCTAGATAAGTTCCGTTCTAGATTTTTTGGCACGGGTCTTCAAATAAACATAAGTATAGACTAACCAAATGGGACATCCTCTGTCGACCGAAAGATCAGGGTGGATTGGGTATTCTGGACCTGGAGTTACAAATTAAATGTTTGTTAGCTAAATGGATAGTTAACCTGCTAAATACTGATGGCATGTGACAAGATTTGCTTAAGAACAAGTATCTCAGGTCCAAATCCCTAACGCAGGTTAAGGCTAAACCATATGACTCTCATTTTTGGAGAGGACTTATGAAAATTAAAGATGAAGTCTTAACAAATGGCTCCTTTATAATTAGAGATGGGAGTACAACGCGTTTCTGGGAGGACAAGTGGGCAGGTAATGTGTCTCTCAGGGAAAGATATCCTTCACTTTTTAATACTGTAAGGGATCCTCATGCATCGGTGGCAAAAATTTTGGCTACTCATCCGTTAAATATCTCTTTTCGGAGGACTTTGCAGGGGTCTAAACTGACAGACTGGTCGAATCTCGTAGCTCAGATATCACCCTTTAGTCTGGTGGATGGTTCAGATACTTTTAGATGGAACCTAACCAATTCTGGTTTATTTACTATTCGATCTATGTATCTACATTTACTTGACTCGCATCCACCTTTCAGACATAAAAAAAATCTGGAAGTTTAAAGTTCCTCTAAAAATTAAAATCTTCCTTTGGTTTTTACAAAAGGAAGTGGTTTTAACTAAAGACAATCTCGCTCGGAAAAATTGGAAAGGTAGCCAAAAATGTGTTGGCTGTAACCTTAATGAGACAGTCCAACATTTATTTATGGACTGTCATTATGCGAGAATGGTCTGGAGGATGGTATATCTAGCTACAGGTTTAACTCAACCCAAGTCGATACGACATATGTTCAGTTCTTGGCTTTCTAATCAAAATAGCAAGATTAGAGTCTTGATTTGGGTGGGGATTGCGGCGTTATGCTGGGCAATATGGAAAACCCGTAATGATATTATCTTTCACAAAATTAAATATAACTCGATTCTGCAGGTTATTTTCAGGGGGACGTATTGGCTACGTTTCTGGGCGCAGCTGCAGCGTGATGAGCACAACAAGAACTTACTCTCTTCGTTGAGCACAAAGCTAGAGATGGTGTCTTTAGAACAGGCCAACGGAGGATGGAAGCATTTATATCGTTTGCTTCAATTCTTATCTCTATATTTTGAGATGATGTGCTTTTTTATACCAAACTTTGTAATAATGGGTTGTGTACGTCTATGGACGTAGAGGCCGGATATTGTATCCATTATCTAAGAAATATTGACAGCTGAAGGGTTCTTTCCTCGGTGAGATTAGATAACGAGATGAGAGGAGCCCGTGAGGGGCCTCACAATGTATAGCTCCCGTAAGACGGTGCAAAGAGATTTTCGGTGAGGTTACCACCTCGGGCGCCCGTGTACCAACTAATAGGTACCGATCATGTCGCAAAGTGTGACCTGTTCGTATCTGTCACGGCCGCACCCCCCTAACGGTAGATAGTTAGTATGTGTGGTGGCCGCGCGATCTCCATCGTCGTCGTCCAGCCTCATCGCCTGAGGAGCAACCACCGCGAGATCCTGTAGGGGCCTCACCGTCGGCCAGATCCAGCGGCCACAACTCGAGCTCGACGAAGGGGAGAGAGCGGCGGTGATGTCCTTGCGGAGGGAGAGAGCGGCGGCAACGTCCTCGCGGAGGCGGTGGTGGACGGGGTCGGCAGCGTGGCCACGGTTGAGGAGAGGCCTAGCGCGCCATCCGTGCCGGACCTGATCTATCCCTATCCCCGCGGCTCCACCTCGGGATCCTCCGCCTCCGAGGAAGGCCTCTCCTCACCCTGCTCGTCGGAGAGGGAGGGTCGGCACCGTCGTCGATGGGGAGGTGATGGGCGGAGGGGGCAGGGGTCGCCGCCGGTAGGAGACCAGGAGGGGCGGGGTACATGGGGAGAGAGGTGGGGATGTGAAATTAGGAAGAGAGTATGACTAGTGGGAGCCGGCGTCCGAGGGTTAGGGCATGTACAACCCACAGACGGCTGGTCGTCTGCAGAATCTCGATTTTAGCATAAAGACAAATATACAGACAATATGTTGTAACTTAAGATCAACTACAAATGTATTTGTGTATACCATTGTGTGGTTATTTAAATCAATCATGAAAAGAGGTTATTTAAATCAATCATGAAAAGATGATCAAATGTATATTTGATATTTGTATGTTATCAATCATCATAATCAACTATAATAATTTTTTCCATATCTTTGTGTGGCTTCCACGTACTTGTGAAATGGCTATGGTAGAAGACAATCGAACACGGTCTTACACAGGCTACTACTGCATCCTCTCTACCACTCGTGCGTTCATTCATCTCTCTGTCGGCCGTTTCGCACAGGGAGCAGCTCTTGTGGCCAATGCGCTATAGTTCTCCCTCTCTGTCGAGCAAAACAACAAACCAGCAGGATACATAAAGCAAATCATACCAGTAGAAGCACCTCTCTAATCTCTGATTTCCTTCTCCACTAAGAGCAAGCAAGCAGCTTGCCTTCTCTCTCCACTTGATCTCTCCCTGATCCACCCACACGAAGCAAACCAGCAAACCGAGAGCAAGCAGCGGCGTCAGCCCGGCTAGCCAGGCGCAGCGCCGTGGCGCAGAGACTTAGGGGAGAAAGAGCTGTAGACATTATTCAATACAACATACGCACTGTCCAAAATGAATGTCTTCATATTCTTTCCTAAAGTACGCATTTGATCACATATATCACGGTTCATGTCTTTCGCGACCAAGATGAAATGTTGAAATTTTTGACGTGTCCTTATATGAATCGATCAATTAATTGTTACAGATTGTTAAAATTTGAATAAATTATGTCCTATAGCGATATTTGTGAACTCTATTCAAGTTGAAATCTAATAACGATCATATATTTTTAACAACATTACTTTTATTCTATATTTGTTAAAAAAAATGTGTGTCACGTGCCTGCGGCTCAACTTTGCTTGTTTTCTGACTTTAATGTCTTCGTCCGGCAGTGTAAACACGTGCGTGTCGCACGTGCATCTTACTAGTACTGTATAAGGAACCGAACAATGTTGTACCAGACTAGTCATTTGTGCTGACAGCCATAGTCTTCTTTGAATCTCCTAGCTAGATGTTCATGGAAGGCAATTGTGTAATCAAGGAAACTGGATTTCTTTTGTGTCAGATTATGTTGACCTTCTTAGCCCTCTTTTTCCAAACTAAGTAGTATATTGTTCTATAGAAATATAGCAGTTGGTATGACTTAGTTAGTGGTGTTAATGAAAGCTTTTGGGGTAGCTATCTGAGCATCTCTCTAATCTCTACCTTGTCCCTGTGAGCAAATGCAGATCCGTCTTCTGAAAAGAATTTTGTTGAGCTACACGACACACTATTTGTGTTGACACGCAAAAATGGCAGCTAACCAGATCAGGCTGAAGCAGGTGGTCAAACCGTGTGTACCAGGCGGTTAGACCGCGTTTACTGTAGCCGGTCCGGTAAAATGGCCAGGGCGGTCAGACCGCATGGCTGGGGCGGTTAGACCGCCTCCCCCTGAGTCCGAACCAAATTGAGGAATCCTTGTAGATTTCGAGTTGTAAAAGGTTTCCTTGCGGGGCAAGACCTCCCCACCCTATTTATAAAGGGCTGTGGCCGATTGAGGGCCTATCACCCAATCGATCAATTATCTTTTTACACTTTTATTTCCAAACCCTAGCTTTTCCAATCCCTTTGCTTTCTTTGCTCGTCTCTACGGCGTTCAAGGACGTTCTGAGTGGCCTGCCGATCTCAGAGCAACCCTAGGCTCGTGTCCCTGACGGGGTCCCTCCCGGGGCAGCGGATTTAGGTTTTCGGCGATCCTCTGACAGAGGCGGTTAGACCGCCCCCCATAGGCGGTTAGACCGCCCCCTGCTGGTGGTTTCGACGAGGAGCATTTCGACGACCACGCGACCTAGCGCACCAGTGTGTTCGACCGGAAAAAGCGTCAACACACTTTTGGCGACTCCGCTGGGGACAAGAAGATCTGGTTTTCAAAACCATTCAATCTTGCCCTAGTAAGATGGGATCTCGGTGCGAACTTGATATGGAGAATATCATCACGGCTTCGATGGAGGATCTCTCTCTGGAGGAGCAGCAGAAGTTCCAGGCGCTGCAAGAGTACATGAAGGTACAATTTCTAGCAGGCGTCAAGAAGGATCGTCATGGCAAGGTAGCAAGATTGAAGGAATTCGAACTGCCGGCGATCAAGTTAAACGACAATAATGTTGAGGTAATTACCGCTGTAAGTCAATCTCCACAAAATCCTTCTATTTCTCAAAAAACAACTGTGGAAAGTGATGAGTTGATTGCCTCGTATATTGCTCGTTTAGAAAGATTAGAAGATCTTGAAAAGGATAGGAGTGCTGGTTTTTACAATAATAATGAAACTAGTAATAGTGTTCCTAAAATTAATACTAGTGGGGTAGTTAATCCTAGCTTAGCGCCTTTGCCTAGTACTAACACTGCAAATTACATGTATGGCATGCCACCTAACTTCAACGTTGGTCAACAAACGCCGACCCAGCCGCAATGGCTGAGCACGGCCGGGGCGGTTAGACCGCCCATGATAGGCGGTCAGACCGGCCTGACCAGCGCCATAGAATTGGTGCCCGAACAGCCTTTACCACTTTCTGTCGTGCCGAGTTCAGTGGTTCCTAATTTTTCTAATACAATTGGTAATGCTGGACCTCATAATAGTACGACAGTTAATACATCTGCTCAACCGAATGTAATTCCTGATGATGTGTTTGAAAGTTATAGGTTAGCTCAAGCTAAGATAGCTCCCTACTTAAATAAGATGAATTTGGTGAATGCAGCCCCACAGTAGCCAAATAATCCTAATTGGGCGGAATTTAATAAATTTAAGGAAGATTTGGCTAGTGTGGTTAAAAATAAACTTGGTGTTGATATTGGTAGCACAAATTTGTATCAAAAACCATACGATCCTGAGTTTGATAATTTTCCTCTCCCACGTGGTTGGTGTATGCCTGATTTGATTAAATTTAGTGGTGATGATGACCGAACCACATGGGAACACATTAGTCAATATACGGCTCAACTTGGTGAAGCGGGTGCTTATAATGCTCTTAAAGTACGTTTATTCTCTTTATCGTTGACTGGCACCGCTTTTGCTTGGTTTTCTTCACTTGCTCCCGGTTTTATTATATCTTGGGATATGTTAGAGCGTAAATTTCATGATCACTTTTATAGCGGGAGTGTGCAATTAAAATTGACAGATTTAACATCGGTTAGGCAAGGTAGAGATGAAACCGTTTCTTCTTACATTAAAAGGTTTAAAGAAACTAAAAACCGGTGCTTTAATTTGTCAATTACTGATATGGACCTTGCTGATATTTGCTTAAAGGGCTTAAGGTCTTCAATTAGAGATAAAATAGAGGGTTCTGATTTTCTGTCGGTTGCTCAAGTTCAAGTGAGAGCTTTAATTATTGAAAACCGAATGAATAAGGAAAAAGATAGCTCTAAGTCACGTCGTTCTAATATGCATATTATTGACTATGATTCCGATAGTTTGAGTGATAGTGACAAAGAGGTATATGCTGCTGAATTTGTTTGGCCCTCTAAAGAAAAAGCTTATTCTTGTTCATCACTTAAACCGGCTCATAAGGGTCGGCAAGAAGAAGTAAAATTTACTTTTGATGTTTCTAAATATGATCGTATCTTTGATGAATTACATAAATCTGGAAACATTAAATTGACTCATACTTTGCCTCCACTTGAAGAAATAAAAAGACATGCATATTGTAAGTATCATAATTCTTATTCTCATGCTACTAACGATTGTAATGTGTTTCGTCGTCAGGTTCAATCGGCCATAAATGATGGTCGTTTGATGTTTCATGAGATGCAAGTGGACAAGCAACCTTTTCCTGTCAATACCATGGATTTGCAGCAGCCCAAGATACTGGTTCGGCCTCATCAAGTCGATTCAACCAAGGGAAAGAATGGGGTAGTCGGGGAGGCAAAGCCCGATTTGAGAGGAAAAGAGTTGACAAGGGAAGTAGCATATGAGAAGACCCCTGATGGCAGAGAAATGTTTAAAATTACTGTCAAAGCTTCTGGACATGGGGGGCAAGGGTCGTCCACATCTGCAACACCTACTGATCAACAGCCGTCTGCACCTGTTCAGGTAGGGGCGGTTAGACCGGGTGTGGCAGGCGGTCAGACCGCCCCTGTACATAGTCGTCCAAAGATGCTTATTCCGAAGCGGTCGGAAGTTGGAAACTGGAAGCTCAACATGGCAAAGAATCAGGGGAGTGTTTCAAAACCAAAGGTCACGTTTGATATGCTATTTGACAAATACTCGAAACAAAAGGCCGTTACAAGTGATCGGCCATTAAAAAAAAGGATGAGATCACCTCCACGTCAAGAGAGGCCGTCGTTGCCTCCAAGAGCAGCTACAAGATTTAAAGGTGATTCATCACAGCAAGGACAATGCTTTACTCCACAATGGGAACCTCGTCCGGTTTATGATGACAATGGAGTAATGTGGGTGCCTTTTCAGTAGTCCTTCCATCCTGGATGGGGAGGGCCAAGAGGACCAGCATTGGATCGGATTTCACGGCCTACACAGGATCGTTGGGCTCCACGTTGGTCAGGGTAGCATCAGTTGGCCAACGTGGTCAGACCGCCTTCTACACGCGGTCAGACCGCCCCGAGGGCCAACGCGGTCAGACCGCCCCCTATACGCGATCAAACCGCCCCGCCAAGAGAAAATGTTCAATCTCCTCCGCGACAGGTGTACAAGCCCAAGATCAGAGAAGAGGAGGTTAAGAAGATGGATATTGATCCAGAGAGGACTACTGGCCAAGATATCATACAGATTGGAACAATGGATGTTCCTATTGAGAAAGGTGGCAAAGGACCGGTTGTGTTAAACAATCAGGTTATAACACCTGTTCAGAAAGGATGTGCTGCTAATGATCATGAGGCCAGTGGGAGTGGTTCCAACTCCAAGTACTTCTTACCAAGGTGGTGTCCTCCCGGTTTGACGCGTACACAAAGGAGGAAGCTTCAACGCTTGAGGTTTCGAGATAAGAAGGAAAATGAGTTGGAGAAACAGAGAGATGATATGTTCAACCTCTACAGACCAATGGCACCACAAGGGAAAGAGTGGAGAGTCAAGGCGACACCACAGGCAGCACCTCAGGCAGAGGCGGTCAAAACGCCAGCTGAGGCGGTTAAACCGCCAGGGGCGGTCAGACCGCGTCTAGAGGCGGTTAGACCGCCTGGTCTAGAAAATTTGCCTGTTTCAGATTCTTTGACTCCAATATCTTCAGTGCCTGCACCAGAGGATGATGAGCAGCTTGTTGACTACAGTTCCTCTCCTGAGCAGATGAACCTTGAAATTAATGTTATACATATGTCTAGTGATGGTTTTATGCTTTCAGAGGAGGACATTGCTCACCTTGATTTGGGGCCGAAAGATGCTGTATTCCAGAAGCCAAAAGAGACTGAAAATCATCTGAAGGCTTTATACGTCAAGGGGCACATCAATGGGAAGCCGGTCACTCGGATGCTTGTTGATGGGGGAGCGATCGTCAACTTAATGCCATACTCCTTATTCAGGAAACTTGGAGGTTCAGATGAGGAGTTGATCAAGACCAACATGACCGTCAGCGGTGTGGGAGGAGGCGAGCCGATGAGTGCCAAAGGCGTTGCTTCTATGGAGCTCACCGTTGGGAGCAAGACGTTAGCTACAGCTTTCTTCGTCGCTGAGACGCAAGGTAACTATAGCTTAATCCTTGGTCGTGATTGGATTCATGCAAATCAGTGTGTGCCTTCTTCCTTGCATCAGTTTTTAATACAATGGGTAGATGATGAGGTAGAAGTTGTGCATGGTGATAATTCTGCTTGTGTAGCTATAGCTGATAGCAATTCTATAGGAGTGCATGATGATGTAAAATGTCTATCTGGCTTAGATTTATCTAATTATGAGTTCATTAGTTGTTCTAAAGATGACTTTGTCCCTGCTGTCATAAAGCTGGTGAATAATCGGCTAAACCATTTCATGTGATTCGATGGAGTCAAATCAAGAGTGGTTGCAGCGGAGACTTGAACACTATCGGGCGCAAAAGAACGATACGTGTGAAGCTATCGAAGATCTTGATGATTTGGGCAAGCTAGGACAAGGGTTTACGTCGGCCGATCCTCTTGAGGAGGTAGACATTGGTGACGGCACTATACTCAGGCCGACATTTGTAAACAAGAATCTTGATCCTGTTTTTAAGTCTGAATTAATAAAGTTATTAAAGGAGTATGTTGATTGCTTTGCATGGAGTTATAATGAGATGCCTGGTTTAAGTCGTGATTTAGTTGAACATAAATTGCCAATTAAACCTGGTTTTAGACCTTATAAACAACCTCGTAGAAATTTTAATCCTGATATTTATGACCGAGTGAAAGAAGAAATCAATCGGTTGCTTGATGCTAAGTTTATTAGGTCTTGTCGATATGCTGATTGGATTTCTAATATTGTGCCTGTGGAGAAAAAAGGAACTAAGAAACTTCGTGTTTGCATAGACTTTAGAGATCTTAACAAAGCTACTCCTAAAGATGAATATCCTATGCCTATAGCCGATTTTCTTGTTAATGCTGCATCCGGACATAGAATTCTTAGCTTTCTTGATGGTAATGCTGGTTATAATCAAATCTTTATGGCCGAAGAGGATGTTTCTAAAACGGCCTTTATATGTCCGGGATTTGTAGGCTTGTTTGAGTGGATAGTCATGACTTTTGGTTTAAAAAATGCTGGTGCTACTTATCAAAGAGCTATGAATTTGATTTTTCATGACTTGCTTGGTATAATAGTAGAAGTTTATATCGATGATATTATAGTCAAATCGGCTGGTTTAAATTCTCATTTAGCTGATTTAAGACTTGCATTCGAAAAAATGCGCTGATATAATTTAAAAATGAATTCACTCAAATGTGCTTTTGGTGTATCGGCTGGTAAATTCTTGGGCTTTATTGTACATGAGAATGGTGTTGAGATAGATCCTAAAAAGATTGAGTCCATTCGAAAAGTACAAGCTCCTACTTGCAAGAAAAATTTGCAAAGATTCTTGGGCAAGGTAAATTATTTGAGGCGATTCATTTGTAACTTGTCCGGGAAGGTAAATGCTTTTACTCCTTTACTTCGGTTAAAAAGTGGAGCTGAATTTACTTGAGGGGCAAAACAACAAGAGGCATTTGATGAGATTAAAAATTATTTAACTTCGCCGCCCGTTCTTCAAGCTCCCAAGAGTGGTATTCCTTTCAAGTTATATATAGTGGCTGAAGATAGTGTTATTGGGGCTGTTTTGACTCAAGAGACCGATGGCAAGGAGTATATTGCGGCATATGAGAGTAGAAGGTTATTAGACGCCGAGACAAGGTACACTTTTATTGAGAAATTATGCTTATCCTTATATCATGCTTGTACCAAGTTAAGGCATTATTTGTTATCAAGTATTTGTGTGGTAGCATGTCAAACCGACATAATTAAATATATGTTGCAAAAACCTATTCTAAGTGGTAGAGTCGGCAAATGGGCTTATGCACTTGTTGAATATGATTTATGTTATGAGCCATTACAAACTATGAAAGGACAAATTGTAGCCGACTTTATTGTAGAACATAGAATTGATAAACAACTTGATTTAGATGTCGGTTACATTACTTTTACTCCATGGAAATTGCATTTTGATGGATCGGTTTGCAAAAGTGGTTGTGGTGTTGGAATAATTATTATTTCCCCCACTGGAACGATTTTTGAAGCTCTTAACCGATTGGATCATGATTGTACTAATAATCAAACCGAATATGAGGCTCTCTTGTTTTGTTTGCAAATCTTGCATGACATGGGAGTAAAACATGTAGAAGCTTATGGTGATTCTCTACTGGTGGTGCAGCAAGTTTCCAAGGTATGCCAATGTCTAAATGGTTGTTTAAATGCTTATCTTGATAAATACTTGGACATTATATCTTGTATGGATGAGTTTGTGATTTATCATGTGCCACGAGAAGAGAATCCAAAGGCTAATGCTCTGGCTCAGCAAGCATCTGGTTATGATGTTCAGAAAAGAAATTTTCAAGAACGAAAACCGGTGTTTCGCGAAGCCGAGGGTTACGTTCTAGAGGAGACGGTTCAACCGCCCCCTCTAGGCGGTCAGACCGCCCCACGCGGTCTAACCGCCCCTCCTAGGCGGTCTAACTGCGTCCCAGGTGAAAATTCTGCTTCGGCCACTATTTCTTCCGAAATTGTTGAGGACGAAGTGGATGATTGGAGGAAGCCTCTGATTAACTATTTGCAGGATCCTAAAGGCACAGTTGATAGAAAAATCCGACGATGGGCTCTCAAGTTTGTTTTGGAAGATGGTGAATTATATCGTCGGACTGCGGATGATTTGCTTTTCAAATGTTTAGGACCTGATCAAGCCAGGTTGGCTATGGCAGAGGTTCATGAAGGGATTTGTGGTACTCATCAATCGGCTCCTAAGATGAAGTGGCTCCTTAAGAGGGCTTGCTTTTATTGGCCTACTATAATAGCTGATTGTTTTCGGTACTACAAAGGGTGTAAAGATTGTCAAAAGCATGGGGATATTCAGTTGGTACCTGCTGCGTTGATGCATCCGATTATCAAGCCGTGGCCTTTCAGAGGTTGGGGTTTGGACTTTGTTGGCAAGATTCATCCTCCTTCATCAAAGGGACATTGCTTTGTGATTGTGGCGACTGATTATTTCACTAAGTGGACTGAAGCAATTCCTCTTAAGAATATGACTCATCGAGAGGTAATTGAGTTTATTACGGAGCATATTATTCATAGGTTTGGTATTCCACAAACTTTGACTACAGATCAAGGAACTTCATTTATATCTAAAGAGGTGTGTGATTTTGTCAATTCCTATGGTATTAAGTTGCTCAAATCATCTCCATATTATGCTCAAGCTAATGGTCAAGCCGAGTCTAGCAATAAAACCTTGATTAAGCTCATTAAGAAGAAGATAGAGGATAATCCTAGAAGATGGCATGAGGTATTATCTGAAGCTTTATGGGCTCATCGTATTTCTAGACATGGTGCTACTAAAGTTACTCCTTATGAGCTTGTGTATGGTCAAGAGGCCGTTTTGCCCGTTGAGGTGAATCTAGGCGCATATAGACTTGCAAAGCAAAATGATCTTGATTTTGACACATAGTATGCTTTGATGATGGACAATATTGATGAGGTGACCGACAAGCGATTGGAGGCCTTGGAGGCAATTGAAAGGGACAAGAGGCGAGTTGCTAGAGCATATAACAAGAGAGTTAAAGCCAAATCTTTTCAGGTAGGTGATCTGGTTTGAAAAACTATTTTACCTATAGGATCCAAGAGCAACAAGTTTGGAAAGTGGTCTCCAAGTTGGGAAGGGCCATACAAGATTGTGAGAGTTTGCTCTGGAAATTCTTATATGGTGGATACTTTGCAAGGACAGCAGCTGCCCAGGGCTATCAATGGGAGATATTTGAAGAAGTTCCATCCAAGTGTTTGGCAAGATGCTTGAGAAGACATGGCCGATTTAGATAAATCGTCCTTAGAACAAAAAATGGCCGATGAAAGGTATCACATCGACCTGAGATTTATTTTTTTAGCACGCAAGCTTTACTAAAAAACAGGGGGCATATGTTGACACGCAAAAATGGCAGCTAACCAGATCAGGCTGAAGCAGGTGGTCAAACCGTGTGTACCAGGCGGTTAGACCGCGTTTACTGTAGCCGGTCCGGTAAAATGGCCAGGGCGGTCAGACCGCATGGCTGGGGCGGTTAGACCGCCTCCCCCTGAGTCCGAACCAAATTGAGGAATCCTTGTAGATTTCGAGTTGTAAAAGGTTTCCTTGCGGGGCAAGACCTCCCCACCCTATTTATAAAGGGCTGTGGCCGATTGAGGGTCTATCACCCAATCGATCAATTATCTTTTTACACTTTTATTTCCAAACCCTAGCTTTTCCAATCCCTTTGCTTTCTTTGCTCGTCTCTACGGCGTTCAAGGACGTTCTGAGTGGCCTGCCGATCTCAGAACAACCCTAGGCTCGTTGTCCCTGACGGGGTCCCTCCCGGGGCAGCGGATTTAGGTTTTCGGCGATCCTCTGATAGAGGCGGTTAGACCGCCCCCCATAGGCGGTTAGACCGCCCCCTGCTGGTGGTTTCGACGAGGAGCGTTTCGACGACCGCGCGACCTAGCGCACCAGTGTGTTCGACCGGAAAAAGCGTCAACAATTTGATTTCTAAAAGCTTGCTTATTAGGTTTACACTTTATGTTCTACCTTTGATCAGAAAGGCTTACCATGCAATCATCTCCAGTTTCACACCATGTAAGTGAAATATATTGAGCCACCTTGGGAGCAAAGCAAGACCATCGAAATTTTGAAGGATTCAAATCCTTTAGGAACAAATAGAATAGAGAATGACTACCTTAGACTTTAGGAAGCTTGATAAATGTAATCAGTCAATTGTTCTTATGATCTTTTTGAAAAAGTACACGTGTTATACATGTTCATGTGTGCGTTAAGCTTAATAATCCTGTTAATCGATAATCACAGCTTGGTGGTCCAAAAGAAGGGGATGAGCATGTGTTGAATGATGGAAGAGAAAGCAACGAGAGGTTCTGATGGGACAAGGGAGGTGATTCTCCCGGGTAGTGGACGAATCAGGATCGACGTCATGCAGGTTTGTGTGTTTTCTTGTTATGCATGCCCCACTTCTTCATGTTATGCCAGCCATCAGTTTGATCAAACTCATAACTACTGAATTTGTCCTGCGAATAAACCTTGCTGCTATACTCTTTTTGTAGGCAGATGGCCAGCGTAGCCGAGAACGAGGATGTTGAAAGGTGTTGGATTTTCTTCTTTTTCCCCTGTTCACAAAACCTTGCTCTTGCAAATGCAAAATGCTTAGTTCTTTCCCTACACAAAGTGCTTAATCTGATTGTGTATCTCAAAGAAACACTTTTTTTATCTTGGTGAACAGCTTGTTTTTCTATATTGTTCTTGTACCATGTCACTAGATACTGCATTTATATTTTTTGCTGGCTGCTGCTACTATGCGCACCTTGCTGTTCTGGGATGCTATGCTAATCATTATCTCGCTACAAAGATTGGATTTCCTTCACCGTTGTTATGAGATGTAGTGATGTATAAGACATTGAGTTATTGTTGTCGTAAGATCTTGTGCTCTCTGGTTGCACATGTGGTAATTTTTTCATTTATATATCTTAAATCGACAAGACTATTAAGTTATGTTTATTTTTGTACATGTAGAGTACATGAAGGCTCCATGTCATATAGAAATATAAATTTTTGTAATTTAAAAGTTGCACCTTACATAGGGGTACCAGAAGAGCACTACATGTCTTATGGAAATATAAATATTGGTGATAAAAAAAAGCTCCATGTTATACAGGGTACATGTGAAATGTAAATACTGTCAATGAGCAAGTTCCATGTCATATAGGAGTACTGGAAGAGTACTGAGGGGTACATGTCATCTAGGATAAGAAAGAACTGATTTATTGATTTATTAAAGATACTATTCCTCAAATTATTTTCATTTTATCATCGATTCCGTGTTTGAACGAGTGGTTGAGGTTCTCTTGATCGGCGCAGTTTGGTGGGGCACAAGCTTTATGTCCAATCACAGGAACAGAACTTCCTCCTCTTCTATCTCCAACTCAGCTCTCCGGCCTGCCAAAACGTACATGTATCTGACACAATGCAAAGAATAAAAAGAATACAAGGTCTATACACTCACTAAACGTCAAGAATGCACAGATCCTCACACGCAGGTAACGCTCCGGATTAATCGAGCTGCAGCTAGCGGGAGTTAAACGTCTTTTTCCTAGAGATTGCTTGTGTCAGGTGGTGGAGCAGGGCCAGATAGAGGTTTCTGACATCAACGTCCACGTCATCTGGTACATGTACAAGCGATGCGGAGGATGGCGACAGGCAGTACCAAAGGACACTGGCATATGTGCACATGGGCGGATGGGCCATCACTGCCGCCGCCACCACCCCCTTCCCCTTCACCGCCACCGCCACTTCGCGACGGACACGGATAGTGTACTTTCACCACCAGGGACGGAGGCAGCGAGGGGGGCGGAGCGGGCTCCGACCCCCCTACTACCTGCATAATAATGGAGCTCTCCTTCAATCTCCTTTGTAATTTTCTACTATAAATAAAGTTTTTCTAGTGTTTAGGGGTAGAAAATGGTGTTCAGACCCTCTGCTTGCACAACAATGGAGCTCTCTTTCATTTTCCTCTAAAATTTTCTGCTATAAATGAAGTTTTTGTAGTGTCTACAAGTAGAAGAAGGTGTTTAGCCAGCCCCCCTACATATGAATCCTTGGCGGGCCTGGTGGCTGGGCCGGGGTGGACTGGGTCGGGCCCATGGGCTCAGACCGGTGGGAAAGGATAAGTTTCCCATTTTTTAATAATTTTCAGAAATTATTTTCTCGTGTCAAGAAAAATCCAGAAAATCTAGATAATTCATTTAAAGCACAAAAAATACTCTGAAAATCCCAGGAAAATTCCCAATGATAGATTGAGACATGAATAATCCAAATAAAGTATTTGAGATCATGAAAAGAATTTTAGAGCCTTCTAATAAATAGAATAAACTCAAAGAAAATGAGAATAAATTCCAGAAAAAGACTGGAAAATTCTCGGAAGGATTTGGTCAAGACCTTAATGCATTTTTGAAATATTTTACACTCAAGAAGCACCAAGATGCATTGGAATGAATGCAACACATATTGAACCAATTTATTTATTTAAAAACAATCAATATCTTTTTACTATCCTGTAAAGAAAATAAATGTTGATAAATTTTAAAAATTATGAGAAAATTGTTGTTTAATTATTCTTTCTATTCACATCCTGAAATTCAGAAATTTCAGGGTGTGACAACACATGGCGGAGGGGGACCCACAACGAGTGGGGCCCACGAGAAGGAAATCACACCGAGTGATCACCGCATCTCGCTGCGACCCGTCCGACTAAGCCCCCGCTCCCGACAAGCGGGGCGCTCGACGAAGGATTCTCTGTCTCCAACTACCAAGTCCTTCACCGCGAAGGAATCAGCGACTGGGTCCCTCTCCCTCTGACTTGACGAAGTCCTGGCTTGAGGAAGGGTACACACGACCATCCCGCTGTCCATACGGGGTCGTAATCAGCTGACTCACCCGTCATCATGCGGGTAGGCGTGCGTCGGGCGTCACGAGGGAAACAGTTGAAGATGTCCCATCAAACAGAGGCTCCACAGTGCCCCGGAGTGGCAACTGCCTGCCTTAGTCACATCGGCAACCGCCTGTGGGAGAACAGTGTCGGTCGACCCAACCACGAACCTACTCGGGAGCTCGTCTGGACCACCTCCGACTACCGGTCGCTCAAGATCAGCAACTCGGAAGCAGCAACTCGGAGCCAACCAACCCGGTGCGGCCCATCACCGACCCCGTCCGCAGCTTGGTCAGCCACAGTCGTCGTTTGCCCATCCCGTACGGGAACAAATCAGGAACCACCATAGGGATTTTGACACTGTAACATCATTCGCAATGCCTATTTTACCCCCTCACTGTAGTTTCCCCTTGAGCTATATAAGGAGGAACCCGAGGCCGGGTAAAGGGGGACGAAGGAGATGAAAAAGGGAAAAGAAGAGCAAGGCAAAACAGAGTGAACACTAGCGAAGTAGACACTCACACTCACCTCCACACTCGCATCACTGGGACTTGGGCACCGTAGTCCTCTCCCAATCGCAGTCTGTAACACCTACTACAGAAAATGAGCATAAAGAATGCCATTCTCCACTGGACGTAGGGACCCCCGGTCCTAAACCAGTATAATCCCTGGTGTCTATTGTGCAACCATCCGAATTCAGGCACACGATCATACAAATTACTTGCCGGTGATAACGAACCCCGACACCTATTGAACGGCGACGAGCATTGAGAGGTCGGTGTGGTCACCAGGGGATGGCGAGGAGCTTGACGTGATCGGTCCCCTGAAGGTCAATGTTGTTCTGCTGGTGGGCAATGAGCATCGACGAGTAGCAGCAGGCTTGGCAACAACAAGCTCAATCACAACCACAAGGTGTTCGACGATTTGTGTGGTCGAGAGGGAACTGCTGCTGCCGAATGGATAAAGCAAAAAAAATTGTGAGTATTTGAATAGTACTTTCAAAATATATGAAGAGTCTGATTTGGCATGTTTGTTGGAGTGTATCAAATATAGAGGAAATCTTAGCTAAATGGATAGCTAAATTGGAATATGAAGAGCGAAATTTGGCTAGACTCTTGGATCTTGGAGTTGCTCAAAGTAGGTCATAGATTGAGTTCGTATCACAAATGCGGTGGCACCATGCCTAGAGTTGAAAACACACTTTTTTAAATAAAAGGTAGGATCACTGTCACATTATATAAGAAGAAGAAGCGTACATAACGTGCCGAAGTGAGCACCACCATGACACAGACAACACATGCTAACAACGCACCCAACAAAACACTACACCACCTCAAACTGGGAGAGGAAGTGAAAGAAGCCACCGCGAGCTGCGTCATCGTCGCCAACGTTGTGCCACGCCAAAAGTCGTGACATGCTACAAGTCTGAGCGGCATCTCGAACTCCTCCAATATGGGAAATCACCCTCGTCACACGCATGACCGTCGATCCCCCTGTCCCAAAACACACTTAAACACTAGATATTGAAGGAGCAACGCGATGCATGGTCAATGGCCGGGGCCAAGACGGGCCAAGTATTCGCACGCCGCAAACGCCAAGCAGATGGGGGCCGGGAAGGGGGGTGCAAATGCGCAGCGCCACGCCACACTCGAATTGCCGATCTGCACGCTGGCGCCATCCCTCTCTATCTGTTTATTCCGGCCAGCCGGCTGCCGGCGGGGGTTTCATTCCATAGAAAGCTTTCTTGGGTTGTTGCAAGCACTGCCATTACTTTGCTGACGACGACGACATGCTTACTGTCCTTCAGTTGCTTCGTTGTTGCGCAAAGCGTCTCGATGGCCTCCACCAGCAGGCACTGGTACAGTGTAGTGGAGATGGGGGGGGGGGGCAATAGCCCCTCGGGCAGTGTGGTACCCTCTTATCCATCTAGTAATGAAGGAGAGGGCTCTGCCGTGAGACCGATGGTCGAGCGTTGAGCCGTAGTCCGCGAAGGTGGCACCGTCTTGCCTCCACCTGCGGGAGGTCGGAGACGAAATGACATCACGTGAGTTATGCTCGGGGCCTGTGGCACTGCCTCCAATATTTCCATATGCTGGTGAAGCTCCATAGCCATCGATTGTGGTTGGTCAACAACTAAAGAATATGATATTATGATGTTACACTAAAGAAATATGAAGCTCCAGTATTTTCTTTAGCTCCGAAAATTTATTAGTTTATTGGAAATTGGGCAAAAGTAGCCGCGTAAGAGGTAGTTTAATGCCACCGAGAGCTTCACACATACGATCTCCATCGTCGTTAAACTAGCGTCAAAAAGACCAACACACACAACGATCCTCGCAACAATCTACAGTGAAAGTGCACGGTCCGTCAACTTTCACGAAATAATAATTATAAATGACCGCACGGGGGGAGGGGGGGGGGCGAGCCCCCCTACCAGCCGACATCCCAGGGAACCCCTCATTTCCCAGCCCACGATTCTGACCTGAGGCTGCGGGAGCCCATGCTGAAGCCTTTTGTTTTTGTTTTAATTTTTTATTATTCCTTTCTTTGATGTTTATGATCGAATCATTTTAACCTAGACTTGTTTGAACCTTGCATGTGGACCCAAAAGATTAAAATAACTGATTCAGTAAGCTTTGTAAACTACCCAAACAACTTATAGAAGATAAAGGACCAGTTGAAATGACATCATGTATACTGAATATTTTAAACCCCTAAATAAAAAACTGCAAACCCTAATCGAAAAATTTGAAACATGAGTCCTTATTCATATGCTGATTCTTGGAATAATATATTAAAATGTGTATTCTTGATATATTCATGGGTTTTTTCATATATACATTTTATTTTTTCATAATATTTTCTTATTTTCCCGAGATGATGAAACCACGCATCTGAACTAGACCTGAGAAAAATAGGACTGGCTTGACACTCCTCTAGGGCCGGATGTGGCGCTGATTTTACACGAAGGGGGAGGAGTGGTAAGTTCTAATGGTAAGCAAAAGATACGGAGACCTACCAAACATAGTACATGTCATCACTCGTCACCAATCTGATGCGGCACCGTGCCTGGCCAAAGGCAGGGCAAGAGTATTCGCACGCCGCCGCAAACGCCAAGCAGATGTGGGCCGGGAAGGGGCCGGGGGTGAACTGCGCGGCACCACGCCACACTCGAATCGCCGATCTGCGCGCTCGCTCCATTCCTTTCTATCCGCTTATCCGGCGACCGGCCGGCCAGCCGGCTGCCGGCGGGGGTTTCAATCCACAGAAAGCTTTCTTGGATCACTAACCCTACAGATCCCCTACCATCAGTACTGCCTAGCATAGGCATAGCTACCTGGCCACACGGCACACACAGCACCCTCTCCCTTCTCTAACCCTCCACCTGCACTCCACATGGCCTGCCCCCGGCCCGCCGCATGGAGCCCCTCGGCCCGCGCATTGTCTCCTTTGGTTCTTGCAGCGTGATGGCGATGCCGAGCTCTGACCATGGAGCACGTACTGCTCGTGAGCGATCGAGATGCTGCCATGCGTGCTGGTGCTCATCATCAAGAGCCGGCCGAGGCCGTTCGGAGGTTGGAGCAGAGCACACAGCACAGGCCAACTCATCAAAACTAATATAAACGGCCACCTTGATGATGAGGAGGGTTATTAGCGGCGCGGCTGGCGAGGAACAGCGGCCGGGACTGGTGTGCTGGTGCGCGACCCGGCGCTGGCCGGGGTACGGTGGCGCACATGGAACCTGTACGATCACGAAAGGGGACACATGTAACGGGCGGCGGGCCGTGGCGCCACGCGCGCGCCGCAGCCACCGCCACCGCGGGTCATCAATTCGACGGCGGCGAGACGGTCTGGGAGGAGACGGCGCAGGTGCCCCGGGCCGGCCAGCGTGCATGGGCTGGTCTGCTCGTAGTCGTAGGTGCATGCGTTCAATCCCCCGCAGCGCGTCACGGGTCCCGGTCCATGGATGGGGGGCGCGCTGGAGAGTGGAGACGGTGGCCGACGCTGCTGCGGGAGGGGGACAGGGTCGGGGTTCTGGGTGCCCGGCATGCCGCCGTGTTTTCAGCTCGGTTGTTGAAAAGGGCCGGGCTCGTTGATGGAGAGAGGTGTCTGTGGCGAACACACACCATGAGTCCATGATGGCTTTTTAATCACGCAACCAAGCGTAGTGCTTCTGCTAGTAGTATCTTCCTTTAATCTTGCGTCGAGTCGATTTTTCTTGCCCCTTCTCTTGATCTCTGCTCGAACATTGTTGCCAGAACGTTCATGAACACTGATCGGAGAACACTCTTCGGTTTTCTAGACAAATAATTACACTACTAGGTAGCTAATGCTCCACTTCTTATGGCCGGCCAGCTAGCTGAAATTGCTCTGAATCTTTAGCACCGAATGACACAATTGCGAAGAACTTTTACAGACACCCTTCCAGGTTCAGAACATGGCGATCGATGGTTTGTTTTCTGCCAACACTGTTCGTTAGTGTTCTATCTGTTTGGATTGGAGTAGCAGTGTGCCAGTGTCCATGGAGTATATTTTCCCAATGGTCCCACGCGCAACTGAAAGTAGCCTGGGGACCCTAGTGTAGGGCGCGTGGGGGTGACTCATCCGGGAAGGTGATCTGCTTAGAAAACTGTGAGCAGTGGATAAAGATGAGGAGCTCCTTCCACTCGCTCTCATCTTTTCCCCAGGTGATGGTCTACAGGTATGGCCAATGGCGAGCAGAGGGGGTGTGTGTGCTTCTGCCCTAACGTTTCTTTCTCTGATAACCTCTCCATGGGTGCGGTTGCTTACTTGTTTAGTCGATTTCCCTCAAATAGCGTAGGATCGACGAGCGGCACATGGCCGGTTTCCCCCTTTTCCAAACTTTTGTTTATCTGCTAATGATGTCAGAAAGCAGAAGCGCCCCACTCCGAAAATTCGGAAGGCAAAATCTCACGCAGGGGCAGGGGAGATCGCTCGCTGCAGAATAAAATGAATCCGATCGCGTACTATCCCGAGCTTTCCTGATGGAAAAGCTGCGTGTGCTTAGCTTAACATCAGCGGCATTTGCCACGTCAGTGGAAAGGAAAAGTGAGGAGTGGTAGCAATTTTGATGTACTTTCTTACTAGTTTCTTTAAAAAAGAAAACCATTTCGGATGTACCAAGAAAAGCAGCCGGGGATGCGGATACCTGAACTGACTGAAAGAACCCAACTACCTCGACGCAACAGGATAACTTCCATTCCATAATCTGGGACGCTGGAGAAATTGCAGGACATGAGTGAGACATGCAGAAAGCTTCACAAGCCGGCAGTTGAAAGCTGAAGCTGTTGGCTGGCCCGGGGCCGATTGACAGTTTGTTTGGCCACTGATCACTGTGTGTGTGTGTGTCCCCGCACCATGTGCTGCCTGAAGATAGATGGCACAGCGACCCGGCCCTGCAGGCAGATCATGTTGCTGCCAGCGCCATCCCGAGCTGCAATCAGGCCCGGCCAGTCAACCGACGTCAATCGCGTCACAGTTCCGCTTGGACACTCTCCGATCGATCGTCCATCTCCTGCTGCCACTGATGCCATGCGGCTGTAGATGCACAGTGGCAGCCACATCGATCGAGCGAATATGATGGGCAGAATCATTTGCGATTTCTTCTCTCTTCTTCTTTTTTTTAAAAAAAATCATTTTGCGATTGCTTCTCTATCTCTATGCTCCAAGCTCTCGATCCCGTGGGCAGCAGCGTCCCCCCCGGTCGAATCGTGGAGGGGGCGGCGAAACAGCATGGCGTGACGTGAGGGTTACCAGATGCATCACTCGTCAGAAAGGAACAGGATCGATCAAGAGCGCAGATGAAATGCGGTTCCGTTACGTTGATGGATGGAATTTAACCGTGCTTCTTCTGATTTCTGAATTCTGATGCAGTTTGAGCTATGATCTTGAAGACTTGAACTGGCATGGGCAAAGGCCCTAGATTAAGGAATTTTATTGTTCTCAGGTTGAATAATGCTATGTATGGTTTGAAGAATTGAACTGACATGGGCAAAGGCCCAAATTTAAGGAATTATATTGTTCTCTGGTTAAATTCTAGATCCAGCACCAGCAGATATAAAACTTGAGAAATGCAGACAATGCAACTGGTCTAGCACTAGCTAAAGACTTCTGACGCAATTCAGTTGGAGTATAAAATAAGAAATCTCAATTCACTGATGCAATACAATATAAAGATGGTGAAAATCCTTCAGAAAAAAAACACGATAATAACAAATTATCTGCACATGCAAATTAGTTGGCTCCAAGATAGGACCAAGAGAATTCTTAGAGAGAGAGAGAAAGGACCAAGAGCACAAAAGGCAGGGTCAACTTCTTACCATCTTCATCGAACGAACATAATGGGCAACAGAGACTAGACTTGGCAAATATCTCAGCTCTACCACTGAGGCCAGGCCAGGTGAGCAGAACGGAAGACGGAACCCTCTAGAATCTAGAACAGCGGTGGAAGAAGATCAATTTGTTAGTTTAATCCTGATTTCGACAGGATCTATTGACTGAGAACGTCACTTTCCTGTGTGCATATTGAAAATTGAACACACTAGTGACCTAGCTACGAGATCCTGACCAGTTCCTCAACTCCATCTGTTGTGCTGAATTGTTTCGGAACACCTACTGCTAGCTGATTGGCATGTAGCAACCAAGGTAGGTCTGTTCATTTTTCTGCGTCCAGACCAATGATAAGGAAATCTTATGATTGGTTATGAACAGAAAATGATTCTCCAAATATTATACTTGTGGCTAATTACATAAAAGTTTTTTTCCTTAGGAAACAAGATCTGATACAGTACATTTGATTCATTGATTTTAGAGCAAACAAATTAAAGGATTGTCCATATGATTCACCAATCGTCGTTCGCATAATTGAAGAGAAACCCCCCGATAATTAAGCAGGAACGGAAGCAAGAAAATTGATAGCATAAAGATTTGTTTAAAAGGTACTATGGACTTAGTTGGATCTCACTTCCTTTTTCTTTCAGAAAAGAGGTAGAACATGCAGTACACCCAACTAGGCTACGACCAGCTACCAGCTGAAGGATCTACGTCGGATGCAACCGAAAAATGCTCACGCAAGTCATCAATCATTAGTTATTCGCTAGACGGTAGCGTCATCAGGCTTTGTTTACTGGCAACTAGATACAGTACATGGCCTGCACTAATGCGATGGCGCCTTTCCTTTGCAGCCATCTGTGTATAGTTTGGCTTCTGACACCTTGATTCACTCTGAGCCTTGCTTGATCTTTTTGGCGGTGGCAGTGCTTGCAATGTGATCTAGATGATCAGCTAGCCGCAGCTAAAAATATCGCCTCGCCATCGTCATTAGCTTTGTATTATGCCTTTTTTTTCCCGAATGCCATGCGTGCTTATTAATAGACGACAAAGCTTCATTTTTTTAAGTCTTCGTACATAAAAATCAAAGATCATGCGTACTAGTCATGAGCTAACATTGTGATGATGTCGTACATTTTTTGCACTTGTGGATCTGGTTTGTTGCTTGTAGACACATCACGGCGGTTGTGATTACGAATCAGTGTATTCAATGGAAAAATCAATTTGACAAGCTTCTGCTGCAGACTGGATCGCCGCAAGTCATCTCTGTTTCTCATTCCCTGTAATCGTCTGGACTAGCATCTCTGTCAGGGATTATGTATACGTGTTCTTCTTTGCGGAATAAAAAAATTCAATAAACGTTACTCAAAGGGAAAAATTAAAATTGAAACAAATAACTCATGAACTCTCGCAAAAAAAAAGCATGGATTTTCAGAGCATCCGATTCTAGTCACACATTACCTAGCTCATCATCTCTTCCATCACACAACAAGAAAAAAAATATCGGCAATCCTATTTTATAAAATATACATCAACCCTTGCTACTGCATACTGAAACTCCAAGGACAATCACTTCATGACCATTAGATTTTTCCATGTAAGATAATCCCAACTACCAGCTAATAAGCACACATCCAGGCAGTAGTTTTATAACCCCCATGACCTCTCGCCGTTCTCGCTTATGGTTCGAGATAAAGATCTGGCTCGCTTGTTGCCACTAACAAATCGTTTTTATTGTAATCCCCAGCCGACCAACGCCGGGTGCTGACGAGCGGGGGCGGCGCAGCGCCGAGCGATGGATGCATCGATCCCGGCCTCGTCATCCTGGCCACCCGAGCCTCCGCCTCGTGCCACGCGTCGCCTCTATCGTTTTCGATCGAAGGAATGGTTTTGACCGGCCGCAGCACACAGCCAGGCAATAAAACTACGTAAAGAAAATGCTTTGTTCTAACCAAACCCGAATTGCACGGCCGGGCTTGATGCTGACGGCCGAATGTGGAAAATGTGGAGTGTTTTGAATGGTTGTAGATTGGACATGACGTCGGAGCCGGCCGAGCTGGTGTGGCTAGGAATGTACAGTGGTACGGTGTAGCGTGAGAAAAAAATCAAAGTGATCGAGCACAGTGTTGTACCTTGTTCAGCTCCTGATCTTGACAGGTAAAGGCTAATTAACTACTTTATGAGTTAAGATTGCTAGGGAGAGTATATATATATATATGTATGTAGCCTACACAGCTACACTTTATTAGTTTTTTCTCTGGTTGCAAATGAATGATGCTTCGGTTTTTCCAAGAGCCAAATCATCTTGGTGAAGACTGAAGAGTTGAGCTGGCAATACAGAGCCATTAGACAACGTGTGCTAGTTCTCTGAAAGAACTCTGAAGTTAGTACCCTATTTTGGAGCTTCTTCAGTTCCACCTCTTCACATCTTCCATAAATATATTGAAATCAGTTTATAAGCCAAAAATACATTTACCAATGTTTTATTTTTCCCCTACTCATTAACCATTATCACTAACCTAGCTGCCTTCTTTCCTTAATTTTTTTTCTGATGAATCCTCCAACAACCAGAACTTCTGTTATGATGTTATGAGCCCTCCTACGACCTTACTACTCCCAACGTCCTAAATTACTATTCATTCTATCTTTTTTCTATGTCTAGATACATAGAAAAGCTTCTCTCAAAAAAAGATACATAGCAAAGCACATGTACCTATAAAATCCAAAACAAATGGTAAATTGGGACGGATGGGTACCACGTATATTCAGTGATACTACAACTTCATTTTGGTGAATTGGCTTCGGAAAAAAAACGATTGCCACATATAAAGATTTTTATCCAAGTGACATGTACATGTAGCTTTTTACCAAATATTTTGTGATTCAATTCACGAGAGCATACTAACCAAGGCTCATGTCTACATGAGCAATACATGTGCCTCCATTGTAAAAAAAAATTACTTGTTAAACTTTACATGAAAAGTGGCAGAGCATTATTAGGGGGATATATAGTTATTAATCTCATCCCCTGCCCCAATACACGTGAGAGCCCATCTGCCACATAACCCTTCCAACCCAACCTAATTATCCAGGGGCATTTCCGTCCATGGGGCGTGTATATATGCTGCTCACGTCCGCCATTTCCTCAAGCCGTGGCAGTGGCGCAATCATAAGCTCCAATCGCTCATCTTCTCCCCCAGCCCAGCTAGCTTAGCGAGCTAACTGCCTCCTCTTCCTCCCTCTCTAGGCCTCCACTACTTCCACCATTCTTGAATCTTCTTGATCCGCCTGTCTGCGCATATATCGATCCAGGCATGACGGCGAGGGTGCACCCGAACGTGGCCGTGCCGACCGTCGGCCAGCCGGCGGCGGCGCCGGCCGACGAGGAGCCGGTGACCCTGACGGTGTGGCGCAAGTCGCTGCTGTTCAACTGCAGGGGGTTCACGGTGTTCGACGCGAGCGGCAACCTGGTGTACCGCGTGGACAGCTACGCCTCCGACTCCCGCGCCGAGGTGGTGCTCATGGACGCCGCGGGCCGCGCGCTGCTCACCGTCCGCCGCAGGAAGGTGATCGGCCTCGGGGCGGACCAGTGGCTGGTGTACCCCGGCGAGGAGACGCGCCTGCCGCCGCTCTACGCCGTGAAGCGGGCGGCGCAGTACATGCGCGGCGGCGGCAAGTCCATGGCGCACGTCGCGCCGTGCTCCGGCGGCGGCAAGAAGCAGCAGCAGGCCGGCGGCGGGTACGAGGTGGAAGGGTCGTACCTGCGGCGGTGCTGCACGGTGTACGACGCGCGGCGGCGGGCCGTGGCGGAGGTGCGGCCTAAGGAGGCCGTGGTGGGCTCCGACGTGTTCCGCCTGGTGGTGCAGCCCGGGACGGAGGTGTCCCTGGCCATGGCCGTCGTCCTCGCGCTCGACCAGATGTTCGGCAAGCCGTCCCTGCTCAGGAGCTGGTCCTCCTAGCCTGTTAATCAATCGATCGCCGCGCCGTTCCATTCCGTCGGCGGGCGTAGGTGCTTCGTTTCCCTTTTTTGTTGCCACCAATTGTTTGGGCTCGGGAGCAAAAGAATTGCTCGTGGCTGCCTTTTTTACCTCGTTCCTCTTTGATACGAAAGCCGATTAACTGGGGTCATACGATGCGAATGTGGATTGGAATTACTCTTTGGTGTGTGTGGTTTTGGTCTTTTTTACCCGGTAGTAAACCATGCACCTTGTAAAGAGAGTGTAAATACTTCAAAAGAAAATACAAAAAAAAAATTGTTAGAGTAGGACAATTTCCACGTCCCTATTGGTATTTTTCCACTGCAAATTCTCAAACGAAGTCCGAATCGCATTCAGAAATATCACTTTTTTCAGAAGAGAAAAGGTTGGCATGCCAAAAGAATCACTTGGCCAGTGTTTCTCTGCCGGTTCATATTGAGTCCCACCCAGAAAGGAAGGGGGGACAATGCTTGAGCTTCACATTTCTCTGTCCCCCACTTCATGAGATGAGCCCCTGTGCATCCATGCTACCATGAATCCATGATGAACTGGCTAGACTGGGACTGCACGATGGATCAGGGCCAAGCGTCGATCCAGCCCGGGACCGGCCGGCCGGCCGGCCAGGGCCAAAATCCTAACCGCCTCGCCGGCACGCGAGACAAACGGTTGGTGAAGTGTGTGTGGGCTCCTTTTCCAAGCGCCGGTCCTGGTCGGTCCAGCACTCATCACAACCTCGTCTACTCGTCTTTGCCCCCAGCTAGAGCTAAGCTAAGTGCTCCGTGTTGAATTCCGACTGCCGAAAGTTACGCAACCACCACAGCCTCCGCTGCCGGAGCCCGGAGCTCGCCGAGTCGGCGAGGTGGGGGCGACTGGGAGGGCGGTGGTGGAAGCGTGGAGGAGCACACATGCTGCGCCGCCCCGTGCAGCAAATGCTGAGTGGCCTAGTGGGAGTCCACCGCAGTAGTTTCAGAGTACTCAGAATGAGACTACGGGGTTCAGAGTTTCAGACGAGCACACAGACTACTCACAGTTTCGGAGCTCGTCTGAAACGCGACCCAGTAGTTTCGTTAGCAAACGCCCAGCCACTCCCATGTTGCGAACGAGCCTCAGGCAGTAAGATCGGCTGTTCCCTGGTTCAGAACTTCAGATGATCGATCCCAATTTCTTACCACAAATCAAGACCGGTTGTGCTTTGCATAAATTCAACTCCAAAGACTTCTCAAAGGAGCAGCAGCACCTCCAGTGAGCAACTGAGGATCCTTGCCCAAGCCTTTAGAACCTAACATTCAGGATATGGTTCCCCAGGTCTGAACATATGATGGATTAACAGTTTAGGCATCATTCCAACGGAATGAGAAATCATCAACGAATAAATTTCATTACAAGCAGCTGAGCAAGGTACATCCGTTACACTTGGACTCACTCTGAGACTTGAGTTGCGAGACATTAAGCATTTCCAAAAGCTACAGCCTACAGTGAAAACACATGACAATGTTTCTACAACAAATCTTGGGGATGCAGAACTATTGGTTGGCGGGCAGGGATAAATATGAAGCGCCTCAAAAAATGAAGCATCTCACAGGTACCTCAGCCCCAGGGTCTGGGGGGTCCTCTTCGTAGCCCCCCACCACATTGGAGTGCTAGCTGTCAATACACATACAAGGGAAGATCACCATGGTGCAGGTGAAAGCTGTAGTTTCAGCTTTCAGTTCGACCACACATGGACAAGGCCATGGCGATTGCCTGTGTAGATCTCATCACGTTCTTCATCATAGTACAGAGCTGTGATGTCCTCAAGGGCCTCTGAGACTGTATTCTGGAACTTCCATGCTTTCTTTTGCTTGCACGAATTTCCGTTTCCGGGGTTTACTTTTGCCAAGCATTTCCCCGTCAGTATGCTGCTTATGTTTATAGAGCCAGCTGCATTGTAGGAAAAAGATATTAGTGTTTCAATCAGCCTATGAGAAAACTTAATGTGCCACAAATGCAACATCATCCTGTATCTTGAAGAATGGAGGAAATGCAGCATCTTTTAGTAAAGAAGACCCATGTGAAATACCATGCACGTGACATTTATGCACATCACACTGAAGTGAAAAGTAACTCTACCAAAACAAATTATCAGCTTATCAAAATGGACGAAAAATAGTTCAATGTAAGAATAGATCGTGCAACAGCAGATTTAGTTCAAATAGTTCAATCTGAGAAGCACATGAAACATGATATAGCTGACATGAAAGAATTACAAGGGAAAAGAAAAACGACCATAACTAGTAGAACACAGCAGGCACTGCAGTAAAAATGCATGAGCAATTAAACAATATATCAGAACAATTGAACAATATATAAGAAGAAAAAAGAAAAAATGCTCACCATTTTCTTCTGAAGATGAATCAGTGGAATCAGCCTTGCAGTATGAGATAATAAGATCTTGGTCACTTGTTATGTATATGTTGTTCGTGTTGCAGTCAGGGTGCCACAACAGGTGATCTTCAAATGATGTGACCAGTTCACCTCGAAAGTTCCAAACTGCTACTGATCGATTCCGGAAAGTCAGGAACAGTTGCAGCTCATACAGAAAAATAAAGGCAGATGGAGTCATAAACTCAGTCCTGCTCACTTCTGTCAACTGAAAGTTCCTTACCTACATACAATAGGAACACGGGTTAGTTCAAAGTTGAAACCCAAATTACCTAACAAATCTTTGGTTTGATTGCATGGAGAAACAATGGTTACATCAAGAATTTGAAGATTCTCTCCTTCCTGCTTGACCAGAAGCTTTTCATTGAACTGCTCAATGAAATCCACCTTCTTGTTACGATGGAGAAGGTGGCTAAAGGACTTCAAGATTGTACCATCCTCAATGGAAAGAATCTTCAGAGGAACAGAGCTGCTTGTTCTTGTATAAATCAATAGCATTATCCCTGGGCTGTAAAAAAAACAGATGCAGTCATATACAATATACAATTAGTCAATCAACTAAAGAATTGAATATAGTAATTTAATGTGAATGAAAAGATGAGCTGCAACAGCAAGTCAGCAACTATTGCCCATTTGCCCAAGGTACATGCATTAGATATATCCCATTCTAGAATTGAATGATTAATCTTTTTAGACATGCTTTATTAATAGACTTGTTGCTGTTAGGACTTACGAAAAGAGAGATTAAAATGATGGCTAATCAATCTACACCACGTCAAAGTGAAATACGCATCAAGAGTATTTGGCAGGGTAACACACAAGAAAAGGGAACACGGGAAGAAGAAAACATCCAGTTACCTGATCTTTATTTCTTGAACATTCTTATCAGATACTGAATACAGCAATGTGTAGTTTTTCAAATCAAACACCTTGTAAGTGCTGTGTGGATGAGACAGAATCAGAGCAGATTCACAAAATATTTAATATCTCAGACATTACTGAAGTCAGAGACTGAGTGTACCTGTCTTGAGCAGAGTAAGTCAAAACCTTCCCATTCACATCATCAAACTCCACAAATCCAGGCCATTTCAAGGACTCAGTCTCAAAAAGAGGGAAACCAGCATCAGGTTGTCCACGTCGAATGTACCTTGAATAGTTGAAGATAATTCTTAAGGGAGATGACATGGTAAAAAAACGTAATTGCATGGAAAAAGCATGTGGAACCAAAAGCATACTCTATTCGAGTTGTTCTGCACCGCAGAGCACTGAAATTTTCAGAACCATATACTGACACAGTAATGAGTGAATCATTATTTTTGTTGTAAAATAAACTGCGGATAACTTCATCAGGACTTCCATTCAGAAAGCATATTCTCTGATTTGTCTCTGGAAATATAAGAAGAAAATCTCAGGACAGCCAGATGAAGAAGAAATGAACTAGAAGAAGACAAGTGTACCATACCTCTACTAAAAGCAGCACATACGCCTGACTGTGATAGAGCAAAGACTATATCACGCGCTGCAACTATCTCAATGATTTTTGACCTTTTCCTCAAGTAAGGGAGTAGCAAGCTGTTCTCCTTAGCGTCATGAGTGTCAAACTCTTCCTAAAAGTGACAGCAAAAATATGCTTTATTACAGACTTAAAGAGCAGTAAAGCGCTGCTACCAAGAACATGACTTAAGCTAAATTTATTGCTGCACAAACAGTGATAAAAGGTTGGATATTGCAAGGGTTGACAGTTCTTGTACAGCAATTTCCAGACACAAATGTTTGTGGTTATGCATTGGAGTGCCAATGGTAACAAGCCTAGTTATTGAAATCAGAGGAAGGCATGCTTGCTCTTCTTTAAGTGCAGGATACAGTGTCAAATTCATTATTCAGAAATACAATGCTACAGATTCATGAATAACAGAACAAATACATGTGGCACAACGGAAACATTCAGAACCCAACTTGGTAACACAGAGCACACAGAAAACGGGCAAAGGCTAGGTAATTGTCCACAAATAGGCCATTTTTCCATGGAACCTTAAAAAGACTGGCCTATTTGCGGACTCCTAGACAGGCCCACTTGCATCCCTGGCAAAGACAAAAGATTATAATTTGACATTTGCTATAGCCTAAAGAGGATAAACAAGTTGAAGCATTCACAAAAGATCAGGCTTTGACAATCTCAAACATCAGCACACTGCCCACTTCTTTCTCTCTTTCCTGAACATAGACACCAATGTGCCTGCCCCCCACCTCCCATACACAATGTGGCAAACTGAACAAACCAGAACCATGGAAATGCCTAAGCAGCCCAGTGTGGAGGCACAAAGGGATTTGAAACACAGTTGCCCAGAATTTGGCCACTCCTCGAACAGGCATTGCTATATAAGCCAAACCACACATATCAGACAACATTTACCTCTCGATCTAGTACATACCAGTCAGCACTGAACTCTCCTCTCAATTAATCAACAAGAAAATGTTTTTTTCAAAAGGATAGCATGAGCCCTGCCGATCATATATTAGAAGCGATAAAAAGGATTCAGAAGATGCAAAGAAGTGCATTTTTTTCATACAACAGCCGTGACATAGCCCGAGGTTTAAAGAAGAAATGAAAGGCACCAGGGAAAGGAAAAGGCAATCGGCAAACATAAGAGTGAGCAACAAGAATTCAAAAATATACTACGCGGATCTCCGCTCCCACACGGCCAGCCCAAGCTAAACATGTGAACAAAACCCGCACCTTGATTCTTCCCCGACCCGCAATTCCTCGCGCCCAGCACAGGCGCATAACCCCGCCACAGGGGCGCACGAAAGGGATCTCAACGAAGCTTGAGATAGTGGTAAACGGGCTAGGGGGTGGGGTCAACCTGCAGCGTTATGTTGCGGAAGCGCTCCTGGGCGGCGGTCATGGCGAAGGTGCGGTCGCGGCGGGAGCTGATCTCCCGTCGCTGCAGCTTCCGCACGCTGCTCACGACCGACTCCTGCCGCGGCCTCTTCCTCGCCACCACCCGTCGCCCACTGCACGGGCGCGGGCTCGCCGAGATCCGCCTCGGCTCCATCTCCGTCCCCCCGCCGCCCGGTCTCCCACAGCAAACACGCTGCGCTCGCCGCGGAAGGGATAAACTTTGGGGGCGGCCCCGTCAAGCCTCCATGGAGAGCGGCATCGCTGGCGCAGCGGAGCCGACTCCCCGGTGAGGCCTAGGGTTTGGGAGCTCGGGCACGGCTCGGAGATAGGGGGGAGAGAAGAGAGAGAGAGACACAGAGGGGACGGGGAGACGGAGATGGGTGAGAAATTGGGCAGGTGTTAAAGATGAGGCGGCCTGTGACTTCTGACATGTGGGGCCAGAACATCAGCGAGACGAAAGCCGCGCGGGCGGGATCGGAGGGTTGGCTCCTCTGGTTTGAAATTTTTCGGGGTTGTGTCGGAGCGAACGGGACCAGACTTCCTCTATAAGTTATATCACTGACTGCGGGCCCCGATTTGTGTTGGGGCCACAAATCAGTGAATGAGGTCGTATGTTTCTTGCGTATAGGTATCGTGCGGAATGCGATTTCATTTTCATACCAGGTGAGCTGCTGAGCTGGAGTTCGAATTTGGAAGCAGCGCTGGCCGTGGAGTGTGGATCGTTTCAACTTTTGAAAATTTGAATGAAGCCATGGTTTCGTTGCTGTTAAAGGAAGGAAATTCGGATGGAGCAGTGGAAATGTCAAATTTAAAATGTGATGAAATTCGGTTTGGTTGTTGTAGAAGGCACAGAAGTTTGGAAAGCTATACCCTAAGCGGTGAAATTTGTAAGCGACGATGCTAGATTCCAATTGTTGGATTCATATCAGCTTGATTAAAGATCACCCTGTTTTGGTCGTCCCTCCGGCCTCCGCGCTTCATGGTTGAGGTGTCGCGCAGCCCTGCGACCACGCGCGCGCGGCCGAGGAGCGAGACAGGTTGACCAAGGAGCGTGTGAAAAGCCCGCGGACCAGCTTCCCCCTCCTACGTGTTGCCGCTGCCATGTGGGCCACCGCCCAACCCGTACAAGGACGGCCCCACCTATCTATCCCTCCCCTCGTCCGTCCCGTCGGGAGAGCGTGCAGGTGGCGACGCGCGGCGCGGCCCCGTACACGCATGCCCTCCCGCCCCCTCGCACGGCCTCGAGGGGGACGCGGTCGTCGCAGAGCCCGTCGCCACTAGGAGGTGGGTCGGCGCACGCCCCATGGAAGGCGTCCCTCTTATCAGCTGCTTGGCCTTCCCTCCCTGCGTGCGGGATCCTGGGGCGGTGGCACGGGATCTCGGGCGATCGCGGCGCAGCCTGATCCCCCTAAGCGGTGGAGTCGCGCCTCCAGGCCCCCGCCTGGCAGTGTTTGGGGTCTCGATCTGTGCCAAAGGGGGGACAGAGCGGCGACCAAGGGATGAGTCGCCTCGCCTCCCAACGGGCACGCTGGAACAGTGCATGGCGAGGGCGGGCCAAGCTGCGCCTGTTCGCCGGTCGTGCGCCGCACAACGACGCTGGAAGGTGGGCCGACAGTTGGGGTGGCCTTGCTTGGCGGTAGCTACGGCCTACGGACGGTGCTGGTGAGGAGCGGAGGGGCCGAGCCCATCCATGCCCCAACGTCAGCGCGTGCCGCCTCTTCCGCCTCCGCCAGGGGTTCTGCAGGCGGCGTGTCGTCCAGGTCGCCAAGGCCCCCCTCTGAGCAGTCACCAGTTAGCATTGCACGGCATGGGAATAGGTTGTCTAGGACGACCCCATGTCGGAGCGGCCTCCTGGGCTTCGAGGCGCGACGCGGCCGGGGGCAGGATAAATTCCACCCTCCCACACCATAGTCTTTCCCCCTTTCTTCTCCCTATCGCCAACCATACCTTCCAGTTCTCCATCTGTAGCATGGTGTGCAGATCGGTGAGCTCCTACTCTTTGTGTCCTTCTCTTATTATTGCTTTGGATTTGTTGTGCCTTCACCTGATCCCTCGGTCTTGATCTTCCAATGCAGCCATGCAGGTATAGAGGCTCCCCATCTGACTTCCACGGTGTGCAGATCGGTCAGCTCCTGCTCTTTGCGTCCACATCTTATTGCTGCTTTGAAATTGATGTGCCTTCACCTGATCCGCTGGTTCTTGATCTAACAATGCAGGCGCAGAGGCCGCCATGGCTATGGTGACCTAGGCCTTGGACTCCTCGATCTGCCTCCTTCTCTGCCTGGTCATTGAGGAAAAGAAGGTGGCATGCCCACTGTGCTTAGCATCTAGAGGTTGCTTTGAGATGTAGTTTACCGTACTGAGATGTAGTTTTGTGTGCCATTCTGTTTCCTTGCTTGTGTGCCTTATTTGCTCCATGATATATTATTGTTGTGCCTTTTATCTGGATGTTTGTTTGGTGCATTTCTCCTCGTGCCCTTTTGCGTGTACTTATCAGGTTTAGTGCTTGTTTTCAGATCAAAGCCTTGCTGAAGAAGAGTTGTTGTCAAGTTGTTGCGGCTTCCTGCATTGTGTCTGCTACTACTGACTTTTTGAGGTCAGTTTCCTCTTCATTTCCATTTTTTATGTTGTGTGCATTGTGTTTGTCCTACTTTACATATACTCGTGTTCTTGGTGTATGCCTTGTGCGCCGGATATGTCCTTTTCCTCTCTTTTCTTCCTGAGTAGTAGACGAGCTGCCTATTTTCCGCATTTGTTCTTTAGTGTTGCTTGTGATCTTGATGTGATGTGCCGGAGAAGAATGTGTGGCCTTCTTTGATGTTTGGTGTTGATTGTCATCCTTTCGTGCTGTGCTGATTTACTGATGGCTGGGTCTCCGAGTGAGAGAGTTGCATGGTGCCTTGACAAGTCACGGAGAAGAAAACTTGAGGTTGTACAGGGTCCGCTGTTGTTGCCTCAAAAAAAGAATGAGTGAGTGCCTTTTAGACCTGCGCACTCCATGTCACCCATTAAAACAAACTTAGGTTATAATGTCTTGTGCTGATCAGGAGGGAGATCCTTGATGAACTTCCCCATTGCATCAAACCGAAGTCATCATATCCGTGTGAGGCACTGGAGCAGGTCCCCTGACCGTGTTGTTGGAGTGCCTGTGGCGCTTCCTCGTGATAGAGCTCGTGTAGAAGAGATGAAAGGTTCGCTCTTTAGGCTTAATAGGAGTATAGGACTTTGTTGTTGCTTATGGTATACTGGCAGCCTTGACTTTTATTGTGCGCCTGTAGAAGCCTGCCTAGGTCGGTCTTACTACGGTGGCTTAACATAGGAATGCCCAGTGAGATTGCGAGTCGGAGCCCATGTAGCAGAGCTTCGTACTCGGCTTCGTTATTGGAGACCTTCCAGAAGATCTGTAGGACGTACTTGAGTTGTTCGCCCTTTGGAGAAATCAGGAGTACCCCTGCGCCCGCGCCCTCGAGCTTGAGTGAGCCGTCGAAGTACATCACCCAATGCTCGGGTCGCTCTGTTGGTGTGGGTAGTTGATTTTCCCGCCACTCTGTCATGAAGTCGACTAGTGCTTGAGACTTGATAGCGGTGCGTGGCTTGAAGTTGATGTTGAGGGCGCCAAGCTCGACCGCCCACTTGGAGATTCTCCCGGTTGCATCTTGGTTGTGGAGTATATCGCCGAGCGGGTAGTCTGTGATGACGGTGATCGAGTACTCCTGGAAGTAGTGTCGTAGCTTCCGCGAGGTGATGAGTACTGCGTAGAGTAGCTTCTGGACCGGTTGGTACCGAGCCTTGGACTCGGACAAGACCTCGCTGACGAAGTAGACTGGTCGTTGGACTGGGTAGGTGTGGCCTTCTTCTTGCCATTCGACGATGATGGCAGTACTGACCACGTGAGTAGTCGTAGCGAGATAGAGCAGTATCTGCTCCTTTTGCGAGGAGCCGTGAGACCGGTGGCTTGGACAGGAAGTCTTTAAGCTACGTCAGAGCTTGATCAGCCTCCGCGGTCCACGTGAACTTCTCTTGGTGCTTGAGTAGCTTGAAGAAGGGTAGTCCCCGTTCTCCGAGCTTCGAGATGAATCTGTTCAGGGCCGCCATGCACCCGGTCAGCTTCTGGACGTCCTTGATGCAGGTTGGAGCTTTTATGTTGGTGATGGCGGAGATCTTCTCGGGATTGGCTTCGATGCCGCGATGGCTGATAATGAAGCCGAGTAGTTTCCCTGAGGGTACGCCGAAGACGCACTTGTTAGGGTTGAGCTTCCACTGGTACTCCCGCAGAGATGCGAAAGTCTCTTCAAGATCGGCGATGAGCGTGTCTGAGTTCCTGGTCTTGACGACCACATCATCCACATATGCTTCGACGTTCTTGTTGAGCTGCTCCTTGAAGCAAGCCTGGATAGCTCGTTGGTAGGTAGCGCCAGCGTTCTTCAACCCGAATAACATCGTCGTGTAGCAGTAGGCGCCGAACGGGGTGATGAACGCAGTCTTCTCCTGGTCTTCTTCCTTGATTGCAATCTGGTGGTACCCTGAGTATACCTGAGCATTTTTGGCCCGGCCCGGCCCGGCCCGGGCCCGGCCCGCGCCAGGCCCGCGCCACGGACCTTACTGGACGAGCGTGGGCAGAGATCTTGAAGCCCGCGAAAAATTTTTTTTGGCCCGAGCCCGGCCCGAAATGCTGTTTTTAGTTACTTTACACTATAAAATGCGCGGGCGGTCCGCCCAAGCCCGGGCCCGGCCCGAGCCCGGCCCGAAAACTGAGGCCCGACACGTCCCATGGGACGGTCATGGGCAGAATTTTCTCAGCCCGAAAAACCTGGATTTTTTCGGCTCGGCCCGAACCCGGCCCGGCCCGTGGAATGCTCAGGTCTAACCCCGAGTAGCAGTCGAGGAAGCAGAGCAGGTCACAGCCCGCCGTGGAGTCGATGACTTGGTCAATCCGCGGCAACCCGAAGGGGTCCTTGGGGCAGTGCTTGTTGAGGTCGGTGTAGTCGACGCACATCCTCCACTCGTTGGTGTTTTTCTTGCAAACGAGGACGGGGTTAGCGAGCCACTCAGGATGGAAGACTTCTCTGATGAAGTCAGCCGCGAGTAGTTTGGCGAGTTCCTTCTTGATGGCATCCCGTCGGCCGTCAGTTAAACGGCGAAGATGTCTCGGTTAGTCCGAAGGAAGCTGACGAGCGCGTCTTCCTATTTGGGGTCGAGTCCCGCGCCGATCATGGTAGTCTTGCTGCTGTCACCGGTCCCGAGGTTGATGGTCTTCACCTGTACTTCCTCTGTTGGCTGAGGCTTGTTAGAGGTGTCGGTCTTCTCGGGTACCTCGAGTTCGGTTGGTGCGAGCTTCTTTGATGCAGCGAAGATCTCCATCATCGCATTGGGTACTTGATTGGTTGCTGCGAGCTCCACGGCTTCAGTGTCGCAGTCGTAGGAAACCTTTAAGTCCCCTTGCAACGTGAGTACTCCGGCAGGACTTGGCATCTTGAGTACCAAGTACACGTAGTGGGGGATCGCCATGAACTTGGCAAGAGCTGGTCTGCCGAGGATGGCGTGCTAGGAATTTTCGAAGTCCGCAACCTCGAACTTGATGTACTCGGTGCGGTAGTTCTCCCTTGTCCCGAAGGTAACTGGTAGGACCACTGAGCCAAGTGGTATAGCCGCATTGCTTGGGACGATGCCGTAGAAAGGCGACGTGCTCTTGGTGAGCATGCCGGTGATGTCGAGATTCATCTTCTTCAAGGTCTTGGTGAACAGGACGTTGAGTCCGCTTCCACCGTCAATGAGTACCTTGGTGAGTCTGGAGCCCGCGACTACTGGGTTCAGGATGAGTGGGAAACGTCCTGGCTCAGAGAAGATTGTCCATTGATCTGTGCGGGAGAAGGTAATGGGTACCTCCGACCACCTGAGGGGTGTCGGCACCGCTGGTTCAATGCTCAAGACTTTGCGTAGAGTGAGCTTCTGCGCTCGCTTGGTGGGTTGTCCACCGAAGAGGACATTCACCATCTTGTCGGGTTCTTGGAAGTCGCCATTGCCTTCGTCGACTTTCTTCTTGCCCTTCTTGTCGTGAGGGTGTCGTGGCTCAGGAGTCTCCTTGAGTGCCCGCCGGAGCTGGTAGCACTGTTCGGTGGTGTGGTTGCTATCCTGATGCCACGGACATTTCTCTTTGAGCAAGTCCTTGAAGCCGCCAGAGGTCTTCTTCGTGTTGTCCTTCGCAGGGCGCTAGACAGCCGCGACAGTGTTGTCTGGCTTGCGCTTGCGGTTAGGACCCGAGTAGTAGTTGTTGTTGTTGTTGCGACCCCCTTGATCCTTGTTGTTGTTGCCGCCCATGTTGTTCTTACCCTTGCCGCGGTTGGAGTCGTACTTGGCGTTGGCCTTGTCCTCCTCATCGACCCATGAAGTGATCATGTCCTTGAGCTTGGTGATTGAACTTGGGCGGCGGCGACCGGAGTCTTCGAAAGTGTGACAGTGGTAGAGACCGTCTTGGAAGCAGTCGATGACTTCTTTGTCTGTGATGTCGACTACGGTCGCGCGCTTGTCGAAAAAGCGGCGCATGTACTAGTGGAGCGTCTCGCCTTGTTCCTACTTGACCATCGCCAGGTCCATGCGAGTACCCGAGCACCCCATGGCGCCCACGAAGTTGCTGGTGAACTGCGCCTTCAGCTGGTCCCACTCGTCGATCGAGTTCTTGTCGAGCGACTCGGGCCATGTGAGTGGAGCCTGGTCTAGACAAAAGGGGAAGTAGAGACACGTGGTGTCGTTGTCGCCACCAGCATTCTCAATGGCCAGGGCATAGCACCTGAGCCACTGAACTGGGTCTTGCTTCGCGTCGTACTTGGTGATCCCGAGAGGCTTGAACTTCTGGGGAAGAAGCAGAGCGCGAAGTCGTGAAGAGTAGGCGGGAAAGCCGTCGCTGTTGCTGACGTCGGTAGTCTTCTTGGCATGGCGTATCTCGTCGATCCTGTGGTGGGCGTCGTAGCCACCACGTTCATTGCCGGCGGCGTGGTTGTTCGCATGGCCTCGGCCTCCGCGATCACCGCCGCCACCGCCTCTTCTGCCGGCGCCATGGGAGGAGCTACCGTTGTTGCTGCCGCCGCCGCCGCTAGCACCGCGTTGCGAAGGTCCTCCCCCCGACACCGTAGAGCTATTGGGGGTCGGCTGGTGTTCTCCGCGAACGCGGCTAGTAGCTTCGTGGTTTGCGGCTCCAGCGATCCTGTTGTCGACCCTCATGAAGTAGGCCTTCTCCGCGAGTTTAGCTATGAGGTCGCCCGCCCGGTGCCCCTGAGCTGATCGAGCTATCCTATTGATGGACATGAGGCATTGCTCAGGGGTCGTGTGGACTCGGTTGGAGACTTCGTCTAGAGCCTCGTTGAGGTTGCGGATGGGTAGAGTTTCCCGGAGCCGCCAGCGTCGATCTGCTCGCTTCCTGTTGCGGTCGCGCCGGGCATTCTTTGCCTCGGTAGTCTCGTCTGGGGGTGCATTGGCTGACTCCTCGTCATCTGAGATGTCATCGAGGTACCGATCAGGTCGAGCCTCTGAGGTTCCAGCTTCCGTAGTCGCCACGAATACTTCGCGGTCGGGTGTACAGAGGCCAGAGTCGGTAGTCGCCACCTCTGTTGGCGAGTACTCCTCTGCATTTGGAGTCAGAGGTGTCCCCTCCTGGAAGGGGAGTGTCTCGAGGTAGGCGACGCAGTGTGAGTTGTCGTCGGTCAGGTCCACGGGCTTACGGTCGGGCCAGTAGACAATCTGTCGGCATGAGTAGACGTGATGACCAAGCCAGCGGCAGGACCTGACAATGGCTCCGCAGTGGTGTTGAGCTTGGACTTGGGCTCGATCAGATCCGATCCGAAGTCGAACTCGTAGGAGGAGTCCGAGTTGTAGTCGGGGACGGCGCTGGAGTCCGAGGAGTACTCGGAGACGACCTCCTTGCTGGCCCGACGCGGAACGAGCGCATCCACGTAGACCGCAGTGGCGTTGCGGAGGCCATGCAGGAAGTGCTCGTGGGGGAGAACCGGTCCACATGATGGCTTAGGAGCCAACTCGCATGGTTTGATCCATGTTGTCGTCGAGTTCGGGTTGGAAGTAGATCCTGTCTCGAAGCCGGTGACTTGGTTGTAGAGCAAAAATTCGTCGAATTTCTTGATGAGTTGGCCCGTGATGACTTCGGGAAGCGTCACGAGCTCGGTCTCTGGATCTGGGGTCATGGTGAGGTAGCGCTGGAACGAACCAGCGTCGTCAGCGGTGCAGACCCAGGAGCCGAAGACGAAGGTGTCACCGCGGTTGAAAGCGGCGGTTGGCTTGATGATGATTGAAGCCGTCGAGTTCGCCATGAGATCTTCGGCGAGATCCCCTACCTGGCGCGCCAGCTGTCGGTGTTTTAGACCGGCAACCTACCAAGGGGATTACCCGAGGTAGACATTTGTGGCCTCGCCGAGATCGGGAACTCGAAGGAGAGACACATGGCACACAATTAAGACAGGTTCGGGCCGCAAGATGCGTAATACCCTACGTCGTGTATGCTGTGTAGCTCTGTATTGATTGGGTGTTGTTACAAGATGATGCGGATGAGAGATAGGGGTCCCTGCCTCACCTTATATAGTCCGGGAGGTAGGGTTACAAGTCGGTTTAGAGAGGAGAGTACTAGTCGTACACGCTAGGAGTACTCTACATGGATCCAGACATGCCTAGTTTCCTAACCGAGTACTAGCCCTCTAGTTGCCTTGCGCTCCACGCCGTCTTGCACCGTGTAGCCCAAGACGAGTAGTCCCGGGGGCCCATGTAGTAGTCGGTCCAGTACCCACATGGGTAGTGGGCCCTGGGATGTCTGTACGACAGTTGTCTTTTGGTTTCAACAACGAGTCAAGAGCGCTTCAAATTTATTGTCGGGGATGGCCATAAGGGGTCCCCTAACTAAGGGGAAAAACCACCCTCTTAAAACTGAAAGTGCATCTTGGCCCCTAATTGTTTTGGTGATGGTGACAAACACAATTTGTTGTATTTAATCGTTGAATAAGATGTGTGCAGGATTTACTTTATTGAAAATCATGGTTTTGACCGAAAGAAGGCCCCCAACTCCAATTCGGCGTTTTCAACTCAAGTCAAGGCTTAATTTAATTTTGTTTTTGAATTTGAGTATAGGAAACACCGTACTATAAAGGGGGATACGAATTGACTGCCAAGAGATGCTAAAAGTGCTTTAGGAGATGACCTAGTGAGTGAGAAGAGAACCTAGTCGACACTTGCACATTTGCTCCTCTTTTCTTAAATTCCCAACCTTTGTCGGTAGTACCGACGCCGGGTCGGTAATACCAATATGGCTTCACTGGCGAGTTTTGGCCAGGGCCTCGGTAGTACCGACCCGGGGTCGGAACTACCGATATGGCTCCCCTGTTGGGTTTCACCGGCACCCCTCGGTAGTTCCGACCCCGTGTCGGAAGTTCCGATAAAAGCCGTGAGAGCACAGTAACAGCTAGTTTTCAGGGCTGAGTATAAATACCCCTCCTCTCCCTCCTCACTCATTGCTGACCAACCACGGGACAAACCCTCACCTGAGCATTCACTCCACTTCTCCCCTCCCTCCTAGAGCCAAGATTTGATTTCTTTGAGCTAGGGCTTGGGTAGAGAAGTGATTCCTAGTGAGGATTAGAGAAGCTTTGAGAGCCCCTTCGAATTTCCCCATCTCAAGAGCACTTGAAGCATCTCCGGGCATCGATTCGCGTTTGTTACTCTTGAAGCTTGCTTCTAGACAGTTAGGCGTCTCCCGTTGAGTGCCCTCTTGGTGTGGAGCACCCGGGATCGTTTGTATTACCCTCTCATTGGTGGAGAATTCTTAGTGAGCACCAATCTTCCTTTGTGGGGGTTGGGTGAGGAAAAGAGGCTCTTGGTGATAGCCCTCCCTTTGTGGGATCCTCAACGGAGACGTAGCTTCCTTTGCGAGAGTGAACTTCGGATTAAATTCTTGTGTCTCCTTTGCTTGCTTGAATTCTTTGTTTCTCTCTAACCCTAGAACTTGTTTGAGCCTGATCTCTAAATTGGTTGTGTTCCAACTCATATCTTTGGTTGCAGGTGGTTCTTAGCTTCTAAACTAAACTCTTGATTCAAGTAGAATTGCTAGAATCGATTTACATTTCAAATCTCGTCCTAAGTTTCTCTGAACTGTCGGTAGTACCGACCCGGTACCGGAAGTACCGACCCCTCGGTAGTTCCGGCACAGCGTCGGTAGTACCGACAGGAGTTTTAACCGCTACAATTGTTTCAGAAATTTGAAGTGATCCTATTCACCCCCCTCTAGGCATCACAAGGTCATTTCAATTGGTATCAGAGCATAATCTCTTGATTTAGGCTTAACCGCTAAGGGATCAAGATGTCGGGGAGTGGAGACAACCAATCCGTCGAAGAAATCGCCGCCAAGGAAGCTCAAGAGAAAGAGCTTAAGGCAGCCCAAGACGTTACCGGGAAGGCCCCAAGCCGTTCCAACGGAGAAAGCTCCGATGACTCTTCATCTGACTCCGACTCGGACTCGGACTCCGACTCAAGTGATGAAGACATCAAGGATGATGATGATGCGACAAGGAAGGCGGCGAAGAAGAGAAGAAAAGCTAAGAAGAAGAAGAAGGCCAAGAAGATGGCCAAGAAGCTCCTCAAGAAGATGATCAAGAAGGAGCAAGCAAAGCATTCCCACTCCGGCTACTATGAAGTGCCATTCCACTACGGACAACTTACGGGCAACAATCCTAACGAAAAATTTTATTCCGTACATTTGGGAAAGCCTCCCCACTTCGATGAGAAAGACTATCCCAAATGGGCTTATGATATGCAAATGCACCTCTACGGGCTTCACCCTTCTCTTTGGAAGATTGTGGTTGTAGGTGTGACAATCCCCGCCGAAGGAGAAGCTCTCACACTTGAGCATGAGCAAGACCTACACCGCAACGTACAAGCAACAAGAGTCATCACGGGATCCTTGTGTGCTCAAGAGTTCAACAAAGTCCGGAACATCCAAATTGCCAAGGTGATTTGGGTACACTCATGGAGGCACATGAGGGTACCGATCATGTGAGAAGAGGCAAGATCGACTTGATTCACGGAGAGCTTGAGCTTTTCGTCATGAAGGATGGAGAGACCGTGAGGGAAATGTATGATAGGCTAATACTTCTTGTCTCGGACATCAAAGCCCTAGGAAGCAATGATTGGGATGATGAGAAGGTCACAAAGAAGTTGCTAAGAGCCTTCACACCGAAGAATCCAAACCTAGCAACTATGATAAGAAGAGATCCGAACTATCACAACATGACTCCCAACCAACTTCTTGGTGAGATCTTGCATCAAGAGCTAGTTGATCAAGATGTGGAGAAGTCACTTACATTGAAGGTGAACAAGAGTCTAGCCCTCAATGCTAGCTCTAGTGAAGTGGTGGAATTGAAGCCGAAGACTTCCAAGACTAAGAATGAAGATTCAAGTGAGGAAGGAAGCACGGATGAAGAAACCGCCTTTGCCATAAGAAAATACAAGAAGTTCTTGACGTCCAAGGCATCAAGGAAAGGTGGTGATGATAGAAAGAAGAAGTCACAAAGAAAATGCTATGAGTGTGGAGAGTATGGACACTTCATTGCCGAGTGTCCCAAGAACAAGAGCAAGGACAAGAATGAGGAAGAGAAGAAGTACAAGGAGAAGAGCAAAGAGTACAAGAACAAGTACCAAGGGCGTGCTCATGTGGGTCAACAATGGGACTCAAGTGATGAAGATGAAACACCAAAGAAGAAAGGCATGGCAACACTTGCCATGGCACAAGGAGCATCTTCACCACGCCTCTTCAACAACTTCTCTGACGATGAGGACAACTCTCACTTTTGTCTCATGGCAAGAGGATGCAAGGTACAAGAGTCAACCACCTCATCCTCTCTCACCTCATCATCTTCCACACCTAGTAATGACATAGACAACCTAGATGAGGAAAAAGAAATGGAGGCAAACATGATAAAGCAATTTGGTAAAAAGGGTCATAAAGAAATTAAAAAGCTTTTGGACAAATTAGAGGAAAAGAAGGAGATTCTCTATGAGCAAGAAGACTTGCTTATCCATGAAAAGGAAAGAAACCTTGCTCTAGAGAAAATCCTTGCCGAAGAAAAGGCTAAGGTGGAGAAGTTGACCACGGACTTGTCCTTGGCTAATGACTCCAACAAGAGGATGTCAAAGGATTACACTTTGGCAAATGAATCTCTAGCTTCCCTAAAGGCTACTCATAGTGAGCTTCAATTAAGCTTTTCATGCTTGATGGATAAACATAAAAATCTTGAGGCGAACTATAGTACCCTTTGGGAAAGCACCAAGGCCAATTCTAAGGCAACACTTGACTCTAGTGCCTCCACTAGCAAAGGTTGTTCTATTTGCTCTAATGTTGAAATAAATGCTCTCAAGACTAACCATGCAAGGCTTGAGGAAACAATCAAGAGCAAAGACAAAGAAATAGCCCGATTGAACATGTTGATCACTCAAGGCAAGAACGGTGCCAAGTCCACCCCTAAGGTGGTTGACAAGCAAGGACTTGGGCACTACAAGAACAACAAGGTCAATGGTAGGGTGGTGGTTAAAGGGCATGAGATCCCCTTGTGGAACAAGGGAGGCTACCTCAACACTATTATGGATATTGCCCATGGAGTCACCACCTCCACCACAACAAAGGACAAGCCAAAGATTGTGAACACCACAAAAGGGAATGGTGGGGTTAATTCTCCATTAAAGGCATCAAAGAATGTGGTTGAACACAAGCCCTCTCCCAACTACACTTGTGACTATGTTGTGACCTTGGACCACAATGGTAAAATGGTGGTCAAGTATGTTGGGGCCTACACAAAGAAGGCTACGAGGAAGAGTGTGTGGGTTCCAAAAGTTTATGCTTCTAACCTCCAAGGACCCAAATCCTTTTGGGTACCTAAACCAAAAGCCTAAACTTATTTTGTTAGCCTACTCCTCCGGTGGAAGCGCATGGTTGATTGATAGTGGTGCCACTAATCATATGACCGGAGATGAAGGCTTATTTGCATCTCTTGATCATTATGACAACCCTACGGAAACTATCATCTATGGAGACAATGGTCAAGGAGATGTGATCGGTCTAGGTAAAATTGCTATCTCAACAACAAATTCAATTGAAGATGTTTTTCATGTGCAAGGTTTAGGGTACAACTTGTTGTCGGTTTCACAACTTTGTGAGAAAGGCTACAATTGTCTCTTTACCAAAGAGGGTGTGAATGTCTCTAGAAGTGAGGATTCCTCTATTGTCTTTGCGGGTCACCTAAGGGGAAAGCTTTACTACGTGGACTTCACAAAAATAAAGGTGGACCCTAAGGCTTGCTTAGTGGCAAAATCCGACATGGGTTGGCTATGGCATCGCCGACTAGCCCATGTTGGCATGAGGAACTTGGCCAAACTTCAAAAAGACGAGCATATCCTAGGACTAACAAATGTTGTTTTTGAGAAAGATAGGTTATGTAGTGCTTGTCAAGCGGGAAAGCAAGTTGGAGCGCATCATCCCGCCAAGAACATCCTATCAACATCAAGACCATTGAAGCTACTACACATGGACTTGTTTGGACCAATTGCCTACATAAGCATCCGTGGTAACAAATATGGTTTAGTAATTGTTGATGACTTTTCCCGATTCACTTGGGTATTCTTTTTGCAAGATAAAAGTGAAGCAAAGGGAGTGGTCAAGAAGTTTATTAGAAGAGTTCAAAATGAGTTCGAGCTCAAGGTCAAGAACATAAGAAGTGACAATGGCTCGGAGTTTAGGAGCACTCAAGTTGAAGAGTTCCTCGATGAAGAAGGCATCAAGCATGAACTTTCCGCTCCATATACACCTCAACAAAATGGCATCATTGAGAGGAAGAACCGTACGTTGATTGAAGCGGCAAGGACAATGCTTGATGAGTACAAGACTCCGGACTCATTTTGGGCGGAAGCTATCAACATCGCATGCCATGCCACCAACCACCTCTACCTCCACAAGTACTTGAACAAGACCCCCTACGAAATCATCACTGGTAAGAAGCCTAGTGTGCACTACACTTTAGGGTCTTTGGGTGTAAGTGTTTCATACTTAACAAGACACCCAAGACCTCAAAGTTTGCATCCAAGGTTGATGAAGGTTTTCTCATTGGTTATGGAACTAACTAACATGCCTATCGTGTTTTCAACAAAACTACCGGTTGTGTTAAGACCACGGTAGACGTGAAATTTGATGAATCCAACGGCTCTCAACGAGAGCAAGTTAGTGAAAACCTTGTAGATGATGAAGAACCGCCAAGTGTGTCAATCTTTAGAATGGGGACCGGTGAAGTGATGCCTCGTGAGGCTCAAGTTCAAGCTTCGGGTGACACAAGCAATCAAGATCCATCATCATCAACAAGAGTGGAACCACCAAGTTCTCAAGTTCATCAAGATGCAAGTCAAGTTCATGGTGACGATCATGGACGGGGCTTTGATCAAGGGGGAGAACAAGGGGGTGAAGCTCAAGAAGAAGCTCCACAAGATGAAGATGATGATGGACCCATTCAACGTCAATCTCAAGCACCACACCCAAGAGTACATCAAATTGTTCAACAGGATCATCCCGTTGACAACATACTTAGAAGCCCAAAGAGGGGTAACAACTCGCTCAAGATTGTCAAATTTTTGTGTATTTTACTCGTTCGTCTCTTCTTTGGAACCTCTTAGTGTGGAACAAGCTCTTGAGGACCCGGATTGGATTATTGCCATGGAGGAAGAGTCGAACAACTTCAAGAGAAATGAAGTTTGGGAGTTGGTGCCAAGACCAAAGCAAAATGTGATCGGCACCAAATGGGTCTTTAGGAACAAACAAGATGAATTTGGTGTCGTCACGAAGAACAAGGCAAGGCTCGTTGGCAAAGGGTACACTCAAGTTGAAGGCTTGGACTTTCGAGAGACCTATGCACCGGTAGCAAGGCTTGAATCAATTCGTATCCTTTTGGCCTATGCTACTCATCATGATTTCAAGCTTCATCAAATGAATGTCAAGAGTGCATTCTTGAATGGACCTCTCCAAGAAGAAGTATATGTTGATCAACCACCGGGCTTTGAAGATCCAAACTTTCCCAACCATGTGTACAAGCTCCATAAGGCGCTCTATGGGCTCAAGCAAGCTCCTAGAGCATGGTATGAATGCCTTAAGGATTTTCTTCTCAAGAACGATTTTGAGATAGGCAAAGCCGATTCTACTCTCTTCATTCAAAGAAATGGAAATGATATCTTTGTATGCCAAATTTATGTTGATGACATTATCTTTGGTTTTACTAATGATAAATTTTGTGAGGAGTTTAGTAGGATCATGACCAAGAGATTCGAGATGTCTATGATGGGTGAATTGAAGTTCTTCCTTGGGTTTCAAATCAAACAATTGAAGGAAGGGACTTTTCTATGTCAAACTAAGTATGTGAAGGATATGCTCAAGAGGTTTGATATGGCCGATTCCAAGCCCATCAAGACTCCCATGGCACTAAATGGACATCTTGATCTCAATAAAGAAGGGAAGTCGGTCGACCAAAAGGTATTTCACTCCATGATTGGCTCCCTCCTTTACCTTTGTGCATCTAGGCCCGATATAATGCTTAGTGTGTGCATGTGTGCAAGATTTCAAGCTAATCCTAAGGAGTGTCATTTAATGGCCGTTAAGAGAATCTTTAGATATTTGGTGCACACTCCTAACCTTTTCTTGTGGTATCCCAAGGGCTCCACTTTTGATTTGCTTGGCTATTCCGATTCGGACTATGCCAGTTGCAAAGTAGATCGAAAGAGCACAACCGGGACTTGCCAATTTCTTGGTAGGTCTTTGGTGTCGTGGAGCTCAAAGAAGCAAAATTCGGTTGCTTTGTCCATGGCCGAAGCCGAGTATGTGGCGGCCGGTGCTTGTTGTGCACAACTCTTGTGGATGAAGCAAACGTTGAGTGATTACGGTTGTGAGTTTAGTAAGATTCCACTCTTGTGTGACAATGAGAGTGCCATCAAGCTAGCAAACAATCCGGTCCAACACTCTAGAACAAAGCATATAGATATTCGACATCATTTCTTAAGGGATCATGAGGCTAAAGGAGATATTGCTCTACGTCATGTGAGCACCGAGAGGCAACTTGCCGATATCTTCACTAAGCCTCTAGACGAGTAAATGTTTTGTGCTTTGAGAAGTGAGCTAAACATCTTGGATTCTCGTAACTTGGCTTGACTTGTTGCACACAAATTGTTTGATGCCTAGATAGAGAGAAAAATGTTTTATTTTCTACTCTTTGTGTGTCTTACAAAACTTGGTTCTTTCCATAATGTTTGGTGATTATTGCTTTGCTTGTTTGATTGTGTCTAATCACCAAATATTATGGTTGTTCTACATGTCCATAGCTATTTCTCTCTATCTCTTTCTGCTATTCTTCCAATCCAATCTTCAAAATCTTAAAGATCCACGGTACTACCGACACAAGGCCAGAAGTACTGATATGCCTCCACTGTTGGATTTCTGCAAATCCTCGGTAGTACCGACGGTGTGTCGGTAATACCGTTATGGACTCTCTGGCTGAATTTCCTTGGACCCCCGGTAGTACTGAGCCCCTGTCGGTACTACCGATAAACTTCGCAGGGGTATAAATACCCCGACGAACCAGTGAACTCTTAGGGTTTCCTTTAGACCGTTGCCGCCCCCTCTCTTGCTCCTCTCTCAAATCCGCGAGGGGATCTCGAAATCCGACCGTGGGAACTTCAAGCTAGGCTCTCTATTGGATTCTCCACCCCTCGGAACATCCGATCCTCGCCGGGAGTTCCTCGATTCGTGCGGGAACGCTCAAGGTATCTCATTCAAATCCTCTTTTGCTCGATCTCCCAATGCCGTTGTTTCTAGGAGGAATGCTTTAGGGGATCATCTTTATATCCATCCTAGAACACTTGCCCATGATCTTGCAGTTTTTCATTGGTTGAATCTCTTGATTCATGAATCGACCGCACTGTAGCAGGCCCAGTCGGTAGTACCGACCCCAGGTCGGTAGTACCGACAGGCGCCTGTCACAGGGGGCTGTCCATGAACCAAGTCAATTCAATTCAATTCTCTACACCCATCTTATGCAATCCTCACACACTTTCTCAGATGGGTCGTGCCGGCAAACAAGTGATCCAAGAGGGGTCCGATGAGGACGACATTCCTCTCGCTCAAAGGAAGAGGAAGGTGGGCACAAGTGCTCAACGCCCACGAGGTCGAGGGCGCACTAATCCTCCGGCTGCTCCTCGTCGCTCTACCAGTCAAGGTCACAGTGCACGCACCAAGCAAGCCCATGAACCGGATGACCACTATGATGACTACAAAGACATCTCTCTGGACTCTCTTTCTTGGTTTGTGCTAAGGCCGTCTAGGCCTCCTCGCCCAGCTACCATGTTAGGTGTGTTGAAGATGGTTGATTACAAGAGTGGGACACATGACGTGTACAAGGAAAGGTACTCCGATCCGGCTCAATGGCAAAAGGAGTTTGAAGATATCCGTTTTTGGCTCAAGTTCAATGCCGATTGGTATGAATCGGTTATCTTATGCAAGGAGCACATGACTATTGACATGAAGTCCATCAATTGGGAAGCTTTGAGGTCATTCAACATCCCGGCCGTCAATGAGGCCATAGATATTTGTCATGCAAAAGGGATGACCTCCATCATGGCTATGAATTGTGATTGGAATGAGGAAGTGGTTGCACAATTCTATGCCAATCTCTATGTTCGGCGCTCAACCAAGACTTTTCATTGTCTCTTGCAAGGAAAGCCTCTCTCGGTCTCATATGAGAGGTTTGCTCAAATTCTTGGATTTAGTGAGGAGGATCTTGGTCGTCAGAAGCTTCATGGAGGAGAGATCCCACTTGACAGTGAGATGGCATTCATGTATGACGCCGCTTATGGCAAGGTTGAGTTTGGCACTACTCATGGTATGAAGCCCGTCTATAGGATGTTAAACCAACTTTTCCGATACACTCTCACTCCTAAGATAGGCGACAACTACAACATCTCCAACATTGCCAAGGATATTCTTGTGAGGATGGGACCGGGTCGCCAGAAGTTTAGTGTGTTCGACTTCATTTGGGAGGAAATCTGTAACACCCTGAAATTTTCCGATTTCGGGATGTTATTAGGAAAAATAATAACAATGATTTCTCATAATTTCTAAAATTTTCCCAACATTTTTTTCTTTACAGGAAATTTAGTACAGGAAAATAATTGATTGGTTTTTAAAAATTAAATAAAATGGTTCTCTGAGTGTTGCATTCATTTCGATTGCATTTGTTTTGTTTGAGATAGTGTTTTCAAAATCATAAAAAGATCAAACCCAAATCTCTCCCCAATCCTCTCTATCTTTTTATTGTACATCCAACTCATTCTCTTTTTGTCTATATTTCCAACCCATCCGGCTATCTTCCTTTGCTCGGCCCAGGAGCAATCTCAAGCTGTCGGTCTGTTGTCCAATCGGCTAGCCCAACTCACCCTCTCCCTCTTTCGTACTGCTGACGGGTGGACCCCACCTGTCATCCCTCCCCTTCTGATCTGACCCGAGCAAGACTCGTGTCTGAGCACTTGCTCGGCTCCCGTGCATGTGCCCTGCCCACGCCGCTTGGCCTCCCCGGCCTTGCGCCCGCTCGCCTTCCCATGACGTTCGCTGTCCGTCTAACCTGCCAGCTCACCATTCCCCTCTATCTCGCTGCCAGCCGGGCTCCGCCCGTCAAGCCCGACTCCCTCGTCTCGCACACATGACCAACTTGGATCGAGCTGTGTGACGCCGCATCTGCCCGGCTCCCTCGCGCATATGCTCGCTCGTGTCCGAGCCTGTCAGCTCTGTGCACCCAGTCGTGTTGCTTCCTCTTCATCGACATGCAAACGCCGTACGTCAGGCCCTCTCTCACCTCTGGCCAATGCTCCACGCTCTCACGTGCCTATGCATTGCGCCCGCGCTCGCGCCGCATGCACTCGTGCACTGCGTCGCGCCGCTCGGTCGTCGCGCCTACTTCCCCGTGCCCATGCGCCGCTTGGCTCCCATGCGCGACACCCTACACCCACAACTGGATCCCCGTGACGCGCCGCCAGCATCACCCGCAACGCAGCACCCCCGCCCGCACGCACCCGTGCGTTGTGCCCAAGCCGAACTGACACCGTCTCGGCGTGTGCGCCCAGCGACCACCGCTCGTGCACCGACCGCCGCTCGCACGCCGACCGCCGCCGTTCGCGTGCCGCCCGCCTGGCTCTCACGCACACAGATGCAACGTCCCTCTCCTCTTTCAGTAGTAACACAATCCACCTCCATCACGTCACTAAGGTGCTGCTCACCTTCTACTCCACCGGTAAACGTTCCACCTCCATCGGCCAGTTAATAGCCTAGTCTGCTCACCTCTCACGCATGCATGCACGGTCGCCTCCTTTACTTCACCTGTCACGCATGCATGCACCGTCCTTCACTCATCAGTAACGGTTCGTTGCTATAAGGCCATCATTTGCCAGACCGTCTCCTACCTTCGGCCGGCGCCGCACCGCGCCAGCCCGCGTGCCTCGCACCGCTCGGCCGCCCGGCGCCTGTGCTCACACCTGAACGCCGCTCGCTGCCCCACGCCCGAGCTGCACGCTACCCGCGACGCTCGCACTCCCGAACTCTCCACACCGCATCTGCACCGCTGCCGCGCTTTGCGTCGCGTCCCGTCACGCGTCTAGTCTTCCCGCACGTCGCCGCGCCGCTCCGCTGCTCTGCCGCTCGTGCCTCATCCCCGCCTGTGGCCGCCTAGTTCTCGTGCGTCGCGCCTCGCATCACTCGGCTCTGCGCACCTATGCGGTGCGCCGCACACCTGACCGCTCCGGCTCCTCCTGCATCTGTAGCTCTTCTCCTTCTTCAATCAAACCATCAAGGTGCAGTAAAGACTGAAGCATGTGCTATCTTTCCTCGTCACTCTCCATCCGTTTCCCCTTGCTCTTACCAGTAACGGCTCCACCACTAAAGCCATCATCCGTTTCCCCTTGCTCTTATCAGTAACGGCCGTCCACCATGTCATGGCCATCAATGGCCGTTACCATTTCCATTCCATGGTTTTGCTGCTGTTCCTGCGGCTCCCTCCACACGCGCACCTATAAAGCTCGAGGTTGAGTCCTCCGCGTGCTCTGCTGCTCGCCCGGCCGCTCGCCTCCTGTTGCCTCGCCTGCACAACACCACCGCCTTGCACGGCCACTGCAGCTCCTCGTCGTCGCTCGCCGGAGCATCGCCACCAAAAGCCGCCAGAGAAGAACACCGTCTCGTAGTGTGCAGACCAAGTTGGTGCCCTCACAAGAACCACGACGTCAAGCTGGAGCTCCGCCGTCGCTCGTCGTCCGCCGCCCTGGCCGAGTCCGGCCAACAGCTCAACACCCCGTCATCCGTCGCCGTCAGACCAAGCGTCACTGAGATGATTCGCAATGATGTCTCTACCCATTCCGTCCTTGTTTCCCTGCTGGAGGAGCATGCCTGTGTCGGCAGTGTTGCAGGCTTGCAGCCATCATCGGTCGCCTGCAAGTTTTCCGGCCGATGCACTATCTTCCTGTCACCGGACACCGCGGATCGAACCTGCAGGTTGAAGTCCCGAGCTACTGCTCGCCGCCTCGCCGACCCCGTCATCGACTCCAAAAATCTGTCCGCCTCCATTTTCTTCTGCCTGCTGGTGAGCATAGACCCTTCTCTCTTTTTATCTCGTTCTCCAGTAAAGGATTTGCCATCTTCGTCTATTCCTTGTGAGCTGAGCAGAGTCGCTACTGTCGTGCTCCGGCAAGGGACCGTGGCCGCTAAAACTTCTACTACTGTTGCTGTTCGCCGGCCGGTGTACCAAGCTATGGCCGGCGCTCCTTCCTCACCAGCTTCATGTCGTTCACCATCAGATCAGTCACCACGTCAGAGGTGAAAAGCCTCATGCTAGTACAATTTTGTTTTGTGTTCAAGGGTGTTCATCACTAGCATGTTTGATGTCTGAATCTCAAACCGGCCACCACATGCAGTACGTAGCTGGTGCCTGCAAACTTCAGTAGTTTAATTCTTGTTGACATGTCACAATGCTTATAGTTTTCATCCTTTGCCCTATGCACTCGTGATCACTAACTGAAGCTGCCAATGTTCTTTGATTTGTTGTCCATCATCACTCTTGTGTCAACCATGCATCACACAAGGCAGCACAGCGTTCTACACACATGCTAGCACCCTCTTCAATACACGCTTGCATGCATGTGTTTGCCATACTCAAGGACACACGCTAGAAAGCTTGCCCTCAGTACAAATACACTATCATGATGTAAGCATTACATAATGCTTGTGTCATATACTCTTTTTTTCCATTAAAGAAATTCCGTCCACCATGTTCTATATAAATATCTATCTTGCTAATAATCAAGTTATGTCTCTATCTACTCTTTGCTTTGATTTTTCTTCCATAGCCTACCAATCTACCGTTAATCATGATTAGATCTTTAATGCTTTTTGAATCATAAATCCCACGTTTTAGCTTGTTTAAGTATGTTCTTGTTGCCTTATCTTCGTCTCATCATAAAAAAAAATGTGCTAGTCATGATGTTTACCCTAAAATGTCTTTTAAGAATTTATTTTAAATTTAACTTGATTAATATCTACTAAACTTGTCTTCTAAATAAAATCTAATTAGAGCTACCCTTCGGCTTTTCATAATATAAATGTTAAATTGGTTAATATTTATTCAATTTGCTTTCTAAATAAAAAGCAACATAGGCTATCTCGAGTTTTCTTAATTAAATGTTAATTTGAATAATATGATTATAAATGTGTTTTTTAATTATAATTTGATTAGTTCAACTCGAAATATAAAGAATACGTTTAGATGCTTTACATGCTTCTTTTAGAAGTAAATGTTTAATTTGCATAAATCATACTTGAATATTTGTAAATAAAATTGGACTAAGTTTACATCATCTTTTATATAAAAATATAATTTGATTAATTCTAAATAGGGTATTTCTCTGAAATAACCTATGCACATCTTTATTGAATTAAAATATACCAAGCACATAGCCTTGTGTGATATAATCCAAATCTTTCGATAGTTCCGAGTGTTTCCTGCGTTCACGGTCCTAGAGCCAAACCTTTTCCTCTTTTTAAGCCTTTCATGCTTGGTGTATTGTTCTTAGTTGTGCTTGTTTGCTTTTGCATGTTTGTGCCTCATGCTTGTTTCGAGTAGAAGATCGAGCTGCTGATCTGAAGAGCAAGAGTAGCTTTTCGTTGGAGAAAGGCAAGTGGTTTTCCTCCCCCTGCATATTCTACTTTGTCCTACATAACTTGCATAATAACTAAATTTATATTTAAATGTTGTTATGCATAAATTTGAGGGGAAATCACCTTTTTAAGGACATGACTAGAATTTTATCCCCATTACCTTGAACAACCCTTTTAAATAAATGTTTTGGGTAGAAATTCTTAGTTGCTATACTTGGGATGATTCAAATGAATCTTTACAAAACTGATGAATGTTGATCATGATAACTTTGGTGAAAGATGATGCTTTGGTAAATACAAGATCATATGATTTAATCGGAACATGGAGAACCACCCAGGAAAACAGTGCAACCACAGTCCATATGGCTCTGGCTTAGCCAATTAATTAGGTGTGTGAATGTACTGATGACCTTATCCGAAAGGAGCAGAGGGGGGTTGGGGTTGCAGGGGTATAGCCCGGTTCTTTTGGGGTAGCAGCCTTTGCTAAGGTGCTGACCACTAGGGAGGGTTATGGTCCGCCCTGATCTGTAACTATGCGGGTTGTTGGTCTTTTGCATGTCTTTGTAAAGGCTTCGTAGTGGACCCCTAGCCACTCACCTCGGAAGTGTTTAAGGGCCTTGCAAACCCGGGCAACATGGGGAACACAAACTGTGGGTAAAGTGTACGACCTCTGTAGAGTGAAAACTGATCGATCAGCCGTGCTCACGGTCAAGAGCGGCCTGGACCCTCACATGATAAGTGAACTTGAAGATGGAATTAAATCATGGTTTTATATGGTTTTGAGATAATGTTTTCTAAATGCTTAATTTTGGGTTGGTATAAACATACACCTAGTAAATAGGTGGTAGCTAATAAAATTTGACCAACATTAAAATGTTAACCGTTGCAAAACCTCAGCCTATCCTTGATAGCCTTGCATCTTCCCCCACTTGCTGAGCTCCAACCATAAGTGTACTCACCCTTGCTTACCTACTGTTCAGAAGAAGAAGAAGGTGTATGAAGTTCAGACGATGGTGCTAGGCGTACGCAACCCCAAGTCGATTGCCTGTGAAGTTTGGAGCCTTTGTTTCCCAGGATTTTGCTGTAAATCTCTGATAATCTCTCTTTCTTTACGTGATATTGTTTCTGTTATTCACTTTGATGTCACTATATGTATGAAAATAGATCCTGGCATACATATAGGTAGCACTTGGTTTTCTTTGGAAAATCGGGTGTGACAAAATCATTGTGTGCTCCGTGTCTACAAACAAGAGCTGCCAGTATGCCCCTTGGATTTTCAGGATGATCTGTGAGGTTGCGGAGGTTGATATTCTCACCGACAAGACTCACAATTGGTACAAGCCAAACAAGGGCAACATTGAGCGTCTCCTCAAATTGGGCAAGCATGCCCCTCCTAGAGCTCCTACCTCAGCTGGACCTTCTTCCGTTGATCCCTCCTCATATGAGGCTCCCTCTTCCTCTCGTGGACCATCATCATCTAGAGGCACAGTCCCCCCCGGCAAGAAGAAGAGCATTTTCAACTTCCTTTCTCAGGGCCTCTTCGCTTGCTTCAATGTTGGGAAGCACAATGCTCAGGAGATCCGTGCTCACAGGCAGTATGTGGATGAGCAGCTCATCAAGTTGGAGACTCGCCAGAAGACCTTGCTCACTCAAGCCAACATCGAGCATTCTCCCGTTCGCGAGCCCATGGACTTCCATCCTCCACCCGTCTTCTACAACCCTTGGGAGGTGTACGGCGACACATCTATGATGTATGGTGCACCCCCGGCCGACATTGACGATGAGGACTTTGGTGGAGGTGAGACCGATGACGAAGACTCTCCTCCGGACATTCACTCTCCACATGGTAGCGATGATTGAAGGGCCTCCTCTTTTTGGCGCTTGATGCCAAAGGGGGAGTGAGCTCACAATTATCCATGTGGTAGTGTGTACCCTCGCTCGCTTATCTATCTATCTTAGGTTGTGGACATGTATGAACTATTTGTGTGGTGTGATGAATAGTGATGTGGTGAACCTAGAACCTCTTTAAATTTGTAAGATTTAATCGTGCTAGTGTGGAACCTCGTTTATATATTTGTGATGCTTTGTGTGAAATGGTGGTTGTTATTTCTCACTTTGTTGATTTGGATATCATGTCATATGCATCACGGTTATTGTATCACACTTATGCACTTGTGTATGCAAATTGCGAGTGAAATTTCTTCTAAATGTGTGATAGGCATTTGAGGCCTTCATAAAAGATCAAGCACACATTTAGGGGGAGTTTTTCTCAAAATTGTTGGATACACACATCTTTATTTAAGAATGAATTGTGTTGTCATCAATCACCAAAAAGGGGGAGATTGAAAGTGCATCTTGGCCCCTAATTGTTTTGGTGATGGTGACAAACACAATTTGTTGTATTTAATCGTTGAATAAGATGTGTGCTGGATTTACTTTATTGAAAATCATGGTTTTGACCGAAAGAAGGCCCCCAACTCCAATTCGGCGTTTTCAACTCAAATCAAGGCTTAATTTAATTTTGTTTTTGAATTTGAGTATAGGAAACACCGTACTATAAAGGGGGATGCGAATTGACTGCCAAGAGATGCTAAAAGTGCTTTAGGAGATGACCTAGTGAGTGAGAAGAGAACCTAGTCGACACTTGCACATTTGCTCCTCTTTTCTTAAATTCCCAGCCTTTGTCGGTAGTACCGACGCCGGGTCGGTAATACCGATATGGCTTCACTGGCGAGTTTTGGCCAGGGCCTCGGTAGTACCGACCCGGGGTCGGAACTACCGATATGGCTCCCCTGTTGGGTTTCACCGGCACCCCTCGGTAGTTCCGACCCCGTGTCGGAAGTTCCGATAAAAGCCGTGAGAGCACAGTAACGGCTAGTTTTCAGGGCTGAGTATAAATACCCCTCCTCTCCCTCCTCACTCATTGCTGACCAACCACGGGACAAACCCTCACTTGAGCATTCACTCCACTTCTCCCCTCCCTCCTAGAGCCAAGATTTGATTCCTTTGAGCTAGGGCTTGGGTAGAGAAGTGATTCCTAGTGAGGATTAGAGAAGCTTTGAGAGCCCCTTCGAATTTCCCCATCTCAAGAGCACTTGAAGCATCTCCGGACATCGATTCGCGTTTGTTACTCTTGAAGCTTGCTTCTAGACGGTTAGGCGTCTCCCGTTGAGTGCCCTCTTGGTGTGGAGCACCCGGGATCGTTTGTATTACCCTCTCCTCAGTGGAGAATTCTTAGTGAGCACCAATCTTCCTTTGTGGGGGTTTGGTGAGAAAAAGAGGCTCTTGGTGATAGCCCTCCCTTTGTGGGATCCTCAAAGGAGACGTAGCTTCCTTTGTGGGAGTGAACTTCGGATTAAATTCTTGTCTCCTTTGCTTGCTTGAATTCTTTGTTTCTCTCTAACCCTAGAACTTGTTTGAGCCCGATCTCTAAATTGGTTGTGTTCCAACTCATATCTTTGGTTGCAGGTGGTTCTTAGCTTCTAAACTAAACTCTTGATTCAAGTAGAATTGCTAGAATCGATTTACATTTCAAATTTCGTCCTAAGTTTCTCTGAACTGTCGGTAGTACCGACCCAGTACCGGAAGTACTGACCCCTCGGTAGTTCCGGCACAGCGTCGGTAGTACCGACAGGAGTTTTAACCGCTGCAATTGTTTCAGAAATTTGAAGTGATCCTATTCACAAGGTCCTTTCAAAAACGCAACCACATCAAAAAGCACCTCACAATTTAACCATTACTTAACACGTGCAAGGCCCGCGGCCTGCTACGGCCCAGCAGCCCCCAAGGTCCATCTAATGAGGGCCCCGACTGCCCTCAAGCCAACCTCCGCTTCGCTCGAGGGTCGGGCACCCCACGAACGGATCTCCACCTCGCTCGAGGGTCCAGCACCCCTCGAGCGGATCTCCGCCTCGCTCGAGGGCTACCCTCGACTCACGACGCCCCGCCTGCTCTCCCGACAGGGGCATTAAACGCCCTGTCACGCCGCGGGCACCATAGTCAAAAGACGAATCCTCGCCACGCTTCTCCCCTGACGCCGCCCGGGAATCCGGCCCTGGCACTGTGTGGCTAGTCCGCCACTGTGCAGCCATCCCCGGCGCTGTGCGGGCGCTGCACACTCGCTGTGCGGAGAGGCCGATGTCATTCCAAAACACTGTGCCGCTTGCTCCCGTCCTTCCCCCACGCCGAGCCCCTCAAAGAGGCATGGGGGCACCCTCGAAGGGTGTACGACCGATGACTAGGCGCATGACCGGGGCGGCGCCGTGACGCGGGATGAGTAGAGCACATCCTTTCCGTCATCTCTGCCCCTGTGCAGCCATCCCCGGCGCTGTGGAGCCATTCCCGACGCTGTGAAGCCCTGTGCCGACGGGACGTCACCACGCCAGAACCTGTGCAACCAAAGTTCTCCCATCTGCAAGACCCTCGAACCGGCATACGGATGACAACCAGATGCGGAAGCTGGCAAGACCACCCTCGAAACTGACCCCGGGCGAGCACAAGAGCCGCCACGACGCCCGCGGGAGCTGGGATTCGCCAGGACAACCGTCATGCCAGAAGTACTGCACGTTGGTACAACAATACTGTACGAAATACCATGCGACACGTCTGTAAGCTGCCTCCCCTTGGCCTATAAAAGGAGGAGGCAGTCGCCCAGCTGCAGGCATCGCATTCACATCCGCAATCACACGACCCCAACCGCACTTTCACTCATCCCGATATTGGCACTTCGCCTCAATCATCTAGCAGGGACTTGGAGGCTTCTCCTCCTCTCCCGCCTTGCTTGTAGCCCCCCTCTACAGGCACCCCCGGTGCAAAGCAATACAGCGCGCACGCGCAATCTGCTGGACGTACGGCCCCACGTCTGGAACCAGGATAAACCCGTGTCCTTGTGTTGCCATTTGCGCCGACCATCGAGAGGCTGATCACAACATATCTCACTAGTTAGTGTCGGGACTAATCCTATCACCGACATTTATCAAAAATAAAAATTGTGTACAACCTTTGTTGTAGGGGGGGTCAACATTGGTCTGAGACCTTATAAGAAACCACCCACGCCCCTAACTGACTTGTTGAGATTTGATGGTGATGCACGTTCAAAATGATTTCTTAAATAGATTCGATCATATAATTCATTATTTGCATTCACCTCTATGGGTGCAGCAGTTGATAAGATGATAAACAATGGCATTGCTCCTTATGTCTTCGAAATAAATGGAATTGTATACCATCGTTTTGGTTCTCTCATGCCACACCATGGGTCTCGACCCAAATTTTCTCTATATATATGATACCGAACACGAGGCACATAACCATATATGCATGTTTGAGGCAGATGGTTCTGCTGCTAACCAGCCAGACCCAGATGTTGCATTGTCCCTGCTAGAGATGCTGAATGAGCATAACAACCTTGTCAAAGCATTGTGATACGCTAGAGAACGTTTGGAGCAAGAGGGTGACCAAAAAGTGACATTGTGACTGTTGGGTTGTAACACTAGACATGATGTTCAGTACAATCTACCAACAAGTGGTGAGATTGCAGCGGCAATAGTGGGTGACTACTCAGTTGATGAGTACACTTACGATTTACTCGTGCACGATGGAGACCGTGGGCTAAGACGTGTTTCCTGTTTGCATCCATCCTACATGGCTTTGCAGTATCCATTGTTTTTCCCTTACGGTGAACACGACTTCCATCTTGGCATTAGGTATTGAAAGACATCTAGACCCTAAGTGGGTTTTGGTGTAATGAATGTCAACTAGATTAAAGGTCTAATGAATTTGTTAAGCATGTGAGCAGATTGAAATTTGTATAACAAAGAATGATTGTATGACATTGGTTATCTACATGTTGAAAATAAGCGTACGAGATGAGTTGAGGCATGGCTTTAGCCTCATATTGTAAAATGGCTTGATAAAAGGTTGAATGTCATGAGTTTCTATATTTGTGATTCCATGAAGCATATATACGGCACATAACAAGCAAGCAATGGTTGGTCTCCGAATAAATTGGGAAGCTTGTTATATACAAAAGGGATATCAAAATAAAATATTAGCATGATCTCAATTGGATTTCATTCTTGATGTTGAATCAAACCTAAACTCACAATGGCAATGAATGGATGAAGAAATCAAGCAAGGGATCTACATGTTGAAAATAAGCAAGGGATGTTGCTTTGGATGTTGTCCATGAAAATCAATATGGCTTTATTAAGGGCAGGACTATCCAAGATTACTTGGGTTGGGCTTTTGAGTACCTGCATCAATGTCATCATTCTAAGAGAGCCATTGTCATTCTTAAGTTAGACTTTGAAAAGTCTTTTGATCTGGTTGAACACTCAGTGGTGGCAGCTATGCTTAGGGCCAAGGGCTTTCCTGACAAATGGATTAACTGAGTCAATGATCTCTTCAGTTCTGCCACTTCTTCGGTGCTCCTCAATGGTACTGCAGGAAAAGAGTTTACTTGCAAAAGAGGTGTTCAGCAAGGAGATCCTCTATCTCCACTTCTCTTCGCTATTGCTGCTGATCTTCTGCAAAGTGTCATCAATCATGAGTATGCTCAGGGATCCCTACTCCCCCCTTTTCCCAAGAGCCCCAGCACTCCTTTCCCAGTTATTCAGTATGCAGATGACACTATATTAGTAATGCAGGCTAGTGAATCTCATCTCCTATTGCTTAAGGACATCCTTCACAGAGTCACCCTCTCCAGTGGGTTGAAGGTTAATTTTCACAAATCTTGTTTGGTGCCAATCAACATCGACAATGATCAAGCTTCCTCATTGGCTAATGCTTTTGGCTACTTTGTGGGTTCCTTTCCTTTCACATATCTATGGGGCTCACCAAACCGGTCGGCCCACCCTATTTTAGTGTCGGTTCGGCCCCCCATTTCTTGAGCGTGAATATGATGCAACCCTAAGTCATTGTGGGTGTCGCCATTCGCAGGGAGAGAGCCATTCACCCAAGAGGTCGTCCACAAGGGAGAGAGGTTGGAGAAGAGAGAGATCATTCATGAGAAGGATCGATCAAGTCCAAGGAGGCAACCACAAGTGGAGGAGGACATCGAGGCCCTGCCACGACACCCCCGGAGGAGAAGGAAGACACTGTCAAAAGCGTCACCATGATCAATGGCACCATGCTTAGCACCTTGATGGGGTAAACTTCTCATTTGTCCATGGGGTTGTAAACGTTCTTGAGATGTAATCGCTACTCTTTATGGTTTCACTCTATCAATCTAGTGTTGAAGTTACTTTGATGTTTAAGGTTAGCTATCGTGCTTTTCGGGAGTATAGATCTCACTACTCCCATAGAACCCTTCAATAAGCCGTGATCATCATAGGTCTAGTCATGAATACCTCCACGTAGTGACAATACGAGGGGAGGGAAAGGGCGAAACCGTGGTCACAACCCGCGGTAGATTAGATTGCTTTTGTATCTCTTAGCGGTTGCATGTGCAAGTATCATAGACCCTCTGGGCAAGTGTCTTTTGTATCTTGTGTGTCTCATAACCCTCTCTAGTAGAGTAGTTAGCCTTTAGTTTACTCTTCAGGTTTGTTTAGTTAACTAGGTTAGTGCTAGATCAAACACTTGTAATCCCCTTGCTCCACGGATTGACAAGAACCTAGGGAATCCCCGTGGTAAAAAAGGTGTAGGTCTGTACGCTTGCGGATCGTAGGTGGATACGTGTTTCAACCATCAACAAGCCCCTTTTTCTGGCGCTGTTGCCGGAGAGTAAGCCAGTTTACATCGTTTGATTTTGTGTTGATTTTGTTAATTACTAACATCTAACCCTTATTACCTAGAAACCCTTTTTGTTTTGTTTTTGTTCTTTTTATTTTTGTCGTCTAGATGGCATTCACCAACCACCCTTTGGAAGAACCGGAGAAATCACTACGGGAGTATGCTAGCCCGCGATGTGAAGACATCAAAGTACAAGAGTCGGATTCGAAGCTCGAAGCGACAAAGTATGAAATCAAAGCTAGGATCATCGAGATGGCGGCGGCAACCCCATTTAGAGGGATGGAGACGGAGAACCTGTATAGACACATAAGGCATTTCACGACGCTATGCAACACGGTGCGTCAAGAAGGAGTTTCCGACGAATGGTTCAAGTGGAATCTCTTCCCCTACTCACTTGCCGGCGAAGCAAAGACATGGTTCTCGTTTGCATCCTTCGAAGTTGGAGGAAATTGGAACAGATTGACGAGGAAGTTTTGCGAGAAATTTTTCCCATAAGCAAGGTCCAACACCTTGTTGATGCGAAAATAGGACGTCACCTCCGCGCGCAGCACACGTGACTCCCCAGTTTGTAGCGAGGCGTGCCAGCCAATCTGACCTGTTGATTGACAATGGAAAAATATTAGGGATCGGCTAGAGAACCGATAGCCTTTTAGCGACACGTGTACCAGCCAATTGGGCGATATGAACAAGCGAGATCGGCCGGCTCGAGAGCGACCGAGGCGCTGATAAGTAGACAGACAGATCGGCTGGATCGGCCGATCGTGACGTCAGCACTCGAACAGGTCGGAATCGGCTGCGGTGTTAGAAGCCGATAGGATCTAGATCGAGTTGGATAAATTGGTGATAAAAGCTAAAACCAACAAGAATTGGTTCGAAAACTTGCAGATCTAGCTAGTATCGGTAAGGGGTGAATAAAGAACTAGACGAAACCTCAGCGATGCGCCCGGAGGTTAAAGCCTAGGGTTATTCGGTAAAATGGTACTCACAAGCTTGTCGGAGATCAATCAATGCAGCCGACGAACTTGAAGGACGACGTTGTAGAAAAGGGAAAAAACGCAATGGCGAAGTCGCTGAAAAGTAGATGCTGTAAAGTATATGCTGTAAATTGTAAAGGGTTTGCCTGGAGGCGGTTTGTTTGATATTGGTGTGTACACTTTTTTCCGACCACGCTGGGTCTCTATTTATGTCCTGAGGACAACCCGACTCCTAGACGATCACGGCACTGCTTACTTGTATCTAAAGAAAGACAAAAACTACTAAAAATAGAAAAGGACTCTCGCAGGAGTCAAACTCCCTAAAACTGACTCTTTGACCCGTTGCCAATCGTGGACTGACCCGCCTCCACTGTGCTTTCCTTCTGGCGTATTTCCTTGGTTACCACCTTCTTTCTCTCCATCGGCCGATCCTCTGGTTGACCATTGGCCGATTGGTTGACTCGCCAGTCCGTTGATAGAGTTGAACTCCTCTGACCATCGGCGAATCCTGTTGACCACTCCTTTCTCTCTATTCAATCGGTCGATTGTACTATGTTTTCATCGGCTGCTTCTCCTTATCTTTTTGACCTGTTTTTTTCCAAAAAACGGTGTCAACACATGCCCCCCAGTTTTGGAGTAAATAATCTTTTGCTCCGAAATTTCCTCGAATCCGTTATCTTCCTTGATTCGAAGTCGGCCGAAGAATCCAAACAAATCTTAGGGGCCATAAATACAATTGCCTCAACTCTTCTTTCCCCCCGAATTTTGTTGCTCCAATAGCTCAAGCTTCCTGGCGATGAACCCTAAGCTTCATAGTTCTTGCTGATTCATGGCGTCTTCAGGCTCTGCCGGAGGTCCTCATTCTGCTTCTGCGCCCCCAAAGGCGTCTCTTTCTTCAGTTCCCCTAGTATTTCTCTTGTTCTTCTCTTTTTATTTGTCCCTAAATGCCGTCGTACTGCTTTACCTGAAGCCTAGATTCATTTGATTTCTTCAGGAACTTAGATCCAATCTCACTATTTCTGTTGATGACAAGCCTGGGCTCACTTTTCTTGGACCAATGGGTGATGTCGACCCCACTGAGATGATTAACTTTGAAACTGGCCGAATCCCTTTTAAACATGCTTCCTTGAATTTGGCCGATTGGGATGGTTACTTTAGGTCTTGGACGGGGTACGCCAAAGGATGGAGAAATTGGTATCGTAGGGTATCTGCCAAGAACAGGGGTTTCTGGGAGAAGTATAAGATCAATCAATGCATCACCCTGTCTTTGTCTGATATGTCTCGGAATGAATCTCTCCTAATAGCTGCCTCTTATTTTTGGTTTGATGCTCTTAATGCCTTCTTATTTGGTCATGGGCCGATGACTCCGACTTTGGCTGATGTTCTTCTGTTGACTGGCTTGGATATTTCTTCCTCGGATGCCCTCTTTAGTTGTCATGATCTTAAACTTTCCCACCGCTTAAAAACTAAGAATGTGGGTGGCTGGTCGGGATATATCTCTGAGCACATGAAGGAAGGCACCGTAACTGACAGAGAACATGTGGCTTTTCTGAACATGTGGCTTGAAAAATTCGTCTTCTGTGGCAAATCCTTTGGCCCTACCTCTAATTATCAGATTGTAGCCGAACGGTTAGCCATTGGGTCTTCCATTCCCCTTGGCAAATACCTTTTGGGGGCAGTGTACAATCTCCTTCATCAAGTGGCAGTTAGCCTGTCAACCAATTCCCCAATAGGTACTCCGGGAGGTCCTTGGTGGTTTATCAACATGTGGCTGAATCTTCACCTCCGAGATAGATTGGAACAAAATATTTTTGATATGCGTTTTCCAGGAGATCAGCCCGATGGTACTCCGATTGTTAAACGCCGATGCATGAACTCTGGAGAGGCGGTCTCTGTATTTCCAGGTCATAAGAAGACCCCATCCCGTATAGCAGAACATTTCAGGAGTTTCTATCTCAGCTTTACTCCAGGTTCCATTATCTGGTTTGCATATAGGGATGATAATACCAATTTCGAGACCATTTTTAGCTTCGACGACCTTCATGAGGATGATGAAAACAGGATGGTCTTTGTGGAGATGATCAAACCAGGACTTCTTCCATCCTGTGTTTTTGGGAAAGATTCATCAGCCACTTATGAATTTTACAATCCTTCAGTGAGTGCTCGTCAGTTGGGGTTTGGTCAACTGCCGATTGGTCTTTATTTCTCCAATCTGATCAAACCACGAGAGGTTATCCCTAGTGGCACCCACTATCGACGTCTGCTAGATTTCGTCCCCGATTCTTCCACCATTGATCTTGATACTTGGAAATTTTCTAGTTTTACCTCTCCTCTCTTCAATATCTGGTGGGTAGAATGGGGCGATCATCTTTTCTGTGTATCACCCAAAATTTACTGTGAGAAGCTAGATCCTGATTATGTGGCATCGGCTGACGAGGTGCTTTCTCATTTGATTACTTTGTGCATTTCCAACATGTTTTGATCGCCTATATTTTTAATATGTCCTGATTGTTTTCCCCTTTTCTTCAGCCTGACACTTCTGAGCCGCCTGCTAAAAGCAAGAGTGGCAAGCCGATTGGTTATTGGCCACCGAGGTCTTTACCATATATCGGCTACAATGCTCCTGCAATTTCTTTAGTCATGCAGGGCCCCAAGATCAATCCTGTCCCAGACAATCTTCCTCTGTCAACCCTTAAGAGAAAAGGTGTAACTAGCAAAGTTCTCGCCCGCAGAACAAAGAAGAAGATTGACACTGTGGTCGTTAATATTCCTGACATGGCTGGAAAGTTGGTGGGTGCTTTTGAGGTACTGGCTTTCTTCAACATTTCCTTTCCCTCTTCGCATCTTTTACTAATTCATCTTTTGCACAGACTTCGGGATTGATTGGTTAGTCAGTACAGACCAATGTTGTTGGTTCTGATCAAGGTCCAATATTGGAGCCAATTCAAGAAATTCCAGCCGATGATACCTTGGTTGAATCATCTGAGCAATCTGGTCCCGACCAAGTTGTGGAGGATCTAGTTGCTTCTCAGACTGAGAAAACTCTAACTGAGGTAACAAAAAAATCTTTCAGTCACTGACTTTTTGTTTATTTTTTCTGAATTTCTGTTCCTTGTTTAGGATGTTGATGATACACTGGTTGAAACTCGGGATGTGCCTTTGGATGACCTTCAACCATCAATTCGTAATCAATCTCAATCACCGATTATTGAAATCCATGAACCAGAATCGGCCGAAAATCCAATTGTTCAGCCCCAGGTGATATCTTCTGCTGTAGAGGTAAACTTCTTGATCTCCTTAGACTTCTTTTCAATCCTTTTGCTCACTTTTGTTCTCTCTGCAAGTTCCACCAACCTTGCCTCTTGTTCAGGGCGCACTGGTAGTTATTCTCCCAGATGATGTGAAGGCTAAGCTGATCGAGGCGTTGGTCAATACTGCTACAGGGCACAAAGTCATCAGTTTCATGGATGATAATGTTGGATACAACCAAATGTTTATGGCTATAGAAGATATAGCGAAGACCGCTTTCAGATGCCCTGGTCACGTTGGTTTATAAGAGTGGATTGTTATGACCTTTGGTTTAAAGAGTGCTGGTGCTACATATCAAAGAGCCATGAATTATATATTCCACGAACTCATCGGCAAGATAATTGAAATCTACATCGAAGATGTGGTCGTCAAGTCAAAAGGTCACAAAGAGCATCTGGTCGATCTACGGAAAACACCGGAATGCACGAGAAAGCATGGTTTAAAGATGAATCCCAACAAATGTGCTTTTGGTGTTTCAGCTAGTCAGTTCTTGGGTTTCTTGATACATGAAAGAGGAATTGAGGTCGGTCAAAAATCAATCAGCGCAATTGACAAGATAGAAGCACCATCAAACAGGAAAGAGCTTCAATCACTGATCGACAAGATCAATTTCATTTAGGAGATACATATCTAATCTATCAGAAAGGATCCAGCCGTCCGCACCCTTATTGAAGCTCAAGGCCGATCAAAAGTTCGTGTGGGGAGAAGGGCAACAAAGGGCTTTGGATAATATCAAGCAATATTTAAAGTCCCCTCCTGTCCTAATGCCCCTCAAAATAAAAAGCTGTTCAACTAATGAACGGGCTATCGGACCGGCCCATGTACAAGAATTTGAAAGAAAAGAGTGATTCGTGTACTTCGAAAGTAGAAGACTCTTGGATGCAGAAACAAGATGAAGTGGTTAGCACATGTTGTCACTGCCGAATTTGAAAGGTGAAATCAGAAAATGGATCTTGGCTTTATCAGAGTTTGATCTAACTTATCAATCGGCCAAAGCAATTAAAGGTCAAGTAATGGCCAATTTGGTGACTCAGTGTTGTGGTCCTAAGATTACAATTATTGAACCTATTCCATTGACTATGTTCTTTGATGGATCATCATGTGGAGTAGAGGCTGAAATTGGAATTGTTCTCATCTCACCTTAGGGGGTAAGCTACGAATTCTCTATTCCAATTGAGAAGACTTCAACAAACAATCAAGATGAGTACCAGGCAATATTAAAAGGGGTAAAATTGCTATGAGGAGTCAATGCTGAGGTTGTTGGGATATTTGGAGAATTCTCAGCTCGTGAAAAAACAATTGGCTGGAGAGTAGGAATGCGATGATGACATATTATAGGTTTATCATGAAGAGTGCCTCCGATTACTCAAAGAATTCAAGATAGCGAGACTCGAGCATATCCCCAAGTGCCACAACAAAAGGTTAATCGATTAGCTCAAGGTGCATCGGGCTATCGACCGATTCTTGCTTTGGAGTTACTTGCCGATGATTAGAGAGAAGAAATAGTTGACTATTTGAAAGATCCATCCAAGAAAGTTGATAAGCGGCTAAGGGCTCATTAATCGGTGTTCAAGATGAAATGGATGATCAGAAATAACAGTTATTATTGGCCGACGATCTGGGATGATTGCTTCAAAAATTACAAAGGATGTTAGAGGTGTTAGAGATTTGGAAGTGATCAGAGAGTTCCAGCATCGGCGACGAATCCGATAGTTAAACCTACGCACATTCTAGGTATGACATCTAGAAGACCAGTGCCTTTCTAAATGCATGCCAGTGGATACAAGGTTGTGCATGATGCATGGGAATCATATTTGAAGACAAAAGCCATCATTAGAAATATACTCAAGGGCAGTAGGATGACATTAACAACAAACACGACACTGCGAAAACATCAATGGAGAGATAGCCGAATTATTTTCCAGTTACTGATGAGCCGACAGCATATCGGCTGAGAAATATTTGGAAAATCGGCAACAAGAGTCGATGAAGGCATTAGTAGTATCGACGGAGCTTGATGAATCGTTGATGGCAAACAGCTAACTCAACTAAACGACAGCATCGAAGGCAGCCAACAGAAATGGTACAAAAGCTGGGCAGTATCATAAACCTCTCAACTCTTATCTGGTGTATCAGAGACACAAAGGAGAAAACTGACAAGAATGATGAGGAGGCTCAGCACTTATTATTGGTAACTCATAATATACTATAGGATGATTTATCAAGAACCTGATCTTCATCATGAAGATGTGAAAGGAGCAAAAACGGTAAATGATGCAGGAGGAACTCATGTATTGCTGCTACCACTGATGCCACAGTAAGCCCATGGGAACGAAGGGGTTGTACCAGGCTTCAATCCTAGAGGAGACTTTAGCGTTTTGGCTTACAAGGAGCATTGATTCTGAGGAGTTCCAAGTTCGACATCAGCTAAGTCTTGCAAATACAGAGTATGGAGATCAGTGTTTAAAGATTAACTCAAATACACATGGAGCCCATCTAAGATGTTATGCCGATGGTTCAAAATTGATGCAATGATAGATCGACCAGGAGGAGTAGCGTTACCTTAATTATTCATATTGGCCAAGATATTGTATAAATATCGGCTATGAGAAAGCACCTCCAAAAAGGTTGAAGTAATGGAGCAGTCCGCGTCAGTTAGAATATGGAAGTTCTGGATTTATAGAATTTCGAAGCATGAATCTTTCATACTCCAAAATTGGGGGGCTTATGTTGACACCAGATTTTGACCAAACCCAGAGTAAAATGCAGAGCAGGAGATAATCGGCAAGGAGCGGATCGGCCAGAGGAAATTGGCTGGCTTGACACGTACGAGAGGGAGTTTAATACGGGACCATCATGGATCGGCCAACCAATAATACTAAAGGGAGGAAGGATAGAGGAAAATACGTGCAGGCTGGACATGCATACGAGGATTAATTTAATTAAAATCAGCCAAGGAGGGGAGAGGATATGGAAAATCGGCTAGGGCATGCATGAAGCGATCGGCAGGATGCCAGCAAGGAATAATCGGCTGCCAACATGTTAGCAAAGATTGCACGCACAGACTGCAGGGACAATGGGTTCGTGGAAGCTTAATGAGATTAAAATGTTATTAAGCCACGTAATGATGATTCAGGCTACTGGAAACATTAATATTTCCTAAAGCAGATATGATGGCCGAATCATATTCCAAGGAAGCACAACAAAGAAAGGAAGGCATGCGTACTAACAAAGAAATTAAAGGAGAAGTCCAATCACGTACCCAGATGTCAGCAGGGCAGAGAAGAGTTTAATTAGCAAGGATTCTGCATAAGAGAAGATAGAGTCCATGTATCTTAGTATTTCTGTTTTGATAATTAGGGAAGTTATCATCGGTTGGTTGTGTAACCTGTCAAGAGTCTTTAATTAGGAAGTTTAGAGTCCTTCCAATTGTAGGAGTCTAGAGGAGCCCAGGGTATAAATATAAGCCCCGACCATTGTAATAGGATCATCACACGATCAATACCAAAACCGCCTCCGGGCAAATACCTTTACAATTCTTGCATCTACTTTACCGCATCTACTTTTTGGCGACTTCGCCTTCGTACATTTTCTTTTTCACGAGTTCTTGCAAACTCGTCGAGCTGCATCGCTTCGATCTCCGGCTTGCTGGTGAGTTCCGCTTTATCGAGTAATTTCTAGGCTTTAACCACCGGGCGCATCGATGTGGTTTCGTCTAGATTTATTCACAATTTATCGATATTAGCTAGATTAGCAAGTTTTATCTTAATTCTTGTTGTTCTAGCTTTTATCACATATTATCCAGCTTGAGACTACTTCCTGTCGGCTTTTATCGCATTATTATTCCTATTTTTAAATCATTAATAGCCGGCTAGATCTGTTTCAAGTGTTGCTCACGTAGCTCTGTTTAAGTTGCCTCTGGTAGCTTACGCTTTGCCTACGTCATCATATCGGCTGATCTAGCCGATCTGTTCTGCCCCGTATCGGCTACCTAGCTGTTACGATTTTATCGAAAAATACATCAGCTCTCTAGCCGATTAACGTTTTCCTAGATTTTCCATTGTCAATCAACAGGTCAGATTGGCTGGCACGCCTCGCAACAGACCGGGGAGTCACATGTGTCGCACGCGGAAGTGACGTCCTATTTTCGCGTCAACACACTTTTTGAGTTAATCTTAGATGGGCTCCATGTGTATTTGAGTTAATCTTTCAGTCACTGACTTTTTGTTTATTTTTTCTGAATTTCTGTTCCTTGTTTAGGATGTTGATGATACACTGGTTGAAACTCGGGATGTGCCTTTGGATGACCTTCAACCATCGATTGGTAATCAATCTCAATCACCGATTATTGAAATCCCTGAACCAGAATCGGCCGAAAATCCAACTGTTCAGCCCCAGGCGACATCTTCTGCTGTAGAGGTAAACTTCTTGATCTCCTTGGACTTCTTTTCAATCCTTTTGCTCACTTTTGTTCTCTCTGTAGGTTCCACCAACCTTGCCTCTTGTTCAAGGCGCACTGGCAGTTATTCTCCCAGATGATGTAAAGGCTAAGCTGATCGAGGTGTTGCCATTGCTGAACCAGGACATCGACCGACTTGTACAAGACGCTGAGCCGATCAGAGCTATTTTTAAGCAGATTCAGGGCCAGTTGCCTAGAGATCTTAAGGTGAAGATGCTTCAAGTTGCTTTCATTGAGAATCGGCAGCTCGTGGTTCAGGAGGCCCAAGATCGGCTGGATGAAAGGAAGCACCAGGAGCAACTTACCCAGGACAGGGAGAATCTGGACAGCAGTATGGTCGATCTTGACAACAGAATTGAATTCCTGAATTCTTCTCGTTCTGATATTGTCAACAGCATTGATCGTTTGAAAAGGTGTCGTGCTGAACTGATGAAAGAACTCGGTCAAGTTGATCAAGACTTAGTAGCTGAAGAGCAGAAGCTTGCAGATCTCCCAGGCACCATAGCTACTATGCAAGAGCAGAGGGACTCCATTGCAAGCAAGCCCAAGCTCTCCGTGAACAAGAGCAGCCGATTCTTAGTTCGGCCGATGCTGATCGTCAAGAGATAGAAGCGGTCGACCAGCTGCGCCTGGATCTCATTAATGCCCTTCACTTTCTAGGCATAGCTTGATTTTTTATTTGTATTTTCCTGAATTGTGATTGGCCTTTACTGGCCAACTTCCAACGCTCCATATTAATTGTTTTGACCGAACGTTTCAATCGGTCTTTATAAAATGCCCAGATCTCTCTTTGCCTTTTGAACCGTACTCCTTTTACAATGGCCTCCTCTTCTTCTTCTTCCTCCGTGAATCAGGTTGGTTTTTCTTTTATTTTCTTCATTCTCATGATCCCTTCCCTGATGTTTCCTCTTTTCTTAGTCTCCAAATCGTGATACCGTGGAAAGGATCATATCGAGCATCAATGCCTTCGGTGCAAATCGGCCAACCCAACCATCTAGACAAGAACGTGGTCTCCGTCTGGTGATTGCAAACGACGAGAAGAAGCTGGAAGTTCTTGAAGCTAGGAGGACCGCTCTTCTTCAGGAACTGGATCGCGTGGGTGAGGAAATAACCCAAGTTAAGGCGGAGTTAGATAAGGCAAAGAGTCCTCTTTAATCCTCGATGTATTGCCAGCTGATGCAATCGGCTTTTATGAATGAAATCATTATCCTTTGATTTAGCATTGATGAACTTGAATGTATTATTTCTCGGTGATGAATTCCCACCCATGCTTGTAGGTGCCCATTATGATCTGGTTCGACTTTCCTGCTATAAAAATGTAGCTTGCTCCTTGTGTGATACCACAATCTGACTATGAACCATATCAGCTTCCATTAGGAATAAGAGGTAGGCCTCTTTCAGAGTGCTTCCAGGAAAATGCAGTCATCCCCATTCCTTGACAAGTTTCTTCTTGAAGTGTTCTTGCGTCCAAATGGTACATCAAAGCTTGTCGTTGTTGCTGGAAAGGTTGAGAGAGGGGAATCCCGATAGCCTCCTCTTCTGGAGTACAGAGTGGGGTCACACATTATTATTCAATCCACCTTCAAAGCCAGCCCCTGATTTTCGGGAAACGCATCACTGCATGCCTGCCTATTGCTGAGTCTGAGACTTTCATGGGGAAATTGTTCTTATTTTGACTGCATCGGATGCCCTTCATTTCCCCCTTTTCAATTCCCTCTTGTAGTTATCCCTTCTGCCATTTGGGGCTATAAATAAGCCTGAAGCTTGATGGAGAAAACTCACACTTCATCGGTCATGGCACAACTCAGATAGATCATAGGCTCTTGTTGTATGACTGTTCTCTTTTCCTCTCTCCCTTTCATGGCTAGAAGAATTCTTGTGAAGTAGTGTAGTGGCCCCTCTTCTTCTTCGTCTCCTTTCGAAAAGCCAGGAGGCACTATAGCTAGAAGAATCCTTGTGAGGATCTGGCTTTAGGGGAAGGAGCAAGGCAGGGTGTCTTACTACACATTTATCAGAGGAAGAGCGTGCCAAAGGAACGGCCATCTTGGTCATCAACTCGGGCTCCTTCTGGCGGAAGATTACAGAATCGGGTGAAGATCTTAGTCTTCCGTTTCCTCTTCGCGGTGTCCTTCTCTCATTCATCGATTTAATATCCTCATCACACTAGAGATAGGACAATGCACCCCTTGTAATTTCTTGAGAACGCATGTAATCTTTAGATCTGAGTTGTAATATCATTACTGTAATCCAAAACAGAAGAGATGAAAATGCATTCATTTTGTTCTAAGGGCGATATATGTATCGGCCACAACCGAATATATTAATTTTGTACATCGGTTTTTACATTTTTTGTACTAAAGGCGATTCTTTACAGATATCGGCTATTCTACTAGAAACGATTACATTTGCAATCGGCTATAGCTCGAAAACTCAATCGGCCGATAGGCTCGATATGACAATTGGCTCATATAACTGTTGATATACTTGGGCGAACAATCCATCGGCTGTTGTGACTCTTTGCCCAAGCTCCCTTCATCTTTAATGAACTGATCCATTAAATCTTGTCATCAGAGCCGACTGCTTGAACCAGCTTTAGTCCAAAATCGGATACTTTGAGATACTTGGTATCCCATGCTTTTTCAGATATGCAGCTCACTCGATCATAGGTCCATCCCTGTGCTTCCGTAGCTGCTACTGTCAAAGAGGTTTCTCCTTGGACCACCTCCACTGAATCTCCGATCCATTGGATGATGCATTGGTGCATGGTAGATGGTATGCAACAGTTGGCATGTATCCAATCCCGACCCAGCAGTAGATTATAAGATCCCCTCCCTTTAATGACAAAGAAAGCGGTTGGAAGGGTCTTACTGCCGATGGTGAGCTCCACGCAGATTGCTCCTTGAGCCGGAGAGACGATGCCTTCAAAGTCCACCAGCATCATGTCGGTTTGGGTTAGATCTTCTTCAGACTTCCCAATCTTACGCAGCATGGTGTATGGCATCAGATTGACTGCTGCTCCTCCATCTACTAGCATTCTGGTGACTGGCTTCTCGTTGACAAAGCCTTTGAGAAACAATGCTTTTAAGTGTTGTCTTTTCTCATCTTTTGGCTTCTCAAAGATAGCTTGTGTAGGCTCCAATGTTAACTGAGCCATACCACGTTCCTCATCGGACACATCCGAATCAACTAGAGCCATGAACTCCTTTGGCAAGAAGACAACCATGTTTATATCAGCTCGTGGTTTGTCATCCTTCCCATCGTCGGCCTTAGGCTTTGGACGCCATACTTTAGACCGAACTTTCTTCTTGTCCAGCACGTGTCTTTCTGCTTCTTCTTGCTATTCTAGCTGGCGTAGGCGCTGGACTCTCCTTTTCTGGGACTTGGTCAAGCCATCTGGACACCATTATGGATTACGCTTCTTTTGTGCTTGGCTTGATCCTTCATCATCCAGTTGCAGCGTGCGTCGACATTAAGGAGCTCGGCACATGATATCTTCATCAGGGACCAGAGAATCGGCCATCTCTTCTAGCCGATTGTTTGACTTTTCATTAACTCGGCCTCCCAGCCGATCATGAACGTGGGCCTTGCCCCCCAGCCGATAATGAACTGGGACCCTTTGATTGCTGTATTCACGGTGATCTTCAGCTGCAGGCCTTCTGTCATCAAAGCAAACTCTTTTGGATGAGCTGCTGTTGTTCTAAGTCCCATTGCACTCTGGACAATTCTCTGCCGTTGGCAACTTGATCCCTTCTTCCCAGCAGTACTTGAAGAACGAACATCTCCAATGCCCCTCATTGCGCCGTGCCCACTCTTCTCTTCTCTTTGCTTTCTCTTGCCGATGCTGGAACTTGTTGATCAACATCTGAGACGTGACAGGTCGGCGTGGCTTCAAGTCTTTTTCTTCAAGTAGCAACCCTTTTCCTTTGACATCGACAGCGGTTGCTTGTACCTTGGGATCAACAACTCCTTTATTTTGAGCCGATTCAGATGTCAGCAGCTTAACTCGTAACGTGTCTTTGCTAGACACCTCAACTGTATTAGTTGGGAAGGGGTGCTGATCAATCTTCATCGGCTTTTTAGCTTTAGCAGGGGTTTCAAACTTAAGCCTCCCTTGCTTAATAGCTGATTGGATCTGTTGTCTGAAGATCTTGCAATCATTGGTGCCGTGCGATGTTGCATTGTGCCATTTGCAATACTTCATCCTCTTCAGCTCCTCTGCAGATGGTATGGTATGGAACTGGGAGAGTTTGATTTGCCCTTGCTGAAGCAACAGATCAAATATTTTATCAGCCTTAGTGATATCAAAGCTGAATTTTTCTGGTTCTTTCTTGCCAAAGGGACAGGACATTGTCTTCTTGCCTTTGACCCACTCTGCAAGTCCTATCATATTATCTTCATCTTCTGAGTCAGAGTAATCCACATAGGAGACCTTCTTTTGAAAGTTCCTTCTAGGCTCATAGGACTTTGCAGTTTCCTGACTCATCCGACTGATCAGTTGGCTGAGGCTCTCGAAATCATGTGATGCGTATTTCTCCCTCAAGGTTGGCAAGAGACCTTGGAATGCCAACTCAGCTAGTTGCTTATCTCCCAGGTTCAGACTATAGCACTTGTTTCTGACCTCCCTGAAACCTTGAACGAATCCAGCAACTGTTTCATCATTCCTTTGCTTGAGTCTGGTTAGATCAGTAATCTTCATCTCATGAATGCCAGAGAAGAAATAATTGTGGAACTGCTGTTCCAAATCGGACCACTTGATAATGGAATTAGCTGGCAACGAGGTAAACTATGAGAATGCTGGCCCTGATAGAGATGAAGAAAATAGTCGTATCCTTAGTGCATCAACGTTCCCTGCCTCTCCACATTGTATAATGAATCGAGTGATATGCTCTATCGTGGATGTATCATATTGCCCAGAGAACTTGGTGAAGTCTGGCACTTTAAATCTTAGAGGGAACGGTACCTGATCGTAGCCAGATGGATACGGTGTTCTGTACATGCAGGATTGTTGCTTAGGTTTTATCCCATATTGCTTCTGCAGCATCTCTGAAAAGTGGTCGATCAACTCCTGCTTCACGTGAGACTTCAACTCAGCAGATACTTGTTCGATTGCTTGCATCTCAGCTGATGGAGTCTCTGGAGGTTGATCTTCCGAAGTTCTTGGTTGTGAATTTGGTGCCGTTGACGTCCTTGTTCCGGAAGAACCTTGCGTGTTTGATTGACTTATAACAGGTGGAATTTGTCCGATCGGCTGACTAGTCGATGGGGCTGGCTGATGCAAGTTCAACTGGCCTGAGATAGCCAATTGATTTAGGAGCATTTGCAACACTTGTGTAGGGTCCACCTGTGGTACTGCTGGCTGCCCTGTCACTCCTTGGTTGATCGGCTGCTGAGGCGATGATCTTGTGTGAGCCACTGTATTAGCCGGGGTTAAGACAGGCTGCATAGAAGTTGACTGTTGTAGTGGGGCAGTCTGCACAGGCATCCCTAGCATCGGCTGCTAAGCCGATTTCTAAGGTTGAACAGGAGCTTTTCTCTCTGTTGGTATGACATATGAGCATGAGCTGGACGGATCTTGACTCTTTCAAAAGCCTTGCTCCCGTGATTGAAGTAGACAAACTCTACTCCATCCTTGTTCATGTGCATAGTCCCTGGAGTACCTCCAAACATAGCTTGATAAGACTGCGGGTACTTCACTTCTGGAATTTCCTCAGGCTGAGGTTTGAAGAAATTTGAGATGTTAGTCTCAAAATGATCGCGAGGCAAATCCCATCCTGCAAGTTTTCCGTCCTGATCTCTTATTGTAGGATACTTCTGATGATGATTTTGCACTGAGAATGTCTGATCCTGGACGTTGGACTGTGTTGAGTGAGTTTTGATCACAGGCATTGTAACAGCAGGGTCATTGGACTTATCTCCAACACTCTGATTCTGAATCGGCTGAGAATCCGATGAAGAACCAGGGGCAGTTGCATTGATCTGTGGAGACGGCGAAATTCTTACTGTTGAGTCATCAATCGGCGGGGAAGCCGATTGGTCTTTTTGGAACACTGGAGGAGTTCGATTTGGTTGGAAGTATGCAGGTCCCAGGTATCCTCCTTCTGCTCCTTTTTTGAGGGTTTCAGCTAGACAATTCTGAATGGTATTGGCGAGAACTTTAGCTTGATCAATCATTGTCTGATGCATCGCCTTATTCATCATGTCTTGAAGCCCTTCGAGATCGGCTGAGAAGGTGACTTGCTTAGGTGTTGGCAAAGGATTCTTCTTGAAGACTCCACCTTTAGTCTGACCATATGATGCCAGGCAAAGCTCTTCATAATGCTTCATGTGAGTTTCGAACTCGGCTTTGTCTGCATCTTTCAGCTGATCCTTGGTGATTGCTTGAACGTTGTCCGGGTCAAACTCGAAAGTACCACTCTTCGTGTTCTTCGTCATTCTTGACTTTTTCGGGTCCCACTGGGCGTGCCAAAAGTGTATTGACGCGAAAATAGGACGTCACCTCTGCGCGCAGCACACGTGACTCCCTGGTCTGTAGCGAGGCGTGCCAGCCAATCTGACCTGTTGATTGACAATGGAAAAATATTAGGGATCGGCTAGAGAACCGATGGCCTTTTAGCGACATGTGTACCAGCCAATCGGCCGATACGAACAAGCGAGATCGGCCGGCTCGAGAGCGACCGAGGCGCTGATAAGTAGACAGACAGATTGGCTGGATCGGCCGATCGTGACGTCAGCACTCGAACAGGTCGGAATCGGCTGCGGTGTTAGAAGCTGATAGGATCTAGATCGAGTGGGATAAATTGGTGATAAAAGCTAAAACCAACAAGAATTGGTACGAAAACTTGCAGATCTAGCTAGTATCGGTAAGGGGTGAATAAAGAACTAGACGAAACCTCAGCGATGCGCCCAGAGGTTAAAGCCTAGGGTTATTCGGTAAAACGATACTCACGAGCTTGTCGGAGATCGATCGATGCAGCCCGACGAACTTGAAGGACGGCGTTGTAGAAAAGGGAAAAAACACAATGGTGAAGTCGCCGAAAAGTAGATGCTGTAAATTGTAAAGAGTTTGCCCGGAGGCGGTTTGTTTGATATTGGTGTGTACACTTTTTTCCGACCACGCAGGGTCTCTATTTATGTCCTGAGGACAACCTGACTCCTAGCCGATCACGGCACTGCTTACTTGTATCTAAAGAAAGACAAAAACTACTAAAAATAGAAAAGGACTCTCGCAGGAGTCAAACTCCCTAAAACTGACTCTTTGACCCGTTGCCAATCGTGGACTGACCCGCCTCCACCGTGCTTTCCTTCTGGCGTATTTCCTTGGTTACCGCCTTCTTTCTCTCCATCGGCCGATCCTCTGGTTGACCATCGGCCGATTGGTTGACTCGCCAGTCCGTTGATAGAGTTGAACTCCTCTGACCATCGGCGAATCCTGTTGACCACTCCTTTCTCTCTTCAATCGGCCGATTGCACTACGTTTTCATCGGCTGCTTCTCCTTATCTTTTTGACCTTTTTTTTTCCAAAAAAGGTGTCAACACACCTAAGGAGGCAAGTGATCAACTTCACGCAAGGAGAAGAAGAAGGGATAGACCAAGCTTAGAATAAATTTAATGAGTTGATTGAACAAGGACCAAGACTCGGCTTCTCCGGTGACGTACTTTTGCATACCTTTTTCTTTCCCTAACCCCTAGTTGCATGGAACATGTTGAAATGTGTGCAGGTGGGGATCTCATGGAGAAAACACTCACGGAGGCCGCTCAACTTTTACAAAAGATTAGCAAAGCGGTAGCCATGCGAAGAGATTGAGAAACATGACTTTCAGGAAGGCCGGAACATGATTCAAGCATGAAGACACATGCTGAAATTTCTAAAGAGCCAGCCTCGGAAGACAAGAAAGAGGAGCCAATCCCGGAAAAGCTTGAAGAAGTACACACCGAGACAAGAACTACCCCAAGCGTCGACTTCGCCAAGTCAAGTGAAACAAATGAAAGGAGTATGTCAAGCACGAAGCCATTAAGGGAGTTCGAGCAAATGGATTGGGTTCCGATTGATTATGGAGAAGTATTTGACACGAGAAGACCGTACCCTAACCAAAAGGGGATGGCAAGAGAATTGGAAGCGGATTTCCCACCGGAAAAGCAAGCGGAAAATCTATATGATCTTGAAACCACTGGTGAGATCTTTCGAAAGCTCTTTAGTGAAGATGAAGTGGATCCGGATCACATAGTCAAGGTGAAAAGAATCATGGGAATCGAACCCGAAGCATCACCATACACTCGCCGCGTCGAAGTTTATGCAATAGGATCCGATCAAGAGGAGGAGATGACCCCACACTTGAATTGCGAGATTAATGGAATTCAATGCAAAGCTTTATGCGACATCGGAGCACAAGTAAGTGTCTTGTCCTCTAAAATTTATGATAAAGTTCAAGACCATAACCTAAACTTAGTCCCAACTTCAACAAAATTAATCATGGGAGATGGTAGAACAATTAAACCTCTTGGTATTGCTTGCAACCTTAATGTAATCATCTCTCAAAAGTGCATACCAACTGACTTCTTTGTTATAGATGCCTATTATGATAAATATGATCACATAATCTTAGGTAGGCCTTTCCTTAAGTTGGTTGATGCCGTCTTAGATGCCGGAGAAGGCAAAGTAACAATAAATCTTGATGGAGATAAGTACACATATGATTTTATTCGCGCTTCTAGTTTTGCTTCACCCTTTCCTCCCGAGGAAGAAGAAGAAGAGGAGGTAGGTAGCCTTTGTTTTGTTGTGACTCTTAGAGACCCGCTGCAAAGAGTGATAGAGAATCAACCTAATGATCAACAAGACGAGGAACTAGAGGAAGCAACAAAAGGACTCGAACCACAAGATGGAAGCGTGGAGGAGGAGAAATTCGAAGACATCGGAGACACTAGACCCAAAGAACCACAAGTGCCTGAGGTGGATCTCAAATCTTTGCCCAAGGGATTGAAGTACGAATTTTTGGGGTCGTACAAGACTTATCCTGTGATCGTGAGCGACGAGTTGAGTCCCGAAGAAAATGAGAAGTTGCTGAATTCATTGAAAAAGCACAAGAAGGTGATCGGATATTCAATCAATGATCTCAAAGGACTTAGCCCAGCCTTTTGCACTTATTGTATACCAATGGAAGACCAATGCAAGCCCGTAGTGGACCATTAAAGGAGGCTAACCCATGCCATGCGAGAGGTAGTGAAGAAGGAGGTTATCAAGCTATTGGATGCCAGAATCATCTACCCGGTGCCGCATAGCGAATGGGTGAGCCCCATACATTGTGTGCCGAAGAAAGGAGGATTGACCGTGGTGAAGAATGAGAAGGATGAATTAATACCGCAAAGAACCGTGACCAGATGGCGGATGTGTATCGACTACCAAAAATTGAACAAAGCAACGAAGAAAGATCACTTCCCCTTACCGTTCATTGACGAGATGCTCGAGAGGTTAGCAAATCACGCATATTTTTGCTTTCTCGATGGGTACTCGGGGTTCATGCAAATTCCTATTCACTTGGATGATCAACACAAGATAACTTTTACTTGCCCTTATGGAACGTTTGCTTATAGAAGGATGCCCTTCGGTTTATGCAACGCTCCGGCCTCTTTTCAATGTTGCATGATGGCGGTGTTCTCGGAATTCATCGAAGAGATTGTTGCGGTGTTCATGGATGATTTTCCATTTATGGGAAAACTTTTGTGGATTGCTTGGCAAACTTGGACAAGGTTCTCACAAGGTGTGCGGAGGTCGATTTAGTGCTAAATTGGGGAAAATGTCACTTCATTGTAAAGAAAGGAATAGTGTGGGGACACGTTATATCCGAAAGAGGAATTGAAGTGGACAAAGCTAAAGTGGAGACGGTTAAGCAACTCCCACCACCTACGGATATAAAGTCTTTGAGAAGCTTTTTGGGCCATGCCGGATTCTATAGAAGATTCATCAAGGACTTCTCAAAGATCACTAAGCCTTTGACTCAACTTCTTAATAAGATGTGGAATTCGACTTTGATGAGAAGTGCTTAGCGACATTCCGGACTTTGAAGAACGCTTTAATAAGTGCCCCTATCATTCAACCTCCGGATTGGAGTCAGCCCTTCGAAATTATGTGTGACACAAGTGATTATGTTGTAGGGGCAGTTTTAGGGCAAAGAAAGGAAGGCTGGGTTCATGCTATGTATTACACTAGTAAAACTCTTAATGAAGCTCAATTAAATTATGCCACGACGGAAAAAGAGTTGTTAGCAGTTGTTTTTGCCTTTGAAAAATTCAGATCTTACATTGTGAACTCGAAGGTCATTGTTTACACCGATCACGTGGCAATAAAGTATCTTTTGGCTAAGAAGGATGCTAAACCAAGATTGATTCGTTGGATCCTTATTCTCCAAGAATTTGATGTTGAGATCTGAGATAAAAAGGGGGGTGGAAAATGTTGTGGCTGATCATTTGTCGAGGATGAACCGTGGACAGGATGACAAGGAGCCCATAGAAGATAAAATGAGAGATGACCACCTCTATCGGATAATTGACAAGGATACTTGGATGATCGACATCATTCGGGCAATTCGGAGAATGCCTCTTGATCACCTAGATAAGAACGCCCAAAGGAGGGTAATATCCGAAAGTCGAAAATATTTTTGGGATTCACCTTACCTCTTTAAGCTTGGGAATGATGGAGTCATGAGAAGATGTGTACCAAGAGAAGAGAGGCAAGAAATTTTGAGGAAGTGCCATTCGGCGGAATACGGTGGACATTATAGTCATTTTCAAACACAAGCAAAAGTATGGTCCAGCGGATTTTATTGGCCGGAGATGCATGAAGATGCTAAAAGGTATGTTGCCTCATGCCCCGAATGCGAAAGAACAGGAAACATATCTCAAGAGAATGCTATGCCATTGAATTACAATCTACAAATTGATTTATTCGATGTTTGGGGGATTGACTATATGGGGCCTTTCAAAAACTCACATGGATATGAGCACATCCTAGTCATGGGCGATTATGTATCCAAGTGGGTAGAGGCCATCCCATGTCGTAAAGCTTCCACGGAAGAATCCATCACAATGATCAAGAGTGTGATTTTCCCTCGTTACGGTACCCCAAGAATCTTGATAAGTGATGGAGGAACTCACTTCATCGGGAAGAACTTTAAGAAGTGCTTGTCCAAGTTGGGGATTGAACATAGAGTGGCTACGACATATCACCCACAAACCAATGGTCAAGTGGAAACATCGAATAGGCAACTAAAGAGCATCCTCAATAAAACTATAGAAAAGGGAGGCAAGGATTGGTCAAAGAAATTGGATGGAACATTATGGGCATATCGAACTGCGTTCAAGACACCAATAGGTATGACTCCATATCAATTTATTTATGGCAAGGCTTGTCATCTCCCGGTTGAGCTAGAGAACAAGGCATATTGGGCAATCAAAGAGATGAACCTTGATCTAGACGCCGCAAGAGTAAAAAGAAGGATTCAAATTAGCGAGTTAGAGGAGATGAGGTTGAAGGCCTATGAGAATGCAAGCATTTACAAAGAGAGTATCAAGAGATGGTATGATAAGAGACTTAAAAAGAAAGAATTTAAGGAAGGAGATAAGGTCCTCCTCTACAATTCAAGGTTTAAAACTTTTGGAAGAGGAAAATTGCAAAGCAAATGGGACGGACCTTATGTTGTTCATTCGGTGCTATCCAATGGAGCGGTCACAATCATGGATGCAAAAGGAGATCAATTCATGGTGAATGGTCAGCGCCTCAAGGTGTATCTCGAACCCGATGTCGTGCCCCTTCACTATGTTGACATCTTTATCATGGAGGATGAGCCCGAACGTCAAGCCTAGGACGTAAAACAAGGTTTGCAATCTGTAAATAGCTTTTGTTTTTATCTTTCTGGAGTTTTTCGTGAGTTTTTACTAGGCCATCTTTTCTAGATGGGCTAATAATCGAATAAAAGTGGGATTCGCGAAAAGTTGGACCGAACCGGCCTGCGAAACAAGGCAGGCCGGCCGGCCCGGTCCGATCGGCCCAGGGGCCCAGGGTGCCGGTTCGTGCCCATTTTTCTCTGGGACACGTCTCTTCTACTTCCAAGTTTGGTCTGACGATTTTTGGAAGTCAATAATAGGAAAGGTTGGGTTCTAGGGCATTCTTTCTCGAGCTACTTAAAGGAACGAGATGGGAGCTCGGGAATCCATCCCAAGTTGCATTCTTCCACCTCCACAATAGCTAGAGCAGCAGCCATGGCGTCCCCAAGGAGTGAGGAGGTGAAGCTAGGAGTTGAGAAGCCTATGGAGCTGGAGGAGGTGCGGTGATGCGAGCTTAAGCCCAAGCAAGAGATCAAGAGGACCGCCTGCATCCGTTGCGGAGGCCGTGTCCCGACCGGGCAAATCGCAAGCCGTCACCACATCAAGAAGGAGAGGATCGCAACTCCCGTCTGGCGATCGGAGCATCTTCGAGGGATGAAAAGGAAGAATTACAGGGAGAAGATGCCCAAGCCAAAAGACTATGGAGGTAGCGATTTCTCCGACGACCGCAGCCCGAGTTCGTGGGCAAACACCGGGAGGGAGGATAATGACCTTTATTACTGGGAGGAGGTCCCTAAGGAACCATCTCCCAAAGGTCCCAATGGCGGTGGTGCTCCCGACGACGGCAACAATGGCGGCGATCCTAGCAGCGACCCGTTTGGAGAGCACCCAATGTGTTGTGCGGCCTGCCGCCACGCCATATCGGACCTCTTTGCGTCCGTCGACGAGTGCTTTCAAGCCATGGAAGCAATGCGGAAAAGGATGGAAGACTTGGAGCGCGTAGTCGACGATGACTACAAGTTCCTTAACCGGAACGTGCGGAAGCTCTTTGGGATGGTCGGCAACATCAAGAAGAAGTGGTGCTCGGAGTGTGGAAAATTCCACTAGATGAGTTAGGGCCTTTCCCCTCTATGTTTTCTGTAAAATACAATGAGGACGTCGTATGATCTAAGAGTGGGGGAGAGCTAGCTAGCTAGTTTTTAAATTTTGCCTTAGTAGTTTGGCTTGGTTTGGTTTAGAGCTTGCGAGTTTAAAATTTTGGTGTGTTTTTAATTTTTTTAGTTTGAAAGTGTGTTAAATTAGTGTTGAGTCAGAAAATCAAATAAAAAGAGTCTTTTACTTTTTGTCTCATGTAATGTTACTTCTTTCATTACTTCTTTCATCTCTGGTTTGTGAGCACGAGCAATAGTTTTGAAAAGTTTACCATGGTGCTTAGTGGAGTTTTCACCTCTAAAAGTGCCCGCACCATACTTGATCTTGAACCATGTTTCGGTTATGTTAAGTTCGATGCTAATATTGGAGGTATTTAATTCTGAAAGTTATAAGAAAACCCTTGTAATAAAGGTTAGCAAAATCTCTTTTTCCAAGTTGAGAGGCAAAGAAAAATCATATACAAAGCTAACTCAATATCCGTTCCACCATAAGTGCGGTGAGCACAATGAGTTGGGTTAGGATCCTTATCTCTTGGAAGTTTTAATTTTGAGCAATGATCATGTCCTTGTCTTATATATCTTTTATTGCTAGCCTCGTCATGTATTCGGTAACGAGACTCTCGCATTGAAAGTCCCGTACATCGCCGAATTCCATACCCAACCCATAATACCTCTTTGATACATCTTATTCCTTGAACACAACCTATGTTCGAAGATTCGTCTCGTTCCTAGCATGGTTTTTATTTAAAATTCAGATTGTATTTATGCAAAAGGAGATGAGTGAAGAGCTTCGGAAAAGAGGTAAAAATGTCAAATAAAGAGAGAAAGAGAGAAAAAGAAAAATGTGTGTATGGAAAAGAAAAAAAGAGAAAAAGAGAAAAGGAAAAGGAAAGAGGAAAAGCAAGAAATGTATGAGGAGGGATGAATCAAGTGAAGATCAAATGAAGTGTAAGGAAGGATGCCACGTTGCTGAAAGAGGACATCATCGATGCCTCGGAGTCTTATTTTCTTTTGCCCTTGCACATGTCCGTCATTCTATATCTTCTTACCCTTGACACCCTCACATCATAGTTTAATTCTCATGATCATTGACTTGAAAGGTAAACGACCATTAGAGGAGTTTCTTAGCTTGACAATATTTGTGTTGATCTCACTAGTCATACCTATATAGCTCCACCTTACATGACAAATGAGAAACTTGTGGGAGGAAAGAGTTTATGAATTATTTAGGATAGCCACTTCAATGAGTGACATGTGAGGACTTGGAGAAAGGTTTTTGTCTAATACTTGTTGCAGGAATTTTATTTTGAAAAATCATGAAAACCCTCTGATGGAAGCAAAGAAGTGAAACATGGCTGGAGTTGAGGACATCTAGTGAAAGGTATGAGTTGTGGGGGTAAATCTTGATTTGATAAAATTCTAAACACCAATATTTATGTATCATGATCATTGCTTTCATGTTTATTGTATTAAAGATAAATGATTGACTAACTTGTAAAGGGAGATTTAGTGGAGCATGTTTTCAACACCATGGACAAAAGTTCTTTTGCAAGGAACTTGCTCGAGGACGAGAAAGATCTAAGCGTGGGGGAGATGTGGACGGTGAATTTTGGTGCTCCAAACATGTTCGTTACACTTTGGTTTGAGATTGATTACGGAACTAACCCGCCACTAGGCACACTAATGATATGACAAGTTCAACTTTGTATGTGCATTTGGAAGTGTTATGTTTTTGCAGGAAAACATGGACTAAAGGGACGGAGTCACAACAAGTTCAAAGGAGAAAATGACGAGTCCCGTTCGTGTTCAAGTGCAAGGTGAAACCACTCCCAAAGGTGGCAAGGACCAAGGTGTTACAACGGAGCATCCCTGAGGACTAAAGCGTAAAGACCGGACTTCATGCGAGAAGACCCCTATCTTAAGCGCAAGGATGACGTTGCCAAAATGATGCAATTAAAGGGGTTAAAGTCCAAAATGACGAGAGGACCCACGTGGAGGAAGGGGCGACCGAACCGGGTCGAAATGGGCCCAGGCCGGCCGGCCCACCCTGTTTCAGTGTCGGTCCGGCCCCCCATTTCTTGAGTGTGAAGATGATGCAAACCTAAGTCATTGTGGACACCGCCATTCGCAGGGAGAGAGTCATTCGCCCGAGAGGTCATCCACAAGGGAGAGAGGTTGGAGAGGAGAGAGATCATTTGCGAGAAGGATCGATCAAGTCCAAGGAGGCAACCACAAGTGGAGGAGGACGTCGAGGCCCTGCCACGACACCCTCGGAGGAGAAGGAAGACACCGTCGGAAGCATCACCATGATCAACGGCGCCATGCTTAGCGCCTTGATGGGGTAAACTTGTCATTTGTCCATGGGGTTGTAAACATTCTTGAGATGTAATCACTACTCTTTATGGTTTCAATCTATCAATCTAGTGTTGAAGTTGCATTAATGTTTAAGGTTAGCTACTGTGCTTTTTGGGAGTATAGATCTCACTACTCCCATAGAACCCTTCAATACGTCGTGATCATCATAGGTCTAGTCATGAATACCTCCGCGTAGTGACAATACGAGGGGAGGGAAAGGGCGAAACCGTGGTCACAACCCCCGGTAGATTAGATTTGTTTTGTCTCTCTTAGCTGTTGCATGTGCAAGTATCGTAGACCCTATGGGCAAGTGTCTTTTATATCTTGTGTGTCTCATAACCCTCTCTAGTAGAGTAGTTAGCCTTTAGTTTACTATTTAGGTTTGTTTAGTTAACTAGGTTAGTGCTAGATCAAATGCTTGTAATCCCCTTGCTCCGCGGATTGACAAGAACCTAGGGAATCCTCGTGGTGAAAAAGGTGTATGTCCGTACGATTGTGGATCGTAGGTGGATACGTGTTTCAACCATCAACAACCTGCTTTGTTAGGAGCTTGCACTTCTTGCCCTATTTTGCACGGAAAGCTAGATGAATCTCCTGCTCGCATTGTTTCACTTGAGGTTGCTTTAAAATATCCAATTGCTACTGCTTGCTCAAGTTGTGAAGTTTTTACTGTGAAGAACATTAAACTTGCGCATTATGTTGATCGTTTACAAGATGAGGATGATGAGTTGCGCAAGTTGATGGGTTAGTTGTCGGGTCATGAGCCACAACTCAAGATGATGATTGCAGCGTATAAGCGCTATGATGGTCAGGCGCTTGGGTCGGATAATGTTTGTGAGTGTAGTGGTGAGAGAGAGAGGAGATAATTGGGGATATTCGAGTTCCACCACAAACAACCCACAAAAATTTGTTTGAACCCAAGCCAAACCAGTTGCAAAACAAGCTTGACACAACCCCATATCCATCAGTGTTTCCTCCCAAGACAAACAATTTCCAGAAACCTGTGAGCTTTATGAGCGACTTGGGAAATGAGTTTTGTGGGAAGATGAGAGAGAAACGAAGTGAGAAGCCTAATGAGAACCCGAAGCCAAAATCAAAGCCAAAGCCGATCCTATTCCATTGTGACCATTGTGGGAAGGATGGCCATAAGGAGGAGTTTTGTTTCAGAAAGAGAAGAAGTGAGAGGTTTGCTAGGGAGATGACAAACAAGGACATGTATTGCCCTTCTCATGGTGTGCCTGAGCCTCGTGTAGTGCCTCTACCTCACGGTGAGGGTGGTGTGCATATAGTTCCTACTTGGGGTGGTCATGTTTTTCCTACGTGTGGTGTTGCTCCTTAGAGAGATGGTGGTAGGCGTGTGGGTTTTGGGCACGGTGTGTTCGCGGGACGTTCCTTCACTCGTGGTCAGTACGAGTTTGGGAGGGATGATCGTAATTTTGGGTCTCAGAGGAACTATGAACCATGTTTTCCCCCTCGTGGTGCTCGTATTCCTCCCAGGAGATGTGAGGGTGTTCCACCTAGGAGTAGTGATAGGATGGATTTTGCTAGCCCCCTCTTTTGAGCAAATGACTCGACACGGGTTTGACTCTTTTTGTGCTAACCCCAGTGTTGTGTCATTTTCTCACTCTCGTTCTCCTTTTTGATTTTGCAGGAGGGAGGCTTGGAGAACTTTTGGTTGATCGACTCCGGTTGTTCGCGACACATGAGGAGATTGAAGGTGGTTCTCCAGCCTTTTTTTCTCAAACACACAGGAGAGTTGTGTATCAATATATTAAGAAGAAAAGGGATTTAAGAAACCCAAGGTACAACCAGGTTTTTAAGGGGGGGGAACCTGAGCAGAAAAACCCCTACACACACAAAAGACTGATCACCTGTTACAGAAGGGGAAAAAACCAGACCACAAATCTGCACTAGTCTAGACCACAGAAGGTGCCCGGGCAAGGAGATAAGTAACTCCTTTCGCCCCAGCAAAGCTCCACAGCCTAAGCTCCTAAGCTACCAAAGACAATACTTCATTCAGACTCGGACTGATTCCATCGAAAACACATCTGTTTTGATGCTTCTAGATTGACCAAGCACCCGGAATTATCGCCGAGTTTAAGCCCTCTATATCTTAACCTTCTACTCTCTTGCTAGCTGCCTCCCACCAGTCATCAAAGGACTCCTCTTCCACTTGTGGAGTTAGGATTTGCAGCCCCACACTTTGCAGCAAGTAGAACTAGACCTGTCGGGTGAAGACGCGAGAGACTAGCAAATGATCAATTGTTTCCTCATGCTGATCACAGAAGGGGCAGCGCTCAGGATGGGAAAGATTTCTCTTAGCAAGCCGGTCAACTGTCCAACACTTATTATGAGCCACCAACCACATAAAGAACTTGCATTTACCAGGGGCCCAACGTTTCCAAATTCTCTCCCAGGGGCGGAAAGAGGTGTCTCCAACGAACATGGACCCGTAAGCAGATTTCGCCGAGTACTGTCCAGGTGTGGAGAATTTCCATATATGAAGATCTTCAACATCTGGTTGCAGCACAACCTCAGAGAGAAGGTCCAACCTCTGTTCCAATAGCAATTGAGAAAAAAAACTATGACCAAGGGGTGGACATGGATGGGGAAGGTAGCCCATGGTTTGTCAGGTTCTATCCTTTGCAACTAGAGACAACGCATTTGAAGAGCCCAACCAAGCTGCTGCAAGTTAGAAATGCCAAGACCCCCAATTTCTGGAGGCCTTGTGACTTTGGGCCAGGCTAGTAAGCAATGCCCTCCTCGCGCTTCCTTCCTCCCTCTCTAGAGGAAAGCTCTTCTGATTTTGTCAATAGCCTTTAGTGCCCAGGTTGGGAGGTCTATGGCCATTAACAAATAAATCAGCATGGAAGTAAGCACGAATTACACAAGGATTTTTCTTCCAGCTTTTGTAAGCAAGTCAACTTTCCATCTTGATAGTCGATCTGCAATTTTGTCTATGATAGGCCGAATCTGAGCTCTAGTCAACTTGAGGATTGAGAGGGGCACTCCTAGATACTTACATGCACATTCTACAATTTGGCATGGGAGTTTTTCTTGAATGATAGCCTTGTCTTCATCCACACATTGTATGGGTAAGACACCCTGGTGGTGTCAAAGGAGTACATCACTTTCGGGGATAACAGGCGAGGATGAGTGATTTCAGAAGGTGTGGCGAAGGTAAGTAGCAATGTGACCTTGAAGCGTGTGGCTCTCGTCAAGTCACTTGGTTTTAATTTTCTTTCGGTTTCTTAGCTGCTTGACGAGTACAAGCAGATCACCCTTCATCCAGGATCACTGGAGACCTTCATGAACTCACTACATGGTCTAGGTCCAATCAAATCTCACATTTTGCTCACTCTGCATTTGTTGCCTCTTTTGAGCCCAAAGATATTCGACACGCTTTGTCTGATTGAAATCGGGTCAATGCCATGCACGAGTTGAAAACTTTGAGAGGAATAAGGTGTGGGAGTTGGTTGAGCCTCCACCAAATTGCAACTTGATAGATACCAAGTGGTTTTGGAAAAACAAGGACGGTGAGGATGGAATGGTTGTGAGCAACAAGGCTATGTTGGTAGCTCAGCGTATAATCAGAAGAAAGGAATAGATTATGAGGAAACCTTTGCACCTATGGCTCGGTTGGAAGCAATTCGAATCCTTCTAGCATTTGCTGTTGCTAAAGTTGTTTTACATTGATGCGAAAAGTGCTTTTCTCAATGGGTTCATAGAGGAAGAAGTGTATGTGAGGCAGCCCCCGGGTTTTGAGAGTGAAAAATATCCCCACCCTGTGTACAAACTCAGAAAAGCCATGCATGGGTTGAAACAAGCACCGAGAGTGTGGTATGGTAGGCTGGCAAGGGGTTTGTGATGGGGACTGTAGATAAAACCATTTTTCTCCTTTGACATGGCACTGCCATCCTAATCGTTCAGATATATGTGGATGACATAAATTTTGGTTGGTCCTCTCATGCTTTAGTTGTCAAGTTTGCCGATGATATGAGTAGGGAGTTCGAGATGTCGATGATGGACGTTTGTGCATCAAATGCCAGGCAGACACCTTGTTCCTAGGATTGCATGGTGCTCTGATGTGCTGTAATATTCATGATTCAAATAACGAATAGACGTTTGTGTGCTTGCTACCTGATGTTGTTTCATGTTTAATTTCTTTTATATCATTTATTTAGCCAATTATATTTCTTGGTCGTGTGGTAATTTGCATTTGATTGTTCAAATGGTAGGGCGCGCATTGCGCGCCGAATGTTCTAGTGCTAGATATAACATTTGGGGTGTTTGGTTCCCCAAGGCTTATTATCATTTACCACATCGAATATTTTGATGCGATTTGAGACGATTCAACATAATTTAATTATAAAACTAATTGCATAAACTTTAGTTTTTTTTGCGAGACAAACCTTTTAAGTGTAATTAAGAATTGTAAAATATGTTTCGTCATCAGTCTACGTTTAATATTTCTAATTAGCATCCAAACATTCGGTGGGACAATGTTTATATAAGCATGCATGAACCAAACAGTACTTTTGAGTGCTAGCATGCAGGGAAGAAAAATCCCACCACAATATCTTTTAAAAGATCCTAATACATCATTCTATGATGTCGAGAAGTTTCATCATCATGATAATTAATATGGAATATACTTGTCTTTGTAGATTTTTTGGGGGGGGCGCCAAGCTAACTAATTTCAACTTTTGGATTACTTGATTTTTTTTCAAGTAAACTTCAAATTTATTTCCTTCAAGTATAGCGAAAGTTTATTATATTTTGGTTGAATTTACCTTGTAAACTATGCTGTTTGATTCAACTTATCCCATAATGGAATTTTTCATTTTTATTTCTCCATACACAAGTTGAATTTTAATTTGAGATTTTACAGGGTGGTAGTGGACATCATAATCTATATTAAAAAACTATTTGATGAATTTTTCATCAATAGTTTTTTTATAATTTTGTACCTTAAGGATAAATTTTATTATTAAATATCTAACCCTATGAAAATAGTGATGAATAATTCATGGTATATTTTTAACATGTGCAAATTTTGAACGTAAAACTCCACTTGTGCGTGGAGAAAAAAATTATGTTAAGAGGTAAATTGAACTAAATAGCATAATGTAGATGGTAAACTGAACCAAGAAATACTTTAGAGGTTATCTAGACTCTGGTTATACTTGAGGGTAGTAATTTGAACTTTGTTATTTTTTTTATGGACCGTGAAACACACATCTCACCATATACATCGATAGACAAAGGTTCGTAATAATTCTTGCACTGGCACTACATTGCTCGTAAAAAGAAAGTTTGTGGACACACTGATACGACCAATTATTCTTTCTCCTAAGAATTTCACAATACATGTACAAGTTCGCATACGGTACGTGCACACCACACCACGCGCATGATCGCCGAGATCACAGCCACCAAGTCACAGCTTGGCCTCGTTGTGGCACTCCTGACGCCGAACTTTGACGTCCGACGCCGACGACGACGCGGCACACCGACCTGGCCTCGACGCCGCGCTTCACGAAGCCAAGGAGCACGACCGTGCCCGGCACCTCCGTCCTCGATTCGAACTCCATCTCGCCGGCGAGGACGTCCGCGACGAGGCCCCCGATCCCGGCGGCCGCGACGACCCGGTCGGCCTGCACCGTCATGCTCATCCGCACGGTGGCCGCGCCCTGGCTCGGCACGGTCCCCGACGGGACCTCGCCGTAGCCCACGGCGGCGCCGCGGTAGTAGAGCGACGTGGTGGCGGCACCGTGGCGGAACGCGGCCGGGTTCGGGTTCCGCACGCGGACCACGAGGAGGAAGGTGACGTTGAGCTGCACGGAGACGGTGGGGAGCGACACGACGCCCGGGAGGACGCCCGTGGCGTTGACCGAGAGGAGCTCCGTGACGGGGTCCCGCGGGCGGAGGACGGCGAGCAGGACGATGGCGACTGCCGCGGCGAGGAGGAGCAGGACGAGGACGGCGAAGGCGAGGTAGAGGAGGACGCGGCGGCGTCGGACTTTCTGGGGGACGCGGTGCGGGCAGTGGCGCACGGGTGGCGTGCCGCCGGACTCGGACATGGTTGGCTGGCTTGGCGGCCGTCTCGCGCGCCCGGCGTTGGTGAGCTGTGGCGCTTCACGGAAGTGCGTTCCTGCTTATGTATTGTGGACGCCAAGACCACCTGCTCCCAACATTTCGAACCAACCAATTAATCAAGAGTTCAAGATACACACACTCAACGCGTGCTCACAACATATCTGTTCTGTTGCAGGATAGTACACTCAACAGTCAACTCGGAGCTACTAGAACTTGCAAAAGCTAGCCTTTTCATACTCAGGAGAATTTCCAGGATTCTGTTGAATTATTGAACATTTCCGTATGAAGCGATTTTTTTCTGAAGTTTTACGCTTTAACGGATAATTCACAGTAGTGCAAAGCCTGTAGTTCTATGAATTTGTGGCGTACCTGCGCTGCAGAGTCCCATTTTATCAGCCATACCGATGCGCTGAACGCTGATTTCGTCGCAATCTCTGCTCCGCTTTCGTGATTTCGACCAAGCAACCAACGGATTTTTATTAGTGCTGGAGTAGAAACCAGAGGACACCAGCCACCGGCGTCCTTGTCGTACGCTCGATCACTCAACCAAACGCCTATAGCATAAGAGAAAGAATGCAGGACCCAAGATGTGTTCAAGAAACTGTCCCTTTCCCGATTTGATCTCTGAAACTTTTCACCTCGCCCTTTCGTTTTGGTGCTCTCATGATATTGGAGCAGAGGTCACGCATTGCAACGACAATCAGGGTATTCAGGATTCACCACCTGTCAAACCATTCACTGTTTGCCCGTGAAATTTTTGTGTTGATCCCAATCACACAGCTGAAACAAGACGGTACTGAAACTCAGGTAGTCAGGCGCCTTGTAGTACTGACAAAGGTTTGTCATCGGTTTTACTACTGCATACCCCTTCTCGCACGTATAAACCTTGTTATCGCCTGTGTGTTCATTGGTGTCATGGTAATCCTTATCATTTTCTTTCACGTGTTAGCTAGTGTACGTCTTTACAAAACGCAACTCCAAACACTTCGGCGTATCATCAGACAGGAGACATCAGTGGCCGTCGTCGTCCTCGTGGCCGAGGCGGCGGACGAGGAGGCGCAGCCCGAACTCCGGCTCGATGATGAGCCGGAACGCTGGGGCGTGCCTGTAGTCCGGCGACAGCGCCACCGCGAACCGCGAGATGACCATCGCCACGAGCGCCTTGACCTCGACGAGCGCGAGGTTCTGGCCGAGGCAGGTGCGCGCGCCGAGCCCGAACGGCATGAACGCCTGCGGGTGCTTGCACGCCGCCGCGACGCCGTCCCGGAACCGCCCCGGGTCGAAGCGGCGCGCCGTTGGGCCCCAGATGGCGGCGTCGTGGTGCATGGTGGAGACGGGCACGAAGAGGTAGGTGCCCATGGGGGCGCGCAGCTTCCCCAGCTGCATGTCGCGGAACGCCTCCCGCACCACGAACGACGACGGCGGGAACAGGCGCAGCGTCTCCAGCACCACCGCGTGCACCGTCCGCATCCTGGCCACCGCGTCGAAGTCCGGCGCGGCGGCGCCGGCGGCGCCGCCGCAGACCTCGAGCACCTCGGCGCGCGCGCGGTCCTGCCACTCCGGGTGCGCGGCGAGGAGCATGAGGCACCACGTCGCGGTGACGGCGCTCGTCTCGTGGCCCGCGAAGTAGATGTTCTTGCAGTTGTCCACGACGAAGTCGTCCGCGCGCGGCTGGCCGCGGCTGTTCTCGATGATGGAGCCCAGGAAGTCGGGCGCCGCCGCCGCCGTCCCCGACCGGCGGCGCTCGCTGGCGAGCTGGAGGATGAGGGAGCGGATCTCCTGCGTGAGCCTCCAGATCCTCCGGTTCTTCTCCGTGGGCAGGTGGCGGAGCGAGGGGATGGTGAAGATGACGCTGGTCTCGGACATGAGGCCCGACAGCGCCCTGAGGCGGAGGAAGATCTCCCGGCCCCTGGAGTAGTCGCCGCCGAAGCAGGCCCTGGAGATGACGTCGAAGGAGAAGCTCCGGATCTCGTCGTCGACGTCGAACTCCGCGACGCCGCCCGGCGCCGCGGCCACCTTGCCCTCCCACGACCGCAGCAGCGGCTGCGCCGCGTCCACCATGAGCTCCACCATGCCCTGCATGTGCATGCGCATGCGCATTGCGCGCGCGCGCCCCAGCGAGTGATCAGCAAGCACGCGCGTACGTTTCCAGACGTGTAAGTGTAAGACGAGCAGCAGCGGCGGCGGCGAGGTTTACCTTGACCTTGGCCATGTAGAACTCGGGCGCGATGAGCTTGCGCTGGCGGTGCCACTCGGCGCCGTTGGCCTTGAGGACGCCGCGGCCGAAGAGGGGCTCCTGGCCCTTCTGCAGGTAGGTGGGCTTGCCCAGGTCCAGCGACACGCACCGCCCGATCTCCCGGATCAGCTCCGGGTCCGACACGTACAGCGCCGGTCGCCGGCGCAGCCAGTACAGGTACGTCTCGCCTGTAGCACGGAGACCAAAGCGCGCGGCGGGTCAGACGATCAGTCCAGAAAAAAAAAACAAAAGGAAAAAAAGAGGGAAATAAATGCTCTTGGGCTCTAATAAGAGGTAGTCGAATGTTATATTTCGGCCCGTGAAAGTATGGGCTGAGACATTGTTGCAATGCCGTGGGCCGAGAGTAACGGACCAAATGGGCCTTCGCTGGCACTTGTTTGTCTTGAGGCGAAAAAAAAGGCTTTTGTTTCCGTTAGTTGTTAATATTAGCTAGTACTACTAATATATTGGTGGTATTCTCAAAATATATATATATATTGGTGGTTTTACTTAAAAAACTAATATATTGGTGGTTCTAAAAAAAAGTAATATATATTGGTGCGTGTTGTGAGCAGACCGTTGTACTGTGTAATTCTAGAAAGAAGTAATTTTTTCTTGAAGGGCGTTAGCTGATAGTAAAGCTTTGTGTTCTTCTACTGCGTTGCGCGGCGCACATGCACGCCGCCGCTAGCAGTATCTCCAGGATATCGACCGGCCTTAACAAATCTCGGTCAAAGCTCCCCAGCCAGCGTGTGGACCCGGCCAACAGGCCACCACCGGTGTTTCCTTGGCATCTCGGAAAGAAGATGAAGATCCTCTCCCATCTCACGCACACCCTCCTAGGACGACGACGACGGAGATTCCTGGGCAGCTGAATCTTTGACTGACCAACAGTGAACGCCCCTGACCTTCCTAGAGCCACAGATTGACGACGACGCAACCAAGAATTAACCAACGACGGCTCGGCTGCAAGGCGTGCTAGCTGGACCCGCCGGATAGTGTTGGAGTATAAGTGAATGACCTACCTTTCCTCGTCATTTTAAGCTTTTTTGATTGAACTGGTTGGTGCATGCAACTCAATATGGTATCATAGCGTGGTCCTCTCCTCGCCTCCTCTCGCCGCTAGCTCGCTCGCTTCACATGGATGCATGATGGATTGGATCCCCGGCCGGCCGCTAGCTGAGATCGATCTTGGGAACGTCGGTCCACCTCGCGAGATTTGAGCCGACGACGACGTGGAGCCTTCTCGCCGGCATCATCATCATCGCCAATTCGCCATATATGGCTCGCGTACGAACAGCGTACTCGACGCCACCAGTGCCGTTAGCTGGCCCTGTCGTGTCGTGTGGTCACACGCACTGCACACATGCATATATGCATGCACAGCCGTACGTTATCGCTCGTGCGCGCGCATCGTCGTCATCGATCAGCTAGCGCATGTGTTGTGTACTGTAGGAGTACGCTCGTATCTATCGATCGGTTGTTGCTTCGCTTGGCAGAGAAGTGATCCGCCCATCTCAGACAGATATCGCTAGCGCTCCGGCCGGCCCTCGTGGCCTGGATTCCTTGTACAAATAACATCGTCTCCGGCGCGGCGGCCCACAGTTGTTACAGGATCGGAACGAAGCCACCAAATCGACGGATCTCGATCGATCGATCGTCAGCTGCATATATATACGTCGCTGTCTCCTCCACGTGTGCGATCGTCCGACATCGCCGGCCGTACACACACAGCACGCAGATGGACAGGCCGGGCACACGCATGTACTAGTACAGCACACACCCTGGCCGACTAGATAGGCAGCAGCCCGCATGTGTTGAGCCTACTATTGCGCGAACGAAAAGGAAAGGTGTAACTGATCGATGATCTGCGGCCGTGCTCCAGCCACCATGCATGTTTGCCCACACGGTACACAGAGATCTCGCGGCAGAAGCTAGGGAAGCCATGCACGACGCGGGCGTCAGAATGTGGAGTCCTTGTCGTCGTCAGTCGATGATCGATGCAGCTAGCTCGACGCCTTTCTTCCAGTGATCCCAGTCCCACGCTTAAAGGTGCGCCAGGCCAGCAGAGAGGAAGATGCAAGCAGCTTGGTTGGTGCAGTAGTAGTACCAGAGCAAGCAGCGTGCTAGTGAAACTGTGCAGTGCCCTGTGCGGCTGTGCCTGCAGCAAGCAGTGCGCATGCATGGCAGCACGATCGGAGGACGGCGCTGTGGCTGGCTAGGGATAGCTACGAGCCCTGCCCTAGAGGGAGGGGGATCGGAGGCGGAAACACTGATCCATTCATATAATCATAATATATAGGCTAAACATTAACCCCACTTTTAACCTCAAATTAGCCCTTGAGTATCCAAACAGGGAAGCTAAATTTGGAGGGGCTAATATTTAGCATCCCTCAAAATCCTTAACCCCAACAAGAAAGATTACCTAATATTTAGCCTCTCGATCCAAACAGGCTATGCGTAGACTGGTTTATCACTTTATTGGGTGGGGCCGGTAAGGGTACCTCTAGCTAGCTAGCTGCTGGATTATAATTTATATTAGTGGTTGAATTATTTGGAGCCGTTGGAAAATCATGCCATCTGGTGTGGTGTGGTGTGTGGTGTGCTGTTTGATGAGGAGCATAGTACGTACTAAAATTATTGATTTGCTGTTATTTTAATTACTTGGTCATATGGCTGCAGGTCAATTGCGTGGGTGATTGACAGGGCATCGTCGATATGTTAAACTAGTAGCTTCATTTTTATATTTGGTGCCTTAATTAGCTTGAGAAAGAAGGAATACGGTGTGTGTTGTCTGATGGTCAGTTGTTTTTGCGGCGGGTTATTAATTTAAGACTGACTTCAAGGATAGTTTAGACACCTATACTACTGTTGTGTATGTTTATCTTGGTCAACGGAGTATGTGCAGCCTTTACTTGAAATCAGGAAGAAGCAAAGCACACAAGCTAAACAAACAGCACTACCTCCGTTGCCAAAGGAGCTAAAACATCGATAGTATATATACAACCCTCTAAAAAATACAACTTTGACCACTATTTTGTGCTAATGTAATTGTAACACATAACAAATGTATATTCCTGTATATGGTTTCGATATACAGGAGTATATACTTTTCTACCCCAAAACACAACGCATAAAAAAGCAAATTGAAATTATTCTGTTTTTTAGGGCGAATTAAACTGAAATTATTCTTTAAGACGATGGTCAACTTTACACAACCCAGAACATGGTGATGTGTACTGCAAAGAGTAGGATTTAATAAAATCTGGCTAAAAAAAATACTATTGCTGTCACATCCTAAGTACGCACGCCACCTCATAAAATTAATGTTTCCAGTCCACATCGATCGTGTTACGATAGGGAATGACGCTAATCTTCCATAATTAAAATGGGTCCGGAGAAGAAATCAAGAGTCCTAGATAACAAGCTAGCTAGCACCATGCATGAATCTAATTAAGATGTACTCCTAAGCAAGTCTCTTCAGGTACACGCGTTATTATAGTATTCCAAACGGGCCGCCCGGCCCTAGCCCGGCCCTAGCCCTAAACGGCCCGGCCCTAAGCGGCCCGGCCCTATACAGCCCGATGCCTTTTTCGTGCCGAGCCGTGTCGGGCGTCGTGCCGAACTGGCGGCCCAGGCACGGCCCTATGGCTTTTTTTTCGGGCCGGGCCGGCACGACGGCCCGACTGGCCCATCGGGCTGGTGGCGGCCCATCGGGCTCAATCGGCCCGTCTCCTGCCCTGCACGCCGGAAGCGGCGGCGGCTAGGGTTGCGGCCGGCGCACCACGCCTGATCCGCAGGGGCGGCGGCCCGGGAGAGAGGAGGGAGATCCCGGTGTGGCGGTGGCCTGGGGCTCGTCGACGTTCTCCAGGGCGGCAGCGGGATCGGAAGCCAGGAGGAGAAGGGAGGGGCGGCGTCGAGCTCCAGGGTGATGGCGGGATCTGGAGCCAGCCAGCCAAGAGGAGCGGCGGCGGGGGAATCGGGAGCAGGGGCGTGGCGGTGGAGGAACCGGTAGCAGGGGCTGCGGCGGCAGAATCAGAGCCGGGAGCTCCTCTCCGTGCGCGCCCGACGCAGCTGTCCGCCAGCCCGCCCAGGCGCCCACGGCGCGCCGCTCGAGGGTCATCAGCACCCGCTTCGCCGGGAAGAGAAGAGAAGGGGCGACGGGATCAGGTGTCGCAAGAGGAGAAGGGGGCGATGGCGCCCATGGATCGGGAGAAGGGGCGGCGGCTGTGGGAAGTGGGAGGGAGTGGGGAAGACTGATGAGTTAGGGTTTTTTTCCCATTTATATGTATTAGGGTGGTTGGGCTGTTGGCAGGCCGGGCCAGATTCGTGCCTGAGGCCGGGCCGCTTTCGTGCCGCCCCCTATCGGGCTGTGCTTCGGGCCGGCCCAACGTGCCGAGGTGGCGGCCCAGGCACTAAAAGGTCATCGGGCCGGGCCGGCACTAGGCACTATTGATCGTGCCTCGGGTCGGGCTAGGGCCGTGCTTTTTCGGGTCGTGCCTCGTGCCGCTGATCGTGCCTGGCCCATTTGGAAATCTATACGCGTTATACAAACTTTAATTAGTTTGCTCAAAGTTTCCATCAACAAGACGCATTATTCAACAAACTTAGCATTGATCGGAGGGAAGAAATATCATACATATTTCTCACACGCTGACGCCCGGGAGTATATCTAAATAAGCCAGCTTAATTCGTTGACAAAGATTAATCATACACTCATCACGCTCCATAGGTTGAATAATTATGCACACATGAGGGGCCATTGTTATCTTTATCATCACACAGCAAGCTAGTCATCAGCTACCTATCATGCACGAATGCACCGAATTTCCAACAACTGCACATCATCAGCTATCTATTCTGGTTTGAACTCTTCAAACTGTAATTAAATGGACAAGAAGCTAGCTGTCTAGAACGACTAGCTGAGTACGTACTACTCCATCGGTCCTATACTATATATATACATGTTTTAGTTTTCTTAAAATCATAAATATTGCTGTGTTTAGATTCATAGGAAAAATTATGGATCTAATAAGCTAAAATTACCAGTAATTTGCAACGGATGTAGGAGAGACCTGTTCCAATTTTATTCTACAATAACGAACATGCACCAACATGGAGGAACCCTAGCCTATATATATCCTATATATTTGTATATATGCATATGTCAATGATTGTCCAGATAATTAGTACACCAGATGCAATGGTGCATGCATCTCGATAGTATACTGTGATCAGGTATGTACACAGGCAGGTTCGATCCATCGGTTGCCGTATCCGTATGGTGTGCATACTCCTATATGTTCACACCTATATGTGGTCGGTTCAGATTCAGATAGCACCTGGGCGCTGGCGGCCGCATCACGTTTCTATCTAGCTGATCGAGGCAAAGCCTAGCAGCGCACCGTACCAGATCTCTCTGGCAGGCAATGGATAAGCATGGGCGCGAGCGCGCGACGACGTCCTCAGGCGCACGCACGATCGATGAGCTCTGATCCGTGTGGAGTATGTGGTTGGACAGCTAATGGCAACATGCATATCACCGTTTACGGAAAGAATCCTACCTGATTGGCCGACTACAATACTATAATTAGGTCAGATGACTCTGCTGCTGCAGCAGTTACTTAATCAGCTACTAGTCTTTGACAGTCGGTGATGCATATGCAAATGGTACGGTGGTTGGGATCGGTCTCACCGCCGGCCCCCATCAAGTATTCGTGTCTTGTTGGCTTGATAAAATAGGAGTATACTCATCAATTTCTTTAAGAGAGAAGAATGTGAAGTGGATTCAATTCTTCATTTGTTTTTCATTTGAGAGCATGACACTGCTGGACCCCCCAAATCAAGCAATTTTTTTTTGCTCCGAACCAATAATTAAATTACTTTGTGAACAGGATATAACCAGCTGAGGTGAGGTAGCCAGCAGCCCATGAACGATGGACCAGCGAGTCCATGCTATTGCATCATGGCGGCAAGGCCCCCCATAGGTCAAACCGGGACGGTCCCCAAAAACCGGACTCAGATTCAGTGACATTGCACGATGACATTCCCCGTAACAAGATTCAGTGACATTGCACAGTGATATTCCCCGTAACATTAAGTCACTGACATGTGGGACCTATGTGTCAATGGAGTACATGAGTCCCGCATGTCAGTGACACAATGTCATAGAGAATGTCACCGTCCAATATCACTGAATCTCAGTCCCGAAAAACCGAGGCATGCCAATTCATTCACCCCCGGCAATTAATACGTGCATGCATTTGCACAGGTCGGCCGAGTGCATGCCCAGGACAGTTTGACCACATGGCCACCCGCTCCATAGGTTATCCGCAGCTACCTTTGCCTAGCTAGCTAGCTATAGGCGGTTGTGTGTTGTCTGCAATTACTTGCTCGTTTTAATTTGCTGCTAATTTGTCATATTGAGCTAGCTAGGCGGAGTAGAGATGAACAGTGACAATTTACCGGTGCCAATTAATTTGGCAAACTTAACATGGTCTAAATTTTTTTCAGATATTTTTATACGGAATTGTTTATTTAATTTTTCGTTTGTTTATTTATCCCAATTTGACTTGATGGCCCAAGAACCTGGACACCCGGTAGTAGTTGACTGCGCCGGCTTCTACTATGAGCCCCTTTGGGAGGGCTCCATCGGGGGCTCCAGGAGCGGCTCCGGCTGGAGCCCTCCCAAACGGAGGTTTCGCGTGCGGCTCCGAAGCTGGAGCCCCGCGAATCGCGCTCATTGGAGCCCGTTCGCCCGGATGGAGCCACAAAAATGTGGCTCCGCCCGGTTCCGCACGGCTCCACGCGGTGGTTTGCCGGTCCTGCTCCCAGGCGGGCACGAGGCGCGGCCGACGGGCGGGAGGAGGCGCGGCGGCGGGCGGGAGGAGGCGCGGCGCCGGCGAGCGGGAGGATGCTTGGCCGGCCGGCGGGACGGATGCGCGGCGGAGGCGGGACGTATGCGCGGCGGAGGCGGGTCGGATGCGCGGCGGAGGCGCAGCGGGGCGGAGGCGCCACGGCGGGGCGCGCCGCAGGCGGAGGCGCCGACGGGGCGCGGTGGGGCGAGGCGGAGGCGCGCTCGTGCGGGAGGCCAGGAGCTCGGGGAGATGCGAGTGAATGGATAAGAGGAGAGGAGCAAAAAAGAAAAGGGGAGGAGAGAAAGGAAAAAAAGAAAGAAGGGGAGAAAAGGAGAGGAGGAAAAAAGAAAAGGGGAGGAGAAAAGGGAGAAGAGAAAAAAGAAAAGGAGAGGAGAAAAAGGAAAAAAATGCAAGCAGGGGCAATTTCGACTTTTTATCATCTCAATCTAACTGGTGAAGCCGTTTTGCCAAACGTTTTTCAAAACGACTCCAACTCCACCAGAGAAGTCACTCCACCAGAAGAGCCAGAGCCGGAGCCGTTTTTAGAGGAGCCGGAATCCTGCCAAACAGACCCTATATCTTGCATCTGCTGTTCCCTCTCTCTCTTTCTTTTCTTTCTGAATGAATGAACATGTTTGTGCTTTCTGATGTTGACCTCATTGACAACTCGAACCCCTTTCTCTCGGTAAGGGAATAGTGTTATTTTCGACCACTTGTTTTCTTAACCAGCGACTTTGCAACATTTTTGGTACGAGCGGTGTCTTTTAAACCACAACTAGCTAGCTAGCTAGCTAGCTAGTGTGGTTAGTCAACTTTGCTTGGGTAATAGGCTAGTGCAGTGCAACTTCTTCCATGGATCGACCCATGCTACGGTGCTCAGCTCATACGAAACCGATGAAGGGGATGGTGTCATTTCTATTTTACGAGTTCGACGATTTGTTACAACACACGCAATTTTCTTATAAAAAACCTAAATAATTTGTACCAAGCGGGCAAGACGACCCAAGTTTCTTTGGTAGACTAGCTAGTATAGGCTTGTAGCCATGCTGGCTTTGCTGTTCCTGTTATCGAAAACTCATTCGCAAAGCAAAGGTGGCAACAAGATCGCTATTTTGTCTGAGAGCAACAGCGATGATACTAGTTAACCTTAAGGGCTCAAGAACATAAACCATCCATTTTCAAAAAAAAAAACACAAATCACCAGCAGCGAGTATGTATCTAGGGGAAGAGGAGAGGACGACGTACCGTAGGCTTTCCTCCACTTGTCGAAGTAGGGGAAGATCCTCGTGCAGTAGTCGTCGAAGCCTTCCTTCTCGAAGTCCCGGCCGCCGGCCTCCGCCACCGCCGCGGCGGCCGCCCTCGCCTGCATCTCCGGGAGGTTCCCCGACAGGAACGACGACGGCGGGGGCCCGTCGATGCCCTGCCGACGGAAGGCCCCCGCCACGCGCCGTGGCCGCTGCAGCCACGCGGAAATGGCGAGGAGGAGCAGCGCCGCGGCCGCGGCCGCGAGGAGGGCGCACGACCCTGCCACCAGCGACGACGTCAGAGGCAGGCGGAGGCTGCTGATGTGCTCCATGGCTGACATGCGCGCGAGGGGATAGCAAACTCCTAGCCTAGTAGCCTGTCTATCACGCTCTCTGCTAGTCTCTACTCTCTAGCTATTGAGAGAGTTCTCCTGTGTGTTCTCCTTCTCCCGCGGCTGAGCTTATATAGAAGAAGCTAGCAGTGGTGAAGTATGAGTGAGGCACGCGTTGATTAATTAAAGTGGATTAGTATAAAAGTCTAGGCCTACTTGGGTGGGACCGTAGAAATTTCTTCACGGCAATTTCGCAAGAGTTTCTACGGAGAGAAAAGAAATCAACTTCAGTAGAAATGAACAGAAGTTTACGCGTTAGGAGGAGTTACAGTTGGACTTTAGGACCCAAAGAGTATGCTTATACTCTACTTTTTAACACATGACACTATACTATGTTTTGAAAATATATGGTGTGCTTGGAATTTCAGTTGCAGTAGTACTTATGAAAACTTTGACTACGGACATATATATTTCAAAATACCAACTTTCTATTGATCAACATTGCCATATTTTCATTATATTTACATTTTACAAGATCATTTTCAAAACAAATATGAAAGGATACACTGTTGAAATATTGTTGCAGTTATTGTCCCATTAAAGATAACTATTTCTGACCCTTTGTAGTACTACCTATAATTTCTGAGGATTGGCCATTTTTATCAGGTGTGTGTGTACAAAAATCATTATGTTTGTTCATGGCCTCGCCCACAGTTTTTGTCCATTGAGAACCTTGATTGCAATAATATTGTCACTCACTAGCTCTATTAAATGTTTTACAATAGTATGTGTAAATTTGTGTATCATACTAGTATGATTTATGTAAATGTTGTCGGTGTTGAGATTAGTCCCGACACTAACTAGTAGAATGCGCTGTGATCGGTCTCTCGATGGTCGGTGCTAAGCAATGTGGGGACACGGATTTATCCTGGTTCCGGCCGCGGGGCCGTACGTCCAGCAGGTTGCGCTTGAGCACTGTATTGCAATGCACCGTGGTGCCTGTAGATGGGGGCTACAAGCTTGGCGGGAGAGGAGGAAAGGCCTCCAGGTCCCTGCTAGATGATTGAGGCAGAGTGCCAATATCAATGGAACGAGCGAGCGGGTGAATGTGAGTGAGAAGTGATGCCGTCGTCGTGTCCCCGCGCAGGGGGCTCTGCCTCTCCCTTTTATAGGCCAAGGGAGGGCAGTTACAGGATGCTGCACAGCAGCCAATACAGTGGTTATGTATTAATAAGCATGGCGTCGGTAGTCTTGTCCCGCGCGTCATGGTTCCTGGCGCGAGTTGGTGGCGTCCTCCGGCTTCCGCGGGTGTCGTGACGGTCGTCGTGACCCATCCTGCTTTGACTTCGAGGGGCGGCCCCGTTGGATCGAGAGCCTATCCGCCGGAGGAAGGGCCGGAGTTGGTGGCGCGGGACGGCGGTGCGTCATCGACGTGTCCGCACAATGTCGTGTGTGCCGTCGCACAGCGGTGGGGATGGCGGCACAGTGCTGGTAATGGCCGCACAGCCCCCGGGTCAGTTGCACAGTGCCCGGGATGGCCGGGCGGCGCCGGAGTTGGCGGAGGAGACGCGGCGCACGCCGCTCGTACGGCGGTGCCGGTCAGTGTGTGCGCCTGCTCGCCGTCCGTACACCTTTCGAGGGTGCCCCCATGCCCTTTCGAGGGCCTTGATGGCAGGAGCACCCATGCCACACAGGGGCCGCCATGGCGGTGTCCCATCGGAACAGGGCTCCACAGCACCGGGGATGGTTCCATAGTGCCCGGGATGGTGGCACAGGGCTGGGAATGGAGAGGATGTGCTCTACTCACCCCGCGTCACGGCACTGTCCTGGGCGAGCGTCAGGACGGCGGCCGTACGTTCCTCGAGGGTGTTGCCATCCCTCTTCGAGGGGTATGGTGGGGAGGAAGGACGGGAGCGGGTGACACAGTATCGAAGAATAACACCAGCCATCCCGCACAGCACTTGTACAGCGCCGGGGATGGCCGCACAGTGGCGGGTTGCTCGAACAGCGCCGGGGTCAGATTCCCAGGCGGTGTCAGGAGATCGGCGTGGCGGTGATTCGCCTTTTGACCCGAGCGCCCGCGGCGTGTCAGGACATTTAATGCTCCGGTCGGGGGGAGCAGGTGAGGCGCCACGGGTCGAGGGGAGGCCTCGAGCGAGGCGGAGATTTGCTCGAGGGGCTAGAGCCCTCGAACGAGGCGGAGACCCACTCAAGGGGCGCCGTGCCCTCGAGCGAGGCAAGGTTTTGCCGCGCGGCGTCCGACCCTCGAGCGAGGCGGAGGTTCGCTCGAGGGCGGCTGGGGAAGGCGGTTTGATGGGCCATGGAGGTTGTTGGGCCATGGGCTTTATTCGCATTTGGGTTGTGGTCGGTTTGGGGAGCGTTTTTGTGTTTTTGTGTCAATTTTTTAGGAAGGGTAATCTCCCCCATAGTTAGGGGACCCCTATTGCTGTCCCCGACAGTAGCCCCCGAGCCTTTGCAGGGGTATCCGGAGGGACCCGCAAAGGTTGAAGCTCTCTGTTAGGACTTTCTTCCCTTCTGGATGTGCATGACGTTCCGTGGGGGCGCGCTAGCGCACCCGCGGGTGTAGCCCTCGAAGCCTTGGAGGAGTGTGCACACTCGTGCAAGGTTTTTGCGCTGAGCTGCCAATCCGTGAGGCGTTTGTTTCAGCCGGCTTCGGCGATATTTCAGCCGGCCTCGGCGATCTTACGCGTGCGGAACGGGGTTAACCCTGCCCGGGACGAGTCCCGGGGGGTTCGCTCGCTGCCCTCGAAGGAGCGGGGGAATGTGACTTTTGTCAGACACGTCCGGGAGGTGTAGCCGTGCGATGAGCCCCCGAGCCCGCGCCCACACGGGGCGATCGGACAAACTCTTCGACTTATTTGTGCGCCCCTCGCCGCCCTTCCGCAGGGGGGAGGGGTGAGGTGGTCCATGCTTCCCATCGAACGGGCCGCGAGTCATGGACCCCTCATTGAGCTGTTGACGGGTAATTCAACTGGACGTCCGTGCCCCGTTCGATAAGGGTCGGCTCGTGGTCCGGAGACACGTCCATGAGAGCACTTCACGTGGGTATGCTAGGCAGGGCTCGGTCCCGTTCGATTAGGACCGAGGGCGCGAAAGCTCTCCCTCGATGGGATCCCTCGACTAGCTGCCCTCGTTCGGCCTTGAACACGAACTATGGGGCGCCCACGAACCTTTGAGTTCGAGGACTGGCTCGATCACGCGCGCCCAGGTCGTCCCTGACTCTGTTAATCTGAGGCGCCTGTTCGAACCCGTCAGGGGTCAGGCTCCGTACCTCTGATTAGTAGGGTCTTTGCGGGGTGGCACCGGGTGCCCCCGTCTTGGTCGATCTGTGGCACTTACCGAATTGTTATCGAGTTGAGCTTCGAGCCACTGATCAGTAATCCCCAGATCGAGGGGCATCTGTGGTGCCCACCGTTCCCTCTGCGAGCTGGGCCTCGAGCCGCTGATCAGTAAATCCCCAGATCGAGGTGCATCTGCGGTGCCCACCGTTCCCTCTGCGGGCTGGGCCTCGAGCCGCTGATCAGTAAATCCGTGCGGGCCTGGACCCCAGAAATCCTTGAGTCCGTTCTTTGAGGGCGTACCGGTAGGCCGTGACCTTGTGGCCGCAACCTGCTTTAGATCAGGGCGTTAATCTCGTGCCCTCGGGGGGTCAGCCCTCGAGTTCTCGGCTCTGGCTTCACGGGGGGCTATCCTTACGCGAGAAGGAACCCCCGTTATTGATAAACGATCGACGTGGCGCGAGTCGTGCGGAGTGGGCGCTCCTTTTTAGGCGGTGCGACGTGGGCGACGTGGGAAGGCGATGAGACTGGGCGCTGCGTCCCCTGGGTTACTGCGTGGTAATCATGGTGCGTGCGTGTGTGCGCGGCTGTTTTGGCACGGCGGGGCCCGACCGTCAGCGACGTGGGGTGTCGGCCGCATTAACTGCCGCCGCGCGCGGTGTTCCCGGGGACTCCGCCCCTTCCGATTCTATAAAATGCGGGGAGAACAGGGGAGGAACTCCTTACCTCTGCCATTCACACGCATTCCCCACACTTCATCTTCCTCTGCGCTGTGCGTCACGCCGCCCCGGATCCGTCCGCGCCCTTCCGTTCCCGTAGCCGCCTGCGCTCCTCCGCCTTCCCCACCATGTCTTCGATTCGAGTGCTGGATGCGTTCCCGTGGCCCTGGTCAACGGCGGATCGGCAGTCACTGGAGGGCTGGTGCTCGGCGATCAGCTGGCGCCTGCCGGCGACGGCCGGAACCCGGCGTGGATGATCCCGCCGTCGTCGGACCAGGAACCGAACCCTCCGCCGGGTTACATCGTCAGCTTCCTGCGGCTGCATGAGCGTGGCTTCAACGCCCCTGCGAGCAAGTTCATGCGGGGGCTGTGCTACCACTACGGGGTGGAGCTCCACAACTTCGCCCCCAACGCCATCTCACAGGCGGCCTCCTTCGTCGCCGTCTGTGAGGGGTTCTTGGGAATCCCTGCGCACTGGGACCTGTGGGTCCATCTCTTCCGCGGCGAGCTTCACACTCGTCACAAGAGAGAGGAAGACATGCCGAGCGGTCCGCGCCGGCGGCCTCACGCTCTCGGTGCGCGACTCCCGGAGGGAGTTGTACCTGCCGTGCATGATGACGTCGAACAACTCCGATTGGTAGAAGGGGTGGTTCTACCTCCGCAACGACGGCGCCGGCCTTCCGCCGTACACCGGGAAGGTGCTGAAGGAGAGGCCAACCTCGTGGTCGTACGGGGTGTCGCCCCCGGCGAGGTAGAGGAGGCTCGAGCCTCTCACCAATGCCATAAGCCAGTTGGCGAACGTCGGGCTGACGGTGGCGTCCGTCATCGCCAACTTCCATCACCGGTGGATCATTCCCCTCATGGAGAGGGAACTCCTCATCTTTGAGATGAGTGAGGCGGCCAACCCCGTGTCCTTAGCGTGTTCGCGATTGCTGAAGGAGCCGCTCGCCCGGGGGTACGCAGCCACGCGAGCGAGGCGCGCAGTGAACCCTAAGGCGGTGCGGAACAGCGACGACGACCTGTGGTCGTTTGCGATGCTCCCCGACGCTGGCCAAGTGAGTACCGTCCCTTCACCTTTTGCTCTCTTTATCTCTATGTTTGGCCTAACGGTGGCTGCTGGCGACTGGGGGTGGGTGTCAATGTCCCCACGTCGGATCCGCCGACGCCTCGGTCGCAAGCCGACAACCGCGCCAGACAGCAGAGGGAGCAGGACCGGGTAGCCCGGGCGAAGGAGAAGAGGATCAGGAGGCAGGAGCGCCTCGATAGGTACAACGAGGATTACTTGTTGCGGGAGCAGCAGGGCCTCCCCCCTCCACCAGAGCCGGTGAACTCGTCTTCGGATGAGGAGGAGAGCGAGGGGGAGCGGACCACCTCTGATAGGTGGGAACCCGCGCCGTCCCCGTCACCAGGGGTCGAGGGGGTCGCCATGGAGCCTACCCCTGAGGCAGGCGCAGTGCCGCCCGTCGGAGGATCGCTGCCGAGGGCGTCGACAGGCGCTGAGGCGGCACCTCCCGAGCCCTCGAGGAAGCGCAAGCAGGGTTTCTCCAGTTTAAAGTGTGTTGCGTTCCTCCCCCCGTGTTCTTGATATCATGATGCAGTCACTCACCTTTCCTCTTTCCCGTTGACAGGACGTCGCCAGCCACTCCCGCCCTCGCGCCTGTTAAGGTGCTCAAGCTGGGGGCACCGCGGGTGACGAGGCCCCGCTCGGAGAGGACGCCGCGGGTGGCGGCGGGCGCGGTGGCGACGGGCGAAGCGTTGCGCGCCACGATCGCGGCCACGGGGCCACGACAGCGGGGGGATGTGGCGGCGGAGGCCGCGCGGGCGGCGGTTACCTGTGATCCCCATCAAGGGCGAGAGCGGACTCGCGCGGCGAGCCGGGGGGTCGAGGACCGCTGGGCGGCCGAGGCCCCTGCTGATGGTGATTCTACCCCCAGAGGGGGTCGGGCGGGGGCAGAGGTCGAATCAGCCCCCGGGCCCGCGTCGGGGTACTAGTGGTGCGCCCCGATGGCTGCGTGATGTCGCAGCAGCCAGCGCCTGGTGCCGAGGCGTCGACGTCCGGTGCTGCGGCCCCGGCGTCCGATGCTGACGTGCCGCAGTGGGAGCGAAGGCTCTGTCTCCCCGGGGTGCCGTGGAGTCTGCTAGAGGAGGCGAGTTCTGAGAGGGCGTTGTGGCAGGAATTCCGTGCCAACGGCGTCTCTCTTAATGCCGCTCTAATCGAAGCGCTCCGGCTCCACGGAGGCAGGTCGCTCCAGATCTTTCAGGTAAGAATCTTCAGCTGACCGTCACTCGCTCCCCTGCTTTCCTTGTTTGAGCGTTTCTCACTTAATTCCTTCCCCTGCATTCCCATTACTACCCGCAGGAGCTGCAGGGCCAGGCGGGCGAGAGATTCAATCGCATCGCCGAGCTGAGCTCTGACCTCGACTGGTACCGGGCGCAGTACGAGTCCCTGGATGCCATGGTGGAGGCCCTGCGGGAGGATAACGGTTGGCTGGAGTACAAACTCATGGGCGTGGAGGACGCCTACACCGACCAACGCACTTTGGCGGCGGAAAAGGCCAAGGAGCCCGAGGAGGTGAAGGCCGCGCTCCAGGAGAAGGAGGGGGCGCTGGCGACGGTGAGCGGCGAGCTGCAGAAGGCGCGCGACGCCCTTGCCGAGGCACAGGCCGCGCTGGCGCAGAAGGGGACGGCCCTTGCCGAGGCACAGGCCCAACTCCTGCATGACCGTACGACCCTCGATGGGGTGCGGTCCTGGCAGACCCAGGCTGAGCAAAAGGCCCAGGAGGTCGAGAAGCTGGGTGCTGCTCTGCAGGAGAAGGTCGCAGCGCTCGCTGGGGTGGAGGACCAACTCCGACAGGAACGCAGCACGCGTGCGCAAGTGGAGACTCAGCTCCAGCAGGAGTGAGCCGCGCTCGAGGATGCTCGGACCGCCCTCCAGCGTGAACGCTCAGCACAGGAGGATGCGCAGTCCCAGCTCCACCAGGAGCGCACCGCGCTGGCGGAGGCCAGGACTACGCTCCAACTTCGAGAGGCGGAGATCGAGCGGCTCACCGGGGAGTTGGTCCAGGGGGGCGTCGCCGTCGAGGCCCTGAGAACTACCAGCGCGGAGAAGGATGCTTCGGTCCTGCAGTTGCAGCAGAAGGCCGAAGCGGTGCGTACGGATCACGAGAAGGAGAGGAAGCAGGTTGAGGGTGAGTTGCAGCCTCCGGCCCTTTGTTTGTTGACCAGGTTTGCCGAGATCCGCTCTCGACTTACCCTTTTTCTCTCAGGTTTGCGGAAAGCCCTGGGGGAGTCAACGACGCAGGTGGGAGTGCTCCAGGAGGCCTACGACTCATCCCAGCAGGATTTGGGACTTCTGGAGCAGGTGGCCCTCGAAGCGTGCCAGAGCATTGACGAGGGTGCCGGTCCGTCGGGGAGCTCGGTGGCGAGCCACCTTCGGGCTCTGGGCGGTCGCGTTGCCGAGCGCATGAAAGGCGCCCTCCGCCTCGGCATCCAGAAGACCCTCGGCATGGTGATGTCGCACTACGGCGTTGGCCACGGGCTACATCGTCGCAGACGATCTTGATGATGACGGGGCGCAGGCCGTCGTGAACCGCCTCGACGCTGCTGCCGCGAACGCTGCTGCGGACCTCGCCGATGCCTTTGAGGAGGATCTCTTCCCGAACGCTCCTCCCGCGGGTCCCCTCGAGCCCTAAAAGTAGTCGGGCGCTGAGGCCCTTAGGTTGTGGTCAGAATTTGAGCCAGGTGGCTTTTGTAATAAGACAGTTCACTTTTTATGTTTGTACGTTAAGTGTGACTCATTTTGTTTATGCCGTTATGTCCTTTCCCGTCGCCTAGGAAAATTTTAGCTGGGATCGATCGTTTTCGCGAGCAGCCTGAAGGTAAAGTGGTGAGGAGGAGAAGCCGTATCCTGCTGGAGGCGTGGGCCGTCCTTAACTCACCCGTCTTTACCTTTTGGCTGCTCGCGCCCTGCTTCTTTCTGTCTAGGCTCCCGGGTTGGGACATACTTAGCATTTTTGGAAAAAAGATTTTTGCGAAAAAATGGGACCGTTTAGGGGGGTGGTGCCCCCCATAGTAGCCCCCGAGGGGGACTTGGTTTTCGGAGGAAAGCCGAGTCACCCTTGACTTTATTCACAATCTTAACATATATACAACCGACTGGGGCGTCGGATATGCACAAATCGACTTGGAACTTTTTAAGGGTAAAAGCGACGTAGCTGTTGGATGTTTCAAGCATTGGTGAAGACTTCGCCCTACTCGTTTGCAAGCTTGTATGTGCCGGGCTTGAGCACCTCGACGACGACGTAGGGCCCTTCCCATGGCGGCGACAGCTTGTGTCGGCCTCGATTGTCCTGTCGTAGCCTCAGCACTAGGTCGCCCTCGCTGAAGTCACGGCGTCGGATTTTCTGGGCTTGGTATCGTCGGAGTGCTTGCTGGTATCTCGCCGAGTGCATCATCGCCACATCGCGGGCTTCGTCTACTTGGTCCAACGAGTCTTCGCGAGCCCGCTGGTTCGAGTTTTCTTGATAGGCCCTGAGCCTAGGCGATCCGTATTCCAGGTCTGTGGGGAGGACGGCCTCCGCGCCATAGACGAGAAAGAACGGCGTGAATCCCGTGGCTCTGCTCGGGGTGGTCCTGAGACTCCAAATGACCGACGGTAGCTCTTGAATCCAATTTCGACCAAACTTGCTCAGTCTGTCGAAGATCCTAGGCTTGAGGCCTTGTAGAATCATGCCGTTGGCGCGCTCCACTTGGCCATTGGTCTGCGGGTGCGCGACGGCCGCCCAATCCACGCGGATGTGGTAGTTGTCGCAGAACTCCAGGAATTTCCTGCCGGTGAATTGGGTACCATTGTCGGTAATGATGGAATTCGGTACCCCGAATCTGTGGACGATGTCGGTGAAGAATGACATGGCTTGTTCGGATCTGAGGTTGGTAATGGGGCGTGCCTCGATCCACTTCGAGAATTTGTCGATTGCGACCAACAGATGCGTGTAGCCCCCGGGCGCCTTCCGCAGGGGCCCGACGATGTCTAATCCCCATACGGCGAACGGCCACGTAATGGGTATGGTCTGGAGGGCGTGAGCCGGGAGGTGGGTCTTGTGGGCGTAGAACTGGCATCCTTCATAGGTGCGCACGACCTCATTAGCGTCGGCAACCGCCGTGGGCCAGTAGAAGCCCTGGCGGAATGCGTTGCCCACGAGGGTGCGCGGTGCTGCGTGATGGCCACATACGCCCGCGTGGATGTGTCGGATCAACTCGCGGCCCTCAGGGATGGGGACGCATCGCTGTAGGATTCCAGACGCGGCACGCTTGTACAGTTCGCCGCCAATCACGGTGAATGACTTGGCCTTTCTGGCGATGCGTCTCGGCTCGGTCCGATCCGAGGGTAGCTCCCCTCGATCGATCCAGGCGAGGTACTTGCTTCGCCAGTCTCCCGCGGGGAGGGCCATATCGATTTCCATGGCCTCGGCTTCGTCAGCCCCGTACCCCTCGAGTAAAGAGAGCACGAATTCATCGTTCGAGGGGTCCTCGTCCATGGGTTCCGCACCCGCTGGATTCGAGGGAGCCCCCGAGGGTTCTTCTGGACTCGAGGAGGTTTTGCTGAGGTCGACGGAGGGTTTGGCAAGGTCTCGCGCGAAGATGTTCGGAGGAACAGTGATCCGCCCCGAAGCAATCTTCGCGAGCTCGTCTGCTTCCTCGTTGTACTTGCGGGGGACATGGTTGAGCTCGATACCATAGAACTTGTCCTCAAGCGCACGCACGGCGTTGCAGTATGCTTCCATCTTCTCATCGTGGCAGCTCGCGTTCTTCATGACTTGATCAATCACAAGCTGTGAATCTCCCTTGACGTCGAGGCGCTTGATACCGGTCTTGATGGTGATTCGGAGGCCACAAAGGAGGGCCTCGTACTCCGCCATGTTGTTCGACGCGGGGAAGTGCAAGCGCACCACGTACCTCATATGCTCTCCGAGGGGCAAAATGAAGAGCAGGCCCGCGCCCGCTCCGGTTTTCATCACCGACCCGTCGAAGTAGAGGGTCCAACACTCGGCTTGGATCTGTAATGGGGGCAATTGAGTGTCTGTCCATTCAGTGACGAAGTCCGCAAGAATTTGGGATTTGATCGCCTTGCGCAGCGCATAGGTGAGAGTTTCACCCATGAGTTCCACGGACCACTTCGCGATTCTACCTGAGGCATCCGGGTTGCAGATTATCTCCCCTAGCGGGAACGATGAGACCACAGTGACTGGGTGGGCCTCGAAGTAGTGCCGCAGCTTGCGCCGTGCGAGTACCACCGTGTAAAGCAGCTTCTGGATTTGAGGGTACCGTGCTTTGGTCTCGGATAGCACCTCGCTGATGTAGTATACCGGCCTTTGGACTGGTAGGGTGTGGCCCTCCTCTGTTCTCTCTACCACGATGACCGTGCTGACCACCTGGGTGGTTGCCGTGACGTAGAGATACAGAGGTTCGCCATCTTGAGGCGGCGTGAGGCGGCGTGAGGATCGGCGCGTGTGCAAGCGTTGTTTTCAGCTTGTCAAGGGCTTCCTGAGCCTCGACGGTCCAGGAAAAGCGCTCGTGCTTCTTCAGAAATCGGTAGAGGGGCAGGCCTTTTTCGCCGAGGCGTGAGATGAAGCGGCTCAGAGCGGCCAGACAACCCAATACCTTCTGCACCCCCTTTAGGTCCCGAATCGGCCCCATCCGGTCAAGGGCCGAGACCTTCTCAGGGTTGGGCTCGATGCCCCGCTGGGAGACAACGAAACCCAGCAGCATGCCACGCGGCACCCTAAAGACGCATTTTTCGGGGTTTAACTTGACCCCGTTGGCCCGCAAGCAATCGAACGTAACACGCAAATCGTTAACCAGGTCGTCCGCCTTCCTGGTTTTGACGACAATGTCATCTACGTATGCCTCAATGGTCCGCCCGATGTGATCCCCGAAAACGTGTTGCATACATCGCTGGTATGTAGCCCCAGCGTTTCGAAGACCGAATGGCATCGTCACGTAGCAAAACATGCCGAACGGCGTGATGAAAGAAGTCGCGAGTTGGTCGGACTCCTTCATCTTTATTTGGTGGTAACCCGAATAGGCATCAAGGAAGCACAAGAGCTCGCACCCCGCAGTGGAATCCACAATTTGGTCGATTCGTGGCAAAGGAAAAGGAACTTTGGGACATGCTTTATTTAACCCGGTGTAATCTACACACATCCGCAACTTCCCATTCTTCTTCTTAACTAATACGGGGTTAGCAAGCCACTCAGGGTGGAACACCTCCTTGATGAATCCGGCCTCCAGGAGCCTTCGCAGCTCCACTCCAATCGCCCGGCGTCTTTCTTCATCAAAGCGTCGCAGGCACTGTTGCACAGCTCTGGAGTGAGGTAGGATGTCAAGGGAGTGATCGGCGACCTCCCTCGGAATGCTCGGCATGTCCGAGGGGCTCCACGCGAAGATATCTGTGTTGGCGCGAAGAAAGTCGACGAGCACCACTTCCTATTTCGGGTCGAGGGTAGAACTGACCCTCAACACCTTGCCCTCAGGGGCAGCGGCGTCGAGGGGTACTTCCTTGGTCTGCTCGGCAGCCTCGAAGCTGCCCGCGTGTTTCGTGGGGGAGTCGAGGCCCTCGTTGGCCAGCTTCTCTATGCTCGCGACGAGCGACTCGTCCAGCGCGAGTGCCTCGGTGTGCTCGACGCACTCGACGTCGCAGTCGAATGCGTGCTCAATCGACGAACCCACGGTGATGACGCCTTTTGGCCCCGGCATCTTCATCTTGAGGTAGGTGTAGTTTGGGACCGCCATGAATTTGGCGTAGCACGGACGCCCGAGGATGGCGTGGTACGCGCCTCGAAACTCCACCACCTCGAAGGTGAGGGTCTCCTTGCGGAAATTGTCTTGCGTGCCGAACCAGACCGGTAGGTCGATCTGCCCGAGGGGCTGGACGCGCTTGCCCGGCGCGATGCCATGGAACGGCGTCGTGCTAGGCCGCAGCTGATCCAGACCGATCCCCATCAATCGTAGGGTATGTGCGTACAGGATGTTGAGGCTGCTGCCGCCGTCCATCAGCACCTTGGAGAATCGTGAATTGCTAATGATGGGGTCGACGACCAACGGGTACTGGCCCGGGTTGGGGATGTGGTTCGGGTGGTCCTTGCGGCTGAAGGTGACGGCCTCCTCTGACCAGTCGAGGAAGGAGGGAGGGGCCTTCTCGGCGGCGAGAACTTCATGCCGCTCGTGCTTGCGTTGGCTAGTGGACATGTCCACCGTCGGCCCTCCGAAGATGAGGAAGACGTTCTCCACTGCGGGGAAACCATCGGCGCCTCTGTCACCCCCATCCTTCTTGGCCTCGTCCTCCTTCGCGGCGACACGGCTGTAGTACTTCTTGAGCATGTCGCATTGCTCGAGGGTGTGATTGACCGGGGTCTTGTGGTACGAGCAGGGCTTCTTCAGTATGTCGTCAAACACACTGAGGCCTCGAGGGGGGCCTCGAGGACCCTTACGTGCAGGGTCGACTGTGAGGCTTCGTCGTCGTCCTCGTCGCGCCCCTACGCGCGTGCGTCGCGATGGGGCTTCTTGCCCTTTTTGCCCCGCTTCTGCTTCTTCGCGAGTTCCTTGGACTTGCTGCCCTCCGCGGGCGCGTCGTCCACGCGCTTGCCTTTCTTGCCGTCGAAAATCGCCCCCACCGCCTCTTCCCCGGAGGCGAAGCTGGTGGCGATGTCGAACAGCTCGTTGGAGTCGACCGGCGGGCTTCTCCCGAGCTCGCGCACGAGGTCCCGGCAGGTCGTGCTCTCGAGGAAGGCATGCACGATTTCCGACTGAGCAACGCTCGGGAGCTCGGTACAGCACTTGGAAAAGCGCCGTATGAAGTCCCGGAGCGACTCGTCGGGTTTCTGGGTGCACCCCCGCAGGTCCCAGGAGTTCCCGGGGCACACGTACGTACCCTGAAAGTTCCCCACGAAAGTGCGGACCAGGTCGTCCGAACTGTGGATTTGACTGGCCGGCAGGTGTTCGAGCCACGTCCGGGCTGAATCCGCAAGATGTAGCGGTAGGTTACGGATGATCACCGCATCGCTGGTGGCGCCGCCCAGCTGGCAAGCCAGGCGGTAGTCGTTGAGCCAGACTCGAGGGTCTGTTTCCCCCGTGTATTTGGTGATGGTGGTAGGTTGGCGGAAGCGCTGGGGGATGTTCGCCGTGCGGATCTCCCGGCTGAATACGCGGGTCCCCGGGGGTTCCGGCGTCGGTGAGCGGTCCTCCCGGCTGTCGTAGCGACCACCACGTCGAGGGTGGTAGCCTGTTGCCGTTCTTGCCTCCGCGTCGCCCCTTCTCTTGGCGTTCAGGATGTTGCGAGCATCGCCATCTCGGGCCTGGCCGCGCGTGTCGAGGATCCGCTCCCTGACAGGCGTCCTGCCCCGGTTCGCTGGCTGTCCTGCCGCGCCGTCCGCGTGGACGGATGCTTCTTGGTCCTGTGCGCTGCTGCCGCCTCGCGCACTGGACTGGTTGCGCATGCGGGATGCGGAGCTCTCAGCTTGCTGCACGGCCGCCTGCTCGATGAGGGCCTGCGCCTCGCGGCGTAGATTGCGCGCCTCGGGCGTCGACGGCTCGGGCATGGCCCGAAGCAGTGTCGCTGCCACGACGAGCTTTTGGCTGGCTCGTGGTGGCGTGTGCGGGTCATCGACGTTGAAGTCGGTGTTGATGCGCTCGCGGGCTTGCCTCCCGGCTTTCCGGGCGCGTTCGCCACGCGCCGAGGCTTCCCCTGCGATGGTGGCACGCAAGAGCCGCACTTACCGGTATTCCTCTACGAGCTTCGCCTCGAGCTCGCGCACCTGGGCCAGCTGCGCAGTAATATCCGCATTGCCCGCTGGTGGGGCCGGTGGCGGGTTTGGATCTGGATGCTGGGCCGCATCCCCGTCGCCTGCTACGTTTGCGCCGTCAGCGTGCTCGTTGATGGCGACAATGAAGCACTCGTGTGAGGGATCGTAGCTCCCTTCGCTGGAGTCGTCGGAACAACCGAACCAGTAGTCCGCAGCGTCAAGGAACCGCCGGAACACCACGGGGTCCGGTACGCCGGAGAAGTCCCACTCCGCGTAGACGTGCGAGGTTGCGGGCGGCAGTTCGCTGGCTGAGCCGTGGTACGACTCGTCGTTGGTGGTGGCGATAAGGTTCCGGATTGACAGCAGGTGATGGCCCGGGAGATCCTCGTATGCGGCCATGTCGGTGCTGACGGATGAGGCGTACGTTGCGGCGGAGTTGCGCATCCCGTGGGGGAACTGCGGCCCCGTGGCCGCGTGCTCCCCTTCAGGGTGCGCCGTCGTGTCGCTCGGCGGTGGTGCGTCCCTCCGGGCCGCGTCGCGTGCTGCCTGGCGCCGCTCCATGCGCGCTTGGCGCAAGCGCTGACCCGAGCGTCTGCGACGTCGAGACATCGAGGCAGCCGCCGTCGTGGGTTCCGGCGCCGGGGCGTCGGTCGCCGGCGTGGCAGGGATCGGGCCCGACCCGGTTGACCACCACGGGTGGAGTTCATCCCGATTGGTAAGGCGCATGTGGTAACCGTTCCTCGTAGCCTGAAAGTTTAGGCTCCCGAACCGGATTTCGAATCCGGTAGGGAAAGGGTCCGAGCTGCCCATGGCGTACCTCTGGGACGTCATCTTGGTGCGAATCACCATCGAGACTTCTGGTGAGGGGTTGATCACAGCGCGAGCCCCCTACCTGGCGCGTCAACTGTCGGTGTTGAGATTAGTCCTGACACTAACTAGTAGAATGCGCTGTGATCGGTCTCTCGATGGTCGGTGCTAAGCAATGCGGGGACACGGATTTATCCTGGTTCCGGCCGCGGGGCCGTACGTCCAGCAGGTTGCGCTTGAGCGCTGTATTGCAATGCACCGTGGTGCCTGTAGAGGGGGGCTACAAGCTTGGCGGGAGAGGAGGAAAGGCCTCCAGGTGCCTGCTAGATGATTGAGGCAGAGTGCCAATATCAAGGGGACGAGCGAGCGGGTGAATGTGAGTGAGAAGTGATGTCGTCGTCGTGTCCCCGCGCAGGGGGCTCTGCCTCTCCCTTTTATAGGCCAAGGGAGGGCAGTTACAGGATGCTGCACAGCAGCCGATACAGTGGTTATGTATTAATAAGCATGGCGTCGGCAGTCTTGTCCCGCGCGTCATGGTTCCTGGTGCGAGTTGGTGGCGTCCTCCGGCTTCCGCGGGCGTCGTGACGGTCGTCGTGACCCATCCTGCTTTGACTTCGAGGGGCGGCCTCGTTGGATCGAGAGCCTATCCGCCGAAGGAAGGGCCGGAGTTGGTGGCGCGGGACGGCGGTGCGTCATCGGCGTGTCCGCACAGTGTCGTGTGTGCCGTCGCACAGCGGTGGGGATGGCGGTACAGTGCTGGTGATGGCCGCACAGCCCCCGGGTCAGTTGCACAGCGCCCGGGATGGCCGGGCGGCGCCGGAGTTGGTGGAGGGGACGCGGCGCACGCCGCTCGTACGGCGGTGCCGGTCAGTGTGCGCGCCTGCTCGCCGTCCGTACACCTTTCGAGGGTGCCCCCATGCCCTTTCGAGGGCCTTGATGGCAGGAGCGCCCATGCCACACAGGGGCCAGCGTGGCGGTGTCCCATCGGAACAGGGCTCCACAGCACCGGGGATGGTTCCACAGTGCCCGGGATGGTGGCACAGGGCTGGGAATGGAGAGGATGTGCTCTGCTCACCCCGCGTCACGGCACTGTCCTGGGCGAGCGTCAGGACGGCGGCCGTACGTTCCTCAAGGGTGTTGCCATCCCTCTTCGAGGGGTATGGCGGGGAGGAAGGACGGGAGCAGGTGACACAGTGTCGAAGAATGACACCAGCCATCCCGCACAGCACTTGTACAGCACCGGGGATGGCCGCACAGTGGCGGGTTGCTCGAACAGCGCCGGGGTCAGATTCCCAGGCGGTGTCAGGAGATCGGCATGGCGGTGATTCGCCTTTTGACCCGGGCGCCCGCGGCGTGTCAGGGCATTTAATGCTCCGGTCGGGGGGAGTAGGTGAGGCGCCACGGGTCGAGGGGAGGCCTCGAGCAAGGCGGAGATTCGCTCGAGGGGCTAGAGCCCTCGAACGAGGTGGAGACCCACTCATGGGGCGCCGTGCCCTCGAGCGAGGCAAGGTTTTGCCGCGCGGCGTCCGACCCTCGAGCGAGGCGGAGGTTCGCTCGAGGGCGGCTGGGGATGGCGGTTTGATGGGCCATGGAGGTTGTTGGGCCGTGGGCTTTATTCGCATTTGGGTTGTGGCCGGTTTGGAGAGCGTTTTTGTGTTTTTGTGTCAATTTTTTAGGAAGGGTAATCTCCCCTATAGTTAGGGGACCCTATGGCTGTCCCTGACAAATGTTTTACAATAATATAGTATGATTTAACAGGGGAATTGATGACAATTTCACATAAACTTTTCCTTGAAACTTGCACTTCTTCAGTAGCGGGCATGGTATGCATTTTAGACCTTTTACATGCGCAATAAAAGCTCTAATGTGGGTATGTATGACATGGCACGTCCATATGGCTGTCTAGCTAGGATGGAGGATGAAATTGAGTCGAGAAAGTATACCATTGTGGAATGGATGGATAAGCTAGCATATGCCTCTCAGCTCAGATAGAAATGAGTGTTTTTCCATCTCAGAGGACCTCACACCTTAGGTCGATATATAAGATGCTTTTCCCTATGAAGTCATTTGGAACAAACGATTGAAGTCCTACTGATTCTATGAAATCGCTATAGGATTGGGTTGTTCCAGTATTAATTTTGGAGGAATTGTACCAAAGAGGCAAAGAGGTTGGGTATTATGGAAAGTTTCATTTATGTCATTGCACTATACTCCCTTCGTCTCAAAAAGAATGGTAATCTGGCATTCAAAATTTACCCCCAAAAAAATGATGTTTTAGAATTTAAATCTTATGCACGTGCATTGATCTCATGCATTCATAATTAAATAGAAACATATTTTCTTCATTTTCTATTTGCAAACTAAACTAAATAAGAGTACATGCGTCTTTACATTCGTCCTTAGTTTGTTTGGAAGATCTCAAAACATCATTTTTTAGGACGGAGGGAGTATATCATGGATCAAATTCCTAGATTTTTTTTCATGTACACTATCTAATTCATTTCCTGCATAACCCATGGGGATTGAGGGGGATTAGAGGGAATTGAGGAGGATTTTGACTTGTAGGGGATTTAATACCCCTCAATCCCTCTCAACCCCCTTGGTTTGGGGGCAAAACCAACAGAGTCTAAATGGTCATTCATGTACTTCCTCTGTCCCGTAAAGAATGCAATCTTAGCATTTGAAAAAAAAATCCCACAAAGAGTGCAATTCTAGAAAATAGATCTAATTATCTGCCTAATTAAGTAACCAGATCTGATCTACATGTCAAAACTTACTGCATGTGACTAAGAAATAGGGGTACTAGAGTCTTTTCACGTCACAATTAATTTGTCCTAGGAAAACTAGAATTGCATTTTTTTTTATAGGACAGAGGGACTAGTTTTCACAGGTTTCTTCATTCCATATACAAGATTGAAGTTGCAATGACATTCGATCGAATTTCTAATTTCTTTTCGTATTTGAGGAAAGCTCGCTTGGGAAACAACTTGTTGGGCCCCACATGTCCATACATGGACACAAGAAATGGCTTTTCCATTTGGTCCTAGGCAATAACTATAGCCGGCCTGGTAGGTCGAGAGAGTGCGGCGCAAGCGCTAGCAAGCATATCACAACGACTTTGTTTTCGTTAATGCTTCCTTGTAGGGGTGTCAAACAAGTAGGTTTTGAATTCTCAAAAAAAAAAGTAGGTTTTGCAGTTTCCTGCATTAAATTTGATTCCTTGTGCACAGTATTCTGTTGGTGATCCGGCCCGGTGTCAAAGAAATGTGCATGATTGGACAAGAGCCAACTACTTGTAAACAATACTAGTGCAATAGTATTAGTGAGGACTTATTAATTGTTTAATTATAGTGGTGATGGAGTCAATCAACCTAGCAATCAGTGGGTATAGAAATATTATCTTATTATATATTGAGAACAATACAAAGTATTTGATGTTATTATTTAATAAGCTGCAACAATACGGAGTTAGTAAAAGAAAAATAAATTTACGCTGCAGGAAGATAGATGTATATATACCTAGTAGTACAGTATACTTGCATACTACATTTAACTAGGTCAGTTTTGAATTAACACTCGTTTTAAACATTAATTTTGGTATCACCGTTGTCGTCGATGAAATTTGCAGCGAGAGTACTTTATAAGTTACAAAAGGATATATAGATGTCTACGGAGTATATGCTTTAATAATTCAGGACATGTGGGGAGGGGAGTCGTGACCAACCTAAACATTTGTTAGATTGTGTGGCGCGCGCACGCGTAATTTCTCCGTCACCAATTTTTTATGGTGGATAATGATCCTGTTTGGATCCATCTCAACTAAAGTTTAATTGCAACCCAAGTAAAGTTTAGCTAGAGCATCTCCAACAATTTACCATATTTTACTTGGCATATCCTGTGTTTTGCCAACTTCTAAAAAGATACGCCAAGTAAAAAAAAAGTTCATCTCCAACAGTTTGGCATAATTCACCTGTCAAACTCACATCTAACTTACATCAGGAACCCTGAGAGAGAAACATAATTATGTTTATGACCTTCCACCTCTTGAAAACCTACATCATGAACCCTTCTCTGTTATTTATTTCTTTTTTCACCCTCCCACCTAGAGGGAAACGTCGCGATGGCAACCGAGTCGCGGCGCGCATATTTACGCGTGGAGAGGCCTGAGATGCCAAGTTTCTATTGATGTCAAGTTGTTTTGCCAATCTGTTAGAAACCATTTTTCTTGTTTTGCCAAAATTAGATGGATGCCAAGTTGAGATAGCAAACTGTTGAAGTGGCTCTGTTTGGATCCCACCAACTAAATGAGATATTTGTCCATCCTATCCCTCTCTTCTACTTCCCACCAATATTACGTGTCTATGGGTGGTTATTGAGAACCCTTAGAGGTATTTTGGTCTTTCACCATTTTTAACAAGTTTTGGATGACTCAAGGCTAAAGCACTTTTTAGCCTCCAGCAAAGTTTTAATTAGACCCATTTGGATCTAATAAAGTTGCTAAACTTTAACAAGGGGTCAAAAAGAGCCCCCCCCCCCCCCCCCCCCGGTAAATAAATTTGACACTAATTGAGAAAGGGAGTGTGCAACGTGCTTAATTTGGCCGGTAAGATTTATTTGAAAGTTCGACAACTTTACTGGTATAAACGCATACTCCCTCAGTGGCGGAGGGCCGATAAAAGTTAAGGTGTTGCGGAGCCAATTAATCTTCAAGAATCAATCAAACTTGTTTAGTACATGAATCAATTCAGGATGGCAACGTCTCTTCTGCTGTTTGGCTCCGTAGGTTGGCAGCTCGTGGGGCCGTGGGGGCTATGTTTTCACTCGTGTAGTCGTGTAGTTGAGTTGTTTCTCTTTTGCCTTTTCTTGTGATTTCTTTCGTTTCCTTTAGTAAAAATTTGGCAAATCTCTTGTCGTCCGTTAAAAAACAATTATACTCGCTCACTTATCTAGATACTGCGTAGGTTTCTACACACCTAGAAATGCAACTATAATTCCAAGGAGGACGTCTCAATCCCCCACACTATGCTATGCGCATACTCCTATATATGTTCTCCCGAAAGTCAATTCTAACCGCGCCGCATCATCATCATACGCCATTACTGCTTCATCTCTTTGAGAAGTTTCATGCAAGCTGCAAACATGCGTCGTTCTCAATGCTGAATCAGGAGGAGAGAATCATCCGTAATTCCGTATATTCCGATTGACAGGCACGTGCAACCAATTCAAAAGACGATCGAGGCTGAGCTAGCGTGGACGAGGCCAACAGTGACCTGTCCTGCTGTCCAGGATGCATGGGCCGTCCACACCATACAGTACAGGCCCACACGGCTCCAATCACCGTTCTGTTTGGAACACCTTCTCTAGCTTGGTCAAAAACTCAAAATAAGTTGAAACTATAAGCCAAACGGTATGTTTTTTCAGCTTGTTTCGACTGCGCTTCTCTCCACCACCTTCTTTTGTACTAAAATATAATGCAGACGAAAGGTACTCTAACCTAGTTGGTTAAAGTGGACTGAGATATGGTCGTAAATAGGAAACCCGTGTTCGATTTCTCGTAGAGTGAATTTACAGGACTGATTTAAAAATTTCTCTCGCCGGTGAAACCGAGGTTTCGAGATTTTGTAAGCCGGGGTTAGGTTCCCTTCTTTTAATGAAAATCGTTGAGCGGTCTTAACTCCATCACCTTAGTTTTTGGAAAATATAATGCATAATAAGCTGGTTCAAATTTGTTTCTCAAATAGAGGGTACTTTTTTTTTAGAAATCTAGGCAATATTTGGCATATTTTAATTCCATAATTTAGCAAGTAATTCATAATGTAAATAAGTGAAAATGTGATAACATGGCATGTGCTCGTGTTCATGATTAACCCACGGTAAAACATGAACGACACAAATAACCAGATAAGTTTGAGGGTGTACCCAGGGGCGGGACCGTTGCCGGAGGCACCGGGTGCGCCGTTACCAGCTGGATTAACCATGTTAATCGTGGGCTGGCCTGATTCGATGTAGTCGTACGAGTTGACGTAGCGAAGACGTTGGTGCAGTGCAGAAAGGCAGTCGGAATGTAGTCGTTCACGGTCGTCGAGAAGTAGTCGATCGCGGCAACCGAACGAGGATCGTTGAGCAGTCGTGCACGTCTTGCGCTACCTAAAAACCTGATTGCCTCGCTATCCCCGAGCAGGAACTCTAGTGCGGCGGGTTTCAGAGGCTCTGCTCTTCCAACAACGTGTGCGCTCACGGAGTGGAATGGGGAGCTTTTGTTTTCAGCAACTAGTGAGAAGTTAAAACAAATGAAAGTGTATTTTTCACTTTATATATAGGAACGCAACAATCCTCTCATATCTTTCCACTTATGCAATCGAATCAATTAGCACTTAGTGTAATTTACTTTTGCATGCACCCTATGGAAACGCATGCACTAGGAGCAACGGAAGCAATTAGCATTTAGTGCATTAACCTTGCATGCACCTTATGGTTTGCAACGTACATATACCAAATAACTCTATGGCTGCCAACGTTAATTTATTTGCATTTAGCTGCCTCCTTATTACTTCTGTTACATGCACACCATAAATAGTATGAATTTATATTCTGCATGCTACCACATATACACTTCACTCTTAGCATTAAAAGGACCTTTGTAATTTATTGATTAATTGTATTTTATCAAAGAATAAAACCTTTGAATAAATCCAACACTTTTATATCTATACAACTTATCTAAGAATTTTTTTCTCACATTGGTTCCATACCTATACGTGCTGCATGCATACGTGCAAACCGGATTGGATCAGTAGAACCTGCCGCCCGACCTACTGCTACTACTTGTATGCTTTTTTTTTTTTTGAAATAAATACTACTTGTATGCTGAGGAGTCAACTTTTTTCTCCAACTTCTTCATATATAACGGTTTCTGACCCCTATAGTACTTCAAGAGTGAAATCATTTTTGAGCAAAGTATTTGGTAGTACTTCACCTGAAAGCCGCAGGAGAAGTCGGAGTCGAAACCCTACCAAAGAATCCATACATTTACTACCTGTTGACGGTTAATAGTTGTATCAAAGTTCGTTTGGATTTGCAAGCGGACAAATCCTCTGTCGTAGTCAAGAGACCCTTCTTCCCTTAAGTGTGAACCCAATGTATCGAATCCGTGGAACAATGTGTAACGCAAGATCCAATCTAATAAGCAGAAAACACTTTATCTTGAAAAGAGTTTTTGCATCTAATCTATGGAAGAACCATGAAAACACATCTAATCTACTAAACACCGGAGGTAGCAAGAGAAAGAGATGGGAGGTAAAACCAATCTAGAGATTGGATCGGGTCTTTTGTTGAAGTTCCAAAACCAAGAAGAATAAAGCAAACGAATCTCATTAATAACATCTTTAAATTGTGGCTTCCATCCCAACTCCGAAGACGCCCGCCTTTCGGAACCTTCGTCCTGTCACGACACGCCCCTATTCATGCGGGTTAGCCTAGGGTGAGTCCAAAAAGAACAAGTTAAAAACGCTCGGTAGGTCAGGTATGCACCTCTAGCCACCATGGCTACAAGAACATCCTATGCAATCTAGCTATAGACTAGATTTGGGAAGAAGCAAACCCAAACGAAGACAAAGTTGTAGAGAAAGCACTTGATCGCTAGAAATCGGATTCAATCTTGCAAATTCAACATGAAAGCATAATACATGGACAAGATCACCACCGGAATCCTACCTTGATCTTGATCCTAGCTTCAGGAACTCCGACGTGGTCTTCCATGCAAGGTTCCCACGTCGGCTAGGGAAGCCCTAGTCAACCATCTCGACCCTCTCCTCTCCGGAATGGTGTCCCTCTCTTCTCTACTCCTCGGCGGCGGATGACGAATGAATTGATGTGTGGCTCTTGGCACGGGGCCTATAAATAGCTCGAGGACCATCTAGGTCCAAGGGGGCGCCGAACCGAGCCCGGAATGGGATGGGCCGGCCGGCCTGGGCCCATTTCGGTCTGTCTCGGCTCCGTCTTGCTTCTCGTTGCTTCTCGTGTCTTCTAGAACTTGTACCCTTCTGCATGTGGGCCCTTGACGTCATTTTCTCCGCGGTTTAGATATGGGTACTTGTCGCGCAAGCTTCAGCATTTTCTATTCAGGTCCTCGGAGATTTCTGTCTTCACGCTTCGGTCCTTGGGCCATTTCGAGTCATGTTCACTTCGTGTCTTGACTTGTGCCGGGCTTCATGATCTTCTCGTAAAGTGCTCGATGAACTTTACCCGGAAGTCCTCATTTAGGTGATTAATTCCTGCGTAAACAATAAACTTCAAAAATCACATGCGAGTGCGAACTTGATATATCATGAGGGTTAGGATCATTAGTTTGGATATCAAATTAATACCAACATTGAAGGTAAGCTCATGGCTAGGTTGACGGAAATTCACCATCAACACTACCACATACACTATATTGTATTACTGTGGTACTCTACCCATTTCTTTTAATTTTTTTTTGAAACCGTACTCCACCCGTTCCAAGTTTGCTGTGATTTTAATTTATTTCAAGGCCAACCATTTCTATCTGACCATCGATCTACAGGAATTATGAAGTTAAACCATATGAAGTTTCTATAAATTGATGGTTAAGGATACAAAATGCTTGACACAAGATAAATCTAGCTAGAAGTTGGGGACGATGTTCTACCTCTACTAAAACTTGCATAGTTGCATGGCTTCTTCTCTTCGTTCTTCTTTTTTTTAAGGGGAATATGCATTCCATTACCCTAACGGCTCGGTGATGTCATTAATCACAAAAGTCCTCGCCAGACAGTATACGGCCTTCCCAAATTGCAAGGTGACGCCATGAGGGCTCGGTGATGTCTGACCACTAACCTGTTCACTTGAGATTTTTTCAGCGGTGTCGCGTCGGCTGCAGTTGTATAATCAAACTAGCAAGGTGGCCTACGCAAATAGCACGGGTCCTAGTAAATTTTATGTTATAAGTAAATTATTTTTCTTGAGGATAAATTATTTATTTTTATGTCAAACCAAAGATTGTGTGTGCTTTTATTAACCATCATATTTTGTGGTGACTGTTAAGCCCCAACATAAGAGATATCTTCCATAGATTTTTTTGTATTTACTAAAGCTAATGTAATTATATATATTTGACAGCAATATAATTATTTATTTTTGTGTGATAACTTTGTTCAAAGGCTTTAGTTATGGTGACAATTTATCATGTAACTTTTAAAATAAGATACACATAAGTGGTTCAATTTATAATACTAAAGATAATAATTTAAATTTGTTTTTAAGTCTGAATAGGAAACTTAAAGATGAGATGCATGCTCTTTAATTCTTATCATAGCCAAATCTCATTTCTTTCTTAGTGATTCAATGTCCAATGCCATTGCCTCATCAACCGAACGACCTCGTTGCTCTTCTCTTCTATCTTCTAATATTGCATTTTTTACCCCTTATACTACTACTCGACTACACTTCTTCAAGGCCAACCCAATGCTTTTGTACATGGTCACCACCTTTTTGTAATATGGTCCTCCCCCTTATGAAATTATTTCTTTGCCTTCTAGATCAAAATCATGTCATTGTTTTGCCATGGCCATTTCTTGCTTAGTTTTTATCTCCTTTCTTTGAATGCAATTGTTCCCTATATGGTGGTGGTGTTAATATGTGCTTCTCCATGGCCACCATAGCGTATTTCTTCATGTTTTTTTGTCACCCCTCTAAAATGTGCACTATCTATTTGTCTTTTAGTGTAGAAGTTGCTTCATAGTTCCATGGTGGCCACACCATGCCATTGTCTTGTTGTTATCTCCTATCCTATATCCTTGTTGTGCATCTAATCTTTGTATGCTAGTTATTATTGTTGCACTTTGAAGTCTAGATACACTTTTCACTTTCTAGATAAAAATACTGATTGTACATTTGTTCTCTGTATGTTGTTATGTGCCTACACTTTTTTCATGGCCAAACCACCAATGTTATCCATAGTTCTCATAAAAAATGTTGATCTTTTTCCTCCCCTTTCTTTTGATTATAGTTCTTCTTGTAAGCTATTGTTATGTCGTGATTCTCCATGGACACCCTAATGGTTTTGTTCGTGGTTATCGTCATGCTCCCTCAATTATCACTAACATCACCTTTTAGTTTAGAAAAACATAGAGCAAAGCTAGACTCCTACCTACACTAACAATCATCACAATCCTTTGTGCCATCATCAATGGCACCGGTGTTTTGGGATGTTGACAATGTGAAGAAGAGCACACCAAGGTTTGGTGAATTCCATGGTCGATCCACTACTTATATTAGCTATTGATCCTTGAACTATAACCTTCCTCGCGCTCTCCCTCTCCCCCTCCCCTTCCTTCCTCTCCCGCTATCATCTCACCTCAAGGCAACATAAGAATATAAATAGACATGACCATGTACCATTTCTTTATTTTAATGTCTAAATTAGAAAGTTAATAATTGTATTTGGCATGAATTCTTTAGTTAGCTATTTTTCTTGTAGAAACCAATTGCTAAATTTTTATATTCTAAACTTGTATATTTATTTAGAGATTTATTAATCATATTTTATATGGCAATCATAGATGTGCACTATAACCTATGTAACAATATCGATCGATTGGTTTTCTTGTTCCCTTCTTTTCAATTTTGAGTGTTGATTGTATATTTCATTGGATCTCTAGTATTCGTGCAACTAATCTATCATTATAACTTTGGCCCATGACAAATCATATAGTATAGATCAATCTTGTCTACAAATCAATATGGAAAATTTTAAACCTTGATAACGATGTTGTGGCATATTTTAACTATCAAATATTAATATATGTGGTGTCTTGCTTCCCTATATAAAAATATATAATATAATTTACATGTTTTCTAATAAAAATTTAGGTACTTATTAATTGTATATTACATAGCATTTTTATTTATCTATTTATCTTTCAAATTTATATTCATATCACATGCCAATTTTCTATTTCTCTTTTTTACTTTATATTTATTTATTAGTCATATTTGACATGGACTCTTTAGGTTAGTCTAAAACATTAGATGTATAGTATTCTCCTCTTCTTACTATATGGGATAGTGGTGGCTTCATTTTAGCATGACTATCTAGCCACAAATTTCAGCCACTAAGCCCGCTCATTGCTTAAAGACTTCCATTTTGTGTGCATGAACATGTGAAACAGGGCTATGGTTGACTTCAATTTTATGTTTGTTTTTGTACAATGGGCACAACACTTGCACTTTAACATGCTAATATATAAGTCTGGGGATTGTTTGGTCTCAAAACCGATTTTCGTGGTTTGATTTTGCTTAATCGGTGTTGAATGGTTTGGTAAATAATGGTGTGACATATACAATGGTTGAGTTTGGTTTGGTTTAGCAATTGAAATAGTTTGGTAGGTTGAAATTTGTTTGACTAATCCAAAATATTAAACAATAGTAAAATTAGTATGGCTATACGTGTGAGGTAGTCAAAAGTCGGACCCTAGATTTAAATCTTGTGTTCACACCTAAATTGTTTAGCGAAATTAACTTAAATTTGTTCAAGATGTCTCATAATCACAATTAGCGACTTCATGATAATTTCGAGGCTAGATTTACATATGGGCCACACATCCAAAGTCGATCCCTAAAACTAAAATCTCGCGTTCACACTTAAAAATTTTAGCGAATTTGACTGAAACTTGTTGGGAATGTCTTAAGGGATGTTTGGATCCTAGGGCTAAAGTTTAAAGTATGTCACCCTAAAGCTTCGGGTGCTAATTAGGATGGTTAAACATAAACTAATATAATACTAATTATACATATGGGGTTAATTCGCGAGATGAATCTATTAATCCTAATTAATCCATCATTAGAAGGTGTTTACTCTAGTACCACATTATCTAATCTTGGCCTAATTAGGTTCAATACAGATTTCATACAAAGTGGATTTCATTTATCCGCGGGTTTCGGTTTTGGGAATGGATTTTTACCCGAATCAATGTTCAGAGCAATTTCGGGTTTTAAGTTTGAGTTTCAATTTTGGGTGCCTGTACACTCCACCCAATTTGGACCCACCCCGTTACAATTCCTAGGAGTTATGGAATGAGTTTTTTCATTAGTCTACGTTTAATACTCCTAATTAGCATAAAAACATTCAGGACTAAAGTTTAGTCCTACGAAAACAAACACTTAGCTACTTCGTGTAGATTAGCATTCCTAGATCTACACATGGGCTCCATGTTGAAAGTCGGACCCCAAAACTAAAACACACCTTCATACCTTAAATTTTAACGAATTTGACTTAATTTTGTTAAAAGTGGAAAATAGGTTTAAAGTTGTTTATAAGTATTTATAGACGAATTGAGAAACGAGTTAGTTTGGTTTGTGGTCTTTTACACTTTTTAGTTTAAAATTAATTTTTTTTACCCATGGGTGGGCAAATCCTCAAGATTGAGGAAGCCACCACAGGTGCCTCGCTTGTCAAATTTGTTAGAGATGGAAAATAGGTTTAAAGTTGTTTAAATATTTATAGACGAATTGAGAAATGAGTTAGTTTGGTTTGTGGTCTTTTACACTACTTAGTTTAAAATTAATTTTATTTTACCCGTGGGCCGGCAAATCCTCAAGATTAATGAAGTCACTACAGACGCCTCGCTGTCGACGGGAACGTCGTCTACCACTGAAAGCACAAATACCGTTAAATCCTAAGAAATTCGCTCCCATGGTGAGTCAAACCCAGGACCTGAGGTGCTACCGAGGCTCTTGTAATCATTATGCTACAAACCCTTTCACCTCCAATGTACTATTCATTCGCACAAATTTCAGGAACTAAGGCCCAGTTTAGTTCCCCAAATATTCACCAACTACCCGTCACATCAATCTTCTTTCCACTAATTCGGAGTATTAAATGTAGATTAATGACAAAACCCATTCCACGAACCCTACCTTAATTTTCGAGATGAATCTAACGAGCCTAATTATGTCATGATTAGACAACATCGTGCTACAGTAACCAATCTCTAATGATGGATTAATTAGACTTAATGGATTCGTCTCGCAATTTCCTGTCCATTCGTGTAATTATTTTTGTAAATAATCTACATTTAATAGACCTAATAGACCTTGAAAGGGGACAAAAAATTCATTCGGTGAACTAAACAAAAGTATACAGTTTTCACTTCACCAATGTGTGTCCCCGGCCGGTCACGGACGCATGACATGACATGACATGACACCACTTCTACTCTGGTTTAGCTAGTGTACACCATCGTCCGTGACTCGTGGGTCGATCGTGTGGTAGCGGTACTGATCGGTCGGTCGATAGCTGGGAATTGGCGTCGAAAGGAGCTAATAATCTACGGAGCACTAGCTGGCAAGCCTGGCATGCGGGACGGGCGGCGATGCGTGAGCGTGATGGTCTGATGCGTCTGATGGATGAATGCGCGATGGCGCGATCGATCTGGCGGGGGCTACCTGCCTACCGATCGGGACCAGCTAGCGGCGCAGCCTAAAGCCTAGCCGCCTCCGCCTGGCGATGTCTCCTCCAGTCCGTGCAGCAGCGTGGTGCCGCCTCGCCGTTGTGTCGGCCGCGCCGCCCGCGACCCTGCCGCGTTCGCACCGCGCACACCGCCCGTGCGTGCATGCCGCGCATTGGCACTGGCGGACGCGCGCCGGCCGCCGGTGATCCGTGAGCCGATCGAACGCCAACGGGTCCGATCTCGGCGTGGTACAAAAGACGGAGACGCATGCTGCGCAGCCATAGTCCATAGAGTGATGTATACATAGGAGCAGCTAGCTAGGAGGAGTAGTTAGCAGGTCGTCACCGTCGCCGGACAAGAGCAACTGACGCGGGAATAATCGAACTCTGACTCTCCAACCGTCTCTCGATCTGTGGACCACACGGCGGCGTCGATCGAAACACGGCGCAATATTGGTCTCGGACTCGCCCGGTCACCGTCGCTCGCTCCCGACGTACCCCAAGTCGTCGTTGCCAGCAGCAGCAGCAGCTTGAATATAATCCTCTCTTCCTCCTCCGGCGGCTTTCCGGCCGGAAGATTGACTCGATCGGCCGGCGTCGTCGCAACTCACACGTCTCGATCTCCTACCTCCCCTGCCTCCCTGCAGTCTCCCACCCATCTCGATCGCACGACGATGCTGCGCGCGTACGCGTTCACCACATATCGGGCACGCGACGCGACGCGCGCGATGCGGTGACGACGCTTGCTCGATCGACATCGCACGACGTGGAAAGATTGGGCCGCGCTACGACGACTACGACATTATTGACGTTTCCGTTCCGGCGATGTCTACCCGATCGAGTCCCCGTGTGCACGCGTCACCGATGGCGCCGGCCGGTAGCGTCTAGCTTCTGCATCTGTTTTCCATCGCTCGCCGTCATCGTCGAGTCCTTTTCTTCCTGTACTGTACGTGGCCATTGACGACGTTTTGATGGGTTGACGTCGCCGATCCAGACCACATCCTGACGTGACTGTCCGGGCGCCCCTCTCCCCTTAGTCCCTGGATCGATCGATTTCACGTCGCAGTTAAGCGATGATTTCAAGGAGATTTTTTAGCTTCTCGCTTCTCATAGTTCCAAATTCTGAAACGGCTTACCACATAAGCAAAGATCGGTGCAAATGAGAAATGAGCGGAAACTAACACCCCCAAGTCTCTCCGTCCAATCTGATGATCTGCTCGGATGAAGTGGCCATTTTTTCTCCGATGGAAATGAAATTAAATGGACCCACCAAATCCTGAAAATTTCCGTAGCAAATATTTTTTTTAGACTGGATTTTTTTTTCAACACACACGGTTGGTTTTGCACTTGAGAGCTGTGAGTTGTGGGCCCCCAAATCAGCCGGCCCAGCTGTGTGGGCCCCAGATGACCTTGAAGAAGAAGTTCCCAAAGCCCAACTCGCTGATAGTTCCCCAGAAAACAAACAGTCCAGGTAGGTTCCACTACAACAAATTTTATCAGCTGCTGTTGCCACCATTATTAATCCACGAAACTAATTGACGTGACATGATCGAATTATCATTAATTGTTATCTATAGCAAGCCTATCAAATCAGCAATCAGCGAGGAGTATATGTATGCATATAAATCTACTTGAATAAGCTGATGTATTGCTTGTTGAGGTCAATAATTGATTTTTTAACAAAGCTTTTTTTAGAATTTTAGGGCTCCCGCCCCGTCTTAAGCAAAAGCAGAAGACCGTTCAAATTCACAGCACCAGTTTTCATGATGGACAGCACCACCCAATTACATTTGGGATCGGAGTACTTCCACCCTCGCTTGGGACTCGCACCTGCCTTTATACCTTACAAATTCCTTTTCTGCTTAAAGACGTGCATAACAAGTTTTTCATTAAGGAGAAGAAAGGTACAGATAAGCAACTTCTGGAGAACCTCAAATTGCGAAAAAACAAGAGACAACACAGATGACCGACAACGAAGCACAGAAGAAAAGCACATCACAATGCAACTAAAGGTGGTCGAAGCCACGAACACAAACACTAACAACAACAAAGAAGCACGAAAGGTAGGAACCTCCAACCTAGCCGTCCGACCACGCCAATAAATTTTCATGACTTGCAGACGGAAGTAACTAAGAAAATAGATTGTTATTTTCTTAGTTACTTCGGTAACCTCCCTGATATCCACTGTTGTAGGTCATTGGGATTGTCGTTTCGTTCATCAACTTCTCTTTTTCGACTTTTTGTGTAGTATTTTTCTCTCCAAACAAATCTGTCGTACAAATGACTGCGCAACCACTAGTAGAGAACGGGGCATTAGTCCTGGTTGGTAAGGGCCATGAACCTACAGACCAACCAAGATTAATGCGGAGAGACAAAGAACTCCTCTTGAGTTTCGGGTAAAAGTGTTGACACAAAAAAGAACTGAGACTAAGGGGGTCTTTACTTCCCGGTGATATTACCACCCGAGATTAAAATATTTTTTTTAAAAAAAGTGGGGCCCATCCTGCCCATTGCCTCTGCAACCCCCGGCTCGCCCGGCCGCCTCCTTTTCCTCCTCTCCTTCTTCTCCTCTTCCTCAAGCACATCAATTCCCACAACAAATCAAGAACTTAGAGCAAATGCACATAGACAATACATCAAGCTCCTCGACAAACAAGAACATATAGCAAATCAATTCCCATAAAACTTCACAACACATAAATTTCATTCTTTTACCATACATGATTTCAATTCGATTGCATCAACAAATTGATAGAGGACCAGCGACATCGTCGTGCCCGTGCTGGGCAGCTCCTTAATGCACTCACGCTAGGCAAGTCTTACGCCGGCGGCGGCCTGGACGCCCTGCCTGGTCGCGCGCACTAGCCGATCAAGCATCGTATGCCACCACACAGTGACACGTGTTCGCGCTGCTACGCCCTACCACCGTCGGAGCCAGCCACCTACGCCCAAGGAAAGAAGTGATAAGGATTGGGAAAGAAAGAAGGAAGATAGAAGGAGAAGTGGCTGCGGTGGGTGGAGGAAAGAAATTAAAAAGATAAGGAGAGTGAGGGAGGCGGTGTGGGGGGTACAGAGAGAGGCTTTTGTCTCGGGTTGTTGATTCACTCGGGACTAAGGGTATGCCTTTAGTCTCGGTTGGTACTACCACTAAGACAAAAGCCCCACCTCTGTGATTGCCTCTACACTAGCCATTGAACGCATGACTTTTAGTCTCGGTAGAGATATTACCAACCGGACTAAAGGTTCATTTGCGGCCACGTCGATGCATGACCTTTACTCCCGGCTCTAAGTTTCACCCGGGACTAAAGGTCTGAACCAAAGGTCGATTCTCTACTAGTGAATATTTTTCTTTCAAGACAAAAGGTCTGAACCAAAGGTTGGTTCTCTACTGGTGAATATTTTTCTTTCGAGACAAATCTGCCGTACAAATTAGCACAAGATCTGCCAAACAGAGCCTGTAACGTCTACATCCCAGCTATCAGTAGCATTGTTGTTCAAGAAGTGTAACAATCCCTCATCCCAGTTGGAAGACTTAATCACAACCTCTCTAGGCAGTTTACAGAGAGCTCTAAACTTGTTATGTAGCAGATGACAGGACGTTGCTTGATGCCTTGATGGTATATTCAGGTGGTGTGTGTGAAGTCATATCATCGACCACGCCATACAGGTCACTAACAAGTAAAACGAGCTGGAAGAAAACACCTATATCGTTGGACGGGCTCTTCTACATCAACCATTCAACCTTGTCAACTTTGAACTGGTGCAGCACGTGCCCCTAAATGTTTGCACATAATGATTTGTCCGTACGTGCTCCATGCTCTCGGTCGACTATTCCATGCTGTCTCGACGAGATCCCCCACCCCACTGCTGGCTGGTGATCTGGATGCATGCGGACGGTGTGTGGTGCCACCGGCCGGCGCCCCACCGATGCTGCCGGCCGGAGCGGACGACGTGCCAGGAGCCCAGGACCAGCCCCGTAAAGGAAAGCCGTCGCCGGCTGCCCGCGTGCCCTGCCCTGCCGCCGCTGCATCGATCGCGCTCGCCCACGCGGGGCTGTGGTGCCGCCCCCGGCGACGTGTCGAACGCCGGCTCGCGCCTCGCCTGCGCGGCACATGCGCGCGCCGGCCGAGCGTCCCCAACCAATGCCAACCGGGAAAGAGAAGGCCGGCGCCGGCGCGGCATGAGTGAGAGACAATTGCCACTCCGGCCGGCGAGATCCAGCCATCCGCCCATCCGTGCATAGGCCGCCGGCCCACCCGTTGTTTGATCCCTTGCTACTGACAATTGGCGATCAGGGTCAACCGGGACTGGGAGTGCCATCTCACGCGAGGACTCCTTGGTTCGAAGCAATTCAGAGTGCAGCAGCCGTTTCTTCAGTCGGAAATGAAGTAAGGGACCCAAGGTTATGAAAATTTCCAAAGCAATGGTTAATTTTGTGCATTACACCAGAGGGATTTGAGCATATCATATGTTGGGCCTATTTTCTCTCCCCGAAACCAGCCCAGCCATACATACGGTCCTAGAGAAATTTTTTTTTACATTTTTTTTCTCTTTTTTGCAAAAATAAATGATCCGCCAAAAAATTTGCAAAACTATACATCTACAGGTAGGACCCCTACCGCCGTGCCCCACGGCGGCAGCTACAGTACCGCGCGGGTGTAACGTAGTGACTGCTACCGGTCACGGCGGTAGGGGTACAGTCTGTTTTCAAAACTTTGTAACTTTTTTGTTTGAACTCGGATGGAGGTAAACTTTATATGAAAATTGTAGCTTTCGACGAGATCTACAACTTTGTAGTTCAAAGTTTTTCCATTTGAAGTCATCTTCGGACTCAAACTGAGATCTGGATAGTATATCGATTATTTGAGTATGATTATTTGAGTATGAAGATGACTTCAAATAAAAAAACCTTGAACTACAAAATTGTAGATCTCGTCGAAAGCTACAATTTTTATATAAAGTTTACCTCCATCCGAGTTCATGCAAAAAAGTTACAATTTTTTGAACATAAACTGAAAACTGAGATCTCGATATGAAAACTGAGATCTAGATAGTAGATCGATTATTTGACTATGAAGATGACTTCAAATGGCTTGAGCCTCCTAACACACCGCCGGATCCGTACCTGGCTGCAAGACCTCATTCGGTTATGTAGGATTCGTTTCGGGATGAGAATAAAAATATAACAAGAGACCATGATAAATTTCACACCTCCCAACGTACTCATGGATTAATTGATTCCCCGACAGTGGCCGAACTGGGGGGTGGCCGACAGGGGCCATGCCACCCCCAACAAATATAGAAAAATGTTTTCTATCCTTTGTTAGCCCATGGTCAAAACATTGGCTGAGGTGAAGTGTAACCGCCCAACTCACACATTAGCCACTCATCAAGACATTAGATGTCCTCGCAATGTTTTGTTTTTTTATCTCGCAGTCACAGCAGACTTGGTTCTAACACCTAGCGTGGCATTGCGAACTCTTGCTCTACGATGATGTTGTCATCACACCAACAATGGAGGGCAAGTGGCCGCGACCATGCATGATAGAGGGAGCGGACACCATGGAGGGCAACATCAACAACACATCTTGCTCTTGATGTCCCTCTAACTCAAACCTATGAAGCGAGCTACATTTCCCTGTCGGCATCTCATAAATTATTTTTTATTTAGTTTCTTAACTCACATTGAGAGAGATCTCGCAATAAAGGTCATGACGGATTTGATTATTGATTACTTCAATATAGTGAAAATATCATAATGAAATTTAAATGCACAAGATATATTGATCACTTTTGCAAACTATTCGTTTTTATTGATGTTGCATAATTAATTATTGTAGTCATAGCTAGCTAATCTATGCTTGGGTGAACAATAGAAATTTTTTAACTTAGGATCAGTTATTGAATCGGCAAATACTTGTCTGGCCTGGCCCCCCTTAAACTTTCTCTCCAGTTCCGCCACTTATTCATGGTGTCATGTTGTATCTATCATGATTAAATTAGTTATTAATCCGGAATTAATCTGGGTATTTTATTGTATTTATCATGATATTTTTATATGTATCATTCCCGGGCTGATCGAATCTTATGTAACCGAACAAGCTCTAAATAGAAGTAATGATGTTTGGACGGGAAGTTCATTTTACAGCTTTCGGAATGACAGCATGATTACGAATGTCCGTCCATGAGGAAAAGCTCCTGTCAGCTGAAGCATAAGATCTTTTTTGTTGCTGCTCAGAGACAGACTAAAGCACAGCACAAAGAAGTATAAAAGTATGCACCTTCATAATTACACTCGTGTCTTCTGCACGGGCCCAAATGATGAGATAGTCCTTAAGCACTCCAACGTTTGTAGGAGATAAATCTACGAGAACATTTTATTATTTGATACTCAATTTCTTTCTTTTTGCGAACGGACCTTTGGTCCAGTGGTAGCGCTCCAGGCTGGGAGGCTACCGACGGGGGTTCGAACCCCCGTCTCGCACCTGGGTGCTGAGGCCAGTCGTGTGTGCGTCTGGTGGGTGTAGGCGTGTGTTGTGGTGTGCGTACCTCAGTATGGCGCGTTCCGAGACTACTCGGGCAGCCTCATCTGCGCTGAGTCCGGTCAGCGTGGGTGCCTGACCTCTTACATGACGGGCCAGTGCTCCTGGCAGCTTTCAAAAAAACAAAAAAAATTTCTTTCTTTTGGTCCTGAATTTTTCCACCCCTTATATAATACCGAGTTCTAATTTTCATTCTTTCTGTGATATTTTCAAATAATCAGTGAAGAAACAACTGCCAAATCACCCCTAAAATTTATGAAACTACTTTTGGATTTAGAATAAAGGAGATGAACCCATTTTGCTTCAAACCGCACATGTATCATTGTGTTTTTCAAACTAAAGTTCACCAAATTTGACTTCCTTTGAAGCATGTTTGATTTTTATGGCACCAAATACCTTCCAAAAGTTATGGGAAGCAACTAAAGTTCCCCACATGGCACTAAAGAACTTTGAGGTTCTTCTAATGTTTCTAAATTTCCCATTGTTCATAATTCTCTATGTAACTTTTGCTAGGAAATAATAAAATAAATTGTCGATTATCATGTGAGGAAAATTTTATTTTCTATAATTACTTTAAAAGCATTTTGGCCCCCGACATGGATCTGCTTTTTTTTCCGAACAAATTTGGAGGGAGAGATCCCCACCTAGGCACCTACTTTCTATTGATGAAAAGCTGTTTACAGTTTCTACTCCCAACATACCAGGAGAGTATTTTTACAAAGGAAGGAGGTGTGAAACAGAAGAAACATAAAGTTCAGTTACAAGAGGAGAGGTAACCACACCAAGTCTAAACTTGTTGTGACCTACTACCTTCGTCTCATAAAAAGTACAATTTCAATTTTTCTATGACAGATTAGTGGTGGCGCGAAAAAAACTTTAGTACCCATATTTCTTAACATTATGTAGTAAGTTTTGGCAAGGGTTCAAATCCTGGTGCTCGCATCTTTTCCTGGATTTATTCCGGGATTTTCCGGCGTTATACGTTAAGTGGTAAGCGACGTTCCCGTCGACGACGAGGCGCCAGTGGTGACTTCGAGAATCTCCAGATCTGCCGGTGCTCAGTCCTTCGGAGGTGTTCATAGGGGTAGGGTTTGCGTACATCTATTCATAGAGGTGAGTGTGCGTGCGCGTTGTGACGTTTAGGTTGTGCTGTGTAATTCTCAAAAAAAAAGTTTTGGCATGCAGATCAGATCTGATTACTTAATTAGGCAGGTAATTAGATCTATTTTCAAGAATTGCATTCTTTTTGAGATTTTTTTTCAAATGATAGGATTGCATTCTTGAGGAGCATGTTTATAACGGACACGCAGATACTCAAGTCTTGTACTACCCTCCGATGACCTCACGTGGTGGTAGATCTTGTTGGTCAAAGATCTTTGAGTTCCTTTTGCCTTCCAAATATGCCAGAGTAAGACGAGCGCAACATCAGTCCAGACCTGGTCAGGAAGTGTCAGGTCGAAGCCCAAAAGCCAAGGATTCTTGTGTGCGCTGTCAGTTAGATGAATTCCAAGGGAGGACCTGACAAGTCTTGCTCGCCTGCAAGGTGTAGTGGGAGTGGCCGACTGGTGGCTGATGCTGATTTGTTTTAAGAGAAAAATACTACTGATTGTTTTTGTGGTTGATAATCCAGACGAACAGATATGGATCTGCTCATCACGCAGATGCTGCAGAACACGAACAACATCAACAACGTTGCCATCTTCTGAGTTTCTCAAAATAACTAGTAGACGGTGAGGCATGTGAAGCACTACCACTTGAAGTCGTCGAGCAAACATATTTAAATGCTTCAATGGCCTCATCATCACCTGAACCACACCCTTGGAGGTAACACACAGTCATGTGTGAATTAGGGCGCAGTGTGCTGTTCCTCGTGGAGCAAGGCACCCACCAAACACGGTAAAAGTGAAAGAAACTTATGAGATGGTTTCACCAGTTTGAGTACAAGAAACGGAATTCAAACAGCACAAGTAAAATAGAAAGGGAAACCTAGGATTAGGTACTGACTATTGCCAGCTAAAGCCACATGTGAAATGAGACAGGCTACGGCGGAAGCAATCTGTGCTTTGATCCTCAAATTGTTGAGCGGCCCACGATAATCTGGCACCGTGATGGAATTAACTTCGCAGAAATCAACAAAGGTAAGGAGAAGCTAGGAGAGGTACAAAACTAAGTCAGTGAGGTTAAGACCGCCCCACGGTTTTCATTAAGAAAAGGGAACCGAATCCCAGTTTAGAAAATCTCCGAACCCCGACTTCACTAGCGAGGCGATTTTTTTAAAACCAGTTCCGTAAATTCGCTCCAACGAGGAATTAAACCCGGGTCTCCTGGTTGCGACCATACCTCAGTCCCCTCTAACCACGTAGGCCAGAGGATCTTTCATGAAGCCGGGAGAGGCACACGGTGGCGCTGAGCGAACGTTGAAGGAGTCGGAGCGCCGTGCTTGTGGGAGCTGCCACATCTGAATGGGAAAAGAGAGAATTCTTTATTTGGCCTAAAGCAAATGATCGGTTCCTTTCTTGGCTTTAAAAGTTGCTTCTTTTCTCCTTGGCCATTATAAGTCCCGTGAAAAGATGGTTTTTCCCTTGTGAGCCCCACCATCCTCCTTTCCTCTCCTTCTCCCTCCTCCTTGTCGCACATCGCCTTCCTCCCTCACCCGGCGCCACCGCCCAAACAACACACGGCCCTTCGCCCTTGGACAAAGGCCGCCCACGGCAATGGTCGTGCTCCGGTGGACCACGCCCGTCGACATGCATGAATGTGGCGTCATTCCCGGCCTCCACTGCGGCCCGCCTGGTGGCCGCGGCGGTGCGCCGACGCTGGCATGACGGTGCACTCCCCCACCCTGATGACTTCTCCTGCACCTTCTTCTCCGGGGCGCACCTCCTCCCATGCTCCTTGCTCTGGAATCCAAACCCTAGCTATATCTACAACGTGTGGCGGTGCACACCGACGGCGAGCCATGGGAACGCACGCGACAACTCCCTTATCATGGTTAACGGGAGCGAGCACATGCACGAGGCCCTCACCAATGCTCGGTTTGTGCCTTGATGATGAGGATGACCGGAGAGGGTTTGCCGACGTGCGGGTGGAGCTCGAGCGTGGGCAGCAATGGCGGACGCTAGAAGCCCAAGTCCCGGTGATAGGGTGCATGGTGGCGGCCAAGATGTTGCGCATGATGTAGCTGGGAAGGTGTAGGAGTTGTGGGCGGTGGGGATTTGAAAATTGTGGTGTGAAGCTTGTGGATTTGGTTAGCGCCGGCGTGGGCAGCTGCGCGGGCGCAGGGCGGTGTGACGTGGGCGTGGTCGTCAGAGAGAGAGAGAGAGAGAGAGAGAGGGGGGGGAGGGGGGCGGGAGGTGGTGCGAGCGACCGTCGTCGACGGGAACACTGCGCGAGTGTGGGGGGTGTGGTTGCTGGCATTGTTCAGGCGGTGGCGCCAGGTAAGGGAGGAAGGAGGAGGGATGCGCTAAAGAGAAGAGGGAGAAGGGGAAGAAAGGAGGGAGGAAGGTGGTGGGGCCCATAGGGGCAAAAATGTCTGTTCAAGTGACTTTTAACGACGAAACTGGACAAAGTGTCAAGCAAGGAATCGAAATTGAACTCAGGGCGGATGAAGGAAGGAAGCAAGAAAATTTCACGACAACCGACCAATTATTTTAGGCCAAATAGTAAATTCTCTCATGGGAAAGAGACTCACTTGGACCCCTCTCTACCTCGCGCCATCGAGGCCGTCCGACGGGGAAGAGGTTCCTCTACCGTTCACCCTCTGCAGTTGTGTCATTGTTGTGTGGGACCCATCACAGTGGGACCCACACATCAGCGACTCAACGGCAGGGACATGAACTGCAGAGGATCTCGTCCGTCCGACACGGGTGTGGGGGGGGGCATCCACGGTGGTCTGGGGTTTGGGGTTCCCCGAGGGTTTAGGTGAGGCAAGGGTGTTTGGGGAGAGTGAGCAGGGTACTCACGACAAATGTTTGGGAAAATGCTTACGAGCAGCGTCGATCGCCGTGGGTGAGAAGTCCATGAGGGAGACCGTTGGGCCGGGGCAGAACAGGGTGTCCGCCCGGGTCGAATTCTTTTTTAGTTTGTAGGGGTAAAGATGTCGAACCTTCATTCAGTTTCTTGGGCAAGCAACTTGTTGATCGGCGACCTGTGTAATGACAGGGAGCAGGTCATTTTCATCACCGGTATGTATTCACTTTGGATGCAACGAAACGAGCGATGACATGGTGAAGTCACAAATCAGTCAGCACAACAATATGGTGGTCACTGGATATAGCCCTCGATTTATGGATGATGAATAGGATGATGAAACCTATGAAAGTGAGACAAAATGTGTAGCGGTGGCAAGCACCGTTAGTAGGCTGGATCAAATACAACACATATGGTGCCTTTTACTCAGATAAAGAGCGAGGTGCATCGGGGGCTGCTCTTCGAAGTGACGCAAGCCTTTTTGTTGGTGGGCAGGCGAAATGGTATCCCCATGGCCTCGACGCAGGGGATGGTGTTGTTCTAGCTCGATACAAAGGGTGCAACGTCTCATCCTGAAAACTGACAGTCACGAGTTTCGGAAGCTTTGGAAGGAAGGAGGCAATCAACGCTCAAGCATTGCATCCATCATCAGAGAAACTGAGGATATTAGCTGTAGTTTTGTTGAATTTTTTGTGTTATTGGCTAACCGCTTTTGTAACCGAGTAGCTCATACTCTAGCTAAGCAAGTTTCAGGTGGCATCAGTACATCACAATAGGTTGGGTGAGTAGCAATCAGCCCCAATGTGGCACACCTGTTCAGATTGTAATCCCAATTGATTGATGAAAGAAACTACCAAGTCCCAAAAAAATCGAACAAAATGGCCGAAATTTGAAAACGGTTTAGTTTTTGTATAACGTTTTGTAGTATGCCTAAAACTTTTCTGATTCAACTGGTGAGAGGGCATGCACAGGCACGAGCACGATGCACCCGACGGGATCCGAACTTCCGAAGCTCGCGCGGCGTCACTGCGGCCTGAAAACGCGCGGCAGGGTTCGTTACGAAATAACGGCCATGGCACGCCCACCGCTCCCCGCCCTCCCGCGGAACGCGAGCCCCGGAAGAGCTCGTCGCCTAGGAGCTCGCTCCACCCAAGAAACGGTGCGCGAGCTCCTCGCTCCTGATCCTCCTCCCCGCCCGCGTGCGGCGCGCCGGCGGCGATGGCGTACCGCAGGAAGCAGGGCATCCAGCGGTCGGCCACCTTCGTGGAGGACCACCGCCAGACGTCGTCGGGCGGCTCCGCGTCTCCGGCCATCGCGTCCCCACGCGCCACCCGCTTCGCCGACGACAACCGCCGCCCCGACCGCTCCTCCCGCCTGGCCGCGCAGGCCGTGGCGTCCTCCCCCGCCGCGCTCGGGGACCTCACGCTGCTGGACTTCGGCGACCACTTCGTCCCCGCCGCGGCGGCGTCCAACGGTGACAGCCAGCCGAGCAGCCCGATGCAGGTGCGCGCGGCTCCCTTCTCCCTCCTCCTCCTCCTTGCATCCCGTCCTAGAATCATCTGCGCGCCTATGAACGCTGATCAAGAATTGCCCATGCCGTGAACGATCTGCTCGATCCAACCATTGTAGGATCCCGTCACCCAGCTGTACACATCGACGACAAAGCTAAACGACGACGGGCCCAAGTACGACCTCGAGCTATCCCAGAAGGACCACACGAGGCATGGGTTCTGGTCGCTCGTGGCCCAGAAAGCCAAAGTCATGCTCGACGAGAACGGGACGCCACGCACTCAAGTAAGAGCTCTGAACATGCGCGATCCCTTCGTGAGTTTGCATACTGCGTGTTCACTTGAGTTCAAGCTCTGTTTCCTCTGCTTTTACCCATGCAAATCTGCAGCCCGCCGAATCTCGCTGGTCCTACGACCGGGTCCGGAGCTCGGACTCTGAGAGCACCACGGCGCGAAAAGGGGCGCCGGATGGGGGTAGGATTGACATCGGAGGGAAGATCAAGAACGTCCTTGAAGTGAGTCCTCTGATGAACTCAACATTTTCAGGCTTTCAGCATGCAGTTTTGCTGTGTTAGCCTTTTTAAGCATCTAGAATCTGCGATGAGCTATTGTTGATGTCATTCATTGCTTGCTTAGCAGCAGGAGGGTCTGGTGGCCGCGGCCGACAGCACGACGCCCCGTGCCGGCGGCAGCGCCGTCGTCGCCGCCCGGAAGCTGCAGATCAGAAGGAAGGCGTGCAGCATGGACTTCCGGAGCGCGAACCTGGTCAGCCCCGACACGCCAATGCTGTCCGACGACGTGGAGTCGCCTCAGATCAAGGCCTCTCGCGACGTAAGGTGCCTCTCCTTGCTTTGTACGTTGTGCCTGCGGAAGAACAGCTTCGACATTGGAATGTGCCCCTTCTCATCAGGTAGCCAACGCCATGGCGGCCAAGGTGAAGCTGCTGCAGCGCGAGCTCAAGACGTTGAAGGCCGACCTCGCCTTCTCTAAAGAGCGGTGCGGGCAGCTGGAGGAGGAGAACCGGCAGCTCCGGGACGGCAACCACGACGCCGACGAGGACATGGTACGTGCTCGATCCGGTGCTCGTTCCCTGCAATTGACACGACGTAGTGAGGTGTGACGCGATTCGTGAATTCCTCTCGACTCTCGTGACCCTGACGTGTGTCGGATCCTTGTGCCAGATACGGCAGCAGCTGGAGACGCTGCTCGCGGAGAAGGCGCGACTGGCGCACGAGAACACGCTGTACGCCCGCGAGAACCGGTTTCTGCGGGAGATCGTCGAGTACCACCAGCTTAACATGCAGGACGTCGTCAACCTCGACGAGGACGACGACATCGAGGAGGAAGACGACGAAGATGTCGACGCCGAGGAGGAGGAGGACGACGACGACGCCACGGAGCAGTATCAGGATCGCGGCACGTCCCTGCCGTCCCACCTTGTGCAGGAGGAAGAGGAGCACCAGGCGGCCGCTTCGGACGTCGCCCCCCAGTCGCCTTCCCGGCAGATGGAATCGCCGCGGACGCCGAGCACGAACAGCGGCGGCGCCATGGACAAGGAGCCGCCGCGGATGCTGAACACGAACAGCGGCGGCGCAGCCATGGACAACGAGCCGCCGCGGATGCTGAACGCGAACAGTGGCGGCACACCGCGGACGCCGAGCACGAACAGCAGCAGCGCCATGGACAACGAGCCGCCGCGGATGCTGAACGCGAACAGTGGCGGCACACCGCGGACGCCGAGCACGAACAGCAGCAGCGCCATGGACAACGAGCCGCCGCGGACGCTGAACGGGAACAGTGACGACACACCGCGGACGCCGAGCACGAACATCTTTGGCGCCATGGACAACGAGCCGGCGCGGATGCTGAACACGAACAGTGGCGGCACACCGCTGACGCCGAGCACGAACATCGGTGGCGCCATGGACAACGAGCCGCCGTGGATGCTGAACACGAACAAGGGCGGCACGGTTGAGTACGAACCCCCTCGGCTGCTGAGCGCAAACAGCGTCGCCGACAATGAGTCGCCGGAGGTGCCCCGGAGTTTCAAAGTCGATGGCTCATCACCCGAAACGACGAGCGACGGCTAAAAATAGTGCATGTTTGTAGAGGACACGCATCGTCTCTGATTTGTTATTGTGATTTTGCTCAATGTAATTCATAAATCCACCTGATCTGGGTGAAGATAAAGAAAGTGCCCCCTCCGTCCCAAATTACTAGTCGTTTGATATATATTCTTAGAGAGCATGTGAGCATAACATCAACACCAGCATTCCTAATTGAGATAACATCAACACCAGCGATCAAATATTCTTCAGTTAGATGAGTGAATTCTGGTGACTCCGTAGTGTTCTCATTCTTTGATCTGAGTCCTTCAGAAACCACGGCCATTGATTTACTAGCATGTCTAAATCAATAACTTTACAGGTATCAATCGCGTGCTTGTTTAATCACACTGTATATTTCTTGCAGCTCTTATTATACAGTTGTACACCTCTACCCGTCTGAACCCACCATGGAAATATCAGAACATACTTGCCAAAAGCCATAACCGTGAACAGTGTTATCTTCTTCATGAATCTGCTCCAGAGGAGGAAAGAAATGAGGGCACAAAAATGACAAAGGAAATCAACTTTGTTCAATTAAACAGATTCCAGATACACATTATTCTCCCAATCGTTTGAGATTTCAAGCAAAACCATAAGCCTTGGCTCCCATTATACAAGGAAACTAAAGAGTTCTTCTGTGCTTCCGAAACTGGTTCATCAACATCCGGAAAAGTTTGAGACTGACCAATACCCTGCAGAAAATGAATTACCATCAGTGGACCTGTATTGCATTATCAAGCAACTACAGTAAGCAGCATCCAATAATGGCTACGAACAATAAAGTTAATATAAGCTGAAGGAACACAGAAAGTCCACAGGGCATATTATCACAAGATACTACCAGTTGAAGCCAAATGGATAGTCTCCCTTATTATTGCTCCACTTTTCGAAATGGATAATCTCCCTTACTATTATCCCCTTTTTCTACAAATTCGGCCAAATGATAATATTTAGTTAGGAAAAAAACACACTGCCATCAAGTAGAAGTTGACATTTTATTTTTGTGCTTCTTCCTTGTCCAACAATAGGGAGATAATAACATTGCAACTTAGAGCTGCGTAAGGATGAAAGCAAAGAAAAAAAAAGAGTGACTCGCAACAAAATGAAGAAAGGACTGAAGATAATCTGCTAAAGGAACTAATGATTCAGTACGTCTGTCCATTCTGGTTACTAGCAAAATGTACACCGTAGGAAATTGCAAGAAAAGTAAGTTTTGTTCATACTGCATAGTCAGAATAAAATCTGTTGATAGGATATTTTGCATTCAGCTAACTTCAAGGTAATTTGGTAACACCAATCTTGTGGTTTATGATGTGGTATAGGATTATAGACAATGATAACACAAGCAACTAAATAAACAGTGTGAGAACAAGAGCAGAATGAAGTTTTTATCATTGAATAAATAGCATTTCACAATTGACAGAAACAGAAAACACATAACATCAAGCAATGGCAAAAACAATAAGCATAAATAGCAAGAGTTGCAATTATCCGCAAGAGTGTTATCCATGATTAGAAGGTTTGATCCTCACTTAGAAGTTAGAACATCAGTATTGTATTGAGTTGGACTGGTATAGAGTAAGAAGACTAAGTTGAAAGCAGGCACAGTTTGGTCATAAATATTACTGAACACTATGACACGATGAGTTGATACCCTATGAAGAGTCTACCAGTCATTGTAAATAGTAGTTTTGAACACTCACCATTCATTGGAATCTGCTGGGTAGGAGGGTTGTCCCCTCCTTGCCTAGCTCAATTTGGTAACAGAAACAGACTACTGGGATGAAAATAAGTTGGCCTCTCCCTCTCCCATTTCCATTGCAATGACCAAAAATGCTCGAAAATTTCTCATCGCTAGGATGAAATGCAATTCCTAACCTCAACCAGACCGAAATCAAGCCCAAACCCTAGAATCATGCCGCAGCGTACTGCACGAGTTCCACCACAACCGATTATCCCCGGAGACTGAACCAAAGGGGGAATCCTAGAAACAGCGACGGGGAGCAGAGGCGAAGGACCAGATCCGCACCTAGTTTCCGGAGGACTGCTCCACAAGCTTCTTGTCGCGGCGCTCCATGGCGACGTCCCACATGTCGTTCCCGATGTGCTTCGGCTGCATCAACCCACCAACGCACACGAAAAAAACGAGATGGACCATGTCAACACGGGGTGGGATTCGGATCGGAAGAGGGAGCGGGGGTGGAGGTGGGGGGGACGAGGGCGTACCCTGCCGTGCGCGGCCTTGTGGATGAAGTACTGGGCGTTGCCCATGATGCAGAGCATGCCGCCGATGATGCCGAGCGGCAGGACGGCCTCCAGCCAGTGCAGACGCGCCATCGGGGAAGCCGGAATAGGGAGGAGGCGGCGGCGGGGGTCGACGACGGCGGCGAGATCTCCAAGGGGCAAGGGGGGCGGTCGCGGCGTGAGCCAGTGGACAGAGAAGGAGGTGGGTGGTGGTGACTCCGGGGGCGTCTGGACTCTGGACCTTTCGGGTGGATGAAGTAATTTGGGCCGGGCTTTTCGGATTCCCAAAGCGAGATGACCCGTGGGCTTAATATAACTGTTGAGCCTGTGTTAATTGGACCCGTCGCGTTCCGCGTAAAATTTTTGCATTTTGGTCTTTTTTTTAAGAATTTTACATATAGACTCCTGGGAAACAATTGTAGAAATGGACCCAACGCACGGCGCCAAGCACCTTGGCGCCGTAGGTACACAGCACGGCGCCACACGGGCTGGCGCCGTCCTATGACACGTCAGCTCCACCGTGGCGCGTGGGAAATCCGGCCAAAAATGACGGCGTCAAAAGCCATGGCGCCGTTCTGTGTACATACGGCGCCAGAGGGCATGGCACCGTGCCATGTAACTATGACGCTAACGGGCATGGCGTCGTACTTCGGCACTTAAGACTGCCCGCAGCCTCCCGGTCTCTGCCTCCTCTAGACCTGAGCATTTCACGGGTCGGGCTGGGTTCGGGCCGGGCCAAAAAAAATTCGGGGTTTTCGGGCTGAGAAAATCCTGCCCATGACCGTCCCATGGGACGTGTCGGGCCTCAGTTTTCGGGCCGGGCTCGGGCCGGGCCCGGGCTTGGGGCGGGCCGCCCGTGTATTTTATAGTGTAAAATAACTAAAAACAGCATTTCGGGCCGGGCTCGGGCCAAGATTTTTTTTCGCGGGCTTCAAGATCTCTGCCCACACCCGCCTAGTAAGGTTCGTGGGCGGGCCTGACGCGGGCCGGGCCCGGGCCGGGCCGGACTGAAAATGCTCAGGTATAGCCTCCTCCCTCTGTTCTCCCCGCCTGAAGGACAGAGGCTCCGTCCGCCCCCGACGGCCAGCGGCCAGATCCGCCGGCGGCATCCTCCCCACGGCCGGCGCGGCCCTCCAGTGCAGTGTGCAAGGTTAGGCCTCTCCCCTCCCCATTTTTTCTTTGATTTGGTTGGCTTCGTAGATAGTACTTGAAGAAACCCTAGATGGATATGGGTCTCAATTTATGAAATTAGTAGTTGATATGAGGATTGTGGCGTGGATAATTTTTTGAATTTGTAGATGCCGAATTTATGATGAGTATTATGATAGAGTTGAAAAATGCCAATTTTGTGAGAATTAGTTGCAGTTATATATATCTTACCTAGGTTATATTATTATGGCGACATAAATACCAAGGTTGTATGGTAATCATTTATTAATGTATAAATTGTAGAATATGGATGAAATGTGACCTGAGAACAAGTGGAAAGACCGGCCCAAAGAGCTCTATCCTGATGTATCCTGTAAGGATGCACCTGTACCACCTGCACTTCCTGTCCCTAATTGTGACTGTGGGAAGGCCGCTCATGTAACTCAATCCATGCACCCTGACACGGCGGCTCGGGCATACTACTTGTGTCTTGATTATCGTGTAAGTAGATTTCGCGGTTTTTTCTTGATTTACAACATTTCTTGGATTGAATGCTTAAATGATGAATTGAAATGTTTATATTGGTGCAGGACTGGGAGATGTGCTATTTTTTCAGTGTATTGATGGCCCAGAGATGGTTGACCCAAGAATCTTGCTTTTTAGGCAAAAGGGTAAAAAACCGTACGACAAGTACAAGCGTTGGGTGCCTCCTCCACCAAACCCACCACCAATGACAGACGAAGAGAAGAAAATAGCAATCGCCACACGTATGGCTAACCCACTTTTGTGCTATTGTGGTGTGTCTGCCAAGATTCATCGGATGATGGAAGGGACCCCTTATACCCTTGAGTTTGAGTGCTGAAATACAAATAAGGTTACTAAAATAGTAGTTGATAGCTTAAATTTGTGGCACGAATTGTTATCTAGAAGTGCTAATTTCGATATGTGTTTGGTGCAGGGTGGGTACCCGCTTTGTGACTTCAACGAATATGATTATGGTCCTAAGTCATATTGGCCTGAGAGTAAAGCTAAGAAGGGCAAAGAGGTGGAGGTTGAGTTGGTTGCTCCAGATAGGAACTGTCGATGCGGCATAGCCGAGAACTATGGTCTAGTTCCATCAGAGCTGGGCATAGGTTATTATTGCGGGCACATGAATGGAGATGATATGGTGGGTTTTTTAGTAATGCTAAATCCATTTGAAGACATTACGTAGACTTGTGACAAATTTGTTGATGTGGACAGGGAACTAGGAGATGTGACTGGGAGCATTACTTGGACAAGCATGAAGTGGAAAATGAGATTCTCTTGAGAAGGATAAAAGGAAGTCATCCTAATGTGTTGAGGAGTTACTTGAGGTGTCGGAAAGAGGCAACAAGGGAATTGGCAAGGCAAATGGGATATTGGCCTCGGCGAGAGAGAACAAGTGGTAAGCTGAAACGTGAATGGGAAGAAATGCGGAACTTGGCAAGAGGAATGGATGAAACGTCAAGATATGCTCAAACTGACAAGAAAGGTAAGAGGATTGTGGAAGGATGAATCTCGGATTAGAGGAATGTGGATGGATGAAACTCGGACCTTGTCACGGCGCCAGATCTTTTGGCGCCGTTACGTCGACCCCGCGGCTGTGCAATCCACTAAACGGTGCCAATGACCACGGCGCCGTGGTTACATAGCTCGACGCCAGGTCTTTTGGCGCCGTGCGTGGACCCTTTGGCAAAATCAGAACTGATTCCTGACCACAACCACAAGTTTATGACCACCATCACAAGTTCATAACCACAATCACAAGATCATAACCACAATCACAAGAACTTGACCACCATCACAAGTTCATGACCACAACCACAAGTTCGACAAGATCATGACCACAACCACAAGTTCCTCAAGTTCATGACGATAACCACAAGTTCCACAAGATCATGACCACAACCACAAGTTCATGTCCACAAGTACAAGGTCAAGACCACAACCACAACTAGGATCTCCAAGATCACCCTCCCTTTGCCTTGCGCTTGCCCCGAGCCTTCCCAAGAGCATCTGTGTCTGGTGTGTGTCGGTTAGGCGGCTGGCGATGTCTCTGAGTCGGCTGAGTGGCAAGTGGTGCGTCGAGTAGCTGTGACGCACGAAGCTCCTCCTGCTCGTCGCCCTGGGCGTCGTCCTCCTCCTCGTCGTCCTCGTCGTCATTGAATGTGGCTGAGCGAGACGAAGACCGTGTGGCTGCAGCTCAGTGTGGCGACGATGACCTTGCCGCATGCGAGCTTCCAGGCACGTAGACGTCGGCCGGAGCTAGAGTGCGGCAACCAGCTCATGCGGCGGCTCGACTCAGACGGCGGCGCAACCTCTGTATGTATGACAAAAAAAAGACTTTGTGTTACAAGCCATAACATGTGAGAAAATAGGTTTGCTGGTGCAAGTTTGGGAAGAGAAATACCTGAAGCAAGGTCCGGAAGCACCCTTCAGTTTCTGGGTGCCTCACCGGGTACTGAAGTGCTGCATCGATCTCACTGACCGAGTCCCTCATAGACGTGCCCTGCAAGGAAGTGTTGCAACATTAGAGGTACAATACAAGAAAGTTTCTAGTTTTTAGTCGAAGAGAACAAACCACTCTATCTAAGATGGGGCCCAGCTCTACTGCCCATCCCTCTCGACCTCTGACGTCGTAGGTGGTGTTCTCGTCGTCTGAGGAAGCTATGTCGGCGTAGTCATCCTGTGTCCACCTCTGACGCAGCCTATAACGAGTAGCAGTGTGGTACCAGGTCAAGTAGGCTCGGAAGTTCGCATTGTTGTGCGGGCCCTCAACCGGTAGAACGTTCTCCTCCATCCTGTTCCACCAGTCAATTCTCTCACGATGGTAGTCGACGAAGTCGGTGACCTTGCGCTGCCTAACTCGATCGAACCTGGACAGATACCCAATGTTAGTGAACTTGTTTGAAAAGCGGACAAAAGTAACAGAATTAGAAGGGGTGAATCGTGGAATTACTTGTGCAAGTCGATCGACGTCGAAACCTCGTCCGGCGGGAACGTCTGGGCCAATCCAAACTGGCGTGCTACTCGGTGCGGTAGGTGAATCTCGACCGCGTAGAAACAAATAAGGGGGCATCTCATCCTCCAAAGGTCCTCGTCGCGGCGACACATCGGGTTCAGAGGCATCGCCTGGACGACCACTGTGTTGTAAGGCTCCCACTCAACCTGTGAAAGGTATGTCATTGTAAGTTACAAAATCAAAACATTGCATACCAAATGAACGAAGTTGAAACATTTCATCTTTACGAACCGTGGAAGGGACGAGGGCGTCAATCTCGTTAGTGTAGTCAAGGTACGCTCGGTGGTGAGTCGCGTACGGTGGGGAGACAACGTCCCAAAGGTACGCCACAGTACGTCCAAGGTGGGGGTTGCCGTGGTCGTTCCAAGGGTTCGGCGGAAGGACGCGAGGCCTACCCACCGGCAGTCGCGACCACATCCAGAGCTGAAGTAGGAGTGTGCAACCTGCCTGAGTAGAGGACTGAGCCCTGCGTCGGCATGCCTCACATAGCTGCCTGTAAAGGAAGCCTAGCACAGCAGAACCCCAGCTATACGTACCTGCACAAATTCCATAATTGAAGTTAGTTCACATTCATAACCAACAACAATGCGACAAGTCAAAAACACTGGCTCCACATACACGCACCTGCATCATCCCAGTCCCACAAGCAGTCGATGTACATCCACGAAGCACTGTCTCCCGTGGCGTCCGGGAAAAGAACGGAACCAAAAAGGTTCAGGACCCACGCTCGGCAGTAGTGAGTGATTGTCCCCTTGTCAGCATCCGGTGGGCAGTAAGCAAACCTCTCCCTAAGCCAGCGTAGCGACACGCAAGAAACACGTCCACGCCTCGCCTCCTCCCCCTGAGGTGCCGGTACTGGTGTGCCCAAGAACTCCTCCACTCGTCCACGCCATCCCTCAGAGACTGCACTACCAATCACTGCACGCCCTCTGATCCCCAAGCCAAGGAACATCGCAACATCCTGCAGTGAGACAGTCATCTCACCACAAGGTAGGTGGAAACTGTGTGTCTCTGGCCGCCACCTACATAAAAGAAACAATAGAAATCAGTAGAGCATAGTAGAAGGATGCATAACCAACGATATAGACATTAGTTCATGACGAACCAATCGATCAAGGCGGTGAGAGCGAGAGCGTTGAAGTTAGGAAGGCCACGACGAACGACCTGGGCAACAACGTGGAGGCCGGCCCTCTGCAGCAGCGGTGTGTATCGATCGTCGTACCACATCAGCTGGAACCCATCATGGGTTCTGGCCCGAAGGATCGGAAGGTCCTGAAATGAATATACAATGTTAGTAACTTCAATAACTTGTAATTCGACAAATAACTAGAACGAGGGACAAACAAATATAAATGTATCAATTATTTTAATATCTAGTATCGTACCAACCACGGGTTGTCTTCTATCGCCATGGCACAGTGGTCCTTGTCGTAGAACTCGTCCAGCAGCCGGTACCCCCTCGCCCCTGCCATCCTGCATACATGTAAAAAAAGAGTTAGATAAGTAAAAAAACAATAAATATATGAATAATGCAAAAGATAATGAAATGAAGTTACATATGTAATAACATACGACCTGACGACGTTCACAAGTCCTAACATTGTGGCCAGTACCCAAACATCTGCTGCAGCGTGTCTCCATGGGGTCGGCAACAAAGGGATTACCTTTTCCCCTACGAGTCCTACCAGGTATTCTATCCATTTCCATCTTGTACCGGGTCCTCTTCCTTGTCCCTTTCTTAGGCCACTTCGTTTCGGGGTCGACCACGTACTTTGGACCATCATATGACGGCCACTCACTCTCATCACGAAAGGGCACGAAACGAGGAGACCACGTATCCAACAAAGCCTGCACCGAGAAGTCATGAGGGATCATCGACTCTACTGACACATTCCGCGCCCAGCAAGCTGCGACCATGTGCGAACAAGGGAAGTGGAATTGTTGTGGCCTTCTACATGTACATGTTTTCAATGTGATGACCACTGTATGCTTCCGTCCGTCTCGAATCTCTCCAGCCTCGTTTGTCCCCCCTGGCTCGGCAACCTCATATGTCCCGGTTCTATGGTCAAATAAATGGCAATGCTGACCAATCGCGGCCACCTTGGCATCATTTAGGTGCTGGAGTTGTTTCGGTCCCAACCTCTCCCCTTTTTCCAACATAGACCTCGCATATTTCTCTCGACTCGCAAACCATTCTACACACTTGTAGAATGTAAATGCAACAATGGCGGTCACCGGTAACGCCCGTGAACCTTTAAGCAAACCATTAAACCATTCTGCCATGTTGTTTGTTTGGAATGCGTACCTCCAACCACCATCATGAGCCCTGGACCACTTATCAACGTCACGCATCAAGCCCCATAGCCAATCTCTCCCTTCTGCATTAGTTTTAGTTTTCAGCTCCTCTAACTTCTCCTCAAACAACTTTACCTCCAGCTGCTTAGCTACATTCTCAAAAAGTTTGAAGTTATCCTTCACATGGTCCTTCTTCAACAAATTCTCGGCAAGGTGGCGAGTGCACCAACGATGTACCACAGGCGCATGTCCTGGAATGGACTCAGTAACAACACTCAAGATGCCGACGTGCCTATCTGACAACAACAAACCGATCTGCCTGGCCCAACTACATGGATCCGTACAAGACGTAGAAACCATGCCCAACTCCCCTTGTTCTCCTTCTCAACCAAAGCAAATGCCAAAGGAACAAGACTTTTCTCCGCATCAATCCCGATAGCAATAAGTAGTGTGCCCTGGTATTTCCCGGTCAAGAAGGTACCATCGATAGAAAAGACGGGTCTCATGTGCCTGAATGCCTCCACAGACTGAGCAAAGCACCAGAATGCACGTTGGAACACCTGTCGGCCGTTCAACTCTACGTTCGGAATGGGCAAGTACTCATAATGCATACCCGGATTGGCAACTTTCATTGCATTTAACATAACAGGCAATCTCTCATATGCATCCTCCCAAGAACCATAGATCATCCTCAAAGCCCGTTGATGAGCCCTCCAGGCCTTTCCATACTTCACCGTGTAATTCCATTTCAATGTCACAATACCAATCACCCCAAGAATAGAAATCGTTGGATCTTGCTTCACTACAGGTAATAAGCGATTTGCAATGAATTTTGACGTCAGTTGACGATGCTTTTGGTTTGGCTCCGCCGATCCACAAGTGTGCGGCCCAACCACACTAGTGATCTTGAACTTATTGGAGCCCTTCATCTTTCTACCACGAACTTTCCATTGGCAATGAGTAGACTCACATGTGATGATGTACCGCCTTGCGGCATGTGAGTTCTTCACACGGTAAGGCCGGTTGTGCACTACAGCATACTCCCTCAACCACATCTTCAGAGCTTCAATATCCTTAAAAACATGCCCCTTCTGAATTATAGTGCTCGATTCCGGCCTCGGAATGTCGTCTTCCAATGCCCCTCCGTCCGCAACAGCTCTGTGCGACTCCCTAAGGTCACAAAAATGTGACACAAGGGGGTCACGACCTGGGAAAAGCCTCTTCATAATCTCAACAGTACGTGGAGAGGGTGGAGGAACAACACGGTCATCATCAGAATCAACAACTCTCATCCTCTCATATGTGACATCATCATCACACAAACGGACGTTATGATGGTTCGAAGCCTGACAAACCAACGACGGTTGCTCAACTTCAGGATCGTGAAGTGGTGACAAGGCCCCGTGCAAATCATCTTCATCAGAATCGGAAAAAATACCATCACCCCCTTCATCATCAGCAAAGGCACCACCTCCCACATCATTATCATCTGCAAATCCACCCCCTCCCACATCATCATCTTCTTCTTCCACTGCCTGAGTAAATGCAACCTCATATGCTTCAGGGGGAACCACCTCAAAAGAAGCACCACATTGCATGGGTGATGGCTCTCGAGGTGGCGGCTCCCTCACAACCTACCTAACAATCAAGTCCAGCGCTCTCACTTCTGTTTCCATAACAATTGACACATAATTGTTCTATTCAGCTGGACCACTAATTGAAACCAACCACTTGATACGTGGCCCATTACACGACCCCACATCAATCACCCCTTGCATAACAATATCCACTCCCTCATCTGCCCACTGAAGCCTCTCTTTCAATTTAGTGACAAGGAAACCATAAGACGGCCGAGCACTGAAAAGCATTGAAAACTCCCGCATTCCCTCAAATTCAACATCTCCATTGTCATTCCTTCTAACATTACCACCATGACGAATTGTCACTAGCTTATCCATCTAGCCAACATAAAAAAATTATCATTCCACATGTGCATCACGAATTTCAAATTACACATGCATTTTCTTAGCATTTTCAAATAATGTCATGCCACAATCCAACTACATTCAAGAAAATTACTAACCAACGCAAATCTAGGGTTTCATCTAGAGTTTGTTGCACTAATTTCATATAGGGTATGAATACAAATAAACACAACCATACAAAGGGAGGGGAGAGGTGATGGTCTCACCTTGACCAGCGGAGGTGAGGGCCGCGCCGGCCGCGGCTGTGACAACCCGCCCAGGAAAATACCGTACTATCGCCTAAACCAATCCACTTTGGTCATTAAGCAATAATAAAGTATTATCCTGTCGTTAGTTGCCGTGTTAACGCCCGGTAAATCACTTACAAAGCAACAAGGATCGACATATATGCATTAAAACTCACGCGAAGGCGAGTCCAGAGAACAACATATGATTAACATCCAAATTTACCCCGAAGGGCTTAATTATTACAAACCGGAATTTTTGACATGATAACGAAGTTCAGAGTTTTGAAAACAGCGGAATTAAACTAACGGCACGAGGAAACATCACGGGAGGCCTGCCATGATGCCTTCATTCATCGTCTTCAACCCACTCCAGCTCCCAGCCAGGCGGGATCTCTCCAGGCCACACATCAACAAAGGCATTACCTGGAACAACAGATTATAGCAAGGCTAAGTATACTAATACTCAGCAAGACTTACCCGTCGGTGACACTACATCACCAACTCTAGACATGAAAGGCTTTTTGGCCACTGGGGTTTCTTTTGCTGAAAAGCAACAAAGAGTATGTCCTTACTTTCAATATTTTAGCACAAGTTCTAGTTGATTATTCCTTTCTAAATTAGCAAGCTAGTGCAAGCATAAGTTGTGCAAACAATTACTCAAGCATAAACATTCATCAACTTCCATCCTTAGGGATCTCATGGCCAGTGGAGTAAGTAGTCTCAGATAACGGTGAGAGGCCGACAATCGATTGATTTAAACCTTGCAAGGTAGACCTAAACACACGGTAGGGTGCCCCCGCGAGGACAACCACCAGGCGGTTCCCAAAAAATCTTCGGATTGGGATCAGATGTTACAGTCTTAAGTACAAGGCTTGCTAGGCTACGCCACCAAGGTCACCTAGCCTCACACATGTACTCAGGTGGCGAGCCCGGGGCCGCAACCCTAAGATTAGTAGCGCAAAGTTCCCGCACCGCCTCATTTAGGTACTAGGCTTACCGTACCCATTTCCGACAAGTGTTTAGTACGTTCAAACACTTAACCCACGAAAGCCATTGGACCGGAGCCCACATCCCATGCTCTTACCACATGAGCAATCCATTTATAAAGATCTTATGATTCCAACATAAGAACCTATTCTCGCGAGTGACAAGCATCACTCGACTTGTAACGGTCCTATAGCATAGCAGCTACCGACCTATCATACTAGTAAGGACATAGGTACCTAGGAATCATGCATCTAAGGTTTCATTTCAACTCCTGAACGTAAATGCACAATCATCCATAGATAGTTGCATAAAGTTTCAAAAACACTTGGTTAATGCACCGGGGCTTGCCTTCGTCAGCAGGGTTAGCCTGAGGGTCCTCGGTGTCGTCGATCACCTCCACGTACTGCAGCTCCGCGTCAGCTCCTCCTTCCTCGGCCTCTGGCACGAGCGCGTAGTTACCGTCAGGAAGTTCTACACGGAATGCAATGCAGGGTTCAGGTGGTGTGATAGATTAATTATTTCATCCAACTCTTGTTGGCCACATTCACCTTAACAAACAATTAATTATTAATTTCTTTTCATTAAGGTTATTATGGACAAGGGTTTAATCTTTGACCAACAATTAATTAATGTTTACCTTCATGATTGTTATTTCATGTGAGATTTATTATTCAATCTTTTAATAGCAATTGTGTGCACATCTATGTAAATAATTTCAATTCCATTTCTCAAAACAGCAAGGGGTATTTAGAGATCTTAAAATTAAGTTAGGTAACTATTTACAAGGTCACAAAGTTAAAGGATCTATTTTCTCAATTAACTTCTAATAACAAGCTTATGTGCACCTTAACTTTTTAAAAGCACAAACAATTTATAGAAGCAAGGACAGGGGTCCTTGCTGGCCTAATGCTACTACTCATGCCACTGGATCAAGCTTGGACAAAGAAAGGCTACTAAACCTATACATGCAAAGGTGACATTTCCTAGCCAATTGAATTAAAGGAAATGCATAAATAAATAAATATAAGGCTCCTGCATTCCACAACAAGCCTACAGCTACTCTGACCCTAAACAAGATCAGAACACCCATAGGTTCACCACAAACATTTCTGAAAATTAAACTATGCATTTAAATGCAAAACTAAGCATAAAACAAGATTAAATATTTATAATAGAGATAAATTCATGATAACTTCAGGAAAGTTGCATCTAGGCATAACATGAACAGAGCCACAAGTTGAGCACAAAAATTCAATTTATAAATTGCTACAAAAATCAGTAAAGCAGAAATAGCATAAAGACAAAGTAATTCATAATAAAAGATCTGCTCAACAACTTTGTGCAATTTTTGGTCCAGAGTCTAATCATGACAAGTCTAGCAACATATCCAAAATTCAGCTCCATAGCCTTTCTAGATTTTGAATTATAGCAAAAATGTGTCAAACTGAATTTGAATTTTCATTCAAAACCTATAAGTCAAAACTATGGTCATGCTTTGCAGGAGTTGTAGATCTACTCTCACTGAGACCAACAAAATTGGGTTTGCATTTTTCTGAATTTTTTGTGAATTCCTAGGCTTTTTCTAAGGTGCTGGACCAACTTGCAAAGAAACTAAGATTATTTTCATTACAACTAGGCCCCTGGTTTACACATCTGCCCTCGGGATTTCACAACCGTGCCCTTGGCGGCGGGGGAGGGCTCGCCGGCGGCGAACGGCGGCCGGACCTGGCAAACAAATGACGCCGGGGTGCGATTGGGCTCACCACGCGTCGATTGGTGGTGGTGGCGTGGCCGGAGGTGGCTCCGGCGAGCGGCGGCGGCGAGGTCGCGGCGGCGCGCCCGCTGCAGCTCGGGTTCCGGCGAGTGTGCGGGAAATGCAAGGCAACAAGCGGCGGTGGACGCTCGAGTGGGGTCTAGGGAAGAGCTTGGAAGCTTTGGCCGGCGGCGGGAGCGAGCGGGAGTGCGAGCTCACCGAGGCGGCGGCAATGGCGGGTCGGCGGCGGTGGTGCTCACGCGCGGGATGAGAAAGGGAGGCGGCTTTTTATAGCCGAGCGCGCGCGCAGAGCCTCTCGCTTCGAGGCTAAGCTTGCCCGGCGCTTCAATGCGCGGGTACGGCGGCCTTGGCGTGCGTGCGCGGCGGGCGGACCGACGGCGCCGCGGCGAGCGTGCGCACGCCGCGTGGCGCGCGGGCTCACCGGCCGAGGCGGCCCCTGGATGTGCGTGCGAGGCTGACGCACGCCGAGCTCACGCACCGACTCCGACGGCCGGCCGTAGTACGGCGGCACACGGCGGAGACGCGGCGGCGACGCGTGGACGCGCGCGCGCGACGTCGCGCCGTGGCGTGCTTCGGCCCGGTCCGTTCCAAGTGCCTCTGTTCACTTGCACGATTCTCAAGAATTTGCATGTAAGCTCTAAAACTTGTAGATAGGAAAGTTGTAGGTGAGTTAATCCTCTAAAACATGGCTGAAACCGAATTTGAAATAGATTCAAATCGAAGGAGAAATTCGGATGCCAATTTGAGAATTTTTAAGCCTCGGGTGAACAGGAATTCTGAGTTTGACTGCCAATTTTGGACCTTTTCCGCTCAGAATTTGAAATGCCGCTCAACATGAAAGTTGTGTCTCATGAAAAACTGGACAACTTTCATATTGGGGGATTTTGAAGTGTTTAGGTGAATTTTGGAGAACGCGGCAAAAGTTCCAAATCGACACAAAGACATCAAGGGGTGTGTCCCCCTTAGCTAGGGTTTTGACCAAGGAGAGTATGCTAGACTTGCTTAAGATGCTAAAGGGTGAGTGTTGGTGAGGTTTTCGAGGTGATGACCCAGGTTGACCATGATTTGGCCTTAGTCAACACGTTTGATCGGCAATTAAGGTTAATTAAAAACCTGGGGCGTCACAGCGGCGAGCTCACCGCCGGTCGGATCTGGCCAGCGGCGAACCAGTGGCGGCGCGGCGCGCGGGTGGGGCAGGGGGCGGCGCGGCGCGCGGGCGGGGGCAGGGGGAGGGTCGGGGTCGGCGGCCGGCCTCCGGATCTGCCGGGAGGCGGGAGGCGGGCGGTGGCGGGCCGGCACACGGCAGTCGGGCAGGGAGGCAGAGCAGAGGAAAGAGGCGGGCGGAGGAGGAAGAAAGCTCATGGCGCGGTTAAGTCTGGAAGCACGGCGCCATGCCCGTTAGCGCCGTGCGTACATGGCACGGCGCCATGAGCTTTGGCGCCGTATGTACACAGAACGGCGCCATGGCTTTTGGCGCCGTCAACTTTGACCGGATTTCCCCCGCGCCACGCCGGAGCTGACGTGTCAAGGGACGGCGCCAGCCCCTGTGGCGCCGTGCTATGTACCTACGACGCCAAGGTGCTTGGCGCCGTGCTTTGGGTCTATTTCTGTAATTCTTTCCCCCAGGGGTCTATATGTAAAATTCTTAAAAAAAAGGACCAAAATGCAAAAATTTCGCGCGTTCCGCCTTGTTTGTTGCCCAGGGGGGAATCGCGCGGAAAATCTTTAGTTCACAAAAATTTCATCATGTATCCGTAACGTCAATTTCCGTACACTAATTAGAAGTATTAAATATAAATTAATGACAAAACTCATTCCACAATTCCTACCTTAATTTTCGAGATGAACCTAACGAGACTAATTATGTCATGATTAGACAACGTCGTGCTACAGTAACCAATCTCTAATGACGAATTAATTAGACTTAATAGATTCTCTCACAATTTCCGGTCCATTCGTGTAATTATTTTTGTAACTAATCTACGTTCAATACTCATAATAGATCTCGAAAGAGGACTAAAAAAGACTGAGAGGAGAAAAGGTAGCTTGCAAATTATGATCGTGTGAAAATAGGATAACGATTAGCCGCTGCGTCGCGATCACCATCGCCAATAAAATTCACTCGAAGAAAAAAAGACAGCTCGTGCTGCCTCGAGACCAGACAGGGAGACGTGGCCGCGTCGGTCGCGAAATCCGATGGGCCCTACGCCGGAGTATTCTTCTGACAAGAGGAGGAGGGATCCGGTGGGTGACAGGGGCGCCTGGATTTGTGCCAAAAGCCACCAAAATGTTGGTGCTTTACACGGGGCAGGGGTGGCATGGAAAGCGAGCGCCGAGTGCCCGAGTGGGAGCGGAGAGAGAGCACCAGCATCAGCAAGCAGTTCAGCACAGGCGGGGGGAAGGGAAGAGAGATGGCGCTTTTGTCTCGGGCAAGGCGCCCTTTTCGGCCGTGACAACAGCGCTCGTGGCCGCCGCAGGCGGCGTATGGCGCCGGGGGAACTCCATGCCAGATTGCCAGCCCCCCGGGACCTTTTCTTCTAGCTCGTTTTCTACCGGTATTGTTTCATATCGAAAAAGGATGTCAATAAGGGTGTTCGACAAAAATAAATTAATTACAAAACTCGTTTGTAAATTGTGAGATGAATTTATTAATTCAACATATATTTACTGTAGTATGATATTGTCTAATCATGACTTAATTAAATTTATAGATTGATCTCTCCAATTACACTCCATCCAATTAGTTTCGTAATTATTCTATGTTTAATACTCTTAGCTAGTGTTAAGTATCCGACGTGATGGGGTGAAATTTTTCGGAGGACTAAACATGGTCTATTTATAAAACTAATTACACAGATGGACGGGAAATCGCAAGATGAATCTATTAAGCCTAAGTAATCGTCATTAGATGTTATTTACTGTAGCATGACATTGTGTAAGCATGACCTAGTTGCTCAATAGATTCATCTTGCAATTTTCACACGGGAGTTATGAAACGAGTTTTGTCATTAATCCATGTTTAATACTTGTAATTAGGAAATCCCTTTAATTAGTGTTCGTACATTCGATGTGACAGATGACTGACTCTGTTTGGCCGATCTTCTACTGATTTGGCACGCAGATTTGTTGTGAGAGAAAAATACAATGTGATGGATTAGTACGACAGATATGTTGTGGGAGAAAAATACTGCAGAAAAAGCTGAAACTAGCTGAACGGAGTAACAAGTCGTCGAACTAAACAAGGTTGCGTTCTGCGTGCGCAGGAGGTCAAAACTTTGGATCACTTGCGTATCGGTTGTGTCTATGGTCGTGAAACGTGGTTCCGGATTTTGCGGTACTTAGGACTACAAGAGTTGACACCGCGTGAGATGTCTTTCTCTGAGTGGTGGTTGAAGGCCAGGAAGCGAGTTACGAAATCTCAGCGTAAATGGTTCAACTCTCTAGCCCTTCTGGTAATTTGGTTGTTGCGGAAGGAGTGAAACCGTCGTGCTCATGACATGATGGCGCTTCAGCCGGTGGCGCTCGCACCGCTAATCCTTGAGGAGGCACCGCGATAGGGTCGTCCTGAGTTCGTCGGAATTCACTTTTGGTTGTCTTAGATTTTAGATTTTAGCCTTTATGTTTCCTGGAGTTGGGTCCATTTCAGCTTTGTGTGTTTGTTGTTGTTCTTCCGTTAAAGCTTTGTCAAGACTTTATAACCAAACTTCTTCTTTTTTTAATGAAATAAACAGAAAGGGTCACTCTCCAGTCTCTCCAGCCTCCAGGCGCCATGGATGCATCATTTCCGAGCCCCCTTTCATTTGTGTTTTTACTGCACGGGCTGCCGGGTGCCGGCACGTGCACGCACAGTAGGACAGTAGCGAACCCGGCGCCGTATCTTCCTCGCCAACCGCATCGGACACCATCGCCAGTTTCAGTTCACCACCACACCACAGCACTGACCCACTCGACAACGAACGTGCCCCTCCAACACGCGCGCGCCCGCAGACGTACGTGAGCAGAGCATCCTATGCGTACAGCGTACTCCCAGCAGCCCAGCAGCTACCGTCCCCTCCTCGGCTCCTCCCCTCGCCCACACCGAGCAGCACGGAGACGGACCAGCCAGCCACCGCTTCGATCGGAAAGGAAAGGAAAGGTGACGCCGAGCACGTGGAGGGAGGGAGACGACATGAGATCGCCGCGCGAACGTGCCGCGGGGACGATGGCGTCGTCCGCCGCCGCCGCCCCCCGCCGCTTGGGAGAAAACAAGTCCCGGCACGGGGAAGCACCGCATGCGCGCGGCACCACCTGCTCGCTAGCGTAGCGCGCCGCCTCGCTTCCGATGTACGGTCGCCGTTTAGAAATCGCGTAGTCGTAGGCGTAAGCGTAGGGAGGGGCCGAGAGGGGGGAGAGGGGTGTGGCACGCGCTCGTCAAGTCGCCACGGTGCCTTGTGCAATCGCCGCCGCACGTGTCGATGGGGGTGGGTGGTGGTGCGGCGATTCTCCCCGCCCGCCCCCGGTCGTTCGTGGAGGCGTGGCGAATGCTTATCTGCAGACTGCCGGCCGGGCAGGGGAAGGAGTCTGGTCAAACCAGCAAGGTCGGTCGATACAAATGTTCTGCCTTGTGTTCATCTCCTCAAATCAAATGAATAAAATAGATGACAACCATATTTTTTTTTGGTCTCCGTTCAACGATATATGCACTGAAATTTCAGACAGCTCGGGGTTAAACAATCATCTAGACAGTTTCGTGCAGGGTCGTAAAACTGCATTGCTTTAATAAGTTTATCTGGTAGAGGGCTAAAGCAATAAGGCGTTTAAAACTGAATGCCTTTTTCTTAAAAAAAAATCAATGTCAAGGTCTATCGTGCGTAAATCCTTAAAAGAACATGTAAAACGGTAAATACACGTATTTTGGTTTAGCCATGCAACTTAAAAGATGTGACATCCAATATCTCATTAACTTTCAAACACGTTGGACATCACATATGTAAGAGATATATATGTGAGATTTCTGGTGTGACACAAATATGTTTGTAGCTACTGCTAACTCTATTAACATGTCGGCATCAGATATCAAATAACTAGCTAGGTAGTGTGACATGAGCATGTTCATCGTTGTTTTCAACTGTAGGAGTATGACACAACACCATGATTAGCTAGCATGTGTCTCCGTTCGGCAGATTTGTACGCCATCGTTGTTAAAACCTTCTTTATTTGTGTCAAACATTCATCATTGTTAAAAGCGTCTTTATTTTGAGAGAAAATACTGCAGAAGAAGCCGAATAAGAGAAGTCAAACGGATGCGAATTGTTAACTCTAGCAACAAGTGACCACAAAATACAAACAAGACAGTTGGACAACATGTCTCTCACTCTCTTTGTTACCGAAGTGTATTGTATATCACAAAATAATTATCTGTTGTGATCTCGACAAGGATGATGGCACCAGGGGCGAATCCACCGTGGGGGCAGGGGGGCTGGAGCCCCCTACCCCCATGAACTCCATGGAACCCCCCCAAGCCCCCCCTACAAATTCCATACATAGGTGAAGAGGAGGAAGAAGAAAAGGAGGAAGAAGAAGGAAAAGAGAAGAAAGAGGAGGAGGAAGAAGAAGTTGAGCCCCCCAAGAATTGGATCTTGGATCCGCCACTGGATGGCACGTCTTGATCTTTTGACAATCTGAGAAGTTTATGGCATGTCATGTATGCATCATCGGTATAGGAGAAAAAACCCAACAAATAATCACTGTAGAGGAAAAACAAAAAATCATTAAAATCTCGCAGATATGACATCTTTGTTTTTTTTAATCTAGGCATAACTTGATTATCATATTGTTCGCACCCAAAATTGACCAGAAAAGCGTCAACACATATTAATTATTATTATACGGTTCTATAATTTACCTATAAATTTGTAAATGTGCAAAGTATGCACAGTTGAAGTCTTTCTACCTTAACATAGCCAAATGGAGAGTCCAGCAAGTACGCTGTCCTTTCTAAAGCTCCCTGTAAAACTTCACAAGAAAAGATGCGGGCAGTGTGGTGTAAGTGTATCCCTCCCTAGCAATGCAGAATATGGCACGTCGATGCGTATCATCCCTGCAGCTGCCCTGGGCGGCAGGGGTTTATAAACCCTACGGGGCAGAGGCCTCTCTGCCCACAGATGATGCCGCGACGCAACCCGTCGTGCCGGGCGCAGGGTTTTGCCGAGATTTTCCCAAAAAAGGGCGTTGCCACCGCACCGAGAAAAGAAAACGAGACACCGCGATAAAAACACACCCCAATCTCCATCTTCTCCTCTTCTTCCTCCTCTCTCTCTCTCTCCCCCGTAGCAGCTTCCCCCGATTGGCACCCGGGGCGGCCGCGCCCCATCCCGACCCGGCTGCCGCGCGCCGCCATGGACGGCCTGCACGGTACGGACGCCTGCTTCTCCCCCGCGAGGGCCATGTCGCCGCAGGTCAGGCCCCCCGGCCCGCCGGACGTAGGCAGGTAAGCCTCGGCGCTGGGGTTGGGTTTCATCGGGAGAACTAAAAGATTGGCTCTTTGGAGTTGCGGGGAGTCCGTCTGATCCGTGCCTTGTTCTTGCTCCTGTGTCTGTGCCTGGGTGCGATTGGATTGCCGTGGCGCAGTCAGTACCTGGCGGACTTGTTGCAGGAGCATCAGAAGCTGGGGCCGTTTATGCAGGTGCTCCCAATCTGCAGCAGGCTGCTGAATCAAGGTGAGTGTTTTGATCTAGGTGTTATAAAAAAATGCTCTCGTTTCTATGTTTCTCATGCGGATAGCATTGCTGCGGTAGATTCGGGTTTCTCATGCTGTCCTCTGCGGCCAAATTGCTCCTTGCCTGATGAAAGTTTGCTGGATGACCGTCTTTTGATTTCAGCTGCAATGTTTTTTTTGCCATGGGTCGTTATAGATGAAAAATCTTATCTGTTAACAATCACAGTGGCTTTTCTTCAGTGGCAGGATGTTTTCTTATGTTAAATGTTATGTGCTAACTTCTGCTTATCGATGCATGGTACCAGAAATAATGCGGGTGTCGAATATGCGGCGCCAACATGGTGCTGGGGAGTTCGAGAGGTTCCCAATCGCGAGCCCGAACCAGATGCATCCGTCACCCCCAATGCCAAATTTTTGCGGGAACGGTTATAGTCCATGGAATGGGATGCATTCAGAGGTAGGATACACTTCAGTCACCTAGCATACCTTTTTGTTTTAACAGCATGAGCTGTTAAAACCTTTCTACAAAAAGAGATGTCGCCAAGTTGCTATGCATTTTCTGAAGTGCAATCCAGCAAGAATGATGATCCACGGCATATTAATGTCTCTGCAGTCATCAAATTTGTTCATGAAAGGCCTGCAAAAATAAATTTGGCTTTCAAAGAGTACTAAGCATGCAGATGCTCTTATAGACTTGGTTAGTGGGCTCTATGAAGTGTATCCTTTTTAGCAATAGTTCAGTCATTTTTTTAGTTGGTAGTAGTATTACTATCAACTTCTTTTCTGGATTTTTGCTTCTAATCCACTTTCCCCTTCCCCTTTCAACATTTATGATTTTAATTAACCATTACCACCGGATCCTTGTAGTCATACAAGGAAACAAATTTATCAACATCAATTATATATATAAAAAACTCGGTCTTTTGCCTCAAAAAAGAGGAGAGTGCCGAACCATTTAGGGAGGTAACCGCACGGCTTGCAAGCACCCAGGATGGAGCTGGGTTGGGCAGCTACCAACCGAGCCATTTCTCGGTTCTCTTAATATCAAGTAATATCCTGCTGTCTTTTTTTTAAAAAAAACGCGGACCTGGTGCAGTGGTAGAGACGCTCCACTTGTGGTCTAGAGATCCTGGGTTCGAATCAGCCTTTGCAGAATTTCAAATGAATTTTGCAAAGGTAAGGCAGTCTAGGAATTTCCTTCCCCAGACCCCACCTCGTGTGGGAGCTTCACTGGGTATGCCCTTTTTATGTTTCAATACACTTTATCTCGACTCACATCCATTCTATTCACCATATCAGATAAAAGGGGTGCCAACATGCTTCCAAAAAGTGTGCAAATGAAATTGACACTTTAATTATCTAAGACACACTACTAGGACTTACAGGGACAGAACTAAATCTCTGGTGTTTAAGCCACGAAACTCCTTGAAAGTGAAAGCAATTTGATGTAAACCAAGAATTAAGTTTTCCGTTATCTTCTCTTCTCGCCTTCCTCCTTTACAATATTATAAATTATTCCCATTGTCTCAAAAATTTCCAATCTGCTAAGGCAGCATTCTCGTCAATTAAGATTGAGTTAGTTTCAATTATCTAGTCATATTAGAACCACTGGCCACATATTGACAAGAACCTGTCATTCTACAATACTTACATCTGCATCTCAAATTGTCCACACTACCAGAGTAGTCTTTGAACTGTACACTAGACATAGGGAGAAGCATGTCTTCTGTTGGAGTATAAGTGAATTGCCCACCTTTTCCTTTCAGCTTAAGCTTTCTTTTGGGTTGAACTGGTTGGTGCATGCAACTCAATATGGTATCAGGGTCAGAGGTCTCGACTCTTGAGTTCGAATCCTAGCGGGCGCGATTAAATAAAATTATTGCAACCCACTCCAATATCCACATGTGCAGTCTGAGGGAGCCTGCACGGCTGCACGTGAGGGGGAGTGTTGGAGTATAAGTGAATTTGCCCATCTTTCCCTATCAGCTTAAGCTTTTGGGTTGAACTGGTTGGTGCATGCAACTCAATATCTTCCTTATTGAGTTTAGTTTGTAGCAATGTTTGGAAAGAAGTTCCAGTACATGTACATCCAAATAATGCTCGAAAGAAGGTCCGTGCTTAATTATATACTTACTATTGAAGGCAGAAATTTAAAATCAAGTTGATCCATTTCTCTACAAAGAGTCGACATTTTCCTTTTTATTTGCTTCTGCTGAGAATAGCAGTACATTTTTTATTACCTTGAACAGGAGTTGGAATGTTTAAAGTAGGTAGTTTTGCATAGTAAATAGGCATCCAAAGTTGAGGTGAAGTTGGGGTTTACAACACCTACCACCAACTGAGCTAAGTTCAGTCGTCCAATGTTGTAACTAAATCTTGGACATATTAAGAAAGCATTTGGAAGCCTAGTGGAATTATTTCACGTTTGGTATTTTTATTCAATGCAGTAATGTTCTTTCTTTATGAAGTGCGGTGACCATTTAATACATTCTCTAAATACATCCAAAGTAGTACGTCACTCTTAACACTCTACTATCATTGGTCAGAGAGTAGGTGTTCCACAAGGAGCTATGGGTTGGCAAGGACCCCCACAGAGTCCCTCTTCATACATTGTCAAGAAGATTTTGCGATTGGAAGTACCAACCGATACATACCCTAATGTGTGTTTTTATCTGACATATTTGCAAGGGTTACTGGTACAGCACTATGGCACCATTACTGATCCTATCAGTCGCTTTTGTACAGTTCAATTTTATTGGCCGTCTTCTTGGCCCAAGGGGAAACTCTTTGAAGAGGATTGAAGCCTCTACAGGTTGTCGTGTTTTCATCAGAGGGAAGGGGTCAATTAAAGATTCTGGCAAGGTAAGCATTACTCTGAAAGTAACCAGACATGGCTATGTACATCTTTAAATGACTGGATGACTGTTTCAGTGTTTTGTTTTTGGCGTTGTGCAGTAGCATTTATTTTCAGATTGCATCTAGCAAACCTGTACAATACTAACATGTTACTCTTTTTTTCATTTCATAATAAAGGAGGAACAGCTTAAAGGAAGACCTGGCTATGAACACTTGAGTGAGCCCCTCCATATCTTGATTGAAGCTGAGCTACCTGCTAATGTGATCGATGCAAGACTTGCAAAGGCACAAGAGATCCTTGAAGAGCTATTGAAGCCAGTGGTATGCATATGTGTTCTAAACCTTGTTATCTCCCGTTCCACTTTTCAATCTGCAGCTTATCTCAAACATATGCTGAAACATCCAAACATGACAAAAAAAGAGCTTTGTTTTAGTGACGTTTGCCCCAATCGCTCTATTCTTCCTTCCACATTTGTTTTAAGCAGACCACTGAGTACTAACCCACTAGATTAATACTATGGGCTATGGTTTTTACCAGCTCATAGTACCCCAAATAAATATAAGCAATACACTTCTTTGATTTCTGTTTCTAAATCCTGATTCTTATGCACTGCTAAACAGGATGAATCACAAGACTACTACAAGAGACAACAACTCCGGGAACTTGCCATGTTAAATTCACCCCTCCGAGAGGAGAGTCCACATCCAGGTGGTGCTCCTCCTAGCCCTTTTAGTAACGGTGGCATGAAACGAGTGAAACAATGACCACGGAGGCTGACCCCTCCCTCTTGACTCTCCAGCAAACCCAACCAGTCCATGCCTTCACACCCTAATTTTTCATGAGCAAGCTTTCATGATGGTGTTGGCAGTGTGCGACATCCTTTACTGTATTAGCGGTGAATTTTGATCTCCCATCCCATGTGACATTAACCTTATGAGAGTGACAGATGACTATGCGTAGTGTATCCTCTGTGGCTGTATAATTAGAACATTTGATTTATTTGTTACTGGTAATGCTGAGATATAGTACTGTGCAAAATTCTGAGTTACAATGAATTACTGTGGCGGTACTTATCTCAATTTTCTGCTTTTCGGTGTAACATATTTGTGAGCTCTCCTTAAATCATTACTGGCAGGCAGAAATATGTCTCCTAAAGTGCATCGTGTAAAACTTCTCTCTTAATGAAAAACGTGCTTTGCACATCTTAAAAAAGAAGCTGACAGAAATATGTTGGAACGCATGACTTTTGAAGCCTTGGCTGTTTATATCTCATGTTGGAACGCATCACTTCTGAGGAACTTGTGCTAGGATTCTGCTGAGAAGGGACCCAAAATTCTACCGAAACGACGTCAAGGGGGGCTCGAGTCTTAGTACTATTTTTCTTTAAAAAAAGATACAGACAAAAAATTTAGTTAACCGCAACGGATGGTCTCGACACGGTTTTTTTATCCGGATAAGACATACTCCCCTTGTCTCAAATTATTATTTTTTCTAAATACATTTCTTTTGTTATGTGAATACATTAAAAAACGATTGTAATTTAAGATGGAGGGAGTAGCAACCAAATTAGCCGAGATTGGTGGCTCTCTCGGCCTCTCTCATCCTATCCAGATTCTTGTTCCGACGGCGATCAAGAGATAATGGAGATAAAAGTGAGAATTTTACCCTATTGACAATTGACATCCTTAACATCTGATCGAAAGGTGAGTTTACATGTTTGACACCTAAAACATAAGGTTACTTGATTTCTTTTCACCTTTTTTTAAGAAATACACGGTACAACGCAGACACTTACAACATGCATGCACACTCACTCTTATGAACACACTTACGCAAAACCTATCTCTATGAGCACCTCCGAAGGATTGAGCACCCGACAGATCTGGAGATTCTCGAAGTTACCATTGGTGCCTCGTTGTTGACGTGAACGCCGATTTGAACCCTGGTGTGTAGCGTCCCACTGGACCGTCCTACCATTAGACTACAAGTCAATTCACAATTTCTTTTCACCTTTTTGCATATGTTCTTTTTTCTTCACATAAAGGAAGAGATGAAGAAACGGAGATAACGTTGATCTAGGTAAATTTTCAGAAAACATGATAGATCTAGTAGTTATAATGGTCTGAAACTTGGAGTCTTCTGAATTGATAGTTGGATGTTTCTGATTTGTGAGACAATTTTTATGATTTGTCTTTTTAACACGTTTCTTAAGGATTAATCTTAAGGCTGATTGTTTTCTTTTTATTGGCAACCATCGTGGGAGTCTCACTAGAAATTCAACATTCCCTTAGCATAGTTCTTTAGCTTCAACCATGTATTTGTTGGGAAGAAAGCCCATCGATGTTTGCTTGTTGCCTTTGTGGCACATCCTCATTGGAGGCGACTTCATCTGTACTTCCCCAGATATACGGCCATATTTTGATTCTCCGGGTGTAAACCAAGCTCTGTACTCAGGGCGATGATGATGGTGTCATTGGCGTCATGTTCTTCATGAAGACATCGTCGTGGAGATCCATGTGGTGTCTCAACATTCCTTGCTCTTGCTCGGTTGTTTGCGGGTGATCTTTCTGCCTCACTTTGCAGGCCACCATTTGGGGAATATATTGGCTGTGATTTATCAATGCAGCTTGCAAACACAAGGGAGACCGTCTATTCCAAGAGCAAAACCAATGGAGGCTTTACATGTTTTTTTCCAAGAATTGATGGATAAGCAATATTATTAGACAATGCTTAGGATTATTTTCTCTTCCTATGTATTATTTCTCCCTTTATTTCTCAGTTGTAAGATTTTGGCTGTGTGCATTGCAGAGGTCATATATATTTCCATTTTTAATGTATTTTTTGTTAGAAAAGGAAATTCAACATCAAACAACACAAAACTCTTTAAGCTGGACAATCCTCCACATATTATAATACTTGCTAGAAATTATATGGGAGAAAGAGTTGTCATCATCTATGGTTCAAAGCATCTCCCAGTAGAGTCATTGAATATAAGAGATTCTAAATTTGTCTCAAGTTTGACAAAGTGTAAGATAAACTTAGGATCCACTAGGGGAAGGGTGTACTTGAGATGAACCATCTATATTTCTTTGTTGTTTGCTACTTGTCATGGTAATTGGTAAGCACATATTTTTGTCTTGATTTGAGCAAAAACAATGCTTAATGTGAAAACACCATATATAAACAAGTACGATAAGCTTCGGGCCGGAAAACATATTAGTTGGTTGGCAAATCCAAGTCATTATTATAAAGTTGGTAAGATAATCGCTACAAAGCACTCAAAGTTGAAATTTTTAATATTCTATTAAGAGGATCAAGCTAGGGAATTGAAACAAGTAATAATATGCCATTAACATCTTTGAGTCGAAATGGTAATGCATAACTCTGTAAACTGCCTAACTTGCTCCATAGTATATTACTATCAACGGTACAAATCATGAAAACATCCCAGTTCCTAACTTTATGAGAAGAATAAAATATCCATTTTTACTACATAGAAGGTAAGCATCAGAGGTAGCTGGTTTTACAAGCTTTTAACATTAACCTTCTTAGGTTAGGTCCAACGCTTCATGATGTCAGTGACCTCACTTTGCCACATGGGATGGGAGATGTTGTGGAGGAGAGAGAATAAAAAAAGTTGATAGCTTGTATCCCGTGTTGGCGGCTGGTGGCTAGTGGCTGGTGTAGTGGTGCGGATTTGTTGAGAGAGAAAATACCACTGTCTGGCTAATAGTAAGTGACTTGTGCTGATTTGTTGTGTGAGAGAAGTATCAATCATTTTAAGAGTGTAAGAGGGTATGTTCATGTGAGGGGAGAGGAACAATTGCACTTTGCTTGTCCTGTTTGGTTCATACAAACATATTATAAGTTCCTACTTATTTGAGACTTTTAACCAAACACAACAAATTTATTTGAAGTTATTTCTATAAGTTCTTCATAAGTTTATAAGCTCATAAAATGGTGCTTATAAGACTTATTTTCTCATCTCCATACCAATTTTCTCCCCTACCCCTCCCCACCTACATCGCAAACCTATAGGCATTGTAAAGTGCATTTACGAGGAGCAAAATGATACGTGGTGTTCGGTTGGGGGAACTGAAATTTTTTTCTCAGTACTATTCACAACTTTGACCGGTAATTAGAGGTATTAAATAAAGACAATTTACAAAACTATCTCCACAACTCCTGGGCTAATTCGTGAGAGGAATCTAACAAGACATTCGACCACAAGACTAGAGGATGATTATTGTAACATTACTATAGCAAATAATGGATTGATTAGCCTCATTAGAACTTACACTAAAATGTTTTGTAAATATAAACTTTATTACTTAATGCATGCAAGATTCCATGAGGAAATTTTTTTCCTTAAGAACCAAAACACCTCCATAGGACTTATATAAGTTCTTGTGAATCCAAACAGGATCTGAGTTTCGAACAAGCGTATGGTCTTGTGAGATTATTACTATTTTAGATGGTGTATATTTTTATATGCAATTTGAACTAGCAGAAGGGAAAACATGTGTTTGTAGCAAGAGTCAACGGCTACCTGGCAGGGTCCACGTGCCCGCGCACTGGGCCCCGTGCGTCAGCCACACAGGACCCAACCCGTTGGACGGCCACGTGTCCGTCGGTGGCGGCGCCCTCTGACTCGTAAGATTCTCTTTTCTCTACCAGCCCAAGAGGAATCTCTCTCGGCTCATTCGAATTCGAAATTTCAATGCCCACAAGGCAAGTGGCCTCGCTCACTCACCCTGCATTTCTCTCTCTAGAAAAGAACTCGAAAAGCCCCATCCCCATTCGCTTTCTCGCTCCCCTGTCTCGACTAGAGAGAGAGAGAGACCGAGACCAGGGGAGAGTGGGACAGTGGGCGGCGGCCGGCGGGGACATGGCGACGAAGGCGAGCAGCGCCGCCTCCGGCGCAGCCTACGAGGAGCAGCGCAGGAAGCGGGTCCTCGAGAACCTCAAGCACCTCGAGGTGAGCACGCTCGTCTCCCTTCCTTCTCGAGACGGATTACGGATCAATCCATGGATCCACTCTTTTCTTCACTTCATTTGTCCGTCTTAAAAAACCCCTACCTTTTCTCCCTTTGGACCCTTCATTTCTTCTCTTCTTCCCCACGGATTTCCGCGGGTTCCTTGATCGATCTGTTTGTATTTCTAACCGTCGCGCCTGGTTCTTCTGCGCAGGATTTGGGGATATCGGAGATATCGAAGAGCCTGCTCCAGGCGGCGAGGCTGCAGAAACAGAGCAAGGTGATGCCCGCACGTACACCCGCTTGCCGCACGCGCGCGCGTGTTTCGTGATGGTGTGGCGACGTTGGGTTGACTCGTTGTGATTCTGTTTTTCAGGGCGGCGTGCGCGCGAGCCCCAAGGCGAGGAAGAAGTTCGACGCCACCGAGGTGCGGCGTTCCTCGAGGGCGAAGGCCATGGTTTCCTACCAGGACGATGTGAGTTTTTTGTTGGCCTGTTGTATGCAGTTTTCGTGAAATCAGTAACTGTCAGTGTTCCCTGTTTGAGGATCCCTATTGAATTTTATTCCTGTGATTATTGAATATGCCAAATACTTTATTTTAATTGTGTGGCTCAGAAACCTCATGGTTGGAGTGAGACCTTTTCTGGTTGCATCCGCTCCCTGTTTGGATGGAAATTCCTTTTTGTAATTTGAACAAACTACCATGGTCAAACTACATCTCTCAGGAAAGTATTTTTAGATTTAACTTGTAGATTTATCTATTTGCATAGATATATGTGGAAAAGATGAATAGTCAAACAAATAAAAAAACAATGGTATCATATATTTAAGAACGGAGGTTGTTATTGTAGTTTCGAAAACCATGACTTTATTTTATTTGAAACTTCTGTAGTTGTCATAAACCTTAGTAGTTATCTGCTCTAACTTCAATCCTTGGTTTTCAGCCACTGTATTACCCAAACAGGGTCAGTCTTGGAGGTTTAGAAACTATAACGTCAGTCCTTTTTTTTTCCTAAACCATGATTTTCCATATCTCTGGTTTCTGAAACTACAGCTTTTTAATAAAACGGTTTCTGAAAACTATGCAATTCAAACAAGCCAGAGCCATGATTTATGTGGTATCTAGTTTGAGGAACGAATCCTTCCAAGAACGTGTTAGTCCACTATAGATTATTCTATATTTTGGTGGGTTGAAATTATGATCTCATGTTCTTGTTGGTAATGGACTGATCAGTATGATCCCATATGGCTGTGATGTTGTATGTAATTAGTTCAAGCTGAATTTGTAGTGTGACTAATTATGTTTTGTTTCTTTAAATGATGGGATATTTGTGGTTTTGCAATTTTACTGTTGATACTGACATGTTTTTTTTGTTCCACCAGTTTGGTGAACTAGATACTTTTCTTCGTCGCAAAAGGTAATGCCTTTGCATACCTTGTCTATGTAAATTAGACGTGCCTTGACCCAAATAATCGGCTACTTTATTTTGTTGAACAGGCGCAGTGGTGGTAAGAACTCTGAGCAGGGAAGAGAATACACTGGAAGAGTTTCTTCTTATGAACAGCAACGGCATGCTTTCAGAAGAGCTGAGAAATTTCAAGATGGTCTAGATCCTAATAACCCATCATTTGTTAAGACCATGGTTCGATCACATGTGTCCAGCTGCTTTTGGCTTGTAAGCTCTAAGATGTTGTGCATTAGAGTTTCTTTGACTAATTTTGGCACAAAATATAGTATCGACTACTAATCAAGGATATATTCTGTGCACCTTAGGGTCTTCCTACAAGCTTCTGCAAAAAGAATCTGCCTTCCACAGAGTTTAGGATGGTGTTGGAGGATGAAGATGGTGTTGAATTCGATGCTGTCTATATTGGGAAACGAACAGGTCTAAGTGGTGGATGGAGGGGCTTTGCGATGCACCACAACTTGGAGGATGGGGATTCCTTGGTCTTCGAATTGGCTGAGCATGACAGATTTAAGGTATGTCGTGCTTTTAAGTTTAGTTCAACATTGCACACTAATCTGGACCAGATAGATTGCCTCTCATCAAGGCAGTTTAAACTTGCAAACGTTTTTAACCTTCTCCTAATTACACATTTTCCATAAGAATGGAAACAGAATCCAAAGGTTCTGACATGAATAGTCTGGAAGAAAACATGTTTGCAGAAGCTCCTCCTAATGTATCAAGCAATGGTGGCAAGGAATTAGCTTAGCTATATTCTTACGTTGTTGTGACTGTTAGATTGGTATTTATGAATGAATACGAGGCTCTATAAAATATCCCCTTCTTTTTTGCGGTTGCTCTATGAATATCCTGTCAACAAATCTACAATTTTTTTTGCAGGTCTAACCATCTGTTCTATTCTATATTTAGTTGCATTTTGTTGGGTCTACTTGATTGAACTTCACATGCAGTTCTTTATCTAATGCAGATTTATATAATAAAAGCTATAGATGATGATGATGTGGAAGAGGATGAGTCTGATGACAAGAATGCCAGTGGGGGTACTAAGGAGGAGCCTGCCGAGGAAGATTCACCTGCTGCCGAGCCTCCAAAAGGTGCCAAAAGAAGAAAACTCCGTGGACGACGGTAGTTTGCCTGTTAGTTTGCATCAACTTGAAATATCAGGCACTCCTGGTGAACGAATGTTGCCGTGCTAGCAATGCGTCTCCTGTCAGGTCATCTATTTTGCCCAGTTTTTTGTTGACCTGTTCTTTCAGAAATTGTGGGTGACCAATTACCCATATATCGCTGCAACAAGTACACATATCAACGTAGGTAGCCCTTGATTCCATGTAAATAAGTAGTTTGGCACTCAGAGCACTTATATTCTCAGAATCTCCAATGCGCGCTACTAAGCTTCTGTGATGTTTGTTTAAATGATGCTTCTGTGCATATGAATGAGAGTCATTAGCAAAGGGAATAATTGCTAATGGCATTGCATATGCAGCGAAACATTGTTACTTCTGAACACCCAAGACAACATGTCAACATTCCCAGCTCTATTCATTTACAGAAAGCCATATCTGAAAGCTAAAAAAAGGCTACGTCAATAACGTTCGTGACATCCTGTGCCATACACCATTCTCTACTCTGAATATTCAAAGGACCTGGGAGTGCTAAGCCTATAGAATGTTAGGCCATCCGTTTTGGAGTACAAACCGAACTTGTTGCATATTCACAAGTATTACACCACGAAAACACCACGCCTACCGAGGAGTCACCCTTCCAGACATCATGCCACTGCTCGCATCAAGACTACCAGAGACCTCCGAGGAGTTGAAGAGGGTCCCAGACGCTGAAGCCGACAATGACTTACTAACACCGGTCGAGTCCGTCTCTGAGGTTTCCAACAGAACCAGATCCTCTTCAGGCATCTTCCTCAAGATGAGCTCAAGTTCTCTCACAATCTCCCACATGGAAGGCCTGTCATCAGTTTCGTCCTGGCAGCACTTGGTTGCTAGAGATAGGAACCTGCTGACGCATTCTGGAGGGCACAAGCCCATCCGGCCATCGATTATTCCAGAAATGTTACCTGATTGACAAGCAGAGTTTACCTACAGCGGCAAAATGAAGGTCTTAATTACATGTTTTTTTTTTACTGAAAGGAAGCACAAGACAAGCTTCCTGATAATACTATAGATTATGGATTTTCAATGGAAGGCTGTCATTTTTCGTTGCAAGAATTGGACTGCCATTTAGAGATGGTGTGAATCCAGAGTTGAAGATTGTGTACCTCTCTCACTATGTTTTTACCATGCTCAATTGGCCTCATCCCGGTCAACATTTCAAGAAAAACAACACCAAGGCTATATACATCGCTCTTGTCGGTCAATTTGTGAGTTAGGAAATATTCCGGATCAAGATAACCCTGCCAAAATGGTATTGATATAGTATACTACCATAAAAGAAAGCACGGCAATTTTGACATTGTAAATGTGACTGACAGTATGAGACTTACTGGGGTGCCCTTAACAACAGTGGAAACATGAGCTGGTAATGTCCCTTCGACATCTGGAACAGGAGCAAGCCTTGAGAGACCAAAATCAGCTACCTTTGCGACGAATTTCGAGTCCAGCAGAATGTTGCTGGCCTTCACATCACGGTGGAATATAGGTGGATCTGCTTCAGTATGTAGATACAGAATTCCCTTTGAGGCACCTAATGCAATTTTCAGCCTCAAACCGAAACTTAAAGGTCTGTTGGACTTGGCTGTGGTTGGCAAATGAGGTGGATAGTGCAGATTAAGAATATTGGTTAGCACAGCAAAGAGAAAATGTTCAAAGTTTGACAGTCAACTCGCCAATTACTCACCAGAAAGATGATCACGTAAAGTACCATTTGACATGAATTCATAAACCAGCATCTACAAAACACGATTTGAATGAGCAGTTCAGCAATACTGACAAATATATATATTCTACATATATAATTACAATTAAAAAACTTCACCTGTTCATCTTCTTCATCACAATAGCCAACCAATGAAACCAAATTGCGATGATGCAATCTTGACAATAACTCTATTTCTGTGCAGAATTCCTTTGAGCCTTGAAGAGAATCCTCATGTGCTCGTTTGATTGCTACAATTGCTCCATCAGCTACAATACCTTTGTAGACTTTTCCATAACCTCCTTGGCCAACTTGGGCTGATATATCAAAATTATTTGTGGCCGTAGCCATTTCTTCAAATGTGAAGCTTCTAACACCATCAATTTTGACAGAAAACCTCGACACTGCAAATAGCATGATATTATGTCTTTAGCTGCTCTCTCTTGAACATACAACGAAATATAAATGACTTACTTGAACGCTTCGAGACTGTTCTATGTCTTGAACGCTTTCTCAGTATGAGGGTGGTAGCTACCACAGAAAGTGCAATAGCACCAGCTATTGAGCCAGCCAATATACTGCCGAGTGCAACCTTGCTTAAACCTGTTGAAGCTACATTTGGAAATTCTGCAAAATTGCCATAAATAAAAGATTCTAAGCATTAATAGATGGTTAACTGGGCTCAGCGAGCCGACAAAAATTCAATGAAGCACAAGTCAAGGAAAACGTAAATTGCTAGTCAGCCTATGTTCACAAAAAGGAAACACCATAACCAATTGTCTCAATTTTCTATATCAAAAACAGCATGCACATAGCAAGTGGACAAACTTTATTTTGAGAAGGTAATATATGCTATTTTGTTGCATGCAATCATTACAATATATGCTGCTAACCAAGCTAACATAAATGCTACAAAAAGTTATAATAAGCCAAAATAGTTCGCTGAAGTCCTTTCAATATTCATAAGCCAAAGGTAATAGCAGAACATGGTTTTGAATAATAAAACTACTATATTCAAAGCAGACACATACCATCTGCATAGGAACCCAATGTGAAGTTGAGAAGCTCATAAGGACCAAATACATCTGAAAGAGTAATTTCCCAGCCAGCAAGTACATGTCTGAGTCGCACAATCTCAGATATATTGAATAAACTTGAATTACTTGGAAATAATTTCATATGCATATTTAGCCTTGGACCAACTTCCCATATGTAGTGTTCAATGTTTAGCTGATAGAGAAACAGTTGCAGCAAAGATGTTAAGTTGATATCAAAGTCTTCTTCATGGGGACGAAAGTCTGTGATTCCTGGACTCTTCAGCCGAAGTCCAACTCCAAGTGGCACGGCACAAAAACAAGGAATAGGAGATGATGGATTGTACTCGTAATTTTTATCTGTAGGGCAAGGTTGACAACTAAAGGTAGAGCCTTGTTTAATTTTCGATGTTTGCTGGTTTACTGACATGGGTTGGCACAGGCTGGTTACCAGAGCTCCATTAGTACTCCTACACACAGGGTTTCCATAAAGCCTGCCAACAACAAAATCAGTGGTGATCATCATCTGTTGCATAAGAAGTTATTCATAAAGGTAACTGAAATATTTCCTTTGCCCCTGAGAAAAGTGCAATCTTGAGTTCTAGTTCTTATTTTCACTTGCATGATGATTCAAGTGTAGGATGTGAAGAAAACTGTTTTCAAATACAAGCAATCTCAGACTGTTGCACCGATAGGAACACTGGGTATCAAAGGAAAAGAGATCTGTACAGCTCTTGACAGGAATCCGACATTAACCACAAAATGTAAAATTTAACAATTAATACTGGACACATTATTGAGAAAAAAATCTACCAAATTTGTATAATCTCAGTTAAGTATGCACTCAGACTATGGGTATAGTTCGCCCTGTTCGTCTGGCTTATCAGCCATCAGCCAGCAGTACTTTTCTCTCAGAAAAAACCAGCCACCAGCAACCAGCCAGCAGTACTTTTCTCTCAGAACAAACCAGCACCAGCCACTAGCAACCAGCCAAGCGAACAGGCCGGTTATGTAGAAATGAAATTTTAAAATGCATAGCATATATATATGGGAACATACATGACAGTGACATTTGGGGGAGGGTCAAATGTTGCCGGAATTGTGTCAAGAGAATTGTTTTGGAAGTCTCTGCATTTTCAAACAAATGTTTATCACATACATAGTTAGATTTGAAAACAAATACTGCTGCAAAAAAAAAGGTTCATACAGAACAAGGCTTCTATTTCCAGTAAGATTGATGTCATTCCAGATTGTCGAGGGAACAGAACCATTAAGATTATTATCTTCAAGTGATCTGCAAAATAAAAATCTCATGTGATCTGAGAAGAACAAAACATTAAAGATTACATAATAGCTGAGAACTTTTACATATTTGCTTTTATTTTCAAATCCATCTTTTCGGGTAGTAACTAATACAAACTAAGATTGTATTGATCTCGATAACATAAGTACAAATTTGAATCCAATTAAGTGATTGTAACCATATCAATAAGTAAGATGTACGTCAAATCAACAAATTTGAAGTGAACTAGTTCATCTGATAAGGTTCCTTGTGGTGTAACTTGCCCACTAGGGTTCGAGTCCTCGACTTGATTTGCAAAAAAAAATCAACAAATTTGAATTTAAAATAAACTGTACCACAAATGAAAAATCAAATCCATATTCAGTGCAAAGCCGTTTGGACTTTGGAGCACTATTTAACAAGCAACACTTACAATATCTCAAGATTTGGAAGCCCTGAGAAGTTCTGTGGGATAGTTCCATCGAGCCTGTTGTGAGACAAATCTCTGCCATATAACTAGAAATTAGATCAATGTTTAACGGAAATGGAGAAACATTATCATAATAATAAGTACATACATTGTAGTGATGTTTGAAGCAAGCTTATTAGTTGGTATAGATCCTGTCAGCTGGTTCCAGCTAATATCCCTGAAAATAACGTGATTTATTAAAATATGTATGCAGTTATCCCGAACTGCATGAACTGAAAAGTTGGGTGCCTATTGTAAAGGATAAAATTTCTCTAAGCTTAAATTTATATTTTAAACTGTCCCAAAGAGCCACGTTCATAGTAACAATCATCAGTCACAATGCAAACTACATTAATTGGAGAAGTAATACTGAGATGCTCCTCAGCAAGTCCAGTGTCCTCACAGATAGCCAAGTTGAGGTAGGCTACTCAGATCAGGCATAGCTCCTTGCAAGCTGCAATTCCTAAGACTCCTGGTAAAACAAGAAATATTATCCTCAGCCTTTATTAATTTTGTATAAGCTTAGGCATTACATAATCTGGATGTTGGCACAATGGATGCTTGTAATTACCTTCTGAGCAAAGACTAAATCTAAGTTATCATATGATGTATGAAAGGTATTTACAGGTTTCATCTTCAGGTTTCAAATAATAAAAGAGAAAGGCAGGAAAATCACAAGATTAACAGAAAAGGCCATTCTTACAGCTTTAGTAGTGTGGATATGTTGCTATATGTAGTAGGGATGGAGCTTCCTCTGAAATTATTGTTATCAGCCTGACTAGAAACCAAAATATATAAAGTCAGAAACAGGTATATGTTTCCTTGAACGGAAGCAATTTTCCTGACTACTAAAGTGAGGTGAATATAACTCCATCACAAGAAAATTAAGGTACACACAATATTTTCAAAGCAGGCGCCTCAGAAAATTCTGGAGGAAGAGGTCCAGATAGATTGTTGTTGTCAACAAGCCTGCAATGTTTTTGGTGCAGTATAAGAATGGAGATTAATTCAACATTTCAGTCTATAATTTGCATAAGAAGAAAAATTGGAAAAGAAATAGAGTTCTACATACAGGTGAGCAAGTAGAGGCAATCTGGACAGTTCGGATGGGATGCTCCCGCTTAATGAATTATTGTTCATATGACTAAAATGCACCAGATGATTGAGGTTAGAAATAAGTTCAAATAAAATGGAAATGCAGAGACACAGTGGAAATAACAATTCTTACAGATGTTTTACACTTCTTAGATTGGCAAATGATTTAGGTATGGGGCCGAATAATTGGTTTTGGTCAACCTGTAATCTGTTTAAGTTTTGAAGGTTGCCGATCTCATCTGGCAAAATACCGGAGAGCTGATTGCCATTCAAAAGTCTGCAAAAGGTATTACAAATAACCAAATTAACTGTTTTAATACATGTACATATTCAGATACTGCTGTAATGTTTACAGATAATAAATGGTACTGTCTAACTAGTGTTCTTTTATGTGCATAGATTGTTTTTTTTTACAACATGTGCATAGATTGTTAATGCATGCTGAACAACTCAATGAAAGGCAAGAAAAATAATAGCAAAAAGAACTTACATAAGTTTAAGTGTAGTAATATTGCCTATCTCCTTCGGGATGCTACCAATTAAGTTGTTCCACATAAAATCCCTTCAGGGACAACAGCAGTTAGTTGAATAGCATGAGAATCAACAATAAGCTTTCTCTAAAAAGAAAAGAAGGAATCAAGAATAAGCAATCAAACTTGTGAATAAAACTCAATAGCGAGGCATTATGAATTTAGGATCTTGTTGAAAAGATAGTGACACTAGCGCAGCTTAAAATTTACGAAATGCAAACTTGAGAAAATGAACGAGTTTGAACTTCAGACTTCAGAGTAATACTTACAATGTTTTCAGCCGAGATAAAAGACTGACCTCTGGTGCCAAACTTCCTGAGAGATTCCTCTTAAACAATTGTCTGCGTCAAGTAAAAACAATGATTTAGGAATGACTTAATTAGTCACTAGATTAAACATATCCAACTGTGTGATCGTATATAAATATAAACAAATTTCGAAAAAAATGAGAAGTCAAACAAACAAAGAAAAAAAACTTTGAAAAGATACCTGAGCAATGGCTAGGAGTTGTAAATTTAGGCTGGCAGGAATAACTAAACTGAGGTTTCATGTTAGCATTTCAACCATAACAGTAAGAACTACAGTTACATGATTGGGCAGATTATCAATACCAAAGGCAGTTCATGTTTCAGTTGCAGTTGTGGGTACATCAAGACACCTTATAAAGTGAGAATTTAACTGTAAAAGGTACTTTTTGAGAAAAATATTGTCTACTGATTTTTCTTCGACTGAGAGTTCACTACAGAATATCATAAGCAGAGACTAACAGAAACAAGAATGGAAGTTCAAATTTTATGAATAGATAAGACAGAGATCATACAATTCTGTTACATGAAGATATGTATCATCATTCACTTTGTGGCAGAAGACGCCAGTCCAATTTGATCTGCACGGATCTCCCCTATTCCAATTCTTAAGGTTATCCATAGGATCAACTAATCTCCCCTTGATAGTCCTGAGCGCATTGACTGCGTTACAGGGAAAAAAATCATTTGTTTGCAGCAAGTTCAAATTCGCACAAACCAACATATGGCAGCTGAGATATTACCCTCTGAAGGGTCAGTGCTCTGCCCCAATGCAACATCCAAGCACGGGAGCAGCAAAACCAGGATAACCGCACAGAATACACCTCCAAACTTGGCCATCCCTCCAAGAAAATCATCAACAACTTGTCATAGCATCCAACATCACAAGTTCCAAAATCCAGTTCCTATCCAAGAAAAGGACCACTGCCCAATTAAATCCATTGTAAGAGTAATCTAATGACTAGAGCTACCATCATTCTTCATGATGTGGATCTGTACGATCGGGGGAAAATATTATGTATCCTTGCATGAATTTTTAAATGGAAGAGCAAATAAAGATCAGACGGGCAAATATGATACTAGTCACATGCAGTAGTGCACCTACCGAGTCCTAACAACCTGCCTGCACCAACTGTCCTCTGCTCAAAATAAATAAACCGGGAGCAAGTATGGCTCAGAATTCAGATATATCAAACCCTTTTCTGAGCGAGCATACGTTGCTCAACAGCTTCACTGAAAAATTAATTCAACTACACTGATGAGAACACCTTCCTACTTTTGAGATCACGACATGCCAACTAAATTAGCAGATGCAACAGATACTTGCGATTGGTGTATAGGTACTGACGAAGGCACAAAATTTGAAGGAGAACTAGAGAGCAAAGAATCTTTTTTAGTGCAGATTTTGAAGGAATTGACGCTGAGCCAACAACAAGATTCCCGGAACATGATAATCGCTTGAGGGGAAGAAAAAAACAACAAGAAGAAAAAGATCCGCAAAACATCCGTAAACGACACCAAAAGGAACAAATTTTAGCAAGAACTCACCTCGATCGAAGTCTAGCCAAAAAGGCTCTTCTTTGATTCTTGCCAGGAAGCCAAGGAAGGGAAATGGCGCCAGCCGGCGGGGAAGGCGGTTGAGGCTCAGGAGTCAGGGGCCAAGCGGAGGAGTTGGGGAGTGAGTGAGAACGCGGCGTTGCTCCTCCGGCCGGGCCTCCGTCTCGATCCTATCCGCTTTGCTTACTTCAGCGCCCGCGCACGCGAGCGGAGGGAGTCCCGCTGCTGCTCCGAGCTTCTCGCGGGGTTGGGTGACCTGCGCCGGCGCTGCTACTGCTTGACTGCTTGAGTAAGCTGCTGAATTCTGATGGCCCCCGCCATCGCGACGCGCGTTTTATAGGGTTGTAGATCGCGGGGAAGTGGTGGGGGTTTCCTCGTCGGAAACCTTTTTTGCGTATCAGCAGAGTGGGTTTCCTTTTCCCACTGCAACATGTACACTTAGTTTGAGAGTGCTAAATCTAATCTTGAAACAAATTTCAAGCAATTTAGAAATGCTGAAATGAGTAGATGACTCATATTATGCATGGAGTATCTATAAGTTCGGATTACAGTGGGCCGGCAGTGGCAACCAAAGAGTGTAGCGATGAATTAACAGCAATAGGTATACCCCTGAATGAACCTCGTCTGCGAAAGTAGATGGAATTTTGCGGAAAACAACACAATTCGTCAATCAGGTAGGAATTAGGATAGCCCCCACACGATTAACAGTTATGCGAGTTTTATTTATTTGCGGACCACCTTTTTATGTTTTTCCCCATGGATTTGTTGGTATAAGCGTATAATAAGAAACAACTATATACATTGGTCGATCCAGAGACTAGGATATTAGTATATATTCCTTTTTAAAAAAATGATTAACAGTTATGCTTATCGAAGACTGTGGCACGCAGTTTGACGAAGAAGTAAACTGTTCATGGGACCAGAATGTTTTATTTGTGCCGTGTCCATTTTCAGTACTTGTTGATGCTACTTGCCAGCGCTCCAACTCCACAAGGCTGGTTGCATCGAGCGACCTCACGGTCTTGCCTGTTGCTCTCCGATCCAACAATTTTACCAGGAAGTTGCTTGCTTCCAGGTCTCCGCTCGGTTCGTTCTCCACGGCTATCCAGCGCCGGCGGCACACACGTCGTCGGCGCTAGCTGATCTGCCTTGGAAGCACAGGCAGGAAGACTAACCGGCATCAGGGCACAGGGCAGTATGCACGCCACGCCAGGAATTCATGCGCCTCCGAGAACTTTTTGGCGCCGTCTGACGGCGACGGCCGGCGACCGACCTGCGCTTTGCTGTCGAGCAGGTGTGTCGGCACTAGGGCAGAGATGATGGGAATGCACGCGCGGGAGCCCGGAGGCATCGCAAGTCAAGCGCGAGCGAGCACCACTTGGTAGCTAGTGGATCGGACTCGGAGCACATAGACCGCCACGGACACTAGTAAAAAAAATTCAGCACTAGCGACACATCCTGTTTGGTGGCCGGTGCTAATTTGTTTTGAGAGAAAAATACTCCTATTACTATCTGATTTATGGTTGGTGGTTGATGTTAATTTATTCTGAGAGAAAAGTACTACTAATTGATGATTGATAATCCAAACGAAGACGCCAAGCGATTCTCAAGGGACATTTAGCTGCTGCTGCTTCTTCTTCTTTCACCTTTCTGCTTTTCAGCCGTGTTCCAAATTGCGACATGAGTTGGATTAACCGGACTGTCATAGTATACTTTCACGGCTCGGTACACCAAAGTCAAGAAAAAAAAAAGAAGTTTTCGGATTGATGCTCCACCAGCAGGACGGCCCTAGCAGCACGCGTGACTAAGCTTGGAACGACGGCGAGCAGCATGCATGCACCACCACCACCTTACCTGAAAGCTTTCAGCCCTGCCCTTTTCATTGCTCCTTTTGATTTTTCCTTTGTCCCTTTGGTGTTAATTAAGCCCGTGATTGAGGCTTGAAAGCTACATCTACTAATCAATATATCCAAAATGACAGAGCTGAAGCCGATTGATCTCACTGCCGTAAGCGTCAATGCAGGCACGGAAGAAGGCATGCCTACACACTACTACAAGTAGCTTTAATTAGTTTAATCTAATACTAACAGCATATAATATGGCAGGTGCTTAGTGAATCTAATCTGTCCACCAGCGATGTCGACGCTGTCACACAAAGCCATGAAGCAAGTGGGGTTACCAAAATAACAATATTGATGCGGTGTTTGACGACGACGACGGTGGCAAATGAAAAAGCTTGCGCACTGGTCGCAGCTAGGCTGCTAGGGTTCTTCCAGGAGCGGCACTGTTATGACGGTGCCGTGACGTAGCTGTGACTGCACAGTGAACGGAGGAGGCACGGGTACAGTGATGAAAAAGGGTTTGAATATTTTATGGTGAGCAGGCGCCTGTTCTGTGGTGTATCCTCGGTCACATGAGTGGTCAGGGGCTCACAGGGGGCGACGACGTCTTCTCGCTGGAGTGCTGGACGGTCTTGGTCTAGCGTAACCTCTTCCAGCTGTGTCGTTGTCGCCTCTGCTAGGATTCAGCAGCAAAGAAACAAGCTCGAGGACTTGGGCGTGGAGAGCACCACGAGACTTTGGGGTCCTCGATCGTTTCTTGAAGGTAATCAGTGGAGGAGGGGTTTCACTTATCAAACTGTGGTCGCTGCGATCCTTGCCCGTAGATGTGGCGCATCATTACATCTCAGTCACGTATTCGTGCGAGCCACACGCTACGCCATCGTCTTCGATCGCAACGTACAGTCAACCTTTATTTATTTATTTTTTTGCTTATAATGCTACAAAGAAGAACTGGGCGTCTTTCTGGTGATGTGTGTTGGTGTTCTTATTTTCAGCAGGCTTCACTCTTCTAATACTTACTAAAACTAAGCCAACCTTTATTTATTTATTTTTTGCTTATAATGCTACAAAGAAGAACTGGGCGTCTTTCTGGTGATGTGTGTGTTGGTGTTCTTATTTTCAGCAGGCTTCACTCTTCTAATACTTACTAAAACTAAGCCAACCTTTATTTATTTATTTTTTGCTTATAATGCTACAAAGAAGAACTAGGCGTCTTTCTGGTGATGTGTGTGTTGGTGTTCTTATTTTCAGCAGGCTTCACTCTTCTAATACTTACTAAAACTAAGCCAACCTTTATTTATTTATTTTTTTGCTTATAATGCTACAAAGAAGAACTGGGCGTCTGTCTGGTGATGTGTGTGTTGGTGTTCTTATTTTCAGCAGGCTTCACTCTTCTAATACTTACTAAAACTAAGTCGGTGGGGTAAGATCGCTAGTACTTACTAAAACTAAGTCGGTGGGTTTTCATTAAGAGAAGAAAGCCAACTCCCGACTTAGAAAACCTCTAAACCCCGGCTTCACCGGTGAGGGGATTTTTTTTTTTTTGGGGAAGAACCCCAGCGAGAAACCAACGTCGAGGTGAGGATTCGAACGCTGGCCGCTAGCGTGCTCATCTGCTGCGCTAGCCAACCGAGCAGGAGCTCATTCGCTTCGTTTTTCTAGTACTCTTAGAGCTTGCTTAGTGTGGTGGTGGTGTGGGTTCTTTTTCTTCTTTCTTGCGTTGTTTCGATTGGTAGATCGTTTTTGTTGGTCTTTCTTTTGTTACATTTTGAGTTTTCTCCAAAAGTCATTTCACTGGAACTCATTCTCTTCTGTTAATGAAAACATGCTATGCATATCTTAAATAAAAGAAGAACCGGGCGCCATTGGAAGCGCTCCTCGCAAGGCTGGAGCAGGAGGTATGCTGAAAAAACGACTCCGGCTCTCCCATATGCCCCAGCAGAAGCGCTCCGGTGGAGCGAGCTAGCGTTTGGTGCCCTGACCCGTAAGAGTTGCCGATGGAGCAGCAGCAAACTCACCCTAAGACTGACTCCAACAACATGATCCAAACCAAAAAATAGGCCAGTACAGTGTTTTTGCATACCAAAAAGGTCTCCAACAGAGCACCCAAACACAGCAGTCATTTTGCCTGTCCAGCGCACGGCGATGCACAAATGCGTCGTCTCTCTCCTCCTCATGCATTTGCCGCTAGCGAGCAAGCTGTAGGCCCAAGTTCTCCACCCGGTGGCGGCCCCTCCCTCGGCGGCGAGCTCCCTCTGCCGGCAGAGCTCGCGCCCGGTGCGCAACCGCGGCAGGCGCGGGACGACGCGGGGTCGACGGTGGCCCCTCCTCACGGCCTCCGGTCGGGGAGAGAGAGGGAGGAGAGGGAAGAGAGGGCGGGGAGAGAGAGGAGGCGGCGGAAGAGGAGGACAGGCGTGCCGGTGCCGCGCGCCTGCCCCGGCGACGAGGATGGCGGCGGGGGGGGGGGGGAGGTTGACGGGGATGGGCCCCTCTGCCAGCCGATTTTGGGTGGGTGGGTGGGTGGGTGGTGTTGCTGGAGACGGTGTGTTTTTGGGTTCGCACCTTTCCTTTGTGCGCGATGTGCAAAGGAGCAAATGCCTCTCCAGTTTAGGTCCTGGATGTTGAAGTCGATCTAAACATAACTCTATGGCGCTCCCTCTCATCATAAATACGCCTGTTTTGGATAGGGTATTGCCAACAACTTTTGTTACTAGTGCCTTTCAAAATGTTTTGTGTTTTAAAAAGTTTCTCATAGCCTCATAAATAAGTAAGATTTGTACCTAATATTCTATTAGAAATTTGTGGTGCCTTGTCCATACAAAGTAATTTTACCGCACGGAGTGTTGTTGCAGTACAAACAAGGAAGGTGGATTTTGTATGACACTGCAATCGTTTCCCCCCCTTCTTTAATACAATGCTTATTCGAGAGAGAGAAAGCAATCGTTTTTTAGCGGATAGCAATGCTTATAAGTAGACTATCTTCAAAGCAAAGCACATAGCAGTGCACCTGCACGGATGTGGTCAAGAGCGCACGCGCTGACCGCAACCGGCAGCTTGTCGTCGACGATACACGGTGACGGTGACAGTACTGATGCAACTGACCACGACACCATCATTCAATGGCTTTGCGGATCCACAAGAAAGCATGGAATGGAAGGCCACCTCAACGGGTGACCAACGAGCTGAGCTCATTTCCTCGCTCTGTTGCTCAAAATATCTTCACAGGCAAACGGCACCAAAATCAGGCAGCTGAGCATGACTGCTGATCTGAAGCTCCTGTTTGCATCCAATGTACGCTTCCAGGTGGCTCAAGTAGACGGCGACGCTTACAGAGACGTTGATGGAGAGCAAATTCTTTTCGAACAAACAGTACAGAGTACAGAACTGATGGTGTGTACATGGACAGATGATTGATCACAGTTTTTCTTTCAAGTGTAGGAAATGCTACATACAGATGGACAGGCACATAGAGCCCGGAGCCCCAGATTGCATTTGTGAAACCAGGGTATTGCAAATAGGTCTTTCGTTTCAATTACGGTTACAGGGGTGTGAGGTGAGCTGAGCCGACCGACCGACCAATCACTTCAGCATCGGAGAAAATGGTGGTTTCTCACCAGGATAAAATGTTTAAGGGCGATCGATCCTGGCATTACCCTTTCGGATTAGAGATACCTCAGGCACGATCTATCTGGCTGCTGGCAGCCTGGCACTAAAACCTGGGGTACCAGAACATGCCCTTGATGCCTTGAGGATCAACTTCGAATCCCAAGTTCTTGTAGAAATCTATAACTGCAGCAACAAGAGCGAAAGACCAGGATGAACAAACCGTTAGTCTTGCTGTGTCACACTTACTAATTTTCATGATCAATTCTATGTTGTACACCCTTCCTTAATTCTAAATTATCTTCTTCACATGATAAGCATGTGGTGCCTACAGCATACTTTTCCATGGCTCTTGCAATCCAAAGTAGAGAACAAGCCAAAGGCACGTTGGAAATAGGACAATGTAATTCTATCCAGCAATTCTTCTTAGAGAGCCTACAAAATTGTTTTGTTTTACGAAAGATGGCGTAGAAGATTTTGGAATTTTTACCTTTATTATCTGCAAACAACGTAATATTGTTGATGTCTCTCTGGAGCAAAGTACGGATTACTTTCTCCATAAGTGCTTTACCAAGACCTTGACCCTGAAATAGTCGAAGTCGGGGCACTTTTCAAAAAAAATCCATATTCCATAGAGCTAGCAGAAATGGTGCACTAGGATTCTCAAAATGCAAAACAGCAAAGCTCATCAGTTCACCTGGTATGAAGGATCAACAAGAACATCCCAAATTGTAGCATTGAAGGCATGGTCTGAGGTTGCTCGTGCCATCCCAATGAGCTCCTTCTTCTCTCCTCCCTCTGTCAAATAACTTCTACAAGTACACTAAGATGTTCATCATCTAGAAAAATGAATTTCTGCAAATAACCTTCAGATTAGGACGCATGCTTCAGCTAATGCATAGGATCACATAAGAGCCCGAGATAGTAAAACAATGAGTCAGGTACCTGTTTCTGAAGACTTAATTATCGAATGTAACGTAGCAACCAAGTAGCTGTTTCTTAAGGATGCTGCTATTTTTGATAGAGGTCTACGTGGCCATCCCACCTGTTAGATCAATAGATAAAACAAACATGTTTGTCAAGGGGTTCAATATTCAAAACAAATGCATTTGTCAAGGGAGAAGCGTTAATTTCATCGACTATAACCAAACACTGAGAAATATCAGGTTTGGTGAAAGATCACCTTATCGCATAAGGCTTGGAGATCATATACATCAACATCTCCAGCTGAAGAAAATAGGATTTGTTCTGTGCTACCATCAGGTAGTGTTCTTTCCAAGAGTACTAATTCTTCAGGTATAGGTTCTTCGACTTCAAGTGGTGCTGGTGGTGGCTCTACTGTCTCTGTACTGTTATTATTTTTCAAGAATCTGCAACATATGCATTGCAACCTTCATGAAAAGATTGAAATTTGAAGACGCAAATGCAAGACTATGAATCTAAGAAATAGGTGTGTTCAGGTTCTGCACTTACCACAAGACTGGGAGATTTACTTGTTTATTACAGAGAAAAGGAAAATAACTAGATAGTTTCATGCTATCATGGAGAAAAGGAATCATTTCATCTAATTGCTGCTGTTTCTATATGACCCAAAATCTCCAGAATAAACTTTTCATTAGGCATGATTCGGTCCCACTAGATATCTATATAGCTCTCAGAAGTCAGAATGCCAATTAGTAAGGAGTAAATTCCTACCTGTTCCACTTTTATTTCTCTTAATTTGTCCAGGATATCATGGGAACTAACCTTTTTAACATTTTCCATTAAGATGGGACATTTTATTTACATCATAAGATGCGTGTTGAAGTATATGTCTATATGATAACAGTATATCACTAAACTTAATGGAATTGTTTAAATGAAGCGTTAGCAATTGCAGACACTGTACTTTACCCGGATCTGAGAGAATCCCACAGGCCAGCCTTCAAGGACCAAGTTGCACCAGACCGTGTTTTAGCTATAATGATGCCATGGTTAGAGTTTAGCTATTTATATAGCAAATAAACAACTGTGCTTCATGAACAGCCCACAAAAAGAGTTGCAAAACACAACATGAGCATAAATCATCCTAAGAGCAACTAGAGGTTTGCAAGTTTAAATGCTTCATTTGCCATCAAGCTTAAGAATCTACGCAGGCTTTACCACTTAGAAAGTTTGATGTTGAATTGTTGATTACAGCACAAGTTGAAGTTTAGATAAGAATTAACAGACACCAGACCTTTACCTAATTGCCAATGCTGGTGGCAAGGGCACTGACAGACTAAATGCAGACTTCCAAATATGAACAGGAAACAGTGGTGAAACAAAAAGGGCAGCCACCACTACATCAGTTTGACTATCCTTGACGCTAAAATATTTTAAACAGTCATTCCAAATCCCCTTCGGCGTACGGACAGATTGGCCTGGTGGGTGGTGGAAACCCACGAATTTAGGCTAACTATTAGCTCAGCACTGATCTCGTGTATATACAGAAAATAAACTAACTGAAGACCGCACTAGCTTACAGGGGTCTCAGACAATATCAGCCATTAATCACTTGAGTTCTGATAATGCACTGAAACGCGGGGAGTGGACATGGTACCTGCCACCCGATTACGCAGAAATCTAGTCGTGGGAACCATGCTCTGCGATTCGAGACGGCACGCCTTTGGGATGCGAACGCCGCATCTGCAAAATAAAATAAAATAAAATCAGCGCCAGCAAAAGGATTTAGGGGCCAGAGGTTCGGCGCGGAGGAACTCACATGGAGGAGGAAGGTGCGGCGGCGAAGGCGGGAGCCATCTCTAGCGAGTGCTCCCGCGAGCGGGACGGGGATTGTCGCGTGAGCGACGGTGGCAGAGAGGGTGGAGCAGTGGATGTTGCGAGATGGAGGGAGTTGTGAGGAGCTCGCGACCAGTCGTCGGGGAGGTTGGTGGATAAGGTCTTGGCCTCTTGGAGACACCGAGACAGAGGCCGTCAGGAACGCGAAGCACTAGCTAGCAAGCAAGCACGCGGCCGGCGGTGGCGGCCGCCGGCGGAGAGGCTTTTCGATTTAACTGGGCCTGGAATGGCCCGTTTGAGATGGGCCCAGATTTTGCGCAATGGCGTGCGGCCCGGAAGGCAGAAAGCAACATGGATTCGGCCCGCGGTTAATGCTCGGGAAAAAAAACAATACAGATTTCTTCTCAAGAAAACAGAAGAACAGCAGTTAGATACTCCATCGGATTTCACAAGTGATACAGTCATACAGACACTGATAACCCGACTCGAAAATTTCAAAATAAAAGTTGACAACCTCTCATCGAAACATGACAATCTTTCTGTGTTCTATAGGATTAGTCCCTGACAAAGGAAAACAATGGAGTTCCAGCCAGGTTATCAGGAACCGCCGAACCGGTTCTGATTTATTCCAGAAAACAACAATGGATCAGGAAAAACAAAAGTAGCTTATTAGGATGCTTGCTTGCTGAAGAGTTTCTTACTGATCTGCAAGAGAGAAAGGCGCGGACAATATTATGCCTGATGCGCACAGCAGGCTGCTTGCAATGCAAAAGGAAACGAAGGTACAAGGAAGCAATTAACCGTTGTAGCCGACGCACCTCAGGAAGCTTTTGCCTGAAGGAGACATTGAGCCTCGCGTCCAGCGTGTTCTCGCAGACGATCTTGCCGTCCTGCGACGCCAGCACAACGCCGCCGGAGCTGTTTGTTCGTTCCGCACCAAAAAAGCAGAAACAGTATTCATCGTCGTCGCACCCTTTTTTTTTTTCTTTTCGCAATGGAAGCTTTAGTAATGGCGGCAGTATGTAAGTAACGTACCAGGACGGCGCGTGCACGTCGCCGCTGGCCCTCTGCGGCGGGAGGTAGACCTTGCCGTCGATGATGACCTTGGGGAGGTTGACCTTGGCCTTCTCGGCGTACTCCTTCTTGGCCACCTCCAGCACCGCCTCCACTAGGCTCCGGTCCGCCTCCCGGCACCGCAGCACCAGCGCCGGCTCCCTCAGCCGAAGCAGGCTCTGATCCGATCCCGTCGCCGGCCGAATCCCGTCAGTAAATGCGCCTCCGACGACGATCCCGATCAGACGGGGCGGAATGAAGAAGATTAGCAAACCAACAAACTGACCTGCACGATGAGGCCCTTGAGGATCCTCTTGTAGGTGTTGGTGTCCTTGGTGACGCGGAGCAGAGCGTCGCCGGCGCTCTCCTTCATGCCGGTGACCACGTCGTCCTGCGCCTGCAGCAGCTTGATGCGCGCCGCGTTCAGCTCCGTCGAGTACTCGCTGCATGCGCGCGCCGGAGCAGATTAATATATTACTCGTCGCAGACTTGGAGTGCATCGATGGGATGAAATGAATGGATGGATCGATCGATCGATCTGAAGTTCTGAAGTCTCTGAACTCACATCTTCCTGCGGACGTCGACCTGCTTCTCCTTGCGCTCGTACTCCTGCCTCACCCTCCGCTTCTCGGACTCCACCAGCTGCAGCTTCTCGATGTTGAACTCCTGTTTGCAGACGAGACGACGCACGTCCAAACGATCATTTGATGATCCAAACAAAACGAACATGAAGAAAACGAATCGGATGAAGGTGATGGAGCACGAGACTGAGTTATGTGTCGATCGGGATGTGGTGAAGACGACAGAGAGTCAGCAAGTACGACGGATCCGGACCTCCTCCGCGGCAACCGTGATCTCGCTGGCTTTCTCGTCGGCCTCCTGCAGGATGAACCGGACCATCTGCTGGACCTGCTTCCCGACGTCGGCATCGTTCATCTTGGATGCTTCAATTCAAACGATCGACGCACGCGTTCCTCGAGCGGGATCGTCGAATTTGTCCCAAAGGTTCGTATGTGATTTGTGATCCTCCGTCGTTCGGTCGTTCCTCCTTGGGATCGACAGGACGAAGGAAGGAGAAGAGCCGGAGAGGGAAAAGCCTACGCGAAATTCGGATCTGTGCGAGACCGAGGGGGGAAGAGGAGGAGACGTGAGGTCGGAAGTGGTCGTTGCCACGCCATATTTGGCCTTCAATCAACCAGTTTATTCATGAATGCCATGAATATTACCGCTTCATAAATGAGAATGACCATTAATCTTACGAAATATTACGAAAAATGCTAGATAAACCTTTGCTTGACTGCTTGCATTATTTCGTAGCTTTTTCTTGCCAAAAAATGAGTAAAATGCACATGCGGTACATCATTGGGAAACAATGTCATCCAGGTCCCTAGATAACGAAAATGCATATCCAAATCTGAACTTGCTTCACTGTGAGGTCCGAACCTTTATAATCTGTATTGAACCGCATACGTGGCACACTGAATGTATGATGACGTGGACATACTTACGTGGACCTCACATGTCACTCAACCTTCCTTCTCCCTCCTTCCCCTTTCTCTCTTTCCCTACAGTGCAGATCAAGCTCCCCACGATGGAGCTTGCCCGATTGACAGTTGTGGCCTTGCGAGGGACGGCGGCAGCGGCCATATGCCCGGGGAGGGGAAGGAGCGGACGGACCACGCGAGTGGTGTGAACAGCAGTGGGTCCACACGGAAGGGACGACAGCAGTAGCGCCTGTGCGCGAGAGGGACAACAGCGACGGCGCCTGGGCGTGGGAGGAGCGGTGTAACATCCCTGATGTTTAGTTAACATAAGCACAATAATTAGCCTTGTAATTAAGTGTGATTAATCCCAAAGCATGCTTTGTCTAGTTTTGATCATCTTTGCAAAAGAAACCCTAGTCAAATTTCCAAATCTTGGTCAAACCCTGTAAATGGTTTTCTAGCACGTTCTCCAAATTTCACTATATAACTTCAAATTCTGCCAATATAAAAGTTTTTCTTTGTTTCTGGGAACACAACTTTCATAATTGACAGACATTCAAATTTTGAGTGAAAGTTAACCAAAAACCGAGTTGAAGTTCTTATGAACAGTAAAATAGGGCCGAGAATATCAGTAACTTCGCCACGTTTTTCCCATCAAACGAATCACCAAAACATAGGTCTCCCTTTGTAAAAGTTGTAGTCCAATAGTTCCTCTACAACTTTCGTATTTGGAGAATTTCAACTTTGTTTTGAAAATTTGGAGTTTTGAACCGTCGAACAAGGTTAAGCGAATTGAAACTGGGCGCCGGCGTCGCCGCGCTCTCTCTCGCGCGCGCCCGTCCCGCGCTGCCCACGTGTCGCTTGCTCGCTCGTCCGGCGTACGGACGCCTCGGCTATCTCCGCTGTGGACCGTGCCGTGCTGTGGACCCTCCACCCGTCCGCCGAGCCGTACGCCGCGTCCACCTAGGCCTCCGCGCCGGCCCGTGACACGCGCCGTGCGCGACGGCTGCCAGCCGCGCGGCCACGCGCGTGCGTGCGCCTCGACAGGCCGAGCCTCGGATAAAAGAGGGAGAGAGAAGGTGGGTCAGCGCTTCTTTTCCTCGTCCGCTTCACCGTGCTCGCCGTCTACTCGAAGCCGAACGCCGCCGTCCCCTCCATGGCGCCGCCGCTCGCCAAAGCAGAGCCAAGCCGAGCTAGCCCTTTTCAGCCCAATCCAATCGAGTTCCCACCGCTTCCACCCATCCTCACGCACCCAAGGAAGTTTTCCAGTGCGCCGGCTTTGCCCCCATAACTGTCGCCCGCGGGCAATCAGAGCCGAGGCGGACGGCCGGTCCACACGCCGCCGCCGGCTATCGCCGGAAGATCCATTGCTCCAACAAACGCCACGAATCGGTCGAGGGTAGGTCCAATCCCCACCCTAGCCGCTCAACCGGCCAACTCCGGCCGGCCATCGCCGCCGGCGAGCTCCCTCCGCCGCCGGGGGACCGCATTGCGAAGATTAAGTTTTGTCTAGGGTCTTTTTCGTAAACTAAGGGCATATGTGTAATATTGAAAACTTATTCCAGGGACCCGGCTGTAAAAGGATTATTAGGGTTTTAGCTGCAACTTCGAAAAATCATTAAAAATAGTAGAAAAATCAGAAAAATGTAAATCCAGTTTTTTTTTGTTCATGGTGAAGAACTCTACCTTTTCTAGAAAGGTTATATAGGGTTTTTTTTGTATAGTTTTTGAATGAAAATTCAAACTTAGTTTAAGGTGTTTTTGATGTAATTTAAAATGTACTCATGATATGGAAGTGAATTTTGGATATATTGTTCTTGATGGCATGATTAGATTTGTGACCAAAGTTGACATGATTTTTTTGAGTAGATATTCAGTTATGATTTATGTAAGCTTTATGCTAGATTAACATTGATGCTTTTTATAGCCCTTTTAAATGAACTTTCTCTAAGCACAAATGAACCCCATGGCTTTCTCATGGCTAGGAATACCCCTGGTAAAGTATATGGGATTTTAGGATGTGATTTGGTATATGTCTTGGTTTTAATCTTGCTTAGGAGTTTAAATTAAAAACTTGAAAAATAATTTGAATCTACACTTGTGCTTTGACCAGAAGCTTATACTGGACATAAATGGCTTGTAGTAGAAAATTGAGACAAAAAAGTTTTATGCTAGGCTGAAAATTGTCTTTTTCATATAAATTAAAATATATGTAATCTCGAGCTAAATTTTGGCATGTGAACTTAGTTTAGGTATATGTTGCTGTGTACCAAAGTTTAGGATCATTGGAGGTATATTTAATTTTATATGAATTTTTGATGAAAGGCTAATAGCTTTCAAGTAAATAACAAACTGTTATCTTTTTGTTTTATTTTTGAAATGTGTTGATGTGGTTCTATTCAAAAACCATTAGGACACATCCCCTTGCTGTTTTGTGAAGTTAAGTAATTTAATTTGCTTAAATATGTACACAGTCACCATCAAAGTTGACTTTTAATTAACAATTCACACACTAACTTAATGCATGTGCATGTTTAACGTGTATGTTGACCGTGAATTTTGGTGCTCCAAACGTATTTGTTACACTTTGGTTTGAGCTCGATTATGTAACTAACCCGCTACTAGGCACACTAATGATATAACAAATTCAACTTCGTATGTGCATTTGGAAGTGTTGTGTTTTTGCAGAAAAACATGAACAAAAGGGACGAAGTCACAACAAGTTCAAAGGAGCAAATGAGGAGTTCCGTTCGTGTTCGAGTGCAAGGCGAAATCACTTCCAAAGGTGGTGTTGACGCTTTTTACGGTCGAACACACGAGTGCGCTAGCTCGCGCGGTCAACAGAAATCACCTCGGCGAATCTCCCAGCACGGGCCGGTCTAACCGCCCTGGGGGGCCGGTCTAACCTCCTTGGACAAGAGAGACGTCGAAAACCTAGATTCGCTGCTCCGGGAGGGACCCCGTCAGGAACAGTACGCCTAGGGTTGTCCTGAGATCGGCAGGCCACTCAGAACTCCCTCAACCGCCGTGGAGACGAAGGAGGAGAGCAATAGGGGTTGGAAAAGTTAGGGTTTGGAGAAAATAAAGGTAAAATTGATAATGACGATTGGATGATAGCTCTCAATCGGCCACGACCCTTTATATTTATAGGGTGGGAGGACTTGCCCTGCAAACCACGCTTTACAACTCGGAATCAAGCTAAACTCCTAATTCTACCCGAAATCAGGGAGACCCGGTTAGACCGCCCCTGGGGGGCGGTTAGACCGCCTGGCACCTTTGTGCCGGACCGGCTATAGTGCACCCGGTCAGACCGCCCTGTGACCCGGTCTAACCGGCCTGCATGGCCTGAGTCGGCTTTTGCCAATTTTGAGTGTCAACACATGCCCCCCTGTTTTTTAGTAAAGCTTGCGTGCTAAAAAATAATTCTAAGGACGACAGAACTGTGGTCGGCTATTTTTTATGCTAAGGGCGATTTTCATAGAAATCGGCCATGAATCTTCAAGCATCTTGCCATACACTTGGATAAAACTTCTTCAAATATCTTCCATTGAGTGCCCTAGGTAGCTGCTGTCCTTGCAATGATTCCACCATATAAGAATTCCCAGAGCAAACTCTCACAATCTTGTATGGACCTTCCCAACTTGGAGACCATTTACCAAACTTGTTGCTCTTTGATCCTATAGGTAAAATAGTCTTCCAAACCAAATCTCCTACTTGAAAAGACTTAGCTTTTGCCCTTTTGTTATATGCTCTAGCAACTCGCCTTTTGTCCTTCTCAATTGCTTCCAAGGCCTCCAAACGCTTGTCGGTCACTTCATCAATGTTATCCATCATCAAAGCATGATATGTATCGACATCAAGATCATTTTGCTTTGCAAATCTATATGCGCTTAGATTCACCTCAACGGGTAAAACGGCCTCTTGACCATACACAAGCTCAAAAGGAGTAACTTTAGTAGCACCATGTCTAGATATGCGATGAGCCCATAAAGCTTCAGACAATACCTCATGCTATCTCTTAGGATTGTCTTTTATCTTCTTCTTAATAAGCTTAACTAAAGTTTTATTGCTAGACTGGGCTTGACCATTAGCTTGAGCATAATATGGAGATGAATTGAGCAACTTAATACCATAGGAATTAACAAAATCACGCACCTCTTTAGCCATAAATGAAGTACCTTGATCCATAGTTAAAGTTTGTGGGATGCCAAACCTATGTGTGATATACTCCGTAATAAACCCAATTACCTCTTTGTGTGTCATGTTCTTGAGAGGGATTGCTTCAGTCCATTTAGTAAAATAATCAGTTGCCACAATCACAAAGCAATGCCCTTTGGTCGACGGAGGATGTATTTTGCCAATGAAATCCAATCCCCAACCTCTGAATGGCCAAGGCTTAATAATCGGATGCATCAACGCAGCAGGCACCAACTGAACATCTCCATGCTTTTGACACTCTTCACACCCTTTGTAGTACCTAAAACAATCGGCTATCATAGTAGGCCAATAGAAGCAAGCCCGCCTAAGAAGTCACTTCATCTTGGGAGCCGATTGATGAGTACCACAAACTCCTTCATGTACCTCTGCCATAGCCAATCTTGCTTGATCAGGACCTAAGCACTTTAAAAGCAAATCATCTGCCGTCCGACGATATAACTCACCATTATCTAAGATGAACTTAAGTGCCCACCGTCGGACTTTTCTGTCACTTATACTCTTAGGATCCTGCAAATATTTAACCAAAGGTGTTCTCCAATATCCCACTTCGTCCTCAACAATTTTGGAAGAAACAGCGGCCGAAGTAGGGTTGCCCCCCGAGGGGCGGTCTGACCGGGGTACCCGGTTTGACCGGCCGGAGGGGGCGGTTGAACCGGTTCCTCCAGAACGTAACCCTCGGCTTCGCTAAACATCAGTTTTCGTTCCTAAAAATTTCTTTTCTGAACATTATAACCAGATGCTTGCTGAGCCAGAGCGTTAGCTTTCGGATTCTCCTCCCGTGGTACATGATAGATCACAAATTCATCCATGCAAGATATGATGTCCAAACATTTATCAAGATAATCATTTAAAGAACCATTTAGACATTGACATACCTTCGATACTTGCTGTACCACCAGTAAAGAATCACCATAAGCTTCTACATGTTTTACTCCCATGTCATGTAAGATTTGCAATCCAAACAAGAGAGCTTCATACTCAATTTGATTATTAGTACATTTATGATCCAACCGGCTAAGGGCTTCAAAAATAGCTCCACTAGGTGATATAATAATGATCCCAACACCACAACCACTTCTACAAGCCGATCCATCAAAATGTAATTTCCATGGAGTAAAAGTTACGTAACCGACATCGAAATCAAGTTGCTTATCAATTCTATGTTGAACAATAAAGTCGGCTACTATTTGACCTCTCATTGATCCAATAGGTTCACAACGCAAATCATATTCAACAAGAGCATAAGCCCATTTGCCGACTCTACCACTTAGGATAGGTTTTTGCAACATGTATTTAATTATGTCGGTTTGGCATGCAACATAACAAGTACTAGACAATAGATAATGCCTCAACTTGGTACAAGCATAATATAAAGATAGACAAAGCTTTTCAATAAAGGTGTACCTCGTTTCGGCATCTAGTAATCTTCTACTCTCATAAGCAACAACATACTCCTTGCCATCGGTCTCTTGAGTCAAAACAGCCCCAATCACACTTGTCTCCGCCGCAACATAAAGTCGGAATGGAACACCACTCTTGGGTGCTTGAAGAACAGGCGGCGAAATCAAGTAACTCTTAATTTCATCAAAAGCCTCTTGTTGTTTTACCCCCCAAGTGAACTCAGCTCCACTTTTTAACCGAAGTAAAGGAGTAAAAACATCAACTTTCCCGGACAAGTTACAAATGAATCGCCTCAAGTAATTAACCTTGCCCAAGAATCTCTGCAATTCTTTTTTACAAGTAGGAGCTTGAACCTTTTTAATCGACTCAATCTTTTTAGGATCAATCTCCACACCTTTCTCATGCACAATAAAACCCAAAAACTTGCCAGCCGACACACCAAAAACACATTTGAGTGGATTCATCTTTAAACCATACCGACGCATCTTTTCAAATGCAAGTTTTAAATCGGCTAAATGATAATTTAGACCAGCCGATTTAACAACAATGTCATCGATATAGACTTCTACTATAATACCAAACAAGTCATGAAAGATCAAGTTCATAGCCCTTTGATAAGTAGCACCAGCATTTTTCAAACCAAAAGTCATGACTATCCACTCAAACAAGCCTACAAATCCTGGACATATGAAAGCCGTTTTGGAAATATCCTCTTCGGCCATAAAGATTTGATTGTAACCAGCATTACCATCAAGAAAGCTAAGCACTCTATGTCCAGATGCAGAATTAACAAGAAAGTCGGCTATAGGCATAGGATATTCATCTTTAGGAGTAGCTTTATTAAGATCTCTAAAATCAATGCAAACACGAAGTTTCTTTGTTCCTTTTTTCTCAACAGGCACAATATTAGAGATCCAATCAGCATATCGACAAGGCCTAATAAACTTAGCATCAAGCAACCGATTGATTTCTTCTTTCACTCGGTCATAAATATCAGGATTAAAATTCCTACGAGGCTGTTTATAAGGCTTAAAACCAGGTTTAATAGGCAATTTATGTTCTACTAAATCACGACTTAAACCAGGCATCTCATTGTAATTCCAAGCAAAACAGTCAAAATACTCTTTTAATAACTTTATTAGTTCAAGCTTAAATGTAGGATCAAGATTCTTGTTTACAAATGTCGGCCTAGGTACAGTGCCATCACCAATATCTACCTCCTCAAGAGGATCAGCCGACGTAAACCCTTGCCCTAGCTTTCCCAAATCATCAAGATCCTCAATGGCTTCACATGCATCGGTCTTATGCGTCCGATAATGATCAATCCTCTGCTGCAACCACTCTTTTGTAGAACTCATTGAGTCACATGAAGTGGTTTAGCCGATTATCAAACGGCTTTATGACAGCAGGGATGAAGCCATCATTGGAACAACTTACAAACTCATAATTAGACAAATCTAAGCCAGATAGACATTTTACATCATCATGCACACCTATAGAATGACTATCAGCTACAGCTACACAAGCAGAATTATCACCATGCACTACTTCTACCTCATCATCTACCCATTGTATTAAAATTTGGTGCAAGGTAGAAGGAACGCATTTATTTACATGAATCCAATCACGACCAAGGATAAGACTGAAGTTACCTTGTGTCTCAGCGACGAAGAAAGCCGTGGCGAGCGTCTTGCTTCCAATAGTGAGCTCCATGAAGATCACGCCTTTAGCTCCTATCGGCTCGCCTCCTCCAACTCCACTGACAGTCATGTTGGTCTTGATCAGCTCCTCATCTGAACCTCCAAACTTCTTGAACAGAGAATACGGCATCAAGTTGACAATCGCACCTCCATCCACCAGCATCCGAGAGATAGGCTTCCCATTGATATGACCCTTCATGTACAAAGCCTTCAGATGATTATCAGTGTCCTTGGGCTTCTGAAATATAGCATCTTTAGGCCCAAAGTCAAGATGAGCGAAGTCCTCCTCCGTAGGCACTGAACCATCAACAAACAAATGAACCACATTGATCTCAAGGTTCATCCGCTCTGGAGAAGAACTGTAGTCCACAAGCTCTTCGTCGTCCTCTGGAGTAGGGACTGATGACACGTTGTCATCACAAGCCATGGGGACCGAAGAAGCGAAGCCGGGCGGCTTTTCTAGAGAACCCGGTCTAACCGCCTGGTCAGCCGGTCTAACCGCCTCAGGCGGTTGAACCGCCCCCTCTGGCGGTTTGACCGCCTCTGTCTGGGGCACTGTCTTGATTCTCCACTCCTTTCCCTGTGGCACCATGGGCCTGTAGCTGTTGAAAACCTCGTCCCTCTGCTTCTCCAGCTCCTTCTCCTTCTTCTCACGTAGCCTCAATCGTTGAAGCTTCCGCCTTTGAGTATGAGTTAGACCGGGAGGACACCATCTTGGCAAGAAGTATTCCGGATGAGACTTACTACCGCTGGCCTCATGATCATTTGCAGCAACAGATCTCTTTTGAGTAGGTGTCACAACCTGATTGTTTAGCCCAACCGGTCTTTTGCCACTTTTCTCAATGGGAACATCCATCGTCCCAATCTGAATGATGTCAAGACTTGTAGTCCTCTCTGGGTCGATGTCCATCTTCTGAACCTCCTCCTCTCTGGTCTTGGGCTTGTACACCTTTTTCAGAGGAAGTTGCGCTTTCCTGGGTAGGGCGGTCTGACCGCCTGCAGGGGGCGGTTTAACCGGGTCAGCCTGATGACCCTGCCCAAACTGTCGTGGAATCCAGCGATCCTGTGTATGCCTTGAGATTCGATCCAGCGCTGATCTCCTTGGTCCTCCCCATCCAGGATGGAAGGATTGCTGGTATGACACCCACATTACCCCATTGTCATCGTAGATTGGACGAGGCAGATTTGAACTTGAAGGAGCCCAATTTGGAGTAAAGTGTTGCCTCTGAGATGATTCACCTCTGAACCTGATAGCTGCTCTTGGAGGCGACGACGACCTCTCTTGTTGTGGAGGTGATCTCATCCTTTTTTTTACCGGCCGATCGCTTGTAACGGCCTTTTGTTTGAAATACTTGTCAAATAGCATATCAAATGTGACCTTTGGCTTTGGAATACTCCCCTGATTCTTTGCCACATTGAGCTTCCAGTTCCCAATCTCCGGCCGCTTCGGAATAAGCATCTTTGGGCGGCCATGTGCAGGGGCGGTCTGACCGCCCTGTACCCCCGGTCTAACCGCCCTGTCCAGGACAGGCTCGGTTTCCTGCTGATCAGATGGCGTGGACGATCCTTGCCCCCCATGTCCAGAAGCTTTGACAGTAATCTTGAAAGTTTCTCTGCCATCAGCGGTCTTTTCATATGCCACTTCTCTTGTCAACTCTTTTCCCCTCAAATCGGGCTTAGCTTCCCCGACCATCACGTTCTTGCCCTTAGTAGCTTCGGCTTGATGTGGCCGAACCAAGACTTTGGGTTGCTGCAACTCCATGGTGTTGACGGGGAAATGTTGCTTATCCACTTGCATCTCATGAAGCATCAAACGACCTTCGTTAATGGCCGATTGAATCTGACGACGAAACACATTGTAATCGTTAGTGGCATGAGAATAAGAATTATGAAACTTACAATATGCACGTCGTTTAATTTCATCAAGTGGAGGCATAGTATGAGAAATTTTAATGTTTCCAAGTTTAAGCAATTCATCAAAGATACGATCGCATTTAGAAACATCAAAAGTAAATTTTAGTTCTTCTTGCCGACCTTTAGTAGCCGGCTTAAGAGATGCACAAGAACTAGCTTTAGATTTTGAAGGCCAGACAAATTCAGCAACATACACTTCATTCTCGTCGTCTGAACTATCGGAATCATATTCAATCATATGCATATTAGACCGACGAGGCTTAGAGTGTTCTTTTTCTTTATTCAGTTTTAATTCTTGTGCCATACCTCTAACAAGCACATTAGCAAGAGTATGAAATTCTACACCCTCTAATCTATCTCTAATAGCAGGTCTTAATCCTCTAGCAGCTAGATCAGCAAGGTCAGAATCAGTAAGAGACAAATTAAAGCAACGGTTTTTAACTTCTTTAAAGCGCTTAAGGTAATCGGAAACCGACTCCTCTTTACTTTGCCTAACCGATGTTAAATCTGTCAATTTTAATTGGTAGCTCCCACTAAAGAAGTGGTCATGAAACTTTTGCTCTAATTGATCCCAAGAATCAATAGAGTTGGGAGCTAACGAAGAGAACCAAGCAAAGGCGGTACCAGTTAAAGACAATGAAAATAAGCGAACTTTTAAGGAATTAAAGGTACCAGCTTCACCTAGTTGAGCAGTATATTGGCTAATATGTTCCCAGGTTGTACGGTTATCATCACCACTAAATTTAACAAAATCAGGCATACGCCAACCAGGGGGAAAAGCCACATAATCAAAATTGGCCCTATATGGTTTTTGATACAACCTACTGTTACCCATATCAACGCCGAGCTTATTTTTCATCATGTTAGCTATCTCTTCCTTAAATTGAGCCAATTCATTCCTAGCAGCTAACTGAGATTGCATTGCAGTTGTTCTTAGGTTACTCACAGGGGGTTGATTAGGATTTTGCATGCGATGCAAGTTGGTAAACACATCATTAGGCACACCATAAGATGAAGCAACGTTAGGAATAGGTGGCGATGTGTGAGCTATTGTGCTATACATTGGTGGAACAGTACCATAAGAATTATTCTGACTCTGAACCAATGTACTTGGCACAACCGACAAAGGCAACGGCTGATCCGGGACCATAACCATCTGGCCAGACAGGGCGGTTGAACCGGCCTGGGGGGCGGTCTAACCGGGGTCGGCTTGGGTAATGGTGACTGTCCCGGATAAAACCCCGTCGGCATACCATACATAGGAACTTCAAGTGAAGCTTCTAGTGCTGCCGACGTGGCTTGATGCAGAACCCCTTGTGAATCTACTTGAGGGATGCCATCATCAGATATATTAATAACACGCTTACCCTCTATTTTTTCAAGGTGAGTAACAACACTAGCAACCAAACTACTCTGATCGTTAAACGCACATTCAAATCTATCGGTAATAGCAGATAATTGCGTAACTAGATCAGTAGGAGGTGTTGGTGTTTGACTTACAGTGGGTATTACCTAAACCTTGTCTTTGTTCAGCTTGATCACCGGCAACTCAAAATCTTGAGTGAAAGTCACCTTGCCTGAACGATCCTTCTTGGCACCAGAGAGGAATTACTGCTTGATGTACTCTTGCAGCTCCGTGTACTTCCTCTAGTCTTCCTCGCTGAGTTCCTCGATATTCACCATGATCACGTTGTTCTTGTCAAGATCGCACTGTGATCCCAAGAAAAGATCGAAAGATCGGTTGTAAAAACCAGATCTATCCCCAGCGGAGTCGCCAAAAGTGTGTTGACGCTTTTTACGGTCGAACACACGAGTGCGCTAGCTCGCGCGGTCAACAGAAATCACCTCGGCAAATCTCCCAGCACGGGCCGTTCTAACCGCCCTGGGGGGCCGGTCTAACCGCCTTGGACAAGAGAGACGTCAAAAACCTAGATTCGCTGCTCCGGGAGGGACCCCGTCAGGAACAGTGCGCCTAGGGTTGTCCTGAGATCGGCAGGCCACTCAGAACTCCCTCAACCGCCATGGAGACGAAGGAGGAGAACAATAGGGGTTGGAAAAGTTAGGATTTGGGGAAAATAAAGGTAAAATTGATAATGACGATTGGATGATAGCTCTCAATCGGCCACGACCCTTTATATTTATAGGGTGGGACGACTTGCCCTGCAAACCACGCTTTACAACTCGGAATCAAGCTAAACTCCTAATTCTACCCGAAATCGGGGAGACCCGGTTAGACCGCCCCTGGGGGGCGGTTAGACCGCCTGGCACCTTTGTGCCGGACCGGCTATAGTGCACCCGGTCAGACCGCCCTGTGACCCGGTCTAACCGGCCTGCATGGCCTGAGTCGGCTTTTGCCAATTTTGAGTGTCAACAGGTGGCAAGGACCAAGGTGCTATGACGGATCATCACCGAGGACTGAGACGTAAAGTTCGGATTTCATGCGAGAAGACCCCCTATCTTGATCGCGGGGATGACGACATCAAAATGACACAAATGAAGGGGGCCAAGTGCAAAATGTCAAGATGAGCCACGGGGAGGACGGGTCCGAACTGGCCTAGAAAGGGCCCAGGCTGACCGGCCTGGTCGGATAGGCCCAGGGGGTTTTTGTGGTGGTTCGGCCCACCCTTTGACCTAGTCGCTCCTCGGTCTATTAATATCTCCCTCCTCCGACGGCCGCCGCATCCAATCATTCTACCGACGCCATTCACCAGAAAACCGCCACCGCAAGATGAGGGACAGAGTTGGATGAGCTAGTCGCAAGGATCAACGCCGGTGGAGGGACCGAAGCAAGAGGAGGACTCCAAGCCGCTGGCCTAGGGGTGTTCCCAAGCTTCATCGCCGCCATCTTCATCGACGACGTTCTCCGGAGTCTCCATCACCCCTATGTGCTTCAATCCGTGTAAGATGATAGGGTAATGCCTCCGTTCGTCCCTAGGGTTAGATGGATGCATGATATGTAATCTATACATGAATCTTATGCCTATCGATGCTTTGTGGTCTATGTCTTTGCGAATGCTTTGTTTACATATGTTTGCGCAACATGTGGTCTTAGTAGGGTTTGTGGTAATCGTGGTGATTAGCTTAACCCTATGGATGCTTAGGTATAGATGTGGTTATACGTGAAAGTGTTTGATTACCTTGTGTAGTGACAGTACGGTTGAGGGAAAAGGCTTAGCGGCCGCATAACCGCCATGAAGCTAGTGAAGGCAACACCCTTTTCATGTAGTAGATGCATGTTCATGAGATCCTAAACCCTAGGGAGGGAACGCTTATCTACCTTAATCTCTCTCTTGTGCCACCCTTTGCCATCTAGTTTAACCTTAAACTTCTTAGATTAACTTAGGTT